>OY754303.1:11978708-17659772 GCA_963573255.1 Chironomus tentans
TCAAAGTTCTCAGTCTTGCTCATCAAAATTTAAGACTAAGATCAATCAGCAAACTATCATGGAGTTCCAACCCCTCAGTTACTAACTGAACAATTTACAATCCTCACGAGACGGAAGAAAATATCAAAAGAAATCATGAACTGAAGTGCGTCGTGTTTCTTTGTATATACAATTTGCAAATTAGCATAATAACAGTAATTTCATCCTGCTCAATTTATTAATAACATCACATTTGCGAGTACTTTTGAGTAATAAATATTTTATTTAGAAGGCACACAATCGAGGAAGACGAGCGGAAGTTGATACATTTTTAGCTAATTGGGTACATTTGTAATTGCTTTACTACAAGCCAAAAAACAACAAGAATAGTTATTGATAATTTACAAAATTAAGCAGAAATCGATAAAAATCTAGTCTAAATTGGAAACAGCCTTGAATGGTCGGCACTTAAAATTCTTTGATCCCATCACTCTCAATTGATGATCCAATAAATTGTATAAAAGGCGCCAAATTTGTAATATGTAAGATCAATACCAAAATGTTGACAATTGTGCGTGATGTGTGGGTAACTCATTATAGTAAATTGTGATAATTGAAGTAGCGTGGTAATTGAGCAGTTTTTGACTCTTCATTCACCAAACGATCTTCATTTTGTTGTTGTTGCATAATTTGGAAATTTGATTCCTCCGTATAATGTTTTTTTAGTTCAAGAGTCAGTTCCAATTACGGAGAGATTTAAGTATTTGTATATTTTTATTGTACCGTAAAATGAACAATAAATCAAATGAATGAATCACATTAAATGTGAAAAAAGAAGCAAATCAATTCATGTCATTGGTTCGTTTTGTATCATTTATCTTTATAAGAGCATTGGCAATCAAATTTTAAATAAGTCATTGAAGTCGATGGTTGCAGATGAATGAAGCGGTTTTTTCTCTTTGTTTTGTGAAATGGATGGATAAGTTTTTGTTGATAAATTGAAGGTTTTGAAATAGTTCTGGTTTTTTTAAAAGATATGGGAAAATTATTGATTTATTTTGAGGAGTTTATTTCAAACTGTGTATCGCGACACACTTAAAAAAGCCAAAACTAATTTTTGTTTACATATTCCAAAAAAGGTCAGGAATCTAAATTTTTGAGCAATTTTTACATGAAATTGAGACAAAAATATTTTTGTGGAATTATAACTCTAAGAGTTGGCCTCATGAAATGATTTTAATTTTAATCTAATATTCTCAAAATGAACTTGAAATGATACTTAACTTAAACATACAATTCTGAACTGAAATTCCATTATCATTAAATATTTTTTTTGTTACTTTAATTTTTCCAATTGCACTTGAAAACTGCTGCAATTAACATTTTACATTTCAAATCTCACTAAATCATTTATTTGCATTCAAATTCTCATATTTTAAAGTAAAATATTCCTCTCATCTCACCAATTATATTTCAATGATGTCTACAGGTTAGTTTAATCAACTCGACACTGCTTTATTGCACAATTTTCAATTCGTTTAAAAAACCAATCAACAAAAACGTATTTAATTAATATTAGATTGATCAAACAGGTTTCGTGACGTCATGTTCTCATGTACGGAAATGATAAATTTGCATTTAACTTTTTTCGCGTTATGTACAATGAGTTCTGAATGAGATTTTAAAAATTACTAGAAATTTTAAATCTGAAATTTTTAACTTTGAAAGTTTTAATTTTTTCAAATTAACTTCTTTTGAATTTTCTAAAATTCGTAGAAATTTTTTGAATTTTCAAAAATTATTAGATTATTTTAAAAAGTTTAATAATTTATTATAAAGAAAGATTTTATAAATACTTAATTTTTAAATTTACTGCAAAGAATATCTAAATTTTTTAAAAAGAAATTTAAATTTTATGAATTGAAAATTCTCCAGCATTTTTTCACAATTTCAATTATAACTAATTTATCTATGAATATCAAAAAAACTCCTAATTAGTTATTCTTAATCAATCTCTAGTTTTCTAAAGCTTCCAACATTCTCAAAACCTTTCACGTTTTTACTTTCACTTGCTTTTTCCATATCAATTTCAAAATCTAGAAAACTATTCAACAAATCCGAATACTTCTTGATCAGTTCTCGAATATCTTCCACTTCCTTATTTCCACAATCGTCACTCAAAGTGGCTTTAACATTTTCATCAGTTAATTCAGATACTTCATTAAATACATGAAATCTCTGCCTCATTTTATCCGTGAGGACATATTTTAACATTTGTAAAGCTTGCATAGCAAATTGTGGTACACCAATGATGAAAATATTTTTGACACTCATTGGGAAAACTTTGAGGTTAGTTAATGCATCGAATGTTTTTTTCATTGGTAGCAATGATAAATGGCTAACTGTTATGCTTTTACAACTCTTAATGTAATTTATTCCGCAAATTTGTGTCTCTTCCTCGTTGATTAAAATTGGAAATAAAATGCATTGCAGATTCATAACATCATCGCCATTAAATTTAGTTGGGTCACCACGACAACTCGTAAAAACAGCATTTCTGCGTCCTTCAGGGTCCCTTTTCTTCATTATTTTGATGTATCCAGATTCATAAAGTTGAAGTGCTCGTTCGTAATCCTCGTCAGACAATTTGAACCAATCTTCATGTGCTTTGATGAACAACAAGCATTTTTCAAATTGCTCAAAAGCATTTGCCATTGAATATTTGCAACATCGGAGGTGCGCGAGGAGATGAGAATCGGCTTTATGAAATTTTTTGATAATTTACTTAACAATTTATTAGAAAATATTTATCTTACTTGGATTGCATCTTTTAATAAACGGATGTTTACCAATCCACTCTCTAAACTGCGCCAATGACTGACTTTTACGACTTTCATTCTCACCAAAAATTATTTTAGCTTTTTCTGTGAAAAATGATGACAACTCAGACATTTTTGTTTATGTTACTGGACAACTCAAGTGACGAAAGTGAACTGAAAGCTTATTATAAAAAATGCAACAATTAAATTATAAAAGCACATAATTTTCAAGTAGCTGGTTTTGTATATGAATAAAATTAATATTTTCCGTGAGAAAGATTGTGAAATAATTATTCTAAGAATTTTAAATGTAAGAAGATAAAATCTTTTTTTTTGGGAGGGGGGGATCTTTAGATTCTTTTAAAACAAAATTCTAGATTTTGAGTTTCTTGAAAGCACCTTTTTGAACCTTACAAAATTCAAATAGAAAGTTTACACATGTTGCTCTCAAGAATTTGAGATAATCGCGCCACTCTGCCTGAAAACGCTTCTGTTTAGGGGTTGTTTGCAAATTACGTCACGTTTTAGGGAGGTAGAAATGTTGAGGAGTTTGTGTTGTATGAAAAATTTGTGACAAAATGTATTCCTGTATTAATATATCGAACAAATTGAAAATTCTGACGTACTAATTTCCTCTGTGTTCAATACCTAAAAGACTATCCCTATCTCAAGACAGACACCTTAATGTCTCCTCAGTTTGCACTCAACAACCATCGATGAATTTGAGCGTAAATATGTAAATTAAATGGCAAGCTTACAGTTGATAATTCCAATTATTTAGTCCTTTGAATTCAAATGTCTCATTTTAACAGCTTACCTCATAAAAAGATTTTAATCTGAATTTAATATTCTAAAAATGCACTTGAAACGATACTCGGATACAATTCTTAACTGTAATTCTAATATCATTAATCTTTTTTTGTTACGTTCATTTCTCCGACTGCACTTGAAAACTGCTGCAATTAACATTTTACATTTCAAATCTCACTAAATCATTTATTTGCATTGAAATCCTCATATTTTAAAGTAAAATATTCCTCTCATCTCACCAATTATATTTCTATGATGTCTACAGGTTAGTTTAATCAGCTTTACACTGCTTTATTGCACCATTTTCAATTCGTATAAAAATCTATCAACAAAAACGTATTTAATTAATATTAGATTGATCAAACAGGTTTCATGACGTCATATTCTCATATACGGAAATTATATATTTGCATTTAACCTTTTCTCGTTATTTAAAATGAGTTCTGAATGAGGTTTTAAAAAGTATTAGAAATTTTAATTCTTTTAGAAATTTTAAAACTAAAAATTTGAATTTTTCAACTTTTGAAATTTTTAAAATTTGAAATTTTCAAATAAATTTTTTTTAAATTTGCAAATTTCAAATTAAAACTAGTAATGAAGCGATCACGCTTCATGGGCATATTCACACCGTTTCAAGTTTTTTCATTCATAGCTTAGTATTATGTTACTAACAAGGCTTACGAAAAATCGTAAAGTTATAGCTTACCCGAACGGCACAAAACGGATAATCGAGAGGAAAGTCGTCCCAGGGCTGGCGTGACTCTGGAATAGAGCTGGATTGAAATCAAATCCAGCCGTATGCTAGAGTCATGCCAGCTCAGGGACGACTTTCCTCTCGATTATCCGTTTTGTGCCGTTCGGGTTATTTAGTCAAAAATATCAAAATTAGAGAAAAAATTAGTTTGACGTAGCTTTTAGCCCCTCGAAATCTAAAATTGCGTCGGTTTCATATTCAGGCACAGTTAAGGAACCTACAAACCAAAATTCAGCTCTTTTGGTGAAAGTTAAAGCAAAAATCAATTTGGCGTAGCTTCTAGCCCCTTAAAATCCAAAATGGCGTCAGTTCCACATTCAGGCACAGCAAAGGAACCAAATTTCAGCTCATTTGGTCAAAGTTAAAGCAAAAATCAATTTTGCGTAGCTTCTAGCCCCTCGAAATCCAAAATGGCGTCGGTTCCATATTCAGGCACAGCTAAGAAACCTACATACCAAATTTCAGCTCATTTGGTCAAAGTTAAAGCAAAAATCAATTTGGCGTAGCTTCTAGCCCCTCGAAATCCAAAATGGCGTCGGTTCCATATTCAGGCACAGCTAAGGAACCTACATACCAAATTTCAGCTCATTTGGTCAAAATTAGAGCAAAAATCAATTTTGCGTAGCTTCTAGCCCCTCGAAATCCAAAATGGCATCGGTTCCATATTCAGGCACAGCTAAGGAACCTACATACCAAATTTCAGCTCATTTGGTCAAAACATTCCTTTTCTATGAAAAAAATAAAATGTGTTTTGCAATAATCGGCTATAATTTGACCAAAAATCGCACCTTTTCGTTCCGTGTGCCTTACTGGATGCATCTCATGACTCCAAAAACAATACAGTTCTTGCCATACCCGATATCTATCAGATGCAAAAAACCAGAAGTCTTAATATTGAGCTTGAATCGAGTTATCGCACCGATTAACTAACTAACTTGCTAACTTGCTAAAGGACAGAAAGCGTTTTTTTGCGATTTCTCGGCAATGGAAGCACCAATCGAGATGCGGTTTTCACTGTTAAATTGGTAATTTTAGGCACAGACTTTCCATACTGAACACTATGGGTCGATTCCGTAAGCCTGAAGCAGCAAGTCCAAAAAAGTAGTTTCACTGAAATACCAAAAACAATATATTCACACACAATTAAAATTGGTGTGAATATGATTTTTTTAAACTTGAAATTTTCAAATTAGTTCCTTTTGAATTTACTAAAATTCGTAAAAAATTTCTGAATTTGCAAAAATTATTAGAATTTTTTTAAAATTTTAATAATTTATTATAAAGAAAGAGTTTATAAATATTTAATTTTTAAATTTAATGCAAATCCATGCAGAGGATGTCTAAATTTTTGAAATTATTAAGTATTGGATAAATTTTTAAAAGAAATTTAAATTTTATGAATTGAAAATTTTCCAACATTTTTTCACAATTTCAATTATAACTAATTTATCTATGAATATCAAAAACTCTTCTTAATAATTCTTAATCAATCTCTAGTTTTCTAAAGCTTCCAACATTCTCAAAACCTTTCACATTTTTACTTCCACTTGCTTTTTCCATATCAATTTCAAAATCTAGAAAACTATTCAACAAATCCGAATACTTCTTGATCAGTTCTCGAATATCTTCCACTTCCTTATTTCCACAATCGTCACTCAAAGCGGCTTTAACATTTTCATCCGGTAATTCTGATACTTCATTAAATACATGAAATCTCTGCTTCATTTTATCCGTGAGGACATATTTCAACATTTGTAAAGCTTGCATAGCAAATTGTGGTACACCAATGATGAAAATATTTTTGACACTTATTGGGAAAACTTTGAGGTTAGTTAATGCATCGAATGTTTTTTTCATTGCTAGCAATGATAAATGGCTAACTGTTGTGTTTTTGCAACTATTAATATAGTTCATTCCGCAAATTTGTGTCTCTTCCTCGTTGATTAAAATTGGAAATAAAATGCATTGCAGATTCATAACATCATCGCCATTAAATTTAGTTGGGTCGCCAAGACTACTCGTAAAAACGGTATTTCTGCGTCCCTCTGAGTCCCTTTTCTTCATTATTTTGATAAATCCAGATTCATAAAGTTGAAGTGCTCGTTCGTAATCCTCGTCAGACAATTTGAACCAATCTTCATGTGCTTTGATGAACAACAGACATTTTTCAAATTGCTCAAAAGCATTTGCCATTGAATATTTGCAACATCGGAGGTGCGCGAGGAGATGAGAATCGGCTTTATGAAATATTTTGATAATTTACTTAAAAATTTATTAAAAAATATTTATCTTACTTGGATTGCATCTTTTAATAAACGGATGTTTACTAATCCACTCTCTAAACTGCGCCAACGACTGACTTTTACGACTTTCATTCTCACCAAAATTTATTTTAGCTTTTTCTGTGAAAAATGATGACAACTCAGACATTTTTGTTTATGTTACTGGACAACTCAAGTGACAAAAGCGAACTGAGAACTTATTTCAAAAAGTGCAGCAAATAAATTATAAAAGCACAAAAATTCTAAAGTGCTGGTTGTGTATGTGAATAAAATTATTTACGGTGAAAATGATTGAGAAATAATTATTCTAAGAATCTCATACGTAAAGTAGACGGGGAAATTCATTGCTAGCTGTAAAATCACGACTAATCAAGTTGTATGTGTTAATAAGTCTAATTTGAAGTAATGATAAAGCACATTACAAGTAATTGAACTGTATTACAGAGATCTCATCGATCATTTTTTATTTCTTTCCGGTTATTTAGTAGTGTAATTTTGAGTAATGAAAATTTTCCATATTGAGACATTATGACTTGTGGTTTTTAACTTGATATTATTCAAATTACTAGTGACTTGAGAAGGGAAGGCATGCAATTTTTTTGAGGAGGGTCTTCAAGATTTTTGTACCGAAAGTTCTAGGCTTCGAATTTCTATGAATGCATCGGCATGTATCTCTTACTTTTCCGAACCCTAGAACATTCAAATAGAAAAATTACATATTTTGCCCCCAAGAATTTAAGATAATCACGCAATTCTGCCTGAGTACGCTTCTGTTTAGGGGTCGTTTGTAAATTACGTTACGTTTTAGGGGGGTGGAAGAAGTTAAGACAGTCCAAACACAAGCGAATCTATTGAAAATATGTAAAAATTGGGGGTCAAAAAGTAGTTTTTTTGCGTGACATAATTTACAAATGAGCCCTTATTAGATCTTTTGTTCAGTATAATTATTTGTAAATTTATTACTTATGCTTATGGTAATAAGCATTAATTAAATACTAATTTACACTGATTCAGACTGGTGTCAATAATTGATAGGTTTGGGCACTAATTAAATAAAATACTTGATTTCGATTAATTTTGTTTTATTATTTCTGGGTCAAAAGTGCACGTTCCTCTAGAAATTTATCGAACAAATTGAAAATTCTGACGGCTTAATTCAATACCTTCCCAATTAAAACATAAAAATGATTGTCCCCATTTCAAGACAGACACCTCAATGTCTCCTACAGGTTGCACTCGACAACCATCGATGAATCAAGTCGTCACACAATTTAACATGCATATTTTGTAATACTTTCATTATTATCATGCATTATAAATGCATCACGCCACAACATGACTCCACTTGAATCTCTGCAATTATATTTTTTTTTCATACCCGCACCACAAATGGTAGTCTTTAATTCAATCAAATGATCAAAAGTTCATGGAAGCTTGAAATTAAAAGTTGAAAGATTTAAAATGAAGCATGAAGAAAAAGGGGGAATCAAGCAGTTTACTGCCTACATAAATTACTCACGTTGCATGAATTCAGTCGCGCAGACATATGTGTGTATTTGTAAGCTGCATTAAGTATTCACTTTTTCTATCATTATTTATTGCATTGAGATATTCATTCAAAGATAATATAAGGTACAAAAAATGGGATAGAAAAAGAGAGAATGAAGGTAAATTTTTGCAAGATTTGGTAATCGGATCTATCGATGGTCACATGTCACTGAAGAGAAAAAAGGCTAGAATTTAACCAGATTTATAAAACCAAATACCCTCAGCCAACAAAATTCCGTAAATGGTTACATGCCGCCCAGAACAAAAATCTTGGAAAACCGCCGATTATCAACTCTAATTTTGGGTTTCGGACCAAATTACCTATCTCTAATGGATGCCTCAATGTCAAGCTTAAATTTCCAAACCTCCAAAGATGCATAAAGTACACTAAAAACTCAAAATAATCTCCCCTAGGCTTCTAGCTTCTTGACAGTCTTACACCGCTGTAGAAAGAAGATATTAAAATACATAAGAGACATAAGCTTAAGAGATGTTGCTGCCAAGATGAACCCACTTCTAAATACATTACTTTGCAAATAAATGGGAGAACCTTTTGACTTCTTATCATTTTCTATATATATATTTTTTATGCAAGAATAGAATTAAAAAGTAAATAGTCACAATTTTCTGCTTTTTCTTAGTATTTTAATCCCGGTTGATACATAAATGTATGGCGATGATCACTGGAGTCATGAATTGAAGAAAAAATCCTCAATGATTCTCGTAGACGTCATTAAGCTCGGGAATTGTTCACAACTATTTTTATTTCATAAATCAGCAAATACCTTTACCTTGAAAAATGAAGAATAATTTTCACGACTTCGATAGAATAAAAAAAGATATTTAGACATGCCAATATAAACTAGGATTTATTGTTGACATGATTTGCATCCAAAAAAGGAATTTTTGTTCACATTATGAAAATTATTCTCTCTGCATTCTCGCTCACTTGAGTTATATTGTCTTCAAAAGAAATGTCAATAAACTTCTTTTCTTCTTCTCTTTCACTGCCACAAATCTATTCATGCACACGTAAGCGATTACTTTTTACGTTTTTTGTATTTTATTTATTCATATTATGCATAAATGATGCATAGACTATATTTTATGGAAAAAAATATTCACGATATTCAATACTTGTTGAATACCTTGAAAATAAATATTCTAACTGCATAAAAAAATCGATAATAGCAAAAAAAATTGTGCTGTATGTGCGTTTGTAATTTGACATTTATGATATGAATGAATTCATTTTGAATTGTTTTGTGAGTTTAGTTTTGTAGGGTTTTCAAATTTTTAAAATTTTTCGGATATAATTTTTTTAAAAAATAAATTATATTGTCGAAAATTTCTAAAAATAATCACAAATTCTAGAATTTTTTAAATTTAAAATTTTAAGAAATTTTGAATTTTGAATTTTTAAAATTTAGAAATTATTAAAATTTAAAATGTTTAAAATTTAGAATTTTTAAAATTTTGAAATTTAGAATTTTTAAAATTTTGAGTTTTTAAAATTTAGAATTCTTAAAATTTAAAATTTTTAAAATTTAGAATTTTTAAAATTTAGAATTTTTAAAATTTAGAATTTTTAAAATTTAGAATTTTTAAAATTTAGAATTTTTAAAATTTAGAATTTTTAAAATTTAGAATTTTTAAAACTTAGAATTTTTAAAATTTAGAGTTTTAATAAAAATTTCTTCTGGATTTAATTTTCCTAACAAAAAATTAAATTTCTTAAGATTTCTAAAAATAATCGCAAATTCTGCTTAAAATACACTTGAAAATTTTTTCCCCGAAAGCCTCAAATCCCACAGTCATTCAGACACTGTTGACAACAAAGTTGTTCAAGTCGTTTTTTACAACAAAAAGTCAAGAATGATGTTCAAGTGCTCTTTTTTGTGTGTTTGAGTAGCATTGATTTTTTTCTGTATTTCTACCAAGAGCACAAAGAGGAAGGATAAATAATGGAAAAAGAAGAGGAAGAATTCTGACAAATATTTACTAATGTGAACACGTGAAATGATAGCGATGACAAAAAAATAAACAATTTTTTTATATTTTTTCGGATTGTGTAATGAATTTTTTTTATGTTGTGGTGTTCTTTTTGGGAGATACATTTGCTGTGTTGAAGATTTTCTAGTTGAGATTTTATGAATCAAGTGAATTTAAATTTTATGCGCTGTTTGAGATTTGAATTTTGTCACTTTATTAGGCTGTCCATGGATTTTTGACAGAAAAGTGGGATATTTCCTGATTTCAACCCTAAAAAGCAGACAGACTGAAATTTATAGTATTTTTGAATTTTTTTGACGAGATTAAATGATATTCTAACCTAAAAATAAAAATATTTTTATAGAAATCTGAATCCCAAAATCAGAAATCTGTTTCACAATTTCCTAATTAATAACCTACAAAACTTAAATTATACCAATTAATTTGACCATTTCGAAAGCACCAAATATGAAATCTGGGTCTAGATTCATCAAAAGATCACAAAATATAGAATTAATTAGAGCTAAACTAGTGGCGTAATTAAAATTTCTTGAGCCTTTAAATTTGATTTTCATCTCTTTATATGGAATTTTGTGACTTTATTTATAAGGTGCCTAAAGCTGCGTCTCCTTCTTGCTACGCCACGGGAGTTGACCATTGAATGATCGGATTGATTATTTACAGCTTATTGACAAAAAATATCCAGACAAATGCACAAAAAAGAAGCCACAAGATTCGAAATCTTCTAGTTTAACAACAATTTATCATTTTGGATATCCAAGAGAAACTGAATTTTGTTGTCTGACCAGCCGCAAATCAATCATTCTCGTGTTTTCATACAATTCACCTTGAGCAAGAGAAAATATCTGCATTTAAAATGTTAATGCGATAAAATTTCAAATTCCCATAAAATTCCGGCGTGTCTGTTTAAATATCATTTATTTTCTGCAAACCAACCTCAAATACAAAAATTCTCACCACATTAGCTTAATGTACTCCAACAAAGAATCATTTTTTTGTAAATATTTTAGCAAAATCTTCATAACAAAAGAAAGAAGAAAAAATGCTAAAAATATTTTAAAAGCGAAAGGATTGTTCCAAAAATTATTCACCTTTTAAATTACATCATTCCACTTAAAACAGCTTATTTATTTTTGTGAATTCATTTTCATTCATCTTTATATCAACAAACGTGCAATATTTGTTGTGAAATTAGCATTGCTAATGATGCCGGCTGATTCTGTCCACATCGCACACAATATGCCGACAGAAAAGCTTTAAATTGAGTTAAAGAATTGCTGTGATTAAAATTTTTATGCTAAGTTATTATTTTATCGATAAATTAACGGTTTTTATGTTGAATTTGCTGATAATGAAAATGTGTGGAAATAAAAAATTTTAAGTAGTAATTTTGAAGGTTATGAGAATGTAATGTCGTAGTTTCTGTATTAATACACATTTAAAAATAGGTCAAACTTAAAGATTGTGCAGTTCTGTAACGGTAAGTTGCAAATTGTATAATAAAATTGGAATTTTGATTAAATTTGATGAAATTAGTTCAAATTTTAGATAGCAAATGTGTTTCTATACTAGGCAAGGTATTCAGTTTAACTCCCAAACACCTCCACACCCTCCACCCTTTTTTTTGATCTAATGCTACCCATTAACCAAAAAAAGTAATGTTTTGAAAATATATCCAAAAACAGGTTATAATACAGCATAACCCCCCTCTTCAAAATATGTGGGTGCAGTAATGTCTGATGGGGTCTAGACCCGACAATTTTGATTAAGAAAATAGAAGAGCTCAAAGTTGCCATGAAATTTGATGTATTTTGTATGGAAAAGTCGATTCTATTCGAAGGTTGACTTCTTACAAAATGAAAAATATTTTTTTTTGTTTTCAATTTTCCATTAATTTAAATTTTATTTCCTGAATCACCAACAATCAATCCTAGTCCGAAACCATTTACAAAAAAAAAACAAATTCACACGCGACAAAAATCAAAAAACATTTCTAAAATACCTATCGTTGTCAGACCTAAAATATTCTCATCTTAAATGTGACTGTTTAATCTTTTGTGTCGATTGAGAAACAAAAATATTTGCTAAATATCAACATTATTGTCAGAAGTTGACAATTTAATGTCAATAAATAAACTTGTTATATTTATATTTGTACTGATCCTAGCTTACTGTTTAACATTAAAATTAAATTCGCAATAAAATTTATCAAATTTGATGGAAATCCTGCTATATGATGTAACTTAATGCATTTTATGTGTGCGCTTCAGACACAAAAGAAATAAAGCTCATTAGAGCATCAATCATGTGATTAAGATTCATAAATATTTCGAGATTTTTTTGCCTTAAACTTTATATACCGTTCCGGTCTACCACTCATCTTTTACGCTGCTAGTCAATAAGGCGACATTTACATATTTTTGAGTTGATTCAATATTCAATATAATCGATAATCGTGTGTCTTTTTTATTTTACATTATGAAGTTTCTTTTTTGACTATCTTAAATGACATCACAAAGACATCTTATTGTTAGCTTTATACACGAAAAATCTACAAGCTAATGAATTCATGGTTGATTGAGTTCTGTAAACACGAGTAAATATGTGCACAAAAATTATTAACGATAATTGGTTGTCAATGGAAAAGATTTCGTTTATGACTTTTGAATAAATTTATTAATTTTCGTTTATTGTGTTTAAATTAAATTAGAATGTCATAATGATTTATAGGGTATATAATTCTTAGTAGAATTTTTGATGAGTGATTTATGGAAGATTCTGTCAGTTTTTTTTGTTGATAAAAATGATAAATATTGAGGATAGTTTTGTAGTTTAGAAAGCAGTAAATGTCAATCAAAATTTTAAGAAGTATGGGATTGGTTTGCGGAACTGATAAAGATCAATCAGTAACATAAAACCATTTTTTTTGGCTTAAATCGTTATTTTCAAAAATTTGATATTCTTAAGAAAAATAAAATTGTAAATTCTTTGAAGAATTTTTAGATAAGTCTCAGAATATGTTATTTTCTAGTGGCAGGGGAGTATCTAGAATTTTGTTTTTTTTTGCTAAGAGAAGGGGGGGGGGGGGGGGGTTGACGTGGGGTTTCGAATTATGACCTCTTTTGCATATTTTTTCGAATCATGACATTTTCGTTTTTAAGGCTACTATTAACTTTTCAAAAAAGGTGGGTTCAACCCCGAAACCCCCTGGATACGTCTTTGTCTGTCTATGACCAAAAATGATACCATGCCTCCGATGTAGCCCATTCTATTGGATACAGATTCTGATTCCATATCTACAAATATCAATGATCTAAGCCAGCAACATCTGGATCAGCTATGACTAAGACTATACAAAGATTATACAAAAACAAAAGATACAGCATTTGATGATGCAATTTTATAAATTTAAAAAATTCATCTCACCATAAAAATTCTAGGATTACTAACATCCTATTTTCACACATTTATTACTTAAAGATAAAGAAGGAAAATAATTTCACACTCTAATAAATTTATTTAAAATGTTGCACAGCTCCGACCTAGAAATTTTTCCCTGCTTCTAAAATAATATATTGATAAAGTGTGGCGAAAAATTTTAAAAAAGATATTGAACAGATGTGCGAAAGAAAATTTTTCTTCTTTCCATTTTTTCTCTTATTCAATTTCCTTTTCAAAAGAAAAGTTACTTCTTATTGCACTGATCTCAATAACCCACATTTCACTTTTCAAGTCTCGCATTTCAAACAAAAATCGCTTGCTGTTCTTACAGTTTACTTTTTTTTGTAGGTTCTGCAAAATTTTCTTCAATCTTAAAATCAACACACGCGGATGAAATAAAAGTGAAAATTTAGAAGTGAATGTTTTTGCACAAAAAAATGAGATCAGAATTTTTTCTTGGAAAAATGATCACAAAAAAATTGTTTATAAATTTTGAAGACCTGATTTTCTCTTAGAAGAAATTAAAAATGTGCATTTATTGAAAATTTATTATTGCCATTCTAGAATGATGTAAATCTTTTCTCAAGCTGACTTTTATGATGGTTTATTTATTTACATTTCACTTTATATTCTTAATAAATTGTTTCAAAGAAAATGACTAAGCATTTTCAATCAGTGTTGATAATCAAGATGCCATATACACCTACTCTTACCATACGGTATACACCTACCCATACCACATCTACTCCTACCCCTAGGATAGGGTATACCGAGAAACCCGCCCCTGGTGCAGCCTAGATCATTGATATATGCAAATATCATATTTAAACTAGGTAACCTCGTGTTCAGGAGTCAACTGGTTAAGCCCAAAAAAGCATTGTCGTAGATCAGACATTGTTTAGCCCAAATAATGTCCAGAACTACACATTCAGACTGAATCAAGGTTAGTCCAGAAAAGCTGCAAAGTCAACTGATATCTCCAATTTTAGATTGAGGTTGAGTCGGTCTTCCATCCAATTATTCATTCCCCCTGGTCCAGACCAATCTTTGGTATCTGGTTTTCCAAATATATAAACTTGACCCAATTCTGTCTAGCTAAAATACAGAAAAATATAGGGTTCGGAACTTGTATTGAAGAAAAAGTATTTTTTTTATCAAGCACGACACGCGATTTAAAAAAAATTGTCGACAGTTCATTAACATCTGGTAATATGAGGCAATAATAAGACAGATACAAATATAAATATCAGAAAAATTATCTCACAATCTTTTAATATGAGTCACCATACATCAGAGAAAAGTTTTATTCGAAAATAGAACAGAAAAGTAGAGAAATTAATGTTCAGCATAGTTGTTCACAATTTATTTTCCCTTCAGTCGCCTGCTGAAGCGTTAATTCTTATAAACATCTTTGTTGCTTTTAAGCATAACTTTAGTTTTCAATTTTTCATTCGAATATTATGAAAATAATTTAAAGTGTTTTCTTTATGACGTTTATTAGTTTTTAGGGTCAAGCGTTCTCATATCTTCCGTTTACGACTTGATGGTGTCATTGTGCTTTATTGACGCCTCGTAAAATTAATCTTTAACACTTCATTTTTTATAAACTATCATAACAATATTTTTTTTGTGAGATTCTAAGTTTACAACATCTTGTGGATTTACATATTCGATGTTTTTTTTTCTCTTATCTACCTCCTGATGTTCAATCACTAGACTGATGATTAAGCAGAAAAAATTTATGGAAAAGGATTAAAACAATAAAGATCTCACATTTAGAAATAAGTTATGCAAATCTGAGGTATAAATGAGGTAACACAACATTTATATCAGGTAGAATTTAAGATCTCGTTGATTTTGATATTTTGCATGCTGGTGAGGATTCTGATGAATCATTGAAAGAAGTAAAACTTTATTTTAGAATGATCAAGGCAGGAAAACTACTTGAAACTTATTTCTATACAAATTCTTTATAGAAGCTGAAAATTTCTTTCAGTAGTCTTAACTAGAATTTTTGAAGGGGGAGATATAGGGCTGGGCTTCTCGGTCTACCCCTACCCTGGGTTATACTCCTATCCCTACACCAGTGGTACCCTAGGTGTACACCAGATGTATACCCCAGGGGTACACCGAGTCCAGTCAAGGGGTATAGCGAAAAATCTTCATGAGGGGGCCCAACATTTTCTCTCTCTAAAAATAATTTATCCTCCTGTTAATTAGCTAGAGAATGCAATTGTGTAAGTACTGCAAAAATTTTGTATAAAATTTTCAATTAAGTGCTTTGAATTTTTGAGTTTTTCGGATGGCACACAGAGGTACCCCTTGCTACGTCACTAATACCTATCATATAATTTTTTTTTTAAAAAAAATCCAGTTACTTTATTGCTACGCTTTTAATTTCTGCTAAAACAACTCATCTTACGATTAATTTTGAAGCTTCACCGACCTTTCTCATCATAAAACTATCAAAATATTACAAACCATCTTTTCCTTCATTCCCCACAATATACGAATTATTTAAATTAAACATCATGTCAGTTTATCGATCAACAACTGCATTGACCTGTCTGCTTTGATCTAAAAATGTTTTAGAAATTAAATTTAGAATCAAATTTCAATTCTACTATTTAAAGCTGAAAATCAAATACACTATTTATTGTAACCACATGTGCAATTAACACATAATGTAATGACCCTAACCTTCATATTCCCCTTTGATTTCCATCTTTCATTTCGTAAAATTAATTAAAAAGTTTTCTTCATCCCACAAAATTTTTTGCTCGATATTTTAAAACAAGATTGTAAAGGGTTGAATGTTTAGCCAACAATTTAATTAATGTTTTCTAAAATAATTAGTGAAGGCGAAAGGGATTCATGATGAGGCTCCAATGTCTCAATTAAATTTTCTCGCATTTTCTTTACTGTTATATAATTGAATTAGCCTCAGACCAGAGAATGAAATTTGATATTATTTCAATTACTGTTGATATTGATATTTGTTTGTTGCATATTGTTGATGATGATGAGCAAATAAAATACATTGTAGAAAAGGGGTTACTGTAGTTACTGACATTAAAGTTTTTTAAATAGATGAATAAGTTGGTGTAAATTTTGTTGCTGCCTTGAATTATGTAAAGTTTCTGAAAGGGCAGATAAAACTTGACGCAAGTGAATCTTTGGAACCCTTTAAACGCTTGTTGATCATATTTCTAGATCCTATTTAGTCTATGGCAGGGTCTGTGGTCGTACAGATCAATTAATATTAATGTCCTACTTAAATGTTATCTAAAACTAATTTTCGACAAATTTTGGTCTTTGCTAGACAAAAATATATACATTTAAACATTAATAAGCCATAAAATAGAAGAAAGCATAGGCTTACCCAAGGGGAGCTAGGCCTTAACCCTATGGTAACCCCTGAAATAGTGAATACCCTAGGGCAGTAGTACTCAAACTATGCTCCGCGACACACTACGGTATCGCGACGTCATCTCAGGTGTGTCGCGAAAAGTTTGGCGACACAGTAAATTTACACTAGATAAAATCGACTCAGCTTCCGAACCAAAAAAAAACGACGCGTAAACGTGTACAATGGGTCAAAAGAATATATCACTGTGTCGCCACATTGGAGGTTCAATTTTAGTGTGTCGCGCTCTGAAAAGTTTGAGAATCACTGCCCTAGGGTATACCGAGCAACCGCCTCCTTGAGAAAAGTCTTCTGAAAACCCAAGTATATGGTCAGCCTACCTATAGATGGCTTTATCACTGACTAAAGTCTGAGAGTCTACAATTCCTGGTGCTGAAATATAACTATTGACAACTTCAGACTAATTTAACTCAAAAAATAGAAAATATTCAATAAAAATCTGATAAAATCAAATGAAAATTTTCCTTAAAAAAATTCTTGAATCAAAATTTTAAGTTCTAAAACTTTTCCAAGTAATATTTCATCAGTAAAAGCCCCCATGCTGCTTTAATAATTAGTCTGTAATTTACTCAAATACACTCTTCCGGTTCTAACAAGTTCTTAATTCTTCTCATCTCAACGTGAGAAATTGAAAGTGAAATATTTTTAATTCCTTCTAGAAATTTTCCCCACAACTTTCATTAGCCCCAGTTCAAAAACAGACTATAAATCACGATGTGTTGGTTTACGGTTGTCAGAGGAGCAGTTTGAAAATTGTTTGAATTTTTCTCACGAAAATGTTTTTTTAATGTCGGCATGGACGCTATAAATATATTTGTGTATACAGTTTGAAGGAAAGGAAAAAAGTTATCAGCTGTTTGCGGAAATACACAGCATTTTATAGCTTCTTCTTCCTTCATGCGGCTTCAGATGCCTGCAAAAAATTTCTATAAACAAAAAAATAAAAGTTTGAAATTTCGGCTGGTTCCATTAATTTTATTTCATTAAATTTTATCTCCTATAATATCATGAATGCTGCGATAATTAAGAATGAAAATTTTAAAGAGCAAACTGTCGATGTATCATGTTACCATTTAACATTATTATTATTATCATCATTATTAACATTATTAAAGGGGTTGCTCGAAGCATGCCAAACACTTCATTATTTTCCAATGTTGACGATATCAATCAATAAAATTTTGCGACAATTATACACTAACATAAACATGTGCAATTTTCATTACCGCATCAATTCTAACCGCAATTTCAATTTTACCGATGTACAAACACGATGAACATGATGGACTTTAACAGAAAATGCAAATTGTAGAGTGGATAATGATAATGTTTAGTTGGTTTACTTTAGGGCTTTTTCCCTGCAACTACCAACAACTGCTGTACAATTCAATAAAAAGAATTATTTTTGTGAAAATAATTTGGGTGAAATTTTTTTTATTACGTACGGGTTGTGGAGAGATAAATTTTTTTGAACCAGATTTAATGATGTCAGGAGGGTAATGTATATGTGAATTGATTCAGTTTTGAGACTACAAGACCACCCCATGGAATTACTTTTCTGCATCATTCTGCTTTAAATTAATGACCATCCAATTCTTATCTCATCCAAAACATTTGTTTAAAAAAAATTCTGACTAATTCCTTTTCGGCTGCATCACAAAACTAAAAAGCCAGTTAATTTATGCAAAGTTTTCGAACAACACAATTCTTGCAAAACATCTTCAAACGTTTAACAATTTATTTTTAAATGTAGCACAGTCAGATTTTTATCAATAACATATATTGCTCCATGTATATTCATAAATTTTCATATTCTTCTGATAAATCCAACAAGAATATTTGTGAGAAGAAAGAGTTCTCAGCCGCATATGAATCATCAAATTGGTCGTAAAAATAAAGCAGCGGTTGGTTCTTTCAACATTTTTCGACATTAAGCACGTTTGAAATTAATTTTTTTTTGTTGTTAACTTCGTTTTGTTAATGTGACGGGATGGAGAAAAAAAATATTGAAATTATTGCTTTCATTTGGTAAAC
This sequence comes from Chironomus tentans, assembly GCA_963573255.1. NCBI lineage: Eukaryota > Metazoa > Arthropoda > Insecta > Diptera > Chironomidae > Chironomus > Chironomus tentans. Next base: position 11,997,816 of record OY754303.1, read on the forward strand.
CACAAATGCAGGAATAATATTGTTCGAAAGGGGCTTTGGATTTAAATTTTTATTGCGTGTTCCAATTCGTGTATAGATTGATTGATTGATCTTAAAATTTGGAGGAACATTGAAGTGAAATTTTATATTTGTGGATACTTTAAATTTGATTATTGAATTGAAATTACATGTTCTGTGCTGATTGACATTCTTTGGAACAATAATGGCAGTTATTTTGGGTCTTAGGGCTTTGGATACTCAAACTGGCTTTGGATACTGAAAAACCAGCCAACTCGGACTGAGAATTTTCCGGATTTTTTGAAAACAGAGTTCATTACTATAATTCGTTCATAATGGGACTCGAACCCACACTTTAAGAATGACCTCCAGGGTAGGTAGGGTATACCATAGGATAATCAACTTACTCTGTCCTATGATACCATAGGTGTAGGGTGGTAGTAAGGTAGTTGCGTTACCCAATTGGTACCATAACATATCCTAGGGGTATACTTCCATCTAGGATATACCCTACCTACCCGAGGTATACCCTACCTACCAGAGTCAGCTAAAGATATTGTCCATAATTATGTATTATTACTGACTATCCCCTAAAGTTTTAGGTTTACAACTCATCACACAGCCATTCACACTATCCACGACTACCATATTTAGTACTTTATGCCAATTTGCAAGATGATTTATTCTCCATTCTATAAAACACATTTAAAATTATCCTCAAATCTCCTTTTATACTCTGAATCACTTCATAAATCCACAACACAAATTGACACAAGTCTTTCAACTCTTTTTTTATCTGTCTGAGTCTCAAACCCTTTTATAATATTTTCAAGGCTTTAACAAATGCAATTTTACTGACATAATGCTGACTGTAAAAAAGTTTTATTGCTCTTAAAATCCGCGATAAAAGGCCTTTGCTGTTTTTCTCCTTTTTGAATCATTTCTTGTTAATTTTACACCTACGCGACGAAAAAAACAGAGTCGAGTTTGTTATAAATTTAATAAAAGTATTTACAAAGACTCTCCTTTAAAGATGCAATATGAAATATTGATTTTAGAAACATAAATTATAGGAACAATATTTATAAAAAAGTAACTTTTTTGGCAGAATTATAAAACGAGAAAACCTATAGACATACATTGCTATGCCTAATGCATTTTCAATGCCAAAAATCTTTTTTAGATAGAATTAAAATGAAAAAAATTTACGACGTGCTGATTGCGCAGAGACTTTTTTCTAAGCAATTCAAGATAAATTTATTGCATTGTGAAGATGTGATGAAATTTAATTGCTTTGATTTCATGAATTCAAGTATTTAAAGAGAGTTTAATTTGAGGCTAGAGTTTAATTCGATGTTGTTATTTGAACCGAATCATTTCTTAGAATTTTGATGATGCTGAACGGATTAAGTTCCTTATCTTTAAAATTTCATCCCAACAGCCTACACCAAAATAAAGCAAATAATTAAATCCCTCATTTATAATTGAGTAAAATATTAATTAAAATGAAATATGAGGAGATTCATTATATCAAATTTATGCGGTGTAATTGTTTACAATATGAACTTTACCATATAGACATAATAATCAATGGTCAATGATGATGGCCTTGAAATTTTCAAATGTAATCGAGATGATTTTGTGGGTTCTGATTAATTTTGATTTTCTTAACGTGCTTGAGTTGGCATTTAGGTTTATGGGTCTAGATTTCAGTGTATCTAAAGTTTTACACCAGATCATATTATTGACCGTTAAATTTAAAATGTTCGTGAATGTTCTAAACTTTACAATCAACATCGTTTATTTATTGATCAAATTTCTATCTTGGAATAACGCCTCGAGCATTGGCATACCCAAGAGGGGTGGGGGGTCCGATGGGTCCGAACCATATGATGGACCATATTGTGCCCTGATGACTATAGTATTGTATACTTTGTGAAAACTAGCAACAATATCATTTTCGATCACATAATTCAGCAATGAACAACTACCTGCTAAAAATAGCTAGATATAATGAATATATGTTCTCGATATCACTCGCTTGTCATTTATCAATCATCAACATATTTTTGCCTACGTGAACTTATAATAAACAAAATTGCGATAAAAAAATGCGTATATTCTAATCTATTCATACAATAAAAACAAAGAACTGCATGCACGTGAGGGAACAATTAAGTAATAAGGGAGATAAAGTAAGTGAGAATCAAAGAAGAGAGCGCTCGAATATCACAAATGAGTATGAAATATTTATTGCTCTTTCCATTATTTGGGTACGTTAATTAGTTAGCTCCGAATATCAGTTGAATATAGAATATAATTTACTTTTGTCTCTTAATATAATAAATGGGACAAGATATTAAAGATTTAGACTTAGCATATGACAGTGACTCAACAGCTTCAAATTCTATAATTGATGGATATATTGGCAAAGAAATTGAGAGTAAGAAGCAAATTCCAACCATAAGTACAATAGCATTTACAAGTTCATCGAATATTCAAATTGGCGATCGAGTTGTCTATAATGGACCAGTTACAATTAATCAGGATGTTAACAAATTAGAAATTGATGGTCAGAAAAATGTCATTAAAAAGAAGAAATGTGAATTTTTAAAACATAATCGGAAGTCTGTGCTAATAGTGGCTGGTGTGGTTATGGCTCTTATATTGACAATTTCCTTAACGCTTAGCTTTATGTGGGACACTATTAATTCCTCATTAACACCTCCAAAGATTTTTGAATTAAATATAATCTCACGTGAAGAATGGGGAGCAAAACCACCGACTGAAAATATGGGAAATTTGACATTGCCGTTAGAAAAAGTAATCATAAATCATTCAGTGATGAGGAATTGCTATACTAAGGTAAATTAATGGAAATATTGAAAATATAGATTTACATTCTTAAACGCTTTGTAGGAAAGCTGCATAGAAAATGTTAGAGAAATACAAGACGTTCATCTGGGCCGGGACTTTGGTGATATAGGGTTCAATTTCATAATCGGCAATGATGGAAACGTTTATGAAGGTAGAATTATGTCTAAATTTCAAATCTACAAACCATTTAAAATGCTATTTTTAAGGAGTTGGATGGGATACTCGCGGCGCACATACGGGAGGTAATAATCTACTGCTATAAGTGTTGTTATCTGGGTGTTAACTTAGGATAAATTCAGCGTCAGTCTAGGCACCTTTGTTAATATACCCCATGGGCTGGCTGCTCAGTATGGCCAAGGGTAACCTACTAGGGGTATATCTTTAGGGTAAAATGAGACTGTAACAGGCTTCCTGTCGGTTGCCTAGCCACTCAAGCACAGAAGCCTTACTCTTACACTGGCAGATTCGCATACATGATTCGACACTCAAGATTTCACTCTGCTCCGGTCCAAACACCTTAGTTAACAACACTAATCTACCTTATTAAAGTTCATGTAATTTTAGTTTTAAATAAAATATTCCTACCCTAGGATACAACTCCAAAGCATTCGGCATTTCTGTTAATGGAAATTTCAAATACGAGGTTCCAAATAAAAATCAAATTAATGCTTTGAATTTATTGCTTGAGCAAGGAATTGAATTAGGAAAATTAAAATTTGATTATAAGATTTATGGAGGATGCCAATTTAAACCAACAGACAGTCCTGGTGAAGCATTTTATCAAATGATGCAGACTTGGGAGCATTGGTCAGACGAAATTTAAAAATCGGTACTTTTTTAGTAATAAAAATTTCTTAAATATTTGTAAATATTTTCTCAGTACGTAATAAAATTGGGATTCCTTTAAAACCAGTAAAAATATAGTCTTTATAATAACTGTGGGATGAGAGATTCTCAAAATTTTGTTTCTTGAAAGAGATTCGCTTATCACTAATTGAGCATTAAGCTGACTGCTCTTTTGGATTGTAAACACAAATTTTGTAGTAAATTTATTGTATCAGTTGAAGACGGTATGTTTTTTCGCGTTATCATTTAATTATTTTGTGAATCACAAGAAAGTTTCTCATGGAGCAAAATTTAAGTTTACATGATTTAAGAAGTACAATTTCTGAAACGTCCTACGACAGTGACTCGACAGCTTCGAATTCTATAATTGAGGAATATACCTGTAACCAGTTAAATGGAAGTAATAGACCACAACCATCGAATTTAAATACAATAGCAATCTCTAGTTCTTCAAATATTCAAATTGGTGATCGTATAGTTTATAATGGACCTGTCATAATAAATCGAGAAATTTCTGCATTAGAAAGTGAAGTTAGGAATGTTAATATTAAGTTGCCAACTGAATCTCCAGCTAAAGTTGTAAAATATATTTATAAAACTGATATTAAATGGAAAATATTAACTGCGATAAGTTTAATACTCGTTATGTCTGTATTACCTTTAATGTGGATGCTCAATTTGATTTATACACCTAAAGTCACAGTTAATGAAACTTTATTATCAACTACAACTTCAAAACAACACGAATTAACTTCCACTCGATCTGATCTAGCCGTAGAACTAGTCACATCTAATGTAACTTCAAACTTAACATCTTATGAACCTAAACTTTATTCCCGGTCTGATTGGGGAGGCGAAGAACCAGGCAGTAGTATGAAAACTCTGACCTTACCATTAAGTCGAGTAATAATTTGTCATACTGTGACGCAAGACTGCTATAATAAGGTAAAAAAATGTCAGGCATAACATAAATTTCGTAATTATTTATATAAAAAATATGCAAAAATATATTTCAAAAAATTTAGTTTTTTAAAATTTAAATTTTCTTTCAAATTTAGATTATTTTTTTCAAATTTAATTTTTTTAATTTAAACTTCTTTCAAATTTAATTTTTTTTTTATTTTAAACTATTTTTTCAAATTTAAATTTTTTTCAGTTTTATTTTTTTTAAATTTAAATTTTTCTTTCATTTTTATTTTTTTTAAATTTAAAATTTTTTAAAGTTAAAATTTGAAAAATAATTTAATTTTTCAAAAAATGTATTAAGATTTAAGAATAATGAAATATTACAGGAAAGTTGTTCTAAAAACATGAAACAGATGGAAAGTTATCACATTAGTCAAAAAAATTTTAGTCGAATTGGATATAATTTCGTAATTTGTAATGATGGAAATGTTTATGAAGGTAATTAATGTTAAAATCGATCTTAAAATAATGACTTAATCTATATTGGCATTTAAGGGAGGGGATGGGATTATGTAGGAGCTCATACATACGGTAAAATATGATTTCATGATATTTATATCTCAAAAAAACTAAATCAATTCTAATCATTAGGACACAACTCAAATAGTTTCGGCATTGCATTTAATGGAGATTTCACTTCCACACTTCCCAATGAAAATCAATTTACTGCCTTCTTCTCACTGCTTAAGTTGGGTCTTAAACAAGGAAAATTAAATACGGACTACAAAATCTATGGAGCAAACCAATTAACATCAACATTAAGTCCAGGTTCTGCACTTTATAAACGGATACAAACTTGGGAACATTGGACTCCATATTGACTTCAATCCCAAGTGTTAATGCTTTGATGTCAACTTTATTTTACGATTCACAATTAAATTTACAAATAATTCTATAAATCTCTTGATGCAAATAAATATACACATTACAGTTCATTGTGAAATTTCATTATTTATTTTTACGTCACAAGATTTCAGTTTATATATGTGTCTGAAAAGGGGGATCCCAAAAAATGAATAAGAATTTAAGAGAGTTTTGAGTGAATAAGTTCGCGAGAGAAATCATCTCAGTTACTCAAAATTAGTTCAGAGATTAAAAATACTAAGATGAAAATAGTTTGAATTTAAATTTTTTTTGAATCCTCAAAACTTGGACACATCACCATGCAGGGACGTAGCCAGGGAGGGGTCCAAGGGGGTCCGGACCCTCTTTAGAAATTTTTTTATATGGAATTTTTTTAAAAACATTTTTTTGAAGCTCTAATTTGATATTTAACCATTCACTTACCGTAAAAATGAACAACAAATACAAAAAGTTGAGATAAGAAACAAAAAGTTTTTGAACCCTCCTAATTTTATTGGCTACGCCCCTGTCTACATGTTGACATACTTATAAAACATAAATAAAATTTAAAAAAAATTCAATTAACAAATTATCACTCAAAAAATTTACTAACTTCAAACAAACATTCAAAACCAAACTTTAATCTGCATCTACTCTAGAGTAAAACTTTATGATAACTAGGGTGACCATCGAAATTTCAAAAAAATATGGAATATTTCTATAAGGGGTCGTTCGCATTTTTGGGCCTGAGATTATGTTCTGTGTAACGTAATAAGCAAAATATTTCGGGATCCAAAAAGAAGAATTTTTTCGAAATATTCCATGAAAAAAATAAACAGATGGCCACCTCATTGATAACGATCCATGAGAGATGTGTTGATTCATTGAAAAAACTGCAAGCAATTTATTTTAGTAGAAGCTTGACACTTCATAAAAATTAATTTAATTCAAATAATTTAAAATAAAACAAAACAAATTAATCAATAAATTTTGAAAAAATAAGTGGAATTAATAACTTAAGTGATGGAGATGACCGTCGTAAGAGATTATTTAAGTGATGACTCAATATCTTCGACCACAGCTTCCAATTCAGACATTGAAGAAGTAGAGGAAGTGACACAGCCACAATCTGAGTCATTTCAAGCTCAAAATTCAACTCAAATCTCTTCAAATATTAATTCAATTGGCGTTCAGTCATCTTCAGAAGTTCATTTTGGCAACAGAATTGTTTGTAACGGACCAGTTACTATAACACAAAATGAAAATGATTTTGGTAATAAGACTGATGAAGAGGATTTGAGTAAAAATGATGAGAAAATTAGTGAAAAAAGAGTTTTACTGAATTTGAATAGTTTGAAATTTTTCATTCTTGTGATTATCGCTTTATTTACACTTGCTGTAATAATATTTCTACTGAACCTCAAAAGCAGTAACACTCAGCTGCCACAAACTGCTAATAAAAGCAATGAAAATGATTATTTGGATATGGTTTTAAGAAGTGAATGGAATGCAAGTCCTACTGTTAAAACTCACGATTTACTTTCATTGCCAGTGGACACACTGTTATGGGATTATATTAATATGACAGATTGCTATACAAAAGTAAGGAAAAATATATTCACACACAATTAAAATTGGTGTGAATATGATATATTTTTTTCATAAATTTATTCAATTTCTATTGATTTTTGCTTATCAGGAAGCATGCAATAAAATCATCCATAAAATTCAAAATGATTTTCTCAATTCAAACAAGTTTCATGATATTGGATATAACTTTGTTATAACAAGTAATGGAAAAATATACGAAGGTAAAAATTTAAGTTGAACTGCAATATTTTGCACAAAATTCAATTATTGATACTTTTTTTAACAGGACTTGGATGGGATTATAAAGGATATTATTCAATAGGTAGATTTTAAACCACAATTTTTAGCTTTCAAATTGAAAATGTCCAAAGCATGATAAAAAATCAGTTTTGTGGCTAAAACTTTATCTATAACTGATTTTTGATTATTTTAATTTTTTGAAAATAAAGGTGGAAACGACAATGTCCTATCATTTGGATTTATTTATGATGCATCTTCTCTTGATTCGCCTATAGACTCAAGTATTGCTATTTTAAAACTCATGAATGAAGGAACAAGACTTAAGAAGCTGACAAAAACATCAAAATCATTTAACGTTCTAAAAAGCTTTTATGAGAAGCCAATTGAAAAGAAATTGGAAGAATATACATCGCATTTTGTGTAAAATATCATCAGCATGCATTACTGCTGCAAATTGCATTCTAAATAAATAAAACTCTTTGTTGAATTATCCGAAAAAATAAAAATGGGATCAGCTTAAAGTAAATGTTCACATACAAATGGTCATTGATCACAACAAATTTTGTTTGGGTGTTTACGCTTCTTCTCTTTCTTCTATTCATCATTGTTATCACGATTTTTTTTAAATTTGTTTATGCTATTGTGTTAATACGTGGGAGGAGATCTTGTCAAGCACGATACGTCTCGCATTTCAGTCGGCGAATAATACATAAATTTTATTTATTATTGTTAGTATGTGAAAAGAAACAGCAAATAAAATTAAACAAGAATAAATAAGTGCAGAAGTTGAATATTTAAATGAGCTCTGCAATAAACAAGCAAGTTACTCATATGAAAGTAGATGATGAATAAAGAATGAGAGGGAAATCTTGACGTGTCTCGCTTTAATGAATTTCATTCATACATAAAAGAAATAAAGCAGCACTTCGCTTGAAACATGCCATAAAGTTTCAAACACAATATTTTTATTTTTTTTGTTACAGTTTTTCATTTGTAGTTTAATTTCTTATGATTCTTGAGACTGTAAGAATTTATGATGTAGAACAACATATTTATTATTATTGGAAGCAGAAACTTTGTTAAATGTGCTAATATTCTAGCGCCTTTTTGAGTCAATAAATTGATATTTTAAATGTTTTATTACTTATTTTATGTTAGTTTTTGTATTTTTAAGCATAAACATTTGTTTGAGAAGGAGTTGTTTAATGTGACATGGTATAAAGCGCTAGAAAATACATAAATTTCCAATATTGCTCAACTTCGAAGCTGAATTTTAATTATTACTGTTCATCAGAGACTTAGATGTAATTTTTAAGGGGTCTCGAATTTTTTAATCTCGAGGGGGGATGGAGGTCATGAACCCCCCTTTAGACCTCTCTGGTTATGTCCCTTCTATTCATTATTATAACAATAATAGTCTGAAAAACCTTAATTATAATTATTTATTAGTATTTAGTAGAAATAAATAAGATACCATTTTTTTCTAAACGGGAATCAATTTCTAGTCGTATACTATTCCTCTTAAATTTCGCACCACTAAACTATCAGGCTAAGAAAGCTAGCTTCAAAATTAAATATTTTTTTCCCAGTAAGGGGTCGTTTACTTATTACGTTACGCAAAAAAACAAATTTTCAGACCCCTTCTCCCCCCTTGTTACAAATTTTCCACGAAAAAAATTTCTTTGCTTGACCTGTTACAAAAACTCAGACCCCTCCTCCCCCTTAAAAAGCGAACGTAATAAGTGAACGACCCCTAATCAAATCCGTTTAAAGTTAGTTAATAGTTAACTGTGGCTAACTTTCAGTAAGCAAATAGCAATCTTTGGTTACTGGGGTTTGTACACTGGCAGTTTCTTTGGCCCTCACTATGAGAATATTCAGAGAGAAATGAAATTACAAGAATGGTTCGAAGACAAAATCTCAAACTTCCCAATCAAGTCCTAAATTTGATAGTCACCCGTTAAATTGGAATATTACCATCATCTTGTTCATTGATGTGGAATATTATAGAACAGAATTTCTTAAAATATGTACCGCGAAACTCTATTGCTCCAAAAAGATTGAGAACTACTATTCTAGAATCTCCTATAAATATGAACCTTTCAAGATTTTTTGATAAATAATATTTGAGCATGGCGTCAAATTCTAGACTAGAGCTCTATTGTAACTACTGTTTTAACTACATCAAAGCTTATATCCTATTCCTTATTACGGCCTATTACTTAATTCTATCAAAAATATTATTATTCTAATTAGAATTTTCTAGCATCTATTTTTAACTTTACATTTCCAACTCTCATTGTGCGAAATTTCTCATACAATATTCATAAATGTTGATTAAATGTAGGTAGCAAAAATCTAATTTAGATTGAAGTTGTTGTGGATACATTCTTCGATGAGACATACACGAATATTTATTACTATAAAGTAAAAAGAAGAAAAAAATGTGTTGCAAAAACTACATACGTTGAAGTAGGAAGGAAACAATTGAGAGTAATGAGAAGAGATGAGGCATTTTAATGATCATATTACTTTTATTATTATGTCATACAGATACAATGCCATTGTCACAAATACGAATATATGTTTTATTTTATTCTGTTCTGACCCTGAAAAATTTGAGTATATAAATATAAATTTACAGATGACACAAAAGAGGTGTTTCTTGTGGAAATCTTAGTGGGTCATTTAAGAAATTCCTTTTATTTTTATTCGCATGCAATATCGACTCCACGTGTTTAGTCATTCTATAGCTATACATGTAAAGTTTTCGTCTATTGCCATTTCGGTACGAAATAGAAGATGGAATGAAAGGAGGCAGAAAGAATATTGAGATCACGTTTCAGGAGGGATTTTCTCTCGGTATCATATTTTAAGTGGAAAAATTATTACATTTTCGTTGCCTGTCATGCCAATATTTACATTCTTAAAGATGAACTGCTGTGGTGCTTTTAAAGATACCGACAGAAATTTTATACGTCGTATCACATAGCATACAGGTTAATGTAATAAATATGGGTCAAATGATTTTTCTATCATCAGATTTTTTTTAAACCATGAGGGAGAATTTTGTCATCATTGGATTAGTGCTCAATTTGATGGAAAGTTGCTGCTCACCCTACATTCGTAGCATATAAACATAGACGGTTAATAATAATTCTGAATGACACTTGACTGTGATTTTTCTTTTCATGAATTTTTTTTGGTAGCGTTGTTTGGAAATGATGTCTATAAAAAGTGATTTTTTTACTTGGGACTGGCTTCCTGTCATTAATTTCCTTACCCTACCTCTACCCTATCTCTACCCTACCTCTACCTTACCTCTACCCTACCTCTACCCTACCTCTACCCTACCTCTACCCTACCTCTACCCTACCTCTACCCTACCTACCTTACCCTACCTCTACCCTACCCTACCTACCTTACCCTACCTCTGCCGTACCTCAGGCATAACCCAAGAAAAATGACGAGAAACCGTCTCCTGAATGTGAGCTAGTTAATAGAGCATCACAAATTTTCAAGAAAATGAGTTTCAATCTAAATTCTGCACGTCATAAACGAACGACCCCTTCTTTTCCTCTTCTGAGAATTTTTCATCATCTTTCATGCCCTGCCTCATGTCTGAAATGACTTTTCATGAGATTCTCTTATTCATTTTGATCGAAAAGACTTGTAAAGATTATGATGGATTATTTTCTAATTTTTTATGGCCGTTTGTGTATGCGGGAGAAGATTTTTTTCGAGAATTAATGTGTTTTAGATAGATTTTGATTGTTTGGCGCTTGTGAATCTTAATTTTTTTTTTGGTGGTTTAGAGGATTTTTGTGGATTTTCTGAATTTACTCCAGAATTCAAGATTTGATTTTGTTTTAAAAAAATTGAGCTAAAAAAAAAATTTCAAAAAACTAAATTTCAACGTCAATTTAAAGCTTCCGTCACTTAACTCTCTTTGAAAATACTTCCAAGCCTTCCTCACTCTACAATCTTGCAGAAATGACGCAAAACATAGTAATAACAATAATAATGTCAGGAAAAATAAGAAAGAAGCTAGAAAAAGTCTTTTAAAGCCATTGCAGCGAACGAGAAATCACCAGAAATTGCTTCATCGTGCTCTGAATATTAAATGAGTTTGAATAGCTGATAACATCTTCTTTTGTAGAAGCATTTCCTCATATTAAATAACTGTCGAACCGCAACAGCGAGAGAGAAAAACTTTGTCAAATAGCAATAAAAAAACCCTTTTGTGTGACTTTATTTTATGCTACCAATAAGTTAATGATTCATTTAGTGAATCTGAATTGATGATAATGAAGACTTATCGCAACAATCTGTCAATCATTAACCATTATTTATTGGCACAAAGGGCGCCCATTTTTATTTAAATAAATTGGCCTATTGTTGTGTAATTCTAAGGTAAATTGAGCAAGGTATTAAGTAATAAATGGCTTTAAAATCAAGAGAGGTTAAAAATTTTAATTTAAATATCTGAACTTCGGAAGTTGCGCATTGATCTTAGTGATCCTAGACATAAGGTTATTGCACGCTTCTCACATTACCTTTTCATGTTCATTTAATATTTAAATTCACCATTAACTCCATTATAATTATGTGGATATTATATTCATATCGAATGAACAATATAAAGGCAACATTAAATGCCTTTTCATCATTCATCGCCATCTGTTGTGCCTTTTTCGTTCTTAAACAGTCGTGAATCATCATCAATTGCCATAAATTGCTTTTTTTTTAAATCGAAGGCACTTTTCATCGTCAATTCATTTCAATTCTTCTTTTTTCGTGTTCTATGTTCTTCATGCTTAATTTTTGTTGTTGTTCCTTTCATGCGTGTTGTTGTATTTATCGACAGTCAAGAACAAATTGATTTGGAGTCATGATCTTTGATATATTTGCTGATTATTTCTTCTTTTTGTGGATTTTTATTTTACTTGAGGTTTATTTGGGTTGAATAGGGGCTTCTATGGTGTCATTTTGTCTCTGTTCCTGAATTCTAGTGTCATCGACTGTAGTCCATTTGAGAAGAATGAATAAACTTAGTTCAAATCTAGAATTTTGAAAAATGTCTAAAATGCAATGTCTGATGACTCAAAAAATCTGAAAAATTCTAAAAAACATCAGAAAGTTACGCATAATCCTGTAAAATGATTTAAAATGCAAAATTAAATAAAAAAATGCGCCTTTTGTTATTCCACACATTCCATTCCGCATTTATTTTTACATCTTTCTTTATACATATGAAATCAATAAACTGCATGATTGCCGAACAATCAATAACGCGTTGTTTATGCATCAATTGACTCAATAATAATAATAATAATAATTTTTTTCATCATGTTTTTCGGTGATTTAAAAGGTCATGAAACTGATAATAGCATTCATATGTGTTTGCTTTGTTGCAAAACAATTAAATTGTGACAAAGTAGTACAATGTAGTCATGTATGGAGTATTAGCAGAAGTGAGCCACTTGAGAGGTTTTTATGGTGAAAGATCTTCAATGTAATCTGTCAAGACTTGTGGCTTTTGTTGAGGATTTTCAGATTTAAAGTCTTGGTGCTTGAGATTGTTATGGATTGGAAGACGTCAAAACTAAAACCAAAATTAAGTGACGTAAAGACTGCAAGTCTAGTTTCTTAAACCAAATTTAAGAAAATGTAAATTTTTTCTAAATATTTAAAAACAGAAATAAAGTTAAAAGAAGAAAAAATTATTAGCATTTGGACGAATCTTTGACTTGGTTCAATTTAAATAGTAAAAAAAATTACTAAAAATTGAAAAAAGTGTTCTAAGAAATCGAAATAATAAAATCCTTTTCTTGTCAATTTTTTGAGAATTGAACTCATGCATTTTATTAGAAAATAATTAAATGGTAATTTTATCTATAAAATATCTGTGACAAAAAGGTAATTTAAAGCATTCGTTTTTTCAAATTTTTAAAAAAGTTTCAATCCAATTTATTTAATATTTAATTTCCAAGCTTTAGCTTTGGGCTCAGTTTTAGACACAAATAAAAATAAAATATTGCAGAAAATTGAAAAAAGATCAAACATTTTCAAAAGTATTTAAAATAAATTCCTGCATAAAAAAATCACACCTCGAAATGTCATTGCCACTAAGCTATGTACAAGTACAACATAAGCAAAAGCCTTACATTCGCTTATTACAAAAATGTCATAAATTTAAAAGAGAAAGGATTCTCAAGCTTAGACTTGTAATGATGTGCACTTGTTTTATGACATCTCTTTTCATGCTTCTTTTGAGAATTCAAATGCAAAAGGGGTGAAGGGTTGAATGTTAGACAATAATAAGGATCCCTTTTGACTCTTTAAGTGTCACTTTTGTGATTTTGTATTTAATATTGCATAAAATGTAAATAGAAAGGGTGAGAATTGAATTATTAGCAATGGAAGTGGATTGAATGGAGGAAAATTAATGATGTAAATAATGTGGAAGTAAAACAAGTTAAAAGCTATTTTTGTGCACAATATACAGAAGAAATTGTCATTTCAGTCAAAAGATTTAAAAGTAAAACTTTCAAAAAATTAAAAGTTTCAGAGTTCGAATCTCAAAAGTTTAAAGCAAAATTTCAATCGAACCATTATTTGATTTTCATTTTATTATTTTGGTTTTAATTTAATTTTTAATTTTTTTTCCTTTTTTGAAAACATAAATTTTAGAAATTTCCAATCTAAATTCAAAACAATTTCTCCACACAAAACATAAACGAAAGCATTAAACATTAAGAAAATGAGGAGCAGGAAGAAGAAGAAATAAAAATTGTTGCATGATAAATGGAAAATCGTGCGGCGACTGTTCAATTGCACAACAAACAAACAAACAAACAAAAGGAAAAAAATCTACGGGTATTATTATCATCGTCATCACATTGCAGTATGTACATTTTGGGTGGTTAAATTGTAGTAATGTGTTGACATGAAGGTATGAGCTTATTGTATACGAGAACCTTTTGTGGTAAATATAGATCGGCAAATTTTCTTCTTCTTTTTCTGCTAAAACAAATAAGGAAAATGAAATTACGTGAGAAAATGTGGGATTCAAATGTGTTTAAAGATTTTTTTTTTCATTGAGAAATTGAATGTGGAATTTAATGACTTATTTTTTGCTGTGGTTTACGGTACATTGAGTGTTGTCTTTGCGACAGACTTGGGTAGACCTCATAGTTGATAGACAAAGATAAGTTTAATGGAGGTGAAGTGGGGGAGGGGGTGTCTATCTGCAGGTCCTTTATGACTCTAGACTTCTGTTTTTAGAGTTCAGTAGACTGAAAAATTTCAGAAATATTTTTTAATTTCTTCAACTTTAATTCATCTTGTGTCGACTTATTTCACTAACAAAGTGCAAAACGTCTTATTCCAATCCATCATTTATGCTTCTTGTTTACTTTATCAAATATTAAATTCATTCCACCTTTCCACACCAATCAAAATAATTTCGTCTTTCCATCCAAAAAAAGAACCTGAAACAATATTGACAGGATGCTAAAAGTCAAGTGCTATCCAAAATAAAAAATCAACATCTCAGCACCAGCATCATCGTAATAATAATCATCATCATATTGTATCACGTTACGTGTTATTCATCTCACATCTACCGACATCCCTTTTATGATATGTTATCGGCACACATATTAAATATGATTGTCATGTCGTGTAGATTTTTTACAACAGATTTGAGCGGAGGCTTTAAATTGTCTGCTGGAAGAATATCGATTTTTTTTTCTCAATATTTAAATATGAAGAAGAAAAACCCACAAACAATAAAATAATCGAAGATCATAAAAAATTATTGCTAAATTTTTTTTACGATTTGACAGACTTAGCGGCCAGAATGTTGATCATTTCACAATTTATTTTTATTCACCATTCTGTCTAACAGCATTAGATGATTTACAAATATTTACTTATTGTGTAAAATGAGATGACTTTTTTTATTGCAAACTGTAATTCAATCGCTCATTTGAAACTTTAATAGAGAGCTGGTTTGGAGAGCGCATGTGTCTAGACATTTAATGCTGTTTCTATTTTTGATATATGACTGGTTTTGATATCATCATTGTGATAATTTTATGGTTCGCAAAAAAAGTCATAGAGCGTTTTTGGTCGGTGAGAATTTTATAATGATGAACCATGATGAGATTCACGCGTGGAAAAATTATTAAATATTTGTTTTATAAAAGGAAGCGTCACATGGGGGATGGCTTTATGTTTGGTCAATCAGATTATTAATTAACGAAATTTTTATAGCAAATTCCATGGTGATATCAATTAAAATTTTGAATAAAAAAATCTATTAATATTTTTATGTTTATAAAGCTGTTTTGACACTAGCCTCAACCTAGAGTCGAGTACAAAACATTCATAAAAATTTAAAGGTGTCAAATCACGATAAGAATTAATCAGATACATTTTAATCTGCGAATAATCCCCTCAATAAGTAGGTCAGGAATGTTATCAGATTAGGAAGTGATTTTAAATGTTTTTACGCGGAATCTTATTATAAAAAGCAGATCATGGCAGATATGAGATTAAAATTTCAGGCAGAGTTTGACAAACTTTGGTAATGTTATGAGCTTATTCTTCAGGAGCTGGTTTCTAGGGCTACCCGGGGTACCCTATCCTACACTACCACTACTCTAGGGTATCCTTGTACACCCTACTCAAAGATACCTTAGGTACCCTACCTACCTAGTGATATTCCACAGGTTTTCTCTCAATAGATCCAATTATGCATTCAGAAGTGAAATTCTTGGACCTGTTTTACTTACTTACTGTAACTATGTTCCTATAGTTACAACAAAAGGCTTTCCATCTGACTCTATTGCTGGCCTTATTACCTAGTTTGTACAAATTCTCTATCCACGCATTAAACTGACATTCCTTCATTACTGTTCTACGTCAAGTACTTTTCGAGTTCTTGAGTGTCTTTTCCCTTGATGATTTAAACCAAAGGGTGTAACAAACTTGTGTTTCTGTTCAAGCAATGACATTTTCTCTTGCGTTTTTCTTAAGAAGTGTATGTCCAATTCAGCAGTACTTCCTCATCTGTATCTCCTTAATGATGTCTTGTTGACCTGATTTTTATATAAGCTTCTTATTTGAAGGCCAATCTTTCAGATTCTCAGTCCACCTGATCCTCAGATTGCTTTAGTCCTTGGTATCATAAATTAAGATTCACAAAATTGAAAAATAGTCAATAACATTCTCAAAAATTCTTCCTCCATCACTGACTGTAGATTTTTAATTTATTGCGACAACTGCATCGCTAGCACACAACTTTGACCGCTAGGCATTTTTATTTACGCCAATTTATACTTAACTAATGTGTTTTTACAATCCTCTTTGCAATTCGCAGTTAATTAATTTAATTCCAATTTGCCAGCAAAATCGTTAACAACTTGCAACATAAACATCTAAGCATTGGCACTATTAAAAGTCTCGACAGCATCAGCATAAAAATCTACAAGATGAAAAACTCATCACATGCTGAGTAAAATAAAAAAAATTAATGACTAAAATTTTCAAAGTCATAAAAGTATAATTAATGATTGCAATGCTTATTCATCGCCATAAAAAAATTAATTTTCGTTATCCATAATTATTTCAGCTTTTCAAAAAATAAAACATTTGCATATGAAATTGAAGAGACATAAAAGTTATAGTTTAAGTTGTTAATCGACGAACATGACAAAAGTGGAAGAGCAAAAAAAATATGCAAATTTTCTTTTAATTTTTCTTTATGCACTTTTTTGTGGGTGTGTAGTTTGAAAACTTCTTTTTTCCCATCCGTTTATTGAGTAATGAACATAAATTTACATTGCATTATTGCACATGTTCAAATAAGTCATATAGAAATGCATTTGTGACCCATATGTAAAGTGAAAATTATATAATTGGTTTGAAGACGCCTTCGCTTGGTTGGTGACATTTTTTGTGAGTGACTTATGGCTAGGCTGTCCATCGACTTCTGACAGAAAAGCTGGACATGTCCCTATTAAGCGAGGCAGGCTGAAATTTGCCCTTGCGGCAAAAATCACTAAAATCTGGCAGATTTTGTGAGGATTTTTTTCCGACCGGAAATTTGGACGAAGGAAAAATGCAAGAATTTATGAGGAAAATACCCCGGATTTCGGCCTTAACTGCACGAGAATGCCCGGAAAACGATGCTTTTTCCGGGCGGATTTTTGAACGAATTGGAAAGAATATCGCGGGATTTTTGAAAGAATTTTGCGGGATTTATGGACGAATCTTGCGGGATTTTTTCGTTGCAAAAATCAAAAAATTTATTTCTCCTATTTCTTTTTTCTTCTATTTTACCTTCCCTTTAATACTTTTTTACTTTTCTAATACTTCTTTACCTTCCTAATAATTTTTCTAACAACTTTACCGATTTTTTCTTATGAAAGATTCTTGAAGGAAATTTTCCGCCCAAATTCTGCCAACTCGAACCCATGACCGCTGAAACCAAAGTCCTGAACTTATCCTCTGAGCCACCGCTATCTGAAATTATATAAATATTATATGGCGAAAAGACATATTTAAGTTGCTAACAATTTCTCGTGTACTTTTCTCAATGTTTTGGCATTCGTGAATAAGTTTGCTGAATCCTAGTATTTAATTAAATTAATTGGACAATTTTTTCGACATGAAATTTCGTTTTTTACCTTTTTTAAGGGATTTTTAACTAGATTAAAATTAAATTTTAATAAAATAAATTAACTTTAGAATTTATTGAAAAAATATTCAAAAATTACAGGGAAGCATTAAAAAATTATTTTTTTTATTCAGGCTGTCTCCAGAAGCTATTATTAGGTATATCTTAGAAAACCTTAATAGACAATTCCTAGTTAAATATAAATAATTCCTACACCTAATATTTTTAACTTTGACTAAGTACGTCTTGATTTAGGTAATGCCTATACAAAAAAATCTAGCATGATTCAGCTAGAATGAAAAGGTGCCTATTCTATCGTTTTCGTTTAATAAAAAATTAGCTCATTGTTCTTTAGTCAAAATTTTATAAATTTTTTTGAATGAAAAATTCCATAAAAAATTAATTCCATAAAATTACGAGTGTTTGGAAAACAATTAATTTTGATTAACTAAAATCGGATAAAATTGTTGGTTTTGGGTTTTATTGCTCTTTGCTAATTTTCAAAATGTAACGAGTGGCAAAAAGTTGAAAATGACACAAAATAAAATGTATATGGAAAAATCTTGATCAAAACCCCCAAATAATATGTCCTAAATTTGGAATTGATACTTAAGAGATCGTTCACTTATTACATAATTAGTTTTTAGATCTGAAAATAATCTGAATACCGAGTAATTTTTTCAATAAATTATTGAGTTACTGGAATATTAAGTAATGATAATATATAAAGTATCAAATCATGGTCTTTATAATCCCAAAACCTTACAAACTAACCTAACACTTTTTTATGGATCTACAAGTTGCCTGGGCCATGATTTTCGCGTCATCCTTGTTTATTCATTCGACTTCTTCAAATTATTCAACATTAAAAAATTTATTTAACAGTTTTCTAACCAAGGAAATTTTCCGCCCATTTTCGTCCGAAAATCCGAAACTGAAATTTTTCAAAAAAAAATTCACGACTGGAAAAATGGACGAATTTGGGAAGAAAAGTGCAAGAAAAAATCCTTCCAAATTCTTTCATTTTTCGAGCCAGATTTTGGGGGGAAAAATTCCGCTCGGAATTTCACCCAGGATTTTTGCCAGAAAAAGTCAGGAAAAATTTCCACCCTAAATCTTTCATTTTCTGGTCGGAAAAGTGGAAGAATTTGGATGGAAAAAAAATCCCGCAAGATTCGTTCCAAATTGCTGCAAGGGTGTAGTATTTTTTTTATAAAATAATATTTTTGGCTTTTTGTACTGAACTAAAAAGCCCTCATTTCTCTTTACGATATATTTGACAAAATAGTTTAAAAAACCAAAAATTCTAATTTTTTTCTCCAATATTTTACAAGAAAAACTAAGTTTTAATTCAATTACTCGATTAAATTAGTAAATTGCAAAATGTTATCTATTAAAAAATTAAAGCAATTGCATGATAATTGTATTAGTGTAAGTTTATTGGGTTCGAATCCCATTTAATATCAAGAAAATTTTATTCAAAAATTTAATTTCAATTACTTTTTTGCATAAAAAATTACTTACTAAATTGATTCGATCAAAATTTTATTTTTTGTAATAGAAATTTAAATGAAATTTCAAAATTAAAGTTGATAAAATTTCTTTTTTTTAATGAAAAAATATAATTTTTTTTAAATTTTTAAAAATTTTAATTTATGAAAACCTTAAAATTAATAATTTTCTATCCACTTTCTTAGCCTGGATATTATACCTATCTTTTTCAACCTATTCACATTATTTTAAATATATCTTCTCATAATTAAACAATAAAAAGCATGTTAACACCTTATAATGAGCATAAACTGACCATTTAGATACTCGTTTATTTGCTTACTCTATTACTAGCTAATGTACTGTTAAACGTCACTTATGTTTCATTTTTATTTTCTATTCTTTCTCACTTTTTATTTCTCGAAGTTAATTTTCACGTCTCATATTACTAGAACTGAAAGTGCAAGTGATGACGTGAAGAATTTGAGAAATACGTTTCACATTGAAGTGTGAATGATATTCTTTTTTGTTTAATGTATCACATCCAAATTAATCCTCAATCTATCTATAACTTTAACTTTCTTTATTTTTGTCTAACTATTTTCATGCGGTGATGAAAAACGCTACATTGATACATAAGGCATGCGACAAAGATATAAAAGAAGAGAAAATAGACGCATAATATAAACAAAATTAGTCATTTAAGTATAAATAAATGCTCACATGAATATGAATGATGGTTAAGCAACAATGAAAATGAATAAAATGAATTTTGTTTTATTTGTTTTTCTAAAGATAGAAAATATATATATATATATATATATAAGGAAGAGAAAAGAAATGAGAAAAGGTTGAGACGTCAACAAAGGTTTATCAGCACTTGAAGTGACAGAGAGTTTTTTATGAAAAATGTTACGGTTTGTCTGTTAATAGATTTTTAATTAAATGTTAAAAAATGGGTCAATGAAAGGTTTGGGGCTGGTGCCTGTAAATAACCATAAAAGGTCGCCAAAGTTTTGATTTGACCCAGAGGTGCGTTTCTAGGAGAATCGGTCCTACCCCCTATACCCCAGAGTCAAACAAAAACTTTGGTGCCTTTTTTATAATGAATTTAACATTTTTGGGATCTATATCCTTTTATATAGGATTTTATGGCTCCTTGCAGATACCAATCGAACCCTTTACTACTGGATTACTGTGGCTTGTGGAGCACAAATTTGAATTGATGCAATATGTAATGCCTGTCGACTAATCTTATAGTATAAAATCTCAAATAATATACAAACTATTAGCTATCCAAGGTTAAATGCCTGTGAATCTAGTTTTGATATTGCCGGTTCACATAGGGCTCTCTTACTTACTATGGCAAATCTTAGGACTCGAAAAACCTTTTTCTAGCTACTAAAAATTTTAGTTTCAAAATATGTATTCTTGGACTTTGTGATTCAAGAAACATTTGAACTGAAAATCAATGCTAATTTTTCGAATCAATTCAAAATCAACCATAATTAAAATTCAAAAAAAATCGTTAATTTCTATGAAAAAATTTGATACTTAAAATAAGTCAAATCATGCACCAAAAATTCCCAAGCACCTCAATATTACCTCATCAACTTAATCAGCCAAACAAATTTCAAGTGCCTTAATATTCCAACTTAAAACCTCAACTCTATATAGCTTCACCCTGCTGACGATGATAAAAACAATACATTTCAGTATTTTACGACCAAGTTAAGAGACAAATGAAGAAAAAACATACAACATAATCAAATAATTATGTGTAATTTACATAAATTTTATCTCTCACTCAATTGTATGCACAGATAGAAAGCATAAACGCGTGCATGCATACAACACGCATACATGGGAAATTATGTCAAGTCGTCGTGTGTGGAATGCAGCCAGATGAAGATTGTTGATCATAATAAATTTTTTGGCGATTATTTGAATGACCCACCGTTATATTTATGTTTTTATTACTTTAAATCATCATAAATTTCGGATGTAAAGGGCTAATTTCATTATAAATTCAAATGCCTGTAAAATGTGAAAATTTTTGGAAGCTCAAAAATTAATATAATGAATGATGATTTATTGAAGCTCATTAGCTGGCTACTTAAATGTTTTGATTATCTCAAGGACCACACTTCTTACGTTTTATAAGAGATTCCTTAATTAAATTAAATTTTTTCAGCTTCTTTAATTAATTTATGGGAAGACCACCACTTAATGATACCAAATATATCAACTTTTTTTTAATTTTGCTTATAAACTATTTTTTTCTGCTTATTCTTTTCAGCGGTTCGACAACGACTTAGTGTTCGACGACAGTGCGTTAAGTGATGATAAATTCTCCGCTGTCAATACAAATCATGAAAATTTACGAACAAAATTAGTTAGTAAGCGTAGTGTTAGTGATCCTAGTGATATATATAATGAAAATGTTGGCCTTTGGCAGCGATTAAAGCGCGGCGTTAAAAATTTATTTGGTATTAAAAATAGTGATGAGAATAGCGAGAAAGCTCATCAGCAGGATGTAGAAATTCCAAAAGTTGAGGAATTAAGAGCTGTACCAGCACAAAAGTCACAGTCACAACATGAAACCTCAAAAAAAATTAGTACAGAACAAGATAACATATTGAGGAGGAAAAGGCAAAGGAATCATGATGAGGAAGATGATGACGAGGAAGACGATGATGAAGACAATGAGATTAATGGATCTGGTGAACATGATAATGACACGATACCGGACATTGAAGATAAATTGCCGGATGCTATCGATCTGCCTGATGTTGATGATTCTAAGAGATGTAAGTTTTTAGACCTTTGTTTCTGTGTATTTTTTCGAGCAACATTTCAAATTTAGTACTATTCTGAGGCCAGTTTTTAGGGCTACCCTGGGTACGCTACCCTACCCTACCCTTACCTTTCACCTAGAGAACCCAACCTTACCCTACCCTTACTTTCTATCTATGGTACTCCGTGTAGCTCTTGAAACCAGCACCTGATTGTGTTGCTTGAGTTTTTAAAAATAATTTACTGAATTTTTTGGATATTGTGAAAATTTTCCGCAACATTTATAAATTTTAATTGAAATCTACTCACCAAATTCTGCTCAATTCAATTTAAATCCAAGGATTTATTTTTAATCGCTAGATTTACTAAACTGAGCACCTGAATATTCATTCTATCTCATTTTTCTCCTTCCTTTACAGTCCGATTAAACCTTTTAAGTAATGAAATGTGGTATGATAATCTAGTTGATCAGAACAGCGATGAGTTTAAAACGCTAGCTTTATTAGTAAAGAAAAACATTGAAAATTGGTACAAAAAGACAACGAATAACTCGATCATGGCATCACTCACCAAAGCTGAGTAAGTAATCAATAGATGGCGCTTTTGAACTGAGCAACAGTGGAACTTCTGCCATCTGTTGGTGGGAATTTTAATAATGTTTTTTTTTTATCTTTTTTGTAGGAGAAGAGACGTTTTTGAGTCATACTTGTATATCAACATTGCATCCGAATTGCCAAAAATTGTAGGAAATGATTTACGTGATTTACTTTACAAACAAATTAGTGAGCAGCGAGTTTTCGAGGACATGCATGTCGACCCACGTGATTTTGTGCTGAGAGCTATTGAAGGTAAATTTCAGATAATGGTGGCTGGACACAGAAGAATCATTCATACACGTGCTAAACCTGCTTATCATTTCTTTATCTATTATTCCCTTCTGTTTAATTGTATCTGTTGATTTATTAATTGCTTTTTAATTTGTTAATTATTTCCCTTAAAAAATTCATTATTTGTAAAAAAAATCAATTAACAAAATGAAAATTATGTTAATGAAAAGAATCAAAAAATGAACTGACAAATGACACGAAAAAACCAGAGCAGGATATGCAGGAATTACTAGCAAGTCTCGGATCACAGGAAGAACATTATAATGAGGAAGACCATAACGATGGTGATTACGATGAAAATTGTAATGAGTATAATGAATTTACATGTTCATTGAATGGAAAGTGCATACCAATTAATCAGCGATGTGATGGAGAAAGGCAGTGTTCCGATGGATCTGATGAACAAGATTGTAGTAGTACAAGTACAGGTAATCTTCGTGTATTCGAAAATCTTAAGATGAATTTTTTTTAAAGAGTGAGAAAATTTATCGGCGAATATGGCGCACAATTTGAGGGGTTTCTGGATGGTGCTTATGTGGAGCTAGGATGCTTTTTGAGATTATGGTTTATAAGATTGACAGAGTTATAGTCTGATGAGGTTTGATTACTTTAGACAAGATTCTTGCAATAATTTGCTTGATTTAGTTATTATTTAGTCCAATGGAAACTGAGGCTACTCGTGGGACCCCACCTACCCTTCTCCGACTAGGTAGGGTACACCCTATGGTACCCCTGGAGTAACTTAAGTGGAGGGTAGGGTAGGTGGGTTACTCTTGGGGTATCTGAATAAACCTATCGTATTATGAATTCTTGGATATACCGGTATACCAAAGACTATGTGAAACCCAATGGACTTAGGGTTTACTCCTGTTAAGTGTCTTTCATACGCACAAGAACCAAGTTTAAAGTTTAAAATATTTTAGATAATTACATATAACTCGGTTGATTCTAGCTTCTTAATCTTCTTAAAAAGTACAATCCTAAGTGCATAATTTTGAGATACTCCGATCAAAAATTTTCAATTTTTCATCACAAGGAAATTTTTCATCAGAAATATCTCAAATTTCAATGCTATAAGCACCATATTCAGAATAATTTCATCGAAACTCAAATTGTAAATCAATTAATTAATGAATCAAACATTCTTGTGGAGCAAAAAACACATAAAATGCATATGCTTGCATTTAAATGAACTTCGATTGTAAAGTGTAAGCGCGTTAAAAAAATTTGTATTACATTCTACATTAAACATACGAGCATTTCGAAGAGTTAGATGAACCAGGAAGTTTGGAATGAATACAAAAAATATTTAATATTAATTGTTGGACTAATAAAATGTTGTATAAAGTTTGGATGTATTAATTTGATGCAATACTGTATAAATATTTTCTAACAATAAGAATTTAAAAAAATAGGTGGTGATTTAAAAATTTGAAGTAATTAATTGAAATGTAAATAAAAACTTAACTTGAGTAATGCAAAAATAAGCAATCATTGCAAATATTTTAGAGGGAATTTGCTGACATGAAAGTTCTTATACCATTGGAAAAATTTATATAATCAAAGAAACCTTTGCAGTTAAAAAATTTTTAAAATAAAACTTAAAAAAAAATGTTTTTCAATTTGGATAATTTCTAAATAATTTTTAACTAATAAATCTAGGCTTTCAAGGTACCAAAAAAGATATTTTCTAAGTCTCGCTACGGGTCCTGAAAATAATACGAGACTTAGAAATCGGGAAAACTGAATAAAGATTTCAAACAATCGAGTAATAAAATTATAGAATGTAACATGAATTCTTCTAAATTTTGGCATATTGCTGATTTGATTTATTTTAGTAAAAAATACCTGAGTTTGATACCTTAGGGGTTAAATTTCCCATTTTTTTTGTATTATTCTACGAATAGAAGAAAGTTACTGCCCGGGCACTATTGTATAAATATTAACTTTTTAACCTTTTTAAATTAATTAATTTAATTAATTTTCATTAAATTTTTTTTACAATTTTTACAATCTTTAATTTAAAAAAAATTAAAGATTTTAAAAATTTTGAAAGTTTTTACGATCTTTAATTTAAAAAAATCTTGAAAATTTCTAATAAATTTTTTACAATTCTTAATTTTATAAAATTTTAATTTCTACGATTTCTAGAATAGGGCCTTAAATAAATTAATTTCAAAAACCAAGCAGTTCTAGGCAAGCATTAAATTTTTTAATATTTTTAAAATATGGTATTAAAGAAGTCAATTTCAAAAGCCAAGAACTTGACAAGCACTATCCTAAAATGCTTAGTTTTTGTGTTACTCAAGTTTGTACATAAAAAAACATTATCAAAATTATAACATGAAATTATCAGTGTTCTGTTGATGATGTGCTTACATTAGCACTATGTTCAACAAGAGTTCATTAAATTTTTTTTTTGAATTTTGAAATAATTTTCTGAAAAGTTCAATATAAATTTAGCATTCGATTTTTGGACAGAGATTCAAATTAAGTGCTGATAATATTATTTTATTAGCTTTAAATTTTGAATTACTGAAAAGTATAATGTTTCAAATGATATTAAAATCCCAACTTTAATATCGTAAATCACTGAACATTTGATAATTTCAGATCCCCATAACAATTCAATTCCTCAATTTAAAGTGTGTAAATATTTATATTGTAATTATTGTATTGCATCGTATACAAAAAAATATCATTAACAAAATTTTTAAAACTCTAAAGTATCTTTCTTCAAACGACTTCTTTCCTCCCACATCAAAAAATAAATTAATTTCAATTTTCTGTACGTAAACAAAACATTCATAAATCATGCAAAATTTAATCTTTCGATCATCCATTCGCAAATCTCATTGGCATAAACAATTCATATCATATGTGCATACACTCACGACCAATTAACAAAAAAAAAAAATCTTTGGATTCACAAAAATCATTAAAATTCATTTTTCATTTAAACTCACACAAAATTCAAAATTTTCCCCAAAATTCAAAATTTTCATTTTACCGTACAGAAAGGGAATATAATGAAAGCATGCCGGCGATTGAAATACCCGACGATAAAACATTAGAGGAGGAAGACGACGAAGATGATTTTATTGAAAGGGATGAGGAAGGTGAAAAACTTGATGAAGAGGAAGAAGAAGAAGTTGAAAAACCAACGACGCCATACTCAGAACCTGACGAAGAATTGGTTCATGAAATTGACAGTGGAAAAGCTTCACATGAAGATGAACTTTTAATTCCACTTGAAACGCCAAAGCCTATAATTGATGAATCGACTCCAGGAGAAATTCTTGGAGAAGATGGACCGCCAAATAATGATGATGAAAATAATTTATCTATAGATAATAAGCTTGCTGGAGAGTCAGCTGAACATGAAGTTATTGAAGTTCCAACACCACCAATCAATGATACATGCCGCGGAGATGATAAATTTAAATGCGATGGTGGTCGATTAATTATTTGTGAGGTTCAAAAATGTGATGGGGTTAAAAATTGTCCAAATGGAGAAGATGAGGAAAATTGTCCAACTGGAACTGATCCGGAAGATGAGGATATTGAAAGTGGAGATTTCGAAGTTGAAACTTTCAATCCAATAGAAATTTCAACAGAAAAGCCTCATGTTGAGGATAATGATGATAAAAGAAAGACAATTCCTGCTGATTATGATGATGAATATGGAGATTTTACAGATAAGCCTGAGGAAAAACCAATTGGTGATTTTTTATTATTTTTTTATGATTTTTTTAAAAATATTCTTTAAGTTTGACCTGATTTATTATTTTACGTATACGTTTTGCAACCCCAACAATTTTTTTTATTAATTTTTTTAGGATGTACATAAACGGTTTTATTCACATTAATTTCATAGTGGTCTGTCTTAATGTCTGAGATTTTTTTAAAAATTTAATTATTCTACTAATAGCAAGAGATTCATATGATGCTGGAGATTTCTGGAATAAGGCGATTTTTATTACTGGTTTTCGACAGCTACTTAATGTTTATTATTACATTAGAAAATGAATAATATAATAAAAAGCTGTAGAAAACAAGACAGTTAAAAAATTGACTTTTTTCAATAAATTTTCTCCGACATTTGGAATTTGCATGAGTTTATTTGTGTAAGAGTTTTGAGAGTTTAAGTAATTAACAATCACTTGATAGATTAGACTCAATTAATTTGAAGTTTTCCTTATTCAGAAGTTGAGATTAACATTTAATAAGTACAAAGTAATTTTGTCAGAATTTCACAGTACACACTTTGACGAAAATAGGAAAAATCGACGCAAAGACACGTAAAAATACTCCACAAAAATCCCAAGTGTTCCTCGATATTTAATTCTAACAGGACTTGTCTCAACTTTGACCAAGGGTCAGACACTATCGTAAAAATTGCAATTTTTATGATTTTTATATTCGAGAAAAAACTGTAAAAAATGCAACTTTTACGATAGTGTCTGGTCTTTAAGTTTGAATGACAAAAAGTGGAACCAGGAGGGGGTTTTCAAAACATGACCTCTTTGTTTTAAACTAGTATTGGTTTTTCAAAAAATTGTAGTGGGTGGGTTGATCCTGAATGAAACTCTGGACACACCCCTGAGTGGAACAGTCGAAAATTTTATTAAAAATTTGGAAAATTAGAAAAAAACTATACTTTTTTCAAAAAGCACACAGCGTAATAGTGTCCTCAGGTTTGCGTGAGGCTGGCGTAGGTCTGGATTCACGCCTCTCTGGCGAAAATATTTTTCGCCATTTTCACGTCGTGTGCTTTTGGGATTACTGCAAAAAAAATATCATTATGATTTCACAAAAAAATTGTTCATTTGGTGATTAAAGAGATATGTGGGATTTTTTCAAAAAGTGGACAGATGGGCAGCCTGAATTAAAGAGATCAATTAGGATTTGTGAGCCATCAATCTAGGAACACTTGAAATTTTCGAATTTTTTTTTGATTTTACTACGAATTTGTTGAAATTCACTGCTAAGAATTAAAATTTGACTGCAAAATTAATGACTTAGTTTTAAACTAAAGGTTTAATCTACTCTAACTTAACTCCTGACACACGAATTAATTAAATGACATTAATTTTATTAAAACGAACATTGAGAAGCTGTTCATCTCAATGATTTTTATGAAACCTAATTTTGAAGATTTTTCCAGAATGTTCACAATCAAAGTCATCTTTAAAGAGAGTTGTTAAAACTTCTTTTCCGTTTCCAAACTTTTTTTGGATTTTAAAAGAATCCGAATATTCTTTACGAATTTTGAGATATGTTCCTGACTCCCAATAATTTTGTTTTCTTGAAAAAAAGTTTACATATTCCAATAATAGTTTAAATTGTTTTTGAAACTTAAAAAATAAACCTAATTATCCGATTTTTATGACTTCAAACTAATATTATATTTCTTTAAAATTTCTTCCATCAATCATCACGAAAGAATGTGGCGATAACGAATTTAACTGCGATATTACCCGATGCATATCCATCGAGAAACACTGCGATGGAACTGCAGACTGCACTGACGGTACAGACGAGAACAACTGTCCTGCACCAACTACACAGCATGTCGATATTGGTGAGTACAAACATTTTTTGACTTATTACATTTTCTAATCGAAATATTTTTGCGGGTGAATATTTAAATGAGTCATAAAACGATTTGTCGTTACTAAATGGAAGTTGAACAGCATAAAAACGTTATACATTAATAAATTTATTTGACAAAAAGTTATGTGAGGGCAACGAACATATTTTTTTCTCTCTGTGTATGTAATAAATTTCTCTGTGGAGAGATTTAAAAATTGTTTTTTTTTGTATCATATAAAACTTTATGAATAACGAGAAAAAGGGGGATGTGATGTACTGAATTTTTTATTAAAAATATTTTTTGGGGGAGGTTTTGGTGAAATTGAGAGAAATTAAATTGCTTATCAAAATGACATTGAATTTGGCAATGAGAAATGGATTTTGTGGATCTTTGAAATAGGAAAATTAAAAAATATGAATAATAGATGAATACCCTTATAATCTTTGACACTTACAAGTCAATTACATAAACTCAATACCTTAAAAGTTTAAAAATCAATAAAACGTCAGTCATGACTTTTGTGAGAAAATATTTGAAAAATTAATTTTCACAGAAATAAACAATCAACTTTAATATTCAAAAGCCACAACTTTAAAAAGAAGCAAAACTGTAGCAATATTCTCATATTCTCATTTATTGTTCTATAAAATATCCAACTGCGAAAAGTCGCATGAGTCAGACTCCTCATTCCTTTTTTAGTCAGCTTCTTTTATTTTTTCTCTTTTATCTGTTTCAATGTTAAATGTTATGCAATGCGGAAAGAGGAAAAAGGAGCTGAAATTGAACGGAAGAAGTGAATTACTTCTTTATCCTTATGATTTAAATGATAATAAAGGATAATCATTTTTTTGTTGATTTTCCGAGGATTGCAGGAAGCTTGTGGTTGTTGAGTAGTTGCATTTCTGAGCTGGTTTGTGGTTTGATACAGAGTTGGCAGGACACCACTATGACACTATGAGACCACTCTAAAATAGTTTTTTGGGTACACTCCTGACAAGTTTTGCCTGTTATTCGGTATACCTTTGGGGTTACACTAAGGGTACACCCAGGAGTATACCCTAGTGCACCATAGGATAAACCCCTTGAGAGTACCATTAGCGTATATATTAAGGTAACCCCTGGATTACTAAACACTGTTAATGTGTACCTAGCTGGCCCTTGTTCTGAATACAGAAGCCATAAACGTTTTAGATTTTTTATTCATTTTGTGCTACTCGGGACTTTTGCCATCTCTTGAAGCTGGAAAAGAAAAATTTTTTGGTCGATATTTTCACACAACAAGGCATTGCTATATTGGAAAATATTCTCTATTCTGAATTTAAATGAGTTGAAATATCACAAAAAATAGCTTCAATGCTCTATAAAATATCCCAACATATAAAAACTTTTCAAAGCTACGAAAAAAAAGAAATTAAATTCTTTTCAGCACAACATTTATCGCTTCTTATATAATTTCTCCTATTACACACTAAGAGCTCAAGGTTAGTGCTGACTGAACATTATTTAAAACTAAAGTGCTCTTCTCAATAGACAGCGCAACGGGTGGTTTTGATTTCAAAAGGTTTTTGTTCCCTTCCATCTTGGTATGATATTGTATTTCAAGTTTGAATTTTAACACTTTTTTCTGATCTTGTTCTTGGTGTTTGGAATGTTTGAAGATGAAATTTTTTTAGATTAATAGATTTTTCTAGGAAATGGATCGATTGGTAAAAGTTTTTGAAGTGAAAATTGAGAATTGAGAAATTTGAAAATTTTGAACTTTGTGAAGTTTTTCCTAAGTTTTTCCTAATTTAAAAGAAAAAATTGATTTTTGTTAAAATTTATTGAAGTTTTTGATGAGTTTTTATGAAGGTTTTTGAAATTTTAAAAAATTTAAAAGGTTAAAAACTTAAAATATTTAAAATTCTGTATTTTTTTAAAAATTTTAAAAATCTTCATAGTAAAGGCTTCAATTTTTTAAAAAAATAAGACTTTAAAAACTAAAGATTTTAAAAATTTAAATTTTGAATTTAAAAATATAATAAAAATTAAATTTATTTTAAAATTTTAAGAAATGTAAATTTTAAATTTTTTTAAAAATTTAAATCAATTTTTAAATGTGAAGCAAAATTTGAAATTTCTTTAAAAAATGTTCGTGTAGAGTGAAATTTTAATTTAAATTTAAAATTTCCCATAAATCTATAAATCAATTTTTCTCATAAACTCAATTACAAAACCACCAACAATATGCTAAATTTAATCTCATAAACTTGCTGAAGAAAAAAAATCCATTTACTATCTGGGTTTAAATTTTCCTCTTTCTTCTCCTTCCATCGCTCATATTTTTCATAAAAAAAATTATGCATAAAGCTTTTTATAGCTTCAATGTGTTTGATAATATTAAATTATCTCTTTATATATATTTTCACGCCCCCTATCCGAGCGGATGATGAGTTTTCTCAAGTGGAGCGAAAGAGCTTAACATCATTTTTTACATCATCATCTTAAATAATAAAGAACAAATTCTTGCGCAGAATGGAAATATTCAAGATTCTTTTACTTGCGACAGTTTTTCAAGTATCAACTACACAATCTTGTTTTTTTTTGTGTAAACGAAGAAAATGATGTTGTCTATTACAATAGTCACTGTGGGACCACAAAGTCAATTACATTAAATGTTCAACGCATTTTCTTTTTTATTTAAATTTGCTTAACAAAAGAATTTACTTTAACTTATCATGTCATGCTCCTTGCGTATAGGACAAATAGCAACAACAACAGGTTATTACAAATTGCAATATCACATGAATATAATTTTGGAATGAACAATTTAATGAAATTTTTTCGGTTGTTTTGATTTAATTTTTTTGTGGGTTTGTGGAAGTTTTTGAGAGAATTTGAATATAGGTTATAGTTTGCAAGGGGTTTCTTTGAATTATTTGGGGTCGCTTAGGAAGGTGGTTGATTTGATTGGTTAGGCTGGAGTTTTCCTATTTTTAAAATTAAAAATCCATTTTGAATTTAAAAAAGTTGACGAAAAATTCTGAAATTCTAAAATAATTATTTTGATGACTAACACTGTTAATTAAACAGACCCGAAGGGCATAAAAAATATTCCAGCATAGGGCTGGTGTCCGGCCCATGCCAAAATATTTTTCTTATGCCCGTCAGGAGGATCATTCGGATGATCAAAAGGCTAGCCCGCTCCATATTGGCAATGAAAGTTTAACCTGAGAGAAAACAGTGTGTCATACCTTAGAATATGGTAAAATGCAGAACTTTAGTATGAAGTATAATAATTAACCTTGTGTATGAAAATTAGTCGTAGCGATTTTTTTTAACTCAACTAGTTTAAAAGCTTTTAATTGACTTTTAACTTATTTGTGAGTAATACTTGCTTGACTATAATCGTTAATTCCTAGAACAATTTTAGCAGTCATTTTCCATTTGCAATTAAGAATTTTCTCAGTAATTTACCGGTGATTGCCACTACCTAGCGTGAAATATTTAAACCAGGGGTCTAGCTAGAATTTTTGAAGGAAGAAGGAGGGGGGTGGCCAATTTTTTTAACTATGAGTAAGAAAACAAAAGCTGGAAACTAAAACTCATCAGATAAATATCAATTATAATAAAAATTCATTTGACTTACATTCCAGACAACTAACTTTTTTACATTTATTATTCTAATAAACAAGCCGTAAATAACACAGAGTAATAGTCTCAAAAAGCTTCAATTTACAACTTGTTGTTGCTTGGGAAACTTTTTCATATCGATTTAATCACTTTTTATGGATTGTCTTTTATTATTAAATTATATCACCCATTATATTCCTTTGTCAATCGATGTAAAGCGACGACTAGCTTCTTTAATTTTTCTTTTATTATGATTAATATTGTCAAATTTTCTGTGATCGATCGAAAAAGAAACAAAGTTCTTATTGTTGCTGAATCATATTCATGCTTTATTTTCATTCTTGAATCGTTTTCGTGGAAATTAATATTCTTTGAAAAAAAGAAAGTTTTTCATTCTTTTATTCCAATTAAATTTATTATTCTTTTTCGCAAATCAGCTTTTGTACTATATTATTATGACTGAAAGTTTTAGGAGTGAAAAGTGGAAGAGAAAAGAGCATTGTGTGATTTTCACAGTTTATTTTCGAACAAAAAAATAAAAATGAGGAGAACAGAATATAATTAGAACAAAAAGGATATATGAATGAGTTGTGGGAAATCGGAAAAATTTTAAATTAGTCTTCAAACCTTTTGAGTTGAATATCATGTGAAAAAATAATTAAAAATTGTTTAATTCGAAAATGGGATTACAGGCAGGGTTGTTGATGGGATTTTTGACTGGAATTGATAATTTAGGTGTAGCCAGGGGCTGATTCAGGGGAGGGTTTTGGGTTTTTTTCAATTTGCAAGGGGTTCCATTTTTTTAGTTCTTGTTTTCATATTTTTGCTCCTTTTGTTAATTCCAAAAATTTTAGAAGAAAAAAATTTTTACAGAAAATTTTACATTCGAGGGTGGGGTCCGGTCCCCTTTGGACCCCTTTCTGGATACCCCCTGTTTAGTGTTAAGAAAGTCACCTTTCTTGAAATTCAGTCTTGAATTAGGGAAAGTTTCAATATATGGAAAGTTCATTCACATCCTTAACAAAGCATGCAATTGAAAATCTCTGTATTTTTCATAGTTTGTAGCAATTTTCAATTAAAAACTTTCAACAATATAAATTTGTACTTGATTAACTGAATAAATGACATTCCTTTGATTCTATTAACCCTTTTTTAAAAACTTACTGAAGTTTTTAATGAATGATAAATCATGAGGATCAGAATTGCCTTACATTGTTGAAAATGCTTTATTTGCAGTTTTCTTAATTGAAATGTCTATCAATTTAAATTAATAATTAGTTCAACAAATATGAATGAATACAATTGATATGCAAAAGAACAATGAAAGTGAAATCCATCTGTCATGATACATAAAATCAAATAAATATGAAGAACAATAGAAATGGCACATAAAAACGATAAATTTCAATAAAAAATTTTATTCTTCTTTTATTTTATGTTCTGATGATAAATTGTCATAGACAACAAGTGATATTTATAGTGATTGTTTAAGAGATTCGAAAGTGATAGTTTTCCTTATTTAATATTGAGATGAGAAGTGCAAATTCATCTACTAAAGTCCTTTTCAATCGTAACTTGATCATCAAAACACACAACATCACAAAAGTGTCAAATGTCCTCTTTCTTCCTTCTATCTACATCTTCGCATCTCAAACTTTTTTAAAATCATGTTTATCGAATGTGGATCAACATTTCATTGTTCGTTCTAAATTTGATAGCAGTTGATGTAAAATGTAAAAAACTTCAGTACGAGAGGAAAAAATCTATGATCTCAGATGAGAAGGTGAAAAGTTTCACGGATTCGATAGAACTCTTGGAATGTTCACGTTGTAATGTAATTTGAGATTGAAGTGTGATTTTTTAAAGGAATGGGAACTTCTGTTCTGCTTTTGAAGTTGTGTGTTTGTTTTGAAAATACTTGTAGATGGTATTTATGGGCCTAGTCTTCGTTTAAACTCTGTTAATAAAAACTTACCTGGGGCCAGTTTCTAGGGCTACCCAGAGTACTCTACCCGGGTAGGTAGGGTATACCCTAGGGTACCACTGCTTATTCTATCACTACCTTCCACCTAGGGAGGGTACCCCTGTCTACCCTACTCTTCCACGTTAGGTAGGCATGAGCATCCTAGGTAAGGTAGAGTAGAGTAGGGTACCCTGGGTAGCCCTAGAAGCCGGCCATTATAAAGGATACTTCAAAAATTGTCATATTATACTTTCTAAAAAATCGTGACTTTGAGAATTGAATTTCTCTAAAAACCCGTTTCGGTTTGTGGATTCACTATAATTTGTCAATTTTTCCACGCTTGTAACGCTACTGCTTGTTCTGATTAATAATTAATTTAAAAAAAAATACATTTCACAAAAAAAACTTGGTCTGAATATAAAGAAAACCTACTTTAAGATTGAATTTCCTAGAATTTTGCTGCAGACACAGTATCTTTCAAGAAATCTGAGTATACATCCAAGAAACTGGGTCAATTGAGCAGCATAAGGACAAAATCAGCAAATTATTTAATATAATTTTGTTCCAAGAAATTTAAGGCCATATCCCTAGAAAAAATCACTTGCATGCACTCATCACTCACATCCTCATCGCTCAAACAATCAACAATCATTCCAACATGTAAGCATAAGGCAACCTCGTCACATATTCAAGTGTAAAAAATGAGATGCATAAAAAATGTTACATTAATTGCCTTGAGTGGATATTACATAAAACAAGGCGCAGCACCTTTTTCGCTTTTCAAGAATCTCTTGTCAATAAATTTTTTTACATTAGAAAATGATTTCTTGCTGTCTCTCAAGTAGATGATAAATTCCATTAATGTTACATCATGTCTTTATTAAAAAGAATTGTTGAGAAAGGTATGGATGAAGACTCCACTTATGATTTGTATGTATGACTATGTTTGTATATTGTATAATCCCCATTCCCTTCTGTTATCAAGAAAGTAAAGCTCTTGTGACAAGAACATAATGGCACAGAAAAGCAATTAAAGAAGGAAGAAAAAAAAATTCTAGCATGAAAAAAATAATCGCAAATTGCTGAGTAGTCGAATGAAAGTTCAACAGAGAAAGGGAAGAAGAAGAAGAAAAAAACTTGAAACAATAAAAATTTATGAATAAATTAAATGCGTCCCCAGCGATTCTCCCTTTTTTTCAAAGGCAACAAAATTGTTTTACTTCTGTGGTCGTAAAATTAATTTTTTTATTGCAAAAACATGCAAAAATTAATATAAAAAAAACTTCAAACAGTAATTATTGTACATTGACGAAAGTTTGAGGTCATTAGTTAAAAATATCAATGAAAAAATTATTTTTACTGCATCATCGATTGGAATTCATGCGATGATGTAATGCTCTGAACAAACATATTTTTTTACAATCAATTTATTTGTAACATGTGAAACTAGAAAAAAATCGTCAATAATTAATTGATGTTGATGAGCCAAAAGTGTCATTTGTTAGCTTCTTTTCGTTTATCATAGAAAATAAATTTTTTTATTGCTTTGAACGCTTTTTGAGAATATATTGAAGACATGTGTCCAAAATAAGTGACACTTAGTCAATCGTTTAATAGCTATTTTAAAACAGATAGTTTCGTCTATAAAATATGATTGATGGAATTTTTATTGGACTTTATTGATTTGTTTCTGTAAAAATTAAGATACACTATTAAAGTTTAGTTGTTTTTTTGGGACAAAATTATCAATAAAATTAAAATTTTGGGGTTAAAAATTTAATGGAATTTCTGAGATTTTAGTTAAATCTTTAAATAATTTTTTGACAAATCATCCATAAAGATTTGATTTTTAATTTTTAACTTTCAACATTTCAAGGTATCCACTCTGATCTTAATTGCGACTTTGAAAATCATATAGAGCAAATAATACAAAGTATTTAAACATCTGAACAAATAATTTAATGTAAATCAGATCACAAACTATAACTTACGGCACAATTTAATGTGTCGCCGCATTATGGCAGGTGGGTCTCTAGCAGGGATGCAGCTAAGGGTGACTTTAGGTGCCCGGGCACCCCCCCCAATATCAAAATTTAATACAAATTTTTTATGTTTTAAATTAAAAAATTAATTTTATAAAGAAAAATGTTGAAGACTATTCCAAAATTAGTCTTAGTTTTTATTAGTTTATATTTCAATAATTTTTTTTTAAAAAAGGGCATTACCTTCAAAAATTTTCTTACTATGAATGATGATGTGTTGCACTTCAAAAAGTTTAAGAACCACTGATATAATTACTTAAATTATGCATGATAAAAGTGAATGAAAGTCTTGCTTATTCTCATTTAACATTTTTGTAAAAAGTCATTCAAAGCTAATATTCAGTATCAAGATTAATTTTTAAAAAATCATTGGAAGTAAAAGCACAACTGCAGCATTTTCACTTCTCATTAGTCTGCAGTGCCCTTTGTCTATCAACCTGAACGTTGTTTGTTTATTCAATTGGAAGCCAGAAAATTGAATAATAATTTTTCTCATCATATTTTTTCCTATAAAAGCTTCACCACTTTAAACCTAGTTATCAGTTATCAGTCTATCTTAAATCCTATCTACATCAATAACAATTACTAAATAATATTTTGTGGTAAAAGGAGAAGAAAATGAAAATTTTTGTTGGAATTTTCATAATCATTGCGGCTTTAATAGTTGTTCAAGCAGCTAAAAGGCAATGGTGGGAGAGAGGAAACTTTTATCAGATCTATCCGAGAAGCTTTAAGGATTCCGATGGGTTTGTGGCTTTAATAAGATTCAGACAATTTTGAACTTTTAGAAATTCTAAGTTTTCTGGATCAAAAATTCAAAACAGATTTTTGAATTCATAAAAATGTAATCAAAATTTTAGAGACGGGATCGGTGATTTAAAAGGTATTGCTGAGAAAATGCCCTACTTGAAAGAAATTGGAATGACTAGTGTTTGGTTGTCTCCAATTTTTAAATCTCCTATGATAGGTTTGTGAATTTTTTACTTCAAAACTTTGTAGAAACTCAAAACATTGAAAATTCCTAGATTTTGGCTATGACATTAGCAACTACACAGATATCCACTGGGAATATGGAACTCTTGATGATGTCGACAATTTAATTAAAGTTTGCAAACGTTTAGGAATCAAACTTATTCTTGACTTCGTTCCAAATCACACTTCGAATCAACATCCATGGTTCCTTTTATCAGAAGCTGGCGATCCATACTACAATGACTTTTATGTCTGGTCACCTGGTAAAATTAATAATGAAACTGGACAAAGAGAACCACCAAGCAATTGGAACAGTCTTTTTAGATTCACAGCATGGCAATGGAGTGAAAAGAGACAAGAATATTACCTTCATCAGTGTCTTATTGAGCAGCCTGATTTAAACTACAGTAAAGTGATTAATTTTTAGCACTTTTAACTTATTATAAATTTGAAAACTTGATTATTAGGAAATCCAAATGTTGTTAAGGAAATGAAGAATGTTCTATTGTTCTGGCTTAACAGAGGTATAGACGGATTTCGTATAGATGCAATCCCCTACATCTTTGAGACACAGTACGAGAATGGAACATTTCCTGATGAACCAGTTAGTGGATTATGTACCGATGTTGAAGGAACATGCTACCACAATCACATCCATACAAAGGATTTAGTAGAGACTTATAATCTTGTTTATGACTGGCATGACTTATTGGAAAGCTACACGAAGGAACATGGCGGTGATGTTCGAATTTTGATGACAGAAGCTTACACAACACTTGAAAAGATTCTTGACTTTTATGGCAACCCCTTTGGTCGTGTTGGAAGTCAAATTCCGTTCAATTTTGAATTGATTGATAATATTAATGTGAACAGTACACCTGCTGACTATAAAGCACAAATTGATAGTTGGATTAACAACATGCCAAAAGGTTCAGAGTTCGTTGCTAATTGGGTTGTTGGAAATCACGATCAGCATCGTGTTGTTGATAGATTTGGATTAAAACGAGGTGATGCCATTAATATGATGGTTCAGACGTTACCAGGAATAGCAATTACTTATTATGGAGATGAAATCGGCATGACTGACGAGTGGATTTCTTTTAATGACACTGTTGATCAATTGGCAATTAACATGGGACCTGATAATTACTGGGCAATTGATCGTGATCCAGCACGTACACCATTCCAATGGGATAGAACAGCTATGGCTGGATTCTCAACAGCACGTAAAACATGGCTGCCTGTCAATTCAAACTATCTGGAAGGTATTAATGTGAAGGATGAAAGAGTAAAGCCTGGAAGTCACTTGAATGTTTTCAAGAAGTTAGTTCGTATGAGGAAGAACAGAGCAACCTTACAGGATGGTTCAACTTTCACAACTGCTGATAAAAATCTGTTAATTATTAAACGTGAAACGACAACTGCGCAATTGTTTGTTGCTCTCAATTTTGGTACAGAAGATCAAGACTTTGTCATCAATGACTATTTTGTTCCATTGAAGAAGCTGTATACTGCAAGTGTTGTGTCTGATAATTCTAATATTCGTCAGGGGTAAGAATTGTTTAGTTTTGAGTCTGATGTGATAGAAAAATTGAATTTTTTGTACATTTTGTAGTCGCTTGTTCCTATCTACTGCAAAGATAACAATCCCGAAGGATGCTGGTGTCGTTTTTGAGTAAACGAGTTAAATTGTAATATTTCTTTAATTTTTCAAATTTATTTGATTTTAAAGATATTTTCTGAAAATGATGATTCTAAAATCGTCCAAATATCTTAGTGAAGCTATATCATCCAAGAATGATGCACACGATTATCCTTAATATCAAATCAAATTTATTTATCAATCTCTCACTTTCTATTTTCCTTCAATTTACATCCTTAATCTATTTACCCTTTTATATCCGATTCTCTTTATTTTTCAATATTTTCTATGTTTATCTTCACAATGAAATCAATAAAGCATATCACAATCCTTTTAGTATAGCATGAAAAATATTTTTCTTTCTCTCTGCTTCTGTTTTTATTCCCCCGACAGACATTGCAATTTGATCTCCTCATTTTCTCTCCTACCATTAAAATCCGTGACTACAACAACAAGCCACGTTATTTTCTCATCGCATGTAGCTTTGTCTCAATTTTCCCTGTCGACGAAAAAAAAAATTGTATTTTTCCCTCATTTCCTATGTACTAACATGACTTAGTATGAGCGTATTGTATGAACATGAATGAAATGAAATGAATGGAGAGCATTTAAATTAATTTAAATTTAAACTTGACCCTCTTTTGCCTTCCTTCTATTTTCATGTTTCTGTTTTATTTATTCACTGCAATCTGACTGAAAAAAATATGGAAAATATGTGGAAATGCACACAAAAAAATTAATTTTCTGTGGGAAATTTAACTGCAAAGTTTTTCACCACCTCTCTTGCTCCTTTTAATTTGCACAGGGAATGCATTTAGGGCACATCATCATAAACATTCACATGAAATATTTGCATTCAGCATACATAAATGAATGATCTTACCCGAGTGGCATGCTGTGGGAATTGCCATTTTTTGGCATCAAATTGGGGAGGAAATGGTGCCACCAAGGTATCCACACGTCTTTTTGACTTAATTTTTCAACACGGCGACTATGCTGTGCCTTTCGGGTTAAGTTCACTAAAGCTACCAACATGCTTGCTGTACAGAAAGTGACCAAGTGACAAAAAAAGGCTTTAGATTTATTATACATAGTCGTCTTTAGCTGCAAACACATTTTCCCCATTTTTCGTTTGCTTCATTTGTTTATGATAAATTTCTCTTTATTGTGATGATGGAGATGAGAATAAAGAAAAGTGGGAGGCGAAATTTAATCTACTTCATTTGAAAAATATTCATTAAAAGTTTTTTCTCATCTCATTGCCTTTTGTTTTTGCATGCTTCATGATTTATGTGCACTTAAAGCTATTATTGCTGAAAAATTAATTTTTGACTCTTGATCAATGGGTTTGAAATGGGTTGATTTTAAAATTTTTTAGACTTGATGATTTTCAGTGTTTGTTTCTATTTTTTGATGATTTACTGACATTTGTCTGCTCTAAATTTAATCGTTGACCAGCAGCGTAGCTAAAAAATTTTCGTGGGAGGAATTTCTGGATTTTTTCTCAAAAACCTTTGCAAATTAGAGGCGTACCCAAATTTTTTTTGAAGAGGTGGGGGGTCTGGATCCCCTTTGACCTCCATGGGTACGCCCATAAAGCAAACTGAAGAATTTTCCTGTGAAGGGTACTTGTACACTAGTAGTAGCAATTTAGCATAACTTTCAACAGTGACCAACACTGGGGTTGACTTAGCGCGAGTCATATTACTCAAGTGGCTAAACCCTCTCACGGATTTTATTTTTCAATTTGATGGGTTTGATTTCTTTGATTTTAAAAAATACCAAAAACACATCTCAACTTTTCCGTTGATACAAACATTTGAACTTAAACTCACTTTTAAAAACTTCAGACTACTCCTCTGTAAAACAACTGTAGAAATGTGTCTTTCATGAGGTTTTCAAAGTCGATTACGGAACATAAAACTCTATCAACAGTACTGTGCAATATAAAATTTCATAATATGTTCAATTGTGTGTATTTTTAAATAGGAAGCACATTCAAGGTCATGTCAGATGATTTCAATTCTTTCTATTAACAATTTTCTCATTCAACATCACTGAGTATTGACTTAGCTGGAAGCTGGAAGCTGGAAGGTTGCATAATTTCCATGCAATATTCATCTTTTTCCCCTATAAAAGCGGCACCACTTTACACCTTGTTATCAGTTATCAGTCTATCTTAAATCTTATCAATTACTAAATAGTATTTTGTGGTGAAAAAAAGAACGAGATGAAATTTTTTGTTGGGATTTTCATAATTATTGCGGCTTCAATAATTGTTCAAGCAGCTAAAAGGCAGTGGTGGGAAAGAGGAAACTTTTATCAGATCTATCCAAGAAGCTTTAAGGATTCCGATGGGTTTGTGGCTTTATTAAGATTCAGACAATTTTGAAAATTTGGATATTCTAAATTTTCCGAGTCTGAAATTTTTGAATTCATAAAAATTGTAATCGAAATTTTAGAGACGGTATTGGTGATATAAAAGGTATTATTGAGAAGATGCCTTATTTGAAGGAACTTGGAATGGATGGCGTATGGTTGTCTCCAATTTTTAAATCTCCTATGATAGGTTTGTGAATATTTTACTTCCAAATCTTTGTAGAAACTAAAAACATTGACAATTCCTAGATTTTGGCTATGACATTAGCAACTACACAGACATCCACTGGGAATATGGAACTCTTGATGATGTCGATAATTTAATCAAAGTCTGCAAACGTTTAGGAATCAAACTTATTCTTGACTTCGTTCCAAATCACACATCCAATCAACATCCATGGTTCCTGTTATCAGAAGCTGGTGATCCATACTACAAGGACTTTTATGTCTGGTCACCTGGTAAAATTAATAATGAAACTGGACAAAGAGAACCACCAAGCAATTGGCTTAGTTTGTTTGAAAATTCAGCATGGCAATGGAGTGAAAAAAGACAGGAATATTATCTTCATCAATGTCTTATTGAGCAACCTGATTTAAACTACAGTAAAATGATTAAGTTTTAAGCAATTTTTACTTTTTGGTAATTCAAAGGTTAATTTTATAGGAAATCCAAATGTTGTTAAGGAAATGAAGAATGTTTTACTCTTCTGGCTTGACCGAGGTGTTGGAGGATTTCGCATAGATGCAATCGTTCATATCTTTGAGACGCAATATCCAAACGGAACCTTTCCAGATGAACCACTAAGTGGACAGTGTGATAATCCTAATAACCTTTGTTCCCTTGTCCAGCTCTATACAAGAGATTTGCCAGAAACTTTTGATCTCATCTATGATTGGCATGACTTATTGGTCAGCTACCAAAAACAACATGGCGGTGATGCTAGAATTTTAATGTCAGAAGGTTATGGACCGGTTTATAAAATGGTTGAATATTATGGTGATGCTTTTGGTCGTGTTGGAAGTCAAATTCCTTTTAATTTTGAAATAATGAACAATATAAATAAGAACAGCACACCTGCTGACTATAAGACACAAATTGATAATTGGCTATTCTATATGCCAAAAGGTCCTGAATTTGTTCCCAATTGGGTTGTTGGAAATCATGACAAAAATCGCGTTGTCAATAGACTTGGATTTAATCGAGGTGATGCCATCAATATGATGGTTCAGACCTTACCGGGAATAGCAATTACTTATTATGGGGAAGAAATTGTCATGACTGACGTGTGGATTCCTTACAATGAAACCGTTGATCCTCAAGCTATTAATGCAGGTCCTGATAATTACACAGCTGTTAATCGTGATCCAGCACGTACACCATTCCAGTGGGATAGAACAGCCATGGCTGGATTCTCAACAGCACGTAAAACTTGGCTGCCTGTTAATTCAAATTATTTGGAAGGTGTCAATGTCAAGGATGAACGAGCAAAGGTTGGAAGTCACTTGAATGTTTTCAAGAAGCTCGTTCGAATGAGAAAGAACAGAAAAACTTTACAGGATGGCTCAACTGTCACAATTGCTGATAAGAATCTGTTGATTATTAAACGAGAAACTACAAATTACCAATTATTTGTTGCTCTCAATTTCGGTACAGAAGATCAAGACTTTGTCATCAATGACTACTTTGTTCCATTTAAGAAGGTGCATACAGCAAGTGTTGTATCTGATAATTCTAATATTCGTCAGGGGTAAGAATTGCTTTGTTTTTGAGTCTAATGATAGAATATTGGAATTGTTTGTGATTTTTGCAGTCGTTCATTTCGCTCTACTGACAAGATAAGAATCCCGAAGGATGCTGGTGTCGTTATTGAATGAATTTTCTAATTGAAACTTGAAATTGAACCGTTAAATATGACCATTTCTGTAACTTTTAAATTTACTAATGGAATTACATCTAAATAATAATTAAATGCACTTAATAAATTAATGAATCCACAAGCTACAACAATTTACTCTAAATAATGAAACAAATGCTCTTCTCAGAATAGCACATGATATAGTGATTTCTATAACATTTCCTAGGAAATTCTTTTCTCTCCATTCATTCCACTTCAGCTTTATTAACCTAACCCATTCATGGTGAATTTATTTACATTTTTTTCGTACTACATAAAAGAATCTGAAATGAAATGAATTGCAAAAAAATATTTTTTTGCTGCTACTGCCGCCTCTTTGTGCTACTACTTGAGCAAATAGAATGGTATGATTTGTGTGAGAGTGGAAAAAGAGCAGAAAACTATAATTGCTTTTTTCTTCCTCACTCTTTTAATTCATTTCACTCAATACGAGTTACAACACAAAAGTTCAGCAAGCACAAATGAAAATTGTAATTAAATTAAATTTTCAATTAAAAGATTAGAGTTAATCGCGGAAATTTGTTTAACTAATTATGAAAGAAGAAAATTCTTGAAAGTCGAGATGAATTGCAAGCGAATAAAAGTATTAAGATCAATCTTATCTAAGTTGAATGTCGGAAGTTGCCTTTTG
Organism: Chironomus tentans; assembly: GCA_963573255.1. Classification (NCBI taxonomy): domain Eukaryota; kingdom Metazoa; phylum Arthropoda; class Insecta; order Diptera; family Chironomidae; genus Chironomus; species Chironomus tentans. Next base: position 12,041,789 of record OY754303.1, read on the forward strand.
AAGAGAATCAAGTGAAGTGCAAGAAGTAATTAAATATAAATCTCAGTCATGTAGCTTACTTATCATTAGTATGAAATCAATCTGGATTTCTAGTAGAAATGAGAGCGAATCTGTAGGATGAATTATGTTCTGGATGGAAGAGAAGATGTGCACTTAATTTGTAGTAATAATAAGCAATCTGAATGACTATGTGAATAATTTTTTAAAGTTAATTTGTTGACAAACTACATTGTAAACTTGACTGCTGTTTATTTGATGCTTTGAGGCAATGTTGTGAGACACTTTAGTTGATCGTAGTGAATTTTTATCTACAAAAATATGGGAAGGGGCAATGAGTGTATTTTGGAGTGGGGCTTCGTCGACTAAATTTTTTTTAAAGGTATTTTTCTTCACTTGACATCATGGGTGTAGCCAGAGGGTGTTTTGAGTGTCAAATTGCTTACCTCAATGGAAATTTTCTTCAACTTTCTAGAGTTTTTCGAAAAAGAATCCCAAAACATCTTCTAAATATTTGGTTCCATACAAACTTACTTCCTTTGCTGGTCGTACAGATCAATTGTGTTTCATGACCTCTTTTAATGGTCGCATACAAGAGGCCTATCATTGGCTACTATCTGCCTATTTCCAATACCAAATGCAATATTGTCTTTATCAACATCCTTTTTCCATGCGGGTTTCTGTCGCTCACATGATCTCTTGCCATCTAAGAAGCCTTCAGTGAATATTCAGTGAATAACACATGATTAGATTTAATTTTGTGACACAGGTTTGATGGAGATAGTTTTAAAAAATTCAATTTTAAAACCCAAAAGACACAAAAGAAAAATTCAGGCACGGGGATGGTTTGATAGCAGCTTGGTGCTGCATTTGAATGTAAATCTGGTCCCAAACCGCTATTTTTGAGCAATGAATTTCCCCCTTAAAAATACTTCCACACTCTTATCTCCTTCCAACATCACCTTAAAGCTAACTCAATTACTTTTTTCCACACTTTTATTTAACTTTAATATCCCATTATTCAATCATTTATTTTTTTATAAAAAAATTCCTCCCAGTAGCATTGAAATTTCCCTCATGAATAAAAATCAATAACTGCAAGTCAACCTCATGTTCAGGAAAAACAATTTTCATTTTTACACTCGTAATGACATGTCACGTGCATACGAGCGACTGAAAAAAAGATTTTTTTACGGATTTTTATGAATGAATGTATCTAACTCGACATATTACAATGCATTTCCATATCAATTTTATAAAAGCAGCATATAATTTGCATAATGTGATTTATGATGTGATATATTCAATATTATGTTTAAGTAAATGTGATATGTGTCGATTGAGAAACGGAAATGCAAACGTGTGGAAGTGGAAATTGAAAAGAAAAGTTTATGAACATTTTTTTGCTACTTTGTAATTCTCAAAAATTAATCTATTTTGTAATTTATGTCACGAAAACCTTCAGTCTAGATAAATTCAAAATTGGATAAATTATAAATTTTTAAGTGCTATAATAATTAGGAAATGTGACAGATTCCTTTCATATTTTGCACATATTCTTATCTCAACTGATTCATTCATTACTATTACAATGTCTCATACACGACCCATTAAGTAAGAATGAATATAATTCTAAATTAAAATTACTATAATTAGTTGAATTTTTATTAAGATCCAGCTACGTGTATGAAGTATGAAGTCAGCACTTTATTCTCCACATGCTAATCTTCTTCATATGATTCAAATATTTAACATGCGCATGTTATCTTATCTCCTGTTGCATTCCAACTTCTGTTTATTTCTTTTCTTCTCATATTCTTATTTCTTTTTAATGAGCAACAGCAAGATTCTTTCTGCTTGATGTCAACAGTTGTTCTTTTTTTTCTCAATTCATTCACGAATAGTTGTGGCATGTCGTCGATGCTTTGACAATTTCATTATTATATCCACAAAGATGTGCAAATAATCACATTATCTTCTTGTAGCTATTTAAAAATAGTCAAGTGTCTATACGTAAAACATAAGGTGACATTCAAATGCATATTGACTTTTCTTCTGTACGTCTTATTTACGCCCTCTTAAGTTTTGTCGAGCTGTGAGCTTAAATGAACAAAATGCTTAGTTATCTGATGTTACTTACGTGTGAGAAAAGTAAGAATAATATTAAATGAGTTATTTATACCCGTTTATGAAGATGAGATAAGTGCTTTACGTGTACATATGTTGCTGTTTGTCTGGGAACATTTAAATTTTTTTTGTGGGCTTTAATGTTTTAGATTCTTCCGGGATCAGTTAAATGAGAATTAGAGCTTCGTGTGGCCAAGCTGTGGCTGAATATTTAAAGTATCATTGTCTAGTAGTTGAATGAACTGATTGGACTCGCCTGTGTTTACACAAAACTAAATACTTAAGATTTCATTTGCAGAAAAAGATAATGGATATAGCTGAAGAGGATATTTTGAGTAAATAAGACCTGGTGTATTTTATTTTACTAATAGACTAGGGTGGCTGCTTGCTCGTCTTTTCCGACAATGTTTTGGATTTTTATGAAGTTTAGCGGACCGGAGGTGACTTTAAGTAAGAAAATTAGAATGCCACAGATTTTTTGGAAAATCAGGAAAATTCAGGATAAAGTTTTCTTCTAAAAACAAGCAACAAACAGATCCAAAATGAAAATATTTCCTCAGAACCTCAATTTCCATTAAAAACTTTTTATTCATCCATCTCCAAACAAACATAATCAATTATTACAGAATTTCTATTACATCGTCAATCAGTCAATTCTCTTAGATCTTTGAAATCTTACGCAATTCTTTACGACTCAGTTGTTTGTCACCCATAAAGAATTCGTTTACTTCACTGACTTTTTGTCATAATTTATGACTAGGAAATTCAAATTCAAAAATATTTATCATCTGTCACACTAGAAATAGCCAAGAAAAGACTTCAAAAGAGATCAATTGACTCAATTGAATTTTTATTGCTAGTCTGTAGTCGCCCAATATTCATTACAGCACTCGAGTCAATTTCTATTCTGACTATTTGTAATGAAACTTACATATTGTTTGTAAATCATAAGATGATATGACTGGGGAGTCGTTTGGGTGTCATGTAACTTTGAGAGGGGTATAGGGTGGGTCATAATTAGGATGGTTAGATATTTTTCAAAAAAATTGAGAAGAATTCTCGATTTTAAGAATTTTAGCTATCTTTAGGCAAAAAGTAGGTAAATTTTGGACTTAATAATATAATGCGTGAAGGGCCCAGCTTAAAGCTGGAGGCACTGCGATTATAGAAATCTATTGTACCACACCCTTTGGACCTACAGTTTATAGTGGAATCCGAACCACTTGCAAGCTCTGCACATTGCAAGGACACGAGTACGTCATAAGACCTGATGTACCCTGCAATATACCTAGTTACAATTCGTGTGCGTAAGATGCTGCTAAGAAATCATCCAAATACTAGAATACCTTGTGGATATACCTAGCAATGGAGACACATTATGCGCCAAAGACCTCAAAACTGCACCCAACACACGAACCGAGCTTCATAGCTAGAACGGTGAAATGGAAAAAGAGCTTCGAAAATTAGACCTGACCTGGGATTGAACCCAGGACCTTTGGCACGTAAGGCCAACGCTCTACCATTTAGGCCACTGATGCCATTTCACCGCCAAATTTTGGACTTAAAAACTAAAAATCCAAGCAGATAGCCAGTCTAGTCACAAGACTGGTTGTTGTTATACTTAAGGCGTATGGACCTGGGGCCGGTTTCTAATGCTAACCAGGGTATCCTATCTACCCTACCCCAGGACACCCTAGGGTACCCCTTCTTAACTCTATCATAGGGTATCCACCTATATTACCCTAGGGTAGCGGGTATCCCGGGTAGCCTTAGAAACAGGCCCCTGAAATGACCCTTTTCATGTGCTACATGTCATCCAAAATGACCCCTTGTTACTACTGTGAAAATTTCTACTGTTTACAAATGTCGGTCATGATACTCAATTAAGTCAGATGTGCTCTGAAAGTGTTGTTTTGCCTCGATAAATGCACATTATACTTTGCTTTATTTTATTATTCATAAAACTCAAATGAAAGAATTTTTAAATTGTTTAGTCTTTTACATCCACTTGAAGTCAATTTCATCATCGTTATTGTAATTAAATTGTGATTATCTTTGTTGCTATGCTGAATGCGATTTCTGTCAAATGTATAATATTTTTTATTTATGGAGAAATTGCAGTTTTTATGAGACGACTGATATATAAATTAATTAATTATCGCTTCAGGTTACGCAATTTTAAAAATATTTAAATTTTATAAACAGATAAAATTATTTGCATTTGCTGCTTAGCTTCTTATTTTTTTTTTCGTGTGTATGAGAACAAAAATATTTTCATGATGCTCGTTAAATTTAATTAATGATAAATTTTTTTTAATGGATACCTACGTAGATAATGATTCAATTAAACGACAAATAACAGAGATAAGAGTTTTTCAAGAAAGATTATTCATTGTTGCATTTTGTATCTTGTAGCATGTTTAGTAGTTTATTTTTGATGAATTTATTTACAATTTACGTTCATCAGAAAACTGATTATTTATACAACTCTCCAGAGTTTTAGCGAGAATCTAAGACTTGCCGAGCAAAATGCTGTTTAGGGGCCTTGTAAACAAAATTTAGCTTAATTTTTAGTTTAACAGCAGTGGAAAACGAGACTCTAAACAAAGTTAAGGCTCAGACACTCATCAGAAATTGTAAAAATTGTACAATTTTCAATTTTTTTATTGAAACTTTTAATTGAAACTTTTAATTAGTTTTTATAATTTCTTGAGTAACAATTTTTTTTGGATAATAATTCTGATAATAATTCTGATGAGTGTATGAACCTTGACTCCAAATTAGGCGCGTAGTCAGAGGGTGTGGGGGATTGAGGGACCAATACCACTCTCGTAGAAAAAATTTATTGAATTTGCTAGGGTTTTTGAGAAAAAGTCCCAAAAATTACCTTAAATTTTCTCTATACAGAAATTTTCAAAATACCCCCTTAAAATTAATTTTGGACCACAGAACATTTAGGCTTTTCGGCTGAAATATTAAACAATATTTAAATTTTGGGTAACTTTCTTACTTTTTTATTGAATTTTACTCCTTTCAAACATCAACGCTCAGGCAAATGTCCCACTTACCCCATCCTTTCCATGCTTCTGTAACCCTCTAGTCTTGTTTCTTTAAAGAAAAACCTGAGTCATCCTTTTGAGGAAAATTCACTTTACATGATTTTAGAAAGAAAACTTAGCAATAATTTTTATTTAATAATATCAATTTCCAATTGCCTTTTTATTAACATTCCTAACAGTTTTTCACACATTTTTATGGATTGTGCATCCTCCAAAAATGAAACAACAAAGAAAATATTGATTGATGTTATTAATAGGAAAATTTTTTCATAAACTTCAAGTTCATAGCCGTTGGTGGTGATGATAAAATCCTTCATATGTGCACTGTTATGAATTTTTTTATCCTACAGGTTTATTTCAAGTTCAATGGATTTGTTTTGCACAAGGTTGGATAGATTTATTGGAAATTTTTCATTCTCATTTCCGTGTAAAATTTTCAGTAGTTTATGCAATAGAAGAAAAAAATTAAATTTATATTTCTCAAGCAAAAGTAATTTCGAAAAGATTCAGGAATTAAATAAAATTGTCAAAAATCTCTAAATTTAAAATGCGCCCAAATATTCCAACTCAAATAACTTCCATGCTTTCTGCAGCTCTTCTATCACAGCAATCGCAATAATATTACACAATATTATGATGATGATCACAAAACTCTTACTTTACTCTACTTTAAGCGATAAGCTGATGCTCCATATAATCACACATCTGCCTACATGCTGTGTTTTTTGCGGCAATAATAATGATAAATCTCTAAGTTGCAAAAATCTATCTACATCGTCTGTCATCAGCTCAGACATATATTTTATTTATCTACTTAAAGTTTAGGGCATTCTTATGAATGAATGAATTATTACAGCAATGAAAAATTCTAAAGAAGCCTGCATGCTGTATAAAAAAAGAGCAAAAGCAGTACCGATCGTTCGATTGTTTTTCCTCATTGTTTTCGTGTCAGGTTGAGGAACTGAGCAACTGAAAGAAGAACGAATAAAAAAACATTGTGAGTGCTTAAAGCAATGCTCAAGTCGACGACTGTGAGCAGAGAAAAGAAAGAAAGAAAAAAATATTTTTTTTTGTGTTGCTTCAAAGCAGCCTTTTTCCATTTGCTGTGCTGTGTAGAATTTTTTTCTCTTCTTCTTCTTCTTTATTATATATTTTTTTTGTTGTTCACTTTTTCTATTTTACAAAATTTTATTCGCTTCGATGTTCAGTCAGTCGCGAGATTCCGTGGCGACAAGACATAGGAAATAGTCGTTCGGTACCGGGGTAGATCCTTTCAGTTTTTGGATTAAGTAGTGCAGTGAGTAGAACTCAAAAGTGAAATAATTTTTTTTTGGAGTGGAGAGTTAAAGTGAGATTTTTCTCAATTTTTCCCTCACTTAATATATACATAAATTTTTTTTGTGTGTACTCTCGGTGAGAAGGGAATTTAAAATTTATATGAAAATTGCAAAAGATCATTAGAATTCAGTGAGCTGTCGGGCGAGAAACTCAACAAAATATTTAAATCGCGTGAATAGCAATTGAAATAATCACGGGTATAAGAAAAAATAAAATTTATTCAAATTGATATGAGACAAATTACTGAAGTTGATAATTGAAGAAGTTCAAATGATTAAGATGGAAATATATAAGGAATTCGAATGAATTCTAGTGATTTGTGAATTTTGTGAATAGAATTTTTTTGGTTCCTGTAAAATAAGCACGAGTTAACGATTTTGTGTGGATTAATTTTGAATAAATCTGACTAAATCTTTGTGATGGAGAAAAACAATTTTATCGGACAGCAGAAAGGGATTAAAATAAATTAAAAATTAAAATTCGATCAAATCGGACAGAAAATATCCAAATGAAAATCACAACTTAAGATTGAATGAGGTTGAATTAACACAATTGTCTTTTTTATATGCCGAAAAGAGATTTTGACAAATGATAAGGCTTATCAAAATTTCAAAGTGATTGTGGCTTGTTATAAGTGCTTTAGAAATTTAGAATGATAAGTGTTGTCAACCTGTAATCTTTATGGTTTTTAGTATTCTCGCATTTTTCTTGAAAATTCTCTTGATAAAATTTTTCCAGATTTTTTCTTCGATATGAAAATTAGTATTTTAAAAATTCCAAAACTCTACAAAAATTTCAAATCTCTACAAAATATTTAAATTAATTTTTAAAAACTCTCCAAAAATTTGCATTGTTTTGGAAAAAATTCTAGAAATTTGAAATTTTAAAATTACTAATAATTTAAAATTTAAAAATTCTAAAAATTTCTAATTTAAAAAATTCTAAAAATTTCAAATTTAAAAAATTCTAACATTTCAAACTTAAAATATCTAAAAATATCAAGATTAAATAATTATAAAATTATAAATTCTAAAAAGTTATTAAATAAATCTAAAATTCTACAAAAATTCGCTACTTCATCAAAACCTGTGAAAAATCACACAAAAACATCATAATTCACAATAAACACAAAATTTTCTCAAGAAAAAACCTTTTCGTCTCACACATTGCATTAAAATAAAATCGCCTGTTGACAAAATCAAGAAGCTAAAAGTGAAAAGTGACTCATATTAAAAAATAATAAAAAAGTGACAGAAATTTTAAATGCAAACAAATTCTGATGTTGATGATGAAGATAAATCTTCATCTAAAGCTGCTTAAACTCTTGTGGATAGTTCTCCGTCTTCTCTTTTTGTTGCCCTCGATGCATAAGTATTATGATGTATAATATAAAAATATGCAACAAGCTGTGAAGAAGTTTTGAGAAACAAAATTTTTTATGAGAAAAATTATTTTTTAAGAAAATTAGATTTGAAAAATTTTCTTTTGATTCATTTTAAGGATAGAAAATTTCAAGATTCGTTAGTGCTGAAAACTATGCAACTGCCATCAATTTCAAGACTTTTATAAAAATTAATAAAATTGTCTTATTTTATTTTTAAAAAAAATTCTTAAGAAAATATTATTTTCTTGATCGTTACAAATCAGGTTGTTTAGTATTACATGTTTGAATAGCGTAATTTGATTTTATGATCGTAAAAAATTTATATAGCTGGATTAGCATATTAAAATAAATAGTTGACTTTAACAACTTAATTAAAATAAAACGAAGATTAAGTCAAGAACTTGATGTACAATATTCTGGAACTAAATTGGTATTAGGTTGGTAATATATGCATTTTTATTGGCACTTTAGGATGTCTTTTGAACTAAATGGGGGTTCAGGGTGTCACACACTCAGGAAGAATCTTAAAAAGAATCCAATCAATCAATATTCAATATTTTACGGACATGAGAAAAATGATAATTTATGTCAAACCTCATAATCCATTTAAAAATCACCAGACTTCTGTTACTGCATGGATGTTAACTCAAGCCTAGGGTCTAGAGACAATGATATACATACGTATGAAACATATTCAATCTGATTCTAAACCCCCGATTATTCAAGAATGCTTAAGGTACGCGACCAAAAATTTAAGTTCCTTCTTTTAATAGGTTTGAGTTCAAGCCCAACCTTAGTAAAATCCTATTTCATATTCATATATTTATCTTGTTCATTAAAGATTACCAACTTTTCACATATCATCCAACCATCCAATCAAAATAGACAGTCCTTCATAGACCCTTGCTGATACATGCAATAAATGCACAGCGATCAAGCGACATGGAAAGAGATTTCTTCACTTTAATGCAGTCATTATTATTCTAATGATGATCTCATTTGATGAAATCTTATTCTTCAAAACTTTCATGTTTACATGACTCCATCAGTCAGTAGGTTAATGAGATTTCTATAGAAATTAAATAAATCTCTTCTACATGATGCAACTTGATCTTTTTTCCATGGTTATATACTTTTTAAGAACGATACTTGATGGAATTTAGTAATAAATATCAGGCTAAATTTTTTATTTAAAGCAAATTTACTATCAATTAGTGTTAAATCTGCATAATTTTCGGCTAATCAAGATCATGTCATAAAATTCAGAATAAATGCTTGTTAATGACTTAATGAATTTTAAATTAAGATTAAATAATTTTTTTTTCATCATCACATCTTCTAACTTTAATAATCTTGTCTATACATACATATGTATTCGTATTGGATTTCACAATAGCGCCAGTTCAGCTTACTTTTCCTGTCAGCTAAAAATTTATGCTCAACAATTTAATTTTAATTCTTCAAAAACGTCCGAAAAGAATAATTTATGACAAAAAATATGAAAAATAGGGAGCAATGTAGATGACCGAAAATCAGGAAAAAAAAATCTGCGAAAAGAAGAGTGTTGAAAAGCATCAGATGTGCGTAGTGGATAAAAACAAAAAATAAAAATTATTTGTGTCAATGGACTGCTTTAGAGGAAAACTAAGTGTGTGTATTTAAAAATATATGAGACTGCCACTTTAGACGTGCTTACTTTCGTTTGTCTGAATGAATTAAAATATTGTATCGCGGGAAAAATTAAAAAAAGATTTAGGAGGAAAAAAATACAAAATAAATTTATTTTCCTCAATATTTTTAGTGACTATAAATGCTTCATTTTGTAGACTTTAAGAATTGCTTTTGCGATTATGAGGTCAAAAAATGGCAAGGCTATTTTGATAACATACTTCTTATGTATTTTTAAATGAACTCCGGATGAACATTTTTTTTCTACTTTATATAATTTGAATAACAATTTTTCTTCTCGCGTTTGTCTTTCTTCTTATTTTCTAAGATTGTGATTATGAAGTTTGCTTGCATTTTATTTGTAGTTTTCGAACGTTTTATTCTGATTGTGAATTGAGGAAATTTCAAAATGTTTATAAAATTCATTCATAAATTGTATAAATAATGATTTTAATTTTTTTAAAGAAGATGCGCTGATTTTCTAAGAATTTCAAAGGTTTTGGAAAAAGATATTTAAAAATGGTTAATTTTTTAATAGTTTTTATTAATTAAGAAATAAATTTTCATTTTTTGTATAAAAGGAATACTTTATGGATTTTTTGAGATTTTTTCTCTAAAAACCTAGCAAATTAAAGAATTTTTCGTCGAGTAGAGAAGGGCCTTGTTAATCTCCCCTAGCTACGCACCCAGACCATATTGAAAATTTCTCCAAAAATCTAATAGGTTTTTATTGCTATTTCCATATTCTTAAATTATAATTTTTTGAGGATCACTTTAAGAGGTTGTTCATAAATGACGTCCAATTTTTTGGGCGGGAGGGGTTCTGTTGCTGTGTGACATTTCCATACAAAAGAAGGAATACTATAGAATAATTCTCATACCATTTTTGTTTGCGTGCCATCATTTATGAATGGCCCCTAATAACTGATTAATATTTACGTCCTGAAGTTCATGAAAAATGCCAGTAAATAGTATGAGTAATAAAATCTCACATTCAATCCAAAATTAATTTAATATTGATTTTCTATTCTATTCTATATCCAAGAACATGCAAACTTTAAATTCCTTAAAATCAAGAGCAACTTTAAATGAACAAAATGCATAAATAACAACAATGCTGGAAAATCAATTGAAAATCTCAACAATTAAACGCAATGCTGCAAATAATTATAAATATATTTTACACCATATGTAGATGTCTGAGAAAAATTCAATATATTCAATGCATTCCATTCAAGAATCATGCCAGACTGAGCTCTTAGTCAGAACTCGTTCAATAATTCTCGCAGCCCCATCTCTTTTTTTAAAAAAAATTAAAATACTCACTCTTTAGGTGTCGAAGCTCTTTAAATTTCATTGCTCTTTAATCTACTCTCATTAATTCGAGATTTAAAATTAGAATTTTAATTACTAGAGCAGTAGAACAGTCCAGTGATTCTGTCATCGAAATTTTTAGATTGGTCCGACATTGAAAATTATATTTTTTTTCGTGACCTATTCATAAACTTTTGATTAAGGAGTTGTTCCGTATTCTCACCAAAATATGCTCAAAAATTACTCTTATTTACTATTTTTATGTACTTCCAAAAATATTTACGTGATTAAAAAAGATGCTCAAAAATAAAACAAAAATGAAATTAGAGTAAAGAGAGATCGATTAATGAATGACTGAATAAATAAATACACAGAAAAAGAAATCTTTTTGCATTGAGCAATGATTTGTTTTGATAATTTTCAATAAAAATGATTCTCTTTTTCTTTCATTGAATGCTCGTTCGTTGATCTTTTGAACTTTTTAATGCTTGTGTAAAAAAATTATTGTGTTGTGGAAAAAAATTGTTGTGTACTTCCTAATAGTCTCATTTCTTTTAATTCTTAATCACTTCAATGAATGTGATATTAATCAGATTTATTAAATGAATTGTATTCAATGCGGTTTTATTTGTAAGAGATTGATTTATCGATCATGTTATGAGGTGGTTGGATTTCATTGAATTTCTATAAATCATGCTTGTGGTTCTCATGCAAAAATGAGAAAGATTTGGGTTAGATTTGTGTGAGATTACTAGATTAAGATTAAAATTTGATAGCTTTTTAGTTCAGTTTAGTTTCTTCCAACCCCTCAATTAGAACCTTAGTTATCATAACTCTGCCATAGAAAGTTTGTTTTTCAAAAGCTGTTAACGACTTGCTTAAGATTTGCCGCAAAGATCTTGTTAGCAAACCATTGTAAGAATGCTACTCTACATTGTAAAGATTGTTGACTAGATGATTCGAGAAATGTAGAACATTTTTATTAGTTTTGCATTAACTTCAAAATTGTTCAACTTGAAATAGAAAAAAATGCTGCCAAAAAAGGGATTGTTCATTTATTACGTAAAAAACTAAAAACTAAAATTTTAATACTTCCTCAATTTTCAACTTTTGAATTTTTTTTAAATTTAAAAATTCAAATTAAATTTCTTTCTAAATTTAACTTTTCTTAAAATTTGATTTTTTTCAAATTTAAATTTCTTTTCAAATTTGGTTTTTTCAAATCTGAATTTTTCTAAATTCGATTTTTTTTTATTCAAATTTGATTTTTCTTTTCAAATTCAAATTTAAATTTTTTTCGAATTTAAATTTGATTTTTTTTTCAAATTTATTTTTTTTTTCAAATTTGAGTTTTATTGAATTGTCAGAAAGCAGTCTGTTTTACGAATTTAGTAAAAGTACGGTTTATAAAGTTGAGTGAAGAAATATGAGAATAGTTATTCAAAAAAATTCAAATTGCTGAACTAGTCCGGTTCCTCTTAAAGCCATCCCAGCAGGAAAAGGAAGTCATTCACTTATGACGTCCAAAAAATTAATTTTTTTTTTGAAAAAAATGAACAATAGATTCCCTCCCCCCTGGACGTCAAAAGTGAACGAATCCTAAATAATTTTTCTCGTGGATCATGACTAAGCCGATGGCTTTTTAAACGACTTACCCTAAAAACGGTCTAAAACTATCCATAATGTGGCATTTTTTATTAAAAATGGCTTAAATCTAAAAAATAAGGAAATTCGTCTATTTTTCAAAAAAAAAAAAATTCTAACAAGTCTACTATTTCACTGTTCAATACATTCCTAAGTCTATTGTCATTATTAATAGACTCTTTGAATTCTTACATACAAACTTTATCAGCAAATTACTAAATGGCATGTGAGCTATGCGAACACTTAATCACATTTTCAGTTTGATAAAAAAATTTTTTTGATACAAAAGAAATCGTCGAAATTAATTACAATAGCACAGCAGACTGACGTCGTCAAAACAGTTGAGTTATAACGTCTAATAAAAAGTTAACTTTTGTCGTTTCATTCAATGTTGATGTCTTTAAATTAGTCAAACAGCAAATGAATAATAACAATAAACATAAGAATAACAAGAAGCTCATTTTGAATTTAAAAAAATGAAAAAGAAATTGCAGAACAGAAAATGAGTGAAAAGTAAAATTGAAAAGAATTCAAGATAAAAATAAACCGCAAAACGACACTTTTTGACTCATATTCAGTAAGAGGAAAAAGAGTGTATATAAATGTTGGTAGTAGGAAGAGAATTATTAGCGACTTATGACTAATCATTGTTAATGAATTTAAATGTGTTTCATTTATTCTCTTTTTGGCGACATAAAGTAATAAAAATTATAATTCTTTTTCAAATTCGAGAATTAAAATTGCTTGTTAACAAAAGATTGGAATTGAAATTTTTAGCGCAGAATTAGCATGTTAAGAATGGATTAAGTGGATGTGATAATTAAATTTTTGCAAACGTTTCTAATCTGTTGATTAAAATAAATATAAATCTTTTGCTATTGGTTTATGATTAGCAAGTTTTGATTAGATTAAAGTATTTTGTGCAAATATTTTGATTTAAAAATTTAGTTTCTGGTCAAGAAACTTTCAGGGATATTTTAAATCGATTTAAGAATAAAATTTGAGAACTAGACGATTATATTTGAAAAATTCTAACAGATTTCCTGCTTAAATTAACTTCATTCTTTAATCAGAAACATTGACGTAGCAAGGGTAGGGGAGCAACCAGGGCCACAATCCCAGAGGTCATCTAAAAAACTCAAAAAACTATGATTTAGCCCTAGTCGACAGAAACCCTTGCTGCATCACTGGCTCAGAAAAATGATGTAAGTGGGGTTCCAAAAATTTTAAAATTCCAAAAGCTTTTATTAATTTTTTAATGGGTCTTTTGACCTCACCAAGCCTCTTTTTCTTACCAACACTCATGCTTAAGGACCAGGCAGGAAAATTTCTGTCATGGTGTCTAGTAGCCCTTACCAAAATACGATTAACTGTTTTTAATTAACTGAAAATTTTTTGGTTTTTTCGACATAAATTTTAATCAAATTTAACAAATTTTCAGTTTAAACCGTTTCTTTGAATTTTGTGCCCTCTTAAATGAGACTTCTGATGCCCAAAGCACTTAAACAATTTTACGAAGTTTTTCCGAAGCTTTAATTTGATAGCTAATTATTCACATATTATTAGAATTAGCAACAAGTACAAAACCATGAGAACAAGAAGGAAATTTTTTTGGACACCCACTAAATTTTTTTTCTGGGTATGCCCTTGCCCCAAGCTTAATTTTGCTTACCTCCTTGATAGTAAATCATATAAAATTTCCTAAAGCATCCTAAAACTTCAGGAATTTAAATTAATAAAAATATATTCAATACCTATCTAAAAAATGATTTACTCTAAAGTCCAAATCAGACAGAACTTGTTCCATACAATACTCATTCAATCCACTGTAAAGTAGAAGAAATTTTCAGAAAAAATCCTTCATTAGTAACAAACAAAGTGCATCTAATTAATTATAATATTATAGCCAAGTTACAGCATTACTTACACATAACTGCATATGTAGAACTTTAAATGAAAAAAAGTGAAAACGGAAGTGAAAATTGAAGAACTATGGAAAGTGTATAATGAAAAAATATCATGATGTAGGCTGTATATGAATGATACTTGAGAACTTAACTAGCTGCATGTTACTAAATATGTGAATAATGTTGAAATTTATGAGCCGAGTTCCACTTGTGGTTTTTTTTTTACTTCTACGTCTGTCAGCGAGAGGAGAAAAATTTTTGACGGGCAAAAAATGTGCAATCTTATGAAGAAACTGCAGAAGTCACACATATGTTTGTTGTTCATTTGGAAAGTAATGAACAGATCTCATTCTCTTTTGTGTTTAACCGCAATTCGTTTCAATTTCCAAACATATAAAATTTTTAGCTTCTCTTTTCATTATGATCGCAAAATGATGTGTGAAATGAACAGTCTTAAAGACATTTTTATGTGACGAACATCTGTGAAGCTTAAGGAACTTAATAATGAAAAGTTTGGAGGGTTTAGTGGCTGTAATAAGTAGCGATCATTAAGTGAAGATTATCATTGAAAAAATATTCATATTTGGAATTAATTTTAATTGCGTAATTTCCTGTAGAATTTTTCACAACAAGTGTTTGACAATGGACTGAGTTTTATTTATTAAATGATCTGTAAAACCATGAAATTTTGATTTTTCTCCATTTCAAAAAACCCATCCTTAGAAAAAAATATTCAAACAATTTTTTTCTGCATTTCTATTTTCTGCCTAAAAACTTATTGTTTTGCATAAAGCCATAAAAACTTCACAAACTAACAAAAAAGTTATTAAAATTTTTTTTCTACTGTTGATTGAGTTTCAATTTAATTTCATGATGAAAAATTCGAAAAAAAGTTATGACTGTATACGATTAATAAAGACTTTTAAATATTTCTTTTTCAAGGTTGATGTAATAAAATTTTTATAGTTACGTAAATGTTATTTTTAATTTGATTTTCAAGTTGAATATGTAAATTCTACAGGTAGTTGTATAACTGTAATTGATCCTGTAGTTTATTATGAAATTTATTAAAAATGTTATTGAACTTATTTGATGACTAAAGCTAGTTTTGGTAGCTAAGGACTTCTTCAATTCCAATATTTTTATTTTTTGGGACATAAATTCTGTACTAGATTGCAACTAAAGCAGTGACATTTGGTCTTAATAAGCCCTAGCCTGATCGTGGGATTACAACCATCGAGGCGAGGCTGTATAGAGTCAGACTTCAGCCTCCTCAGTCCAACTAAGAAGTAACATAGCAATAATTTTTGGCATCTTTATCTGAATTTCAGCATCCGGACTAAATTCCATGCGATCTTAAATCAAATCGTGTCCATTGTCGATGCTTCAGCTTGATCATTCGCTATCCCTCTAACCTACTGTGCTGATTCGAATGAAGACAAGCAATTCGTAATGACACAATTTGAAGAGTCATGAACCCCAAAATTTCTCAATCAATTCCTAAATTAATTTTTTAATTTCTCTTAATTGAAAAAAATAATTCAAAAAGTCACAAATTTCCAAACCAAAAATCTGATACAAATTTCTGCATAAAAATTTCTGCATAAAAATTAATAAAATTAAATGAACTTTCCTTTCTTCCACCCAAAAAAAAGAGAAAAAAAATCTTAACTTTTTTAATCCACTTTTCATCATAATAGAATCATCGCATTGAAAATTCTATTCTTTCTCCTTCTTTCTTAATTCCTTCATTATTACTTTCACTTCAACATCTTCAGCGGTGTCAAAATTAATTTTCAAATAAATCTAAAGTCGATAAGTAATTCAATGTTTAGTGAAAAATGAGGGGTTGAAAGAATTTCACGCTGTGACTTGCTGACTCGCAAAAGAGGATGAAAATCTTGAAAAACTTAATTTAATGAGTAAAGCGCTGTAAAACGAAGGGTATAAAAAGTATAAGAGTAAATAAAAAGAAGCAAAAAAAAGGTGTGCGAGAAAGTCAATGGAAATTACGGTACATGATGTTATGTGTGAGAGAAAAAATAAAAAAAGATTTACAAGGCATTAAGTGATTTAGAAAAGTGAAATATTTTCACTTCAAGTGCGAAACGAGAATATTAAAAACTCATGCAAGACATGAAGCATTCAAAAATAAATTGATTAAAAGTGAATTTTACAGGATAAAGAATTCTATTCACAAAATTGAGACAAAAGTGTGCGAAAAAAAATTCTTAATAATTAAATTTTTAATCTACAGGATTTTCTGAATAAAATAAATTAAAGTACAGTACGTGAAAATAAGAGAAATAGAAATTATTAAAAAGTACTAATAAATAATAGAGAGAAGTTAACATCAGTTAAAAACAGCCCATCATCATCATGGGGTTGTTAATGAGAAATTTTATATTTTTAACATTGATAGCAGTCTATCTGCTGCCCAATGTTAGAGCACAAGGTAAGTTTTTGAAATTTAGTTTTGAATTAAAGGAATTTATGTGATTTTCTGGGGAATCTAATAGCATTTAATATGAAATGCAGTCTATTTTCTGCCAAAATAGTTTAAAAAAGTAATAAAAAATATTAAGTTAGTTCCACGAGTCTGTTTATAGGGGTACCCCACCTACCCTACTATAGGATTTCCTAGGTTGAGTGTAGGGTACTCCCAGGATATGTTAAGATGCTTCTAGGATAGTATAGGTGGGGTAACCTAGGATATACTTTACCTACTCGGAGTAAGACATTTTCCACCTAGGATAGGATACCCTAGGGTACCCAACCAATCCCACTAGGGGTAGGAAGGTGGGTTATCCCAGGTAGCCCTAGAAATCGGCCCCAGTATCGTGATGAGATTAAAGCACTGATATCCTGTTCTCTGCAGACTCTATTATACCACACTCAGTTAAATAACTTGAATGGAAGTAAGCAGATTCATTTGTAGAGTCACAAAATTCCTCTGAGTACAGCTTTAGTAGATTTTAAGTCAATCTTAGGTAGAGTGTGCAGTTGGAGGCCGCTTTAGTTAACAGTGTCATTAAAATTATTTCATAATTTTCTCATCACAGTTGGAATCATAATTTCCATGTCATTTTAACTTAAAATCAGCCCTAAGATTAAGAACATCTTTTCACTTTCTTAAATGTCACACAGTTTTATATCTTCTCATTACATGCAGTTTTAAATGTTTTTCTATCCAAAATGCATTAAGATGTTTACAAAATTTTCTTATGTCATTGCGTGTGGCGATTCCAATAAATAAATCAATCTGTCACGGTTCTGAGATAAATGCTTGTGATGTTGGGTACCATTTCGATGGAAATTTTCTATTTTCACAATTTTTAAATGAAAAATGAAATGAAAGATTTTTTGGGAAAATAGAATTTTTTTCGATTCTTTCATTGAAGTTCCAAGAAAATGTAAAGATTCTGTGACAAAAATTTTTTTAATGGTAAATGACAAGTTAGAAAAACTTTCTTTCACATTCGTTCAAGCATCAAAAGATATTTTTAAGTCTGATTCAATTAGTGAAGGAAAGTATCCCTAAAAAAACTTCACAAAGTAAGTTATAGTCTTTGGTCGATGAGATAGAACTTATAAAAAGGTTATCAGCTTTGTGATTCTTATTATTTTTGCGTTATAAAAACGAGGAAAAATTTTTTTGAATGTCGTCATTTCGCTTATCTCATTTGATGCGACCGTGATGCTATGACAACGATTGATGATGCCTTAATGAAGCCATTTGAAATCAGCATTTTATTTTGGGGTCATTTGTAAAATGCCACAACAAATTAATTGAACGGGAAAGCACGAGGAACTGGGATTGAAATTTGAGACTTTTTTTTTAATAAAAACTTTTTCTGAGTTTTAAAATTTTTTATAGGAAGGAAAATCAATTTTTTAGATATTTTCATGCTTTTTACGAGCAAAATAAAGTTTACAACTCTTACGAATGCTTGCAGTCAAATTCATAATTAGACGATGTATCAAGTTCTATCAAAATGTAATCAATAAGTTTAGGAAATGAAGAAAAATAATTAAAAATTTAATTTGGGGGAAAATATTTAGGAATTAAATTATTTTTAATTGTGCTAAAAATTTAAAAATTTGTATTGAATTTTGATCCCGGGGGGGGGGGCGTGTCCGGGCTCCTAAGGATCACCCCTAGCTGTGCCTCTAACTTCTTGTGAATATTAATCGTATCTGTTTAAACTGACTGAACCCTGACTACTCAAAACAATCAAATAACTACTAAGTGCTTTTGAGTACCCCAAAGCGATTAAACAGCTAAAACAATCGAAATATTAAATAATTCTTTACACATAAATCAGTGTCATCTTCACATTTGACATGCAAATTTTTCTTATTTCTGAAACTTCATGGTCACTCAATCGTAATGAGAATTCCATACGATTTTAAAATAGCCGGATTGAAAAATCAGCAAGAAAATTTATATATGCAGAAAATAAAGTGGATACACATGTGGAATAGTAATTTTAATTGATCTTGAAAATATTTTCATTAATTTCTAAATTTATCGAACATTTCGAGTTGAATTTCTTGCATTTTTCCTTTGAAAGATTTCAAAAATATTTCCTATTAACTTGCATGAATGAATAAATAAAAATAAAAAATTGAAAAGAGAGAAATAACAAGAGGAAAATATAAATTAGTGAGGAAAATGTGTTAATTGGATGTGGGAGTGGAAAAAATTATGACAGATTGAGAAAAATAATTCATCTAATCTGAATATGTCAAATCATATGTACATTTTAATTAGAGTAAATCAATTTTGTGTTTGAGTCACGATAAGTATTTTTTGATGGATTTAAATGAGGGTTAAGAATGACATTTGTTAGAAAGAATTGAAATGTTGATGATGAGAGATTATTTAAAAACTTTCAAAATTTTGAGAAACATTTCTAACTATTTGAAATATAAAAAATAAAAAGTTCAAAAAATGTATAAAAAATAAAACTTTTTAGCTTTTGAATTTTAGATTTTTAAATTTTAAACAATTTATTTTTTAGAATTTAGAACTTTTGAATTTAAAAATTTTAAATTTGAAAATATTTCTAAATTTAAAATGTTATAAAAAATTAAAGAATTATAAATATTTTAAGAAATATTTAAATTAAAGAATTGAAAATTTTAAAATTTTAAATTTTGTAAATTTAAAAATTTCAAATTTTGTAAATTTAAAAATTTCAAATTTTGTAAATTTTAAAATTTCAAATTTTGTAACTTATTAAATTTGAAATTCAAAGTATTTAAAATTTTAAAATTCAGATTTTTAAAATTTATAACTTCAAATTTTTAAATTTTAGAATTCTAATTTTTGAAAATTTTAAATTCTTAACGATAGCAAAATTTAAATTTAAAAATAATAAATTTTGAAATTCTTGAAAATTTCTAAAAAAAATTAAATTTGAATTTTCTTTAAATACAGTGAATTAATCTACAAATTTTCCCTCACAACACAATTTTTACTATAAAATCATAACAACAATAAAACGACAAGGACAAAAGGCTTAAAAATTATGAGCAAAAAGCAAAAATCTTTCCAAACCATTAAAATATGTAAATTTTTATTTACTAATCTTCGAATAATTTATTACTACTCGCATCTTCTCATTTCTTTCATATTTCCCTCTTTCTCTTTCTTCTCAGAAACATTTTTCTATTTTAATGATGACTATTTTCAACTACAACTACTAAAAAATATTTTTCATTTTCACAGAATAGTAATTCATCTATGTGAAATAAATTTAAATTTAAACTAGAAAAGCCTTCAACCTTTCCCCTCATTCGTATGATCTCATACACATGTGTCTTTTATAGCTTTATCTTAATAGATTAATCTCATCAGATAGCACACCTTCCTTTTTCATTATTATTACTATTTGCAAGATTAGATTTTAAATTTTTTTAATTTTGCATATTTTTGTCATTTTGTAAATGCTACTGTCAAGTGAGAATTTTTATTTATATATTTTTGAGATTTTTATGCGAGACTTTTGATGACCTGGTTTATAAACATAAGTTGTGGCTTTCAGTGTCAAGATTTGTAGTGAATTTAAAGATATTTTGGTTGATTCGTGCAGGTTTTGAGTTTTTGTCTTTAAATTTTTGTGGGGTTTGATCAAATTTGGGTAGAAGTGTCACTTAGAGTCATCTGTTGTAATGGTAGGACATTTTTGGATTTGAGTATTACCTAAACTTCTAGATGCTTATGATTAGGCAAATTTAGGTACGAACTTGTAGTCTTAAGAACCTAGAATGAATTATAGTCTATTTCTGGACACCCCTGACTCAACACATCCCCACAAACATTAATAAATCCACAAACAAAACCTCATTACAATTCATATGAAACGGATAATAGCTTCTCAATTTATTTCCTGCCCAAAGCATTTAAATAAGAAAGAAATAACAGCACAGAAGCTTCTCATTGTCATAAAGTGATGTGTAGATGATTGAAAAATTTCTTCATTTAATTTTTTGACTCATTTCTGTGCTATTTTTTATGCATGATGATAATTTGAAATTTTTTAACTCGTGTTGCTATTTTATGCCTTTTTTTCTCCATTCCTTTGACTGTATTTGCAATACACAAAAAAAATAATATGAATAACTGGTAACTGGTACAATATTCTCTGCAGTTGTTCTAGTGACTTCTTCTGTCTCCCTTTCTCCTTCATTATGTTTTTAACCACATGGTAAAATATTTTATTCATTTAGTCTCTATCTCTACTATAGACACAGAAAATGAACCCTTTCCTCACCTCACCTCACCTCATTCTGTGCCCTTACAATAGTTATTTTCATTAATATTTATTACCTAGAATTATTAAATTATGTCACCGAGAATTGCGGAGTTGTGGAAAAGCCAAACTTTTGGCATTTTCAGACTTTTATTTTTCTCCGTGTCTCCACTATTTTCCCCATTGCTCATTTAAATTTGTTTATTGAATGGAATGTCTGTACGAGAGAAAAATAAAAAAATTTTTGCTTTCTTTAAAATTGTTTAGTGAAAATTTGTTTTTCTTTAAATTGTTTCAATCAGGAAAAGTTCGTTGCTTTTTCGGTAGTTTTCTTGTTCTTTGTGAACTTTGATATAAAAGGAAAAAATGAATAACAAGGTTTTCTTAAAAAAGAAATTGCATGAGCAATGAGAGTAAAAAATTGACAAGAAAATTTTCATTCAGAAATTTCAAACTGTCGTAATGAAGTTTGGATTGAAGTTTTCTTTTTTGTGGGATTATGTTGTTAAAGGTAAAACGATTTGTTGATGAATTTGTGTTTGGAAATGAATGAAATTATGGAATAATACGTAGCCAGGACTTACGGATACCGAGAGTCCAAATTTTCTAGATTATAAGAAAAAATTTTTCTTTGAAAATTATACAGAATACAAAATACAGAATGAAAATTACCGTCCTATATGGGGTTGGTTGCTCGGTATATCATTAGAGTATACTCTAGGGTGTACACTACCCCAGGGGTCCCTAAGGGTCACGTGGGTACACACTAGGGTATACCATTAGAGCTATCCTTGGGGATACTCTAGGGGGTACCACTACCCTGGGGTAGTGTATATCCTAGGGTATACCAAGCAACCCGGCCTCCGGCTATGCCTCTGATAAATAAAATCAATTCTAACTTTACAAACTAGCTTCATTTTATATTTTTGAAAATTTAAGTTAAATCAATTCAAACTAAAGAAACCAAAAGCTATAAATTTCATTATAAATTCTCCCCCATTCAATTATGCAATTAATTCTAAACACAACAACACTAAAAATATGCGCATATTATCGATAATTTCTTTGACATTAACATTGACTCTTTTTAATTTCTCAGTTGTTTTTAAAATAAATTTCCTTTTTACATGCAAAATATTTGTTTTCCATTGCTCCCATTTTTACCATGATTTTCACTTCAATATGTGACTTATGTGCTACGTGTCACGTTAGACAATTATTGTTTACCGATGTAAGGCATTACAAAATTATTCTTACTGGCCATAAATTATCATTTCATTTAAATTTATTAGTGTAATTATTTTTAATATAGTTATTTTCTTTTTAGGGTTTGATTTGTGGGGATTATAAATTGTTTTAAAAAGTTTTTGTTGCTTGGATTTTTATTTTTATTAATTTTTTTTGTAAAATTTGTTGATTTTAAGAAGAAATTTTGTTACAAAATAACTAAGAAACCCTAAATCTGTTAAAATGAAAGATTTTTGGAATTGAAATAAAAAATATTTTAAAATTTAGAATTTTAGGAAATAATTTGAAAAGCAAGAAAAATAAATTTAAAAATCCTAAAAATTAAAATAAAAAATGTCAAATTATTATTTTGAATCTTAAATTTTATAATATTTTTCTGTTCTAAAGATAACAATCGCTAATTTAATAAGTTTCCCAATTTATTCCCTTCTTTAACTTTCGAGTGAAAAAAGACAATTTTTCATCACAAAACAAAAATTTCCTTATTGTTTTAGTTTATTTTTAAAATTACATAAATAAAATACATTTTTTCTGTCTACCTCATCGTCTGGCGAGGTTCCATCATCAAATTTATTCCAATACTCTTCCATCAAAGTCACAGAAAAAAATCACCTGTTACGGCACATAAAAATAGTTCGCAGATTATTGCATGGATAAAAATATTAAAGAAAAGTCTCTCACGTAAAAATCGAAAAAAGTTTAAATAAATTGCAATTATTTCATAATGCACGAAATAAATTCAGAATGAATATGAAATGAAAGAAGGCAATTTTTGCGTTGTCCAAATTTGATTGACATTTCCTTTTTCAGCTTTGATAATTTTTTATGTCTTCAAAAAATGCAATGAAATTATTATTTTATTGAATTTGTAGCGAAAAAACTGGGTTCGTGGTGGAAATATTGGAAAATCTTTGGGACTGAGGTGCAAAATTGAATATTCCTGTGTAAAATATCATTTAACACTTAATAAATTCAAATATCCATAAAACAATTTTATAAAGTCATTAAAAAAATTCTACATGATCTAGAAGTCATCAGTAGGTTGATGGGAACACCCAGTAGCAAAATATATTTTCATACAAATAAAATTCTTGATTTAAATGACATTAAATCTCAAAATTTTCTACAAGTCATTCCATGCAGCATAAAATAATTATCAAACTCTATAAAAGTCACACTAATTACACACTTGATGAATATTATTAATTTTAATTTGAATATTTCCTAAAAGTTCATGTTGCTGCATAAAAAAATTCGTCGATGTCACACTGACACATATTTTCATCTAATTTATACCTTTGCCACTAATTCTCATTCATCTCATTTATGGTTAAGAGTGTAGACACAGAAAATGTCTCATAATGTGCATAAAATAAATTCATTCGTGTGACTAATTTCACAATCTTTCATTCTTTGACATGAATTTCAGTCAATCAAATCCGCCCACCTGTTAGAATTGTAAATCTTATTTTCATCGGATGTCTTAGATTCGTGAAATATAAAATGAAAAAAATTTAGAAAAATATGCAGAGAGAAAATTAGTCATCGCATAGCTGAGAAGAAATAAATGCATGCGTAAATGTGAAACTACATTAGTCGAAATATAAACTTTAGCATCACCCACAGTTCCCTCACATCTAGTAAGTTATACACAGCATAAACACGATGAAAACATGTTTGATATTCTAAATTTGCATGTACAAGATACTTTGTAGTGGAGCAAGTCTCCAGGGAACTCAGACTTTATGAAATCTTATTTGATTTTGATTTTTAAATGCTGATAATTCTCAAAACATTTGTTAATTTCATCACCTACATAGAATTTTGCAATGCCCTACATGGCGAGATTTGATTTACAACTTCCAGACAATTGTGGCTTGTTTGGAATATAGTTGTAGAAGTCCGATTAAGAAGGATTTAAGGGGGGAGAGGCTAGGGTCTTCTCAAATAAGTTTGATCGAATTAATGTCAATTTGACTCGACTTCGAGCTTCAATAATACCAATCTGATCGTCATCATCATGTTTCTTTCTTTAACTCTTAGCCAGGGGTTGGCTGCTCAGCGTACCCTAGGGTGTGACCCCTGGGAATACCATAAGCTCTAGGATATTCCCCTAGGTTAGCCAAAGTGTGCCTAAGGTATACCAAGAAACCGGCACCAGATCATATGATTACCTACCCCTGATCTACGACTTACCTCCAGCCACTTTAAAGGCAAAAAAGATATCTATCATCAACAATTGCTATTTCATGAGCCTTCTCAATTCTCTTTATCTCAAATTGTTCTTAACTCCTTAATGAAATGTCGTTTGATTTGGAAACGTGATTCCAATCGTCTTCCATCTACTTCTTCATCTTCTTCTCCTCAATTTCAAATCATGATACAGAAAAAATTATCGAACAACAAGTCTATGAGAGAAAAATAAGAAATGAAGAGAAATTGATTTGCTAAAGGAATTGATTTGTGTGCGAGTTGGAATAGGAACAATTTTGGAAGGAGGAGGAGACGATGAAGACTGTATGCGAATAGACAATGAGAAATTTTGTGAAATGAAAATGAAACTCATTCTTCTTTATCGTCGCGTACATGTAAAATTAGATTAATAGGCATTTTGGGAGGAATAATTCATTTAAGGAATGTTGTTATGGTGATCTACTCATTTGATGTTTTTTTAAGAATTGATTTTTGGGTATGGAAAGAAAGTTATAGGTTTATTGGGATTTTAAATTGAAATTAAACCTAAATTACAAAAAAACTAAAGAAAATAACAAGAAAATTTTAATAAAAAATATTTCAAACAATTCTTAAAAATATTCAAAAAGGAATTTAAAGGAATTTCTAAAAAATTTCAAAATTTAAAACATTATAAAAAATATATAAAATTAAAAAAAATGTTTCAATAATTATAAAACAAAAATGAAATTTGAAATTTATAATGTTATAACTAAAATTTCAAATTAATAATTATAAAACTTTAAGAATTATAAAACTTTAAGAATTATAAAATTTTAAAAATTATAAAATTTTAAAAATTATAAAATTTTAAAAATTATAAAATTTTAAAAATTATAAAATTTTAAAAATTATAAAAATTTAAAAATTATAAAATTTTAAAAATTATAAAATTTTAAAAATTATAAAATTTTAAAAATGATAAAATTTTAAAAATTATAAAATTTTAAAAATGATAAAATTTTAAAAATTATAAAATTTTACAAATTATAAAATTTTAAAAATTATTAATTAAAAGAAAAATCCTAAAAATCTTATTTCAAAATTTTAAATAAAAATTAGCAAACCAAGCTTTATTTTCGCACAAAATTGACCAATTGCCATTCAAATACAAAAGAATCCACAAGTATTTACTTAAAAATTGTTCAAATAAAGAACAAAAATCCTCAAAAAAAATTACTTACTAAATAAACTAACTGATAATCTAATGTTTACACAAAATTCAAATGACGCAAGTTGACTTTTCAGCGAAATCATCAAACTAAATAAAACATTCTTAATTTTCTAAACAAATAACGGCAGCACTTACAGTAAATGCCACAAAATATTCTTTCATAATTCCCAAAGTAAATTATGACCTAATTTAACAAACATTTAATTAACTTTTCCACTCAATCAATTAAAATTCATTATTTGTCGTCTAATCTATTCAATATCTGTCAAAAAACGAATGAACATTCATTAAATGAAATGCTATTGCCTAAGAAGACTCAATACAAAAATAAAATGAAGATCAATTGACCATTAAATTTCAAACTTTAACGTCACCTCGAATTACCTCAATGAATATTTTTTTTATGTTAGAGCCATTGACCGCCATGACCGGCAATTTGTTAAAATGAAAATTTTTAGTATCGCTTGAAAAGAGGAATGGCCTGTGCAGCCACATAATTGATAGTTTCTGAATAACTCACGTTTGGAGAAAAAAAATTTTGATGCATTTTTGGGGCTTCATCGCGCGAGAGATGGAACATCCAGATGTACATTTCTTTTGGTCACTAAATATGAGAAAAAATGTATTAACAGTAATAAATCAAAAATTTAAAAGAAAAATAAAGTTTTTTGGGCATGTGCACATTTGTATTCACATGTGAAATATGCTTGACGTGTATATCGTAATTTTATAATCAAGTAAATATGATCTGATGTATCATAGGGTGGCTATCGGGATTAGGATGTGCATTTAGAAATTTTTGTAATTTTTTTGGGGCAGTTTTGTGAAGGAATTATTATAAAGTGATATTTTTGGAGTTAAATGTGACTTTTTATGATCGACTAAGATTATTTAGGGGCAAATGAGACATTTTTCGATTAAATGAGACTGTTTGGAATTAATGAAGATTCTTAAGTGCCTATGGTGACTCTATAGGGTCGACGGAGACTTTCTTAGGTCGATCAAGACTGTCTAGGGTCGATTAAGACTTGCTAGGGTTGGTGGAGACTCTTCAGGATCGACGAAGACTCTCTAGAATCGATGAACACTCTCTAGGGTCGATGGAGACTTTCTAACGTCGATCAAGGCTCTCTAGGATCGACGGAGGCTCTCTAGGTTCAATAGAGAATCTCTAGCATCAAACAAGACTCTCTAGACCAAACTCTACTCCAACTTCTGGACACCCATGCAAGAAAATCTAAAATAAAATTTTATTTGTGAAGCAAAAGGTCAAAAATTGAAGAACTTTTTCCTCTTTCTCTCCTCATTTTGCTGTTGTTCATGCTTCTTGCATTTTTCTCTCTCCAAACTTTATTACCTTTTTTATTAGATGGTTTTGATATAGCATTACTGCATCAATCACTTGTCATCAAATTAAAAGATCGTGTAAGAAATAAAAAAGATTCTTTATTGTTGTGAGAAATTTTTTTAAAAAAAATTTATGAGAGATTTTAATCGGTGATTTCCACTTTTATGGTTAAGGGGAAGATGCTCTTGTGATAAGAGTCTTATGGTATTCAATTTTTAAAACAATGTAGATTATTCTTTAGAATTTTTTAAGGCTGTTAAATCCACAATAAAAATCGATTATAATTCAGTCACAAAAGCTGACTCTTAGCACTCTCTTTATTTTTATTTTTATGTCTATAATTATGCGCTACTTGCTGTTTAACGCCTTTATATAAAAGAAGTCATCAACTAGCCCGAGCGGCACAACTTAGTCGTCAGGGCACCGCTACGTCGATGCTATAACGGCAGAATGTAAAAAAGACGTGAGGGTGCACTGACGGTGTCGTAGCTGTGATTTTTGTCAACCTTGATGGCAAAAACTGAGGTTTACCGCTCGGGTGGCATTAATTCTGTTCTTTCTTTTATCATTGGCTACTTGCCACAAAAATAATAAACACAACACGATAGAAAGAATCAAAAGAAGTTCAATTTTTTTTCATCTCCGCTGTATCACGCTGCGTTATGTCATCAGCTGTATCTCTTTTAGCATCTCAATGTTTATTACTCGCGTGCGTCTAGGTCTAGCTTTAATCGTAAATTAATTTATTTTGATTTCTTTTTATGTTCATTTTTCGATTCGGTAGTTGATGATTGTTTGATTGTGGATTAAGGAAGTAAAATGAGACTTGAACTTCTTCTTTTTGATGCTTTGATCTTGAATTCTTTTCTTTTCATTCATATTTAATACTTTATTTGCTTTTTTTGAGTAGGCAATAAACTTATTATTTTACGACTTTTTAATACAGCAGGGATTATGAATTGTTTAGTTGAAGGTGTTCAACCTTTAGTTGTTTATAAGCTGGATCTCAATGGGCTTAATATTTG
The DNA here is from genome assembly GCA_963573255.1 of Chironomus tentans. Classification (NCBI taxonomy): domain Eukaryota; kingdom Metazoa; phylum Arthropoda; class Insecta; order Diptera; family Chironomidae; genus Chironomus; species Chironomus tentans. The sequence goes on from OY754303.1 coordinate 12,070,012, forward strand.
TTTGATGCTTTTTTGGGAATTAAGTTGTATGGCTTTTTAGTTTTGAATTTTTAAGGGAATGATGATGTGACTATGAGTATTTAGTAACTGACAGTTTTGAGTCGTGCCATGGACCTCCCAAAATGGATATGCCTAAGGCTATTGTCTTATTTTTGAAGACTTGGTTATTAATTTTTATATATCACTGAGTGGCTTTACTTTTCGTCTACTTTAGTGGATTGTTTGAATTTTTAAAGGCATTGACGCAATTACATCCAAATTAAAATGATATTTATTCAATTTATCCAAGATTTATCAATCGCTATGTCGTAAGCATTGTTTAAATATTTGCTATATCGACAACACTCATTGCAGGGCTACCCTGGGTATTCTACTCTACTCAACCCTACCCGGGGTATCCTAACCTATCCGTAGGTATTTAACAGAGGGAGGGGGTCTCAAAAATAAAAATCTAGTTTTTTGCGTGACGTCATTTATGAACGATCCCCCAACTGTCGCTGTTACTTAATAATTTACAAAAAAAAACACCAAAATATCTCCATAAATTCCCAGCCACAACATAAAATTCCCAAATTTTCTCAACCAGTTAAGAACACTCGAGAAATATCCCAATATTTTCAAATTCTGTGTTAAGAAAACTTTTAAGTGATTAAGCATGCATTAATGATCTGAAAATTCGTACGTGACTCAATCATAAACATTTTAAACTCTTCTCTTGTCTTTTCGACATCAAAATATTTTCATTTACAGCAGAATGTGGAGTTATTGATTAGTGACGTCTAAGTTTTAAAGGGGGAGCTCAAACTTTTATTTTTGTTTAGAAAAAAAAAATTGTAAAAAAATTGAGGAAAGATCACATTTTTAAGTCACATCATTTTAAAATGACCCCCGAAAATTTCCTCTTGACTGTCTATGCGATTCAAAAACAAGCAGCACAAAATAAATTTTTAGAAAAATGCAGGAAGGAAACATGAGACGTAAAGAGCAGAAAGAAAGAAGCATTCATGTTGTGTTTTTGCCATTGAAATTCAATTCGATAGTTCAAGCATCATTAAATCTCATTGCTCTTTTCATCTTCACATCAGCTTACTGAATTTTCATTCTTCTGAATAATAGATTTTATTTCATGCTCATCCACCATCAAGCGAGATGATGACTGGATGAAGATAATAATTATAAATTCAGAATCATTATGATGAAACTGTTGGTGGTAACGACCATTATGTCATTGAGTCTGTTTCTATGCTGAGCATTCAAGAAGGTAATAAAAATATCTCTTAAAATTGCTCTTTGAAATCAGAATGTGTAACATAATAAAACCCAATAAATCAGTTCTAAAAATAATCTCAAGATGTAAAGAAAAGTTTTTTTTATTTTTATTGTATATGGGTCAGCATGACAGCATTCACACTCATTCAAGAAAACAAAATATGTTCGTTTTTATGCCGCAATGATAATTGAGTGCATAGAAAATTGAATAAATTGAGATGTGATGATGAGCAATTATCTGATAATGACCAGAGTGACATTATCTTTTGAGCAATTGATTGATTGAAAAATAATTGAGCCTATTGAGTTTTGAATAATGTTTAAGTGATGTCTATTATGCTCAATTTATTATGTTGCATTCTTTGCAAAGATTGTCGTTGATTGTGATTATAAATTAGCTATTGTTCTGGTTGTTTGGAGTGTTGATGATTATGAGATGAGTGGATATAGATTGATATTAGGTTGATGTTGATTATTGAGCTTAAGTGGGTTTGTGGGGGATTGGTTTAGTACTTTAGAAATTGAAAATTGCGACTCTGACCCAGCGATTCTGGGTTCGAAACTCGACAATGACAACTAATTGTTTTTTCGTATTTTACAACCTAGAAATTTGGTTTACAGCTGATCACAGACCATTAATAAATGACATCCGGCTAAGGGGGGGTCTATAGTTTTGGGACACTTCCCCCATAAGAATGCCCATCATTTGGGAACGGCCCTTAAGATTGTCAATATAAAAAGGTTTCGTATCGCAAATGAATGGATTACTAAACCTAAACCTATGCGTTAACCCCCAAACAACAATGAATTTTAGTGTCATAGACCTTTTTCAATGCTAAATAGCCTCAGACTTCTTAAAATAGATTAAATTTTAATATACAGTACTTAAAAGCAGGCAAATAACCATATCTGTCTACATTTAACCTGCAACAAATGGCAAAAATCTTCATACTTATTTCTATAATCCAACATGCTCATTAGTGCGCTTAACCTTTCCCATCAATAAAAAGATTTTACACCTCACCTAACCTCCTCAACGTTAAAATTATTTATTTTATTTACAGACAATTTACATAAAGTCATTCGTCATCTGATGATTAAATACACTAAATCACCATAAAAATAACTCAAAAATATAAAATAAAATAACGATGAGTGTGATTTGCAGCGAATGCATAAAAAATAATTGCAAGCATTGTAAAAATGAATCGAATTCAATTTATGATCTTGTTTGCATATTTTTATTTTATTTCAATATAGAAACACAGAAAAAAATCATATTTCTCGAAATAGCAAGCAGCACAAAACACTCGATGGTGTTGTATTGAAATTGCATATTGTTCGAGCCACTTGAAATTTATTTTTTTTTGCTGCTTTATGTGAATTTTTTCTCATTTTCTCATATTTCTTGTGAATAAAAAATTGTAAAAGTTAAGATAACAAAAGAAATGAATACAAAATACGTCAGAATAAATAAAGATGTAAATGATTTGATAAAGGACATGATGGGATTTAGGATGTTGAACTGAATGGATTATGGTCGATAAAGATCAATATTTATATTGGAAATATTAAAGAATTTTTAATGCTTTGATGCTGAGCAAACATAGGCATAGTCTGGACTTTTGCAATATGGGTTGGGGAGATAACTGGATTCGCAGTTCCCTCAGCTGGATTCACAGAGTCCATGGTGTCCCTTTTACATGGAGGGGGGCCATGGTGTCGACAAGAATTTAGTGAAATGAAGCAAACTCAAAAGTTCTAATTTTTTTTCAAAATAATTTTAAACTATTTTAGCTTAAAAACCAGTTTTTAAAACTAGTAATGAAGCGATCACGCTTCATGGGCATATTCACACCGTTTCAAGTTTTTTCATTCATAGCTTAGTATTATATTACTAACAAAACTTACGAAAAATCGTAAAGTTTCAGCTTATTTAGTCAAAAATATCAAAGTTAGAGAAAAAATGAGTTTGACGTAGCTTCTAGCCCCTCGAAATTTAAAATGGCGTCAGTTCCACATTCAGGCACATCTAAGGAGCATACATACCAAGTTTCAGCTCATGTGGTGAAAGTTAAAACAAAAATCAATTTGGCGTAGCTTCTAGCCCCTCGAAATCCAAAATGGCATCGGTTCCATATTAAGGCACAGCTAGGGAACCTACATATCAAATTTCAGCTCATTTGGTCAAAGTTATAGCAAAAATCAATTTGGCGTAGCTTCTAGCCCCTCGAAATCCAAAATGGCGTCAGTTCCACATTCAGGCACAGCTAAGGAGCATACATACCAAATTTCAGCTTATTTGGTCAAAGTTAAAGAAAAAATCAATTTGGCGTAGCTTCTAGCCCCTCGAAATCCAAAATGGCGTCGGTTCCATATTTAGGCACAGTAAAGGAACCTACATACCAAATTTCAGCTCATTTGGTCAAAGTTAAAGCAAAAATCAATTTTGCGTAGCTTCTAGCCCCTCGAAATCCAAAATGGCGTCGGTTCCATATTCAGGCACAGCTAAGGAACCTACATACCAAATTTCAGCTCATTTGGTCAAAGTTAAAGCAAAAATCAATTTTGCGTAGCTTCTAGCCCCTCGAAATCCAAAATGGCGTCGGTTCCATATTCAGGCACAGCTAAGGAACCTACATACCAAATTTCAGCTCATTTGGTCAAAGTTAAAGCAAAAATCAATTTTGCGTAGCTTCTAGCCCCTCGAAATCCAAAATGGCGTCAGTTCCACATTCAGGCACAGCTAAGGAACCTACATACCAAATTTCAGCTTATTTGGTCAAAGTTAAAGCAAAAATCAATTTTGCGTAGCTTCTAGCCTCTCGAAATCCAAAATGGCGTCGGTTCCATATTCAGGCACAGCTAAGAAACCTACATACCAAATTTCAGCTCATTTGGTCAAAGTTAAAGCAAAAATCAATTTTGCGTAGCTTCTAGCCCCTCGAAATCCAAAATGGCGTCAGTTCCACATAGCTAAGGAACCTACATACCAAATTTCAGCTTATTTGGTCAAAGTTAAAGCAAAAATCAATTTTGCGTAGCTTCTAGCCTCTCGAAATCCAAAATGGCGTCGGTTCCATATTAAGGCACAGCTAAGGAACCTACATACCAAATTTCAGCTTATTTGGTCAAAGTTAAAGCAAAAATCAATTTTGCGTAGCTTCTAGCCTCTCGAAATCCAAAATGGCGTCGGTTCCATATTCAGGCACAGCTAAGGAGCATACATACCAAATTTCAGCTCATTTGGTCGAAGTTAAAGTAAAAATCAATTTGGCGTAGCTTCTAGCCCCTCTAAATCCAAAATGGCGTCGGTTCCATATTCAGGCACAGCTAAGGAACCTACATACCAAATTTCAGCTCATTTGGTCAAAACATTCCTTTTCTATGAAAAAAATAAAATGTGTTTTGCAATAATCGGCTATAATTTGACCAAAAATAGCACCTTTTCGTTCCGTGTGCCTTACTGGAAACATCTCATGACTCCAAAAACTATACAGCTCTTGAGATACCTAATATCTATCAGATGCAAAAAACCGGAAGTCTTAATATTGAGTTTGAATCGAGTTATCGCGGAAATTAACTTACTAACTAACTAACTTGCTAAATGACAGAAAGTGTTTTTTTGCGATTTCTCGGCACTGGAAGCACCAATCGAGATGCGGTTTTCACTGTTAAATTGGTAATTTTAGGCACAGACTTTCCATACTGAACACTATGGGTCGATTCCGAAAGCCTGAAGCAGCAAGTCCAAAAAAGTAGTTTCACTGAAATACCAAAAACAATATATTCACACACAATTAAAATTGGTGTGAATATGATTCAAAAAAATCTTTTGGCAAAAAAGTGATATTTTCTATTAAGAACTCATCAAATCAACACCTCACACACCTCTAAATTCAAAAATATTTCTTCAATAAAATTCTCAAAATGCCATGACACTAATGAACCAAATTCCTCAGCTGATGACTGAATATCATTTCATTTTATTGAATCTTATCAAATATATTTGAATATTTCTATCAAATCTGCATTATTATGCAATGAAGTTAGCCTCAAGTATTATTTATGGCCATAATTCTCCACCCTCAATCATTAGACTTCGTTTTCAACTTGGAACGTGCTAAATAAGGCAAACTTCAATTATCTATTTTTCTGATCTGTTCTTCAAAACAATTTCTTAGTGTATAATGTCAAATTTCTATTCATAAATGCCGTCCAACATTTAGAGGGAGGGGGTCAGAAGATTTGTAATCCAAAATATTTTTTTCTTGTATGAAAATTTTGTGACACAGGGGTGAGGGGGTCTAAAATTTTCGTCATTTATGAACGGACCCTTCTCAATTTTTGGAATCTATCATAACATCTGTAAACAGCTAATTTTATAGATAATATTATCATATTTTACGAGTGTATAAATACGATAAGCAAAACTAAATAAAATAATCGTAAAAAATTTATTTTCCTGTCATCAGCATCCGTGAGGTTTTCATGCAGTAAAGCTTAATTCGATAATTTGAATTAGATGTTTATAATCTTGTTCAACATTCCATCTTAACACTTTTTTTTTCTCTCCTCTTTTAATTTTTTATGATACCACATCAGTCGCGCATGTGTGTAAAAAAAATCTCGTGTGAACAAGAAATGAAAAGAATCATTCAACTCTGTTGATGTTTATGAATAGAAAAAAATTTATATTTATTCATATACAGAGTGTCAATGAGTAATAATGAATTAATATCAAAAGAAGAAAAGACGAAACATGTTGAATGAAGCCGTGAAATAATTTGTCTATTATTAGCTGCTGAACACCTGACATCATATATTCTACAATGAGTTACATTTTGTTGAAAAAAGAATGATTATACTGCACTTGAAGTAATGCAATTTTCTTGTATGCGGTCATACTTTGTTTAAAATAAAATTTTTTAGAATGAGTCAATCAAATGGAACTTGATAAATTTGCACAATAAAAAGTAAATGAATCGATTTGAAGTGGAAGATAATTTTTTGTAGAATATTACGATGCATTCTAAGAAATATTTGTGTCAAGTTTTATTTGTGAATAGTGTAATTATGATTTAATGTGTCTATTTAAAATGAATTTATTAATCTGGACTTATTAATCGATATTTATTGATGATTAAATGATTTTCATCATATTTAAAATAATTTAGATTCTTATTTTAATTTTCAAAGCAATGATTTTTAAAGCTAGAATTTATTGAAAATGATGAAAAATCACATATAATGGGTTGGTGAGTTGTTGATTTGGACTAGATGCTATAACCCTCTAAGTGGGGGTCCAAATTTTTTTTCGATCTCATACTCATTGTTTTGTACTAATTATTAATTCTAATGGTACGGAAATGAATAACTAATAAATTAGAGCTTCGGTGAAAATTAAGACACATCTTCAGAGAAAAATTATTTTTTCATGCAAAAAATTTTTTTCGAGGGGGGTCTAGATCCACTAAGGTACACCTTAGTAGGATCCGCCCCTACCAATGGGTCATTTAATAAATAAGCATTTCAAAATATGAGCAATATGTCTGTCAACTATCTGCTCCAGAGGTTTAACTAGGGTTGGGTGTTTTCGAAAGGTTCATCTCCCTAAAAATCAAACTCAGTACAAAGTGTTTCGGTCAGGAACTTTTTTTTTGAAAATTTAAAATTTCTGAATACGTCTCTGGACCGTTGTGCTACACAGTCTGGCAGGCACTAGCGTAGATCGTGTTTTACCTAAAAGGACGGTCGAAACTATTATCTATTAATCATTATTTCTTATAGGATAGCAATAGATATACAGACTAAAATCGTTTTATTTATGACTCATTTAAATAAAAATATTTCTTTTAAAAATTCAAAGTTTTATTTATATCAACCAATCTAATAATTAAATCAATATTCTTTAATTTCTTGCAGCTTGTAATGATGAACTTGAATTCACATGTAGTGATGGTACCTGTATTCCTCTTGAGGATAGATGTAATGATGTGAATGACTGTCCGCAAGGGGAGGACGAAGATGATTGTCGTAAGTTTTAATCTTAAAATTCCAAAATTTACTGAGAACAACATAAAAATTAATAAAGTAAAAGACAGAGAAGTAGAAATGTAAAATATGTAAAAAGAATAATATTTTGCAAATAACTTAATACTAACAATGCAATATTCTGTAATTTAGTAAGCCTAATTCTAAAATTTGGGTCTTTTTTCTCACAATTTAAAAATTCTAAAAAACATAGCAACTTGTGACGGATTCCAATGTGAGAATGGTGTATGTTTAGATCTTGATAAACGTTGTGATCGTGTAGCAGATTGTTCCAATGGAGAGGACGAAGAATTCTGTAACGAAGGTAGATTTTTAGCTGTAGAATTGGCATATTTATTTATTATTTGATTTTTTGAAATTTATTCCCCAACCAAAAATGTAGAATTATTTATTTTGAACAATTACTTTTGATTGGCAGCCAAAAATGGGTTTTTAAAATTTTTTAAGGAATTTTTTTGAGTTGTGAGATAAATTTTGTTGTGTTTGGGCATCTGTGAGAGTTTTGGACTAGCAACAGCTCTAAGTTACAACTTTAGGTCATAATCTTTAAACAAGAAATTCAATTAATCGAACCGCAGCATTAAAGTACAACAAAAATTCTCTCACAACTGCAAAAAAATTGTTAAAGCTAAAAATACCTTTTAAAGTGCTTGAAAATTACTAACAGTCAATTTAAATCAATTTTTTTCCTCCTCTCTCTCTCTTTTCCCTCTTTGTAAATAATCTTTATGCTGCTTGGATAAAAAAATATTCTTTTACATATAAAAAAATTATCGCTATTGACCATTTACATGCTTTCCTTTTAAAAAAACCTCTCCGTGAAAAATTAATTTAATTTCGTAAAGTAATTAAGAATAGAGTAAAATTTTTTTGTGAACTTGGAAAATTTACATGCGGTGATAATACATGCATTTCAATGACAGCACGTTGTGATGGACGTATTGATTGTCCTAATGATAGAGCAGACGAACAAGATTGTCGTATGTAAAAAATTACTAAAAAAACATAATTTTAATGAAGACTGAAGCGCAATTTAAATTAATTTAATTAATAACAAAAAAAAAAATAATTTATGCATGCAAACTAAATTCAGCATGTGGAGCTCATCAATGGCAATGCGATTACGGTAACTGCATATCGCTATCGAAGCGTTGTAATGGAAATATTGATTGCCCCGAAGATATGTCAGATGAGAGAAATTGTCCGAGTAAGTTAAATAAAATATAAAAAAGATCAATTTGAGTGTGTGTAGAAAAGTAAAAACAAAGATATTCCATCCATAAGACTGAAGATTAAATGTTTTTAAATGCAAGAAGGTAGGAAAATGCATGTCAGATAAATGTCAGTTGTTGCTAATGCGATCAACACGTTCTTGATTGCGCATGAAGATGCTTGATGCTCTTTTTTGCATGCATGATTTTTGATTATTTTAATCCAAGAATTTTAAATATCTTTTTTGTGTGCTAATTTAAAGACAAATTGCTGCAGAAATTGTTGATATTTTTTTAAATTTTAATTAACAAATAAAATATTGATTTCAATGTTTTGAGGATGAAATTTAATGTGATTTATTTTTGGGTAAATTACGGCAATTAGATATTCTATTTTGAGATTTAGAAGAAAAAAATATTTTTTATTTAAATCCCTGAGGCTAACTCTCGGGTTACATTGGAGGTAAAAACCTTTACAAATGAAGCAAATGCAAAATATAAATTTAAATTCAAAAGATTCTTGGGATTAAGATTTTAGTCGGTTTCTATGGCTACTAGGGGTACCCTTCCCCACCCTAGGGTATTCCTACCTACCCTACCTATCTAGGGTACCCCTACCTACCCAACCCATAACTTATGGTATCCTAGGGTAGTGTAGGTGGGATACCCTAGGGTATATCCTACCTACCTGAAGTAGGGTACCCCGGGTAGTCTCATTTCGATATTTAAAAACAAACTATTTACTAAAATTTAAAATTCTAGTTTTCCTTTCTTAAAATTTTGAGTTCATAGTCACCCATATAAGCTAAGATTTTTTTAATTAAAATCCCATAAATAACTTTAACTTTACATTTTAAAATTTTTCTTATCATAAATATTCATAATTGAATTTTCAATTGATCTCTGTCCTCAAGAGTTTCAATGATTTTTAATCATTACATTGAAATATAGAATAATTTGTTAATTAAAATTTACTGCGATACATTTCAAAATATGAATAGGTCACGAACTTTCAATTTCAATTTTACATTATCAAATTACGACACTTGACTCTTGCACACTACACTTGTATGATTCTGATTTATATTTATTTATTTATTTTGTGGCTATAAAGTTCATTTTTTAGCGCATTTTTGAAACTTGTTTCGAAAAGGTAGCTTAATAATGCACTTTGTTCGGCTGGCTGTTCGGCTGGTCGGCTGTGAATCGAGATAGAAGCAACCAGACATCATAGAGAGCTCTAGTTTTTTGCATTAGCTCAGTGCCATCGAGTTATTGGCGTATCGATTAGTTTGAAAGCTCAAAACCATCGCTAAATACTATAATTAATGATTTTTTGTTTTCAATACAATAGAGCCAACTTCAAGTGGGATAATTTCAAATATATTTTGACCGTTAGAAAATTTGAATTTCAAAAAACCGTTAAATGACAAACCATTTTATTATATGAAAATTCACCGTGCAAATTGTTAATTATACTATAATTAATAATTTTCAAGTGTATTTGCGCGGGAAATTTTCAAATATATTTTGACCGTTAGAAAATTTGAATGCCAAAAAACCGTTATCGAGCCGTCGAATTTATTTAAGTCACAAAATATTCATGATTGACTTATTTGATACACAGTACTTTGCTAATCAAATACTGATCGCTAACACAAAAATGCGCTGAAGTCCCTCGATATATAACACGAGGACTTTCTTTAAATTTTTAATAATTTATTTACTTTATCGATGTTATGATATGTGAGAATTTAGATCCCGGGTAATTTTGAAAGTGAAATGCAATGATATGTAGTTTATTCTTACTTTGTATGACATTGTCGTCAGTATTTGATGAATTTTTAAGTTTGGTATTTAAAATATACAATAATTCATTGTCACTTTTTGATTTTTCTTAAAATTGCTTAAATTAATAAATTTTAGTTTTCAATTTTCTAAATTAATATATTTTTAATTTTTCAAAAAATTCAAATATCTCAAAATATAAAAGTTATTTTAAAATTTTCAAAATTATTGAATTTATGTTAAAAAAATTTTTAAATTAAAAAATCATATTTTTTATAGAATTTTTTAATTTTTTTAAAAAAAATTATTGAATTTATTTTAAATTTTTTAAAAATAATTAAATCATAAATTTCTACATTTAAAAAAATCATAGTAATTCGATATATATTCAAAGTCATTGAAATCACACATGGACAATTTCCATGAACGTAAAATTAAAATTAAGCAAAACTAAAATGCGTGACAAATTTTAATTTCTATATTGGTGTATTTAAATTGCATCACATACTCAATACCTTCAAACTAAAATTTTTATAAATTTAAAATTGAACAAAAAACTGAGCAATGCATCGAATATGAAGAAAAGAACAGAATCTAAAGAAGAATAGAATTAATTACAGGCGAAATCCGATGCCCAATGAAAATTGCTGTTACATTGCTACAAACATTCACAAACAACGATCGGTGTTGTTGCGCAACATCATTACAACATTAAAACGTTGTAACAATGTTTTGGTTTATTGTTTGTTAGTTAAGGATTTAATTTTGATGAATTTTTTTACCAAAGTAATTTTCCAAGCGCAAAAATTATTATTTTTAACTTCTGCTTTTAAATTTAGTCTATAAACTAATTTGCTTAAAAAATTTCCTAACTGATTTTTAAAATTTTCTTCAAAACAAAAACTTATTACTAAAGAAACTGAAGTCATTTTAACCCACTGCAAGTTTGGTGAAAGGCATTGCAATTCTGGTCAGTGTATACCGGAACAATATTGGTGCAACGGTCGACTTGATTGTGAAGATTTATCGGATGAGAAAAATTGTCGTAAGTTTCTATTATGTGTTAAGCATAAACGGGAAACTCCAAACTTTGTGATATACGAGTTAAATGTTTGTCATCTGATGCTTTTTTCAATTAATCATTTTTTGTTGTGAGGTTGGAGTTGGAAGTGTTTTGAAATTTGATGAATTTTTATAAGGATATTCAGGGGTCAGTTTCTAGGGCTACACGAAGTACCCTGTCCTTTCTTTCTAGGGCTACCTGGGGTACCCTATTCTACCCTACTTCTATCCTGGGATTTCACTATTGTACCCATATGACACCCTACCTTAGTACACCCTAGGGTATCCTAGGTGGAGGATAGAGGTAAGGGGTATCTTATGGTATATCCTATCTATTCGGGGTAGGGTAGGGTAGTCCTAAAAGTCCAGTCTCAGGAAAATTTAATCAAAAATCAGAATTCTTGACAAAAATAATTCAAAAGTTCAAAAAAATTTCCAACGCCATCTTCAAATTGCAGACTTTCTTCTTCTGTTAGTGATCGTTGCTTAAAGTCAAAACTGTCAACCTTCTTCATTTCTACCTCTATTAATGCTTTATCTCATTTATTGCATCTTCATCTTCCCTCCTTCCCATCTCAATTCAAAAATAGCTCAGAATCTCCAACAATTCTGACAATATCTGGCAATGGAACTGCCATATTCACTAACATGTCAACCAATAACTAACATAAACCCCATTCAGAATTCATTGTAGCTCATTTTGGACGTATTTTCAAAATTTTGTGTAGTCTTCTCCAAATGCCTATTTTTTCGAAACTAAATTGATTGAAATTTTTTCTTTCTTTTTTCATTCCTGATATTAACTACTGGATTGTTCGCGTGGGATTTTTTTATTAACACAAAAAAAACTTTTCTCTTCTAATAAAATTGAATGAAATTTTTTTTGGTAAAAAAAACTTTAAAACTAATTTGCATTGTGCAGCATGCAAAGATGGAGATTTTCAATGCAATAATAGCGTTTGCATAAAGGGTGAATTTCGGTGTGATGGATTCTTTCATTGTAACGATAGATCTGATGAAGCCAACTGTGGCCCGAGAAGTATGAAATTAACTTTTTAAGATTTTTTAATTTATTTTTGTATGTTTTTGTGACTAACATAGGACGAGGTTTTTTTTTGCTTAGAAAAAATGAAATATAATTGGAGTGAAATTATAAGTAGAATTAAGGGATGATGTACTAACAACTTAATTATATTATCTACTAACAAAATGGCGCCAAAGTTCACAAAAAACCAAAAGTAAAAATTGAAGTCTTTTTTATGTCGTTCTATGCCTTTATATCCTTCCCTGAAAATTTTGAAAAATTAGAATGAGACTGAAAATTTTTTTGAATAAAAATTTTGAAATTTAAAAATTTAAAAATTTTGAAATTTCTAAAATTTGAAAATTTTAAAAACTTTAAAATGTGATATTTTTGAAATTTCAAATACCTAAAATTTGAAAATTTTAAAAACTTTAAAATGTGATATTTTTGAAATTTCAAATACTTAAAATTTGAAATATTTTAAATTTGAAATTTTTTAAATAACAAATTTTGAAATTTTAAAAATGAAAAATTTGAAATTTCTAAAATTTGAAAATTGAAAAACTTTAAAATTGGAAGTTTTTGAAATTTAAAATACTTAAAATTTGATTTTTTTTTGAAATTGTTTAGATAACAAATTTTAAAATTTTAAAAATGAAAAATTTGAAATTTCTAAAATTTGAAAATTTAAAATTTTAAAATTTTAAAATTGGAAGTTTTTGAAATTTTTTAATTAACAAATTTTAAAAATGAAAATTTTGAAATTTAAAAATTTTTCAATCCTCATTCAAAAACCAAAAAAAAATTGTATAAAGTTCATTTTTCACTCATAATTTATTTGTAAATATTATATTTTATACACACACATAAACATCATCACATGCACCCACAAAAATCAAAATCAATATACAAAACAAAATTTGCCTGCACAATGTAGAATGCACAACTGATGAGTTCACGTGCAAATCCGGTAAGTGCATACCAGTATTAACTGTATGCGACGATGTCAAAGATTGTCCCGATGGCGATGATGAACAGAATTGTGACTGTGCACGCAATGAAGTAAGTAGAATTAGTTCTCATTTCTCTCATCAAATACACTGCACTCATTTACATCCTTCTACAAAAAAAATTTTTTTTTGCACAATTATGTCTCACATTTTCACTACGTAATATGTATATAGTTTCGATGTATTCGCGGAGGTACATGTATTCAACTTGAACAGAAATGCGATGGACGTGAAGACTGCCTTGATGGAAGTGATGAATATTCATGTAGTAAGTAATTGTTGAGTCTCTTTTGTTTGTAGATCCTTCCTTTAAATAACATTTGTGTTGGATTATCGTATCATTAAAATTAATTTAAATGTTTGCTGTGAATAAAATCACTTGTAGTATTTTTTTTGGAAATTATTTAGTGGGATAAGAAGATCCTTCTTATAAGGGTTATTGTATAATTAGAAATGTATAGGAGTTGGTACAGCATCCATATTTTAGAGAGCATATAAGGGGTCGTTCATAAATGACAACTAATTTTAAGGAGGTAGAATCGATCGCAGTGCCTTTTTGCCTTTAGCATACCCATTATTGTATTCTATCTATCTATCTAAGGAGGTAGAATAGTCTGGGGCTCTGTAACACTTCCATACAAAAGAAAAATTTTTGTATTATATTTTTGTAATAGGAGAGGATAGGGGTCCAGTTTTTTTCGTGACGTCATTTATGAATGACCTCTAATCAAGATCATCATATAGTACAGTATTTTGGACTTGCAGTTTATAAAACAACAACCAATACCTTTCCAATTAATATAACGCTATTTTTAAAGTTAAAATTCATTAAGCAAACCTTTTTCAAGAGTTTTCAATTTCGCTCAATGCAGGGACTTAGAAATATAAGAACTGAAATCCTTTGAAAAAAATATAAAAAATAAATAAGCTTTTTTTAAAAAAATATATTTTTAAATTTAAAATTTTTTGAAAATATTTCTGAAGCTCTAATTTGGAGCAAAAATTCGTAGCCCCTAAAAAGATTTGGATTACACCAAATGGTCCTAAAGGCATATTAAATTTTTTTGGCATCCAGGGGACATATCAATAATTTGTACCCCCTTTTCAAATCTAGAATTAATTATTTTTTTATTTTTCCCTGACTAATTTGAACCATAACGACTGATGTTTATGTCTAAGATATTTTATGACACTATTCAAGAACAAATTTAATTTGAAATCAAGTGGTTTTATTCACAATTGCTTTGATCTTGAGTTCATATTTGATGTTAATGCTGTTTTGAATAATATTTTGTCAAGGACTTACATTTTTTATTGAAGTTCCTCGGACCTTCAATGTTTATTTAAGCTCCAATGTTAAAAATTTTAAAGGTTTTGATAAAAATACCAATTAAATGTCTTCTCTCAGGAACAACTCTTTCCAAACATGATATTTACATAATTTATGAACTCTTGATATTTCCGTTGTAAATATAAATGTCTCACACATCATTTTTACACTCACTATTATGATTTAGAACTTTATTTTTAATGTCATTTTTCTTCTTTTTATAATTTTCTTCTTCTTTTCTTTTTTCTTTCATTGGAAAATTGAAAAAACTTAATGAAAATCATTTTCATCATCATAATTATATTCATCATCATCATCATCTTCATCAACTTTATTTTTTATCTGTTTCATGTTGTAAATTAATTTCACGTACACACAAATACAAAATCATGTAAAAATCTCATAAATCGCAATATTAGCGGTACCCACTATTGCACAAGATCTCGAATCACTGGATCAGGTTAAGCACAATATTAATAAGAGCACACACGATCATGTCACCTCATCATCACATCTACAACCCACATTTGTAACACGAAAGTGTAAAGAAACTGAATTTCAATGTATATCTGATGGTGCATGCATAGATGGTTACAAACTTTGTAATGGATATTTTGACTGCACGGATCAATCTGATGAATCGGATAATCTATGTAATGATATTGCTCAGTACAACGAATATGATGGTAATTTTTTAAGCAATAATATTAATCACATTCACAACATTTTATTTGGTAATAATTAGTTCATCAGTATTTAGTAGCTATTGGTGGTATTTATATAAATATTTGTAACATTAGGCTTTAATGGTTTTGGCTCAATCAAAAATTTCTTTTCTGAAAAATTTCTGTTAATTTAATTCTTAATTTTTTAAAGTAATTGTAGTCTTCCTTCCTTTATTTGGCAAAAACAAACATTTTCTAAATTTTTTTCCTTACAGGTTGTGGATTTTTTAACTGGAAATTTTTGTGATTTATTAAGGGGCGTTCTCTCTAGTTCTCTATCTCTATAACGTATATTTTTGAGTTTCAAATTAAATCAATAATTTTAGTTTTGGGGGATATTAATGAAAATTTGTATAGCAACACACTAACTGGTCATTTTTAGTCATATTTTCCACAAAAAGTAATTTTTCTGTTTCTATGGCGCAAGAAGGGTTTTTGACGTCCGTGCCAAGAAGGTATCTTAAGTTTTGTCTTCTCTATTTTTGTGAGTCATTGCCCCGTTAAATAAATCATAAGTTTTGCTATTTTTTCTAAGGCTACCCGAGGTACCCTACCCTACCATACACACAGGGTAGGATAGGAGCCTGGATAGGAGTAGGGTAGGGTGGTACCCTTGTGTATACCCTACCTACCCGGGGTAGAATTATTGATAGAGAATATGCTTTATAAAAATCCCTTTTGGAGATTTTGTTGTTCCTTTCATCCTTAAAACAAAACTTTTCACTGCAATTTTAATTTTACAATGCACAAAAGATTTTTAAAAACATGCCTTTAGAGTTAGATAAAATGAGAACACAAACCAAAATTTCCAGTTAAAATTCTCCTCAAAAACATATTTCTTTTAAAATTTTAAACAATGCACAGCTTTACAAATATTTATATCTTCTGAATGTTATTGCACCATTATTTTCATATAGAGCCTCATGAATGTGCTGATAATGAAATTACGTGCGATGATAATAAGTGTATTCCGAACTCATTTAAATGCGATGGTGTGCCAGATTGTAATGATGGAACAGATGAGCTCAATTGTCCAACAGATAGGCCAGGTATAAGCTATAATCATAATGTGTATTTTTGGCTTTTTTATAGATTGCAAAATAGATCACAATGTAGTCCATACTAATATCATTAAATGAATTTTAGACACATAGACATTATTTTATTCATAAATCCAAGTAACTAAAAGTAAAAATTCATATTCATATGTAGACGTGTGTCAAGAAAATGAGTACCAATGTTCCGATCTCAATTGTATCGATGAACACGATCGTTGCAATGGCATTCAAGATTGTGCTGACAATTCTGATGAGCACAATTGTGATCGTTGTGGAGAGAAAGCATTCTAGTAAGTACCACATGTATTATGCACATTAGTAACTATTGGCATTGAAATTTTTTGCACAATCACTAAATTTGAAACATTTTACCAAAAAAAGCTGTCGAGTAAGTCGTGAATGCATACCTGACAATAAGCAATGCGATGGAGAAAAGGACTGTGAGGATGAAAGTGATGAGGAAGGTTGCGAAGGTCAGTTAAATTTCATTTATTTTAATTCACACATTTTGCTATCCACACGCTATTTCACAAAAGCTTTGAGCAATTAAATTTGATTTTTTGAAGCTTCTTGCATTAAATATTGCAATGCTTTTAAGCAAAAAAATGTTTGTATGTATATTTTGTAAAGGACCAACCGATAGACCTACCGAAGTTTGCTTAACTAACGAGTTTAGTTGCGGCGATGGCTCATGTATAAATAATGAATTTTTGTGTGATGGTCAAGTCGATTGCTATAATGGTCTCGATGAGGAACCTGAAACTTGTGATCAACCAGATCAACCAGATCCACCTAGTCCACCAAGTTCAACTGAGGCTCGTAAGTACATGATGTGGTTTTTGGGTGCAAATTAGTATTAGATGCATGATTATGATAAATGTTAAGAAAGATCTTGATCAGCGAAAATGAAGAGTTAAGGTATTTTTGATCAACTTTAATATTTCAATATTCAATACTCATTCATTTTTTTGATTTTTATACAATATTTGTTTTTATTTTGATTTTTTTTATTTTCACTTCAATTTTACTTTTTTTTTCAAACTTTAAATCCTTATGACTCCTCCATTAATATCCTGTTTGTTCTAAATATATTTTTTGAATTAATCATAAAACCGCGATTTATTAAAAAGTTATTGTGAATTTAATATTAGTAATCAAGACAAGTGCACTTAAATTAAAATTTCAAATCAATTTAAAATTTTTTAACATTTTTTATAAACCAATTATGTGTGCACTTGTCTAAAAAACATTAGAATTTTATGTTATTTAACTTTTATATGTTCGGATATGTACTTAAATATTTTTTACTTAATATTTTTTAAACCTTAATTTGTAATCTATAAATTTTCTTAATCTCTATATTTGTTATTATATTTTAAATTTAAGAAAATGGTTTTTATCATTTAATTTTAACATTATTTTAATAATTTAATTTCTTCATTATTTTATCTTAACTATAAAGCTGATATTTGTCAAGATGATGAATTCGGATGTGATGGACGTTGTATTGAAGCTGAGAGACGATGTGATGGCAGACCTGATTGCCGCGATGGCACTGATGAACAAAATTGCCCACCAGTTAGTATATTTTGCACATTCTTCATTATTTTTGGAATTTTAAGGATGCTGAAGTCAGTGGTGTTCAAATTATGCTCTGCAGCAAATTTGTGTCATGTAAAGTTTCCAGAGGTTTCACATAATTTCATAAAATACTTTCAATAGTACCAAAGGGGGGATACCACAGGGGGAAGTCCGATGGTGTCCTCAGTTTTTCCGAAGCTCTAATTTGATAGCTAATTATTCACGTACCGTTAGAATTAACAAATAATAAGTACAAAACCATGAGAATAAGAAAAAACACTAAAAATTTTTCTGGCTACGCCCCTGGTATCGCGACTCGCGAGATAAAAAAGACTTGCGCAACACTTGCACTATCTTTATAAATTTTCCAAAAATCTACAATTTTCAATTTTTTTCAACAGCCACTTATTCAATGCGCAGAAGACAGATGTAATGACGGCACATGTATTTATGCAAACCAAAGATGTGATGGCACGCCAGACTGCCGCGATGGCGAGGATGAAGACCGATGTCGTAAGTATTTTCAAACTTGGATATTTGGATACAATAAAAGACAGATTGAAGTATATTTTGACAAAAAATGTTAAATTTTGGGACATTTTAAGTCAAAATATTTTTGAATTTTAGTAATTTTTTGGAATTTTAAAAAATAAAATTTTTCGAAATTTCAAAAAATTACTAAAGTCAATGACATAATTTTGAAACAATTAAAATATAAAAAAATCCTCATTTTGTTCAGCACCAAATTTTGACTTTTCACAAAACACAAATGTTTTTAAAACTTTCTATCACAATTTTCGTAATTTTGCAACACAAAATTCTCACTTTTTGCACATAAATTTTCAAATTTTCTCTCACCATCACTCAAAACTATTTTGTCTTATTCTCGAGTAGATGAAAATGGAATTTTTATTGCTCTAAAATTTTAATTACCCTTAAAAATCCCATTTAAGTCTACTCAGGACTGTTTCTAAATTAAATGAAATGTCTTTTTACTTAATTTATTGTACGAACTTTTTTGGTTATTCATTCATCATATTATGATGGGAGATTCTCTTCAGATGCTTGCAATGAAACTGAATTCAGATGTTCTGATGGATATTGTATCGACATGAATTTGCGCTGTGACAGTTATTATGATTGTAAAGATTTTTCTGACGAACAAAATTGCTTCGGTTAATAACCTTATTCTTATTTAATAATGAGTTGAAGTTTATTCAAGATTTAGTTTTTACTATGTGTGTTCTCGAAAAGTTATTTGTTTGTTAACCGAAGAGCATATAAGTTGAAAAGGTGACTTTAAGGCTATTTGCTTGCTATAGTCTAGGGTAGGGAATATCATAGTGTGTCATGTAGTGTATTTTTAGTACATCGCCTTAGTTTCCGCGACATACCTGAAGTTTTTGGTGACAAACTAGTAAGCCGCGGATCTTTTTTTGAGAAACGCTGCTCTAAGCTGTACCCTTGCTTACTACTAAAGCCTTAGACTCATCTAGATTAGTCCACATACTAGGGTACACCCAAAAGTTTAGCGAGCATTCGAAAAGTTTGAGTCAGAGATGTATTCACTGAAAATTTAAGGCTCACTTATTAAGTAAAGATTTAATGCGGGAGAGGATCTAAGACAGTTCAAATAAAACATATTTTTTTGTGAGAAAATTTGTGAAAAAGACGGGATGGGGTCTAAAAATAAGTGAAAGGTCACCACTGTCTTATATAATTTTCTATAGCTATATCTCTCGAATTGAAATCTACTGGATATGCTCCTGTTCTAGCTTGAATAAAGCTGTTACCACCTGGTTAAGATGTTTTTTTTCGTAAAAAGTATGAAGAAATTATTTTTAAACATTTAATTGAACGGAATTAACTATGACATAGTTTTAAATTGAAACTTTCAATATTATCGATCCAATACATGCTGCACAGTTGCCTAGCAAAAGCTCCTTTTTGCTTTTAAGACCCGGTCGCCCTTGCTACGTCACTGTTGTCACTGAACTTAATTCATACCAAAAATTATATGCTCTTCGGTACAGTTGTTAAATATTTAGCTGTTCTTGAAATTGATCGAGTTTGTGTTAAACGTTCTTCACAGTTTTTAATTCAGAAAATTTATTTCATCACTTTTCAAATTGTTTTTTTTTATCCATTTTCATTTAAGTTACAGCTTTTAGAATTAAATATTTTTAAGTATTTAAATTACACTTATTTTTATTATGGCTCCTTTCAAAAATATCTTGATGTCTATTTAAAAAAGTTTCTTGTTAAATCATTGAAATTTCACAATTCTTACTGTGCACTGTTGATTTGCATGAAATTTACTTTATAAAGCTTACTTTATCTTCC
Organism: Chironomus tentans; assembly: GCA_963573255.1. Classification (NCBI taxonomy): domain Eukaryota; kingdom Metazoa; phylum Arthropoda; class Insecta; order Diptera; family Chironomidae; genus Chironomus; species Chironomus tentans. Next base: position 12,090,467 of record OY754303.1, read on the forward strand.
CTTTTCTAATTTATTCTTCTATTTTTCTCTGCTTTTCTATTTACTCCTTTTTAAATCCATTAGCATGCCGTGACAATGAATTCCGTTGTAATGATGGACAGTGCGTCTCACTAAGTGCCAGATGTAATCGTCAATATGATTGCCGTGATGGATCAGACGAGGCAGATTGCCCACGTTGTCGTCCAGGTGAATTCCAATGTGCAACTGGTGAATGTATCAGTGAAAATAGAAAATGTGATCGCAGAACAGATTGTAGAGATGGAAGTGATGAAGCTAATTGTCGTAAGTAAAATTATTAAGCTTTTTAGGATAATGAATGTTTTTGGCGATGTCGTAAAAAATTCAAAATTGCACAAAAAAAGAAAAATCATAATTGGCTGCATTTTTTTTGTTGTCTTGAAAATTCTTCCTTATTATTTTTATCATTTCATTATCATTTATCATTAAAAAATTATTTAAATCAGCAACACGTCCACCAACACCTCCAACCACAACGGCTAGAACAATTCCATATTATTACCAAACAACAACTTCGAGACCATATACTTATTATCAACCAACACCTCGACAGCACTGCGATCGCTATCGTGAATGGCAGTGCAGTAGTGGTGAATGTATTCGATTAGAGAGTCGTTGTGATTCACATTTTGATTGTGTTGATCAATCTGATGAACGAAGTTGTCGTAAGTCTCATTTATTTTATTTATTCTACCTTTATTATTATCATTAATTTCTTCTCTTATCATAGAACTTTTATTTCATGTACATTTATGTTTTGTCATTATTTAGTATGCTTTTATATGTTTATATACATTTTAGTTAGTATTTTATGATTTGAGGGTGTGCCGATAGACTTGATTGTAAAGAGTTAGGCACTAAGGCGATTCGAGCTTGGGTATATCATAGGGTGAACTTGAAGGTATGTCCTAAGACTGATTTTAAAAGGAAATATTCGTTTTATGGACTATTCTAGTGATAATCACGTGTACATATCAATAACTTAGGATATTCTCTGGAAGTACTCATAATTGTATCCAATTTTATTTGAGACGGAGTCAACTCGAGTTGAGTTTTCCATGCAAAATCCCAGAGTCGACTTAAAGCTCTTGTATATGGTATAGAGTAAAAGTATTCTAGGTGATGATTTTGGCTATGTACTACAGATATCCTTGAGTTTATATCAAGCTAGAATTTCAAAAGTTACAGAGTGTACAAGAGGGGTATCCAAGGGGGGGGGGTCGTTGTTAACCCAGATATTTTTTTTCAATACTAGCCTTAAAAAAGAAAAGGTAATACAAGATGATATACATATTAGGAATGCAGTAAAAATAATTCATTCTCGAGTCTACCCACATTGAAGCATAGAATAATACTTCCAAAGTATACCTGTATACTGAACCCTAGTTTTACCCTAGTTTATTTGCACACCCTTATTTATAGTATAGTTTATTTAAGTTTCAAATTTTTATTTCACAACTCTACAAAATTTTCATACAAAAAAATTATTTTTCTATCTCATCATTTTCAAACATCATAAAACATGCATATTCATTTGACACATATGGGAATTATGAATATTTAAAAAAACATACACAAACATATAAAATAAATTAGATGAAGATGGCAGCGATTGCTCAAAAGATATGTTCCGATGTGAGAACGGTCCATGTATAATGAATTCATTAAGATGCGATGGGAGAGTTGATTGTCCCTATGACGATTCTGATGAATTAGATTGTTGTAAGTTTTTTTTATCTGACTGATGACGTTGCGAAAGACTTTAATGAGAGTTGATTTCAAGCTCGCTGCTACTGCATTTAATACACAAACAGACTTAAACTGCTATCGCTGCTACAATTTTTTGAAGGAAAAATAATTTGTTTTGGTTTGAATAATTGTTATGGCTTTAATTTTACAAACACAAACTAGATTATTTTTACGAGCTAATTTTTTAATCTTTGTAAATTTAATACAAAGATGCCTTATCAAGTTGATGAGGGGTCAAATGTAATACATTCCTAACCAATATAGTGAGATGTCGTTCGGATGTTGCGTAACACTAATCAGAGATAGCTTAGAATTTTTTAAATATAAGAATATTAAAATATTAGAGTCTTTTATAATACTTCTGAATTTTACAACTATTTTAAATAATTTAACAATGCTTAACTAAAAAAAATTTGCACATTTTACTATAGTTTTTCACATGTTTAACTAAAATTTATTTCACAACTTAAAATACTACTTTATAAATGTCAATTCTTTAATCTTCATAAGGTTAATTGTCATTTTTTCAAATTAATCTAAATCTTTAGTCAGATAAAAGAATTGACATTTAATACTAAATAATTTGGTTGTTTGGTGATTTTTTTCAGGATATTTCAATTATTTTCTAACTTTCTTCTGACATCAATTTTTTTCTGTTCCACATTTTATTTCTCTACAGCACCAAGAGAACCAACAAGACCTGATGAAGTTAGACTTAACTTAAGAACATACCCAACAGCACAAACTATTAAAGAAAGTAAGTATCGAATATATGACAAATTTGATTTAAAATATATTTTCAAAGGGTCAGACACTCATCAGAAATTAATTGTAAAATTTTTTGTAATTTTTTCAAGGATGCGGAAGTATCAAATATAATCAAAATCTGTTGATCAGTTCCGCATACTTGAAGATTTTCAGTTCAAAATTTACAATTTTTACATGTTTTTGATGAGTGTCTAACCCTTGATATTTTCTTCGATAATGAGTCAGAATAGTCAGGGACATGAAAATCAAATTCTTTAATTATTTAAAAAAATATAACGTGTCTGTCCTTTGGCAATCTTCTTTGCTGATTCTGTCTCTATTTGAGTTTTCCTGAAAACTGTTATAAAATACACAAATTTGAAAAACCAGTAAATTGAATTTTTTGAAAAAATTTAAATTTTTTGAAAAAAAAACTGATTTTTCAAAATTAAGTTTTTTAAAGAATAAATTGATTTTTTTTGTAAAACTGAATATATTTTTTGAAAAAGCTGAATTAAAAAATTAAAAAAAAATTGTTTTTTTTTTTGAAAAAATTGAATTTTTTGAATAATTTATTTAGTTTTTTGAAAAAATAACGAATTTTTAAATTTTGTGTATTTTATTTTTCTACATCGAAATTTTTCAAGCTTTTAAAAAAACATGATTCAGTTCTAAGTCTGCTTCATTTTTACCTCAATTCTACTAAATCTAAAAAATTTTTGTTTGGTTTTTGAGTTTTTTCTTTCTCTTCTTTCCTAACTTTTGTTCCTTTTCCTTCTTAACATCTAGTTTTAATTAATTAAAATTGATTTTTAATTTGTCAATAACAGCAGAAGGATGAAAAATAGTTATAGGTTCTTTTTATTAACAAAAGAAACTGCCAAAAAATAAACCGCTTTAAATGTGTTTTACCTAAAATATTAATTATTGCTTTCATAATTCTCTGTCTTTCTCTTTTCCTACAAAAAAAAACATTAATCGCAAAAAAAAATTAAATAAAAAATAAATTAATAACACAAAAAAATGCTTCGCTTATGTAGGAATAATAAGAGAGGGTAAGTTTGAGTGAAAATGCTTTTAATTTAAAGAAATACTAAAAAAATGACTAAAACCGCTTGTGATTGCATGACAAAAGTTTATAACCCTTTAACGTTAATTTCCTATTCCCAACCCGCTAGTTACTACCACGATAATCGATAAAACAATTTTATTTACTATTATTAACCATAAATATATATGCAAAAAATCAAAATCAAATCAACAAGTTGCATGAATATCCTCAATTAAATAAAAAAAGTATTCTATTCAAGGGCAAATTGATGGCGCATCAGCTAGTCTACAACTTTACAAAGTATAATTTCTAATGCAATTTTCATGTTTTTATAGGCCGTGAAGTCGTTTTTCAATGTCGTGATGAGGGTCCAATTCGTGCACGAGTTCAATGGACTCGCAAAAACAACCGACCACTGCCACAAGGCTCACGCGATCTCAACGGACGTCTCGAGATTCCAATGATTAAGGTCGAACACAGTGGTGAATATGTTTGCGAGGCTGTTGGATATCCAAAGAATACACCTGGCAATTCCGTTAGTGTTATGTTGGAGGTTGAGAAATGTAAGTTCATATTTAGGATTTAAATTGAAATTTTGAAAATTTAAGGGGTCGGGGTTCTTATTATGCTGGAACAGCGACGTAGCCAGAAATTTTGAATTTTTATATGGGAATAATTAAGAGGGGGGGGGAATCAACAAAACCCCCTGGCTGTGCTCCTGCTATGTAAAAAAAATCTTTAGTATCCTAAAGAATCTTTTTGTTCTTTTAAAAATCATTAATAACTGCCAATCCTTAAAATTTATCTACATTTGCATCACATGGAATGCAGCATGGTATCCAAAAAAGTATTCAATAAGAAATCGAAAAATTAGATTTGGGCTTGTACCCCATATTGATAAAGAATTCTTTGGAACAGGTATAGAATCATAAAATACAATCAAAATATTACTTTATGTCACTTCTTTGATTTTAATTCTGATTAAATTTGTTCTGCATTCGAATGGAAATGAAATAATTTACGGTAAATTTTGTTTTTCGAATGTCAATGGAAACATTTATTGATTTTTTTCCACATCCTATTCTAACCTTTTCTAAATTATCCTTCCAGTCAATCGCTCGATCATCACCCCACCAGCCTGTGGTGCTAATCAAGCTACTTGCATGAATGGTGACTGTATTGCAAGATCTAAAATCTGTGATGGAGTTTTTGATTGTACTGATGGATCAGATGAAAATGGATGCAGATCAGGACGTTGCGAACCAAATGAGTTCCAATGTAGCAACAGGAAGTGTGTCTTGAAGACATGGAGATGCGGTAAGCCTTAAAATTTATACATTATCTAAAAATTAAATCTACCTTCTTTATAAAGATGGTGAAAATGACTGCGGTGACAATTCCGATGAAGACAACTGCTTCACACAAACCACATCATCAGGTCCATGCCGTTATGATGAATATCAATGCGCAAATCGTGAATGTATTCCAAAATCATTCCATTGTGACAGTCAATCAGATTGTAGTGATAATTCTGATGAAATTGGATGTATAGCACCACAAGTTATCACACCACCACCTCCAATGGTTCGCTTACAAGCTGGACAAGTCTTCAATATTACATGTAGAGCCACTGGTAATCCAATTCCATTGATTGTATGGCGTTTGAATTGGGGACATATTCCTGAGAAATGTAGAACGACAAGTGTTGATGGTTTCGGTACATTGACATGCGATGATATTCAACCAATTGATTCTGGTGCATACTCATGTGAAATTATCAACAGCATGGGAACAAATTTCGTATCTCCCGATACCATCTTAGTTGTAAGTGGAACAAACGTCTGTCCTGTTGGATACTTCAATGGACAAGCAGTAAGAGAGACTGATTGTATCAATTGCTTCTGTTTCGGTGTCAGTACACAATGTAAGAGTGCTGATCTCTACACTTATGCTTTAAATCCACCAGTCACATCACAAACAGTCGTTGGTGTTGATGGACCATGGAATGGACTTCCAGATATTACAATTTCTGAATATAATTTACATCAACTTACCTCAACACGTCATGGTGTTCAATTTAGAGCATCTGACATCCCAGCTGCTTCAAATCGTGTCTATCCATATCACTCACTTCCTTCAGAATATCACGGCAATCAACTTAAATCATACGGTGGTTTCTTACGATATGAAGTTGAATTTAGTGGGCGCTCACCATCAAATGACATTCCTGATGTTATTGTTCAAGGAAATGGATACACATTGACATACTCAGTTGCTGGTCGCCTTAATCCAAATTCTCGCAACAATATGACTGTTCAGTTTTCACCAAGAAATTGGTACAAAGCTGACGGAGCATACGCAACTCGTGAAGAAATCATGATGGTTCTTGCTAATGTTGAGAACATCCTTATTAAGCTCCAATATATTGACAGCGGTGAAAGAAATGTTGAATTAGTGCATGTGTCACTTGACTCTGCAGCACTTCGTGACTTTGGATTGGGATCAGCATCATTAGTTGAAGAATGTCGTTGTCCAACTGGATATACTGGCTTATCTTGCGAATCATGTGAGGTTGGTTACATTAGACAAGCATCTGGTCCATGGTTAGGAAGATGTGTTCCTGATGTCGAACCTTGCAAGCCTGGAACTTATGGTGATCCAAGCAGAGGCATTCAATGCAAGGTAATAACTTGAAATTCAATTTAAAAAATAAAATTTATATTATTTTTATATTCTAGCCATGTCCATGCCCAGTACCTGGAAATTCACATGCACGTACATGCTCACTTGAACGTAATGGAGATGTTGTCTGTCATTGTGAACGTGGCTACATTGGTCAACGATGCGAACAATGTGCACCAGGATATGTTGGAAATCCAATGTCACCATCAGGCTGTCAACCAGCTCCACCACCGCCAACTTACTGTAATCCAATCGGAACTGAAAGAATTCTCTCAAATAGACGCTGTGAATGTAAGCCAAATGTTGTTGGAGCACGTTGTGATCAATGCTCAGCACAAACATTCTATCTCAACAGCAAATCTGGCTGTATTAATTGCTTCTGTATGGGAGTTACACCACAATGTACAAGCACATCATACTTCCGTGACACAATCCGTGCATCATTCTCAACACCATCAGTCAGTGAATTCTCACTTGTTTCAGGATATGAATTCCCAGTTCCAGTCTCTCAATCATTGCGTGTTGAAAATCGTGAAATTGCTTACAGAGAATTTGCTTCAAATGATGAAACTTATTATTGGAGCTTACCACCATCTTTCTTGGGCAATATTATCACAGCTTATGGCGGTAATCTTTCATACACAGTTCGTTATGTGTCTCAACCTTCAGGTGCTGCTTCAAGAAGCAATTCACCAGATGTCGTCATTGTCAGTGGAAATGAAATCACATTACATCACTACAGATCAGACACAATCCCACCATTTGGTACACAAACATTCACAGTTCCAGTTTTTGAGCGATCATGGCAACATTATGAAGAAGCAATTCCAGCAACACGTCAACATCTTCTTATGACATTGGCTAACGTAACTGCCATTTACATTAAGGCTACATATACAACTGTTGCTGAGGAAGCTGCATTATCACACGTCGCACTTGATGTTGCACGCGAACAAGATTATGGATCACATCAACGGGCATGGGAAGTTGAACAATGTTCATGTCCACCTGGTCATGAAGGCCTTTCATGCGAAGACTGCTCACCTGGATACTATAAGGGAGAACAAGGATTGTATCTTGGATTATGTGAACCATGCGACTGTAATGGACATTCAGAAGAATGCGACTCAAAGACAGGAATTTGCAGGAACTGCCGTGATAATACTTATGGAGAAAACTGCGAAATGTGCTTGCCAGGATATGAAGGAAACGCCACATCAGGAGGTTGTATACCAATAGGTGACTCTCACAACTGCCAAGACTGTAGCATTGAAGGAACAGCATCATGCGATCGTACATCAAGAAGATGTAACTGCAAACCTAATGTTGTTGGAACACGTTGTGATGTTTGCCGTGATGGAACATTCGGAATTTCTGAACACAATCCTTATGGATGCCGTGAATGCTTCTGCTCAGGAACAACAAGAAGCTGTTCAGAAGGAATTTACTATCGTGAACAAATTCCAATCTTCATGATTGACGACACAAATCATTTCGAATTGACAGATCGTGAAGGAAAAAATCCACTTCCAACCGACCAATTTAATAGAAATATTGAAGAAAACGAAATTAGCTATGTATTTAATGACGATACCTTTACTTATTATTGGAATCTCCCAGATCGTTTCACAGGAAACTTGATTTTATCATATGGTGGCAAATTGTCCATCACACAAAGAACTGATGGATCTGGACATTATATTAATGATCAAGATGTGATTATTCGTGGTAATGGCATCACATTGGCACACTCACGTCCAAATATTGAGGAAGAAACATACAGTGTCAGTTTACTTGAAAGTGAATTCGAAACAATTACACGCAGTGGACCAAGACCAGCCACACGTGCTGAACTTTTGACTGCTCTATCTGATGTTAACAGCATTTTGATCCGTGCATCAATTCGTTCATACACAAGTGAATCTAAAATTAGTGACATCATTCTCGATACTGCCGTTAGACAATCAACAGCATCAGGTCGTGTTATTGACATCGAAACATGTAGATGTCCAACAGGATACCGTGGAACTAGTTGTGAACTTTGTGAAGCCAACTACTATCGCGATAGTAATGACAGATCAGCTGGATTATTGGGAACATGCAAGAGTTGTCCATGCGAAAATGCTGAATCATGTGAAATGGGACCAAACAGAAGAGTCGTGTGTCACTGCATGGAAGGATGGACTGGTGAAACATGCCGTGAACGTCCTGGTGAGTAGAAAATTTTCTGAAAATTTGCATGAAGATTTTTCACTAAAAATGAGATTTTTTCATCATTAATTCATCCGAAAGATAATTTTTGATTTTCCAATAATTCTTTTTTAAGTTTTGACTCGCACAAAACCACACAAAAATGAGTAGTCAAAGCAATCTAATTTAATTTTTGCAAGTTGCACACGAGTGAAAAAGTTAAAAGTTTGATTCTTTTTAAAAAAAAAATTACTGAAAATTTTTTGTTTGTCCAATTCACATTTTTAATTTAAAAAAAAATGAAGAAATAAAGGAATATTCAGGTACGGATCCCGCATGGATAAAAACCATTATTTGCGCACCATACACAATCATTTTTAATGTTCAAACTGAAGCTAATGATGTTGAGTATAAGATCATCAATATGAATGGAAAAAACGTTGGCACTTTGAAAAGATTCCAAGGTTCATTTTGAGTTTTTCTTTTCTTATTTTTTTTAACCCTTATTTAAATTATTACTTCCTTTCTATATATCAAAGAAGATTTTTATTATTGGGATTATTTTATTAATTAATTTTTTCTATATATTTTTAGAGTAAATATTTTTGTTTGCTTGAGATATGAGAAATATGTCCTTGAATCCTTCCTGTTTTGAAAATATCAAAAAGTATATTTTGTGTTCCGTTTGTATAAATCTCATCCTTAATAGTGGCATAGTCAATGTTTTTGGAACTCTTAGTGAAATCAAAAATTGACGCCCCTTAAATGGGATTTGGCGCCTTTTTATACAAAACGCCCGTTGTGGACCATTGGCTACTACCCAGGTCGTGTGATTCATGACTTTTTTTTTTGATATTTTCAATGTCCTAGCTTTATTACTGACTGGGGCGTATCCAGGGGGGCTTCAGGGTCAACCCTCTATTTTTTTGAAAAAGTCATGATTTCAAAAACCCTTCCCAAAAATCATCCTGGATACGACAATGCTATACTATAATGTTTAAGAAATACTGATCTAGTCCTTAAAAGTCATCATTATAAAACGTTTCTGAAACTATTCAGAGACCACAGGGCAGTATCGAGAAGTTCTTAATGGGATGTACTTATTAGAACTAACAACAGATAGGGTTGACTCAAATAGCACCTCAAAATGAACCCCTATTTTAACCCCTCCATCAAACCATTTTATTTTTTTCAATTATTGCAAATTATGGTGACTAATTTTGTGATTTAAACAACAGATGCTTAGTCTACATCTTCATCTTTATTAACTGACTTTTCAGTCAAAATCTACATTCTAAATTAGTTCCACATCGTGACATCAAACCCTTACCACCCCTACTTTTTGATCCCCACAAATCCACCCCCTCCCATCTATCTCAAGCTTTTGTAGTAACTTTTGTGTATCGTTTTTCAAATTATAATAAAATATATACCTAGTGTATTATTTTTTACCCTATATTATTCACCTTGTACTCGTAAACATGTAATGTCTGTTTTTATCTTTCAACTGCATTATAAATATAAACCGATTCCTTCGTATACTTTTCAATCAGTTTCGACATCAAACAATAAATATTATGTCTGGAAATGTTGGCTTAAAAAATTATTTTAGTAGAGAAAAATGAAATGGAAATTGATTGTGATAGTGTAGTAAGTCGAATTATGTGCACAATTTTTTATGTAAAATTGTATATATATGCACAGATGAATATTTATTTATAAAAATGCACAAATTTATTTATTTTATGTAAAAATTTACATAATTATTTATCAGCACTTAGGGCCTTGCCAATAACACTCGTGTACTTCGTATGTACTAAAATTCTGTATGTAATTTCTACCCTTATTCTCCGTAAATATAATTATATAAAATTGTTTATTTTGTGTGTAGCTATATAAACCTTATAAATTATGAAATTACCCGTAGATATCATTTAATCAAAAATCATTTAATTTAAGCTTCTTTTTACTAACATTTTGGGTGAAGTTTATTCTATTTCTTAAATATTTTTTATGGAATTTCTTGATCCAATAAATAATTTATAACCGCTCAATAATCTAGGATACCCATCAACCACAACAACATCAAGACCACCACTTCCACCACCATCAATTGAGGTTGTCATCACATCACCAAGAATAAAGATCGTTGAAATCGGTGAAATGATTGAATTCAACTGTAATGCACACTATCTTGTTAACAATGTAAGTTTTTGGGAGAAGATTTTAATAATTTTAAAAATTTAAATTAAAAAAAGTCAATTTTAATTTTATTTAAATTTTAAAAGTTTTAAATTATAAAAGTTTTTAATTATAAAAATTTCAAATTTTAAAAAATTAAACTTTCAAAAATTTCAAATTTTAAAAATTTCGAATTTAAAATTTTAAAATTTTAAAAATTTTGAATTTGAAATTTTAAAAAAATTTTAAAAAAAGAAATTTTTTTTTATTTAAAAAAATTCAAATTTGAAAAATTTCAAATTAAAATTTTAAAATTATAAAAATTTCAAATTTTGATTTTAAAAAATTTCAATTTTTCTAAAAAATTTTTCTACATTTCAAATAAATTAACTTTTTTAGATAACATTTTTGAAAATTCAAAGAATTTTTAAAATTTTTAAAATATATAATTGTTGAAAGTTTTAAAATTTAAATTTTTTTAAATTTTTTTTTGTAAATTTTGATTTTTTAAACTTTTTAAAAGTTTAAAACTCGTATTCTAAAAACTCCTAATTTATCGCACAGAAACCACTCAACATCCGCTGGTACAAATATGACGGATCACTCTCCGAACGCACAAGAATCGATCAAGGATCACTTTACATTCAAGACGCACAAGAAGATGATAGTGGTGTGTACATCTGTCAAGCTCAAGTTGGCCATGAAATTGTTCGTGACAATGTTACACTTACTGTTGGTGGTGAGTCCATTTTTATGTTCATAAAATGATTCATTTATACTTCAGTAGCCTGGTTGACTGACTGTAAATAGTTTGAAATTTTAAACAGGATTGTTATTTGGTCAAATGTCATTAGTTTCGAAGAATCTGCATTTTTGGAAGCCAATGACATTGGAACATGAACAATCCTGACTTAAATTTTTGCTTCTTTTACATCAGCTTCTTGGGATACTGATCAATAGAACATTACATTTTTTGTGAAATTGTCTTTGAAGTCTAGTGTTTTGTGATCATATTGGAAATTTCCAGTATGAAAATTTGTCTCAAAAATGTTCTTTAATACCAGAATATGACAAACTTCATTGGCATTACTAAACAGTTTCATTTTGTAAACTTTTGTTCCTTAAAAATGTAATGTTCTATATATTTCTGCTTACTTACTAAAAAATAGTTCAAACTAGGTCGAAAAACTAACAAATTATTAACTCATTTTAAATTACAAGCCTTCACGAAGGAGTTCATTGAAAAAATGACAATGAGTAACTTGAATTATATTTTATTAATTAAATTTACAAATTATTTATATAGAAAATCCTTCAACAGAAGAATATCCAAGAGCTCCACAGGTCATCGTCGAACCACGTGTCATCAACCAAGAAGAATTTACACCAGCAGAAATCCGTTGCTCAGTTTCAGGATATCCACAACCAAGAGTTGAATGGAGACGACTTGATGGATATCTTTCAACTGACATTGTTCAACGTGAGGGTTACTTGAGATTCAACTCATTACGTAAATCAGATGAGGGAACATACCAATGTGTTGGACAAAATAATGTCGGGGAATCAGAAATAACAATTCCAATTTATGTACGTGAACAATCTGCACGTCCACCAGCAAGAGAAGAAGTAAATGTTGAGCCATCTGCATACACAGGAGAGCCAGGAAAGGAAGTTAAATTGTATTGTAGCGCAAGCCCACGTGGAACAGTCATATGGACAAAATCAGGTTCAGTTCAACTACCAAGAAATGTTTATGTTAGCGGAGAAGAATTGACAATTCAGTATACAACTGTCGATGATTCAGGCAGATACATTTGCTCAGTTCAATTCCCCAACGGTGTTACACGTCAATCATATGCTGATGTCTCAATTGTTGCAAGATCTAACGAGTAAGTTGCTTGATATAATTCCTTCAGACTTAAGTACCCTAGGGGTAGTTGTATACCGAGAAACCCAATCCAGATATAAAATGTACCAAAATCGATCTTCACTGACTTATAACTTTATTCCAGACAACCAGCAAAGATTAAGCCACTCGAACAAAGATACACAGTCATCCAAGGCACAGATTTTGAACTCATTTGTGACACAACTGGTACACCATATCCAACAGTCACTTGGTCATTGGTGAGCTTCTCAAATTATTCATTAATTCCATGTAATACCATTAAATTCACAGAGCGGAGGACAACTTGCATCTAATGCAAGACAAACAGGAAATGTATTGAGAATTTTGAACGTTAATGTTGAAAACAGCGGTGTTTATGTATGTTTGGCAACAAATCCAGCTGGAAGTGATCAAGTTGCAACAGTTATCGATGTTGAACGTAAGTTGAATGTTTCTGTTAGTGATAATTGAATGAATTGTGGTCGTGTCTGTTGTTGTAAAAATATTATGGACCAATTGAAAATTTCTTTATTATATCTTACAAGCTACGGATAAGTCAAAGGGTAAATTAATCTAGATGCTGCTTATTCATTTTATTATGATTACTTTGAGCTTGCCCAAAAATTTCATAAAATTCAGAACGATAAGAATAAAATTAATTTCAGGTCGTGAACCACCAGTCATTGAGCTCTTCCCCAAGGAATCACAGAAACTTCGCGTTGGTGAATCAACACGTTTCAGTTGTAGAACACTTTCAGGATCACCACATCCAACAGTCACATGGGTACGTCGTGATGGACAACGATTGTCATCAAGAATAACAGAAGACTATCCAGGTGTCATTACCTTGAGAGATGCCAAGTTAGAAGATGCAGGAATTTACGAATGTAGGGCATCAAACATTGCCGGAGAGACTACATTGTCATCAACATTAGAAATCCAACAACAGCCATCAATTAAATTATATCCAGACATCCAAAGCTTTGACCTCACCGAAGGTGATGAGTTGAAATTCAATTGTATAGCTACAGGTACACCAACACCAACAGTTGTCATCAAGATACCAGACGGAGTTCCACGTTTGGAAGTAAGAACATCAGAGATTCATCGTGACCAAGGAGAAGCATCTATTTCACATTATAATGTTCAACGAAGTCAAGCAGGATTGTATGAGTGTGTTGCTACAAATGACGCAGGACAGGATGTTCGATACATCCAAGTTAATGTTGCAGTTAAAAGAGGTGATGCCGGTATGATCAGTCTTTTATCTTTCTTTTGGATTTGGCAATTCTTCACTATATCAAAATTGGTTTTTCCTTTTTCATTTTATTACATTCTATTTTCTAGGCAAGAGTAGGACACTTGGAGTTTGATACTTAAAAATTTATGATCGGCTCAAGTAATCCTTCTATTTGAGGATCGAGTATCAAGCATTCCTAAAACGTGTCCTTCCTTTGCTGACAATTCTCTCTAAATTTGATCCTTAACCTAAACATAAAATTTCCTTTTAGGTATTTATGATCAAGATATAATCAATAATGATCCTTATCCAGATCAAGAACGTTATCCACTACTATCAACAGAGAGACCAAGACCAACAATCAACTATCCACCAAAAGACCCCGAAGGAACTGCAATTGAACAAACACAACCCGCCCCACAACAGCCACCATTTACTGTCCATGTCGGCGAAAGAGCTGAATTCAATTGCAAAGAAGAGGACAGCAATGTAAGAACAGAATGGAGACGTGCTGATGGTGAACGATTGCCATATGGTGCTCAAATCTATGGAGGTCAATTGATCATTGAAAATGTTGGATATGATGCAACTGGCAAATATGAATGCTTCATTTATGATCGTTACCGTCGTCCAGTTACACTCTTGTTGGCACAACTTGTTGTCGTTGGTGGACCACCAAAGATTGCTTTCAATCCACCAATGCCAATTACAGTTAGATCGGGCGATGATGTTATGATTTACTGTAATGCAACAGGTGATGGACCAATTAGAGTGTACTGGCATGGCGATGGTGGAGCAAGATTGCCATCGTAAGTATTGATGCACTTCTTGGGTGTATTTTATTGTTGAAAATACATCTTAGGGATGTATCTTGGAAAGGGGAGGGGTTGTTGGGACGTAATTCACTATTGGCACTAGATCTACCCAAGATGCACCTAAAGTCATCAAATTTGATCAACTTTACTAATCTTTCTGCATAAAAACTTTCAGATCCGTCCAAGTTAGTGGAAACTACTTAAGATTCAGTAAGATTGCACCAGCCGATGAGGGCAGATATGTTTGTACGGCATCAAATGTTTATGGAAACACAACAAAGGTTGCTGAAGTTATTGTTGACCGTAAGTGTTGAAAGGACTGTCGACAAGGTAATGAAAGCTATATGTTATAATATTGACAATATTTCAGACAATTCACCACCAAACCGTCCACAATATCCAGAAAATTATGGACGCACAAAGGAAGGCTATGAAGGAGATCAAGTAACATTGACATGCTCAGATGATGGTGCATTGCGTGGAAATATCAGAGTAAATTTCGATTGTTTATAGATTTTAATTTTTGGTCCACAGTTGAAATTGGTAGCTTATTTGTGCTGTTACCAGCATGCGAATTTCCTGAATGCTAATTTTAAAATAAAAATCTAATTAATTTTTCAATTAATTTTCCAAACAGTTTGAATGGGAGAAAGAAAACGCAGACTTGCCACCACTAGCCGAAAATCGTGACAACATTTTGATTCTCTACAACACACGTTACGATGATGGTGGTCGTTATATCTGCAAGATTTACACAGATGACGGAAGAGTAACACAAAACTATGTGGATCTTGTCATTAAGCGTGAGTATCGTCGTCGTCGTCAAAATCATAGTAATAATAATTCTCATAGGCGACGAAGAAGATATTAAAGAGATAAAAACTTTTAATTAACAAGACATAAAAACAAAAAAACAAAAATCTGAAATACTCTAAAATTGATGAAAAAAAAAGTTAAAATTAAAAAAAAAATTATGAATTAACTGCCAAGAAGTAGAAACCTAACAAATAATTCACTGCCTTCCAAAAAAAATAAGTAAAAAACAATGAAATCAGAACTAATTTTATTAATTTTAAAAAATTGAATATTAATGCGATAGATGAAGTTTTAATCACCAAATTAATTTCAAAGTTCTTGTAAATATTTTGCAGTAATTTTTCCTTTAACTAAAATTTTCTACTAAAAATTTTTTTTTATTTTAAATTAAGAAAAATCCTTACTAAAAAATTTCACGAATATTAAAAATATATCAAGTTGATTAAAAATGCACAAAAAAATCACTAATTCACCTTTTTCCGAACACAAAGAAAAATTTTTGTCTGTGATTTAGTTTTTGTGTAATCAAAATGAAAGAATAATCAGATTTAAGAATCAGACAACAATTTTAATTAATTGTTTAGAAAGTTTTTCCCCTCTTTACTTACCTATTTACCCAGTAATGACATAATGATAACAAAAAAATGAATATCTATTGCTTAATAATAATAATCCTTATTATAAAGCTCACATGTGCACCATAAATATATTTTTAAAAAATTTATTATTTGTTTAATTACATAATAAAAAAAGACTTTTGTTGCTTTCTGCCTTTTAATTTTCAAAAAAATGAAGGACTTTTGTTGTTATTTTTTTATGAGTTTTTTTTATTTTCGATTCCTTTTTAATTTTTTATTTGCATGCAAAACATCCATAATTATATATATTTGTAGACATCAATTGATACAAAAAAGAAAGACGGTATTAATTGTGGAGATGTAGTAATAAAATATGAAGATTGAGGGGTAATGAGAGGAATTTGACGGAAATGAAGTAACTTATAGATTACAAATTCGAAGGCAATGCTAGAATTAGCCCAGGCAGGTCTCAACTTTGATATATATGAACAGAACAAATCTAAGTTTCTGGGTCAACCATTTACTTAATTCTTCCTTGGCTAGGACACACATGAACCTATTTTCTCGCGTAGAAAAGTCTGAAACCTATTACTATCTTCAAATTCTTCTATTTGGGATATTCAATTATTTTGTATCCTTTTCAACATGTGTAATCCAGGAACTGGTTTCTAAGGCTACCCGGGGTACCCATAGAGTATACCATAGGGTACCCCACCTATCCTACTCTAGGGTATCCTAGGTAGAGGATAGGGGTAGAATAGGTAGGGTACCATACAGAAATTCTTGGTCTGGGCCAACACTTTTTGAAAAATTCTATTAATATTTTAAATATTGTATCAGTTTTTATATAAATTGACAATATGAAATTTTCGTAAATGGGGCATGACCATTAATATAGTAAATTCCTCAACGAATTTATCCCAAGCGGGAATCGAACCATGCACTTCTAAAAGGTCAAGTACCTTTACCAGTAAGCTATCTAGATACATCTGGCAGACTGATTTGTTCTGTGGAATTCTAGTTATTGGGATTATATAAGCTTAAGCTACAAAATTCATTCCATCAAAATAACTCTCATCCACTTTGGTCTTCTATTTATAACAATAATCTAAACAGCAAGTAAAATTTTGCACACAAACAAAACATTGCAATTGAGAAACACCAGAAGACAGTAGATGTTCCTCTCGAGTAGATAAAAAATACACTAATTAGTCACAGAGTGGGATATTAAGCTATGGTTTGTTATATAATATTAAGTGTAGATTAATTAATGACAATATTCAGGATTTTTTTTTCTTGATTGGTGGAATTTTTTTGAATTTTTGAGATTAAAATTGTCAAAATTTTGATCGAAATTTTCAACAAAGTTTCCATCCTTTAAGACATATTTGGAGTTGGGTTTTAATAAGTCAAAATTAACATGCTTAAAACTTTCAACATTGCAAAATCGCAAGGCATTTAATTTGAACTCTTATCATTGCTGTCTACATATCTTGTAATTTCCGTGACCAAAATTTATTAATCATATCAATTAAGTTACACAAACCACTTTAACATAATTTTCATTTACTCGTGCATTTTTTCTTATTTTCTGCTTTTTTGATCAAAAAATTATTTTTTTGATTTTTATTTTCCACAAGTTTTGTTTTGTTTTCACCTATTTTTCCCCCTTGACCATTCACATCGATGTTGTTACACAATGCAAATATTTACACACACATGATTCAAATGCATGCGTGAATTAAGCACAAATGCAAAACAGAAAATGACTAAAAAATATTTTTTCACTTTGTGTTGAGTTTTATTTTTTCACAAATTCACCAAACGAAAAAAAATAATTTATTCATAAGTACTTATTTTAATGTAATTGAGTGTTATAAATGCAAAATAAAATATTCAGCACATGACCAATTTGTTGCACCTCACACACAATTTCACACAAAATTTAATTTTGTATTATTTATATGTTGTCACATGCCAAATTCACTTACGGATGATTTCCAATTGATGACTTGGAGTGAGAATGTTTAACTTAATGAGATAAATTGCAATTTTTGAGAGGATGGGGATAAGTTAGTGTTTCGAGATAAATCCTTGAATGCTTTCAAGTGGATTAGATTGTGGCCTTTGGAGATGAGCTTTGAAGCTTCAAGTATTTAAATTTAATAAAGCATAATAGTTTTTAAATGATTTTCAAAAAATATTCATAGAAGTATAAACTTAGAGTTTTTTAAAATTTATTTTATTAAAAAAATCAAACTTTCAAAAAAATTCAAATTTTGAAAAAATTTACTTTTTTAAAAAAATTAAAAATTTTCAAAAAAAAATGAAAAATTTTCAAAGTCTTCACTTTTTGAAAAAAAAAATCAAATTTTCAAGAAAATTAAAATTAAAAAAAATTCAATATTTAAAGAAAAACTTTTTCATTTTCAAATTCAAATTTTCAAATAAAAAAAAAGTAGTTTTTAGATCATAATTTAGTCAGTTTTGTAGTTTTTTGACAATTCCTTAAAATTTTGCTTTAAATTCTTAAAAAGGAATTAGTTTTCCAATAAAATCATAATTTTCCATAAGAAACTCCAATAATTACTTAGTCATATAAATGAAAATTTAAATAAACTCTCATGACTAGGAAAACAAAAATCAATTAAAATTCCTCCAAAAAAAAAAAAATAAAAAAAATATTCTCACTTCAACATCAATAATTGTCCATTTCACGCAGTACACACATGCAATTGATGTTGTCACTGATAAAAAAAAATAAAAACGCTTACCAACTGTTGTTGACATTTTAAAATAATTTAACTTTCAATTAATTAATTTGATTAACCAAATTGACAATTTCCAATTTTCATTTTTTTTGGACCAATAAATGAGCAAAATTTTTTTATATACTTTTGTATTGTTTTCACATTTATTTACACAATTACACAAAAAAATTCACATAATTATTATCTATGATACATTTTCAAATTTACACAACAACTTTTTTTAATGAAAAATAAATTTTTCCATACAAATTGAAAAAAATAAATAAATTTAAAAAACTATAAAATTGAAAGGTTACCGTGACATAATACAATATGTGTGTACGCCGATATACATTCGTTGTCGAACAATACCAAATTGTGTGCGATCTCCAAATATATGCAACGGTGTTAAAAAATGCATGAACAAATGGAACACAACTAATGACTGTATCCATTTGAAGCGGACACTTCATACCATGAACAATGATGTCAGAGTCGTAGGACAGAGATTATCGCCAGCCAGTTTTATTGGTTTGTTCTTTACAGCTTTTAATTTTTTTCTTTTCATTATTTAATTTTTTTTAAAAAAAATATGAGAAAAAATTGTAGAAAATTATTTTTTCACTTTTTTGCTTTCCACATTTTTTTGTTCGTTGGAAGGCAAAAAATAAATCGCCACAAATTTCATTAATTTATAATTTTTTTATGTTTTATTATTATTTAGTGTTGTATCTCCAAAAACAGTTGTCATAATTTATTATTTTTTAATTATTCAGAATTATATTCAAAAAAAAGTTTCACATTTAGATGAATAGATTACATGGCAATGTAAAATAATGTCTAGCAAATAATTTGCCACCCAGTTGAAAAAAAGTCAACAAAATTGGTGAATTTTAAAATTTTATTTTTTAATCCTAATGTTTGTTAATTTTAGAAGAAAAAAAAAGTTAGCTCAAATTGGTACAAAATTTAATTATATTTTAAAAAATCATTGCTTAAACTATTTGCAAGACTAGGATATTTATGGGACATGGCTTTATTAAATGTTGTAGATAGTTGTTGACACATAGTGATAGTTCCGCTTTATTTGTTGTCAAGTTTTGTATGGAAAGACAATTTCCTGTAAATAACAAAACTTGCTATGTGCTTATCGTAGTAGTCGTGAGATAATTTTAAAGTTGATGTAGTCAGAGGAATCATTTTGTCATTTTTGAAAGTTCAATGAAATAAATTTGATTTTAAACGATCAAACCTAATATCTACCCTAAGGAGGGAGCTTTCCGGTTCCAAATTCAAAAGTTAATTAATATTTTTTGAAACTCCAATTTTTTTACATGTCTCTACACCAGTGGGGTTGCTAGGGAGAGGTCCAGACCTCCCATCGAAAAATTCTTTCTGAAAAACAATTTTTCTCTTAAAAGTGTTTCTTAGTCATTAAGATATCGTTTAAATTCACAAAAACTTGAGAAAAAAATTTATAATAAACACTTGCCTTCTTCTAAATACACCCCTGCTCTATTTGGAGTCTTGTAAATGGCTTATTCAGAATGGGAGGTGGCTACCTTATGAGTCAAATACCCCTAAATAGAATTTCTCAACACTTTACTAAGTTTTTTTTGAAAAAATCTCATTTAAAAATTTCGCCATTAGAAGTTGGTTAAAAACCAGGGGCGTTGCCAGAAGGGTACCCAGACCCTCCTGGCTACGCCCCTGTTAAAAACAATTCAAAAGTTAGTCGCAGCTAGATTTTAACGATTTTTGTAACTAGGGTATATTATTAAAAAGCTTTAATTTAAAAATAACAGTTGAACTTTTTAAAAAATCAATGAACTTTTGAAGAAAATCTAAAAATCTATTAAATATCGATTATTACTTTCCATTAAAATCTCTTTTTAAAGCTACACAAATTAATAAAAATTTGGGAAAAAAATCAAATCTCTTGAGAAATTTATTCATTGAACTTTAATACTTACTTCATAAATTCAAAATAAACTCAAAAATCTGAAAACTAAATATTCAAAAAAGATCTCTTAAAATTTCCATACTTAAATGTGCTTTTTGTGTGTAAATGTTTTGTCAAAAAAATCTATCTACAAAAGATCTGAACTTTTTTTACATCCTCCTTTTTGTTATTTTCGTATTTTGTTCATTATATATTTATATCCCTTTCGCACTTTCATCATCATTGCTTTGTTACACCTGAAATCGAAATGGTTTATGGGTGAAATTTACCTTCTATCCTTTGCATTTTGTGAGCATTATTTTTCTATCTCTATACACCTCTTTTTTGCTACCTATTTGAAAAACTATTCTCTGTTTTTGTGAAATGTGGAGTTTTGTTGGTTGTTTTTGGGATTTTAGATTTTATATGATTTTAAATTTTGGTAAATTTTTAAAAGAATTTGACGTAAAATTGAAAATGAATTTTTTTCAATTTTAAAATTCAAATTTTTTTAAATTTTGAAATTTATTTTTTTTTTTAAATTTCAAATTTAAATTTTGAAATTTGAATTTTTGTTGAATTTTAAAACTTATTTTTTAATTTTGAAACTTAATTTTTTTGAAATTTTCAAATTCAAATTTTTTTGAATTTTGAAATTTAATTTTTTTTGAATTTTGAAATTTAATTTTTTTTGAATTTTGAAATTTAATTTTTTTTGAATTTTAAAACAGAAAGTTTTATGAAATTTTCTTAAAAATTTGTTAAAATAAATTCAGATTATTAGCTAGAAACATTAATAGTTCTAAAATTTACCAAATCATCATATAAACTTTCACACCAAAAAACCCCAACAAAAACTTCCAAAAATAAATCAAAATTTGCATCAAAATTATGCCAAATGCAGAATTGCTTGAAATATTTAAAAAGTGCACTAAAATGCATAAAAATCTTTCGCATTCAACTCATCTTAAAAAATATTTTAAATCATCATAAAAAAGAAATAAATTTTTTTAAAAATGAAAAACTAAAAACCATCTTAAATATCATTTTGTAAATAAAATCGCAAATGAAATGTTTTTAAAAAAAATGGTGAAGGAACTAAATGTCGCTATAAAAGTTGTCATATAAATAGAAAAAAAAGAAACTTTAAATGTTTAATGTTTAAAAAAAGAAATTATTTTAAGTTTCAAAATTTTATATTTTTTGTTATTTTTGAAGGACATGAGGGGATTGAATGGTTGAAGGATTGAAATGAGATAATTTTTAAAGTATTTGTTGCTAGTAAAGAAGAAAAGTACTTAGGGGTCATTCAATTATGACGTTTTAATATCCCATTTTTTATAGACGTCATTCATGACCGAATAGTATATTTAAGAAAGGCTCAACTGTAGTGAAATGACCGATAATATAAAAATTATCCATCAAATCACAGCAGTGGCTCCAGAAAGACCTTAAACTATCTCCCTAAATTTAATTGCTGTGAGGGACATGAAAAAATAAATTTTATCAATCTGCACCCCTGACTTTATCAGTAATAACCCCTGCATTCTACAATTTTAAAGCTTTTATCCTTCCAATTCAACCATTCAATTCCAAATGTCATTTTTGAATATATATTTTTTTACCATATTCTTCAACATGAAGTAATTTCCTCTTGGCTTATTTCAAAATTCAATCCAAATTACTTCATGTTGTCCATTTTTTTAAAATCCCTCAAACATTACAGCTTTTTAACATATTTTTTTCTCTTTTATTTCTCTTTCCTTCTTCTACTCTTTCTCACTCTCTATTTCCTGTCAACTTACCTTACTTTTAATGAAACATTGCTTCCACAAAAAAAAAATATTTCCTAAATCATAAAAAATACAGCATCAATTCCACATTTGACGCTGTCAACTCAAAGATCTTACGTGAAACCTGGCGGATTTGCTGAAGTTGAATGTAAGTCATCAGCTGGACCAGACGTTAAGGTTACTTGGCAAGGATTGAATGGAGAGCCACTTCCTTATAACTTTGAGGTAAGGTTTTTTGTTGGGGTCTAAGGGGTTGTACATTGGTGACATGGGAATACCCAAGGAAGAGCGGTGTCCTACCACTTGACCTCTAATCAATTAAATCTTGTAGAACTTCTAGAATTTAGAAAAACATATTGTTTTTGATTAACTATTAAAATTTACCAATTTAGTCTGCTTCCAACTCCTAATTATGAATTATTCACTCATTTCCGTATCCAGGTATACGGCAACCGACTCATCATCACAAATGCTCAAAACAGCAATAGCGGTAGATACAAATGTGTCTGCTACACAAACGAAGGACAAGCTTACCTCAGCGAATACGAACTTGTTGTTGAAGAACCACCAGCAAAGCACATGACACCACGTGTTGAACATGCTGAAGTCGGTGCTAGTGTAGTTCTTCGTTGCGATACACAACGATCACCATCAACATACTCATGGACAAAACAACACGGCTCATTCCCACCAGATACTGATACACACTCAGAAATCTTGAAATTGATTAATGTTCAAGCTAGTGATGCTGGAACTTACATCTGTAATGCTCGTCACAATGGTCAATTGGTTGAAATTCCAACAACTTTGGTTGTTACTGGTGCAATTCCATTCTTCCCACAGTCACCAAGAAGTTACATGAAATTCCCAAGACTTGATCAAGCTTACTCAAAGTTCAACTTTGAAATCACATTCAGACCTGAAAGACCAAATGGTTTGATCCTCTATAATGGACAGAAACGTGGATCTGGAGACTTTATTGCACTCTCACTTGTTGATGGAATTCCACAATTCCGTTATGCATTTGGTGACCAAAAAGGAATCTTGAAACCTGAAAAGGCATTATCATTAGGTGAATGGCATACAATTAAGGTCAATCGTGTACGTACAAATGGATGGATGATTGTTGACGATCAACATCCAGTCATCTTCCCACCAAATCAAAAGTTCCAAGGATTGAATCTTGAAGAAGATTTGTTCATCGGTGGTGTTGCTAACTTTGATCATATTGTACCAACAGCTAGTGAAGTTAAGGAAGGATTTGTCGGATGCATTAGCAGATTAGTCTTGAATGAACGTGATATCCAAATCAACCAGGAAGTAATTTATGCTGAAGGAACAACGGCTTGTGAACCATGTGCTGATGAGCCATGTATGAATGATGGTGTCTGCTTAGAGACACAAACAGATCACGGATACACATGTGTCTGTCAAGATGGATACACAGGACGTAATTGTCAAGTTCTTGGATCACAATGTTCATTAGGTGTTTGCGGAATCGGAAGATGCAGTGAAACAGACACTGGAATTGAATGTTATTGTCCATTGAACAGAACTGGAAATAGATGTGAATATATTGAACATTACGACGACAGAATTCTTGCATTTAGAGACGGAAGTTATGCAGCATACGACAAACTAACAGGAAAGAAGAACATTAAGTTCAAGATCCGACCAGAGTCAGATCATGATGGTGTCATTCTTTATGCTGGAGAATCAGACAGAGCCTACGGTGACTTCATTGCTGTTGTCTTAAAGGACAAACACATTGAATTCCGTTACATTGTTGGTGGCAAAGTACTTCCAGTCATCATTCGATCAATCAATCCAGTTAAAGTACACGAATGGATGGACATTTCAGTTGGTAGATCAAGAGCTGGTCTTGGATATCTTCAAGTTGACAATGAACCACAAATTAATGAGCCACGATCAGCTGGACGTGCACAAACATTATACTTGAAGACGAACCTTTACGTTGGTGGATATGACAAGAGAGTTGTTCTCAATCGTGGTGTTGGAGTTACAAAGGGCTTCGAAGGATGTGTCGCTGGGGTAAGTTGATTGAAAATTTGGGTATTGAATTGAGCAGGTCATCATGGAATGTGTTATTGCATGACTGCAATTGGGCAACCATGTGACTACCATTGCCATGATATGCTGCTCAGGTAAATTATTCCTTTGTTGACATGTCAAAAATATATTTAAATTGTAGCTCGAGATTGCTGGCAAGTCTGTTGATATGATCGCTGACTTAAAAGATTCAGCTAATGTACAAAACTGTGGACATCAACCATTACTTCCAATTGACGATGATGAAGGTGTAAGTACATTTTTCACATATTGAATCCATCTCAAAATTCTAATTACAATAATTATCCATAGTCCGGTGAATATCCAGAAACAACAAGCAATGAACCACCACCGATGATTTGCAGACCTGGTTACACTGGCAGAAAATGCGAAATTGAAGAAGATGTGTGTTTAGCAAGAGAACCTTGTGAAAACGGTGGAATTTGTTCAAAATTAGCAGGACATAAATATCGTTGTGACTGTACATTAGGATATACAGGAGATCACTGTCAATTCCCAGTTGTGATTCAAACATCAGCATCATTCAAAGGCAACAGTTGGCTTGAATTAGACAGCAATACAATTGCTAATGGTACAAAACAACTTGCAAGCGGAATTGCACTTTTGTTCTCAACAAAACAATCTAATGGATTACTCTTATGGTACGGACAGCACAAAGGACATGCATTTAATGGCGAGGACTTCCTCTCACTTGCTGTAAATGATGGAATTTTAGAATTTGCATTCCGTTTGGATGGTGAGGAGTCATTCATTCGTCATCATGGAACACGTGTTGACCAAAACGTTAGACATATTGCCATATTGAAGAGAA
This sequence comes from Chironomus tentans, assembly GCA_963573255.1. Taxonomy (NCBI): domain Eukaryota; kingdom Metazoa; phylum Arthropoda; class Insecta; order Diptera; family Chironomidae; genus Chironomus; species Chironomus tentans. Next base: position 12,115,809 of record OY754303.1, read on the forward strand.
CAGGCAACCAAGCTAGTCTCGAACTTGACGGATTGACAGAATATGGCGAGACAAGACCGACACTTAAGAAAGAAATGGAATTACCAGGTCACATCTTCCTCGGAGGTGCACCAGACATGAGAAGATTCACAGGCGATCGTCATACACAAGGATTCATTGGATGTATACATGTTGTTGAGCCTATTGCAGGAGGTCCAATTCGATTGGGCGAAAGGACTATTAGTTCCATGAACATTGAACAATGCCAGTAAGTTTGACATTTTTTATACCAAAAAATTTTCCTTTGCATTTCCATTTTTTTCTTCATTAATTTTACTAAAATTGAAAATTTTCTCTTCCAAATGCTGCTCATAAAAAAATACTTTTTGGAATATTTCTTTACATTATTTTCTTCCTGTATAAAAAAAATCATTTGTCCTGTAAATTGTAAATAATTAAGTAATTTACTATGGATGTCATCCTCACTACTCTATGGTGACGATGAGCTTGATGAGTTTGATTTGCACTTCGATCCAAGTCATTTTGACGATATCGAGGAGCCGCCGCCTGTTCATATCCTCTATCCACGTCCAACATACAGTAGAGCATGCAGTATTAGATTGCTTAGTAATCATCTAGTTAAAAGTTATTTTCATAGTCATTTTTATCATAGTCAATTGGCCATTTCTGTGGTGACAAGTCTTCTCATTTATATCGTTCATAACTCTAATTTACTCATAGCGCTATGAAATTTAGAAATAATAATTTCTATCGGAAAGAATGAATTCTGTTGAATGTGATCTTAAGTACATAAATATGTAAAGATAAAAAAAAATAATTGAAATTGTTAGTGAAAAAAAAAGGATTTTTTATGTTGATCCGCACAAATTTTGAGATGGCAAAGATATTACGTTAAGAGACATCAAGTGATACCGAGATTAAGTACATAAGTAAATAATACATTAGTTAATTTAAATGTATAAGTATTAATTTGTTAAAGATTTTGTAAATGTACCAAAAAAGATATTAATTATCTTAATCGCCTTTTCCACTTTTTGTTGCACATTTTAAACTCCACAAAACTACATTCAGTCTTCATTCATTGTTATACATTTGGTTGTGGTAACACTTGACCTTACTTTCAAGCTTTTCCTTATTATTTTGTATTTTTGAAAACATTACTTAGTTTGTTGAAAATGAGATTATTGTTGAATTTTATTGTTTTATGTTATAAAAAACATTTTTTTGTTCATCGTTGATTATTGCAATATTTATTTTGTACTTAAGTTTATCACATATTTATCACATCTGATGGACAATTTGTATGGCTGACACACTACATGACCTTACATATTGTCTGTTTGGTGACATATTCACATAAAATGGGGATACTTCTTGAAAAAAACCAATTTCTTGCCATAATTCAGGTACAATAATTAATTTACATAACTTAAAGTACTGGCTAAGCAAATACACAATAGGTTCCAATCATTGACAGTTAAAAGTCCTACACTTCATTATTTTTCATTGAGATATTAAAAATTTTAAGTAAATTTCAAATAATTTTTCAATTTAATATTTTGAAAATTCCATAAAAAGTTCTTCCACTTCAAGAAGTCATCCTCCAAACTACGAACACATTTACGACAGCATTAATTCACCAAAGCATTTTAATCAAATCCGTTGAATATATAATCAGAAATGCATTCGCAAAAAAGACTAATCTTTTTAATTTATTAACATAACAAACACCTTTGTCACCTTATTATCAAATCGTGTCTATCATTCATCAAACATTGAGCATACAAAAAATGCAAAGTTGCTAATCTAAAATGTCTGAAATATTTGTTTTGTTGTGGGGATTTTTAAAATATTGAACGTTTTTATTTATTTATGAATTTTTTAACTGTTTTTTTGAGTTAGAAATGCTAAACTTTTTATTAAATTTTTAATTTTAAAAATTTAAAAAATTCAGTATAATTTGACAATTCTATAAAATTCTTAGAATTAAAATTTAAATATTTTTTAAAAATTTAAATACTTTTTAAAATTATATATTATTTTAAAATTTAAATATTTTTTTAAAATTTTAATATTTTTTTAAAAAGGAAAAAGAAATAAATTGAAAAATTTCATTTAGTTATGAATTTTTGAAAATTTTCAATTTTTTTAATTTATTTTAAATTTACTTAAATTTAACAACTTTTTATAAAAATTTGAAAAATTTAGTATAATTTGAAAATTTTATAAAAATTTTAAATATTTTTTCAAATTTAAAAATATATTTAAATCAAATTCAAGGAATTTAAAATTTATTTCAAAAACCATTTCAAACATTTAAACATGAAAAAATTAAAAAATAATTTAAAAAAAATATGAAATTTAAATAAAATTTTAATTTGTTCTGAAGTTACAAAATGTATTTGAAAAATCAAAAAAACTTTATTTATATATTTAAAAAATTAAGTTCTTCAAATTTTCAAACATTTTTTGTTCTAAATTTAAATTCTAAAACAGAAATCTTCCCCAAATCTTCACAAAAACCAAAAATTTCAGACGCAAATATTCCAAAATAATTTACCCAAACAGAGAAAAATAATTTTCTATATCCAAAATGGTGAAATTTTATTTGTAAATAATCCAAATTAACTAGTTACTAATGACGCATGTTGATAAAATTTCAATTAAATTTGTTAACTTAGAAATCAATTAACAAAAAAAAATTCATAATTTCTTTATTTGAGAAGAAATATTTTAACTTACACTCTATGAAAAATAATAAATATTTTACAGAGATTCCGATGATGACGACGATGCATTTTTGGGAACAGAACCACCAGTGGTTTAAGAAAGTACACAAACACACACTCACAAAATGAGAACAATTTTTTTATGTTTACCATGAATCAATTTTAAAATTACCTAGATGAAGATGAAGAAAAAAAATTCAAAATTCCAAAATTTGTTTTGCACACCAATTAAAAATTAATAATTAAAAAATAAATTCGAAAGTTAAAAAATTCATCCGTACACTCGATACACAAAACACGAAATGTATTTAAAAAATACTAATCGTCGTCGAAAATGAATTTTTTTTAAGAAGAGAAAAAAGAAGAAGATTTTTGTCAATTTTGTGCCAAATTCTCATTACTCTAGTTGATAAGTTCTTGACATTTTTATGTTTTTTCCTAAAAAAGATGAATTATTATTGTAGAATAAATCTTTTCTCTCGGTTCCCGCACTGCCTTTTTCTGCCTTTTTTTAATCAAGTAAAGAAAAATTATTAATTTTAATCATTATATTGTATATTTGAAACAATTTTATGTCTATTTGGGTCAAACCTACAACAAAAAAATGCTTCTTAATTTGATATTTTTTTTCGTAATTAAAATTTATAAATATGGGAGATTTTGTCACTTGGACTTTAAATATTTTTTTTGTTTTTTAAATAATTTTTTCTTCTTGATTGTTCTAGTGACACAGCTATTGAAGTTTGTTTTGGTTGAAGTTATCAATAATGGGAGATTTTTAAGTATAAATAACTAGACTAGACTAGTATAAATAGACTAGGGTGACTATTACTAGGGTGACTATCAAAAGTTTTTGGAAATTTGAGAAAATTTCTGAAGCGAGGAAACTAAGGATTAATCCAGAATAGAGAACAGTGATAGAAAATTCAGGATTGACCCGGACAAATGCTTTCAGATGGTCTTCCTACCTATCAAACCATTTCCCTTCCAAAAGGATAAGGGTGGGGAAAGTTGAGTATTTTCCTGGAGAGCCTCTTATTAGGGGGCGCAAAATTCAATAAATCCAAAAAGAGAATGGATCTTCGTTATGCCCCTGTTCCCATCTTACTACGTTCCTAATCAGAATTAAATTGACAGATTAGACAGCTAAATTATTGATTGATTGACATCACACGTTTAGTTTAGGATATTTAATTGAAAGCTCTTTTCCATCATGGCCATGTAGGTTTATTAAGCTAGTAGTATCAGTGTTTTTCAAACAGGGTGGGTAGCCTCATATTAGGCGGTAGAAAATTCAATAAATTATTACGAAAAAGATAGAACAGGATCTTCAATAATTTTTCTCGGGGCAGCATGAACCTTCATTACGCTCTTGTTCTCAAACTATCTTCTGCAATTCCGAATCGAGGATAAACTCTCAATACTCAAACGTCAACTGAAAATTCCCAAATAAAAGAAAAATTCACGTAAAATTCAAAATATTCCAACTCTGAAATCAAATTTGATTTTCAAAAATTTTCTCATTAAGAAACTTCAACCATCCAAATTTCCAGTGATAGACTCCCATCAGCGGAATTAAAAATAATTAATCTATAAATTACGTTAAAGAGTATTTGTCATATTCTTGTGAAAGTGCCATTATTTTTTCCTTCCTTTTTTATTAATTTTTTTTTAAATTTCTTCCACAAAAAAACAATTTTTTTCTGACGTCTATTTTTTGTTGAGGTGCTATGACAATTACAATTTAATGAACTAATACAAAATATCGTCTATTATCAAAGTCATATCATGAAAAAAAGAATATGAATATAAAAAAATAAACAAAGCTACCAAAAATTTTTTCTGAAAAATTGAGAATGAAGAAAATAATTAATTAAAATATACAATGATATATGAAGAACTATAATTAAAGTAATAAAAAATATGAAAAAGCTAAAAAACTTTTCAGTTTTTAAAAACTTTTTTTTTGCATTTTTTTTATTTTAAATAATTTTTGAAGGGTAGAAAATTTTCAAAAGATTCCCCCGACTCTAAATTTTGTGTACAGAACAAGAAAAATAAGTTTTTCTTTTAAATTTTTATTTTTTTAAAAAATGGAAGTTTTAAGAAAAAATACACCAATTTGTATATCTTAATAATGTATGAAACGAATAAAAATTAAAGAAAAAAAAATTAAAGCGAATAAAAAAAACTTGACAATAAAAAATAAGAAAACTTAAAAAATTAAAAAAAAAATCTTTTCATTCTTTTTTTCAGTTAAAAGTTCTTTTAAATAAAATTTTGTTGGAGAAAATTAAAGTTGAATTTTTAAGCAGACAGCGACATCTTTATGTCATTTATCTGTTTTCGTGGAACTTTGTACGATGTCCAGTCGACATGACACTGTGCTTTTGAGGAGGTTTTTAATTTAATTGAAAGTCCTCATTATCTTTAAAGTTCTAATTAAATTCATAAAGTATTGATAATAATAATTGACTTATTAAAAAAATTAAAATGCGCTTGAATCTTTCGGTTTATTGTGCAAAAAAAATTAAATAAATCAATTATTCACTTTTCAATATAAATTAAATGACTTCTCATTGTCAATTTAAGTTGTAATTTTATTTCTGAGTGGAATGTGAATAATTCTTACTTTTTTACATATTTAATAAAATTGGTGAATTTTTATACAAGATGTTTTTTAAATTTTTGATAATCTGTGCTAGCTTTATATTATTTGGAGGCAAAATAAACGGGACTGTTATAGGTGAAAATTTTAATTTTTCTATTTGATACATTTCAAAAATTATAATTCGAATTTTAACTCTAAAGAAAATGCACCACCACCGCCAACTTACTGTAATCCAATCGGAACTGAAAGAATTCTCTCAAATAGACGCTGTGAATGTAAACCAAATGTTGTTGGACCACGTTGTGATCAATGCTCAGCACAAACATTCTATCTCAACAGCAAATCTGGCTGTATTAATTGCTTCTGTATGGGAGTTACACCACAATGTACAAGCACATCATACTTCCGTGACACAATTCGTGCATCATTCTCAACACCATCAGTCAGTGAATTCTCACTTGTTTCGGGATATGAATTCCCAGTTCCAGTCTCTCAATCATTGCGTGTTGAAAATCGTGAAATTGCTTACAGAGAATTTGCTTCAAATGATGAAACTTACTATTGGAGCTTGCCACCATCTTTCTTGGGCAATATTATCACAGCCTATGGCGGTAATCTTTCATACACCGTTCGTTATGTGTCTCAACCATCAAGCGCGGCTTCAAGAAGCAACTCACCAGATGTCGTCATTGTCAGTGGAAATGAAATCATATTGCATCACAACAGATCAGACACAATCCCACTATTTGGTACACAAACCTTTACAGTTCCAATTTTTGAAAGATCATGGCAACATTATGAAGAAGCATTTCCAACAACACGACAACATCTCATAATGGCATTGGCTAACGTAACTGCCATTTATATTAAGGCCACATATACAACTGTTGCTGAAGAAGCTGCATTATCACACGTCGCACTTGATGTTGCACGTGAACAAGATTATGGATCACATCAACGTGCATGGGAAGTTGAACAATGTTCATGTCCACCTGGTCATGAAGGTCTTTCATGCGAAGACTGCTCACCTGGATACTATATGGGAGAACAAGGATTGTATCTTGGATTGTGTGAACCATGCGACTGTAATGGACATTCAGAAGAATGCGACTCAAAGACAGGAATTTGCAGGAACTGCCGTGATAATACTTATGGAGAAAACTGCGAATCGTGCTTGCCAGGATATGAAGGAAATGCCACATCAGGAGGTTGTATTGAAATAGCTAACTGTTACAGCTGCCCATACTGTAGCATTGAAGGAACAAAATCATGCGATCGTACATCAAGAAGATGTAACTGCAAGCCTAATGTTGTTGGAATACGTTGTGATGTTTGCCGTGATGGAACATTCGGAATTTCTGAACACAATCCTTATGGATGCCGTGAATGCTTCTGCTCAGGAACAACAAGAAGCTGTTCAGAAGGAATTTACTATCGTGAACAAATTCCAATCTTCATGATTGACGACACAAATCATTTCGAATTGACAGATCGTGAAGGACAAAATCCAATTCCAACCAACCAATTTAATAGAAATATTGAAGAAAACGAAATTAGCTACGTATTTAATGACGATACCTTTACTTATTATTGGAATCTCCCAGATCGTTTCACAGGAAACTTGATTTTATCATATGGTGGCAAATTGTCCGTCATACAAAGAACTGACGGATCTGGACATTATGTTAATGATCAAGATGTAATTATTCGTGGTAATGGCATCACACTGGCACACTCTCGTCCAAATATTGAGGAAGAAACATATAGTGTCAGTTTACTTGAAAGTGAATTCGAAACAATTACACGCAGTGGACCAAGACCAGCAACACGTGCTGAACTTTTGACTGCTTTATCTGATGTTAACAGCATTTTGATCCGTGCATCAATTCGCTCATATACAAGTGAATCTAGAATTAGTGACATCATTCTCGATACTGCCGTTAGACAATCAACAGCATCAGGTCGTGTTCATGACATCGAAACATGTAGATGTCCAACTGGATACCGTGGAACAAGTTGTGAACTCTATATATCTTAATAATGTATAATAATGTAAACGAATTAAGATTAAAGAATAAAAATTAAATCAAATGGAAAAACTAGACAATAAAAAATAAAATGAAAATGAACTTTGTATGAAATTTTGTCGACTCGATTCGAAATTCATATAGTATTGATAACAAATTTAGTTGGATGGTGAATTTAAAAGATTATTTTTTTCTTTGAGTAAAAATTCACTCTATGTTTGTGTGCTATTATTAGTATATTTTTCTAGAAAAGGCTGTGTTGTCTGAAATTTGTCGGTCCATAACATAACTACTCAACTCACTTCAGTTAAGTTTATAATCAGTGGTTCTCAAACTAGTGTGCCGTAAAACATGATCAGGTGTGCCGCGAAAATATTTTAAAAATTCTATTCTTTTTCCAAAAAATTATAGTTTTTTGTTGAAAAACCTCCTTTGAAGCATCCTAAACTCAAAGCTAAATTTCAAAACCTTTCAATATTCAATGCTTGTCAATCATTGTTAGGCTGACCATGTTCTTGATTTTTTCAGAGAACTTTACTGTCCTCAATTTTTGAAATTTGCCCTCTTTCCTCTGAAATCTGATCTATAATGAAAGGGGGGGGGGGCGATTGGGTATCCCTTTGCAAAAAAAAAATGTTCCAAACAAAAATATTATTTAAAGTTGCTAGAAACCTACCAATGTTCTGGTTACGCCACTGGATTGCTATAATTGAAAATGCGCTTGAGTCTCTTGGTGCAGAAATAATTAATTAATTATTTACTTTTCAAAAGTATGTTCTATATAAATTAAATGACTTTTCATTATCAATTTAAGTTGTGATTTTGTTTTTGAGTGGATCGTTAGTATTGCTAATTTTTGTTATATTTAATAAAATTGGTGAACTTTATACGTTAATTTTTGGCAAATACGTAATTAATTTAGACATTGAACCTTCAAAACTTATGAAATGCTTCTTAAAATTTTGATAATTTGCATTTTTTGTGCTAACTTTATATTTTTTGGAAGCAAAGCAAATGAAACTGAAAATACTCTTGCTAAAAGTAAAAATTTTAATTTGTCTATTTGACGAAAGTTTATATTTCAGAAATAAATTGATTTAAGCTACAACTATTAACATTTGGATTGAGTAATTATTTTTATTTCTTTAAATTTATTTTTAGCTTGTAATGATGAAGTTGAATTCACATGTAGTGATGGTACCTGTATTCCTCTTGAGGATAGATGTAATGATGTGAATGACTGTCCGCAAGGCGAGGACGAAGATGAATGTCGTAAGTTTTAGTCTTCAATTTCAAAATTTTTTACTAAGGGGTCGTTCGCAAATTACTTCACGCTTTTAGGGGGGTCAAAGAATTTGTGACAGTCCAAACAAAAGATTTTTTATTCTTTGGAAAATTTGTGACAAGGGGGGGGGAGGGGGTTTCGAAAAAGTCGTTTTTTAGCGTGACGTAATATGCGAACGACCCCTAAGAACAACATAAAAATTAATAAAGTAAAAGCCAGAGAAGTAAAAATGTAAAATATGTAAAGAGAATACTATTTTGCAAATAACTTAATACTAACAATGCAATATTCTGTAATTTAGCAAGCTTAATCTAAAATTTGGGTTTTTTCTCACTATTTAATAAAAATTCTAATAACAGCAACTTGTGACGGATTCCAATGTGAGAATGATGTATGTTTAGATCTTGATAAACGTTGTAATCGTGTAGCAGATTGTTCCGATGGAGAGGACGAAGAATTCTGTAACGAAGGTAAATTTTTAGCTGTAGAATTGCTATATTTCAAGGCGTTAACATTCGAAAAGAATAATTAGAAAACTTTTTAGTTCTGAAACTTCTGAATTTTTGAGATATCATGTCAGGAAGTGCAATTTTACTTTTTTATTTTTTGAGATTAAACTGGAGTTTTACCGACTTCGCATATTTAATTATTTATAAATCTTATGAATCAAATTTTAAATTTTTGCACAATTATTTTCATATAGAGCCTCGTGAATGTACTGATAATGAATTTTCGTGCGATGGAAATAAGTGTAGGCCGATTTCATATAAATGCGATGGTATGCCAGATTGTAATGATGGAACAGATGAGCTCAATTGTTTAACACTTAGTTCAGGTATTTAAATTATTAAATTTCCTCATAGAATAATAAATTAAATTTCTTCATAGAAAACAACTGAAAGCTAAAATCTCAAAACAAAAATTTATTTTATGATGAGAACTAAAAACGTTTCAGAATGTTAACATAAAAATTTTGTAAAATATTTTTAAATAAAAAGCAGAGTTCGGAAATAAAATCAAAATTGCGCAATTTTGGAAAATTGCAATTTTCAAAATTGGCAATTTTGGAAATTAATAATTTTGGAAAATTGTAATTTTGCACTGTGGAATTTTTTGATTTTACAAAATCGAAGGAAAATTTTGTGAATAAATTTCAATCAGCTGGATCTGAATCTGGCTTGTGCCTTTATGCTTATGATATTCCTTGTTATTTCTTCAAATCCTTTCCAAAAATCACAGTAACCAGTGATGCAAAAGAATGAATGAATGATGGTACACATTTATATGAGACATCTCATATGGAACTGGCCATGTCCAACTGGCTGGAACTGCCAAAAAAAATTTCGACTCAAAATTTAATTCCTTTACATTTTTCAGACACTTTTAGGCATGGGTCGGAATTAAGCACTTCCACTACTTCCAGACCTAATTTTTGGTGCTAACTATGTCAAGGAGGTTCCAAAACATCAGGAATACACAAAAGTTTAGGAATATCCAGCAGTTCCTCCAAGAAATCTCACATTTAAGTGACATTTTCATACATTTTACGAAATAAATCACTTAAATGTGAGATTTCTTGGAGGAACTGCTGGATATTCCTAAACATTTGTGTATTCCTGATGTTTTGGAACCTTCTTGACATAGTTAGCACCAAAAATTAGGTCTGGAAGTAGTGGAAGTGCTTAATTCCGACCCATGCCTAAAAGTGTCTGAAAAATGTAAAGGAATTAAATTTTGAGTCGAAATTTTTTTTGGCAGTTCCAGCCAGTTGGACATGGCCAGTTCCATATGAGATGTCTCATATAAATGTGTACCATCATTCATTCATTCTTTTGCATCACTGGTTACTGTGATTTTTGGAAAGGATTTGAAGAAATAACAAGGAATATCATAAGCATAAAGGCACAAGCCAGATTCAGATCCAGCTGATTGAAATTTATTCACAAAATTTTCCTTCGATTTTGTAAAATCAAAAAATTCCACAGTGCAAAATTACAATTTTCCAAAATTATTAATTTCCAAAATTGCCAATTTTGAAAATTGCAATTTTCCAAAATTGCTAATTTTCAAAATTGCAATTTTCAAAAATTGGCAATTTTCAAAATTGGCTTTTTGAAAATTGCCAATTTTGAAAATTGCAATTTTGCAAAATTGCGCAATTTTGATTTTATTTCCGAACTCTGATAAAAAGTAAACTTCTAAAAAATTATATTTTATAGATTGAAAATTAGCTAACTAAAAGTAAAAATTCATATTCATATGTAGACGTGTGTCAAGAAAATGAGTAAGTACTATGTGTGTTATGGACTAATGCATGTGTTATGCACACTAGTAACTTTTGGTATTAAATTTTTTTGCACCCGACTACCGCCATTTCATTTCGAAAACTTCGAAAATCAAAACAATAGAAATTTTTGGTCGATTTGCACACTTTACCTTAGTTTTTGCAACATTAAACTTAAGATTCATAATAAACAAACAATTTAATCGGCTCAAGAACTAGTAAATTGCTAGTAAATCATTTGTGCTAGCTTCATATTAATTGAAGGCAATTCAAATGAGACCGAAAATAAATCTCCTCTAGGTAATTTTTTTAATAATTTTCTATAAGACAAGTTGCAAGTGGAATTGCACTTTTATTCTCAACAAAACAATCTAATGGATTACTCTTGTGGTATGGACAGCATAAAGGACATGCATTTAATGGCGAGGACTTCCTCTCACTTGCTGTAAATGATGGAATTTTAGAGTTTGCATTCCGTTTGGATGGTGAGGAGTCATTCATTCATTTCAGTTATTATAAAACACGTGTTGACCAAAATGTTAAACATATTGTCATTTTGAAGAGAAGATGCAACCTAGCTAGTCTTGAACTTGACGGATTGACAGAATATGCCGAGACAAGACCGACACTTAAGAAAGAAATGGAATTACCAGGTCACATCTTCCTCGGAGGTGCGCCAGACATGAGAAAATTCACAGGCGATCGTCATACACAAGGATTCATAGGATGTATACATGTTGTTGAGCCTATTCTAGGAGATCCAATTCAATTAGGCGAAAAGACTATTAGTTCCATGAATATTGAACAATGCCAGTAAGTTTGACATTTTTTAAGAACAAAAAATAAGGTCTCTACTACTATAAGGTGACGATAAGCTTGAAAGTGGGAAATTTTGAGAAAAAATTTTTTACTGCTAATTCTGTTAGGAAAAACCCGTTGTTGTTAAAGGTTAACTTTTGGTTTATCAAAAAGTATAGACAACAAGCTTTAAAACTATGTAAAAAACCCAAAATATTTAACGTTACGGCAAACCACACTTTTTGCTGTCAAGGCGGATAAAAGCTACCGTCATAACGCCGTTAGGAATCCCACACGTCATTTTGATGCTAATCGTTATAACGTCGACGTAGCGGAACCCTAACGTCTACGTTGAGCCGATCGGGAAGTTTATTATATAAGGATAAAAAAAATTTTGTCTTTGTCTAGGCATGCTTAGTCTGGTTGATGCATTATACGAAAAATAATAAATATTTTACAGAAATGACTATGCTTTCACGATGTCTCGGTCTCGACAAATTTTCGAGATCGAGACATAAATTAAAACTCAAATATCTTGAATCTAAATAATTTTTTTTCTTAAATTATAGTTTTAAATCACGTTACAGGAAATTAATAATCATTTAAATCCAAAATTAGTTTTAAAAAATTACTTATACTTAAAATATTTTGGTTTTAAGCTTGGTCTCGATGTCTCGATATCTCGAATTTGTCGAGATCGAGAAAGCATAGAAATGACGATGATGATGATGATGATAACAACGATGCATTTTAGGAACAGAACCACCAAAGGATTTAAAAAAGTAGACAAACACACGAACAATTTTTAGTGCATTTTCCCATAGGGAAAGGACACTATTGTTTTATGTTATCCGTGAATTAATTTAAAATTTAAGATGAAGATAAAAGCAAAAAATCAACCTTACAATTGATACAGATAACAGAGGCGTAGTCACAGAATGATCCTTAGGTGCCCAAGTACCCCACTAGAGATCAAAGTTCAATACAAACTTTTATTTTTTTTATTTTTAAATCAGAAATTTAATTTTTTACAAAAAATGTTGAAGACTACTCGCAGAATCAATCTTAATGTCTAATGAAGTATAAGCATTTATAATCTACCACTCAGGCAACTGATGTTATTTTTTGCGAACTCATTCTGAGGCTAAATTTTTAATAAAATTCATACAGTTCTGATAACAAAATTAATTGGATGATGTCAAAAATTAAATATTGTTTTCCTTTTAATATTCACGCTTTATGTACATAGGTATATGTGCAACAATTTTTCCAGAATAAGGATGCTTCTTGTCCGCACTTTGTCCATCTACCGTCGATCTACTCCTTTATTTTAAATGAATTTAAAGCTAAATGTTAAAAGCTTTCGATCATGCGCTTAAATCCATTGGTTAATTATACAAAAACAATTCTTTATTAGTTAAAAAAAATCTATATAAATTGAGTGACCTCTCATTATCAATTTAAGTTGTGATTCTGTTTTTGAGCTGAATGTGAATATTTCTAAATTTTGTGAAATAATTAAAAAAAGTTGTAGAATTTTCAGTCGTCAACTTTTGACGAATACATAATTAATTTAGACATTTTATCTCCTAAAATTGAGAAATGATTTTTAAAATTTTGATAATTTACATGATCTGTGCTAGCTTCATATTATTTGAAAGCAAAGCAAATGAGACCAAAAATACATCTAATCAAGGTAAAAATTTTATATTTTTATTTTATACATTTTACAGTCAGTTAATACACCCTTGTAACTAAAACCGTTTAAAGTTATATAGGGACGAATTTCATGTCAAAAGTGATGTCTTTTGCTTGTCTTTTGATGCTTGTATTGCAACGGAAGTCTAGATTTCGATAATTCACTATGATTTAAAATGAGAAAAAAAGCGACATTACACTTTGAAATTTGGAAAATCTGGAATTGGATATTAGGGGTAATTTTTTCTTGAATTAGATTTAAAATCCAATAACTATGTGAAATTTCAGAATTTTTGGTTGACTTAAAGGGGGTCTATAGGGGTCCCAAAGTTGAAAATTCGAAAAAAATGTCATTTTTTGAGCTAATTTCAAAATTAAATTTCCATATAAAAATTTAATCAACTTAAATTAAGTTTTTGGCATAAAATCTATCATAATAAGACCTTTATTTTAAGCTCCCACGTAAATTTTTTTTCAACTTGGTCCTACGTCAGGGGGAAAATAGCTTGGTGGGAAATTTTACCGCCATTTCCCACCAGTGGTGGGAAAAGGTGGGAAATGGTGGGAAATCATAAAAAAATTCACGCTAGTCAAAAACATTTTTTGAATTTTTTTGTCACATTGTGTTCTTGAATTTGCTGAATTGTTAAAAAGGAGGGAGTAAAAAAATTACACAATTAACTTCCATGCTAAAGCGTGTAAGATATTTAATTTCACGAAAAACACATTTTTTTACTACTGTATTAAGACTACTATCATTAAAAAAATTCTAATGATGCTAAAAGTTTGCCGCAAAGCTGAATTTTTCTGTATATAAACTTTTTACACTAAGCATCATCCTTAGTTCCAAAACCTTGAAAAACGTGTTTTTTGGCGTCTTTTTTGTCCACAAATTTGGTAATCAGGGTCACAGCCGAGCCATGTGCATATGGAAATTTTTTTTTTTGCCATTTGGTCACACATATCAAGCGATATAGAGGCTCTGGATGATTACTGGATCTTATATAGAGGCTGTGGATGAATACTGGATCTTATATAGAAGCTCTGGATGATTACTGGATCTTATATAGAGGCTCTAGATGATTACTGGATCTTATATAGAGGCTCTAGATGATTACTGGATCTTATATAGAGGCTCTAGATGATTACTGGATCTTATATAGAGGCTCTGGATGATTACTGGATCTTATATAGAGGCTCTAGATGATTACTGGATCTTATATAGAGGCTCTAGATGATTACTGGATCTTATATAGAGGCTCTGGATGAATACTGGATCTTATATAGAGGCTCTAGATGATTACTGGATCTCATATATAGGCTCTAGATGATTACTGGATCTTATATAAAGGCTCTGGATGAATACTGGATCTTATATAGAGTCTCTGGATGATTACTGGATCTTATATAGAGGCTCTAGATGATTACTGGATCTTATATAGAGGCTCTAGATAATTACTGGATCTTATATAGAGGCTCTGGATGAATACTGGATCTTATATAGAGGCTCTGGATAATTACTGTATCTCATATATAGGCTCTAGATGATTACTGGATCTTATATAGAAGCTTACTTATACAAAACTTATGTTTTTATTGTAGATCTAGCTAAGATCTATAAATTGGCACAAAAAGAAAAAAAATTAATCACACTCGTGATCCGCATACCTAAAATTAGTGTGACCAACTAGGTATTTTTTCGGTTTTTCGGGTTTTTATGCACTGTGCATAGCTCCAAGTTATAAAAACTAATATTTTTATTAAAGCTCTTATTCATAGCTGTCAAATAAAAAAAAGTTTATAAAAATCGGTTGAAGCAGTAAAAAGTTATGATGATTTGAAAATGGTCACCATCAATGGTCATCAAGATATTTTTTGTGCTGTATCTCCAGCACTGCTGACTTCTGGTCCAAAATTTTTATATTTTCTTATACCTTAGACCAACCCCTTTCAGATAAGCTACTAAAATAATTTTTGAAAATTTTTTCGATTCTGTCCCATAGTGTAGTGTGATCAACTAGGTATTTTTTAGGTTTTTCAAGTTTTTGTGCACTGAGGTTAATGTCAAATACAACCAAATAGCATTTATATTGAAGCTCTGACTTATATCTGTCAAACAAAAAAAGTTTATGAAAATTGGTGGGAAATGGTGGGAAATTTCCCACCACTGGTGGGAAATGGTAGGAAATTTTTGGCGGGCACATTTCCCACCAAGCTATTTTCCCCCTGTCCTACGTAAATTTGCTACAGTCGTTTGAAGTTGGTCTGCTGCAATAGTCAAAAATAAAAAAAAAATTATAAAAAACATATAGAAGGTTATTAGCTATTTATTTTTTGACAAAATCATAATTACTCTAATTAAACACAAAAAACTTAAATACAATGTCTAAATATGTTTTTAAATAGTATATTCTGAAATGACGTTATTGAGATTTTCATTAGTTTATGGTATGTCACAGACAAGGGCAGTATTCGTAATCAATATCATACTTAATCATAAAGTATTATATATCATTAGAAAGGTATTATATTAAGCTATAACAAACAGAAAACAAAATTGAAAAATATTACACCTTGTAAAAGTTACAGCTGTTTGAGTGCGGTCAAAAAGGGCAAAGTCGTCAGGGAGCACATATACCCTGTATCTTGGTAGATTTTGACCTTTTTGAAAAAATTTCTTAACAGATTGTCTTAAAATAGTTAAATATATTATTTTTTGTCAAAAAATAAATAGCTAATAACCTTCTATATGTTTTTTATAATTTTTTTTTATTTTTGACTATTGCAGCAGACCAACTTCAAACGATTGTAGCAAATTTACGTGGGACCAAGTTGAAAAAAAAAATTTACGTGGGAGCTTAAAATAAAGGTCTTATTATGATAGATTTTATGCCAAAAACTTAATTTAAGTTGATTAAATTTTTATATGGAAATTTAATTTTGAAATTAGCTCAAAAAATGACATTTTTTTCGAATTTTCAACTTTGGGACCCCTATAGACCCCCTTTAAGTCAACCAAAAATTCTGAAATTTCACATAGTTATTGGATTTTACATCTAATTCAAGAAAAAATTACCCCTAATATCCAATTCCAGATTTTCAAAATTTCAAAGTGTAATGTCGTTTTTTTTCTCATTTTAAATCTATAGTGTAATTTCCAAAATAAAATAAATGATTAAATATAGATTTAATAAATATTTCTAATTATGTAAAAAACTTAGGTTGTAATGATGAACTTGAATTCACATGTAGCGATGGCTCTTGTATTAATATTGGAAATCTATGTAACCAGATATACGACTGTCCTCAAGGCGAAGACGAAAAAGATTGTAAAGGTAAATTTTTGGTTAAATAATGTTTTGCCAAGTTGTGATTTTGTTTTTGAGTGGAATGTGAATATTTCTGATTTTTGTGACATATTTAAATTTTTTTTTGAATTTTCACACATCAATTTTTGAAAAATACATAATTAATTTAGCTATTCAATCTCCTAAAATTAAGAAATGTTTCTTAAAATTTTGATAATTGATATAATATGTGCTTCGTATTATTTGAAGGCACAGCAAATTTGAGCGCAAATACATCTATTCAAGGTAAAAAAACTAGTAATGAAGCGATCACGCTTCATGGGCATATTCACACCGTTTCAAATTTTTTCATTCATAGCTTAGTATTATGTTACTAACACTACTTACACTGAAAACCCAACCATTTAAAAAATATACCAAAAAACCTTTTAAAAATTCAAAATCGCACAAAATCTCAGTTTATTGCGTTAAACGATATCAAAATTACATATTGCTAAATTGAGTTTGAATTGAATATCCAAAATTCATATTCAGTTTGTACAAAAAAGTTCAGCTTATTCAGCTCATCATAGTTTGGAGAGAATTCTGAATAAAGCAAAAACAGTTCAAACTAAAACCAAAACTAAGTGAAGAAAAGACTTCAAAACTGGTTCCTCAAAAACCTAACTCAAGAACATGTATTTAAATTTTTTGTACATACTTAATATACAGAAATAAAAATTAATTATTAAAAATAAAAAAAATCAGCTCATTTGGTCAAAGTTATAGCAAAAATGAGTTTAGAGTAGCTTTTTGGCCTTCAAAATCAAAAATGGCATCGGTTCCATATTCAGACACAGAAAAGGAACCTACATACCAAATTTCAGCTCATTTGGTAAAAGTTAAAGCAAAAAATCACTTTAGCGTAGCTTCTTTCACCTTGAAATCCAAAATGGTGTCGGTTCCATATTCAGGCACAGCTAAGGAACCTACATACCAAATTTCAGCTCATTTGGTCAAAATTAGAGCAAAAATGAATTTGGCGTAGCTTCTAGCCCCTCGAATTCCAAAATGGCATCGGTTCCATATTCAGGCACAGCTAAGGAACCTACATACCAAATTTCAGCTCATTTAGTCAAAGTTAAAGCAAAAATCAATTTGGCGTAACTTCTAGACCCTCGAATTTCAAAATGGCATCGGTTCCATATTCAGGCACAGCTAAGGAACCTACATACCAAATTTCAGCTCATTAAGTCAAAACACTCCTTTTGTATGAAAAAAATAAAATGTGTTTTGTAATAATCGGCTATAATTTTAACTCAGAAACGCACCTTTTTGTCCACTGTGCCTTACTGGATCTATCCCATGACTCCAAAAACTATACAGCTATTGAGATACCCGATATCTATCAGATGCAAAAAGCCGGAAGTCTTAATATTAAGTATGAATCGAGTTATCGCGGAAATTAACTAACTAACTTGCTAACTTGCTAAAGGACAGAAAGTGTTTTTTGCGATTTCTCGGCACTGGAAGCACCAATCGAGATGCAATTTTCACTGTTAAATTGGTAATTTAAGGCACAGACTTTCCATACTGAACACTATAGGGTCGATTCCATAAGCCAGAAGCAGCAAGTCCAAAAAAGTGGTTTCACTGAAATACCAAAAACCCAGGCTTGGAAACTAGGCAGTATTGGCAGTATTTCATACAAATTGGCAGTATTTGGCAGTATTCGGCAGTATTTCATACAAATTGGCAGTATTTGTATGAAATAAAAAAATTAAAGATCATTTAACACCAAATTTAATTCAATAATAGCTTTCATACTTGAACCAATCTATAAACATTATATTGTATCTTATTGAGTTTTAAATATTAATAATGAGTTTTGACCATATTTTCAATCGAAAATTGGCATTTTTCAAATTGGTTGAAGATTTGTGACAGTTTGTAACAAAGGTGGGAGGGGTCTTAAAAGTTGATTTTTTTGCGTTACGTAATAAGAGAACGCCTCATATATGAACCAAATTTTTTTTGAAACACCCTAAAAAAACTTCAGACTATACCACTGCCCAATGAGCTAAATTTGTAAGGTGTTTGAATAAGGCAATTTAGGATTTTGAGGAGCATAAACTAAGCCATGATTATTTCAACTTAAACATTGCCATAAAAGCTGAAAATTGATAGTTACTAGAATTATTATCAAGCATGATGGGGCAAAATTCAACTGTTTTTCAAAAATGCTAAAGATTCAAATATATTTTTAATATTGTTGGAGATGAAAAATGACATTAAGAGGAATGGAAGTTTTGTAAAATTTGTAATTTTAAACCAGTGTTGTTCAAATTTTTTCTTTTTTTTGAAGTTTATTTTTAAAAAACCTTTAGCTGTTCAGATTTAGAAGACACATAGGTAGATACATAGGGCGTTTCGCGGCTTACGATTGTTTAACGAGTGAGTGTTTTCCAAGCCACCGTTAGACCTACATTTTATAGTGGATCCGAACCACTCCTTTGATGGCATTTCTGCCTGTAGTATAATAAGGAAGGCTGTGAGCTTCATTTTCAGTACATATGATTCAAAAAATTATTTAATATGTATTATTGAAATAAAATACATACTGATGTTTTTCGGTTTCAAGTTTTCAGAAAAGTTGTCTTTTGTCAGTTTTGGCTTTGGTTTTCAATTTATTCGTAGTATTTATTCGAAAGCCGGAAAAACTAATTAAAAAATTAAACTTTACTAGTTATTAATTCCAATTCAATCAGATTTTAAAATCAAAGTCCTAGTTATAGGTTAGCTCCTACTAAAATTCAACCTCCCAACAATCTTTCCAATTTTTTCCAAACAAGACCTTAAATCAATTTATTAAAAGAATTAAAATAAATAATTTGAAGAAAGAATAGACCGTCTTCACTGGCACTACACAACTAACAGCACCCTGAACAGGACTAAACATAAAAGATTAACAAAATTCATAGAAGTCCCGGGTAATAGAAGCAAGATCATCAATTTTGGTATTTAAATGCATGATATGGATTATGAACCATATCATTTCTTTTGACCTCTTTTCTTTCATAAATTCTCGCTTCGATTAATAAATTTATGAATTATTTTTGGACAATCCATTAAATACTTTAAAATTTCATAACAAAAAATAAGCTTTTATTTTTTTCGGCATTTATTTCAACAAAATTTGCGGTGTTATTTCAATTTTCTGATTTTAGAAGGTGAAATGACTTATTAAAGAAACTTTAATTATTATAATTCTCGTTTATTGGACAAAATTTATGATAAACCCAATTGATTTTATATAGGGTAAAAAATGTTAATTTTGGTCATTTTTACACTTGAAAACTTTGAAGGCTTTGTACTCTTCACTGCTTCATTTGAGCTTGCTTGAAAATACATCAAAATGTCACAATTTGTGGATATTTTCACTCCAGAAAAAATCAGAATCCACAAACTTGTCGTGTTCAAGATATATCCATTTAAAAGAAAAATGTATTTTTTGGTCAAAAAACTTTTTTTCCGAAGTGAGCATTGAAATTTTTTGTCAACAAACAATTTTTAAAAAGTTTTATGGATGATTTCATGCCTTTATCTTGCAGCTATGTCCAAATCCTTTATGTCAAGTAATATTTAGACCCAAACCTTTAAATCCTCATCAAAAAGTTTCAAAATTTTTAATACTTTTGATCATTACAAAATGACCAAAAAATACATTTTTTTGACCAAAAAATACATTTGAAAATGGGTCATTTTGTTTCCAAGTTTTTGAAGTAATGCTTTATTTATTTAAGAAAGTTGGTATGAGCATCGATAGAAGAAATCAATAGCTTTCTTTCTGTATACTCATTATGTTATAAAAATTATCTGCTTTAGCACAAATGACAAAACCAAAAAAGTACCAAATTTTGGATTTTCTCACATTTTTTGTTTTGAAGATTTCAAGTCACAGGATGGCTTAAAATTCAAAAGCTCAAAAACGTATCCTTATTTTTTGCTCCTCTTCAAATCTTGTGAACAAATGTGGTACCTAAAATGCTTCGTGTCCATTTTAGAAAATGACCAAAAAATACATTGACCAAAATTAACATTTTTTACCCTACAAAAACTTATCAAAAACATTAATTTTCATAAATTGAGTTAATAATATTAAGAAAATATTCACTCAACAATTCATAAAAATACTGCTTAATGTGGCAGTATTTGTATGAAATTGGCAGTATTTGGCAGTATTCGGCAGTATTCGGCAGTATTTGGCAGTATTTCATACAAATTGGCAGTATTTGGCAGTATACTGCCTAGTTTCCAAGCCTGGCCAAAAACAATATATTCACACACAATTAAAATTGGTGTGAATATAATATTTATATATGCCAATACGTTCAAAAAAACCGTTAAATTTCAAAGAATGTTTACTCTTAAAATAGGCTTAAACTTTAACTAACATTTTTGTGGAATTTTGCAAATAAATCTTCAAATTTCTAAATTTTCCATGAAAAACATGACTTTATGAATTTTTACGCGTGGGCTCATCGTGGGCTCAAACGTATACGTATTGGTATATATATATATAAATAATGGTTTGCACAAAAAAATATTTCCTAAATCATAAAAAATACAGCATCAATTCCACATTTGACACTGTCAACTCAAAGATCTTATGTGAAACCTGGCGGATTTGCTGAAATTGAGTGTAAGTCATCAGCTGGACCAGACGTTAAGGTTACATGGCAAGGATTGAATGGAGAGCCACTTCCTTATAACTTTGAGGTAAGGTTTTTTAGGGTTTAAAGAGTTGTTCATTGGTGACATGGGCATACCCAAGGAGGACCAGTACCCCTTGGAACCCTCCCTGGCTACACCCCTTACTACTGACGTCTGCAAAATTGGGGCTTTTACATTCTTGACACTGGGATCTGAAAATTAGGGGAAAAATTATTTGGTGGAAAAAAGTATTCAATTTTCCACCAAGTAGTTTTCCCCCTGCAAAAAATTCAATCATTTTTTTAAAACCTTTGACCATTAAGGGGTCGTTCAGATATTACGTATCGCTTAAGGATGGGGAGGGGGTTAAAGTATTCGCTTCATATTAAATTTTTCCAATTTTCTCACAAAATTTGTTACGGAGAGGTGTCCTCTAAGTAGTTGGAATGAAATTTACCAATTTAATCTACTCCCAACTCCTAATTATTAATTGTTCACTCATTTCCGCATCCAGGTATACGGCAACCGACTCATCATTACGAATGCTCAAAACAGCAATACCGGTAGATACATATGTGTCTGCTACACAAACGAAGGACAAGCTTATCTCAGCGAATACGAACTTGTTGTTGAAGAACCACCAGCAAAGCACATGACACCACGTGTTGAACATGCTGAAGTCGGTGCTAGTGTAGTTCTTCGTTGCGATACACAACGATCACCATCAACATACTCATGGACAAAACAACACGGCTCATTCCCACCAGACACTGAAACACACTCCGAAATCTTGAAATTGATTAATGTTCAAGCTAGTGATGCTGGAACTTACATCTGTAACGCTCGTCACAATGGTCAATTGGTTGAAATTCCAACAACTTTGGTTGTTACTGGCGCAATTCCATTCTTCCCACAATCACCAAGAAGTTACATGAAATTCCCAAGACTTGATCAAGCTTACTCAAAATTCAACTTTGAAATCACATTCAGACCTGAAAGACGAAATGGTTTGATCCTCTATAATGGACAGAAACGTGGATCTGGAGACTTTATTGCACTCTCACTTGTTGATGGAGTTCCACAATTCCGTTATGCATTTGGTGACCAAAAAGGAATCTTGAAACCCGAAAAGGCATTATCATTAGGTGAATGGCATACAATTAAGGTCAATCGTGTACGTACAAATGGATGGATGATTGTTGATGATCAACATCCAGTCATCTTCCCACCAAATCAGAAGTTCCAAGGATTGAATCTTGAAGAAGATTTGTTCATCGGTGGTGTTGCTAACTTTGATCATATTGTACCAACAGCTAGTGAAGTTAAGGAAGGATTTGTTGGATGTATCAGCAGATTGGTCTTGAATGAACGTGATATCCAAATCAATCAGGAAGTAATTTATGCTGAAGGAACAACAGCTTGTGAACCATGTGCTGATAAGCCATGCATGAATGATGGTGTGTGCTTAGAGACACAAACAGATCACGGATACACATGTGTCTGTCAAGATGGATATACAGGACGTAATTGTCAAGTTCTTGGATCACAATGTTCATTAGGTGTTTGCGGAATCGGAAGATGCAGTGAAACAGATACTGGAATTGAATGTTATTGTCCATTGAACAGAACTGGCAACAGATGTGAATACATTGAACATTACGACGACAGAATTCTCGCATTTAGAGACGGAAGTTATGCAGCATACGACAAACTAACAGGAAAGAAGAATATTAAGTTCAAGATCCGACCAGAGTCAGATCATGATGGTGTCATCCTTTATGCTGGAGAATCAGACAGAGCCTATGGTGGCTTCATTGCTGTCGTCTTGAAGGACAAACACATTGAATTCCGTTACATTGTTGGCGGCAAAGTACTTCCAGTCATCATTCGATCAATCAATCCAGTTAAAGTACACGAATGGATGGACATTTCAGTTGGTAGATCAAGAGTTGGTCTTGGATACCTTCAAGTTGATAATGAACCACAAATTAATGAGCCACGATCAGCTGGACGTGCACAAGCATTATACTTGAAGACGAACCTTTACGTTGGTGGATATGACAAGAGAGTTGTCCTCAATCTTGGTGTTGGAGTTACAAAGGGCTTCGAAGGATGCGTCGCTGGGGTAAGTTGTTTGAAAATTTGAGTAATGATTAGAGCAGGACATCATAAGATGTGCTAAATTGATACTGACATGTCATAAATATTTTTGAATTTAAGCTCGAGATTGCTGACAGGTCTGTTGATATGATCTCTGACTTAAGAAACTCAGCTAATGTCCAAAACTGTGTACATCAACCATTACTTCCAATTGACGACGATGAAGGTGTAAGTACATTTTTCACATATTTAATCCTCCTCAAAATTCTAATTACAATAATTATCCATAGTCCGGTGAATATCCAGAAACAACAAGCAATGGCAGAAAATGCGAAATTGAAGATGATGTGTGTTTAGCAAGAGAACCTTGTGAAAACGGTGGAATTTGTTCAAAATTAGCAGGACATAAATATCGTTGTGACTGTACATTAGGATATACAGGAGATCACTGTCAATTCCCAGTTGTGATTCAAACATCAGCATCATTCAAAGGCAACAGTTGGCTTGAATTAAATAGAAATACAATTGCTAATGATTCAAGACAACTTGCAAGTGGAATTGCACTTTTATTCTCAACGAACAAATCTAATGGATTACTCTTGTGGTACGGACAGGACAAAGGACATGCATTTAATGGCGAGGACTTCCTCTCACTTGCTGTAAATGATGGTATTTTAAAGTTTGCATACCGTTTGGATGGTGAAGAGTCATTCATTCACCATTCTGGAACACGTGTTGACCAGAACATTAGACATATTGTCATATTGAAGAGAACAGGCAACCTAGCTAGTCTTGAACTTGACGGATTGACAGAATATGCCGAGACAAGACCGACACTTAGGAAAGAAATGGAATTGCCAGGTCACATCTTCTTCGGTGGTGCACCAGACATGAGAAAATTCACAGGCGATCGTCATACACAAGGATTCATAGGATGTATACATGTTGTTGAGCCTATTCTAGGAGATCCAATTCAATTGGGCGAAAAGACTATTAGTTCCATGAACATCGAACAATGCCAGTAAGTTTGACATTTTTTATATCTAAAAATTTTCCTTTGCATTTCAATTTTTTTCTTCATTAATTTTACTAAAATTGAAAATTTTCTCTTCCAAATGCTGCTCATAAAAAAAATTTTTTTGGAATATTTCTTTACATTATTTTCTTCCTGTATAAAAAAAATCATTTGTCCTGTAAATTGTAAATAATTAAGTAATTTACTATGGATGTCATCCTCACTACTCTATGGTGACGATGAGCTTGATGAGTTTGATTTGCACTTCGATCCAAGTCATTTTGACGATATCGAGGAGCCGCCGCCTGTTCATATCCTCTATCCACGTCCAACATACAGGAGAGCATGCAGTATTAGATTGCTTAGTAATCATCTAGTTAAAAGTTATTTTCATAGTCATTTTTATCATAGTCAATTTGCCATTTCTGTGGTGACAAGTCTTCTCATTTATATCGTTCATAACTCTAATTTACTCATAGCGCTATGAAATTTAGAAATAATAATTTCTATCGGAAAGAATGAATTCTGTTGAATGTGATCTTAAGTACATAAATATGTAAAGATAAAAAAATTGAAATTGTTAGTGAAAAAAAAAGGATTTTTTATGTTGATCCGCACAAATTTTGAGATGGCAAAGATATTACGTTAAGAGACATCAAGTGATACCGAGATTAAGTACATAAGTAAATAATACATTAGTTAATTTAAATGTATAAATTAATAATTTGTTAAAGATTTTGTAAATGTACCAAAAAAGATATTAATTATTTTAATCGCCTTTTTCCACTTTTTGTTGCACATATTTCACAAAACTATGTCATTGCATCTGAATGACATCATTTTGCAACTGATCTTTTATTTGAATACGCATAGAAAATGTAACGCGTTTAGTACACGTCCAATGAATTTGCGTCCTCTTTTGCTATTCTCTTTCTATTCACACGTCTTTGATGACGGACGCAAGTTCAGCAAAAATTGTGAGTTAAATTATACTAATTAAATATATATGAATTAATTCTCTCTTTTTATCCCTTTTATTTAAAGTGTGAACTCAGCTAAATATTGGAATAAATATAATTAAGCAAAATTAAAGCTTCAATATTTTTCATTCAAAGCGCGTTCGCAAAATTGCACAAAATCTGCTCAAAGACAAAAATTTGTGAAAATGTCTTTGAGCGGATTTTGTGCAATTTTGCGAACGCGCTTTTAAATGAAAAATATTGAAGCTTTATTTTGCTTAATTAATTTATTCCAATATTTTAGCTGAGTTCACACTTAAATCAAAGGGATATAAAAAAGAGAATTAATTCATAATATTTAATTAATTTAAATTGCACTTACAATTTTTGCTGATTTGCGTCCGTCTTCAAAGACGTGTGAATAAAAGAGAAAGAGAATAGCAAAAAGGGGACGCAAATTCATTGGACGTGTACTAAACGCGTTACATTTTCTATGCGTATTCAAATAAAGATCAGTTGCTAAAAGATGTCATTCAGACGCAATGACAAAACTACATTCAGTCTTCATTCATTGTTATACATTTGGTTGTGGTAACACTTGACCTTACTTTCAAGCTTTTCCTTATTATTTTTTTTATTTTTGAAAACATTATTTATTATGTTGAAAATGAGATTATTGTTTAATTTTATTGTTTTATGTTATAAAAAACATTTTTTTTTGTTCATCGTTGATTATTGCAATATTTATTTTTTCTATTGGTTTCAATCATTGACAGTTAAAAGTCCTTCATTTCATTATTTTTCATTAAAATATAAATAATTTGAACAATTTTCAAATAATTTTTCAATTTAATATTTTGACAATTCCATAAAAAAGTTCTTCCACTTCAAGAAGTCATCCTCCAAACTACGAACACATTTACGACAGCATTAATTCACCAAAGCATTTTAATCATATTCGTTGAATATATAATCAGAAATGCATACACAAAAAAGACTAATCTATTTAATTTATTAACATAACAAACACCTTTGTCACCTTATTATCAAATCGTGTCTATCATTCATCAAACATTGAACATACAAAAAATGCAAAGTTGCTAATCTAAAACGTCTGAAATATTTGTTTTGCTGTGGGGATTTTTAAAAATATTTAATTTGAAAATTTTCATTTATTTATAAATCTTTTAAAATTTTAATTTTTTTAATAATTTTTTTAGTTCTACTAAACTTAATCGGCCTGTTTCACTAAAGTGGATTATCCTCGATTTAGGATTATCCACTTCAGTGTTTTGTAAATATCTTGAATATTTTGGGGGTTACAATATTTCTGATTTTGGTTTATAGTAATACAGGATAGGTGTGAAAATTCTATATAGATAGGATTCTGGTAAGTTTTTCAGAAGTATTTATTATTTAGCTTTTTTGTTAAATCCAGAGGATTAACTACAATTTTTGATACAATTCTTTCACTAATGGGGATAGAAATATTCTTAATATATGGAACTTTCACACTTATCTTGTACTATTATAAACCAAAATCAGAAATATTGCAACCTCCAAAATATTCAAGATATTTACAAAACACTGAAGTGGATAATCCGAAATCGAGGATAATCCACTTTAGTGAAACAGGCCGAATAATTTTTATCAAAATTTAAATTTAAAGAATTCAGTATAATTTGCCAATTTCATAAAAATCTTAAATGTTTTTTTAAAATTTAAATGTTAAAAAAAGAATGAAATTGAAAAATTTCATTTACAATAGTAGAAGTTTACAATGAAATTTTTAAAAAAATTAATTTATTTTTTTTAATTTAGTAAAATTTAACAACTTTTTATCAAAATTTAAATTTGAAAAACTTAATATAATTTTATGATTCAAATTCAAGAAATTTAAAATTTATTGTAAAAAACATTTCAAATATTCAAGCATGATTTAAAAAAATTGTAAAAATGATTTAAAAAAGTTTTAAAACATGTTTTAATATATTTTGGAGGTTACAAAATTTATTTGAAAATTCAAAATAACTTAATTTATATATTTAGGAAATATGGTTTTCGAATTTTCAAATATTTTTTTTGTAATATTTTTCTCTAAATTAGTTTCTAAAACAAAAACCTTCCTCAAACCTTAAATAAAAACAAAAATTTCAGACACAAATATTCCAAAATAACTTACCCAAACAGAAAAAAAATAATTTTCTATATCCAAAATGGTGAAATTTTATTTGTAAATAATCCAAATTAACTAGTTACTAATGACGCATGTTGATAAATTTTCAATTAAATTTGTTAACTTAGAAATCAATTAACAAAAAAAATCATAATTTCTTTATTTGAGAAGAAATATTTTAACTTACACTGTATGAAAAATAATAAATATTTTACAGAGATTCCGATGATGACGACGATACATTTTTGGGAACAGAATCACCAGTGGTTTAAGAAAGTACACAAACACACACTCACAAAATGAGAACAATTTTTTATGTTTACCATGAATAAATTTTAAAATTACCTAGATGAAGATGAAGTAAAAAATTCAAAATTCCAAAATTTGTTTTGCACACCAATTAAAAATTAATTATATTAAAAAAGAAATTCGAAAGTAAAAAAAATTCATTCGTACACTCGATATTAATTATTAATTTTAATCATTATATTGTATATTTGAAACAAATTTATGTCTATTTGGGTCAAACCTACAACAATAAAAGCTTCTTAATTTGATATTTTTTCGTAATTAAAATTTATGAATATGGGAGATTTTGTCACTTGGACTATAAATACTTTTTTTATAATTTTTTCTTCTTGATTGTTCTAGTGACACAGCTATTGAAGTTTGTTTTGGTTGGAGTTATCAATAATGGGAATTTTTTTAAGTACAAATAGCAGGGATTGATATGATTAGTCAGTTGGTTGGATAGACTAGGGTGACTATTACTAGGGTGACTATCTAATTTTCCTAAAAATACGAGACTAAAGAGGAATTTTTTTTTGAAAATTTAAGGAAATTTCTAAGTTAAGGAAACTAAGAATTAATCTTGATCAATTCCAAAAATCCAAAACAATTCTTGAACAAAGAAGGAAGATATCTAAGAAATCCAGGAGCTTCTCGTCATAAACCTTTGGGATTCATTGGGATTTTTCAGAAATCTTGCTTCCTTGATCAATGATCATGGATTTCTTAGGATTTTTCGATATTAGTCCTGAGTTTTCCAGCCTTGTAATTTTTAATTTAAGAAATAAGTGAAATAGAACGAGTTTTTAAAAATTATAGAGATAGTCTCAGATGGTCAAACCATTTCCCTTCCAAAAGGATAAGAGTGGAGAAAGTGGAGTATTTTCCCGGATAGCCTCTTATTAGGGGGTGCAAAATTCAATAAATTCTAACTTAAAAGATAGAAAGGAGTCACATTTGGCTATTCGTTACGCCCCTGTTCCCATCTGATTACGTTACTAATAACAATTATATCGATAGATTAGACAGCTAAATCATTGATTCATTGACATCACACGTTTAGTTTACGATATGTAATTGAAAGCTTTTTCCAGTATGGCCATGTAGGTTTATAAAGTTATCCGTACCAGTGGTTCTCAAATTTAGTTCCGCAATTCCAAATTGAGAATAATGAATTCAAACGTCAACTGAAAATCCCTAAGAAATATTTTGAATATTCCAATTTTGAAATCAAATTTGACCTACAAAAATTTCTACTTTTAAAAACTCCAACCATTCAAATTTCCAGTGATAGACTCCCATCAGCGGAATAAAAAAAAATTAATCTATAAATTACGTTAAAGAGTATTTGTCATATTCTTGTGAAAGTGCCATTATTTTTTCCTTCCTTTTTTATTAATTTTTTTTAAAAACCATTTTTAAATTTCTTCCACAAAAACAATTTTTTTCTAACGTCTATTTTTTGTTGAGATGCTATGACAATTACAATTTAATGAACTAATACAAAATATCGTCTATTATCAAAGTCATATCATGAAAAGAATATGAATAAAAAAAATAAACAAAGCTACCAAAAATTTTTTCTGAAAAATTGAGAATGAAGAAAATAATTAATTAAAATATACAATGATATATGAAGAACTATAATTAAAGTAATAAAAAATATGAAAAAATTTTTCAGTTTTTAAAAACTTTTTTTTTTGCATTTTTTTATTTTAAATAATTTTTGAAGGGTAGAAAATTTTCAAAAGATTCCCCCGAATCTGAATTTTGTGTACAGAACAAGAAAAATAAGTTTTTCTTTTAAATTTTTATTTTTCTAAAAAATGGAAGTTTTAAGAAAAAATACACCAATTTGTATATCTTAATAATGTATGAAACGAATAAAAATTAAAGAAAAAAATTAAAGCGAATAAAAAAACTTGACAATAAAAAATAAGAAAACTTAAAAAATTTTTTAATTATTTGAAAGTATCAAAATGTAAATAGTATTGATAAGAGGTCGTTCGCAAATTACGTCACGCAAAAAATGACTTTTTCGACCCCCACTCCCAAATTTTCCAAAAAAAAAAGAAAAATTTTGTATTTGGACTGTCACAGATTCTCCTACCCCACCTACCCCCCTAAAACGTAACGTAATTTGATATTTGATATTTGTTGTTACCGAAGGTATTGCTTAACATATGGAATACATACAATAATATTGAATTAAAAATAATTAGAAATCAAACAATTAGGAACGTATACTGATTGATGTGGCCAATAATAGTAATTTGCGAACAACCCCTAACAAAGGATCATTAAAACTATCATATTCACACCAATTTTAATTGTGTGTGAATATATTGTTTTTAGTATTTCAGTGAAACTACTTTTTTGGACTTGCTGCTTCAGGCTTACGGAATCGACCCATAGTGTTCAGTATGGAAAGTCTGTGCCTAAAATTAACAATTTAACAGTGAAAACCGCATCTCGATTGGTGCTTCCAGTGCCGAGAAATCGCAAAAAAACACTTTCTGTCCTTTAGCAAGTTAGCAAGTTAGTTAATCGGTGCGATAACTCAATTCAAACTCAATATTAAGACTTCCGGTTTTTTGCATCTGATAGATATCGGGTATGGCAAGAACTGTATTGTTTTTGGAGTCATGAGATGCTTCCAGTAAGGCACAAGGAACGAAAAGGTGCGATTTTTGGTAAAATTATAGCCGATTATTGCAAAACACATTTTATTTTTTTCATAGAAAAATCAATGTTTTGACCAAATGAGCTGAAATTTGGTATGAAGGTTCCTTAGCTGTGCCTGAATATGGAACCGGCGCCATTTTGGATTTCGAGGGGCTAGAAGCTACGCCAAATTGATTTTTGCTTTAACTTTGACCAAATGAGCTGAAATTTGGTAAGCAGGTTCCTTAGCTGTGCCTGAATATGGAACCGGCGCCATTTTGGATTTCGAGGGGCTAGAAGCTACGCAAAATTGATTTTTGCTTTAACTTTGACCAAATGAGCTGAAATTTGGTATGTAGGTTCCTTAGCTGTGCCTGAATATGGAACCGACGCCATTTTGGATTTCGAGGGGCTAGAAGCTACGCAAAATTAATTTTTGCTTTAATTTTGACCAAATGAACTGAAATTTGGTATGTAAGTTCCTTAGCTGTGCCTGAATATGGAACCGGCGCCATTTTGGATTTCGAGGGGCTAGAAGCTACGCCAAATTGATTTTTGCTTTAACTTTGACCAAATGAGCTGAAATTAGGTATGTAGGTTCCTTAGCTGTGCCTGAATAGTGAACCGGCGCCATTTTGGATTTCGAGGGGCTAGAAGCTACGCCAAATGGATTTTTGCTTTAACTTTGACCAAATGAACTGAAATTTGGTATGTAAGTTCCCTAGCTGTGCCTGAATATGGAACCGACGCCATTTTGGATTTCAAGGGGCTAAAAGCTACGTCAAACTAATTTTTTCTTCAAGTTTGATATTTTTGACTAAATAAGCTAAAAGTTTACGATTTTTCGTAAGTCTTGTTAGTAACATAATACTAAGCTATGAATGAAAAAACTTGAAACGGTGTGAATATGCCCATGAAGCGTGATCGCTTCATTACTAGTTTTCTAATCTAGGTTTCGTATTAATTCCTTAGAAAAATAAATAAAAAATTTTAGATAGCTTATTTTTCTTTAATTATTTAAGAGCACAAAGTCAACATGAACTTTGTGTAAAGGCGAGTCGACTTGACACTTAATACACTTATATTTCAAATTAAATTCATATAGTATTGATAATAAATTTAATTTAATGGTGAATTTAAAATTTTTTTCTCTATGAGCTATTATTTACTTTTAATGCGCATCTGTTCTAATTAGTAGAACTTTCTAGAAAAAGTTGTGTTGTCTGAAATTGGTCGGTCTATAACCTAATTACTCAACTCTAAGCTAAATTTCAAAACTTGTCAATATTCAATAATTTTCAAACATTGTTTGCCTTATTTCATAAATTAATTGATTAACATTATCAATGATTGCTATAATTAAAAAATGCGCTTGAGTTAATTAGTTAATTGCACAGAACAATTTCAATCTTTATTAATTTATAAAAAAAAGTCCTGTATAAATCGAATGACTTCTCATTATCATTTTATCATTTTATTTGTGATTCTGAGTGGAATGTGAATAACTCTAATTTTTAAAATATTTATTAAAATTTGTGAATTTTTATATCAGAATTTTTGGGAAAAATATCAACTTAAACATTGAACCTTCAAAAATTGAGAAATGTTTCTTAAAATTTTGATAGTCTGTGTTAGCTTCATATTATTTGGAGGCAAATCAAACGGAAACAATATAGGTAAAAAATTTATTTTTTTAAAAAATAAATTCGACAAAATCATCAACGAAAGTCTTTATTTAAAAAATAAATTAATTTTGATAACATTTCAGCTACAATTATCAAATTTGGATTTTTTAAATATTTTTATTTCTTTAAATTTAATTTAGCTTGTAATGATGAAGTTGAATTCACATGTAGTAATGGTACCTGTATTCCTCTTGAGGATAGATGTAATGATGTGAATGACTGTCTGCAAGGCGAGGACGAAGATGATTGTCGTAAGTGGTCGTAAGTTTTAGTCTTAAAATTCCAAAATTTACTAAGAACAACATAAAAATTAATAAAGTAAAAGCCAGAGAAGTAAAAATGTAAAATATGTAAAGAGAATACTATTTTGCAAATAACTTAATACTAACAATGCAATATTCTGTAATTTAGCAAGCCTAATCTAAAATTTGGGTTTTTTTCTCACTATTTAATAAAAATTCTAATAACAGCAACTTGTGACGGATTCCAATGTGAGAATGATGTATGTTTAGATATTGATAAACTTTGTAATCGTGTAGCAGATTGTTCCAATGGAGAGGACGAATACTTCTGCAATGAAGGTAAATTTTTAGCTGTAGAATTGGCATATTTCAAGGCGTTAACACTCGAAAAAAATAATTAGAAAACTTTTTAGTTCTGAAACTTCTGAATTTTTGAGATACCATGTCAGGAAGTGCAATTTTACTTTTTTATTTTTCGAGATTAATCCTTCAAGCCTTCGCATGTTTAATTATTTATAAATTTTATGAATCAAATTTCAAATTTTTGCACAATTATTTTCATATAGAGCCTCGTGAATGTGCTGATGATGAAATTACGTGCGATGAAAATAAGTGTATACCGATCTCACTTAAATGCGATGGTGTGCCAGATTGTAATGATGGAACAGATGAGCGCGATTGTTTAACAGTCACTTAGTCCAGGTATTTAAACTTTGTTCAAGTTATTAAATTTTCTCATAAAATAAAAATTAATTTATACTTTTTCAGATGCAACCTTCATAGAAAATAATAGTTGAAATCTCAAAACAAAAATTTATTTTATGATGAAAACTAAAAAAGTTTCAGAATGTTAAAATAAAAATTTTGTAAATTATTTTGAAATAAAAAGTAAACTTTTAAAAATTTATATTTTATATTATATTTATTTATTTTATTTACACTTATATTTTATAGATTGCAAAATAGCTCACAATGTAGTCCATACTAATATCATTAAATGAATTTTAGACACATAGACATTATTTTATTCATAAATCCAAGTAACTAAAAGTAAAAATTCATATTCATATGTAGACGTGTGTCAAGAAAATGAGTACCAATGTTCCGATCTTAATTGTATCGATGAACATGATCGTTGCAATAGCATTCAAGATTGTGCTGACAATTCTGATGAGCACAATTGTGATCGTTGTGGAGAGAAAGCATTCTAGTAAGTACCACATGTATTATGCACATTAGTAACTATTGGCATTGAAATTTTTTTGCACAATCACTAAATTTGAAACATTTCACCAAAAAAAGCTGTCGAGTAAGTCGTGAATGCATACCTGATAATAAGCAATGCGATGGAGAAAAGGACTGTGAGGATGAAAGTGATGAAGAGTATTGCATTTCGATCAATGAACAAAATAGTGAAATTTCATGTGGAGCAAATACTTGGACCGACGTACTTCCAACAGGCGGTGGAAAAAGACGCTTTTGCAGGGGAACATCAACTAAACAAAATTAAAAAAATCCGTTTTAATTTTATTTCTACATAACAATCTTCTATAAATATCTTTATTTCACTTAAATGATCACCAGAAGATGACGATGTAATTGTAATTTCATTTTCTTAACTTTGGCTTAAACTTTGAATTTATTCTTTATTGTTATAAATTTTTACAAATTTAAATTTATAAGCAGAAGTAGAATTGGAACTAGCTTTTGAAAAATTTAATCAATCTGGAGAATTGCCTATAATTTGGTTATATATTTTTCAGAAAAAACTTTTGTATTTAAAAAAAATCTTTTTAATATTTACTGTTTATGTAGGTATATGTGCAATAATTTTCTCCGGCAATGAATTCCTCTAGTCCGCACTTTGTCTGTCTACTGTGAAACTACTATTCTATACTAATTCAAAGCTAAATTTTAAAATCTTTTAATTAAATACTGATTGGTAATCAGTAAATGCTATAATTCAAAAATGCGCTTGAATCCTTTTGTTAATAGAAATTTTTTTAATTACTTTATAATTTATTTTTAAAATTTTTATATAAATTGAGTGACCTCTCATTATCAATTTAAGTTGTGATTCTGTTTTTGAATGGAATGTGAATATTGCTTTGGTATATTTAAAGAAATTGTTGAATCTACTAAATTTGAGAAATGTTTTTCAAAATTTTGATACTTTACATGATTTGTGCCAGCTTCATATTAATTGAAGGCAATGCAAATGAGACCGAAAATACATCTAATCAAGGTAATTTTTTTTATAATTGTCTGTTTGATAAATTATTAGATCATTGTCAATTCTCAGTTGTGATTCAAACATCAGCATCATTCAAAGGCAACAGTTGGCTTGAATTAAATAGAAATACAATTACTAATGATTCAAGACAACTTGCAAGTGGAATTGCACTTTTATTCTCAACAAAACAATCTAATGGATTACTCTTATGGTACGGACAGCACAAAGGACATGCATTTAATGGCGAGGACTTCCTTTCACTTGCTGTAAATGATGGAATTTTAGAATTTGCATTCCGTTTGGATGGTGAAGAGTCATTCATTCGTTATCATGGATCACGTGTTGGTGAGAACATTAAACATATTGTCATATTGAAGAGAAGAGGCAACCAAGCTAGTCTCGAACTTGACGGATTAACAGAATATGGCGAGACAAGACCGACGCTTAAGAAAGAAATGGAATTACCAGGTCACATCTTCCTCGGAGGTGCACCAGACATGAGAAGATTTACAGGCGATCGTCACACACAAGGATTCATAGGATGTATACATGTTGTTGAGCCTATTACAGGAGGTCCAATTCGATTGGGCGAAAGGACTATTAGTTCCATGAATATTGAACAATGCCAGTAAGTTTGACATTTTTTAGCAAAAATTAAGGTATTTACTACAACAAGATGACGATGAGCTTGCACAGTGGGAAATTTTGACAAAAAATTTTTTACTGTTAATTCTGTTAGGAAAAACCCATTGTTGTTAAAGGTTAACTTTTGGTTTATCAAAAAGTAAAGAAAACAAGCTTTAAAACTATATAAAAAACCCAAGTCAGAAATATTTAACGTTACGACAGTCACACTTTTTGCTGTGGTGCCACTTGGGAAAGGTTATTATCTAAAGCAATCTAAAGATAAAAGTTGCCTAATCTAGTTGATGCATTGTATGGAAAATAATAAATATTTTACAGAAATGATGATGATGATGATGATGATCACAACGATGCATTTTAGGAACAGAACCACCAAAGGATTAAAAAAAGTAGACAAATACAAAAAATTTGTTTTTCACACTATTAAAAAATTAATAATCAAAGCAATATTTAGAAGTAAAAAATCAACCGTACACTTGATACAGACAACAGGGACGTAGTCACAAGATGATCCTTAGGTGCCCAGGTACCCCCCTCGAGATCAAAGTTCAAAACAAACTTTTATTTTTTTATTTTTAAATCACAAATTATTTTTTTACAAAAAATGTTGAAGACTACCCACAGAATCAATCTTAACGAAGTATAAACATTTATAATCTACCACTCAGGCATCTGATGTTCTTTTTTGTAAACTCATTCTGAGGCTAAATTTTTAATAAAATTCATACAGTTTTGATAACAAAATTAATTGGATGATGAGAAAAATGACATTATGTACATAGGTATATGTGCAACTATTTTTCCAGAATAAGGATGCTTCTTGTCCGCACTTTGTCCATCTACCACCGATCTACTCCTTTATTTTAAATTAATTTAAAACTAAATTTCAAAACCTTTCAATAAAATACTGATTGGTAATCAGTATATGCTATAGTTCAAAAATGCGCTTAATTGTTAATTCTAGGGTTAATTCTCTATTAATTTAAAAAAATTCTATTTAAACTGAGTGACTTCTCATTATCAATTTAAGTTGTGATTCTGTTTTTGAGCTGAATGTGAATATTGATAATTTTTTGTGAAATATTTAAAAAAAATTGTGGAATTTTCAGACGTCAATTTTTGACGAAAACATAATTAATTTAGACAGTGAACCTTCCTAAAATTCAGTAATGATTTTTAAAATTTTGATAATTTACATGATCTGTGCTAGCTTCGTATTATTTGAAAGCAAAGCAAATGAGATCGAAAATACATCTAATCAAGGTAAAAATTTTTATTTTTGTTTTATAGTTAAATAGTTAGTAAAAGCTATCCAAAAGTTAGTCACAGCTAGTTTTTAACTAACTTTTTAACGGCTTTTATTACTAGGGACTAATTTCATGTCAAAAGACATCACACTAGTGTTGCAACGGAACTCTAGATTTCGATAATTTATAAAATAAATGATTAAATATAGATTTAATAAATATTTCTAACTTTAGGTTGTAATGATGAACTTGAATTTACATGTAGCGATGGCTCTTGTATTAATATTGGAAATCGATGTAACCAGATATACGACTGTGCTCAAGGCGAAGACGAAAAAGATTGTACAGGTAAATTTTTGGTTAAATAATGTTTTGCCAAGTTGTGATTTTGTTTTTGAGTGGAATTGTGAATATTTCTGATTTTTGTGACATATTTTAAAAAAATTGTTGAATTTTCACACCTCAATTTTCTCTAAAATTGAGAAATGATTCTTAAAATTTTGATAATTTACATAATCTGTATTTCTTATTATTTGAAGGCACAGCAAATTTGACCGAAAATACATATATTCAAGGTAAATTTTTTAAATTTTTTTGTACATATTAAAGTCTAGTCTAGATTTTAATAATGTATAAAATCATATAAAATAAAATAAAGTCAATTCTTCTATCTAATTCTGTTAATTTTATTTAGGTTGTAGTGAATATGAATTTACATGTAATGATGGCTCTTGTATTAATGTTGAATTTAAATGTGATGGAGTGAACGACTGTCCACACAGCGATGACGAGGACGACGAAAATTGTAAAGGTAAACTTTAAAAAAATGTTTTGCACAAAAGTAAACATATTTGACACTTTTACATATATCCCAATGGGGGAAATTCAAGTTCGCCAGACTTTTCGAAAGTCTAGGGGTATTAAAATACACAACTCAAAAATTTTGAATTTCAAAAAGCCGTTGAACTTTTTTACTCATTTTCTTAATGTTTCTATCGATTACACAAAGCATTTAGCTTTGTTATTGCTACAAATGATTAATTACATTATCTTTTCCTTGAAATTTCCTATAAAAACTGCTATTTTCAAGTTTTTTGATTTTTCGACTTTTCGAAACTGGGGTATTTAAGTTCGATTTTTGTATGGCAGACAGACAAATAAGCAATTTTTACAAATTTATTAGGAAACTTTAACGGTCACAATTCTTGAATTTCCCCCATTGGCATATATCAAATTTTTTTAATATTTTAGAACAATGTCCCGGATTCCAATGTGACAATGGTGCATGTTTAGGTTCTGTTAAACGTTGTGATGGTGTAGCAGATTGTTCAAATGGCGAGGATGAAGAATTCTGTACTTAAGGTAGATTTTTAAAATTTCGATTTTGTTTATGGTTTTAATCTAGAAGAAAACTTGATCTCTGGTTGTGGGGTCGTACAAAAATGATGTTTAATGTTAAGGCGAAGAGGGATCTGATGTTGTTTGGACTTTTATACAAATGAAAAATTCTCCTTTTTTCTTTGGAAGATTAAAATCTTTGCATAAGGATTATTTGAGCCTTGATATAAACTGTAATTGCTCATATTAAACATATTATATTCTTTTCAGACACAGCTTCTACAAAAAATAATTCAACTGTGAGTTAAAATCTCAAAACAAAAATTTTTTATGATAAGAAATAATTTTTTTATACATGAAGAACCATAATTAAAAATATAAAAACCTAAAAACGTTTTTTTGTATTTTTTTAAAAATTTTAAAAGTAAGACTCTGAATTTTATTTACAGAATAAGAACATTTTTTTAAAATTTTTATTTTAAAAAAGAATTGAAGTTTTAAAAAATTACACCAATTTGAATATCTAAATATCTGAAATTACTCAGGCAACTGAAGTTACTTCATCGATTGTTTGAGGCAAAATTTCAATTACACTTTTGATAACAAAATAAATTGGATGATGAAAATCATCATAATTAATTTATTCATTGAAATTTAAATTAAGTCATTGAATCTTCTAAAATTAAGAAATGATTTTTAAAATTTTAGTGATTTGTGCTAACTTCATATTATTATTCATATTATATTTTAATATTAAAAAAAAGATCACAAAAAAAAATCAGTGAGAGACATCTATTTGTCAAAAAAATAATTAAAAATGTGTGAATGAAATAAAAACGTTACAGAACAATGGGCAAGATCAGAAAAAAAGGGAAAAAATTTTCAAATGCACATATCTCTGCTTTGCAGCATTCAATTGACATGATTCTTTCGCAGGCTGATAGCTTAGTTCAGAAAGTTTGTTCTAATGTTACATTTTTCAAAATGGCGATCTGATAAGTTAACATAATTAATGAAACTATATTTCAAATCAATTTTTCTTTATGAAGGAAGCAAGAAAAATAGTCAAAATCTTTGCAAAAGTTGTAAATTTTGCTATTTTCTTTCATATGAACTGACTATTACCATCAAAAATTGGTTATATTTAACTAAATTAACCAAAAACTTAATTACTTGCGAAATTCCTTAATTCATCAAAAATGTCAACTTTCTTCACAGCAATATAGCTACAAA
This sequence comes from Chironomus tentans, assembly GCA_963573255.1. NCBI lineage: Eukaryota > Metazoa > Arthropoda > Insecta > Diptera > Chironomidae > Chironomus > Chironomus tentans. Next base: position 12,155,066 of record OY754303.1, read on the forward strand.
GAGATTTAAAAACCTTTTGTTATTGTTTTGTATCAAAATAAGCCTTTAAAATGAGTTAATTTAACTAAAAAAATATTGAAATTTACAATGAGCAACAAAATTTGCTTAGTTTTTGCTCAAAAGTTTAAATTTTTTGTAACCGTTACAAAATTTTTGGCTGGTTATTTTCATTTAATTAACTTTTTTAGCTCTATCCTTAAGATTCACTACTTTTTCTTTTGTAATATGATACATATGATTAAAAGCTATTGTTTCAGATCAAAAAATTATAACAAAAATGAGTAATCAATGAGTTATTACAAATTTTACAAATTTCATCATAACTTGGTTAATTATAGTAGAATTTGAAATTTTCTTTGTTAATCTTGAAGATAATCAGGTTAGCTATCTTTTTTGTAAATAAAGCAAGTTCCTAAATCATTTCCTTCACATAAAATTTTTAATCTGAAAAATTCAAATGTTAATTAAATTAAGTTAAAAAGTCGCCATTTTGAAATTTTTTTACTTAGAACTTACTATTTAAGGTGATCAATTAGCTAGTGAAAGAATTATGTTAATTGGTAAATAGGTTGCAGAGATATTGCGTTTGCAATAAAGTGCAAACTCACATTTCCCTAAAATTGTTCGTGACGCTAGGCACTTTTAATTAACTTTTAGTTCCAACGGTAAAGCCTAGTGCTATATGTTATACACCAAAATGTAGGTCTCGGCGAGTGCTATAAGAAAAATATAAGACTTTATTACTTTATCTGCACCAATACCTAAAAAAATCCAAATAACTGCTCAGCGTCACGAACAATTCATTTTTGATCTTGCCCCAATAAAATGAGATGTGTTTTTATGCTTGGATAAAAAAATCCACCCCATGTTAATAGGGGGCAGATTTTTTTTTGATTGTGGGTCCAAAAAATTTCTTTATTCTCTTACTCAAGTTTTTGTAGGTGTTTTTAATTCTAATGGTACGTAAATAATTAAGTAGAAAATTAGAGTTTCAAAAAACGGACCCTATTAGACCCCATTAGACTCCCCTAATGCTGTCTATGTCAGAGATTTACCCAGAATTTTTTTAGGGGGGTCCAAATTTTTCTTTGATCTTTCACATGTTTTTTTTGTTAATTTTAACGGTACAAAAATGATTATTTAACACATTTGGGAAAAGTCAAAAGTATATTTTTGATTTTTTTAAAACTTTAACAAATTTTTTTAATCACTTTAAAAAAACCGGGTCATTTGGTTATGGCTGGTATCTTTTGTGAATGAGCTGAAGTGGCTCGGTGGCGTAGTGGTTTAGTTCTTCGGGACCTAATTACTGTCCACCGACACAGCGATCATGGGTTCGAGACTCGGCCGGGGAAATTGTTCTCTTGTCCTTTTTCGAATCATATGTACTGGAAATGAAGCTCACAGCCTTCCTTTGTAGGCTATAGACAGAAGTGTCATCAAAGGAGTGGTTCGGATCCCACTATAATCTGTAGGTCTAACTTGAGTGCAGTGGCTTGCCGACCCCTCACTCGTTAAACAATCATAAGCCGCGAATCGCCCTAGCGCAGCTATGGATCTTCTAGATCTGAACAGCAAAAGGTTTTTTTTGGTATCTTTTGTAGTGTTTTTGACTCAATAAATAGATTTCTAATCCTGCCCTGATCTCTTAAATTCAATTATTCTTAACACATTTTTAATAATCAAACAGACTTTTTAATTTTTGCTATTTTAACATCAATTTTATATTTTTTATAGTGCACTAAATCAACATCATTGGAATTTAATTATTTACGCTCCTCTACATCTTCCTCTTCATACTGTTCCTGCCACGGACAGAGATATATCCTTTATTTCGTACACATTCATATGCACGCATGGTGATTGTATTAAAATTTTAACGATTATTTATTCCATCATCTCTTTAGCTCTCGTTCCTTTTCCTTCCTCCTTTTTTCATTCAATATTTTTTTTTGTCTGTGCTGTATTTATGTACACATATTGGCCTATTTTTATGCCCATGTACACTGAATGAAAATGTTGTTTGGATAATAAAAATTCTCATGTCAAATAAAATAGCCTCCCTAAAATTTATAGTAATCTTTTTATCTCTTAACTTTGATCGATTTAAAAACAGTGATGCCTTAAATTTCCTTTTCTATTCATTACTTTCGTTCACTTTTTATGTTTCATCAAAAAAAATATTGACAAAAAAAAGAAGAGAGAATTTTTGTTCCACACGAAAATCGTCTAAAATCCGTTCCCAACATAAACATTGTTCGGCTTTTTATTTTCTCTCACCGTAAAATTTCTCTCATCCATTCCTCTCGACCACGTGGTTGCGATTTATCTTGTAGAGCGAAAAAGCGGCGCAGAAACCAATCACGCATTTATGCAGATATGCTATGCTTTTAGCTTTAATAAAAAGTTTTTTATACAGTGACACAATTACTCTTTGTGTCTATCGTCAGTGTGATAATTTTAGTTCATCAGGATATATTGGCGGAACAGGACAGAGAAAATCCATTTGTGGATATTTTGGGTGGCAAAGCGACATTGAGGGTTATGTTTGGAAAACCACATACTTCATCGTGGATTTAAAAAAATATACAAATTGTCGTCATTAGATTTTAAATACATATTGATGCCATAAAATTGATTAAGATAAAAAAGTTTTGATGGCAGGATAAGCAGGGTTGTAGATGGAATTTTTTCATGGGGTATAGAGGGATGTGAAATGGATTCTAACGATGGTTATCTGGCTCATCGGAATCAATTGAATTTCTTCACATTACGTACAGTTGTCTAGCAAAAATTCTTAGTTTCTGGGGCCGGTTGCTCAGTGCACCTTAGGATCTACACTTCAACTAATGGTGGCCTAGGGTACCTTTAGGGGCATACACTAGGGTATACCAAGCAACCGGTCTCTGGAATTAAATTCGATAAATGGAGCTACACAAAGCTTTCATGACTCCATAGACATTACCCAGGTTGCAATCAATATTTCTACAGGGTAGCCAAACTTATTTATATGAATAGAAAATTCATAGGGAAATTTTTGTATGTTTGTTCAAAAAACGAGATTTTTTACGATTTTTACAATTTTTTATTGCGTGATAGCAAAGAGTCTGATCCTTGACAAAAACCCTAAAAAGTTGAAAAAAATCCTTCAATGAAAATGATTTGACTCCCAAATCCACCGCTCCCTATGAAATCATCCTTAACAATGAAAGGATGACGTCACAACTGAAACATAATACTTTATAATGTTAATCTGAAGGAGCTTTCGCGCTTGTTACTGAAAAAAAATTTTTTGACTGCATGCGAGGGAGAAAGCCACTTGAAAGCAAACTTTTGAAACCCAACGAATATTTTTGAACAATGTAATAAATCATTACTATAGGTATTAAAGCTTACCAAACGTTTGATATATGAATACACATAAATTTTCCCCTCTTTTCAGTTCATGAAAATCTTCAAGCACTTCCGATTCGGAAAATTTATTTTCTTTTCTTGTCGGGGTTCCTTTGTTTCTTTAATAAAATGGGTTTTTTCGAGCTTACACTTACAAGAATTAGTCTATTAGTTTTATTTTCTGATAACAAAGTTCTGGGATATGAAAAATTGATTAAGGAGTTTCATAATTAATTTTAGCATGAATTTTGATTTATTTGACATTTTTGAATGAGTTGGTTGGTGGGGTATTGAAATTGTTAGAAATGTTAGCTTGCAGTTTGCCTTTTCTTTATTTTTTGAATTTTTTATGGGACAGTTTTAAAGAAAGTGGTTAGAAAAAGGATTCTTACCCTCAATCTACTCCCTCCTGGGGACGATTGCTTGCTATACTCTAGATTAAGTACTACTCTAAGAGGTAACCCTAGTCTAGAAAACCCAGGAAGATATGTACACCCTAGGAGAGGGGTTGTATCCAGAGGGGAAACTAAGACAGGGGTTGTATCCCCCTATTTTTTAAAAATCACTACTAGCCAAAAAAAAAGTCATGAGTCAAAAAGATAGAAAGATATCCAACCTTCCACCCTCCTCCAATAAAAAAACCTGGATACACGAATTGCCCTAGAATATAGATATCCACTTGATCTTGGTACTAGCCCCTTTCTAAATTTGCCTATAGTACTGAAATATTAAATTCTGGCAGAGAATTTAGCACATGTCGTTCTCTCTTTGCTATTGACATTCTTACTCCTCAAAATGCAACGACCAAAAACAAATCACAAAACTTACACTCACAAAACATAGACAGCAATTTATCCATCCAAGGCACAAGAAGTGAGACACATAAATATGAGCATTTCCTCGACAAAGTTTTCTTTATTAAATGTCAAAATTATAAAAATTTACAAAATTACTTTTTTGGTATTTCAAATTTCCTCCCCCTTTTTAACTACAAAACTCTCTCATTGTACTTTCAATTAACTTTTTCTATTTCCTCATTCTAGACATATCTCCACACCAAATATATTTGTATAATATGCAAATGGCTTGTGAGAAATAAATTAATTTAAAATAGTTATTTTAATTGAAGGACAGACAACTCCACACGATAATTAGGAAATTTATTTAGGTTTATGTGTTCTATGTCGACATTTACCAACAAAAAAGAAATAAAGTTGGAAGGAATCTGGGGTGAAATTTACATCAATAAAAATGTGATAGGACCTTTATCACATTTTCAAGTTATTCAATTAGAAATTATGTGTTTTTGGTGGTTATTGAAAAAGAAGGAATGGGTTGATTGTGTATTGGTAATGATAAGTTCTTTTTTGTACAAATTGGATGCTTCATTGAGTTATTCCTAGGGTAGTGATTATGCAATTTGTGAAATGACATTACTGACCAAGTGGTTGAACGTTGGTCTTTCAAAAAAAGATCCAAGGTTCGATACCAGGTCAGGTTTAGTTGGAAACTAATTGATCATTTGAATATTGAAGTCTTTGGTACAGAATGTGCTTACCAGGATGCTTCCTTTGCTAGTTATATAAGGACATACTACCTGGAAAGCACAAATGAAAGGAAATATGAATCTGGCACCAGGCTTATCCCAGGCCTGTTCAAAAAGGACCCTTCACATATTATTACTACTCACTTAATGTTGGAATACTTGAAGTTTTCCGCTTTCCATTGCAAATAGCATTCCAGCAACTCCTTGAAAACTTATTCCTTTATTGCAGTTTTATTCTTCTTCTTTTATTTTTGTTGTTATAAATAATTCTTTTATCGCATATAAGATTGAACGGATTCATCTTAAACGAGATAAATATAAATCATGAGAGTAATAGACGCTTGCAAATTTTCCATATATTTGCTTTTTTCCACATCTACAGGATAATAAAAATCATAATATGTATGTTGGTCCGTAGAAAATTGCAAACGAATGATTATTTCTTCTTTCTATTCTTTTTTTATTTTATTATCTTTATTCTTACTAGGCTAAACTTCTTCTTTATGTGTTTTTTTTCTCCTTCCTACTACATCAATAATCGCATTCGCAAATCTACTGCAATAATAATTGACTCAACATATATTCATGTGCTTGTGTATGTATGTTACTATGTCAGAATATAAAGCTGTGATTCACACCATGTTAATCGATACAATAAAAATTTTACCACCTACAACTTGCTCGTCCTTCTCCTGAAATATTCATGCTTTATAGTTTTTTTGTGTTTATTGATTTTTTGTTTGTTTTCTTGCCGCTTTTTGCACAGTCTAATTTTTGTTTTCGAAATTTGTTGGAGAAATTTGCAGAAATGTCATTATTACTGAGTTTTGTTGATATTGTTCGAATATGATTGAAATGATCCTGACTATATTTAAGTCTTTAAAATTTTCTTGCTTGAAGTGTCACAGAACCAATGTCCCCCTTTCCTTAGGGGTCGTTCGCTTTTTTGGGGGGAGGGGGTCTAGGATTTTGTAACAGGCTAAAATTAAAAACATTTTTTGGTTCGAAATTTGTAACAAAAGGGGAGGTGGGTCTAAAAGGTCGCTTTTCTGCGTAACGTAAAAAGTGAACGACCCCTTACTATTAAAAAATATAAATGTAATCCTAATTATAATCTAATTGACCTCTTGCATCAAGGTATGATATTTAAATGATCCTGTAATGACCTGTAATTTAAATTTCTTGCTCTCTAATTTCATAATCGATTTATTGTAATTATGCAGCTTATTATATGCAAATTTAATTTCAACTAATGATGCTAAGGTATTAGCAAATAAAAATTAGCAAAAAGTAAAATATCACATGAAATATTTTATGTAGAAAATTTAATAAAAACTGTCTTCAATTAAATTTTTATTCATATTAAATCAAACTATTCAAGAAAACACACAAATTTAATTTTTTTTTAAATTTTTAACTAAAAAATATATTATGTTTAAAAAAACGTTAAAGTTTGCACACAGTATCATTCTTAATTTCTAGAAATTTAATTACTTTTTTAAAAAATGGCACCATGTGACAATAATGTAGACACAAGCATATCCCGAAATTAGCTTTCAAACAGTTTCAACTTTAGGAGTTATAATCTTGGTTGGTTTTGTCCTTTTCCTGTATTATTAAGTTATTATTAGAGTTGATAAGTTATTAAAAAATTTCCATTTTAACTAAAATTTCTGTGCCAAGATAATAAACAAATGAAATAAAGCAAAAAATAATTCCGATTGATAGACTTTTAATTAAAAAAAATATTTCAATTTCAAAGTCAATATTTTATTTGAAGCAGCATCAGTATCACCTGTTTTTACGTTTGATAAACTCACTGTGACAGATATTGTGAAGGATGTTCGAAACACATGCCTAAAGATTTTCTTTGCTATGACTAAGTCATCGACGATGACGGAATAATTTTTTTTCAACCATTTCTAAAGATTCATGAGAAATAAAATCATATTGAGAAGCCTTAGAAAATTTTAAAAATATTTTTTTGAATATTATGAGTTGGGTAATTTGCCAATTCAACCAATAGCCAAATTCATAAACCGTAAATCATCAGCCAAAACTCACAATGTGGACAACCCTATGTAAATTACTCACAAAACTAATTAAACAAATTCAAAACCATAACAAAAATTTATATGCAAATGGTCGAATGTTTTGTTAGGCATCAGAAATCACTGCATTGCATAATTATTTGTTATGATGATGCATTTTCAGCTGTATGTTTATGTTGTATTTTTTTACTATTTTTTAGGCAATTATCAATAAATGCTTGGTGAAGCATATTGTGAATTGTGATGAATTAGTTATTGATAAAATAATAATAATTTCAACACATAAAAAATAATAGCGATTTCTGCTCCTCAAGCATAAATTACGCGAAAACATAATATCTGCATATGAATAAGTATAAATGTATGAACAAATGAGAATATGCATTAAAATGAAAAAGAAATCGAAATCAGGACAAATATAACATCGAGAAATTTTAGCGTAGTTTTAGGAAACATGATGGTTGGTTGGATGACTGACTGGATGAACCACGAGATAGTAGAAGGGTAGCCAGGAATATTTCAGGAAAATAAATAGAAGAAATTTTTATGTAGATCAATTTTTATCGTTTTCTGAGCTAGAAGTCGGATTTTGTATCCATAAAAAATATGAGTCGACTTTCTGGTTTAGTTTTTTTTAGCAAATTAAGCAAAATAAAACTCAAAATTATTATAAAATGAAAAAAATATAGGAAAGTCCTCTGAAAAATCAAGTAAATGGCCAGTCAAGATGTAAGCATGCCTATAGACATAATCAAGTACGATGCCAATAGATCAGGGTCGTAACGAAGGTCCATGAAGGTTTATCTTTTTGGTTAGGACGTATTGAATTTTGTGCCCCCTAATAAGAGACTCTATCGGCAAATGCTCTACTTTCTTCACCCTTGTTACGCCCCTGATGTGGATGGGAAAACTAAAAGCATTTAAAAGATACAGAATATAATAAATATCCACCATCTTTGGACTCAAAAGCTTTAATAATGTTGCTGTTGGTACCCAAAATTTGATTTTTATTATTCATTAAAATATTGGGTAGTTTATATTCTTATTACGCCACTACTTGGTGCTTTTATGAGTTTGGCTTTTGATTAATTTGCAAGTAAACAGCTGTTCAGATCCAAATTTATTAACTATAACATCAATTTGAGAAAATGAAACTAATATCTGAAAATGGTAATCAACAAGAGTGGCTCAGATCCTAAAGGACCCAACCCTGGCTGCTACAATATTATGCGCTTAGGCTCCACAATAAATAATTCCTCCTGCTATTTTTGAGCTTTTTTCTGTATATGTGATAATAAATTGTATTTTTGTGTATGAAATACCATAAAAAGCATTAAATCGTAAAGCATACAGTTCTCATTCAATACGTCGACTATTTATTTATGTGAGAAGAGTAATTGTTTGGAAAATTAAATATTACATGATTTCGCTATTTTTCCTTTAGTTTTCATTCTCTTCTGTCTCTTTATCTCCATTTTTCTTTCTCGTCAATAAATATTTCATTAATGAAATTTTTTTCTCTGTTAAATACCCATGGGAAAAATGGGGTGAAATAAATTATTTTACATCATTATGAGCAAAAACACTGTGAATGCATGGATATTCCATTCAATATGTAAAATGATTCCTGTTTTCCTGCATTATGGAGACTGAAAAATTAATAAATTTTTTTGCATACAGCGAAAATTTTTGAAATTTGATTTTAATTTAAAATTAATAAATTTTTTTTATTGTTCTTGAGTTCACGGATCAACTGGATTTTTGAATAATTGGGAAGTAATTAAATTCTTTTGTTTGTATTTTGTTCAGCTGAAATATTTGCAGAGTAAAAATATCTGAATGATTTTATATATTTGTAGAGTTGAATTCTTTTACAGCATGTCATCAATATTTGACATTAAAGAGTGAGTTTTCGAAATGAAAATTATAATTTCATAAAATTGCTTAAGATATTAAAATTTGAATTTTTTCGACAGTTTTTGAGAGATTTTTAAATAGAGAGAAAATGAGTAATGACTAAGTACCAGGCTAAAATTTTTCATCCATAAAAAATATGAAACACTAAGAAACTTTTTTTTGGCTTCACTCAGGCTACATCCTGACTAAAGTAATGGGTCGTTCGCAAAATACTTCACGCCTGAGGGGGGAAGTGGGGTGAAGAATTTGTGATAGTCCAAACTAACTAATAAAAAATGTTTCTCTATGGAAAATTTGTGGTAAGGGGGGGGGGGGGTTTCGAAAAGGTCATTTTTTTCAAAAATTAATTTACAATAATGATGAAGGAAATATTTTTAAAGAATTTAAAGAAGTAGGTGTGACTATCTAAATTACGATGATTCATTTAAGATTAGGAACCAGAGGCGTAGTCAAGAAGGGGCTCTTGGGGACTCGTGCCCCAATCCAAAAATTCAAAGCTCATACAAAAAATTTTGAATTGCAAAATTTTTGAAAATTTTATATTTTTTGCTGTAAATACTAAAATGTATCATCCAGGATGACTAACGGATGTTACTCAGTACCATAAATTTAAAAAAGTACATAATTTTTATATTTTTAAACCTCAATTCTTTATTAACAGAAACTCTTAAACAACAAAATTAAATTTCCATTGATACAAAAATTTTAAGCTCATTTCATGTAAAACTCTTTAAGTATTTTTAACAATTTCTTCTTCTTCTTTTTATTTAAAACTTTTCTCTTCCAAAAAACTTTTCTTCACCACAAAAAAGGCCAAAAGAAGAAGATTTAAGTCATGAGTCAAGTAACACAAAACAAATGAATTATCTAAAATGTCAATGTAGCTTTAAAATTTTGTGCGTGTTTGTGTATTTTGTGTGGCAAGGGTTCCGTAAACGAATCTCTAGCATCATATTAAATTAATTTGAATATTATTATGTACGTTCTCTTGATGACGTTTAAGGTCAACTTTCCTCTGAAAGCTCTTATCACAATGTAGGCATATAAATGGCTTGAAATCAAAATGTTTCCTTTGGTGCGTAATTCTATTTTTATAAGAAAAATCTGTTAATTTATTGTGAATTTTTGAAGGAGGCAGAAAAATGTTCAACATACAAGAAAAATGTTTTCTTTTTTTTCTTCTTTTCCTCATTTGCATATAAAATACTTACAAATTAGAGCTTTGCGAGAAGCATTTTAAACACTGCGTACACTGATATGGTTTTTCTCCTAAGTATTATGAAAATATACATATATGTAAGATATTATTAGCATTCATTCGATGTAAAAAAATTAATTTTTCTTCCTTCTCTTTTTCTCATTCGTTTCTGTTCATGCTGTGGGCATTTGAGATTTAGATTTTGGGAGGCTCTATACTTTAAGATTGTGTTTAGGGTTTGTATTAATTTTTGGTTGCTTAAAGCTATTTTTGTGCAATTCTTGAAAGATAATTCAATAAAAACTATCAAGATGGGCAACTTAAGACAGTCTGTTTATCTGAGCTATTGGATTTTTATTTTAGTAGGGTGGTTTGGGGGTCAAACCCACCCACCCCACTTTTGGGAATTTTTTTTAATTTACTAGGGTTTTTAAACAATAGATTGCGGTTTAATTGGATTCGTAGTATCTTCAGCTGGTTTCACCGAGCAGCTGTTACCCATTTACATTATTATATATTAGGGTTTTAAGAAAAAAATCCCAAAACCTCTCTAAATTTTCCCATTCACACAAAAAAAATTACAATCCCCCCTTCTAATTTTTTTGGATACGTCCCTGTAGAGATTATATGATCAGTGTGCACGTGTTGGCTTGGAAGAGGAGTCTTCCATCCAATTCCTTACAAAATTTAACGATCAGATCATATTTTTTGAGAATCTGGATAAGTTAGAGTCATCCTAGTCAAACTAGATGTTTGTTTATAATGATCACCAACCGGACTAGGAAAGATCATTCCTAATGATCAAGTACGAGACTCAATTCCCATCAAATTGAACTTTTTTACTAAATAATACTCATAAATCAGTATTATGAGATCAACAGCTAGCTCAGTAACTAAGGAATCTCCTGACTAAATTCACAAAACAATACCAACAAGACCTCAAAAGTCCATAGCATGACTTAACATACAATATATAATAAATGTGGATACATACCAGTGTGTGTATATGTGTGCTTTTTCATATCTGACTTCTGGTGAAATCTTTTACCACAATGGTTGAAAGGACACTCAAAAGGACGAACGTTACTAAAAATATATACATACGGACACAAACATTATTATATATAAAATGATATATCTACATACATGTAAATATTTGAAGTTTGTTTGCAAAATTCAAACAAAAGGAAAAGGAGAGGAAAAAAGATGAGGGAATGCAGTGTAAATACCTGTGAATCATCATATGTGTAGATAATGTTGATGCTCTCTTGAACTCTTTTCCACATTGGGGACACTATAAAAAAGAAGAAGGAAAAAAAGGGAAAATGTAAAACCTTTAATGATATCAGCATAAATCATCATGACATTAGCGCATTCTTTCCTTCAAAGTGTGGCTTTTTTCTACTTTCTAGACATGAACTCAAATATTTTTCTCGGATGATGTTCTCTTCCGCAAACTTTATTTTTTAATATTTTAATGCTCAATTGAAGGACATTTTTCGTATGTCTTCAAACATCCTCTACACGCAGCACGGAGAATTATGTGGGTTTATTTTATTATTTAGGATGTTGAACAATTCAACTGTTCATAGTTCTGATTGGAATTATGCTTAAATATTCCGGAAGTATTTGGGACGAGAGCTTAGAAAATATTTGGATTTATCATTTGTTTTAAATTGACATAAATTTATTTTTGGCTGTTGGTCGAAATTTTTGAGATTTTGTGCTTTAAGTTTAGGAGATTTTAGTATGAACTGAGAATTTTTAAAAAAGGGTTGGGATCAGGACATGAGGAAAATCAGAAATTCAATTCGAAAAGCTAATGGAAAATGAATTTATGAAGGATATTTTTTAGTACCTAACAAAACTATTCTAAAAATTATAACAAATTATTTTTAAAAAATGGCACAATTCAAGTCCAGCTTATTTAAATTCAACAGTTTAGCATGAAATTTTGCAGAAATTTTGAATTTTCTTTTATTTTTCGAATTTTTATTTAAGTTTATAGAAATGTCTACCCTTCTTTAGGGCTATCGGTACCAAAATCAATAATTTTGACCAACTTTCAAATTTCAAGTAGGATGTTTGAACTGTCCAAAGATCTCATCTTGGGGACCATTTATAAATAACGTCACACAAAAAACGAGATTTTTAGACTCCCTCTGTCACAAAATTTTTAAATAATTTTTTTTTTCATTTTTATGGAAGTGCCACACATCATCTCTCTAAAAATTGGAAGGTCATTTATGAACGACCCGTTGGTTACACCCTTGGTTGAAAGAATTGGAAGTGGAATTGATGTGATCCCTAATAGACATTTAATCATCAATCTACTAAGAATTTAATAAATTTCATCTCAAGACCGACCATCAGTACATTAGACAAATCACAATTAGTAATGCAAATGTTCAAAAAATATATATTCTAATCTGTATCAAAAATTATTCTATTCAACCAAAATTGATCCACATTTTAAATTTACTTATGAAAACTAACTCAAGTGTCAAACGTACCTTCTAAGAATTTAAGGGTTTGTTATTTAAGGAAATTAAATTCTGATTATCATACATGCGGAAATTCATTCATTTAATTTTCTTAGACTTGGAAACTATTCAAATAATTTAAGGACGATCTCTGAGATGAGGAAGGAAAGGATGTAACATTTTTGTGTGTGTCACATGAAGTGAAACTGATGATTTTGGGAAAGTTTAGTTAGAATTAAGTTTTTTTGGAGCATGCAGCATAGACAATATGAGTTTAAGTTCCCATAAACAATGCTAATTCCAGCACATAATGAATGACGAAGTAAAGGAAGCGAAAGAAGAATTCCAAAACACACAATTGTAAATTAATTAAATTAAAGTGATATGTCATTGACTGAAACTTCCATTTTCTCTCACCCCGTTCATTACTTGCGGCAATTTAATTCATTTAAGGATGATTATGATGACGATCAGAGATAAAAATCATGAATCGCTATTAGCAGTGCAGTAATATGCTTTAAGAGGTTACACAGATCGTGAATATTTAAAGAGGTCGGGATTGTCAGCTATTGTATTGATTTTCCATAAAGCTTTACATGTAGACATATGCACACAGCTATTCGATTGTGTGGTAAAAGTATTAACGCATTAATTAATTAATTAATTAATTTGAGTTAGATTTAATCTGAACGGTATCGTGCATTCCTGTTTTAATTATTAAATCACATGATTGATTTTTTTCCATAGTATTTTTTTTCAATTAATAATATTATGTGGTGCTGTAATTGCCATTCAATTACTGTATATGCCATTTTATTAATATCATATGAAATCGTGTTCTAGCTTAAGAATGCATGTCTATTAATAAAATAAATGGCTTGAAATAATTAAGAAGGATATAAACTGAAATAGAATTGGATGTGGTAGGCTGACATTCTTTAGTATGGATATAAAGGATTTGGTTTTATTACAATTCAAATATAAATTTCTTTGAAAACATTCTAAATTCATTAAAATTTAGTATTTCTGGAATGAAAAAATAAAGAATTTTCGGAAGGAAAATTAACGAAAATTTTCATTAAACAATCTGGGATGAACAACACCCTACTTAAGCATCTCCCAGCTTCACATCTGATAGGATCAATTTCCAAATTTAAGATAGAATGAAAGAGGAAATCCACAAAAATTCATCAAAATTTAAAAAAAAATGATGTTTACTAAGAATTCTATATATCAGAATTGGCAATCGGCAGGCCCCTGTTTTGGCATCGATAACACCGGTATTTTAGAAGCTTTGATCTGATATCGATACCTACTCCTTATTACTTATTAAATACAAGCTAAATTTTCAATACACTCAATATCTTGCATCACCAAAAAAAAATTGAGATTAATCCCACAAAAAGAATATCTGTTTCACAAAAAGAATATCTGTTTTATAAAAAGTTGTCGATTCATTATTGATTTTGTTTCGATTTTAAATTAAATACACATCTAAAGAAGTTTACTTCTCAATATTTCCACATCGAATGTCTCAATACATCCAAATGTACTTTTTATGTACAGAAAATAAGGCAGTGCTTTTTATTTTATAGATATGAGTAATATATGGGGATGTAAAAAGTCGAGAAATCTAATAAAGGTACTCAAAATTTTTGATAAACAAAACTCTTTTTATGGTGTTTTGAAATTCATTTGCATGAAAAGGGGGGTGTTTTGGGATAATTTTCTCAAAAAACCCTAGCAAATTGAGGAAAACTTCCATTGAATGGGATGTTTTGACACCAAAAGCACCCAATGGTTACGCCTATAGCCAACCTTGGTTTCATACGAAGCACAGTAAATTTCTTTTAGTTTTACAGATATTTAAAAATCTTAAACCCCTAAAAATTTACTGAATATAAAAAAATTATTATTTCCTCAACAATCTTTTAACATCCTATACTGCGTAATAGTGAATTTTAATAAAAGGAGAAATTAAAAAAAAATTACCAAAAATAACACTTGTTGAAACTAAAAAAGTTATCATCATTTTAATGTGCCGACTTTATCCACAAGGAAAGTATATTAATAGTTTTTAATAGAGAAAATAATTTTAATCAGTCAGTAGTTCAATATTATGAACTAAGACGCAAACTACGGAGTCATTCACAAATGATGTCTATCGAAATAATACATGTTAACTGAAGGAGGGGGTCCTCATGTCACAAAATCGAAATAAATTGACTAATTTTTAAAAAAATCTACTGAGGATCACACAACTCGAAACCCACCTTACCCTTCTGAAATGTTTGACATCACAAGTGAATGACTCCCATATGTTGACGTAAATTACACATTATGAAATATTTGCAGAGTAAAATACTGTTTTGAGACTTAAATAATTTCTTAATTCCCCAAGTAAGAGATATCACAACTCAAATGCTAATACATCACATTAATTTTAAAGAACATTTCATTCAACCTGCACATACGACAGCAAACAATTGAGAATGCCTGTCTTAATAGCATTTCATAATGAACAGTGTACTAATGTCGAGAAAAATCATGGAATTTCAGACACTCATCATCATTCTCATTTTACATAGAGACGTGTATTGTTGAAATCTTTCTTGACATATCTTCACTTGTGTCAACAACAATTAATCAATGTTTTGTTCTCTTTTTTAGTATTTATACGACGATGATGAAAAGAAGAGGAGAGAAAAAAATTGAAATCAAGAAACTGCTATTGCTTCTGTATCAGCCTTTGTCACTTTTGAAGTATTTTTATGTTAATTGTAGCGATTGTATGCAGTTGAATGAAGTTTGCTTTTGAAAGAAATTAAGTCACTCGAAACGGAAACAATGATGATAAGTTATGATTAAAATCTAGATCATACCTTGCGAATTTTTTTGTCAGATTTTTTTTTGAATTTTTTAAGATTTTTTTTGAAAATGATGCTAAACTATAAATTTTAATTTTTTTGTTCCGTTCCATTAAAATTTCCCAAAATAATCCGAAATTCATCATAAAAGCTTACCGGAAATATTTTTGTTGGATCAATCAACTCAGCTTCCCTTTTAATTTTCTTCACAACTGATTGCTGCTGGAGGTTAGTGTACTTTGCAATGTTATCAGCTAGTGATGCAGATTCTTGCTCGAGACTTCTTGCTGGGCTCCATATCTTTGAATCTCTACTTGTGAGGTTCATTGGGAATGATGCGGTGTTCGATGGTACTGAAAAATTAAATAAAACCATCAAAAACAGATTTAGAAAAAATCTCAAAAATATGCCTAATCTGGATTAAGCTTGAAATATTCCAAAAAAATTCTACCACTTCCTGATATGATATCTCTAAAATTCCAACGGATTCTGAAATCATTTGATGAACAATTTAAGGATTCCTCGGGGTTTCCGAGGTATCATGTGCAGATATCTAAAAAAAGTTTTGGTTCAAACAGTGGCGTAACCAAAAATTTTTATGAGGAAGGCCCCATTGACCTGGCTACGCTCCTGGGTACAAGTATTACAGATATTTTTTGTAATTAATTTAGATCCGATAAGTCATCGATTTTTTTGTAATCATATTTCAAATCTGGGCTATTCTAGAACTATGAGCATAGGCAAGGGTAAGCTGTTGGTGTCAACCTCCCCCTAATATGTAAAGATCTAGATCAGAGCTTGATAATTGGTCAAGTTTCTAACACAGATTTAGCTCTTTGTTGGTTGGGGTCTCTCCCCCTTGATAGAAAATTTTAATAAATTTGCTAGTGTTTCTTGAGAATAAATCTTGATAAGTCGAGGGTGGTGTTTAACACCCAAATCACCCTCTGGACAAGCCCCTGCTACACCTAGTCAAGTTACATTTGATCGTTTGATTTTATTAATATTTTGTTTCCATCCTTCACTCCTACACATATCAAAAGTTCTATATAGTGCATTAAAAGTGTGATATTTAAAAAAACACAACTCTGCTTATTTCAATAAATTTTCTCAAACTTTAAAAAAAAATCAAATTCATATTACTTTTTAAAAATTCACATCGAAAAGTTCAATAACTTGTTTCATTATTATTTTTAAATGAACCCATAAATATTTACATTAGGCAGTTCTCTTATTGAATGTTTTTACTTTTTTATTTGCACCTTAATTATTCAAGGATACTCAAATGAAGCAACTGATAGAAGTAATTTTTGTGATCGTTGAACTAAGTTAATTTAAAGAAAAGTTAAGATAATTTTTAAGGATTAAAAAAAAAAGATTCTTTACTTATTGAGGATTTTTAGGTCAAATTTTATTAACTTTTCAACCAAAAATTTCAATTAAAAACTCACCTCCATTAATAGCTTCCACTCTTGCCACATTTTCTCCATTCAAAGCCTGTGTCTGTGCTGACATGAGCGCCGATAATGTAATTAAAAACTGTGACCAGATTAGATGATTTACTTCCACTGAAGCCTGTGAATCTGCATAAAATTAAATTCACTGATTTTAAATCTCTTTAAGCACAAAATTTAACGATTCACAAAACTTACTCATCCCACTCTCAAGGAAATTGAACAAAATCTGATAGTAATGTGAAATTAAATTGTAATTCATGTCTGATTGATTCGTTTCATCAGACGATTGATCACTAGCATTACAGATTTCAATTTCATTATCCATTTTTTACTACTGCTGTGTCCTTTGTATTCTTAGTTGCACGAGTTAGAAAAATCAACCACAGTACTTGACACGAACGCAACCTGAACAGAACTGATTAAAAACTATTACGATTTCCAAAAGATGTCATACGACGATATGATACAGTTTAGTGTCATTTGTGAGTGGTGAGGTAATTTTAATAATTTTTTTAATGGAAATACGACTCACATATATTCGACAACGAGTGACTTAAATCATTCAGTTATTTGTATTCCCCCAAGTGTGTTCATAGATATGAAAGCCGTTTGGATTGGTTGGATTTTTTTTTATATTATTCCATTTGCTTTGTGTTTCCATATTACATTCTCGTTTTTTTGTGTTCTGCGGATTCATATTTAAGTGTTGTGATGAGTGTTTTGATTAATTATCGCTGATAAAATGTTAAAAGATTGAATTATTAGTAATTATGCAAATGTAGGAGTCGGAGCAGTACCTAGGATGTTTTTTGGTAGGGGAGGGGGTGTCTGTGATTTTTTTTGAAGGACTAATTAGTAATGTTGATAAGTTTATCAGATTTTAATAGTTTTGGAGCATTTTAGCTTGTAATGAGAGTGGTGCGCTTAGTCCCATTGCAAGCTGTGGGTGACTGAAGTACAAGGTACCGCGGAGGCTAAAGTCCACCCCCAGGTCAATGTCGTACTAGCGTTGTGCTGGATTGGTGGCAGTTTCACGCCGAATACCAGACTGGGGTCGGTCTGGGTCAGAATTCTTTTCATTTGTGATTTCCAGAAGGGTGACTGAGGCTAGACCTAGAAGTCATGATTTATGGGATGCAAAATTGCACCGCAAATTTTAAATTTTACTCCAGATGCCAAAAACCATTGCTCGACCACTTGACACAACCCCCTAACTACATCCCCATTCAAGAGCGTGTAATTTATTACCCAGCTGCAATTATTAATAAATGGAGAAAGTTTCAAGTGCAAAAAAGATTTATTATTAAATCTGATAGTGATATCCAACTCAATTATACATTATAATACAAAATTGTGTTCTGTTCATACAAATAATACAATCCAAACTCAATATTTAAACTTTTAATTGTCTTGTAAACACAAGACATTGTAAAATATCCTATTCTCAATTCTATAATACATATTTCATTTATGAATTATTTATGAGGAACTAAGTAAAGTTGATTGCAATCTACTTGACTTATAACTTCATTAAATAGTTAACTTTTGCTCCTATAGTTTATGCAATTGTTATAACTTGAATATGATTGGTTGAGATGCATACACAAAAAATACAAGAGAACAAACAACTAGAGCTGGAGCAGTTGTGCAAATAGAGTTTGTTTTAATTGAAGATTTTCGTACAGTAAATTTTTGTATCACAATGAATCACTTTAAATTCGTTTTAAAATTACTAATTTGAAAAGTTTTTTAAATGAGTTAAAATTAAAAGAGAATTTGGATAGTTTTTGGGGGATTTTGTTTGAGTTTACAGCACAATACAATATTAAGGATATGTTTTGGATAAAAAATGATTTTAAATTAACAAAAATAGAGTTTTTTATGAGTAATTTTTTTTATTTGATTTTCGAAGAATGTTATTTTCTAGAGCATTTCTGAGGCCCAAAACGTGGCTTCAACCTTAAAAATGATCATATAAAGAATTTAAGGAAAAAAAATTAAAAATAACGGTCAATAAAATATAGAAAAGTGTCAGTTAGGGACGTAGCCCTAAAGGGAGAGGGTAGGTGCCTTGTTTGTGTCTATGTCTTAGCCTTGTTTAGCATGCAGCTAATTACATACTAGTTTTAAGAACAAACCCTTATCAATTGTCTTACTTAAAACCATGCCTCATATCTCATCTCCATCAATTGACGTCAATCCATTAAAACTCATCAAGCAAATAACGTCTGCATCTCCTCAAAAACAATAATCATTAAACACAAATTTCCATTAAAAAACAAAGTAAAATTGAAACAAATTCTGTTAGTAGAAAAAAAAGTTACTATTCTTTATTATTTTTTTATATCAGTTACAGTAATCGTTCATTAACTATAGATTACAAAATAATGTGAATTGTTAATGTAATTAATCAATACGGACATTTGAAATCAAGTCAAAAAGTCATCAGAATCAAATATTTATTTGATGACTTTACAAAAAGTTTTCAAGGTAAAAAAAATTGGAAACTGAAAATTGATTTATTAAGTCAATAAGAATCGATTTTGAATCGTCTAAGTCCACCACCAAGGAAAAAAACATTAAAAATGACCAGAGACGGCACATTAAAAATGCGCTATTGAGTATTATTATTGTCTTACGAATAAGATTTTTATTTTTTATGTGAGGAGAAATTTCATTCATTTATGATTATGATTTATCACAGAAAAGTTAGAAAAAAATACTTCAAAAGTGAAAAAAAAATTTGAGAGATTTCTGTGTATTATTATTTCTATTATTTCTCACATTGATTAGTAAGTACAATTTATTATCATAAAAAATTATAGTCGAATGCTTTTTTTTTTAAAAAAAAATCATATTTTTTTTTCTCTAAGTAAAAACTTGGCACAAAGAATTAATTGTTGTTAAGCTTTAAAAATATTTATTTTTTATCAATCAAAAAAAAAAATTCGATGACTTGATCACTAGTTTTGCTTATACCATGAAGTATTATCACCAGATTGATATTTCATTGTTCTCTGCTCTGAATATTGTGACTCAGATGTAACAATGCGTTGAGCGCTTCCGCTTACCGTTGACGATGTCATTTGTCGAGGTTGGAAAGTAGTCTATGATTGTGGGAAATAAAAAAAATTTACATTTATGATTTTTTATTGTCTGCAGCACAGCACTATTCAATGTAAATATTTGATGACGGAAACTTACCAAAACTCTTTGCGCTCTCTGCATTTGTGGACTGGCATCTGGTGACTCAATTGGTGCTATCCATTGCTCGATAAATTCACTCTCGGAACGTGCTAGCGATGGATGACTTACTGACCTGTGCAGTGAACGATGGTCACTGTAGCGATCATCATCGTAGTATCTGGAATATTTATATTTTTATGGTGAGTGTAAAATGTAAGCGAATGGAGAATGTTATAAATTTTTGAATGCATGGAAACATAGTTGAGTATTGTTCTGACTCAGAATTATGTCAGATTTAAAGTAATCTGGTGGGTCAGCAGGGGTTAGATGCACGGATTTACACTCATGACTGTACTTTAAGATACTTCTAGGGTACATAAGGTACATCCCTAGATACAACCCCTAGCTTCTAACTTCTACTTCCCTAAATATGTAGACCTGACTGTTAATGGCATGTTATTTATTTATACCAGTGATGTGCAACCTGTGGGCCGCAGAATTAAGCTGTTGCATGAAATTTTAGGAGCTAAAGTGTGCCATAGAGTTAAAAAGGTTGACCAACACTGATTTATACTGTCAAACTGTTGATGTTGGTACAAGGTAACGGGAGTCATTTTTATGGACATAATTCAGGAACGAGAACTTAAAAGACTACAACCCAATTTTCCAAATCCTACTCTCATAACAAATCACCCAAAAAGCTATAATTTACCTAGGTTGATAAGAGCTACCCTCCGACATCTTATCAAGATATTCTGGTCGTGCAAAATCGACCGTCGTTTCAGTCATTGAACGAATATCAACAAAATCAGAGCCTGATCGTGATGAGCGTGATGTGCGACGAGATCGTGGCATGTAGGCATGAGAAGGTCCAGGTTGTGGCTGTGAAATGATGTAGTCATTTCTAATTGTACGAACTGATGAACCACCGTCTGAATCATATTCATAGAGTGTTGGTAGAGAGCTTCTACGTGAGCGTGTGTCCCATGGCTGTTTCGTTGATTTTGATCCTTTAGGATGTCGCAATTTTACGTCTTCTTCCAATGGCGGTGCCAAAATTCTTATAATAACATCCCATGATTGTGGCTCGAAAATACGCTCATAACGTACATCTCGAGAAATTCTCTCGAAATCTTCTCTCACAATGGCTTCTGTCAACATTCTCCTCAATGTTGATTCAGTTGTAATAATTTCCTTCCACTTCAATTTATCTTCGTAGCTCAATTGTCGTTCCAAAATATTCGTTGATGTTTCGTAACGATTTGTACGTGTTACTGGCTCAATATCCGGTTCCTCAAGTACTCTTATAAGTACATCCCAATTTGGAACTGCTTTGTCTTCCTCTGGCATTTCAATTGGCTTCATATTACCGACCATTTCGGGACTTCTTAAGTGTTCACCTGTTGGACTGATGTATGTTGGTGGTGGGACATTTATTGGAGCTCTTTCGATACGTAGACCAACACCAGATGCACTTGAGATGTCAGAGAAGTCTTCCCATTGTGGACCAGTGGCATTAAGTGGATGATTACGTATATGAACATCAAATGTTGGATCGTGAATAACAGGTCGAATTTTATATTCAGTAACCATACGTTTCTGCTTCTCAATATCCTCAATTGTTCTCTTTTCAGTGATTGTACGTAAGAAGACATCATCGACGACATGTGATGTAATTTCTGGCTTACGAACTACTTGTATTGGTGCTTCCAAACTGTCGATTTCCATTGTTGTTGTGTACGTTGGATGACCTTCGTCGACAGTTTGTGTAACGGTGTGGGTTTCAATTTCTTCAATTGTTGTTATTGGTGGTCCATCAGCCAAATCGTCAGGCCAGTGAGGTTGCTATAATATTAAGAATGAAAATTAATACAGGAACATAATACACCGTCGATATGACACTTGATACTTACATATTTCCTGACGTTCTTATTAAGCGTTGAATACACAGTTGGCGGTGCAATATATTTAGGTGCTGGATGCAACTCAGGCATGTATGTGAACTGTGTTTGAACATTTTCATGTGGCAGTGATTCAATTGTTAAAATGCTTTCACGGTCCTCATGAGACTCCATGATTGTCGATAAATTATTTCGATCGTTTCTACTTACGGCACTTTCAGTATCAGATGATGATGAAATTGAAGGTGGTGGCGGTGGAGGACGTTTGACGCGAACTTGAACATCAAATTGTGGCGATGGAGCTTTAACAGCAACAGCTTGTATCTCTTGTACGTATCCAAGGTTCTCGCTGTAAACACTTGATGCTTCCTGTAAATAAGCATGATTTTCGTAACTACTGACGGAACTGTGTGGAAGTGAGCGTATATCAACTTCAATCTCAGAGTGTGATTCGCTGGGATAGTCAGATGGCAGTGTATCGCTTGAGCTTGGGGGTACAGCAACTTGCATTGGAACACGCGGTATCTTAACGCTCTCCTCGAACACAGACAGATTGCCTAAGCTACTTCCGCTAAGTTTTGTAATTTCAGATCCACTTCCAGCCATGTATAGTGGCAGTCTTCGAACGACAGGAATTGTTCTATTCTTAAGGCAATAATAGGACACTCCGAGACCCAAAAGGAGAAGAGTCAAAAACATTAAGGCACAGACAATAAAGAGAATTTGGGGACCTTTCAATGCACTCGTTATGACATCTTGACGAGGATCAGTGCTGTAAAAACATTTTCATTGTTTCATGAAATTGTTAAGAAATGATGTTAGACATGTTAATATGGATTAGACTCATGAGATGATTATAGATTAGTAATATTTACTGTGGTGGAAGTGGTGGCGGTAATGGCGGCAAAGGAGCAATCGGTGGTGGATAACGGCATACAATTGTGATAATTTCATCTCCGTCCATTTCCAAATTTGGATGGAATCGAACAACAATGTTGTTTGTGAATACACGCTGGGGATCCTGTTTGGTTCCACATCCCTTCAATGGCAATTCTATGTGATAACTCATGTCACCATGGCCGATGATTTGACAGGCGCTGTTGCGATCAAAATCTGCGTAGGCGACTCCAAAAAATTTTTCATTGAATTTTAAATCCACCTATGGTTGGATAGCACAAATGTCGTCGTGAATATTTCATTTGTATATGTGAGTATGGAAGAGAGATGAAAAAAAGACAAGATTTCAAGCTTTAGTTATGTATTCGTTGCAAAAAAAATAAAAATAAATAAATCCGCTTAGTTGTTACACCTCCACACTACCGCTTGCGCTTGGTGTGTTAAAATGTAACATGACCTCGGGATTAACGAACAGCTCTAACAGATTTTTCTTATTTTGTTGTCTAAAAAAATCTCTTTTATCGTCATACTCACTTGCATAGAACCAGCAGCACAATTTAAAGCAGCTTTTGTTCGGTTGAGGAAAATTATTGGACTTATGTCGTCTAATTTTGTTACCTAAGATGAATAGGAAGAGAATAATTATGAAGTGATAGAAATTTGCTTTAATTTTGACAAGGGTTGGTCACTTTTTGGGAATTATTATTTTTTCACATGCTTCTTTGTCACTAAACCTTAACAAATAAGAATTTTGAAGCAGATTTGCAACAGAATCAATAATGAACCTCAATTTCCAAAAAAGTTACCACCCATTGAACTCTGCAAAAAAAAGCAATTCCTTTAATTTCACACAACTGCCCACATATGTCATGTGAGTGTGTAAAACATGTCGAGGAAATTGACAATTTAATGTATATGAGAGAGATAGAGTTCAATGTCCACAAAACGAGAAGTCACTTACTTTTCCATCTAGAACTGTCTCCTCGGGCAATCCCTCGCCAATGTAATTTATATTATTGGCATGTGATGCATAATTCGATTGGCCGTTTACATGATGAAAGATTAATATAAGGAAGGTAAGTATTTGAGTGTGTAGTAACATCTTTGTGTCTCCTGACAATTGTCAGTAATATTGTCTTCTGTAAAATGAACATACAATAAATTAGTATTTGAAAATTTCTAGAGCAATGTTGGTATTTTTTAAAACATAAACACTTTTTTCCAGAGCAGTTAACAATAACAATTTACTATTCTGAAGAAAATGTGTAGAAATGAATAAAGAACAAGTAATAATGAATGAGATTGACTTCCAGTAGCGCATATTTATCCATAATAAGGGATTAAGAATCTAAATTACTCAACACGACTCCATCGATCATTCTTGAATTTTTAATGTATTTTAGTGAAAACATTCTTATTTATTGGATCAAATTACGTGTAGATTGATTGCTGGGGTCGTTAACTTATTGGATGTAATATTGAAAAGGCATCTTGTTAAGAGTGGTATGGAAAAGAATTTTTGACTCTCTGATCGGAAGCATGTTTTAATTTTTGGATCTTTAATTTTGCGCTGGTTTATTTAAGATGGATACGAATGTGTCCCCAATCACCTCCCTCTTGCTTAGGTACTGCTCAGGGACATAGCCAGAAGGTGGTCCTTAGGTACCCATCGAGATCAAAAATCAACACAAATTTAAAAAAAATATTTGTAAAATCGAAAAATTAATTTTTTTTACAAAAAATGTTGAAGACTACTTGTAAAATCATTCTTAATGTCTAAAAAAATATAAGAGTTTAATACAAAAGACCCTGCAAAAGACATAGTATAGTGATTTTTAAAAAAATTATATTGTGACCACTGTGCTGTGTGGTACTGCAACTTTTCAAATTTTTTCAGTATTTCTTTAATTTTAAGCTACATTCTAAAGCTAATAGCATAGCAAGGAAGCAGGATTTGATACCCAAAACTCCCCCTGGATACGCCCACGTGAGAAGACATTTGTCTTGCATCTCAACCATTCAAAATTTTTATTACAGCCTGAACATCAAATTTTTATGCAGCAAAGAGGCATTTGATTTCAACAAATACATATTTTTAATGGACATCATTCCCAAATGACCCCCAATAAAGTCATTTCTTCTCAACAAATATTTTTATTCCACAATTTAATGTCATTTTTTTTAAAAACCACAAGAACATGTCTTAAACATCCACAAATAAGGCTTAAATTTCACCAAAAAAGATATTTAATTTTTTTTAAAATTTGTCTGGCTTCTTCATGTCAACACGTTATGTGCTTATTCTAACTCTTTTATACCTTCATAATCATCAGCTCTTCTTCTCATGCACTCAATTAAGTAAAGAAGACAATGAGACGAACATTTTTTGGGTCTCAATTACTCTGGAAAAAAAAGTCTCTTAAATATTCTTATTGTAGTGAGTTCATCAAGGTAAGCAAAAGATCGAGAATAACGGGAATTTTGTTATTTCTTCATTTCGGAATCTTGAACGTGAGTGTCAGTTTACTTCACAGCTGTGGGTCGAGATGATTTTTTTCTCTCTTCATTTCTGTTGAATTCGCAAAAAAATTTAATCTGGCGAAGAGAATTTTTCTTGATTCTTTTTATGGACAGAACATGTGTATTAAGGTCAGGGGTCTTTTAACATTTTATGTAATTTTTAGATGTGAATAAAAATTTGAAGTTATAATTGACACAGAAATTCAACGGTAGTCATGGAAAAAATAGAGGTTAATGTTTCAAAATTTGTAATTGCTCGAATGATAATTCAATTTCCTCGTGACTAACTTGTTAGTAGCTAATGAGAATAAATTTGAAAAAAAAATTGCTTTGATATGAATGGTCACGATCATGCTTTCAATCATGGTCATTAACTGTTTGAGTTATTGAACAGTTTGGAGTTATCTGATGTCATGTTATTTAGATATTTCACGTGATTATCTATTTGCTGTATAAAATTTGTTTTTGGCGAATTTTAATTGGTGTTTTATTTTCTAGGAAATGTGATTAAAGTATTGGCATTCATATTCTACTTAAGAATTTATATTGGAGTTAGTTCGTGGAATCGAGTTAGTTGTTGATCAAGCTTTCTGCATGAACTACAATTTCTGATTATAATTGCTAAATTCTAATTTAATTTTACAAAATCGTGACTTAAAATATATTTTCAGAAATTTTCCAATTTTCTACTAATCTGATATAAAAATCCATCAAAATTAGCCATAAAATACTTTAAAAATTTAAAAAAAAAACGTTAAGACCAGTGTTGTTATTGTGCGTGTGTTTGTCTTTAGTAGACAAAATCTGATCCTTGACCTATCTTTGTTTGAGATACGACATGCATAGATATAAAATATGACGAAAGAATTCAGAATTATATCTACTCAGAGATAAAGGGACCTCCTTAGATACCTCCCTGGCTACGCATCATCTAAGTTTTATTAAATTGGGCTAAATTTTGGTTGTGTTTCCAAAACTGGACCCAGGAAGTGGTATATTGAAAGGTTTTTCCTGGGAGCTACCCTGTTTTAGAGTAAACCCTAGAGGTACCCCTACTTTTGGGTAGGTTATAACCCTTGTTTAATGCATAGTGAGCAATCTGTTACAGTTGTCTAATCTGGGATATTTTTAAGCTGAAACAAAATTTTTGTGGCTTAATGTAGCTGCCGTCTGATCACAAATATAAATCTCCCCAAATATCTATAATTAAGACTATCTCAGACTGATAAGAACTCTACAATCTCTCTATTTTCATTATTTCTATTTTAATTATCATACCAACAAGATATAACTCAGTCTTATGATCTACATTGAATTGCTACCGACTTGACACATAATCCATGATTACAAGCTCCCCTGAACTCCATTGTTATATTTATCAGAAGCGACATTTCATTACAAATATATACATTAAATGATGTTTTGTTTTGCTTACACATGTGCTGTGGTACATTAAATACGATTTCGTAATTTTAAGTTTACCGATGCATGACTTCAGTTTTTGTGGTTTTCTTCTTGAACGCACGGAATGCAAGGAAGTATTGTTTCGCAAGCTGTATCTTAAAATTACGGAGAACTTGTTTTGTACTTGAAAATTAAAAGTTTCGATGGTTCAACAATTTTTTTTATAAGCTCATTGTTTTTTTTGGAGATTTGAATAGGTTGATAAAAGAACGTCTGGCTCGTTTTGTTTCTAATTATAGAAGATTAATGCCCAAAAAAATCGATTTTTTCCTAATCTTTTGCCTGTCCGGCATTTTGCAATGCATTTTGACTTTTGCAAAACTTGATTTTTAGTATCAAAGTGAAAGGAGATTCAGTAGAAAATGTTAAAGATTGCAGACATTTTTATTTAACATTTAAGGCTTATAAATTTTATATTGAATTAAAAAAGAATTTGAAATTTCTCTCACAAAAAATTTCTTATCGCAATCAAAATGGATATTTTTTTATGAATGCAAATGTATGCAAATTACTTAAAAAAATTTATATTCTTTCTATGGTTGAAGCTGCTTCAGAAGAAAGATTTTTTATGAGAGATAATCTTTAGGATGAAAAAATCTTGATTGGAGATCAATTTGCTTCGATTTTATCAGATCAATGCATGATTATGGGATATACGGCCGAGTTGAAACAAAAGGATTTGTTCGTTAAAGATTTTTCACATCTAAGTAGATATATATGAAGCTTTGCAAATCAAATCTAGTTGTGTTAAAAAATCATTATTGAATAACAATATGCTTCATTTTTAAATGATCTTATTTTTTAGTTCTGATCAGTTTTAAGTGAATAATGTGATCAAATCTTGCCTTTATTTAACGATCAAATACAACAACTGACGGTATTTGACATTTCAGAATCCCTGAATTTCCGCGAATGACGTATTCTTCACTGGCATCAACTTCATATTTTTGAACGACGACTTTTGATAGAATTAGGGGTAAGTAATTAATAAAGCCGTGTTCTCACTGCGGTTCAAAACTTTTGGGGGGGGGGGAGTGCCCAAACCCTCCTGGCTACGCCCCTGGTAATTATTTAATAAATTGAAAAAAATGCAGCTTGAGGTCGAAATTGACACCAGTTACGACTCTCATGCTTAAATGTGTCATAAAATCACCTAATTTCCTCTTTAATAGTGTAAATTGCAAATGAGAAATTCCCAATAATTTGAAATAATCCTCAATATGTGTGTCTTTATTGTGAGAAAATATCACACCATTATTTTAAAGTCTTATGCATTATCTCATTGCTTAGAATTAGCTTTGCTTCATACAAACACGTTAGTGTGACATCAGCCATGGTGAAATTTGTGTCATTTTTAATTTGAGAGTATTTAGTGCTTTGATCTCTCGAAAAAAAATTCTTCTTTCAGTAGAATTTTTGTGACGTCACTTTCTGAATAAAAATTCACAGCATCACAAAATTTATAGTCCTATTAAAATTAACACAACCAACAGTTCTTTAAATTACGTGGTTCGGTTATTCCATCAATAAATGAGAATTAATTTTTTATTTTTATTTTTTAGTCTTTCCAATTCAAATCCTGACGACTTTTTTAAGAGCTTTCAATAACCAGTATTTTTTTCTCTTGTCTTACTTTGTGTCGAAACAGATGATATCATCGTGCAGTAGAAGAAGTGAGTACAGAAAAAAAGTTATTCCACTTCATTTAAGTTTATTTATTTTTTCTAGCATAATAAAACTAGTTTCAATACATATATGTGTAACCGTGAATTGTCAGTAAAGATTGCAATAATGAGAACATTATTCGATACAAATGGAAATCTTTGCAATTGAAATAAGAAGAAGAATGAGAGGCCACAGATGATTAGCTTTGAGCTATTGAAGTTCAGTAAATCGAGAGCTATCAACAAATAGGTTGATGGCTATTTCTCAATAATATTTATGCCAGAAAATAGAAATTTTTCTTCAAAATTATCAGAAAGATAGCCACAGATGATGAGCAAATACTGTTCAGCAGCGGTTTTTGGTGTAAGAAGCACCTCTATCGAGAGAGTAGATCACGCAACATTCGTGCCACTTATTTGTTTATTTTTATCACATTTTTTGTCGGTTGAACTCAAAATATTTTGTTTTTCAAAAGAATTTTAGAACAATTTCGTTAAACAAATAATATTTTTGTACATATATGTTTTGGGTATGGCTTTTATGGGTTTGTCGGGTAAAGATTTTAATTTTGATTTTTTTGGTGTCAAAGTAATGCAAGTAAATGTAATATTAATCTTGATCTTGAGTATGATTAATTTTTGTTGTATTTTTCAACAAGGCATAACACATCAAACTGGTTGACAACCATTTCAAAATTTTGCGTACAAAATTTATGTATTTAATCAATTTATTTCGGGTCAATTTTAATAAAATCTGATAAAATCTCTTAAATTGGATTGAAATGTGCCGACTTGTTACTAAAAATAACTTTTCTTTCCTTGAACTTTCAGTGGATTTAGTCGAAATAAAAATTAAGTTGTCCATTTGCATAATTTTAGGTGAGGCAATCAATGATGCCTTTTGATGAACATTCAGATTAGGTCGCATCATGCAGGCCGTCGTGCTTAACGGGGAATTGAAACAAAGTTCACAAAATCTTTCTTCAGTTTCTAAATCCAGATCTAACTCTGGGTACACCCATGAAACAAAGGTTTATATTTCATACGAAACTAGATTTTTGGATAAAGCTTTCGAAGGTCCTTTCTCCTGGCACATCTTTGTCAAAAAAAAAATTCTAGTCTACTCTTGGTACAGAAACAAATCCTGCTTCAGGCCGGCGTGAACATGAAACTAAAGTTGGTAGGATTCCGGTAAAATACAAAAAAGTCGGACCAAAGGCGTATCCAGGATTTTTCATCATGGTTTTTTGGTTAATGGCTAGTATTGGTTTTTCAAAAAAATAGAAGGGGTGTTCGACTCCCAAAAACCCTCTGAATATGCTCCTGAATCGGACGTCAAGTGGATCGTTTCCAAGTCTGCCTGGAACCATGTTAAATTTGGTTCTCTGAGAACCAAAAGAAAAAATTTAATTTGAAATTATAAACAAATTCTTGATCCATGACGATTTAAACATCACATTTAATTCTATCCTTAAATTGACATTGCAACTCAAAAAAGCAAGCTATCAAGTGAATATAAAATACAACGACTGAAACCTTCCAGCACACAATTTCTTCTTAAAAGCTAATAAAAAATTCACATAAAAAATCAAGAGTGACTCATTTAATGTTCTTCCGCTAAAATACATGCAAATAATTCATTTTTAATTTTGCTTTAATGTTCTTCCTCGAGTCACATATGAAAATAAATTTAATGAGCTTAATTAAGCTGCATCATCAAGGCTTAAAAAGCAAGCATTCATTGTAGGAAAGGATAAATAAATTAACAGTCTCAAATATCGATATTTCCATGCCTAGACAAAAAAGTTGTCTTATCTTGCAGTCAAGACATGTTCATTCCTTTAGGTCGATGAGTCGTTATACCGATTTCTGTATAAAAAGTGAACAACAGCAAATTCTTGTGTATGAAACTTTGCCATTGACTTATTGGTGATATTTGAAATGAAAGAAAAATTCACATTCGCCTTCAACAGTCCATATTTGTAGTTGTACGTCTCTCTCACGAATTGTATAATTTTTTTTATATTTTTTTCATATATCACTATGTGTATTATTAATGGTGTGTATAGAAGTCCCGCATTTTTGCTTCTTTTCTTTCTTTTATAACTTTTCTGTCTTCAAATTATAACTAAGATATTTTTAATAATAGATTGAATATGATGATAAATACAGTATGCAAAAAATAAGTCGTTTTTGAAGAAAATGTAAACAAAAAAGAAAAGGCAATAAGTCGTATGTGAATATTACCAAAACCAGTAATATTATTAAGTGGGATGATAATTTGATATGTGGATGATTAGAGCGCATGAATGCCGTAATTGATTGGTAAATACAGATTTTAAGATTCATGTAAAAAGATTTAATAATGAGATTAATGTAGGGTATCAGACAGGGCTGATAATCAAAGGCATAAAGGCAATTTTTATTTGAGCTCTAGCACTCTTATTTTGGGGTCTACCACCGATGTTCAGACAGTGGCTATATTTTAATACTATTTAAGGTATTGTGATCTAGAAAACTACTCAATATAGAATCGAAACATGCAAAGGCGCGCAAAGGCACTGCCTTTGTCATTTTTTGCTTCTATTTTGAACAGTTTTGAAGACCAATCTTCAACATTTATGCTTGTAATCGACTTAGATGTTGTGTGAAGAAGTCGACTAAAAAAACTTTTAAAACTTTTAAGAGATTCACTTACGGCATCCATCATTTAAGGAGGGAGAAGGGTCTGCGATTTTGTGACAAGGAGGGGGGAGGGGGATTGAAAATTCAAATTATTGATGGAAGTTATAAGTGGCCACTAAGATAATTTCTTAAGTAGGAAGGCCTAGACCTGTGTGTCATGATCGAAATCCTAAACAAGAAAGACATTAATGTCAATCTTTGTTTAGGTAGCCTGGGCATGCCTAGTTCAATTTTAAAGCTGTAAAAATATTAAAAAGGTCCAAAGTAAAGATAAAAACATAGTTAAAGAACCATTGTACGTATACTAATGTATACGCTGATTGTATCAGCTCTTCAATGAAGCTGATATCGTAACACGAATAAGAGTCGACAGATTGCGTTGGGCAGGGCATGTCATCAGGCCTGCGGAAGCTCCATTAAGTAAGGTCTTTAAGTCAGATTTTGTAGATGGCAAAAGAACACGCGGGAGGCCGAAAAACTCATGGAAAGACGCTGTTGATAGAGACAGTATTGCACTTGGTATTGGAAATTGGCAGACGGTAGCCAGCGATAGAGCCAGCTTTAGGCGACGTCTGAGGGAGGTCATGGATCACAATTGATCTGTACGACCAACGAAGTAAGTAAGTAAGTAAAGTATACGCTACAAAACTGTGATTTTTAATGCGTTTAGACTGCGGAATACTACTAGTTTCTAACATAATATTTTAATTACTACTACTACGACTAGTTTTTGATCATGTTCTTGTTTTATGCAAGAGAAAGGTTTAAGTTTGTCTGTCAATTCAATTAAACGCTATTTTCTTAATGAAAATTTTGTGACAAATGGGAGAAAGTGTCTAAAAGTTTATTTTTTGTCTTACATAATAAACGTACAACCCCATTAAAGCTTCACGTAATTACTAAACAACAGGACAGTTAAAAAGGCTTAATAATTGCCAAGAGCCATTAATTTATTCAAACACCCACCTACCCGACAAAACTATCCAGTCATTAAAACAAAATAAACTCATAAAAACATTTACTTCATAAAAACTCGCTTCAAAAAGTACGAGAGAGAGAGAAGTGTGAAGCGAGAAGCATGAAAAAAAATCTTCTTTGTATTAGTGTTAAAAAAATTTCAATGCACATGAAATAAAAGTCAAAGATTTTTTACCTTCATGTTAATTTTTTTCGGACATAACCAAAATATCTTATTTCAAAATTGATGAAATATTCTTTGTACATTTATGACTGCGTTCTTATGCAGCTTCTTTCATCTTTTGTCGCAAATTTTTAAATTGCTTTCAGCAACAACCGATGAATAAAAAGGGAGGTGAATGACGAACAGGAATGCATGGCCATAAAAATTCTTTCTTTACTTTGTGCGTTGTGGTTGAAAAAAAAATAATTTTAATAAAAAGTCTTTTGACTCTTTTTTTAATATTTTTATTGCACATTTGCCACAAACAGCGACAGCACGTTGAAAAGTAAAGTTTTTTTTTAAAATGGCTGTCAAGTTTTACACTTAAAATTGCATAAAAAAGTCTTGCATGTAGAAAAAAAAAATTATGAATTTTTCATACATAAGAAATGATTCATGCATGCTGTGTGTGTAAACAATTTACCATATGCAGTATTTACGGTTGATGCCTTTACGCAAAAGTTCACATTTAATTAACTTTTTAGCGCAGCTCGGTGGAAGAAGAACAGCAAAAAAATTGATGAATTAAAAAAATTTTCAATATGCGATGAGAAAAATGAATAAAAGCTCATTTAATATTTCACATAGAGTTAATAACCTGCAATTGTATTCGCATTAAAACTATTTTTCGTCTATAACACAACAATAGAATTGAAAATATGTACAATTATTGAGGAAGTAAAAAAATTTAAGCGTAAATCAGATAGACGGAAAATTAATTTGCGGCTGCAGTTTTTGCTTTTACAATTATTTTAAAAATGATGTTCAATTTTTTTTGAAGATCTTATTGAGATATTTGTGAGGAGTATTCAAGATGGTTATTAAATATCGTGATTTTCTGAGGGATTTTTGAAATTCTTTTGCTTTTAGCTTTTGGCTCTTAAAACATACAGAATATATTTTTTTGGGAAATAGTAATTTTACGGTACAGGCAATTTTCTTTTATGCCGACATTATTACCTTAAAATCTTCTATTAACTCCACTTAAATCACATTAGCTAAATCTGAATTGGGAATCTGAGCTCATTCTTAAGAACTATCTGATATGAAATTGAATTCGCTTTATTAATGCAAATATGCTACATTTCTATTTAATCTAAAGTTTATTTTACAGCTTTTCAATTATTCAATCAAACTAACTTACATTTTTGCACAAAATATTCATTTTGCATGCGCTTAGTCAATGATCTAAAAATAAAATTGTGATCACAACAAGAAATTCCAGAAATTTAAATATTCAATATTTGCTAGTTTTTGTGTTACTTTTTCAATCGACTTTGTGTTAAAAAGTTCTCAATAAGATCGTAGAGTTTGAATGATTGTGGATTTTTTTCGAGGAAAATTCAGATTGTACATAGTTTGTAAATAAGAGTTTGTTATTGACACTTATGGTGAGTATTTTTGAGATTCTGAGAAAAATTGATGAATGGTGTTAGGTAGATAATAGATTTACAGAAACTATAATATATAAAGACGCAAAGGGTAGCTTAGCTACCCAGTGCATTTGTTGGGCTGACCTCCCTTCCAAGAATGGTAAATTCTTAATAAACTTGAAAATCGTTCATGAAATTGAAATTTAAAATATAATCGCATGATTTTTGAAAATTAAACTATTTTTGTAAAATTGAAAAGTAGAATTTTTAATAAAAATAATGAAATGAAGGACTTTTAAATACTTTTCGAATTTAAATTCAATGAAGGTTATTCACCAGGTGAAAATTAGCAATTAATAAAGAATCATAAAACCAAAACTCAATAATTTTCAAAGTGTTTTCATAAAAAAATATTACGTACTTATGCATGAAGTGTATATTTAAGTACTTCAACTCATGCCAAGTGCTTCAAATTTGCCTGAAAAAAATTTACACCAATCGAACAAAAATTAAGCACATCGTCACGCAAAATATGTTCATAAAAACATTTGAAGTGATGTAGCCTTGTAGCTTGATCTATTTTGCAATAACTTTTTTTTGCTTTAAATGGTGTAAATTATTTATTTTTTTAGGTCTATAATTTTGAATGTCCAAAATAGTTTATTTTAATGATTTGGGGGTCTATTTTTGTGGATGAATAATTTCACAATTTTAATAAATGCATTTAAATATTTGTCAATTTTTCATCGTTGTTTGTTTTTTTATGGACGTCATTCTCATGTTTTTAACAAGAATTAACAATTCTCAATGGCATCAAAGTGGTCATTTACAGGTATGTATCCAGGATTTTTTTTGGAAAAGAGGCTCCGAATCATGGCTTCTTTTTGGATATCTTTTCAAATCATGACCTTTTTTTGTTAGTATTGGTTTTCAAAAAATGGGGGGGGGGGGGGGGTTAAGAGTCAAACATTTAAGAGCATAGAGGGCTAGTTGACACCAAAGATTCTTTTTTGTATAAGCCAGGGTATATTTATGAAAGACCGATCGATATTTTTAAAAACTTATTCACCTTCTAGCATTAAAAAATTCCCAGAATTTCCGTTAAAAATATTTGATGACCATCCAGCAAACACAAAATGCAAAACAACACAGACATTAAAAAAAATTATGTAAATTTCCTATCTGATTTTCTTCATCTATACTTAAGCTTACATTCTTATGGCAAATATTGGAAAGAGAGATATATCTCTGATCAAATAATAAAAAATGTCAAACAATAAAGCAGAACTCGTTTTTGTTTCGAGCAGATCTAACGTAATAAAGATGGCAGACATGCCATATTTGCTGAGTTGAATTGACGATTAAAAGCAATTATTACCGAGCATTTCATAATGGATGTAGAATTATTTGTGACAAATCACTCCAGAATTTTTTAATTACAGAATGATTTAATTCACAACGGAAGCTTTAAAATTCTCGTCATAGACAACCGATTATCTTATTTACATTCACGAAATCGTTGTTGAAAACTTCAGCTGATAATTTTTTATAAGGCATTGTTAAATGTTACATAATAATTAGTAAATCAATTCACATTTAAATATGTCTGATGGAATAAATTTAATTGTGCGGGCGACAATGTGTTAATTTTAAGATGCAAAAAAATCATTTTTTGGGGTCGTTCATAAATGATGTGTCTCAAATATTGGGACTTTTCATACCCAACTCCTCTTTTTACTAAAAGATTTTCAGCAAATCATTTTTTATAAAATGTCTCAAAGCCTTAGAACCCTTTTAAAGCTACTCGTTATTTATGAACGCCCCCAACTCTTCACAGATCGCTAAATATATAAAATAATATTAACATTTTTCCTTCCTATATATAATTTAAGAGACATTCCTATTCACATTTATTGGAAATTATTTATGGCATATGACATTCGTTCAATGATACTTAACAGACTGTTCCTGAATAACCACACTTAATTAAATGAATTTTCCATTAAATTTCCTGAAATTTTACTCAAATAGGCATAAGTAAACGTAAGTATGTTCTCTTCTTAGAATTCTACAATTATTCATTTTAGATTATTGGATTTTTGAATGTGACTCACGTAGCGCAGACAAAAACATGTGTGCGCGTGGAAGTTGTGACTCATTTTTGGATTTGTTGTTCATTAGAATTTTAAAAAGCAAGAAATTCGGCGGAACAATGGATCTTCTTTTTTTGGATGGCACTGTTTTCGGAAAGATTGGATGAGAAATGCTTTTTATGGTTTAATGAGAAACTAGAGTTGTTGTGTCGTTAAGAATGGTTGGTGTGTTGTACATGGGCTGCTTAATTTATGATTTAGATGCATTAGGAATTATTTTTGATAAGTTTTTAGCTCATTTTTGAGGAAAGGGAACTGGTTTGTTAGATAAGATACAAGATATAATCAGCCAGACATAGTAGAGTGTTCTAATTTGAAGTAATTTATGAGTGTTTGCGAATTATTGCCTTATTAAGTGACAAGCAAGTAGAACTCTCCCCAATGATTAAAAAAATCAAACCTTCAATTACTCCCCACTTTCCAAGAGCCCCCTCTTAATCCCTTGTTCAACTTATTCTTGTCCCCCTTCAATTTACACCGAGCAAAGCGTACAAACAACAGACGACACAATGCAGTTACCAGGTTCTCGCATGTTTCAGGTTTGTGTGATTTTTTGCTTTAAGTTCGGTAGTTTGATGGCTCAAGTTCATTGCCTTTATCGCATTATGGTAAAATGCTTTTGGCTAAGAGTAACAGGGACGTGATGGTACCTCCTATACAATGCCGGTAATCTGATGGCTAAAAGTAAGATACTTGCCACAATGAGGTGCTCGAAGCATCCATTGCTGAAAAATACCATACACAACAACCTGCCAAACTAATGATGAGAACTATATCATTAAAATGTTAATCATTACGGACCGAGTTCATTAAATCATTGTAAATACTAGTAAATACGCACTTTTGTGTATCGGTAAATGTAATCATAGAAATAGTCGTACATCATAAACATGGCTATTCGGTCTGTTAAAAACGAATTAGATAAATAGATTATTTCCATATGAAAAACAGATTGCATCCGTTACATGAAGGCACACAGAGTATTATTATCGCACCTATTTTCAAAGAGGAACTAGCCAAAAGCGACTCATCAAAATGAAAAGAGTGCATAAATGGACTTCTAGAGATATGGAGAATAATTGATATAATTAAAATAATCTATGAAGAACCTTCATGTCAGCCATAGTATTAAAATAAATTTATGATAATTTTCTCTTCCATTCAACACTTTTATTTTTTTGTTGTTATATTGTGCACTACAACCAAAATAAAAATGATTTTATGCCTCAAACTCACTCAACCGTTCATCTGTTGCATGACCAGCAATTCACAATTACTACTCTGTATTTTTTTGTACCACTATAACATTATGTGAAATTATAATAATTTTATTGTAACGTGTTTAAATGGAATTTATGAAAAATTCTTTTGTGGTTATTTTTCCCTAAGTTTTTTTATGTGTGTACCTTAAAAACATCAAGAATGGGAATTTTTATACGAAATTATTCTACGATAGTAAATTCACAACTTCTAACTTCTTAATGAACTATTATATTTAATTAACACGTTGTTCTAACATTATTTTGCGTAAATTTTTATAATTTGTCGAATCATTCATTAAACTTGGGCTAGGGTTGATGTTGATGATTTTGTAGTATTTTTGTTTTTTGGTAATTATTCAGTTTTTGTGATTTGTTCAGATTTAATTGAAAGGTTTTGATATGTTTTTGAACATGCATCAACTTGATGTCGACTCCTGATTTAAGCTACAGCCATTAGAAATTAAAAACTTTTCAAATTTTTGATTTTTTTTATTAAATTTTTTAATTTTTTTGAATTTTTTAATTTTTTTGAATTTTTTTAATTTTTTTTTAAAATTTGAATCTTTTCTAAAAACTTTGAATTTTTAAAAATACATATTTGTTTTAATTTTTGATTTTTTTAAAAAAAAAATTTGATTTTTCTTTAATTTTTAATTTTTTAAAATTTTTGATTTTGTTTTTAATTTTTGATTTTTTTAAAAAAAATTTGATTTTGGTTTTTATTTTTAATTTTTTAAAATTTTTGATTTTCTTTTAATTTTTGAATCTTTTAAAATTTTTGATTTTATTTTTAATTTTTGATGTTTTAAAAAATTTTGATTTTCTTTTAAGTTTTTGAATTTAAAAAAAAATTGTTTTTAAAATAATATAAAAACTTTTGACAATTTCTCAACATATATTTATAGAAATTTGAAAACCAGCATTTTAAAATTTAAAAGAGATTTTTTAATATGATTCCCCTAGTTTTTCCTAATAACCTTTTTAAAATATTTTTATGAGTACATCCAAGTTTACCCCCTCATGTCTAACAATCACCACCCGCTAGTAACTTCATCGCTTTTATTTCCCTTAAAAATAAATTAATAATTTATATTCAAAAAAAATTCATTCAATTAAATCGTGAAATAAATTTACAACTTCACGGTGAATCGATCACATTATGTGAATCAATGACCATTACTCCATAGCTGTTGCTGACCACAAAATTAATAATTTTTACACTTTTCGGAAAACACATAAAAAATGGTTTCAAATTCTGGGTCGTTAAACTTGTAAAATAAAATAAATTATGTATGAAAATTGATTGAGTATGGAAAAGAGAAAGAAGTTTATAATTTATTGGAAATGCGAATGCTTTTGTAGAAAATCTATAAATTAATCAAACAGTGGTCGAGACTACTGCTTAAGGAGCGAATGGACGTAGACTGCACGTGTCTATGTTATGAAATTGTACATTTAAAATATTTATTAATGCAAATACTCGAGGCAATAAGCTTATGCTGGTTTACAATTTGAAAAATTTCGGTATTTGCAGATTTATTTGTAATTTAATGTCTGTGCTGAGATGCTATATTGTAGATATTCAAGCATTATTGATGTATGATTGCAAGTATGTTCGTGGAACGAATTTTCCTTGAAATAAATTGCAATTTGACTCATTTTGTCGATGTTAAAAAGATTGTTAGAGTGTAGGTAAAATTCGATTTACATAATAAATTGTGTAGGGAATGTAAGGTTGATGTTGCTATGATTTTTAAGGTGGAATCAAATTGAAGATTGTGTCAGGAATTTTACTCTTGCAAATAGATTTGGTTAAAAATCTATTAAGCTCAATCGTTTCCTCTCTGCTAATTGCATTTATAAATATTAACTAAGCGGAAATATATGATAAATAATTGGAACATTTATAAATTTTTTGCGGCTAGTGCAGTGTTTTTTTAAACTTTTTAGTACGCGACACACTAAACCACTTATCTCATGTTGATTTGGGGTATCAACATGCAATTCGGGATATACCTGAATTTTCTAGAGACACACTCGTGTATTGCAAAGCAGAGCTTGAGTATGACTGGGTTAGAAGCCAATAATTAGGTTGATTTTGCACCTTAGGCTGGTTTTTAGGGTTATCTGGGTTACCCTACCTTACTTTACCCCTTACTTTTAGAAAAATTGCACCCTACCCCGTATAGCCCTAGAAACCGATCCTTGAGGTAAAATAAAAAATTTGATTCCTTGTAAGAGACTCCAAAAGTTGCAACCCAAGTAACCCCTAGGTCTATTATGGCAACTATTAGGACACCATTCATTTTATGCTTGGGGGACACGAGGCGTCATTTGGGCAAAATCTATTATAAAGTGTCCATTACAATTAAAATTTAAATTAATTTTAAATTTTTTGTAGAGTTTCTGCTTTACTAGTAACGTTGGTAAAGTCCATGGTACTCTAATCAAAATGTTGAATTAATTTAGTTTGATTTTTTTTCGGAGTTTCCCTATTAGGGGGGAGGGGGGTCTAATTTTAGATTTTGTAACAGGTTCTTGAAAAATTTGTAACAAGGTGGGAGGAGGTCTAAAATTTTGTTTTTTATGTAACTTAATAAGTGAATAATCCCTAATCGGATCAAATGGTTCACAAATGTGGATCACCTTGTATTTAGCAAAAGTGAAAATATTATTTAATATCAAAAAATAAAATCTAGAAAAATAAATTACCTCAATTTACAAAAAAAACTTTCCAGAATTTATGAATCACATGCGCTAAGGTCATTTAATTGTTCAATCATTATTACTTGCGTTTATAGCAACAAGTCGTTTATGAATAAAAAATTTATGATATATAAAAAACAATAATTTTTCTTACCGTCAAGTCTGAAACTGATTTTTTTTTATAAAACTTGCTTCTATTCTCTCAAGATATTGCAATTTATTCCATTAATTCTGGTTTTTATTGTTATTCCAGTTTTTCAATCTTATTTTTCACAATTTAAAGTTTATTCTTTCTAAATTTCCTTTTGTCTAACTAACTAGAAATAAATGGAAATTGGTTAAATTATTGACAGATGCAAAAATAATAATATTAACAAATTGCTGTAGATTATTCACTTTATTCAATAAAAATTCGTAAATTATTGCCTCATAATTTAGCAATTCATATATTTTTTCAATAATTTTTTCTCTCTCTTCATCTGAACACATGAAAAAGATAACTTTTATTACATAATTTTTTTCAAAAGAAACTCTTTCTTTTCAATTCCACAATAACCTTTTATATTTTTTTTCTCTCTCTCTTCTTTCAACAACCAAAATAAAAATGCACGTTCGTGTATTTTTCGTTTGTCGTTGTGTAATAAACTGAACAAAATAAAAAAACCTCAATAGTAAAGAAATACTAACAGGCAGATAGTGTCTATATCTTATTATTATTTCTTCTTTTTCTCTCTTTCCACCTATACTTAAGAGCGTACTATTGACTAAATAAGCAACGCGCAAGATGGAATAGCGTTTCACGTCTTTACTACACAAATATCAAAACTCTACTAAACTCAACTCGCGAAGCTCAGCATGAAAAACCTCTCGCGAACTTGCAGATGTAGTAAATATGGAGAATGGACATTTAACAGTGACGTCATTGTTGTCTGTTGATATGTGTGTTAGTGCTCTTCATGCTTTTTTTTGCTCTCATACCTGCGTATGACTTAGTGCTGAATTAGAATCTCAGCATATATTTTTTAGTGTTTTTGTGAAGGGAATAGTCGATATTGGATACATTTTTGTCTGGTTGTCTGTTGCGTGATTCCTCCTTTCACTTAAGCTTTTTTGATGTGGTTTTTCTGTTTAAGATATGTGTTCTTCCAGAGACCTCAATGCGTGAACCAGTAAGTGACTTATTAAGGGTTTATAGTTGATTTATAGCTTCCGAAATAAATGTTTAGCACCCAGGGTAAACTTTAACCATTAGACCCCCATAATAGGTGTTGTATTAACAGTTTCTCAGTTTTGGTTAACTTTAAGGACACCATTATTGACTAAAGCTGATGTCTTACTGAAATTCTCTTATTATGTCACTTGAATAAATAAAATAA
This sequence comes from Chironomus tentans, assembly GCA_963573255.1. Lineage (NCBI taxonomy): Eukaryota > Metazoa > Arthropoda > Insecta > Diptera > Chironomidae > Chironomus > Chironomus tentans. The sequence goes on from OY754303.1 coordinate 12,196,345, forward strand.
GGTCAAACAATTTTAATCGTTATTTTCAAATAACTGATAATTTCATTCTATCGTGGGACTCTATTTTAGACATGGGTTATCAAGAAAGGAAGAAACTGAATAAAAAAACATCAAAAATAATTTTGAACCCCCCTAAAAAAATTCTGACTACGTTCCTGATCTCAGAAAAATGCGCTTTCGTTGGTCATGTCTACACTGATTTTTATATAATAACAAATTATATGTAGGCATGAATTGTAAAATTGTAACCTAATTCGCGTATCGCAGATTGATAATAATTTTCTATTCATGCAATTTTCATGAACGTGAACAATGATTTTTAAATGCATTTCAATGTGTACATGCACATTCTTTGGCATCATCAGAATTGAAAAATAAAATTTTAATTTAGCGTTCTCAACGGCTGTGTCTCAGCAGTAAAAAAAAGTCAGAATGAGCTCAAAAAATTACACACAAAACCGGTTTACAAAAGCAATGCAAAAATGATGTTGGATGTTTTTTTTGTTGCAGTATTTGAAAAATTTCACTGAGAATTATTTTTTCTTGCTATGTAGCTATCATCATGTGCTCAAGTTGCTTGCGAAGAACTATGCTTCATTTAAATGAACGGAAAAATGGAAATTTAATTTTATATTAAATTTTTTATTATATTTGAGATTGTTTTGTGATGTTTATTCTTTCTTCGGTCATTCAAGTCTTTTGCATGTATAATAGAACTAAAATATTAAAATTTTTATATTTGAATAAGCTTTTCATCTACAAAAATGGGAATATATGTGAAAAGTTTACTTATTATCTGGTTCAGTGAATTCAGACTGGATTTTATGGACTTAATATTTTTTTTCTAGGCAGAATGGGATTTGGAAATGCTGTGAAATTTATGTCGATGGATATAAATATTTATGATTGAAATTTTTACAATTAAAATTTTTTTTATTGTTCATTCTCAAAATGGATATTGGGAGCAATTTTTATTGGATTAGAAGACTTTCTCAAAAAGTAATTATTTTGGCAGCTTTTTCTTGAATTTACTATTTTATATTTGCGAAGATAATCTTTAAAATGTTGATCTTACTATCTAAATATCACTTTTTTTAAGACACACAACGGGGGCGTATGCTGGATTTTTGAATGGGGTACCAAATTTTTATTTTTGAAAAAATTACTGTAATATAACCTTGGTATTAAATTTTTATACCTTTTAGACATTAAGATTGATTTTGCGAGTAGTCTTTAACATTTTTCTGTAAAAAAATTTATTTTTTGATTTAAAAAAAATTTAAAAAATTGTATTGAATTTTGCATCTAAGGACCACCACCTGGCTACGCCCCTGACACACAACATAGCTCTGAACCCCTTAATCATAGGACGTGTTTTTTTAAAGGATCTTGAAACACACAGTAAAAGAGGAACATTTTATATCCGAACGTCGAATCAATAACAAATAAATTAATTAAATTATTAACAATCTAAATTCAGAAACGTTCTCTTGACTTTTCAAAATAAAAAATAGATTTATGTTAATTTTAGTCTTTATTTTACAGAAAAAATTGACATTAAACCTGGTTTGCCGAGTTTAAATCAGGAATCGTGGGGGTATCAACAATAAAAATATATCTTATATAAGACTGCAACTTCCATCATCGTAGCCTTGAATATTGTATTAAAAAGTGTATTGTCCAAGAGTAATGAACGAAAGACTTTTCTTGTGTCTCACAATTGAAGAGGATGAAGACAAGATGAAGGCTTAATTGCATTTAATTTGCTTCGGAAATCCTTAAAGGAAATTTTTCATTTTACGTATTCTAATGACTTTTAAGGTTAGAATTTTCGTACTTTTCTTAGTTTGTGTGAAATTGTAGATATTAGGCCATTAATAAAAAATATAATTGAAATTTAAAAAAATTTAATTTTTAAATTTTCAAAAAATTTTAAATATAAAAAATTTAAATTTTTTTAAATATATTTTTTTAAATATAAAAAATCTAAGTTTTTTAAAAATATAATAATTTAACAAAAATAAAAAAGAATAATTTTTAAAAAATTTTAAATATAAAAAAGTCATTTTTTAAAAAGATAAAAATTTAACAAAAATCAAAAACTATTTATTTAAATTTATTTTAAAAGTCTTCTTTGAATGTTGCAAACTTTTAAAATCACAAAAACACAAAATAAATTTCTAACAACATCAACAAAGTAAACCACAACCTTAAATCCTCAATTCTATTCCAACTTTAACATTGTATTACCATATAAGTTCAAAAGCTAAACCCTGATCTCATTTGCTCCCCATTTTTTCTGACAACAATCATTAAATCACATCGACCATAGTACAAGTTTGGTCTTAAATTTACAATGGCACTGGTTATCTGAGTGCCATTAATCAGCTATTAATGTTAACAAATATTGGATTATGAAATTTACAGAATATAATATTAAAATATGGCATGCAATAAACAGAGAGAAAAAAAATACCAGATTTTATAGGTTTGCTACTATTCAAACTATATTGTGTATTTATGATCAAATAAAAAATGTACAGTACATGGAGGAAAAAAAGGCACAAGAGAATGAGGAAAAATTTTACATACAAACATATTTCAACAAACAAATGAACAGCAGCAGCAGCACTAGTAATAAATGAGAGGAAAAGAAATTGTTATTGTTACATTTTCTGAATGTATCTTATCTCCGACAAAAACAAGTGTTATTAAAAAGAAATTACAATTAAATTCCAACAATGGATTGTGTTTCGTCTTCTGTGTACTTTCAGCATTATGTGCGGATTTAAATTATTTCTCATATTTTCACATCTCTTTCTCTCTTTTCCTTCAATGATGCTTGAATCTTATGGGAATTTCATGATATTTTCCAACTGATTTCATCCATTCCGTTACTGCTATGAACTATGCACAATTATGCATGTGAATTATTCTCATTTCTTATTTTTTTAGATTAATATAAGGAATATTGTATTTTTTAATAAGGGATCGTTTACAAATGACGTCTATTAAAAAATGGAGGGTTTTCTCCTGAGAGGAAGAGTTTTGGGGTTTGAAACTTGCTTTTGAGATTTCAAGTAGATAATCTCGAAAACAGGGACGTAACGAGGGTCTATGGTGCACGAAGAAAAATGCTTAAAAACATCCCCCTACCCCAATATTTTTTTTGGATCAGATAACAGATTTTTATAGATTTTCGACACACAATTAATTTTTGTTTACTAGCTTCTATCTTTTTGGTTAAGATATAAATAAAAGATTATTTTGCCAAAATAAAATTGAAACTCCATGGGCTTTAGCCACCGTACCCCTATACTCAATCTAGGGTACCCTAGGTTATACTCTATCTACTTGAAGTAGGATAGGTGGGATACAACAGATAGCTTTTGTAACCAGCCCCTTTATATGGTCCTGCTCCCTTCTCTTCAACTCTTCTTAAAATTTCTAGAGTACCACTCATCTTCAGAACCCTTTTCTCTACTGAACGTCATTCGTAAACTCCCTCTCAGGATTTTTCAACTATCGATAAATAAAATTATTTACTGTCATTGCTAGCGCATATTTCTTTGGTGAATGCTTCTCTAGCAAATCGGGAACATAGCTTTATAAAGCTTGAAGACAAGAAGTGCAATTTTCACATTCACATATTCGTGCATGTACATCTTCATCGAGCTGACCTTTTTCATGTGAACGTAAAAGAAAATTGTGTTCATTAATCATGTAATTGTGGGCATTTCATGAGCTTAGCTTAGTGGAGAGAAAATGTTTTGTTGTAAATACTCTTTCTTATTGTCGGATTTGGTCTGATTATGGTGTGGATTTGTTGTTATTGAATTTTCATCGATATCTGGAAAAGAATAAGCTTCAGTCTGGTAAAAACTTGCATTTTTGTACATAAAAATTAATTTTCAAATTTTTTGAAAGGTTCATCCATGATTGACTAAAAATAAGACATTAAAGGGAAAATGCGCCTCATCAGCATTCATACTCATTTAGGTCTTCAGCATCGTCGCTGTTATTTTCCTTATTGTTGCTGCTTTAGGTTCTTCAAATTATTGAGATTAATTTACTGATCAATCGCGGTAAAATATGCAGACAGTAACTTAATTGCCTGTTTCTTCTCTTGACCTCTCTTTCTCTCTCTCTCTTTTCATCCATTTCTTTCATTCCACATGCAATCTCAGAATATCTCATCGCACAGTTCAGACAAAAATCTCGTTCCTTTCTAAACACTAATGGAACTAACAGTAAAAATTTATTTTTTTTTTGAAGATTGCTTTGAAAATTCATGCCAATGGCAACTTTTTCTGAAATAGGCAGAACGAATTTTTATTATGCTACTCTTTTTATGTATATTGCTTGAAAACCCTCAAGGAGATATGGTAAATTTTTTGTATCGATGAAGAAATGTTGCATTATTTTTGATTTATTGGATAGCGTGCTGCTGTGAATGGACGCTGCTTTTAAAATCCCTATTTCTTAGTATGCAGACATCTTAGCTTGATAGTTATTTCATACAAAGTTAGTTCCTATTAATAGCTTTTTAGTAATATTTTATTGAGCTTTACCTTCTTTCCTGTAAAAGTTTGAGGCTCAAAGATTCAAAAATCTTTTATAATATTGATCAATGAAGCTCTTTTTAGTCGAATATGGAGTTGCATAACTTCTAGGCGCAAAACATTTTCGAAATTTAATCGATCGTGTGGTTTGTGACTTGGATATTATTTTTACTTGACTGAAAAATTGATTGGATGGTTATAAGCATTTATGACCCATTAAATTCCATGTATTTTGATTCCATTTAATAATTTGGGTGTGAAGATTTCAATCTGCTAGTAGGTTGACTATAGACTTTTGGTCGAAAAGCATGACAAGCTAATGTCTTCAATATTCTAATGGAAAATTTGTGAAATTTGAGGATAAATTCAAATTTTTGTGAATTTTATTTAAAATTGCATGTCACGTCTACCCCCTGAAATCAGAACTAAAAAATAAATCAAATTTAAAATATTCCTGAAATTCAAAAATCAAACCTGAAAAGAAGTTAATTAAATAAAATAAATTAAAAAAGCATTTTAATTTCAATAATTGGTTTTATAAATTTTTATTTTCACTTTTTTTTTCATTTTATAATTTACAAATGGTATTTCTTTAAATTATGTCATAATTCGTTATTGTTTTTAGTTTTTATCTTCACTTTTAAATAATATAAATCGATTTATCTTGTTTCATTAAAATTATTGATTTTTTTCATGTTCTTTTTTCCTTTTTTTATTTATTTTTACTTTTTAAACAACGTCTTTTGCTGATAAAATTTTATTATCAATTTTTTAGTTTAGTTTTATTTTAAATTACTTTCGGACTTTTTGTGTTTTTGTGTTGTGTATATTTTCATCTCATCATTTTTTTTGGAATAAACTGTGTGACGATATTCATTATTTTTTTAATAATAATTATAATAATAAATTCTTATTTTTCCGGGAAAATTTTTCCTTAAGTGATTCAATATAGTTTTTAAAAACAGGAGAACAATTTTCTATTTTTTTTAATTCTTGATTTTTTTTTCAGGAAAAAAATCATGTATGATGATTGATTTACTTACTTCGTTCATTTTATATTTAATATCAAATCATATGGTATCGACTCAAACTGCATCCATCATAGCGGACTCGAGTTATTGTTGCTTATTTACTTTTTTTTGGTTTTTGTTCTTATAAAGATATAATTTTAATCTCTAAAAAATCTAAGACTAGTTAATTTGATTTTTTGACTATTTTTTTAAATTTATTTTAATTATTCTTAATTATCTTCTTTTTTTTCGTAGGAAAAGAAATTTTCCTCACATTGTTTTTCACTTTGATGAAATAATCATGAATTTTATTCCCTAGTTCTTTTAATGCTGTATTATATCCCGCTATATCTAATCGAGAAATCAACGAAATTTTTTTATAGAATTTTTCTTTACTTAATTAAATGTGAGAATGCAATATGGCTTTTTTTTAATTTCCTCTTCATCCATCTAGTTCTTTTTCATTACCTTTTTAATTTGTAATGAAAAAAATTAAAGTAATTTTTTTTTGAACTGGGAATTTCTTAATGATGTTGGATTCTTTGCTGAGCTCATGACACCCCTTTGTAAAAATTTTAATATTTTTTATATGAAACATCAAACTTAACTAAAATAACAAAATTTTTTAGTTTGGGGATTTTTAAGATTGGAGTTTTTTGGTGTTTATCAATGTTTAGTGATAGGATATGCTATTTATTAGGTTGTGCCTTCTTTCAGTTGCATAATTATTTTTTTCTGTATGATTAAGATTCTGCTGGGTTATCTAACATCATTTTAAGTCATTTCTTCTCATTTTTACCATCTAATCCATACACAATTGCAGTGTCTCAAGCTAATCGCAATTCGAAGACCTTCTTTTGATTATTTTTTATTATTATCCTCCTTTTTTAATTCAACATTAGAACCATTAATACATTTTTTAATACGGATACAATAAATGAACACGTTTTTGGTCTGTTGGTGTGATTGTTATTAAGATATTTTTTAGGAACACTCTTAGAAATCTTTTAGGAGGTAATGAATAAATACTAGGGTCATTCAAGAAATCGGTTGACATTTCCATTCAAGGCGTATGAAATTCTATTCAAAATTCCAAAAATTCTAGGAAACTTTACAATGATATCCTAGAAATTCTAATTTCTCAATATTTCATTCGAGTCATGGAATTCATTAAGGGTCATTTTCGAGTATTAATCTTTTTTCATTTATTATAACAGATATTCTTTGCTAATACATAATAGAATCTTCTTTATTCGAGAATCAGCATCCTTTGGCGGTATCTTTGTGTTGTGGCGGAGTAGAATGGGATCCGGGATATCGAACCATAAGTTGGCAAATTTTCTAGTGCGATAGAAAAGCCTCTGTAACATAGTTTATTAAAAATTTTTAAAAATCAAAAATCGTAAAAAATCATGACTTTTACAATTTTTATATGGAAAAATCATAAAAATCACGATTTTTGATTTCTAACGATAGTGTCCAGGCCTTGGCTTGGCATGAACTCGAAGTCGACTCGAATTTTATGTAAAGTCTAGTCTACTTGACTCAACTTTTACTTACATAATTCAAGTCTACTTCGAATACTGTCCAAGGCTCTCACAAATTATAATCTTCAAAAAATCTCCATACAAAAGATCTTTAATGAGCGTAAATATTGCAATTTTTACGATTTTTAAGATAGTGTCTGATTCTTGATTTTTAAAGATTATAATCTGCTGGAACCTGTCTGTCTGTAACCCTCACCCTTACGAGGACCGTGGTTTCGATTCCCACCAGCAGCAAATCTAGTTCTCTTGATCATTCCATACAGTCCTTTCCCATCCTTTTAATATGATTAACTATCAATTATCTCAAAAGCTCTTGATAAACTACAAAAAAATCCTCAATCTAACCAGAAAAAAATCCAAAATCATCAAGCAAAACCCCTTCATTCAATAAGAGAGATACATGTGGACATTACCTAATAATATGTTGAGGAATTTTTAATAAATTTTCATCATTTAAATTTTTTCTTTTTTTTTGGGAAATGATCAATAATCTAGAGACTATAACACTTTCATTTCATCTAAATAGAATATATAATGTGTATATAAATTACTGATGAGAGACCTCCGATGAATGGAACTAAGAGAAATGAGTAATTTTGTCCACTTGACATAATGAATCACTGTACATAACACAATTGAGTTAATTGTTTTTTTAAATATAATTAAATTTTAATATTGCATATTGAAAATCACTTTGTTTTCATTACTTATTAAATTACTGTTTGATGCAAAATATTATTTTCATTTCCAATATGTATATAGGATTTTTTTTCATTCATTAAATAACTAATAAAAATAACGTGAACAGCGTTTTTTTTCTCGATTGTTTATTTCATTTTAATATTATTTCGTTCATCCATCATTTCACTTTATTCATTTAATCATTTTTTAACAAGCTGATAAATTTATAATTAATAGTTTTTAATTTTCATTTTTTTTCTTCTAATATAAATTTAAATTTAGGAGAACTCAATAAATTCTCGTTCTTTTTGGGATTTTTACAGTGTTTTTTCCATTTTGTATTTGATGCTAATGAATTGCCACAATTTTTTTTAAATATCATTTAAATATATTCATTTTTAAAATACTTTTGAAGAAAAAACTCTCTCTTTTTCGACTAATAAATTGAATAATTACGTGTTGAATGTAATGAGAAGCATGACGTGTGGCTCGGACTAAATTTATATAAAGGTGCGCATGAAATAAGTTTTTTTGTCTTCATTCCTTCGTTTTGTGATGGGAAAAATGTGAACTGATTGGAGATTTTTGAACACAAATTTTAAATGGAAGATCGAATGGCTTTCATTTTGGTGAAGATATTGGAAGATATTCTTCATTAGATTCGTAGATTGTACTTGAATATGGTCATTAATTATTACGTTCTTAATACTTTTTGATTAAAATTTGGTGTCGTTTCAAATTTTAAACAATTTTTTCCAGCACTTATGACTGACTCTTCACCTGAGATTCGAATTCAGGATAGCCAGGGGCGTATTCAGGGAGGGGTTTTGGGGGTCAAACCCCCTACCCTTTTTGGGAATTTTTTTCAATTTGCTAGGGTTTTTTAAGAAAAAAATCCCAAAACCCCCCCTAAATTTCCCCTTTCATACAAAAAAATTTCAAAACCCCTCCATCGAAAAATTTCTGGATACGCCCCTGAGGATAGCTCAGCTAATTTGCTTAATTTTCTGGAAATAAGCAACTTGACAATTCCACCACAGAGATATTTTAGTCCTTATATTTTCTGATTGCTTGAATTGATCTACTTTTGAATCAAATCCCGAGCGACACATAGATGCAAAGGCAGTCTCAATTGATAATTCTTCTTGCATTCGTATCTTAACTAATCCCGAGAGACACCACACCGATGACACTAGAAACTACACTAAGAACTACTTGTGGCTTTTAAATTGAGCCTTGTGTCGCTCGGGCATTTATTATATTGTCTGTGTTTTTTGATGCTTGACCATTTAATTAACTGACTTTATAAAATTATTTTTTTTTGGCAGTTTAACATAAATTTGAACAAAGTTTGTGGATTTTAATAATGATGAAAATCAGGAAGAGCTCGATGCTGACTAAAATTTTATTTGAACTTTTTGATTGATTTTGATCTCTGCAATCAGTAGACGATTTTCACTATCCTTCCATTAATATTTTTCTTTTAGACATCACATCCATAGATTGTAAAAAATTAATTTAATTAAACATTCAGGAATGAAGATTTCAACGAAAATTAAAAAAAGTATATGTAAAAACTTTTCTTTGTGGAGTTGAGAGATAATGAAAAATATTCATGCAGAATTCAAATTGGAATTTTTTTTATTGCCTCGATTATAAAGTTCCAACGCTCAGTTCATACAATGTGTGTGTGTGTTTGTGTTCATTTTTAATAAGAAAAGAAGGAAAAAAATGTAAAATATTTTTTTTGCCGCATACGGTCTACAATTAAATCTTCATTTCGGCAATGTATTTCTTTAATTTGACGTATAATCGTTTTACTATTTCGTTTAAGAATCCTATATGTATATAAGTATAAATTTTTTATATACATAAAATGCTTCTTGTTGTTTTGGCTTATTAGAAAATAAATAAAAAAAAATATTTTTCGAAAAATAAACAAAAGGAACAACAAGGAACGAATGAATATAACTTAATTTTTATTAGTTGTGAAGATTTATTGCTAAGCTATGCATACAATTAAGGAATTCTCTTTCTTTTCTGCTCGCTTCTTGCATTCTTTTAAATAGAAATTCTTATTTTTAGACGAGAACTTCACGGATTTCTTTTTAATGGCTCAATGTTCTTTTACTGCTTTTTAGAAGTTTTGTTATTGATATTTTGTATAGTGGATGGAACCTTGGTGAATTTTATGGTTGTAGACGTGATTATAGTCAATAGGGTGCTAATATTGATCATATTTAACATCGTTAATCGTTTTTTGATGAAATTGCTAGTAAATGTCATCGGCTGAGTTGACTGCACCACATATGCTAGCTATATTCTTGAGTTTTCATCTCTAAGTGACACGGAACATGCTCACGATTGAAAGCATGCTCAAGTATTCCTATTAAGGAGCTTGAGACTATGTTAAACACTCTGCACGTAAGGTCATCCCAAAATTGACTAAAATCAAGCAACACCTTCCTCAAAAATCCACCAAGCACCCCATCCAATTTATTACTTATTTCACCTTCTTCTTTTTTCGTAAAGAGCTTAGGAAATTTTTTTAAATCTATTTTTTCTGATTTCTTCTCTCATATTTTTTAAATTAATTATTTGGGAATTGTAATTAGAAATTGGTATTATTTTTGTCTAGTAATTAATATTATTTCTAGTTTAATGTAAGGCAGTATTTTACCATAATAGATGACAATCGCTGAAAAACTAAATTAGACTTCTGTGTTCATGTCATGCATTGCAATTAATAAATTCCAGAAATATCAATGATATGCATATCACCATGTGTGTGTATTTGGAGGGGGGTAAATAATAGCTTTCATCGTCATCATCATTGTAATTTTTGCAGGAAGAAATAAATGTAGTATGGTGTTGTGAATGCATGTACGTTATTATTAAATATTTAATAGATTTTTGTGTGTGTGTGTTTGTTTTGGTTTTTGATATTTGCTATTAATTGCAATGATACAGAATGTTATCAGAAGTCCTCAGATTCAGTCATTCATTGAGCACCATCACCAGTAATTCCTCTTACTTATTTCATTGTTCATATGTATATTTAATAATATACATACAAAATTTTCTTAATTTTTAATTATTAGGGTTGCATTCTCGTCACGCAAAACGTGCGACTTTTTACTTTGTTTGCAAATTTTTATTGTTTTTTAATGCAACGCATTTTTTTGCAATATTTTTTTAATAATTTTTCTCCTTCTTAGCTTTTTAGACCGTATTTAATTTTTTTTCTCTGCTTTCATTCGGTATCTAATAGCACTTTTGTGTTTTTTTGGTCGTATAATAAATTAATTAAATATTAATCATTAACAACAACAACAATTTTTTTGGTTTTCAATTTTTTTAATATTTTTCATTTTCAGTTTCTTCTTATATTTCCTATAGCAATTCGCAATTGTTTCCGCAAAGAATAAAAAAGACGAAAAACAAAATCAATAGAATATTCTCTCATATTTTTTTAATAAATATTTCTTTCATCTCTCAGAACTTTTTTTTGGATTCAATTTATCATCGTCAATTCGATATAATTCAATTTATTTATATACTTTTTATTTCATCTTTTTCTCATCGTTTCAATTTATTTTTTTTAAATTCATTAAGGCTCAAATTCAAACAATTACTTCATCTCTTATTTTATATTCAATATCAATTTCATCTTCTTGAATTTCGCGGATAAAATAAAATTATTAAGAGGGATATGGACCACGAGCAGTACTAAAATATTGGAGAGAAAATAAGAAGGATTGCAACAAAAAAACATTAAGTATATTGTTTTGATTAGGGTAGTGGTGTACAATTATGTTTTGCTGATGTACGATGTTGACTGATGTGGATACAGATCTAAAGCAGATGATTTTGGTATTGGATGGCATCTGGATCTCGTTGAATTTAGAGGAGGGGTTTAGTTGGTTATAAAATCAACCCTCCCCCTCTAGGTACACGACTAGATAGTACAGAATTTACATTCTGCTTTAAATCAGTTAATTACGGTGCGTTAACTACTAAAAGCGATTATATTAATAACTTTATCATAGTTAACACGAATTGGCAGCTTCAACTAGATTCAAATTATTAAAATACAGCTGATCGATGGTTATTCAATTGACATTGTGGGTGAGAGTTCATTTCTTATTAAATCTGACTAGCTTTTATTGCATTTTTCATGAGAACAATGCGCTATTTTTTTTACTTTGGCTGACTTATGTACTTCAGTATGTATATACTAGGGGCGTAGCCAGAAGGATATTTTTGGGGTCAACACACCCCCTTCGACAGAAATTTGCTGGGGTTTTTCAAGAAAAAAATCCCAAAACACCCCCCTAGAAAAATTTCTGTTTACACCCCTAGGACACATATCAATGTCAATAGTAGCACCCAAATCTGTGGCATAGCCAGATGGTGGGGTCTGATCAGTTTCAGACAATCAGTAATCAACAATTCTATCTCACAAAGCAACTGACCACCACTTCTTTACACAATCATTATAAAATTAAATTAATGCCCTTAGTCATATTGTCAACAAAGTATTAGATAATCTGCAATAACAATAAATTTTTTTACAACATTGTGTATCGAACGACTCAAGTAATGAGCATTTTTTAGAATTCATTAAATAGAAATAAGCTACAGAAATTCAATGACCTTCAAGTGCAAGGATCTTGTTGTCATGATGGAAAGGGAAGATTTTTCTTCTCATTGTTGTAGACAATTGCTTGCCGAAAGCTCTTCCATTCACGAGTATTAAAGCATCAATCCCTTGCTGTATGACTTTCAACTTTTTTTCTTCATCATTTTCGATTTAGTTTTTTCTTCACATTTTTCATTTGATTTCCATTCAGCAATAAATGGAAGCTCTTTACATCATTCTAAATGAACGTTTCTTTGTGTGTATGTTGAATGGCTTAGTAAGATTCTAATGATACAGGAATAAGTTTAAGATAGTATGGGAAGTACTCTATATACAAAGAAAGTTTCGTATCTCGGATAAGAATTGACGCAGGCAAAATAAAACTATATAAATATGCAAAAAAACGAGGGATGGAATAGCAAGCAGAGCTTTTTTTTTGAAAATTCATCCATTTATTTCAATAGAAATTGTTGTTACTTATGATATGATTGATTGATTGAGACTTTTTCGTTCTCTCTCTCAAGTTTATTCATTTTTTTTAAACTATAGTTTGGCCTGGGATACACAAAAAAATGGAGCATTTTCAATTCATTCTATCATTATCATTATATGTTTTTATTTTGATGCTTCTGCGAGCTTATTTATAGATCAATTTTTAAGAAAATAGTCTATTTTGTGGATGTGTTGTTGTGTCGATCAAGGTTACTGTTATTATAATGATGTGCTTATCATTTCATGAATCGATAAAATTCTCATTTACAACAACTCTATTGCCTTCATATCTGGTCGGTGGTGTAATAAGGGTTTTTGGTACTTGAGGATGAAGGGTTCTTTGATTTTGGGTTCCTTTACATGGGATGGTTGGGGTCTAGGTCTAAGATGTAGCCATGGGACAATCTTAAGTCCCCAAACACAATATTTATTTCTAAGTGTCTTCCTGCTAATAACGAAGTATTTTCTTAGACCCAATCTTGAATTTTCAAGTCCACCCCCTAAGTTGCATCCCAAGTTGCCCTCCCCTTACTACACCACCATATCCATTTTTTATTATTCTTGTCTGATGAGTATTAAGGATTGAATTTATCTTTTTCTCCCTTTTTTCTAACGATAAATTATCGAAGCATAACGAACAAAAAAAAATTTTTGATGACAAAAAAACATAATGTAATGAAAATTGAGTACTGGCTGTATAAAAAAGGAAATTGCCTGATTATGTAGGTATGGAAAAAATAAAATGAGAGATTTTTTTTGCTATCTTAAATATTTATTTTTGGGCTTTATCAGAATTAAAATTGAATATGTCTGGTGTGTTAGAAAAATGCTTACTTCTTTTTTTTGTTGGTTCGTTACATCAATTTATCTTGGTGAGGTTCTATCACTTTGCTTTGAAGTGTTGTGGGCAATTAATCTTGTTTGTTGATTAAGTAATGTTTGGGGCTCATTGAGGTGAATCGAGAGTAAATTAATTCTTTTTATTGATGGTGGAATTTCTAGATTGAATTACAGTATTTTTTTCGGTGGACGTTAACTAGGATAAATAGACAAGATGAATGAATCGACTTGATTTGTAAGCCATGTCAAGTCATCAGCTTGCTTGAATTTATTTATAAAGTTCTTGGGTTTTTAAAGCCATTACTAACTGAGCTTTTGTGGAAACCACACCTGTGCTGAGGCTTGAAAGATGCCAGAAGCAATTCTTCGACCATTTTAACTTTGAATTCCGCAATTGAGTCAGCATGGTGCCAATAAGAATTTAGAATCACGCTGTTTCACACCCTCATGGCTGAATGGCCCTTAAAGAAGCACATTTGATCCATATAATCATCAAACTCGTCAGTAATTGCGAATTTCAAGCACTGCAGTCAATACTTTCATTATCCATTACAATGAGATCACAAAACTCATTAAAATCCCCAACAAAAATCATGCATCAATGACATTCATGACCTCGTAATTCATCATCAAGTCTAAACACCATAAATCACCTCTAAAAAGAAGATCTCACAAACCAAAATTGACAATTATGAAAAAGTTCAAACACCATAAAGATGTTGTGAAAATTTCTGAGTGGAATTAAAACGAATCATGTCATAACACGTATAACAAGTGACAAACACCTGTCATAATATATATTTGTTGCAGGATTTGTTGTCACCTTTAACATGAAATATTTATTAAATTAATATTTTCTTGCATCTTGGGATGTGAATTTTATAAATTTGCATTTTTTGGCGGACATTTAATTAAGATTTTTTGGTTAAAAAGTGATTTATTGTTAGTATATGTTATGATGGTCCTTAAAACTCATCGGATATGCCCTCAAGATTTATCATTTTAATTGTGGTTCACTTTTTTAAGTTATTGACGTCATTTTTTGATTTTAAAATGGAGAAATAGCATTTTAACAGTCCAGATAGATCCAACTGGGGTTAGTTTCTAGGGCTACCTACCCTACCCTTCCTTGGGTAGGTAGGGTATAAGACCTAGGGTACCCTAGGTGGGAGGTAAGGTAGAGTAGCTTCAAAAAACGTCCCCTGAAATTAAAAATAACATTTTCTAACAAAAAATGAATCAATCTTACTAAGAACTTCAAAAATCATATTGACCTTGCAGCACTTTGGCAAGACAGTCATCCTACATCCAAAAATATCATTTATTTCCCTCCTTTTAATTCTGATAATCATCCTTAATGAATAAAATTTGTTATATAAAGATTTTTTTTCTATAATAACAATTTATTTTTCAGTTTTTCTCTCAGATTTACTAAATTTGAAAATAGTTTTTTCATTTATCATTAAATCTTATTTTTTGGCAGTAGATAAGTACATATTCCTATTATCAATTGCATTTTAAATTTATTTAGATTTGTTTTTTTTGCTTACATTTTTTTGTATGATTCTCTTTTTCATCATCATCGTCATAGTCTTTATATTCATTTATTTAAATGGTAATCCTAATGAAATAAATCATCACGAAAATAAAAAGAGTTGTACGGAATTGCGTGGTGGAATAAAGTTTCATCCCACCCAGCAGATTTTTTATTTCGTTCGCTTTTAAGAATGAAAAATGTTGTCACATGACGAAAGAAATATTTTTTTTGTTTGATGACTAATTATATTATAAGATTGAGAGAAGAAGGAAGTAAATTATTTGCAATTTATCGCCATTTATTTATGTCACAAAGTTTCGCTCTATGCACCCATGCGGCATGCGTTGATTATGACTACGTCGGGTTGACTTGTGTGTGGCAGTTCTATGGCAGTCATGCAGTTCTACTGTCACGTGTCGTTGTCTGGTAGTAGACACAATCAAATAATGCCGTGAGGTTTAATATCGTGCGTGTGTTTATGTCCCGAAACTTAGATTTTTTTAATTTATTTAAATTTTTTATTGTTTATTTCGCCTTAAATTCTTAAATTTTTTTTACGATAATTATTATCATTTTTTTCTATTCAATTAATTCTAATTTTTTTTATTTCCGTTTAAAAATCAACCCCCCATTCAGTAATTCAATTTTCAATTTCACTGAATGGAGTTGGGCAATTTTGATTTTAATTTATTTTTCATATAATTTCATCCTAATCATTTTTTGTTTTTTTTTGTAAAGATAGTGTATTTGGGTTTTTCATCAGATTCTTCAGTAACCTATATGTACATTTTTTGTTGTAAACCTTAAACTTTTTTTTATCTTCTTGACTAATTCATATGATAAAATTTTTTTCTTACTTTTTGCATTGTAATTGGAAATTTTCAATTTCATCCTTTCTTAATATTAATCTCAATACGATTAATTATTGCTTCTCGAATTGTTTTTATGGATTTATGTATTTGGGTGTGTGTATGTAACTTGTGTGTTTATTTGGGGATTGGGGATAGTTTGATCAATTATTTTTGGTGTTTTTGGAGTTTTTTTGAGTGGAGTAAGGATGTGACTTGATAGTTGAATGACTAAATAATTTTTAAAAATTTTGTAATCATTCAGTCTACAAATTACATCCTTAATACTACATCTGATGACCAAAACACCATCAATATGCACCTAAACATCCCAACCTACAGTAAGTGTAAGTGAAAAAGTGTATCGCGTTACTTAATGAGTTTCATGAGTATGTTAGTCCTGTAATATGTATTCGATGCTTGAAGTTAAATTATTGGTGTTTAAAAGAAGTTTTATCTGCATTCTGATTACTTTCTTCATTAGATTTCAGAGGAGAATTGATAACTAGTGCTATAGGATTCTCAATTTAATTTGAGTTTATTAAGACTCTTTTTGTGGATTTTTTAGTTTTAATTCTCCTAATTTTAATTTCCATGCCCCCTGTACCCCTTGTCAATTGATTTGATAAATTAATTAAAAATTAACGATCTTTTAGAATTTAAATTTTAACGCACTTTTTGAATTTGAATATTTTTGATCTACTATAAGTAGAACTAATTGAACTGAACTTATTCATTAAGGAAGTTCAGTTATTTCTGCCTTTAGTAGATCAAAAATATTCAAATTCAAAAAGTGCGTTAAAATTTAAATTCTAAAAAACCGTTAACTTTCAATTAATTTTTCAAATTAATTGACACCCCCATTGAATGCTCTTCTCATTCAACGTCTTAAATAATTGTGGGATACACTCATAAGTTTTTTTTAATCAAATTAAATCATATTTATTTCATAAAATAAGATCATTTCTAAAACCAAAATGGCAAACTTTTTTTGAGTTTCGAGCCTAGGACCATTTTATAAATGCCAGCAAGATACAATTTGCATTTGACCACTGAGCCACATAGTAAAATTGGGTTAATTAATCATTATTTGCTAATTTTGACATAATTCTAATATGTTATACTAGTAGCATGACTTAGCAATATAGCTCCATTTTAAAGATTATGAAACTAAACATGAAGACTAACCAGAAGTAGACCAAAAAACTCCTCCAAAACACCAATAAACACCAACTTCCAGCACTTTTGTGTATCATGTAAGTCGCATGTTGATTTTTATTCTAGTCTTAATCTTAAAATTCTTCATTTAAATCCTCTAAGAATTAAATCTCATCATTAAAGTTAATTTTTTTCACTTTTTTTGTTTTATTTATATTTAAATTTTCTTGTAAAAGTACACTCTAAAAGTTTTAAAGGAGATCCATTTTTCAATTTTTTTTGTTCAATTTATTTTACTAAGATTTTTTTTTTCATTTAAAATGAAAAAATTATACTTTTTTAACTTAACATTTAAGGAAAAAAATGAACTTAAGTGAAAAATAGAAAACTTTTTTCATTAATAATAAAAATAACAACCTAGCAACATAGAAAAATGTATGTCCGTATGTAATTTATTACTTCTTCTCTTTTTTTGTTAAGAACATTATTGATGATTCTTTTTTACTAATATAACTTTATATCATAATAAAATTAATTGGCAGTTTCATCGTTTCCGAAAGTTTTTTATATCATTTTTTTTAAATATTTTACTTTAACATTATCATTTTTTGGAGCATTTGGAAGTATAGCACTTGATATTTTGTTTCTTATTAATTCAATTATCTTTAAAAGAATGTCGAAAAAATTTTTTTTCATTATTTTACATGTTTTTAATCTCACATTATGCAGAAAAATAATCTGGTGCACATTTTTTGCTGTTGTTGTTGTAGTTGCTATTTTGTTGTGTGTGTTTATTTTTTAAACCTTGGAAAAAAGAATTGTATGTAATGTGAAGATGGAAGATTTAAAATGGATTGGAATTTATTTTATTTTCACTCAATTCAACTTTTTTGTTTTGTTCTTTGGCTCAAGGTGTGGACACTGTTTTCTGGAGAGGAATTTTAGAGAATTTTTATTGCAATTTTGTTGTACATTTTTGTATAATTATACAAGGTGGATGTAGAGACACCATAAAATAGAGGCGTAGCTATGGCCTTGGCACTCGGAATTATGGAATTTCACGGCCCTTTTTGGAGAATTTGGATGAAATTTTGTGTCTCTTTCAAAGAGCATCTAGGGTCGCAGCACATCTTGTCCAGCCCTTGATACACCACTACCATAAAAGAGAATCCAGATAATTATAGATGCTCCATTACTGATTGAAATCAAAACTTCCAAAACATGTCTACATTTAGATGTACAAAGATAATACTCTTGGATGCAGTTTGTAAGTCTTTGTAAGTTTGTAAGTACAGTTTGTAAGTACACATTTGTACAAACGATTAACGATATGAGAGCTACTTATATTTCGAACACTAATTAACTACTCTAAATATTCAAAAATATATTTAAAAATTTGAACACCTTGAAGTAATTTGGTCAAATGTTGAAGATTATGTTGACTCTAAGATATATTTTAAAAAAAATATTGAACTGGAAATACCATTTGAGTTCTTTGATATTTTAAGGACTAATATAAAACTTTCGTCTTAAAATTCTATTAAACTTTAAAAATAAATTTTGATTATTATTTAATTCTTAAATTAGTAAATTTTGGGGTCTTATGGCAACTAATGAGTGTCAGTGCCATAGCCCAGTGGCGTTTCAATACAAAAACTCTAGCAATTTTAAACTGCCGTTGTCTTAGCAATTTGCGAACAATTTTTTTGCTTTTTGTAGGTCCAAGTTGTGCCTTTCAATTGTATATTTTTGATCATCGTTACGAATCACAGCTTGTAATGAATTTCAGATTTTTATAGCGATGAGCTCGACGTCCATAAAATTGTACAACAAAATTCTTATTCTCCAACAATTTTCCAATAAAAATTGATCGACATTTCCTCTCAAAAATTGTCACACCTTGATATTGCATACATTTTTCATTTAAGATAGAAAGATAGAAGAATTTCTGGGGGATAGAAGAAGTGACTGGGTAGCAGGTGAAATATATAATTCAATGTGCCCCTGAAACTGGCCTAAATATAAAATTGACTGGAAAATTGATACTCATACGTAATAATACAGGTATCAACTAGATGCCGAAATAAAAAAAATTTTTAATAAAAAATAAGAGACTTAAAAAATTATTCTTAATAACAATTTTTTTAAACATTTTTTTGTAATTGAAAAATTCTCACTTTAAAAACTGTCCCGTGAACACGAACTTTTGTTTGTTTTGTATTTTTTTTCTTGATATTATGCAAATTTTAATGTCATACATTATTTAGTTATCTCTTAATTCTCATTTACATATTATGTGCTTATATTCTTTTCGATTTTTCATTTATTTTTATTTATATATTTATATATATTTATAATTTTTTGGACGGTATTCATATATGAACATAAACCGATCTTTTTTTATTATTCGCAACAGAAATTAAAACTAATACAATATTTTTTGGCATAAATAAAATTGATAACGCGGAATCTACGGAAAAAACATCGAATTTTAATAATAATAGGGGAAAATTTGAACAAATAATCGAACTAAACACACAACAACAGACAAAAAATGAGAAATAGAGGAAGTATAGAATTATCGGAACTGAAAATGAATCGAGAACATAGGAGGATTTTAATGTAGGGATAAAAGTTTACATAGATTTTTGTTTTCAAATTTAAATACACATTAGGGGTCGTTCATAAATGATGTCTAACATAAAATGAATTTTTTAGACCCATCTTCAGGGGGGGGGGTCACTTTTTCTTCATACCAAAAAAAAATTTTTTTGTACAAAAAAGTGAAGACCCCCCAAATCTTAGACGTCACATCCAAACGACCCCCATTTGAAAAATCATATATTTATACAAACAAAAAAATTCATCGCGCAATTGAATTTTTTTCCATTATTTTTTCTGTTATTTTGATAATCATTCCGATTAATAAATATTATGGTTTTTATTATAATTATTTGATTTTTTTTCATTTGCGTGCTAAAAAAGTTTAGTTTTTATGCTTGTTTATGGTTGTATGTGTTTCAGTTTTTTTAAGTTCTGTCTCATTTATGAAGGCATAAAGTGAGGCTGTTTAATATCATGTGTGTTCTGTTTATTTTTTTGTGGTTTCGTGTGTATGTGTGTGTGTGTAGGTGTATGTCCTGGGGATTTTTTTTTTGTTTGAGTGGAAAAGGATGATATGGGAACATTAAATTTATTTAAAATATTCTTTGTGTGTACATATTTTGGTTTAAATTTTTTTCATTTTTTATTTAAACTATAGGTTTTTTAGTTGTTGTGAAAAAACATGTATCAATAAACTGATCAAATAGTTTCATTTTAGTCTTTTGATTTTTTTATATTTTCATTTTTAATTTTTTTGTGATTTTTTTGTTGTTTTTTTTGTTTGTTGAAAATTATTGAACTTAATAATAAATAAAAAATGGAAGAAAAAGATTTAATTTTTTCACTTTGTCCCGAATGTGGTGTGGAAATTTAGGGATAGGAATGACTTTATAATGGTTGATTTGAGTTTGAAGAGTCGTTATTTTATTGGATAGGATGGAATTATACTTAAATTTTGAAGAAATTCTGTCAAAATTCACAAAATGATTTTTGATAAAAATTCTAAAAAATTAAGTACATCTTGTCAAATTTAGTTTTTTAAAAATATAACTCGTTTTATTTTTAAAAATAAAATTTTAATTTTAATTTTTAAAAATAAAATCTGAATTTTAATTTTTAAAAATAAAATCTTAATTTTAATTTGAAAATATAAAAGCTAAATTTGAATTTTTAAAAATCAAATATATATTTTAATTTTAGAAAATAAAATCTATATTTTAAATTTTAAAAATAAGATTTAAATTTTAATTTTAAAATATAAAATCTAAATTTTAATTTTTAAAAATCAAATATATATTTTAATTTTAGCAAATAAAATCTATATTTTAAATTTTAAAAAAATATTTAAATTTTAATTTAAAAAAAAATTCAAAATGAATCAACCAAAATGACAGACAATCTTACTTCAACAACTCACTCAAAATAATTTATGTCTAAATTGCCTATCATCTTATTTATTATAAATCATATCTGTCTGTTTTATGAGTTTAATTCAGAGAATAACCAGAAAAATGATCTATCATATAGATTTGAGTCCTCTTATGATAATAAAGAGGAGCCTCTTCAAAAAGCTCTTTATAAGTGTACTAGTCATGATTATAATTAAGAAGTCATTCAAAAATCCTCGAACAGTCAAGCAAAAAATTGCAAAAATCATAAGAAATACCAAAATTATTATTTTTTAATTTTTGGGGATTTGTCATGATTTTTGCATTATTTTTCTTCCTTGTTTTGAGATTTTTTAAGATCCTTTGGGATTTTTAGGATTAATCTTACTTGAATAGAAGCATATAGCTCTAAAATAACAGCTTCTGGTTTCATAGCAATCTCATATCCTTTCATTATTCATTAGCTACTGATTTGCAGCAACAATCCACCATAAATTAATAAACAACCACTCGATATTTAAACTACATTCTTTATTCTTCTCTAACACCAAATTCCTGCATCACCTTCGGGACACATCACTCAATTTAGTCTATTTTTAAAAAATTCATTATTTTTTCAACTAACAAAATTCTGTTCATTTTAAAATGTATAAACGTTTCACCAAAATCATCAACAACATATTAATCTATTGCAATTTAACAATAATTTCATTTTATTTCCTATTTTTCGATTTTCTTTTTTCATTCTTGATTCCTATTGCATAAAAGTTTTCGAATCGAAATTGAATTGCGCGATTTCATCATGTGGGGGAAGAGAAATTTAATCAAATTTTTTCGTCATGTTTATTTGCATTAGACTGTTTCATGATTTTTTTTCTTTTATTCTTCATCATCATCATCATCATTATAATTTATTTAAAGATATAAACATACATAAATGATTTTGTGTGTAGCATATTTATCGCACTTATCTGCAAAACAGTGAATTAGAAACCAACTTGTAGATATTTGTAAACAGTGTGAATTAATAAAAAGATTTAAATAATAAAATAGATATAGCATTAAATAAAAGAGATTAAAGCATTGAAATAAAATAATAAAAAACTAGTAATACCCCCAATATCAAGCATCTTGTATATCCCCTTTGAGTCCAGGTACACGATGATGTTGATTATTATTCAATCGGTTAGCTAAATCTCCCATTACATCACGAAATATAATACTATCTATATTTTCACCTAGCATATAGAGTAGAAACCAATCGCCCATCTTCGATCTTCGGACGATTATTTCTATGGCATCTCGACGTACTAGTCTGTTGGGATGAAAAAATGACAATAAAAAAATACACATTAGTATATTTATTATTATAATTAGTTAGATATTATTTATGCATCATCTCATTTCCAAGAATCTTAAGGACGAAGTAATATAGATTGGATAGCAGAGGAGTATTCAAGTAGGGTTAAGGTAAGGTAGGACTAAGTTTAACTAGGATTTAATGTTTCAGCAATTAAGTTGAAGCTTACACGATCTCCTAGATAACAACCTATCTCGAGCGGCAATGACTGCCAACTTGTCAAGTTTACTAACGGAGTGACACTCTGTTAATCAGATTGAACCGTCCACATGATCATATAATTGTAATTACTGCCTATAGTGTGTTAACGGCAACGACATATCGATAGTAATTACATAGGTAATCATGTGAACGTCTAAATCATATTGACAGAGTGACAATACAAGCACCAACTTGGCAAGTAGACAGTCTTTACCGAACTAGTATAATGGATACTGATTTTTGAGGATGAATTGAGTAACATGGAGAATATCTGATAAGTGAGAAGGTTAAAAAAGATTCTAAGACTCAATTCCTAAGTATGATTTTTGATGTTTTGTTCTTGATAGATTTTCGAGATCAAGATACATATCCGGGAAAATTTTTCGATGGGAAATGGGTGGAGGGTGGGACTTGGGAATGTACACCAGAATTTTTTTTGAATTTTTTCTCTCAAAAACAGGGGAAGACTTGAGGGATAAATCCGTGGTTGGCGACACACTTTTGCGTCAAAAATTTTTTTTCCGGGATACACCAAAAATATTTTTGTCTAAATTTTATGCAATAATTGTTCAAAAATTTAGATTTTTGACCTTTTTTGGAACACGCCATGAAAAATTGGTCATTTTTGGGATTTTTTGCGACACATAGTTTGGACTGTCCTACAACATATCCAATAGCTCCAGAGATAGAAAAGGATCCAAGATAGCTTGTAAAATTTTATTATTCCTGTCAATGACATCCAAATCTTAAATCTTGCTGATTAGAAATACTGCTGAAATATTTATAAAAATCTCATTCAAGAGTTTGCAAAGGAATTTTTCTCATTTAATGCTTCAGTGATCATAAACCACTGAAAATCCCTCTTATCCCCAATAAAACAGACCATAATGTGTCGCTCGGGATCAATTTATCTCATTTATTAAGGAACTTCTGTACAGCAAGCTTTTATCTAAATCACCCGACCACCAACAGTCACTACAAATTAATAATTCATGTAGAATCATAAATGTCTCCCCAAGAAATGAGATTAACTGAAATTTGATGATGTCATAAAGTGATAAAAATGAAATTATGTCTCACCTAAACCTTAATCTTAATAAATACACCCTCATGCGAGGCGAAAATATTATGACTATTCTATACATTACAGTTAATGATGTCAAAATTGTTAGCAAAATGAACCAGAACCACAGGAAAATGTAGATCTTTTCATTCACCTAGTTGAGAAAGGAATTAAAAATAAATTTCAATGATTGTGATGTACTTAAAATTGTGAGTGTTGTGCCAAAATTTAATATTTACCACATTAAGAGGAAGAATACATATGGCTGTAAAATTAATAAAGAAAAATGATTCAATGCATTAAAATTCAATGAGTTTTCAGTATGAATTTTCTCAATTCCCGTTACTCACCGTCGTGTCGTTCAACCTAGATTGTATGTGGAAATTCCATATGGAAATCATAAAAAGAAGAAAGAAAGGAAAAGTCACGTTTAATAAAAAAAATCTAAAATTTTCTCTCATTTTAATTTAATTCACACAGCTGGTGAATTGTGCTTAAAAAAATCTAAAAATAAAATGTCAAATATTGTAAGGAAAAAAAAATCTCAACTGACCTCGCCACTGACACCATATTTATAGAATGTACATTTAGTCATACGTGGAAATATATATATCATCGGATCCAACCGATCTTCCTGATCCGCTTCCATATGTTTTATCACATCAAGGCCAAATGTCATGAACTCTCCATCGAAGAATTTGTTCATTAAGAACATTTGACCTGAAACATAAGGCAGAGAATGGCAATGAAATGAAAAAAAGAGAGAAAAATGAGATGAAAGAATAGGATTAATAAAAATCAAAGAAGATTTTCCTCCTTATTATATTATCTGTCGATATTTTATTGAGCAATCGTAGACAATAAATTGCTCTTTGGAGATTTTCGGTTCTTGTGAGAATTTTGTCTGACTTTATTTTTCATCATTGTTTATGAGAATTGATTTTTAAAAATTGAAATGTGAGATAAATAATAAATTTAGTGAAGGCGATCAAAATATGTCAAAATTTAGGTGCTAAGTTAAAAAAAATATTTTTTAAAATTGTCAAACTAGTCTAAGAGAATTTATAGCTACGAAAATGATGAATTTTAATCAACAAAAACATCAGACAGGGTTGAAAACTGAGGAATATATCACAAAGTATCCTTAAAATATAAAAAGTATTCCCAAATCATATGAAAATATTCCTAAGTATCCAAAAGTACATCTAAATTTGTGTGAAGTATCCCTAGACCATGGGTGTACACAGATGGGGGTTCAGAGTTTTCAAACTTTTTTTCAAGAATATGGTACCAATTTTTTTTCAAAGTTTTGTTTGATTTTTAGTTAATTAGTGTAGTCAACTTGATGAATCATTAGTTTTTAAAATGGGTACCGGAACCCCCTCTGGGTGCATCCTTGCCATAGACTATCTAGGGTATCACTAATAGAAGCTTAGACCCTTTTAAAAATAAATTAGGTGCAAAACTATGATTAAAGGATCTTTTTATTAAAATAAATTCTGGCAGAACCCCATGTATACTAAAAATAGTAAAAGTAAAAAAACACTTCAAAATGAAATGTTTATTTTAAAAAATGTCAAAATTAAAAATATTTCTTAGCAAAGCTCAAAAATTGCATTCAAAATTTTAAAATTCTGATGAAATAAATTTTTGCTAAGAATAGTTTCATTATCTATC
Source organism: Chironomus tentans (assembly GCA_963573255.1). Taxonomy (NCBI): domain Eukaryota; kingdom Metazoa; phylum Arthropoda; class Insecta; order Diptera; family Chironomidae; genus Chironomus; species Chironomus tentans. Next base: position 12,221,955 of record OY754303.1, read on the forward strand.
AGGTCAAATGCCCCAAATACCTTCAACCAACAACAAGAAATTTAAAACAGAAAATTTAAGACATCAAAAAGTTCGTTTCAAAACAGAAACTTAACACCAAACAACAACAAAAAACTGAATTTTCTCAAACCACAAAAAATCTTCACAAAATTCCCCCTAAGGGTCATATTGAAAGAAAAGTAGAGCAAACATATTGAGCATCACATTTATTACATCCATGATTTCATCACATTGAATTTACGTTAATGTGAACATTGATATTTTAATTATAGAATATTGCATGTGAAATTGCCAAAATTTATTTATAGACGAGGCACAGAAGGATGGGAGGAAAAAAATTGCATGTGATGATTTATGGACATTTACAAAATTTAATTTATTTTTTGTTCAGTCAAATGGAAGATTTAATGCATTTACTGGTCGGGAGTGCGTTAAAATAAGTTTGAATGGAAATTGAAATTGAGGAGATAAAAGTTTGAATAATTTGTGTTGGGGAATTCTTGGAAGAAATTGAATTGATGCTGTTTGGATGGATTTTTGTGAAATTTATGAATTTTTTGGATAAATTTGGATTAAATTTCGAAAAAACATCCAAAACCATCCAAAAAATTTAAATTTCCTGAGCTACCTCAATGCATCAATAATAAACATTAATATTATTTATAAAGGATGTACCCTCAAAAAATTGAGAATCTTCACAAACTGTAATGCTCTACTTTTTCCATCACATAACTCCATATTTGCACATTTCATTATTTAAATCAGAATCTAGATATCTTGCAGAATACTGCAGTGCTTAAGCTGCATATACGTAAAAATAAATTTATTTATGCATTTTTTATGCTCATAGTGTCCGAAAAAAAATAATAATAAAGTATATAATGGATTATTTTCATCTACATCCACCTCACTTACCTATAACATTTATAAGCGATAGCAGCTCACATCCAAAATATCTGTACGCCCACCTATATATCCATAAATTTGTTTTTAATTTAAATTTGAAATTCAATAATCGATTAACATTTAATTCTAAATTAATTTTCAATTTTTATGGTGAATTAGGCATTTTCAATTGGTAATTATTAATTATTTAAAATTTTGTATAAATTCAGTAGGAAATTTTTAACCAAAAAGTTATAATCACACTCAAAAAATATAAAAGATATGGAATATTAAATGACACAAATTATTTCCTCGTTATCAATTAAAATTAAATTATTTTTAAATGTTTAATTTTACCAGTTATGAAACCGAAGGTTGTCCCATAAATAATCTAATAATAATTTCTTTTTCTGCTTTTTCTCGATCTCCGAACATATTCCAATGTCAAGATCCATCATGAGCGCGTGAATTTTTCCACCCTCCCATGACTTCCACAACCATCTTGGTGCGTAAAAGAGAATACTCTAATGGAATAAAGTGAAAAAAGAATAGAATTAAATTTCAAATAAATTTAATATAAAATCATTTCAAGATGTTAATTTAGTTAGTCACGGTGAAGTATGTTCAGCATCACTCAAGTGAAATTTGAACACACTTCTTAAATAAATATATATTTTATTTGACCATGCTCCATGTTCTGTATGTATTTTTGATTCATAAATTACTAGCTTAATTTGATTCATAAATTCTTAAAATATAAATCTTTGTTATTTCACTGTACAAATAGAAATGTTTTTCATTTAGTTGAATGTGTCGTAAATTTCTCATATGGCAATTTTTCAGTTGATATGTCAAGTAAATGGATGAAATGTTTTATTAATTTTTTGACTAATTGGAATTTTTGTTAACTTTTTCATTTGTTTTTAGTAAATTTATTTGAGGAAATTTCAATCACGAGAACAATTTTTCAACCAGAACTTGAAGATGACTCGAATTTATACGAAGTTTAGTCGACTTGCTTAGACTTTTGCACACAAAATTCTCCGTTTTTCAAAGATTCAGAAAAGTCAGAGAATTCTGAAGCTGTAAGATCAGAGGCCATTTTCAAGAGTTACCCAGAGTACCCTACCCCAACCCCTACCCTACGGTATCCTACCTACCATGGGCGTACCCAGAGGGTCTTCTTTTTTCAAGAAAACTGTACTGTTGGCCTCATTAATTTGAAGTAATCATTAGTTTTTTAAGTGAGTTCTATTTATACTGAGTTTGAAAACCTGAAGTAGGGTAGGGTAAAGTACCCTACATAGCACTGAAAAAAATACTGATAAAATTCCACCAGAATCTAAAAACTAAATACAAACACCTTTCAAATTTATACTAAATGATATACAGCACATAAAAATGAGAACAAGATTCATAAATAATTCAGCATCTGACGTACCATTTAATCAGCACTACCTTAACCTCAATAAAAAATACCTTCAGTTCACCTTCAAGTCCCCAACAATCTATAATCTCATTTTCAATTGGATTCCGACTCATAAAAAAATAAAAGGATCGGTCAAATCTCGTTTCATTCAATAAATGAATTAAAGTAAGTGTGTATTAAGTATCAACAAAATTTAACAAGGTAGACAATAAAGTGCCAATTTTATAGAACATAAAACAATTACCAAGACACAACGGGAATTTTTTTATAGTCACTCTTTCAGAAATTAAGTGACTGATTTAAAATGAGGTAAAAAAAATAATCTTTCGGATGAAAATTTTTCACGGCTAATAATTCCTCAGAGTATAATTTGTTCAGGAATATTAAAAATGAATTTAGAAGACGAGACACGAACAATTACAGAGTAATAGCCTTTCAAGGTAGAATGTGGGTGGATGACAAATGATGTTTTCATGTTCATCTGGTCACATTCTTAAATTTCTTTTGTTGTCAAAATAGTCGACTCAGAGGTGAGAGAGTAGCTGTGGCTCATAGTAATGGATAATGGATATGAAGGCGGAAATTTATTTGATTTTGCAAAGAAACTTTGAAAGAGAATTTGAAGAAAATTTAATTAAAATATTTAAAAATAAATATTTCATCAACTTTAAATAAATTTTTCATCAAAATTTTTTAAACTCAAAATTTTTTAAATTCAAAATTTCTTAAATTCAAAATTATTTAAATTCAAAACTTTTTAAATTCAAATTTTTTTCAATTCAATTAAATTTAATTTTTTTTAAAATAAAAAGTTTTTCAATTCAAAATTTTTAAATTCAAAATTTTTTAAATTCAATTTTTTTTAAATTCAATTTTTTTTAAATTCAAAAATTTTTAAATTCAATTTTTTTAAATTCAAAACTTTTTAAATTCAAAATTTCTTAAATTCAAAACTTTTTAAATTCAAAGTTTTTTAAATTCATTTTCTTTTAATTCCAAATTTTTTAAATTTAATTTTTTTAAAATAAAAAGTTTTTCAATTCAAAATTTTTAAATTCAAAATTTTTTAAATTCAAATTTTCTTAAATTCAAGATTTTTTAAATTCAAAGTTTCTAAAATTCAAAACTTTTTATTCTGAAAAAAATTCATATTTGAAATTCAATATTTATTATTCTGGAATTAAGAAAATCCTAAACGAAAAAAATACAAAAATTTGAACAAAAATTTACAAGGAACACAATTTCCAAATGCAAATTACAGAGGTCGCCCCCACTAAGTTCGATGAAAAATCACTCAAAACCGCTGAATCTCAAAAAACAAGCAGCGAGAAGAAATGAAAAGAAAATGTAAAAGAAATTATTTCCGCTTTGTCATTCACTTTATAATGAGATTAAAGAATGAAAACTACAACAAATATTTTTTATGCCACGCGATTTTTACAAGAGTAGCAAAATGAAATACAAGCCGACTAATAAAAAAACGGAATTAATCTTACATAGAGATATTTAGTTTCATTCGCATCCGAATGAGTTTGTTTGAGAGCGACGAGAAAAAAGAGCGGAAAATGAAAAATGACTGAAGATATGCAAAATGAAAATTTTAAAAATAAAACGACGAAAAAAATATTAACAATGAAAAATTTCTGATGATAAATATTTCTGCTCCGTTTGCTGATAGTTTAATGTGACAAATATTTCTTTTTTAAAACATTTTATGTTTTATTTTTTCATTTATTTCATTATGTCTTGGTGGTTCTTATCTGAGCTTGAATTAAGAGCGGCGAGCTTGTTGTGCGAACAAAATACACATAAATCCGGATGCACTGAATAATATTTTGTGACTCATAAAAAATGAGGGAGCTTGCAATTTAAAAACATTTTTTTTGGGAATACCTTTTTTATTAGCATATTAAAATCGAGTCATTTCCTTGCATAAATATGCACGTCATTAAAATTCAGTAATATTTAACAACCGGAATAATTTTAAAGTCTCTTTGGCACCTTCAAAGCACTTTAAATTCCTTAAAATTTACGATGTTAAAATTTCCATATTTTCACATTTTATTGTCTCATTTTTCTTCAATTCTCGAGGGTGCAATCTTCCATGACAACATTGTAAATTCCTAATAAATCATTTATTAACCAAATGACATCATCAAAAAAATTTAAAATCCATAAAAATTCTTTTAAGCTGAATTTTATTTTTCGTGAATTCTTTTAAAAATATTTTGAGGTATTTTTTGGTAGAAATTAATATCTTTTTAATTCGGAAATATTTTTTTTAGAATTTCTGATTTATGAAGTTTATTGGAATAAAGTCAATTTTCGTACGTGAATTTCACATGCTTGATATAATTAAAAAATGTCAACTTAATTCATGTTGAAGTACAGATCGTCTATGAAGTATTAAGAATTCATTCAAAATCTGATAAATGTAGTAAGTTTGTCGATCTGATAACACAATTTGGCAGCTATAGTATGAAATGTCGACTACCAGGTAGGACTATATTTGTTTAGTTAACGCGTGTGCAATAAATTTATTTAAATCTTTTTAGTAAAATTTTGCAGAGACATTCCAGACCGTTGATTTCAAATAACCCTACCCAGAAGACAGCAGTTGTAAGTCAATATATTTTTCAAGAGATATATGAGCTGATGGACCCTTTAGAGGAATGGAATATGAACATTGGTCCCAATTTGTCCAAGGATGTAGAATTTCTTGGTCATTCTTCATCATTTGATCATTTTAGGTAATTTTTAATTGCTTTTGTCTTAAGTATCCAGAAAACTATCAGTAGCCAGCGATAGAGCCAGCTTTAGGTGACGTCTGAGGGAGGTTATGGATCATAATTGATCTGTAAGGCCAACAAAGTAAATAAAGTATCTAGAAAACTTGAATCAAATATTATATCAATTAAAGGAGAGAAAATTAATTTTTTTTATTTAAATAAATCCAAGAGAAAAATACCCACAAAACTACATCAGCCAATAAATCCCTCCCCTCCAACTTTCCCTTATAAATATGAATGATATAAATTTTAATATTCCACTAAATGCGTTATGAAGATTCCTCAAGATATATTATGTCGCTTACTTTAATTTATTGTTTAGGCCTTTGCCATCGCAAAAAAATAATATTCATATAAATGACTATTTATCACAAAGATTTTTTAAAATAATAATCTAACAATAAATCTTGTTCCAGTGAATTGTTTATTTCTTTAATTTTTTCAATTTGCTTGGCTGTCGCTTTTGAAAATTATGGTCATATGAAGATAAAGTGCTCGAGTTATGAGAATTTATGATGAATAGTTTTTGAATTAATTTTTCAATTATGCGTGATGAGAATTATGGGAGTTTTGTTAGATTGACTCTTATTTGGGGTAATTTTTGAATAACTTCTGTAGTATACCCCTCTTAAAATTAATATACCGCTGGAACGCAGCCCTGGACACCACATTTAAACTTGGGCTGTCATTTGCGAATGATTCCTTACATTATAGCCAAATCCTCTCAAATCAATGTCACACTCACCACCCACTGACTAACAAAGATAACATTCTATCAAATAATCCAAATTTATCGAGAAAAATATTCTTTATGGTCTACAAAAACGAATAAAATTAAAACCAGTGTTAATCCGCAATGTGAGCTGCATCGTAACCGCAGGATAGTTTGAAAACAGAGAAAAATCTGCGGTGTTTGGTATTCTGGGGAAACTTTTCTATTTTTTTAACGATTTCTATCTCTAGTTGGAATTTTTAGAGATAGATTTTTGGAACTGATATGACAATATTGTCGCTGAAAAGTCTTTTGAATAAATTCTTTTATTTTCTGCTCTTTTGTGTGAATTTTAATGAGAATTATCACGAATCTAGCTACAAAAGTTCAAAAACCTTCAACAAAGAATGTCTAGAATTTCCGCAAAATAAGCTAAAGCACCACACAGACTATCCATTGAACTTATAAAATTATTTCAACACCTAGAGTAATAATAGTAAAGTTAGAACAATAAACCATTGTCTAACTTACAAACCACTAAAAAGAGGCTGTAGTAATATCTAATTAATCGCGAGCAAATGCGTCCTCCGAAATTAACATCATCAGGAAACATGAAAAATTTATTTACATGCATAGTCATGATATGCACACCATATACACACATCATATAATTCATTGATTAAAGTACATGGCACATGTGTTAAGTTTCACTTACACAAACAAAAAAATAACATAATTGAAAGCTCTGGTCAATAAATTGTTTTTTTTTTTTCGATTTTAGAGTTTACAGCTGCAATAGCATCAATAACAGCAGGAGAATTACTAGGATGGTTTGCTGGTCTTGATTGGAATTTTTGAAAACTGGTTTTTTGATGGATAAAATATGTTTTTAGTAGGCAGACTTGGAAAAATATTTTTTAAGGTTGTTCCTAACCATATGTGTCACCAAATTCACGTTTACGCTGGCCTATAACAGTCTACACCTAGATTTGGTTTTTTGGGGGTTAGGCACTACGTTTTTAACTATGGGCTAAAGGAACAGTAAATTGCATCTATCTTAGAACTGAGATTGGATTCTTGCTTTCCAGAAGGTCACCAAAGGTCGGCCGTCACCACTTTTTTGGTAGCCACCGTCAATGAAGGTGAACAAAAAAGAGGTAACTTCCAATTCTGGAACTAGGAGATAAATTTCGTATTTTATCAAAACTTTATTATTTTTTCGTGGTTAAATCATTCGCAAAACACAAGATGGGACCGACACTTAATGGAATATTCTAAAAATGGTAGTATGAAATTCCTGAAATCTTGTATCTTGGCCCTGGTATCAAGAAAGTTATTTTTATTATTGAATCCCCTTGTGGATGCCAACAAACAGGTCTCTGGTTTTTAAAATAGTTAAATTACACGATTACCTCTATAAGTGGCTTTCTAAATTTCCAAAACAGATCATTCACCTACAGAAATTCAAGAATCCATACTGCCAAACTAAAATCAATAAATCCATCTTCAAGAAAAATTCCTAATTTATTGCAAAAATTCCAAAAATGCACTTTCATTATCTCACCAGAAAAACCAGACATTGAGTAATAATTTTTCACAGACCAGCACCACTAAACACACGCACTTCTATTGTTAATATAGAGAATGTATAGCGTGAGAGGAATTATATTACATCATACATCAATTTAAGATAAGTTTAATGTTTACATTGCGGTGTTAGAGAAATCCCCAATAAAATTAAAATGTATGTATAAAGATAAACAAAGCATCCACATCTATTTTCTATGGCGAATGTGCATATGGATGGAGAGAGTCGGGATAACAACACCAGACGCTAAAAATAAGAATCATAAAAAATTAATTTCGTACTTTATTTGAATATAAAATGAAAAATTAGGAAAAATATCTGGAGTAATTTTCCAAGGCGTTAATTATTGTGTAATTATTATTACATCCAAAAAAATATTTTTTTTTCGCCATAAAAGTTTAGAAAACATTTACAGGCTGTTCAGATACACACAAAAATACAAGAAAAAATAAACAGCACGAAAAAAATTGAAAATATATTTTAAATTGAAAAATGAAGAAACAAATCATGTACGCGTATATGAATATAGGGTAAATTTTTTTCTCGAGAACTGCTGAACCATAAATTTTCAGAAAATGCTCTGTTCCCGTCTTTCTATCATTAGCAGTAATTTAACGAAAGGCATTTTTATGGAAGCTTCTGTAAAAATAACTTTACTCTTCAACTTTTTTAAAAATCGTTTATTTCCCCAAAAAATTACAGCAATACAGAAAAATTCGACATTCTTCTATCTCGATGAGAATTTTATTTCATGATTTTTTTTTCTTTGTTTAACAATCATAGCTTTTTCTGTTTGAATTATTTTCAGATTTTTAAATACACACGTTGTCCATAATATGCTGTTTGAAATAGTTCAATTTGGAATATTTATCAGAATGTTTGGCTCAATTATGAACTGGTTTATTGGTGCTGTTGGAATTCTTTGTGCATTTAATTGAAGTTTATTTGAGTTTTTTTGATGTGAATTTTTGAATTGACTGAAAATTTGCTAACAATTCTATCAAATTTGGAAGCATTCGGTCATTATGACTGGTAAACCTGAAGTGCCTAGCAATTTTTTTTTTGCTAATTAATAGCATTAGTTGGGATAAATTTATTATTAGCAATTAAAAGAGCCTGAAAGATGGCTCGTGTGACACTCAATAGAATTCACTGGATTATTCTATACCAGAAGAATTCTGGGGACGGTAGAATTGATCAAAATACATACTGGAGCCTTATTCCATGTACCCCTTTAGATGTGTAAACTAATGAATATTAGGGACTAAAACAAAGTAAGGGATGCTTTGAGATGTTTGAGAACACTATGAATAGTTTCAAGCATTTTGCGGATACTTGGAGTTATATCCAAGAGTTTTTACATCTGGTAACCCCAGAAATGCCAAAAAAATGCCTTTTATATGAGCCCCATAAGTAATTACAGTCTATTAAAGCTCAGTAGCTCATAAAGCATAATAAATTTAAAAAAAACATTCAAATCTATCAACACTTAAGATCCATCACTGCACCCCCAAATAAAAAATCCCCACAATAAACAGAGGACTTTAAAATCGCTCAATACACATTTATTGATTTAAAGCCAAACTTCATCAAATATGGCTTAGCATAAATTCTTTATAACAAATGACTTGTGTTTGATGAACAAGAAGAATGGGAGGAAATTCCTTAATAACATTACTTGTAATGATGAAGCAGATTTTTCCTAATGTTAAGGATTTTCTGAGGAAATTCCGTAGAATATTTTCTTGTCATGTGAAAATTTCCTTTGGATTATGATGAATTTACACATGTATTCGCACCAATTGAGAGGAATAATAGGGTTCTGGTAGATTGGAGTGGATTTGTGGATGGGAAAATTTGTTAAAATGATTAAGGGGTATTTTTATATGAGAGGTACATAAATTGAGTAATTATAGCTTGTTAGGTATATAATCGAAGGTAGAATGGGGTCATTAAATGACCACTTGAGCTACGAAGACCAAAAATTAATAAAATAATTTGAAATTGGTTAATTAATCAAAGGGGGGGAGGGGGTTCCCTCAGTTATTGCCATTTTAAATCGAACATTCATAAATCTTAGTCACTGAAGACACAACTTGAAGATTCCATAACTTATGTATACTTAAAAGCTGCTACAACTCAGAACTCAAGCGTTTTTGATGATAACAAGAATGATGAAATTTTACAATATGAAAAGTGTTTTTTTTTTCAATTTTATCAATTTTCTAATTCTGTTTTTCACAATTTTTGAAAAAAAGCACAATTTTCTGATGAGTGCCTGAGCCATGATTCTGATTCCAAAAGTAAACCTTCCCAAACAAATTTTTAGTAATTCTCATGATACATTCATTAAATCCCCAAAATAAATTTAAATCTCACAGCTATCATGTTCCTTGTAACATAATTTTCAAGCACCAAATATCATATATTTAAAAATCGATCGCACGCTAGAGCCTCACAGCGAGTTTGATGATAAACCCCAGGGAAATTGTTTGTATCTTCTCACATAACATAACGGTGTGAATGTGACAAAAAAAATCATTCAAATGCCATTATTGATCTTCCTTTAACATTAAAAAATAATGAATCACTTTTTAAGTCTATTTTTGTTGGAAATCCCCCCAATTTCATGAAACAAGCTAACACATTTAAAATGAAAATGTGTGCTGAACTGTTTCATGTTTTTCTTTCGTATAACATGAAAACATTTTTTTTAATACACAAAGTTGTGAAAATATTTAGAGAATTTTTCATCGAGGCGAATGCTATATGAAGGTAATATTTGTCTTCTGTGTCGTTGGCATCAAAATTAGGTTTGTTATAGAAATGCATCATTAGATGATAATTATCATTTCATTATAATGGATTATAACAAGCAAAGTGTGACACAAATTGGACAGTGTCTCGTTAGATTTTGAAATATGTTCTCAGCTTCTTACATGGATGGGAAGGTGTGGAGTTGTTCGAAAGTGACGTCAATAAGAAAATTTGATTTTTTGGACATCCCTCAATTCTGTCAGGACCAAAAATATTTTTTATGAGAATTTAAAAATGCATGACATCACAGCTGAATACCCCCACAAACAAAATGGGTAAAATAAAAGAAATAATAACCCAAAGCTAAAGAAATTTAAAAAAAGATGTTCAAAGAAAAAATAATTTAATGCTCAATAACCTGTGAAATCTTTGTGCTTCGTTATCAGACATAATTTTCCTCATTTTTCTTGTTTCTCTTTCCTTCTGACACTAAATTACGAAACAATAATGTCTCATCAATCATTAAAGCTGCACTCTTATTCCCATCTTCTTTTTTCGTGATATTTTTCATTCATTCAATAACAAAGCTAGGTGTACGGTTGGCTAATGACTTTTTAAAGATTTTAATGATCACTTTATTTTCTGCCATACGTAAATAAAAAAATCTGAGTGTAATAAATTCTCATTTTGGTGGTCATATGCGTCTAATATTTAGGGCAATTTTATTAATGTTTAGTTTATTAACTCCCACGATGTCTGGATAATTATTGGGAAAGTGTCTTGGGAAAATATTTTTCTTTGCATCTGTTCCACTATTTATTTGGTCAAGAAACTTTTCTTTTTTAAAAGTGGAAATTTTTCAATATTATTGTTTAATTTTTTAACATTGAAAAATTAGGAAGGAAAAGAAGTAACGATTAAAATGCGGATGCTTTTGCATTGCATGCTAACACGTCATGAACATTTGTTTAATTACTCAGAAAAATGTTTAAATGTAAAGAATAGTATGTATGTGCTTCAGTGAATTTCAAATTATCTGCTATAAAATTTACAAAAAGTGGGTTAAAATGTGGTTAGGGTATTTGAAAAATTATTAAAATACTTTCATAAACAGCTAGTTATTGCTGGGGTCAAAATATTGGGAAATTCGAAAAATTGGGGGTCCTTCGTAAATTATATAATGTCATTTTTGACCCTTCTCCCGTCCCGTAACAAATTTGGTGAGAAGATCGGAACAACTTAATACGAAGTATAATAAAACTATCACTTTTCCAACCCCCTTAAGTGGTACCTAATTTTCGAATGACACATAAGGCTACCGTGAACCCTAACCTCTAATTTACTACATTTTACTTGCCTTGGATGGACAAAAGTACTTCTGGGTCGATTTTTTGGATATTCCCCAGGGAATCTTTGTCATACTAATAACAATATCTTGGATATACCCAGGAGTATACCAAGGCTGGATTTTTTGATATACCCCTACCCCTAGACCTACATCAGGGGTATCCAAGGGGTATGCCCTACCCATAATTCACGTATACACCTACCTCTTCCTCTACTCTACCTATCTAGGTAAAACCCTACCTAGAAAAAACCTATGGTAGGGTATAGGAAGAGGTAGGGGTATACCAAGAAAGCGGCTCCTGTGATTTTTAGTAAAAATGAGAGCTTAAATTTGAGACAAGACAATGTGATTTTTTTCAATTCTGAGTCTGAGGTTCATTCGGTTCATCCAAAATATGTAACCAACTCGAGGCGATTAAATCAAAATTTCCATTTCGAGGGTTGACCCTTAACTTTAAAATAAATAAATTTTCATTCAGCCTACAATCCAGAATATTGACTAAAGATTCCCATTAAACTATTTAATTTATCGACGCGTCTAGCTGCCTATTGAGGCGCTTAATAGTTTATCGTACACATAATCAAGAAAAGAATTGAGCAAAAAAATTCTCTCATTCTCTTTTTATTTTCCTTCATACATGTAAATTAGATCCAATGAATCTTTACTATACCCAACATACAATAGAGAATAAATGCCATGGAGAGAAATATATGTCGAACATTTGATTTCATGAGATTGCTGATAAATGGGTATTATTGCGACATTGCAAATACAAAAAAATCTGAAAATTCCTATTTTGAAATCGACGAACATTAGTGCACAATCGATTAATGTATGATTTTTATTCCGGAATTTCCTCCAATTGTTTTCTCCCTCTACCACATATTCAAGTCCAAAAAAATCGAAATCGTCATGGTATGCGTTATTTTTTTTTGAACCGATGCCAATTTGATTCTTTTTTGTTTCGCTCATTTATTCACGTTATGGGTTGAAAAATAAAATGAAATAAAAAAGAATTCAATACTTTCTCAAAAAAAAGAACTGAATTCGCTACATTGCAATGTCAATGGATGTAAAAATACTGGGAGTTTTTGAAATACATACAATACAAAGCTATGCTTCAAGTGGATGGCAAACGAATGAAATGAAGTAAAGGATGTTTATAATTAATGTGCAGTAAGCCGCATACCATCTTATCCAGCAGCGTTATGAATGTTAAATCGAAGATAGACTTTCTTTAGATTACTTTTTATGATTAAGTTTTTCAATCAGTATTGCCATTTATCATTATGAATATTTTTCCATTAATGAGTTTGAGTAATATTTAGCTCAAGTAGGAAGATGTGAGTGATGGTTGAGGGAGTAACGAACGTAAAATGGGAAGTTTATGTTTTTTTTCGAGATTTTTGGAGTAGATCAGTTTACAATTTTTTAGAGTTAGGCAAAGGTGATTAATGTTATTTTAAATAAGACTGTGAAAAGTGGAGAGGCATAGGTCGTGGTGACCAGGTAAATGGGGTCTAACATGTGCCAATCGGGATTACTGATGTCTGGCTAGTTTGAAGCTTCAAAAATATTAAATTTGTTAGAATTTTCAGAATATATTTAAAATAAATTTATTCACAAAACGAGAAAATTTTGGAATTTTTTGACTAAAGCATCAAGAATTTAAAATTTGAAATTTAAAAATGCTAACATGGACTTAGCTATCAACTCAGTTCCAATCATGCTTATCAAATCTAAAAGTCCTTAATCCTGCATACCCAAAAGCCCATACTAATATCGTTGATTGCCGTATAACCAGATTAAATCCTCACAGAAATCCCTTTTATTGAATAAATGCGCTAAAAACTATTGATTTTCAGATTATCGTGATATTGCCTCGGATATCGCAATCTCAACTTCCGCAACGATATTATTATTATTCCATTATTCCTTTCAAATGGTAATGGAAGTTTTTTTTTGATATTCAATATACAGAATAAAAAATATATTTTTGTGATATTACTTTGAACAAAACAAGTATGGAATGAATAACAATTGAATACTTTTCTATTTCTTTTGGAATGACAAAAAAAATCTACTCAGAAAAATAATTATGCGACAATATGTTTCAATTTGTCGTCTATTAATTCTATATAAAATTGACTTTTTTTTCGTCACATATTTCATGGCTTTGTGAACTCGTCGGGGGGAAAAAATTCGTTTGAATATCAAAATTGCCATATTGTTGTGGGTCAAGCGATTCATTTCCCATAAAAGATTTTGATTAGGTCTCAGCCTGAATTTTCATATCAATTTGTTCTTATTATTTGTAAATATTGAATGTTGATCGAGTTGTTCATTAATGACGTTCATCAAAAGATGGGATTTTGACCCAATATTGCTATGTCATCTTCAAAATTATATCGAAATAAGGGGCTTTTCATAAATGACGTTACACAAAAGGGAGATTTTTAGACCACCTCCTTCCTCTGTCATAATTTCCCATAATTTCCATACAAAACATATTCTTTTGTATGGAAGTGTCACACAGCGTCAGACCCCCTCCAACAAGGGCTTTCGTCGCCCGGGGTCAAATCCAAAAATTTCCGTCTCCGTGAATTAAGTATGACGCCCCTTTGCATGGAATTTTTTGATATTTTTAAGCGGCGCCCGGGGCCAATGTCCCTTTGTTATGCCACTGCCTCTCATCCCTTAACATTGAACGTCTTTTATAAACGTCCCCTAATACACAGCACAAGTGAACAACCCCAAAATATATTTTTCTTTGCATCACAGATGATACAATCAGCAAATATAATAAAGAAATGAGACCTTCAAGTTGTTGCTGTTTTCTTGTTGTATCAACTTGTTGTCAAATTGTATCTATGGATGTCATAGACAGGCTCACTGAAAAGTACGAATCATTGAGCTTTTCAAAAGAAGGGAAAAGGTCGAGTAACATAAATGGAAAATGTCATTGGCAATATCGTAATTTTAAACTTTTTTTACTATGAAAAAGATTCTTTTGTGAGGCTTTCTGTGTGTATGTGGGAAGTTCATTGAAATTTTCTTTTGATTCATTCAGAATTTTGTGAATTGAATTTTTTGGAGAAAGTCATTAGAGTGGGTGGGCATGAAAATTTCAATATTTTTGAATAATTCTTTATGATTTAAGTTTTCTAAATGTTTAATAAATTACTTGGTAAGCTTTTTGTTGTGGAAAATAAAGGCAGCAATTTGTGTTTATTATTTGGGATGACTATTTGTTTTTGCAGAGCTTTTTCAGAAATGAGTCAATTATTAGAGGTCATTTGTAACTTTTGCGACAAAAACAGACTGACCATCCTATCCATTAAATCATCGCAAAAATCCATGAACCATTAAATTTTAATTAATAGCCTCATATCCTTCATAAAATATTTTAGGAAATATAAAACACATCCGCTCGAAAAAAAACTTTTTTAATCAAATAAAAAATTTTTATCTTTAATCAAAAATTTAATAAAATTTTTCATAACAATTCATTTTATCAAGCATTAATAATTATCCCTAACTCTCTGGAAAATTTCATTATGGCATTAATTTTATGGGAAATTGATTTCACATTTTGTACTTTTAATTACACATTGCGCGATACATGACACTGTCACATATTTCAATGCATCTATGGAATATTTCCGTGATAAATTAACAATAAAGTGACTATTTAATTAATCCATTTCAGGGATTTTAATTATTCGCATTTTATAGCAGCTGAAGTCTGTTATTCGATTTGTGAGAGAGTAAAAATTGAGATGATTAAGGTTTTGAAATGTAAATAAAAGCTGATGGGTGTTGAGTATTGTTTTAACTGTGATGTAGTGCTGATAAACAGCAGCAATGGTTTTATAGCCTCGAATCTCATTAAAATTTTCAAAAAATAAATGTTTAGGAGAAATTTAGTTTTATATTTGAAAATATGTGTGAAAATTTTAAACTTTTAAAAAGTTAAATGATACATATTTAAAAACTAAAATTTAAGTAATTTAAAATTATTTTTTTAAAAAAACTAAAAAAAACTAAATTTTTAAAAACTAAAAAAAATTAAATTTTAAAAAATTAAAAAAAATTTAATTTTAAAAAACAAAAAATTTAAGTTTTAAAAAACTAAAAAAATTTAAATTGTGAAAAACTAAAAGAAATTAAATTTTTAAAAAGATTTTTATATAAAATTTGGTTTTATATTTGATAACATGTGTAAAAAATTAAACTTTTAATAAGTAAAATGATATATATTTAAAAACTAAAATTTAATAAATTTAAGTAATTTAAATTTGAAATTTTTTAAAAAACTAAAAAAATTTAAATTGTGAAAAATTAAAAAAATTTAAACTTTTAAAAACTAAAAAAAATTTAAATTTTAAAAAACAAAAAAATTAAATTTTTAAAACTAAAAAATTTAAATTTTAAAAATCTAAAAAAATTTAAATTTTAAGAATCTAAATTGGACTACTTAGAACTTTCAAAATTTAAAAAATTATTAGTGTAATATGATTTAAAATTTAAATATTAAAGAACGTAACTCTTTTCAAAAAAATAAAAAGCCAATAAGTATTTTTACCTTTTTTAAAAACAATTTTTTTATAAATCTTATTTTATCGCAAATTTAAACAAATAAAATTAAAAATATAAAAAGTTAAGTATTAAAAAATTTAAGATGATTAAAAAAATAAAATTTAAATAAAAAATCACTTTTTAAAACTCAGATAATTATTAAATGCTAGCAAGAAAAACTCGAGCATATGGTCGCACCCTGGATGACAAGTCAAAACAATGGCAACGGATTAAGCATCCATTCACACGATTAAATAGGATTAAAATTGTTTATTTTTCATTATCATCATTTATTTATGTTTTGTCTCAAAACCAACCTGACCAAATAACATGAAGCACACCCATTGATAATATTTATAGACTTTTCTGTCTTCCATTTTCCCTTCGCTATTTCCAACGCCAGGATATGGCACTTCCTTTCCAAGTTTCTTGAGGAACATGCTTTTGAGTGCATATGTACTATGAATCCAACAATAAGTGTTAAGAACATCCTCCGGTATATCTTTCGTATGTACACAATCAATTGGATTTCCTACATACTGTCGGGTTGTGACTATCAGCGAGAATGCAATCTTTATGTAATAGAAGTAAATTTAATTTTCATCAATATATGTCGTCTCTGCTAGAGAAAATTGAATTTTCTTTATCTGGTCGCTGTCATGGAGTGAGATAAGCCATGACAGTATGGAAGTAAAAAAATGAGAATACATACCAATATCATAACAGTAATTGAATAATGCAATCGAAATACTGGTGAGTCAATTTGTATATGACTAATTTTCACTAAAGATTTAAGGCCACGAAATATATCCAACATGATTGATCCAGCAGCCAATCCACAAGTCAGTATAAAGTGACGACTTTAATTAATTTTCTTCTTACTCTATCATTAGATAAACTTTAATGTCATCCGCATTTAAGCACTTTTATATTATTATCGTTTTTATTTCTTTTTCGTTTTTGTTTCTTTCTGATTTTTTGTATCCCCCCGCATAATTGTTCCATCTTTTCTCCATTCACAAAAATTATTTTTATTCCTTCTCTTTCTCACGATACGCCCGAAAGCGAATTTTTTAATTAAATCGTAAATTCGATGAAATAATTGAGTTTTAACACAAAACACTTTTCTTCTTCATCAATTGCTTCCTTTCCATTTCTATCTTGGGTTCCAAATTTAATTGCAATTTCTTTGTATTCCTTACACCATTATAATCATCATGATCATCATCATCATCATTGTGTAGCACAAGTCCCAATTGCTTGTTTTCTCGATATTCAAAACCCTCCCGAAACAGCAATTAAACAGAAAGTAACCAACATAATTTTTAAATGACTTAACTGATTATAAGTGCTTTTATACGCCATTTTATATCACAGAGTTTCAAAAATGTTTTAATTAAGTTGAAGGAGTCGAAGGCAGTTGTCATTATATCACTGAGAGATTATTAAAGTGTAGTAGACAGTAGAAAGCATGCTAGTAGGAATGATGAAGATAGAAAAAAAAATGTTTTTTGTATGTGTCTTTTTTCACTGATGAATTTATTTACAATTAGCCCGGGGTCACTAACATTTTTGGCATCTCACAAAATTTATTTTTGATTTCTTATTCATTCATTTTTTATGTGTATACAATGATAATTTTTTTTATATTAGCAATGGCACTTTAAGTTGCATTCTACATTGTTATCGTCCTTATCCGCATCATGCGACATAATAAGTTATTTAATGTAGTTGTTCTCATAAGAATCAAGATCATTTCTCGTTCAGAGCGCACAAAGATTAATTCTCTAAATGGCTATTATTATATTTCCACACTAACTATTATGTTATGCTTTGTATCTGATATTCACATGAATTATATGCATGAAACTATAATTAGAATTATTTCCGCCTTATTTTCAGCCTTTCATGTGCATGTGCTCAGGGGCGTGTTCAGGTTAAACAAGGGAATTAGGGGACCAATCCCCCTTCCTGTCTACGCCCCTGCAAGTGCTAGTCGAGTGCAATAATATTTTGTTTCAACCTCCATAATTCATATTTCCTGTATCTTAACATTTCTATTATATTGTAGCTTTTTACCTCACACTCCACTTTCTTCTTTTTTGGAGTAAGAACAACTTTTGTATGAAGAGTCCTTAGGGAAATTTTGTTGGGATTTAGATAGGAAGTCAGTGATTAAAAACTGAAAGTACAATGCATGTGCTATTGTATATTTGTAGTCTAGACTGCAGACCGAACAGACAAAGAAAATTTTTATTTTTATGCTTTTGAGGATTAATTTTAGAATGCTTTTTAAATGCGAGAGAGATTGACGGAGATGAATGCAGAAAGATTAATTTTATTTTATTATTTTTCTGAAGATTGGATGTGATTCATTGGGATTAGTCATGAAAATCTGTCGAAATCAGATGATTTTTCGGATAAATATTGCTAATTTATAGATTAAAGTAAAATAAATTAAAATTCTTCTGAGTAAGTTTTTAGGTTGATGAGTCATTGGGTGTGTAGGCATGGCTAGAGAGAATATTTAACTTACAATTTTGATTAATTTTTAGGGCTGTTAACTATTTACGGCAGGCGCTAAGCCAGAGGGGGGTATTTGGGGTCAAATCCCCATTTTGACGGAAAAATTTCTTCAATTTGCTAGAGTTTTTGAGAAACCCCCTAAAAATCCCTCCCCCCCCCTAAATTTTTCATATAAAAAATTTGAAAATCCCCTCCTCGAAAAATTTCTGGCTACGCCGCTGATTTACATTATTTGATATTTTATGTAAGACTTTCGTCAAAGCTGTGGAACTAATCAACTGATTTTTGATCAAATTTGATCATTTTCTGACCCTTGACTCCCATATACCAGAGAGTAAAGCTGACAAAGGTTTTGTATACAGTCAACTTGACTTTAGTCGACTAATTCATACAAAATCTTAGTCGTCTACCATATGTATTCAAGTTGAGTTGAATAATCCAATGATACTTAATATTCATTCTTTTGAAAGAATTAGAAAATGCATTACAAAAATCAGAAATCAACTCAATATCGTTATCATCTAGCAGAGAAGTCCCATAATCACCAGCCTAAATGTCTTAAATTTTAATCTATTACTCTATGAAAAATGAAAACATCAATAAAATTAAAATTTGTTTCTCTATGAATCACTCATTTAAGCTGTCAACCTTTCTCATTATCTAATCACGAAAATTTTCTTATCGCTATTTTTTCTGATTCATTGATACGCAAAAATAATTATCGAGTGATAAATGTTTATTTAGTCACAAAACGATAGTCTTGCAGGCATAAAGTACTCAGCTTTGTAGAAAAATAAAAATTAAAAAATTTAATTCAATATGTGTAAATGTTTGGGAGACTGCTGTAGATGCATTGGAGATACGTAAGTTGATTAATAAGTTTTTCAAGAATTTATGTAAAATCTTATAAAAATCATTTCTTTAATAGGGCGTGCGGATGTTGCAAATGTTGTACAGCAACGATTTGCATGCTTATCGGTGGCCCGCTACTTTTAATTCTTATCATCGGATTAATTGTGTATTTCACAGTGTTCTTTTAAAATCGACTGATTGACGCATGTTTCTATCTTAGTGCTTAAAATTTTTATATGAACGTATCATCTATTTTTATTTCTACTGTATTAACGAAATTTATGGCTATATCTGGATATTACGTTCAACATGAGTATGGCATCTGAACATAAATTTACATGACCAAACTAAATTTATTTATTTATAAATTTAAAAATTATCAAAAAGTACCCAAAATGATTAAAATTCCACAAAATAATGGAAAAAAATTTAGTACACAACAAAACTAGTTTTATGATTGATAGCTGACATTATTCTAGGCAGGGCATAACAAAGGTTTGAAAAATGGAAAATTTGACCGGAGAGCCTTCTCTTAGTGGGCGTAAAATTCAATAAATCCTAACCAAAAAGAAATAATGGGGGTACATTTCCAACATTTAAGTCAAAAACCTTCGTTAAGTCCCTGATTCTAGCCCTACAGTGATTTAGTGACAGAATTCTCCAACCAAATGATTGGATATCATTCGTTTATGAGCATAAGTTCGAATCCCATCAAATTTTACTTATTTACAAGGAGTCAACACTCCAAAAAATCCTGAAAAATTGCAAGTGATATGTTAGCAAAACGAAGGTATCTGGAAGCTCAATTGGACTTGATGAATGGATTTGTCTTATTAAAATGAAAACAATTCACATTTTAGTCATCACATCATTGAGATTTCATGACATTGTGAAATAAATAAGGTTATAAATTCATGAAAGGATGAACCAATAACTTCCATCAATTAAGTCCATCAAAATTATCGCAATGTGAATCACCAGCCTCAAGAGTTTTACATAATAATAATATAAAATATTTCTACACCTCATATAAAAATCATTTGAAGTGACGCCCAAATTGCAAAATGTTTCAATAATTTTTTTACACGCCTGTTTTGTTGCTTTTACTAAGTGCTATTATAATTGTCTGTTGGAATTTAGTTTTACATGTTAAAATAATTTTATTTTAATTAAAATGAGTGAAACAAAAAAGTTGTTGATCATTAAAAATTTTATTTTCTGCAAATTATTTTTATATTTTTTTGTTTTTTTGCAGTTTAAATGCTAAATTAACCATCTGCGTTGTATATGTGAGAAAATTTTACAACTCAAATAATTTGTTTCCACATTAATTTTAAAAAGAAATCCAACATTAAGGCTGACTCAAATTATACGCACAAAGTATAACTAAATATTTTCATTTGGCGAAAAAATTTGTATAAAATAAATGCGGCAATGCATGTTTACAGTTTAATAGATACACATGTGAAAGGAATAGGTAAATGACACATAGATGATACAGTCAGAAGATTTAAATAATTTTAAACAGATGAGGAGGCAGATCAGTGTTGTTAATCTGGATTCTTGCATAGAACTAATGCCAGGCGTAAGCTATAAGGAGAATTGAGGAGACAAAACCCCTCTCGATGGAAAAATCTCTTCAATTCCCATTCCCCATTTTTTCCATATAAATTTTTTGAAAATCCCTTCCTCGAAAAGCTTCTGTCTATGCGCCTGTCTTGTGATATGTAGAAGTGATGGGTGATGTGACTAGGACAGTAGGCTTGAATTACGTGGATAGTAATGTCAAAATTGACCCCCAGATGATGTTTTCCTGCTTGGGTGTTACAAAACTATTTCTACGTCACTGAATAGACTAGAAAAGACTGACGTCACTGATTAGACCAGACATGTTTAAGCCAAAATTCGGTTGACATCGGAATTTGAAGGCAATTTGAATTTTATTTGAAGAAAGTGAACTTTATCGACACAATTTTGTATAAAATTCGAGTCTAATTCAAGTTCTGGTCCAAAATCAGAGTTGGGATGTCATTTGAAACATACAAATTATGTCTTTAAGACAATGTCAAAGTCAAAGCACCCAGACAATCAAATATCCAACTTGATTCACCAAAACAGCCAGGTTTGGTATTGATAAACTAGATGTTATCAAAATCTGGCAACTTCTAGCTAGTCACCCAAGTCCTAAGGTACCCCAGCCATCTAGGTCAACAACACTGAGTCAGATTTTACAAAAAAAATTATTTTCTCATGAAAAATTTCATCGAATCAGTGAAAAAATTCATCATCGGGATTAAGTGCCTATTCCTGATTACTAAATCTTTCTTAAAATAACATAAATATTCAATGTATCAAGACAAAATAAACTCAACTCGATTTCGTTTTTTATTTCACCAAATTTAAAACATCAATCAATCGAGAGAGAAGAAAAAAATGTACTCATACTGCCTGTCTTATACAGCATGACAGCGATCTTGTGGCTTGAATTTAAGTAAATAAAGTAAACCATCAAGTTGATAGAATAGATAATAACTCATATTGAAATTTGCTTCTTTCACTTATTTTAGCTAATTATGCAGATGTGGATGTATATATATGTGGTAAAATTTTATTTAAATATTTATTTAAATTGAAAAGAGTGAGAGAATATTTTCCTATTCATATATATTTCAATTACGTTCATCCATATTTTTTTTTGTTCAAATGGGAACAGAAGCAGCATTGTGAAAGTTTCTCGTACAGTTTTAATGACTTTAACGCATTTTTCCTGAGGTTGAATTTGAGGATGCTTAGTTTTGGATTGTCTGTAGTATTGTCTTGAGTTTTGTGCTGCTTAAGGCAATAGTGCTTGTTCCGTATGTACTCAAGAATGCATGTCATAATGTAATACTTGTTGTGCTTTAATGCTAACCTTAATTATCCTTATATTTTCATTAAGCATGTATGAATGTGTGTAATTGGATAATTTTTCTCAACATGTTTTTTAGTTCTAGAATTAAGAGCTCTATCTGTTGAAGATGACTCTTGAATTGTAGATTATTCAAGCTATTTTTGTATGGACACTTGTAAAAATGCAAGGTTTGTGCAGTAATTTTTTTAAAAAAGGATGGAAAAAATTAATATTTTTAAAGATATATTCACTTAAAGTGATACTAGGGGATACCCCTACCCCCTCGACAGAAAAAGGGGTATATCCAAGAGGATTTGGGGGTCAACTCCATCCATATTATTTTGAAAATCCAATACAACCCTAAAAACGACATGATTCGAAAAGATATCCAAAAAAGTCATGGTTCCCCCTCCTTCCAAAAATCCTAGCTACGCCTCAGAGAACAAAATCTACCCAACAAACTCAAAGACAAATGAACCTCAAAACTATGCAAATCCAGCACAATTCAAGCTAGAAAAATGCGTCAAAAATTTTTTTTACAAAGCAAAGAAAGAAGAAAGAAAATCGAGAGCACAAACATTTATACGATCCAAGAAATGATCAATTTCATTTCAAAATTGACCGTGAATAATTTTCTTGTAAATAAATTTATGAGGTTACACTGAAGCTGATTTTAAGGCATGAAATGAACGAAATTTTTGGGGATATATTTTATAGCATTTTGCGGTTGTTCAGGATCTGTTGAATTGCTAATATTGGGATTACTTGTGCTGTATATTTTTGAGGGTGGATGTATGCATTGCAGATTTTTGGAAAAGATTAAGGAAAAATTGAGGATTTTATTACTCAAGTGCGGTTTAGTCTACATTTCTCTGTAGCATAAATTAAATATGTTTATAACACATCACTTGACATCTTTCACAATGAATTGTGAAAATCTTTGATTTTCTTATTAAAACATTCTTCTCATTATAGCACCGACAAGTCATTGCTAATTTTAAATAGGTTAAATCATGAGGATTTCATTTAAAGAAAATTGTAATTCAAAAAGCATTTAAATTTCATGAAAATATTTAAATAAAAAGATTAAAATAGTACAAGAGAAAATATTTTCAACAGACACAAAAGAAAGCGAAAAGGTTATCAAAGAAGCAACAATTGAGAGATGAAAGCACAAATGATCGACGGGTCTGAAAGATATAAAGAATGACTGAAATATAATCAAGACAATGCGGAAAGTGAGGAGGGTAAAAATTTAAATTGAAAGGAAAAGTGTCGGAAAAAATGTGAAAAGGAAACTTTTTGATTTGTTGTTTCAATTTTGTTGGCTTTTGTGTTATTAACTTCATTAATTTTAAAAGAAAATTGTAATTTTTCAATTGGAAATTTAAAAATTTTGCTGCTTTAAAAACTAAAATAAAGGAGTTTTGCATCTCAATAAGAAATCATTCACTTTAGAAAAAAAACTTGCCAAAATATTAAAATTTGGGTATTTATATTTTTAAAAAATTCAAGAATTTTAAAAATTTTTAAATTCTAAAATTTCAAAATATTTAAATATCAAAAAATTTTAAATTCAGAAATTTCAAAATTTTTAAATTCAGAAACATCAAAATTTTTAAATTCAAAAATTTTAAAATAATTTAAATTTAGAAATTTCCAAAAAAAATTAAATTAAAAAATTCAAAAAAATTTAAATTCAACAATTTCAAAAGTTTTAGATTCAAAGGTTTCAAAATTCAAAAATTTCAAACTTTTTAGAATTCAAAAATTTCTAAGTTTTCAAAATCAAGTAATATCTTGAATAAGAAATAATATTTGTCTTGAAATTTATAGTGCAACAACAGGACTGTTTGGATGGAACAAATGTCGAATCGTGGGACATAGTTTAAGCATTACTGAGCTAGAAGTGTCATTCGATACTGAAAACCTTAAGTTTGACTTTAAAAGGAAATGAGGGACTATTATGTCAAGTGATGGTTCTAACAAAGTGTATAACTGGAGAAACTACATTTTTGTTCTTTTCTTTGTACTTTTGAATTAGAAAAGTGGCAATGAACTAGACTACTTGGTACTCGATGGAACCCCAAGACTATCCGCGTGCCAATGACTCACCAATAAAAAATAAATCCCACATAATTGACCCCCTTAATGTCGAACCTCACCCAACAGAAAATTTACAAAAAAAATTCATTTCGTTTCCGTCTCACAAGAGGATTATTCTTTTAAGACAGTGTGCAGTAATAATGGCAATGATACGTAAATAAAGAAAATTTATTGTGTCATCTCAGTCGTCACTCTTTGCCGCTATCGCTTCGCAACGTTTCAATTCTCTTCACTCAGTTACGCTGTGTGTTTATTGTTTTAATTTTCAACAGAGCAAATTTATGCTCTTTAATTATTTTTAAATCTCTACATGACTACACCACATTTTTCCTCCACATTTGTGTTTTCTGTTAAATTTTGAGATTTAAGCTTCAAATAACTTATCGCGATTTATTAAGAGTATATTGGCAATCTGCTTATCATCATTAATTATTGAACAAAAGCTCCTCGTATCACACATATATCCGAACATTTTTGAATGATTTCTTTACTTAGCGTAGAGTGTAGCAAAAAAAAATTAGTAATTTTTTTATATAAACTTCAAAAATACGCATGGTTATAGATATAAATATCTATTTTTATCTCAGACTCTTGTACAAATTGAATATCGTTAATTTAAAAAAGAAAAAAAATGAGCGAAAGAAAAGAAAACGTGAAGAAAAAAATCTTTAGAAGAAAAATTCTTTAATGAAAAGAAAAAAATCTTTTCTTTTATTCAAAAGAAATCAATTTTCACAAAAAAAATTGAAACATTTCGAATACAATTTGATGATTGAAATATTTCATGATCAGATTATCATTAATTATTTAAATGTTCATATTCATACACAACAAAAAATGCACTATAACATGTTTCTTTTCAGCTCAGAGGCTTTTAATTGTTCATTATTTATGTGATGTGAGACACGGGGTGAGGAAATGTGAATTTTCAATTTTTGACTCCTTTTTTTGCGTTTATAATTGAAATGACGTTCTTTGACTTTGATGAAGCTTGAGTGAGATGTTGTTGAATTAATTGCTGGCTAAGAGACACAGCAGTTGGAAATCTGGAGGATTTGCAGATTTTTGATGTGAAACAGACTGAATTTTGCAAATTTTGATAAATAAGCAATCTCTGTGGTATATCGGAATTTTGAGTGAAGCTGTCAGACTCTATAAGACTCAAAATCTGGAAATTTTCAGTCTAAAACTTGAAATTTTGAGTTAAGAAAGACAGACGGAGAAATTCAATTTTATGACTTATTTCAACAATATTTTGAGGATTAAATTTCAAAAATAATCACTGGTTTAAAAATTGATTTTTTTTTGTAAATTTAAAAAAAAATCTAGTTTTTTGAATAAGAATATTTTAGGTGTCAATCCCTACTTTGAAGGAAAATTAACTTCAAGTTGTTAAGTTTTTTAAGGATTTTTTTTAAAATAAATCTGCCAAATTTTTCACGAATCTGTTATTTAGAAAAATTTATTGGTCATATTTGGTTAGAGCCACTGGCATAGCTAAGGAAGGGGGGTGTGAATGAGTGAAAGTTATTCAGAAAAAATGACCTACACCCCCTTTGCTGAAAAACTGAAAAACTGAAAAACTATTTAAAATTGGTAGGGTTTTTTAACTTAAAAAATTTTACCCAATCTTAAAAATTCTGGTTTTGCCGTTGCTCGATTAAAAGAAATTTTTTAAAGTTAAAGGAATTTTTTTGAAAACATTTTTGGACTCACAGAAAAATTTTGAAAGTTTTTCGAAATAACGTTTGAAAAATGCAGATAATTGCAAGGAAAACGAGCAGATCGTTACAAAAATATAGAAATTTAACCCAATTTAAATTCAAATTTGACCCAAACTGCGTAATTCTTAATATTTTTTTTAAATTTTTTTCTTTATTTTTATTTTTTTGAGTATGGTTTAAAAATGAATAAATTTTCATATTTTCGGTTTTTAAGGAAACAGACTTGCAGTCTTTTCATTATTTAGTTTTTGACTGATTTTGATTTCTTCGGAATTTTTCATAGCGTTTATGATATTTATACTATTTGAATTCTTGTAATTTTGAATTTTTGAAATGAAATTTTTGACACAACTTAAATAATTGCCAAATTTAATTCTTTAAAACAGTTTTAGACATTAAACAAGAAAAGGGTCAAAGAAGATTGAAACTTCTAAATTTTTACAGTTTTTTCAACAAAAGTTTTTAAATTTTTTCATAAAATCTCTTCAATTTTAAAAATATTAGAAAAAATTTGAATTTTAGGTGTTTTCGTTGATCTTGTTTATTGATAATTCCTGATATATCGCAAAAAAATATCATAATTATTTACCGCCGCCAAGAATTGTTTGTAAAACGACTGATCAAGATCATAAAAATTCTAAACAATGTTAAAGCTTCCGTATCTCAATTTTTAAAGGTTGTAATTTTCATGAAGGTGCAGGAGACGTGGACAAACTGCCACCATTTCAAAATTTTTCCTGCATTTGCTTCATTTTCTCATGAATTCAGATAAATGTCTTGAAAATTCACAAAATAATTTGCCAAAAAAAACTTCACATTATTTATTCTCCGCTCATTAAACTTTCAGCGCAACAAAAAAAAAGATATCCACATTAAAAATCACATTTTCATCATCCCCCCTAAAAATTCAGATTATACTGATTAGCATTATATCATGATCATCAGAAGGCATTAATTAAACATAGATGATGATATATTGCTTCACACATAATTAACTAAATCATATTTTAATTGATCATAAATGAGGATGTCACGTATGATCATTATACAAATAATGGGGTGTCTATGTCACTTAATGTGTATATGATACACATCTATTTACATTGTTCTGTGGAAATATGACACGGAGGACGAAAAAAAATAATATTTACACACACTTGATGCACATGCATGGAAAGGCAATGCAGATTCTTTCATTTACTTTTTTTATACAAAAAAAAATCTTTTATATTTTCACAAACTTTCAACTCATTTATGTCGACTAGAAAAAATGAAACATTTAGGTTTTAAATTTCATTTGTATTATGACACATGATATAGTAAATATCGCGTAACACAGAGAGTGAGAAAACTCAACAGAAACTCTACTATAAGAAAACTAAGTAGATTAAAAATTTTATTTTATTTAACAAAAATTTTCGCGTTTCTGGTTTCCCCGGACGCTAGTTGTTCGCGTCACGACGTCAAAATTAACACTGGCCAACGCTCAAACGACATATAGTATTTGTGTATTTTTCTTTTCTGGCTCAGAAATAATGTTGCTACTGCTGCTGTATAGTTTTTCCCTCTTTTCATCATCATGATTTTTCTTTCTTTTCTTTCTGTGTTATTTTTTTTTGTCGGAGAGATGAAGCTATAATAAAGAACGAGTCGTAGTGTGTAAAAGATACGGGATACAGAAAAATATTTCCAATATTATATGAATGAAAATGAATGAACGTATTTAGTAGCTGATATATATATACACATGTGTATAGTCGATTCATATGTGTTTGTATATTATGCTAATATTTGCCATCATGTATACAGCTTCCTCCTGCTTTCAGCCTGATCTTTTGCCCGACTCTACAACTAATTCAAAAAAATTTTATCTCTCAGCTTCCATTGTGTATAATTGCAACTACACTTGCTTGCTGTTGTTCTCTCGTTCTCTTCATGTGGATGGTTATAATGGTGTAGATTTGATTTTTTTTATAAAATATAAATATGAAGCAAAAAATTGGCTCCAATATTGTTTTTGTGTATATATATATTTTTCACCCTCTAAATAGCTTTTTTATGCGACTCCCCCCAACCCCTTCGACTGTTGGTGCATTTTTTTCATGAATATGAATTGCTTTGCTTATTTTCTATGCAATAAAAAATTCCTAAGGCACTTACAATTGTCAACCCTTAGCTTCATTTCCTTCCAATACACAATGCATTTTCCATTTTGCAAAAAAAAATATTTATTTTATTATCAGCACATACACTTGTGAATGTATTTTACTTACTCCTATATGAATATTCAATGATCAGTTTTACACATAAGATATAATCTTACAGACATTTGAATGCTGACTGTGTGCACGATTCTCTCATTTTTTTATTATCACACATGAACGATGTATGTGTTACTTCACCCACCAAATGTGATAATTTTTTCCGCAATTTTCTTTGGATTCAGAGTGTTTTGGATTGTCATTGCGGTTTTTGAGGAGTATTATTTGTTTTGGATTTAATGATTGTATTTGGGGTTAGTTTGTTATAAGATCAGATGAATATTTTTGATGTTAATGATGATCATATAAAAAAAATCCCAACAAGGGTGGTTTTGACCCCCAAAACCCCTCTGAATACACTCTTGCATTACCCTCAGCTGGAATCGCCGATACTCTTTTACATTTTATGATCATAAGATCAATAATTACAATTTATTCAGCCTCAGTAAGTCTAAATAAGAACTCAGATATACAAATTTCAGATGAAGACTAAAATAATATATTGACGGGTGAATTTTGATCACAACTGATCGAATCATGGATTATATTTCAGACTAGGCTCAAGCTTACTTTAATACAGAGGATATCGTGCCCTTTGCAAGCACTCATGACAATATTTATGACAAAAAATCTAAATTTACCTCAATATGACAACGGAAACCTTAGATGATCATATAAATCAGGATGTGTGACAATGGTACAATCCTATCTCAACTGATTTTTATTTAAATTTGATGGAGTTTTTGAGATAATATGTTAATCGTCCAAATATGTTTGATCCATATTAAAAAATTAAGCTCCTATCATTTGAGCAATTGGGCTACACTTTTTCCTACTTTCAAGAAATTTTGAAAATTTTCCAATTTGAGAGGCTTAAGATTGAACTCAGAAGATCCTGAGACATTACTAAAGTGATTTGGGATAAAAATTTTCAAAAATCAAGATTTTGAAAGTCGATCAGTATTTTGAAGAAAAATCCAAAGAAAATTTGAATCAACAGACTTTATTTCACAACTATCAACAAATCCTTAGCAATTACCTAAACTATCGTAAAAAAACATGTTAATCTTGATTCCTTATTTCACAATTTTTATATATTTACTTTAAGTTTTGTAGACTTTTTTCAATTGAAAATCTCAAAAATTTAAATTTCTTCTTGCCTCATCACCTTCAATATTTAGATCATAAAACAGCAGAGAGCTCTCTACTCTCTGTATATTAAATATTTTTTTTCTATTTCCTTTCCGCGAATAATTCATCAATTTGCAAATATCTTAGATAAAATATCATGCCGTCAAACCAGACGCAAAAGCCTCACACAAAAAAAAATTATTTCGCATCACGTGAATTTAACGATCAATGTTTTCATAAAGTGGTACGGTTACAAGCTATTAGAGACGAAAGAAGAAAATATTCATTAAAAAGTTTCATGAATAACTAGGAAAAAAATTAATATAAACAGAAAAGAGTGAAGACTTATACACATTGCCTTAAATACGACTTACATTATGACTTTTTTTTCGCTAATTTAAATTTTTTAACGAAGGAACGTTGTAAAGGTTTTTTAAGAGAAGAAAAAAAATTTAAATGATTTTTTTTGTGTTTCTCTAGTTTTTTTCGTCTTTTGTAAACTATCGACAAAAATTTGCCAGATGCACAAATTTGTGAGGCCGTGAGCGATGATGTTTTTTTCTTCTTATTCTTTATTTCCCAGAAAAAAATTCAACGTTGTACTTTTTTAAATTTTTTTTCCATCTCTTGTTATAAGCTGCTCTTTTGGATGTGATCCAGAGGTGAATTAGCAATTTATGTGTTGATATTTGTAACTCGACACTGTAAATCATGACACTCATACAAGGATGAAGCGGGACGATACTTTTGATGTTCCTTTTTTTGTCTACACGATGACAATCTTTTTCTAATTTTTCATTGTTGATATTATATAAAGGTATGGCAGTTGGAGAGGCTATTATAGTTGCTTGATTATTGGATTATGGCGCATTTTCATTTAGACGAAGGTATATCAATTAACAATGAGCGACGCAAAGCATCCAGACAGGATTTAAATCTGCCTCTGGACAACAAGACACACAACCTAGTATTTAATCTTGGTTTCTGGGTATCTGAGCCGAAATCAGGAGCAAATTAGGGCTTAGGTAAAAATTAAAATACCATCGAAACCCCCCCTTGGGTACGTTCTTGGACGAAACGATATCTAGGCTAGACAACCTCTTAAATGTGTAGGAATTTGTCTGTTTCTGTTTATGTCTAGTCGTTGTGTTGCTTTAATGACCTGTTCATCCAAAATCCACTTGAACTTTGAAATTTTAATTTTTTAGAAGAATCCGATTGAAGAGTAAGAATTATCAAAATACAGCTAATAATTACTTTCAGGTACTCTGAATATTTAATGGAATCTGCTCATGCATTACGCTTGTCACAAAAGAAGGCTATGAGTGTGAAAGGAGTTCAAAAACCTACAAATAGTTTTATTTGAGTCGCTAAGACTTTCTTTCTAATGGCAAAGATGTGTTTTGGGAGTGCCTATCAAAATAACGAATTTCAAAAATTCGAAACCTCATTTTTACGAACACTTCATTTTTACGAACGCTTCATTTTTCCGAAAAATCATTTTACGAATTTCCCTGCAAATTTCTTATAATTTTCAAATTTTAAAAAACCGTTAACTCCATCACGTGTTCAATTTATTATGTTTACATATATATTGAAATAAAATTAGTTAGAAAACGTATTGTGATATTTAAATTAAAAAAATGAGTTTTCGTAAAAATGAGGTTTCGAATTTTTGAAATTCGTTAAGTTTTGAATTTTAAAGAACGATAAATTTTTAATCCTAAAAAACCGTTAAATTTCAAATCTTAAAAATCCGTTAAATTTTAAATTTAAATTTTGAATTAAATAGACTGTATATTTTGAATTTTAAGAGACCGTTAAATTTTGATTTTTAAAAACCGTTAAATTTTGAATTTTACAAACCGTTAAATTTTAAATAAAATAATTTTAAACAAAATTGAATTTTATTTATTATGAGTGAATCGAACCAAAACCAACTCTATCCTCAATAATAAACAAAAGACAAATTAGAAGCCAATTTTTCCTCCCATTCTCTTTAAGATCATGCTCCATAAAACATCAAAGCCAATGACAAAGCTAAGCCAAAAACTATGTGCATGAATCAATTTGCATTTAAATTAGAATAATTATTATTTCCACAGACAGAGCTTTAGTTTCTATGTAGACACAAAAGCAGAAAATGATAAAGATTACACAAAAGGATTTTTGAGAATCCCGGTTGAGAATTTTGCAGGCTTCAAAATGCCCCCCTTAACAATCAGTCACTTAATCCATCCCTATATAATTTATTTATTATACGTTCCCCCTAACAGACAAAGAGCATGCTCTGAGCATACTCACTTTTTTGAGCATGCTCAATTATATTAAAAAAGTGTGCTATGAGCATGCTCATTAAAGTGAGTACGCTCATTGTCTGTTAGGGTCCGCTCATTTATTTTATAGTAATTCAAAAAAATTTTTTTACCGTAGTGACTAAAGTCTAGTGTTTGTATTAAATTTTTTATTATTCATGCTAGATTATACTACCATTATTATTATATTTGTACTCCAAAAGTGTATGTCTACATACATATTGCAGCATACAAATATGTTTTCATATCGTATTATGATACTGTGTTACTCTCTGCTGATGATACTGCTGATATCGTTATTATGTCAATATACATGCTTTTTGAAATGAAAAAAAAAAAAACTTTTTATGAGTCGCATCGAATGGAATTTCAATAAATTAATAATGGATGTGATGTTATATTGGATAGACTGAGCCACAATAAAAGTTACACCGTCATTACTGTAATGTTCAATATTGTTTGACAAAAAAATGGTCAATTTTTCATGGCATATAGCCTCAAATAAATTATACGTGCTATTACTGTTATTAGATGTCATTAGATTATGGAATCAAATCACAAAAAATATAAATTGCAAAAAACACGATGTATAGATCACACCACAAACTTCCACGTGGCGAGCTACGCTCGCCAACGGCAATTACCAATCCAAAGGCGAGCTACGCTCGCCGGTTGATATCGATCAAAAGGCGAGCTACGCTCGCCAGTTGATATCGATCCAAAGGCGAGCTACGCTCGCCGGTTAATATCGATCCCAAGGCGAGCTACGCTGAGAAGTGATTCAAGAATTGAATCCAGCAAATGTGAAAAGAAGATTTCTAATTGAATAGTAAGTTGTTAATTGAGTGAGGTATATCGCTTAGTTTTTCCCATTAAAATTATAACTTCTCATAAGATGCGCCCACGTTTTTAGTTATAGAACTATACGATAAGTTCGAGGTGTACTTATTCGCAATTAATAGACGTTGTTGACAATAGGATAAAATTTTAAAAATAAAATCTGAAAATTAAAATTAATTTCTGACAAATACAAAATAAAAGTTATTTTCTTCTTTTTAGTCCACGGAAAAAATGAATTTTTATACAGTATTCTATGGGAAAACGTAGTTTTTTTTAAAAAAAAGTATTTTTTTATAGCGTATTTATTTTCTACTTTTTAGTCTTATGATGATACCATAAATACAATTTTTATACCACATATCAAATATTTTATTAGCTTGCTCATAAGTTGACAATATACAGATTACAGTAGTGTCGGACTCCACTTCGCTACGCTTCGTTCGTCCGACTGTTTTAAGATCACAGGGGT
Organism: Chironomus tentans; assembly: GCA_963573255.1. Classification (NCBI taxonomy): domain Eukaryota; kingdom Metazoa; phylum Arthropoda; class Insecta; order Diptera; family Chironomidae; genus Chironomus; species Chironomus tentans. The sequence continues at coordinate 12,255,155 of OY754303.1, forward strand.
TGTCGAATCTCGCTCCGCTCGTTCGACTGTTTATAGATCACAGGGGTTGTCGAATCTCGCTACGCTCGTTCGACTGTTTATAGATCACAGGGGTTGTCGAATCTCGCTACGCTCGTTCGACTGTTTATAGATCACAGGGGTTGTCGAATCTCGCTACGCTCGTTCGACTGTTTATAGATCACAGGGGTTGTCGAATCTCGCTCCGCTCGTCCGACTGTTTATAAGTCGCAGGAATTAACTCAAAATTTTCTTACATATCTTCTAACAACTTTGGAAAATTTTCACGCCTTCACTCGCTACGCTACGTTCAGGACGTAAAAATTTGTGAGCTACGCTCAACTTAGTTCGAACTACGTTCGAACTTTTTATTCGAATCACCAACACTTTCTCACATATCTGCAGTTTTCTAACGGCTTTGGAAAATTTTCACGCCTTCACTCGCTACGCTACGTTCAGGACGTAAAAATTTGTGAGCTACGCTCAACTTAGTTCGAACTACGTTCGAACTTTTATATTCGAGCTCCGCTCGAATTATTATTACTCAAATCACCAACACTTTCTTACATATCTGCAGTTTTCTAACAGCAGATCAGGACGTAAAAATTTGTGAGCTACGCTCAACTTAGTTCGAACTACGTTCGAACTTTTTATTCGAATCACCAACACTTTCTCACATATCTGCAGTTTTCTAACGGCTTTGGAAAATTTTCACGCCTTCACTCGCTACGCTACGTTCAGGACGTAAAAATTTGTGAGCTACGCTCAACTTAGTTCGAACTACGTTCGAACTTTTATATTCGAGCTCCGCTCGAATTATTATTACTCAAATCACCAACACTTTCTCACATATCTGCAGTTTTCTAACGGCTTTGGAAAATTTTCACGCCTTCACTCGCTACGCTACGTTCAGGACGTAAAAATTTGTGAGCTACGCTCAACTTAGTTCGAACTACGTTCGAACTTTTATATTCGAGCTCCGCTCGAATTATTATTACTCAAATCACCAACACTTTCTCACATATCTACAGTCTTCTAATGTTATGTTCGAGCTGCGCCCGACCATTACTCAAAAGTAGTAGTGTCAATATATTATCAATTTATCAGACGTTTAATAATCTCACTTATACAATTTTGTACACGGTTTATTATTACATGCTATGTAACTTTAAATGTTTATATAAGCCCCATAAAACTGTGTATAAACTGATTTTTATACATTTTTATAACTCTTCATGATACTCGTCATTGACATACCATATAATTGTTAACGTGACACGACTTTCTCCATCCCTTCACATAAACTTCTAAAATGCAAAATCCTAACAAAAAAAAATTTGCATATAAAAACACTGTTCCATTCACCAAAACTCAATTACTAATAAAATCCACCTATCTATCGAGTCACTACGAACAACAAACCATAAATTTGGATGAAAGTATGGCAAATGTACATATATGTATGTATAGACTAAGATTATTGCTCTTGTGAAGTATATCGACATTTCATACAAAAAACAAAATTCACTCTTTTTTGTACTTTTTTGATGTTTTATGACTTAGAAAAATTTAATTATGCATAAATAAATCATGAAACATCGTAAAGCATCAAAAAAGTGTAAAAAAGAATCAAAAAAGTTTTTTGTCATTGGTGAGATTTGAACCCATGACATTTCGGAAAAATGAAATGTTCTTAAAGAATGTCCATGAGAAAATGACATCATTGATATTGGATTATTTTCTCATATAAAAATTCATAAATTAAATTATACTATAATTAAGCATTTTTGTGATTCCAAAATGCTAAAATATTGTATTGTCATCGAGAATACATATTTATAAAAAAATTTAGCTCGATTAGAGCAGTAGAAGTGGTCGAAAAATCGATTGCAAAATTTACCCAAGACAAACAGACAAGAAAGCAAGTTAAGAAAAACGTGGTAATAATAATAATAATAAGATCCAGTAATGATCTACAGCCTCTAGGTCCAATAAAAATGAGATCCAGTAAACATCTACAGCCTCTATGTCCAATAAAAATAAGATCCAGTAATGATCTACAGCCTCTATGTCCAATAAAATATGATCCAGTAAACATCTACAGCCTCTATGTCCAGTAAAACGAGATCCAGTAATGATCTACAGCCTCTATGTCCAATAACATATGATCCAGTAAACATCTACAGCCTCTATGTCCAGTAAAACGAGATCCAGTAATGATCTACAGCCTCTATGTCCAATAACATATGATCCAGTCCAAGGATTATGGATGGTGATTGAAAATTCGAGTTCGAATTTTCAATCACTTTTTTTTAAATGAGTTTGTGCGGGAAAAAATTTCGAAGTTTTTTTTGTACGTTACAAAATTTTACAATTTCTTGTATTTACAGCTTTCAACTCATTTTAAAGCTTCAAATTCATTATGTTTGAAGTTAATTTACTTAGATTAGTCTTCGTTTTGTCCATATGAAGAAGAAATTAAAAGATTTTGTTTCACAAAATTTTTGATTGTAAACAAAACAAACTTGTTTACATTTTTGGGAAAAAATTTTGTTTGCAAATTTATCGCTTATTTAAGGGATAAGTAAAGTCTAATTAATTGTAAAACATGCTTTATAGTTTGATAATGCTGATTAAACACTTAATTATTAGTAAATTTGTCTCAAAAGTGTTCATTTTTGAGATTTACAAACAATTCAATTTTCGAAAAATTCGAAAATAAATCCGAAGAAAGTTGCGGGAAAATTTAAATATTTTTCGGTTCAACGGAAGACCACTTGATCCATAATCCTTGGGATCCAGTAAACATCTACAGCCTCTATGTCCAGTAAAACGAGATCCAGTAATGATCTACAGCCTCTATGTCCAATTAAACAAGATCCAGTAAACATCTTCAGCCTCTATGTCCAGTAAAAATATGATCCAGTAAACATCTACAGCCTCTATGTCCAATTAAATAAGATCCAGTGATCATCTACAGCCTCTATGTCCAATAAAACGAGATCCAGTAATGATCTACAGCCTCTATGTCCAGTAAAACGAGATCCAGTAATGATCTACAGCCTCTATGTCCAATTAAACAAGACCCAATAAACATCTACAGCCTCTATGTCCAGTAAAACGAGATCCAGTAATGATCTACAGCTTCTAAGTCCAGTAAAACGAGATCCAGTAAACATCTACAGCCTCTATGTCCAATAAAAATAAGATCCAGTAATGATCTACAGCCTCTATGTCCAGTAAAACGAGATCCAGTAATGATCTACAGCTTCTATGTCCAGTAAAACGAGATCCAGTAATGATCTACAGCTTCTATGTCCAGTAAAACGAGATCCAGTAATGATCTACAGCCTCTATGTCCAGTAAAACGAGATCCAGTAATGATCTACAGCCTCTATGTCCATTCAAATATTTTTAAGTGAAATTCACGTTACGTAATTTTACGTAATGTAAGGATTTTACGTAACGTAAACAAAAGTGTTATAATTTTTATAACAATCTTTTTCATGCTGTAACTTTTTACAGGAGCTTCTAAAGTACCAACATAGCGGATATTAAATGTAGATCCTGATTTGATCTTTCATTTTATGCCTATTTCAAGGCTTGAAATGTTAATTCCAGTGCGGAATCAAAAAAGACGCAACTGTCATAAAAAATCATGTTTTTTGCATTTTTCGGTCACTAAATGGACATAAAGTTCGGATATTATTTAGCACAAAATGGTTTTAAGGTACGGCCTATCGTATCAGATACAAGAAATTGTATGAAAGTCACCGCATAAAAAATTTTCCATACAAATTTTTGGTTTTTAACGGTTTTTTGCGTCTAGTTCCAACGCAACGGAACTGACTGGAACCAAACATACCTCAGGTAATAGATATTTTCAATACCTGTCATATGAGACCAAAAACGTAAAGATTCATGCTTCCGTTGACTCAAAAAATCAAAATTAGTGAAAATCTCAAAAAAAGTGAATACAATAACTTGCACGCAATGCGTGGAAGTTAAAATATATCATAAAAAAATTATTTACAACCGGAAAGCACGTCCTTGCTGAGGTTTGGGATACGTCAATTGCAGGTTTGGTTCATTCTGACTTAGTATTATGCAGGGGAGTCATTGTAGAATCAATGGACGTCTAACACCATGCTGGTACTGTGGTCTGTACCGATTTTAATATTTTAGCGTCAAATTTAGCACCAACCAGTTGTCTACATCAGTCTACATTTACGGCACCATTTAAAATTGATGCCAAACTGGGCATATCTAGAAATTTTTCAATGTAGGAATTTCCAAAATTTTTAGAATTAAAGAAAATTTCCAAAGAGGAAGGATCTTTGACCACCAAAAATACCCCCTTTGGTACGCCTATGCCAAATTCATGAACTTTTCAAATCTACAACAATTTCATTCCATCCTCGACCCAGTTCAATGCCAAGATGTGCTTTTCGAGACAAAATGTTCCTCCCGAGACACCAACACATGGAAAAGAATTCTAAATTATTGCCAATATAGATTTATGTATGAATTTTATAACTGTTTTATATCAATCGCATAGGAAGAAAATATTCATTTTTCAGCAACATACTAGAAACTTCAAAGCTTAATCATTCAATACCACTCAATAAACCTCCCTAGCATTTACTTAATTTTATTTTATATAATATATATATTTCTTACATAATTTATTGTGCTACATATGCTACTTGCTGCCAAAAATTCATTGCTGACAGTTTTATATGAAGTCGAAAATGTGTCACGTTGCAAATGAAAATTCTGACATTTTTTTTATATTTTTTATATTCACAAGCGATGTGGAGAAGTTGGGAAAAAAATCATTGCCAGTTATCGCGCATTTGTTGCTGTTGACATACTGTCAAATTGTAAATTTAATTGGAATTTAATTTCAGGTTTATGGTTGAAGATTACGACGTGTAGATTCTCAGAGAGATGTTAAGTTTAATAGGTGATTTTGGATTATTTTAGAACAGTGATGACAGCGTTGTGTATTCTTAGTTTTATGGAGAATTTTAAGGGGTTTAAGGTGGTGTGACACGACAATGTAAACAGATTAAGGTGAGAAAATTGAGATGATAAGGATTATTTGTGAAATTTTGCTATCAATTAGCATACAAATCTCTTGATCAGCAAATAGTTTTGATGTCTGGTTGTTTGTTTTTGTTCTTAAGCACAGATGCGTCATTCTGGTAGAATGCAGGTCAATTTAGATGCCAATGTGTCTGGATACCTAGATTTTCTAAGTTTAGCTAAGATTCTGTCTGCATTTATAATTTTAGATGGTGTCTGGAGCTAGGCAGCATTATTTTTGTGTGTGCTAGAGGCCATCTGACTTAGGCTTTCTTAATATCAGGAATAAAATGGAAATTTTGAGGAATTCAATGTATGTCTCATGCCCTGAAAATCATACAGGACCAGAAAAATGAGAAAACCTTGTCTGGTCACTCAATTGTCTTATTATGGCTATAATTTTCCCATATATAAATGACCCATTATCAACAACCAAATATTCAATATAACAAAAGCAAATTTGGGGAAGGGGTCGAAAGAAACCCTAACAAGGGCGTATCCAGGGGTGCTTTTTGGGTGTCAAATGGAAATTTTCTTCTATTTGTTAGGGTTTTTCGAGAAAAAATCACAAAACCCCCTCGAAAATTTTTTACCTACACCCTTGAATTATACGATTGAAAACTTCTTTCAATTTGTTAGGTTTTTGAGGAAAACAACTAAACTTTCTTTACTCCAGCACCCAGCACACCATCCTGACACTCATTCAACTACCACTTTGCATACAAAATTGTGCTCAAAAGACATTACAAAATTCATAAAATGAAGTGAAATTTTTTATCTCGTTTACAGTCTCACTTCCTCGATATTTTTCTTTAATATTTAATGAGTTCACTGCGCTTTTCTTTATGTGAAAAAATGCGAAATTTATTTTTTTATTACATCTGCCGAGCTTTAAAAAAATCTGAAGAACTTCCTTATGATGAATGCTGATTGTGTAATAATAAAAAAAATCTTTTTGGTTTTTTATTTCTCACAAATAAGGAAATATGAAGGAGATTATTTGCTTGTCTTACATAAATTTGACACTTTTTAATGTCCAATGAACGTTTTACGAGGAACAAGAAAAAAATAACTTTTTGTTGTGCACTAAAAAGCCATCAAAAAAATTGGGGTCGTAAAAAAATGTTTAATTTTTCGAAAAAGATTTGCATGTTTTACAATGAAAATGAGAGGAGGAACAGCGAAAATGTAAAGAACTTGTTGTCGGAAAATTAATTCCGTAACAATAAAAAAAACTAGTAATCTCATAAAATGATGATGAATGCCTTGACGTTATGCTGAGTAAATGTCTGAACTTTGATGTTCTTTTTTTTACTTTCTGTGTTGATCTTTTACTCTTTTTACGGCTTTTGGGCCTATCGTATTACCGTTTAATGTTTGTTGATGCGCAACATCTGCCTTTTGTGTTGTAAATCATCATACATATACTTTCTACTGCTTGGCAACCGATTTTAAAATATATAGTTGTGCATTATCGTATTTTGTTTTAATCTATTTATAAATCATTGAAAATTGAGGCTATTTTTCAACAAACAATATAACACCTGCTACGACACCATTTCAATATTGCAATAAATAGACATGATACCGAAAATATTAGGTCTATGTCTCACTCGCTCACCTTTTTGTTTTGATACATAACAAGGAAAAAAAGCTTTTGTCTGATCGTCAATGGAAATTGGGATTTGTTTTGTGAAATTTTTGGACATTTTATTCAGGAGGAGCTAGTATAGAGCGAGAATTGTTGGATGGGTGTTGATGATTAGCAATTTTTTTGGTGTTCTAGAATAAATTGTTTAGTTCAAATTATTGTGTGACAGTGTCCGTTTTAGTTGCGTGGCAAGAGAGAAGGTATCCCTTCTGAAAAGACAAACTTTTGATTTGACCCCAGGCACCTAAAACCTTTGATACACAACCATGATTACGCCGAAAGATGCTCTCTAATTTATTAAAATTAAAGCTTATGTTTTAGCTTTTGTTAAGCTTCATACTAAATTTTACAGATTTTTTCACAAAATTTGTTATAGGGAGGGGTTAAAAATAGCCATATTACTTAATATTTGACATTCAATGGGTTGGAATGTCATTCAATTCTTGGTATCCTTGAGACGAAGTAACTAAATGACCCAATGGTCTTGTACTTTGGTACCTAAAAACTACAAATTATGTAACACCAACTTAGGAATCCTAGGTTCGAAACTCAACAGGGCATATTGTTGTTTTTTGAATCATATTTGCTGAATATGGAGTTGGATGGAGTTAATAAACCTCTGATTTGTAATTTTCAAACTCAATTTTCATTAATGTTGTTCCTTATAAAAATTTCATGTATCATAGACATCATTTGTGAATTACCCCCTTATAATTATATACATTTTTAAAATCTCCAAAAAAATATCACAAAATAATCCCAATGGGACCATTTGACACTCAACCACCAAGAATGTGAATATTTTTCTTCTCCCCATCACATGGTCCATCCGATACTCAATTTTGGGAATTTTTTTTGTCGTCAGAGAAACAACGACAGAAGAAGAAAAACAGAGTGTAAAATATATATTTATTAGTTTGAAAGAAGAGAAAAGTTCTAAAAATAAAGCCAGAATACACGTTTTTTGTCATCATTAACGTGATCATCGGCAGAAATTGTATCCTATTGGGTTATAAACCTAATTAATGGCCAATTTGGTGCATTTCACAAAAATTCAAATTCTTACGTAGACAATGTCTTTGATTGAGAATGTTTGAAATTAAGCTATAACGATGGAAAACTGAGAGAATTTACATAATTTCCGCATCAAATTAAATTGAAAAGATTTGTAAAATGTTGAGACATGTCTAGAGGGGGTCATGATTGTATGATGGCTGGTATTTAGGTGAGGGGGTCTAAAGCTATTTAATGCTCCATTTTTAGATTAACATCATTTATGCACGACCCCAAGACAGCAACTAGGTTCTTAATTTACATTTTGATTCTATTTTGAAATTTATTGATGTCATTTTATAGGACGGAGCCGGAAATTTGTTATTCACTTAATTTTACTACTTACAAGACAACATTGCTAATAATGTTATTTATTGACGGACAAGAATTTACGAAATTTTTATTCGTTTAGGTTCATTTAAGTCAGAATTAATTTTTTCCGCCCAAAAAGTCGTAGTTCATGTGGGTCCAGAAAGACATATTCTTCTTAATTTATGAATCTATAATGACATTCTCTCAACGCATATTTAATCACTTTCCGTCCTCCAAAATCATCTCACATTTATTTTTTCACATTTTTTTCTCTAAAAATATGACTCAAAAATTTTTCGTACGAAGAAAAGTCAGTGAAATTCAATGAAATCATTTTTCACTGTATATAAATGAAATCATAGAGAGAGAAACATATTATTTCTATATTTTTCAGATGTGCATGATGATGCTGGCGTAAGCACAGACACAATTTTTTTGTTCATTCACTTTTAATAGGAGCGAAAAAAATAGTTCAAGGTAAATTTTGTTGACGTATGATACAGCACAGTGGTGTGTTTTGTGTTTCCCTTGTGTTATTTCACAATTTTTTTTGGTTGGAATTTTTTATGTGCATGTGTGAAGGTGTTGGTCAGTATACATGAAGTGTAGATATTTGGTTATTGTCAATATGTTTTATTGATTGGATTGATTTGATCGCTCGAGAGGTTATTTTGAAATCATTTTTTATGTGATGCTCTACTGTTCTAGTTAGACATTTACAACAGCTTTGTTCTAGTTTATGGGTATATTTTGTGATTTTTGATTCATTGTCTTTTGATTGAGTTGTTACACAGCTCCAGACCACCCTCATCCTAAATGTTGGACATCATAATTGAACGAGCTTTTACGTATGTCATTTAACATAAAAGATTTGATGCTGAGTGATGACAGAGAGGTGAAAAGCTCATAAAATCCTTTTAATGTTCTATAATCTGTTTCAATCAGTGAAATGGCAGCAGTTATTAAAGTGATAAAGTACTGACTCTTTCTCGAGAGATACACTTACTTGCGTAAGGCTGACGAGGGGCTGAATTTCACGAAATCTTACCTAGGGCTGGATTCACGTCAGCATAAGGTTCTAGCTTTCGCCTTTTCTACCCCTAGTAACCAAAACTGTTAGCAAGTTAGTTAAAAACTAGCTACCACCAACTTTCGGATTGCTGGGGTATGCCGTGTGCCTCTCGGGTATATCAGAAAGTTTCTAGGTATGATCACAGAACATATTAAATTAGAAGCTCATTGTTCACTTCACAGATGCTCCCACGATGGCCTTTAGAAATAATTTTAGTTAAAAATTCATCAATTACGAGAATTCCAGACTATTGACGGAATATGTTAAAGTCATTAAAAATAAATGAAAATAACTGCTTTAAAATTCAAAATTAATGTATTTCAAACATAAAGGATTATGAAAAATCCAAAAATACCCCCAAACAATCTTGCAACAAAGAAGAATCAAAAAATTTCTTTTATTTTCCATAAAAAACTTTTTTTATTGATTTCCATCAATTTTCAATCCTTTTCTCATTTAATCTAATTTTTAATGCTCGTAACAAAATACAGAACCTCATCCAAAAATATATCCGAAAGAAATTATGCACACTTGCTCCTTAAAAATAACAATAATAATCTAAAACAGTTTTGACCGAATTTTTCCAACTTCTTTTCGTTTTTTTCCAAAAAGTATAAGAAAAACATTTTCATATTATTTTTATGACTTATGCGAAAAAGATGAAGAAATTTATTTTTCGTAGATTTTTACTCGCCCTATCACACTTTCCTTAGATGAATTTGTTCTCACTCATTCGAAGCGTTTAGATGAAAGATGCTGATGATTTTTAATAACATCATTAGGTTTTAACTTCCACGCATAGCGTGTAAGTTATTGGTTTTGGTTTTAGGTCGATTTTCATGTTTTTTCAATTTTTTGAGAAAACTAAGCATTATTGGCCCCAACAACCAAGGTAATAAATGTTGGCCTTGGAATTACCTATCGACTGGTACATATACTTTTTTGGTCAGTTCCGCTGTGCAGGCACTAGGTCCAAAAAACACGTGTCCAAAAACACATCAAATTTTGTGACCATACTTTTCTCGTCAGGAACCATATTTTTTGATGCGGTTTTCGATGCCAATCTATCAGGCAACTAGTGAACCGTTCGGCAAATTGTGGCGCTTCGCGTGATTTTAAGGTTAAGTGTGGTTTTAACCTCAATATCTGAGAGTGACTAAAAACCACGTGGTTTTTTAATTTTTTTGGGAACAGTAAGCATTATTAGCCCAATTATTCTAGTTTTTATTATTGACATTAAAATTACCTATCGACTGGTATATATACTTTTTTGGTCAGTTCCGCTGTGCCTGCTCTAGGTCCAAAACCACGTGTCATTTTTCATGTTTTTCATTTTTTTGAAAAAACTAAGCATTATTAGCCCCAATAACCAAGGTAATAAATGTAGGTATTGAAATTATCTATCGACTGGTATATATACTTTTTTGGTCAGTTCCGCTGTGCCTGCTCTAGGTCCAAAACCACGAGTCATTTTTCACGTTTTTCATTTTTTTGAGAAAACTAAGCATTATTAGCCCCAATAACCAAGGTAATAAATGTAGGTATTAAAATTATCTATCGACTGGTATATATACTTTTTTGGTCAGTTCCGCTGTGCCTGCTCTAGGTCCAAAACCACGTGTCATATTTCATGTTTTTCATTTTTTTGAGAAAAATAAGCATTATTAGCCCCAATAACCAAGGTAATAAATGTAGGTATTAAAATTATCTATCGACTGGTATATATACTTTTTTGGTCAGTTCCGCTGTGCCTGCTCTAGGTCCAAAACCACGTGTCATATTTCATGTTTTTCATTTTTTTGAGAAAAATAAGCATTATTAGCCCCAATAACCAAGGTAATAAATGTAGGTATTGCAATTATCTATCGACTGGTATATATACTTTTTTGGTCAGTTCCGCTGTGCCTGCTCTAGGTCCAAAACCACGTGTCATTTTTCACGTTTTTCATTTTTTTGAGAAAACTAAGCATTATTAGCCCCAATAACCAAGGTAATAAATGTAGGTATTGAAATTATCTATCGACTGGTATATATACTTTTTTGGTCAGTTCAGCTGTGCCTGCTCTAGGTCCAAAACCACGTGTCATATTTCATGTTTTTCATTTTTTTGAGAAAAATAAGCATTATTAGCCCCAATAACCAAGGTAATAAATGTAGGTATTGCAATTATCTATCGACTGGTATATATACTTTTTTGGTCAGTTCCGCTGTGCCTGCTCTAGGTCCAAAACCACGTGTCATTTTTCACGTTTTTCATTTTTTTGAGAAAACTAAGCATTATTAGCCCCAATAACCAAGGTAATAAATGTAGGTATTGAAATTATCTATCGACTGGTATATATACTTTTTTGGTCAGTTCAGCTGTGCCTGCTCTAGGTCCAAAACCACGTGTCATATTTCATGTTTTTCATTTTTTTGAGAAAAATAAGCATTATTAGCCCCAATAACCAAGGTAATAAATGTAGGTATTGCAATTATCTATCGACTGGTATATATACTTTTTTGGTCAGTTCCGCTGTGCCTGCTCTAGGTCCAAAACCACGTGTCATTTTTCACGTTTTTCATTTTTTTGAGAAAACTAAGCATTATTAGCCCCAATAACCAAGGTAATAAATGTAGGTATTGAAATTATCTATCGACTGGTATATATACTTTTTTGGTCAGTTCCGCTGTGCCTGCTCTAGGTCCAAAACCACGTGTCATATTTCATGTTTTTCATTTTTTTGAGAAAAATAAGCATTATTAGCCCCAATAACCAAGGTAATAAATGTAGGTATTGCAATTATCTATCGACTGGTATATATACTTTTTTGGTCAGTTCCGCTGTGCCTGCTCTAGGTCCAAAACCACGTGTCATTTTTCACGTTTTTCATTTTTTTGAGAAAACTAAGCATTATTAGCCCCAATAACCAAGGTAATAAATGTAGGTATTGAAATTATCTATCGACTGGTATATATACTTTTTTGGTCAGTTCAGCTGTGCCTGCTCTAGGTCCAAAACCACGAGTCATTTTTCACGTTTTTCATTTTTTTGAGAAAACTAAGCATTATTAGCCCCAACAACCAAGGTAATAAATGTAGGTATTAAAATTTCCTATTGACTGGTATATATACTTTTTTGGTCACTTCCGCTGTGCCTGCTTTAGGTCCAAGACACGAGTCATTTTATATGGTTTTCAATTTTTTGAGAAAACTAAGCATTATTAGCCCCAATAACCAAGGTAATAAATGTTGATATTAAAATTTCCTATTGACTGGTATATATACTTTTTTGGTCAGTTCCGCTGTGCCTGCTTGGGTCCAAAACACGTGCCATTTTAACTTCCTTCTTTTTTGAGTCAACGAAAGCATTAATCAATACGTTTTTGCTCTCATATGACAGATACTGGAAATGGCTATTACCTGAGATATGTTTGGTTCCAGCCAGTTCCGTTGCGTTGGAACTAGACACAAAAAAACCGTTAAAAACCAAAAATTTGTATGAAAAATTTCTATGCGATGACTTTTATACAGTTTCTTCTATTTGATACGATAAATCATGCCCGATCGTACCTAAAAACTAAAAGTTGCTACATAACATACGAACTTTACGGTCGTTTAGTGACCGAAAAATGCAAAAAAACATGATTTTTTATGACAGTTACGTCATTTTTGATTACTCACTGTAATTAACATTTCAAGCATTAGAATAGGATTTTAATGAAAGATCAACATCTACATTTAATATCCGCTATGTTGGTCCTTTTAGAGCCTTCTGTAAATAGTTATAGCATGAAGAAGATTGTTATAAAAGTTATAACGTAAAATTAAGTAACGTGAATTTTACATAAAAATATTGTTTGATTGAATATAGACCAACTAGATCTCATTTTATTGGAAATAGAGGCTCTAAAAGATTGCTGGATCTTATTTTTATTAGGCATAGAGGATTTAGATTTTCTTGATAGTTACTGGATCTCATTTTTATTGGAGACAGGATCTGGATCTAATTTTTATTGGACACGCAGACTGTAGATGTTTACTGGATCTCATTTTTACTGGACATAGAGACTGTAGATGACTAACTGGATCTCATTTTATTAGAGATAGAGTATCTGGATCTTATTTTTATTGGGCATAGACATTTAATTCACACACCTTTTGGAGGGAAAATTTCAAACATATATTGACCGTTATAAGGTTTGAATTCTAAAGAGAGCGAGAATAGCTCAAGCTCGACTCTACTGTGATCTATGTAAAAACTGTGATTCTAAGCAAGTCGAGCGAGCGTAGCTCAAGCTCGACTCTACTCTGATCCATGTAAAAACTGTAATTCTAAACAAGTCGAGCGAGCGTAGCTCAAGCTCGACTCTACTCTGATCCATGTAAAAACTGTAATTCTAAACAAGTCGAGCGAGCGTAGCTCAAGCTCGACTCTACTGTGATCCATGTAAAACTGTGATTCTAAACAAGTCGAGCGAGCGTAGCTCAAGCTCGACTCTACTGTGATCCATGTAAAAACTGTAATTCTAAACAAGTCGAGCGAGCGTAGCTCAAGCTCGACTCTACTGTGATCCATGTAAAACTGTGATTCTAAACAAGTCGAGCGAGCGTAGCTCAAGCTCGACTCTACTGTGATCAATGTAAAAACTGTAATTCTAAACAAGTCGAGTGAGCGTAGCTCAAGCTCGACTCTACTCTGATCCATGTAAAAACTGTAATTCTAAACAAGTCGAGCGAGCGTAGCTCAAGCTCGACTCTACTGTGATCCATGTAAAACTGTGATTCTAAACAAGTCGAGCGAGCGTAGCTCAAGCTCGACTCTACTGTGATCCATGTAAAAACTGTAATTCTAAACAAGTCGAGCGAGCGTAGCTCAAGCTCGACTCTACTCTGATCCATGTAAAAACTGTAATTCTAAACAAGTCGAGCGAGCGTAGCTCAAGCTCGACTCTACTCTGATCCATGTAAAAACTGTAATTCTAAACAAGTCGAGCGAGCGTAGCTCAAGCTCGACTCTACTCTGATCCATGTAAAAACTGTAATTCTAAACAAGTCGAGCGAGCGTAGCTCAAGCTCGACTCTACTGTGATCCATGTAAAACTGTGATTCTAAACAAGTCGAGCGAGCGTAGCTCAAGCTCGACTCTACTGTGATCTATTTAAAAACTGTAATTCTAAACAAGTCGAGCGAGCGTAGCTCAAGCTCGACTCTACTGTGATCCATGTAAAACTGTGATTCTAAACAAGTCGAGCGAGCGTAGCTCAAGCTTGACTCTACTCTGATCCATGTAAAAACTGTAATTCTAAACAAGTCGAGCGAGCGTAGCTCAAGCTCGACTCTACTCTGATCCATGTAAAAACTGTAATTCTAAACAAGTCGAGCGAGCGTAGCTCAAGCTCGACTCTACTCTGATCCATGTAAAAACTGTAATTCTAAACAAGTCGAGCGAGCGTAGCTCAAGCTCGACTCTACTCTGATCCATGTAAAAACTGTAATTCTAAACAAGTCGAGCGAGCGTAGCTCAAGCTCGACTCTACTGTGATCCATGTAAAACTGTGATTCTAAACAAGTCGAGCGAGCGTAGCTCAAGCTCGACTCTACTGTGATCCATGTAAAAACTGTAATTCTAAACAAGTCGAGCGAGCGTAGCTCAAGCTCGACTCTACTGTGATCTATGTAAAACTGTGATTCTAAACAAGTCGAGCGAGCGTAGCTCAAGCTCGACTCTACTGTGATCCATGTAAAACTGTGATTCTAAACAAGTCGAGCGAGCGTAGCTCAAGCTCGACTCTACTGTGATCCATGTAAATAATAAATAGTTCGGACGTAGTCCGAACTAGGTTGAGCGAAGCTCACAAATTTTTACGACCTGAACGTAGCGAAGCGGAGTGAAGGCGTGAAAATTTTCCCAAGCCGTACGTACTGTATGGGTATACGAGAAAAAACACACTGTACATAGAAAGCCACGAACTTCCATGTTTTTACACGCTTTATATTGACTCACTCTGTCTATTTGTTAGTTGGTTTGTCATGATCAAATCTTGCAATTGATTTTTTGACCACTTCTACTGCTCCAATCGATTAATTTTTTGATTCTTTTTTACACTTTTTTGATATTTTATGATGTTTCATGATTTAAATATGCTTAATTATATTTTTTTATGTCATAAAACAGCAAAAAAGAGTATATTCTGATTTTTTTGAGTTTTTGTATGAAATATTGATATACTTCACAAGAGCAATAATCTTTCACTATACGTATATATACGAATATTTGTCACTAATAGATGTAGTTGTAAAACTGTTTGGATAAAATTGGTGTATAAATACAGCTATTGTGACTTGTTATATAGGTTTATATTGGTGAATGTAGTTTTGGGGAGAAAAATCTTTACGACTGTGAGTAATGAAAATACTTAGCTTGGAAAAAGGAGTTAAATTGTGAAAGTAAATAGCCATTTTTTTTAGTCCTTGTAAAAAAATAAAGTTTGTATTCCAGTTGTGATGAGAGTATGAATTTTTTTGGTATTTTACATTTCATGAACATTAATATAAAATATTGTAACAATGAACAATATATAACAAAGCTTCGTAAATGATATAATTGTTGTTGATCACCAAGTACAAGTAAAAGGTTGAAAAAGCATGACTCATGGAATTGTCATGGTGGTGGGATAATCAGGTTATAAGATTAAGATATCAGGATATATGAAAAAGTGTTGGTAATTTGAGTTATAAAAATAGTTCGAGCGGAGCTCGAATGTAAAAGTTCGAACGTAGTTCGAACTAAGTTGAGCGTAGCTCACAAATTTTTACATCCTGAACGTAGCGTAGCGAGTGAAGGTGTGAAAATTTTTCCAAAGTTGTTAGAAGACTGTGGATATGTGAGAAAGGGTTGGTGATTTGAGTAACTATTGAACGCAATTTCTACAATTTTAGCAACACAAATATTCAATCGTAGTAGTCAAAGTTTTCTTAAAATAATTTAGTACAAATTCATATCTTAAACAATTAACACGTCTTTTGTCGTCAATAAAATACAGTCCACTCTAAACCAAAACCATCGCATTTATTATTGATGTACGCAACAAATTGGTCCTTCGGGCCGGATTTATATTTAAATGGATATAACCTGATCATCAAGTCAAGAAAAATCACGTTAAGAAATTTTCAATGATTGATTAAAAAATTTGTATTGAAGTGAAGCTGAAGAGAAGAACAAGCAATTATCAAGTCAAGATGTCGATGAAAGGAATTGAAGACAAAAAGGCATTATAGAAGATTTTGAAAACATCAGAAGTACATAGGAAACATTGAAAGAAGAAAACGTTGACTACTACGATTGAATATTTGTGTTGCTCAAACTGTAGAAATTACGTTCAATAGTAATAATAGTTCGAGCGGAGCTCGAATAAAAAAGTTTGAACGTAGTTCAAACTAGGTTGAGCGTAGCTCACAAATTTTTACGTCCTGAACGTAGCGTAGCGAGTGAAGGCGTGAAAATTTTCCAAAGTTGTTAGAAGACTGGATATGTCAGAAAATTTTAAGTTAACCCCTGCGATCTATAAACAGTCGCACGAACGGAGCGAGATTCGACAACTCCTGTGATCTATAAACAGTCGAACGAGCGGAGCGAGATTCGACAACCCCTGTGATCTATAAACAGTCGAACGAGCGGAGCGAGATTCGACAACCCCTGTGATCTATAAACAGTCGAACGAGCGGAGCGAGATTCGACAACCCCTGTGATCTATAAACAGTCGAACGAGCGGAGCGAGATTCGACAACCCCTGTAATCTATAAACAGTCGAACGAGCGGAGCGAGATTCGACAACCCCTGTGATCTATAAACAGTCGAACGAGCGGAGCGAGATTCGACAACCCCTGTGATCTATAAACAGTCGAACGAGCGGAGCGAGATTCGACAACCCCTGTAATCTATAAACAGTCGAACGAGCGGAGCGAGATTCGACAACCCCTGTGATCTATAAACAGTCGAACGAGCGGAGCGAGATTCGACAACCCCTGTGATCTATAAACAGTCGAACGAGCGGAGCGAGATTCGACAACCCCTGTGATCTATAAACAGTCGAACGAGCGGAGCGAGATTCGACAACCCCTGTGATCTATAAACAGTCGAACGAGCGGAGCGAGATTCGACAACCCCTGTGATCTATAAACAGTCGAACGAGCGGAGCGAGATTCGACAACCCCTGTGATCTATAAACAGTCGAACGAGCGGAGCGAGATTCGACAACCCCTGTAATCTATAAACAGTCGAACGAGCGGAGCGAGATTCGACAACCCCTGTGATCTATAAACAGTCGAACGAGCGGAGCGAGATTCGACAACCCCTGTGATCTATAAACAGTCGAACGAGCGGAGCGAGATTCGACAACCCCTGTGATCTATAAACAGTCGAACGAGCGGAGCGAGATTCGACAACCCCTGTGATCTATAAACAGTCGAACGAGCGGAGCGAGATTCGACAACCCCTGTGATCTATAAACAGTCGAACGAGCGGAGCGAGATTCGACAACCCCTGTAATCTATAAACAGTCGAACGAGCGGAGCGAGATTCGACAACCCCTGTGATCTATAAACAGTCGAACGAGCGGAGCGAGATTCGACAACCCCTGTAATCTATAAACAGTCGAACGAGTGGAGCGAGATTCGACAACCCCTGTAATCTATAAACAGTCGAACGAGCGGAGCGAGATTCGATAACCCCTGTAATCTATAAACAGTCGAACGAGCGGAGCGAGATTCGACAACCCCTGTGATCTATAAACAGTCGAACGAGCGGAGCGAGATTCGACAACCCCTGTGATCTATAAACAGTCGAACGAGCGGAGCGAGATTCGACAACCCCTGTAATCTATAAACTGTCTGTTAAAATCTTAGAGGTTCGAGCGCAGCTCGAACAAAAATAGTTCGAACGGAGTTCGAACTAGGTTGAGCGAAGCTCACAAATTTTTACGTCCTGAACGTAGCGGAGCGGAGTGAAGGCGTGAAAATTTTCCACACTCTATGTACTAAATGGATATACGAGAAAAAACACGCTGTACATAGAAAGCCACGAACTTCCACGCTTTACTTATGTTAGATTACAGAACTTACTTAAACACGCTGTACATAGAAAGCCACGAACTTCCACGTTTTACTTATGTTAGATTTCAGAATTTTCTAATATCAGACTACCGATTACAAAAAATGAACATTAAAGAAAATTTCAATTTTTTTAAATTGTTTGGTCGCTAATACCAAAATCTTATTTTATATTTTTTAGCTTGCTTCAAAATCAGAAATGTAAAAAAAAATTTTTTCAAGAAATACAGAGATCGAAAAATTAATGACTATAAATGCGTGGAGCGTAAGTAAAATTTAATTTCGAATTGCTTTCGAACGCTCCACGCATTTATAGTCATTAATTTTTCGATCTCTGTATTTCTTGAAAAAATTTTTTTTACATTTCTGATTTTGAAGCAAGCTAAAATATAAAATAAGATTTTGGTATTAGCGACCAAAAAATTTAAAAAAATTGAAATTTTCTTTAATGTTCATTTTTTGTAATCGGTAGTCTGATATTAGAAAATTCTGAAATCTAACATAAGTAAAACGTGGAAGTTCGTGGCTTTCTATGTACAGCGTGTTTAAGTAAGTTCTGTAATCTAACATAAGTAAAACGTGGAAGTTCGTGGCTTTCTATGTACAGCGTGTTTAAGTAAGTTCTGTAATCTAACATAAGTAAAGCGTGGAAGTTCGTGGCTTTCTATGTACAGCGTGTTTTTTTATATGTTTTTGAAAGAGAAGAGCAAAAAAGAAAAAAAAAATTGTGAAAGAGGGAGTGAGAGCGTTTTATGAGGCGTTGAAATCACATCTCAACTATCTGGTTCTTCAATGATTTCTAGTTGTAAATATTAAATGAGAGAATTGATGGATTCTTGGTATGTCTTATGTTTTTAGACCGAAATTGATGCCTAATTTTTGAATATGCAAGTTAAGGATGGTCAACACACTAGAGGCGTAGGCAGGGCAACCCTACTCGAGATAAACCTCTGTGACTACTCACAGAATCAATCTTAATGTCTAAAGAAGTATAAAACCTGGTTGCACCCCTGACACCCCCCTCCCCCCTCTAAAATTTGGCTAGTTTTTCTTCAATTTGTTATTTTTTATGGAATTTTAAAAATCCAAAAATCCCAAAATTCTCCATCAACACAAAAATGCCCCTATTGTAGTCAGAGAAACTCTTCAACCCCCTTTCCAGCTACACCTCCCATACAAGTCTTAATGACTGCAATAACTAGAAATTTTCAATCCATTCTCCTTAAAATTTCCACATAAAAAATTGATTTTCTGCTTCAACTTTTAATTGTTTCCGTTTCTTTTTCCTCATTTCGTTTATCATCCACAAATACCGCAACAAAACATAAAACTTTTTTATTAAATCTTCATAACTAGTAAGTTGTGCAGTAAAAAAATAATTGTATGATGAAAGGGATTAAATCTGCATGTAACGGCAATGAGTTGTACTTTAGTAAATTTCTCTCTGTATTTTTTGTATCGTTATTTATTTGCGATGTCGAAATATTAATAATAGAATCAACAGCACTACGATAATAATAATAATAAAAATAATAATAACGAGAATGATTTCAAGCACTCTCGTTGGAAAGTTGGTAGAAAAATTGTGAAGACTGTGGGGTCGTGTGGCGCATTTCTAGTTTCAAATGAATAAGATCTTTGTAGTCTTTGGCTTATAATTAAGCTGATTATCTACAGGTTTTGCTGTCCCCTAATTTTGAAATTTGTATAGGAATTAGAAATTTTGAATAGGAATTATATCAAGTTCTCAATCTTTTGGCTTAAGATTGTCTAAATTTGAGTTATTTTAGCCTAAAATTTTTAGGTAAAACTGAAGTAATTCAGAATCCTATTCTAAACTGTAGTTCTAACTAGGATTACTCCCAAGTAACAAAAACCGTTAAAAATGATCTCTGCTTGCAAAAAGTGTCTGTTCAGCTTATTCTAGCTACATAGTGTAGTTGATTTTGAGAAATCTAGTCAAATTTAAGCAAAAATGTAGTCACACAAGTAAAACTTTCTATAGCCGAATGGATAAGAATGTGACTAATATTTAAAATCTTCTCATTCGATAGGCAAGGGTTCGAATCCCATCAATAGTAACTTCATATAAAGTTGTAGTATTTTTCCATTAATTAATTTTTTTAAAATAATGGTAATAAATTTTAATTGCAATACCAAAATGAATCCAGTAACTCATTTAATTTTTTATTTGTAAGATAATTCGCAATATTAAAGTATATATAAGTAAGTAAGCAATAAATTATTTCAGCCAAAGAACATAAAATAATAACAAGAGTAAGACGAATAATCAAATAGCAAAGAAATTATAATTTTTCTTCATTTCAAGAAAACTGAGTTTGTTCTCACTTATTTTTCTTTTTCTTTCATTCTTTCAACAATTTGCAATGAAATAATAAATCTCTTTTCTTTCTGAAATTACTCGCCGTTTCAGATATGCTATAAGATTACGCTTTTAAGTGGTGTCTTGATGTAAACAAGTTTATTGATGTAAACTCTGCTTGATATCCATTAAAAATTACAATAAATTCATTAAATTGGCTGGTGGATTGAATCAAAGAAACACAGACGCAAAAATTATTGTAAGAGATGTTTTAAGTATAATTTTTCAGGGTCTGTTGGATTGGATTTATGGCTGGATTGAAAATTAATGTTAAAATTTTTTTTGCAATTTTTTGAAATTTTTCAAGATGAAAAATCAGAAAAATATTAAATTTTAATTTTTATCCCCCTCAACATCAACGAGCCGACCCTTTCTAGTGCCTATACAAGTGGAAAATATCCAGCACTTTTTCCTCTTCACTTGTCAAAGTCTATGTCCCGGAAACTATACACGTTTTCTCAATTTTCATAGCAGAACGAGGATAAAGAAAAATCATTTAAATTTTCATAAAAGATTGTTTACCAACATGGTAACAATAAAGCAGCAAAATGTGATACGGAAGATGCTGTGAATGCCTTATTTTTCACTTAAATACCCACTTAATATTTTCCAATAAATAAATGTTTAATAACAAATTTTATAAGATTTTAATAGAAAAATATTCTTAATAAAAAAAATCTGTATAGGTATTATAACGATGATGATTGATACTAATTTCTGTATCATAAAAATTGAACATCTGCAAAAGATCAAATATTCATACACAATGAATAAATGATCAATTTCATGCAGAGGGAACATGGTCAGATAAAAATAGAAATATTATGGAGGTGGCCATAGAAGTGAGCAGATGATGAGTTTTTTCCGTGTTTCGTTTGGGTGTGGACTTGTGTGAAGTTGGCAAAAGACTCTACGAAATTGATTCTTGATAGGATGTAGAATTGGATCAGTAACGTATCCTTAAAATTTTTTTTTGACAATTTAGAGCCTCAGAAAGACTTAAAAAAACAAATCCATGCAAAAAAAATTGTGGGCGGGTGTAGCAGACCCTATTTAACTCCCCCTTGGGTACGCCCATGAATAGGATTGTGAATTTTATCTATTGACTCCAAAACTCTAATTGCTTTTGGATGTAACTCATGAAATAATTCAAAATCAATTTTCTTGAGCAATATTTTAGGATTAAATTAACTTCGTCGCATATACATCGAAAGTTGCAGACTATGTTCATGATAAGGTTGTCTAATGTTTAGGGGAGGGGTGGATGACACTGTGTGAAACCTCCATATAAAAGAAGAAAAATTTCTATGGCAGAAGGGGGAAGGGGTCTGAAATTCTCGTTTTTTGCATGACATCATTTATGAACGGCTCCTCCTCGAAAAGATCTTGAATATTTATTTATAAATCTACATTTTAAAGCAGTGCTTCTCAATCTTTCTCAGATCTTTTCACACTAATCGCAGTTTTAAAGATTAAGCAGCAAAATACAGTCCCAAAAGAACTTGCTTGCACTAAATGCTATAGCAAAGGGGGTGCGATCAGAGCCATGACTTCGAGCACCCAGATAATACAACATTGCGGGTACAATAAGGGTATACCTCAGCTGTTGTCTTTAGTATGATAAGAATATACCTGAAGAACAAGCCTCTGGTTAAGTATCCATTTGTATCAAAATTTCAAACTTCGGTGATCCAAAAAAATCAATCCAACTTCACACAAGTCACCTAAACAAAAATTTTTGTTATGCTTACAAAAACATTGTAAAATGATGTACACAACAGCAGCTCATCTCCTTGTGATTATGACCACCAAAAATTCAGAAATTTAAAATAAGAAAAAAGTTCACTTACTTGAAAAAATAACGTAAACGCCACCCATTGGTAATACTTGGTATGTTTTATTGTTAGTTGACCTCGAGCAAGTGAATTATCAACTCCTGGAAACGGCACCTCGGCACCTTGTTTTTTCATAAATGCATCTACTACAGTATATGTGGAATGTATCCAACAATAAGTATTAAGAACATCTTCCGGTATGTCTCTGTAAGATAAAAAGACAAATGTATAAGAATTCTTATGTGATAACAGCAAGTAAGAAGGAGAAAAATGAGTTACGATAATGAGAAATTTCTTCATCATTCGTGGCAATGAAAAGCGTAATATGTTTGATCGTGTGCCACACAATGTGATTTACCGTGACGACATTGTCTACGGTGCTAAAAAACTCATAACATTTCATAAATTTATGACACTGACGAAAAAAATTTTTTTGTTCCTCTCGTTTTTTCCCACCGAACACAGAAAATGTATTATATCAGATTTTGTGTATTGTATTTCCATCTCACTCATACGTACATGATTTTTATTTTAGCTTTTTTTAGGAGCGATTTGACGATGAAAATGAAAATCGTTTTATGCACGAGAAAAAAAAATTTCAGCTTTTTTTCTCACAGCAGAGATTTCTTTCTTTTTCCTCTCCTCTTGATTGTTTCTTACGCCATCTTATAGGATTTAGATGAAAAAGTGATTTGTCGAGAAGAGATTGAGAGGAGGAAAAAAATATCGGAAAATGTGTCTTCGGAAAATCTTTTCTTTTTTATTTCAAGCGCATTTTTACAGTGGAGATTGGATTAGTGAGTTTATTTTGAATGTCAGGATGTGTGTAATGTGATTTTTGATGAGGAGAAGTAAATACGGAATTTTCTGAATCTTTATTGTTGGGCTGATTATATGGCTTATTCAGGTTTTTGGAAGTTAAATGCCATCTTGATAGAATTTATTTTGAATCAGCTTTCAAAGGTTCTTAGGGTTCGGTTACCGCGGCGTAGCCTAAAATTCCTCGAAAAAGAGATTTTAAGAAATTTTGTATGTGAATAATTGGGGAGGTGTTTTTTTGAATTTTTACTTCAAATCCATAGCAATTTAAAGAATTTTTCATCAAAGAAAAGGGATTTACATCCTGGCTATGCGCCTCGTACGGTATAATAGATTCTACAACGAACATTATTAATACAACTATTTTTTACAAAATATCCAATCGTCCCTAAATTTTTTTAATAAGCTCATATGCTTGACGATCGATTTTCTTCGAAAAGATGGATTTGATTAAATTTTTTTGCTATTTTTTTACATCAGACCCTTCCTTGGGTATATGGACCTAGGATATAGGTTTCTCCTACAATATGTCTTAAAGTTTAATGATTTAAATGTAGTTAAATTAAGTAGTTTAATCAGTCTTAATTTATAATGTCATAAAAAATTCAATAACATATAAATGAGCTGTAGATTTGTAGACTATGTCATTTTTAAAAAATATCAATTTTGTAGAGAGTTATTAGAGTTGATTTTTATTATGTTATATTTTTTTGCAATCAAAATAAATACGCTTTAAATTGACTCAAATTTACAATTTTCCCCCAAATCTTTATCACATTGTTTCAATAACACACACCCACGAAGTATTACAGAACCTTTTTATTGTCAGTGAAAAATTAGAACAAATAAAGCACGACTTACCTTGTATGAACACAATCGATTGGATTTCCTACGTACTGTCGCGTTGTAACAGCAATAGAGAACGTTACGAGTAAGATTACAGTTGCATTTGTATGTAAACGAAAAACCGCTGAATCAATTTTCACATGATTTATCTTCATTCACAGTGGATGGCATCATTATTATTTTTTATTATCATCATCATCGTCATGTGAAGTAAGAGGATAATGAAATCATTTTTTCCACATTTTAATTTTCATTATAGATGTGCAATGTGGATGAAGGCACGGCACAGCAAAGTGAGAGAACAAAATTATAATGAGGATAATTTAATTGAGGTTCGAAGGGGGGGGGGGATAAAGGGAAAGCAAAAGAAAGAAGAAGAGAGAAAAAATCTATTAGACATCCACATTTTCATTGTAAATTTCATTTTTAATTAAAAATTATAATTAGATAATAATAATAATAAAAAGAAGAGAATGAAAAGGAAATTGAGTTAAATTTTTTTAATCCTGCTTCCTTTTCACATCTCTTCCAATTTTTTTAAACCTGTACTAAATAGGATTATGATGATAATTATGAAAATAATAATGGCTGATAATAATAAAATAAATGTTTTGGAAATAAAAAAGAAACCGCAAATCATAATTTTATTAACTCAATAACTCAACAGATTGATTTTTGGAGG
This sequence comes from Chironomus tentans, assembly GCA_963573255.1. Taxonomy (NCBI): domain Eukaryota; kingdom Metazoa; phylum Arthropoda; class Insecta; order Diptera; family Chironomidae; genus Chironomus; species Chironomus tentans. The sequence continues at coordinate 12,279,983 of OY754303.1, forward strand.
TTCCAATGGGATGCGTCAGGGTCCCATGAAATACGGTGATAACGACTTTATGGGTCATACCCAGAAATATTTTTTAGAGAGGGGGTCAATTTTTTCCGATCCTATACATCAATTTTTGTACTTCTTGTTAATTCTAGTAGAAAAATTACTTTTCAGAAAAAAGTTTCCAAATGAAATTTTTTTCGAGATGGGGTCTGGACCCCATCGTACCTTGGGTACACCTATGGTTTACGTCCATGGATGCTTTGCTCATGTAATTCAATTTTTGAATTAATTATTTTAAGGTCAACAAATTGACAATTTAGCACATTTTCATAAAATTATTATATTTTAGGATGGAAAAATATTATTTGGATTAAAAGTAGGCAAAACTGCACTTAAACCTTCCAAAAAATGATCAAATGAAGTCACCCAAAATGACATCCATGAAAAAAATGTAAATAAAATTCTAATAAATGCTATTCAGCCACAGCCTTTCTCTCCTCCCAAATATGTGACATAATAAGTGAACAACCCCTAAAACCCACAGGAAATTTAATGATTTCTGACTAATGCTCCACCAATCTTTAATCCCACGTGTTCACATTAATTTTTTACATATTTATTTGTAAGGAAACAACTTGAAGAAAACGAATGTAAAAGTGCCTGTTTCTTATCTGACAATTGCTGTCAGAATCACATGTTTTCATCACAGCGCACAGGTATTGTTTGAATCAGAAAAAGGAAGAGAAAAAAATGTAATTTGATGGAAAGATTTGCTCCAAGATAAATGAAATTTTTTTTCTTCACTTTTAGTGAAAAATTGATGAAGGTAAATTTGTTTAAAGAGAAATAAGTTGTGGAAGGTGTGTTGGCGTGGATATGACCTTAAGTGTGAACGTTTAGCATGGGCAGACTTAAATTTATCAATGATCTACAAAGTCTCGTAAAAATCGACGTAAACTTTTTTACACAAGAATTATAGAACTTTAAGAAGCTTCATTGTTTTAAACCTCTTTACCGGGAAGAGGGTACCCTGTGAGTCGTCATTTAAGAACAAACCCTTTATTAAATCAAAATGGAACCTCCGAAACAACCTGAAAAGCATTTAAAGGTCAAACTTCAAAAAATCGAACTTACTTCCAATTTTTTGTTATATTTCAAAAATTCTACAAAAGGTAATTTTTTGAAGTTTGACTGAATTTTACTTCATTTCACATAATGTTTTAATAAATCAAAAAATTCAAAATACTTAATGGTTGTATGATTGATTTTGATGACTAAACGAAGGATTGAGAAAGCTAATAGCAGTTATTGTTGAAAAAATAATAAATTTAACTCATCGGAAGTAAATCTAGAATGTTAAAAGGAGGATGACAATTTTTTAAAATATTTTTAAAAATATTAAATATTTTTTAAACCTTTTTAGCTCGAAAATATTAATATAGTTATATTTCAAATCAGACACGTATATCTCTGTTTAAATAGATGAATCCACTGGAGTCCTGACTTCTATGGAGAAAGTCAGGACTCCACTGGAGGTGCCTCCAAAAAAAGTGTAGTCCGACATCTATAAAATTTTGTGCAACTATGAACAAAATATTGATAATAATCCCTAAAATCTTCTTTATCTCATCAAATTCACCCTGTTTCCCATCAATCATTTAGTCATCAAGATGATAAACCTAAATACTTCATTCAAAAAACACAGCTTTTTATACAAAACATCTTTTCCGCCCTTAAGCCAGAAAAAGATCTTACTGCATCGATGCTTTAATATTTCTCAAGAAAAATAGACAAAAAGTAATGGTTAGTAGATTAGTAAATTGAAAATTTGACACTCACCGATGATCTACTCACTTGCATAAACGCATAAACACCACGTAAAAACTCCATATTAGTTGATGGAGAATAATGTGACCTCGGGGCGCGACCCCCGCGAAAATATTGCGAAGCACTTTCAGAAAAATGTGATGATTTGTAACTCCTTGTTAATGGTCTGCATTGATATGAAAAGAAATGGAGGAAATATATAAAAGAGATTAATTAAAATTAATTAAATACGGAGTCGTACACAAATGACGTTTAATTTTTATGAGGAAGGGGGTTATAGATCTGGGGCTGGTTTCCGGTACCCTTGGGCATCCCACCTATCATTCCCTAGGGTACCCTAGGAGGAGGGTGGAGGTAGGGTAGGTGGGATGCCTCAGGGTATACCCTACCTACCCGGGGTAGGATAGTAATTAATGATGGACGTCATTTGCGTACGAATCCTATTAGGAAATTGAAAAAATTCTTATATTGTACTTTCATATTGAAAAGCATTAATTCCAACAATTACAAGACATGCAAGACATATGAAATGAAATTTGTTCGTGAATTAATGATTGTGGGAATGAAAAATGATGAAGAAGGCACTAAAGATGCTAAATGATGATTAGAACGAAGAGACAAAGCTGTTAATTAATTGTTCTAGCTAAACTTCAATCAATTGGTGATGCAATAAACTTAATTGATCTACATCCATTTATCTATACGTACGTATGTATGAACATACATTTGTCTATGCTATAAATGGGGCACCTACTGCTGTGCTGTGATGGTAACAAGATTTCATTCCGTCCCTAGTCATTTCTCTCAATTCTTACTCGTACTTCTCATATTTCTTATCCTCTCCCATCCACCACCCCCTTAAACATTTTCCTTCCATTCCTTTAAGCAATATTATTACTGAGTGTGTTCCAGTTAGAGCTAATTGCATCCCATTGATTAAAGCTTTTTATTTTCATTCTCTTTGTATTCATTCTTTCCCCCTCATTTTTTTCTGTACTGCTATATTTCCTATCTACTGAGATATAAAGACTACTTGTATATATCCCTTGTTGAAAAATATGTGCTATATGTAATATACATGAACTCTTTTTTTTATCTTACTTAAATATTTTTCCTCTTTTTCTATTATTATTTAATCTATTATACAATGGTTATCCATATGTAGCGTAGCTATTGTTACAACAAATTCCATTCTTTCAAGAGATTCGTAGACAAGAAATTGAAAATGAAATGAAATAATAAGAATAAAATTGTTTCAAGGTGTGAGAATCCTTTTGTTGCTGTATTCAGGAATGGTTTTTTGATGATAGGAAAGTTTTAGGGGTCGTTTGCAAATTACGTCACACAAAAAGCTACTTTTTTGACCCCCTCTCCCCTTGTCATAAATTTTTCGAAGAATAATAAAGAGTGACGTAATTTACGAACCACCCCTTATACGATAATCTGATTGGAGTTTCTATGAGATGGACAAGATGGTTTATAGAATTGATAGAAATATATTTTTTTTAATTTCAAACTTGAGCTAATTGAAAATTTTCAAGCTCTTGGCTACTCCTTTGTCAATTATCACAGAAATCCCATTTAACATCAGTCAGCTAATGTAAAATTAATCAGAATGATAAAAAAGTGGGATTGAACTTAAGGATATACCAGGCGCGTAACCAGGATGGATTGGGGGAGATGCTAGATTGATCACAAATTAACTTGGATGGTCAGAGAATTAAGAGCAGCAAGAGTAACTTACTTTGCACCCCCAAAAAATAACATAGAAACATTTTTGCATCAAAATAATCATCAGAAACCTTAAAGCTCATATAAATTACTCTTTGTTGTCTGAACTTTCATTCAAAATCCCTTCCAACTACCAGCAACTTCTAATCTCTATATGCTATTCCAAAATAAACTTCTATTTACTCTCTCTTAAAAAAGCTTCTTCATCCTGATCATAACGAACATATTAAAGATTTAATTTTTATGTATGGTATATGTAGATAGTATAAAGAGGTATAATGAAGCATAGACACACATGGATACATACACATTTGGGTATAATAAATAATGCAACAACAGCTAGTATGAAACTAATTATGTGTTTATTCTCAGGTGCTTCCTCGTAATAAATTTACTTCTAAAGGGATCATTTTCAAATGCTTGTGAAAATCCTGTATCCCTTTTTAGTCAACGTCTCCTCCTCCATTAGATCTTTAAAATATAAGAGCAAAAAGCATCGCATGGCAAGAAAAAGAAGAAGAAAATGTTTTATAAATATTATATGTGTGTACAGAACGTGCGAATTTATGGTCGTTCGCCTTCTGCTTTCCTGTCGTCGTCTTTAAAGCAACACAACAACAAAAAAATAATAATTAAGTAACGTTAATAGAAAATCTTCTTGCACATATATACAGGCACATATTGTACACATGAACGAGTGCAAATTATTTTATTTACAAATATTTCCCAAGGGTCTCTTTACCACCACCTTTTCAAAATAATTTTCCTCAAATCGCTCAACCGAGGACGATGCTAAGTACCCTAAAATCCACAAGAGAGGAAACGACTTGTATTTTCAAGTTGGCAATGAGAACAATCATAAATGAATTTTGGATGAAAATTTGTGAATGACCACATCGAGTATGTATGAAGTTTTTGTGTGTGCAATTTAGGGGTTGTTTAAAAATGACGTCGATCATAAAATTGGATTTTGAAAACCCAACAGGATGCAAAATTTTCATTAAAAAATTCATTTAATATATGAGGATGTGGTTCAGTCAGGAGCGAAGACATCAATTTTTCGAGGAGAAAATTTCAAATTTTGGGGTGGATTTTTAGGATTTTTATTTAAAAACCCCTGCAAATTGAAGAAACCATTCCGTTAAGGGGATATTTATTCTCAGCAGTGGGTTTCTCATTATGCCCCTTCCCCCTACCCTTCTCTACCTTAGGGTATATCCCTAGATAGGGTAAGGTATACCCCTAGGGTAGATACTTTGCCACGTAATCTTCCTCTAAACCTCTTTAGACCCACCACATCTCTAAATAACAGACATCACAAGTAAACGACCCCTCACTTTCTATGTGATTTGATATATAGAGAGTACTTGGCAGTCTGAATGAGCAGAAAAAAAACTAATTATAGTCATGGCATACTCTAAAATATAATGTACATTACGGTGGAGATAAATGAAGTACTTGAAGTAGCGGTAGGAGTAGAATAATGTGGAGAGCAAGAAGAAAAAGACACAAGTGAGACGACGAAAGTTGTGAAAAGCTTATTTTTAATTAATTTTCGGGTAAATGGGTAAAATAGCAACGACGACCGCAATACAAAGTACAAATGTGTCTCTGTCTGTTCATTCATAAATACTTACAATTACTCGAGCAGAAAAAAGGAGTGAAATTAAATTGAAAAACTATTGTATGAATATGTTCTGTATGCTGTACAATTGCAACAATTTTATCTGTTCGTCAGACTTTTAGTGTACTTAAAATGCTCCCTTTTCTCCTTTTAATTTTAGATGAACCGAAATTTATTTTCATTTTTTGATAACAGAAAGAGAAAAACGGGAATGAACAAAAAATAAACTTTCAGCACAATCAAAATCCATTTTCTATGTGAGATGAACATGAGCTGTATGGAAATATAAGAGGAGCAAATAAAACTATCCGCCATATTTATCTACGATATGTTCACTGTATGTGATGTTTTTCAAGGAATAAGTACTTTTGGGATTGAGGATTTATTTTAGTCAAATTGAAGGAATATTTCCGTAGGAGGAATGAGTGGAGTTGTCTATCCTAATCCTCTCTAGTGGCTTAGCAAGGACTTAGCAGTCTTCGGTTTGTTCTCATATGAAAGGGAGGATTTTATTCACTGGGTCACAAATTTTTAGCCCCGGGGTATGAAACTCTTTGCTACTCCACTTATCATCCCTTCCTCCTTTTCACTGACTACGTTTATATCCCCACAAAAAATAAACATTCATTCCCTTTTATTGTTCATTTCAAAAAGGACTTGGTAGAACATTATAAATTTAAAAATGCAGCATTTTATCATGAAAAACAGAAGAACACACAAAAAAAGTTGAAAACTCATTTTCGCATATTATTAATAATAATTTGAGAAGCAACAAAAAACCATTATTAAAACCACAATTTCCTTAGCGCAATTTCACATCTTGTTGTTTTTCATTTCTTACGAAAGTTTTATTGTTCATACACTCTCTGTCTGCTTTACTTATTGTGTTCGGTATTTTGTTGTCACGCGTTCACAAATAAAGAGAGAGAAAAAAATATTTTTTCTTCCTGCTACCCGGCAGGATGTCTCGAGAGTGAGCTTATGTATGGAGAGAGATGCGGAAAGCTCCTTTTGAGTTGTTTTAAAGGATTAGTTACGGTGAATGGAACGAGTCTTGTGAAATGAAATGCATGGTTTGTTACTCATTGTGTAGGTAAACAAGACCTGAATTTTTGAAATAAACAAATTATATTAGTATCGAATAATGTATACTGAGCACATAATCTCACAGATCTGAGCTGAATATATACAGAAATAAATTTTCATTTTACGTACAATGGACGGCAAAAACGACCACAAATTTGATTGATGTTTGTATGATAATTTTAATACATAACCCCAAAAACCGCATGCTCTAAAATTTTGTTACTCCGTTCAGCTCTTAATAAAATTTTTTGTGATGAGAATTCACAAGAGAGTACTTGAGGATGAAACAAGACAAGAATCAAAAAAGATTTAAAATTCAAGTAGCAAGAAAAAAAAGTTTAATATCAACTTCTCGAAATACTCGTAAAAAACGTGAAAATTTTCATTATGGAAAGTATTTTAATATTCTATGAACATAATGCATGTCGTAAAAGTACGAGAAATGTAAAATGGTTGAACAAAAGAAGAAGAAAAAAATTAAAAGCATAAAAAAGTTTCAATTGCACTTATTCACATCGAGTCTGATTGATGTATGAGAAATAATGCAATATGTTTATACGTCGACATTTTAAAATGTTTTTCAAGATTTAATTTAGATTTTACATAACTTCAGCTACGAGATATGGAGGGGAGCACGAAAAGCAATTTTAAAGTAATCAAAGATTTAAGGATCTACAGCCAATGATGCATACATTCATCTTATCGTTAAATTATGTATTCATATTCAGACCGTGGTTTATGATATGAATAATTTTTGTAGATTATTTGGTCACATGACTTGTGAGCTTATAAAAATTTAGTTGATTATTGTGAAATATAGACGAGATGTCTGAGAGATATGAATTACATTTTAGAGATTGAGTCAAATGATATCAAAATTTGTGACTGACATTATAAAAATTAATTTTTTTATTTTCGAGTCTAAATTAGTTTAACGAGTTAGAAGCTCTTTGTGGGTATTATGTGCAGGAGCTAAGTTCTTCAGTATTTATATACCCCAATGTTAATTTATATACTCCAATCCGATCTTGACTTCGAGTATAGATTCTAGTTTATTTACAGGCAGTAATGTCATCAGTAGAGTCATTTAAAATGTAATTTTATTTTTCAGTGCTAAGGATTAGGAAACCCATTTTCATTAAGTTATCATAAACCATAAAAAGTAGAGATTGAACTCAGTCAGGTGAAGATGACTCAGTTCGTCTCAAATCGACTTCAGTGAACCTTGAGCTCTAATAAAATTGGGTCGTTCATAAATGACGTTCAATGTTTAGGGGGAAGGGGGTCTGTCGTTATGTGACATTTCCATACAAAAGAACATTTTTTGTATAAAAAATTTGTGGCAGGGGATCTAAAATTCTCGTTTTTTAATGAATAGCCCCCTTATCTTAATCACATTCATTTAAAAAATCCTAAATATGACAAAAAACAAGATAGACATCCAGTAAATAGGACAAAGAGTATGCTCCACATTATTACTTCCTTCGAAAAAAGCAATGGATTTCTGAATTTTGTAGATTAAAATTTAATTTAGACTTCAAAAAATAACAAGATTGATGCAAATCAGTCAACACGTCCCTAAAGACTAACAAAATTCCACCCCCAACACTCAAAATCAATCGATCACGGTGTGAATATCCCCATAAAGACTAATGCCGGATGCAAAAAAAAATATTGAAAATTTTATTACACATAACTATATAAAATGAGAATTTTTAAAGTCCGTTAAATATTCTTCCTCCACCCATCTCGTTCCTTATTCGCATTTTCCTTCATCTCCTTTCTCTTCCCTCTTTCATCTCGTTCGCTGTGTCAAGTAAATTGCGAAAATTTTCTTTTAAGCATAGAATGTTGAACAATAAATAATGCCAAGCTTAAGGATGAATGTTAAAATGTTGGTAATTTGAGCATTTCACCAGAAAATAAATCACGACAAGCATCATCCCATGAAAATAGTAATAGAAGGAGCAAGCAACGCAAGAATGGCGATTTTACATACCATCTTTTTGTATTTGTCAATGAATGGACGAGTAATAAGAGTAAATGAAACGCTAACCAGCCGTTAAGCACAATAAATGATGCATTTAAATCTCAAAGTGCCCATAACATGACACATTTCGAGAAAATCTTTTTTACTCAATTTTACATACTTATTTCCTTCTTTTTTTGGGCATGAAAAATTAAGGTCAATTAAACAAAAAATACGCATGTTACATGACGAAAACTTTCTTCTCAACGACGAATGCGGTACAAAAGTTTTCTTTTTTGGCAATTTTTAAGGAACATGAATAGAGTATGAAGAAGCAAAAGCGAAAATAATGAATTTTTTACGTTAAGAACATGGCGGATATATGCATAGTGTAGTTTGAAAAATGGTAAAGTATTGCCTAATGGCATTAACAGCACAAGAATACAAAGAAGAAAGGAATTTAAGATTTTTTTTCTTCTTTTTCCTTTTTCTTTTGTTAAAATTTTAATCCTCGCAAGAAAGCAAAGAAATAAGTGGGTCGCCAGTCGTTGCTACAATACAATATAAAATTATGTTTATACATTTCCATCTCATTCTACGCTTATTTTTTGATACAACATTCAGTGCGCTTACATTTTAGAAATATTTTCATGAGTTTTGCTTTCTTTTTTGCTGTTTTACCGAGCAGTGTATGGATTTTAATTTAGGAATATTTATTTATTGCTTTTTTATGGACTTTGTCTAAGGGTGGGTTCAAAAAACGACGTCTGATATTTTGGATGGGAGGCTTTACTGACGCTGCATGCAAATTTTTTATATATAAAGTATGCGACAGTGCTAAAAACAGGGGCGTGTCAAAGGACCCCCGTTAATTTTTTTTAAATTCCATCTAAGATTTTTCTGGTCTGCAGGTAGGTGGGCAGATAGAAAAGGGGTTTCAAGGACCAATTTTTGATAGAAGCCTTTTGTGAACTACATTGAAGCAGTAAATAATGAATTGCACGAAGTGCTGGATGATCTTTAAAATTCAATGGTTTTGTGAAATTTTGTAAATATGGACGTGACTTGGGGGTCAACTCTTACTCGTTTGGCTACCATAAGACATGAAATGCATGTTATTCCTATAGACAAGGTTAGCCAGCGTAAAATGAAATCAAAATCCCTACCTAAATGGAAATTTTTTCAATTTGGCTAGAGTTTTAGAGAAAATAATCCCAAAGCACCCTTTAAATTTACATACAAAAAGTTTCAAAACAATTCCATCGAAAAATTTCCTGACACGAACCTGCACGGTCAATATATGGATTTTAAGGTCTGAACAGCTAAAATTTAGTTTTTTGTAGTTCAGTTAATTCAAAAAACTTGACAATTTTTGAATAAGCTCTAACTTTCTAGCATAATAAATAATTTCTCCAAACTATTCGAAACATTATCAAAATCGAAGTGAAGTTCGATATTTTCAATTTGTTCCCCATAGTGATTGACTAAAAACTATAGTTTAAGACCACAATGCTCCATCCTGAAGCAAAATTAGTGAAGAAAAGTCTCAACAACCTCCTTCCCCACTCAACGTTAAGTAGTATCCAAAATAACCACTATAAAAAAGTTTAACTTTTATATCCACAACCTACATCATGTCACATCTAGCTGCCCCCATGCAAGGCAATTTGTATCGCTTCATGAAATCAAAAGAACATAAAAATCACACAGGATGAGCAATTAAAAAAAATCTAATCTTATGTCGCCCGGGTCAACATGTCTTAACGTGAAATGTAGGATGAAGAAGAAAGTAAGAAAATTAAATCTAGATTGTTAACGAGTTTCTTCCTTTCTTTCGTTCTGTCCTCATGTAAGAATATCTCTTAATCTAGAATATTGTCTCTATAAACACCTACAATGAAGATTGTAATAAGAATTTTCATTCCACTCGACTAAAAATATTCATTTCGGGTACTTTTAATTAAATTTCCTTCATAAATTAACTTCTGTGTAAAAAAAAGAAACTGCGTCGCTTTTGATCGCTCAATTTAATACTTGTGATGATCTCTTGTTGTTATTTAACATTTGATAACTTTTTAACACAATCAAAAAAAGAAAAATCTCTGGGCGCATTTCTCTATTAAACTTTTTTTTTCTTCCATTCATTCTTTATCGTGAATTTTCTTTCGTACTTTTTATTGCTTACAGCAGAAATTTTTTTTACAGCGGAAAAATGCTGGTGGAAAAATTACTTTTCCCTCTTTAAACATTTTCCATTGGCTTTAAAGGAACAACAAGAAGAAGAATGAAAAAGTTTCCGCTTTTGTTTTATCTTTATTTTTATTATTTTTATGTCATATTGCAGTTATTGAAACTAGTAACAACTAAAATATTAATACAATTGACTTGACTCAATGTTCTGTTCTGTTCTGTTCTCTTTGTTTTTCGTATTGTGGAATTGAATGTCTGAGGGACTTTTGTTCACGAATTCTTTCTGCAGAGAGACACCTTTATTATTTGAGCGGCACAACGTAGTCGTTTGGGTCATGGGCGTGCCCAGAGGATGGGTCCAGAGTTTTCAAGCTCTTTTTTCAAAAAGATTATCAAAGTATTGTTTGATTTATAGTAAATAAGATGTAGTTAATTTAATGGTATCATTAGTTTTTCAAATAGGTAACATTTATACTGAGCAGGATACTGAGTTTTAAAATCCAGCCCCCCCTCTGGGTATGCTCAGGTTGTCGATACGTCAACATTATAACGGTAAATCATCAAAAAGACGTGGGGGTGCCCTAATGGCATCATGACGATGGTGTAGCTAGGGTCCCAAGTACCCTGCGTAAAATGTAAAAACCTCCACTTGTCACAGGGGTGTACCGAGGGTAGCGTCTCGAAAAAAATGTTGAAACTAAACAAAGTTGAAAAAGCACCCTTAAATTCGTTTGCTCTACACAAAATGCAGCAGTAGCGACACCCTGCATCGTGATGGTGGTTTTCTTCCGCCTTGACAGCAAAAATTTTGATTTGCAAACAGCATGTCACTCGGGTTGAGATTGTAAAATAGTTAGAAGTTGCATGTTGAGAGTAAATTTTATTTAATGTGAATTATTTTTTGCTATGTGGATGGAATATTGAGTTTATGGAGGGAAGTAGATTCAGTGGAATGTAAAAGAATTGTCATGAAGTCATTTGAAGTTTTATTTTTGAAATAGCATCGGAAACAAAGATGTAAGTGTCATGAAAAAAAGAATGTAGTATTATTTTTAAACTTGAACATCTTAAGCTGCATTAGAAACACGTTTGTACTTGTACTCTAAACAAAATTGATTTAAACCAGCTCATACTAATTTTTGAGTGAATTTTCATTCAGCAATCCTATCATTAATGCACAAAATGTCTTTAAAAATTCAAAAACTCCACAAAAATACAGAAAAAATATCAAAATTTCTAAAGCTAATTTTTTATGTTGCATTTCAAATTAAACTTTAGAAAAAAAATCACCATACTTTCAAAATAAAAAAATCACAAAAAATTTTCAACACAACCCGAACTCCACAGAAACAATTTCAAGTCCAACTTATAGGAATGTTCACAATGAACTAAATTAAAGTCATAGAAAACATCCTTAATGCAAGAATTTTCTCTGGGATGATTTTTATCCTTCAATTTTGTTTTTTGGGAGGGTCAAAAAACTTTATTAAAATCATGCAACTGAATACACTTTTTAGATAACAGACAAGATGTAATCCCAGCAATTGTTTTAGATGAATTACTTTTGTTTATTGGATGGGAAGAAAAGTTTTTGATTTGAGATTATGCAGGGGAGACAAATGCATGCAGGAATATTGAATTTGAGTAAGGAATAAATTGAATTTGAGTAAATTGAGTGACATTCAATCATCAATAGTGCAATTTGTAATGTGATAAGGACTTTGAGCCAGGATATATGATGTCTACTGTTGGGGGTTACGCAATACGAGTAGCTTTGGGATTCTTAGGGATTTCTTAGTATTTTGCTTCCTTTGGAAGCAAGGCAAGCTCAGGGATATTTTATAAAGATTTTTGGGATTTTTCGGCATTAATCCTGAGTTACCCCACCATGATTTCATGTCAATGAGAATCATTTTGATATTTTCTCATCAATATTGCTCATTTTGAGCTGCTTTTCCGTCCTAAAGTCAAATTTTTACTCGATTGTCAAACGTTACGTGATATCCGAACGACCCCTAATAGTGTTCCTTCAATACGTATGGAAAATATTGAGAAATTCATGAGCATCTCCAAGATAATCTCAAGAAAAATCATTCCTCACAAATCCTAATTAAAACGCTCCATATATTACATCCTTAAATATGTCATTAATTATCATCAATTCATTTATTTTGTATGAGCATTACTTATGCATCCATACATCCACTAATTTCTTTCATTCATTCATCTACTCATCATTAGTCTTTCACTAATTTATTCATTTTTGTAATATCGTGTGATAATTTATGTAGTAAACTTTTCAATCACCAAACTAACCTTTATAATTTTCCACTCATAGATATCCCAACCCTCACACTTAAAATTTATGTGCTTGCAGCCTTATCCCTATTCACAGTAGCATACATCTTACGTCCCACGTTGTATTTATTTCATTTTTATTGTAATACATTAATCCCCTTTACTCTCTGAGCAATTTTTTTTTGTTCTGAAACAATGCGGAAGATGAATGAAAGTTGTTTTGAGTTGAGGAGATTGGGGTGCATTTTTCAAGATTTAGCAAATTTTATTTTGAATATTGGTGCTCTGGATATTTAGAACTTCAAAGCAGGAAATTTTAAATATCAGTTTTGTTTTATATTACTTACTAGATTTTATTTGAAAATTTTGAATTTGAATTTTTTGCCCCCTAAACCACGGCACTTCAGGCAAATGTTCTATTTATATACGCCACTGATTGTTCTTGAAGATATTGTAGTCAAATCAATCCATCTCTTTTTCGAATCTACAACAAAAATGTGTCCTGTTTACTTGGACACTCAGCAACCTCTTTTCAGACAAAATGAATGCATCCACCCATATTTTTCCTCAAAGTTCCTAACTTGAGAAATAGAGAACGAAGCGAGAAGACGAATAGGAAGAACTAAGATTTGTAAACGAGTAAAATTAACAAAATGGAATGAAATGAATGAACAAAAGTATTTCAAAATCAATTTTTCATCGTCGAAATCAGATGGCGGGAAAGGCGTATGGATTTGCGGTTCACTGGTGATTGATTAAATGCTGAAAAAAGCTAAACAAGAAGAAAAGAGAATTCTTCTCTTCAATGCAAGCACAAAAATGTTTTCTGCCTGAGTTTAATGCAATTTTTCTTTCTATTTTAAACCCGTTCACAATTCCTTTGAAACTTTAAACAACAGAGCAAAATCTCGATTCTTATTCATACATATCCAAATCTGTACGTGTATGATTGTAAAAAAATAACAGGAAGGAAGGAAGAGACACACACATTGGAAGGAATAATAATAAAAATAAAGGAGAATGTGGAAAATTTTTGTTGTTGAAAAAACAATATCCACAAAAAAGACGAACTTAATTCTGAATCACAAATGAAATCTATTGAATTGAAGTTGAATGAGGATTTTTTTTATCAATTTCACTACGTTTTTATGTACCTAAGTTCTATTATTTGGGAGAGAGATAGGTTGGAATGAAAATTATTTGCTTTATTTTACCGACAAAATAATAACAAAAGGAGGAAGTTGAAGGGGTGTGATGGGTTGAGGTTGTGAGCTTCCGTGTGTGGGAATTTTGCCGCAAGTTTTGAGTTTTCACAAACAGATACTCCAGGCAACTTCCAAGAAACAACATCAAATTTCTCAACGAAAACATCAACAGGGAAAATGAAGCAAAATATTTGGGAATGCTCATCGACAAGAGAGTGACTCTAAAGCAGCATGTGGAGTACGTGAGTGACAGAGCTCACACTGCACTCAGATTGCTGTATCCGCTAATCAGCAGAAATTCACAACTCAACGTTCGTAACAAACTTCTCATCTACAAGCTAGCCATCAGCCCGTCTTCACGTACGGTTGTCCAGCTTTTGAAAGCATGGCAAAAACTCATCTTCAAAAACTTCAAGTTTTACAAAACAAATTCCTGAGAATCGTTCTCAACAAATCAAGATATGAAAAGATCAAAGATCTACACACAGAAGCAAAAGTGCCCTCCATCGAGGAGTACGTCAGAAAATTGCAAGCGAATTTCAACATTCGTCTTGCAGCTCAAAATTCTGAATAAAGCAAAACAGTTCAAATCTAAAACCAAAACTAAGTGACGAAAAGACTTCAAGTCTGGTTCCTTAAAAACCAAACTCAAGAAAATGTATTTTAAATTTTTTTGTACATACTCAATATACAGAAATAAAATATTATTATTTAAAAATAAAATCTGAAAAAAGCATGTGCTGCATAGATCGTGTCGCGCTTAGCTTAACAGAACGATGCAACCTCATCCTCACGTTGTGGAGATTATCAATTCAATCTTCATAGTTAAGCAAAGTCAAACAAGATTATTTAGTCAGCATTAATTTAGTTTGGATTAAGAACCAGACTGCTGATCAGCCAGTAGCATAGCAAGGAGGAAAGGGTGACCAATGCTATTTTAATCTTTCACCTAGGGTGCTTTAGACCCTCGATACGCTTCTTCTGACTGAGTTTATAAGGTTATGAATTCTGACTGATCCAGGGGAGTAGTCAGAAAAAGTTTTTAAGGGGGTTTAATTTTTTTACTCAACTTTTTATATTTATTGTTAATTCTTACGGTACGTGAATGGTTAAAATCCAAATAAAAGCTTCGAAAAAAGATTTAAGAAGAATAAATATTTTTCAGAAAAAAATAACTTTGTAAAAAAAATTTCGAAGGGGTTCAGACCTCCTTGAATCTTCAAATGCACTTAGCAACCACTTTTAATAAACAAGCGTATTTTTAATGACAAAATCACCTTATTCATCCCATCATCATCATTAAATCACATATTTCGTCAATTCTTCTATAACATATTGACTGCATGAACCAACTTGACCTCATCCAAAGTTTCATCTTACACAAAATTCATTTTTCTTCACATCCTAAACCGTAAATCACATCTTCTTCTTCTTTCTCCCTCGCATGGAAGCAAGAATCAAACTTTTTGTTTAGATAAAAACAGAGTAAAAAAAGAAGAAGCAAAGAAAAGTTTGAAAGGTTTTATCTCTGTTATTAATTTTTCTTCCTTAGTACAGACTCGTGTGTGTTTTGTACTTTAGCAAATAGTTTGCTCTACATTCTCTCTTCTATCAATTTCAACTTTCAGTTGGGGATTTATTTATCAATTACAAATTTAATAATCGTCAGTTTACTTAAACTGCTTGAAGAGATGAGAGAATTTATGTACATAATAAGAAAGGGGGAGAAAGCAAGTAGATAAAAATAAAAACTTTAGCTTTAATAACATCAGCACTTGGGTTCACTAAGATGAAGCAGAAAGGAATGTTAACACAATGAGAATTCAAATAAAGAACTCCAAAAAAATGTCCATGGAAATTTATTTTGTGAATAAAAAAAGTTCATTTCGTTTAAAATTTTAATTTTACTTTTGCTTATTCTTCCTACATTTTTTTTATTCTCGCTGTCATCATAAAATATCGTAAAAATTTATTCGTTTAGTTAGGAATCATGAGGAGTGGAAGTAAATGGTAGAAGAGAGTAAAGTGGAATTGGCGGTATGGAAACTATTGGGTATGGTGATTGTAGGAGCATTTTTTGGGGGCAGTTAGGCATGGTTTCTGATATAATAGGAATAACTAAAAAAATTCCATCTCGTAAATCGAGTTTAGGCTGAATCATGGAGGTTTTGAGAGTATTTAAATCCAAAATTGTGAAATTTACTATGGACTTGTTCGCAAGTTACGTCACGGTATGCTTTCTCGAAGTCTCGGTCTCGAAAGATTTTCGAGACTCGAGACCAAATTAAAATTCAAATATCATTGATGTACCTGGATACTTTTAAGAAATTATAGTTTAAAATCATTGCTTAAGTAATTAGTAATCGTTCTAATCAAAAATTTGTAAAAAAAATTAAATGACATCCAAGATATTTAAATTTTAATTTTGGTCTTAAGTCTCGAAAATTATCGAGACCGGGAAATCAGGAAAGCCTACGTCACGGTTTAGGGAGGAGTTAGGTTGAAGAATTTGTGACGTTCCAAACACAAGAAATTTGTTTCTGTGGAAAATTTGTGACAAGGGCAGGATGGATATTGAAAAAGTCATTTTCAATTTACATCTTACATCTCATTTTCATTATTTTCAATATTAGGATTGATACTTAAGGAACTGTAGTCTTTGGGAACTATTAGATATGAAGGAGAATATGTCAGGGTAAAGTAAGGAGTCTGAGACTCAGTGGTTTGGCAATAGGCTCAATATTTTGTAACATTCATCTTTGTAAGAATGAAAATTTGATTTAAAGCAGAAATTGGTGTTGATAGAATGCTTTGAGGTTGTTCAGGGGTGATTCCAAGGTGGGGGGGGGGGTCTTCGGGATCAAACCTTCCACTATTTTTTAAAAACCAATACTTATGATTCAAAAAGATATCTAAAAACAAAAAAGGTTATGAATTATAATTGCTCATCATGATTCCCCCTAAATCCTGGATACGTCCTTGAGGTCGTTATCTCAATACGTAACACACAAAAATTAATTTTCATATAAATTTTTTTCTACTGAATATTGAATGTTTTAATGAATGCACAGCATCTACTCACTAATTAAATCAAACAATGCTCTCGACATCAAAAGAAAATAAAGCCTGAATTTTACATAGACTGAAAAAGCTACAGACAAAGTGAGACCAACATCACCCCAAAACTCAAACCTCCCTCAAAAAATGTGCCTGAGAAAGTAGGAAAGAAGGAAAAAGGCGAGAAAAGGAGAATGAAAAAATTATTTCAATTTCTTCTTATAATTTTGTTACAATGTTGAGTATGCACCATCTTCAAAAAAAAAAGAATTCTGTTTTTCTCATTTTCTGTTACTGCTCCATATTCCAGCTACACTACCGAGTATAAGACGATAACTTCATTGTCTGCTAATGTTATCCAATTTCTACTTTTTTTTCTGCATTACATATTTCCACATCTTACATTTCCCTTGCCACTCGCCATCGACTTAGATTGTAGACATTTTGCTCACTCATACCACAAGTATAATTTTCTTTTTCACTTCCGCTCTTATCTTGTAACTACTTTTTTGCAAATTTTTTTTTTCTTCATCCTCTCAACTTACATCTCCCAGTGCGAATCGTACATACATGTATGCATGAAGATAATATAAGCGTATAATGCAAACTAAAGCACAAGCGCTATCGGCAAGATTTATGGTTGTTCTTATGTATGTAGGACATGTAAAATTGTTGAGATTAAGTTTGAAAAGAGTTCTACAAAATAAAGTTTTTTATGGCAAGCTACACTTTTTTCATGTCAATTAAATTATAATTCATTTTATTTCTCGCTTGTGAATTTTTACTGCCAGAATATTTTTTCGTCTATTTCCATGACGATGCAGAAAATTCCAACTGGGTCAAAGTGGTCCGTTTTCTTATTTTAATTTCTGGGCATATAGAACAAATATTTGTATGCATCGGAAATAACGAAAATTTAATTAATATTCACAGTGATAATTCGAAAGATATTTTAGCATGCCAAAAGTTAAGCATTACTGTCAACTTTATAGAAGAAATTCTATCAGACGTTAAAATACTAAAAATTAATTGAATTATAATAAAATGCTCGATTTCTGAATGGAATAAGTTTAAAACTTTTGAATTTATTTATCTTCAACTATTCATGGTGTAATCTTAAAATCATATCAAATATTGATTCATAAATTTTCTAAATTTCCATGATAAAGCTGACAGCGATTTATTCAGCTGCATGAATATTTTTATTGATACAGCACGTACGGAAATTTTATTTGAATATTTTCAATAAATTTGCGATATCCAGACAAGAGTTTGTGAGTTGTGTACTGAGCTGTATGTGACTTCCTTATGAGATGTTTTGGAAGTGATTCTTGAACTTTTAGTGTGCTTTCACTCATAGAAGCATATCGAGAATTTTTTTTAAGGATTTTAGATCTTTTTGGGATGAAATAAAAGATTTAAAGGTGTTTTCTCAAAAAATCTAGTAAATGGAAGAGCTTTTAAATTCTACCCCCATCTGATCTCTGGAATACCCCCTTATCCACATAACTGATGTTCTATAACATCCAGTTGACCACAAAAAATGCAAAATTTGCATCAAATTGGCATCAAATTCATAAAATTGCATTCCTAGTGATGACCAAATTCTAAAAATAATCCATCAATGAAATTCAATGCAAATTAATCACAAAAATCTCCAAAAAAAGACCTCTCAACCACCCCTACCTCCCAAAAAAAATCAAGAAAAACTTTCTAATTCCTATCACTTCTTCTTTATCAATTTATACAACAATTTTTTTAAATCACAAAGATTTTCTTAAATCTCTGCTCAATTGAATTATATATATTTTTTATCGATACTGATGTCTAAATCCGTAAAGTTTCAAAGTATAATCCCTATTAAGTAAGCTCTAAGATGACAAGTTAAGCAAACAAAAAAAAATCTTTTAAGGAAAAAGCATTTAACTTTTCATAAGACTCTCTCCGGTCGTTGACTCTGAAGGAGCTCATTCATAAGGAAAAATAAAGTTTTGGTCAGTGTTGTTACTTGAGAGTTTGGATGGGATAGACAAGATTTTAGATAGAGTTATATTGAACAAATTTAGAGAAATGTTTGTAATAGAGGTATAACTAGGCTGACCATCTGCTTGGTTTTCAGAGGACAGTCCTCTATTTTTTTTCATTTCTCAAAAATAAAAAAGATTTGTAATGTTTTAATTCGTCCAGAAAGCGAATAAAACTAGTCGACATGGGGGATGCCCTCTATTTTTCTTGAAAATGTCTGGTAACCCTATACGGTATGACTCGTATAAATCAAATATGATTTTAGGACCAGATATTGTCAAGTCTAGACGTTTTTGAGTCCAGATATTTCTACACTCAGACAGAATCATCATCAATCTGGTTGTCAGCGTGCCTCAACAACCAATTTCTCTATATTGTCCTGAATTCTGTCTAGAAGACTGGGCATCTTGATTCTAGATTAACTGAAAAGCACTAAGCTTTTACTTGTCTAAGGAGAAGGGCATCCTTATAGTTTAAATATTTTTTTAAATTTATCAAAAATGCACCCAAGATACTAGCTTCTTTTGCCTAGATCAGGAGCGTAGCCTAAAAATTTTGTGAAGGGGGAGAGGTACGAAAATTTTTTTCTCTAAAAATATTTTATCATTTCCTTAATAATAATAATTGTTTAATAAGTATTATGCCCTATGTTGACAAGGAAATTTTTTTGTTTGACCTATGGATTATCACGAGCCTCCAAGAGCCCTTCCTGGGTACCTCTAGCATAAATGGCTAGTCCACTCATCCAACTCAACAACCCTGCTTCCAATAGATATAGTTAGACATTAGTTTTTTATGTTAATTTAAATTTGTTCACTCAATGATTTACATACTAAATTGTGAGTAAAATAAATGAAAAGAAAGAGCAGGAGAGGAAAAAAGATGAAAATAAAGCTTAAAAGCTCAGAAGGTGAATCCTTTGGAAAAAGTTATAAGTCTCACTACACCTACACATTTCAATGGTTTTAAAAATGGAGAGAAAATGGCATGAATGGATGAAAGAAGTGGGAAAAAATTACCTTACATTATGTAATAGAGCACAAAGATATTTTAATGAACCGCAACAGTTAATATTGCATACTATGGGGAAAAAACCAATTTAACACGGTGGTAAAGATGAGAAATTAAACGAGGCGAGAACGAAAATTTTTTTCAACGTAGTTGTACGTTTTTTAAATAGGTTATTTTTTGCTGACCCCAAAGAAAAAAATGTGAATAAATCGCGAATAATAAAGAAAATGAAGCTGCGTGAAGGAGCTCAAAGTCTACAATTTAAATGATAAACACCTCCATTTTTACTGCTTATAGGCAATTCCTTAAAATAAAGCTGAGAATGAAGATGAAAATGATAAAAGGAAAGGACAAGAAGGGATAAAAAAAATTCTCTCTTATACGCTTTTTAGCAAAGCTTAGCAATTAAACATCTTCATGTTTAATCTCCATAAAATGCATAATTTATATTTCATTATATATTTGCACAAAGAAATTTTTTTCCTCTTCTCTTTTCTGTGTGCAGAATTTTTTAATAATAATTTTCCATCTTCTCACCACCACTATGTTCAGCCATACATTTATTTTCTGCTTTCTTTACCCAAAGGCGTTAGTAGCAGAGGCAGCAAAAACCAAAAGTTTTATTACTATACTCGGCTATAACACAGTCAAATTTAAAAGTTTTCTTCCTTCTCTCTCACTTCACGCTACTTTTGAATGTTTTTTCTTGGTGGTGCTTGTTTGGCTGTTTATTTGAAATGTTGGGAGATATGGTGTGGGTCTTTTTGTCTGTTTGTCTTTCTAGACAATTTTGAATCATGTGGATGGAATATAAATGGAATGCTGACACTGTGCAGTGGTATAAGAAGGAGGGGGTAGTCAGGGTGCAGTCTGAAAAGCTCTAAAAATCTCATAAAAGGGCGCAATTTTTTTTCAATTTTTAAATTCAAGTCTCGACAAAGCAATGTTTGGTTATCCACTTGTAATAAAATGTAACTCAAGATTTCCATTTTAAAAACTGCAAGTATTTCGAGTATAATCTCAGGATAGATTATTTTAAATTATTTTTTAGTTTAGTAAAATAAATGAACTTGAGAGCGTATTATCTTAATGCCTCAGAACCAGAGAATTGATCAGTGATCATAAATTCAACTATTTGCAAAGTAACGTGTAATTTTTAAACCATATGTACTAGAATAGTAGCTTAAAATCAATCTTTAAAGGCTACTGACATAAATTTCATCAAAAAAGTGGTTCGAATCTCACTATAAACTATAGGTTCAAGTATAAGGACTGAGATCTGATGAACCAATATTTATTAATAAACCAATATTTCCTCAGAAGCTAAATCAAAGAGCATCTACGAGGTTCCTTGTTTATCTTTATTGGATCAAAATTTTTCAATATCAATGAACCACAACTGAAGACTTCTCTCACCCCAACCTACGCCTTAAATAATTCTAGTATCCAAAATAATCCACGAAAACAAATATTTCCGTCATATTTCAATTTAAAGGAATCCAACTCCCCATCGACGAGACAACATCTTGGTGTATTAAAGGATTACCATTATCAAAAGGTGCTCAGATTTCACTCAAAAATCTCAACACCGTAAAGTGTCGCGTTCCGTATATATTAACCTATTCATCGATGATAACTGAAACGCAAACAATAACACCCCCATCGCTTCTTGCTTGCTGTTGTAATGAAACTTCATCATCATCATTGTCGACGCTAACTTATGAAAATGCGCGAAAGTCGTTTCATTTATACGGAGATTTTAACAATTCTTCGTTCTGTGTGTTGCTTTCATTAAACGAGACTTTATTGGAATATTATACAACACAAAAAAATGAGAGAGAAAGAACATAGTATTGCTGGTGTGTAGTTATTTGTAAAATACCTAAAAGGGAATTTAACTTTTCTGCGGTTTTGTTTTAAGAGTGTTTATGCTTTTTTATCTCTTTTTTTTGTTGCTATTTTCTTTGAAATAAACTAAAGTCCGCCTTATTTTCAGACCATATTTTTTCGGTCGTACATGTTTGGGGTGGTTTGGAAGTTATGTAATGCAAAAAATTACTTTTTAGACCCCCTCAATCCAAATGAAGTAGTGAAAAGAGTTTTTCGTGGGTCATGGAACCGAGTATTGATGTTTTAAGATCCAGGGTCTTTCAGGTTGTACTGGATGTCGAATTTTAATTCATGAAATATTTAGTAAGCTGAAAAATTGAGTTTGACATGATCGTGGTACCGAGTGTTGACGTTTAAAGGTTTTTGGACTCTAGGGGTGCACCAGATGTCAAATTTGACATAGTGAAATATTTAAAAAGGAAAAAATTGAGGAGTTGATCTTAAAAAACTTAAAAGAGGTGCAATTTATTTCTAATTTTCCCTCAGATGTCAAAAAACTTGCATCATCACTACCTGAACCCCTCTCAATAATAAAATGAGTATAAAGTTTTTTGAAATATAGAATAACTCCCTTTCCCTCAAAAGTTACGTAACATCCAAATAACCCCATTAGAAAAAATGTATAAGATAACTACAAACAGTGAATTTTACACATACCCACACAATAAACCAGCATAAAGCAGGTGTGAGAAGTGTTCTAATGAAACCAAACGAATTTTCAGAACATTTTTTTCATCTCATCCTCATGTAAGCATATGCAATGCTGATGAAGTGAATTTTTTTTCTTTCTCTTCTGTTCTGTGAAGGAACGACAAGTTTATGTTAAGTGGTGGTGTAGGAAAACAAAAATAAAATTTGCCAGAGAAATGAATGTTCGACATCAATAACAATTTTTTGCAACAACAACTTCATAATCATAAGACACTCTCTTTTTGTGTGTATACACAAACGTTCTATGGTATTCTTTATTGCCAACAGAGCTTCCACAGAGTTATTTCTCTATGTTATTTTATTAATTATCTTGTTGTTTTACGCAATTTGCTCATCCCAAAGCATTCTTTTTCGGGTTTTTATTTATACAAAACGAGATTTTTCTTCTCATGCAATATATATTGATTTTTTGCTGTTTCTTCCTTATCCGGTCTTTTTTTGGTATTTGGGTGAAGGAGGGGATAAATATAATGGCACCGTAAAATCAATATTTTTATGCAAATAATCATAACCATAAAAAGGACGAAAAACTTTTATTTTTGATGATTTTCTAGAATTGGAAACTTTTGGGAGTAGTTTTGCTGTGCTTTTTTGGAATGAATGGAAATAAGTTGTAAGTTGAAGAATTTTTCATTTATTCAGGACACCAGAAATACCTAAAATTAAAAGGGTATCAAGGCAGCTGAATCCAGCTGTTTCTGGCTAATTTCTGCTGATTTGCGACTGAGTCTGGTTGGTATTCCCTAAGGTATACCAACAATCCCCAAGGGTATAACCTAGGTACGCCAACAATAAAACTAGGTTATACCCTAGGGTACACCAAGCACCCTGCCCTCTAAAGAGCGCTTTAAATATGTTGGATTCCAAATAACGGCAAGCTTCCCTGCCAAGTCTCAAATCCACGGCAGATGTTGGTAGATATAGGTAATCAAAAACTACACCAACAAGCCATCTCAATTCATAAATTAAATAATGCTCAAAATGACTTTAAAATTTAGATAAAAATACACTAAAAATATTAAACTCCCATAGCAACCCTTAAAAACTACATTAACTATATCTCCAAACAACCTCAACCGCTACAACATTCCTATGTCTGGATAATTTCTTCAACAATTTCAATTTCATAACCGTAACATAATGAATCAGATATAATAAAAAATATTTTTATTACTATCATTTTTCCCATGTACAATAATTTTTTTTTCTTCGCTTTTTATGAACACACGGAAGTGCACTCAGACAGAGAAAAACGGAAATTTTCCACCCATTCTATTTGCTTCTTTAACTTCTTTTTTTTTGCACCATTACCGCCCAGAGCAATGGCTTAATTATAATTACAATATTCATTTTTTTGCTATTTTGTATTTTTTTTTTTCATTTTTATTTCCAACTCAATTTTTTTTTGTTTTGTTTTATTTCCCTCACATTCAGGTCAAGCACTCCGGGTAATCAAAATATGCAAACTATTGAAACGTGCAGTTGCTGTCAGTTGGTCTACAGAAGTGCTGCATTAAAATGTACACATAAATAATTCTATATGCATCTCTTGTAGCCGTAAAAATCATCATTCTCGAATTTACATAACAAATAAAATGTTTAATTAAACGATTAAGTGTTCTGGGTTGTGTGAATTAATTTTGAGGATTTTATTTTGTTCTATATGTGAAGATTCGAGTGCCTGAGGTTGATCTGAAACGGACTGTTCTTTGAATTGCAATTTGATGTTTTTATAAAGTTGATGAGTTTTGGATGGGATGAATTGTGATTTATTGAGAGCTTTTGTTGATGAATTATTTTGTGGAACTAAAATGTGGTTTTAATTTTTTGTGTTTTAAATGATAAAGGCTAGAGAGAGGGGCGTATCCAGGGGAGCTTTCAGGGTCAAACCACCCCTATTTTTGAAAAACAAATACTCAGTTTAAAATAAAAAGATCATTATTTGAAGAAAAAAAACATCCTGGATACGCTTCTGATTAGAGGTATACCCAGGGTGGTCCATACTTTATTATAGGCATGAAATCATACATTATCGACCGATTTTCTCACAAAATATGTTACGGGGAGGGGGAGGAGACCAAAGTGACCATTTCTAGCATTGCATAATATCCAAACGACCCCAAACTACGTTTTTAAGTTCAGTCTCTCTTAAGGGCTTCTTACATACTCATAAAATATTTTCAGACGCTGTAGTCTCACAACAATCTCAATAACCTTACAAACTTAAATCATCATTAACCAACACATCAAACAACCAAACTTAAAACATTTCATTCACCTCTTTAAAAATGAATTAGAACAAAAAACAAATAAAGCATGATCAAGCAAACCCAAATAAGCCTTCAAGTTTCAGTAACCTTTTAAGGAAATACCCCCAAGAACAAGCAATAAAAAGTAAAAGTGAAAAGAAAAACATGAAGCTCATTCAACTTCAATTTTTGATTAATGTAATGGAGCGAGTTGGGCCAAGAGAAATACTAAATCATAAATGCAAACAAACTTAATTTATCAAATTACGCGCGAGCAAACGCATAACATAGGAATGAGAGTGATATGTCAAGTTTTGGCAGTTGACTTTGGGTTATTGTCAACGCTCCGGGAGAAGTTTTTGCTTAGTTGTGCGATATAAACGTGAAAAAGCTTACAGATGGATAAAGTGACCAAAATAAAGTGGCATGGAAGCGCATTTTTTGAGAAATTGAATTGGATTCATATTTGGGGACAGACAAGGGAGTTGAGTATTAAATTTCAGCTAATTTGGTTGAAGTATGCAAAAGTTATATTAAAAATATCAATTTTTGGATGAAATGTTTTGACAGAAGTCACTTTAAATGGTCATAATTTGTGCATGAATCAGACTAGTTCAAAAAAATCACTTCTAAATACTGATTCTGAATTTAGAAGCTAACAGAAAGTCAATAATGGAGTCTATTGGACCTTCCCTGCGAAAGTAGCAACAAGATCAAACTGAATAACAGCCAAAGTGTGGACAACAGCACTTTTAGAACTGAAGATTGTAAAACACGTTAAAAATAACACAAGAAAATAACCGTCTGACGACAACGGCAAACAAACAACAAATGGTGACGGAAGGAAGAAGAAAGAAGTGGGCTTCTCGTGCCTTTCATACTCATTACTCATTCAAAGTAAAAATTTACTGTAGCGAAACTAATTTTTGCTATTGAACTAAGTGCGAAATGTAAAACATTTTCTTCATTGAGTCGCGTAAAAATACAGAAAACGTCAATTTTTATTGACTTCTTTTTTTGACTTTTTAAACATTCCATCACATTTCTTTTTCTTCTTTCCTGGTTTACACTTTTCTATTCAAAGATTGTTCAAGCTTTTCCGTCTTCCTTTTCCTCATTTTCTTTTTCCTTCTTTTTATGAGATGTATTTTTTATTGATAAGCAAGTAAATTCAAATAAATTAAGGAAAAACTTTCTTTTACAGCACTTTTTTTTGTTGATAGAATTGCGTAGTAAGGAAGAAATTTTCAGAATAACAGATTTTGATGAAATATCGATCGAAAAATATTGTTGAAAGAACTTTAAGAAGTTTTTTTGGGGGTTTGAGCTGTTGAAGATTTTTTGTCGTATCTTTATGGGATTACAGGGTAATTTTTGTAAGGAATCGATGGCTAAAGTTAGTGACGTAGCTAGGTGAGGGTATTTAGAGCTGCTTTTCTAGGCCTCATGAATAAAATAGCACCAAATTAAGCTTTTGGGGCGGTGGCTCGGTATACCCTAGGGTATACTCTTGGGAGTACTTTTAGAGTATTACCTAGGCTATACCATTGGCTATACTCTTAGAATATACCCCTAGAATATACCGAATACTTCCAAGAAGATAATTCCTCTCAAAAAAGCTTCTAAAAGTCCAAATTTTTATTTCACTTTCATTATTTCTTCCCAGTCAATAAAAATTGAAAATGGTCATCTGACGACCAGGATACTATTGTATAAAGAAAGCCAAGATAAAAAGAAATAGCTTAAAATCCGGTCATTACAAAAGCAAGGATGTATAAACAAAACTTTTGCTTGACTTGGTCGCCAACATCTTTATTATGTGTATGTAAATAAAACCCTTTCAAGATTGTCTAAATTTAAAAAATTTTCTTCAACTTTTTTTTTGTAATCCGAATGTTGCGAAACAATAAAAGGAAGAAAGAAAGGAAAAGCTTTCGCAACAATATGACCAATATAACCAGTCATTGTACAAATTTTTTTCTAAACCAAAAATCAGCTGAAAGCTCTTGAAATTACACGAAGGAAATGAGAGTTGAAACTTTTATATTTTCAACTAACAATAGAATCGAGTGGAACGGAAGAAAATCAGAGCAAAAAGAATGTGCTGTTTTTTTGTTGCTGCTCTATTCAGGACTCAGACATTTATGTTGGTTGTAAGAAAAGAAAAGTAAATGTGAATATAAGTGGGGAGGAGAGAAAGAGCAGATCCATTTTGGTGGAATGATAAAACACTTAAGGAACGATAACAGTAATTCTTCTCCATTGTCCACAATGCTCTATTGTTGCCACACATATTGTATTTATTTATAGAAAAAAATATACGCAACATTAACGATTTTGTTTCCACTTATACCCCTCTCCCCCCTTTCTTCAATACTTTTAATCTTTTATAAGATTAAAAAATTGTTAGAGATCGTTGGGTTATGATGTCTAACATTTAAGGGTATTGGATTAGAGCGGGGCTTTGGCGAACTAGGCAAGAGTCAAGGGTGTAGGAAGAAAAATATTTAAAGGAGGATCCAATTTAGTTTTCGTTCGCTCAATTTAGTTTTTGTGTTTGTTGTTAAATCTAATGGTATGCAAATGATAAAACTACAAACTAGAGCTTCAGAAAAAAAATTTAAATATTTTTTTCGAGACGGCTTTCTGGCTACGCCCTTGACGGGGAAGTATCATTAAGGAAGCATTTACCTCTGGGATAAGCCTGCATTCTGAGGTCATTACTGACAGTTTAGTGAAAATTTGAGGGAAGTCTGGAGTCCTTCGGTTAAACCAAGCTTCACTCAACAAATATTGAGTGTTCTAGAGTCTTGTGGGTAAACCCAATCAGTAGGGGTTGGTCTAAAGCTATGTCACAATCCAAGCAATATATTTTGAGTCAAACTTTAATGACATACAGGAAGAGGAACCCAAACCCACCCATTTTCTAATGAAACTCATTCCTGAACAACCCCATAGCTACTCAGCTACTGTCTTCCATTTTATTATTTATACATTTCATCTTATATTTCATCTTTTGTACTATTCCATCTCTCATTTCGTTCTTGTATTATATTTTAATCTTTATCGATCATAAATGAAACAGTAAAAGGCTTTGATGGATTATTACATTTCGTCTATGCCCTTTCTTTTCTTTTACTACTGGTGCTGTTTCCATTTATTTGCCTTTTTTTCCTTCGTTTAAACTATTATTTCAAATCTTCTTCTTGGACTTGCTTGCTTTCCTTCATGTAATCTTGTTTTCTTCTCTTATTTCTTTATTTTATTGTGATTTCTCAACAAACTGTGCTCACATTTTTTTAATATTAAAATCCAAAATAAATTGTTATAGTATGTTTGAGTCTTTGGATTTGGGGGTGGCTTTGGCGCATTTTTGAATATCGGAATGTATGGTCTTTTGGTTGTTACAGAGATGTTCGATAATTTTTAACAGGATAGTCTCGTTCTTGAATGAAGTATACAGCGTCCTATTCAAGACACCATCTATCTCTCTATTCTAAGTCCAGACTTGAAACTCGAGCAGCACAAGTCAGCCATCAAAATAATACCTTGATGATGACCCGGAAGGTTGTACGACCATTTCAACAAAATATAATTCTATCTTTGGAGCCCACTGCAGTTTGGACTACCGATGTCCTGCTTACTCTATCCTAAACTGCAAAAAAGCTGCATTTTGTAAGTTTTTGGTTACAATTCTTGAAAAATTAGAATCAATTCCTGTTCCGACAAATCCTTCAATCAAGAAATCAACCCCATAAAAAAGTAGATTGCAATGAAAAGTAAATCATGTAGCAAATGAGCTTTAAATGAAATATTTCTATTCAGCATAGCATTCAATAAGCATCAACGAAAGTCAACTCAAATTCACCCAATAAAGCATGACTTTCTCAATATTTCTCCAAACATTATCCCAAATATAGTCAGACAAAGCAACAGCAACAAAATAAATCTACACAACAACAAAACAGAAGCAAGAGGTTGAGTGTAAAGAAGAACTGAAGACCTTCTGAACCGTACCGAGCAAAAACAAAAAATCTCATCTGTTTCTCTTACACATAATACCATTGCTCAAGATTCCAATTTTATTGTTTCTCAATTCTATTTTAGAAAACAGAAAATGGTAATTCTATTCAATCTTTCCGATACTACAACTTTCTCTTCTTCCAATCAAATGCTGGTATATTAAAACAAAAGGATTTAGAACTTTAAAGAAAGGATGAATTTACATCAAGCTATCCTATTTTTCGGAAGGAGCAAAAAATCCTTGAATTTACGATCATTAAAAAGTTTCATAAACATTGTCAAGTTCTATTTGTGTCTAAAACTTAATGATTTTCTTAAAGTTTTTCTACTTCTTCCATTCTTTATTCCAGCATAAAAGCAGGAATTAGTGAGAAAGCTTGTAAGGATGTGATTTAAAAGCGCATTTTTCAATAGCTCAGAAAAGACGGAGTGCCTAAAAGGTTAAAGGAAGTTTAAGCTCGAAAGATTTCTCGGAAGATATTTTGAGAGGTTAGTAATGGGCAAGGGTGCGGAACTGATCAAATGACTTCTGATTATTAATCCCAAGCGAGACCAACAACAACTGATTTTACGGTGACGCTACGGCAACGTTACGTCACCACAAATGCTTTTTTCCATACTTTTACCGTAGCTTTGCTGACACGACGTCCTGAAGATGGATTTCGATCCATTTTAACAATGGAAAAATGGATCGAAATCCGTCTTTAGGACGACTTGAAGGCACCACCATTGGCAAAAGTAACGTTGCCATGTCGTAACTGAAAAATCAGTTTCTGTTGTTAGTGCCACTCGGGATCAGTTCCATACCCTTGGTCATAAATGCTTGCAGAGGAAATGATTGATTCTATTGATTCTTATGTCGCTAAAACTTTGTTGTTGACACTAAAAAAGGTCGATGTGTTGTTCCTACCACAGGAATTCTTGGCAACAGTCAGACTGACGGACAGACTAAGAAACAAACCAAAGGACAAAACATGGATATTTAAAGCTTGAAAGCTGAAAAAATTCCTGAACGATTTCAATTTAAAGTTTTTACAATATTTATTCTTTAATCCCTTTTAAGAATGACTTCAATCATGAGAAGGAGGAAATCTTAAAGTGTACACAAAAGAGAGAAAAAGGAATGAAATCAAAAGTAAATAACTAGAGTGTGAAAAAGGAAAGAAAATTCTTTAAAAGCATTGGAAGGAAGATTGTATAAATGATGGTAAACATTTGAGAATCCTCACAAACGACTCTCTTTTTCACCCATGTTAGCTTTGTGTAGGATTCTCGTAATGTGAATGAATTTTATTAAATAAAATCGATTTTTGACTTTTGTATTGAGAATCAGATTTGAGTAAAAAAGGATTGCAACTTCCGTTAAATAAGGGTTACAAATGAAATTTCTGAGAATCAAAACTATTAATCATTACGTCAGTTTACAGGATAAAGATAATGATAAAAGATGACGATTGACCGTCGTCAATCATATTGTGTCTATATGTATTGTAAAAATCTGTGTCACTTTTTTGATGTAATATATCATATTACGGTAGGTATCATCGAATAAATGTCAGATCATGGTCAATTTTTTATCTCTAATTTTTCTCGATGTAATGTTGCTTGAAAGTTTTATTTAAATCTGGTAAAGATGGTCAGTTCTATATTTAGATTGTGATTTATTTCGGAGATTTGTGGGATTTTTGTTGTTTTAGCACTTATGTTGTGGTTATTGACGTTATGCTAAAGGATTTGTCCATCATTGATCGAAAAATTCTTCAATTTGCAAGGTTTTATGAGAATGAACTGAATCATGACCTTTTCTGGAGATCTCCTTGAATCATGACTGTTTTTGGATACCTTTTTGATATTGTAGTATTTGTTTTTCCAAAAAAAAATAGGGGAGTGTTTTGACCCCCCCTTGCAAGGGGCTACGCTCCTGTCTCAATGCTCCCTCCCCCTTTCTTCACTAATTTTAGACACCTGACTGCATTTAAGATTCCCAAAAGACGACAACGATTCCCTAAAACTACCTCAGTATTCTATTAAAGCATAAAATCCCCAATTACAATTACCGCAGACAAATTTTCTCTCATTAAAAATTAACAAAATAATCCTGACGTAAATTCAAAATTTTCTTTTACACTAAAAACAAATTATCTTCACTGAAAAAATTACAAGCACTTGAAAATTCCATAAATATTTAATGAAATAAGCCAAGAACAAAATTTGGTTGTGAATTGAAAGTCAAAATCAAATAATGGAATTTATTAGGGAATAACCATGAAAAATAAAATAAAAATCATAAAATACGATAAAAGCAATGCGAGAAAAATATATTTTTTTATCAAGTTAATCTTAGTTAAACAAAAAGTCACATTAACAATTAAGTAGTGAAAATAGAAATTATACGCGTTATGAATAAGGAGAAGTGGAAGACGGGTTACTTCCAGGAACAAAAAAAAACATTGCCCAACCTCCCCCTCGCTCGACAGCTGAGAATAATAATTATTAATATTAATATTCCATTCACTTTTTTTTGTGTATTTTTGGTATTTGTATGAATATTTATGAGGAAAAAAATGTGAAACTTGATGACGATTTAAATCACAATGCCTGAAAGGGCTTCACAATCGCTCCGTACTTACTTACTGTTCTGTATTTACAAAAAATAAATAAAATATCGCCGTACTCCACGTTTTCTTATTATTGTTCAGATTAATCTTCTTAATAACAAAAGTAAATAGATTTGAAAGCTTGAACAAATATGGCTTTTGTAATTTTTATATTTTCCCCTTCAGTTAACTTTTTCTAATGATAAATAGATTAAAACCATTTGATTGCTGTTTAGTTTATGCATCAAGGCTAAACCTCAATGTGGCACAATTTCGTCTCACATACACATTTATTTGGTATTTTCATTGTGTGGTACCGATGGGGGGTCTAGGTTTTATATAATTTATAGTTAATATTAAAATTTGATTTTGGAATTCATTTTTAATTGGAAAATATAAATAAGTATTTCTGTCAAATCTGATTATAGAGTTACAGTAACAAAATTGAATCGTAATTAAGATTACGATGAAAAGTTAAAAGAGGTTCGAATCCTATAAAATTGATACTGTAAAAAAATAAAATGTTGACTTAACAAAATTAAATTGGAAAAAAATTGTTAATAAAAAATTTAAAATCCAATTTTTAATTTTATTTAGCAATTTCAAAACTCAGTCCACCATTCCTCTGGTATCACAACAATTATATCCTCATTCCAACTTTATTCCACTAGCTTCCTCCAATGAACTTAAAAAAAATCATCGTCATTCACTTATCACATAAAGTTCGTATGCTAATTTAAAACTAAACTATGGGACCGAGAAAAAATAATATTTGGTCGACAGTTGGCAGCAGCAATTTCAAATTAATGAAGAAAACTGATTTTTTATTCGGAACCTTATTTCAATTAAAGTTAACAACAATGAGAGGAGAAAAAATTACAAAAATTTTAACTTTACAATATGCGAGCACGGCTCAATTTGAAGAAATAAAAAAAAATCATTGCGCAAAGTTTTCATTCATGCAGTTTTTTATTTCGTACAAATTTTTGCTATTGCTGTAGGGGAGCACACCGAAAAAAAGTTTTTTTTATTATTATGGCAACAAAAAAATATAAAAAATAGAAATCTAGTGTGGCATATTTATACAATGCGCCCATTTGTTTTCACAAACTTTATGAAAATGTGTGTACGAATGCATGAATGTATTTATATTCATATTCATTCTATTTCAGCCATTATAATGGTGAACTTTTTCTTTCCGCTTTTTCACTGTAGCTGTGCAATGACACAGCAATGAAGAGAACTGCAACGACACAAAAGGAAACGTGAGGCCATAGCGAAAAAAACTTTTTTTATTTTACTATTCTTCGAGTGATTATGCTAATATTTGGCTGATTTTTTTTTCATTCCTTTCACCGAATGACCTATAAAGAATTGTAATAGAGTGGAAAAAGAGCATAAAAGAAGCATAACATTTTCATGTTTATGTATAGATGAGAGAACGAGTGAGTGAGCGAATAACAAGAAATGTGAGTGACTACTAAAGTGCTAAAAGCACTCCCCGTAACGTCAAAGGGAATAAAAGGAGGAAAAAAGTCAATGTAATAATGGATTGAGCGCATTTTATTGGAAAGGATGTGAGATTTTATGGCTCTATTGGTAAACAAAGAGATTTTATGGAGAAAATGGATATCTGATAGCTTAATCACAGTGAAAAATTTGGATTTTGAGTTGGTTGTAGATGATATCCAATAAAACTAACCCTCAGGAAATAACCATACGTGGAAGCTAAGGGATAGTATCCCCAAGTATCCCTAAATTGTATTAAAAGTATCCCCAAGTATCTCTAGCTAATATCTCGTTGTAGAAATACGTTATTTAATTAAAATACGTTCTTTAATGTTATGGTTTATTTGGATGAATAATAAATTTTTTAGTAAAGATAACTAAAGTTAATAATAACTATTTTTCCATAGAAAATCTTGTGAAATAGTGAGATTTCATACAAAATTTCTCAAAAAAGACCCTTGCCGTCACAGGTTCAAATCTCAAAGAATTCATAAAATTCTTTTTTCTTATTTTTAATTTTAACTAAATAAATTATTGAATTTTAGAAAAATTAATCATAAATTTCAGAAGATTTTTCATAATTTTTTTATTTCGTGACTTTTGTTCTAATTATTTTTACTATAAAATCGGATAGTCAGTATCAATTTGAAGTTAATATATTCAGACACCCATGGATAATGTCCATAACCAAAGCCCCTTGCAACAACCATTCCTCACGAGCATCAGTTGATAATTTACCACAAAAATCGGCTCATTTATCACCCAAAACAGCAACACATCAGTCAACCAACAGGAACAATCGACCCAAATTTTCCTCACAAAACACGCTAAAGAAAGGCATGAACTAAAAGGGAATACAGAAAGCAGTGCCACAATAAAATTCGTAACATGGCGAAAAATAAAAAAGCAAATAAATAAATTTTCTCTCTTTTTTCGTATATCATCGTTACATAATTTAGTGGAAATTTTCAAGCTCGAGTGAATATAGAGGTCATTAAGTAATATAGATGATGAGATTGACGATGTTTCCCCCTCCTATATGTGTTTCTCGTTGCCACTAGGACCATTCATGGTCATGCTAAATCTCAGACTCGTTTTTTTTGAAGCACTTAACGAGCTTTTAAGTGATTTATTTTCCCTCGTTTCCATACACCGAATAAAAAAAATTATTGTTACAGCTTTTGAAAATTGAAATAAAATTGATTTTTTTCCATTTCGTTTGTAATCCATTTTTTGTGAATTTTTTAAACCCAATGTGAATTTTTAAATCGTGGGAAATATTTTGCTACAGTCTACCAAGCCTACCAAGCGCCCTATTCACCTTCCCACTTTGTTGAATTTAATCTCATGAAAAAAGAACATTTTAAATTAATTAACTATAAATGTTCTTCTACTGACTGGATCATTAACAATTAACATTTATTGTTATTTTTATTATTATTACTATTATTTTGGATGTAAAGCAAGGAGATTATATTCTCGTGTTACACACAATTTAAATACAAAAAGCTCTCACTTTTTTAAGGACTATCTTATCACATTTTCTGTGAGGAACTTAACGAAAAAAGGTAAAGTCAAGCATAAAAGACATCAAAATATTTTCTAACTTTAAATGAGATAAAGTCAATTGAAGTTTCCCCTTTTAGAGTAATATAATTTTCTTGGAAATTGTTTAAGTTTTATTATGCACTGGAATTTGACGTAATGGATGCCTGAAGGCATTTTTTATGTGAACTGGAGCAAATTTTAATTTTAAATTTTTTTATATTTTATTCATAAATTTTACTTATTTATGCCTTGCAAAGCTGAAGTGCTTTAAAAATAAAGGGGTGAGAATTTTTTCTGACGTAAGGATTATTATGAGTTTTTGAGGATGCAACTTAAAAGCTTTTAGATTATTCGGTAATAAATTGAATTTTTGAGGGGATAATTTGGATTTAATATTTTTTACACATTAAAAAACTGAGTAAAACTTTACTTAATTTAATAAAAAAAAATCAGATGATTTTTAGTTTGTTCTGGGTGTTTAAAATATTTTCTATGTCATTTTCATAATAGTCACCATCTCGAGTAACAGGAGCGTTGTTAAAGAAGGGGTACAAATGTGTCTGGAACCCCCTGAAACACTTTTTTTCTGGCTACGTCCAGTGGCGTAACAAGAGAGGGTCGAGTAATCCAGTAATTTTTTTAAAAAATTAATACTGGAGTTTTTTAAACTTTTGATATATGTCATTAGGATTGTCAACTTATGACGCCCGAAAATAATGAACTTTTTCAAAACAGAACAAAATAATTTACAGAATCGAATAATCAACATGATTTCCAACATGATGGCATTTAAGAATGACTGAGTTCTGAACTGACTCAGTTCTAATTCAATGAGAGCAATTTTGGTACTCTTCTTCCAAACATCAAAATTCAACATGATGAACTACCTACTTAAAATTCACAAGAGCGATTCCCGATTAGCAAATTTTTAACATTCCTACTTTTC
Source organism: Chironomus tentans (assembly GCA_963573255.1). Lineage (NCBI taxonomy): Eukaryota > Metazoa > Arthropoda > Insecta > Diptera > Chironomidae > Chironomus > Chironomus tentans. The sequence goes on from OY754303.1 coordinate 12,315,464, forward strand.
TTACACACATATCCTGATATAAATGATACTTATCCTTTTATAAACTTCCGCATATCTTCATATCTCTTTGCTCTTTTTTCCTCGAATTAAATATTCAAAACTTTAGCATAAAAAAAGTTTTCGTCGTCAAAAATCCTACTTATGTATGTAAAAATGATAAAAAAAAATATGAAAAGGAAAGACGATGGATACAGAAGTGAAATAGGAAACAACAAATATTTTACATATTTTATGGTCAGGTGTGGATACGCGATTTGAAGTTTAGAGACAAAAACACAATTTTTAGATTTTTTATGAAAAAAGCCTAGAAAGTTGAAAATTGTTCAATTTTCCAACTTTTTTAGTCAACAAAGCATAATTTGATCAATTTTTACATTTTTCTGATGAGTGTCCGAGCCATGCTTAGAGGATCACCTTAATCCACACCCCTCCTAAATTCACCTTCTCTTCCAACTATCCAATAGATGCCCAACATTCATCACGAAAATAAATGAAGCCCACCAAGCATCCATCAATTGATGCCATTTCATTTACTGAAAAGCCCTCAGACGCCTATTAAGTAAGAATTGATTTCCGTCTATCAAATGCAGAGATTATCGTTGAATACTTCCAACCATGATATAAACAAGATTATCACTAACTTCTATCTGTATTTTATGCAAGCTCATAATATAGATTACGAATGCATTATCTCCAAATCGCTTATAGTTCTATTTCGATAAATCAGAGATCTGAAGATTATTGATCGATTTTCGCGAAAATCAATGGATTAACAAGGGAAATGAGATGACTTTTTTTGGAAGCTAAGCAATTGAAATCAATTTATTCAAGCTGATAAAATCCATCCATCAAATTCAATTGATGAATATTTTGAGATTAGGACTGGTGTGAGGAGAAGAGACAATTCTTGAATAGATTGGATATTCATGGGAGTTTTGAAGAATTTTTGGGGATTTTTTGGAGGTAGGAGATAGAGAAGAATTTGTTTGAGCAGACAATTTTGGATGGAGGGTGGTTGACAAATGACGTTTATCAAGATATTTTGAAAATATCCAATACCAAATTGATATTCATTATTTCCTGGTATTGAACATTTTTTTGGGAATTAGTAATTAAACTGGATAGAAAATTCCAGTTAAAATTTGTTGCTAAGCAAGGAGATCGAGGTCAAATTAAAAGCTCTGTGCCCTCTTATTTAAATTTTTGTACCTCTATTTCTATAAAATTTCGTGCCTCTTACGTAAAGAGGTCCAGTTCGCAATCCCAGTGGTCCCCTTCCTTGAAACGTTGTTGAATAAAAATAGATAGTAATTAGAATTATTCAGAAAGTAAACTATTGATGTTTCCACGGGATGAGGAACTCAGATGCATTTTTTAATAATTACGGTCAGAAAATATTTAAAAAATAACGGTCAAAGTATATTTGAAAAATAACGGTTAAAATATATTTGAAAAATAACTGTCAAAAAATATTTAAAAAATAACGGTCAAAGTATATTTGAAAAATAACTGTCATAAAATATTTGAAAATCCCCTGACCCATTTGGTCTAAATTCTGCTAAACCCCCAACCATGATAACACATGAAAGTCCAAGTAAATAAAATTCCTCACAATCCAATTTGTATATTTCCATATACAACCCTCATGACATGAATCCATCAAGCAAATTTATGTTTAAACAAGTAATTAAAGTTATTGAATTTAAAATTCTAAAAATATGAAAAAATTTCCATACAGTAAAAAAATAAATAAATGAAAAAGTTGTTCCTCATGTCTATTTCTACAAAATAAAATGAAATACAGCAAAATTCAAAAACATAAAATTAAGTTCAAAACTGAACATAAATAACCAAAGTTGTTTCCTTCATGTTTTGTACTGACATACATGTTTACGACGACTAAAAAAATTAAGCAATTTAACACAACAAAAGAAAGACGTCCTCAAAAAGTTATTGTTGATGACAGTTTTTCTTTTTTTTCATTTTCTAATTTGATTGATACAATTGTAAATGGATAAATGTGCTCAAAAGTTTGTTCACTTGACATGATTTCGGGTCAAATGTTCCGTTACAAAAAGAAATGTCAAAAATGTCATCGTTTGTGACCATAACTTTAGAAAATTTACGTTCGATTGGATAATAGTCAGGCTCGATAAAATTTTGATATAAAATTAGAAAATTTATCATAAATCGATATTCATGCTTGAAGCAGCAACAAAATAGTCTGATTTAATGCTCAATAAGGGGGTCATTTGGAAATGATGTCTAATATTTATGGCTATGTCAATAAAAAAGTTTTGTTTTGTTAATCTCGACATACGTCATTTATGGATGACCCCAAAATGGAAGAGCATTTTATTGCTGCTGTCATACAAAATTAAAGTACAAAAAGTTATTGGATTGGAGCAATAAACTCTTCATAAAAAATTATTCTTGACGTATTTAAATATCTGTCCGTTTAGCAAGGACGTAACCCGAATTTTTGGTTCCAATTTATTTTCTACGAAATTTCTTTACAAAATTCATAAAAAATTGACCCCAAAAATTAAGACGTTAGCCATCTCCCCTAAATACACCCCTGTCATTTAACAAAAAGCATTTATCTTCTCATTCATTGTTCTTATCAAGCTTTTTATCATGATAAGTTCTCCGAGACTAACACAACGACCTTCTGGGACATAAAAGATGACAGAAAACTAAAATTCATGCAGAATTTGATTTAAGCTTCTTCTCCTCTCCTAAGCACAAGATTTATGTAGATGTGGATAAATGCGAAGAAAGGGATATGAATAACATCATATATTCCAAGATATATACACGCCTAAAATAAATAAATGTATTTATTCCGACTGTTATCACAGCAGCAAGAAAAGCAAAAATCGATACATGAAATGTCAAGCAATCGAGAAGATTTCTCCCTTATTGCAATAACTTTAAAGTTATTGGATGAAAACAAACAATTTTCATAGGCGAAATGTGTTGTGCGTGAAAGCTTGCGACAACAAAAATATTAGTAAATAGAATTGGTAAAAGTAAGAAGTAAGTATCCCATCTTTTCGAGCTGTAAGTAAATAAAAGGAAGACGGAAAAGTACTGGGGTGTCTGATGGAACTTTTTTGGCGCATTTTTGCTGTATTTCTAGAGTAAATCGATTGAAGAAGTTTTGTGAGAGAACTTTTTTGAAGGAAGTTGCTCATTTTAATTCAAGATCAAGGAGCATTAATTCTAGTTTAAAGAACAATACAGATATATAGCCCTAAAGTATCCTCTGAGGACTTACTTACTTACTTCGTTGGTCGTACATATCAATTGTGATCCATTACCTCTCTCAGCTATCCCCTAAAGCTCACTCTATCCCTGGCTACCGTCTGCCAATTTCCAATACCATATACAATACTGCGTCTATCAACAACTTCCTTCCATGAGTTTCTCAGCCCCCCACGTGATCTCTTGCCATCCACAAATTCTGACTTATAGACCTTACTTAAAGAAGCTTCTGCAGGCCTTCTTATAACATGCCCGGCCCAATCTAAGGATATTTCGTGGAATTTAGCTAAGAGATTATTTGGATAACCTTGAAATAAACCTGAAGTACTACTAGAGTGACCAAACGGTGTGCCGCGACACATTAGATTGTCGTGAAGTTTTTTAATTCAACCAAGTTTGGAAAAAAGTTTGGACATCACTGGTTTAGGGTTAATACTAATCAAGAGACCCTCATTAAGGGTCCGGACCACCAGTGGCCCCCTAGCTTAATACGTAACGTTACAGGAACTTTGGTAAATTTATGACAAAGAAGGGATAAACACTCGTTTTTTTACGTTACATAATAACTGAACGGTCCCTAAGATTCTCTAATAGAAGTAGTACTTCAGAGAATATATCAAAATTTATCTTGTAGCCTACTTCAGATTCTAAATTGAGGATAAATCCTAAGAGATGACAAAAAACTTCTACAAACAGCTAAGCATGTAATCAATTCAAAACTCAAGTGTATGTCCCAAAAGTCCTTTTAATCACAGCTAAACATTCCGACAAAACAAAATCAAAAGCCACCATTTTCCTGCATTTTTCACCAGAAACAACCTTTAAAGTGAACGAAAGAGAGAAGCGAAATGGAAAAGAAGAATTTATTCAAAACTTTGCTAGTTTAGAGAAAATGATAGCAATGAGGATAAAAAGTTTTTTCCTCTTTTACATGCTTTTAAGGCCCCCCCCACTTGCCTTGTGTATTTCCTGTGTAATATTTTTTTGATGGTATGCGGAATGGAAAATAAAATACAAGTAGAAATACCAGAGATCAAAATCAAAAAGGAAAGTTTTTACTACAAAAATATTAATCTTGTGAACAGGAAAAAAAGGAATAATATTTCAACGATATATGCATGCTTCCATCATTTATTATATAAATAGATATTTTATTTTATTTTTTTACCTCATCCCCAACACGACCATGAACATTGCTTTTTTCACATATATCCACAATTCAGGTTAGAGAGAGAAAAAGAAATTTTCTTAATGTTAAGTAAAGTTTTTATTTCTTCGTCTTCCTCTCATTTTCCCACATAGGCTCTGATTTTAAACTTTTTTTTCTCTTCCTTAACTTTTTTTATGGAAAGTAACAACAAGCAAAAAATGTGTGTACGGTATATACACACGTATTAAGCAGTTATCCAAGTCTACCTTCTATATTTCCCCTGTCTCCTTCCATCTTACCACATTCCGTACAGGCATAACACACAAAAACCACGATTACGAGGAGTGAAGGCATTTAATGTATATTTTATGCGTATTCTTTTACATCATTGAAGCCATTTTTAACATCCAACATTTTCTTCCTTTTCCTTTTTTCACTTAGAGGGAAGAACAAAAAAAAGTCTCTTCTGAAAATTGTTGGAAATAAATTTTCCATCTCCCAAATAATGAACACACACACATTTGGGCAACAAAAAAAAGTTTCACGTTTATTCAGACACACAAGAAAAAACTTTATTTTTAAGATATCCCCAAATTCTCATTAGTTTCTCACTTAGCGTTTTTTCCTTTTTTTGTTGTTGATGATGTTATTGGTGCTACTTTTGCTCATTTTGTTAAGTTAAAACCGAAGTCTCAAAAGAATTGAAAGGAAAAATGAGAAAAGCAAAACAATGAATTGGGATAAAGGGTGGATGAAAAGCCTTTCGAATATAATTTTTTAATATTCTTGTTGCGTACAACAATGTTAAATGCGATGGTTCTGATTTAGAGTGGACTGTATTTTATTGACGACAAAAGAATTAATATGTGTGAAGATGTGAATTTGTACTAAATTAATTGAAGAAAACAATGACTACTACGATTGAATATTTGTGTTGATCAAATTGTACAAATTGTGTTCAACAATTCTTCTTAAATATTTGAGCATGATTTTTCGCGAAAATCACTTATTAACTTAACTCGTTATAGAGGAGGGGTGTCTGAGATTTAAAGACAACTCAAACAAAATATGAAGAAGGGGAGATGGAGGTCTAAAAAGCCTTTTGATTGCGATACATAATAAGTGAACTGCCCTTGAGATACACAGTTTGGTAGAGGGTAGGTAGGGGGTTAACTGGACATTACATTGTGCTAAAAATAAACTGTGAACCCTGCTTTAGACAGTTTTCATGATTCGAGATAAATATTAAGATCCAGACATCCAGGAATGAAGGGGTTGGATATTAACACAGCTAAGGATTTTAAGATAACCCCCACTTGAAGGATTTCTGGCTAAGTTCTTGACAGGGGCGCATCCAGAAATTTTCGAGGGGGACTTGAATTTTTGTAAGGACAGGAACATTTAGGGGGCGGGGGTTTAAATCAACAGCTTTTCTCATGGAATGTTGTCTGTTATAATGTTGAAAGGTGTGTTTTGTCCAAGAAGTAAGTAATAAGCTTTGTAAATCGGAGAATTTTGGCTTCACCAATAGCTGACCATCTGCTTGGTTTTTCAGAGGACTGTCTTCTATTTTTTGAATTTGTCCTCTGTCCTCTGAAAGGTCCAGTTTATCCTCTATGTTTATAAATTATCCTATTTATCAGGGGCTTTACATAAAGTTCAATGATTAATCACAAAAATCAGCAATATGCTTCAACAATGCATCCACAGATGCCATTCTTCCATAATTCAATTACCTTATCAATTCAAGCGGTGTAGCCAGAAATTTTTTAAGGGGGGATTTTGAAAAAAATTTGTATGGAAAATTTGTAGAGAGGGGAGAAGATTTTCATGTTTTTTTTCTCAAAAACCCTAGCAAATTGAAGAATTGTCTGGTAAAAGAGGTGAACAAATCCCCCTATCCACCCCTGGCTACACCCCTACTTCCTACACCTAGCAACTCTCATTAATTTGAATAATGCTTAATGATCAAACAATAAGCACACATGAAGCATAGAATTAATTTGAGAAAATAACTTAACAAAGGATTAAACGAGAAGAAATAAAAGATTTTTCATGAAAAGGCATGTAGTTGAGAAATATTCATCATTCAACCAATAACAGAAATTTCTGAGTCTTTTGCGGTATAGAAATCTAATTCCTTTACAATAAATGCTCCTCGAGATGAAACAATGGGGATGTGGAAATAAATATATACTTCATCTTTAGAGATTCTTGTCTGCCACTCAATCCCTTGTAATAATTGCTTTAAAAGCATCTTTTTCTCTCATTGACTGATTGTTGGAAGATTTTAATGAGATATACTCAAGGAACATCTCTTTGATACATTTATGGGGTTTCATTTGAGTAGTCATTACTTTGTGGAATTATCATTTAAATGATGCAATTTACTTTTATAAGAGATTTTACAATAAAATGAGATACTTGAGAGCTTTTGTGGTAAGGCTTCGAGAACAGAACAATAAAAGCTTGAATTGAAGATGGATTTTAATGTATTTGGTAAAATTGGGATGTTGAGAATTTATGAGAAGCTTGAAATTCAAAGAAAGTCTTCTGTAACGTTGAAGCTTTGATTCATATATTGGGATTTATAGAAAAATTGTGTTTTGGAATTCTTGAAGGAGCTGTGCTAGTACAAAAGTTTATACTTCGACTTACTTTATTTAGGTGTTTAGGCCTCTAAGTCAGATAGTATCTAGACTAAATAAATTCTTGGCCCAGCCCGGATAGTACAAGGATTAAAAAGGGCCAAAAATTTAGCCCCAGACCAGCGTGATTGCGACTTTGTACCAAATTTCACCATCCAGACAGAGTCTCAGATATTAAAACAGATTCTAATCCATGAAGATACTCTTAACAGTCCAAATTCTGATCCAATACCCAACAACAAAAGCGTAGAACTGAGGTGCTAAATTTCCATCCCACAGGGCTGATTGCTCAGTATACCCTAGGTCCTAGATCCTAGACTCTAGGATATACTCAAGGGTATACCGACCAACCGACCCCTGGCATCTAAAAAAACATTATATGTATAAACATACATACATTACTAAAACTCATACGAGGTAAATAAGCTGCATTAATTCTACAATATAAAATTACAAAACAAGACCAAAAGCACTCGAATGCTTTCAAACCTCAAAAATTGCCCATAAAAATTTCTTCCATACAATTAACACCCATGTTGAAAGATACTCAGCATTAAAAGGCATGAAGAAAAAAAGAAATTTTTCACACAATAAATTTTTCCCAGACTCAATCGGATTTAAAAGCTTTTTACTTCTTATCATTCGATTGAACAACTATTGAAAGGAATAAATGTACAAATAAATGTATTAACAAGTTTCTTATTTTTCAATTCAAATGCATTTTCACACATATTTTCTCTCTTATTCCGGATGCTACATTGAAATGTATATACATATTTATCCGAAAGGAATTCAATTATGCAATGTTTCAAAATCAAATTGCTTTGCATCATGTATCAACATAGTCATAAATGATGTGTATTATTACATACATATGTGAGGCATACTTCATATCAAATATGTACAATTATATACAAAAAAATTTAAAGAAAGTCCTCGTGTTATAGATCGAGTGACTTCAGCGCATTTTTGTGTTAGCGATCAGTATTTGATTAGCAAAGTACTTCGTATCAAATAAGTCAATCATGAATATTTTGTGACTTAAATAAATTCGACGGCTCGATAACGGTTTTTTGACATTCAAATTTTCTAACGGTCAAAATATATTTGAAAATTTCCCGCGTAAATACACTTGAAAATCAATAATTATAGTATAATTAACAATTTTGCGGTTAATTTTCGTATAATAAAATGGTTTGACATTTAACGGTTTTTTGAAATTCAAATTTTCTAACGGTCAAAATATATTTGAAAATTTCCCGCGTAATTGCACTTGAAAATCATTAATTATAGTATAATTAGCAATTTTGCGGTGAATTTTCATATAATAAAATGGTTTGTCATTTAACGGTTTTTTGAAATTTGAATTTTCTAACGGTCAAAATATATTTGAAATTGGTTTGAAATTATCCCACTTGAAGTTGGCTCTATTGTATTGAAAACAAAAAATCATTAATTATAGTATTTAGAGATGGTTTTGAGCTTTCAAACTAATCGATACGCCAATAACTCGATGGCACTGAGCTAATGCAAAAAACCAGAGCTCTCTACGATGTCTGGTTGCTTCTATCTCGATTCACAGCCAGCCGAACAGCCGAACAGCCAGCCGAACAAAGTGCATTATTAAGCTACCTTTTTAAAACAAGTTTCAAAAATGCGCTAAAAATATCTCACTGGATGTGTCAGGTTATTTTTCTTCTTATCAACAGCAAGCGCTTTTAGATGCCGGATGTAAAAATATGAAAAGCTCTTTTTTTTCCTTCAGCTTCTTTCTGCTTCTTTCTTTCTTGAAATTCAATTAACAGAAAAAAAATGAAAAATGCATTCTCATCTTTCCATTTCTGCCGTCATGGCTGTTGATGAAATGTTTCATTCATTCATTTTATTATTTTCATTTTTTTCTTGTCAGGGGTGTAGCTCAGGGAAATTCATATGTTTGTTTTTATTTTTTAGGAGCCCTTCTCGAGTTCATTTGGATTTTTCTTAAGCATGCCTAGATCCTAGGGGTCGTTTGCAATTTACGTCACACTTTAGGGGTGTAGGGGGTATGGGGGTAAGCTGTCCATCGACATCGAAAGTGACAACCTAGAAGGGTCGGAGAGGTCAAAAAGTCGATCTTTGGCGTATCGTCATTTACGAATGAATCCCTAGCTAAATTAAAAGAAAATCATTTTTTCCATATTTTGAGTCCTAGACCCCCAAAACCCCCACCTGAATATGTCTCTGCCCTTCACACTTCCTATCCCATTTTCAACATAATGCGATTTACTGAGTAAAGCTTAGAAAAAATTTCAACTGGAAATTTTAAAACATTTTTTTCGAAGCTGGTTTTGAAGTCTGTATGTGTGTGGATGCATGCTTTCATGGTTGGTTTTATGTGATGCGGTAGAATTAACATAGAGTGAGTGTGAAGGAAATGGGAAGAGAAATAAATGAAGATTTAGTGCATGAAATGAATTAGATTTTAACAACATTTTTGGATTATATGCGGATGTGATGTCCTTATATCCTATGTATATGTCTATTATGTTCTCATTCTCATTCTCTTCCCTTTCTATCCATTTAAATCCTCTATCCTCTTTCACTTGACGACATAATCATCGATTCTACAAAATTTTGCTGTTATTATCAGCGAACAATGATGATAACACAAAAGGCAAATGAAAAAAGGATTTCAACTAAATATATATTATGCATAACAATGATGAATCTTGATATTCCTTTAATGTCAATAAGAAGACTTAAGTGGAATAATAAGAATGAGAAACTTGTTCATGCTCCCCTCTTTTTTGGTGTTTATTGTTATCACCTTAAAATTGTCTTACGATATAAAATAATAATAACATGGATGGAGATGTGGAAAAACAATGGGAAGCCGAATATGTTGTGAGTTTGTGGTGGGATGTCTAAATGTTTTTGATGTTGGACATCATTCCATCCGGCTTGTGCATTAATAATCTCACAATGATAGTAATATACTCATTATAAGCTGTATGATTTAGGTCAGTTATATCTAGAGTATCCATAGGGGGCATTCACTTATTAGGTAATTCAAAAAACTGACTTTTAGACCCCATACCCTTTTTTGTTATAAAATCTCCTCTAAAAGCATTTAATAATAACTTTTTGAATTTGAACACTGTCGCACAATTTAAGAGAAAGGCTGAATAAATAAATAAATAAAATAAAATAAGTGAACGACCCCATATGTAATGAATTGACCAATATTAGATGGCATAAACAGAAACTTTTGAAAAGGATCAACATTTTCTGACATAAATCAAGCATTTTAGGAAAGTTTCAATTTTTTAAGCTTTAGTAAATTGAGAATTTTCGATCATGAAAAAGATTATCTTTAGCTAAACTTTAATTACTATGAATTGTGTATTTAAGTAAAAATTGCTCAATTAGGAGCTACTGAAATGCCTGATTTGAAACAAAAATAGTTATAGGAAGCCTCTTATTATAGTGGCCAGAAATTTTTCAAAAAAATAGAGGACATTCGTTAGTTTTTATTAAATTTAGCTAATTTTTGGTTAAATCACAAAAAATTAGAGGACACAGGTAATTATAGAAAATAGTCCTCTGTAACACTAAGCAAATGATCAGATTAGTTCCTATCCACCTTCGTTTCATAGGACGGAAAATTTTTAATGCTTTTTTGAATAAAACACATAATTTTAAATAAATATCATCTGTTTAAAAAAATTAAGCCTTCCGTCTTGCAAATTTCTAGGCAAGCCCTTGAATTTGAAGCTTTAGCCATTGACGTCACAGCCTTGGGGGTTCAAAATTGAGTTCCAAAATTTTCAGTTCACGACGTTCCTTTATCAGAGGATATTACCACCATTCAGAGAATATATTCAATCCACATTATCAGTTAACTTTTTAACGACTGTGTCATTTAGATTTTTTTCATAGAAAATCACCTATAGTCACCCCAACCTTCATATCGTCCTTACCACTTTACTATAAAACACACTGTCAAATCAGAAAATCCCAAACACAAAATAATTTCAGCACCGCTTATTATACGATAAATTATTTCTGTTTGTCTGTTTTTTGTTTTGTTTAGCTGACTGTGTTCATTATTTGAAAATCAGAATGGGATTAAATGAGTGTAGTGTGTCTGGATGAGAGATTTCGAAAAAACACAAAAAGATGTGCAATAAAAAATGTCGTATACACGAGCATATGTGAATGGATATAAATTGAAAAGCCTTAGTCTCTTTTTTGTGTCCCTTTTCTTCTCTCGTTCTCATTGTAATAAAAACACATTTCCAGGTCTCCCCATTCGATCATTCACTGTTGTCATTGTTTTCACCACTGTATGCCGGATCTCAGAGTACCTTTTTTTGAGGTACATTTTACATTTTAATGGCAGTTGTTTTTATTCACTCACTCATTCAATCATTTCCTACCTTTTTGCTGTTATTTGCTTTTGCCAGTTTTTCATGCTCACTTTTTGTGATGCTATTCATATGTTTTGAAACAGTAGGGATTCTAGATTGGGTGCACTTGAGAATTTTTTTCAAAAAAGAGGAAATAGAAGTATGAATAAAAATGAGCTCTAGTAGTGAGTGGAGGACTTTCATATTTTATACTGTTAATGGAACTGAAAGCGATCAACTAAAATCTTGAAATTTTATGCTGAATTCATATCATTCAAAATTTTCCAGAAGTAGTGTTTGTAGTTCAATTCAAAGATGAGATTTTTATATACTGGGTGGGTATTTTGGTATACCACTGCTTTACCGTAAGGGTAGGTCCCCTAATTACATCTATCGTAGGGTAGGTAATCCAGCCTCTGGGTATCATAAGTGAAGAACCATTGAAGCAACATTCACTGATCATGTCCAGTATTGGATTAGATGTTCAAAAATGAAGTCCAACATTTAGGGGTCTGGAATTTTGTGACGCGTTTTTTGTATGAAAATCTTGTGATAGAGGAGAAAGTCTAAAAGGGTCTCAAAATATCCTTTTTTGAGATTTTTATTTATCAATGGTTTAAAAGTAGTGACCTTACACAATTGTTCCGTGACCAAAAACCCCTATAAGTCATCCCATCCAACCCCATTCTCAAGTCAGAGAAAAATGTGTCAATTCGAACAAAAAGAAAGAAAAAATGAAAAGTGAACATTCGATAAGGTTATAAATAGTTCTAATTATTTACAGCTTACTGCATTCTCACACGGATAATTTGAAGTAGAACAAGAAAAAGCGCAAAAAAGCTCGTTGTGTAAGAAGTTCAATATTCAACATTATCTGGGTCATACCTTGCTAGTCGATAATATAGCATTGATTCATTCATGTATGACATCTATTTGTAATCATTAACAATGATATTTGAGTTTCGACATAGATTTTGTGAAGCGAATAAATAAGACTGCAAATGACAGCAGAATGAAATGACAAAAACAAGGCACATATACAGCACAGATACATGAAAAAAAGTGAAACAATTTTTTAAAAAATCGCATCAGTTGCTCAACTATTGTCATCTCTATCTATCATTCTCATACCATTTGTTTCTGCTACAACGAATTGTTCAGCATTTTGTGATACAAACAACAAAAAAATGTCAGCTGAATAATTTTTTTCCTGCTCATTCTGAATGTTTTTTTGTCATTTGCAAATGGCTGAAATAATGAATTTAAGGAAAACTTGATACGATATTTTGAAGATGCATACTTTGATAGTTATGCAAATGGATTAAAATGATGAGCCATGATATGAATGTGAATAATGTATCAAAAATAATTTTTTGATGCTAGCAATAAGGGGCGGAGTCAGTAAATTTTTCAGGAGGTTCACATTTTTTGTAATAAAAATCCCAGATAAAAAGAATTTCATCAACAGAAATGATGGAGGTTAGGACCCCCTATGGTGTACCCAGAAGAGTTTTTCAAGTGGGTTCTATTGATAATAATATAAAAGGGTATCAGCGACTTGTTGAGACCAGCTGAAGGCACTGCGTATCCAAATAAACCGGAATATATTGGGTTCCATTGATACAGAGTTTCAAAATCCGCACCCCCCTCTGGATGGGACCCCCAAATGCACCTATCCTAGTCTTCCCTTTGTACACACTCCTGCTTACAATAATCAAATGAATAATGGTAGAATTATGTGACGCTATTATGAAATAATAAATTTATTATAACATTTTGAGGCAAAACAATTTTTGTTTAGTAAATAAAATTTTTAGGTCATATCCATATGATTTACATTGGCGTATATATTATGTAATTTTTTTTTACATATTAATTTCACAACAAACAGTCATAATAGGATGCATGCGTATGAGATTATTTATGGGACTTTATACAGGAAATGTTTTATTTCCTTAAAACATTTTCCTTTTGTCTTAGTCGTGTCTGGATGAATAAATTTAATTTTTCCATGATTTGTAAGTTATTGTTATTTATTGATTTATTTCCTTTGTGGTAAGTTTTATGAATGGGAAGGGGTTCTAGAGTTATTTTTAGGAAATAATGGGAAGTATGAATTGAATTTGTCTAGTTTTGAGGATGGTTTCTTCAGAAATTGTTGAATTGTAAATATATATGTAAAGACTACAGTAATAATGATTAAATCATATGAATTTAACTGCAAGTACAACATAATTTTGGAAATGACACAAAAATTTCATGATGATTAAGACCATTTGGTATAGTTTGGTTAGAGAAAGATGGCTAAAAATGATATTTTGAGTAGATATGCCTGATCATGTGATTCGGAGTAAAACAATGTACATACGACCGAGAGCTGAAGTAGTGCAATCAGGGGGGGGGGGGGGATTTGGGATTTTTCTTCCTAACAAAACCTAGTAAATTGAAAAAAATTTCCCAAAAAGGGGTTTTGACCCCTAACCCCCTTCCTTAATACGCCCCTTGAGGGCAATCATTTCAGTGGCCTAATGGTAAGCATCTTTGATTTAATGATCAGAAATGACCTCTTTTCCGGAGGTGAGTTAGATTCCCATTGAGTTATTTGAAAATTTTATAAATTTTTTTCACTCAACCGCAATTTTTTGACCCTCATAGCATACAGCTAAGCATGAAACATCCAAAGAAAACTGTTGTAGGTTTTAAAAAAATCCAATCATGATGGAATATAAAAATTAATTAACATTCACAGCGACACACAACTGTTTATGGATATACTAATTAAATAGTCTCAACTACACATTTACCAAGCCACAAAATCAAAACTATAATTTTCGTCCATATAATTAAGCCCCCATCTTGACTATTTCAATTAATAAATTACAAAAACTCTTCAGCATTATTAGTTTTCAAGACTGAATACTAATCAACCCTAAGGTCATCTCATCATCATTCTATTTTTGTGTCATTCAATGATAGGAATGATATTCAATTTTCTAAATTAAATACCTTCAATTAATATCTAATATCCATTCAGTGTTGCTTTACAAAAACTTTCATGATATTCGTTACACATTTTTACTCTCTTCTATTTTTCCTTATCGTCAACCGAGAAATTGATAATTACAAGTTGTGCTATCAAGCCAGCGACTGTGGAAGTAAGGGAAAAAGTTGAATGGGAAAAAATTATCAATTAAGTTTTCTTTCCTGTTAATTTGTGAGAAAAAAAATTTAATTAAATATCTATGAGAATTTTTTTTGAAGGGTTTAGTATTGGATGAGGTTGGTGTGGATGAAGATAATTGAGGCGGACGGGGAGAGGTGACTTTGATATTTGAGATTTCTTTGTTGAATAAATTTGACTAAAATATTCTTCGAGTTTATTATAAATTATTCCAAAAATATTAAGAAGCTTTAAAATTCTTTGCTTGCAAAAAGTTTTTAAAATTAAAAGCAGACCATCGCCATTTCATAAATTGACCGTTACAGAAAAATTCAAATAATTTAAAAATTATTTATCCGTTAAAAAATCAAATAAAATTTTGCTTAATTAAACTGTGAAGGACATTGAACTGGCCAAATTCTTGTTAACGAATCAATTTTATTTACTGCTGACTTTTTTAAAATGAGTTTTAGTTGATATTTATGAAAATTTTTAATGAAAACTGAAAAATTACAAAATGTCAACAAAAGAATTTTCTGAAATATATTTTTGACAAAATCTCTCTGAATATGGTAAATTTCTGTTCCTAAATCTATTAGAATGTTAAAATAGAAATAAATGATAGTTCTAAACTTAAGAAACATTACATTATATTGTGTAAATTGATAAAATTTGAGAATGAAATTTCTAAAGTTTTAACGGTCAAATAAATTTTAAATTTTCGTAAATAATGTCGAATTTTTCGAAGTGAATGTCGAATTTTTTCGAAATGAAATGGCGAAGGTCTGATTAAAAGTTTGAAATTTTTTAGCAAAATTTGAGTTTTTGTTTAAAAAAATTTAAATTTTAGTTTAAAAAAGTTAAAATTTAAAGGATTCTTAAAAAATTTTTAAAAAATAAAAACTTAAAAGATTTAAATTTTAGTTAAATTTATAAAAATTGAATTTTAGTTTAAAAAATGTTAAAATTTAAATTTTATTTAAAACAAGTAAAAACTTAAATTTTAGTTTAAAAAACTTAAAATTTAAAAAAATAAATTCAACTATAAAAGAGCTAAAATATAAAAAATTTAAATTTAAGCTTTAACTTGTTTAAAAAATTTAAACTTAGAAAAATTAATTCATTTACAATTTTTAATTTTGAAAAATCTAAAAACTTCACGATTTTAGTTTTAAAAAGTTTAGAGAATTCCAAAAACTGAAATTTAAATTTTTTAAAATCTAAAAATTTATTTTTTGTTTTAAAGTTCAAACATTTGAAAAAATTCAATTAAAAGAACTCATCAAAAAGTAGCATGATCCCCATTAAACACCAATAATTACCTCAACCATAATTAATATTCAAACAAATTTTCACAATTAATTAAAATCACACCCAATACTAAACCCCTGAACTGTTTACTGTTTGTAAAAAAAATTTCTTCATGAATTTTAATGAATTTTTCCATTCGAATAAAAAAAATCTCTCTTGCAAAAATTCCTAACCTTTTCACCTTTCGCGCGAGTTTTATGAACGCACAACCTCTCTGCTCTGTCTAACTAATTATGTAAATTAGCTTTTTGTAACTTCATTCACGGAATAAATTTATTCATTGATTTGACAATTAATGTTTATTCAGAGTTAAATTAATTAAGTATTTTGATCGGTGCTTAAATTATAGTTTAATTGAGTTGAATTTTAATTAGAAAATGTTTATAGAATGCGCAGAGTTGGGAGTTTTTTTAAGGGGGTGATGGAGGGGGTATTAGTAGGCTGCTTTTGGTACTTCAAAAAAAATTGATGGAAATAAATGAATTTTTAGTGCATTTTCCAAATTTACATGAAATTTGTACGTTTTTTGTGATTTTTAAGCATTTTTCCATTTTTTTCGATTTTTGAAAAATTGAAAGATCCTTCAAGAAATTTATAGGTAGACCCACTTGTTCAGGAAGGTGCCCCATTCCTGTTTCTGATTCCTTTCTATGTTTTATCTTTGTTGGATCCACAAATTCCAGCTTATCTCTATAAAACGATTGTATCTTTAGTAGCTACAACCTCTCCCCCTCTTCCAACCTACTAACTCGACCAACACTGATTCCTCAACCCTAAATTAATGATAAGCGATTGATGAATGTTAAAGAAAACTATCTAATCTATGAATATACGATGATGTCTACAAAATTCAAAATTACCTTTTATGTTGCTTTAAATTGTTGCATAAATAATCATCAACTGAATAATTTCAACAAAGTTATATTAACTTTTATCTCATTCGCAATAAATCGAAAACGGTTATCCGACGATGCTCTCAGATATGTCAAATAAATTGATTACAAATATTGACAACCTAAAGTTCCAAGGCTTTCTCTATCGCTCGGTGTTAATCGGTGAATTATTATAGACGTAGCACATTCAAGAAAGGAACTTACTAACGAGGCACTCCGTAGTGATTTAATACTATTATATCGTTGATCATAATCACTTATCATTTATATCAGAAGGATTATTATCGAGGAGGTTCTCTCTGGTAGTCACTCGTTTTGTGTTTCTGTTACTAATATTTTATTATTTTAACTTCTTTCCTTATTATGCTTAATGTACGATCTCCTTGGGATTTTTTTTTCTTTTCGCTCTTATATATTGTTTTGTATTATATCACCACTGATTCTTCTTGTTACTTCCTCTCTGTTTCAATTATTTATTATTATTATCATCAAAATGAGCGATATGCTGGGTTATTGCTGTTTAATTTATATATATATGCTTGTGTATATATGTGTGTACAGAGCTAAAAAGCTACTTTTCTGTTCGTTTATCTTCCTTTCGACTTCTACCTTATTATTATATTTTGTATGTATGTACAGCTCTATGTCCTATATATTCACTTTCTTCTTCAACTTTCTCTGCAGAGCCGTCCCTTCTTTTCTTACAGTTGCTAATGTTTCTTTTTAGCTCTTGCAAGTATCATTAAATTAGATCCATTTATGTAGCAGTGGCTTTTAGTATAGCTTTCTATCTTATACGATGCTGATGATGATTATTATGTTCATCATCCATTTTTACTCACAATTTAATTCCATTTTATTGCTATCTTTTTTTTTGTGGAATAATAATAATATTAATATTATCTTCTCTTCTTTTTTTAATAGTTTATTTTTATGCTTGCTCACGCGACTCACTTAAAAACACTCTCCGGTCTCTATATTTATATGTGACGTTAACATTACACTGATGTTTCTTATTTTCTTTTATTTTAAATTTACATTTGCAATCTTTTCTGTCTTAGTTCTGCTCTTTTTGCTTTCCTTCGAGTGTCAATCGTAATATGAACTGTGGGAAGCCTTATTTGAGGAAATAACAACAACAGAAAAATAACGGAGAGATTGCTACCACCATTAACCACACAACAAAATTTTCATTTATTTATCAACTTTGTGTTTTTGCGGTTCCAACATTCATATTAGTGTCTCATCATCAGCAATATCATTTTATATGGTATGGCATCGTCCTACCCCATATTTACATATAAATTCATTTAATTTCTAGAATGTAAGAGAAGAATACACATTCGAGTTGAGTATGGATGTGGAATAAGATGGGGATGTAAAAAGAAATGGGGAGATGGAGAGAGAACGAGGTGTGTTGAAAGGGTACTGGTTGATATTTTAGGGGGTTTAAGCATTGTGAGAATTCTTGAGAGCTTATGAGAAATTTTTTAGGAACTTTGAAAGAAGTTTTATTCGAAATTTAAACAAAAATAAATTTTATGAAAACTGAAAAATTTAAAATTTTGGAAATTTAGTTATTTGAAGCTTTTAAAAATTTTAAATTGTGACAGTTTAGAAATTTAAAATTTTGAAGATTTAGAAATCTAGAAAATTTACAATTCTAAAAAACTAAAAACTTTAAATTTTTGAAATTTTAAAAGCTTAGAATTTTTGAAATTTAAAAAACAGAATTTTTGAAATTTAAACTTAGAATTTTTGAAATTTAAAAAGCTTATAATTTTTGAAATTTAAAAACTTAGAATTTTTTAAAATTTAAAAAGCTTATAATTTTTGAAATTTAAACTTAAAGTTTTTAAAATTTAAACTTAAAATTTTTGAAATTTAAACTTAAAATTTTTGAAATTTAGAAAACTTAGAATTTCAAGATATAATCAAAAATAAAATTCAAAATTAAATTTAGAGAATTTTTTGAAATTTAAATCAGTATTTAAGATCTAATTTTTTCAAATTTTTAAAAAATGTTTAAATTTTACATTTGAAGTTTTTTACTCTTCTATAATCGTATCCTCCCCATACAACATTCTCCCATCCGAGCAAAAAGTAGCAACATTTTGCCTTTTAGCTTCTGTACAAATTACTACAGTGTCCTTAATGTTTTCGTTTATGTATTCTCATCATAATTTAATAATTTGTATATATTTTCCGGCTCCTTACAAATTTTCTCGTCTCCTCCCTATAATTGATTTTTCTCACTCGTTTTCTACGTACGATATTTTAATTCTCTCTCTCTCTTTCCCCCCATTTTTTACTCCTTTTTATCTCCCTTATTCCATTCCATTTTTATTTTATTTTTTGAAGCTTAAACTGTGCATTAATGACAAACTACGAAAAAGCTCTCTACACTCATTCACTTCATTCATTCATTTAATATCAGTATTAAGGATATTATGTAAGGATAAAGAGGAAGAGGATGTTTTATGATACTGCACACACGGAAATATATTTTTCTTATCGCTATCATCATCATACGTACATATCATACATGCCTTTTGCTGTTACATACAATTTCTCATTTCTCGACTTTTTTTTTCTTTCTTTTCATTTCATGTTCGCACCGTAATGTGTTATTTGAGGTTCGTTGAAGGCAAACATAGGCTTTTTTATACGTCTATTTAATAATAGATAAAATCAGCTGTCATTGGGAATTGAATCTATGATTTAAGGTGAATTATGATTATGTAGATTTTTGTTTTGCATGCTTGTTTGTGGTGTGAGAAAGGAATATTATTATTTTTGCTTGGGTTTTATGTATGGTTTGATATATTAATATAGGTTGGAGTTATTCAAGCTATTTAACAGTTTCTAAATCATTTTGAAAGGTTTAAATTGCTTGGAGGTTATTAGAGAGCTATTGCAGTGGTATAGCCAGGAGATGGTCCTTAAGTACCCCCTTGGAGATTAAATGTCAATAAAAATTATATTTTTTTAATCAGAAAATATATTTTGTTTCCAAAAAGTTGTTGAAATTTGCACGCTGGGGCCAGTTGCTCGGTATACCCTAGACTAGACCCTAGAGTATCCCCTAGGGTATACCGAGCAACTGACCCCAGAATCGTTCTTAATTTGTAAAGTATGAAAATTAAATAAAAAAAGTTAAATTTCTAGTATCTTATTTAAAAATAAAAAATGGCACCCCATAAAAAATCGTGGCTACGCTGTTGGACCTGTGAGATGTCTAGGATGGTTACAAAAAATTAAATTTAAAGTCACAAAACTTCCGTGAGTGTCAAAATTCATGAGGAGTTCTTGGAGGTTAAATTTTCTAAATTGATAAAAATTCCTAACTTAAGTATATGCTGCTCCTCAAATTATCTGATTTTCAGACCCATACGCATTTTTTTGATTCATCAATTTATCCCATGCATCCAATACGGTTCGACACTCAACATCAACATTTTTGACTTTCTTGGATTAATTTTTTTAATATTAAGCTCCGAAAAAACACCAAGCATACAATATGTACACACACATATCATGATGATAATGTTGATGATCATGAAGACTCGCTCACACATAGTAATTTTGAGTGAGAGTAGCAACATATTTAAGACCGTGTTTTTTTGATGGATGAAAAGCCTTAGTTGCCATCATCATCATCATCATCTTTATCCAAACAAGAAAAAAAGAAAGAAATTATATTTATGCAAAGAAACACTTCATGGGACGAGTAAGAGAGAAGGCTCATCATATTTGTAACATTATACTTTTTGTGTGCTTGCTGTCATAAAGTCTTTAGATTATGTACGAAAAAATTAGTATCATTGAATATATCATGTGATATATGTGTGTCTCTTGAGAAAATTATCTTAGTCATTCTTCAAATCTTCTTTTTTCCCCTCTGTCTATTGCCAATTTCATTATGAATATCATTATTGCTGTTATTATTTTAATTTAGTCAAGAATCCATCAAAAAGAAACTCTCGGTAAACTTTTTTTCTTTCCTTTTTAAAAATTTATTATAGGCTTTATTGTGGATGGAATTTAATTTTTTATTATTAACTTTTTCATTTTTCCTTTCTTCATTTGTTTCTCTGGCAAAGTAAAAAGAAGATTTTTTTGAGGCACTTTTGCCGTAAAGATAATGAGATTATGTATTCATATTGGCTGACTGAGTGCCTGTTATATTTATTTTATAGATTAAAGAAAGTCTTTTAAGAGTGCAATTTTGATGCTTAAACCTAAATTATATTTTTTTTCTTGATCTTAATGTAATCAAATCTATTTTGATGTGGCGGTAAAAAAAGCTTCAATTTTGTGGGTAGAAAAATCTTAAATTTTTTTTCTAATATTAATCTTCATTTTTTCCAATTAATTTCACATGAAAATTTTCATAAGAAGATTGTGATTTTTAATTAAATTTAATTAAGGTTTATGTAGTAATTTTCATAAACTTGATTCACTGAACTGGAAACTTGTGTGTATTAAGTTTAAAATAATTAGTTTATTTAGTAAGAAAATTCATAACTTGAGTGATTTGTAATCAGATTTATGACCTTTTTTAAGGTCGTATGAGAAACTTTTTTAATTTATTTTTATTTTAATGAATTTCAGGACACACCTAAAGCTCATTTTAATCATTAAATTGATGATGTGCTCGGTTCGTGGTCAATGATTTGAAAATATTTAGGCTATTTAGGGGTCGTATGTGGCACATTTTTAACTCGGGCCTCCATGAACCTTAGTTACAACCCTGACTTATTTTTGACAAAAATGCTGCTTCTCAAATCAGAAACAACATTTCAAGGGTTTCAACATTTCATTAATATTTTAATCTTCGACATAAAGCACGTGATTCATGACAAAATCGTTTAAATACTCAATAAAGCCATCCATAATTAGAAGTTTTGTAATAAAATTACTTTTAAAGCCTTTGTATTAAAATGCTTTAATATTTTGTGCAAACACTTTTGAGTAATTAAAAACGTTGATCGATTTTTAATAATGAATTGTTTTTAGTTTGGTTGAACTTTTTGCTTAAGTTAGATTGCGATTATTTCGAATGAAAATTACAAAATATCTGAATATTATGGAATTTTTGAAGGAACGGGATGAGGAGTTTGATCCTTGAAACTGTCCAGATTAATGTTTTTGTGTCAAATTATACTTTCTGAGACTGATTTCCTCACATCTCAGGCACTCGAATTTCCTAGTCCTGTTCAGTTCCATTCCGGTCCAGAATGCCCATCATATACCAAATCAATGTACAACCCATAACGACTGACTAGTCAAACTGCGAATAAATCAGCCTACAAAATTTATTTTCCCACTTCCATCCCTCACACCAAAAACCTCATTCATAAAAGCTTCCAAAAAAAATATTATTTCAATTACATCTCACGAAACCTTAATGAATTCAATTTTAATCCAATTTAACCCTCCAAAATAAATTGAAGGTGAAATTGAACTCGAATGGAAAATTTCCTGCGAAAAAGCCAAAGAATAATAAAATGACTAAATAAAATAACAGAAAAGCGCCTCAGTCGTAAAAATTAAGGCATTATAATTACCACGAGAAGAAAAAAGAAAGTTTCTTAAATCAAATTAAAAGGAGAAATTTCACCAAGTAGGAAGCATGTAGATGTAGACGAGATTGTTATGAAAGAAAATATTATTCTTCCCTCATTTAAGCCAAAAAAAAGGGATCAAATTTTTCATATCCATCGCTACATTTCATGATAAAGCATGGCAGAGATGAGGATGAAGAAAAATTATAAATTGCATTTAATTTATATAGTTAGATGTTTGTCATATTTTGTCATATCCTAATACTTTGATACGAATAAAACATCCCCAAAAAATATAATTCAAAAGAGAACAAGATGCATGCTTATTATCCACGCTTGTTTCTGTAGCCCCAAAGCATCCACAACATAAGTAATGAATGAATGAATGGAAAACCGACAACGGCAATGATATAAACATTTTTGGTGCACACTACAGAATGGAAACGACGTTAGTTTGTCCGCACGTTGTCTTTTGCCTCCAAAATTCATCTATTTTTTTTAACAGTTATTTTTCAAATATTTTTTGACAGTTATTTTTCAAATATTTCTTGACAGTTATTTTTCAAATATTTTTTGACAGTTATTTTTTAAATATTTTTTAACAGATAATTTTTTCTATGATCAGGTAATTTTTCTATGTAGAAAATGCGCTTTCAGCTGCCATGAGTGACCACATCAATCCTACTTTTCTGTATATTATAGCAATATTCATAGAGAAACGATTTACAGTCATGAGAAATTTTTAACCATATCGTATGCCATTTTATGTTTAAACCACTACATGATGACGCTAATTTATCTTTTCCGTTCTCATCTCCATCCCATTTGTCCATTCTCTCCCCCATCCCCCTCCATTCATCTTCTCAGTTGTTTGAGCGGCCAACCATCAAGCCAGTTAAACTTAGTCAGTTAGGCGATAACAAATCTTTTTCTTTCGTGCAGACAGAAAGATTTTTCTTTCATACTTTTCGTTCTTCCTTCAGCACGTCTCCTTTTTATTTCCTTTTCTTTTCTCTTCTTAATTAATTTTCGACATTAAATTTGCTGTTTTTTGTTGCTGATGGTTTGTGATAACATGAATTGAGACTCATTGATGAAAATTAAATTTTAAATAAAAGTACAATTATTGAATTGAATTAACAAGGAGATAAGGAGAGGCGTAGAAGTAAAAGTGGAAGAGATTTTAGGGTGTGAAGGAGAACTTTTCAGAGAATTTTGTAAATTTTGATGATTTCTTGATGCTAATTGATTCAGAAATGCGTTCGAGCTGTCCAAGAGTGACACTTTCAGAGGAAAAAGACCAATCTACCCTGTAGATGGCTAAATGCTTCTTTGATCCCCTACCCTCGAATTCGAGGAGCCCCCTCTGATATAAAAATTCTGGATGCACACTTTGCCATCTGACCTAAATTCCTTTATTTCCACAAAGGATTAAAACATACAAACCACAGTCCAATTAAATCCCAATTCTATAAAATCATCCTTACTCCCTTAAAGTTCTATCAAACAGTCCAGAAAATTAGCAACTCAATTACATAGATACCCAAGCACATCCAGAAATAAGTCGACTAAATAGCCTCAATAATAGAAAATTAGCCTTTGCAGTAAATGAATATAATGAACAGACAAGATGAAAAACAGAAACATCATCCCAAAAAAAAGTAGGAAGATGATGTTGCAGAAGACACAAATACTTGTGGTAAAAAAAATTTTCATTTAGGATGGAACTAAAGATAATCTAAATTAATATAATATATACCGAAAAACAAAAATTGTAATTCATTTCTTGTTTATCCTCTTTTTATAGATCTAAATCATGATGATGGACCATCCATTTCAAAAAATGATGCATGCTTGGCATAATATACAATAATTCAGTTACACAAGTGCGCACACAACAAATATTTTCTTTTTGTTAAGAGCAAATCATCATAAAATAAATGCTTGTCCACATTCATATATGAAATATTATTTATGATGAAATGTGCGTTATTTTATATTTACTGATGTATAAAAGAGAAAAAAAGCCTTGGGAAAGAGCTGCTCGAACGACAAAGAAGCTTGAAAACCAAAACGAAGAAGAGCAAGAAGGATGGAGAGCGAGAGATAGAGTAGGAAATGATAATGCTCATTTAATGTTCTTTGATTATAGATTTTATAATAATAGCTTGGTATGATCGTAAATAAGTCACAAAACCATCACTCATAATTCTATTAAATTATTAAGAAAAAAAAACTTTTTCGTTTTTTTATCATTCCCGACTTTTCAATAAAATTCTCTTCTAATTTTAGCAAATTTTGTAGAGGTTAATGTATGATAGATGATCAGATTGGCAATGAGTCTACAAAATTTTGATTTGGGGTCACTTGGATCTGGCACTAACCCCCTTATTGTTAATCAATATCCAATGTAACACTTAAGAAACATAAAATTGAATATTTAGCAGAAAAACTATAATTTTTCATGAATTTATCTCAAAATTGAGAATCGAACTCTCGACCGGTAAGAACCACTTAACGAAAAACGTTCAGAAGATATTAAGAAGACTGCCAGAAAACCTATTTGAAGCGATTAAGGTTCTCTCTTAAGCCAGAATGTGTTCAGAATTCAGATTCAAATTCTAGCTTCTAGCATTACCGTCATGGGCGTACCCAGAGGAGGGGTCCAGATTTTCAGAAACTAATGATACCTTTAAATTGACTACACCTAATTAACTATAATTCAGACAAAAATTTGAAAAAGGTTTATACAATGTTCTTGAAAAATGAGTTTGAAAACTCCAGACCCCCCCCCCCCCTCACTGGGTACGCCCTTGATTACCGTTGACCTCAATTGTGCTTTCCATCCATCACCCTACCCAACCTCATCTCCCAACTTTCATCTTCGACCACAAAAAAATTATTTTTTGTGTTGATAAAATTAAAGACAAATCATTAAAGCATCAGCACCAGAAAGAAAGAGAAAGCACGAAAAGGAAGATGGAGAGCTATCGGATGAAAATTTTATTGCTTTCACAACATAAATTTAATAAATGACATTTTCGTAATCAGTAAACATTAATTTATGAATTTATTGTTTTATGTTGATTGTTCTAAATATAATGAAAGTGCTTTTTAAAGCTCCTTTCTCTTCTTCTCTTTCTCATTATTGCATCATCGACTTTAATTTATGATGAGTAAAGAAAATTATGAGCATTTCTTGCACAACCGCAAGTGTGCGGGGGATGTTAACCTAGATACTCTTTTTTTGGGAGGATGCTACTAAATTTATTGGTTTTTATAGTGTTTTTAAATTGGAATTTTTCTTAGGGGCATTTGAAGATGGCTTTGGGGAAAGAATGTTGGAATGTGAATTTTATGTGGTGGAAAATGGAAGCACATGCTTACTAGAAGTGTTTTTATAGAAATATTTTAAAATTAACTTAGTTTTTTTAATTAAACTTCAAAAATACTTAATCTTGACCAAAAGTCAGGTTTTGGGGGGTAAAAGCATCCCTAAATGGAAAATATTGTCTGATTTGCTGGATTTTGCAAGATATAATAACTAAAAGCTCTAACATCTCCCCTAGGATATATTCCTACCCTAGGTTATATCACTACCCAGGCTATATACCCCAATGGTAGGTGTATGGGTAGATAGTATACTGATAACACAGCTCAGGTTTAGAAACAAATTGGTATACCTCCAAATTCCACCATTTTGAATGAAATACCATTAATACTGCTTGTTTTTTAGCCTGGCATCTGGCTATGCCTCTGCCAAATTATTCTCCCAAAAAATTCCCACGACAATAAATAATCCTCCAAGACTCACTCGCATCTCCCAACACAAACCCCCTTTAAATAATTAAATTTTAATTTCCATCCCCACAACACATTTGCACAAGCTGTCCCTCGACATCCCATGAACAAATACATGCTCAATAAAAAATGAGCCACATAAAAATAACCAAAATGTCGATAAAAGTATATTTAATTTACTTTTATCAGCACTGCTGCTCAATGGCAAATTCTTGATGGCTTAAAAACATTATTTTTTTGCTTCTTTTGCTTTTTACACTTCCCATGCCTTCTTGCTGCTCACTTATTTTCACCAACCATATACTCGCATTCACTTATTCACTCTCAAAGTTCAAAAAGTCCTTGAACACACAAAAAAAAGTTCCACATTGAAATCAATATGAAGAAATAATGGGAACGAAAGAAAGACGGAAGAAGAGAATGCGAGCATAAAAAGAACAAAAAAAAGGTACAAGAAAAATTGCAATTCGTAGTGGGTGAGTGAGGAGGGAGAATGAGTAAGAAGAAACAAACAGAACAAAAAATCAATTGATGGCAATTGAAGCACGCAAATTCAATTAAATATGATTGTTATTGGTATGTGCACTTCAATGGGTAAAAAGCAATTGAGCACTTAAAATGCTTTAAAGTGTACTTAGATAAGTGTTTGATATGCTGAATATCTATGATTTTTCGAATCTATATGAGTTGATAACGACAAAAGGAATTGACAGAAGAACGAAATGAGCAGTTTTGAAGTGGCGAGAAGTTTTGTTATTCGGTTATGAAAGGGGATTGTTTGGAAGATACGTGATGCTAGAATTTGAAATTTTTGGACTTCTTGTATCATCATTTACTGAAATTTGTTAGAAAAATTTGAAAAAATGAATTTATTTTAGGGGAAGGACCCCTCCACTTCCAACATACTGCTACGTAACGTTCGACCAAGTTTTTAGCTCTCATGACATTAAAGAAGCTACGTAATATTCGAACAAACCCCCAAAAAATCGAAACAACAAGAGATTTCATGATACTTAAACGTATCTTTAAGAATTCTCAAGCATTTTTATCCTTTTCAACGAGAAAATGAAGATTTCTCGGGAGATCATTCACTTATGATGTCAAACATTTAAATCTGATTAAATCTGGTGCAGTATTCCAGTACTTCTGTATCTAAAAACGTTAACATTGACCAAGTGATCCTT
Organism: Chironomus tentans; assembly: GCA_963573255.1. Lineage (NCBI taxonomy): Eukaryota > Metazoa > Arthropoda > Insecta > Diptera > Chironomidae > Chironomus > Chironomus tentans. Next base: position 12,342,836 of record OY754303.1, read on the forward strand.
GGTTCGAGACTATTTTGGATATGAATTAAAACTGCAGTTTACCTGAGCGGCACGTTAGAGTCATTAGAGTACTACCACGTCATTGAGTTTACGACAAAATGTCACAGAGAATTGTGGATGACCTGACGGCCCCGTAGTACTCTAGGTTGGGGGAATGGTAGAATATCATACCCTAGTGTAGCCCCTTTATCCTTCTCCTCTATTTACTGCAGTATGGCATTTAGGTTAATTTTTTTTTCATATTTGGCGAAGTTTCAATCCTAAAATTTTTATTTTAAGCTTCTAAATCTGAATTTGCAGGAATTTCGAAAGAATTTTGTTCCATTGAACAGAATAAAGTCTTAGAATCCAATTAAACAGTTTACATCATTGGTGATTGACCCCGAAATGTGAGATAAGCTCTTATCTTATATTCATTACAATTTGTTTTCTTTTTGGTGCATTTTCATGGTCATCAAGGAATGCATAAACGTTCATTTGTCTAAACGTCCGTCTATCATGCGAATTGTTCTCACTGGAGTACCCTTTTCAAGAGATTATGAATTGAGGTAAGAGGTTTGAAATTAGAGATGAGTTTTAAAGATGAAAGCTTTGTTTTTGTGGGATTTGGGATTTTTGTGGGTAGAATTTACCTTGAAATTGAGAATTGAGAAAGGTTCTTGACTGAAAATTGAGAATTTGTATTGTTTGAATGCAACTGGCACTTCACTTCTTTTCACAAGATTAAACAATTTTTTCTATCAACAATTTAAAATTTTACATTTTTTCAAATTATTATTTTTCAATGCTTACTTAACTTTGAAATTTCAAGAAATTTCCATGCTAATTTGATTAAAAAAATGCGCCAAAAATATTCAAAAAGCTCAGTTGATTCATAATTTTCTCGTTCCTTTCATCATCAATTTCCGAAGATGCGGAAGAGAATTTTTATTGCAATTGAAATTGAAATTAACTTCTCGATTGCGATCTCTGCCTCACTTCCTCATTGCCCTTCATTTTGTCGTATTTTTTTATATTTCATTTATTTTATAGCACATTCTTGCTGTTAAATTTATCATGAAAGCAGAAAGTGAGTGAAAAAGAGAGAAAATAATAAAATATCACGAACATGACATTTCAAAAATTGTCAATTTCTTTTTCTCTCTCTTTAATTCTTTTCCTCTTTGTTTTTTGTGTATAACATTTCCTGTACATTGGACGCTATTTTGGAGAATATTATTTCCTTTCATTTTATTATTCTCTGAGGATCATTCAATTATGACGTCTAAGGTGTCGGAGCAGCAAGAGATTTTCGAGGTATCGAGCCATATGTAGGTGAATTTGTCAGTGCGAGGGTAAGGCCTTTATGGTCGAGGAGTTCAGCAACAGGCCGAAGATTTGAAGCCTTTTGAGTGAGAACGTGAGTTCGATTCCCACAAAAAGCGGAACTTTCAATCATTACATAGAGTTTTGCTTCATGACATTACCATGTCCATCAAAATATGAGATTCATGACCCACAGCCTTCCCCCTCCTATTGTCAGTAATGTAGAGGTCAACCAAAGTAGATGACTATATTATCGGCAAAACCAGGCAATTGTCAAATCTACCTGTCAAAAAACTTTCGTACAAAATTTTTTGGACATCCCCTGTAAACATTAGACGTCATTATAGAACATTCCCTTTTAAGACGTCACTATTTAACGTCCCCTTCAAAATAACTGCTTATTACAAAGAAAACTTCTTCTTCCAAACTTTCGAGTCGTTCAAGGGGTAGCGCGCACAGAATGAACAAAAAGAATCTTAATCTGTTCTGCTTCGACTGGAAAATATCAAGTAATTTTTGCTATTACAGCATTTCGCAGCATTAATTTTATATTATTATTTCCATTCTGATTCCATCCATGAAAATATCCCTTTTATTGGGTGCATTTTTGTTGAAACCGATAGTTATAGAAATTAAAAATGAATGAGACTGTTTCATCGTCATGAACGTGATTTGACGTTGGTAATTGTGTGGACTGGGAATATTATTTTTGCTGAAGGATATGTTCATGATTTATTTGATTTATGACAAATTTGAAAGCATTTGTTGAGCAACAATTTGAAGGACTCAACAGAGTGCATGCAATAGCTATTATCAAGGACTTTAATATATTTTTTTTCTGCTGTGTTGATGTGAACTGATGGGACAGGGTATAAATCACTTTTTGTGTTATTTTGAGTTGAGTTCAAGGTCGTGTTGGGTAAATTTTAATTGGATTTTTTTAGTTCTCTTTGAAATTAAACAAAGTTTAAATTTGATAATTTAAAACTAAGTTCTGAATTAGTATTTTAATTAATTTTGCTAAATTTTTGACTCAATTTAGTTTGAAATTGGGAAACCTCACTAGAATCATTCTGCAAGCGACTTTATCAATTTACAACTAGGCGCGTAGCCAGAGGGGGGGATTGGAGGACAAATTTTCTTCTCGACAGAAAAAATCAAGCTTCAAAGCCCACCTAAAGCTAAATTTGACCCACTTTCACCCTCGTAGATTTAAATATTCAGAATCGAAAATTCCATTCTCCAAAAATTCCACCAAATTAAAGTGTTAAATGTTCATCATCCAGATTACCCCCCCCCCCCCCTTCAAAAAGATAGATTTATAGCTATCTGAGACAAATTTTCATGATTAATGAAATTAAACTGAAAATAATCTAATTTCCGAAAAGAAAACTTCAATTCATCATTCTATTGTCTCGAGCAAGTACGATGGCAATGAATCATTTTCATATTTGTCCTCATCCACTTTTTTTGTGTGTCTCATATAAATAATCTATAGAGCATAAAGCACTCAATAGTGGGAAGTTTTGCACACAAAAAAATTTCTTTCTTTTTCCATAAAGATATTTTTAGCGATTATTCCCCTTTAAGCAAATACTCTTTTATTGTCTTAGGGGTCGTTTATAAATGACGTCTAATGTTTAGGGATGGAGGGGTCTGATATTGTGTTACACTTCCATATAAAAGGAAAAAATCTTTGTTTGAAAAATTTATGTCAGGGGGTCCAAAATCTCATTTCTACGTGACGTCATTTATAAATATCCCCTTTTTTGTTTTCATTTTATTTATATTTGCCCTCCATTTATGTTTGTTTATATATTTATGAATTATTTTTCATTACGCATCGTTCCACTTTTCCATCGTCGTCTTTATGAAGCCTTTAACTCGTTTTTGTTTGTACTTTTCTCTTCTTTGTGTTTTGTTTCATGTTTTAATAATTTTATCACTGCTGTTATGTGCTTCATGTTGTTTATATTAGTTGAATGAGTCTTCGGAGTGCAAGGGGGGTAATGATGTGTTTATTAGTAAATTAATATGGAATTGGAAATTTTTGGAATGAGATAACTCAGTGAAGTGGTATCAATGGTCAATGAAGAGGATTTGGTTACATGCAAAGGGCCTTTTGCTCGATCGGAGGTAAACATTTATTTATTACTTCACTAATTCCACCTGTAAGCTCAACGTGTGTTCTTGGTGTAGTCAGAGATGATAGGATTCCTTGAGTCTAGACTCCAGTGGAATCCAAAGTCCAGACTCCAAAAAAGTGGAGTCCTACACCAATGGAGGTGCCTCCAAAGTGAACATCTGCCAACTCTGGGTGTAGTAGTAAAGTCTTTGGTGCAGAATATACATCACGTGATAGGTACATGAGGATATAATAGCAATTGAATGACTTCTTTACAGAATTATATGCACACAAATCAGAGTACATCAGATTTCAGTGACATAGTTGTGTCTCTGTAATGCTCAGAGCATGTAAAGTGCTCTAATGATTTATAGTGCCTCTAGTTTGAAAATTCTGAACCCTTCCTCCTTTCCTGCCTGGAACATCGCACCAAAAATGACTAAAAATCTGCCATGGTGCCAGCTTCATGCCGTTTGAAGTCAGATTCACGATAATTCCAACCTGGATTCGCAAGTTAACCGCTTTAAAGACAAAAATTCATTTTAAAGTGCTTGTTCAAAATTTTTCTTGAGGATCCATGTACCCTCATTAAGCCACTGCATGGGGATATAATTTTTTTGATGTCTGTATCAGAGTTTCTTTATCAAAGCTCACCTAAATGAAAATAAAACTCTACAGAATAACCCATCATCATATTTAGAATCATCTGTCAAAAGAAAATGACAAATTATCCTTTCCAATTTATTCATCCCATCCTTTCAAATCTAGGGCAAATATTTAAAATCCTCTTATTCATAAAAGTGCCATTCGGAAGCAAAAAATATAACAGAATATGAAAATTACGCTATAATATCGCCACTTCAGCATTTATTAACATTAACAATAACTGCTTATGAAATGAAAATTTTTTTAAATGTCATTGAGTAGTAGTGTAGCAGAGTATAAAAGATGTTTTCTCAAAGATAAGAGACAATCAAAAAATGATATGAGCATATTTTTCAAGTGCTGTATAAAATATCATATATCTATGATGCCGTATTGTGTGTAGGATGGCATATATACGTAATGTTTTTAAAGTTATAATAACAATGATAAATCACAATCTATTCAGTCTAGTTTCTCATTAATCTTATTTACTGTATCTTATGTCATGCAAATATTCCTCCACCATTATCGTCGTCGTCATCATCAACATCATCATCGTCAACATCAGAAGTGTGTAGTTTCAGCTAAGAATAAACTTTTTTTTCTCCTTCTTGATTACATTTGTGTTTTCTCAAGTAATGCAATATCGCGACTGTAGAACTAATCGATATTCATTTCAAATGAGTTTTACTGTATCGCATAAAACTTAATGCTGAACAATCGTTTGTTAAGAGGCATGTGATAGAGAAACTGCTTTGGCTCACAGTACACTAACTGTCATTTTGAAGAATTGGAGTCAAGCTGGAGTCCCAAAATTCAATTTTTAAGGTGAAAAATTAGCCCATACATGTTAAATAAAATTTTGCAGGTCGAAAATTTAAAGCAAAAATCTTAAACTACAAAATTGACGGAAAATTGAAAAAAAAACTATAGAAAATTTACAATTCGTAAAAATTTCGAGGAACACCTTTATTCTCACACTGGGTGGGTTGCGTGTTTGCTTGGTGTTTTAGAGGGTAAACCTACGACAATTTCAATGTTTTCTATTTTTGAACCATTTTTCAGGGGCTTATCCATGGGGTCTGACCCTTGCCTCTGTCATTTAGACAGGCCCCTTCTCTCTTTAATGAAAAATCTTGGTATAATCCATGTCCAGCGTATTATTAAAGTCCATCAGGACTTTTAATTGTCCAAATTGCCTCTTTACATAGAATTCAACTTAACTAAGTTCCTAGTTTTAATATTCAGAGTATAATTGAATATTTGATGGTTAAATAGGTGTTTAAATACAAAATGGGCTTCACGGACGGGTCTCGACGTAGAAATGGCCAAAAATGTAGCCCCAGGACGGCATGAACGCGATTGATGCCCAAACCCAAGTATTGATCCAAACCTAGTCTTCAATTACAAATACGCATTAGCGCTTATCATAGTTTAAGTTGGCAGTCATGATGAATTTCATCATCCTAAGTCAAATTTAAATTCAAACCCCAAAAAACAAAGAACAAATAGAAAAGTTCACAAAATCAGATGATCAATATATCCTCATTCATGACCCTCATCCTCAAAAATAATTTATTCAACTTGCTTCCAAACATTACTATCCGCCATTCCGCTTTTACTTATTCAACTTTTTAAGGATTCACTGTGAGTACACATTGCCCTACTTTATGTTAATCACGCGTACGTGAATTTTAACGAAAATTGCTCTACTAAACTTTAGTCTATAGACTTATAAAGATCACAAAGAAAAGATATGTTAAGAACTAAAAAAACTTTCTTTTCCATTTCTCATTCCTTTTTGTCATGGTTCGTTGTGTCTGCCTTAACATGCGGCATGTACTTAATGTAAAGACCGAAATTTATAAGCAATTTCCTTTTTTTTTGTTTCAAAATGAAAATTCATGATACAATTTTGGAGATAGATCTGATGTAATGAAAATATTGTCTCGAGTTGCCAAAATCGAAAAATTGTACATGTACATGATGTGCGTGAGATGCACGACGTTGATGGTTCTCATAAACATTTCGACCATCCCAAAAATGCTATGTAGACGCAGACGACTTTACAAACATAAACAACGAGATGAAGGAACAAATCATTTATTTAAATTTAGATTAGTGATTGCATGCAAATGGATTTTTGAGCTCTTTGGACGAGAGATGCGTTGGAATTATTCGGAGAATGTGGAATGATAGGTTTTGATGGAAAATGAAGCTTGAAGCTTCAGATTGCATACCTTAGGAGATTTTAATTTATTTGCATATTCGTGAATTTATTTGAGTGGCTTTTGAGGGCTTTTTTGGGGTAATAGAGTAGGATTAGCATGGAAGGCTCTTTTAAAAGGATAGTGCTGAATACTAGTGTCTATAGAACGCTAACTGATGAAATCTGATCCAACAAGAATGTTTATCAACGATTTATAGTATCAGCAAGTCAAAATTAGAGTGTCATCCAGTCAAAAGTGGTGAATCAAGAAGAGGATGGGCGGTAAAGTGGGTTTGGATGAATTAATCTGACTACAATAATCACAAACTCGTCAAACTTTAAATATTATGAACCTGGGCGTACCGAGAAATTTTTTTAAAAGGGGTTTCAAATTTTTTTTGATTTTATACTCATGTTTTTGTACTTCATGGTATTTCTAACTGTACGTGAATGATTAACTCAAAAAATAGAAATAAAAAAAAAGAGAAAATTTATTTTTCAGCAAGAAATTTAAATTTAAAAAAAATTCGAGGGGGGTTCGGACCCCTCCCCCTTGGCTATTCCCATTCCTAGAACTGAACTCATGTCTTGGACACTAACAACTCTCGCTAAGCTACAATTAATCATTTTCCTGGCTATGCTAGAATCAATCGCCTCCTTTCTATACAACATCCAATCCCTCCACCCGACTACTGCACCTTATGAACCAAAAAATTGATTAAAACTCAATAAAATTCTCAAAAAACATGTCTGAGTGGCAAAATGTAGTCGATAGGTTTGCCACTACGTCGACATTTAACGATAAAATCCGTAGTTTTCCACAGCGTGCCGCTCGAGCTGAATCCTCAACTTTTCAAAAATTATCTCGACACAAAGTCAATCAACCTATCAAAACACTCCAATTTTACGCCCTTTTATCATCTCCATCATCATAACTCACAGATTGAAATTCCAAGAAAATATTTACACAAGTAATCCATTTAAATTTCATGATATATTGAAGACTGAATGGAAAATGATTCAAAATTGATACACATTTATTCTAAATACCATTAAATATGCATTGATATGGCCCATAGCACATTAATGAATATCAATTATGGTCTTAATTAAATTATGACACTCAAATCGTATTTAAATTTCTTAATATTCTGTGAGAAAGGAAAGATGGTGTCGGAATTATTTTACATAATATTCTTTAAAAGATCACAAAGTTAAGTAATTCAGAAAAGTTTATTCAATTTTATCGATTTTTTTTTCATACACATAATTTAAATAAAGTTTTTCTTTTGTTGTTCTTGGAAATTTTATCCGATATCCAAAAAAATAAATTTCCTATAATTTACATTCGACTCCCCATTGAGAGCATTTTCTCATTTCTTGAGGTGTAAAATTTCTTAAAGAAAAACCATAAAAACCGGATGAGCTTTAATTATTCAATTTTTTTGGCCTCCATTGAAAAGTTATTCAATTTTAAAGTTCTAATAGCTGAAGTTTTGAGTTACATACACATTGATTAGGATAATAATAGAATATCTTGTAATTTTTCCAAATATAAGAAGAATTTAATGGAAATTGCTCACATATCCTCCCTTTCTGTGTTTAAAGGGGCACAAAAAATTCAATTTATATGTTCTTATTTGATAAGAAGCAGTACATAGTCTACATCTTTAACTTCATGGGACATAGTTTGTATTTTAATTCTCTGATGGGATTTTCTTACTTTATGGTTCATTGTATGTTTTTGTGTGACTATCTACATAAGTCCTTTGTTCAAATGAATTCCTTTGATACTATTTATGAATTAAGGATTATTTGCTTTGGTTTTTGCTATAAAATAGGAATAAAATCTGTACTTGAAGATTATTCTATGGTTTCAGATCCGAATAAATTTATAATTTCATAATTATTGGCATGGGACATTCACTTTCAATGCTTATGAAGGAAGGGGGTACTGTGATGGTGTGTAGCAATTCTAATCACTATAATCAGAGAGAACCTGAACCAAATGTAAACGTATACACAGGCGATAATTTTTCCTGTGCACAGGCAGTACCTTTGTCAGATTTTGAGCCAAATTTGTCAGAAGCTGAGATGGATTTGCCACAGATTTCCGGACACAGGCTCTTGGTTGTCAACCCAATTATAACTTTTTTTTGGAGATTTTGTATTAGAATGAATATCGTCTGTGAATCAGTTGCGTAACCAAAATTTTGGTAGGGGTTTTTTTTTCGAATAGTTTAGGTGGGGGTCGAAATTCACTTCTTCACCTATCTGCCTGACTATGCCACTGCTGTGAATAATTCACATGATTAATTATTTAAAAATTTCCAATCATGAAATTAAATTCAACAGTCCAGAAAATATTTTTGGCTTTTGTTCTTAAATCATTTAGGATGCCAAAGAACTAATAGAATGACATTCTGTAAAAAGAAACAACATTGTACTTGGAATTAAATATCAAACGGCTGACAATATAAGAACCAATTTTAGATGACCTTTAAGGCAGGCTATGTATCACAATTCATCCGTATCATTTTATTTATATTAACGGCTCCTTAATTAATCGTCAAGGTCCAAGACTACGATATCTCCTTGTTACACCATTGACTCAACTTAAAGTCATTCATCCGTGTAGTGTCAAAGCTGGAATATCAAGCCATATTTATACGAATCTGTAGTTGCAAGATAAAAGCCTTTGTGGTCGATTGGTTATGCAATAAATTAATAATTTGTAACACTGCTATTTTTACTGACTTAGAGACAATATGGCTTGCAATAATTTATTCTACTCGGGTCTTCTTAAATACACAACAAAAAAGATTCCCAGCACTCAATCGGATCAACTCTTTAAATGATCCTATTCAAATAACTTGAGAGAGATTTTTTCCCATTGAAGAATCAGCAAAGCTTTAATGTCAACGCATGGAAGTCATTTTCATAAACGTTTGTGAATGTAATTTGAGAAAAGAGCAAGCAAAAAAAGGAAGAAAAAAAGAAAAAAAATCAAAACATTTGTACTCGTTCTGGTTAAACGAGTTTCTGGTAACAACTTGCAGCACAATTTGAAAGAGTAAGCACGAAGGGAAAAAAATGATTTAAGAAGGAAATAAAAATTTTTATTCTTGCTCCTCTTGTACTTGACATGGGACATGATGATGTAAGCAAGAGAGGAAAATGTGAAGAATGACGATACACATCATAAGAATGTGAAAACAAGTAAAGTTGAAGGAGGCGCACGACAAACATCGAGTAAGTAAGTAAATGCAAATATTATCAAAATAAGTAAGAGGGTCGTTTATAAATGACGTCCATATAAACCCCCTTTCTAATTTTTATCCAAATAAATTATTTGTTTAGGATGCCACCCAGTCCCAAGCACCATCCAACCCCAAATCACAACACATCATACCTGAACCCTCCCCAGTAAGTCTTGTGTAATAGAAAAATATGTGAGGACTAAACTGATGATGATGATGAAAGAGGAGTAATGAATCGTTATAGTATGTGATGCCTGCCGAGTGGCACACTCTAGCATTCTACATGTTCATGCCGCATGGAGATGCCACAATAGGCAAACGAAAAAAAAGTTCTCATGACATTTTCTGTGATATTTATTTTTGTCGCCTTGTCTCTGTGAATATAAATGATATTATTTTGTCTAAATTAGATAATTTTTTTTTCTGCTTTCTTTGCTCTTCCTTGCCTCTTTCTTTTCATCTCAAGTGGAAGACGCTTTTTTCCTTCATGTCATTTTATGAGATGTGCCCTTCTTGCCCTTCCCTTATATCTCTATTCATTCTTTATCTCTTTCAACAATACTTATATATATTTTTTTATGTATGGAACATACCATACTACATATCTCTATGACAGAAGGAATACTTAAACGATGAAAAAGAGCAGCAACATCATATTTAAACCCACTTGAATATAAATATAAATGTCATTATATCACTACTGAAACAATATGCAGATTTCTTATGCTTTCTGCTTTTTTTATTATTTGTTTTCTGTTATTTCTGTGTGCTTTTTGCCTTTTCTTCGTCTTTTATCCTCCTTCAAACCAATTTTATTTTGGATATCATTTTGAGTGAATAATATTCTTATGTATGGAATATATTAATATTCCCTAACATTTTAGATCCTTATAAGAAGTTATTATGAATTTATACATATTTCTTGATGACTTTTGAGTGGAAGTCTTAAATATTTGTGATGGAATTTTTCTTTTTGAGTTTTGGAAGTAGTTTGGGTGAGGTACTTAGAGCGCATTAATTAAAGAGGATCAAATTGATGTTTGTAGAACTGGAAAATGTTATATTGATATGAACAATCCTTACAATTAAGTACCTGCTGCATATATTTCTTTACTAGGGACATCGGCGTGATTCTGCGAAAATTTAAAATTTGTATTGAATATTGACCTCAAGGAGGGGGGGGAGCTTACCCAGACACCTAATGACAATCTCATAGGATCCAAAAATGACAACTGTAAATAGACTGATCATCAAAAATTATGAATTGTCCCAACTTCAGTCGACAAACCCAGGACGCAGGATTTTTCTTTAAAAAGTTGGACTATCCTGTCAGAAAGTGCACCGATGGAAGCCTTAAGGTCTCCAAAATCATCCTCGTAACAAAACTTGTATAAAAACTCATAAAATTCTGTCTCGTCCAACCTTCTTACTACTTAATATCCAAAAGATCCCTAACAATCTCCATCGTTTATCATTTAGAAGATCAAATAACGAGCTTCATTTTGGACAACGATGATTTTTCACTAAAATATTCTTAATATTCTCAAAATTAAATCTCCTTCATTAATATTAAGAATTTGAAACCATAATTCAGAAAAAAATCAAATTGATTAAAGTGCTGAAGCACAAAAGAAAATCTAATTTATTTTTTTAAAATCCTATTTAAATCAACCTCATTTGTCATCATCCATCATGACAAATCTTCAAAAATTATCCCAAGGGATTGCCAAAAAGATAAACACACGAACACACATAAGACGAGAGAAATGTGCTTATGTACATCCCAAAGCTTGTTAGCTCGTAACTAACTCAGTTAGTCATATAAATGATATTAGATTTGATATTGAAATCAAGTATGAATGGAAAAATAAGAAAAAGAAGGATAATAGTAATTTAGTTAATTAGTTTGTGCTTATTTTGTTTCTCAAAGCTGAGCTTTCTGTATGTCTTTGATGCTTCTACATGTTTGTGTATGCAGGGGTGGATTTTATGGATATTAGGATTTTTTTGGGGATTTTGGGAAATTTTATGATTCAAATGTTAGTAAGTTTTAAAAATTTTGTGGTTTTGGGTCCCTTAAGATAGTGTATCAAGGACTTTTAGTATCGGACAGTGAATTTTTTCTCAAAAACCCAAGAAAATCAAACAATTTTCTTGTGAAGGGGTAAAAAGCCTCCTAGGGCCGATTCTGGGGAACCCCACCCTATCCCTACCTTTCACCTAGGGTATACCCTACCTAGGACACGACCTCTGGCTACGCGCCTGGTATCTGAAGACTAAACTAAATAGTTTTCGTCAAGTTCTCGTAACTAGGTAAATTTTAAGAAAAATTTCTTTAATTTCTCACATCTTTTTACTGTAGCATCATATGCCTCCTTCCACTGGCTACACCACTACCCCAAATACACCCCAGCATCCATGCTTATGTCCCATGCAAAGCTATTAAAATTATCATCCTAATAAAACTGCGTAGTGCTGTGTATATGATGGCTTTGATAACTTTTAAAGCCCCTAGCAGCTTAGGAAGGGTGGCAGAGACAGAAGTGAAGGAAAAAAGATAAATAAATAAAAATATGGATGGAATTCTTTCATTAAAAATGTCTTACATTCGCAATTCCATTTGAGCGGAAAACAGACAAAATATTTATGACACTTTTATGACTTATCGATATATAAATCTTTGTGGATGTTCAGCGTACATAAAAGCTCTAAATTTATGGTTGTATTAGTAAATGTATTATCACTATAAGTAATATAAAAAAAATTTAGGAACGAGCAAAAAAAATTGATTCGTTCCACATTATCGAATTTTCTTTTATTTCCCTTCCATAATCAATTCTATGCATGCATGCTGTTTCTCATTCTCTCTTATAATATTTTTTTTTTCAGTATGTCTGTTTTACTTCCAAAGAACAATTTTCACTCAATAAAAAAAGTTTTTCGTGTAACTTTTTTTTTCATTCGAAGTTCACAAAAAAAATATTGTAACGAGAAGTTTTTATGTGTGCGCTGAATTCACGAAAAGCTTAAAGTTCTTAAGAATATGTTTTTCTCATCGTAATTGCAATCAAACTTTTTAATTCTCAATTGGTGCCCCAATAACTTCGTTTACTGCATTGTGGATGGGAAAAAAGAAAAGTCTTAAGTGGAAAATTTCTCCAGATTAATTTCTCGTCGTCATTACAAATTACTGTGAAGTAAATTGAAGACATTTACCGTGAAAATGTCTTTAAAATTCAAAACCTTTGTGAATCTGTTTCTTAACAGAAAAAGAGAAATGAGGACGAGAATAAAAAGAGTGAACAAGATCAAGAAAATGGTTCTTTATTTTAGCAAAGAGATAAAAAGTTTTAATGACCATAATTTCATTAGGATGTTTTTCGGATGCTGCTCTATCAGCATTTTAGACGGAATCTTATGGGGGTATTTTTTTGAAATATAGCTAGGTTGGGATTATCGAAATTTCTATCAAATGTAGTGCTTGAACAGATTTTTTTTTCTTGGTCATTTGATGGGTGGAGGCTTGACTGGAATTTTAAGAAGGATAAAAAAGGCAGAAGTTGCAAGATTTTTTTTTGCAATGGGGGAAGTATTGAGTAGAACATTTGAGAATTAAGTCAATTTAATGAAGTAAATTCAGGTCAAATGACTGCGGATGAAATGGAGAATTTAAAATAGTTGGGCTGGCTTTTATGTTGGGATATTGTCGCAGGAATGCAATTCTAGAAATCAGGGTTGGTAGCCTAGTGGATTGATCAAGCTGTGGAATGAAAATTTGCAAGTTTTTAGTTATTATAGCTAGGACGTTGGTCTGATTACTCATATAGACTGACCATTATAAATTATTACGTCGAGTGCTTTTGATGTGAGAGGGGTTAATGTATTGTTTATGGCTTAAAATCGAACTCATGCTGAAACTATGAGCTACAAAGAGCATTTTTAAATCAAGACTAGCAATTTTTTTAATTTGTCAATTCCTCATTTGTTTATACTGAAACATAAAATCAGTTCCAGCATCTTGCAAATGTTATCCCTGAGCTAGGGTTGTAGTCATAGAATTTTTCAATTCCGACCTATCAAGGAGGTCTGGAATAATGTTACTCATACAAATTTCAATCTAAGAAGGAGAAAGTCCTGTCCTCTCATTGATAATGCCCATTACCAGAGCCTTATTGACATGAATCCATAAAAGTGCCGTTAAGGGTCGTTTGGTTATTACGTAATATTTAGGGAGGAAGGAGGGGTCTATAGTTTTTTTATGCTTCATATTAAAACTTAACCCCTAAAACTTCTTTTAAAACGTCGCTGGATACTTCTCCACACTTGTTTAGTTATAAATTTGTTGGTTTAGGTTTGAATTGACTTTGCATTATGTAGGAACATGCCTTTCAGGACAAACTAAACTTAAAGATTAAAATTTGCAAGACCCTTGACACAAACTTACAATATTCATGAGCTTTATACACAAAAACTTACAAAATAATAAGAAAATCATGGTTACATTACGACTAAATTTTAAATTCTCTTTGAAGTGCTTACTAAAAGCCAGATCCTAAATCTTTTATACCTCAGATCCATTAATTCTGACTTTCCAACTACAAAACTCTTCTTCTAGTACCTCAAAATTAACAACTAATGCCTCTGTCAAAATGTAACATCTTCATAATTAAAAATACAAAACTGATTCTCATTATTCTTATTATCTCCACTTCCGTTCGTGAATCTGATTATATTTCACTGAAATAATTTTTTAACTACAAATCAACACAAAACTGACAGACGAATTACAAGCCAAGTTGATTAACAATTCTGAAATGAGCAGCAATCTGTGAAAGACGTACCTCCATTTACAAAAAAAAAACATTTTTTGACTGGATCGTAATTAAATTCTTCATGTTAATGTGCCATAAATATAATTAAGTTGGCATAAAACAGTAGCACCGATGTATATGTTTACGGCACAAAAAAGGAGAGAGAAACGTGGGAGAAAAAGCCAAAAATATTAATAATAATAGCAGAACCAACAATAACAAATGAACCGAAATGAAATCAGTGAAAATTCATAATAATTTTCTGTGGCTTGTTAATTTTTTGATAATATAATGTATTTTATTTTTATCATATAAAAGCCGTCATTTGTTTGCTGGTCAGTTCGTCAGTTTGTCTGTTAGTCTGTCCTTCTGACCATTACTCCTTCAAATCAGCTCAAATATTCCCACAGAACCCAAAATAATAATTTCTCTATTAATTTTTTCCTGTCATGCTTGACGGGGAACTATCCTAGTTGAATATAAGGGCAGGAACACTAAAAGTGTTGGAAATGGCTTTTCATTTAAAATCGTAAGTCTTTAATTGAGCAAAGCTCATGAGGGGTGACAAATTATTTAATTAATAAATAATTATCGAATTTTTAAGTGTACATTTAATGAATAAAAGGAATTATTGATGAGGCATTTTTACTTTTGAGGATGATTTATGATGTTCATTTAAAATTCTGTCGCTAGGACAATTTCCGACGAGATTTTCCTGTTCTACTTTTATGGCATAGCTTAACAAAGAGAAAATGCAATTAAAATGAATCGTTATGAATAAATTTTTTATTCTTAATAAGAAATTATGAGAATGGAGGAATGAAGACTCCTTAAACTTATGCAACATCTGAGTAAGGAAAGAATTTTCTGCGTGCAATTTTTTGTGATGGAATTGTTGACTCTTTTTGATCAGAATGGCGAATTGTTTAATTTTATTTGAAAAATTTAAAGAAAGTCCTCGTGTTATATATCGAGGGACTTCAGCGCATTTTTGTGTTAGCGATCAGTATTTGATTAGCAAAGTACTGCGTATTAAATAAGTCAATCATGAATATTTTGTGACTTAAATAAATTCGACGGCTCGATAACGGTTTTTTGGCATTCAAATTTTCTAACGGTCAAAATATATTTGAAAATATCCCGCGTAAATGCACTTGAAAATCATTAATTATAGTATAATTAGCAATTTTGCGGTGAATTTTCGTATAATAAAATGGTTTGTCATTTAACGGTTTTTTGAAATTCAAATTTTCTAACGGTCGAAATATATTTGAAAATTTCCCGCGTAAATACACTTGAAAATCATTAATTATAGTATAATTAACAAGTTTTGCGGTGAATTTTCATATAACAAAACGGTTTGTGATTTAACGGTTTTTTGGCATTCAAATTTTCTAACGGTCAAAATATATTTGAAATTATCCCACTTGAAGTTGGCTCTATTGTATTGAAAACAAAAAATCATTAATTATAGTATTTAGAGATGGTTTTGAGCTTTCAAACTAATCGATACGCCAATAACTCGATGGCACTGAGCTAATGCAAAAAACTAGAACTCTCTACGATGTCTGGTTGCTTCTATCTCGATTCACAGCCGAACAGCCGAACAGCCGAACAGCCGAACAAAGTGCATTATTAAGCTACCTTTTTAAAACAAGTTTCAAAAATGCGCTAAAAAGGCATAGACTTTTGTGGGAAAACTAAGGCATTTTTCTAGGACTCTTGTCCCACTCGGCAGGGGTGAAGCCAAGGGGGTCCAAGGGGGTCCAAAGGGGACCAATGGGATCCAAAGGGGTCCAAGGGGGTCCAGACCCCCCTCGAATTTTTTTAATATACTCGAAATTTAAGTCAAAAATAGCAAAACTGCGCTACCTTCCCTTCATCACCAAGCTAAACACACACCAACTTCCCAACTAGTTTTCCTTCATTTTTACGACACAGCAATAGCAAAAAGAACGAGCAGAAAAAAGGAGGGAAAGAAAGAAATCTTGGAAAGTGAGAAACGTAAGATGACACAAATTAGTTTTTAATGATACCAGAATAGGAACGAGAACAAAATTGCGATGATAATGATGGGAGAGAAGAATCTGTCACAAACCAGTCAACTCCTCAATTTGTGTCTCGAATCGATTTAAAAAAAAGACGGGAAAATTCTTTTTTCACGCCTTTACGTCAATTTCATCTATTAATCCTTCTTTTAAAACTCAGAGCGACATGCCATCTCATAAAAGAAAAAAAACTTTTCTGTCTAATTTCAACTCTCTTTCTGCTTCAACTTTTTGACAAAAAAAAGAAGAATTTTTTTTCCAACATACAGAACATCAGAAACAGAATTGATGACAATGATGATGGTAGTAACAGACAAAGAAAGTTTTGCGCAACGCACACAAATAAATTGTAAGCGATTAAAGAGATAAAGAAAATGGAATATAAAAAAAAGTTCCTTTTTTCCTCATTTCTGTCTTTCCATTTCTGGCTAAAGTATAAATGTCTGTTTAATTAACTCATTCACTGATGATTGTCGCTTTGGCTTAGAAAAATAAAGTTCACGCATACAATTATGATGAAAAAAAAGTTTTTTTTGAATGCTTTGTCTTTGATTTTTATTCGTATATTGCTGTCCTACCTTTAGATATACTTCCTCTTTTCTTATTTGTGTTATTCACGCTTTGCATAATAATGTTAGATAATGTTGGGGGTATTTGTACCTGATTGTATGATATTCAAATTTAGACATAAAATAAAACAATAGAAATTTGTATATTTTCACGAATAACTTTCTATCTAAGCTTAATAAATGTGACTTAAAAAATACAAAAAACAAACTGACATAGACACACACAAAAAACACTAAAAATAACCAAAATAACACATAAAATTTATAGAAATCATAAAGGATAATCGAAAAAGATTAGAATACAAATCAAATAAAATAGGCATCTCTATGTACAGACTATTATTTTGGGTCGATATGATAACGGTATTTAGAGGCAGCTAGAATGGTGTTTTGAAAGCGACCAAGCCAGATCTTTTATAGAAAAGAGATATGTTGTTAAAAAGAACAATAACGAGAAAATTATAGCAATTGCAAATAAGTTTTTTAGAAACAAATATATTTGGACCATTTTAGTTACAAATTAGGGCCCCTTCTGGCTACATGCCTGGTATTTTGTATTTACCAAGGCATTTATTTAGTGGGTAGCAGGGGTGTATTCAGGGAGGGGTATTGAGCATCAAAACCCCCCTTTTTGAAACCCCCTAAATTTTCTCGTTCAAATAAAAAAAAATTTAAAACCCTTCCCTCGAAAAATTTCTGGATACGGCCCTTTTGGGAAGATTTAGTGGGTTTTAGTGGGTATATTTGGTGGGTAACCAGATCCTTAAGTGCAAAGCACAACCCCCAATTTTAGACAAAAAAATTAATTTTTTTTTTCAAAACAATGCTGAAGACTATACGCAAAATCAATCTTAATGTCTAAATAAATAAAAAAAATTCTATTTAAATTTCAATGATTTTTTCAAAAATAAAAAAATTTGGCACCCCACCCTCTCATCAAAAATTCAGGCTACACCCTTGGGTAAATCGTATGAGTTTCAATGATAGTTACATGAAAGGTCATTCTAAAACAACGTCATGGAAGACAGGGGAGTGCCCAAATAATTTTTTAGGGGATTTAAAATCAGTTTTGTTTTTTTATTTAAGTTTTTGTACTTGGTGTCAATTCTAAAGGTACAAGAATGAATAAACTACAAATTAAAGCTTCGGAAAATTTTGAAAAGAAAAACTATTTTTCAGAAAAAAATTTTCCAACATTTTTTGAAGCGAGTCCAGACCTCCTTAGATCCCCCTCCCTGGCTACACCCTTGATGCAAAGTCAATGGAACAAAAGAATTCTGTGGTATCCCATTACATCATTATGAGATATTTTAGCTTCTATCTTAAACAAATATGGCTCCAATTAAAGATTAAATCTGGTAAGAACCAAACTCAATAGCAGCATTCTCAAAATTGTGAGTTAAAAGCAATTTTTAAAGTAATTAACTGACTTTTCTCCTTAAAACTTTCCTAAGAAGCTCTTTAAATAGAATGTTAAAAACTTTAGTCTATTTTCCAAAAAAATCTCAATTTTATGACTTTCACTAATTTTTTTTAAACATTCCGAGAAGGTCGACTTAAAACAATTAACAAAAATAGACTCACAAAAAAAATTTGTATCTAACTCATAAAAAATTTAAGATTGCCTCCCATTAGAATCCCTTCGCACAGCATTTCAGTCATTTAAATTAACGTTCCATTAATTTATATTAACTAATTAAAGTTTTCTGTAATCATTTAATTACGACCAGCACGTATTCATAATCAAGAACGAGAGAGAGAGAGAGATGTAAACGACCTGTTGCTAATAAAAATCTATGAAAATCATGTCCTAATTGAATTAACTTAGATTAGATGACCAGCAGGATATATCAAAAAATAAGAAAGTCGTAAATACTTTCTGCTTTTCTTTCCAAATTCAGCTCAACCGAAAAAGGCTTGTGGCTCGAAGGATTGCAGTCAAATACAATTAACATCAGCAGAGCATGAATTTCTAAGGGTTGCTGATAACTTGTCCGTAATAAATTCTACTTAAAAAAGGTTCACGATGAGAGGAAAGAATTTTTTTTGGGTTTTGCAATTGACTTTTGACGGTTGCAATTGATTCTTTTTCCATCCTCAATCGGAAGCAGTGTTGGAAAATTTGACACATGTCATAGACATTTAGGATGATTTGGATAAGATTTTGGATGTGTAAGACAGAATGTTTCAGTTTGGACATATACATGGCCATACCCAGTTACTTTTTAGGTCTAGGCACGGTATAGGAGGATCAGACTCTTTCTAAATTAGATTCTAGTTAAATTAGATACCTAGATAGGGTAAGGCATCTAAGCGTAAACGTGTTTGAGCATCTTAGTAACATGTTCTAGACGATGACTAAGTTTTTTGAACCTGATGAACTCTAGTGCAGATATTGACATGGGCCATGAGCGGTCATACCCTAGGGTAGGGGTAGGGGTAGGTGAATACCCTAGTGTATGGTAAGGTATACCAAAAAACCCATCCCAGGCATATATTTAACATAAATTCTATTCAAAGCAGCAAAACATCCAGACAACAACACTGATCGCAATTTTTATCCCAACTTGAAGGCATTTGTATCAATTTTTGGCTTAAATCTGTTCATAATTTGACATGAAATAAAATTGGCTATTTTTATATTGGGCCAAAAAAGTTAAGGATTAAATGTATTTATTGTATACATGAGACTATAAAAAAATAAATTGTGGGAAAATTTGGCAAAATAACCTTAAATACCATACATTTATATAAAAATAAAACACAAGCAATGCGTCAGTCACGTATTCAAGACGATTTAAGTATGATTTGAGTAAATTAAGTAGGAGATAATGTGAAGGAGCGAGTGAGATAGAAAGTAAAGAGGTTTTTCTGTGGATGTGAACTAGAAGAAGGCAAAAAAGGCAATCTTCACAACTAATTCCTCCCGTAATACGTGACTGCTTCATCAAACATGATTCTAACATTGAAAATGAACATTTTACTCATAAAATACAGTTAGTACACATATTTACATGCTTTGCTTCTTTTGTGATATATCAAATATAAATTTGCTGTCTCTCTCTCTTTTTTGATATTAATATTCTTCTCTATTATTATTCTGTATTCCTTCTAATATTACTTTATTTCCTCTTCTTATGCCTCACATTCTTTTCATTCATTCATTTCTTTTCCGTCCTTTCTTATTTTACTAGAATTATTTCCTTTCTTTGGTTGTCGTGGGTGTAGACACTGTTTTATTGAGCCTATACTTTTAATGGTGTGATTAGGGGTATATTGGATAGTC
Organism: Chironomus tentans; assembly: GCA_963573255.1. Taxonomy (NCBI): domain Eukaryota; kingdom Metazoa; phylum Arthropoda; class Insecta; order Diptera; family Chironomidae; genus Chironomus; species Chironomus tentans. The sequence goes on from OY754303.1 coordinate 12,363,094, forward strand.
CTCCCAAGTGGATTGGAATCTTGGGTATCGAACCATATGAAGGCGAATTTGCTAGTACAAGAGTAAGACCCCTGTGGCTGAGTAATTAGACAACATATCGGATATCTATATTACTCTTTTTGTGAGGACGTGAGTTCAATTCCCACCAGAAGCTGATCTCTCAATCATTATATTGAGTGTTTTCGATATGACAAAGATTCACGCAATGCTCACGACATTACATCAGGGAATGTGTAAGAGTAACTAACTTTACGTTGTGATAAAGAGTGTTCCTAATAAGCACAAGGGGTATCTCTGATAAGAATGTAACATGAAATCATTCTCACAAGTCATATTTAAGTCATATATAAATAAAGAACCATGGTATACCTGTGAGACTAAGAATTCTTCAAAACTAGGGTTATTGTACCGTGATATAAATATTTCTAGAAATACTGATCTAGGAGTATGACTAAGCATACACCCGAATGTATATTTTATAGATGGAGCAGGGGCGCAACAAGGGTGGGTTAAGTCGAGTATTTTTTGGGGGTACTGTGGTTTAGGGGGCTCAAAATTCAATAAATTTTAACCAAAAATATAGAAATCTTACAGAAGGTTAAATTTTTTTGTTTAGAATTTAAGAGGACCTGTTATTTAATCCAAAAATTGTTAGCCATGGGGGATAAAGGGTACAAGTCACCATCGTTGGACATTTCTATAACTCGTATCTCATAGATCTCCTCAAAATTCCATTGAATAATCATTAAAAATTAATTAGGAATAGAAAAAATGAATCCCTCAAATTAAGTGTCTACACCCAGTTCCTAATTCATTTCCTCTTCTATTTTGTGCCATTCTCTCTTTTCCAACAAAAATTCATGAATAACTGACACAATTTATATTCGAAAGTATAATTTGATATACTGAATGTTTTGTATATCAACAACAGTAGCAGCAATAGAGTCTAGCATGTAGTATGTAACAAACAACATCGAAATAATAATAATAATAATGACAACAACAGCGACACCAATCGAATAACAATTGTAAATATGCACATGTTTAGCTAGATAGTTTCAGTTAGGAAGTGAAATGTAATAAAATAGATATATGTAGATATTTATTGACTATATGTACATGTGCGTGTAAGACACACATCAAATTATCGAATCATCATAAATATATATTAATAATAATAATAGCAGTAAATGTATATAAAAATGTAAGTAAGTAGGAAATGAAAGACAGAAGGAAAAAAAATAATCAAGGGATGAAGTTTGTCCAACATTTGAATTTCATTTATAATGTATGAACATAAATGTGTACTCGTTTCTTTTTTTTTTGACATTATATGTGAAAGCTTTATTCATTTATTTATTTCCCTTGAATTCGAAATAGTAAAAGTTGTCAGCTGTTCGACATTTTTTTTGCTATATGTATGTCGAGTATAACTTATTGCAAGGTGAATACACTACGAAGGATGAAATTGGGTTTCGTGTTTATTTTCAATTCCATTTTCTCATAGATATTAAACAAAGCGACACAATGACCTACAAAATAAATTATTGCATTGGCCTATAAATAGCTTTGGATTTGTTTAGGATGGCAGAAAACACAACAAAAAAAATTTGATACTTTGGATAATTTGTAGAGAGTTTTTCCATTATCTTGTTGTCCTTATCTGTGTACATACAAACTATAAGACGGAAATTGCTTATATTGTCGTATTTTTATTTTGATAAATCCTAACTGATATACCTAAAGCACTTATGTTTCACATGATATATGTGTTTATCTACGGATGATGTAATGAAACGACACTTTATGTGGATTTACTATGTCCCTTCGGTTTTTGGCAGTTATAAATGATATGATATGTGAACGGAAATAATTTTTTATGTAGGGCATTTATCGGATGCTTCATGCGAGCTAATCGGGATATTTTATGACATTTATCGAGATTGAACCCCCCTTAGGGGTGAATGTTAAATCTTTAAATTTTGTTGGCAATGGATAGATTGAAATTTTGAAGATTTTTGTCGTTTCTGCAAGAATATCTTTGAGTCATGGGATGAAGTGTCTATATGCTCACTTTTAGATCGTTAAAATAGAGACTAGAAAATTTTTTAAGGGTAGTCTAAAATACTACTTTCTAGGGGGTCTCCTGGCTACAACTTTGCTATTGAAGTAGAATTTCACGGCATATTTTAGAGACTAAATCTTATGTTTTGCCATAATGGGTCATTCATAAATAATTTTTTTGGAGGAGGGGGGTCTGACGCTTCCATATAAAAGAAAAAATGTGTACGACATTGCTAAAATTTATCAAAATGTTGAAATTTAGACACCCAGGCTAATACTCTTCTGGCTACATGCCTTGTCAGTCATAACTAAGGTGACCAGGTGGAGGAAAATTCAAAAAATAGAGGACAGTCCTCTAAAAAACCAAGCAGCTGGTCAGCCTAGTTATCACATGTATCATATTAGAATCTACACACCCAAGAGACATAGCAATGCAAAGCCTAAAATAATTCAATGAATTTGTCCATTTAATACTGTTTTTAGAATTGAAAATTGGCAGAAGATTGCCAGCTATAGACAACAACTGAGGGTGGTCATGGATTAGAATTGGACATTACAGTCAACAAAATAAGTAAGCAATCATAATTTTTCCCTACTGACATAACTTAATCCACCAATCAAAGCCATTTCATCCAAAATAATTCAACAAAATCCCCAAAAATAATCCTAGCAATATCATACATAATAAACCTATCATAAACCTTCACGATTATATGAAGTGATTGGGAATAATTAACTTTCGATATCTATCGATAAAAAAATGCCAATAAAAATCTCGGAAAATTTTTCGTTGATGGTCCATTTCGAGTTGATAAGCTATTTTTATGTCCTGTTATTATATGATTTAGTAATCATAGTTGACAACTTTCAGAATAATCGAGAATATTTGAATTTTTATAGACATTTCATATCAGATATGAATTATTTGAGATTTTATTTATTTATTGTCAAAAAGTACAGAAATGAAGGAATCGATTGGATGCTATGTGAGGTCAATTTTGATCTTTGGATCGGGGGTAAGTAGAAATTTTTTTAGGTGGCTCAAAAAATTATTAATCCACTGTTTGTTTTGAGATCTTGGTTGATTTTAGGGACAAGGGTCCAGATTCTTCTTACATACTTTTTTAAAATAGTTTTGTTATGGTAAGTTCATAACTTGATTTTCAATTATGAAAATATATTTTTACTAAATAAAAAAAATTCTAGTAAGAGAATCCATGTCAGTCATGTCAGGTGTCAAATTACCCAAAAAAGACCTGGAGCCAGTTGCTCGGTATACAGAGATTAAAATGTTTTACAACCACTGGTCTACCATCTCCTGGTAACAAAATTTGGATTGAAAATGGTATAGAAAATAACAGAACACTAAGAAGTCATGTAACGAGAGATTTTGTTTCACGGAAGGAATGAAAATCTCTTTTTCAGGCTTCTACATATCGAGATCTTGACCTCGGTCGCTCTTCCCTTGCTACGGCATTTAGACTGCTCTTTTCTAACTAAAGTCGTAGCCAAGGGGTGTTCAGGGGGTCCCCCTTTCAATTTTCTAGGGGTTTTCTAGAAGAAAAGAACATTAAAAATACCCCCCTCGAAAAATATCTGGCTACACCCCTACCCCTAATCCCATCCCACCTTAGATACCACATAACATCCAAACGACCCCCAGAAAGAGTTTGATGTTAGATTTTGTAGATAGAAAGGATAGATTTGAAGGATGAACACACACACATATCACACGATATAAAAAAACAAAGTTTTAAAAAAGTTAGTAAACAAAAAAAATACACGTCAAAAAAACAACATCAATTATACACATCAAGTCTTGCGAACATTTATGACAGATTTGTGACATAATTTTTTAAGCGAACCTGAAATCGAATCCTCTCCGATGATTCTCAAAATCCAATACATCCATAACCATAGCCCAGCATTGATTTTTATTTCTTCTTTTCTCTCTCTCCCACTGTCTTTATTTTTATTTTTTTTTGGTATTTTTTGATACTGAACGTATAAAGTTAATTGTATGTAGAATTCGTAATTTGTATGTACCACAACCCTTTCTTTCTTTCACCGCACACACTCACTTCATTCGTAAAAATGACTTATAGATTTTTTTGGATTTACTAAATGTAAATGCACAGGTGATTAGTCTGTTATTATTATTATTATTGTTTGTTATTATTTATATATTTTTTTACATATACAAAATTGGAATTTATATTCTTTATAGTGTTTCTGTGTTCCTTATTACTTCACAATAATACAATAATCATCTCATCTACGTTATAATATATTATATTTTCATTCTAATTGGAAATGATGTGCATATGTGTAAAAATGGTAATGATCAGCGTGCAAGAAAGAAAATGTAGGAAAAAATATTGAGGTTAATTCCAATTAATGACCGGAAGTTACTCAGAAAATGTATTTTCTCTAGCTGACTAAAAGGATGCCTCTTGGGTGGATAGTGTCCTAATATTATTATTATTATTTTATTATTATTTCTGACTATTGTTCATCAAACAACAAAAATATATATTTTTTGTAATATTTATCATATATAATTATGCAGCGTAAAGATAAATGTAAGATATTATGTGAATATAAGTAAATAGATAGATAAATAGATTAAATGATTCTACTTAACAATATATTTTATGGTTATCGTGATTATTATTATTTATTTATTTTTTATAAATTCAAATTCTAGATATTTTTTGTTTTTATGATGATTGAGATAAGAAAAAAATTATTAAAAGAAGAAAGGAGCACAAACCGATAACCAATTTATTCTCACTGCAATCCACATATCACAGGCGACCGACTCCAATCGCACTTAACCATTCTTATGAATCCAAAGTTCTATTTGTCATTTTCAATTATTTTTTTGATTATTTTCTTTTTTCTTGGTATTGTTATTAAATATTATAATAATTTAAAATTGCTTTAATTTATTTTAATAAGTTCATCTAAAAAGCTTAGCGAAAAAAACTGTTTTTTTTTGTCTTTTAAATGTTTAAATATTTTTCTAGTAAGAAACTATTAACTTCATTCACTTTTCACAATTCACTGCTCAGTGTGATTTTTCGCATAGTGTTGAACTCTGAATCAGTCAATCTGGAAGTAAATAAGGAAATGGAAAAAATTTATTAGAATTTTTGTTGCAATCATGTTACTACAAATTACTGCTAATTATAGAAATAAAATCGATATTTAGTTAAGGGTGTATAAATAAGAGAAATTTGTTCTTTATGATTCTGAACATAACAAAAAAAAGTTGGAAAAAATCAATAGTTTTTTACAATTTATTTATAAGGTGTTTAAGAATTTTAGATGTAACTACCATTGAATGGAATTAGGGGGTCCACTAGGTATCCAAGCAGCCCCAACCCTTCATAATAACCTCCAAAAGTAATAAATGCCAAAATAACCAACCCGAAAAGCAAAAATGAAAAGAATTCCGTCCAGAATCAGATCAGATTTTTTTCTTGGGGGGTGGGGTCGATTTTGTCATGAACTTTGTTTTTTAAATATCTTTTCCAATTATGACAGTATTTTTTTCAAGAAAAAGAGAGGTTGACCCTCAACCCCCAACCAGCCCCCCCTCCCCTCTGGATGCGGTCCTGGTTAGGCGTGAAACTAGCACTAATCTGGCAAAACGCTGTCCTAGAGCTGGATTTTAGCCTTCGCGCCACCTAACTTGCTCTAAAATTCTAAACCAAACTTATTGATATCCAAACTTGCAAACATTTAAGTCCACAAACTTTACGAAAATTATTTAAAACTGAATTTTCAATTTCTAAAGGAAAAATTTCTTTTTGTAACATTTCAACTGAAACGGAATAAAATAACATCTTGGGGGATGAAACAAAAGGAAGTAAATACTCTTCACTAAAAAGTCTTTGTAAATAGTTTTCCCTCTCGAAATTTTCGTTACAAATAACAAAGTTTTTCAACCGTGAACTCGTTCTTCCATACTCTACCGCAATGAAAAATTGTTTTCTCCTTTTTTGATTTCCTTTCTGAATTTTAGAGACGAAGTTATGGTAATTATTTGGAACGGAATTTATGATGCTTGCGACTTTTCAGTTAAAAATAAATAATATTTTTGAAAAATTAAATTAAAATTTATTGAATAGTCAATTTTGAATGAAATTCAATTGAAATCAATTTATTTTAATGAAGCGTCTTTGATTGAGTTGAATATTACTTTTAAATCAGGCAGAAAAATGAGCTGTTCAGTATTTGAATGATGCTTTCAATTAGGGGTTCATTCATTTATGATGTTGGATATTTAGGGGAGGGCTCGGTAGGGTCTGAAGCTCAAACAATAATTCATTGGATGCCAAGGTACTAAAAATACAATTTTTGATGGACATCATTTATAAACGATCTTCCCTCCCCCGATAAATTTCTCCACAATCAAAAAAGAGCAATTTCCATCAACATTAACGTTCGAAAGTTAAACTACTCGTAAAAAGCTCACAATACCGTAAATCCTATGAATTTCAATTCAATTCATCCCCATTTTCATAAAATACAGACTAAAACTAGTTTATACAAAATGGTTAGACCATAAAATATTTTCCAAGTCATCCTTTTTAAAATGTTTATCCTTTAGAAAAGCTCTCTATTTTTTATTATTATTTTCTCATTTTAAAAAATGGAATTTTATTGTATCACAATAGACTGTTTTTAAAGCATAAAGTCTAATAAAATAAAACATTTTTCATGAAGAATAATTCTCATTTTATTCATATCAGTGAACGTGAAAAACATTTCAAATAACAACAAGCAGCACAACTTTTTTTTGTGCTTAAAACCGAGTTTGGGGACATTTGCTAATGATGTCTAGCATTAGAAGTGAGTTTAGAGCTAAATGGTATTCCCTAGAATTTTTTTATTGTGAATATTTCACAACAACGAGCAAGGAGGGACCAAAAAATCCCATTTCACAACAAACATCATTTATGAACGACCCCCAAAAAGAGAGAAAATAGGAAAAAGACTGAAAATTAATCCCACAGACCATAAGTAAGTAAGCGATGTAAGGAAGAGATAGAAAGATAAATTAGAAATATCTGCATGACATAAACAAACATATGTGTAGCAACAAACGTGTATTCATCCCAAAAAAATAACCCTCTTTCCTGAATCCATTTTCAGAAGGTAAAGATTAATTTTCTCTCGTTGTTCTGCACAGCAAAAGTTCTCAATACTGTTTACTAGAGCACCGGTTGTTGGATTAAATGAGGGCACATTTCAAGTGGAAAAAAAATTATTACAGGCGCATCATCAGCAGAATTTCGTGGCAATCATAAACAATATTAACATCGCAGATATATGCTATGCTAAAAGAGACCAAATAATGAGAATGAGCAGGAAACTGTGCCTTTATAATGGCGGGGAAATTTCAACGAGTTTAAGTACAAGTTTTTATCGTTCACATAAGTATATCCTCCCTCATTCTGCTACTTCCATGCAATTGAACAATCGCCGGTAGGCAAGCAAAATGAATAAAAATTCAACATCACAAGTTACATTTTAATTTTTAGCATGAATTTAAAAAATATTGTTCTGTTGTTGTCGATAACAAAAAAAAGTATCATAATGTAAATACCGCAAAATATGAATGTTGCAGGATCGTCTGAGATACGGTTTGAGTTGCATGGATGAGAAAAAATTCAATAAATAAAATTCTCAAGTATCATGAATGTTTTCAGTGAGACTGAACGAGTGTACGAGTTGATATCTGTGTTTTTGTGGGGATTGAAGGCATTATGACATGCAGGACTTACGATTGGATTGAAATGTATCAATTTAACTGAGTTTGAGTTAAATGATGTTCATTTTGGGGGTTCAATGGGGTTTCTTCTTAGAATTGGACCTTTTTAATCTGTGTGCTACGTGACTCTGATGATTGTGTGACCATTGGTGTCTCATAGGATCGATAGATTTCAGTACAAATTTATGCTGAATTCTATATTTTACTGAATTACGAAAAATACTCCTCTCGACCCTACGAGACCTGATTCTGATCCTCCTCGTTGGAAAATGTTCTTCAATTTACTAGAAATTTTTGAGAAAAAAATTGTGTCGATACAAAAAAAATCAAAACCCTACTTGAAAAATTTCTGTCTATATCCCTCAAATGAACCTCATTACATTCACCTACCCCACTCCCCAGTAGGTTAAGAAGGGTTTTTGTCGCCTGGAGCCAAATCCAAAATTTGCATCTTCGTAAATAAAATTTGTCACCCTTAAAAAACTTTTTAGCAAAATATTGGATTTCTGCCGTGGATTTCGGTTATACCCCCTTCATCCCCTTCCTCCGGACATCGTTGGACGTGTTTCAAACCTTATTAGAAGTACAATTTTAAATCATCCTTTTTCTATAAGAATCACAATTTCAGCTCCTTCATGATATCTGATTTTAAGGCAAAATTATCTCAAACTCGGAGAAATTTCACCAAAATCTTCCAAATATTGTGACACATCCTAACCAAATCCTTTGCTAATCTCTTACAGCTTCATCCCAGAAAATGCGTCTTAAAAAACCATAATTCCCACAAAAATCACTCAAACTTTAATTCCATTTCATCCAGTCTACACATCAACACATTTTAGCATCAGCAAGGATATGAAAGGCACGGAAAAATTCTCCATTATAGTATTTTTACATAGATATTTTTTTTCCGGATAGTGGAACATTTTAATTTTGACCGTTACATAATTCTTTAAATAAATAATGAAGTTCACTTTTTTCAGTGAGCTTCTGTGTTTTTCACTCATCTCACCATCCTTTTGTCTGTCCCGTTTTTCCGTTATTCGCATATCCATGGATGAATGCATAAATAGCAGACGAGCATATAAAAATAGGAGCATCAGAACAGTGCGATAATATAGACTATCTTTGTGTATATTAAAAAAAAAGTGTGAGAACTGTTAAATATCTCTATATTCATGTATGAACGGCAGTTCCAGTGTCAGAAAGAGTGAATGTAAATATTTGACATTAAAACATAAAAATTGTGTACCGTGCGATGACAACATGATGATGGACGAAGTAGAACAGATCAGGAGAAAAATGAATCTATTTGACTTTATCGCTGCTATTTTATTCATTTTCTGAAGAATGAAAAAATCATTTCTACAAATGCCGTGTGGGGACATACTCGATGTGATATTTAATTACATTTTAAATGATCTGTAGACAATTTTTCAGTTCCTTTTTTTGTGTATTTAGGTAACAATGACTTCTAAAAATAATCACACACATTCATTCTGTGATTTCATGTGAAAAATATTCGCTTCATCATTTTTCATTTCACAGCGAGTCAGCGGGAATGCCGCCCATTTTTTCTCACTGAAAATAAACACTCTCTGTGACATCGGAAATGTTTGTAGCTTTAAATTGTTATTTTTTTGGATATTATATTAATGTTTATAACAGAGTTGGAAGGACACCACTTTGGAAGCACCTTCATTGGAGTCTGGAACTCACTGGAGACGGCTCCAAAAAGTATAGTCTGGTCATAATGTTGTCCAGACACCAGCGATGTCCAAATTTTTTAAGTTTCTATACTCATATTTTTATAAATTTTGTTAATTCTAACTATACGTGAATGATTAACGTCAAAATTAGAGTTTCAGAAAAAAAATTCCATGTAAAATATTTTTCGAGGGGGGGTCCGGACCCCCGTGGACCCCTCCCTGGCTATGCCCCTGCGATGTCAGAAAATTGGAAATTTTCATTGTTAGTCGTCATTGTTGGATAATGTCAGGACACCATTGGTGTCGAACTCTACTTTTTTGGAGTCTTGTAGTAGATTTTAAATCAATAATGGTCACTTAGAAGTTCCATTCTATCCAGTTGATCCCTAACCAACTAAAGCACCTCAAAAATATTAATTTCTTCCTCTTTAATACTAACTTTTTCCCACATTTTCACACACATATACCATAATGTTCCACTCCCCTAACTCCAGCAGAAAATTGCGCTTAAAAAAACTTTTTCCTCAACAAGAATGAAAATTTATGATTTCAACTGCAATAAATATCAAAATAAAAAATTTGCAATTTGAGGTTTAGTGGATGAAAGAAAGAATTTTTCATCTTAGTAAATTTCAAATGGGAATTATGCGACTATATCTTAGCGAAAATCCGGAAAAGAATTCATGCATACATCTACAATCAGCTTCTTCTGGTATAATAAACAAAAGGGAATTTTTTTTGGGGTTTAATCTGCTTCTTATTCGCTGCTGTTTGTTGAGACTGTTTGAATATTTTATGTAATAAAAATTTACATCAGATATTACAACAAGCTTTACTTGCCTCTAAGTCTTGAATTTATCACAATAGAGGATAGAAGAAAATGAAAAAAAGGAGGGAAATTTTTGTCTGGTAATTATGGTGAAAGATTTTTTTGATTAAAGTTTCTTTTTTCTTCTCATTCGGATAAAAATCAATAAAAAGGCACAAAAGAAGAAACTTCAAAGACGAACTAAGACTATTCAGTTAAAAGAACAACTCAACTCTTATAAATTCGTAATTTAAGCGTTTCTTGCCTAATAATATCACATCAATCAAAAAAAGTATGAAAAGGAACTTTTTCGATGGTGTGGAATCATCGAATATTTGCGAACTCATCGTTCGTGATTCTCTCATTTTTTGTGTGTAAATATATGTTTGGGGTCATTTATAAATGATGTTCATCACAGAAATGAAATTTTCGGACCCCCCAATATTTAAAAAAAGACTCAATCAGCTCAATACACCCCTCATCCTAAAAGTCAGACGTCACTTATGAACGACCCCCAATAAAAAAATTTCTAAATGGAAAAATCGAACGGACCATTGGTTCCTCATACAATTTTCTCTCCCTTATTTGTTCATTTCTCATTTTTTATATTGTAAAAAGATGAACTGTAAATGCATGCAGCGTTGATGACGGTAATGATGATGATGTAGTGTTGAAAATTGATCTCTTGTGACCACGCAAAACTATTATAGAATTGTTATTGATCCATACATCTTATAGTCCCTCTTTGTGTTGATTGCTAGAGAAGTTGTTACGTCAGTCATGACTGAGCATTATTGACAGAATGTTAGAAAGAGATTTGAAGGATGTAAGTTGAAGATTTTTTGTGTTTTATTGATTTTAAGAACTTTTTTGCTAATTATTATATATTTTTATATGAGGATTAATTTTTGGGAATTTTATTAAGCTCCAAATCTTATTTCCTTTTAATATTGTACGTCGTATGTAAGTTATTCCAAGGGGTCATTTACATATTATGCAATGTAAATAATTGAGTTTTTAGACCTCCGTACCGCTTTGTCACAAATTTTCCAAAAATAAATTTATTTTGTATGAACTGTTACAACATCTCATACCCCTCCCCCTATAATGAGTTAAGTAAGAACAGATCGACCCCAACTAAACGTGATAAAATTTGATATATTGGTCATCTGACTATTTTCCTGGCTCAGACTTAAAACTGTCGATGGCCTGTCTATAACACAGAAGCGTCTGGTCAAGACAAAAAAATTATATCTGAATCAACACATTCCTGGTCATGTGAATATCTAGACATGACATCAATAGGTCTGAGCCCAGATAACTTCCTAATCAAGACAGTGTCTAGACCAATTGGGTCTTGACCCTATCAAGAACCATATACCTAGACATATTTAGACCTAGATATATAGACATTTCAATGATCCTTGATAGCAAGACACTCATATTAATGGCAGTATCTTGAAGTTTAGGTATATGGACCCTAAATAGTGTCTGGATAACACCTTGCCTAAGGCTAGACTGAAATAGATCTGACGCAGACAAGGTCTTAACCACATGTTGTCTGAATGATCTTTATGATATGCTACTGACCTAATTTATTATTTTTGCAACATTCATGAGACCTTACCAAGTTAGACAATGAAAAACCATCATATCCCTCAAAAATAAATAACAGAAAATATAAATTATATAAATAATAATTCGCCAATCTAAAAGAAAGAGAAAATAAGGCAGCAGGAAAGAGGAGGAGCGACAGCAGTTCACTGTTATCTGTGAATATGTAACATCATCGTAAGTAATTACAATATGAATAAACCATTAAGGCAATGCTCATTTTCCTTCTTACTGCATTAAAGTATCGTCATCAACATCAATTATTTGTATCTTGATACTTTATTGTGGAACGCAGCAATTCAGCATATTATGTATATGATATATGTAGGTACATATACAGCATATTTATAAATACACCAACAAAAAAAGAATAAACGAAATGAATTCTATGGAGCATGAAAAATTGTTGAGTGATGTGTACATGCAGGTCGCTGCCTCAACATATCATTCAGACGACACAAAATGAGGCACCGAGTGAGAGAGAGCACGCTCGTGCGATACCAAATGATAGGGAGGAGGTAATATCTCTGCAACATGTCATTGAAATTTACATTTGTGAACATAAATTTGTGAATACGTGAAAGCATAAGCAATGACAAAAGTACACATCATATTCCATTTTATATTATTTTCAGACAGCCACTGCTGTTGTTGCAACAGCGTCATACATATTTCATTGCTACACACAAAAATTTATCAACTCGGAATATGTTTTTTGCTGCTGCTGCTGCTTGCTTCTTGTGGTTGAATGAGAAACGTCCCTGTTGATACTAAGCTACTTTTGTGGTATAAATTGCCTTATTTCCTCCACTTCTCGATTCCCTTTTTCTCCTCATTTTTAATATAAGCATGAAAATTCTCTCTTATTCATAAGTGTAGATACACATGTATTTTGGGGGTTGTTTTCTTATGACGTACGATATTTTAGAGACAGCTATATAAAATAACTTTTATGACAATTAATTGACATCATTTATGAACAATCCCACATATTTCAACACACCAAAATTTCGAGAGCACAAAAAACATTTAGAAGCAGCAAGAACAGGCTCTAAAATGTGTTTTTATCGATCTCACAAAATTGATTCATTAAATTATTCACAAATACTTTTCATTGAGCATATTTTCAGTGCTTCTTATTTGCTTTTTAAAGTGAATGAGTGGAAGATATGAAAAATATACAGTTATGCGAAAAGTTTTTATGAAATTAATGACTTCTTCTTCTGCATTTGCTCTTTTCGCTTTAGGTTAGCTTAAATTGAGCGGAAAGAATAAAGAAAGAAATGTTGAGAAATAAAAGTTTGAGATTGGATGTGGGGGGTGTGTAATATGACGCATACTGTTGAGTGGACTAGATGATTTGCAATGGGAAGACTTTTATGAGTTTGTGGTCATTATTGGAAAAAAGTGATTTTTGGATGCTAAGCAGTGCCAAAAGTGAACATTTTTAATATTTCAGTAACACTTTATTTTGAAATCTGTGATAAATATTGGAAACTGCAATCAAATTCCTTCTAAACCATTATTTGACTACCAAATGACTCTTGATTAAATCATGAACCATGCTTCAATACTTGATGGTGGCTTATATTGTGAGAAACAATCAATTTATACGGAATTCCGTCAAATAATTCCAAAATCGACTTACTATAAAGTAAAGTACCACCAAATAAATCTGTGGTTTTATTATTGTTGGTTTGCATTTTTAAGATTTTAGGGAGAATTTTCTGATAGTTCAAACACAATAATTTTTTGTCTATGGAAAATTTGCGACAAAGGGGAGGAGGGGATCGAAAAAGTAATTTTTTGCATGACGTAATTTACAAACGACCCCTGACTGGATTGATTCTAGGTCTGGATTATGGATAGAATCAAGGACATAGCCAGCAAATCGTGGCACTTTTTATAAAGGGCTCAAAATCCAATATTAGTAAGTGCTTTTCACATTTAAGTACCATTCTCAATTTTAGAGACATTAATTCTAAATTCGACATTTTCAGTCAAGTATTTCCGAAGCTATAATTTATAAATAATCATTAAAATTAACAATAAGTCCAAAAAAAATAAGAATAAGGAAAACAAAATTTGAACCCCCTGGGGGACGCCCTTACACCCCCCTCCATAAAATTCTAGTGTAACAATTTATTTGTGTTCAAATAAACAAACAAAAACAAAAAACTTTTCAGCCTTGAATTTTCCAAACTGAAACTAAAGCAAATCGAATTTATCGATTTTTCCCGTCTATATCCAATAATAAGGGATATCAGTTGACTGAGCTATCTAAACTTCTTCATTGCCCAAATTAAATGTATTTCCATTTATCTCAATTTTATCTTTCAAATTAACTTAACTAAGTTTCTATTTCGAATTGTATTTTCATGTTAGAAACTTAATTTAGACAAAGAAGTCTGAAGCATGCGGCAATAGACAATAAATTAGCACAAAAAGGGCTAAAATTATCTACAAGCATTTAATGCAATTTCAAGTTTCTAAAGCTGCAGCAAGTCGGCAAATGCCAAATAAATTCTATGCTTTCTACTTACAAATTCTTATATATATAGCAACCAATACGAAAATTTCTTCAAAAAAGAATCTCCATTAATTAACTTGAAAGCCTGTTATTTATATTTTGGCAACGAATCGAAAGCATAAAAAAATATTAATTAAAAGTTGTAAATTAATGGAATCGCATTGAAAATACGTTGACACAAACTTTTAACTCTCTTCTTGCTCTATCTTTGAGCTGTGGAAAGATCATTATAAGATTGAAGTTATTAATTGAGAAAAATTTCAGAAAGAACTTTTTTTTATTTCTTGAATGTTTAATTTACTGGAAATTTTTAATTTTGGTGATGATATCTATAATATTGTAAATTTGTTTGCTAAAAATAGCCATTTTTGAAACGTATTTTTAAATTTCCTTAATTTTTTGTTTTAAAAAAAAAAGTCTTTTGTACCATAAAACACGAAATATGTGTAAATTAATTTGAAAAATTAACGATATTTTTTGTAATTTAAAATAATGCTACGGACATGTCGTAACAACAGTTATTTTCTCTGTTTGAATTTCAAAAAACCGTTAAAAATTTTTGTCAAGTATTTAAATATTTAAATTAAACAAAGTGTTGGCAAGAGATTCTGAATCAATTTTCTATCTTTAGTCAAAATCACTCAAAAACAGTGAAAACATTTTGTTAACTTAACATAAATTTTGAATTTATTTCAGAACTAAAATGCCCGTTGAATTTTTAAAATATAACGAACTTTTCAAATTTAAATATTTTTGATCTACCAAAAGTAGAACTCACAAAAACTGAACTTATTCCTTCAATACGAAGAGACGTCATAAGGAGAAACTCGTAAAAAGAACTTTTGAAGCACAAAATTTTTAAGAGTAAAATCTACTGCAACATAAGCCTGCAAAATTTCAAAAAGGCAGCACTTCTTCATTGGTATAGTCTGCAACAAGATTTGCAATTATTAATTCCAAAGTTTTTTTCACAAAGAAGAAAAAAATAATAATAAGGAAATCTCATTACATTCCTTTTGAAAAGGCAAATCTTCCTATTTCATTTAAAAATTAAACTTTTTTTTTCTCGAGTAATAATTTTCAAGAATATTTCAAGGATCTTCCTTTCATTATTCTTTTCACTGTCTGCAAAATTTATAAAGTCAGAAGAAAATGAAATATGATTATGACTACGTTGCAAAGCACAATACAACAGAAACAACTATTCAGCTAATGGTCGTAGAATTTTTTTTCATAAAACAAATTTTTTAATTAAATTTTGTTTTACCTAAAAAAATTAAAAACAAACAAAACAGAAAAAGTTTTTCCTTTAGCAACAAAAAAAAAGACCTAATAAATTTATTTCATCATGCCATGACGAGTTGATGTGACTCGAGTATCGAACAAGTTTTTACGTTATACAATTGCATTAAACATAGCATATCAATTAAATTATCCGTTTTAAAATGAAAGGAAAGGCAGATGGTCTATTTTCTTGTTTTATATATTTTTTGTGGCTCTTAGTTCAGTGTTGTTGATTTAATTTAGATTTTACACAGATTTTGGAGATTATATGGCAATTGGACAATGAAATGGCCATGAGTCAGATTATTCAGGCAAAAATGATTAAGTTGAGTCAAGATGCCGTCTTAGACCAGACACCAGGGGCGTATTCAGGGAGGGGTTTTGGGGGTCAAAACTCCTACCTTTTTTTTAAGAAAAAAAAACCCAAACCCCCCCCAAAAAAATTTTCCCGTTTATACAAAAAAAATTCCAAACCCCTCCCTCAAAAAATTTCGGGATACGCCCATGCCAGACACTCAGATACATGGACAAACATGACCCTAACAGCAAATGACACACACTACCAGATCCTATGACCCCCGATATACCAAGAGGCCAGTTTCTTAGGTATAATCCAGGGTATAGCGCAACTATTGTCAAGAATATGGTAAGAATATACCCAAGAAAGCAGCCCCAGACGCTAAGATACTCATTATCATAGATTATTAGACGTTCAGTCATTCAAAACTCAATACCCCCAAACTATGAATCAGCAATGATCGCAATATTATTAAAAATTAATTTTTTTAAGTAAAAAAGTAACCCCCCACCCCGTCCAACCTAAAAAGTGAATGATTCCTTTAGAAAAGTTAGAAATTTATCAAACTAATTTATCGTAGCAGACTTTCAGTTGCTCAAACACTCGGATACCCAAGCTGAGCCAAATTTGTTCTAGATGGTTGTATATCCAACTGCCCGCATCAAAGGATGTATCCTTTTATTAGTCTATACTATATATTTGCCACAACTAGGTCTATGCTTACATTCAGTCAAATACAATAAAGATAACAATACACCAACCCTGCCTCTCATCATCGATTTTCTTTTTTCGTTTATTTGTTTGATGACGAGCGAATTGTGAGAGAAGAAAAGACACAAAAAAATATTGTATAGAAAGAAAAAGTTTTAATTTTAGATGACATAACGAAAATTTTTGCTTGTTTTCCAAATTTTTTTTTCATTCTCATCTCACTTTTTTTCATTCATTCTTTCATCACATGCATATGTCATAGCACGTATTCATTTTCCACCAGAAAAAAAATTTTTTTCGTCAACATTAAAATGAATAGAAGAACTATACGGCATGTGCCGTTTTGTTTGCACTTTTCTCTGTTGTCTGTCTCAACTTCCGCTTGCTCCTCTCTTTATGCTTATTTCCCGAAAAAATTAATTCTAAATTGAATTGAATTTAGTTGAATTAAAAGTAGTTTTAAGGATATTATAAAGAGAAGAGAGGCTCTTCTTTTATGTATACAAGATAAAATGGATAGATAAGATCAGTTTATGTATACAGTTTTCTCTGACAAAATTTCATGGAAGAGTGTTGGGAGTAATTTGAGCTTACGGTTGAAGGAGGCGCATTTTTGTTGAGTTTAGGGGTCTTATGGGATATTATGAGTGAATTTAGTATTTGAAAACGAAACAACTTTAACTTTACAGGAAGCATTGATCTAAAAATGTTAGAACATCATCTTTGGAGCATCAGCATAGCCAGGCATTCTCGATAGGCATCATTTTTTTCAATTTTTGAAGAGGGTCACCCAAATAAGCCCCTGTCCTAAAGGGATTTTTAAGAAATCGCTTAAAAACTAGAGAATTAGTCGAAAAATGAAATTAAATCAGATACTTCATTTTTTAAGTTACTAAACCAACAATTATACTTATCTTGGATACATTTAGACATTGTTCCTCTAACGATAGTATTTTCAATTATTTTAGGGGACATAGTCTTGGAATCCATTTAAAATAGGTCCATTTTCAAGACTTGCAAGCTTAAAAACACATTTTAATAAGCAGATACCCAGCTAAGCATACTGAAAAGCAGAGCTGGCATGACTACTGGAGTCTGGACTCACGGAGTTTTGCCAACTATGTTAAAAAGGACCACGACCAACCTCTTAGGTCTTAAATCAAACTACATACTCTACACATCATGTGACATCACAAAAACACAAACTGACTGATTTATCCCACAGCAAAGTACACAAACAGACAAAACAACATCAACCCAGCCATCTCCATTAAGACAACTGCACGTAAAACAGGAGAAAATCATACGAACTATATGCATTAGGTAGAACTTAATTCAAGCTTGCTCCAAATTTCCTCACATCCCTGATCTAGTTTCATGAGAACTTGCTCCTTCCTCTCGAGAAAAATGCAAGACAATAGAGGAAAGAAAATGAAAAGACAAAAAAAACTGAAAATTTTTTGCTGCTTTTTATTTGCTATTTAACAATGACCTAAAAAAATCAAGTCATACACATCTAAATTCAATTTGTGATCTCATCAACATAAATATTTTTGTGTATACGAATGACTATTTGCTATAAGTTTTTATTTTATATGCCTACATTCACATACAATTTATGAATCAAGATATATCGTCTTATTGCCCAAAAATGTTCCCTTTCCTCTTTTTTTGTTGCTTTCAGGAAGATACAGCAGCACAAATGGAACATGAAGACAACAGCCATGAATATAAAGACACAAAAAGCATTCCCCAAAAAAACTTTTATATTGTGCTGCATAAAAATTTATTTATATACAGAGAATACAACTGTATGCTGAAACTAGAGTTGACATAGTGACGCAAAACAAAAAAAAGTTGGGGAGAATGAAAAAATGTTACAAATAAATATAAAAATGATAAAAAACGCAATTGGGAATTTTTTTCATTTTAAAATTATTCATTTCTTATTTAAAATTTAATGCGAAGGGGTGCATGCAGGGGGAGATAATAGCTAATTGAGAAGTTTTAGATTTCCGATAGGAGGGAAAAATTCAATTACTAAAAAATACAAGGAAATCATCAATTTTGATGGACCATTTACTTCATTTTGGTAGATTATTGAAGATAATTGAATTGTTTTTTTTTAACAATGGGGTGCATTCTGCTGATAAGTCGAAAAAAGTTAAATTAAATTCTTTGAAAATAAATTAATTTTTTAAAAAAGATATAAAAATTCAGATTCAAATTTTCAAAATAACTTAGGGATTTGGAACCCTCGTTTGAAAGAATCAAAAATCATTAGATTAGTAATCGTTTATTGCAACTTTAATTTATATTCTAAGCTGGCTAAAAATTAATCTTATTCTAGCTTATTCTACGCTGCCAATTGAGTCTAATTTTTATTTAAAAAAAAATTTCCTCACCCCTTTCTAAAGATTCTGAGAATGAAGTAAAAAAAATTGTACTAAAGTAGAACCTGTTCAAAATTTTTAAGATTGGATGGGGGATTTGAACCCATGACCTTTTGGTTTATGCAAACAGGACATATTCATTTATTTAATGTATTTTTAATTTATACTTAAAGATGGCTAAAAGTTGGTAATATTTTATTCAACCTAAAATCAATAAGTGTATGCAAAAATGTTTATTAATTTATATTGTATCCAGATACGAATATAAGAAGGCATGGGTTGGTAATCCGAATACGCTACCCATTGAGTCTGACTTTATCATACAAAAAAATAAAACTAACAATACAATATGATTTTTTTCTCTCCTAATTTCATTTCCCATCAGTCAATAGCAAGCAAATAGATTAAATTAGATATTAATCTATTTTTACAAGTGTTTTAAATTAATTCTACACATGAGCATAAATTGTGTTGCCTTCCATAACCTAATTACTACATACATCCCCAATCAGAGTAAAAACAAGTTTTATATTACTGTATTTACATCAGGGAATGCTATCGCATCGAGAATAACTCGTTAGGCATGGAAGAAAAGAAAGTGAATAAACATAAAAAAGTTCAGTTTATTTCCTCATAATAATCAATATTATCAACCCTTATCTGGGAACATTTCTATAAGAGCATTGGATGAGGGGGGAGGGAGGGGGATTCCTAAGTGTACAAATAAAAACATAAACTAAGGGGGAAAATTACATACGACAACAAAATAAATAAAAATCCGATGTTGACTTGTGCACAGTAATTTTCTGCTGCTATTAACATTTTTATGGAACAAAATCTCATCATATTATGTTGATGTGTGACGTTGTTCATGAGCGTATAAGCAATTTTTTTTAAATAAAAATATAGTTCACTGAATTGAAGCTCCTTTATGAATACCCGGGAAATGTAAAAGCTTGATTGAATAGAGAATTTAATTTTATAATTTTACAATTCATGTTTTACGCATTGTAGATGATGCAGGAAAAAGTTACATCATATTTTCCCATTGCAACATGGTTGATGCAACTGATACATAAATTCACAGCACAGTAATACATTTTCCTCTCTATTTTTACAGCTACATATCGGTAAATAATTTATTTCGTATGTTAAATTCAATTTTTTATATTCATGGCTTTGCTAAATACATATGGAAATTACATTTTCACTCCACGGTTTTTGTAGTTCTAGGGAATGGTTTTGGTATTAGGTCTGAAGGGGTTGGCTAACTAATTTCTATTGATATGGCTGAAAATATTTTTTTTTGGGATTATTTGAATGAATTCGATAAAATAATGAAAAAGAAAAATATTAAATTTTGTATAATTTCAGAACAAAAAATAGTTTATAAAAAATATTAATTTTGGGAATTAAAGAAGAGTTATTTTTATTCTTTTCTGATATTTAAAAATAAAGATTTCTTATTTTTCGGAAAACAACTCGATGGAAAATTTTCACCAATTTCCCATCTAGTGAATCTTTTAAAAATAGTTAAAACTAATTTAAACAATAATTTTGCAACTGAAAGGTAATAAAAATTTAAAATAAAAAAAGTAAAAATCAGCAAAAAGAATACAAGATGGAACTATGTGTTATTCAGTCGGAATTAACGGATTTCTTAGGATTTGAACCTTTAACTTTTTGTATATTTAAGACATTACTTTTATTCTTATATTTTTAGTGTGATTAATTCTACAAAATGCATACTGAAAGGAATATCAAATGATGTTGTTGCTTATTTCACAATGTTTCGTTATTAATTCAACTTTTTACGAAAAAAAATAACATTAACATAAAAACTTTTGTTCATCAATAAAGAAAATTTCGCAAAAACAATTTAGAAAATTAAAAAAAATTTAAAAAATGTCTGAATTTTTATAGAAACAAAAATATTTGAATAAGATCTCTTCCTCATCAGTTACCTACAGCTTAATAGATTCTGAATTTGCAAAATAACATTTATAAAAATCCCAAACTAATTCATGAAGAAAAAATAATCTAAAAAAATTATTCGTGATGGGATTCGAACTTGTGACCGTTGTGACAAAATAAAATTTTGTTTGAGGAAAAAAGGAAAGTTAATATAATTAAATTTTGATGATGCAAAAAATTACTTCTTGTCAAATCAAGTAAAAAGTTGCAAAAAAAACATAATAGATATTAGAGAACACGTCATATATTTCCTTAATATTTTATTGGGATTTGAACTCATTAAAATAAAGTTGAAAATAACGATAATCATCTTTGATTTAATTTCAATTTAATTACACTTTGACAAAAGCTTAATTTAATCAATGTTTACTTTATTGTTCAATTTCAGAAGATTTTTAATCATAGCTTAATCGCAATAACCTACTAATACACCTTAATATCTACAAAGTTGTTTATAGAATACTTCTATGAAAGTTATTGTGAGGCAAATAATTAAATAATCAATTTTATATCCAGCACTATGATGCTAACTAGATTTAAGAAATCTGTAATACAACCTTACAGTTACTTACAAATAAATGAATTCCAAAAAATTCTTTTAATCTAGTCTAACTTTAAAAATACCTCTGCATTTTAATCCCTTAAAAAGTAAATAAATAAATTACAATACATGTGACTACGCTACCAATGAATACCCAGATCTAGTTTTTTGTAAGTATAATTTATTGAAAATCTACGGCTTACGTTAGAAAATGTGAAAAAGTTTATTTTATTTACATAAAATGCAAACAACAACTTTTCATCGTTAAAATTTATGCTATTTTCAATACGAATTAATTAAAATCAATTTCGCATGAAACAATTTTTCGGATGTTGATCTAAAAGAGAAAAATACGTAATCCGATTGGTAGATATGTAAAAAAATTCTATGTATTTTTTGGAAATGCAAAACTGTAGTTTTGCTAGTACAATCATCAAATTTACATAAACATAACCTCAAAATCAACATCGAAATGCTCATTTTTTCCCTGTCATTTGAAGGATTTTAAATGTATCTTGGATTTGAATATTCATGATTGAAATCAAATTTCCCCACATCCATTACTTAATATCACAGCTTTTATTTATTTTCAATGAAACATAACACACATTCATTAGTGAATCAAACGAAATCACGATTTTTTTTGCAGTTTCTACTCAATTTTATGCTTGTCTCATACATTTTGTTTCGTTGGGTTTAAGACGAATTGGGGGGTGTTCATCAATGACGTCCATAGGAAAATGAAACCTTTCTCACATATTTCATGAAATTTTGAAGCAAGAAATAATTCTTAAGGGTACATGACTCTGTTCCAGCCCCCTAGGGAGAGCTATAAATGCTGGACGTAATCTATGAACAAATCTATGAAGATGTTTATGACGTAAAAGCAAGAAACATGTATGTTACAGAGAAATGACAAGATTTTTCAAGTACAAATATGGGTGTGTGTATACAGGCACAATATATCTATCGTATTTGATGGAAGCAGGGTTGCTAACTGGGTTATTGTATGGGGCAAGACAATATTTTAGTCAAGATTTGTCTGTGATAAAGATATGACTTGTCCGGATGTCTACACTCGGACGTTATATGTTCCAGACAGATTTCAGTCCATGACAGCAAGATACTGAGGTAAAATCTTGTCTAGTGAGGGCATTTGAGCATCACTAAATGCAAATTTCCTAATGCTGATTAAGAATTTGACTAAAAGCTGACCATTTGAGTTAGGCACATGACTAGACTTACTTATGAAGCTGATATTTGGCTGCTGCATTTCTTGATCAAAACATGACCCCGCCATCCATTGTCTAAGATCTTGGTAGGACCAGACATTCAGGTTATCAACCCTGAATGAAGAAACCTTGTCTTGATAGATAATAGAAATTTTTTTCTACATCATCAAAAATTGTACAATACAAATCAAGACATAGGGAGAAGAAAATGATGTGAAAAAGAAGAAGACAAATCAGTGTGTGTGAGTGAGAGAAAAAAAAAGTGATGATGGAGAGTCTCAAGTTAGCTATTGATGTATGTACGCTCAATTTGATACGTCTATTGATTAGTAATTTGAGTGTAAGCAGTAGTAATGACTCTGTCGATTGACGATGCTTATTTTTATGTCTATTTCTGAACATCTCAACTCCTTTTCATCATCACTTGTCGCTCTATATTTCTATTTCATTTACCTTTTTCAATCATCATTAACATCATCATAAATATAATAATAAAAGCAATCGTCTCACATTTTTCATCATCGAGAAAATATTTTTTCTTCATCTTTCTCTCGTTGTCATTATTTTACTCATATTTAAAATCAATTTATGGATGGAAAAAAATGAGTAAGAAAATTATTCTGGT
This sequence comes from Chironomus tentans, assembly GCA_963573255.1. NCBI lineage: Eukaryota > Metazoa > Arthropoda > Insecta > Diptera > Chironomidae > Chironomus > Chironomus tentans. The sequence goes on from OY754303.1 coordinate 12,386,659, forward strand.
TTTGTGATTAAAGCGCATTTTATTTTTGTGCAATGTATGAAATCGGAGGTATTTTGATGTCATTCTATGGTTTTTAAAAAAGAAGAGTAGAAAAAGGAGGTAATACTCTTATACTGCTAAAATGTATGGCAGTTTTGTTGCCATTTTGGAATAAATCCAATTGAAAAAACTTTTCCATCTTAAAATGTTTTATTTTTGGAAGAAAATATGACAAATTCTTGGCAAAAACAGCTGTACTATGCACAGATCATACAGAAGACAGTCTCAATTGTCACTAAGGCTTTCCGTGGCACAAAAGAATTTGATTTATAAGCACTTTTAAGCTTATTCTTATCTTTTTTATCTAAAAGGCTTGTCTAGGGGCGTAAAAAGGGGGAGTGTGGGTCAAACTTCTTAAAAATAAGTTAAAATTGCAGGGTATTTGGACATACACATTGCATGGAACTTGGCAGTGAAAATGTCTATACTGAGACAATAATACAAGCCATTAAGTGAAATCCAGGTGTGAAGAGACACCCTGGATATTCAGAAGTTGCATACTGCAAAATAGGGATGAGTAAATCTAAGCTTGATTTGTGGACAGTGAATTTGCAGAAACTAGGTGACAAGTTCAACAACAGAGTTGCATCCTAAGCTCCTTTATTGAAGCCAGAGTTTCAAAGTGGTCAAATACCGGAGAAGAATTCTGATAGAAGACTTCTAGTCTTTTTAAGTTAAAGTTGTGTCATCACCGTCAAGGTACCTTAGTAGCAATGGCAATTAGAATGCAGTCATGCAAGTGTATAAATCGATATCGGATAAATCATGTGATTGATATCACCACATCAATTTAGAACATATTGCCGCTTGGGTATCCCTAAGAAATCGGTTCTATGTTCACAGTAAGAAAATTAAAAGAAGATTCTCTTTAGAATTAAGATTCTTAATCTGATTTAAAGTTTCACCCCCAATTAAATTACATTTAAATCCCAATCTTCAAGTGCGAACAAAACTTATTCAAGTCACATAGCAAATCAGCTCAAAAATAAACAAAGAATGAAGATCAAACAAACTTTTTTATAAAACAGAATAAAAACTAGTTTGTTAGACAAACAGACATAAGAATAAATTACTAACATAACCACAACCAATTTTTCCATTTGTGACAACGCGCCAAAAAAAACTTGAAAATAAAAAGAAGCAGCAGCAAAAAAAATATGATTGAAAGAAGCGAAAAGTTTTTGTCATGCATGATGAACGAGTGAGTAAAGCGTATAAGTAAGAGACAACGATGAGTTGAAAACAAACATTTTGTGTTCAATTTGCTTGTAACATTTTAATAATAAATGTTGACAAATGAAAAACTTAAGATGACAGGAGGAACTCGACGGCAACAAACAAGAAAATTACACACAAATAACAGCATGAACTGAAAATTTAATGCTGCTTTCTTTTCCAATCTCTTTTCTCATTCTAAATTGATGTGCACGGTGTGTAATTTTCCTTGTAACCAGAACGCTTACATAAGCTCGCTAGGTGTTCAAAATGAACCCTATAAATGGGGGGTCGTTTAGTTATTGAGTGACGCTTTTAATGACACAAAGAAATTTTTTTTGAATTTTTCTCATTTTTGCTTAAAGTTCAGACCCTGCTCACCCAGAATGAGGTGTGTCAAAAAGGTATAACCAAAGCAATAATCCTTAGCGTCATTTTTAAAGGGAATGCTAAACTCAAATTTGGACCTGGCTACCCAACCAAGACTAAGATTAAAGGGTGTATCCAGGGGGGTTTTGAGGGTCAAACCCTTGAGGGTTTTTAAAAAATCCAAAAAGTCAAATTTGTTGGATCATAGATACACCCCTACTAGTATTGTCATCAAAATTTAATGAAAATTTGTGTCAGTTCCACAAATTTCGTAAAAATCTGAGACATGAAGGAAAATTTTAAAATTAATGGAAATTTTCTTGAATAAAAATCCAGAACAAAATTTCAAAAAAAAATCTAAGACAGCTTAAAGTATCCAGTACAATCCCAGAAAAAATAATCAGATGGCCAGCCTACTCAAGACCAAAATAAAAGCTTGCTACATCATTAAAATTGCGTACGTGATAACTAAACAACTCCCCACGTACGCTGATTGTGCGTACCGTTCCAGATAATGTGAAAATGATTGGAAAAAACGAAGTTTGCTGAGAGAAAATATTTATTGAATATTACGTAATCAATAAGAGAGATATAAATAATTTTCGCATGATGAAATCGAAACAAACAGATACAGGCACAGTCAGTCGATAGGAAAGCTGAATGGGAGCAAGAAAGTGGAAGAAACATTTTTATTTATTTATTTACATTTTGCAAGATGGCACTTCAATAAATTTATCAAAACAAAAGCTGAATTTGAAGCTTTTTTTTTCATTCAGAAGCAGCAGCAGGCAGAGAAAAGGAAAAACTGGCAAATATTTCTCTTTTATTTATTTATTTGCGCGTTCAAGTTTAAGAACAGCATTACATAAATTGGATACGTTAATAGTATTGTACTCTCGTCTTCTTCATTCTGTTTTATAATTCTTTTTTATGTTTTGATTGTTTTCAGTTGTTAAAATATTTTTTTACATGATTTTTTATTTCAACATTCAAGAATGTATGATGAGATTCTATTTGCGAATATAAAGCGAGTTATAAGTTAAGCAGATGTAGATGTATACGGATTATTTGCAAGTCTGTAAGGCACACAAGAGCTTGCTTTTTAAATCAGTGCTGTTCAAACTGTTTACTTTGATATACACTGATGGAGGGTGTCGTTGTAATTTTATTTTGTTATTTTTTTTGTGTATGTATGCATGGAAGAAGGATTTTTTTGTAAATAATGAATACTGAGTAAATGCTTTGGAAGTAAAAGGTTTTTAGGGGTTAAGTTGTAATCCTCAGCTTTAATATTTTGATATTTTCGATTTAATAGATGCCCCATGTTAAGGTATTTTCAATAGTGATGTAACCTAAGGGCCCCTTTGCGATACAAAGTAACCCCCTTATATAATTATATTAAATTAACAAAAGGACATAATATATATAGCTACGTCACTTTCATACAGGTCAGTAAGTATTTATATATTTTGATAACTCTGCCTAACAGATCCTCATATTTTCTTCATAGCGTTTGTGTGGCATAGCTACCAGGCTGTCCAGTGGAGTAACGAGGGTCCATGGCACCTCCGGAAAAATGTCTAAAAAGCTCCACTTTTACCACCCTTGTAACTTTGTAATTTGCAGTACAGAAACCAGTGACTTATCAAATGTAAGGCGACAGGAACCGTAGCCTCGAGCATTTTATTTGAAACCACATGAAAAAATCTTTGTCTCGATACTGACAAAAGTAGTCAATTTTACGATATAACCAGCAACAAATATCAAAGACAATGCTACTCAATAACTTTTTACAACAAGCTTACGTAAAGTTTTAATAATATTCTAATGCTTAATAAAATTTCGAAATGCGACCGAGAGAATAAGAATATAAAAAAAATTCAATAAAAGTAATAATAATAGATTTTGTAGACTGTAAGCTTAGACATGTCCATTATACATAGCTAAAATAAATTTTTTGTTGACTTTTATTTTAAGGAAATTCAAGAGAAAGAGCGAGAGACTTTATTGTCACCATTATGGCATTCTTGAGAGAAGTGCCACGTTTCAAGTGTACATAAGATGATAAACTACCATTCTTTTATATCCTTGTGAAAGTCTTAAAGGAAGTAATATTTCATTCTTTCACAATAAATTATGTAAAAGAGAGAGAAGGAAAGAAGGAAAAATCAATAGTTAAATTCACAGCAATTACTGTTGGAATCAGAAAAATAAATTTCTCACATATAATGCGCAATGAATGAAGATTGAGGAAAAAGTTTTTTCTTTATTTTTCCACCCTCAACAAATAAGTTAAGACAAAAAGTGTGTCAGATTGTTTATTAAAGAATCTGCTTCTTCTTTTTCAAAAAGAAAATATTTGAGGGAACTTTTCCGAACTGCACGTGACTGAGATGCTTATTCAAAATTTTAATGATTTTTTTGAGGAGGGTCGTTTGATTGAAATTGAGGAGTAATGTTGGAGATTTTCAAATTTTTTGTGGGAATTTAAAATCATTCAATCTAAATTTGATTTTTTCAGGATTAACGGCAACTTAGGATAGCTCAATGGAGGCAAAGGGTGGGTATGGGTGAGAGGGGATTTATAGACTTGGGTTCGATACCCATTCGTGATGTTTTGTTAAAAAATCTGTTTATTTTTCTACTGAGTAGTCCAAATTTTGCATTTTTAAATTAGTTTTAGCATTAAATATAAGTTTTTAACATTGCTTTTGGCCAATTTAGTGGCATACTCATAAGAAATGACTATCACCCACCCCCCAACTCAATTTGAGATTTTTGGCATCAAAGGATCGCGGATCCTGGTCATCTGTTCTTTACTACGACTTTAAACAATGCCAGAATTAAGTGTCCGTTTAGTTTAAGACATCTTCTATTAAAGAAATTTGCCAGTAGTGGAATTTGGGTATTTGTACCCCCCTTAACGGAAAAATCTTCAATTTTCTAGGGTTTTTGAGAAAAAATCAAGAAAATCTCCCCTAAAAATTCAAATACCAGGGCGCATCACTCTTCCTTTGTTGTTAACGTTACATAATATCCAACCGACCCTTAACTTATACCAAACTGAATACTTTTTTAATTTCAAAACAAATCTCCAGCATTTAAATACGAAAAAAGCCTCCTAAACCCAATCAAATCATACAAAGAGAAATGATTAATCCCTCATCTACAATAACACAGCTTTTTTCATTCAGAACCCCATAGCAAAAAAATTAATCATCCTCACACTGCACCGTCCGGGCACATTATTTTCGTTCCCCACGAGATATAAAATAATCTGTAAAGGAATCCTCTTCTTATTTGTTTGCTTTTTTAAATTTTAATTTCCCCCCAACATCACTTTCAAATATTTATTTAGCAACTTGCATTGGCTGTGTAGGATAGTAATAAGGAAGGAAAGGAACAAGAAGAAAAAAGAAAGCACAGCATTCGCTTTTTATGATTAAACCATAAAAAAAATTTCATTTGTTTTCTGTTTTTCTTTTTTTACACGATTTGGATGCTAATAGTAGCAGCTTCAAACAAAACAAAAGAAAAGGGAAGAATAGTATTATAGAGATGAAGGAGGCACGCCGCATCATCATGTATGCATGTGCGATGATGCTTTCAAAAATTTATAAATCTCTTCTCGCATTAGAGTTTTGTTGAGCTATGTAAAGTTATTTTTTCATATTTTTTCTGTGTGTGCTTTGCTGTTTTTTTTTTAAATTCAGCTGCTTCAGTTTTCAGTGGGGGTAGTTTGGATATTATATAACGTTAAAATTGACCATTTTAGATCACGCAGGGGGGTATCCATGAGTGCTTTTTGAGGGGTTTAGAATTATCTTTTATCTTTAAAGGGTAGTGTTGGTTTTTCGAAAAATAGGGATGTTGACTACGAACACCCCACTCCCCCCACCCTGGATACGCTTTTGCTTACCAAAATTTCAATGAAATTTTAAAAATTATTCTGAAGACCCCCTAAAGCTACGAAATATCTGAACAATTTCTCTTATTTTCAGCTTTTTGGGGTCCTTTAAAAATGACGTCCAACTTTTAAGGGGGATGGGGAGGTTACTTAACTACCTAATACTTCCCACAAAATAATTTTTTAATAAACTTTTGTATGAAAATTAAGAAAGTAAGGGATGGAGGGGGTCTTAACAATACTAGTTTTTGATAGACGGCATTTATAAACGACCCCCTCTTTCACCCCATTCTCCTTGAACTCGCTTTGTCTTCTTCTCATTCTAACTGTCAGACTGTGTTTCAAGGAAGAAAAGGCATATCTGTGTGATGTGAATATGTGAGCAAACAACAAGAGATAATAACAGGATATATGTGTAGATGTACGTAACTACATTTTCGGAATTAGTAGTAGGAAAACATCAAAAAAAGCTCAAAGCAGGGTATGTGTATATTATCATAAGTATTATTATTTGACATTTCATTTGTCGCCATGACGCTTTACGGAAATTAATTAAATATACATTTTGTGATTATATTAAAAGGTTTTCGGCTGCTCTTAGGCATCAAAGAGACGAGACACAAAACATACAAATTTTCCTCTCCTTTTTGTGAATTCTTCCCTCCTATTCTATGTTCCATTTAATTCATTTTGAGCTGCATGGAGAGGGGTATAAATGATTTTAATGCTAGATCAACTATCGCACTGCTTCTATATAATTTCTGATGCAAATTTAATATTCTTTATACATAATTGGATATTTCTGACATTTCATGTTTCTCGTCAAAATATAACTTGAAAGCTTGGAAGTTGAAGAAAATTGTGTCTTAAGTAGTTTATGTTCATTAAATTAGTGCAGGGATGTTGCAGTCTTTTGGGTTGTCAGATAGAGTTGGAAGGATTTCCTCTGAATTTTGTTTAATAATTTATATCAGAATTGTCTAAATTACTATATTTGTTAGTTTCTTTTTTAAATTTTAGAAATTTTTATACATTTTATTTATCTTTTTATAATTTTTTTAAATTTTTTATTAAAATTTGTTTTTAGTTTTGTTTTTAAATTAAAATTCTAAATTTAAAACTCCTCACTAATCCTCAAAATTTTTTAAATTTAAAAATCTTTTAAATTTTTAAATTTAAAAATCTTTTAAATTTAAAAATCTTTTAAATTCTTAAATTTAAAAATCTTTTAAATTTTTAAATTTAAAAATCTTTTAAATTTTGAAATTTAAAAATCTTTTAAATTTTTAAATTTAAAAATCTTTTAAATTTTTAAATTTAAAAATCTTTTAAATTTTTAAATTTAAAAATCTTTTAAATTCTTAAATTTAAAAATCTTTTAAATTTTTAAATTTAAAAATCTTTTAAATTTTGAAATTTAAAAATCTTTTAAATTTTTAAATTTAAAAATCTTTTAAATTTTGAAATTTAAAAATCTTTTAAATTTTTAAATTTAAAAATCTTTTAAATTTTTAAATTTAAAAATCTTTTAAATTTTTAAATTTAAAAATCTTTTAAATTTTTAAATTTAAAAATCTTTTAAATTCTTAAATTTAAAAATCTTTTAAATTTTTAAATTTAAAAATCTTTTAAATTTTGAAATTTAAAAATCTTTTAAATTTTTAAATTTAAAAATCTTTTAAATTTTTAAATTTAAAAATCTTTTAAATTTTTAAATTTAAAAATCTTTTAAATTTAAAAATCTTTTAAATTTTTTAAATTTTAAAAACTTTAAAAAGGTGAATTTGAAGAAGATATATTTGAGTTGGTAAGGTTGTTATCTCATATCAGGTTGGAGCGTGTCCAAAGGGGGTTCAAAAACCCTTTCAAAAATATTTTGCTTATGCCCCAGCTGACTCTGGCTAACCCCCTCTTCCTATACTGAACATGAATCTCTCTAGATTCCGGTAGTGTTTTTGTAGAGTGCAGAGTAATTTCTGATTTATACAACAACACAACAGCTCTAAATTTTCTGAAATATATGCAATGGTGCAGTCCCTCAATGCGTACAATGAACTTTATCTCCTCAAAAAATGCTTCGAAATTATTTCCTAAATTTGAAACCTTTTTTAAAGTCACCGAAAAAAACATTCTGACCATTTCTTTTAAAGAATTCTCAGAATATGCTGACTACTACCCCAACAAAATTTTATTTAAATGACATTGAAATATTTTTTTATTCAAGCCACTGTCGCAGTTCTTTTTTTTTCCTCGTAAAAGATCTTTCATCAGAATTATTAGCTGGAGTAGACCGAGGCATGTCTAGACAAAGAGTAAACAAATTTTCAAAGATTCAATGATAACTTCTTTTCTATGCGTAAATGTTCCCATCCACAATAGACATTTTCTGTTGAATTTTCCTGCCGTGACTCTCAACCATTTGACTGAGTAAAAATCGATATTAAGCCCCTGATTAATTTCATCCACTATAAAGTGTCTTCCATTAATCTTCCATCTCATTCACAAATTTTATCCGTATCTACATCGACTATGAGGTGATTTAATTAAATTAAATATTAATCCGCTTTTCGTGATGATATTGGAATGTAATTAAAGCTTTACCTGAATGAAAAAAAAGTTTTCTCTTGGATTTCTACAACCATCAAACACACTCTCATTCATCCATCTCCGCATATTTCTCATCATCATTACTTATTGAAATTGATTTTTCTATCTCAAAGAAAGAAAGGGAGTTCAATTTTTCAACCATATACACGTATTTATCCTTCATCAATCCAGAAATAAATTGAATGTACATATACAAAAAAGAAGCATAAAAATATGATGGTCTATTCACTAATGACGTGCTATAGTTATAGATAATATAAATTGTTAAATTTTGAGCTGGAATATGGATTTCTGCTGATTTTGACTGGGACTATGAGTCAGTACCCAACTAACATTTGGGGGATGATGGTTTGAAGCTATTCTTCACTTCTCAATAGGAGCATGGGATACCAGAAGTGCATGGGATGAAAGAGAAGTACCTGAGTGACAATGACTGACGTATTGCCGTGGTGGCAACTTGATTGGGCTCTCACATATCGATTTATCCGTCTGCATGGCTGCCATGTAATTACCATTGACGTGTTATCGCCATAAAAGCGCATTGGCGGCAACGGCAATTAGAAGGCAGCCATGCAAGGAGGATAAAAGCAGAAACAGACTGACATCATGTCAACTTAGACCAAATTACCGCTCGGACTTCTTTTTTTACTAATTGTTGAATCTAAGGCCTGGTTTCTAGAGTTATAGGAAGGACTTCACCTACCTACCCAAGGATATCTTAGGTTATGATATCTCAGAAGTGGGACTTCTTAGTGTTATTCTCAAGGAAAACTGGTTAGTTTTAGTTTGAATTAGATATGATTAGGTAGGACTAGGTAGTTTTAGATAAGTTTGAGTAGGATAGTCACCAAAAGTAGCCCTGAAAATCACGTTTTGATTGCTGGATCATCATTAAAACTCTCAGGTAACTAAGGCAATAAACGTGTATCCTTAAGCTTCTAGCATTAGAATGGGTAGACTAAAAATCTAAATTTTCAACATACATCAATTATTAACAACCCCCTAAATAAGGAAAAAAAATTTTTTTGGCGTAAAAGTCGGACGAGAAAGGAAAAAAAACTGAAATAAAAAAAACTTTTCTATTCCTTATATTATTGCTATTAACGACTAAAATTCAATACAAAGAAAGGAAGAAGAAGGACGACGACAAAGTTTATTTTTCTTCTGTATACATCCTTGTGGTTAGTTCCATATATTTTTTTGCAAATGAATTAAAATGTGCCATTGACATGAATACGAAAAAAGCTCTTTTTTCCTTTCTATTGCTCCCTATAATTTCGTCTTGTTGTATCTCGTCTCCTTTCTTTACGTTTAGAGCAATGAATAAAAGAAGAAGAAAAATCGATTAAGATTTTCTTTCTTTTCATTCGTTTGAACTTTATTCATCGCATATTGAAAGAAATAAAAATATAGACATAAAATGAGCATATTTACATATATCCAATCTGTGGAATAGTTTTGGGTAGTGAATGGAAAGAAATTTAAGGATATTGTTCATTTGAATGGAGTTGATTTAAGGCATTTATGATATGTATTTAAATCCGATCCATACAATTATCCCGAGCGGCATAAAGAGGTAAAGGTATGGAATCCAAGCATGCAGCTGTTGAAATCCAGAAATGTATAAAAGGTATCAAGGGTTACTAGATGTACCTTACTCTACTCCTTAGGATGATCTACTCTACCCTTACCATCCACCTATGGTGTCCTAGAATAGCGTAGGTGTGATGGCCTGGGATAACCTACTACACCTAACCCTAGGATACTCTACGGTACATCTATCTATCTTACCCTAGGTGGGTAGGGTACCCCATGTAGCCCTAGAAACTCTCAGGTGTGCTAACTTTTAATTGTGCAGATTGATATACTTTCTTAAACTAAATTGTATTGCTTAGGTCAGGAACTGCATAATAAAATGATAAAATAGAAGAAATGCTCACCTGGCTTGCAAGATCTGAGTGTAATTATCTCAATGATGTGTTATAGACTACTTAGATTCTAATTATTATTTTTTGGAACCAAAATATTCTCCCAACTATGTGTAGCCTAAATAATCTAATCAGCTTGCAGATTAATCTTAGATAGAATAATGTTTAAATTCATTCAAGTCAGGTGAGCATTCCTTCCATTTTATTATTTTATTATGCAGTTCTTGACCTAAGCAATACAATTTTATCTAAGAAAGTCCATCCATCTGCACAAATAATGTCATTTGGCTAAGCCAGCCCAAAACTGACCCTCACATGCATATTGTTCCGTCCAAATATTCTCAATGTAAAAACAAACCCACTACCAACCTCTGATTTCATGCCAAATGGTATGCAAGTAGCAGACATACTGACACAGAAAGCACCGAGAGCTTCCTACAAAAAAGAAGAAATTTATGCACATAAAAAATAGAAAAAAATTGTTTAAAATGCAATAATCCAATACACAGTGCTGAAGGATTATTATGCGCAAAATTCTGCACATGATATATGTATATAAACTTCTACTACTTATACATTTGCATCATGAACCGGAATGAATGCAATTTGAATTATAAATGTCAATATAAATCATGATCAGGAAATATTGAACGTGCTTTCATTGAGTGAAGGGGATGAAAAAATTAAAATGAAATAAAATAAAGTTTACGTCTTGTTATAAAAAAAATTGAAATCCAATTCAATCAAAAAAGAAAAAAAGGAAATAAATGAGAAACTATTTCTTGTGGAAAATTTAATTTTTTAAGTGTATTTCATTCACATAATTTTTAATAGTCTTGCAGTATTTTTCTAAAGTTATGGGATTGTACTAGGATATTGCAGTATAAAACGAAAACCTTTTACGATTCCTTAGTTATAATGATACGCTGTACAGAAATAATGAGCAAAACCCATCAGCTTATTTAAGGAATTAAAGTTGAATCATTAAAGAAGTTTTATTCGTTTCCGGAATTGCAAGTGAAAACTTTTAGTCGCCTAGACGTGTTCTGTTTGGTCTCTTTTTTTCAGTCATACTTTGAAGTGGTTGTTATTAAGTTAACGAGTAATAAAGATGAAATGTTAAAGGATACGAGTCATTAATTATATGGAGAAAAAAATTTAACAATTTTAACAGAAAACGAGTTGATTTTGACAAAACCTGAGCAAATTTTGACAAGAAATGATCAATTTTGAAAGAAATTGTGTAAATTTTGACAAAAACTGAGCAAATTTTGACAAAAGCTGAGCAAATTTTGACAAAACTTGAGCAAATTTGACAAAAACTGAGCAAATTTGACAAAAACTGATCAATTTTGATATAAATTGAGTAAATTTTGACAAAAACTGAGCAAATTTTGAAACAAATTGAGTAAATTTTGACAAAAACTGAGCAAATTTTGACAAAAATTGAGCAAATTTGACAAAAACTGAGCAAATTTGACAAAAACTGATCAATTTTGATATAAATTGAGTAAATTTTGACAAAAACTGGGCAAATTTTTACAAAAACTGAGCAAATTTTGACAAAAATTGAGCAAACTTTGAAAGAAATTGTTTAATAATAATTTTTTCTAAAAAAATAATCAACTAACACGAACAAAATCAATTAACATGAACCAAAAATTTTATCTCTTTTCTTCCAAACAAGAAGTTTCTTTTTATTCACTTTTCTATTTCCAAATCATCTTCTTCTTCGATTGTTACAGCCACCACACATAACACTTCGATTATCTTACGACAACTTCCCAAAAAAGCGCAAATAATATATCCATAAACTACCTATACAAAAAACACTTCCCATCTACTTTCTAATCTATTCCTTAAAATTCAAAGTTTATCTTTGAATATCATTTTTAACCCACTGAAGTTATTTAAAGTTTGATATTTTTGGAAAGTTATCAAAAAAAACAGGATATGCATTCCATTGGTGTAAAAAAAGGAGGAAAGCATCAAATGTACACATTTACAAACATAAACTATAAAGTAAAGCACAAAGTCATAAAACTAAACTCGTTCTATTAAAACCTATTACAATAACTTTACAATAAATTTTTCCCCATGGACTAACTTCGACGATAGAATGGCAAACATAGTGTGAGAGCATAGAGAGAACAAGTTAAGCATAAGAAGAAAAAAAATCTTTTTAGATTTCTTAAAAGGATGAAAAAAAAAGGAAAACCATGAAATATCGAAAAGTTTCAAGGAAACCAGAAGGAAGTTAAGAGCAAAATGATTGTTGAGGTGCATTTTGAGGGGTGTGGGGTAAAGCGCTTTTTTTGTGAATTTTTGTATTCGAATCTGATGATATCCATCCAAAAATGTAACTTTTGACCCCTCCGTCCCCTCTGCTACATAATTTAAATCAAAAAACTATTTTTTTGGCTTCTACAGAGTGGCGGATAGCTCCATCCACAATCTCCGTACCTAATGTTATACATCATAACTTGTAAGCTGACAATCTGATCACTTTTTGATGGGGCAGTCCCAATTTGGATCAAAATTTCCCACTTTTGCAAAAAAATCATTACTTTTTTAAAGCAGTACCTAAAATTGTCAAAAATTGTTGTAAATACTATGAATTTCAGACTATTATGCTTTTTCAAGGCTGAAATTGGGGCATGTCCTGATTTTATGTCAAAAGTCGATGGACAGTCTATTGATAAGCCAATGACCCCTTAGATCATTCATCCAGTCAGCCATCCAAATCAACAGCTTACCAGCTCAACACCTTCAAAAAGCACACGCCGAAAAAAGCTCAGAAGAAAAGAAACTGCAAACAGCACAGAAAGTTATAGAATAATTCTCAATTTCCCATTGGAATTTATAAATTTCATTCATTTGATAAAAATGTACATTCTCATCTATATTTGGGGATCTTGGGGGGAGGGAGGGTTGTTATGGAACGAGCAAATCGAGAAATTGAATGCACGAAAGGAAAGGCAAAAAAGAATGTTTTTTTTTGGAGAGGAACAAAGAAGAAAAGAAAAAGAAATTTGTAAAGATATTCGATCGATATGGAACAATAATAGTCTCACGTATAAATATATTTGCCTCATATTTTTCCCTTCTATTCCTACTTTATGTGTGTATATGCGGTTTTTTCTTCTAAAAAGTCATTTTGAGATCCCCCACTCATAGAAAGTCATTTGCCATCGGTAACAGGAAATTTCGTAGGAGAACAAAACAACAAAAATTCTGTCACTTACTTACGTATATGTTATGTGCTATACGCAATTCTATCGTCAAACCCCACGACAACAAGGAAGAAAAAAAAGCACGAGGAATAATAACATTGAAGGAAGAAAAAAGGCGGAAGAAGGAAAAATCTTAGAAAAAGCAATAACTTTGAACACATTTTTTTGATATTCATCTTTATAAGTGAAGAAAAAAAGGAAAATAATATTGAGAAGTGGATGGTTGCGGCAACAACAACAACATCCATGATGACAATGTGTAGAATATAAGCATGTAGCGATATGCAGAGGTGGGTAATGACGATTATGTGAGGATATTACTGATTATTACATCAAATTGTGGATTATGAGTGGAATAAGACATGCTTGAGTGGCACATGACACAGAAAAGTCGAAAAATAGTGGCATTAGGCTGGCATGAATCTGGTACCAGCCTCAAGAAAGCCTTGTGCTATTATTTATTACCTTATTACGTCGTGTAACCATTCAAAGTCTAAAGTTGTTAAATTTTGATGATTTAGTAACAAAATTGGGACAATTAACTTAGTAATGAACCAATGGAAGGCTTAAATTCCGAAAAACTGAGAAACTGGTTAAAATCAGAGCTGATAATCAAAGGCACAAAGGAAATTATTATTTGAACTCTAGCACTCTTTTTTGGGGTCTTTTATGGTGGTCCATATATCATATATCCCATTGGCTGCAAACAGTTCTTATTATTCGAAAATGGTTCTTATTTTTCAAAGGCAAAATTTCGAAAATTTGAATTGAAAATGACCGTTGTAAATCAAAACAGAATTTTTTTTGCTTATTTTAATTAAATACGGGAAAAGCTTGCAAAGTTGCTAGCTGTAACCAAAAGAAATCAATGAATCATGTTTTTCAAGTCTGTAAATAAGAATAAGTGGAATTTTTTAACGGTATTTTCAAATTCAAAAAATTTATCAGTTAAAAAATCTTCGAAAATATTTTGAATTTAAAAAAAATAACGGTTCATGGTGCTGTTTGCAGCCAATGGCATATATCAAAAGATTCGTCTTAAAAGTGGCTATATTCTAAAATAAATTTTGAAGATTGGTCCTTTTACTCTTTTAGTTGGGTCTAAATCAAATAAACAGTGCACACTTGAGGCGATAAAGGTGTGGAAGCTTAGATTTTCTTCTAGTAGAACCCCATCTCTATGTAGTTACGTTCCTAGATCTTACAATAACTGAATAATGCGTGAATTGATAAGGAATAGTTCACTTATTACGTTCGCTTTTTAGGTGGGAGGGGGTCTGAGATTTTGTAACAGGTCAAACAAGGAAAAAAAATTTTCTTGGAAAATTTTTACGAAGGAAAGGGGAGGAGGGGGGTCTAAAATTTCGTTTTTTTGCGTAACGACCCCTAATTAAAATTGGAAAATCTCAAAAATAGTCAACCATGTACTCCCATTTCAGGGGTCGTTCGCAAATTTATATCAGTTCAGGGGAGGGGGTTCAAAAAAGCCATTTTTCGTGACGTAATTTACGAACGACCCCAAATAAAAACCTTTAAGTTTCTTAAATAGTGAAGAATTACCAAGCTTGCATTTATAGGCTTCACTTCCAGTTCATTTGATTCAAAAAAGTACCAAAGACCGTCATCAAATCACTTCAACTCAAAATATTAAAATACAGAATTATACCACCATTTACAACCAGCACCACATTCATCCCAACTCTGATGTTATGTATTCCAAAAAGTAAGAAAGGAAAGTGAGAAAGGAATAGATAAAAGAGAAAATTTTTAGCTGCATCATTTTGAGTAGATCTAAAATCTATGGGTTGATGTATATAAATAACATCAGAAGAGAAGCACACAGGCAAGAAAATAAGAATCTTTTATGCCATCAACAACAGCATAACCAGAAGAAATTTTTTTTACAAAGAGAGAAGAACGCAGGCAACCTCAAGTCTAAAGGAATCAATATTTGCTTGAATAATCTGTGGATGGATATGTAGATATTTGAATAAGTATGAGGTTTAAATGTTTTGCCCTTTTTCCATCTCTTTCCTTCCTTTCGTTTTTTTTTCTTTGAAAATTTAACGAGTATCGAGTGAATAGACACACATAACTACATGGAGTTATGTTACTTTTTTGTATGTTCGGACAGAATGTGTGCCCGAGCATATACATAATATTCCATCAAAAAAATTTACTTAATGATTCATCCACAACAACAACATTGGCTATATCCATTCAAAATTACATTTCTATAGAATGAAGAAACTTTATATTCACAGTTTTTTGAACGCTCATTCATACGCATACACAATTTTCACATTCATCGATAACCGGAAATTGTATGGTGAATATTTTAGATAGATTATACACTCAACAATGTAAACTTTTCATGTCTACATGAACACAAATGTCTTTTTTATATACACATGGCAGTTCCAACTTCTTTTGAGAGTTTTTTTTTCTTCTACTGTGCATTTTATGCATAATGAGGTGTTGGATTGTGGTCGTTTTGGGAGATAAAGGGGTTGGTAAATGGCTGGGGGAGTAATTTTTGAGGAGGACTTAAATTTAGTCATTTGTGTTTAGATTTGGAAAATAAATTTGTTTTGTAAAGTAATTTAGAATGAAGGGGAATCAAATATGGAAATTTGGGGGTATTTAAATTGTTACATAATGATTTTGTTAGAGTCAAAAGGATTTCTGGTATCTTCTTTCGATTTTAATACTGGGATTGAATTTTTGTGAAGCCTTTCTAGTGCACTTACAGTCAGGTAAATTCAATGAGGGTAGGATTTTGAGAAGACTATGTGTCTAAATCCAGAACATAGTCTTTAGGGCACCGCTCCGTCAACGTTATAAAATCAAAACGTCAAAAATACGTGGAGTACATCGTTGCGGTGCTTTTTATCCAACTTGACGGTAGAAAGTGCTGTTTGTCGCAGCATGCTGCTCGGGCTAATTACAAATTAATAAACTCAAACAATGAATATGTCTCTAAATGGAGTGAAATTGCATTCGTTGCTCAAAGTTCGGTTACTTGCTATATCCAATGGTATGAGCTACTCCAAAGTAACCCCCGAGTTAGCTACCAAAAGAATCATGAGGTAGTGCATCGTCTAAGCTATAATGAGCGTCCATTACTAGAGGAACAGTATATGCCTCTTGTTCTATCAACTTGGTTTTGATTTTAGAGAATTTTAAGAATTTCATAGTAAGTGCCAGGGACGTAACGTTTCGTTCATTTACTCAAGTTTCTATACTTGTTAATTCTAAAGGTACGACTCAATGATTTTCTATGTATAAAATATTTGGAGAAGGGGGTCCAGACCCCTTTATTACGCTTTTGGTATGTGCAAACCTTGAATTTGTCCTTTAGAACCAAACACTTACCCCGAGTGTATAAACCCTTTGATACACCTCATGTGTATTTTGTCAAATGATGAAAAAATAACACAAAAATCCAGAAAAAGTCACAAAAAATGCACCTCCATTCTTTCATTTCAAAGAAAACTTGTGGTTTTCTTTACTAGTTCTATTTTTTTGCTCTCCAATGTCTATGTTCATATGGTGTAACTGAGTATAATAAACTATTCAACATTGGCTAACTCCAACAACGGTGATGTTTTTATTTCCTTCTGAAATCTCAGATAAAATGTCACTTCTTTCAGCATCAAGAAGAAGGCAGTGGAAGGAGGAGAAAAGGGTAAAAACCAAAGGCAGCACAAAAAAGTTGAAACTTATTCTTCATTTTTCTTCTTATTCTCCATCGGTTTTTAACAACATGAAATAATACCCCATTTACTGTTCGGTGAATGTCCACAAAACTTTCAAGTTAAAGAAGAAAAAAAAACTACATTTCACAAAATTTCCGGTCAAATGATATTGTTAACCATTGAACAACTGACTGAGTGACTAACTGACTCTTTATTCTCACTCTTTTCCCCATAGATTTAACTGCGAGAATAAAATGAAAATGTGTTTCGAGGAAGAAGAAAAATTGTAGACGTAGATATAAAAAAAATCCAATTGACTCAAGAGCGCTTCCGGAGATAGATTTCATAATAATCATTTCAAACAGACAGAAATGTAACTGAGAATGAGAAAAATGTGTTTTTTTTTGTGTAAATATTTCACACACCACATATATCATTTAAAACAAAGATGGTGAAATTTTGTGTGGATATTGATGACACATGGACGAAGATTTGGCAATTGTTGCTAGCGTCAACTAAAATATTTTGAGGGACTTATCTTGTTGAATGTGCTGTACTGATTTACAGGTGATATAGTTGGATTTTTTGATCCAAAATGCTGATTGAGGAATTTTTTTAGACTCATGAGGGGACATTCTCAGGATTTTAATTTTTTTTGTGAAAATCTCTAAAGATTTCTATTCTTAGCTAGAAAATCCTAGCCAACTGAAGAATTTTTTGGCCCCCAAATCCCCCTTTCTACGCGCCTTATCATTCGTAAATTAAATCTTTTAAGAGGAATCTGCTGGATCGTCCAGTTGAAAATGGAACTTTTTGCACCATGCATCAACTTTGGAGGGATCGTCCAGTAATCAAAATGGGACTTTTTGCACCATGAATCAACTTTGGAGGGGTCGTCTAGTCCAAAATGGGACATTTTGCACCATGCATCAACTTTGGAGGGGTCGTCCAGTTCAAAATGGGACATTTTGCACCATGCATCAACTTTGGAGGGATCGTTCAGTTCAAAATGGGACATTTTGCACCATGCATCAACTTTTGAGGATCGTCCAGTCAAAATGGGACATTTTGCACCATGCATCAACTTTTGAGGGATCGTCCAGTTCAAAATGGGACATTTTGCACCATGCATCAACTTTAAGCCAGTTTGATATGAAGAATAATGCAATCGAGGTTGTGAACCCGATGGACTTCATATAAAGATAAGGATTAGTTAAACAGAAATTTTAGATGCCGTTTACTTATTGTTGAAAATGTCAACAAGAAATAATTCAAAAACATCAAATTAAGCTAAATAAGCAAGTGTGTACAGAGAATTGTAAATTACTGGAGATTTGGAGCATTTGTGGTTTATTAAATACTAGTGCAAATTGAAGGTAACGCTTTTAGAGGGAGGGGGTCTGAGAATTTGTGACAAATTAAATTTTTCTGTATGGAGAATTGATGACTACATATGACAATGGGGTCTATAAATTCATTTTACTGCAGTACGTAATAAGTGAATGGCCTCTTACAGAAAATCTTCTATTATTGTGTAAAACAAACAAAATTTTTGAACACAAAAATTAAAAAAATTCCCACAAAATTAAAATTACAAACTATTCCCAAAACAAATCATTCAACAGCTAGTTCTGCTTACAATTTCATGAAATTCATCAATATTCACTAATACATGAAGCAATTCTCCCAATTTATCAGTTCCACTACACCTCAGTATCCCAATAAAACATTTTTACTCTACAGAAAAATTCAAACCTCAAAAATAAATCAAATTAATTTCCCCAAAAAACATTTTCTGCTGCAATGTCTTTGATGAATCGACCGCCTGCATTTTCATGTCAAACTCTGCTTCAATATAGACACAACATTGGTACAGAAATTTCATTGATTTTATTCAATATCCAAAAACATAGCATCGAAATAGAAAAATTTCAATGACATCAACAAGAAATGCCGCAACGCGTTTAATGTTTCTATATATATTTTTGTCTAGCGCATTTCTGGTATTTTGCAATAGCATAAGCATGCATGCCGGGTCGTTGATGATTTCATCCATGTTATTGACCGAGGCAATGTACTGAAAATCTATAGAAACTCGTCTAGGGTGTTTAATTAATTTTTCTACTTAATCGAGAGGAAAAATTAATTTTTTTTCGTGTTGATTCGATAAGGAAGCAGTCAACTAAAAATTTATCAAGCTTATAATTAGCATTTTTCTATTGACTTTGATGGTAAAAGGAATCATTTCACCTCAATTTGATCCCAGACATTTACATAGGCTTTCATTATCAATGCAAAATGTCGGTTGAGTCATTAATTCTGGACGATTGGACAAAGCAAATACACGGCAACACGTAGAGCAGTTGTGTCAATAGTAAAAGTTAACAAAGCAGGAATGGAAATGTAGAGAGAGAATCACGCATTACATTAATCTATTGATTGTGGTTTAAATATCATTTGAACGCGCGCGCCAAGAACGTGTACAAGGGGATAGAATGAGAGTTGAGGAAGAAGAGAGAGGAAAAAAATAGATAGAAAATGACGACGTGTGTACGATCACAAATGTTTGCCAATAGAATTTCCATCAATATTGATATCCCGTTATCTCTCTATCTTGAATTGCAAATAATCTTGTTATTTTGCGATTTTTTTCTACTTTCTTTCCTTCCTTCTCGATTCATGGCTCTTCATTTTCATTCTCATCTCCTTCTATTCACTTCCACTTCATCATCCTTTAGTCTCCACATTTTTTTTTCAATAATCCAAATATCGAGAAACAATGAAAAGGAAATTTTTTTTGCTGACTCGTGCATAAAATACTCGCTCCGCACTTACGTACATAACAGACATCAACCAGGGCATAGGCAAGCCACACACATACTTGTGCTCATTTCTTTTTGTTCCTTAACATTCTTTATTTTTAGCTTCATTTTGTGGAGGGCTGAGCTTTTTGTTTCTGGGGAGGTCTTTTTGGATTGACTGACTGGTGTTGTTATTGCTGTTTTGGGGTCTTGGGGGGATTACGATGGGTATTGATATTAATTTTTATAAGACTCTGAATTAGAAGTTAATGAAATTGTCTATCATCTTGGTCAAAAAATTGAATCTTTGGTTCCACATCACTGTATGTCAATAAATCGTCAGAAAATAAATTTTGTTTTAATGATGCTGACACAGTTTATCACCTTTTTTCTAAAAATTAAAAGTTACTAGCGTTTGGTCTGTATCAGAGACGTTTATAGAAAGATTTGAGTTTAAAATCCACATATTTCATTTGAAAAAGTCATCATGTTTATAAAAACTTTGAGCTCCTTTCCAAAGTATATTCGCAGTGCATTCAGCTGGTTTCGCTGAGTAGCTGATACTCTTTTACATTATTATTACCGCAGGGGTCAGTCTCTCGGTATACCCCTACCCCTACTCAAGGGGATACCCAAGAAGTGTCCTTAGTATACTTAGGATGTACCCCAAATTAACCATAAAATCAACTTATTGCACTTTGTATTCAATCAACAAAAAAAGCTTTTTACTCCCGAAAAATCAATTAAATTTAAATCTACAGAAATTACAATAAGAATGCGCTTCCATAATCCCTTTCAAAAATTTACCACATTAATACTCGTCCCTCACAACTTTTTTCTCTTATCATTGGTTATAGAATACGTGTAGATGTACATGCATAAAAAAGTTTCAAAAAAATGAGGCCTCCATCACTTTCTTTTACTTTTCACTTCCCATATCCACCCCCCACATAATACTTTAAAAAGCATTATGAAGAAAATGCAAATTAAGCAAACACACCATTTACCCTTGATTACATTGAACAATCACTACGGCATAAAAATGAGGCAAAAGAGAGAAAACAGAAGAAAAAAAGTTAAAAAGAAGGAAGGAGGCAAAAAACTTGGAAACGATCCACTTGAAAATGTTGAGGCTCGACGACGTCGGGCGACGATGATGTCGACGTGAAATGGAAGTGTAAAAAGGGAATGAAGTTTAAATTGAATTTTGTGAAAATTGAATAAAAACGAATTGTAATTTTATCTACAAAACAGATACATATGGATACGCCAAAAACATACATATGCACATAATAATAAATAAATAATGGATGAATCGTGGCATTGGTGTGTGTGGTATGATATTGTGTGGATATCATAAGGCAAACATTTTTTTTCCTTTTTCCTTTCTCATCCATGGCTAAAGACAGACAAACAAGGCCAAAAAATATAAAAAAATGAGAGGAAATAAAATTATCGGAAATAAATGTGTTACTTGTTAAAGACGTTCCATAAACGAGAGAAAAAAAATGTTTTCATCACACGCACAAAAGTTTCAAAGCATCATCAACATACATGTCTTGATTTCCCTTTTTCCTTACCTTACACAATTTACACACACGTAATTCAGCTCCGTCACAAATTTATCATTTTCATTTTAGATGAGATTTTTTTTTCTCGGTATTTAGCGTAACAGAAACGTGATTTGATGTAAGAAGAAGATTGAATTTAAAGTGATACAAGTTTTTGTTTTATGCGGTTTTGATTTGACAGATTTGTGGGCATGAAGAGACACACTTTTCGGATTTTGGATTGATTGGTTTGGAAAAAGTTTTGTTGAAATAAAGTTGGCTGATGTTGCGTGTGAAAAGTTGGTGAGGGAAAGATTAGCGTCAAATAAATTAAGTTGATGTTGAAATGGTTTGGAGGGTAATCTAGTTTGGAAAGTTTGGATTTAGGGGCACTGGGTAGATATCTATTTTGTTAGTTTTCATTCAAATTTACGGACAGAAAGGATAAATTTACAGAGAAAATGTAAAAAAATGGACCACAAAATATACCTGGGCGGTGAGTTATTGTTCCCCTGTTTTGGGGTCAGTCACTGTTAGTATAAATAAAATGCACGATTGTAATGTAATTAAAAGTGACTTAATGTTTATTTAATAAGAAACGATGTTGTCTCATACGAGTTATAGTGAAGACTAAACTTTTATATAGAGGGGAAAACAACTTAAAAAGGGGAAATCAACTAATTGTAGTTGTTAACATAATTCAAATATAAAATGACCGTTATAAATATTCTCAACAGTCACGTAATCTTGGGGTGGCTACCATTCCGCTTTTGCTCATGAAAATGGCCTGATGGAGGGTCCAAAAGGCAACAACGTAAACAATAGTGCTGCTTTTCTACCAAAAATGATCCAGTAAGAGACAAATCATGAACTAAGATCCACTCGGAGGTGTAATGTGGAGCATTTGCCCAAACAGGAGGCCTTATTAGGAGGTGCAAAATTCAATAAATCCTAAGCAAAAACATAGAAACGAAGCGCATTGTCAACATTTTTCCTGGAGTGCAACAAACCTTCGTTACGCTCCTAGATCTACTAAGTACAACTACATCCAGAAATTCATAAAAATTCCTCCAAACAACTTAATAAACAGCATCAAGCTTTCCCCAAATTTTCTCAAACTGCAGTCCAATCCAAACCAACCAAAAACACTTCATCCAACAACCGTCATAAAAAGAAATGAAGCTCATCAAACTCAACAGTCAAAGTGCCTCATCATTCTTAATCCCACAATTCATTCCAAAGAACGAAAAACTAAAAGCATGAAAGAAAAGTTAAGGAATTAAATACTTTCTCATAAATTTTAAGTCTTCTTCTTGTAAGGTAATTAAAATTAATTTTTTTTGTGTTACAAAAAAAGCTTCCCACTGGTTTTATTGTTATTACCATGATAAATATAAAAATGCCTGAGAAAATGAAGAGATGAAAAAAATGTAACGAATAAAAAGAAGTAAAAAATTTCTCGGTTAAATTGTGAAGAAAATCGTAAAGAATTTTTTCCCTCCTCCTCCCGTCGATTACAATCCATGTATGTGCGTATGGAGGCATATATCCATACTGTTCATATCTCATGCTTTTGTGAAAATGATGAAGAAATTCTCAAAGTTAAGGATGGGGAATGAGAGGCACAAAGTAAGTTGGTAAAGGCTGAAGGGAATGGTTTTGTAGGGATTCTTGGAGAAATGTCGGGTATTTGGTTGTTTATGGCTTGTTACATTAAGTTGGAAGATGATTGTTGGAGCCAGACAATGACTAGTTTGACAAAAGTTACATAAAACTTGAGAATTTGACTTCTTTGGTGCAGCCAGATTGTTTAAAGTGAGGGGAGATGGTAGAGCACCAAGATGGGTGATTTGTAACAGAATCATCCTCTCCATCTAGACTTGATACAGATCTAGCCCAGCCAAATCGCAAAAATAATTAAAACTGAAAAAAAAAATCCACTAACCAAAAACGAATCACTTTAAAACTGCCTAAAGAAAAAAAAGACAACAAAGCAAATCTTTTTATTAGTTCAAAGGTATCCAAGCAAAAAGATTTCCTCTGAACCTTCCATAATCTACCTCAATAAATTTTTACCAAGAATTACTAAACATCCTCATTATGGAGGAAAATTTTCACACTAGAACCCCCAAAGGTGTGCGATTACATCAACAACAATAAGAATAGCAATAACGATAATAACGAGAGCACAAAAAATGTGTTAGAAAGATTGTAAAATTAACACTGTTTTGTAAAATGTGGAAAAATGAGAGCAAGAAAAAAACAGAATAAAAGAAACGAGTGAGAAAACGAAGAAGATATCAGAAAGAAAATTAAGTGCTGTCAGAGATGATGAGCTATTACATCTATTATATACACATTTATCTGAATGTTTGATGTGAAAAGGAGGATGAATAGAGAAGAGTTGAAGGAAAGGGGGTCGTTCATACATTATGTCTATTAAAATTTGGATTTAGACATCTTTAACATCTCTAACTAGGGGGGTTGCTAAGGTATTTGCGTCTGGAGCGTCTAGAGTAAATTTTTAACTTGCGTCCTACACAAGGTCACCTGCAATAATTTTAAAATGAACTTTTTCAATTTTATGCCTTTTAAACAGCTGCACCACTAACCAAATTGCACCCCAAGCTATCTCACTACCCTTCCCTATCACAAAATTTTCATATAAAACAATTATTTTGTCAGATCCCACCTAACCCTCTTTACCTAGCCCCAGTAACAAAAAAAAACCAGTAACAAAACTATATGAAAGTTAGTCTTAGCTAGTTATTAACTAACTTTTTAACGGTTTTGGTTACTAGGGTAGGGTATACCTAGAGTAGGTGCAGGGACATACCAAGAAACCGAGCAATAAATGCAGGATATCATAAGTAAATGATCCCAAGAGCTCACGAGCTTACACACATGAAAGAAAAGGTTTGAATTTGAAATGGTTATGATGATAGGAAAATAAGTGAAAGGCGGTAAATGAAGAAAAGCCCTTGAGCTAATAAAATCTAGTCAATAAAATCAAGTGATGACGAGCTAAATTGTTCAGGCTTAAATTCAACTATTTTCTTGATAACTTCTTTTTTTGGGATATGTAGATGGAAATTGAGATGAGCAGCATAACATACGTAATACTCCGTATAGACATCATATTAAGTTAACAATATCCATAGCCTTCACACATATGTGTACGCTTCGTTGATCTTTACATCCACATACATTATAATTCGCAATATATGTGCTGATATGTTACACATATGTTCAGATCTATGTATGCGCACACAGCCCACAGCAATTAGGGACGATAGTTTTCATATTTGATTCAATCAATTTAACACTCTTAACTTGTCACCAGCATTTTATTTTTATCTCTTCCTATCATTCTCTCACTTTATTCACTCTCATTAATCTACTCGCCATCGTCTGTCATGTCTATATCAAGTCATTTGCCATTTTACACCATATTATATGGGTAAACGATTATATATAATATATTAAATGTTAAACAAACTGATGCCAACAAAAAATATGTAGGATTCACTTCTTATTACGCTCATTTATTGTATGACTGACTAGTTTTGTGAATGAAATAGATATAAAAGTCGTAAGAAGCTTTATTTCTTGTATTATATGTGCCAAACGTGCATACTTGTACTTTGATTTGGTAAATAAATAAAACACTTTTACTGTGTTTATTTGTGTCGAGTTTACCTTCTGAATAGAATTGAACGTGTAATATTGTGGAAGAAGTGGGACATGTGAAGCTGGCTGCCCCATTTTCAAAGTCTGAAATGTTTTTTAGGACAAAGGACGGGACCAGGATGGGACAGAGAATTTCTTTGACATTTCCGATACCAAAGAAGCCTAATACTAATAATATTGACTTATTTGGGGTCAAATTGAAATCATTCTACTTCTCTATTGATATGCTTCTACCATCCATTCATAAGGTAATCTTGTAGCTCTTGTTCCAGTTTCTCCCTCTACATATCATGTTTACAAGTCCATTCCTTGGTTCAACGTTGCCCAGAACGCCAATCTCATCTTAATCACCCACAGTAAGTAGTCGAAGTATCTAAACCTCCAAAAATTAACAAATTTGAATATGACAGGATTCGAATCGACGACTTTCGAGTTACCATACCAAATTTGAGTCAAGCACATTACCAGATATTCCACAGAGGGATTTAACTGCTTAATTTGGTGGGGGTTTCTAGTTTCTTGTGTCACATGGCTTAAGATCTCCCGTTCTCTGTCCTATATGAACGAATCAACTAGAAAATAATTGAATAAACTGTCTGCTAACTATAAAATTATATTTCAATCGAATTTCTCAATAATTTGACCCAAAACCACCCACGTTCTGAATCCATTCACAAGATATTGCATTAAATATCTCAAAAATAGACACAACACACCCCACAAAATCACAACAATTTACATTACCCAACATTGTTTAGAAGTTTCAAGTTGCATTCTTCTTTTAAATTCAGTCCTTGACCTCAGCGCTTTGTCGAACCAGATTGTTTATGTTATGGCGATTGTTTACATCTTTTTCACTGATCTAATCTGTTATTCTTCATATGATTGAAGTGAAATTTGACGCAAGTGCTTCTTTATAAAAGAGAAATTTTCTTTTTCATCTGTTGGAGTTCTCATTAATCTGGAGTACAATATTCACAGATTCGTCATCACAGTAAGTCCGGATATTTGGATGAAGATAATTAAGATTTAATTTGTGAAAATTATTTTCAGAATTTGTGAGATTAATTTGGGTCGATTTTCTTCTTTTTGGATGCTTGAAAAATTGATGGAGTGTGCAGAGTTGTAGGATGACTAATTGCATACTTTTTGAGTGGATCACTTTCCTCCTTTAAAGGAGGCCTTTATGGAAATAATTTGAATTATGTTTAAGATGCTATTTTTACTCGAATTAAACTCAAAATCAAGGTTTGCTGAGTTTTTTTCGTCATGAAAGTCAATCGATCAGAAAAACTGGAATTAAAGTGCATGCAGCAAAATTGAAATGAAACAAATCAACTTTAAACGAGTGCTTTTAACAGCAGAAGTGGTTATTTTAATAGTTTTTAACTTTAGATAAGTGAAAAAGTCAATAAACTCAAAATCCCAATGAAAATTTTCATTTAAATTCTAACTTCAATTCAATTGAAATTTCAAGTGGAATATCTAGTCATAAATGAACTAAATTGTCCATAGTTTCTGTTGATAGTGAGTTTAAGTATGTGAACTGCTGTACAATACAGTGAGAATCGAAGTTAATGGTCCCTAATAATGAAACAAAAATGTGTAGCTAATATGGTTAAGGAAGCTGACTGGAACTCAAAAATCCTTCTTGTAGAAGATCTCATGGTTGGTTCGAGTCCACTCTGCATTTTTATGCCCCATGCTATCCGAGCTTGTTGATAATAAACCCCTTTTCCTTTAATCAATCCAAAAAAATTTGTATTTTCCTTAAATTTCCGACCACCCCAACACCAATTCAGTTCTTATTACAATAACGAAATGAACACTTGAGAAGAAAATCTTTACTGACATTGCTAATGTTGATGCTGTTTCTGAAGGTTATCGCTCACAATTCATCCGGATGTTGCAATAACCTTGGAGCTATTTTCTTTTTTCTCTTTTTTTGTGTGCCTATTCTTTATACTGATTCACACAATTCACATTCTCAAACGAAATGATGAAAAACAAGAAGAAATGGAACCGAGAGAAAAATTCAAATATGAGTCGAAGAAAAGAAAAACGACAAAGTAGAAGAAAATGATAATGATGAAGAGGAGAAGAGCATTTTGTTTGTAATTATGTAAATTTTTCTGTTTTTTATACTTTAGGGAATAAATTTGAAATTCAGTAAGAAACTTAAAAAACCGCATGCATTTGAAGATCTTTCCAGAAATCTCATAATTTCTCGATATATCATGTTTTCCTTTCTTTCTTTTACTGTGTCATGAATGTATACAAAATTGTGTATATAAATTTCATCTCTCGCTTTTTTTTCTTTATTTCAGTCTAAAGCGGAAGATCATGTTGTTAGATAATTCTTTTCTTGCGCTTCTCGGATTTGTGGGAATAAGAAGATATTTGTTGAGGAAGAGAGTTTTTGGACTGCCGTGCTTATTGCTCAAAACAGAAGCATGTTTAACCTTACATACTTGAATTTCTAGCTAATTTGCCGTTTTAAAAAGGATTTACCACCCCTGAGTAAGGGGCACCCGTGGTAGTGCCTAGTGAATTTTTGGACTATTGACGAAAGTAGAGTCAGAAGTTCATATTATTAAGGTTTTACCCATGTTAGCACCAAAAATTTCATTCTTATTCCACTATGAAAATTTCACCAAGTAGTTTTCCCCCTGACTAGGGGATTGTTAGCATGGTAACAAGGGCTTCGGTCGCTTGAAGCCAAATTTAAAATGTACACACCAAAAAATTTTTTATTAATAATATCTATCAATTTTGTGGGTATTAAGCCATAGCGTTTGAGGCCGATAGCTAAATTGCATCCCTCTTGCTATGTCACTGCCTATTTCCATATTCAAAGCTGGTTAAAAACTAGAATTTTCGAATCAAACCATCCCGTGATAGAAGCAGCAGTGGCATCTGAAAAATCCTACTTTCTGTTTGACGTCAATTTGCGAACGAACCCCTTTCATGATCTGTCTTAACCAACACATCTAGACCACAACATGGAAGTTCCAATGAAAAATTCTTTGTATACCGATTCTATATCCCAAACATAGAAGATATACTTATTGTTAAGCTACAATAAATTTTCTAACATGCACACAAACATATTGATTTTAAAACATAATAATGTAGAATTTTTTGCACATTTTTCAATGATATTGGATCTTAAATTTACTGTTGTCATGCTTATCTCGATTATCTATCTAAGCTTTAGATACTTAACCATAATCATTTTTGGATTTATATGTGTACATGTGTCTTAATCATAATTCATGCTTATAAGAATAAGGAGAAGAAGAAGTTTACGTTTCGGATGATAAAATGACATCAAATCACGAAAATTCCCAAACAACAGGAAATGCTGGAAGTAGAAAAGTTAATAGAATATTCCATACGAGGCATGAAATAGACGATGATGGTATCTTCCATGCCAAAACTTTTTTTCCATTCCTTTAATGCTATATCATGGAACTGAGAAGGAAGCAAAGTTACCATTAGTCCAATATATTAAAAATTCCATATGACATCTTTTTTGTGTATGCATGACGAAGGGGGTCAAAAGACGACCTAAAGATAAGGGACAAAAAATATTTTTTATGTTCGGTTTCTAAAAAACTCCATTAAATATCTCAAAAATGGTTTAACATATCAGAGAGTGTAGAATCACCCCCAAATGTGTCTCCATCCCATTCTTGCAACATTATAATAAAGAATGTGGAGAAAATTTAAAAACTATTAAGCTCTCCCTTTCTCATGCTGTTACTGCTATTAAAACCAGCTGTAATCTTAAATCTATACTGCCCAGCCTTTGACATACATTCAAGAGATTTTTTTTCGGGTTCACTTCCATCCAATCCATAAGTCCCCAACTTCAGTTTACTAACAATAAATCTAATGATATAAAAAAGTGTATTTAAAATGAAATTCAACCATAAATTTCATGTTTATAGGACTAATATTTATAAATTCGATACTCAGATGAGGATGAGGATATGAAATGGGGAAGCAAAATGGAAACATGGATGAAAACAAATTGGGAAAGTGTCAATATTGAGGGAGTTATGGAATTTGAGCGCAGTTTTTGGGGCTGGAATATGTGGGAGTAGTGTTACAATTTTGGGTTTTTGCAGCTATAGTTGCAGATGCGTTTCCAGGGGGAGGGTATTATATTTTGAAAACCAATACGGTCATGATTCGAAAGGATATCCATAAAACCTAAACTAAATAGCAGTTAGACACTGTTTTATTTTGTAGGTAGAAGTTGTCAAAAATTTTGATGAAATAAATTGATATGACAGATGAGGGAAGACCCCTCTTCCTAAAACGTGACGTAATTTGTGAACGACCCATAAATATATTGTCTAACTCATAAAGTACATTAACCCCTCAAATAAACTGTCAAGACATCATAAAATTCCATCCACATTCCATCATATACAATACTTTAAATCTAAATAAGAATTTGCATCTAATTTTCTCTAGCAGCCAGCAATAAAGCCATAAAGTGAGACAATCAGACCAATTAACAACCCATCCTACAAGCAAGAATGAGTAAACTTTTTTATTGCAAAAAATACGCTTAAGATGATAAAAATGGGAAAGTATGTTAAAAAATAATAATACAATCACAACATCTTCCAGTCATTTTATTCTTTCTAATGTCGCAATGGACATAAACTTAATCGAATCCAAGTTGAATGTACAGCTGGTTAAAAAAAGAGGGGACAAAAATGAAGATTAGAAAATTAAAGTCTATTCGTATGTATGGACAATTTCCTCTTCGTCTATATCTTTTCTATTCGTTTGCTAACGGCTATCACGATGTAATAAAGCGTGATATAGAGAAGAAAAAAAATATCCACGATGAAAGTGAGGAGAGGGGAAAGGAAAAGAAAATTAATTGAAAACCATTTGAGATTGTATAATTGAATTCATTTTCCACAAATTAGTATTCCGTCATTGCCTCACATGCCATTAAGAGAATAAAATTATAACACTTCAAGCAACGGTTTTCATACACATTACTTATGTATACATATATTTCATGTAGTTAAGCTATATCCAAAGCATGATGATACATACATATATGATGGAAAAAAAGTTCATTTAATAATAGAATAAAATAAATATGGTGAGGAACTGAGCATATTGTGGTATGAGTTTAATCACCCCATTCCGTAAGCGAGATCATGATTATGACGAAAGTTATGAAGAACAAAAAAGTGAGAGACTCGACTTCATAAGTGAAAAATTCAGGATTTTTTCCCATCATTTATCAGTTGCTGCTTTTAAACCGCGCACATTCAGCAAACAGGACTCATTTAAAGACACACAGATGCAGTAGCATGAAGAGGAGAAGGCAAAAGATAAAATGCGGATATTAAAAAGATTTTTGAACATCATTTTATGATAAGCTTTCATTAATGAGCTTTAAAGATGCGCTTATGCATATAATGAAGAGCTTTTTTCAGTCATCTTCCCTTCATACCATTATTCACAAAAAACATACACACATCTACATAATTTGTACATGGATATATCCTATATACGTAGCAAGTAGCAACGAACGAGCCAGAACCAAGTGATAGTTTTATGTCGTTCATGTATTCGTGCAGAGGTCGACAAAAGCAAGTAGAGCACATTTTAAAATTTAGGACAGCATGAATTTTGAAGAGAGAGAAAGACAGGAAGGAAGGATGAGTAAGAAGTACGAGAATACAGACAGAAGAGGGAAAAAATTTATATATTGAGGGAGAAGAATAAATGTGTTTAGTGGAGGTGTGCACAATTGTTCGATCGGTTGGTATGGTATACATTTTTAGCGCAATTTTGTGTTGTTATTGAGGAAGCTTTTATGCAGTTTGTTGTCCGTGAATTAATTGCTGGGGTGAATGACTTGTAAGGAGAATTGATTTGAGAATATAAAGCTTCCATACAGCTTCCAAGAGATGCAACATCCAAAGAGCGAAATCACACAACATCCAAAGGTCACGTAGTTTTCACGAGGTACACAGCTTTCAGGGGATACACAACTTCCAGAGATCACGCAGCTTCCAGTAGTGCAAAGCTTTATCACATGAAATAGCTTTAAAAAATACTTAAAGTGGTACCAAACTTTGAGAGGTCATACAGCTATCAAGGGGTATACAACTTCAAGGGGGTACACAACTTTAGGATATCACAAAACTTACAGCATGATGGGTACTCAACTTTTAGAAGTTAAAGGACTTCTACAGATCAAAGGGAACGATAGGTAGGGTGTCCTAAGAGTATCCTAGTGGTATACCCTTTAAGTTGCCCATGGGTATATACTAGGTATCCCCTAGGATAAGGGGTCATTCACTTGTGAAGTCCATCAAAAAATGGGATTTTTAGACCCACCTACCCCCTAAATCATGGACGTCATAAGTGAATGACCCCTAACCCCAGCCTAGGGTAGTATATACTCTAGTCCCTACCTTAATGTATTTTGAAGGAAAAGTGTACCTTAGTGAGAACCAAGCAACTAGCCCCAGAGGTATGTATCTTCCAGGGGTACATAACTTAAAAAAGGGTGCACAGATTTTAGGGGGAGAAAACTTTTTAAATGTCACAAAACCTTCAGCGATGTACAATTTCTAAGGTGAATGTAACATTCATAGATCATAAAAAAATCTAGGGATACTCAACTTTCTTGGGTACACAGCTTTAAAATCAAGAAGAACCAAAACTGCGCCTCAACCTTACTTTCATCCAACACAATTCATCACCAAATTTCCATGTATAGAGAAAAACTTTTTTTTTTTCATTTCAAATATCGATTGTTAATTTTAAATATAAATACGAGCGAGAGGGATGTTAGAACAATACACTCGTACATGCCATCACACAAATGTATGTGCATAAAAAACAAATTTATATCTGACTGGAAAATATTTGCTCGAACTTTTATTATTTGTAATTTTGCTATATTAATAAAAATAAAATGTTACAAACATAAAATAATGTACGGGAAATGCTCATGAAAGCAATTGCATTACTGCATTAAAATATTCCCGCAAGAATCATTCATGCCGCCCCTTCTCTAAAATATTTTAATTTTCATAATTCAAAAGGCAATTGAAAATTCAATATATGATAGATGTCACTGCATTAAATATCATAATTTTACGGTCTTATGTAGAAGCAAAACCATGAATGGTATTATAGACATTTTATTCTATGAACGATCTATGCTAATGTTTCCGCAACATGGCACCAATATACATATCAGCAATGCTATTTTGGGTGGCGGTGGCAGCAGCAGTAGTAGCAAGCAGCATCATTTTACTCAACGAACATATGCAGGCATGAGGAACATATAAATGCACACACACTCATGATATTATACGTGTCTCACAATATGTATAGTAAAACCACACACATAATATTCAATACACAATTCCCCTTTGGCCTAACAACATTTTCGTAAAAAAAACTTTTTTTTAGGTGATTTAAATAAATTGCCTCCCGAAAAAAAACACATGAATGTAAAAGTAAGCACACTAATTCATTTATTTTTCACGTTCATTCATTCCTATATCGTCTTTCGATTCTATTGCTTTATCCACTACAACTATGGATAGTTTGCTCTTCTTGAAGCTGAAGTTTTGTGAATTACTGTCGAGGGATGAGAATTTTGGTTAGTTTTGTGCTTTATTTTTGGATATTTGAATCTCTTATTCAGGTAATTGGGAGTTATTTGGAAATGACGTCCATGAAAAATTTGATTCTATACTAGGGTAACTTTTTACACCTAAGTCAACTTAGAATGCTCTGTAGTAGGGTAGGTGGGGTACTCATTGGTATATCCTAGCTATTTATGGTAGGGTTATGGTAGGGTACCCCAGGTGGCCTTAAAATAATATCCTATGCTGTCTTTCAACTATTTTTACAATTTTTTATAAATTACAAATCGAATCAAAAATTACGAAAGCATCTGACCCAAGCTTTCAATTTAATGTTTAGTGGCACGAAGGAGCATGCCCGAAAAAGGTGTTTCTTATTTTCATGGATTTGTTAATTCTAATGGTATGAAAATGATTATTTGTAAATTATAGCTTCGAAAAAACTTTAAAAAATTCTTAATTTTGTAAGTAAAAAAGGTCCTGATCCCATCGGACCCCCCCCCCTTTGGGTACATCCATGGTGGCAGTATTTTTAGACAATTTCAGAATTTTAAGTCAAAATGTTTTAGTTCTTTAAAAATAAAGCTTCCACATTTTAAACAATTTTCTTTTGCAAAACTTTTTAAAAAGACTGAAGATACAAAAATTAATTCTCAAGAATTCTTGCACAATTTTATAACTTTTTCAGAATAATATCCAATTTTAATCAATTCCAATCTGATTTAAAAGTTTCCCTTCATTCAAACTTTCCTTTAATTATTCCCCCACCAGTCTTGATTCACATTCATATTCAAATAGTTTCTCACCCCATATCCACACTCATTCATTGATTATTGTAGTCTCAGGAACAGAGAAAAAAGAGCGCAAGCATTAGAAACATTTCGTTTACGTTATTGAAAATGTGAGGTTTGAGAATTCCAGCCATAAGCAAATAATAACAATAATAATGATAATATGTGTAGCAGAGTACTCACATTTTCACATCACAATATAACGCAACGTAGACCAGATAAATATTACGGTTGTATGTAGAGCGAGAGACATTCATGTGCACACATATATTGAGGGGTAGGAGAAAAAGGTGGCATACATAAGGAAATTCTAATAAAATTTTTGATTTTATCGATCGACAATGTATAGTTCATGATCCTCGTGAGGCAGCTTTTTGGCAGCTTTATGGTCAACAAAGAAAGAACATTTTGTTAAAGTAGCATGTAACCTGAATTTTTGTTCAGTCTTCCCTAACTCCAGAATTTATACTCATGCATGTCGTATGGCTTCATATACGCTTTTATGATAATAAATGCTTTTTTATCTACATCATCATCTATATACGCTCAGCTTTGAAAAAAACTGTTTAGTTTCATACACATAGACACAGATTCGTTGATGGAACAAGCAGAAAAAATGTGATAATTTGCATTTTATTAAATTTTCTACTCCTTCCCTGTGCCTACTTGCCATCTCTGGAGATAAATATTTTTCCATAATGTGTCATATATCTCAATTCATGCACACACATTCATTCCATTGCTTTTTCGCTTCTTCTTAACATTTTTTTTTCTTTCTCTCTTTCTTTTCCTGTTTCGTTCTTTTTCCTTACTTTTTTTTTATTTTTATTATTATTGTGCTGTACAAGAAGCAAGAAAAAAAAATTGGAAAAGATTTTACTTCTTTCTGTATCATGGGGTTTCATATTGAACAAGAAACATACATACAGAACAATGTGAAGATGGTAAAAAAGGTTAAAAAGAGTATTTTCGTTTGTGTCTCATGGTAAACAAGTAATAAAATTATAACCAATATTAGTAAATTAGCGCTTTTAAGTGCGGCAATAAAGGCAATTGAATTTCATGTTTAATTAGCTAATTAATTTTGATTGCGTTTACTGTTTTGAAAATGTGTGACTGGGATATTCAATACATGTTGGGATTTAGAAATACTTTTTTGTAGAATGAGATTTTAAAACGGTAAACGTAATACTAATTACACACGTCATCCCTTATCCTAGAAAATGAATGTGAATTGCTCGATGTAATCAGCAAAAGGTTTTTATTTGATAATTTTCAAATCTGCTTGTTGTCGAGATTTATTTTTGCATGCGTATGGATAGGTGGAGGTATGCAGGTCAATTGTCTGATGAAGGTTGGAATGAAAATTTTTATATGCAAAAAATGGAGGAAATTTTAAAAATTTAATTTAAAAACTGCTTTAAGGTTGTTCATAAATGAACATTTTGTGAGAGAGGGGGGAGGGGTCTAAAACTCTATTTTTTGCGTGAAGTTATAAACGGTTCCTTTGGGGGTTTGAAATTTTATAAAAAAAATTTATCATCCATTTTTTTATGATTAATAAGAGGCAGCAGGGGCTTAGCCTGGGGGATTTTGAGCAGGGCGTATTCAGAAACTTTTCGAGGGGACGGTTTTGAATTTTTTTTTGCATGGAAGGGAAAATTTAGGGGGTTTTGAGATTTTTTTCTTAAAAAACCTTAGCAAAGTGAAAAAAAATTCCCGAAAAGGGTAGGGGTTTTGACCCCCAAAACTCCTCTCTGAATATGCCCCTGGTTTTGAGGATCAATCTCCCCTCAACATAAATGTTCTTTAAATTTCTGGCCACACATCCCCGCCAGCAAAACTCAAACACTAACAGTCAAGATAAAAAAAGTCCTCGCCAAAAGGTAAAAACTGCGATAGTTCAATACCTTTCCTATGTATATCTAACTGGTTCAATAATCACTTTTCAAAAAAGAACATTCTACACCTCATATTTTAAACGAAAAAAAATCCGATACCGTGTCAGTCTGACATTGAAATGCAAATAAAAAATTGACATCAGCTTGGATGTTATCTGGAAAGTGTGTCGAAGAGCAAAAAAAGGTAAGAATTGAGGGAGGAGGAAAAGAAGAATAAAAATCAATGTGAATGGAAGACATGATGGGCACATGAGAAAAACCAGGTCTCTGTGATTCTAATAATACTTAAATACCCAGTGAGAGTAAAAAAAGGGTTCTCACTCAAGATTCTTACAAGGAAGGAAATGAAGAAAATCTCTTTTTTTTCTCAAAGACACTTGAGCTTGAGAAAATAATGATCATAAGGATGCCAAACGATGAGGCATAGGGAGAAACAAAAATAATTTTTTCACTTGAATAATTGAGGTAGGAAAAGGTAACACATAAGTGTATGATAAATATTCGTATATTAAATTACTGAAAGTATTGCAATGTTATTATATTTATTGAGATAGAAGCTCACACAGGAAAAAAGTAGGTTGTTGTCCCGCTGGGAAGCACTTATCGAAAATGATCTGAAATGCTTTCACAGTTTCCCTTTTTGTAGTCAATTTTTAGAGTAAAAAAAGATGAGGAGAAGAAAAAGAATCAAAAATTCTTTCATCTTGAATCTGTATGAATGTTTATTCTTGTACTAGATGGGTGTCTCGTTAGGTATGATTGAGGATAAGTGAAGTTTTTGAAGGAAGTGATTAAGATTTGCTGGTAAATGGTTAGAATTTAAATTTTATGCCGTTATTGACAGCTTTTGCTAATATTTTTCAGTGCTTAACTTCCATATAGATTCATAGATCATCAAGATATCATCATCATGATATCTATTTCAGTTGCCTCAAGAATTAAATTTTGACCCTCTAAAAGAATTTTCTGCACCCGTTTGTATAG
This sequence comes from Chironomus tentans, assembly GCA_963573255.1. NCBI lineage: Eukaryota > Metazoa > Arthropoda > Insecta > Diptera > Chironomidae > Chironomus > Chironomus tentans. The sequence continues at coordinate 12,423,021 of OY754303.1, forward strand.
GATTTTTTTTGATCTTGCTACGCCACTAAAGATTCTTACTCTTTCAAAGTATAAATTAAAAACTATCATATAAAAGATCAATTTCATATCACAATCAGACAATGAATAGGTCAGACGCCATCTGTACTCAAAAGCCTAGATCCTGAGGCACCTTGATTAGATCTAGGAATCTAGGCGTATCCAGGGGGTGTTTTTGATGTCAAAACACCCTCTTCAATAGAAATTTTTTGGCTACGTACTTAGATCTAGTCCAGTTAAGAGAAATATATCAGTCTAGTCAACTAAGACCCCAAACTAGTTCCGATGTTGTATGGGTATTTGGCCTAGAGAGCATGTGGATCCAAAAAACATTTTTTGATCTAGTCGAGTTGTTTATTATCATAGAATGATCTGGGATTAGATTTTCCTTGTTCCAGTCAAAAAACGACATAATAACACTGCATACACACTTTCTTCCATTTTCCGTAAAACTAAGCTAATTTCATCACAAATTCACAGAAAAACACCAATAAAGAATCAAAGACAACCCAACCGAACCAAAAAATGCAGAAAATTATATAACTCAATAATTCCACAAGAATGTATCGAGTCTTGTAAGTCGATATAAATGTATGTATTTCGTACAGTTTCCCTTCATCGATAAAAATTATGCTGATGATGACGATGATGATATTGTTGATGCTACTGAAGCACATTTAACTAAATACATCACTCGAGAAATAGAATGTATTTATTTTTCATCTTATTCCCCTCATTCACAGAAAAATAACATTTTTCAAGTTTAATATTTTTTAGAGAGATGCTTTTCTACGAAATGTACCAAAAGAAAAACATTTCTGCGCTAGTGTATGTACGGCTATACATTCGCACAGATAAATAAATATATATTTATGTGTATTGATTCTTATAGTGGCAGTAAAAAAGGCGCTTACATAAGTAGAATTGAAAGAATGAAAATAAATCACTGGTGGAAGCATCCCTTTTTCCCCAAACTTTTTCTCCTATGCTTTTTGCTTTTATTGAATTTATGAGAATAGCCAGAACACACAACAATGAGAAGGAACTTTCTTTTTCCTTCATGTGTGTTTAAAATTTGCCTTCTTTTTGTTCAGGATGGTTTGTCTTTGATTTAAATAATGGAAGCTATCGGCATGTCGGGTTATTGCGTGGAATTTCTTATTACATGAATTAATAATTTAAATAGGAACGTATTTACATTAATGAATAGGAAATGTCGGTGAAAAATTTATTAGTTGTAATGTGTTTGTTGCTACACCTTTAAATGAATACATGGCATTGACAAAGGTTATGGGCTGCAGGAAATGAAACTTTTTTGGGTTAAATTTGTTTGAAATTATATTTGACATTGAGCTTTTTGTGTCCTGGCTTAATAGATGTCTAGTTGGTCTAAGTAGACAGACATCAGGGTATACACTACCGCTTGGGTTACAGCCCTAAAGGTACCCTCAAGGGTATACAATAAGAGAATGCAATACTTACCCAAGGCTAAACCCCTAGAGTAACCCCTGCGGTAGTGTATACCCTAGGGTATACCAAGCAACCGGCCTCAGGATCATGTAAGTGTAAATGTGGGTATCCGGGGAAAGGGGATAGTATGAAGCTAGCATGAACCATTAATCCACTGTAAGAATGGCACTAACGCAGTTTTAAGTGAAATATTCTTAAGTGTTCCTTTCAGTCGTCCATCCATTATTCCCTTTTAACACATTCACCAACCAATCAACTCATCTACAGCAATACAGGAAGCATTCAATTCAATTCAGACTCGTCGAGTCGGAAAGACATTGGGATGAATATCCTGATAATTACTCCTCAAACTCATAACTCTAGCTCATTACACATCCAAGTGCTTCATCACACTGTCAATTGATCATTATCGATAGTTAGATAGATGAGTAAATCTACTGAGTAACATCAATAACAATCGAGAACATTTTATTGAAATTTAATGAGGAAAAATCGTTCATAATTACATGAAATATTTCCATTATCGTTACTATTAATAAAGAAAGGAACTAGATGGAAAAAGTTCACAGAAATTCAATATAATATTATTAGTTAATAATTTTATTATCATATCCTGATATTTTCGGGTCCTTTTTACATAGTTATATAGTTATGTACAAAAACATTTTCTTATCCATTTGCCCTGATAGCACACAGAGTCAAAATGATATGAGTAGATGAAGGAAAAAAGGGACAAATGTCATTGACGCTGAAAAAAAATTTTTTACCCAACTTTTTTCTTTTCTTGATGCTTTCATAAAAACAGCCCTATTCGAAATGAAAAGTATCCATGCACAGTTAGTTTTGTGTGTGTTTTTGAAGAAGAACAGAAATCAAGGCACACAAAAAGAAATCATTTTTGACGATTGAATGGAAAAATTATTCCATGTCTATGAGCACATCGCTCATCCCATTTTTTCTCCCTTGCTACACACATTTCTTTCAGTTCACTTCGTTTCGTGTATTGTAGCCATATATTGCAATGATTTTGTTGGCAAATGTTAAAACCATTCAATCTTTGCCATTTTTGTCGGTGGAGGATTGCTTCTGGGGGTGGGAAAATAAGGTTGTGGACTCATTTTGACTTGATGGCTGGGTTGAATTGATTTTATGACTTAGCCTTGGTAAATAAAGAAGATTTTTGGAATGTTTTATGTTAAATGTGTTAAGTTTGGGACTTAACTGTAACCTGTCGATTTTCAGAGTCCAGCAGCTTTAAATGCACAATAGGGTCGTTCGAATATTATGTGATTCCAGAAATTGCAATTTTGGAGCATACATAGTTCACTTACCTAATAAAAATGGCATGGAGCGTAATCAATGTTACACTTACCCACCCTTTCAGATGATACCCAACTGACCTTTAAGTATTGATTCCTGATGTCTTTATCCCAATAGATTTTGAAGACATGACCTAGATAAAGATGAGATCTAGATTAAGATGAGACCGGGATTAAGGTAAGACTGAGACAAAGACGACCCACAGATTGCAACATACAGGAAAATTGCAGTCATGATCTTAATTTTAAACCTCCATTCCCCGAGCCACTTATAGATCAGCAGCCAAATTCATATATTTTTTGATATAAATAAGCTGCAGCTTTTTAATTTCCTTAAAAAATAGCCTTTTAGTTGCACAGCAGCATATCTACTCCCACAACTAATTTGTGTTCTATACGGTTCACATTTTGGCACAAAATTTTGGTTTATTTAAATATTATGTCCAGCATATAAAGGGTACCGAGTGTAATCTATAGCTGTGTGATACTTTTTGTTGTGAAGTCAATCATTTAAGGGTGTCTTGAGCTGTGTGACACTAGATAGAATTTTTTTAGTATGTAAATTCCAAGACAAATGTGACACAGGATCTAAAAATCCATTTTTTGATAGACGTCATTTACAAATATCCCCTCAAGCCTTTTTTTGCCTTTCAAAAAACCATTTCATCTTATATGCCGACCTATGGCAAGTCTAGATTCAGTTGACTAAAGCACTTTTCGTCTACTGTGTAGACTTTTTTCCCTCCTCTTCCACATTATTATACTGCTGTTGCCATTTTTCCATATATAAATATACCACTTACATCCACACGGAAAAATATACAGTAGCATTTTTTTCTCAACTGCTGGATGAATTCAAAAGAGCAGAAAAAAGAGGGAAAGATGAAAAAAGTGGAACTAAAAATAAGGAAAGGAGAGAAATTGGAGCATCATGATTATTGTAAAAGAGACTTTTCTTTCCATCTGACATTGCACAGCATAACTTTTTTTTGCTCTTCCCTATTATTACACCCCAGCATTTTATTCCGCTATCATTTATGTGTTATGAAATGAAATAAAAAAGAAGACGAGGAGATGAAGGGTAGTAGTTGGTGAAATAGTAAAAGGAACAGTCAGTTTTTTTATATGAATGTACATATATTATTTGTATAGTCTACTACACCAAAAGCTTCCATTCAGTTCCTTTTTGTTCTGTGTTTTTATTTCATGACTTTCAATGTTTCACTTGTGAACTCAAGCCAAGCTAAATTTTTCTGTCGCTCTTTAGCTGACTTTTTGTTTTGAGGGAATTATGAGGGTTTAAAATGCTTTCAATTTGATTGACTGGGAATCTTTGTAATGTTTTGGTATTGAAGCTTTCATTTATTGTTGCAATTTTCATTGGATGTGATCATTTAGGATGTGAATGTCATCCTTAAGAAAATCCAGCTAGTAAAGATCTAAACTATCTTAAAACTTCAGTATCCAGTGAAGTCTAGGGTAAGAGATGATCCAGTAAAGTGTCTGTATCTAATGGTTTTTGGGACCATAACACTAAAAAATCAAGTATTTCTCAGAAAATATCACGAACTAAAGCACTAACATCAAAAATTTCTGGCTGAAAAGCTCTGTCCATACAAAACTTTTTGGTAACCCCTTCAAAAATTTAATCGACCTGACCGCCTGCTTAAAATAATCAGATCAACTCTCAGTAGAATCCCCACTTCCTTATTATTTCATTATTCATTATTTTGAATAATCTCGAATGACAAATTATCTTAGTGCCATTCTAACCTCAATTTAGTGTACAGTTTGTATTTCACACAAGCCTTGCGCCTTTAAATTTGTTTTTCTTGATCAATTTTTACTAATTCCACATAAATGCGTCTTAGTCACCATAATTTCACAACCTACAAATTACCATACTCATTCCTTTTATTCAAGGAAGCAGAAGCAGCAAAAGCAGCAGCAGAAAACATAAAACATAAAAAGATATACATAAAGAGAAGAGTGGGGAAGAGACAGAAAGCTACTAAAGTGCCGCAATTGAGATTACTCTATTAATGTGGTTGAAATTGAAATGAAAATGTAGAGAGAAAAATAATATTCTGTAGAATGGAAAGTAAAGGAAGTAAAGAGCTAGAAGAGGCAGAAAAAAGTGATGCAAATTACCACTAATTGAATCATATTTCAAGTACTATAGTCGAAATATCATGTTCTAGATCTATGACACTTGTAATTAATTACATTTTCAATTTCTTTCTACAGTTTTATATTTCGGCAGGACTTTTTTATGATTTTTTTTCTTCCTCTTCGTCTCTTGAACTTTTCCACTCGAATATATATCTAGATTTAAATTTTTAATTAAACCTTTATTGGAATTATACAGTATCAACTGTGTGCTTGCTCATTCCTAAATTTTTTTTCGGTATCTTGTTATTGATTTTCAAGTCACCATAATTTTTCTTATTGAAGTACCGTACTATGCAGAAGGTTAAAGTTTTTTTTCATCGTCCTCTTTTTTTGTGCTTCACCCCGAGCATAAATCATGTTGAACCATAATAGAAATTATTTTTCGTTGTTAACGGAAAAGTCTTTTTATTTTTTTCTGTGTGCTTTCTTTCTCGCCCAGTCGGAAAAATTGAGAGCAGAAATGAAAGGAACAAAGAGAGAGAGATATGTGAGGTATTATAATAATTATAAGTGGCATTTTTATGACAAATATGAGTAAACTATTATAATGAAAATAGGGAGACACTGGGGTTAGTTTAAGATTTTTTTGATGACTTAATGGATGTATTTTGAAGTTGTAATGAAGGTTATTAAGTTGAGGATACCAGTTGACCCTCTTGGGTGGTTTTTATCCTTTTAGACGGAATATTTAGGGTGATTTTCAGGAAAAAAGGGGTTTTGTGATTAAGATTGTTAATTTGGATATATTAATCCATATTTTGGGTGATGTTTATCCTATTCAGGGTTGTAGTTAGACGAGTTTTTGGGGAAAATCTCACCTATATTCCGTGACTCGTTCAATAGTGAATACCCTGCATGAGGGAGTATTCAAGTTCTTTACTTTAGGGTCGTTCATAAATGACGCCCAATGTTTAAGGGGAGGGGCTTGTCGTCGATTAAATTTTTATTGGAAGGGGGTGGTTGAATTATTTTCAACAAGTGTTAACTTTTTTGGATTTTATACGACACTGGGGCCAGTTTCAGGGATACCCTAGGATAAGGAAATTGGTAGGGTAGGTCGAAGCTTTCTAAGGTATACTCTACCCACCAGGGTTCATTATAAACCCACTAAATACCCCCATAATAATGGAATATACCCCTTAAAAAACAGAAAATCATTCCATAGCAGCCTCAAACCCCCCATTAACATCGAAAACTACCTCCAAAAAAAGAAATTGAATGAGATACCAAGAAGAAGGAATCATTTACAAAAAAATAGACGAAAAGTATTTCTCCATCCTGGGATGATAATACATTTTTCTTTCCTTTTTTCTCATTCATTTCTTTCATCCAACTGCTTCTCATCTCACAGTAGCACTAACAATAACATCAGTTAAAGGAACACGGCTCATACGTAGCATACACAAAAATCTCATTCTCGTTTTTTTCCTGTCTCAAGTCGATGAATTAGAAAACAAGAAATAAATCTTTCGCTTAGTGATTGCAATGATTACGTTAAAAGGAGGCAAAGCATCTATGAATTCCCTTGTTGGCCAGTTAGTAGGTCTCTCACATACGTGTACAACATACAATAAATGTCATGGTGCTAAAAATATATATATTTTTTATTTTTCTACTTCATTTACAAGAACAATTGTAAGCCTTACACAAAAGTCTCGTGATACAACATGAAGGAACCTTAACGGAATAAATAAGTCACTTCGTTGGCACTCACGTTCGGGAAGAAAACGAATGAATAGAAGAATAAAAAGTATGACTTAAGATGTTTTACAGATGATTTCCGACATCCCTTTAGTAGAGCGAACATGGAGAATTTTCCGGATTTTTAATTTCCTGATCTTGATTCGAGTAGCATAAGTTTCCATTCAGGAAAGATTTCGTCTCGTCTTTTCTACTTATGCATGTTATGGTTAAATCAGGTTTAATCATTGGGAAATTAGGTAATCTTATTTAAATTTGGATTTTTAGTGGATTTATCCTTTAATTTTCAGTAATTTGTGAGTTTTTTGATAGTTTTGAATTAGAAATATTTTTAACACGGACATATATAGGAGGTTTAGTTTAAAAAACACCACATAGATCCCTGATTCTAAGTAGAATTTAGTAAAATTACTAATTTGATATTCAACAATATTATAAGTTTATATAATAATTATTAAGTATTTTTATAAAAGTCAAAAGTTATTAAAATATTATGACTAAAATACTAGACTACAAATTAAAATATTTAAGAATTTAAAATTGCATCTATCGAAGGTGAAAAATTGTCTTAGAATATAGTTAATAAGAATAATGTATAGCTTACCTTTGGATATCTAAAACTTTCCCTTCATAGAACCCCCCCCCCCCCATCATAGCTCAGACAGTCATCCGAAAATTGTAAAAATTATAAAAAAATTTAGTTCAAGAAATTGTAGAAATTTTAAAATTTTTACAATTCTCTGATGAGTGTTTGAGCATTAACCTCCATTACTTTTAATTTTTTGGACAATTATTGCTACATAACTAGAGACTAAGGGTCGATTGCGGCAAACCCTAGAGGCAAACCATAGTTGTAAATTGCAGCCCTAGGGCTGTTTGCTCGGTATACCCTAGGATATACTAGAGGGTTTAGTTCATTTAGTTTTAGTTCATTCCACATAAAAACGCGCAAAATTGATAAATTCGCCCGATGAGAAATATTTTGGAGATCAAATAATATATTTTAGGCGTCAATCATGTACACAACCTTCAGTTAAGAAGACGAAGGATCTAAAAATTTATTTTAACACACGAAATTAGTGATAAAGATTGATCATAAATATTTAAAAGTTTTTTTTTAGCTAAAATCAAATTCCGTCATAATCTTTTAACTTTCAATATGTGCTTCCAAGCAATCTTTTCCCAAAAACTTCATACTAACTTCATTGCCTCAATTCATTTGACCGAGAAAATTTCCTTCATTCGTATGAATGCATCCATTCTTTTTTTTTAAAAAAAAAGATTCATTTTAGTTCATTTCAAAACTTTTTGAAACAATTAGTAACAACTGTCTCAAAAAATATATAAATTATTCCAATTAAAATTTGCAGAACGGAAAACCTACGGAGTTCAGCATGCACATACAAAAATGCAAAGTTTTGCAATCCGATATGTTCAGGATCATCAAATAGTAGGAAGAAGTAAGATACGAGAAAATAAAAATTGTAAAAACGTAGTTTTTTTGAATAATGAAGCAAATTACTGTACATATGCATATGGAAGAGTTCTTTTTTGTAGATTCTTATGGATAATGATGAAAGTTGTTATAATGATGAGATGGGTTATTATTGCTGAATTTATGCTCATTAAAATTATGAAAATTAAAGATGTCGTAGAAGAGAATTTAAAAATAAGAAGTTGAAGTTGTGATTTTTGTGGATTTAAAATATTTTTGACTGTCATATCTTGATATCCACCTGTATGTCATTGATTCGAGGCCCATTGCCAAAAGGATCTATAATTTTACCTTCAGATAGGAAAAAAATGCAAAAATCCTCAAAAATATTTAATTGGGGGAAAATCACCTAGTGAAAAATCATGGCAATGCCAAAAAACCAAAAAGTTCATGATTCGAACCCCTCACCCCCAGTAAAAAATCCTGAATACGCCCCTGTACTCGATCAAAACAAATTTTTTTTTGCAATTGGATGATTCAAGGATACGGAACTGATCAAAAATGATCAATAGTCAGTTGATCAGTTCCACACCCTTGGTGGTATTTGCTTAGATGCTATGTGTCGGCTCCCTCAATGAAAATATTCCTATCGGTCCCGACCGCATGTCTATCATACCACTAAAATACATCAATCCCCAAAAATTTCAAATAAAACTTCCCCCAAAAAAAATTCATTCATCCATAAAAATCCCAATAAAAGTTGGGATGGTGCCCGGAAAATTCAATAAAAGATCAAACAACCTCCAACCCTTTAAAATATAAAAATAAATGTCAATTCATATAGGATATCAATATTCAAATATTACAGCCATAATTCTCAATATATAAGCCATATTTCCCACAAACTCGAAACAGATATTACACTAATTTAGAATACAAAATCAAATAAAAGAGAGATTTAAATGTAATATTATGGCTTTTTTGCTTATCAAAGAAAATTAAATCAATCTACATTACATTCCCATAGCACAGAGAGAATTGGATAAAAAAGAGGAAGAATTTTTTTCCCCACATGGCTTTGAAATTTTATACTTTATATTACCTATACGTTTGCCACATGTAGAGCATTTATCGTATGATTTTTAGAGAGAAATGAAATGAATGGAAAAGAGAATGAATGAATGAATTAAATTTTTTTTTTCTCTCACATAATCTGTGATGCTTTAACTTAACTCACATTTTTCACCCTGAATTTCACCTCTTTTACTTCTTTTATTTTTCCTACAAGCAGCAAGAAAATTGCAAAGCCACAGAGCATTCATATATTATATGGCTGATAGGTAGGAAGGTAAGGTGGGTAGGTTGGTACATTGTGGTATTTTATGCATGTGTGTGTGTGGTTTTTTGAGCACCTTTTATTATTAGCGCAGTTATTTTGAGTAGAAAATTTGAAAAAATACTTTGTTGTGTCTGATGTTAAAGCTTTGTTTAATAATTTCATCTGATTATGGCCATCTTTGTTAGTGTGACACATTTTGATGGAATTTAAGGGTTTAACTTAGGGGTGTAGCCAGGGGATGGTCCTTAAGTGCCCTTAGGTACCCCTCTCGAGATCAAAGTTTAATTCAAATATTTTAATTTTTAAATCAATAAATTAATTTTTTACAAAAATTGTTAAAGACTACTCGAAGAATCAATCTTAATGCCTAAAGTAGTCTACAGATGTTTAAAAAAATTAATACAGACTTTTCAAAAATAAAAAATTGAGCACCCCCCTCCCCCTTTTAAAAATCCTGACTACGCCATTTATTTAACCATACCAGTGCCCGGACCCCTTAAGACCCCTCATTGACTATGTCCCTTCCAATACTCAGCACCGATACTTTATAACTTTTCATTTTATTTTTGATCGTATCATCTGTGGCTGAATAAAACACCTGTAATTATTCCTTATAATTATTCCTCTGTCTAGAACAGTGCATTATAAACTCTATAACTGCTCTAAAATCATAAAAAAATTCTCATCAAAAACTAAATACAATCTACTCAAACGTATATGCCCATACATCTCAAAAGAATCCTTCATCACAACCCCATCCTGAGAAAAAAGCCCTCAACTCACTCACTTGTAACCACACTCCAACCAATTTCCAACTTTTTACTTTATAAAGCCTAACACAAAAATTGTATGTGAGAAAGTAGCACAAAACAAAAGAAGCAGCAACAGAAAAACCAAATACAGCAGTAAATAAGGTGAAGAGTGAGCAGGAGGTTGGAATAAAAAGAGAAAAAATTCTTTTTTTTTGGATTAATGGTCGCACATGAAAAATTACTTTAATGAACTTTATAAAAATGTTTCATCATCGTTGAAAACAATTTATTTCTACTAGAAATTTTCTAGCATCATAACAATTTTCTTTTGTCACACCCCACGTAATATATTCACTGAAATTATTGTGTCACATACATAAAAATGGGGAATGAAATGAGAGGATTGTTCATAAATGACGTCCAATGATTTAGGGGCAGAGAGGGTCTGATGTTGTGTGACACTTCCATACAAATGGAACAAATTTGTGATAGAGGGGCGAGGGGGGACTAAAAACAGCGTCAAAAAAACGTCATTTACGAATGACCCATAATAAAAAATGAAACACAAAAATGTGCAATAACTCTTCTTTCTCTGCATCTTTACATTCATTTTCGTCACTAAGAGGACAAAAATGATGTTAATATTCTGTATATGCACTTATTGAATGCAATTGAAATATATTTATTATTGAGAATGAATATTATAATGATGATAAATGTTACGAGACTTTTTTTCATTTCTTTTACATAAATTTCTTTTTTGTGGATGTGCTCACACTTGTACAATAGTTCAGATATATTGAATGCAATTTTTTAAGGAAGAAAGAAACTTCTCGGAAGGATTTTATGGATGAAAAATAAAAGTTTCTCGATAAAGCTTTGAAATATTTATATGAACTTGACAATGGTTATATCTCATGTCTCATCTGCTATACCTCAGTCAGATAGATAGATGGAAAAAAATTCCATTTTTATGTTCGAAAGCTCTTTCTGCTTGGAGAGAGAGAAAGAAGTTTGATTTATGTTTTGTGAAATATAAATTTTTGAAGATTAGTTTAAGTGAACTAAAAGTTATTGGGGTGTAGTTTGGAGTGAGTTTTGAGAGTCAGGTATGTCAATGTCGTCTGGTATGGATGTCATGTAGTTTTCATAGGTATCGTTCATCAAAAGATTTTCTATTCATGTTCTACTTTAGTCATAAAGTTCTAACAGAGAATATTTTTCATTTTCATTTAAAAATGAAGGATAGAAAGAAATTGTGGGAAAAATATTCATTTGTGGGAAGAGAAAGGAGCTCTCTTCTCAATATTGGACATCATTTGTACATGATACTCGTATGAAATTTAGAAACTCATTCAAAAATGATAGAACAACATTCAATGACAGGCATTTTTTGAAAAGTCATGATTTATAGCAGCAAATTTCCAGAATAGACGTTGAGGCACCACTACGTCGACGTTTTAATGACAAAATGTCAAAAGACGTAGGGGTGCTCTGATGGTATCGTGGCTGTGATTTTTACCTTACTTTATAACCAAAGCTGTGGCGTAGCTAGAGTTTTTGCCATCCGGGAATCAGTTAGAAATATTACGCCCCCTTATATGGAATTTTGTACCCCTTATATTGGATTTTGATCTCCTTTATTTGAGATTTGAAGTTCTTTATTAACCAAGCCATCCTTCCACGTAACTAGAAATAGAAGATGCAACTTTTTGAGTTAATTCAAGCCGACTCTTTGGGGTAAAGAGGGTTTGGAGTTATATTTTAAAATCATTTGTCAAAAGGATTTGATGAACGTCAGGGGTGTATCCAAAAAGGGTAGTTTGTGGGTTTAAAACCAGGATAAATTTCTGTCTACACCCTTGATGGACGTTACTTGTAATCGGCCCTAAACAATATATTAAGTTATTTAAAAAATTGAATTTTTACCTTTGTGTTCCTTAAGTGGTCATGCTGTTGAGAAAAATTATAGTCTAGAACGTTTCGTAATTATTGAATGGATCCTCAAAAGGAGTGTAACCAGAAATTATTCGAGGGGTTGTTTTAAGATTTTTTCTCCAAAAACACTAGCAACTTTTAGAAAGTTTTCTTAGAGCAGGATATTTTGGGGTTACTGAACATGCCCATGGCCGCCAATTATAATTATTCCATTTCACAATAAATTCTATTGACAATTCTCACAGCCTATAAACCAAAATGCCTGATTTTTCATAACAATATTCACCAACAGCCCACGCGTACGCGAAAAAAAAATTTACATTCTAATATTCTGTGGCTATCAAAAAATTTCGGACACAAAAAATAAAGCAGATATGCATTGTTTTACATTTTTATTGCTATTGGAGGTATCTTGCTGCGTAAAACTCAAATTGCCTAATAAATTCTCAGAGATAAATTGTCCCCAAAAAGCTTATGTGAAAATAGCAAAAAAATTTTTACTTTTTAAAAATCGGTTTGTGTGTCAATTTTTGCCTTCGTTTTCATACGAAATAGAATTCGTAAAATATTGAAAGCATTTTTTATTCCAAAAATAAAAAAAAATCGATTTTAAAATTCACAAACAGAATATTCATATTTCAAATTTTAGATGTATATGTTTTATGACATAGAAATAAGGTTTATCATAGTTTTTGTACAGGTGAAAAATTCTATAATTTTTTGTGGGGCTCAGAAAGAAAAATGTGAAGCTCATATGACAGACAATTTGTCAACTAGTTTTTCCACTTTGATAAATCGAGAAATTTACTGATAAATAATGGAAACCAAAAGTCAATGACAAAACTAATAGTTGAGATAATTTTTCATACAAATTTTTGACATTTTAAATTAAAAAGAAAGGAATTTTGAAGAATAAGGTAGGATGACATATTTTGTTGAATAATATAAATACATTGGGGTTATTCGGTTGTGATGTTTAATATTTAGGGTTGAGTTGGGGTGTCTAGAAAGAGGTTTGAATAATAATCTGATGAGGAGTCTGGAAGGGAGCACTGGAGTAAGTCTGGTGTCGGTCGCTTGGGGGTGTACCTGGTGTACCTTTATAATGGGGGTACCCTTAGGATATACCTTAGAGTAAACCCTGGGGTCAGGGGCGTATTCAGAATTCGAAAAATTTTTGGATACGCCCCTGCCTGGGGTAGTGTATTCTCTATGATATACCGAGCAACCGGCCTCTGCAAAGGGATTAAGCGAAAGTCTAGAGGATTATCTGAAAAAATTTCAAATGGAGAGTCTTAAGTCAGGGGTAGAGCACCGTGACACCCCATATAGTACCATTTGTGACACCAACGATCATATTTTCTCAAAATCATCACTTACGAACATCCAAAAAAGTTTTTTGTGCTCATTCTGAAATGAAAATTATTTCAACTTGTCGTTTTTTTTCCTTTTTCGAAACAATTTTTCATTTTTTTTTGTTGCTCTAAAAAATGATTTTTTGCTCATTCCTCAAAATTCTGAGTAAAAGAAAGTTTCTTTCCTTCCTTTTCCTCTTTTCTCTCTTTGTTTAGCTTCTTTTTGCCTTCCTTTCCTTCATCACCCTTAGCTGCTCTAATAAAACTGTTGACAATAAAAGAGAAAAATGTTTGTTCTCGTTCCTCAAATTGTGAGGACATTTTTTTGATAATGAGATTGATTTTTGTGCCTTATTTTTATGGCTTTAACATTTATTTGCTGTACTTTTTTTGATAAACCAGAAGGAAGAGAATTGAATAAATTGGAAACTTTTTTCATGGAAAATGAAATTAGCGCATTTCCTTTGTGGTTTTGGTGTCATTAAAGTAAATGGGTATTTGATGAATGCTATTAAAAGTAGGATGACCAGATATTTTTTGAAAAGATAGAGGACCCAAAAATTTTCAAACAATTTCTGAAAATAGAGGACAAAATGAACCTTTCAGAGGACAGAGCAGGGTTGATACAAAGGTGCCTTTGACCAGATTTTGCCTATGATCTAGCAAAGTCGTGCCTTTGCAAAGGCAACTTTTTCTTGCCTTTGCCTTTGTTTTACCTTTGCAAAGGCAGTGCCTTTGCCTTTGAATTTGCCTTTGTCTGTGCAAAAAATAATTTTTTTTATATTATTGATGATGACCAAACAAATGGTCAGCCTAATTATAAGTCAGTCATAGATTGGGTCAGGATATCTTGAATTTAAGAAAATGTGAAACTCTCAAGTTGGCCTGACAAATAAAGAATCAGAAAAATCTTTAAAAATTTGCACTTAATATAATAATTTTTAAGAATATAATGAGTGCATGTTGGGCTTACAAACAGACAAAAGCAATTGCACAATACAGCAAATAAGAATAATGAACGTACTTAGAAAATAAGAAATTGTGTAAAAAGCAAAAAGGAAATTTTCTTTATGTATTTTCTTCATGAAAGCGCACATTAATGCGTATGAACAAAGCTCGACCGAACATCTTTATGGTATGAATGCTGCTAAAGAGAAACATCAACCATAAACATATTATCCAACATAAATACACAAATAAACCCCATAAAGTACATAATTCTGAATGAAATAAGAAAACGAGGAGAGAAATCATGAAGAAAATAAAAGTCGAGGAATGAAAACATTACGAGAAATGAGATAAATAGGTTCGCTGAGAATTTAAATAAATTTTTTATGTGCTTTCTTAATCTCTCTTTATGATATTTTATTTTTTATTTTTTTGTTCAGATTCCAGGATATAAATATATTTTATATTGCTTCCACTTGAATCAGACAAAACAGTGAAAGAGAGCACGCGATCCCGGCATGTAAATATTATTTTTTATGCTCTACTCCTCATCCTCACATACTGAATTATTTCGCTTCGATGGGGAAAAAAGGATTAAATTGCATGATTTCGATTTATTCTATTTTTTGCACGTACAAGTATTTCGAGTGCTCTTCTTGACTTCCGCGTGGGATACAAAATTTTACATAAAACACACGGTATAGAAAAGGCAAAAAATAGTGTCCCCTGGTCAGCATGAGGCTGGTGCAGGGCGAATTTCACGAAATTTCACGAGGCGTAGAATTTTTTATTTAGCCATGAGCGGCAAAAATCTTTTCTAAACCCCTACTGGAGGTGTATATGAGGCTGAATTATGGAAGATTATTAAGCTGTTTTCTATAAATTATCGGAAAACTGAACTTAATTTTTATAAGCTTTAGTTAAGTCGTATACTTATTACGTAATGCAAATTCCTATATAATAATTTCCTTTATTTAAATTTTCACAAAATCTCAGAATTCCCTCCCCCCAAAAACGTTACAAGGTATCCATTGGTTATTCCTATGGGTGAACACAGAAATTTAGAGGTTTTTATGGTTAATCTTTCCAGAATACGTTTCACGATATTACTCAAAGCTTTAAATTGTCATTCTTGGACTATAACCCCTTTGACTATCTGAACTACCTTCTTGACCAAACCCCTGTCCTTCATCTTTAAACGTTATATACAATACGAACAATCTCTTTGTTTTCCTTCACATTTATTATTTAATGCTTCAGTCATTCCCTAAATTACATGTTAACTTACTTCTTAAACTGAATCTTGACATAAATTTTTGAAATATTTCTTGAAATTTTTCCAATTTGACATTCAATTTTCAATAATCAATAATTCCTGACCAGTTTCTTGACCTTTCTTCATCTCACTTTTACACAATTCAAAAAACACAAACAAAATAACCACGGAAGTTCAAGGCCTCCCCTGATTTATCTCAGTTTTATTATTTCTTGCGCAATATTTCTTTTTGTTTCATTTTACGCTCACTAGCCTACTAAAACCCCATCTTTTTATTCTTTAAAATTAAGGGCACTTTTTCATTGCCTTCCTCGCTTTTCCCTCTTTTTTATATATTTTATTGTCAGTTTTTTATGTCTGTATAAATAATTCAAATATCTATTTATTTAGTCTACGGATATAAAAAGAATATTCCTTAACAGTTCAACGGAATATAAACAAACAAAATACCACATAAATTGATGTAGTAAGCACGTATAAAAGCTTACTACTTTTTTTATTCCTTTTATGTATCATCATATCATATACGGCATATATACGTATCGACAGGCAGCAGCAGCATCATAGATCTGAGCTTTTATAACACCAAACATGAGATAAATAAAAAGAGCTTCACACCTTTATTGCCTTATAGGGATGCATATCGACAAAAAGCCCCTCTTTTTTACTCAGAATCAGGGGTGGATGTAGAAATCTTTCAAGGTATGGAGAGACGATGCGTTTCTACTTTTTATCTGTGAATGGAAATTTTATGGACCCTGAATACACCCCTGCCCTCAAAACTCTGGCTTTTTCAGCTTTTTTCTACATGGCGTGCTACACAAAGAGGATAATGGAAATAATAACCAGACATATTCTCTTTGATCATAATGAGCTTTCACGTACGAGTGTTTTTCTCTTTTCAATATCCTCTTTACATCCTCATCATCTGTTATTATATTTTTTTATTATATAAATTCTCATTCTATATACAATCCATCCATCCATCCATGCAGACCTGACTTGATCTCAAAATTGTATGAGGCGGAGAAAAGAGCTGTAGACATACGAGAGTCTATAACTCATAACATTGAAATTATCATTGAAAGCGATGCGCGTATGTTTAATGAAATATTTCAAAAATATTCACTTAAGCACGATAATAAATTTCACTTTTTTTTCCTACGCCATCCTCCTTACGCCATTCATGTGGATATGACGATATGTGAACAATTTTACATAAAAAATAAGAGCACAATGTTGATGATATTGGGTGGTAAGAGACAGAAGAGCAAAAAAAGGGACAAGGATAAAGAGACAGAGAGTTCCATTAGGCCGAAATAAAAAATATTATCAACTATCTATTTCAATCGTCTATTCATTCGCAATATCATTAAATTGATTGGTTCATATATGTATTTGTGAAATAAATATATGAAGATGTAGAGGGGGTAAATATATTATTCATATCCATCTCATGAGTCTTGAGAGTTTCAAAAAATATTTTTGCATGCATGAATGAATCTATTTTAGACTATTGTGAATAGGAGACGTTTCTCAATCTTTTCATGTGGATAAAATAACTCCAGCCGTTGTCTCCAATCAATTTTTATGATATTTTTCAAGTTTTTTTTGTCCTCTCTTTTCTATTCATTTCATTTTTCTCTGTTAGTCCTCAACAATTTTTCAGCTAAGCCTCATTGCTACTTCAGATAAAAATTGCTCTATTCATGTGGCAAGTGAGTAAGCATGCTGCTTTATGAAAATTATGTTTTTTATGCCATGAAGCATAGATGATGCAATTTTTTGATAGTTTTGGTAATTGGCTTTATCATTTGGAACTACTTGAGTGTATTCATGCTGTTTCTTGTGATTTCGTGTCGTTTTTGAGGGACATAATCAATTTTATGGGGAGGGTGGGATGGTGATGAATTTTCTTAGGATGCTACTTTTTTGATGGTTGAAAAAGCAATGCAATATAGTCTGAAAGTTGGAATTCTGAAAGTTGGAATATAGTCTGAAAGTTGTATTTTTAAATGTCCTACCCCAAAAAATCAAAACACGCTGCTTCATTCAATTCAATTCAGGAGAAGCAAGTGGGTTCGAACCAGTATAACGACTACATTGTGTCGTTCAAGAAATAAGAAAAAATTAGTGGATACCCACTAAAAAATAATTTTTCAAATGCACATTAATGCAGAAGGCTGCACATGCCTCTTGGTAAAATTTTCGCATACTTCCTACAAAAAAATCACCAATAAATGGAATCCTTGAACTCAATATAATCCTTGGCCCTTTTTTTACACAAAGCTCAACATAAAAAAGTTTAAAATAAAAGCTTTCATAAGAACGGATATGTGTGAAAAGACAGAAGCTTTTTAAAAATTCATACAGCACGTACAATTTGGCAGCTTATTTTGTACGAACCTTTTTTTCATAAGCTAGACAGAATTCTTTTTCCTTGCAAAAATTGTATGGTTGGTAAAGATTGTAGCTCTTAAGACGTGAAATGTTAATTTGATGAAACACGCAAACAAAAGGAAATGCTCATCATGTCATTTTATCATTAGTAAAAGTAGATGCTAATTTCTAATATTAAGTCTTGAGGATTTTCAGAGGGTTGTGAGATAGTTTGAAATTTTTGGGTGTCTAGATGTTGGAAAAGTCTTAAATTGGAATTCTTTTTAAAAAAAAATTGGGGTCATTCGCAATTAATATGTACCTTAAAAATTTGAATTTTGATATTTTGGAACCTCCTTTCTTTTTGTCATATAGACCCTCCTCACCTTCCTCTCACATTGACTTCCACAAACCCAACATAATGTAATTAGGAATAAATTAGATTAGACCTCGGATAAAAAGTTCCTATAATAGAAAATCATTAAGGACTAATGCAGCTCAAATACTCCCTTTCAATGCACGAATATTCTATTCGATATCTAATTTTGATTAATTACGACAATTTAATAACAACAATAAGCAACATGAGGTGTGAAATTGTGTTACGTGTTCTATTTGAGTTGGTGAATATTTTTTTTCTGGGGGCGAGGAAACACTTTTTGAAAATAAAATAAAATGAAAATAGTCGTAACGCTTCAAAGAACTTCGAATAAAATTGGAGAGGATATAGTCACAGACAGGCTTTGGGGCTAGTGAGGCGTAAGGGTGTATGAATATAAGAATATTTGATTAAAGGTTACTAAAATACTGATTAGTAACTAAATTTTTAAAATTCTGAGGAACCTTATTTTAAAGCAAAATATGGGAGATTTTTGAAGATAAATCTTTAGTTTTTAGATATACCTAATCAACTATCCTATTCGTGATCTTCAAACCCTTTTTTGGCTACCTTCCTGATACCTACTGTTGATCTTTACTAAGTATCCCAATACCCCACTAGAATTTGTATGTATCTGATTAAAACAAGTTTTTGAGCAGTCCCCAGGCACGTAGCAGAGTGTTAATTGGAGGACAACTCACCCAATCGAAATCTCCCCATCGAAAAATTTCTGGCTACGTCGAGGGCAGTCTCTATATCTTAAAAAAATCGACCTAGCTGATTGTTTAAACATTAAGTCTAATATTCCGAGCTTTAAGTTTATTTGGATTTTGTGTAGAAAAGTCGACTCAACTTCATACAAAATTTGGATCAACATCAATATTTGGTTTATACCAAAATCTAACTGAAATAATGCGCTTTATTTTAATTATAAAATTATTTTACCATCAAACTGACACACAAAAAAAATTTCCATGCTATTTTTCCAGTTCTAAAAAGCCTAATAATATAATAAAAATATATCATCCTGCATTCTTTCTCTACTCCACCATTGTCTCCATCTACCTCACTCTCCAACTCCCTATACCATCAATAGATTATTGAATTATGACAGGGAAAAAATATTTTTTTAACGAATGAAAAATAGAATAGAGAAAAAAAGGAAAAAAATGCAAATCAGAGGGAGAAATGAAAAATTATTATTTTTTATAATCGATAGCTAGAGCTTGAATGAGAGAAGGGGGAACCTCCTTCTTTATATGCTTTCGAATTTGGCTTTTATCATAATGCTTACTCGTTTTGCCTCATGATGATGACGATTATATTCATTTTTTAACTAAAATTTTATTTTTTTATTCCCTGAGTATGTAAGTATGTGTCTGTACATGAACGATGGTGGGGGGAGGGGGTAGAAATTAAAAAAAATATGTATATGATAAATTTATGGTGTTGTAGAACCCAAAAAATTACGGTGAAACTTTTAGCTAGTTTATACATATTCATATTCATGTTATAAAAATAATGACAGATGAATAATAAATTCATCCTCTCGGCCGTACCCATACGTGTACAATTTTTATTTTTTGAATCATTCTCATATTTTTTAATTGTAAAACATTAACAATAATAATAAAGTTAACAACATCTATATTTATTTTTGTGGTTGTACATAAAACTGACTCATCGAGAGAATGGAAACAGAAATAGATGCTTGTAATGTTGTACATGCCACCCAAAACCCCCCTCAACTATTGATGTATTTCCATTCTTTTCATCAATTATTATCATCATAATTTTCTAAATCCCCATTTTTCATCTCAATCATAATTTATCACTTTTTGTATCATCATCTCTTTCTACTTTTTTATATCCATTGACTCTGTCCTATTTCCTTCTCGTTTGCTTTCGATAATAACACAAAATTTCTTATGTTTTGCTCCTTCATCAGTCTCTTCATGTCTTGTGTTGGATATCTGTTTATGTGTTACGTATTTTTTGTGGCATTTTGGCATGCATTATATGGATTTTTTCTCGGTGGGAGTAATAATGTGGAGCAGGAAGACACACTTTGTCCTATTTACTTGGATGTCTATCTTATCATTTTGTCACATTTTAGTTTTTTTTTGATGGAATGTGATTTAGTTAAGGGATCGTTCATAAATGACGTGACGCAAAAAACGAGATTTTTAGACATCCCCCCGTGAACATTGGACGTCATTTATGAACGACCCCTAAGTATAATAATTAAAATTGGCATTCTGCAAGTCTGTCTAATCCACCACGTAGCTTATTGGTAAGAACATTCAACCTTATGACTTGAAATCGCTGGTGGTCATGAGTTCGATTCCTATCCGATAGAAGCAAATGAACTGTAATCTTTAAACATACTATTCGTCATGATTTCAGATTTTACGTTCTTAATCCAATAAAAAATTCGATTTTACATACTCTGTCCCTTCATGTGTCAACCATGAAGCAAATGATCCATAAAAAATCTAAAAAAATTCCAATAAAAGCGCCAAAAGGACGCCTCAATTGCCCTATCCACAAGCATCTTCTCTTTGATTCCTTCAGTATTATATTGTAAGTTTCAATACTACTTGATTCAATGAATCAGTCATTTATTTCTGTATACAGCCAGCCATATACAACAAAATCATGTAGCATATGTAGATTTGCCATACATCAGCTAAAGAAGGAAAGTTTCGTCTCCATTATTCAATCATCTCATAAGTCGTGAAAAGTTTAACAATGGCAAGCAACAAAAATAAACGAGAATAATGAAAATAAAAAAGGAGACTAGAGTTCACATACACACACATGAGCAAGCGTCAGAGAAAGAAGGAGGAGAAGAAATCATTCATGATTTTAAGAAATCAAAAACAGATTTTTCATCTAAAGTCTCCGTCCTTTAGGAGACATTTCTTCTATTATCCTTTCCACAGTTCGAAAAATGATGTTTTTTTATTATTATTATTTGACATGAGAGTGACTCTTTGTGTGTCTCAATCTCTCTCCGCCTCCTGTTTTTGATTCTGTCTTTTGGGTCATTCGTAAATGGCGTCCATTGAGAATTGGATTTCTAGACCCTCCTTCAATCATGTCTCAAAATATTCATACAAAAATGTTCGTGGGTCTTTCACAACAATTTAGACTCCAAACTAAAAATTTGGACATCATTTATGAATGACCCCTTTAAATTTTTTTTTCAATTTTCATGACTGATTCCATCATGTCTAAAAGGATTGAAAAGAATTATTAAATTTTCTTTTGTCGCCTTATGTCGTTCACTATCTCAATGACTTTATATTTATTTTTTCGTATCTACACAACAATTAAGCAATTATTTTTCAGATTGACAAATTTTTGGGCATAAAAACAATTTTTTGTAAGCATCTCTGATGAAATTTATGATAATAATAAATTTTCATTTACAAAAATTAGTCAAGAATAAAAGAAAAATGAAAGGAGATTAATTTTGTATTATATCTGTAATTCGCATGCTAAATATTATTATTATGCATAAATTTGGGGTACTTGAATGGGGAAAAAATTTGCTTGTAGTTTTGGTATGAAAATTAGAATTCAAATTAGAATTAGGAAGACAATGTGGGTTTTGAGAGATTTGAATTACAATTCATAATGTAAATATTAATGATTTTTGTTTTAGAAAGTCAAGGGTATAGCAATTCAAAGAGTTTGGTGGTATTACTAAAATTTTGAGACTTTGGTTTTATGTGATTTTAAGCTAGATAATGGATAGACTATGGATAAAATTACTTTTAAAT
The DNA here is from genome assembly GCA_963573255.1 of Chironomus tentans. Classification (NCBI taxonomy): domain Eukaryota; kingdom Metazoa; phylum Arthropoda; class Insecta; order Diptera; family Chironomidae; genus Chironomus; species Chironomus tentans. The sequence continues at coordinate 12,445,290 of OY754303.1, forward strand.
TAAATTACGAATTATATAGAAAATCAAATAAGAAACAAATTAGAAAACTTTAAATAGTTATGACTATTAAAAAATATTTTTAAATTAGCTTGGTTGAAAAAAATTAGAATTTATTACCATTTAAAAAAATAATAATTTTTTTTAAAATTCAATATTTTTTTTAAAAAATGTTAAATTTTTTAAAAGTTTCATATTTTTAAAAAAAGTTTAAACTTTTTAAAAGTTTCATATTTTTAAAAAATGATAAATTTTTTAAAAGCTTTTTATTTTTAAAAAATGTTAATTTTTTTTTAGAAAAATGTAATTAAAGATTACAATTATTTAAATTTCAAAAACTACTTTTACAAAACAAATTTTCTAAAAAGTTAAAATTTAAAATCAATTTCAAATAAAAGTTAAAAAACCTTGCACATTAAAAGATTTCAACTCCTATAATAAAGATCTTAAAATCGCTTCTCAGATTTTTCTGCATGAATAAATACGGAAAGCTATTTTCTCAATGAAGAATTTTTCCTAGAAAAAAACATGAAGCACTTTTTCTAAGAACGGAATTTTCCCACGTTTTCTGTACTTATTTCTCTCATGATTTTTCTTTGAATATTTTGGAGGTAGAGAATTTCAAATAATTTTCTCATTAATTAAATGCTTATTTTAATTACATTTAAGCATTAATTCTTCGAAAAAATATCTGCTATTAAATAATTATAAATTTGACTAATTTATTGATACAAAAAATTAATATTTTTGTTTAAAAATGTTTTAACTTTTTAAAAGCTTCATGTTTTCAAAAATGTTAAATTGTTTAAAAAAATTTAATTTTTTAAAAAGAATTTAAAATTTTGAGTTTAGAATTTTTAAAAAATGTTAATATTTTTTTTTAAAAAAATTATAATTTTTTAAAATTATTTTTGTAATTATTAAAGCAAATTCCTTAATTTTTTAGTATTAATTCAAATAAAATAGTTTTTAAACTTCACAAAATCTTAAAATTAAATAAAAAGCATTAAAAGTTAAATCTAAATTTAGTTCCTAACGAACCAACTTGCAATTAATTTTATTTAGAATCTTAAAGTCCATATTTCATAGTTTCTATAATAATTTCTCTGTATTGGTTTTGCAAACTAAAATTTATCGCACACCAAGAATCAATAAAATGAAAAATACGAAGAATATTCCAAAACCTATCATAAATTCATTCTAAAATCCTACAAAATATGAAGAAAAAACAAACAATTTCCTAAATTGCAATATTTTAATTGCTGTGGTCACAACCTAGCAGATGAGCCCACTCTTCGTCTATTCACAGCGGTTGACTCAGTCTAATAAAACCAAAAAAGATATCAAGCCACAATATTTTCACACAGCACAATTATCCACAACCAAATTCTCAAATCCGATTATTCACAAAAAAAAATTCTAAAGAAATTCAAATTTTACCACAAAAACACAGAACAGAGAGGAAAAATCCGTTGTTCCGGATGCGCCATGCATAAATATGAATTTGAAATCGCGGCAAAAATGAGAAAATTTTCTTCTTTTCACAATGTTAAACATAAAAAAGTCAGTAGGCAGGAAAAATAGGAGAAAAATTAATTTTCTGAGCTTCTTTAATTAATTTTTTTTTTCGCTCTGAATTCACCCTTCATATCTACATAAACGTATTATAATCATCATCATCATCATTAACATCATGACAGAAGAAGCGGGTTATTGAATGGAAGGAGTGCGAATGTAAATGAGAGGAAAAAAATCTCTTAAGTAAATAAATTTTCCTTGAAGAAGTTTCATGCATACATTATTAAATTGACTTTCACGTACATCTTCTGCCAATTCATTTTCTAATGACTTTTCTTTATTCTAATTTGGAAGAAAAATTAGAAAAGGATTTTCGCGGCGGATTTGGTTTTAAGCGCATTTTCTTCTTATTTTTAAAAATTTTGTAGATAAGGAATTTTTGATTTATTTCAAATATTGTTGTAGCAAGCATTTCAAAGTAAGTGCTGTAGAAAGACATAATATTAAGTTGGGGCTCTGTAATTACAATGTAATTTCGCTAAGTATCCCTTTTATAATTATTTCATCAAGTGAATCAGTTAACAAAACTATGAAGCCAGCTAGTTAGCACATAAGTTGGAAATTTAATAGATTTTTCAGACACCAAACAGCCCCTCCTAATTAATGTATACTAAGGCAGTAGTACTCAAATGAGTACTAGGTATTGAATTAGTGTATCGCTAAATTGGAGGGTCTGTTTTAGTATGGTGCATTCTGAAAAGTTTGAGAACCACGTCGTGGAGCACATTATTTTATGCAAATATACTAAGGCAATGCAAATAAAATTATTTAATCGAGTATTAGGACAAAGTCACTATATGACCTTCTCTTAAATTATATATTCAATGATTTCTTTTTTGAATAAATTTCACTTTTAGTAGACATTTAAAGTAGAAAGGTGCAAAAATATTTAAAAGAAGATAAATTAATTATTATTAAAGATAAATTAAACATTTTTGCTTTAAAAATAGTTGTAATAGGGCCATGAAGGGGTCCAAGGGTGTCTGAACTCCAAGAAAAATTTCTGGCTATGCCCGTGACTTGTAGGTTACTTTTGCTTTATAAACAGTAATTTGTAACTCAATAGCTCCCCCCAAATTATGCACCAGAAGTGAAATTATTGTAATAATCTTCAAAATATCAGAAAGTGCTAGAATATGAATAAGAAAAATATTTTTCAACTCACTCAAAAGCTTTTATGACCAGCAATTTACTTAAACCAGTCAGTCATCCAAAAACCTAATAATTTGCATTTCTAAAAAAATATTTGTTAAAAAATTTCTTGCTTTAAAATTACAGCATTAATAACTGAAATTTATAATGTTTTGGAACACTCCTTCCCTAAAAGAGCTCATCAATTTTCATTCATTAGACTAATTCTCATTCTCTCTTTTCTATCTTCTTCTTGTTATTTTCTCTTTCTGTGTCTGCTGTTTTACGGACAAATTTATTTCTTAGTCATTAATTTTTTTTTCACACAAAATTTGATAGTCGAACACGCTGCTCGGCTTTAAAGATAAATTTTCTTTTTAAATATTTATTTTGGTATGGAAAATTAATTTGGTGATTGAACTTTGTGGGGAGAAAAAAATTGTAAACACAAATTTGCATACTTTTGAACATTAATTGCCCATCATTTTTGTAATTTGTTGCCAAAAAATTTTTATTTTCATCATCATCCGTTTGACAAGTGCCTGGACAAGCAATTAATATAATTTGCTTCATTATTCTTGTCGGTCAATTTGCGTAATTTTATTATTATGCTTCATAAAAGCTCGCATATTTTTACAATTATTGCGAATTTGATATTTATTTATTCATTCCAGACGGTGATTCAATGGTAGTTACTTTTTATATATTTTTGTATTAAGTAATAGTTTTTTATCACCTTCGATGCAATAAATCTTAAAACTTAATAAAATATAATGCGCTTCACCCTTGGATCCAACTTTTTCACAGAATTTTTTATTTCCTCAAATTTATTTTTTTATCAAAATTTTAATTTCCATACAAGCCACATGGTCTGCAGTCAAAAATACAGCTTAGATGCCAACACATTTTTCTGATTACAGCTGAACAGCCATATGATATTTTTTGTGACAGGTCCTGGTTAATGTTCACATGAATAATAAATATTTAATTAAGTTATTGTCATACAAAACTAGCAAACTTAATTCATTTGAATGTCGAATAATTTCTTGTTGTTCAGCTTGGAATTAATTGATAATGTTTGGGGTTCTCTTGGAAATTGATAGCACTGCATGAGAAAATTATAATATTTTATTGACTTTTTTAAAAAATCGATGACTTTTTTGGATTACTTTTGTTGCAAACGATTTACTTGAAAACTTTTTTGTTTAATTTTTTAAATTTTTGGAAATTGTCCTGTCGAGCTTAGATTTAGTCCTCCTCAGGGACATAGCCAGAAATTTTTCAAAGAGGGGATTTTCAATGTTTTTGTATGAAGAAATTTAGATTAGAATTTTTTGAAATTTTCCCCTCAAAACCTCCAAAAAATTGAAGAATTTTTTGACGAGGAGGGGACCAGCCCCCTCCGTGGAAAAGCACCTTGTCCTCCTGAATACATATTCATTTTATTTGAATAAATTTAATTTTTATCTGAATGAAATGACTTCCAAACTTCAATAAATTGATTTTTAAATTAAATTTCGAATCAGTTTTAAAATATTTTAGTTAAGAATCTCAAAAATCATGAAAATCCAAATAGAAATCCAAATATCGTTGGCAAGGAAACTCCGGTTAAATCCCAAAAATCCTTTTAAAAAATCCTTGAGAAAAATTTTGCTTCCTTTCTTGATTTTTGGAAATCAGTCCTAAGTTTTCCGACCTTGTGTCGTAGTTTATGACATAAGCTTTATTTCACATCATACTCGAAATACATCTGATATCAAAAGACCAAACATAAAAGACGAAAAGAGTCACAGCATTAATTTATTTATGAAGTGATAAACTTTTTTTATGGTTTAAGTTTTTTTCAGCTTTTTCTTCACAGAAAATTTTATTTTGGAAACACTTTGTAATATGCTAAGTGAATGTTTTAGGTCAGTGTGATAATAATGTCATGTTGCACTAAGCATTCTGACCAGATGATGAAGATAATTTAATTTTTTGCTGATATTTTAATTTTAAATGAAGGACTTTTGAGAGAAATTTAAGAACTTTATTTTATTTTCAACTAGCATTGCCAATAGAACAAGGCTGAGATTAGTTACGGTTCTCCAAACCTATGACCAGTGGCTTAACAAGAGTGGAACATTTGGCTGGGGTGCAGTGGTTTAGAGGGCTCAAAATACAATAAATTTTCCAACAAAAGCTAGAAAGTAGCACAAAATTTTTCGCGTTTTATTAAAAACTTAAAATAAAATTAATTGAAAGGGGTGCTTTTCTAGCATTTTTCACAGAGTATCGAGGACCCTCGTTACACCACTGACCTAAAGTGTCCATTTGCTCTTATTTTGGCGGGATAGTCTCGTTTTTTAGGAACCAAATGTACTACTTTTGCAAACACTTCATGACCTTTTTTTAACAATGGTTTAAAATATTGTAAATATCAGCCTGTACTGCTTTTTAGGGCTAAAATCGACAAGTGCCCTGCTTTTCTGTCAAAACCATAAAAAAATCCAAAAAAAATTGAAAAGGAAAACGTTGAGAAATATCAGTCAAAAAATAGCATTAGTGATGGAATCAGAATCTGGATGAATTCCATTAAATAATTTTTTATGAAATATTTTGGATCCTGTCTCGAAAAATTCTTTGAAAATCTCATTCCGCAGTCAAAACTGTATTTTAATATTTGAAAATTGAAGTCAACACTTCTACCCTTAATAGAAAATATATTAAAATTTTTTGAAACTTTTTAAATTCAAGTCACTTTATAAAATAATTTATATCCTCTGAATTTTTCATAATTTTCCAACTTTAATATTTCAAAATCTCAAAATTTGAAAAAATCAAACTTTCATCAGCAAAATGAAGATAAAAATTTCACAACTATTGCAATTTTTCATCACTAAACATCCACTTGACTATCTTTTTTTTGCTCGATATCTGCGTTTATGTCATGAAACATTTTCATGAAATTTATTTTCCGCTCAACTCTTAAACTGTAGAAAAAAAAATCAATCGTAACAAAAATAATCCAGAAATCTATCAAAAATAGATTTTTTTCAGCATTTGCCGATTATTTATAGTGAAGCTCTGCTTACACAACTTTATATCATATTTTGCACTATCAAGTCTCTTTTTTTGGACAAACTGAGAAAAAAATATTTTTTTTTATCGATTTTTGTTGATTAATTTGCAACGAATTTCTGTTTTGTGTAATCCATAATCAAAATAATTTCCAATTTTAAGAAGAACAAGTCCTTGCGTGCCGAACAGCACAGAGAAAAATAATTATTTGACATGACAAGTCTTTGACTGCTTATTTGTAATTTTTGACACTTTTTTCAAACACTTATTCGTCATGTGACAATCAAGATTTTTTTATTATTTATTAAAAAACTTTTTTTAATTTTATTTCCAATGCAGAATTGAATCCAAGGGTTGGGTAATAAATTTAAGCAATTAAAGAAATATAAAAAAGTAATAAATTTATTTCTTTACCGATAAGCAGAGTTTGAAGTCGATAAATATAGTTAAGAACTATTATAAGAATTAAATTCAACAATTTATAGAACTTTCTAAGAATATTATTTTCAAAAATTCAATAAATCTTTTTTTTGCCAGGCAAAAAACTTTTGTAATTTTTTTATTCTTTTTTTTTTGTAATTTTCACACGAAAAAAAATTGTTCTTGTTCAGTGATCAAAATTGATTCTTCTTTTTCACATCACTTGATTTCCTTCTCATCTCACAATTTTTATTTTCATTCTCATTATTTTTTCACCTTTCATTTCAACTTTTTTTTGTTATTATCATTTTTATTTAACTTTTTTCTTTTTTTTTTCAAAAAACTCGAATTTTTTTTATTCCCTTTTTTTGCTCATCCGCGAAACTTTTTTTTTCTTTTCTCTCTTATTTAATAACTTTTTTTTGTTGTTTTCGTATTTCTTTTTATTATTTTTTTTAATTATTTATATACACAAAATACTTTTTTAAATATTTTATTTTTGTTGTTTTTTTGTGATTAAAATCAACGGTTAAATATAACATTAATAATTATTATTAATATAATAATTTATTAAAAATTCTTATTCATTTGTGAGAGATGTTTACAACGCGACGTTTAACCATCAACTAACAGTCGAAAATACAGAAAAAATCGGGAAAACTATATTACTAATGAAAAGTTGTATGATGTAGTATTATTGTTATGTATGATCTACATTTCTCTTTAAAAGAGACAAAATCTCATGCTGCAAGCTCTCTCACCAAACATTTAGACCATTTTCCACCGTACACGAGTGTGCTTTTCGACGACAACGACTCCAACACGAGTCTTTTTAGTTCACGGCACGAAACATTTTCACTTTTCTCTCTCGTCATTCTCTCATCCATTTCGGCTTTTTTTTCTTCTTTCTCCCCCTAAAATAACTGCTTCTGCATTTCTTTTTTTTCATGCTGCTACTGCAAAAATCGAATTTTCTTCCTCAAATGTTGTATATATACACGGATAGATAGATATCTATACACAAATATTGTACACACTCATACATACAAGTAAATTTCATCAGCAGCAGCATCAGCAGTAGGATAAATGCTTTTTTAGGAATATAAAAAAGTTTTTCCTTTTTTTCAGGAGCGAGAGAGAAAGAGAGATATAGTCAGGCAGGAGCGAATTTTCCATCTCATCACAATAAATTTGATAATATTTTTCTTTCTTCTTTTTTTTGCTTGTGTCTAATGTCGAATTGACCGGGAAATTGGTTGATTTGACCGAGCTTTTTTTGTTGTTGTTCTCATGTCACACACACAAAAATATTTTGGATGCTTTTCCGTCGTGGACGCATTTATGCCGGTTTTTATTTGGTGAGGAAATTAGGTTAAGCAAGGATTTGGAAGATGAAAATAATTGGAAATGTTGTGAATGAATTTTTGAGGATTTAAATGTAATTTTTCTCATTCTCTTAAATTATTTGGATTTCTACAATTGTTACTATTAAAGGATGCACGTTCAAATATTTTTACAGTACTTGGGAAAATTCAAACTTGTTGTAAAAAACTTTAGCTTTGTAAATTTAGATTGTTTAGCTTTGGGAATTTAGATTGTTAAATGTAAATTCATTGTTGTAAGTAACAGTAAATTTTAAAGATGTTAATTCTTTCACTGGAGTAAGATTTAAACAATTTTCCGTCAAAAAGTTAATGTTGTTTGCAAAACATTATAAAATTTTAAAATGACTTTTCCTTTTTATCTCTTGATATATCTTACCTCTGCATCCATCCCTATCCCATTTACCCAGGGGGAAATTAACTTGGCGTAAAATTTTTACGTCAAAAGCGTAAAATTTTACGCCATGGCGTAAAATTGGCGTAAAATTGGCGTAAAATTTTACGCCACTGGCGTAAAATTGGCGTAAAATTTTACGCCGCTAGTGTAAAATTTTACGCCGGAAATTTTACACAGGAAAAATAAAAATTTTTGATTTAGATAATTGTTACACAATGCATCATGAGAATTTACTTTTGTTACACAGTGCATCAGGGAGTAACTAAAATTAACAACTTTTCATACTAAATATTAATTGGAGCGATTTTAGTGGAAATTTTTAAAGAAAAATTTACTCTTTAAAACATTATTTATTAAATATTGCTAACTTATAGGGGTTTGATAAGCAAAAACAAATAAAAATCATAAAATACTATTAGTTAAAATTATTCTATTAAGACGTCATAAAATAGTAAGTAACGTCAAAAATTATATAATATTTTAAAAATTCTGTATTTTAATCTGGATTAGTAAGAAAAAAGCTTAAACATAACTCGATTAGAATTCTTAAGCTCAGGAATCGGTGAAGAAGCTCGTGCGAGCCTTAAGTTTCTTCGAATTCTTTCTATTCATTTTTCAATTTTTTGATAAATTTTCATACTAAAAGTATTTTAAAAGTCATTCAATTCTCTAATTTTACAAAAATAAATAAAATGCTTGATTAATGTCCATTAAAGTTTAACATTTTCATATTTAATGCAATTTAATGATTCTCATCTTCAACAATTGCAGTTTCACATAAGTTCAGATGCTCGGAAACTCGATATTTTCAAACGAGCCGGAGACTGAGCTCAACCTTCAAAACCCCGAGGTTTCAGAAACTCGAAATATCTCCTTAATTGATGAATGATAATACAAAGTGATACAACAAAATGATAGATTTTTGTCTAATTGGTCTCAATATCAGTTATTTAATTGTAAGATCTTTAGTTTTTTTATTTTTTGATTCTTCGGATGTAAAAGATTGAAAGTTCTGATCCATTTTGATTTTTGTGATCGAGTTATTGACTGAAGAACAACATTCAGAATCGACAATTTTTACATTTCTCTAATTTTCTGTAGCAAAAAAGTAGATTTTCGTGATTTTTTACAGTACAAAAATTGTCAAACCGTCAAGTTCTACTTTCTCATGATGTAATGTTTATCAAAACGAAACTTTAATAATGTACAGTTAAAAACAAATTAAAATTTCGCAATCTGTTTAGAAAATCTAAAAAATATATTTCAAGTTAAAAAACATGGCGTAAAATTTTACGCCATGGCGTAAAATTGGCGTAAAATTTTACGCCGTGGCGTAAAATTGGCGTAAAATTTTACGCCACTTTTTGGCGTAAAAATTTTACGCCAAGTTATCTTCCCCCTGCATTTACCCCTACCCTAGTGATATACCCTACCCTTACACCTATACCTATCCCTTTCCCTACTCTAGGGGTATACCCAGAAATCGACCCCAGGTACGTATCTGGATATATGGATTGGATGGCCCCTGTTGTAGTCAGAAACTTTTCAAGAGGGGGATCTGTAGTGAATTTTCTGAATCTGTCACAGATCCTGTCTGTGTACAGTATAAAGGAATTCGAAAATAGTTCTTTCTGAAAGCAGTGGAAAAGCAGCTGTGGCGTAGTGGTTAGAGTGTTGGACTTCGGCTCTAACGACCCGGGTTCGATCCCAGGGAATGTCTAGTCGGATTTGGGTGCTTTTTCACTGTTCTAGCCATATCAACTCGGTTTGTGTGATGTCAGCACACAAATTGTGGCTAGGTACATTGCGTTGATATACCCTGGGTCATGCAATTGTGCAGAGTTGGAAATCAATCGTCATAAATGACAAAAAGCATAAAACAAACACAAGTCTCATCTGGATGTTCTTCGCATCAAAAACAAACAATAAATTTTCATTTATAAATCCATAATTAAGTTGTAATAGCTGTTGCTAGATCTCTTAAAAATTGTATTGAAATACTGAAAAGCAAAAATAAAAATAACGTTTTTTTTAAAAAAAAAAAAAAAAAAAGTTCTTTCTGAGTCAGATTTTTGTGAAGTTTCAAAAGAATTTGAATCAACTTCCCTCATTTACCCATCATTAATTCAACTTAGGGGCTGTTCATAAATAGCGTCATGCAAAAAACGAGATTTTTAGAACCCCTTCCCTTCTCTGTTACAAAATCTTACTTATTACGTTACGCAAAAAAAGAAATTGTTACAAATTTTTCAAGAAAATTTTTTTCTTTGTTTGACTTCTTACAAAATCTCAGACCATATGGAAATGTCACACAGTGTCAGACCTCTCCCCTCCCTGAAAATTGGACGTCATTATATAATTCTAAAAATCTTAATTAATTCACAATCATTAGTCTGAGCACATATAGGTGGTAAAAACCCGTTTTGCGATAAAAACGCTTTCGTTAGTTTACAGAGGGTTCGTTCATAAACGACGTCTAATTTTTTTGGGGGAAGGGGTCAGAGGGTCTAATGCTGTATTATACTTCCTACTACTTCCTAGGAGGGGGTCTAAAAAATCTCAGTTTTTGCTTGTCGTCATTTATGAACGGCCCCAAATCAGTCTCAACTCCAAAAATTCCACCAAAATCAGCCTACAAAAGTCAACCAGCAAAAATAACAATAGACCAACATTTGCTAACCAAAATTAAGTTAATAACCGTATGTCGAAAATTTAATAATATTGTCCAATAGCACGTAACAATAAAAAATAATCTCATGGGAAAATTGTTGGATATATCTATATCCATATACAAGCATTTTATCTTTAAATGAATTGGTTGTAGCAATTTCATTTTACAAGGGTATTTCCAAACTCAACTCAACTCACTCTTTTCTTCCTCCATTCGCCTCCAATGTTACAACACTTATCATCGCACAAAGATTTATGTTAGGTATACGGACGGAGATTTTATTCCTCAGTTAAACGATTTTTTCTTTCTTTCTTTCTTACTCACTCGCTGTTCGTTTTGCCTTCACAGGTACTCAAACGCAAAATTACTTTTCATTTCTTACCTTTTTAATTTTTTATATTTTTTTCTTTGCATTTTTTTACTACTATTTCGTTCCTTTCAATGGCTGCACTGATTTGAAATAAAATATATTTTTTTTATTTCTTCTCAGACAATTTCCGAAAATCCTTTCGGTGACCGTCTTTTTCCTTTTAAGAAGGTACATTGAGGGTACATTGAGTGAAAGAGTGCGAGACGACGGCACACGCAAGGCAGTAATAAAGTCTGATCTGTGGGTTCGTGGGTTAAAAGCGCATTTTTCATAAGACCTGCTAAAAGACATACCAATAGACCAACAGACAAGTCGACAGATAGACAGTCAGACCAACAGAACATTATCAACTTTCTCCAATGTAAAATTGTGCTAAAAAATCCCTTTCAATAAATCTTTTGACATCAGGCAAAAAAACATATGTCATGAATTTATATATTTCTCACGCTGTTCTTGGATATTTTAAGAAAATGCCTATGAACGATTCAGTATATTGTGCAAGATGTGTTGACGAATAATTTTTTCTCTCAATCTTCTTCATCTTCGCTTCATTCAACGACATTTTGCATTACAAATTAGATTAGATGTTTACATTGACTTCTCATGATTTTGTTTTGAGTTTCTCAGTATTTAAATTGACAAAGTTTTTCCGTTCCTTTTGCTCGTTTGCTTAATCTTTATTATTTTTATTATTATTATTATTATTATTATTATTTATTTATTTTCTTAAAGGAAAAGCCACCTTAAATAGTGCTCAACTTTTTAAGATGGCATAAAAACCTTCTTTAATATTTTCTTACATCATTATACAATTAATTAAGATTCAATGATACAAGAATATCGTTAAAGAACTTAAATATAAACAGAAAATTACTTTAAAATTTTAACGGTAGAAATAAATTTGAAATTTGTTTAGAACATTAGTTTAGAACAAGAAAAATGGTTTGTGTCTTTGCTTATGAAATTTTCAAATAGTAAAAAAAATGTAAACAAAAACAAACGGAAATATTAAAATTAACTGGATTAAAAATTGCTGATTAGGAGATAATTAAAGAGTTAACTGATGTTAATTACTGAATAAGAAGCCATTAAACATCAACATTTTCATTATAGGCAACAGATCAGGTAAGGGAAATCCAATTATATAACTTATAGTTTTTTCAATTTACTAATTCATCTCACATGTAATTTTAGGTAGAAGCAATTATCCAAATGATTTGAGATAGCCGTTGAGAAGCATTCTTTTGAACCTTAGAATACAAATTCAAGGTCGGAAAATTTGTTTATTTTTAGACTAAAATGACAAATGACATATTTAAAGAGACAGGAAAGAGAACAAGAGTGTTTACAAATTTCCAGACAAGTCAGTGATGCTGTGCGACTGTGAGACGAGAAAAATAATAATAAGAAAATTATTTATAAATCGATTAAATGTGGAGAAAATTTTAAACAATAGTAAGCAATGAAATTTTGAAATTTTCTGTCAATTTTGAATTTTTTAATGTGAAAATCGTAAAAAATAATAAAATTGTAAAATATCGAATAAATTTCCAATCAAATCAAGCAATTGAAAGGTTCCAGAACATTCAAGGTATGCAAAATAAATTAACTAATCACCAAATAATTTCATTAAGATTTTAAATTAATTTTGTTGTTTGAAATATTTGTGGTTTTAAATTACTTGTAATCAGGAATTAATAATCAGTTAATTGAAATTCTTGAGTAAATTAATATTAAAATTCCACGAAACTTCTTAGTGAATGCTTCATTATATGCTACTGATTATTAATTTGTAATAAAAAAGAGCTCAGGGAGGTGTTTTTGGTGTGCAAAAATATTTGACGGTGTACCTCATATGACCCTTCTTTTCTTCTGAATACGATATTTTTGGTATATTTTTGTTAAGGGTCGTTCACCTATTACGTTCGCATTTAAGGGTAGATAGCTTTTGTAACAGGCTAAACTACAATAAAAAAAGTTTGTAACGAGCATGCCGTCAGGATTTTTGAAGGGCCCATTTTTTCCAAAAATAACTATAATATTATATATACTATAACTATATATTAATTTTTATACTTTTTATACATTAAAATTGATTTGACGAGTAGTCTTCAACATTTCTCTGTAAAAAATTGATTTTTCAATTTTATTTTATGTATTAAATTTTGATTTCGAGGGGCACCTAAGGACCCCCCCCCCCCCCCTGGATGATCTCTTATGATTAATTAAATTTTTTTAAAAGCCAATACATGCATTGTTACTAAAAAGATCAAAAGGTGTCACAAATGTCTAACGAAGCGCTATGTAAAATCTATTTAACCCCATTAAACGAAATCCACATCTGCAAAATAGTATCCTCAATTTAAATTCTATTTCCACCAACTTCTAATCTGCAAAAAATGTAAAATTAAAAAAAAAATACAGCAATACAGCAGAAAAACTAAAAATATAATCAAATATGAATCCAAACATTCTAAATCCACAAAAAAAAATATTTTATGAAAACTAAACTTAATACAGGATTTTGCAGGAACGAAAAACTATTGCAGATATATTAACCTGAAATATTTAAAGCTGAATGAGATTTGAGAAGATTACCTCTAATATTAAATAAACCGAAATAAGGAAAATTATCTGCTTATGTGAAGTAGGTCACAATCGATTTAAATATAAATTATTTAAAATAGTATTTTTTATAAGTTTTATTTTCGTGTTAGAAACAAAAAAAAACTTCAAAATCGAACATCTTTATAGCAAAAAAATCTATTGATTTTTAATATTACACATTCAATAAATTCATCCAAATCTCATATCTAATTTCTCTCTTTTAGTTCATTCCAATAAATCTAGGATTCCTTGACACGCTTCATTTCGTTTTGATTGATCTAATTTTAATAGTAGATATGCGCTAGAGTACTTCAAATGCTTTATTTTTAGTCTATCTTGATCTAAATTTAGGGTGTCCATAGATTTTGTTATGATAATGTTCGGAATTTTTTTGTTCTTTTGGGAATTCCTAGACTGTTTTTTTCTGAGATGCTTGGTATTTTTAAGGTTGTCATGATTAAGATTCTTACTTTTAAATGTGAATAATAGGGGTTCATAGGTTATTTTTTTCGAATTCATTAAAATTTTATATAAAGTAATTTTTTTGGCATTCATCAACACAATTTTAAACTCATACGGGTGTCGTTCGTAAAATACGTCATGCAAAGTAAAAAATGACTTTTTCGATCCCCTCCTCCCACAAATTTTCCACGCCAAAAAAGTTCTGTAAACTCTAAACGAAGGTGAAGCAGACGAGGATTCCATTTGGTTATAATGAATCATGTCGCTCGGTCAAGGGTTAGAACCCTTCGTAAAAATCGTAAATTGTTCGTTTTGATTTCTAAAAAATTGTAAAAATCATCAATTGTTTTTTTAAAAAAGTCATCAAAATTCAGTTTTGTAAGAAATACTTGGTTCACTTATGATCATACTACACACTAGCTTTATGCAGCATCATTTTGTTGGTCATGAATCTGACCCAAGGGCTGATTTGGAATTGTACTGTACTGCGCTAGGGAGGTTAAAATCAAAAAATTATCGGCATAAGAAATCAAATTATTTTACAAAACGGAAACCCCTACATCCAAATATTTCCTATTTGTCTCTTATATTTCTAATGCTATAAAAAATAATTTTAGTGATTTTGTATAAACGACAACAAAAAAAAAGAACCGTCAGCGGCTGATGAAAAAGAAAATTTTCTCTTTGAAAATCAAGAGAAAAAATAATATGATAAATGAATAACTTTTCATATACAAATTTCATATATATCAATTTGTTTATAGAGTAAAAAATAATAAGAAGAAAAGAAGATAATTTGAGCGTGAATGAACGTCCTCTTATTTTTAGAAAGTTCATACTATAATCTTTTAATGTTACGTCACATACGACCACAGAACACAAACCATAGCTCAGAAAAAAGAAGAAGAAAATCAATCTTTCATAATCCTTTGTGTATTTTCTTTTTTTATTTTCCATCTTCTTCTTATTCTTAATAGATAAATTTTATGCCCTTGCTCTCATATTTCATTTAGAAAAAAATTCTTATATACATTTATCTATCTTTTCTATACACAAGTATCTGCATATATTATATTATGTACATAATATCTGTGAACACAAAACTATGGTTTAATATGAGCAGAGTTGTTGTCGAGATATTGACTTCGGATAAGGTGGATTTGGTACAGTTTTCTTGTGGCTTTATAGATGCTAAAAATAATTCTTTTGTCTAGATCGTGTCTGCATGCTCTAGAAATAAAATATATCTTTTATTTCTATGGAAATTGTTGGAACATTTGCTGAATTTATTTTGGAGTTTAGCAGTCGGCATATTTTTTTGTAACATTACTTTTTCTTGGAATAAGAAGAAATATAAGCTTGAAGGACAAGAACTCCTCTGAATTGTACTTACTAAAGGTTCAGAAACGTTGACAAATTTTTTAGAAGGAATGGTGCTTATTTTTTTTGAAAAAAAAATCATTAAAATGTTATTTTTGGATTAAAATTGCATACTTTAGTAGACATTATCAATGTTTTGAAAAAAAAACTATAAAATATGTAGTGAATTTTGATCTCAATGGAGAGGATTTTCTAATGTTTTTCATTCAAGAAAATTAAAAACCCCCCTCAAAAAATTTCTGACTATGCTCCTGTGCTGTATGATGCGTGATTTTACAAAACTTGAAATTGATAAGTTCAGGCAACGATTGTGTTTTTTGTTCATAAGGTTTTAGGTCCATGGACCAAGAATCCTGAATAATTGATTTTGATCCAATATGCTTCTCAATCTCACTATGACTAAAAGGTCATTCACTTATGACGTCCATCAAAAAATGGGATTTTTAGACCCCCCCTCCCCCCTTGTCACAAAATCTCCTCTCCTAATATATTTAATATATATATAATCTCCTAATATATTTGTGACCTTTAGTAAGAAAAGTCAAATTCGATAGAGCGTAGCCAGGGAGGGATCCAAAAGGGTCTAACGGACTAACAACAAGTACGAAAATTTGAGTAAAAAATAAAGAAAAAATATTTGACTCCCTCGAAAAACTTTTTTGGCTATGCCCCCTTTACTATAACAAAAAGTTATTCCAAGTCCATGTCAAATTCAGTCAAAAATTTCTTTTATTACTTTCAAAAAGTCATCATAATATTACCCATTAAAACATACAGAATCTACCCCAAGAATCAAATCATTGCCATGCCTATGACAATATTTTTAAGTCATCATACTCAAATTAAAAGAGACTCAGCAACTCTGTGTGCAAACAGAAGCAGAAAATATCTCCTAATGTACACAAGAAACAGCTTTTAGTATTCTAAAATAATCACTTACCTGAATAAATTTAAAAACTTTTTTCCTCTATGTCACATATGCAAACAACTATGAGAGTGAAGTAAATGAAGAAAATTTTGCTCATTTCCAGTTGTATGCTTTTAGTTCTTTGCTTTTTTTATTTTATTTTTCACTTTACAATATCATCTCACATCATCCCCTCCGCACTTCACATAAACTTTCTCACATCAAACACATCAAATTTAACTATCAGAAAGAAAATGAGAAAAAAATAATAAAATAGTAAAATAAAATGAGACATTCAGCAACATACACAGAAGTAGCAGGCAGTAGAAGTAGATTTTTTTAATTAAATTCTTAATTATAATGAAAGTGAAATTACACCTTGATCTACATTAAACGCGCACTCACAAGAACTGCTCACATTTTTATGTATGAACAATTTGATATAGAATGGAAATAATAGTGTAGAATTGTTTTTTACGAGAAGTGGAATTTCAGTCATGGCACGTCATAAAAGCGATATTGCAAAGAAATGAGAATTTAAAACAAAAAATATAAAAATGAATGGAGAAAATAACAGGTGAATGTAAACAGTTGAGGGTGGCGTTAGCGCATTTTTGGGCCGTTTAGGTATTAACAAAAAAAAAGGCAGTGGAAAAGCAGCTGTGGCGTAGTGGTTAGAGTGTCGGACTTCGGCTCTAACGACCCGGGTTCGATCCCAGGGAATGTCTAGTCGGATTTGGGTGCTTTTTCACTGTTCTAGCCATATCAACTCGGTTTGTGTGATGTCTGCACACAAATTGTAGCTAGGTACATTGCATTGATATACCCTGGGTCATGCAATTGTGCAGAGTTGGAAATCAATCGTCATAAAATGACAAAAAGCATAAAACAAACATAAGTCTCATCTGGATGTTCTTCGCATCAAAAACAAACAATAAATTTTCATTTATAAATCCATAATTAAGTTGTAATAGCTGTTGCTAGATCTCTTAAAAATTGTATTGAAATACTGAAAAGCAAAAATAAAAATAACGTTTTTTCTTTAAAAAAAAAAGGTATTAACAAAATTATTGGAACATGAAGAAAATTTATTTTCAAAAACTTTTTTTTTTGGAAAATAATAAACCTTCCAGATAAAAAGTAAGTATTTTTATTTGCCTGGTACCTACCTCGAATAGGGAGGATATACTCTAGGTAGCGGTGTAACGGAATTTTTAGGATTTTTTCTCAAAAATCCAGCAAATTGGAGAATTTTTTTCACTAATCTCCAATCTGACTACACGCTTGACTCTAGGGTACCCCACCTATCCTACTCCAGGATATCCTAGGTATGGAATAGTAGTTAGGTTAAGCACAAATATCATAACCTAAGCATCACAAACTTTGCTACGCACAATATTGAACAAAATTCTAGATTTAGTAAGGAGGTTGTTCATATATCGATAATAAATTGGATTAGACCCTCTTTTACCTGTGTGCAACTTCGGAATCGTTTCTTTAATTTTTAATTTTGGGGTTCTCTTAAAATGTCTATCAAATTGAAGAATTTTTCGATGGGAGAAACACCCAAATTTAAACCCAGTCTACCCGCCAATCTTCATCATATTCCAATTCTAATCATCCCAGTCATCAAGACAAAACGATCAAAAATCCCACATTTTACTACCAAAAGACCACGTCTATAGAAAAAAAATTCCATGAGAAATATTTCCGGCACAGTCGTTCTGTTTGAAGAACGTCAATGACGAATGTTGAAGTGATGAGAATGAATAGTGTAAAAGGAATTAGGATGTGTATGGGGGTGAGAGAGTGAGATGGAGCAAAAAAGAACATCAAAGACGATCCCCAATGAAATATTAAATGTTAACCTTCCCTTTCCATATGGATAGAAAAAAACCTCACTCATTCCGCTCACATTATAACACACAAAGATTTACATATTCATATAAATATATATTTATAGAATATACACCAAAATACCAAAAATCTAAAATATCGATTTTGAGCCAAAAGAATTGAGCATAGTTATGTGTGTGTATAGGCATAACAAGAGCTTGATTTAGCTTTAGCCTTATCTATTGAGAATTATGTTCATGCAAAAATATTTTTGGCTCATTGTGTGAAGAATGAGTGAATGCCTCCTTCAGTCCCCCCAAATTCTACTCATCTCTCTCACTTACTCTTCTTTCCCTCGTCTTTTCTTTTCATTTTCAAAAGGCATTCCATCTAACTAATGCGAGAAACTAGAAAGAAATAGGAAAAAGGCACACACAAAAAAATATGTATGCTTGGGTGTGGGAAATGATGAACAATGTCGATTGTAAATTTCAGTGATTAAGCACATTTTTTTCTATATTTCATTTGTAAATGATATTTTTTTGCTATGCAAAGGCACACAAAATGAGGAAAAAAATTTTTTGAATGATTTTTATTATCGAAAAATGATAATGTGTATGAATTAACTGCAGAATTATAGTCCGCTTAGGAACTTGCAGTGTTGTTAGATTAAAGTTTGAAAGCTTTTGAGCTTTAGGGGTTGTTGAGGGGTTTTGTGATATATTTGGAGCATGTGAGTCATTATGGATAATTTTTGGATGTTTAAAAATATTTAATAAGATTTATTTTTGGTGAATGGCGACTACTTAACTAGAAAATGGGGTTATGTTGGTCGTGAGGGTGCTGATATGTGCAATTTTTAAAGAATATTGTAATTTACACAAATCTGAAAGCTTTTATGCAAAATATTGATGTTTTTGTAGTTGATTTTAGTATGACTAAAGTTAAACATCTGATATCCATGATCACCTAACCACCTCTCCGGGATACGACACTGGCATTCGTTGAAATATTCTGATTGGTCGACGTGTTGCTAAAATGATTTTCGGAGCAATAAAAGGAACCAAGAAAGCACGGAAAAATTCAATTCCATAAATATTCCCCTGACTTCTAGAACATCATTAATGAATAACTTCCAAGTAATTCAGCCTCTAATCAAGAATTTACATCCCTAGTAATCTCAAAATCCCATTAATAACCCAAAAATCAGTAAAAAAAATTTGTCAAATTTACCCTTAATTTCTGACCCAATAAACAAACTTGTAAAATCTTTTGTCAACACATAACTCTGCTCACAATTTTCATTCCATCAAAATTTTCCACTTCATTAACAAAAGCTTCGTACCCTTATAAACCATTCTCAATTGAATTTTCATCCCCAGAAAAGTCATCCTTTTGTTGTCACTCATAAAACGACTAAATATCATAT
Source organism: Chironomus tentans (assembly GCA_963573255.1). NCBI lineage: Eukaryota > Metazoa > Arthropoda > Insecta > Diptera > Chironomidae > Chironomus > Chironomus tentans. Next base: position 12,464,917 of record OY754303.1, read on the forward strand.
TTACGACTAAGCCTACCTTTAAGATATGAGTATGATTATCGTACAGAAACAAAATAAATATTCCACTAAACAAAGATGTGAAAAGATTGCAATCTTTACTACGGACAAAGTTTCTTTTTTTACGATCAAAAAATATGGCACCTAACATTTTTATTATGTTTAAAATAGAATTTTTGGTGAAAGTTATCACTTTGGTTTATTGTTTAAAAATCTGATGCTGCTTTACACCTTCTATGACTTTAGAGTATGTCTAAAAATAGACTTATTAGGGGGAACTTTGAAGGAATAGGAATGATGTAGATTTTTAAGAGAATTGGCAACATATGTTACCTATGATGCCTTTATGATGCCCCCCTCGAACAAAATTGAACTGAAAAAAAATTTCCACCCCCTATCAAAATTCTGACTATACTTCTGACGTATCAAAGGGGTTAAAGGGGTCCTAAAATTCCATTTCTTAATGACATCATTTTAAAACAACTCCTTATACGAGTCATTTATATTATTAATCCAATTGTCTGCAAAATACAAAATTACTGTTTTAAAAATGATCTAAAAAATAACATTCCTTACAGCCACCCCCCTCCCAAAACCATAAAAACTAACCCCTTAATCCACACACAATTCAGTACCAAAAGTACACCAAAATGAAATCAATAGCATAGAAAAATTCTACCGCAAGCCAATAAATGTCTGAATTCGAAACCTTCAAAATAAAACTGCTAATTTTATCATTACAAATTCTCAAAAGAATGAAGCTAAACGTAGCAATGAAAAAAGATACAGGCAGTTAAATCGATTGCGTCAATTTATCTATCTATAAATAATACGTATGTACATAATTTTTTGTTGCTGAGGTTTTTCTGGTTATTCCCTCACTGTTTCTTTGTTTCCCATAGACCAAATAATCCACAATTTTTTTTTTCATAAAAATATATATTGTATTAATAACACAAAGTTAGTGAAAGAGAAGGGAAAAAATATGAGGAGCTTAAGAGGAGAGAGTTTGGGGGTAAAAAGCTAGCAAATAATATAAAATAATTAATTGTTTCCGTTTAGAAGCAATATATACACACATTTTTCCCTTAAAGCTTCGCAATAAATAAATTTTTGTTATGAGAATTATATAAATATGTACTGGAATGAGACTGGAACAAGAGATTTGTGAGAGGTGAAAGCGAATTTTTTTGTGATAAAATTGAGGCAGAAATCTAGTAAAACTTAAATTCACTCGAAACTCAAAACAAGGAGCCACTTGCTTGGTATACTCTAGGGTATACCACTGAGGGTACCCTAGGGAAGATCCATGGGGTACCCCTTGGGTATACCCTAGACTATACCCCTATGGTATACCCTAGATACCCCTAGGGTAACCCCTATTGTAAGTGGGTAAGTCAAATCAAAACTCAAATTCCAACTCATTTTCAATCAAGGTTCATAATCAAGAAGGTTTAATGTCATGTCACCTGATTATTTTCATGAACGGACGAAATGTTTTTTGAACATAGCATACTTATTTTAGCAAAATCCGCATTAAAAAGGCTTAAACTGATGGGTTGGCTAGACAACAGATGAACAGGCAGTCTGTTAGACGGACAGACAAACAGACAGACAATATGTGAACAATAGTATTTTATTCAGTTATAAAAATGAGCTAAAAATATGGGAGACAAGGAGAGAAGAGTACAAATGAAATAGCAAAAGGAAGAGAGAAAGAAAAATGAAAGAATGTGCCTTATGCCTTGAATATAGAAAGGCCTTTTCCACTTTCCTTCATTCTCTTGTTAAATTTATTGTGTATTGTTCACAACTTTATAGGTATGTTGAGGCACAAAAAAAAATTTCTCACACCACCCCACACCCATCATCAACTATAAGTTTCATCGACAAAAGGAATTTTCTTTTACTTCTTGTTCCTTCATTCTTCTTAACAACTATTACCCTATGCTAAACTGATGAGAAATTGACTGACCAAAATGAGTTTTTAATATGAAGGTTTCATGCCAACCAATTATTTCTTTTTCGTCTTGCTTTATTCTCTCGTTCACAAAACGCATGTAATATAACTGACCATTCCTTTCCTTCTTTTTCACTTTTCAAACATAAAGACGAAATTTTTGCTGAAATGAGAGTCAATGTTGAGGTTGGATTGGGGCGCATTTTGATAATTGGAACATTTCATGATTGAAACGATGAAGTTAATAATCCTTAATTAACGAGGTCTTGATAATGACTTTATACAAGGTTGTTCGGTGTGTTGCATGGAATGCCAATTGAAAATGATTGAACGTTTGTTTAATTGAGAAATTTTAATCAATTATAATTAGAAATTTAGTAGTGTAGTCGTCAAGACACAGCAACTTGGACGTAACAACTCGAAGGATACAAAACAAATATTGCTGCAAGAGCTGGTGTGGTGCCAGTTTGAAGCCAGATTTGCACTCGAATATAGCATCAAACTAGCACCAGTCTATCCGTAAAAAGTCACATAGACGTGGAGGTGTCCTGATGCCATCGTGATGCTTATTTGAAGACAAAAAATTAGATTTTTTGAAGTGCGTAACTCGGGGTATCCAGTAAAAAGCTAATTTGTCATGACATAAAGCTTTCTCATTATTACCACAACTCAGGGACGTATCCAGGGTTTTTTGTGGGAGGGGGGTCCGAATCATCATGACCTTTTTTGGATGTTTAGGGGGACTTCCAAAAAAACCCTGGATACACCCCTGCTACAACTCATTATTACAGTAACAATAAGATCAGTAAAATAAACCAGAAAATACATCGTCTACCAAAAATCGATCAATTATTGCAATATTATTCATCCTTTTAAGCCACAAAAAAATAAATCGAAAGGTTTACATTCCAAGATAACCAGCCAAAATTAAAACAGAGGCCTCTAAACCCTCAAATCTTCTATAATCCGTTAAAAACAAGAAGAAATCCCTTTTATTCCAATTTTTCATTTTCATCACACAACCCAGAGCAATCAAGAGTGCTAAGCTGTAAATTACTTTGGCAACAAATGATCGACAGATTTCTCTCTTTTTTTGAATATATTTGGAAGCATCCATAAACTTTAATGATGCCAATTAATTCTGTCCTTTTTATTTGAAGAAAAAAAAGTTTTTTTGTGTCTCGTCGATATTAAATAAAATTGATCCCCCCTCGGTCGATTGTGATTCACATGAAAATATGGCAGCATATCTATAACATTCTGGGTCAGTGACTAAAATAGCCTAATGACTTTATTAGTTGAAATATAAACCTACAATTTTTCGCTTGATGCCTCCACAGGCTATATGTATAATATGAACATTTTTGGGCATTTCCTGCTAATTGTTACTTATTTTAATGACACTCCCTGCGTTCTTATGATTTCACACACCTAAATTACGAAATTTTTCTTCAGTCTTCTTTCGCCTTTCAAGTTTTCTTCTTTACTGCTTAATCCGAAGACATTTTCCGGAAAAAATTATGAATATCAAGAATTTACAAATTTATGTGGGGATGTGAATTGAAAGTATGTTATGGATTAATTCACATATTTGCTGATATATCGTATTATGCATTAAATTTTTTTTGGTGAGGGGATTCAATCTCGAGAGCAAATTCATTGAAATATTATGGTGATATTTTTTATGCGTCATTAATTTTCTGTGCATGCATATCTGGTGAGATTATACATTATAAATTCCAAACAATTTCTCATAAATGAACATGATGCATAAATGAGATGAGTAGGCTTATATTCAATATTATAAGCAATAATAGAATTTTCATATACTTCATGTACTTTTTTGGTATCGGGGGGGTTGGAAGCTTTTGTAGAGAAAAGTTTGTGGAAAGTTGAGGTTTTGTGCTATTCAAAATTGACAGTTTCATAGGGTGGGCAGATTTAGGGACATAGCCAGGTCTCTTGGCTAAAAATAGTTTAAAATTCTTCAAAGCTTCTTCCCCTGCGTACGATAATTTTTGTAGCTTCTCATTGTCAAGTACACAACAGTCTTTTTTTCAAATATATCATAAAATCCATAAATTCAGTGTTCCTGTCTCAAGATACCTTAAGATTGTACAAATCTAAACATTTCCTCTAAGACTTCCACAAATCTACATTATTTCTCAGATAAACTAGCATTACAAGTAGTAAGACACACATATATGAATTATATTCCCCAATATCGGAATCGTAAAAGTTGCATAAAACCCTCAAGCAATCTCAAAGTTTCTCAAGTCTCACAAAAATCTTCATCCAATCAAAATCAATAAATCCACAGTAACAGAAGCACATTTTCCTACCCCCTCAGAGATATTGTGTAGACACATTCTAATTCAATAAACAAGGATGAATGAATTCTCGAATGTGCTTTCAAGCATTAACGATATAAATTAGACGAAATATTTCAAGACATAATCTTACTCTCTTATTATTATTTTTTAAAAGAGTTCATTTTCTTCTTATTATTCGTCTTCCTTAATTATTTAATTGTTATTGTGTTATTATTATTATTGCTTACGCTACCAACCGATTTAGGATTTATATTAATGGTTTCTCTTCCTCCCTAATAAAACATGGCAAAAAAAAGTATTTTGAGGGAGTAAAAAAACAACCAATAACGAATTCTATCACGCAATTGTGTGACTAATAAATAAAGTTTGTGGCTTTGAACGAAAGAAAAGTTAAGAAAAGCTATTTTGTTTTTCCCCAATTCAATCCCCCCGACAAGCCTTAAAGCCTTTCTTAACAAACTTTCTTTTTTTTCGGTAGGAGTGCGCAAAAACGGAAGCTTTGAACTCAATGGGGTCTAATTTGTTTTCTTGTTTTCCGGAAAACGAAAAGAAATAGAAATGAAAAAATAAGAAGAACATGCTCTTGACCACCTCAAACCATTCGCACTAATTTATCCAAAAATAATACAATCAGGAGTCTAAAATAAAATACAATATCTAGATGGCCGATATTTAAGTTTTCGGTTCTTCCATTTCCCACCTTATTTCAGCATTAGCTTGACCTCAAGGCATATATTTCTTAAATAGCTTTATCAATTAATCACACACAGGGAAGGCAAAAAAGATTCGTTAATAAGTCACAGAAATAATGACGAAGGTAGTTGGGACGCTTTTTCTTGTTGTTGTTGTTGTTTGTCAGTTGCTAAACAGAAAAGGGAAAAGAAAGTCATTAACAGTCTGGTCATGTGTAACTGATTCTTAGAATCAATAAAATGGAAGACCGAACGGCATAATGGCTTTATCTACATATCCATAATACTTATTAATGAAGTTTTAGTTTTGGTAGTAAATTACTAATACAATGATGGTCAAGTGAGTGGGTTGATTGGATGTTGCGTCATGCTGGGATGGAATTTACTGCTTTCTGGGTTTTTGATATGCTCCAACAATTTTGCTTTTGATTTTTTTCTACAAATTTTGATCCTAGTTTTAATGATTGTGGGTCACAGGACCGACAGAAATTTTGGTCGATTTTTTTTATTTTTAAAAAAGGAAAAAATTTTAATAAAAATATATAATTTTAAAAAATTGATAAAAATAAAAAATTTAGTAATATGACAAACCTTTAAAAAAATTAAAAAAAACTCGTTCAAATTAAAAATTAGTGTTATTAATTATTTTTGCCGAAATAAATAAAATCTCATGAAATTTCAACCAGTCCTATGAACCACGCTCAGTTAGAACGTCTTCTTACTTATGTTTCTCAAAAACGTGATGTCATAAAAATCTCATATTTTTGACAAACTTCACTTATGAACCCAATATCCAAGCAATTCCTATCCAGCTTAATATACATATATATGGCACTGAATAGACAAAAAAGCGATCGACAACACGAAAAATTTCTATGAAAATATTTCTGTAATCTTTTTTCGAAAAAAATATATTATGTAGTAATGATAATAATATAAATGGATGAATGTGTATATCCACATTAATGCGATCATGTTGAATAAGCAGAGAATTGAAGAAAATTATTTCGGCATTGTTGAGAACATATGATGTGTCTTGTGGGGTGTCCATCGATTTTCTTTTCTTTTCTCTATTGGAGATTGTCGTAATTTTGAGGTTTTTGTGGATTTTAGGTTTTCTTTGGGGGAATGAATCTTAATGGAAGTTTAGTGGTATGAATACTTTATGATGCAAAAATGACACAATTTTGGAATGGAAATTAGATCTTTTCAGCATGAATTTGTGATGTTTATTCTTCATTAATTAATTTAAAAATGTTGATGGAAAACTTTCTTATAAAAAATAACTAAAAAAAGAAAAATAATAAATATAACAATTTCTTAAGTGCAGCTGTAGGTCTCTAAGGGTACATAACTTTTATCTCTAAGGTATTGAATTTTAAAACTAGAAAATAATAAAAATTCTAAAATGAATTTTTTATTTTGTACATCAGCAAAAAACCAGTGATGTAGGAAAATTACTGCGTGAAAATGCATCGAAAAACTTGAGAAATTTTGAATAAATTCCCAGAAGTGCGATTAAAAAGTCTTCTATCTTATATTTTCTAAAATCCCTTAGGGGCTATTCACAAATGACGTCTTTTATAAAATGGGCAACATTTGTGAATTAACCCAAAGGCATTGCAAGGGGGGCTTAAGTTCCCTAACTAAAATTAGTGGAAAAAAATTCTGGCTACGACCCAGTATGACCCCTCATATAAGGTGCTCTTAGTAAGATCATATTATAAACAAAAATTCAGAAATTTATTTCATCATATCAAGTAAAATTAAATTTCAAACAAACTAGCATCATCATCAAAAAACTCCTAGATCCACCTGTCCGCAGCATTTTAGTATCAAAAATAGCAGAAAGATAAAATAATCTGTTAGTTTTTGATGGAAGCGACGAACTTTATTATTTATTCAATAATAAATTCAGCAAGTTCATTAAATATTCATTGACTATCAGCATCATCAAAACGGGAAATAAATTTTTTGAAAAAAAAAAATATTGTGAGTTGCATTTGCTTTTGTGTAGATTAGATGCTGATGAAAAATTTATATTTTAAAGTGGAGTTTCAAGAGTTTGTATTAAAAATTGGATAATTTTTGGTTGGTGGTTTGTTTGGGACTTAAGTTAGGGGTTCTATTGTTTAGATGCAATATTTAGGGTCGTGGCTCTTAGATCGCGTTACGAGGGGGGTGGAAGGGTTTCAGTGGCATGACCACGGGGACAGCCTATTCTGGACAGACAAAATTTGATTTTTTTAAGCAGGGTTGATATCTGTGATTTCCTGGCGAACAGACAAAAACTGGCACAGGCAAAATCACAGGCACAGGCAAAAAATTTTGCCTGTGTCACAGGTGAAATCACAGGCACAGGCACCTGTGGCATTTTTTGTTTGATCATTATTTTTATCATATAGTACATCATGAGAGAGTTAAAAACGGATTTTGACTCATTTTTCACCGTTAATCATGAAAATTCACTTCTTTTTAGAATGCATCATGTGAAATGAAAAATATATTTTTCTTGATTTTCCAACCAAATTTTCTTAAATATCGGATTTTTTATTTCCTTGATGCACAATAAAAAAATTAATTTTTTAAGATGCTACAGTGCAATACAAGTCAAAATCTGTTATTAACTCTCTCATGATGCACTGTATGATAAAAATAATGATCAATCAAAAAAATACCACAGATGCCTGTGCCTGTGATTTGCCTGTGGCACAGGCAAAAATTTTTGCCGGTGCCTGTGATTTACCTGTGGCACAGGCACGCCTGTGCTAGATTTGCCACAGATTGCCAGACACAGGTACCTGGTTATCAACCCTGTTTTTAAGTAATGCTGGGGTGCTATGGACTCGTTTTTATCAGCGAAACAACCAAGTAAAGTAAGAAAAGAGAATTTCTAACCCAGCCATTCGAGGCCGGCATGAAGCCAGATTCGATTGATATCCAGCATGAAACTAGTATCAAGATTTTAACACTTTTTATATAAAATTTGCCATGAGAAATCACAAATTCCCAAACAATCTGTCCCATCAACATCCAATTAACTGGACATCCCAACAATCCACATCATAAAGACTGAAAGGACGAGAATTGAGAAAACTCGAACAAAAAATAAACTTACAATCAAGACCAAAACCATTTATTACTACCAATCATTTCATTATAATGAAATTCATTCCGAAAATTGTTATTACTTATTAGTTAACATGAACTTCGCCAACTTTTTCATCATCATCTGCTTTCACATTCATGCCATTGAGTCAGAAACATCTATTGTAAATATATGTATGTGAATTGCAGAGACTACTTGAACAAAAAGAAATGATTTTTTTTTGTTTTGAAGGACATGAAAACGAAACATGAAAAAATTAAGTATATAAGCATATATACATGCATAGAGACAGAAAAACTTTTATTCACCAATAAAATCTACGCAAACGGAATAAAACTAGTTCATATGTGCATGTAGATATGAATGTATATAATAACCGAAAGAAAATGAAAGAAATAAAAACCGAAATCCTTTTTGTCATACAGTACACAACTGGTACATGTGCTTTTTGGCTTTGACCATAAGGAAGCAAGCGAAGCACAAATTTTTGTGGAAATAAAGTCGATAAAAAAATTGATAAAAGCGCTTTAATGGAACAAAAGTTATTGACAAAATGTTGAGGAAGTGAAGGTTCTTTTACATAGAATTTTGAAACTATTCGCGTCATAGCTAGCTGTGATGACGCAGTGGTATACAAGAGATTGAACATTTTTTTTTTTTTAAAAAAAAAACGTTATATTTTATTTTTGCTTTTCAGTATTTCAATACAATTTTTTAAGAGATCTAGCAGCAGCTATTACAACTTAATTATGGATTTATAAATGAAAAATTTATTGTTTATTTATGATGCGAAGAACATCCAGATGAGATTTATGTTTGTTTTTGCTTTTTGTCATTGAAGACGATTGATTTCCAACTCTGCACAATTGCATGACCCAAGGTATATCAATGCAATGTACCTAGCCACAATTTGTGTGCTGACATCACACAAACCGAGTTGATATGGCTAGAACAGTGAAAAAGCACCCAAATCCGACTAGACATTCCCTGGGATCGAACCCGGGTCGTTAGAGCCGAAGTCCGACACTCTAACCACTACGCCACAGCTGCTTTTCCACTGCTAAGAGATTGAACATATTTTGAGAAATTTTGAGCTAGAATGTCATATGACTGGGTATTCGAGTAACTTTATCAGTGGCTTGGGTGTCAAAAGAGGGGGGGGGGTCTGAAGTTTTCAATTCAAACTCATTTTTCATGAAGATTTGACCAATTTTTTCAAAAAGTTGTTCGAATCATAGCTATTTAGGTGCACTCAATTTAAGGAAATCATTAGTTTTTCAAATAGATGAGTTTGAAAATCCGGACACCCCCCTCTGCGTACGCTCATGTATAGATATAAGAGTATTCAGCAAGTGCATTCAGTTAGCATGTTATAGATCGTAGGTTCGATCCCAGCATCATTTAGATAAGTATAAGTTTGTATTTGAGGACATTTGTGTCTAAAAACAATTTTAAAAAACAAATTGATAAATTAAATAATTCTGAATCAAGAAACTTCCAACTTAAGAATTCATTCGTGCATAATGGAAGCAAGAAGGACAAAGAAACAGGACGAATTCACGAGCAAAACTGAATGAACTGACAAACCATGAACAATAACATATTTACTCCCCGCGAATAAAAATAAAGAAAGCTACACTAAAAATATTGAATAGAAAAAAGTTTGGCGCGAATAATACAAAAAAATCGAACTTCTACTTGACCATGAAAACTTTTTTTTTTGTTCGCTTCCCCATGTGCACTATAATGACTTTTGCCATCGTCGTCGTTGCAAAACGATAAACTGCAGTTATAGTTTTATTGTCTACTAAAGAGGATAGAAGGAATATACTTGTATATAGAAGAGCACACTAAAAAGCACTTGAAAAATATCATAGTACTAAAGGATAATTTTCTGGCATTATGCAATTGCTTTCACCATAAATACCCTATTCCTTGTCATGTGCTTCCATAAAGTCTTTTGTTTTGTTTCAGTATTTTTTTCTATGTCTTATCCTTACGTCGACTTCTATCATACGAATAAAAAAATTAGTTTAGACATGGTCACATGTGACTGAAGAAAACGCATTTTTCTCAGTACTGAATTTAAATAGATAATAAAATTAACACAAAAATGTTTTAAAAATAACGATTAAAGTATATTTGAAAAATAACGATCAAAAAATATTTGAAAAACAATGGTCAAAAAATGTTTAAAAAATCAGTAAACCAGATTAGGTACATAGTCCTTGCTTGTTTATCCCCTCTCGCACTTTTACTTTTTTATGTAACGTAAGCTTTACTTAGGTCACATCAGGCATCCAGAAAAGGTTACTGATCAAAAGGATCTTCCATCATTCTTGCCTCTGACATGGTCAGGCATTGAAAAACTTGAACTAGATGAGTAGTTAAGCGGCAGACAGACAGTCAGATGGACACAAATCAGACAAAGTGTGATCAATACAGCATCATCTTCATCCTCTTCAAAAATGAGGCTACAAAATACGAAGCGTTTATGAAAATGCAAATTTTATTTTTGCATGTAGATGGATACATACTGAAAAGGAAAGGAGATGAGTGGAGATAAAGTGAGTGCTTTAAATCCATATTGCCGTTAATATAATATTTTTTTGTACTGTACAGTTATAGTGGTTGTAAAAAATTGTATCGTGCTGTGATTACATCATAGTTTTTAACACTTTTTTAAGAGTTCTCGTTTTTTGATGGCAATAACTAAATTTTTGTGATTATTCCGGACAATAAATTTTAATACTTAACTTTTTCTCTTCAACATTTTGTCGACACTATCAGATTTATAGCACATCCGGTCCGGTTATATCTTCATTTTATCAAAAGTACTCTTCATGAGCTTGTAAAAGTGTTGATGGCTGTAGATAGTTTTAAACTGATGACTCTATATGCACACACATGTGCTTGTACTCGTTTATCTCAAGCTGGTTGATCTCAAGTATAATGTACTTAGTACGTCTAGTTGCTGGGATTATCAATGCAATTTTCTTTTTAAATGTTTTCAGTAAATCTCAATAGTTTATTGATATATCCGGGAATATGGGTCAATGAGAATGATTCTTGCTGGATATTTTTTTTTTTGTGATATAAATAAGTTTTACAGCGAATGATAAGATTTAATTGTTATAGCTGTATGATTCTTTATGATATAAAGATAAAGGAAGTGACTTTAAATTCTTTTGTTTTTCAAAAAGAAGAAGATAGCTGTCTTTTATTCCTTTGGGGCTCGGTATATACGATTCCATGGATTAGGGGGGTTGCAGGGTAGCTCTAGGCTATACCCCTAGGTTAGCCCTAGGGTTGTACATATAGAGGTGGTTTGGGTAGTATGTAGTGCTTAGGGTAGGCAGGGTATAAAAGGGCCTTATAATTGGGACAGGACAGGAATATTTCCATCCTTCACGTCTCATCCCATTTTCTGCAAACAACTAAATTCCATTCTGTCCAGTCATGGGCGTAACCAGGGGGTGTCCGGACTCCCCCCTCGAAAAAAAAAATTTCTCTAAAATTTTATAGAACCGAGTAACACAACATAGTCGTCAAGTCACCGCTACATTGCCGAGTTAACGACAAAACGTCAGAAACACTTGGGCTCTGACGGCAGCGTGACGACTGTTATTGAACTTTTTAATTGTAATAAATGCAATTCGCCACAGCGTGCCGCTCGGAAGATTTATTTACATTCATAAAATTTCCACACCCACACATGTATCCATAAAAACATTTTTATTTATTTTTTGCTATGCAGCATTAACCTTCGATAATATTTATTTAGGAAGCAAGCAAAAATTGTCCACACACAAAAAAAATGTAAGAAGAATTTACCAAGCATTTACGACAGGAACGAAAAGGGGAAGAATGAGAATTTATGCATAAAAGCTTATTGTACTTCATTCACTTAAAAACAATTATGAGGACTTAAAATGAGGAACAACAGCAGCAGAAGCAACAACAACAGTACAAATAAATGTTATTATTTATTTTGTCACACAAGACATTTGCAAAAGAAATTAATATTTATGTGTGAGCGCATGCAAACACCAAAAAGGACTATGTATGTTGTTTTTTGGTCAAGTGCTAAAGCCAGGAGTGGGTCAGCCCTTAACCCCTTCAATATTTAGGATTTGAACCTCCAACTTTCAACCTTTCTGCAATTTAATTTTATTTTTCGTTGATTTTTATAGAAACAAAACTCTAAAATATATATCGAGAGGGAGGGGGAACCTCACAAAACCCACCCCTGTCCCAAGCCATATAAAACTCATTTCATTCATTGATATTCAACCAGAAGATCCCATTTATTTATATTTTGTGTGCAAATGCAAATTTAATTAAATGCATTCTCAGCTTCAACCTTAAAGGCATATACAGCATGGCATATACAGAAAGCAGAAGCAGAAGTACAAAATAAATTGCTATTTTGTTAATAGTAAGGAACGAGAAAAAAATGGAAATTTTTTAAATGGAATGTTGTGAATGGTTGAATTAAACAGAATAATGTCGAAAAGAAACGAAGAGAAATTGAGAATTGGGAGAGGTTGAGAACATCCGAAAAAAAGTGTGACAAAATCCTTGCTTTAATTTAATATGTCATTGTAAACATTACACTCAAGTTGCAGAGCGCGAGCGGTGTTAAAGCATAACAAAGTGCCTGAAGTAGTGTAGGAATGAAGAGAAAGAATAGAAACGATGACAGATTCATTCCAACCCCCGTCCACATTTTTCTTCTTGTTCCAAATGTAGTCAGGTCCCTCACTCCTCACACCATCACTAAAATTGCTTTAGCCAGCAGCAGCACATAAATATTGTAGACATCAAAAAATTTCTTCAACCATTTTTTATGTTTGTTGCCGTGCTTGAATGAAATAAGGCAACGATGTAAAGGAAAATTCCCTTAGCTATGTGCAATGTCGGAAAACAATTTTTTTCTTTCTTTTTTAATTCCTTTTTCTTATTCTTACAAAATGTAGTTTTCATTCCTTTTTTTTAAAAAAAGCAATTCTTTCATTGAGCTGTAACATGATTTCTTGACACTTGACACTCGCTAAATATGTGCACATATATACATAGGTAAGTATTTGCTTCTGCGGAATAAAAAAAGAAAGCGTTTAATGTAACCTGATTTTATTTCTCACACTCGTTTGCAGTGCAGTGTTCTGTTAATGGATGTGCGTCTTTAAATGGTGGTCGTTTGCAGACTGCAGTTAATGAACAAGATTTTCATAGAAACGAGAATTGTTAGTTCTTACTGCAATTTTTTTAAATGCTGCATTTTTTTGAATTTAATCTTAGTCTTAATACAAATTGTGACTGCTTCTAGAAATCAGGGTTATACCGAGTAGCAGGGGCGTAGCCAGGCTTTTTTGAATGGGGGAGGGGGTGCCTAATTTTTTATTTTTGAAAAATCACTGCAATATAACCTTTGTATTAGATTTTTATACTTTTTTTAGACATTAAGATAGATTTTGCAAGTAGTGTACAAAATTGTTCTGTAAAAAATTAATATGTCGATTTTGAAAATAAATAAAAAATAAAAATGTGTATTGAATCTCGAAGGGAGGGGGGGGGGGGTTGCTCATGCATCTAAGGACCACCCCCTTGTAAGAAGGTTAAAAACAATTTTTCCCCCTAAATTCTTTGTTTTGATCCTTTTGTTAATTTCTGATTCAAATTTAATATCAAAAAGCTTTGAAAAATAGAGCTCGAACTAGAGTTTTGACCATAAGATCAATCACTTATTTTAGGTTGTCGAGAAATTAGTTACAGAAACAATTAAGGATCAATTTAATCGAAGACAGGTGGTGTTTGGAAAAACTGCAGTTTTTGGTTTTTGCTATTTCAGAAACTCCGGTTAGCAGCTGTTTTCATAGCCCTACCCTAGGATACCCCTGCTCTAGAGTAGGATAGATGGGGTACCCTAGGGTGTCCTAGGGCATCCTAGTAGTACCCTGATGGCATCTATTAGGGTTAACATTTCTTATATTAAGATTTTACTCATATTAACACCAAAAATTTTATTCCTAGAATTTTTCACCAATTAGTTTACCCCCTTGTGAACTCCTAAAATTTAATGAAATCTCTTTTTGTTAGAAATAATATCCAGCAATAATTATTTGCTGCAGAAACTAGAAACTGCTGCTAAAATGTTCATATACTAACTGAATATATACCACAAAACAGTGGTGCAAAAGCGATGCAATATTAAAGATCTGCTCCCTTAAAAATCCTCTTTAGAATCTTCAAACTTAGAGTCATTAAAACTTCTCTTCATGCTATCGATTCCAACTCAAGTTTGCACCAAAAAAAACCTTTCTGATAAAATCTCATGACTCACAGAAATGCGCCAAAAGTCACACTCCATTCACCAACTCCTCTTCCAATTTCTCACAATCATCTTTACCACGCGAGATACACAGTATAGTGTAGATGTACATACTTTGTGTATATTCATAATATTCTTATTCTTCATGCATATACATAAGTGTATATAACTTACGGTACCTCATATCAAAATCTGTCTGCTTGTCTACGATGAAAGTTGATAGGGCGTTTCACTTCTGACTTTTTACTCGCTTGAGCTCTTTACGGCTTACGGCGGCTGCTTTTCATACATATATAAGAGTAATAATGATAGTGATGATGATGATGATGATATAATTTCCCCCAGAGGCAAAATAGAACAGCCGAACGAGCGTAATGGTCTTACAATAAGATATATGACTCGGAAAAAACTTAATCCAATTTTGGTTTCGTCTCATTTCGTTTTTCGTCTTGTTATTGGTATTAGTGCGGTGCGGTTGAATGCACCTCAATTTTCTTTTCCACACCAAACTTTCATAATTTTCATTACATCGAGTGAGATAGAGGGAAAATAAGATAGACGAGAGGATCTGTGTGGGTGAGAAAAATGAAAATACAGACTAGAATAATGGACGTAAGGGGCAATTGTGATAATAATGATGGTTAAACATATCTAGAGGAATAAATTTATTTTTTACACTTATAAAAGTATTTTAAAAACTTGTTTTTAAAATGATTTTAGAAGTCATTTTAAAAATTATTTTTAAAATTTAAAATGGTTTTAGAAACTAGTTTAAAAATTATTTTTCAAATTTAAAATTTTGTTTTTAAAAAACGTTTTATTTTTAACGGTTTAAAAAAATTAAAAATTTAAAAGATATTTTTTAAATGTTTTTGGAAGCAACTTTAGAAATTATTTTTAAAAATTCAAAAGCTGATTTTTAAAACTTTTTCATATATATTGATCAAATGGTTCGGTGGTTGAGTGATTAGAGCACTGAGGTACTAACCATGAGGTCATGGGTTCGATTCTCAGCTCGAGCAATTTAAAAAAAATTATTATTTTTAACGGTTTAAAAAATTCAAAAATTTAAAAAATATTTTTAAAAAATTAAAAAAACACACACAATTCTTAAGATTCCAGTTTATATAAATAAATTGCACTTATAAATTGTTTCTATAATTTTAGGAGCAGTAATATTTGTTGATGTAATCGTCCATTGAGAAAATTCCATGCATTCATTAATATTTCAATTGATGGTAACAGTAAAGCATCAGATAGCTTTATGCATCATCCTTAGTAAGAAGCCCCTCTCTTTATAGTTATAGCTGGTTCCGAATGAACAGCATGGAAAGAGTAATATTGGAAAATAGTAAGAATAAGAAGAAAGTTTTCATTGAAACGATGCCAAAAAGTTTTATGTAACAGTTTCCTTCACTTTTTATGCTCCATCTATATTCCCTCTATCTCTCTGTCTCACTCACCAAAAGCACTACAGTTTTCAGTTTTTTTTATTTCATTTCATTGCTACTGCTGCTTTCTTTACGCCACCACTATATACACAGAGCATAGCAAACATTAGCAAAAAATTATGGAATTGTGGATTAATTTGAACTTCTATGTTGATTACTAAAGTCTAACTTATTAGAGCAGTACATTAAGCTTTAGTTACAGAGCTTTTTCTGTGATATTGGAATGCCCCCAAGAGCACCCCTGGCTACGCCTTCAGTTAATTTGTTTCTCTCAGTAACTAGTCATCAGGCTGGTCATTAATTTATTAAAAAGAGTGAACAGGGGTGAATCCAAACAGTTTGACGGACTTAAGTTTATTTTTTTGAAAATCATCATTAATAAACCTTGGCACCGAAATCACATTCACAGAGACTTAGCCAGAAATTTTTGGGAATGTTTTCTCGAAAATTTCCATCGAGGGGGATGTTTTGATACCCAAACCACCTCTCTGAATACGTCCCTCCATACTGACGTCAGATCCCATTCAGCACCAAGCCGACTCTACCAAAAGATACACCTTTCAAGAATTTATTCTTGATTCTAAAATTTAATTCCTTCCCCATAAAAACTAGTTGATCAAAACCATTTTATCACGTGGAAGTTAATAGCAAAACCAAAAACGGCATTAACTCTAAAAACACTGATTATTCAATACATCGTTTCAATGTTTCAGAAATCGAAATACATAAATTTCTTCTGCTTGTGATTTGCCTTTAACATGAAGTTATATGCCTTAATATTTTATTTCTCTCATGTTTAGGAGAATTACAACCACCAATATTACATAGAGACTCGTTTCCTTCTTTTTCTTGCTGTAATGTAAAGTTTGTTCCCTCAAAAGAATGAGGGTGGATGTGGAAAAAATGAATACATTGACTATGGAATTTGGCCTGTGATGTGACAAAAGGAATGTGGGTTTAAATACATTATTTAAGTTTTTTTCTTGCTTCTTATTCAAACTTTTTTCGCCCCTAACCTCCTTTATTTTGACTATCCTAATTTTTTTTTTCTTCAACGTCCTTCCGTTTCGTTTCTCCATTTAAGTCTATAGCGTCGTCATCAAACACAAATTTTTAGTGCGGACATATTAAAAAAAGCTCATATACGTGAGTATGTAGATAAATATATACATAAATGGCGAAGGGAAAGAAAAGGAACTGGCATTGAAGAATCGTTTGTTGGAGGTCTAGTAAAGCGCAGTTTTTCATTTTTAGCAATTAAGTTGAAATGATGAACATTTGGACACCCAACCAGAACTAGGGTATCAGGTCATCTTTCGTATAGTCATAAGATCACTAAAATTGAATCGATTATTTGTCACATATAGGTTTAGGTGCAGATATTGTCTTGATTAGGTTACCTAAGAGTTGAAGATTTAAATATACTGTACCCACACTAGGTGCTTTCACATGGGTTACCCTAGGGGTATACCTATAAGGTAACACTAAGGATATACACTAGGGTAACCCAGGAATAGCATATACAATAGAGTATACAGAGCAACCAGCCCCAGCTCAGCAACAATCATGATCAAATAGACAAATTAACCACAAAAATTCAACATCCTTCAAAAAGCCATCACTTTAAAAATGGGGAAATTGAAGCTTTTAAGAAACATACCCGTATGATGATATAAAATTTTGAAACTTTTTCTTTATCATGCTTGCTTCCAAATGAAGCTCATATACACACAGATGTACACACCGCATTCGAACGGTTAAATGAAGTACGAATATTACTTCAAAGAATCATGAAATCAAGCTGCTGTGCAAGCACTGGACTATATATTTTATGTGAAATTGAAGTTTGTCATAAAAATTTTTTACTCTTTCCAAAGCGACTCATAACAATAAAAAGAATGAAAAATATTTCACCATAAATGAGAAGCACATCGCAAAGTGCATTTCTGTGGTGTCTGTTTTTGCTGCCATACGACACCAATCGCTCGTGTGTTTGTGAATATATATGACACAAAAAAGGAAAGAAGTAGAAATAAAGTAAAATGACGGAAATGTTTAAAAATGTAAAATGTGAGGTGATCGCGTCGACAACATGATGATGATATCAAAATCAATAAAAAGCACGTGACGATAAATGAAACTGTGAGTGGAGCATGAGAAGAAAAAGAAATAAACTTTTTTTTTGTTCTGAAACCGAAACTGAAGAGGATTTTTTTTACATTCTATACAATTTCCTCTTCTCGTAAAGGTAACGAAAAAAAAATGGTAGAGCACAAGTGGAGTGGAGAAAAAATAGAATCAGGAATGTTTAGAGGGGTTGAAGAATCATCACATGCCATAAATTCAAATAACATTTAGACACATGTGCCAATGGGTAGATTTTGAAATATATTTTGCATTTTAATGGATCTATTGTTCGTGATTCATGTTAGATAGTTTAATGGATTGTTTAGCTATTTGTGATATTGCTCGTTCAATTAATTGATGCAGATGGTGTGTTCGTGTTGTCACGTGATTATTGGAATAGTTTGACATCCACCATGTCTAAAAATCTTTGAAAATTATTAGATAATTTGTAATGAAGCAGACACTACTCTCAAGGAGTCGTTCACTTATTAGGTTATGCAGAGCAGTGACTTCTTAGACCCTCTTCCCCTCTTGTTACAAATTTAAAATAAAAAAATTCTTGAATTTAGCCTATAACAAAATCTCAGACCCCCTCCATCCTAAAAATCGAACGTGATAAGTGAATCACCCCAAAAATGCTTATTTTAAGTGAAACTAATCTAAAAGTCCGGCACTAAGAACCAGTTTCTATGTAAACTTTACGTATAAAGCCTAGTATATACCCCTGAGGGTATCCTTACCTAGAGTATACCACTGGGGTGCTCTATATCCTAGAGTATTTCGAGAAATCAGTCCCATGTCATCGTGAGGCCAATGTAAAGCGAAATTTGGCATGAAAATGACACCAACCCGGCATGACGTTAGTTCCATGCCACATTTTTAACCATTTTATCATTTAGTGTCATTCAGGTTAATACATTAATTCTTTGGTGTTCAAAAATCTGCTAAATAAACAATCAAATAAAAATGAGCTCAATGAAATCCACAAACGAGCATGAAAAAGGCTCAAAGTACACAAAAAAGTGTAGCAACCCACCCTCAGGCAATAATCCCTTAATTTTCACTCATTTTATTACAAGTCAAACAAAACAAAATCCACAGTAAAATCACACAAAAATTGATTTTAATTTTCTCACTGCCAGTCATAACAGTCACTTAGTTACATCACACTTTCTCATTATTACATCCATTCTCACCTTTCGAAATGACCCATAGTCCAAGTGTTTTATTTCGTTTTCTCAAATAAAAAAATATCCAATA
This sequence comes from Chironomus tentans, assembly GCA_963573255.1. Taxonomy (NCBI): domain Eukaryota; kingdom Metazoa; phylum Arthropoda; class Insecta; order Diptera; family Chironomidae; genus Chironomus; species Chironomus tentans. Next base: position 12,484,177 of record OY754303.1, read on the forward strand.
CAATAATTAAATTAATTTCTGTCTCGAGCACTTAGAACTTGATAGATTACAACTGTCAGTTGTCTTTTGTCAGCATCTCATTCAACTTCTTGTTTACGTAACTTTTACATTCATTGAGACATGCGAAAAAAAAACTTTCACAAACGTTTTCGTGGAACTGAGAAAAGAGAAGAGAAAAAAAAATCCCACTGGCGTGAATGATAAATGTGTTCTTCAGATTCGAAACGAAAAAAGTGAAAGATTTTTCAAGAACGAAAAAAAGGAAAGAAGAAGAAGATTGCGAACGAACTAAGAAAAGTCTTTATGCTTGATTGAGAGAGGTAAGCGCATTTCTAGCAACAGTCAGTTAATAATTTGCAAATTTTGATGTTTAATACAAGTTCAGCATGGATTATTTGTAAATTGAAAGAATTAGATATTTAACGGTCATTTGAAATTTAAATATTTAACGGTTTTCAAAAATTTGAAATTGTAAAGAACAAATTGCAAAGTTTTTGTTTACAAAATTAAGAATCAATCATTTTTGAGTTAAGATAATTGATAAGCCAAGAAATCAATGGTATTGAGATAATGCTTCAAACCCCAACTCTCTACAATGTCTGGATGCTTTTATCTCATAGCTTTCCCAGCAAACCAGCTGCCTATACCTGTCAGGAAGTAACACCAACCTGTCAGAAAGCCTCTTTGACAGACACCCAATCAACCAACGAGCTAAGAAGTCAACAAACCGATCAGCAAGCCAAACAGTCAAAGTGTATTCCTAACTTACCTTTTTTTCCAAATAATGCCACAAAAAAGAAATGATAAATTCTCAAGTGAGTACCGAAAAAAAGGAAAAGGAACGAAACTTGAAAATAAACATCCATATATCGTTTAATATTTTTCAATATTCTCTAGGAAATCTCTGCAGAAGTTGAGATAGAAGGTAGTTGTTGATGGAAGGAGATGAGAAAAATGTAATTTTTATTTTCATTTCTTTTGCATGGAAAAGAAAACAACTTGAAACGTTCTTCACGTTTTCATGATGTTTCTGACATTACCTCGTCATTTTATTTTCTCTTTTTTTCAACATACTTTATATTTATCGCTTGTGCTCTTCTCGTAGCACTATTATACAATATCCATATATACATAAAGTCTTCTTTACATCACACACAGTTTGTTGTAGAATGCGAAGACGCTTGTCGAGTTTATATTCTTTATTACAAAATGTACAAGGCGTGAATTCTTATCAACATTCCAAATGTATTCTTACGATAGTTTTGGAATCAAACATATTTTCTGAAGGATATATGGCTGGGTGTGCCAATGGGGTTTAGCCGAACGATCCCTGAAGGATTCGACCACTGCAAAATAGAGCCATTCTCAGGGATTGTTGTGTTTATGGCTTTATTCATCCACGTGACTTGTCATGTAACCACAATCATCACTAAGGTGCCTTCAAGGCAATTTCGTGGCAGTCATGTAAGGGTACATAGCCAAAAATTGTTCGAGGGGACTCGTGCTTTGAATTATCTTATATGACCCAGAAAATATACCCCTGTTAATACCCCTGCTCATGTGGATGTAAGAAATCAGAGACAGAACAATACCACAGTACCACATCATTATTTTGGACCTCACTACCTTTCGGACGCTTCAGATAAAACACATTCCTAAAAGATTCATGGCATATCCTAAATTACTTTGAACAACAATTACAAAGTCCATTGGCACACTCGCATATTCGCTAAGAACACACGCATGTACACATTCCATCTCTGTCTTATTTGGTGCTTCTAGTTTCTGTTTCATCTCTTCGTTGCTTTGTTGTTGCTTCTCAATCCTTCCCTAAATCCACACAACATAACAATACATTATAGGCGATTATGTAACCTTAAGTCGAAAGCTTTAATTTTGTCGTTCTTTTGTTGATTTTTCATTAAGCATAAAGCAAAGCATAAAGGCATTTCAACGGAAGCCTTTTTCTTTCGATATTCAGCAATTCCTTTGATGATTTGAATATACGTGTCTGATGATTGTATGGCGTGTATCATCTATAAAGGATTTCATTCTCTTTTTTTCATTCCACATTCTGTATTGTCGAATGAAGATATTTCCACAAGAAATGAAGACAAAAAAAGATTACAAAGAAATATTTTAAATTGTTTAGAGTTTTGTCAGGTTTTTATTTTCTTAATTCGGAATTTTTCTCGTTTGAATATTTACCTACTCAACTATTTTCTTTCTTGTTTGTGCTTCATTGGGATAAATTGATTGCAAGATTCTTTGATTTCTTAAGAATGGCATTTTTTTCATTTTATTAGATATGACATATGATTTTGATGAGTTGAAAAATTTGAAATATTTAGTTTTATCTCAGTTATTTAGCTCAAAGTTAGAAAATCGGAATAAAAGTATATAAGTTTTCTCATGGGATGCAAGATTCGGTGAGTAAAATAAGATGATCCTCCTATGGTTCGATCATAAATGACGTCATGCAAAAAACATAATTTTTAGATCATCCTCTGTCAAAAAATTTAGAGGACAATTTCAAACAGGGACGTAGTCACAAATTTTTCGAGGGAGGAGGGGGCGTTGATTTTAAAAATTTTTGTATGAAAAAATTTCAGAATTTGAATTTTTTTCTCAAAAACCCTAGCAAATTGAAGAATTTTTTGGCGAGGGGGGGGGGATTAGTCCCCAAATTCCCCCTGGCGCCTGATTTCAAAATAACTTAGAGTTACCATGTACATTGAGAGATTTAATTTATTAGACATAAAGGTTTTTTATGCATTCTTAAACAGTTTAAGGACTGGTTAAGAAGGCGTTTTCCTTTGGAAAAAAATAATAAAATTAAATTAAATTTGCTATCATTCCAGTTCATAGCTCTATGCATGATATTTACATCTCATTTCCATTCCCATGTACTATCTCAATAAAAAATTGAAATAACTTAAAACACTACATAATAAAATTTCCTCTATAATCTAATCCAACAGCACGACTTACTCACTTCTGGATGAAGTATTATATGCTAGCTAACAATAAAGTATACAGTCAATTTCACAAGTATCTGAAATATATCATATTTCTATATAATATCGTTCAATTCATATATCAAGCAAGTAGAGCAGTTTAGATTCATTCTATTGGCACTTAATACTTCAAAATTTTCTTTTCCTCATAAATCACACATCCTTATATCTTAAGAAGAGAAGAATATACTTGAGAAGTACAACAAAGAAAAGATTCATTCAGATGTTCAAAACACTCAAGTATTTTTTTTTTCAGAAAACATTTTACACTTTATCATAACTCCATATAAAATTCAGCAAGTATGGATGAGAGATGAAATAACAATATAAAAAGAAATATTCAAATTTAGAAGAAGAGGAGCGGATATGGTATTGAAGAATTCGGGTGAATGTGGCTAGAAAGAGCATTTTTCTAGCTTAGAATTCTTGAAAAAAAAATAGAATAATATTAGGAATTGTAAGATTCGAATTTCGAACCCTTGCATCAAATACAAATTTTCAGGTTTTTTGTATGCAATATTTATACTTCACAAGAGAATGTTTCTATTTTTTGGGGTAAGGGAGAACAGATGAGCGGACGAAAGGGCGAGCGGACGAGCGGGCGAGCGGACGAGCGGACGAGCGGGCGAGCGGACGAGCGGACGAGCGGACGAGCGGACGAGCGGACGAGCGGACGAGCGGACGAGCAGACGATCAGACGAGCGGACGATCAGATGAGCTGACGAGCAGATGAGCAAACGAGCAAACGATCAGACGAGCGGACAAAATAAGGACATCACCAGCTTATTCCTTCAAAAACCCACAAAAAAAGTGGACGAGGAGGAAGAAAAATTGTGTGTATCTATAATTAAGTTGTCAGAAAATGAAAACCTATCAGAAAATTTATGACACAAAAGAATTGTTCAAGTCGGCTTATGAGAAAAGTTCTTTTCCACAATTTCACTTGCTTATTCTTTTCCTCATCTGCCTTTTATCATAAACTTTTAAAAGATGTTAACTTATCAAACTTTGAAATGCTTTTCATGCAAATTGCTGCCCTCAAAAGCCCCACATTTGCAATCTGAAAAAAAAGTTTATCATGCAGAAATAGAAAAAAAGCTAGAATTTTGTTTGTTTTTCACTCAAGTGTAGAGCAAGCAAGCAAGCAAGTAAGCAGCAACATCATCAGCGGCAGGAGCAAGAAAAATGATAATAACATGAAACGAGAGAAAGAGGGGGGAAGAGAAAGATGAGCACAGAGTGATGCAGATGCAAACAGGCAATGTGCATACAAGACACGTTTAAATGCAGAGGCAACAGCACTTGGGGAAAATGGTTAGCAATCAAGACTTTCCTGTTTTTAGCATGCATTTTGAGATTTTAAGTTTGAGAGTCTGAGGATGCTGTCAGTATGGGTTTTAGATGTTTAGATTAAAACTTGAATATCCTAAGATCGTGACTGAGATGTCTCCAAACTATGATGTCTTGATCTCAACCTCACTTTGAATTCGAGAAGTTGTTAAGACCATGACATTAGGAGATGCATTTGGTCATACTGTACACTAAAGGTTGGATTCTTATGGAATTCAGAGTTGGTGATTATCAGATTTTGTTGATATTTATTCTCGCTGATCCAACGGTACGATGGTTGTTATCCATGCAGTACCTTTTTTTATTATCTCAAGTATGGTCCTGAAAAAATTAAAAAATGTCCTTAAGTAAGATCAGTCCTCTAAGATGTAACTCAGAGTTCACCTAATTCCAGAATCAAAGTCTACATACTTTAAGCTTGCCCCCCTAAAAATGCGCCTCATCTTCACCTCCATCTCAAATCCTTAATCACTTCAACATAACTCACATTGCATTTGCTCATTCGCCTGTTTCTGATTCAAGACGAAGGAGTTAAAAGCAATTATTATAAGCATGCTGAGCTTTATTATGATCGATTTTAATACTTTATCATGTTCTACGTGATTTGTTGCTATTCTCATACTCCCCACACCACAGTATACAACTTGTGTTATGTATACTGCATGCATCATACCAGGAATGTCAATATTTGATTTCAATTTATTGGTTCACCTTATTGCTTTCATCTGATGATGATGAGAACCCTTCTTCTCCGCATTTGATGTCTTTGTTGTTGATGTTTGACGTTGATATTCCTATTCCTGACATCCACTTATTTTCTACTCGATTCGCGACCATTGCTTCTTTTTTCTTTTTTGCAACTTTAAGTGCTTTTTATTGGAGACGAAGCAACAAAGTTTTACAGTCTTTTCTTTCCGTCGTGTCTGTTTGCTTTCATGCTTTTGTCAGGGAATGAAGTCAGGAGTAAGATTTAAGGGGAGGGGAATTTAGATGGCTTTGGAGGATTTTTGGGGTTTTGGTGGATTTTGGGTTTTTTTGAGGATTTATTCCATCCCATTGGAATATTACTTCAAATTGACAGGAATTTCAGAAAAAACTATCTTAGAACCCCTCAAAAAATTGAAGAAAAATCCCAAGAACTTCTTGACTACACCCCTGCCTCTATCACTTCTACTACCAGCATGAGCATTAAGTAAGAACAAATTTATTGAAAGGAGGGAAACAAAATTCAAACGATGCTCATGGCTGAAAAGTCTTGCTCCTTGATTCATCAACTTGAATATTTTTTCTATCATTTCCATATTTTTCCTCATTTTATGACTCTCATCACTTTACCTGACTTTTTTTTATTGCTTGAGTGCTAAGTTTCAAAGCAATCTCAGATAAATATGCTCCCCCCTTTTTATTAATTTCAAAAAAAAATTGTTTTAGAAATTTATTTATTTTCTTGTAGGTAAAGTGATGAAAAATTTAATTTAAAAAGGCATGACTTGTTAGATATTGTTGTGAAAATTGAGCTTTAATTTGTTTTTGCTCTCATTATCACTTCCGGAACATAAAATGAAACTGAAATTGAATAACAAAATTTTTTTTGGAAGTTTTTAACCTTCAACATTTTTTTAGCAACTTTATTAAAAGAAACTTTTAGAAACTTTATTTTAAATTTGGGTGTGCAATTAAAGTCAGTGGATCAAAAAGATATACAGGCTGTGATTGCTTATTCCTTGAAAATTTAATGAAAAAATTGTAAAATTCTTTCAACAGCTATTGGGACGGTATCTGTGCTTTATAATAGTGGCATCAGGGGTTATCCAGGTGTGTATTTCAGGTGCCAAAATATCCCCCTTGATGGAAATTTTCTTTAATTTTGCAGTCTATAAAAAAAAATTTAAAAAAATAAATAAAAATAAAATTGAATAATTAAAGGTAAAAACTTATTTAAGAGTCGTTTGTAAATTATGTCACGCTTTATTGGGGAGGGGGTTGAAGAATTTGTGACAGTCCAAATATTTTGGAAAAAATTTTGTTCTTTACAGTTAATAGCTGTAAATTACATCACGCAAGAACCCACTTTTTTGAGCCCAGGGGTGTATTCAGGGAGGGGTTTGGGTGTCACCCCCTCCCCCTCGTGAAGAAGAAATTCCCAAAAGTTCCCCTAAATTCTAAATTTTTCATAGAAAAAATCCTTTTGTTTGGATTGTCACAAATTCTTCAAAACCCCACCTCCCCTAAAGCATGATGTAATTTACGAATGACCCCTAATGCTAAAAATTGCCAACTTTGACCCCTTCTCCTCTTCACGTTACAAATTTTGTTAGAAAATCAGAAGATTTAAATATGAAGCGTAATAAAACCAGAAAACCATCCCTCTCCCTTTAGCATTACGTAATATTCGAATGACCCTCTATAACATTAGTATAATTAATTTAATATAAACATATCCATTTACTATTACTGTAAAAAAATCAAGAATCATTGAAAGTTAATTGTGTACAATAATACATACCTAATATAAAAAGTAATCGCATCAAATGTCAGAAACATTATAATCATCGTTTTGTTGCTTAATACAACGTGTATATGAAGCAATGCCCGAATTACTCTTCGCTTTTTTTTCGACTAGCCTAAAAAAAGTGATTTGCAAAAATTCATCCTGCTTTACCTTTTTTGTTCGTTATACATGCAGACAGAAAATGAAATAAAAATTAAGTCCCTTTTATACTTTACATTAAACTATCTTCAAATAAAAATAAAAAAACAATGAATGTTGAAAATAAAAATACACAAAAAGAAACTGTTTGTGTTGTTTAATCGATATGGAGATAATATGAATTGAATTATACTGAAAAAAAACTTTTTTTTGTTCATTTTAATTCAGAAATGAAAAATTTCAACTCATTTATGTTGAGGAACAAAGCACCATTACCATGCTTTTTTCCATTGTGTAAGCGGTTAAAGGCTTGCCGATATGAATTGATGACAAATTCACGACTATATTTTAATCTATATCTATAAATAATAGCAAGAAAGCTAAAATGAAAAACGGGGTTGGATATGAGAGAGGAGATACGTGCTTTTAAATTTGTTTCTATATGCAATTCATTCTGTGCATGATGTGGTTGCTTTTGGCGCATTTTCTTCGTGATGTGGAGGTTTTTTCTTGTAGGTAAAAATTGAGGTTTCGGGTCAGTGAACTTCAATTAATTTTTTTTGGATCAAAACTGATGGATTTTTCATTTTAATTTTTAACTGCATATTAGCCACTTGTTAAGCTTAACATTCACTATTAATAATTCATCCCTCACATTTCCAAACCCAATTCAAGCAAATTGATTTTTTTGGGGTATATAATCAAAGAAGAAGATGAATTTTGGAGTCGGTAAAATTTTGAGCTATACCAGAAGGGTGGTTATGTAAAAGTGTTAATCATAAATTGATTGAGGCTGAAGAAGCAAGAAAGGAACATGTAATTAGTCCCCAGTACTAAAAGAGGACATCGAACTTCGCTGATTGTTATAATTTTCGACAAATTCTAAATGCAGTAATTGGCCTTAGTATAACCCCCGTCAATAAAGTGAGTAAGTACATAATTTTGTGCTTTTTAAATTTTGAAGGAATGAAATGATGTCATCCAACAATGACAGTGAGAACGATTGGCACATAGAATTAACTCCGAAATTTCTGTGCCTGAAATAATTTTACATGGTACGGGGCCGTTCATAAATGACTTCACAATAAAAAATGAGATTATCAGAGGGTAACCTCTGTAATAAAAATTGGAGGTCATTTATGAATGACTATAAATGGTTCTTTATTCCTGGATCCCCTAATTCATGACCACCTAGGCGAACTATAGCTACAAAAATTTATATTTGAACCTTATTTTAGTTTTAAAAGTTGTCGAGATGTGTTTAGTAAAACTTAAGTTCTAGAAAAGTTCCTAAAGACTTTGCTGTACACCTGTACAACTCTCTATCGAACAATTTTTACTATACTAATGAGACATGATCTGGTCTTCCTACTGAAAATCAGCAGGTCTATTCACAAATCCATTGGTCTTGGTCAGAACCATTTTAAAAATTTAGTGTAGTCAAAAAAACGCAAAATAATCAAAAATCAACAAAAAAGTGGAAAATAACCTTAAACTTTTTCGCCCAACGTGAAAAGCATCAAACCCACGAAAAAAAGGACACAAAAAAGAGATAAATAGAAAAGGTGAAATCATTTAAATGCTATAGGAAAGGAAGAAAATATTTTTTGAAGGAGATAAAAATGCCTTTCTTCCTCTTCCAATCTATAGGTATAAATGCATAAAAGACTTTTTTGCTTTCTGAACTCTAACCGTGTCATTCGTATGATTCAAAGCACACAGCGATGATTCTCATCAATTCCCCATACACTTGTACATATCTTCTCCCTTTTCTCTTTCTCGTTCTTTATTTTCCATCAATTCCTGCAAAAAGGATGAAATGAGAAAAAAATTTATCTGTTGTATAAAAAAAACAAGATTGTGAAATCGAAAACATGAAAACACATTGAAGATGAGCACAATGATAGAATACAACTGCAGGCTTTTTCCTATTTCATGATTGCAATCTTCTTGCAATGCATTTCATGCTTTTGATTTTCCTCCTTTTTCTCTCATCTATTATTTTCTAAATAGGAAAAAATATATATAGAGGAGCATGCAAGTAGCAGCTACAAACATAGACAGAGATAACTGGATACAAACATGTGGCTAGAAACTTGATTCGCATTTGAAATTATTTGAAATTGGAGCAAAATGATGCAAATCACGTTAGTGCCGTTGCCAATGTCAAAAAATTTGCTTCAATTTTCTTTTTTCAATCACGCATTTCCGCTTCTTTCTGTATGAAATTTTCATACACAGGATTGCTTGACCAAAAAAATAGATATATGGGTTTGAAACATTTTTAGATATTTTTGATACGATTTCATTCGAATGAAATGAGTTTATTTTAAGTTTGTCCATCTGTCACGTTATAGCTATAATTTACATAACCAATTCAATTGCGTTTGGAGCTTTTCAGTCAATAATGAACGATTCAATCAGTTATGAAGCTTTTATGTCAATAGTGAACCGATTGAATCGGTTATGAAGCTGTTTAGTCAATACTGAACCGATTGAATCGGTTATAAAGCTTTCAAATCAATACTGAACCGATTGAATCTGTTATGAAGCTTTTATGTCAATACTGAACCGATTCAATCGGTTGAGAAGCTTTTCAGTCAATAAAGAATTAATTCAATCGGTTATAAAGCTTTCAATAGAGTAAATGCGCTCTCTATCAACCAATATTGACCAAGATTATGCTAGTTTTATTTCAGTTTAGACAAATAAAACGAGAAAAAATAGTATTCATAAATTAGTGTCAATTTTCTTCCTTCTGATTTCCTTTTCCCTCTTCCTCTCTCACTCGAATTTCTATTTTGGAGAAAATAAATGGGAAAAATTATTTTTTTGTTTTTGCACAAAAATCGATATTCAATACGATTATACTTATGTGTAGAATGTCCTTTAAATACGACAGCATTCATTTTCCATCCAATTTTTCATAATTTTTTTTGTTGTTTTCCTTCTTTTCCTCCATTACCTTTCTCTCGATTTAGAGACAAAGAGTACCTTTCTATATTCGTACAATTTTTTTCATATTCGGGACAATTTTCACGCCATTAGCACCACGTTTGGCATGGCATTCTCAAATACCAGCGACGACATTCAAATTGAAATAAGCGAATACTTCTATATTATATTAGTAAATTTTTTTCCTACCGCTACCGCTGCCCCCAACTCTCATCCATGGGTGAAATGAAAGGCCTCAATAAATGTCTCTTTCACTCGACAAAATTTACTTCTTTTTCAGAAGGTAGCACCGGGGAGTATATGAATTTTTGGGGAAAGTTAAAAAGCAGTCTTTTTGGATGAAATGCTGTTATTGTTGATTATTTTGCTAATATTTATTTCTGCTGGCTTTTTTTCTTTTGAACATTAAAGTCATGTAGTGGCGTAGCATGGTGATATCCAAAGGGGGTCTGTAGGGGTCTCTCTTGAAAATCTTTTCAATTTACAATTAATCATTTACGTATTGTAATATTTACTCTAATTAGGGGTACACCCCAGGGGTACCCCTGGGGTATCTCTTAAAGTATATACCAGGGTATCCCTTAAGGTAACCCCTGGGGTAATGCATACCCTAGGTAATACCAAACAACAGTCCCTTGTGACGTAGTCAGAAATTTTCGACCTCTAGAGAGGGTCCAAATTTTTTATTCATATAATTTCAATTCCTAGGAGGGGTATGATTTTTTTCTCAAACATAATGGCGTAGCAAAGTGGGGCTTTATCCTCGTGCACAATTTGAAAAGATCTAAAATTCTTGATCTCAGCTATTGACACTATTTCACCATTATTATTTGTCTAATTAAAATACTATGCTACTCGGTACATCCTTCCATATATTTGTATATATAAAAAATCATTCTGTATATTTGTAAATATATATTTTCAGCAGTTGTTCAAGACAAATGAAGACATGCTGCTTTTTAAACTCATTTTTGGCTTCCTTACTTCGCTTTCCTTCATTCCATTCAATTTAAAGTGCGGCTTAGTCAGAAATAATGAAAATAAAAATCGATACATGAGCAAATATTTGGGTGAATAAAAATGAAAAATTATTCTATGGACTGTGGATGGAAACAAAGAAGCATTTATTGACTATTGATATAAAATACTCAAATTACTCGTAAATTAAAATTTGATAACTTTTGAAAAAATATTTTGCTTCTATTTGATAAATTCATATTTAATGCTTTGACATTTTTATTGTTTTTACTTTCCTCATTGTCGTTTTCTCCTCGAATGGTCCGAAGAGAATAAAAAAAAATATTATTTTAATTCAATCTTTTTAAAACAAAATTTAATTCATCTGAGAAGTTTTTTGGATGCTGAACTGCATTGGATATCCTGTTTAGCATAATATTATGCAAAATATGCAGTTTTAAGGATTCATAATTTCTCCTTTTCGCCATAATTAGAGCAGAATTGAGAGAAAAAAATTTATGACGTCCATCTGCAGTGCTTGCTGTCTTTAGATTGATAGTAAATGTCCTATTTATGCTGAATGTCCTAGATTTGACAAATAATAAAAAAATCCCGAAAAACTAAAGCAAAGAAACATGAGATAACATGCAATACAACAGAACGTGACAATTTTGATGACTGAACAGTAAACTGATTTGATGCTATCTCGGTCAATGTCATGTTTTATGCGGGATAATCCTGATTTTTTTTTTGAAGAGGAAAATCAATTGTTGAGATCTTTCTATCTGCAGGAATAAAACTGCTTAGTAGTTATGAAATAGTTTGTTCTAAATTGCTGAGTGTTGTGATGTGAATTTTAAAATTTACTGTTGAATTGACATAATTTTGGTTTTGATTCAGGTAAATAATGATTAAATGGCTGTTCAGATCATACAAAGTTTTTCACTTATTTCGTAATACAAAATCTGATTTTCCAGACACCCCCCCCCCTACCCCCTTTGTCACAAATTTTCCATAAATAAATATTTTCTTTGTTTGAATTGTCACAAAATCTCAACCCCCTCCCCCCCTAAAAGCTATACGTAATAAGTAAATTAATTAAAACCAATTAAAAATCTAACAAAAACACAATCAATAAATCAGATAAAAATCTCGACAAAATGTTAGCTTACAAGTTGTAAATTTTCCAGATGTTTTTTTCACTTAAATAATTATCTTTGTCAAAAGTTATTATCTCAGTGAGAAATGAGTGAAAATTATTCGTCGACTAATTTAACAAAAACTATATTTTCATCCATAAATAATTCGCTCAACGATTGAGATTTTTCCTTCATTAACTCACAGAGTACACAGTAGAATATAGAATATGCTGTGTGACATTTTATAAATATATTAATTTCTGTTTCCACATTTTCTCTTTATTTTTTGTTTTGACGTTGTAGTGACATTTTAATGTTTTCATTTGGAAGTATTTTATGACTTCGATATAGCAAATTTATAGACGAGTAGTAGGTACCAACTAGAGTATAGGCCATACATATACGAATTGAATTTATTTATGCCATTGCGGATAATATATGTTAATTAACGATCATTCCACATACATATATTTTAACCTTAAATTGAGGCATCGATTTTTCCCATCATTAAATTATATTGCAAGTTCGGCATATTCGTGTTGGGTGGAAATTAATTTATGTCCATTTGACTTTAAGATATTTATATTTCGAGAATAATTTATTTCATCAACAATAAGATTTACTCTCTCGGTTCCTTTTTTATTTCAATCTTTATTTCTTCGTTTGCTGTGGGGTTGTTTATAAATGATGTGTGTTTGTTGTACTCTGTTCATCCTGACTTGAAGTTTGAGCTATAATAAAATTTTAAATTTGAGGTCTCAAAATATTGTTGGCGTTACTAGTTCTTAGGGGTTCTTAGTTCATAGGGATCAATATGAAGTTCACATGAGTTAAAGCAGATAGAGTGCACATGGAATTCATACTGAGCCTTTCTGCCACTTGTATCTTTCTATTATGCCCAAGATCCCTAGTTTACTGCTGCTTAGGCAAAAACTTGAATATCTAAAGGAGTTTGAAGTCAATTCTGATTTTATTCTGCGTAACAAGGGTGGGAAAAGTGGAGTACTCGCCTGGAGGGTCTCTTATTTGAGGTACTAAGGAGATAGTAAGGAGGTAACAGTTTAAACATTTTTCACTGAACGCCATGAACCTTGGTAATGTCCCTGGTCGACTTTGAGTTCTATCTTTGAAGCAGTGGCATAATGTGGGTTTTTGGTACCTTAGGTACCCCTTAAATAGAATTATGTTACACAACATTCTCGAAACATATAAAATTTCAGTCCCATTGGGTAAAAGTCCTAATAACAAAATGTCAATAACCCTATTTAACCCTCAACCCTCTAAATCAATCCTTGACGTCTCATGTGAATCATCCCATTCTACATATATAAATCCCTGCACACAATTACATCTAAACAAATTACGGATGAGAAAAAACGTAAATCCTTGTTAGATTTATTGGAGAGATTTGGTCACAAAAAATGTAATTTTATTTTTATTTTTTTTTTGAAAATTAATTTGTTGATAAAATAAAATATTAACTTCCACGCATAGCGTGTAAGTTATTGGTTTTGGTTTTAGGTCGATTTTCATGTTTTTTCAATTTTTTGAGAAAACTAAGCATTATTGGCCCCAACAACCAAGGTAATAAATGTTGGCCTTGGAATTACCTATCGACTGGTATATATACTTTTTTGGTCAGTTCCGCTGTGCAGGCACTAGGTCCAAAAAACACGTGTCCAAAAACACATCAAATTTTGTGACCATACTTTTCTCGTCAGGAACCATATTTTTTGATGCGGTTTTCGATGCCAATCTATCAGGCAACTAGTGAACCGTTCGGCAAACTGTGGCGCTTCGCGTGATTTTGAGGTTAAGTGTGGTTTTAACCTCAATATCTGAGAGTGACTAAAAACCACGTGGTTTTTTAATTTTTTTGGGAACAGTAAGCATTATTAGCCCAATCATTCTAGTTTTTATTATTGAGATTAAAATTACCTATCGATTGGTATATATACTTTTTCGGTCAGTTCCGCTGTGCCTGCTCTAGGTCCAAAACCACGTGTCATTTTTCATGTTTTTCATTTTTTTGAAAAAACTAAGCATTATTAGCCCCAATAACCAAGGTAATAAATGTAGGTATTGAAATTATCTATCGACTGGTATATATACTTTTTTGGTCAGTTCCGCTGTGCCTGCTCTAGGTCCAAAACCACGAGTCATTTTTCACGTTTTTCATTTTTTTGAGAAAACTAAGCATTATTAGCCCCAATAACCAAGGTAATAAATGTAGGTATTGAAATTACCTATCGACTGGTATATATACTTTTTCGGTCAGTTCCGCTGTGCCTGCTCTAGGTCCAAAACCACGTGTCATTTTTCATGTTTTTCATTTTTTTGAAAAAACTAAGCATTATTAGCCCCAATAACCAAGGTAATAAATGTAGGTATTGAAATTATCTATCGACTGGTATATATACTTTTTTGGTCAGTTCCGCTGTGCCTGCTCTAGGTCCAAAACCACGAGTCATTTTTCACGTTTTTCATTTTTTTTAGAAAACTAAGCATTATTAGCCCCAATAACCAAGGTAATAAATGTAGGTATTGAAATTATCTATCGACTGGTATATATACTTTTTTGGTCAGTTCCGCTGTGCCTAATCTAGGTCCAAAACCACGTGTCATATTTCATGTTTTTCATTTTTTTGAGAAAATTAAGCATTATTAGCCCCAATAACCAAGGTAATAAATGTAGGTATTGAAATTATCTATCGACTGGTATATATACTTTTTTGGTCAGTTCCGCTGTGCCTGCTCTAGGTCCAAAACCACGTGTCATTTTTCACGTTTTTCATTTTTTTGAGAAAACTAAGCATTATTAGCCCCAACAACCAAGGTAATAAATGTAGGTATTAAAATTTCCTATTGACTGGTATATATACTTTTTTGGTCAGTTCCGCTGTGCCTGCTTTAGGTCCAAGACACGAGTCATTTTATATGGTTTTCAATTTTTTGAGAAAACTAAGCATTATTAGCCCCAATAACCAAGGTAATAAATGTTGATATTAAAATTTCCTATTGACTGGTATATATACTTTTTTGGTCAGTTCCGCTGTGCCTGCTTGGGTCCAAAACACGTGCCATTTTAACTTCCTTCTTTTTTGAGTCAACGAAAGCATTAATCAATACGTTTTTGCTCTCATATGACAGATACTGGAAATGGCTATTACCTGAGATATGTTTGGTTCCAGCCAGTTCCGTTGCGTTGGAACTAGACACAAAAAAACCGTTAAAAACCAAAAATTTGTATGAAAAATTTCTATGCGATGACTTTTATACAGTTTCTTCTATTTGATACGATAAATCATGCCCGATCGTACCTAAAAACTAAAAGTTGCTACATAACATACGAACTTTACGGTCGTTTAGTGACCGAAAAATGCAAAAAAACATGATTTTTTATGACAGTTACGTCATTTTTGATTACTCACTGTAATTAACATTTCAAGCATTAGAATAGGATTTTAATGAAAGATCAACATCTACATTTAATATCCGCTATGTTGGTCCTTTTAGAGCCTTCTGTAAATAGTTATAGCATGAAGAAGATTGTTATAAAAGTTATAACTTAAAATTAAGTAACGTGAATTTTACTTAAAAATATTGTTTGAATGAATATAGACCAACTAGATCTCATTTTATTGGAAATAGAGGCTCTAAAAGATTGCTGGATCTTATTTTTATTAGGCATAGAGGATTTAGATTTTCTTGATAGTTACTGGATCTCATTTTTATTGGAGACAGGATCTGGATCTAATTTTTATTGGACACGCAGACTGTAGATGTTTACTGGATCTCATTTTTACTGGACATAGAGACTGTAGATGACTAACTGGATCTCATTTTATTAGAGATAGAGTATCTGGATCTTATTTTTATTGGGCATAGACATTTAATTCACACACCTTTTGGAGGGAAAATTTCAAACATATATTGACCGTTATAAGGTTTGAATTCTAAAGAGAGCGAGAATAGCTCAAGCTCGACTCTACTGTGATCTATGTAAAAACTGTGATTCTAAGCAAGTCGAGCGAGCGTAGCTCAAGCTCGACTCTACTCTGATCCATGTAAAAACTGTAATTCTAAACAAGTCGAGCGAGCGTAGCTCAAGCTCGACTCTACTCTGATCCATGTAAAAACTGTAATTCTAAACAAGTCGAGCGAGCGTAGCTCAAGCTCGACTCTACTGTGATCCATGTAAAACTGTGATTCTAAACAAGTCGAGCGAGCGTAGCTCAAGCTCGACTCTACTGTGATCCATGTAAAAACTGTAATTCTAAACAAGTCGAGCGAGCGTAGCTCAAGCTCGACTCTACTGTGATCCATGTAAAACTGTGATTCTAAACAAGTCGAGCGAGCGTAGCTCAAGCTCGACTCTACTGTGATCCATGTAAAAACTGTAATTCTAAACAAGTCGAGTGAGCGTAGCTCAAGCTCGACTCTACTCTGATCCATGTAAAAACTGTAATTCTAAACAAGTCGAGCGAGCGTAGCTCAAGCTCGACTCTACTGTGATCCATGTAAAACTGTGATTCTAAACAAGTCGAGCGAGCGTAGCTCAAGCTCGACTCTACTGTGATCTATTTAAAAACTGTAATTCTAAACAAGTCGAGCGAGCGTAGCTCAAGCTCGACTCTACTGTGATCCATGTAAAACTGTGATTCTAAACAAGTCGAGCGAGCGTAGCTCAAGCTCGACTCTACTCTGATCCATGTAAAAACTGTAATTCTAAACAAGTCGAGCGAGCGTAGCTCAAGCTCGACTCTACTCTGATCCATGTAAAAACTGTAATTCTAAACAAGTCGAGCGAGCGTAGCTCAAGCTCGACTCTACTGTGATCCATGTAAAACTGTGATTCTAAACAAGTCGAGCGAGCGTAGCTCAAGCTCGACTCTACTGTGATCCATGTAAAAACTGTAATTCTAAACAAGTCGAGCGAGCGTAGCTCAAGCTCGACTCTACTGTGATCCATGTAAAACTGTGATTCTAAACAAGTCGAGCGAGCGTAGCTCAAGCTCGACTCTACTGTGATCCATGTAAAACTGTGATTCTAAACAAGTCGAGCGAGCGTAGCTCAAGCTCGACTCTACTGTGATCCATGTAAATAATAAATAGTTCGGACGCAGTCCGAACTAGGTTGAGCGAAGCTCACAAATTTTTACGACCTGAACGTAGCGAAGCGGAGTGAAGGCGTGAAAATTTTCCCAAGCCGTACGTACTGTATGGGTATACGAGAAAAAACACACTGTACATAGAAAGCCACGAACTTCCATGTTTTTACACGCTTTATATTGACTCACTCTGTCTATTTGTTAGTTGGTTTGTCATGATCAAATCTTGCAATTGATTTTTTGACCACTTCTACTGCTCCAATCGATTAATTTTTTGATTCTTTTTTACACTTTTTTGATATTTTATGATGTTTCATGATTTAAATATGCTTAATTATATTTTTTTATGTCATAAAACAGCAAAAAAGAGTATATTCTGATTTTTTTGAGTTTTTGTATGAAATATTGATATACTTCACAAGAGCAATAATCTTTCACTATACGTATATATACGAATATTTGTCACTAATAGATGTAGTTGTAAAACTGTTTGGATAAAATTGGTGTATAAATACAGCTATTGTGACTCGTTATATAGGTTTATATTGGTGAATGTAGTTTTGGGGAGAAAAATCTTTACGACTGTGAGTAATGAAAATACTTAGCTTGGAAAAAGGAGTTAAATTGTGAAAGTAAATAGCCAATTTTTTTTAGTCCTTGTAAAAAAATAAAGTTTGTATTCCAGTTGTGATGAGAGTATGAATTTTTTTGGTATTTTACATTTCATGAACATTAATATCAAATATTGTAACAATGAACAATATATAACAAAGCTGTGTAAATGATATAATTGTTGTTGATCACCAAGTACAAGTAAAAGGTTGAAAAAGCATGACTCATGGAATTGTCATGGTGGTGGGATAATCAGGTTATAAGATTAAGATATCAGGATATATGAAAAAGTGTTGGTAATTTGAGTTATAAAAATAGTTCGAGCGGAGCTCGAATGTAAAAGTTCGAACATAGTTCGAACTAAGTTGAGCGTAGCTCACAAATTTTTACATCCTGAACGTAGCGTAGCGAGTGAAGGTGTGAAATTTTTTCCAAAGTTGTTAGAAGACTGTGGATATGTGAGAAAGGGTTGGTGATTTGAGTAACTATTGAACGCAATTTCTACAATTTTAGCAACACAAATATTCAATCGTAGTAGTCAAAGTTTTCTTAAAATAATTTAGTACAAATTCATATCTTAAACAATTAACACGTCTTTTGTCGTCAATAAAATACAGTCCACTCTAAACCAAAACCATCGCATTTATTATTGATGTACGCAACAAATTGGTCCTTCGGGCCGGATTTATATTTAAATGGATATAACCTGATCATCAAGTCAAGAAAAATCACGTTAAGAAATTTTCAATGATTGATTAAAAAATTTGTATTGAAGTGAAGCTGAAGAGAAGAACAAGCAATTATCAAGTCAAGATGTCGATGAAAGGAATTGAAGACAAAAAGGCATTATAGAAGATTTTGAAAACATCAGAAGTACATAGGAAACATTGAAAGAAGAAAACGTTGACTACTACGATTGAATATTTGTGTTGCTCAAACTGTAGAAATTACGTTCAATAGTAATAATAGTTCGAGCGGAGCTCGAATAAAAAAGTTTGAACGTAGTTCAAACTAGGTTGAGCGTAGCTCACAAATTTTTACGTCCTGAACGTAGCGTAGCGAGTGAAGGCGTGAAAATTTTCCAAAGTTGTTAGAAGACTGGATATGTCAGAAAATTTTAAGTTAACCCCTGCCATCTATAATAGTCGCACGAACGGAGCGAGATTCGACAACTCCTGTGATCTATAAACAGTCGAACGAGCGCAGCGAGATTCGACAACCCCTGTGATCTATAAACAGTCGAACGAGCGGAGCGAGATTCGACAACCCCTGTGATCTATAAACAGTCGAACGAGCGGAGCGAGATTCGACAACCCCTGTAATCTATAAACAGTCGAACGAGCGGAGCGAGATTCGACAACCCCTGTGATCTATAAACAGTCGAACGAGCGGAGCGAGATTCGACAACCCCTGTAATCTGTAAACAGTCGAACGAGCGGAGCGAGATTCGACAACCCCTGTAATCTATAAACAGTCGAACGAGCGGAGCGAGATTCGACAACCCCTGTAATCTGTAAACAGTCGAACGAGCGGAGCGAGATTCGACAACTCCTGTGATCTATAAACAGTCGAACGAGCGCAGCGAGATTCGACAACCCCTGTGATCTATAAACAGTCGAACGAGCGGAGCGAGATTCGACAACCCCTGTGATCTATAAACAGTCGAACGAGCGGAGCGAGATTCGACAACCCCTGTGATCTATAAACAGTCGAACGAGCGGAGCGAGATTCGACAACCCCTGTGATCTATAAACAGTCGAACGAGCGGAACGAGATTCGACAACCCCTGTGATCTATAAACAGTCGAACGAGCGGAGCGAGATTCGACAACCCCTGTGATCTATAAACAGTCGAACGAGCGGAGCGAGATTCGACAACCCCTGTGATCTATAAACAGTCGAACGAGCGGAGCGAGATTCGACAACCCCTGTGATCTATAAACAGTCGGACGAATAAAAAATTCGAACGGAGCTCGAATGTAATAGTTCGGACGAAGTCCGGACTTGGTTGAGCGCAGCTCACAAATTTTTGCGACCTGAACGTAGCGAAGCGGAGTGAAGGCGTGAAAATTTTCCCAAGCCCTTAGAAGACTGAGGATATGTGAGAAAATTTTATTTTTTTATACTGTAATCTATAAACAGTCGGACGAGCGAAGCGAGATCCGACAACCCCTGTGATCTATAAACAATCATACTAGCGGAGTTCGAACGAGACTTCGAATATACAAAAAAACTGTAGAGTTTAATCACAAAAATTCGAGCGAAGCTCGAACATAAATAGTTCGAACGCAGTTCGGACTAGGTTGAGCGAAGCTCACAAATTTTTACGTCCTGAACGTAGCGAAGCGGAGTGAAGGCGTGAAAATTTTCCCAAGCCGTATGTACAGTACGGGAATAATTTACGGTGAAGTGATAAAAAATTTATAGAATACTTTGTGTCATAAACTACGGCTCGCCTTGGGATCTATATCAACTGGCGAGCGTAGCTCGCCTTTGGATCGGTATCAACTGGCGAGCGTAGCTCGCCTTTGGATCGATATCAACCGGCGAGCGTAGCTCGCCTTTGGATCGATATCAACCGGCGAGCGTAGCTCGCCTTTGGATCGGTATCAACTGGCGAGCGTAGCTCGCCTTTGGATAGGTTATTGCCGTTGGCGAGCGTAGCTCGCCACGTGGAAGTTTGTGGTGTGATCTATACATCGTGTTTTTTTATTTTGCCTCTTCTTACTTGTTTAAAAGGATTTTTATCATCATAATTTATCTACTCGTTTATTCCATTTTAATATATATTTAATGTTCAATTTATGCTAGCTGAAAAAAAAATTACTTAAGATGTCTCTTTCATAGAATACTTTTTGCTAGCAGACTCAAAATCTCATGAATTCTGAGAATGAATTAGTTAAAATGGGGTTGATGGTGGAGGAGGCAATTTTAGCGCATCTTTTGTGATTTTTGGGGGGATATTTATGGGAGGCAATAAAATTAATTAAATAGATAATTTGTTGATTATTTTGTTCATTTTGACGATTCATTACAGTTTCAATTATTTGACTTTGTTTTGTGAATAAATAGATTTATTCAACTTTGTCATTTGATATAATATTAGACATCCAGTAGGGTGGATATTAGGAGGTTAGAATGGAATAAAATAAATTGCAGCCGTTCAGTACTTAAGATCCATTACGCTACCATTATATACGTTTAACTCCGCACTTTAGTGGGATTCGAACCAATTTATTGATAGTATTACTATCTGTAGCCCACAAATGGAGGATGTAAGCTTCATTTTCAGTAGGCAGTATTCGAAAAAGTGACAAGAAAAATTTTTTTAATGTCGAGTGTCGAACCCGTGATTGCTGAACAATAGCATCAGGTGTACAGCCAGGGTGGGGATTTGGGGGACATAACCCCCTTGTCAGAAATTTCTCTTCAATTTTTAAAAAACTTCTAAAAATCCCCCCAGAAAAAGTTCTGGCTACGCCCCTGAGTAGCGTAGCAAAACTTTAGCTTTGCGCCCTTGTAAATTAAATTTATAGCTTCTTTTTGCAAACGTCCTAATCACTATACCACTTTGTCGATATACAGTAATTAGGAAAAGAACTGACATAAATTCCAAAAACAGTATGAAGAACCATAGGAAAAAGAAAGGAAAAAATCAGGGGTCAGGGGTGTAGCCATGGGAAGGAGGAGAGTATTCTGAGGGTTTCCAAACTCTAACCAGTCAATGAACACAGCTATCACTAACTTCAATTTAATACTTAGTCAATACTAAGTTATAGAATCACTTATAATATTGATAATGCCTACCCGGATATATAAATTTTCCTAATCCTTACAAAATAGTTATAAATACTCCATTATTAAGCCATCAATTATTCCACAAAACTGAGTCAAATGCGTCAATCTACAATTTCCTGCTAACCATAAAAATTACGTAAAAATAACTTCCGTTGTCCCCCTAAACCAAATGAATAAATCTAATTTTCATAAATGCACTTCCTTTCATAAAAATGCGCTAAAAATTCAAGACAAACAACAAAAAAAAGTTGAATGAGTTTTTTAAATAAAAAATGAGAATCGCAAAATACGAGAAGAAAAAAAAACATTTAAAAATAAATGAATAAATAGACTTTATCGTCACAATAACTAGTTGAAATAACCCGTCGCAAGAAAGTAGAAAGTTTTGAGCGAAATTTTTTTTTTTTAAAATATACGAGTCGGAAATTATAGTGAAAATAAATGGAATAGTTGATAAAGTTTTGAGAACTTATTGTGATAAAGAAACATTTTTTTCTCTCTTCATTGCTCAGACCTGCTTGTGATGTAAACATTGCTGGCTAGAGTGGAAAGGAACGGAAAAAATTGAACAGGAAAGTTTTTTAATAGAAATTTAAAGCAAAATGAATTTTTTATGAAGCTTCAAATACAGGAATTCTCAATGAGATGTGAAGTTTCAGGAAAGTGAAAAGTTATTGCGAGAATTTTAGAAACTCTAAATTTTTTAAATCATTTTTAAAAAAAATTCTAAGACAAAGTTTAAGGAATATAAAAAATTTAAAAACCTTGCATCGCTTTTCGTTGACTTTTTAGTGTCCTCAACATTCCAGATGATGCTTAGCTACCATTTACCAACTACAAAAATAAGGGAATTTTTATAAATCTGCTCTTCCTTAACCAACAATAATAAATTTGATTCAGACTTTACTTTCCATACATTATCAGTATATGCTCCTGCTTTCTTTGTGTTATTGCCAAATCTTTTTAAATATTTGTTGACAAAAACTTTATTTATTAACTTTTTTTTGATCATATGCCATTTTTTTAGAAAAAGTAATTTATTCATATTTAGAGTAGTGTTTATATTTTGACTTACTGTCTTCAATACTATGCAGGGGAGTAATTAGGAATTGGTTTTGGAGATCAAACTGCCAACCCCTTTTAAGAAAAATCCAAAACCCGTTCATACAAAAAAATTCAAACCCCCATCGAAAAAATTTCTGGATACGCCCTTGATACTATAACGGTGGTTCTCAAACTATGCATGCGGGATGACAAAACAGTAATTGTGAGAGTTTAACAGGCAGAAGCATATCTAGGGTGTATTTGGGGATCGACGGAAATTTTTTTCACTTTGCTAGAGTTTTATGAGAAAACCCCCAAAAGATCCCCTAAATTTTGACGTCCATACAAAAAATTCTTAAAACAATCCCCTCGCAAAATTTTCTAAATTCATAAATATGACTCCAAAAATACAGCAGCAACCCCACGAAGAGCAGACAAATTTTCATGTCTATATTTTTATATAAAGCATAAGCGACGATTATAGTGAAGAGAAAATTAAGAAAGCAAAATATTTCTTCTCTTCATCTTTATTCCTCATTTCAAAATGCATAGAATTGTTAAGCATAAAAAACTTTTGATTTTATCCATTCAAAGATAAATATGAATGCAAAAAGAATTGGGAGGAACAGAAGGGGGTTGAGTGAGAAAGAGACAACGTTTATTTCTGAACAAATTCACAGATTATCAGATGAAAAAGCCAAAAATTTTCTTTAAAATGAAAATAGCAAATATATTTTGACAATAAATTTGTTTGTTAAAGAGCGAGTAAGCTCAAAGAGAAAATGAAATAGCAAACAAAATGTTTTTTGCCACTCGGAGTGAGCTTCTCTCTGTGTGTTTTATGCTGCTGCAAAAAAGGGGTTTGTTCAGAAATGATGTGAATTATGAGTTAGATTTTTAGATATTGTCACAAAATGTAGAAAAATATGGACATGTCTAGGTATCTTGGCTTACTCGTGCCCAGTAGCGTAGCTAGAATTCCAAAAGTTCTAACTACACCACTGGTATTGATTTAGACAATGTCTAGGCTTCTGGGTTTCTAAACCTAGACGATGGCCGGACCAATTTAAATTTTTTTGAATTTTTCAGACATTTCTTTGTCATGAGGCACAATGTGTATTTTTTCTGGACCAGGGCTGCAATACCCTAGCCTAACTGCCACTTTGAAGATTTAGCGACACACTAGAGTCTCAGAAACTTGTGTAAACCCTAGGTGCTATATGTTAAAGTATACTGCTAGGGGTATGTGCAAGGGTATATCCTTAGGGTATGGGGTTTACCCGAGAAACCAGCCCCAGTTAAGAATCCGTGATACAGCAATATTCTGACATCATTTACAAACGACCCCCCCCACCAACGCCTTTTGAAAATCGAAATAATTCACGAAGAAAAGAATGGAAAAAATCGAGACGATACTCCCATAAAAGAATAAAAGTTTACCCATAAATGCCTTTAGCAGCTTTGATTCAGTATTTGGTGATAAATATTTGCATAATTTCTTTTATTTTATACTCATATTTTTATTGCTACCGTCTATTAATCCTGGATTAATTGAGCTCTTTTATATTTTTATTGATATTAATCTTGAACACTTTTTCCGAAACCATTTTCGACTTTTATTGTTGTTAATCTTCGATTAATTAGATTCTTGATGCTGATAAAAATAAAAGAAATTTTTCTCTTTTGCCCTGAAAAGTTTTTTGAGACTTTATCTTACTTATTATTAGAAAGAGGGTCAAACTGGTCCATAATAAAGTCTATTGATCGAGAGAATGAGTTATTTTTGTTATTTTCAAGTAGATACGTAATTTGATTTGTATCATTTTTGAAAATTGATCTTGTATTTTAGCTTAAGTGGCTGTTGAGATTGTGGATTCTGTTTTATAAAATCAAATATCGTAAATGGACAAATAGAGAATGAAATTTGAATTAGTTAAGAGGCACTTAAAGGTATGATATTGATGAGAATTTGGATTTAACATCCTTACCTTGATTTAGCATACATGTTTTGATGAGGACAGCAAATGAAGTGGTTTTGGAAATATTTATTGAATTTCTCGGCTACACTTGATTCTGTTTTGTGTCATATACAAGAGATATTATCAAAAAATCATAAAAAGTCATTTATTAATGACGTTTAATATTTAGTGAGGATCTGAGGCCGGTTTCTACAGCTACCCTGGAGACCCCACCTACACTGTTCCTGGTAGGTAGGTAGAGTATACTTTACGGTGCCCCTAACTACCCTATCCCTAACATCAACCTCTGACACCATAGGGTAGATGGGATACCCTAGTCAGGATAGTCAAAAATCTCATTTTTCGATGGAAGCCACAAGTCTGACTCAGAAGCGCAGCCTTGTAGGAGGATCTAATGGGGTTCAGACCCTTGAATGCATTAAACAAAGTTTTTGTTCTGACAGCCTAGCTACTTTTAGAAACCATCCACTTAGGGGTCTTAAATCTAATGCCATATGATTTCTATTATTATTATAAGAAAGTTTCCACATTTATTTTCCTAAAGTTCAATAAAAAAACAGGTTGCCGTGTCTAGACTCTTACAAACAAACTTGTATGAATACATCAACTACATTACCCAACACACTTCGATTTCCATTTATTGATTAATCATTTCAACTCCACTTGTACAACGAGTTATTTTTAGATAGCCCATAAAAAACTCAATTTTGATTAATCATCATATTTTTTCACGAACTTGCGTAGAAATTTATAGCCGAAGAGTAAATATTTCATTTTCGAGGTAATCGAATCTATATAAACAAATTAACTACATCAATAGCTCATAAGACTGACTATTAAAAAGGTCTATAAACCAATAAATCTGCTAAATAAACACACAAAAAAAGAGAAATTTCTGCTATTAAAAATCTGAAAAACATTTAAGCATGTAAGCAAAAACTTTTTCTTCTCATTTACAAACTAAATCAATTGAAATTATCCCGAGCGGCACAATATAGTCGTTAGGACACCGCTATGTCGACATTATAATGGCAAAACATCAAAAAGACGTATGTGTTCACTGACGGCGTCTTGATGGTGGTTGTTGTCTGACTTAATAGCAAAAAGTATGACTTTCTGCATCGTACCGCTCGGGCTATATAACTAACTTTATTGGACGGGGTTGTATGGATATTATGTGACGCTAAGTACCCTCCAGTGTGTGAAAAAGTGCTACAGCTAACAGCTCTAATATTAAGTTTTATTAAAGCAGATCCATAATTTTGGGGTCCTTTATTTTGGAAGTCTAAGGTTGTAGAATCAGTTACCTTCCCTTTCCAACGCCACTGTATCCTCTTAAGGTCGTGAGACCTCAGATGATTCAAAATGATTTAAACATTTATTTTTCCAACGTCACGTAACATTCTTACGACCCCCCTCCTTACGAATTATTTATTCATTAATCACAGTAATTAAAGAATGAAAATCTAATACGGCAACGTACGCAAAGTTCCTCCGCAACCAAGAAGAGGGAAAAATAATGGCAAAAATATTCAAATGAAATGAAACATTAACAAATTAACAAAATTGATAAGTTTGAAATTAACTCATCTGACTTGTGGCACCTCGTTAATAGGAAAATAAATTGATTTCTTTTCTGTTTTCCTCATATCTCTCTATCTGGCATTGTACGCAAGCAAATAAGATGAAGAATGTAAAAAAAATATGAGAAATTGAATCGATCTAGTAAGTTTGCTAAGTTTCTGGCAAACAGCAGTGGATTAATGAAAAATTACTTATAAATCGTCTGTTTTGAAATCACTAATTGATTGAATTTAAATTAATGTTCATCACATCCATTTTCATTCAATTATAAAGTTTTTCATTCCCCTTTTTTCAGTTCTTTTCCTTCGATTTCCTCGTTCAGTTCAGTTTGGATTAAAAAGTTTTCTTTCTTTCAATGCACGAACGTGTTTTGTATTTTTTATTCGCATTTAGTTGTTCAATTTTTCCCACACTTAGACTGATGAGTATATAGATAAAGTTGAGTGCGATGTGTGTAACTTGGAAGTTTTTGAGGTAGCGCATTTGTATTCAGAATTGAATTTATTGGGATGAGATTTTGCAGAATATAGTCCATTCGAGATGGTTATAAAGGCATTTTGTATATTTTGAACCATATATGACAGAATCTAGTTTATTTTGAAAATATAATGATAAAATCTAATACAATATAACTTAATAAGCCAGAGTCTAGTCTATTTGAACTTAATATGTTAGAATCTAGTCTATTTGAACTTAATATGTTAAAATCTAGTCCATTTGACCTTAATATGTTAGAATCTAGTCCATTTGAACTTAATATGTTTGAATCTAGTCCATTTAATCGTAATATACTATAATCTATTCCATTTGAGCTATCTAGTCCATTTAAACTGAACTTAAACCAGACAAATCGACAAAACACAGAAATTCTTCACATTTTTCACTTCATTCAGCATCATAAAAATGAACTAAACTGGAAAAATTTTCAGTTCATCTCAGATGCTATATAGGATTTACTATTTAAAGATGCACAGTTATATTTACGTTTATTAATAGATTTATTATCTCCTATAATCATCATTTATTCTGACATTTATTTCTATGCAAGCATCTTTCCCTGCAATATTTCCTCCGCTTTCATTCTAATTAACGATGTTTGAAATAATTATATTTTCAACTTTACAACACCAACAACATGTTTATCAACATGTCAGGTGTGATTGAAGTCAGATGACTTTAAATATTCTTGTTGTGATTATATCACACTTATTACACTTTACTTATTCATCATTCTGTCTGTTCTGTGTTTATTATTATTTTATAATTAGATTCGACTTCAAAAAGTGCATCATTTTAAATGAAGATGAGAGAGAAAATTATAAAATGTGCAAATAATCATCTTGGAGAAAATTTTTTAAATAAACAATCTTGTTCCTTCATAATTTTATTTTATTCATTCTGAGCATCTTCTGTTGGGGAATGTGCATCGTCTTTCTGACTTTTATGGAAGCATTTTTTAATTGAATAAAATAAATTTGTGTTTTCAATTTTTAACAAATCTATTTTCTCTTTACTAAACCAATGTTTGGATCAGTCGAAATCAAAATACACAATAAAAATAATAGATTTTAAATAATTTAATTTTTATTTTCATAAAATGTTGGCATTTAAGAGACAAATGAGTATTTTAAAGTTCAGCTGACATCATAAATCTTCTGAAAATTCGCTAATGTATCTTTTTTACTAAATGGCTATGATTTACTCAAATTATTACATTTTGCGAAATTATTCACACGAATTCCCAAGACAAAAAAATCATCTCAAAAAATCCAAGATTTTTCTTATTTAAATGCAATAAATTAATGTTTTTCCTTCTTTCTCTTCTTCCCAAATTAAAATGTAAATTAAAAGATCAGAAAGAAAATAAGACAGACTGTCGAGAGATTTTTTTTCTCATCTCAATTTTCATTTCTGTGTTTATATTTCATTCATCTTGAAGATGTCGTCAAATAAACATTTGACCTTAATGAACGTATAAAAGCAATAAAAAAGTGAATGATATTTACAAATCTTAGAGCTATGAAATAAATCAAAAAGTATTCATTGGATGATTAGAGACTTAAGGGGTCGTTTGGATATTACGAGAAAGTGGGGAGCAGTTTTGGGTAAAACCTGTGGTAAAATTAACAACAAGTAAAATTTAAAGAAGAAACTGCAATGTTTCAATACATTTTACATTAATACTACATTTTTCGATGTTTTTACTAAATTTTTTTTTCTTTTTGCTAAATTTTTAAATATTTTTTTAAATCAACAAATTTTTAATATAATTAAATTAATTTAATTAAATTTTTAATATAATTAAATTAATTTAATTAAATTTTTAATATAATTAAATTAATTTAATTAAATTTTTAATATATATTTACTTTAAGAAATTTTTTTATGTGTTACAAAAATTTCGATGTTTTAACCAAATTTTTCTATGTTTTTAATAAATTTTTCGATGTTTTTTAAAACGATAATTTACCAAATTTTTCTATATTTTAACAAATTTTTCTATGTTTTACAAAAAAAATTGATGCTTTAACAAATTTTTCTATGTTTTACAACAAAAATCGATGTTTTAACTAAATTTTTCGATATTTTAACAAATTTTTCTATGTTGTACAAAAAATTCGATGTTTTCACAAAAAACTTCTATGTTTTTACTAAGTTTTACTAAGTTTTACTAAGTTTTACTACGTTTTACTTGGATTTAGTAGTAACTTTGTGTTAAGCTTCATACAAATTTTTTCCAATTTTCAAAGTAATTTTTTTGCGCAATTAAAGAGAACGATAAGACAAAATAAATTCATTATTTATGTTCCGCAATAAGTGAACCAACCCCAAACTTGATGACTTGACATATTATCACACAAACTGTACCAAGAACACTTTAATATGGTCGAAAATCCTCTTTAATTCAATTAAATCTTTTTATATCATCAATAAACCTTTAAGAATTAAAGACCAGAGGCCTTTAATGGAATATTGATGTAATTTCATGCTAAACCTCTTGTCAAAAAAAAATTTCGGTGACAGCATGACAAAATTCTTATCGATAATTGCTTGTATGCTGTGAGTGCACATTGGAGAATATTTTCTCGCACAAAATTAGGTCAATTGGAGATAAACTAGCCTTTTTAAAGCTTAATGTACAATTTTTTTCTGCTAATAGTTGTGCAAAATGCTTCGGAGGCAAGAAACTGCTTCATGCTTATAAAAAATTCTGTGAGCATCCCATCGAATACGAATATAAGTTTACTTTTTTTTACAAATTACAGAAAATGGCATGGACTATGGACTAAAGAGAATGAATTATCGTTGATATCCAGAGTTGTTGAGTATATCGACTTTAGATGTGGGTCAAGTGTTTATGTTGTGAACAGTAAAAGTTTTTTGAGGATTCAGAATTAATTGTGATTTTTAGTATGGACTGCGAAGGACCTTGGCCCCAAGACCCCCCCCCCCCCCCCTAGCCTATGCCTCTAGTATAGACTGCATGAAGAGTTGTAGTCATTAATCTTTAATATAAAATGGAATTCTGGTTTTTCTAGGGATAATTCTTAATCTAATATCTAATATAATTTTTGTTATGCTTAGTAACAAAATCTCACTTTCTATAATATCTCGAGCCTGCCATTGACTGCCATATTGCCGTAGTAGCCACTTGCATGACTGCCACATAATTTCCTTTGCAATGTCATTGCCATTATGATACCCTGATGACAATGGCAGATTAAAAGACAGATAAAAAGAGCAACAGACTCACACCATGCTGCCACCACGCTTTGACTAAATTGCCGCTCAGGATGTGAGTCCTATGAGACTCTGTTTAAAAAATTCTAGGAACTATCTCATCAACTCTGCCTAAAATGAAAGAAATTAAAAAGAAAATCCGCTATGAAATAGGTATATCCACGCAGGTCACATCATAAATATCATTTATATTTCTTTCTTCTCTCTCAGAGATCGTTTATATATTTTCCTGGGCTACGTGATATGTAAATAAAAAAATTGACTGAAGATATGCTTTAAACTGCTTTAAAAGAAAACAAGGTCAGATGGAGAGGAATCGTCGGTGGAGACAATAAAAAATTAACTGCGAACAGGAACAAAAAAAAAAATTATTCATAATTTTATTTCATCCGAAATCTTTTTATGACCCTTAAGTTTTGCTTAAGATTTGTCTCGTTGTTACTGTTGACCTTTTTTCCAACATTACGTGATACGGAATTTTCAGCATATTTTTGGTTGAAAGTAAAAGAATTATTGACATAAATTTTTCAAACCCGTAAAACATTCATGAAAATCCTCCTTATCCTTTTTTTAAATTATCCGTGCAATATTAAAATATTTTGGATTTAAGTATGCGGGCAACAGGCAGCAGAATGTTTATGAAATTTTTAAAATTGAGATGTATTAACTTTTTTGGTTGGGAAGAGTTCATAAATGTCGACAATTGAAAATTTTGAAATTATTGTACAGAAAAAATAACAACCTGCAACCGTCGCTTCCCAAACAAAAATAAATAAAACAAATTCTGTCATCGGTTCTCAGTCACCAAAAAGCATTAAGCCGCACATTTTAAAACGATTGTCATGATTAAAAAATATAAAAATATTTTTATACAATTTCAGTTTAAATTTTGACAAAAAAAATAGACTTATCTTTGAAGAATTGTGGTGTCATAAAAAATTTAAGAATTATTTCAAAACTTCGTGAAGAAACTTTATTTTTATGATAGCCACGAAATCTTGATCTTTTATGATACCACAATCATTCAAGAATAGACTTAAAAAATTTAAGTTTTTAATTTTATGTTTTTCACGAAATAATAAAAAAAACTTATCCTTAAATTTTTTTATTATTTTCAAAATTTTGAGCATATAAATAGGTTGGAAATTTTGGTAAAATCATCATTCGGTGCAATCTCAACAAACTAAAATATTATTATTATTAAAATCAAGTTTCAAGCATGAAATTGTTTCCAGTCTTTTTATTTGTTGCTGCAGTCTTTGTTGCGGGTAAAAAATGGATTCTAATTTAGAAAATAAAAACTTTTGTTTATATCCCAACAGAAAGCAATGGCGGTTCCCCATCAGGAAGTTACGGCATTTCCTCATCATCGATGTTCATTGGTTCTTCATCAGGAACCTTTGTTGACTTCTCATCTGCTTCGAATTTAGTCAGTTCATCATCTAACGGTGTCAGCAGCTCCTCATCCGATCCAGGCATCTGCTATGTAGTCGCACAAGTTGTCTTCGAGTTCAATTCATTCACTTCTAATATTTTAAAATTGTACATCCTTAACTTCCAACGTAGTGATGACTCCACAAATCTTGATAAGACGGAGAAGCTTGCTCGTATGATGGAAATAGTTGAAAGCTATGATGAGGTTCCAGAAGAAGATAAGGAAAAGTTGCATAATTTGTACGAAAGAGGAGTTAAAGGTAGAAATTGGACTGATCTATTTACCCATGATAATATCTGGGACTGCTTTGTCGCCATCTTCACTGGTTCCTTGAGTGGCGTTTTAGCTCCTTAAATATTTCTAAAGTTTAAAATTTCTCAAATTTATACCTAAATTTAAATTTGTTAAATTCAAATCTAAACTTCATTTTTTAAATTTAAATTTTTTGAAGTTTAAAATTAAACTTTTTGTATTTTTCTATTTTTCTATTTTTTTCTTAAATTTTTTTGAAGTTATAAAATAATAAATCAAATCAATAAATTTTTCAATTAATAACCAAAAATAGTAACTTTATTTAATATGAAAGTAAAAAAAATTCAACAACAAAATTTTAACAATGAAAAAATACTATAGTAAAAAAATATTTCAAATTTAACAAAAATATAAAAAACATGATTAAAAATTGGCATGATTAAAATTGGATATAAAAAAATATTTAAGGAGCCAAAACTCCATTCAAAGAACCAGTGAAGATGCTGACCAAGCAATTCCAGATATTGGCATGAGTTAGTTGATCAGCCAATGATCTTCCTCCAAATTTGTCTTCATTGTTGACTAAATCATGCATGATTTTCTTGTCTTCTTGTGGAACATCAGCGCTTCTTTCGACAATAGCAACCAAACGATCTAACTTTTCATCACTGCTTGAGTCATCACTGCGTGGTAAATTGAGGATATATAATCTAAGTAGATTGGATGTGAATGATGTGAACTCATAGTTGACTTGAGCAACTACTTCGCAAACATTTGGTTCCGATGGGCTTCCAGCGTTAATTCCTGTTAGAAAATGTGTAAAATTTAACATTTTTATTTAAAAAGAATTTTTTGTAACAACAAATATGATTCAATGAGAATCAAAAGCAAAGAAAATATAAAGGATTGATCGGATGTCCATTAACCTACTCAGACAGATATGCTGCATAGCTTAATGTAACTTACCAGCAACAAAGATTGCAACAACAGAGAAAATAATTGCGATGAATTTCATTTTTGATTTTTTTTATGGATTAAAACGTTGACTTCACTTTGAATGTTCAAGATTGATGGATCTTAACTGAATGATGTTTTTGACTCAAAATTTCTGCTTATTTATATCCTCAAATAGTTGAAAATAAGGTAAGAAACAAAAGAAATTTTTTAATTATATTGTGAGCTACTTTAAATTAATTACTTAATTTGGAGCTTATCATTATGTTGTTAAATATTTAAAAATAATTATATTTTATTTTGAAAACATTTTTTCAATAAGGTAATTAATATTTATTAAGTTCAACTTTATTATGATTTAATTTTTAAATTAAATTAATAATTTAATTTTATACTTAATTTTAAATTTAATTATATTTTAATCCTTAATTCTGTTCCAAAAAGTGAAGGAACCAACAACAAGGGCTTATCCAGAGAGTGATTTGGTTGTTAAAGCACTACCCTCGACGAAAACTTTCTTCAATTTACTAGGGTTTTGCGAGAAGAAAATTCCAAAACATCTGGATACGCCCCTGTCCAAAAACCCCCCTCCATTTTTTGAAAGTCATAATAATATTCTTGTATTTTGGCTGTCAAAAATCCTTCAAACCCTGGGGAGGGGTGACATAATTTACGAACGACCCCTTACAATATATTAATTCTAATGTTACCACCCCATAGCTTAGTTGTCTAAGTCTTAGAACGGCAATCAAGAAGCTCAATTCCCAATTGTGGCATACAAAAAAGTGAACATCATTCAATTCAATTAATTCTCAATAAATTTTGAAAATTATAATCTAAGTTCTGAAATATGTGTAAAATTCATAAAACTCAATTTTTTACTAAATAATAAAATATTTTATTTTAAAAAATACAAAAGTTTAATAAAAAATATTTAGGGAAACAGAACTCCATCCAAAGCGCCAGTGGAGATTCCAACAAAACAATCCCAAATATTCGCATGAGTAAGTATATCAGCCAATGATCTTCCTCCAAACTTATCTTCATGATTAACCAAATCTTGCAATATTTTCTTATCTTCTTGTGGAACATCAGCACTTTTTTCGACAAGAGCAACAAAGCCGTCTAACTTTTCATCACTGCTTGAGTCATCACTGCGTGGTAAATTGAGGATATACAATCCAAGAAGATCGGAAGTGAATGAAGTGAACTCAAAGATTACTTGAGCAACTACGGTACACACTTGTGGCTCTGATGGGCTTCCAGCGTTGCTTTCTGTTGGTTTTAAATTAAATTAATTTTTTTTAATTTCAGTAAATTTTATTAATTTTTAGTATTTACTAGAAATAATAAATGCTGTAATTAAGAAAATAATTGGAAGGAATTTCATTTTTCGGATTATACTTTGGTTTAGTCTTCACTGAATGATAAACTGATTCAAAATGTCTGCCTACTTATATCCTCAAATTATTAAAAACAAATTAAGAAACAAACACAATTTTTTTTTATTTCGTGAAGTAGCTTCAAGTTAGTAATAAATTGAGTTAATTGGGGTAATGGGCTATTTAACTATGGAGTCGTTCGGATATTATGTAATGCCAAAAATGGCCATTTTTGAACCCCCCCCCCCTTCCTCTTTTTTGAAAATTTTCATATGAAACGTAACAAAACCAGAGACCTCTCACCCTAAGCATTACGTAATATTCGAATGACCCCTTTTCTGTGCACCAGGACCGTAGCCAAAAATATTTTCCCTAAAAACCTTAGCAAAATTGAAAACCTTAACTATAAAAACACACTTGTATGCCTTAGCATACAGCTTTAGAATCATTGGCTTAACCAATAAGCTCATTAGACAGTTTTCTATAAATCTGTATAAAATTTCTAAATTATATTCAATAAAGTAATAATAATAATGAAAAAAGCAGTGTAAGGTAACAGCGACTCGTTGAATCCAACTGAGGGTACTGTGATTCCAATCGTACCAGAATCATTTGTACCGTAAATCCAATAAAGTAACCATTTTAATTTTGTAAACAAAAATATCAAACAAAACAATTTATTTTAACAATGAATGAAAAACTGGTACAAAAATGTGTAAAAAAATATTATAAAAAAATTTAAGGAGCCATTAAGGCATCGAGTCCTCCAGTGAAGATTTCAACAAAACAGTCCCAAATATTAGCACGTGTTAATTGATCAGCCAAAGATCTTCCTCCAAATCCATCATCAATGCTGACTAAATTGTTTAAATTTTCTTTGTCTTCTTCAGGAACTTCAGCATTCCTTTGCACAACATCGATCAAACCGTCTAATTTGCTTGACTTGTCTACATTGCTGAAGTCATCACTGCGTGGTGAATTGAGGATGTACAAACGAAGAAGATCAGAAGTGAATGAAGTGAACTCAAAGGTAATTTTGAGAACTACGTCGCAGACCTTTGGTTCAGATGGGGAACCGGCGTAACTTGCTGTTGGGTGATTTTTAAATAAATAGAAAAATTTATGGGGCTGGTTTCTAGGACTACACGAAGTACCCTATCCTATCCTATCCTATCCCGGGCAGGTAGGGTATACCCTACCTACTCGGGAAAGAGGTAGGTGTGGTACCCCGGATAGAACTTGAAAACAAGCCCCTAATTAAAATTTCAAAATTTTCTTGTTCTTACCAGCAACAAAGATTGAAGCAACTGAGAAAATAATTGCGAAAAATTTCATATTTTAAATTTTTTAAAAAGTTGATTATACTTTGGATATTAAAAGAATTTAACTGAATGATGTTGTTAACTCAAAATTACTATCTATTTATATACTCAAATTGTTGAAAGCAACTGTATTGTTTTTAATTATTTCGTGAGGTGCTTCATATTAACTACTTAACTTGAGTTAATTTATTTACAACAAGCAATTAGTAAAATATAAATATGGTGGCAAAAAGTAAAGTAATTAATAAGTTAGAAACAAACTTTTGAAAAATTGTTTTTTAAAGTTTACATTAAACAAAAGCTTGTTTACTAATTTTAACTTTCATTTTCAAATTAATTTTTAGTATAGATGAATATTTATTTTTGATTTTTTAAAAGTATAAAATATTTTATTTTGAATATAAAAAAGTTTCAAGTACAAAAATTTAGAAAAAAACTAGCCCAAGTTGTTAGGAACTGATTCTACATTATAAAAAAATTTAAATCATGCTTATTATCCCATCAAGCCAATCTGGAAGATTTGAACAAAGCAATCCCAGATAGTGGCACGACTAAGGTTATCAAACAATGCTCTTTCCTTAATACCGTCTTCAGATTCCTTAGAGCAAATTTTACGCATGTGTTCCTTGTCTTCATGTGGAACTTCTTCATGATTTTCAACTTCATTGCACAGATGTTCTAACATCTCTTCATTTCTATCGGATTCATCATCACTACGTGGTGAATTGAGGACGAACAATCGAAGAAGTGTGGTTGTAAATTCAGTAAATTCCTTGATAACGTCTAGAACTGCATCACAGACTTTCGGTCCAGCTGGAGAACCGCCGTTACTTCCTATTAGGATATGAATAAAATTTAGTTAATTTTTACTGAGGCCAGTTTCTAGGGCTATCCGAAGTACTCTACCCTAGTGTACCCCACCCACAATACTCTAGGGTACCATAGGATGAGAGTAGGATAATGTATTTTGATTTTTTTAAGATTCTAAATGCTTACCAGCAACAAAGATTGTAGCAGCAATGAAAAAGATTGGAAGAAATTTCATTTTTAAAATTTTAGTTTTAAATTTGATTTTACTTTGAATGTTTGAAGTTTGTTAGAACTTGACTGAATGATGTTGTTGACTGAAATTTTCAACCTATTTATATGCTCAAATTTTAGAAATCACTTTAGAAAACAAAAAAGTCTTTTTAATTATTTTCGTGCTAAACCTTGAGGCAAAAGTTAGATAACCTAAGTATAAAATGAAAATTTAATGACTTACACAAAAAAGTTAACAAGAAATTTAAACCTCACCTTTTTAAAGTTCTAATTTTCCTAATCGTGAGTTAATTTACATATCTGTTTTAGCTATTTTTAACAGCTTGAAGGAAGTTTCATGACTTATGATTTTTTTGTGGCACTCTTTTTTTTTGAAATTTCAAGGATATTCTGAAAATCTATTTCTAAGTAGTTGAAATAATGATTTTTTTTCTTCAAAATTTAAGGAACTTAAATCTTTGAATTTTGAAAATCTTGTATTCTGTTTTTTGAATGCATGGTAAAGGTATGGCCAAAATGTAAAAGGTCATATGTTAAAATATCCAAACTTGTAATGTCTGAGCAGAGTGGCTAGGCAACAGCTCGGATATCGAAGCCAATCTTTCATTCTTTCGTTCTTGACTGGTCCTCACATCATTGTTAAATAATTCTTAGTTTCCTGTAATTAATTTTAGGGCACTTAAGGGGTCGTTCATAAATTACGTCACACAAAACAAACAACTTTTTCGACTATTACCAATAAAACATAATAATCATATTATGATGTGCTTCTACTCGAATGTGAATTTAGTGCGTTATACCTACGAGGGATTTGTCTATATAATCGACAATCGACTCCTGTTTCCTCAAAGTTTAATGCCCCTTATTGCATATGACATCGTATACAACACATGATTCATTCGAACTAGAAACATGAAAAATTAAATTGAATAATGAACGTACTAATTAGTTTGGGACATCTAACTTTTGCCTCAAGGTTTAGCACGAAAATAATTAAAAAGACTTTTTTTTCTAAAGTGATTTCTAAAATTTGAGCATATAAATAGGTTGAAAATTTCAGTCAACAACATCATTCAGTCAAGTTCTAACAAACTTCAAACATTCAAAGTAAAATCAAATTTAAAACTAAAATCTTAAAAATGAAATTTCTTCCAATCTTTTTCATTGTTGCTACAATCTTTGTTGCTGGTAAGCATTTGGAATCTTAAAAAATCAAAATACATTATCCTACTCTCATCCTATGGTACCCTAGAGTATTGTGGGTGGGGTACACTAGGGTAGAGTACTTCGGATAGCCCTAGAAACTGGCCTCAGTAAAAATTAACTAAATTTTATTCATATCCTAATAGGAAGTAACGGTGGTTCTCCAGCTGGACCGAAAGTCTGTGATGCAGTTCTAGACGTTATCAAGGAATTTACTGAATTTACAACCACACTTCTTCGATTGTTCGTCCTCAATTCACCACGTAGTGATGATGAATCCGATAGAAATGAAGAGATGTTCGAACTCCTGTGTGAAGAAGTTGAAAATCATCGAGAAGTTCCACATGAAGACAAGGAACACATGCGTAAAATTTGCTCTAAGGAATCTGAAGACGGTATTAAGGAAAGAGCATTGTTTGATAACCTTAGTCGTGCCACTATCTGGGATTGCTTTGTTCAAATCTTCCAGATTGGCTTGATGGGATAATAAGCATGATTTAAATTTTTTTATAATGTGGACTCAGTTCCTAACTACTTGAGTTAGCTTTTTTAAAATTTTTGTACTTGAAACTTTTTATATTCAAAATAAAATTTTATAATTTTTATTCAAAAGAAAGATTAACAAATTTTCATTGTAATCATGGGTTGTTCTGGTTAAACTCAAACTCTTTTTTCAAGATGATTGTACCAACTTTTTTCAAAGTTTGCTTTGATTTATAATTAATTAGATGTACTCAATTTGAAGGAATCAAATTTTTTCAAATGGGTTCCATTTATACGAGTTTCACAATCTGGAAACCTCATCTGGGTACGTTTGTACTTAGGTTTTTCAAAGGACTATCCACTATTTTTAAAATTTTCCTTTATTTCTAGAATTTCGTAATTTTACATACGATTGAAACGATTGGGGTGATAGAAATTATTTGTCATCTGTTGTGCTTAATGAAATTAAATTATATATGAAATAATAGAAAAAAAATTGAATTTTATAAAGCCAATTTCTGTGCAATAACGGACTTTGTTTTATTTAAATTTATTGGAAAATCTAGTTTAGAAAGCCGAAGTCAGTCACATCTATATATCCCCGGTAGGCAAGGGGGTGCACAATATTGTAAATATTAAATTTACTTACTTCATTAATACTATTTTAGACATTACTATTCAACCATTCTTCTGATCATCTCTAAGGACTATTTCTAAGCACCTTAATATGCCAATGATCCATGGAAAATTACAGATCTGGATTCAGCTATTCAGATCAAAGATTGATGATAATTTTTATTTATCAATCTATATTTGAAAGCACATTAAATTGTAATTTTTGGGTCAACAATGTGACCTTAATTCAAGAAAAGTCCTTTTTGGAAAATTTATTTGATTTTGTATGGTTTTGAAGTTAATTAAATTATTATTTATTTCGTGATAATAATTTAAAGGAGCTATTGTATAATTCAAGATAAGCCTTGGCCGAAAAAATGTAAATATTCACATTCTGTCATAAACTACTGCTACTAAAGTAAGTGCCCTAAAAAATAATTGAAAATTTTAATTTATTTTAAATCTTTAATTTACTCGAAATCCTTCAAATTTTCGGTCAGTCGTGATTTTAAATAAATTGTTAACTAAATATGACAACCTTAAAAACTAAATTTACTACTATTTACTTATTACTGTTTTTATACTTATGCAAATATCCTACTGTTTATCATACATTGTACTATATAATGAAAAAATACACAAATTGTTAACCTGATGCAATTTTTTCTTATTCTTTATCTTTTTTCTTAAAGGCAATGAAGCTGTCAAAATGAACCCAATGTCCTTGAATTTACATTTGTTCTGTAGACATAGAAATGAGAAGTATAATATTTTAAATTTTTAAAATCTTTATTATTCGTACAAAAGTTTTAATTACAAAAAATATTAAAAGCCAATCCAACTAGCTAAGAACTGATTCTACATTATAAAAAAAATTAAGTCATGTTTAATATGCATGCAAGCCACCATGGAAGATTTCAACAAAGCAATCCCAGATAGTGGAACGACTAAGGTTATCAAACATTGCTCTTTCCTTAACATCGCCATCAGATTCCTTGCAAATTTTACGCATTTTTTCCTTGTCTCCATGTGGAACTTCTCCATTATTTTCAACTTCTTTACACAAACCTTTCATCTTTTCTTCCTTTGCACTTGATTCGTCATCACTACGTGGTGCATTGAGGACGTACAATCGAAGAAGTGTGGATGTAAACTCAGTAAATTCATAGATAATGTTGAGGACCACATCACAGACTTTTGGTCCAGATGGAGAACCACCGTTAGTTCCTTTTAGAATATGAATAAAGTTAAGTTAATTTTTACTAAGGCCGGTTTCTAGGGCTACCTGGTTTACCCTACCCCTAACCTACCTACAATACCCTAGGATACTTTAGGATGTTGGGTCGGTTTCTGGGGGTACTTGACTTACCCTACCCTATCCTACCCCTACCATCTAGGATACCCTAGGGATACCTTAGTGTATTGTAGGATACTTTCAGGTATCGTAAGGTACCCAAGTGGTTTGTGGGTATTGTATGTGGGGTACCCTGAAGTAGGGTAGGATAGTCCTAGAGACCAGCCCCTTATTTTTTAAGTTTTTAAATTCTTACCAGCAACAAAGATTGCAGCAACGATGAAACTGATTGGAAGAAATTTCATTTTTAAGATTTTAGTTTTAAATTTGATTTTACTTTGAATGTTTGAAGTTTGTTAGAACTTGATTGAATGATGGTGTTAACTGAAATTTTCAGCCAATTTATATGCTCAGATTTTAGAAATCAATTTGGAAAAACAATAAATAAGTTTAATTATTTCGTGAGTGCTTAATAGTGTAAATAACCCAAGTCAAGGATTGACGGTAAGAAAATTGAAAATTTGTCGTCGTGATGTCATAGAACAATTGATGTTATTTAAAGAAAATTGAAAATTTTAGTTATTGATGGAGTTGAAAATTTTTAAATTAATATTTTTTCAATTTTCTTTAAATAACATCAATTGTTCTATGACATCACGACGACAAATTTTCAATTTTCTTACCGCCAATCCTTGACTTGGGTTATTTACACTATTAAGCACTCACGAAATAATTAAACTTATTTATTGTTTTTCCAAATTGATTTCTAAAATCTGAGCATATAAATTGGCTGAAAATTTCAGTTAACATCATCATTCAATCAAGTTCTAACAAACTTCAAACATTCAAATTAAAATCAAATTTAAAACTAAAATCTTAAAAATGAAATTTCTTTCAATCTTTTTCATTGTTGCTGCAATCTTTGTAGCTGGTAAGAATTTACAATCTTAGAAGAATCAGTAAAAATTAACTTAACTTTATTCATATTCTAAAAGGAACTAACGGTGGTTCTCCATCTGGACCAAAAGTCTGTGATGTGGTCTTCAACATTATCTATGAATTTACTGAGTTTACATCCACACTTCTTCGATTGTACGTCCTCAATGCGCCACGTAGTGATGACGAATCAAGTGCAAAGGAAGAAAAGATGAAAGGTCTGTGTAAAGAAGTTGAAAATCATGGAGAAGTTCCACATGGAGACAAGGAAAAAATGCGTAAAATTTGCAAGGAATCTGATGGCGATGTTAAGGAAAGAGCAATGTTTGATAACCTTAGTCGTTCCACTATCTGGGATTGCTTTGTTGAAATCTTCCATGCAGGCTTGCATGCAAATTAAACATGACTTAATTTTTTTTATAATGTAGAATCAGTTCTTAGCTAGTTGGATTGGCTTTTAATATTTTTTGTAATTAAAACTTTTGTACGAATAATAAAGATTTTAAAAATTTAAAATATTATACTTCTCATTTTTATGTCTACAGAACAAATGTAAATTCAAGGACATTGGGTTCATTTTGACAGCTTCATTGCCTTTAAGAAAAAAGATAAAGAATAAGAAAAAATTGCATCAGGTTAACAATTTGTGTATTTTTTTTCATTATATAGTACAATGTATGATAAACAGTAGGATATTTGCATAAGTATAAAAACAGTAATAAGTAAATAGTAGTAAATTTAGTTTTTAACGTTGTCATATTTAGTTAACAATTTGTTTAAAATCACGACTGACCGAAAATTTGAAGGATTTCGTGTAAATTAAAGATTTAAAATAAATTAAAATTTTCAATTATTTTTTAGGGCACTTACTTTAGTAGCAGTAGTTTATGACAGAATGTGAATATTTACATTTTTTCGGCCAAGGCTTATCTTGAATTATGCAATAGCTCCTTTAAATTATTATCACGAAATAAATAATAATTTAATTAACTTCAAAACCATAAAAAATCAAATAAATTTTCCAAAAAGGACTTTTCATGAAATAAGGTCACATTGTTGGCCCAAAAATTACAATTTAATGTGCTTTCAAATATAGATTAATAAATAAAACTTATCAGCAATCTTTGATCTGAATAGCTGAATCCAGATCTGTAATTTTCCATGGATCATTGGGATATTAAGGTGCTTAGAAATAGTCCTTAAAGATGATCAGAAAAATGGTTGAATAATAATGTCTAAAATAGTATTAATTAAGTAAGTAAATTTAATACAAAGGTTATATTTCAATGAATTTTTCAAAAATACAATATTGTGTAGCCCCTTTACCTATATAGATGTGACTAACTTCGGTTTTCTCAGGAGTTTTCTAAACTCGATTTTCCAATAAATTTAAATAAAACAGAGCAAGTTCTACATAATATAATACTCCAGCTATATCAAATAGTATAATTAAATGTTACAGACTATCGCCATCTCATCTTCGAATACTTCGAAATGTGTGTGTGACGTTGGCCAGAACAGGTTCTCCAATCGAATTGAAACTTTGTCAGAATTACGTCCATATTACGTCCATTTATGTCCCACATTTAAATATTTTCGTCCTATCCACTGGAACTGGATATAGCGCATGCAAGATTTGGGTATTTTTCCCGCGTACTTCACTTTTTTAGCTGGAATAGATAGCGGAACTGAACTTTTATGAACAAATTATATATTAAAAATGATCTACTACTT
Source organism: Chironomus tentans (assembly GCA_963573255.1). Taxonomy (NCBI): domain Eukaryota; kingdom Metazoa; phylum Arthropoda; class Insecta; order Diptera; family Chironomidae; genus Chironomus; species Chironomus tentans. The sequence continues at coordinate 12,526,764 of OY754303.1, forward strand.
ACGTCCAATTTCGTCCCAAAAAAATTTTTGGAATCGGAAGTAACCACTCAGAGTTATGGACTTCCAAAGTTTACGGCTGTGCCACTTGTGGACCAAAAAATTATTTTTTCTTAAAACTAAATTATTACATCATGTAATATATCAAAACACATCTACTTTTTTCCAGTAATTCAAATTTGGAAAAAAAATTTATGTCTGACCTTATGTCTTGGACTTATGGCAGTTCCAGTACGTCCACTACCTGACCATGACAAAAGTTTCGAAATTTCATATCTATCATGTTATATATCAAAAAACATCTACTTTTTTCCAGTAATTCAAATTTGGAAAAAAAATTTATGTCTGACCTTATGTCTTGGACTTATGGCAGTTCCAGTACGTCCACTACCTGACCATGACAAAAGTTTCGAAATTTCATATCTATCATGTTATATATCAAAAAACATCTACTTTTTTCCAGTAATTCAAATTTGGAAAAAAAATTTATGTCTGACCTTATGTCTTGGACTTATGGCAGTTCCAGTACGTCCACTACCTGACCATGACAAAAGTTTCAAAGTTTTGTCATCTCACATTGTTGTGATTTCTAATATTCTTGAGATTCTATTCTTGAGACATGTGTTTATTAAATACATTTAACTAATTTAAAAATATAATGAAAATTCCATGGGGTTTATTAAAAGACAATATTTTTAATCAATTAAAAATATAAATCTTTAAGTAAACTTTTTCCCATACAGAATAAAAAATATAAGGCGGTTCAGTGGATTAAAGTAACAAGAGCAAGTAAATTAATATGCAACAGAAAGTAGAAGATCAGTGGTTCAATCCCAGGGTATTGCGTCTTTTTTTGGAATGGGAGCATTTAGTTAATTTAGGGTAATTCCATGAGTGAAAAAACGCTTCGAAAATTAAATTTTTCTTAATATCTCCTAAAATCATTAAGTGAAGCTTAATGTTACTCATTTAGCCTATGTAAAATTAAAATATATATCTTCCTAGATATTACCTATCTGATTTATATATATGTCTGTATCAAGATATTAAAATTATTGTTTTGTCACTTAGGGCAAATCCGCAAAATAGTGAAACTGGAAAAAAATTCTGACATCATTTCACATGGATTCTTCTTTCATATTACAAGGGTACCATGCACTAATTTCTAGGAGAACATTTACAGGATGTGGTATGGCGGAATATCAATTACTTCACATACTTTAGTGCATAAATCAATTAATTAATGAAATGATTTTTTTTGTTACTATGGTAATTACTCCTAAATCTAATGTTCTTAAAACATTTTTTTGAAACTTTGAAACTTTTGTCATGGTCAGGTACGAAGTGGACGTACTGGAACTGCCATAAGTCCAAGACATAAGGTCAGACACGAATTATTTTTCCAAATTTGAATTACTGGAAAAAAGTAGATGTTTTTTGATATATAACATGATAGATATGAAATTTCGAAACTTTTGTCATGGTCAGGTAGTGGACGTACTGGAACTGCCATAAGTCCAAGACATAAGGTCAGACATAAATTTTTTTTCCAAATTTGAATTACTGGAAAAAAGTAGATGTGTTTTGATATATTACATGATGTAATAATTTAGTTTTAAGAAAAAATAATTTTTTGGTCCACAAGTGGCACAGCCGTAAACTTTGGAAGTCCATAACTCTGAGTGGTTACTTCCGATTCCAAAAATTTTTTTGGGACGAAATTGGACGTAAGTAGTAGATCATTTTTAATATATAATTTGTTCATAAAAGTTCAGTTCCGCTATCTATTCCAGCTAAAAAAGTGAAGTACGCGGGAAAAATACCCAAATCTTGCATGCGCTATATCCAGTTCCAGTGGATAGGACGAAAATATTTAAATGTGGGACGTAAATGGACGTAATATGGACGTAATTCTGACAAAGTTTCAATTCGATTGGAGAACCTGTTCTGGCCAACGTCACACACACTTCGAAATTACTTCGAAATAAATGTCGAATTATTCGAACATTAAAACAATAGAATTTTTTTTCATCAAAATTTTGCTCTTTTTGCTTACTTTAATTAAGTTTTTGCACCATAAATTTAATCATTCTTTGTTTATGTTTATGTTTTGATCTTCAATTAAAAAGCTGTCAAAAATTCTCATTTTAAACAGCTTTAATAAGTTAATTAGGTAGTCTGGAGTTTAGAAAATGATTAATTTCATTAATCTAAAAGGATAAATGCTAAAAATGTCGTGAAATAAATATTTTTAGATTTAACTTTTAACGACTAAAAATATTTTGAAAATATTCAAAAATTTCAAATAACTGAAGTTTTTGAGATGGCGGTAGTCTGAAATGTTATATGCTCAGATTTTAGAAATCAATTTGGAAAAACAATAAATAAGTTTAATTATTTCGTGAGTGCTTACTAGTGTAAATAACCCAAGTCAAGGATTGACGGTAAGAAAATTGAAAGTTTGTCATCGTGATGTCATAGAACAATTGATGTTATTTAAAGAAAATTGAAAAAATATTAATTTAAAAATTTTCAACTCCATCAATAACTAAAATTTTCAATTTTCTTAATCGTGAGTAAAATTAATAACTTTTTCAAATTTTGTCATTCACATCACTTGGAAGTCATTGACACTCAATCAACTAGAGTTTTTTTTCTGGCAAAAATTCACATGAATCTCAAAAATTTACGCATAGCGTAAACCGTGGAAAAAAGTACATTTAGTTGCGTCACGCTTTTCAGAAGGAATTTTATGTCCTCCTTTATTTTACGTTTTTTTTCTCATTCTCAACTTTTTTTTGCTCATCTCAAATGTCTCCCAAATGAGAAGTTGGAGCTGAAAGAAAATTATGAATGTGTAAAATTTTTAATTTAACGAAGCAATTAAAATAAACTTGGTGGGTGTTCGGTGTGTGACTAAACATCTTCATGATCTTTCATTTTCACGTCACTTGGGGAATTTTTTTTGTGAAATTTTACATCAACGGGAATGTAAGAGAAATTTTTTTCATCATCATCATCGCCTCACAGATTATCTGACAGATTCGTTTAATATTTTTTCCTCATCACATTCAGAGTATTTTATTTTTAAGAATTTCCGAGGCAAAAAAATTTATGTAGAAAAGATTAAAATATCTTACACGTTTTATTCTTTAATTTGTAAAGGGGGAAAGGTAGATTAGTAAAAATAAAATTTAGGAAGTCAAGTAAAATTCATGAATTTTGGACGTTCATAAGTAATGTACTTAAAAAACTAGATTATTTGGTCGACCTTGTCATCAAAATGTTGATAAAAAATATTAGCGAGTTTCACGCTGCTTAAGGCCCCCCCAAGATAATGAATACCCGAGCGGCATTTTAGTTGAAGGCAGCGTGACGTCAGTCTGGTGTCGCCTCGAGATGTCGATTTATCCGCTTGCATGGCTGCCTTCTCATTGCCATTACCGTATCGTCACCGTCAAGGCACCTTGGCGGCAATGGCAATGAGAAGGCAGCCATGCAAGCGGATAAATCGACATCTGGAGGCGACACCAGACTGACATCACGCTGCCTTCAACTAAAATGCCACTCGGGATATTCTATCACTTTCGCAAAGTATTTTGACGATCTTAAATTACCCAAATATATTAAATATATCCCCAAATGTCCTCTTTGAGGTAAGTATTTTGATTTTTTTAGTTTAAATGAAAATATTTTGGGAGAACTCTATAAAGTTCAAGAAAATTTTCATCTAGGTAGGAGTTTTGACCTCAAACAGGTATCGAACCAGCCATATTTTCGGCATAACTCACCGATTTGGTCCTACAAATCACAATCATCCCAAATGCACAAAAATACTTTTGTTTCAAATTCAAGCAAAAGTTACTCAAAATTGAGGGTCATAACTTAATCATAACCTTTTTTAGAACATGGAAGTAAAGAATCTAAAAGAACCTAGCATATTTGGCGACATACAGTTTGAAATACACTGATTTAACAAGTAAAAGATCTCAGAATTGTACCTTGGGAGATCCAATGGGTTATAGACCTTAACCATCTAGAAAATAATAGAATAAATAATTTCTGTGAAGATTTAGTGACAGGAAGAGCTAGAACGGTCTAGCAGTAGACTGATTCTTATTACTCGTTGTTTCGAAAAGTCTCAAAACCAATATTTTGATGGACATCATTTGCAAAAGACCCCATTTATGAAGTGTTCTTACTTGTCATTCGATATCTTGTTACAAAATATTCTGAATATTCCAATTTTTTTCAGTAAACATGCTCATATCCAAATGTTCTATCTACATATTTCCTTATTACCTGCCATCCCCCTCAAATATCTCATTTTTTATTTCATTAGATATACCTACATAAAAGAAATAGAAAAATGTTGTTGAACCTTGACATAATGAACCAGAAAATGAATGAGAGACAAAAGAGTGTCCATAAATATCGAATCTGCATACATAAGAGGCAAGAAGCACCGAGGAAAAAAAAATTTTATGACTTTTTGTAAGTGAAAGAAATAACACAAAAGTTTATGTGCCAGACGATAATAAAATAAACTCACCGCAACATACTCGAAACAATTTGTGAACATCGTATAACAAGAGAAATAAAAATGCTTTTTTTTTATTTCATTAAGAGGTAGATCAGGGTAGATGCAATTTAAAATGGGTACCAAAAATCGATAAATTAAGCAACGGCACAACAGAAAATTAATTGATTTTTAATGTGCTTTTATTGATGGGAAATTTTTTTGTCATTTCTTTTTGTGGAAATTTTTCAATTTTTTTTAGTTCTTTATTTTATGTGTTTTGTGCTTGGGCAAGCCATAAACAAAGGGGAAAAAACTATAAAATTTTGATGGTTTTTTAGTTTTGCTGGAAGTTGATTGAAAATGGTCGGGAATAAATTTCAAATTTTAATGGCTTTTGGTAATAGTTTTGATGTAACAGACAAAAAAAATTGTATTGTTCTGCCATGAACTCGGTAGGTTTGTGGAAATGTTTATTTTACAATTTTTTTGTATGGTGCACCTTCAATGGATATGACTTTTCATGCAGTTTTGTTTATTGCATCATTTTTCTGTAAACCAATTAAAACAGAACAGCTAATTGTATGATTTTTTGTGAGAACTGAATTTGATCGGTATTACAGTGATCTAGTCCTTTGAAACCGTTACAGCGATCATGAGTTTGAAACTCAATAGGATAAAATATCCATTTTCAGAAATTAAGGTTCTTTACAATAATATTATTATTTTCTAATTTGTTTTTTTTATTGTTTTTGTATAAAAACAAATTAGAAAATAATAATATTATTGTAAATTATATTAAGTTTTTAAGTAATAAATAAATCCTTTTGGCGCTTATTTGAAAAAAATGGGTTGCAAATGAAGAGGGGAGGAGGGGGGGAAGTGTCTAGGGAGGTCATAAGTGGTAGTTCAACTTAACCTGAAATTTCTATTTCAAACTCTACGTCAACCATCATTTTCATTGAAAATTTGTAACGAGGGGCAGGAAGGTCTCTAAACTCGTTCAAATATCGTATAAAAGTTACAATCTATTACGAATCTTATTATAGGGCCTAACCATTTATTTCTTTAGGGGTCCAAATATAAGAAAAAAATTTTATCAACTCTTCCTATGCCAGTGGTATATGCAAAAAAATACAAAATTCCATATAACTAGGTAGCCATTTGATTTTCGACGAAACGGCTAAATTCATATGGTTTTATGAGCAAGAAATTGGATAATATCAAAAATAGTTGTTTTTTTAAATACAATACAATCAATGATTAATGCTGCATAACCAAATAATTACAAGGAAGCATCCAGAAACCAATTAAAGCAAATTGCAGCAATAAAAACTAATGCAGAAATGCATTGCAATCAAAAGGCTTTAATCAAAGGGTATTACAGTCACCCCATTAACTCAAAAAGAGAACTATTAAATGAATTAAAAATTCCATAAATATTTCCATTTAATCGTTTTTCAATTAAAAAACATTGACTCAACTATTCTTTTTATTACTCATATGACAATGAACTCTTTTGATCTTTTTCCATACTTTCTCTCGGTGCTGTGCCACAAAAGCACTTCCAAATAAAAAAAAATTCTCAAACATTATTTTTTATCCTCTCATTTTCCTCTTGAAGCTTCAATGAAAATAAAAAAAAATTCTGTTATATCAGCAATTTTCACAGCTATAAATTTGCTCGATCAATCTATCATTATTATGTGCAGTGTCATATGTAGATTATTTATGATGATGGCATTTTTTGCACCACATTGTTTCTATAAAAATTGTTCATGAGATAATATTGAAACTATGACAAAGTCTGGCAAGCTTTAATGGGGATGGCTGTAAAATACGTACATAGAAATTTGATTTTTGATGAATTTTCCAAAGGGAATCTGTCTGTCTGTCTTGCTATCTCCTCCTCAAATTTAAACTTTCTCGATAAACTTATTTTTCAAATATTTTCTGACCGTTATTTTTTAAATAAATTTTGACCGCTATTTTTCAAATATTTTTCTGCCGTTATTATTCAAATATTTTTTGACCGTTATTATTCAAATATTTTTTAACCGTTATTTTCAAATATTTTCTGGCTGTTATTTTTTTTAAATAATTTTTTACGAGTTTAACTGAAAGTCAAGCAGTTGAATTTGTCACGATAATATTATTGTCATTATAAATTATAATTTCCTTTTTTTCTGCAAATAAAAAAATTTCCGACCAGCCAAACTAAGCCAGAATGTAATAACAAGAGAGAAAAACTGATGAGTATCGATTATAGATTTATTCTTCGACCCACCAAAAAAATTGTCTACATTCTTCATCCTATTCCATCTTATTATGTTTTTCGCAGATCAGTAATTTTCGGAAATCTCTCAAAACCGATTTTGTATATTTTCGTTTTTTTTCGATGAAAATCTATTGTTTGAAAATTAAAGAAGAAGCTTTCATGGTTTGTCAGGAGATTGATGAGTGGAATATCCGATATTGAATGGGCTTTAAAGTCTGACGAGAGGGTCTATGAATTATTTAAGGGAATATTTATTTAACGACAAATTGAAGTGAAGCTTGAAATTTTCTTTCCTTTTTGCAGCATTAAATTCTTCATCTTTGTCGATAAATCATTGATAAATTGTGATTTAATTTTGAGATGGTTTGTTTGATTAAAGAGGATTAAAGTGGAATTTTTGGGGTTTTTATTAAGATGACTCCAGTGGTGCAGCAATGGTTTTTGGCTGCTGGAGGCAATTTCTCAGGTAAATACTATGCTAAAGACAATAGCTGGGGTATATCCTAAGGTTCAGGAACGTATCTAGAGGGGATTAAGGTCAAACACCACCCCCTAGTTTTGAAAAACCAATCCTAGTTTTAAACCCCAAACAGAAAAAAAAAACTTGGATACAACCATGCTAAGGTATTCCTAATCGAGTTGGTCGAAACTTCACACCGAAAAATAATATCCCTCACCCCCATCGTTAGATACTGCTTCCTCTAAAGAAAGAAAAATTCAAATTCCGATTCAAATAACGATTAAACAAAAAGGGCTTAAAAACTAACATCCTAATAGCCAAACAAAAAGGAATAAAATTTTCATTTAATTTGAAACAAAATCTATTCGATAGGTTTCATTCAAGTTTCATTAAAGTTAAATTAAATTGATATTGAAAAAAGCTGTTACTATGTATTGATTTCATTCAAACGACAACTTTTCGTCGAAAGAAAATAAAGAAATATATCTGCTGCATCATTACGACGAGTGTTTTACTAAATCCACTTTAGAAAAGAAATCGAATGAGAAAAATAGCAGAAAATCATAACACTCGAATCGACTAGACAAAGCTTACACTGAAAACAGATCTATCTCGAGAATTGAGATGATTTACTTAGAAATCAGTAAAGCTTTGCTACCTTTAACTAAAAATTTGGACATAAATAAGAGGAGGTGCTCTGGCTGACTCTATCGTTTGCCACAGTTTGAAAACTATCAATTTTAGTAACAAAAACCGAGTAACAAAAACCGTTAAAAAGTTAGTTAATAACTAGCTGTAACTAACTTTCGCATAGTTTTTAACTAACTTTTAACGGTTTTGGGGACTGTCAACAGCTTCCTTCCATCAGTTTTTCTCTGTGATAAAAGAGATCTTTTTAAGTGGCCTGGGCTGGGTTTTTCGACCTACCCTACTACAAGCTTTACACTAGGTATATATCACAGGGGTAAATGTAGGAGAAGGGCAGTGGCATAGCAAGTGTGAGGCAACCGGGGCTTTGGCTCTCCAATTATCATTGGGGCGCAAATTTCTGATTTCACCCCTAGGTGACGAGAACCCTTGTTACTCCACTGGGGTAGGGGTAGGGATAGGTGGGTATACCGAGAAACCCACCCCTGGTGTTCACAAATGATGTTGGCCTAGTAAACCACCAACATCCTTATATTAAAGCTAAGATAATTTCAAAAGAGATCCAGACCAGAAAAATATAATTTTAAATAATCATAGTTTTAAAACTTCCTACAAAAATCAGCATAAATTTATTTAAAAATTCACCTCTAACTTTTCCTACCATCTACCATAAAATAAAATGAATCAAGTACCGGCAACAAAAATTAAATTAAATGAATTTGCAGAAAAAGAGTACGTATTGAAAAATAGAGGAAGTGAAAAGAATTCTTTTGTGATCATCGTCTTAAGTGAAAATCCTCGTGATGACAAAAAGAGCGAGAGATATTATTCTATCTGATTTTTATTGCTTCGTCCAGCGCGCATACTTTTTTGAATGGAAAATCTTTCATTGCTTTTCCATTGATTTTTTTTTTCTTTTTTCTTTTCTTTTCCTCACAATTTCAATTAAAGACCATTTTTTACGACATTGAGTTTTAGATATTGAAGCGAGAAAAAGAACAGTCTAAAGAATCATGAGGAGGAACGAAAGAAATATGCGATACTGAATGCAGAAGAATGAGGAACGAAAAAAAAGTGAGTGAAGTATTTATTGAGGTGGAGGAAGAAAGGAACAACTTTCTATGGAATTTCATTTAAAAGATGAAAAACGGTAGTGATGATTGTGGGGATAGGGCTTAAAAACGCACAGAGTCAATATGAATGTGGATTATTTTGGGTATTGTCTTGGATATAACTCCTCCTGGAGGGTTCTGACACTCCACTTGACCCTATAATACAACTTCCCTTGGCACCCATTCTGAACCCCCTCTGAGATCTCTTTTGAAATCGTTCTAAACAACCCCTTCCCATCTCCTGCCTTTAACACTTTTTTTGACTATGCTTCTAGAAAATCTTTAGCAAATTGAAGAAAATTTCCATCGAGGGAGGTGTTTTGACCTCCTGACTATGCTCCTGACTCTAAAACTCCTCAAGATGAATATTTCTCCCCATAACCCTAGCGGCTAGACTCTAGCCCATCTTCTAAAGATACTTGACAACTCTTTAAACTGCCTCAACTCGTATCTTTGACTCCCATTGACACTACTCAAATTAGATAGCCTTATATCCAAGAGTGTAGCCAAAAAGGGGGTGTTTGGTATGGAATTAAAAATTTAAGGAGGTATTTTGTAGTTTTTTCCAAAACCCCTAGTAAATTGAAGGATTGACCACAAAACCACCTCCCTGGCTATGCCCCTGCATATAGCCAAATAGACAAATGACAGAAAACAACTTCATTTTCCTATAAAAAACGGTACCAAAAAAATTTTCCTTTAAGAAATTTAAAACATGATAAAAATTCGATCTATAATACCACGAAAAATTTTCCCATCCCATTCCAAAAACGATGAAATTTGACTAACTGAGGATGGCAAGCGGCAGCATACTTATGAAAAGATTTCATTTTTTTTAAATCAAATTCTTTTGGTCAATGTTAGGGAAGATGATAGATGGAATCATTATGCATGTACACATGTTTCCCTTCGATCTTTTGCTTATCCACACAATAAATTTATTTGCTTTTTCTTCTTTGTTTTTTTTCTCGATGGAAGATGCGTCGATGGAATTTCTTCTTCCTTATCTCGACTCACATCAAAGAAAATTTTTGTTAACTTCATGTCATGTAAATATTTAAAATACAAGTATTTTCTGTGGCTTCTTACTTTACTTGTAATGAAGTCAATCGTGAGATTTAACAATTTAATCTATCAAAACTGTTTATTCACTTCCTCGTCATGTAGCTGTGAATCTTCAAAGAAAATCTTGGTAAATTTACCTTAAAATTTCTCATTTTAATGTATTCAGTGATTCAGGATACAAAGAAGGAAATCTTTGAAGGAAGAAAATTCAGTGCAATTCGAAAAGGTATCAGTAACCACAGAGGAAAAAAATTATTGAGCAATGCAGGATAATTTTTGAAATAAAATATTCAATACTTCCGTGTTTTATTTGAAATATACACCTGCACCTACCGAGAAGCATAACAGGAAAGGATTGGGGATTTATCTCCCTCCCCAAATCCCCGCTGTTACTGGGTCTTGGAGCTAGTATTTTTGTCATTTTAAGGCCCCTTTACTTAAAAAGTCCAAGTATCTAAACTTGGAAAAATCACTAGGCTGATGATGGAATTCGAACCCAGAAATTCACAATCAGCACCAATTTTCGTGACTCACACCTTGCCAACTAACTAAGTTATCAAGGCAATTTTGCTTTTTTAGGACGTGGGTTAAAAACTAAACACCCGAGTGACACAAATTAGGCAAAGTCAGCTATATGGAAACCACTTGGAATAGATACCATCGTGTGTCTTCCAGTGGGACGGTAAAGTGGCACCTGTACCGTAACGTACCATGCCGTACCATACCAGTAATGGAGAAATTGGCTCCAGCAAGATCAAGTTGATTATATCCTAGAATTCAACAACGTCCCTTGAATTTTTTCTTTAAGACTCAATCCGACTTAAAAACTTAAATAATACTAAAATCCATTACTCAATACAAAGGGTTATCTCATTCAAAAGTCATAAAGAGTTTCAGTTGCACATCCAAGTCACAGAATTAGATTTTCATTACCCAAAAAGAATTTAGCCACACATTTTCAATCACACATGAGACATTAAATTTTTCCAAGAATTTTCTTCATTAAAATAAACCGAAAAACATTTGAATCAATCCATATGAAAATGCAATAACTCCATAAGTTACTTTTAATTATTTTTCTCGGGAACTACGTTATGAACTATAACATATTTGATATCGTTGGAAAGCTTAGATCAAGGGCTAGCTACAAACTTGAAACTTTTTGGATTTGGACTTAAGCGGTTCCTCCCAGAGCACCTCAAAGGTCGAAAAAATGAGGTATTTTCAAATAAAAATTTTGTATGCCCACTATGCACAAATTTTTAACTTCTCTATTGTATTATCTAGTACTAAGTAAGAACTAAAACCCGCCACCTCAAACAATAAATTTGAATGAGATGCCGTCGAGATATGAATTTTTGAAAATTTCGATTTTTGCAAATTTTTTAATATTTTTTGATGAAAATTTACAAAAATAATTATAATTTGACTAAAACTGTATATTTTCTGATAATTTAAACGAATATGGAAAGATTACCACCAGATCTATTAATTTTGTGTGACATTATGGAGTTTTAGTACTTTTGTCAATTAAGGCTAAATTTCTTCTTTGACTTTTACTAAAAAACTGACTTTTTGAATATTTGCATAAAAAATAGCATATGTCTGTACTGGAAATATTTCCAAAAGATGTGAAATTGATAGTTGCTGTACTAATCATTAATTATCCGTTTAAATTTTCAGAAAATATCCAGATTTAGTAAAATTATAGCTGTTTTTATGAAAAATATAAGTAAAAATTTTGCAAAAATCGAAATTTTCAAAAATTCATATCTCGACGGCATCTCATTCAAATTTATTGTTTGAGGTGGCGGGTTTGAGTTCTTACTTAGTACTAGATAATACAACAGAGAAATTAAAAATTTGTGCATAGTGGGCATACAAAATTTTTATTTGAAAATACCTCATTTTTTCGACCTTTGAGGTGCTCTGGGAGGAACCGCTTATATCCAAATCAAAAAATATTTACGTATGCAGCTAGCCCTTGATCTAAGCTTTCCAACGATATCAAATATGTTATAGTTCATAACGTAGTTCCCGAGAAAAATAATTAAAAGTAACTTATGGAGTTATTGCATTTTCATATGGATTGATTCATTTCAAATTTGCAGTCAAATCCTTGATGTAAGATAATACCCAACATCCACATCTCCCCCACAATTGAACGTTTCAGTTTCGCACAGAAGATCACAACTTTTGAAATTCAATCGCGTATTTCAATTTTTTTTTCTTCTTTCTCTATTTTCCTATTTCCTTCGATGCACACAAAAAAGGAGGAATTTATGTAGGTTTTATCTTTGCATTTAAGAGAGAGCTCATAGAATGCATTATGGCAAGGAAATATTAGCTTTCTTTTGTGTGAGATGAAAGTAGGACAAAATGATGGAATATCTTTCTACTTCAATTTCCTTTTACTAACCCCCAAAAAATATATATTTTATATTTTTATTAATACGATGCATGTATTCACATCTCCTTTAAGCTCGATTCTGTTGAATCTTGCTTTATAATAGCTCTGTGCAAAAAATATTCACCCAAGATATCGAATTTCCCAAAAGATTCTGGGTTGTACAAAAAAAATATAAATACGAATCGAGAAGAGAATAAGAAGTAGAAAGTAGTAAGTAAGTAAAATGTAAAAAAGGAGGAGAAGAACGGCAAAAGGAACATGCGATGATATCGAATGAATGAAACATTAATTCTAATGCTCTAATGCCGTTTTGTCTTTACTGAAATTACCCAGAAACAATTTCCAACCATATTAACGAAATATATCGCTTAACGAATATATGGTGCTAACAACTTATATGTATGCCTTCGAGGCACATGCGACGATAACAACGATATGAGAAAGTAGTTGTGGAATTTAAGTAGATTAGGGAATTTAAAGCGCATTTTTGATTTACAAATGTATTAAAGAAAATTCTGCTATTTAAATCTAGAGCCTATGATTAAGCAGGACCTGTATGCTTAGCATCATGCTTTCAAAAATACTGTCTAAATCAGAAGTTCTCAACATTTTTGGTATGCGACATAACATAACCTCGAATTCTATCTAGTCATAAGTTCTTGAGGATGTCCTATCTAGTATAAATGAAAACAAGGGTATACGCTACCCCAAGGGTATACACTAGGGCAGTGGTGTTCAAACATTTTTGTCTCGTGACACAAAATTTCGACCGAAATTTTAAAAATTGTGAAAATATTTGCCTACAAAAATGTCTTCAAATGAGAGTTCGTGACCTCTTACAAAGTTCATGAACAGGTCTTTTTGGAGCGATTTGGAATTTTTTCGCAGAACACCTGACGTTTTCAAACACAACACTTGTGTGTCGCGGAGAAAAGTTTGAACACCACTGACCTAGGGTCTGCACTAGGACCTAGGTATACTCTAGATTATACAATAGGGTACCCCCTAGCGTATACCCCAGCTATTATCTTCGGGATTGCAAGGGTATACCTGACAAACCAGCCTCAGATCCATCTTTATTTTAAAATTCTTCTAAGAAATTACCAGCCAACCAAAATTCATCCTCAAACCAATACTTTCTTCAAAATTATTGCTACAAAAAAGAGTTTTGTAAATGTATGAGATGCGATTTGCTCGTATGATATGATAAAAAAAAATAAAAGAGGAAAGGAAAATTATTGCCATGAGAAGATTGAAAAACATGTAAAAGGATGGCAATGAGCAAAAGAATTTTAAAATTTAATAAGAAGCATTTCCATGCTCATACTTCGTCTTGACTTGCTTTCCCCTTTTTTATAATTTTTTAAGCTCATACATGCCTCTCTCTCTTCAGCATCAAAATTTATGGATCCTTGGATCATAAGTAAAATTGCATCATGGGGAAATGAAAGTGTTGGGAAATAATTTTTTTTCTTCTTGCCTTCTGTTCTCCCTCACATCTCAAAAAATAATTACAATCACTTCCTTCAAAATGAGAACAGAGGAATGCGAGGAAGCTGAGGAAATTTTTATCGTCAATGAAAAACGAAAAGTGATATAAATTATTGCCCTCAACTTTATTATATAAACCTTACTGTAAAATATGTGATTAGTCTTTATGTCAGATTCAATAATTTTCTTTATATCAAATTAAATTCCATTTTTTGATGTCGTCTTTTTGCCGCACAATTGCTCTCAAGTGTCATTTTGACCAATTGTATTCGCGTCAAATGATTTTTACGACTTTGAAATGGTTGACAATTTTGTGTTAGAATGAGCGTAAAAATGACATCGAGGACCATTTTGACTTGATGAGTGGAAATGACCAATTTGTGTTTTAAACAAATAAACATTGGTGTCTAATGGTTGTTAAAATGAAATTACTTCAATTGGTAAATGTACATCGTGCTGTTGATTTACAACTTTGACTTTTTATGAGCTGAACTTTTTTATTGAGTGGATTTTTCTTTGGTGCTGGTTAAGGATGTTGTTGGAGAATTGATGACTCATTGGGTACAATTGTGGGGAAATGTTTCTAATTGACTTGAAAGAGGAGTTTTGGATATAAGTCTGGGATTTCCTTTGTCAGTTTTAGTCAAGCACAGTGCTTGGTGAAGCGTGAGAGTAGTCAAATGGCATCTACAAACTTATGAAATCATCTTAAGCCATAATTTTTGGATAATGTCAGAGATAATGACTTGATTTGCAACCAGGGGGAAGACTACTTGGTGGAAAATTTTTCCGCCACGTCTGGCGGAAAATTTTCAGAGAGCACTAAGAATCAAATTTTTGGTGCTAACATGTGTAAAACCTTAATATAAGAACAACTGACCCTTTTTCCGCCAGGAAACATGTGTAAATGTGAAGTTATAGCTCGAAAAGTGCGTGGCGGAAAAAAATTTTTGGCGGAAAATGATTTTTTCCACCAAATAGTCTTCCCCCTGTTTGCAACAATATGTTGATTGTAACTTTAATAATTGCCCCAGAGGTGAGTTTCCCTTCCTACCCTTCCCTAAGAATCTTGACAGCAGGGGCATTGCCAGAAATTTTTTTTAGGTGAGTCAAAAATTATTTTTTTGCTCAATTTTTTGTACTTTTTGTTAATTCTAACGATATTAACGATATTGATTAAACTACAAATTTGACTTTAAAATTAGATTTATTTTTAGAAGAAAAATATTCGAAGAGTGTTCGGACTCCCTAGGACACCTCCCTTTGTCTACGCCTCTGCTTGACAGAAAACTAACGAAAACTCCTTAAACTATTAATTTACTCCAGACATACCTTTGTCTTTTAACCCAGAAGCAGCTTTACTTGAGCTTTACCTCAAAAAAATTGTAGAACTTCGATATACTCATTAAATTTATAACAACAAAACTTATGAAAGTAAAGCTATGAAAGCATTCAATTCCCAAACTGTTCAACTCTCACTGTGATAATTTGATACTTTTATACATTTTGACAAAGATCAAAAACTCTTTAACTTTATCGTTCTACCTCTTATTTTTCCGCTACTAAAATTTGATACCTTTTTGCTTCTTCTTGCAATTGCTTGAGTGGATCAACGAAAATGTTAATAGGATTCAGCAGAAAACAAGTTTGTTTTTGTTAATTAAAGCTGGATTCTGATGGGAAAAATTAACATATTCACATGCATGCATAAATAAAGTATTGTGTTTATTGTTTGGAGCAATGGCTGAAAATTGGTATGCATTAACATGCATTTTGTTTAAAGTTGATTAAAAGGTATAGGAGAAACAAGAAAGTATGAAAAAATATATTCTAAAACCAGCTAGAATATTTACTTGGTCACTTGAGATGGTCAGGGTACCCTAGGGAGGTAGGGCATACACTATGGTACCCCTACATTCCACCTAGGTACTGGGGCATCATTAGGCCTGACCATTTTTCCACTTAGCAATTTTTTTGTCATTGATACATCAAGTCTGACAATTTTTCCAAAACACTTAGCAAGAGTTCCAAAAAAATCGAGAATTCAGGTCTATGTCATATAATGTACATCAATTCAACATTGAACTCCTCTCGCAATGATTTTCTTTCTAGTTTTCTTACTTTTTGCTTCTTAAATTTATGACAAACATTCACCTAGCAATTTATTTTTCTTCTTTCGAAATTGAACTCTACCATAGACGACTCATTCAGATATGAATTAAAAAGAACCTAGACATATCGAGACGATTTAGGAAGAAAAAAATCTGAGAAATGTAATTAACGGGAAAATGAAATTTTCTTTTTGTGGATATTGTGACATCAGAATTGATGAGATTGTTGATTTTTTCTTTTATAAGCGGTTATTGCAGTGCGTAGGCATAGATATTGTTTA
The DNA here is from genome assembly GCA_963573255.1 of Chironomus tentans. Lineage (NCBI taxonomy): Eukaryota > Metazoa > Arthropoda > Insecta > Diptera > Chironomidae > Chironomus > Chironomus tentans. The sequence goes on from OY754303.1 coordinate 12,543,136, forward strand.
CATTTGATCTTCATAAAAGTGTTGGACGATTGCTGTAAACATACATAAATAATAATTTTTCGGTTAATTTAATGTCTACTTAGCGGCGCCCTCCATGCTACGCGCTTTGATTGTGTGCTGTGTCTAAATCATCTAAATCATTCGAAACGGAAGAAAACTAGGCATAATAAGCCGCATTGCATTTTTACGATCGATCGTCTTAAAATATCATTGACGCTTGTTAAAAGGGATCACATTTCTACAGAAGAAATGTGTGGAAAGTATGGGCACGTAGCATGCGGCTTTTGTTTTTGTTTGGAACGCATTAAAGATGTGTTTTTGGAATTATTTCATAAACGCATGCTAATGACATTCATATGGATTCTAATGAATTATTAAATATTTGTGGAATTCAATGGATTTTTTGTGTGTTCGTAAGGTGTGTTGGAAAAATATGGGAACTGAAACTGGTATTCTTATAAAAATCTTAGTAACATGAATTTTATGATGCCGTCTTATTATACTACCAAACAATCTTATTATATTTATAAAAATATTTTTTAAAAACTGTTTTCAGATACCATTTTAAATTTTTAAAATCAACTTAAAAATTTGTTATTAAATTTAAATTTTTTAAATAATTTAAATTTTTTAAATTTAAAATTTAAAAATTTGTTTTTAAATTAAAAATTTAAAAATGTGCTTTTAAATTAAAAATTTAAAAATTTTCTGTTAAATTGAAAATTTGCTTTTAAAATAAAAATTTAAAAATTTGCTTTTAAATTAAAAAAATAAAAATTAGTTTTTCACTAATCTACAAAGAGAGACTAGAGACTAGCCTAAAGAGAGATCATGGACTCGAATCTCAGACTGGCCAGTTTTTTCAGATTTTTTTTTTTATTTTTTACATTTAAAAATTTTTTTAAAAAAATAAAAAATTAAAAATATTTTTAAAAAATTAAAAGATATCAAAAACTTTTAAAAAAAATATATAAATAGCTTTTTATTGTTTTTAAAATATTATATTATAGCTTGATGCTGAGTATGTTACACTGAAATTAAGTTCTTTAGTTAAAAAGGGGTTCAAGTCCTCGGTGGATAATAATTGAGCCAGCTTCAGCATTTAGTGACTGGATATTCGCCTGTAGCAAATCTGCTAATAATATGAGTCATGCCAATGCAATATCCATGCAGTGTACCAAGTCACAGATACAGCCATCAGCTCAGATTCGCTCATTGAATTAAAAATAAGTTTATAATTAATCACTCAGTATTGGTCACACACATTTACCTTCAATCTCATTTAAATTTTCAAATTAGAAATAAATCACGAAAGTTTCAAATCCCACAAATTGACATGCTTAAAAGACCGTTAAAATACTCAACCAAACAAAATTCATCAATTTATCTCGAGTTAATCGAAATGATTGATTATCCCGCAAATTAAATTTGAAGCCATAAGATTATCCACAAAGCATACCAAAGAGAACATCTGGAAGTAAAGTAAAGCACACCAAGCACAATGCAGATAAAACAGCTCTCAATTTCCCGCAAACATCATAAAAATGTGTTGAAAAATCTAGAAGAAAAAAATTCTTTCATACAATTATCGAATTATAATTTAGTTTTATGTAAACAATAAGGGGCTTCCTATCATTACTCATTACTCATCATGTGGTTATGATTGCTGCAACTGCTACACACCAAAAAAATGTTAATAATATATTATTGAGAAAAAAAGAGGTTAAAAATTTTCAAGCGTTTTATAAAATAATTTATTGCAATTTTTTTTTCATCATTTCCTTTTTCATCGTATAAACTGATTTATTAATACCTCAATAAGCTTACAATCTACTCAAAATTGTGTATTCAAAAATACCATTTTTTAAATCTTTATAAGAAATGTTTTAAATTTGATATTTTTGTCTCTTTCTCAAATACAAGAAAAAATGTCAAAAAAATCCATTTTTTAGACATTCGTTACATTCAAGTCAAGTCATCAGCAATAATGATGACTGCTCTTGTTTTATCTCAACAGTCTTATATTTAACTTCCTTTTGCTCACATCCAAAAGTATTGTTATTTTTTTTATTGATAATTAATGCTTAATACTTAATTTTTAATGTCTTTGCATAAAAAGTGATTATGAAGGAGATATAATATAGCGACCATAACTTTCTTGGTATCTTTTATGCAGTAAAGATTATTGTTTAAGTGCTTATTTGATATGATGACGCAGGGTTGTTATGATTAAAGAATCTTTTTTTTTCATGGATTGTGGTGATAAATTTTGGAATTTTGGGCATTTTTATGTTTTTTGTCATGCTACGATATTGTTTTTGGGTAAAGAAATTTGAACTGCCTTCGTTCAAACGGCTAAATTGAATTCAACAAGGATGATCTAGCAATGGAGTAGCCAGAATTTTCAAAGAGGTTAAAAATAAATTTTTGGTCATAAAACCATAGCAATTTTAAATAAATTTATTTGATTAAAAAAATTTAGGTTATTTTAACTCAAAGGGCAATTTAACACTCAATTTCTCAAGACATAACCTTGTCTTTTATAGAAGAGCATAGCAGAGGCATTGCCAGAAATTTTGAGGAGATCATAGGGAGGGGGTATGCAGGGGGGATATGTAGGGTCCCCATTCTAAATATTTCTTGAGAAATATAGTACTTTTTTTGAAAATTTTGGTGATTTGGAACTGAATCTTTTTATGAACCCCCTTGAAAGGTTTCTGACTTAGGCCCTGTGTGCAATTTTAGATCTATTAGACACTTCTTCAATACACCATACTACTATTTGTGTCCAAAAGAAAACACACCAGAAAGAACAGAAAGAAAAAGCAAGGAAACACTACATGCCGGCATGATGTCGTTTATTTCTTATCCCATGTACCATTTGGACCCAAAGCATGTTGCCTGTACATGATGCAGGCACTTAACTTCCAAGTCATCACTACTATCTCACTGCTTGGTACACAAAATTGTTTAAAGCTTTTCTTTTGGCTGCCCAGATGTGGTTTCAGTTAGCTGCTTCAAATATGCATTTTTAATAAGTATCTAAGCTTCTTTCTAAAGCTTATGGATTATTCATGCCACTGTCTTATCAGATTCTTCAGATCTACGTATCCCTGGAACTCTCGAATTCATTCTTAACATCCACCCCCTCACAATCCATTACAACAACCCTGGTTTTCTAAAAATGGATGATGATACTCTATAAGCGACATCAATATAAATATATAAGTGATATTGAGCAATAATTGATAGTCATATGACTGATAAGAAAAATCTTCACAAACAGTCTCAATCACTACACATTTTCGTCTCTCCAAAAGGAATGTTAAAAAAAATGTCTCACAAATATTATTTTTTATGATAATAAAAAGTTCTATATTCAGCGTTACAATAATACGGCATTCACACACGGCAGTAATTCGTCTGGTCAATAATATATGTAGGCATGAATTTCATAACACCTTAATAATTAGCAGAAATATCGTTTATAACATTAAATCTTAGAGGGCATACAGAATGTGTGTTTTGTTTTGTGTACATAATTAAAATACAAATTTTTTAAAAATTAAACTTAAAAAAATTAAATTTTCTCCTTGGAACGTGAAAAATTATTTTTTCATTATTTGTATGTTTTAATTACAAAAGAATCACATTATACAAAATAAAATAATAATAATGAAAACGAATTTGCGTAATTTCTGTTGCTGTTTGCATTTTCTAATGCTATTCAATAATGTTTTTGTTTTTGTTATTTCCGTTACTGCTTCTATTGATGTGCTGCCGTGCTATGTAGTAGTTGTGAGCTTCGTTCACTTACCTTACTCACAATGCATAATAGCAACAACAACAACAATGAAATACAGTAGCGGTACCAGCTGATGAAAATTACGCAAATTTTTTTTTTGTTTTGTATGTTTTTGATTTTATCAAATATAAAAAAAATCAAATAATGATGATGAAAAACTTAAAAAAAGAATTTATTTTCTAACATCGACGGGTCGGAAAACAAGGGAACTAATTTACTTCATCACACAAACAGGTATTTAGCAAAAAAATAATAATAAATTATAGTCAAGAAAAATGCCACAAAGAACTGCTTACAATTATTTTCTCTCTTTTCTTAAATGCAATGCAATATGAAGTTAATTAATGTCATTTAATTTGTCGTTTAGAATAATAAGTCGGTTCCGCGTGTTTCCTCGCTACTCCATCGATGACTCTCAGCATCTGTTGCAGGTTTAAGATAATCCTCATCGTCGTCTGGATTCGATATGAATGTATTCTCTTCGGATGATGATGAACCTGATGCTGATAAGGGTGACGGCGTTGTTCTCGTGATACCCAGCTCAAAGGACGATGAACTCGCTTTCTGTGGTTGGTAATTGGCAAATGGTGTTGAACCTAAAAAAATGAAATAAAAGTTGTGAAAAAGAAATTGGTTAATAATTATAATTCATTCCTCGTTATTATTGCGTGTGTCTAGAATGAAATAGAATTTATGGTTTAGATGTGTTTGGGTTTTGTGGATTTTTTTATTACACAATGGACTTCTTTTTGGATAGAAAAATTCAATTTCTGGTCGGAAATTGTTCTAAATTTGGTTTAAAAAAATTATGGATCCCATCGGACCCCCCCCCCCCTTAGTTACGCCCGTGAATTATTGTATTGAGACTAGTTCTTTGAAATTACAGATTTGTGGGTCATTGAACCAACCCAGCCATAATTTCGGTCTGTTCTATTAACCACACCTGAATTGTAGCATTTAAAATCCTTTTGTTGTGCCAAAATTCATACAATGACTAAAATATTGTTAGCAGTCTATGTAATAATATTAAGAAATTTGGTCTCTGATGGGAATCGAACCCATCTTCAGCAAAAGAGGAGAATACAGGTATTTGGATGTTGTTTAACCACTCAGACACAAAAGGTCTTACTCTTCAACTGGCATATTTGACTACATATTACTAGATATCCTAAATTCAACTTTAGTTAGGCCCCATAATAGGTATTTTGCAGTTATACCCTTTATTAAGTATGTTTATGAGAAAATAATGTGATCATAATTGATTTTTAAATTTTTATGTGAGTTTTTGAGTCTAAATCAACTAGTTCCCTCATGCTAAGGTGATGAATCAGCTGCCTCCAGGGTTGTAGCAAAGAAATTTTTCGAGGGGATGATTTTCAAAGTTTTTATATGAAAAAATTTAAACCAAATTTTTTTTTTGAATTTTTTCCCTCAAAAACCCTAGCAAATTGAAGAATTTATTTTGTCCTCCAATCCTTCCTAGCTACGCACATGGTTTCCTCTATTATGAAATAAAAGCTCCCCCTTTTTTACTTCCAAATAATCCTAAATACACCTCTGCTTTATCTATCATAAAAATAATCAATTGCCATTACACAAAATCATCCCCAAGCACTAAAACGATTTTTACATCTTGTCCAAAAATTCAATTTATTCTCATTTCAAAATAATCTTTTATTTCAAAGATAACTTACTCACCCAATGGCACTGAGGTCAATAATTTTGATGTGCTTGATCGCCCATAAAAGTTAGCATCCACTTCGTCATCACAATCGCCGAAAGTCTCATCAATCACCAACGATGATTCTGATGGATATTCGTATGTTGCCGTTAGTGAATCGTCAAATTGAATTTTGAACTGTAAAGAAAGAAAAAAGAATGGAATGGAGTGAGTAAGCAGAAGCATTTTTGTGTTTATTTGTACTCGAAAAATGCACAACATAAAAAAAATTTAAAACGACGCGAAAAAAAATAAACAAGAACGAGCATTATTTACTGTAAATAATGCACAAGTTTACATACATCCAACATTACAGTAATGAATCATATTTTTAAGAAAATTGTATAATATGCGATGAGTCATTTATCAATCGAGCTATAGAATCTAGTTTATTTGTTTATTTACTTTTTTTTGTTGCTGTTTAAATTAATCACATAACAGTCTTAGTCAGTGAACTCATTTTGAGCATGAGAAATTGATTTATCGGACAATTGGAGTGATTTTTTTATATTAAAAATATTTTTCATAATTTTTTCTTTCTCTCTCTTGGGTGATTTTAGGCTCGGAATTTTTCTTCTTTATACTTAATTAATTAATTTGGATTTATGCTGTTTATTAATCTCTGATATACTGCAAATAATCGAAAGTTTGTTCGATCGTTAATAAGCTTGGAAATTGGGGCAACTGTGAGTAAAGATCATTCATAAATATTGAAATAAATTAGTAGAATGTGAACTGGAATAAATTGAGAATCTATGCTGAATTGTGAACGGAAATTTTTTTAAAAAATTATAACTAATCTTAAATTTTGAAAAATTGTAGACAAGACATTAAAAAAATAATCAAAAAATCCAAAATCTATCTTATCAACCTTTCAGAACAAATTCTACATTCTTAAAATCCTTGAGCTGTCAAGTCACTCAATCTAGATCAACACAGGCTAGTTTCGATAGAAACAGATTGTATACATTAAGGAAATTAAAAGATTTAGTCTAGATTTTTTCTCGAAAATATATGACAACCCAAAGGGGCCATTTACAAATAACGTCCAACATTTAGGGGGGACGGGGGTCTAGAGCAATGGTTCTGAAACTGTGTGCCTTTAAGAATTTTTCGAGAACTTAAGTTCTACTAGATACACCTCGACCACTTTTCCTACCAAATAAGATTCAAATATAATTTTTTTTGGACTCCGATGTGCCATCAAATCTTCAAAAAGTTTGAGAAACCCTCTAAACTCTTGAGTGTTGTGACACCTTATAAGAGAATTTTTTGTATGAAAGTTTTGTGACATAAGGGATAAAGGGGATCTAAAAATCCCAATTTTTTCGTGACGTCATTTATGAACGAACCCTATGAACAACACTATAATAAATTGATAATAGAAAGACTTCAAACTGTCTAGGTTCAACGATTTTCAATGTAATATAAATTATCCAATAACAATATTCAACTTATTTGCTATGGTTGGACCAGGGGCGTATTAAAAGGGATGGGATCCCTCCTTTTTTGTGAATTTTTTTCAAGTTACTTGGGTTTTTTAAGAAAAAAATACAACTCCCTTCTAAATTTTCCCGTGATCCAAAAAATCAAACACCCCTCGAAATTTTTTTGGATTCTACGAGACAACGACATACCTAAAAATACCTAAAAATGACTCTCGTCGTTAAAATTATCATTAAATCTGCATATCCCAAAAAAATCCATCACCAAAATTATCATCTAAAACCTAAACAATCGATAATCATATGCAAGAATTCAATGCCATTCAAATTCTTTTACAATTCTTCTTACTATTTAGTAATCAACCCATGAATGTCGATGGATATCAGTCATAAAATATTTTGTCGTTTTTGCCGAAAAAAAATATCGTTCAATAAATACTTATAGACTTGACGGTCTTAAAATTCACGAAAAGTTATTGTGAAATATGGAAATATGGAAGTTTGGGGTTTTTTTCATTGAACCGCACATCGCCATATTTATACTCACACACACTCCCATGTAACATTAATCCACGCAAGAACACTCGCACTTTTTCATGTATTTTTATATAAATCTACATAAAATTTATCTACATGCAATATGCGTTGACAAATGATTGCCTATTCATATCAGAGGAGAATGAAGAAAAATAAATAAATCCATGAATGGTGCTCAATGAAAATGGCCAGATGTTGTCGTTGTCGTCGTACAGTCGACGAATGTACTGAAGTGTGCTTAACTATTTGTCAATTTCTGATTTATTTTCTCCAATATATCATTATATTGGAATAAATTTAAGTAACAAATTTAAAGGAAAAATTATTGGAAATATGTTCTCTCAGTCATGAAAATGTGGAGCATCAGTAATGTAGCTATCGAGAGGATCTAGTAGCTAAAGAGCGTATTCAGAGGAGGGGGTTAAAATCAAAAATTCTAAATTATTTTCTCCCTAAAAATTTGAATTAAAAAAATTGAATAATTAAAAATCTTCCGCCTCTGATTTGGACCCATCCTAGCCTTCCACTTCTACTCCCTTAAATTGAAAACTTTCTCAATGAAAAGTTTTTTAAATCTCAAATTTAAAGCAGAATCATTTTTAAAATTGACAAAAAGAATAAAAACTATTTTGACCGTTATTTTTCAAATATTTTCTGACCATTCTTTTTCTCAAAATTTTTTTTACCGTTATTGTTTAAAAAGACTATTGCATATTACGTGAATGATCAACTGATAAGTTTTAACGTAAAAATTTTTTTTAAGAAAAAATTTTCAATATATAAAATTTTTTGAGGGGGACCTCTTTAGTCCCCCTTGAGTACCCCCATGGTTCGAAACATAAGAAGTAAATTACAACATTTTGATGAATATTAAATTTTATTCACAAACTTTTCATATTAAAAATTCAAAAATCTAGCAAAAATCAGAAGAATTTTTCTATAAAGAAGTTGAAAAAATCTAAAAAAATAATTTCAACTTTATTATTCTTCCTGCTTCATTATTCAATCCAATATTAATTATTTAACTAAAAAAGAGATTCGGAAGAAAGCAAAATAACATACAGTTAACTTTTTCTTAATGTAAAGTAATTTAGATATGTAGTGCTTTGTTTGTTAAATTACTTTTTAATGTCTGCCTGATCAAGCCTTAAAAAAATCAAGAAGAAAATTGAAACTCTTCATGCATTATGTTCTTAATAATATTCATACACTGCGTAGCTTTTTTTGTGTCTGCAGCATCGCCATACAATTTTTTTCACTTGATTTCCGCTCATTATTTTTTGTTTGTGTTTTTTGAGGGCACTTTCTAAATCAAGATCTACTGCTGTGCAGAGTTATAAGGTCGTGATGTATGACTTTGACTAGCTTTTTTTGGGTACAAATATGTTTTTATTTTTTTAATGTGAAAGAAATTTTGCTGCAATTTTTTTTGCTGTTGTTGGAATTTTATTGACATCAAAAATCATCTTTGATGACGAATTTTAACACAAAAGTTGGTTTTTCTAGTTCATGAATTAAAAATCGAAACTAATATTTTTTGGATACAAATTTAGGCACTCAAGCTAGTTAAGGAATCAAATTTAAAATGACAAAAACATCAACAACCTGACCACACAATTCCTTCCTCAACTTATCACTTCCTTCTAAACTTCTCATTAAAAAGTCTCAGACAGCAACTCGTAGGATTTTAACAGCTACCTACATTTCAATTAGAGTCAATTTTTACAGGCGTAGAAGTGACAACAAATAATAATCGGTTCAATGAACAGTCTGCTAGACTATTCCATTTACAGCATGAGTGTGAAACAATTTTATTTCATTCATTATTATTGTTGCTGTTCATGTTTCATTATTCACGTATTGAAGGTCACAGAAATGTTAGAGAAATTTTTAAAGCATATGCAAATGGCACTTGTCGAATGAAATATAAAAAAAATTGAGGCAGATGTTTGGAATTTTAATTGAGAAGTTGTTTTGCATTATATTGGAAATTTTTAGGGCTTCATGTGCAAACTGGAGTTTGTGGGAGTTGAAGCGAGTTTCAAGACAATATTCATAATTTTTGAAGCCGAAGTGCATAATAGCTTGAGAGAAAGGTGACATGTTTGTAGGCTGACTATCTGTTTGGGGCTTCAGAGGACTTTCCACAATTATCAATCCCAAAAACGTCAAATGCCATCTACTTTTTACCAAAAATAGCCATAATAAAAAAATATCTAGTCAGACTGGATTAAAGACACCCCACCATACCCTCCTCTTTTCTAGCTACGCTTTAATTGAATTCAGGATTAATAGTTTACATTTTTAATTCAAGAATGCTGGATTAGTCACTTGTAAACGCTTAAGCTGAGCATGGCATGTGTTAAGGTGATCACCAGATGCCCAAGGACTTAGAGACTTTTTGTGTAAGACCAAGACAGTCTAGGAGGGGGGGTTTCATTTCAAAAGGAGAGTGGAGAAACGGTTTGGGGTCTAATAGGGGGTCCAAAAATCTCGTTTTTTGCATAATGTCATTTATGAGTGGCCCCTTTCAGAGATTTACAATACGCAAAAACGTGACTTTTGGTTCCAAAAAATTTTTTGATGCCCCTCTGATCGCTCTTTTATCAAAAACCTCTCGAAACCGAGTCTTTATAGACCCCTACAATAAAATAGCTTATTAATCACCAAAAAACATTCAAATTATCTCACTCAAGCACTTCAACAACTACCTCAATTATAAATTCCCTAAAGCCAAAAACCAGCAAATCATTCAACAAATTTTATTACTAACCCACATTAACTTTCATTTACCAACAAAAAAAACTCTCATAAATCAATTCATCAACAGACAATAGCTAAACTTAGACATTCCATGTCATAACTTGTCAGTCAATAATTGCGAAAAATGTTGATGATTCAATTTAATTTAGCGTTTAAAAGAAATTATCACAAAATGCCACAGCTGACGACTTTTTATCATCAATTAAAGGCTTGCATTATCAGCAATGATGACAAGCCAGTGACAATGCCGAGAAATGCGTTTGTTAAACTTACTACAGGAAAAAAAGAGTTTTTCGTTGCTGTACAAAAATTATATAGTGTTAAACTTGCATGAAGCAAGCAGTAGCAACAAAAAAAATTGTATTAAACAAGAAACAAGAAAAATTAATGCTGAGAGAACCGAAAAAATGGCACAAACGGAATTTAACTCTTTCTAAACACAAACACATGTACGCAGCTGTGGATGGAATTTATTCAGTTGAAACATTTATTAAACAAGTTCAAAAACACTTGCTTCTCCATAAAAGTTATTGACTATTCAAATCATCAAAAATTGTAATTTTTTGATATGCTTGTGTCTATGGGAATTTTTTTTATTCATTTATTTCCGTAAATAATTATTATACTCTCATTTTTATTTTTAGTATTTATTTTAATGCACGAAAAAAATTAAAATTAAACCGAAAAATTTGTATTTAGATGTTAAATATGTAAGTTATGGAAAATTTAATGTTTTAGATTTTTTTTCATGGGATGATTTTGGTTACGTGAGTGTTGAGCTTGATATTGAATTTTGACTTTATGGCAATTTGCTTTCTTGTGAGAATTTTTTTATCCATTTTTATGGTTTAGGTACTTTACTAGGCGTGGACCTCCTCTCAAGATTAAAATTTAGATGAAAAAAATTCCGTACCCCTCTTAAAAATTGAAAATGTATAAAAAATAAATATATACCTCCTCTCGAAAGTTAGGATCCCCACTCATATTCTCTTTCCATAAAACAAACGTAAGAATGGTGCCAGAGGGTTCTTATGTACCTAGACACCCTCTTGAAATCAAAATTCAATACAATTTTTTATTTTTAAACCAAAAAATTAGATTTAAATAAATAAATGCTATATTAATGATTTTTTCAAAAATAAAATATCCACCAGGGTACCAATTCCTTTCAAAAATCCTGGCTACAGATGTGTAGCCAGGGAGGGATCAAACCAAACCCCCCCCCCCCCCTCAAAATATTTTTTGTATGGAAATTTTTTTCTGAAAAATTATTTTACTTCTAAAAATTATTCCAAAGTTTTTTCAAAATTATAATTTAGAGTTTAAACATTTACGTAACTTTAGATTTAACAAAAAGTACAAAAATATGAGTACAAGAACTGAAAAAAAATTTGGACCCCCTAAAAAATTCTGCCTACGTCCCTGGTTGGCTACACCTCAGAACCAACCAATATGTATTAGTTTTTATACTATTACCTTATATAAAATTTTTTGCAAATAGTAATAAAATTCAAGTTTTAAGCAAATTTTTTAAGACCCCCACTATGTTATTTTCTAATCCTAGCCTTTTTTAAAAACACATATAAATTTTTAATTGACCAAAAAAGGTCAAAAAATGAATCTTTTCTTTAAAAATCGGAGAAAATAATTTATGCAAATAGTTTTGCAAAGTCATTTCCAAAAAATCACATAGATTAAAAATATATGTGAAGGTTTTAAAAATATTTCAGGTACAATAAAGCTAATCAAGATCAACTTAAAAGAACCTCAATTCACAAAAATTGTTTATCAACATTTGAAACGTTTATAAATCAATAACAGGAAAATCCCCATAAAATTATCAATCAACCTTGAAATATATTTTTCTTATCACTCATCTAATCCATAAAATTACATTTCAATTCCAGCTAAAAAAATGCGTTTTAGTCATCCACATCCGGCAGATTTTTATCAAATTTAAAAAAAAGTTTTTCTTCTGAATGCTCCAGTCATAATGGAGAAAAATACTGTTTTACTCTTATTATATGGTCGTTGTTTTCATATATATAAAAATACTGTGGTGTTGATTTTGAACAAAAGTGCTCTAGAGTGGAACCATTTATCAATTATGCAATTTCTCTTTGCGCTCTCTATGCTCAAGCACAGCTTTTTTGTGTATGAAACAAAAACTTAATTTCTTTCTGTTTGAACTAACTAACTAAGTGCTCATAAACTTTATGAAAATGTCGTTTAACCTGATTGATTTTTTTTGCTTGTTGCCTGCTTACTGAATCAGGCGAAAGGGGGACAAAATGAAAAATTCAACAAAAAATTGAATATTGTAAAGGGAGTCGTTCACAAATGACGTCTAGTAAAAAAAATTGTTTCTTCACAAAATTTATTAAAGAAAATCTTGTAATTACAATAGTTACAGTACAAGATGATATCCTAAAATACCATAGAGCAGGGTAGGTGGGGGAGCCATAGAAACCAGCTCCAAGTCACCAGACGAATGCTTCCAAGACACCCACACCAGCAAAGTATTAGACATCATTTTCAAACGACTCCCTTAAAGCTCAACGTCTGCTAAGCAATATTACAGAAATTAAAGTAAAACTTTTTCCCGTCTCTCTTTTCAGCTCTCCTTCACTCAAGTTTTTTGTTGCCTTCTTGTTGATTTAGGATTTATTTATATATTGAATGTTATATTAAAAATGAGGGGGGAGACCGATGAAGGAAGGTGGGTGGAAGAAGAAAAACAAATTATTTGTCTCGACCAAACATTGTCTTCTTCTTTTCACTTTCTCTCTTACTCTCAGCTTTAGTCGTTTAGAAAACATGGTAAATAACCTACCAAGGGGTAACAGAATGTGTCTTTGAACTAATTCTTGAATACATTCTCAGTGACATTCAACTAATACCAGTTTAGTTAACCAAACATACGAAACAGAAATGCTTTGTCGGCTTTAATAAATTGACGATTTAACAAAAGACTGATGTGAAATTGGCGGCAAAAATTAATGCATTTTTTGACTAAGAATGAAGGTCATTGATACGTCTGTAGATCTTCATAAATCTTTTTGAACCAAGATGCTTGATAATTCCCTAAATTGTCCAAATTTTCATGACAATGCTCCTCTACCCCAAAATAATGGTCAACTAAAAATTGAATGCAACTGAATTGAAGCCCAAAAGCATAATCGAATCATCCACCAAAATGACATTAAAGTCTAAGGTCAACTTCAAATCAGCACAAGAGTCCCAAACATTTTACTAAATGTCATAGCACGGTACCGAAGTAATCAGATTACACTAATACAATCTTATACCAATAAAATAAATGCGTCCCATTTTTGGTCACTTTTGTAGACTATTTGGTTATTTATTATTTGTCGAGAGTGAAGAAAAAAAAAGTTGCAAAAAAAGCCCACAAAACAGACGTAACCACAAAAGAAAAAGAACAACAGTAACGACAAAAAGTTACATCATCATGAGCTCATTGACATTTTTGCCTTTTTTTTCTCCTTCGAGACATTTACGTTTCGGTGATTTTTCACGCCAGTAAGCGAGAAGAAAAAAAAACACGATAAGAGAATAAAGTCAGAGAGTAGACAGATAGACAAAACATGACCCGCCAATTTACCCACAGCTGAATGATGAGAGAGAGACAGAGATAGATTTACAAAAGGAATCGCCTTTTTATCGTTTATTTTTCCTTTACCATTGTCATTATGAAGTTGATATTGGCGAGAGTTCTACAGAAAGCACAAAAAAAATTATTATTTTTTCTGCTGGTGTGGAAAGAGAAATGAAGTGCCGAAATAGTCATTTGCTATTATGATATGATATGAGGTGATGATGATAGCATTTTCTTTTACAACAACAAAAAAAGAGTATAGAAATTTGGTTACAAGTGACCGACGACAGCGCATGTTGAGCAGATATAGATACTCGTCAAAAAATAATTTAACTCTCCCACATACCTTGCCACCCTTCCTCTTAACTTTTATCCTTTTTATGGCCTCCAATCGTCCCTTTCTGACATATCCTTTGATTCTTTTGATGCTCGTACATGGTTTTATGTAAGTTTTTTTACGTAACATAATATGAAAAGACCTTTCGTCATTTTGCTCTCTGGGGTCAGGGTCTAGCCAATGGTGTACCCTATAGTATACTAAAGACAATAGCTGGGGTATACCCGAGAAACTAGCCCCAGGTCTAAGTCATTATAAGCATACGATAAATCGAAAAAAGCTTAACCTGGATTCAGGCGCTAAGCCAGGGGGACAAATCTCTCCAATAAAGCTTTAGTTCCTCTAAAAATTTCTGGCACTCATGGGTGTACCCAGAAGGGGGTTTGGAGTTTTCAAACTCTTTTTTCAGGAAGGTTGTACTATTTTTTCACAGTTTTGTTTGATTCATAATTAATTGGGTTCCATTTATACCGAGTTTCAAAATCCTGACCTCCTTCCCTCTGGCTATACTCCACACAAGATGAGCAATAAATTGGCAGACAGACATACATCCAAAGTACCAACAACACCACATTTTCACATTCAGAAAGATCCACTAAAATTAGTAAGGCAAGCAATTCTAACTAGAAAAGAAATTTTATTATGACATTTCATGGTCAACGAAAATCCTACAAATTCAGCTCTATTTTAATATGGCATGGCTCTCACATAATGAATGCTTTCCATCTAATGATGAAATATAGCGTGAAGGAATTTTTATTATCATTTGAAGAAAATTTGGTAATGATTCGTTATGTAATACCCTTTAAGAGTCTTCTCACTCATTCAGTTTCATTATTGCTACTGCTTTTTTTTAATTATCGATTCACATGTATGTGAATATTATCAGCTCTTTTAGCATATTTTAGTTATGGTGAGGCGGCTACATTTACACTTTTTAACGTTCATTGTACACGAATATAATTTCTATGGAAAAAAGTCGGCTGAATGGTCTAAATATGGTGTAAATTTTTTGTGTCTAGAAAAATAGTTTATTAGAAGTGAGAAATTTTAGCGCCACTTAAGGGGAAGAAGAATTTAGCTTTATTGGCATTATCTTGATAATCTTGAAATATTAGTGAGTGTTTACGATTTTTTAATGGATTTAAATTAACAGTCAGAACAGTTGATTGACATTAACGGCTAGGGAAATAATAATAATAATAATATTGGAAGGGTGCTGCGATGAGCTTACACTGCGTGGTTACTTATTAGAGGTCAGAAGTGAATTTTGAATTTTAGAGGTCGAAAGGGAAGAATTGGATTAGTCTTTGCATGAATGAGAGTATTTTTAACCTCAAAAATGTGAAAATACTTCTGAAATATTGTTGAATTTGATAGGAATCGAACCTATGCTCCTTCAAAAATCGTGATCATAGACAACTTGTTATGAGACTCTTGCCAATGAACCACCGAAGCACTTGTAGCAACTTGTCTTAATTCAGCTTTCTGTCATAATCATTCAACTATTCAGCTCAGATTCCATAGCCTAAGGGGTCGTTTGGATATTACGTAACGCTAAAAATGGAATTTTTTGACCCACCCATCCCCTCCTCGTAACAAATTATGTGAGAAATAGGAAAAAATAATAATATGAAGCGTAACAACACCAGGGACCCACTCCATCCCCCTATGCGTCCTCCACCTATCCAAACGACCCATAACCCACAACATTTTTAAAACAATTTATTTAAAAAATAAAAAAAATTATTTACTCAAAAAAATTATATTTCCGCAAGATAAACTACCAAAAAAATTATGAATCACAAAAAGTCATCAATAATTCACACAAATTCTCTCCACCCTGACTAAATGCGTCATAAATCTCATCATATAATAGACATACCCATTTCAACTCAATTTAGTTTCGATATAACAAAATGTGATAGGTGTTTATCTACCAAGAAAATTGACCTGATTTATGGATTTAATTTTATTTTTACGATCTTTTCGCTAATGTAACGACTTGATTAAATTAATGAATTTTTAATTATTTTACGTCACACTTGTTTATCAACGCATTACAACTTGCGTTCCTCATAAAAGCTAAATTACACAGCTGTAAATATTTATTTTCATACCTATCATATTTGATGTTTCCCACAATAATCGAATTCTCAATAAGCACAAAACGCAATTATAATTGTCTGTATAATTATAGGTCGTGCCTATATGATTTCTAATCAAAAATAATGTTGCCGCATTTATGGGGGTGATTCGTATGTGATGTCTATGGAAAATTGGGATTTTTGGACTTCCTCGATTTTGGATCAAAATTTTAATAAAGTTCGAGTATTAATTGATGCCATTCTACTGGAATGCCTCTTGCCTATCCCCTTATTTAGGTTACAACATACTTTAGGTGGGTGACCCTCTTCCCTTAGTGTGAGACCCTCTTGCCTTAGGAGGGAGACCCCTTCCCTCTAAATTATAAAAATCACAGATGAATGATATTATGAATCATAAATGGGATAGACAGGAAAGCATGAAGCAGGGGACAGCGCAGCATATGGCAGCATAAGGCAGCATAAGGGAATTTTACATACAAACTTAGTTCCAGACATCAGTAAAAAATTCTAAAATTACAATTCCTGACGTTACATAATCCCCAAACACCCCCTCAATATGATCAACTAAAACATTTTTATTATTTTTCCATTATATTCATACCGTGTCTGTATGAACATGAAAACAAAATTTTTTTGCGATTTTTGCACGTCTCTTTGATATGAAATTCAAATAAGGCATTTGTGGCATTTTTTTGCATTAAAAATTCATAGTTTGATTTCGTATTATTCCTCTTCTTTCCTCCTATACCTTCTTTTTTATTTTTTTGAGTGAAACAAAAGAAGTTTGCCATTCATCAATTTCTCATCAAACTAATATTTTCGCAAGAAAATTTCTTTTTTTTTTCTTTTTGAATTTATTTTTTATTTTTTAACTTTAGAAATTTATGATCTGAATATGAAGTAGCTTCACAGGAAAAATAATAATAAAACGGCAATGTTACCTAACCGGCGAGGTAAATACAACAATAAAGAAAAGGTTCAGGTAAAATCCATCAATTTTGCGACCATGAACCAGATTCTTTTTTTGCTAATATGTTTTTTTGACTTGGCAGAAAACAAAAAGAAGAAAAAACCTCGAAGAATAATTTAAAACTGTAAAAAGATACGAGCATACATAAAAGCACAAGTTTTTTTTCGCCACGCATGTTTATTTTGTACACAGATATAATGTGAAGAATTTTTTTTAAAAAAACGTATGGCAATTCATGTATGATTCCTGTATCTGTACTGTGTTTATTTTTTAATCACCTTTTGCAGCATGTTTCAACATCAGTCATTTTGGATAACATTGTGAGAAGAAGCGGATAAGTTACTTTAAGGTTTTTTCAGTGGTCGCTAGTAGATATTTGAAAAATGAGATTTGCGGATGTTACATGTCTTATTGTCTGTTGGTCTATTGATTTGAATGATGATGCATAAGAAACATGGTTTTGTGCAATTTTTTTTAGGTCAATGGCAGGCTTAGAATGATATTAAGTAAGTGTTTGATTTTCAAAAATTTGCTAGACTAAAGGTAATCTTAGGTGTTAAATGGTTGATCTCTCCCCTCTCAAATTTTTTTTTACAAAATCAGAAAAGTTTAATTTAAAGCGTAATAAATTCAGATACCCTCCACTCTTTCATAGGTGATATCCAAAGCTTAGTTCTTAGTTGTTTAAAATTCTAAACAAAGTCATAATAATGTAATGATCTGATCTCATTTTAATAATTTGAGCTTCATCTTCTTAACCTGATGATTGCCTATGGTATACACCAGAGTAGCCCTAGGGTATCCATAATCTAGGTAATCTTAGAGTATCCATAAGAAAATATTTGTATATGCCCTAAGCTATATGCTAAGTGAAAACCCCTAAATCATGTCCCAGCTATCCTTCTGGGGCCGGTTGTTCAGTATATCTTAGGGTATACACTACCCCTGTGGTTACCCTAGAGTATATACTAGGATATTTACAAGGTATTTACTATGGTAACCACAGGGGTATGTATCCTAAAGTATAGCAAGCAACCGGCTTCTGAGGTAGTATATACTCAAGGTTATAATGATCAACCGACCCCTACTAACCTATTTTGTTGTATCTCTCTTGTATCCACATTTGGAATTATCATAATTAACTCTGCTTAACAAATCTAGTTTCAAATGCAAATTCCTTCAATAAAATTCAAGAACACAATATTGCGCTTCTGTGAATCATAATTGCGAAAACAAGTTCACACAAAAACTTCTTAATATATCAAGCAACTCACGAGAATCGCTGAAGTAGAAAGAATTTACCTTGAGTCACCGACATAGAAAAATTTATGCAAATAACTATTTTTAAAATTTAAAATTCCATAAATTTGATATTCTTTGACTCATCAAAATAAAAATAAAGCAACAAACGCGGAATTTTGTTTATCAACATAGTTTTTAATGCTGATAAATGGATTCCGGAATTAAACTGAACTTAATTCTTTATCAAACATTTTTTATTGTTTCAACGGAAAAAATTGTAAAAATTTATCACAATTTTTATCTGCTTTAAATTATTGATGAAGTTTTCAATCAATTTTACGTCATTATTTGTTCCTCTAATAAGGAAGTCTATTTACGTTTCAATAAATTTCTCCAATTAGCTTGAAGAGAATTTTGTTCATGGAGTGTGACGAAAAAAATATTTAAAATGCACGACGACCTGATTGAGCAATTTGAGCATGG
The DNA here is from genome assembly GCA_963573255.1 of Chironomus tentans. NCBI lineage: Eukaryota > Metazoa > Arthropoda > Insecta > Diptera > Chironomidae > Chironomus > Chironomus tentans. Next base: position 12,562,162 of record OY754303.1, read on the forward strand.
CATCAAATACTCAATAAACTAAAAAATAATGAGAAAATTGTGCACTTAGTCGAGTATTTTTCACTCGTGTGTAGTTTTATATTCTATTTTGCATTTGAGTCATGAGTACATGGGTGTAATCAGACAATTTTTGAGGCAGAGACGTGGCCGGAAATTTTTTCAAGGGAGATTCATTTTTTTCTGAAATATCTTGTCAGGCTGAGTAAAATTGAAATTGTATGGACCTCCCCCCCCTTAAAACACCTATCTTAAATATATGAAAACCATCTGAAATTATATGGATATATTCTTTAAAAATGGACCGTAACAGATAAAAAGCATGCACATTGCTACCTTATCGTCTTCAATGAGCACTTTACGGTACCACTGAGAATGCTATTTGTCTGTTAGGGGTATATACCTCCCTAATTAATTATAAAATCAAATGAATACGTATCGAATCCCCCCAGAGACTAGCAGATTCACCCTTAATACATATAGACCATCATAGACTCATCTGAAAAGGTATTAACTCTTTTTTTGAACGCATGAACCTCCTTGAATATTCATGGATCCTCTTGAATACAAGTGGACATCCTCGAATACACATGGACTTCCTGGAAAGCATGTGGATATTATTAAATGGATCCCGATGAAAATGACAATATATTCACACTCAGAGAATACGAATTGACTCAGAAAACACTAGAAAAATACTTTTAAAAATGTCTAGACCCCTGAAAATGCAGAAACCTCTGGCAGACACTAAGAAAATACATATAAATCCCCTAAATTTAGTCAATAAACTTATATTTACACCCAAACTTACTCATCGCTCAACATGGAAGTAAACACACAGAGAGTGAAAGAAATTTAATTGATTCGTTATTTAATTACGCAAATAAAATACAAGAAGTTGTTAAAAATTACTTCATAATTTTTTCAAAAGAAAATTACACCACGCAAAACGCAAAACAACAAAAAATTCCAACAATGGGTGTAAAAAAGTGCATAATCACTTACACAAAGTTGATGAAATATTGATAGCAAAACTTACCTTTACTTCCTTAACGCGCGTTCTTATACTCGATTTGCCATTTGGTATGACATTTGCATTCTCAAATTCGACATCACAAGGTGAGGCAGGACCCTAGTTTGTGGAAAACGAGAAATGAGAAAAAAAATTATAATCGTTACTAATTTGATATGCACTTGTGACTATACATCGAGACGGAATTAATAATAACGCAAAACAACATTTTTTTTGCAATTGGTTTATATTTAGTTTCTATATGGAGGTTTTGAAACATGTGCAGTGGTCGTATAGAGACAATAATATGATAAATAAATATATTTTAAGGTCGTTGCTGTGGTAGCAAGCTGTCAGATTTTTTTATGATCATAACTTGCATAAATGTAGGAAAATAATCAGATTTTAATGCGATATTATGTAGACTTATTTTTAGCAGTTGGATTTCAATATATTAAAAAAATTAGTAATTAAAGTTTGATATTTATTTTTTTTTGAAAGACTTTGTTGCAAAAATAGACCACCTGAGGGTTTAGTTTTGGTTAATTCATAAGTCAGGAGTTGTTAAGTGTCTCAAGGTTCAGTTAGATAATTCATGGAATTTCAGAGGTGCTTATGTTGAATTTTTGACAATTTCAGCTAGAGTCATCTAAACCATAGCCAACTATTTCCAAATTCGCTACAATCAAGACAGTTCCCACACCCACAAACCAACTTTCACGTGTCCCATAAAAATTTAGATAAATTGTCATGAATTTTAAAACAAAATTTATTCGCGATAAAAAAACAAGTTGCGAAAGTCAGAAAACACATGTGAGACGGTAGTAATGTGACATACACGACAAGTAAATTATTATCATTTCGTGACAGTTTTAGCAATAATTTCAATTCATATTTGCCGAAACCATAAATATTATTGAATGATTGATGGAATTTTGTTTTCTTGCAAATTAATGAGTTGATCAGATGTTGGGAAAGTTTGTTTGACTTAAGGGGTTGACAAAGAGCTACTAATGCTATTATTCTAAATTTTCTTATTTAAAGTCACTTTTAGAATACTAAACCTAATATCTATAATGTTTATAGTTATATTTTATGATAAAGTTGCTAAAAGGGATGGAAAAATAATGAACGTTTGAAAAAAAAACATTGCTGCTCAGGATTCGAACCCGTGACTTCAAAAGGAAAAATTAAAAAATGCAAATACCTGGGGTACCCTACCTTACCTCTATACCCTAAAGTATCCACCTACCTTGCCCTCAGATACCCAAGGTGGAAGGTGGGGTACCTCGAGTAGCCCTAGAAAGCAGCGCTAGATGGCCACCCTAGATGGTAATATATTAAGTGGGCAAACAAAAAAACTCATGAAAAGAAGCTGTTGATAAAGGCAGTATCGCATTTGGTATTGGGCATTAGCAGACGACAGCCAGAACTAGAAGCATCTTTATAACGAGGACCAAAGAGTCAAGATAGATTATTATAAGGATGTATTAACAAAATAAAGCTATTCCATTTGCCACGGCACCTCGTGGAATTCCATTAAAATTAAAGGAAGATAGATACAGGCGACATCTACGAAAGCCAATGAATCACAATTGATCTGTATGGCCAGCAAAGTAAGTAATCAAAATTCCAAGAAATCACAATATTTTCATACTCATAACATCCACAAATGAATAGACAACAGCTCAATTCCTATGCCACTCAATTCTAATCAAATCAAAAGCCAAGAATGTGACATAATAATCAAGTAAAACATTTCTAGAAGACGAATAAACCAATAAACATTTCCACTTAATGTCATTCACTGAAATTATGAATATAACTTCTTTTATTTTTATGACATGATTGTCATAAAAATTCTACTGTAATCAAATATATTTTGCTTTTTATCAAATTTCAAAAGAATTTACTGCAATGTTCTGTAGAAAAGGAAACCTTGCGAATATTTTTTTTGTCGTAATAAAAGTGAACTTTGTTGAACATTCTGTGACACTTCTTTGTTTGGAAATTTTTATGTATGTTAATTCCAAATGTTTTTGTGGATTTTTATGCGTCATTGTGAGTGCTTGGAATGTTTATGAAATTTGGTTGATTAGTTGAGCCTTGATGTTGTAGAAATGCGTGAGTCAGACATGTTTCGGTCAAATTTGTCTCAGACGTATCAATCCCAATAAAAGTGGGTTCAACCGGATTCAACCCTAGCAAAGTCAAATCTCCAATAAAACTTACACCAGACTTTCAGTTTAGACCCAAAACATCACATCAACATCATTTTTTAAAATTAATTGCCTCAAATTCTTCACTTATTTTGAGGTCAACATTCTCATAACATCATAAGGACCCACACGAAGTATCTGACAAAAATGTACACAACATGTTACAGTTCAAAAATCAACAAAAACACTAACTTCTCCATGTCTGAATGTTCCAAAAACTCCATTCAAAAAATTTTCATGCATATTCTTAAAAAAAGTTTATAATTTATGATGAGTAATCAAAAAATAGTTTACCATATGATATTGATCTTCTGGATCCGTTGATGAATCCAATGTTAGATCACCCAATAGCACGAAACCAGATTCATTTGGCTGAAACAAATTATAGGAAAAAAATGAATATAAATTACATGCTTAAAATTATAAATTGATAATAATGATATGTTTCCCTTTCACAAGTCATGAAATAGTTAGTATTAAATGTGGAATCTCTCCAAAAATAGAAGAGGTTCATTATCAGCACAAAGAACAGAAATTTACAGTAAGATTATGAAAAGAAGCATATAATTTCTTTTTTATCGAGCATTTCCTCATTAAACTGAAAATGCTTGAACATTACTCGAGCATTGTTTTGTATCGTGGATTATTCAAATTCAAAATAAAAATTATATAGACGTGGTTAATCATGTTCGACAAAAGCGCATTTCTTAGTGAGAAAAATATAGTTTAAAAATTATTTTAAAAATAACGGTCAGAAAATATTTGAAAAGTAACGATAAAAAAATATTCAAAAAATAACGGTCAAAAAGAATTTAAGAATAACGGTAAAAAAATAACCGTCAAAAATTATTTGAAATTTTTGGCATTCATTCAAAATGACTCTCAAAACGATTGTAAATCCATATCTGGCACCTTCACATCTCTTCATAGAACCCCTCAAATCCATGTCTTTTCTCCATCAAACCCCCAAAGTTTCAGCATCACGTAAATTTACGTACGTATTTTTTAAGTCATAAAAGCATTAAGTAAGTCATTTTCGGAAGTTTTTTAACAAGTTCCAGCAGAAAAATTGAACAGCAGCCTAGTTCAGATGGACAGACAGACAATAATGTAAATTTTGTAGACAAAATACACTAAAAACTTTCATAGTTGAAACAAAAAGAAACATTTTTCTTCTTTTATTTCGAATTTTTTTGTTTCCATCCGCGTTCAATTTCAGGGCTAATGTCAAATTTTTTTGTGGCAATAAAAAGACGAAGAGAAAGAACGAAAAAAAAATCGATTTAAGATTTCTAAGGTTTGATAACGCATTGAATTATCTAATTTACTATGAATGAGAAAATGATGAAAATGTAGATACGGCAAAAAAGCTTTCAAGCAATATTTTATGAGTCAGTAGGAGCAATTGATCATCAATTTTACTACTTTATGACTTTTCTATAAAGCGCACACGCCTAAATGCGATCGGATAAAAAGGAATGAATAAATTAATGTTGAGATAGTCGCTGTGCTGATGCGAGACGAGGATTCGTTTAGAATTCTTAAAGAATTGAATGAAATTGAAGAAAAAGTATTTTTGTTAAATTTAAAATTGTCTGTTTTTAGTGCACTTTTTAAAGCAACAAACTAATTCAAGGTGAATAAAAATTTATTTTTTCTCCTTAAGTAAATAAAATAAAATGTTTACTGCAACTCGTTTAAAACTTTTATATTAAAAAATATATTTTTTTGAAGTTTTGTGGAAACATAAAGTTTAATCTTGACCGAAAAGGTTGATTACAAAATCGTTGGAAATCATCTTTATGGTTTTATGTTTCAAAATGAGAAGTTAGTCAATAGAATTTTTTTAATTAAATTTGAATTATTCATAAAAACAAATCCTAAATCAAATCGACTAGCGTTTTGCAATTTTCATTATGAAAATGTAGATAAATTTTATTTTTATTGAATTTAAACATTCAAAATTTTTTTTATTTTTACTATTATGGTAGCCAGAAAGAGGAGCAGGAACCCCTCGAAAAAAATTTACTTTGGATTTTTTTCTAAATTATAGTTTAATCATTCACGTACTTTTAGAATTAACAACAGTATACCTCAAGCTAGCACCACACTGACCACATGCCAGAATTTTTTGTGCTATTTTTCAGGACCCTTAAAAGTACTAAAGGAGTAAATTAATGACTTTGTTAAAAGTAACGTCCAGTATAGTCAAAAGTATGAAGTGATTTTAATGGTATTGTTGAAGTTTTGACCCGTCACAGGTAATGTTAGATAGGTTTTAAATGGCTCAACCATCAATGACTTTTTTAACAAGAATTCTTTTACATTTTAGTTATTTTTGTTTTTTTCGTGTAATTCAAGCAACAAATGAGTCATTTATTGCTTGTTCCAGTCAATAAAAATATTAAAATAGCCATAAACTGTTGCAAAGAAAATTTGTTTGATCCAGAAAACTATTTGTGACTTGAGAATGACTAACTCAAACCCGACTTGATCAAGACCTCAATTTCAAATTTTTAAAAAAATCTCTCTCTCTTCTTTAACAATACAAGTAACATCCAGACTCAAATTATCAAACTATTCTTCAACTTCAATCATACAAATAAAAAACATAAACAACTTAAATTTTTCTAAGCAATTCCGCTAAAAAGAGAAAATGACACACAGTGCAAGTATGCGACAGTGAAAATTGTCAGTTGTTAAATATTTTCGGAGTCACCTACTTTTTTTTGTCTACTTATTTACAGCAACATTCATGCTCATGACTTTTAATAATTCATATTATTATTATCATCATTTTTTTGTGGGGCTAAAAGAGTAATCATCACCCAATCTCCGAGATGCTTCCACATTATTAATAAATGAGTATCGACATAAATTTTTAATGTGATCTCGTTGAATACATGAGACGCTCCCTAGTTACAGTACAGAGCGTATCTAAAATAATTAGAAAAAAGGACTTAATGACCGTCATATATTACGATCTGACTCATCATCATCAACAGCAACAAAACAAAGTTGTTTGCGCTGTAATGTGCTGTTATCAATAAGAACATACACATTTAATGCTCAACACATTCAATTCATGTACTTTTTCCAGTTCTGATATAAAGCTCTTATCAATATCGATTTTGAGTCTTTTCTGAGGGAGTTGTATGTGGATGATGTCCATTGATTACCTTGCCTCAAAATTTTCTACAAAATATTTCTGCTTGTATGGAATATCACACAACGGTGGCGTTGTAAGGATTTTAAAAATTGTAACAAAAATCTATTCCAAGAAAATTAGTTCAAGGCCACGGTAACCCCCTCACTTCCTCCAAGGTCATGCAGTTACAGACTTAGCTCTAAAAAAATATCAAGCTACGCCCCTACCTCATCTTAACAAATGTCGGACGTCATAAGTAAATAACCCCTTATTTGACATTGTTGTTGCATTCTCTATATAATTTTCTCATTTGGTTCTCACATGATTCATAAAAAAGTTTTTAAAAATATCATAAAATAATTTTTTGGTTCACCGATAAACGAGAGTATGACTTTTGGGGGTCGTTGACAAATGAAGTCAATGAAAATTTCAATTTTTGGATCCCTTTTGCAAATTTCTGTGAGAAAATCATCATTATTTTTTGTGATAATGCATCAGATCTCCTTCTTTGGGTTCTCAACATCAAGATTGTAATTGAAGTGTCCATGGTTGCCTCGATCACTGGAGCCTGTTGTGACCAAGACATCAACGACCCCTTTAATTTTCAGACGTCATAACAGAATATCACCAAAGAGCAACATCAAGTAGAATTGCAAAACACAAGCAAATCTGGCAACATGTGACGACCATGCTGTATGAAAACACTTGCAGGAGGGGAAGAAAAAAAAGTTCTCGCTTTCAGTCGAGACATGAAATATTTAATATTCTGCTTCTTTTTTCAATACGTACTCGTGTATTTTTCTCTAACTTAATAAATACCGTTCACTTTACTGGACTAGCGCTCTTTCTTCTACTTCTTATTATTTATTGCTTGAGAATTTATTTAAAAGCAAAAAGAATTAGCAATTTAGAATGTAAATGATGAAGTGAACGCGGCGCATTTCCGTACACAATCAGTGTAATTGAGCTGTGGTGAAAAATGATTCTGATTATGAACTTTTTTTAAATTAAATGTTTGACCTAAATTTTATTTTGAGTGATTTATTGCTGCACAATATTTCTTTTTTGTTGTACCAAAATTTTAATAATGGGAATTTTTCGTCAGACATTCATTCGCCAATTTGTGTAACTGACCTACCAGTTAAGATTTTTTGGTCACTTTTTAGGTCGTCAAGAATTCTATTTCTCAAAGTAAATTCTGAAACTCTCACTTGTCATGCAAGCAAACAGCAAAACAAATAATTGAGCAATTATTAAATTATCAACTTAGTTAGCATATTTTACAATTAATTCATTATGAAAACTAATTAATTCACTATAAATACTAATTAATTGAAAGTTCAAATACAGAATTTATAGTGGCTAGACAAGTGAGTCAGAAAGTATATGTTTAGTCAATCGCTTTGTCATCCAGTTATCAAGAAATTTAATCAATGTTTTATCAAGTTATTTACGTGTTTAGTCCAAGGTTTGAAAAAATTCGTAGAATAGGAATCGATTCCAATTCTATCATAAGAAATTAATGAATATTCAGTGTGGAACTTCAAGGTTGAGTAGCTTTCAAGCTGTTTGGTCTATTTTAGTTTTAAATTGTGTAGTCTGGATAGACAGGGTCTGGTCAAAGTCTGGTTTAGTCGATATACTTTAGCAGTATGTCCATGGTACCATAGATTCTATAACAGACAGGATAGCAGTGTATCTAACTCATCTCAATGCTAGAACGAGTGAATCTGAAGCTCGCAGATAAATGGGTTATATTTAAACTATGAATAGCTAGTGTGAGTCAAGTCCTAGTGACCGGATAGCAGGACCCCCTCCAACAAAATTGTCAAAGTCATCCCTTTTACAGGTACATGTTCATATAAATCCCATCGACTTTAACTAATTTCAGAGAGACATGCTTTAATGGATATTCATCACTTAAACACAAATCAAACCGATTAATAACATTATAAATCACACTAACTACCTATAAAAACACACATAACCTAACTAGCCAGAAAATCAGCAATTTAATTTAATCAATCACCTAATTAACTGGCTTATTATCCAGTCAAAATGAACAAAAACAAACCGCACGATTTCAACAAGAGTGCATAAAAGTAGACACTCGAGTGTGGGTCTACTTCAGGAAAATATTATTTACAGTACACATATTTAAGTATTGGAATCTATTAAAGAAGATATATTGTAGGTATTGAAATCTATTTGAATATTTATTTTTTTGCTCGTCTGTAAGATCGTCTTCCTCTTACTTCCAATATTGTCTTATTAAATATGCCTTTTTAAGTAATATTGCTTCAAATACATACATTAAAAATATATAATAATAAAAAAAAGTTATAGAAATAAACGTAACGGGAAATGGCAACAGCAGCAGCAGTAAGAATGAACGCAAGTAGAAAAAAAAGAATTAAAAATAAAGAATTTTTCTTCATTCCAAGGAACAGTTTCTTATTCTTCATCACTACTCTCTTAAATTCTTTCTTTCATTCGACTCTTTTACCATCTAACGATGTATGAAAAGTCTTTCATGAATGTGATTAAATCACGAAAATGTGTGTGCAGTATTCATTAGTAATATGAGAAGAGATTCAATGCATCCATGATTTACCGTAATCGCCGCACGATAACAACAATATGAAGTAATGTAACAGACTATGTGAAATTTGTAGGGAGATTCTCAAACAAAATAAGAAAATGAAACAAAACTAGTAAAAATGTGGTCAAAAATGACTGACGGAAGCGCATTTTTCCAAAATAGAGTTGAAGCTTTAACTCAACCATATATGACCCCTCAGATCTATCCTTGGAATCCTTAAGTTTATATGACATAAAGTTCATTTAAGTCACTTCCAAAAGCTAGTTTACTGCTGGAATTTAACGATCAGAAATATTTTCCTGTCTTTTTTATCAGCCAGTCTTCTAGGTATATACCATTATGGTATACTCTAGGGTATTCAATATGGTATACCCAAGGGCACACGCTAGGTACCCTTGGAATACCCTAGAATACCATAAGTTTTCAAATTGTATCATATTTAGAATTTTGAGGTATACCCATTTGGTAGGGTACCAAATACATAGTTTAAGTCCAAAAACTGCATCAAATAAACTTAAAACAGACGAGCAGTTAGGCTACAGACAGAACGACTGACAAAAAGACGAAAAGCTTCCACTTTGGAAAAATGCGCTTACAAATCAATTAAATGTTTCATAACTCACCTTCGGCAATTCACGCTTACGTCTGAGAATGAGACCGTCATGTTCGATATAATCTGGAACGTCTTTCCTATCACTAAAATTAAATACAATTGAATTTGATGATTGATCATCGTCTTTTGATGACCATGATTTCTTTTTCACTGCCCATTTTGTCGTTTGTGGATTTGAATTTGACGACGATGATGATGATGATGATGACTCACTATCACTGTTTAAGGAACTTTTGTCACTATTATTATTATTATTTATGTTATTATTATCACGGGATTTTGTCATCGCCGCGGTATTGTTAATATTTCTCGACGGAACTGGTGGTGGAGGCGGTGGTTTTGTCGTCGGTTTCGTAATCACAAAATTTTCCTTAACTGTCTTTAATTCACCATTGTTTACCACTTCACTAGAATTTCCAGTTATATTTTTCTCATAATTCACTTTTGTTGAGACTGTGGTCGACGCGACACTCGACAAATTATTATTATTGGTAATAACTTTTGGAGTAAAACTCACAGAACTTATATCGTCGTTTACACTTTTCAATTCACTACCTTTAAGTTCCACAATCACATTATTTTTAAGTTTGTTATCACTTGACTCCAACACCTTATCAACATTCACATCAGTATCTGAATCATCAATGGTTTTAAGTAGATTATTGTTTTTAAATGATTTTGGTGTTGACGTTGTTACATCCATATGTAAGTTACTCAATTTATTTGATAATGAGGATATTATCGGGGATGTTGGATCGCTTGATCCAGACAGTTTCTTATAGGATCCCTCATTGACAAATGGCGGTGACATTGAGTTCCGATATGGTGACATGATATTGGAACTTGATGAAATTGACGAGTCGGAATTGACGGGTGAATAATCATGTCTCAAACGATACGCTTCCTTATTATCAGCTGGTGACCAACTTCCACTATGTGGAGACGATGACTTTGTCTCTAAATTATTCTTTATTATGTTTATGTCAAGCTTCGGCAGCACAGTTTTCTCTTTCGCAAATTTAGCATATTTCTCACTATTATTCATTGCATTATTATGATTATTATTATTATTACAGTTATTACTATTGATACTGCTACTGCTGGTATTGTTACTGACTTGATTAAAATGATTAATTGGCTTCGGACTAGATGTACGGGGTACAATATTTGGTTTCTTCGCACTAATAGCTGGCTTCTCCTGACACTTAAACATGGCCATCTTATTTGCAATCTCTTGACCTATCGGTCGAGTCTGTGAGTTACGTTTCTTGTGTGCGGAAGCCTCAAAAATTCTCATCGTTTGTTTGCAAATCCCAGCGGGAGGCCGTTCGCCATCATCAATAAGTGATGTTAAACGTTTTGGTGGCAAGTTGTATGATCGTTCACGAGCATTGTGAATTTTATCCTCAATTGTAACATCATGAGACTTAACTTTTACGTCACTACTATCACTATCGACACTATGACGAAACTGTTGGTGCTCTTGGCGGTAAATAAGTTGATCCTTTTGCATGTCACGCTCCCAGGATGAATGGTCGTATCGTAAAATTGCCTCAACTGATCGTGCACGTTTTAAATTTAAATTTTTATCGATCGAACGACTCGAGCGCGTGTGTTGATGTTGTAGCGCATCGGGAATTGGATAGGAATTGGTCATTGTTTTATGACTGTCTATACCATTACGATTGTTGTTTTTCAAGTTCTCATGATACACTTTATCGTTGCTAATGCAATTTTTATCATGTAATTTGATGTCTGTCACTTCGTCAAGTTGTTCAACATCATCGTCTTCATTCTCATCTTCGTCGAGTAAATTATTTAGACTTGTCGAACGTCTCAAATCGAGTATAGACGGTCGTTGTTTATTTGCCGACGACTGCCGAAGTGTCAAACTTAAATATTTGCACTTTAATTTACTCACAAACCCAGGACCGTATTTAAAATCTTCATCGTTCTCAGCCTGCACATCTGGTTCTATTACAATTTCCTGTTTTGCAACCATTTTGTTATGCGGTCGATGATGACTCACCCAATTGTCCTCAATTTTATTATTATGCGCGGAACTAACTGCTGAATTGCTTTTACTGTCTTTATCAAATGATTTTTTATTAAAACTTTGTGGCTGTTGATTACTTTTCAAGCGCGACGCATTATTACAGCTATTACTATTATTAACCACGACTTTTTCATGTGTACTGTTCTGCTGAACGTTTGCAACTAAAAGTTTTGATTTCGTCGGCGAGTTTGTTAATGTTGTTGTTGCACTAGCTAGTGTTGTTGTTGTTGCCGTTTCTAAACAAGCAGAGAAATACGAAACAGAAGAAGAGAAAATCAGAAAAACAGACACAATATGTTTTTGCACTTTTTGGCTTATTCACAGCCAATTTATGACTTTTATCAATGAAAATAAGCAAATAGCACTAATTATTATCAATTGATAGCAATTTATTGCCTGTAGATTACCTGCTTCGACGAGTTTTTGATCAAAAATCTGTTTTAAAGTTGAAACGCTCATCTTTAACGCGTTTTTCAACAAAACTGAAAATTTTTGAGAAATTTAAATTTAATTTGACCGTTAAATGCAATGTTTACTATGATAACTTTTTTTTAGCTTATTCAATTTTAAAATTTATTATTGATCAGGAAATGTTTGATAACAAAAAATAATAAATAATGTCAGGTAAATTATTGATGAAATGTTTACTTTGATTTAATTTTATTTGTAAATAAATAAATAAATGCATGCAAATTGAAGAATAAAATTTTGTAAACGCACTCCGAGGTGGGAAAAGTTTGTGGATTTATTTTCCACCACAGCGTCAAGCTCTCGTGTTCTGTTAATTAATTCATGTTGGAATATTTTATATAAAAATTGGAAAAAATATTTAATAAAAATAAAAAATGTTTAAATAAATTTAAAATAATTAAAAACTTTTAATTTTTATTAAAAGTATTTTTTTTTGAGAAACTAGAATTGTACTGAAGATTTCTGTGCATTCTGATAGTTTCTTGAACAGTCCAAATGATATCTTCGGGTACAAAAATAAATAAAATTCAGCATTTTTATAAAATACTTGTGAAATATCTAATATTTGTCTTCATGATCCTTTAAAACTTTTACATTTTTTATAGAATTTAATTTAAATTAAGTATGGTACTATAAATAAAAAACATCATGGGCCAGTTTCTAGGGCTACCCTTGGTACCTTACCATACCTCACCTCAGATAGGTATTATATTGTGTGCTGACTTGCCTCTTCTTTTACAAAAAGAATCTCACAATGTATGGTTATACCTTAGGATAGGAAGGTAGGGGTTGAGTAGGTGAGGTATCCTAGGGTATATCCTACCTATCCTGGGTAGGGTATCTAACCCCTACTTTCCACCTAGGGTATCCTATAGTATACCATACCAACCAGGGAAATGCTAGGGTACCCCAGGGTAGCCATAGAAACCGTCCCCAGAAATATAAGAAAATTAACAATTTCAGTATAAAATATAATTTAAATTTTTATTTAAAATTAGTTTGAATTTTTTCTATAAGAAAATTCCAATAAGATAATTATAATTTCTTTATAAAATTATTTTTGATACAAAATATTATAATGTGATAAAATATTAGTAATTATTGTAAAATATTTAAATTTAAATTTTTAAAATTGCATTTAAATAATCAATATCAAAGCCAATATTTATAGGGAAGAAAAAATCATTAAAAATTAATTTAAAATTCCAGTTTTTTATGTTATTAGTAAATAGCCATTTTGTGAAATTTAGATTAACCATTGTTAACTTTACGCAATAACCAAACGACCTCCTCAATCATTATCAAATCCTCAAAAGCACGTAACCCCATTGACATTCTTTTTAGCCTCAGGTCCATCGTTTTTATTCTTAATGACACTCACACCAATAGTTTCAAATGTTTTCATGATGACTGATAAGTCGTGACATTCAAATTGATTATTGGAAATATTTATTTCTCTCAGTTCCGGCATGATAAGTCTAATTCTCTCAAATCCATCAAGTTTTCTTAATTTATTGCCTGATAAGTCAAGAAGCCTCAATCGATCTAGTCCAGTGAACATGTGCAAGTCAACACTTTCGAGTAAATTATCAGATATGTCTAATGTGATTAAATGCTTGCTGTTACCGAATATTTCAAATGGAATGATCTCAATGCCACAGCCTTTAAGTAACAAATACTTCAAGTCTATCATATTTGAGAATGTATCTTCCTGCAGAACTCCAATGTAAGAATAAGACAAGTTCAAAAACTGCAAATCACCCAAAGTCTTCAATGTAGGGAAGACATGTCCAATATTCTCATTCTCACTCAAGTCAAAATGGAAAATTTCTGAATTTTCTCCACTGATCACGAAGCTTCTAATGTTATTTTGCGATGCCACTAATCCCTTGAGGTCATTGTGAATGTGAAGCCACCGGAGGTGATTTTGTGATGCGACAAGATACTCAACCGAGCAATTATCAAACGAAATAACTTGAAGGCGATTACTTTCCAGGTGCAATTCACCAATCTTCATGTCCGGACATGTGAAGCACTCAATTAAATTATTTTTAAGAAGAAGTGCCTCGAATGTTAAATGTGACACGCTATGACTTTCGCGGACTTCCTTAATTTCATTGTAATTTAGATTTAATTCCACTGACAACTTTTTTGTATGTGCTAGCGGAATCAAGGTGCTGAAATCGAGTTCTGAAATTCTATTGTATGATAAATCAACTTCATACAAGTCACTGCTACATCCACGGAATGTTTCTTCATTAATTGATGTGATTTCATTCCTCGACAAGTCAAGTCTCTGCAATTTCTTCAAATATGTCAAAAGTCCATCCTCAAGATCTGTTATTTGATTTCTATCCAAATGTAAAATGGTCAAATGTTCAGCATCTTTAAAATCCTCACGAGAAATTTGCCTCAAATTCACGTCCGATGCCCGAAAGACTAATAAACTTTTAAACGAATGGAAGAGCTGCGATGGAATAATTATCAAATTTGAATTTTTTACAACAATAGCACCGACTTCTTTAGGCTCAATTATGCCATTTTTGCCATCAACATACGAGTGTGATGTTATGTCATGTACAATTTGAATGACGCTGGACATTTGGATGACATTCGATAAATAGCAGACATAATGAGGTCCGTGACGAAATGCAATGCCAGAACGATGAAAGCTTGTTGTCTCCGTAACATAATCGTTGCACTTAAATGTTTGTCGACGCTGCATCGATGGATGCACAAAAAATAACACAAATATTATCCACAACATGATGTTTCACCTTCGAATGAAAGTACTTAACTGAAAGCTTCTTCTCAATTTCGATTCCTTTTTATTTAGTCTAGAGCATAAAGGAAAGGTACAACAAAAATAAAAATAATGAAGCGCGTGTGTGAATACATTAGCCATTTGAAAAAACATTAAGATAAAGAAGAAAGTATAAAGACATCAATTAGAGGAAAGAAATGTTTGGTTTTGGTGGTTTCTGGAATTCTTCTACGTTATTCGAGTTGGAACGGGAATGCTAATGTTACATTGAAAGATGGTCACGATTTTAGGGTATTTGATGATATGCTTACTTAAAAGTTGGATACTTTAGCACAGTGTTTCTCAAACTTTTATTGTTTGCAATAAACTAACCACCATTTTGAAGATTTAGCAGCACACTAAAGTCCCAAAAAATTATATTTGAACTCAGTTTAAGCTGGAAAACAACAGCAATCGGTGAAATGGCATCAGTGACCTAAATGGTGACCTAGTAACGAAGCTCGGTTCGAGTGTTGGGTGCATTTTTGAGTTCCTTGACACATAGTGTGTCTCCATTGCTAGGTATAACCGCTCTGCAGGGTACATCAGGTCTTATGACGTACTCATGCCCCTGAAATGTGCAGATCTTGCACGTGCTTCGGATCCCTATACAAACTGTAGGTCTAAAGGGTATGATAAAAGCACTATTATTATTATTAAGCTTCCAAAGTATCCAAAGTGTGTCTAAAGAAATTTTTGATCTAAAAATCTCCAAGTATATCCCGAAACCCCTATACCCAAAACTATACGCACGTGTTGCTACTAAAGCACATTAAATAAAAGAATTATTGATTAATGAAATTTTTCTTTCAAAATTTATTGACCTTTAAATTTATTTCGTAAACAAGAATCTTACGCTACAATGTCATGACAGTTAGAATTAATGACCGATGGAAGCAACAAAAACAAAGCATGTGTGACACAATTTTATGTGTGTAGCAAAAAAATTGAGATTTTTAACAAAAATTGATCATTGATTCCACAAAATTAGGTTTTTTGAATGTAATTTATTTACAGTTCTGTCTGTGAATATGGTGGATGTTTTCTAGACCTTACACATCAACTGTTTTCAAATTATCACGAAGGATATTTTTATTCTAAAACTTGTTTTTGCATCAACATTTTGTAAATAGTAATTTTTCAATTAAAATTGAAAACAAGACATACAAAGTTCTCATTTTAACACTTTTCTAGATTTGCATCTTCTCTTTTGTTGCATGAATGGTGATAGTAAACCTTGAAAAAGTTCATTAATCATGTTATCGTTTTGCCATTGAACTTTCGTTTCTTGTTTTCATACGCATTATTTATGATTTGTTAGAAAATTATCGCGTGTTTATGAAATGATGGTCTTCTTGCTGAAAGTTTGACACGAATGAAGTTCAGGATCCTTACAGCCCAATCAAGTTCTTATGACCAATTGCGCAACAAAGAATTTTTGGCATTCAAGATCAAATCAAGTATTTGAACTCTGAATTGGTTTCCATATGGAGCTTTGTGTCAATCGGGTTATGTTTTGAATTTATGGATTTTTAGTAATTTATTTAAGCTTGTAATGTATGACGATCTTATCAAAGGCTATTTGTAATCCATCCCTCTTGTTGCTGCAACTCTACATTCCAGACACGTAGTCAAATGGAGGACTTGAGCACAAATCCTCCTCTCAACAGAAAAATTTCTTCAATTTGCTGGTGTTTTTGATTTAAACATGAAAATTACCCCCCCCCCCCCCTCTCATTTTTCCACGAAAATACGAAAAATTTCTGGACACTAGAAAATTTATTTCTGAAGTATTTCTCTTTTTTGAGCACATGTTCTATTGAACGACCTTAAATAAAACTATCAAAGGGCATTTAAATGATAATATTTTAGAAAACAAATTATTTGTATTAATACTGTAATAATAATCTCGTTAGAACAAAGTTCATAACCTTTCTTCAATCGCAATGCAGAGTATTCTGGTTTTTCCAAAAAAAATCAATAAATAAATTTCCAACTTTTTTAAATAAAAAAGTAGAAATTGTAATAAGCAAAAAAGGAAAAACCACAGTAGCTTTTACTGTGTATTTCCCTATCTAACAAATAAAATAATTATGAACATAGCAGAGTGTCTCGTAGAAATATGTAGAGTAATTTGTAGATTCAATTTTTATGTTCATCATTTTGACCTTTTTACTTGAGTCCCTGCTTGACCTCTTTGCAGCAGGGTTGATACAAAGGTGCCTTTGACCAGATTTTGCCTATGATCTAGCAAAGTCGTGCCTTTGCAAAGGCAACTTTTTCTTGCCTTTGCCTTTGTTTTACCTTTGCAAAGGCAGTGCCTTTGCCTTTGAATTTGCCTTTGTCTGTACAAAAAAATAAAAATTTCATATTATTGATGATGAAATGAGCATCAGAAGTTCAAAAAATTATTTTTTGAATTTTTCTTCTTTTGCACAGGCTTTATGAATTATGATTTCAAATTTTTACAAAGATTTTCAAAGGCACCATCAAAGGCATTGCCTTTGCAAAGGTACAACAAAGGCAAAGGCAGAAAATTTTGCCTTTGCAAAGGCAACCTGTCTTTGCCTTTGACTTATAATTGCCTACACCTAGATGGTCTTTTTCAAAGGCAAATGCTAGATATCAACCCAGCTTTGCAGGCGCGTAGCCAAAGAGAAGAACCATCGACAAAAAATTCACCAATTTGCTAGGTTTTTTGAGGAAAAAAATTCAAAAAAAATTTCTGGTCTCAATTTTTTCATACAAAAAATTTGTAAATCCCTCTTGTGAAATTTATGGCTACACCCCTGCCTCTTTGTGTCGCTCGGGCTAGCATTGAAGTCTTTTATATCTTTGATTTGAAAAGATATCAAATTTAGGACATTTTAGAATTTAGCCTACTGATCATTTGGCACGCTATTTATGGCCTCTGTCCTCTGAAAGATTCACTTATTTCTCTATTTTCATAAGTTGTATTCTACCTATCAGAAAAAGTTTCTGATTACCCCAGTAATAAATAATTATCTTTTTTTGCAAAAAGTACCAAACTTTAGAAGTTTTTGGTTTTTGGATATTCCTTGATATCACTCAAAAAGTATAAAATACTAAAATAAATTGATTAACTAATAGTACATCACACAAAGGTTCAATAATTGTTTTTTCCATATTTTAATCGGAATAATAATAGTCATCAATATTAAATGCCGATTCATCCTCTTCATTAACACATCTTAATCATAGTTGAATGATTCTTGAAAATCATTACTTAATCATTCAGGAAACTTTGAACAGCTAAGTACCTGCTGACTATTTTAAATATCAACAAAATTCGTCATTACCCATAAAGATTAAAGAATGTCTACACAAAAATAGAAAATATAGAGCAAGACGACTTTATTGTATAATCTCACTTCAATAATCCCACGGAATATCCCTTTGAAAAATCAAAACATTCTCAATTGCTCTTTATTTCTCCTCTCAATTTTCTGTAAAATACCTAAAATCCTCTCCAAAATTGATGAGATTATGCTTACGATCACTAATTTACATAAATTCATGTATTAACAATATTCTCACGTCAATACTAATTCCATTCCTTTCTATGTGGTCAAGTCATGTTATATTGATATTGATGCCAATTCTCACAACCAGTTTTTGTTTTCTTCATTTTTTTTCTTATTGTTCAGAAATAAAAAATTGTCTCTTCAGTCGTTTGGAATCAATTGTCTAGTGAAGAGCTTAAAAAATATTTTGAAGTATTTTTTTGTGTTATTTATTTAAGAGTATTGCTCAATTGATAATAAGATGTTGCGTAGAATTTTTGTTCTAGCTTTAATATTTCATTTTGGTGAATTTACGAATATTGGACGAGGTAAGTTAAATTAATTAAGCATCTTAATCATTATTTCACTTCATTTTTAATTCCGATTGTTAGTATTGAGTCAATTACCCATTCCTGGACCACCAACCACATTTATTACGCATACATTTCTCATAATTCCATTACGACCATCCAATACTCGACCACAATATAATCAATATCAACCTTCCATAGATGGAACACATATAAATGAAAGATTTGGTAATAATGAGAATCAAAATCAGTTAAATCAGCCGAATTTAAATCAAGCAAATGCTGCAGCATATAATTCAGATTCTTATTTCGTAAATCACCAAAATAGTGATCCGCAAACAAATCAACCAACAGTAACCTCAAAACCATTGTATCATCAACCGCAACCAAGTCCATCTCAAGGACTAAATGATCAAAGTCTTTATTTCATGAATGAAAAAAATGACCCAACAACCTATAGAACCTCACCAAAATTCGATCGAACAAGTATGATGACATCTGAAGAATATACTCAAAGACCAGGTAGTTATCCAGTTATTCCTCTATGAGAAATTTAATTAATGTTATTGACGTGCATAGACTTTTCAAATGGTTTGGTTTGAGACTAGAAAATAGGGGCTGGTTTTAAGTGCTACTCGGGGTAATTAAGTGGTAGGTAGCGTATCCAGAGGGGTGATTTGGGTGTTAAAACATCAAAATAGAAGAAAATCCCATAAAACCCCCTAAATTGTTGCTTCAATACAAAACTCCCTCGACAAATTTCTGGCTACGCCCCTACCCTACATACACGGAGTAGGGTACTCTGGATAGCCCTAGAAACCGTGTCTTGGAGCTTGAAGTTACCTTGTTATAATCCTCGAGTCGCGATCTACTCAAACCCTCCCACTTGATTACTCGTCTGATAACTGTTAATAAAAATTATTATCAAAACGATATAAGATAAGTGACCTAGTTCAATGTTGCTGACCTAAATTTCTCTAGTATTATCATATTATCGAAGATAAAACCGGTATTCTAACTGATTTAAGAACAGGCAATGAAAAGATATTCAAGCATACTTAGATCTTGATTGAGATAACCCGCATTCTTCTTTTATATGTCGTTAATGGGTTAAAACCATTTTGTAATTGACGCCATTTTCGAATGACCTCAAACAGAAGTTACAACCTATTATGCTGTCCAATAGTTTATCAACTAACCCTAACCCTCAGATCTCTAGACATCAAAACCCCTGATCACCATCTTCAAGCTAAAATGAAACTTATTTAAAAGAAACTCAATAAAATTGAACAAGCTTAAATGAAGCCAATGTTCTTTGTCTTGTCTACTAACCATTTTTTTTAAAGAAAAATGTGAGGCACTGAGATGCTAACAATACCGTTCGTGTCTAATTTGTGATTAGCTGAATTATGACTCAAGTTGCAAAAAAAAATTATAATCTGCTAATTATACGTGAGAAAACCATCAAGATCAAATTTTAAGGTTCTTAAAATGTCAAATAATGACATAAGTTTGAAAATTAAAAATTTAATGAATATGAAAACCCAGAAAGCGGTTCTGAAAACTTTCCAACGCGTGGTCAATAAAAACTTGTGCAACCTCCAAAAAAAATATTAAATCTTATCAGACAGAGAACGAGATTTTCAATAAAACGTGGGAATTCCCAATATTTTTATACTAATACATTTTATTTATATTCCACACAGATCAAAGGCCAAGCTCTGATAGTTTTGGAGATCAAAATAATAAAAATAATCCAGATGATACTTCCTCAACTTTCCCAAATGAGAGTGTAGGACCTTTCAATAGTCAAATGACATTCAACAAGCCATCTATTGAGAATAAAAATAAAGTTAATATTGACCAATACAACAAACCTGATGAGAATGCAATCATCATTCCTAACATGCCGAGTAAAGTAATTGAAATAATTTTCCCGCCAACATTGTCCTACGATGAGGATGCAAGCAGTAAGTATTAATGAATCATTAAAGCTGGAAATTTTGTGATGTAAATAAATACCGGAATGCATGTCGAGTTGACAAAACAAGATTTAAGTATTATAATCAGTTCTGACCGGTTTTCTTTTACCATTCAAGCATTCTGGTATTATGATGATTAAATTTTGAAATGAATATATTTTGCGGGATCTTAATATTTAATTATTTTATGGGAGAATACATTTATTGCTGATGTGATCAAGATCAAATAAAAGAGAATGCTAATAATGGTG
This sequence comes from Chironomus tentans, assembly GCA_963573255.1. Classification (NCBI taxonomy): domain Eukaryota; kingdom Metazoa; phylum Arthropoda; class Insecta; order Diptera; family Chironomidae; genus Chironomus; species Chironomus tentans. The sequence goes on from OY754303.1 coordinate 12,583,151, forward strand.
TTGATTTGTGGTTTGCTATATGATATCGCCCTAATGATAGATTGTGAATCAAATATACATTGTTTAAGTGGATCATAATATCCTGTAGATCAGAGACGTTTCCAAAAAAATTTCAAGGGGGTTGATTTTATTATTATTATATAAATTGAAGAAGGGAGGTACCCAAAATACCCCCTGGATACATATCTGGTACAGATACTCAGATCCATTCTTCCTGACCCGTTCCTTAGTCTAAAATTGTTCAGGTCACTTTTTGTCTCAATCCAATGATTAAGCAAGTCTTCGATTCTAAACTTTTGATTTTTCACAAATTTGGGAATGACAGGATTCGAACCAATGACCTTCGAGTTACCATACCAAATTTAAGTCGTGTATCTTATCAATTACTCCACAGAGCCACTAAACTTCCTTCTTTAAACCGCGGCATCCCTATGATATATTCTGAACTTTTTTATAATCCTAAAATAATAATTAATTTTGTTTAATTTTCAGCAACGACAAGAGCATCAATTGTAGACTCAATAAGACGCAGAACATCGACAACAACGGAGAGTTCATACAACTATAAGCAATAATAAAAATAAATTCGTGTATTTTTATTCAATAATCTACATTTTATTAAATTTTTTTAAGTGTAAGTTTCGTCATCATCAAATCAATTAACTAGAAATATTCTTTTTTTCTGTTTTTGTATTATTTAAATTCCAAAAAAAATGTAATATAGAGAGAAGCTTTAATCATCAGTTTTCATACTTTTTTTTATAGATTTTATTCTCTTCCTTAAAAAGTTGGATAAAATAATGTCATTACTATGATAATTGATGATAATGTAAACGATCCGAAAAGTTAATTTTTCATAATTTTTTTAATTTAAAAAAAATAAAAACGAAAACAATTTTTTCACAATTTTTTACAAAATATGTATATATATATACTTATTATGGCAAGATCTAAAGGACAAGAGTTTTTTCATTTTTTTTCTTCATCTTTCCATTCTAATAGTAAACTTAAGATTAGATTCCTTTGCTTCTAATATCATAGCATTCATAGCAAAACATTATTTCGTTTCTTACGTGCGCACCAAAAAAAATTTTAAATCCACAAAAAAAACAATAAAGAATAATAAAAAGTGATAAATAAATATAAAAAATTTAAAAAAAAAGTCAAAAAGGTACTTGATTAAATTAATTATTAGATGCTTTTTCATTAAGCGTGCCGTTAGTATAAAAACTAAAGTTTCTATGTGATGTAAAGGTTTGTATGGTTAGGAGACATGCGGGTTTGTAGTTCATTTTTTTGGTAAAATTTTTAACAATTCTTTTTACATTTTTCAAGCTTTTTGTTAAAATTATTAAGAAAATTTCAAAACTTTAGTCACAATTTTATTATTTTTTTAAAAAAATTAAATTTTTTAAAGGTTAAAAAAAATTAAACTAAAATTTAAATTTTGTTAAAAATTTAAAAAATTTAAAATGTTAAAAATTAATTTTTTTTAATGTTTATAAGTGATATTTTAATTTGAAATTTATTTTATTTAAATAAATTCAGTTTATTTTAAAAAAATTAATTTTTTTAATTTAAAATTTAATTTAGTTTTTAAAAAGATTTTAAAGTTTTAAAAAGATTTTAAATTTTTAAAAACATTTATTTAAAATTTTATATTTTTTTGGAAAAGTTTTGAAATTTTCTAAATTTTGTTCCTAAATTTTTTCTAAAACATTTTTTTTATTCCCACGAAATTAAAATTTTGACCCCATTTTTGGTATTTCTAGCTCAAAACTATAAAATGATTCATAAATCACAACAAAAACAATCAAACGAACCTAAAAAGCCGTCGAACTTTACAAATCCCCACAACACTTCCTAACCTTACATTCCTTCATGTGATGTGTCGATCATATAGAAAAAAAACCCTAAGAATATATTAATAATCAATTTCTTTAATCAGTAAGAAATTAAATTAAATAATGTGAAGTAAATAAGTAATAATTTGATACAGTTAAGAAATAAATTAAGAGGGAAACATATAACATGTGACTTTTTTTTCATTATGTATCAAGCTTATGCTGAAAGGTTTTTTGTTTTTCATTTTAAATAGTAGAATGTTTAATGCGAGCTTTGCTCGATGCTTTGCAAAAAGAAACGCCTTATCAACTAAACACATAAGAAAGCGACTTGTAACTTAAAAGTAATTTTTAACGCAAAAAAAATCATAATTAATAATAATTATAATGATAAATTTTAAGAGTAAAAAAAGAATACACGAAAGAGGTGATGATTTTAAGCAATCAAATGTGAAAAGAGAAAAATACTTTGTCGATTTAGAAAAGAAGATAGAGAGGTAGATTTTTCAGCAGTTTTTGTGTTTTTTTTTTGGAAAGCTTTTTAGTTGGAATTCATAGTTTATTTTGATATTATCAATAAAATTGCTTAAAAACTGTTGAAAAATCTTCCTCGAAAGGTTGGTTTTGATCAGGTGCTGGATTCTAAGGATACCCAGGGTACCCTTACCTACCTTAGTATAGGGTTGGGTAGTGTACCCCAGGTAGGCCTAGAAACCGGCCCCAGAAATTTTTTTGTAGGATTCTAATGATATTTTCTCACAAAATCCTACCAAAATGACAATTTGAGGTATGTTAAGTCTCAATACATTACTGACCATAGCTAATATGTCAACCTCAACCAAAACCAACCCCATAAAATTGTAGTTTTTGACCAGAGTACAACTCAAAAAGCGTATCTTCTTCATTCCTTAGAAAAAAAAATTAAAAGAACTTTTTTTTGTTAAATTTTAAAAGATTATGGAGAAAAAAATTAAATCGAATAATATCAGTCTGACCAAATGTGTTGTTTTCGTTTTATGTATGTATCTAATGCTTCATTCGCATGATGTACCTATGCATATTATTCTCAATTATTAATAATATTTTTTAATCTTTATCATATCCATCAATATGCACATATCTTCTAAATGAATATCACTGCCATCACTTAAAACAATTAATTCATATATTTTCTGCAGCGTTTTGCGCCACAACAACAAGGAATCTTATTATCCTCAATATCGAACTTGTAGTCATATGTTAGTTCTTCTCCGGTTACGATGCGTCGTAATGCAAATATTATTATGTGTTTTTGACCCAATATATCAACAACTTTTGAGTAGCAGTTTGGCTGTAGAAAAAATAAGAGGATTTTTTAGCATTTTTTCTTCATAATTTAAATAAATTAAATTTCCTTACATCACATGAGTGATTAATGAATCTTGCTGCTGTTCCGCTCATTGTTGCATCAACAACCAAATTCTCGTCAATTTTAAACATATAGCAACCAATTCCTTTACTATCGTAATACCGTTCTCTCTTATCAGTCAATGTTGATCTTATTAATTCTCCAGCATATTCAATTACCATTTCACCTATTAAATAAAATTATATGTACTTAGTAACTTTAATCAAATAAGGTTAAACATTTACATACCAGCTTCAATGTCTCTTGTACAGAATAGACCACGTCCATGAATATGAGATCGATAAACGCCTACGTTCTTTTTATATGTCTCTTTTAATGTTCGATATTTCATAGCCATTGGAAGATTACTGCCAGTTCCGCGTCTAAATAAATAATTAATTGTAAACGTCATTAAACTCTTTATGACTCTATCAACTTACCTCAGGATAACCTCGTCATTATTGCTCTGTAAATGGACTGGCATTGGCGGAAGTCGATGTCTCGATGCAAGCCAACTGAACATGTCATACTCAGATCGTGTACTGAAAGGCTCAAATCTCGCACAACCATAGATGTTCTCATACAGAATATCATCAGCATCACTAATGTATTGATTCAATGACATTAGGGAAACAGATGAGTTGGAAGACAGGTTTGAAGCGTTTGATGAAAAGGAACTGCTACCATAGAAGCCACTCATGCTAGAGCAATTACCGTTCATTGATGAGAATGACGATGTCTAAAGGAGTAAATAAATATTAATGGTGAACTTATAGAAAGAGCTCTAGCTTTAAGACATACCGATGATGTTGATGATGCTGATGAGTTTCTACGATGATATTTCGGAGAGTATTTTGTGCATTTTTCGACACCTACAATTAGATATTCTTAGATAAGTCAATGGATTCTTCAATTCTTGACAATTTTAGCTTACCTGGCAATTGCTCCAGTAAATACTTAAGTGCATTCGTCTTTAAACCTAACATTTGATCACCTGTCATTTCATTAAGTCTTCCTTCAGGCAATGGCATAAGGCCATGAGCCTTTCTTGCTAATTGAACAGTCTCAAATAACTTCTCCCATATCTCAGATATGGAAGTGGATTTATATGTAAAGCCATCTTGCGATTGAATCTCAAACAATAGTTTTGGACCTGATGACTTGCTGCTGGTTGTGCTTGTTGGCGTTTTCTCACGAGACGCTTTCGTAGCATATGTTGAACAAGCTGATGATGTACTTGGACGGTCAGATGTAGTCTCTTCATCATATGCTGGGAATGGAGTTTTTTCATGAATTTTTAATTCTTCTGAATCATCTTCAGTGGATATTATCTCATCTGCCGTTGACAAAGCATCCTTTGTTGCTTTCAACTCAGGAAGTACTTCGAACATTGACTCGAGATTTACTTTATCGACTTCTGCTTCAATCTCTTCTGGTATGGTCTTTTCCATAGGAACATCAATTTGCTCTATTGTATCTATAGGATCTATCGGTGTGATCGTAATTGATGGTGGAATTAGCTCAATTGGAGATGGTGGTAATTGTGGCTCATCATCTAATAAATTAGCACCAGTTGCCACTGAATCAATCGTTTTAGTTAAGGAACATACTGAAGAAGTTTTTGTAATTATGCATTTCTGCTGATCAATAATACTTGATGCACTTGTGGAGGGAATGGGATATGACTCCATATTTGGACGTGGTGGTGTTGAGATCTTCATTTTCTTATCCATCTTATCCATATGCTGATCACCTGGCGTTATTGTTATAACATTATTTATTGTTGATCTTCTTAAAGCGTCAAATAGCTCATCTGCCTTGTTGCTGCTTTGCAATTCCATTGCAATTGATTTAATTTTCTCACAGTAATTCTCATTTTCGTTTTGTGATATGACATTACTGTTAATATTATTGTTGTTATTATTATTGTTGCTGCTACTTACAACACTATGATTATCAACAATTGAAGGCGATGAATTACGTATAGATGCCACATTATTGGATCCAATGTTTCCAGATGATAAATTTTTGTTTTGATTATTTCCTTTAACAATATTGCCACTTTTGTTTGAACTTGTGATATTACTTGCGTTCTTTAACGATGTGACACTTGCTGGCATTGGCAGCACTCGGTTTGTTGGACGATTTTGGAAATTAGACTTAACGCAAGAGTTTTGATTTTTGCTACTGAGATTATTGAATATGCTGTTCTGGGTCTGTAGAGGATTAACAACATTTGTAGGTATGTTTATAGTTGATGCTTGTGCTGTTGATGTTGATGGATTTTCTATTTTAGTTTTAAAATTATTATTGTTAGTAGTTATGATGTTATTCTGTACGGTTCTAAATGGCTGGTCTATGGAATTTTTATCCAAAATTTCTGTCTCCATAATATGCGGTTCGGATTGAATGTGAGCTGATGGGTTTGTTAAAGCTGACTTTACAGTCACTGACTGATAATTGTTGCTAATATTTTGTTGTATAGGTTTCGCTTGTACTTTTAATTTCGGCTTAATTAACGCTGCCGATGTTGATGAGATTTTTACAATTTCTTCTTGAGGTGTCTTCGGGCCTATCGTTCTGTATGTCGCTTTTTGTTTCTTAGCAATAGTTGCATTGTGATTTACAAGCTGTATGCTCTGCTGAGATTGTTGTTGATGTTGCTGCTGTATTTTCGGTTGACTGTCAGTATTTAATGTTTTCAGAACGGTAGTTGTTGTTGAATTTGTTGACGTAACATTCATTGTTGCTGTTGATGTTGTCGGTACAATTTTACTCACTATTTGTGGCTGAATTTTATTTACTTTTGCTTGTACTTTAGTCTTTTGATTTGAGGGTTTCAATATAATATTTTGAGATTTTTGATTTCCATATGCAGCACCAATTTCGTGAGATTGTTTCTTCTCATCCATACTATTCCATGATGAGTCCATGATTTGTGGCTGATGGATTGTACCATCAGATGCATTTAATAATACATATCCAGCTGGAATTTCCATTTGTATTGGCTCAATTTTGCTTGCTTGAAAAACTTGTGTTGTGGTTGCACTGAAACTGGAATTCTGACAAATACCCTGCATTGCTGTCGAAACAAACTGTTGTGAACTCATTACTGTATTTTGTACGATGGTTTCCAAACCATAATATACAGGTTGTGATGTCAAATACATGCATCCAGATGACGGATCCATTTCGATTGATGTTGGCGTTGATCCAAGCATCATTTGTTCTGCCGAAACAACTCCATTAACACATTGTAATGCTTGCGGTTGTTGAATTAATGTTCCCATTATTGGTGATTGTTGTACGACCGGAAGGACTGAGAGTCCATTTGGTGTTAATACAAGATTACTCGTGTTATTTGAAGGCAATTGAAAAGAGTTTTGGAAAATTTGTTGATTCGACACATTGGACTGTGGCTGAGAACTTATGTAATTTTGTGATCCATTCTTCATCTCCTTTCCGTTAGATCCAATTTGTGAAATATATTGAATAGGTCCATTAGCTTGTGAATTATCAGCTGAAATATATTGAACAAATTGTCCATTTTGATTCAATATCAACGGATATTGGCTGATTTGTGGTGCGATTTGTTGCGCAGGTTGTTGAAATATGATATTTTGTGCAGATGCCGGTTGTGCAATTGTGGCTTGCGATTGCGAAGCATTACTTCTTGATGATTGGAAATTTGCTATTTGAACATTTTTCGAATTCATAACTGAAATTTGTTGCTGTGACTTTGAGCCGTCGAGCTTTTTCTTGTTCGTGACTGAATTAGCCTTCACAATTTGAGCATTTGTGACTGTTTTGTTGGGCTTTCCTTTTACTGGCGATGGAAGTAAAAGTGGCTTCTTTTGTGATTTATGTTGATCTTGATCAGAGTTATTTTGTGATGTAATTGTCATGATTTGCTGAGTATTTCCACCATTTCCAGGTGCTAGCTGAATATATTGAGTGGGTTGCTGCTGCTGTGATGAATTTATATATTGTATACCGCCATTATTAATAACATTTGCCTGATTATTAAAATTTCTGATTGGCATAAGAGTTGCAGTCTGTCCAAATTGGCCTAATTGTAATGGCTGTGTATAAATTTGTTGTCCTTGTTGATCAACTATCACATTCTGACAGAGATTACCGTCATTTGATAATGCTAACTGCAAATTTTGTAAGTTGGGTATTTGAACTCCGTTATGGATTATACCATTTTGCGTGGTAAGAGGATTATTGATGACAATCGGTATCGATGTTGCCATTGATTGATTTTGTTGTTGATTTATCATTGAAATGACATTTCCTCCTCCTAATCCAGCGATTGTTTGGTGTTGTGATGTCGCATTTGAAATGTAAACATGATTACCATCTTGAGCCTCGGAATCACTTTCACTGGTATTTTGAATAATTTCGCACGTTGCTAAATGCCGTTCGTAAGATGTGCGATTTCTATAAGTACATCGACATTTTTCACATGCCACTGGACCATCAGATTGCATGAGAATCTCGTCATTTAATCCATCAAGTTGAGGAATTTTGTCAATGAAATCCTTGCTTTTTCTTAAGTCGTTTTGTTGATTTATATACTTTTGTACAGACATCATTGAACTAGCTTTTTGATCTTGACTTCTAATGCCCGGATTATTATTACTATCATTACTGTCAGTTGCACTAAGCTTACGCTTTTTTGGTTCTGGATCATCTCGTTTAACAAACGAGTATTCACTGGAAAATTCTGACTGGATTGAATTAAGTAGTCCATTTAAATCACTGTCAACATCACCATCTCCATTGATGTGATTGCTCTTGCTATTTTCATCATCCTCATCAGATACATGATTGAAGAATGCAGTTTTAACATCATTTGGATCTTTTGGGAAAATATCAAACATTGAGATTCCATCAAAAACATCATGAGGAAGGTCCTCAAAAATAGCTGCTTTTATTTCCGGCGGCAAAAGGTCATTTGTTGAGTTTTGTGGCTCTTCGTCTTGCGTTTCTTCTTGTATCATTGTGTCTTGATCTTTCGAAATTGAATTATGGAAAACTGCAATCTGCTTTAAATTCTTCTGAATTGATTGTAAACTTCTCGTATGATCAACAGTGAAATTAATTCCTTTATCCATTATTAATGAATGATAATTTGATCGTTGTATTGAAACTTTGATTTTATATTCAACAATATTCCACGGTTGTTTTGATGACCAAAATAATCGTGTACATTCAAAGTCAACTGGAATCAAATAATCACCTGCATCACTTAATATAGGAATAATTCGCCCTAATTTCGTAACACATAAAGATCCAATAAGAAATTGAACTTTTGTCGCCTCAACGGTTTTCTTTTTTCTCCGATCCAATTCAACATATACCGAACGATTGACTTGAAAATTCTTTTCGGATTGTTTATCATCATCAGTCTTTGAAATGTGTTGTGGACAAAAGACACTTTTATCTATTCTAAATTCGCACACTGATTTTGCACATTGAAAATGATATTGTTCACCACAATTCTTAAAATTACATCCAACTGTTGCACCTTTAATTCCACATTTACTGCATTTTATCAATCGTCCTCGAGAAATTGCACTATGGACATTCTGTAATGAGCCATCAATCTCCTCGTAGACTTCTGCTGACCAAAGAGCACAATTTGTATGAATCCATGTATTATGGCCACAATATAACAGTCTTCCTTCCTCATCTGATGTGCACTCACCCTCTTTCTTACATAGCATACAGGAGCGTGCATCTTTCTCATTGAAGAATATTGATTGCATATTTTCCACTTCATTTTTAATTAAGTTCTCGGGTACATTAAAGTTTGTCATTATGAAGTAATCACTGTTCTCAGTTTCAAGCATTAAATCATCAAGTAAATCGCTTTTTGAATGATCATTCATTGTCTCTTCAAGAGCATCCGTACATGCTTTTGTTTCATTCTGATACCATGGAAAGATTTCACTGATTATCTCATTATATGCAATCACTAAGTCATCAGATTGAGCATCATTGAGAATTTTGTTCATGTCGTAATTAAAAGCTTGTAGTGAATGATATTTATTATCGTGAATGTTTTGTTTCGTTAAATTGATGCTGGGTTTTAATGGATCAATATGCATATTGTTGTTATCATTATTTCCAAAGCAATTGCATTGTACGTGATTATCGATTGGCGGTTCAACACAATCGTCCGTTTTTAAAGCATCAAAGAGTAAATTAAAATTTGTTGGTTCAATGCTATTACTGTGCCTGCGAAAATTCACATTCGATGCACCACAGAAGCAATTCGGATTCTTCTTACGAGGACTCATTCTCAGAAGGGCACATGCATGCCGACTTTTACTTAAAAGCTTTATAACACTCAATAAACTCGTTTTAAATTCAGCCTCAACAGATTCTCTCCATATGTTTGACGATGCATTATTCGGAGAACATTTCTTACAAATGAACTCAATGTGCTCGGGCAGAACACTAAGTAAATTATACTGCTCATCAGTTATACCCTCGCATTTAGCATGAACCCAACGCTTACAATCACCACATTCCATCATTTTAACATCGTAATCATTATTTTCATAACATTTTTGACACAATGGGCAGTAATTTCCTTTTCGCCGAAGCCTAAAACAATTACTACACATTGCAAGATTTCCAATGAATTTTGTAACATTTGTTGTACCACACGATTTACATTTTAAGCATGTTGCACATATTAAGGGACGATCGGCACACAAAAGTCTCTTACTTGTACCCAAACATGTTGTATGGAAATTCTTTTCGCATTTCCAGCATTTTACTTTTACACCTGTTGACATATTACATGTATAACATACTGTACATCTTGGACACAGCCAATTTAATTTCTTATTTAGTGGCATGTCATAACCATTATGATCAACTAAAGCGCCAGTTTCCGATGAAATGTTAAGGTTATCGGACGTTTCATTAACAAGCATTGATGATGTGTTCAAAAAGTCATTTGTTTTAAATCTCACATTGAATTCGTCTTCAACGCAATAAAAGTGATAAGGTTCACAGCAACAGACGCAAAATATTAGTGGATCTTTACCGTAGCTTCCGCACAAAAAGCAAACGGATCTAATTGGAGTCTTTTCACTGAGTATTAAACCAAAACCAGTACGGCTAACTTCTGCTGGATCATAATTCTCCCAGAAATCAATTGATATCATCGGCGGCGTGTTACTAGTCTTCACATTATGATGATTAAAGAGGAATCGTTTCGATGATGGAATTGATTTTGATGATATTCGATTGAAATTCTGCGTTTGTGATAATGTGAGATTCGGTCGTGTAAGTTTTCTAGTAATTGGCTTACAGATATCCAAAATTTCAATCTTTTTGATCGATTGAATATCATCGAGAGATGCTTCAGATCTTATGTTAATCTTATTTTCATCAATTTCAATCTTTGTTTCAATTTTACTTTCTGTACTGTCAATCTCAATATCTTCTATTGCATTAATCTTCTCCTCACTTAAGGTTTCAGCCACAAATGCAAGATTCTCCTTTTCTGAGTTATCATCCAGTGTTGGATCTTCTAGAATTGCTTGTTCCTCTGCATTTTCTACACCATCTTGAGATTCTGGACCACCAGGGAACACAGCAATTGGCAGTCCAAGTACAAGTGAGGCAGATCTGCAAACATGCTTAACTCTTGGACCTTTTAAGAGTAATCTCTTCTGCCTTAGACTGTCAGATACTGCAACATTCGCTGGATTTAGAACTTGATTCTGTAATATTGATGCTGCCGTTGATGAAGGTGTTTCTTCCTGCACTGGGACTGTATTTGTCGTTTCAGTTGTTTTCTGAGATATTTTCGGAGATATTTTTGGAGATCCTTTCGGTGACCTGGGTGATTTCTTTGTCTCACTGTTTGAAGACAATACTGCAGCTACAGGTGTCGTCTCTTTCGGTATGTCAACCAATAAAGGCTTATCACTAGCAAATGCATTTTTCAGGACATTATCAACATTTGATTTAATGTCTGGCTTACTTCCAAACGTAAAATTATTAATAGCCAATGGATTTGATGATAATTTGAATGATGAGAATGATTTGATTGAATTTAAGAATATATTTGAGTTATCGTTATTAGATAAGACCACTGGTTTTGAAGGCTCCATGATATTCTTCGGTAATACATTTGTCAAGCGTGCTTTAAGTGGAGATGGCAATTGAAAGGAACTTAAGCATTTCTTGAGCCAACATGCATAACATCGTCCCTTACTTAATGCTTTCAAATTTGATTCAACTTTCGATGCTTTCAACGTTTTTGTTGGAACTGGTTCAATAGTACAACAACCTAAAATATGACATAAATAATAAATTCACATCCCTTGGGGACATAAATAAATTTAAATACTCACCATCTCCTTTATCACATTGCCAATTTTGTACAGTATGCTTATTGACACGCTCAATCATTTTTGACATAAATTTCTTACAAAGTTCGCAGCATATAGCTCCATATTTTCTGGGCTGCTTGCGAGTCGTTATGGAATTACATACAACACATACGAGAGACTTTGTAAAAATTGCAGATGATAGATTTGAAGAGGAATTGGGTGAGTTGAGTTTGAGGGAAAATGGACTTTTGATTAAGTTTGAGTCACTCTCTTGTGATCCAAATATACTAAAGTTTGTAGAGAGCTGCAATACAGGCTTTCTAAGAATTGATGTTGAAAGATTATTCGAAAGTTTGTTGCTATCTGTCGATAGTACTGACAACGCCGGTGCTGTTGTCGATGAAATTGATGTTGATGGAGAGAGTTTTGACGGTTCTTTTGGCTTTGTTGACTTGATCTCCAATTCATCAACAAAATTAAAGCCTAGAATTTAAATATTTACGTAAGAACAAATTTTTACAAAAGTTTAATTTTCTTACCGAAATTCTTCTTTTCCTTGAGTAGAGATGATGATGATACTGGATCTCCACCCTCACCCCATGGACTTGGCTTAATGACCTTCTTCTTGGTCAACGATATATCCTCACCCGTGTCAAAAAGGAATCTTTTATTCGGTTTGATAACCCGTGATGAATTCACACTCAATTTGGGCAGATTAAATTTACTAGCCACAATAACATTTGACGCAGCTGCATTCTGCTGTGACTGTGGACTTGTTGACAACTGATGATTTCCATGATGATCGCGCCCAAATTTTAGTGAATTCAATTTATCAATATTATTATCACTTTTCTTAACAATCTCCGTTAGCCTTGATGGTCGCACTATACAATTTGTTTTATACACTAGAATTGGATATTTAAGGGACTCTTTCTTAATTATAGAAACTATAGGTCCGTTAAAATTCGGATTATATACGCATTTCACTTTGCACTGATCACTTGTTTCTATTGTTTGTCGAAAGGTCACATGCTTTTTTGAATTTTTCGTCTTTTTATCTAATTTATCACAATTTAAATCGTTTTTGCTTTTTTCCGTATTTTCCATATCTTTTGTTGATGTTAAATCTTGATTTGCTGTTTGTTCAGTTGTCATAACTGGTTTTGATTTTTCTTCACTCTCCTCCGTTGACTGTTTTGTTGTTGTTGCACTTTCCGTCTTTTGTTATGCAAAAAAAAGCGAAATAAAAAAAAATTATCAAGGAGAGAAGAAAAAAGAATTGATTGGCATAGTGCATATATGTAAATATTCGAAAGGGAGAAGGAAAAAAAATTGCGTAGCAATATATTCTGCTTCGGACGCTAAATTCTTTTGTAAAATTAACGATTGTAAGTGAAAATATTTCGATAATTTTTACATTAATGCACTTATAGCCACATTATGCATGCTAACATTCATCATTTAATTTGTATATTGGCGAGAATGTGCGAGAAAATTCATAAAAATTCGCAATTCTGCAAAAAAGCGCCCTCTATTTTTACCTACCTGGTAGCCATGTTCATGTTTTGGTGAAGCCAAATTTTTTTCACTATCAATTTCACAATGATCATTAACTCTTTTGTCACAATTATTATCATATGATAAAACACTAACACGCTTCTTATTCACTAGTTTGGATGGCTTTCCTGGAAATTTCGTTTTATTGAACATAATTAAATTTTTTACATTTTTAACTTTTCACAATTTCTTGCTGTACACACTCATAAACTTTTTTTTTCTGACATATCCATTTTCATCATACATATCCATCACCGTCTTTGTAAACATTGTGGTAAACAAAAATCATTTTTTGGCCTTTTTGGGACAATTAAGGGAGGATTTTTGATTTTTAAGGCATCAAAATTTAGAAAAAATCAGCAGGATTTGTTTAGATGACAAAAATTTAATGAATATTATTTATTAATTGTGAAATTTTAACAAATTTGTTCGTGTAAACATTCATCATTAACATGAATCATTTAAATCCAGTACATCATTACACTGCGGGTAGAAAATATAGAAACATAGAATTTTACACCTACGAACAGTCTTTAATGCACTGGAAATATTTCCAATAGTATTTTTCTGAGTATAAAAACAATAAATAGCCTTTGGCGGGAATTTAAAAAATAATAAAAAAATCAATCCGACAATTAAAAAAATTAAAAATAATTAAAATTTAAATAATTATTTTAACTATAGTTAACATTAAATCCAGCATTTTCCTCCTCGTCGCATCCAAAACATTGCAACAAAAATTCTTACAGTGTAGATTTTTTTCTCTCAAAAAAATAATAATCTAGCATAAAATTTTTAACAGTGTAAACTTTTCTTCGATTTGAGTGGCAAAAAAAATTTCATAGCTGTCATAATTTGTGCAATTTAAAGTGGTTTAGAGATGTGTTATATGATTAAAAATTAAATAAAAATAAAATATACTGTTCATAAAATGCCATTAGCTAGAAAGGATTTAAATATATGGCCCTCAAAACAAGAAGTCGCGGTAAGAAATTTTTTTTTAATTTTTTTTCTCTTCTCCATCCTCAAAAAAAATTTAACTTGTTGTTCTTAAGTTTAAAATTCACTTCTGATGATGACATTTATGATGATAAAATAAAAAGTTTTAATTCAATTAAAATCCAATTATCTGTTTTTAAGATTTTTATAATGTTATAAAAAATAATAATATAAAAAATTGTGAAAATGAAAATTCATTACATCCGATTAGACGTTCCTCCACCCAACAATAATACATTATATAAATTTTTTTTCATTATGTTTATGCAATTGATGCCTTCCCTTTATACATTAATTACCAACCAAGGCAACAACAATAAGTCATTACTATGTTAATGCCTATACAAAATCAATACAAAAAAACATTTAACAAAATCCACTAATTTTCTTTGGTATGTCTTTTCTCTCATTTTTGCAAGCATTTGCAATCAGTGATTCTGATGACTATTCATTTGTAAGGAGATAATAACATATTGATATTTTATTATTAATTCATTTTTAATTCATTCTCTTTTATTTAAATTTATTTGCAAATAAAAAAATCAAGTTTTTTATGCAATAACACTTGAAAATGTTAATCCTTAAGTCTTCTCTCGTAAATATTCTCTCTATTTCTTCTCTGTCTCTGTTTCTGTCTTAATAGTCCACTTATAGAACCTTTAGAAAAATTCAATTTAAATCTTCACTAATTTAATTTTTAATATTGACATATATTCTCAAATGAAGAAAATACGACATAGAGTCCTTGCAGCTCTTTCTTCTTTCCACCTCTCCTATAATTTATGAATCTTCCTCTTATTCGTTTTTTGGCATGTGTATTTATAAATTAAATTTCAATCTCATAATCATCAATTAATGTCTATCATGTTCTTTTTGCTGTGGATGTATTTTTAAAGCATACGTAAGTGATGGAAGTTTTTTTTGTGAATTATAACGCATTTTCCACTGATGATATTCAGTTTTTGATCTGAAATCCGGGTTGCTAATCTGAATGAAAATAAGCTTGGCTACCATCAGATTCTGACACATTGTTTGTGTAAGCAGTTTTCGTGTTTAGATAATCGGGGAATTTATTTTTTTGCATACTGAATTATGATTAACTGGGTATTGAAATCAATATATTAATTTGATTACTGTGGAATGTAGCTATTGGTTTTTGAGGATATAGTCCTGCAATTTTTCGTATATTAAGGGTGTGCAGATCAGGCTGGGTTTCTTGGTATATCTGGTGTACAGTCTGGGGTAGGGGAATGGGTATACCCTAGGGTAGAGGTAGGGGTAAGCCCTAGGATACCCATTGTGTGGGTGTAGGGGTATACCTAGTAACTCAGCCCAAGGATGTAAGACGCTAATCTAGATTTTGAGGATAAAATTCAAAGTTTTAACAATCAGACCTTAAGACTTGTGAGTGACTGTGTACTATGTTGCGAACCCAAGGACCTGAGTGCTGGTCAGTAATGTTATGTATACATGGATAAAATCTAAAATCCTTTTAGAGGGTATGAGTTTGAGTCCAACCTTGGTGGACCTTGTTTCACGCCTACTATGTTCTAAACTATGTTTTATAAATGTGAATGTGCTTGCCTTAAGAAGAAAATTCTTAGATTGGCACTAGATCTCATATTGTGATTATTTCTGCCAATTCCTGTTTTTTCAAGCAAAGTTTTCACAAAAATAATCCTGTGATGTCTAAAAATAAACCAAAGCAGCTTAAATCCTGACTTTTTCAAATGTCATGTTAAATTTTCATTTTATAAAATTTACAGCTTAACTGCCATGCCCACAAAAATCACAGCATTTAATTCCATCTCCGTGATTCATTCATAATTTCACTAATTTTTTTATGTTTTAAAGCTGTGAATGTTAAATATGAGCGAATAATGTTTACACACATCTGAAATTATCCAAATATTTGCATATGCAAATAAGGACTTTTTTTTATCGCACAGGTTGAAACTAAATATATCTTTTTTATTTGCTGACTTGGTTTTCTTAGATAGTACATGCGATATAATTCAGTATTAAGTGCTCATGATATGACTCACATTGTGAATCTTCTTTGTACGAAATTGAGAGTGATTCTACAGGTAAAATTAATATTTATTAAATATTTATGAATTATTTATTAATAATAATAATTAATTTTATGAAATAAATTTTGAGCTTTGGTTGGGGTGAAGTGGGATACTTTAAGAATGACGTCCAGCATTTTGAGGGTAGGAGGGTCTAGAGTTCTACGAATCTTTTTTGATGGACGTCATTTTTGGAATAATTCCTTGACTTAGGGGAGTAGCCATGGGGGGGCTTTCGAGTGCTTCAACCCTCTAACAATGAAAATCAAACTCTAAACTTCAGTGACGAATTTTTAAATTAAGAA
Source organism: Chironomus tentans (assembly GCA_963573255.1). Taxonomy (NCBI): domain Eukaryota; kingdom Metazoa; phylum Arthropoda; class Insecta; order Diptera; family Chironomidae; genus Chironomus; species Chironomus tentans. The sequence continues at coordinate 12,599,678 of OY754303.1, forward strand.
TTTTCAAGCCCCCTCTAAAAACCCTTGACTTCCTTGTTACTTCATACAAATCATTCAAAAATATTTTCATTCGATTACTCCAAAGTTCATAAAGCAGCCTTGTAATTCTAAAGTCTTATCAAGTAGATTAATTTTTTCTTGGAAATTTTTTCTCTAAATAATCCTCGATTGCTTCAAATTGATATTCATATTATTGCTGAGAATAAAAATAACACAAACTCTTCAATTAACTTTTTTTCCCACCCTCGGGACTTAAAACTTCAATTCGCTTGATTAAAATTCTTTTGGAACTTAATTTTTGTTTGTGTAACAGTATCTGTAGAACTTTTTTTTCTGATGGATCATAATAATGCAAAAGGGCAGGCAAAAGGGTGTCAGCGACTCGATGTCAAGTGTTAATGGTGTAAGGTTATCAGCAGGTTTTTCCGATACTAAACAGAGCCACAATGGTATTTTCCATGACTAGACCGGGAAATCAGGATAGTAAATCCTGAATTTTCATGCCTAAGACAAAAGTTATTTAATAATTTATAATTTAATTTCATGAGGATTGTGTGAATCCTAGTCATAACGACAACACTATATGTGCTGATTGATAGATCAGCTTCTGGTGGGAATCAAGTCCCAATTTATTGCCTACATATGGTTCGATACCCCAGATTCAACTCTGCTCAGACACCACAATAGAGAATCTCAATATTTTTGCAATTTCTAGTAAAAGTACCACGTCACACAGTTTGCCAGCCACTGATCTATATAAACAAACAAATTACACAATTAAGGATCCGAAAAAAGTTTGCCAATTAAATTGATTAACTGTTGATCAATTTTACAAATAGACAAACTTTTGATACAACACCCATAAACTCTGTGGAAAATGCGTCAAAGAGATTTATTGTCGACCTCCAAACATGCACCCCCTTTACACCTCCTATGACGTAAATTTAATTTTATTCCTCCTCTCCGCTCGTTGTGTCTTTGAATGAACATCAGAAGAGGTTTTAAATGTAATTGAATTTTTTTTTTCGTGTTTATTAATTAGCATGTAGACTTTAAGTAATTTTTATTCCAGATCCGTGTTTTTTAATCTGTCTCTTCTATTTCTCTCTCCACACAAAATATTTTTTTCTCTCTCTTTGTTTCTATTTTTCTATTTATCTTTCTCTTTGTCTTCCGATTTTTTTATCAATATCTTAACTGTATGTTAATGAACACAAATGAAGTTATTGTAAAACAGATGATAATGATGCTTTTTTACTATATCAATGTCAATCGTCAAACATTTTACTTTTAGAGTTCATCTCAACAATTACAAGAATTAGAGATGGTCGTTGACGATGGATCAGTCATTAAATATCCACAAAATACTATCAATATTAATAATAACAATAATAATAATACAATGGACAAATTACAAATTTCTGGACACGACGATGACTCAGATGATGTTGAGATGAAATCTGATGATATAATTTTTGAGCTAAAGGACCTTGTTAAGGATGGTCATGAAAAGGCTACACCATCACAATTTGAATTACTTAAAGTATTGGGTGAAGGTAGTTTTGGTAAAGTTTTCTTGGTCCGAAAGGTCATTGGTCCTGATTCCGGAACATTATATGCTATGAAAGTATTAAAAAAGGCAACTTTAAAGGTCAAAGATAGGATGAGATCAACAAATGAGAGGAATATATTAGCCGATATTGCCGTTGGTCATTCCTTTATTGTTAAGCTCCATTATGCCTTTCAAACGCCCGGTAAACTTTATCTTATACTTGACTTCCTACGTGGTGGAGATTTATTCACAAGATTGAGCAAGGAAGTCATGTTTACCGAGGAAGATGTTAAATTTTATTTAGCTGAACTTGCGCTAGCTATGAATCATCTTCATTCACTTGGAATAATTTATAGAGACCTGAAACCAGAGAATGTAAGTTGACATTTATAGCTTATGCATTTGATTAAACAATAATTTACACAACAATTGCAGATTCTACTCGATGCTGATGGACATATTGCTCTGACTGACTTTGGTTTATCTAAAATTCCTCTCGGTGATTCGAAGACATATAGTTTTTGTGGCACTGTTGAGTATGTTGATTTATCTTATCTTGTTTGCTTGAATTTTAATTAAAATTTTTTATTTTTGACCTTCAGATACATGGCACCTGAAGTTGTAAATAGAAAAGGTCATACTTTTGCTGCTGATTGGTGGAGTTTTGGTGTTTTAATGGTAAATTGTCAATTTATGAATTTCTAGCAATCCATTTAATGTCTTTATGTCCTTAGTACGAAATGCTTACTGGCAACTTACCCTTCCATGGTACAAATCGTCAGGATACAATGAATCAAATTTTAAAAACTAAATTAGGAATGCCAGAAAACCTTTCGCCCGAAGCCCAGTCACTTTTAAGGGCATTATTTAAGAGAAATCCTCAAAATCGACTTGGTGCTGGACCGAATGGCATTGAAGATATCAAGCGTCATGAATTTTTTGCAACCATTGATTGGGATGCTTTATTAGCTAAGAAAGTTCGAGCACCTTTCATTCCATCTGTTGCACGTGCTGACGATACCTTCTATTTTGACTCTGATTATACTAGTCGCGATCCTCGTGATTCACCGAGTGTTCCCGTATCAGCGAGTGCTCACGAAATATTCCGTGGCTTCTCATTTGTTGCTCCTTGTCTGCTGGATGATGAAAATGGACAAGCCATAGCATTGAATAATAATGAGCGACAATCGTCATTCCATTCTTATGAAATTCCAAATGTACAACCACATTCCTTTACCGATGAGTATCAGCTTAAGGAAGTGCTGGGCAGAGGAACGTTTTCAGTGTGTAGACTTTGTGAACACAAGACGACAAAGAAACAATATGCTGTTAAAATAATTGATAAATCACGACACGATTGTCGAGAAGAGGTACTGTATGATAATCAAATTATTTCATTCTCCGTCCTCGAGACTTTCTCTTTTTCTTCTTATTTTAATATAGGTTGATATACTGCTCAGATATGGCACTCATCCAAATATTGTTACATTATATCGAGTCTTTGAGGATCCTCCATCACGTTCTGTGTACTTAGTTATGGAATATTTAAAAGGTATTTTCTTGTATTTAATAATCATTATCGTTCCGTGTTTAACAACAATTTCTTAATTTGTTTTCAGGCGGTGAATTGCTTGATCGAATTTTAACTATACAATTTAGTGAACAAGAATCAGCGGCAGTTCTTAAAAGCACTGTGTCTGCACTTTCTTACTTGCATGATCATGGTGTGGTTCACAGGTAATTTATAAAATTACTTTCTTTATATTTACCTCAATTTTATACAATATTAAATTTCACAGGGATTTAAAGCCATCAAATCTTCTTTATGCTTCCATCAATCACACGCCCGAGTCTTTAAAACTTTGTGATTTAGGCTTTGCAAAGCAATTGCGCGCTGATAATGGACTTTTAATGACCCCATGTTATACGGCAAATTTTGTTGCTCCCGAAGTATTAAAGCGGCAAGGATATGACCAACTTTGTGATATATGGTCATTGGGTGTGTTACTTTATATAACGTTAAGTGGTCGTACACCGTTTGCCAGTACTCCTAATGATGAGCCTGAGACAATTTTAAAGAGAATTGGCAGTGGACAGATCGATTTGGAGAACGGCGTAAGAATAACTTTGAAAATTGAAGGATTTTCATGATTTAGTTGCTATTCAGTTATTGAGAATCTATAAAATTTCCTGTCCTGGTCTCGAATATTTTTTTGGACCAGGAAAGCAAAGGAAGATTTTAAATTCCCAATTTTTGAAGGACGTCATTTGCGAATGACCCCTAAGTCAACAACCCCACAAAACTAATAAAAATTTTAATTATTTTTTAGCGTTGGATGTCAATATCAATGGATGCAAAAGAACTAATTAGACACATGATGCACATTGTACCATCGAAACGTCCAACGGCGGCACAAATCCTACGACATCCGTGGACTGTACGACAAGCGTTAGCATTCGATGAAGCTAGAATGCATCATCAAGTTGCAGTTCATCAAGCGCATCATGTGTCAATGTTAAAACCAACATCAAAAGACATAACTGAAATAAAAGGAGCTGTTAATGCAACATTTCGGGCTATTAATTCACCTCAAGCTTTGGGAATAGGAGTTGGACCCGTTCAACTCAGCGAATTAGCTCGCCGACGAAGACGAGGTGCTGAGAAAGGACATAACTGAGATTCAATGAATATTTTTGTAATGGATTTCTAGTTAGGTAGGCATCGTATGATGAACTATTGATAAAAATTTAAACAAAAAAAATGAAACTTTTCTACCTTATTCGAATGATGAAAACTATATTGAATATTGACAAAAAAAAGAATATATAATAGTAGACCTAAAGACAAGAAAAAAATGCAATTTTATTCTCCGGTAATTGGAATTGAATTATGAAGAAATATCGAACATATTTCTCTTTCTCTATTTGAAAAAAAAATATTTTATCTTAAATAGTATTTTATCTACACATTATTGATATTTGTCTTATTGAAAAGAGAGTAAACTTTATACCTTTATGATAAGGTCATATGTATTTTTATCAATAATTTACTATTGTAATATTAATTGTAATTAAATTTAGTGCCATTATATGATAAAATATTATTGAAAACAATCCAATGCTAACGCATGGAAATTTTATGAGATGGAACTGGACGAGAAATGAAGAAAAAAATCAATTTTGTAGACAAAATATCCTAATTTTAATCTGTCAATGCCAATCTTTTATTTTAATTCTTCTCTCTACTTTTACATTTTTGTCTACATATAGAAAAAATAAATTTTTAGTGACAAAAAAGCTATGCCAAAAATTTTAAATTTTTTTTATCACAAAAATTTTATAAAAATTTATTAAATTCAAGGATCAGACACATTAAAAAAAAGCATTAGATTTTTACAAAAATGTAAATTTTTAAAATTAAATTGTTTTGAAAGCATTGAATTTTTTAAAATACAAAAAATTCAAATTTTTAATTTTTTTAAAAGCATTGAAATTTGTAAAATTCCAAAGAAATTTTAAATTTTTTGAAAGCTTTGAAACTTTTTTGAAAATTTAATTTTTTTAAATATTGAAATATTTTCAAATATTTAGAAACTTAATTTTTATAAAAATAAATATTCAAAAAGTTAAATTTAAAAGAATTAATTTTGAAAAGTTGAAAATATTAAATTTTTAAAAATTTGTGGAAAAATTTATTTCAATTTTGAAATCTGGACTTTTTTAAATTTTTATAAATGTTAAATTAAAACTCTAAAGTTAAAGTAAACATTTAACATAAAAATTTTTTTGAAAAAATTTAATTTTTTTAAAGTATCTGATCCTAGAATAAATCTAATTATTAATATTCACACCGCAGCATAAAAAACTAGTAAGTTTAACCAAACATGACTATGTTGACCATTCTTGTTATGGTTTGTTACTATTCACTCAAGTATCACACACATTTTTTTATTATATTTACTATGCGTCAGCAAGTGTGGCTGATATGGAAGTATTTATATCATATCATGTCAAACCAGCTGTTTAATATAATAAAAAAAAGTGTGGCATTTTTTAATGAGGTTTAATTTTAGTCAATACCGTCCAAACGTGTGCTTTTCGAATATGTAAATTTATTTTAAAACTATATAAACCAGATGGGAGTTGATATAACGGAATGAACAAATGTTTTTTAAGTAGAAACATAATTATTTCAATATTTAAACAGATTTTTTACAAGAATTTTTTTTGTTGCGGTGTGAATATGAATAATGAAATCATGACATTTTATATGGATGGTTAAAATCTTCTATTGATTGGAATTTTTGGACAGGAAAAAGAAAAAAATTGGGGTACAATTTGCAATATAAAACATTAACCCCTAAATTATAAACCTTTCCCATTAGTATGTAGGGATACCCCCCTCTCCTTGCTATTCAGTGTATGGATTATACCTGGTTACCATTAGAAACGGAGATGAAGCGTCTCATGATAATGATTTTTAATCAGAATATGGAAAAGAGATGTAATTTTCAACTATTAATAGTCCTGTTTTTCCAAAATTACTCAAGGCTCAAATATTTTTATAGAGATTTTAAAAATTTCATGTGTTTATAAATTCTAAACGTTATTAATCAGAACATTCCATTTTATTGCATCCACAGTTGGTGTTTGAGAATTATAGTGGAGCATTTATTACCTGTGGTCCTCTATGACAATCATTGTCTTACCCAGGGACTGGTTGCTCGGTATACCCTAGTATATACCCCTGGGGTAGTGTATACCGAGCAACAGGCTTAAGGTAATAGTTTTGCATATCTAGACAGCAAATCCCTCAGAAACTATCTGAACTACACACAATTACTGACCTATTTAATATTTTTTATCTGGGTCAATAAAAAATTGTTCGTTTAATTTTTAATTGACTCAGACAGTAAGCATTTGTTAGGCTAGGCAGTGAAAGAGGCCATTTTCGGCAGAATTCAAGTGGGAATAATTGTCTTGGTCAGATTAATTTGATCTAAAGTCTGGAAATTAAACTGAATCTAGATACTTTGACGACCAACTCTGAATGCATTATTTAACTTTAAAGAAAAATTTGAAAAAAATTGAAACTTGTGTTAAAAATAAATTTAAGAAATTGCGTTTAAAAATTCAAAATTTTTAAAATTTGAGTCTTGAGAAAAACCACAAAATTAATAGAAGATTTGACCTCAACTTTTACTATTCCCTATGTTAGAAAAAAATTCTGAAATTTTTAATGTCAATCATATGATGAGGAAAAAATTGAGTATGTATGAAAAAATAAGACCAAGGAACAGAAACGTTGAAAAATTTCAATAATTTTGTGCCATAAAATATTTGATTTTTGAAAGTTTTCAATATTTTTACTTTAAAAATTGAAAATGTTTCAATAATTAAAATTTTTAAAGCGATAAAAAAATTGCAAAAATGAAATTTTTCGAGGTCTCTGACCCTTGAATATGACTTTTATTATTATAAATAGAAGGAAATTTGAAAAACTTTTTTGATGTTGTCGACGATTGGAAAAAAATAATAATTTTGATGAAATAATTACTATTTAATTATCAAATCAGGAGATAAGATTGTTGTATTGAGAATTTTTCGAATATTTTCCTTGTGGATGACAAAAAAAAACATGAAGTCATATAATATTATCTATATTATATGGCAAAGTTCAATGCATTAATTCTGTTATTTTATTATAATAAAGATCAAGCAGCAAAAATATTTATATTCCTTCATTTTGAATTATTTCTTATTACAGAGGGTATCAGGATGTGCCAGGAGTGTTATTATGAATAATTTCATTCAAAGAAACAAAGGAAAGGGGAAAATAAAAATCTAACTCGATCACAGCACACACGAGTACAGTACATAAAGCTTTTTGACGACAACAACCCCTACTTTTGCGTCACTATTACAAAAAAAATATAAAATTTGTCTACAGAAAACAGAAAGTCTACAAAACATGATGCAAATCCATTCTGGCAATATTCAGTTCAATTGCGGTAACTCTAAAGAAAAATCAATATTTTGAGCTACTCAACTTTATTTAATTCTACCGATTTTATTATTATTTTAGTAGTAAAAATTAGTGAAAAGTGTTGCTAATTGCTTAATCTATTGATAAAAGTTGGAGTACAGTGCAATATGTTTAATTGTGCTCAAAATAACTCAAATTAAAAAATTTGCCTAATAAAAAAATTTTTCTAACACAATCACACACACGCCCTCTTACAAGTAAAGAAAGCTAAAGCTTACTTACTTTTTTCTCCTATTTGATCAATAAAATTCAATTGAGAAGAATAAGTGAAAATAAATTCTCGTTCCTTTTGACTTAAAGAACATTTTTGTGAGTGCAAAAAAATTATAGTAAACGGTATTACGCTTAAAGTAACATTTACGCATTTTTTTTCATTCGTGCATAAAGTGCTGAAAGAAAGGCGTAATAAAAAAATCAATAAATCTCAGTGTAGTGCATCTACTCAGTAAATCAGAATCAGAGTAAGAAAAAAAAATTTAAAAGTGTTTGTTACAATGACGGGAGACACAGCAATGCAAACCGACGACTCGAATTTAAGTCAAAATGGAGATGCTAAGGTCTCTAAAAGTATGCTTACGAATGAGAATCGTACAAATCTCATTGTTAATTACCTCCCGCAAACCATGACCGAGGAGGAAATTAAAAGCCTATTCTCAAGTGTTGGCGAGGTTGAAAGTGTTAAATTAGTACGCGACAAAAATAATATACCCTTCCCACCAAATCCCTTAAATCCAAACTCGATACGTGGCCAATCACTTGGCTATGGTTTCGTTAACTACCGACGTACACAAGACGCTGAGCAGGCCGTTAATGTTCTTAATGGCTTACGCTTGCAAAATAAAGTCATTAAAGTCTCATTTGCAAGACCCAGCTCCGAGTCGATTAAGGGTGCAAATCTCTACATCTCTGGCTTACCAAAAACAATCACACAAGAGGAACTTGAGGACATTTTCAGACCGTACGGTGAAATAATTACATCACGTGTATTGACACAAGAGGGAAATGATAAGTTAAAGGGCATTGGATTTATTCGTTACGACCAACGAAAGCAAGCCGAGAGAGCAATTTCAGCATTAAATGGCACTACACCCAAAAATCTGACTGAACCAATTGTGGTAAAATTCTCAAATACACCAGGGCAAAACAAGCAGAGTCCGACGCCGATTATACCGGCATTTTTAAATCCACAAATTACGAGACGATTGGGAGCCATTCATCATCCAATAAATAAGGGATTGGCAAGATTCTCACCGATGGCTGGCGATCCATTGGCTATGGATCCAGCATTGGCCATGTTACCAGCAACAAACGGTACAATCACAAGTTCAATTGCGACAGGCGGTGGCTGGTCCATTTTTGTCTATAATCTCGCACCAGAAACTGAGGATAATGCATTGTGGCAGCTATTTGGGGTAACTTTTCTCACACAATTTATCGTTTGTGCTTATAATTTCATCAAAAAATCTATTTTTTTCTGTTCACTATCGCTAACATCCCTTAAAGCATGTGAAAAATTTAAATGGAAGCTATCGTGGCGGCCATTTATAAATTTTCCATGCTGTTTTTGGGAGAAAATTTTCTTTTCCTAATTTATTCATTTTTCATTTATTTTTTTATTTTTCCTCCAAACAAATTTTCTTTTTTTACTAACAACAACAAACAAAAAAAACATATAAAGCCCTTCGGTGCAGTGACAAATGTTAAGATAATTAAAGATAATGCAACGAGCCAGTGCAAAGGCTACGGTTTTGTTACAATGACAAATTACGAGGAAGCAATGTTGGCCATAAGAGCGCTAAATGGATACACACTTGGAAATCGAGTGTTACAAGTCAGCTTCAAGACAAACAAAACTAAGTAAAAAAATATATTAATTATTATTAATAATCTATAAAAAAATTAAGTGAATATACAAAAGCATTAGAAGCATAAATATATATATAAAAATTAAATTAATAGAGAGACACACAGAGATGCTGGCTATCAGAAATGACATCTCTATTAACGTAAAAAAAGAAATTGTAAAAAAAAAGATAATTAACAATATTCATGAATGAAAACTATAAGCAACTTAGGTCTGGGCGAATATATATTTATTTTTCTTTTGATTTTGAATAGTCTCTGACATTTAACAAAAAAAATTATTTTAATTGATTATTTTTCTTGTTTTTCTTTTGTTTCAATTCACAGTCAGTTACAAAATTGAATTCTTCACACTCACACATAAAAAATTGAAAGAAATTTTTTAAAAAAATATATATTACATATTTAAAAAAAAGTTTAAGCTAATAACAAAAAAGGGAAGATTGAATCTATTGTAGTTGTAACATGCATATAATGAAAAAATAAGCATGCTAATAACACATAAGTTATAGCTATAATGCTAATGAGTGAGACATGAGCGATTTAATTGAAAATCGTTTCATGAAAACAAAAAAAAAAAGATGAATTACAGACAAAATATAATATGTAGATTGTGTGAAGCCTAATACACTATATATATATAATTTTTCTTATTTCTTCTTTTATTTATGGATGTAATGAATGTGCAGTTGTCTGGCTTCATACCACATTATTTCCTTTATTTATGTCTCATCTAACAAACAACAAAAAAATAATAATGTCGTTCATATTGAAGATGATTTTTTTGATAAGATATTAGTAAAGCGCATAATTATGCTTCACATAGATAATGAAAAGGAGAAATTTCCATATGAAATTATATCGTAGAGAAATGAATAAAGTATTGAATAGAGGAAAGGAAAAAAAGAAAGAATCATTATAAGAGTATCATATGCAGTATCACATACAATTTTTAAGAATTATATATGCTAGTAAATATAAATTTAATCAGAATTGAATGAAAAGAATATTAACATGGGCAAAAGAGCATAAATCAGGTTTTTTTATAATGTACGATATGTATGTATTGTACTAACAAATGATTAAAATCAGTAAAAATGCAAAAGCATAAAAACAAGCGAGGCGCAGGAAAGTAAGAATGAATGAAAGAGAAAGAGGATATGTGTGTGTGGTTAGAATTTTTATGAAAAGGGAAGAATACAGCGGCGCATAAAGTAAGAATTTTGTAGCAGCATTGTAAATGTAACAGACAGAGAGATTGGAATAAGGATCATTGACCTTTTCCTAGATACCCAATTTTTCGCAATGGAACTCAACACATACATAAAAAAAGCCGTATCACGTACGTTCACAGTGTTTGTGCGCCTGTCGAGCGAAAAACACAGAAAAAAGAATACAAAAGAGAAGTCGAAATTTTTTTTTGAAAATTATACATCTAGGGGTTGATTTTCCTTTCTGTACACCACTCTTCTCTTTGTTCTCTGCTTCATTCATTCATTCAACCCTTAATATTACAGAACAAGATATGAAAATTAAAATTATATATTATACACATAGCAATTTATTAAGTCTACATAGAGACATGAGACTATGAAAAATTTTCAACTTGCTTTCTTGCCAAACACACACAATCAAAATTCAATGCCGGTTTTGTACAAAATGTAATACAAGTTTATATAGAAGAAAAATGAAAAAAAAAATGTTATTATGAATCGTGACGACCGCGTATAGTCGTGAAAAATGTGAAAATTTTTAGATTATTTTTTACTTCGTAGATTTATTCGCTCATTTCATGCAATAGGAAGGAAAGAAACTTAATCTAAACAATTTTTATATGTAAAGCGAAAAAAAAAAATGAAAATCCATTTATGATTTATTTGCTCATACCAGATTCCTTTTAAAAACACTAGGGTTGGGCAGAATCGTATACGTATATATACGTATATAAATATACGTATATTTTATACGTATATATACGTATATTTATACGTATATTCATTTTTCAAATTTTTTCAGTTACATATCGTAGCTTAACAAAATTAAATTTTCTCAGACTTTTAAGACAAAATATGCACTTGTTGTTCATTAACAGTGCTCAATTGTCATTACTAGCTATAAATTATTATCTAAATGCTTTAATTTTTTCTTTTACAAAATTTTTGTAACGGCCAAAAAAATTTCAAATTTTGCTCATAATTTGTAAACAAAGAAAAATTAATTTTTTCAAAAAATTCTCATTTTTAAATTAAATCCTTGCTTAAACACTTTTAAAATGCTTAATGGAGCCTTAAGTTACTCTATTTCACCTTTTAGAGTACAAATTTCAGCATTTTAACACATTTTTTAGCAAATTAATAACGTACTTTTTGCGTTTTGAAAAATCCATATACGTATACGTATACGTATATATACGTATATTTTGTTCTTCGATATACGTATATATACGTATATATACGTATATTTGCCCAACCCTAAAAAACACACAGTATGAAAATAGCTAGAAGTAAAAAATCAACAACTATGCATTCAAAGCGTTCCAGACACTGATTGTGGAAAATGATATTGATTTTTTTTCCTTTCTTTCTTCTCTCACTTATTGTATATATATGCATACTTGATATTTCTCCTTTTATTAAAAACAAAAGTATGAAAAATCAACCAACAAATTCCAAAAAAAATGAAATTCTCCCTTTTCTGTTTTACTTTGTGGTAGAGCTAATTGAAACTTTTACTATCTCATATTATAAAACAAAAAAAAATTTTAAAAATCATTATTATGTAGAGTTACATGGCTTATTATTAGAAAAGAGAATGATGATATTAAACTAGTGAATTGGTTAAAAAATATAACTGATTATAGCCCACCCTACGACAACATCTATATTTCTTCACATAAGAAATGATTTACATAAGCACAACCATGTGCTCGTGTACAAAAATAAATAAAAATGGAAAATTCGAATATGAAAGCTATGTTAAATAAGGATAAAAAATGAAAGTCTAGTCAAAATTGTAGATTTAATGCTATAAATTTTTTTAGAATTATTTTATAATTAATTATGATAATTTTTTTGTGTATTTATTATGAGGCAAAACAAAAGTGAAAACTATTTATTTACAATTATCGAATATCCGTACCTACATAATAATTTTAATTTTATTTAAAAAAAATTCTAGTGAATCTTAAAAACTTTTTTTCTCACACCCTCCACTCCTACTCTCAAAGTTTAGTTTTTTTGGCGGGGCTTTTGGTTAGATGAGTTGGATTAGACTTGAGGTTTCTTTTGGGAACTTGAGTTTGATGCTTGGGGAATAATTACTATTAGGTTTATTGGTGTACACCTACTTTATGGTATATCTTAGGAGGGTGTCTCTACACCTACTAGATGGAATATTTTCAGGTTATACTACTATTTAATAGTATATCCTAGGGTATTTATTCCTATTCAGTGGTATAAATCCGGAATATATCTCTATGTAGTGGTGTATCACCTAAATTGATGGCAGGACACCTTATTGATGGTATACCCCAAGGTCAAATCCATCCCAGGGTACCCTACCCACACCCAACTACATCTAACCCCCAAAAGCCACTCCAAGCTTAGCAATCTTGCTTTATTTCAATTTCACAATTAAAAGAAATGATGAGAATTAAAAAATGCAATGACGAAGAAATTTAAAATACTTAAACTATTCCATTAAGTGATTAGGATGAATTTTAATGATATTAATAATTTAATGATGATAACCAAATGGGTATTAAATCGATGCTGTAGATTGAGAAACTTTTTTTTGTTTTCTTTTAAAGAAAAAAAAACCTCTAATTTAAAGAAGAAAGAAAATCCCAAAAAAATGTTGAAAAAGTAAACTAAAGAAACTGAAACCAATGACATTTTGCAGTGCAAGCCATATAAATATTAAAAAAATTTATGATGATAATATTAATAATAATAATATTATTTAAATGTTATGCTCTACATTTAGTCAGTCGGAGCGAGATATTAAATGATTGCGTTAATAGAGATAGACAAAGCATGAAAACAAAAAAAACCTTAGAAGCGCATTCCAATTAAATTTAAAAAAAATTATTTATTAAAAATAGCATACGATGCGAATTGTCGTTATGCAATAACCTTATAATCATTAATTGACTATTTTTTATTGCATCGCGACATTTTCCATCACTAATTCTTTTCGATATGAATTTATTACACACATACAAACACACACTCACTGAATGAAACAAAATGATCTCATTTCATATAATGAATGAAAAAAAACTACAAAACTGCAACTAAAAATTCATCTCGTTTTTAAATTAATTTAATTCTTTCATTTTGTTTTCGGTTTTAAAAAAATCAAAACCTACGAAAATGAATGTTATTGATAAATGCATAATAATAATTTATTATTCAATCATAATATGCTATAAGGCAGAATGCTATAAGGATAGAATAATTTTTTTTTCATGTTTAAAAAAAAATTTAAAATACAATTTTTATTTTCGCCGTGATATATGAGGCTAACGCATATTATACAATTCACAATACGTACATAATTAAATATGTATGTAAAAATATATAAGGAACATGTGTCACAACCTGATTTGGTTTACACATTTACTTTACTTAACAAAAAAAAGAAATAATACATCACAAATAACAACAAAGAAACGTAACTCATTATTTTTTACACAGTGAGTAAACATGAATGAACCCCTATAAATATGTCTGATAAAGAATATATACAGGAAAGGTTTACTTGCGTTCAATGTACATCCTATGATGAAGTAATATTTAAAGAGACGACATCATTAAAGAGATGATCGAGTGATGAATGCAGAGTTGGCAGTGACACCAAAAAAAGTGGAGTCCGACACCAATGGTGTTTTGATACATGAGTAGATTGCTCGGTATGCCCTAGGGTATTTACCTTAGGGGTATAGCCTAGGGTACCATTAAGGATACCCCCAGGAGTATGCACTAGGGTAAACCTAGGCTATACACCTAGGGTTACCTAGGGTATACCTGGTGTCGAACACCACTTTTTTTGAAGGTGCCTCTATTGATATCCTACCAACTCTGGATGAATGTATTACAAACATGCATACAAAAAAATGAAGTGAAAAAGAAATCTAGTCTAAAGTATTAATGTGCAATTTAAATAAGGGAAAATAATTCACAGATGGATGGAACGAGCTATTTTCATCTACGAAATCTATAAACTTATGATTTTTCAATCATCACAAAAATAAAACCAAAACTTTTTTTTAAATTTATTTACGAAAAGAGAAATATTCGAACATCATTTTATTTTTCGTGCAACTTCAACAACATGATATATCTGCGACACATGCAAGAGGAATCAGTAAATATTATTCAATGACAAATTATTATTTGTGCTAATTCTGCTGCTTCTATTGCAATAGTTTATTTATTTTCTGTCATAAATTTTTTTCATTTAACAGTTATAGATTTTCATCCACGCTATAGTTTTTTTTGTATCTAACAACATCAGTAGAACGATGATTTTTTTTTTAATTTTTTATTTTCATTTTCATTTCTTTGGTTTATTTTTTCACATTTTTTATATTATTATTTTTAGAAAAAAAAATATATCTTTCTTCCTTAGTAGAAGAAAAATCAGCGATGAAAATTTATCTTATTTTATGAGTTTCGTTATTTTATGATCAAATTTTGGTCTTTTTTAATATCATTAAATTAGTTTTATTATTATTTTATATCCCATCACTTTGATGAATCGCTTTATTATTTTATATTTTATTTATTTACTTCTCTCTGTCTTTTCTATCAAAACAATCTGAAAAATATTTTCTTTTTATCTTAGAATTCTTTTTTTGAGGTTAATTTCACTAAAGTTGAATTTTAGTCATTAGGTCATTAAGTTTGGATATGTAAACAAGAATTGAATCAATGTTTTAGCATATTTTCTAACAATTATAGGCTAGAAAGTTGGAAGAATAATGAAAAATCTTGATGAATTTTCCAAATTTCCAAACTTTATAATTGATTTTGTCAATGTAACTACACAAGTTTAGGAATGATACGACAATTGGTTGTATTTAGCGGTACTAAGTGGTTCCATAGATAAGATTGTAGAAATATGTCCTGACCTAAGCGGCAAAGCACCTTATTGAGGTCATGTTATCATTGAATTGACAAATTTTATGTATAGTTTGTTTGAAAAACATCAAAATCAAGCCAAAAAAGCATATTTAGACGAGCTAGCAACTCAGGCTAGTACCAAATACTGCTCAAATTTAAAAAACAATGTTTAAGACAAAATTCAACATAATAATGGACATTTAGAGCAATAAACTATATTGTCTGCTCCATAGAACTTGAAAAATAAAATCACGAAAATTTCAAGTTTTCCAAAAAAAAACACACAAAATCAATTATGTTGTCCAACACTTGACCGTCATAAAATTTTCATGTCATCCAAAAAAGAAACAGGTCATAAATGACCCGACGAAATGAAGTACATGATATTCCCTCTTACTGAAATTAATCTCAAAACATCTTCAATCTGCTTCTTGTAAAAAGAAAAGTAAAATTATGAAAAAAGATATTTTTTACACTTATATGAGCTAAGAATATTTTCTTTCGACAAAACCAAAAATAAAATTCAATTCGCAGAAGAAATTGAAATAAAAAATTTTTTTTATTATGAAAAGAAAAAGAAAAACACGAGAAATTGGAGAGAAAATCTTTATTTGTAAATGAAAAATCTCTTTCCATACTACTTTATAATTATATATACACATTACATTACGCCACTATAATAATTAATAATATCTATAAATAAAAAATATCATGAAAATGAAAAAGAAGATTCTCTCAAATAGCAAAGAAAACGAAGAAAGTGAAAAAAAAATCCATTACTAAATGTCCTTTTTAAAAAAAATTCTTTTTAGAAAGAAGAAAAAAAATCACACACAACAAATAAATGAAAATCATGTTTTATAAGATTTACAAATATTTAATATGAGTAAAAACAAATGAGAAGTAGCAGTTAAGGAAAAACGTTCTACCAAAAAATAAAAATAAAAATTTTAGTTTTTCTTTTTCTAAATTTTTATTGCTTTTCAAACTCGTGTGTATTTATCTTATTCTTATAATTATATTGTCTAATATTAAACGAAATTTTTCTTCATTTTTTGACACTGCTACTTATTGCTAGTATTTTTGGATTGCTATGATCTTTAAAAATGTCCTGTAAATTTGGATACACTCTATTAGAACCTCTAAAGATACTTATTGGTATACCCTAGGGATACCCCAGGTTATACACCAGAGGTACCCTAGGATACACCCCTTAAAAATGGCTATACCCAAAAGGATGGCAGGAAATCATCCTCAAGGCCATATTAAATCATAAAATGAGGTAGCTTTGCCTAAACCAAATGCCTGCTGGTTCTAATTTTGCCTCAAACATGCAAACATCCAGATAACAGCACTGGCAGCAATAATACCAAATATTTTCATAAAACAAAAGCAAAAATATCCAACAAGAAACCTCTTATCGATGAATTTCGATCAAACCATCGACCCATTTTAGCTCAGAATAAATTAAAACGAAAGAAACTAAAAAACCGTACAGGAAACTGTTAAATTTACCACAAGGAAGCCCACACGTAAAATAAGGTGCGATACCAAATCAAGGCAGTTTTAAAAATTAAAGCAATCCTCTGAATTTTATACATATAGATATTTTTGGGGTGTGTTTTCCGTACTATAAACTTTTATACTTTAACTATTCGTTACCACGAGCACTTAACACACTTGCTATAACAATATCATTGCAATCATTTTGTAAAAAAAGCTATTTGTGCTCGTGTGACTCGTGAATATACCTTTAATCACACCTTGATTTTATGATTTTGATTACTATTTTTTTTCTTCGTTTTATAAGGATTAATTGCTTTGTGCAAATGAAAGCTTATTGCTTTTATAGTTTTATTCCCTCTTTTTTCTTCTTGTGTACTTTTTTGTCTTTTGAAAGATTTGATATAAAAAACAAGGATAATTATGATTAAAAATACTAATAATAATAATACACTTGATGTAATTTGATGTAGTATAATGTATTAGTTGGATAAAATAACTAAAAAAGTATATTCTCCAACTTTTTTTTTTAATTTTCATTCAAAAATCGATTTTTTTTTATTTTTAATATTGCAATATTTTTCATTTATTTATTTATTTAAAAATTATAGTTTTTTCTTCTAAAAAAATCCTACATAAATTATTTACTAATTGCAACATTATTCCTACCATAAACAAAGCAAAATTTTCATATTTCTTTTTTATATTAATTAAAAAACCATTATTTTTTTCGTTGGTATAAATTATTTTTGGATCAAAAGCCACCATATATTTTTTTGACAAAAAAAAAAGCAAACTGAAAAGCATACATGGATGAGAAAGTATGAAAATGTATAATTTTATGTTTATGATTCTATAATAAAGTATTTAAATTATTCTGATTGTAAATTATGATTTTCTTTCATTATGATAACATCATTTTTAATCATTTATGTTTTATTATTAATTAATTATTTTCAGTATATTGGTTTTACAGGTTTTTATGCAATGGTAAATACTAATCATCTTTTTCTTATCATTTCGCTGAGTAACTAAAAAACATGACCTTTTAATTAAGAATTATTTTATGAATGGAAAAATTTGTTGTGAAAAATTGTAATTGAAGGATGGGTCGATGTAATGGGGTTCAGGGGTAGGTAGCTCGGTATACCCTAGGATATAGAAAGCTATATGCCTCTGAAATTGGTATTCACTAGTATATGCTTAAGGTGCAATTGAGAAATAGGACTCTCTGGTATCTTAGAAGATATACAAGACTTTGTGGCAGAGAAGCATTTAGAAGTCAGACTAAGTGACAAGCCTTCCATTTCGTGGAGACATGGTTCGGTCCCTAACAAAAACTAGCCTATCAATCATTATCAAGTGTCAGACACTATAGTAAAAAAAGATTAGATTTTAGTGTCCGGGCCTTGATCATTATGTAATGACTAGGATTCGTGCAATGTAGACGATATTGGTAAATCTCTTAGAAAAATTATTTGACATTTCGGTGAGACGTAAAACCGAGAAAAAAAAGTGTTTTTTCGTGACTTCAAGTGACGAGTGACATTATGCAAATTTTAGAGCTTTTCTTTACGTTTCCGACAGAATGATTGAACAAGTTTTTAAAGGCTTAACCTCAAATCAAGATCATTTGCGAGAATCCTTGAAGAAGGATTGTGTAAAATTAGTAAATGAACTTGAAGTTTACAGCACAAAGCTGAATATTAGTGGGATTTTTAGTTAGAATTGTGAGAATTCAAGAAATTGCTAAAACTAGATTCACGGATAACCAGTTTGAGATTTTAGACATTTTTCCAGGGGCACCTTGGACCATCGTTACGTCCCTGAAGATTTAGTTACAACTCAAAAGATCCAATTACGAATTTTTCACACAAATTCTCCCAAATTCCACCTTTAATTGTGTTTCTATTTCTATATTTTATTAATTATATTAACTTATCTTTTTTTAGAATACTAACTCTAACCAAATTTTAAAAAAGTAACTTCTAAGCAATTGTAATTGTCTTCCCATTGTCTTCTTCAGTTTAATTTTTTATAAAAAAAATATGCTAAAATCCTATTTTTTCTTTTTCTTACTTTTTTTATTATAGAACTGAATCTGTTTGGAGTGCTAATTAATCAATGAATTTTATTTTTATGTTTTGCTAAAAGTAATAAACCATTTTTAAATTAATGTGAATTATTACTGTAAAGATATATTTTAGTCCCTATCCATAGACTCAAATGAGATGCATTTACACTATACTGACTTGCCAATTATGACAACTGTGCGATTAAATCTACCATGATATAGTCACACAGATGCTGTATGGGAGTCAAATGTAAATAAATGTGTCGCACAGAAAAATAATTTTTAATATTTTATTTTTCTCTTTCAAAGCAAGAAATTAAGTCATTCCGAAAATAAAAATGCATTCATACATTTTTTCTTTTTTTGTATCAACAGAAATATTTTCTTAAAATTGAAATCTTCTGACGTCTATGGATGATCTAAATTTACAAATAGACACATTATTAATGTTGAACACCACCTGCCTATTTGTTAATTAGAACACTTGTAGACTCCAAAAGTTTTATTGTTTTGAAGAAAAAAACCGCAAGAAAACGTGAACTTTTGATAAGATTTCAATTTTAAAAATTGATAAGCATTCCCTTTTACAATTTTTTATATTAAACAAAAGAAAAAGTTTTTTAAAAAATTATAAAGAACCCAAAAGACATATTCATTAAGCAACTAGTTAAAAAATCCTTCCATTTACTGAATGAAAAATTCTAGTCTAATACACACATAATTTTAATAAGAAAAAAAGTAAACTCTTAAAACAATGAATTTTTGATAAGAAAAATAAAATGAAATATATCTTATAAAATAGCAATTATTACGTGAAGACAAGAAAATGTGAAAAGATTGTATTCAATGCATATTCATCATTATAGAAATAATTTTTTTGATCCTACCTAATATTTAAGTTTGTCTGTCTTTTGATGACAAAAAGTGAAAAAAAATTGTTTTAAAATTTTATTTAAAAAAAGAAAATCGCAGTAAACATGACAATGAGAAAAACATTGATGTAAGGTCATTTCCCAAAGAAAAAAAATATATGAAAAAAATAACAGTATGGTGAAAGAAGAAATAACCAACGCACAACATAATGACACAATCTCCTTTGACTTCACCAAGAAGAAGGCTAACAAAAATAAACATAAAGAATATTAAAAACTGTTCAACTTGACAAACTTATCTAAACATTATTATATGATAGGTACATATATGTTTTTATGGGTATGAAAAAAATAATATTTTATTAGAAAATTTTTTACATTTATTTTTAATTAAATCAAATTTACTCAATTCCTAAAAGCAATAATAAGTTTTTCTCTTATTTTTAATTATATATTTTCTTTCGATGAATGGAGTATTAAAAATAGGTATATAATAAAAAGTATTATCAGTTAAGAATTAATCGTAAACCAAAAAAAACAATTATTTAAAATTCGTCTTTAATTTTGATTCCTCATTTTTATGAATTTTTATTGACTTTCGTAGCATCTGTTTTCGTTTATCAATCTGCTTTTGTCTTCCGACCATTCAATACCATGCCAAGGGGTAACAACTCTTTGACTATGATTAAAATTAATGTTTGACTCACTGCTATGCTAAGGTTTAAGTCTCTTTTGGCTCATCCAAAGTCTGGCATCCAAATTTAGTAGAAAAACTTAGTCTAGCAGTGAGCCAACCTCGAATTCTATTTTAGTCATAATCAGAGAATTTTCATCTCTTGCTACAAATTAGATACAAAATCCTTTTTGAATACGAATAGACTTGTTTATGTCACACTCTGTTTTTGCTTTTCAATTATTAATTAAATTCAGCGAAATTGTCTCTCAACTATTATTTATTTCCACATGTTTCTGTAATAATTCATGATTTTTTTAATTGTCATATTGATCAGATTACAAACATGACCGCATAAGTTGTTGATCTTGTTGATTTTTGTACTGTATATAATTAAAGAAAAAAAACTTCTGTTTCACCAAATAACAAAATTCAATCAGATGTGATTCACAGTAATGTATTATTTGTTTATTAGGTAAGTAATTTCTTTCGTTTTATAATTAAAATTTATTGCCTTTTTAATGACAAAAAGAAAATAGAATATCCATTTTTACTCCTTTTCTACGTTTTTATTGCTTAGTTATTATTATATTATCGACTATTTATTCATAAGTTTCTTATTTTCAGGATAATTTTTATAGTCAGATAAAAATACCTTTTTAACATACATAAATTATTTCACATAAATTTGTTTTTTGCTTTTAAGTTTCATCATGTGTTTAGGACCGAATGACCGGTTACTTCTCCTTCATCTTCAATATTATTACCTTTTAATAATTATTTCTGCATTTGTTTAATAGATACTATCATTTTTATACAATTTAAGATACCGTAGAGATAAAAGAATACGAAATTACATGGGTGATAAATAAATATAAGACTGAAAAACAATTATTGACCTACTCTAATTACAATCTCGAAAGCAATTTTGTAACACATATGAATTTTTTTAAACTCAATGGAATCTCAATCAATAGTTAAATAAAATATTAAAAATAAGACTGTCTTTTACTCGCTAATTTGTTGCCATTAGTAAGGTTGTTAATCAGCATAATTGGTGACCAAAAATGTTGATGAATATCCTTAAATTTAAATAAATTCAAGTTTTTAAAATTAAAAATTTTCTTGAACAAATGTACTGTAATTAAATTATTTCTATAAAAAAAAAGGTATAAAGGACTATAAATTACATTCATCACACTCAATACAAGATTGCAAATGACAGAATCGATCAACAAACAAACAAAACAAAGGAAATTGATTTTACGCTCACTGTATCTTACTGGATCTCAAACAAATTATTGACTATGAAGTATGTAGGAGAAGTATAATGATAATTACACAAACGTGATAAGTACTTAGATAATAGAAGTGTTACGAGGCAATCAATTGTCTTCTAAAGTACTTAAATATCGATTTACAATGAAAATGTGCCACTTACCTTTGAAAAATTAGTTTTCTTCAATATTTACCTTTTTAATTAATAATTTTCTTATATATTCCTATAATTGTTGTCATAAAGCAGCATTATCCTTCAAAATGCACTTAATTAATGCACTATTTTACAAAGAAATGATAATTTTAACGTGTTTTGAGTTAAACTGTTTTTAAAATTTCAAATTTTCCCGCACAAAGGTCACTGAGCAATATTTTGTCCAAATGGCAAACTAACCTAAAATTTCCGGAAAGTAAACATTGAAGCTCAACAAAAACATAAAATTTATGTTAATTATATAAAATGTCGTTGCTTCGTATCCAGAAACCGAAAACTAGAAAAGGAAAGACCGCATTGCTTGAAAAGGAACCAAAAGTCTTCGAAAACATCAAAAATGCGTTAATTCTTGAAGGAAGAAAAGTTTCAGGTGAGTTTTGACAACAAAATTCATGTTTTTCTGGATCTTAAAAAAATTATTCAATTAAATAGCGAATATCAAGGATCTTCTTAAAGACATTGCAACATTCAAGAAGCCAAACTGTAAGGTATTGACTAGAAATAATGATATTACACCGTTTGAAGATCAAAATCCTTTGGAGATTCTTGCTAATAAGAGCGATTGCCATCTTTTCGCTTTTGGATCACAGTGAGTAGTTTAATATACATGCGGCAATAATATTTCTAATGTCAATAATCACTTCCAGCTCAAAGAAACGACCAGACAATGTAGTTATGGGACGAGTTTATGATAATCAAATTTTAGACATGATTGAATTTGGCGTTAAGCAATACAAAAGTCTACAGGAATTCAAGAACGAGAAGATTAATATCATGTGCAAGCCATGTCTAGTATTCAACGGTGATCAATGGTCAAAATCAGATGAATTAAGACACATCAAGAGTCTTCTTGTGGACATGTTTCATGTTGAGGATGTAAGGATTATATTTTTTAGCATTTCTATGTCCTTACATACTTAACATTTCATTTCTTCCAGGTTGATTCAATCAGACTTCAAGGAATTGAGCATGTCATTAGCTTTACACTCACAGAAGACCTCACAATCATGATTCGGTCATATAAAATGCTTTTAAAGAAGTCTGGTCAGAAAACTCCACGCATTGAATTAGAAGAAATTGGACCGTCCATGGATCTCTCAATTAGACGAACGAAAATTGCTTCTAAAGATCTTTATAAGCTCGCTCATAAGAAACCAGCAGAATTGAGAGTCACAAAGAAGAAGAATGTGTCAAGAGACGGCCTTGGAAATGTTAAGGGTCGCGTACATATTGACAGGCAGGTCGTCACGAAATTACAAACTAGAAAGATGAAGGGATTGAAGAAGACACCAGAGGAGAAGAAAGCTGCAAGGAAGCTGAAGAAGGCAGCATCAAAAGAGAATGCTTTAGTTTAAAGTTAATTTTTATTGATCTAAGAATAAATTTCGTTTATATTTTGAATCAAAACTAACGGTTTTCTGAATTTTAAAATAAGTCTCCTAATTTCAGGATCCATCGGAAAATTATTTTTAAATTTTTGTAAATATTGACAAGTTTCTGGAGTATTTCAGTGAATTAATGTGATAAATAGACATATCTAGCAACAAGCAACATTCCAGTCATAAAAATGGAACTGCTTTATGTCAGAAATTCGTCAAATTGCTTTACAACCGTAATTTTATTCAAAACATCATTGTCCGTGGATTAAAATACATGATTTTTTACGCAATTTTCATCAAATCATAAATTTAATTAAATCTACAGAACAACAGGTAAATAAATCAATAAATTAACGAATATCAATAGATAACCAGCCAATCTACAACATTCAATTCCATTTTAGGCTAATCACAGAACAAGGAAATGAATTTTCTAAAGCAGGCATTTAATGTTGCAAGAATTTTAACAACAGAAGGTATGTGAGAATAATCCGTTTTTAAGGCACAGCTGCAAGCCGTTTCATCTTATAGGATCTACCTCTTTGTAAAGGAATGTTCAATTATTAGCCTGTATCATTGTTAGTTCACATGAGAATTTCTCAAATCTTATTCTATTCTTGTCGGAAAGTGTTATTTTATGTCAAAAGGATTAAAGATCCCATTGAATAAGAATGAAGTGTGAAATGAAATGACCACTATTCTATTAAGTGTATATCTAATAGGATTCAATTTGCACATTTGAATGACATTCCGTGAGATAATCCCTTTTCTCATTAACTCAACCTTTTATGTCTGTTTTCTTTGCCTTAATTGAAAAATTCCTACAAGATTATTGTTAGAATGTGGGACAATGGTCAATAATATTATATTGAAATGCATATTAAATTCACAGGTGTTATTCTCAAAACTGTATTGTGCCTGAAAAATCTAAATTGGTGGCCTTTTCGAAAATTATTTTTACTGTCCTGGATCTTTCAATCAATAATTTTTTTGGCTCATCCATGACGCCTATCAAGTCTCTGATCATTCAATCAATCTTACAGCATATAAAGAAATGAATCTGTTCCCACATTCGATTGAGAAATATTTGGCTAGTGGTCAAAATATGTAATTGCTATGCTATTTTATTATTATCTTCATCTATTGTGTGTGCCTTACGAATTGCCTTACTGTATTCTATTCTCATAACACAAAAGGATGAAACAGTATATTACAAAAGGTGAAAAGGATTTCACAATAGCCAAAAATGTCATATTCCATCATTGTTTTTGGACATGTGAAAATGATTGAACGATCCATCCTACCAGCAAAAATATCTTGTAGTAGTTATCTAAAATGCTTGAGACACTTCCCAGAAGTATAAAACAATAACAATCTCCTTTATCTTCTTTTTTTTAAAATAGCTGTAACAACTATACAAAGCTGCAATAAAAGTTTGTATCAAATGCATAGATCAGGTCCTCATTTTAAAGTACGCCCACCACGTCAGCCTTTAGATGGAAAGCCATTTGCCAAAGGTGTCGTCCTTAAAACTCTAATTAAGAAACCCAAAAAACCAAACTCAGCTAATCGAAAATGCGTGCTTGTGAGACTATCAACTGGCAAAGAAATGGTCGCCTACGTTCCTGGTATCGGACATAATCTCCAAGAACATAATGTTGTGCTATGTCGAGTTGGAAGACTTCGTGATACGCCTGGTGTTAAAATTAAATGTGTTCGTGGTGCTTATGATCTGCCTCATGTCATAAAACCAATTGCTAAGTAGGCATTTGATTAGTTATATCTAGGATCTTTATTATTTCAAATTGAATTATTTTTAAAAAATAAAAAAAAAGGATTAGAAATTGAAAGAATAGGATTTTTTGCAGTATAATTGTTGTATTCTCGTTGCAATTTTACAAAATGTTCAGACATCAGTGCTCCAAACTATGCAGCAAATCAGCTCCGTTGCATAAAAATGGTTTTTAAGTTAAATCGATTTCCATCAGTGGCATCCCGGGTATCCTTCAAAAAATCGTACTCAAATCTACAAATATGGATGCAGAATCAGTGCTATCAGACATTTGCCATACCATTCACAAACTTTAATTACAAAACCAGGAGAACAAATGTCTGCAAAATTCTTCATCATTACTTTTGTCTCGTACCAAAGAAACAACTGCTGTAAAAAAATCTTCATCATATCTAAGGTTATATCTAATATTTCAGATTGAATTGGGTTGTTAAAGGAGAAATAAAAGATTTTCGGACGAAATATTTCTTGCAAAGTCATCGTAAGAAGTAATTTTGTGCCAAATAAAGACGTTAAATGGTCACAATGCAATGCTAGAAAAGGATAAAATTGAATAACAATATAACTGTGCATATATATTGCGGTAAAAGGATAAAAACATCTGTATAAATGCAGGAAAAAGTGAATAGCCATAAATGTGTATACAATCTATTAAGAGAGTGACCAAACAGAAGAGAAAAAAGGATGCAGAGAATAAAAGCTGAATTTTGTGGAATATTTACTTAACAATTGTTTTTGTCGAGTCACTTCAACTCTTGTAAAAGCCGACTGCATTGGAAGATTGAAAAAAAATATTCAAAAATGCAATATGTGTCCAGTTTCTTCTATCTTCCTTTTTGTTCAAAAAATATTCAGGAACATTTAAAAAATTGTTTGTTTGGAAAGAATGAAGGATTATCAATCATAAAATGTTTCACTTCATTAAGTAACAAAGTTGAAAAGTTCTATAAGATGAAAGGAACTGTGAATATACATCATAAATTTCTGGCATTGCTACTGGAACCAGGTAATATGGTTAATTTAAAATTATGAAAATATAATAAGCTGAAAATCGTATAATAACAGGAAATAGGAAGTGCTTTTTGCAAATGGGAAGAATGAAATCCTTTAATATTTTAAATGAATATATTCATTATGGTATTAAGAGATTTTATTTGGGTGATCACGTTTTGATCATTCCGACAACGCGTGCTGCTACTTACTAATTCATATGTGTTAATTAAGTGCTATTTTACAACTAATTAAGGTTCAAAATTTTCATTAATATAAAAAGGTTTACGCTTATTTAAATCATTATCAGGTGATAATTGGCAAGGGCAAACATATTTTGGAACCATATTTCCAGTTTTCTTCTTTAATATCTCATGAAGCTCATCATTTTCATAATGCTCAGTTAAGTCACAGCCAAGAGTTTCTTCTTCAACACTTAATCGAATTGGGATTATTTTGTTGACGAACCATAAGATGATTAGTGTGGTTAAGGCAGCCCATAATGCTAAGCAGATTGACGAGAACGTTTGAATGCAAAGTAGGTTAAATTCTCCGCCTATTTTTAGATATTCAGATTAGTCAATGGACATGATATCTCATTCATGAAATTACCATAAAATAGACCTTGATGACCGTCGATTGGATCAGCAAATAATCCAACTGCGATTTGTCCCCAAATACCACCGACTAAATGAATTGCTGTAGCGCCAACTGCATCATCGATTTTCCTGTAAATTGGATGTTATTTGAATCTGTTAGAAGGGACAAAATTATTACTTACATCCGATCAATAAGTGGTCCGACAATAAAGCATAACATTGCACCAATCACACCAACAACGACAGACATATGAGTTGAAAATATGAAGCAACCAGCATTCACCGCAGCTATGTTGAAAATTGAATCATTTTTGCTCGAAACTAAATTAATATTTTTCTTACCCATTGAACAAAGTATTCCACAAATCACTTCTGTCACAGATACTTTTCCTTTATTCTTAATCATCGAGTAAACCATACTGAAAAATCCAGCAGCCATTGAAGCAACAACTGTCGAAACACCAGCTCTGGCTGATGAATTCCATTTTCCACCTGACAATCCATAACTTGAACCTGCATTGAAGCCATACCAGCCCCACATAACAATTAATGTACCTAGGCACAAATTAAAAGGATTTCCAATTGGAAGCGGTTTAGTTCCTTTATCATATCTTCCAATTCGTGGTCCGATGAAATTAGCAGATACTAATGCTTCGGCACCTCCAATAATGTGAACTGGTCCACTTCCAGCAAAATCAATGACACCTAAATTCTTCAAGAATCCATGTTGTCCCCAAATCCATCCAGCACCAACTGAATAAATGAAGCAGCTGAAGAAGCAGTAAAGAATATATGCAGAGAATCTGAATCGCTCTCCAGCACCTCCACTGGCAATAGTTGTGCTGGTTGATGCAAAACTTATTTGAAAGAAGAAGAATGTGAAGATTTGATTTGCAAGTTCATCATTTTTGTCAGCATTCACAAAGAAATCGCCTAGTCCGATGAAAGGATTCGTATATTCACCTCGTCCGTACATAAATGCAAATCCATAAATGTAGTATGCAAAACCAACACAACAAATATCAGCAAATTTCTTCATCATCACATTCACTTCATTCTTTTTGGACAAGATACCTGCTTCTATCAATGCTAGGCCAGTTTGCATCGTAAAGAAGATTAGTACTGATGAGAGAACCCATGCTGAGTCAGCCGAGTCGATGTCATAAGTGCCAGGTATAGCGTAACTTTCGTTGTGCGAAAATAGATGAAATGTTGAGTTCCATCACGTTCCAAACCAGTGAGCTTATGCTTTATTGACTGTCAACGAAAAACTGTGTAGTATTCATGAATTATCTGCTTTTATATCAAATAATGTTATTATGATAATTGGTGTGAATTTTACTTAATTAATAACTTACAATATGCGGACAAAAAATTAGAGGCTTTTCAAAAAATCATTTTTTTAGATAAAAATTTTTAGAGTTTAAGACTTAACAAATATATAGGGTCGTTCACAAATTACGTCAACCTAAAAATAGGCTATTTCGACCCCTCTCCTCCTGTGTCAAACTTTCCATAGAAATAGTTTCTTTTGTTTTAACTGTGCATGACTGATTAACTTCCACACCAATATTTAAATGCAAAATTGATTTTTTTTATAACGTTTTTCATAAATCTTTGATAACTTTTTTTAACAATCCTTGATACGCTAATAGTATGTAAGTTAGAAAGTTCTGAGATTTGAAGTACGTAAAAAAAGTACGTTTTCAAAGTCATCAATTTTGTGCGGAAGGAAAATTATATTCAGGTTTAATCTTAATTAATCTGTAACACCTTCAGATCTAGATATAAAAAGTAGCTCTGCAAATAAAAAGTACCATTTTTTATCCACAAACTGTAATAGCTAATAATACAATTAAATGTGCTAATAGATCTTAAGTTACATCAATGACAGTTGACTTTTGGACTGTTCTTTTGAGACGCATATTAATAGAAAACCACTAATTTTTCATTATTGAAAATTTATTAAAAATTTGAAAAAATATGCTACTTCCAAAATATTATGTATGTGAGCAACGATTTCTGTTTCAATTAAAACAAATTAAAAAATTTAAAAATCTTAATTATTTTTTTTAAAAAATACGAATTTTAATCTTTTAAAAAAAATAAACTTTAATTTTATAAAAAAAATTAAAAATTAAATTTATATTTTTTTTCTTAAGCCTTATGTGAGCTGAACACAGTGCTCTAGTGTTAACTACGCTGTGATTATTTGAAAAGACTTCAATGTTATAACAAGACACACAACTTTGCTTAAAAATAATAGTTATATTTATTTTCTATTAGTTAATCTCAAAAAAATATTCTGAAGAAATTTTTTAATATTATTGTTTTTAAAATCGGATGAAGAAAAATTCATTAAGCGTGAATTTTCTGAAATGAGTCATTTAGCTATCAATTTTTTACTCAGAGAATATTTCGCGAAATCTGAGAGATTTGTTGCTCAACTTTTAAATTTTATTTGTCTCATTTCATTTAGTGATTGTAATTCAAAGTGAAAGGATGAGTTGGAAGAAAATATTCGCTGCTACTTCAAGCATTCTTTACTTGATTCTCATTTCATTACTATTTTATTACTATCGACTAGATTTTCTTTGTGGATATAAAAGTCCATGCATTAGATTTTGTTCAGCTCATACTGAGAAATATTCAGATAAGGTTTTGTTTGATAGCTTGAAGAAGGACAACATGACTCATTATTATGATCCTGAATTTGAAGAAATAAAATTTTTGCGAGGACCTCCGGCATGCAATGTTCAATTTATTAACATCGATTATAAGGAAGTCGAAAATGATCGTTATAATTCCTCAAGTGAAATACATCATTATCTTCATGAGGTACCTAATTGCTTATTTTTCAAAATATTGAATTTTCGAAAACATTTTTTTAAATTTATTAAAGGATGGAACCGTTTATAGCAGAGGTCTAGCTTATTCTATAAGTAAAAATTGTCTAGAACTAGAAGATGAATCTGATGATGAATGGGCAATAATGGTCTGTGCAAATGAGAGCTTGCAACAGCCATCAATTTTAATTATAAGTAAGCATTTAAAATATTTTGATTATAAATTTTTATTTATTAATTTTTTTCCACTCAGTGACAATATTATCTCAAATTATTCTGTCAGCTACGCTCACAATTTACTCGTACTATTCGGAGCTTCGTGATTTTCATGGAAAAATGATCATTTTATTCCTTTCGTCGATGATATGCACCTACATATTTATTCCTGGAATCACAATCGTTAATGAGAAAGAAACTGTTAATTCATTGATAAACTTTGTTATGGGATATGGATTCACATCAGGTAGTCTGTGGCTGAATTCGATGATTCTTAACATTTACTTTAGATGCAGGTGAGTTTGTGCAATATGAAACAAAATATTTCGTAAAGGGTCATTTATTGTTTAGGAGGAGGGGGGTCGGACGTACTAAAGAAGAAATATTTTAAGAAAATTTTGTGACAGAGGGGGAAGGGGGTCTAAAAATCTCCTTTTTTGCATTACGTCATTTATAAACAGCCCCTAATACTTATTAGGAATAAAACCCATACTTTTATTATGACCTAATGACTGCTCCAATGATAATGATATTTTTATAGTAATCTTTGTAAAATTTCAAGGCTAAATATTTATTTTAAGGGTTATCTCGTTTATTTTATTTAAAATTCATAATTTTTTAATTAACACAAATTTTTATGTTCCAGGGATTTTAAAATCGCGAAGTCTAAAGATGACAAATTTAAGGCATTTGCTATTTATGTATCAATATTCACTACATTTGCACTACTTTTTATCGTTTTTGATATGCTGATGTTAAGTAAGTTGATAAAATTACTCATTTTTATAAGAATTTTAAAATATTTTATAATTTTTCCAGGAACCGACTTTTCCATTGAGTTCATTTCTATTGTCCATTATTATTTGATTTTTAACGACTTGGTGATTCTCATCGTTACGTCAATAATAATAAGAAAAATATCAAAACAAATCGAATTCTCTGAGCGAGCACAACTTGAGAAAGAGAAGAAATTATTTTGGATTTATGTGAAATTATTTGCGATCATGTCCGTGACCTGGTCAACTCAGATTTTTGCACTGAATAGAGATTTAAATGATTTTGGTTGTTTGACAGCCACTTTGATAATGTTGTTCTCAGCTGTCAATGTGTCTGGTCTGTTTATTGGAAGGAGAAAAGTACGAAATTTATTGTCTAAACAATACAATAGATCTGAAATGGATTTTTAGAAATAATTGATGAGTTTTAAAAAATAATGTTAAGATTCAAAAAACAATAAAAATAAATAAATAAAGGATTTAGTTTTTTATTTTAATCTAGGTTGTAACATTGAGGGTTGTGGGTGGTGGTACCCAGGTGCGTAGCCTCTTTGACGGAATAATTTTAGCAGTTTTAAGAAAAAAATCCACTTTAAAAAATTGAAAATATCCTGTCGAAAATTTTCTAAATATAACTCTGATTCTAATTATACTCATTAGCAAACCACAATATTTACAAAATTATTTTTGCTCTCTTCAATCTCTTCATTCCTGACTGAGAGAATGTTTGAATTAAGCTCAATTGAGAGCTGACGTATTAAAGTAAGCAAGTTGTTCTTTTTGTTAACTTACTCATTTTGTTAAAAATTGTTTAGATAAAAAGATGAATAAAAAAGTGCTTGTTTCAATAAGTGTAGTTTTAATTTATTTAGTGTTTTTCATAACATTTATTTATTATTTCAATAAATCACAAGAATGTACGTACTTTTCTCCGTGCATTCGATTTTGCTCAGCTGATAGAGTTCAATACTCAGATGAATATTTATTAGAACAATTTAAGGATAGCAAAACTGGTAGACACATGTTTGTGCTTGAAACAAATTTCAAGGTCTTATGCGGTACTCCACCGTGCGGAGAAATGATTCACTGGTCTTCAAATGAAGATGGGAATTTTTCTAAAGTACCGTACAGATTTGATTACGTAAGTATTTTTAACCTTTTTTCATTTGAATTTTTCTGCATTTCTAATAACTGTTTAACCTTCATGTTAGTCTGGCAGTGTTGTGGTTAATAATGAAGTGTACAGTGTATCAAGATACTGCTTCCAAAAGTCTGATAATGATTGGAAGTTGATGACTTGCCATCAGGATTATTATCTTCAAAAAGCTATTCATCTATTAAGTATGAACATTAAATTAATTTTTATCAAAGCTATGGGTCGGTTTTTAAGGCTACTCGGGGTACCACACATACCCTACCCCTTCCCTTAGTCTAGGGTACCCTAGGGTAGGGTAGGTGTGATACCATAGGTAAGGTAGAACACCCCGAGTAACCTTAGAAATCCGATAACGATTTTTCAATATTTTTAGACATTCAAAAATTGTAAAAATCACAATTCTTAAAATTGACATTTTATGATTTTATTTTAATTTTTTCATCTAGTAATTTTACTTTCAAACTCAATGCTCGGATTTATATTTTTTGTGTACATTCGCTTCAAAGAACTGCATGACTTTTATGGAAAATGTATAATTTCGTTAGTTGCATCACAAATTTTAACTTATTTGCTAATTCCAATTGTAAGATTCATCTCGAATGATAGTTTATCGCATATGAGCCATGAATTATTCGATATAGTGATTGCACTCTTTGCAATGAGTCTTATGCTGGTTTTGTTATGGATTACAGCTATGGTTGTGTATTTGTTTTTCACATTTAGGTAGAAAAAATCAATTTAAATTTTTTTTAGAAATATTTTCTGATTAAGTAAATTTTATTTAATAGCTTTGTCAAGCAAAAATCTACACCTTATGAATTTTCAACTTATGCTATTTATGTGTGGACTGTCGCAGCTTTTTCCGGATTAGTATTTTATTTTGATCTACATTCTGATGGTAAATATAAAAATAATAATTTTTTAAAAATCTCAATATTTAATTTATTTAACTTCTAAAGGATTTGAACGTGATTATTTAGTATTTATATACTTCTTTATTGCTGCTGTCGATGTCATCCTAATTGTCATAACTGGAGTGAGGATTTTAATTACATCTCGTAACCCTGCAGGTTCCAATAAAGCACAATTTGATACTGACATGAAATGGTTCTGCATCATCATAAAATTGTCACTCCTCATGTTAATGACTTGGCCTTTTGAAGCATCCCTTTGGAGAGAAGACTTCAATGTCCTTACTGAAACAATTGTCGATTTTGTTAATTTATTTGCAGTAACAATAATTTTATTTATGTTGGTTGGAAGGGAGAAAGTTAGAATTTTATTGTTTGGAAATTATAGAGAGGTTATTGACGTTGAAAATGATGCTGAAGAGTAAATTCAAAATTAATATTATGTTTTTCTCATCTATTAAATTATTTCACTATTTTTTAAAAAAGAATCGAAGTTAAAGATTTAATATTGAGAGACTGAATGAAATAATTATTAATATTTTGTATTTTATGAATGAGAATTTCTTAAAATTACTCATTTTTTTTCTGAGAAAATGCATAAAATTAATCTAAATTGAGAGTTTAATTAGCTTCATAAAAATTATTTTAAATTGTCTCATTTAGTTCAGAATCATTAAAGCGAAATGATGAATAAAAAAATTGTCGTTACTATCAGTGTGATTTTAATTTATGTAGCGTTATTCTTCTTGTTTATATACTTTTCTAAAAGATCGTATGGATGTGGCTATAGATCGCCATGTATACGCTTCTGCTCATCAGATACAAACAAATATTCAGACGACTTTTTATTGGAACAATTTAGAGAAAGCAAAACTGCAAAGGAAATGAGAAATATAGACAATGGTTTAAAAGTAATTCGTGGTACTCCTACTTGTGGTACATTGAAATACTGGCCACCAAACGAGGATGTGAACTCTACTGATGCACCATATGAATTCGATTATGTGAGTATCAGAAACGTACGGCGTAGTAAGGTTTGTTGGTGCCCGGGTCCAATACTAAAAAGTGACTCGTTTTTAAAATCACAAAATTTATCATTCACAGTACGGTGATGCTGAAGTTGGCGGAGAAGATTATAGCGTTTCAAGATATTGCTTGGAAAAGTCCGAAGATGTCTATGATGGTTGGAAGTTGATGACTTGTTATCAAGACTATTATCTTCAAAAAGGATTTCACATATTAAGTATTAATTCCCTCATTCTCTGATTTCTTAATATTAATATTCTTTCTTCCTGTTTAGCAATATTTCTCTCAATCGCCCTGCTTGGATTTACACTTTTTGTGTATGCTTACTTCAAGGAACTGCGAGACTTTCATGGAAAGACAATCATAGCACTTACTGGCTCACAAATCATTACGTATTTAGCAGTTCCATTTGTCAGATTTTTCGCACCTGGTAGATTTGGATATCATAAATTTATGTTCATCTTTTTCGCACTGTTTATAGCGAGCCTTGCTATGATTTTATTGTGGATAACTGTCTTGATTGTTCATACATATTTAACATTTAGGTAAGTTTTTTCATATTTTCATGATGGAGTCGTGTACTTATGACGTTCGTATTTAAAAGATGAGTGTGAAGTTTGGTGACAGGGGATGGGGGGGGGGGGGGGGGTGGTCTAAAATTTATGAACATCATTTGTAAACGACCTCTTATCAATTCATCCTTTACAAATGTTTTTATCTCTTTTATTCAGGAATTTCAAGCAACAGACATCAGTTACGTACGAATTTTCAACATATGCTATATTTGTAGTCAGTTTCAGTATGTTTTCTGCATTTGTATTCATGCAGGATTATGGTAAGTAAAATCAAGATTTTCTAAATACAACAAAACTCTTTCATCTACTACTTTATTACTAAAGGTGGTGGTCTCGAATATTTGATCTTCATATACTTTTTCATTGCTTTCATCGATTTTGTTCTGTTGATAATAACTGGAGTGAAAATTCTCATGACATCCCGTCACCTTGAACATTCAGAGCAAGCGAGATTTGACACTGAGAAAAAATGGTTTTGGATCAGTATAAAAATTACACTGATGATGCTGATAACATGGCTTTTTGAGGCATTTTTATGGATGCAAGATTTTAATACGTTTGCTGACACAACTGGAGATTTTATAAATTTACTTACGGCAACAACAATTTTATTCATGCTAGTTGGAAGGGAAAAAGCGAGAATTTTATTGTTTGGAAAATATCGAGAAGTTTATGATATAGAAAATGATGCTGATTAAGGAAATAGAATTGTAATTAGGCTTTAGGAAGTCATAATCAGGGGCGTATTTAGGAGAGAAGTTTTAGGGTCAATATTACCCCCATCCTGTTCCCCACCTTCAACAGATTTTTTTAAATTTACTAGTGTTTCTTTTTTGAGGTACGAACCCCATCTGACCCCCCCCCCCCCCCCATTTGGTACGCCCATGTGTAATATGCAAATCCAAGAAAATAATCGTTGAATAATTTTCAAAAAAGTCCATATCACATCAGATCCTTTCTCCTTCCTATGTCTCTGTCATGCAAAGTTCTTAAAAATTACGCAGTATATTTAGTCTCTTATCTTAGTAAAATTGAAAAACAAGATTAAAAGTAATCATAAAAATAATTCTTGTGAATAAAATATAAACAAGCAATAAAAATGACTAATTTTAATCATAATAGAATATATGTTTTATAAATAAAATAGCTTAATTCATTATCAGAGTAATTGCAGCTGTTCTCAGAGAATTTTGCATGTCTCTTCTTATCAATTAAATGTTCATGCTCATTTTATGAATTAATTTAATTCATTCAATATTTGTAATTCAAAGTGAAAAGATGAGTTGGAAGTCAATTTTTACAGTCAGTTGTGGCTGTCTATACTTGATTCTTGGTGCACTGCTGTTTTATAATTACCGCACCGATTTTCTTTGTGGATATGAAAGTCCATGTTTAAGATTTTGCGAATCAGATCATGAAAAACATTCAAATAAGGAACTATTTGACAGTTTAATGGAGAACAACATAACACGTTGGTATGAAGCTGAATTTGATGATGTGAGAATTTTTCGTGGACCTCCTGAGTGCAGTGGAAAAATTATAAACGTAAAGGAGAACGAGGAAAAATTAGTTGACGCTTCACATTTTTATTATTCTCGTGGATCGTATAGAATCAATG
This sequence comes from Chironomus tentans, assembly GCA_963573255.1. Lineage (NCBI taxonomy): Eukaryota > Metazoa > Arthropoda > Insecta > Diptera > Chironomidae > Chironomus > Chironomus tentans. The sequence goes on from OY754303.1 coordinate 12,635,762, forward strand.
AGGTGATAATAATTTCAAATTTTGAATTTATACAAAAAAAATTTAATAATTTTTATTTTATTTCTAACAAGGATGGTGAATTATATGGAAAGGGAGTTTCATATTCTTTAAGTAAATACTGCATGCAGAAGAATGTAGGAGATGGGATGGAAAATATTAAAGAAGATTATTTAAAGGAATGGATGCCAATGGTTTGTGTAAATGAAAGTATATTACAGAAACCAGTTCTCATTACAAGTAAGGAATACATAACACAAATTGGGTTCGAATTTTGAAACTCAGTATAAATGGAACCCATTTGAAGAAATAATGATACCTTCAAATTGACTACACCTAACTAACTATTAATTAAACAAAACTTTGCGCCCATGACATAACCCTTAGCGAACAAATTGATATCAAACCCACCCCCCCCCCCCCCCCCCATTTTTTGAAAACCCATTCGATACGCCCCTACTCATTTTATTAAACATTTATTTCATTGTATCTAGTGGCTGTTTTGTCAATAATCATCCTGGCACACACAATTCTCATTTACTTATACTTTCCTGATCTTCGTGACTTCAATGGAATGATGATCATTTGCTTCCTAATATCAATGTTGTGCACATATGTAATCATACCTGGAATTTTCCAAGTCGAGAGATCCACACCGAAGATAATAAGCTTATTTAGAGGATTTGCATTTACATCAGGAAGTTTGTGGCTTAATTCTATGCTGTTAAATATTTATTTCAGAATTAGGTGAGTTTTAAAGGGTCATGGATTTTTTTGGAATTTCTATTTTTCAACTCTCATAGCCCCCTATGGATGTCATAAATGAATGGGTTTTTAAGGTATACAAAGACATTTTTAAGATAGGAATTTTATTTTTGTTATGAAACTTGAATTTTTGCTATCTGGTTCATCTGGTTTTTCAGAGGAAATTTACCTAATTAGAGGACATTTTGATTTGGTCCTCTATTTTTTCCAAAAATATCTGGAGTAGGGTACTTTGGATGTGTTTTTAACCCTAATTACTCCCATGTTAATTAATGAACACGTAATTATAAAATTCTGCATTATTTCACAGAGATTTCAGAACCTCGAAGTCTGGAGAAGGCAGATTTAAGTCATACGCTTATTACGTACTCTTTTTTACTATATTTGCTGTACTATTTGTTCTTTGGGAAAGTCAATACAATAGTAAATATTGAAATTTAATCAGGGAGAAAATTACTTGGTGGAAAATTTAGAAAAGATAATAATAAGAACTTCTGATTCTTTTTCTGCCAGGAAATATGTGTAAATTTGAAATTATAGCTCAAAATGTGCGTAACGGAAAAAGATTTTTTGGCAGACGATGATATTTTCCATCAAGTAGTTTTCCCCCTGAATATAAATAAAGTTTTCAAAAATAATCTTCTAATTCACTTTAGGATACAGATCTTCTGGAGCATTTGTGTCAATGGTTCATGCTTACTTAATTTTCAATGACTTGGTGATCCTCATTATCACATCATTTATAATCAGGAAAGTTTCGAAGCAAATTGACTTCTCTGAGCGAGAGGAATTTCAGAAAGAGAAGAAAATATTTTGGATTTATGTGAAATTATTTGCGATTATGTCCGTGACCTGGTCAACTCAGATTTATGTCACTACAAATGAATTTAATCATTTTGGTTGCTTAACAGCTACTTTGATAATGCTTTTCTCAGCCGTCAATGTGTCTGGACTTTTCCTAGGAAGGAAGAAAGTCAGAGAATTATTGTATAAGAAATATCGCGGAGAGATTGAAGAGAGTAACTGAAATAAATATATTTTCTCATAGATAATCTGTTTTATGAATTAAATATTCTCATTTCCACTGAGAAATTGTTCAAAATTATTCTCAGCTGAGAGTTTAAATAGCTATTAAATTCACAAAAAAATTTTACATTGTCTCATTTAGTTTAGAATCATTGAAGCGAAATGATGAATAAAAAAATTGTTGTTACTATCAGTGTGATTTTAATTTATGTAGTGTTGTTCGGCTTATTTTTTTACTTTACGCAAAATGTACATGGATGTAGCTATAGATCACCATGCATCCATTTCTGTTCATCAAATTCAGAAAATTATACGGACGACTATTTATTGGACTTATTTAAGGAAAGTAAATCAGCAAAAAAGTACATGGAAGATGAGGTTGAGTTTAAGGCTATTCGAGAAATTCCATCGTGTGGAAAAATGGTATTTTTGGAACCAAATGACGAGGTGAATTCTACTAAGCCTCCATATGAATTTAATTATGTGAGTAAAATTTGATTTTGAACATTTTTATTTGGTTATCGGACATCAGTGGCGTAGCAAGCATGTCACATGAAATCAAGGGGAAAACAACATGATGGGGAAAAAAATTGATGGGAAATTGATGGGAAATTCCCATTTTGATGGGAAATCGAGAAAAAATTTCCCATCATGTTGTTTTCCCCTTGCATGAAATACAATTTTACATTCACAGTACGGCGAAGTTACTTCTGATGATGAACAATATAGTGTCACAAGATATTGCCTTAAAAAATCCGAAGATTTCTATGATGGCTGGATGGTAATGGTTTGTTATCAAGATTACTATCTTCAAAAAGGATTCCACATATTAGGTATGGAAAAAAATGACTTTTTAAAAATATTTTTTAATTTTTTCTTCCTGTTTAGCAATATTGCTCTCAATCTCCCTGCTTGGATTTACACTTTTTGTGTATGCTTACTTCAAGGAATTGCGAGACTTTCATGGAAAAACAGTCATAGCACTTATAAGCTCACAAATCCTTGCTTATACAGCAATTCCCATTCTTAGACATTTATCGTCACAAAATATTTCGCATCGTAGCTTGACTACACTATTGATTTCAGTGCTTATTATTAGCTTGGTCGTAATTTTATTGTGGATTACTGTCATGATTGTCCATATGTTCTTCACATTCAGGTAATTTTAATTTATTTAAAAAAGGTTATGATTCTTAACTTTTAACTTAATTTCTGTGATATCTGAGTGTAAGAGTAAGGCCTCTGTGCCCAGCTGTGGCTGAGTGGATAGGTAGCAGACCGGAAATCTGTAGTACTCTTTTTGTTAGTACGTGGGTTCGATTCCCACCAGAAGCTGATCTCTCAATCGGATGTTGTCGATATGTCTAGGATTCGCACAATGATCACGACTTAAAAGTGTCTTAAGCTAAGTGTTAGGTCTAGCACCTATCTTATTTGTAGACAAGTACCTTGTAATTGTTGAATATTTTTTCCAACGTCTAGGAAATTCCTAGACCAAAAATTAATTACTAGATCAAATTTTACACAGCTCCAGATAGCCTCTAGTACCTGGGGTGGGTTTCTTGGTATAACCCTACCTAGAGCATACTCTATGATAGGGTAGATAGGGGTATACTAAGAAACCAGCCCGTGGCTTTGAACTTAAGATCCAACAGCATTAATATTATAATTTTTTACAGAGATTTTAAAAACAAGACATCAAATTCGTTTGAATTTTCAACTTATTCAATATTTGTGGCTACGTTTGGATTATTTTCTACAATTGTGTTCATTGATGGCTTTTTTAGTCATCGTAAGTATAAATATTACATCAAATATTATTTAGTTTATTATCTAAACATAATTTAAGGTGCTGACATGCAATATTTATTGTTCATATATATGATCATTATTCTTGTTGACATCATTCTATTGATTATAACTGGAGTAATGATTATAATGATATCGCGTCACCTTCAACACTCAGAACAAGCTAAATTTGACAGTGAAAGAAAATGGTTCTGGATAGTCCTGGAATTATTATTGATTATATTTGTGACATGGCCATTCGAAATTTATTTATGGAGTCACAGATTTGATCTTTTTGCTGACACAATTGGAGATTTTATAAATTTATTTACAGCAATAACAATTTCTGTTATTCTTGTTGGAAGGGAAAAGGCGAGAATTTTATTGTTCAAAAAATATCGACAAATGCGTGAAATAGAAAATGATGCACAATAATTAAGTAAAATAAAGTTTATAAATTCTTGAAAAAAATGATATTTTTTTGTTACAAAAATTTAAAAACTATAAATAAATTTTTATTGTACTTTCAGTTTCCTCTTTTTATATGAGAAAAATTCCTCGGAGTTAAACTTTTAACAAAATAAGTGATAAATTTTAATATTTCAAATTGAAAAATATGAAATCGAGATTATCGAATTAATTAATTTAATTACTCTCAGAGACTTAATTCAATAAATCTCAATCATAATTTTAAGAAATTAAAAAAAGTTATTAATTCACATTAATAATATCTTATTTTTCGATTATAGAAACCTTAAAATGAAGTTAATAATTTTTGGGGACTTCTTTTATGCAATAGAAGCATAAAAAGTTATAATTTTATTTTTGGCTTATTGCAATTTTACATAAATGGAACATTTTTATAAAATAGAAATCTAAATAAAATTGTTTATTTATTTTAAAAAAATTCAAAAAAAACCAAAATTATTCTGTTTTAGTTAATCTCACAAAAATATTCTGAAGAAATTATTTAATATTATTATTTTTAAACTCGTAGGAAGGAAAGTTAATTAAGCGTGAATTTTCTGAAATGAGTCATTTAGCTATCAATTTTTTACTCAGAGAATATTTCGCGAGATCTGAGAGATTTGCTGCTCAACTTTTAAATTTTATTTGTCTCGTTTCATTTGGTGTTTGTAATTCAAAGTGAAAAGATGAGTTGGAAGAAAATATTCGCTGCTACTTCAAGCATTCTTTACTTGATTCTCATTTCATTACTATTTTATTACTATCGACTAGATTTTCTTTGTGGATATAAAAGTCCATGCATTAGATTTTGTTCAGCTCATACTGAGAAATATTCAGACAAGATTTTGTTTGATAGCTTGAAAAAGGACAACATGACTCGTTATTATGATCCTAAATATGATGAAATAAAATTTTTGCGAGGACCCCCGACATGCAACGTTCAACTAATTAACATCGATGATAAGGAAGTTGATAATGATCGTTATAATTCATCAAGTCCAAAATATCATTATATGTTTGATGTAATTAATTGCTTATTTTTTCTGAATTTTTCGAAAACTTTTTTTTTCAATTTCTTAAGGATGGAACCGTTCAAAGCAGGAGCTTAAGTTATACTGTAAACAAAAATTGTCTAGAACTAGAAGATGCATCTGATGACGAATGGGCAATAATGGTGTGTGCAAATGAGAGCTTGCAACAGCCATCAATTCCAATCATAAGTAAACATAAAAAATATTTTGATTATAAATTTTTATTTATTATTTTTTTTCCACTCAGTGACAATATTTTCTCTGATTATTCTGGCATCAACGCTTACAATTTACTCGTACTTTTCGGAACTTCGTGATTTTCATGGAAAAATGATCATTTTGCTTCTTTCATCGATGATATGCACTTACATATTTATTCCTGGAATATCAATCGTTTATGAGAATGCAATTCTCAATGGATCAATAAACCTGCTTATAGGATATGGATTCACGTCAGGTAATCTGTTGCTGAATTCGATGATTCTTAACATTTACTTTAGATGCAGGTGAGTTTGTACAACAGATATTTGATTATTACTCAATGCTTATGAGAGAGAAAGCTCAGAATTTTATTACGCTCTAATGACTGCTTTCATGATAATGAATTTGCTACAAGTAATCTAAAAAAATTTCAAGGTTTAACATTTATTTTTTGCGGGTTATCTCAATTATTTAATTTGAACTGCAAATTTTTTCATAATTTTTTAATTAACACAAATTCTAATATAAGATAACGATAAGGGGTCGTTCGCAAATTACGTCACGCTTTAGGGGGGGGAGGGGGGTAGGAGAATTTGTGACAGTCCAAATACAAAATTTTTCTTTCTTTGGAAAATTTGTGACAAGGGGGGGAGGAGGGGTTGAAATAGTCGTTTTTTTTGCGTGACGTAATTTGCGAATGACCCCTAACTTTAATTTTCGATATTTGGTTCCTTATTTTTCGAAAGCGGAAAAATTATGTTCGAAAATGATTTGTTTACATTTAAAAATGAAATTCAAGTTTATTAACTGTACGAATGGTTAAGAATTATTAGTTATAATCAGTAAAGTTTATTAGAATCATTTTTTTTCCAAAAAATCGTATTAAATACCTCAAAAATTGTAATTTTTTAAAATTCAGCATTTTCAAACAAGTTTTTTTGTAAACAAGCACTAAAAAAAGTGCGGGAAAATTTAAATTTTTGAAAACATAACGGAAATTTTTCTCGTTGTCTTATATAGTCACAAATTTTTTATATTCCAGAGATTTTAAAATCGTGAAGCCAAAAGATGACAAATTTAAGGCATTTGCTATTTATGTATCAATATTTACTATATTTGCTCTACTTTTTATCGTTTTTGATATGCTGGTGTTAAGTAAGTTGATAAAATTACTCATTTTTTATAAGAATTTTAAGATATTTTCTATTTTTCCCAGCAAACGACTTTTCCATCGAGTTTATTTCTATTGTCCATTATTATTTGATTTTTACCGACTTGGTGATTCTCATCGTTACGTCAATAATAATCAGGAATATTTCAAAACAAATCGAATTCTCTGAGCGAGCACAACTTGAGAAAGAGAAGAAAATGTTTTGGATTTATGTGAAATTATTTGCGATTATGTCCGTGACCTGGTCAACTCAGATTTTTACAATGAAGAGAGAATTAAATGATTTTGGTTCCATGTCAGCCACTTTGATAATGCTGTTCTCAGCCGTCAATGTGTCAGGACTTTTCCTAGGAAGGAAGAAGGCCAGAGAATTATTATTCGGGAAATATCGAGGAGAAGAGAATAATTGAAATTAAAATTTTTTCATTTTGTTTTATAAAAAACATATTCTCATTTTCGCTGAGAAATTGTTCAAAATTATTCTCAGCTAAGAGTTTAAATAGCTATTAAATTCACAAAAAAAAATTTAAATTGTCTCATTTAATTTAGAATCATTGAAGCGAAATGATGAATAAAAAAATTGTTGTTACTATCAGTGTAATTTTAACTTATGTAGTGTTGTTCGGCTTATTTTTTTATTTTTTGGACAATTCGCATGAATGTGGCTTCAAATCACCATGCATCCATTTCTGTTCATCAAATTCAGATAATTATACGGACGACTATTTATTGGACTTATTTAAGGAAAGTAAATCGGCAAAAAAGTACATGGAGGATGAGGTTGAGTTTAAGGCTATTCGAGGAATCCCATCGTGTGGAGAAATGACATATTGGCCACCAAATGAAGAGGTTAATTCTACTAAGCCTCCATATGAATTTAATTATGTGAGTAAAATTTGGTTTTGAACATTTTTGTTTCAGACATCAGTGGTGTAGCAAGCATGTACCTCCTAAACTTAATTTTTCTTAAATAAAATAATTAACTTTACATTCACAGTACGGCGAAGTTACAGCTGATGGGGAAAGATACAGTGTTTTAAGATATTGCCTGAAAAAATCCGAAGATGTTTATGACGGCTGGAAGTTGATGACTTGTTATCAAGATTATTATCTCCAAAAAAGCTTCCACATATTCAGTATGAAGGAATTGAATTTTTTTCTGATTACTAAAAATTAATATTCTTTATTCCTGTTTAGCAATATTTCTCTCAATTTTCCTACTTGGATTTACATTATTCGTGTATGCTTACTTCAAGGAACTACGAGACTTTCATGGCAAAACAGTCATAGCACTTACAAGCTCACAAATCTTTGCTTATACAGTAATTCCGATTTTGAGACATATATCGTCACAAAAATTAGCTCCTTATAGCTCGACTACACTATTGATTTCAATGTTTATTATTAGCTTGGTCGTAATTTTATTGTGGATTACTGTCATGATTGTCCATATGTTCTTCACATTCAGGTAATTTTTTATATTTTTAAAAATTTGGAATTTTTGACTCCTTTCACAAAATTTCCAAACCATCAATTTTCTAAGCGAATGCAACTCTTAACAACTGTTTTTGGACTTGAAATCCAGCTACTAAACTAACATTTTTAAAAAATTTCAGGAATTTTAAAAACAAGACAACAAATTCGTTTGATTTTTCGACTTATTCAATATTTGTGGCTACGTTTGGAGTTTTTTCTACAATTGTGATCATTGATAACTATCTAAGTTACAGTAAGTATGAAGATTATACTAAATATCATTTAGTTCTCAAAACATATTTTTTGAGGTGGTGACATGCAATATTTATTGTTCATATATATGATTATTGTTCTTGTCGATATCGTTCTACTAATTATAACTGGAGTAATGATTATAATGATATCGCGTCACCTTCAACACTCAGAACAAGCTAAATTTGACAGTGAAAGAAAATGGTTCTGGATAGTCCTGAAATTATCATTAATAATATTTGTGACATGGGTTTTTGAAGCTACATTATGGGCTCGCAAATTTGAAATTTTTGCTGACACAATTGGAGATTTTACAAATTTATTTACTGCAACAACAATTTCTATCATCCTTGTTGGAAGGGAGAAGGCTAGAATTTTATTGTTTGGAAAATATCGAGAAATGCGTAACATAGAAAATGATGCGCAATAATTAATTAAATATTGTTTTATAATTCTTGAAAAAAAAAAAATAAAAATTTAAAAAATATATTTTTTATTTTTAACTCTGATTAGTTTTAATTTTCAAGGTCTAAATCACTAGACTCATCCACCACTGAGTCATTTTAATTTACAGTGTCTTCTTCTTGTATCAGAAAAAAATACTTCGGAATTGAACTTTTGATGAAAAACCCCATCTTCATCTTATTTTTTAAAGATTTTTGTTACAAAAATCGAGATTTTCAACTCAAATAATTTAATTTCTCTCAGAGACTTATTAAATAAATCTCAATTACCATAAAAAAATTAAGAAAGTATATTTTAAAAAAAAATCATTAAGTGTTCAACATTCAAACAAGCAAGATGACGTGGAAGAAAGTTTTAGCGTACAGTTCCATTCTTATATTTTTAATTCTCGTCTTATTATTTATAAATTATTCCAAAATGGAATTAATTTGTGGCTTTGAAAAACCATGCATGAGATTTTGTTCATTGGATATTGAAAAATATTCAGATAAGATTTTATTTGATGAATTTATGGAGAGCAACATGAGTTACTGGTATAAAGATACGGAATTGGATGATGCAAATATTTTTCGTGGACTTCCTTTATGTAATGGAAAAGTAAAACCATTGGAAATTGTTGAAGACGACAATGATGAGAGTGATGAAAATAACGATGAACTTAGAATTTTTGGGGTAAGGTTGATTGAGATCATTCATTTAAAATTAGGGGCATAGCTAGGGGGTCCTTGAATCCCCTTCGAAATTAAAATTCAATTAAAATTTTTTAATTTTTTTCTTATTTTTACAAAAAAATTCATTTTTTACAAAATATGATGAAGACCTCTCGAATAACCCTTAAAAAATTCATAGCTAAATTCCTAGGGGGTCTGTTTAAGTGAATGATCTAAACAGGGTGATAGTTTAGATCATTCTTTAAACAGACCCCTTATTCTCTAAAACATGAACGTAGAAAGTTAGCGACTACTTAGAACATAATAAAAATTAATAATATTTCGACTATTGTGGCATTGTGGTCTCTACTTAGGTGTACCCCTGCTCTCCTCCACCACCAAAATTTCCAAAGCTTCAATTTTCAAATAATCATTTCAGACTAACGACACCTGAATTTCGAAAAGTACAAAATCATTAAAATAAGAAAGAAAAATTTTGAACCCCCTAAAATATTTCTGCATACACACCTGTTTCTACATGAATTTTTTTTTAGAATAAACCAACCTCCCCTTCATAATAACCCCTAAAATACATTCTGATATTTTTTTTAAAAAAATCTAAAACACGACTAGGATGGAAACTTGTATGTAGGTCATACAAAATACACAATAAATAAGTTCTGTCTAGAAGTGGATGAAGACTCATCACAGAAATTCATTCCAATGGTCTGCACACAAGAAGAACAAGTAACAACTCTTATGATAAGTAAGACACAACCAAATAAAAATAAATTAAAATTAATTGAAATAATTTATTCTACTTAGTGACGGTATCTTCAATCATCGTCCTGGTACTAACTTTATCAGTTTATTTATACTTCGCTGAACTTCGTGACTTTAGTGGAAAGATGATTATATTCTTTCTTGTGTCAATGATTTGCACGAATATTATCATTCCTGGATTTTATGATCAGAAAAAGCGTTCTTATAAGATGATCACTTTTTTAATGACTATTGGATTTTCATCGGGAAATTTATGGCTTAATTCTATGATCCTCAGCATTTACTTCAGAATAAGGTGAGTTTTATTTTAGTCTAAACGATTTCTTGGCTTGGTGCTGGCTTTTAATGATCTCTAAGTGCCGCGATCAGGAATTGATATTCAATACTTGAGGTGCTCAAGATTTTTCCAAAATAATACTCGATTCTCAATACTTAGGCTGTCCATTTGCTGACTTTTTGACGGGACGGTCCCTCTTTTGCAAAACTTCATGAGATTTTTATTTTGACAGCACTAAAGATTGCCAAAAAAAATTTAAAAATACTATAAATTTAAGCCTGTTCCAGTTTTTTGGGTTGAAATTGGGGCATGTTCTGCTTTTCGGTCAAACTTGAGTATCAATCCCTGGCCACGACCTATAGCAATCATCCTCTTCTTGGTTATCATCTTGAAAGTTAATGCAAAAAAAAATTATTTAATTAATCACAAATTTTCAAGGTTGACTTTTTAATTTATTAAGGTTATCTGCAGTTTTTACTTTTAAAAATTTAATCGTATGAATAATTTTAATAACTTTTACAAATCATTATAGAGATTTTAGAAACTCAAAGTCTGTAGATGGAAAATTTGTATCATACCGTACATATGTTGGTGTCTTTACAGCATTAGTTGTCCTGTATAGTCTTTGGCATTTATACTTTTTAAGTAATGATAAAATTTAATCTTTTTTTATAATTTTTTTAAATTTTCCTATTTTTATAGCCAGAGTAAAAAACGTCATAGAATTCATCTTACTTTTGCATTCTTATTTTAATTTCAATGACTTCGTAATTCTCATAATTATATCACTTAAAATGAGAAATATTTCAAAACAAATTGGATTCTCTGAGCGACCACAATTTGAGAAGGAGAAGAAAATATTTTGGATTTATGTGAAATTATTTGCGATCATGTCCGTGACCTGGTCAACTCAGATGTTTGCACTGAATGTAGAATTAAATTATTTTAGCTGTTTGATAGTAACTTTGATAATTATGTTCTCGGCATTCAATGTGTCTGGACTTTTTCTAGGGAGGAAGAAAGTTAGAGAATTATTGTCAAAAAAGGGCTGAAGATAATTCTTGAAATAAAATTAATCGTTTTTTTTTATAAATTGTGAATTAAAAATGAGGTTTCTGTTAATATTATTCATTATTCTAGAATTTAATTATTTTTGACTTAATTTCTTGCGTCAGTTTTTTGTACGTTATTATTTTGTGCGTCAGTTTTCTATACGCTGTAGTTCAGTAAAATGCACGTCCGTCCCGCAACCCGTTGACGAATCACTAGTTTTAATTTCAAAATTGAGGTTTTTGTACTTATTGTTAATTCAGAAAAAAAATTCATTTAAAAATTTTTTCTAATGGGTCCGGGACCTTTGGATCCCTTTCTGGTACCAGCTGACTCCCCCCTTGAATTTACTTTTTTCAGCAATGTTCCAGAAATTTCCATGCTACACTTAGTACACAAACCAAGCTTTCAATATAATCAACTCAAGTCTGAGCTATAAAATCCCTAAAAACTACATATGTGAGGCATGTAAGGCTCTACCACAGCTATTGATGTCATATTACCGATAAATAAAAGTTTTACAAATTGAACTAATTTTTTTCTAGTTAAATTCAAAAACATTATGTAATTTTTTTGCGTAAAAGATTAACAGTTCCACGGATTAAGCAAATTAATTAAGAAAAAAATAATTTAAGAATTCTATTTTGTGAAAAAAATAATAAATCATCAAGTGATGACATAAGCAGCATTTAATAAAAATATTTGACCTTAACAAATATTCTCATAGCGCAGTCATCCTGAAAACATTAAAATAATTATTAAATGCCAAAAATTTGACCTCGAAATTTTTTTGGCTAATTTATTTACAAAGGCTTGGCTTTTAAAAAAAATAACACATGCAAATCATAAATTTGTTTAATAAATACTGGCATTTAGAAAATAAGAACTGTTCTCAATTCACTCTAATATCTGACAGCTTGAACATAAATAAGTGAGAATAAAAATTAACTCATTTTGAATTAATTCATTGAATAAGAAAGATGAACAATAAGTCGATTGTGACTCTCAGTGTAATCATAATTTATGTGATTATCTGTGGATTATTTATTAAGTTTTTTACTTTAAACCATTCGTCTGGTACACGGTTTTGTTCAACTGACACGGAGACATTTTCAAACCAATTTCTTATAACTGAATTCAAAAAAAGCAATTCTTCTAAATTATGGAACGATCAGAACTTTGATGACAGTGATGACATTAAATATTTACCAATTTATCGTGGACGACCTTTTTGTGGTGGATTGGATCATGTTTCACTTGATACTGTTGTAGCTGATGAGCTTTATGAATACAACTTTGTAAGTAACTCTTGTTGTAACTCTCAATTAAGGACTCAACTTCAGAGCACCCAAACAGACCTTAGGCCAACATGCTTGATTCAAAAGATTCTACTAAGACAACAAACCTCTAAATATTTTAACAGAAAGGAAGCATCAACATCAACCACCAAAACTATGATCACGAACGATATTGTCTTGATAAGGCTGACGATATCCCTGAAGGATGGAAGTTAATGATTTGTCATAACGATGTGCTCTTTCACAAAATTTTTCATTTTACAGGTATTTATACATAATTATACATATAATCGTTATCACGAGATTACGAAGTTATGCGTTAATTTCTTCAGAATTTTTGATTATGTCATGCAATGTTTTTGTTTAATAGATTATAAAAATTCATGACAGAGTAGGTCACGAAGAAACAATTTAGCGCTGATTGCCATATGCTTTATGAAATAATTTATTTTGTATTTTTTCATCTTCTTTTTCTGTTTCCTCAGTAACTTTACTCTCGATTCTGCTCTTTGGATCAACAATATTCGTATATGCTTACTATAAGGAGTTGAGAGATTTCAAGGGAAAAGCTGTTATTGGACTTATGCTATCAGAAATTCTTGCATATTCAGCTCATTGGATAAATTTGCAATGGCGAGATGCTTTTGATCCAATTTTAATCTCAGCATGGCTAATGGGTCTGCTTCAAATTCTGTTGTGGATTACTGTCATGGTTGTTCATGAATTTATTAGATTCAAGTAAGTTATACTCTCTAACAGGCAATGAACATGGTCTGAGCATATTTACTTTTTAAGCATACTCAATTATACTAACAAAGTGAGCCTCGAGCATGGTCATCAAAATTAATACGCCTTTTGCCTGTATCCATGTATAATGGATGTATTTTCTTCCAGAAATTTCAAAGAAGCCGCATCAGATGACCAGAAGTTTGGCTTATATGTGATAATCGAGATCATATTCACCATTTCTTTTATAATCTTAAACATATACACACATATATATCGTCACAGTATGTTATTTATATTTTAAGCAACAAAACATTCTAATTATTATTTCATTTTTATCTAGGATCAGAATCAATTGAATATTATTTCATAGCCTTATTCTTCATCGGTGTCTTTAATATAATTGTTTTAATCATCACTGGAATTAGAATTTTGATTTTTTCCCGTCACATGACACATTCAGACCAAGCAAGATTCGATGATGAAAGGAAATGGTATTGGATCATTGTAAAGCTGTGTCTAATAATGCTGATAGCTTGGCCTTTTCAAATGTTTTCATGGCTAGTTGAATTTAGCTTGCATGGCTTCATGACTCAAGATTTTATTCTATTATTCACAGCAATTACAGCCACAATCATTTTATTGGGAAGGAAGAAAGTTAGAAATTCGATGTTTGGAAAGTATCATGGAATAAATAATGTAGAAGCTTAATTACCTCAGATGCGTCTCAGATAGGCCATAGTTTCATAATTTACTCAATATTTTGTAAAAATTTACTCACTTTGCTCTTTTGACAATTTTTTTAAATATAAAAAATAAAAAAAAAATATTTTTTTGACTCACTGCGATTTTGTTTTTTAAAGAATAAAGATGAATAAAAAAATTATTGTGACTATCAGTGTAATTTTATTTTACGCGATTCTTTATGGGTCTTTTATTAAAGTTTTTAAGGAAATGTTTGAATGTAGTGAAACTAATTTTTGCATTCGTTTCTGTTCGGATGATACAAAAGCATATCCTGATAAAGTTTTATTGAATGGCTTTCTTAAAAGTAAATCTAGCAGCAGATGGGATAATTCAAAAGTCGATAAGTTTAGAATTTATCGCGGATCGCCAGTTTGTGGTGAAATGAAGTATATACCACCAAATGAAAATTTGACATCAAATCGTAAACCTTATAACTTTCGCTATGTAAGTTAAAAATTGTAAATATATTTTTTAAGCCATTGGAACTCCTTATGATATTCTATCAAATGGTGAAAGAGCTTCAACTCCTTGCTTTGTAATAATCTTTTGAAGACCTACTTTTTTTGTGTATCTAAAATTCATTTTGTTACATACTGGGGTCGGTTTATAGGGCATACTTGGGTACCATAGACATGGGTGGATGTGGTACCCTAGGTTATATCCAAAAATCCGGTACCATAGTGTACCTCACCTGCCTTAAGATACCAGAGGTATAGTACCTCTAGGATATGTTACGATAACACAGCATGGGCGTAGCCAGGAGGGTCAGAACCCCCTTCAAAAAAATTTAAATCGTGCTCTCGCTGCGGTTCAAATTTTTTCGAAGAGGGTCCAGACTCTCCTGGGTACGCCCCTGTAGGACTTAGCTTCAACACCAAATGAACCAATTTAATATTTCTTACAGAGAGCAAATATTGAAATCGACGAAGAAATGTACGACTTCAAGAGATATTGTCTAGAACAATCAGAGTATGTTGAAGATGGCTGGAAATTGATGGTTTGTGAACATGACGTTTACTACCACAGAATATTTCACTTGACAGGTTTGTCACCATGAGATAGTTAATCTGTAGGTCTGTGAATTATGAAATTTATTATTCTTTCAGCAATTTCCCTTGCAGTTTTTGTATTTGGACTAATTATAATTGTATATTCTTATTTCAAAGAACTTCAAGATTTTTATGGAAAATTCACGATTGCATTTGCCACGACCCAAATTATTGCATATATTACAGTTCCATTTATTTTGTTCAACAAAGATCATAAATATATTATCGGTTTATTTGAAATGATTATAACGACAACCTATGTCATATCAATGATGATGATTTTGCTATGGATAACTGCCATGATTATGCATTCATTCCTGACATTTAAGTAAGTATGAGTATAATCCTAACATATGTCATGAGATGGGTTACCCCTAGAAATAACCAAGAGTCAGAAATCAAAAATCATAAAAATTGTGTTTTTTATGATTTTTTCATACAAAAAGATGGAAAAATCAAGATTTTTAAAATTCTTAATTTCAAAAAATTTCTAAAATCGTAAAAGATCATAATTTATATAATAGTGATCCTGGGAAATAACTTAGAAATTATTTAAAATATTTATTTGCAGGAACTTTAAGGAGCAACCATCAAAACAATACGATTTCTCAATATTTGCCATATTTGTAGTCACATTCATTGTTTTCTCTGCATTTACATTGCTAATTGAAAGAACTTCTTATGGTAAAAACTAATGATTCTTTCAGGCGCGTAGTCAGAAAGAGGGGTTAGGGGTCGGAAACAGATAACAGATTTCTCAAGCCCCAGGAAGCTCCACGGCATTTTTTAGTCAAATTTTTTGATTTTTGAAAATTTTAAATTTTTTTTAAATTTGTAATTTTATTTTTTAATTTAATTTTTTTTTATTTATTTAAGACAAAAATCCTAAAACTCCGTTCCCCCTAAAAAATTTTCATACAAAACATTTGAAAATACTCCTTCGAAAAATTTCTGGCTACGCCCCTGAATTCTATGCTGAAGGGGTCGTTCGCAAATTACGTCATGCAGAAAACGACTTTTTCGACCCCCCCCCCTCCCCTTGTCACAAATTTTCCAAAAAAATTGTATTTGAACAGTCTTAAATTCTCCTACCCCCTCCCCCCTAAAACGTGACGTAATTTGCGAACGACTACTAAAATAAAGTAAATGTTCAAATTTATGGTTTATTTCATAGAATCCGGACTCGTGCATCTTTTTACAATTTACTTCCTCATCGGTTTTATGGACGTTATATTATTGATCATTATTGGAATAAAAGTGCTAATCTTATCACGACATCTTACACATTCTGAACAGCCACTATTTGACAATGAAAGGAAATGGTATTGGATAACTGTGAAATTGTCATTGATAATGCTGGTGACTTGGCCTTTTGTGTTCTTTACATGGATAAGAGACTTTGACTTACTTTTCAACATTCTATCCGATTTTGTGATGACTCTTACAGCAATAACTGTTGCCATTATTTTAATTGGAAGGAAAGAAGTAAAAATCTTATTATTTAGAAAATATCGTGGAATTTTAAATGTAGAAGCTTGAAAGTCATTTTTACTATGGCATAGCATGTGAGAATAGTGACTAGAATCTCGTTTCTGGTCATTAAGAATTATTGCTTGATTATTGCGTGCAAATATGAGAAACAGTCAAAAGTTCTTGCTGTGCCGCTCTATTTTTTAATTCTCAAACTCCTTAAAAAAATATTTTGAGAACTTTGCGAATTTTTGAGAATAAAAATTAGAAATAAACTTGAAATATTTTTTTTCTACTCACTAAGTGTCTGTTAATTAAGAGAACAAGATGCTGATCAAAATCATTGTGACTATCACTATAATCATTATTTATTCGACTATTTTTGGACTCATGGTTAGATCATTCCAAGAACAATATAAATGTCTTGAAAGTTTTAGTTGCTTTCGATTCTGCTCAACAGATACGGACAGATATTCTGATGAGTTTTTGTCAAATGACTTTTTGAATAGTGAATCTGGTGAGCAATGGAGGATTGATCGAGTTTTAAATAGCATTGACATTGATGACATCAACGTTTATCGTGGACCACCAGTGTGTGGTGGATTAAGTTATTTGCCATCAAAAAATAAATCAAGCTTACATCCTTCATCTTATGGCGTCAATTTCGTAAGTAATGAATATCATTTGGGATGAGGTGTTGTATTTGGGGTCATTCTGGGTGCAGCGGGATGATCGTTTGTCCACAAATTTGCCCGGCGAGTCCGTTTTGTCCGCAAATTTGTATAAAATGGACAAACGGACAAATAGGTTTGTAAATTTGTCTGTTTTGTACATTTTTATACAAATTTACAGACAAAATGGGCAAATAATTTGTCCGGGCCGATAAGTTATCTTCATCCGGTCCGGGTGTATAGCCAAATGGGTAGAGGCTTTTCTTATAGACGTCTTTAATAAAAAACAAAAAATAATTTATTTTTAGAGAGGAACACTTTATATTGGAAATAAAAAATATGATTACAACAGATATTGTCTGGATAGATTAGAAAATAATGCCAATGAATGGAAGATAAAACTCTGCCACCAAGATGTCTATTACCAAAGAATATTTCATTTGATAAGTAAGAAAACTTAAATGTTAATTAATCATCATTTAATTTATCTAATTTCTCAGTAATTTGTCTCTCAATTATCCTCTTTGGATTGACGATATTTGTGTACGCTTACTTCAAGGAGCTGCGAGATTTTCACGGAAAATCAGTCATATCATTTTCGATAACTCAAATCTTTGCATATGCAATAGTTCCATTTATTGTATTCGAAGCACCTGATAAAAATCCAGACAACATGTATATGACTATAATATTATATTCATTTATTGTATCTATGGTTCAAATTTTGTTATGGATAACTGTCATGATTGTTCACTCGTTTCTCACATTCAAGTATTTATTTTTGGTATATAATTAATTTAATTTTTTTGAAGATTTTTTGTTGTTTTTCTTTTAGAAAATTTAAAGACCAAACATCAAAGCAATATGACTTTTTGGTATACGCTGTTTTCGTAGTTTCATTTAGTGTATTCTCGGCAGTTGTCATGATTCATGGTAAGATACATGTTAAGGGTTATTCGGATATTATGTAACGCTAAAATGGATAAAAGTCATACAGTCCATATCAGAGGCGTATACAGGATGAGAGTTGGGGTCAAAACCCTTCCTCGAAAGAAGATTTTCTTCAATTTGCTATCGTTTTTTAAGAAAAATAGAATAGTAACCTCTCCCCATTTTTGTGTACATCCAGAAAATTAAAGAGATCTAGAGTAGGTCCTAATCTCCCCGGGTAGGTAGGGTGTACCCTAGGGTAACCCTACCCTTACCCTCAACCTAGGGTAGGTAAGGTGTTCTAGGTTACCCTAGAAACTGGCTCCGTCCATATAAAATAACAAGGGAGATAACATTTCGTGCGGAGGGGTCGAAAATTAAATTTTAAACAACGCCACTTTCAAACGATTCCTTACACAATATACGAATGGACCCTAATGACAAACCTGATAAACATGTAAACTTAAACTTTTTATCATTATAGGAAATGGATTCTTGTATCTTCTTTATCTGTACTTCTTCATCGCATCCTTTGATGTCATCTTTCTGGTGATAATTGGAATTAAAATCTTCATCATATCTCGACATCTAACACATTCCGAGCAAGCAAGGTTTGACTTCGAAAGGAAATGGTTTTGGATTACTGTCAAGTTAGCTCTAATCATGCTTGTGACTTGGCCCACTCAAGCTTATGTCTGGAAAAGCAATTTTAAATTGTTTAGCTTCATTTTTGCGGATTGCATAATTTTATTGACCGCAGTAACGATTTTTGTAATTTTGATAGGAAGAAAGAAAATTAGAATTTTGTTGCTCGGAAAATATCGCGGAATTTCAAATGTAGAAGCTTAAAATAAAAATATCACGAACTCTGAAAGGAGTTGTTCATAAATGACGTCTATTACTAAATGGAATTTAAAACTTTCCCCACAAAGTCATAAAATTTTTCACAAAAATACGAATTTTTTTGGGTATCATTCGGCGGGGAGGGGGTTAAAATTTGGACATCATAAGTGAATAACACCTGACCTTGAAAAATATTTTGAGAAATTTTCTCACATTTTCTAAGTTTTTGAGAGTAAAATTTTAGCAATATGTAAAACTGAGCTCATTTAGTGTCTGCTCATTGAAAGAATAAAGATGTTCGTCAAAATCATTGTGTCTTTCAGCATAATCATTATTTATTCGATTCTTTTTGGACTCATTGTCAAATCATTCCGAGAACAATATGAATGTCAAGAAATTTTTAACTGCATTCGATTCTGCTCAACAGACGTACAAAAATATTCTGATGAGTTTTTGGCAAATGACTTTTTGAATAGTGAATCTAGTAAAGAATTATTTATTCAACCTCCTTTTGATAAAATTGACATTGATGGCATTAAAGTTTATCGTGGACCACCAGTGTGTGGTGGATTAAGCTATTTGCCATCAAAAATTTCACTTTATGGATTTCATTTTGTAAGTAAAGTACTGTTTGAAAAGTTGACTAAAAGTAGAGTTTGGGATGGTCTTCAAATTAAATACAGGGGGAAAACCACTTGGTGGAAAAAAGTCTTTTACAGTTTGTGCAATAATTTTGGATCCATTAATATTTCTTGGTGGAAAAGTTGTCAATAAATCTAGTATTATGAATCTGCTCATGACAGAACCAAAAGTTTGAGTCTATTTGTCTTCTAGAAAATTTCCACCAAGTGGTTTTCCCCCTGATTAAATATTAACATTGACATATTTAATTAATTTTATTTTTTAGAATGGCGCCTTTTATGATGGTAATAAATTGTATGATTACAACAGATTTTGCTTTGAAAAGTCAGAAAACCCTGTCGATCAGTGGAGAGTTTTGGTTTGCCAACAAGATGTCCATTATCACAGTTTATTTCATTTGATAAGTATGCAAATTGAAATCTTAATTACTCATAATTTAATTTGTCTAATTTCTCAGTCATTTGTCTCTCAATTGTTCTCTTTGGATTGACGATTTTTGCCTACGCTTACTTCAAGGAGCTGCGAGACTTTCATGGAAAATTAATTATATCATTTTTGATAACTCAAATTTTCGCCTATGGAATACTTCAAATAAAAGCTCAACCTGACAAGAGTTCAAATTTCATTTATGAGCTTTTATTATTCTCATCACTACTTGTGGCTATGGTGCAAATTATATTATGGATTACTGTCATGATTGTTCATTTGTCACTCACATTCTGGTAACTTTTTCAAAATTCTATTTTTATTTGAATTTTTAATGTTTCTTTTATTTCAGGAATTTCAAGGATCAAGCATCAAAGGATCGAAAATTTTCAGGATATGCTATTTTCGTGGTTGCATTCAGTTTATTCGTGGCATTTTATTCTTTAGGTAAGATTCATATTTAGGGACGATCGTAATGCTAAAGTAAAACGATTACCCAAATTTTGACTAAAATTTAACCCTGAAGAGGAAGTTTTGGTGTATCTGAGGCCGGTTGCTCGGTATACTTGAGGGTATACCTGAAAGTACCGAGCAACCAGCCCTTAAAACAGCTTTTTATGGCAATACTTACATATTCCCTTGCATAATACCCAAATCACCATTAAAAATACAAAAAAAATTATTTGTACCATTTAGGAAGTGGATTCATACACCTTGTATATCTGTCTTTCTTCGCTATTGTGCTGGATGCCATTATCTTAGTAATAATTGGAATTGGAATATTTATTTTATCTCGACATCTCACATCTTCTGAACAGCCAATATTTGACAATGAAAGGAAATGGTTTTGGACAACAGTTGAATTATCGCTGATCATGCTGATGACTTGGTCCACTCAAGTTTATGTGTGGATTCATGATTACAAGATGCTAAGCTTTATTTTATCAGACTGTATACTTTTATTAACAGCATTAACAATTTTTATTATTTTGATAGGCAGAAATAAAGTTAGAATTTTATTGTTTGAGAATTTATGTGAAATTGAAAACACAAATGTTTAAAAAAAAATAAAAATGTATTTTGAAACCAAAATGATCTATATTTTAAGAATAAATTATTTTTATTTTATTTTTTTTTTAGACTTTCTCTTAAATCGTGCGACAATGTTCTGAAAACCTTAAAGCTCAACGATTTTAATTTAACAATAATTCATTAAATCGATGTTATGATATATGAGCTCAGTTGTGTGTCCAGCAGCCAATTAAAGCTCTCAGATCTTAATATTCATGTCAGCTCTCGTTCTAATATAATCAGCATGTTACAACGTAACCAGATCCGTTCTATAAACTTCTGAAAAATCACTAGGCTGATGATGGGATTCGAACCCGGGAGTTCAAATTCAACACCAACTTTCGTGACTCGCATCCCTGCTAACTGAACTATCAAGGCACTTTTGCTTTTTATTATAAATTATAAAATAAATTAAATTTTGGTGAATTACAAAATAAAAACAATTCAGACTGCAACTTTATATAGTGTAGAAAAAAATTATGTAGATAAAAAAATGTGAAATTGAATAAAAATTGATTAATTAATATCCACACCGTAATACATCAACTTCTGTAATATTAACAATTTCTGAAATTTTTAGGATCCACAAAATTTCTAAATCGAATTTTTAAAAAATTATAGAAAATGTTAAAAACTAAATGAATTTAAAATTTTAGGTAAATAAAATTATAAAATTTAAATAAAATTAAATTTTTTTAATAAAATTGAAAATTTAAATAAAATTAAAAAATTAAATTAAATTTGTTTTTAAAAAAATTAAAAAAATTAATTATTCCAAAAGGAAAAGTAGGCTTGTAGAAAATAATTTATATCAATTCCGATTTTCCCTTCCTCAAATTTTGAACGTCACAAGTGAATGTTCCTTTTATTTTAAGTTATAAAGTAATGAAGGAAATTTTACAAAATCAATTCAGTCAGTGTTCAATTATTGAAGAAGTAAGATGGACAAAAAATGTCTTGTGACATTAATTTTAATCTCAATTTACGGGATTCTTGTCGGATTATTCTTTAAATTTTATAACGAAAGTACGGTGTGTCATTTTTATCTATCTTCGTGCATCCGGTTTTGCTCTGAAGATACAGAGAATTTTTCTAATGAATTTTTAATTAATGAATTCAAAAAGAGCAAATCTGGACGTCATATGGATAAGGATTTAACAATCTATCGAGGAGCTCCAACGTGTGGTGGACTGTCATTTACACCTCCAAACTATAATGAAACTCGACCATATCACTTTAGTTTTGTATGTATATCCGCTTTTCGAAGTTATAATTTTACAATTGTAATCACAGAATCTATTTGATGGTTTAAATTGTCAAAAACATATTGAAATATTAATTTATATTAAATATTATTAGGACGGATCAATATTTGTCAATTCGAAATATTATAAACAGCATAGATATTGCCTTGAAAAATCAGATGATGTTTATGATCGATGGAAGCTTCTTATTTGTGATCAAGATGAAAACATTCGCATAATTTTTTACTTCATAAGTATGAAAAAATTTATTTTAAAAATTTTTTGGAAAAAAATAATGATTTTTCTATTTTACAGCGATTTTAATATCAATTTCTTTGAATATAATTGTCTTGATTGTGTATTCTCGCTACAAAGAATTGAGAGATTTTCATGGAAAATGGACCATTTCGTTTGTCGCCTTTCAAATTATGACAGTTATTTTGTTATCATTTTGTATTTTAAGTGATCTTAAAATCTTCAAAATACCCAATATGGATATTATTTTCAAGTTATTTTTGTTATCTTTAGCGCAGATTATTTTATGGATCACGGTCTTGATCTTTCGCATATACTGCTCAATCACGTAAGTTAAATTAAGTTTTAATTTTTTAAAAAAAAATGCTAAAATATAATAATTTAGTATTTTGGAAAACTATAAAAAATTAAATTTTCAATGTGAAAGTCTCATTTTCTCATTTTTAATATTTCTAATTGTTTTCTCCCAGAAACTATAAAAATAACACATTAATGCCTGATGATTTATCAAAATATGCAGTTTTTACGACCGTGTTTATTATAATATCTACAATTATAATATTAGCAAAATTTAACGGTAATACTTAACATTTTAAAAAGCTAACTAAACTTCTAAAATTTATTTTACTTTTAAATCAAATAGAGATGTACTTATTCGTGATGTATTTTTTCATCGGAATGCTTGATACTATCGTTTTGGTCATGACAGGATTCCATATATACACCTTATCCAGACATCCTACTTATTCTGAACTAGCAAGATTTCATCGTGAAAAGAAATGGTTTTGGATTTGCATGATATATTCTATAACTATCTCGATTACTTGCTCCTTTCAGTTTCTAGCACTAACGTCAGGATTCAATTTATTCCTATTCATTATAGCAGATTCAACCCTTTTACTCACAACAATAACAACCACGATCATTTCTCTAGGAAGAAAAAAGGTCAGAGATACAGCATTTGGAATATACACTGAAATAATTACCGAAAATGTTGAAAAATCTGAAGAAGAAATTAATACCGAAATTGTTAAAGTTTAAATTTTAAAAATTTGTCTATTAATTAATAAATTTATTATTTTTAAATACTTAAACTATATTACTTTTTAATCTCGATTTTTGATCGAATTTAATTCACTCAAAATTGTGGAATGGGAAGGAACCGTGAATTGTATTTTTTTCTGATCTAATGTAGCCTAGATCTCTAAGTCAATGGTTCTCAAAATATTTCCCATTGCACACTAAACTATTCATTCTTACTTATTTCCTTAATCATAACAAAAATGACTCAATTCTCCAATATTTTTATATTAATGATAAAAACGGGGTTTTTTGCAATTAAATATTTTATATTTAACTGACTAGATTATAAATTTAAGATATTGTTAATAATGAAACCG
Source organism: Chironomus tentans (assembly GCA_963573255.1). Lineage (NCBI taxonomy): Eukaryota > Metazoa > Arthropoda > Insecta > Diptera > Chironomidae > Chironomus > Chironomus tentans. The sequence goes on from OY754303.1 coordinate 12,659,934, forward strand.
GTTGCAAAAGTCAAGCTACAATTTTCTTGCAAAAAAATTCACTTTATCTTTTAGCAAGCATTAAAAATCACAAAGAAAAAATCACATTCAATAATCTACTTTCCTTGGAAGAGATATATAATTTCCTATGATATCATATGGGGTCGTTTGCTTATTACGTTCGCCAGGGATTGTGGGATTTGTTCTCCCTTTTCACTCAGGAGTTTTGAGAAAAAACTGAAAATCTCCTCGCTTAATTTTTAAAATCCACCCTTTACAAATTTCTAGCTACGCCACTGACTTTCACGTCTAAGGGATAAGAGAGTCTGGAGCTGGTTTTTCATAAGGGGTCGTTCACTTATTACAAATTTTTTACCTTGTTACAAATTTTTGCCTTTTACAAAATTTCAGACCCCGATCCTTTCTAAAAAGCGAACATAATCTCACAAATAAGACACTATCTAGGGTAAATTCAACGGAGGTTTAAAAACTCGTGTTATTTGGGCTACGTTAAAGTTAAATGAACCCTGTGATGCACTTCAATTCGAAGAATTCTCTTGTGTAAAAGAAAACAATTTTAAAAGTAAATCCATTCATTCTGTGAAATACTTTTTCTTTTCTACGCAGATAGCAAGTAATAAAATAATCCATGAATGAATCAGAAGCGATAATTGAATTTTAAAAATAAACATTTTAACCTAAACTTTAGAGAGTGTAGAAAAAAATTAAAAGTGAATTTAAAGTAGCTTTATATTCGCACCTTTAATTTTATTTGAATTATTTAATTACAAATAAAGTTTTGATAAGAACCGATGAAATAATTATTTTGTAAGGGGTTCAGTCTCAGTGTCAATTAGCTTGTAACAGGTTTAATCGCAGTGCCTCCAGCTCATGACGCTGGGCTTTTCACGCATTATTGTATAAGGGGTTCGGAATTGCAAGAATTTGGCCCCTTCATCTACAAAAAATTTTTATACATCTCTAACCAAGTAGCAAGAACTTTCTGTCGTGCAAAGTCAAATAAAAAAATTGCACTCGTAAATAATGTTTGGTAACCTTAAGAAGATTTTTTTGGTACGACACTGCTCTGACCACAAAATTCTATGAAAGAGACTAGTCAATGACAAAAAAAATTAAAATTAAATACGGGTGTGATATTCGGAAACCCTTTTCACCTTAATCAAAATTCAATATAATAAAAAAGCAACAAAATTTAATTCAGTCGAAGGCCGTCTATTGAACAAGAAAGATGAAAATAAAAACTTTTTTGACTATCATTATAGTCTTAATTTACGTGATAATAATTGCATTGGTTGTAAAAGCTATAAAAGAAGATATTGGCTGTTATGAAAACAATTCTGCATGTTTTCGATTTTGCTCAGATGATACAGATGAATATTCTAATAAAGTTTTGCTCCAAGAGTATAATAAGAGTAAATCTGCACGTGGCTTAAATTATGATAGTATAAAAGTACATCGAGGGTATCCATTATGTGGTGGAATGGAATTTTTACCACCCAATGACAATATTACTTCAGAAAATCCACCTTATAAATTTTATTACCTAAGTACAACTTTTTTTCTTTCAAGCTAAATGGGGCAATCAGCTGGTTACTTATGCATCTTTACATGCTAATTAGCAGCAAATGATCTTAGGAGCCACCTAAAGTAACATTCAGTTGCATAGCAGGATACCATGCATGTCATTTTGATTTTAGAGATCATTTTGCAAAAAAAACAAGTTTTAGGATCAAAATTTTTAATCTCTAAAAATATTTTTATAGGGTCGTACATATGTTGAACGAGAATCATTTGACTTTCGAAGGTATTGCTTGGAAAAGTCTGAATATGCAATTGATGGCTGGAACCTAATGATTTGTAATCATGATAAGCAAATTCATAAAATATTTCACATTATCAGTAAGAATTCTTACTGATTTTAATTGAAAATTTAATTTAATATTTTTGTTTAATTTTTTAAAATAGCAATTTCGATCTCAATATTACTGTTTGGACTTACTTTATTTGTATACATTTGTTTCAAAGAGTTGCGAGATTTTTATGGAAAATGTGTGATTCCACTTATTACAAATCAAATTCTTACATATATTTTGAGTACATGTGTAGATTTTAATTATGATGAAGATGAAATTCTTTCCACAATATTAGAATTATCCGTGATACATACTTTGCTATGGATTACAGCTATGCTAATTTACTCGCTGTTTACATTTATGTAAGTTTTAAATTATTTTTAATATATATTTTTTTGAAAATTTAATTTAATTCTCTGAAATTCAGAAATTATAAGAATCGAACAACAGCACCTGTTAATTTTTCGACTTATGCTGCGTTTGTGTATGCCTCCGTAGTGTTTGCAATTATATTATATTCATCATCTTCCAGTAAGTTATAAATTTAAATTCATTTTATATATCTTAAATCCGAGATTGTTAACTTTGTGCCTGTGGTTGGCACAGCTGTAAACTTCTATGCCTAAGATTCTATCTACAACCAGGAAACAGCCGTTGTCAATCGCAGGCGCCTATTTAACAATCCTGTTTACAGAGACTAATTATAATTCCCAATTAACCAATATTTACAGGACGTGGGTATACATATTTGTACGCAGCATGCTTCATCATCAGCATTCTTGATATTATATTCGTGATTGTAGCAGGATTTTATGTCCTGGCGTTATCGCGACATCCAGTATACTCTACGCAAGCCAGATTACATTTTGACAGAAAATGGTTTTGGATTTCTGTTCAATTGTCTTTAGTTTTCTTGGTGACATGGCTAGAAAAGTTTTTCCCACAACGATCTCCATTCAAATTAGAACTCTTTATCACTATTGATTCCATGATGCTATCAACAGCTATAGCAATCACGATAATGTTATTAGGAAGAAAAACTGTCAAAACTTTGGTATTTGAAAAATATCGTGGAATTAATAATAAAGAAAACGAAGTTTTAAAATATGGGTGAAATAAAAATAATGATTTAAATTACTTTACTCTTAATTATCTTTCTTAAGAAGTTAGTCTGATTTGAATAAAAATATTTTAAAAAAATACCCGACCATAATTTTAAATATTATACAAATGGCAGAATTTCAGCGAAGAACGAACAAAAATGTTTATAAAACCAAAAAAATTATTATTTTTAATAAATGTAAAAAATTCTGTATTTTAAAAATTTAATTTTACAAAATAAACTAAATTTTAATAAATTACGAAATAAAAATTTTAAAAACAGATATTTGAACTGCAGATTTATATAGTTTAGAAAATGATTTTGAAGTTAAAAAAGGCGAAACTGAATACCGTAAAGCATCAACATTTTCTGGAACTTATAGGTTTCGCAAAATTTTTATGTGGACATGAAATATAAGAAAAACTAAATTTGAAAAGTTACATAAAATTTTAAAAGTTAAATATAATTAATTAAAATTTGTAATCTTAAAAAACTTCAATTATTCTAAAAATAATAAAGTACACGGTGTTGATATGTTCAATAATCCAAGTTTATAATGATTCATAAATTATGACCATCAAAAAAATTGGATTTTCAGAAATTCACAGGAGGAGCAGGCGTGTCGAAAATAATATACACCTCATCCGGTTTCTAAATGTTGGACATCATAAATGAATGTTCCCTTGCTTTTACGCTATAAAGTAATAAAAGAAAATTCACAAAATCAATTCAGTCAGTGTTCAATTATTGAAGAAGTAAGATGGACAGAAAATGTCTTGTGACTTTAATTATAATCACAATTTACGCGATTATTATCGGATTATTCTTTAAATTTTATAAAGAAAGTAGTGTGTGCTATATATTTAAAGGTTCATGCATCCGTTTTTGCTCTGAAGATACAGATAATTTTTCTAATGAATTTTTAATTAGAGAATTGAGAAAAAGTAAATCTGGACGTTATTTAGATAAAGATTTAGTAATCTATCGAGGAGCTCCAACATGTGGCGGACTGTCCTTTTTACCTTCAAAGTATAACGAAACTTCGGACAATGACTCATATTACATAAGCCCTGTATGTATTTTTATTATTTTATCCGACATTCGAAATTATTATTTTATTTTATTTATCGAAAAAATATTGAAAATTTTATTTATAAATACATCACACGTTTATATTAGTACGGATCCATAGAGGTCAATTGGGAAAGATATTACCAGCAAAGATATTGCCTTGAAAAATCAGATAATGCTTATGATGGATGGAAGCTTTTTATTTGTGATCAAGATGTAAACATTCGCATAACTTATCATTTAATAAGTATAAAAAATTTCATTTTTTCCAATTTAAAAAAAATAATTTTTTTAATTTTCATTTACCTTCCAGCAATTTTCATATCAATTTCTTTGTATATAATTGTCTTGTTCGTATATTCTCGCAACATAGAATTGAGGGATTTTCATGGAAAATGGACAATTTCATTTGTTGTACTTCAAATTGTGACTCTTATTTTGTTTCCATATAACGCTTTAAATGAATTTAATATAAACTTCAAATATCCTCTTTTGGATATTATTATTTTAGTTTTATTTATGATCTCATTGATGCAGACTATTTTATGGATCACTGTCTTGATTTTTCATGTCCACTTCACATTCAGGTAAATGAATTTTTAAAAAATATTTTTTATAAAAAATAAATTTTTTAAAAAAAGTTTTAAAATTGTTTAAAAAAATTAATTTTTAAAATAATTTTAATTTTTAAAAAAAATTTTTAAATTTAAATTTTTTAACAAGTCTGACAAATCTATTTTTACAATTTTTTAATATTTTTTTCTTGATTTCAGTAACTTCAAGAATCAAAACACAATTCCTTATGATTTATCAAAATATGCTATTTTTACAACGATGCTTATTGTAATATCTGCAATTATGTTTTTTACAACTTCTAACAGTAATATTTAACATTTTAAAATTCACAAAACTTTTAATGTAAACTTTATTTTATTTTAAACAAACAGTTTTTGTGTCCATGCTGTATTCGTTCATCGGAATCCTTGACGGATTCGTTTGGGTTATAACAGGATTTAAAATATACACCTTATCCAGACATCCTACTTTTTCTAAACAACCGAGATTTCATTTTGAAAGAAATTGGTTTTGGATTTGCATGATATTTTCTATTATAATCGTGATGACTTGGTCATTGCAGTATCTAGCAGTAGTAAAAGGATTTAATTTATTCCTATACATTATTGCTGATACAGCCCTTTTACTTACAACAATAACAATCACAATCATTGTTTTAGGGAGGAAGGAAGTTATAGATACAACCTTTGAAAAATACACTGGAATAAGTACTGAAAATGTTGAAAAATCAGAAGAAGAAATTAATACCGAAACTGTGAAAGTTTAGATTTTAAAAATTTGTTTTACTTTGTTTAATTAATAAATATATTATTTTTGAATGCTTTAACAATATTGCTTTTTAAATCACGATTTTTGATCGAATTTGACTCACTTAAAGTTGTGAAATAGACAAATCGGAAGGAAAAGTGAATTGCATTTTTCCTGATCTAATGTAGTCCAGAAGTCATTGCTTCATGTAAGCCTACCAGATAAAGAGCGTATTCATTTTAATGAGAATGTTCATAGCACACTTTTTTAGTTTATTTGCTCATGCTCTTTGCCTGTTATTATACTAGACTATCCAGTACATTGTATTTCCTTAATAATAACAAAAATGACTCAATTCTCCAATATTTTTAAAATAATGATGAAAATCGGTGATTTTTTGCAATTAAATATTTTAATACTGACTAGATTATAAATTTAAGATATTGTTAATTATAAAACCGGTTGCAAAAGTCAACCTATAATCTTCCTGGAATAATGGAAAAAATGCTTTATCTTTTGACAAGTATTCACCTCATTAAAAATCACAGATAATCACGTTCTATAATCTACTTTCGTTGGAAGAGATATACAATTTCCTATGATATCATGTGGTGTTGTTTACTTATTAAGTTCGAGTTAGAGAGAGGGAAGGGCTTAAGGCTGGTTGTTCGGTATGCTCTAGGTCAGTGTACCCAAGTGGCCTAGGGTAAAAATGCAAAAATTTAAATTTTTCTTAATGAAAAAATTGTGACAGGGAATGAGGTTTAAAATCTCGTGTTTTTGTAGTTGCATTCATTTTATTCGTGGCATTTTATTCCCTGGGTAAGATCCATATTTAGGGACGATCGTAATGCTAAAGTAAAACGATTACCCAAATTTTGGCTAAAATTTAGCTCTGAAGAGGTTACTCGGTTGCTCGGTATATCTTATACGAAGCAACCGGCCCTTAAAACAGCTTTTTTTTGTAATACTTACATATTCCTGTGCATAATACCCAAATCACCATTAAAAAATACAAAAAAATAATTTGAATTTGAAACAAAATGTATTTTACAAAACTATATTTTAAGAATAAATTACAAAATAAACTAAATTTTGGTAAATTACAAAAAAAAAACAATTCGGACTGCAACTTTATATGGTGTAGAAAAAAATTGTGGAGATAAAAAAATGTGAAATTGAATAAGTAGTATTGATTAATTAGTATTCACACCGTAATGCATCAATTTCTATATATTAACTATTTCTGAAATTTTTAGAATCCACAAAAATTATAAATTTAGTTTTGGAAAAATTTTATAAAATGGTAATAACTAAATGAATTTAAAATTTTAGGAAAAACATTATAAAATTGAAAATTTAAGTACCTAAAATTTAAAAAAATAAATGAAATTTGAAATTTTTTTTAAAAAATCAATTATTCTGAAGATTATAAGTTTGGTTATAAGTTTGATAATTCAGGTTCATAACTTTATAAATTCAGAGGAGGAGCAGGCGTGTCGAAAATAATATACACCACATCCGGTTTCTAAATGTTGGACATCATAAATGAATGCTCCCTTTATTTTACGCTATAAAGTAATAGAAGAAAATTCACAAAATCAATTCAGTCAGTGTTCAATTATTGAAGAAGTAAGATGGACAAAAAATGTCTTGTGTCTTTAATTTTAATCACAATTTACGCGATTCTTATCGGATTATTCTTTAAATTTTATAACGAAAGTACTGTGTGTCATTCATATTATTCTAAATGCATCCGTTTTTGCTCTGAAGATACAGAGAATTTTTCTAATGAATTTCTAATTAATGAATTCAAAAAAAGCAAATCTGGAGTTTATTTGGATGATTTAACAATCTATCGAGGAACTCCAATATGTGGTGGAATGTCCTTTTCACCTCCAAAATATAATGAAACTCGACCATATAATTTTGGCTCTGTATGTATATCCACTTTTTAGTTGCGATAAAAATATTGAAAAATTAATTTATATTAAATAAAACTAGTACGGATCCATATTTGTCAATTCGCAAACATATGATCAGCAAAGATATTGCCTTGAAAAATCAGATAATGCTTATGATGGATGGAAGCTTTTTATTTGTGATCAAGATGTAAACATTCGCATAACTTATCATTTAATAAGTATAAAAAAATTCATTTATAAAAATTTAAAAAATAATTATTTTAACTTTCATTTATTTGACAGCGATTTTCATATCAATTTCTCTGTATATATTTGTCTTGATCGTGTATTCTCGCTACGAAGAATTAAGAGATTTTCACGAAAAATGGACAATCTCGTTTGTCGCTTTTCAAACTGTGACACTTATTTTATTTCCATTTAGTGCTTTTAGTCATCCTAGAATCTTCCAATCCCTCTTTTTGGATATTCTTTTCGGTTTATTTGTGTTATCTATAATGCAAATAATTTTATGGGTCACGGTCTTGATCTTTCATACATATTCTACAATCACGTAAGTTATATAATTTTTTAAGAAAATTATTTGACGAAAAAATTTGAAATTTTTATTTTTTCAACAAAAAAACCTAAAATTTAATAATTTAGCATTTTGGAAAACTATGAAAAATTTAAATTTTTATTGTGAATGATTTTTAATTATTTTTTACAGAAACATTAAAAATCAAACAGTAATGTCCGATGATTTATCAAAATATGCTGCTTTTACAACAATGATTATTATACTATCCATAATTTTATCATTCACAAGATTTAACGGTAATATTTAACTTATAAAAAGCTAACCAAACATCTAAAATTTATTTTTCTTTTATATCAAACAGAAATGTTCTTCATGATGTATTTTTTCATCGGAATGCTTGATACTATCGTTTTGGTCATGGCAGGATATAACATATACACCTTATCCAGACATCCTACTTATTCTGAACTAGCAAGATTTCATCTTGAAAAGAAATGGTTTTGGATTTGCATGATATATTCTATAACTATCTCAATTACTTGCTCCTTTCAGTTTCTAGCACTAACGGCAGGATTCAATTTATTCCTCTTCATTATAGCAGATTCAACCCTTTTACTCACAACAATAACAATCACGATCATTTCTCTAGGAAGAAAAAAGGTCAGAGATACAGCATTTGGAATATACACTGAAATAATTACCGAAAATGTTGAAAAATCTGAAGAAGAAATTAATACCGAAATAGTGAAAGTTTAAATTTTAAAAATTTGTCTATTAATTAATAAATTTATTATTTTTGAATACTTAAACTATATTACTTTTTAATCTCGATTTTTGATGGAATTTAATTCACTTAAAATTGTGGAATGGGAAGGAACCGTGAATTGTATTTTTCCTGATCTAATGTAGCCTAGATCTCTAAGTCAATGGTTCTCGAAATATTTCCCACTGCACACTAGACTATTCATTCTTACTTATTTCCTTAATCATAACAAAAATGACTCAATTCTCCAATATTTTTATATTAATGATAAAAACGGAGTTTTTTGCAATTAAATATTTTATAAACTGACGAGATTATAAACTTAAGATATTGTTAATAATGAAACCGGTTGCAAAAGTCAGGCTACAATTTTCTTGCAAAAAAATTCACTTTATCTTTTAGCAAGTATTAAAAATCACAAAGAAAAAATCACATTCAATAATCTACTTTCCTTGGAAGAGATATATAATTTCCTATGATATCATATGGGGTCAGAAAAAACTGAAAATCTCCTCGCTTAATTTTTAAAATCCACCCTTTACAAATTTCTAGCTACGCCGCTGACTTTCACGTTTAAGGGATAAGAGTCTGGAGCTGGTTTTTCATAAGGGGTCATTCACTTATTACAAATTTTTTACCTTGTTACAAATTTTTGCCTTTTACAAAATTTCAGACCCCGCTCCTTCCTAAAAAGCGAACATAATAACTTCAATTCGAAGAATTCTCTTGTGTAAAAGAAAACAATTTTAAAAATAAATCCATACAGTGTGTGAAATACTTTTTCTTTTCTACATAGATAACAAGTAATAAAATAATCTATGAATGAATCAGAATCGATAATTGAATTTTAAAAGTAAATATTTTTATCCAAACTTTAGAGAGTGTAGAAAAAAAATAAAAAGGAGAAGCTTTATATAGTATCGTGGAATTTAAAATGAAGAAAAAGTTTGAGATAAAGAACCCAAAAAACAATTAAAAATTTTTTTAAGAATTTAGTCCGACTTGAATAAAAATATATTAAAAATACGCGAATAAACCGAATATTTTGGAAAATTTGATCGTTCTCTACAAAACAATGTATGACCGGATCATGGATATACATGCAGAATCTTGTATCATAAATATCCGAATGAAGCAAAATCAATTCAAAACTAAAACCAAAACTAAGTGAAGAAAAAATTGCAAGTCCGGTTCCTTAAATATTAAAATCAAGAAAATGTATTACCTTAAAAAACAAAAATAAAAATTCAATTTAAAAAAAGTACTTTCGTTTCACTTATTTAATAAAAAATTGAGAATAATCTTCAAAATCGTTAGGGCTATTCATAAATGACGTCGCGCAAACAGTCGAGATTTCCAGACCCACTTCTCCTCTCTGTTATTTTTTTTTCTTTTGTGGATGAAAGTGTCACACAGCGTCAGACCCCCTCCTCCTAAAGCATTTGACGTCATTTATGAGCGGTCCTTCACAGCTGAGAATATGAAAAATGAGAATTTATGTCGCATAAAATTATCTCATTATGTGTCTAAAAATTTAAGAGGAAGGATGAACAAAAATTTTATTGTGTCGACAGTTGTAATTATTATATATGTAATTTTATTGGGATTATTTATAAAATTACATAAAGAAGTAAATCATTTTTGCACTAGTGATTCTCCATGCATACGCTTTTGTTCAACAAATTCTGAAGAATTTTCAGACAAATCTTTATTGGATGAGTTTATGAAAAGTAAATCTGCAGAAAAGTTAGCTTCAAATTTATCTGTTGAAACCTCTAAAATTCTTCGTGGACCACCAACATGTGGCGGAATGAGTTTTACACCACCAGATTATCGTGGTCATTCTTCAATCGTTCATTACAATTTTGATCAGGTTTGACTCCTAAAATTGAATTTTTTGGTGACTTTACATATTAATCATATTCTATATTATTTAGACTGGAGATGTTTACTTAAATAAACAAAACTATGGATACGATAGATATTGTTTAGAAAAATCAGAAAGAGTAGTCGTTGGATGGAAATTGATGATTTGTGACCAAGATGAAAATTATCATATAATATTTAATGTTGTAGGTAAGTTAAAAATCATAGATTTATAGAACTAAGAGGTCGTTCGCAAATTACGTCATGCTTAAGGAAGGAAGGAGGTTTGAAAAATTTGTGACAGGCCAAACACAAGAATTTTTTATTAAAAATGTGTGACAAGGCATAGGTTGGTCGAAAGGTCGGTTATTTTTGCGTGACGAAAATTACGAACGACCTCTAAGTAAAAAATGTCATTGTATATTACAATGAGCAATAATTTTAAGTAATACTTATGAACGAGTTTGATTGGACGTAGATAATATTTGCTTAGGGGTTGTTCATAAATGACGTCCAATGTTTAAGGGGGGAGGGCGATCAGATGCTGTGTGACACTTCTATACATTCTATTAAAAATATGAAAATTTTGTAGCAGAATTTAAAAATCTCGGTTTTTCGTGACATCATTTATGAACAGCCCTATATGACGTCAAACACTTCGTGCATTGGTTTTCAACCTTTTGACATGAGGCACACAAAAATATGAAGAAAAAAATTTCACAACACAAGATTGTTTCGCAGATCATAGTTTGAGAATCACTAATTTAGAACAGTGATGGTCAACTTGTGTGCCATGACACTCTGCAACCTGTATTTCATATACCGCTCTCGGGTGTGTCACGAATTTTTTTTTATTAGTGAAACGTGCCGTTGCATAAAAAAGGTTGGCCGTTACTGATTTAAAGCTTAGTGGAGGTCTGAAGTTGTATGACACATTTCCGTCTGATGAAATTCGTTATTAAGTATCAGATGATTGTGTTTTATGAACGTCAATCTAATACATTTGAGGGATTTTATTTAAATTTCTAATTCTCTTTTTCTCTTCCTACTCAGGAAACTTTATCTCAATATTTTTATTACTGCTGACTTCTCTTGTGTATGGTTACTTCAAGGAACTACGAGATGTCTATGGGAAATGTGCAATTTCATTTCTGGTGTCTCAAATTTTCGCATATATTTTGGTTTCTTCTATTATGATGAATAAATCTTACAGGAATTTTGATCCGATAATCGTCACAATGTTCACTACATCAATGCTGAATATTCTGCTATGCATTACTGCCATGATTATTCATACGTTCATCACATTCAAGTAATAATAATAATTGTCATAATTTTGGATATTTAAATTTAAATTTTTAATTCTAGAAACCTCAAAGATTGTGGATCAATTCCTTATGAATTTTCAAAATATGCAGCTATCATCCTTATTTGTCAAGTCATCTTTGGAATTTCATTTGCAGTCTTTTTTAGATCTCTTGGTAAACTTAAAAATCAGATAAATTAATTTTTGAAATTTAACTTTTTCATTTTTACAGCAATAGTTATAATTTTGCTACTTTTATTTGTGTTCATCTGGTTCCTTGATGGCATGACTTTAATAATAATCGGAGTAAAAATATTTTCAATATCTCGAAGACTTGTCCATTCTGAGCACGCAAGATTTGATGAACATCAAAAGTGGTATTGGATTTGTGTGAAATTTTATTGCATCATGCTTGTGACAGTTCCATATGAAATTTTCACATTGATCAGTAAATTTAATTTATTTTTCTTAATGGTGTCAAGTTTCATAAATGTTTTTACCGCAATTATAATCACAATAACTTTACTAGGAAGGAAAAAAGTAAAAATTTTAATGTTTGGAAAATATCGTGGAATTTATAATCAAGAAAGTAAATAAATAAAAATATGATTGAATTAAAAGAGAAGGATATTTATTCTTGTGTTTAGTAATCCTATGTGACAGCGCATAACTCCAAACTGCATATCATCGAGCAAGGATATGCCTTTTTTACCGAGCAAATGCTAAGAATCAATTTGGCTAAGGGGTCCTTCATAAATGACTTCCAATGTTTAGGAAGGGAAGGGGGTTTGACGCTGTGTGACATTTCCATAAGGAAATGGAAGAAAAATTTTCTAGAATACAGCTTGTTGAATTATATCTGCGGTATAGACGAATCTAGAATTTGTGAGTTTTGAATTGTATCTAAATTCACCATTGTCGTCGCAAATATCATTAAGGAAATTGTTATTGTAAAAGGATACATCTTATTTTAAAACAATAATCAAGCTAAGCCAAACATGATGTTTCCACTTCAAGTGATCTTTTGTGATTCCGACACATGTTTCGTTTTCAAGAATATCATCAACTTTTTTCATTTCTATTTTTAAAATGCACAAAATTTGTTGACTCTTTCCCTTTTCCGTTATTCAATGCTTACTATTTATTAGACGACATAATCAAATATTTACATAGGAGTAGAGACATCGTCTCCAAATCATAAGTGCCTGCAAATGCACATTTTTTTCTCCATGCTGAATGGAATGGCACAAGCTTATGAAATAACATATAACAAAAACATATTCACAACTTGATTTCTTGTAATATTTTTTAAATATTTTCATTTTTTTGATGACCAATATTCGAAGTGACCTTCTGAGAAATTTTCAATTTTAAGAAACTTACTTAAATCTTTCTATTTTTAAAAAGAAATGCATAAGAAATTGAAATAACAAAAGGGTTGCAAAAGTAGAAGAAAGAGCATTAGAAAAATACATAAAGAAGAAATTTGCATTTTCATGCTTCTTATTTCTCTCGGACATTTATCAATTCTGTGTCTCTGGAGAGACATGACAAATGACATCAACATAATGCAATACATATGCATACACATGAATAATGCAATTTTTATGAAAATTATTTTCTAATTGATTATCAATGGACGATGTATTTTTTAGTGCCGTTAGAATCAATTTTGGGGCTAATTAGAGTCTATAGAAAGTGAAAAAAGCAGTAACTGTTTATTGTCTATCGATTTTTGTAATGTTGGATTACGACATGTCGATAACTTGTAACAATTATTCGTAACTTGAATATCTAGTTAGTCATAACGATTTTTATGTTGAATATGTGTGAATATTACTCATAAAAATATATTTTTGCTATAATTCTCTATCTTTGCTATTAAATCTAATTTCAATGTATCTTAGTCCGTCTCAGTAAAAATCTCAGTTTCAGACACTTTCCAAATTATTGAATAGTTTTTAGTTTATTGGAGAAACTGGTCACATTAAGGCCTAAGCAAAAGTGAAGTAAATATATATAATTAGACTTACATAGTTGGATTTGAACCTGATAATTTAAATGGATGCACTATGGATGCACATGTCAAGTCATCTATCAAGCTACTCCAGCTTTTACTTTAAGTTCTATTTATTTTTTTATCTAAAAGTCCATTTACCAAAGCTTATAGCTTAATATGATCAATAATAGTGGCTCGGTGACGTAGTGGTTTAGCTCTTGGGTAATCATACTTCAAAATAAACATAGAAATCATGCATTCTTGTCGCTTTTCGAATCATATGCACTGAAAATGTAGCTCGCAGTCTTCCTTTCTAGGCTACAGTCAGAAATTTCATCAAAGGAGTGGTTCGGATCAAACTATAAACTGTAGGTTTAGGTTTGAGTGTAAGAGTCTGGTGAACCCTCACTCGTTTAACAACAAATAACCACGAAACGCATATCAAACGCGCAGCTATGTATCTTAAGGTCTGAATAGCTAAAGTTTATTTTTCTATGATCAATAATCGATTGAAACTAAGGAAATCAGGAAGCATTTGGATATCGATGTATATTTTAGGTTGTAAAGTAGGAACTAAAAATTGTCTTTTAGGGTTTAAAACAAATGATAAAGTTACAGGACTTACATGTTCTCCAAAAATATGAACGGCACAATCAAATGAGCAAATCACAACTTACTATCAGTTTTAAATCCTTCCTTCCATTCATAAATGTAGAAATTTAAAAAATTTGCCGCTCCAGAAACTTTTAAAACAGACCGAAAATTATGAATTAACAGATATCCCCATACCCATCTATATTTCTATGAAATTAAAAACTTTCTCATGCATAAATTTTTGAGGCTAAAAAAATTCTTTCACAAATTTCATTTTTCTCAATGAAAAAAAAGAGTAAGGAAGAGTACAAAAAAAACTAAAAATTATCACATCGGATTATGAAATTTGAATGCACGATCATTTTCCAGCCTACTAAGTTCTTGACCTTAAAAAAAGATTTTTTTAGGTAAAAGGATTATGGCTGACATAGTAAAGGATAAGCTTCAAAAAGAACACATGCTTCATAATATTTTTATCTGTTATTGCTTCATCAGAACGATGATACTTTCAAAAAAAATTCTTTAATTTTTACTTGCATGAATCAAAAAAAGAAAAGGAGGACGAAGAAATAAGGCAATGAGAATTGTAAGAAGTGTGAGAAGGAAAAAAAGCATTTAATCCACATTTCTTCATAATCTTCTGACAAAATATTCATCCCTTCAATTCTCTATTATTGCAAAAGTATTAATAATAGTGCAAAATGAAATGAAATAAGAGGAATATTGGATTTCTGTAAGTTGACATAAAGTGTATGGGCTGGCAAGTTTCTGACAATTGATTCTATTTTGCTGCTCACTCGCGTTGGCACACTTTTGTGGGGAAGGTAAAAAACGATTTAAATTCAGTGTAAGTGGTTAAATCCTTGATGGATGTGATATGTCAAGTGATTGAGCATACTTTATCATGTTGTTTGTAAAGATTTGAGCACTTTGTGTAATAATCTTCTACTTTTTACTTACAAATGAATAAAAAACTCACCATTTTGTTTCCTAGATCATAGTTTGCTGATTTATTCTAGTTGTCAGCAATCTCAGCATAAAATTCTTGTTTTCTTAGTTTTTCACTAATTTTCTTGAGTAACTTATTGTTTTCCTGTATGCTTACACTTATTTTCTTTTGTTTTACTGTTAAAATTACACTGGATCTTTATATTTGATTAAAAATTACTTGAAATAAATAAAAATTGCTTTTCTAGCAAAAATACGGATTAAATGATTCGACCAACCTGAAGTTGGCTCTCAAGTTTCGATAAACTTAACGTAATAATATTTGAATTTTAAGTTACCGTTATTTTTGCTCTCACTTCTTATTCGCTTAAAATATGAATTAAATGTTTATTTCGTGCATTCACAGTCTATACGATTAATAATATTAAATTCTCTGAAATGCTCAACAATAATAAAATATTTCAAATAACTCATTTTGCACGTACATTTTAGCAATGAATTTCCATTGCATGGCCCTTATGGAATGAGGAAATGATGAATAATCAGACGTCATCTTCTTTTTCAACCCTTCTCATAATCCACATATGAAAGTAGGAAAAGAATTTTTCACCCTCGTATTTAATCCAAATAATGCTCAATGGCAGACAACATAAAATAATCAAACAAATGTGGATGGATAGTTAGTTCCATTTTATGATGATGATAAATTTAATTGCAATCTTCCATTATTTTCTTTTATGTGGCTTCTTCCTGTGTCCTATAATATTGTGATATTGATTACAGATGACATGAAAATTACATGTGTCCCAAAGTAATATCTGAATCATCATCTTTAAATTGCCGAAACAAAAAGAATAGAGTAAGAAGGTAAAGGACATGATTCGGTGAATTGAAGAGCAAATATACACAATTTTAAGGTAAAAATATTATTTTTTTGTGTGACAGCAAAATTCTTAAATAAGTTGTAAATTCATAGAAATTTATGACATATTGCCAATGGTCATTGCAGTTTTCATAGAGGATTAAGTGGGTTGGTTCGTCAGTGATGTGACTTTTGGTGAGATGGTCAGCAAATGAATATGTATGTTTTGAATATTCTATTCGAAATTTGAGTTGAAATAATAAAAAAATTATAAATTTTTGTAAAAAAAATTGTTCCTCAATTTCTAAAATTACTAAAAAAAATTAATTCTGTCTCAAATTCCACCTAAAAACATGAAAACCACAAAATCTCCAAATAAATAAACATCCCTAACTGAAGAATCCAGCCCATCAATAAGACAATTTTTGTTTATCCTTTCTCTTTAAGTTTCTTTCACCCAGCAGTTCTTCTTTATTTCAACCCTTGTTATTTTCCTTTTTCCTTTATTAACTTTCTTCTTCTTACTCTGTTGTATCTTCTCATTTTCTAATGAGCAAAATTATTCTGGAAATAAAAATTTATGCGAATAAATTTTGTTAAAATTGACTTTTTGAAAATTTTAATTTTGAATTCAAATTGAATGAAAATTTAAAAACTAAATTTAATTTTATTGAAATTTAAAAAATAAGTTTAATTTTATTGAAATTTTAAAAAAAACTAAAATTAATTTTATTGTAAATTTAAAAAAATTAATTTAATTTTATTGTAAATTTAAAAAAAAATAAATTTCGTTTTATTAAAAATTTAAATCAATTTTTCATTGACTGAAAATTAAAAAATTAATTTATAAATATTTTGCAATCAATAATTTCATAATATCAACATTGAAAAATTTCACTTAATGTCACACATTTAACATTCTCCAATTCTCATTTCCGACAACTTTTTGTCACACAGTACAAATTTAACAGCACTCGTCCATTTGTTATTCTCTCCATTTACTGCAATTCATTCTGCGCTCTGATTGGCTTAAATTTTCATCGCTTCTCATTTTTCTCTCCATACTGGCCGAAAATGCATATAAAGAACGATGGACTAAACTGTTTTTGGTCATTTCATAAAAAGTTGTAAAAGAGTTAAGTGAAGAAGAATTTTGGACACGGAAAAGAGTGAAAAAAATAATTATTGAAAATATATTTTGGATTACTCATTAAAAATATAAATTGCACCAGAAAAAAAAGAATAAATTTTGAAGTGATCGAAAATGATGACACAATTCATGATGGATTTAAAAAATGGTAAGTTGAATTTTAAATTATTTATGAAAAATTATTAAAAAAATTGAATTTTGAAAAAAAAATTCAGAAAATCAATTTTTTTAAAAAAAAATCAAAAAATTAAATTTTTTTTAAAATAAAATATATTTTAAAAAATTATAAAACTAAAATTCAGAAAAATTAATCAAATAATTTTTTTCCTTCAACAGAACCAATTCAAAGTCTCTTGCGAAACATGAAGTCAACCTACGAATATTCCTTCCACCAACATCAATTGCTCTCAGCCGCAGCCATGGTACGTCAAGCTCCAGAAGAAAGTGCATTAGATTTAACCAGCAAACGACGTGATTCAGTTGAATCTGAAACCAGAAAAACGACATCGCCCTCAAGTTTTGAAGAATCGCCAAATCATCATCAACAGACTCAATACATGCTCCACAATCACATGGTTAAATTGACACCAGAACATACTGCACAATATCCTCAACATCACTACAGTTATGAGCATTCATCGCCCTCGACTACCACAGCAATTAAAAATTCGCCGCTTCAACTTTTTGAGAAATTTGATCAAATGCCAATTATCAGAAAATTAGAAAATATTTCACCGTCATTGAATGACAATCATAATCATTTTGTCACCAGATCACCAAATCAAATGTACGAAAGATATGAAAATACAGAAAAGCCATGCTCACCTCCACAGTTGGCAGATCATGAGGATAGCAGTGATGTCCCAAATGGTACAATCTCAAATATTTCATCGTCAAGTTCTGTTGCATCTTCACAAAAATCACCAACATCTTCAAACTCATCGATGATGGTTGTTGGACGTGATGGAAAATTGTCAAGGCCATTCAAGGCTTATCCAAAAGATCCACTTAGTCTTGCTGCTGCTGGTTCCATTCTTGATCAAGCTTCGGCTGAAAAATATGCAGTCTTCAGGAAGAGAATGCTTGAACAGATTCACGCAGCTAACGGTGGAAATCCAGTCATTAATAACCCAAAAATGAGAAGAATTTCGACAAAAGGAAGCAGCCCAGAAGCAAATAACAATGAGCCAATATTCACAGCCTCAGAGAAAATTCAAGAAAGTTTGAATGTTTCAAAATCAAGCAATGGATTTGATAAGGATGAAGCTTACTTTGAGCGCCGCAAGAAAAATAATGCAGCAGCCAAAAAGTCACGCGACAGACGAAGAATCAAAGAAGATGAAATTGCAATCCGTGCAGCATTCCTTGAACGTGAAAATATTGAATTGAAATTTGAACTTGCAGCAGCTAGAAAGCAGTTAGCACTTTATGGTGTATCAGCTGGAATCGCCACTTCGTAAGAATTTTTATAGACTTAGAATATTTAAATTTTGATAATTCAGGGAATATTTATAGTAAGACTGATTGCGTGATAAGCTTTAATCAAAATTTTTGTAAGATTGATTAAAAAATTGTAAATTTTAATGAGGAATGAGGAAGAAATTTGTACAAAGCATTTATAAGATAATTAGAATTAAGGATAATAAATAATAAACAATTTATAAGACTAAGAAGAAATAGTTTTTCATATTCTCTCTATTTTTGGTTTTAAAATATTTTATTTCAGCCTTTTTTAAAGAATTTTTTTAAAAAAATCAATTTTTTAAAGAATTTTTTTAAAAAAATAATTTTTTAAAGAATTTTAAAAAAAAATTCAATTTTTAAAGAACTGTTTAAAAAATTATATTTTTTTCTAATTTTTAAAAAGTTAAAAAAAATCTAATTAAAAAACTAAGTTCAGATAGAAAGTCTGCCTACTGCATAGAGTCTGATTTATGTTTTTAAACAAAATTAAATTTTTTTAATAATTTTTCAATTAGGTAAAATTAAAATTTTATTTTAAAAAATGAAAAAAATTACTTAAAATTTTTGAAATAAATGAAAAACATTTAAAAAAATAAAAAAAGTAAAAAAATAAAAAAAATAAATATTTTGCAATTTGGACCTCTCAACAATTGCTTTTTATTGAAATATTTTTAAATAAATTGATCTAGAATTTTAGAAAAAATTTCACATTTTTTTCTGATGAATTTTTTAAAAAGATTTTTCAATTTAACTCATCGAAATCAATGCAACCGTAAATGACAGTAAACCTTTTTAAATATCATAAAACTGCAACCTAAAAAGAATCCAAAGTTCCGCTAATCTCGAAAAGGTGTTAACATCAAAAATATCTCCTCAATCTTTTAAATATGTCAAAAAATACTTTCATGTATCTATTAAAATATTATAAATTTTTCATCAATATGAATAATATAAAAATTTTACAGTTGATCACAAAACATACCGTAATTCAGGAAATGTGTCCAACGATGCATCTTTTTGTCAATTCACACATTTACGATGATATGCTAGTGAATGTGAAAAATCAAAAAGAAATGCCCTTAAATTATCCACAAAATCCATCTATAATGCGGACATAAAAGAAAGTAGGAAAAGGATTTGCAAATATTTTTCTTTATTTCACCTGCTCATTTCGGTTTTTTGATATTTTTTTCTCAGTCTCTTCTATTCCTTTATTCCGTGTGACATGAGAGAATTTTTTTTCTCAATTTTAAAAGGATGAAGATATGTTTTTGGGTACGAAATAAATAAATGTGGGAATCATGCTTGTCATCGTGTCATATAAAAATCGCAATACCGTTAATCGACCTTTTACATCTCTTTCGATTATGATTGATTGACTGAGAAGTCAATAATTGGATTATTATCCCAAGATTTAATGGTTTTTTTGTGCAAATATTGAAGAAAAGGAGAAGAAGTAGATTTTTTTATTATTTTTTTTAAAGTCAGCTTAAATTTACGCTTTATTCGGCTGAGTATCTAGCCAGAAGCGTATTCAGAAGGAGAAGGGATCAAATGGATACGCTTTTGTAGCTGGCTCGCTGGTCTACCAGGAGTTGTCTGTCTGGTAGGCTGATATAATGTCGTGAGCATTGTGGGAATACTTGTCATATCGACAACACTCTATGTATTGATTGAGAGATCAGCTTCTGGTGCGAATCGAACCCACGTACTCAAAAAAGAGTGATTCAGATATCCGGTCTGTTGTCTAATCACTCTGTCACAGATGCCTTACTCTTGCACTGACAGATTCTCCTGCATATGGTCCGATACCCAAGATTCCATTTTTCTCAGACACTACAGCTAGATGGCTAACTGGTTCACTGATTTGTTTGGTTTTTGGACTGATTAGGTTAACAAAGGAGCGGGGGCTGCGTCCATTTGTCTTATATAAAAAGGCACAAAATAAAAGAACGTTTAGTTTGTCCTCAAGCACCGAAAACTTACTGCATGCTTACTGGCTAGATGGTTGGCTGGGAGACAACATAAGAACACTCAGACGTAGTAATACGAACTTTAAAGCATAAAGCAGACTAGTTCAGTAGTTTGAAAAATGTCAGCTTCCACAAAATTGCGCTCAAGTCGCTCGGTCAACAGCACATTGAATTTGTCAATTTCTTTACTACCACAAAAGGCGATAATAAAGAGAGTCTCTGAGTATATGACAAGATCCTTCCAAGAAGCAAAAACTCATTTAATTACTATATTGCTCATTTAAGAATTAAGAAAATTAGTTAAGTAAAGAGTTATACCTGAAGATGAGATGATTTACATAAAATTACTAATCCTTAGCAATGGTCAACTTTTGCTTTCTTTTTTATTTGCATACTTACATGAATCTCAGGTAATTCGGACAAAGCGTAAAATTTTTGTTTTTCTATTTTACTCTTTGTTATATAATTTCAATAAAACAATAAAATAAACAACATTTCTTGTTCAGTGACTTTTTTATTTTTGCAATATAATAATTTAAAGGATTAAGAAAAATAAAAGGGAAATTGACCATTGGATATTTAACTTATTTTATTATTTTATATTGAGGTAATCGCTCAAGGACCCCGAGAATGACAACAAACAACAGCAAGAACGAAAGTTAATATTATTACGACTTTCAATGCATCCATAAATTATTTTTTTGAAATATTTTTTCCCCATTTTTATGCTTGCATGTTGTAAAATATTGCAGTTTTTGGAAGTCCAACACAAGTCAACTGAATAAATTAGAGCAAGGCAATTTATGGTCCAATAATTCATAGACTTGATTCAACTCGTTTTGGACATCAGAATTTGAGCAAAATTGTATCATTTTTAATTGTTTTAGCTTTATTAACTTCAAAAAATGTTTAAAGCTTAACAAAAATTATAAATCGATATCAAAAGGCTAGTGAAATATAAAATAATCGCTAGACCTTGTGTCCTTCTTTTAATTAACACAACACGTGATTTTATTTAAAAATACTAAGTTGTTCTTAGTTACATGTTGTTGTTTTCACATGATTCTTGCCGTTCCTTTATTACTTCTTAAGTCACACTTGTTTAGGTAGAATTTATGTTGTCGATTAAGAAAAAACAACAATAATCAAGTTTTAATATACTCTATATAAATATACATAGCTTAAAATCAGGCAGATTTTTTTTTGGTAAGTTTTCAAGATTATTGATTTTTTTAGTTTTTCAAAATTGTCAGAGTTATTTTGAAAAATTATTTGTATATACTTCAAATTTGTTTTGTTTTTTAAGCATATTTGCATTCATTTTTTAAAAGTATCAACGACAACTTTCGGACTTTTAAATTTCATAGAGGCATCTAAGTTAATAATTATTATTAAAATTAGATTATGAATTTTTTAAAATCAAAATTTTTTATTATTAAAATTATTTTTAAAATTTAACAAATTTACATCAACTTTCATAGGATACCTCTAATTTTATCCGACAAAAACTAGTTTTTTTTAGTTTTACAGCAATTTAAGGAAATGATCGAAATTAATTGCAAAAAATTATTTTTTTAAATTTAACTAAATCACCAACTGACAAGATTTGAATACTTTTAAGTTCTGATTGCCATTCTACAATAGACTCTGGCCGGTATTTTTTTTTAAAAAAACCTTATTTTTAACCAATTTATGCCCTTTTTAGCAAAACATACTGAATTTTGGGCACAAACAGAGGAGTTAAGTCTTATTTATAACAAAACCTAATTTTTTTACAATTTTTAACCTAAAAATAGTGAATTGTCTTCTGAAAACTCAAACATATAGTCAATTCCCATAAAATTTAATTAGTACTCCAAAATCACGTAAAGAATTTATGATTGCATCTTAAAAGCTTGTTTTAAAATCCAACTTTTATAAAAAAAATCAATTTTATAAAATCTTCCAAAACATGACTTTTTATTCTCAAAATTTCGCTGAAAATAACCTAAAAGTAATTCAGTCTCTAAAAACCCTTTTAAATAGCTAACAAACATCAACTCCCAAAGAAAAGATTTAAATGCATGTCTCATTCCCATTCATGTCCCACATCAACGAAAAAGAATCTTCTCACGTTCTGAAAATGAAAAAAAATTTCACTTTAAACTTTCATTATTCATTATTATTACAAACCACTGACCACTGACAATGCAAAAACATTACGACGAACGCAAACCCTCCATTTTGCTATTTTGAATTAAGCCACAACGCATCAACTGATATTGATTTTGTAAATATAGGAAGAGAAGTTGAAAGGACTGAAAATAATATTTTTTGTGTGTGCTATAACATTATATGTACATTTGTTGGGGTTTGTTGCTGCTGAGTGATGTGCTATTGAATGTACGAGGATAAATAAAAATTTGCAATATCTTTCAATCACCCACAATAACAATTGACAATGCCGTTACACATATTTCATACAATAGACGTATCACCTTTTATTGAATGCTGAAGATATAGAGAGAAATGCCCATAATAATAGCATGTGTGTAGAAATTGTCATTGTCTCGTGATGGGAAATTTTACCCCTTTTCAATATAAAAATCATCACATTTTATCCCTTAAAATGCGGAAGGATTCATTTATTTGTTCTTCTCTTTTCAGTTCCTCTTCTTTTGGTTCTCATTTTGCAAATATCATGGCATGCATTGAATTTTTTTCTTCTTCCTCCTCCATATTTTTGACAATTTATGAATGCTTTATTTCGGTGAGTTGACTGAAGTTGACCAAAATCATCTCATTGCTGTTGTTTCGTTTGAAATATTTTTGAGTGAAATTCACTGATTTTTGAACTAGGATGTGTAATGAATTAAGATTGGCTGTATTGAGCTGTATGTTCTTTGTAAAAACCAAGCTAATGGCTAGTTTAGATTTAGTTTTCTACACTTATAAAAAAAATTTAAAAAACCATTTTTAAAAAGTTTTTAGAAATCACTTTAAAAAATATTTTTAAAGTTTAAAATTTGGTTTTTAAAATTTAAAAAGCTGATTTTTAAATTTCCTCAATATATATAGACAAATTGTCATATACATTTATATGCTTCGGTGGCTAAGTGGTTAGAGTACTGGGCTACCAACCAAGAGGTCATTGGTTCAACCCTCAATCTGAGCAATTTTTTTTCAAAATATTATTATTCTTAACGGCTCAAAATAATTTGAAAATTTAAAAAATATTTTTAAAAATTTAAAAAAGTTTTTAAGAGCCCAGTTTAAAAAATGTTTTTAAATCTCCATACAAATTAAAAAAGTTTTTTAAATCTTTTCTATGAGTTTAGAATTTAGTCCTAATAAGAGGCTCTCCAGGCAAATGCTCAACGTTTCCCGTCACTTTCCAAATCAGAAGAAAGCGAGATCATTCCAAAGCATTTTAACAACACCTTATCTCAGAACTAGTTAACATGATTTTGCTAATTTTATGGTTTTTATTGTGTCTCTTGAATTTGCCATGTCTTTTTTATGCAAATTTATCAATTTTGGTTTAACGGTTTTTACATATTTGAAATTTGATTAGTTGAATTTTCGTTAAATTGAACGAAAGTAGATTTTTCCCTATTTTGTGCTAGAAATTAATCTTAAAGTAATTTTAATTAAGTTTTTGAGCCTTTTTGTGAACTAATAATTAAACATTTATTTAGATTTGACAAAGATTTTTTGAATTAAAGAAAAATTGAGTATTTTCAGCAGGTTCTAGAAAATATTCCAGATATTTGCCTCACAACACGTTGATAATTTTGTTTTGATTGCAATCCAACACAAGAATTGGACCTTTAGACGGAGTATTTTCTAAAGAAGTATGTGATATAGCATTTTGTCAACATCAGTGTTCTAACAGGGTTTTGAGAGTCACCCAAAAATTGTATATTCTGCTAAAACTGAGAAATATTACATTGAGAAAATATCCAATCGAAATTTTAGAGTTTATGATCAATAAACTTGTTTTTTATTCTTACATTAACAACCAAACGCCACTCACAATTCTTCTTTCTTTGTGCTTCAACTTCTTTCAATTCTTATTTGCTTTTGATATTGAATTTATTATTCTTTCTTCAATCGATCGAATCCAAAACCAGTATATACCATTTATTGTCCACTGTATATAACATTCATAGCATACAATAAATAATTTTGACATTAGAAATCGCAACTCTCTTACATGAACAATGCGACATTTATTTCTTTTGTTTTGTTCAAGAAATTTTGTGTGTCAATTATTCGAGTCAACCATAAACGACCCTAAAGCGTATGCTGACTTCCAGTTTTGAACGAATGGAAAATTTTCTGAAGGTGTTGAATTGATTACAAAAAATATAAAAACTTGCATGCGCTTTGAATAACTTGTATTATCAACCATTCAATTAAATCGTGTTTGAGCTTCGAAGTAATGGAATTTTTTTTATAAAACCAAATGTCGTTGTGCAAGGGACCTATAACGGTTTTCAGTTCTTATAACCAAAATAGAAGCTGCAAGCAATTTGCATTAATAACAACTTGCATCAAAATGATTAATTGACTTTCTTTTGCTGACTTTTCAGTTCCTTTTCTCGCAACATGATATTTTTATGTTGCCATGGCACACGCATCATGAGATTTAGGCATTATCTGTTCTATATTCTCATAAACAATATACAGGGGTTCATTCATATATGATGCCTAATCCTAAGAAGGAAGGAGACTTATTCAGATCCAAGAGTAATGCGGAATTGAATCAGTTTTTCAATGAAGCTGATATTGTGCCACGAATAAAAGTCAATATGGAAGGAAGTTGTTAGTAGAGACATTATTGCTTTTGGTATTGGAAATTGGCAGACGGTAGTCAATGATAGAGCAAGCTTTAAGCAACGTCTGATGGAGGTCATGTATCAAAATTGATCTGTACGGCCAACGATGTAAGTAAGTAAGTCTAATATTTATTTGATCCAGAGCCTATTGTAACATTATCAGTTAAAGTGCATAAATAAAAGAAGTTAGTAGCTTTTAATCTGCATGACACTCCAAATAATTTTTTTCGAGTGTTAACGCAGGAGGGTCTAAAAAATTCCACTTTGGAGAACGTCATTAATAAACGACCCCACATGCAGTATGTAACTTTAAACTATCATATGTGGTCTAGCTTATTTCAAATCAATTAGCTTACTAAATGACACATTTCAGGACAAATAATGAAGAAAAAATGATGTTTATATCCGGCTGAATGGCAATGCGATTCTTAAATTACGCATATCGATTTGTCAACTAAAAATGCACCAGACATTTGCTGTTTTTTCTCTCTATTCCATTTATTGTCTACATGACAGACTATGATGAATTACTCTTTCACTTTTCCTCTCTTTTTACATTTGTCAATCAGCAAGTTACAATTTCTCTTCATCCTCTATGACTTCATTTCCTCTTCATCCTCAAAAAAACACGATGATATTTCCTCCTTTTGCAAAAATAAAAAGTATGAAGCATGCAAAGAAATATCTTGAGGAGTTTCAGTTGGCTTTCTCAACAAAACATGCCAAAATATCTCTCGAATTTCTTTCTTTTCATTGTTGTTTGTTTATTTTTATAAGCCGTGTGTTATTTAAAACTGAAATTGCAAATAGAATGTTCTTGTGGGCATGTCGCGTGTCATATGAAAATAGCAATCTGAACAATAAACCACAGCATAATAAAAGTAGAGAAGGCTTTTTATGATTTTTATCATGCGATCAATAAACCTTTCATGACTTGAGTGGGTGTCCTCAAAAATAATTTTATAAACCCTTTTTCTCATGAAATTAGGATGAACTAAATGAATTGCAGTTTTGAAGGAATGTAAGAATTTTGTGTGACATGATTCATGTCAGATGCATCTGTTTATGAATCTGTTCAATAAAGTGTAACTCAGGAACTGATTATTTCTCATAAATTTTCAAATAAGTTTCATTATCCATGAGGGTCCTAGAACCCCTAGAACCCCCCCGGCTACTACACTGAATGACGTCCAAAATTTGAGGGGATAGAGCAGGAGTTCTCAAACTGTGTGTATTCAAATAGGTGTGCCGCAAAGTTATCCAATATAACAATTTTCTTGAAATTGTTCGAGCTCTAAAATTCTAAGTGTACCCTAGGTAGGGTAGGGTACCCCTGGTAGCTCTAGAAACCGGTCCCTGGATTACTTTACCAACTTAAAGTGAATCATAGTATAACTTTTTGGGACTTTGGTGTGTTGAATAATCTTCAAAATGGCGGTTAGTGTGCAGCAAGCCAAGAAAGAAGAAGAAACACTGTGTTAGCTGTGTAGGTCCTCTATCCAAAAAATCTCAAACTTTTTAAATTTAATATTCTGCGTAATCTTCAACAATTTTACTAATTTTGAACTCTGAACCCTGAAAATAAATTTAAAATTAAAGTAAAAATACACAAATTTTTCTATTTTTTATCATTTTTAATAATCATTTTCCATTCTTTTTTATGTACAAAAATAATTGTATGAGTTACCTAAAAAGGAGGATTTCACATAATGGATAATTTAAATCTAACTAAATCATAACTCAATTATTTTTATTTCATATTTTTTTCTGTAGCTAAATTAAAAATAATTTATTTTAATATTTTTTTAGCATGTGTGCAATTGGATCTTAAACATATAACTCATTTTAGTTTTTAAATTATAAAATATTTATTAAATGAATATTAGTAAAAACAAATAACTAGAAAATTTTTTAATTTTGTTTTGTTTTATATTCCTTAAAAAATTTATATTTTTAATGTAGTCCCAGAATTGTCAATTTTTTTACTTTTAATATTTTTTCATCATCGCATTCAATTTTGTTTTTTTACTTTACTATATCCTAATAAAAGAGTTTTTTATTTGTTTATTAATTATTTTAACTTACTTTTCTTGTTGATTTCTTTATTATTATTTACTTAAGAATTATACATTTCAGCGCGCTGAGAAACATAGAAATTTTTCAAATGAAAAAATTAATAGAATTATTCACCATTTATCCAATATAACGAAAGTAAAAAAAATCATAATAAAAAATAATCATGATAATTAATTGCATATTAAGATAAATTCTATTTACAGTCATAATATATGTGTCTGCTTTTTCTGTGTGTGTGTGTTGTTTTGTTTTTATTGATTAATTAATATATAATAATTTTATATATATATTTTTTATAAAATAAAAACTTGTGTTGGAAACAAAATTTACATCAAGTACTAAAATCAAAGGTTTAGTATCAGATCTATCATTTATCCTACTTTTGATGCCGAATGTCTTCCAAATACTTTATAAGTTCTAATCTCTCAAATCACTATATTTCCAATACTAAACCCCTGATTTTCAAACATTTTCTCATTTCATATCATTTTTATCTATTCTGTTCGGGCGCTTTTCGTTATCAAAGTACAGTGCGCTGCCATATTAATTCGATTCCTTTCCATAATCTTTTCCTACTCATTCATTCTAATATTTAAAAACAAAATTATATTATCATCTTTCTCATTTAATTCAATTGAAATCAATTCAAAATAAATAATTTACTTTTTTTTCATTTAAAAATATTTTTTGAATTAGAGTTATTTGTTATTTTTTTTTATATCCATGTTTTAATTCACCAGTTTCACTCAAGTTTTTTTTGTGAATTCAAGCTCTTAGCATTGTTATTTATGATGTTTTGCCTTTTTTTTAATGTTCATCTTAGTTAATATTAGTTAATTAGTTTATTTATTATGCATAAAATTGCTTGAATCTCAGTTTCTTTAAAAATATATGAATGAATTTTTTTTTCTGTCGATAAAGAAATGATTAAAATCATGTTCTTAAGATTCTATAATGGTTAGAGAAATGATGATGTGACAAAAATCATATTGTGATAATACAATAACCGAGTTTACTCATCCGTCTTTTTTTGATTATTTTTCCTGAAGCATGGCAAACATAAGCTGGCTTTGTGCTCTTGAATGTTTGTCAATGGATTGATGGAAAATTCGTGATTCCATTGTGCTATCATTGCCAAATCTTGTCGTTGCTGCTGTGTTAGATTCGGATTGAATTGACCTTCAGGTGACTTAGCTCCGCATTCAGAACAAATTGTACAGTTAACACAGTGATAGTGACCTTAACAAATATAAAGCATAATAAAGTTAGTTTTTGTTGTGAAAGTTTAATAAATTTTTCTTTTATTTTACCTTCGGGAACATTTCGTAGACCCAAACAGTAAATATGAAAGCCTCTGTCGCATTGAATACAGTATAACATCTTATTATCCTTTGATTTTCGACACTTGCTACACGATTTGCAGCTGGAACATTGCCAACTATACGCTAATGATCGGACGTACATTCTCTGAGACATTTGTATGCAGGAAGGATGTGCTATATAATTAAGAATAATGTTAATTTCATTCAGCATAATTATTTTATCACAAATTACCTTCATTTTTACAAGTAGAACATTTGATAAACTTCTCCGGTTGATTAAAACGATTTGTGAATGGGGTCTTGGAACAGACTTTACATAATGGATCTTCATATTCATCTCCAGATGATTCATCGGATGAATCAGAGTCCTAAATGAATAAATAAGTTTTAGTAAGTCTAATAGTCTTGACATTTACAATGTAATCTTACCGTTGAGCTGCTACTATCGCTGCCTTCATCATCAGAGCTGTCACTGCTGTCACTTGATGTATCATATGGTTCTGGATGAGTCTTAAGATATTCTTGGAGTTTGTTAAAATCAACTAAGATTGTGTTGATTGGATAGCATCTGTTAAAAAGATTAGATGAATTAATTTTCAAGTTCTTTTTAAAAATGTAATATTCAAAAAAAACTTACGCTAATTGTTCGGGAGTGTATTTTTCATAATATTCACTAAATTGACCTGGCACTAATGCAACGGGATATGGAGATCGATATATTGCTGATGGCTTTGTTTTGTAGTCTCTTATTGGTGTGGGCTTTTGAACTAAACAGTTCTGCAAATCCATACAACAACGACGATTTTCTCGGCGACTGTGTATAAAAAGACAATTATGAACATTCTGCAAATTATTGTAAATTGATAAATCGACTTACTCTTTATTAAATCTAGTATTCCATTCTGATGCGGATGTGATGGCTTTATCTTTCTGCATTTGACTCCTGTCGATAACCGCGGTCTCTAGTCGAAGTCTTGCATGCTTGAAAATTTTCTCACGTTGATACCTTTTGTACTCTTCATATTTTTCAGGATAATCATTACACATAATATCTAACACTTCACTTGCATAAACAGCTGTCAATCCCAAATCACACATCTTTTCCGATGCTAAACCATTTTCAAAAAGATGATTTCGTTCCTCCATGTCTACAGGCCTCCTCACCAAGTCTGGATATTTTCTTTTGAAGCTCTTAATACCAAGATATTCGGCTATTTGTTCCTGAATCATATAAGTGTCACGATTCTTCCCATTTTCATTTTGTGGCCAGTCATATTCTGCAAGCATGTCTACCATGAATTCCATTCGACTAAAAGGACAAAAATTAAATTAATATAACTATCGAAAGATTAAAAATGAGTTCAGTGCATACCCTTCTTGATCACAAACTTCCATCTTTTTCTGACGTTTCTTAGTTGTAGATCCATCAATAGTATTGCTCGTACTGCTTATGATAGAACTTTGTGATTCCTCATTCGAATGCATTTCCATTGATCTTATGATGGATTGTGAATCGTTTCCACTCATGCTCATTCTTGTATCTTCTTCAAATAATGATGGTGTTGTGAATAATTTTTTTCGATTGCTTTCCTATAATTTTTAAGAAATAATGAAATAAGATTATTCCATTCTGATTGAAATGTCTAAAAATCTTTACCTTAAACTCATTGTGATTAGGTGTCATGAAGAAAAATGAATCTTTTGAACGTTCTGGTGTTATAAATGGAGACGTTTTTGATCCTTTTCCTCCTCGAATAGCTTTACCGCCTTTTGTTCGTTTTCCTGTAAATCCTCCTCTAAGGCTTCTGTTATAAAGTGAGAAAGATGGCGAATCATCATCATCATGTCCTTCTAGTGTAATCTGCACTGGCTTTCCATTCTTAATGACTTCAACCGTTCGCTTCAATCTTCCTCGTCCCCGACCTCTTCCTCGAGATGACGTTCTCCTCTGACTATCGCTTGTTTCATCCATTTGGGAGCTGTTTTCTAGTGTGCTGTTATCATTACTTTCAGATGGCATATCTATTTCCAAAGGATCTCGAGAAACTGATTCCTCTGAAATAATTGCTACTTTTTCGGGTACAATCTTCTTTGGACGACCACGTCCTCGTTTCGGTGTAATCAGTTCATCGACTGAATTTGAATTACCTCCATCATTTGAAAGGGCTAATGGATCAATAGATTCACTTCCTTGTGACTCGTCTCTAATTGTTTGCGAATTCAATTCTGGTTCATTAACAATTGGCGATGACTTATTATTAGTTTGTTTCTGTTTCTGTTCTTGTTGTTGTTGTGCTTTGAGAGCTGCCTCATTATTCCTTCGTGTTTGTCTTAAACTTCTTCCTGTTGTCACTGCAGGAGTTGTAACAGACTCCACTTTTACATCATCAGATTTTTGAACTATTTCGGGAATAATTGTAGCCTCTGGTACAAATGACTGCTGCGGTAGGCATTTCAATTGATTAGAGGCTTCATTTGACGCATCACTATCATTTATAATAATTACATCGTCATCCTCATCATTAAGTTTAGGCTTCTTCGGAAGTTCTTCCTGCTCGTCAGCATTATCATTTGAATGGGTTCGTTTGTGATTAATGCTAACTGTTTTCTGTACATTTTCAGTCAATTGTGGAATAATTTCCGTTGTCGTCGATTCATTATTTGTTTTATTAATTTTCAAAATAATTCTTGGTGAATCTTGACCAGAATCAGCATTCTTGAAAACACTTGTATTGATTTCCAATGGCTTACATACTAGATTCTCTTCCATCTTTTCCTCTGATACATCCTCCGATGCTCCAATTAACCGATTTATAGAGAATTTAACTTCAGACTGTGGAGCCGAATCAGTACAATTTTTCACTGGTTGCTTAGGCACTTCCTTGCTCGGAATTTGTTTAATATTTAATTTTGGAACTGTTGGTGGTAGAGGTGGCGATGGTGTCGAGCTGCAAGATGACGATTCTTTTTCTTCATCATCCTCTTCTTCTTCGTCTGGCTGCGTTTCTTTCGGAAGTTTAACGACTAATTTTGGGACAACTTTCTCAAAGATTGTACTATTGTTAACAGCTTTCAAAGTTAATTTTGGAATTGACTCCTCTTGTGGTGGAGATTGTTCTTCTGGGGGCCTTACAACCGGTTTGATTGTTAATTTCGGTGTCATAGGCTGCTGATTTGCTTTAATTGTTAATTTTGGTATAGCTTGTTCATTATCAAATGATAATGAGTTAACAATTGTCTTTGTATCATTATCAGTTGTTTTGATCGTTAACTTGGGCACTGGCGGTTGCTCCGATAAGGGTTTAATCGTCAATTTCATTCCGTCTTTTTGAGAAGTAGGGTGATGATGATGATTTTTTGTTTTTATATGTAGTTTGGGAATTGTATTTCCTTCGTGATTTAAATGATAGAATCCTTCGTGTGTATTGTTATCCTTCTTAAGGGTCAGCTTTGGTATAGCTGGACCGTCTAAAATACTATTTACACTATGATCTCTCATTGCTGCTTGCTCATTTTGTAATTGATTATGCAAGGTTGATGAAGTCTGCGGTGAATTAAGACCAGTTATTGTGAGTTTAGGCACGATATGGAGCTCTGATTGCTCATGATTAGGAGGTGTGCGTAAATGCAGTTTCGGAACAACTTGTATTGATGAAGGACGCTGCTGATGTGAATCGTTAAAATTTTCATAAGATGACTCTGATGAGTGCGATGATGACGATAACGTTGGTGAAATAGAAACTGAAGCAGAATTTGGAGACGTTGTTATGACACTATTATTTCGATCAGGAGGAGGATGAGGCGGCTTAATTGTTATTTTTGTCGGACTAGTCTCATACAAGTGTGGTGGTGGTATTTTTATGACAGTCCTAAGAGTATCTCGATCTCTATTTAAATTAATTTTGAGTGGCTCAACTTTACGATTTTCTTCTTGATGAGCAAATTTTAGTACAGATGTAGCTGACGAGGAACCACCGCTTCCATGATGATAATCACTCTCATTCATTTTGTTATAATATTGAGATTCAAGTCGATGATGCTGTTGATTTTTCACTGTAGACGGTTTCAATAAGCAATTTTCCAAAATTGATTTTGTGGTTGTTTCACTTGATGCTACTTTATTATTATTATTGTTACGTTGAAGTAATTCATTCAAATTATTATGAATTCTATTCCTATGACTATTAATTGTTGATAAATCCACCTCTTTCGTTCCGCCGTTATTATCTGAATTTTGTGATGCTTTCTTTAAGTATGCTACTGATTCATCATACTGTGGATTAGCGACAATAGCTGATGCAGACGAAGGCATCATCAAACCATGAACACCTTTTGACTTTTCTTGCCCATTTGACAAATTATCATGCTTATGAACGGATGTCAATAGTGACGATAACAATGGTGATCGAGTCGTATTTTGAGGTGATCCTTCTTGATGTTGAATTTCTGATGTTACACTACCGTTACTTGTTTTTGTTGGGTCGATTTCATTCATGCTGTTTGCTCTTTGCGTTTTCAAATTTTATTTACAACATATTCCTCACATACTGATTTCTTTACATTTACCCAACTTAAAAAATTGCTGATAATCATAAAAAATACTAAAATAAAAAAGAAAAAAAATATGAAGAAAATAAATCGTTAATACTAAGGCATTATTAAAATTTTTTAAAAATTTTTTTTATCTAATTATGAAGTTGTAATATTTAGACCTTCGAATTGATAATCAATAGGCAAGGAAAACTTGTTGCAATATAATTTTTGCTCTCACTCATTGTGTACATACGTATGAAATTGGTGGGAAATTTTCTTATGTTACATGCACAAAAAGTATATTTTACATTATAGAAAAAAAATAACATTCAAATGGCATTATTACGATACATATGTTATTTTTTCAATAATGGTGGTTTGACACAACATCAGAAAATTTTATTGCACATCTAATGGTTACGTTTTTTAACTCGAAAATTATATATTTATTCTGGAGATCCTTTTGTAACAACATAATATTGAGTCAAACTCTAACAGGCGACTCAATTTTCTCTCCTCTGATTTTTTTTCTTTCTATGACAATATAGATATCCGAGTATAATTTTTTTCTTCTATTTTATTTTACACACTAGCACACATTCAAGGCACATTGGCACTTTATGTCTATACACATCATACACACAGTTCAACGCGCGCACACATACAAGCAAATTTGCTGCTGCTGCTTTTCTACGGAACATTTTTTCCTTTCCCGAAAGGCACAGCACAAAACTCTTCACATTATCAAAACAGCGGTTGGCGAAAAATGTTTTATCACAAGAAATTCTTTGCGCGGAAAATCTAATGTACTTGTTTAATTGTAATATATTTACTAATTAAAAATTTTTCTTTAACCTTATTAATTTCCTGTAGTATTCCATTTTCTTTTTTTTCATACAACCATCATCATCATATATTTATTATACATTGGTGTTGAAAATCCATCATGAACATGAAATTTTATGACCCGACTTTTTTTTGTGAATTATTGCTTGTGTCTATTATGCTTGACTTTATGAAAACATGATTATAATGATAAATATTTCACTCTTAACTTTTCTTAGAGGGAAAATTTTGTAAGATAAGTTGGAAATTAAGACTTTTTTAGAGTACGACATACGAGAAACGAGAAGAGAAACTTTTTTTTCTTTCTTTTTCTAAGTGTACAAATCGTGAGTTTTTTTCTGCATGAAAATCAATTGTTTACATTGCAATAAGTAATAACGCATAGATCCTTGCCACTTTTATGAATGAAATTATATGATTTTATCACTGAATTTCTCAAAATTCGTACCTTTCAAGCGAAGAATTCAAACGCTAATTTCTTTTACACTTTAATGCTCTTTTTGGCTTTTAGCACTCTATTTTTCAATTTCTATTTATGCACCAACGTTTATATATTTGATATCAAACACTTTAACCTTTCTAATATTATTATAATTAATTTTTTTCAATATTTTTACTTAATTAAAGCCTTCGCTTTGATGCCTTGAAAAAATAGGTTTTTGCCGCAAAACGCGCTAATAGTTATTGGGTGTAGCTCAGTTTTATCAAATGTCCACGAAAAAATTACTTAACGAGACTAGTTTATTTGTAATTGTATTAAAATTATAATTAAATGAATAATAAATTAAATTACCTGAAAACTTTTGCAAAAATAATAATTATTTATAATAACAAATTTATGGATTATTTATAAAAATATGATTTACTATGTGATGACTCTATTTTGCTCCCCGCCAAGAAAGATAGTACAAGGTCGAATGTTTGTGTGCTATATGAGCATCTGCGTTTAACGGTTTTATGTTTATTCATTTTTTTATGCTTTAGATAACTTGTTGTGATGAGAATTGATGATAATAACAAATAATCTGCAAGTTTTTGAACTTGGGAAACTTTATAGTTATTTTATTTTCAACAATTCAGTGTTTTTGTATTTAATAATACGAATTTACATTCAACTTTTATCAAATTTATCAAGCAGTTCTTAAATTCCAAGATCAAATATTTTTACTAGAAGTTAAATCTGTAAAAATTCAATAAAGTCGTTCAATTTAAATGAAATCTTAATTTTTAATCGAACTTATCATTACCTTTGTAAAAAAAACCCTCATTTGTGCTATTTTTGGCAAACAAAACGGCAGAAAACTCGAAGTTTACTCATCGAATTCTCAAATACAAATGAAATTTTTTGCGAAATTTTACTCCTTTTATACTTTTTGAGAAATATTTCCTATAAAAATATTTCCTATAATTCTATAAAAACACTGAATTCAT
Source organism: Chironomus tentans (assembly GCA_963573255.1). Classification (NCBI taxonomy): domain Eukaryota; kingdom Metazoa; phylum Arthropoda; class Insecta; order Diptera; family Chironomidae; genus Chironomus; species Chironomus tentans. Next base: position 12,695,678 of record OY754303.1, read on the forward strand.
TGAATTTAAACAAGATAATAAAGCAAAACTTAAAGCCAGACAAGCAATACGGCTGTAAACAATTCCTAACAAACACAGCAAGTGAATTATAAGAGTAGCTGAAAACTGGAAATATTTCACATCACATCATTGACTTTTGGATTTTGCTATAAAAAAATCGTGTCAAATAAAATTATCAAGAAATTAAGGAATTCGTCGATTTATAAAGATCCAGTAGAGATCCAAAGGATATCTAATAAAGATACAGGAACCATGAATAAGAAAGATGATAAGAAAGCAAAGTTGATTCAAGAAAAGTGCAATAATGTAAGTAAAAAAGAAAAAGTTTGAAATTTGAGTCATGGAAAAAATTTAAAAAATGTGAAGTTTTATGGAAAAATGTCATTGTCATGTACCTTGAGAATCACTGTAGTCCAATTATGGATGTATATCCTAGATATTTAGAATGAATATTAGCTGATAAGCGACTTAACTGGATGATAATTTTGGAGATTAAAAGTTATCAGACTTCCTTTTTGTCAGAAAAAGTTATTTCTACGAAACCAGGCCACATATTGTGATTGTATTTCACGACTCGATCGCATTACTTTCAATCTCTATAAGTTTAAAACAATTACAGCTGTGTTATCGGGAGTCTGGATTAATTGAAATGATTTTTTTTAAAAAAAATTTCATAATCTTTTAATGACTAGCTCTTAATTAACGTACAATTTTGTACTTTCCCGAACGATACTTACTCATACTTAATTTATTTTTAGATTCTTAATCAGTTACTACGAGATGAGGATAATAAATATTGCTGCGATTGTGATCAGAAAGGTCCAAGATGGGCAAGCTGGAACTTGGGAATATTTTTGTGTATAAGATGTGCAGGAATTCATCGAAATTTGGTATGATCAATTGATTTAAATCAATTCTTTATGACTAACATATCTATATCAATTTGTTTGCTTTTCATCTTTGACATCGTGCATATTTACAGGGTAAGTTATTGAACCTTAATTTACTTACTGCTGTATGTTGAATCTATTAATTTACACATTTGATGTTTTTCGTCTTCAGGCGTTCATATATCGCGTGTTAAGTCTGTCAATTTAGATACATGGAGTCCTGAGCAAGTCGTCTGTCTTCAACAAATGGGTAATTCCCGTGCTCGTGCTGTGTACGAAGCCTTATTGTCAGATAATTTCCGTCGTCCTCAAACCGACTCTGGATTAGAGAACTTTATTAGAGCTAAGTATGAACAGAAGAAATATATAGCAAGAGAATGGATTCCGCCACCATTTCCGCCAAAAGGTAAGCATTTTTTAGGGTAATACTTGATTGTGTGCTGACTTTATTGATATTTATTAATGCTAAAAAAATAACGGTCATATAAAATTTGAAAATAACGGTCATTCAAAATTTGAAACTTTTCTTAAGTTCAAAAATAGCGTTAAATTCAAAAAATTTTGTAACGGGTTTTTATTATCAAAATTCATAGAAAATTAATTATCAAAATTCAATATGAAAGTTATTAAAAAGAATTCCATTTTTAGTTGACTGGGACAAGGAAATCGAGGAGGAGCTTGAGAATCAGAAGCGCAAGAAGAAGTCTACATCATCGACATCATCATTACCAGAACCGACTGCAAAAACAACGACTCCAAGTATCACAAATAATATAATTCCAGCTCCATTACCAAAACCACATTCTCCGAAGAATTCACGATCGGAAGTGAAGAAAGTCGTTCCAAATATTGCTCCAGTTACGGCTACATCAGCATCGGCTGACTTACTTGGACTTGATACATCGTCCGTTAACCAAACAAATCAGACTGCATCAGTTACGACATTACCGTCTGCCGTACAGCAGAAAACTGAAAATTCAATTAGTGACACGTTTGACTTTTTCTCAGACTCGACAGTGTCGCAACCATCTCAAGTACAGAATAATGTTGCGAAAAATGGCAATAATGATTCATTAAAACAGGAAGAAGATGATTTCTTCAATCAAAAGTCAATGGAGAATGGTGCTGAAAAGGGGAAATTGACGAAAGATAATATCCTAGCACTTTACGGCAATAGCTCGTCGTCACCATTCCAAGCACCAACATTTAATGCCAATTTCCAACAAGCACCGCCACCACAGCAACCACCACAAGATTCATTCTTTAATTTTGGACAGCAAGTGCCGTCAGCTTTTAAGACACAAGTTCCACCTCAACAAGCATTCATTCCCGTCGTCGGTCAGGCTACAATGATGGGAAATTTCAATACAAATGGAAATTATGGGAACTTTAATAGTTTTGGAACAATGCAGTCACAGCAGATTAATCGATTAAATGAGGAAAATATCAGAAAAATTGAAAGTCTCAATTTCAACAACTTTAAATAAGCAACTTCCTCAATTTCTTCTATTTTCTTTTGTTGTCTACATCCAGAAAATAATTAGGCCAATCGATGTAAGTGGAAAATTAGAAAATTAATTTTTTTCTTATTTGTACGCATAAAAAATATTGAATTTATCAAATTTAACTTAATATACTTAAAAAAATTGATAGACGACGAGAAGTTTTCCTTTGCGAGGAAGATGCGCTAAAACATTTACTGAATGTGAAAGACTAAAAGTCCAATATACTTTAATTAAATGAAGAAATTAATGTTAAAGTGAAAGATTGATGAAAATTTATTAATTTTCATATTTGTACATTATCATTTCTCCTTCATAACTGTTTACGGAAATACATTAATATGATAAAAAAAAACTATAAAGTGTAATACACGTACACAATAAAAATGAAATAATATTATTTTTCTCGTCAGGCTGTGGTGACTTTTGGGGAGGAATTAGATTTGCGGGTCATTTACGTCTGTTGCTTGAAAGTTCAGTAATATTCTTTGAGATATCTTCGTGCATTTTGGATTAAATGTGAAATTTTATTCCCTTTTTCCTAGATATGCTCAAATAACCTAATTATTTATGATTCGATCAAATTAAACATTGGATTTAATTTAAATCTGGGATTAAACGTTGGATTAAATTTAAATCTGAGATTAAACATTGGATTAAATTTAAATCTGGGATTAAACATTGGATTAAATTTAAATCTGAGATTAAACCTCAGATTAAACACTGATTAACTTCATATCCACTACTCAGTACGAAACTTCCCCCCTCAAAGCCACCACGCCTTGATTTTTGTTTGATTTGTGCACTTATGGAAATTATTTTGTTGTGCAATGTCTGTACATCCTCTTTGATTGATGGAAAAAAAAGTATATAAAAATACAAGATATATAATAGATTATTGAAATTTAATTATTTTAAGCATTATTCAACTATTATTTTTTGTTTGTTTGTTAAACGCTATCTTAAATTTATTAAAAATGAACTCAAATGAAAACGAAAAAAAAAACATTCACATATAAATAGATTATGTATTTTTTAAAAGAAAATAAGATGGAAATAAATCACATCACATGTCTCTTTAAAAACAATATTGGAGGATTTATTTCAGGACAAAAAAACGTGTTGCGAGTCGCTGTTCTTGTTGATGTTTATTTAAAAGCTGTGGAATTTTTAGTGTACGTGATTTGTTATTTAGAATTTCTGTGGATATTAGTCATAAACAAGATTTGATGCTTGGGTAGAGACTGATGGACGTAAATTGGACTTTTGCTGGTTATTTGTTAAATTGTGAAATACCACTAAGGCACCGTCCTTAAATGACGTCACATAGCGTTAGACCCCCTTGAACACATCATTTATGAACGACCCCAAAACTCAAAATTCCGACTGCTTTCTAGGATTTACGTGCGGTTGATAAAAAGTCACTAAACAACAGCGTATATCTCGGGTCATAGACTCAAGAGCACTTAACGACTGAGAGCGTTTAGCATCACTTCTCTGTAAAAAAGAAAATAATTAGAGAAACAGCGATAATGATACTTACTATTCATACCAACATTATGAACGCTTAGTGTTTATAGCACATAAAGCGTCTTTTCAACTACTTTGTGTCCATTTTGCATTTGATATCGAAAGACCTTCCCTTAATTGACTTTAATTTTTGGTATACTATAAGCTTTTATATCTATGTAGGGTACTACATTAGAGCTGTGTCTACAAGCAGGGTACTCAGGGTAAATAACTAATTTTCCATAGATTCAAGTAGGAGTGTTCTTAAGGACCCGTGATTCTAGTACTTCGTGGCTTGCTCTTTATGAATTTTGAGGTCTATCCTACAATTTCAGACGTCCATTTTTTAATAACGTAAAATTTTGTTCTCAGGTTTAAGGATGCTGACCTGAGGCTATGTGACAATTCAAAAAAAAAAGAAGATTCCATAAAAGTAGGTCAAAGGTGTCACAGCCTGTATATCCATGCATAATTCATCTGTTTAGAATTTCTATGTAACTTCTAATAGCACAATGCTAATGCATTCATATGAATTTTCATGAAATCAGCAAGCTGAGATTAGAATAATTAATACAATCATGTTTATTCATAGCTAGAAAGACATCTGCATTTCAAATTTAAACATCCGATCTGAAAATTGCATTTGAGTGACGTCAATTTCAGCTATCAAACCTGCAAATGACCTATTTGAATGTTTTATACAGCTTTATCAAAGGAAAATAAAACAGCAAGCTTTGGAATAAACAAAAATTTTTATTATTATTATTAAGTTGAATTTATTAAAGTATAATTAAATTTTTTTTTCATGAACTTTAGTTTTAAAATGCAAGATATTTTCAAGAATGTATTATTTGTATTGCATAAACACGAAAAATTGGGGATATTGGCTGAATATTAAAAAGATTTGCTCTATGTAAGATTGTAATGAACATTCAGTGGAAGAGAATAGTTGGATGTAAACATCAAAAAATGGTAAATTTTGGTTCCCTTCTCATTGTTATCGTGAATGTATACATTCCAGTCGTTTATTCCAGACCTAGAAGCTCGACATCGAACGTTAAAGTTGCATTTGGTGGAATAACACCTGGATGACCTCTTGAGCCTATAAATACACAAATAACCTCATTAATCCATTGAGCAAGGCTGTTAGTTCCAGCACAAAATTAAACAAAATCTTCCAGTCACAGATAACAGCTTTGCTTACATCAAGTAAACAAAAATTGCTATTTTTAGCAATATAAAGCTATCAATGACACACGAAGGAAGGAAAAAAAAAGTTGAAATGTCAAGCAGTCTGCCATTTCAAGTTTCTTTATGACTAATTAAAATTTCCATACATACCGTAAGCATAGTCTGGACTGCAAATAAGCTTAGCCTTTTGTCCCACACTCATTCTTGCGAAACCTTCATCCCATCCTCTGATGACTTCACCGCGTCCGATCTAGAAAACAGGCCCGATTAGACATAAGCTTAATTGGAATTTCCTGAATTAATGTTTTTTTCTTACCTTGAACTTGAATGGCTTGCCTCGGTTTCTTGAGGAATCGAAAACTTTGCCGTTATCAAGTGTACCGGTGTAATGAGCGACGACTGTTTGCCCAGATTTAGGGAAAGTTGTTCCTGTATTGTGTAAATGATTAGAAATTAGTGTGAAAAAAATCAATAACATGTGCATGATATGACATTTTTTTTATCATTTCATTTTTTTTCGCAAAATTTTAAAATCACATTTTTTGCTTAATTAAACTGCATTTTAACTAGTTCCTTGAGTTATTTCCACTACTTACCATCGCCAGGGCTAATTTCAACGATTTCAACACCCATAATTATGCCTTTTAATCAGAGTTTTTAATAAAAATCAGACGCTGACTGAAGATTCCTCAATTTTTAACCGAGAAGTAATTTGCCGGGAAAAATTTAAATCTCAAAAAACCGTTATTGAATTTGGAATTTTTCACCGGGATTTTTAAATTTTTTTTTAACGAACTTTTAATTTTATTAACAATATCCATGAACAATACAACAAATTATCAAAATAACAGATTAATTGCATCGTATTTATGATGAGTGACAAACATGTCTTTGAGCATTTTCATTGCATATGGTGATAATCTCAAAATTTTTCTCTTTATGTCTGCAATCATTTTTAAACAGTCCATTGACTCATTCTGTGTGATCTGAAGATAACTGAGCCTCTTTAAGTCATTCAATAATATCCCAACACTATTCTTAATAGCCGTCATTGTGTTAAAATGTGAAACTTCTTTAATTATAATAACTTCCAGTCCTGGATTTATTTTTGTTATTTCCTGCCAGTCTGTGTAGATGAATGGATATAAAGTTCCAATCGTAAGCTTCTTGAGTTTATTGATCTTAATATTTCTAAGGCTATCAATCTTAAAATGATTAACTTCAAGTATCTCGAGATGTGCAAGTGTCACCAAATCCTCACAAAGAAAATCAAGCATGTATTCAAGTCGCAGTCGTTTGATATTCGGGAAGATCTTAAGCATCAAATTAAATAATGCGACATCATTATTGTAGCCTTCTAATGACAGGTCAGTGACATTTTTATTGATGAAAAATTCATAGTCAAGTAATGTGTTTGACTGAATTAAATCTAATGGGATTGTCAGCTTTCGTACACGGAAATTCCTCAAGAGATCAAATGTGATTTTAAATCTAACAAAGTCATCCTCGTACTTTTTAATCACCAGTTCCTCCAAGTCACTTTGTGTCTCGAGAAATTTAACAAAATTCTCATGATGATCGCCACGAAAGTTTATTGACAATTTTTTCAGTTGAAATGTCGCGCACGTGCTCAAGTCTATTTCGAAAAGTGACGACACAAATTGATTGTACGTAAGACTCTCGGTAAAGTCATCAAATAGGAAGGAATCAATAAATTCGTCGTAAATTTGAAGAACTTTCAGTTTACTTTGTTTGCACAGAAAGTCGATAAAGTTTTGTGAGAATTTCTGCATTGGAAGTTTTATGATCAGTTCCTCTAATTGTGAGGTATTCAACAGATCCATAATTTTCATGTCAAGCTGCGTGATATATCCCCAGAATTTAGACAATATTTCTACAGACTTTAAGTTTCCAAATGTCACTTCCTCGACACTTTCACTGTCTGATTCTGAATTTTTTGTTAATTCCAACGCTGGCTGCTTTATGTAAATGTAATTAATTTTAAGCTTTTCAATATTTGGAAATAGAGTCATCACAGTCTTAAATTCATCGAAACTGTCAAAGGATGTGTAGTCCATGTTCAATATTTTCACAAATTCACCACAATCATTCGCAAATTCAACTTTTGACATCCAACTTTTTGAGAGACTCAACGGAAGCTTCCGCATCAAGTTACTGTTGGTTATTATCAATTCACGAAATTTATAAGACACATCCAGTAATATTTTAAGACTAAGACTGTCCGCAAACTCAAATATCTTCAATAAAATCTCGTTGGGTAGGAAATCCATTTTTCCTCTATAAAAAAATTTACTTTGGCTCTAACTCGTTCAAATTCAAATAAATCACTGACAAAATATAGCATCTAGATGATGAACAATTGCATTCATTGATTGCGATTCTAATTAAATAAGAATTGCGTACTTTTATTTATATTTTGAAAAGTTTCATTATTATAAATAACTTTGTTGTAAGGTATATATACCCTACTAGGTATATACTTACTTAGCTGACGAAAATAGATCACTTTTCATTTTCACAGAGCTTTCCCAAACCGCATGTTATTCACCTTTCGTGTTGAACTTGAACTTTTGAATGTTCCTTAGTCTCGAGACTATATATAATTAGATTACTGTATAGCTTTTTGGTAAGTTGCAGTGACCCGATAGACGGTTAAAGTTAAATGGTGAAGCTTTCGATCAGAATTTTGTAACTGCCAAAAATTCAAATTTCTTTAAGCTTTTTTATAAATACTTGGAAAAATAACGGTCAGACTAAATTTGAAAAATAATGGTCAGAATAAATTTGAAAAATAACGGTCAGAATAAATTTGAAAAAAAACGGTCATAAATTTGAAAAATAACGGTCAGAAAAAATTTGAAAAATAACGGTCATAAATTTGAAAAATAACGGTCAGAAAAAATTTGAAAAATAACGGTAATAATTTAATATTTTTGAAAAATAACGGTTTAAACATAATTTTAAATGTAAAAATGCACGAATTTAATATTTTGGAAAAATATGTTAATTTATTAGATAAGATTGATAACAAAAAAGAAAGAAAAAGAAAATAATTATAGTTCACTGATATCACATTCCTTGAATATTTCTCTAAGTAATTCGACTTCCTCATTACAATGATTAACAAAGTAGTTGGATAATTTTATTGTCTTCTCATCGATGTTGATTTCAACTTTATAGTATGGATTTTGATCCTGGACACGTTCATTCTCGTTAGCATCTTCGTCTGGATTTAGCGAATTATCAGGCGGACAGCAAGCGATTCTGCAGACTTTTAAATGCTTCCAATTAGCTAAGTTTCGAATAATTATATTAAATTCAATTTTGATTGAAGCATTAAGCTTGAAATTTCCAATATCTTCAATGTACAGGTTCTCAATATTTGGACAGTCGTGTGTGAGCTTATCCCAATAAAAGTTACTTCCAGTTGGACTTAGAAAGTCGATTTCTAATGTCTTCAGTGATGGCATATTCACAAAAAGCATTGTGTCGCACCTAAAGCTGTCAGCATGGATGAATTTAAGTTTGTGGAAGTTCTCTAAAACTCCATAAAGTGAGAAACTCGATAAATTTTCACATTTTAGTGACTCAATGTTGGGAAAGATGTTTATAAATGTCTTGAATGTTTCTAAATCATCGTTAGATCCAACAAGTTCTAATTCCTTTACACTATCTAATCTGCAGTTTTTGACTATATTAACTCTCGTGTCATTGAGTGTCCAATCGGATGGCAATGACAGCTTTTGTAGTTTCTTAAAATTATTAAATAGCACTCGACAAAAGTGAAAATCAATGTTGTAGCATGAAATTATCAAATCCTTGATAGTTTCCGATTGTGCACGAAAGAAGTTTGAAAAGTGACGATTGTAGCTTAATTCACATTCCAATGAGAGCGTCTTGAGCTTGAACTTAACATTCTCGGCAATATCAACGTTAAACAAACTTTTATACATCATATCACTATATCCTTGAAGGATTAATTCCTCTAAATTGTCTTGCTGGCACACAAAATTTGTAAATTCAGTCTTTGGCTCTTGATAATAAAATGTGATTTTAAGATATTTAAGTTTCTTGCAATTCTTTATGTATTTAACAACGCTTTCTGCAATACTGCTGGACTCGAGATGCAAATATGTCAAATTGTTCAAGTCAATTTCGGTTTCGAGCACTGGATCTTCTTCTGGATCTTTTTGCTCATCTGTTGACTTGTTTTCTACTCCCATCTCATTATTTTCTACTGCCATTGCTTCATTATCTCCATTCTCTACAGCTATTGCCTCATTATCTCTGTTATCTGCTACTATATCCTGATTATCTACATTCTCTGCAGCCATTGGCTCAACATTTACATTATTTTGGACATTCTCAGCTTCATCAATAATATCGACAATTTCTATTGCCATTTCCTCTATATTGGCATTATTTGGGTTATTTTGAACATTTGGTTCATCAACATCCATGATTTGAATTTCGTTAATTACTTCATTTTGGTTTTCCTGGATCTCATTGTTGTCTGGCGGTTGCTCTTCCTGTACATTTGGCTCAATGTTATGGTTCTCATCATTATTCTCAGCTCCATCCTCGTTCGCTGGATGTTCAATATTCATATCTTCATTTTGGTCGTGTCTGTCTTCTTCACGATCCATAATATAGCAATCTGTGAAGGACAATCTTTCCAGACTTGGTGTTTCCCTTAAAATTCTCTTAAATTGATTCTCGTCATCAAATCCAACATCTTGAAATCTCAAGGAACGGATGAAAAATCCAAATTTTTTAATAAACTTTAATTTCTCTTTCCATGTTTCATGAAATAGAATTACGTCGAATTTTCTCATTAGTTCCGGGGACTTGATAATCAATTCATTAATTTCTTTGGACACAAGAAGGCATTTTTTAAGATCTTCAAGTTCCAAATGATTAAGAATTGATTTGATTATTTCTGGAGGAAAATCCATGCTGCAAAAATATAAAATTGCCTTTTGTTAGAACTATTGCAGTAAAGTGACATGTCTTAAGTGATGTCACAACTTACGTATATGATTTTATTCTCTATAATAAATTAATTCTGGATCTTTCAAATTGTTGTGAAATTAATTATGACATCACTCGGTCCTTATTTTTCTCGTGAATTCTGCTTTAACTTGATGCTGATTCACTTTGTAACTATCAGATTATGATCTTTATCTTAAGCTTAACTTAACTATTCCAATTGACAGTCGCAGGATATCTCGTAAGCCTTTAATATTTAATATTTTCACTGCTTTTAAGTAAATTGATTCAAATGTTTTGAATTTTAGCAATTGTGAATGCGGCTGAATTTTATAGCAAAATTCTTCTTCTACGTTCCTCTCTCATTTACCTGCTCAATGACTATGCGATCATTTACAAATTATACTCTGTAAAGTGAGGTAAGTACCTGATTTTATTGCCAAAATAATTAACAAAATAACAAAAATTCCAACGGTCATCAAAAATTTAAAATAATTTAGGAAAATTTAGAATAATTTGAAAATAAAATGTCCGTTAATTTCTCATTCTTCTGCAACTAAATATCTGCAATTCATTCTGAAAAAAGATCATCAACTTGTACACAAAAATAAGGTCCAATGATTCTCTCATCATCATATTTCAATAAAATAATTTTATTATTATCTAAAATCACACATAAATTAATAATACATTAAAAATTATACATAAGGACATGTGAAAAGTTCAGAACTGTAAAAAATAGTTATACACATCTTAAATAAAATTAATCAGGATTCATTTATTAATTTCAAAAGATTTTTTTGAAGAAGCCACTAGTTCAGCTTTATCTGGGCATCTCTCGGTTACGCACTGGAATTGAAAAAGTTATTAATATTATTATTTCGAAAAGATTGCAAGCAATATTGAGAATGTGAATTTTTAACGTATTTTTCAAATTTAAATTTTCCTGCAAAAAAAATGAAACTAAATTCAAATTATTTTTTAACGTTCAAATTTCAATCCACATTCTCTTGAATAATGCGTGCTCCAAATAAAACAAGAATCTTACATTCAATAAGAACAACAGCTACAGAGAGTCCAATAATAAAAAGAAAACTCATGGTAATGATTAAGACGGAGATTTGTCGGCTTCGTTTACAAATGTAACTCGACTTTCTCTTCATGCTAGAAGGTCCAAATCCGTTAATCATTGTGAAATGTGTTGAACTTGCCGTGGACAATTGATCAAGCTCTTTGGTAGATATGTTGTAGTGTGGTGCAAATAAATTATTGGGATGAATGTTAATGATTGATGATTGATTCTGCTTATGAATTTTCTCGAAATTATCAAGGATGGATGATGCATGATGACGTTCCTGAATTTTTGCAAAGTTTTCTAAATTTGCGACAGTCAAAAGCAGTGATGAAGCGCTCTAGAAATAAAATTATTTAAAAAATTATAGTTTGCTATGAAAAATTGTTAACGGTCAAAAAATATTTGAATTTCAAATTGTTGTGATAAAATTTTTGTAAAAATTAGGAAATTATTTTATATTAAAAAGTATAGTTAATTAGTGTTAATTCTGTCTTGTTTAGTGTGAAAAACGTTAATAAGTGTCTATAGAACATGGATAATCAGAAGATTTTACCAGCAGCAATTGATTTGCCACTAAATCCAAAAGTACTTGAAGAAGTCATTTCAAAAGCAAAAGATTGGTAAGAAAAAAATGAACAGATTTGCATTGTCATGATGATAAATACACTGACTGACTGATAACACACAAACAGGGCATTAATGCACGGAGTATGTATGAGATCTAAGGCCAATTTCAATCCAGATTCTCTTCAAGTTAGTAAAAAAAGTTTCATATGATCTTGAATTATTAATTAGTTAAGGCATAAATTATTTCCAGTTTGCACCATTCGTTCTCACACCATCGCTATATCCACGAAAAGAATTCGAGAAGGCCGTCAATCTCCAAACGATTCTCAATGAATTAATTCATAATGTAGCACACGACACGAATTTCTTGCGTGAAACTTTGGCCGGTACAATTCAAGTGGACGAATTCACAGCCAATTTATTTAAGATTTACGAGACAGTTTTAGATGAAGGAATAACACAGGTAAGAACCCCATCACGATGACTACTTCCTTTCTTTTTCATCATTTTCTTTATGATTTTTGCTTTAATTTTCGATGATCCTTAATTTTTCTTTATTTTAATTCTAATTTAAAAAAATTTAAATCCTTTTCGTGTTTGACAAATTGAAAAAAAAAACAAAACCAAATATTATGAAAAACTATTATGAAACAGGAATTATCACTTGGACTAGTTCGCTCCGATACAATGCTAGAGACAAAGAAATCGTGCATCATCCCTTGTCAAAAGAAATTAGAATGTCCATCGAAATTACGTGATAGACTTTATTGCTGTGTCGCAATGGTTGAAATTAATACAATCGCCTCCGGTTTTGGTCATCTCGGACCATCGTCAAGAGCTATTCAAAGGTGGAGATCGATAGTTATTTTTAAATGTGTTCTTTTGTTAAATATTTCCGTGGTTTATATTCTCTTCTCTATTTTGTACATTTCATTTTTCTCATATTTTTTTTGTATTTTTATTCTGTGAATGGCAAAGCTTTAAATTACTTAACAAAAAAAATATATATCGAGTGAGTGCTCTTCCAACAGTTTGTATGTACAGAATTTAATAATTGAAAAGGATCATCTGTGTGTGTCATTATTATTATTTATAATTTATTATTTTTTTGTTTAATCGATTTAACTATTTTTTTTGTAAACATTATTAATTAAATTCTCTCACTTAAAGAAGATCCACCAAAACTAAATTCATCATTCTTGCAGATTCTTACGTTAGGTTTGCTGCGTTCAGATTATTTTAATACTACGAATAATAATATTTTGCAAGTGGAATTCAATACCATAGCTTCGTCGTTCGGCGGAATCTCGTCTAAATTTCAGTTGTTCCATAGGTAGATTAAAATTTTTAATAGACCATTCTGTTGTATATTATTTTTTATGTGTCATAAACATTAATTAATCAATCAGATAACATATTCATACATTTTCTTACAAACACACAACATGATTTTAGTTTCCACATTTTTTTTCATGACATACATGAGCTTTATTTTGTTTTCGTCCTGCAAATTGTCGCTGATCTCATATTCACATACACATCAATCACAAAATTTACATATTTAACATAATTTTCTGTTTATTGTTATATTTTTTTCTTTCTCAAAAATGTGAAATTAAAAAAAATTGTTTTTGGTGTTGAGGAAAATTTTCTTTGTCTAACGAACTTTTTGAAATAGAGCAGAAGAAAAACATTGGAAAAGCACTCAGAAATAGACGTTACTGTTGTAATTTAGCTTAGAATTTGGCATGCATTTGTATTTTATGTAATAATTTGACATTTTTAGAGAAACCTAATCAGCAGGGACTGTTGGAATTTTGATTATTTATGAAATCGCATTAAAATATGGATATCTTTGGACTCTCATGCTGACCATGTTCTGGGATAATCTCGAGGCTCTTGACTTTCGTTTCTAACATTCATGAACAAAACTGAGAATTCTTGAAGATGCTACAATTGAATCAAGTTCATTCATTAACGACGTTAGGGGTCATTCACTTATGACGTCCATCAAAAAAATTGGATTTTTAGACCCCCCATCCCCCCTTGTCACAAAATTTTTTAATTCAAAACTATTTCTTTAATTTAAAGTGTCACAAAATCTCAGACCCCCCCCCCCCCTAAATAATGGACGTCAGAAGTGAAGATTTTTAGACCCCCACCTCCTTCTGAAGTAAATTTCATGTAAATTATGAAAATAATGTAACAAGGCTGGGGGAGGGGGGTGTAGGAGTGGTATAAAGGTTAGTATAAACCTAATAAGTGGAGGACCCAATACTAATTAATTCACAATATCCGTCATTGAACCTTCAAGGATGTACCCAAAAGTTAAGCTAGTGTATCAAGGAACCCCAATTTCCAGTCAGCTACTGGATTTTGACCCCTCGACGGAAAAATCCTCCATTCCTACAAAAAATATTGTAGAATCAATGTCTTTAACTCCTCAGTTAGACGTTACAATTAAACGATGCCATTAAAGTATTAAAGCCATGTGGTTTCATGAATCAAACCCAACAGCCCTGCAATAGTATTTATGTATTTAGTGTTCTATGTTTGCTTTTCAACATTCCCATGAAATCATATTTCATAAAAAAATTTGTCATTTTATTTCCGTAGCTACATTCTCAGTGAATTGGGACATGCTGATAAGATAAAGAATGTAAGTAAACCTTTTTTTGTCATTATTTCTCAATTAAGATAATCTAGCTACTATGAACAGAACTTTTGGCAGTTGAAGAAGCTTTTGAAAAAGCTCAAAATTCAAATTTTCGAATCTTTGTTTACAAATTATGAGCTTTTCAAATTTTGTTTTTCGTAAAATTTGGTCTATTGACAAGGATTTCTTTATCATATTATGAATAATACTATAGTTTATGGCCTAAAGTTTATTATTTCAATAGCCTAAAGAAGTTAAAATAGACAGAAAGGAGCTAAAATTTGATTTTTTAATTTATGGTAGCAGCCATTTTGTACGAAAAATAAGGACTACTAAAAGTCGCTATTTTGAATTTTGTTCTAAAATAAGGCGTAACGTATTTGTTCATAGTAGCTGGAAGATAATGACTTATTCCAGCTACTATGAACAAATACGTTACGCCTTATTTTAGAACAAAATTCAAAATAGCGACTTTTAGTAGTCCTTATTTTTCGTACAAAATGGCTGCTACCATAAATTAAAAAATCAAATTTTAGCTCCTTTCTGTCTATTTTAACTTCTTTAGGCTATTGAAATAATAAACTTTAGGCCATAAACTATAGTATTATTCATAATATGATAAAGAAATCCTTGTCAATAGACCAAATTTTACGAAAAACAAAATTTGAAAAGCTCATAATTTGTAAACAAAGATTCGAAAATTTGAATTTTGAGCTTTTTCAAAAGCTTCTTCAACTGCCAAAAGTTCTGTTCATAGTAGCTAGGACTTATTATCCATTCAGCTACCCGAAAATAATGCTTTACCTGGCTTATGTGATGCAATGGTTGAAGCATGGAACATTATTGGAAATACAAAAGCTGCAATACTATTTATAATCGAAGACATCACTTATAATATTTGTGATCAACGTTTTCATGAATTTCAAATTCGAGAAAATTATCCACACGTAAAAGTGATTAGGAAAACGTTAACAGACGTTTTTAATACTGGAGTGTTGGGAAGTAATAAGGAACTTATTGTTGATGGTATTGTCGTGAGTGTAGTTTATTTCCGTGCTGGATACGAGCCTGGACATTATCATTCACAAAATGAATGGAGTGCCCGATTGATGATTGAAAGATCATCAGCAATAAAATGTCCATCAATTCATTATCATCTGGCTGGTACGAAGAAAGTACAACAAGCTTTAGCAAAGCCTGGAATTTTGAGTAGATTCTTGACTGATGAAGAGGACATCACAAGAGTGAAAGAAATTTTCACTGGCCTTTATTCTTTAGACAAAGAGGAAGGTGGACATAAAGTTGTTGATATGGTGCTTAAGAATCCTGAAGGATATGTGATGAAACCACAAAGGGAAGGCGGCGGAAATAATATTTATGGTTCAGAAATCCCTGAAAAGCTCACAGTAATGAGTGAGGAAGAGCGATCAGCTTATATTGTTATGGATCGTATTTTCCCACCAATTTCCAGGAGCTATATGGTAGGATCAAATATTTATTCAATTTTTATCAGATCTTAATGATTATTTACAGGTCAGACCAGGCGCTCAAGGTCTACCAACAATTGTTGATATGGTTTCTGAACTTGGAATCTTTGGAGCCATAATTGGAACAAAGGAGAAAATTCTCTACAATCGACAAGTTGGTCACATGTTAAGGACAAAAGGTTCAAGTGCGAATGAAGGTAAATGCCATTTTACGATTCTATTTATTGGTCAATATTAATTTCCTTTACAATTCTACAGGAGGTGTGGCTGCTGGTATGGGAGCACTTGATAGTCCATATCTTTTTGATTAACGGATATATAAAGATTTTAATTTTACATATAGACACAATATTTTAAACAAAATGTGCATTATTATATTAATTTGTTACGGTGATGGTCTAAATAAATGTTTTATATACAATTTATAGCAAGGAGAATAAACAAGGGATCGGTATTAATAATAAGTATAATAATTTCAAAAGAACTATAATAATAATAATAATTTTAATAAGTATAAACTATAACAATTTCAAAAGAAAAACTGATTCTATAATATCAAAATTAAAACCCAATGTATTACACACCAACTACCGAATATTGCATTTAAATTTTCAAAGAATTCACACTTAAAGACAAAAATACTGCCAAAAGTAATGCTTTATGTCAAACTTAGATTTAATAATGTTTTGTTAAGTAAAAACTGGAAATTCTAGCTTCAGGCACCAAAATTGTGAGCAAAGTCTATTTATATCGCACACGTTGCACATAGCAGCCTGAAGCTAAAGTTTTCAATAAAACCGACTTAGCACAGACACAATTGTTATTAAAATCATCCCAAAGTGTATTCTCATTGCTTTTTGAATAAAATAAAAAAATATAACAAAAATACAACATACATGAATACTTTGTTCACTATCAGACGAGCCTTGTGATGATCTTGATCCCCTTTTAATAGGTGAATCACATTCAATATTATCGATGCATGTCTCTTGCATTTGATTCTTTTTATTTTTCGATGACAAGTTTTTAGACGATGCTGATGAGAGCGTTGTGTTACAATCATTGCAATCTTTCGTTTTTTCAAGTACTTCGCTGTCACGATGATAAAATCGGCTCTGAACTTTACTCGAATTTGAACTCAATGACGGTCGTGGAATATACCAAGATTGATCCATATCTAAAAATAGAGGCATAAAACAAACAAAACATTAATGGCTCAGAATAAATAGGAAAAACATAAACAAAATTATCGGATATCAAGGCAGTCAAGATTCGACATGAGTTTGTCAACTGTTGTTGACGTCACTATGCAGTCATTATAATAGTAGGATGAAACAAAACAAAATAATAAAATTAAACAGCATCGAAAACATAACGGATCCGGAAAAATCTTGATCAACATGTACACGTGTTTTTTTTTGACGTCACTTAATCGTGGAGCAGTGATCAGCATAAAAATGAAAGGTCAATGAATTTAATTGAGATTGAAGGCGTTGGTATTAATCCGTATCCTCGACAAGTCAATCTATTTTTCGCAATTCTTCGACAGGCGAATGTAGCATAGTTCTTGCAAATGCTCGCGTGATTGCAAAAAAAAGTAATTGATCTTAAAAAGTCAAACACGTTACACGACATGAGATCTTAATTTGCCTTTTTTTTCTTTCTAAAATAAAATTGGGTAAAGTATTGATTTATGGACAAGGAGATTAAAAAGAAATATCAAATCAATTTCATCATTTAACGTTATTAAGAGCAATGAAGTTAATTTTCATGACTAAGTTTTGAATAAATATTCAATTGCATAATCGCTATTGTTGTTTTTCATTCAAATAAGTATGTAAAATAGCAGTTGACAGCCTGAGGACATTTGTCTGCTGCCTTATGCACACAAAAATATCTTCATTGCCCAGTAAACAATTTAATTAGCAATTAATTATTGTGCTTGGGTGTCGGCAATCTCTTAAATCAATTGAATAATACTTTTTGTTTCTATGAATGTCATAATTGTAGATTTTCATTAGTTTTGTTGCTAAATTAGTTTAATTGGGTTTAATTATTTATTAATTTTATTTATTTATTTCAAAAATTATTGCCGGGGAACCATGAATTGACAGCTGCGTAAAAACTAGCTCTCTTCACACAGATGATGACTCTAGTGAATGCAATTTCAAGTGCCATCGTGTCTTGCTTAGTAAAATGTTCTCAAGTCTCCTTAAGTCAGTCAGATTAAATTAGTACTTTAGAATAGAAGTGATTTTCGAAAACACCTTAAATTTAAGACCTTTTTAAGTTTGAAGAAGAATACTCATTTAATTATGAAAAACAAGGTTAAAACTAAGGTCGAAGAAAGGATTCATAATTCTTTTAGAACAGTTTGATTCAGAAAGAAACGAGATGGTTTGGATATTACTTAACATTTAGGGAGGGGGGAGGGCATGGGTGCACCTAAAGGGGTCCGAACTAACCTTCCCTTGAAAAAATAAATTTTTTTCTGAAAAATAATTTCTCTTTTTAAAAAACCTAACAAATTAATGAAATTTTCCAAAGAGGTCAAGTTTTTGACCCCAAAAACCCTCCCCTGGCTACGCTTCTGATCCCAGACACTTTCTAAAGGGGACGTAAAAGCATAGCGCGCAATCTATTTTTAATTTCAAGAGAATCTATACGTAGACAGCTAAATAAATAAGTTATGCAGGGCGGAACAATCTAAAGAACGTATGCAAAACGACCAGACATAGCCTAAAAACACAAAATAAAATTCCAGTTGCTTCTATAAGTCAGTAACTTCATTTACGATAGCGTAAAAAATTTTACATCAATTTTTTAATTCATATTAAGATGTATTCCACCCATATTGATAGAAACACCTAAGGAATTAAACATCAATCGTGTATAACAGATAAGTGAGTACGCTCGCGTAATAAATTTATTCATTAATAAAACATAAACTGGATAAATAACTAATTGCTGAACTTGTTTCACATCTTCGCGTTTTAATCGACAGGGTCACGATTTAAATATTCATTCATTGAATTATTTTCTGGCGTAAAAAGAGGAGTCACTGAATGGCGCTAAACAAAATATTTCAGAAGATCATGAAAAATGATTTTAGACAACAAGCTCTTTGTGGTGATGATTTTGCCAATTCAATGCACGATACAAAGATTAAAAAGTGCTTCACATATTGAATACTCAATGAGGCAGCCATTTAAGTATGCCAATAATGTTGCTTTGAGACTCATCGGCATATATCTTGAATTGCAATTGTAATTCAACTTTTATTTTCATGTATATACACATCAGATTCATCGAATCCGAAGTGAGTAAGTCAATGTCAAAAATGTTGTGAAATTTTTTTTTCAATTAACTATAATTATTCACATTATTCTGGCATGCTGCATTTATATGCACTATCATAAGCTAATGAATATTATTAAAAAGAAGATGAACATAGGAATAAAGTCAATGAAAAGGTCGTTGTGACCATAAGGGGAAATGAATAATTGTAGGTCTAGCTCAATATATCGTTTACATATTTTTTTATGGCCGTAGCACATATTTTGTTGTTGAAGTATTTAACTCTAAACTTGGGCGGTAAATAGGAAAAAAATTGAATTTAATATATTTTTTACGACTTAGTTGCCTCACGTCCGATCTGCTTCTATATGGACATTAAATTAGTTGTGAGAATTATACGACAAAACATATTTAAAATGCTTGGCTTTAATCAGGATTATTTTTGACGTTAACATTTTGTTTTTATAGCTAATGTTAATATTTATTCTGTGTAATTTCTTTGACAACTTACCAGGGGCGAATCCAGAAATTTTGCGATGTGGGGGGGTCGTTTTTTTTGTGTGGATGAGAAAATATAGGGGGGATTGGGATTTTTTTTCTCTCAAAGGGGTTACTTATTAAAGGGGGGGTCCCCTTTAATTTTTCATTTTGCTAGGGTTTTTGGGGTCGTTCATTTATTACATTTCCTTTTTAGGGGGTCTTTGATTTTGTAACAGGTAAAAAAAAGAAAAAAATTTTGGAACCCCTCTCCCCCATTGTTACAAATTTTGGACCCCATACCCGCCCCCCCTGAATACGCCCTACAACTTGCTCATCGATTAATAATTATTATTTTTCAATTTAATAAACAGTCTTTACCGAACCATTGACCTTCAATTCTTCATCATCTCTCAGATAATAATCAAAATGCATTTATATTTATAGCTTTTTGATGGATTTTGGGTCAGTTAAGCACTATTTATGGTTTTAGATGTTATTTTATTATTATTTTAATTTAGATGCATGGTGTACTCCTTCATATATCATGTCTATCAAATGAGTTGGCATTCAATTACTGGTTTATCTTGTTTATATTAATTTTTAATTTAATTACTTAACTCTTGATATAGGAATTTAGTATGAGATCTATGATTAACTACCATTCTAAATATTTTTTATGCACAAAAATAATTGAAAGGAGTGGAATTCGAATCACTTTGTTGATGACATTTCTGCAGAAGCTTATAGTGACAGGCTGTGAGTAGGGATTTTCAATATCTTGACAGGTGGTTGAGATTTAGGCATGCCATGAAATCTAAATCTCGATCCCTAACAAAGCACATGCCATAAACAGTATGTTGTCTTAAATGAACTAACTGAGTGTGTTCACTAGTTAGCGCAATCCTTGCTCTACACTTGAGTGCATATTTAGTGTCTGTTAGGGAGTATTGCAAATTTATTTGGAGATCTCTCGACATTTACTACTTAATAGAGATTAACATAATTAAGAAGTTGACTTCCTATTTACCATCAATTAGGGCACCATACCCTTAAACAGAGTTCAAAGTCGACTCGACTCTACTTTTAGGTATTTATATCTAATGTAGGGGTATACCCTTAGGTGTTATCCGTAACTACATCCAAGAAAGGTGGATTACGACATAGAGCCATCCCATCCAGAGAAATCAGCGTCGGTGTCACACCTGGGCTAGGTACTTAATGGTTTTCAACTTTAGTTCAAACCAAAATTTTTAGGATAAATCTTCAAAATGGCAGTACGTGTGCCGCGATCCAAAAAAGTTTTAAAAAGACTGATCTTAATTATCCAGAGCATGTGCTTTATTTAAATTTATATCCGGCAATTAATTGTAAACAAAATAACAGTCAAAGTCAATGTACTCAAAGTTTAATACTTTATTAGCTCCTAACTCAACGAGAACAATAAATTCCCATAATCAGACATCGTTACTTATTGCACGTGATATGCATAAATGAAAGCGAAAATGTACACGAGTAAATAGTATATATTAATCCACAATGATTTGTTTATTGCTCATTTCAGGATGATATTCATAGAATGCTTCTCATATTTTCTGGGATTTTTTTCTCTGTTCTACTCTTTTGTGCTAAAATTGTTTTCATTTATTCACAATGCATTTGGTATCTTCATTGTTATTTGCAACAATAATGATGATTTGTTTTAAAACAGAACATCATATTACGTGTGTATCACAGCGTTGACAAATAAGGCATGAGTAATTTATCACAGTATTTAATATGGATAATAGGTAAATGCAACTTTGTATGGTCATATGTCGATTAAAGTTCCACTGTAATACCTTTTCAAATAAATTCCTTATTTATTGAGCTAGAAATCATTGAATGGAGGAGCAAGAACTTATTTATATATAACTTATTTATCCTCGTTAATTCCTTACTATATCTTTATATGGCTTTATTAATAAGGGATATTTATGCACAATACAGTGCGTTTAAGTTCATTTTAGTAAAGGTGAGAATTGCAGATCAAAATATCAATGGATACTTGGGATATTTAAGTATTTTTTGCATATCATGCAACAACTGGACGACGTAGCCTTGTTCTTTTTACTGCCTGGCCAATCCTTAAAATAAAAGCCCCATAAATGCTCATGGTTAAATTTTTGAGGATGCATCTGGGGAATATTCAATCAATAAATACCAAATGACATCCATAAAAAAATTTGTATCTTCAAAATTTCGCTCCAAAGGTAACCAAACTATCCCAAATGTCACATGGGGGAAAAAAGTCAAAAAATAGCGGCTGACGTAAGGCTGGCGTAAAGCTGGATTTCACCAAATCTCTCTGTCAATTCTTTTTCCCCTTTTTAACGCTGTGTACCATTCAAATATCTATGGCAAACCCTACAAATTGAATAAAATTTTTTGAAGAGGAGGGATTTGTCCTTCATACTCCTCTGGCTACGTGTCTGATCCAGAAAAATATGCTTTCTTATTGAGCATAGTTTAAGAATTACTGGTTTAGAAGGTCACTCCATATAACTTTTTTTGCGTGAAAATCTAGTAACTTTTTTTGTATTAGGGTTCATAAATTCCCCTTTTTTGGCGAACGTCATTTTTAAACGATCCCATATTTTGCAAAACTTCATTATTTCTCCAATTTTATTATCATCACAAAAATCAAAAATTTCCCACAGTTTCTGCCAATTTTATGCTTATTAGCAAACATCAAAGCATAATGATGACAAATGTACCAATTTCCACTCACATCTAATTTTTTCGATACAAATACAAATAACTATCTTCAAAATTCTTCACAAATAGCATGCCGCACGATAGAAAAGCGAGAGACCTAATGATCTGCTCGTGTGCTTTAATAAAGCTCCTTAATCATTCTTATGACAACATTTTGTCGTTCCCTGAATCTGAGTTTAATACTTAATTTTTGAAATATGTATGTGTTTCATATGAAAAATAACTTAACCGACTTAACGAAATGAGAGGTGACAAATCGATTTATGAGAAATTAAAGAAGTGAGATGAAGATTAGGCGATTATTGAGTTACGTAAATTGAGACGTGTTTATTGTCAAGTATCTTATTTCAAGTTCAGTAAGGCGATTCAAATCTCGATAAGCGAAAAACTCAGATTTGGAATTGAAAATGGTGTGAATATGACTATCCTGGCCTCCGAACGCTCGACGTCCTGCAAACTCTGTATTTTACTAATACTGATCTATTCCCAAAGCTCAGGATAGAATCCTACAGATCCAGGAGTGTACACAGTTTTTTTTATGGAGTCTAAAACTTTTTTTTGTTCTTTTACTCAAGTTTATGTATTTGCTGTTTCTAATGGTACATTAATGATTAAGTAACAAATTAGAGCTTCGGGGGACTCCATCCCCCCCCTCTTGGGTGCTCATGCTATACTTCGGAGCTAGTAGAAGATTACCATATGTTGGTTAACTAGAATTCGAAACTTAAACCTAGATTACTAGTTTTTAGTAGAATTCGAACTCCTAACTCCACTATCGGCAGTCTACGAAGAGATGTTGTGAACTACGCCTTCAGTACATTAATAATGCATCAGATCATTAAGTCACCGAGCTATCGAAGCATTGAGAGTCAAAATTTGTAAAAAAAGAACCTCAAGAACACATCTAATAACTACAATTGTTGACAATATATCAACGGATGTTTTATATTTGAATTATATAAGCAACTACAATTAGTTGTCTTCCCCTTTAGTAGTTGATTTCCCCTTTCTTTGCATTATTTAGTCTCCTTCACAACTCATAAAAGAGAACACAGTCTCTCCTTAAATAAACATTAACTTATTTATATTGACATTCTGGTTGTGTTTATTATTATCTCAACCACAATAATACAGGATACTGCAAAAGATTAAACGGGAGTGTACGCTAGAATTATAAAATTGAATTTTAAAGAAGCTATGAAGCTATTCAAAAGTTTCAACTCTGATTAAATCAATGGGAATCTACATGAGGATTGCATATTATTAAATAATTCAAACCAGTTGTACTGTTTGCAAGTTTTATAGGTGTTGCCAGTTGCTACACAATTTTGTTGCAAGAACGCGCTGAATATGTGAATGTATTTTTCTAAACAAATTGAGATTTCATTTAGAATTTATTGGCTGGTGTTTAAGTTGATCTTCTATACAAATACGATGTGTCTAAGCAACACGGATATCCAGTTATCAAGCGCTAAATATCATAATTTTAATGCATACAAAAATTTCTCAAGCACAATATTAAGGCAACCAGCAGGAGCTTGAGTTGTTGTACAATAATAATTACCTCATACCTATCTTGTTCACTATTTTCTCTGTTTTAAAAATAGATAATTATGAAGGAAGAATGAGGAAATCAAAAAAAAAGCCTAGTAGCAATAGAAAAAAAAGATTAAATCTATTTATTTTCCTTTATTGATAATTAAATGCCGAGAATTTAAATTGAAATTTAATACAGTCATAAAAAAGTAGTAGCAGCAAATTAAGTTAATTGAGATATTTGAACTTAATTCAATTTGAAAAGTAATCAAACTGCAATCAATTATAAAATTAAAATAAATTTTATTTTATTACGTGCCTCAATACTAAATCATGTCAACACGTATAGAGATTACTCTGTTTGATATATATTTTCGCACAATTTTTAAAATTACGTTCAGCATGCGATGCAGACTATTTGTGTGTGCATATATTGCTATTAAAGGCTTTGATCGATTCATAAATGCTGTGATGACCGACAAATTGCACTTTATGTTTAACAAGACTTATTCGTGTCGTACGCATGTAATTAAGCTTAATATGAATGTTTCCTGAATGGACAGACAATGAGACTTGCTACCTTTTTTTGGCTATAAAAATGATATTTTTATCGCACAATTTCAATCAATAAAAATTGTTTCAGCACATTTCATTTAATGAAATGAGTAGCCAGTCTGTCAGTTGTACACAGCCTCTATTATAATATGCACCCATAAAAAAGTTTTAAAAAACTTTATTAAATTTGTATGGAAGAATTTAAAAACAATTTTTAAACTGGGCTCTTAATAACTTTTTTTAAATTTTTAATAAATATTTTTTTTTGTTTTTTGGTTCTACAAAACTTGTTTAAATTTTACAAAACCGTTAAGCCAATGAATAATTTAAAAACATGTTTTTAAAATTTAATAGATTATTTTTATTAATTAAAAAATGTTTATTAAAATTTAAAAACAGGATTTTAAATGTTTGTTTACACATTAAATGATACCAAAAAATAACAATGAATTTGCTAGTAAAAAACGTCAAGAAACAATTTTATTTTCTTATTAAAAATATAATTCACAAGAGAGTATGTAGAAATTTAAACATTCTTAATCTTCTATATTTTCAATCAAATTCAGCAACATTTCTCCTTTGGCTGATAGCTTTAAATCAATTTGAAGCAAATAATAGCTAAGAAATTCAAATACATTCTTACTGGACACGGGAAATTCGAGATTGAATACAAAGTAAAGCTTTAACAGTATTTCTAATGCTAAATTGAAATTACAAAAAGAATATTTATAATCATCGAAAATTAACAAGAACTTTTCTTCCACATCATCGATATCTTGTCCAATACAATAAATGAATGGTTGTACTGTTTGTTTCTTTTCCAATGATTTCTGTCTTAAATTAGATAAATGTATTGATAGTGATCCTTCACTGTCGACCAACGATATCATTTGTTGGAAACTATCTTCGATAGTTTCTCGAGCACCTTGTGTTTTGATATTAGCTCTAGAATACAGTTGTCCATGAATAGCTAAGATCAATGTTAATGACTGTGATGTCTCGTTCATCTTATTAAATTTTCCAAGTTTTGCTTTAATACGACTGTTGGAGCAATTATTCGGGACGATTTGAGTGACACAATACTTGAGCCTCGACCATCTGGTACTGAAATCGGTTCTCGGATATAAAAACGAGAAATCATTTTGAATCTAGCAAATAAAAGATTGAAATTAAAGAAATTATAAAAAAAAATATTGCATAATATTAATTCTCAAACTTACAAAGTAATATCCATCCGATCTAGAATATGTTTTATAACAATCAATTATGTTCTGGATATTTCCTGTCATTTGTTGCATATGGTATATGCGTTTCTTCGCAGAATCCTTCCAGTGAATTTGCATTATATCAGATGCTTCAAATGGACTAGCTTTTACATATTCATCGGACATGCATTCATTGGCTGTGAATTCGATATCTGTAACAACGGTTGTCTCGGCTTGTTTGAATTTTTTTTTAGGTGGAACTTTCGTTAATCCTTTTTCTTTAAATTTATATGTCAAATTAACTGCTTTGTTGTATAATAAACCGCTAGATCCATTAAAATAAATGTCTGATTTTTCTTTCGTATATGTTTTTGGAATACTATCAGCTAAAACTGCAACTTCTGATTTACCAATTTTAACATTTTGACTGAGTAATATGCCGCATATTAACTGGACAAGCTCACGTTTTTCGCTCGTTTCTAATATTTTGTCAAAAGGATGAAGAAATGAGAACTTGCGTCCTTCTTCCGTTTCCATTAAATTACGAAAGGTATGCTCATTGACATGTGACTGAAAAATAGTGGCAATTAAAATTGAGTCAGAATAATTCTTTTAAGCTTTTCTGTTTAATTTACCTGACTTAAGTTGTTCGTTGAATTAGTAAAACTTAGTGTTCTTGCACTGCTTGTACTTGCTGATTCGTCATATGAATACTTTCGTTCACGCCAAGATTTATATTTTTGGTAGCATTTGAAACGAATCCCCGGAGGATATTCACTCAATATAGCATAAAATGTGTATTGATCAAGATTCTTAAACGTGTCATAATCAACCTTTTGATCTAGAAAAAATGTTGGAATGTTAATTATATGCTTCTAATTCTAAATGTTTTGGTTTATTGGATAAACTTTGTAAAAATATGACTTACAATGAAACAGTTCTTTAAGTGTTGGAAGTCTTATTTCTTGTAATGCTCTTTCCACTTCAATACGCTCGATTTCAATGTACAGATAATCTAAATCGGTTTTATAGACTGAAAAACACGTTTTTAGGTTGATATATTTTTCACAATTTCATATTTTAGCTTACCTGGAACCAAATTGTTATTTAGCTGTTCATTTAAGTATTCAATACTATTAGAACTAATGTTTGGAACTATGGAATCGTCATCCATCACTAATTAACCAAAATACTTTCGAAACTGAACTAATTGCACTTAAATTTCAGATGAAAATGAAAATTTTACAAGTTGTTTTTAAAATTTAAAATTTCTTTTTAAATTTTAAAATTTTTTTTTAAATTTTAAAAATTGCTTTTTAAAGTTTGAATATTTATAAACCGTTTATTTATAAGCCAATGAGTTATCAATTCTACAAAATAACATTAATTAAAGATATTTAAGTCTAAAAGAATTACATTTATCAATAGTTTTGTGAAGATTAAATGGGAAATATTCAAAATCTTCCACCTTTTGTATTTCAAAATTTTCTAAAGAGATTTCGACATTGTAACATAATTTATGCTCATCATAATCCGAAGTTTGATACTCTTCTATGATAAAATAATAATCGCTATTTTTCCTTATTATTTCTCTAATCAAGTAGCATTTTATCACATTATTATTTAGTGCTATGTAATGTCCTGGTTTAAAAAGGGTCGACTTATATTTTAACCAACATAGTGCAAACAGTGTATCATTAGCTTCAAAAAAATCACAATTTAAATTATATTTTTGCTTTAAATCATCATAATTAACCATTTTTAACTTTCGCTCATGTTCAAATAGATTTGGAAATCCATTAAGATGTTCTTGTATAAATTTGTTATACTTCATTACTTGTTTTGAAAGCAGTGACCATGGTAAATTTATTCTTTGATGTGAAACCTTTCCATATTTTTTGACATCTCTGTTTTTTTGCTCATAAGAGAAACACATGAGATTTCTTATTGGTCCGCAGTAATCTATACAGGATTTATAATGTAACATTAAATGATGTTTGGGTTTTAAAGGATGTTGGAATAAATCTAAGCGGTTTTTCAAATATGTTTGAATGAGATTGTCAACTTCAATAGTGTCTTGTTGTGTGAATTTTGATTTCATTAAAAGATCTGCAATCAGTACCAATCCACATATCATTTTCCAATGTTTTTGATGTTTCTCATCAATGATTTCATGTCCAATCATTAACGGCAAAAAATGGAGGAAATTCCGCATTTCAGATGCACTCATAATTAGACTATTTCCTTTTATCTGTTCCTCTTTAATTTGTGGGCCCATATTTCCAATTTCTATAGCTCCATAGTCAAATTCCTGCTTTAATTTATTGAAGGTCCATAAATTTATGATTTTTTGGTCATAAATAATATATTTGAGAAATAAAGCTACATCATATCGTGCTACTCCTTCAAAAATGTCATGCATAATATCAACAGAATAATTTTGAGTTACATGGAAATGATTCAATTCGCTTAAAGGACATTCTTTGATAACGCCATGCTGCAAGTTTTGCAAATCCTCTTGATAATTTAATTCGTTTCGAATATTTTCAATTTTAATTGTAGTGTCTTTTCTTATTGAACATTTTGGTGCTTTGCAAAATCTACACGAATAGATGGCATTGAAACTTGTGTTGTAACCAAGGAGCTCATGTTGCGCAAGATTGTCTCCAACTGTTAAACATAGTACAATGTAAACCTTTTTTTCTTGCCCATCAATTTCTAATATAATTCCATTTGTTTCTAAGTCTATAAACTCGTTTATCAAAGGTTTCAAAGCCAAATCAAGCTCATTCTTCTTCAACGCTGAATTAAATACCATCGCATCAAAAATATATTTTGGTGATGAGTTTAAGTGCTGTGGAATTGCAGGAAAAGTATAATAAAAAGCAGCAATTTTGTTTGCACCCGCGTTACTACTTAAAGGATTGTCTGGCTCGAAATCGTCATGATACAGGAGACAAGGAATAACTATATCGTCTTGTTGAAATTTACTTTTTATATTTTGCCATAAGATACCTCCAAAAAAGCTTTTGTGCTGTGTGTTTTCGAGGGTCCGAATGTTGTCGATCAAAGTTTTGAATATATTTGGTATTTGCAAAAATGATCTAATTTGTTCTCTCACTGGCATTATAGATACTTTATCTTTCACACTTTCATAAGATGGCTTGCCTTTTCTAAATAATAAATCAACGCGTTCAGAAATCACAACTTGTTTAGGCTTTGATATCATTTTTCTTTCCTTTAGTTCTTTTTGAAATTTGTAGAAGGTGTTGATGCTTTCAAAATCATTTTCTATTTTATATTTAAGTTCATCGTTATCTAGGTGTCTTAATAATGGTTCTATAATTTCATCCTTAACTTTGTAAAGAATATTGTCGATAAGTTTTTTGGAAAGTGACGGTTCTGCATGCAGATGACACAAAAAGTTGAAAAATACACCATCGAAAATATTTTCTGCTTGTGATGAATTTTCTAATTGTGTTGAGTTGTTTAATGATGTTAAATTTTGTTCAACTATGTCTGATGATACTTCGTATAATAAATTTCCATGTTCTTCTGTATATGCTGGCTTTGGAACAGGTTGTGTGGACATTTCCGATGAACCTTTATAGTTAAGTAATAAAAACAAATAAAAAATTTGTTCAGCTCTTTTGGTGCTTAAAAAATAAATTACCATTGTTAAATTGATGTGATTCTCTCATATGTCTATAGAAGTTACTTGATCTACCAAAACTCGTTTGGCATGTTGAATACGGGCATTTATATATATCATTAGATTTCATGTTGTGTGCATATTTGAGATGGATTTGCAGAAGTTCCAAGCTTTCGAATTCACTTAAACAATTGTCCTTTATACACTTCATTTTAAATTGTTTACAATATGGGTTTAAACTATTTAAATTATTAATATTTTAACTCGAGTACCATTTTTGTGAAAATATACTTTATGGAAAAAAATTCCACATCAACTAGAAAATTTAAAATCAAATTTTTAAATTTTAAAATTTTTTATTAAAATTCAATATTGTATGATTTCTACAAAATTATTTACAACTTAATAACTTTTTTAAAATTTAATAATTTTTTTTAAATTTTAAAAAAATATTTTTAAAATTTAAAAAAAAATTTTAAAAGTGTTGTAAATAATTTTTTAAAAAGTAGTTTTTAAATTTTTTTTTATGAGTGTGCGTATGCCCAAATATGATTTACCGTATGTGTTTATTCTGTCAAATAATAAAAAAATGTACGTGACTTGATCGAAGATAGACACAATGTGCATGCTTATGAGGACAATGAAGTTCAATGATCTGACCAAAAACCGCAAGTTGTAATTTTATTTTTAATTTTTCGTTACTTTGTTATTTTTTGGCAACAAGAACAGAACACTGTGTGCTGTGATGAGTCGTAGGAATATCCTGGTTTGAGATGTTTATGGGCAGATAATATAAATTTGAAGCAATGAAATGGATTCTTAATTTAGTTAACATTTTGTCTTATTCTTCGTCAGAACTTTTTTTTATTATCTTTTCAAGCACCTAATTGGCATTGCGATTTATATTTTTCTCTCGTGTGTGATTTTTGTGGTGCTGTTTATTTTGTCATTCAGCGTTTTCGTTAGTTTGATTGACCGAGAAGTGAACGGATGGGCTCTGAAACTGCTTTAGGGGCGTAGTTTTTAAATGTCTTTTTCATTGATGAACCGATGATCGTGACATCTATTTTAAATTTTCAGATACCTAGTTACCTAAGCTGACCATTGACTTTTCACAAAAAATCGAGAAAGGCCATGAAGTGTTTTGAACCCCGTTTCCTAGGATTTTGTGTTTTTTACATAAGGGGTCGTTCACTTATTACGTTACGCAAAAAAATGAAATTTTAGACCCCCCCTCCCCCCTTGTTACAAATTTTCCAAGAAAAAATGAAATTTTTGACCTCCCCCCTAAAAAGCGAACGTAATAAGTGAACGACCCCTAAAGTGACCAAAATCTCAACCCCGATGGCTCCTCTTGCTACGCCACTGCTTGACTGGATTTATTGCCAATGTCACAAGGAACTAAGGGATTCAGTGGACTACAATTGAAGAAAAAGTTTCAAAATCATCAAATGTCAGTCATATACTACTCGGAATTAATAATACGAAAGTCTTCAAGTCACTGAACACCAGATCTATAAATGTGATTTAAAAAAAATACTGCAATATATTTCATTTCATATCCATGAATAATTTTGAATAAATTACTAATAAAAACGTAAGAATGAATATGTTCTGTACGGTTAGTCTAAGAAACTTGTTGCTGGATGATTAACCAAGAAATCCCAGAGCAGTCCAGGCAATGTCAAACTGTTAAAAGGCGAAAAAAAACATGAGAAGTAATAAATAAATTTCTATTTTTAGTTTCTTGGTCAATGTCAACCGCGTCATCACGTCATTTAAATGGAACAGCTGATTTTTTATTTGTTATTTTTTTTCAACTCGACTCTCTGCATATGGAGATACTTTTTTGTGTTATTTCGTGAACAAATTTGAAAGGTTTTATGTAGAAAATAAAATTAATTTTTGCTTCTATTCACAGGCTGCTGCTTCTTTGCTAATTGCTAGTTTAGCGATGGAATTGAGAATGATCATGTACAATAAACATTTAATTATACTTTTTTGAATTGAAACGGAATCAATTTGGTTCGAAAAGTCCTTGAGAATTTATTTTTTCTGTTTATAAATCAGGGCAATGAACTTTTGCCTCATGTAATGGATTGAAAAGACATTAAATTGACTTTCGATAGCTCTTTAGAAAGAAGACAATAAACAATTCAAAAAGGTCGGCAGAAATTCACGACTGAATTCTACAAAATTTAAATTTATGAAATTATTGAGCTTGTAATAAAAATTCTCGCATTGAGTCGCGTGTTTTTTTTTGCATCCATGTCAAGGTCTATGGAACTACTCGTCTCGCTACTTTTTTCCACTTTAGTGTGGAGCTTCTTCTTGAGTTTGTTAATATATCTATTCACGACTTAAATTTATTGTCTCTTTTCACTTTTTTTACTGTTTTATTTCATCGAACGACATCGAACTTGTTCGAATATTTGTTTTGTGTCCCATAAATTTGTCATTTTCACACAATGAGCAAATTTTAATAAATTCAATGAGATCTTCCCGAGCG
Organism: Chironomus tentans; assembly: GCA_963573255.1. Classification (NCBI taxonomy): domain Eukaryota; kingdom Metazoa; phylum Arthropoda; class Insecta; order Diptera; family Chironomidae; genus Chironomus; species Chironomus tentans. Next base: position 12,727,553 of record OY754303.1, read on the forward strand.
GCACATCAAGATAATGGCAGTCGTATGATAGTCTTGTTGGAGAAGAAAGAGTCTGACTCTGATGTTGATCAAATGTCAAGGGTTTACCTTCATATGGCAATGGCGTATCAAGGAGAGGGCGATCGATACAGCTGCCTCAGTCTACAATATTTAAGGCGCAAAATTAAGGAACTGTTTGTATTTAAAGTATTATGGATGTTTCCAATGCCAATAAATCCCTTGACTGGATCTGAAAACACTTGACTGACGTTCAGTAAATAATCCACAATTTAATTAAATCATTTATTTTTTTATTGGAATTCTTACTATTTTCCAAAAAAAAGGTCCAGAAACACATTATTAAATAAAGATCCAGTAACAGTAACGTAAAAGTGACCTCAGTTGGATTCATCGAGTAGCTGATACCCTTTTGCATTATAAACAGTACCGTACTTACTGAAATGTCTTACTCCGTCGAATGCTGACGTAAAAAAGAACAATTTTATGTAATATTTCCCACTCTTTAATGATCAAGGGGCTAAAAGCTACGAAATTGCCTTATCCAGGGGAAAAAAGCTATGAATTTACTTAGATTTGAATTCAAATCTCAAACGACCGTTATATAACTGTCATTTCAATAAATGATAGTAGAAAGTGCAAATTGATATTACCTTGATGTGCTGCTCGGACCTTTTTTTTGTATTTTGAATTTTTCTATTATGGGAATTTATTTTTGCACAATATATTATTTAGTGATGATTCGCGTGAAGCGTACAAAATACAAATTTCATTGTTTTGAGCAGAGTTGGCAGGACGATGATCGTCCGGACGATAAAAACCAAAAACGTCGGACGATAAATATCGTCGGACGATATTTTTTTTTTATCGTCGGACGATAAAATCGTCGGACGATAAAAACTTCGGACGATAAAATCGTCCGACGTCGGACGATTATCGTCCAAAATCGTCCAAAAATTAGAAAATTTTCTAATGTTGGCGAAAATTTTTGGGAAATGATGAAAAATGGTAGGAAAATACAAAAATGGTGAAAAATCGTGGAAAATTGTGGAAATTGATGAAAATGTTTGGGAAATGATGAAAAATGGTAGAAAAATTCAAAAATGGTGAAAAATCGTGGAAAATTGTGGAAAATGTTTGGGAAATAATAAAAAATGGTAGGAAAATTCAAAAATGGTGAAAAATCAATTTCCACAATTTTCCACGATTTTTCACCATTTTTGTATTTTCCTACCATTTTTATTATTTCCCAAACATTTCCATCATTTTTCACGATTTTTCACGATTTTTGTATTTTTCTACCATTTTTCATCATTTCCCAAACATTTCCATCATTTTTCACGATTTTTCACCATTTTCACCATTTTTGTATTTTTCTACCATTTTTCATCAATTCCCAAACATTTTCATCAATTTCCACAATTTTCCACGATTTTTCACCATTTTTGTATTTTCCTACCATTTTTCATCATTTCTCAAACATTTGCACCAACATTAATTTTCTAATTTTTGGACGATTTTGGACGATAATCGTCCGACGTCGGACGATTTTATCGTCCGACGATTTTATCGTCCGACGATTTTATCGTCGGACGATTTTATCGTCCGACGATAAGTGACGTCGGACGATTTTTTTTTCCATCGTCCGACGATTTTGACGTCCGACGATAAACAGGACGATCCCAACTCTGGTTTTGAGTTGGCGATGTGCAAAAAATAATTGAACTTGTAAAAATGATTCGTGTCTCACCATAAATATCACCTTTGAGGGCGTTTTCTGTGCAAATCGCATCTTGAAAATTATTGCTGAGTGAAATACATAAATTTTGTGAAGAACCGAAGTTTAGTGAATCCCAAAAGGCTGTGCTTATGATGTTTTAAATGTTTTAAGTCGGAATGTTGTTGAGAAATTTTAAATCAAAGTTGATTGCCGTGAAATTTTTATTAGTTTGGCGTTAATAAATCTATTAAATAGTAATTTGCTTGAAAATGCTGTTTTTCATGCATTCCAAGCTGTGGAGGCTTAAAGGCTACATTCTATCTTGTTAATGCTATATTTTCTAGATGATGGTATCTTGTTTATAAGCAAAGATGGTCCTGATGTCGGTAGATTTGACATGTTTTGCTTGGCGGCTTCATATTAACAAAGGCAATCCATAGTAAAAATTTATTAACCCCATCAATTTCTCTTTTCTCACGACTCTAAAAGCTGAATAATCTCATCGATAAGATTCCCAAATGACACCAAATAAAATAATCCCAATAAATTTTCCCTTCAAAATGTTCAAATGTTTCGAGTGTTGGATCAGACACTCTGTCGGAGTCTTCTATCAATTCCAAATGTCTATCTAGATCTCATTATGATAATATTTTCTTCGTTCCTCAAAATGATTAAATGATTTGATTTAAATAAACATGTGTGACTAGCAATCATGATATCTTTTCAGAGAAATATTTTGAATATTTAATTTTTAGCATAGATAATAAAATATTTGAATAAGCATCTCATAATTATTTAAATACGCAGTGGAACTTATCAATTAGATAAGTTATGGAATTGGCACGTGTAGATGTGGTTAGAGAGCATATTTTGAGTAGATTTTTCGTCTTTATCACTTAACACTCATCACTAACTATGCACTTATTCACTTACTATTACTTAATTATTTAATTTCATTCACTTTCACAATAATTCATTTTTTATTTTTGTTTACACTTTTTGAAGTTCAAATTTTGAACCTATCTGTGATTTTCGTAGAGTTTTTTCAAATTTTAACGGCTTTTTTGTAGACTAAATCTACTAATCAAAATCTCAATTAACGGTAAATTAATTAGCCTAGAGCGTGCTACACTTCATATTTTAGAATTATATTATTGTATTATTCTTAATGAACAGCCAGTAAGGCAATAAATACAAACATACATACATACAGATAGGCATGAACCAATCATAGACTGGCGTAAACTGTAGCAAAATATTTTGAAAAATTACAAAATGTTTGCAACATTTTAAAGATTTGCTAGAAATGTCCCAAATATTCTGAAATAACTATTTATCCAGCTACTATGAACAAATACGTTACGCCTTATTTTAGAACAAAATTCAAAATAGCGACTTTTAGTAGTCCTTATTTTTCGTACAAAATGGCTGCTACCATAAATTAAAAAATCAAATTTTAGCTCCTTTCTGTCTATTTTAACTTCTTTAGGCTATTGAAATAATAAACTTTAGGCCATAAACTATAGTATTATTCATAATATGATAAAGAAATCCTTGTCAATAGACCAAATTTTACGAAAAACAAAATTTGAAAAGCTCATAATTTGTAAACAAAGATTCGAAAATTTGAATTTTGAGCTTTTTCAAAAGCTTCTTCAACTGCCAAAAGTTCTGTTCATAGTAGCTAGCTATTTATATTCTAAAGTATGGGTCTGTGTTAATGAGCTCTCAACCTTCCTTTGTGGACTACAGGCAGAAATGTCACCAAAGAAGTGATTCAGATCCCACTATAAAATATTTAATGTATGGCTGGAATATAATATAAAATTCTAAAAGCCAATTAATCTAGAACTCCTGTCCTTAATAACACACACCCTCATCCCTTCATCCTTAATTTATTACCTATAACTTTAATCCTTGTAATGAAGTAATGAAAAATGTGAATCAACTCAAAATCCGATCATGATAAAATAAGCTTAATTTTTAAAATCCCACAAATTCTAATTGCCGATGCCGTCTCGAAAGAATAAACAATTCTTAGAGGCATATCAAATTATCATTTTAGCAGTTCATTAAAACTTGAGTTGTATTTCCAATTCGGGCATGCTTTTAAGTTAAAATATTGCGAATCATTAAACGTTGACAGAGTTTTATAAAGATTAATATATTCGTCATAACTGATTTTTTGTAGATTCTTTTCACTATAATATCGAATTGGGTGCTATATAAAAATCACATAATCGAAAAACTAGAAGATTTTTTACACATAAAAAATTTTTACACACGAAAAGATAAAATGTAAGCATGCCGACAAATGTGTGCTCTGTTTAATGCCTTTGCATAAATTAGACTAATTTCCAATAACTTCAAATTAATGTCAAAAAATGTTTGAAAATCAATATTGATATTTTTTAACATGAGTCATACCATTGACTAGCTGAGAGATTTTCTTAACTTTATGACAAATTTGTATATTCGAACTTATAAAAAATTAAATTAAAATGTTATCCCATGTCATTGTTATCCCTCATAGACAGTAATTGTAATATGATACCTAGGATATACCCTAGGGTAGGGTAGGGATATACCGAGAAACTTTTCCCTGAAATAACTAGAGTCTAGTGACTAGGCGAGTCTCTACTCGTATTATTACTAAGGTAGAGGTTTTTGTCTTCTAAAAGATGCTCTTGTGTATATTGTCAAGTAAATCGGACAGGGGATGTCTACAAACCTAACCATCTCAGGAATTATTTCTTTAAAACGTTCAATGATAGAGTGATGGAGTGGAAGAGTCTGCAACTATAAGCTTGAGGAATGATCATTAACAAAATTTAGAGTGGCCATATCTTTCCATACATTTATTAAAATTCCAGAACTTCAAGCAAAATTTGAAATTTAAAGGAAATTTTTGTGAAAATAATTTAAGACAGTGTTTGAAAAACCAGGGCAATCCTTGGAAAAAAACGATACTTAATGAATTTTATAAGAAATTTTAAATTATTCATGTACAACTAAGTGTGCAGATAGCATGAGAGTAACTCAATATATCATTATATCACCATTACTAAAATTCTATCTTATTCAATTTCACAAAGCAATAAAAACATCCAAGACACCTGAGAATGGCATTTCTGGATGGAACAAAAAATACTTTACTTTATCTGTATCACACGTAAATATTGTCATCTTTGTAAAAAAATCATCTTACGATTTGATTTCCAAGAAAAGAGACACAAAAAACTTGTTTTTGCTTCTGTATAATTTGATCCAACTGTTTACGATAACAACTTGAGAACTTGAAGAATTGAGAAAAATATAGAAATCTGAGTATGTATATGGACTGATCTATATATGATATTTATGTGTTTTTAATACAGAAACTGTCTGTTCCAAAAAAATCTCGTGCATCAAAAAAGAAGTTTTATAATCTAAGATTGTGGCGATAAAACAGACGAAAAAAAATAAATTTATGATGATGACTGCTTATTGCTCTTCAAATGGCAAGTATCTAACTAAATAACATCATCAACATGGCGTCAATTGAGAAGATAACCAAAATAGAACACAAACGACATCCATCAGATTTGAATGACTCTAATCTAATGAACTAAAGAAGATTCCATTCTAAAATGGCCGTGGCGAGAAATAAAATTGAAAGGTATGCTGTAGGCGAAGCATAAAACAATTCCATTCTACTACATATTAGGGCAGATTATGGATATTTTTATCCCTCATTATCATCCATAAATTGATACACGCAAAAGCCTACTGAGTCTATTCTCGAAGCTCATTTTTGAATAATTTAAAAATTTTACAACGCATCATCTGTATTTATGCTTGTTCGTCTGTCATCGACATTGAGATGCCAGGTGAGATAATTACTTAATAAAAACATAAAATCCGACTAATGTTGACTTGGACTTGAATGATGAAAAAGTCTATAAAATGTGTTTCGATTTGCTTTTAATGGAAATTTTTTAAATCAAGAGTGTTGTCTTTTTGTTTTGGATGAATATTCAACATATTCTAAATTCTTTGGAATTTTTTTTTGCGTTAAATTTTTTGGTCGTTTGAAAATTACGTTACACTGTCGCAGAACTAAGTGAAATTTGTATTTTGCTCTATTTTTCAATTTGATTATTCGAATTTTCTCGAATTTCACAAAATAAATCAATTTTATTTTAACGGTTTTTTCATTTTTGAAATGTGATTCGTTGAAGTTTTTTTTAATTGAACGAACGTAGCTTTTTCCCTTTTTATTTACATAATTTGAGCGGGAATATACAATATTTTTCTTAAAGTAAGTTTAATTAAGTTTTTGAGCCATTTTGTGAACTAATAATTAAACATTTATTTAGATCTGACTTCAATAAGCAAGAAATTTTTGAAATAAAGAAAAATTGAGTGTTTTAAACAGGCTCCAGTTATTTTACTTCCATTACACCAAAAATTAATACACTAGAAATTGCGATGCAATTAGCTCATTACTTAATATCCAAACGATCCCCCGAGATTCTTAAAACATTTAAAGGCATGTAAAGATATTCTTTCTTTCACGTGTTTCTGAATATTTTAAGAATCTTGACACTAAAATATTTTCCGATGTCATTCCCGTGTTTTATTAATTATCGAATTTTCATATCCAGTTTTAGAATGAATCAAGGACTATAGCAAGCAAAAAAAGTATTGACTCGATTCACTTTCTTGTTTATTAAGAGTTGAAACGAGAAAAAAAGTTCAAATAAAAAATTAATTATGAATTCTAATGAACCTGAATTTTGGAACCTGATTTGGCAGCGGTGCAATAAAAACAGAGTCATGTGAATCATTAATAATGCAGAAGGCTTGATAATGTGTATTTGGATCAAACAGGAACTTTACCGGTTGTTGTACCAAATCTAATTAGGGTTCACAGTCAAATATGGAAAGTTTCTTTCAATTTTTCAGGAATTTTAAGAAAAATAAGCACAAGTTCCTCTAAGACAATAATTTATGTCGGCTTTATCCAATTAAAAGAAAATACTCTTTTTTGTCAACCGAGAAACCAGACATATCGTCTGACTCCTATGATCGTCGGCAAATAAAAGATTTTGACCCACCTTAGCAACATCTATAAAATTCTCATGTTTCGTGAAAATAAAATAGTTTAAATATTAACTTCCACGCATTGCGTGCAAGTTATTGTATTCACTTTTTTTGAGATTTTCACTAATTTTGATTTTTTGAGTCAACGGAAGCATGAGTCTTTACGTTTCTGGTCTCATATGACAGGTATTGAAAATATCTATTACCTGAGGTATGTTTGGTTCCAGTCAGTTCCGTTGCGTTGGAACTAGACGCAAAAAACCGTTAAAAACCAAAAATTTGTATGGAAAATTTTTTATGCGGTGACTTTCATACAATTTCTTGTATCTGATACGATAGGCCGTACCTTAAAACCAAAAAGCGCTACTTAACATCTGAACTTTATGTCCATTTAGAGACCGAAAAATGCAAAAAACATGATTTTTTATGACAGTTGCGCCATTTTTGATTCCGCACTGGAATTAACATTTCAAGCCTTGAAATAGGCATAAAATGAAAGATCAAATCAGGATCTACATTTAATATCCGCTATGTTGGTACTTTAGAGGTTCCTGTAAAAAGTTACAGCATGAAAAAGATTGTTATAAAAATTATAACACTTTTGTTTACGTTACGTAAAATCCTTATGTTACGTAAAATTACGTAAGGTGAATTTCACTTAAAAATATTTGAATGGATATAGAGGCTGTAGATGTTTACTGGATCTCGTTTTACTGGACATAGAGGCTATAGATCATTACTGGATCTTGTTTAATTGGACATAGAGGCTGTAGATCATTACTGGATCTTATTTTTATTGGACATAGAGGCTGTAGATGTTTACTGGATCTCGTTTTACTGGACATAGAGGCTGTAGATCATTACTGGATCTCGTTTTACTGGACATAGAGGCTGTAGATGTTTACTGGATCTTGTTTAATTGGACATAGAGGCTGTAGATGTTTACTGGATCTTGTTTAATTGGACATAGAGGCTGTAGATCATGACTGGATCTTATTTTATTGAACATAGAGGCTGTAGATGTTTACTGGATCTTATTTTTATTAGAAATAAAGGCTGTAGATGTTTACTGGATCATATTTTTACTGGACATAGAGGCTTTAGATGTTTACTGGATCATATTTTTACTGGACATAGAGGCTGTAGATGTTTACTGGATCATATTTTATTGGTCATAGAGGCTGTAAATGTTTACTGGATCTTGTTTAATTAGATATAAAGGCTGTAGATGTTTACTGGATCTTGTTTTTCTGGACATAGAGGCTATAGATCATTACTGAATCTCGTTTTTATTGGACTTAGAGGCTGTAGATGATTGAAACATATTTTGGTGGGAAAATTTTCAAATATTTTGACCGTTAAAAAATTTGAATTTTGAAAAATCGTTAAATGGCAAACCATTTTATTATATGAAAATTTACCTCAAAAATTGTTAATTATAATAATAATAATAGTTCATTAAGTACATTCATTAAGTTCATTAAAAATGCGGGAAATGTTCAAATATATTTTGACCGTTAGAAATTTTGAATTTTTAAAAACCGTTAAATGACAAACCATTTTAATGTATGAAAATTCACCGCAAAAATTGTTAACAATTCTATAACTAATGATTTTCAAGTGCATTAAAAACACGGAAAATTTTCAAATATATTTTGACCGTTAGAAAATTTGAATTTTAAAAGCGAGCGTAGCTCAAGCTCGACTCTACTGTGATCCATGTAAAAACTGTAATTCTTAACAAGTCGAGCGAGCGTAGCTCAAGCTCGACTCTACTCTGATCCATGTAAAAACTGTAAATCTTAACAAGTCGAGCGAGCGTAGCTCAAGCTCGACTCTACTGTGATCCATGTAAAACTGTGATTCTAAACAAGTCGAGCGAGCGTAGCTCAAGCTCGACTCTACTGTGATCCGTATAAAAACTGTAATCCTTAACAAGTCGAGCGAGCGTAGCTCAATCTCGACTCTACTGTGATCCATGTAAAACTGTGATTCTAAACAAGTCGAGCGAGCGTAGCTCAAGCTCGACTCTACTGTGATCCATGTAAAAACTGTAATCCTTAACAAGTCGAGCGAGCGTAGCTCAATCTCGACTCTACTGTGATCCATGTAAAACTGTGATTCTAAACAAGTCGAGCGAGCGTAGCTCAAGCTCGACTCTACTGTGATCCGTATAAAAACTGTAATCCTTAACAAGTCGAGCGAGCGTAGCTCAAGCTCGACTCTACTGTGATCCGTGTAAAAACTGTAATTCTTAACAAGTCGAGCGAGCGTAGCTCAAGCTCGACTCTACTGTGATCCGTATAAAAACTGTAATCCTTAACAAGTCGAGCGAGCGTAGCTCAAGCTCGACTCTACTGTGATCCGTGTAAAACTGTAATTCTTAACAAGTCGAGCGAGCGTAGCTCAAGCTCGACTCTACTGTGATCCATGTAAGAACTGTAATTCTTAACAAGTCGAGCGAGCGTAGCTCAAGCTCGACTCTACTGTGATCCATGTAAAAACTGTAATTCTTAACAAGTCGAGCGAGCGTAGCTCAAGCTCGACTCTACTGTGATCCATGTAAAAACTGTAATCCTTAACAAGTCGAGCGAGCGTAGCTCAAGCTCGACTCTACTGTGATCCATGTAAAACTGTGATTCTAAACAAGTCGAGCGAGCGTAGCTCAAGCTCGACTCTACTGTGATCCGTATAAAAACTGTAATCCTTAACAAGTCGAGCGAGCGTAGCTCAAGCTCGACTCTACTGTGATCCGTGTAAAACTGTAATTCTTAACAAGTCGAGCGAGCGTAGCTCAAGCTCGACTCTACTGTGATCCATGTAAGAACTGTAATTCTTAACAAGTCGAGCGAGCGTAGCTCAAGCTCGACTCTACTGTGATCCATGTAAAAACTGTAATTCTTAACAAGTCGAGCGAGCGTAGCTCAAGCTCGACTCTACTGTGATCCATGTAAAAACTGTAATCCTTAACAAGTCGAGCGAGCGTAGCTCAAGCTCGACTCTACTGTGATCCATGTAAAACTGTGATTCTAAACAAGTCGAGCGAGCGTAGCTCAAGCTCGACTCTACTGTGATCCGTATAAAAACTGTAATCCTTAACAAGTCAAGCGAGCGTAGCTCGAGCGAGCGTAGCTCAAGCTCGACTCTACTGTGATCCGTGTAAAAACTGTAATTCTTAACAAGTCGAGCGAGCGTAGCTCAAGCTCGACTCTACTGTGATCCATGTAAAACTGTGATTCTAAACAAGTCGAGCGAGCGTAGCTCAAGCTCGACTCTACTGTGATCCATGTAAAACTGTGATTCTAAACAAGTCGAGCGAGCGTAGCTCAAGCTCGACTCTACTGTGATCCGTATAAAAACTGTAATCCTTAACAAGTCGAGCGAGCGTAGCTCAAGCTCGACTCTACTGTGATCCGTGTAAAAACTGTAATTCTTAACAAGTCGAGCGAGCGTAGCTCAAGCTCGACTCTACTGTGATCCGTATAAAAACTGTAATCCTTAACAAGTCGAGCGAGCGTAGCTCAAGCTCGACTCTACTGTGATCCATGTAAAACTGTGATTCTAAACAAGTCGAGCGAGCGTAGCTCAAGCTCGACTCTACTGTGATCCGTATAAAAACTGTAATCCTTAACAAGTCGAGCGAGCGTAGCTCAAGCTCGACTCTACTGTGATCCATGTAAAACTGTGATTCTAAACAAGTCGAGCGAGCGTAGCTCAAGCTCGACTCTACTGTGATCCATGTAAAACTGTGATTCTAAACAAGTCGAGCGAGCGTAGCTCAAGCTCGACTCTACTGTGATCCGTATAAAAACTGTAATCCTTAACAAGTCGAGCGAGCGTAGCTCAAGCTCGACTCTACTGTGATCCGTGTAAAAACTGTAATTCTTAACAAGTCGAGCGAGCGTAGCTCAAGCTCGACTCTACTGTGATCCATGTAAAACTGTGATTCTAAACAAGTCGAGCGAGCGTAGCTCAAGCTCGACTCTACTGTGATCCATGTAAAAACTGTAATTCTTAGCAAGTCGAGCGAGCGTAGCTCAAGCTCGACTCTACTGTGATCCATGTAAAAACTGTAATTCTTAGCAAGTCGAGCGAGCGTAGCTCAAGCTCGACTCTACTCTGATCCATGTGAAAACTGTAATTCTAAACAAGTCGAGCGAGCGTAGCTCAAGCTCGACTCTACTGTGATCCATGTAAAACTGTGATTCTAAACAAGTCGAGCGAGCGTAGCTCAAGCTCGACTCTACTGTGATCCGTGTAAAAACTGTAATTCTTAACAAGTCGAGCGAGCGTAGCTCAAGCTCGACTCTACTGTGATCCATGTAAAAACTGTAATTCTAAACAAGTCGAGCGAGCGTAGCTCAAGCTCGACTCTACTGTGATCCATGTAAGAACTGTAATTCTTAACAAGTCGAGCGAGCGTAGCTCAAGCTCGACTCTACTGTGATCCATGTAAAAACTGTAATTCTTAACAAGTCGAGCGAGCGTAGCTCAAGCTCGACTCTACTGTGATCCATGTAAAAACTGTAATTCTTATCAAGTCGAGCGAGCGTAGCTCAAGCTCGACTCTACTCTGATCCATGTGAAAACTGTAATTCTAAACAAGTCGAGCGAGCGTAGCTCAAGCTCGACTCTACTGTGATCTATTTAAAAACTGTAATTCTAAACAAGTCGAGCGAGCGTAGCTCAAGCTCGACTCTACTGTGATCCATGTAAGTAAGAAATAGTTCGGACGTAGTCCGAACTAGGTTGAGCGAAGCTCACAAATTTTTACGTCCTGAACGTAGCGAAGCGGAGTGAAGGCGTGAAAATTTTCCCAAGCCGTATACACTGTATGCTACTATGATTTAAAATGAGAAAAAATGCGACATTACACTTTGAGATTTGGAAAATCTGGAATTGGCTGGAATTTTTTAGTTGACTTGAAGGGGGTCTATGGGGGTCCCAAAGTTGAAAATTCGAAAAAAATGTCATTTTTGAGCTAATTTCAAAATTAAATTTCCATATAAGGATTTAATCAAGTTAAATTAAGTTTTTGACATAAAATCTATCATAATAAGATCTTTATTTTAAGCTCCCACGTAAATTAATAATTAATAATTTTGCTCAGATTAAGAAATCAGTTTTTCGTATTTTGTGAGAAAGAGAGGTAAAACAGCCAAAAATGTTCTATGCAGAAAAGTTTGTGCCTGAAATTCTACATCATGTTCAAAAAACGGAATTGAAATTAGTTGAGGCATTGTCGAGAAAATCGCAAAATACACTTTCTGTAAGCAAGCAAACAAGTTAATCAGCAAGAAATAGCCAAAACGAGACATCGTTGAAACTTCTAGTTTTTTTGCAATCGATCCGTGCCGCCCTACAGAAGAACTGATTAGATTTTGGGCATGGTAGGAATAGCCGTTGCTTCTGAAAAAGCAAAAAACCTTCTTTTCCATACAAAATGTGAAATTCAAAGGTTGCTATGATTTTTGAAAATTTCGACTGAAAAAAATTCAAAAAATTGGAAAATCCCCCCCCCCTTCCTGGTATATGAAAATTATGCGAGATTCGACAACCCCTGTGATCTATAAACAGTCGAACGAGCGGAGCGAGATTCGACAACCCCTGTGATCTATAAACAGTCGAACGAGCGGAGCGAGATTCGACAACCCCTGTGATATATAAACAGTCGAACGAGCGGAGCGAGATTCGACAACCCCTATTATCTATAAACAGTCGAACGAGCGGAGCGAGATTCGACAACCCCTGTGATCTATAAACAGTCGAACGAGCGGAGCGAGATTCGACAACCCCTGTGATCTATAAACAGTCGAACGAGCGGAGCGATATTCGACAACCCCTGTGATCTATAAACAGTCGAACGAGCGGAGCGAGATTCGACAACCCCTGTGATCTATAAACAGTCGAACGAGCGGAGCGAGATTCGACAACCCCTGTGATCTATAAACAGTCGGACGAATAAAAAATTCGAACGGAGCTCGAATGTAATAGTTCGGACGAAGTCCGAAAAAAAAATTTTTCCCAAGCCCTTAGAAGACTAAGGATATGTGAGAAAATTTTATTTTTTTTTATACTGTAATCTATAAACAGTCGGACGAGCGAAGCGAGATCCGACAACCCCTGTGATCTATAAACAATCATACTAGCGGAGTTCGAACGAGACTTCGAATATACAAAAAAACTTTAGAGTTTAATCACAAAAATTCGAGCGAAGCTCGAATATAAATAGTTCGAACGCAGTTCGGACTAGGTTGAGCGAAGCTCACAAATTTTTACGTCCTGAACGTAGCGAAGCGAAGTGAAGGCGTGAAAATTTTCCCAAGCCGTATGTACAGTACGGGAATAATTTACGGTGAAGTGATAAAAAATTTATAGAATACTTTGTGTCATAAACTACGGCTCGCCTTGGGATCTATATCAACTGGCGAGCGTAGCTCGCCTTTGGATAGGTTATTGCCGTTGGCGAGCGTAGCTCGCCACGTGGAAGTTTGTGGTGTGATCTATACATCGTGTTTTTTACTAATCATATGACTCTAATTGGCCGTTTGTTTATAATCTTGAAATATTCCAGTGGTATGGAGTTTCTTCTTCACATAAATCTAGATGCGAAGAGGCTCATTTTAATGCTATTGGAATATTCATTAATATTCTGGAACGTGATCATTTTGAGGAATAAAATTTGCATATTTGGGAATAAGAATTAGCAGACTATGGATTTTTTTATGAGGTTGCTCACATATGACGTGTAGCATTTAGAGAAGAAGGTGTAAAGTTAAGTGAAACTCTTTGGGAATTTTTCTCTCCTTGAAACAGGCCTTGAAATGTGTAGGATATGCCTCAGAATTTAATATAAGTCATATGTGAATGTGGTTTTTAATAAATATCAATTTTTAAATTTTCTATCAATTCATTCAGTTCAATCGTTTCTAAGTGTTGCTAAGTTCAATTCTAAGTGTTTCTTATGTTTCAAAATTTTTGAATATATTCAATAAATATTTTCATTTTTCATTCAATCATTACAAATTTTAGTGCTATTGAGTAAGTTGGGTCAAGATTGCAATTTTAAAATCTAGGTATCGTATGAATTTTAGACTCTGGTTTTAAATTTATAAAGGCACAAACATGTCATTTTCTATTATATCCTATCAATATTTCATTATTTAGATAACTTTGCAGCTCTCATTTCTATTTTTATACGTTACACTTCAAATTCTTATCCGTTCCTTGTCCAGAGATCCCCAGGAGAGGGTCCATGACAGAGAAATGTTAAAGAAGAATTGAAACAGATTTGAATGAGATTACTTTTCTATTTATTGAATTTGGGTTTTATTGAATTTGGCGTCTCCTAAACCGGCACCACGGGAAAATACTCCACCTTACCCACCCTTGTTACACCTCTGGAGCTCCCACTAATGGTCTTGATCTCATATATTAAGGAATCGAAGTACCTAAAACTTCTTAAAAACTACAAATTTGGGATTTACAGGATTCGAACCAACGACCTATGAGTTACCATTTCCAATTATGAGTCAAGCGCCTTGCGAATTACTCAATAGCTGCACTAAGCTACTTCATTAGTTTATCTATAAAACTAACTATTTTACAAGCAAATTCTCACAATTAAATCGATTTTGCTTCTCAATTTTTTTTTTTGCTAAACTTTAATTTAGAATTTCTTAGTACAGAATAATGATAGAATTGCAAGTCATTTATGAACCAAAAATATGCAGCTCAAACTTTGTAAATTTCCTCTCAAAAAAAATTTCAGACCACCTGGCAAAAAGTAATTTCAATTTCCTTGACTCTTATCGCATATTAAATCAATTTTTTCATGCTATTTCAATCACCATCATCTCAGAAAGGTGTTTTTAAAGAAATCTCCTAAATCATTCGTGCCATTAAGCTAAAACTCTTTTTTTTTGCTAAGTCACAAATAAAATAAGACATAAAATTTTATGACTGTTTTGAAAAATCATGATTTTGAATGTTAGATTACCATTATTTGTGAATATTATCGTTGTTCCACTAGCAAAAAAAAAATAAGAAGAAAAACTTAAAATAAATTTTGCACGAATTGCTGAACTTCTGTTTTTTTTCTTCACATTTAAAGTCAAGTATCAAGTATCGTGTTGGGGGTTAAAAGGTTAATTTAATCTATTTTTTTAAGGTGTGAAAATGATCGTAAATTATTTATTAAAATTTATGGGAAAAACTTGAAAATGAAGATTATTAAGGTTGAATCAATTTTATGGTTCTGATCTGCTTGAAACAGTAGCAAAATTAAATTGACGGTTGGTATTTAGAAATTATTGAGACTAGCAGTTCTCAATCGAAAATGAGGACCAAGGTATTGTATTAATAAAAATTTCAGTAGTTTAGTTGGATTATGTGGTAGTGCTGTAATTCTACTGTTTGTCTAGTTTGAAAGAAAAGTCTCATTCAGACCTGGCTATTCGCACCGTAACACCATTTGGGCTTAGATATTCAGACGCTCAGATACATTGAGGGGTTTATATAGATCATAGATATTTATTAGATACTCAGCTAAGCCTTAATTGACATATTTTGACTTGTCCTGAATTAGTCTTAACCAAATCTTGACTTATCTTGAACAAATGTTGTCTAGTGAAATATGACACATGCTGTTAATTTTTAAAATAATTTTCTATGGGGGGTGAAATTCTTTTAAAAGCAGTGGAAAAGCAGCTGTGGCGTAGTGGTTAGCGTGTTGGCCTCCTACACCAGCGATCCCGGGTTCGATCTCAGGGAATGTCTAGTCGGATTTGGGTGCTTTTTCACTGTTCTAGCCACATTACTCGGTTTGTGTGATGTCAGCACACAAATTGTGGTTAGGTACATTGTATTGATATACCCTGGGTCATGCAATGTGCAGAGTTACGAAACAATTTGCTCTGAAGTAGTTGTTTCAAAAAGCAAAACAAACTCTATTCTTTACGGATAGAAAATCACATATATTGTAAATTAATGCATAAATTAAGTTGTAATAGCTACGGCTCTTAAATAAATAAGCAAAATCGATGTATACATCAAAAATAAAAAAAAGAAATTCTTTTAAATATTTATGTTAAAAATACTTTTTAGGTGTTATATCTAACCATTTTAACGGTTAATTTTCAATAACTTCAGCTCACGTTTTATGCGAGAAAATGACTATGCCCGTAGTTTTTTAAATTTTTGTGGATACCAAAATGCCAGTTAAGAGCACGCTATAGATCACAACTAATCGGTTTGGTCAGTCAAATAAAATTAAAAACAGAGTGAATACTTAAAATCTCTATTAAGGGTCCATAATACCAGTGGCAGCAAGAACCTAGTCAGACATTTTTTAATGGTGTTCGAAAATATTTTAATTATACAAGTTCACCGCACCCCTGAACGCTATTACACTACTGCGCATACCTCAGAGGCAGTCTATGCTCCATTCAAGTTCGAGATCATCACTCAGTAACAGTTAAATGTCAATAAACAGTAAATTCTCTCTATCAATCCGATCCAAAGAGTAACGACCTTAAATTGATTAGTTTTATATTCAAAATCAGACGCTCCTTAATTAATTTTTCCTGTTTTCAAAACATTGACCACAATATCGACATAAGAAGAGAAAAAGACCTTTTATTATTAAGTCCGAATTTCATAATAAAACTCGTTAATTTCTCATTCCAGTTATTTACCTTAATTTTTTTAATCCCCTCATATCAAATCTCTAATTTCATGCTTCTGGTAATAAACTTAATGGCTTTCATAGTACTTTCAATTTCAATTGACTATAAAATTCAATATTGCATCAAAAATTGATTTCAATACCTTTCCATGAAATTCCATTCTGCATTAACTATTTTTTTCTACGTGTATTAATCATTGAACTATATTGAAATTCATGTATATAATTTTTATATGTAAAAAAGCCAATTTAAAGGTTGGCAAGATCGGGTATGATCCATGACTAGATATAAGCATGGACATGTAGTATGTAAATATGGGTATACCTTGCCATTTTTCAAGCTTTTATGTAGATTTATTAATTACATTATTATTTTTGTTGATTGTTACAGTCCAACTGCATGTCAGTCATTTTGTTTCTTTTTATTTTACACTATCCTTCCTTTTTATAGCGCTACCTTTTTAATTTAAAAACAATAATTGCAGGGTGTCTTACACGAGTGCTTTTCTGGTCTTAAGAATGGTTTGGCTGCGAATGTCAGATTTTTAATAGAAGGAAATGCCACTTGTTGGAATTAAAAGTGTTTCAAGCTGTTTAAATGTTTGCTGAGAAATTATAGAAAGTTTAACAGGAAGGTCCTTCGGATATTATAATTGGAACTGCAATTTTAGTGAGTACACTCGAGTAATTGTAGCAAAATTATGCAAATAAGGACATTCAACACTGAAAAGTTTCAGAACAAATCGGAGCAAGATTTAATTGCAATTGACAAGGCAGTCATTTGATAGATTTTGATCGTATCCTGATTTTGGTTTGTAATCAAATTAAATTGGATGTAGAAGAATTGACTTTAAGAAGGATTGAAGTAATCTCGAATGAATGCTTATTGAGTTCTGTGATTTGAGAGACAAGTTTTGAAAATTGACACATTTGAGCACTGTCGGTGGGATTTTTTGGATCACAGCACCATTTTAAGGATTAGGCCTAGAAAAAAATACTATCTTGACAACCAGGCATCCAAATTTTCCCTAATTCTGTTTATCGTAGTATCCGGCACTAGATGACTTTTACTCGTACTAGGCTTTATTGGTGCATACTGGACGAAACTTTTTTAAGTTCAATATTCTGAGTAAAAATTTCAATTTTGGGTAACGAAAAAGCAGGGGGGGGGGAAACCACATGATGGAAATTTTCCAGAAGACACCTAGACTCGAATTTTTGATCTTATCGTCAACAGAACCATAATATAAAATATAGACACCTCTTCCATTAAGAAATAATAAAGGATTTACAATTATTGCACAAAATATAGTTGGTAGAAAATAACTTTTTTTCCACAAAGTGGTTTTCCCCTCCGAAAAAGGCAAAATGAACACTAAATCTGGTAAAATCAAAGAAATGCTCAATGACTTACAAAGTACATAAATCCATAGAAGAAAGTACAAAACTCAGCTCACGAATAATCCAACAAAATTTTCTCCAATTGTCTGCAACAGTTTAAAATTAACAATGCATCTTTGACCTTATCAAAAGGATTTATTCCAATTATGGGCAATTTTTATAATTCAATAAAAAAGTGCTGACAAAACTTCATTATAATCCGATAAAAAATCTAAACAAATAGCTCATTAAATAATTAATGATTGCTATATGAATTACTTTACTAATCATTAATCTACTGTCTTCAATAAAAATTAATATTCATAATTTTTGAATAAAATAGCAATTAAAGTTATTGGAGTTCATTATTAAAAATTCATTTAAGATTCGTAAAATTCAAATCGATCGTCTAGATTATTGATCAAAAATGATAATTTACACAGAATCAGAATCATTATTGAAAATCAATTTTTAACGATTGTCAATTTGTCTTTTAAAAAATGTGGAAATTTATCAGAATCGACATAAAATATAATATTTGAATTGAGGTGATTTTAGGAAGCATGACTGAAAGACTCAGTCAATATTTTTGTGTTTGAATTTTATTTTGAAAATTCTAAATAATTTAAAATTTAAAAGATGATCTGATTCTGATTTTTT
Source organism: Chironomus tentans (assembly GCA_963573255.1). Classification (NCBI taxonomy): domain Eukaryota; kingdom Metazoa; phylum Arthropoda; class Insecta; order Diptera; family Chironomidae; genus Chironomus; species Chironomus tentans. The sequence continues at coordinate 12,746,080 of OY754303.1, forward strand.
TTTAAATTGTTGAATTTTTGTTTTTTAATTTAGAATTTTTTTCTTCAATTTTTGATTTTAACAAAATTATTGCATTTTTTTTAATTTTTGATTTTTACAAAATTATTGCAATTTGTTTTTAAAATTGTTGAATTCTGAATTTTTTTTAAAAAATAAAGTTAAATTTTAAATTTTTTAAAAATTAGGTTAAAAATATAGTAAATAAATTAAAAGATTTAAAAACCGATAAATTTTTGAAATTAATGAAAAAAAAATTGAAAAAAAACATTAAATGTTTGAAATTTTCAAAAACAGTAAATTTAGAAATTTTAAAAAATCAATTAATTTTAAAATTTTAGAAAGCTCTGAAATTATTAATATTGTAAATATTTTAAGTTAAAAAATCATAAAAATAATTTTTTCAATCAATTAAATTTTGTTAATTTAAAAATTACTAAAGCACCTTCAAAAATTCTCAACATCCCACTTGTCAAAAAATCGATCACCAATGCCATTGCATGACATCTGATCTACTTCTTCTAGTCATACTCTTACCATCAATCTAAAACCATCAAACATTTCCGTATAACAATATTTTAACAAAAATGTGCACCTCTTCCTCATTAAGCTCAACATTTTTAGTAATTCGACATATTTATGGTCATAAATGCCTATTTTGGCATTTCTCATTAAAATATATAAAAATATTAAAAACCCATCTTATTCGAGTTCAGTAGCCGAATAACATGAATGGACATATTTGATGGATTAGCTTAATGATTTGTCATAACGCTCATTCATCCGCTAATAATCATACTTGAAACATTCCGAGACATCTCATATAAATCTGTGGACATAAATAATTATTTACGCAATGTTACAAGCATAAGGAAGTGCCATAAAATACTTCCATAATTTTCAAAAAATCCATTCATCAATATTTTTGCACTTGATCGATTTATGGGACCTTGAAAAGATTATTTGTTACACTTTTTACTGTTGATATTGATTGATGGAATGATTGCGGCTGTATTTATGCTCTCTCTAAGCAAATTAACATGTTACCGTGTATTGTGGTCAAAAAAAAAATATTTGTAGACATTTAAATTTAATAGCAGTATCAAAGCTAATGCAAATTTTTTGATATTGAAGTAAATTAAATTGCTAATGCACGATTTTCTCTGGATTAGAGTATGGCGTTAAGTTCAATTTCAATTAATAAGCATATAATTCGTTCAAATTGTTGCATAATCATGTAATTTGTTTGTTTTTTGAGGGCTCCTAAATCATTATGGGGGTCATTTGCTTATGACGTCCAAAAATGGGGTGTAGAGGCAGAGCCAGGCGCGTAGCCACGGTGAATTATGAGACAAATCCCCCCTCGTTCGAAAAGTTACTTCAATTTGTTACGATTTTTAGGAAAAAATCCTGGAAGTCAACATAAAAAATTTGAAAATCTGAAAGGGATCGTTCATAAATAATGTCCAATTTTCAGGGGGGAGGGGTCTGATGCTGTGTGACACTTCCATACTAAAAAAATGTTGTGACAGAGTTATGGAGGGGGTCTAGAAGTCTCATGTTTTCCGTAACGTCATTTATGAACGGTCCCAAAAGAATTTTAACAATTTAGATTAAATTTTTTATTGGGCACGCAACTTTGCAGAGGGTCTGTAGCTTAATTATACTCAATTATACTGCATGTTATGATTGAAATTCGTTTATTTAATTGACATCATTTATAAACAACCCCATGGAGTATTTAAACTACTCCTCAAACTAGATGAGACTTCTATGCTCAGCATCGAGGAAAAAAAGATCATTTCGCACGATCTCAAAGAAATTTAGCACGCTAAAAAGTATAATTTGATATCTAAGATCGTGTTCAACTTGATATTGAAAACTCATCGAAATATACTTGAGCATCAGTCGTGCGCAAATTCAGTCAATTTAGAAATTTGATACATTTTTCTTTGGGTTGCATCAGCTCGTTTGGTAGTGAATGCATTCAATTACCATGAAAAAGTAATTTTCGTTAGGATTGAAATTGAGAGGTTATTTTTGTAGTTCATGATCTCTAAGATTCAGCTTAACAAGGTTGGAGTATCTATGATTTTAATTGAAGACAGTTAGTTTTGCATCTTTAATTTGAAAGCTGGTAGTTAGACCTAAGTGGGAGAGTATTAATCTTTGTGCAAAAAGTCCTGGATTCGATCCTAGGGACCGGCTTTGTTGGGTGCTCGTTTGCTAGTGGAGCACACAGCTTGGTCATTAACGCACCGCCACATTGCCGTGTTAATGGCAAAATGTCACATAAACGTGAACGTTATGGTGCCTTGATGGATGCCTGATGACGAAAAATGAGATTTGCTTACAAATGACCAAATCTGTGTAATTACAATCAAAAATTTAAGACAAGATCTTCAAAAAACCTCTCAGACAAATCGTTCCTCAACATCTCCAAATTACCCTCTGAAGAGCATGTACTTTGTCTTCTAAAATAACTTAATCAAGTAATCTGATGACATTAATGAATCAATCAACTTTTTTTGTTCTTCTAAAAGGCACTTTATACCTGCTAATAATCACAACTGACATCCTTAAAAAAATCTATCCACTTGCGTTAATAAGCCTCTCGTGAGGGCCAGCGTAAAATTATAATTAAATTAAGATTCCGCATTTTATTCTGACTATTTTTAGACCATTCGACACACTTAAAGAATTTGAAGTAAGAAGAAGCTAATGATGGACATGAATTCAGTTATGGTTTAATTTCATTTTAGTTCCTCGACTGGCTTCCTTACATCTCATGTTTTATTATAGTTTCTAGCTTAAGTTATTATGGTAGCTTCCTGGAGAAGCCTCTTCCTACTCTTTATGGTAGCCGCCATGCAATTTGCATATGCTTGTTCATGGATCATAAAATTGCAAAATTATAGGATAAGTCAAGTATGAATGGCTTTAATGGCTATCTTTCTATAGAATTCATGCATGAGCACAAACGCTTCTTAATTTATAAATTAATTAATCCAGTTCTGCAATTTTGCAACAGCTTGTTCTTGGATATTGACTTTAAGTTCGAGAAGGGGTTCATCCTCTCTTAAAAGCATCACCTACCCAAGGAATACCTCTGGTGAAAAGTTTGGGGTTGGTTGCACAGTATTCACTAAATTATACACCAACCCATAGGTATAGCCTAAGGTATACCCCTAGTGTACCAAAGGGGTAGGGTAAGGGTAGGTATGTATATATCAAAAACTGACCCTCGAGAGTTATATTCCCTCAAAATGACGTCTTACTAATCAGAATGACTGGAATTCCACAACAGCAAAAATAAAGCTATTTCATTGACAACCAGCAACATACGACAAAGCTTGACATGGCGTGAATAAATAACATAATGAATCATGATCGTCATAATTATTATTATCATCGAAAATGTTGCAGGTATTTATTACATTTTCACATGCATTTAAAAATTAACATTATTTATTTTGTCACGACATGCGAAGGCAATAAGCATCAAGTCATAAACAATAAATAAATGATGATAATAAAACTGAATATAATGTGATGTGCATCACACTTGTTGTTGAGCGCATCAATAGCACAAAGACCTTAAGCACACATATGTTAATTATGTTAAGGTAGCTGCGACTAGCGCGCTTACTTATTATTTTTATATTTAATCGAGAATTTAATAAAAATATTATTTTTATTGTTAATCATATTGAATGCGGTTGCTTTAAAGGTCAACGGCAGAGAATCAATGCATGAGACATCTGTACGGCTATATTACTTAATACACATTATACTCATTTATACTAAATACCTATTTGCGGCGATCTTCACACATTCTTTTGAATGCTCTACGTGAAACAAAAAAATCGCACATTACGAAATCGTCAGCATGTTCCATTATCTCGAGAGTGATTTTTTTCGAAAACAAAAGTTTGTAAAAGTTTCTCTTCTTTTGACTTCTATGCTTCTCATGTTTCAGCTTCCTCTTTGTACTTCTGTCCAATTTTGGGTTTATCGCAACCTTATTATGTTATTGTATCTCGTTTAATGCTGGGTATTGGGATCGTTATATTGTTGTTGGGGTTTTCAGAGATTTCATTTTGTCTGACTGAATGGATTTAAATTTTAACGATTTTCAATTTTTTGAATTTTAGCGGTTGTCAAAAATTTGAATTTAAATGAATGTCAAAAATTTCAACTTTAACGATTTTTAATTTTTGAATTTTAACGGTTGTCAAAAATTTGAATTTTAACGGTTGTCAAAAATTTGAATTTTAACGGTTGTCAAAAATTTGAAATTTAACCGTTTTTAATTTTTAAATTTTAACGGTTTTCAAAATTTTGAATTTTACTGGGTTTGAAAAGTAATTTTTAGACTTTTTTAAAAAAAACCATAACAAACAATATTTTGAAAAATATGGCATTTTTCCCTCTTACCAAATCAATTACTAAAACATGCGCTTTTACCACCGATCTCAAAAATCATTCCCACCGCCTTCTATTGCTACTCAACTTACATCTTCTACTGAGCACAAGAAAAAGAGTTTCACTTTCGTTTAAAAAAAAATCTTTTCATGCAGTGCAGTCAAAAACTAATTTTATTTAATGTTTTTCTGTTTCTTCCTCACTTTTCTTTTTATTGTTTCTACTTCTCATTATCTCCATGAACATTACTGTCCAATCGACTCTACTGTTGTGTCTACTGTCTTAGCTATTTACTCTTTCGCCCATTGTTTCCATTCAAATATATAAATAATAAATTGCAAACTCTTTGCATTGCTTATGATTATAATAATTATGATTGTTATTATTATTATTTCATTTTCTCTTCTCTTACGGTCATCATTGCAATTGTTTGAAATGATTTTGAATGAATCATGCAGATTTCTTTATCTTTATGGCTTAATGTCTTCCGATTTGCCATTTTTAAATTCACGTTTTATAATTATACAAAAAAATTCATAATTTTATTATTACATAGGGATAAGCGTAATAATGTCTGTAGATGGAAAGTAGAGGAGACATGATGTTTCAATAATAAAGTAAAGGAGGTTTTACTATGGAGGAAGTTTTAATGACAAGACTGGATTATTTTTTAAAACTTAAATATCAGCTTGATGTCTCAAAGTAGAAGGAAAAATTTGAAATAGTAGCTTTATAAAGTTTTAAAAATATTTTAGAAAAATTTTAAACTTTTATAAATTTATACTTTAAAAATAAATTTTGTATTTAAAAATTAAAATTTTGTTTCTAAAACTTAAATTTTGTTTTTAAAAATTAAATTTTGTTATTAAAAATTAAAATTATGTTTTTAAAAATTAAACTTTTACTTTTAAAAATTAATTTTGTTTTGAAAATTAAACTTTTATTTTTAAAAATTTATTTTGTTTTGAAAATTTACGTTTTGTTTTTAAAAATTAAACTTTTACTTTTAAAAATTAGTTTTGTTTTGAAAATTAAACTTTTACCTTTAAAAATTAATTTTGTTTTGAAAATTTACGTTTTGTTTTTAAAAATTAAATTTTTGGTTTTTGAAACTAAAATTCTGTTTTAGGTTTCGGTTTAGTTCTCAGTCAACAATATTAACTTCCACGCAAAAGCGTGTAAGTTATTTAGTTTCGGTCAAAACACATTTTTTATTACGGTGTTAAGACTTTTTTCTTTAAAAAAATTCTAATGATGCCAAAAGATGGACCTCGCCAGGCTGCATTTTTCTATATATAAACTTTTTGCATTAAGCATCATCTAAGGGTCCAAAACCTTGAAAAACGTGTTTTTTAGGGTCCACAAATTTTTCGCGGCCTCGTTACCTCGGCCGCTTGCTTTTACTTGTTGTTTAATTTTATTATGTATACAATCAGTGATTTGTATTCATTTAAATTTTCAAAGTCTTTGGATTTAACTTTTGATAACAGTTCTTTTTTTAGTTGGTATAGTGGACGAGCTGAGTGAAACTTCACTCCGTTCTACTTCACGTCGCTTCGCTGCGCTCAGCAACGTTTCATTTCACTGCGTTCAGCTTCACTCAGCTCGTCCACTGTACCGTCTAAAATAAGGACTCCTGTCAAAGGTTAAATTCACATACATTGAAATTATTTGTTTCGTGTGTATATAACTTTTCTCAAATTGTATATAGAACTTTTATACGATTTGTATAAGTATTTGTTAATACTTTAATCTAAAATAAGAGAGCGTGGAAGTTTCTGGCGTGATCTGCACGTCGTGTTTTTTTCATTTTTGTAATGGTTTAAAAATTCAAAAAATTAAAATAATTTATTAAAATTTTAAAAGTGTTCAATTTAAGATAAAATTCAATGAAATGACATTTTTTCCAAAGGAAACTATGACAAAATTCACTATTACATCACTATTGAACCAGTCAGCAGAAAAAATAATATAATTACACTTTGATTAGTAATTCACTAGCCATGGGTTTGCAAATGCTTGACTGCATTGTATAATCTCTCCTCTAAAGACAAACATTTCTATTACAATGTATGTATGAGATTGCAATAAATTAGAAGATAATGACCATGCTCATATTAGATATGGTGTTATGAGTTGAAAGTTATGGGTATTAAGTAGGGTGACCATCAAAATTTTCCATAAATTCCACAAATTTCGTAAAAATTCGGGACATGAAGGGAAATTTTAAATTTTTTCCTGGATACCTTAAAAATATCCAGGACAACCCCAAAAAATAACGATCAAATTGGCCCATGGTATTAAGACGATTAAGGTATGGAGATTTTTAAAAAGGAAAACTTTAAGGCACTTCAGTTCAGGATGTTTTCAGGATATGTTAACCATAATAGAATAACGGCGATTGGAATCATTTTACCTCTGGCTCATCTGTATGCGTAAAAAATATTCTGGACTAGAAGTCATTATTTTCAAAAATTTAACACAGTCGTTCTATTTTGTACAAATTTCCACAAATTTCTAATTTTCGGATAGGAAGCTTAAGCTTTAGAAACCCTCTATCTCATGCTTAAATCCTGTTTGGTTGGTCTAATTTATTTCTGTATTTTTTTCTCTAATGAAGAATTTTTTAGGATTTTTGTGTCCAATTTTGAGTTTGATTTTAAATAATTTACACCAGTGGCGTAGCCAATGGATGAAAATTCATCCCCCTTTTCTGAAAAAATGCCCGAAACTAAAAAATTATTTAAAATTCTAGCTACGTGTGGAACTTAATGTTATTACAATAGAAAATTCAAAAAATTTGTAATCCTGTAAGGTTGAACATTTTTGCATCGACGGACAATTAAATGGATGTATTTGAAATTCTTTCACTAACTTCGTACGCCTGTGATTTACTTAATATGCCTCTAAAGGTTAATGAAGTAGAAAATATCAAATTTTATTATCCGAGTTTGGCTTTTTGCTGCTTTATTATTTCTTGGATTTATAAAAATCCAAACAAATCAGGAATTGATGATAAATATTCTCTATTTATTATTATGATCGCTGAGATTAAATAGAATTTTTGAAGGATTTTAAAAATTATAATTCTAGAAATTTAAAATCTTGCAAAACTTTTAAAAGTTGACCCATAAACTCGACATTTTAAATTTCAAAAAAACTTCAAGTTAATTAAAAATCGCATATATGAACAAAAAATCGACTATAAACAAAACAAAATAGTATTTTACATGAAAAAAATATTCAAATCCGAAACTTTCAATATGCAAGTATTATGCAATATTAAAAACAACTTTTTACCTTTAAAGGATTTCCAATTTTTCTTTCTCTTCTGCTTGAAATAGTTTTATTTTTCTCAAATTAAATTTTGTATTTCACTTCAGAATATTTGTATAATTTTTTTTATTCTATTTTTGTGCACTAGTTTCTAGTCACAACAACTATTCAAATTCACTTCAGACGCTTCCAGATTATCAGGCAATTAAGCAAAATATCATATAAAATTTAACCAGTTTTTGGCACACAACAGATAAAAAAAACAAAAACTTATTTAGAATAACATAATTAATGAAGAGACAGTTTAAGAGGCACTCAGGTAAGGACAAAGAAACGATAAAATAAAGTCTCGTGCACATGCACACTCCGTTCGATGGCTGTGCTTAAACTAAACATCAACTTTGCAATTTTGTCGATTATAAAAACAAGAAGTGAAGAAAAAATTTTTTTATTCATATTGAAAAAATAAGGCACAATACTGCTGTGTGGAGATGGAGATGAGAGATGTCGAGTAGAGAACAGCTAGACGAAAAAACAACTTCAAAATGACGAGAGCGGGAGAGAAATTCTCAATTTTCAAGCTCGAAGCTTGTTGATCTTGGAAATATTTTTTTTTCTGCTCAACTGATGGACATAATAATTGCCGTCAGCTAATTGAAATTCCAACAAATTTTCAAATTCTCATCTTCTTTTCGAGTACCTTTTAATAAATATTATAGATGTGGTCGTTTGTGATCGACAAAAGCGCATTTTTTTCTTTGCACAGAATTAAATTGTAAATTTAACATAAATTTAAAATTAACGGTTAAAAAATATTTGAAAAATAACGGTTAAAAAATATTTGAAAAATTACGGCTAAAAAATATTTCAAAAATAACGGTTAAAAATTATTTGAAAAATAAAGCTCAAAAATATTTGAAAAATAACCGAAATCCTCATGTTTGAAGAAGTTTAGCGGCAGACAGATAAACAGATGAATGGACAGACAGTCAGCATGCAAACAATAGCATCTTTTCCTATCAGAAAAATGCACTAAACATTACATAACACCTTAGATTCTTCTTTATGTATTGAGTGTGTCTAATGGCATAAAGAATCACTGATGGTAATTTGGAGTCTCTAGACGCCAGACTTTGCTCATTTATTTATCTTTATGAATGATATGACATGAATCAATTGACTTAAGGAATTTTTGTTTTTTTTTTGCTCACAGTTTTTGTTATTAATGGTATCTAGTTGGGTATAAGACATTAGTGCTAAGCGTATATGGATTTTTAATTTGCAACTGATATTTAATTGAGCACTGCTAAGCAGGAGGTTTATTTATAAATTAAGGATATTTTGCAATTTTTATTTATTCTTTTAACCCAAAGAATCGATTTGTGTGCCTTAACAAGATTTAATGGTTTTCAGCATAGGCATTTGTTTTACCATTCACTGACAATAGCTAGTTATTATTATGTTGAAATGATACATAAAATTAATTGGTGTAATTTTACGTATTCGATTATGGCATTATAGTTATGCTGGTGAAAAATATCAAGATTTCGCTGTAAATTTTTTAAGTTTATGGAACAAAAGCTGTAGATTTTGAATATTTAGCCTAACGACTACGTTGTGACGCTCTTGTTGGTGATCAAGTGACAAAATCCTGCTTATGAAGAGATTGACTCAACTCTCATCGGATTCAACTTATTTTAGTCAAAAAATTCGAAAAAGATAGTCATAAGCATTATCATTGAGCTAAATTGGCATCATTATCTCTAACTTCCAAAAACTTAAACAAAAAATTCAACTTAAATTTAGTCAAACGTTCAAATGCAAATTTGTATAAATTTTCTGAAGTTTGTCATGCAATATAATATGCATGTATACTTTTAAATAGAATATCTCCTCTCACAATACAAATGAGTCAAGGAAATTTCGTTTGTAATTCTAAGAAATATATTAAAAGTGAAACACGAGTGCCTGAGTGATTCTGATCACGTCTACCATACAGTTAAGGGCAGCATCTGATTTCATACGAAATTATTTATAGAACTTTAAAGAAACACACCAAAAACTGTTCTTAAAATTATTAAAATTTAAATAGCACAAATATTTTTACAGGAAACAAGACCGAGAAGGCCCTTGACGTGACCCTTGTATCAATTTATCAAAAAACTAATGCCTTGTAATACAGACCAAAAAAAAAAAAAAATTAATTAAGCATTGTAAGAAAAATATTTTAAAAAATTTGCATAAAATTCTTCAATTCATTGTCCATGTTTGTTGTCGTACTCGAATGTAACTTTATATGCTTGTCTTCATTTTTTTACAATATAATTGCAATAATGATAAAATGACAAAGATGATCACGATTTGTTATGAAAAATGATTTCCTTGAATAATGAATACATTACGGATATGTGAGATATATTTAAATCATCATCATCAGTTTCTGTTTGTTTTGTGTTGTGTGCCATTATGTCTGTGTGGTCAGAGCAGTCTCGGTACTCAACGAGGAGGAAAAATCTGTCAAATTTGTGGTAAATTAAAATTCCTTTTATTTATTTGTGTGCTATTAAAATCAACACATCGTCATTATTCTCATGACAGCATTACAAAACGACTACAATTGCTATTATTGCACATAATAATATTGAAAAGTGATGAAGTATAAAAATAAAATTATTCCATTTCTCGATAAAAATCCACAATAATTAGTCGTAAACATTCTTATATTGATCATTACGATGGCAACTAGCTGTTTGATTCTTTAATGAGCGAGAAAAAAATTGTCTTTTAGTCATCAATTGACCGCTAAGGTGCGTCCTGTGGTTTATAATCAGGAAGTAAATCCCATATTTTCATACGCCATTTCTGACGTCGCACTTCAGTCTCGCGCTCAATTTTCATTAAGGCTGGGAAACGATGCCAGCAGTCGAAGAGCTTCCATTTTATTTGACTGGAATTAGATGAGTGGGAGATTTTATGTTAATATTTTATTGGTTAATATGATATAGGATTAGTATGGGTATGATTCCAAAACAGGGTGGTTAGCTTAGAAATCAGTGGTTATCAAACTGTGGGCCGCGGCACATTAGATAAATATTGGCACTTTAGACTTGAAATGTGTTGAAAATATAAATGAATTTACTGTGGAAATAAATATGTCTCAACTTCATAGAAATTCGATTCCCTACCTAACCTACCCCTTTCCTTATCCTAGGATTGGATAAGTGTGATACCCTAGAGTAGGATAGGTTGGTAGGTAGGGTAGGTGGAAAATTTTGAAGTTTTGCTGACGATTTTTGTGGATTTTTATTCTAAGGTCCACCAATATAAGGCTTAGTTAGTACATCCAGAACTGCACACTACTTGTTTGTCCTCTAAATGTATGAGCACACTGCGGCAGATATCAATTTGAAACAAATATCTTAGTAGCAACAATGTTAACATGAATACAGATTACTGTAATATTTCAGTTCTAATTTCTACCTAACCGATTCCTTCTAAGCCAACAACACCGCTACAAAACGAAGTTCAACTTACCAACTATAGTGAGCTTCTGCATTTCTCATCTTGGTACTTTCAACGATCTTACTCTCCTCGGCAAATTGAACCCATCGATAAAATAGCTTTTCAGTAATTTTGACCTCGTACCAATCAATGGCAACTAAGAATTTGGATTGATGAATGGAGTGGACATGACGCCATTGCTTGATATACATTCGATAAGTCATATAGCGATGTAATTTGTCTGCTTGTGCTCGCTTTATATCCCACACAACCTTTGTATTTTTGTGCCATAAATTAAAGAATTTCTTCATGCAGACACGACGTCGATGAATTGATGCCTTTTTATGATTCATTCGCTTCAATTTTATGATCAATTCAAAAGCACGAAATCCAATACGTTTCATTAAATTTTGAGTATAATGATCACGTGCAACTTTGAGATTCTCCACCATGCGCTGTCGTTCAAGTTCTTTCAATTGTTTGGCGAATTTTTCTTGACGTCTCTTCTCGCGCATCTCAATGAATCGCTTTCTCTTTGCCTCCTCATCTTCCATACGTTTAGCCAATTCAGCAACATTTTTAGCTTCCTCCTTATCATACTCCAAGCGTTCACGACGCTCTCGAGCCTCCTCGTGACGTGCGAGACGTTCAGCTGCACGTTCTTGCATTTTCTGCAAAAATTTCGGAACCATAAGACCTTGCGCTAATAATTTTCTACGCTCTTCTTCAATCGGATCTGGCGGTATGTTTGCGACCATCTCAATGCAACGTGCCTTTGCACGCAATTTAGTATTCGAACGCTTTGCATTGATCAATTCCATTTTGAGATCATTCTTCGATTCCTTTACCATTTCGGTGAATTTTGCCAATTTCATTTCAGTGATTAATCGCTCTTGTCGCTGAATTTTCAGCTTTTGCAGCTCAATTATGTCTTGTTGAACTTTTAGTTTATTCTCAAAATCTTTTCGGACGGTTTTTGATGTCGGCGATGAAGACTTCTTTGACTTCTCATGCTTGCCAGTTTTTTTCTTGCTCGTCGTGTTGCCGTGTCCTTTATTATGCTCAAATCGAACTTTATTGAGAAATTCGTTAATCTTTTTAACACGATCTTCGTTGTTGAAGGCATTCGTTTTGAGAATTTTTGTGATTGTTGTCTTTTGGAGCCAGTCTTTGAACGATTTTCTCAGCATTTCACGTTCAAATTCCTTCTGTGAGGTCATTTGGTCCTCATTGATCAAGTCACTTATGAATTTATCGTAGACGTAGTTTGATGATGGATCACTGATATTTTTAGACTGTGCGTCTGTCTTTACGATCAGTTCTTGATAATTTTTCTCTTCTAGTTCCATTCGACGGATGATAAGCAGTCGTTCAGCCTCAGCTTTTTCTATTGACTTGTCAATTTGTTTGATTTTTTCCTCGGCTGATGGTGGACAGCATGGACAGTCTTTAATTATTGGAGTTTCCACAGATATTAAGGATTGGAATTTTGTGATTTTCATTAAATGCTCGACATCATTTTCACTCAAATTTGGTAAGCTGTAAAATGAGTGAGTCTCAAAATCACTTTTTTGAAACTCACATTTATCTTCTGTACAGCAGACGTAGCACATTGGATCATATGGCTTTTCAGTCTCATCCTCAACATTAAATTTCGTTGGATCTTCATTAATCTCATAATAATCTTGATACTCATCAAGTTCCTCAATTTCAATTGATGGCTTTGGTTGTGCTGATATTTTAATGAAATTCATATTTGAGCATTTATCAAGTGAATCCTCAGACAGTTCAGCCGTCGACCCACTGCATGCACTTCCCTCATCATAGCTGAATTCAAAGTGATTTATTTGCAATAAATTCGGCTTTTCAATGACAATTTTATTGAACTCATTCCGATATGCAAAAGTTGCTTCCTCGCTGTCACGCAATGCACGCAACAATTTTGTTTCTTCTGCATCTTCAGTCTCGTCCAAACTGTCTTCATATTTTTCCGATTTCTTCGATGAAGTCGTCCTTAACTTACGAATATCAAGTTTAAACTTTTCCAATTCATTCTCAATCATTCGTGAGTCGACAAGGTTGTTATGGTTTCGAATACTTTCCATGTTCAGTTCCTTTTGCAATTTAAATTTATTTGTTGTGCCGTTATCCCCCTTTTTATTGCTTGCATGTTGTGACGAGTCTTCGGTGCGATTTTTGATCTAAAATTGGTATTGATTAATTTTTTTGTACATAGACGGTATTGGAATTAATTCAAGGGTGGGACAACTAGGTAACTGAATTATTGAATGGCCATGGCAGGGTTGGATGCTTAAGGTTAATAGAGTACAATTTTTCTTGATATTTTCATTGTTTTCTATCTTTAAGAATTCATATATACTTAAACAATCCGTCATTTAGGCAGAACTTAAATCAGTCTAGCTCAATCAATAGAATAGTTAGAGGAGGTGACCATGAGTCCTCGGCAATGTCATATTAGGGGGGGCTGGGAGTTAAAAACCATTGTTATGTTACTGAACTGCTCAATAAAGTTATTTTAAAGTACAGAGCCAGATTTTTTGTCTTTTTTGTGGTATGTCCTTGGAGTGTCTTAATGATTATACTCGAAAAACTGGTCCTAAGACGTCTGAACCTGGAATCAGTCTTAGGTTAGAAAACGATTGAAATAGAGCGCCATTTTCTCCTCTGGACGATTTGAGACTTAGTCTCAAGTAGGTCTGACATAATTAATGTCTGTTTCAGGCAAATTCTCAGTTAGAAAGAGGGATCATTCACTTAGGGGCCGTGAAATGCCACAAAATTTTCATACAAAAATGTTTCTTTTGTATGGAAGTGTCACACAGTGTCAGAACACCCTTCCTCCCTGAAATTGGACGTCATTTGTGAATGGTCTCTTATTTGCTTTTTTAGGGAAGGGGTGGGGTGGTCTAAACTAAAGTGAACGACCCCAGACTGATAAATAATATTTTAGATCCTTTAAGACTACTTTTAGGTGTCCTGTACTTGAAAAAATTGCTTTAAACTTTCGTTGCCTATTTTTGGTCATTTTAAAGCTATAATCCTCAATTCTAGTACAAAACTACACTAAAAAATGCTCAACTTACGATATCATGCCTCATGTCCATAATCAAAGCAGGATTCAACCGTCGAACTTCCTTTCTTCCACACAACTCTTCAAAATATCCTTCCGTAAAGTTCATATCCAAAAACTTCTTCACTTCCTTCGATGTAATGCCAGGATCATTAACATACTTTTTACTAATTTTATCCCATCGATTTTTGCTCATTCTTGTTACTATTTTTATCTGCTTCGGCTGTCACAAAATTTATTTTTATTGTTCTGTCATGAATGAGAAATTGCCTACTATGTTTGATAAACAAATTGAAGTGTGAAAAGTAAACTTTTTCAATGTTTCCTTGGATACGAAAATTTTTTTGTTTATTTTGTGTTGCGTAGCGACTGATTTGTTGTGCATGACTGGCTTTGTTTACTATCACTACGCTTTGTTGCTGATTTATTTTACTATGTTCAAATTAATTACAGAAAATTAGCTCAGCACGTGTACACATGTCTTAAAAATTAAATATAATGATCAGCTGATTAGGACGGCTGAAAAAAAAAATTTTTGTAAAAGTTGTTCCTGTACAAATTATTAGCACAGAAATAGAAATGCGATTATTGCTAATTGGAATGTGTGAGATATTTTTAATTATTTGTAGTGAGATATTTTTATTTCAGATGTGATTATTTGGCGCCTATACTCAATCATTTTCGAGAGTATCGTGTGAGGAAGTTATGTGCTAATGATGTAATTTAGGTTTTGTGGTTTGAATTTGCATTTATGGGGATAATGAATGAGAGGGATTGGCTAGGATATGAATAATCTTTTTGGGGAGACATGAAATAATTTTTATTTTTTTAGGAATATGAGAATAATTATATGAGTCAGGCTTTGGCGCCTGGTATTTGAATTGACCAATTTAAAAGTAATTCGAACTTTTCTTATTTTATGAATTATGAGCTACAATATATTATCTGATTCAGTTTCTCACTAATTATAAATTTGTGGTATCCTGAGATGTCTTGATTTCAGTCAAATCAAAAACTATCAAAAACTTCCTTTCTTATCTTAAACAACACAATTTCTGGTTACCTGGTGTACTTCTAAGGTACCACACCTACCCTACCCTAGGATACCCCACACATCCTGTCTTAAAAATTCCTACCTCTACCTCAGATGGTATGCTGCGTAAAGATGGTCAAAAATATGACCCCAGGACTGCATGGACGCGACTTTTGTGCCGAATTTGGCCATTTTCAGCACAAACTCGCGTGAATGCCGTCCTGGGGTTTTTTATGCCACGTGCAGTTCGAGTATACCTTCCATTTAGGGTACCCTAGATGCTCTAGTATGCTCTACCTACCCGGGGTTGATGGGACAACCACCGTGATAGGATTCGTGAGGCACCCCGGTTAGCCCTAGAAACCGACCCCTGATCTAGAATTTAAATTCCATAAAAAAATGAACAACAATTTTTCTCTCAACTAAGAATCGGCAAAAAATCAATAAAAAAATTCCAATTATTTTATAGACTGAGAAAACTCTATTAATTATAATTAATGCAGATTAAAAGTCACTGATAAGGCACAATACAAATTAGTTTTTACATCCACACAATCAATCAGCAAAATAAATAAGAAAAAGATTGATTGTGACCTGTTAAAATTAATGCAATAAATAATTGCACGGAATGATTTTTAATTTAAATTTATTTCAGCTTTCCTGCTGTGCACAATTAATAGATTGATGACTATTTCTGCATTATTCGTTTATTTTTAGCTCCTATTAAATGAAGTGTCGAGAAGAGATTAAAAAGATATTCATTACTATTAGCAACAGTCGCCAATTTATTACAAAATACCTCCAGTTATGTGGTTTTAAATATTTTTATTCCTTACTTTACTCAAATCTATCTTTTTTGATCATGTACTGCCTGTTCTTATTAACATTTTTGCGAATCTTTCCTTCCTCCACAAATGGCAATGCTTTTTTTGAGAATTATTAATGGATAATGTTTTGAAATTCAAGCTGTGAAAATTTTAAGCACTGACTATCCTAGAAATTGTGTGTTTGATGTATTGAATGCATGAACTATTAGGATTTAAAACCGTAAATTGCTTAGCACTTAAATGGTGTATTTTTTTTTTTGAATTGCTATAGGAACTAATCAAATTATCTGTATCTGTCAGTTTTGTGCCGATTTGGTGGCTTTGTGACTCAGTGGTTGGATATTTGGATATATGTGAGGCCTCGGGAATCGAGTGTTTATGTAATGTAGGAATTGAGCTACGTGACGTGGTTTATGTTCTGAAAAACTTTGAGAATTTTTTCAAATGTGTCCTGAGAAGTGTTTATTTAATTAAATATTTTGGAATTTTATAATTTTTTATCAGCAAGTAGGCATGAATCTTAATGATCTTAAGTACAAATTTTAAAAATTCAAATTTTTAACGGAATTTAAATTCAAAATTTATAGGTTTTTATAAATTCAAAATTAAACGAATTTTAAAAAATTGAATTTTATTGGTTTTTAAAATTGCAAATTTAAAATTATTTTAAAATTTCTAATTCCAACTGTTTTTTTTTTACTGATAAGTTTCTGTTTTGAAACGCACTTTTTGCTGTCTTAAAGTTTGATTTTTTCACTTTTGAGTGAATCGTCGATTGTCGATTAATTTCGAGAGTATTGACTCCCATCTTCAGGATCTAGAACGATACTGACTAATTCGGATTGGATAATCCCTTTATATACTCTGAAAGTATATTATTGTCTGGATTATCTAATCTCAGGTATCGAATCTCTTGATGTTGTTGAGATTCGATCTTGTCCCCCGGTGGGCTGGGGTGTCGTCCCATTCTCTAACTTCCGTTCAAGTGTAAACAGTCTGGAGTAGATGGTCTTGGGTTCCGCTATATTGACTAGGTCCCTTTTCTTTTGGTTTATGAAGAAGCTTTCCCAAGCGTTGAAAGTTTGAAAGTCGGCAGTTCTAATTCCAAATATTTTTATAAATTTAAATTTTAATGGCTTTTACGAATTTAAATTTAAACGGATTTTATTAATTTAAATTTTAACGGTTTTTATAAATTCAAAATTTACCGAATTTTAAACATTCAAACGGTCATTTTAACGGTTTTGTAAGTTTAAAGGATTAAAATTTTAACATTATTTAAAATTTCAAAAAATTAAAATTTAAATGAATTTTGAAACATTCAACCCAAAACAGCTCTATAAATCCACACCAACTCTCTAATTAATGATAACTACAATCTTAACAAATGCGCGTCAATACTTATTAAAATAATAATGAGTGATCATTATAACAATCAAATCTCAACCTGTCACAAGTCATCATGCAATCATATTTATTATGCAATTATTCTCGCAGAACTAACGACGATAATTTATTCTTAAGTGTGAACAAATTAATGATATGCATTGATGAGATGGGAAAATAATTTGAATGATGGCTTGCCTTATCTTCATCTGTGAAATCTCATAACATGTAAATAAATAAGACTTAAAGAAATAAGAATAAAAGACATCATGATACGTTTACAATTGAGTTAGACGAGGAGAAAAAAAAATAAATAAACGGCTGCATATATATGTGAAATCGTGCTGTATTCGATATTGAAATATATCAAAATGTTTATACATCAACATTTTTCACTCTCTTTAATTTGATTTAATTCGAGTAAAACCAATGTCAATGTTAATGCCGTTTCGTGAATCATTAAAAAAGATTATCAAAATTGTAAAAATGAGATTGGATATAAATGCGCATTTTTGTTGACTAGGTCAGTGAACATTTACAATGAAAATATTTTCTTTTCCATTAATTTAATTCAAATTTTACTGGTGTATCCTAATTTTAACGGTTGTAGAAAATTCAAATTTTAACGATCTTTAAAAATTCAAATTTTAACGATCTTTAAAAATTCAAATTTTAATGCATTTTGAGAATTCAAATTTAAACGGCTTTTGAAAATTCAAATTTCAACCGATTTTGAGAATTCAAAATATATTCTTATCGCCACCCAAACTGCTCGCTTGTTCCATACTTCCTCAACAAAATTATTAATTTAAGTTGAGCTGTTTATCTCTTCAAAATCTCAGTGCTCAAGTCATTGACAGCTTAACAAGCCGTAACGGCAGCATTTAAGACCCTTCGCCCTTTTTCTCCACTCAAGACTTAAATAAAAAGATCTTGAACAATTTGAAATTAGATATAGTGAGAGATTAATGAATTTAAAATCATAATTGAATCCGATTCAAATGTTGAATGAAAACAATCTTTAAGGTTCGAAGCACAAGCACTTGGAGAATCATTAAAAGGTTCAATGACAATGAAATAATGGGTCAATGTTAATATCAGATTACATCTTCTAATTGCTGACTTTAGCCCAAAAAAGAGAGCAGGCAACTGTCCGAAAATAATTGTGGCTCTTTTTCCTTATAAAGTTTTTGACATGACATGCAATTATTTTCTCTAAAAGTTACTGAATGTGCAATCGTTTGATGGACAAAAAAGGGCTGTAATTTAAATGGATCTTGTAAAAAAGAAACAACAAAGCCCATTTTTATTAAACTTATAATTAATCATAATCTCCAACTTCGAATTGATTTTTTTTTTCATTTATTGCAGTATGGTTATTGAGGTACATTTAGACACACGATTGCATATAGGAAAGTATTAATTTAATCGATTTATAATTTGTTCAAGGTCAATCATTGATGAACATGTTTTTTTTGTGAATTTAAACTTGATCATGAATAGTAAAAAAGTATCATTACATAAATGGTTGTTAGATGCTTCCGAGATTGGCATGCGAGACTCAATTTGTATTTTTTTGACTTGAAAATTTAAATATTTCTATAAGAGTTCGTTAAATTTTGAATTTTTCTAAAAAATTTCAATAAAATTTGAATTTTACTACAAAAGTTCGTTAAATTTTGAGATTTTCTACAAAAAGTTCGTTAAAATTTGAATTTTTCTACAAAAGTTCTTTAAAATTTGAATCTTTCTACAAAAGTCTGTTGAAATTTGCAGAAAAATATCAATTTATCTTCAAATACTTTTCCAAAGACCTCGCAGATCGGGTATTAAAATCTAATAAACATTAAACAATGAGTCATTATCCTTCATTTACTGTTCATGATAAAGCTTATTCACATACAAATCTTTTCTTATCCACAATTGCTTTAGTTAAATAATACGATAATTGAACGGAATGTATGCGATACGGGATCACCCGAAGGTCATGGAAACATCAATAAATTTATGTTTGACATGCATGTGCACAATAATTCATAAATTCATACTCATGTTCTAACTGCTGCACTTACATATGCTACATATAGATGTATTACTTTGGCATTGTGTCATGTCATGAACAATAATAATAATAATAAAAAAATCTACAATTCATTTCAATGCAATCAGTCATTCTGATTTTGGCGCATTCTTTACGTTCTTTTTGTTTTGTTGCTGCTGTTTGACTTACCTAGGAGTTTATTAAATTGTTGATATATGGGATTTTGAGATATATTGTGTAAAGTATCAAGTTCAGATTATTTTTTAGAGACATGTAGTCAATTGAGGATTAATGACGAGTATTTCTTGAATTTTTGATTCAGATTCAAATTTAACGGTAATTTCAGAGTCAAATTTAACGGAAATTTCAGATTCAAATTTAACGGAAATTTCAGATTCAAATTCAACTAAAATTTCAAAATTAAATTTAACGGAAATATAACGAAAATTAAGTAAGTATGCAAGCTTGTAAGTAAGAGTAAGGCTTCAGCAATAATTCCCGAGAATATTACAAAACCCCCATAAAAATATGACATGGAAATTATGTTCAACTTTGCACGTATTAATAAAATGCAGCACAAAAGTTACATTCCTTGATAGATAGGTTATGAAAGATCTATATTAAACGCGAATGGCAGTAAAGTAGGCATAAATTAGTAGCAGTTAAGCAATCGATATAATAATACCATACGATCCGTACTTTTATCTCCACGATGTCGACGTAAATAAGGCAAAGCCATTAATAACTCATGAAATAATGGATTATGCACATGATCATCATCATCATCATTCTATGCTGTAAATTTTGCATCTTGTTGTATTTTTCAAAACAATTCAAATTGATTTAAATAGCTTATTTCTATTTTTGTAATAATAACTTAATGATTCTCATTACAAGTGCAACTTTTATTTTTGCTTTAAAAGTGCAACGTGTAGAATGAATTAATAATTATAAGTACAGTCATAGCGTACATTAATATAATTTTCATATGCATATTCAAAGTGCTAATTGAACATTACATTCGAAATAAATATAAAAGATAATTAGGTGCTTCAAACTAAAAATATACATATTGTTCTGTGGATGAATTGAACATCAAGTTGTTGTGTTTTTGTTTTTGTTTGTTGCAGAGTGCATCATTTGTAATTGTTTTTATTTGTTCAATGATTGAAGAGCTCTATGCAATTTAATATTAAACAAAGAGAGGAAGGATGCACAATTAATTATAAGTGGCTTTGTGATTTAAGTCAATTTTTTTTTGCTGTGAATTTATTGTTCTTATTAATTTTTAGTATATAATTTATGGGGTCGTTTACCAATGAAATCCATTAAAAATGAGAATGTTTTAAATCCTCTTTTAAGTTTTAACTACAAAATTTTTATCCTAAAAAATTATGATGTGTCAAAGAGCTTCAATTTTAAGCTAATTGCTGGACGTCTTAAGTGATTTCTAATATTTAGGCGCGTGAACCCACTGTTGGCTTTTTTGCAGTCTAAGAATAAATTTCTTCCACTTTACACTTAAAAATGAATAAAAAAACTTACTTCTTAGTTTCCTTAGATCTAAGCTTCAAAATTTATTCGAGTTCCTAATCATCAATACATTATGCTTAGCCTTAGTTCCTTTCTGGATCTTAGAATTGGAACTTAAACCATATGTGGACGTTCAAAACCTTTCAAAAATAATATTTTTCTTAAATTATTCTTATTCTTAGCTAACTTATTCTTATATTTACTCTTTTCCTCTATGGTTAGACCTTTCTGCCTTAGTCTTTCTTCCTTAGATCATCTTTAGCACTCAATTTAATTAAAATCACTTAAAAATGTCTTAAAATGCTCTTCGTCGCTTCTTATACGGATTAAAATGATCCGACCAACATGAAGTTGGCTCTAAGTTTTTAGCAACTTAAAGATATGAAATTTGAATTTTAAATGGCAGTTATAATATTCTAAGCTTCTTATTTCTTAAAACTTAAATGTAAATTTTTATTGCATGAAGCAACGAAAAAGTGCAATAAAAATTTTAACACCCACATTTTAGGTCACTATGACCCAAGAGGGTGTCCATTTTTTATTTTCAAAAAGATCTTCAAAATTTAACTTTTTAAATTAATTTTTATTTTTTTTTATTTTTTTAGTTTAAGATTTTTTGGAAACAAATTATATTTTCTGGTTGAAAATTTAAATTTAAAAGAAAATTAAATTTGTATCGAAAATTAATCTCAAGAGGGGGTGCATGGATACCTAAGGACCACACCCTGAAGGCTTTAAGGCTCTCAGAACTCCCTTTCTCAGTAGATTTTGAACACCATAGTTACTCTTGTAATAAAGTGAAAAATGAAACATTCAAAGAAAAAATTTAAAGAAAGTCCTCGTGTTATAGATCGAGGGACTTCAGCGCATTTTTGTGTTAGCGATCAGTATTCGATTAGCAAAGTACTGCGTATTAAATAAGTTTATCATGAATATTTTGTGACTTAAATAAATTCGACGGCTCGATAACGGTTTTTTGGCATTCAAATTTTCTAACGGTCAAAATATATTTGAAAATTTCCCGCGTAAATGCACTTGAAAATCATTAATTATAGTATAATTAACAATTTGCACGGTGAATTTTCATATTTAAAAATGGTTTGTCATTTAACGGTTTTTTGAAATTCAAATTTTCTAACGGTCAAAATATATTTGAAAATTTCCCGCGTAAATGCACTTGAAAATCATTAATTATAGTATAATTAACAATTTGCACGGTTAATTTTCATATATTAAAATGGTTTGTCATTTAACGGTTTTTTGAAATTCAAATTTTCTAACGGTCAAAATATACTTGAAAATTTCCCGCGTAAATGCACTTGAAAATCATTAATTATAGTATAATTAACAATTTGCACGGTGAATTTTCATATAATAAAATGGTTTGTCATTTAACGGTTTTTTGAAATTCAAATTATCTAACGGTCAAAATATATTTGAAATTATCCCACTTGAAGTTGGCTCTATTGTATTGAAAACAAAAAATCATTAATTATAGTATTTAGCATTGGTTTTGAGATTTTTAAATGTCCGGGGGGCCAATAACTCGATGGCACGGAACTAATGCAAAAAACTAGAGCTCTCTACGATGTCTAGATCAAAAGTTTTTGTTAGCAGCCGAACAGCCGAACAGCCGAACAAAGTGCATTATTAAGCTACCTTTTTAAAACAAGTTTCAAAAATGCGCTAAAAATGCACAGATTTAAAATACAAATCAACAATTCATTCAAATATAAATCAATAAAAAATTGTATGATATAAAAATGAAGACAAAAGTGTCAATAAGTCACAATAAATGACAAATTTCTTAAAAATTTAAAAATCTAAAATCAATAATTGTCATTATACACACAATTCAAATAATTATTCCAACATTATTATACTAAAAACTAAATAATTGAAAAGTCAAAAATGAAAAAAGTAAAAAATTAAAATTAATGAATTTAATAAATAAAATTAATAAATTAAAAAAATAATATAAATAAATCAATAATAAAATAAATAAATGAAAATAAACACTATTCAAATATTTATTACAACATTATTATATTAAAAAGTTAAAATTTAAAAAAAAAATTTAAAAAAATAATGTTCTAGCAGAGCGTAGTTTCGATCTACGGACCTCTGGGTTATGGGCCCAGCACGCTTCCACTGCGCCACTCTGCTTATGAACACTTGATAATGGATTTGGCAAAAGTGTTCTATTTAAAGCAGAGGTGAACATTTTTCTATGTATTAGAAAATGAAAAATAAGAAAATAAACATGGAAATGATTTTTATTATTATCAATTTTTGATAATTTTTTACAAAAAAAATCATGTGAGTGTGAAAAATCCCATGAAATAAAATTAAAATCTTATGAAATAAGTAGAAATAAGTAATTTTTTAATCTCTTACAAATGTAACCCTTAGTTTTTGTCAACGACAGGGTAGCTAGAAATTTGGTGGGGGAAGGGGACATGGGAAAAAATATTAGCTCAAAAACCTTAATTTTATTTGTTTTTGCCACTTTTTTCGATAAAAGTGGTGGAAAATCACCTAAACCCTCCCTAAGGGGGTGGTCCTTATTCGTCTGAGTACCTTACTCGATATCAAAATTCAATACTTTTTTTTTTATTTTGTTTAAATCGAAAAATCTTCTTTCGTTGCAAAACATATTAAAGACTACTCGCGTTTCAATGATTTGTTCAAAAATAAAAAATTGGGCACCCTCTCTTCAAAAATTCTGGCTACGCTCCTCATGATTATGCTAAAACGGATATTTGAGCCACCCCAGACAAATGACAGATATCTCAACCAGACAATGCTACGAAGAGATATCAGTTGGTCTAGATACTTGCAGCGTGCTCTAGTAGATACCGACTACATCACCCTGACTTTTTAGATACCCAAAATATTACTCAGAATCTCTTTTAGTCTCAATAAATCAAATAATAATCAGAAATATACAAAAAATCTGAAGTTTTATTTAGAAACACCCAATTAGCTTCAAGAAACACGATATAAGTCACTTGATAACCATTCCCACATGTTAAAAAATTCAAATCAAATTCTGCAATCATTTTTACTACATTTGACTATTTACAAGCCATTCTAACTTGACCAACTCATATGTTAATCATTTATCCAATCTAATCCAATTCCAATACAGCAGTTTTAATCTAATCCCGACCTTAAGGTGAACAACCGGCTTCAAGAATCATAAATCAACTTCTAATTCAATTTATAATACAAAATTGAAAACATTGTTGTAAATAAGTTACGACTTATATATTTTTTTGTTGCTGTCTATCAATGACAGTAAATCTAAGTCTAGATTCTCAATTTTTTTTGTATGTGCTACTTTAACCCTTTCCTTGATAATTTTAATTGCAATGCATAAAAATTCCTCTAAATTTAGATTTCATTGTTAAGTCGTGAACCGTTTTGAGTTTGTCGGAATTGCACGTTGCCACTAATTTCCATCAATTAAGTAAAGCGAATTTTGAAAAGGTCTATTTTTAGCCCCGAATTTTAAATGCATCAGGTGTTAATATATTTTTTTTTCTGCCAATAATCGTCAGTAATGCGTGAAATAATGTGAAATAGTTCACACAATAATAATAAATTTATGTGTGAGATGAGGCATTCATAAAGGCAGATGTTCATTATATTTTTAAAGTAAATATGACGATAAAGATCGTAAAATGAATGCTGTTAATTGAAATTGCTTGCATTGTTTCGAATTACAGACAATAAAGACTTTTTTTAGCATCAGCAGCAGCTATGAGTGTTGAGTGTATAACATATGCAGAAATAAAACAAATAATGCTAAATTAACACAAGTGTATTCCAGGCCTCACATCATTATAAATCAACGGAAGCTTTAGCGGATACATTTTACGGCTTGTGGGTAGCATCAGAGTTGGCAATTATTTAATTTTTATTGTCATTGAACATTTTTTGCATGCACTGAATTATATTTTTGGAATTAATAAGGGGTCGTTCGCAAATTACGTCACGCTTTAGGGAGGAAGGGTATAAGAATTTGTGAAGGTCCAAATACAAAGTTTTTCTTTCTTTCGTTTTTTTGTGTGACGTAATTTGCAAACAACCCCTAAACTGCTAATCATTTAAGCGGCACAAAACTTTTTGTCGAATTCTTAAATTTATTGACGGAGTTTGCAATTAAAAATGTAAAAAGAAACTAGAAAGCAAGAAAACCACAAGATCATTGATTTTGTCAGCTATTTGACTCGGTGGATATAATTTCTTAAATGACAAATCGATCAATTTGAGCTCATGATTAAACTGGATATGCTGGTTTTGAATACGAGAATGTGCATTTATCAAGGATGCAGAACTGATCAAAAATGATCAATAGTCGTTTGATCAATTCTACGCCCTTAGTATTTGACCTAGGTTGGTTTCATCGGTTTGCCAGGGAGGGAGGGGTCAAGAACCCCCTCCCCCCACGAAATAATTTTTACATGGGAAATTTTATTCTGAGAAATAATTTTTCTCTTAATTTTTTCCAGAAACTCTAATTTGTAGTTCACGTACCGTTAGAAATAAAATACAAAAAGTTGAGTAAAAAAATGAAAAAAAATTGGGTTCCCTTTAAAAAGAATGACTCTTGCTCTATTAAAGACAATAGCTGAGTTATACCATCAGGGTACACCAGAAAAATCAGCCCCTGGTTCCAACATCTCATGTTATTGCAATACTCTGGGAATCGAACTCAAGTTCTTAAAAACATAAAACGGAGTTTATCTACACGTATATTTTGTAAAATATAATTAAAAGTGTTTTATAAGTTTCAACATTTAAAAACTTTAAATAATTAATTATTTTAATGGATTTTTAAATTATCTGAATTAAAATTTTTGATAATTTTTCTTTAAGATTATTGAAATTTTATGACCGACGACAGAATCATTTGAATTTGTATCATCTCCTAGAACATTGGTGTTCAAACTATGCATGGTACCAGCTTAAAGTCAGATTTGCATTTGAATCCAGCACCAAGTATCACACTGGTTCCATGTAGAAATATTTCTTTCTGTGCTGTTCAGGAATGTCTGATGTTTCGCGAGAAAATTTTTAAATTAGTCAAAAAAGACCTGATTTTGATAAAAGTAGAAATTTTTATTTTAAAAAATGAACGTCTTCATAGAACAAAAAAAAACTTTGCCAAATTACGGTATTTTCCCCTAGAAGATGCTTATACGTATTATTGATTAAAATATTAAATTGCGGATTTTTGCTTAAACTCTTTGCATATCTCAGCAAAATTATCATTAAGTATATTCCGCATATAAACACTACCAGTTTTTTTTCATATTATTTTTTAGAAATATGAACAAAATTCCAGTTTTCCAACTCTAGACACGTTAGACAGATTCAAATCTCATCTTTAAAATTACGTCACAATTAATGGGGGATTTTTCTTCTCACTTCTAAAACTCACACAAAACATTGACCTAGAAAATCTTCGGAAATTTTGTCATGCATGCAATTCACACCAGATTTTTCACACTTTTGCGGACTTGCTCTTGAAAAATCAAGATTGATAAATTTCATAACTTTACAAATTCGCACATTTGACTTGCAAATAAAAATATAAACATTAAAACAGACTCATTAATGGAATGCGGTTGGTTTGAATTGTGCAAAAATTTTTGCTTGAAAAGGTTTCCGGATCTGAGTTCAATAAGAAATGAGAATGAGAACTAAAATAAAATAAGATAAAATGAGTCATTTACATTTACGAAAATAAGAAATATCTATATGTAGGAATAGAGAGGCGGGTGTGCAAGAAGTCACGTGTACAATATTTGTACATTAGAGTTAAGCATGTTGAGCAATCAGTATTTGGTTTGGAAAGCATGAAAAAATGGTAGGATGTAGACGGTATGTTGGGATTTGAGTGAATAAGGTGCATATTTTTTTCAATTAAATAATTTAGAACTTAAACAATTTTTTATAGCTTTTGTGGAATTTGAATTCGAAGCTGAATTTAACGGTTACTTGGAATTTGAATTTTGAGCCACATGTAACGGTTTTTAGGAATTTGAATCCAAACGGTTTTTTTGAAATTTGAATCTTAATTTACCAGTCAATGGTTTTTCAAAATTTGAACTTGAATCTAAATTCAACGATTTTTTGGAATTTGAATTTAAATTTACTGGTTTTTTAAAAATTGAGTTCAAATCTAAATCTGAATTCAGCGGTTTTTTGAAATTTGAATCTAATTATACCGAATTTTTGAAATTTGAATCTGAATCTAATTTCGACGGTCTATTGATTCTGATGTTTAATTTAATTGAAAACCGAAGTTTAGCCAGTCAAAGCTACCAAAACATAACATCCACATTTAATAGCTTCACACAAAAAAATCAATCTAAATTTTATTACTTCGGCAGTAACTCACAAATTATTTACACTGTTAAGTCCAATATAATATTCAACAGGAACATGTTTAACATATGTTAGGTCATCGAGCATTGAAATTCGATACAGTTCCTTTTCAGACTAGCCATTCCATACTTCATCAACGTAAATGACCTTGCATATATTTTGCACATCTCTATGTGTTATGTAATTGTCATTAATTTAAATTAATTTTCAATTGCCTCGTAATGTGAATTCAATTTTTCCTGATTTTTTTTTTCTCTCTTTCCATATTCATAAATATTTTATTATTATTATTATTTTGCCTTCAAATTCGCTAATGCAATTGAACATTTATGATCATTTCTGAGGCTTTAGTCTCACTATAATAAAATTTGCAAAGTACCGTTGATGTTTTGCTGATCTACACCGTGTTGATGACAATATATTTTCATTAAAAGCGACTGAATGACGACTATCCGGATCCTATAGCTCATGTAATTTTCTTGTTATTATAATTAGATAAATTTTATTTATTGTTTAATTATGTTGAATAAACTTTTATAATGATGATTTCAAAGATAATGATGCTGGGATGACGATGTTATTTGCGATGTTATGAAAAATTGATTTTGATGACTTAGTTAGTGTTATTTCACAAGTTAATATTTTATTATGTGATAATTTTTTGGGGTATTAGCTGAATAGTGTCAATTGATTTTTATTGGATCTTGTGGATTCTCCAAAATTATGTGTTCTTAATTAAGTGATATTTTGATGAATCTGTCAGTGTTTTATTGATTTTCAATTTTTGGAAGAAAAGTTCAACTTTTCCTATAAAAATTTCAATCTCTAAGGGGACTTCAGACCCCCCTAGACCCTCTCACTGCGCTCCTGTTCTATTATTAGACACTAGGCACTATGGGGCAAAATTGAAAAAAAGCGGCCATCCACTTTTTTTTAGCAATGTTTCAAATATCCATTCAAAGTTAATTTTTTCTTGTAGAGGACATAAAAATAGGCTTGCATACCAAATTTCAGGTCATTTGATGTTGTTTCCGCGATTCTGTGGCTGTTTGAAGTTGAAAAGGGGTCAAAAATCCGATTTTTTCACACCCTATTTAAACTGGGAATTCTCTACAATGGTTAAAGATATTGAAAAACGGTTTTCAGTTAATAATAGTGGTATATAAGAGCTTTATTTTGACATACCACAAAGTTTATAACTTTATAGTTTTGGTGCCGGTATGGTAGTAAAAGCATGAAAATCATAGGAAAAATATCTTCAAACATGCCAAAATTATCTTAGATGGCCGAATTCCCTTGATATTTTTATGGAATCGTGTAGCTCCTGGCTTCTTGTTTTCAAAAATGTATAAATATTGGGCAGTTCCAGGTACCCTAGAAAAGTTATGGCAATTTTACTGAGCCGATCTATATTTGCCCAAAAACTAATTTTTCTGATAAAAAAATGAGAATTATGAAATTTAATATGGTTTTTGATGTATTTTAGTCATTTATGCTATTTTAAGACAAATTGCGAAGAAATTTTTGCAAAAAGTCCAAAATATACCGAGATATAGGGTACATGTGTTGTCTGACGACTTCACCCTTTTTCACCTCACTCAAACAGCTGTAACTTTTACAAGTTGTAATATTTTTTAATTTTTTCTTCTGTTTTATGTAGCTTAAATTAGTACATTTCTAGAGATATATAAAACTTGATAGTTGAGTATGGTCTTGGTCATGAATACGGCCCTTGTTTGTGACCAACCCCAAACAAGTGAAAATCTCAAAAACATCATTTCTTAATATACTATTTAAAAGCATATTTAGACATTGCATTTAGATTTTTTATATTTAATAATGATAATTATGACCATTAAAACTCAAAATTTGTGTTTTCGAAACTCCATGCTACCTGTGGTCAGTCTCTCGGTAGCCTCTTAGGAAGCACCCTAGTAGTCTCTATTTGGTCACCAAATCTTGCAACTGAAGATATTTTACAGACTTTTATCGATTGATATATGATATCTATGCATATTTAGAACAAGATTCATCTGTTTAAGGTACTTTTTAGCTAGAAAATGGCATTTTTGACAATTTTCTTCGAGATTGGCTTACGTCGGTCACATTCAATGTACTCTCATGGCAACAATAACTAAGTTATATACACGTATTATATATTTTTATAAAGGTATTGACATCAGCTAACAAATTCAAAAAACAGGAGTAAAAAATATTGCTTCTGTAAAAAGTTATGAGCCTTTAAGTAGTCTCAAAAAGCACCAAGTCGGCAACCAGCATAGATAAAAATACAAAAAAGCAAATTTTGATGAAATTTTAGACTTGTTTTGCCTTTTTTGGGGTCTCTTAATGACTCAGAATTACTTTTTGGATCAAATCATTTCAAAATTTGCTTTTTTGTATTTTTATCTATGCTGGTTGCCGACTTGGTGCTTTTTGAGACTACATAAACAGTCATAACTTTTTACAGAAGCAATATTTTTTACTCCTGTTTTTTGAATTTGTTAGCTGATGTCAATACCTTTATAAAAATATATAATACGTGTATATAACTTAGTTATTGTTGCCATGAGAGTACATTGAATGTGACCGACGTAAGCCAATCTCGAAGAAAATTGTCAAAAATGCCATTTTCTAGCTGAAAAGTACCTTAAACAGATGAATCTTGTTCTAAATATGCATAGATATCATATATCAATCGATAAAAGTCTGTAAAATATCTTCAGTTGCAAGATTTGGTGACCAAATAGAGACTACTAGGGTGCTTCCTAAGAGGCTACCGAGAGACTGACCACAGGTAGCATGGAGTTTCGAAAACACAAATTTTGAGTTTTAATGGTCATAATTATCATTATTAAATATAAAAAATCTAAATGCAATGTCTAAATATGCTTTTAAATAGTATATTAAGAAATGATGTTTTTGAGATTTTCACTTGTTTGGGGTTGGTCACAAACAAGGGCCGTATTCATGACCAAGACCATACTCAACTATCAAGTTTTATATATCTCTAGAAATGTACTAATTTAAGCTACATAAAACAGAAGACAAAATTAAAAAATATTACAACTTGTAAAAGTTACAGCTGTTTGAGTGAGGTGAAAAAGGGTGAAGTCGTCAGACAACACATGTACCCTATATCTCGGTATATTTTGGACTTTTTGCAAAAATTTCTTCGCAATTTGTCTTAAAATAGCATAAATGACTAAAATACATCAAAAACCATATTAAATTTCATAATTCTCATTTTTTTATCAGAAAAATTAGTTTTTGGGCAAATATAGATCGGCTCAGTAAAATTGCCATAACTTTTCTAGGGTACCTGGAACTGCCCAATATTTATACATTTTTGAAAACAAGAAGCCAGGAGCTACACGATTCCATAAAAATATCAAGGGAATTCGGCCATCTAAGATAATTTTGGCATGTTTGAAGATATTTTTCCTATGATTTTCATGCTTTTACTACCATACCGGCACCAAAACTATAAAGTTATAAACTTTGTGGTATGTCAAAATAAAGCTCTTATATACCACTATTATTAACTGAAAACCGTTTTTCAATATCTTTAACCATTGTAGAGAATTCCCAGTTTAAATAGGGTGTGAAAAAATCGGATTTTTGACCCCTTTTCAACTTCAAACAGCCACAGAATCGCGGAAACAACATCAAATGACCTGAAATTTGGTATGCAAGCCTATTTTTATGTCCTCTACAAGAAAAAATTAACTTTGAATGGATATTTGAAACATTGCTAAAAAAAAGTGGATGGCCGCTTTTTTTCAATTTTGCCCCATAGTGCTAGGGTTTAATTCGTACCAAAATCTTATTTCTCAATTACTCAGACTTATGTCGAAATGACAAGGAGTCGTTCGTAAATTACGTCATGGAAAAAATAACTTTTTAGAACTTCCTCCACCTCCTCGTCACAAATTTCCCTTAAAGAAAAATTTCTTGTGTTTGGACTGTCACAAATTCTTCAAACCCCCTCACCCGTTAAACACTGACGTAATTTTCGAATGACCCCCAAGAATTTGCTTGTCATTTCACATCCTAGTCTATAACTCTCTAAATTTGCAGAACTATATATTCCTATTGCATACGACATGTGAATAAAATCACGTCAATTTATTTAAATAAAGATTGGAATTTACAAAAATAAAATTATTTGAGACATTTGCAGTTTCTGTAAATATTTGAAATTCTTGTTAAAATGTTAAGCAAGGAATGTTGAAAAATACAGAAGACATGGGTATCAACATGTTATTATTGAATGCATTAAGAAGACTGATTAAAATTAGAAGAACGCCAATATTTGGATAAATTTGAATATTTTTTAGTGGAATTACTTAGAACTACTTAATGTTGAAAAATTCCAAACTTTTGAAGGTCTAACAATTTAAAAATTCATATTCTAGAACAATCAAGATAAATTTTTTAAATGATTTTAATCTGAAGCATTTAAGCATCCTGAAAATAAACTATTTAAAATTGGAATATTGCTTAAGAATGTCCTTAATTCAACAATTTCAGCCTCAGGTCCCCCTTCCTGCTTGGAATCATGTAGCTATGTAAACATACTACCGATTCCTGCAGCGAACATTACCGTTACGAATCTGTCAATTATTTCTTTCCTAGTAATTTTAACAATTCACGATTATTT
Source organism: Chironomus tentans (assembly GCA_963573255.1). Classification (NCBI taxonomy): domain Eukaryota; kingdom Metazoa; phylum Arthropoda; class Insecta; order Diptera; family Chironomidae; genus Chironomus; species Chironomus tentans. Next base: position 12,778,252 of record OY754303.1, read on the forward strand.
TTTTCTCAAGTTCATTACCCATCACAAATTGTTTGACTATTTTTTTCCAAAGATCTTTTAGAGACTGCTGCTGAAATGTAAATGTTTTGATCGATATTTGATTTGCCGAGTAATTAAATTTTATTGATTTAAATTAATAATCATTAAAGTCGTTTAATGTGTTCTTGGAAATGTATTGACTATTTTGTTGATTATTAAGATTAATTTTTAATATTTCACTTTATGGTGAAATTCATGGTAAATTGAAACTTAAGGAATTTTATTTAAATTCTATTCTATATTTAAATGAATAGAAAACTATAAAATTTAATTAACTTTGTGTAAATAGAAATAGGTAAATTGCATTTTTAACTATAACTGTGGTACTAAGGAACTGCTTTTATCCCGAGCGGCACAACGTTGTCGTTAGGGCACCACTACGTTGACGTTATAATGGCAGAACGTCAATATGACAATTTTAAATTTATTTCGACAATTTTAAATTTATTTTGACAATTTAAAATTTCCCATAAAAGGTGAATTTCATTAAAACAATAAAATTTGAAATGAATATTTTTGTCCATCTCAATAATTCCATTAAATATTAAATAAATTCACCGAATACACACACGCATCTATATGTTAATCCCCATTTAGTGAATCATGATCTTTTAATAACTCCGGAAATTCTTGTGAATCAAGAAAATTACCCAAATTGTGTAATACTTTCTTAAAGAACATTTCCCCATTTGGTCTACGTGCAATTGACTGCCATTGTCGTCACAAAGCAAGCTCCTTAGTTAAATTCTCATTGAGATTCTAACGGTGAATAGGATCAATGTCAAAAAGTGAAGAAATAATGGGAAAAACTTTATTGGATGTAGAAGTAGTGGCAGAAAGAGAGAGAAAAAAATATAGACATTTGAAAATAGAAGTAATAAACAAACTTGTTAAGAACATGTGGATTCTCATATTGAAGCGTGATTGAAAGGTTTTTATTTATTTAGCTTTTTTTTATTTGTTGTGTTATTAAGTAAATTAATTTGACAATGTGTTGAAAATTGAGATTTTAGAGATATTGAAAGAATTTGTCGGGAAGATGAGGTCAAATCCTATGGATAAATGTCAAGTATTCTAGTATTGATGATGTTATGTAATTTGTATAAAATAGTTTGAATATAAATAGAATGTTAAAATAAGGAATATTTAAATATAGAATTTATTAAGGATTTGTTTACTAAAATTAAATTTTTGCAATTTTCATGTCAATTAGACTGATTTGAAACAAGAAAAGTATTTTAAGCTGTTTGCTCACTCATTTATTATCGTTTTCTATACCTTTACTTACAAAAAATCAATCTACTAAGTCAAATTTTGATTAAAAACATTGCAGGTGGAATGTAAACAAAGAAATTTAGTTTTCCCGTCATTTGTTATTTTTCAAAAAAAAATTCAAATTTTAAGATTCTTCAGACTAGATTTCTTTCCGTCATTCTCAACATCTAACTACACAATCTTCTAAAACATAATGACGACATAGTAAATTACTCGACGCATTCCAAAAACTCATATTTTGCTTATCTCGAAATATTTTAGAGTACTTCTCGTATTTAATCCATGAATCTGTCTTATTATTTACTTCATGACTCAATAGAATTCTTAATAAACTGATCACAGCATCAAAAGCAATTGATCGATAAATATTTGAATTGCTAATAATAAAGATTTTCAATACAATAGCCAAACTTATGGAATTCAATTACTCACGTAGACAATTTTTTTTTCTCACCAGATTGTTTATTTCTCTCAAAATTCGAGATCAGCTGTTGCTCCATATGATCATGACATGTGTACAGTCAGTCTCAGTCTCTTTTTTTTAAAAAAAAGTCTTCTCTTGCTCTCTTTTCAACAAATGATAAATTGCCGGCTCACAGAGATCTTTGAGTTCAGTATTCGCACAGCCTTTGTCGATTGGAGTGTGCATACTTGAGTCTTTACTTTTTTCCTGCTATTTTTATCTCAGTTTCGCGTTTAAAATTCTTTTAATTTTTATAAATCTTCATTTTTGATTTAATTTTTTGTTATTTTGTTTGTTTGACAAGAAAGATTGTGCGTATGTGACGAGATAATAAATAAATAAAGCTTGACAACAAAGTGGGACTTAACAACTACAAATAAACACAGTTTGATGAATTTCCTAGTTTTGATCTAAATAAAATCAAGTGACATTTAAAGAAATAAAAATAAGAATCTAGAAAACTCAGTAGAAGAACTTAATTAAAGAATTTTTGTGTGAGTTATTTTTGAGAATTGACGACTTTTTTTTCGTGTGATTGGCTGATTAAAAATTAGTCAGGAACTGAAGGATTATTGATGTTGAAGAATTTTTTTGTGATATTTTTTTATTGAGACGAATTTAAAGACGAGAAAAATTGATATTTTTGGAGGACACAGAAAAATATTTTGGAGAGTAAAAAGAATCTGGAGACCAAGAGAAGAATTCTGAAGAAAACGAGATATTCTTGAAGATTAAGATAAAAATCCTGGAGTGAAAAAAAATTATTGGAACTTGAATAAATCTTGAAGGACAAAAAAAACCTCAAAAACTTTAAAAATATCAAAAAGAGCAGAATAAAGTCTATAAAAAAATTAGAGGAGCAAAAAATTCTTGAAGCAACAAGAAAAATTTCTAAAACTTAAAATATTGAAAAAAAGCATCAAAAACAACTAACTTTTAAAGTTAGACAAAATATTTCTATGTATAGAAAGAAATATTCATATAGAAAGAGATTGTCCAGGTGCAGAACACATTTTTTGCCACCAGAGAAAATTTTCTAGCAAATTTGAAACTGAATTAAATGAATTGAAGCATTTGGAGGTCGAATAAAAATATTCTTATGAGAAAAAAGCAAGTTTGTGATAAAAATAATTGTGAAAGTTATAAAAGTATTTTTAAAAAACTTAAAAAAGTTATAAAATTTTGAAAAACTTAAAAATTTTATAAAAATTTCAAATTTAAAAAATTTATAAAAATTTTAAATTTAAAAAACAAATATAAAAATAAATAATTGTGAAAGTTATAAAAGTATTTTTTAAAAAAATTAGTTTAAAAAATTTCTAAAAATTGAAAATTTCTAAAAATTTAAAATTAATAAAAACTTCAAAAAATTCAGAAAACTTTAAAATTTAAAAAAAGCTTAAAAAATTCAAAAATTTAAAAAAAATCAAAAATTTATGAAAATTCAAATTTTTGATAAAGTTGAACTTTCTGAAAAAATTTGTCGAATTTCACAAGTTACAAAAAGTGAAATTTTGTGATTAATAATATAACTATCAAAAAATTTGTGTTATAAACTATAATTGTCAACAAAATTTGACTGTATTAACTTTATTTGAGCCTTATAAACGCTATCTACGTATAAAAAATATCATCAGAGCCTAAGGACCTCCATCTGAGCTCTAAGAAGTTACACCACAAACTAAAAACTCAATTGGAGCCTGAAAACCTTAAAAATCCCACATCAGAACTCAAAAAACGACCAAAATCCAAGAACAAAATTCATTCACAAAAACCAACACTCAAATGTGTTAATTAAGTTCATTTTAATATCATAAACTGGCCCCTCATCTCAAACACATCAGAAAAAACCGCTTCAACTTATTAAAAAGCAACAAAGAATCTACAACTAATAAAAAATCCACAACAGACACCAACAAAACTTAAGAATCATCTGCAAATATTTTAGATTGCAATAAAGAAAATTCATCAAAATAACAACAAAAGTAAGTAACATGCTTTAAGCTCTAATTGCGTTAGCAAAGTGAAGGTTTTCTTGTCTACCCGTGCATTAAATTCTTTCGTCATTTTCTTCTCGTACACGAATATGTCTATAATTGTCTCATGACTAGAGTTCCTGATCCGGAAAGTATCGTACATATACATAATTTGTAATTTGAGGCTGTTCAATTTCAAGTTTAATGTTTCGCGCATTTTATTACCTCAACACGGACTTCAGGTTCAATGTCTTGATTGCGAGTTGGGTTGTTCATGAATGACGGGTACTAAGAAATTGGAATTTTTGACATTTCATCCTCTTTGTCTTTAATAAGAATTTATTGGAGTCTCAGACCCTCCCCTAAATATTAGACGCCATTTATGAACGACCCCACTTAATTTTTATTACATTTTTATTTTGTTTTAAGCTGGTCTGTAGCTTTATTTCGTCAAAATATGATCTGCATTAAATTATGACATAGTAAAGCTTAACGGATGGCAGGGGTGGAACCAAAGAATTTTCAAGGGAGGTTTTCAATTTTTTTTTGAAATTTTTTCTAAAAAACCCCTGCAAATTGAAACAAAAATTCCATCGAGGTCCCCTAATCCCACCCCCTGGCTACGAATGGACTAGTTTTACAGATTTCTGTAGAATTATTTTGAAAATCAAATCAAAGGATTAATTGACTCCATAATTAGAGGATTAATGAGCTACGTATGAGGAACAATGATAAAAAATTCAGCATCTGCTAAATCTCATTAAAATTATTTCAATGAAATAAAACGAAATATTATTTATTTTTTCAATCTCGTATCTTTCGAATAAAGTAGACAGTATCAAGGAATTTTTCTGGTATTTTTTACGCATATGACCGACCTTGACAAAAATTTCCTTGAAAATGTCTTGATTTTTTTTTTGGAATTTGTTATCGTCATGATATTTTTCGAGAAACTTTGCGAAGGGCATTTTGAGTCCTTTCTATTTTTTTTATCGTTTTTGTCATGTTTATTGGGGAATTAAATGAGCAGAATTAATGGTGTTGTTAAGTTTTCGATAAGGTGATGTGAGGTGTTGCTGTAGATTGTGTTGGAACTTCCTTAATGGAATAATGCTTGAATTTATGTCTTGAATTGAGTAGTATTGCCATGAACTAGGTATTAGGTATACAGGTGTCATTCTGGTTATAGTCATGACAATGACATATCTAGAAGGGTCTGGAAAATATTTCAAGGGGGCTTCTGTAATACCTCATCAGAAAATTCTAAAATATTGACCAAATTATCAGTTAGAACGTCAGAAACAGAGACTAAAACCCTATTATATCCCTTCTCATAGAAATGATCATTCCTTGATATCAATTGTTAAATACTAGTTTAGCAGAATATCAGCATGTACTGGACATGTGAGCGACAAGTGCTGCTACACCAGAACTAGTCAATATTCTCATAAATTTATTTAAAGAAGACACTAAAGGAGGCACTGCAGCCTGAAGATAGTTTTCCTAAAACTTTAGTAATAATTTGTCAAAATTGCCTCCCAAGAAATTCTCCTTAATTCTAATTCCAATAATTTTCCGGTTATTTGAGAGTCACGCGAATATTCCTCTCTAACTATGACTACCTCCGACTAACTAAAGATTCAATTTAGTAATTTTATATAATCACATGTTCAGCACGTGAAGTGACCTTGTAGTTTCTTGACCGCAATTTGGCCAAAAAATATTCCATTGAAAATGTTCTTGCAAACAATAAGATATCTCATATGGAACTGAAGAATAGTTGAAATTATGTCTGTCTAAAATTTTATGGCATTCTTTGGTGGAAGTTGATTTTTGATCTATTTTAAGATGAGGAAATGTTGGGAATTTGACCTCTGAATTAAGGTGATCAGGGGTGGATATAAGGAAAGCTAAAATCCTGTATTATAGATGATTTTTAAAGGAATAGTATCAATACTGCCCTCTTTGGGTGTCAGAAAATTTGAATTTTTAAAAAAAATTTGACCGCTATTTTTCATAAAGTTTTGCTTCTAATTTTTCAAATTTTTGTAGCTTCTTATCAGATTATAATTTTTACAGGATTCAGTGGGGTCTGGATCGCAGATAATGTCCAAAACTGCAAGTTTTTTGTATAAAATACTCCCCAAGTTCCCAAGAAGTACAATAATCAACTCCAATCAGCCTTAAAAGCACTAAACTCCTCCCAAAACCCAAAATAAATCAAAATTACCTCAATAATCGACACAAATAGACTCATTAACTAACAAAAAACTTTCCATAAGTAGTCAGAATTGCAATAAATCAAGCCCAATTGCTCAAAACCATTAAGAAGTCTGTTGATGAAAACAAAGATTATCATCTTCCAAAATATCCGCCCACAACTTCATCACTATGAATAAGAACACTAAAAAATCTCAATTTCAAATGAGGCACCTGCTTTTTCTTTTAATACTTAAGTTCTCATATTTTATTCACGTTCTCATTTTATCACAGAATCAATTTCGAGAGTTCCGCATTAATAGAATTTTAAGAGATGAGACACAGCACCTGCGAACACTTACAAAAAAAGAAATCAGTGATCGTATAATTTTTATGAGCATGCGAACTATTTGTAAGGAAAGATTCTTAAAGTTCATTGACTGTCGTCTAAGTATTAATGACACTTGTATTAAGATATCCATAAAAATAACTTCTAATAACACATTATTAGTATTCTGGTTCTCATCGCATTCTCGTGCTTTTATTCATCTACAAATGTGTCTTCTCAACTTCTTCTTGTGTCGATCTTCTTCAGATTATTACATCTAACCACAATGTCGCCTTATTTGGCTGGTCATTCCCGGATTTCGAGTAAGAGAGTTCTTTTCAATTATTGACTACAGATCTTAAAAAGATGATTAAGAATGAGAATTCAAAAGAATGAGTTTGATGACACAATTTTGATTGTTTAATTTGAGAAGGCATTGTAAATAACAGGGTTGTCACAAATGGAACTGTTTTGCCATAAAAAAGCTTGATTTTTTTCGTGCCAAAATGTATATTTTAATACAGATGTAAGGCTGGTCATGTTAAGATGTTAAATATTTGCATAGAATTTGCGAGATTTAGACGAATTTTGAGAGACACATGTCGACATGATGAAAAAATTTATCTTGTTGGGGTCAATCACAAATAAGGTCTATCTATGTATTGGACACTATTGTTCGCGTTTTGTCCGTCTGTACCGTGAATTTTTAAATTTTACTAATACTTTCTGGCCATTATTTATCATTTTAACGGTTATACTTCAAAAAAATACCATTTTTTTCAAAATCTTTTTAACCGTTATTTTTTAAAAAGTTTTTTACCGTTAATTTCGAATTTTTTGGGCTTTCTTTTTAACGTGACTTCGTCCGTAATTTTATATATCTCCAGACCTCTCCTAACTAAATGTTGGACGTCATTTATAAACGACCCCATGTAAAAAGACAAGATCAATAAGAATCATTTCATAATGACTTGAAAATTATTCTCTTTGTGATCCTCTTTCACCCCCTGTTACGAAAATGCTCTAGTCATCGACCTTCTCTCTTTATATAATTTTTCATAAATCTGGGATTGACCCGGATGAGAGAAGCTATCGACCAGAGTACTACTAAATAAATGAAACTTAGCACAATGCATGAGAAATATTCAATTTATTTCTGATTGTCCCAGACAGATTGTGACATTTAGCAAATTGTTCCGGATTTAGTTTTGAAATGTTCATTGATTGATGTTTTAAGTACTTAGTTTGAAGTTAAATCCATCTTGTCATTCTCAAAATCGTTCAAATTTAATAAATTTTTCCCTCTCATCTTATTATTACAGATGCATAAAGGAAGCAACACAAATCTCGAAGTATCTAATCACGTCCGATGGCAAATACCACGAGCATCTCTCTCATCTGGTTCTCGTTCAATTTACAGTTCGACTGATTCAATTCAAGGAAGTCTCAACAGAGCCAATCAGCTTCAGCAACATAACAAGAGAAATATGAGACGTGAAAGTTACTCAATCGAAAGTGAAGGAATGAAGAAGAAATTGAATGAGAGACGAGATGAAGGACCTTACTCCATGCCATCATCATCTGTCTCATCATTATCATCAACAATGCAGCCGAATAAAAAGTTCAGTCGAAGGAAATTCTCTGAGAATTTAGTCATGAATGGAAGTCAAATTGACGAATTAACAGCAGTAGCTGATGTGAGAGTTCATGGCAGTTCGTCTCGTTCATCTTCACAAGGGTCATCATCGAATAGTTTACACGTATGTCTCACATTGATGTGACCTTGTCATGTACTTAATTATTGATTATATTTCTTTTTTACATTCACAGAGCGCATCTTCGTTGCTGTTAAGTGTTCAGAATCTAGAAAAATTTACACGAATGACAAACAATCAAGATAGAATAAGTAATTTGAAGAATATTCCCCGAAATGAGTGTGATAATGAGAATGACAAACTTCAGTCATCAGCAGCAACAAACAACCACATGATAATAGATATGAATAAGTTAATTGATAATAAGACAACAAATGGGAATAATAATGATGACAATATTGACACAATATGTAGCCAAGAATATCATCATAACAATTTAAGGCGTAAAGAACACGATCAGCTGTCAATTGCATCATCGACACACTTTACTCTCGTCAATGGATGCGGACGATCATCAAATTTGAAATCACACAACTCGTTCTGCCGTCATGGGCGTCAAATTACTATTCTTATTGTGACAATGACTATTTTCTTTACGATTGGCATTCTTTTCGTGCTTTACCTTATGGATCGTAAGTTACACAACCCAAGAATCAAATCCAATTAGTGGCTAATTTTCATGTTTAAATTCTAACAGGTCGAGCTAAGGCGATGCCAGCATTTCATCAATAAACTCGTGATGTAGCAATGTTATAGCCCATTTCAAAAGCAGACGACTGTTCTGACATCAGCAGCAACGTCATCAATGTAAAATAAAGATAACTTTAAGTATGTCTTGTGTAAACACTTTTAAAAAGTAGTTAAACTTTTTTTGTGATTAATTTAAATTAAACGGCAACGCTCAGCACGTGAAATGTATCGTATGTAATTCCCCTTAGTTATTCTTCTAGTCAATTAGTGGTTAAGAGACAAAAATTATTTGTGTATGCTCCATGTGACTTCTTTCTTAATTTCTTATGGCTACTGAATTAAATATAATATGATTATTGATTATAAAGTTGCATGGATAATTGTAAATGCTTCTGAGTTGCACATTATGGATTTACTTTAGTGATTTACCCGAAAAGCATATTGTAAGTTATAGATTTGTTTATCAAGCACTTGATTTTCTTACAGAAATAAATAAAATTCGATAGTAATGCAATTTTATTCAAAATTTTAGTTTTTCAACTAAGTTTTCTTAGTGATTTAATGTTATTTCATTACTAAGTTGGCTCATTATCATATTGTGACTTTTTTGATGTTAATTTAACTCTAGTTAATTATTTTTAATTAAAAATTAAAAGAATCAAACTTTTGTTTTGGAATTTTTTTCAGAACCTTACAATTTTTTGCATCTTTTTCCAAACCTTACAAATCCTGCATCATTTTTGAAAGCCTTACAATTTTTTTTGCATCATTTTTGAAAACCTTAAATTTTTCTTCTTTTTTTTGAATTTTAAAAGTCCGTTAAACTAGCTTTGCATAAATTATTAAGAAATCTAGTTCTTCGTGCATTATAAACAACAATTACACAACTTTTATGACCATTAATGTGCATCTCGCTATTAAATTTCCACCTGTCTCATCTTTCTTTCCTTATGTGATTCTTAATAATATTTACTATGATTTTAATAGGCTTAAATTAAACATTTTATTCCATTTTATGTAAGCAAAACGTTTTCATGTTTCAACAGTAATTTATGCGAAATAGTAGCAAAAATATTTTTACTATTATTAATGTTAATGATAATAATAATCATCATAATTTACTGTGCATAAAATTGTAAAAAAAATATTATTTTTTTGTAAAAAAAAATTTAGGTAGTTCTTTTTATGTGAACAATTAATAATAAAAAAAATATTTGTAGCATCTCATAAAGAACTGTTTTTTATTTTTATGATTTTATTCAATGCCAAAATGGATCAGCTGAACGAGAATCTCAACTATGAGTGTTCGAATTTGCACGTATCTGATATAAAAATATATTTTTTTCCATGATTTCTTCGTATTTTATATTCCAAGAAATATTTTTTACGAGATTTTCTGTGCAGAGAAACTAGATCTGAATCTTGTGAGGAACTAGAACATGTAAAATAATACCAAAATTGTAAAATCGACTATATTATGCAAATAAAGTTTATAATCACCAATTCAATGATTTCATAAGTTTAAACATTTTTACAGCAGCTTTATTTACCTTATTTTAAAAATTAAAAAGGAAAGGATGGCAAATGGTTGAAGTCATGATGTGACATTAATCTGACTAAATTAATTTCGTCAATGGCGTGTTTTCTCGTTAAATGCAAAAAAATTGATAATAAAACTTACTTTGAAGATGAAAAATTGGTAAAAATTTCTTGATTCATTGCAGGAGAAGATTAGTGTATAGGAACTGGTATTGTCCCCGTCAGTCATGATAGGAAACAAAATATTTCACTAATGGGATAAAAATTTAGAAACCTTTTCAGAATTTAACAACACTTTTTAAACTGGAATCTTAAAAACTTTTTTTTTAATTTTTTAAATCTTTTTTAAATTTTTTAAATTTTTTTTTTTTGAAATTTTTAAACTTTTTTTACATTTTTTAATTTTTTTTTTGAAATTTTTAAACTTTTTTTCAATTTTTAAAAGCATTAAAATTTTTTAAAAATATTTTGGATTTTTTAAAAACATTAAAAAACAAAATATATTTTTTAAAAATTTGCTCGGAATGAAAATCGAGCACATGACTGTTTAGTAACAAAGTGCTCTAGCCACCGAGCCATGTGAGAGCATATTGCAATTTGTTAATATATATTTTAAAAAAAGTTAAAAAAAAAGGTTTTTAAATTTTAAAACCAAAATTTTAAATTTTAAAAATATTTTTCAAAATTGGTTTTAAAAACAATTTAAAAACGGGATTTTAAAAATGATTTTATATGTATAAATATTAAAATTTGAAAAAGTTTACTGAACTTACTTGAGTGAATTATTGTGCAAACAGACAGACAGATAATATTAATAACGGTATTATATTATCAATTTTATTTCAGTTACATAGTGTGATAAGCTAGAGATAAATTTTAAGCTTGATTTACCTTTTCTTTCCAAAAACTATTATTATTATAAATTTCTCTTCAGAACCTTACAAATTATTCGCGTCTTTTATTTGAATTTTAAAAACACTTTAAATTTCCGTCAAAGATATAAAAAAATCAGATCATAAAAACTATTTTTCCCACAGTCCTAACAACGTGGGCGATAACACCCTCAGCCATAAAATTCAAAATTAAAAATCATAAATCAACCGACAGCACAGACGGCACCAAAAGATAAAAACAAAACGTTCCACAAAACTGCACACACGAAAGCACACTTTTTAATTTATTCCATTTTTAATTGTTTCTTAAATGAAAAAGCCGACTTTGCAATACAAATTTTGGGGCATGTCCAACAGTTAAGGTTGAATTTTGATCTGTATTATTCTCTAAAGTTAAATAATTTTTTGAATCAAAATTTACTTAATAATCCATTTTTTGTTAATAGACGTCACTTATGAACGACCCCCATAACCTTTTTGTAAATTATGTGTTAATTTATCAAATTTCTTAGTTCATAGGAACATCGCAAGGTTTGTTGATGAGTAGGAAATGAGGAATTAAGTAAAAAGTATTGATTAGCACTTTTGGCTGCTTAAAATTCTCAGAATGAGATGCTCAGGGTTTGTTGATGGTCGAAAATTACTGTAAAAATTCAGTTTTATGCAGATAATCCTAGTCATGAATATTTTAACATTTATTGCATAATATTAACATCGACTACAACTAAATTAGCATCCATGTTCCTTAATGTCCTGGTAGCTACTTCAATAAATGTTCCATTCAACTGGATTTAGACACTAAAATGCTATGACTTGTTGCCACTTAGCAACGTACAATTTAATAAAATGTCTTAATTAATGAGATTCAATTTTGTCTTGTAGAATGTCTAGAATTGATCTGCAATAATCATATTTTTTTATTATTATTAATGGAACTAAGTAAGATTAATGAGATTAAAGTGAGGTTCAGTAATGGACATAAAGGTCTATGTCAAATATTACGAAAGCTTTTTAATGCAATGCTATCAACTATAATCTTTGATCTCTTAATATTTTGTTTATGCTCACATGTTTTTCAATGAATTGTCTGTTTATGAAGGCTTAAATTGAATTAAAAAACTTATGCATTGTCATTTTTTGAGGCTATCAAAAAAAAAGTCATAACAATTTAATTTTTGAATTAAATTGTGAACTTTGATGCAAACTTTGAAATTTTTTGGATTTTTTTTGCTTTGTTTTTTCAATTTATTTAAGGGTCATACCTCAAAAACAATTTCACAATATTTCCATGATACTTGCCAGATTTAATTTAATAGATACAATCTTACTAAACCCTTTTCGGAAGCTTAGTATCATCAGCACACATTAAATTGAATAAATTACGGCTGATATTGACATTTTTGAGGTGTTGAGGTTCAAGTAAGTCTAGTGTAAGGAATAATTTAACAGTCAATAAAATTTGGTATTACAATAATTAAACAATGTATAATTCCATATTAATGAGACTTAATTAACAAGGTTTAGGTCATAAAAGCTCTTTTTCTGCCCATAGATTCGCATTTAGAAGCAAAAATTGCGTTGAGAAAGAAATGTGTGTAATAATAATTAAAATTGATAAGATTATTACGACGGAATATAAAAGTATAAAAATATAAATAATAAAACTAATAAAAATGTCACGATTTCCCCAACCTTGAGCAGCCTTGACTCAAATGATCACCGAAGCTGTACAGTTGTTTGTTTCTTTTTGCTTCTTTTTCTCTTGAAACTTTATTTCTTCCTCATTTGCATGTTTCTTTCATTCCACATTATATTGTGAATTCAACTATTAAGTGTACGATTGGAATGCATCGATAGCCATGGAGATGTTCTAAGAAAGTTGCCAGTGATGATGACAAATTGATGACGCAGATTTTAACCTCATAAAACATTTATATATCATTTTTGAAATATCTATGACGAATAGTCTAGACAATGACTGTTTATGGTTAGCTATTTTCTGTTATTCATTTCTTACTTCCATTTCAAGGTCATTAACTTTGACTTTCTTTGATACATTCGTTGATTTATATGATTTGATTAGGTTTGACAAGTGGAATTGGATTTGCTGGATGTGAACTGAATTGTGAACATTTAATCTTGCAAATTTGCATCTTTAAAACCTCACAAATTCTCTTTTGCATCTTTAAAACCTTACAAATTCTCTGTTTGCATCTTTAAAACCTTACAAATTCTCTGTTTGCATCTTTAAAACCTTACAAATTCTCTTTTGCATCTTTAAAACCTCAAAAATTCATTTTTGCATCTTTAAAACCTCAAAAATTCTTTTTTGCATCTTTAAAACCTTACAAATTCTATGTTTGCATCTTTAGAACATTACAATTCCTACATCTTTGATATAAATCTCAAAAATACGTTAAAATTACTACAAAAATCTATTTTCAATGCCAAATATTTTCTCAGTTGAACAAATTGAGGATTCTAAGCTATTTGTTGTAATTTACGCCTCGATCTCAACAGGAACTTAACAAACTCAACAGGCATTCAAAAAATTCTAAAAGCATAATAAATGATTCCACTTTTGTGTAACATTTGCAGTCCATTAACAAAAAATTTGAAGCAGATTCTCTTATCGTTTGGTTCATGTTGCCTGGTAATATTTCAAAAAATTATCTAAACAATCACCAAGCAAGTAAATAAAGAGTTTTGACCGCAACACGAGTCTTTTCTTCATTCTTTAATTTTTTTTTATTTCATTCAGTCAAAGAACAAAAATTGAAATAAATTGATCGATAATTGGCTTTATTATCCACTGCCGGATATTTTATCTAATTCACCCATCCTGATTCATTATTATTGTGTTCTTTCCTTTCATACCTAATATAAGAATTGAGATCATTTTTTATTCTTTTTACATCTCACAAATCATATGGTTAATCAGATGTTCTCACACAATACACCAACAAAAAAAGATGAGAGAGCAACGACTGTCTACGTGAAAATTATAATCTCTTCATTCCATCATCAGCATCACGACAAGGTGAATGGAATGTCAGAAAATTTACATTGTGAAATTTTTTTTTTGTTCACGTAAAGATGAACTTTGTGTAACAATATTTTTTTTCTTCTCGCTGTTACTGACTGACTGGTACAAGGAGATGTTAAGTTATTCAATGAACATATCAGGATATAGAATCGAAAACATTTTCAAATGAATGAAGATTCACTGAGGGGTTTGGTTAGAGGCGCATTTGGAGTATTTGATTTCACATGCTAATTTAATGTCGATAGAATGAAGTTAGCTTCATTTTTTTGGAAGTTTTTCAACTTTGTCAAGTTTCTGAGACAATTCACAAAAATATTGTCATTTCATTCTGTTTGCTCACTAATTATTGATCATTTTGATTACTTTATAAGACATTTAAGCTGCTAGTTAAGTTTAATTTTGTTAGTAAATGTTCCAAGTGGGAATGTAAACAAAAAAAGTTGTATGACGTGAAGTTAGCTCTCGAATTTATAAAAAATAATTGAAAATCATCTAATTAATAATTATCATCCTCTTTCCATCCCGGATTCAAGTTCAAAACTATCCAGGATCCTAAAACTTCTCAAAATATGACTTCATACCTTTAAATAACGAAAATTTTACATCATAAAATCAGATTCACAAGTAAAATTCAAAATCCGTAATGTGAAAAGGGCGTAACGAAATTAGCACTCAAGATTTCTTTAGTATTTCTCTTCGTCTGCTCTACATCCTGAAATCTTTTGTGATTTTCCGAATGAGTGAGCAGAAATAAAATTTTATTATGCCTATTTTTGGTGCCCTTAGAAGAATTTAATCGACGCATTTTATTCTTGTTCTAGTTCTATTTCCTATTCAGAAAATCAATTAAAAATCATAAAACTATCGATTAAATATGATGATTGTAGGAAATCACGCAACATTCTTAAAATTCTTCTAATTCGAGGTCCAACAATAAATAAGTCATTTAAATAATTTATAATTAACTCAAGCTAATAATTTAATTCTGATCATCTGAGGTTGACTTAAGTCTAAATGTTGTGTGATGTGTGAAGATACTTGTAATTATTTCTATATCCCTGTTCTTTAAACATTACGTGATCTTTTATTAGAGAATGAACTGTTGCTGGGTCATCGCTTTTTAAATTAAAATATTTTTTCCATTCAGACACAATGGCAAATGACAATGAAGATAATAATTGGTGAGCAAGGGAGGGACACTTTTTTAACTCAGAACAAATTTTGGCGGAGGGGGTCTAAAAATTTTCTTTCTTATTGCAAAAATTTTCCTGACCCCATCGGACCCCCCCCCCCTTTTGGGGTATGCAAATGGTGTAAGTAAGAAGGAGATAATCTCCAAAAATGGTCATATTAAGCCCGTTTGCATTCCCTGTAACAAAATTCAGACTCCCCTTTTATGGGCTACCCTTAAGGTACCCCACCTTAGCCCTGGAGCAATTGACTTACCCCAACAAATGCTACCTCTTTAGAATTCTCGAGTTAATTACAGTACTTCGTATTCCCATTGTCACATGATCAAAAGTTGCGGTATACCTCGTATAAATTAAGCACATTCAAACGGATAAATTTGAATTTGCATGAAACAACAGATAGCTGTGATATATGGAATTTTAATTGTGTAATAAATGATATTCAAATTGAACAAATGAAATTTTTTTCATAGATTCTAAATTCCTAAGATTCGCAATTTTTTTAATTAAACCCATCCTCCAATCATTCTTTGTATCATAGTCATCTGTTTCAACCATTAATTTTAATTTTCGCAAAAAAAAAATCTGAACCTTTTTTTATCCAGTCTGTACATCTTCATGGGTTTAGAATTCTTATTAGCAGAACTTCAAATGTCCATTGTTATTTTTAGAATAAATGCTTGATATTATGACATCATTCTCGGCAATGTTTTATAACCTATAACATAATGTTGTTTCATCTTCTGATACACAAAAAAATAAATGAAAAAGGCTTCGTGCTTATTGAGTGACCTAAACGCATTTAAAGTTTGGCATGTAACGGTTTTTTGAAATTCAAAAATTTAACGGTTTATTAAAATTTAAGTTTTAACGGATTTCGAAAATTCAAAAAGTCAGTAACTAGACACACTAAGTTACTGATTCAAAACAGAATTCTAGTTGCTTCTGTTTCGCGATTTACCAAGTCAGCCAGCCAGACAATCTACATTATCAAGTTCTCTTCTTTCAAAAAATTCACTAAAAAGAAGCAAAGAGGTCTTTATAACATAGCAAAAAATAGAAAGACGGCGAGAGAGATGAATAAGTAAATTAATGGGCTTCTGCTGTGAAGTAATTCCTAAATTAAAATCCTCTATTATAATGGTATTAAGTCAAACCACACATGTGCGGCTTCTTTTCGAGCTACAAAATATTATTTAATAAACCATGAAATAAAATTGAAAAGCCTGTATACACAAACAATTGAGTTTTGAGCGAATAAACAAACAGATTTTTTTTGGATTTGCAAAATCATTTTTGATGAACTATTTTTTGTGACTTAATTTTTTTTTACTTTTTGAATGATTGAATAGAATCAAGTCACGTACTTTTCTGTTACACATTCACTTACTGCAGCTTATGTAATTTAATGACAGCACTGTGTGACACCTCTTCATCTCACTATCTTTATTTCATTATAATTTTCACATTACAGCAAGGCACAGCGTGTTGACTAGCTTATGTGAAAAATTACTGATAATTATGGATTTTAAAAATATTATTATTCAACTGTTTATGATGCCGCATATTTAAAATTATCTTGCCAGTATGTAAGGAGATTATTACGGATTTAATTCGTCTATTTTTGTGGTGAAATTGTGTAAATGATAGCTTTAGAGATTGATAATAATTGTTAATGTCATTAAGCAAGATGTATTGAAAAGGGAACCGGATTCTGGGGCTACAAGGGGTACTCCACATACCCTATCCCAGCCATGCACCTAGAGTACCCTAGGTAGGGTATACACTAGGATACCCAAAATGGATGGTAGGGGTACTACCTCGGGTAGGTAGGTTACACTCTTGGTCGCACTACATATCCTATTTTAACGTCCTACTATACCCTAGGTGCAGTCTGGGGTACCCCATGTAGCTCTAGAAATCGGCCTCTGGCCCAGTCAAATAGCCCATAGCTCAGTTAACAGCGCCACTTTTAATTACTCTACCCAAAAATAAACAAACTTCATGTTCCTTCTTGTACGTTATGAATTTCTTTAATTACCTTTTAAGAACATCAAAATCTTCATGTTTTCTGTTTAGAAAAATTGATGATGAACAGGTGTTTTGCTACCTTAGTTAATAGAAAATCACTTTTTGAATTCCATTTTGAGCTTGCGAAATGATAAATTAATTTTTGAGAACGTTTCTCATGTGGAATATTTGTAAATGTTCAATTGATTCCTCGACACAGGATTTAAATCTTTTTTAAGATGATAAATGACATTATTGTAGATTTATTGATTTTCAGTCTTAATGGATCCCAATCATCGTGATGGATGTTATGTGTTAATTACTATAATTATTTCAACTTTTAGCACCGCAAGTTGTCTTTGTCAAAACTTATTTTTTATTTCCGTGAAATTTTTTCAATTTAAAAAAATTTGGAACCCATGCCAACTATGATGATTAATTTGTAGTGTTGTGAAATTTTTTTTCTTCATTTGTTAAAAAGTTTTTTAGCACAAAAAAATACTCGACAACAATGAAGACGATGATTAATGCTGTTGAGGCTTAATAAAATTTTTAAAGTCAAAATATTAAAAAAAAAATTGAAATGATTCAGTAGGATATTAATATTCTATTATTGATTCCTTGGTGTTGAATTAAAAAAAATTTTGTGGAATGACTCAGAAATTAGCAAATAAATATTTTTTCTGAGAAAATCAGTGTCAAGATCCTTCACACATAAATAATGATAAATAGTTAAAAATAAAGCTGATTTGATTGCTTTGAATATTAATTTTTAAAAACATTTCAATTTACTAAAATATTAAAGTCAAAAAAATCAAGTTCAAAAATTTAAATTGGCGGTAATAATTAAGCAGCATAAAATTTATTTCGTAAAGTGAAACTGTTAAAAATAATGGTTGCAATTTCATTGATTGGTTTATGAAACTAGGATTGATCTTGTGTTTATTTGGATATTTTTTTAATTTAATTAGTTCCTTACATGGCAAGGTTGAAAGCAGTTGAATTTTTACATTAATCCTAAAAATTATTATATCAAAGAGCTGTATGATTATTACAAAAACTACAAAATATAGCAATCTTATAAAAAAAATTGCAATTTTTACGATATTTTTTGATCCTTGCTTTTAAATTTTGTCTTTGCTTTGCTCCCCTCATATAGAAATCATACGATAAAGAGGAGAATCCAGAAATTTCTCGAGTGGGAGCTTTGAAATTTTTTGTATGGATGAGATTTTTTTCTTTAAAAACCCTAGAAAATTTAAGAAATTTCCCAAAAAGGCATTTTTTGACCCCCCTTAATACGCCTCTGATACGATTTATCAGCAAAAAAGCTTTAATGCAGAAAAGACAAAAAAAACCAATATGGCAGCCTATGTTCAAATTTATATATATCCGTATAATTATTATTAGGATTTGAACCTTAGATTTTACATGTTTAGATTAGACTTGTAAATTTCCAATTCACACAAAATTATTTAAAATAAAATTTGGCAATAACTAAATATCAATTACTAACTTAATATAGGGGGTTCAAGTTTCTTTAGAGAGTCAAAATTGTGAATATAGTTTTAGGTTTTAGCGATTCTTTTTAAATTTTAAAAAATTTTATGAATTTTATGATTTTTTTTCTTCAAAATATGAATTTTTAATCTCTCTGAATTTTTTCAACTAATATCATATCAGGGGTGTAGCAAGAAATTTTTTAGAAGGTTGGGGGGCTGAAAATTTTTAATTTGCAAATTCGTCACTGTTTTAAATTTTATGTATCGATTATGTACCGAGTTTGGTTTTCAGCTAGGGGGTATAAGCCCCCAAATACCCCCTGGATACGCCATTGTATCATGTCAGTGGCGTAGCGAGAAATTTTTCGATGGGGGGGATTTGCAAATTTTTTGTATGGAAAAATTTTAGGGGAGGGAATTTTCAGCCTTTTTTCTCAAAAACCCTAGCAAATTGAAGAATTTTTGGGTGAAAGGTGGGGACAAATCCATATGCAGTTAAAAACAGTTTTTTTGAATATCACTAAATTGGATATATAAAAAAAGATAAAAACAATGGATTAAAGACTGTTAACAAAAGCAAGATGAAACACAACGGATTGTGTCTAAAGATTATAATTGATGCGTTTATATGCTGTGACTCACAAATCAATTTATAAAGAATTAAAGAAAAAGAAGAATTGAAAAGGAAAAAAATGAGAAACAGAACCTCGAGAAGCACTTTAGTAAATTGAGACAAAAAGAAATACGTTTTTGGATATAAAGTTGATATTCTGGTCAATATTATTAATTATTCGGCATACCTACACATTTATGTCCTTACATGGAATTATGCAAAAATGCCTATCTAATTTATGAATTGAAACTAAGTGATTCTGCGTAATTTAAACTTTCTATTTATGTGTGTAGGAGCCAGAATAGCCAAAAATCATCTTAAATCGACACGACCAGCAGTTCTGATTCTTCATGCCTATAACTTTACTGCTGATGTCGATATTTACGATATTCGATTATGTTTTTGGTTCTGATAATAAAAATTAAAATGAATTCATCGTTTTTACGACAATGACATCATTTCCAGGTGTGAAAGTGGAGACTTAAAGACGATAAGTCGATCACGTAAGATCACGAGATCTTTTTTCAAAATATATTGCAGATTTTTTATGATTCTTGATTTTTATGGTGATTTTTTATGAATAACAACAAATTGAATTAGCAGACAAATGGCAGACGGAATTATTGGTTGGTGGATTCGATTTGGTGATGAACTTTATGGATTAATGTGGGATATCAGGGGTGTAGCTAGAAATATTTCGAGGAGGTGTTTGAATTTTTTTTTTGCATTAAAACAAAATTTTAGGAGGTATTTTAAGATTTTTTCTCGAAAAACTCTAGCATATTGAGAAAAATTCCCTCGATGGGGTGTTTTGATACCCTATAGGATATTGAGTTTGAATCTGGTCAGAAAGTGGCAATACAGCGGTGATATACTTTAAAATGAGCTAGGTATAGGAAATAGAGCTGGTTGCTCGGTATGTCCTGGGATAAACACTAACCCAGGAGCAGGGGCGTATCCAGGGGTATGTTTTAAGTGTCACAACATCCCACTCGATGGAAATTATCTTCAATTTAAGGGTTACCCCAGGGTATAGAGCAAAGTTGATTTAGGAGTTATTCACCGGGTAACCCTAGGATATAACCCAAGGCTAACCTCTGGCTAACCTCTGAGTTTCCAAACACTACCCTAGGGGGTAGTGTTACTATACTGAACAACGTACCCCTGGCTGATATAACCAAATATATTGAATAGTGTAGAACTTTACCAGAACACAATAAAACTAGCTCAGAATCAAATTAATTTAGCGTTCACCTCATTCCTGGGTCTCATTTAAAATTCTTTTCATAAAAATTTAATTATCCAGTATTGCACACTTAATGAGTCATCAAATTTTCTTCCATATGTTATGAAAAGTTATACAATAAAAAGCTGTTGGCTCCACATGTGAACAAAAATTTATTCTCTGAAATTTTACGGATTCTTGAACACCGCAAAATATGAACAAACGTTTAAAGATGTCAACAATGCCAAGAAATATTATCATTGAAAGAATCTGAAGTGTTTACAAAGCGCCAAAAGGAAATAACTCGAGCTCACAAAAATATGAAAGTCCACAAATTCATAATCCGTATGTTATAGAAATTAAATGTCATTTATAAACACGTGGACATAGGAATTTCGTAAAAACAATAATATTTTTAGAGAATATTCATTTCTGTTTCACAAATCTAAATATTTCATCTTCATTCATCTCATTGCGAGAAGGTCGTTCTGCTTGTTGTGTGTGGTTTTGTTCCAGCGAGCATCATCTATTACATAATAAATTACTTTATTTAACGCTTCGCATTTATATATTTATTATCTAAGTTTTTGAAGAACTTTATGAGATAATTAAATAATATTTTGGATAGAATCTACGGGTAATGATTGATGCTATTGGCAATGAAGATACTAAAATGGCCTTGATTGTGAAAATTAAAAACTTAAGTTTGATTTATTCATTTTTTAAATTTTTAAACTTTCCAACTTTTATAAATTTTTAATATTTTGAATTTTTTAAACTTTTAAATTTTAAATTCCTAAATTTTTAAACTTTTTAAATTTTGATATTTAAAAATTTAAAAAATTTAGGAATTTAAAAATTTTGATATTTAAAAATTTAAAAAAATTAAGAATTTAAAAATGTTTATATTTAAAAATTTAAAAAAATTAAGAATTTAAAAATGTTGATATTTAAAAATTTAAAAAAATTTGATGAGAATTTAAAAAATTTGAAATTTTACGTTTTATATTTTTTAAGTTTTAATTTGATTTTAATTAATAACTTTTTAAAATTTTAGTTTTTTAAACTTTAATTTTTTAAATTTCAAATTTTAATTTTCAAAATTGTTAAATTATTTGTTTCAATTCTACAATTTTATTCACATGCGTACTCAGTCCAGCTGGACATAAAATGTAAATAGTTTTAGCAACAGTACAATGCATTCGATTGTAACTTAAATGTTCATTAATGAATGCTAATCAGCTTTAATTATCCAAGTATGAATAAAATTTTATTTATTTATCTATTTATTGTCAACATTTGCAATCGTACTGAGTCATTAATTAATATGTAATTCTAGAGGTTCACATATATTAAAATTCATTATGCACTGCACATGCTGCATACATTGTGCGAATATCACGTATGCTACAAATTATACACAGTGATTGAGGAAAAAAATCAATCATACTTCAATCCAGAACTTGATTGTACGTAAATGAATCTGAGAATAGATAAATTATTCATAATTTTTTTACTGATTTCTACAGCGCACCCAATGTAACGTGTACGTACATAAGATTTACATCAAGATTAACAAAACTTTAACAAAATAAAGATATTATTCAATTTATTGACCATTTTTAGTAAATCGATATGTTCTTAATGCATGATTTGTTAGCAAGAGAAAAGAATGCAATGTTAAAGTAAATAGTCGGTAACAAAAGTTCAAGAACAAAGCATGGTGAACGCAGATTTTTAATTTTCTGCATAAAATGTAAATTTTTGCGGTATGTTCTAGTGTAGATTGAGAATGCCATTAGTAGATGACAATTAAAAGTCATGAGGGTTGAATTTAAAATGGTTTAGAAGTTTCACTTCTGAGATTTGTTGATTCTGTTCAGTGAATTTCAATTTACTTGTTTGTATTTTTTTTTCAATTCTGAAATTTGAATTTTTGATCGTTATTTTTAAATATTTTTGATCGTTATTTTTCAAATATTTTTGGCCGTTATTTTCGAATATTTTTTAACGTTATTTTTCAAATATTTTTTAACCGTTATTATTCAAATATTTTTTGACCGTTATTTTTGAAATATTTTTTGTTCATTATTTTCAAATCCGGTTTTAAATTAAATAATGATTTAAAAAATAATCTTCAAGAATCTTAATTTTGCATCATTTTAAAACTTCCATTCTAATCTTTTCTGATCCTAACATAAAATACACTTCCAACGCTCCAACAACCTTAAATAATTTAATTTCAAATTAAACACTTAATAGACTTTTTAATAGCTTCAATTATTTTTAAATTGAGTATTAAAAAATATAATTCAAACAATTCATAAAATCATCTGTTGCCTGATGTCGATAAAGATGCCTCCAACTAGTTGAACTCTTGTCCATCCTTTTTATTCTCGGACATTAAAAAAGAAAATAAAATAAAAAAGATCTTTTATGCTTAAAAAAACATAAACAATTGATATATTTTTATGTCTTTTTAAATGCTTTCAATGGAAAATGTTGTCAGCTATTTGTAGTTAGCGAGATAGATATACATATATAATAAAATGTAAGGCTGTTCTGCCAATAAGTGTATTTATTTGTTATGTTATTCGGCGTAAAGATACATTGGCGAGATTAAAGAATCTCCGTCGACAGATTAAAAGAATATTATACACCTATGTCATGCAATTTGTCCTCGCATATAGTCATGCATGCATATACATAACTCTCTTTGTTGTGTCATGAAATCTATCTTCATATTTTTTTACTGTAAATAGTAACAAGTCATTTGAAACGACAGCGCCATGAAAGCAGCGATAGAAAAGAAAATTGAATGAGTTTTGGAAAATTAATGGCAAAGGCGCATTTTATAGTCACAGAATATTGAAGTTCAAGCCATATTTGTAGCCAAGAAATGTCAAGAAGTGTCAGATTGCTACTAGGATACTTCAATTAGTATATATGCCACTATAGGCATTTTGACTGGGTCCCTAGAAATCCCTTGGATCCGCTTCAGTTCAAGATTAAAACGTAGGTGTATTGTGTGCTAGGATTCTAGAGTGGAGAAAAGAATGGATCTTTAAAATGATGCAAAATTGAGATTCTTGAAGCTTTTTTAAAATCATTGTTTAATTTGAAAAATAACGGTCCAAAAATATTTGAAAAATAACGGGTGAAAAATGTTTGAAAAATAACGATCAAAAAATATTTGAAAAATAACGGACGAAAAATGTTTGAAAAATAACGATCTGAATAACGATTTGAATAATAACGGTCAAAACATATTTAAAAAATAACGATCAAAAATATTTTATCGTTATAATATTTTAAGTACCCCCAAAATGAAGGCAATAGACAAACACATTACGCTACAAAACGACGTTTAAGATGACAATAACGAGAAAATATTTCATTACAGCCTCAAAGTGAACATTTTAATGTCACCAAATTTGGCAATAAAAATACATTTCTTAAATTACACAATTAAAAGTCCCGAGAGATGGGAATTGTTAATTAGTGAATTAATATAAATATTAATGACGTTTTATAGTCGAATGTAAATTTTTAAAGCAGGTAGCATCAAATAATCGTTAAATTCAATTGCAAGCTGCTTTGAATCTTTAACTGACTTACCTTTTTGATGGTTATTTCCTCTGCTAAATTAATTCTGCTTCTATTTTTTATGCTTTAAAAGTTGCACTGAGTTACTTTCTAAAAAAATTATACACAAAAATGCTTTTAGTGTCTTCTTTTTGCCTTTTAGAATTGTAAAATGAAAATGACTATGTGATGTGCACGATGTTGGTATTTAGTGGGAATTTCGAAAGATTTAAAATGACACAATAGAAGTTTTTACTTTCGTTTTCATTACGAGATTCTTGAAATTCTTGTTTCGGAATGGATGGATATTCATTTTGTGGTCGTTCAGAATTGATGTCCATCGATAGGACTGGGCTTCTCGGTATACTACCCCTACACCTATACCAGGGGTACCCTATGGTATATCCCTAGGTCATTGTATACAATTTTGTACCTTAATCCTGCACACCGACACAGTAATCCTGGGTTCGAATCTCGACATGCAGCAAATTATACGTTTTTTTTTTCAAAATTCTCCTTAAAAGTTAGACATCATCAACAAACAACCCCCCTTTGAACGATGTGAATGAATGAGCTTTAATTTGAGTCTTGGAAATCCATTTCGATATTTTTCATGAATGTTAAAATAATTAATTTAAAAATAATGTAAAGCAAAAGAGGTACAATTGAATGCAGAAATTTTGTCTCGCTGTTTTACTTCCATAAAAAATGTGATTTGGTTTTGTGAAAGATTCGATTTTTTAAGTTCCTTATTTGTAGAATTTAATTAAAGAGCTTTTACATTTGAATTTATTGAGTATGTTTTTAAATCAATGATTTTGCTATAATTAATGATTGAGTATTGACAGGTAGTCAGACAGGAGCGTAGCTAGATTTTTTTTGGAAAAGGTTTTGTATGTAACATTATTACTTTTTAAGAGAGGTTTTAAAAATTTCCCATCTAAATGTCAATCTTGAGATGGAGTTTGAACTCCCTTGGAACTCTTTTTGTAAGACTACGCCCCTGTAGTCAGATATTGCTATATATTTTGATATGATTAGCTTAATTATGGATATTTTGAGCAGTAGCATAGTTAAAGGCAGCGTTTAGAATTTAAACCACGATTTAAAAAGCGCATAGTTAATAATTAGCCGTACTACGTTAAAAGGGGTTAAAAAGATTTGGATCCAAAACTCCAGGGCTGGGGTTTTTTCCCTACCCCTAGGATATACACCCTTACCCCTACACCTACCCTTGGGGTATACCCCAGATGTATAGAATGTAGTGAAAATACCCCAGGGGTAGAGGGAAAGATATACCGAGAAACCCAGCTCAGCAGCATAACAGATGTTTATATTGTTCCTAATTGGTCCGAGATTCTGAAAACCCTCACAAAATGAATAGATTTTGCGACAATTTTATAGCTTTTGAACCTAAAATTTTCCTTCATTCTGGATATGCCTCTAAAAAATTATAATATTCTTATAACTCAATGTCTGGTTACAAAACTCAGACCTAATTCTCAAAAAATTCCACAGAACTCTTCCTGACAAAACGTCCAAGCATCAAACAATTAACCAACAAGCAATTTCAATCTCATGGCAATTTTTATGTCTGGCATGCGACTGCCAATTATCTTTTGTGCTCATACAATAAAGCTTTGCTCAAAAATTAAGACATTTGTTAGCGATCCGAAAATAATGTATTGCAAATAATTTCAATTGAAAATTACGATCGTGCAAAAATAATGTTTCAGGAACTAAGGTACACTCCAATTTTATTTTGTGAGAGCAATTTTAAAGTGGCTAAGCATAGACATTTTCATTTTTAAATCTATTCTTAATAATGAACTTACTGTATTTCCACGTTATTATTATTACATCAATAATCTATATATATATACACAAACAAAAATCACACGGAAGAGATTAACGTAGGAATAAAAAAAGTTCTGAAATTCAGTAAAAAAAATTATCTTAAATTACGTCACTAATTACATATTCATTTAAACTTTTTTTAAGGTGAGTTATGCTCGTCAAAATAAATTATCACATTAAGCACTTCTCACTGCCTTCTTCTTTTCCTTCACAGAAAGCTTCAAAATTAATAATTTAATAACTTATTTACATAATATTTTTTAAAAAAATATAATAATTTGAATTTTCTCCGATTTAATTGTAGTAAATTAAGTGCAGTCACCGTAAATGCATATTACGCGAATGAAAGATAACACCGTACTGAACTGCCGTGGAAATTGAACAAATAAAAAAAATCTTTTTCTTTTCAATTAAATGCAAATTTCTTCTCTTTTGCCTTTTTACTGCTCTTTTTATTATTCTGTCGTTCAAGCGGGGCCCATTTTAGTATGACGTCCAATATTTAGTCACCATACAGCTTGATTTTTGTTCTATGTCAATATTAAATTTGTACTTCAGAAATTTTTTTTTTAATTTTTAACTTTTTTCACTTTTTTAACTTTAACTTTAAAAATTTAAACAACTTAAATTTGAGCAAATTTAAAAAACTTAAATTTAAAAAATTTAAACTTAAACAAATTTAAATTTAAACAAATTTAAAAAAAAATTAAATACAAACAAATTTAAAAAAGTTTAAATATAAACAAATTTAAAAAAATTTAAATATAAAAAAATTTAAAAAAATTAAATTTAAAAAAATTTAAAAAATTTAAATTTAAAAAAATTTATATTTAAAAAAATTAAATTTGAACCAATTTAAAAAACTTAAATTTAAACAAATTTAAAAATTAAAATTAAAAAAAAAATTTAAAAAATTTTAAAACCACATCATCTGGCTATACCCCTTTTAAGAATAAGGGAACCAAATTTATCTAAAATCCCATTTTTGAAAGACGCCATCCTCAGACGACCCCTATACGATCATATGGATTGAATATATAAATTCTCTTCACAATTGAAGCGTTTTTGATTTCTTTTTGCACTATGGATTAAGGCATAAAATATATATTGTGGCGGCTAAGCTAAACAATGAAACGTTTCATTGACATCAGAATAATAAAATCAAGTATGAGCTTGAAGAATTGACTAATCGCTCACACTTCATTATGTAAGCAAGTCTCGTTTATCGTGGAGTATTTTTTTTGCTATTTAGAATATCTGCATGCGTTTCTAGTAGGAAAATTCACTTAAGGTCTGGCCACCTGGTAGCTGGAAAGATGAGTTGTTTATGATTGAGTCAAGTGAAGTTGTACTGAATTGTTAGAATTTAAATGGATGAAGATCTTGACCTTTGGTTTGTGCAGTTTAAAGCATGTTGTCTGGGGGCAACGGTTCTATTCGTCCTCTTGTTGCCTCTTGCAATGTCACTGCATGATATGATACCCTGCTAAGTCTCGAACCCATGATCGATCTGTCGGCATTATATTCAGATGTCAAGGTCATAATGGTTAACTTCGAGCAACTTCATCTCACCCACTTGAAAAACACCACAATATTAGGAATAAGTTTACAACAAAATCAGACTTGCAGGCAAAAATGTTTCCATATTTCACTAGAACTAAGCTGTGAAAATGCTGTCAAAAAAGCCTTCAATTTTGATATCCTCAAGCTAATAAAGTAGTTCTGTATCACTTAGCTAATTTTGTTGTCAAGATCAATGTTAAAGCCTTAAGGAGATAATCATGTTAGATAGATTGATTAGACTTTTACAAAATTTATGGAGCAAGTGTTATATTTTAACACTAGTTTTTTGCTGTTTGTATAAGAATTTTGTGTTTAATAATCTCATTCTCACGACTAATTCTCGAGACTGAGACGATATTTCCTGGGAAAGTACTGGTCTCGATATTGGGAAGCCTTACACACAGCTCAAGACACCATTAATTGTCAAGGTGAGCGCGATCAATTGGCTGATCAAGCTCAAATTATCAAGATCAGATCTAGCTCTTTGTGGGTTAGGGATATATGATTTTTAACTTTATTATACCTGATGGACGTGACCTAACGATTACGTTATGCCGCTCGGGATAATGAATGCAAAAATCAGGACAGAAATACGACAGGATTCAATTATTGCATCCTCAAGATCAACGATAAGATAGCAACTTAGCACGCAAGTATGAAAATTAAGTTGTTTAGTTGAGCCTATAAACATTAAAACTAAATAAATAAAGGCATCAATTTTAGAAGCATTCACAGTTTTTTTAAAATTAATATTCAGTAATTTAATGTAGCTATTAACAAAAGATAAAGCTATTTAGATAGCGTCAAATATTATATAAAATTGAATAAAGATGAAGCTATTGAATTATTATTTTCTCTCTCTCTGTGTAATAATTTAATTATATTCATAGGATATATTACTAGGAATAAAAATTATTAATGATGTAATAATGTAAAAATTTCTTCCTGGTTACTTTGTAGGTCAATTATAGTAAACTGAATCAAGATGCTGTAGCAAAGCAGAATCTATATTATAAATTTGGATTCCCATCAGATTTTAGAATAAATCTAAAGCAGATTTTCCAAAAAAGTCGTAATCTGGAGCAATTGAGCTGTTTTAGATGTAACGGAATGTCTATCAAAGAGAATTGGATTTTGTAGGAGGTGAAGAGATAGACTTAGCAACAAGATTTGATCTAAAAAAATCCCTATAAAAATCAATGCCACCCACAACATTCCTATAGACACATTTCATTAGATAACGATAGTAAATTTTTGAAGGTTTTTTACTTCAGACAATTGAACTGAGTATAGTCATCCAACATTTATGGCATAGTCAATAGCCTGAGACACGTTGTCCATAAAATTCTAAACAATAATGTTTCACACCCTACACTTTGAAGAAGCTTCTTTCAAATGACTTTTTTTAATACTTTTTCTTCCAAACTCGTCTTCAGTGATTCTGTATTAAATTCTACGTGACTACGGGCACATACTGATGATATGCATTCTCGCGAAGAGACCACTAATAACTTTTTTTATTCTAAAGCAACATCGACTTTGGTCATTATCGTTCATATTTATATATTTTTGTGTAACTACTATTGAATTTTAAGGTTATTGTGCTACAGCAATCATTAATTATATTTATGGTATCATGTAGAACAAAACGTATTTTGTTGCTTAATTTATGACTATTGCAAGTGGATTAAAAATTCATTTCCATTATTTTTTATCGTTCAATGTTTTCCATCCTTTTATAGATTTACATAAGATATTTACAATGCAACGATAATGCTGAATTAAGTAATTGTTGAAAAATGACATCCGATCGTGTTCTATCTGCAGAGTTGATGAATTTTCAGAATCTATAAGGCAAAAACTTGGTGAAACTAAGTAAATGATCAAAATGTTGAGGTAAACAACGTGATATTTTGTTTAAATTTAGACAGAAATCGAATTTCATGGTTTTCAGAAGATTTTCATCATAAATTTACTTAAATCGTATACATTTTGTGTTGCTCAATTATTTTGTTGATGTTATATCTCTTAATGGCTCACCATTGCTGTTAAATCCTGTATTATTTCACTTTTTAATCAAATTTTTAATTCACAAAACTTTTGTTTTGCATTTTTACTTCAAAACCTTACAAAAGGTCATTTTTGCATCTCTTTTAGAACCTTACAATTCTTTGCGTCTTTTATTTGAATTTTAAAAGTACGTTAAATTTAAATGCATGCAATTTAGTGTAGTATTGGAGCTAGATCACTTCTGAAGCATATTATAATGCTATATCATTCAAAATCTATTTTCAATCCAAATAGCAACCCTGATTCCAACTAATGTAATCCCATTTCCAACAAAATATCATAATAGCCCAACTCACTATGTTTCATAACTTACCGATATTGTTGTGTCCATTATTTTTACGACCAACTGCCATAATTTCAATATGCCAGCTTTTGCAGAAACTCATGATGTCTACGAATAGACTTGTTGGTGTTAATTTCATCATTAAATGTTAATATATCCGGTAAACTGTTGCGCACGCTGGATATATAATTCTAATCAATTTACAATGCACAGCTCATAAACTTGCAGTTTATTGAAAACGCAAAACATGTCAAAATGACTTAAGTTTGAAAATTGCTTGTTATTTATTCTAATGATTTTATTGATCTGCAAACCTACACGTGGAGCGTTGTTTATCTATTTGTAGATTTGATTTTATTTGATGAGTTTTTTTTATTGCAAACATGCTTTTGCTATTAATGGAGTAAGTACTCAGATCCTGCTGAGGAGAAGATAGTTTTTAAGTATCTAGGTGGCTCGTTTGGATCGTATGCTATACCAAAAATCGACTGAGCAGAGGTCACCTTCCCCTTGTCACGTTACTGGTCAACATTTGAGTATGTCTTGTACTACTCGACATTGGCAGCAAAGATAATAACTTTAACAGTCTAAATTCTACACTGGTGGTCTCAGCAACACAGCTTGTTAGCAAATCTACTCATAAGATTGCAGAAATTCACGCTTAGCACCAAAAGTAGCTGTAATATGTGAGGAGTGGTACTTTATATTTTTCGTTATAAAGCACAAGGTCCTGAATATTTAAAATACCAATGAATTTACCACAAATCTACATTTCATACAAAACAAATATCAAGTATGAAACAGTAGCTAAAAAAATGATAACATCTTCAAACTTGTCATAATAAAGAAGCCAAAAACTACTTGAAAATGTCTGCGAATTTTTAACATAACTTATATTCATATGAGATTCTCGAATTCTTTGTGCTTCCTATATTGAATAATAGGATTTTATTTCAATTTATTAACATTAGTTCCGGTATTGCCTAGCAAAAAAACATCAGCATCATACTCAACAGAAATTCCCCAATAGTTCAACGAATCAAATCACATCTAGTCAAGTGATTCTAGTGAATTTCACCATATTCATCGTGGTTGATGTAAGATTCTTAGGGGATTATTCACAAATTGCGTTCAATTTTATGACAGAGGAGGGAGAGGCAGTCTAGTTGAATGGGGTGAGTGACCAGTTGAGTTTTATATAGGGGTTGGTTTCTAGGACTACCCGTGGAACCTCACCTACTCTACCCTTCCCTTAACCTAGGGTACCCCACCCATCCTACCACTAGGGTACCCTAGAATAAGAAAAAGTGTAGGATCGGTAGGGACACCATAGGGTATAACCTACCTACCTGGGGTAAGGACCCTAGGAACTGAACTTCCTAATCGAGCATCACTAATCCATTACACTCCAATCGGCAGGTTGCTAGACGTCATTCATGATCAACCTCTAATCGATCATTAAGATAATTCATACTTGATCAGCTCCATCAAATGGTGATTATAATTTTCCCATAGTCTTCAAGATGTTTTTTTGTTTTGTCTCATTGTGTTGTGACTTACTGCCATCAGTTAATTTCCATAAAAAAATAACGAGAAGAATAAAAATTATAAGTTTGTAGACGATCACAAAAAAAAACTATATAACTTTCAAGCCAGAAACAAAAAATAAATATTTTACAGCTAAAAAAACTTTTGAACTTACGGAATTCTTTGTAGTTGTCACATAAAAATTTATTGTGGATGCAAGAGTGGAATATTAAATTACGTAACTGATTTTGGTGACGACTTCATGCAAAATTCTTTGGGTTTTCCAGTATATACTTAATTTAAATTATAAGTATGCTTAACTTTAAATGTACTTCAACAGCTTTGCGTGAATCAGAGGTATTATTTTTGCTATTTACATTGTTGTCTGTGCATATTTGGGAAGTTTTTCTGTAGTAATGTTAATTGATAGTCATTTTGTTTAAGCTAGCTGAGCTGTGCTGAATAAGTTGAATTGGAATGAATAAGCTGATTTTTGCTGAATATGCTGAATTGTGCTGAATAAGCTGAACTGTGCTGAATAAGCTGAATTATGCTAAATAAGCTGAATTGTGCTGAATAAGCTGAATTATGCTGAATAAGCTTAATTATGCTGAACTAGCTGAATAGAGCTGAACTGGCTGAATTATGCTGAATAAGCTGAATTGTGCTGAATAAGCTGAATTATGCTGAATTATCCAGAACCAGCTGAGTTGAGCAAAATTGCGCTTCATTCATGAACAACGTTAATTACATTTAAACTAGTTTCATTCATGAAAAGTGAGAGAAATTTAATAATGGCAAGTAGCATTTCAATTAATATCTGACCTTAGTGAGTTCATCATCCATACCGATGTCATGACAAATCAATGACGCTAACATTATGCAACTATTTTTCCACTGAAACTTTTCGACTTCATTGATTTTTTTTTCGTTTCTCATTGAAGAAGTTAAATTAAAGATATTAGCATTCGATTGACAATTTTGTTGTGTTTTTATTTCTTGTACAAGAAAAAGAAAAAAATAGCAAAACATGATCGGAATTTAAAATTGAATTTTGTT
The DNA here is from genome assembly GCA_963573255.1 of Chironomus tentans. Taxonomy (NCBI): domain Eukaryota; kingdom Metazoa; phylum Arthropoda; class Insecta; order Diptera; family Chironomidae; genus Chironomus; species Chironomus tentans. The sequence goes on from OY754303.1 coordinate 12,810,839, forward strand.
TTGATTTCAAGGTGAATGGCATGGCCATGCACATATGCGAAATATTTTCACTTTTTCTCTTCACGAGTTTTTTTTTCCAATTTAAATAAAAATTGTTGATGTTTAATTTTTCCATTAGCAATTGACAGAATTGGATATGTTTTCGAGCAAAATATGTGACTTAGGTTATTTACAGCTGAACGCGTTTCTTTTTGAAGGAAAAATTTTCAAGGTGGTGAGTATATTGCATTCCGATGTTTAATTAACATTTTTTTTTTCTTTCAACTCATCTTATAATTTATTTAAGTGGCAAATGTTTATGAGGACATGGTGAAATTTGATCATTTGGAACAAAAATAATCTACAATTCCTGTAAGTCAAAACTGCGTAGACGTTGACACAATTTATTGAAATCTAAAATTGTATCTGACATGAGTTGAAAACACTTCCGTTGTTGAATATACACAAATGTGTTCGATATAAATCAAAATTGTGGAACTAAGCTAAATTTTAATTCATCATCTGGAAATAAATTCTGCTGATTTGTGCAACAAAAAATAAATAAATTTTGATCAATATCAGTTTTTAAATTTTTTTGCAAATACTGCTGTCAACTTAAGTGGAGATTCTTTATCTTTTCCTGAGAGTTTTGACTTAAAAATTCTTTTTTGGATGCTTGGAATATTTATTTGCAAGTGGTGAATTCTTTGTGGGAGAAAAATGAATATTTTTAGACGAATTTTGATGCAATAAAATTGATTTTGGTTCATTGAGATGAATTCTTGTGAATTCTGAGTCATATTGCAAAACTGTGTGGATATAAAATAACAATTGGTTCCATATTTGACAAACATTTAGAAAAAAAATTATTATTAATCATTCATGAGTTAAGTGCATGAGGAAATGGGATATCTGAGTAGAGCTCGTGACACATACCTTAAACTAAGATCCTAGTTTAGATATAAGACAGATTTTAACAAAACCTTGGTAAGTCTTAATTACAGACAATCATTTTTGCATGAATTTAAGCACTTTGTTAGCAAATTCGTAAAAAACACTCAGCTTTAATGCCCAAAATACCTTTATTTCTCATTTTTAATATTACTCTTCAATTTTAGAGTTTATTTTTAAAAAATATATAGGAAAATCATATTTTCTAGCATAAGACGACTGTTTTTACCAAACTCTACGACTAAATCTTACAGCTTAAAGTCCTGTAGCTTAAAATAGAAGATTATGAGGGTCAGTTCAAGTACCTATGAAACGAAAAACAAAAGGTTTGGCATTCCCTGAAGCCCTTATGGTAATACCCCTCTAGTCTATACCCCTATGATAATCCTTGGAATAGTGTGTACTCTACTGTATACCGAGCAACCAGCCCCATGTCTACTCAACCAACCCAGAACACCTCGCTCCTTGACAGACCACCTAAAATCGAAATAAACATTTCAAAGACAGCTTCTAAAACTTTTTCCCATACCAAAACAGCCGTTTCTTACATTTCTCTACAAAATATAGCAGTTCCATTCCCTAGACAGAAATAGAACATCCTCATATCAAATCACCATACGCGTGTGTCAATATGAAATATTATAGCAGTGATTCTTTTAATGCCCATAAAGAACAGATGAGAACGTAAAACATTACAAAATTACTGGATGATTCACGAGAGAAAATGTAGGCAAAACTATATTATATAAATTTATAGACATGAGAACTTTTTATAACGGAATAAAGTGTCTTGCTGATTCTTGGAATTTTATTCTTGAAGAATTAGTCATTAATCGTTAGTAGCGCTGCATCTTGATGAGACGTGACCAAAACAGTTTAAATTTGCGAAAACAAAACAACCTGAAAAGTGGAAATAGATTAATTGACACTCAGAATCAAGAACATTTGTGTGTGGGAATGAAACTGGAAATAAAAATAACATAGTAAATTACAGGTAAACAAAGAAATTCTGATGAAAATAATTTCAATGAGAATCCTGTTCTAAAAAATATTGCAGCTCATTTTTAAGAATAAAACTTCATTAATTTGTCGGAACAGCAGCAAAGACGGACAGCAGGTTTGACTTTGCATAAGGATCTGTCACTTATGATGTCAAGTATTTAAGGTCTGGGGTGAGTTTTATTGATTTTCCTGTGGCCAGTAATTTTTTTGAATCAGGATCTGCCAGGAAAATTCCGTTCTTGATTCATAGTAAGTCTAATCTAGAGCTGCATGCCACAGGGTCGTTAACATGGCAGAAATCTCAAAATATTCAATTTTTGATGGACGTCACTTGTGAACAACCCAACAACAAGCTTCCCAATCCTATTTATAGCGTTATGTAAATTCTAAATATGGCTTTTTCTGAATAAAATTTACATTTTTTTATTTCACATCTTTATAAATTTTTGTACACTTACGGATAGGTCATGGTATCAACTCACAAAAAAATACATGTTCTTTAAATACATTCACACGATGATGATTAATTGCTAAACTTACATGCTAATAATAGTGAAAGTGCTCGTTGACAGCTGTCAATTCTTAGTTTGGAACTTTTACTTTAATGTATGCGTCAGTCTCATAAATTAAGGAAATTATTGCTCTTTTGGCATTAATTTCTGTCTCTTCAATGATTAATTCAATTGATTGATGTCAGGAAACACTCACACGTGCGGATATACAGAATTAATATTTTTTATTAAATACTAAATTAATTGGGCTTAAAAAATTATTGCAAGGTGATTTTAATCAGATTTATATTCAAGGGGGTCTTTTAAAGACTAACTGAGGGACCTTTTTTAACCAGAGGGTATTATAAGGTCCCCGCAAGTGGGAAAATTCTCTAAAAGTTATAGCTAGAATTTTTTTGGAGGGTATTGTGACGTTTTTTCTCAATAAACTCTAACAAATAGAAGAAAATATTCCATCAAGATTGTTTTTGATCCTCAAATCCCTCCTGGCTAGGTCTCTGGACTCGGGTAACCATCCCATTTTGTCAAATAGATGATTTCATAATTACAGACATCTCCTGCTAATAATTACAAGCTCTTCAAGTCCAATCAATTATTCAAACTCACTTTATACAAAAAAAATTACAAGCATAAAATTTAAATTCGATTCATTTAATTTTCTCACAAAAGATATTACTTCCAATTCACAAAATTAAGTAAAACATTGTAGAAATCGATTCATAGCTTAGACGTCTAAATGACTAGTTTAATTTAATAGAAAGAAATGAAATCAAATCAAAAAGCGAAACTACAAAATTAATATTACAATTTTTTTCGAATATTACTAAGAGTTTCATGTACAAATTATACAAATGTTTTGATATTTTGATTTTTATGAGTTTTGCTGACATTTTGCTGTTTATATTATCTTTCTCCTTGTGTATTAAAGCGATTGTCCTCCTGTGTTATCGACTTTTTTATTGAAAATTTAAAAGATAGTTGCTACGTGCCTTTGAATTTGAATTTATTGATTAAGAATCTTCTTGAGATTCTGTGCAAATAAACTGGTAATTTTGGGTGCTATAGAGGCTTCAAACGTGGGCTTTTCTGTGATTCTGCGATGAATAGTTTAATTATATTCATGCCAATCAAACTTCTTGACTTCACTCCTAATCCAAATTAGTTAAATCCACAACATCTTCAAGAATTCTAGCCTCCTTATTGATGATATGCTGGCATTGCCTTAGCTCGACCTGTTAGAATTTAAACATGAAAATTAGCCACTAATTGGATTTGATTCTTGGGTTGTGTAACTTACGATCCATAAGGTAAAGCACGAAGAGAATGCCAATCGTAAAGAAAATAGTCATTGTCACAATAAGAATAGTAATTTGACGCCCATGACGGCAGAACGAGTTGTGTGATTTCAAATTTGATGATCGTCCGCATCCATTGACGAGAGTAAAGTGTGTCGATGATGCAATTGACAGCTGATCGTGTTCTTTACGCCTTAAATTATTATGATGATATTCTTGGCTACATATTGTGTCGATATTGTCATTATTATTATTGTTGCCATTTGTTGTCTTATTATCAATTAACTTATTCATATCTATTATCATGTTGTTGTTTGTTGCTGCTGATGACTGAAGTTTGTCATTCTCATTATCACACTCATTTCGGGGAATATTCTTCAAATTACTTATTCTATCTTGATTGTTTGTCATTCGTGTAAATTTTTCTAGATTTTGAACACTTAACAGCAACGAAGATGCGCTCTGTGAATATAAAAAAGAAATATAATCAATAATTAAGTTCATGACAAGGTCACATCAATGTGAGACATACGTGTAAACTATTCGATGATGACCCTTGTGAAGATGAACGAGACGAACTGCCATGAACTCTCACATCAGCTACTGCTGTTAATTCGTCAATTTGACTTCCATTCATGACTAAATTCTCAGAGAATTTCCTTCGACTGAACTTTTTATTCGGCTGCATTGTTGATGATAATGATGAGACAGATGATGATGGCATGGAGTAAGGTCCTTCATCTCGTCTCTCATTCAATTTCTTTTTCGTTCCTTCACTTTCGATTGAGTAACTTTCACGTCTCATATTTCTTTTGTTATGTTGTTGAAGCTGATTGGCTCTGTTGAGACTTCCTTGAATGGAATCAGTCGAACTGTAAATTGAACGAGAACCAGATGACAGAGATGCTCGTGGTATTTGCCATCGGACGTGGTTAGATACTTCGAGATTTGTGTTGCTTCCTTTATGCATCTGGAAGAAATAAATTTAAGTTTTTGTTATTTTTCAAGTTTAAAGACAGAATTATGTCATAACTTATATATTTATCGTTTTGCTCAGAGTTTTTAAAGATCTTTCCATCATTTAAGATACAAATAGTTCAAAATTCAAGTCAAATTTCGATTGCAAATGATCCAATTGTGAAAAAAAATGTAAACAAACCAAAAAAATGTGATTTTTTCCCTCCAAAAATGAAAAACTTTTAAAACTATAATTTTATCCACATTACTAAGTCAAAAACAATTATTTTCCCATAAATTTGATGATTAAAGCTAAATTAATCCACTAAGCTAAATCATTTCCTCTTCATATATCTTTGCTAATTTTACGGCACTTAAAAATATCCGCCAAATCCGGGAATAAGAATTCAATTCTCACAAATAAAATTTCAGACAGGCGAAATAAAAGAAGACAGATATACGACTTGTCTATTGTGTGAGTGCAGAGTCTTGACAATCGAAGGAATGAAGAAAAAAATGAATAAGCTTTATTATGTAGGCAGCGAAACGCGCTCTACAGTCAATGAACTTTTAGTGGTGTGTGCCTGTAAACATGTTTTCCATTAATCAAGAACTTTATATTCACGGAAGATTCCAAAAAGCTAAATAATTCAAGTCATTTTATTGTTTTAATGCTTTAAAGAAACGGTATGTTGAGCTACTGTAATAAAAATATACAAACTATATCCGAATGATGATGAGAATATAATAGACATCGACAGACAGATGTAACAACCTGCGAAATAAACTTAATGATTGAATGGATCATCAATCGGAATGCGATGACGTTATCTTGGCTCAGAATGTTTTAATTTTGAAAATAGGATGTTCTGACTAATGAAGTTGAGACATTAATGCCATGTTTGGATTAAGTATGTCGGAATGGACGAATTTATGTGAGCTTTTATGATAAATATCTTTTTTGCACGTATTCGACTGATCCTCAATGGAATATTACTTTTTTAAAAATCGCAAAATCATGAATTTTTATTAAATCTGATTAAATCACAATCAAGTAATTTGGAAGTCTAGACAGTTGATCAAAGATCGAGAAAGGAAATTACTTCAATTTCTTATTTGGCGTATTGTTTCCATGGGAATACGGTGGTGAAGTTTCAGGATTTTTTATAGGTCATCTATGGTTTCTGACCTTGACTGAACCTCGTCTTGCTCTTCATTTTGGCAGGCCATGTTAGAACCAGAGTTGGCAAGAATACGAGTCTGCATATCAAAATCTGGACTCTAGAAAAAAAGGTGAAGTCCGACACCAATGAAGACACCTCTAAAGTAATGTCCTGCCAACCTTAATTAAAACTTGAGATTTTAAGGAAATTTAATTTGAATATTTAACAGAAAAATTAAATCTGTCTGGAGTAGGAATCGAACCTGAATACTCTTGAATTTCCAATTGCATGCCCTTATCTCTGACCTATCAAAGGTTGCTATGAAGCTGGCAGAATGTCAACTTAATATATAAATCTGCCCATGATACAGCTTTATTTGGGAATCTCTAATAGTGTTCGATTCTGACCTTAACCATGAAAAATTGTATTTTCTTCCAGATGTTTCGCCAGTCAAGCCTTCTTCTACAAAATTATTTTCTTGCATTTTTAATTGAAAACATTTTACATCCATCTTAATACTTAAAAACTCCTTAAGTTCATCTTCAATGTCACGTCCAACAAAGTATGCCACATGTTTAACATATCAATAATGAAGATCATTATCGTATAAAATTCATGTTGGCCGTAACTTTGAAAACTTATTTTTCAATAATCACCGCGAAATTAAAGAAAAGAGAAGAAGAAATAAAAAAAAATCCCATCGCGCAGTCCAAAGACTGTGTTCGAATCAAAAAAGCATAAAAATCATGTCAAGGTCATGGTTGGCGCCAATGTAAGAGAGAAATGAGAAGAAGACGCAAGAGGTAAATGAAACTTTAATAATCAATCGCACTTCTCTTTCATTTCATTTCTTCTCTTCTCATTCGCTGTAATCAATTAATGAAAAACAAAATTATGGAAGTTTATGTGTTTTTGTTTGAGGCATTTGAGCGCATTTTTGAAGCATCAATGTATGCTTAAGTCAAGAATTATTGTATACAAAGTAAATTAAGCATCATGTTCTTGTTCATATTGAAATTCATATTTCTAACGGCTTTCTAAAATTCAAATTTAAACGGTTATTTGAAATTTAATTTTTAACGACTTTTCAATCCCATCCAAACAAAGTGTAATATTACACTGCATTTTTAAAAATGAGCTAAAAAACCATTTAAAGAAGAAAAAGGCAAAGCAACCAACCGGCTGTTAAAAGTCGCACGTGCTTGTAACCAGTAAGTATTATATCTCTTTTGTTTACAACAATAATAGCTGCTGTCTCTGAGTACGACCGAATATTAACCGCTATAAAATTGAAATTCGATTGCGTCATGAAGTTTATTGAGTTAATTCACCAATTTAACGCTTTTCTCACTCACAATTATTATTGTTGATCCGGATATGATAGAATAGGATTTTAAATTCTCGTTCAACTTGTGAATGTGATGTGTGTGGAATGTTTTTTACTCGTTTACTTACGTTTATGTCATAGAATAAAATTTTGCACGATTTAGTAATTTTTATTGTCGTTTGGTTTTCTTCAAATGGTTATGCTGGACTGTTTTGTGGTTCTTTCTAATCTGTTTTGTGTTTGGTTTTTGCATTGAATTATTGTTTGGTGATATTTTTGTTTTATGAGTAGATTTATTTGATTTTGACAACTTCCGTTAAGCTAATTGGTTTAAATGGTTTTTTGTATCAAGTTGTTTTGCAAATTATATTGACGATTTTAGATTGAATGATGTTGACGTGCATGGAAAAATGGGAATTTTCGACTAACATCCTCTTTCTGGCACAATTGCCTGTTCATCTAAAAGTTGGTCACTTAAACCTAACTAGCTAGCTATCTTATGGTATATCTTTCTTGGGTAAACCCAAGCTATTGTCTTTAGTATGACAAGAGAATACCCAAAAAATGACTATAAAAGTGAGGGATATGGAACCAAATATTGAAATTTCAATATAAACAGCCAACTAACTCATCAAAAATCATTCAATATTTTACAGCAATTTAGAAGTCATTCATTGGATCCTACATCAATCCATTAGTCACTTTCAACATTTAGTAAAATTGCAGTGAATTTTGAAAATACATCCCATTGTTCTACCTGTCCATTACTTTACAATAATAATTTTTTTATCATCTTGTCATATTTTTTTCGCGAAATCACGTTGCTTATTTATTTTTATTATTTTATTCAAACACCATTGAAGTAAATACTCATTACCGAATCATGTATGGATTTAGCTTAACTAAATGTTTTTTGGAACCTCAAGCAAAATAAATTAAATTAAGGTTCAAAATGTTTCATTTAATATTATTGAATAATATTTATTTTGCTGACCTACGATAACTGTTTTTGTGGGGATCAATTTTATGTTACGTAGCTCAAAAATATTCATTTTAGATACTTAATCCTTTCCAAATAACAAAATTTGTTTGAAAATTTTTAAATTTTTTAATAAAGCCTGGTCTCATTTTCCTTCTCAAAAAGGTGGCATTTACAAATAATGTCTATAAAAAACTAGACTTTCAGACCCCTTCCCCACTTTTGTCACAATTTTCATACAGGAATAAATCTGTGGTCAGTTTCTAAGGCTACCCCTACCCTCCCCTCCACCTAGGGTACCCTAGGTGGGATATCCTAGGCATCCTAGTAAGAGCAGGTAGGGTAGGATAGAGTACTACGGGTATCCCTAGAAACCAACCCCTGTTGAGTGTCACACAACTCCAGACCCCCTTACAAAAACATTACTGAATGACCTCTAAACGCTACCTAACATCCAAACAATCCCCTTTTTGAAAATAACTTGATTGCATCCTTTTGGGTTTGAAGAGCATTGTACGTGTTATAGGTCAATGGAATGGGTTTTTACCTTAACGAAACAAATCTTTGCAAAAAAATGTAAATAAAAGTTCGCCGTGGGCGTTGTGGTGTCTTTTAAATTTTTTACAATTTCTTCACTCAGCTCATAAGTCGCAAAATTACATAACAAATTTTTTTTTGCTCATGATAATTTTTTTAACTGTATCAACTTTTAAATCATGTCTGTGAATTTTTTATCCCACATGACATCTTAAAAGTGAGAGACTCTTTAAAGGGACCAAAAAAATGAAGTTGTGAAAGAGATCATGACATGCAGACTATTGTTATGGACACTAATTTAATGCTTTAGCAACACCCGTGACCACTTAAGACATCAAGCAATCCATTACTAATCATGTTAAAATTAATAGAGACAAAAATATGTAACTTGATGCAATTTGTCATTTATTTAAGTCTAGTTGCAGGTCAAATGGTATCATCATACCCGAGTAGCACAACTTAGTCGTTAGGGCACCGTTGCATCGACGTTATAACAGCAAAAGGTTAAAAAGACGTAAAGGAACGTAATGGACAACAAAAAATGCAGTTGGTCGCAATGTGCTACTCGGGATAGACATTAAAAGTTTGTTTTTGATGTTAAGACACAAAATTGTTGTCTGTGAATCTTGAAAAGGTGAGAGACAAAAGGGCTTTTTTGTGTTATTATAAATTAGTCACAGCTGGACGCTGATGACAAGAGATTTCGTTAGAAATTGTTTTGGATGATTTTATAGCTGATTTAGTAGAGCAAGACGAATTTTTGGTGTCAAGTTGCTAACTAGATTCGAGTTTGTGTGTTTTAAGTTAGAATTTAATTAACTGATTTTGTAAGAATGTCCAGAATGTCAAGTAAACTCATTAATTTAAAAATATTTGGATTTAAAACTTTCGAAAAATTTAATTCCTTATTTCCAGACAATAATGAGCTCCAAAGCTGATCTATATCAACATCCGATAACTATCTCCCAAAAATTCAACTTATTAACCCCGAATATCACATGACCATTCCGATTCCTTACATTCCTCTCATTTATTTAACTTCATAAATAATGCATGTCAAAAAAATTATGCCACAAAGTAAAGTTAACGAAGTGTAACAACTGATGTGAAATTTCCGTTTAATTATCATAATTATTTTTCAATGAGCATTTCTTTGACTTGAAAGGAAGGCAAAGTTCAGAAAAAAAATTAATGCAATAATTGATGATCATGAGAATCTTTACTGGAATAATTCCAAAAGGTGAGTAGCATATAGCACCTCATAAATATAACATGACGAGTCAATGAAAAATTCATAAGAATGTGTGAATCAGCAATGTAACTAGTCATGAGGAAAGATCTTTTTTTTTGCAGCTATTAAATTTTTAGCACTATTTGAGAGTCATGAAGAGAATTGAAGGCTACTGATGACTATGAGACCTTAATTCAAAAATAATTCATTGATGACATCAAAATTGCATCTTGGAAGAAGCTTTAAATGCATGTTAGACATGCGAAACCTGATTTGATGACACTGTAGATGTGCATTATAATTTACCTTTTTTGTTGTTATTTGAATTGATGGCTGAGTTGGAGATATTTAAGTTGTTTTTGTAATTTTTGTAGACTGCTTGAGGCTTGTTGTGTTTTGCGAAGATTATCAAGTGCTTGATGAATGCTGGGATTGTTGTTGTGACGTCAAAATAATGAGTTTATGGATGCTTATTATATTTTGAGTTTTTTTGGACTTTTTTAAAATATTTTCTGTTTTTAAATTTTTTTGTTCAAATTTAATAAAATCTTAAATTTTTCACTTCTTTTTTAATTAAATTTAATGAAATTTTAAATTTTTTATTAACTTTTAAATCACACCTGCTAGTTATTTTGGGTTTCTAGATATAATCAGTGTATTATCAAATTTTTATATTATTTTTTCAACTTTTTAATTTTCACTTTTTGAAAATTCAAATTTTAAAATTTTAAAAACTCAACTTTTTTAAGCTTCAACTATTTTAAAGTTTTTGATTAGTCTTTTGTTTAAAAACTTTCTGCTTTTTTATATTTTCAATTTTTATAGCTTTAGCTTTTTAGTTTTTTAAATTTTCAATTTTTAAATTCTAGTTTTTGAGTCTCGTTTATTTTCAATGTTTTGAGAACTTTTTATTTTAAATATTTCTGTTTTTTAAATTTTTATAGCTTTTTATACCTTTATTTTATAATTTTTTAGTTTTTCAAATTTTCAATTTTTTAAAAATTAGTTTTTTAGTTTCAAATTATAAGACTTTTAAAAAACAATTGATTTTAAACTTTTTAAATTTTTCAACAACTCAAAAATCTTTTCTTTACATTTTTTCAAAATTGTTTTTGAATTTGAAAAAATTCCATAATTTTTTTCAATATTTTTAGCAATAATTTCAGGTTTCACTTTAGCTTCATCGATTTGAATTATTTTTTTCCAGACTCTTAAAATTTTCTAAACTTTTGTTTGAACTTTTACAATCACAAACTTTTTTACACAATTCAAAACTTATTAATTCCTCAATTTTAAAGCTTTCTCATCAAAAATTCTTAAAAAAATCACAAAAAGGAGGACAAAAAAGTAAGCACACTCCATACAAGACGAAGGCTGCGCTAGTACTGAGATGAAATGAATGTAAAACCGGCAATTTATCAAAGTTGCAAAGAGAACAAAACAAGTTTTTTTATTTCATTTTCTGTTTCTCAGTTATTTGCAAATCATTCAGAGAAATATTTTTCTTACTTCTTGGACGTTAAACGTGCATGCAAATAAAATGAGAAACGTGATTTTTTTTCTCAATTTTATTTTATTTTTGAGAGTCTCAGCTGAGATTCTGAGTGAATTTTAAAATTCATGATCTGAGTCACGTGAGATTTTAAGCACTGGCCATAGAAGCTTGATTATTCAAACTTGCTGTAAAATTCCTATTCCATAAGAAGATTAGGCTCACGTTTCGCATTATTGACGTGCAGCAACTTTATGACTCATCGACATTTGCAGAAGGAAATGAAGAAATGGGAAAAAATATTAAAATGAAGTTGTTTTTTAAATTCAAATACTGGTTTTCGTCTGTTGATTGCTGCAAAAAATCTATGAATGAAGCAGTGACCTTTGTTTTCTCCTGAAAGGCATCGCTATCATCTGGATTTCGGGAAATGTAAATATAGAATTTATTTTGATGTTATATAAGGAGAAGAGATCAGACACGCTTGCTAATGAAATTAAAATATTTTTTATGGTTTTGATGATTTTTAATGCAGGAATTCTGGAGGTATGGTAATAAAGGAGGTAGATCTGGGATCTAGGTTTCTAAAGCTACCCAGGGTACCATGCTCTAATATCCATACCCTATCTGAGTAGGAATACCCTAGGGTATACGCTAGCTAACCAGGTAGGGTAGGACACTCCAGGGAGTGACAAGAAGCAAAGTTAAGGGACGTAATTCAGTGATAGCAATGATCTCCTGTAAAAAGTCTCAAACACCACCTCTTGTAGTCAATCAGGTTAAATTTTTACCAATTTTTACCAATAGTTACAGAAATACCTACAAACATTTCTTCACAAAAATCCATATTATTAAAAAGCTGTTATCACAATTGATATAAAGTGCTACTACTCATATAATAAGAATGTCAGTAATTACTCATAAAGGATTACTCATTTCCGCGAAATCAATAAATTGCGATCATTTGACTTATTTCTTACGTGAATATATATCACAAATTTTAAAGTAGCTATGATAAGCTTTATAAATATAAAAATTTCCAGGGTTGGTGAAAATTCAGGAATTTGCCTGGCCTTAGCACAAGAGCGTTAAATGAGGGTCTTCTCTAATTGAGGAGACGAACTTCAAGACAAACCAACAGAGAAAACAATAACTTCGAACAACGGATCTCGAATCCACATGCTACGACTTCTACACTCATAAAAATAATTCTAAAAATCTGTTCTTAAAATGTTTTTAGAAATCAATCTAAAAATTATTTTTAAAATCTAAAAAAAGAAAAAAGTTATTTTTAAAATCTAAAAAAAGAAAAAAATTATGTTTAAAATCTAAAATTTTGTTTTTAAATTTTAAAAACATATATTGAAAAATTGCCATATGTTTATACATGCATCGGTGGCGTAGTTGTTAGAGCACTGGACTACTAACCCATAGGTCATAGGTTCGATTCTCACTCCGAGCAATTTTTTATTCAGAATATTTATTTTTAAAAAAACGTTTTTAGAATCTAAAAATTCTTATTACGAGTAAAATCCAAAAAATATTTTTAGATTATTTCTATAAGTTTACTCACCTACTCCTAACTTACTTTTGCAACTCTAGTTAGATAACTACTTAGAACCTTTAAATTTCAATATTAACAGTGTTCATATTCCAACTCTGCATTCCTTAAAATATAAACGTCAAATTTCTTCATTTATTTTTACTTTCAAGTCCCTCAAAAATAATCTAATCGGGATTATAAATTGGATAATTTTAATCAAATTCTTGATTAGATAATTAATTGCTATATATTACAGTAGCACAAGCTGTTCAATAGCCTTAGTATATTTTCAGTGGATCATGAAGTGAGAAGGATTTTAGTGATGTGGAAATTTAAGGTGTTAATTTTATCAATAATTTCATTGAGTGTCGTCGCTAATCAAATTAATGAAAATATAAAATTGGGTCATGATGACAAAAGTGCTGCAGATGAGCCATTGACTTATAGACTCCCAAATAATACAGTGCCAAAAAGTTATGAAATATCAATTGAGACAAGAATTCATGAAAATGATTTCGAATTTAATGGAAATGTGAAAATTCTTGTGGAAATTGTGGAACCGACAGACACAATCACGTTGCATTATCGTCAAATTGAAATCGACAACATAAATATTTATTTATCAAATGGATTTCCATTAGTTTTAGGCAGTATCTTTGACTTGGTTGAGTCACACGACTTTCTGATTATCAAATTACCTCGAGTCTATAACGAAAGTACAGAACTTTTGCTTGATATTTCTTATCTCGGAAACCTTCGTGATGATATGGCAGGATTTTATCACAACAACTACCTTAATAATGGTATCACAAAATGGTTTGCAGCCACACATTTTCAATTTGACTATGCACGTCATGCAATGCCTTGTTTTGATGAGCCTGGATTTAGAGCGACGATGAAGTTAACTTTAAGACATGGAAGTGCTTACAATGCTATTTCAAATACAGAAGTTGTTGAGAAAATTCCAGATGGAGATTACGTCATAACCAATTTTGCAGAGACACCAGTCATGCCGACATATTTGCTTGCATTTGTTGTGTCTGAATTTGAGTATGTCTCAGCAAATGATTCAAGAATTCCTCAGAAGATTTATGGAAGACCAGAAAAAAGTCAATATGGTGAACTAGAGTTTGCAGCTGGTGTTGTTGGAAGGATATTAGACATTTATGAAACATTATTGACTGTGGACTATCCATTAAATAAAATGGACCATGTTGCTGTTCAATATCCGAGAAAATATTCAATGGAAAATTTTGGATTGATCGTTTACGATGAAAATGCAATAGCTTTAGATCCAAGCATGTCAGAGAATTACAAACAGCTTTATATAGATTTCATAATGAACCGTATATTCAATTCATATTCCCTTCAGTGGTTCGGCAATGCAGTTTCTCCTAATTGGTGGCAACATTTGTGGCTCACTGAAGGATTTGCTATATTTTTTGAGGGATATCTTCAATATTTGTACTACGATGACAGAAGCTTAATGGACAAATACTTTACATCAATCATACGAGATGCACTCATTTCTGAAAGATGGACTGACATTTCCATGAACGATTATGTAGAGCATCCACATCAATTATCGAGTAAATTTAATATGGTAACTTTGTCAAAGTCAGCATGTATCTTAAGGATGTTCATGGAAGTGATGACTGAAGATGTTTTCAATAAAGGATTAATTTATTACTTGAAGGACAACTTAATGCAGTCAGTGACTCCAGCTGAACTTCATAAAAGTCTTCAACAAGCTTACGATGAAGCAAATGCTGGAACTCAATTAAATATTGGCACAATTATGGATACTTGGGAGAATCAAGCTGGAAATCCATTAATTTCAGTTAGTGTCTTAGGAAGCAATTTAGTGATTTCTCAAAAAAGGCATTATACAAATAAAGGAGAAATTTATTCAGTTCCATTGACATTTGCAACGAAATCAAATCCAATTTTTACTACAAGAACCAAGACTTGGCTTCCTTTGAGATCCATAACAATTCCACAAGCATCTTTGGGATTCACAGCAGGAGACTGGATAATTTTTAATATTAATCAAGTAGGCTATTATCGAGTTGACTATGACACGACATTATGGCATGCAATAATTGATCAGTTCAAAAATGATCACACAGTCATAAATCCAATTAATCGACAAGTCTTACATGATGAATTTTCTATAGCATGGCACGAACTATATCGTGTTTCTGGAGCTGATGCATTGTCATTATTAAGCTACCTTCATAAAGAATCAAACCCATCTGTGTGGAATAGTGCTGATGAGATACTAAGTCATTTATCATCTGGTCTCTTTGGCACGGAAGCTTATGCTGAGTTCCTTAAAATGCTTCAACTAATCACAAAACCACATCTTATAAGATTGGGATATGACAGTCGAAGCAATGATACTTTCGATGACGTATTGTTAAGAAGATCCATGATAATATGGAACTGCTATGCAATTGATGGAGATTGTGTAGTAAGGGATTTTATTAAACTTTTGACTTTACATCGATTTGGACTTGGCGATGGCGATTTTAACTTCTGTAATGCTATGAAAGTTGCTGACAGAACAACATATTCGGAGATTCTTGATTCTGTTATTACAGACAGAAATTTGAATTTCCGTATTGACTACATTTGGAGTTTGGGATGTTCAATAATGCCTGAAAATTTGGAAAAATTATTAGACGCTGTTTTAGATAATGAAAATGTGTTGGAAAATTATGAAAAAGGATTTATGTTAGAAACCATGGCTCAAAGTAGCAATCTTGGACTGAAAATGAGCATAAACTTCATTGACGAACATTATTTGGAGCTATTCGAATTGTAATTTTTATTTATAAATTTCAATGTTCACAAATGACGTCCAACATTTATGAGAAAGAGGGTTGATGCTATTTTGAAATTTGGACGTCATCAATGAACAACCTTGACGTTATGCTGTACTTAATTAATTATTTTTGTATTTACAGACTGAAATTTCATACCATTCCGTTATTCTTTATGGCCAGTGGAGTTAAAGAACAGGATATGGTAGCACAATTTGAAAACTTGTTGGAAAAATTACTAGCAGCAAATATAATAGATTCATCTTATAAAGAAAGCTATCAGGATATAATAAGCAAAAACCAAGATTGGCTAGATAAAAACTATTATGATATTAAGGTTTACTTTGGTCTACAAGAGCCTACAAGTAAGTCTTGTTTGTATTATTTTTTTCTTAATTAAAATAATATAATGAATTTCATGTTAAACTAGTAATATATGATTGGGGACGGGTATAAATGCAAATTCAAGCTAAAACTCATATTTAATTCAAATTTACAATTTTTAAACGTCTAAATTTTGGAGAAAATTTATTTATTTTATAATTTTACTTTACAGCAACAATTCCTACCACGACAATTGACACTACAACGACTAGTGGACCGACAGAACCACCTAATACAACGACAGAATTTTCGACATTACCTACAACAAGTCCCTCATCTTCTACTCCAGAATTGACAACAAGTCCTCCAACTACACCAGAATCGACAACTCAGCCAACAACGACAGTAGAAACAACAGTACAGCCAGCAACGACACCAGGAAGTGGAAATTCTATAATTTTATCTGTGAGCTTAATTTTTGGATGTTTGTTAATTCATCTTATAAAAAAATTATAAAGTTATTAAATTTTTTGAATTTTAAGATTTTTAAATAAATTATTTTAATAATTTTGTTGTCATAAAACACTTACCTTAGCTGATTAGAGGTCGTTTGGATATTACGGACTACATAGGGGGGAAGGAGGGGTCAGTGGGTAAATAATTTATTGTGCCCCTTTATATGGGATTTTTTGACATTTTTAAGCGGGGCCCGGTCGCCATCCTTTATTAGACCACTGGAAAGGGGTCTCTATATTAAATTTTTACGATTTTCTTTAAATGTGACGTAATTTACGAACAACCTTTGATCAGCTGAGTCTATTTTCTATTTTGGACCGATAATTTTCAGTTACAATTTTCTAGATGAAGCAAAAAATTTGTCATAATTTCAATCAAATTAAAACTAAACTAGCTAGTGGCATTTTAAAATGCGTGGGTAATTTGATGTCATAAATTTGGTTTTGCCATCAATTCAAGACCAAAATAACTTTTTGAAAAAACCACAAATTTAATGATGAAACTGTCTAAATAAAAAAATTAGTCATATGCAATCATTTGACGTCAAAGGAGTCTAATGACTCAATAAAAACTCTTTAATCACAAGATAATCTGAATTTTTTTTCCAAAATAGCGCCCCTCTTGACTCAAAAATCAACCATTATTTCAATAACATTAATTGACTTTGTTATCAGTTTAAAAATATATTTTAAGTACTCTGATAAGATTAAGTACATTGATTGAACTGTAATTTTGTCAATCTATGGAAAATTCGCTTAACTTTGATATTTTTATTAGTATCAGGTACAAATATACTTAAATACGATTTTAAAAAAATAACACTTAATACTGTCTAGTGGTCATTAGCTTATGATATCGAATATTTAAGAATTTACTAAAATTTGCTAAAAAATCAATTTATTCTTGCAGCTCAGTCTGTCTAGCTATTTTAATGCTAAAATTGGTACATGTTGCGCTATTTCATTTAAAGTTTATGAATTAATGCTATGTAATACTCCGAAGAAGACTTTTACTAAATAAATCCTGGTTCACTTCCATATTATAACACCAGACACCCCTTCCAAATGTTGTACCTTATAAGTAAATTGTCCAGATATTTTTCTGAAATATAAAAGATATTTTTTTTTATTTTCAACCAATTTTAGCAATTTTTAAGCAAAAAATATCCAATTTTAGATTTAATTAAATTCACTCATAACTAAACAACGCTACAGAAATTTATTTTATAAATTATTTAGCAACACAAAAATTCTACAAAAGATTGATGACAAATAAATTCAATAGAATTCCAAACGTCGCCAATCTCTGTTTCCAATCAAATATTCCACATCAAAAATTGATTTCTTCGTGAATTTCCGAAAGTAATCTTATCAAAAGTAATAAATTGGATCATTTTTATTTAGTTCCATTTGATTAGATAATCAGCTACTATAAATTGTGTAACAAACGAAATCAAGGAACTAGTAATATCTTTTCGGTGGTATGTGAAGTGAGGAAGCACTTAAAGATGTGGAAATCAAGAATTTTAGTGCTATTAGGTTTATTAATCAGTGTTAGTGCTAATCCATTAATTGACTCAAATAATGTCAATCCACAAGGATATAGACTCCCAAATAATACAGTGCCAATAAGTTATGACTTACAAATCGACACACATGTTCATGCAAATAATTTTAATTTTGAAGGAAATGTGAAAATTCATGTGAAAATTGTTGAAGCCACAAACACAATCACTCTGCATTATCGTCAAATAGAAATTTT
Source organism: Chironomus tentans (assembly GCA_963573255.1). Classification (NCBI taxonomy): domain Eukaryota; kingdom Metazoa; phylum Arthropoda; class Insecta; order Diptera; family Chironomidae; genus Chironomus; species Chironomus tentans. The sequence goes on from OY754303.1 coordinate 12,829,233, forward strand.
AAAAATAGACATTTTATTGCCCAATGGATTTCCAATAATCTTCAATTCCATTTTTAATTTAATTCAATCACGCGATTTTGTTGTTATCACCTTACCGAGAACCTACAATGCAAGCACAGAATTTATACTTGACATTTCTTATCGAGGAACACTTCGTAATGATGCTGCTGGATTTTATCGTGGAAGCTACTTAGACAGAGGTGTCACAAGATGGTATGCAGCAACTCAATTCCAAATTGATTATGCACGTCATGCAATGCCTTGTTTTGATGAGCCTGGAATGAGAGCGGTTATGAAGCTGTCTATAAGACATGGACGTGAATACAGTGCTATTTCTAATACAGAAGTTGTAGAGCATGTTCCAAATGGAAATTATATCATCACTAAGTTCGCAGCCACACCAGCCATTCCAACATATCTTCTCGCTTTTATTGTATCTGATTTTGGATATATCAACGCAAATGATTCAAGAGTTCCACAAAAAATCTACGGAACTGCAGCATCAATTCGTCAAGGATATTTCGACTTTGTAGCCAGTAAAGTTGGAAGCATCCTAGATATGTATGAACGTATTTTGAGAGTCAATTATCCACTAAATAAAATGGATCATGCAGCATTGAATCTAATGAGTTGGTTGAAGGTCTACGCTATGGAAAATTTCGGACTTATTACTTATTATGAAAATGAAATCAAATTAGATCCAGCATATCCAGAATTTTACAGACGTCCAGTTGAAAATAAAATAGTTTCCTTAATTTCTGGACAATTTGGACATCAGTTTTTCGGCAATTTAGTTTCACCTAAATGGTGGACATATTTGTGGCTGAGTGAAGGATTTGCAACATTTTTTGAAGCTTTTCTTCCACATTTGTTGTTCCCTGAAGATAACTTTATGGACAAGTTCTTTGAAGACTTCACACCATCAGCATTTAGTGCTGACCAGAGAGAACCATGGCCTATGAATCAATATGTAGAAAGTCCAAGTGAACTAAGAATGAAATTCAGTCAAATTAATTCAAAAAAAGCAGCATGTATCTTGAGAATGTACAAGGAAGTCATCACCGATGATGTCTTCTTCGTCGGACTCAATAAATACTTGACGGAAAATTTCATGAAACCAGCAACACCAAATGAACTTCATGCAGCTCTTCAATCAGCTTATGATGCAGCATTTACAGCACCATTAAATGTAGCTAAGTCTATGGGTACATGGGAAGATCAGCCTGGATATCCAGTCGTTCAAGTGTCAGTTGATGGAAATGAAATAATATTCAAGCAAAGAAGATATCCATTAAACACTGAGGCAATGATCTATTCAGTTCCAATCACTCTTGCCACAAAAACAAAACCGAGCTTCAATAGTAAAGCAACAAAAGTTTGGTTGAACAGTGAAACAGAGACAGTTCTTCAAGTTCAGATAGATTTCACTCCAGGTGACTGGATGGTCGTTAATCTTGACCAAGTCGGTTATTTCAAAGTTGACTATGACTTAGTTTTGTGGCGTGCTATCATTGACCAACTGAAAAGTGATCACATAGTCATAAATCGTATAAATCGAGCAGTTCTCTTCCAAGAATTTGACTTAGCAAGGGATGAGTTTAAGCGTGTTTATGGAGCTGATAATTTAGGCATCATTAACTACTTAGGCAAGGAAAAGGATTCGACAATTTGGAATAGAGCACAACCCACCATGAGTTACATTAATTCGAAATTATTTGGAACTGCTGCTTATACTGGATTTCACGAATTAGTTCGAAACATAACAAAACCACATCTTTTAGAAATTGGATATGAAGGACGTGATGGAGAAGATTCAAATACCATATCACTTAGAAGTTACACGAGACAATGGAACTGTCTCGCTGTTGATGGTGATTGTGTTGCTAGAGACTTTACAGCTCTTTTGCTACACAGAATGGGGCTTGGCAATGCTAATTATGATTTCTGTAATGCATTGAAAATAACCGATAGAACTACATATAGCGAAATCATTCATGAAATTACAACTGATAGGAATTCAGCATATAGAAATAATTATATGTTCAACATGGGATGTTCCTTAGTATCAGAAAATTTGGATAGGTTATTAGAAGCTGCATTAAATGCTGAAAATAGTTTGCAGAGCTTTGAACGATGGATATTTTTGGATACAATGGCAACCCAAAGTAATATTGGATTACAAAAAAGTTTGGACTTTTTGGATACAAATTATTTGGAGTTCTTTAAACTGTGAGTATTTTGAAGAGTTTTTAGATATATTCTTTTTAAAGGTGACTAGATTAGTTATCCCAGGGGTTACCTGGGGTATAACCTTGGTTATATGATAAGGGTATCTTCAGGGGTGTAGCCTAGGGTATACACTGGGGTTACCCCTCTTGTAGTATACCGAGCAACCGACCCCTCGAACAAAATTTCCAAATTTATGGAAGACAGTCTTGAAAAGTATTAGATTGTCTGTTGAAAAACCATGGAGATGGTCACCCTACCTAATAGGGTTCAGAAGTCACTCTAGCTCTTCCTGAAATTTTAATCAAAATCTCTTTCATTTTCCTTAACAGTGCTGGGGACTTCCGTCTTACACTCATGGCTGAAAGGGTTAAAGAAGAAGCTATGGTCACAAAATTCAAGAATTTATTGGATAAATTATACCCTGCTGATATCATCAACTCAGACAATAAAGACTCATACTTAAAGGCAGTACAAGAAAATCAGGAGTGGCTAGATGCTAATTATTATGATATTTTGATCTTCCTTGGACTAGAAGCAACAACAAGTAAGTTTAATTGCTAATTTGAGCTCATAAGGTAGTAATTCTCTGACTGTATGTCATCGTACACTAGTTTGCCGCGAAATTTTTATGAATTTATGAATGACCCTTAAATTGTGGGAAAATTCAAAGCTCCACTGCACAAAGTGATTTATTTTCGATAATTAATTTTTGATAAGATTCTTATCTTCTGATAAACATCAAACAGTTGGTACTTTGCACGAAAATAATCTAATTGAATCATTTTTTTATTTTCTCAAATTAAATATAGCAACTACACCACCAACAACTACAACCACACCGGACAGTGGAAGTTATATTGTCTTATCTTTGAGCTTAGTTTTTGTCTGCATAATAATTAATTTATTGAAGAATTGATAAATTATTGTAGAAATATTTTCAAAAATTAAATAGATTTACAGGGGGAAAATTACTTGGTGTAAATTTTATAGAACTCAAACACCCAGACTCAAACTTTTGGTTAAGAATTATTGCATTAAAAAAATTCTTTTTCCACCAAGCTGTTTTCCCCCCTGCAAATTTGTTAACTTAAAAATTTGTGATTTACAATTTTAAATTAAAAATATTTTTTGAAACACGTTCTCTTATTATTTTTAGCATTTAAAAGGGATATGGATCAGAAGCTATATGAGATTTCATGGAAATCTGCATAAAAATGCTGAACTGATCAAAATTCACTTTACAGTTCCGCACCATTGAGAACAATTCTCACTAAATATGTCTATAACTTCATAATATTAATTGACTTACTTCCCTCATATCAGTCATCAAATCGATATCAACATGCTGTAATAGATTAATTTTTGATTAATTAAATGTCACAAATGTGTTTGTCAGCCAAACCAGTAATTTTATCAGCGATTAATTTATCGACTAAATTTCTATTACATGTAAACTTGTCTCGATTGCGTCTGATTGCGTCATCACTCACTCGAGCGACACAACATAGTCACCAAGGTGATTGGCACCATCGTTACGTCGCCATATTAACGCAGGGGCAAATGCTCCCATTTCTCCACCCTCGTCACTGGGTTAACGACAAAAAGTCGTGGATCCTGACAGCATCGTTTGGATGTTTTCAAACTGTTTGACAGTAAAAAAGAAATTTGTCACTCGGGTCAGCTTGTTTACAATTTTATTTTATTTGATTGAATTTCATAAATTACGTCCAATTTTTAGGGGTGAGGGGGTTTGGACGCTGTGTGACACTTCCATACAAAATAAAAAATTATGTATGATAATTTTATGACAGAGAAAGCAGGAGGTCTAAAAAATATCGTTTTTGTATGACGTTATTTATGAATGACCCCATACTATTCAAAAATGTCTCGGGTAGCATTAAAAAATAATTTATTTTTAAGCATGTCCTAGACAGATACATCATAAAATTATTCGTAATTAGACATTGACATAGCCACACATTTATGGCAAGCATTTAAATTTGTGCATAAATATTTCACCAATCATGACAAAGGTTCCGATAATATATCCAACAAAAAGTAAAGAAAAAGCTCCAGAAAGATGCTCAAATGTCATTACATGAGGATGTGCATCTTTAAAGTTCCATCTGTCTGTTTTATCGAATTCCTTCAGCCAATGTTCCATAAATCCATGTGCTAAAATCCTTAAAATTGCATTATCAATAGATTTTTGTAGAAAAAAGATCTGGTTATAGTAAAGTGCAATGTTCATAGTAAAATATTGTTCCATGCAAAGTTTATAGGGAAAATTCTCATGATTTAAGCTGTAATGAATTAGTTCCAATTTTAAAGTGAATATAGCTCTTTTCTTAGTACCTCCAAGGAATGAATCCATATCCATATTTCCGACTGCATCCTGTGGTTTTTTAATAAACTTAATTTTTGATTGATATTTTATCATCATGTCCAAATTAGTTTCACCGACCACAAAGACATATTCTTGTTCTAGAACTTCGGCAATTGTTTGTGGTTCCTTTCGGGTTCCATCTGACTGCAAAAATTTGTATAATGATCCTTGATAGATGCTCCGAATAACAAGGCTTAATATCAAGTACATCATCAAGACAAATCTTGCGAAATTTCTCTTTGGTAGTACAGTTTGTGGCTGTCCAACAAAAGTTTGAAATAAATTTGTTATTGGGTGCTGCACACTTACTCCATAGACCATATTTTTCAAGTACTTATATCTAGTATTAATAATCAAAATCACAGCAACTCCAATGCAAATTGTCAGCAACAGAAGAATCCACACAGTAGTTTGAAAAGGAAGTAAAAGTTTTTCAAGCATATTCAGCTTAGGTTGAGGTGATAAAATCAAGAAAACTGGATAATTCATGTATGGAATGCTGTAGCCAAAATGCTTTGTTCTTGATTCTTTCAGAAATAAATTTCCGATCAAAATATCTGCATTGCCATTTTTTATGTCACCAAATCCACGTGTAATAGTTCCATTTTCATAAATGACCCCAACTTGCTGAAAGCCGTCCCTAAATCTTAGATTTAATGTGAAATTCAACATTTTTGAGATTGTTTGAATCATTCGAATGTCACTTCCACGTAAACTTGAAGATCCATTTGGAAAGTTTTCCTTAAAAACTGCTACAGAATCTGTTAATGTCGTGACTTTAATCGGACAGAGATTCACATTGTTGATTTTCCTAGTCAAAACAAGTTTCTCAGTGAATTTTCCATTTTCAAATCGATTGAGGATTTTTGGAGTTGTGTCACCACATCTTGTTGGATCTGCGAATGGCTCAAAGTTTAACAGCAATGTTCCATTATGATTTAGCAGTGCCATGACATTTAATATTGATTTTGAGTAAAAATATGAAAATATTTCGTGAATATCTGTTAGAGTTCCATCCAGGAGCACAATCATGTGGAGCTTTGCATTGTAAAATTTCTTGAAGTCAATGTGCTTTCCTGTTGTTGAAGCTACATCTTTAAATACTCGAATGTTGTCCACCAACAGCACTGAATATCTGAATACAGCTGATAGAGTAGAATTTATGTTAAAAATGCGTAAACTTTCCATTTTGTAAGCATTTTTGATTATTTCTTGCTTTACAGCCTCATGCATATCTATCGATTTTGGATCACTAATTGATATCAAATTGAATCCAATTGCTGATGAAGATTTAACCAAGTTATTTCTTATGATTTTTAAGGCTTCAACAAGATCAATTTGGTTCTGATGCAATTCAAATTCATTACTTTTTAAGCTAGATACTGAAGATATAAGAACGATGCCAACAAAAATTTTGAGTTTCATGGAAAGTGTCATTTTTGTCACTGAAAGTTGAACATTTTCATCATTCAACCAGACTTGTTAATTAAATTGAAAAGTAATTAATGAGTAGGTATTATTATTCTAAATATTTATTTATTTCAACATTTACAGCGTAATTTTTGATAATTAATTAGTAAAAGTGTATCAATTTTACTGAATAAATTTATATTGCTAGACTTGGTTACTGTAAAAAGTTGTTTGAAACCAGAAAACGTCAGAAATTTCCGTTAATTTTTTTTTTCCAAAAATTTGAAATTTCTCGCACTTTTTCTTTTATTTCATTTTAAATAATTTTTGTATTCGAAAATTCTCAATTTTTAAATTTTGGGATTATTTAACTATTTAGTAAGATTTATTGTTGTTTAATGTGGTTTAATGTTACTAATAGCTTTGATTATACTCAATAAGCACTTTATGATCTATTATAAGTATATCTATATCTAGTTGATAAGTATGAAATTTAGGCCAAATTTTGTAATTTTAAAATTGTAAACAAATAATTTTCGAATGCATATTTTCCCGCATTCGAAAATAAAATGCCATTGTCATGTATTGGATTTGAAGTATTATAGGGTATTATATAATCAATAGACAGACACACAGACAATATCCCATTTCTAAACCCATATATTACGGCAAAACTTTATGAAATGAATTAATATTTCCACCAAAAACACAACAAAAGCAATTAAACTTCCAATATAAAGCAAATGAAAGGCTCCTGATAGATGCTCATATGTCATGACAGTTGGATTAACATTCTCGTCCTTCCATCTAGCAGTTTTGTCAAATTCTCTCATCCAATGCTCCATAAATCCGTAAGTTAAAATCCTTTGAATTGCTTCATCGATTGACTCTTTTAGGAAGAAGTTTTTGTTGTAGAACAACACAATGTTGGTTGTGAAGAAGCTTTCCTTGCAGATTTTATATGGGAATGTGTCATGATCCAAACTGTACTGCATCAAGTCAACTTTCGAACCAAATGTTGCTGTCTTTTCTGTCGTTCCTGCAAATGCATCTAAATCCATGTCTATGTATCCATCTGCTGGTTTGGTAGCTATATGAACTTTTGATCGATACTTTTTGATAATGTCCATGTTTGATTCACTCATTATGAACGTATATTCTTTGTCCACAAGTTCTGCGATTGTTTGTGGTTCCTTATGACGTCCATCTGATTGAAGGAACTTGTATAAAGATCCTTGGTACAGACTTCGAATAATCAAGCATAAAATTAGAATCATCATCAATATGAACCTTGCAAAATTTGTTTTAGGCAAGACTGTCTGTGGTGAACCGATGAAAACAAGAAACAGATTTGTTATTGGACGGTTGACTCCTTCTCCGTACACAAAATTTCTTAAAAATTTGAATCTCAAGTTTATAGCCAGAATGACTCCAACACCAAAGCAGAATGTCATCAACAGAATGATCCAAATTGAAGTTTCAAATGGATTCAAAAGCTTTTCAAATTTATTGAATTTACTTTCCGGTGATAACACGAAGAAGACTGGATAATTCATGTATGGAACACTGCTGTCAAAATGCTTGATTCTCAACTCTCTGAGGAACAAATTTCCCATTACAACATCAGTTCTCTTTTCTTTTAAATCAGCAAATCCACGTGTACATGTTCCATTCTCATAAATCACACCCCATTGCTGAATGCCGTCACGAAATTTTAAATCCAATGTGAAATTTAACATTTCAGCTATAGTATTGATCATGTTGATCTCAAAGCCATTAATTTTGTAGTATCCATCAGGTTGTCGTTCCTTCCAAACAGCAACCGCATTGACAAATGTTGTGACAGTTATTGGACATAGATTTAAGTTGTCAAATTTTTTAATTAAATCTAGTTCCTTTATGAATTTTCCATTTTCGAATTGATTGATGATTTTTGGGGCTGTGTGTCCACAGTTCATTGGATCTTCATATGGTTCAAAGCTTAGCAACAAAGTTCCATTTTGATTCATCAGTGCCATGATATTGTAGATAGTTTTGGACCAGAAGCTTGAAAATATTTCATGAACATCTGTAAAATTTCCATTAAGCAGAATAACGACGTGAAATATTGAGTACTGAAAGTTCTTAATGTCAATTTGCTGCTCAACAGCTCTAAAGGCTTCTATGTTATCCACAAGCAGCACTGAGTATCTATTTATACCAGGAATCAGGAAATTTATGTTACACATTCGAATACTTTCCATTTTAAAGGCATTCTTAATTATTTCAAACTTCACAGCTTCATGGATGTCTTTGTGTTCTGGATCAGTTATTGACATCAAATTAAATCTTTTTGCAGATGATGTTTGGATTAAATAGCTTCGAATTACTCTGAATGCTTCAATTAAATTTTTATTTTCTTGTGAAACTTCAAATTCTGTAATTTCTATGCTGTTCACTATTGAAAGCATCAAAATTAGTACGAAAGCTTTCGTCGCCATCGATGTTGATGGCTGACTGATTAATTTGAAACTTTGGGTCTTTATTTAACAATTAATCTACAGATACATCAAATGATATACATTATTTAAACGAATCAATAATATTAGAACTTGATCCCTAGTGACATAATTCGTGTGCTACTTGTTGCTATGAGTTTGGCTCTTGACAGCACTTATTGTATGACAATCAATTTGTTAATTTGATAACTTTACAGATGATAAGTGACATTAAGTGGAATTAGGCTTGTAGCGTTGTGGATAAAAGGTACCCTAGGGTATCCTAGGTGGAGGGTAGGGGTAGGGTAGGTATGGGTACCCTAAAAACTGGCTCGAGTTATCTTGGTAGCCCAGTTTGATGCATTTTCAAAGTCCAAACATTTAAAAGCTCAATTAAAAGCAGTTTAAGTATTACAAAGGTGTGTTCATACTTGGAGGAGAGTTTATGATATGAGCTGATCATTTAGCTTAGCTTGTCAGACCCTAAGAAGTCCAAATTCCTTTTTGACACACAGTCACTTGCCTAACCTTAGAAGCAGATACTTATTTGAATTTATGAATTAATATTTCAGTCACAAAAAGAAATAAACTCACTATAATTCCAATTATTAGCAAATAAAAAGCTCCTGAAAGATGCTCTAGTGTCATGACAATCGGATCAAAATTTTTAATCTTCCATTTATCTGTTTTATCAAATTCTCGCATCCAGTGCTTAATAAAACCATAAACTACGATTCTCTGAATAGCTTCATCGATTGTCTTTTTTAGTATGAAGTTCTTATTGAAAATTAATGCGCAATTGACATTGACAAAAGGCTGTTTACAAATTTTAAACGGGAAATTATCATGCTTCTTGCTATAAAGAATTATTTCATCATAGGAACTGAAATATGCTATTTTCTCGGATGTTCCCAAGAATGAATATAAATCCACAGATTTATTCCCATCTAACGACTTTAGCCTGTATCGAATTTTTCGCTGGAAATTTTGAAGAATGTCCAAATTTGATTCGCCCAATATAAAAGTATATTCTTTTTCTATCAGCTCGTCCACAGTTTGTGGCTCCTTTTGTCGTTTGTCAGATTGAAGGAATTTATACAAATATCCTTGATAAAGACTTCGGATGATGAGACATAGAATTAATATCATCATTAAAGTAAATCTCGCGAAGTTATTTCTAGGCAATGGTGACTGGGGCTGTCCAATGAATGCCATTATTAGGTTTGTAAATGGATGTTTGACTTTATGTCCATAAAAGTATTTCTTCAAAAATCGAAATTTTATGTTTATAACCAAAATGACAATTACTCCAATGCAAAATGTGAGAAGCAACAGAATCCAAACAGCAGCTTGAAATGGACTTAAAAATTTCTCAATCAGATTCAATTTTAATTGCGGCGTAAGAGCTAAAAGCAATGGACGGTTAAAATAGGGCACACTACTGTCAAAATATTTCAATCTTATCTTTCTTATAAACAAGTCACCCATCAGGATATCCGTCTTTCTGTCATTCAAATCAGCAAAACCTCGAGTGAATGTTCCATTGTCATAAATTAATCCCCACTGCTGAACTCCGTCTCGAAATTTTAAATTTAATGTAAAATTCAGCATGTCAGCGATCGTGTAAATCATACGAATTTCATGTCCACGAAGGACATATGATCCATTAGGAAAGGTCTCCTTAAAAACTGACATTCCTTCCTTGAATGTTGTAACAGTGACTGGACAGCGGTTCATATTGCTAAAAAATTTGTGTATGACAATTTTGTTGACAAATTTTCCGTTTTCGAAGCAACTGACAATTTTGGGACTTATGTTGCCACATTTTTGTGGATCTGCAAATGGATCAAAATTCAGCAATAAGGTTCCATTCTGATTGATGAATGCCATAACGTTGAAAATGTTCTTGGACCAAAATGTTGAAAATATTTCATGAACATCGTCGAAATTTCCATTTAATAGAATGACTGTGTGATATCCAGCATAATTGAATCTTTTGACGTCGATGTAATCTTCAAAATTTCTAAATGCACTGATATTATCGATTAATATAGTCGAAAATCTACTTGAAAATGAAATTGTTTCATTCATATTGGAAATTCTTATGCTTTTATGCTTAAATGTGTTTTTCAGGATTTCTAGTTTCACTGCATCATGAATATCCTTGAATTGTGGATCTTCAATAGACACCAACTTATATCCAACTGTAAAAGGAGTTGCATTTAAATCAGCTCTTAAAACTCTCAGTGCTTCTATAAGGTTTAAATTGTCTTGTGATAATTCAGTTTTTATTATTTCCAAAGGGAAAACTGATGAAAAAATGGAAATTATTGTGATTATTTCACTTAGTGCCACTTGTGCCAACAGCATGACTACGAATAATACTTGTATTCACGTCATTAGGCATGTTAACTTTATTACTTTATTTAATTAATCTTCTTTGCTTGAGTTCATTTAGGTTAATAATAAGTTTTGATATCATTTGACCAAATCATTTGAAATAAATTATATTTATTCAGTGCAGGGACGTATTCAGGTGAGGGTTTTTTGGATCAATTTGCTAGGGTTTTAAACAAAAAAAATACCAACCCCCCTAAATTTTCCTGTCCATAAAAAATTCAAAACGCTTTCCTTCAAAAATTTCTAGATACGCCCCTGATTCAGTGGCATAGCAAGGAGGGAGGAAGGGTGACTGAAGCCACGACCACGGCTTTCTCTAAAGTGTTTGACGAAATCTGTAAACTTTTGATGATTATTTTTTTGGGGTTAGTCCCAATAAATTATAAAAAATGTATCCTTCACTTTTTATCAGGGGGAAACCACTTGATGGAAAAAAGTCATTTTTCATCAACTAAATTTTATGCCATAATTTTAATTCCTTGAATATTTCTTGTGTGGTGAAAGTGTAAGAAAATCTTATATTATGATTCTGCTCAAGATAAGATCAAGAGTTTGAATCATGTGGAATTTTTTTCCACCAAATTGTTTTCCCCCTGTTTTTTTATATAACTTTTGGATTCATTTTAATTTAAAAACCATTTTTTCAACCAGAAATATTATCAATCCAGCAATGTTTCCAATTATCAGCAAATGAAAAGCTCCAGAAAGATGCTCAAATGTCATAACCGTCGGATTCTTATCCTTAAACTTCCATTTATCTGTTCTATCAAATTCTTCCGTCCAATGCTCCATAAATCCATGAATTAAGATTTTCTGCAGTGCCTCGTCGATTGCTCTTTTAAGGAAGAAGTTTTTATTGTAGAACATTGCGACATTTGTGGTGTAAAAGGTTTCCTTACAAATTTTGTATGGAAAGTTGTTATGCTTCAGGCTGTATTCCAATACTTCGAGCATTGAGACAAATGTTGCTGTTTTATCTGTTGTTCCTGCAAAAGCATCTAAATCATTCTTATTATCTCCTGCAACTATTTTCGTCCTGGAGTAAATTTTTGGATGATATTTTTTGATCATTTCCAAATTAGTTTCACTCAATATGAAATTGTATTCCTTCTCTATAAGCTCAGCGATTGTTTGTGGTTCCTTATGTCGTCCATCTGATTGTAGAAACTTAAAGAGTGATCCTTGATAGACGCTTCGAATGACGAGACTTAAAATCATGAACTTCATGAGAATAAATCGCGAAAAATTCATTTTTGGAACTACTGGCTGCGGTGAACCGATTAAAGCAGCAAATAAGTTAGTTATTGGATGGACAACTCCTTCTCCATAAACGAATTTCTTCAAGAATTTAAATTTCAAGTTTATAACCACTATGATGACAACACCACAGCAAAATGTCAGCAATAGAATCATCCAAACAGTGCTTTGAAATGGACTTAGTAGCTTTTCAAAATTATTCAACTTTTTTTGTGGCGAAAGAACTAAAAAAACTGGATAGTTCAAGTACGAGACGCTGTTATCAAAGTATAGACATCTCGATTCCTTAAGGTATAAATTTCCAAGCAGAATATCCGTTTTTCTATCCTTTAGTTCACTAAATGCTCGCGTGCAAGTTCCATTTTCATAAATAATTCCCCATTGCTGAAAACCTTCACGAAATTTTAGATTCAACGTGAAATTCAACATTTTTGAAATAGTTTTGATCATTTGAATTTCATGTCCACGAAGAATAAAGGATCCATTGGCAAAAGATTCCTTCATAACAGCAACAGCATCTATAAAAGTTGTGACTGTGATTGGACAGCGGTTCATGTTGTCGAAAGTTCCTTTCAAAATTAGTTCTTTTGTAAATTTTCCATTTTCGAAGTGATTGATAACTTTTGGGCTTGTGTCGCCACATCTTTGAGGATCTACGAATGGCTGGAAGTTCAGCAGGAGAGTTCCATTGTTTTTCATCATTGCTATGACATTGAAAATTGTTTTTGTCCAAAAACTCTCAAATATTTCATGAATATCCTCAAAATTACCATCGAGTAAAATGACAATGTGAAGTCCTGAAGATTTAAGTACCTTTGCATTAATCTCATGCTTAATCTCTCTAAAAACCTTGATGTTATCAACAAGTATTACAGAATTTCGTTGTTGATTAGCAATTTTAAAATCACTGTAACAAATACGAACACTTTCTGTCTTGAATGCAGCTAGAATCATTTCCAATCTTATAGCTTCATTCTTTGGATCCGGAATTGATATGAAATTGTAGCCTTTTAGTGAAAAAGTATTCACAACTTTCATCCTGACTGTTTTAAAAGCTTCGATGAGATTTATGTCTTCATTTGATAAATTATACTTTGTGGTATCTATGGCGAGCACTAAGGAGGCCAATGAGATTATAGCAAATATTCTCAAATTCATTGATGCTGACAAGAGTCCAGAAGACTGATTATCTTTATTTTCAAAAAAATTATTTGTTTTAAAATACACAAACATGTTTCATAGGCTAATATGTGTAAACTTCTTAGTTTTTTCTATTTTAAGCATTTATTAATCCACTTTAATTAGAGAAATTGATAAAATTAAAATAATCATGTGATAATTCAATTAAACTGTCGTGTCATACGTGTCATAAAAATATCAAGTTAATGCGTACAATCTTATTAATTAATGTAATGTATTATTTATTTCAAATATGATCATATATCTTAATTAATTAGACTGATTCATTTTCAATAGCAATTGCGTCATAGTGGAAAAATGAGGTTTAGATCATAGATACAACGGGTACCCGTGGAAACCCGCTGAATCCAACGTGAAAAAACTCCCCGAGTTTTTCCTACGGGTGTCGTTGTGTCGGTGACCTAGAATCTTTTGAATGGTGACCAAGTGGCAGCCACATGGTATCCGTTTGGTTTTTTAGGTGTTCGCCATTTAGTCACAATGCGGTTGCCACCCAGCTACCAAAAAATTTGTGCCAATTGGGTAGGCTGCCACTTGGTCTCCACAGCCTAACTTTTTCCAATACAAAAATAAATCCAGCAATAAAATTTCCAATCATAAGCAAATAAAAAGCTCCTGAGAGATGTTCGAATGTCATCACAGATGGCTTGCTCTCCTTGTATTTCCATTTATCCATTCTATCAAATTCCTTCATCCAGTGAATCAGTAATCCATGAATTAAAATTTTCCTGATTGCCTCGTCGATTGTCGTCTTAAGAAAAAAGTTTTTATTATAATACAGAACGACATTAATCGTGAAGAAATACTCGTTGCAGATCTTATAGGGAAAATTTTCATGAGTCAAACTGTATTCCATGAGCTCCAATTTTGAAGCAAACGTTGCTGTTCTTTTAAATAATATCGCAAAATTATCCAAATTCATGCCATCATGTTCTTCGACAGTTTTCGAATTTGTGTACATTTTTTCGTGATATTTCTTGACAAAATCATAGTTGGATTCGCTCATCATGAAGGTATAATTTTGGTCCAAAAGCTCTGCGATTGTTTGTGGCTCTTTATGTCGTCCATCGGATTGGAGGAATTTGTAGAGTGATCCTTGATAAATGCTTCGAATGACGAGGCTTAAAATCATAAACATCATGAGAATAAAACGTGAGAAATTCATTTGAGGTAGCACTGAAAGTGGTTGACTTAGAAAGGCTTCAAACATATTAAGTGTTGGATGGTTAATTCCTTTGTCATACACATAATTCTTCAAAAATTTTAATTTATGATTTATAACCAAAATGACAAGAATACCAATGACAAATGTCAGCAACAGAACAATCCAAACTGTAGTCTCAAAAGGATTTAACAGCTTCTCAACCCAATTAAGTCTCTCTTCAGGCGAAAGTACAAAGAATAATGGATAATTCATATATGGCATGCTGCTGTCAAAATATTTTAGTCTTGATTCTTTAAGATACATATTTCCCATCAGAATATCCGTCTTTCTGTCTTTCAGATCAGCAAGTCCAAGTGTGCAGGTTCCATTCTCATAAACTATTCCCCATTGAGAAATTCCATCTCGAAATTTCAAATTTAATGTGAAATTCAGCATGTCTGCAATAGTTTTGATGAAGTTGACTTCATGTCCACGAAGAATGAAAGATCCGTCAGGACGAGACTCCTTTAGAACAGCAACGGAATCCGTTAAGGTCGTGACAGTTATTGGACATCGATTCATGTTGTCAAATCGTCTCTTGAGTACAATTGAACTTGAGAATTTGCCATTTTCAAAGCGATTGGCGATTCTTGGACTTGTGTCACCGCACTTCTGTGGATCTTTGTAAGGCTCAAAGTTCAGAAGAAAGGTTGATCCATTTTGAGTCATCAGCGTCACAACATTGAAAAGATTTTTATCCCAAAAATGCTGAAATATCTCGTGAACATCACTGATAGTTCCATTGAGCTGAAATTTTGCTGCAGTTATGAAGAATTTTTCCCTCAGAAAAGCTTTTACATCATCGACTAATAAAACTGTATATCTGTAAGAATCCTCTGTCGATGACTTAGAATTAAGCATTCTAATACTTTCTGTCTGGAATGCAAACTTCAATAAGTCCACTTTCAATGCTTCATTTTCATCTTTATTGACGTGATCTACAATTGAAAATAAATTAAATCCATGTGCTGAAAAACTTTTCTTCACTTCATTTCTGATGATCTTAAATGCTTCTAAAAGATCTTTATGTTCCTGTTTTAGTTGTAATTTTGACACTTCAATACTGGACACAAAATGGAACGATACAATCATAAAGAATATTTTAAAATTCATTTCAATTTATTTTAAAATTAGGGATTTAAAACCAGACACTATTGATGGATTGAAATGCAGGTTCGGATATATTTTTACAACATTTTCTTATTTACTTTTTTCTAAAAATATTATTTAGTTTGACTACGACGTAAATGTGTTTATTAATTAATTTTATTGATTGATTAAATTGTAGTAAATTATTATTTTTTTAATGATGGGTAATAATGTTGATGATATTTCATTTTTGAGGTATTTTAATCGGTATTTTTATGGCATCTACTGGGAGCATATACACTAGGGTGTCCCTACCAACCCTACTCCCTCCTTTAACCTAAGGTACTGCTAGGGTGCCCTAGGTATCCTACTCAAGATACCTTAGGTGAAGGGAAGGGTCTAGGATATATATACTCTACCCCGAGTGTAAATTAGGGCAGTTTAGTATGAATACAAGAATACCTGAAAAAGTATACCTTAAGAATATCTAGTCGTTGTAATATATTTTAAGCAGACCGAATGGTCGGCAAACACATAAATACATACATACTGGGTACGCTCTTGATTCTACCCTCATTAATAATATTCTATACACTCCAGGAAAAATGCTTTCTTTGTAAATCATGAAGCCATTAAAATGATTAATCAACTAGACAACCTCACAATCGACATCAAAGTGCTATTCTTCTGGACTCCTCATTAAGTATTCAATTTATAAATAAACATTTCCACTAAAAACATGAAAATGGCTGCCACATATCCAATTACCAACAAATAAAAAGCTCCTGAAAGATGCTCTGTCGTCATAACTGTTGGTCTTTTATTTTTGCATT
This sequence comes from Chironomus tentans, assembly GCA_963573255.1. Taxonomy (NCBI): domain Eukaryota; kingdom Metazoa; phylum Arthropoda; class Insecta; order Diptera; family Chironomidae; genus Chironomus; species Chironomus tentans. The sequence continues at coordinate 12,845,718 of OY754303.1, forward strand.
TCCATCTGTCTGTTCTGTCGAATTCTTTTGACCAATGATCCACTAATCCATTTGCTAAAATCCTTCGAAGTGCCTCGTCAATTGCTGACTTTAGAAAAAAGTTTTTATGATAATACATGACTATGTTGATTGTCATGAAACTTTCTTTACAAATCTTAAAAGGAAAATTGTCATGATCCATGCTGTACCTTAAAAGTTCAAATTTTGATGCAAGCGTCGCTGTTCTGTCTGAGTATGCTGCAAATACTTTCAAATTCATTTCATTATCTTCCTTAATTTTCGATTTATCGTAAGTTTTTGGGAGATAATTTTTAAAGAAGTCTAGATTTGGTTCACTCATTATGAAGTTGTATTCCTTATCGATAAGTTCATGAACAGTTTGAGGTCCTTTACGTCGTCCATCTGACTGAAGAGATTTGTACAAAAATCCTTGATAAACTCCACGAATTATAAAGCAAAAGATCATGAACATCGTAAGAATAAACCGTGCAAAGTTCCTTTTAGGTAGAATTGGTAGAGTTTGACCTACAAAGATCTTAATCATGTTGATAACTGGATGATTAATCCTTTTTCCAAAGACAAATGTCCTCAGATATTTAAATTTGAGATTTATGATCAAAATTACAGCAATTCCAATGCAAAAAGTCAATAGCAATAGATACCATACGACAATATCAAAAGGCTTTAGAAGCTTCTGGAACCAACTAAACTTCTTCTCCGGCGAGACGACAAAGAAAACTGGATAATTATTAAAAGGTGTGCTGCTATCAAAGTATTTGATCCTCGACAATTTAAGATACATATCTCCAATCATAATGTCCGTTTTCTTGTCTTTTAATTCCGCAAATCCAAGCGTGCAAGTTCCATTCTTATAAATATATCCCCATTGTCCAGCTCCTTCTCGAAATCTTATTTTTAAAGTGAAATTCAGCATTTCTGCAATGGTTTGAATCATGTTGATCTCGTGTCCTTTTAGAGTTGTAGATTGGTCAGGCAAAATTGCTCTTGTAACAGCTACGGCATCCTCGAAGGTTATAGCATTTACAGGACATCGATTCAAATTGTCAAATCTTTTAATCAAGGTTAAATCTTTGATAAATTTTCCATCTACAAATCGATTGATGATTTTTGGACTTGTGTCACCGCATTTTTGTGGATCCTTAAATGGCTCGAAATTCAACAGCAAAGTTCCATTTTGATTAATCAATGCTATAACGTTGTATATTGATTCAGACCAGTAGTGTGCAAATATCTTATGGACATCCTTAATATTTCCATTCAATAAAATGACAATATGAAATCCTGAATATTTGAATTTTTTAGCATTTATAAAATTTTTATGTGCCTCAAATGCAGCTATGCTGTCAATAATTAAAACTGTGTTTTTATAAGGATCTGGTGATGGTGAATAAATGTCAAGCATTATAATGTTCTGTTCCTCGAATGCGTACTTAATAATCTCAAATTTCATTGCCTCATGAACTTCTTTATGCACTGGATCTTCCACTGACAACAAATTGAAGCATTTTGTTGAATAATTCTTCTTAAACTCAATTCTGACGGATCTATATGCATCAATTAAATTTTTATTTGAATGTGAAAGTTCAAAATTTGTTAATTCTATGCTTGAAACTTGATAAAGTGACAGAATTAAGAATAATATTTTCAAAATCATTGCAAAATTTTATTAAAGTGCTTAATTCACATTCGTTTTTATATTCAATAGTTTATGAACTAGTTTAAAACTAGCCACGTATATCATAGGTGAAAATTAATTATAACATCAATTTGGTGGATATTGATACATTTGTAAATTAATTATTTTTCCAAGGAATTCAATAAATCATGTATCATACAATGATCAAAATTATTAATTCAAGTATAAATAACAAATACTTTTCATTACGATAAGGAGCCGTTCATTCATGTTCCAATTTTCAGGGGGAGGGGGGTCTGACACTGTGTAACCTTTTTATATAAAGTAAAAAATTTGTGACAGAGAGGGGAGGACATCTAAATCGGGACATGTACCGCTCTTTTATGAAAAGCCGATGAACTGTCTAGGTATAATCTATAGAAGTTTGAGCGGATAGCCAGGGCTGAAGCAGTGCGGAACAAATCTTCCCTTTTATAAAAAAAAATAGAAAACACTTAAGCATGCATAAGTTTATCATTAAATTTCATATAGACAACAAGATGCTGATATGAGACCAATAAAGTAATAAAAAAAATTGTACCATATTATTCGATAATCAAATTTTCAATTAAAAATGCAAAAGTAGCCACAAGGCAACCTACGAAAAGTAAATTAAAAGCTCCAGATAAATGCTCGTATGTCATAACCATCGGATAAGAATCTTCATACTTCCATTTATCTGTTTTATCATATTCGTTAATATAATGTTCTATAAATCCATGAGTCACTAGCTTTTGAATTGCATCGTCAATGGATGCTTTAAGATAAAAGTTTTTGTTGAAAAACAGTACAATGTTGATAGTGAAGAAGCTTTCTTTACAAATTTTATAAGGAAAATTGTCATGCTCCAAGCTATATTTCAGTAAGTCCACTTTAGAAGCAAATGTAGCTGTTTTCTTATCAGTTCCAGCAAAAAAATCCAAGTCGAAATCTTCATCACCTTCGGTAGGTTTTGTTGCGATGCTTATTTTTGGACGAAATTTTCTCATAATATCAACATTCGAGTCACTCATTATAAATGTATAATTTTTATCAATAATCTCCTGTATTGTTTGTGGTTCCTTATATCGCTCATCCATTTGTAGATACTTGTATAATAGACCCAGATAACAGCTTCGAATGATGAGACATAATATCAGAAACATCATCAAAATAAATCTTGCAAAATTATTTCGAGGCAAAACTGTCTGTGACTGTCCAATGAAGGCCAAAAACATATTTCTTATTGGGTGATTTACTTTTTCTCCAAACACAAATGCTCTTACTTTTTTGAATTTTATATTTATAACTAAAATTATGACAACTCCAAGCAAAAAAGTAATTACTAGAAATATCCAAACAGTGCTTTGGAACGGATTTAAAAATTTTTCAAAAGTTATCACTTTGTCTTCTGGTGAAAGAACAAAAAATGCTGGATACACCATATAGGAATTACTGCTGTCAAAATGTTTCATTCGTGATGCTCTTAGAAACAAGTTTCCCATCACAATTTCTGTTTCTTTATCTTTTAACTGCTTCATTGCTCGCGTGCATGTTCCATTCTCATAGATAACACCCCACTGCTGAACGCCATCACGAAAATCAAAATCTAATGTAAAGTTAAGCATTTTTGCGATATCTTTTATCATTTTGATCTCATAACCCAGTAGAACAATTGATTCATCAGTACGTACTTCCTTAAAAACAGCCGCTCCATTCACAAAAGTTGTAAGTTTAATTGGACACAGATTCAAATTACTAAATTTCGTATTAAAATTGAGAATTTTTTCAAATTTTCCATTATAAAATCTGTTGATGATTTTCGGTCTTGTGTTGCCACATTTTTTTGAATTCCTGAATGGTTCAATACCTAGCAACAAAGTTCCATTACGATTGATGATCCCCACAAGATTAAAAATTGTTCGTGTCCAAAAATATTGAAAAATTTCCTGAATGTGAATTGAACTTCCATTTAATAAAATAACGAAATGAAGTTTTGTGTATTGAAACTTAGAAACATCCATTAAATGCTCTGAATCTTTAAAGGCTTTCAAGTTATCAACCAGCAATACAGAGTACCTATTTTGACCTGAAATTGTTCGGCTTATGTCACAAATTCGAATACTTTCCATCTTAAAAGCATTTCTAATTATTTCCAATTTAACAGTTTCATGAACATCCTTGTGCTTTGGATCAGAAACTGATATGAGATTGAATCTTCTAGCGGATGATGTTTGAATCAAATAATGTCTTATTGTTTTAAAAGCTTCAATTAAATTTCTGTTTTCTTGTGACATTTCACATTGTGCAATTCTAGTTCCTAATGTCAAGAAGAGCATCAAAATTAGATATAAAGTCTTGGTTGCCATCTAAGTTAACACTTTAGCACTGAGCAAAACATTTATGAATTATACTTTCATAATGGAATAAAATTAAGCGATTGGTTTATCAAGTGCATTAATTTTATTAATAAAGTTTGTCAAGCTTTCATTTCTGTATTTTCATAATTAAAATCAATATTTTTTTATAAAGGATGTTTCAAAAATGACGTTCAACTTTCGAAAATCAGTCCGGATTTTGAAACGTGCTATAAACGGAACCCATTTGAAAACTAATGATTCCTTCAAATTAACAATTAATTAACTATGAATCAAACAAAATCTTAAAAAATTGGTAAAATCTTCTTGGAAAAATAGTTTGAAATCTCCAGACCCCCATACAAATCTGGGTACGCCCAGCAAAATTTACATGCAAAAAATAGTAAAATATTTATTCTAAAAGTTGAACGTTATTTAGAATGAAACCCTCATTTTATTGGATGAATCAGAATAATTAAAGGGATCATTTGAGTATTAAAAAAAAGTCAATAGAAATCATTTTTTCATAATGGAGGGGTTGTTAAAGGAATGTGTGGAAACAGGTGAAGGACAATTCATCGGTCCGAAAATTTCAATATTTCTGCAATTTTTTGAAAGGCGTTCTCACAATTTTTTTTTGGGGGGGGGGGGGTACAAATTGTTCCTCGATCTTATACTCATGGTTTTGTGCTTGTACTTAATTCTAATGGTATAGAAAGGGGTCAATTGCAAATTACGCCACGCTTTAAATTTTTTCTTTTTTCGTTGGAAAATTTGTGACAATGAAAGCGGGGGGAGAAAGATGTCGAAAAAATCGTTTTTTACCGTGACAAAATTTGCAAACAACCCCAAAGAAATAACTAACAAATAAAATTTCGTCGAAAAAATTTTTTGAGGAAGGGAACCTTCGATGGGGTTATACTAATTTTTAAAGTAGGTTTAGATATTTTAAACTCTTAAATTACATATAGTTTCCATTTAAAGTATAATTTTTCAGTAAAAAATACAAAAACTGAACAAATATTTCCAATAATCAATAAGGTAAAAGCTCCTGAAAGGTGATCAAATGTCATTACTGTTGGCTTAATATTTATAAATCTCCATTTATCTGTCTTGTCATATTCCTTAATCCAATGCTCCATAAATCCATGCACCAACATTTTTTGTATAGCTTCGTCAATTGCTAATTTTAGGAAAAAGTTCTTATTGTAGAACATTACAATATTAAAAGTCAAGAAGTCCTCTTTGCATATTTTGTAAGGGAAATTGTCATTAGTTAAACTGTAATTCATTAGAGTTGTCTTTGAAGCAAACGCTGCAGTATTTTTGAACCATTTCAAAGCTACATCAATATCAACTTCATCATTTTCCTCCATTACATATGATGTACTGTACATTTTCGGGTAGGAATCCTTTACAATGTCCACATTCGTTTTAGCTATAATAAATGTGTATTTCTTTTCGATAACCTCATCAATTGTTTGTGGTTCTTTTTGTGTTCCGTCTGACTGTAGAAATTTATATAAAGATCCTTGATATGCACTTCGAATGATTAAGGAAAATACCAAAAATGTCATCAAAATTATTCTTGCAAAGTTCTTCCGTGGTAGTGTAGTTTGTGGCTGTCCAATGAAAGTAGTGTACAGGTTGGTCACTGGATGGTTCACCCCTTGTCCATAGGCTATTGACTTCATAGATTTAAACTTTATATTGATCACCAAAATCACAGAAACTCCGGAACATAGAATTAAAAATATGAACATCCAAACTATAAGTTCAAATGGATTCAACAGCTTCTGAAACATGTTGAGTTTAGGTTGTGGTGAAAGGATGAAGAAAAGAGGATAATTTAGGTACGGTGCACTTGAATCAAAATATTTGACTCTTAATTCTTTGAGATATAAATCACCTAACAGGATGTCCGTTTTTCTTTCCTTTAAATCTTTGAATCCACGTGTGCAGGTTCCATTTTCATAAACGATTCCCCATTCCTGCTTTCCTTCTTTGTAAACTAAGTTTAATGTGAAGTTTAGCATTTCAGCGATGAGCTGAATCATTTCATATTCATATCCACGTAGAAATGAAGACCTATCAGACAAGGTCTCCTTAAAAACTGCAATACTGTCTGCATAAGTTGTTACAGTTATTGGACAACGGTTCATATTTTGGAATTTCTTCCATGAACCAATTTTTTTTGTGAATTTTCCATTTTTAAAAGTATTAACGACTTTTGCTGACACTTTTCCACAATTTTCTATGTTTTCAAAGGGCTCAAAGGTTAGCAATAAAGTTTCTTCATGAATATTCAACAAAACAAAGACGTTGTAAATGTTTTTGTTCCAAAAATGTTCAAATATTTCTTGAATTTCGTTCAGGGTTGCATTAAGCATGATAATAGTATGATGACCTAAATAATGAAACGCTTTTGCATCAATGAACTTTTCTGACTTTCTAAATACTTTCATGCTGTCCACAAGTATTACAGAAAATCTATACTGTCTTTGAGATGGTATGTTTGCAATCCTTAATCTTATGAACTCATGATTAAAAACGTATTTCAAGATATCCAATTTTAATGCTTCGTGGGTTTCAGTATGTTGTGGATCTGCGATAGTTAATAAAGCACAGGCCTTAGTATTATAAGTTTTCCTCAAATCATTTCTAATGATTTTAAATGCTTCTACAAGATTTTTATTCTCTTGTGACAGTTCTAGATGTGATATGTTTATCCCAAACACTACAGGAACGAATAAAATCAAAAAAATTATTTTTATTTCCATTGCTATGCTTTCGTTCACTATACTTAGTCGAATAAGTGTTGATTTGGATTAATATTCGTCAGGAAAAAATGAAAAATTTAATTCAATTAAGTTATATTTACATAAAAAAACAACAAATTAATTTAATAAATGTTTGAACAAGAACAGAAAGAAAGGTTTATTACAATTTACTTAATTTAGTTTATTGATTGAGATGGCTATGGAATGGTTTACTAAAATGATTAAAGTTCAAGGATACACCTTCAGTAAATTAAACAAATTCACAAAGAGCATTTCATTGCAAATCAATGTTCAAAGTTACCTACCTTATTGAGTTGATGATGATGTCCATTTACTTGTTGATGTGAAGTGTAGGGCGTTGATAGCTTAATTTACTTGAAGAAATTTTGTAACATTTTGAGCAAAAAATTTCTTCTAAAATGTTTTTTGCTTCAAAAACACATTAATAACATTTATTTCACTTTTAATTCTCCCCAAAAACGTTTGAAGTCACTTTTCAATATATATTTTACTTAATAAGTTAGTTTAAATCATGAAATTCACTTTAATTTAACAATTTTTAGTTTTTACACGCTTTTGACAATCGAACTAAGCTAACTTCATGTATGTTTACTATGATTTAAAAATTTGAAATTTTACAAACCGTTAAAAATGATTCGTGTTTTTCAGCTATTTGTTTAAGGGTAAATCCACGAAAGAACAGAACTGGAAAAATTGAGTTACAATTTTTTTCTACTTGTTTTTGTTTAAATTTATTTATAACGGTCAAAATTTCTACAATTTGTAGACTATCATTTATTTTTTGACAACTATCATGAGTAAATCTACGAATAAATGGAGCTGCAATCATACTTTTCATTTATAAACTGCCTTTGATATAAATGGAGGCTTTAAAAGTGTCATTTAATTAAATTTATTTTGTTTGTAGTCAAATTGTAACGGAAATTTTTGTTTTGAACCATTTTGTGTTTTGCAATAATGAGTTGAGAAATTAACGATGAAACGCGGTTTTTGTTAAATATCTCATTAATTAGCTATCAATTCATAATGAAAACATTATAAAAGTAAAGTATATTTGGATAGAAACTGTTTTTATGCTTTTCCAGGTCTAATTTAAGGCTATTTAGCTCAAAAATGGGAAAAGTATAAACGCGCTTTTTCAGAAAATTAACCATGAAACACTCTAAAAATTAAAATAACTCATGATTTAGGACATATGAATACGTCTAATGTTAATATAATGGTAGATGCTCACTTGCTGAACAAATTAAGCTTGAAAAGGGATAAAAATATTAAGTATTTTTAGAGATATTTAAGGAAATGTAAATTTACTCAAAAAAATCTCTCGTGGATTTACCCTTAAAAGCTAATTAATATCGATTCATATGTTGGTTTCTTGAACAATCCATAAAATCTTGAGAAAATGAATCGATACATCAAGTTTTATAACTTGATATTGTTTTAAAATTACGTAAAGTCAAGTAAATAAATCTGACCCAATAAACATTGCTAGATTGGCAGTTATTTACTTTAAGCTTTAACTTATCTTTATTCAATAGCTATGATATTGGATAATAATTATCAATTCACCAGATAAGATAATAAATTCTTATAAAATTAATGATGTATCAAAGGAACTCTTCAGTTTGTTTTCATTATTCCAGCAGTCCAATAAAATAAAATGAAGCTGTTAGTGACTATAATAAGTGCTTTTCTAGTAGTTAATAGTGTATGGAGCAATCCAGTTGATAAGACATTGCAAAATAAAAGAATTGCTGAGAGAAAATTCAAAACTTCAAAAATTAAAATAAAGGAACAAAAACTAGAAGAAATATTGACATACAGGCTTCCAAATGAGTCAATTCCTATAAATTATGAAATAAAGATAACGACAAATGTTCATGCAGAAGATTTTAATTTTACAGGAACAGTAAAAATTAAAATAAAAATAGTGGAACCAACAGACAAAATTACTCTTCATTATAAAAATAATACAATAGACAAAGTTGATATTTGGAATGGATTTCAGCCAGTTCCAATCATATTCAATGCTTCTTTTAATTACGTCGAGTCTCATGACTTTGTTGTCATTGATCTACCGAATATTTTTATTAAGGACAGTGAACTGCTCCTTAATATTGCCTACCACGGTCAACTTCGTGATGATGGAGGTGGCTTTTATACAGGAAGTTACAAAAACGAAGAAGGAATCACAAAATATTATGGCGCAACACAATTTGAAATCACAGATGCTCGCCATGCATTTCCTTGCTATGATGAGCCTGGCATCCGTGCAGAAATGACTTTGACAATCATCCATGACAAATCTTACACTGCCATTTCCAATACAGAAGTTGCTGAGAAGACAGAAGATGAGACTGGAAAATATTGGGTAACAACTTTTGCCACTACACCAAAAATGCAAACATATATTCTAGCTTTTGTGATATCAGACTTTGATTACGTCAATTCTACAGAAACGTCAAGGATCCACCAAAGAATTTATGGAGTTCCAAAAGCAATTCGAGAAGGTCAAGGAAATTTTGCAGCAAATGTTGTCGGACAAATTTTGGGAAAGTTGGAAGAAGTTTTAGATGTTAAGTATCCGTTGTCAAAAATGGATCATGTAGCACTAACAACATTCAATTTTGGAGCTATGGAAAATATTGGATTAATCACTTATTTCCACAACAGTTTACTGCTTGATCCAAGCTTACCAATGAGTCAGATTGAATATGAAGATGGAATCATTTCAGTTATTGCGCATGAATATGCTCATCAATTTTTTGGAAATATAGTTTCACCTTCATGGTGGCAATATACATGGCTGAATGAAGGATTTGCGACACTATTCACTGAGTACATTCCACAACTTGTTTATCCTGAACGAGGGTCAATGAGGAACTTCCACACATCTGTCATACCAATTGCTTTTGTTAGTGATGAAATGGGATCATGGGCAATGAATCATTACACAGAAGATCCAGAAGAGTTATGGGATAAATTTGGTGGAATTGGATATCAGAAATCTGGTTGTGTATTGAGGATGTTTATGGAGGTTATGACTGAGGATGTCTTCCTAAAAGGTTTGAATTATTATTTGACTGACAATTACATGATGTCAGCAACTCCAGTAGAACTTCACGCAGGTCTCCAGAAAGCTTACAATGAGACATTTCCATCAAATGCCTTGGATATCGGAGAACTTATGTACACATGGGAGAATCAACCTGGATATCCACTAATTACAGTTACTCCCTCAGGAAGTGATTTAATATTTTCACAGCGTAGATACCCAGAAAGTGACAATGAAATTTATACAGTTCCAATAACCCTCGCAACGCAATCAAAACCGGATTTTTCTGCGAAAACTCCAAAGATATGGTTGCGTACACAATCATTACAAGTTCCACAAGCGCTGATAAGTTACAATCCAAACAATTGGATTGTGTTGAACATCGATCAAGTGGGTTATTATCGTGTTGATTATGACACATCGTTGTGGTGCGCAATTATTAATCAATTGTTAGTCAATCATACGGTCATTAACCCAATTAATCGTGCTGTACTGCAGAATGAATTTTATCTTGGATGGACTGAATTTAATCGTGTTAATGCTGCTGATGGTTTGAGATTGTTGAGCTATTTAGATGCTGAAACTGAGTCAATTGTGTGGAATGGAGGTGTGCTGATTATTAAAGACCTAAATAAACATTTGTATGGAACTGCTGTTTATGAAAATTTCCTGAATTTTATTAAAGGAATCACAAAGTCTCATTTGAAGGAATTGGGGTATGACTTTGTTGATGGAGAAGACCCAGAAAAGGCAAAATTAAGGCTATCGACAAAACCTTTAAATTGTCTAGCACTTGATGATGATTGCTTCTTTAATGAGCATGGAAAGTTTTTAGATTTCTACGAGAACCAAAACATTGTTAATTTTGATTTTTGTAATGCATTGAGAATAGCTGATCAGCAAATTTTTGAAGAACTGCTTGAACAAGTTGCATCAAATCATGAATATTCTTATCGTAAGGACATTTTAAAAGGGTTGGGATGTTCTTTAGATCCTGAGAACATTGTAAAAATATTCGGAGAAATTTTGAACCGGGAAAATATTTTGGATAGTAAGGAAAGGGAAAGTCTGCTGAATGGAATCTTCAGTAACTCTGTACTAGGATTAGAAATGACTTTGGAATTTGTTGAGGAAAGTTACGCAGCATTGAACATGTAAGTTTATGGTTTTAATTATGATTTAATTTGTTTACAACGTTAGATCTACATGAATATGGCATAAGGATTCTCGATGTATGCACTTGCTAATGGGGTATTCTGCCTATCCGCTGGAATTTGAAATGGTTTGAATCTTGAACATCACAAAAAATATTTCAGCATAGGGCCGATGTGGGGACAGATTTTCACTCGAATCCGCCATCAAACTGTCATCACACCAGCCCCATGCCGGAATTTTTTGTGGCCTTCGAGAATATGCCTACAGTAGCGTAATCGCTGCTTTAACTCTTTTGAACGTTATTTTAAATGATTCTCATTGCATTTCATTTTTAATTCTAGTGTCCTCGATCTGTATGAGATAATACAAAAAGTAGCTGTTTATATCAATGCAGAGCCAAAATCATCATCATTTATTAATCTTGCGAATAAGTTGAAGGACGAAGATTTGATCTCAAGTGAGATTCATCAAAAAATATTAGATAAAGTAGCCAAAAATAACGAATGGATCGATAAAAACTATCAAGAACTTTTAGTTTATTTTGGTCTTGTGCAAACAACAACTCCAATGGCATTTACTACACTGATTTCTGAGGAACAGGCGACTCAACCATCAGCATTTACTACACTGATTTCTGAGGAACAGACGACTCAACCATCAGCATTTACTACACTGATTTCTGAGGAACAGACGACTCAACCATCAACAACGAGTATGCCGACCACAACACCTAATTCAGCTTCCTCGTTTAATATGCCTTTAATTTTAATTTTCATTTTTGGGACTGTAAAATTTATTTAAATAATTTTTGTGCATATATATTTATGATTTTGTAAGAAAGACTGACAAATTATTTTTAAACTGCTAGTAAATGACATCTATTGGGTCGTTTACAATTGAAGCCTAGTTTTTTGAGTAGGATAAAGGTCCTGAGCCATGTAGCACTCCATATAGGGGGTCTAAATTTTATTTGAGTTTTATGCTAGTGCAAAAAGCTATTAAATAATTAAATAAAGACAAGAAAATTTTAACTAATTGTTTATAGCAGCTATTGGTGTTAAAAATTAGACGAGGAGGGGATTTTCAAATTTTTTGTATGAAAAAATTGAGTTCAGAAAATTTTTCGATTTTTTTTCTCAAAAATCCTTGAAAATTGAAGAATTTTTTGGCGAGGGGGATTTGTCCCCCCTGGCTACGCATCTTGTGTTACCTATGATTAAAAATCGTTTAACAACCTACTGGCAAATTAATTTTATTTTTTAATTGCTCAAAACAAGTTGAAGTGTTTATCATAATGAAAATAAATTTCAAGTGGATTAGTATGGTGAAATTTTAAGGAAAAGTCATCGCCTTCTTTTCCGCTTATTCAAGTTTTATTATTCCCCTTTAATAATAATAATAATAATACGTGAAGGGCCCAGCCTTAAGAGCTGGAGGCACTGCGATTATAGAAATCTATTGTACCACACCCTTTAGACTTACAGTTTATAGTGGAATCTGAACCACTTGTAAGCTCTGCACATTGCAAGGACACGAGTACGTCATAAGACCTGATGTACCCTGCAATGTACCTAGTTACAATTCGTGTGCGTAAGATGCCGCCAGGAAATCATCCAAATACTTCCTAGGTACTGTATACCTAGCAATGGAGACAAATTATGTGCCAAAGACCTCAAAACTACAACGTTGAAATGGAAAAAGAGATTCGAAAATTAGACATGACCTGGGATTGAACCCAGGACCTTTGGCATGTAAGGCCAACGCTCTACCATTTAGGCCACTGATGCCATTTCACCGCCCCTTTATTATTTCCTCATTTTCAAGTACATATCCAATCAACATTTTTTGTTGTTTATCAGTATAGCGATTCAAAACTCGGGCAACTAATTTTTGTTATTGAATTAACTCCAAAACTGCAACACATCAGAAAAACAACGCCTTTTTATTTAACCCCTCATGCTTGTAGCAATATTTATATGGAAAATCTTAAAAATGTGGATATAGTTCTGATTCTTTCTATTTAGTGTTACGTAATTTTTGGACAACCCCTTACTTTATAACAGTGCATTCCTCGTTTCTACAATGCCATTCATCAAAAGTTTATCAAGTAGAAAATGATTCACCAATATCTAATCTACACTTATAAATGTCATGTTACTTCATTTTAGGGTGGAGCAATTTATTAAGTTGTAATAAAATAATTAAAAAAATTATCAAATTATCGATCGACAATCAAACTTCTTATACTTCAAGCTTTATATTTTTTACTGGTAAATTTACACATTTCTTTATCAACTGTTTAAAATTTCCAGTCTAGACTACCCCAGTAACCAAAACCGTTAAAAAGTAAGTTAAATGCTAACTACTTTAACTACTTAAAAGCTAGCTTTTAACAAAGAAGGCCATCTGCTCGTTATTTTCAGGGAGAAAAATTTTAAATTTTAAATTTACAATTTCCTAATTTTAAATTTTAATTTTAAAAAATTTACAACTTTTAAATTTTAAAAAATTTACAATTTTTAAATTTTAAAAATTTTACAATTTCTAAATTTTAAAAAATTTACAATTTCTAAATTTTAAAAAATTTACAATTTTTAAATTTTAAAAAATTTACAATTTCTAAATTTTAAAAAATTTACAATTTCTAAATTTTAAAAAATTTACAATTTCTAAATTTTTAAATTTATAAATTTTTTAAAAGTTACGGTCAATTGCTTTGCGTATTTGAAATAATCTTAATAACATGATATGATATAGTCCATCCGCAATAAAAATTTATTCTTCACCCGTTCTAAGATAAGATTAGCAACTAGTATAAATGGACTGTTTTACCAACAGCTATGCTCAGTTCTTAAAGCTAGGGGAATTGTGAAGTGAAAAGGATGTGGTGGCAAAAAGTGGCAATTCTAAGTGCTTTAGTGATTATAAGTGTTGTACATGGCAATCCGGTCGTTAATTCATTATATAATGATGAAATTGAAGAAACAAAATTCGGATTTCCTGGAAATTTTCCAAAAAAATTAGAAACAGATGAACCAGCGACTTACAGACTTCCAAACAACTCAATTCCTATTAGTTATGACATTATTCTAAATCCAACTATTCAAGAAGGAAATTTTAGTCTCGAAGCCTCTGTGAATTTACTCATTGAGATTGTAGAAGAAAGCAATATAATCACTTTGCATTCTCGTGATCTTACTATTACGAAAATTGATATAATTGATCCAATCACCAACGGTCCAATTTTGTCAAATGCTACTTTCCAGTACATTGAGTCACACGACTTCCTAATTATACATTTGATAGACACTTATGGAGTAGGAAAGCAACTCCGTCTTGATATTTATTACAATGGCAAACTTCGTGACGATGGAGCTGGTTTTTATTACGCAAACTACACTAACAGTCAAAATGAGACTAAATTTTATGGTGCGACTCAATTTGAAATTCTCGATGCACGCTCTGCATTCCCTTGCTACGATGAACCTGGCATTCGAGCTATTATGACATTGACAATTATTCATGATGTATCACTTACTGCCGTTTCTAATACAGAAATTTCATCTAAAATTCCAAATACAGACAATACTAAGTATTTAACACAGTTTAAAGCAACACCAAAAATGCAGACATACCTACTTGCATTCCTTGTGTCAGATTTTGAATTTGTTGATGCAGTTGATACAAGAGTTCCACAAAAAATTTATGGCACACCGATGGCTATTCAAGAAGGTCGAGGAGACTTTGCTGCTGCTGTGGTTGGACCTATTCTAAAAGGATTGGAAGAAGTTTTAAACGTTAGCTATCCTCTGTCTAAAATGGATCATGTTGCTCTGACAAAATTCAACTTTGGTGCTATGGAAAATTTCGGATTGATCACTTACATCGACAGAGGATTACTCCTTAACCCAGCATTAAGTGAAAGTGCCAAATATAACCAACAAGGTTCAATCATTTCTCTTATTACTCATGAATATGCTCATCAGTGGTTTGGCAATATTATTAGTCCCAAATGGTGGCAATATACATGGTTAAATGAAGGATTTGCCACTTTCTTCGCTAATTACATTCCATCATTAGTATATCCAGAAAGAAGATCAATGAGAAGCTTCTTCTCATCCACAATTCAAACAGCATTCAACAGAGATGGAATTGATGCTTGGTCTATGAATCATTACACAGAAGAACCAGCAAAATTGTGGGATAAGTTTGGTGGAATTGGATACCAGAAATCTGGCTGTGTATTGAGGATGTTCATGGAAGTCATGACTGAAAAAGTGTTCCTTCAAGGATTAAATTATTATTTGAATGATAATTACATGAAGGCAGCTACACCAGCAGAACTTCACACAAGTCTTCAGAAAGCTTTTAACAAAGAATTTCCAGGAAATCTTTTGGATATTGGCACAATCATGTACTCATGGGAAGATCAAGCTGGATATCCATTAATTTCAGTCAGCGTTTCTGGAAGCAATTTGATATTCTCCCAACGTAGATATCCAGAAAGTAAAGGCGAAATTTATGCTGTTCCAATCACATTTGCAACCAAGACCAATCCTGATTTTAAGGTTAAAACTCCAAAGGTTTGGCTTCCATTCCAAACAATGTCAGTTGATCAAACATTTATTGGGTATAATCAAAATGATTGGATGGTTGTAAACATTGATCAAGTGGGTTATTATCGTGTTGATTATGATACAGCTTTATGGCAAGCAAATATTAAGCAATTAAACAACGATCATAAAGTTATAAATGAACTTAATCGAGCTTTATTGCAAGATGAATTTTATTTGGCATGGACTGAATTCAATCGTGTAAATGGAGCTGATGCGATTAACATTCTAAATTATTTTGATAAAGAAGACGAATATCTTGCATGGGCTAGAGCACAGACCACGTTCAATACACTTAGAAATCGTTTATTTGGAACTCCTGCTTATGAAAAGTTCACCGACTATATTCTCACAAAAACAAAACCACAACTTGAAGATCTAGGCTATGAAGGTCTTGATGGAGAAAATTCTGATAAAATGTCATTGAGAAGCTACATAAAACAATGGAGCTGTTTGTCACGTGATGGCAATTGCTACCTGCCAGAATACCAGAAATTTATGGCTTACTACAACAATGGCGGTGAATTAAATTTCAATTATTGCTATGCAATGAAACTTCTGGGTGAAGAAATTTTTGCTCAAATAGTCCTTAATATTACATCTACTCCTGATTATCCAAACCGTGCAGGATTTGTACAGAATTTGGGATGCTCGTTGGATCCTGTAAATTTGTATACGTTGTTATCTCAAGTATTGAATTCTTTCAATAATTTGAGCAAAAGCGAACGAGAAAGTATTCTGATTAACATGTTCACTAATTCTGAAGTAGGATTAGAAATGGCATTAAACTTCATCGATAGTTTCCATGTCCAACTTAACTCGTAAGTTTCAGGTTTACTTCTTTTTTTAATTAATTGTTATTAATTTGAATCTATTTTTTAGGATCGTTGATTTATCCATGATAATGAATACCATGTCAGGATACATAAATGGCAAAGATAAGACAGCAATATTCCGTGCAATTATTGAGAAGCTAAAGACACGTCAAATCTTGTTAGAATCACACGAACGATCAATTAAGAGCACATTAGAATTAAATGAGAAATGGATCATAGCTAATTATTACGATATTGCTGTTTTCTTTAAACTTATGGATCCAACAACGACACAGGCACCCACCACCACCCCCACGACAACTCTTACCAGCACACCTACCAGCACCCCAACCTCCACTAAAGGTAAGAACCTTCTCCCCTCTTTGTCACATATTGTCCATAGAAATTTTGCTGAAAATTTTGTTTTGTTTGAATTATCTTCTTATTTAAATTAAATTATTTTTTCATCAGCACCAAATGACGAGGATACAACCACAACTAGCACCCAGCGTCCCACAGACCCATCAACAACACCAGATTCTGGAAATTCTGTTTTCATTTCAGTTACTTTAATTTTCTTATGTGTTATAATGAATTTGGTGAAGTAATTTTAAAGTTGTTGTGTTGAAAGCTCTTATAATTGTGGAATTTGGACATATGGTAGCTAATGAATAAAATATTGAAATATTACGGGTTTGATGTTTTTTTTGTAAATAATTGAAGTGAAATTTTCACCTTGATTAAGTGCCTATGCATAATGTATAAGCAGGAGCTTATCCAGGGGTGTATTTTGGGTATCAAAAATCTCCCTACACCGAAATTTTCTTCAATTTGTTATGATTTTTGAGAAAAAAAAAATCATAAAGCACTCCCCTGAAATTTGCTGTCCATTCAAAAAAAAATTTCAAAACACCCCTCTCGAAAAAAAATTTTCTGGCTACGCTTCTGGATTATAATCTGCAGCTGCCTTGTTCAAAATAAAAATGTTAAGAGGAATTGTTAAGAGCTTCAAGCATGAGAGACCTTCGAGGATCCTGAATTTTACACCCCCTAAACCAGTAGTACTCAAACTATGCTCCGCGACACACTACTGTGTCGCGACGTCATCTCAGGTGTGTCGCGAAAAGTTTGGCGACACAGTAAATTTACACCAGATAAAATCGACTCAGCTTCCGAACCAAAAAAAAACGACGCGTAAACGTGTAAAATGGGTCAAAAGAATGTATCACTGTGTCACCACATTGGAGGTTCGATTTTAGTGTGTCGCGCTCTGAAAAGTTTGAGAACCACTGCCCTAAACCATGTCCCACTTTTCCCACTCTTGCTATGCCACTCATAAGAACTAATAATTATAAGTAAATTATAGAATTATTGCAATTACCGTAAGATAGATGTAAAAGACTTTTCAAAAAAAAAGTTAAGAACTCCCATAGAACACCCTGTCTTAGAATTATTCAATTTTCAATTCTTTTTTACTTTTAATTTACAATCCATTAGGTTACATTTTACCTAAAAGTCAAATATAATTACCTTAATTGTGTACGTGTAAGAATATATAGAAATTAATAATTCTAACTAAAAATCTTAGACATATGTGAGCATTTTTCTTTATAAATGCCGAAAACAATCGAATGAAAGTTTAGTATAATTTTTGAACGCTAAGTTGTATCAAGTAAAAAAGTGAAGATGAAAATTGACGTTTTTGAGATTCAATTAAAATTGATTAAATACTGTGGGATCGAGAGATATCCATCTTTTCGAATGAAATATATTTTACATATTATTAAATTTTGGAATCTTTTTGCCGTTTTTTATTGCATTTTTTCCTCAGTTTTATTTTTATACAGTTCAAAAGATATTGTAGGCATTGCAGAAAGTATGGGACCAACAACTACCTCGTTCACAACTACCGTCAAATATATTATTTTTTTCCTCAAAACTGAAGAGCTATATGACATTTTGGATGAGATAAAGATGCTTAGAAATGAATGTAAGATAGACAATAAATAATAATCATATGTTTAGTACACTCATAAAAATATTTTTTAAAAACAAGTTTTATTTTTAAAATTTAAAATTTTGTTTTTAAATTTTAAGAAACTGATTTTTAAAATTTTCCATACAAATTTAATTAATTTTGTAAATAATTCTATTAGATAAGGATTTACCATCTGCAAATGGCATACTTTTAAAAAACCATAAAACCATACAGACAATATCAACATTTCAAATAGTAGGAACTTTAATTACTGGGGTCTTTTATACTATGAAACCTCTGCTGACCGATTTATTCAACTACTTTGCTTATGGCCTTCAACCATCATTGGATGTGCCATTTAAAGCTGCATATTTTTATGATCCAACAAAATCACCAGGATATGAATTCACATATTTCATACAAATTTATATCACGATTTTTATAGTTGCATTCACTGTAAGTGTCTTGAACTTTTTTTTAATCTGAAATTATTTTAATTTTTTAATGTCTCCTGAACTAGAATATAACGTTCACAATTACGTGCTACGTTTGCCTTCAATTATCTGCTTATTTGGATATCTTACGAGAACAAGTCAATGATATGGATTTAAAAGAATTTGTGACCAAACATCTTAAACTAATCAGCCTAGTTCATAGACTAAATTCGCTCTATCGACCGATTATATTCGTTGAATATTTTGTAGTTGCTTCTATTGAAGTTTTTACAGGTTTGCAAATCATTGTTGGTAATGAATTTTACACACTTGCTCGAGCAATTATCCATAGCATGGTTGCCTTGCTTGATGTAGCTTTATATTCATACGGCAGTCAAAGAATTTTGGATTCATCATTGTCAATTTGTGATGAAGTATACTTGATTGATAAAAATTATATTTTAATACTAATGATTGCTCAGAAAAAATTAAGATTTACTACTGGATTATTTGAGGCATCTTTGGATACATTTTGCATTATGCTGAGTCGCATATTGTCATTCATTACTTTGCTCAAATCATTTATTAAGTAATCTCACGGTAACGAGTATTCTAGAAACCCTAAGTAACATGTGTGTTTAGATTCAAAGTTTGAAGTAACCAATTTGTTATATGTCTATATTCTAAAAGCATGTACTTTTGAAATGTATTTTTTAAAATAAATATTACAATAAATGGATAATAACATATTTAAATGTTTGATATTTACATTACATTTTATTAGTTTTTTATTATTTTAAAAGACCCACATTAATAGTTAGAAATTTATATAATTATTAATTTTCCTTGATTTTTGTTTTAATTTCTGCTATTAAAAGCTATTTGCTTACAACAAAGAAGAACTCAAATTAGACTAGACTTTTCTTATGATTAGGCTGTCAATTTTAAGCTATTATTTCAGGTGTCATGTCGTATTGAAATTTTTAATTGCGAAATAATTGATTTATTACGATATTCTGTTTATATTTAGAAAAATAATAAATTTTTTATTGCATTGTCTTGTCAGTAAAGATAATTGATTGGTGTAGAAATTATAATTACTGTCAATTTAACACCGATGGTTTTTTTTAAATCGAAGTTATGTCCTCAACCAGTGGGGTAGCCAGGGGGTGGATTTCCAAGTCACCAGGATATAATTTGACATGATTTATTCAAATATGTGAAACAGTTTTTCTTGGCTTTTTTTGTTGTAAGTTATATGATCTGAAGTGTTGGCAAATTCTGATAAAATGTCTATCAATTTAAGTTGGCTGCAATATGATCTACATTCAGCTACTACTGTCTTCACATTACAGCAATCAATGAACTGAAGGTCGAGGATTTTGTGCATTATCATTTAAGGATTTAAGCATAACCAAACGATTGAATTTATTTAACAATTGCAATTAATTGTTACATGTTTACAAATCATTGTAGTTGATGATTTTGGATTGATCTTCCAATCAATCTTTTATGATTTTAGATACATACTTTCCATACTGAATACTATAGGTCAGTTACATAAGCCTGAAGCAACAAGTTTAAGAATATCAAAAACAATATATTCACACACAATTGGTTAAGGAAATATTGATAAAAGCTGTTTACGAGTGTCGTAATTTTTATCAGGAAGTGAATTTAGGGTGTGAAATAAATTACGTTAATGACTACCAAGGGCGTATTTAGAAATATTTCGAGAGAGAGTTGAGCACCCCCCCCCCCCCCTCCAACAGAATACGCCTCCGATAACTACTCTATTAGGCGCATATTTAGAGAGAGGCATTAAGAGTACACCCCTTTTTTAGAGAAAGTTTCTATAACCAGAAAATCATGAGACTTGATAAAGTCAAAATTAAGCTATAGTTTTCATTTTTTTTTGAAAAATAAAAAAATATCATTTTAAACCTCATTTAAACCCGCAAAATTCATGCAAAAAGTTATGGCTACCCTCTTGAAAGCATGTGTCATAAATAAATATCCCACTGGGTCCTAGAATGAGCTCATGAAAATCCACACTTTATTGATACAATCAAAATTATCACTGTCTGTTACCAGATATGATTAAGCTCATCCGCTGTAAACAACCTATTTATGAGCTAGGAGATTAGATAAATAATCCATATAAAAATGTTTCAATTTTTAAAGACAGACTTAATACCTAAAATTAAGTGAACAGTGAACATACTAAAGTGAATTATGAGTTTAATTAAAGTGTTAAGTATTTTTGTGGCTATAAATGTAGTGCGCGGAAATCCTCTTCTTAGTGACTCACCTAAAAAACTTGTACTAGAGGAACCAAAAACATACAGACTGCCAAATGACTCAATTCCTATAAATTATGAAATTAAAATTACAACAAATATTCAAGCTGGAGAGTTAAACTTCACTGGAAATGTGAAAATTCGTCTAAAAATTATGGAACCAACAGACAAAATTACTTTACATTCAAGACAACTTGAAATTGAAAAAATTGATATTTGGAGTGGATCGAGTCCATATCCAATTAAAGTTAACACACCTTTTGACTTTATCGAGTCTCATGACTTTCTGGTTATAGATTTACCAAATATTTATGAACCATACATTGATATTGTTCTAAATATTAATTATAATGGTAAGATTCGTGACGATGGAACTGGATTTTATTTCGGAAGCTACGCAGATGATCAAGGAGACATAAAATACTACGGCGCAACACAATTTGAGATTATTGACGCTCGTTATGCATTTCCTTGCTATGATGAGCCTGGTATCCGTGCAGAAATGACTTTGACAATCATCCACGACAAATCTTACTCTGCAATATCCAATACAGAAGTTGCTGATCAGATAGAGGATGAGACTGGAAAATATTGGGTAACAACTTTTGCAACAACACCAAAAATGCAGACATATCTTCTAGCCTTTGTGATATCAGACTTCCAATACGTAAATTTCACTGGAAATTCGAGAATTCCACAAAAGATTTATGGCACACCAAACATGATCAAAAATGGACAAGTAAGCTTTGCTGCTGTCTTTGTTGGACCAATCTTGAAATCATTGGAAACAATTTTGGGTGTCGAAATGCCACTGAACAAAATGGATCACGTAGGGCTGTCAAAATTCAATTACGAAGGAATGGAAAATTTTGGATTAATTAATTATTGTGAAAAGTGCTTAATGATTCCAGAGAATATGACCAAAAGTGAATCTTATAAAAAACAAAATTACATTCTTAAGCTGCTGTCTCACGAGTACGCTCATCAGTACTTTGGCAATCTAGTTTCGCCTTCATGGTGGCAGTATGTATGGCTGAATGAAGGATTAGCTACACTTTTTGAGAACTACATTCCACATTTATTGGAAGCTGACAGAGGATCGATAAGAAACTTTTTCATATCAACAATGACAACAGCATTCAGGAATGATGAAATGGGATCATGGGCAATGAATCTTTATAAGGAACATCCAAATGATTTGAGGGACAAATTCGGAGGAATTGGATATCAGAAATCAGCATGTGTACTGAGAATGTTTATGGAAGTTATGACTGAAAATGTCTTCCTTAAAGGATTGAACATTTATTTAACCAAAAATAAAATGAGGTCAGCGACACCAAGAGAACTTCATTCAGGACTTCAAGAAGCTTATAATTCAGCGAATCCTGGAAATACATTAAATATTGGTCAACTCATGTACACATGGGAGAACCAACCTGGATATCCGTTAATATCAGTCAGTCTGTCCGGAAAAAGTTTCATATTTTCACAACGCAGATATCCCGAAAGTGATGGTGAAATTTATTCAGTTCCAATAACATTTGCAACCAAGACCAATCCTGATTTTAGCTCAAGAACTCCAAAGGTTTGGTTGCACATTGAATCAATGCCAGTGTCACGATCGATTCTAGGTTACAGCTCAAATGACTGGATAATTGTAAATATCGATCAAGTGGGTTATTATCATGTTGATTATGACACACTTTTATGGCGCGCAAACATTGAACAGTTAAATGACAATCATGATGTCATAAATCCACTTAATCGAGCTTTATTACAAGCCGAATTTTATATGGCATGGACTGAATTTAACCGCGTAAATGGAGTCGATGGTTTGGGTATAATAAGCTACTTTGATAAGGAAACTGAATATCTTGCATGGGAAAGAGCGCAAAGAACTTTGACTGATCTTAATGATCATCTTTTTGGAACTGAAGTTTATGAAAAATTCTTGAAAATGATCGTGGATCTCACGAAGCCTCATCTGCTTAAACTGACTTATGAGCCTGACGATGGTGAAAGCCCTGAAGATGAATCACTTAGATTTTACACAAAGAAGTGGAACTGTTTGGCTAATGATGGTGACTGCCTTGTAGCTGAATATCAAAAATTAGACGCATTTTACAATGGAACAGGAAATGCCAACTTTAATTTTTGCTATGCTTTAAAATTGGCTGGAGATGATATTTATCCTGACATTCTTAACAAAGTCTTAACAAACAATGACTTTGAAGGACGTATAAATTATTTGAAGCATCTTGGATGTTCTATTTACGCTGAGAACTTAGAAAAACTCTTTGAAGCAGTTCTGGATACTGAAAATATTTTGAGCAACAACGAGAGGGAATTTATGTTGTTTGGAATATATAATAATTCAAAACTGGGTCTGGAAATGATGTTGGACTTTATTGATCTAAATTATTTAACACTAAATCCGTAAGAAACCAAAAATTAAAGTTGCAAACTAATTCTTGTAAATAAAATGATTCTATTTCAGGATAATTGACTTATACGAAACAATGTACAACATCGCAGGATATAGCAATGCTGACTCGATGATAAAATCATTTTTACAAATTGCCAATAAGCTTAAATCGGAACAACTCATTTCAGACGAGAACTATGATGCAATATCATCAAGGATATCATCCAATATAAAATGGAATGATGAAAATTTTGAGGAGATTTTAATTTTTTTCGGGGTAAATGTTATAACGACATCGACTGAACCATTTACAGGATTAGAATCGACTACAACCGAATCCAACGCGAACTCAACATTGACTGAGCCATCTCCAGATCCAAAAACTACAACAGATGAATCTACAGTTACAGAAACCACAAAAACCGATTCGACGACAACAAAATCATTGAATTCTACAACAACATCTATAATTACAGATCCAGAAACAACAAAAACTAAATCGACGACTAAACCCACAACATCAGAATCCATAACTACAACACAATCGACAACAGCCGGTAAATACAAAATCCATTTACTAAAATCAATTTGTAAACTTAATCTCTATTTCTTAGCACCAAATGATGAGGATACAACTACAACTCGGCGTCCTACAGAGCCGTCAACAACCCCAGATTCAGCTAATTCTGTTTTTATTTCATTTTATATAATTTTCTTATTGTTAAGTTTGTTAATGGCTCTGTATTAAGTTTGATGGAACTTCTTTAAACTGTGTGATAAAGATTTGATAATAAAGATTGACATTAAATATGTGAGCTTTGATTTTTACTGATACCAAATTGTTGGTATAAATAAACTGCACGATTGTAATGTAATTAAAAGTAACTTAATGTTTATTTAATAAGGAGACGATGTTATCTCTGTCGAGTAATAATGAAGACTAAACAATACAAAGAAAGGGGATTACAACTATGATAAGGGGAAATCAACTAATTGTAGTTGTTTATACAATTCAAATATCATATGACCGTTGATATATTCTCAAGACAAATAAATTAAAATGAATTTACGATAGTTGGCGAGTGATACAAGACTCATTGTCGTAGGCAATAAGAAGTCTACGTTGTGTCGTTCGGGATGGAAATGGTGAAATTCAAAGGAATTAAGCAAAGCCTATCGCAAAATTAGTAATAATGAAACGTGAAATGAAAATTGAATCCCGATATTGGCTAAAAGCTGAAAAACTGATAAGTTAAGCTACTGTATTTAATCAAAATTGTTATTTATAGATTTGTTTACTCGATTGGTTGTGTACAAACTCATAATACTCAGTATATCCTTGAGTATACACTACCCCAAGTTACCTTAGGGGTATATCCTAGAGTATACCGAACAACCAGTTCAGGAATATTCCAAACTGACAGAACATTTCGGAGGAGAGAGCCGGTTTCAGTTATATTATGAAGTTATAAACAAGTTTCAAATCCTAAATTACTGCTGAATCAGACGTATCCAGATAAGATAACGTTATATTTTGTACAAGTAATTGAGTTTTAGTAAATCATTCTCTTTGTGACTTCTATAAATTGTAAAGAATAATCTGAATGTACCTTAACAACTGTGTTTATCTCAATGATTAGCTCCTTTAATATCATAATAAGATTAGATTAGTGCCGAGTATAAATTAAATCCAGTTTTACAGCTCAAACTCACTTGATTTTTCTGTCCCCAACTGTGTGGTATAAAAATTGAGATGTGGCATAAAGTGGCAATTCTAAGTGCTTTTGTGATTATCAGTTTAGTACGTGGCAATCCGGTCGATAATTCATTACGTAACGATGAAATTGAGGAAGCAAAATTCAGAGTTCCAAAATTATTAAGGAAAGGATTTGCAGCAGATGTACCAACAACTTACAGACTTCCAAATGATTCATATCCTATTAGCTATGAAATCTTTCTAGTCACAGACATTCACAAGGGTGATTATAATTTCCAAGGAAATGTCATGATTAAGACAGAAATTGTGGAAGCAACGAACAAAATTACATTGCACTACAAACAAATTGAGATTGAGCTAGTTGCTGTATTTGTAGCAGAACCTCTACAACTTATTGAAAATACATCTTTCAGTTTAATTCCATCACATGACTTCCTTATCATTAATTTACCAAGTAAGTTTGAAAATGGAACTGTACTTTTAATTCATGTAACTTACAAAGGTAAACTTCGAGACGATGGAGCTGGTTTTTATCACGCAAACTACACTAACAGTCAAAATGAGACTAAATTCTATGGTGCAACACAATTTGAAGTCACTGACGCACGTCATGCATTCCCTTGCTATGATGAGCCTGGCATTAGATCTATTATGACTTTAACAATTGTTCATGACAAATCCGTCACTGCAATTGCAAACACAGAAGTTTTCCTAGAAGAAGAAGAAGAAGGAACTAATTACGTCATTACCACATTCAAACCTACACCAGTTATGCAGACATACTTACTTGCTTTTGCCATATCTGATTATAAATTTGTTGATGCAATTGATACAAGAATTCCACAAAGGATATTCGCTACACCAATGGCTATTGAAGGTGGTCAAGCAGACTTTTCAACAACAGTTGTTGGTCCAATATTACACAAACTGGAAGAAGTTTTAAACGTAAGCTATCCTTTGCCAAAAATGGATCATATTGCCTTGACTAAATTCAATTTTGGTGCTATGGAAAATTTCGGATTGATCACTTATATCGACAGAGGATTACTCCTCAACCCAGCATTAAGTGAAAGTGCCGCATATATGCAACAAGGTTCAATTATTTCCTTGGTCACTCATGAATATGCTCATCAGTGGTTCGGCAATATTATTAGTCCCAAATGGTGGCAATATACATGGTTAAATGAAGGATTCGCAACACTTTTTGCCAACTACATTCCATCATTGGTATATCCAGAAAGAAGATCAATGAGAAGCTTCTTCTCATCCACAATTCAAACAGCATTCAACAGAGATGGAATTGATGCTTGGTCTATGAATCATTACACAGAAGAACCAGCAAAATTGTGGGATAAGTTTGGAGGAATCGGATACCAGAAATCTGGCTGTGTATTGAGAATGTTCATGGAAGTTATGACTGAAAAAGTGTTCCTTCAAGGATTAAATTATTATTTGAATGATAATTACATGAAGGCAGCAACACCAGTAGAACTTCACGCAGGTCTACAAAAAGCTTATAACGAAGCTTTTCCTAATAAACCAATGCTTATTGGAGAAATCATGTTATCATGGGAAGATCAAGCTGGATATCCATTAATTACAGTCACTCCCTCAGGAAATAATTTAGTATTCTCCCAACGTAGATATCCAGTAAGTAAAGGTGAAATTTATTCAGTTCCAATTACTCTTGCATCAAAAACCAGTCCAATTTTCAACGTTACAACGCCAAAAGTTTGGTTGCCAGTTCAATCTATGGGTTATCCAACAGAATATACTGGATATACTCAAGGAGACTGGTTGATTGTAAATATCGATCAAGTGGGTTATTATCGCGTTGATTATGATACAAGTTTATGGCAAGCCAATATTAAGCAATTGAAGGACAACCATAAAGTCATAAGTGAACTAAATCGAGCTTTATTAGTGGACGAATTTTATTTGGCATGGACTGAATTCAACCGCGTTGGTGGAGCTGATGCTATTGAGATTTTAAGCTACATGGGAAAAGAAGACGAATTCTTAGCTTGGGCTAGAGGACAGAGAATCTTCAATGACCTGAGAAGTCATTTATTTGACACATTGGTCCATGAGCACTTCAATGATTTTATTCTACAAATCACAAAACCACATCTTGATGTTTTAGGCTACGAAGGATTTGATGGAGAAGATTCCCACCTTGCATCATTGAGAAGTTATGTAAAGCAATGGAGTTGTAGGGCATTTGATGGAAATTGCTTCCTTCAAGAATATCAGAAATTCCAAAACTTCTACAATAATGGCGCACAAGGCACAGCTAACTTTGATTTCTGTTATGCAATGAGATTGATCGATGAAACAACATTTGGACAGTTGCTTGCTATTTCCGTCTCTGATAAAAGTTTTGCTTATCGTGCAAGTTACATCCAGAACTTTGGATGCTCAATGAACGGTGAAAATTTGAAGAAATTATTGAAAGTCACTATAGATGCTGGAAATAATTTAGACAGTGATGATAGACAAAGTATTTTGAGTGGCACATACAAAAACACTAGAGAAGGATTGACATTGGCTTTCAGCTTCCTTGATGAAAATTATATGAAATTGAAATTGTAAGGATTTGTACATCCACATTGATTCTGATTATTAATTCTTAATTTTTTCATTTTCAGAGTAACAAATCTTACTGCCATAACTGATGATTTAGCTAATTACATGAATACACAACGAAGTGCTGACAAGATTTTTGCTCTTGCAAATAAATTGGAAGCAGCTGGAATTATTACAAGAACCTTCCATACAGCTATCATAGCCAAAGTTGGAGAAATGGAAAAATGGATAGACACAAATATTTTTGATATTTTAGACTATTTTGGTGTTGAAATTCCAACCACAGATCCAACAACCCCAACAAATGCACCTACAACCAGTGCACCAACAAGTAAGAATTTCAAAAATATATTAAAATGATCCTTATTAGGGATTGTTCACTTATTACGTTCGGTTTTTAGTGGAAAGTGGGGTCTGAGATTTTGTAATACCCCTACGGGTTGTTCGGATATTAAATAAAAATTTTAACCTACCCATCCCTAACCGCTACATTATTTCCGATAACGAGAGGGGGTTAGTGCTCAAATTTGACTCGAATATTGTATTAAGTCTATTTTTTGATGCAAAAGTCGACTTTGAGCTCTGGGGAGTCTAAAAAGTTGGTATTTTGGGTAATGTAATAAGTGAACGGCTCCTTAAAGGAGTTATGCTTTGTTTACATCAAAAATTTATCAAATTTTTTCATTTTTAGCACCAGTACCTGCAACAACACCAGGTTCAGCACACTCAGTATTTATCTCATTTAGCTTAATTGCTTTCTGTGTGATTGTGACTTTGATAAAATCACATTAAAATAAAGTACCGACTCCACAATGCAGTATTTAATTAATTCAAAATAAATTTGAAATTTTTTAATAATAAAAAATATAATTTATAAAAAAATTGATTACTTTCTTCCAATGCTCGGACACTATCGTAAAAATAGTAAAATTTTAAAAATCACGATTTTTAAATTCTAAAAAATTACAAAAATTATTTCAGCTTTTTTCCATTAAAATTTAGAATTAATTCAAAATTTATATGCTCCGTTAAAACACCAACTTTAAACTAATATTTCATTAAACTTTTGAACTAGTCTTATTTTTAAATTTAAATTTTTAAATTTTTTAAATTTTTGATTTAATATTTCGATTATTTATTATGCTAAATTTTGAAAAAATTTACCCAATTTTTTTAAAATTGATGATTTTTTGACGAAAAAATTTCATTTCATACCATAACGTGATGTCTACAGTAGGGTTTGAAAAACATTTAAATTTTTAAAATCCGTTACGATCAGGTGTAGGAAACTTGTCTACTCACAAATAAGAATGATCAAATTTTTTAATTGTTTATAAGTAAAATATAAACTTGTCATAAATTTTTATAAATAATGCGGAATTCAAAAGAAACCAGAAATTTCTAAAACATTATCACGTATTTAAATAAAATATTATAGAGCCATAGCTTAACGTATTTTCATCATTTAATTTTCTAAAAAGAAGATTAAAGAAATCAAAAGAAAACAACAAAGAGTTTTAAAATGAAAAGAAATTATAATTATAGTGATAAGTCAGTCGTTAAACGCTTTAGAACATCATTCCTATCTTCATCAGTAAGGTGAATATCACAATGAAAACAAATTGAAGCCTCTAAAGCCCATTATTAATGATCAAATTAATTAATTTAAATTCCACAGAAATGTCAGAAAAATTCATGATTTTCAAGTTGGACCAGAAATAGTAAAGAGCAATGCAGGCCCTCTAAACTGTATTAGAACGTATCTAGCAAAAAAAGATGAGACTTTTTACAGGCTGAAGGTTTTAACTGTTGAGAATCCGGGTTAGTTATTTACGATCAATTTTTTTTTATTTACGTTGTTATTTATTTCTATGACTAAACTTACAGATGAAGTTAATCAAAGCAAAGAAATTGTCCAGGCAAAAGTTTTGCTTCACAATGAGTATTTATTGCTTCAAATATTGAAAAGCTGTCCAGGTGTTGAGAGATGTTATGGACTTTTTGTGGTAAGTGGCGATTTTACTGCGATGTTGTGAGCATTGTGTGAATCCTTGACATACTGACAACTTTCTACATAACGGTAACGTTTGAGAGATTACTCTCTGGTGCTGGTGGGAATTGAACATTTGATCTTATATGAGAAAAACACCTCAATCACAGAAGGAATACTCTCGTGATGGCAGTTTCTTCTAAATATGACTGACCATTGCCGTCCTGTCAGTGATAACATTCAGTGACTACAGTCACTTTACAGATCAATTGTTGTCTATAGCTTGCCATTATGCTGGCTATTTTCTTCTAATTTCCAATACCAAGTCCAATACTGCCTCTATCCATAGCTTCATTCCACTAGTTTCTTGTCCGTCCGTGTGATCTATACCTTGTATATGACTCGATACCCAAGAATCCACACTGCTCCGACCCACCACAAATCTAATCCAGACTTCATCTAATCTAAAAATTATTCATTATAGGATCAAGTGCAAAGCGAGAGAGGATCAAAAATACCAGCTAAGCGAATAACACTAGTAACAGATGCATATTGTGATAAAAGTTCCGAAAATTGGCTGAATGTGAATCAAGAGAATCAATTTTTATCACTTCAAGAATACATAAGTCGACATAAGTTGACGGAAAAGGAAGCTTTGCTGATATTTTATGAAATCGTTAAGATTGTTGAGCAAATTCACAAAATGAATATTTGTCATCGTGACTTGAAGATTCAAAACTTCCTCATTAACTATCAGACTCGACGAATAATTTTGACAAACTTTTGTCTTGGCAAATTATTAAGTTCTGAAAATCAGCTACTATTTGATCAACGTGGATCGCCAGCTTATATATCTCCAGACATTATTCAAGGATCGTATTTAGGAAAGCCATCGGATGTGTGGAGTTTAGGTGTTATTCTTTATGTACTAGTTTATTCGAATTTTCCTTTCGTTGAGAACACAACAGCAGCTTTATTTAAGAAAATATGCCAGTGTGAATTAGTATTTCCGACTGAAGGTGTCAGAATTTCTGAAGAGACAAAGCTATTGATTAAAAATCATTTACTAACCACATCAGATCGATTTACGGCAACTGAAACACGTGAATCTTTGGAAAGACAATTTGAGAAAATTCAAAGAACTGCAAATTTAACGACAAGAGCATTACAAAGAGATGATCAAGTTGTTCCTGATCTCGATAATCAGCCACCAAAATTAATCTGTCAAGATCCACCGTCTCCAAAATTTGATCTTTCCACAGAAAATATTTCAATGGTATTGAAAATGATGTCGCATCAGGAATCAACAAATAACAAGATGTTTTTACGTCCAAGTCTCTTAGCTGATCGATCAGCAGCAAGTCGTATTTCCGTGTCACCAAATCAAGGTGGTATGACGAGAAACTTGACACGACAAATCAATCAATTGTCAGTGAGAAATCATCAACACACAAGCATACCATTATCATGGCATAACCGGATAAGTGCTCCCTTATATGAAGTCAGATTTCGTGCCGGTTCAGAACGTGTAAGAATTCAACAAAGACCACAACAAACTGTCGCGAATGGCGCTACAAGCTTTGAATCTATTTATAATACATTGAATGAACTTTTTAGTAATGGAAATCTTCAGTCAAATGGAATCGTACATAATTTTAATGGAATTATTAATCAAGATATTGCTCTTAAGCTGTCGATTTGGCTCCGTACAAATTTTCACGACAATCCACTGATTCGTGAAATTTATAATCAGACACATCATAGCCCTGGTGACGATATTGGCAAGTTTGTTGAATTTTTGAGACGATGTAATGTGGAAATGGAAGTTCTAAATGGACAAGTTTATGTCAAGTCACAACAATCGAATCAAATTTTAATATTTTTGACTTATTTGCTTCAGTTGGCTGGCTATAATAATACTTATTTTCTAAATATAAGCAGAAGTCCTTAATTAATATTATTTAAATAATGCTACATTTATGTAATAAATGTAAAATAGCAGCTTTCAAGTCTAAGAAAGTTCATACGATGCAATTTTAATAAATGAAACATTTAATTATTTAAAACATTATTTTAAACCTTCAAAAAATAAAAATTTGAATATCATAATTTAATGACTTAATCTTAGGGTGATCAGATATTTTTTGTAAAAATAGAGGACCAAAAATATTTCTAGCAAAATGTCCTCTCTTCGAGTAAAATTTTTGAGTCGACTTTTGTTTTTTTTTTGGTTCAGCACTTGAGTCTATCATATATAGTTTAAAGCGAAAAAATTTTGGAAATAGAGGACATTTTTACCAAAATAGAGGAAAATTTATGAAAATAGAGGACAGTTCTCTGAAAAATCAAGCAGATGGTCAGCTAATCTTTGGTTTTTTCTACAATTGTCGATATAAATGCAAAGATGAATAAATGAAAGTTATTGACAATTTCGATAAGATAAGAAAAGTTAAAGAAGATCTGCATTTTGTTGATATTTTGTTTGGCTGGATAGATCAATTTATTGTCACAGTCAAGCGAGTATAAAGCAATTTTTCAAGCAATGAAGGGTTTTTTTTTATTTTTCATCAGAAAAATTCTGAATTTTGGTTTTTATTTTGAATTTCTGAATTAAACTTGGTTAGATTACTTAGCTTTGAATATTAGACTGAGTCAGAAGTAAGAATGAGCCTGAGGGGGGGGGGGGGGGGTCGGTCCAAGAGAGCATATTTAAGGCACAAGAGTTTTTCGTGTTTTATGTTTAAATTAAAATTTACTTCATAAATAATATTTTTAGTATGACTGGTTCCTGAAGTTTTTGATTTATTCATTTTGGCAGTTTTTTTAGCAATTTTAAAGTACAGTGGCATAGTCAGGGAGGGGGTCTCGAAAAAATTGACCCAAATAAAAAGTTATTTAAAATTGCTTGCTAGACAACCGTACGTGAAGTCCAACCTTCGAAAGCATGGCAAAAACTATGAAGATGAGTTTCAGAACTTCAAGTTTTGCAAAACAAATTCATGAGATTCGTTCTCAACAAAACAAGATATGAAAAGATCAAAGATCTACATACAGAAGCAAAAAGAGGATACTCCATCGAGGACTACATCGGAAAGTTGCAAGCGAATTTCAACATTCGTCTTGCAGCTCAAAATTCTGAATAAAGCAAAAACAGTTCAAATCTAAAATCAAAACTAAGTAACGAAAAGATTTCAAGTCTGGTTCTTTAAAAACCAACCTCAAGAACATGTATTTTAATTTTTTTTGTACATACTTAAACATTTTAATTAAATATCATAGACTAAAAAGCCAGACATTGAGAGATAAATAACATTACATTATAATCCTGTTTAGTAAATATTGTATAAAATTGTTCCACCGATCGTTAAGAACTAACGACCTGATATCAAACTTTCGTCAGCAGAAGAAAAAGATCATAAAATTTTAAAAATATTTGAATAATAAAAAAAACTTGTTCTTGCTTGCAATTTCCAATTTTTAAGGAAAAGAACAAGCTTGAAGAAGGAACAAGCTTTTAAGAAGAATTTTACTATATACCAGTGCAGTGTTTATCAAACTTTTGTTGGATTATGATCTAAAAAGGATTTTTGTTTTCAAAAAAACTTTTGAACAGAGCTTGTTGTCTTGGGTTGGAAATTACCGCTAAAAATATAATTTTGTAGCTCACTTGTAATGTTCCTAATCAATTTTTCTTTCTCAGCATATTAAGTCATCAAAGGAAGTATTTAAAACGATTGTAAAACAGGTGTTTATAAAAGCATCTCGTGACTCACTGTTTAGAAACCACTGATATGCACAGTCATTCATTCCTGAAGTCAAAGACCCCAAAAAAATAAGCAAAAAAAAATTCTTGAGAATACTTAAAGAATCATTCTCGTTGTTAGAGGTACAAGAGACCATTCCTGATTAAATTTTGGATCTCATTCTCTTCGAGTCTCGTCAATTGATCGGATGTGGATATTTTTGCCTGTGGATCAGTTCTTGCGAAAATTTAGTAATGGAAATTTTTTTGAAATTTCTAGTGATTTTTGTGTTTCCAGTAGAAGGAATTTTTCTTCGAGGAAATTTGATAAATAGACTGACTAAGAATGTGAATATATTGAGTGATGTCGTGAGTTTTAACTTGCGGCTATTCCAGGAAAATATAGAACGTAAAGATAAAATAAAAGTAAACTGAACTTTTAATAATTATTTTGTACTTTTATGCAGCACCGCGGTATTTGAGTCAATATGACTTTATAATTGTTGGGTCGGGTCCAGGTAAATTTACTTAGTCTATTCTCTAACCTGGAAACTATAACTCCATTAATTTTCAAAAACAAGGTGGATGTGCTCTAGCCAATCGATTGACGGAGAATAAAAATTGGAATGTATTAATGATCGAAGCTGGTCAAGTCGAGACTTTACTTCAAAATATTCCACTTTTTGCTGCTGTACATCAAAAGTCTGCTTATGATTGGGCTTTTAGACCGGAACCACAAATTCATGCCTGTCAGGGTGCGTCACTAAAGAGAATTTAATGATTTATTTATATTAATTTTTAAATTTTGCATATTAGGAATGAATAATAATCAATGCTTTTTTCCAAGAGGAAAGGGAGTCGGAGGATCTTCGATTATAAATTATATGATTTATAACAGGTAACTAATTAAGATAATTTTTTTATGGATCGGTCATTTCTAACTGGATTAAAATTTCTTTTACATTAATATTAGAGGTCATCCTAATGATTTCGACCGATGGGAACAAGCTGGTATTCCAGGATGGTCTTTTGACAATATCGAGAAGTATTTTAAAAGAGCTGAAGCAAAGACTCTTGGTGACTTAAAGAAACTTCTCAAGCAAGTCAATGTTGAGTATAATCCTTACAAAACTAAATTAGCTCACACATTTCTTGATGGACATAAAGAATTAGGATTTGACGAAATTCAATATAATCTCCATTCACGGCCAGGAGTTTCATATTTACAAGCTAATACATTGAACGGATATCGACACACTGCATACCGTGCTTTTATTAAAGATATTTTAAACAGGCCAAACTTCCATATTATGATTAATACTCAAGTGACAAAAATTCTCATTAATCCACAAACCAAAACGGCCTATGGCGTAGAATTTCAGAGATTCGGACGAAGACATAAAATACTGGCAAGAAAAGAAGTGATTTTGTCAGCTGGAACATTTGGTTCTGCACAATTACTTATACTTTCGGGGGTTGGAAACAGACAAGATCTTCAAAAATTAGGAGTTCCATTAATTCAAGAATTACAAGTTGGCAAACAACTACGTGATCATTTTGCATATTACGGAATTACATTTGTTTTTAATTCAACTGGCAATTCTGTGTCAATATTTAATGCATTCAATGCTCAAAACTTACAAGCCTATGCCGAGGGTCAAGGACAAATTTCATTACCTGGAACTGGAGAAGCTTTGAGTTTTATTCAAACAAGTGTTAATGAGAGAGGTGGCGATGTTCCTGATGCTGAATTCTTTGAACTATCAGGTGGATTTTATTCAGATTTTGGAATGGCTACAGCCGCTTTTAACATGAGACAAGAGATTTATGATACAGTTTATAAGCCGCTTGAAAGTTCAATTTATGATGCGATGACGCTATTAGTGTTTACATTTCATCCAAAATCTATCGGACAGATTAAATTGAAGAATAAAAATCCATTTAGTTATCCGATAATATATCCAAATATTTTGTCACATCCAGACGATGTCCAGACAATCTTTGAATCCATCAAATTCGCCCTTACATTATTAGAGACTGAAGCATTTCGAAAACTTGGTGCTCGAATCCATCCAATCCCTTTGCCAGGCTGTACACATCTACATTTCCTCAGTGATGCATATTGGCGCTGTACAATTCATTCACTAACTACAACAGTTCATCATCAATCCACGTCATGCAAAATGGGAAGCAGAAATGATAAGTTTGCTGTTGTAAATCACGAACTGAAAGTATATGGAATAAAAAGATTAAGAGTCGTGGATACGAGTATTATTCCTGAGCCAACTTCTGGTCATACGAATGCTGTCAGTTTTATGATAGGTGAAAAAACAGCTGACATGATAAAAGATGAATGGAGTAATAAAAAGTAGATGTATTTGACATTTAGGGGAGATAAAATGTAAGGCTCTGTAGCACTTAGGGTTTTCAGCACCAGGGACTGGTTTCTCGAGTATACACTTGTCATACTTAATACAATACCTGGGGTATACCTGAGAAATGTATGCATTAACAGTGATGAAAATCTAAGTGACACTTTTTTGTGAAAATTAAGTTTTAGAAAATATTTTGTAATTAATGTAAAAGTTTCTGATCAAAATCTCACAAAATTGAACATTTAATAAATAAATTAATGAATTATTCTAACGGTTTTAATTGTTGAGAAACCGGGTTAGTTATTTACGATCAATTTCTTTTGTCTACGTTGTTATTTATTTCCATGACTAAACTTACAGATGAAGTTAATCAAAGAAAAGAAATTGTTCAATTAAAAGTTTTTATTTCACAATGAATATTTAGTGCTTCAAATATTGAAAAGCTGCCCAGGCTAGGTGTTGAGAGATGTTACAGACTTTTTGTGGTAAGTGGCGATTTTACTGCGATGTTGTGAGCATTGTGTGAATCCTTGACATACTGACAAGTTTCTACATAGCGGTAACGTTTGAGAGATTAATCTCTGGTGCTGGTGGGAATTGAACATTTGATCTTATATGAGAAAAACACCTCAATCACAGAAGGAATACTCTCGTGATAGCAGTTTCTTCTAAATATGACTGACCATTGACGCCCTGTCAGTGATAACACGACAATGGTAATGACATGACACCCATGCATGCGAATAAATCGATATGTGGGAGCGTCACGATATGTTACAATTGGGTAGTCATTGTACTCTCGAGAACTTTACTTTGCTGACTGTACAGATCAATTGTGATCCATGACTTTACTCTGGCATTGTCTATAGTTTGCCATATCGCAAGATATTGTCTGCCAATTTTCAATACCAAGTGCAATACTGCCTCTTTCAATAGCTTCATTTTACTAGTTTCTTGTCCGTCCATGTGATTTCTTACCGTCCACAAATTCTGACTTAAAGACCTTGTATATGACTGACACGAAAGTATCTTTAAATGATATCCAGTTGCTGAAATCACCGTTGAACTCTGGAAGTTTGATTTCTGGAAGCTTCACTCTTGTCGATGATTTGAATTCATTGATCTTCGGCTGGGTTTTTTTTGTAAATGTTCCATTTTCAATGATATTTCAAAGGTTGTCAACACTCCCAATTTCTTGAATAAACTATACTTCTGAGTATCCTTTTCATACTGTCTGTCAGGCTTTCTATCTTGTTGTAATAATTCAAATTCAATGAAAATTTCATTCTTCTCCCAATGTTTCATATGTACTTTTGATGTTCTCAAAATCTTCTATAATTGAGTTCAGCTTTGCCTTTTTGTCTTCAATTCCTTTCAACGACATCTTGACTTGATACTTGCTGCTTGTTCTTCTCTTCAGCTTCACTTCAATACGAATTTTTCAATCAATCCTTGAAAGTTTATCAACTTGATTTTTCTTGACTTGATAATCAGGTTATATCCTCTTATATAAATCCGGTTCGAAGGACCAATTTGGTGCGTACAACAATAATAAATGCGATGGTTCTGGTTTAGAGTGGGCTGTAATTTATTGACGACAAAAGAATGAATACACGTGTTAATTGTTTAAGATGTGAATTTGTACTAAATTAATTAATGAAAACGTTAGCTACTATGATTGAATATTTGTGTTGATCAAATTGTAGAAATTACGTTCAACATATTGCATCATCCCTTAATGATACCGTTTCGTAAATATTGTGTCAAATTGCTTCACTGATCGTTAAGGATTAACGCCTTGATATCAAATTTTTGTCAGCAGAAGAAAAAGATCATAAAATTCAAAAATAAAATTATTTCATAAAAAATCTTGTTCTTGCTAGCAATTTCCAATTTTTAAAGTAAATAAAGAAGGAACGGAAAGGAACAAGCTTTTAAGATGAATTTTACTATATTCCAATGCAGTGTTTATCAAACTTTTGTTGGATTTGTTGGTCTTGACCATTTTTAGCGCATTTTTGAAACTTGTTTTAAAAAGGTAGCTTAATAATGCACTTTGTTCGCTCGGCTGTTCGTTCGGCTGCGAAGAAAAACTTTTGATCTAGACATCGTAGAGAGCTCTAGTTTTTTGCATTAGCTCCGTGCCATCGAGTTATTGCGGCGACGAATGGTTAAAAATCTCAAAACCAATTTAGCACTATAATTAATGATTTTTTGTTTTTAAAACGGTGTAACCTGTCAAAATTTTATTTTACCTCTATAATTTCAATTTTTTTTAGCCGTTAGAAAATTTGAAATTCCAAAAACCGTTAAATGACCAACCATGTTAATATATGAAAATTCACCACAAAATTGTTAATTATACTATAATTAATGGTTTTCAAGTGCATTTACTCGGGAAATTTTTAAATATATTTTGATCGTTAGAAAATTTCATTCAAAAAACCGTTATCGAGCCGTCGAATTTATTTAAGTCACAAAATATTCATGATTGACTTATTTAATACGCAGTACTTTGCTAATCAAATACTGATCGCTAACACAAAAATGCGCTGAAGTCCCTCGATCTGTAACACGAGGAC
Organism: Chironomus tentans; assembly: GCA_963573255.1. Taxonomy (NCBI): domain Eukaryota; kingdom Metazoa; phylum Arthropoda; class Insecta; order Diptera; family Chironomidae; genus Chironomus; species Chironomus tentans. The sequence continues at coordinate 12,884,318 of OY754303.1, forward strand.
TTTCTTTAAATTTTTAAAATGATTTTTTGAATTCAAAATTTTTTGAACGAATCATGTTGTCTTGGGTTGAAAATTACCGCTCAAAATATAATTTTGTAGCTAACTTGTAAAGTTCCTACGGCATTGTAACCTACATTCCAAGAACCACTGCTCCGATGTCACCAAAACACATGACCTACCTCAAAATTTCCTTCATAGCATATTAAGTCAAGAAAGAAAATAAAAATCAGTCATAAAATGATCATAAAATTCAGTATCGATTGTAAAACAAGTGTCTTTAAAAGCATCTCGTGACACACAGCTTAGAAAACACTGATATGCACAGTCATTCATTCCTAAAGTCAAAGACACCAAAAAATATGCAATAAAAAATTTCTTAAGAATACTTAAAGAATCGTTCCTGATTAAATTTTGGATCTCATTCTCTTCGAGTCTCGTCAATTGATCGGATGTGGATATTTTTGCCCGTGGATCAGTTCTTGCGAAAATTTAGTGATGGAAATTTTTTTGAAATTTTTAGTGATTTTTGTAATTGTATTTCCAGTAGAAGGAATTTTTCTTCGAGGAAATTTAATTAATTGACTGACTAAGCATGTGAATATATTTACTGATGTTGCGAGTTTCAAATTGCGACTATTTCAGGAAGATATAGAACGTATAGTTAAAAAAAAGTGAAAGTAAACTGAACTTTTAATAATTTTTTTGTACTTTTATGCAGCACCGCGGTATTTGAGTCAATATGACTTTATAATTGTTGGGTCGGGTCCAGGTGAATTTGGTTTTACTAAATTTTTTAAATTAGACAGTAATTTTATCCATTTCTGATAAGGTGGATGCGTTTTAGCAAATCGATTGACGGAAAATAAAAATTGGAATGTATTAATGATCGAAGCTGGTCAAGTCGAGACTTTACTCCAAAATATTCCACTTTTTGCTGCTATACATCAAAGATCTGCTTATGATTGGGCTTTCAGACCGGAACCACAAACTCATGCCTGTCAGGGTGCGTCACTAAAGTGAATTAATGATTATTTTAAATTAATTTTAAACCTTTCAAATTAGGAATGAATAATAATCAATGCTTTTTTCCAAGAGGAAAGGGAGTCGGAGGATCTTCGATTATAAATTATATGATTTATAACAGGTAATTAAAATGGTTTAGTATCAAAAATTTCCATTCTTAAAACTGGATTTTATTAAAAACTAATAAAATAGGGGTCATAACAATGACTTCGACCGATGGGAACAAGCTGGTAATCCAGGATGGTCTTTTGACAATATCGAGAAATATTTTAAAAAATCAGAAGCAAAGACTCTTGGTGACTTAAAGAAACTTCTCAAGCAAGTCAATGTTGAGTATAATCCTTACAAAACTAAATTAGCTCACACATTTCTTGATGCACATAAAGAATTAGGATTTGACGAAATTCAATATAATCTCCATTCACGGCCAGGAGTTTCTTATTTACAAGCTAGTACATTGAATGGATATCGACACACTGCATACCGTGCTTTTATAAAAGATATTTTAAACAGGCCAAACTTCCATATTATGATTAATACTCAAGTGACAAAAATTCTCATTAATCCACAAACCAAAACGGCTTATGGCGTAGAATTTCAGAGATTCGGACGAAGACATAAAATGGTGGCAAGAAAAGAAGTGATTTTATCAGCTGGAACATATGGTTCTGCACAATTACTTATACTATCGGGGGTTGGTAACAAGAATGATCTTCAAAAATTAGGAGTTCCGTTAATTCAAGAATTACAAGTTGGCAAACAACTACGTGATCATTTTGCGTATTACGGAATTACATTTGTTTTTAATTCAACTGGTAATTCTGTGTCAGTATTTAACGCATTCAATGCTCAAAACTTACAAGCCTATGCCGAGGGTCAAGGACAAATTTCGTTATCTGGAAGTGGAGAAGCTTTGAGTTTTATTCAAACAAGTGTCAATGAGAGAGGTGGTGATGTTCCTGATGCTGAATTTTTTGAACTCACAGGTGGATTTTATTCAGATTTGGGGATGGCTGCAGCCGCTCTTAACTTGAGACAAGAAATTTACCAAACAGTTTATAAGCCACTAGAAAGTTCAATTTATGATGCGATGACGCCATTAGTCATTACATTTCATCCAAAATCAATTGGGCATATCGAATTAAAAGATAAAAATCCATTTGGTTATCCGATAATATATCCAAATATTTTGTCACATCCAGACGATGTCCAGACGATCTTTGAATCCATCAAATTCGCCCTTACATTATTAGAGACTGAAGCTTTTCGAAAACTTGGTGCTCGAATCCATCCAATCCCTTTGCCAGGCTGTACACATCTTCATTTCCTCAGTGATGCTTATTGGCACTGTACAATTCATTCACTAACTACAACAATTCATCATCAGACAACAACCTGCAAAATGGGAAGCAGAAATGATAAGTTTGCTGTTGTAAATCACGAACTGAAAGTATATGGAATAAACAGATTAAGAGTCGTGGATACAAGTATTATTCCTGAACCATCTTCTGGTCATACGAATGCTGTCAGTTTTATGATAGGTGAAAAAGCAGCTGACATGATAAAAGATGAATGGAATAATAAAAAGTAGATGCATTTGACATTTAGGGGGGACAACTTTATACATAATGGTAATTGGGAATTTCAATCCCTAATTGAAACAAGTTTAAAAATGCACCTATAAAAGCTCAATAAAAAATATTTTAATACCTATCTGGTTCGTAGTCAGAGGGTCAGCCCCTATTACCAATATGCATAACTTGGTTTGTAAACTAAGTTTCAATAAATATTTGAAATTGAAATGTTTTTAATTTTTTTTTTTGAAGCTCTAAGCTTATAGTGACCAGATATTTTGAGAAAAGAGTCTAATTGTAGTAAAAAATGAACCTAATTTCAAAAAGTCAAGTAAATTTAATTCACAGTAAAAATCTGTAGCTTTCAAACTAGAAAAATTATCAAAAATCATTATTTGAACAAAAATTTAAATTATTGAGCAAATTATTAAGTTCTGAAAATCAGCTACTATTTGATCAACGTGGATCGCCAGCTTATATATCTCCAAACATTATTCAAGGATCGTATTTAGGAAAGCCATCAGATGTGTGGAGTTTAGGTGTTATTCTTTATGTACTAGTTTATTCAAATTTTCTTTTCGTTGAGAACACAGCAGCAGCTTTATTTAAGAAAATATGTCAGTGTGAATTAGTATTTCCGACTGAAGGTGTCAGAATTTCTGAAGAGACAAAGTTATTGATTAAAAATCATTTACGATTCGATTTACGGCAACTGAAACACGTGAATCTTTGGAAAGACAATTTGAGAAAATTCAAAGAACTGCAAATTTAATTTAATGCTACATTTATGAAATAAATATAAAATTGCAGCTTTCAAGTCTAAGAAAGTTCATACTATGCAATTTTAATAACTAAAACATATAATTTTAAAAAAAATATTTTAAACCTTCAAGATAAAAATTTGAATTTGATAATTTGTTGAGTTAATCTTTGATTCTTTCTACAGTTGTCGATATAAATGCAAAAAATACATATGCATAATAAATAAATAAATTTGAATAAATGAAAGTTATTGACAATATCGAAAAGAAAGGAAAGTTAAAGAAGTTCTGCATTTTGTTGAAATATTTTGTCTGGCTGAAAAGATCAATTTATTGTGACAGTAAAGCGAGTATCAAGAAATAAAGGATTTATTTTATTTTTTATGACAAAAAAATCTGAATTTTCGTTTTTTGAAATTTAACTTAGCTTTAAATATTAAAAAATACCAAGTCTAAATAAAGTTTCTCAAATAAAATTTTTTTAAAAATATTTTTGAAAATCAAGTTTGAAACGATATTTATTTTTATATTTAATGCACAACAAGAATTTTTTGTGTCGGATGTTTAAATTGAACTTTACTTCATATATAATATTTTTAGTAAGACTGGTTCCTGAAGTTTTTGATTAATAATCTTGGCATTTTTAGCAATTTTAAGGCCAAAACAAAAAAAGAATTATTTAATTATTTGCATCAAAATTCTAGATGCGTCACGGTTAAGGTGTAAGCAAATTTTTTTTTTTCGTTATATAATTTAGTCAGACAGCTGCACTCATAAAAATAATTTAACATTTCTCGTTGTTATTTCATTGTTAAACGATGAAATTGTAAAATTTATATAAATTTTTTTTAAACAATTTCATCGTTAAACATATTTTCACTATCAATTAACAATGTTATTGTAAATCTACAATGAAGATTGTTAATTTAACTATGGACATTGTTAATAATAAATTTTAAATAACTTAATTAATCTTGAGATAATGAAGACTCAGAATTAAATTAGGATACATTATTTAATGTTACCATCATCCCTGTCACTTAAAAAATACAAAATTTTAAAAAAAGTTCAATTTATTTTTTATGAGCTACAATGACAGTTGTTAATTTCAACATTTGTCATTGTTAATTAATTTTCGATAAGTTAATTAAGTTTTTCCCATTTTTCTATTAGCTAGCAATGAAATTCAATTTAGAGTGTGATAAGCATTTTTTATGAGCTTTCTTAAGTTAAATTAACTAATTTTTAAAAAGATTTCGTTTATATAATCCTTTTTGCCATAAAACATCTTTAAATAATTTTCAGATGTGCAGCAAAAGATTTGGTAAGAACGATAAAAGTAAAGCAACAAAATTTTTATTTAGTAATTGGATGGGGTGACCGTTTAACAATTTAAATTGTTAATTTCTACATTCAAATTGTTATTTTCTTTCAAAAATTTTTTTAACAATGTCATCGTTTAAATTTTCATACAAAATAACAATACATTGTTAAATTATTTTTATGAGTGTGCTTAAAAATCGATAAAAAGTATAAAATGTTAAACATTTCAAATAAATATTATAGACTAAAATGCCAGCCATTGAGAGCTAAATAACATTAGGAACATAAGGAATCAAGTTGTTATTCCAAATCTAATTTTCGTCAGCAGAAGAAATTCAAAAAAATATTTACGTCATAAAAATCTTGTTCTTGATTTCAGTTTCCAATTTTTAAAGCAAATGAAGAAGAAACGGGAAGGAACAATCTTTTAAGATGAATTTTACTATATTCCAATGCAGTGTTTATCAAACTTTTGTTGGATTTGTTGGTCTTGACCATTTTTTAAAATGATTTTTGAATTCAAAATTTTTTGGACGAGTCTCGTTGTCTTGGGTTGAAAATTACCGCCAAAAATATAATTTTGTAGCTAACTTGTAAAGTTCCTATGGCACCATAACAAACATTATAAGAACCACTGCTCCTCTGACACTAAAACACATCAACTACCTCAAAATTTCCTTATTAGCATATTAAGTCATCAAAGGAAGTAAAATTCGGTCAAAATGATCATAAAATTCAGTCTCGATTGTAAAACAAGTGTCTTTAAAAGCATCTCGTGACACACAGTTTAGAAAACACTGATATATATGCACAGTCATTCATTCCTGAAGTCAAAGACACCCAAAAATTCCCCAAAAAAATTTTTTAAGAATACTGAAATCTCACTATTAGTTTTTTGACATCAGAAAAGTTGGTCATTGCAGACCTCATTCTGTTCGAGTCTTGTCAATTGATCGGATGTGAATATTTTTGTTAGTGGATCGGTTCTTGTGAAAATTTAGTGATGGAAAAATATTTCAAATTTTTAGTGATTTTTGTGATTCTATTTCCAGTAGAAGGAATCTCTCTTCGAGGAAATTTAATAGATGGACTGACTAAGCATGCTAATATATTGAGTGATGTCGTGAGTTTTAACTTGCGGCTATTCCAGGAAAATATAGAACGTAATAATAGAAGAAAAGTAAACTGAACTTTTAATAATTTTTTTTGTACTTTTATGCAGCACCGCGGTATTTGAATCAATATGACTTTATAATTGTTGGGTCGGGTCCAGGTGAATTTGATTTTACTAAATTTTTTAAACTGGACAGTAATTTTATCGATTTCTGATAAGGTGGATGCGTTTTAGCAAATCGATTGACGGAGAATAAAAATTGGAATGTATTAATGATCGAAGCTGGTCAAGTCGAGACTTTACTCCAAAATATTCCACTTACTGCTCTTATACATCAAAGATCTGCTTATGATTGGGCTTTCAGACCGGAACCACAAACTCATGCCTGTCAGGGTGCGTCACTAAAGACTGAATTTAATGATTATTTTATATATATTTTAAAATTTTGCATATTAGGAATGAATAATAATCAATGCTTTTTTCCAAGAGGAAAGGGAGTCGGAGGATCGTCGATTATAAATTTTATGATTTATAACAGGTAACTAATTAAGATAATTTTTTTGGATCGGTCATTTCTAACCGCATTAAAATTTCTTTTACATTAATATTAGAGGTCATTCTAATGACTTCGACAGATGGGAACAAGCTGGTAATCCTGGATGGTCTTTTGACAATATCGAGAAATATTTTAAAAGAGCAGAAGCAAAGACTTTTGGTGTCAATGTTGAGTATAATCCTTTCAAAACTAAATTAGCTCACACATTTCTTGATGCACATAAAGAATTAGGATTTGACGAAATTCAATATAATCTCCATTCACGGCCAGGAGTTTCATATTTACAAGCTAGTACATTGAACGGATATCGACACACTGCATACCGTGCTTTTATTAAAGATATTTTAAACAGACCAAACTTCCATATTATGATTAATACTCAAGTGACAAAAATTCTTATTAATCCACAAACCAAAACGGCTTATGGCGTAGAATTTCAGAGATTCGGACGAAGACATAAAATGCTGGCAAGAAAAGAAGTGATTTTATCAGCTGGAACATTTGGCTCTGCACAGTTACTTATACTATCGGGGGTTGGGAACAGACAAGATCTACAAAGATTAAGAGTTCCATTAATTCAAGAATTACAAGTTGGCAAACAACTACGTGATCATTTTGCATATTACGGAATCACATTTGTTTTTAATTCAACTGGCAATTCTCCATCCATTCCTTATACATTTAGTCCTCAAAATTTAAATTTTCTAGGACATTTTTCATTGCCTGGAAGTGGAGAAGCTTTAAGTTTTATTCGAACAAGTGTTAATGAGAGAGGTGGCGATGTTCCCGATGCTGAATTTTTGGAACTCTCAACTGGACTTTATTCAGATTTTGGAGTGGCCGCAGCCACTCTTAACATGAGACAAGAGATTTACGATACAGTTTACAAACCACTTGAAGATTCAAATTATGATGCCATGACATTATGTACGATTACATTTCATCCAAAATCAATTGGACATATTGAACTAAAAGATAAAAATCCATTTAGTTATCCAATAATATATCCAAATATTTTGTCACATCCAGACGATGTCCAGACGATCTTTGAATCCATCAAATTCGCCCTTACATTATTAAAGACTGAAGCTTTTCGAAAACTTGGTGCTCGAATCCATCCTATCCCTTTGCCAGGCTGTACACATCTTCATTTTGGCACTGATGCTTATTGGCGTTGTACGATTCATTCACTAACTACAACAATTCATCATCAGACAACAACCTGCAAAATGGGAAGCAGAAATGATAAGTTTGCTGTTGTAAATCACGAACTGAAAGTATATGGAATAAACAGATTAAGAGTCGTGGATACGAGTATTATTCCTGAGCCAACTTCTGGTCATACGAATGCTGTCAGTTTTATGATAGGTGAAAAAGCAGCTGACATGATAAAAGTTGAATGGAGTAATAAAAAGTAGAGGTATATGACATTTAGGATCTAGAATTTTATTACACTTTGGGTTTTTAGCACTAGAGGCCGGTTTCTCGAGTATACACTTGTCATACTAAAGATAATATCTGGAGTATACCCAAAGAATGTATAGAGTAACGGTGATAAAAATTTTAGTGACATTTTTTTTGGGAAAATTAGTTTTTAGAGAAAATTTAGTAATTTATGTAAAAGTTTCTTATCGAAATCTCACAAATAGACATTTAAAAAATAAATTATATAACTAAATAAAATAATGACTTTTTTATAATATTCACAAAATTATTTTTTAAGTTGCAGACGTTTTTAAACAACCGAAAAATTGATAAGGGACCGTTCACTTATTTCGTTCATGGGGGATGGGGGTTTAGGGGGGCATCATCACAAAGGAGAGTTTTGCATTTTTGTTCGGTTGTCTAGCTTCTTGCCTACAAAGGCTTAACCCCACTAGATTCATCTCTGCTCAGATTCGACAGAATGTAAGTCATAAAATATAGAATTTATTTATCGTTCTTAGTCATTGATCCTATACTATTGATAATCAGTATTTAGCGACCCGAGATCAAATATTTGGAAAAACCATAAAAGTTTAAAAATATTAAAATAGTAAAAAAATCCAGTATTTGGCTATTCATAATTCCTAATTCACGAAACAAATAAAGAACAAGTTATTACTATATTTTTTTACTATACACATTCATTCTGGCTTGATGTCAAAGACACGAGAAGAAATATTTCCACATAGAAAATTCTTAAAAGAATACATAAAGAATGAGAGTGGACCATTCTTGATTAAATTTAGGATCTCATTCTGTTGGAGTCACTTCAATTGATCGGATGTTGAAATTATTGACAGTGGATTAGTTCTTGAAAAAATTTAGTGATGGAAAATTATTTGAAAATTTTAGTGATTTTTTTAATTGTATTTCAAGGAGAAGGAACGTTCATTCGTGGAAATTTAATTAATAGACTAGCTAAGCATATGAATATATTGACTGATGTTGCGAGTTTCAAATTGCGACTATTTCAGGAAAATATAGAACGTAAAGTTTAAAAAAAGTGAAAGTAAATTAAATTTTTATTAATTAAAAAAACTATTCTTTTGCAGCACCGCGATATCTGAGTCAATATGACTTTATAATTGTTGGGTCGGGTCCAGGTAAATTTACTTAATCTATTCTCTAACCTGGAAACTATAACTCCATTAATTTTCAAAAATAAGGTGGATGTGCTCTAGCCAATCGATTGACAGAAAATAAAAATTGGAATGTGCTAATGATCGAAGCTGGTCAGGTTGAGACTATACTGCAAGACATTCCAGTTATAGCTGCCTCGAATCAAAAAACTTCTTATGATTGGGCTTATAAACCGGAACCACAAACTTATGCCTGTCAGGGTGCGTCACTAAAGACTGAATTTAATGATTATTTTATATTAATTTTAAAATTTTGCATATTAGGAATGAATAATAATCAATGCAATTTTCCAAGAGGAAAGGGAGTCGGAGGATCGTCGATTATAAATTATATGATTTATAACAGGTAATTAAAATGGATTAGTATCAAAACTTTCGGTTCTTAAAACTGAATTTTATTTTAAACTAATAAAATAGGGGTCATAACAATGACTTCGACCGATGGGAACAAGCTGGTAATCCAGGATGGTCTTTTGACAATATCGAGAAATATTTTAAAAAATCAGAAGCAAAGACTCTTGGTGACTTAAAGAAACTTCTCAAGCAAGTCAATGTTGAGTATAATCCTTACAAAACTAAATTAGCTCACACATTTCTTGATGCACACAAAGAATTAGGATTTGACGAAATTCAATATAATCTCCACTCACGGCCAGGAGTTTCTTATTTACAAGCTAGTACATTGAACGGATATCGACACACTGCATACCGTGCTTTTATAAAAGATATTTTAAACAGACCAAACTTCCATATTATGATTAATACTCAAGTGACAAAAATTCTTATTAATCCACAAACCAAAACGGCTTATGGCGTAGAATTTCAGAGATTCGGACGAAGACATAAAATGCTGGCAAGAAAAGAAGTGATTTTATCAGCTGGAACATATGGTTCTGCACAATTACTTATACTTTCGGGGGTTGGAAACAGACAAGATCTACAAAGATTAAGAGTTCCATTAATTCAAGAATTACAAGTTGGCAAACAATTACGTGATCATTTTGCGTATTACGGAATTACATTTGTTTTTAATTCAACTGGTAATTCTGTGTCAGTATTTAATGCATTCAATGCTCAAAACTTACAAGCCTATGCCGAGGGTCAAGGACAAATTTCATTACCTGGAACTGGAGAAGCTTTGAGCTTTATTAAAACAAGTGTTAATGAGAGAGGTGGCGATGTTCCTGATGTTGAGTTCTTTGAACTCTCAGGTGGATTTCAAACAGATTTTGGGATTGCAGCAGATGTTTTAAATATGAAGCAAGAGATTTATGATACAGTTTACAAGCCACTTGAATTAGCACCTTACGATGTGATGACATTATGTACGATTGCCTTTCATCCAAAATCAATTGGACATATCGAATTAAAGGATAAAAATCCATTTAGTTATCCGATAATTTATCCAAATATTTTGTCACATCCAGACGATGTCCAGACAATCTTTGAATCCATCAAATTCGCCCTTACATTACTAGAGACTAAAGCATTTCAAAAACTTGGTGCTCGAATCCATCCAATCCCTTTGCCAGGCTGTACACATCTACATTTCCTCAGTGATGCTTATTGGCACTGTACGATTCATTCATTAACTTCAACAATTCATCATCAGACAACAACCTGCAAAATGGGAAGTAGAAATGACAAAAATGCTGTTGTGAATCATGAGTTGAAAGTTTATGGAATAAATAAACTGAGAGTTGTGGATACGAGTATTATTCCTGAACCCACATCCGGTCATATCAACGCTCTAAGTTTTATGATAGGTGAAAAAGCAGCTGACATGATAAAGAATGATTGGAATCAGAAGTAAGAGTAATTAAGAAAATAGAGTTGCCAGTATTAATCCTCATTCTAGACTTTAGCTTAAGAATAGTTAAGGCTTTAATATTTCGAATGAATATTGAAGAAAAGTTTCAAAAATACAAAAAAAAATCTAGTTTCTCACACATTTAAAGTGAAAAATCTCAAAATTTTCATACAAGTAAATTATTATGTCATATAATTTACCTCTTGCAAATTAATTAGGAACAAAATACACTAAAAATATTAGTTTTATTGACTAAAACTTTTAAAAATAAAAATTTGAATGAAAAAGCTGAATAGTACTGAATAGTGCTGAATACAACTGAATTACAAAAAATATTCAAATTAAAAATGTTCGTTAATGACAAATAGAGAATTACAATAAAAATAATGTATTTTTTCAATCAAAACAAATTGCAATAAAATCAAAACTATCCCACAAGATTGAATAACCAAAAAGTTGATAAATCAATTCGACATTTTCATGGATGATTGAGTCGATTACAGTTCCCACTTTAATTACACAGACAACAAACAATTCTCATCCTGTGACCATCTCTCGTGCCTTTTATAATAAATTCTAGTGTCCACTTTAATATGTGTTAAACATGAGTGTTAACAATTTATCTTCAAATGGTCATTATTTACTAGTCACGTGTCACACGTGATTTTTTTCTGTTTGTCCACTAGTTCAATAAATTATCAGATTGCAATGATTGCAACAAAAGGAAGCATTGCACCATGTAAATATTTAAAATTTAATTGTTGAATGCATTTGGTGTGCTGGTGGGGTGTTTAGAGTCCAATACATTCCCATGAGTACTTATTTCATGCGTGACTAGACATTACTAAACAAATAGATTTGCATTTAAGCAATTAAAATTGATTTATGTACTCAATATCAGTCCGAATAGATTGGAGAGGCTAAAATTAATAATAATTTGGTAAACAGAAATATTCTGCGGTTAATGTGGACTATTGGAAGTTGAAAAATCACTCACGCATAACGTCCGAGTGTAATTTTCACCCCATTTTCAGGAATGATACATCAATATAGCCTTTCCGGTAAACTGCACTTTGACAAAAGATTTGAGTTCATAAAGAAGGGACTGAACATGATAATCTCAAATTTATGACAAATTTTTATTTCATTATTTGTAGATCGTCTCGATTTAATTTAATTTCTTTGTTCGATTCTCGTGTGAACATGATTTTTTCTGGTCACATTAAGTCGTCAAATATAATACATTAAAAATGCGTCATTTCATATTTTTTTCCATATTGTATCGGATCATTTTCAATTTCATTTCAATTTTTTTTTGGTGCGGGGTGTGTGAAAAAAAATAAAAGGTGCCGAGTGCATTTGAACGCGATAAGAAATTTGCGCACATCTCAAATGAGTAATAATGTCGAGTGGAATTTTTTTTCCCTGTATTTAAGTAGCTGATTTATCGAATATTATAGCAAAGTCTAACTTTACATTGATAAAGAAACAAGAAGTTCGGAAGTAAAAAATAAATAATTATCGACACAATAATGGGTTGTAAATGCTGTTCACAAAGTGAGTATTCCTGAATAGCATTGATTAATTTAAAATTTACACTTATAAAAATATTTTTAAAAAAATGTTTTTAAAATGTTTTTAGAAGTCAATTTAATTTTTTTAATTTAAAGATTTATTTTTAAAGTTTAAAAAGTTTATTTTTAAATTTTTTTCAAAATATTTTCATTTTTTTAACGGTTTAAAAAATTCAAAACTTTAAAAAAAATTTATTAAAAGTTAAAAAATATATTAAAAAAATATTTTTAAATTTTTGAAAAATATACTAAAAAATTAAAAAATGCTTTTAAGTCCAGTTTAAAAATTGTTTTTAAACTTTTCCATACAAATTTAAAAAGGTTTTTAATTTTTTCTAATAGTGTATTAATCTCTGATTTTTAAAAATATTTAGATTGTACCTGCAAAGACCAATCATGCGGCCAAGGTTGTCAGTGTGCTCAAGACTGCAAATGTCCATGTGCAACTGAAAGCAAGGATAACTGCTGCAAGAACTGTTGCAAATAGAAATTAATTTTTTTTTCATGTTGTATCCAATATTTTGCTTCTAATTTTACTTGCTATAAAATAAATTTATTTATTTAAAAATATATATATATTTTGTTCTTAATTATTTTATTTTAATATTTTTTTTCTTCGATAAAATACATTATTACGATGTGTCAATTTACGACTTTTCAGGGACATAACTAAAAAAAATTTAGAGGAGTCCAAAAGTTTAAACGAAAAATTATTTTTAGAAAATAGCTGGTAAATAGCTTGTAACATCGATAATAGCTAAAAATAAGTTTCTTGACTCTAAATATTTTTTTTCCATTATATTTATTCCGTGCTATAAAATATTTCAAGACGTTTAAAAATAAATTTTAAATTTTTTTACACTCATAAAAAAAATTTAAAAAATCGTTTTTAGAAGTCACTTTAAAAAATATTTTTAAAATTTAAAAAATGTTTTTAAAGTTTAAAATTTTGTTTTTAAAATTCAAAAATATGAGTTTTAAATTTTTTCAATATATATTGACAAATTGTCATTTAAATTTACATGCTTCGGTGGCTTAGTGGTTAGAGTACTGGGCTACCAGCCAAGAGGTCACTGGTTCGATCCTCACTCCGAGCAATTTTTTTCAAAGTATTATTATTTTTTTAACGGGTTAAAAAAAATCAAAAATTTAAAAAATATTCTTAAAAATTTAAAAAAGTTATGTTAAGTTAAATGTTTTTAAATCTCTTCATACAAATTTAAAAAGGTTTTTTTAAATCTTTTCTGTAGGTGTAATTTTTTCTCTTTAAATCGATTCATTTATTGTTGATTGCTTCGTAGCTGGCTAAAAAAAACCTCTATATAGGGACTATTTCAAGATATGATTGAAAAAAAGTATTTTGTACGATAATGTTTGTTTCAAATTTAAAACTTTAATTTTTAAGCATACGACTGATGTAAACCCAAGCCATGCTAAGTCGACAAATCATCAAAAAACACGTTTTTTCTAGATTCTTTTTTAAATTTACTAAAAATTACACGAATTTTTTAGTACATTTATCTTGATGGCCACAATAATTTATAATTTGTGATTTTATAAACATTTTGTTTATCTATTGCATCAGTTTCGTGCTTATTTTTAAAGTGTTTCAAAAAAACCAGTAATAAGTAGTCGTGTCGAGTGCATTTGAATGCGATAAACAAATTTGCGCACATCTCAAATGTGTAATAACGCCGAGTGCAAAAGGTATTTTCTGTATTTAAGTAGCTGATTTATCGAATATAAAAGCAAAGTCTAACTTTACATCGATAAAGAAACAATAAGTTTGGAAGTATAAAATAAATAATTATCTACACAAAAATGGGTTGCAAATGCTGTTCAGAAAGTGAGTATTTCTAATTCCTGCATTTTTATTTTTGATTAATTTAAAATTTATTAATTTCTGATTTTTAAAAATATTTAGACTGCACCTGCCAAGACCAATCTTGCGGCCAGGGATGCCACTGTACTAAAGACTGCATATGTCCATGTGTAAAAGGAAGCAAGGATGACTGCTGCAAGAATTGTTGCAAATAGAAATCAGCGGCTAGCAAACTAAAATACAACTGGAATATTTTCGGTGCATATGCAAATTTATCTAATTTATTATCCCACCTAATTACTGTTTAATAAATTTGAGAATTAACAAAAATTTATTTTATCGTTCAATTAAGACTTTCTGTGTTCAAATGTATGCCCACACTTCTTGTATTGCATTTATTTTGAAATAAATTAAGGGAACAATCACTGATGATGTCTGAAACTCACACAACTCTAACTTAAAAAATTAACTTTATTTTCCATTTATGATAATTTTTAAAATTTTGCTTGATAATTTTGCAAATAAAGAGACGTCATTAACTAATGATCCCTATGAAAGAAGTTGCATTCAAACATCCCAAAGTAATAACTTACTGATAAGAAAGAAAAACTTAAAGTCAAGCTTTATGTCAACTGTTTTTAAAAGAAGCGAAAATCACTTTTTGTGTAAAACAAGAAAATTGCTAATAAGAAAAACTGAATTTAATGTCATTTAAAAAATACATGGATTTAAAAATGCTTAGCAATCAATTTCTTACTTTGCGTTATAAGTATTTGTTGATATTAAAATGTACGCAGCGGTGTTGAAAAATTTAGGTTTTTTCCACTAGTTTTTAGATAATTTGAAAATGGTGAAATACTTGTTGTTCTTTTTAATTTAAATGCAATTTTTTATTGAATAGAACATGTGGGTTTTTCCTAATTACTAAGTTTCTAAGAACTCTACATTGCATAATGCAAAAAATTACGAAAATTGATGAAAATGTGCAAAGATGTAAATTATGAAATCATTTTTTAAAAATTGTAAATTAATAGTTGCTGAGTAAGCTGAATTGTGCTGAATAAGCTGAAGTGTGCTGAATAAACTGAATTGTGCTGAATAGGCTGAATTGTGCTTAACTGCTGAATAATTTTTAAAATTCAAAATTTTAATGAATTTTTTTTAAAAAAATTTAAGCAAAAATCTTTAAATTCATATCCAAACTTTATTATTATCAATTTATAGAATGCTTTCAGTGTTCACTTACTCATAATTATCTGTATCATTTTCCAACTATAGTACTAGTATAGGTACTATAGTACCTTTGGTTATTAAAGTATTTACAATACAATACAAAAAATATAATTGAACTGAAATTTCTTTGATTCCTTCGATTAGATTTCACTTTTCAAACTTTGTTTTTATTTATTATCAAATGCATTTGAATATAATTTAAAATTATCTCAATAAAATTGAAAATTGTAAAATCAACGATTAATAATAACAATTTGAAATAGAATACCAAAACTATTTCAAAATTATGACTCAATTTTCAATGAATTCAGGAAATCCAAAATAGAATTACAGAAATTTGAATACGTTACTTTGTTTCTTCTTGAGCATGCCGTATGAAAAAGAAATGTATGGAAATTAGAGTACAAAAATGGAACATTCTAATACATTCTTTGGTATGTTCCAAATTCAAGTCTGTTTACATTAGTGCAGTGTGGAACGAAATATATGCAACAACAATACATTCGGTTTTGTGTGAATTAAAATGAAACAGCTATAGAACTGAAACATTTTGCGCACTGTACCAATGTTTTCGATTCTGTTTTGTGAATGCCGGGTGAAAAAGGTGTTTTCCGTATTTAAGTATCGTCACTGGTGAGGAAAGTTCACCATAAGTATCTCATAAGTCATTGAGACAACATTAAAAATTTTTGATCAAGTAAATCAAGCTAATCTTATCTTAAAGAGAAATCATCATGCCTTGTGGAGGTTGTCAACAAAGTGAGTATTTGACTGATAATAAATTAGAAGATTCTTGTTTAACAATGGAAAAATTAAATTACGTCGCATTTCGTAACATCCAGAAGCCTAAAATATTTTCCATTCTTTAAAATCTAGATTGTACATGCAAGGACAAGCAGTGTGGTGCATCATGTGAATGTGCTAAGGACTGTAAATGTCCATGCAAGGACGGAAAGAAGGATGACTGCTGCAAAAAGTGAGCGACGTCTTCAACATTCCAAAATTAATTTCTTTCGAGAAGATTTTCCTTCTTCTTAATTTTTATGTTCGCTAATCTCAGTATATTATTATGTAAGCTTCATCCCAATACAATCCATTTTGTGCATCAATAAAAAGTTTCATTTGGAAATTTAATTAATTATTCTTTGGATTTTCTGATTTAATATTTTTAGGACTATTTCTTGCAGATTTCATATTATTCTCTCCTATGTTTTCAGATTTTAATGGATATAAGCAGATGTAATACTTAATTTAAGTTAATTGTTAAACTTCCAGTCTAAATTATAATTCTGCGTAATATTCTCAATTTTCTTCTTCGATAGTCTGCATTTTAACTCAGAAACAAGTTGAATCACCTGGAATTTTATCGAATCTATGATGACTAACTGCTTATATTAACTGTAACTAACAATTATTTATGGAAATTAAAGCAAAAAAATTAAATTTCCCCAAATAGCCCGAAAAACAGATTTTCTACTGCGACAATCCATTAAAATATACATGTAATCATTTTTTTTTTGTTCAAGACAGTAAACATGTATGCCAAACTACTACGATTCAGAAAAGGTATAAGCACAAAAATGGAATTTAAAAAAAGTAAAATTCCTAACGGTCGAAAAAAATTCAAATGCGAATCCGTGTGAATCAAGTAATTTCCAACCAAAAAGGGTAAGTTCCGCGAGAAAACTACACTAGTGACACGGACAAATTAAAAAATTCTTTTGTTAGTGAATAAAAAACATTAAAACATTAATTAAATAAGGATATTCTGAACACAGAGTGATTAGAGTGATTTATCATTATTTATAAAGACATTGTGAATGCGAATAACAATAAAATTGAGACATTAAAACTGTTTAAATACAAAAAAATTGAAAAAGAAAAAATTGAAGTTTGAAATTTTTTGGTTCATTTTGAGAAGGCTAAGAAAAAGTGCAAAAAAACTATCAAGCATTGGAAAATAATATGAATAATTATGCAAACGAAAATGGCACGGGTCTAGAACAGCAGGTAAACATCATTAGACATTCCATAAGCACCGAAAAAAATGTGATAAAATGTGTCAGTCGACTTGTTCACACTTGATGTGCATGTAAAAAAAAGAATATTCAATGGACGGAGAGAAGAGAACAGAGAAAAAAAAATCAAATATGGCAGTCTGTGTGTGATTGCAAATATTCATGTAATTCGCGATATGCCGCGAAAATAATTCGTCTGTGGAGATTAAGCTCTTTCCGGATGCATTGTGTGCTTAATTATTCTGATCTTGAAAATTTCCATTCAATTCTTATCAACTTCCGTTTTTCTCATTTTTTCTCTTTAATTACTTACTAATCAAGGTTGCTGGTCTGGACTTGAATGAACGAAAAGGTTCAACAAAGTATATTCCTCCTCATTTAAGAGGCGAAATTTCTGATTCGTTATCGACCAATTCTAACGATACTAATCAAGGAGAAAACTTCAGGGAGAATTACAACAATCGTAGCGGAGGTGAACGCGATTTTAATAATCGGTAAGTAGCTAGGCTTTAATTTATGTGTGAAAAATTACATGCTGCATAGCTGTTAATGATGAAATGAGTCATATTTCTCATCATTTTCTCTCGTTTTTCATGTTATATTATTCAATTTTGTTATTGACCTATTTTTCATGACTATGCACAGCTCTATATATAGTGTGTTTTCATGTTTTGTAGCATGCATTTTCATCTTACTGCCTGCTCACACTATTCTGTTGTTTTTCTTTCTCTACATGATAATTCTATTCTACTTTATATAATCTCCCCTTTTTCTGTGACATTTAAACTCAGGCGAAGGCACTCTGTGAATCATTGTGCATGATCTAGACGAGTGTTGTCTTGCTATTAGTCATGCTCAAAATAACGGCCTTTTCAGATTCAAATTTTGTATTCCTTTTTTGTCGAAGCTCAAAAATTCAAAAAATAACGTTCCGTTGAAAACTTAAAAATCCTGTCTTGATACGCAAAATATTTTATCTTGTAAGACTCGCAAATTTTATCAAATATAATGCAATCTAATGATTTTATCTCACTTCATTTGTCTATCTTTAGAAATAATAATAACCGTCGCTACAATAATAATAACAATTTCAATCCACGAGATAATTATAATTCACGTCAAGGAGGAGGAAGTGACTTTAACGGCGGAGGTGGCTTTAATAGCAACTCGAATTACAGCAACAACTATAATAATAACAACCGTTTCCAGAACGGTGAATCAGGAGAACGCGGAGGATCAAATAATTGGGGTGGACGTGGGGGTTCGCGTACATTTAATCGCTCGCAAGGAGCTGATTCGCGTTTTAGCGGTCCGCCGCCAACGCAAGCAGCACCACCACAGCAACAAAAAGTTGATGAACAAGATAGTCAAGATGAACCCGTCAATACACGCTGGCAAGAACCGCCTCAACAAGATGATCGTTTCGGAAGATCAAACAATAATGGCGGTGGATTCGGTGGAAAATGGAATCAACGTGGTCCAGAGGTTGATTATACTATACCGTTACCACGTGATGAACGTGTTGAACAGGAGTTGTTTGGTACCGCGAATACGGGTATCAATTTTAGCAAATACGAAGACATTCCCGTGGAGGCGACGGGACAGCAAGTTCCTGAACACATTTCGTCTTTTGATGACATCAAGTTGACAGAAATTATACGCACGAATATAAAGATGGCAAGATACGACAAACCAACTCCGGTACAAAAATATGCCATACCAATCATATTGGCTGGACGTGATCTCATGTCATGCGCTCAAACTGGCTCTGGGTAAGCGATTTGTTTCTATTTCTATTTTTAGCTGTTTCTAAGTGAACCACAGACTTTGAACTTTGTGTGATGGATGCTTCTCGGGAATTCTGCTTCGAATGCTCCGTTATTTACAAAAACTGACCAAATTTCCGTTATGAAATTTTTTTGAATTTCTCTTGTTCTCAAAAATTTGGATTTGAATTTTTGAAAACCGTTAAAATTTTACCTGTTGATTTGCTCTTGAAAATTATCGTAATCGGTATCAATCAAGTTCAATGATAAGAATATTGATAGTTTATCGCTGTATTTCACGTTATTACGGCATTTTTATGAGAAATCCGTCAGCAATCCAAAGTTCATTTTCGTTCATTCAAATTTTTGAAAGCCGTTAATTTTCAAATTTAAAATAACCGTTAATTTTTTTCCTTTAATTTTAGCAAAACGGCTGCATTTCTGGCTCCAATATTGAATCGAATGCTAGAAACAGGAGCAAGCATGAATCCTTCATCAAATCGTCCTTATCAGCGTCGTAAGCAATATCCTTTGGGCTTAGTTCTTGCACCTGTAAGTTTTCAATATTTTTATTTTATATCACACACGTTGACTAATCGTCTCACTATTTCTTCTTCATCTTATTATTATTATTACGTCATCAAACAATATTTAGACGCGCGAGTTGGCTACACAAATTTATGAAGAAGCAAAAAAGTTTTCTTATCGTTCACGCATGCGCCCAGCTGTTTTGTATGGCGGCAATAATACTAGTGAGCAGATGCGTGAACTTGACCGTGGATGTCATTTGATTGTTGCAACACCCGGTCGTCTTGATGACATTATTAACCGTGGAAAAATTGGATTGGAGAATATCCGTTATCTCGTTTTGGTGAGTTTCTTTGCGGATGTGTATCATGTCTTTATATGGAGAACTTCTAAAATATTTTAAGCAATTCAAAAGTTTTGAACGTTTTTAACGGACTTTTAAAATTTGAATTTGAACTCAGCTGATTTTTAAATTTTTTCCGTTTTTAACGGTCTTTTAAAATTCAAATTGACCAAGTTCAGCGCATATATCAAGTTCAAATTGCTAATTTAATTATACAGTGTTGTGCATGCACATTATTAAAATTTAATTGAATAATTTAAAGCAGAAATCTGCTTTAGAAGGCTGTGTACATAATTCGAGTATGAAAAGATATAAATACATTCACACACAACAGCAGCAACAGTGAAACAGTAAAAAATCTCATTTCTAATTGCTTTTTAACTACAATATTTTTTCAGGATGAAGCTGATCGTATGTTGGACATGGGTTTCGAGCCACAGATTCGTCACATTATCGAGAACCGAGACATGCCACCAACAGGACAACGTCAAACATTGATGTTCTCGGCTACATTTCCGAAAAATATCCAAGAATTGGCAAGTGATTTCCTGTCAAATTACATTTTCTTGGCCGTTGGACGTGTTGGATCGACATCAGAGAACATTACACAGACAATTTTGTGGGTCAATGAGAACGAGAAGCGCTCATATTTATTAGACTTGTTAAGTCGATTACGCGAAGGATCACCAGACTATTCGCCTGATAGTTTAACATTGATCTTTGTTGAGACAAAGAAGGGTGCTGATTCACTCGAGGAATTCTTGTATCAGAATAAGCATCCTGTTACATCAATTCATGGCGATCGTAGTCAACGTGAGCGTGAAGATGCATTAAAATGCTTCCGTTCAGGTGATTGTCCTATTCTGGTTGCTACCGCAGTTGCTGCTCGTGGACTTGATATTCCCCATGTTAAGCACGTCATTAATTATGATTTGCCATCGGATGTTGAAGAATATGTTCACAGAATTGGACGTACAGGTCGTATGGGTAACTTGGGAATTGCAACAAGTTTCTTTAATGAAAAGAATCGAAATATTGTCTCGGATTTGGTTGAATTATTAATTGAGACGAATCAAGAGTTGCCTAGTTTCTTGGAAGAAATGGCTAATGATCGTTATGGAGGCCCTAGAAGAAGCAACAATTCTCGTGGAGGTGGAAATCGTTATGGCGGCGGAGGAAGTGGATTTGGATCACGCGATTATCGTCAATCTCAAGGCGGAAATCAACGTTATGGAGGAAATAGTAGTAGCGATAGAGGAAGTTCTGCTGCTAGCGGAACTGGTGGCGCTAATCGATATGGAGGAGGTGGAAATAACAGATCAAGTGGATTTGGTAAGTAAATTCCTTGTTTGTTGGACATTGAGTGCATTTTTTGGTCAGTTTGGATCTGGATTTACAGTTTGATTTAATTTCACAATCACGTGCTTTAAAACTAGCTTAGTAACAGTAAACCTGACACAATTTACGCTGATCGCTGCGAAAAAAATGCACTAATTGCCTAACAACTCGAACATTCCAATTAATTTCATTAATTAACAATTTTTTAACTTTTCAATCAATTTATCAGGCAACAGCGACGGTGGATATCGCAATGGAGGCGGCAATTATGGTGGAAATTATAACAGTTATGGAAACAATCATGCAAGCTCCGGACCAGATTGGTGGGAAGATTAAATTCCCAGATGAATTGAAGCTCGTCCCCTTTTTTCCTTTATCTCAAGAAAGATTTGTTCTTTTCACACATACACACACAAACACATACATATACACAACAAAAAAAATGTCTTGTTTCTAATTTGATTGATTACGATAAGGATGATTATAATTAAATGCGAGAAATAAGTGCAGCAAATGATGATGAAGAAATTTTCACAAGGAAGTCATAAAAGAAGAAAAAAAAATTGTAAAAAATAGAAACATACAAAAAAATAAGAAAAAAAATGAATAACTGAATATGACAAAAAAATGATGAAGATTGTAGCAACAAGAAAAAAAATACACTGAATAAAAATCTCTATAAAAAGATTTAAACAATGGAAAAATGATAGATGCAACAAGATTTATGAAATTATGGATATAAGATGGTTTGACATTTTCTACAGGGAAATCTCTATGCTGAAAAAAGATTAAAGTATGTTGGAAGTTGCAGTCGATTAAATAATTGCAACTTTTGGAATGAGCGATGATTTCATCTGTACTATTTAAAAAATTGTAGAATAATGAAAATTGATGGATTTCTATAACTGCTAAGGTCGATTTATTTATGTATTTTCGTACGAAACTGGCTCGTTTGATGAAAGTTCACAGTATTCAATATTAACGGTATATTGAAATTTGAATTTTAAAAATTCAGCAAAATGACAGTTTGTAACGGCTAAAATATTTTCAAATTTGCACCAATTCAATATTTGGTTTGCTGTTGTACGGTTCTGAAATAAACTGTTGTAGGGTTCTAAAAATTGAAAACTGTTGTAGGGTTCTAAAGTTAAACACTAAACTGTTGTAGGGTTTTACAAAACTTTAAAATTGTAAGGTTCTAGAAAACAAACTGTTGTAGGGTTCCACAGCACTAAACTGTTGTAAGGTTCTAAAAATTGAAAACTGTTGTATGGTTTTTGAAAAATGAAACTGTTGTAAAGTTCCATTAGTCAAAGCTGTTGTGAGGTTTTGAAAACTTTATTTCTTCTTTAAAACCTTACAAATTTTTCAAAACCCCTCCAAAAATAACTGTTGTAAGGTTCTTCGTACGAAAAAATATAAAGAAATTGACCGCAAATAAAAATCACTGAAATGTTGGTCGATGACCAACACAGAATGTTGTGGACAAAAAAAAATATTAAACTAATTAATGGATAATACTAAACAACAAAAAAGTTATGCAAGATAATAAAGAGTAATAATAATGATTAATAATATTAATTTAAAAATATGCACTCTCAAATTTTGTTAGCGAAATAAAAACTGAGATGAAATTAAACATTTTTTTTGCATTATGATTATAAGATTTTGATTTAATGAAGGAAACAAAAAATTTGCATAGAGTAAATCCTTTAACTGTATTTTCTAATACAAAAAATGCATGAATGAATGAAAATCAAGAGAAATAAATCTGTGAAAAGTTGAATCGTAGACGGAATGAATCAAATTAAAGATGAATTCATATTATAAAGGAAAAAGTGACTAAAGTGTTTTTTATTTGTCTTTTTTGCAGCTTCCTTGATTGAGGGTAATTTTACTACCTTTTAGTGCGTTTTTCTAAAAAAAATTGGCCGTTATTTTTCAAATTTTCTACAACCGTTATATTTTCAAATATTATTTGACCGTTATTTTTGAAATATTTTTTGACCGTTATTTTTCAAATTTTCTCTGACCGTTAATTTCAAAAAAATTTTGAGTGTTATTTTCTGCTTTAATTCTGTTCGAGAAGAATGCGCTTCCTACGATTACGAATGACCACGTCTATACCAGTTGTAGATTCTTCACCCCAACGCTCATAGACTTTATAATTTTCAAGTGGTCATCTTGTTTAATTGATTCTTACTATTTTAGGATTTTGTTTTGATGAACTGGGAAAGTAGGGGATGTAAAGGATAATTAAAGGAATGGAATCTTAAATTGAATTATTATTTTGTATGTTTACTATGATCTTAAATTTCATTATGGCAAAAATATTTGTTTACTTTAGTTTCTAACCTCAATTTGGATTGTTTTTGAAAATATTTTGATAAATTATGAAATTTTTCAGTTTTTAAGTGTTTTCATCGAGATTTGAAGTTTTAGTTCATCAACTACAGAAATATCATTCATTATAAAGTTCCTGGAGCTCAAAATTCATAAATTATAGAGAAAATTTTGCATTTTAACCTAAAATTCGTGAAATTTCTAAAATTTTGATGAAAAACAGCATATTATTAGTTTATTAGTGTTTAATATGCTATATTCAGGATGATGCACTGAAATTACCACATCCTGCACGGTAAGTAAGCAGTTTATTTACATTTCAATTTAGAACTTTGTCTTTTTTATCAAATCAAATCATAAATTGTTATTAAAATGCAAAATTAGCACATTTTCGTCAGACAACATACAAACGAGCAACTCAATTTTCTTTTCAAGTCCTAAGGCCTAAAATCTTCCATATGATTGGAATTAAATGAGAATTGTAATTGAAAAAGTTTTGTTTTTCTGATCATGTGTTGAATAATTTTATAAGATATTAAAATAATTGAAATTGTTGACATATTCAAAATTTCTACAATTTCTTTAAATTTGGTAACAAACAGACGTAGATAAATGAAGATAAATACATTGTTAAAAATATATTCGAAATCTATATTATTGAAAGCTATAAAAGGGTACCCAGTAAATTTTAAAATAAGTAAGGTAAATCTGCGCGTATACCTCCCTGACTACCAACTAACGAAAGCATCTTCTGTGTTTGCATAGGTTAGCCATAAAAATATGTCTTAAAAGGGCCCATAACATAGAAATTTAGTAGACACTAATTTAGGCATATGTAAAAAAAAATAAAAAAATGGCAAAAAGTCAACAGCACATAGCGTTCCCAAGCGGTCACCCATCTAAGTACTAACTATGCTCGACGTTGCTTAACTTCAGTGATCAGACGAGAACTGGTGTTTTCAACGTGATATGGTCGTTGACGAAAGAGGAACAGCGAAACAGTCTACATATTCATTTTATGGGTTTATTTTCCGTTCCTCCTTATATTCTAAATCAAAACCAGGAGCCGGTTTCTAAGGCTGCATGGGGTACCCTACCATACTCCGAGAGGGCATGGTATACCCTAGAACACCCCACCTACCCTAGGTTAAGGGTACCATAGAAACCAGCCCTAGTGTCGCAAAAAGTCCGAAAAAAGTTGACACTATGGTTGGTTTCTATGGTACCCTTAACCTAGGGTAGGTGGGGTGTTCTAGGGTATACCATGCCCTCTCGGAGTATGGTAGGGTACCCCATGTAGTCTTAGAAACCGGCTCCTGGTTTTGATTTAGAATATAAGGAGAAACGGAACGGAAAATAAACCCATAAAAATGAATATGTAGACTGTTCCGCTGTTCCTCTTTCGTCAACGACCATATCACGTTGAAAACACCAGTTCTCGTCTGATCACTGAAGTTAAGCAACGTCGAGCATAGTTAGTACTTAGATGGGTGACCGCTTGGGAACGCTATGTGCTGTTGACTTTTTGCCATTTTTTTTATTTTTTTTACATATGCCTAAATTAGTGTCTACTAAATTTCTATGTTATGGGCCCTTTTAAGACATTTTTTTGGGGCTAATCTATGTAAATACAGGAGATGCTTTCGTTATTCTTTTTTTTTATTACCAACTTAAATAGGTAGTCAAGTATATGCGCAAAAATTCATTTTATTTGTTTTAAAATTTATTGGGTACCCTTTTATAGCTTTCAATAATATAGGTTTCAAATGTATCATTTTCAGAAGTGAATAAATGCTTTAAATTCACCTCAAAACCTTTATCACGTTCTTATTTTCTATTACATTGTTGCACCAAAATTTTCTGTTTACAAAACGTTCAAAATCAAACAGGCGCTTACAACGTGATACGCCTCCTCTGATTTAAAAAAAAAATATATTTTTTTCATGCTTAAATATTTTAAAATTGAAACATTTCGAGACATTCCAAAAACAAAATTCTTGTGTGTCCAAAAGTTTATAAACAACAATCAATCAGCATATTAATGCTGAGTAATCCCTGTCTATTACTTTCTATTTAATTTGTGTACCATCCACAAAAAAGAGAGGGTCCATCCTTCAATCTAATTGATGACTCTCCAAAAAATATTTTGTGTTTATGTTTATAGATTTTTAAAAGCCACAAAAGGAGCAAGTAATAGAGGTTGAGGGGATGGATAAGATTTGAAAGTGCATTTTTTTCACACAGAAAATTAAATTTGAGTTGTCTTTGGGTTCCAGAGCCAACTTTTCCACTCGTGATTAATTTGGTACTAGCCTAGATTCTCACTGATGTAAGGGATTACAAAGGGGGGGTATTTTTGGGGTCAAAACATTACTCTAGATAGAAATTTTCTTTAATTTGCAAGGGGCTTTGAGGAAATAAATACTAATACTATCTTGGATATGTCTCAGAATCCATGCCTTTACTAAAATGAAGTGAATATGCTAATTTTACGACGAGGACTATCGAAATCAGACTGACAGTCAGACTAGTTAGTTGAAAGGGTAGATAGCAGGGGCATATCCAGAAATTTTTCGAGGGAGGGGGTTTGAAATTTTTTTGTATGGAATGGAAATTTGGAGGGGGGGGGGGGTTGGTTTGGGATTTTTTTCTTAAAAAATCCTAGAAAATTGACTTTTGGGTTTTGACCCCCAAAACCCCTCCCTGAATACGCCCCTGGTAGATAGACATAAGGATTGATAGACAAACAAAGAATAATAACATTCAGTGACCTCCAGACAGGCAGATATGCAGTAGGATGAACAAACCTACGGACAGACGAAGCACATACAGGATAGACAGACAGTAGGATGAACAAACCTGTAGACGAACGAATAGACAGACAAAGTGTTGAAATCACAGACTTTCCTCCTCCTCAGAATTATGTGCTATAAAGAGAAAAATAAGAAAGTTCTGAAAGATAATTTGATTATAAATAAATTAACATGTGGTATTCTTTTGAACCCTTTTTCTGTCCTCCTCCTTTTTTCCTTATTTCCATGACATCTTTGTGTATGATTATGTATATCGATAGATTTCATTTGAAAAGTTTTTAATGAAGTTTCCATCTTTACTTTTTATGGATGTAGGATTTACAACATAAATTTAATGAAAATGACCTCTTCCATTTGAATGCTTCCGAAAATTTTCTCTTTTCATCAGCTCGAAAAGTGTGAATTTGGTTGGAATGGGGAAGTTGTAAGGAAGACGAAGTGGAAAGAACTTATGGTGAATTCATTATTTTTTATCGCACAATAGGACCATTAAGTGCGCGGAAAATCTTTTGTGATTCTTTTTACACTTTTTGGATGGCGAGACGTGCAATTGTCATGAAATATAAATTTACGAGTCATTTATCAAAGACTTCTTTTAAACAGGAATATAAAAATATTAACGATTCTGAGATGCCCTTAATGTGAAAAATGTCATTATTTTTTGACTTTTGTGCTCTGGAATTTTTGTATGATTATTTATCAATTTATTGATTCATTGTAAATCTAGCAGGCAAATGTGACGATTCCTGTCATTTGGGCAATGGTAATCCATGGTGGATGCCCATGGTGGTCTTTAGGTCTCTAAGCTAGGTCTTGTTACTCAGGGCTCAATCAGAGATTCGTTTTGACCTCAAAACCCCCCTTACTACGCTCTTGACTAGAAGTTAGTTTGGGGGTCATAATCCCTTTTTCTATCCCCCCTTCAAATTTTTTTGTTCTAATTAAAATTTTTGAAGCTCTCTCAAAACATTTTCGGCTTAAACTGCAAAAATGATTAAATCACAAAATTAACATTCTAAAATGCAAATTAAATGAAAATTCAAAATAAATTCATTAAAAATGTTTAACATTTCCTTTCCATGCGTGCATGGAGAATAAATTGTACATTTGTCAAAATTCTTCCATGACAGAGTTCAGGGGACGTAGCTCAGCTGGTAGAGCGTTAGCTTTGCATGTTAAAGGTCCCGAGTTCAATCCTCGGCGTCTCCATTTTTTGCTACTTTTTTTGCATTTTTTGTGTTCTTATCTTATTTTAATGACTTTTTATTTTGTATAACTTTTTATTGTAAGTTTTTACAATGTTGCTATTATGCTTGTTTACTTCGTTTTATACCACAGTATCAGAGATGATTTTGTATGCATAATTTTTTCAGAACAAGAGTCAAGAAAATTGTGTCAACTAAAAGCAAAAGTCTCTAGATTCAGAACGCATTTTATAAATACAAGTTATCTTGTTGAACAAAAAATGGATTTCGAGTGTCAATTTGAAATGTTTGCTAGAATAACCGGATGTAAAATGTAATTTACAAGTTGTTTTAAAAGAAGATACCGTAATATACCTTAGTCACTAAATTTAGACTGAACATTACCAAAATTGGATACTCACCCCACCCGCTCCTTCCCTCAGTAAAACCTGCTGATAAATTACCTAAAGCATGGTCACCAAAATTCATAAATCGTGCCCTGAAAATGTCCATAAATTTAACAAAATCCCATAAAACAAGTCAAATTTACCAAAGTGAATTCCAAAAATATATTTTGTGTTGGAAAGTCTGCTAAAATCAAAAGAACACGTGTTCAGGGGACGTAGCTCAGCTGGTAGAGCGTTAGCTTTGCATGTTAAAGGTCCCGAGTTCAATCCTCGGCGTCTCCACTTTTTTGCCATATTTACAGTGAAAAAAAAATAATTCACTGAAAAAAGTACAGTTCCGTCTGACAATTTCTATCAGGGGAACAAAACTTTTTCTTTTTCAAAAGAATTTTATTACTTTTTACTGAAAATTGCACATAAAAAAATTTGCAAAAAAGAAACCTCCCCGGCCGGGAATCGAACCCGGGTCTTCCACGTGACAGGCGGAGATACTCACCACTATACTACCGAGGATTTTGAATTGTTGTGTCAAAAATTGCAAAAATACATTAACAAACAAAATGGGTCTGTTTTACAGCATAAACTCAATCTTTTGACATAGAAATTTAAACTCATATCCATTACAGTGAACATCATTTAATAGAAAATTGTTTGCAGGCCCTAATGCCAAGCACCATTCCTCTCTTCCAGCAAAGTCCAAGTTTTCTTCTGGTATCTCAAATGATAGCTTCTTTCCACTATTCACCCAATACCAGCCGTTCGATTGTTGATTAGATATTTTGATGGCACCAATATATGTGAAATACTCCAGCAAGTTTGGTTGCTTTTTGCACAGATTCACAACTGCATTAGCTTCTTGTTGTGTCTCAAATGATGCAATGTCAAATCCATATGCTATGCAGATACTTCTTGAGTTGACCCATGATGCACGGAAGTATCTTGGAATGTAATAGCTCTTTTTGTACTCTGACGACTTCTCATCTAGTCCATCTGATTAAGAAATGATTATCACTAGAATTTATTAAATATATAGCAATACTCACGATATGTACCAAGTTTGATGAATGCAACGTTATTTATTATCGAACTAGATGCAATTAAAGGCAGTAAAACGACAAAAACTATCAAAATGACCTTCATTTTTGAGAAAACTATTCGAACATGCGTGTTAATTGTATTAAGAACCAAACTAATCTGAGAAATTGTGATTAAAATGTGGTTTATATTACTAGCACAAAAAAATATTTCAATTCATATCACACAGAAGAAAAATCTCTCTGTAGCTTATATATGTACTTTGGCAACGTTCATACATAATCCTCGGTAGTATAGTGGTGAGTATCTCCGCCTGTCACGTGGAAGACCCGGGTTCGATTCCCGGCCGGGGAGGTTTCTTTTTTGCAAATTTTTTTTGTTAAATTTTACTAAAATTTTAATCTTTTGCAAAAAAAATTAATTAAGATAAAAAAAATTATCAAAAAGTTAAGGTCTCACCGAGATTTGAACTCGGGTCGTCAGATTCAGAGTCTGAAGTGCTAACCACTACACCATGAGACCAGTTCTTTGATTTCGACGTTGAATTCCGCGTCGCAAAATTACAATATAAACCCTTTATCTCATATTCATCCTTGTGTTATCGTCCTTAGTCCTTGATAAATAAATTTTACTTGCTTTTCATATCACCTTCATGTAAAAATAATTTAAAAATACTGTTTCAAAGGTTACTGCATACAAAAATTTATTTTATGATATTACATACCCGAGTGATTGAATGTCCTTTAAACGTCATTCATGATATGCACTCAAGATTCAGGAGCAAGTTTTAATGGCCAATCATATATCAACCATATCCATTGTCTGTTGCTCCTCAAAAAACTTTATAACATTCCATGAATAATGGCAGTAAATGCAATCAAAAGGAAAAACATCATCATGTATATAGTCCACAATATAATATTGTTCGATTAATGTTCGTCAATTTATTGACGACAGTGAAATATATGACACAATTATTGTTATTATTATGATGCATTCGGACATGAATTTAACAGAATATGTGGATGAATGAAGGAACTTTTTATGACGATGATGTGGGTGCACATTACCTTCTCAATTCTATATTCCTTTTTATTACCTCTCATTCTAAACCATTCTTTTATGTATAATGTCTATATGAGTATAGATAGTCGAAAAAATGATGACAATTTAATGATATGAGACTTAATGTCCTTTCTGAGGAGTAAGCAGAATTAATTTTTTCTAAAGCTGGTCTTTAATGAATGAGTGAGTTTTTGGAGGGGTCATTTTGGCTGTTGGTTAAGGTATTGAGTTGATATTTGAGCAAAGGCGGTCTATCTAAGAGCTAGGTTAAGGAAATTGCGCGTATAATTTATTGAATCGTACTCAAGCAGGTCTATTAGGGGTATTATAATTTGTGACAAGAAGGGTCGAAAAAGTAGTTTTTGCATGACGTAATTTACGAACGACTCCTTAAAAATTATGGATACCATGACCTCTCACTCCTCTGTCGCCAATTATTCTTCTAGAAATTCTATTTTTTAAACGTTTAGGACCGGTTTCTAACCCTAGAGGTACCCCCAATTACCATAGGTTACCCTACCTTAGGGGTACCCTACTAAGTATCTACCCTAGGGTTATTGAAAACAAAATCTAGGTCTAACTTTTTGGGATTATATTAGCATCTAGGACAGTAGTTCTCAAACTTTTTGGAACGCGACATTCACTGGTAGAGTTGAAGTTTTGGTTAATTATTTAAGCTGAATTTTTGACAGAATCTTGGACAGGGTCAGGACCCTAGAGTCTAAGGTATATGAACTTTTCATTATGAATCACTAAAAAATGCGCTTTATCATGATTCAAGTGTGTTCTTTCAAAAATGCGCTAAAATCCCCTTAAACCAACTCAATTCTCTATTTTCTACGAGTGACTTCCTTCATTCATGCAATAATTGACTGACGATTTAAAAGGAAATGCGATATAACGGCGATTTTTTATTATCCACACATGCTTGGGATGGCAATAATAAGGACAATCAAATAAAGTCATTTTATGTTTCAATTTTTTATTAGCATTTCCTTCAAGTTTCTTTTCCATATCAATGGCAATTATTTTATTTTTAAGGAAGAGACATAAAAAAAATTCTAAAAAAGGCATAAAATTTTCAAAATAACCACCGCAAATATTCATTACGCTCGTCTATAAGGTTCACTTTAATTAATTTTCCTATCCACATATCCTTTTATTCTTCATTAAAATGAATCACGCTGACATGTGGATGTAGAAAATTTTTGTCCATAAATTTCAATTAAACCAATTAGCAAACATGAATGCATTTGAATTGCAACTGCAAACGACAAACTTATACATATTATAGAGATCCTAGAGAAAAATGCTTGTGCATTACATCATGCATAAAAATTTACTCCCAATGATGGCTGTTGCATGCATTTAATACAATATATATATGCACAGAGAGAGATTTCTCTGTATGTACACAAGTTTTTAATTATCTTCGCTTGTTGACCACAACAGAAATAGTAAATGCATGCGGTTTTATGTCTGAGAGGACAAACAAGGACTATACTTTTTGACTGTCAACAAAATTTTTTTACATCTTCTATGTACTCGATGCTGTAATCTCTCCATTATCGTCTTGATGGTTACAATGTTTCAGGGAAATGGGGAAGTGTCGATGAAAATCAGGAATTTGTACCTTTATTGGTTCCTGATATCAAAGTTGAGGGTGAATTGTCAAGGAATGTTTCGATTTTGGAGAAATACATTAGGATAAATTCTAAATAGACACCATGTTGATAAACAAACACCTGAATTTCAAAAAATTTCGAAAATTCGACATTGAGTTCGATATTGAGTTCGAAAGTTTGACATTGAGTTCCAAAGTTTGACATTGAGTTCGAAAATTCGATATTTAGTTCGAAAGTTCGATATTTCGTTCGAATAACTTTTTTTTTAAAGAATTCATCATTTTAGCTGATTAAACAACCAAATTTGACAGTCTATAACAATTATTCATGATGGGCAAATCATTTATTATGCTCAGTGATTAATAAAACGTTGAATTCAGTAATATTTTGAAATATTTTCTATATTTTTGACAACAGATACATATTTAGTCTCCCATTGAAGGTTATACAGCAACATTTCATCAATCTAGTGACTAAAATGCATTCAAAACTTCCAAAACTGCATAAAAAGTAACCTCATTCAATGCTGAGGACAATTTCATCAAGATCCCAACATACTTTGATACAAAAAGGAAAAGGAGCAAAGAAACAAGGAGAGGATCAGCAAGACATTATGTCTCATAATTTACTGACTTAACCGCATCATAAAATCAAACACAAATGCTACTGATATGGCTATAATTATTATCATCATTATTATTATGACTCTGAATTCTATGTTAGCTTCATAGCAACAATTTTCTGGCAGTCAAAGCATATGATATCAATTCTAATGTTTATTTTTAATGTTATTTGATGCGTATATGACATTTTACGCTCATTGTCTTATATGTATACACAGAACATGCCTATTAACTATTAAAATAAATTTTTTCGAATGGTCATTAATGGGTCACGTGTCGGAATGAATCAGGGAAGCGTGATAAGATCAAAACTTCATTACGATTGTTTGCACTGTTGCAAGCGTATAGTCTCATTCATTTGTCACTTACTTCTTCTTTCCATGTTTGAGAAATGAAATCGTTTTGGGACACAATAGATTCCTGTGAAATTAAATTTAAATTATTAATTGTCTTTAACACTTTGTTATGTCCATGTCAAATAACATTTTGAATTATCTACTACCACTACTTATGCCCATCTTTCCATCAATTCAATATTATTTTACTACCTCTTCCCACCGCCTACCCGTTCCCTATCTCTATACATCGATCTCTTCCTTAAGGCCATTGAAATGCATGTGAATGGACATGGTCATGAATATTTTCGTACGTCCAGAAAAGATTGAGAGTGGGAAATGAATGTTTTATATTCCCTAAAGGACATCTACTGATGCATGTTGAACAAATATTTCATTCAATTAATAATGATTTATGCCTTCCAACAAAAATGAGAATGTAAATAAAGTGTAAATTGTCACTTTGTGATTAACTCTGTCGGCAATTTTGTCTGTTAGGATTTCTGCATTGTTAAGGATTTTGCATTAAAATCACTGATATGATGATGAATTTATTTTAAATTTCAATGCTTATTTTTGTTTGGCACTTGTTTGTTTTGTTTTTAATATTAAAATCCTTGGTGACGCTTTGCAGGCATTTGGGGATTAAAGTCAGTTTTTTGAGTTGCTTAATTTTTTAGTTATTTTAGTGATTATTCAGTTAGTTCAGCTAATTAGACAAGTTCAGCCCAATTCAGCAAGTTCAGCACAATTCAGCAAGTTTAGACCAATTCAGCTTATTCAGCTCAATTTAGCATGTTTAGAACAATTAAGCACATTCAGTAAAATTAAGCAAGTTTAGACCAATTTAGCTTATTCAGCTCAATTCAGCAAGTTCAACCTAATTCAGCTAATTCAACTCATTTAGTTCAATTCAGCAAGTTCAGCCCAATTCAGCTTATTCAGCTCATTTAGTTCAATTCAGCAAGTTCAGCCCAATTCAGCATGTTTAGACAAATTCAGCGTATTCAGTCCAATTCAGCTTATTCAGCATGTTAATACAAATTCAGCGTATTCAGCCCAATTCAGCTTATTCAGCTTATTTAATTCAATTCAGCTTATTCAGCTCAATTTAGCAATTTCAGCCCAATTCAGCTTATTCAACCCATTTAGTTCAATTCAGCAAGTTTAAAATAATTCAGCTCATTCGTAATTCAATTCAGCTTTATAAAAATCCACTGAGACCAGTTCCAAATTAGTCATAATATTTAAGTCTCATAACTTTTCAGCATTGATTTCATTAATCAGATCTGTTTGTATTCAATTAATCAGTATATCCATGCGAGGAACATATTTCATCAGAGATTGTTCTGCTTCCACGTGTAATCATATTTCTTTATTTTTTTGTATGCACAGCATGTCTTGTAAACGATATAAATTCAATATTCGCTTTTTTTAGAATCTGAATTTAATAAAAAGGAAAATTGCTGGCATTCGTGCCACAGACAATGTAATTCTTTTTCTGTATTTTTTTGTGTGCTTTACAATTTCATGAGAAAAATACATATTCGAGTCATAAACTTTTATGAAGTTTCTATTTAGATTTTCCCTATACACGAACTGCATATCAAGGTTGTTGGTAACTGATGAGAGAGATCTGTTAGTGCTTTTCAGTGTTGTTCCATTCCATACTTCAATATTTTTCTTTATTTGTAAATTTTTTAAGTATTCTTGAATGCTTCGAGCAGCTTTTCTGCATGTTTGATTTTGGAATAGACAATAACACACATGTATATGCATGGAAATTGGAATTTATTTACAGAGGAAATAAACCATTGTCATCCTGTTAGTGCGGTGAAGAGCGAAAGAAATTGTTAATTTTTCTTTCCGTACAACGATTCATTCAATAACAATGACATAGTTTGGAGGATGCCTTTTTTAAAATAGCTGTGGTCATCCCATCTGTATTTCAATCTCCTCCCTTCCATTGTCCTCGTGTTGTTTAATTTTGTTTGCTAAACAGTTCCATCAACACTCTCGATATCCTTTCTACTACTTTTATTTATTGTGTCGCTTTTATGTCTTGCAATGAGAACTAGTGATGTTGTGGTTTGTGGATATTGGAAAGAAGGCGCATTTGGTGAATTTATTGAGGGTCACTTATGACGTCATATTATTTAGGGGGATGGATGTGCTGTGCTAAACAAGTCATTTATGAAGATTCCGTTAGGGATCGTTCAGAAATTATGCTTAAGAGAGGAGTGAGAATAGCTTAAGATCTCTAATTACCGTCTTAGAACTCAAAGAAACTATAATTAAATTTTTTGAATCAAACTTGATTTAACGTCTTTTTGAAATTTGAATTAATGAGTCAAAAAAATTGTAAGGTTTTACAAAAAAATTTGCTAAACAAAGTTAAATTTAAATAAATAGTGGCTAAAATAATGAAAATTAAAGTTAGTACGCTATTAAGATCATATCTGACCATTACTTTTGAACTGTAACATCTCATATATCAGCACTAATCAATCTAGATTAGTGTTATCAAGATAAAATTCATAAAAGTACAAATTTTAAATAAAAAAGTCGAAACAACTAAATATTTTGCTGTGCAATCATTTGATTGTATCCCAAACATAATCATTAGTTTGGTAAGAGTGCCATAATCCTCACTCTACCCACATTAAGAAGGATTATTCTCAAAATTCACAAAAATCTAAACTTCCAGTCAATCAGCCAAAATACAGCATAAAAAAGTCCTCCAATAATCTTCTAAAACTCATCTCCTATTCTACTTTAGAGTTTGTATGTTTTCCTATGCATTGTGCTAGATACACCACTGAATAGACGTACGTATAATTGAATTAGCATGAACTTACGGTACGGACATTGGTCACTGTCGATGACATTATTAGTTCTTTCTGGATGTTGATACAAAACCCAAAAATATATTTCAATGAATTCATTCGACATGGTCGTTGCATTTATGGTCAATTTTAAATGAAAAAATCTAAATGAATAGATTTAGTAGCTCTCTATAGTGAAGATTAAATCTCTCAATTCCAAAGAGTGATGAAAGGCAGAAAATAATTCCATTTTTTCCATATTTTGTGACTGCTAATAATTTTTGGATTATCTGTCGTGGACACTGCAAACGAGGGGGAGAGAGATACAAAGTATTCGTGATGATGGTCGGGCCTCATATTTACACAATGTAACAATCTCTCTCTCGTTCGTCCCTTTCTCACTCTACAAATTATTGTCGTCTGTCAAGCGGGCCTCCATAATTTTTTTCCGGTAAAATGCACTTTTTTTAGCGCATTTTCCTTTTGGAAAAAAAGGCGCTTATGTCCGCACTTTGTCCGTCCGTCCGTCCGTCCGTTCGTCACAGCAACTCCTCTTTCCAGGAACAACCTAGAGACTTCGTTTTGGTGTCAAAATGTAGCTACTAATCCAGGGACCCTAAAGAAGTAAAAAATTTTGGAACTAGTCACTTCCTTTCCTGATTATAGGCATTGGAAGTGACTGCTGTCCATACTTTTCATACATTTTTCATACAAATTTGACTTTTTTGATGAAATTTTTGCATACTTTGACTAAATGAGCTGAAATTTGGTATGTAGGTTCCTTAGCTGTGCCTGAATATGGAACCGACGCCATTTTGGATTTCGAGGGGCTAAAAGCTACGCCAAATTGATTTTTGCTTTAACTTTGACCAAATGAGCTGAAATTTGGTATGTAGGTTCCTTAGCTGTGCCTGAATATGGAACCGACGCCATTTTGGATTTCGAGGGGCTAAAAGCTACGCCAAATTGATTTTTGATTTAACTTTGACCAAATGAGCTGAAATTTGGTATGTAGGTTCCTTAGTTGTTCCTGAATATGGAACCGACGCCATATTGGATTTCGAGAGGCCAGAAGCTAAGCCATACTAATTTTTCTTTGCGGATTAGTTTGCTTTGCAGGAAAATGCGCTTCCGTCCCGCGAGCCCGTGGACGTATTTCTTGTTGTTGTTTGTTGCGGCAAATAGGTTTTTAAACTTGAGATTTATGACAGAATTGTTCTGTTTCGTTTGTGATACTCGTGCGAAAAAATAGCAAGAAGAAGAGAAGAGCAAACGAGTTGCAATGCAATGCGACCCATGTCCATGTTACCAATAAATTGATTTTTAATCGTTATTTACGGCTTTTTTTGAAAATGACACATTTTATGATTCCGTATGTTGAACACACGATTTAATTTTTAAATTTAAAACTCCGCTCCGTTGAGCTAGCCAACGATTGAATGATTCTGCAACAAATAATCACATTGTAATTAAAGGCAAATCGGAAGTCATTAAATTATTGCTGCCATGTAGCTCTTTTGTATTGATATATTGTAATAATTTTAAATATTTTTATTGACTATGTGCGAGAAACATCTGCGATTATCTGAAGAGCTTGCATGACATATACAATTTAGTCAGCATTGACAATATTTTGTCAGCACCTATGACAGATTTTGAATAAATTTTATGCAATAAAATTAATATTCATTACTATAAAGTGTCTATAAAGTATCGCACAATGTAGACAAGATATATTTTTTAGCATCACACACAGGACACAATTCACATAATCTTTCCATTTGATTAATTTCATTGACGACATTTGTTACATTTTTTGTGTCAAATCGAGAATTTATTTTAAAATTTATGTGCTTTTAAAGGAAGCGCCTCTATGTTCAATAAATACACACATTTCAATTTTAAAATTATGTTTTTTTTAAAAAAAAGGGTTCAATTTTTTTTACAATTGCAATTGCGTTCAATAAATTCAATATTTTTATTTGTTCATGTTCAGTCTTACACTTAACACACATATTACATGTTATTATTATTGTTATTGCATAGTGGAGTGCTAGGAATTACATAATTTTAATTGAACCGTCATTTGATACGCTCAATCGATTCAGTCAGCCATTCGGCGATTTTAAAATTTATGACCATATTGAAGGGGTATTCGTGGATTTAAAAGAAAGGATGAAATGTTGAGGATTGTAATTTGGAAATATATTTGTAAGTTGCGCATTTTTTAAATCTAATATTATGATGAATTTGAGCGGAATAGTAAAAAAGGGGATATCGAATAATTTTCAAATTTATTTTTATCTAAAGCAGGGGCGTAAGCTAGGATTTTGAAGAAGGTGCCCAATTTTTTTTTTAATTTTGAAAAAATCACTAAATAATTAACCTTACAATTAGTCTTTAATATTTTTTGTAAAAGATATAAAATTTTGATTTTAAGGGGGGGTTCCTAAGGACCCCTTGGCTACACCCCTGAGGAGAAGTCCAGACCCCATCGAGTACGCACATGATCACACCAAGTAGCACCAAAATACACTGAAAATGGTTGAATGATACCAAGATGGTCAGAATTATGCTTAAAAGTGATGAAATACGCTGAATGGTGTTAAATCTAGTTAGCCACATCCTACATTGCACCCTGCAGCCCTATTGACTACGTTCACTAGAATAAAATATTGAATTCACTAGATTTTTTGCATAATTTCTTAGAAAGTCTCTTTTAAAAAGGGTAAATTGTGTTTAAAACGCTGAATATGATGTCAGTCTCTAAACCTAGCGATCCAAATTTGATCCCAGAGAACTTTACTCATATTCAAGGAGTAATATTAATCTGACAACCCTTTAACATCAGAAATCAATTCAATAGAACAAACTGAAGGCTAAACAACCCATAATCCTCAAAAACAATAGCTAACAATTGAATCATTCTGCATTATGCACATAAATCTTTTGTGCAAGTGTCAACTTTTTATTATCAAAACGAAAGCGAACAAGAAATAATTTATAGAAAAGAAAAAAACTGTTTCTAACTCCTCACATTGTACTCCTTGTCATTTAATAACAATAAAGAGAAAAGGAAACTTTTTATTGACTCGAAACGTCTCAAGGACACAAAAATCAGAAGCAATGATAGTCATAGCTATTTAAAATGCAATCCGTACAATTCTAGGAGTTTATCTTTTAGTTTTTTGATCAAGATGTTACTTATTTTATTGCTATGCAGTCAGTTGAATGCTTAAAAAGCAAGATTTTATTTCCAGAAGAATTTCCTTTCTGCTTTTTGTACTCGATAAAGATTCAATTTTATTCTTGCAGAATTGAATAATAATAAAAGAAAAAGTTTTTTTTATAGTGAAAACCTTGAATTGTATCTGATAGCAAGGAATGATGAAATCATTATTGGAAATTGGATTTATGCTCTTTTATACTCTCTCTATTCAACTTTGAATCGTTCAAATTGTTATCACTTCAAGCGATGTAAGTTTTCTCCAGATAAAGGAAAAAAGCATTTATCTTGAATGATGGAATGAAAATATCATTGGATTAAGGATAAGATCCTTTTATAATAAATGTAAGTTCATTCTAGGTGTAAACTTTGACATTGAAATGAATAAATTGTATGTTTTTTGCATAAATTTTTTAGTTTGGATGTAGAGGGTATTAAATACAAAGAAATCAGCTAAAAGGTTGTTTTAAAAAACTTTGTTGCTAGATTCAGAACTATTTTACATTTTTCTAGCTGAATTCAGTTCAAATTCAGCTAAATTTAAAATGTTGTTGCTGAATTCAGCACAATTTCAGTTTATCTGAATTTAGCTTCAATTTTATTCAGTTTTATTGAATTCATAACAACTTTGATCTTTCTGGCTGAATTCAGTAAAATTTCTATCAATTTAGCTGAATTCAGCACAACTTTGATCTTTCTGGCTGAATTCAATAAAATTTTGATCAGTTTATCTAAATTTAAATTCAATTTGGTCTATTTTAGCTGAATTCAGCATAATTTCAATCACTTTGGCTGAATTCAGTAAAATATTGATCAATTTTACTGAATTTAACCTCAATTTTGTCCAGTTTAGCTAATTTCATCTAAATTTCGTTCAGTTTAACTGAATTCAGCACATTTACTGATAAAATTAATTGAATTCAGCATAAATTCAACTAGTTTAGCTGAATTAACAGCATTATAAATTATAAGATTTTAGTCCAATTACTTTAAATTATTCAGCTATTAGCTCCAAATTCTCTTTAAAATGCTCAATATTAGTATTTGTGGGATGTAAGCTTATTTGTGGTAAATGCAAACATATACCAAAAGCAGCAATTGCTTCTATGCAGGTAAAATGTTCAAGCAACATAGAAGAAAATATTCAACATACTTAGAAACTTTACAATGCTTTTGGGAAACCTCAAGTGATGTTTGGTTCACACTTTAGAATACAAACACCTTAAAATTTTATTATTTACCCAAAATAAAATGAAAAAATATTTTCTCTCTTTATGGAAAGCTCTTTACAACGAAAACATTATCCTGGATGATGAACTTGACTAAACCTTTTAAATAAAACAACTTCTCAAT
Source organism: Chironomus tentans (assembly GCA_963573255.1). Lineage (NCBI taxonomy): Eukaryota > Metazoa > Arthropoda > Insecta > Diptera > Chironomidae > Chironomus > Chironomus tentans. The sequence continues at coordinate 12,924,559 of OY754303.1, forward strand.
AGAATAGCTTCACTTAAGCTTCTTGATAAGAATTGTGCCAGTTGTATGACTGCGCTAACAGATGATAACCTAAATTGGTGCATTATAGTTTAATATAAAAATAAAGAATCGATCTTCTTTAAGCTTAGTTTCTATTGTGTATATCAATAATACTCACAGCTTGATTCTCTTAGAATAAATTGAAAATGGATTTAAAACTTCATTTAATAATAATAATATTGTTGAGTTCTGCTATCCTGAGCTATGCAGACAAGGATACGAATAATACGCTGGAATATTTTAAAACTGTTGGAATAGAAATTGCGAAGCTATTGTGCAACAATCTAGACATGGTGATTGAGACTTTTGGGGAGGATGAAAATCGAAACTGATGAAAATTGAGCAAAATTCAGTGATTTTTGAGTGGAAATAAATATTTGTGTCTGGAAAATATTTGAATAAAATTTGATTGAATTACGTGTGTTTTTACTGTCTGGTTTTTAGTTTTTGTAGCTCCAAAAAAGGACATTACTAGTGATATATTGCTGTATAAATGATAAATATACAACTCGACCCTTCATTATTTTGTTACCTTTCTTGCTCGTGCCAGACCAGCTCGTGGATGCTTGTGGTAATCATATCTCAACCAGATAATGCTGCCAGATGACACTTGATTAATAAAACGTGGTTTAACCAAAATTAGCAACCAAATTTGGATAATCTAGGTGTAGAGACTCTTGTGCATCCAGGCTTGCTTAAATTTTAACCAGGTAGCTAAATCCAGATGGTATTTAGTTAAGATTGGGTTCGAATTCATAGTCAGATGTCAGTTGCCCGGTATAACCTAGGTTATTACTCCTAAGGTAACCCCTGGGATAGTATGTACCCTATGGTATACCCTAGAGTAACCCCTGGGATAGTATGTACCCTATGGTATACCGAGCAACTAGACCCATGTTTCATATGCTTTAATAGCGTGTCAGATAACAAAATTTTTCAAGAATCACTGCCAAAGATGATTAATACCATCAAAATAAGCACAATTTACTGTCAAGAATGACCTGAACCTTCCCCAATTCACACAATTTCCAACAAAACAATTTCGACTTAATTGCAAGCACATATTTTACATACAATTTAGAATTCTTTACAATTCCAGACCGCAAGTCTGCTTTTGTTTCTTTTTCTTCTCCACATTCATCTTATTTCGTGTACATAGACTAAATGAATAAAAATATTGTGATTCACTTTGTTTTCGCGCAAATAAATATTCTTTTTTGTTCAGCACAATTTACTCATTGATAAGGAGAAAAAAGTAAGATGTACGAGCACTATTTACGATTTCGAAACAGACCGTGTTTACAATAATGTGCTGACAGTTTTGTCTCGAAAAGCTGTTTCTGAATAAAAACTGTTGTAGAAAAGATCACCGTCGAATAAAAATTCACCGAATTATTGCCAAATTGAATGAGATGTTTAGTATAAAAGGGAGCTGATTTATTGGTTTCAGCATCAAACAGTTCTCAGCTTTAGTTCTAGTGACTTGAAGAGAAGAAAACTTAGAGAAAAATGTAAGTTGGGGGACTTGGGGTTGTAAATTCTATGAATTTGCAAATTTAAGGGGTCATTCATAAGTAATGTCCAGATTTTAAAGAATAGGAGGGTCTGAAGCTATGTGACACTTCAAGTAAAATTTATGTCATGTAAACTTCGTGACAGAAGGTAGATAAGTTGTCTAGAAATCCATTTTTTGATTGACGTCACTTGTGACTGATCCATCACCTTCTAATTTCCTCAAAATTAAATATCTAAGCAGAATTGGGGTTGGTCATAAATGATGTCATATAGCGTCAGACCACTCCCCCCCAAAAAAAAATTGGACGTCATTTGGTCAACTTAAAGCTTCATATTACATTCAAAAATCACTAAACAAAATCTACTTCCAGGAACCCAATCATATCCACATCATTTGCAATTTTATTGCTCATATCCACAATCTCAGCTCAATTCAACTTTGGAGCAAACCCAAACAACGCCGGTGGTCTCCATTTAGGAGGCAGCTACACAAAACAATTCGGACAACCCAATCATAATGTTGCTGGAACTGTTTTTGGATCAGGCAATCTCAACCCAGGCAATTCTATTCGACTCACTGATAAAAATTACGGCGCTGGTGTCAATTATCATAAGTATGGAAATTTAATTTTAATCCATTTTGAAAATTATTTGACAGTCGTTATTTATTTAGCAATGGGCATGGATTATCTTATCAGCACTCACAGAATAAACATTCTAGCACTGACGCAGTTCGTGGGACTGTAAATTTGTTTGATAATGGAAGAAGTAAAGTGAATGCAAATGCATGGGGTGAACGTACACGATTACACAAGAGACAAATCAATCGTGTCGATCAGTATGGAGGAAATGTTGAGTGGCAACATAGAAATGGACACAGTGCATCAATTGGAACTAACAATATTCCTCAATTCAACAAACAAACAATCGATGCTAATGCGAATGTTAATTTGTGGAAAAATAAGGATGCAAGATTGGATGCATATGGAAGTGCTTCACATAATATTGGTCAGTTCCAGAGAGGACGTACTGATTATAATACAGGACTTAAGTTTGAGAAGAGGTTTTAAATGTTTTTTTTTTGTTTTTCACAAGATTTGGCTTGCTTCTAGCCTGGACTATGTAATTAAATATTTATTGAACTTTAAATTCTAATAAAGACATTTATTCCTCAATTTGTGTGTTAACTAAATAATTGGTGTTAGTTTGTTCATTTGGCCACTCCAATAATTCCCGCTCATTTCTCTCCCTGTAACTCCATAGAAGCCTTAGTAATAGGACTATACTAGTTCACGAAGGTTGCAATCCTAGCAGCAAATTTGGATGAATCTAAAAGAAGAAATCCAAAGCGTAATTTTAATGCGGAAAGCTCATCTTGAACAGAGGTTCATGATAACAGGAATGAGAATACCAGAATTAAAGATCACAACTGGATTGAGTTTTCAGCCATCAATTTTCTGATACCAAAGGAAAAATATTTTTTCTTTCACAAATTTTTAATAAATTTCACTTCAGAAAATTACAAATAAAATAAATTACCAAAAAATAAATTTTGATTTTTCTTTAATTGAGTTCTTTATTTAAAATTCAAATTAATCATAAACCTTCAAGTACAATAGTAATTTTGTGAAAGCTGCAATTATTCAATCTAGTTCTTCTCCAATTTATGACCCAAAATACTAACGTTTAATAGTAACGTCTATATGGAACTTGACAATATCTTCTGCAGAGATCATCAAGTCCACAATATCTACTTGGCCAACTAGATCCAGGCCTTCGGTAAAAAGCAGAAGCATCAAAGGCGCTTGCATCTACACGATATGCTGTATCTTTATTTAATTCAAGCTCAACAGGTTTGATCTCAACTGATTGAGTTTTTATTGATGAATTTATAAGTAAAATGATGAATAAAGAAATGATCGTAGGGTTCCTGTGAATTTTATTTCAGAACAGCTTTGTTAAATTTTTAGAGAAAATTTAAAATCAAATCTTACATCGTTGCTGATTTCTTTCTACAAGTCTTGATATCCGTTTGAATCTGTGAAATGAATAATTTTTTCAGTGCCTTTTTATATCAAATTATGTTTAATTTACGTGAAATAATGAATTTATATAATTACTGTGCATGTTGTAATTTTATTCAAGTCATCAAATTGCAAACACATCTTATCACAATATCTGTACATATTTGAGAACTTTCTGAATTTCACCATTTCGTCGGGAATCCCAATATTTTTTTGGCGACAAGACATTGCAAATTTACTCTTTAATAAATTTGTTAATTTACTTTGTGGTGAAATTTCACCTTTATACAACCTTTATATATGGTGAAATTTTGATAAAATCAGAGCTCGAAGTCGAGTAGTGAAATCGACTTCGACTCGACTTAGGAACATTTTTTTTGATCAACTTCGAGTCGACTTGATGTAGGGTGACCAGATTTTTTCCGAGACAGATAGAGGACAAAGAATTTTCTATCTAAATGTTCACATTTTGAGAAAATTTTTTGTATCGAAATTTTTTTGGTTTGGATAAATGAGGACCATTTATGAAAATAGAGGATAAAATGAACCTTTCAGAGGACAAAGGACAACTTTTTAAAATAGAGAATAGTCATTTGAAAAACCACGCAGATGGTAAACTTGATGTCATTTGAGTCGAGTCGACTTTAATATAGTCGACTTCGAGCGCTAAATAAAATGATGCAATTCAAAAGGTTCCTAAAAGTAAAGTTCTGTTGAGTATACACAAGATGATAACAGCAAAAAAAAATATTTTAATAAAAATAGGTACGGTGATTTTTTGTGTATGCTATTTGATAAGAATAAAGATCAAATAGAAAGTCTTGTATAAAAATACGATAAAATATTCCAGAATGCATCATTTGAATTTTAACCTGACAAGGATTAAATATTAAAGTGGAAGTCGCTTCTGAAAATTAGAAATGTAAGTCAAAAAAATAATTAAAATTTCTCAATTTTAACGTCTCAAAATTATCCAGGAATCAACTAAACATTTTCATCCTTGTCATTCTAACTTTGTTCTTATCAACTCGAGCACAAACTGCTCCAACCTTGAACAGAGGTAACATTATAGCTCAAATCAGTGGTGACATGAATTCCCAAACGCATTCAGTTCAAGGAAATTATGACTTCTACAAAAAAAATGGAAATATTTTGACTGCTGGAGCATTTGCAGCAGGAACCAGATATTTTGATGCTCCAATAAATTACATAAATAGATTTGGTGGAAGTTTAGGTTGGCAGAACCAGAACGGAAACAGTATATCAGCTCAGTTTGAGAGGATTCCTCAGCTCAACATGAATACTTATGGTGTAAATGGTAATCTAAATTTATATAATAAAGGAGGGCTAACATTTGATGCATATGGAGGTGCTTCTCGTAGTTCGGGACCATTTTCAAATGGAAAAACTGACTGGAATGGTGGAGTAAGAGGAATTTGGAGATTTCAATAACTAAATCCAATAATATTTCTACTAATGATATTTGTTACTATTTATTTATAGAAATGATTTTTCATTTATAAATAAAATGGGATTTTTCTTCTTTGATTCAGTTCAATAATGTTAGCCTGATAATCTTTCTTACTCACTTGGTGATTCTTTTGCCAAATGCACCAAGTTTGAGTTTAATCTTTTGCTATTGATTCGTGCGCTTTTTTGTGTAAATTCCAAAATTTTGTCAAAAAACTTTGAAAATACGCCCCTATGGGGGTTAGTAATTGGATTCAAAATTTCAAGGTAGATTTAAATTTTTGGCTATTTTTAGTATGTTCAAAAAACAAGACACGAAAATTTTACGAAAGCGGGACTGTCTCGCAAGAAAGTGCAGAGATGGTCATCCTAAAGATAAGAATTCTTGCTCTAAATTAAAATAAAAAATTCACCGAATTCAATGATTGATTAAGAACTTTTTACTATAAAAAGAGCTGCAAGCTAACTAGGAGCATCATTCAGAACACAGTAAGTGAAAAGGAAACAATTTAAAAGTAAAAGAACAATGTGAGTAGTTTAAGATTGAATTAAAAAACGAAACAATTAAAATAGTTTATTTTAGGAATTCTTATTTTTTTTTTGTTATTTTGATGATGGAAAAATAGCAGCGAATCCTGATTCCCTAATTGCTCACGGTTCTGAAAACATGCATCTTAAAAAGACATGTAGATTTTGATGTAAATGGACGTAATGGGAATGTATATGCACAATGGAGACAAGTTCCATTAAATATTAATGCTTACGGTAATTTTGGATGAACAAATTGGCATGCTGGAATAAACGGAAATATCAGGTGGTAAAATAAATCAAACCAGACGCGTAACCAGGGGAAAAGGTTTTTTTCCAAACTTACTAAAAAATTCTTCAGTTTGTTATGGTTCTTGATACGATACTATAGATTCCGGTTCAATTAGATTTGCAGTGCCATCAGCTGGATTCACCGAGTTTCTGATGTCTTTTAACATTATTATTATTAAAAATTTTTTGAAAAAGTTAATAATTTTTTCATACAAAAAATGAACCCTTGCCCCTCTCAAAACATTTTTGGATACGCCACTGAACGTCAAATTGTAATTATTGATAAATTTTAATCAATCATATTAATTTATAAAAAAAATTTTTTAAATAAAGAAGCTCCAAAAAGCAAAAATTCTTTTTTAAACAAAAAGAATTCAAGAACTTTAAAATTCAAATATTTTGTCATACAGCTTCTGAAAACTTAAGCCTTTCGAGAGCAATGAAAATCTCTGATTTTCCATAAATTTCCATCAAAAGAACTTTCTGAACTGTAAAAAAAGGATCAAAAACTTTCTACATTTTACAAACCTCATGTGATCGTCTGAGTCTGAAAACATTAGTAAAATTGACGATAAATAATAATAATAACAAGTATAAGAAGGAATCGAAACAAGTTCATTTACAATTATTGGTAAAAAGGTTTATTTGCCTGAATTCATGAATTTCATATTTATTATATTTTCAATATTTTCATATCATTTTACTCTATAAATATAACACAAAGAAATCGTAATGAAAATTGATATTGCATACAATTTATGTTGGGAAAAACCAATTTTCCGTTTGACTGCAAATTATACAATATAAATCATTATTGAGTCCAATTATATGCAATAAATTTATCACAATCATGCTTATTGAAGAATTATATTTTGCATCGAAAAATTTACAAGTTGGTAGTCGCACATGTATTCAAATGTACGAACAAAAATAAAATTAATATTTGATTATGCTTGAGATCTTACAAATAATTACATTTAGGTAGTTGCCATTCGCATGTTTAATGAGATCAAATGAAAACTCTTTCGCTTTAGATTAACTCTAATTGAATACTTAATGTAATAGATTTATGTATTTTTTATGCTGACTGGAGGTTTCTTGGTTGATTTTGAGGAATCTTTTTTAACTTTGTATATTTTTTCTCGAAATTTTGATGAATATTCTGAATTTAATTTGAAACGCTTAATTCAGCTTTTTTACGCTGAATTGCTGGATTCATGTTTATTTACGCTGAATTGCTGAACTAAGTTAATTTATCCTTAATAGCTGAATTCAGCTGATTTGCGCTGAATTGGTGAATTCAGCTTTATTTCTGTTGAATTGCTGAATTCAGCTTATTTATGCTGAATTGAACTTTTTATGCTGAACTAAGTTAATTTATCCTTAATAGCTGAATTCAGCTTTATTTCTGTTGAACTGCTGAATTCAGCTTTATTTATGTTGAATTGCTGAATTCAGTTTTTTATGCTGAATTGAGCTTTTTATGCTGAACTAAGTTAATTTATGCTTAAAAGCTGAATTCAGCTGATTTGCGCTGAATAGATGAATTCTCATAAATAACGCTGAATTGTCTAACTCCTCAAAAATGAGCTGAATTCAGCAGCAGTGAACTGAATAGCTGAATTCCTGAATCAAGCTGATTGGCTTTTAAATGTTTAAATTCAGTTAAGTTGCGCCAACTTTTGCTAAATAAACTGAATCCAGCTGAATTATTCAAAAAACTCACAATAAAATTCTTTGAATTCTCAAAATTTTGCACAAAAGTACTATAAATCCATTACTTCAAATATACTTCCTATTTACAAATAATAATAAAAAAATAAAATTATTTTAAAGTATCAATTACAAACTCTAACGCACTTATTACAAAATTAGTAAGTCTTAACTTGTATGTTCCTTTTGGTTTCTTTCTACTTTTTGGCTTCTGTTGTGTTTCGCTGTGACTCGCATAAAATCCCGTCTCGAGATATCGCAGATAGTCTTCATACTCAATCGACACATTTTCATTGTCGACGTTGTCGTCGGGTTGATTTTCAAATGAATTATAGCCATGTCTCTCTCGAAAACTGTTACGTGGCGATGATGCAACAGATGAGAAAGTCGATGAGGCGTTGCTGTGGTGAGGAGACGGATGCCATTCGCGAAACGGATTCGTCCGAGACATTGGGGTCATCTGATTGTTGTTTGGTGATTGTGCTGTAATTAAAAATTAAAATTTTTCGATTAACAATCATGTCCGTGAGCTTTTTTTATGTACAATAGTTTATGTTGTTCCTTTTTTTTTAAATCGAGAATTGTGGTTAATTTAATTAAGCATAGAAACGCAAATATTTATTTTATTTCATCATGACATGGAAAAAAATTACTGCTGTTGATTTATAGTTGTTAAAAAATCTGTTGATACAGTCACAATTTGCATATTTTATTGTGAGAACGCGTCATGTGTATGGTGCAATATTTACTTTACATACATGGCTCGCGAACACGGAAATTACATGTCTCTTCTGTACTTTTTTTAACCTTATTAATTCTATTCTATAAAATTTCATTGTGAATCTTCTTCGAAATGCAATGAAAAAGTACGGTAATTAATAAATTAACGTTTTTACGTTTCACGGTCGAGAAACTTTTAAGGGAATATTTTTTTTCTTTTTCTCTGTTCTATTGCGAGTGCTCTCTGTGTATTGGCAGTTGGAATTCTGAGTCACCTTAATTTTGCACTTCATGATTCACCTTTTTTGTTCTATGCTTTTTTTTATTATTGAATTATATTGTATATAGCTCATTATTCAATATTGTATAGTTGTATTATGGATAATAATTTTTATTTGCGTCGATATTATTTATTATTGCTTTGGATGTTTTACTATGAGTAAGGTTCAATTTTTTCGAGGGGTGCATGTCAAGTCTTATTAGATATAATTACGATTTTATTTGGAATTATTGGCTTTTTTGTATCGAAATTTAGTTTTTATATCATTGGAAATCTTTTTATAAAAAAACATGTTTAAAAAATAAATTAGTTTTAATTTTAATAATAATTAGCTTATTCATTATTGAAATTCTTATAATTTCTAAACAATAAAAAATTCCATAAATTATGGGAACTAAGTGGTTGCATTCTGTCATATAAAAAACCACAAAATGCCACGGAGTTTCCAGGTCGAAAGGTATTTCATAATAATTCTTTTTATAACGTAGACAATTTCTTCATTTCTTTATTTTTTGATGACTTCATTCTTGAAAAGAACTATTTTTAAAAAAAATATAAATCAATAATTTTTTAAGGAAATTAGGTAAATTCAAATTTTTTAATAATATAATAATATTAATTTGAAATTTTATTTTCTAAATTACATTTTTAGCAGAAAGATTTAAATAATTCAAAATAAAAATAAATTTTCTATGATTTTCAAGGTAATATTTTTCTTAAAATACAAAATCTTTTAGAAATTGAGCAAAAAATATTTTTTTTTTTCAAATTTGAAATTCTTAAATCAACTTTTTGAAATTTTTTCATAAAAAGGTAATAGTTGGGTAAAATTTTTAAATTTTAAAGTTTTTTTAAATTAATAAATTAAAAAGTAAATTAATAATTCACTTTTCAATAGCTTTTATTTTTTTAATGTCGTTACAATTAACATAATAATAGTCCTTTATTTAATTCATTGATATAAGGCGGAACAAAAATAAGCGTAACTTGATAGGAACCTTTAAATTAAATGTTAAATGACAAAATTAAACTTAAAATTTAAAATTTAATAATCATTTTATTTTGATATTTAAAAAATTTAAATTTTTTTGTTTTTTGAATTTTAATTAATTTTCACTTTACAGATTTAATATTTAAATAAAATTTTCTATCAATTTTTAAAAATTCCAATTTGAAATTTTAAAAAAGAATCCAATCAGAAAATTTTCAAACTAAATTCCAATTCATAAAAACTAAAAACTTTTTCATAAAATTTTCCACAACAATTTTCCTCACTCAAAAAAGTTAAATTTTCCCGTAGGTATTATTAATTTTTTTCCATAATTTTCATTTTCATACAAACCTTGTAAGCATCGGCAAAGGGCTTCATAAAATGCCTGCACTAACGCTTCATTATCAATTTGCGGAACTTGTGGTAAATGTGAATAATTGAAATTATTGTGATTATGTTGTGGCATTGACGTTGGCAGTGATGAAGCTGTTGGTGCCGGTTGAGCTTCATTTGAGCTCTCTTCGTCAGGATAGAATGGAATTGCCATTTTTTTTAACTCATATGAATTTTTTTCACTTTAATTATTTTTTTGTCTAAAAATTTTTTTATTTGTCACTAAAAAATATTTTTTTATAGTTTAATTAATTATTTTTTTGCTTATCAGGAACGACTTTTTTGACCTCAATTTAATTAATTTAAATTTTTTCACTATTTTATGCGACTTTCTTTGTGAATCTTTTTTTCGCGCCAAATTACTACGTAAACTTCATAATTTCTTCGCTCTGCATTCACACAGTACGTCCTATCTCTCTGTTCTACTTCTGAACACTGAGTGCTATTAAAACATTCAGATAGATTTTATACATTTCTTTGTTCATGACCCATTGCATGTGTATTGAGTTGTGCATTTACATCGTATTTACATTCTGCAATGTTTTTGTTATGTTTTTATTGCTGTTTTTGGCTGTTGCATTGTGAATGTTTTGAATGTTTTCATCCCCACCACAAAACATTACACACACAATAATATTCGTCGTTCCTGTCTGTACACGGCAATAATCATGTAAAATACAACTGATAGTCAAAGAATCAAAGAATTGCTAATGTTTTACATCCATCCCTACCTAAATTTCTATTGCTGTATGTGTGTCAGCAATATCCCCACCACTGTCTGTAATATCCTTCTTGATGTTACTTTACAGCTTCGACTGTTGCACATCTAACTCGATTCTTATGTGCGAATTTTCTTTGTTTTTATAAATTATTAGCAAAGTATTTTTGCAGTTAATTTAACTTGTTAATTTCCATATTTGCAGTTGTCTGATGTGTTATAAAATCAATTATATTACAGTCTACTTCGTAATACGATATATTACAAAATCGTAGTAAGATTGTGATTCTGATAAAAATAACTTGAAATGTTAATAATTTATTATTATCTTTTAATATACATTTTTAGAATTAAAAAAAATAACTAGAAAATTCTTGCTTGTAAAAAATAATAAAATGATAAAGAAAAAAGAATTAAAATGTTTATTTTTTCATTAATACAAAGTCTTAGTTGTTAGATTATTTTGTAGCTGAATTCAAAAAGATTTTCGAGAGCTGTTTTTGACTTATTGTCTGTTTTAGAAGTTAATTATATTACACTTATAAAAAAATTAAAAAACCGTTTTAAGAAGTTTTTAGAAGTCAATTAAAAAAATATTTTTAAAATTAAATTTAATTAATTAATTTTTTTTAAATTAAAAAAATATTTTTAAAGTTTGAAATTTGGTTTTTAAAATTTTAAAAGCTGATTTTTAAATTTTTTCAATATATAGTGACAAGTTGTCATACACGTTTTCTTGCTTCGGTGGCTTAGTGGTTAGAGTACTGGGCAACCAACTAAGAATTCACTGGTTCGATCCTCACTCTGAACAATTTTTTTTCAAAATATTATTTTTTTAAGAGTTCAGTTTTAAAAATGTTTTTAAATCTCTGCATACAAATTTAAAATAGTGTACAGAATATGAATTTTTGTTCTGATTTCTAGGTTAGAAGATATTTTAGGCAAATAGAGTTAGGTTGCTTGCTATAATGTAGGCACTTTTCCGGATATACCTAGGTATGACCTAGGGGTATATCAAGGGTATATCCAAAAATATGAGGGGGTTTGACCCCCAAAACCCTTCTTGAATACGCTCTTGGACTAGGTTCATAATTACCTAGACAGTACCATAGGATAAAGCACAAAATTACATCCCTGATGTCAAAAACCGACTAAAAAAACAAACTTCCTTAAAAAATAATACAAATTAACCAGAGTCTTCCTTACTGTCTTATAAGTTATTATCTTGACCCCATTAAAGACGCTCCCATTAACCCTATAACCAACAAAACATTCAAACTTCTCATATTTTTATGACCATAGAAAAAATAATCTTTTTGTAATTGGAGACTTTCTGGTGCATGTTGACGATTTTAGAGCTCCATAAAATGTCACTTATTAAGTAGTTCATACGAATCGTTTCATTTTACTATGTTGATAAGTGAAGAAAAGAAGATTATCAGTCATGAGGCAGTTGAATGACATAAAGTAGCAAATGGAAATTGATAGCTTATTATTGAGTATGATAAAATCATTAGTATTCACAATTGTAGCAAGACTGTATACTTAAAAACCTGTTCAAAGATACCACTTACCACAAAAGCCCATCAAAAACACTCAATTAGGCTTGTCTTCACATTATGCATGGAGAAACTCAACAGAAAACAAAAAAAAAAGTTGATGAATCATATTGTTATTCTCAATATCGATACGCACGCATTTAAAAGTGTGGCAAGATCCAGCATAACGGGATTTTATGACTAATCTGTAAGTAGTGCGTGTAGTGCCTGTTTTGATTGTCGATAAAATGACTCTATTGACCTTCTAAATAAATCATGTGCTATGTCTTGTAAAATACTTGTCATCGTCTTGCGATTCTGCTTAATACAATTAACTTAATAAAAAAGTGCTTAATTATTTCACAAGATTATGAAATTGCTAGAATAATTAGTAGCAAGCAGCAACAGCATCAGTCATAAATCTTAAAAAAAAAACAAATTGATGTTGAAATCTACACTGTTTAATCGATACTGCATTTTAATTGGCTTGTGCTATTGCCGCGCGATCATATAATTATAGTTCTTATAGCAATTGGTAGCTCTTTTTTATATCTTTTCAACAATTGTGCTACTCGTGCTGTCTCTTCTCTTATAAGTTCATGTATTGTACATTACATTATTGTATAGCGAGCAGTTAATGCGAGTTGAAATGAGTATAAAACGTTAAATGATGATCATCGCATAATGGGATTCTCTGTAGTTATGTCTTTGCAAACTCTCCTCAGCTTTTTATATTCTTTTATGCGAGTATAAAAATAAATTTTGATGTTTCTCCATCTCAACTTTAATTATAAACTTTTTTTTGCATTTTAATTGTCGCAGCATTTTCTTCCATCGTTAGACGTAATTCCGACGTGTTCTGATAGAGTGGTAGAATGTAGCTTTTGTAACTTGTAAATCTAGCGAAAATTACGCTTTAAAATTTTCAAATAATTAAATTTAATTTAACTAAAGCTCTAACCTTGAAAAATATTGCGAGTTCACATATTTCCTGCAACTGCATATCTGTGGAGCGATTATGTGACATAAAATGTAATTGATTTCATAAGTCTTTTAGTTCCCTTTCATTATTGCATTGTTGTGGACAGAGTTGAAGTGTTTGTTCTTTGAGAATTGATAAATAACGCTTTTAGTGGCTTGAAACTTTCCTAAAAAGGAATAAAGTTATTAATTAGCAACTTTTTCTAGTATTTTATGCAATAATTGAGTATTTTGCTTAATAAAAGTAACATTTGGTGTTGTTTGTTGTATTTGCAAGTAATTTAAGTAGTAAACTGTATTAATAAACGCTTAGTAGCATTAATTAAGGATTATTATTCAAATTTGATTGACAATTTATATAAACTTTCATGTAAACAAAGAATACTATGATGAATTTTGCTGAATAGAGTTCAATGACGCTGAATAAAGCTGAATTGTGCTGAATAGGGGTCAATGACGCTGAATAGAGCTGAATTGTGATGAATTAGATCTTAATTAAGCTGATTAAAGCTCATTTTTGCTGAAGAGGGTTCATCTTAGCTGAATTGCACTAAATAGAGCTGAACATAGCTAAATAGAGCTGAATTGCGCTGAAAATAGAACTAAATGGCGCTGAATGGAGCTGAATCCAGCTGAACAGAAACTAAACATCGCCGAACAAATTTTATTCCTGTAATTCAAACATTTTTTAGTTTACAATTCACAAACCTTTCCACAAATAAATTTATAAATTGATGTAATGCTTAGAAAATGCATGAATAATAATGTTGAATTCTGCTCGAAGCAATAGTTTTCAAATTGATTTGAGAGTATTGTATTTTGTAAGCTACTTACCCGAATAGACAAAGAGCACGTTAAGAGCATGCTCAGATTTTTGCTGAGCATGCTCACGAGAGCATGCTCTCTCATTCAAAATTGATGCCACTACTTTACCATGATGAGCATGCTCACTGAGCATGCTCATGAGCACATTGTGAGCACATCGTGAGCACATTACAAAATGCGCGTATAATACGCATGCGCATACACATGAGCATACTCTGAGCATGCTCTAGAGCACACTCACTGAGCATGCTCAAGAGCGTGCTCACTGAGCATACTCAAATAATACAAAATTAAAAAAATTAATTAAGTTAACCAATTTTTTCGAGTTGACCGGAATTTTTTGAGTATTTTTTTAAAGCTATGTTAGTAGAATTAATTTTTATTTAATTGAAAATTTGATACTTAGAAATTTTTCCTGTCACCCATCTTGTTTGAATTCGTCCTTGCGTTGCTTAACTTTCGAGATCTCGCATTTTTCCTTGAAGTCACCATCTGTAAATATATAATAATATAAATATGGCAAAAGACATATTTAAATTATTATATTTTTAAACATGCTAATTTCAAGAAATAACGGTTCTACACAGGTTCTACAACATTTAGGACACAACTGACAATTCATTAGTTAACTTAATTAACTTTTTTTCGTTAAAAATATCTGAGCATGCTCAGTATGGTGTGCTCAGAATGTGCTCAAGAGCATGCTCAGTTATGTGCTCAGGTGAGCACGTTCTAATTTAATTTGTAAAATATCTGAGTATGCTCAGTATGTGCTCACGAGCATGCTCAGGAATGTGCTCAATTGAGCATGTTAGATTTTTATTTCTTACTTTTTTTGTTGTGCTCAGGATGTGCTCGAGAGCATGCTCAAGAATGTGCTCAGCTGAGCATGTTCGAATTTTATCTGTCACACTTTCTGAGTATGCTCAGGATGTGCTCGAGAGCATGCTCGAGAATGTGCTCAGCTGAGCATGTTAGATTTTTATTTGTCACATTTTTTGTTGTGCTCAGGATGTGCTCGAGAGCATGCTCGAGAATGTGCTCAATTGAGCATGTTAGATTTTTATTTCTTACTTTTTTTGTTGTGCTCAGGATGTGCTCAAGAGCATGCTCGAGAATGTGCTCAGCTGAGCATGTTAGATTTTTATTTGTCACATTTTTTGTTGTGCTCAGGATGTGCTCGAGAGCATGCTAGAGAATGTGCTCAATTGAGCATGTTAGATTTTTATTTCTTACTTTTTTTGTTGTGCTCAGGATGTGCTCAAGAGCATGCTCAAGAATGTGCTCAGCTGAGCATGTTCGAATATTATTTGTCACATCTTTTTGTTGTGCTCAGAATGTGCTCAAGAGCATGCTCAGGAATGTGCTCAGCTGAGCATATTAAATTTTTTGAATTGAGTATACTCATGAGCATGCTCAGGTGAGCGTGTTCACGTGAGCACATTAAATAAAAAAATTATTTTTCGAGAGCACATCGAGAGTATGCTCATGAGCGTGCTCAGCTGAGCATGCTCAAGTGAGCACGTTAAACTGTAATTTGGAGCATGCTCAGTAACGTGCTCAATTTCGTGAGCACGCTCTTTGTATACTCGGGTTATTTGATTTGGCAGACAATAGTTTATGCACAATACATACCCGAGGCATCAATCTTTTTCTTCTACCTGTTTTGGCATTGATTTTTATTTATAGAATTTATGGAACAGCAACTCTGGTCATAAAATTGCATAAAAAATAGAGAAAAGAACTCAAAGTTAACTGTTTCTGAAGTAGAAGTGAAAAATTTAGAGAATTTTAATGCCACATAATTATTTACTGAATATTTTGCAGTTCTTGCTTCTAAAATCCTTTAAACAATCTTATGAGATTGTCATTTGATCGAAAATTACACCAGCCGTGTACAATTGCAAGCTAAATGCTTCTAAACCTTGTCATTATATCCCATACTTACTACTTCTCGCTTGTGCTTACACATAATTGTAATTGACTTTGATATTTGACCGCATCGAATGGCAAACGGCAAACGGAGAGTGTTGAAGATTGCATACTGCATAAAAATTATTAGCTATGAGAATTTAAATTATACATAGTAATGAATAAACCATTATTTGCAGTACTTTGCCTTTTTTCTACAATTTTTTCTCTATATATTTATTTATACACACACTGCACGTGTTGATGTAAGATCGAGAAATAATAATCGTTTGAGGTTATAATAATTAACAAATGAATCTCTATAATTATTATTATTTTACATTTTTTAGACCTTTTTTTCGAGACTAATGTACCCTTTTATCGACAGTCAGACTCTATAATAAAGCCAATAATAAATTGTGTGGAGGCATCATACATGTACATAACGTAAATCCATAACAAAAGAATGAAAATGTTTACAAAAGATTTCTTTTACTACGTTTCAAGTTTTTTTTATGTTGATCGACATTGTAGTTGAAAAAGGAGATGTAAAATAAATAACAAAAACGAAAGAAAGAAGGTAGAATTTCTAGACTGTATGGCGACCAAATGTTCCTCAAATGAACATTAGTAACATTTTTAACTTAACGAGGTTTTTTGCATGTCAAATTAACTGTGAAATTCACTTTGTCTGAAGTGGACATAATTGATTTAACTTTTTTTTTGTTAGGTTGAAAAGATTTTGTCAGAGGCAATATTTATGTTGTTTTCTGTTCTATTCTGTTCAAGTCTTTTGTTGTTATAGAAAAAAAGATTTGGAACAATTCAACTATTCCAAGTTATTCAGCACTATTCAGCGAATTTAGCACTATTCAGTGAATTCAGCACTACTTAGCTAATTCAGCAATATTCAGCTAATTCAGCACTATTCAGTAAATTCAACTAATTCAGTACTATTCAGCTAATTCATTACTATTCAGATAATTCAGCACTCTTCATCTAATTCAGCACTATTCAGCTAATTTCGCACTATTCAGCAAATTCATTGGTATTAAGTGAATTCAGCATTATTCAGCAAAATCACATTGATTAATATTAAGCTTAATTCCAACAGTTTCTTTCCCATAGAGAGCCTTAATTGCATCATAAAACATCACATGCGCTTCTAAAAAACACTGCACAATGTACTTACCTTCTTACCTACCTATTCTATTTACTTTAAATTAAAGATAAAGTGATCAAATATTAACTTTTTGATTATCGATGAATATTTTTCTATTTACTTTTCATGCATATCGAGCTTCTTCAGTTATCAACTCAAATATTTCTCTCTGACACATTTGTGGAAGTTTTTGTTTTGTTTGTTTGGGAAAATTTACGGCTTGTAATAATATTTGATTAATTTCAACTCTACACATTTACGCTATCAAGTTCCTTTTTCTGTTCCTTTTCGCTAAGATAATAAAGTATGTTTCGTGGAATAGCGCGTCTGATGATTCATTACATGAAATTAGAGTGTAGATATTGAAAAATCTTCGACTCTTGAAGGGGTTGTTTGTAAGTGACGTCTGTAATTTTTGGGAGGTTGATCATTTTAGGGGTAGGACTAAAGTGACAAAAAGTAGGCAAATGTCACACTAGGAATCCGATCTTCAAGTGAGCCTCGTGTCACTCCAAAAAAATAAAAAATTAAGACAAAAACTTGGTGGCAAGAAGGAGCAAAGGGATACAAAAAATCAAAAATTTTGATCGACATCACTGGTGAACGTCCCCTTATCCATTTATTGTTTACTTTACAAAGTAATACATTATCGCTTTGAAATCTTATTCTCGCAACATAAGTATTTCCTAAGAAAAAGTGATACATCAATAAAATAAATGTATAAAGGCATACGTAGCACACACAAAAATAATAACAATAATAATAAAAGATAGGTATTGAAGGAGAGGAGAGAAAATAAAATAAATAACGGCAATTAAACAATTTTCGTAGAAGAATAAAAAAGACTTATTTAAAGTGAAATTTCAATCCATTCACGGCATCAACCCCATGGCATTAATTTTTTACTCATCAACCGCACTGTCTTCTCATTCCTGTGTCGATTTCAATTTTCGAAAATTTGATTCCATTTGTAGGTTATTTATTTAAGACTTCTTTCCTTCTTCCTGCGACTATTACTCTTTCAAAATTAAAGTAAATACATTTTTTGTTGATGTTTAATTAATGAAGTGGATATGCACATACATATGTGCTTGATATTTTAACAATTTTTTTTATTTCGACTTTTTTAAAAATCACTATTTGTAACATGAGTGGGTGAGCTGTAAATGAGTAGCGGTTTTGTTTGCAATCATGTTAAATATTGTAATTAAATGCATGTCATTTTCAGCTCCATTAAGCGACTACTTTTGAAAAAGTAAAATCTTTTTTCCACCAGATATTATAGGACTCGTTTTTTATAAGCAAATTAGTTTAAGGCTTTTGTTTATTTCCCTTTGATTGTTTTGGTTTAATTTTTGATGATTTAAAATGTCTGTTTTTGTTTACTTTATTAACACTTAGCTGCACCTTACACACATCAAATTGGGTTGAATTACTTAGAAAGGAAGAGACTCAAGTGAAATTGATTAAATGTGACAATTTAAATGATGAGAATTTTGCTTATTAAGCTGAATTATGCTAAATTAAATTGAATTTCGCTGAATTAAACTGAATTTTGCTGAATTAGCTGAACTTGCGCTGAACAAGTGAATAAGCTAAATTGCTGTGATAAGCTAAACTTGCTGAATTGCGCTGAACTTGCTGAATTAAACTTTAAATCTGCTGAATTCAAATAAAGAATATAAAGAAGGTGAATTAACTGAACACGCTAATTATGTTGAATTAAATCAGAAAAGCTGAATTGAGTTGAATAAGCTGAACTGTACTGAATCGTTAAATTCATCGATATTCCTCTATAAGAAGCTGTCCAACATCCATAAAATACTGTAAATCATTCAACTGATTGATGAAGTGAATTAAGTGACTTTAAAAACTGCAAGTAAATAATAAAATAAATACTTAATGACATCGTTAGTGAGTTGCAGTACTTTATTTGTCAATAATTCAAGTCAAGAAGGATTGAGAGAAAAAAAAAATCATTCTCGAGCAAGCCAATTTAATTTATTTTTAAAAAACTTTTAATGAATATTAGTGGGATTATTGAAGGCTTATTTTATTGATGGATTAATGGATGAATGATGCAACAAATGTTAGGTGGTGTACTCATTAGCTCAGCGTCTGGTAAATGATTTTTAATTTGATTCCTACAAGGTGTAATAACTTTTTTATGTTTGGATGAGGGAGGGCTTTGATGGGATAATTTAGAATTTTTATTTGATGTTTTAGTAGAGGCTATATTTTTTTTGGTGAGAATGAAAAATTAGTCAGAAATGTTTCTTGATTAATTTTTACCTCGGAATTAAATAAATAATCCAAGAAGTTCCCCCTTTGTGATATCTTAAAGTAAAAATGGAATTGAAAATAAAATATTCACTGAATTTAACATTCATTTATCATGATATACATTATATTGCAAGAAATTTATATTCTGAGTCGCAGTTTTATTTGCAAGTGCAGAATAAGCGAAGGAGTCGTTCACTAATGATGTCCGATTTTTGGAGAGGTCTAGCAGCTATATCACATTCCAATGAATAATAAAGGAGAATCTGAATTTTTAAGGACGCCATTTATGATTGTCCCCAAAATAAATTCAGAAAAAATCAGATTTAAAAATAATTAAAATATTTTAATTAGTTTCTATCTAAATTCTAATTAGTTTACAATAATAAGGCATATAACTTTGAGTATTGTGCAATAATGTTCATTATTTACTCAATTATCCTTAGTTCACCCATTGCATATGCTACACTGCCTTAATATAAATCATGTATTACCAAATCACTCTCAAAATATTACAAATCATCATCATCACATCCAGTAGATAGAACAATCAGACGAAAAAAAATTATTGCGACTTATGATCTATTGTGTCATAACAGAAGCTGTAGCATATATGAAGTTCAATTTTTAAATCGTGATCGTGTATTAGCTGTTGAGTTGTAAGATCAAATAAAATATAATCATGAGCATATAAAATTCAATTGTAATATGTATTGTGACTTCATATTCAGACTAGACATTAGCTTTTTTTAATTTTAGATGCTTATGTCATTGAAATTGGTTTAATTTATTGAGTTGCTGATTTGAATTTTGTTTGTATTTTTGAGATGAATTTAATGGGTTAAGCTAAGTTTAAGAATTGATGATTGATTGATTTATGCTAAATGAGTTCAATATAGCTAAATTTTCTGAACTTGCTGAATTATGCTGAATTGGCTGAATAATGTTGAATTAGCTGAGTAATGCTGAATTGGCCGAATAATGCTGAATTGGCTGAATAACGCTGAATTGGCTGAATAATGTTGAATTAGCTGAATAGTGCTGAATTAGCTGAATAATGCTAAATTAGCTGAATAATGCTGAATTAACTGAACAGTACTGAATTAACTGAACAATGCTGAATAACTTTAAATCTGCTGAACTCGCTGAATTTGTTAAAAACTTTGAATTTGCTGAACTAGCTGAATAGCACTGAATATTTCAATTATTGCATAAAAAACCAAATCCAAAGTATTTAAACAATTTTGTCAGCATTAAACAGTCAATTTGTATGCCATGAAAAGCCAACAACTAATCAAGATAGCAAAATCATAAAATTACCCCTCAGCTGTCATCAACTGCCCACTAATTGCAATATAATGACTCTTACATGTCACTCAAGAAAATTTATAATTCATAACATAGACATAATAAATATACGTGCAAATCACGTTACCTTCTAGTTATAGAGGATCATCGAAGAGAGAGAAATAAAAATCTCAGCTCATCTTTAGAAATGAATAGATTGACAAATCACTTGTGCAATTCCTTTGTTGTTTCCTAAAAACCAGTTTTTCCACATCAAAATCTTGTTAAGACTCTTTTTTTTTTTGCAGGTGTTTCACTTTTTTGCGTCGTATTTATTTTCATGTGCCTCAAAATGCAAAAAAATAAAAATATTGTATACAGTCATTACATGAATGTGTGAAAAGGAACGAGAGAGAGAGGAAAAAAATAAAAATAAAAATTAATGTACAGTGGACTTTGAGTAGATTCAATACTAAGTAAATATTCGCCCCAAACTCCGTCTTATTTGTTATTATTTGAAAAGGAGAAACTCAAAATTTATCGAGACGTTTTTGTTAAATGTAGCACGAATGAAAGAATCTAAAAGAAAAAAAAAGTGACCTGAATGTTCTTGCGAGGGTCGAGTAAATCCAAACATAAATTTTAGTGATTGCTCAATCACACACAATGAGACATCCTTACTAAATAACATCAACACAATATGAAATTAAATTACAAACCACTTTATGACAATTTCCTGAAAGATTCTTTTTAACCCTTTTTCGATTGAATGCAAAAAATAAAGTATTTTTAAGTGCAAAATCCAATTATTCAAATTGCAATGTTTCTTAGTGACAACCACAAATCATATTAACTGCTTTTTATTTACCGTCGAATGAGTTGACGACAAAAAAATAGGAAGAAAAGGATTAAAAACAATATTTTTCATTCATAATCAGTTCATTTTTTGAATAGTATTAAATTACTGGTGCATGCAAATTTTTAGATTGTGTAGCATAAAATGTCACAATTATAAAATTGAATCGCATGCGATAACATTGAGAGATATAAATAAAAAATTCTCTTTGTTAAAGGGTTAAATTGTATTTGCAGCATTATGAAATGATAATTGAATCGTTGAATGTAGAAAAAGTAAATTTGCTTAATAATAATAATAATGCATTATCTTCTACTTATTTTTCATTAAACAAGTATGAATTTTTAGATGGGTTAATGGTGGGATTAGGTGCGTTTTTTATTATTTAAAAATGAGCAGAAGGTGAAGATAAGAATCTGGTGTTCAATTTTAAGATTTAATTTGATTTTTAAAAAATAAATTTGAAATTTTTTGTACAATATGTTCAACTCAATTCAGCATTTCTAGCCCAATTCAGCTTATTAAGCACAATTCAGCATATTCAGCACAGTTCAGCTTATTCGTCATAATTCAAAAAAGTTCAGTTAATTACACACAATTCAGCATATTCAGTACAATTCAGCTAGTTCAGCTAATTCAGCTAAAACCAAATTATCCAGGACAATTCAGCTGATTCAGCATAATTCAGCAAAGTCAGTTAATTCAGCACAATTCAGCTTATTTGATACAATTCGGAAAAGTTCAATTAATTCCACACAATTCAGCATATTCAGTAAATTCAACAAAAATCAAGTTATTCAGGACAATTCAGCTAGTTAAACACTATTCACCTAATTCAGCATAATTCAGTTTATTTGACATAATTCAAAAAATTTCAGTTAAATTAGCACAATTCAGCTAATTCAGTAAGTTCAGTTGAGTTCAGCAAAAATCAAGCTATTCAGGACAATTGATCTAGTTCAGAACTATTCACCTAATTCTAGTTGTTCAATGATTATACTCTTTTCAATTAAAAGACAAAACGAGCCATCCAATTTGCATTCTTATTAAAAAATTCAAATATAATGAAAACATAAATTGTGCATTTTTGATCATAAAAGCGTAAGTCATAAAGTAAATGAGCACAATGCGGCTATTTACAGAATTTTAGGGCGAAAAAAATTCTCATTTGCCCTTCAACTGTTTTTCTTTCATTTTCATCTTTAAATTTTTTTTGTCTTAATTCTTAAGTGCGAAATAAAAAATTTATTAAAAAAGAGTAACAAGGCAGAAAAGACTAGGAGATTGAAAAAATAATCCTCAAAATAAACAGAAAAAAAAATTGTTAAAGACCGCATCAAATTACTGGCTGCCTTTTTTTATTCCAATAAAAACAAAAAAATAAGTATAAAAAATTGTAAAAAGAAACTGAAATGTGAGTGTGAATATATTAAAGACTCTCCCTCTCTGTTGCTCATGCTGTTGCGTTTTTTGTTTCATAAAAAAACATCATGAACAGAAATTAGAAACAACAAAAAACTAGAGGAGGGTTCAATGCATTGGATTTGCACTTGAAAAAGGTCACAAAAATGTCGAAGTGATAAGAATCCTAAAAAACATTTTTTTAGGTCTGCAACAAGCAAATAAATCATTTTGTGCCTTAAACATGACTCAATTGGTTCCACTTTATCATCAGACGCTGTGTACATTACAATTTTTTTATGTTCTCATTTTAATCACCAACATTTTATGCTTCTTTAATTTGAGATTTATTTCGGAATTATGAAAATTCTTTTTCAATGATTCTTAAAGTGTGCATAAATCATAAGAAGCGAGAAATGTCTATTGTGAGTCACAACAAAGATTCGTATTTTTTATACCGAGAGAAAAAAATTCAGGAATAGTTTTAAAATTAATGCATGTTTGCTGAGTTAAGGCGCTTTTACTGTTGATGGAACTTTTATTAAGATGAGGAATTGACAATATAAATAAAAAAATCTAAGCATGAGTTCCAATTTTTAAGGAATTGTACTATTAATTCAGAATTTTGAGGATCAAAGTCTTCTGAGTTTAAAGTTTCTTTTAATTTTCTGAACTATTTTTGCAAAAATTCACAAAAAAATCCCCCTGACCATAACTCCCAAAATTAAGGCAGTGGTTTTCAAGTATTTTAAGAGACGACACTCTAAAAATTTAAAAAAAAATCACGATACACTAAAATTCGTGCCTTTGTAATGATGGCTCTTTTAAAAAACAAACAAACTTAGCGTACCCAGCCAGAAAAAAACACTATCCAGGCGATGATCTGACCGAAGTACCATTACTTGGATGCACTACACCAAAACACTAAGTCCATAAAATTGCTGCACAGAAGAGTAAAATGCCTAGTCGTATGCACTAGAAATGCACTTCAAAATTTTGCTTTGAAGGCTACATCCAAGTATGACTTAGAAGAAGTTGTTCAAATCCCAATTTTTTTCTTAAAACTCTACCAAATTAAAGAAATTTCCTTTAAAGGTAAGGGCATTTGTTTTCCAATTCACACCTCTGGCTACCCACCTGACTGTAGATCTATGTAGCTTTGAACATCATTGGGTTGAATACTGTCGAAAAACTGCTATTAGTCATGAAATAAATTTAAAAATGTGCAGCTATGAGTCACTAAAATCTTGTCTTACCCAAACTAAAGTCAATTTGAATATCCATACGACAAAACTCACCATAATCAGCTACACAGACACTCCGACAAACAAATTGAAGACAATCAACTCTTCCAAACCGAAAGTTCATTCAAAATACTCAAGATGTATTTAGCCTCAAGATATTTACCTCTCTGTCAACATAACTGACGCGATGAATCACCTTTTTATGCAACACAAGAATGACTGAGTCTCATTTTCATCATCATAAGATTCTTTTTGATCATTCCCTGTTTTATCCAAAATAAAAAATCTTTATATCCCGACATGAACACACAATGAGAGATGCTTGAGAAAATGTACATCTAATGGAAATTGGTTTTTTTTTCATCTTTTTGGATCAAAAATTTCCTTTTCTTTTTCAGCTCTTTGTTGAAATGCAAATGAAGAATTTTTGTGCTTATTGTGTTTCGAAAATGACACGATTGTATATCTTGCGAGAATGAGAGGCATTAAATGATATTTTTTGAAGGATTTTATGTATGAATTGCTTAAGAAAATTATTAGATAGGGGCATATTACTGTAATTTAGATTAAATGTGAATAAATTATTGGTAGGGGTTCCACTTATATGGATATGAATGCCTTTAGTGCTATGCAATTTTATTTTTTGTGAATTTTATAATTTTTTTGATTAAAACTCTAATTTCAATATTAAATAATCGAAATTTTAGACATTTAATCAATGACCTCAAAGCTGCATGCATTTTTATCCATCACATGTCATGTGATAGCTGTAAAAGAGTCCCACGCTGATTAGTATGTCTTATTAAATTTTATAGGATATTAATGACAAATTTTATAAGATTTCAATAAAAAAATCAACGAAAATCTTCTTTCAGAAAATCCCGTCAACCTACAACTCTTCAGAATCGATCGAAGAAGCCTTTGCGTCAGAGTTCCTCATCTATTGTAGAAGGGTGTGAGAAAAAGGCTTCTTCAATGACATTCTCAAGTATCTGAAAATAAAAATTGAATACATATAATGTAATAACATAGTATCGAATGGAATTTTATAGAATAAGTGCACTTGATATATTTACTTATGAGTTGCTTTCAATTTCAACAATACAATATGAGTTGTTGGAAAATATTCGTTAATAGACAAATTAATCCCTAGTGTCGTTGTACGTATTTCAATATTCAACATAATAATAAAATTATGTATGAGATAAACCATCATCCCTTTCAAATTAAATCAACGAAATAATAATAATAACATATATTGATATATCCAGCAGGTGTTGAACAATAGAATAAGTAAATAGTATAAGTAAGGAATTGAGAAAATTCTACGAACAATGAAAGAAGGTGAAATATAAATTTCAAATGACATGGGAAAGATTTTATAAGAACGCATATCGTCGTCGTTGTTGCTTCTATAAGTGGTCTCTTCAGTTGCATTCAATGATCGTCGAATTACTGAGGGGGAGAACTAGCTTGAGTAAGATTGGGAAATAAATGTGAATTTATATGAAAATGTGGAGATTTTAGAAGAAAAATTTACATAAGGGGGGATTTAGATGAAAAGGGGTTTTCAACTATACAAAATGGTATATATTCTACAAAAAGGGTATTCAACTGTGTAACAAGGTACAAAATTCTACAAAGGAGGTGATAAGTTATGCAATAAAGTATAAAATTCTCCAAAAAGGGTGTTTAACTGTGTAAAAAATTGAAAATTCTACAAAAGGGTGTTCAACTATACTAAAAAGTTTAAAAATTCTACAAAAGGGGTGTTCAACTGTGAAAAAATTTCAAGATTCTATAAATAGGGTGTTGAATTATACAAAAAAGTTCAAAATTCTCCAAAAATGGTACTCAACTATACAAAAGGGTTTAAAATTTTACAAAAGGGGTGTTCAATTTTGCAAAAAAGTTTAAAATTCCCAAAAAGGGTATTCAGCTATATTAATAAGTTCAAAATTCTACAAAATGACATTCAATTATGCAATAAAATCAAAATTTTACAAAAGTGTTCAACTATACAAAAACGTTCAAAATTCTACAAAAAGGGTGTTCAACTATGCAAAAAATTAAAAATAATTTTATAATGATACTAAAATCTTAAACCTTTAAAAAACTAATTCCACAAAGCACATTACCCCCTGGAAAATTATAAGTAATGGAATAAATAGAATAGAATCGTCACGACATTACCCTACACAATACAATAGAGTTGAAATGCCGCCGATTTTTTGATTATTAAAAAATTTCCTTTTGTTACTAAAAAATACTAAAGACTGTAACGATATTTTGATAGAAAATTCACTTGAACATGGTTACGCATAATTGCTTGATATATCGAGTCTCATTAATATTTTTTTCCGAAAAATTCTTAGTAATGTGTCATAAGGGAGACATCGTCATAAACACTTTAATGCATGTGCGTATGAAATGTGTGAGAAATTTCACTTTTTCGGTTGAGGAGCGCGAAGTAATTTGACCACCTGGTCTCTAAAGATACTGAATGAAGGATAAATAGACAAACATATTATCACAATAAAATCAACCATAACTTCCTGTTGCCGCCTTTTCTCTCTCATTATTTGATTCGAGAGAAATTTTTACGGATGGACACCATAAAACAGGGGATAGTAATTGATTCGCTTGTAAAAGTTATATCCTTTATGGTTTTAGCTTGAAACTATTAATTAAACTAACATTAAATTTTATTTTTAGCGTGCAATATGTTCAATGTAGGGATGATGAAGCTATAATTAAATCTACATTAACAGGTTAAAGTTGAAAATGATTTTAGCAAAATGACAGTGAGGGGGTTGAAGGAAAGGAACTGATAAAAATATATAAATTCATTAAATGGAAGCAATTAATTAATTGAATGAAAAAACTGGTCTTGAGTACGCTGATTACAAGCCATTGAGTGTTGGTTGCTCCTTTTGATTGAATTTTTATCTTTTTAGTATGCTGTGTTGTGCTGCAGACGCGGTTGCTGTCTACAGTTTTATCAAAAGGCGGTGATACTCAGGATTTGTCATAAAAATCATGTTCAGGATTTAAAGGAAGTTTTTAAATTATTAAAATATATAAATTAATAATTTTGGTTATACGTTCATTTTTTAAGTTGCCAAATATGTATTATTATAGTAGTTATTACTGAAAAAATTATGCAAAAAATATATTAATAAAAATTTACAAAAAGGTAGAGTATAAAGCAAATTTTGAAATCTTGTTAATATATTTGGAGGATTCGAACTTCGTTTTATTGTTTTTTTCAACAACTTATACACAAATTAGCTGTATTTACCTTTAACAAAATGTTAATTATACTGAAACTTTAATATTTTTATATTTTCATAGTTTCATTTTAGGAGTACGTCGATTGCTGAAACAAGAATACGAATTTGATTTGTTCTACGTTTTAAATTTTCGTTAATTAAAAAAACTGCTCCCATTTATATGGGATGTTTTGATCTTTTCGAACAGCACCCCGGGATTAAAGCCCCTGTCACTACCCCTTGCCAATTATAAAACATTGAATTACGTTAAAAAAAATTACAAAAAATAGAAAGTGAGGAGTTTACAAAAATCCAAAAAAAATGTACAATAGAAATATAAAACGAAAATATCTTGATATTATTTTTGAAGGATTCGAACTTCACTATATGCAACTTATGCATTTCTTTTCATAAACTGACTTAAATAACCATTGACAAAATTGTAAATATAAGTCAATTGAACATTTAAAAATGTAATTATTAATCTTGAAAAATTCAAAGAAAAAATCATAAAATGCGCTTTATCCAACCTCAATATAACCTTAACATCATTTTTAATTACTCAATTTTCAAGAAGAATTAAAAAAACCTTTCGTTGTAAATTTTAATCCAATTAGGATGCGACAAGTACAGAGGAGAAAAACAGACGGGTAATGCAATTTGAGAAGGGAAGCAATTAAACGTTGTCTAACCCTTTTCAGATTCCTCTTCATTGGCATTAAGTCATTCCATTTTCTCATTTTTAAAATTGGTAAATTTTCATTAAAGAATCTCGTTCATAAAAGGAGAGAAGGAAAATTGCAATTGGGGAGAAATTAAAATAAAAATGTTTTAAAAAACTTTTTGACAGTTTCAAGACATCCTATTGTTCCTTTCTTCACTTACATCTTATGGACAGCAAGAAGTCGTAAAAACGCTGTTAATTGGGGGTTATTAATTTTTATTGCATCGACTTTATTGTTTTCTGTTTGCTAATGAGTTTTTCTTCGTTTTCAAGGGCTTAGCATTGACTGTGGTGCTGGGTTACGGACGGGTTGGAGGTTGATTGTTATCAAATGTTAGTAATTAAATGTGTAACTCAATTAATAAAATTTAAATGTTAGAGTTTGATCTTTATCGATGAGCACTTAAGGTTGCTTTTAACAGTTTTAGTGCTATTTACCATAAAAATGTTGATAATGTCAGTGCTTTGTCCTTTCAACTTTATGCTTGTTCGTCAGTCAGTCAATACCCCCGTCCTTCTGTCTGGATATTTGTTCATCCATCATCTACTTGAAACTTCCTCTTGTAAAAGTATCAAGTTTTATAAAACATATTAAATTTTTCCTCTCAGTATTAATCCCCAAAAAATCCCAAAAATCCCTGAGCAAGGAAGCTAGATTTCTGGAAAATCTCGATGAATACATAAGGTATTTGATGAGTAGCTTCGAGATTTGTAGGTTAATTTTTTTTATAAAAATCAAATGTTCAAATCTTAAATTTTTTTTTTATACATTTTTATACAGATTGGGAGTTAGAAAATGCGCTTTTAAGTCTCATACTAGCAAATTTTATGTTTACTCTGATATATTAAACGATAGATCTTGTTATGTACCGTCGAAACAACAAACATTTGAGTACCTTACTTCGAAAATAAAAAATTTAAAAATATATTCCTTAAACATATACGAAAATTAAAATAAAATCCGAAAATAATGATAAATGATTGCTTCAAACCAAACCCAAAGAATCATCCAGCAGCTCAGTGTATTTAGTGACCTTAAAAATTTAATTAATTTAAATTGTAATATAACGAGCGAAATATATAAAAAAAATCCAAACAAACATCAAAAACAGCTCGAAATAAAATTAAAATAATTTTTTTTCCTTCTTCATATTTGTTCTCATGTTCAATCCATTAACATTTTGCGAAAAAGAAGTAGAGAAAAAAATGATTTTTAAATTTCAATTAAACATCATGTTGGATGTGTCGAAAAAAATTCATTACATTCCCGCATAACAATAAATGAATGAATGGAATGGAAAAAAGCAGTGAAAATGGAAATGAAAAAAATAATTTTACAGCTGAAAAGTGACTCAAACAATTTCCTCGCATTTTTATTGCCCGCCAACACAATGAAGTTGTATGGATGGAAGGAAGTTGTGAGTTAGAGAGTAACATTGGTCATTTTTTGGATGAAAAGCTGAAGTTTTAACAGATTATTCCTTTATTAATATAAATTCAGATGATTGCTGTCCTAGACACCAATGAAGACTCTAGAAGCTGATTCTATATACCCAAAAAAATCTGTATACTCAAACTAACTCAATTTTGTTTCGGATTATGACGACTGAGGATTTAATAACTCTATATTCGACATCAGGGACCTAATTTTAGGGCTAGCTGGGGTAGAATAGGTGGGGTACCCTGGGTAACCCTAGAAGCCGGCCCCAGATATCATTTTCATAGATAAAGTATATTTAATCATGATCACAGTCAGGTCTAAGTCACATTTTTGTCATGACTAAATAAATAGTAACATAATTACGTTAGGTATCGAACCCAGTGGTGTACCAAGGTGGTTTGGACTCTTTTATATGGAGTTTTTAAATCAGTGATCAAAATTACGTCCCTATGATACCTAACCTTACTCATTAGCCTTCATAATCTCATTTACTGACACTGTAGATTTGGTTTAATACTACATCATTTACTTTGATATGCAGTCACAAGGCATGTCTCAAAAAATGGTCTACGTACCTAAAATTTTCCCTAGCAGGACACGAACCTATGACCACTGTATTGATATAACATTAATTAAATACCAATTCATAAAAATTAGTGCTTTCGAGCCATTTCAGCTCACTATCTTGACTCTATCTGACAAAATGCCACTAAAACTCCTTTCAATCCAAAAACAAATTCCGTATCCCGAAAAAAATTGAAAAGGATATCCAGTAGATGTCAACAATTTAATTAAAATCATCCACATCCATGCTTATTTTAATGCAATGGTCAACGAGATGTGTACACATGATTTCATTTGAATGTTTTTGTTCATTATATGAAATTTTTTTTTCACCATGTGAAGTTCACTTGAAATTAATTTTTATTGCAAAGAGACATAGAGAAAGAAGCTTGAAAAATTGAAAAAGAATTGCTTTAATTTTCAATTTTATTTACACAACAAAGAGACGCCGATGTGAAGGACAATATTGGAGTCAAATTGTCGCAAAAAACATGAAAAGAAAGCCACCCTGGATGACAACACATACATATTAATTTAATTTATTTAACTTTTTGAATAATTGCATCCGAAGACATTAAAGTGGAACGAGCTTTGTGTGCACACAAAATATAACCGAAATAAGAGATAAGTAGCAACAAAGAAGAAGCATAAAAGCAAAAAGGATGAGAAAGTCAAGCACGAAAATTGGAAAATCATGTTATAACGTGTCGGCTATTGTCTATACCTGATAATGTGATGAAGATCCATCCATAAAAAATAAGTCCATGGTCATCTATGAAGGAGAATAGTGAAGCAGTTAATGCACAATAGTTGATGATAACAATAGACAGAATCTTGCTGAACATTATTGGATATATGAGAATATTCACCCCCGCAAAGAGGAACAAATCAATGGCAAAAAATAAACAGAAATGGAAGTGGAATGGGTCGTAAAAATATTATGAAAGATTAAGCTTCTCTACACATGTGTATGGAACCAAGAAAGACTCTGAATCTCATGCTTTAATAAACAACATAAATCCATTAAAGTATAAACTATCTTTTTTTACTTCTTCTGGTTCCTAATTGACCCAAAGACATTAATTGTTCCTTAATATGCTCATCCATTGCATCCATTTAACAATATTCAATTCATTTTCGGAGCTGTAAACTTTTTATTTTATTTTTTATTTATTTTCTCTGCTTTTGTCCACTTTTTTATGCCTTCTTCTGCTGTTCGTTCCTTCTTCTCGCTCTCTTTTTTCGACAGTTTTATTCCTCGTTTTATTTTCACCATTTTCTTGTGTACAGTTTATACATAAATTTTACGGAGCCACAGGTGTTCAATAAAGAAATCTTACTACGATTTTCAAATGCAGTTCTTATTTTTTTCTTCTGGTTCTTCTGTTAACGTATAAAGAAACTCAGACACTTGTTAAATTGAGAACGTCAAAACGATAAACGAAATGAAAATTAAAACCTTTTGGGGACTCAACCAAAAAAATAAAATAATAATATTGGAGGAAGTTCACAAGTGACGTCTATCAAGAAATGACAATTTTGGAACTTGGTGACAAATTATTTAGCAAATACTTCAATATGACACCCAGTACACGAACCTAGTTTGCTAAATTAAACCTGACCAGAGATCAAACCCAGAATCTTCAGTAAGTAATACCATTTAGACCACTGATTCTAATTCACCTCCATTCCCAGCCTAAACATTGAACATCATTAATAAACAACCCTCCCAAAGCAATATATGAGAGAAAGGCGAGGAGCTAGATGTGTCGAAAATTTGTAAAAACACAGAAATAATCGATAAAGATGCATCTGATCAAATAAGTCTCTGACAGTTCCTCCATATCGAGATTTTTAATTTGTTTTATGCATAATTTTGTCATAAAGATGCTCACTCAGTGATAAGCGATGATTTTTCATCTCTGCTGCTTCATTTTCAATTTATTTTTAATTATCGGGAATTGAAGCTTTAAAACTCGATATTTTTGTGGACGGACCCAGAATGAGAGAAGAAGAAGAAGTGATTTCTTGTTGTTTCAATAGATTAGAGCACGCAACTCATTGTAGCGTGTAATGGAGTAGTCAACTCGATAGGTAAGTTTTCTGATTTTTTTTCTTTTCTATTTCTTCTGACTCGAATGTATATAATTAGAATGATAAACAGTTCAACTTCAGCTCAGTTCGGTTCAATTCTCTCAAAGTTTTAATTTCGATTTAAGAAGATTTATTTGATTATTTTTGTTTCTCTTTTTTGCTTCATCATTCTTCACTTTTCCTTCTTCTTCATCTCATTTTCATATTATCATTATATTTTTTTTCAAACATCATAAAACATCATGCCCATAACGAATTCACAGTTGCTACTTGCGTTACACGAAGAAATTTTCTTCTTATTTTTATTGTTCCTCCTTGACTTTAGTTTAACGGCCGTTGGTGCTGAAACGAAAATTTGAATGACATGGATTTGGAGATAGAGCGAAAATTGATAAAGATGACGAGATATGAACAAAAGGCAAGAAAAAAATGAATAATCAATCAATGAGACGTGGAAAGAAGACAATGACTTGCATTAGACTGATTTCTATTAACCATACTTAATTATTTATGTTGCAACAAACGCTTGTATTATCTGCTGATGTCGCCAATGGAAATGCTGATAAGTTCTTTGTGATACTGGATTTAAATTTAATGTTTTGTTCGATTTTGATTGGAAATATTAATAATTGATGTTATTCTTGTTGAGATATTGAGTACAAGCTTTGATATTTAAATGATTTTACAAGATACAGCTATAGATGTTGGTCTGTAACATTAATTTTTATTTATTTTTGGTGCACTAAATTTAACGAAACTGAATGAAAGATTCAGAACCTTACGTTCAGAATTTGTACGGTTCTGAAAATTCAAATTCCAAATGACCGTTATGGTTCTGAAAATTCAAATTCAAAATAACCGTTATGCGTGTTTATTGATAAATTTTTTTTATTATTATATTCTGAAAATTTTTTGTCAGTAATATTGTCTTTTAGCAAACTTCAAGGAACGAAATATAAAAAATGTAAACAAAAATTTCGAGAGTTTAAAATGCAATTCTCTGATTCATATAATTTTGTGATAATAAAAAAATTAATTTTTAATAAAAATTCTTTCTCAAACCCATTCAGTTTCGGATTTGTCATTTAATCGAACATATCCACTTGCAACTAAGCGCAATGCCTTCGGAAATGCAATATGCTCTGCTACGTGTATTCTTTTCGTGAGAGATTCAACAGAATCATTTTCCAATATGGGCACGATTTCTTGAACTATAATGGCACCTGTGTCAACATTCTCATCTACAAAATGCACAGTGCAACCAGATTCATCATCTCCAGCTTCTAAAGCTTCTTTTTGAGCTGTTATGCCTTTATATTTTGGCAATAGACTTGGATGGATATTCAGCAATTTTCCCTTCCATTTAGACACAAAGCCCGGAGTTAAAATTCTCATAAAGCCAGCAAGACAAATAATTTCAACATTGTGCTTAATCAGCTCATTATGTAAAGCATTATCAAATGCATCACGTGTTGCGTAATCCTTATTGCTTATAACTGTAGATGGAATATTTGCCTTTGCAGCTCTTTCTAGTCCAAAAACACCAGCTTTATTAGACAGAACAAAAACGATTTCTGAACACATTCCCATTGTAGTATTTTTTGTTGCATCAATCAATGCTTGAAGATTTGATCCACTGCCAGAAATCAACACACCAACTCGTTTTTTTGGAACTGATAACAAACGTTCAACACGTTCAAAACATGATGCAAAATGTCTCACAATAACTTGATGTCCATGAGGCTTATACGGAATTATCTTGCCGATAACAGAAGCACTTGATCCGTAAATTGATTTGAGAATTTCTAATTCGTGTTCCTTAGATACAATCATAATCATTCCAATGCCACAATTAAAGGTTTTAAGGAGTTCCAATTTATCAATATTTCCATTTAATGATAACCAGGCAAAAGCAGGTGAAATGTTAATTTTCTTTGCATCCAATTCCGCTGTTAAATTATAAGGAAGAACTCGTGGAATATTATCCCACAATCCACCGCCTGTAATGTGTGCAAGAGCTTTAACATATCCGGTTTTTAGGGCTGGTAAAATCTGTTTAGTATAAATTTTTGTTGGTTCCAAAAATTCTTCACCGAATGTCTTTCCAGATGCACTAAATGGAGCTATATCTGTCCATTTGTAATCAGCCAATTCAAAAAGCTTGTGGATCAAACTAAATCCATTGCTGTGAACACCGTTTGATGGAAATCCAATGATAATGTCACCAACTTCCAAGCAATTCTTCTTTGGTAAAATATCTTCATGTTCAGCAATGCCGAGAGAAAAACCAGCAAGGTCATATACGTTGGGATTATACATGCCAGGCATCTCTGCTGTTTCACCACCCAATAATGTACTGTCACTCTGACGACATCCTTCAGCAATGCCGGATACAACATTTGTAGCTACATTTACATCCAACTTTCCACATGCAAAATAATCCAAAAATGTCAATGGTTCGGCTCCATTACATAAAATGTCATTATTGCACATTGCAACTAAGTCGATTCCAACTGTATCATGTTTACCAAGTTGTTGAGCAATTTTCAATTTTGTTCCTACACCGTCTGTAGCCAACACAAGCATGGGGTCCTCAAATTTCGTACCACAATCGTTGATTCTAAATAAGCCACCAAATGATCCAAGTCCACCAATTACACCTTTCCTGTCTGTTGACTTTGCGTGAGGTTTAATATTATCAACAAGCTCATTTCCAGCTGTAATATCAACTCCACTATCTTTATAACAAATTGATCTTGTTTCTGTTTTTCCTTTCGTCCAATGAGCTACTTCTTTATGCAAGACTTCCTTAAAGTTTTTAACAATCACTTGTGGTCCATCATGATCACGTTGTGTGACACTTCCAATCATTCGAGCTTCCGGAATTGCTTCCCATTCAAAATCATTTCGTGGCATGATAATAATCATTCCAAGTCCACAATTAAATGTTCTCAACATCTCATTAGCATCAACATTACCATGTGCTGCTAACCAGCTGAACACTTTTGGCATTGTCCATGTAAGTGCATCAATCTGAACGGATAAATGTTTTGGTAGAATTCGAGGGATGTTTTCGAGCAGACCTCCGCCAGTTATGTGAGCTAAAGCTTTGACATATCCATTACGAAGGAATGGAAGAGTTTCAGAGACGTAAAGTCTTGTTGGAGTTAAAAATTCCATTCCATATGATTTATGTGTATCACTGAATTCTGCCATGTCTGTTAATTTGAAGCCAGTTTGTTGGAATATCTTATTAACTAATGAAAATCCATTACTATGAATTCCACTAGATGGAAGTCCGATGACCATATCACCAACATGAATATCATTAATTTTTGGCAAAAGTTCATTATATTCGGTGATTCCAACACAATATCCAGCCAAGTCATACTTTCCTTTTCCATACATTGATGGCATTTCTGCTGTCTCGCCACCAATCAAGGCACAGTTTGATTTTCGGCAACCATCTGCAATTCCTTTGACAATTGTGGCAACTGTTGGAACTTCCAAATGACCACAAGCAATATAATCCAAAAATCCAATAGGTTCTGCTCCATTACAAAGCACATCATTTACACACATTGCGACTAAATCAATACCAATCGTATCCCAAACATTCATTGATTCAGCAATTTTTAGTTTAGTGCCAACACCATCAGTTCCTTGAACTAGCACTATGTCTTTGTAATTTGACTCTTCTCCATTGGAATTGATGTACTTAATGTCATTAAGTCTCATGAGACCTCCAAAACTACCTATTTGACCCACAACTCCACTTCGATGAGTACCATATGCTAATGATTTGATTCTTCCAATTAAAGAGTTTCCAGCTTCAATGTCGACGCCACTTTCCTTATAGGTCAATGGATGTCTGGTAGAAATTGAGGAAAATAAAATAAAAATGTTACTTTGAAATGAAAATTTATCCAGAAAATATTCCAGGATGGTTTGGTGTTGTGCCTGGCTCCAAGATAGCACCACACCAGCCCCATGTCGGAATATTTTTAATTCCGTTCGGATATGCTTGATACTTACATTTGAAAAGATTTCTTTGCAATATCGCGACGATATTGTGATCCGTCAAATTTGATGACGTCACATGCCTTTGTTGCCAAATCAGCAGCCTTTCTCAAATTATCGGCTAAAGTAATGCTGATTAAAACACGGCCACCATTTGTAATCCATTCGTTTCTGTTATTTTTGGATGTTCCACTGTGAAATACGATGTGATTGTCCATCTTTTCAATGTTCTCAATTCCACTAATTACACATCCTTTTGTTGATGTTTCTGGATATCCTTTTGAGGCCATAACAACACCCACTGCATTAATGTTTGATTTAAATTTCAGTTCTGGAACATTACATAAACTATTTGTGCATGATGCCATCATTAAATCGTACAAGTCTTCGTCAAGCAATGGCAAAATTACTTGAGTCTCTGGATCACCAAAACGGCAGTTAAATTCTAATGTTTTGGGTCCATCGGGTGTCAGCATCATGCCAGCATACAGTATACCATTATATTCAATCTTTTCGTTCCTCAATCCGTCAACAGCACGTTGCAAGACTTGAGTTTTAACGATTTCAAGTTCTTGTTGGCTGATTAATGGACATGGGCAATATGCTCCCATTCCTCCAGTATTTAAACCTTCATCGTTGTCCTTTAATCTTTTATGATCTTGCGCTGGAGGAAGGATTCGAACAGAATTGGAATCAACAAGTCCCAAAACAGAAATTTCTTGACCCGAAAGCTTTTCCTCGACTACAACCACATCACCAGCGGCACCAAATTTGCGATCTCCCAAAATTTCATCAACAGCTGCACATGCTTCCTCAATAGTTTCGGCTACTATAACACCCTTACCAGCTGCCAATCCACTAGCTTTAACCACAAGAGCATTTGGTGTGTTTCGGATAAATTCTTTAGCTTTTGATGCATCCGTAAATGATCCATAACGAGCTGTTGGAATCTGATGTCTGATCATAAAGTCCTTGGACCAACTTTTATCTGATTCGATTCTCGCTCCAGCTTTTGATGGTCCAAAGCAATGAATTTTTGCAGCTCTTAGCTCATCTGTGATTCCATCTGCTAGTGGATCTTCTGGTCCAACTACGACAAGGTCAATATGATTGATTTTACACCATGTAGCGATGCCCTATTTAAAATAGATTAAAAAATATATTTTATACGATCAGTTTTAAGTAGACATCAGATTGAATAAAAAAACAATAACAATGATAAAGGAAATAAGACGCAGGGGTCAAAACAGAAAAATGCATCAATAACAACGTCATGATAATGTCGAGACAAATATTATTGATAATACACACCTTGAAATCTTTAAGATTGAGTTCATTGTTGCTTACAAGTTTAACCTTTTCTAGTTGCGATATTCCAGCTGATCCAGGAAATGCGAAGATTTTTGTGACATTTTTGCTTTGTTGGAGCTTCCAGGCCAGAGCATGTTCTCTTCCTTTAGTAATTGCAAAGTTTAATATTGTTAATTAATAAATTTTAATAATATTAACAAGTAATTTTTAATAAAATGTCAAAATCAAAATAAATTTTTACCTCCACTTCCAATCAACAATAAATTCTTTCCCGTCATAATATTACTTAAAATAATATTAAATTCTCAATGAATTAAGCCGGTCTTGAATTGTCTTGAAATTATATTTTATAAGTGATAATTCAAATAATTGTAATCGACTTGAACTCGCTTAGTTATGAATTTATACTGAATTTAAAATTTATTATACGTGATAAATATGAGCACACATGTTTAATGTTTACTGTTATTGTTGTATTGGAGTTTGCTGAGTTTCAGCTGTATTCAGCGTAGTAAAATATTATTACAGCATTTTTGTAAACAAAAATATCGGTTTAGGAAACTTTAATGGCAAAATTTTACCTGATAATGTTTTTGATTTTTATAAATTAAAGTTGAATTTAATTTTTTAAAAATTAAATTAAATAAAATTATAACAAAAGAAGCCATATTTCGTATAAATACAATACTTATATAGATCATCATAGAGAATTGGAACCAATTTTTCTCTCGAGAAATCACGTTTTGGAACTTAGCCAGGAGCCACCCCCCTTCAAAAAGGATTTTTTCTGAACAATTGTATTTTTAATATTTTTTGAAAGCTATCTTCAATAGTACTCATATTAAATATATAACATTCTAAGGGGTCATTCATAAATGACGTCAAACAATCAATGAAATTCAAAGAACCCCTCCCCCTTGGGTAACAAAATTTTCATACAAAAAAATCCTTGTATGGAATATAACACAGCTCTAGAGTCGCCTCCTCCCATAAAGGTGCCATTCATAAATGACGTCATGTTAAAAATAAATTTTTTTGAACCGCTAAGAATTGGATATAATTTATGGACGATCCTAAATGTTGGATTTTGTGAAGCTTTTTTGTTTTTGTTGCACTAAATTTAACGAAATTGACCGAAATACTTTCAGAATTTGTATGGTTCTGAAATTTCAAATTCAAATTAACCGTTAAAACATAACAAAAAATCTCAAATTAATATTTTAATGAGTCTTAAACCTCAATCTTCTAATAATCAATTCATTGATCCCAGCCCACAATTCCAGCCACTTGATAAGTGTGAAACCCATCACAATATGCTGATTAAATAAAAATTCAACTTCAACTGCACGTGTTCAAATGGAATAGCGAGATAATTATGCAATAATATCCATTTCTATTAATTACATTGAATAGCAATCTTATCATGCACATTATACAGTTGTAAGCAAGAAACATTCAATTATGAAATGGATATACTTATATTAAAGAGATGTCTTTGACAACGTCAGTTCAATTAGTAATAATTAGTCTAAGAATATTCCTCATACACATTTGTGCACGCAGAATCCATCAATGCTTGATCTATTATTAGCAAATGAGCATAACGAGACATAAAGGAGTTGGCTGTTGCCATAAACTTGAACTTTATGTATAAAGTTCAATTTTAACGGGTTAGGATGATTGTAAATAAATGGTCAGCAGTAAGCAAGCAAGTAAGTAAAACGCACGTGTGCCTCACAACAGGTTTCTTCTTCTTCTTGATTGTGTTTCATTTACTCTCTCTCCATGTCCATGTCGTGCTGACTATTAACTGCATTGGAGTACAAAAAGAAGAAATATCAGCAGTTAAGTTGTTTGTACCTTTTTTCATATTCTAAACTTCTCAACATCATCATCGCTAGCGATTCTTTTGTTTTGTTGCTGAGCTTCTTTTGCAATTTCTTCTTTTTCTGTCTTTCGAGATTATGTTCTATTAGCAGGCTTTGCTGTGCTTTGTTTGATTTTGTTTGTGGCTTGTTGTTGTTTGGAAAAAGAGTTGTGACGCACTTTAAAATGGCAGGGTTGATGCTGTGGATAAGCGTTGATGTTTTTATGGAGGCGGATTTTAAGTCAGGCATAATGAAGGCAATATCATACTTTCTATTTTCAAAATGGACTAAAAAGAATAGAAAAGTCAGGAATCAACCAATTAATATTTATTAGAAATTTTATTCTAGATCCTTTAACCTTTTTTTATATCCAAAAACATTTACACAAATGTGTGAAAAGTCATTATTAGTTGTTTTGGATCTGATCGTGAAACTTTAAGTTGTTAAGAACTCTTCACAGCATGAAATAAAATAGAAGACATGTTTTTACCTGAATTTGTTACAGTGGCTAAAATGGATTGGAACATGAATCCAATTAATTACTTTTAGATGCTTGCTTGGTTATTAAGTCAAGACGACATCTTTATATTCATGTTTTAGTGATTTTTAAAAAGTTATGGATTCTGTTTAACTATTGAAAGTAATATTGATTATTTTGAAACATTAAAAAATTGAAAATTTTCTAATGTGAACTTTTTTAAATGCCTACTCTGATGCATTTTATGTTTTAAATCTACATATGCAAATAAGAAGATCACATTATGACATTCGTAAGACGATCGTGACTAGAATGATGCAGAATAAAATCAAGAAATCAGTAGACAAAACAACTGACTGCTTATAATGAATTATTACGCAGCTATAAATCTCATTTAGTTTATTCAAATTTTTAGTGCATGCATGTACTGTTCCCATATGTGTGGATATGATTTTCGATTAATTTGTTTAAAAACTTTTCATGCAATAAATTAGAAGAGAAAAAGTTGAAGATTTTTGCATAAATTTCCAATAATTTTAGTAAAATGAAAATTTAATGCGCATAAATTATGAGTGTAGAAAATAAAATTGGACATTAAACTGATCTCACTTAACTCTTTTCCTTCTTCTTCTTCTTCAAATTGCTCTATGGATGTTAATGGTCAACACTTTTTAATGGGTTAACATGCTCGACACAAAGTTGTCTCTAAATGGGATTTAATGTATTGGAAGTTATTAATATAAATAGCCTCAACTCATTGAATTGAGCATCATAAAGTGTACGGTACACGAAAATATTAAGTTCAATTTAAAAAGTGATAAATGTCGATTAAGGGAAGATTTATGCTGAATAAAGGACATTGTATTATTGTTCCGGTTGATTCCGCAGATTTTTTATATGACAATCAACAAAGCACTTGAGTATGAGAGGACAGAGACATGAAATGATTGCGGTTTTAAAATGCGGTTCCATCCACAATTGTTTGACTTGACAAATCGTCAATCTGCAGCTAAATGTTGTCACTTTATCAAATCAATTTGAAATGAAACTGAAAAGTTCTAACTGTGAAAATGAAATAAATCAAAAAAACGCAGCCACATGGGTGAATGGAAAGGGTCAAAAATGCCTGACGTTAATAATGCCATTGACCGCAGAGAGTGAGTAACTGATTGTTCATTAACAGTTTGTAAAGAGAGAAATTCTTCAAGGATCATTTGCGATGACAAAAATATTAGAACTTTAGTCTCTATTCAGCCTGAACTGACAAAAAAAAAATCACAATCTTTTTATGAAAATAAACAAGACAAGTAAGGAAGTCCACATTGATGTGGTACTAAAGCGCATTTTTCTGGTTCTTCTTATTTTAGAAAATTTAAAATTAATTTTGAAGTAGATGTGAGCTTCTCAAAATTCAGATTGAAATGTATCTCATATTCTGGTATAACCAGAGAGTCTGCATGTCAAAGTTCATCTTATTTGCACAAAATATTCAAGAGTTACAGCTGAAGATGAGTTTTGCACAGTTGTAAAGACCTCGGAATGCAATATTATATTGAGATCTATATTAAGTCACAGTTAAGGTACCTGAATGCAGAATTGAAACAATTTTGGTCAAAATATGAAGAACTTTAAGCAAATTAAGTAAAATTTCGTGTAAAAATATGACAGAGGTCAATATTAGTGGCTTTAACTCAAGTAGGAAGTGAAAAGGTCCGAAATCCTTTTCCCAAGCCTGGTCCTAAATATGAAAGTCATCAGTGTACCTAAAATGCACTCTAATAAACCTTTCATGTAGATTCATTTGGGATATCAGTGATTAAAATAAACAAAGTGACACATTAGCTTCATTTCAAACAAAATCCCTTAAATGTGCTAAAAAAAGAAAACAAAAAAGTCTATGAGGGGTCGATGAAAGTATTTTTTTGTGTTTAAATCATCATCAATAGAACTTTCTATCTGTTTTTTATTTTGCCACTTTTTTAAAAAAATATTGAATTATTTTTAGGGTTGAAAACAGCGATGAAAAAAGATTTTTGGGTGCTTAACTAGTTAATGACCTATAACAAAATAAATTTTTCATGTCTACAATATCAAAATGATTATTAAATTGCTAAAAAATAAGTTGCAACACTGAGATAATCAATTTTTTTTTTTCAGAAAAAAAATTCACTCAAAAAAATAATATTTTTTTAAATTAAATAAGCAGCATGAAGGAAGAAAATAAAGAGAAAAGTGAGACACATGGCATGACGCGGTGAAATGATGAAAGTCAAGTGACTGCAATGATTACATTTATGGCACTTTATAAAGTAAATATGAAGTCTGCTATGTCAATTTATCATAATTTATTGTAATTCTTAGTGATAAATATTTTGACGACCTGTAGGAGTCCTTTATAGAACTCTTTTACCCCAAATGGCATCGAGTCGCTGTGCTGATAGATAATAAACATCTGTAACGCATCCAATTTCTTCAACAGATACTTATGTGCTGTAATTTTACTTCATAATTCATATCGCTCGAGTAGAGTGAAAGGATGTAAAGCATGACATAAAATATTGAGATTCTGGATTTGAATTTTTGAAGATGATTTGTTATATAGAGAGAATAGGGTATCTAAAATTGTATATTGTTCCTCAATACTCCAGAATTTGCAAAATATATTCATATTGGACCCATTTTAAATTAAGCCTAGTATACCCTAGGGTGCCCACCTATTCTACCCTAGGGTACCCCACCCATTCTAGGATACCCTAGGTGAAGGGAAACGGTAGGCTAGATAGAGACACCTTTTTTAGGTTGGGTAGGGTAGTACCTCGGATAGCCCTTTGAAACTCTTAATTGAGTTTTTAAGCGGGATTTAAGCTGGCTCTTAACCAGACTATTATTTCTTAAAGCAATTTTCAGCATTTTTTAATTTTTTCATAGGTCTCGAACTCAGAATTGCTGGGTCAATGTTACAATTTTCTGCTACCAGTTCATCAGACCATTAAGCTACTGAGCCACTTCAGCTAAAAAATGCAATATATGCATCAAAAAGCCATAATATTTAATGATAACAACCTAAAAATCACCGTTTGACACATCTCCAGAACCCCTACGCACAACTATAAAATAAACAAAAAGTTGTAACTTGATGCAATCTCTAAAAACTTCTAATAAAATTGTCAAAATATCAAAAAAGATAAGTTATGATTGACTTTGAAGGCTTCAAGTAGCACCAAACACACAGAAAATAAATATTTATTAACTTAAGCATGAGTCCATGAGTGTGTATTTATATTTCTTATCAAAAACTTCATTTAAAGCTGAATATTAAATGCATGGATTTTTTATGTGTTTGTAGCACATCCATAATTTATTCATTTATAATTTTTTTTTTGAAAAAAAAAAAAAAAAATATTGTGATTATCATTCATTTACAAAATATAACGATAAATCCAATTTATGTGTCAGCATAAAGAAGGAGAATAAGAAGCAAGAAAGAAGATAAATAAAATAATACGTTGTATGTAAACTTTATCGTGTAAAGGCATTGAACTGCTTTTAGGCTTTGTTATTGTTTTCTCTCTTTCTCGCTTGCAACTTTAATGCTTTGCTTTATAAAGACGAGATTGAGTGAGATGTGTGTAAAATAAGAAGAAAATTGTTTAAAGGAGTTGTAAATGCATGGATGTTTAATTATGGCGCAATTTCTGTTGGAAGGACATTGAAGACTATGATGAAAGGGCAATATTGGATCTAGGATAAAGTCATATTCATTTGAATCTGCCAGTACGAGAGTAAGAGAGCAATAAAATCAAAAATATGTAATGTTCTGATCTAAAAAGTCGTGAAATCGATTCCATCAACCCAGATCTTAATTATTGCATCAAACCCATGCTAATCTCTAACCGATAAAATACATGTCTCAGTGGTGTAGACCATAATGTGATCACTGAGCAAGATGCTGTCATACTCACATACTCTATGTG
Source organism: Chironomus tentans (assembly GCA_963573255.1). NCBI lineage: Eukaryota > Metazoa > Arthropoda > Insecta > Diptera > Chironomidae > Chironomus > Chironomus tentans. The sequence continues at coordinate 12,968,472 of OY754303.1, forward strand.
TTTTGAGATTTTTTCTCAAAAAATTCTAACAAATTGAAGAAAATTAATCTGAATTGAAGTCTTTAATGTCAAAACACCCCTCTGGCTATTGCTTCCCATTTTTGAATGCACACCAGACATAGAGACAATCCGAGAGAAATCAAACCTCTCAAACATCCAATCTCAAAAAAATCACGCTAAGAACATGATTGTAGTGTCTCGATCGTTGCGTGCTGTTCGGAGAGAGATGAAATCGAGACTTGAACACTTGTGTTTGATATGATGAGCATATAGAAATGGAGAAAGACGAAGAAGAAGTAGTTCCATAATTTAGCTTGAAAAGAGAAGAATAAGAAAAAGAAAAATAATTTTTTATGAGTATATTACATATTATTATTATGCAGTTTCTTATTTATCAGCCCTGTCCCTTTCAATTTGATCTTTCTTCTCATTTTTCTTCGTTTCCAATTTTTACGTTACTACGCTTGGTAGTAATAATATCAATAATAATAATGACGATGTGTAGTAATCATACTTTTTATTAGATTTAAGAAAAACACAAATTAAAATAAAATACAGAAAGTGTTCGAGTGACTTAAAATAAGGTTTACACAGGTATAGATGGATCATGTTCCATAGTCTTGACTGTACTATACAAACTTTGATTTATTCTTAATGCTAATGCAGCATTTACAAACAAATTGTGTATATTGATGCACATTTTGTAAGAAGTTCAAGCCTTTTTGTGTGACAGTAAGTGAGACGCATTCAAAACCTGTTTTTTGTGTTCATTCTCCGTGCTCACAATAGATTAATATTGATAAATTAATATGACGATGACGATTGACTAGTAAAAATAATTCTTTTACTCGAGGCAATCTCGAGTTTATCTCTGAATAGAGAAAAAAAAATATTTAATATTTGCAATAAATTGAGGCATTAAAGCAATAAAATTCAATTGATTGCACAGATTTATGCAATAAACAGTTTGCTTTAAAAAAACGTAACATATGACTTTAAAATTATAATCGCATAATTGATTCAGTTATTGATCTTGTTCTGATATATTTTAATATGTTTATATTGATGCTATCATCGAGCCAATAAATAGGGGGAGATGTAAGAACATCGAATTAAAGCATTAATTATTAAAATAGATTCAGAAATAAAAATATTGTCGAGAGGTTTGGAAGGGGGTGTTAGGAGGTGCTTGTGGCGCATTTTTGTTGTTTTTAAAGCTGATTTTGAAATTGATTAAGGATATGATTGAGACTAGGGGCCAGTTTCTAGAGCTACTCAGGGTACTCCACCTACCCTACGCCTAAGGTTCCTTAAGTTAAGGGAAGGGGTAGGTGGGATATCCTATCTACCTTAGCTCTTCCCTTAACCTTAGGTGCCCTAGGTAGGTAGGGTACCCCTAATTTCAGTTTTTTAATATAAAATCTAAAGTCCCTCGCCTAAAAATCAAAATTCATGACAAACTGCTAATTCCTCAAAAATCCTCAAACCAAATTTTCCAGTACCCGCACTCAAAAGTCGCTGATTCATTAAAAATTCAATCTATCTGTTCCTTCTATTCATGAAGGGAGATAAACAATAAATGTAATCGCAACTTGCTAACTTGCGCGGCCGATTATGAAAGTCAATTTAAAATTTTTTCCGCTACATTGACGCTAAGTTTTTGATTCCTATTGTTAGCATGCAAACCATAAATAGTTTTTTAAAATTTTATTCTAAATCCTTAATATTATTTTTTATTTATTTAAATAAAATGCGATTCATCCTTTCGACATGCAAAACACTTGTTCGAATATTTAGTCCTATGTAAATCCCCTAATTGATGGAAACAGCTCAGCACATTGTTTTGTGTTTGATGAAATTTAAAAATAAAATATTCGGTCAGGTGGATGAAAGAAGCTTAATCTTATTTTTATGACCATGATATGGAAACTTTTTGATCCGATTTAAAATTTTCTGTTTGATATTTTTATTTTGTGTCTATTTTGTTAAGGAAGAGAGTAAGTGGCTGCATCTTCAGCAGGTAAATTGCAATCTAACCGTCCCAAATCTCGACAACATAATTCACCTATATGAAGAATCATACTCATCATCAAAAAAGGAGAGAATTAAGCAGCAAATAAAGGAAACATGAAAGTGTAATAATATTACATATGAGAATCAACAACAGATGTTCATGCTAAAAAAAGCAGTAAGTATAAATAGACTCGGAGGGATGAGGGGATAAACCTTTAAAAAATCGAATGTCATGAAAACGAAAATAAGCCGCTTTTTTAATATGGAATTATTTTTTTTTCTCTCTTTTTATCTCCGTTTCATCTAGCCCTTCTCTCTTTCATTGGCAATTAATGTGAATTAGTGGTGAGTCACGATAAGCAATTATAATAGGTTAGGGAATCACTCTATTGTTTTTTTTATTTTTATTCCTCTATGCTCTTTATTATTATTATTGCTTCTTGTTATCTTAATATTCTTTCAACCTGTACATATATGCATTTTGGAAAAATAAAGTAAAGCAGCGAATACTTCTTGGTAAATGTTTATTGCTTTTTAGGATATGAGTTCTGAGGATGATTGTGGAGGGTTTGGTGGTCAGTTTGTCCATCCTGGTATGGTTAAGCAAATTTTGGCAAATTCAATATCTTGAAATGGTGTTTAATATTTCTATGGGATAGCTTTCGGAATAGCAATGATACAAATCTGCTGGAAATTAGAAACTTACAGGAAGAATCTGGATAAGAGCCTGTTTTCAAGGAACTTTAATGAGAATAAAGTCTTTCATTATTAAAAAATAAAACAAATTACAAGGGAACTTTCAAATTCAAATTTTTGCGCCTTTTTTTCCAAAATTTGTTCACAACAATGTGTTTTAGAAAATTAACATTTTTTCAACTTTTTAGAATGATTGCAAACGTAGATAGTTTACTAAACTCTTTGCTCCGATAATTTCTATTAAAAGTGATCGTTTATTAATGAATTAATGCTAAAATAAGGTCAAATTTTGATTGAAAACTTCTCAAGTGGAAAATATTTTTTTCCCGCGTAAATTTGTTTTTGATTTTAAATTTATTGAAGATATGGCGAAATAACGATAAATTTGAATTGATATTAACGTCAATTCACTTATTTTGGAAATGGTTTTAGACCTAATTAGACCCCTTGATTAAGCCCCTGTAGTGGAAAATACAATAATTATTTTTTAAACTTCTAGAATCGAAATTTAGATTTGTTCCTTCAAAATTTAAAGTTATTCCTCATTATTCGATGCTTCTTATGTCCAACCCACCAAACTAACTTCCAAAGCAATCAAATTACTCCTCAAGCCATTAAAAAAACTTTAAAATTACAATTTTACACCCTCATATGTAGTAACTCGAAAATTAGATAATTTTTTCTACTTGTTTTTTAATTTTTCACGAGGGACAAATCGCACATTTATGGTTATCGTTAACAATAAAAATTAATGAAAGATGATATTCTCAGAATCATTGGACATTCACCGGACATCATATCATTAAAAAAAATTTCTATTTTTTATTGACACATAACAAAAAATTGTCCTTTTCCCATGCTGATAAGCTGCAATAGAAATTTTATTGTTCTAAAAAAATTTTTCCAACATTTGTGAGACAATAAAAAAGTGAAATAAATATCCAGCATATCCATGAGTACTTAATATGAGATGTCACATGAGAGATAAATTTAATTCAATAAACAGAAAGTTCAACTGAAAATGACAGCAACCTTTCGAACTCTTTGCGACCTTATTTATTATCATGTTATGGATTATTTACTTTTTGCGGAAATAGTCGAGAAATTTACGACACATTTTTTGCATGGATGCTTAAAACCAAAAATTTACGATCGTTTCCCGTAAACTATCAAACTATAAATGGGAAAAAAATATTTTTTTGGGTAAAAAAGGGGTATTTTGTAAATGGAATTGAATATGACTTTTTTTGTGGTAAACTAATGACGTAAAAAAGGTTAAACTGCTCACATAACATGTTTATTTATGGAAGCGCTAAATCAAAATTCAATTTTATGGGATTGACAGATTTTTTGTGACATTTTATGGCCTCAAAAAATCCCATTGAGACCAAATATCGTTATGGATCATGAGATTGCAACTGCATATGCTTCAATGATACATAAATATTGATAAATTTACTGTCGATGAGGGATTTTAAGTGCATTGAACCAAATTTACAGTTTTTCAGTGTTGTTTTGTAGCTTTTTGCATGAGTCTTATAAATTTCGAGGCTTCTATATGTGTGATTAGTCTGTGAAGGTGACAGATGCCTACCTAGACAGAATCTTGAACAATCGAAGAGGATCTATGTGTTTTGAGAACTAGATTTGTTCAGACTCTATTTAGGGATCTTGATTATTCAGCATAAGCTCTGAACAACGACTGTGCTTAGATATTATTGTTTTCATCAGGATCAGCTGACGTCTGGCCTCCTATATTTCTCAAGATTAAGGTGGTCAGATTATTTTTGTGAAAATCAATTCTAGTAGAATTAACGAAAACTTTCATGAAAAAAATCCAGCACGTAGAACAAAATTTTAAAAAGTTTCCGGAGCAGCTTTAAAAAATCCAACAGTTCTGGAAAATAACGAGCAAATGGGCAGCCTACTCAAGATACAATATTCATAAATATCTTAAATTCAGGCTATTTTATAGAAATTTCTGCGACAGAATGTTCGTTTCCTTTACCTTAGACCCCAGGTTTTAACTTGGAAAAGCAGGGGTGCAGTCAACAGGGGTTTTGGGGGTCAAAATTACCCATTGATGGAAATATTCTTCAATTTGCTAGGATTTTATATTATAAACCCCATCTCCTTCCCCTGGTAACGTTACTGCAGAGAAGTTAAATCGGGTTCAGATTACAGGCTGTTCTACCATTTTGCGCATGTGAATGAATGTCGACTAAATGCATTTTTGTGGTATCATCTTAGTCTTTCAATTATTCTGAGTTGTTGGTCGTGTAGGACAACATTAAAGTCGCAGACAGAAAGTATATGAAAAATCCTTTTTTGAAAGCAGTCAGCAAGTTCATCAACATACATCTAACTTAACAACTCTGCAGTTTATTTTTTGGAAACCACAAAATTTTCTGCTCTAAAATTTCATTAGCCACAATTGATGTTCATTTGTGTAAATTTTGCATCGACTGCACAATCTCTCTCCAGCATAATGAAATTATTTTACAACAATGGAGTAAACACGCTTGGCACACATTGCATTTTATTGACTGAATTATGTGAGTTTGGTTTCAAATTTAATTGATGGAAGATTAAATTGCATATATTTGCAAGATTTTTTTTATTTATATTTATACATGCATGGCCCATGCCCATTTGATTGACTTTAATTATTACAGGTGATTATGGCAATGTGAAAGAGGATATGAATTTATTAATGATAATTAGCATTATATGCAAAATATTATCAATTTAATTAAATTTGATCAGGCTAATGAGGTCCATATTTTCAAGTGGTCATTATTGATTAATTACACGTTTTCATTTACATCGTAATGTGATTACAATTTAAACTTTTTTTTACATCGAGATCTGTGCAATTTTTCTCTTTGAGTTGAAAAATGAAGTAATTATCGTCTGAAAAATAATAAGTGCGATTTTAATTGCATTTATTTGAATTTTATCAAATGAATTTTAATTTTTTATATTTGGAAAAAAATTCTGGTTTATTTACGTTTCAAAATGGAATAAAAATTTGATTTTAATTTTGTTGAGCTATAGTTTAAATTAATTTTTACATTAACCTTTAAATAAAGAAAGGAATAGAGACAGATATTAAAAACTTGTTTTAAACAAAATTTAATTCTTTTAAAATTTTAATAAAAACTTCAAAAATACTCCAGTTTTTATTAGAGAATTGAAAAAAATATATTAGTCTTAAAATAACTTAAACGTATATTAAATTATAAAAAGAGTTCATTTAAAGAAGATTGGTAACCAAGAAAAATTGTAAATTTATTAAAACTTTTTCAATATTAATTTTTAGTTTTTTTGAATTGTAGAATTCAAAATTTTTAAACTCTAGTTTTTAAATTTAAAATTTTTTAAACTCTGGTTTTTAAATTAGAAAATTCAAGTTTTTTAAACTCTAGTTTTTATATAAAATTATTTCAAAAAATTAAAATTTTATTAAATAATTTAAATTTTATTAAAATTTTTAAGTAAAAAATTCTATTTTTAAACAAAATTAATTCATTTTATTATTGATTTTCTATATTTTGATTTTATCAACATCTAAATAATATTTTTAATGAAAGAAAATCTGAAAAAATTTGCTGAATAAATAAAAATAAAATACTCAAAAAGTTATTGTTTTTAAAAAAATATTGCTTTTATTTTTTCCATAAAATCTAGTTCTATATCACAATTACGCTTATTGAAGAATTTGATTAAAAAAATTTGAGATCATTTTGAATATTTTTTTCTTTTTTAAATTTCTTCTATGAGATCAATTACGATTTAAAATTTTTTCTTAAAATTATAATTTCTATTTCAAAGTATCAATTACAAACTGTAAGGCACTTATTACTAAATTTGTGATTTTTGAACTCTTGTTGGCATCTTTTGGTTTCTTTTTATTGCTGGATTTTCTTTTTGGCTGTGGAACTTCGCTTAAAATTTCTTCCTCAATTTGATTAATTTGCTCACAATTTGTTGTGTCATGTTCAAATGCAATTCCACTGTCTTCACTGAAGTGGCTGTATTGTGAGTGATTTCCATACGAGTCTAATCGTCGTCTTGTTGTCTGATTGATTCTGAAGCTACTGCGTGGTGACGAGAAGACTGAAGTTGATGGAGATGCCGATTGGAAGTTTTCTGAGATTGGTGGGAAGATGAAATGCCCCTGATTGAATGGACTGGATGGCGATGATGGTGGACTGATGTGGAAGTTTGGGAGTTCTGTGGAAAATAAATTAAAGATTTATTAGATATTTTATATTTTTTAAGTTAAAATATTTTTTAATTTTTAAAATTAAAATTTTTAATATTTTTTTAAAAAAATGTTTAAAAATTTAAAAAAAAAGTTTATATTTTAAAAAATATTATTAATTTTTAAAATTTTAAATTTTTAAGTTTTTCAAAATTTAAATTCTAGTTTTTTAAAATTTTCAACTTTTAAATATTATAACAGAATTTTTTAAATTTGTGTATTAATTTTTTTAAATTCGAATTTTAATTTTTAAAATTTCAAAATTTTCTTAAAACTTGCACAATAACAACAATAAACCATCAACAAACCTTGTGAGCATCTGCAAAGTGCTTCATAAAATGCCTGCACCAACATTTCATTGTCAACTGGTGAGGGAAGTGGCGAGGATTGTGAATTGTCACTTCTTATTGGAATCGACATCGGTCTTGTTGGTGAACTTGGTTGTGAATTTGATGTTTGAGAATTTCTCAAAATTTCACTGTTTGCAACTTCTTCCTCGTCGGGAATATTAAATGGAACTGCCATTTTTATTTTAATGTCTTTTTATTTTTCAAATTATTTTTTTCACTTTTTCAATTTAATTTTTTATTTTTATATTTTTTTTGAAAACTCTTCTTAATTTTTATTTTTTAAGAGCTGTTCACAAAAACACGTCTGAATCGACTGAGATCAAGAATAAAACTGACGCTATGCTGTTGCGTTATTCTGATGCATCGCCCTACAATATTATTTTGTTTATGCCTGACTGTCTATGTGTAAGTGGTTAAACTGCATTTTACATCTATGTGTGATCTAACTTAATTTCAAACTTTATTTTTTGTATGTATTGTCCTATAATGCATCGTAATTCTCCCCTCCACTTTTTTTCTTGTGCTTGCTTGTTTTCACTTCTTATTGCCTTTTTGTTGTGTCTATTATTAAAATATAGGTATAGTCAGTGTACATCATAATATCCTATAATATTTTACATATACATTACAAGATTATCTCCAAAACATCCATGCATAAAATTTCATTTCTCGCTGTCCAAAAAATTAATATCGAGCAACAAAGAGAGCCATTTGACATCAATTGATCCATAAATTAGCAACATTTAATAATTAAATCTCATAAAATTTTCATCGCACATAACGCGATTTATGTACAGGCAATATGTTCCATCAAATTATTTCATGCTGCTGATTGATATGTTGCTACTTGCCCTTCACATCACTCAGCTACTGTTGCTGTAGTGATGTATTCTGACACATTATCCATATGTAAATATATGTAATAAGCACGAGACGGGCGAAACGATATTGTTTTCAAATTAGTTCACGGCAATAAATGCAAATGTTGGAAGGCAATATTGGAAGCATTATTGACGTTTAGATGAATTTTAATCAATGTGCAAGTGTTTTTTTTCTATTTTTGAGGCGAATTTTATTGATTTTTGTTACAATTTTTATTTGATTTGATGAAATTGATGAATTTTTTTGGAATTGGATTGTGACGAATTTATTTGTTAATTTTTTTTATTGTTTGATGGAAATTTGTTAAGGTTTGAAAAAATGCAGTCGGTAGTCACAAAACAAAGGTTTGAATATATTTTTTATGATGTTTGCTTGCAGATTTTATGAAAATGAAGCATCAGACAATAAGTGAACTGCCTTTTAGTAATACTATGACTTATACTAAGATTTATTAAAATGCCTTAATCAAGAGTCATCGTAAAATAAAAAATTTAAATTTTCACAGTTTTTATAAAGTTAAAAATCTTTTTGTAAATTAAAAATCAATTTTTTTGAAATTAAAAATTTTGAAAATTGTAATTTTTTGAAATTAAAAATTTTGAAAATCGTGATTTTTTGAAATTTAAAAATCATAAAGATTTAAATTTTTTGAAATTAAATTAAAAAATTTAATTTTTTAAATTAAATTAAAAAATTTAATTTTTTAAATTAAATTAAAAATTTAATTTAATTTAATTTAAAATTTAATTTCAAAAAATTAGAAATTGTCAATATTTTTATTATTATTACATCTTTAATATTAAAAATTGTAATTTTTTGAAATTTAAAATCTTAAAAATTGCTATTTTTGTAAATTAAAAATATCAAAAATTGTAATTTTTTTAATTAAAAATCTTAAAAGTGCAATTTTAGAGATTAAAAATCTTAAAAATTTTAATTTTTTTAAATTAAAAATATTAAACATTTCAAGTCTTAAATATTTCAATTTTTACAATTCTTCAAAAAAAAATAAATAAAAACCAAAATTACTTTTTTCTTAATTTTTTATAATAAATTGTAATCATTGCCATTAAAGTTGATAAGCTCAATTTATGCAAAATGAAATCTGCTCAATCAAATTGTTGAGCAATCAAAACTAATTTATTATTTTGATTTTAAAATATTCCCTTATTCTTAAATTTATGGTCATAAAAAATCATCAAGTAGTCTGTCGCCGTTCAGACCACGTAACTTTAAATTTTGGAGAATATCTTCTGATTGGCCGGACGTGCCATTTAAAAAGCACAAAATTATGGTCATGATTTCGTATTAGCAGACAGCAACTCAAGACTGTGGAGATGATTCTGTGGTTTTTTCTTTGAAAAATCTCTCGAATACAATATTAATGCTTATTTTGGCTTCTTGTTAATATTTTTTATTTTCAAAAAAATTGACTAACATTCCAAAACAGAGCTGAACATCAAGCAATTCTTTTGAAAATAAATCACAGATCAGACACAATAAAAACATCAATTGAGGGTGAATAGCTAGTTTGACAACTGTAAATCCACCCATGTAAAATTAAACAAACTTAAAACTTCAGTTATCAATTGACGAATTAGACAGGAACAAATTTTGTATTTTCAAAATCACAATTAACCTGATGATTGATCATCCCCAAAGCAATTCCACATATTTATGAAAATCAGAGCAATTTACTCGAGGGGGTCGTTTGTAAATGACGTATATCAAAAAATGGGATTTTTTGTTCTATCTCTGTTTGATTCTGGAATGTTAGGAGTGGTGTGGCATGGATTTTTGGTGTCCGGGTCTAAATTTGAAATTAATTGCAGCTTAATTTGAATTTTGTGTTTTTTATAGGGTTTGCAAACATACCGTTTGCAAACAGTTTGTCGGTTTGCATACCGTTTGCATACCGTTTGCAAACTGTTTGCAAACAGTATGTAAATTTTCAAAACAAAATTAACCGTTAAACGTAAAGCATGATTCAGTGTAATTTTTGATTTTTTACCGACTTATATCATGTAATTCTTTATTTCATTCAACTCTGTATATTTAAACATGGCTAAAACACTATAATTAAGCTAAAAATTGCAATTTTCTACAAAAAAATTTCAAAGAGAATCTGCAAAAACATACAGAATTTTGATTTCAGTTTTTGCTTTAATTACTAATATTTTAATAAAAATTGATAATAATTATGTCATTAATCAGCTAATTAAACATTGCTCAAGTGATTCTGGCATTGTTTAATTAGTTAAAGTGCTTAATTTTAGCAAAGAAATCTTTGTTTTTTTAACGGTTATTTTTGTTTTGAAAATTTGCATACGGTATGCAAACAGTTTGCAAACGGTATGTTACAAACCGTTTGCATACCGGTTTGCAAACTGTTTGTAAATTTCCGAACCCTAGTTTTTTATATGAAACGTTAGGAGCCTTAACCAGGTCACTCTACCCTTACAATAACACAGAATGTCACACAGCTCTTAGTCCCCCTAAAAGTTGAACCATCATTAATGAACAACCCCCAAACCTAATCATACCAATTGAACATGAATAATAAAACTAAAAGGACGAAAATTACGAATGAATAAATAAAATTCAGTAAATAAAGACATCCGTAAATTTGATTAATGACTTTCATATTTGTTATGGATATAATTAATTTATTTCGGACAATTGCGATTGAAAATGCAACAAAAACAAATTTTTCGAGTGTTTCAAATTGACACAGAAATTGAGTCGATGCCTTTTGTGAAATTGAAACTCTTCATTAAATTCACTTCCTACAGCAACGTACACATGTATTGAATGTCCATTTATCATTCATAGTTTGCTGTTCAATTTTATTAGAGCAAACAAAAGTGAGAATTGTGAAAAATTTAAAGCATGACAAAAAAAGAAGAGGAACTGGGAAAAAAGTGAGGAATTTCGCATGCAAACCAAAACTAATATTTGACTTTTTGATTCGGGAAATTGAAACCCAGCATTAGTGACTGAAGTTGTCGTAGAGAATCAGAGCGCTTGCAGCACTTAATGATATACAATTATCGGCATTGAGTTTTGCATATTCGTGGAGGGTTATTGATTTATTGCAATTTACATGCTTTATTTACTTCCCATCAGTTACTTCTGTGGCTTGTGAATATTTAATTTCTAATTCCTTTTAAAAAATGGAACTAGCGGCAACTAACTTTATTGTGGTTTAATATTTATTAAAATTGTCAACTATTTTATTGACAGGTGTTCATAATAACCGGAAAAAGTTTTTCTTTCTGTAATTTTCCTTACAAATCGGACTTGCAATCAACAATGACATATTTAGTTCTATTAAGCCATACGGGATTAGAATGTAAATAATAATCCAATAAATTGAAAATTAATTTTTGTTTACTTAATTCGTGACTTTTGCCTTCTCGAGTACAAACAATTTTTTATTCTCCATTTGCTCTCCTGCAGAGGAAAAATTATAAACATTAACAGTGGTTATCTATAATTAGCATCAGTTGAATGAGAATTGTTTGCAGTCGGTTGAGATGAAAATGTCTAAATTTACATGAAAAACGAAGACAATTTCACCTTCTTTATACTGTATAATAATTCATCATTTTATGACTTTTTATTTTCTATGCGGTTATGTGAAATGAATGTAAATTAAGTTGTTATAGAATTAAATATTGCGTCTTGGAAATTGAAAAAATAAAGTTTTTTTAGAAATAATTTTTAAAGACGGGTTTAAATGTTTCTGAGGAGAATTTTTAATTTTTTTTGTGTACTGTGGTTTATAGTTTTACGAGATTTGTTATTGAAATAGAATATCGAGAATAAGAGGTGGAACCCCAACCCTTAGTATGCTGCAACCCCCTCCCTTTAAATCTTTGATTTTATTGACCTCAGTGCCTTAGCCAGTATTTTTGAGGGCTCAATTTTTTTTATTTTTGAAATGTAAAAAATTCATTTATTTTTATTTAAAAATAAAATTAAAATTTTATATTGAATTTTGGTCTTAAGAGTACCCGTGCAACTAAAGACCATCCCCTGGCTATACCCCTAATTGACCCTTTCTGAACTAGTCTAACTGATGAATGGACAAACAGACGAACAGAAACACGGAATTTTCCTTTACAAAAATCACTAAAAACTACATCCTTCCTATTTTATATCAAACTCACTGAATAATTCCACAAAAGCTTATAAATTTATGCAAAACTATTCAGAAAATCAAACTCAACATCCACAGCAGAACAAACAAGTGGTAAATTCCACCCCCCCTCCACAACTCACTTGACTTCACTAAACGTTAAACAAAATTAAAATTCCACTCGAAAGTCAAAACTTCCACTCTACAAAAAAAAAATAAAGTCAATAAAGAGAAATTTATTCGCAAACCACAACGCGAGCATTTCACAATCAAAGCATAAAGAGCGATTGAATCTGAAAACTGTATTGAACTGTATTGAATTAATTAAAATACCACAAAACAAAAATAATTTCGTTTGCCATCAAAAGAGCACTGACAAATGGTTTTTGATAATGAAAGTAAATAGGAAATAAATCACAATTTAATTTACTACAAACAGACAGACTCGATTGGAGAAAAAAACTGTGGAGACGTTGTGATACGCGACCGAAAGAGGCGCACTTTTGCCTCGCAATGTAAAAATATGAGTTTAAATGAATTTGAAAATCAACGTTTTAAAAATATTTGAAATATAACGGTCCAAAAATATTTAAAAAATAACGGTCAAAAAATATTTAAAAAATAACGTTATCTGAAAAATATATTTGAAAAGTAACGGTCAAAAAATATTTAAAAAATAACGTTACTTGAAAAATACATTTAAAAAATAACAGTCAAAAAATATTTAAAAAATAACGTTATCTGAAAAATATATTTGAAAAGTAACGGTCAAAAAATATTTAAAAAATAACGTTACTTGAAAAATACATTTGAAAAATAACGGTCAAAAAAAATTTGAATCCCCTTTTGACCCTTTTTCGACAGACAGACAGACAAAATGCAGACAACAGCATCATTCCCTTTGATGAATCTGACAAAAAAGTTGCGTTTCAAGAATCTTTCTGTGGGGTAGGCTTATCGGGGAAAATTGAAAAACCACAAATGACCACATCATAAACTATACACCTGAAACCATAATCTGTCTCATGATTTATTTCATGTACATGTTTGCATGTTTATTTGTACGCATTTGGCTCATTTTGTGTTTATATTTTGTATTTATGATAATAACTTTTTGATATATTGCCGACTCCGTACATTGTAGTTTGCTAATCCCACATTCATGTTTTATATGGCACTTGTCAACAAACTTGCTACAAATCCTGAAAGTTGTTGAGACAATTTTGCTGTTCACATTGCAATGCATTAAGATAATTACTTGAGGATTTTGGGAAATTGATCTTTGATGTGAGTTTTTGGGGAATTTAGAGAATTTGAGAATTGATATTTCTATAGCTGCAGACAGATTTCGCTTTGTAGATATTAAGAAATAATCTTCTTAGTGACATTTGAGTTGAAGGAAATTTTTGAGCATTAAAAAAGAGGGAAGAAGCTCAGCAGACAACATTATGTAAGATTTGATGGAATTTTAGTGCCAACGGCATTAATCTCTTTGATTATTATCCTCTAAAAACATAATTTTATGTAGGGAAATATGAAATTGATATTTTATTGTTTAAATCTTCCACCTGAAGAGTTTGCTATCAAAATTTGACTTAATTTGATACTTAAGAACGAATTGGAAGACATCAAAAGATTAAAAATGAGTGAGCATGTAGATAAGAACTAGTATTTTGTGATAAATAAGCCAAGAAACTACAAAATATACAAAACTTCAATTTTATTGTTTTGTCAACAAACCAAATCAAATTTGGCGGGAAAATTTTAATTTCTGATTTAAAACTAGTGTAATTTGCTGCAAAGTAGTAAATATTTCTAATATTCATCTTCATTATCCATTAAATTCAAAACATTTCACTAGGAAATCGTGTGTTCAACCCTAAAAATTAAAATTCTCATCTAAACTACTTCAAAATCACCGAATGCAAATATAAATCATCAAAAATATTCTAAAAATTCCTTGTTCCTCAACGCACATCCTGTTGCAATTGCTAATAAACAGTTGATGCAGACTAACGTCACCTGAATTTCGAAAAGTTCGACATTAGTTCGACATTGATTTTGAAAGTTCGACATTTCGTTCGAATATTTTTTGTTTATAAATTTTATTTTGAAGATTTCATCATTTTAGCTATTTATACAACCAAATTTCATAGTCTATTACAATTACCAATGATGTTTAAATGATTTAATAAGCTCAATGATTGCTAAAACATAGAATTCAGTGAGATTTCATTCAAAATTTTTTCAAAAATATTTTCACCAAATTTTTGTTTACATTTTTGTTTATGTCAAGAAATTTTAATTTTACTTAAAATTATCTACAAAATCAACATTTTATGACTGATTAGAAGTTGTACAAGCATAAGAATGTTAAGTTTTGTGTAAATAAGAAGCTAAAAGTATGATTTTCACAAAAAAAATCATTTTTGTAACGGTCAATGAAATTTTTGAAATTTTCTTCTAACGGACTTTTTTAAGGTGACGCTAGTCTGAGTTGATGTAACAGAAATGAAAATATTTTGGGTTAGAGAACAATATGGAAATCAGTAAATAAATATAATCAAACAATAAGCGCGTGAGTAGCTCAAAAACCATAAAAAGACATTCTAAAAATATTGAAAAATCTGCATTTAAAAATTATCGAAATGTGCTCATAAAAATTTATAGTGTGTGACATGCGAGTGCAGAGTAAAAAGTGACTAAATTGCATACAGGAAGTTGTGAGAATATTATGATGATGAGGACAATGATGAGGAGCATCAGAATGAGATTGACACACGCTTCGATTTGATTACATCATAAATTTCTGTCCCTTGCCTTTACCACTGCGAAATTTCAATTGTCTTTGTCATATTTGGACAGTTTCCGTGTTCTCTCACGAACTGAGTTGATTTTTGTAGATCATAAATTGGAAGTAGCATATTTGTGTGACACAAAAACTCATCCCCCTTCCTTCCATCACATGTGAATGCAAAAAGTCATAAAAATCATTCAGTTGTGACACGAATGAGACAAACTTACTCTATTTTGATTTTTGATGGTCAAAATACATCCCTTGCTCATCAAATATTTACGCATCCCATTTTTTCTACCATCTATTTAACCTAAATTCATAAAAAAATGTACGCAAATTTATTGTTATCGTTTTGTGTTTCTATTCAACTAATCCATTATGATCTGCATTGCATTTTTCCACTTAAATAATTTGTATTTATTCTCAATATGATTTGATATTGATGAACTTTCAGTCACATAAATTTTTATGTCCTTCTTTTGTGTGTTTTGTTTGTCAAGAGGATTGGCAAGCTGCAAATGGGAATAAAAAAACTGACCAGTTCGATTTATTTTTTATGAACATAAAAACATAATTTTTTGTCTGACTCATGTTAATGTTGCATAACATTTTCACTAAGGGGTCGATTCATAAATGATGTTTATTATAAATTTGAAACTTCCAGATACGCCTTCTCAAGTGGCATCTAATTTTCATAATAAATACGAAGTTTAATACAGTTTCAGATCACTACAATAATGCAAGAAGGGTAAAATGACCAAAGCGACTAGGGAGGTATCAAAGAGGAAGGAGGTTTGGGGGTAAACCCCCTATTATTTTGAAAATGCTAGCCTAAAAGCCACTGATTGAAAAGATATCTAATAAAAAGGATGTCATGATTTTAAAAAACCCTAAAAGATCCTGGATACACCCCTAGTGGCGACCCTAGGTACCAAAATATTGAACCCTTTCCTAAATTGAGACACTTTTATACCAAAAATTGTTATTTAGGCTCAAATTTTGAATTTTACTATTAACATCAGCTATTCTTACTGCACTCCTAGTCTAAATCCTTGACGTCATCACTGAACGACCCCTAATTGTAAATGCAATTTGTTAAAATGTCAAAATGCTCATGATGCTGAATAAGGATGCACAAGTAAATATTTTTGGTACAATTAATATGAAAAATGAAGTGTCATTTGACGAGCGTGTGTCGTACTTGAGAATGGAAATTAATTGTAAATTTGAGGCACTAAAAAGATGAGAAAAAAATACTTAAAAAAATTCTGCACCATTTACGGCATGAAGGCATGAAGAATTTCGGCACAATGACACAAATTTTACTCGCTCTGTTTTTTTTCATCTCGAGTACATGCAACCTGGAATTGTCACTTCATAAAATCCCACTTCAACCCTTTTGTTTTACTGCAAAGCTGCATGAGAAAATGAATCTTCTCGTTTTTTAGTTCATTGAACTTTTTCGGAATCAGAAAAGTTTTTTGACATTCTAGTAAAATTTTCCATTCCTCTATGGAGCATGTTGCAGCATGTCAATAATAAAAATGTACATGAGAAAGTTTCACAATAAAAAATGTTGGAATTTGAAACATGAAACTCAATTTGTAGCAATTTTAATGCAACAATTATTTTATTAATTAATCGTCTCAACAAAATTTTCCCTTTTTGAACCAGAAAAATTCCCAAAAAAAAGAACTATCGGAAGTTAAATGACATTCAATCAATCTTATGATTAACACAATTGAGATTAAATTTCTATTTAAAAAAATATACTCGACACCATAAAAAACGTGCTGCTGATGGCTATTAACAAGCTGTAGCAATCGACCCTCAACATAGACTGTTGCATTGTCCCTCCATCCCCTATTTTTTCCATGTATGATGCACATTCTATTATATAAGTTCATAAAAATGTAAGAATCGATAGATGATTGTAAATTGTCACGAAAAAACAAGAATAGAAAATTAAAAAATAAAATAAAAAAAAATCCTTCGAACCGGATTTGAACCAGTGACCTATGGATATCTGTTTGAGAAACTTAAGCTTAAGTCTCTTCATCCGCTACAGTCCACCGCTCTACCAACTGAGCTATCGAAGGTGATTATTTGATGAAAACCAACTTGACTTAAGCTCATTACCAAGCTTCATGCACAGCAAGTCGGTGAGAAAAAAATGTAAAAGTAAGACAATTAAGGCAATAGAAAACGTGAGCATAAGAGTGAGCGAAAATATGAAATGAGAGTAAATGAAAAGACAATTTAAATTGAGAAAAAATGCGAGAATGAATTTTTGATTACTTTTGAACCGCAAATTGTGACGTCAGATTTTTTGCGTCATGTAAAATAAATTTGAATTCCTATCAATTTTTTGTTTATTTTGCATAAAAATTATTTAAATAATATAATACAAACAAAAAGTGAATTTTCAGTGACATACCAAAATTTTTTCAGACTGAAATTTGACAGAAATTCAGTCAAAATATGATTGAAATTTAGTCGAATTTCGGTTGGTCCTATGAACCAGGTACATGGTATAGGGAGTAATTAATTTATTACGTTACACAGAATAGCATATTTTAGACTCCATTTTCGCCTCGTTAAAAATTCTCAGACCCCCTCCCCCTAAAGAGCGATTCTAAGAATCATTTTTTTCCGATATCTGCTTTATTATAACCCAGAGTGTCCTGATTTTTATACCATAGTCTCGATTCATGTCCATTTTTTGATGTTAATGTCATCAGAACCTTTTTAAAATTACTTCAAGAGTTTCCACAAAATGATGACTGTATCCAAAATTTGTGATAAGGGGGAGGTGGGTCACTAACGTTAGCTAACTCTATTTGATCTATAATCATTTATTGATGATCCATGTACAATCGTTTTTGGAGTTACAAAATATCCACCATCTTCAGCACTATCACTAAGGACTGGTCTGGATTTACACCTTTTGTTCTTTAAAATTTCATCTTTTCCAATTATATTCAATAGAACTACATGAACCTGAGCAGCAACTGATAAATTTCTGGAGCATGTAATTTTTGTTGTTATTTGAGAAGGGAAACTCGACGACTTGATGACTAAGGCTGATAGAATTAATACTACGAGGAACTTCATACTTGACACTACTTTATAACTTTAAAATGACTTTTATTTAAATTCTACGCAATCAGTTTTTCTGACTTTTTGGCGTGACTTTCAATAACTGAATGAATAAAATAAAGAGTTTCTTATCAGAGTTTATTTAAATTCCTCCAGTTGTACATAGTCTTCCGATTGATTAATTTTTAAATCTCATTTTTTGAGAACATTTTTGTGACTCATTATGACGTAAATTTTGATTAATTTTGATGTTAATAAAGAGTCTATCACAAATAATGTCTTTTAAGACCAGGGGCCAAGGGGGTCCGGACCCCACCCTCTTCTAAAATTTTTTTGGAAGCTTCTCCAAACTCTAGTTTAGTTTTTATTCATTTACGTATCTTTAGAATTAACAAGAAGTACAAAAACATGAGCTTTTTTTTTTTTTAAAAAAAACGTTATTTTAATTTTTGCTTTTCAGTATTTCAATATAATTTTTAAGAGATCTAGCAACAGCTATTACAACTTAATTATGGATTTATAAATGAAAATTTATTGTTTGTTTTTGATGCGAAGAACATCCAGATAAGATTTATGTTTGTTTTATGGTTTTTGTCATTTATGACTACTGATTCCCAACTCTGCACAATTGCATGACCCAGGGTATATCAATGCAATGTACCTAGCCACAATTTGTGTGGAGACATCACACAAACCGAGTTGATATGGCTAGAACATTGAAAAATATGAGAACAAGAACTAAAAACACCCCCTAAATTTTTTTCTGGCTACGCCCCTGTTTAAGACCCTCCGAGGATCAGGATAATCATTGGTGATTTATTATTATCTAAACGATTGACCTTAATTGAAAATGAGTATCTAAATTTATAAATTTCATGTTTATTATTGTTCCTTAAGACACGAGCATTTCGAGTTTTTCAATTCGTTATCCTTAAAAGTCTTCAATTTTCAAATAAAAAAGAAATTTTTCCTTCGAACCGGATTTGAACCAGTGACCTATGGATATCTGTTTAACTTAAACTTAAGCTTGAAGCTTAAGAGAATTCAACCACTACAGTCCACCGCTCTACCAACTGAGCTATCGAAGGTAATTGTTTGATGTTTTATGATTGGATATAACTAGTTTACTTTCTATTTTACTTGCGTTATTGTTACTTACTTTGGTGTCTGTTTAAGCTTAGCTTTGAGCTTTTCATGTCTTTCTTCACTTTGTGATTCATGCGTTGAATAAGACTACCGTTAGGTCTAATATCGTGGTAATAAAAGATTGTTAATGAATATGAAACATTAACAGACATAAAAATCAGCAAAATTTGCTTTTTGATCCGGAAATTCAATTTATCAATTTCAAATTTTTGCAATTTTTACATAAAAAATACAATCATATCTATTGTTAGCGTCTAATGTCCTGTTTTGTTCATTTTATTGCTAAAAAATGACAACGGCATGCGTATGTATAGCACAAAAAAGACATCACACACATGACATAACATTTATCAAATGCCCATTCATGTGAAAATAAAATAATTTACTGACAATTTGAAGGAACTGCAGAAAAAGATATGCGTACATACATGAATTCTATTAAAGATGAAAAATTGCAGTAATTTTTATTCTCTATTCAACTATTTCATTAAGGAGCAGAATTTTTTGGTGCAAAAATTCAGAAACTTTTTTTAGGCGATTAGGTAAAGTGAGTGAAAATCATTGGAATGTCTTTATTAGTTTTGATGTCTAATGATGAGTAAGGAATTCAATTTATCAATGTTTTGATGAAATATTGCCAAACATTATCATAGATGTGTGATGTATTTATTGTAAATATCGCTTTGTTGTTTTCTGTAGTTTTTTTGGTGTAGTATTTTTTGGGAACTGGAAGTTGGATCGTTAGTTCATTTGAAATTCGAATTTTTAAAATTGTTTGGCTTACTTGAATTTTTTTCATTTTTAAATTTATTGCTTTGAAATTTTTCAAATTTTTTTAAATTTTGTAAAAGCTATGGTTTTGAGTTTTAATTTTTTAAATCATTTTTTTTGACTTTTTAACTTTTATGCACTTTTTTTAATTTTTTAACTTTTAAGTATTTTTTTAATATTTAAATGTTTTTTTAATTTTTATGTATTTTTTAATTTTTTAGCATTTTTTTAAATTTTAAGTATTTTTTTTAATATTTAAGTATTTTTTTTAATTTTTAAGTATTTCTTAACTTTTGAATATTTTTTTAATTTTTAAATATTTGTGTTTTAAAGCTTTTCAAAATAAAGTTTTTCTTTTTTGAATTATAAATTTTTTAACATTTTTAAAAGATTTTACATTTTCAAAAATTTTAATTGATTTTTATATTTTAAAAAATATCGAATGATTTTTTTTATTATGTTTTAAATATTTAAAATTGATATTTTAAGAAAATTCATTTAAACTTTTAAAAAATATTAAACTTTAATTTAAAAAAATTGTAAAAACATTCACTTTATTTCATTTTTCTATCTTTTTAAACTTCCAAGTTTTAAAAAGATTTTAAGGAAAATGTTTAATTTAATTATACTATTTTTGTTCTAAAATACTTTTATATTTATAATATTTTTTTTATCATAATATTTTAAGTTTTCACTCTTGACAGTCAAAAATTCAACAAAAATAATCCAAGAAGTTCCTCAACTCAAACATTTGTTTGGGATTATCACAGCTTACAACAAACAGCACATATTCATCATAATCTACACTTACAGTTCTTCCAATTTCAAACCTTAATATCCAACTTCCGCTTTAAAATCCTCAATTTTTCAAGGACTATTATTCCGATTATTTACACCAAAAAAACTTTCATTCATTAAGTCACGTCCAAAATGACAAAAAGTTTTCAAGAAGCAAAACATATGTTGACCATAAAGGCACATCTGATATTAGTGCCAAAATTGCAATGAATGCGTAAATTCAGCATAAATTGCAAAATATCACAAAAGAGTAAAAATCCACATATGTTTCAAAGTGGTACACAAATAATTAATGCTAGTTAGGAATGGACATAAACAGCAGCGGCAATGAACAACAAAAAGTCCCTCAGAAAATTGTGAATTTTAATTAATTCCATGCTGTGTTTTCATTACTCTGTAATGTAAAATTGAAACAAGTTGTGAGCGATTTTTTGGTGGATTTTAAAGGGATGAGAAGGAAGTGCGATTTTCAGGGTATGGAAAATTGTGAGATGTAGAACATATTTAAGGGTAGAGTTAGAAAATTTAAAAAAAAATCTTATTGGGGGAGGGTTTGACCTGTCCGTAGTTGTACCCTAAAAGTATAGATCCAAAAAATTGAACAAAAAAATCCTTCGAACCGGATTTGAACCAGTGACCTATGGATATCTGTTTGAGAAACTTAAGCGAATCTCATTGCAACCGCTACAGTCCACCGCTCTACCAACTGAGCTATCGAAGGTGATTATTTGATGTTTTAATGTCTGAAAGAAAGTCTTTGAATCAAAATCGATTTATCCAGCCAAAGAGAAATAAGATTGAAACCAGTTTTTGTAATATGACATGCTTATACTCGATAAAATTGTCGCTAGTTATCATAATCATTGAGGGGTGTTAGTAAGTTGTATTGTTTTTCAAAAAGACTAGGGACTTTTCAATTAGACTTGGGACGTATCTAGGGAATCATGACCATCAAGGAGAGTGGAGGCAGGAATTTTTTAAGGGAGGATATGTGCCAGCGTCAAAGTGCCTAGTCGTCTTGTACAAAATATCCAAATTACAAAACTAATGAGGCACAAAAGTAGGATCAAATTTAAGGCTGGTTTCTTGGGTATACCTAAGGGTATTTTCCAGTTATTGTTTTTAGTATGAGAATGGTATGCTCTAGAGAAACCGACCTCTGAGTATCAAAATCATTTATCACTTTACTTTATTAGACCCCCTACTTCCATTATCGTAACAAAATTTGAAAAATGCCTGTTGAATGTAAGAAATGCCTGAACCAGAAGCACAACTAGGAAGTTCTTTCTGTAAAAGTGATGAATGTAAGAAAAAAAGCTAATTTTGAAGAATTTTGAGGAATTTTTCAAAAATATTTAAAAGTAAAGTACTACGCCCCTGTTTCTAGCGTTAAATAATGTTCAATTGACTTCTTACTGTTCTTATTAAAATCATAAATCCAAAATATCCCTCACCTCAAAAACCACGCTCACCCAAACAAAATTTCTCCACCTTACGTTTCTAGCGTGAAATTAAATGATGAGTGGAAAATGAAGGAAAATTTGTTGACAAAATAGTTAATAGAGGAACTCGCCGCCTCATTAGATCCCTCCGAATTAAAAAATCTTCTTTCATCTCTCACTCTCCCATCCATCGTCCATTGTCCACATTGTTGATTTCAATTCCAAGTCTAGAATACAACAGCTTGTAGCAAAATTCCCGTAAACATTTCACCCGAGAAGAAAAATCTGTCATTTATTAATCAGCTTTTCGACTAAATACTTTCGAATGTAATAGAATATGTTCATCAATAGATCGAGGGTGCAATATGAAGCCATCGCTCCGACATTCGATTAAAATGAAAGCAATTATTTATAAATTTCCAACTTTGACTATCTCAAATCGTCATGTTTTGTAAGTTCTTCACATCTATTGTCTTCATTCATCCTTTTCCATTCCGTCAATTGAATTGAATTGTTTGCCGATGGAACAATGTAAATAAATAAATCAGACATAAGGTATTTTTCGAGTAAATTTTGTAATCTATTAAATGACAACTATTGAGAGTGAGTGGAATGATATAAAAGATGAGTGCCCCTGCATTGTCTGTGTCTTTTTTACGTCGTCCCTTTTTCTCTCGCTCTCGCTTTTGTTTGATTCCAATTGTTTGTGTGATGTAAATATATTGACGGATTATTTGAGTACCGATGCTTATTTGAACTTTGCATTTTATAAAAACCGAAAGAAGAATCAAAGAGTTGTCGATGGTGTAGGTATGAAGCGCATTCGAAGCATGACTAATGAGAATTTTTATTAATGGTTGATGAATTTGAATGTCGATCACTTTTTGGGGCTGTAATTATTAATTTTGGCTATTCATATGAGTTTAACTTAATAAGTAATTGATGATGACAGTAAATTGTAGGTTAGAATTCAATAATATTGAGGTTAGAATTTTTGTTTTTAGATAATTAATGATTTCCGTCAAGGATCATAATCGTAGGATGATAGGTTGTCGATTTTAAATTTATAATGACATGTTATGTTAGAAAAGTGTGCATTTGATGACCAAACACGGGTGTAATTGGCATCTAAAATTGTCATAAAATTAGGACACCTCTGTAGTTGAATAATAGCAACCAAATGAATATTAAGTATATTTAAAAATTGACATTTTTGGAGCTCTTTGACATAAATTTTTACAGATCACCTTTCAATCTTCATTATTAATATTTTACTAAGGGGTCATTCACTTATGATGTCCATCAAAAAATGGGATTTTTAGAAATCCCCCCCCCCTTGTCACAAAATTTTAATACAAAAAAATTTCTTTAATTTAAAGTGTCACAAAATTTCAGACCCCCCTCCCCCCTAAATTATGGATGTCATAAGTGAATGACCCCTAAGATAAATAAAATAATTACTACTCTGGATAATTTAAATATTTAGACCCCACCCTAACCGAATCCTTATGGATGCAGCATCCTTAAAAGTCTTCAATTTTCAAATAAAAAAGAAATTTTTCCTTCGAACCGGATTTGAACCAGTGACCTATGGATATCTGTTTAACTCAAACCTAAGCTTGAAGCTTAAGAGAATTCAACCACTACAGTCCACCGCTCTACCAACTGAGCTATCGAAGGTGATCATTTGATGTTTTATGATTGGATATAACTAGTTTACTTTCTATTTTACTTGCGTTATTGTTATGCCTTACTTTAGTTGCTGTTTGAAGTGAGATTGAATTGTTTTCATGTCTTTTTCTTTGTTTCGTGATTCGGAATAGCAAAAATGATCGTAATAAATTTGAGGTCTTTATCATAAAGCTTGGTGTGGCTCTAGAGCCAATTTAGAATCCTTTCTTAAATATTTTTTGAAAATGGGTTTAGAAAATTAGATAAAAATTGCATGATGCTTAAGAATAGTCTGACTTAGCAGTAGGGCTGCTGGGACCTATTTAAGGTCAAAACGACTTCTTGAGTAATGGCAGGGGTGGTCAGATTTTTTTGATTCATTCAATAAATTGTACCCTTCTCCCGTTCTGAGTATCCCTAAATCTTGACCTCTATTAGTAGAATTTTGGCTAATAATTTTATTATTTTACTTCAAAATCTGGTCTGAATCCTAAGTATCATCCATTTAGTGACTGAAAAAATATTTTAACCCCGATACCTACCCAAAATGCTCGAAAATCTAACACATTTTACTTATAAATCTCTCTTTATCCACCATCATCTTAAAAATAAATCCAAAACATTTTCACTCTTCAAAATAGAATAAAATATTCAATCATTTTTAAACACAGTGTTGAGTAGGATTTACAAGACCAAGTACAAAAGTGGTCAGGCCATTTGAAGCATCCTCGAACGTTTTACATCACCCACACATCAAGTGAATGATTGCCAAGTAAAATCGATGGCGTTTTTGAAAATGCGATTAAAGCACAATAAATGTGAAGTATTTTATTTTTACTCTCTTTTGTTATAGCTTGCCATTTAATACTCGAAAACATCTTTTTGATAATACTTTTTGTGTATATTTCAAAAGGAAAAATAAAAATCTCTTTGGTCATCTGACAAGAGCAGTTTTTCATGATATTTTGTTTTCATCTTTCTAACAAAAGACTGTCCATATGATTAAAGTGGTTTTTCCATTTCCATTATGTATGTGAACACAACGGGAGATGCTCATATGTGAATGAGCATCAAAAGGATTGAAAAATTGCTTATCATATATCTTTTATTTAATATTTAATGGCTATGATAAAATATTAAATCTAAAGCATTTCTAAGAGGGAGGCATCCCTCCCATTAAAGTTGATGGATGTGCATATGTAGATTAAATTTGATGAAAGCATTGAAATATTGCAATATTATGAATTGTATTGAGTTTTATGCGAAAAATTGACTAGATTAAATGTATAAAAAGTTTGAATTAATTTATCATTCATAATGCCTCTTTAACCAGGAATTTTATTTTTTGTCAGTATGTGAAGGGGGAAATTGATGCAATTTTCATCTTAATACATGCAATTTTTTATAATTTTTTGCAATTCATTTCGAATGATTGAAATCAATTGAAATGTATTGAGATGAAGAGTATAAAAAATAAAGATTTGGAAGTAGGGAAATGTTATTATACTTCAATAATTGTTATCTTGCAAAAAAAATATTAAAGGAAAGAAAAACGTCCAAGTTAAACTAGTAATGCGTCCACGGACTGCGGACGGAAGTGCATTTTCTTAAACTACTGTGCACAGAAATCTAAACGCATAAAAAACTAACGTACAAAAAAGTAACGAACAAACAACTGACGCAAAAACATTTAAATAATAAACATATGTTTTTAAAAAGAATAATGGTAATTTTTTTTGAAAAAATAACGGTCAAAAAATATTTGAAATATAACGGTCAAAATATATTTGAAACATAACGGTCAAAAAATATTTGAAAAATAAAGATAAAAAATAAAACAAAATCGAAAAAAAATTGTTTTACAATCGCGCCATAATTAATTATTCTCATTTTAAATATTCAAGGATTTGAACCTTTGCTTTTTATGAATCAAACTTAAATTTCAATTAAATCACTTTACTTTCCCATGACAATTTTTGTATCTAATTCCTTTTTACGCAAACAATGAAAAGCCAACAACTATTCAAATTTACATTACGAACAACAAAAAAGGGTTTTTTTTTCTCAATCAACATCCTCATTCTTTCAATTGTTACATAATTCAGCAAATCTGGATGAACAAAAGAGGTAACGTGTGATATGCTTGTAAGCTTCTATCACAATAATAATTTATCATCGTTGCCATCCATTCATTCAATCACAGTTACACAAAAATGAGAAGCGAGAAGTTTGCAACAGAAAACATTTTGATTGATTAGCGAGAATGTTGTGAGACAACCGCGACAATTCCTTTAAAATTGTTGAGGATGAAAATAATTTAACATTTTAAATAAAATCTAGTGATAAGCGTATCATAAATAATAATCATGGGAAGCGAGATTTAAACTCGATGTAGCATGCTAACTTGGAAGGCATAAAACGATCAATTACGATTTTTATTGTTTCGGTACCTTGTCATGTAATTTGATTTTTAATCTCATCACTAGCTCAAGAAGCATTTTAAATTTTGTGGGATTGAAAAAAAGGAGTCAGTGTTCCTCATGTGTACATGTTGAGGGTGATTCGTTCCGCACCATTCATTCAAAAGAGACAAAAACGTACACAAAATTATGCATAGATAGGGATAAAGGGGTGTGAGGACTTCCTTTTTTGTGCAAATTTATTGACTTTGAAACTTGTAAGACTCACTTAATGATATTGTAGATTCTACACATAAGGAATTTTAGATTAAATTGATGATTATTATTATTATTCTAGTGAAACTTAAAATTTAAGACAACAGAAAAAGGAGGAAGTTTTCTGGGATGTGAGGATGAAGAAAATTGTCAAGGGATGATTATTTTTGAGATGATTTGGTATGGAGAATTATTTTGATGATCCTTAGCTGATATGGGATGTAGGATTGAGCACATTCTAGTAAGGATTCATTTAAGAAGGTGAACTTCAATTGATTTTTTGGTAAAAATGATGTTTTAGATTTGAAATTGTTGGACCAAGACATGTCTAGGCATGGAGTACTCTACCATATACCAAGGGTATCCTTTAGAATATCCAGGAGCATATTCAGGGAGTGGTTTTGGGGGTCAACCCCCCCCCCCCCCCTTTGGGAATTTTTTTAAACTCCTCCCTAGAAAAATTGCTGTATACATCCCTATTCAGGGGACCCTCGCCCAGGACTTGCATCTATAGGCCTACCAGGATCAACTGTGACATCCTAAAAGATACCACGGAATTATATATTAAAATTTCTGGCAATGCCCCTGTCTAAGGGATACTTTTTGGTGGGATAAACCTAACCTACTGTCCGGTTTTCTTGTAGCAACCTAGGATCATCCTAAGTCATCAAATTTTACAAAGAGTATACTACAGATTATCCAGGGGACCTTCCCCCAGAACTAGCATCTATAGACATAGTAGGACCATCTAGGACATCCAACAAATTTTACAAACAACAACATCCACAAAAATTTCATTTAATGTTGTCACATCTTGCCCAATCCACACCAAACTAAACAAATAAATAAATATGTGAATATTCTAAGGAGATGTGCACGATATATGATGGCATTAATAAAACCCATAGTTTTCAATTACATTAAATTTTGCCTTGTGGCATTAGCATATTGTAAAATAAATAAATTATTTACACACATAAAACTTATAAGGAAAGTTAAATTGATTGAAAGTAATGTTTTCTGCCAGAAATTTTGTTATTTTTTTAAAAGGAAACTTTAAATTAAATAAATTAAATGTAAAATAAGACATGAAAATTTAATTGAAAGACAAAGGAAATTGCTGTAAATGCCTGCAGAGCACATTTAATTAGAGATATGAACATCTTCGCTTTTGTAAATTAGACATTCGTTCTTAAATCCTTTTATGTTGCATATGATATGCAAATTTCCTTATTCCTTACGAACATCAAGGCATAACATTAAGACTGCCGTACAATTATCGTTCAAAAAAAAGTTAATGACGCAAAAGCAATTCTCACTCCACATGTGTTAATCTATCGACTAAAATGGCTTTGTTTTTATGACTTTTTATCTGATTTTGTGAAAAATAAAAATTCTAACACTTTCCACAAATGATTGCGACTTCCGGTGATAGAATCTTATGCTTGTCACATAATTAACATTATAACAATATTATTACACTCGCTTGTATTATTTTAGTGCCGTTCGTAATTAACAGTGACGAAAAAGTCGAGTCAAAAATCGGAACAATGATGTAAAAAATTCACAGCAGCATGTCCATACATGAAGGACATGCTTGCACGCGTACTATGTTGCATGATTTATAGGCACGTGTGTCGATTCGATTCTATTCATCATTTTTCAGGACATGTTGATGTCAATCAAAAAAAATTCTCTTTTATCATTGTTAAAAATTTTTATTTTTCTAAAATGAGAAACAAAAGTGAAATGAGTAAAAAAGAGTTGATTTTTAAAAAACTAATAATTTGACCATAGATATTATGATATTTTTTAATTTTCAAATATTTTTTATTGCTTTTTTCTTGTATGTTTTACATTTAAATTAATATTTGTGAATTTAATTCCTTAAAAAAATTTGTCTTAACTTTTTACAAAACAGCCGCTTTTAAAGATTTAAAAATTTGATTCTACTAAAAAACGATTAAGGAAATTATTAAAAATATGAAAAATTATAAGGTTCAAATCCTAAAAATTGGTTAGAAGATCATTCGATGTGTGACAATCTTTTTTTGGTTATAAATTTTTAAAATTTTATTTTACTCTGTGTTTATATGAAACAATACAATATATTATTTAAAAAATATATTTTTTGTACTTTACTGATAATTTTATTATAAGTTTGATTTTAATTTTATTTGATTACTGATATATTTGTAATACCTATAAATATTTTGTCAAAATAATTCTTTAAGAAGTTTATGAATTTTAGTGAAATATGAGAAGAGTATGGGTTCAATTCCTACACAACAATGTGGTTTCTTGAATCGGATAGTGACTGAATATCTTTTTTGTAAATTATAATAAAGTTTAAACTTAAAAGCTGTTCTGTTAAAACATTGTGTTTTCCAAAAAAATTTGCGGCACTTTCTTGAAATTAAATTTTTTTTCGTTACTGGCAAAATTTTTTTTATCTAAATATCATCTAAAAATTGGTCACAAAAAGACATTTATGACTTTTTTCGTAACGATTTTGTGATAATTCGGTTTTTAAGTAACTTAATAAGTGAAAGGCTTCTTATTGAAACATGCATAAAAAATTGAAAATTTTTGATTTATTTTAAAAAATTATGTCACAATTTAATTATTTTGTGGCATATTGCAACACTCAGTCTTAATCTTCTAACTCAATCAATAGACCAACAAGCTAGCTTGCACTAACAATTTTATCTAAAAAATCAACAAGAGTTTCCAATTTTTTACAAACAAATTTTTCAATCCTAAATAAACCCTCCGAAAAACCTGCGGCTACACCCTTTCACCACAACAACACTGCAAGTATGCAATATCTATAAAAAAATATGTATTGTAAAATTAAACAGAAGTAAACATAACCCTTTAAGAGCAACCCTGTTGGATGCATAAAAGTAAAAATGATCTGCTAACGTTTGATAATGACTTTAATCTTTATTTTCTCGAATGAGCTCGTAAAAAGAATTTCGCGGCAAAAGACTTCGCTGCGTTGCCTCAAAGGGGTTTTAGGATACAAAATTAGTACAATTTACATTTTTCTTTTGATTACTCATGAGTAAGTTACTGCTTTGTTTCTCCTACTATATCGTTTTAATGGCATCAAGATTATTATAATTCGTTAAAAGCATCTTTAGCTTCGAGTAGCATGGTAAATGGGATTATTTTCTTCTTAATGTTGCAAATGAATTTACATTTTATACTTTCTGCGATTATCATTCCTTTTTTATTGCCCCTCTAGCTATTTATTGAAGTAAGTACGCGTCTGGTTCTGCTTTTTTACAACTCTTTCTCTCGCTTTTTTTCTCTTCTATGAACGTCTGTGTGTACAAAGGCATGGATATTAACAAAAAAATTAATTCTTTTTTTTCTGGTAATGAAACATATATTGAAGTGCTGATGGATTGAATAAATGTGTCTGCTCGTCAATAAATATTGTCTACTCTGTTGGCTGGCTATCTAATTTTTATAGTCTCGATTTTGGATGTTTTTGATGGTATGGTTGCTAGCGTAATCACCATCAAGAGGGGTTTGTAATAACCCTAGTTAAATTTTTTTGTGGAATTTCCGAATAAAATCTGGTTCGAAATCTTTTTGCATAAGAATTGTGTAATTAAAATGTATTTTCCAGCAAAAAATGTAACATCATCTATTATTAAAAATTAACAAATTGAGCTTCGAACTCATGCTTCTTACAAATTTTTCTTCATTTTCTTAAACCTTTGATATATTAAAATGACACATATCAAGGCTGAAAAAAAATTCTTTTCACTTTAATATTTTTGGGAACTAGTATCGTGTATGGTAGTTTTTTTTTTTAAAAAAGTTGAAGGTTCAAAAAATTATTGTGGTTTGATTTTTCAAAAAAAAAATACATAATTTTCTTTTTTTTGCTAAAAAATTGAAAATGTCTTAGATAAAGTTCAATCAAAATTTTTTTTGTTTCTTTTTTGTGTGGAAATTCTTATTTTGCAAACATGAAATGTGTAATTAAATTATAATTTCCAGCAAAAAATGACAAAAAAATGTTTGTGTGCTTGCCTACAGTGAATAATTGAAAATTTATATTTATTGAGATTCGAACTCATGCTTATTAGAAAATTCTTTTTATTTTCTTAAACATATTTAAATTCATTGATAAATTTTGAATAGTTTACATTTTAAAATGATATACCAGGGTTGAAAAAAATTCTATTCGTCTGAGTGTTTTTTAAACTGAGGGTTCAAAGAAACTATTATAGTTCAATTCAAGGCGTTTGAATGTTATTTAACCTTTTTATCAAATTATTTTTGAATCCGCTAGAACTTTTGAGATATCATATCAGGACTAGCTAGAATATTTTTCGTTAACGTCTTGGTTCTATTCTTTTTTTTAAAAAAAATTATAATAATTTTTTTATTTAAAGAAATTTTGAACTGAAAGAAGAGCTAAATTTTCATTTGGACACACAAATTCAGTAATTTGGATCTCGAGGTCTCTTGCCGATGCCACTTGTTGCTTGGGTAACATAACAAGCTACCAGCTGAAACCAAACAATTAAAAAATCAACAAACCAGCAAACCTTGACTTCAATCTACCCATAAACACATCTCATATAGCCACCCAACAACTATTTCCCCGCACCAAGCATCCCAAAATCGCATATATGTATCATAATGAAAGATTTTTCCGCACATAAAGCACTTCAATGTCGCGAAGTACTTGAAAAAAAATTCCAATGAATGTCAACAGATTTTTTTTCCTCGCTCTCGTTCCAACTCTCTTCACAGATTGACAGACGCATTGTTATTCTGTTTTAGTAAGCGACATTCAAATATCTATGAATAGACGATTTTAATTAATTACTGAATCGGTCGTAGATATAAACAATAAATTTAGTTAATGGACTGTATGGAAGCTGTTATGTGATAGCGCACAGTATTCATATTTTGTAAAGTTCGTGACGCGGCGCTGAATAACAAAAAAAATTGAAGGACAATGAGCATCGAAAAAGTGATTAATGTTCTAACTGCAGACTCAATTGAGATTTTTCTATGTGATATATGGATTGTGTGTCCATTTGAGTATGAAATAATTGACTTGTCGCGTAAATAGTTACAATATGTTATGAAAGTATGCTCGTAGGGTGAGTGATGAAATGTCTGAAATGTTTTGAACAATTTTCATTAATTGACATGTAGAACAATTTTGAATTTGAAATATTCATGGTCAGAGCTGCTTAGTTATGATGTTTTTGAAATGTGTTGAGTAATTTTGTGTGGATAGTGGTTAAAGGAGTTTGCTGGTGACTCATATGTGCCATGTATGACACAAAGTATGATGAATTAAGTTTTGATAACGAATGTATGACTCACATGTTGTGTAATGACATTTTTGAGGCTTTTAGTCATCTTTGTGGAACTCTTGGTTATTGAAACTTACGATGTTAGCAGTTTTACTGAATTATTTTGTTATTTGAGTGACTATTGCTTCAGAATTCTTAGTGATTCGTATTTTTCAGCTTATTCTTTGAAAATTGGGTTTATCTGATTGAATTACTGCTCAGGTTTGTCCGCAATTATTTCTAAAATGAGTATAGTGAAAGTAGTAAAATCAGTATAATGAACTGTGAATTATTGATGGCATAGTTGCTAGCGTAATTTCTATACAGGGGGTTCTGCGAATACCCTATTAAGAATGACCTTATTGAAAAAAGTCTAAATGCAAAACATTTTGCAGACTTAGATTGTGTAATTAAATTACATTTACCAGCAAAAAATGACAAAATATAAATTATCCGTGATAACCATTATTTAAATTTAATAAATTGAGATTCGAACTCATACTTTTCACAATTTTCTCTTCATTTTCTTAAACATATTTAAATCTACTGATTATATTTGAACTTTTTACATATTAAAATGACACGCACAAAGGTGGCAAAAATTTTCTTTCGGCTTTCATATTTTTTGGAATGAGTATCAAGTTTGAGAGTTTTTAAAAAAGTTGAGGGTTCAAAAAGAATTTTCAAAAAAAAATTATTAATTTATTAATTTTCAAAAATTTAAAAAATTATTATTTTTTATTTCGCTAAAATAATGGTATGAAAGAAGACTAACTAGCAGCAATTAGGTGTTAATTTAACTTTTTTTCATTTAAAAGCTTTTTTTGATTTTATTGGAATAATAACTAATTAATTTAATTTAATTTAATTAATTTTTAATTAATTGATTATTTAAAAAATTATGGTTTTCTGATTAATTTTCTCCCAGATTTGTTTTAAACTCTCTCTAGAATAATTTATTTGAGTCTGGATCATGGTTTCTTTAGTACATTTAGCACCACAAATGTCCATTAGAGCCTTTTTGACAGAAAAAAATGAAGCACCAAAAAGTGACTGAGGACGTGATATAAAAAAATATTTTTTAAAAATTCCATAAAAAATTTCAAACTGAAAAGACAAAAGAAGCAGATCCATCAACACATCAACAAACTAATTGTAAAAACACCTCAATAAATATCACGCATAAAATATCAAAAAGATGAATCGCACATTAATTGGACATTTTTTACAGCTCCAACAATCCATCCGTTATTTATTTTCCAATTTTTACTTTTAATATTTTAATGGATTTCAATGATTGAATTTTTACATGCATGCATAACAAAGGATTCCTTTAGCATATCCTCAAAACATTTCCATGGCATATTCAAAAGAATGCCGTTCAATCAATCCTGTCAAATATTTTTTCGTTTGGAAAATACAACAAAAAAATTTTTTTTTTCGATTGTAAAGTGAAATAAAAATGAATAACAGGAAGTACGATGAAATGAAAATTAATTGATTCTTGTGGAATTCGCGTGTAGGAAAAGAGAATACAATTTTTTTCCCGTCACCTCTATAAAAAAAGTCCATTGTCCATACGAAAAAAAAGCATATCGTCAACCCTTTTTTTCTCAACATAATGATTCAGTTCCATAGTTCATTCGCACATGTTTGATGTGTGAGTTGAAAGTTGAATTGATAGAAAAAGAGAAAAATTATTTTGAAATGACAAAAATAGATCAAATTGAAATCTGTTGCCGCGTCTATGGCTCATTGTTCTATCATGACATTTATTTTCATTTCTTTTTTTGAGCTGGATTTTTAGGTAGTAATTTAATTCATTTTGTCTGTTGATTGGTCAAGTGAGGAACAGGTTGATTGTGGGAATTGTATGTGCTACAGCCACTAACGTTGTGGACCACTAGCTAGGATATACACTAGCTTTAGGGTATACCCCAGGGTATGGTCTAGAGTATACCTAGGATATACCTAGGATATACCGAGCAGCCAGCCCCTGAAGTTGATTGGACCTCTTCCAAAAACCAGATAGTCTTGTCAGAAGGCGAAAGTCCAGTTTAAAATTAAAACTATTCAAAAATAATGTTGAAAAAACTATAAAACAGATTAGAAGAGCACCGAAGGTATAACTTACTACAGACATTTCTGCAAGGCACAGTCAGGGGGGTCTGAAGAAATCCAAGGAGACTGGAATCTAGAAAATACTTTAATAAGAAATTAGGAACATATTCAGAGCAGTTTAGGGGTCATACCTCCGTTCAGATAACAAAATGCGTCCCTCCTTTCCTTATATTAAAACTTCAGTTAACTCAACATTTTCAACTCTTCCATTTGCATGAGCACGAGTATATGAAAAGTACAATAGACATCAGTTGAAGGCCAATGAATGGACAAAACAATTCTCTTTTAATGTGCATTTTCTATTTGGAAAATTTAAATTTTCCACTAATTTTCTTTTTTCCGTCCATCATGTGTGTGTGTATGAAAATGGAAAATATTTTGAAAATATTTTCTCAATTGAAATTGAAATTAGTTGGTGCATGGAGGGAGAAAATTAAATTTCCTTAACTGTATATGTCAACATTTTATGTATGAAACGTAGAATATGAATGCATTACCATCACCCAAAACTTTTATGATTTTTAATTAAATTATCCGGAAAAAATAATCGGAATCATCAGCAACATAGAAAAATAGACGAGAGAAAAATTTGCATAATCATGGAATAAAAGTAAGGAACAGCAAAAAAAACAATTTTAACTATCTGCCATTAAACCGCATGATGCGCTTCATGTGCTTCTGTATATCCTCATATACATATTAATTCAGAGATTTTTGACGGAAGAACGACACAACGAGCGATGTCATTAGCATCTGAAATACTTAACAGCACCAAGCGTAGACGATTTTTGCACATAGAGATGGATATTTGGGGGAGATTATCTAATGATTTTACAAAAAAAATAAGAAAAATTTAGAAAATCTCAGGGAAATGTTTAAAATTAAAAATTCAAAATAGCAAAAAATTTAAAAAGTTTTTAATTTCTTCTTAATTTAAATCTTTTTTTGAAAATTAAAAAAAATGAAAAAGTACAAATATTTGAAAATTTCAAAAAACTGAAACTAAAAATAATAAAAGAAAAAATAAGAATTGATTTTTTAAAAAAGAAATAAAAATTTAAAACAAAATAAGAAATTCTAAAAATTTAAATCAAAATAAGAAATTCTAAAAATTTAAATCAAAATAAGAAATTTTAAAAAATTTACAATAAAATTACAAATTTTAAAAATTTAAAGTTAAAGAATAATTTTAAAAATTTAAAGTAAAAAAAAAAGTTTTAAAATTTTAAAACAAAAAAAGAAATTGTAAAAATTTAAAATTGAAGTCAAGTAGTTTTTGGAATTAAAAATACAAAACCTAAATGAGTTCTTGAAAGACTCAAATTTTTAAACACTTGAAAAAAAAATAAATAAAATTAAAAATTTTAAAAATATTTTAAGTTTTAAAAATTTAACAAAAATTATAAAAATATTTTTTACTTTTTTATAAAAAATAATTTTAAAAATTTAAAATTATTACTTTTTTGAAAATTTTCTTTAACATTTAAATCATAGAGTCAAAAAATCCTAGTAAGACCCAAAGTTACCTTCCCTCCGCTAATATTTTTTAATCATCCAAAAAAAGAATAATTTTTTTTCTTGAAATTCTTTTTTATTACGCTTCCATTGAAGTCAGGATGTAAAGCAGAAGTTTTATAGTCACTCTATTTTTTAATGTGAAAATTCATACTGTAGGGTAAACGATCTGTTTTTTGCGGTAATCTATTTTTTGCGGTATTCACACTTGTTAAAAAAACCCACTTTAAGATGCTTGACACATCCTTATTTTTTAGCAAACCTCTTCAGAACGTCAAATTTTAAAGGAATGCTTAATTTTAAGTGTCTAGGTACTTGCTTTAATTAAATATTCATGATTTAAATTTTACTGCAGAATAGCAAGTTTTTGCTGTGTTTTTAATGTCAATTTTTCAACAGTTTTTTGCATATGACTCATGAAATAAGATGAACTATATTGTAAATTAAGCACTAAATTTACATATTTTTAATTACTTAAGTTCAAAACTTAATTAGATTAACTAAAAAAACGTGATTTAATTTTTGTAAACATTGAATGTATTTTTTGCGGTATAAAAATCTATTTTTTGCGCTATTTGTGCGGGAAAATTCTAAGAGAAATTATGGTTGATTTACCCTAAAGGTTGATATTCCCCTGCTCCATTTAAAACAGAGAAAGTCGTTACAATTTGTTAGAAATTAATTTAATTAAATTTAAGGTTTCTGATTATTTTGATGACTTTATTTAACTTTTTATCAATTAAATGTAAACTAAAGATCATATTTAAAGTATCTACACAATTAATTAAACAAGAAATTTCGATTTTTTGATTACCGCAAAAAATACATTTTTTTACCGCAAAAAATACATTTTATACCGCAAAAAATAGATTTGTTAATTAACTTCGTTTTTTAACAAGATCATAATAGGACATGAAAAATTGAATAAGTATATGAAAAATATTTAGTTTCCTGGATATTTTAGTGTATGTTTCATTAAAAAAGAAGATTCCTATAAAAAGTTATGAGTACTTAAAGTTCTCAAGAACAAGAATACCGCAAAAAACAAATTGTTTACCCTACTCTATAATTTGATATGCTATGTGCTTTGCATTGTATCAACATTTAATTATGAAAATCCAACTAATTCTCGTTGCTCGAATGGAATAAAATAATGAGAGCTGAAAAAAGGAACCACAGACAAAGTTTATGGCATAGAAAATGTAAAACTTTTGATAAACTCTCGCTGTTAAAAATTTTTAGTTGAAAAATTATTTGCACAAAAACGGAAAAACATTGAAAATTTTATAGCTGTGCCACTTTGTGACACAATGTTGCTGTTCAGATAGTCTGCGGCGATTTTTTTGGTAATGCAGCAACTGAATAAATAATTCAATGAGAGCTTGGATCAGCAACAAAGTATTGCATTGATTAAAATTACATTCTTTGACGCAACTTTGTGATTCTTTGTAACTGCTGCTGCTGCATTGCTATGCCTTTGTAATAATTCTTTTTTTTTGGATGTAACAATGTTATCGTACTCTGAACATGAGTTTTGCATAATTTACATTTATGACTAGATGTAAGTGTTGTAAAATCGGAGAGGAAATTTATTGAATTTTTCCTTTTTTGTCGGATATACTTTTGATGTTACATGCCATTGAGGAAGTTATGGAATGAGTCATGCTTTAAATACAATGCATTTTAGTGATGTAAAATCTGTCATATATATGTTAAATCAATTTCTGGCTTGTAAAAATTTACTCGTGCGACAGATGACCAAAGGGCATTCATGACACATTGTAATGCAGTCGGCTTGTATGAGTTTGCAGTTTTGATGAGTTTTTGGTGATCAAAAAGAAAGTGTAGGTTTGGAATTTTTCAAGTTTTTGAAATTAATGAGCTTAATATTAAGCGTAACAAGCCCGAGACCCCCCTCCTACTTAAGCATTACGAAAAATCCAAACGACTTTTAGGATTCGCTCGCAAATTATGTCATGTTTTAGGGGGAGGGGGTTGAAGAATTTGTGACCAGGGAGTGGGGGTCAAAAATTCATTTTTTTGCGTGAAGTAATTTACAAAAGACTCCTTAGTTTTAATACTAATTAACTGATATAGGACATGCTGGGATCTGTTAAATTGGATCCACCCACCGCCCCCAACTACCCCAATTCCTGAGTATACAGCAGTCATGTTAATCCTAATTTATAGCTCCAATCCATTAAGAAATTCACAAATTCTGATTCATGCAGTAGCTCAAAATTCCAAATAAAATTTATTAAAATCCATTACATCAAATTAAATTGCATCAATGCCTCTAAATTCCTATATAAATTACACGAGCTCATTCAAGCACATATGTCTAGTCAATAAAGACAAACAAGTGCTGAAAAATCATTCAAGTAAATTTCCATTCAATAAAAAAACGAAAGAATTTAACGAAATTAAAATGCACGCAGAGCATCAAGAGATTTATTCCTAAAAAAATATTAATGGCATTTTTCCTCAATGCAAGTTATTAATGAACATGTTGAAGTGCATTGAATTTATTGCATTTTGAATAGGGATCACTTGTAATTTATATCATCTACCTTCCATATCCATTATGGCTTCAACCCTTTATCTAAATGTATTCATCTCTATCTCCTCGCCATGATTTAAGTACATAAATAATTTTTTTTTCATCCATCCATTCATAGACATTCATGTAGATGCAAATTTTTATTGGAAATTAATTTAATTGTACTTTAATTGCCCATCAAGATAATTCTGTTATTAACACATCGTTAAATATTTTTTCATTATTCTCAAACTTAATTAACTGGATGAAATGCCTTTTTTCGGTATTTTTGCATTATTTGTTGAATAAGCAAAAATATAATAGACATTGGTCTTCAATAATGAATTGATTTTTCTTTTTATGGGGGTGGTGGGATTTGAACATTGGAATTTTATTGAATGCAGCAAAAAGTTAAATTTTTATCATTTTAATGCAAAACTTTACTTGAATTTTTCGCATTCCTAAAAGAAGAAATTTTAGAAATTTTCTAAAATCAAACATTAAATATTGATGCACTTAGGGGACTATTTATAAATGACGTCCAATATTTCGAGAGAAGGAATTTTGAGCTTTAGTTTTGATTAAGAACTATGTGAAAAGGGGAAAAATACAGAAGCTTAGCAAGGTCCAAGAAGGTACGGATACACTTTTGGAAGGAGGTTTCCAAACTTCCAATTTTATGACTGACATCATTTCTAAACGACTCCTTAGCAATTGACAACAGTACCAAAATTCTTCACATCCCCCCTTCTCAAATCTATCTCTTATCTCTCATTCTACTTCTGATCTAATTTGATTTCCAACTTATTCAATTTAGAAATTTTTTTGCATTTGCCATTTCCATGAACCTCTCAAATAAAGAAATCAACTTTGTTGCTTTTTCTCGCATGATTGAATTTTTGCGAGTTTATTTGAAGGAAATAAAAACTGAGGGAACCAGCAAGAATGATTTGATTTTGGAGGTTAAAAGGAGCATTTTATGTTAAATTGAATATGGGGTTCATTGTTTAGGTTTCAATTAATTTTATAGGTTAATTTTTGTAATCAGAATGCAGTCAAGCTTGCGACAGGCATTTTGACAAGATAACATTTTTAAAAATCTTTAATTTGAGAAAAACAGACAGGATTCTAGTGTCTTGGATACCTAGAGCTAAATAGTCCTGAAATGCCTTTATCTTGATCTTGGGGGTCAATATCCAAGACTGCCAATATTATTGTCACCAACCTAACTGTCACCAAGACATAATTAAACACATCCATCCTTTATATTCAATAAAATTGCACCAAAAATTGTTATACTCGTCTATGGCAACCTGAACAAGTGTACATCTTGTTGTTCATCTCATTATTGAGGGTAACTTTATGATGCTTGAATTATTTGACCAAGTAAATTATCCTTGCTATCCTCAAAATTGCTAAAGGAGGAAAAAAAAGTACAGAAAAAATCTTAAAAGTAAATATTTGAAAATACAGATACCATAGCGGATGTAATTGAGTTTTTTAAAAAGCTAGATATCATCTACATCGACATGATGTCTGTAAGGTATATCCTTTGATATATTTTTAAAAGGTTTCTATTTACAGTGAAATTTTTTTTAGAAAGTTTAAAATAAACAAAAATAATTGCAATTATTGTTAAAAAATCAAAAAAATCGACTTTTATCTCTAATCTATCATGAAAAATGTTATGAATCATGCATGATATGTGCAC
The DNA here is from genome assembly GCA_963573255.1 of Chironomus tentans. Classification (NCBI taxonomy): domain Eukaryota; kingdom Metazoa; phylum Arthropoda; class Insecta; order Diptera; family Chironomidae; genus Chironomus; species Chironomus tentans. The sequence goes on from OY754303.1 coordinate 13,008,439, forward strand.
ACGCACGTATGTGGACCAGTAAATAAACAAACAAACCATAAAATCTCATATTTCCCAATTTATAAAAAAATATCTCGGATTTGTAGAAAGCCGGTGGTCGAAGGCACACTTTTTATACTCAATTTTGATTGAAAATTATTTTTTTTTTGAGAGGATTTCAATAATTGATTGGGAATTCCTTTGATGCACAATGTCAGATAAAAAAATTATTTTTCAAGCAAACAAAATCAATAAAAAGGAATTTGCGAATTAAAAAATGTGTGTCGACACTTCAGGGCATGTAAAAAATGAGAGTAGGAAGAAGGGTTGTTTCCACATCTCAACAAAAGCTAGAATTGCCACAATTCTGAGTACGTGACAACAAAAGGACACAAAAGTACATTTTTTCAATCAATTTTTTAAAGGATAAGAGGGATAAAAAATTTAACTCTTTTAATGCTGAATTGAAAAATAGTGAAAAAATAAATTTTACTTTTATTGTGACCAGAATTGGCTAAATTTGACAAATAGCACAGAGTTGGTGTAAATTGATACCTTCAATCTATTACTTAATGTTTTGTCAATTCTTTCGTATTTTAGAATTTTGTCTATGATTGATTTGTTATTAAAGCAACGGCTATATTCAAAAATTGAAATATTTTTGGACTTTAATTTTGTTTTGCTCAAAAAATTCATTATCAGCTAGACTTATTAATTGCTTTCTTCAAATTGATATATACGCCAAATTGATGGGACTATTATCTTATCAATAATAAAAATTTTAGGCATTGAAAAAAATTAATTGCTTGCTAATTTGGAAAGGCTATTTGTAAATTTCTACTCATCAAATAACAATCCTCGGTAGTATAGTGGTGAGTATCTCCGCCTGTCACGTGGAAGACCCGGGTTCGATTCCCGGCCGGGGAGGTTTCTTTTTTGCAAATTTTTTTCTTCAATTTTTCTGTGCGCTTGGCAACAAAATATGTATTTTATTGAAGATTCTATTTATAGCTTTCAAGTCTCAAACGAGATTTTTTTATCAACAGATTTTTTGACGTCATAATAAAGTGAATATTTTGTACAAAAAACTTGTTTCTAAACTTCACAAAAAGATTTATTTACACAAATGTCCATAAAATGAACTACATACTAATTAAATGAGCAAAATTTACCTTCGAGCAATTAAAAAAGGAAAATTGAGTAAAATTCTGAGTCGGGAAAAAGTTAAACAAATGGACAAGTACAGCAGAGTCAACATCTAATATCCAAAAACCTGAATTTCTAAATGCTAATGCTTTATTTACTTTTCTAAATATCAAATATTCATGTCAACCCAACATTTATGGGTTTTTATTTCGAGGGATTAGTAATTATGAAATGAGACATCATGCATGGTGATATGTATGTAGGAAGAGTCGAAGGAACTCGGCATGAAAGTGTATTTTGATAATCTTATTTTGCATTTATGATGCGTAGATATCATGTCTGAATTTATGAATCTCACATAAGAACTGCATGTACATTATCCTATGCAAACAACAATATGAACGTCAGGTATGGGGTTCATCCACTTATGACGTCCATTAGACCACTTTCCACTCTTCTGGGTGGTTAATGCTCCCATAAAATATTCGTACACATCTGTTTCTTCAACGAACAGTTTCAACCCACCCTTTAAATGTTGGACATTATAAATGGATGCTCCCCACGTCTATCAGTACAATTGTGAAAGTTATGCGATGATTTTCATGCAATGGAAGTGGCAACATTAATGGAAAATGTTAATTAAATATTTGCTTTTCATCATCCACATTGCGGCTTATTCCGAAGGCAAAACTTACATGACTGGATGTAAATTAAATGCCCTAAAAGGTTGATAATGAGAATCAGATATTAAAATGTCATGAAAATCTATTCCTTAATATTCATTTATTAATGAGATTGATGAGCATAAAAATGCATTTAATTAGACATGAATTATGTCCAATAAATGAATTTATGCAGTCTCGTGGATGCTTAAAGATGATTTTTATGTTCCATTCAATAAATATAAAAATTTATCAAATAATTTTAGATGAGGATAATTTTTATGGCTTATCCAGCAGCTAATAATACAGTCAGTCAGAGAATTTTATGGTTCCATTCTTCTCATTTCCAAATATTTGACTTTGATTTCTTTGAAATGTAATGCGGATGCAGCAGTAGCTGCAAACTTATTTGTTAAAATGCATGTGGATGTCGTAAAAATCTTTACGACTTTTTGCTTCTTTTTGAATTTTCTGAATAAGCGAGAATTTATCCGAAAAACTAATAACCCTCATTCAACATGAGTTGTAAAAAAATATTTTATGCGACAAATTTTTGGATTAAATTTTAATAAATTGGTTTTTGAAAAAATTTATGTCTGTTCTATTTAATGATTTGATTTATGTTTTAAAATAAATGATATTCATCAAAATATTGGAAATTGAATTTATTTTTGTGATAAAAATTGAAATTTGAATCTCAACAAAATTAGAAAAATTGATTTCTAAAAAAATAACAATTAAATGAATGAATTTTAAAGATTTAGGCAAAATTTAGGACTTGAACCTTCAAATTTTTCAAAAATTTGCAAAAAAGAATAAGTACTTTTCTGGGTTGTATTTGTGAGATATATGTAACAGTCAATTTAGTTCCACAAGCAAGACGAATAGGCAGAGAATAAAATCGAATGGATCTCGTGATTTTGGTATTGTTAAACTAATAACAACGATCTGGTTTAACCACCCAACACATATCCCGCACACAAACGCAAAGCCATAATCAAACTAACACATTACAACATCGACCACAAGCACACAACAACCCTTGAGGACGGAGTTGGCAAAGGCGGTACTTTAATATCTAAGACCTTGATGCTGAACTGGATTTTTTGTAAGGATATTTGGGAACAAAAGTAGGAATTATTGAAGTAAAATTAATTTATTTTTGTCAGAATTAAGCAAAATTTTTGAGACTCGAACCTACAAAAATTCAAAAAAAAAAATCCCAAAAAAATTAAAATAAAATTCATGGGAAACGTGGAACATTTCGAATTTAAATACCTGCTATGTTCCGGAATACACAATGTCTACCACTAGACTTTAGTTTAAATGAAACTAAAGTGGTACAATAGAAAAGACACCAATAGCAAACAAGCTGTACATCGAAGATGCAAATCACAACAGTTTCGACCACAAATTTATTGCAACGCTTGAAGGATGACCTGACAGAAAGGGTTACTTGAGGTTTAGAAATATAGTTGGGGGTCGTTTCTTAAATGACATCCAATTTTTAGGGGTGGAGGGTGTCTAACGCTGTGTGAAACTTTCATACAAAAGAATAAATTTTAGATGAAAATTTTGTAACAGAGGGGAAGGGGGTCTAAAATATCGTTTTTTGCGTGACGTCATTTACAAAGGGCCCATTATTGATGATTTTATTACATTTGAGGGACCTTGGCTTATTTTTTTAAAATTACAGCGCCAAACTAGATGCAAAATGGGGTAGTCCAAAAAAATAATGCATTATTTTTCTGAAAAAAACTTTAGGATTCGAACCTTTGAATATCAAAAAAAAAATTAATTAAAAAAGTAACAAAAAGGAATGCGTCACATTTCTAGTTGTAACTACGGGATAACATAAACATATTGATTTAGAGACATATCACAGGAACTATAAAGTGAGCTGGTCACAAATACAGCCTTGAATACTATACCAAATCAACATATTACATCATCAACCATAATCCACGACAACTCTTAAAGTTTATTCTGGCAAAATACAAATTTATATGTGTTCTATTTATTTCTTAAGATTCAATAAATAAAAGATAGGAATTGAACCCCCACGTCCATTAAAAAAATGAAAACCCACCTAAGCAAAAAAGATGTGACGCTCTTGCGGGTTATTTATTGTGAGAAAAGTGCAAATTAAATTCAAAATGACAAAGAATGGACTAATGGCGGAATACACTTTAAAGCTATCTATACCACCGCTTACAAACACCGTTGAGTCCTGATTGAGTCCTGTTGATTCCATAAAGCTGCCGCAGTATAGTAGGAAAATGCTCCATGCCACCATTGCCAGAACATTCATCAATCGGAAGTAATTGCATCAATATCGACCACAAACACACAACAACCCTGAAAATTTGTTTGGCGAAAAAGGGGGTTTAAGGGGTAGAGTAAGGTCGTGAAGCAGGAGACTTATACTTGAGTCTAAAAATGAAGAAATACACATTTTTGATATTTTTCGCTGAAATTTTTATACTTCACAAGCGAAATTTTCCAAAAATTTGCACAAAAAAATTCAAAATTTAAAAGGCCGTTATTTTTTGCTTCCAATTTTTTTGTTTTGCTTTTTAAGCCCATTTGAATTAAAATATCTGTTTCATTAATTGAAAAAATCTGAAATTCCGTTACGTAATTCCCACATCAAATTATCCAGACAAAAAAAAGTATCAAAAATCATTAAAAATATTAAAATTAATTTTTTCATTCATCCAAAAGTAAAATTTTTTTTATATCCTCTGTCATCTTGAGAATAATATTATTTTCTTTACAGCAATAAAATTTATGATTTATGCTCAATTTTTCATTCCTTTATGGATAAACATTTCATCCCATTTCATTATCCTTACTCGCCTATTTAAATATTTGTGATTGCGCTTTGCAATTCATTTTTTCGCCTTTTTGATTTCATATTTCTTTTATTTTTTATTACAAAACGATAAAAAAATGCTCGTGAAAAAAATTAAAAATAAGAAGGATCGGAAAAACATTTTTATAGTAAAACTCTCGGTGTCGTTCTTAAGATTTTTTTTATGAGTCTCGTTTTCAAATTGGGTAGGGTGCATTTCATGTACAATTTTAATTTTTTACATCACTGCCTTCTCATTCCGATTACATTGAGAGGACTCATAAGATGGTTAAAGAAATGGAATTACGATTAATAAAAATATTTTTATGGGCGCGATATCTTGAAGGGCTTTTTAATAATTGTTAGCAAATATTTTTAAAAGAAAAATAGATTTTTTCAATTTTCATTCTGTCCGCTGTTAATCTGGATTTTTGAATTAAAATCAAGACTTTTAGATGGTAAAAAAGAACTGAAGCATAAAAATATTAAAATTTTTTGAAATTTTTGAGATTCGAACTCAAGAATTTTCTGTATAAAAACACACTTATTGAATACATTTTAATTTCTTGTATACAAATTTAACTAATTTTCATTTATTTTGTTAGGAACCGTTCACTTATTACGTAACACTTAAAGGGTTTGAGATTTTATTATATATAATTATAATTATTGACGTAATATTCGAACAACCCCTATTCAACTCATTCAACGCGTTTTTTTACTCGGAAATTCATATTTTATTTGGAGATCTTACCCAATTGGAACCCCCAGCTAAAGTATCACCCTGGATTAAGACAACCTCGCTGTGTATTTTTTGATGTTATGAGTAACCAACCCTCATCAAAATGCGCTATATCACAATTCATGAACTCTTCTACTTTCTTTTCCATCCACATCCTTTTCAAACTTCATGTATGAGAATTTCTCAACAGCTTTTAATTTACGAAATGAAACCTTTTCACAACTAATGCGATTTCCATTGAAATCTAATCAAATTCTCTAAAAACGCATATTTATTTAACATCTCAACTGTTTCACATCGCCATCAATTAATCATCTTGAATGTAAGGTCTCTTATTTCCATTCTTACGCGTAACGCAATAAAGTCATTAAAAATCCCTTTTATTTCTTAACAGTAAGTGACGCTTCAGGTTTTATTTTTATGGGAAAACAATTTTTTCGATTTCATTTTCTTGAGGGTAGCCTCAAACTGGATGGAAGAAGAGGAAATAAAATTAGAAGATCATAAAAATTTATAAGTGAAATTGCTTTCGATACACAGACGCATAAAAATTACGCAATCGATTCAATCAATTTTAATAAGCGTTATTAAAAAGGAGTTTTAGATGCTATAAATTAATCGATTATAGGGAGGCTTTTGTATATATTTTGAAAGGAAATTTAAGATTAGTATGCAAAAAAAATGTGTGTTATTTCTTAGGATTCGAACTTCTTACTAAAAAAAGATAATTTTGAAAAAAAATACGCGTATTGCGAGCCGGGATTTGACCGCAAGCTACAAACCTGAAAAACAAATCCAACTGAACCATCTAGGGAAGAAGTTCATAAAACTTCAATTATCACCTGATACATACATTCAGCTATCAATGTATTCCGGATGCACTTGCCAAACTACACCACAACCCACTCAAGCTCATAAATACAAGCTGGCTAAAGATTGTATTTAAATTAATTAATTATCAAAGAGATTTTCTGGATACTCTTGTGAAGTATAAAGATCTCATATGAAAATGTTAATTTGCAAAATGTGACATTCAAGACTTGAAGAGATAGTTCATTAATAAAGTCCAATTAAGAACTGTCCTGGTGGTTTGTGGATTTTAAAAAGGTAAGAAAAGGGATCAGAAGCTGTAAAATCTCAAACCCCAAAACAACCTCCTTCCTACCAATTTGATAGTCTTTTTAAGAAAAGTTTCCAAAACGCCCCTAATTTTTCTAAGTGCGCCTCTAAGTATGATATGTCCCTGGTCCAAAACTCACCTTAATTTTTTTAGAACTAGAATTGATTCTAATTTCTCTTTATTTGTTTCCAAGGAAACTAACACTAAATTGTCATCCCTTTAAATTATTTCTGGTGACTCCTAATATACAGTGTTGTCCATCAAACATATCTTATTCTTAAAGATGTTTCAAGAAAATTCCAATTTATTTCTCTTTATGTAATTTAATGTGATTGACCAGTGCCCATAATATTTGGTCAGGAAATTTTCTGATTGATTTCCTGTTGTCCAAGACGTAAGCAATAAAATTAAGGAGGATAGAGGAAGAAATTTCCTTATTAAGAAATTCTTCTTCAGATTTTGATGATTCATTCAATTTTCACAAACGAAAAAACTTTGTATAGAGTATGAATTTTGAACAAAAATATTGCAAAACTAAACTATACACAAATCTTGAGGTTTAACAGCAGCATATGCTCAAGTCACATTCAGTTTAATGTTTCACAAACATACTGCAACGTTGAATGAAACATTTAGTAAGTCATGTTTTCTATCCCTACCATAATTTTACTTCACGTTGTTACACGAGTTTATATATAAACGAAAAGTGGTGGGGATAGAAAACGAGTAAATTTTAATGCTGCATGTTTTACTTCGTATAAACTGTTTTAGACAGTGGATATGGAAATTATTTCATATAAAAGACTCTTTTGAATGTTTTATAATTTTGCTTTTTTGTTGAGATGAATATTGTTGCTTGAATATTTGGTTTTAAATAAAATTTCTTAATAATTATTGAAATAAAAGAAAATATTAATTTTTAGTCTCACTAAATAACTTTTATTTTAGCAACAGCTAGTTCGTTAGAGCTATTTTGAATGGAAATTTGACTTAGAATTCGAACCCCTGACAAAAAAAAATTTAAAAAAACACGACGTGCAGATCACGCCAGAAACTTCCACGCTCTCTTATTTTAGATTAAAGTATTAACAAATACTTATACAAATCGTATAAAAGTTCTATATACAATTTGAGAAAAGTTATATACACACGAAACAAATAATTTCAATGTATGTGAATTTAACCTTTGACAGGAGTCCTTATTTTAGACGGTATAGTGGACGAGCTGAGTGAAGCTGAACGCAGTGAAATGAAACGTTGCTGAGCGCAGCGAAGCGACGTGAAGTAGAACGGAGTGAAGTTTCACTCAGCTCGTCCACTATACCAAGTTGGGAGCGTCCTATTTTAGCGTCGGAAGCTACCAGCGTCGGACGCTACTAGCGTCGGACGCTCAAAAAAAAATTAGCGTCCGACGCTGGTAGCGTCCGACGGTGGTAGCGTCCGACGCTGTGAGCGTCCGACGCTAGTACAAATTTTCGAAAAAAAATTAATGTTTGTAATTTTTTTTTGGAAATGGAGGAAATTGATGGAAAATGGTGAAAAATTATGGAAATTGTTGGAAAATGATGAAAATGGTGGAAATTTATGGAAAATGGTAAAAAATGGTGAAAATTGTTGGAAAATGATGAAAAAGGTGGTAATTGATGGAAAATGGTGAAAAACGATGGAAATTGTTGGAAAATGATGAAAATGGTGGAAATTGATGGAAAATCGTGAAAAATGATAAAAATGGTGAAAATTGTTGGAAATTGTTGGATATAATAGAAAATGATTGGAAATTGTTGGAAAATGATGAAAAAGGTGGTAATTGATAGAAAATGGTGAAAAACGATGGAAATTGTTGGAAAATGATGAAAATGGTGGAAATTGATGGAAAATCGTGAAAAATGGTGAAAATTGTTGGAATATTGTGTATATGAAAATGGTGAAAATTGTTGGAAAATTGTGTATATTGATAGAAAATGACTGGAAAATGATAAAAATTGTGGATATGATAGAAAATGGTGAAAATGCTAGAAATTTATGGAAAATGATGAAAATGGTGAAAATTATTGGAAAATTGTGTAGATGATAGAAAATGGTTGAAAATTGATGGAGATTGATGAAAAATGGTAAAAATGATGAAAATTGTTAAAAAATGATGAAAAATTATAAAAAATAGTGGAAGTTAATGGAAAATGGTAAAAAAATGATGAAAATTGTTGGAAAATGTTGAAAATGGTGGTCTACAATTTTGCATCATTTTTCAACAATTTCCATAAATTTTCACCATTTTCCACCTTTTTCATCATTTTCCATAAATTTCTATCATTTTCACCATTTTCTATCATATCCACAATTTTTATCATTTTCCAGTCATTTTCTATCAATATACACAATTTTCCAACAATTTCACCGTTTTCCATAAATTTTGACCATTTTCCAACAATTTCCATCGTTTTTCACCATTTTCCAAAAATTTCCAATCATTTTCTATCATATCCAACAATTTCCAACAATTTCCAACAATTTTCACCATTTTTCACCATTTTTTACCATTTTCTATAAATTTCCACCATTTTCATCATTTTCCAACAATTTCCATAATTTTTCACCATTTTCCATCAACTTCCTCCATTTCCAAAAAAAAATTACAAACATTAATTATTTTTTCGAAAATTTGTACTAGCGTCGGACGCTCAGCGTCCTAGCGTCGGACGCTCACAGCGTCGGACGCTACCAGCGTCGGACGCTCAAAAAAAAATTAGCGTCCGACGCTACTTAGCGTCCGACGTTTTTGGGTTTTCAGCGTCCGACGCTCAGCGTCCTGCCAACTCTGATACCAACTAAAAAAAGAACTGTTATCAAAAGTTAAATCCAAAGACTTTGAAAATTTAAATAAATACAAATCACTGATTGTATACATAATAAGATTAAACAACAAGTAAAAGCAAGCGGCCGAGGTAACGAGGCCGCGAAAAATTTGTGGACCCTAAAAAACACGTTTTTCAAGGTTTTGGACCCTTAGATGATGCTTAATGCAAAAAGTTTATATATAGAAAAATGCAGCCTGGCGAGGTCCATCTTTTGGCATCATTAGAATTTTTTTAAAGAAAAAAGTCTTAACACCGTAATAAAAAATGTGTTTTGACCGAAACTAAATAACTTACATGCTTTTGCGTGGAAGTTAAAAAAGAATTTGCGCAAATTAAAGAGTTAACGAACTTGTGGCCTAGGCGGCAGATATTACTGTTCAATCAAAATCACAAGAAACGAGTTATGAATGAAAACAACGTCCTCCCTGAACTTATGAATATCTGCCACAAGTCCCTACTAACTCTTTTATATATTTTGGTTAAAAATGGTATTTATCGTAAGTGTTGAAGAATTATGTTCTTGCGAAGTATATAGATTTCATAAGAAAATTTCAACTTTGTTAAAATATAACACTTTTTTAATTACCTCTTAAATTTATTTAACAATTTTTCGAAATACAAATATTTTCAGAATTTAAAACTTCCATAGCATAACTAAAAATTTAATTGGTTAATATACTGAAATTTGATACTAATAATATTTAAATTCGTGTTTGTAAAATTACAATTCTATTTATTTAGTTGATAAATATTTTATCTAGATCCAAAAACTATCAAAATATCAGCGCTTGATTAAAGGTAAATTAATTTTACACTCAAAGGATTCGAACTTGAACTTTAAAAAAATTAATTTAAAAATGAAAAAAAAAATTGTGCACATTCGAGTTCTAGACTTGCCCGGGCGGCGGGGATGCTGCGTTAATCGGAACAGTTGCCAAATTTCGATCAATGATAATTGAGTTTATCTTCTTTGTGAAGTGTCAAATGCCAAAGGCTGAGTGTTTCCTCCGCACATAAGGTCTTACATTAATTATTTGCACATCGTGTGTGTATGTGATTGTAACGGCTAACTAGATCAAAGAACTTAACAACACCCAACCACAAGTCTCTACTAACTCTTTACTTACGTTTGGCTAAAAGTTGTATTTATATTCATTATCAGTGGAAATCATTCTTGTGAAGTATATGAATTTCGTACAAAAATTTTCAGAAATCATTTTTTTTTTCTGAAAAAGTCGTGAGTTCGAATCCTTAAAATAATATTTTCTTGTTATTTCTTCCCATGTTGATTCTTATTCATTCAGAATGTAAGATTTTTGACAGAAATAAAATTAATAACAACAAAAAATTTTTCTAAATATTTTAATTAAATCAAATCTTCAAAAAAGTGCTAAAAAGTAAAATTATTTAAAAAAACCAAAATTTTGCAAAAATTCAGCAAAAATGTGTGCACACTTCGAGTGTGGCTTGTCCCGGGGTGACTCTACATGCTGCTCGAACTGAGACCCATCATTGTCGTCCGTCGAGATCTTTTTCTGTCTCTGCCACGGAATAACGACCTCTGATGTTTTCTTTTAAATCCCAGCTTCTCAGCAACACTAGCCACAAGCCACAAACTCTTTGACTCCGGCTGGCTAAATTGGATACTTAAGTTATGGATTTGGGGATTAGTTCTTGTGAAGTATGTGGGTTTTGAGGAAAAATGTTAGGAGAAGGTTCTTTTGTACTTTTTTTGATCGGTAAAAAAAGTGTTGGTCAGGGTATCTATGAAGGACAGGGGTCCACGTTTTGAATAATTGTTTAAGATTTAATTGGAAATAATATTGTATAAATCGAAGACCCCCTAAAAATTTTATGTTATTTTACAATTCAAAACACAACAATACAAAAACTTGTTATAAAAAATTGTCCTTCTTAATATTTTTATTATATAATATATTAAATTCGCGAGAACCCCGATTTTTTTTTGCAATACAAAATTAAAATCACAAAAAATGAACAATTTTTTATTACAATTTTCTCAGATTGCATTTTCACTCCTCTGACATTTATAGACTTAATTTTTCATTCTTAGCTTGCTAGATAAGTCTTTTAGTAAATAAATGGAGAATGTTCATCATTATTATGATTATTTTTAAAATTCAGATCGCGGAAAAAAAATCCTTTTTTATGAAACAATCGTTAAATTTTACGATTCGATTTTGTCATAAAAATTAAAATTAAAAAACTGTCACAAAGTTGCTGGAAATGACAAAACTGAGAACATAAAATTTTATGTTTTTCCTATTTCACAGTCATATCTTGCATTATCATTACTGCTTGTTTATATTATAGGAAAATGGAAAAGTTGCGAATTTACAACCACCGAAAAGGTTCCTTCGAAAATCCCTCTTATAGTCCACAGAAATAGGGAATCGCTTAAACAAATAATCGTAAAATTTTATGTATTTTTATAAAAGAAAATAAATTCATTAAAAAGGGATTTTTTTGCGAATTTCTACGACTGAATATTAAGAGCATGCTTTGGTACAAGCCATTTACTTTCAAGTATGAAGATAATTAATTAAAGTATTTAAGAATCTTCATCTTTCTTTTCTTTAAAATTGGATTTTACAGCGCTAACTTATTACATTTTTACTTTCAATGAGATTTTTTACAGTGCAGTTAAGGAGAATAATTTTCATTCAAGGATTTTTATGCATAAATTTTTTTTACAATCTTTTTGCAGCGATGAGGAAAAAAAGCATTATAATGTTAATAAGATGTAAGATTCTCATTGGGGGTCGTTCGGATGATAGGTAGCGATATAACTGTCAAATTATGAATCTATTTTTAGTGGTGTAGCAAAGAAGGGGGGATTAGGGTCGTGGTCCTTATTCCTGGTTGCCTTCATCTATAAAGATGTCCCTTAAAAGCCAACAAACTAATTTTAAACTGCTACACCCCCTTCTTGTAACCAATATGCCTACCCATCTTCCCTTAACGTTACAAAACTTCCAAACTACACTTTCTTTTTTTACTATCCAAATGAATGTGCAGCTCACTTTTATTTTGCTTCTCTTCATGCTGTGGATTGAGTGGGAAGGATTTAATGTGAAATTTATTATCCTTTAATGTTATTGAACTCATTTTCTAAAACTTATTTAAACTACTAATTTTTTTGTTCGAAAAGGAAGAAAAATGTAGTCGTAAAATTAAAGACATTAAAATGTTGGTAGGAACTGCTTTGGTTTAGATAAAATGTATGTGAATGTAATGAGTTTATGGGTTTGTTTAGTGATTTTAAAAATAATATAACTGTTAATATACGACATTAACATAGTTTTATATCTTAAGAAAGCTCTTTATCAATCATATATAATTTGACACTTTCGTAATTATTTGTTACTTACATTAGATGACACCACTTGTCATGCTATTTAATATTTTAATGACCGTTGCAATTAATGCAATTTAGTTATTAGTCATTTCTATGTTACCATATGATAAGGTGTCAGATTCATTGACGTCAGACATTCTTTAAGTCTGTAAAGTTCATGGTCGGTCATTTATAACTTAGTGATAATTTCACCATAGCATGACATATTCATTACTATAAATAGCATGTAATAATCAATGAATAAATGAGTCTAATTCTGACAGTTGAATTGGAAAGTTCTGATTAATTAAAAGTGTTCTTTCTTTTACCAACTTAACATTGCAACCGCAACATTGGTCCAATCGGTCCGAGGAAAAGTACGGCGAATAAAATAAGTTTGTGAAAAAGACTTAGAAAATTTTAAGTCACAGTGAGTGATGTGAAGATAGAAAATTTATTCCGTGAGTAAATTTTAAGTAAGTTTGTAAAACCTTTAAGACGTTTCTGGCCAGAACGCATCAGGTGAGTGAGGTGAATATTTCTGAGGGAATTATTCATTGTGTTGAGAAAACTCGAAAATAGTTTCATTTTTTTTGGAAATAATCCAGTTTTCTCGGAAAGCTTTAATTCACAGCGAATTTAAAGTATCGCATATAGTGCATTTAGAAAAAAAATTGTTTTAATTTCGAGAATACGGAAGGTATCAGGGGAATTAGAAGATGTTGACTGGTTTCTTCAAGTCATTGGGGAAATTGTGTGGAGTAAAATTGTTCGTGTAAATTTTATTCATAAGTGTTTATCAGACATACGATAAGGTATCCGACATACAATAAGTATCAGATATACCAAAAGTATCAGACATAGAACACTTCGGAAAAGCTTGTACAAGAAAAAATCACATTTTTGTGTGTCTAATTTTAAAAGTACAGAAGGTACCGTAAAAATTAGTTTAGCAATCATTAAATTGCAACTTTCAGAACGCATTGAGCGTATTATAATTATTTTCTTTAAGTAAGGAAATTTTGTGTGCGAAGGCGCATCTAATTTATTTCGTTCATACCCAGTAATAAAGTTTAAATTACAATTCCGGTTTCAACGAGAGGAAACAGCGGGATGGGTGACGAAAATGAGGACCACAAGATTAGCGATGAAACGTACTTAAAGTACGCGGATTTAAGGGATAAGCAGCAGGGCTTCCAGTTACTGGTTTCTGGGCTGTTTGCTAAAGTTCAATGTTTTACTAAAAATTCTCGGGTTGAAGCCGAGGAGGTTTTAGGCAAGCTTGTGAATGCTTGGCCTGAAATCAAGTCCCTTAATAATGAATTAAATGAGTTAAATGTTGAAAAGCTTCTTGATGATAAGAGTTATTTCAAGGAAAGTCGCTTTGAGGTCATGAAATCAATGGTAGATGTTACCAAAAAGCGGATTTTCAAACTTTTTCCTGACGAACAGGATTTTCTAAATTTGTCTGCTTCCTCTGATGTTTTCGAGCAAGATTTTGAGGATTTAGAAGTTGAAGATTCATTGGAAAATGAACCCATGAGAGCCATGCAAAAAGAGCTTGCTCAGCTTAAGATTGCAATGGGAGGCTCTAGCAATAATCGAGAGGAATTATTGCTTCGTTATCTTCAGCATGTTGATGCTGATAATAATTTTCCGGAATTTCCAGCACTCGAGTCTGAGTATCGAGTCTGGAGGAAAAAGGTTAAGACTTGGGAGGCTAGGTCCCCAAATATTCCTTTGGAAATCAAAATTGATTTTCTGTTAAAAGCGATTAATAAGAATTCGCATGCACGATCTATTGTGAAATGTTTCGATAGTAGTGTAGGGTCCAATTATGGTCAAATGCTTAAGGCATTAGATGAGCAATTTTTTACGGCTCGCCAAACGGTGTTTAATCATTTCATGGGACTTGTCAATCCCAATATTAAGGCTATGAAGGGAGCTGAATACCTTCAGGAAGTCTACAATAAGTTTTCCTTTGAATGGAAAAATTTTGAGTCATTTACTAAGGAGCTCATGCGTGAAGATCAGCAAAACAACGAGCTTGAAAAGCAGAAATTTCAAATTAATGTCATCAAGAACGCATTGTTGTTTAACTTGCTGGATGAAAGCACCAAAAATAAAGTCGTGCTTCATTTGAAGATAACACCGGACAAAATTCCAGATTTTGATGAAGTTTTGGAATATGTTAAGATCATGTTTCTTAATGTGCGTGGTTCAAGAGAGCCTATATTACCAGCGGGTAACAGGGCAAAGGAACCAACAAAGACCACAAATTGCAAGAAAATTGATGTTCGCAATAAAAAAGCAATTGTGTGTACTATATGCTCAGAGAGTCATATCACGGCAAAGTGTCCAAAATTCATAGCAATGACACCTCAACAACGAGGAGATGCAATTAAGAAGAAAGGTCATTGTTTTGTGTGCTTATACAGAAAATACAGAGAGTGTAACTGCACAGCTAAATCTGACTGCAGAAAATGCATGGAATGTGGGTCTAAGCACCACACTATGTTGCATATAAAAGAAGAAAAAGCAAAATCGTCTTCAAACAAGAAAGTTCAGGTAGAACAAGAAAAATCTCAGTTCACCACAGAAGTTTTTGACTGGGCAGAAGAAGCACTTAATGCTCCAGAATTTAGTTTAGGGACTAAAAAATTGGACGCATCCCATGCAGTAGCAATTTTACCTACTGCTGTTGTAAAATGTACATCAGAAGATGGGATGAAGTCGGTTGATGCTAGAGTACTTTTTGATACAGGAGCAGATCAACCGCTGGTCACATATGATTTTGCAAAGCATTTGGGGCTGAAATTGATACCAACATTTGTGAAAACTTATGATTATCAAGGTAAGGAGACGTTACCAGTTCGTCATGCTACGCACTTGACTATGCACTCAAAACATGAGAAATTCTCAGTGAATGTAGCTGCATATCTCAGAAAATCTTTAGGCGGGGTTAAGCCAATACCTGAAAGTCTAAGAAAAATGGTGAAAGCTCCGTTAGCTGACACGTCTGATAAGATAGTAGGGGGTAGGATCGACATTATTATGCCGGTTAATTATGTCGCAAGAATTAGAAAAGAAGGAATGATTCGCATTTCCGAAGATTTGATTTTGGAAAATACAAAATTCGGGTTCATGGCACTTGGGTCTCTCAAAAACTCATCTAATATCCAAAAATTGCAGATTAGGATGGTGTCTATGGGTGAACCAGAATTTAAGGCCTTGGGAAGGTTTTTCGATGGTGATCTTTCAGAGCCATGTGGAGATGAGAATCTTGCTGAACAAATGTTCATAGAATACTTTTCTCGACTCGAAAATGGGAAAATGGTAGTGGGAATGCCATTAGTTGAAGATCAAGGTTTGGGAGAAAGTAAAAGAGTATGCATTTTTAGAACGCATCGGGTCATGAATCAATTATCTCCAAAATTGAAAATGGAATACGTAAGGCAATTTGAGGATCTTATGGACAAAGGTTACATAAGACCAGCAAATGTGTCGATACCAGCTAAATATTATGTGTCGCATTTACCAGTTATTAATCAAGAGTCTCTTACTCATCCTTTGAGAATAGTTTTTGATTCCTCACAGAAGACAAGTAATGGAAGAAGCTTGAACGACATACAGCTTAAAGGAAAGAAGCTGCAAAATTCTTTACAACTAGTGATGATTGGCAGTAGAATCTTTGAGTGTATGACTTCAACGGATTTATCAAAGATGTATTTGTCTATAGAAATGATTGATAAACATATTCCATTTCAACGAACATTCATGCCAACTAGAGATGGAAAACTGGTTGATGTGGAAATGCCTACAGTAATTTTTGGCAACAAGTCAAGTCCATTTCTGGCTATTCGAGCGATGCACGAACTAGCACATTTGGAGGGTGACAAATTTCCATTAGCTGCAGACATAATTCGAGATGCAATGTACGTAGATGATGTATTGTATAGTCTGCCAGCAGGGGAGCTTGTAAAGCAAGCAACGGAACAGTTGAAAGGAATTGCTGAGAGCGCTCAGCTGAAATTTAGAAAATGGGCGTCAAACAAGAGTGCAGCCATTGAGATGATTCCTGAGGAAGATAGATTGATAGCCATCGAGAAGGAGATACGTGATGAAGAAGCTTCTGGAAAAGCAGGAATTCTGGGACTTTCATGGCTAATTGATACTGACGAACTGACTATCAAAATGAATAAATTTCGTCAGCTCAATGATGATGAACCGTTGACATTGAGATTTGCATTGTCTCAAATTGCAACTGTCTATGATGCAATAGGGTTATTGAGTCCATTATTCTTGACTGGAAGATTGATTATTAAGCAGATCTACAGCGAATTACTCAATAATACACCACTGAAAAAGAGAGACAAACGATTAGACATACCACTTTCCGCTGAACTGAGAAAAATGTGGTGTGACTGGAGTGAAGATTTGAGTATTATAAATGAACTCAAAACTTCAAGATGGATTAAGCATGTTCCAGGGAACAAATTATCTATTCTGGCTTTTGCTGATGCCTCATTCGACGGAACGGGTTCAGCAATTTATGCGCATTCTGAAGGAGAGAATGAGATTCATGTCAATTTGTTGATGGCAAAATCAAATGTGAAGCCAAGCAGTGCGAATTGGACAATTCCAAAACTGGAGTTGAAAGCTATGGAAAAAACCGTGGAGCTAGCTATGGACGTGAAACGCACAGTTCAAAAGGCACTTCAACGAGGTAAATGTGATCAGGAAATCGATATTTATTTCTTTTCAGATTCCGAAATTACTCTGGCATGGTTACAAGGAAATCCAGATGATAGAGCTGCTTATGTACGTAATAGACTTAGCAACATTCAAAAGTTAGGTCCAAACGGAAAATATTACTACATAGACACAAAGTTAAATCCAGCAGATTTGGCAAGCCGTAGGTGCAAAGCTGAGGACTTAATCAATGATCCATTGTGGTGGCATGGACCAGCCTTTTTTAGTGAAAAAGGATCATTAGAACGGTTAGAGGAACGTCGTTACGAGACAATTGTGGAAAACAGATCGAATCCAAAGCAGAAAATTGCACGGGTGGCTAAAGTTGATCATAAAGAAACATTGGATTCTGTCATTGAAATTGCAGACTCAATATCTGATTGGGATGCGACATTGAAAAGAATTGGATGGTTACGTAGAGCTATTTTAGGTCTTAAGGATCCAAAAACAAGACCGAACAACTTATCTGCCATGGAACTGGAAGACGCCAAGTGGACCATCATTAAAGCTTATCAACATGAGGCATATGGAATCGAGCTGGATCTTCTTTCAAGAGGAAAAGAAGTCAGGAAAGGGCCCCTGGTAGGTAAGTATCCATTTATTGACGATCACGGTGTGCTTCGAATTCGTTCCAGATTACAAAATGTTACACCATTGGAATGGTCACAGGTGTTTCCTATCGTGTTACCCAGATTACACATCAATCCTAAAATGAATGACGAAGGCTTCAACAAAATATGTCCATTAACAATGAAGTTAATTCGCCATTTCCACTTGAAAGTGATGCATGGAGGAATTGACAAGGTTCTTGCTGCCCTAAATCAAGAATTTTACTTACCAAATGGGACAAGGACAGTCAAAAGCATGATCTACAGGTGTGTTAAATGTAGAATGCACAAGAAAAAAGTCCAACATCAGCTCATGGGAAATGTGCCAATGGAAAATGTTACACCATCGCCGCCATTTTATCATGTGTCGTGTGATGCCTTTGGACCTCTTCAAATTAAGCATCTACCTGGAAAACGTACGCGTCAAAATGCTGATGGGGAGCACAAGCAAGGTGGAAAAGCTTGGGGAATAATCTTTGTATGCAGAGCAACACGTGGGGTGCATATAGAAGTAGCAACAAGCCTGTCTGCTGACGAATTTCTGATGTGTTTTAGAAATTTCGTAGCAACACGAGGTTTACCACGTTCAGTGTTGACTGATAATGGAACAAATTTCACAAAAGGTGGCGATATTTGTGTAAATTTGACGTCAGCTGAGCTCACAAAACAATTGAAGGCAGCATGTAAGTCTAAAAATGCCAACGCGAATGCAGCAAAGGTAATGAACAAGTATCTGAAACGAGATTCAGAAATGGAATCAATGCAAGAGGCAATTGATTATGTAGAGAGTAAGTACAAGGATCAACAGGTAATATTCTTGAAAGGTAAGGGTGACCTTCTGAAGTTCAGCTTATCACCATGTTACAGTCCATGGCACAATGGATTAGTAGAATCTGAAGTTAAGGTAGTTAAGTCACATCTGACCAAGATAGTCAGAACAGCTTCGCTTAATGCAGCTGGGCTTCACTCGGTTATGAAGAGAATTGAAGCTGTGATTAACAGTAAACCAATAGCAGTTGTGAGATCTGAGGATAATTCACGTCCGTATGTCATAACTCCAGCTCATTTTTGGGCTTTTCGTCCTTTAGTGGCATTGCCATCAGGACCTATACCAAGAAATAATGGTCGGGCTATTGAACTGACCAAAAGAGCCACTTTGATGGATGAAATGGTTACTAAGTTTTGGGAAGTTGTCCAAAGTAAACATTTCAACGAGTTAAAATCCAGGCAAAAATGGTCTCAGAAAGTAGAAAATCCTCAAGTCGGGGAGATCGTGCTGTTAAAAGACAAAAACAGCAGTGTTAATTGTTGGCCTAAGGCAATAATCACGAAGATTCACCCTGGCAAAGATAAGATTGTCAGAGTGGTAACAGTGAAGAATGCGCTAGGTCATGAGCATGAAAGAGCAATGACAGAAGTTGTCACTTTGCCTATAATTGCAAATAGCGAAATACAGTCCACACATAAAGAAGCTACTGATAAAAAGTTGGAAAATAAGTCAGAACAAACTGAAAAACAGCCTAAGAGACAGAGCGCTAGATTAGCTGCTAAAAAACCAATAAAATCTTTAAAATTGAGTATGTTAACATTCATTATGTCAATTTGTTTCTTACCAGTTGTTGTTGGTAGGGTATTAGTACCACAAAAAGCATTTGGTGGAGCTATGGTTTTCGACATTGGCACAGCATGGAGAAAAGCAGGAGACATACGGTGGGAGATAGCAACAGGAATGTTTCCAGATCAAGATTTGCAAAGCATTCAAAACTCAATGACAGCATATGAAGAACACTGCATGAAGATTGGTAGATTCTCAGAACAGCTATGTTGGGCAAATCTGCAGATGCTAAAGGCTGCGGCTGAAAATGTTAGACGTTTGGTAGGAGAATACACAGAAACTCCACAAACTCATGGCAGAAGTAAGAGAAGTGCAGATTATGATGGAGTCTTAACTCATTTATGGAGAATGTTATTTGGTTATCATCAAAATAAGCCAAGTTATGAAGCTATTCAACACTTATCAAAAGCTCAGCAAATGACAAAAGATCATCAGAAGGCAATGGAAGGAAAAGTTAACAGTCAACTCCTTGTCTTAGAAGCAGCTATCAATGAGTATCAAAGCTCATATGACAACAGAGATGCGGAATTAAAGCAAGCAATACAATTTCAGCATGTTCACGAGTTAATTAATGAACAGCTGGAATATATTTTCGAGAAATACACGCAAGTTGTGATCTCAAACGAGGAAATCCAAACAATGCTACAGAAGTTAAGATCAGAGGAAATACATGTACCAAATCTGAAGCCTCAACAATGGAGAGAAATCATCAAAACCAGAATTGTACAAAAAGAAAACCAAATCATATATGAGATTATTTGGCCATTACTACATGAAGATACACTCAAAGTCTTCAAAGTGATTGCAACACCAACGGAAGATGGAAAGATCTTAAATTTTCTCCCTACAATAGTGATTATGAATACCGTCACTAAGATGTTTGCACCTGAGTTCCGGTCGATACATCAATTGAATGTCACGCACCAGATAATTGAAGCAATGATTTTGGAAAAACTATCCACAGATTCAGTTTGTCCAGCTGCTATCACTATGAATGAACAAACAAAGACATGTGAATACAAGAAGATGCCTGAAGAATATGACAACTGGGTCGAAGTTATCCCAAATGTTTATGGCTTCACGAGCAATATTCAAAAGGAGAAGATCTGCCAACCAAACTCCAGATCAAAAATAGAAGGAAAGACTGGAATAGTTAGTTTGGAAAAAAATTGCTTCGTTTCCACGAAGAGTCATAACATATATTACGGTGAACAGTATGAAGAATCGGGCAACATAACCTCGTTCCATGTACCAAACCAAATGTGGAACGAATCAAAAAGTGATGCTTCTACACGCAAATCGATCCAGATTCCCAGATTCCAGTCAGACGGGGAACAAATCCAAGCAGAAATCGAGTTGGCAAAAGAGGCTAACATACAAGAAAGCGAAGAGGGCAACTCCGCAATAATTCTGACAGCAATTCTAGGAACTGTGTTATTTATTACAGTTTCTGTATTGTTGGGAATTTATTGTTGGAAATGTCGTTCTACCAAGGAATCTACACCAACAACGATCAACATCGAGATGACACCACCAGCAGGGGACGAGACACATCAAGCCAACCGAACTCCAATACTTCCACCAAAAGCCAAGATTTAGCCTTAAGGGGGAGTAATGTTAATATACGACATTAACATAGTTTTATATCTTAAGAAAGCTCTTTATCAATCATATATAATTTGACACTTTCGTAATTATTTGTTACTTACATTAGATGACACCACTTGTCATGCTATTTAATATTTTAATGACCGTTGCAATTAATGCAATTTAGTTATTAGTCATTTCTATGTTACCATATGATAAGGTGTCAGATTCATTGACGTCAGACATTCTTTAAGTCTGTAAAGTTCATGGTCGGTCATTTATAACTTAGTGATAATTTCACCATAGCATGACATATTCATTACTATAAATAGCATGTAATAATCAATGAATAAATGAGTCTAATTCTGACAGTTGAATTGGAAAGTTCTGATTAATTAAAAGTGTTCTTTCTTTTACCAACTTAACATTGCAACCGCAACAATAACATTGTACGAAAATAGGATGAAAATAATACTGACTACGAATACAGATTTTAAGATGCGAATCCAGGGGGTTGATTTGAGTGTTAAAACACCACTCTCGACTGAAACTTTCTTCAAATTGCTCGGGATTTTTTAAAAGAAAATTCCAGAAACCCCCTAAATTTTGCCGTCTATATAAAAAAATTTCAATCTAGACATTAAGTTGATAAGCTTTGCTTGTCAAAAAACCCATTCAATGAATTTTTATTCTTCCTAATTTGGCGTTTTTGAGGAATCATTTTTCAAAAACACAAATAAAAATTAAAAGCTCCTTCAAAAGGTGGGGATGTTACAGCAGCATAATCCTTAATGCGAAAAACAAATCCTAAAAAATTTATATTTACATATTGCAAAAGAATATATAAAGTTAGTATTGCATAATACTAAGAAAAATAAAATAATGAATTTTTCAAGAGTTCGAATCTCAAATAACATTTATCGATGAAAAAAGTATCGAAAGGTTGACTACTCTCTTAAATTTTTTTGTTCAAAATTTTAATATTTTTTTAAATGTGTATAAAACAGGAATTTATTGTAAAATTAGCCATGTATAAGACGCTTATTCGCCCTGTAGCGCTCTATGGCTCAGAGTCATGGAATATGACTGCAGCAGACGAACACGCAATTGGTGTTTTCGAGAGGAAGATGCTAAGAGTCATTTTTGGACCAAAGAAAGAAGGGGACCTTTACAAATGTAGGAGCAACGCAGAAGTGTATCAGCTGTTTAAGGAAGCTGACATCGTGAAACGAATTAAAGTAAACAGGCTTCGATGGGCTGGACATGTTATAAGAAGACCTGTGGAAGCTCCATTAAATAAGGTCTTTAAATCTGACTTCGTAGATGGCAAGAGATCACGCGGGCGGCCAAAGAACTCGTGGAGGGAAGCTGTTGATAGAGACGGTATTGCACTTGGTATTGGTAATTGGCAGACGGTAGCCAGCGATAGAGCTAGTTACAGGCGTCAACTAAGGGAGGTCATGGATCACAATTGATCTGTACGACCAGCGAAGTAAGTAAGTAGTAATTGTAAAATTAAAACTAGAATTTTTTTTTAAATAAAGAAATTAAATAAATCTTAATTTGTTAAAAGTTTTTAAAAATGATTTAGTATAAGTTTGATACAATTTACTGAACACAGCAAAATTCTAAGTTCGAATCTTATTATTCTCAATTCAAAGAATCTCACAAAACTGTTTAATATTTTTTTTCCAAATTAACTCAAAAAATAAATTTTTTCTCTCGCCATACAACCCGCATCATATCTCAAATCACATCCCAAAAATATTTTTCATAAGCGTGCTCATATTTTCCACATGATTTGATTTCAAATTTATGCAAATTTCTTTCTTCCTTAATTGTAACTAAATGAAGACTTAATACAGCGATTACAAGTTCATCGAAGTGTTAACAAATTATTTATTAATTCATGTTTTGATAAAGAATCTCATTGATGATATCATGTATGACATCTACCAGCATGATTCTTATGAATAATGAGATGTTAAAAATGAAAAGTTTAAAGTAAATATTTTTCAAGTATCATTTTCCCATGAACAAAGAATCCTTTAACATCATACAGTGGGCTTGATTGCATGGATGCTGTTGATGTATGTAAACATAGTGGGTAATTATTATGCAAAGCGTATGCTCACGATCATGAAAATTGTACAGCATAAATCTCTTCTAGTTTTGACATTTATTATGTCGCTTGTTTGCACAAACAATTGTAAATTAATACATTAAATACTGTAAAATGATGCGATCTGCGGATGTTCCGAGCGGCGGTAAAAAATGGATATAAAAAACTCTTCTCATCTTCTCAAGTGGCATTAAAACATTTTTGTGCAATTTATCATGCACGCTAATAGCCATGTTCATTTAATTCGTGTATAATCATCGAAGTAGGGGGTTAGGAGCTGGTTAGAATTTTTTTTAGATTTTTTGGGATTTGTTAATGATGAGTGAGGGTCATTTTGTGGTGAGAAGGAGTCTCTTGGATCAGAAAAATCTTAACGAGGGTCAATTGGGTCAGAATAAGCTTAAGGAGGATATATTAAATCAAACTAAGCTTAATAAGGTTATTTTAGGTCAGAATAAGCTGGACAGAGCTTGATAAAAATTTCCTGGATCAGATTAAGTTAAACTAAGATCTCTTGGGTCAGATTAAGCTTGACGAGGATCTGCTAGATCAAACTAAGTTAGATGAGGTTATCTTAGGTCAGAAGAAGCTTGAGGGAGATTGTTAAAAATATGTTGAATCAGAATAAGCTGAATAAGGGTGTCCTGGATCAGATTAAGTTTAATGAGAGTTTGTTGAATTAAAATAAGCTGAGTGGGGATCTTCTGGGTCAGAATAAGCTTAACGAGGTTTTTATTGAATCAGAATGATTCATATGGGGTCTCTTGGGTTAGGTTTGAGCATGGACAAACCTAAGGGGTACTACAATGGTTTATCCTGGATTTTTTTTTGAAAAAAAACAGCTGACTTGAACTTTCCTGATCAGGTTAATTTTAACCACTTCCAACCACACTAACCAACCCCCTCTAGCATCAGGAGATATTTGAAAATGTATCACATTACTCTCAAAAGAGCGTAGCACTAATCAAAAAATATAAAGAGGATGGAAAAGTATTTAACAATGAGTAGCCGCTCAAAGGGTTAGCGTAGTTAAATGTTCATTTTACATCCGGGCTTCCTAATGAAATGTAGAAGCCAAACAATAGCACAAAATAGACAGTCAAGTAATTAAACTGATTCACAACTTCAACTGCATTATCATTGCTGCATTGTGCATGGAATTTTTTATATATTTTTGTGAGTTTGAGGGTTAAAAAAATATTTTTTCCCTTCTAAACTATTTCCGGATTTGAGAGAGTTTGAGGTGACTCTACAGGGCTCATAACAAAAGGGGTTGTTGATTTTTCGTCATTATTAAACCCTTTATTTCCACTGATATTTTGTGCTAGATAAAAAAATTAATTTCTCACAACTTTTTTTTCCGTGTGAAGTGGGAATCGCCTTCAAGTGGCGTGTCCTACATATAATCAAGTATTTAATAATGGATGCTGTCCCTGTTGCTTCTTTGTCTTTTTTTTCTTGTTTCACGATAAAAATAATGAAAGATGAAATAAAATTATGCGGGTTTTCTGACGTGTGGCGGTTTTATTGATGCTATTAAAGGATTCTGGGATATTTTTGTTGTGAAATTGTAGCAGTTTTCATTTAATATAAAGGGAATAGATCCAAATCTTCTGAGACTTTCTAATGGACAATTTAGATGCATGTTGCTACGCATTTGACCATTTAATTTGATGTCAAATGTTTTCTTTCATGAGAATTTAGAGTTAGTCGAGTGAAAATATGACCTATTGGATATGCTACCCCTGGGATTGATTTTCACAGCATTGGTTCACACTTGAGTATGAGTTCAAACAATTTAATATTTGATATGATTATCATCTTGTTTTTACTTTGAAATTTTGTTTTATGGATCATTTTAATATTCGTATTATATTGTAATTATAATATTATATTTCTTTGGAGTGCTGATTCCTTGAATTTGTGACTGACACAATTTTAAATAATTTTTATCGTTAATTTATAACTATTTTACTTCAATTTTGTTCGGGCAGTTCAAGATATTTGTGATTTGGATCAATGATAGGGTTTGGGTTAATCTAGTTCTAAATAATCAATACTACAATAACTTTTATATTATGAATAATAAATAAGAAATTGCCATAAAAATGGAATTCTAAAAGAAAATGAAAATAGATAAATTAATTAATATGTTGAAGTTCGAATCCTTCAGAAATTTAGAAAATTTTAATGAGTAATTTTGCAAAAATTAATTTTTTTTGGAAAATTTAAGATATTAAGATTTTTTTGAAGATCCAATTAAATATTTTTTATGGTGCAATCAAAGTGAATATTTATCAAAAATTCTAAATAATTTTAAAAATATTGTGGAAATAATTTTAATAAATTTTAACTAAAAAGAGAGTTTCGTTTTTCACCTCCCAACAGGGGCGTATTCAGGGATGGGTTTTGGGGGTCAAAACCAGGGAGGGGGTGATAATTTTTTATAATTTGCAAGGGTTTTAAAGAAAATAATCCCAATTTTTAAAATTTGTAATTTTACAAAAATTTATATTTATTTAGGTATATCCACATTAACCATCAAATCACATCTGAATCCAGTGATCTAGAACTATTTTAATTCCAAACCACTCCATAACAGCTATTATTTTTCAATTCCAATAATTTCACTAATCCAATCCTCCTGACACTTTTAAGTGCCACAACATAAGCAGACTTTTTTCAAGCTACTATATTTCCAATTTTTTTCCAACTCTCAAACACAATTTTAATACACACAAAGGCCAAAAGAAGTCAAAAATAAATAAATAAATCTGCGTATGTATACAAATGCAAATCAAATGGACCCATAAATCAACAGTAAAATTTAAAGTTAATAATATATAGGAGGAAAAGTCCTTAATGTATTCAAATGCATTATAGAATCAATATCAATTGCCAATTCTTATTTTTTTGTATGTTTGTCGAATGCATAAAAAAGAGACTCATGAAAGAAAGGAGAAAATCCAGAAAGAAAATGATTTATTGCATTGCCATAAATGGTCTCAAGTGTAACTAATTGGAGTTTCAGACAAATTTTGTTGTATGTTGTCGGATTTTTGCATGCGAACAATTGAACATGGAATGAGATGGAGAGCGAATGAGAGATGATTATCTAAAAGTGCAACGGAATGGAGCCTTTGCAGTCATTTAAAGAACAAAATTCAAGTTTTATTGAGTGTGACCAGTTCGTTTGGTGTTCCTAAAGTTGCGTGGATTGAAAGGAGTTACGTTGATTTTGGGAGGAATTTTGACTGGATAGTCTGAGACAGTTCAATTTTCAATTAAAGTTCTGAGCTTGTTTTTATCTGCAACAGGCAATTTTGAATGCAATGTTGCAAAAAATCTAGTAGATGAGAGGTTAGAATAATTTTTTTGACAATTTTTATTTTACAAAAAAAATCATAGTTTTTATATTTTTGGCAAATTTAGTGAAACTTTTATATTTTTTTTATTGTATTTTTATTTTTTTATTTTATTTTTTTTTGTACATACTTAATATACAGAAATAAAAATTAATTGTTTTTTTTATAAAAAAGTGAAATTTTTACAAATTTTTGTTATAATTTTGGTGGTTTTACTTTTGCTCACTTACATTTTATCATTTTATATCATTCAATTGCTAAATTAACTTCAAGTTTGGCTAAATTTGACGAATGAAATCTTGAATCGAAGAATTTTTCATCCGCTATTTTGATTTGTTTTCAATTTTTTTGTTCAAAATTACAAGTTTTAGTGATTTATGACTGAAACTAGTTTTTGTTACTGAAATTTAGTACTTTGATTTAATTAACTATAGTCAAGAGGTATTACAATGGGGGCGTAGCTAGAGAGGGGTCCACAGGGGTCCATAGGGTCCGGACCCTACCCCTTTGAAAAACTTTTCATATGTAAATTTTTTTTCAAAAAAAAAATGATTTTTCTTTTAAAATTTTAGAATTGCTGGAAGCAAGGAATTACCCCTTTTTAAAGAAATTTGGCTATGCCCTTGGGGGGGGAGGGGGTTTGGTGTCAACCGAATTAGCTTGAAAAAATAAATTATATTTTAAAATTGAATTTTTAAGAATATATTTTTAAACAGAGTACCAAAATCCAGGGTACTTCTACTACTGCCTAGAACTCCTGAATCAACAGCTCCTTTCACTCGCAAAAACAATAAAAACAACTTTCCAATCCATACAAATTGGATATTCTCATTTATTTTTTTTTTGTAATTCTTACTACTCCTCATACGTTGAACGAGCGTAACACAAGAAGGAGCGTTGTTTAAGCATGTAATAAGAATATAAGCATCGTGATGTGAAGATTATGAGAGGGCAGAAAAAAAAGTTTCCTTTCCAGAGTAAATCCAGAAGCTGCTAATAATAAAAAGAAACTCTTTATTATGCGCGTCTCTTTCTCTTTTGCTTGTTATTCTTTCGTTCTCCTTTCGTTCGTGAATAATAAGTAAGACAATGTAGCAACATCATTTATCATCATGTGTTGCCTGCCTTTATTCTTATATATATATATTTTTTCGTATATGGGACAATTCCGAACGTAAAATGTTGTTTTAATTTTTTTCAATAAATTTAATTTCATAACTCATCAATTGTGACATGCACTAAGAATTATTCCAAAACCAGTTTTATTTTTCCTCTTTCTCTTTTTCCTCATTTCAATTCTATCATCATTATATGATTGTTGAGACGCAAGTGTCCAAGATTCGGTTCAAATTTATATATACGAGAATATTGTGTGTTATATTATACAGAAGCAGCAACAATAATAATAAAAAAAATATAAAATAAAATAAAAATTGAGAAAGAAAGAATAATGTTTATCTTAAAACCTCCTTTTATTAATTTATTTCTTTCTTCTCTGTCAGTTCTTTCTTTTCTCTTCTTTCTTTATGTTTCGTATGTATATACACTTTTTTTTGGATATATAGAAAGAATAAAAAGGAGGTCAATGGCTTTAAATCGTGAAATAATCTTTTGTTAACAACAAAAAATAAAGGAATAAGTTCATTTATGTTTAAATGATGCTGGTGATTGGGTTTGGTGGCGCATTTGCATATTGACTTAATTTTGGTATAGAAACTTGATGGTTGGTTTGGAACATGACTTTAAATTACTTGATTTTTCATACGAATTAATATTTAGTGTTAATATTTGATTTTTGGGGGTGAGTTTCTCGATATTCTCTATCCATACCATAGGGTATGCTCCTATCCCTATCCCAATCCTAGAGTATATCTAGGGTATACTTACCCAGTAGGTATATACTGAGAAATCCACCTTTGGGGCTATTTTGCTGTTCCACAAACAATGGACAGGTTTATACAGCAGTAAGGGTGTGCTTACATGTTAATGAATACTCGAGTAGCTTCGATAAAATGGTGTCTTAATCAAATATAGCCAAATATTAAATTAATGAATACATTAATGGGTCATGAATATTCGTCAATAGATTCTGGTTCAATTGGAGTCGAAGTACCCTTAGTTGGATTCACCGAGTCGCTGATACCATTTTGCAATGTTAGTAACAGATCACAGTGTCAATTAACTGGCCACGTAGCCTGGGGAGGGGGAGGGGAGTAAATAGGTGGGTTTCCATCCCCCTTTCGAAAAAAATTGACTCAAATGAAAAAAATAAATTTAAAATTGCTAGGGGTTTTGAACTGAAAAAAATTCCAGCTACGCCATTGACAGGTCAAGAAGTAAAGCTATGAATTATGAGGTATTGAAAATTTCTTGAGTTGAGGTTAACATTTCCACATTGGATGCCAGTTTCTTTCAAGGTACTGAATGTTGGATTGACCTACAAAAGAGTATGTTTTCGTATGAAATGTTACGAAGTGATCAACAGTCTCTAACTAAAACACGTTTCTACATGGTCCATTTTTAATTTTTTGGCGCCAAAAAAATGATCTTCCTTTTCACTAAAATTCACCAACAAACTGCATCATTTAAGCTATTTTTCTGTTCTAATCATGTTAATATTTTATAATTAGAGCACTTTTGATCAATCATAGAGATTGAAATCTGCAAAAATTATCTCAGTCTGCAAAATCTTCATGGCTACAATTTTTATTATTTTTAATGATTTATAATTTGGAACTAAATTAAATTTTCTACTTAATTTTAAAGACTTCAAAGATCATCAAAATCTCATGGTAGCATTCATCATGTTCAACCTCAAACAAGACAAAATGCCTGTAAACACAGGTGTTTACCAGAACGAAAAAAAGAAGAAGATTACAAAAAACGCATAATATCAATTCATTTATGTCGAGATACAATTTAGATGAAGGGTGTAATAAATTTCATTAAAAGTAAATCAGAATACAACAGCCAACAACAATCATAATAGACGAGGATTGATTTTCCATCAAGACTTAATCTCGCTTTTGTCATTTTTATTTCAATCTTCTTCTTCTTTTTTTAACCTTCTTCACTCTTTTTTTTGTTATATTGCAACTTGCTCGTTACGCTTAGACAGGTAGAAAATGCATTTCAATCTATCCAATATATATGATTGCTATTGTGTCATCGAATAAGAGATGAAGTTGGACAATGAATTTTTATTATTTCGAGAATGATTTTCTTTTTGTCAACGGATTATGATCCCGTCCGATCCTTTGTCATCGTCGTCAATATGAATAATAAATTTATTTCCCACAAAAAGGCGAGAAATAGATCAAGAGTGAAGAGGCAAGTGATGTGGATAGAAAATTTGATTTTTACCGGATAGAGATTTGAAATTTTTAGATTTTTTAGAAAATGGCTGGAAAATATCTTACTTGCAGGTTTTGGAAGTGAATTTTAGTGCCATTAGCTACTAATTTAGTGATTTATTGAGCAATTTATTATTAGAATAGATGAGCAAAGCCAAAAACACCACAAATATATTAGTAACTCGGTTAGACCAATAAGAAATTGCAATATTTAACTTTTTTAGAAAATGGCGGGAAAATTTCTCACTTGGAGGTTTTGGATGTGAATTTAAACAATATTGATTGTTTATTTTGAGATTTTATGAGCAGAATCAAATTTAAATTAGTGAGCAAAGACAAAAACATCGAAATTGAAACTAAAAATCCTTTAAATTAGCAGAAAATCACAATTTTCAAAATGGCGGGAAAATTTCTCACTTGAAGTTTTTGGAAGTGAAATTCAGCATTGTTAGCTGCTTATTTGGATCTAAAGTAAGTAAGATATGTTTCAAATAAGTGAGCAAACAGAAAAACATCAAAAATATGCCATCTAATCCTCTAAATCAGTTTAAAAAAATCATTACTTAATTTTTTCTTCCAAATCTACCAAAAAAATGGAGGGAAAAATATCAAAAATTAACGTCAACTCCTTCAATCCACACAAACTGAACTGAATCTAATTGTTAAAAGGGTCATTGAGTTGAGGATAAATAAATAATATTAATTCCCTTTGTGGTGCTCAGCATTACACAAACTAGACAGATTTTTGACAAAAAAAAAACGAATCAACCCAAAAAATACATAAAAACTGAAAATTTTGCTGCTCCAAAAGTGAAATTGGAAGATAAAAAAAGAAAGAACAGAACGAGTAAAGAAGGAAAAAAAACCTGTTATGGGAACACGTGTGAGCTTTTTATAGCTCTTTTTGGCTTCTTCTTCTTATTGATGCACAATATATACACAACAAACAGTAAGAGATTTACACAAATTGTATTTTATGACCGTCTCGCTTATTTACTTTATACATCTTTTATTATTTTATATTTCAATCCCATCTATACTACGTCTCACAGTGTCATATTTAATGTGTGTCATATTTCTCAGAGCTTGCTTTTTCTCCAAAATTTATACGATCGACGGAGATAACTGCAGTGGGACTTTCCTTTTATGGCACAACACTCTTAAAAAACTTATTATTTACACACAACAAAATTAACGAGTGAAAATTTTTTTTTCTTTCCCTAAAAAAAGACTCAAATGTGTCAATAAGTTTATATTTTTCTTGAAATTGACTTTTAGTTTTATGTTCACTGCTGAGTTTTTAACTGCATGAGATATATTTTAGATTAATTGGATGCACTTACAACAATGTTGTGTGTAAATCTTCGTGTTCTTTAAGATGCTGGTGTCTTAAGCATGGATGTTTAAATTATAGTCATTATATGTTGATAGAGTGTCAACTTTGTAGAGGATACTTGGGGTATGAAGCATGCAATTCTGCATGCAATCAACGTTTTAATTACTTTTGCACTCGAATTTTGTATTGAAGTTTAATAAAAATGAAAAAAATTGTTAAATTTGCTGAAAAAATAAATTTTTGTATTGAAAAATATCAAAATTCTGGTTTTTTGAAAATTAAAAAATAAAAAGTACGCAGAAATCTCACAAAAATACTTTAATTAAAAAAAGCAAAAAAAAATTGTCAATTTTTAAGAAAAACGTCAAAAAAAGAAAAAAATGCAAAAAAGTGGAGACGCCGAGGATTGAACTCGGGACCTTTTACATGCAAAGCAAACGCTCTACCAGCTGAGCTACGTCCCCTGAACGCTTGTTATATCACTTTTGGCATGTGGTTAAAGATAAGAAAATATGTTCATTATCACACTAATAAACATGTTTTCATTTTAGTTTGATTGAGGTATGAAAATGATCAAAGATTTATTTTATTGCTGTTATAAGTATTAGATTATAAGTTGATTTAAAATTGTTTTTTTACTGTATTGTTCTTTTCATTAATATTTCACATTTTAAGTCTTATAAATTTTAAATAATTCAGGGGTCGTTCATAAATGACGTGCAATGTTTTGGGGGGGGGGGAACTTCCATACAAAATATCCCAAACTGTACAACGTCATAAAATATAGGAACACAATGCCACCTAAAAGTCTGGACATCGTAAATAATCAATTTAATACCAATAACAAATCATTTATCACAAACTAACCCAACAAATAAACAAATAACCGCCAAAAATTTTACACAAAAGTACCCAACATCTGTTGTCATCGGAAAGCAAACAATTTCTCAACCTTTATTGCTTTATATTGAGAAATTTTGACAACAATTTTTTGTGTCACAAGAAAAAGTCAACAATTCAAACAAAACAGACCAGAATAATACATTCAGTTCTTCTACTGCTTGTTCAATAGAAACAAAAATCTCTGCACAAACAAGCATGAACAAAAATTTTGCTGTTCTTTTATTTCTATTTAACACGGACCTGTTACTTTGTACGATCCAGACAAAAAATATCAAATTTACAATTTTCTTTAAGCAGGTCAAAAGATTTTTAATTTCTTTCAATTTCTTGTGAAATCAAGTCAGAACATGAATAACATATGAGTAGTTCAGTAAAGTCCTTGATGAGAAGAAATTCTCCCACAAGACTCGTAAGAATCGATAGTCTATAATGAAGACTGTAATAAAAAGATCAATTAGGAGAGAAGAAAAAGACAGGAAACAACAAAAATAAAACTGGTTTAGATGTAGTCACTGGTGATTGGTTAAAACGCATTTAAATAGAAAGCTATAAATAAAATTGTTTGAAAAATAACGGCCAAAAAATATTTGAAAAGTAAGAGTCAAAATTTTTTTTTGAAAAATAACGGTTAAAATTATCTGTCAGTTTCCTTTGACTAATACTTTTATCCTCCTTCCTATCCTCTAAGGAGAGCCAGACAGACAGACAAACTGCGGACATTACCATCCATTCCCTTTACAAAAATACAATAAAAAGAAGCACACAAAATTTTTTATGAACCAGAACAGATGAAATTGGCAAAAACAGAAGACGATGTTCTGTTATCTCTAATTGTTGCCAACAGAAAAGGTAAAATTCAATAATTTATGGAGTCTCTTTACTTAATTGCTGGACATTGTGGGAAATGCTCATACATTTTGTATACATTTTATGCTTTTGCAACATGAAGTAAATACGACGTAGATGGGGGAATAGCAATTGATTCACTTGGAAGTGATGCATACATTGTCTCATATAGTCAAGTGTGTCTGTTATAGAATCTCCATACATTTGAATCTTATGAGAAAATTCTTTAGCTATGATGAGATGGATTCTAAACATTACATTGTGTTTCAATGATGCATGAACTGGAGATGCTTTGTTGTATTTCTTCGGTAGGGGTTGTTGGATTTTCGGAGTGGTATGGATTTATTTTAGGATTATTCAGGTGTTGAAGATGATTTTTTTGTTTGTTTGAAAGAAAGAAAGTGTTAAATTGTACGTAGATGTTGTGAAGGGTTTACTGCGATTTTGTAAAGTTTTAGTGAGTTTAATGGAGCGGTTTTAATAGTCAGTCAATTAAATTGAAAGGTAGCCAAGTCTTTTAATGGATTTGTGGCAGTTTCGTTGACCATCATCAATTTATCATGAAATTTCAGGATTTAAGCCATTCCTAGTTATTAAAATGTCATAGTAGATTTGTAGTAGTAGTGGGGGGGGGGGGTGCTGGGGTCTGAGTCGAGTACCTTTTATAGTAAAATCTCCACAATTCAAACTCCGTCACTGATACCAAAGTATTACTGAACACACCTAGCATTTAACCAAGACTTAACTTTTTGAACTCTAGTGTGTCGCCAAATCTTCAAAAAGGTAGTTAGTGTACCACGAACCATAAAAAATTGATAAACTCTGGATCAGTGGCTTATTTGATCAAAATTTCCTCCCTTTAACAATTTTCAAATTAAAGTCTCTACTAAGGAGTCATTCATAAATGGTGTCCAACTTTTAGAGGGAAAGAGGATCAGCTATATGACACTCCATACATTTTTTTTGCATGCTCATTTTAATCAGAGAATGAAAAGTGGTCTAAAAATATCATAATTTGATTGACGTCATTTTTGAATGACCCACAACCATTAGAATATTCGCCATGCATGATAATTCTCAACAGTTCTTATTGCAACAAAGGATATTTAAACACCATCATCAGGGTATCGCTGTCAATCATATCAAAAACTTTAAAATTATTATTATTTATTTTAAAAAAATGTTAACATTTTGAACCTGTCAAGACTTGCTACAAAAACATTTTGTCTAAAATTTCAGCATCTCTCTCACTTTACCCATCATGATTGTCACATTTTCTTAAAGTTTCACATTTCATTTGCACACAATGAGTGCGACAATAATAAATATAAGTTATTATGAAAATTTATTGAAACATAAATTTGTCATGTGGAAATGGCAAAATTCTGTCAAAATGTTTACATTTAATTTACATGCCTGCTATTTGGTTTTCACTTAATTGAACCAACATTACGCTTCAATTCATTAATTTTCCATTTTCAATTTCTTGGCAGGAAATTTAATCCTTTTCCCATTCGACTGACGTGTCCCCCTCACCCAACCCCACCTCATCGTCAATTGCTATTCAATTTTATTTATTTGTCATCAGTTCTGTATGCTACCTTAATATGTTTGATTATGCAACAGTCTTACTATTCTACATTGTATCTATTGTGTGTGGAAAATCACTCACTAACCCATCATCATCATCATTGTCATATTAATATTTAGACATTCTCTTGTCTTTCGCTCCTATCGTGCTGATAATAATATTTTAACTAATTTACATTGTTGACGAAATTTTAGTAATTATATAACAAATAAGTTTAGTATCTAGTACATGGAGGGAGGATGATGCACATACAAATAAATAAATATTATGTATTCATATATACGTTTAGCAGTTGCGACGTTTAGTGATTGTTTTTCCTACTTTTCCATTCATTCGTGCTTGCCTAAAGAATTAAAATCAACAGCGTGTAAAACAAAAATGTCATTTACATGCGTGTAGACATGAATACTTATTTCACGAATGTAAGTAAGTAAAACAGAAATTACCCTTGCGGTGGATTTTTGGAGAATTTTAATTTTTCTTGAGTATTTTTGTGGGGAATAATTAATAAAATATGAATCACATGATTCGGGATGAATGGGGTTCTTGCTTCAACATTTTATCTAGTGCTTAGTTTTAGGATACTAAGGTACGCAGAATCATTTTAGAGTGTCACAAAATATAAGACCTTCCTTTCTCTAAATGATGAACGTCATAAGTGAATGACCCATTAGGTAACTAGTATTATATAAATTTGTTTAAACTATGGACACGACTTCTCAATGTATATTCTTGTAAACACCAAAATTCTTGCATACTCCAAAGTTGGTATTTTTTTCTTAAAAAATCCTAGCCAATTGAAAAAAATTCCCCAAAAAAAAGAGGGGTTGACCCCCAAACTCCCCTGAATACGCCCTTGATA
This sequence comes from Chironomus tentans, assembly GCA_963573255.1. Taxonomy (NCBI): domain Eukaryota; kingdom Metazoa; phylum Arthropoda; class Insecta; order Diptera; family Chironomidae; genus Chironomus; species Chironomus tentans. The sequence continues at coordinate 13,044,095 of OY754303.1, forward strand.
ACCCAGAATCTACTAATTTTGTAAGTACACCTCGCAAGAGTATGAACTAAAGTGTGCTCTAGGGTATCTAAGTAGTTATGTAGGCAGAAATTTTCATGAAGGGAGCCAAAAAAAGTTTTATTTTGGATAGGGTCCATGGCCTCAGTACTACGCCCCTGACCCTGATGTACGTTGAGTATGTTTAACTTGAGTAATTATTATCACCATCTTCTAAGTAAACTATAGTATCTCTTGGTATTCTTAATCAGTAGCGTAGACTCTGACAATGTCGTTTGCCTCCCCACTATTCAGAGTATCGCCTTATATCCCCTAATATAAATCAATTGATGTCATTCAAACTAATAATCTTCCAATAAAAAACTGAAATATGACTAAAAGTCATTTCAAGAAAACTCAACCAAATCTTCCACAAGGGATCGAAGCATTTTTTATAAACACAAAACCATTTACATGACTGGATGGAGATGCATAGTGAGACAATATAGAAAATTACCTCCTGATAATTCCTTTTTTACTTCTTCATTCTCCCGATACAAAAAAAAAGTGAATTGTAAGGGAGATTAAAATGTAATAATCCACCTTATGTGTATATGTTTGTTAACGATGCGTTCAATTTATTAGCTGCGACATTGTATAGATTATAAAACTTTTCTGTCTCGCTGTGTGTTTTTTGCCTGTATAATACGAACTCCCACGAAATTAATTATTATATGAGGATTTAACATCTCTGCTGTGTGTATTCCCTGTTCTGTTTTGCATCTCAACATGAAAATGAAAGTAATTAATAATATGAAAAGTCGACAGGCAAATAAACTGTGATGGAAAATGCGCTTATTTTTATGTCGCGATATATTGTTGAAAAATAAATGATTTGGAGGATAATTTTTGTCACTTGGGTATTACAGACAAAGTTTTTTTTTGTTTGTCCCACCTTTCAAAGGCTTCGCGTGAAGGATTAAAATTTAAATTAGAAAATTTCGTACTCATCCTACTAAAAATTATTTTATAATGACTACAAAGCAAGAGTAAATGAAGTCATTATTGGAAGATTAATGAATAAAGCCTCGAAATTTTATTATCTCTCATTTTCATTCTTCAATGAATAGATTTTTATCCCTAGTAATTGCATTTTCTTTAGACATTGACTGACTGAAGACGGTTTAATTATTTTATTTTGTACCGTCTATTCAGATTTTTAATTGAATAGGAAATACGACTCAGGTGCTTTGAGATTGTCGAATTTTTATTCTTCGAGGTTTTCACTTTTTGTCACTTGATGCAATCGATTTAATTAGCTTTTCTATGGAATTTTTGTTAAGGTGGAGCAGTTGCTGGAATATTAAAATTGTTGATTTTACAGTTTTATAGACAATTTATAATAAATTTGAGGTGGTTCCAGGGGTGATTTTGAAAATTGCATGAATTGCATCTGGTTTAATATTTTTTTAAGGTGCAGAAGTTACAATAATGAAGATGGGGGGTGGGGGGTTACTTTAATAAAAATAGAGGTGAAATACATATGTAGTAATTTAGAATAATGATTTCAAGCTATTCTTGTTGAGAATCAAACCACCCAATCAAGACCAGAGAGGGATATTTAAACCCAAACTAAGTTAATTAATATAATTGTAAAATGTCAAAATGACTTTCAGAATATAAAATTGTTAAATGTTTACTAATTCATTCAAGTATAATCAAATATTGTGGTTGATTTTGCTTAGCAAACCGTGAGTTCGAATCTCAAAAAATTGTAAAATAATATGGGTGGGAAGATGAGCTGCACTTTTTTTGTTAATGCTGAAATTTTATTTTTTTTTCTTTAAAATTCAAATTACTAATTACTCAAATCCAAAAAAAATATTTTTGAAAATTCCCCCTCAACTTCAGATTCCTTTTTAAATTACCAAAACAATATGTATATTTATAAAAATGTCAGTATGAAATTCCTCAAATAATCCTTATTATTATTCAAAATAAATTACAAAGTACATAATAAAGCATACATGATACTTGAAAAATCCTACAATAAATTACAATTCAAGGTCAATAGTCTTCCTTTTGTAATTTCAAGTTTTTTATTTACACACAAAAAAAACTTTTTAAAATTGTCTGATGAACTTCATATCATACCCAACATATCGTGAGACAGCAACTCACATCTGAGAACCCAAAAAATAATTTTAAAATTAAATGTGAGGGGTGAAATGCAGCGTTGTAGCTAGGATACGAAAAATATTCACAAACAAAACGTAGCTTCTGTTTCGGCACTGTCTACTTTTATGACAGGGGACAACGTATTTCTCTCCCTAAGAATTAAAAGCCTCTCTTCTATCGAACACAAAAAAATTCATAGTTTAATATTTTTGTTAGTAGGAAAAGAGGAAGTAAAAAAATTCAAACTAAATAAATGTCATGCATAAAAACCAATGTGCTTGTTGTATCCCTTACGTTGCCATCCTTCATCCTTTTCATATTCATTAGTAGTAAAAACAAAAATCGTGGAAGAATGAACAGAACAAAAAAAATTTTATTTACACCAGATTTACGTATGATAAAAAATGTGCTCAGACAGTTCAACTTTCACATGTCGTTAGCAGCAACAGTAGCAGTTTGAAGAATTGGTTTTGAGTTGGTTGCTAACGACTGATTATTGCGCATTTATTGGAATGAGTTATTTGCAAGATTAAGAGTAATAGTCAACCTGGTTAGTCTTGTTGATTAAAAGAGTAAGAAGCACAGATTTGTGCTGAAGGAAATGAGGTTAGGTTTAATTTTTATCTTGCTATATCAATCAAATTGGCTAAAAATGCACAAAACAGGTTGCTTACAAAAATAAATTGTCGTTACTAATTTAACAAGTCACTTACTACTTGAGTTGATCTAAATGCATTGCAGAATTATTAGAACCAGATGTCCTTAAGCTTCTATAATCATGGTGAACTGCAAATTTACCGAGACTGTGTCATAGTATCTAAATTTTGACAATTTTTATTTCCGCATGTTTGATTAGACTAGATTATCTGTTATATTTTTCTTGAATTTGGTTTTTAAAGAGCCAGACTTGCAGTTTGGGATCGTACACTTATTAAATTATGCAAAACAGCGACTTTTTAGACTCCTTCCTCCTCGTAACAAATTTTGAACATAAAAAAATTGTTTAGTTTAGTCTGTTTAGCTTAATCTGTTACAAAATCTCAGACCCCTACCCACTCCCCCTAAAAAGCGAACGACCCCTTTTATCGTCACTTAGTTTTGGTTTCAGTTTTGAACTGTTGTCAAAGTGTGCCATGACTCAATAAAGTGTGTACAATAATCCTCTTCCTTAGTGGTACACCCTTAGCTGAGGTATCTCCAAGGAAAGGATAGGTACAGGTGTAAGTGTGACTATGCATTCACTTATGACATCCATCAAAAAATCGGATTTTTAGACCCCCCTTCCCCCCTTTGTCACAAAATTTTAATTCAAAAAAATTTATTTAATTTAAAGTGTCACAAAATCTCAGACCCCCCCTCCCCCTAAATCATGGACGTCATAAGTGAATGAGCCCTAACAAGAAACTGACTACGGTATTAACAGGAAACGACCACATATCCAAAACTGACTTAATAAACAACTGAATTAACTTAATAAACAGTAAAATTACCAAAATAACAATTATTGACCAAATAAAACTCCAGACAATCAGCCAAACAGACACCCAACCCCACCTGTCTACCAAATTCACGAAAAGATTTGCTAAAAAATGTGAAATCCATCATGACGAAGAAAAATTGTAAAAAATAAAGCTATCAGGTATCTACTAAGAGATGCAAAAAGCATGTTGCGATGATGAATTTACTTCTGTTACGTTTGTAATACTTTGTAATATTATCTATATGACAAATAATATCCTCGAGCTGTAAAACCTTTTTACATTAAAAGCAAATTGAGATCTGACGAGATGGATATAGCGAGCGAAAAAAAACAATCGCAAAATTTCATTAAAAAACATTTGATGATGTCCATCGTCAGACAATGAAATGAAATTTTTTTTGTGTGCTCCTACTTCTTCTAATTCCTTTTCCTTTTGTTGTGCACTCATTCAATCCATTTGGATATTGAAGTTCGTCAAGTGTATAGAGACGCCAACAACAAACATATTTATCAAATGGACGACGACTGTCAATCCTTTACAAATTACGCACACCTTGAGCTCTTTTGGACATAACAGAACTGAATCACGATAATGTCCTTTTTTATTGTTGTTGGTTGTGTACCGAGTTCTTGTCATATTTTCTAATTTTAACAACATGTGGACAAAAGATTTATTTTGGCAGATTAATGTTGCATGTTTTATGGAAATTAATATGAAAAAATTTACTTTGCATATGCCTAGATTTATTTTAATTGTTTCTGTGGTTGACTAATAACTTTTGGATTGTTTAAGTACACAAATTGAATGATTGACTTCTTGACATATGTTTAGCTTATTATTAGTGCTAATTGTGATAATTTGTGTTATAAATTTATCAGTTTTGGACATGAAATATTATTGTGATTCATTGTGAGTTTGTTTTGATGGTTGCTGGGGTGAAGACTTAATTTTTTGGTACACATAGACAATTTCAGGGTTTTTGAGATTTTTTAAGGGCCATTGACCCCCAAAATACACCTTAAATTCTTTAAAATCATATTTATTGGTTAAAGTTTAAGTTTAAATGCACGATTTCAAAATAAAAAATATTTAAAAAAGAAAACATTTATCCCAACATGATAGGTAGTTAAACTTCCACCGTCTAAAGAATGCAAGACACAGATTTTTATTTGTCACCCGCTTTGGCTGAGGTGTCACAGCAGGAATAAGGGAAATGAAAACACACAAATGAGATTCGAACCTAAGTCCAAAATTTTCAAATGAGGTTTCTTCACCTTCTTCGTCAATATTGAAATATAAACATCTACTAATTAAATTTAAATTCAACAGAATCAGTATTTAAATAATCTTTAACTTAATTAAAATTAGTTTTCTTAAAATATACGAGAAACATACATAAATTAATTTTAAAAAACCTCAAAAAGTCATTTCAACAAAAAAAAAAGATGACAGAATCAGTTCTTAAAGAATTTTGTATTGGAATTAGTTCAATTATTTTCCAAACTTTATAATTTATTAGATATAAACTAATAAATAAATTAATTAACTAAGATATATTAATAACTAAGATATAAATTAATTTTTTTAGGAAAATCATTTGAAAATCATTTTAAAAATTCCCGGGATAGATAAAAATCAAAAAAGAAGAAGCCAACTTCCTGCATGCATCCCAAACATGATAAGCAGTTAAAATACAACCGATTATGTCCAAAGATCGAAATACCGTTTATCATTATATTATAGAACACAAGACACAACTATTTGTCACCCAATTCAATCAGAGTTTACAGTAGGAATAGGAGAAATGAAAGGACATGTGAGATTCGAACCTAAGTCAAAAGTCTTCAAAATGTAATTTCCTTCATCCTATTCGTCTAACGCTATCAATATTGAGATATACACATCTACTAATTAAATTTAAATGTAACAGGTTCCGTATTTGAAGAATCTGTAAAATTATTTTAATAAAATATACGGAAAACTGACATAAAATGAATTTTAATCTAAAAAACTTAAAAACTTATGTCAGCAAAAAAATCACAGGCTAGAAAAAAACACACTTCCTGGATGTCCCAACATGATAACGGCAAAACACCTTCAACTTAATTTTTCACGGATCGAAATACTATAGAAGTTTATCATCACGTTTCTAGCACGTAAGACACAAATATATTTATTTATCACCGCTTTTGTCGAGAAATTACAGCAGGAATAGTAGAATTGAAAACACATAAATAGGATTCGAACCTAAGTCAAAATTCTAAGTATGTGGTTTTCTTCACCCTATTCGTCTAAAGTTATCAATATTGAGACCTACTAATTAAATTTGAATCCAGCAGGATGAATATTTAAAGAATTTACTTTTAAAATTAATTAAAATATTTTCCAAGCATAAAAATTAACTTTATATTTTAAACTTTCATCAAAAAAGACTTAAAAATTCAAATTAAAAAAATTCCCAGTAAAAAAATCAAAAAAGGAAGCGCCCCCGTTGATTAAGACTCTACGAAGGACACAACTGCACATAGCAAGTAGAGCAAGTTACCAAACTGAGAAAGTCAAGTAAGTGGTGAATCAACATTTTCATCAAACACATGAGACAAGAAGATTCCTTAAAATGACTTCCGGAAGAGAATTTTGGAGAGGCGTATTTAAGGCTAAGGGTTTTAAAAGAAAGATTCGAACCTTTGACTTCTAAAAATTTCGCACTGAAAATAACGCGTCCGTTTAATCATCTCCGGTAAATTTAATACCGCTCCGTCTGTTACATGCATCTACTAATTGAGTTGAGGAGTGACAAAAAAAGTATTTAAGTTGCATATTTGATGAATTTTTTGATAAAATGCTATTTATTATTTTTTTAATTAGTAATTAAAATTAAAAATAATAATTCAAGGGTTGCGTTATTTGTTTTTAAATAAATGAATAATATTGATTAAAATTTTATTTTTGTTAATTGATGAGTATTTAAGGGTCGTTCGAATATTATGTAAAGCTAAAAATATCCATTTTTTAACACCTCCACGAAATTCTCTTTAATACTGGATATTGCTAATAATTAATAATATCATAAAAATCAAATATATGTATTACTCAATAAATTTTGTTCTAACTTTTTTTTTGTAATTCAGCCTCAAAATTCACCACATCACCACCATAATTTATTTTTTTTTTTCATCTACAAAAAAATCTATGCACTAAATTGCCTCTTCAAAATATTTTACAAACAAAAAAATCATTTTTAAAATTTTTATTTCCCATGAAACATCCCAAGCGTGACGAAATAGTTCAATTTTTTTGTGTGATAAAAAAAATTATGAATAAATTAAGAATACATAAAAATTATGATGAGCTATTATTAGAAGGGATGGGCAAATTCAATCACTGACAATTTTTTTTTGTATTTCCGTAAAAAAAATATTTATAGACAAAGATTAATTTGAGGAGGAAAGAGCATCATTAAGGCATGCGAGTAGTCCCTAAATTACAAAGATAGTTTCAATTATAGGAAGCAAATCATTTATATCATTAACTCACTCGCAATATCATCAGCCCGTCAGACTTTAATGATAGGGCCGACCGCTTTTCATCAAAATAACAGCAGCAGCTACAAATTTATCTAAAATGTATAGATACAGATTAATGTTCTAATATCATTGTAATTTAATATTTGTCTCATTTTCAATTGAAATTCTGTTTTTTCAGTGGAAATGTTAATGGTTCCATGAGGAAGTACACGCGCTCACGAATGACATGTAATTTTTCAAAATCATTAACGGACAAAGAAGTGCTTGATGATTCCGCGTGACAGCGACATGTTGATGTCATTTTTCAGAATTTTACTCATTTGTTTTCGGTTCTCAGCCCTCCGCAAAAAATATATATATATATTTGTGTGTGGAATGACTGCTATTGTGACACGATAGTATAATAAAAATTACCAGTAACACATTTTTTTGTGTTTATCATTTTCAAGGAGTTGAGTTGAGCTTAGATTGATGTGAATGTGGTCACTGTTGTGGTTGATGAAGGCGCATTTTTTGTATGAAATAAAGTCGAGGGTCAGGGGTGTATTTAAGATTTCATGGACCTACTTACATGCTGTGCATCTGGATATACGAACAAATTTTTAGTTAAGTGACTATGGTACTAATTTTCTCAAGGATTATGTTAGGGGCCATTCAGGTGCGTAGCTATAAATTTTTCTAAGGAAGTGTTTTTAAATTTTTTGTATGGACGGGAAAAATTAGGGGTGTATTTTAGGGTTTTTGTCAAAAAAACCTTAGCAAATTGAATAAAATTATCATCTAAAAAAATGTTTTGACACCCAAATAATTAATACGCCCTTGGGCACTTCATATAATTGACGTTACGAAAAAAAAAAAGATTTTTAGACGAGATTCTCCCACAAAATTTACAAAAAATCCCTCCAAAAAATTGGACATAATTTATGAACGACGCCTTAGTGGTTGTTCGGATATTACGTAACGCTAGCGGGGGGGGGGGGAAGGGATGAGTCTTTAGTTATGTTACACTTAATATTAAATTTTTCTGATTTTTTTTCACAAAATTTTATACGGGGAGCGGTCAAAAAAGCCCATTTTTAAGGTTACGTAATATTCCAAGACCCCTTAAGTTAATGACATTAAAGTTAAACTCTTTTGTAATATCTTTTGTCAAAAAAATCCACAATAAATAATATATGTATCTTTATTGGGATAAAGTACGGGTTCAAATCCCATCATAATTAAGCTTAATATTTGAGCGTTATACATATTTTTTTTTTAAAAAAAATTCATTATTTAAATCTAATGTCTAGCATTTTTGGATAAAACAATGATTGAAACTGTTTGAAACTCCATAAAATAAATTTTTGGATTAAATTTTTTATGACGGGAATAAAAATCCCATTTTTTTTTTAAAAAAAATTAAAATAAACTAAATTTATAAACAAAAATGACATTTCTCATTCTCAAAATGCACCAAAAAATGGACTAACATATAAAAAAGAAATTCTCACGATAATTCATAATGATTAGTAATCATCACAATGTAGCTAACCTTTGTGTCAACCTCATCAATCAAAACTGATAAATCAATATGATGATTAAAAAATATTCAAGAGCTCATTGTCCTCATATTTGAATGCATGCATAAATAATCAATCGATACTTACTCCTTATTATTGAAATGTTCATTTTTTATTCATCAACTTTTTAATAATAAAAATTTATTTGCATTACGCCCTAAAAATGTACAACATTGAGGATTGAATGATGAATGAATATTTAAATAACCCGCATACGTGCATACATTATTATTACTGAATCTAGATGCATGGATATGTTACATGACTTTATCAATACAAAAATCTCGTTTTTTTGCAACAATTTAATTTTTTTTAAAAAAAAGTTATTCTAATAGACATACCAGCCCTTCAATCATTTCTGATTGATTTTTTGAGGGGTTGATTAAATCATCATCAACAAGAATTTCGTCTTCACATGTAGCACATGAGCATCTGATGAGAAAAATCTTTGAGAAAATTTTATTTTATTTTTGCAAGCTCATTTTAAATGAATGAATATCAAAGGTAGTGCAGATATCCCCTTAATGATAGTATTATGACAAATCAGTAATTTTCTAAATGAATCTTGTTAGTTCTAGATTTCTAAAGGATTTGCCACTAGGTGTGCATTGCTTGTGGATGGGAATGGAAAATCTTTTAATATCAGATGGATTTTCTTTTTCATTTTATTGTTCAATGAGAGCACAACAATACGGGTGAATTGAATGAATGAATCCAAGGACGTCATGGCAAAATGTGTTTCAAGAACATCTAAGGTAACGAGGGAAAAATAATTTAAGGATTTTGTTCGACCTTGCTCGAAGGAAAGTGAAGATGTTTGTACGAAATATTTAATGGGGGTTGCTTGAAGGGATGTGAACATTTTAGTGCATTTTCTGAAGGAAATTGAGAATTTCTTGTTTCTTCTTTTATGAATCTTTATGGTAGTCAACTGGAAGTGGTGTTTAAGGTTCCTTTTTATTAGTTTAATCTTTTTTTTATGGTTATGTCCTCTACTGGATGGTGAGTTGTACATAAAAACGTTTAATTCTGCAGACATAAGTCAAAAGCATAAAAGTATTGACAAAAATAATGGTCAGAAAATATTTGAAAAATAACGGTTAAAATATATTTGAAAAATAACTGTCAAAATATATTTGAAAATAACGGTTAAATTATATTTGAAAATAACGGTTAAATTATTTTTGAAAATAACGGTTAAAATTTGAAAAACAGATAAAAAATATTTGAAAAAACGGTTAAAAAATATTTAAAAACTAATGTTTAAAAAATATTTAAAAATAACTGTCAAAAAGTATTTGTAGAATAAATTTTTAAAATTCATCTTAAAGATGTCTAAGATACCTTGTTAGCAACATACCACCTTGATATACGAAAAATTTTCAATTTGAGTCATTTTATTCAGGATTCTTGTAACCTCAGTAAATGCATAATAATCATACATTCCTATTACTAACATGACTAATCACCCCATCTAACTCCATCAATACCTTCTTTTGTCAGCAACAAAAAAACCCAAAGCAAATTAGTCTCACATCCTCAGATAAATTTTCACATAAATTTAAACAGAGACTTCTGTTTGATGTCTCAAAGGAGTTCATTCTCAGTTTTGTGCAAGCATGCATGCTTCTGTGTATATTTTATAATATTCATAAGCAAAGTTTTTCATTTATAAATTCCATAAAAAATGGGAAAATTTGCAGATGTTTCCTTCTGCATGTAATATGCCATGTTCTGCGATATGTTATGACATGTTATGAGCTCACAAATGAAAATTATGCAAATTTGCAAATTAGTTTGTAATATGGCAAATATAAAAAGGTTCTTTTTTGTTGTAATAATTCAAAAATTTATTCTACGCATGTTAATCCTTTGTGTAATGGATATTATGTAACAATGTTCTCGATATTTGATCTAATTTGATATTTAGGTATTGATAGAAAATTTAGGTATTGATTGTTATGCAAATTTAAATTGGCTAATGAACATAAATTTAGATTTTTCAATCAACAAAACTGATGAAAGTCGTTCCTTTTGATGCGCGGCAAAATGGAAAATTTATTCACAAAATTGAAATTTATGAATGCAATTAAATTGAGCGTGTGTCATACAAGATGCGAATGCAGTTCCGTGTTACACTCTATAAATTTTTATGTGCATGAATTTTAAAATATTTACATGCGTTTTTGTAAATATACAATGAGCGTTTCTGGGTTAGAAGTTAGGATAATAAATTTTAATATTTATGTTTATTATTGCACATTTTATTAAGTCAATTGGAAAATTTTTCTATTTACTCTTCTCGATACGCTTGTGAATAAAATAATTGAGAAAAACTTTCACAAGGATTTTGATTTTTTTGGGAATTTTATAATTGAGGTTGGAATTTAAATTTTGAATTGATTTGAATTTAAAGCGCATTTTTTCTTAGTCTTCAAAATTATTAGAATTGATTGAATTAAGAATATTTCTTTATCAAAATAACTAGTCAAGTAGAATTCTTCCAAAAAATAAATTTGATCCACATGAATTAATGCAATATTTAAATACAGGGGGAAAACTACTTGGTGGAAAATTTTTCCGCCACGTCTGGCGGAAAATTTTCAGAAAGCACTAAGAATCAAATTTTTGGTGCTAACATGTATAAAACCTTAATACAAGAACTACTGACCCTTTTTCCGCCAGAAAATATGTACAAATTTGGATTTATAGCTCAAAAAGTGCGTGGCGGAAAAAAAATTTTTGGCGGAAAATGATTTTTTTCCACCAAGTAGTCTTCCCCCTGTTTAAATATTTTAAAAATAATTCAATTTGAAAGGTAAAAAAGTAAAAAGAAGTAATTGATCTCTTAAACATATTGGAATTATTTCTTGGGATTTGAACCCAAACATTTTTTTATAAATTTAAAAATTTTATTTTCAATAATTAAAATTTATGTTGCATATTCTTCAATACTTTAATATTTTCAAAATCCATTACATGATTGTAGATGTTTTAAGGATCATCTACGAAGGGTTTTTGACAAAAGAATCTTCATGCTGCGGAAATCTGAATCTCGAAGTATTCAAATGTCGAAGGAATGTAGAAATTTTGAATTTATTTTGACCGTTGCAAAAAATTATACAAAATAAAGTGAAAAATTGCGAGGGGAAAACAACTTGATGGGAAATTCCTTAATATTCTTCCTTTTAAATTTTAAACTCAAATTTCGCAGAACATATCAAAACTTAAGATACCGGAGGTATATCAGAGTAAATAACCCCATCATGTAAATAGATCACAAAAAGTACAGCCATAAAGACAAAGTAAACTCAAAATCATCGATTATCAAAACTCCGCCTGAAAATATAACAATGAATTGTTTTGCATGTGAGAAATCTTCTACTCGAATTGACAAAAATATTTCCAGGCTATAAGTACCAGAAAAAGAGTTCAATAAATAAAAAAATTGCATAATCATTGATCACACAATATGCAGTACGTCACATTTAATTCCATGAATAAAATAATTTATTTGTTGCAATGTAGTAAATTAAAATGTTTATATCCCTTCCCAAAAAAAGCAGGAACGAAAGAGTTACAAAATAATCGGAAATCTCAGTGGTATGTCTAAACATGTCTTTTATTATATTCCCAAAACGTGTGTGTGTTTATGCAGTCTAAGCTCATAAATCATAAACATTTTTTTGAAGTAAAAATTTTTACCCTAAAAAAATTTTCTTTTCGGTATTTGCAACTTATGTGAGTGTGGTGTAGATTAAATCACTTAATACTGATTAGAAATTGATCCCGTGCGGTAAATTTGATTTGTATTGATTAATTTGCTATCCATCAAAATTTGTCAATGACAGAATAATTTTTTTTGCTCGAAAAGAAAATTAAAACCGTTTTTAGAACTAGTGGGAGAATTTAGATTTTTGAAAAAAAAATAATGGAATTATTTTAGAAAAAAATTCACACTATCATTTACAGTCAACATTTGTTACAATTAAAATTTTTGAGATTCGAACTCATACAATTAAGTACAATTATATTATTAGCTATTTAATTTTGTGGGTTAATTTAACTAAAATCAACACATATTAATTATGAAGGCTTATGAAAAATTATTAATTTATTTTCTTTTTAAAAAATTTAAATTAAAATGCATTCTTCAAAATAATATTTTTTGTCTTTATTTCTGAAATTTCGACATGTTCAGCGAAATTTGAGTGTAAAATTTAAAGAGAGGGATAATTGAGATTTTTTTTATCAAAAACCCTTAATAAATTGAAGAAAATTTTCGTTAGGTTATGACTTTAAACCCCAAAACCTACCTGGGTACACCCTTGCAATCACATAATAAATTTTGAAAAAATTATAGTATTGGAGAATATGCAATATAAATTTTAATTATTAAAAATCAAATTATTAAATTTATAAAAAATGTTTGGGTTCAAATCCCAAGAAATAATTCAATATATTCAAGGGTGGAATGCAGCAATGTTTTTTTTACCTTTCAAATTGGAGTATTTTTAAAATATTTAAATATTGCATTAATTCATGTAAATCCAATTTATTTTTTGCAAGTCCTCTACTTGAATAATTATTCGTTAAGTCCCAAAGACTTCAAAAATAACTTTCTAAGTCATTAATTCTCGACTCATTTCAATCCACACTCAAGATATTCAGTAACATACTTTACTTCATAATAATAAAAAAACAATAAAACCAATTAATCGATATTTAAACAGCACGAGTGCAAATAAGAAAGAAATTATTATCCCATCTGTTGTCCATTTCTCTTAGTGCATTATAATGTGCGGCAAGTTTTACATCCCAATACTCGAGTAAAAGATCATCGAATTACTGCTCAATGAATTATGACTGGATGAATAAATTATAAAAATTTATATCCCCTTCATATATGCACGTATAAATGCATTAATATATCCACTGAACTGTGACATGCATATCATCATCCCATCCAGCCAGGATCACAAAGACAGCAGTAAGTGTCTGCAAAGTATTATTTTTTTAGCTAGACAAACAAAATATTTATTTAAATGAATGACAATAATAGGAATTTATTCCGCATGACTGAGCATTGAATGGGTCAAGTTGAAGTTATTAAAAAAGTGAATCTATAAAGCAGCCGTGACAGTTTTAGTAGCAATTTTTCCATCATCACAAGTCAACAATTAAGTTGACTCTTTTTATACATTATTTTTGTTCAATTTACTTACTAACTCGACCCTTTTGTGGCCATCTGTTACATATAAAGTGCAATGTCCTGTGTGCAATTTCCATCAACCAGAATTTCGATGGAAAATGTTAGCATTTTTTTATCTAAAAATGTATATCAGATGAAAAATTCTATGCATAGTCATGATTCATAAGCAATTTCTTTTATGATGACTAAAAAATTTTTATGGCCATCGTAAAAGGTTCATAATATTTTTTTCTTCTTTTCTATGGTGTCTTATAAAAAGCCATTGACCGACTAATTAATCTTTTTCATCAAAAATGCTCTTGCTTTTTATTTTTCGGTCAAGGAAAAATCTCGGATAGATTTTATGCGGTTTTGTAATGGGAGAATAAGAGATGAAGGATGGAAAGGATCGAAAGGATTTATCCACACCGTAATGAGGATTTGGTTTAATAAATTTGTAGCTGTAATTTTGAGAAGCTTTACATTTTTTGTTTAAGCAAGGCTCAGGGGCATATCCAGGGTGGGTTTGAGGGTCAGCCCCTCTAGATGTAAATTCAATGTGCTATCTTCAACGGGCTAAATTTGCACATATAATAAGTTGCAAGACCCCCCCCCCCACCTCGAAAACCTTTCTGCTATACCCCTGGTTAGGTTTTTAATCACTCGACCATAACTTAAACAGAGATTGTATCCGAGAGGGTTCTGTATCTTGGTATTGAATTAGATACCATATTAACCAAAGATTCGCAAAATATTGGTTCAATCGACGAATTTTCAATGCAATTTTCATTTGAAGACATTCGAGGGATTCTTTGCAAATTACACAATACCGTCCATAGGGCCTTAAACTATATGAAAACCCTTTTGGGGTTTTAGTAGTGACAATACTATGTGTTAGGTTAAGTATGTAATCTTCATGAAGATCAAAAGCCTGTCTATATAACCACACCAGTAGGTTGGCAGCCCTACAATAAGGCTATGGATGGTGAGGCTAACAACCAATATGAAGTCAAAATAGAATAGATCTCTTAGGGGTCGTTCACTTAATACGTTCGTTTTTTAGGGGGAAGGGGGTCTGAGATTTTGTAACAGGTCATGAAAAGAAAGGGGGGGCTTAAAATTTGTTTTTTTTCGTAACTTAGTAAGTGAACGATCCCTTATGGAACCTTCAGTTTGTCTAGAATCTCTGAAGTAATTTTAGAAACTCTATTTTTGAAGAATTTTGTATGAAATCTTTATACTTCACAAGAGAAAGTTTCTAGTATTTTTTTGATATTTTCTTGAAGATAACAAGAGATTTTAAATTAATTTAGGACCTTACAAAAATAAAAGCAATAACCAAGTCCAATTTCTAATACTTCACCATGCACACCAATTTAATAAATCTACAACTTTCCACGGTGCGACCATAAAGATAAGAAAAATGACTTTTTAAGAGAAAAATTAGTCGAGACAAGATGTCAAGAAGTTTTTCTCATTTCTTCCACTCCAAAGTTGCTTGCAGCTTGACTGGCATGTGGTAAAATCTTGCATCAAGTCTGATTCTGATCTTAAATAAGTTAGTAGCTATAATATATGGTAATTTATTTTTCTGTAACAAAAAAAAATATAAATAAACACACAACAAACAATTTAATTGCAAAACATTTCAAAGTTTGAAGAAATTAATTTACAAGTTTACATGAAAGTGTTGCACAACGAGTAGTCAAGAAGCAAATGAAAAAGTTTCTTTCATTTCCATGGCATTTTCCAACATTTTTACTGCTAATAGAAAGAAATTTTTTTTATGTTAACGTCAATTGATGGAAGGGAAAATGGAAGCTGAAAGTTTTTTGAGAGTTCAAAGAAGAAAAGTTTGAGGAAAGAGAAAGAAAGTTTCGAGAAAGTTCTTGAAGTACGTATTAAAGATTGTTTAAACATTTCAATCAACTTTTTCTAGTTCTTGTGTTTTGTGGATATGTCACCTTGTACATGAACAAAGAGATGAGAATTGAGTAAATGTTTTTGAATTTTCTCGACATTTTCCAAAAGAAAATTTAATTTTTAAAAATAACTCAGTAGAGGGACTTAGTTAGGAGCAGGAGGGTGATTTGGGTGTTTAAACAACAGCCTGGATTCAAATTTTCTTCAATTTACTTGGGACTTTGAGAAGATAATCCCAAAACGCACACTTAAATTCCCCCTGACTAGGGAGGATCAAAGAGAGGTCCTGCACTTTTCAAGATTGAAATTTTTATGAAAAATTTTTTAAAAAAATTAAAATTCATGCAAAAGTGCCCTTCTTGGAAAGTCGGACCCATTTCGAAAAAGATCTGGCTAGACCCCAGGACAAAGGCGTATTCAGGGAAGCTTTGGGTGTCAAAACAACTCCTTTGATGGATACTTTTTGAATTTGCTATGATTTTGGAGAAAAAATTTAAAAATATCATCTTAAATTTGACATCCATAAAAAAATTTAAAATACCTTTCTCAAAAAATTTCTGACTACAACCCTAGATGACATGGGTCTAAAAGGTGTCCGCAATCCTACGAGATTGAAATCTTAATGGGAAAGTTATTGGAATCAACTCAAAAAATTAAAAATTTATGCCAAAAATAAATATAGTACTCCTTTTTTGAGGGTTCGAACTCCGGGATCCTTTCGAAAAAATTTTTTATATTAATGATTAAAAGTTTTTGTATTTTTTAAAGTGTTGATAAAATATCAAATTTTGAGTTAATTTTTTTACTCTCAAAGTTAACAATTCTCTTAATTTTTAAGTAAACACAAAAATTATTTTAATTTAGCGTGAATTCAATTTTATAGAGAAAAAAACCAACTATTTTTTTAAAAAAATTTTATTTTAAAAAACAGTCTTCAAGTACGAATACCTTTAAAAACATTTTTTTATTTCATTCAAATATGATTTCATAATATAATGCTATAAAAAGAACCGAATGAAATTTTTCAAACACTTGAAATTAAGCATTTTGGTGCACAAATATTTACAGTAGCATTAATTACGGTTGAATAGTTTTCGTCTCTCACAATAAAACAAAAAGGAATCTTCATTTATTATATTTTTATTCTGCGGTATTTTATTTTGTTGGATGTTGAATGAAAAGAGGATTCTTAAAATTTAAGTGGTATTTTTGCAACAAAATTCTTCAACTCGCTGGAAAAAAATTGCATTTATTTTTGTAATCATAAAATTATCTTTAAAATTGTAAAAAAAAAATTACTTGAGGTTTTGTGTTCGTTTTAAAAAAAATTATGAATTAATAAAATAATTAATTTTAGATTTTGGATGAAATTTGGCAAAAAAATGTGTCTCGAGCAAACAAAAAAATCAAGAAATGAGTGAGAAGAAGTTATATTAATTGCACTTAATGGGATTTGAACCTAAGAAATTTAGATTATTTTATTCATTGACCTTCGCTATTTACTCAGCAAATTTGCAATTTCCCTTACTTACTTTATCACTTCTCTTTCGCTACTTGTTTTTTATTTGAATCTCTTTATTTCCACGAGCAACATAACATTTCGAAAAGAACTCATTCTCCAATTTTTCCATCATTTTCATTGCAAAAAAAGAAGAAAAACTTTTCAACAACAATTTGACTTTAAACTTTACAAGCTGAATAAAAATGCAAAAAAGGAAGACACAAAAAAAGTTTTCGTTGAAGGAAGCGACGATTGTCTTGTTGATATTGTAAATGATATTACTTCTCTGTAAGAGTTTTAATGAAAGCACATCTTATTATTCTCAATTGCCAAAATGTTTTTTGTCTTCACTTTTCCTACTGCTGATTGTTAAGTAAATGACACACTTAACTTAAATGTTTCTCTCGTTTTTCCTTAACGGCTGACTTGCACTTCTCTATTGTTGCTACTTGCTAGCTGATTAAATGCGGAGATGGAAAATAGAAAAAAAAATTTCGCTTACATTTTTAGAAAATTTTTACCCCGAGACATTTTTTGAGAAAACTTTCTTTACCTTTGAGATGAAGACATTTGGTTTTGTGTTCACACCTGGATTGATGCATAGAATTCACTTGGATCAAGTTGATTGAAATAATCTAGATCAACTTGAGTCAAATAGGAAAATACCAAAGAGATCAATTTTAGTCAAGTAGTAAGAGACCAAATAGATCAACTTGAGTCAAGTAGGAAGAGACCAAATAGATCAACTTGAGTCAAGTAGTAAATGACAATATAGATCAACTTGAGTCAAGTAGGAAGAGACCAAATAAATCAACTTGAGTCAAGTAGTAAATGACAATATAGATAAACTTGAGTCAAGTAGGAAGAGACAATAAAGATCAACTTGAGTCAAGTAGAAAGAAAAATCAAGATCAACTTGAGCCAAGTAGAAGCAAACCAATGTGAATACATCAAAAACGACATCCCACCCATCTCAAAAGTTATTTTTTCTGCTGAATTTGTATTTTAAAAAGCAGAAAATTTTCTTTTATAGTTTTCAATTTTAGCTTTTGACAATTTTGAAAGTTTCATTTCCTTCTTTATATCTTACTATGTAGACAGAAACTTTTAGTCTTATTCTCTCCGGAGATCCATAAAAAAAGGTGTACAGCATTTTTTCCTTCTTCATGATTTCGATAAAATTCAATTTCATTTCCACAAGAAAACCCCCCGTGCTTGCCATACCTCCAATTATTATATCTCAATACAGTTGATTACATTACAGCGCAGACTGAAAATAGAGATTTTGATCTGAAATTAACAACTTAGTATCGCTTGAAAGCACACATGGGGCAAAAAATATTTATTTTAATGCACTTCAATTGCGATATGCAGAAATTTAATTAATGTTCGTTTGTTGCAAAATTCTTTCATTTACTCTGAATATAGAATGGAAAATCTAATCAAAGAATAATTAAATCAAAAAGTGCCTTTTCATTTTGCGTACGGAAAATTGCCAATAAGATTTTATCTCTCTTCGTATTGCCGAAAAATTCACTCTATGTTCATGGATGCATATCAGTATCAACAGAATGCAATAATCGGATGCAATTTTTGTCGTATATGTACATACATATTATGAATAGATGGATGTATATCATGTAATTAAATAATCTCTTGTGCGTTACAAATTGAGTGAAATTTTGAATGGAAAGAATGAAAATGGAAATTGATGCAATGAATGGAATTTTTTATAATTTGGAGATGGAAATGAAATTTTATCTCAACTAATTAAAAATTGATGATGAATCAGAAAATATTTGGAATTAAGGTTGGATTCTTTAAACTTTGAAATTTATTAACTGGTTTTTAAATTCAAATTTTTAAGAAAATCTCAATTTATAATTAAATAAAAGTAATAAATTTCCTAAGTGGTCGTTCGTAAATTACGTCACACAAAATACTGATGACAATTTTACATGAACTGTCACAAAATATAATATATAATATAATATGCTAAAAATGGTTATTAACAAAATAAAATTTTTAGGTAGTTATAAAAATTAAAATAAAATGAAATCATTTTTTCGGTAGTGATAAAAATAATTAAATAAATATGCGCTAAAAAAGATTAATGGTAAAACTATTTAAGAAATGATTCAGAACCATTAGGACTCGAACCCTCAACAAGAATTTGCAATCCATAAATGTCGTTACATTTTTATTTGTTTAAAATCTTAAATGGATTTTTTTAGTAATTTAGAAATAAATATAATTTAATTTATATCGACAAATGAAATAAAAATGTCAAAAACCTTGATTTTTGGCAAAAAAGAACATAAAAATCGTAAATTTATATAAATGTTTAGTTGTGACATTTAACTTTAAGATTCGAACCCTCAATATTTATAAATTTTTGTAATTACTTATTATTTTCTAACTTTTTAGATTTTGACAATTTGTTCTATATAATTAATTAAATAAATACGTAAAATATATTAATTTTTTTCTTGAAACTACTTTATGTTATCACATAAAGTGCACAATAAAATTAATATCTCTAGCATGACTTCACAACATATGACAGCCATTACATTATTATTGTTTTTAAAAAATCGATTGATATTCATTATTATTGCGGCTGTCAATATCCTTAAAAATAATAATAATAATATTGTAATGAAACAGCATCATAATGAATTAATAAAATGTAAACTCCATCATATTTTGTAGCTGCATAAATATCCACAATACAAACAGACGAGTGGAAGTTTCAGGAAGTGAAAAGAATTTTTTTTATTCATTATTATTTAATCAAAAAACTCGTAGAATTTTCATTTATTTTTCAGTTTTAATAATGTTGAAGCACACAAGTTGTTGTTAATTAAATAGCCCCGAATATACGTAATTTATTGCAATTTCAAAAATCATTTTCTCATTTACATCTCATAAATCATAATGCATCAGATTGTAATGCATTTTAAATCATCATTAATAAATTAAAATTTATATTTTGTATGTAATTGCAATTTATATTGAATTAAGGTTTTCAGTCTATAAATTTTATAGAAAATTAAATGAAATGAGGAGAGAGATAGGAAATTAAAGTTGATGACTGCACATACGCACAAATATACAAAATTTCAATTCCATTTGCATAATTAAACTTTCTTGTCATCTCCTCCACTACCTTAAAATTTATTGTTTATCACATGTAAAACAGCGTGATGAATGTTGACAGTTATCATTTGATATGAGAATGTCTTAAAGTTTGTCATCCCAACTCGTAAATTATGTTGACAATAAATTATCTTTGTGGAATTAGCTCTGTCATGTCAATAGATTCATTAATTTTTAAATAATAATCTCTTATACTCTCATCTCAATGCTCTTTCATGTTGTCATGGTTTGAAATCTTTTTTATGGGGGATGGAAGCTTTGGGGACTTTTTTTTCCTGGAACTGAAATTTTTTAAAAATAGTTTGTTTTTTATTTGGAATTCAGAAAAAATAAAATATCAACGTTGAAAATATAAAAAAAATAAGCAAACACATCAAATATTTTCAATCTTCATTTAAAAATTATAGGATTCAAACCCATTGCAGTTATTCATTTTTAAGCTGCAAATTTATTTTATAAACACGATTTATAAATTTTTAACTCATTTTAATTGTTTAAAAATTTTTGTTCTTCAAAAAGTTGAATTAATGTACTGTTTTGTTCAAACTTTGCGTTATAAGCTTCTGACCCTCCTTCACTTTTTCTTTTGGACCTTAAAAATTAACGAGGTAGCAAGAGACGTATTTTGGGGTACAAATCCTACGCTGGATTAAAAAATTTTTAGGATTCAAATGAAAACGGAATATAAAAGATATTTTAAATTGTAAAATGAGTTTATTTTTCACTTTCTACTTGGCTTTCACTAATTAAAGGCTCTTAATTATTTCCTACAAATTAGTTCAGTATTGCTTACCACATCACACTTGCGTGATGTCCACATATTCTAATTTCTAATTCTAATTCTTTAATTGTTGACTAAAAATAATAGTTTTGCAGAATTTTTATTATACTTAAATAAACATAAGTAATTAAACCAAAAAAAGTGAATTAGATAATATCATTTTAAATTTTTAAAATTTAGGGTAATCAAACTCATGCATTTTCAGATTTGAAAATCTTTTTACTTTTAATAACATTTAATTTTTATAAAATTGTCAATAAATCTTAATATATCCAAAATTCAATATTAACTTTCAAACAATTACATCCATCTATTTGCCATACAGCAATTCCACCCCCTTCAAACAGCATATCATGTAATTTCACAAGAAGGATAATTTTTCATGCGAAATAAAAATTACCTTGGGCTACAATTATTCCTCAACATTGGAGTACTACAATGAACCGATGAATGATGTTGATGGTAACGATGAAAAGGATCATTGAGACAAATGAAAAGCAAATACAGCAAATAAATCCACAAAAAAATGAGAATCTCAAATTATTTATGATGAGGATGGATAATAAGCATAGAATCATATCTACGGTAAATTTCGATTGCCACTCGAGAATTTTTATATTCTCAATTGTAAGATGAGTAGTTGGCTGTTGGTCATGACAGTACAGGTATCCAATGCAAGCTGAAAAAATTCTCATTTTCAATTTTTTAATTAAAATACAAAAATAAAGAAAAATAAGGAAAATTTCAAACATAAATCTCATGATGATTGCTGTACAATGAAGAGGATAGAGAAATGTTTATTTTTATACAAGACATTACAATTTGTACATGGGGAAGAAAGTCAATAAATCACACTACAGGGGAATGCGCTTTACTTCTTATTTAGTTCACAAAAGTCAAATGCATTTTTCTTCAATTCCACTCCGCACAATGTTGAAATCACAAACAAAATAGAAAAGAAAAGAAGGAAAAAGTTCATAGGTCATTGTCATTACGAGGATGTAGTTGAAGCAATTAAATTTAATTAAAATACATATTCCATGACTAATTAAGAGATAAAAATGATTAACACGGTAATAACAGCAAGTCATTATAGGCAAGGAGGGTCATCTATTGCTTTACATTCAAATAAATCAATTTTATGGGCTAAGAAAAATCTTGAGGATGAATAAAAAGACCAAGAAAAATATTGAATTATCACCACCTGAAGCAGATTTGGGTAGCAATAATTTTTGAGTGGAGGGATTTTGTTGCTTTCATTTTGGAATCGGCTGGAAAATTTTTTGATGTAGAAAAATTAACAAAAAAAAAGAGGATAAAACATTTCAAGAATCAAATTTACATTAAAAGCAAGATCCGAACTTCTGAATTTTCATATTTTAATAATCTTTTTAAATAATAATATATAATTTTCTTTACAAAAATGTTAATATAAAGATTATTATAAATTTTTAATTTTGTAAAAAAATGAATTTTCTTTAAATTTAATTTCTATGAAAGAGTTCAATCTTTCCTAACATCAAAAAGTGAATAAAAAATATGAAAGATGTAGAAACAAGAATTTTTAGTTGTCAAAATTGCGAAAATTGGATGGGATTCGAACCCATAGATATTTCTCATAATCGTAATATATCTTTATGATTATTTAGAAATATTTTGATTAAAAACTAATATAAATGAAAATTTTGACCATTTTTTTTTTAAAAAAAATAGTTTTTATTTAAAAAAATTTAGTTAATATAAATGCGCCACAGACGCAACAACTTCTCCAATATTTTCACAATCCACAGATGTCGAATTAACCAAACTAACATTTATTTTCATATATGACATTTATTAGTTTTTCCATGAAGATTTAAGATTATTATTTGATACTTAATGCTGTGCCAACTTCATTATTTATTTAAGATAATCAAGTCAAATATCTCACTTAATAAATTCGATGCAATAGCAATTCATGAGATGTTTATCAGAAAATGAATAAAATAACGGACAGCAAAGAGGCTTGACCGACACAAAAAGAATCAAAATTATGCTGAATCATAAATAGTCACTTGATAAAAATCATCATCATCATTATCGTTATCATTTACCATAATTTCTTCTTGAAATACTTGCTTGAAAAAATCTGAACAGGAAGGAAAAAAACCTTTTTATTTATTCATCACTATCGTGTATGCATCATAAAATCATCAATGTGATATTGCTACCAGTCGGATAGAATCAAGACTTCAGACTCATAAAAATCATAAAATTTTATGGTTATGTTTACTTTCTTCCTTCTTTTGTTCTCTCTTCATTGCGCCTCTCGCTTCTAAAAAGACTTTTCTTCTGTTTTATTTTTCGCAATAAAAATGAAAGCAAGTCTTTTTCCTGTTCCTATTCATTGTTCCTTCTGTAGATTTATGTCATTATAGTAGTTAACTATTGCGAATGATTTTTATTGTTTTTATCACTCAATGAAACAAAACTTCCATAAAGTATTGAATTAAAGGAACATATTTTGCTTGCAGTGGGTGCAGATTGGAGGGATTGGCGTTATTTTTTGGGTGTTTGAGATTTTCTCGCTATTTTTGCTAAGAACATTTTAAAATATAGTTTTTTTGC
This sequence comes from Chironomus tentans, assembly GCA_963573255.1. Lineage (NCBI taxonomy): Eukaryota > Metazoa > Arthropoda > Insecta > Diptera > Chironomidae > Chironomus > Chironomus tentans. The sequence goes on from OY754303.1 coordinate 13,067,981, forward strand.
AGTGTTATGGCTTTTTAACTGTGACATTTTGGTAGTAATCTGCTTGCTCACGCTTAAATTAGTGATTTTAATCGGAAGTTTTATGATCCAAGCTAAAACCAATTCAAATTTCGATTCCAAAAAGTCCAAGTGGATAGTTTTCCCGCCAAAATTAATTATTTTACAAAATTCAATTTTTATCAGGAATAAAATTCAAAATTTTGTTTTTTAGAGTTTTTAAACTCACTATATTTAAACAATTGTTGCTGAACGACTTGCTTACTTCTAAATATTCGATTTAAGTCATTATACCGATAATTCACAAGCAAACTAAGTCAAATTTCAATAACAAATTTCATCACCAAAACAATCTTCTATCCATATTAATTTGATTTTTCTGTGCCATACATTAACATTTTCATAGCATGTACTTGATGACATGAACTTTTTTTTTCTTCCTTGACATGCGGCGCTCCTTGTCGCTCTTCCATTCATTTCAATATTTGATTACAATATTTTTTTTTCAACAACGTCATCAACCTTCAATAATCATATGCAGTATAAGTAAGTGTTCTCGAGAGACATGAGAGAATGAGAAGGGGTTCACATAGTTCTACATTATGCATGACATTTCATATAAACATATTCATATCGCGAATGTGAATGAAAACAAACATGTCATGGATGGATGAAACCCGCTATTTATGAATTGACGGTGAAAGACGAAATAATTTTTTTCATGTGGTGCCGTCATAAATGTATATATTGCAATGTATCATTCATTCATGTAAGTGACATATCATTTTTCTTTCGCTGTAAGATGCATTTTCAAGACAAATTTACAGTGACGAAAAATTTATTAAAAAAATCCACATGAAAAATTCATCATAATTCATGCAATTCATTCACTTTCGCACTATGATGATGAAAATTGATGGAAAACTAGAGTAATATTTTTTGTAGATTAACTAGGAAGGTGGATGGTTGGGTATGATGGGTGTGAATTGAGGATATTTTGTAAATTGCTGGTATTTGAATGAAATTTTTGTTTATTTTGTCAATTTTAAAAATTTATGTTATTAATTAAGTAGTTTGAGTTGACTTTTTGATAATGGATGTTTAAAGTAATAACAACACGTGACAGTAACGTATCCATAGGGGTTTAGGTGTTGCAAATGAATAATAAGGTTACTTCAATAAACTTAAATATACAAATAGACCCTGAACTATACATAACCATGAGTAAAAGCCGATGACTTAGACTAGTGTGGCCTGACTAGTATAGTTAGACTAGTATGGTTGTAATTGAACAACAAGAGGGGAAGCGACTGTCCTCAGGCACCCCAAATATGTAAAGATGTAGGGGACGGTTTCTATGGCTACCAGGGGTAACTTACCGTAGGGTACCCCTATCCTACCCCTAAGTAGCATTCATATTTTGATTTTTTTAATTTTAATATAATATATTTAACATAATATTTTACTTATTGTGGGATCCAAATTTTTTTGGTTTCAGTGAATCTCAGTAGCTGAAAATTCTCGTTTGACCTAAATTCTTTTCAAAATCACCTTGCTCTAGCTACATAGCAAATTCTCTTTCAAATCACAAACATTCCCAAAATTATATAACTAAACTTGAAAAAAAAAATGAAAAAAAAAATTCAAATACGATAACTGAAGCTCAAGCAGCTACACATCCACATCCCTTCTATACTACAAGACTCTCATGATGATGATGAGTTTAAATAAATGAGTTGAGTTGAGTTGACTGGAATAATTTATGATGCATACGGTTAAAAGAGTGCTCCACAAGGAATTCAAATAGAAGAAAATGTTGATTTGACGAAATAACATAACTTTGGGACGAATTGTAAATCAATCAAAATATTTTTAAATTTATCTCGACTTGCGTTTTGTTGCTCTATAAATTGTCTTCCTTATAGACCTTCTATTTATTAACTTCCACGCATTGCGTGCAAGTTATTGTATTCACTTTTTTTGAGATTTTCACTAATTTTGATTTTTTGAGTCAACGGAAGCATGAATCTTTACGTTTTTGGTCTCATATGACAGGTATTGAAAATATCTATTACCTGAGGTATGTTTGGTTCCAGTCAGTTCCGTTGCGTTGGAACTAGACGCAAAAAACCGTTAAAAACCAAAAATTTGTATGGAAAATTTTTTATGCGGTGACTTTCATACAATTTCTTGTATCTGATACGATAGGCCGTACCTTAAAACCAAAAAGCGCTACTTAACATCTGAACTTTATGTCCATTTAGTGACCGAAAAATGCAAAAAACATGATTTTTTATGACAGTTGCGTCTTTTTTGATTCCGCACTGGAATTAACATTTCAAGCCTTGAAATAGGTATAAAATGAAAGATCAACTCAGGATCTACATTTAATATCCGCTATGTTGGTACTTTAGAGGTTCCTGTAAAAAGTTACAGCATGAAAAAGATTGTTATAAAAATTATAACACTTTTGTTTACGTTACGTAAAATCCTTACGTTACGTAAAATTACGTAACGTGAATTTCACTTAAAAAATTTTATTGGACATAGAGACTGTAGATGTTTACTGGATCTTGTTTAATTGGACATAGAGGCTGTAGATCATTACTGGATCATATTTTTACTGGACATTGAGGCTGTAGATGTTTACTGGATCATATTTTTACTGGACATAGAGGCTGTAGATGTTTACTGGATCATATTTTATTGGTCATAGAGGCTGTAAATGTTTACTGGATCTCGTTTTACTGGACATATAGGCTGTAGATCATCACTGGATCTTATTTTTATTGGACATAAAGGCTGTAGATGTTTACTGGATCTCGTTTTACTGGACATAGAGGCTGTAGATCATCACTGGATCTTATTTTTATTGGACATAAAGACTGTAGATGTTTACTGGATCATATTTTATTGGACATAGAGGCTGTAGATGTTTACTGGATCTCGTTTTACTGGACATAGAGGCTGTAGATCATTATTGGATCTTATTTTTATTAGAAATAAAGGCTGTAGATGTTTACTGGATCATATTTTTATTAGACTTAGAGGCTGTAGATGTTTACTGGATCATATTTTTACTGGACATAGAGGCTTTAGATGTTTACTGGATCATATTTTTACTGGACATAGAGGCTGTAGATGTTTACTGGATCATATTTTATTGGTCATAGAGGCTGTAAATGTTTACTGGATCTTGTTTAATTAGACATAAAGGCTGTAGATGTTTACTGGATCTTGTTTTTCTGGACATAGAGGCTATAGATCATTACTGAATCTCGTTTTTATTGGACTTAGAGGCTGTAGATGATTGAAACATATTTTGGTGGGAAAATTTTCAAATATTTTGACCGTTAAAAAATTTGAATTTTGAAAAATCGTTAAATGGCAAACCATTTTATTATATGAAAATTTACCTCAAAAATTGTTAATTATAATAATAATAATAGCTCATTAAGTACATTCATTAAGTTCATTAAAAATGCGGGAAATGTTCAAATATATTTTGACCGTTAGAAATTTTGAATTTTTAAAAACCGTTAAATGACAAACCATTTTAATGTATGAAAATTCACCGCAAAAATTGTTAATAATTCTATAACTAATGATTTTCAAGTGCATTAAAAACACGGAAAATTTTCAAATATATTTTGACCGTTAGAAAATTTGAATTTTAAAAGCGAGCGTAGCTCAAGCTCGACTCTACTGTGATCTATTTAAAAACTGTAATTCTAAACAAGTCGAGCGAGCGTAGCTCAAGCTCGACTCTACTGTGATCCATGTAAGTAAGAAATAGTTCGGACGTAGTCCGAACTAGGTTGAGCGAAGCTCACAAATTTTTACGTCCTGAACGTAGCGAAGCAGAGTGAAGGCGTGAAAATTTTCCCAAGCCGTATACACTGTATGCTACTATGATTTAAAATGAGAAAAAATGCGACATTACACTTTGAGATTTGGAAAATCTGGAATTGGCTGGAATTTTTTAGTTGACTTGAAAGGGGTCTATGGGGGTCCCAAAGTTGAAAATTCGAAAAAATGTCATTTTTGAGCTAATTTCAAAATTAAATTTCCATATAAGGATTTAATCAAGTTAAATTAAGTTTTTGACATAAAATCTATCATAATAAGATCTTTATTTTAAGCTCCCACGTAAATTAATAATTAATAATTTTGCTCAGATTAAGAAATCAGTTTTCGTATTTTGTGAGAAAGAGAGGTAAAACAGCCAAAAATGTTCTATGCAGAAAAGTTTGTGCCTGAAATTCTATATCATGTTCAAAAAACGGAATTGAAATTAGTTGAGACATTGTCGAGAAAATCGCAAAATACACTTTCTGTAACCAAGCAAACAAGCAAACAAGTTAATCAGCAAGAAATAGCCACATCGAGACATCGTTGAAACTTCTAGTTTTTTTGCAATCGATCCGTGCTGCCCTACAGAAGAACTGATTAGATTTTGGGCATGGTAGGAATAGCCGTTGCTTCTGAAAAAGCAAAAAACCTTCTTTTCCATACAAAATGTGAAATTCAAAGGTTGCTATGATTTTTGAAAATTTCGACTGAAAAAAATTCAAAAAATTGGAAAATCCCCCCCCCCCCTGGTATATGAAAATTATGCGAGATTCGACAACCCCTGTGATCTATAAACAGTCGAACGAGCGGAGCGAGATTCGACAACCCCTGTGATCTATAAACAGTCGAACGAGCAGAGCGATATTCGACAACCCCTGTGATCTATAAACAGTCGAACGAGCGGAGCGAGATTCGACAACCCCTGTGATCTATAAACAGTCGAACGAGCGGAGCGAGATTCGACAACCCCTGTGATCTATAAACAGTCGAACGAGCGGAGCGAGATTCGACAACCCCTGTGATCTATAAACAGTCGAACGAGCAGAGCGATATTCGACAACCCCTGTGATCTATAAACAGTCGAACGAGCGGAGCGAGATTCGACAACCCCTGTGATCTATAAACAGTCGAACGAGCGGAGCGAGATTCGACAACCCCTGTGATCTATAAACAGTCGAACGAGCGGAGCGAGATTCGACAACCCCTGTGATCTATAAACAGTCGAACGAGCGGAGCGAGATTCGACAACCCCTGTGATCTATAAACAGTCGAACGAGCGGAGCGAGATTCGACAACCCCTATGATCTATAAACAGTCGAACGAGCGGAGCGAGATTCGACAACCCCTGTGATCTATAAACAGTCGAACGAGCGGAGCGAGATTCGACAACCCCTGTGATCTATAAACAGTCGAACGAGCGGAGCGAGATTCGACAACCCCTGTGATCTATAAACAGTCGAACGAGCAGAGCGATATTCGACAACCCCTGTGATATATAAACAGTCGAACGAGCGGAGCGAGATTCGACAACCCCTGTGATCTATAAACAGTCGAACGAGCGGAGCGAGATTCGACAACCCCTGTGATCTATAAACAGTCGAACGAGCAGAGCGAGATTCGACAACCCCTGTGATCTATAAACAGTCGAACGAGCGGAGCGAGATTCGACAACCCCTGTGATCTATAAACAGTCGAACGAGCGCAGCGAGATTCGACAACCCCTGTGATCTATAAACAGTCGAACGAGCGGAGCGAGATTCGACAACCCCTGTGATCTATAAACAGTCGAACGAGCGCAGCGAGATTCGACAACCCCTGTGATCTATAAACAGTCGAACGAGCGTAGCGAGATTCGACAACCCCTGTGATCTATAAACAGTCGAACGAGCGGAGCGAGATTCGACAACCCCTGTGATCTATAAACAGTTGAACGAGCGGAGCGAGATTCGACAATCCCTGTGATCTATAAACAGTCGAACGAGCAGAGCGAGATTCGACAACCCCTGTGATCTATAAACAGTCGAACGAGCGGAGCGAGATTCGACAACCCCTGTGATCTATAAACAGTCGAACGAGCGGAGCGAGATTCGACAACCCCTGTGATCTATAAACAGTCGAACGAGCGGAGCGAGATTCGACAACCCCTGTAATCTATAAACAGTCGAACGAGCGGAGCGAGATTCGGCAACCCCTGTGATCTATAAACAGTCGAACGAGCGGAGCGAGATTCGACAACCCCTGTGATCTATAAACAGTCGAACGAGCGGAGCGAGATTCGACAACCCCTGTGATCTATAAACAGTCGAACGAGCGGAGCGAGATTCGACAACCCCTGTGATCTATAAACAGTCGGACGAATAAAAAATTCGAACGGAGCTCGAATGTAATAGTTCGGACGAAGTCCGAAAAAAAAATTTTTCCCAAGCCCTTAGAAGACTGAGGATATGTGAGAAAATTTTATTTTTTTATACTGTAATCTATAAACAGTCGGACGAGCGAAGCGAGATCCGACAACCCCTGTGATCTATAAACAATCATACTAGCGGAGTTCGAACGAGACTTCGAATATACAAAAAAACTTTAGAGTTTAATCACAAAAATTCGAGCGAAGCTCGAATATAAATAGTTCGAACGCAGTTCGGACTAGGTTGAGCGAAGCTCACAAATTTTTACGTCCTGAACGTAGCGAAGCGGAGTGAAGGCGTGAAAATTTTCCCAAGCCGTATGTACAGTACGGGAATAATTTACGGTGAAGTGATAAAAAATTTATAGAATACTTTGTGTCATAAACTACGGCTCGCCTTGGGATCTATATCAACTGGCGAGCGTAGCTCGCCTTTGGATCGGTATCAACTGGCGAGCGTAGCTCGCCTTTGGATCGATATCAACCGGCGAGCGTAGCTCGCCTTTGGATAGGTTATTGCCGTTGGCGAGCGTAGCTCGCCACGTGGAAGTTTGTGGTGTGATCTATACATCGTGTTTTTTTCTTTTAGTTCTGATGATAAAGTAATAATGTTGTATTTTAGAAATTATATTAGGGGATTAATTTTTTTTTAGGGATATGTGTTGGTGGAATGATGGTTGTACATATTGTCCGAATTGCTGGTGAGGCTTGAGGATATCCTAGTTCAGTGGCCTTTTTTGTGCCACGTAATACTTCGATCATAATTTTTTTTCAAATTGCCAGAGACAGTTTCTATTGAACTCTAGTGGGACTAGTATTTGGTGCGGGTTTCTCATCAGGGGATGGTTTGTAGGGCTACCCGGGGTACTCCACATAGTAATATCTCTTCCTAGGGTAGCTAAAGGCACCCTAGAATATACTAGCTACCTAAAAGCTATTTTTTTCTAGTGGATCAGTTAACATAGAAAAATGCTCTACAATCCCTCAAAAATTCTCAAAAATTGACCTCCTTACTTCCACTCTATTCTTTCTTCCCTTCTTATGTAGACCTCTTATATTGCTACCCAATAAAACTAAACATTCAAGATGTTGTTACGGTTATGATGATTTATTGGTTCAGGATAGAATCTATAATTTAAATGATGTTGATGATGCAACCCATTACTTACTAACTTCTCTCTTTATCGAGATGGATTTATTTTATGCGATATAAATCATTTTTCAAAAAAAAATAAATTCTGTATCGAAAATTTTCAATCTCAAGGGATGAAAAAAAATGAAAATTTTTTTTGTTGAATTTAAAATATTTTTTCCATTTACCATCAAAATCCATTATCAGGAAAAATTTAAATTACAAATTTGTCATTTTGCAGAAGAAGGAAAAACATTTCAGTTTGCGAATGATTTATGGATGAAATGCATGAAGGAAGACGGTCAGCGCACATACATGTTACACATATTAGGAACGACTAAGTTGGAGATTAAAAGATATAAGAGAAAGGATAACAAAAACTGACAAATGAAATAGCACAGAATTTATGTTCATTTAAGATTTTCCACAATCGCTGCATTGCTTCTTGATTAATGACTTACGAGACAAATTAATTCTCATTTCTGCTTGTCCGGGCATGAGAATAAGAATAAGGACACAAAATGTAAGAAAACAAAAGAAGAATGAAGAAAAAAAACTTCTTGTTGATATTCAGGATCTTTTTGTGTCTACTGTCCAAAAGGAAGTAATTAATTATATTTAGTGCTTTTTGTTCATTTGCGTCTTTAACATTTTTATCACAATAACAAGTTTGTAATGCTATGGCATTGGGGATTTATTTAAAAACGCAGTTTGAGTCTCATTACACCTTATCATACCCCATTACACCATTTATATTACAAAATTTGGAATTAGATAACTAGAACAATATCTACAAAACACTTGGTCCGACTAAACTACCCTTGGTCAAAGACCCAAGCTTGGGCTTGTCCAATTCTGCAGACAAATGCTTTGTTTCTGATCGATTCTTGCATTTTCTCTTCTTTTCATCATCATGACTCTAAAAACAGCCACCTGCAGTCCATTTACTACTCAAATCACTCTTCATTAAAATATATCCACAAAAAATATACCAAAATTGATAAAACTTTTATAAATGCTCACTTTTATTATCATAAATTAGACATCACTACAATCAACCCAATCAAGTGCTCACCAAAAATCCATAATCCAACTGTCAATGTTTCAAGCTGATCATCAGATGATAGTAATTACGGATATCATTCTGAGATGATGGTCAGAGTCTTTTTTGTGTGACCACATGCAGTTAATGATGATGACAAAAAATAAAATCAATCAAAAAATTTATTTAAAACACCACTGAGTGAATATAATTGTTCGACCATGATCAAGCTGTTGACAACTGTTCACATTATTTTTTGGAATTTATTAAGGATGAAAAAGTTAATGATTTATAATTTTTTGAGAAGATTGTTTCTCAAATATTATTTGAGAATCGGGAGGTCAATTTAACTCGGATACTAAGATGACATTCTTAAAATAAATATTTTAAATTTAGAATTTTCATCGTTAAATTATTTAAGTTAAAAAAGTTGTACTTGAGTCTACAGTGTTGAATAGGGATATACCCAGAAAAAATTTTTGGGGGTCTAATTTATTTTGTTTTTTTACTTGTACTTAGTTTTGTACTTGTTTAATTAACAAACTAGATCTCCTTAAAAAAATTTTAAAGATCTAGGTGAGGGGGAAGGGTCTGACCCCATCAGACCCATGGTGTAGGTGGAGCCAAAGTTTTACAAAATAATTTTTTTTTTTGCAATTTTTCATCAGATTTTTACTAGTTTTCTATGCCTAGATTTTTAAGCATGATTCTTGAATTTTTAAATTATACCAAACATACTTATAAGTTGAATAAATTATTGACCTCCATTATTTAGACAAACTGCTTTATTAATGACTAATCTCAAAGCAAATTTCCCACCAAAAACAAAAATGTTTTCGTCTCCAAATTTTTTTTGTCGTATTTATGAGTAAAAACAAGAACAAACGCGGAAGACGAAAAAAAGGAGGAAGAGACGAAGGAGTATTTTGATAAAATATTGTATAACACGAAAAATATGATTGTGAATTATGAGCTTCTTCATTCATTAAGCATTTGTTTTGTTCAAGTGGATGAAATAATAATATATTGGTTCTTCATTTCCTGCTTCATATTTCTTTCTATTTGATTGTTTTCATTCATAATTACATTTGGCAATGAATCAATTTGTAAAATAGAGGATGAAAAATAAAATAAAATAAAAATTCGATAGGGTCAAGTGAAAGGGCAATTCTTAATTTAAAAACACATAAATTTTCCTCTCCCATCGATTATCTATAGCTTTACATCTACAAATATAGATAAAGAAAGTAGAAATTTTTTTCAAACCATATTGTCCTTAAAAATGCAATTGGAGAAAAATAAATTATTTATCAATATAAATGTATGTAGATAAAATATTTATTCACCCTTCCTAAGCACTTGCAGAGAGAGAGAGAGTCTAGAGCATCAGGATGTGTCAAAATATGTGATCTATTACCTCCTGATAGTCTACATAAATAAAAATATCCCTGGGCACTTTTTTAATATTATATGGATTACTTTTTAAGTATGTCTGGACATCCATAAATAATTCATTCAACTGAATGTATATCTGTGGATAGATACTTGAATTTTAAATGAAGATATCAGTCTTTCGTTTGTTCGCAAAAAAAAGTTGGTAAGAAAAATTGCAAGGATACGGGTCAAAAGCGATTTCTATCTACGGAATCTTATACTTTATACTTCACAAGAGAAAGTTTCAATTTTTTGAAGATTTTTGTATGAAATCTTATACTTCACAAGAGAAAATTTCAAATTTTTGAAGATTTTTGTATGAAATCTTATACTTCACAAGAGAAAGTTTCAAGTGGTTTTAGGAAGTCAACCATGAGGTATTTTGGCTATTGCCAGCAGAGAATGATGAAAACAAGCAGATAATCAGACTATCGTGATGAGAAACCAAAGGACAAACATGTGAAAAAACAGACAAGTGTAATTGATAAGCGGTCAAACAAATAAACAGACAGACAGACAAAGCTTGTACATTACAAAGTATTTCTTATTGAATGCATGTCCAACAAAAAAAAACAACGAAATTGCTTGCTTGATTACATTGGAAGGCAACAGGGAATATATTTTTAATTTTGATGCCTCTTCAATAACTCAATCGTGCTCAAAATGTTGTTCTTTGTCTCTGGACATGTCACATTACGGAGAAATTGAAGTAAGATGAAAATTGGAAGGGATCGGAATCAAAAAAGACACTCCACAAATGGCCAAATATTTGCGAAAGATTTATAACATTATCGCCCTAATTTCTTCAGAGTCTTTATTTTCCATGTGCTCTCGCTTGTTGATGCTTGAACATGATTTTCATCTTCACATTATTATTATTGCCAGTGCAATGAAAGGTAATTTCTATCCTTAACATTGATCTCATTATTTGATTTTATTTATTTAATAGAAAAAAGTGGAAAGGAAAACATGACAGGGATAATTAAATTTCTCCATCAAGCGCAACGAATTGATGATGCTTGTATGAAAATTGCAAGACGACAATCGGAAATGAGAAAGAAAATCTCATTAGGTTGTTTGAGTTTTTTCTTCTGGAATGTTACATATGGAAAAATATGTGTGATTGAGAATTTTTGGATATTTTGTGATTAAAGCGCATTTGTTTGTTTAATTAAGGTAGAATTAAATTTGTGTGGCTTTTATATGCATTTTAGCCAAATTTTTATTAAAAAGTGCTTTTTATGAACATTTATATTGTTCGAAAAATGAAAATTCTTGAGTTCGAATCTCAGTCTATATGCTGTTTGTTTGAATAAATGATATATTTCAGTGTTTTGCATATTTTTGGAATTTAACTTTTTGTGTTAAAACGTAAGTTAAGGAATCTTTCAAAAATAAAGCCAAACTTTAAGGTGGTAGGGGAGTCTACTGATGCATAAAAACAACAAATAAGGTCAAAAAATCTCATTTTTTGATGAACTTCATTTATAAATGACCCCAAGCTGATCGTAATTAGCATTCAGCCTTTAAATATCCACACTTCCATGAGATTCATTCCTAACTTACAATCACCTAAGTCGCCTCATCACCAAGACAAAATGAAATCCCATCACCCAACACAACCATCCAAAAATAAACCTCAAATATTAAACATAAAGGAGAAAGATTTTTGCAATTAAGAACCTAAACTATTGTTATTTCTAGTCTCTTTGAAAATATTTATTCAACATCCTCTACACAACAACGACGATGACGATGGAGTCGACACATAAAAGTCAGATACTGTATCGAAAATATTTTAACGCAAATGAAGACAATTACTTTCAGCAGCATCAACAAACATAAAGATTTTACACGTCACATCACATTGGTGAAAATAATGCTATGGCATTGTGCAAAAATATTTACATTTTAAAATACCATTCATATCAGATTTCAGATCCTTTTTACATACACTCACCGTTTTTTTGTGTCTGGGTATGTTATGGTGTTGTGTTGAATAAATGAATATTTTTTGATGCGTTTTTCCTGAAGAGAAAGGTTGGTGTTGTCCATGCTTTGTTTGTCTGTCTGGCTGTTCATCTGTACCATCAGTTTGCCTATATATTTGGTTGGGGGTCGTTCACTTATTACGTTACGCAAAAAAAAACGCGAAAAAAGCGAACGTAATAAGTGAACCGCCCCTTGTTTGTCTATCAATCCTTCTATCTGTCAGTCAGTATGTCCAATCTAGAATATTTCTATTGTGAAGTATATAAATTTCATGCAAAATTTCTTAAAATTGGTATTTTTTTACTTCAAAGTTAAAGGTTCGAATCTCAATCAAGTTTTTTTTTCTTAATTAATTTTTTTACAGCTCAAGGGGCTATTTGCTTGCTTGCTATATCTTTGGGTATATACTTCTAAGAGTGACAAGGGCATTGCCACGATTTTGAAGGAGAGGACGATGTCCATTTTGTAAAAAAAATATTCACATGCAATTAAAATTGGTGTGAATATGAAATTCCCATGGCTACGCCCCTGCAAGGGTCTATACGTTCTAAGAACAATCACTCACTGAGCTACTAAAATGCGCTTTCAAACCCTTACTCCTCATATCATCCACTCCTGATTTTTTCTTTCTTTTCCGTAACGAAAAATGCAAAAATGTTTTAAGCTATAAAGACCCATTTTCTGTTGACGACAGAATCCCAATAATTTTTGTTGATACAATAGTAAAAATGGGTTTGGTTGGATGTACTTGCTTCACTTGTTTGTTTCACCAATTTAATCCATATACATTTTACAGCTTGACGTTATCTCTCCTCTTCGTCTATAGATGTATATACACACACAACACATTAAGTTTCTTATTATTCATTTCGATTCGAAAGCTGCAAATAAGGCAAGAGAGAGAGAGACTATACAATGAAGAATATTTATTCATTTACTTTTTTATCGAGATGTCCAGATTTTTCGGTTATGTGCATTGTCTCTCATTCATCCTTGCTGCTGCTACTCAATGTTCTCACATTGAAATGAGTCACTCTAATTCCACTTAATCTTTTTCTACTACTTCTTTCTCTGATTGTAGCAGAAAAAGGGAATTTAGAAACTGAAAGGGTTTTAGTTTATGCAATGTGAGATTTTAATCCATTAGACTTGCATAATTAAAACAAGCAAAATGTGTAAAATATATTTGGAATTATGTACATTATTATTGTGCACATGTTCTGCTATTATGTCTTTTGGATGATGTTTTAAGTAGTGAAAAATTTCTGTATCATTACAAAAATCGTTGATTCTTTTGTATTATGTCTTTTTTGGGTCTCAATTGACTGATAGTTTGATTTGAACAAGGGTGTAGTCAAAAAACTCATTGGGGGTCAACTTTATTTGTTACCATACTTTTTCTGTAAATTTTAAACAAGAAAGCGTCGTTTTAATTTATATTACAATTTAATTTGAATTAATTTTACTATATAACTCTATTTAAGACATGTTATGAGTAAAAATATAAATTATTTAGCTAAATTAAAGGAATTTCAAAAAAAAATCCTAAAATAAAAATGATGACATATGATTGTTCTTTAAGTTCTTGTAATACAGAAGGTTTCGAACCTTAGCTCAAAGTCTATTCAATATTTAATAAATTCACACGGATAATACTTAGCAAAATTGAAATATATTCTTCATGATATTTGAATTATTGATTTGTGTAACTTTTTGTTTAATTATGATTAAAATTATTAGTTTGACTCAAGAAGGTGACAATAAAATATTCGAACTAGATGTTCCCAATTCATAGAAAATTTCCATCGATTGAGGATTTTTCTTAAATGATTAATAAAGTTAATAATGAACCAGGCCATGAATCCTATAAAGCGTTTTAATTTCAAGTTTACAAAAAGAAACTTGAATCCAATAAATTTTTTAAAAAAATATACAAAAAAATGAAAACATTAATCAGCCTTAAAAAATCATTTTCACATAATTACCTCCTCATTATCTCACCAGAATCGAAAACAATGAAAATATTTGTTCTTTAATGAAATATTTTCCTAATTTTTCTTTCAGCCTTAATCCCACCACCGACCGCCTCTATTCACACTAATTTTAATCACACATATGAATAATGTTGTGCTGGTGAAAAAAGGTCTTTAGAATAAATCATTTCGAGCTGTTGAGTTGAAAATCTTTAAGGCAATTTTCATTACATTATATAATAATAAATAGAGAAAGTCATTCCTGAGGGAGACGTAAGTCTCATTAATAAATGATAGTCATTTAAATAAGTGCATACGAGATATGTGAACACATATATTGAATAATTACAAATGAGATAACACTATTCAAACTATATATTTAGCACACACAGAGAGAAACGCACACATGATTAAAGACTACCATCAATTTTATAATCTCGATGAAAATTAAATCCTTTTGTGTGTGCGTCTTTTGTTTTTGGGAATTATCGAGATGTACATCACCATTCTAGCTATGGAGATAAAATACTGTCATTCAATTTAGCTAATGAGAAATGATATAAAATTTGAGAAATTTTGCTGATGGTACAAATGCTTGCGATCAATCAAAATTTAATTAATCTTCATCTACTTCACTAATGGATTAAAGTCAAAATGTGCTTCATTTACTGAATCCTTTCCATTTTTATTTTTCAAAAACTATTTTTATCTCCTCTCATCTGTTCAATCGATGATGATTAACAGAAAACAAATCAAATAAAAAATTTTATTTGGCTTTTATTCACACCCGGGTTGAAAGATTTTATTGAAATTTGATTTTTAATTTTTTTTGATTTGATAAGTATTTTAAAATTAAGTTTTAAAGAAATTAAAGTTTTTTTTATAAAAAAAGCTGAATTTTTTAAATTAAATCATGATAAAAATTTTAAAAGCAAGTTTTTTTAAAAGCTAAATTTTTAAAAACGTTAACTTTTTTAAAAAAGTTAAATTTTTTTTACAAAAGTTAAGTTTCTAATGCTAAATTTTTTTAAAAGAAGCTAAATTTTTTTAGAAAAGTTAATTTTTTTAAATGTTAATTTTTTTAAAAAAAAAGTTAAATTTTTGCAAAAAGCTTAAAAAATTTAAAAATTTATCATTTTCTAGAAGAGTTAGATTTTTAAAAATATTAAAAACTTAATATAAATTTATTTAAAAAGTTGAAAGCATTTCAATAGTTAAAAAAATTTATTTTAAATACCTATTAAAAACTATCTAATTTTAAAATATTATAAAAAATCAATTATGCTTTAAAAACCTAAACGAAAATTTAACTAATATTTCACAAAAAAACTCAAAACTCATCAAAAATCTTCAGATGTGAATCTATCCAATAACCCCTAACTTCCTTCGTATCCAGCTTGTTAAATATAACAAAATAATTTTTTGAAAAATTGATTTTAAAATCAAAAACAGAAATCCTTTTTGTGATTTTGAAAAATGATTTTTGAGGCATTTTTAATGCACTTTAATGATGCTACAAGTTATTGATACCAGAAAAAAGGGTTTCTCGGGGATAATTGAATGACTTTAAAGTTTTTTTCATTTTCCAAAAAAAAATCCTCGCTTTTGCAATTTAATGTTGTGTAAATATGAGAGTTGTATATTATCCATTTAATGATTGTCAGGCTGCAGTTATTTATGTGGGATTATCATGATATAAAATGTATGTGCATTGCCACCACACATAGTAATGTTCCAACTTTCAAGAAAAAAAAAAAACATAGTAAGGATTTATAAATAAATTGTAAACATACCGAAGATATAAAGAGAAATCGAGACAGAGTCCTTATGCTGGCAATAAATCATTAGACATATTCAGTTGATTCAGGTGAATGTTTTATGGATGCACGACACATAGAAATAACAAAGTAGTCGCCTGTGGCTAAATTTCTACCCTGATAAAGAAGTCTTGTAGGGATTTTGTGCTGTGATTTATTGTTGGCACTTACATTGATCTATTTGGTAATTGTTTAAACATATTTTTGAAGCATATTCTTTAAGGGGAAGGGCGATGTTGTGTCTTCTTTGTCCGTCAGTCCATCATTTCTTCAGTTCGTCAGTTCCCTTGAAAAAAGCCACCGTCACGACGCCGTCAGGGCACCCCTACGTCTTTTTGATGCTTTGCCGTTATAACGTCGACGTGGTGATGTCCTAACGACTACGTTGTGCCGCTCAGGTCCGTAAGATTGTCCTTTTAAACACATCTGACATATATGTCAGTACTTTATGGAACAGCTTGTGATAAAGTTATTAACTCTATTCAAAAGATACAGAACCGTGCTCTTAGAAATGTTTTTAATTTAAATCTCCTTGAGAATAGAGTGAATATGTACACTCACCAAGTCCAAAATTGTCTCCCTGTACGAGCCATCAACTTTGTCAACTCAGCAACTTATCTGTACAACAATCTCTCCAAAAAGATCCACACGAATATTGTCTTCTCTAAAGTCACATCCAGCAGTAGAACAAGGAAGGCTGGTGAACTGATAAGGTCTCAATCTAGAACGAATTATGGACATAAAAGAATTACATCTTTTGGAGTTGGAATTTTCAATGTTATTCCACAAGACATTAAAAACTTACCACATATGCATGCATTTAAATGGGCATTAAAATGCCATATCCGTAATGAAGAAATGATGTCTACCTGCCTGTCTGGAGATTACTTAAAGACCTTTGGAAACTGATCTACAAAAAAAAGTATTATTTCAAAAAAAAGAATAAAAGTATCAACTGGAACGATTTCACCTGATTTGCTGCTGTCATATAGATGCTTGGCTCTTCTATCGTCATTTTCTTGGTTCTTCTTGCTTGCTGTGCTTATAAACTTAATTATTTATTGATGAAAATTTTTTGTTTGTTGATTCTTGTTGGTAAACAATAACTGAACTTATCCCACATATTTTCACATCAACCTTTTCACCACAAGTAATTTAAACTGATTTTTACCGTTATAATTCAGATAAGATTTCTTCGGTTTAATTCATTTGAGTGAGATCTTTAATTGTCTTTTAGACGCTGATTCTCACATTATATATACTTTTATATTGTTTAATTTCTGTAATAGTTGTCAAATAACACAATAAAAATAATAATAATAATAATAATAATAATTTTAACTGCCATCAATGGGACTTTCTTTGTGTTCAAACTTAGGGGCTATGAAGGGGGTTCTAAATTATTTTTCAAATATTTTTTTCGATTTTTCTTTAATATTCTTCTAACAGATCGATTTAAAGCGCTTCCGTCAATCCTATGTGACCACATCTTTACTAGCTACTTCTATTTGCAATGGAAACAAATCAAAATTATTGCTGTAATCGATATTGCTACAGACATACACACCAAAAAAAACAATTTTATTTTATGAATAATTGCCATATGGCACATGATAAATAATTTTTAATGCATAATAATTATGGTTTTGTGATCATCTCTTTCATGTCCTATGGATGATGATCGTTGACATCTGTTTTTTATTTCTATTATTCTAAGTGAAAAATAATTTGTTACTGCAATGAAATTTAAATTGAGATAACAATCTTTAAAACGACATCTATTAATTAGATTATTCTTTTACCTAAATTTGTTTTTATTATTGCTTCATTTTTAATAATAATTTTTTTTGATGCGGGTCTTCATTCACGGTGTCATGACGCGAGTTAAAATTTACATAGAAACTCAATTAAAAGCGCGTTAATCATTTTTTTTTATTTTTATTTATTCAAAAGGGGTAAATTATGAATTAATTATTTTCGCTTACTTTAAAATGCATTTAAGGAGTGTGGCTGTGTTATGCTTGCATTTTTTGGTGCTCTGCCTTTAGCACCGTCATTTAGGTATCACTTTCTATTCGTGTGCCAAGACTAATTGAGAAGTGTGAACCAGCAGTTTTGAAGGTGATTTTTGGATATTTAAAAAATAAATAAATTTTAAAAGTTAATTCCTATGTGAATTTGTGATGTACTTCATTTTGCAGTAAATTATAAAATATAATTCAGAGTAAAATAATACAAAAGATTAATTGATCATAAATAACTGGGTTCGAATCCTAGTAGAATCTTTAAATCATATTTTTACTGCTAACTTAATCATTTTTTCAGTTTTTTTTTAATTTTTTTTTTATTTTTTTTCTTTATTACTATTATTATTATTTTATTTCATCTTTCCTCTCTTAAGAATTTATTCTTAAGTAAATAATTTTTTTTCTTTTGATCAAATATACATTTTAAGATTATTAAACTTTAAAGTTACTACATTCAAAAATAAGTAATAAATTGGTCTAAGGCAATGAAATGTTTTTAGAACCAACGAGGGCTTCATATTTAAATTTATTTATTTTAAGTGTTCTAATACAGAAAATCAGAAATCAAAAATCCTTCTTGAAATAATTTTTAAAATCAAACTATTCTTTACTTTTTACTTTATATATAGCATTTACTAAAATTGATTAAAAGTTAGAAATAAGAAAACAGAATTAAAGTTATTCTATATTTGTATTGATGGGTTCGAATCCAATTGTTGAAAAATGTCTTCTAAGTCATGTTCGTTCACTTCCTTTTTACCAGAATTTCTTGTAAAATCTTTTTTTTTTCATATATTAAATTCATATGCAAAAAAAAAGATTTTGCAAACTAAAATATAAATGCAACAACTAATTTCAAATAGCTTAATTTCAATTTCAATTATTCCAAACCCAGTGGATTACCTCAAACTCTTTCGACAGTTTTGCAAACATTTTGTAATTAATGCAAGCAGATTGAATTCACAATGCATGTCCATCAAAACCGCACATGACGATAATGATATTCATTTTTCGCATTACCGTATTAATAATAAAAGTTATGAAGATATTTATCCATTACCTAAAGCTCTACAATTCAGAAATACATCTAATTTAAAAACACTTATGCATAATGATGTCCACATACATATCTCTTATGGACTGTCCATTCCAATATTCATTCTAATTCTGAAAAATTTTCTATAACTGCATTTGTTGAACGTCGCGGAAAATCCCAGCAACAAAAACTACTAATAGTATTTTAATTTAATTATATCACGCAATGACAATATAACTGAATCATTATCATGACATGAAAGTGGTCGACTAGCTTGTCTCATTCCATTCACCCGAGCGGCACAAGTCGGTTAATCGAGAGGAAAACCCACGCCAGGGCGACGCTGGGACGACTTGAGGGCAAATTTTCCGTTGTGACGAGAAATTTGCCCCCAGGTCGCCCTGGTGTCACCCTGGCGTGGGTTTTCCTCTCGATTAACCGACTTGTGCCGCTCGGGTCAGTTTCAGACACACAAAAGAGTACATGAATAAATTGAAATTTTCTCTAAATAATTTTCATAATGTCATGGAAAAAGGAAGAATTTCTTTTTCAGCTTTTCAATCAACTGTGCGGTCGGTGCACCTGTGATCTATGAATGTATGTGCAGAATAATGTTCATGCATGCGATGTGATTGTGAGTATATGATAGTTTAATTAGAGGGTTGTATATTAAATTCTAATCATCGAACAATCGTAAATATTTTTTTTTGTGAGTTGAGGGGGACGATTGTTATGATAAAATAACATTTATTGATAAAAATCTAAAAGACTGAATTCTAGACTGCTTTTAAAAATTGAAATTGTTTTTAAAAATATCAAAATTCAAAAGTATTTTTTAAACTAAAAAATAACTTTAAAATCCCAAAAATAATTTTTTAACTATTTAAACTTGAAAAATAATTTTTAAAAATTCATTAATAAGTTTAATAAGAAAATTAAATTCATAAAGTTCATAAACAAATTTAAAACTTATTGAAATATCTTTCAAAAATTGATATTATTTATCAAGATTAATTTTTTAAACTAATTTTAAAATAATTTTAAAAATTCAATTTTTAAAATTAATTTTTAAAATTTAATAATAATAATTTAAATTCAATAATTTTGAAAATAAAGAACGAAAACTTAAAACTAGTTTTGTAAAGAATTGAAAAATAAAACTTCGAAAAAATAATTAAATTTTTAAAACATTAAAATTTTAAATTAGATGAATAAAAATAAATTTTGAATAAAGTAAGAAGTAATTTTTTTAAAACAAATATATTTGAAAAAAACTATCAAACATTTATCAAAACTATCTAGTTTTTCCCCCTGACTATGACTAGATATTCGGCACAAATGTCATTATACTTGGCTGGTTAGCTATCTAAATATACATATCAGCGTGATATAATGAGTTTAAGTACTTAAAAGCCATGACATGTATGTGCTCTTTGTGGTAATTTAATCAGTATTATCGCATTTAGTCAGCAACAGTGATGTCATACCGAGTTCACTTGCAAAAAAAGAAAAATAAATTTGCATAAGCATCTAAAAACAAATTTTTATGCTCAATCGAGTGTATGTTTTTGTGCGGTTTTGTGTGATTTCCAATTCAAGTCAGTCAAGCGCAATCATTCAATACACAAAAAAATACGAATTTTGCAATTCGATATGCATTAGTTGAACTTTTAATAGAGTGCAAAATACGATAATCATCATGTTGTAGCATTAGCATATTTTTGTGGATATGACACACTTTTGAAATTAGTGCTAGATGCAGTTCATTTCCACCCAGAAAAACAAATCACTCCCACGACTATTGTTCTCTCTACTTTTTTTTGTTTGAGGTTTTTGCTCTTTCATGTGACTTTTTGTGTAGAATTTATGGCTTTTGCTTTGTTTTGTCTGTTTGACATGCTGATTTAGTAGTGGAGTTGAATGAAATGGTTTAGTCAGCATTTGTAGGTCGTGGAGTAATGGAAAATTTTGTGAATCAGGTTTAGGGGGTGTATTTTGATATTTTTAGTTTGGGGGTTGGAAGCGTCAACTAATATCCGAATACCTGAATAACCTCTAACGATTTAGCCCAAAAACTTGAAAATTGTATAAAAAAATTAAAAAAATTCCGTTATTTAACTGCTAATATCTTAGCATGAGAAGATATGTATATATTTGAACAAACTATAAATTAGAACTTCGAGAAAACGTTGGAGGGTAGGGTTCTGACCCCCTTGGACCCCTTTCTAGGCCCTTTGATGCCGGACCATAAAATCTGGAATAACAATCTTTGGGGTCACCAAACAAATATCATGATTCTTTTATATATAATTTATAATTCTTTTATTTATATCCCAACAATCTTAGTCAAATATCCATCAAAATGCGCCTCAATCAGCACCCAAAGGAACCTCACTTCCAACTTACTTCCTTCCAAAAAACTTAACACAAAAACTGTTTGTTGTTAAAGTTAAACAAATAACAGAAGAAACAAACTTTTCCTAATGATTCTTGTATTCTTTCATATTTTTACATCCATTTGAACTTGAACAATCATCGTGGCACGTTCATACTTACGGCAAAAAACTCAATTTTTTTATTTTGATTGACGTTCAACTATTACAAGTGGCATTTTCTTTCTATTATTCTCCTTAATTCATTTCTATTATAGAAAAAAAGGAATTTTCATTGAATATATTTTATTTTTTTTGGGGTTGTAAGGTTATTGATGCATTAAGTTGTACATACTTTGATGAGAAATATCCTGCAGCTCAAAATCACCCTCAAATTTGCATTGTAGATGTTATGAAGTGAAACAATAGGTATGTGCGTTATGTCTGGACGTAGAAGAAATGAAAAAATCATTTTTATCCATTTAGTAACTCAGCAGAAAAAAAATATAATTTCATAAAATATCAATATTGAATTTTTTTTCTTCAGCATTCGTGTGAATTCAAACGAGAAAATTCATCGATTGTCACACGTGGCTATTTGAACATGAAACATTCAACAAACACGTGCTTTACATCTATTGATTTCAATGATTTATATTAAATGCACAAAAAAAATAGAGAGTGAGACAAAGGCAGCATCCTTGAATGTAATTTGTTTTCTCTCCAATTGCCAAATAATAATTTGTAAATTAATTGTAATGTTGGGTAAATATTTTTGAGGCGTTATGGAATAAACAACATAATACTCTGAGGATTTTTATTTTTTTGAACTTGATATTGTTGTTAATAATTATTCATTAATGTAGTTCAGTGGACTATGAGTCTATGGTTTGTGATGGTGTTTATTTGAGGTTTTGAATTGGATTTAAAGGTTGAATAAGTCTGTTTTAAGGATCGAGGATGTGGTTCTTTAGGGGTCATTCATAAATGATGTCCATTTTTTGGGATAGAGGGGAACCTGACGATGTGTGGCACTTCCATACAGAAGAAAAAAATTTGTATACAAATTTTGTGACAGAGGAGGGAGGGAGTCTGAATTCTCGTTTTTTTACGTGACGTAATTTATGAACAGTACCTTAGGGAGTCGAGAGCGAGACTTCTTTACAGATCTAAAAGCAAAATCCGTTTAGGGAGTCGTGGACTAGATTTTGTTAAGGGTTTAAATGAAAGTAGAAGGGACCCCTAATAGAAGGTATGTTCCCAGGGATGTATCAAGGATTTTTTGTGGGGATGGGGGTTTGAATCCCAGGAGGTCCTTAGGTGCTTGCGTACCATCTCCTTCAAGATCAAAATTTAATTCATTCATAATTCAAAATTGAAGAATACTCACGGAATCAATCTTAATGTTTAAAAAAGTATAAAACTTTAATACAAAAGTTATATCTCCAAAAATAAAAAGGGGGGTGTATCCATAGGGGTATATCCTAGGAGTATTAAGGTATGGAGTATATCGAATACCCTAGAGTTCACAATTTTAGTTCATACTTTAATAAATATGATTTATTTATTAAAATACAATAAGAATTGACATTCCACTCTCCATAAATTCATTCAAAATTCACAAGACGTAAATTTATCATTGTTCAATTTAAATACCATAAAATGCACAACTCTAATACAAAATTCATCATAAAATGTATCAATTTACAATCCAAAAAATTCAACATGTCAATTTTTTAAAAAATTGTTTTGTTGAAAAAAAATTGCCTAAAACTCCAATTTACCGAATCCTTCTTCACTGGCACTTGAATCATTTTACAATAACTCACATTTCTCGTTTAGAAAATGGAAATCCTTTTCTTCCATAAAATCTCGACTTAAATAAACATATCGTCTCCTCCACCCATTAAAATAAATAACATGTCAACTAACAAAATATCTTTTACAAGTCGTAAATGAGTTTTACACTCTCATCCAAACGACATTTGACACTTCATTTGTCTCGTGGTAAAAAGGCAGGCGGAATGTCTTGACATCATTCTTCTTCTGACTATAATAATAATAATAATGCGACATACTTAAATGATTCTTCGGAAATTCATTAATTATCATTTCAATTTTAATGATTTATCAAAATAATTTTCCAAAGACATTTTCAATTGTTATTTTTAGTTAATTAATAGTTTGTCGTTGAAAGCGATGTCGCTCCTTTTTAATTTCCATTTCCAGATAAAACCTTGGATTCGAGTGTCGAGGACATTCATTAATCAAATTGCTATGCGAAAAAGGAAGGAAAAATGTGGGCGCGGATATATTTTTTTCTCTCTTTCATTTCTAAAGATTGAAAATTAAGTCACAGAATGACGTTTACCTCCCGTTTTGATATTTGTATTGTTTCAGTCAATCGTAATGAGCTCTGACAGCAAATCATTAATTTTATTTCCATCTCGGATGTGCTTTTTTTCTGTGTGTTGCAGAATTCTCATTTTAAATGCCGACGGAAATGATTTTATTTCAGATTATGCAAGACGGAAAGTTGATGGCATTTGTCTATGTCAATTATTTGGGAAGGAAGCATCACGAGAGAGAGAAATGTAATGAATATTAAATGATATCGACACAGCAGCAACTAATGAACTTTCATTAATATTCGCTTTGCATTTTTGGCTTGTTAATTTGATTAAAAATCTATAAATTTCTTGACATCTCTCAATTTTTCAATCTCCGCTATCAGCAGTTTAATGTATTTGTTGTGTACGGTTTTTGGAACATCCCTGGAGAGAATGAGATTGGTGATGAGAAAAAGAGAGAGATGTATTCATAGTAATTTTTTTTAGCATGCAGCTATGCTCATATAATTTATGGTGTTTGTGTTTTTGGTGACGCTTTTACTGTTTTTGTAAGTTTGACTGATTCAGACGCAAGGAGGTTCTAAGGATTAGTCACAACTTTGAGGATGGTATCGATACTTTCAGACCTTTGACTGAAATTTTAATATTATAGAATGCATTGACTGTTGTCATATTTGCTTATGTGAGAATAAAACTGCAATTGAAATTTTAGACAACTGTCTTGTTGGGGTCTACCAGACCCTTAGCCAAGAAGGGTCCTTAGGAGATTGGGGGGCCTTGAGCACAATGAGCCAGAATTCAACCATAATGAGCTAGAATTCGAGCTGCACAACGGAGTCTAGATAAATACGTGTTGGTATGCTGGTGGCACCATATGGATACCCTGACGTTTAAAATAGCTCTTTCCGCAGTATCCCTTAAGTGTCCTTTTAAAAAAAATTTAAGATGAATGTCCCAAAAATGCGCTTTATACATCCATTCCCAAAAGTCATCCCAATCTCTTCCATCTTCTACACCATTTCACTTATTTTCATGACAAGAAATTAAAATTTTTTTATTTTCTTTATTGATATGCCATCATATATACATATCCATATACACAGAATCTCTGCTCGCTGCTGTTCAGCATAAATAGAAAGAGCCATGACGATGATTGATGATTTTATCGCTTACCGCAATCACAGAAATTGGAATGGAAAATGTTTTTGATACAATATTTTTTTTGTGCTACTCCATTCCAAAGTCACAAAAGAGAAAGGAGCAATGAGGACGAAAGCATGAAAAAATATGAATGAAAATTTCACTGCAGGGAAATTTAATTTACTTAATAACCAACTAGCAGTGCTTTTCATCATCAAGATTTCATTTTACTGTACGGTATTCAGCAGAAATCTCACATCTAATGATGATGGCAAATGAAACAAATTTTTCCATTAAATCAAATCTGTTTTGTGGCTTTGTGAGCTCCTTCGTCTCGAAATTAAATTTCATTTCCTTTTTTGTTTGGTTTGTAAGTAAATTGTATGCAATGATTAAGAGATCATTCATTAATTACGTCCTTTAAGGTGAGGAACTTTTGGACCCGCTTTCCCTCTCTGCTCTGAATAAAGCATCAAATAAGGAAAGGCCACGTAGATAGCTACCACGACATTGGCACAGTAAGGGTTTCAATGTCTAGGGGTAAATTAGATGCCCTTTTTATCTAAAAGGATCCAAGGAAGAGCCTTGTTCATGGGGTCTGGTTTATTTTTTGGTCCAATTTCTGATGGATATCAATTAGATAGATTTTTGTCAAATTTTGGTGATGGTCACTTTACTCATGAACCATAATCCTTTTAAATAGATTTGTGATATAGAATTTCATGTCTCAATAGATAAGCCGTCCAGAACTGTTGCCCAGGTCGTCTTCCTAATTATACATCAAAATTAAAAGTAAGTTTATCCTACCATCCCAAAAAATTAGACGTCATTCCCAAACAACCCCCATGAGACATTTCAATAATTTTTTATCACACATGAGAGATTTTCTTGTAAGACGTCTTTTTGAAAATAGTTTTATTCATATCGCACCTACATCACATTAGTTCATTTTCATTTATTTTCACTTTTTTTGAAGGAAAGGGGTTGAATGTTGTCTTAATGCTACAAACATTCAATAAGATTCCAAACATATTTCGTAAAGAAAATAAATGAAAAGACATGTGTGTCGATTGGGGAAAATTGAATGCGATTAGATGAAGAATAATAAAATCATGGTTAACCCTTGTACTAACAAGCTTTGCAATAATTTTCGATAAGGACATGAGAAAGAGGTATTAGATGAATGAAAACTAATAGTATTGCATGGATGTATGTTGACAAATATTTTGATTCAAAAGTTAGAAAGTTGCTCAAGGTTGATGATGTTTATAGTGCATAAAGTTTTTGCTGGATAAGGATTGTGTTGACTGTTTTAAGAATGAAGATTATTTTTAGATGGTTATGTGGTTTTAAGTAAATTACTAGAATATTTGTGAAAATGTGATAAAAAGTTGTTTTTTTGACTTTAGATGCTGTAGAGTTTTTTGATCTGAACATTGGATAAGAAATTATATTATTTTCAGGGTATTCCCTTGGATGGGTGGCTTGTAATTAATGGTAAATATATTTGTGAAATGCTATGTGACTGACCTAGTGGCTGAAATGTTAATGCATCCGACAAGGTTCTTGCAGGGTCCATATTTTAAAGGTTTGGGTTCGAATCCTGCATTGATGGACTTTATTGTTAGGATCTGAGTTCGATTCCTCAAAGATATACTCCCTGAGTACTACCTCAGAAGGTATTTATACCCAACATTATACACTAAAGCAGTGTGTTTGGGGGCACCGTAGAGACCTAAAAAGTTGTCTGACATCAATTTTAGATGAAAAATTAGCCCATGTGTGTCTATTAGACCATCTATCAAGGTAAACCTTAGAAAAATCTACACTTTAAAAACAGTACATCCTAATATCCAGTTTTGGAAGTGACAATGCAGACAAATCAGATTTTCAGAACATCAGTGGACCCCCCCTGGCTACGCCCCTGCATTTAAGCAACCCTAATACCCATCTTGTCCATCAGAGATTTAATCACTCACATCCCATCTCCATACAGATTTTCTTGACTTTATAACACATCAATTACTCAGCATTTCTTATCCAAAAGATAAGACGACTCACTTCAATGACAAGGAACTATTCCACTTTCCAACATTAGCACCAATCTGTCCCAAAAATTTCAACAAATCATGCTATAAAGTCTTAACTCCCATAAAACACGTACGAATTTCAAATAAGTTTTATCTGTTCAATTTATTTACTTACATTTTTCAATTCGTTCTGGTTTGTTAAGAAAAATAAAGGAAAATTTTCATCCATTTACTATTGCCATGTCACATGTACACAATCTACTTGAAAATATTAAATTTTTATCTCTCAAATCAATGATGATTAATTGCATTGAATTCAAAATAAAATCCACATTGCAATAATTTTACATGCCCAAAGAGTAGCTCTCGAAGTTGGAATTTTTTTTTTGCGACAATCATTAATCAAAGTTCTTCACAATTCGCAATTTTTGCAAACAATAAAAACTCATTAGTGTAATGCATGGGAAGGTCCGTTAATCATTCTCAAGTCACTCATGAATCTCTCTGTAGAAAATTTCTAGCTTGTGGCATGAAATTAATTTTCTTCCATAATGGCACCAAATTAATAATTTTTTTTAAAAAAATAAAGATTGTATTTAATGAAATTGGAGCAATTCGTTAAGAAATTCAAGACGTTTGGTGGCAGAGGTGTAGCTAGGATGGAAGGAGGGGTCTCGACGTCAAGATTGAAGCATCTTGGGATGTGTTAGGATTCTATCGAGTTCGATACATCAGGATTTTATAGATGAGAGGGGCAGTGGCGTACCAAAGACAACGAAAGTGGGACATTTGCTTGGGGATCAGCGGCTGTCTATGAGACGCTAAATTCAATAAATTTTCAAACAAAAGCTAGAAAGTAAAACAAAAAACAACTGATATTTAAAATTTCTTGCTTAGAGAACATGTCTATAGTCACTCGACCGTTATATTAGTCACAGGTTATATTAGTAACACCACTGCATCAGGTGCCTCAATCCCAAAAATATTCAAAAGATGCAATCTTCAAATTCAGCCCAAAGCAGTTCAAAAATCCCTAACTCCATCACTGCTCGACGATTAATTTTCCCATTTTTTAATGACCATAGCAGAAGCAACTGCACATGCAAGTGTTAAAAAATTTGACTAATCTGTTCATGTCAAAATAGAAATTGTTGAATGAAAATTGAGAAAGCCACATGTAAGTTATTCAACCTCATTGAGACACATTTTCATGTTTTTGTGTGTCTATTTATAGAGTAGCGCAATGCCCGTACATTTCTAGATGTTGTGCTTCACCATATAATTTTCAATCTCTGCAGGAGACCCTTTTACTTCTCGCTACTCTCTAATAATACGCTCGCTTGTATATTAAATGCAGTTTGTTATTCATTAAAATCATTTCACTTGTTTATGCTTTAATTTTCCACAACACGGAGTAAGAAGAAGAAATAAAAAATTTTTCATCATTAATTTTTTTTTCATCTCTTTTTCTTTTTATTTCCCGAAAAAGCGACACAAGACAAAAAATCAAAGAGATGTGGAGAAAAATCAGTGACAGTTGTAATGAAATTGACGGTCTGAAAATTCTTTGAATTTTTCATTTAAGATCAACTGGATGAGGAATGGGTGTATTATGAATCTTATTCTGTCGGATGTGTATATTGAAGAGTACGATGAAGGTTTGAGGAATTTATTGGAATTTTCTTGAACTAAACATGTCACATCCGTGATGCAAATATGAGTACAGGTGGTATAACTGAATTTTAATGATCAATTTCCATAGCGAGTTCCTAAAATCATTAACACACGATATACTTCATTCAAATCATAGAGTTTTTGGCAAGCAGGGAAAAATAAAAATTTTGTCCCATGCCAAGACCCCCCTTCGCCCTCCCCTTACTGCCAAGGTTTCATAAGCTCAGATTTATTACTTAATACTAAATTAACCCCATTTCTACCTGGAGTAACCTATCCTACCCTTCCCCCATATAGGTTACATAGACATTCTTGAGTTACTCTACCCTAGGTGGAGGGTAGGGGTTGGGTACCTCGTGTGTCCTAGAAACAAATTGGTTTTTCGAGTATCTAGAAATATGGTTTTTGGAACCATTAACTTTCCAATTTCATCCTTTCCTTTCAACAACGATCACTGAAAATTTCTACAAAAATAATTCCAACTTCATCCCAAATGCGCTGTCTAATTCCACAATTACCAACTTCCTCCTTACATCTTTAGTTTCTTCATTACACACTTTAAGACTTATAACAATCCACAGAAAAAAATATCAATAGCAGTAATTACTCGGGGTGTTTTTGTCTCAATTTCAAATTATTTGTTATTTATCTTAACTTCACTCTCACTCTCTTATCCATTCATCGTACCTCAGTGAAGACTAAAGAGACACAGTACAGCAACGTGTGAGGGGTGGAAAAAATTGAATTTGAACATGAAGTATTTTAATTTAGATAAAAAGACATTGATTGATACGCTATATTATGTCTTCAAACTGTGGTTTGTCTGCTGCGACATTTTTCCTTATTTATCCACTTTAAAAATATAAATAAATGTCTATGGATGGAGAGAAAAAATTAGGTAAGGCGAGGGCGATAAATAAAATTATAATTTTAATTTTAATGCAGAGGGACGTCGAATGGAAATGATGAGGATCTGTATGACATTCCTAAGGATTTTCACGCAACGACACGTGCTTCAAGGAAATCAGGAATGACAATTGAATTAGTGGAAAGATTCATTTCAAAAGAGATTTTTATATTCTTGCTCACTCATCCCTATAATGCCCCGAATTGATGCTTTCCATTTTCAAGACATTTGCATGCTTTATGGACTTAAAACAAAAAATTTGTGCTTGTCATGATGTATTTTAAGGGATATTCATCGACATGAACATCATCACTGCCTCTATCGTTCTTTTGTTAGGAAAAATCCTAATAACATATGTACAAACATCCTCAATTCATCACTATCAACAATGATGACCAGACACTTTTTTCAACTTTTTATTATATTATTGTACATATCCACATGAATAAAAACTTTTTATATCTGTAGATTCGAAATAATGATGATAAGTTACTATTTGGTCACATGTGGAACTTGCAAATCATCTTCCAGTCCTTTATTGACATCGATTCTAATCATCATCATCTACATGAGAGACATGAGGAATGTCAATATTTTATTGTGAGTATCGTTTACAGAAATGATTGATTTTTTTTTCACTTTTGGAATCAGTCGAGTGTGAAATTAAAGTTGACTTTGGAATGGAAAATGTTTAGAAAATTTTTATGTGGAATTACTGATCCCTGAAAAATTTAGAATTGGGAAAGCATTTGTCCAATCTTTAATTTTTTATTTATAAAAAAATTTAGCTTGTAATAAAAGGTGTCAAAATTCATACTAATTTCAGAATTTTAATGCAGATTAATTTCTTAAATCTTTACTAAAAATTCCAAAAGCCAATTTTTCTACATGGTGGGCAGTTCGAAGCTAGGAGTTATTTTTTCGTTTTTCTTCCATATCAATCAAATACAATTAAATGATTTTATTTTTTATTTTTAGACTCGCTCATTTATTTATTATAAAAATATCAGGTTTGTTATCATCCAGCTTATTGAAAGTCTTATAAATTGGATTTCTGGGTTTCTCTGATAAAAAAATGAATTAAAAAAAATTTATTTAAGTTTAGACTATTTTTGATGCACTATTTTTACAATTATTGATTTTGATAATTTTCTGTGAAATTTTTATAATTATCTAATTTATGATTTCTGATTTTTTATCATGCTTACATCTTCTGATAATCAAGTGTTACCACAAGGGATCCGTTAAGAGGCGTATTGAGGGGAGAAGTCCCCCTTTCGGATTTTTTTCAATTTGCTAGGGTTTTTAATGAAAAAAATCTCAAAACCCCCCTAAATTTTCAAGTGCATACAAAAAAAATTAAAAACCCTTTGCTCAACAAATTTCTGGATACGCCCCTGGATCCGGTTACAAATAAATTTTATAGACAATAAATTAATCCTAATTTTCCTCAGAAATCAAGGTCAATGGCTTGAATGGTTGAAATTATTTGGACACTTGATAACAAAATCTTAAACACCTGTTTATTGCTGGTAATCAATAATATTCATTATTTAATAAGATTTAATAAACTGAATAAGAAAGAAAAGTGTCTTTTACAGGGAAATTTGAAAAAAATTCTATGTTTGAATTGTTTTGACATCAAAGGCAAGTTTTGACATTTTAATAATTCTACAAAAGCGTTGGAATATCCATAAGACATACTTGCATCATTATCGAGCTTAAAACAAACAAAAAAACCCAAAGCTGGAAAAATAAAAATTAATTGTGACACAAAACAATTGTTGAGTGAGCCTCAAAAGATTTATTTATGGAATAACCCTAAATTTACGTATGCAAAAGCAATAAGATAAGAAGGATAAGATATTGAGAGAATTACTGTTTTGAATAAAAACTTATCAGCTCCGATAAATATTTTGTATGAAAACGGAAAAATGGGTCAGTTAAGTTATCTTCCCCCTAGTAAAATGATTCACTGTTTAAAATTCTTATCGAAGGATATTATCATTTGGATTATAAGATGACAGAGTATTGGGAATTTCCAAAAACAAAATTATATCTGAGTGTCATGTCTTAGTAACATTTTAAATTTCTTTGCAATAAATTTCATCCAATTTTCCATTTTCTACGAGTTTTTTTCTGTTTTTAAACCAATAAGCTATAGATTTTTAATATTTTTGGTTTCAGAATAAAGTCCTCCGAAGTTCCAAGCATATGATCATCCTGGACTAAATTTTAGAAATTTTTTTGGGTGGTTTTGAGATTTTTTATTCAAAATGAAAGGGATATCCAAAAAAGGGGACCCCCAAAACCCTCCCCTGAATTGTTTATAAAAAATGCAAAAATTTGAATTTCTACAACAATTTATTTATTTAAAAAATACTTTTAAAATTCACATAAGTTATGAATGTGCTGTTTGCAATTTTTGCTTCCAATTTTTAAAAGTATTGTTAACAGCTGCAATTGTAAGAAATGACGCAGATGCAACAGTTGCTAAAACTGCATATTTTGTGTACTTCAACCTATTAATTTTTATATTTAAAAATTATTAAAATTAAATTAAGTTTTCAATGTGTTCATCACCTTGTGATCCTTGCCCTTCTTACTGCAAGATCAGCATTATTTGTATCCTTCAAAATAAATTTTTTTACACCAAAATAATAATTTTCCATATAAGTCTTCCAATTTATATTTTTCGGATCAAAATTGAAAGTTTTTTGATCATTTTCAGTCATCAGACTCATAATATTTTTATAATTTGCACATCGGAAAATATAAGGTGAATATGATGAAAATTCAGCATCGTCATAACTTTTGCGCATAAATTTTTGTGCCTTCAATAATCTGCAAATTTGATAAATTAATTTTAAGATTAAGTTAGTAAAAAAGTAAGGATATTTTAGGGCCCCAGTAACCAAAACCGTTAAAAGTTAGTTAAAAGCTATCCGAAAGTTAGTCACAGCTAGTTATTAACTAACTTTTTAACGGTTTTTGTTACTAGGGGGGAATAACACAAAATGAACAAAATGGCGTCTTTACTTTTTACAAGACATATTTTTCTTACCTTGGCTTTTTCCCAATCATTTTTGTCACAAAATCAATGCAATATGCTGGTAAAAAATGAAAAATGTAAACATCCAAATCATATGTTTTTCGGTTGCTATAAAATCTGACTGTTGGATACCACATTGTGTGACCTGTATTAGATGGTATTAAATGTAATAACATTAACTTTGAAATAAATTTAAACTAATTATCAATTTTGTTGTTAAACAGAAAAGAGATTAACTCTAAACAACGGATCCGGAGTGGGACTCCAACAGATGTCCTGGTTATACGACTATATATTTAAAGGACATATATAGTTACACTCTTTTCTGTGCCTGATGATCCAAGTCTTCTCATTGTCAAAGGTGAAACTATTTAGAAATAAATAATATGCGCAAGCCCGCGTAGTCCTGCGCAGGCCTGCGCATACTTGAAGATTTTTCCAAACTCTACTACTCAAGACCGAGAGGAGGGTAAAGGTTAACTCAAATTTCTACTTCTCCTGGCTGCACTCCTGCTGACCATAAACAAACAAAATTACTTACTTAGCGGATAACTTCTTCCTAGTTCTGCGCATGGACCGAAAACTTGCTTTGTTGTTATTTTATTCACAGCTCCAGATGATGAAACATAAATCTGCGGAGAAGATGCAGATGATCCTACTTCTTTGTCATTTGCAACTTTCCATGCTGCAGCGATAGTTAAATTTGTCACCTAAATATCCATTCAAGTTTAAGGTATTATTTTAAAAATTAAATAATATTTTTGATACCTTATCAACTGGAATCAACTCAAATGGATGATCCTCAATATGTAGCACTGATCTGTACATCCCAGTTCCAACGTGATAAATAAAAAACGTTGCTGCCTAATATTTTGAGGTAGTCAATAAGCATTTAATTATTTTTATGGAATAAAATTATTTTTACCCCCATGCTGTCCACCCATCCTGGCTTTGGCTCGCTCATGCTACCACCAACTGTAACAAAAAGTTTTTTTAGTGTCTGTCTGTTTATAATTTTTGTTCAAATATTAACTCACTCATTGCTGGTCTGATGATGCAAGTTGGTAAATTCTCTGTTTCACTAACGAAAAGTTTCTCAGCTAAAGATTTCGTGAATGTGTAAGTGTTTGGGTGCCTTCCGAGAAATGCTGATGTCATCTAAAAAATTCATTAATTTAGTTAGAAACTAG
The DNA here is from genome assembly GCA_963573255.1 of Chironomus tentans. Taxonomy (NCBI): domain Eukaryota; kingdom Metazoa; phylum Arthropoda; class Insecta; order Diptera; family Chironomidae; genus Chironomus; species Chironomus tentans. The sequence continues at coordinate 13,101,403 of OY754303.1, forward strand.
TAAAAAATCAGTCACAATATATTAATGAATACTAAGAACAACACACAAATGCAGTAAGGTCCACATCATGTACGGACCACAATACAAGCTAGGAAGGTGTCTAACTGCATCTACCTCACTGACCCAGATAGCACCCCAAAGTGAATATAATAGCGCGGTTAAAATTCATCAAGTTTCATCTTCAGATGATATTATTCCATCTGGCCATGCACCTGATACAAACCTTATTAATCGTATGTTCTGGAAACTTATCACACAAATCAATAACTTCATTTGGATCAAACTCAATTGGATAAATTTCTTCTTTCACATCCATTTCGAACCAATTTGTGTAAGCTGTTGAGATGTGGATAAAAGCCTGTTGAAAATATTTAAAAAATCATTTATAAAACAATAAATCCTTTTATTTTTCAAAAGGGTAATTTTTAATTTTTCTTATCAAATTGTCAAATTTGATATAATATTTTCTGGTTTTTAATTTTTGAAGTGGATTTTTTAGTTATCAACAATAAATACCTTCAAGTTCCGCATTTCTTTTCCTAATTTAATCAGTTCTCTCATCGATCGCAAATTTGTATTAATTGCAATTTTTAACGGCTCATTGAAATTGATTGTTGCAGCTGAATGCATCACAATTGACACTTTATCCTTCAGAATTTCTTGATCTGTCTTGGATATTCCCAATTCGAGCATCGACACATCGCCTTCAATTAATATGATTTTATTCAATGCCTGAGGATTTTGTTCACGCAACAAATCGAAAGCAGGCGATGATGTAATTTCCTCAAGTCGCTCATTTATGTTCTTGCCTTTCTTTGAACGACACAGCATGTAAATATTTTCAATTCCTGGACATGAGCGGAGAATCTTTTCGACTAGAACTTTCCCAACGAATCCCATTCCGCCAGTTACGAACACACTTTTTCCATCATAAAATTCAGGAATTGACATTTTTGGAATATTTTTTTGCACTTCCATTTTTGTGTTAAATTTCTTTCACAATCCTTCAGCTTGCATTCACAACAATGTCTGATTTAATTTTTTTCCTGCTATTTATAATTTTAAATTTATCTAAATTGTTATCTTTAGTGCCAGATTATAAGAAACAGTGGCATAACAAGGGTGGGGAAAGTGGAATGATTACCAGGATTTTTAAGGGGGTGCAAAATTTTTATTTTTGAAAAAAAAATCACTGTAATATTAACTTTTTATTAAATTTTTATACGTTTTTAGATATTAAGATTGATCTCGATATGTACCCAGACACCTACCCCTGACTACGCCCCTGGTCTGTAGAGTACTAAAAAAATAAATACCGTTGTATTCAAATTTTGAAGTAAAATTTTTTAAAAGACTTTAGTACAATTTTTCAGCGTTGGCAAGAAAAAAGTTGAGTCTAGACTCCCGGAGTCGAACAGGAAGTCCACAGAGTCTGAAAAATGAAAGTTTTCAAAAAATACTTCATCATCATTAGAAAATCAAGGAAGTTTTCTAAGTTTGTAATTTTTATGACTGAAATTGATTTTGAAGGGCGCAGACATGTTTAAAATATAAAAGAAAATAACTTTTTCTAATGTACACGTTTTGTTCACATAATTTTTTTTTTATCAAAAATTTAATTTACTGTCTTTTTCCGCTTCCAGTCAGAGTTACACTTTTCGATTGTCCCTACTGTAATAAGCTACAAATGAAGCTGTTGTGAGGTAATTTAAGCGCTTTAATCTGGAAATTTGGTGTAAAAAATTGAAGAAAATAAATAATTCGTCATGATTTCGGTCAGCATTCGATCCTCACCTTGTTATTTTAGCTTTTGCCACTGCTGGATCAACTTGTTGTTCCTTCATTAGGAACTTCTTGATTCCAAAAGAATAATCTTGCATATAAGTCTTCCAATTTATTATTTTTGGATCAAAATTGAAAACTTTCTTATCATTTGAATCCATAATCTTCAAAATTTCACAATAATTTGAACTTCTGAGCACACAATCAGCTGCGGCACCAAATCTGGCTGGTCTGTGATGACTTGCAACCTTCTGTTGTACTTTTAGAGCTCTAATGAGTAGATTTTAACATTTTTATTTAATTAATCTTTAAATTTTCTTGATAAAAATTCAAACCTCCGAAAAGCTTAGCAACAACATCAAGTACTCTAGCTGGGATGTACTGAATAATGTAAATGTCAACGTCAAGTCCAAGTTTTGTGTCACGAGTTCTGATTTTTGGATACCAAACGACGTCATCTGTGAATATAGAAACATGTCATATATATATATATATATATATAAATTTTTTTATTAAATGATCAGATCAAGGAAAATGTAAGTCATCGAACCGGACTAGCTTTGGGGGTAGGGGATATTTTCAGATTTTTCTTAAAAACCCTTGCAAATTGAATACAATTCCTGTCTAAGGGGGATTTGCAATGACACAGGGGTCAAAAAGAAAAGCGTCCTGTATTATGCTCTAATTGGACATTCAGCATACCCATAAGTTCAAATTAACCTCTAAACACTCACTCAATGGATCAGTTCTTGCCAAATTCTGTGTGTTGACGAAAGCTTCCTTCAATGTTATTGGATTATCAGTTCCAGTTGTGCTGTGAAAAATTTGTGGGAATGTCACGTTTCGATTTAGTTCCTTATCAACTGCAACTTTCCATGACGCTGCTATCATCATGTTGACCACCTTTGACGTCTAAAAATAAATCTTATTAAAATCTTATCAAATTTTTTTGTTGGGGAAACTTTGTTACGGTATCAACAGGTGCGTTGACGTGTTTTCCAAGTAAAATGGGTGTTAACTGTAAAAGTTTAAAAATAGATTTAATTCACGTGCTTATAAAGCAGTTTTTAAGAACTGCAATTTTTTAACCTTATCAGTTGTCTTATCGGGAAGCTTCTCACAAAGACCTATGATTGTATGTGGATCATGTTCTGTTAGATAAATCTCTTCTTTTACGTCACGTAAGAATCAATTTGTGTACGCTATGGATACGTGAACATATATTAGTTTTATTTTTATATTTTTTTAAAATATAAAAGATTTTATCTTTTATTTTTAGACTCGCTCATTTATTTATTATAAAAATATCCGGTTTTTTATCATCTAGCTTAATGAAAAGTCTTTTAAATTTGATTTCTGGTTTTTACTGATAAAAAAATGTTTTGAAAAAAAATTATTTAAGTTTAGATTATTTTTGGAAATAATGTCTTCTTATTATTCCAATTCGCGTTCCTCATACTGAAGCTATAAAAACAAAAAATGCAAATGTTATATAATAAATCCATGAATTTCAACTTCATATACCAGTTTCTGCCAGCGAAGACACAACCTTGTACGGTTAGCAATAGCTGAACTTGGGAAAAACGATGTTTCCGTAGTGTAGGGGTTATCACGCGAGTCTAACACACTCGAGGTCCCCGGTTCGAGACCGGGCGGAAACAGTTGATGATTATTTTTTTGATAAAATTTCTTTTTTTGTGGAACTTTTATTTTTTTATTCACTTTTTTTTAAAAAATTCATGTAAATGTAAAATTTTAATCAATAAAATAATTTTGACTTTCTATTCAAAAATACTCCAGAAATTCCATTAAAAAATCATCATTGAATGTGGAACAGGCTAGAAAATGGAACAGAAACAATAATTTCTTCCCGCCTATAATAAAAAGTCAAACAATCTCACGCACTTGAAGAAATTTGTTCATAAAATCCACGCGATAACAAATTTCAATATCTCATGCGTGTGTTCATGTCATAAGCCAAGCAAGAAGGCGCAATCAAAAATAAACAAAATATAAATCGACGAACAGAATCGTTAATTACATCAATTTAATGCAGAAATCCCATCACGTCGTCAATAATTACAGCGATATTTGAATAGTGAGTAGCTAATAATGATAAAATGGGCTTTATGCTTCACATTCCAGTGACTTTTACGATAATTACTCTCTAAATGCACTATTCATTTACACAGCATAGATATGTGCAGAGTAAAGTGGGAACAATAGGAATATAAGAAACAATAAAATTTTATGCATATCCATAATATAAATATAGTCCCCGTGATTGTTCGTCCATGTGACCTCTCGCTGTCTCGCTATTGTTTGATTGATGCATAAATGTCAATGATTTGAATGATAATCAAAATTTATGAATATTGATTTTAATAACATATAAAAGTCTGTAATGAAAACGTGTGTCAAAATCATCAAATGTTATTTAGTTATTTGTTTATTGCGCTTTGCCTACGATCGTAAATTTCTCATTTTCATGTGAGACATAAAATTATAAAATTTTTAACTGCACATCTCCATGGTAATATGTGAAATAAATGTGTAAATAATAAATTTTCTTTCTTTCTTGTTTCTCGATTCTCGATGATGATTTTAAAAATCTGTTTTATGTCCCAAGTGCTTTTCATTATTTATTGCAACAATATGGATAGTCCAGGGCTATGCGTGTAGCTTAGTGACTGGTGTAAACAATAATCATATTATTATGTGCCATAAAAAGATTTTTATTTTCCATAATACAAACATAAGATGAGATTTAGGGATTCTGAGTCGGAAAGGGGGAATTTAAAATTTTTTTGAAAAATATATCAGCAGTTCTGATGACCGTAACATGATATGAAGATTATTGGCTGTAAATTGGATATTGATTTAATTTGTCGAAGATATGTCAATATTTTGACTAAATCTAATTGAAATAGTGATTTTGACTAGGATATTCATAAAATTCCTAATATTTCCTAATTGACCTTCAATTCCGTCTGCCTACTTGTCGTTCAGATGATTTATTCCATTATATTATAATCTTGATACCTCTTTTAGATTATATGACGACTATTAGAATTAAAACCTACCAGGAACGGTATTTCTCAGGATAATCTACTAAAGAGAAAACCATTTGCTAATTTTAAGGAACAGTCCTGAGTGTAACCCCTAAACAATCATAAAGACACAAACTAAATCCTAAATAGTGCAATAAATCGATTCGAAAATTCAAAAATTATTGAATTTAGTCGATTTCTGTCTAATTTACAACCAAATGAGCTATATTATGATTAAAACAGCTTTTGTTTCACTTCATTCAGTATCTAAGGATACTCAGGATACCCCACCTACCTTAAACCCACCTTTCACCAAGGGTAACCTAGGGCAGGTTAGGTGGATACTGGTAGGTTAAGTGGGGTACCCCAGGTCATCTTAGTAGGAAGCCCCAGTAATATCTTCATTTCAATAATGTTATTCATCCTAAATCTTCCTCCATCTGTTCAATCCACTTGTCACTCTCAAACTGTCAACAACCAGAACCAGAACATCAGAACCTCTACGACATAATTCTGCTTTATTCATTCACATTGAAGAAAAAAAAAGATTCACAGTAATAAATCCTATTTCATTCCACTTTCTCAATTTAATCACACACATGATGATGAGCATCATCAGGAGACCAAAACACAGCTTCTGAATTTTCGATAATCTCATAAGTGAATTAATTAAAGTATATCATCATGACCTAATAATAAAATAATGATAATTCTTAACTCAACAGATGGTAAATGATAGCTTAGAGTGTCAGTCAATGTCAATATAGATATTGCATTGATTTTGACTTGCGTCATGTCAAATCACATTGCTCGCTGAACCAAAAAAATAATTTTCTAATCGCAAGTGATACAAATAAAATTTGGAAATATGGATAAATTTTTTAATTTTTTTTATTGTTGTGCATACATCACATTATGTAGTCACAGGTCAATGAATAAAAATTTTTAGTCTAAAATTCAATTTTTGTTATGAATTTTAAGTTCTGTGGCATTAAAAATTATACGCGGCATAGTTCATTTCATTGAACTCTTCCAGTTCTGTTCCTTATTCTTGTTTGTGTCTATCTCACCCTACATATATGTCATATCCTTTCTCGACCCCTCTTTTGACCATCTGTTATGAAAAAAAAGAGCGCGCGATTATTTTTAATGTGTGCAGAGCTGTAGTTGCATGGGAAATTTTACGACACAAAAATTCACCCCTCTGTACGTTACTGCACAAATTGTACTTTACTGTTGCATGGAAATAATAAGTAGAATTGATATTATTGAGTGTCACGTAATGACGCTTTGAACACGTGCATTCATCGTCTTCAAGGGCACAGTAGGATACTTTCATGGAACAAAACAAGAAGAAGTAAAGACATTTTCACTAGTTGCGTGAATAAATTTGCATTTTATGAATGAAAGAGAATTTTTTTGCTGCTGTCCTTTCAAATTTTGAAGTGCATCTTTATGTAGAAAAAGGGGTTTGTTGCTTTCATACTTTGGGAGTTTTTGTCATTTTTACAAGAATTTTCATAGAATTCGAGATATTGTATCAATTTTATTTTTTATTGAACTGATTAAGCCAGATTAAAATAAATTTTGAACCGTTTCAGCCAGATTGTTGAACCGTTTCAGCCAGATTGTTGAACCGTTTCAGCCAGATGATTGAACTGATTCAACCAGAATCAAATTGAACTAAATTCATTATGTATTAGCATCAAATCATTCTGCTTATATTAAAAGTGCGCTGCAGTCTGTAACAAGTAACAATTTCCATCCTCGAATTACACAATCCTGTCATTCACTCATTTTATTTTTGTTGCTGTGCAATTTTTAACATAAACATTATTAAGGATTTAAAAAAATATAAATGATGATAATGAGTTGAAACGAAAATCGGATAGAGACAATAAAAAAATATTATCGGCAATAAAGCGGCATTATGAGAATTTTCATAGTCCACCTGATACATCAAAAAATTGTTATTTTCATCTGCAACATTGTCATCGTCATTTTTTATGTCAAATGTAATGCAAACAAAAAAGGAATTGTTTATTTATTTTAATTCCATAGAAAAAACACAGCGTAAAAGTTTAATTATGATTTTCTCGAGGGTTCGCTCATTTATTGCCATACTTTAGTTGCTAGTTCTTTGCATTTATCTAGCCATTTAGGGCGTTTAATCGTAAATTATTAAAAAAATCTCTTTTAAAAATATTTTTTCGAAATCTCGCTATAAATTTACAATAAAAAGGCAATAATAAAGTGATGAAGAATGGAGAAAAAGTTTGCAAGGAGAAAGTTTTTTGGTGCGTGAAAATTGACAGGCGGAAGTGAAGCAAGAATAATTTTTGAAACATTGTAAGATGTGATGAAGAATATTTAGATGGGGATATTAAGGATGCTACTCTGTGTTGTTGGAATTTGAAGCTGTAATAGAGGTAGATGGTTGCTTGGTATTGTAATGTAGAGGGCATTGTACGAATCCTTGTCATATCGAACAATACACTATGTAATGATTGAGAGTTCAGCTTCTGGTGAGAATCGAACCTAAGTTCTCACAAAGAGAGGGTTACAGATATCCTATCTCTAACCACTCGGTCATAGAAGCCTTACTCTAGCACTGGCACATTCTTCTGCATATGGCTCGATATCCCAGATTCTATTCTGATCATATACCTACCTGTACCATTCACACCTCAGTGAATGGTCATAGTGATAAGGTTCATAACAGGGATAGCTGTACCAAACCAACCCAAACCAACCCAAGCAACCCCCCCCCCCAAAAAAAATCGTCCTATAAATTATATTGACTAGTTCTGTAAATATGTATGAATTTTTTAATATTTCCTTTGAATTAGGTGGATATTTAACTCACGAAACTGAAGTTTTGCTCTAAAACAATTTTATTACTTATTTTTACAGATCTAGCACGAGACTAAATCCACCAAGCTTAATATTTTAAATTTAAAAAAATACATTCAATGATGAATCGCCAAAGTCACCAACTGAATAGACATCCTGATTTATTCGGTTGTTTTCATTGGCAGCGCAGCTATACAAATTCAACTATTTAAATTTAAATGGTCTTTGTAACAAATAGCTTTATGCAATCTAAAGATAAAATTCCATTTGAATGAAAATACTTTATATGCAGTAATAATTCTAAAAATGTGCGACTTATAGTCATTTAACATATTCATTGTTTAGTATAAAATATTTCTTCTCAAATAGAGCTGTTTATATTGAGTGAGATAATCGGGGATTATCCTTGGCAAAAATCCATGGTTCTGAATTATAGATTGAATTTAAATTGTTAAATTTTAGAGAGGAAATGGAATGATTTTTTTGGATGGAACTGAATGTATTAAACTGAATGGAGTGTGAAGGATGGAATAATTTTTTTTCGATTATTTTAGTTTTATTTTAGGACAATAGAGTCATTTAGTAGGGAATTGTAGAAAATTTTTGGGAAATGATATAAAATGGTCGAGAATGATAGAAAAGTGATTAAAATTATTGAAAATTGCTAGAAAGTTTTTCTAAAATTGCCAAATTTTGGACATCATTGGCATCGTTCGGCGTCCCGCCAGTTCAAGTCAAAACTTCCCACCAAAAAAACAATCATCAAAATAATCAAGTGAGTATGCCTCAGAACAAACTCAATAAAGTCACGAAAAATTACTTCCCTTACTTACATTGTAAAAATTATTATTATTTTTTCACCAGGCAAGTCAAACTAATTAAAACGGAAAGATGGTGACAAAAAACTTTTCATGAACTTTCGACTGAAGACAGAAAAAAGACTTTATTTGAATAAGAAGAGAGTGAAAAAAGTTTGTGAAAAGAAATTTATTGCCTCTTTTTTCCGACATTGGCGACATTGGAGTGGAAGGGAGAGAATCTATAAACTGCATCTATCTGCATCACATAAATTAACTTCAAATGTCAGAAAGTTTTCCTTTCGCAAATAAATCTAATAATAAATCCAATGTTTATTTTCGCACATGCTAAAAGGTCTCCCGCAAAGAAATTTTTTTTCATCTATGCGAGAATTTTTCTAATTTACGTTGATTTTTGGGGGAAAACCAAAAAATTTAAAAATAAAGAAAAAAAATTTCACCTCGACATTAATTTTCACTTTTTCATTTTGAGATAATTTTATCTACACAAAAAACCCCAGTCGTGTCTCCATACACAAAATAATAAATGACCATCATCAGGTTATCATCAATTAATGCACTTTACGTGATAAGGAATTTTAAAATAATTTTTCATTCACGTCCAGTCAGCATGTAAAATAATACTACACGATAAAAATAATTTGCGATATTTTAAGGCAGCTGATAAAAGGTAAATGACATTGTTTTTGGAGAGATTAAAAATAACAAAAAATGACGTTGAAAGTTCAACTGGATTACATTTGGGATAATTGATGGTGAGGTATTGAGGCGCATTTCCTGTGGTATTTGTTTTAATGCTAAAGGATACTTTTTTATGATTATGAGGTTTTAAAATAATTGAACACGTGCGTGTGGTATCAGAATTCTTTAATTGGATATATTTGTTAAAGAAAATGAAATGTTTGAGGAGGAATTATTTTATTATGGTCAGATGTTCACCATTAATTTGGGTTAATGTTAAGAATTGTTTTAATTTTATTGTACTTTGTGTTATTAAATTTAAATTATTCAGTTTGAAACTTTAAAATGTAAATCTTCAAAAGTTACCATAGCTTAGAAAAATTCACCTCAAATTCACCATAACTAAATATAATTCACCTCAAATTCACCAAAAATTAAATATAATTCACCTCATATCAGCCATATTCACCTCAAATTCACCACAACAAAGAGAATTTCACCTCAAAGTCACCACATTTTAGTAAAATCCATCACAAAATCACCACAACTCACCTAACAAACTGTCAACAAAGCCAGACAAAACCCATCGTAATTCATGGAAAATCCGTTAAAAATCATCAAAATAAATTCACAAATGTGGTACGCGAATAAAACATGAAAAATAAAAAAATATTTAAAGTGAGAAGCTTACGAGTAACTCCATACACAACTGTGGCATGCAACGAGAATGACATGAAAAAAATTTCATTATGAAAACATTTTCAATGCAAATTGCAAGCGATTTTTAATCAAAGAGAGAAATAAAAATTTTAACAATTTTTACAATGACAAAGCACAAAAAAAATCGATTAAAAATCATTTTATGAATATTCATGAGTTGCACGTTTAATTTTTATGCATCCAATTGGGATTTACATGACAGCATAGTTGATTACATGAAAAAAAATTGAATGCTTTTATTAACAAAAGGATGAGAGAGAAATAAAAATTGTAAAATTAATGAAATGATAACCCACATCATCGTCATCATGTGATCGATTTATGCTTCACTTTTGGAAGCAGATTTTGTCGCATAAAATATTTTTTTTACAACTCATGTTGAATGAGGGTTATTAGTTTTTCGGATATATTCTCGCTTATTCAGAAATTCAAAAAGAAGCAAAAAGTCGTAAAGATTTTTACGACATCCACATGCATTTTAACAAATAAGTTTGCAGCTACTGCTGCATCCGCATTACATTTCAAAGAAATCAAAGTCAAATATTTGGAAATGAGAAGAATGGAACCATAAAATTCTCTGACTGACTGTATTATTAGCTGCTGGATAAGCCATAAAAATTATCCTCATCTAAAATTATTTGATAAATTTTTATATTTATTGAATGGAACATAAAAATCATCTTTAGGCATCCACGAGACTGCATAAATTCATTTATTGGACATAATTCATGTCTAATTAAATGCATTTTTATGCTCATCAATCTCATTAATAAATGAATAATTTAAGGAATAGATTTTCATGACATTTTAATGTCTGATTCTCATTATCAACCTTTTAGGGCATTTAATTTACATCCAGTCATGTAAGTTTTGCCTTCGGAATAAGCCACAATGTGGATGATGAAAAGCAAATATTTAATTAACATTTTCCATTAATATTGCCAGTTCCATTGCATGAAAATCATCGCAATACCTTCACAATTGCACTGATAGACGTGGGGAGCATCCATTCATGATGTCCAGCAATTTAAAGGGTGGGTTGTGACTGTTCATAGAAGAATTAGATGTGTACGAATATTTTGTGGGAGCATTACTACCCAGAAGAGTGGTCTTATGGACGTCATAAGTGGATGAACCCCATACCTGACGCTCATATTGTTGTTTGCATAGGATAATGTACATGCAGTTCTTATGTGAGATTCATAAATTCAGACATGATATCTACGCATCATAAATGCAAAATAAGATTATCAAAATACACTTTCATGCCGAGTTCCTTCAACTCTTCCTACATACATATCATCATGCATGATGTCTCATTTCATAATTACTAATCCCTCGAAATAAAAACCCATAAATGTTGGGTTGATATGAATATTTGATATTTAGGAAAGTAAATAAAGCATTAGCATTTAGAAATTCAGGTTTTTGGATATTAGATGTTGACTCTGCTGTACTTGTCCATTTGTTTAACTTTTCACTGACTCAGAATTTTACTCAATTTTCCTTTTTTAATTGCTTGAAGGTAAATTTTGCTCATTTAATTAGTATGTAGTTCATTTTATGGACATTTGTGTAAATAAATCTTTTTGTGAAGTTTAGAAACAAGATTTTATACAAAATATTCACTTTATTATGACGTCAAAAAATCTGCTGATAAAAATTCTCGTTTGAGACTTGAAAGCTATAAATAGAATATTTTAAATAAAATACATATTTTGTTGCCAAGCGCACAGAAAAATTGAATAAAAAAGTTGCAAAAAAGAAACCTCCCCGGCCGGGAATCGAACCCGGGTCTTCCACGTGACAGGCGGAGATACTCACCACTATACTACCGAGGATTTTTATAAGTTGAGGCGATCGTGACCAAAGAGCATTCGAAAACTATTTACTCACATCTTCTCTTCTTTTTCTTCTTCACATTTACGCTTGCAAGCATCGCGTGGTTGCCACCATTCTATATTTGTGTTTTGTGTGAAATTTTTTGGGTTTTTTTTCGTTAGAACGATCGCAGCTGCGGAATAGCATGATGTGAAGATCAATCTATCAAATAACAATCCTCGGTAGTATAGTGGTGAGTATCTCCGCCTGTCACGTGGAAGACCCGGGTTCGATTCCCGGCCGGGGAGGTTTCTTTTTGCTTCCACTCAAGTTTGAAGAATTTTTGGGTTTTGAAGGTTTGTGAACTTTTGTTGGCAATATTTAGAAATGGATATTGAACATGTGATTTTATAGATTTGATGATGTCATCAGGTCAATGTTTTTTTGGAAGATTTTGTATTGAAACTTAAAAAACTAGGAAATTTAGGATTGGTTCGATGTCAGAGACATAAGAAATCGTTCAAATATGAAGAAAATAAAAAAATTGCAATTTTTTTTAAAAATTTCGTTTGTATGAAAGTGTCATATAGCGACAGACCCCTCTCTCCCCCTAAAAATTGGACTTCATATATGAACGACCCTTTGCATAGCGTTAAATCTCATAAATCCTATGACCAATTTGTGAAAAACTGAAAATTTTAACTAAAAATGTTGTTAATTTTTATTTTTTGGATGTTTTTGAAACATTTTAAAATAATTAATTCTATAAATATTAAAGCTAAGTGTGGGCATCATAAAAAATTGATTTAAAAATAAAATTATTACTTAATATTATTTAAAAATAAAATTATTACTTAATATTATTTTTACCTGAATATCTAAATTATTGACACCGTCGAACAATTTCTTTTAAATTCTTTTTGCCTAAGGCAGGTAAATTGAAATTTTTACATATTTTAGTGGATTAAAAAGCAAATTTTACTAATAATACCTTATCATATCCCCTAACTCAATATACTCCTTTAAATAGACTAATACACAATTTTTTATGTCTCTCAATGACATTCCATCAAAATTTTCTCCATCTCCAACATTATCATTAAAGGATTGACATGTTCACAAACTCCTAATTCACTTCAACGCAATTGAATCTATCATGAAATTTAAGCATGAGTATTTATTCGACACCGCCTTAAATAAAACATTACTTTAATGCCTCGAGGTATATCTTGGAAATGTCAATATGCAAACGATTTGTCAAATTGACATGTATGTAATGATATGTATGCATATCAGTTGGATGTGCTCATATCACCCCTGAAAATGACAAAATTTACGACTTCATGAGCAGAAGTAAATTATTATTTTGTCTTAGAATATAATCTTATTCTTGGAATGAAATTTGTAGCAGGAAATGAAGGTGAGAATTTTAGGCAAATGATCATTGCGTCCGAGTGGCGATCGTGCCAAAATCAATACATCAAATAACAATCCTCGGTAGTATAGTGGTGAGTATCTCCGCCTGTCACGTGGAAGACCCGGGTTCGATTCCCGGCCGGGGAGGTTTCTTTTTTGCCCCTATGACTACTTGAATGACACAGCTCGACACGCCTCCTGAGTAATGCCACAATCATTTCTTTCACTTCCCTCAACTTAAATTTAAATAATTTTTTTTCTTGGAAGTTCTCCAAAAAAGACGTTCATCATAAAATACATCTCAATCATTGTGTCAATTGGAAAGATTTCTCTTTCAACGATTTACGCTTACTTATGCACAAATTTGATAGACGTACGAGAATGATTTATTGATGTAACAAGTCAAAAAAAAATCGTACGAGATATTCAATTTCGTGATCTTGAATAAATTTATTCAATTTAATTCAACTGAAAATAAAATAAAAATCTTCTCGTTACCTTTTTGACCTTTTACTTGAGTGGAAAAGAATTTTATCGTCAAATTTATGTTTTTAAATTCAAATGCAGTTATGAATACATTAAATATGTATATCTAATTGTAAAGAGCAACTTATGAATTTTTTAAGACTCGACGTAATAAAGTAAAATGATTTTAGTCACATTCAACCCCTCTCGAGCAAGTTCTTTCCTTCTGGATTAAATATTGAAACATTTTACATATCTGTATTTTCTCAAAAAAATTGGATATAATTTAATTAGTCTGCTGTCTCCTCGCTAGCTCGCTTGAAAATGAAAAGCAATTGTAATTTTTTAAACTAACTTTCATCGAAGCACACTTTGTTTGTATTCACATCGTAACTTATGCTACTTGATGGGATGAGATTAGTTTAAAATCGAGTAGAATTGGGTTGGTCTAGTTAAAGTCAAGTAAAATTTGATGAGTTTAGTTCAAGTCAAGTAGAAGGGGACGTGTTTAGTTCAAGTCAAGTAGAATGGGACGTGTTTAGTTCAAGTTATGTATAATGGGACGTGTTTAGTTCAAGTTAAGTAGAATGGGAAGAGACTAGATCAAGCCTAGTAAAATGAGACTACATCAATTTAAGTGAAGTAGAATGAAACAAGAGTAGTTCAAGTCAAGTAGAATGAAACAAGAGTAGTTCAAGTCAAGTAGATTGGGAAAATACCAATTTAGATCAAGTAGAATAGAAAAATACTAGTTCAAGTCAAGGAGAATAGGAAAATACTAGATCAAGTCAAGTAGAATAGAAAAATACTAGTTCAAGTCAAGTAGAATAGAAAAATAATAGTTTAAGTCAAGTAAAATGGGACTAGTATATTTCAAGTCAAGTAAAATGGGACTAGTATATTTCAAGTCAAGTAGAATGGGACGCGTCTAGCTCACGTCAAGTAGAATTAAACGAGTTTAGATCCAATAAAGTAAAACAAAACAAGACTAGTTTATATCCAATGGTGTGAATATCCAACAAAACTCAAACTTCCCTTCATTCTCAATTTCCATTTCTTAATGAAGCATAAGTCGCTAACTTGTTCATTAGATGACAGCACACATGACTTCAATCCCTTTAATGCCACAGACAGTTCGTAGTAACATGAGGAAATTACTTATTTAATTTACTTGACGACACGCATTGTAGATTGTCACATCTCGTCAAATTGGTAATTAATTATTAAAACTTGTGGCATTGAGCGATTTCTTAGAATATTTTTGTTGGCATTTTAAAGTTTTGTTGAAGGGGAGTAAACTAGCATATTACACACTAGTTCTATTACTTACTATGTATACAAGATATTGGTTAGAATTTTAATTATCTGACATGATTAATATGCATAACAATACAATCTACTTGCAAGAAGCTTCATTGTTATGCTCCTCAATCACGTTGTAGAAAGAGAATAAAAATAAATTTATCGATGAAATAGTAAAGCATAGAATATTGAATTATTTACGCAAATTGCTAACGGTTTTAAAATCTTTTGTTAAGAAATGTATGAAAATTTTTTCAATAACTTAGAACGAATTTACTCTGATTGTTATTTTTAGTATAGACTTTATAGGTTATTATGTCAGCTTATTAATCATAATGTCGAAATTATGTATTACAATTAAGCTGACCATAAAAAACAATTGTGGTATAAAAATGCAAAAAGAAACCTCCCCGGCCGGGAATCGAACCCGGGTCTTCCACGTGACAGGCGGAGATACTCACCACTATACTACCGAGGATTGTTATTTGATGATTTCATTTTCACAAATGTGCACAGTGATCGTGTTCTTCGTAAAATTATCAGCGTACGAAGAGTTTGCATATTGGTTAGTGTTCATCAAAATTAATTTAAAATGATGAATAAATATTAAAAGTCTGGTTTGGATACTGTAAGTGTAGTTGAATATTTAGTGAGATTTTTGACTGTCTTTTAGGGGTTTAGTTTAGAGAGTTTAGAACTTTAAAGGGACTGGGGAAACTGAATATGACCAAATGTAAGATGACCATCAGCATGGGTTGTTAGAGGGTGTCCTCTGTTTCTAAGACTCAAAATCAACTGCTTTTTGCAATAGAGTAGTCAAAATTAATAGAATTTTAAAAATGACCTCTATTTTTCTGAGCATTTTACGGTCAGCCTAGCCCAATGTCAAGTGTATGTATTGTGACAACCACATAATCATACCAAGGATGGTAAGGCTTACAAATGACCATTTCTTAGAGTGACTACCTAATTTTTATGAAAATATTAGAAATTTGATAAATTTTTTCAAAAATAACAGGACTTAAGGGAAAATTTGAAAATTAACGGAAATTTTTGTGAAAAAAATACTGAAACTGGAACAAAATCTCCAAATTTATACAGAAAAATTGTTGAACAACACATCACTTTACCATTTACAAACCCAACTTGTACTAAGAATGCAGAATATAGCTTTAAACATTTTCTTTATATTACACAAAAGTAAATGACCCCCAAGATTATAGTAATACATGTGTGTTTCTATAAAAACAGTAAAGTGCTTGGTGGTAAAAATAAAAGTTTTCGTTCTTGTTCCATATTATATGACAAACATTCAAGATGAGTAATTCATCTTCAGGTACATAGATTCAGGTAGAATTCATCACATCAATTTATGTTTATCACCCATCAAGATTCTAACAATGCTAATTACTTCAAACCCATAAAAATAATACAAAGAGGCGTAAACATGGAACTAAAATGTGGACAAAAGTTATCCTTCCCCATTTCTGTAAAATGCGCAAAAAACACACCAGAATAATGACATTATTGAAGTCTAAAATTTCTTCCGCTTTCTAAAAAATTATTTACATGCTGTTTTGTTAGCATACTGATTGAGATGACATGCTGACAATTTTTTTTATGCTCTATGCGCTTCCGGCTAAAATTAGAAATAGCCAGAAAATCACTGCTGGTCGTGGCTTTTGCAAAAATCGTCGGCACTTGCAGTGAATGTAATTTTTAGTATATTATAATTTTTAGGCAATAACCCATAGAACTAAGGACATAACTCATATTACTCGACAACAGCATGCCGGAAAAAATAATATTTAATGTGCAACATGCAGTCATCAAACATTAATAACACCAAAATTTTGCATTTACAATTTAGTTAATCAAAAAAATTTCAATCAATTTCAAAAATGATTTTGTACTCACATTAATTCTGTCAGCAATAAAGCCTTTTTACAATCTATTTTATTTATAACATTCCATTATCGTTAACCGCACACAAGCTGCCATTTGCACCTATCAAATTGTTGTAATATTCTGTATATCACAGTTATTTATAGTAAAAAAATATATACTTTTTATTGCTAATCGTTAAATGCAAAAAAACGAGACAGAGAAAATCGTGACATATTTGAATAATATTCAAATAAACAGTGAATAGGAAAAAAATATTTAAATTTTTTTTACGTCCATAAAAAATTGCATTTCGTGGAAAATGGAAATGAAACTATTGTCCAATTTAATATACGAATTGCAACTTTGTATTGATTCAGAGATTTGAAAAGAATAAATGGATTTGAAAATTGAATTTTACGACTGTGCGGTTTTTATTGTGATTTTGCTAATTTTGACCACATTTAGTGAAAATTCTAAAATCCTGCAGACATTTATCCCTTTCATCCTTTACAGAACTGATTGAAAAAATGTACTTTTATGTCCTTTTGTTGTCACGTACTCAGAATTGTGGCAATTCTAGCTTTTGTTGAGATGTGGAAACAACCCTTCTTCATACTCTCAGTTTTTACATGCCCTGAAGTGTCGACACACATTTTTTAATTCGCAAATTCCTTTTTATTGATTTTATTTGCTTGAAAAATAATTTTTTTTATCTGAAATTGTGCATCAAAGGAATTCCCAATCAATTATTGAAATCCTCTCAAAAAAATTCGAAATTGAGTAAAAAAGTGTGCCCTCGACCACCAGCTTTTCTATAAATCCGATATTTTTTATTATTTTAAATTGGGAAATATGAGATTTTATGGTTTGTTTGTTTATTTACTGGTCCACATACGTGCGTGTGCACATATTAAACTTAGTTCATATTTTTTTAATGGATCAAAGATAAAAGTCACTCTTCAATATTAATTGCGACCTTTCTCAACGTTCAATCGTTATTTGCAGAAAAAATATTGAAGTTTAATGAATGAAAAAAACGTCAATCATTAGAGGATGCACTCCCATAGATTTTTAAAGGATAATTTATCAAATCAGAACTGCAACAAAGGATTAGAATGACTTTCAAAAAAAGTTTAGTTTCTTGTTGAAAAATTGAAAGGATTGAAAAATAAAAATTAATGTTATGAATATTCATTAGGAACTTCCTTGCAAAAATTCATTTTTAATAGTCATGCTAGACTGTTCTGACATTTTCATACATTTTCTATAGTTTTTTGCAGTTCATGTTACACAAAAATCAGTCATTAATGGATAACATCTGGATGTGAATTAACCTTATTAGAAATAAAAACGTGAATGCTTACAGTGATATGAATAAATTTGCTGCTAGACTTTGTAGTGACTTTGCGGATTGGATTACAAAAGGTATGAAAAATTAGCAACAAACATATGCACACCAAAAATCAGTTAAATCTTTTTTTCATGTCTTATTATAAAGGTTTGTAGCATAATATGAGGAATTGAGACAGTTGGATTGTTTAACTATAAATTGAAACTTAGTATATGACAAATTGTTTTGTGTCACGCGTGGACTAAACGTTGAGTTTCAGAAGTTTTGTTGGATAAAAAAATTTTGGTCTAAATATTCTAATGATTTAAAAAGAAATAATTTTTTCATGCCGTTTTAGCTTAGAATAGAGGAGTAATTTGCTCATCCAATAAGTCCCCTACTCCTGGTAATGCGATGGTTTCTTGGGTATACCCCAGCTATTGTCTTTAGTATGGTAAGGTGTAAAAAAATTATTTTTGCTCAGGAAGTCAAAAAAATTGGTACGTTATAGCTTGTTTTTAACAAAACTTCTATCCTGACTATCTAATTTTAAATTGTTCACTTAATAATTATAAAATAAGAAATTTTTGTTAGAAAACTCAAACTATACCCGTAAGCAACTACTAAAATTCTGACCCTGCTCTTTACGTGTCAATCCATCACGCTAGTTATTATTTTAAAAATAAATGTAATTTTCTTGAACTTAATATTCTTAGAATACCTGCCTGCAAAAATTTTTAATGACAGAAAAGGAACTAATTATACTAAAGTTAAAAATAAACAAAAAAAAAATCATAAAAGGCATTAAACTATAGTAATGAACATAAAAAAATTAGAATTAAAATTTATTTTATTAAATAACAAGAAGAAAATGATCAAAAGACCGAACGAGAGACAAGTAAATGTTATAAATAATATATTCATTAGATAATAAGTCATTCGTCATTATTTCCTACATCACGATTTCCAAAAAGTAATAAATTAACAACAAACTAATAGAAAAAAGTTTAAAGAATATTAAGAAAATAGAAATCTCAGAAATTAGACTGAAATTAACCTGAAAATCTTTTTCAAATTGTCGGCATGAAATTAAGAGACGAGCGTAGACAAGAAATCGAAACTGAAAGCTAATTCGATACGCATTTATTTTCTTCCAATAATTTTCAAGTAGCTTAACATATCATTAAAATGACGTTAAACATTTCTTTCCCTATGAAATGTGTCTTTCCAAACATCAAATTAAGCGCGGTGTAAATTAAATTTTCAAGTTTCTCATTTCAATGCGGCATCTTCTTTTGATTCTCTTCACCTTTTCGGGATGAGATTTGTGTATAATAAAAATTTAAAGCAGGGCGTTAATAAATCCATCGGATCTAGTTCTATTCTAACACTTGTCGATGATTTTTTTAAAAAAATTTCTGGTTTTCTATTCTAATTTATTTTAATGAAAATCATTCAAATTATTATTTTTGTGGATGTTTATAAACAATTTAGTTCGTCAAATCTGTCAGTATTATTGAAATTTGTGTTGTTGCCGTAGGACATGGATAATTTGCGGTAATGCAAAAAAATTTGGTGAAAGTTACTCAGTTTGTTGAAGACTTAAGCGCATTTATTAATATTCATTGGTTAAAAATTATAATTTTTGAGAAAACTGTTGGAATTTATTGAATTGTAAAGAACTACAATAATTACGATAGCTGGGTATCTAAAATGACTCTATCTCTGCTAAAACACTAACATTTAGTCCATTCTGTACATCAGGACCATGGGGTACTCAAGGGGGTACGGACCCTCCCCTCGAAAAAAATTTTAATTTTTTCTAAATTCAAAAACTCTTCCTTTGCTCTAATTTGTTAGTTAATCATTTATGGACTATCAGAATCAACAACAAAAACAAAACTATGAGTGTATGAACAATAAAATTTTTGGACTCCCTTAAAATTTCTTTCTGAGTACGCCCGATTTAGAGACATATTTTGGGGGTCAAAACATCCCTCTTAATGAAAAATTTTCTAGGAATTTTCAATTTTCGATTTTTTTATTCAAAAGGAGGCACTTTAGCATCGGTGCTGAAAATCTTAGTCATAGGATATTCTATACCATTTTTACAAATTCTGGTCATTGTAGTATTCGATTGGGTCTGAACCCCGCTCCATTCAGTAAATTACACCAAAAAAGAACTTTTGCATTAAAAAAATTATATTTGATTCATTAGCAAGCAATCATTTTTATTAAATCCTCAGAATTTGTCATATAATAGTTTTCTTCTTCTTAAATTCAGGACTTTTCTGGAGAAAATGAAAAGTATAATGAATTATGCAAGTCTTGAACAGGTACTATGCATCCTCATCTCTAATAGTACTTCATACTCGATCCCCTTTTACTTATTAACACAATTTAGTATCCTGTAAATAAAAATTTGGCTGAAAATAAAATACTTGAATCAAAGTGACTAGAATCGAAACTTCATCACTCAAAAAACCGTACAAAAAAATTATTTCTGCTCTCCAGTCGTGGCAGGCTAATTAGTAGGTTGATCAGAAATTTTAGAACTTTTGTTCGCAGTAATTTTTTAAGGAAGAGAAAGTCACCAGATTTTTGATAGAAATTTAATTTTCTGAACAGCATGTAATAAGCAAATATTTTTGTTTGGGAGTCCAGCATACCGCAGTGCAATTTTTTGGAAAAAATAATTCTACATATGAACACTTGAAAAATTTCTCTTAATTACTGTTGCTTTCTATTAAATAATATTATTTAGCACAAAGAAGAAGAAAAAACATTGCAGCAACAGCGTTCCTTGCCCTTCCATCTACATCCACAAATTCAATTGAATACGAAGCATCACCCTTCCCTTATTTATTTCATTTCTATTTCCTAGATACTTAATAGCATTGCTACCCTAGTCATATTCCCTTTTCCCTCTTCTTATTTCTACTTTTTCCCGCTCATTTTAATGTGTTAGTGCAGTGACATAATTCGTGAAGCATTCGGAACATTGTTTTCCGATTTTGTAACACCGGAATTGAATTTATGTTTACATCAGCTTTCATTCCTTTGTTAGGATAGGGAGAAGAAGGAAGCGTTTTTACTGCGCTCGCTCGAAAAAAATATATAAAGTTATAAAATTATTGTGTAATAAAGAAGTGACTCACAAAGAAGACTTTCGGAAAATTTTATAGCAAAAAAAACAAAAAGTGAAAAAATTTGAACTAAAAAAATTATTGGAACTAACAAAAAAAAAGTCAAACAAAGAAAAAAAGTCATCATGTCTCGTGCATTTTATATACCGCCGCAAACACAAAACATGAATAATTCCGTCGGAAATTCTGAACTTGTCGACATTCTGATTGCGACACTTATTTCATTGCTACGAAGAAGAAATCAATGTACAAGAAGGTGTTGTGCTAGAAATTTACATCGTCATGAAAGTCATGTAAGTTGATTATTTACCTTTATTGTTGAATTAGTCATTAATTGTGGTTTATGTCTTTGTGATGTGAAGTGAAAAAAAAATTGGAATTTTTTTTTAATTCTAGAAAATAAATTCTGTAATTGTTCAAATTCTTTTTAAAAATTATTTTTTAAGTTATAATTTTGAAAATTATTAAAAAATGTGGAAAAATATTAAATATAATTCTTAAAAAAATATTTATTTTAAAAGTTATAATTTAAAAAAAATTAAATTATTAAAAATTAGAAAAAATACTAAATTCCACGAAAAATTCAAATTTAACTTTTTAAATTAGTGAAATCTTTGAAAAATATTTCAAATATTTTTTATATTTAATTTAAATTCCGGCTTTTTAAAATAAATTCTATAATTTGAATAAATTTTAATATAACATTTTTAAATTCCCGCGCGATTATATTTTTATCAAAACAATTTTGATGAAAAAAATCCAATAAGAATTCTGAAAATTTCCAATTAAATTTCACATCAGAATAATTGTCCGCTATTTTAAATCCATAGAATTAATGTTTTTTGCTGAAATTTGATCTTCAAGATTCTTATTCAAAATTGTATTTCAAATTGTTCATAGAAAACAAATTACGCTAATCCTTGAATTAATTTATTCAATTTTTTTAATTTAAACCTAGAGTCTAGACAGCCATGCATCTAGAGTTCATTGAATTAATTTTTGTTTCGCTCAAATGATGAATGAAAATATAGCTTAATTAAAATTGTAATAGATGTTAAAATGTGATATAGATCAATTTAATTTTAAATGCGAATTTTGGCGGTCTACGAACTAATAATAACAGGTTTTTGCACCAATGAATCAGTTGATAATTAGGTTTTTGACCCCCTTTTCTGTTTTCATCTAAATTTTATTAGCGGAAATATTTTTGCAATTAAAATAAATAAAAATTATTTTTTGCACTACTTAAAACAGCAACATTTCAGTAATAAACCATTATTATATGTTTTTTAAAGATACTAAAGCTATGTTCTTCCGTAAACAAATCCATGAGGAAGCTATCCATTTTTAAAATCCAATAATTAACAAGTAATATAAGTAAAATTTTGATATTTTGTATTTTTAAAATATCAATTGAGTAAACCTTTAAAATCAATCAAAATAAGTTGATAGGCGAACTAAATGCTAATAGTAATGTTAATTATTTAGTACCTAAGCATGCAAATTAACTTCCTGCCAAAAATGAAAAAATGAAAAATTATTAAAGACAACAAAGTTGTTTGTATCTAAGTTATTTGTTTCAAATTCAACATAATCTACAACAGAGTTGG
This sequence comes from Chironomus tentans, assembly GCA_963573255.1. Taxonomy (NCBI): domain Eukaryota; kingdom Metazoa; phylum Arthropoda; class Insecta; order Diptera; family Chironomidae; genus Chironomus; species Chironomus tentans. The sequence goes on from OY754303.1 coordinate 13,124,284, forward strand.
AAGGACACCATTTTAGAGACACCTCCGAAAAAAGTGGAGTCTGACACCAATGGTGTCCGGACATCAGTAATGTCAATCACTGTTTCTGAAGTCCACCCTGATTATTGCCAACTTTGGTATATAATACTCAAAAATAAACCTGATTTTGTTAATAATTCAAAAATATGATGTCAATTGAATGTTCTACGACGGAACTGTTTGATCTATGAAATAAAAGATGAGCCGCTTTATGATCAGCCGAATAATTTTAATATTTTTAAAACGTAATTTAACTTAAACTCTATTAATCCTCTTAAAACTCTTTGAAGACATTTGAATATTAATTTTTTTAATTTTCAACAATTCTTTAATTTTCATATATTTTATTTATTTACTTACAGAACTTCCAAAGAAGCATTTAAACGAAGAGCGCACACCAAAAGAGAACATAAATTAAAAACAACTCATCACATTTACCCAATGTGAGGCTCTTTAAAGCACCCTTCCAAAGTCATCGATGCGTTGACGACGGAAACGTGAAATTAATGAGTTAAGCTGTAGAACCTAAGAATGAAAAACTAAAAATAATTTGATAGAGTAAGAATAATTATTTAAAATCAATTAACACAAAAATAAAATCGATGTAATTCAATTATTTACTTGATGTCTGTAAATTAAATAATAAATAAATGAAATATAGTTAAGTGTAAAAAATGGTCTATTGACTTTTCAATGCTTACCGTTTACAGGTTTTTAGTGGGGTGATTGGATATTATGTAACAAAAAACGTTAGCAGTTTTAAATGATGTCAACTTTTTGGGGGAAGGGGAAGGGGGAGGGTGTGTGATACTTCCATACAAAAGAAAAGATTTCGTATGAAAATCTTGAACAGAGGGGGTAGGGGGTCTAAAAATAAATTTTGGATCCCCTAATAAAAGGTCTTCCAGGCAAATGTTTCTCTTTCCCCATCCTTGCTACACCTTTAATGCTTGAGGTTTAAAATGAGTCTAATAAATATGCCTAAAAAGATCAATCAATTTTTTTAAGTTACATCATATTCGAACGATCACACTTACACCAAAATTCAGACAATTATCCACTTGAACCTTATGATTGACATAAATAATTGCAAATAAACCGTTTACAACACTTTTACTTTTTTTCTGCTTTGCTTCTCGTTCGCTTCCTCAACCAGCATAACATAAATCTCTGCATGTCATACGTCATACTAGTTTTGTATACCAAACGGCCTGTAGCATTAAAAATCAAGTTCAATGACACGATATTGAGCTATTGTTGTCTTCGCATCGATCGTTAATCGACTTTTTTTTATTCGATAGTAAAGTCATGTGCTGCTTGCATGAATGAAATTGAATTTTTTTTTGGTAGTATAACGGATAATTACAGTCAGCTGAGTTTAAATCGTTCTTTGTCAATAATTAGACCATAATTAAAAATTAACATGTGAATTTTGCCTTGAGATATCAAATAATTTATTCCCTACAATCCTAATTCTAACTGTTGTTTCTAATAATATCGTAAAAAATTCTTGTTACCGTAATTGTTGATTGACACAAAGAACTTAACGGCACAATAATCACAAAAATTATAATTTTTTTGTTTCAATTCTTTATTATGAATTTATTGCTAATTATCTAATTTGTTACTAAAAAGAGTATGTATCTGAGATATTCATGTTGAGTGGTCATGTTAAAGATTTTTGATCACAAAAGGAAGCGTATGAATTTGCGTGTTAAAAATTTATGCGAATGAAATAAAATAAATTGCAAGTCATTAATGGACCAGAAGAGTAACTGAACCTGTCTAATTATTTAATTCATATTTTTTTAGCACATATATTTTGATTTAGGTAATACAGGTAGCACATTGTGGCTTTCATGATTGATTAAAATTATCTGATTGATATAACATAGTTTGTGACATGTTTGTTAATGTGTTTCCAAGGGAAATACAACTGATCAGAAACTGGTTGCTTGGTATAACCTAGGACATTATTTCTCAAACTTTTTTGACCCTCGGCACACTAACTTCCATTTAAAGAATTTAAAAATAAACCTAAATCCAAAAGGTTGTGTTTTACCTTCATTTTTGTTAAGAGTTTCTTAAGTAAGAATAGTATAATTTAAGTTAGTGTGCCGTGGCACTCAGTTTGAGAACCACTGCTCTAGGATATGAGGGTACGGTGGTATGGGTACCCTTAGGTTTACCCCTAGGGTATTGTATACACTAGGGTATATCGAACAACCTTTTCTGTTTTATCCATAATTTTTTTTAAAAATCATTTAAAATTGCAAAAAATATAATTCTGTAATTTTTTTCCAAAATTTTAAATGATTCAAAATCATAAAAATTTAAATTTATTTGTCAATCAAATGTGCCTAACCCTTGATATCTAAAATTAAAGTTAGTCAGATTTGCAAAAAATAAGGAAGTTTTGTCCACATATATTTGAATTCCACTCATTTGAGATATGGATCAATTAACTAAAATATAAATCTACCTTAGGATACGACTATTAGCTTTGGAATTTAATACTGATTTTAAATTTGTAAAAAAATATTGCCATCAAAAAATTTGAAACTTGTTAAATTATTACTACTCTACATAACTAAAGAAGAATTTTTTTTCATATTCCATAAAATATTTAAAACCTTAATCCAAGCTCATTTACAAGCACATCAATAACTCGCTCACCAATTCTACTTAATGTGTAATAATACAACTCATCGTGGTTAAAGATCTGACTTGTTTTTAATTCTATATAAAAGACTCCTGTAATATTGGCACTTGCACTTAATCCCATAAAATTAACTGGATTATGACCGCAAACTCCATTTTTGAAATCTTTCCAGTTAGAACATTGTATAGCTGGATATGTATGGCTTCTTTTCAGCGTCTCTGTCCAGTATCGATTAGCGTTGAAGTGACTGCACCATGCTAAAAAAAATATTGTAAATTATTAAAATAATATTTAAGATGTGAGCAATAAATTTATGTGATCACTCGAAGCTGCTTAGCTGCTTCTTACAGCTTCAATTAATTTCTGTCGTCAATTGCGATAAAAAATTATCCTAATGCATTTATCTAATTGGTGCTCATCATTTAATTATAATTGAAATGCAATTAAAGAATTGAAGTGAAGGTTGACAAGTTTAATCTAAATTGTTCTCAAGATGATGATAAGGTGCTTGTAAATGTTTAAAAATATTAAATTACTTATGAGAATTCTTAATGCAAAAATTTAGAATCTTTTAACAAGAATTCTTTAGTTATTTTGCTAAAATCATGTTATAGAGCTTTTAATCTTGCAGTCTATAAATATTTTTTGTAAAAAGTAAAGTCGGTAATGAGGGTCGTAATATTATTATTTATAAAAAAAAAAAAAAAAAAAAAAAAAAAAATGAGGGTCGTTGATAAATATCATCGATTAAAAATTAAGTACAAGAGATAGGACCCAAGGGGTCTTATGAGGTCCGGACCCCCCTCAAAAAAATTTTTATATGGAAAATTTATTTCTAAACAATAATAAAATCAGTTTTTTAAATTTTTAAAACAAATTTTTAGATTTTAAAAATAATTTTTGGAATGGTTTTTGAAAACAGATTTTTAGAATTATTTTTATGAGTGTAATTTATTCATAAAATCATCCATAAATTATGTAGGCTTCATGAGCCAACACCAGATTCTCCCTGTTTCAGGATCACCTCTAATCAGCCACTTAATTCTCCTCAATCCTATAATCATAGTCAGAGCATCAAACAACCTCAGAAACTATTTAATCTCATATGACTACACATCATAAGTGAATGACCTTTATTTTTAATTAATTTTTTTTCTGTTAACATGATTTTTGTCGTCATCTTTTGTTGAAATTAGTATCAGCAAGCCCAACAATTGTGGTACATTGTAGGGTGACAGTTGAGAGTTTTCTAGTAATTTTATTGAATGAGATTGTAAGAAACTACGGCAAACTTTAAACAAACTGCGTAAAACCTTAAGCGTGACTTTAAAAGATCGTTCATTTATTACACAATCTAAGAATTCACTCAAAAGATGTAGCTCAAAATTTTTCTAGGGGGAGGGAGGGTACACAAAAGAATTAGGGAGGATATTTGCCCTAACAAATTGAAGAAGATTTTCGTCAATGCTGGGAAGAAGGTTTGACTTCAAACACCCCCCCCCCCCCTGACTACGCCACTAGAACTTTGTAAGTCAAACAAGTCAAATACAAAGTTGCATTATTTCTGATAAGCCTCAGTATACGATCTTCTTTATATCAACAGCTACATAGCTCGATATTTTTCAGTGCTGACTTTTTCCCGCCAAAAAATAATTTACTCATGATAACAAACCTAATCAGAAAATTAAACAATGACCTTGACAACCTCAAATTCTCAAAAAAGAAGAATTTTTTGAAAAAAAAGAATTTAAGGTTCTGCCGAGATTTGAACTCGGATCGCTGGATTCAAAGTCCAGAGTGCTAACCATTACACCACAAAACCAGTTATTTGTATATTGTAGTTTTGGTGATTTGATATTGATTTAAGTTGTACTTTTTGATTTAATTTTATAAATTGATGAGTTTACAAAAGTTAATGGATGGAACTGGTTATGTTTATTTAGAACTTAAGTTTTCTAACTAGAGTATTTTTAAATTGAAATAAATTTCTCTCATATGCAATTTTAAATATTCATAAACGCTTCAAGATCATCATTCCAATAATGACTGAATATTATAGTTTTAATTTAAAAATAACGGGATTAAATCATGCAAATGACCTCACAATTCGGATGTAAATTCGACAAATCGGTAGTCATTAAAGTTGTTCTATTTGCAAATTAAAGCGATTCTGGGAAATAAATTTCAATAATTGCATTTCATTCAGATTTCTTTTATTCTATCGTTTGCATTTACTGCTCATTATTTAATTTTAGTTTTTAAATAAAGCACCAATGACAATTTCCATATGCAAAACTAACCAATCCTGATTTTAATTTTAATTTAAACAACACAGAAGATTAAAAAAATCTAATTATTTTACAAACGATGAGTTAATGAACCGCCAAGAGACTTCCTGTATTTCTGGTGAATCTTTTGAGGAAGCAAACTAGTTAGATTTAACAGTTTCAAGAACACAATAATTCAAGAAAATCGAAGAATATCCAATAAATTATTCTGTCTACAAGTTTAAAAAATCATTATTGCTAATAACTCAAAAATTCACTCATCGCTTTGTAATGAGATAATTGATTGAAAGAGAAATAGAAATCCACAGTAATTACTCGCAGTTATTGCTAATTTACTTTGTTTCAATCTTCTTTGCTTACGTTTGTTTTTTGGGATAGGTCATGTACGCAAAAATACTATATTTAAAATAAGATTAATGCTTTTTAGTTTATTGCTACTTACAGCTTAAAAAGTTGTAAAATGAATTTGTCCTCAGCGGTGGACATCCTGGCTGTACTTCCGCATTATTTGGATAAAAGCTGGCATGACCAAGTGGAACAATTGCACCGACAAGAAAGTTATCAGTCTGAATTGTGTCAACAAATGTTGCGTCATTTCGTCCGAGTGGATTCTCGTAGACTGCTGGGAAGAACTTCCATTTGGCTGGGTCGAGGCCTGTGATTCTAAAAGGGAATTGAGAGAAATTATTTAGAATTGTGTTTTGTCAAAGAATTTACTTTCTGTTCAGCATCAGGGGTATATTTAGATTTTTTGGGGGTTACTTAATTTTAATTTTTAAGGATATTGTTTTTGGGAACTTTTTGATTTTTCTGGCATCGACTAAGGATTAGCTGATTTTTAAAAAAGTACTTGGAGACAGTCTAAGTAAGAACTCAGACACTAGAAGCATATTTTCCCACCAAATTACAGAAATGAAGCTACAAGACATTAATATTCAGAATATTCTAAGGCAATAATTCACAAACTATTATCCACGACACTGGTGAGTCACCATCACAGGTTTATCACGGAAGAAATGCCAAGTAACCATAAAATTCTTTGATGTGTCGCACCTCAAATAGTTTCAAGCACACTGCTCTCGAAGGTATCTCAAGACTCAATTTTAAACTGAACTTTCTTTTATTTTTTTATTTAAATCCCTAAAGATTCCTTTAAAAACTACATACCTTGCCATTTTGAATTTCCCCTTGGATGCTTCCTGCACTTCTCTTCCAATAATTCCACACGAATGAGCACCTGCATTAAATTTCATTAATTCCTCTCATGGCATTGACATTCAAAATATTTTTACATTACAGTACGAAGAAATTATTTCAAATATCAACTTACCAAAACTATGTCCAACGCAATGGAATGTCTGATCACTCAAACCCTTATTAAATAATTTTATCATACTCCTTCCGAATACTCGTGACATTTTCGACATCCTGAACATCACAATTGTGTATAAATCAACATTATAGTTGCTCCAGTCAAGCACTAAGAAGTTGTAATCTCCTCGCTGTACATATGCATCTATTAACTGTCTTGTGGTATCCCCAAATGGATTTTGAAGCCATCCGAAAATGTATAAGGTCGTTGGACGATTATGATCGAAATGTTTGTTTGTCAGGAGTTGTGTGATGTTTGATAAATGATACTGGCTGAATACTCTTGAGTCGGATCTGAAAATAAATTAGAAGTCATTAAAAAATTGGCAGTGTGTTTGAAAATTTTTAATTTAAATATTTATTAGGATATTGAGCTTTTAGTGTAGATAATTGCAATAAGTTTGCTTCTTAAACTAAGCTTTAATGAAAAATGCGACAGAATAAATCAAAATTATTAAAAAAAATTTGGATTTATAAATTTTATAAAATTAAGGATCACTTCTGATAGTCAATTAAGATATTTTTTCAAACATTCCAAAAGAATTCTATCTCATGTGACAAATTCCAGATAAAATCTAGATTATCACATTGAAATAATTATCAAATTCATTAACATTCGTTAATATATACTCACCCATAATAAAATTTGACATTCAATCTATCAAAATTATTAAAATTGAAAACAGCTCCGGTAGCGCTAAAGAACACTGTTAAAAAATTTAATTATATTACTTTTCAAAATTTTATTTTTTATATTTTAACTTCTTTTTTTTTCAATTTTTTATATCTTATTTTTTAGTATTCTCAATTTTATCTTTTTCAAATTTTTAAATGTAATCTTTTTCAAATAACTAATTTTTTAAGAATTTAAAATGTTTAAAAATTTTAAAAAATAGTAAATTTTATTTTGTTTTTAAAATTTTGTAATTTTTTAAAAAATTGAATTGTTTTTATATATTTTTTTAAACTTTTAACATTATTTCACTTTTTTTAATAAACTAATTTTTTTCTAACTTTTATCATTTTAGATTTTTTTAAAAAAATTCACATTTTCAAATATCTTAATTTGTAACACTCAATTTTAATTTTCTAATTCATTACCAGTTAAACAAATTATTCTCGAAATCATTTTGTACAGAAAAAATTAATAAATTTAAGTTTTGATTCTAAGCGACTAGCACGGCTGACTGTATGTTTACAACTGAATCAGGCTTTCATCATCAACGCTTGACTTCTACTCAACAAACGATTCTGTAGCAAAATAATTCGCTGATATTTATATTTTTTTAACTTGGCCGATGTAAAACTCTCAATATACTCAGTGGTTAATATGATTTCCTTATGAATGAGCTATGATTTGGTTTGTGGATGTAAATTTTTGCAGAGAGTATTGTGTATTTTCTGGAATTAGAAAGAATAATTGTCAAATTATCACAGTTTAAGTGAAGAATTGTTCCAACAAATATTTATTCCAACATTCAGGTAATTTATTTCACAAATTTTATTTACTGAGCAAAAAATTACTAAAAACCATGCCTACTTAAATCAAGTCTACACATTATTAATTGATGTAATTGAATAAATTATGTTGCGTGTTGAGTTTTGTAGTTCCTCATGAGGGGTCTTTCATAAGTGATGTCCATCATTTGAATTGAAGATAACCTAAGGATGGGAGTGTAACTAAGGGGGGGTGGGGGGTTCCAAATGGGTCCGGACCCTTTGCATCCCGAAAAAAAATTTTCATTAAAATCATTTATAGACGTCATTCGAGAATGACCCCACGAGTTTTACAACCTGAAATTTGCTAATTTACGATTGATGCCATATAAACATTACACATTTATTTCCAACAAATAATAAAATCGTGCCTATTTTCACTTTTTATTATGAAAAAATAAAATTTAAAATCCAAAACGAAATTCCATACGAAAAGAGAAATGATCCGTTACGAGGTAATTGCACCTGATCGTGACCTTGAAGAGACTTTTTTGGCAGCTGGTAATGAAAATTACTCTCATAAAAGTTTATGATCTTTTCGCGAAAAAATATCATTCGTCTAGCATCTATTTGAACTGACATTTAGAACTGCCAGTTGGATATCCAACCATCAAAAAAAGCTTCCTTCTGGTTCATTTTTTCATAACTTCCTCTTTTTATTAATAAATAAAATAATTTAATTTTTTTTTGTACAGATCACTTGATGCACCAATTTTGATGATGACCAACAGAGATGCGTGCTCATATTAATCCAAAGCTAAATACGTTGCCAACACGATCACCAATTCGATCTAGAAGCCAATTGTAAAATTCATTTCCGTCAAAATATCTTTTTGATGTAATTTTGACATAAAAAGTTCCTGTAACATTTGGATTTGAGTCAATTCCCATGTAATTTATTGGCATCTCATCACATTTGTGGGTGTCGTAGGTCTTCCAGTCTGAACATTGTCGGGCTGGAAATACTTTGCAATTTTTGGGATTCAATGTTTCTGCGTAGTATCGAATTGAATGGAAGTGGCTGCACATGTCTAGAGAAAAAAATATAAAAAGTAAAAATGAAGGTCAGTAACGAAGCTGGAAGAAAGTATGACCTAGAATTTTTTTTTCGTTCCGTATAAGCTGCTAATAATTAACATGATGTATCATTAAATATAAATCATAATAGTTATTTTAATGGTAATGTGATTATGACAGTGTGGTTTCAAGAAATAGAACTGGAATTATTAAAAGATGTAATAGAATCTGTAGCTGATTTGCTTTTAATTGTTGCAGACTTTCTAATGCTAGAAGAAGGTTTGCAAGTTTATGACTAAGTTGAATAGATTAAAATGGCACATGATGATAAATGGTGATAGATTGTCTTGTATTTAATTACGTGTTTAAGAATATAAATTAATTTACTTTCTGTAGAGTAATTGGTTATTTTTAAAAATAAAGCAGTTTAGATTGTAAGAACCAGAATTGTATGCCAGTACCAGGGGCGTATCCAGAAATTTTTTGAGGGGGTAGTTTAATTTTTTTATATGGATAGCAGAATTTAGAAAGAGGGGTGTTTTGGGATCACCCATTGGATACGCCCTTGGCCAGTACCGTCATATGTTAGACAGAACTCTGATAAATCCACACAAAAATGTGATATAGCCCAAAATATAAGTTTTTAATCAGCTTTATCATCAAAACTATAAATCACTAAAATAGTCCAAGGTCCAACACAAGATGTCATTAGTTACAGATTTAAAAGACAATTTCCAAAATTGTTAAGAATATTTTTTTAAAGAACGCAAATAAACCAGAATCACAGAATATTTTGAAGGGCATATTTTAAAAAATCGTTAATAATTATCACCTAACTCAATCAGCATCAATAACAAAAGCTTAAGAAGCAGTAAAATTCAGAAACATCATCGTAGATCTAGAATCTTAATTTTACTTAATAAATTTGTTGTCTTGTTCGTTGTAGGATTTTTTCAGGAGGCGCATAGCCAGGTGTGGAATTTATCACTCTTAACAGAAATATTCTTCATTTTCTGGGTTTTTTGAAGAAAAAAATCAGAAAGTTCTCTCCATAAATTTCTTCATACAAAAGACTTCAAAATACCTTGCATGAAAAATTTATTGATACGTCTATACGTTAGTAAGGTTTAAAACGTATACAAAAGCACCTCAAATATGACTGGATTTTTTTTTACTTTAAGAATTTCCATTAAATTGATCTTTGAACAAGAAAATACAAAACAATTTCTGGATTTTCCTATGTCAGTGTCTCCTAAATACTGTGCCATAAGAGTTTTGTAAGTGGGAATTTTTATTTGTTGAACTGGAGTTGTCTATGATACAAAACAGGGACGTTCACAAATTATGTCATGCTTTAGGGCGGAGTGGTCAGATATTTTGAGACAGTTCAATACAGAAAAAAAAAATCAATAGAAAATTTGTGAGAAGGGTGGCTCAAAAAATCGTTTTTTGTGACGTAATTTACGAACAGTTCATTAAAAGTTTCTAAAAAATCCATAAATGTAGGATCACAATGTATTTTGCAACATTTAATTTTTTCTAATTAACTGATGCTAGTCAATAATTTTTTTTTGCTATACAACTGAGGTCAATGTCAAACTTATTATAACATTGATGCGATTTATGGAAAGGTTTATGAACTTTTGACGTAAGGATCGTTCTCTAATGACGTCTAATTTTCAGGAGGGGAGCAAAATCTGAAGCTGTGTTATACTTCTAAAATTTTGTGATATGGGGTGGACTTAAGGTCCAAAACACAAAATCATGATGGACATCATAAACGAACAACCACTGAACAGTTTCAAAAAAATCTAATTATTATAAGCATTGTCAGAATTTCTTTTGAAAATCACGGAGAATTCTTCAAACACCTGAAGATGTTTTTAATAAATGATCGATTGTATATGTAAATTGATAGAAAAATATATCAATTTTAGCAAATTGCAAAACCTTTGGAATCTCTATTTGATTTCTATTTCTATGAATATTGACGTAAAGGATTGATTTCGCAATCACTATTGTTGGTGATGAGTTAGCGAAATATATGATAGGATTTATTAAAATTGAACTTCGGATTGAATTCTTCTAGGAATATTCTAAACGGCCGTTCAAAAGCATTTTGTAACACCCAAAAAAGGAACAATTCAGGATTTAAAAAAATTCCCACAGAAAATAATTTCTCATTTACTCACCATTACAATAATCATAAAATGTTATTAAGCTATATGGCGGACAACCAGGCTGTACCATATGAAAATTGGGAAAGAAGGACACATGTCCAATTGAATGCTTTGTTCCAATAAAAAAGGTATCACTGTGAATGGTGTCCACATATGTTGCATCTTTGGTGCCTAACGGTTCTTCGCTGATTGGCGGGAAAAAGTTTGGACCTGAGAAGTGTAGAAAAAAAATTTAAAAACTTTTTATATAAAATATTAGACAAATAATATAAAAAGTCATATTTGCCTGCCGGATCCAGTCCTATGAAAGAGAAAGCATAGATTTTTAGCTTTGATTTCTAACTGTATTACTTTATGTCATACCTGTGATTCTACAAGACATAAAAGAGAATTTATTAATATTAGATTGCTAAATCCAACAAAATTAAATTAATCACCTTGCAAATTTAAATTTTTTATTTGAATATTGTTGAATTTCACGTCCCATAATACCGCAAGCATGAGCACCAAAACTATGCCCAACACAATGAAATGTTTTATCACTTAGACCTTCTTTAAATAATTTAACTAAATGCCGTCCCACAGAATGAGCAATCCTTGTCATTCTATACATAACAGGTGTGTACAGTCCAACTGAATATTCACTCCAGTCAAGTGCAATTAAATTACAATTTTGATACTTCATATATCCATCAATAAGTAGCAGTGTCGTCTCAGCTGTTGGGCTCATCATCCAGCCAGTAACAACAAAAGTTGTTGGCTTCTTAAAACTAAATTTATTTTCATGTAAAAGCTGAGTGAGATTCTGCATACTAAATTGACTATAATCATCTGAACTTAACCTGAAATTCAAGATCTAATGACACAATTTTGATCACCATGATAAAGAAAAGTCCATAACGAACCCATTGTAGAATTTTATATTAATTTTATCAAAACTTTGTGCTGATAGATGGCTGGTCAACTGAAGAAATGCTGAAAGAAATTTGTGAAAATAATTATTGGAATGAAAAGAGAAAGAGACAAAAGTCCAATATTTACCAGTTAAATAAATAATAATTTTCGTTGACATTATTTTCACTGCTTTCTTCCTCTACTCAACGTCTATCGCTAGCGAGATGTTATTTGCAACTAACCCGTCTTCTTTTCTTCCCATCGTGAGTCTACTCTCTAAATATGTGTCATATCTAGTAAGATTGGATATCAAATAACATCGCTAGATTGCTCTGCGTTGAGGTGCGTTCGCTTCGTTCGATGATCTATAAAATAAAGATTTTTTATTTAGTGCCGATTGGAGAGAAGATGATATGCTAATGATTATCTACATTTCCGATACTTTTTTATGTCTTCTATAAAATCTAGGTAAAATGATCGTGTTGCGATTGAGGGTTAGACGCTAGTGAAGTGAATTTAGATTGTTTTTTTAATTTTGAGGTTATAAAAAACAAATTCCTATGCTGTTATTTACTTTGAGATGGTTTCTTGGGTATACCTCAGCTATTACAATAGAATAAAAATCCCATGAAAATTCGCTACGCCCCTGGAGCCTGTTTTTAGGGTTAACCAGGGTCCTATCATAGCCTACCCCAACCCGTCACCTTAGGTACCCTAGGTGAGCATTCTTTGGTTAGAATATCCTAGTTAGTTAACAATCTACATACACATTCGATCAACTGCCATGGGATGCTGCCTTATAATCATTATTAATTTTCATTACATGTTATTTCTACTTAATAAACTTAACTTAACTTAGAGGGTAGGGTAGGGTAGGTGTCTCCTTATACCAGGTATCCCTAGAAACCAGCCCCCAGTGGATATGATTCATACAAAGTACCAACTCTGAATATTTCTTGAATTGATGACTGTTTTCCGTCGAGGGGTGGGGTGACACCCCAAACTCCTCGTACTACACCCCTGGCAACATTCCAGAATAGCTCACATTACTAAAAAAAACTTCAGTATCTACGCCTTGACCAACATTGAATAAAAACAAGTTTATTAAAAAATATTCTTTCTCTTAAGGGAAAAAAATCATATGGAACAAAAACTTAAGAATTCTGCAATATAAAGGTAGTCCCGTTACTAAACGGTCATAAAAATAGCTAATGAACTACTTCTTTTAAAAAAATTAGAATTTTTTTTACATAATTTAAATAATTCAAACACGTATTGAGTTGCCACTGAAAATTTATGTTAATGTCATTTGGTGTAGAACATGACATCCAATGAGTTTATACTTGGAAAATATTGTCGAAACAATTACTTAAAATGCACTTAAGAAATTTGTATAATTGCATAATTTAAATTCAGTTATAATGAGGTAATTAAATTGTATAAATCAATATATTAATTTTGTTGTTAATGATACTTGAATCATAGGTTAAGAGTCTTATCTATTTTATTGCCGAGAGTATTGAGTATTGAGATGAAGATAATTGTTGAATTATATTTGATCTTAGATAACATAAGATTAAGGTGTGTTCAGAATGGTGGCATTTTTATTTAATTTTTTAAAAAATTGTACAATTTATATCCTACTAATGATAGCGTCACAAAATATATAGAGGTGTACCTTGAGGTCATTAAACTTTTGAGTGGGGAAGAATCAGAATGACTTCATTTCATTGATACTGGATTAAAAATTCTATAGCTTAATTAAGCGACATCAATTCATCGGATTAAAATTATCAAAAATGTCACTTCCTGTCAATTGAAGATCTTCCTGGTCAGAAATGCACACTCAGTCACACTATTCATAATTCATTATTTTTGCATACTTATTGAGCTTAAAGTAAATTAAAAGAGCAATTAATATTTAAGTGTCATAATCTTTGTGTACAGCAAAAATAATTTACGAATAACTTGAAAATTTTTATGCGCCGTCATGGCTTATAATTTTATTAATGAAAACTGTAAATTATTGAAAATCCAAATATGTTGCGTACTAAAACCATTTCATGAATGTAGACAATTTTTGGTAGTTCTTAAGAGTGCTTATAGGGAAGCATTCTTGAGCTATGAAATTTTAATTTTTGTAGCAGCAAAATAATTATTGATTTTGAATTATTAAAAAAATAATAAGTTAACCTGCTTCTAGTACTGCCTTAAATTAATAAAAATCATAGTAAAATGTTGATTGAAGTGGTCAGTAGTGGAGTGTAAATATTTATGCCATTCATTCATTCAAGAATTGAAAATATTTGAAATGTTTTTATAAAAGTATTCTTAGACAGATAAGAAAATAAGTAAGTAGACAGACACGTACCCAGAGACGAAGGGGAGGAGAGAAAAAACCTGAAACCCCCCTTGAAATTTTTTACACTGGCTACGCCACTCAGAGTGGATCATGTGACCTGTTTGAGTACAATTCACGTTAAAGGAAGTAGCAAAGGTGCTTGGCACCCGAAGTTCAATCAAAAATTTGCACTTTTTTATATTACAGGATTTTTAAATCAGCTACATAAGACACGGCGCGACCTTCATTTATTTATTCAAATTTATTTTGAATTAAAATTTTGTGAAAATAATGGGGGGTCTCAAAATCTCATTTTTTGATAAATGTTCGTTCATAAATGATGTCTAATTTTTAGGGATGAGGAGGCATACAAAACAAAAACAAATGTTATGAAAATTTTGTGACAGAGGTTGGAACGGGTCCTAAAAAATCTCATCTTTTAGCGTGACGTCATTTATGAATGCTCCCTAAGTGAATGGCCTCTCATATTTAAGGTCATGTAATATTTTGAATGGTTACGTGCGTACAATCAGAATATACGAATTCTAATTTTATTCATCAAATAAAAATATGCGGCAGTGTATTGACATTTTAATAATGAAATATGTCAGGGGTATTTGATGGAAATATTAATTTCAATTCAACTTTGAACTAACAGGTAATTTATTTTTACTTTTTATGTAGAGTAAATAAACGTCTGATTTAATTATTTTAGTTAATGGAAGTTCTATTTTAGATAGATATCTTTTTTCATATAACAAATATTAATGGTATTAATTACATTTTTGTATATCTACACATTAACATACATATCGAACAATGCAATGAAGTGAAAAATTAGTTGATATTTTTGTGATAAATTGCACAATGCCAGCATTTAAGAAATGCCTGCAGGTTACTTGTTCACAATTCAGTAAATTAATTCGATTATTTCGGTCCGTACCTAAAATCTCATTAAGTATTAATGTAAGTATGAATAAGTATCAATCATCCGTCATATGTAGATACTTAAACTTCATACAATATGAGCATGAATAGCTGAATTAGATTATGATAAATACAGCATAATTATTTTTGCGCTTTGGATATTCTTAAGAATTTAAAATGATTTTTTAAGTTTGAAAGATTTTTAAGCTACCTAATTTAGTTCTGTAATTATAAGCATCTTGGATGATACTTTAGATTCTCGAATGATATCATTAGTTTGACTAGCAACTTAAATATATGAAAAATTATATGTTCTCATCAACATTCTTGAATTCTCATTGTGCTTCTGATTTTAAATAATTTTTTTGGTAAATCATTAACTTTGGTTTGTTTCTTTTGACAGTAGTTATTTAAATGTAATCGATCTCGTGTTTAAATAACAATGATTTTGAAAATTAGCATCAGCTTGAACTTCATCTTTGATAACCTATGAACATACCCCTTTGGACTTGAGTTTATGGTGAAATAACAAATTTATTTATGATTTTTGGGATTTTTAATATTGAAAATGAAATTTTTGAATATTAAAAATTAAATTTTAAAAATATTAAAAATTAATGAATATTTAAAATTAATGAATATTAAAAATTAATGAATATTAAAAATTAATGAATATTAAAAATTAATGAATATTAAAAATTAATTTTTAAAAATATTAAAAATTATTTTTTAAAAATATTAAAAATTAATTTTTAAAAATATTAAAAATTAATTTTTAAAAATATTAAAAATTAATTTTTAAAAATATTAAAAATTAATTTTTAAAAATATTAAAAATTAATTTTTAAAAATATTAAAAATTACTTTTTAAAAATAAATAAAAATTACTTTTTAAAAATATTAAAATTGAAAAAAAAAATAGATTTTACGTTTTTTACCAAAACTGTCTTATCAAAATATTTTTTTGTTTAATTACTGAGCGATATACAAAATTCTTTACTAGTGCTTATTAAAAAAGCAGCATAAAATGCCGCAATAATAATCGAATGCTGTTCATAGAATCGAATTGAATTTCATCCACGATCTCTTACTTAATGGTCGGAAGTAGGAACTATCAAGGACTATCAAAATTGAACGCTTTAATTTTTCACTTATTCAATAAAAAATTCACTCAACAATAGCACTCATAGCAACAATATCAATCTAGTAGCCGAAAGCTACAATAAAAAAACATTAAGACATTTCCAACAGTAAATGAGATTGAAGATACTTCCTCAGTACGTTCGCACGCTTCAAATAATACAGATTGATTTGTCCGTAAATCATACACTCATTTCTAGTCGGATAGACATGTGATTAATGTTACATATATGTACGCGATGTCTTCCTCACGCATGCCACTGTCATTTTAAAGTAATCGATTAAGGAAGAATTGCGAAAATCGATCATATTTTTTTGAGAATTGATAAATTATATTTGTGAATCATTTGGACGGCAGGACTCGATGATGATTGTTTGGAAATAGTGACAACTACAACCATAATCATCATTTGACATGCTGAAAACATTTATCTATATAAAATTTATGATTATTGCGATTGATAGCTATAAATTTATGTTTCAACATTCAGGAAGGGTTGAGCATAACTGATTAAAGACTTTAATGCGTGAAATGAGGATTGATAAATTCAGAAACTGCATAAATATTTTCGCAATTTATTGTTGGATGTGATTTGATGTGAAGTTGATGTTGCAAAACAAAAAGAATGAAGCATTTCGACACAGCAAATAATATTGAGATATTTATGAACATCAACTGCCGAATTTTTGCATAAACATGACTATGACATGTGTGCATCTCATTTTCATAATAAAATTTTTTTATTTATGACAACAATCATGGTGGTTGGGCTCTATTGTCAGAACCAGATAATTGTGTTAATTTAAATTCTTTGAATGATGAGGAATGGAAATGTGTATGTACGTGCAGAAGGGACCTTTATTGCGAAAAATTATTTTATTGCTACTGATGCGAAATGTGTTAATGATATTTTTCGTTCCTTCTTTTAAAGACAGTCAGCAACCACCTTTTTGGTTTCTTCTTTTGTCATTCCATTCAGTCATTCATTTCAGTCCCCTTATCATAAGAAAATGTCATAATAGAAATAATAAGAGTCACCCTAAGTATTGAGAGAAATTAAAACTTTTTTTAAAAAAAATAAAATTTATATTTATTGGCAACAATGTCTATATGAGAGCTAGGGTGAAGGTATATTCTACAATCTTAATAGTCATCTTCGTCACTTTACATTCTCTCGTATATGAAAATGTAAGACAGAAACATAAAAATTTGATATGGACATAAAAGTGAACTAATTTGGGCGTCCTACTGCGTATTCTCTTTCTTGGCGTCTCTTGATGAGTTTTTTTTAGAGTAGATAGGAGTGGTTGTTGTTAGTTTATCTGTATGTCTGTTGGGTTATCAGTGGGTTTGATAAGAATAATGTATTTTAGGGGGTCATTCATAAATTATGTCTTTAGCAAATAGAATTTTAGAACTTTCTTATATCTGTGATTCTGAAGGGTTAAGTTACAGACCATATTTTTGACTAAAATCCAAACTAACTTCATTTTCCAAGTCATTAGGGTTTAATAAAATTTTACAAAGAAGTAGGAATTTTGATCCCAACAAACCCCTTGGTTACACCCTTAGTGCTTTGAATAGCTATTTTGAAGAAAACTTCCAAAATGAGAAGGAGGTTAAGGTAGGTAGGATTGATTGCCGTTGGACCTAAACATCAGATCTCACTTTGCTTTGAAATCATGCTATAAAACGATAGTCTCAACAATGTAATTAGTCTCAAACATAAAATGCGCTTTCCGTTCCACAACCCCTCCTGCATCTTCTCTACATTAATTTTTCCATCCATTCTTCTTGATTTTTATTATCATGGGATGAATGAAAATGGCATTGAGATATAAAATGCGATGACGATAATCAAACGACTTTGAATTTCATTAATTGAAATCAAATGAAAATGAGACTTCTTTTTCCGCAACTTTTATTCTTTTTCACAATTTTTATGACGTCTCAATGTTCTAATTAGACGATGAACATTGATGAAATAAATTTTGATTTTTATGCTTCTTCTCATTATTCTGAATTGAGGAACGAAATAATCATAGTCATATCAATAAATTCTTGTTAAGAGACTTTATGAGCTCAGCCCATCAAATTGGATTGCATCACACACATAAAAGGACAGGACATTTACCTTACTGACAAATTGAATTTTCTTGAATCATTAAAATCTCTCCTGGTTTTAGGCATAAAATTGAATTAAATTGTATTATATTAAATTGCATTGACACCCATGGCAACTAATAATAGAATCGAGAACTCCATTCAATCGATAAAGACTCAAATTTGACAAGAAAACAATCTTCTTTATAGACATAGTCGAAAATTGCATTTAATTATTTTGCATGTTAATAGCATTTCAATGCAATATGGAAATTTTCATCCCTTACGTAAATTTTTCATACAATGCCATGACATTATAATGGAATAAAATAACATAAACATCAATGCATTACTACAATAGTTTCGGAAGATTGTAAAGTGCTCTTCAAGGTGTTTAATTACATCTGACATTATAATATTATGTGTGCATGCATATATCGAGTAGGGAATTCAATCTCTCGTGATTTTAAAGACATTCATATGGAGAAAATATTGTTATTTGATATGATGAATCAATCAGATATTAAACAATAATTGGGTAGATATTATTTATGATATGAAGCTCCTGTGTTGTGCTGCATTTTGGTATCACAACAAAAATAATTCTAATTTTTGACAGAACATTTCAATTTATAACAAAAATTTGCATACAGATTAGGACAGTTTGTAATTTGAGAGCATCTACAGCATCTAAGGTCTCCCACATGGATCATCTCAAGTTACTCATCTTTGTATCTGGTAAATATAAGTGAAGTCATTATCATAACTCATGAAAAGTATGCTTCAGTGTCATTTAGTCATGTTAAGGATCATAAAATTTTGTTTACGATATGAGATGCCACAAGTCCAATGAAATATGAAACTGTGATGTAATTTTTTAACGTTTTTTTTGTAAGGTTGATAAAGGATTTTTTTTAAATTTACACTCATGAAAAAAAATTTAATAATTTGTTATTAAAATCTTGTTTACAAAAATTTTAATGAAAAATATTAAAATTTTAGTAAAAATTATTAAATTTTATTATATTTTTATTAAATTTTAATAATAGTTATCAAACAAGATTTTCTTGCATTTATATACTTCACAAATGCTCCCAGAAATGGCTGATACAAGTATGAGCCTTAATTCTCATACAAAGTCATACAAATTAATTGATAATTTATGAAGCACACAAAATTGTCACACATTTGTCAAAGTCATAAACATAGAGAAAGTTTCTCAGTTTTGACTTTAAAAAGCTTTATACTATGAATTAATTATAGTATAAAGCTTATTTTTCAAAGAAATTTTAATAACTTTTTATTAAAATCTTCGAACAATTTTAATAAAAGTTAGTAAATATACATCTTGCTAACTTTTTATTAAATTTTAGTATGAAAATTATTAAAATTTTAACGGTTTTATGAAATTTGAATGAAGTTTTACAAAACCAAAAAAATTTTAATAACTTTTATTAAATTTTAATAAAAGTTAGCAAGATGTATATTTACTAACTTTTAGTAAAATTCTTCATACATTTTTAATAAAAATTAATAACTTTTTTTCATGAGTGTATCACCAATTTTCAACTCATTCAGCACAATTCAGCTAGTTTAGCATGGTCAGGGCAATTTGACAAGTTCAACGCAATTCAGCAAATTTAATTCAATTTACCATGAATTAGCGAATTCAACACGATTCAGCTGAATAAGTCTATTGAGAAAATTTAGCACAAATCAATAAACACAGTCCAATTCAGCATGTTTACCCAAAATCAGCACAATCCAGCAAATTCAGCCTGATTCAGCACATTCAGCATGTTTAGCGCGTTCAGCAAAATTAAGTACAACATAGCCAGTTCATCATAATTCAGCTAAATTCAGTTAATTCAGCTAAATTCAGTCAACTCAGCTATATTCAGTCAATTCAGCACAATTCAGCTAATTCACTTAATTCAGGACAATTTAGTCAATTCAGTACTATTCAACTTATTCAGACCAATTCAGCTAAATTCAGTCAATTCAGCACAATTTAGTCCATTGCAAATAATTCATCAGATTCAATAAAAAAAAATTAAGCACGAATCCCTAAAATCCACATGCAAGGAATAAAATGAAATTGCAGAAAATTATCGTTACTTTCAATTACATCCATATTTACTATGGTATGAGAAAATGCATTTTGAAATGGCTTCAAGCTGTTTCCGCATTTATTGTATTAAACATTTTCTCATATTTACCTAAGCAAATGACTTGAATGTCTTGACTATTTAATTTTGATAATAGAATTTAATCCTTTTTTACGATCAACATCGGCATCTACGTCTTTTCATTCTCACGGCTTTGTATGACTAGTATATCGAGTATGTTGCATTTTATTTCATCCTTTTTTATTGGGCGCGCATTGAGAATATAAAAAAAATCCTTTTCATAAAACTTATTTGATTTATGATCATTTCTTGTCAAATTCAGTCATGTGAAATTCTCGAATTTTTTTTCTTATTAAACGAGCTGTCAAATTTTACGCAGAGACTCCTTTCGTCATTCAACAATTGCCGTGATCATAAATCTTCTTGTTTTTAGATTTTTTTGCACATTAAGAAAAGGAGAAGGAAAGACATTGATGAAGCTAAGTTATATTGTGTTGCATAGTTGTAAATATTTAATGAGATTTTCGTTCAAGGGTTGATTTGCGTTGAATTTTGAAATTTAATTTTGATTCTTATAAATCTGCTTGATTTCATGGGAGTGATTGAAAAGGATTTTGAAAGAGAATTTTATGCTTGAATTTTTGATAATTCTTAGAAAAGTAATTAAATCTGTTAAGATTCTTATTGTATACCCTTCTAACCTTCTATAAAGAACAAAAATAACAAACAACTACAATTAACTCAAAATTTTATGAAATTTTCTATCTAAAATGGAACAAAATTGCTACAATTTTGCTTATCAGAGCAATTACTCACGATAGTTCTCAACTCAAGGTTATAATTTAATTATCAAGTAGAAGCAGAGACGTAGCCATGTTGTGGTCCTTAGGTGTCTAGACACCCCCTAATTCTGTAAATCCACATATTAATTTTTGATTAAAAAATTTTAAAAAAATCAAAGAATCACAAAGTTTAAATTTCAATAATTTTTTTCAAAAATAAAAAAAAATTGACACCCGCTTCAAAAATACTGACTGCGCCCCTGAGTTAAAGCAGTCCCTTTCTAGCAATAATCATCGTAATTATTTATAAACCTTGTTATCAAAGTTTGCACTTAGAAAATCTTCTGACTCACGACTTAAATCTGTTGTGGATGAAGACAATTAAAGGCAATATTACTTCCCCAGATAAAAACTTATTCGGAACCTGAAAGGTCGTTATTAAATGATGTACATGATTCTTATAATTTATAAATTTAAGAAAATAACAATGAAATGGCTAGCCTATTACTACGTGAATGATATAAGGTAGGATAATACTAAGCTAACCATTTGTCTGGTTTTCTAGAGAGCTGTGTTCTATTTTTAGGCCCCTATACATTTAAAATTGACTCCTTTTTTATATCCAAAATTTGAAGAAAAACAAAAAGGACCTCAATTTTTTCTGGAAATTATTAAAATTTAGACATCATACACTAACGACCCCCAAGTTAAATTTACTACATCCGAAATTGTTTATTTTAGTGACATAAACATTTTTTATTGTGCAAAAATTACTAGTTCTAAAAAATTTGTAGCATGTAATTAACTTCAATCAGACACTGAGAGGAATTGTTGATGAGACATACATTTGTTGGCATTGTGTAAAAAACAAACAACATTTGCTGATAAGAAAAGAAAGAGAATAAATTTTTAAAAATAAATTATGCATCTCAAAAAATAATCTCACAGAAAGAGTAGAATAAGCAGTGAATTGTTTTCAAGCTGTTGTTTTAAAGATTTTAAGAAATAGAATTTCAAGTTTTAAATCTAGATTTTTGTGGAATTTAACAATATAATAATGAAGATCTTCTTCAGCATATTACTAATCTCAATCTTCATTCTCAATTTATCAGAGTCACGTCATTTCCCAAAGAGAAAAAGTGTTTATATTTGCCACAGAAACTTATCAATTGGTGCAAAAGTTCATGTTTTTCTGATGAAACTGATGGGCAAACATGACGTGCTGGGAAGTGATCACAAAGATGGATGTCAGCTTGTGCACACTTCTGACGCGAGTAGTGAAGAATCTGACAGCGATGAGATTTCTGTTACTCCGAGGAACTTAATCATGAATCGTAAAAATGAACCAAAGTGGGTGATTGATAATGACAGTCGATCAGATTGAAGATTAAGCTGTGATTTTTGAGCGATTATCGAATTGTGAATACTAAAATATTGTAAATAAAATAAAAAATTTTAAAAAAATAAATAAATTTTTGTAGATTTTTGAAATTTTAATTTTAATATTAATTTTTTAAAATAAAATTTGACTTTCCAAATGATTTTTTTTATTTTTGCTCAGATTTAAATTTTAAGTTAATTTTGAAATTAATTTGCTTTTAAAATTTATAGTAATATTATCAAAGCTTTAAGAACATTAATTCTTTAATAAATTTTATTAAATTTCTAATTTGAAAAAAATATTTAGTTTTTTTGTAAAATTAGAAATTTTATATATTTTGAAATTAAAAAAATTTTAAATATATTTTTTTGAAAAACAAATATTTTAGTTTTAGAAATTACATTATTCAAAACCAACTTTTTAGTCCTTTAAAAATTAAAATTTTAGTTTTAATATTAATTTTAATAAATTCTTATTTTAGAAAAATTTAAAAATATTATTTTTTAATTTATTTTTTAACTGTTAATATTTTTATTAAGAGATTTAAATTTTATATTAAATTTGAACAAAATCAATTTTTTAAAAATAAAAACAAATTGATATCCACAAAACACGTGGTCGCTAATCAACTTTTCTTATCAATATCAGTCTAGTTTCAGTTTTATTTTTACAAAACTGTCTTGTTTACATAAAAAAGTCACACTGCGTATAAAAACGATTTTTTATGAGATTTCTTTTATTTTCGCTCTCGTTTTTTGTTCGCGCTCTCGCTTGTGCTATTTTTTCTCACCGCTAAGTTTCGTATTAAGAAAGATAATGCGCCACAGTTGAGACTTGTTTCATCAAATAATTTCCTTCGATAGCTCAGTTGGTAGAGCGGTGGACTGTAGCGGTTGAGATTTACTTAAGCTTGAAACACTTGAGTGTCTTACAGATATCCATAGGTCACTGGTTCAAATCCGGTTCGAAGGATCCGTCGTTTTTTTTGTTCTTTTTTGTCATTTTCCCCTGTTCCCACATTTTCAAGTTCACATGCAATTCAAAAATGATGAAGTAGACTATTTTGAGGGTTGACTGCTACAGCTTGTTAATAGCCATCAGCAGCACGTTTTTTATGGTGTCGAGTACATTTTTTTAAATAGAAATTTAATCTCAATTGTGTTAATCATAAGATTGATTGAATGTCATTTAACTTCCGATAGTTCTTTTTTTGGGAATTTTTCTGGTTCAAAAAGGGAAGATTTTTGTTGAAACGATTAATTAATAAAATAATTGTTGCATTAAAATTGCTACAAATTGAGTTTCATGTTTCAAATTCCAACTTTTTTATTGCGAAACTTTCTCATGTACATTTTTATTATTGGCATGCTGCAACATGCTCCATAGAGGAATTGAAAATTTAACTAGAATGTCAAAAAACTTTTCTGATTCCGAAAAAGTTCATTGAACTAAAAAACGAGAAGATTTTTTTCATTTTCTCATGCAGTTTTACAGTAAAACAAAAGGGTTGAAGTGGGATTTTATGAAGTGACAATTCCAGGTTGCATGCACTCGAGATGAAAAAAAAACAGAGCGAGTTAAATTTGTGTCATTGTGTCGAAATTCTTCATGCCTTCATGCCGTAAATGGTGCGGAATTTTTTTAAGTATTTATTTCTCATCTTTTTAGTGCCTCAAAATTACAATTAATTTCCATTCTCAAGTACGACACACGCTCGTCAAATGACACTTCATTTTTCATATTAATTGTACCAAAAATATTTACTTGTGCATCCTTATTCAGCATCATGAGCATTTTGACATTTTAACAAATTGCATTTACAATTAGGGGTCGTTCAGTGATGACGTCCAGGATTTAGACTAGGAGTACAGGAAGATTATTTGATGTTGAAAATAAAATTCAAAATTTGAGCCTAAATAACAATTTTTGGTATAAAAAGTGTCTCAATTTAGGAAGGGGTTCAATATTTTGGTAACTAGGGTCGCCACTAGGGGTGTATCTAAGGTTTTTTGAGGATTTTTCAAATAATGACCTTTAAGCTAGTATTGGTTATTTAAAAATAATGCCCTTTAGAATAGTATTGGTTATTCAAAAAAATAAGGGGGTTGACCCCCAAACATTCTCCCTCCTTGATATCCCCCTAGTCACCCCTTTGGTCATTTTACCTTTGTTACATCATTGTAGAGATCTGAAACTGTATTATACTTCGTATTTATTATGAAAATAAGATCCCACTTGAGAAGGCGTGTCTGGAACTTCAAATTTATAATAGACATCATTTATGAATCGATCACTTATTGAAAATGTTATGCAACATTAACATGAGTCAGACAAAAAATTATGTTTTTATGTTCATAAAAAATGCATCGAACTGGTCAGTTTTTTTATTCCCATTTGCAGCTTGCCAATCCTCTTGACAAACAAAACACACAAAAGAAGGACATAAAAATTTATGTGACTGAAAGTTCATCAATATCAAATCATATTGAGAATAAATACAAATTATTTAAGTGGAAAAATGAATGCAGATCATAATGGATTAGTTGAATAGGAACACAAAACGATAACAATAAATTTGCGTACATTTTTTTATGAATTTAGGTTAAATAGATGACAGAAAAAATGGGATGCGTAAATATTTGATGAGCAAGGGATGTATTTTGACCATCAAAAATCAAAATAGAGTAAGTTTGTCTCTTTCGTGTCACAACTGAATGATTTTTATGACTCTTTGCATTCACATGTGATGGAAGGAAGGGGAATGAGTTTTTGTGTCACACAAATATGCTACTTCCAATTTATGATCTACAAAAATCAACTCAGTTCGTGAGAGAACACGGAACTGTCCAAATATGACAAAGACAATTGAATTTTCGTAGTGGTAAAGGCAAGGGACAGAAATTTATGATGTAATCAAATCGAAGCGTGTGTCAATCTCATTCTGATGCTCCTCATCATTGTCCTCATCATCATAATATTCTCACAACTTCCTGAATGCATTTTAGTCACTTTTTACTCTGCACTCGCATGTCACACACTATAAATTTTTATGAGCACATTTCGATAATTTTTAAATGCAGATTTTTCAATATTTTTAGAATGTCTTTTTATGGTTTTTGAGCTACTCACGCGCTTATTGTTTGATTATATTTATTTACTGATTTCCATATTGTTCTCTAACCCAAAATATTTTCATTTCTATTTCATCAACTGTTTATTGGCAATTGCAACAGGATGTGCGTTGAGGAACAAGGATTTTTTTAATATTCCTATGCATAAATGTATGAAAATAATTTTTTACAATTTCCGAAAGTTATTTCCATAAATTATGTTTAATGTGAAAAATTGCTAACGCACGATGTGAAGTGCTTGGTGGTTCTAAGAGCAATTTTCTAGTGAGTTATTGATATTATTTCATTTATTATATTTCACAGCAATTGAGGTAGTCAAATAAAGGGTGATATTGGCAATGTATGAGAATCTAAATTAAGGAAGTTTTTGTTTCACTTCCTTTATGAGATTTTTTTGGAAAGTTTCTAGGATGATGATTATTTGAAGATATTACTTGGAATTTACAACGTAGTAGAATTAGTTTTATGACTATGGCAAGAACGACGAGTATGGAATATTTTTTGTGGATTAAATTTTCAATTTATAATTAAATATGAACTCATTTAATTGTTGATATTCAGCATTTTGTTTAGGGGAAAGGGGGGAGGGGGGGTATTGGGGTGTTAAAACCTTGACGGAAGTTTTCTTCAATTTGCTAGGATTTTTTGAGAAGAAAATCCAAAATACCTCCCTAAACTTGGGCTTCCTTATAAAAAAATTCAAAATACCACCCTTAAAAAATTTCTGGCTACGCCCCTGATGGTGATGGTCTATCAGTCTTTAATTGGGATTAGCTGGGTGCATGAACACTTAATGTCTGGTTTAAATTGCCTTAATATAAGATCCAAGTCAAATCTTAGCTAAAAATACTAAAATCTAGTAGGATTCAAGTCTCATCACAGAGGCGTGATCAGAATTTTTTACGGAAGTCCAATTTTTTTTTTACTTCTTGTACTCATATAAAGGATTGTACTCATAAACTTAACACCAAAAAATAATATGTTTCTTAAACCGAAAAATCAAACAAATTTACTCATATTTTTATACTTTTTGTTAATTTTAACAAAAAAAGGGGTGGACCCCCTTAAACACAAGCTACATCCCTGTCGTGGAAGAAGATATATGACTTTAACCATAGTTTATGATATGGACTGACTCAGACATCTCGGTTAGCTACACTAACCAGTTTATTAGAATTTCAGCAAAAACCATATTTTGAGCCAATAAATTCGTGATTTCTCCAATATTTTAATTTTTCAGTCATCAAGTACAAGACATTTCGATTAAAATGAATCTTTACAAACTTCACGGTTCATTAAACTCTTGTTTACAAATTTTTGAAGAAAATTTTCCTTACTATGGGCCATAAAAAATTTTCACTTATAATGTTTACAAAAAGAAAATTCGAGAAACAATAAAAAATCATCACATGTTAGTTTAGCCACACATCACACCAATAATAAAAAGTACAATGCATTGTTTTGAATAGAAAAAATCTAAACATAAAAGGTGGAACTGTAAATTTAGACATTTTCATCTCAACCGACTATATTTTTCATTGCAAACAATTCTCATTCAGCTGATGCTAATTATAGATAACCACTGTTAATGTTTATAATTTTTCCTCTGCAGGAGAGCAAATGGAGAATAAAAATTGTTTGTACTCGAGAAGGCAAAAGTCACGAATTAAGTAAACAAAAATTAATTTTCAATTTATTGGATTATTATTTACATTCTAATTCCGTTTGGCTTAATAGAACTAAATATGTCATTTTTGATTGCAAGTCCAATTTGTAAGGAAAATTACAGAACGAAAAACTTTTTCCGGTGATTATGAACACCTGTCAAAAAAATAGTTGTCAATTTTAATAAATATTGAACCACAATAAAGTTAGTTGCCGCTAGTTCCATTTTTTAAAACGAATTAGAAATTAAATATTCACAAGCCACAGAAGTAACTGATGGGAAGTAAATAAAGCATGTAAATTGCAATAAATCAATAACCCTCCACGAATATGCAAAATTCAATGCCGATAATTGTATATCATTAAGTGCTGCATGCGCTCTGATTCTCTACGACAACTTCAGTCACTAATGCTGGGTTTCAATTTCCCGAATCAAAAAGTCAAATATTAGTTTTGGTTTGCATGCGAAATTCCTCACTTTTTTCCCAGTTCCTCTCTATTTTTGTCATGCTTTAAATTTTTCACAATTCTCACTTTTGTTTGCTCTAATAAAATTGAACAGCAAACTATGAATGATAAATGGACATTCAATATATGTGTACGTGGCTGTAGGAAGTGAATTTAATGAAGAGTTTCAATTTCACAAAAGGCATCGACTCAATTTCTGTGTCAATTTGAAACACTCGAAAAATTTGTTTTTGTTGCATTTTCAATCGCAATTGTCCGAAATAAATTAATTATATCCATAACAAATATGAAAGTCATTAATCAAATTTACGGATGTCTTTATTTACTGAATTTTATTTATTCATTCGTAATTTTCGTCCTTTTAGTTTTATTATTCATGTTCGATTGCTATGATTAAGTTGAGAGAACTGAACTGATTTTTTCATAGATAAATATATGCAGAATATTCTGATGATGATGATGATCAATCATTGATGTAATTATGAAAGTAGATGAGATTATGTCTTGGAGGGATTCGAGACGCATTTCTGGATTTTCATCATTTGTATTGTCCTGATTTAGGGACAAGGGATGGGCATTTGATTGCACCAAAAATTTGGTTAAAGGGGGTTCCAAAAATTCTAAAAATAATGGAATTCATTAAGAGATCATGAATTCAGTTGCGTTATAAGATTAGCAAATGGAGTCGACCGCGGCTATGGCCTTAAGCACTTATAGATACCAAAAATCTCATAAAATGGGTACCAATTTTTTTTATTTGGCCCTAAACTCCAAAAACCCTCGCTACACCACTGCATAAGTTGTTTAGTCTTAAAGATTGAATATCAAGTCACATGCCAGTGAATACGCTACATCACTCAGTGTCCATCCCTTGCCCTTCATTTCCCATCAAAACTGTCTAATGGTTCATCCCAATTTATACACAAATGCATGCTAATTTCCAACTAGATATCAATAGAAATTACTAATGAGAAATTATATTAAATTCGACAGAACAGAACAGTTGCAAAATGAATCAAAACTTTGTGGCTTTATACCATTTGCCAATTCACAAATCCACATTTACCATTCATCCCATGACTATTGTGCTGTCATAATTTTGTAACAAAGTAATTAATTTACTGGACAAAATTAACCGTTACTAATTATAGTGCACTTTTGCATTCGTCCATTGATAATTCATTATGTTATGTTCATCAATATGCGTACATGGCTCATTGAGCATCGAGTCTATGCATAATTTCTTTTTATCAACTTCCTCTTATTGATTTTTTGAAAACTGATTTTTAAGCACAAACAATGCAAGAGAAGTGTCATGACAGGTCAACAAAATGGGATCGTAAAGGCTACTTAAACAAATCTCCTATTGTTTCCCTCTCATTTCTGACCATCTGTTAACGCTGTGCCTGCAAACAATAAAAACTTTAAATAGGATCAAACTGAGTAGAATGCAACTGTAACCTTGAGAAATGCAACGATAAGTGTTATTTCTTATGAAACACGTGCAAATTCTCATTTTCCACATAATTTATGCAAGTTCATATAGTTCCTAAGGGGATTAAGTATCTTTGAATGTTAGGAGTCAAAACTAGAGGTTCTTAGTATGAAATATCGCTACTTAGTTGAGTTGAGAACAATAAATGAAAATTTGTTTGTATAAAAAAGTTGTTTTGTTGACTTTATGCTGCTTATTGTGATGATATCTAGTATTGTTAACAAATATGATAGGAATAGGGTAGATTTTTGCAAAAATTCATATCTTAATAGATACCCAGACAGCATCTAGGTCAGTCAAGAGTAATATGGATATCTAGGAACTTAAATATTACAGCTAGTCTCGATTTCATCAGGATGTCTGGACGTTTAGACCAAAATTTATCCTTAGAAAGAATCCGATGAAAGTTTTAAAAATATCTTCATTGTTAAAATTTAAAAAATACTAATTTTTATTTAAAAAATAATTTAATTTAAAAATTAATAATTAATTTTTAAAAAATAATAATTAAGTTTTTAAAAAAATAATTTATTTTTAAAAAATAATAATTTACTTGAAAAAAATAATTAACTTTTAAAAAGTAATAGGTAATTTATTTTTAAAAAATACTAATTAATTTTTAGAGAATTATAATTTATTTTTAAAAATTAGAAATGCTAAAAAAATTGAATTTTTTTCAAAAATGCATCCAAATTTCATAAGAATAGTTATTCAATAATGCCTTTTTTGCCTATGATTAATTCAAATAATTTTTTATATCATAATAATTATTTCAACACGATTGTTCTAAATGCATTGTCTGGTTTATTGCCTAACATTTGCATGAGTATTGAAATTTCCTTTGAGATTTCTCGTTGATTTCGTGTCCAGATATTAATTAGACCTTAATATAATATCATATGGCCATAACAAAAAGTTGATAGAAAATTACAGCAATTAAAAGATATTTTCGTGTTATTTAGCAATTATGGAATAATATCTCATATATTTAATTAACCCATTAAGATGTTACAATATCAAGCAATTCTGTCAACTGACTGTTATATCTTTCACATAGGATCTAATTGACTTAAGTTCATTTTTATTTGTACACTCATTTATCAAGTCAAAATCATGAAAGAAGTCATTATGCACATGAAGACGCATAATTTTTGTTAATAACTTAATTGTTGAATTTGGGATAATAAAATGAATAAAAAGGGAACAGAGAAAATGATAATGAAGCATAGTCCATTTAGCTCCTTTAATGAAATGATTAACGTTTGAAAAAGTCTTTTGTTGGTTTTATATTTTAGTGTGTGTGCATCAATTATCGAGCATCTCTTCAGGTCAACATCTTCTGGATGAAAAAGTCTGTGGAGATTTGAATTTTATTAGCTTTAGTTTGAAGCGATTGATTCATAAATGGACTAAATGGTCATTTGTTTAAGACATTAGGGATACATCAGGTGTTTACTTACTCCCTGGAAATGCCTCTGACCCTCCCCCCTCGTTACAAATTTTTAATGAAAAATTTTTTTTAAGTATAGTCGGTTACCAAAACTCAGACCCCTCTCACCCTTAAAATGCGGACATGATAAGTGAACGACTCCTTACAAGTAATGATAGAATCATCAAATAAATCACTAATCAGAAGATAGAACTCTGCAAGTAAAGTTATGGATGCATCTAAGGTAGTGTGGTGTCTGAACAGAGTAGAATCTGGGATACCGAGCCATGTGTAGGCTATTCTGCCAGTATGGGGTCAAGGAATCTGTGGCCGAGTGGTTAAGCAACATACCGGATATCTGTAACCTTCTTTTGTTAGGAAATGGGTTCGATTCCCACTAGAAGACGATCTCTCAATCATTACATAAATTGCTGTCGATAATGACAAGGATTTACACAATTTTCACGACATTGCAGGTAGTTCCGAGTTACAACCTAAATAAAGGCTTAAAACATATCAATTTTCCCCACAACAAACCAGAATTCTATCAATTTTCATCACTCAAAACTCCAACAATTCTAAGATTTTGCAAGAACCTTCCCCGTTATTCCAATCTAAAACAGCTATTCTTAAAAAAATTAAAGTTCTCAATCACAGTTATAAAAAAGCAATTTAACAAAAGCAATCACACCTATTGCATATAAACATTTTTTCATATCAAATAATCAACACAAACTACACTTATCTCAAGTAAAATTATTTCCTTCGAAAACTTCATACATCAGCAAAAAAAAAACATAATTGCATAGCCTATAGGAAAGAAAAGAGTCACAATTGAAAAACATACAGAACAAAAAATAGTGGAGGGGAGAGTTTCGATGCAGCATAGGACAATACACACATGAAAGTGAAAAGAAACATCACATGTTTTGATAGATATAAATGCATTTGAACCACTCACACATAGGCATATAGGCATAAACAAAAATAATAGAATCGCTGCATAAGAATAACGCAACAGTATAGCGTCAGTTTTATTCTTGATCTCAGTCGATTCAGACGTGTTTTTGTGAACAGCTCTTAAAAATAAAAATAAAGAGAGTTTCAAAAAAAATAAATAAAAAACATTTTCAAAGTTGATCTCAAAATAAGTGAAAAAAATATAAATTTGTTCTTAAAAAAATAAGAAAAAAAGACATTAAAATAAAAATGGCAGTTCCATTTAATATTCCCGACGAGGAAGAAGTTGCAAACAGTGAAATTTTGAGAAATTCTCAAACATCAAATTCACAACCAAGTTCACCAACAAGACCAATGTCGATTCCAATAAGAAGTGACAATTCACAACAATCCTCGCCACTTCCCTCACCAGTTGACAATGAAATGTTGGTGCAGGCATTTTATGAAGCACTTTGCAGATGCTCACAAGGTTTGTAGATGTTTTTTTGTTGTTATTGTGCAAGTTTTAAGAATATTTGGAATTTTTTGAATTTTTAAAAATTAAAATTCAATTTTAAAAAAATTAATATACATATTTAAAAAAATTTGTTAAAAAATTTAAAAATTGAAAATTTTAAAAAATGTTTTAACTTAAAAAATATAAAATTTTTAAAAATTATAAAATCTAATAAATTTTTTAATTTATTTTCAACAGAACTCCCAAACTTCCACATCAGTCCACCATCATCACCATCCAGTCCATTCAATCAAGGACATTTCATCTTCCCACCAATCTCAGAAAACTTCCAATCGGCATCTCCATCAACTTCAGTCTTCTCGTCACCACGCAGTAGCTTCAGAATCAATCAGACAACAAGACGACGATTAGACTCGTATGGAAATCACTCACAATACAGCCATTTCAGTGAAGACAGTGGCATTGCATTTGAACATGACACAACAAATTGTGAGCAAATTAATCAAATTGAGGAAGAAATTTTAAGCGAAGTTCCACAGCCAAAAAGAAAATCCAGCAATAAAAAGAAACCAAAAGATGCCAACAAGAGTTCAAAAATCACAAATTTAGTAATAAGTGCCTTACAGTTTGTAATTGATACTTTGAAATAGAAATTATAATTTTAAGAAAATTTTTAAATCGTAATTGATCTCATAGATGAAATCGGATAAAAGCAAATATTTTTCAAAAGATCTCAAAAAATTAAATAATAGAAATTAATATACTTCAATAAGCGTAATTGTGATATAAGATTTAACATTTTAGTAGGTTTAAGAAATTAATCAAAAATAAAAAATATTGAAAAAATTTTAAAAACGATAAATTTGATGATTTTTACTAAATTTTAGATTGAAATTAATTTTTTTCAGCATCTAAAAATCTAATAGCGACGTGTCCACAGCTCATACTTGTAATATTTACATCCACTCTATGAAATTAAATTTTTTATTACAGCTGACAAAAGTAATACCCACAATTACTGAAGTAATATTCAGTAGCTTGCATATATATTTTTGCAGCGGTTTTGCTAATTTTTTTACGACGCAAAAAAACTTACAATTTAACACTTTTATTAGCTTGTTTTAATAATAGCTTTATTAGAAGCAGAATTAATTTATTTGCTTTAAGATTATCATCGTTTTACGATTCTTGCCTGGTTTATGATTTTATGTGATGTTTGTAGAAGACTTATATGGAATATTCAAGGATATTTTAGAATTTTTCACGGAGGAGTTTTATTAATTAGTTTAATTATAATATTTTAGATATACAGAAAAATTAAGAAATTTAAAAAAATTAATTAAAACCTTACTGAATAGAACTGTCAGAAGATATTCTGTTTAGTTTTCAAGGATCAATAGAAAGAGTAAAACCATAGCTTTCAACCAAAAAGGTGGACTTTATCACCTTGTGATTAGGCAACATATCGAAAAATCTGTAACCCTCTTTTGTGAGAACGTGGGTTCGATATCCACTAGAAGCCGATTTCTCAATCATTATATTATAAAGTGTTGTCGATATGACAAGGATTCACAAAATGCTATACTAACACTTTATTGGAAATCTCTGGTGTCCTTCTATAAATCTTATAAGCTATATTCATAAGAAAAATTCAGTAAAAAATATTCTTAATGATCGCAATATGAAATCATTAGCAAATGCATGAATTACAAATGAACAAGGCTACTTTACATTAAAACAAATGTTTCTTGTCATCCAGCAGCGTAGCCAGGATTGTGGAAGTGGGAAATACATTTTCTTTTCAAACTCCTCATTCGTTTTTAATATTTTACAGTTTAGTTAATAATAAAAATTAATTTTCAAAATAAGGTCACTAGCCACCTCACTCCTCACTATGCCTCTGTTGTCATCAAACTTACAAGCAGAATAATTAAAAAAATACAGCCAAGGATCTTGGAGTCTGAAAATTATTTTTCTAAACAAATAAACTTAATTCAGGAATAAGTTTTGAAATTTAATATTAGCATCAAAACCTCATCTATAACATCCATAATAAAAATCAAGCAGAAAGCAATTTTCGACCAAGAAAAATTAGAAAATAGATTAAAATCTCGTGAACCTGCCATAAATGTACAAAATCAATGTGAAACACAGTGAAGCATTTACACTAATTCCAGCTTTTAGTCATTAATTTTCCTAAAATTACAACTGTTCCAACATTACGATTACATTTTGTTCTTTTCTCTATTATTTATTCGTAATATTTATTTGTACTATCCATTAAGCGCTGCACTTGAGATTTTTATTCTGACTTATGATCCACGTGCAGGTTTATCATTCAAATCACGAGTGAAACAAACAATGATATTCTATAATGTACATTAATCGAAACTTTGTCTTATACTCTATCATTAATTCTATTGAGTCAATATTACTAGCTTTTAAGGGGGCTGTTCAAAAATGATGTACAGGATAAATTGGGATTTTTAATGGCAGCTTCCTCAAAATTTTCAAAATAAATGTCAAATAGACACAGACCCCCAGAGGTCTGGGTGTGAATATCCCCAGAGAGGAGGGGGGCTGGACACCCTCAAAAAATAATAATTTTTTTTTTACAAAATAATTTGGATCTTCATTTAAAAAATGTTTTAAAAACGCTTCTGCCCAAGATTCCCGCTCTCCTAGGTCACCAAATATTAGACGTCATTAATTAATAACCCCTTTTATGTACAAACTTCTTATAACGAATTTTAATTTATTCTATGGATCTTGAAGTTAGTAAAAAAACACAATGCATCAATATACACAATTTGTTTGTAAATGCTGCATTAGCATTAAGAATAAATCAAAGTTTGTATAGTACAGTCAAGACTATGGAACATGATCCATCTATACCTGTATAAAACCCATTTTAAGTCACTCGAACACTTTCTGTATTTTATTTTATTTTGTGTTTTTCTTAAATCTAATAAAAAGTATGATTACTACACATCGTCATTATTATTATTGATATTATTACTACCAAGCGTAGTAACGTAAAAATTGGAAACGAAGAAAAATGAGAAGAAAGATCAAATTGAAAGGGACAGGGCTGATAAATAAGAAACTGCATAATAATAATATGTAATATACTCATAAAAAATTATTCTTATTTTTCTTATTCTTCTCTTTTCAAGCTAAATTATGGAACTACTTCTTCTTCGTCTTTCTCCATTTCTATATGCTCATCATATCAAACACAAGTGTTCAAGTCTCGATTTCATCTCTCTCCGAACAGCACGCAACGATCGAGACACTACAATCATGTTTTTCTTCTTATTTTACACACGTCTCACTCGTTCTCGTTTCTTATAAGCAGGCACATTGACGTTGCAGGCTAGAAAGAGAGAAAACAATAACAAAGCCTAAAAGCAGTTCAATGCCTTTTTTACGATAAAGTTTACATAAAGAAACATCAACGTCTTTTTTTTGTGTGTGTATGGAATTATATACTTATTTTATCTTTCGATTCTTTTTTGCCTTGATTTTCTTATTGCTATACATGGGGGCTGTTGATCAGTTAGGATATGGTGTAATTTGAGATGGGTCAGGATTTTTTTCATACATTGTCACATATGGAATTTGTTTGTTCGCTTCTTGTTTATTTTTGCAAAGCATTTTTTTAGTGCTCAGTGATTTTTATTTATTATTGCAAAGTGGTAAAGCAGTAGGGTGTCTAACTGCGCAGTTTTTTTGAGGGATTATCGTGATTTTGCAAAGAATGTCCCATATTTTGGACGGGAGTGGAGAGGTTTTGTTGATTTTTGTGCTATAAATCAGTTTAGTTGATTTAGATTGTCTATTGACAGGTCATGGTGAGGTTTAATGGTTTTTGAACCAATTTTGTGAAAAACAAGGAGTGCAGTTGAGTGAGTCCTTGGTATAGACATTATCAGAATTTTTTTAAGGGGGTTTAAATAATTATTTGTGGACTTAAAAATCCTTAAAACGAAGTTTTTAATTATTTAGGGATATTTTACCATCGATGAAAGGTAATTTTGCACCCCGGTGGGCTAGGTTAGGTTTTTAGGTGAATACCAGCACCTACCCCTGTACTATGCACCTGGTGTATAGCCTGGGGGTGGTGTAAGGGTAAATGTAGGTGTTAGGGCCAAAAGATATTGAAAATTGTATGTGAAATTTTTTGTACACCTCATAAAAATTAAAAATGGAAAGGAAAATTAAAGCTGGATTACACTTTGAGCAGTCGGACCCCGCCTACGAAAATTCGAACCCCACCATCCATATTTTTTGGATACACCCCTGCAATGAATCTTTCTTTCTCCTAATTCTACCCCCTCTATCTTCAATTATTATTAATAAATCTATCTATGACATCTTGGACCTGGATACTCTGGATTACACTTGGATTATTAGTAATCGTAAGAAGAAGGTATACCAAGAAACAGTACCAAGAATTATCTACATGAATCCTTTCAACTACAAACTCAATACAGAACACAAAACATGACGAAACTAACGAACTGATCCACTAACAAAAAAAAACGAAAATATCAATTTTTGTAAAACGCAATAGAAAAAAATGGATGAAAACATAAAAAAATCAGATAAAACTAAGATTTGGTTCCTCACAATTGGTGCCAAAAGCATATATGTTTTAATTTATGATCGATTTATTTATTTTTCTATCTCCTCATTCTCTTCGTTCGTTCAATCCATTTTCAATAGACCAATGCAACGAATGAGCTTTTTTATGATCATAAATATTCTTGACCTGTCACTGCTTAAGCCTAATAAATTTCCTACCATTATTTTGTGTTGTAATGCTGATTATAAACTTTTTTTCTCTTCCATTCTGTCTTCTTATTTGTTTGATTCTATTCTTATTCAATGAGATGTGCTACAAATAAGTGCCATAGAGAGAAAATATATTATTGAATAAATATTAAGTACGTTAAATGCCCATTGAAAAGAATAAGATACCTGTTAAGTATGTATTTTGAAGATGTTCAATCTTTTACACAAATTGTATTGACAGGCATAAGCTGTCAATATTTATTAGATTGTCTGTCGTTTATTCATAAATCATTGTTCATCTATTTAATTTTATTATATTATTTTTTTGGAGGCTTATTTATATAAAATTTGAAGATCTTTATGGCGATAATGCTCATAATATCTACGAACTTAACAATCGATACCATTAATTATGATAAACAGAAATAGATTATTTTTCTGGTAGAAAATAATTTTTTTAACGGAAATTTAAAGAAAAGAGCAACAAAGTTGATGTAAATCTTGTGTTTTGGGAGAGACGGGATGTTGCCTTCCTTTGCCATTATCTTCTTCAGGTGTAAATCAATAAAGCTTAATTGATCAGATGGTCAATTTAGATTCCAATTCTATTGAATTTGTATTACTTATTAGAGGCATAATAGCCCCAAAGGAACCCATTGTTGAATTTTAATATTCCAGTAATTTTTCATGTTAACAACGCGCCTTTATGAATTATGAGAAGGAAGACGTGTTAAATGTCTACATAAACGAGCCAGACATGTCGACTCCTTCATAAACACGATTCTTCATGAGTGCTGTGTTGAAAATTTTTGAAGTAAAAAAATTATTATTTTTAAGGTGTTTTTTGGCAGGTATATGTGTATTGCCAATTCTTATTCATCATTAATCCACAATTTGACATTATCCATTCCAACTGCATAACATCAAGACCAATCAAGTAATTTATCAAAAAATCATTATAAATTAAGATCTACAATTTATCACATCAACTCATATCTAATAAGGAAATTTGATACGTTACAGATGTCTGTTATCTATCAGCACAGCGACTCGATGCCATTTGGGTTAAAAGAGTTCTATAAAGGACTCCTACAGGTCGTCAAAATATTTATCACTAAGAATTACAATAAATTATGATAAATTGACATAGCAGACTTCATATTTACTTTATAAAGTGCCATAAATGTAATCATTGCAGTCACTTGACTTTCATCATTTCACCGCGTCATGCCATGTGTCTCACTTTTCTCTTTATTTTCTTCCTTCATGCTGCTTATTTAATTTAAAAAAATATTATTTTTGAGTGAATTTTTTTTTTTCGGATAAAAATTGATTATCTCAGTGCTGAAACTTACTTTTTAGCAATTTAATAATCATTTCGATATTGTAGACATGAAAAATTTATTTTGTTATAGGTCATTAACTAGTTAAGCACCCCAAAAACTTTTTTCATCGCTGTTTTCAACCCTAAAAATAATTCAATATTTTTTTAAAAAAAAGTGGCAAAATAAAAACAGATAGAAAGTTCTATTGATGATGATTTAAACACAAAAAAATTCTTTCATCGACCCCTCATAGACTTTTTTGTTTTCTTTTTTAGCACATTTAAGGGATTTTGTTTGAAATAGAACTATTGTGGACACTTTGTCGGTAATAATGACTGATGTCCCAAATGAATCTACATGAAAGGTTTATTAGAGTGCATTTTAGGTACACTGATGGCTTTCATATTTAGGACCAGGCTTGGGAAAAGGATTTTCGTCCTTATCAACTCCTATTGGAGTTAAATTCACTAAAAGTGACCGTCTTCATACTTTTCATACAAAATTTTACATAATTTGCTTAAACTTCTGCATATGTTTACCAAAAGTGTTAAAATTTTGCATTCAGGTACCTTAACTGTGACCTAATATAGAACTCAATATATCATTGCATTCCAAGGTCTTTATAACAGTGAAAAATTCATCTTCAGTTGTAACTCTGGAATATTTTGTTCAAATTAGATGAACTTTGACATGCAGGCTCTCTGGTTATACCAGAATATAAAACTAATGTCAATCTAAATTTTAAGAAGCTCAAATCTACTGCAAAATTCATTTTTAAATTATTTAAAATAAGAAGAACCAGAAAAATGCGCTTTAATGCAACATCAATGTGGACTTTCTTACTTGTCTTGTTTATTTTCATAAAAAGATTGTGATTTTTTTGTCAGTTCAGGCTGAATAGAGACTAAAGTTCTAATATTTTTGTCATCGCAAATGATCCTTGAAGAATTTCTCTCTTTACAAACTGTTAATGAACAATCAGTTACTCACTCTCTGCGGTCAATGGCATTATTAACGTCAGGCATTTTTGACCCTTTCCATTCACCCGTGTTGCTGCGTTTTTTTGATTTATTTCATTTTCACAGTTATAACTTTTCAGTTTCATTTCAAATTGATTTGATAAAGTGACAACATTTAGCTGCAGATTGACGATTTGTCAAGTCAAACAATTGTGGATGGAACCACATTTTAAAACCGCAATCATTTCATGTCTCTGTCTTCTCATGCTCAAGTGCTTTGTTGATTGTCATATAAAAAATCTACGGAATCAACCGGAACAATAATACAATGTCCTTTATTCAGCATAAATCTTCCCTTAATCGACATTTATCACTTTTTAAATTGAACTTAATATTTTCATGTACCGTACACTTTATGATGCTCAATTCAATGAGTTGAGGCTATTTATATTAATAACTTCCAATACATTAAATCCCATTTAGAGACAACTTTGTGTCGAGCATGTTAACCCATTAAAAAGTGTTGACCATTAACATCCATAGAGCAATTTGAAGAAGAAGAAGAAGGAAAAGAGTTAAGTGAGATCAGTTTAATGTCCAATTTTATTTTCTACACTCATAATTTATGCGCATTAAATTCTCATTTGGACTCAAATTATTGGAAATTTATGCAAAAATCTTCAACTTTTTCTCTCCTAATTTATTGCATGAAAAGTTTTAAACAAATTAATCGAAAATCATATCCACATACATATAGGAACAGTACATGCATGCACTAAAAATTTGAATAAACTAAATGAGATTTATAGCTGCGTAATAATTCATTAGAAGCAGTCAGTTGTTTTGTCTACTGATTTCTTGATTCTTTTCTGCATCATTCAAGTCACGAACATCTTTCGAATGTCATAATGTGAGCTTCTTATTTACATATGTAGATTCAAAGCATAAAAAATTTAAAGAAAGTCCTCGTGTTATAGATCGAGGGACTTCAGCGCATTTTTGTGTTAGCGATCAGTATTTGATTAGCAAAGTACTGCATATTAAATAAGTCAATCATGAATATTTTGTGACTTAAATAAATTCGACGGCTCGATAACGGTTTTTTGGCATTCAAATTTTCTACCGGTCAAAATATATTTGAAAATTTCCCGCGTAAATACACTTGAAAATCATTAATTATAGTATAATTAACAATTTGCACGGTGAATTTTCATATTTTAAAATGGTTTGTCATTTAACGGTTTTTTGAAATTCAAATTTTCTAACGGTCAAAATATATTTGAAATTATCCCACTTGAAGTTGGCTCTATTGTATTTAAAACAAAAAATCATTAATTATAGTATTTAGCGATGGTTTTGAGATTTTTAAATGTCCGGGGGGCCAATAACTCGATGGCACGGAGCTAATACAAAAAACTAGAACTCTCTACGATGTCTAGATAAAAAGTTTTTCGAGTGTTCCA
This sequence comes from Chironomus tentans, assembly GCA_963573255.1. Taxonomy (NCBI): domain Eukaryota; kingdom Metazoa; phylum Arthropoda; class Insecta; order Diptera; family Chironomidae; genus Chironomus; species Chironomus tentans. The sequence goes on from OY754303.1 coordinate 13,165,164, forward strand.
GCCGAACAGCCGAACAGCCAGACAAAGTGCATTATTAAGCTACCTTTTTAAAACAAGTTTCAAAAATGCGCTAAAAATCATCAGAGTAGGCATTTAAAAAATAACAAAATACAATTCTTATCTCACTTTAAAGTGCGTCACAACTCTTTTTCCAAACAACAACAAGCAACAAGAAAAAAACCAAACAAAGCACAGCAAAGCCTGCTAATAGAACATAATCTCGAAAGACAGAAAAAGAAGAAATTGCAAAAGAAGCTCAGCAACAAAACAAAACAAAAGAAACGCTAGCGATGATGATGTTGAGAAGTTTAGAATATGAAAAAAGGTACAAACAACTTAACTGCTGATATTTCTTCTTTTTTTACTCCAATGCAGTTAATAGTCAGCACGACATGGACATGGAGAGAGAGTAAATGAAACACAATCAAGAAGAAGAAGAAACCTGTTGTGAGGCACACGTGCGTTTTACTTACTTGCTTGCTTACTGCTGACCATTTATTTACAATCATCCAAACCCGTTAAAATTGAACTTTATACATAAAGTTCAAGTTTATGGCAACAACCAACTCCTTTATGTCTCGTTATGCTCATTTGCTAATAATAGATCAAGCATTGATAGATTCTGCGTGCACAAATGTGTATGAGGAATATTCTTAGACTAATTATTACTAATTGGACTGGCGTTGTCAAAGACATCTCTTTAATAAAAGTATATCCATTTCATAATTGAATGTTTCTAGCTTACAACTGTATAATGTGCATGATAAGATTGCTACTCAATGTAATTAATAGAAATGGATATTGTTGCATAATTATCTCGCTATTCCATTTGCACACGTGGAGTTGAAGTTGAATTTATATTTAATCAGCATATTGTGATGGGTTTCACACTTATCAGGTGGCTGGAATTGTGGTTTGGGATCATTGAATTGATTATTAGTATATTGAGGTTTAAGACTCATTAAAATATTAATTTGAGGTTATTGTTGATTTGTAACAGTTATTTTGAATTTGAATTTTCAGAACCATACAAATTTTGAACGAAAGATCTTTCATTCAGTTTCGTTAAATTTAGTGCACCAAAAATAAAGAAGTTAAAAATCACAAAATCATTAAAAATTGATGTTACAGACCAATATCTATAACTGTATCTTGTAAAATCATTTAAATAACATGGTTTGTACTCAATATCTCAACAAGAATAAGATCAATTATTGATATTTCCAATCAAAATCAAACAAAACATTAAATTTAAATCCAGTATCACAAAGAACTTATCAGCATTTCCATTGGCGACATCAGCAGATAATACAAGCGTATGTTGCAACATAAATAATTAAGTATGGTTAATAGAAATCAGTCTAATGCAAGTCATTGTCTTCTTTTCACGTCTCATTGATTGATTATTCATTTTTTCTTGCTTTTTGTTCATATCTCGTCATCTTTATCAATTTTCTCTCCATCTCCAAATCCATGTCATTCAAATTTTCGTTTCAGCACCAACGGCCGTTAAACTAAAGTCAAGGAGGAACAATAAAAATAAGAAGAAAATTTCTTCGTGTAACGCAAGTAGCAACTGTGAATTCGTTATGGGCATGATGTTTTATGATGTTTGAAAAAAAATATAATGATAATATGAAAATGAGATGAAGAAGAAGGAAAAGTGAAGAATGATGAAGCAAAAAAGAGAAACAAAAATAATCAAATAAATCTTCTTAAATCGAAATTAAAACTTTGAGAGAATTGAACCGAACTGAGCTGAAGTTGAACTGTTTATCATTCTAATTATATACATTCGAGTCAGAAGAAATAGAAAAGAAAAAAGCAGAAAACTTACCTATCGAGTTGACTACTCCATTACACGCTACAATGAGTTGCGTGCTCTAATCTATTGAAACAACAAGAAATCACTTCTTCTTCTTCTTCTCCCATTCTGGGTCCGTCCACAAAAATATCGAGTTTTAAAGCTTCAATTCCCGATAATTAAAAATAAATTGAAAATGAAGCAGCAGAGATGAAAAATCATCGCTTATCACTGAGTGAGCATCTTTATGACAAAATTATGCATCAAACAAATTAAAAATCTCGATATGGAGGAACTGTCAGAGACTTATTTGATCAGATGCATCTTTATCGATTATTTCTGTGTTTTTACAAATTTTCGACACATCTAGCTCCTCGCCTTTCTCTCAATATTGTTTTGGGAGATTGTTCATAAATTATGTTTAATATTTAGGCGGGAATAGAGGTGAATCAGCATCAGTGGTCTAAGTGGCATTACTTGTCGAATGTCCTGGGTTCGATTTCTGGTCAGGTTTAATTCAAGAAGCTAGGTTCGTGTGCTGGGTGTCGTATTTTCTAAATAATTTGTCACCAAGTTCCAAAATTGTCATTTCTTGATAGACGTCACTTGTTAACTTCCTCCAATATTATTATTTTATTTTTATTTTTTGGTTGAATCCCCAAAAGGTTTTAATTTTCATTTCGTTTATCGTTTTGACGTTCTCAATTTAACAAGTGTCTGAGTTTCTTTATACGTTAACAGAAGAACCAGAAGAAAAAAATAAGAACTGCATTTGAAAATCGTAGTAAGATTTCTTTATTGAACACCTGTGGCTCCGTAAAATTTATGTATAAACTGTACACAAGAAAATGGTGAAAATAAAACGAGGAATAAAACTGTCGAGAAAAGAGAGCGAGAAGAAGGAACGAACAGCAGAAGAAGGCATAAAAAAGTGGACAAAAGCAGAGAAAATAAATAAAAAATAAAATAAAAAGTTTACAGCTCCGAAAATGAATTGAATATTGTTAAATGGATGCAATGGATGAGCATATTAAGGAACAATTAATGTCTTTGGGTCAATTAGGAACCAGAAGAAGTAAAAAAAGATAGTTTATACTTTAATGGATTTATGTTGTTTACTAAAGCATGAGATTCAGAGTCTTTCTTGGTTCCATACACATGTGTAGAGAAGCTTAATCTTTCATAATATTTTTACGACCCATTCCACTTCCATTTCTGTTTATTTTTTGCCATTGATTTGTTCCTCTTTGCGGGGGTGAATATTCTCATATATCCAATAATGTTCAGTAAGATTCTCTCTTTTGTTATCATCAACTATTGTGCATTAACTGCTTCACTATTCTCCTTCATAGATGACCATGGACTTATTTTTTATGGACGGATCTTCATCACATTATCAGGTATAGACAATAGCCGACACGTTATAACATGATTTTCCAATTTTCGTGCTTGACTTTTTCATCCTTTTTGCTTTTATGCTTCTTCTTTGTTGCTACTTATCTCTTATTTCGGTTATATTTTGTGTGCATACAAAGCTCGTTCTAGTTTAACGTCTCTGGATATAATTATCAAAAATTCAATGTTGACTTTTGGAACAGTAAACAATATAGAAACTCATCTTCTAGGGTGGCTTGCCATTTATTTTAGAAATTCTCTGTCCTTTTATCTTTTTGCGATAAAAACATCCGCTTTTCAGCAGCAATAATTTCATCTCAAGATTATTCATTTTTCCTTGATGCAGAACGAATCTGCAGACACCATATATGACGACGACAATGAGAAAGAAGACGTCGCTTATTCAAATATAGTCATTGATATTGGCGCCCGTTTGTTATGTAGTTTGTATTACGGTATTAATAAAGTAAGTTGGCTATTATGAAATAATTAAGATTACTTGGTATAATCGCATTAAGGTTTTTTTACGTGATTACTAATTTATAGTGAAAATTATAAAGTGGTTCTTAAAAAGATTTTAAAAGGTAGAATTTAATTTGATTCTTTGTTTGAATTGAAAAGATTCTGACTCGTGCGGTTAGCCTTCGACAAAAAAGTATGTTGCTGATTGATTGAAAATTATCTGTAATGCTTAGAGGAACTAATCTGTAATATTTTCCCTGGGGCAAATCTTTTGGTATACCTCAACTATTGTCTTTAATATGGCAAGTGTATACCCGAGAAACCGGCCCAGGCCTTTGTTCTACTTGAAAATTAGATTTTTTCAATTATAATATTCAATATTCTTTTTAGGATATGAAGTGATTATCCAGAGTCCAGACCCCCTCTCAAAAAAATGCTACATGAAAAAAATTTGAACCCTCTTAAAAAATATTTGGTACGCCTATGACAAAGGACAAGAGGAAAGCTACTTTAAGGTAGTATTCATGGGTTTAGGGGGGGGGGGGGGGTTAAAACCCTTTCCCATGGAATATTTTCTTCAATTTGCTAGCTTTTATTTAAAAATAGCATTAGAGAGTATACAGAGGCATAACAAAGGTGGGGAAAGAAGCGCATAAGAAAGATGGAGCTTTATCAACATTTTTCCTGGGGCACATTCGCTACGCGTATTCTAGTTATACAGTCTATAAAACGATATCCAACTCACTGACAACTTTCGTAGGATATTAATTGCTAAAAGGAAAAAACAGATAAATCAACAGACTTAAATAAAGAAGAGAAACAATCGACAGTCTCATTAAGTCTTAGACTTTGCACGTTTTACTTATAAAAATTATTCAAATTCCAATATCTGAATTTTTATCTTAAATCAAAGCTATTTGCGAATATCCCAAAAATTATTGCTGATTCGATCGCAAAATTTCAATAGTCAGCTATTAAGAGAAAGTTCCTAAATCCCATCACCATCTCAAATTTGTTCTATTTTCCAAAAAAAGAAGTAACGGGATTATTATCTTATCTGAAGCTTCACAGTAACCAAAGCGCGTAAATTATACAAAAACAGACAGAACTGGAAACAAAAAGGTAAATTGCTAAATAAACAATCTTTTGTACACAAAAACAATGAACGATTAATTAACACGTTCTATCCAAAAATAATCTTCTTAGAAAAAAAAACTCTGGATGTCTCAATTACCTTCAATAATTACGATCAGACGCCATAAAGTCTACTTCATGTATACCTTTTTGTTATTCTTCTCTCTTCATAGTAACGATTTATTTATTTTCACATCTCTTTTCAAGTGTCAAACAACACGGGACATGAAAAAATAATATTTAAAGTGCAAGTCAAAACATAAGTTTTGAGTTCATTTTGTGTATATATAAATAACATGCTGACATTAGTCATAAAGTCCCGTTAATTTTCATTACATCTTGCCACACTTTTTTTTTTAAAAAAAAAATAAGAGTGTGTATCGATATTGAAGGCAACAATATGATTCATCATATTTTTTCTTTACTTAAGTGTATTTTAAATTAAATGAGAAAAAAAGAGACCTAATTGAATGCGTTTTCTGGTGGATTTAACTGGATATCGTGGAGTGGATGAGTATTTGTTATGTCTAGTTGTACATTTTTTGTAATGTTGCTATTTCTAGGCTCTTGGGGTTATTTATGATAATTGAAATATTATCTATTTTGAGGCCCTTGATATTTTGGGATTCAGAGAATAGAATGTCTTGTAAGGGACCTTTCCAAATGGCGCATTAGCACATCATTGACGAAGCAGTATTTTGTGATCATTAAATTGATAAATTTTGATAACAATTGCATGCCCAATGATTAGAGGATGCCTATAATGGCAATTTTATGGAAGTTTGATCCTGATATACCCTTGAAGACCCACCTTCGTTTACTACTCCAAAAATAATTTGAAGCAGTGATTATAAAACTGTTGCAAGTGCGACGCACTAAAGGTCATTGGGAAATTTAGATTATTTAGGATCCCAAAAACCAGGGGTGTATCCAGAAATTTTTTGAGGGGGGTTTTAAATCTCAAAATTGGAAAATTTATACTGTATTACCCCTTGCAGCGACACTGAATTAAGAACGATTGATTTCTGAACCTCAAGTAAAAAACTAAGTTCAAATTAAATGACAGTAACTTATAATCAGAAATGCGCCTTAAACCCTCATATTAATAAAAAAAAATCCAACTTGTTTGTGGCTTAAACGAAATCCAAACAGGTTTCAAAATTTCTCCAGAATCGCTACAAATAAATGTAGAAATAAGTCATTAGTTTTTTGTTAGCACACTGATTCTTATCGTTCAACAACTGAGCTATCCATTTCCATTTGCTACTTTATGTCATTCAACCGTCTCATGCCTTTATGTTAATCTTCTATTTTTTTATTCACTTATCACATTGTAAAATGATACGATTCATTTGAACTACTTAATAAGTGACATTTTATGGAGCTCTAAAATCATCAACAAACTATTAACAGTGTCCAATTACAGAGATTGCTTGTGTTTTTAAAAGAATACTAAAAATAAATTTTTCTAACGAGGAATTAAAAAACATGCTGATAAGATTTTTAATGCGTTTTAATTTTTTTATCGTATTTAAAAAATATTTATATTCAGACCAGGAATCGAGTTCAAGTTTACGAAATTGTTTTTGATAAAAAAATAAAAACACAATATTGAGTCGATTTGGTTTAAAATAGTTTAAGTGTTTTATGATGACACAATTATTTTTCATGATTCATTGAGGTAGACGTAAGGTTATTGAGTGACTAATTTAACTGATGAATTTATTATTTGAAGAAAGATTTTTTTTGAGAAAATAATAAATGAAAATTTATTTTGAGGACAAAAGTAAAAAAAATTTTTCGCTCAGCATGAGATTTAGAAGTTTTATTTAAAAAATGTTTATTGATTAAATAAAATGAGAAATAAATAAATAAGATTATTATTATAAACGTAACCTGAAGATAATGCGATATTTATTTATTTTTTAATATCTTATGAAATCTTTTAAATTAAACAAAGATGCAAAATCTGAAATGATTTGATTTTTTGTATTTATTTTTATATTTAGTTTGCTTGCTCATGGATTTTTCAAGATTAATCCTGAGTTGTTTCTATTCAAAATAATAATTTTAAAAATTCATCAATAATTTAATTTTTTTTCAATAATCCTAAAAATATTATTGAGTTTAGCAAAAAAAAATATATTTTTTAAAAAAATATTAAATAATCTGATGAAATTAAAAGGAATGAAGCAAAATATGTCAATGACCTAAATACCATTGCGATATTCTTAATATTTAGCAAATATTTCTCAAACTTATGAAATTGAGTAGAAAATATCCAGAAGAATTAAAATAAAAATATATCATCAAGTGCCTAACCTTAGAAATTAACACCTATATACTGAATAAACAAAATATTTTATAGAAATTTATTCAAGGACGTTTATCACATACAAAAAAAATTTACAGTTAATCAGCAACAACTCAAAAGCTATTGAACCTATAAAAAAAGTTTGTTATCAAGTATCAGTTTATTAATAATCATAAAGTCGATTCTAAATGAAACTTGTTTGATTTTTATCTATACAACTTTTTCAAGTCCATTGACTGCTCGCAAAAATTTATTTTTACGATACATAAATGAGTCACGGAAAAGATGAAGAATTAAATGCGTAAAAAAATAATTTCTGAACCCGGATTTTCACCATTTCTAATAAAAAATCTTCTTCTCTATCTCGATTAAGTCCTCCTTTGTCCAAATCGGGACGTAATAAAATTCCATTGGCAAGAAGAAGAAAACACGAGCATCCTTTTTTCATTTTTCTATATCCATCTCATTCTTATAGCACATTCAGAAAATGGTTTCTTCCCTAAAAAAACTTTTCGTGATTTCATAATAAAAAAATTACGATTTTCGTAAGGAAGTCGAGAAGTTGTGCTTAAACTTCTTTCTTTATTTCTCTTTGTGCAGTCATCCACACAGCTAAACATTATTCAATATTAAGTTAATGTTGTGTGAGTGAAAAACATTGAAATCAGAGCAGTTTTCATAGTAGAAGGGATGGTAGTGGGGATGACGTTGCATGTGAAAGGCTTGATTGTGTTTGTGAGCTGTAGACAGTCTTTCAATAAACATTGGAGAATCTTCAGCTTGTAAGAGACTTTCAACGAAGTAAGACCGTCTTTTTGTATAGAAATTTTGAAGAAACGAAAGATTTTACGTAGTTTTTTAAATAAGAGAGAAAGTGTGTGGCTTGATAAAAGTGAAGGAGAAGAAATATTGTGAAATTTAACAAAGTAATTTGAATTTTAATAAGATTCTTAGCATTTATTGAGTTTTTTAAATTCAATTTTTAATTCAAATTAAAACATGAACCTTTCAAATATGTTTTAAAAAATTAAAATTTTAATTATTCTAAGAAGATTTAATTTTTAATTTTTAAAAAGTGAAATTTGATATTTTTTAAAAAATTGAATGCTTAGTTTTAAATTTCTTTTAAATTCGAAAATTTTGAAATTTTAAATTTAAAAAATTATATTTTAAAAATTTAAATTTAAATTCCAAATTTGAAACTTTAAATTCTTTTCAATTTTAAAATTTAAAACTCTTCAAATTTGAAACTTTTAAAAAATAAAAATTTTAATTTGAAAAATGTTAAAATTTAGACTTTGAATTTAAACAAATTTGAATTTCTAGAAATTAAATTTCTGAATCTCTTTCATTTAAATTTTGAATTTCCAGAAATTAAATTTTGAATTTAAAAAAACAACATTTTAACTTTCTAGAATTGAGAACTTAATACGCAAATTACATTCCCAAATATAGACACAATCAACTTAAGACCACCACTAAGTGCCTCAAATATTTACCCAGCAAAAAGCCAACGAGTGTGAAAAATGGCAGTTCCATTCGAAAATCGAGAACAAAAGTCAAAGAAATCAAAACTCAAATTCTTAGTGGTTAGAAAGAAGAAGAAAAGCGAGAAAGAAGAAGACAAGGATGGAGAGAAATCGACAATATCGCTGATGTTTTTGATGAAACTGCTTTCCGATACGCATTTTAAATTTAAGAGGTTTGTATGACTCAATTTTTCTTAAATTGGATTGCGATAGGGGAGAATGATGCATGCAGGCATAAATATTGAAAATATGTAAATTTACATTGTTAGTCTTTATCTTTTATTATTTATTGAATTTATATTAGATTGTTTTTGATTTTGAGAGGGATACACTTTTTTTATGGACACAACTATCATCGTCCAGAATTTTAAATTTACATGTCAAATATGCAAATTGAATAACACAATTTTGCAAAAATTTATCGTTAGAATCAGAAAATTGCGTCAACACTCGTGCGTATACAAAGAAACTTATGAGGACAATCATGAAATCAAAATGAATAAATTAAATAATATAAATGTAAAATGGGAAGATAGACGTATAATATTAAAATCTTGTTTAAATGAATCACAAAACAAAAGCAGTCTGTAAATTCACATTATGGGTTGATAATGCTAATGTTTGCAAAATATTACTATTATTTTCGAGTTGTAATATTTTTTGTTGAAAAAGCAAATTATAAATTTAATCATTTGTCAATAGAGTCAAATTAAAGTGTCACATGCGCGTAGCCAGGGGGGATTTGTCCCCCAAATCCCCCCTCGACAAAAAATTCTTCAATTTCCTTGCTCTTAATTTTTTCATACAAAAAATTTGAAAATCCCCCCCTCGAAAAATTCTAAATCTAAAAGTAGGGTACAGAATAGAATAAAAACTATTGAAAAGTAGGCAAACGTTTTTTTCTTAAAAACCAACGACTCTCCTTCATGGATGCGCTCCTTTCATGATGTCTATCTAGGTTTTTTTTAAAGAGACAGTTTTACGTTTACTCTCAATTTAGTTCCAAATTTCAAGATTTTAAAGCAATTAATTGACTATTATTGGAATATTTCGTCGATTCCATTCACCTTATCCATCTCGGGTTTTGTCTTAACTTTTCTCAAACTTTAAAAAAGAAATGATTTTGTACTTACTTACTTCGATAGCCGTACAGATCAATTGTGACCCATTGTATCCCTTAGATGTCTTCTGAACAGGCGCGTAGCCAGAGGGGGGGATTGGGGGATTTGTCCCCCCCCCCTTCACCTAAAAATTCTTCAATTTGCTAGGGGTTTTGAGAAAAAAACCTGAAAATCCCCCCAAAACTTTTCCATACAAAAAATTTCAAAATCCCCCCTCCCTCAAAAAATTTCTGGCTAAGCCGCTGCTTTTGAAGCTGGCAATTACCAATTAATGGTTTTGTACATGTGATTAATTCTAACGGTACGTGAAAAATTAAAGTTTTGTAAAATCTTCGAGAAAAATGTAAATAACTGTGTTCGAGGGGGAGGGTTCGGACCCCATTGGACCCCTTTGAGTGATCCAGACTCTTAAACTGAAATTATTTTTGAGAACAAAGTGGTCCTGACCACACAATAGTTTAAATCAATTTTCATAACATTATTCCAATTCCTACAACCACTTACATTTATCCACAATAACCAAGTTATCTTGAGGAGATTTAAAGAATTGCATGTTAATAAAGAAAATTAAATTCATGAAGAATTTCACATTATATTGCTAAATAAAATGCAATTAACACAAAAATACATCAACAATGCAACAAATTTGACAATTCTCGAATAGTATGCATGCTGTACGGCTTCAGCTGTATAGTCTATCCCCAAGAATTTCACAATCATCCACACCTGATCAAAGTTGCATTCTAAATTTATCCACAATGACAAATCCACACAATTCTGCATGTAAATCTATAAACTAGCATTGCTAACTGTACAAAAAAGACAAAGAAATGATTACTTTATACCTTTATAAGGTGTCCGTTCAACTTCATTTTACATGATTTTTCTGACAGCTTCTCGTTATACCCGACATGCTTATCTAATAAAATTTATTCCATTATGAAGAATCATTGCTTTATTGAATCAAAATTTCTCTTCTTCCTGAATCTAGAGCTACACGAATAATTTATACAGACAATAGTGCTAATAAAATGTAAATGATTCATGAGTTTCACACTCGGAGATGTATAATAAAGAATAAACAGCATGACTCATAATACAAGCACACACTGGCTGTGGTCAGTGCAGTCAAGCGCAGGTTAAAGATCTCTTAACAAATTCTTCGAGCGTGAAATGCAGCGCTAATTTACAACCTATGATTCTCAATAAAGATTGCGCCAATTAACAAAAACGAAAATATGACACGAAATTTCCGTATTTATTACAGTTGTAAGGTAGATTCCGCACATGATGTGTTCGTTTAATAATAAAAATATGCAAAATCAACAGTTTTTGTCCGGCAATGAATCAACCAAAATTCATGCTATCTATGAATTAATTTAATCGCAATATTTAGTCGGAAATTTATTAAAAAATAATTCAATTTAAATTTAAATTAATTTTTATGATAATTTTCTCTAATTACAGGTTCAAATAGAGACGTCTGGGGAAGCTCAATGACCACTGACATGCTCAACTAACGAATTATTATTTTTTTTGTACAGATTTTTATCAACTCTATCATCATTTCATCATCACAATTACCATAAAATTAATTTTAGTTCATAACTTTTTTATTGCACCAGTGCCTTCGGAATACTTTAGATTGTAAATTTTTATGTATGTAGTGTGAAGAGTTTTGGTTGGGAATTTTTGGGGAAGATCTTTGAGAATTTATCGTATGCTGAAGTTGGCGATGGCTTGAAAACTTAGAAAAATTAAACAAAATGTAAAAAAGTTCAAAAATTATTTTAGAGAAATCAAAAACTTAAAAAGTTTTTTAAAAAACTTAAAATAATTTAAAAAACTTAAAAAATAATTTAAAAATTTAAAAAAAGTTTCAAAAATTTAAAAAAGTTCAAAAATTTAAAAAACTAATTCAAAATTTTAAAAAAAAAACATAAAAAAGTTTAAAAAAATGAAAAGATTTAAAAAAAATAAAAATTTAAAATTTTTGTTTAAACAAATTAAAATTTTTGTAAAAAAATTAAAATTTTTGTAAAAAAATTTAAAAGGTTAAGAAAGCATTGAAAAATATTAAGGTTAAAAAATTATATTTTAATGTTTTTAAATGCATTTTAAAGAGTTTCAAAAAAGAAAATTTAAATTTTAAAAATATTTAATATTTCTGTCGTTTTTAATTATTAGTGTTTTTTTCTAAATTTTGAGTTAAAAAAATTTAAAGAAAAACATTGTTTTAAATTGAGAAATTGAATTACTTTTAAAAACTAGTTTTTGAAGAAAAAATCAAAATATTCAAAAAATCAAAAAAAAAATATTCAAAAAGTTTAAAAAATTATAAAATCTGAAAACTTTTTTGAAATTTTAAGAAAGTTTTAAAAAATCCTTAAAAAATTTCAAAAATTTAAACAAATAATCAAAATCTTGCCAAAAGTCTTAAAAAAACCCCAAAAAACACTCCCAACCACTCAATAAACTTATTAATACAAATATATCATATAAAATAGTTTTCGTTTGATCTCATTTAAGACAATAATAACAAATACCTAATTTATAAGATCTCAAGAACACAGTTTGTAAGTATAAAAGAAGTAAATATTCAAAGTAATGAGCATAATTGTGATAAATTTATTGTATGAAATTGGATTCAATAATACATTTATTGCAGTCAATTGAAAAATTATTATTTTTATTCCTCAACATGTAAAACGTATGCAATATCAGTTTTCATAATCATATTATTCATTTATAATTTGCAATATATTATAATGATATGGAAATAAATGCACAATACCGAATGAAATAAATATCTTTGAAATATGGAATTAAATTGTAGTGTTTCAATGAATTTAATGTTTGACGAATGACGGTGGATGATTGAAGATGCCACAAGAATTTTTCATCGTCATTATTTTCTAGCTGCTAACTGTTTTGATTTGAAAATTGCAGAAATATGCAACGATTTACTGACATACAATACAGCAGTTATAGCTTTTGAATGTCTTCCAAATATTTTTTTTTAATTATTCAAAAATAAATTAACACCCCACCCCATGTTGTGCCAAAGGAAAGCTTGAACGTTGATTCGAAAGTAATTTGAATTGTTTTCGAAAGTTTTTCTGAATAAAATCCGCCATATTGAAAAACAAAATTTTTGATAATTTTTGAATTTTTAACTCAATTAAAGCATTAAATGATGAATAATCCATTTAATCTAATCCTATGTAATGTTTTTCAACCTTAGATTAGCATTATATGAAACAAATGAAGTTTTAAAGTAATTTTTTTTGTTAAAGTTCACAAATTTGTTGGATTGTTTACATTTTGTGTTTGTAAACAACATTTGAAATTCAGAATTTCTAAAATATCCTGATTCTGTATTTATGAGTTGTTTAATTCTGTTACAATGAATTATTACACATTTACGTTGTCTTTTATTATCATCCAAATTAAAATCTTAGCATTAAAATGATTAGATTAGAAGATATTTTATTGTGATTTTAACGTTCATTAAAAATTCAAATTTAGTTCGAAAATAAGGACCATCAATTCTTACATGGACTACATGGACCCCACCTTCCTCAAAACCTCATTTTCTAATACCCTGGGCTGGGTTTCACGGTATACCCTTATACCTATTCTTGTCCCGAGATCCCCCTAGGATGGAATATTGAAGGTGCAAGGGTAAGGGTATATCCTAGGGGTAGGGTTATACCTCAAGATACCCCTAGTAGATAAAATGAACTCGTAATCTTATTATGAACTCGTATTCTTATTATTTTTGTTACGACTATTCGAATAAGACTAAACATGAACCTTCAAAACACTTCAACGATTTATGAAAAACATTTGTAATGTTTTCAGTCACCAACTTCTGTTTAAATAAAGATAAAAAAAGTAATGCAGAAATTCAACATAGAACTAAAATTTAATATATATTAAATATTAAATTAAATTATTTTAATATATTAATATATTAAATATATTTTAATAAATATAACACGATTTTAATTTGAAAAGAATTATTTTTTAATTAAATGACAACAAAATCCAATATGAAACTTTTTTTGGAAAATTTCTACTAGTTCTGTGATCATTTTGCTCTTTTTTAGCAGGATCTGGACTTTCTGTGGGAATCCCCCAATTATAATTGTTGTTCTCTTTTTACGCGATTTTCTAAATCTTCTTCATTTTTGGTATTGTTATCATCGTTGTAATCATTGTCATCATTTGATGTTGTTGATTTTAGAGTTCCTATTACATCATAGTCACAGTGAGGTGCTGCTATTGAAATTGCAATTAAAGTAAGTAACAAAAAGTTAAACAGTTGATTCCTTAGAAGTAAAAGAAGATTTTAAACATTTTTTTAAAAAATTGTGTTCTTAATTAACTTACATTTTTGAATGAAGTTTTATCCATTTGAGATTTCCAAGTCTTTTTCAATTAACTGATCGTCGAATAATAAATAATTTTAAATAAGTCAACAAATTTATATACAAGAATTTTTCATAAACAACTGATTAAAAATTTAAAGAAAGTTCTCGTGTTATAGATCGAAGGACTTCAGCGCATTTTTGTGTTAGCGATCAGTATTTGATTAGCAAAATACTGCATATTAAATAAGTCAATCATGAATATTTTGTAACTTAAATAAATTCGACGGCTCGATAACGGTTTTTTGACATTCAAATTTTCTAACGATCAAAATATATTTGAAAATTTCCCGCGTAAATTCACTTGAAAATCATTAATTATAGTATAATTAACAATTTTGCGGTGAATTTTCATATAATAAAATGGTTTGACATTTAACGGATTTTTGAATTTCAAATTTTTTAACGGTCAAAATATATTTGAAATTATAGAGGTAATGTTGAAATTATAGAGGTAAAATAAAATTTTGACAGGTTACACCGTATTAAAAACAAAAAATCATTAATTATAGTATTTAGCGATGGTTTTGAGCTTTGTAACTATTCGATACGCCAATAACTTGACATCACGGAGCTATTGCAAAAAAACTAGAGCTCTCTACGATGTCTGGTTAAAAAGTTTTTCTTTGCAGCCGACCAGACAAAGTGCATTATTAAGCTACCTTTTCGAAACAAGTTTCAAAAATGCGCTAAAAATTTATTCGACGTTTTATCATCAAAATTGTAAAGGTTATTAATTATGGCCGAAACTACGATTTTTAGTTGCCCAAAGTGCGAGGAATTAATGGATCTATTAAATGAGGGTAAAAAAAGATTTGTGTAAAATAAAATTATTCAATTTTATTTAGTTTTGAAATTACATTTTGAATTTAACGTAAATTGTAGAATTTAAATTAAAAAGTTACAAGCATTTGTAAGGTTTTCGAAAGGTTGCGAGCCCTTCGAAAATTTCTCTTTTTGTGATAGTTTGAGACCCCTTAAAGCATGAAAAAAGTGCAAGACGTGAAAATTTAAAAATTCAAATGCTTTCCGTTCTTATGCAGCGTATGCATGAACTTTTGTAGCACGCGTTGTAATGACCTTTCGCGTCATGTTTCGGATCGTCATGGAATCTTTCTCCCGATTTGCGCCGAAGATGAAGAAGCAGATAGAACCATTTTGCAACGAGAGGATCCATCAATTAGACATATAAGAACAAGGAACGGCGATTATCTTAATTTAACAAATGGCGGTGAAATATCTTTAGAACGAATTACAGTTGTGGAATCAATGCGGGAAACAGAGCACATTTCTCGAGTATCTCAAGATACATCACGTTCGTCTGTCAGGCGTGTTAGTAGACGGAGATCAAGAAGCGTACGAAGTCGTCACGGAAGATAAGTCAAAAAATGATATTTCACTGGAAAATTAATATTTCGGAAAATAAATTAAGATACTAAATTAGCCGTGCTTAATATTTGTGTAACTTTTTACTATTTTGATATTTCTGACTAAATAAATTGGCATTTTTTTATAAACTGAATTAGGAGTTTGGATTCTGAAAATAATCAATTCAAACTCATTTTAGCAATAATTTTGATATCGTTTAACGCACTAAGCAGAGATTATGTGCGGTTTTAAATTTTTATAGGTTCTTTAAGCGTGATTGGGTTAACAACGTAAGTCTTGTTAGTAACTTAAAACTATTCTATGAATGAAAAAATTTGAAACGATGTAAATATTTTTGAAATTTTAATATTTATCTTCTTTCAGGGTGTGTCAAATTTTAAGAAATTTTCAAAAACTTTGTCAATAAAAAATTTTTTTTATGAACTTTTGATTTTCAGATAAAGTATAAAATCAAGTTACAAAAGAGAGTATGAAGATTGGGAAAAGAAAAACAAAAAATATTCAATCTATGAATTGACTTTTCTTAGCCAGATTCAAAAGGTCAATGAAAATATTAACAAATCTGGTATCTAAAGTAATAAAAAAAATTACTAAAAATCATAGTAAGATTAATTTTTAAAAAATATTGGGCTGATCAAATTTTTATAGCTTTTAATAGTCTGATGGAAAAAGGATTAATTAAATAATTCAACAAGTCTGTTACCAAGCTTCATTAGATTCGAAAGGAGCGGCAAGAATAGTTCAGGTCTAGTCTGTATGAAATATCATGAAACAAAGTCAGGTTCTGACTGTGATAATCTTTCTCAAAATTCCACAGTAAGCCATCATTGCTACTAGAGCTTATAGAAGAATTGCCGGCCGCATCCGATCAGTGTTAATGCAAAAAGAGGTTTCAGATAAAAGTTATGAATTATTTAATGGAAAATGTCTACATTTTATTACAAGCCTTTCATTCATTAAGTATTTTAGCATCAATCTGGTCAAATGCTGCTTATGTTCATTTGGAATTGATAAAATCGTATTAAAAATTTGAAGCAACTAAAGAAAAGTTTTTAGTATCTTAGCATAGTTTTTTAATTAATCGAGAGACCTAAACGCATTTTTGTGTTAGCGATCAGTAGTTGATTAGCAAAGTTCTGTGTATGAAATTAAGCAATCATGAATTTTTTTGTACCTTAAAGGAATTCGACAAAGAAGTTTTGCATTTTATTGATAAAGAAAGCCCGAAGAGCCCCCCCCCCCCCCCCCCTAAGCCCCTACTGCTGGAATAAGAAGTAATCATATCGACCCCTAATTAACAAAAACGGGTGAATTGATTAAAATCGTTCATGACAGGACATTAACTAAGAAACCGTAAATGAAAATTTATAGCTCCAACCGAAAATGAAAAAGTTTTAACGGTTACGTCATAGAAAAATAATAAAAAATTTGTTGTCATAAAGCAATTGCTTCAGTGCATCAGGAGAAGTAATTGCATAGAGAATATATTTTTCTTCCCTCAAGCAATAAATGTTCAATCGAAAATAACTTTTGAAGTACATGAAATTCATTGTGCAGAAAATGCAAAAACCAAGATAAAAATTATTTTTTGTCGATAACCTTAAGTTGTATCATTATCTGCGCTTAATAGGCTGGTCCAAAAAAATTCCAGCTAATTTGAGTCATGTACTTCAAAATCAAAGAGAAGAAGCTGACAAATACATACAAGCAAATAAACAGAAAGAGTCTAAAGCAGGGTGTAAAGTATGACTATTGTTATCAAGGAGGCTTTTTTTGTACCAATCTGGCAGAGATTTCTCATAACACAGAATAAAAATGAAATCTTCAATCTCACCAATTGTTGAAAATGTCTCCTTGTTGATTTCTCATTTTCCGTTGCTTCAGTAGGCGTTGAATTTTTGAAACAAAGGATGTCTCATAATCGATGATAGCCACAGATCTGCACAATCGTCACCATTCACGAAAGAACAGCACACAGAATGTATTACAATCGATGATTTATGCTGAATCATATCCAACAACACGAAAAGAACCAAAATGATTTCATTTTTCTTGAATGATCGGAAGTTTTGATGACTGGATCTGGCTAAAAAGAAGAGATGAAGAATAAAATCATTAATTGCGCTATCCTGGAATTTATTTATCGTTCGGAAGTCTTCTTAATGTGTAAATAACTTACAAATTCCGCTCAATTCTTGAAATGCGTCCGATTTCAATGAAGGTTGATGTGAAAATAAATCTGAAACGAAAATTTTTTATGTTTGCTATGATTCGATAAAATTTATGCCAAAAATCATGAAATGATCAGCTTTTTAAAAATTTCACGGCCAGTCAGTACATGATTAAGCATTATATAGCGGAACAAAGATCCAGTAACGAAGCCATCCGAATTTCTCATCTTCAAAGTTCCCAAAAATATTTTTTCGAAGAAATCTTTTATCTCCTCATCTTTTGACATCAAAAATGTAAGTCCACATTGCTATTCAGGCACAAAAGAATCTGCTGAATTGATTCCTCGTTGAAATAAAATAGAATTCATGACATTTTCTAAAAACGAAGAAATTTTGTTAATAAAATGAATTTTCAGAAATTTTCAATATTTTATTACTCACTTAAATATTCTTTAATGATAGCTGCTGCTGATTTCTTTAATGTGATTGAGTTTTTTATCCTGTCCTGGTCTGTTTTGACATTTCTAACTTAGTTAAATAGAACTTTTAAATAAATAATTGAAATTTTTCACACATTTTTGATCGTTTTTTTTTCAAATATTTTTTGACCGTTATTTTTCAAATATTTTTTGACCGTTATTTTTCAAATATTTTTTGGTCGTTATCAATTTTACCAATTTTAATTGTGTGTGAATATATTGCTTTTGGCAAGGCTTCCCAGCTTTTAATCTTTAATCTTTTTAATATTTAATTCTACAAAAATACTGTAAAATACATGAAAAACTTCCAATTTTTCCCTTAATTTCAGCTTATTTATCGATTTCTATACTCAAAAATCAATTATTTATGATTTGTAAACAATTTTCATCAAAACTAACCTAATGTAATTAAGAAAAACATTAATTTTATTAACCACCGCTTAGTTTTCTATTATATCGTAACACGTGGTTTTGAGACTAAAGATTAAAAATATTTGTATGAAGATTAAAGATTACTTAATCTCTATCGGCCTGTTTCACTAAAGTGGATTATCCTCGATTTCGGATTATCCACTTCAGTGTTTTGTAAATATCTTAAATATTTTGAAAATTGCAATATTTATGATTTTAGTTTATAATAGTACAAGATAGATGTGAAAATTCCATATATTAAGAATATTTCTATCCCCATTAGTGAAAGAGTTGTATCAAAAATTGTAGTTAATCCTCTGGATTTGACAAAAAAGCTAAATAATAAATACTTCTGAAACACTTACCAGAATCCTATCTACATAAAATTTTCACACCTATCCTGCATTACTATAAACCAAAATCAGAAATATTGCAACCCCCAAAATATTCAAAATATTTACAAAAAACTAAACTGGATAATTCGAAATCGAGGATAATCCACTTTAGTGAAACAGGCCGTATGGGATTAAAGATTAAAAAGATTAAAGATTAAAAGCTGGGAAGCCTTGCATATTTATATACAAGAATTTATCATAAACAACTGACTTTTTTGAGGTAATATATCTAAATTAGTTTGCATTTTTATTAACGAAAATTTGTATTTAATTTAGAAAACAAAACAATTATCCGACAATCAAATGCTTGAAAAACAAATTTCTCTTCAGGTGAATCACAGTCAATTTTTACCATTTTTTTAGCTTTATTAACAAATAACAAAACAATTGACACGTGAACTTAAACTTGTATTTGAACTAAAATTTAAACAAAAACTCAAATCAAGTAGACTCGACTTCACTCGTGTTAACTAACTTAATAAATCTGAATTCTTTGTAAAAATATTAAAAATCGTAAAAATCACGATAATTTTGATTTCTGAATTATAAAAACAATGAAAATAATTTTTATGATATTATCTGATCCGTGTTTGTAAAAAAGTTTTTCAATCGAAATAAAACGCACAAAAAATTTCCAATCATATGATTTTGGATGTGTTTGATTACAATGTTCAAATAATTCTTCTTAACTCTTGAAACAAAAATACTCAATTCTTATCATCACATGCCAAAACAAGTGTTGTGACGAAAAATATCACACATGGCTTATCATTTAATAATGTTATTGAATTTTTATTATCACAAAAATTATATAATTTACGCTACTGATCTATTTACTTCCTAATCTAATCTCTTGGCTATCTTCAATTATTTTTAGACTTAATTCTTAAAAATAAATAAATATTAAATATCTAGTCTTGCATTGAGGCGTACAGTCTTGCATTAATGTCACAAAATTCACTTAAAATTAAATCTGAAACATGTGTACAGGCTTGAAATTAATCCACAGTCCACCTTGCTTAATATTCAGAAACTCATTGGGATCTATCCTCAACTCCTTACTCGTTCTGCTATTCACAGTCATTTTGAAATTCTTCACAAGATGCACAACAGCTGCTTTACATACCATCGATGCAAATTTCATTCCTAAACATTGTCTCGTGCCATTTCCAAATGGTAAATACAGCCCATCATAACTGTAGTGATGAGAACATCTTTCTGGTATGAATTCCTTTGGTTTTGGAAAATATTCTGGGTCATTTTGGATCTGGTATAATGGAATGTAAACATTTGTTCCTTTCTCAATTAAAACTGTCCTGCCTTTTGTCACTTCTAGTCGAACATCTGAAGTACATTCCTTTGATATTAGAGTGAATGGTGGGTGTAACCGCAATGTTTCTATGGAGATAAGAGAGAGATATTGATTACGTATTTTGTTATCAGATGGGAAATTTGTAAAGACGTAATTGGAAAATACCAGCTGAGATTATTAAATTGTAAAGACTTATCATGCGCGTTATCTGAAAATAATTCAGCATATTGCGTATTATATGAAAAATAATCCCAACAATGCGGCATTTTTTTGCAGTTTTAAAATATCATATCGTGATTAATTTCTTACCAGCTATGACAAGTTCAAGATAAGCCATTTCATTAAGCACATCATATGATACTTCGTCGTAAGTATCAATATATCGATTAATTTCATCACGCAATTTGCACTGAACCCCCTCGTTTTTTGCAAGCTGATAAAGAATGAATTAAAATAGACTTAAAATAGAAAATTCTTGATCTAAGCATTCATGATCCTCACCTCATACAATGTATGTGCAATAAGGAGGCTTGTCGTTTCTAAGCCATCTGAATAAAATGTTGTTAAATGACCGGCAACGTCTTTGTGTGACAATTTCTTTCGCTCCCTCAGTGAAATCACATAATCCAGAAAATCATCGACTTTAATTCCAGTGCGCTTTCTTAATCTCATTGAACGCTCAAAATAATCAAGAAAAAATTCCTCAACGTCATCGGTTATGAATTTCATTGGAAGAAATTTTCGACAAATTGGAAAAATTTCAGCTAAAGTCATGAACATGACCGTCTTTTTTGGTGGCGATGACAATTTTTTCGACATCGTTCTAATTTTACTGCAGCCCGACAAACAATCTGAATTGAGATTGAAAATACAGTTGGAGACGATGTCAGCTGTGAATCTGAGTGACAATTCTCGTGCCTCAAACGGTTGATTTATGTGATCAATGATTTGAGTGTCTAAATTGTCAACAATCGCTTCCATAATTGGATACATTGTTCTCAAACGAACTGATGAGAATGCTGTGGCAATTTCACTACGATACTCTTTCCATGTATCACCGCTTGCCAAAAATGGATTTCTCGTGAATAGCGGATCAATTTTCGGATTAAAAATCTTGCTGAACTCATTATCACTAAAGTGGTTGAATTTTCTGATTAAAATCTCATTGACTAGTTTTGGCTCGATGACCATTATTCGAGGCTCACGCATTTGGAAGATTCCGATGAATTTTGCTGTTCCTTTGTGCTTACTGGAATTTTTAAAAATTAAATTATTGAAAATTGTTAGTTTATTATTTTTGGACGTCATTTAGGGCCCCTTATTGCATCTTAAAAATTTTATTTTGAAAATTATATTAAACCTTAACTAATTTTACTACGCATTTTATTATTTTTAATCCTAAACGAAAGGCCATTTGTGAAGGTTGATTTTCCTTAAAAATTATTTATAAATCCTCATTGTTTGATAAGAAATCTGAGTTATGCGATTCAATGACTAACTGAAAGTGTTTGCAAAATAAAATTACGTTTCATAACTTTATTTTTATCAAAATAAGAAAATAATTCTTCATTAAGTCTAATTTTGGAGCATCTATTCATGGACATTCTAGAAGTATACGCTAATTTTTTTAATAAGCAGTCTCATGGGTGTAGCAGGGTATTTTCAATTAAAATCGGAATTGGAAAATTATTAGAGAATTTTTAAGACTTTTTGAATTATTTTCTAAAACTTAATGAATTTTTTAAAATTTCAAAAAAATTAGAGATTTTTTTTTACATTTTTAAAGAATTTTTCTAAAATTTTAAAGACTTTTTTTAAAAAAATTTAAAGAACTTTTTAAAATATTAACATTTTTTTTAAAAAAAATTAAAATTTTTAATTGTTTTTTAAAATTTAAACATTTTTTTTTAGATTTTTTTATATAAAATTTTGTTAAAACTTTAGAGAAAACTATTAAAGAATTTTTTTTGAATTTTTTTTTATAAAATGCTATAAAATTTAAAAAAAAATTTAAAAAAAAATTAAAAAAAATCCTGTGTAGAATTTTTGACTAAAATTACAGTTAAGTACACCCCTGAATACTCTACAATTTTAATAAGATGCCACTCAATTCTCTCATCAAATATCGATCAGCATAAATTCTAATTAATTTACTCACTTATAGAATTCCGAAAAATCTTCCGACACGTGTCTCTGCCTTGTCATTGATTTCTTAAAATTGCCGAAAAACAATACAGGTTTCTCGTATGGAACACCACGAACTTGCCAATAATCATCATTCCACTTGAGATAATAATAAATTATCGCTGCAATAAATAACAGAAGTAAAATAGTCAACATTTTTGTTTGAATTTTAAAATATTACTGACACATATCAAGCTTTATTTTCGATATAAAATAGAAAATTTTCACAATGTGATAAGAATTAAGGTTGATAAGATAGCTGGAATCTATTCATTGGGGTCTAGTTAGAACTGGATGTCGGAGATAAAAAATCCCACAAGTCTAGACGTAATCCATTAAATCTGAAGTCCGATTTATTTTTATTTCCCATTCAAAGGCTTAAAATTCACCCAAATTCCTCCAGTTTTGATGTTAAGGAACTCATTTGCATCAATTACGAATGGATTGTCTTGGGTTTTGGGGTTGACGGTGACTTCGAAGTTTCTGATGATTGTAGCAAGAGCTGCCTTACTTTGGACAAGGGCGAATCGCATTCCAAGGCAGATTCTGTAGGAAGCAAGGTTTAAAAAATTTAAAAAAAACTTAAAAATTTTAAAAAAGTTTTAATATAATAAATTTAAAAAAAAATTAAAAAATTTAAAAGTTAAAAAATTAAAAAAGTTTAAAGGTATTACAAAAAAACTTCCATACCTAGGTCCACCTCCAAAAGGTATCAATACACATCGATCCAAATAACCCTTCATAGCACCATCATCAAATCTCTCAGGATGGAACTTGTTTGGTTCCAAATAGTTCTCAGGATCATAATGAACCTCCAAAATTGGAACATAAACATTAATTCCCTTCTCAACTGTAACTTTCTTTCCATCATATTCCAAATCAACATTTTCCGAGCACATTCTTGATGATGTCACAAGAGCTGGATGCATACGTAAAGTTTCATAAAACACCTGATCGAGATATGTCATATCTTGAAGCTTATCGAAGCTCACTTGCCCGTTTTCGTCACAATTCTTGTTGACTTCATCGCGTAATTTATCCTGGACACGTTTGTTCTTTGCGAGCTGTTTGAGACAAAAAAAAATGTGTTTTAAAAATATTGATAAGACATTGATAAGAACACAAGTCCATATATGAAGCATAATTCCATATATGTATGTAATTATCACTTTTTTCCATATAAAGCATTTTGATTAATTTGTTAATTGTTTTTTAATCTCATCACTCGGGGTCATTGGGATGTTATGTAAGGAATGGAGGATAGGGAAGACTTGGAATTTTGTTATGCTGCATTTTTGTATTCACAGCATGTTTCTGTTCAGATTTTGTTATGAATTGGATTTTGGAGGTCAAGAATAACTATTTTTGATGTAACTCAATATCCAAATAATCCCCAAAATGCCAATAAATATAAATACTTTCTCACCTCATATAAAGTATGTGAAATTGCAATCGACGACGTCTGGAATAAGGAAGCAATTATTACCATGAATACACAATCTAGGATATAACTAAAAGTACCTCAAATCCATCACTAAAGAAACTGATCGTGTGCGATGCCATTTCCAATTCACTAATATGCTTCTTGTTTCTTAATTGAATGATGTAGTCGAGGAAATCTTCACGTTGGATTTTATTTTCATCTCTGTACTTTAATGCCTGTCTCATGAGGTCAACAAAGAACTGTTGGATTTCCATCTTTGTAAATTGAATTTTCATGAAGCTTTTCAGGAATGAGAATGAAGCAATGAGGAACATTTTGATGAAGACAATTGGAGACGGTGATAACAACTTCCTGCCCATTTCACGTATTTCAGCCTTTTCTTTGGTGAAAGATTCGGCGTCGACTCCAAAAATACAGTTGCTGACCACATCTGTTGTGTATTTAGCAGCTAATTCACGAGCATCGCACGGTTCACTTTTCTTGGACTCAGCAGTGATGTACTTGACCATTCTGGCACTTACATCTTGAACAAGTGGATAAAGTGCTTTCAAGCGATTCACAGTAAATGCTGGAGTGATTTCAGCGCGTTTCTCTTTCCATTCGTCGTCTTTTAAGAAAAATGGATTCTTTGCAAACAACGGATCCTGTTCTGTATCAATCATGTCTGTAAATTCACTATTACGAAAATTATGAAATTTTCGAATGAAAACATCTTTGATCAACTCGGGTTCCAAAATTATTAAACGAGGGTCACGCATTTGAATGATTCCAACAAATGGAGATTTGGCCTTGAATTCTCTGGAACAGAGTATTTTAAAATGATTTCATTAAATAAACAATAAAAATTGCTCACTTGTAAATTTTTTGGAAGTCATAAGCGACGTTCTGCTTTCTCATGATTCCATTTGGTAAGTCACCAAGAAAAACCTTTGCTTTTGGTCCTGGAACACCACGTTTGGACCAATAATTAAAATTCCATGTCAAATAGACATAAAGTAACGCCACTAAAGCAATAATCAAGTAAATGAAAATCATTTTCAGTTTTTATTTGAACTTCAGGAGTTTTGAAACTAAACTGAATTGAAATTTTTAGCGCTTCTGTTTAAATAGCTTTTTCGATCAACGCTCAATGCTATTTTATCTCCATTCTCTCCGTGAAAAAATTCTCTCTGTTTTGATTTTTTTTGTGCACACACAATTTTATTTTTAGAATTTAACATAATTTTTTGTTTATGTTCCATGTGATTCTTCTCTTTTCATTCATGTGTAAGCACGTGTGAGAATTGACTTGTTTAAATTAGAGTACAAAGTTCACTATGATGGGGGGTCTCAAATCAATCTAAAAAATTTTTATAGAAAATCAGTAGACAGTAGCTTTAAAGTTGACTGGTCATTTGCATTTAAAGGGGATTTTTTTAAAGACTGTCATACTTTAGTTCGAGCATTATCCGTTGATTAGACTGAAACTTCTTATTTTATTTGGGGACCGGACACCTCCTTTTGAGATTGATTTCTCGGTATACCTTTACCCTCACACCAACTTCTGGAGTATGGTCAGTGGTAGGGTAGAAGTGAAGGGGTATACCGAGAAACCCAGCCCAGGTGATGAGCTATTAAATCAGCGATAATCCACCTTCAAATCATATCAAAACTAAAAAACACCAATTTAATCAATCGATTGATTGCAATCAAATTCCAAATTATTATTTTTAAAAGCTATTGACGTAATGTTTATTGATTTTGTCAAGTTTGGTACATATAAGGACATATATTTTATTCGAAAAAAATTATTCAAGAGTAAAATGATAAGAATTAATCTCGAACAGATAGCCATAAATGAATTTCTTGTTAATTCCCACGTAAACTTTTACCTTACATGTTTGGTTCATTTTTCACTCTTCATTCAAAGGCTTAAAGTTCAGCCACAAACCTCCAGTTTTAATATTCAGGAACTCTTTTGGATCAATAATCAATGGATTGTCTTGGGTCTTTGGGTTTACTGAAACTTCGAAGTTTCTGATGATCGAAGCAAGAGCA
Source organism: Chironomus tentans (assembly GCA_963573255.1). Lineage (NCBI taxonomy): Eukaryota > Metazoa > Arthropoda > Insecta > Diptera > Chironomidae > Chironomus > Chironomus tentans. Next base: position 13,191,178 of record OY754303.1, read on the forward strand.
GCTTTACTTTGAACGAGGGCGAATCGCATACCGAGGCAAATTCTGTGTGAAAAAAATAAAAGAAATGAAAATCTTCAGTCTTATGGTCTACAAAATTCCATACCTTGGACCACCTCCAAAAGGCATCAATACACATCGATCTAAATAATCCTTCATAGCACCATCATCAAATCTCTCAGGATGAAAACTCTTTGGTTCCAAAAAGTTCTCAGGATCATAATGAACACTCAAATATGGAATAAAAACATTCATTCCCTTCTCAACCCTTACTTTCTTTCCATCATATTCCAAGTCAACATCTTCTGAGCACAATCTTGATGTCGTCACAAGAGCTGGATGCATACGTAAAGCTTCATGTAATACTTGATCAAGATAAGCCATTTCTTGAAGCTTTTCAAAACTAATTTGACCGTTTTCATCGCAATTCTTGTTGACTTCTTCACGCAGTTTATCCTGGACACGTTTATTCTTGCCAAGCTTTTAACAAAGAAGAAAAAATAAATGATTTTAAAATTGATAAAATATTGATAAGAAAAACTTTAATCCATGAAGGTAGATAAGATGCACAGTCATGATCGAAAAAGATTGCAGCAATCTCAGGTTTTTAGTTTTTATTTTGAAGGAAGGTTACACTATGGTGCTGGAAAGAGTATTTTAGTATTGAGAGTTCTACATAGTCTTTATCACCAGGTGCCATGATAAAAAAGCCACAAAATTGAGCAACTTTAATCTAGTCTATAGCTTTGAACTCTCGTCCTGGGTACCATAAGCTCTTACTATGCCAATACTAGAAATTATCGGTATCATGAGTCATTCGAATATTTATGTAACGTTTAAAATGAACATTTTTGACCCCTTCTACCATCCTCGTAACAAATTTCGTTAGAAAATCAGAAAAATTTAATATGAAGTGTAACAAAACCAAGGACCAGTTTTTAGAGCTAACTTGGGTACCTTACCCTAGGGGTACACTACCTACTTTACCTTAGGACACCCTATCTACCTAGGTAGGGTACCTTAGCAGTATACCACGTTTATACCCAGAAAACCCTCATCCTCCCTAAACGTTTTGCAATATCTAACGACCTCTTAATATGAAGACCTATTTAAGAGAATTTTTTGAATCAAAATTATTCTCACCTCATATAAAGCATGTGAAATAGCGATCGATGACGTCTGGAATAAGGAAACAGCACCATAAATATTAATTCAGTCAAGGAAATAACTAAAATTACCTCAAATCCATCACTAAAGAAACTGATCGTGTGCGATGCCATTTCCAATTCACTAATATGCTTCTTGTTCCTTAATTGAATGATGTAGTCGAGGAAATCTTCACGTTGAATTTTATTTTCATCTCTGTACTTTAATGCCTGTCTCATGAGGTCAACAAAGAATTGCTGGATTTCCTTTTCAGTGAATTGAATTTTGATGAAACGTTTCAAGAACTTGAAGGATTCAATGAGGAACATCTTCACAAAAATCCATGGAGAAGATGAGAAAAGTTTCCTGCCCATTTCACGAATTTCAGCTTTTTCTTTGGTAAATGACTCAGCATCGATTCCAAAAATACAGTTGCTGACCACATCCGTTGTGAATTTAGCAGATAATTCTCGAGCATCAAATGGATTATTTTTCTTGGACTCAGTTGTGATGTACTTGATCATGCGGACACTGACGTCTTGGATAAGTGGATAAAGTGCTTTTATCCGATTCGTTGTAAATGCTGGAGTGATTTCAGCTCGTTTTTCCTTCCATTCCTCATCTTTCAAGAAAAATGGATTCTTTGCAAACAACGGATCTTGTTCTGTATCAATCATTTCAGCAAATTCATTATTTCTGAAGGAATGGAATTTACGTACGAGAACATCTTTAATTAATTCGGGTTCTAATATCAATAATCGAGGGTCACGCAGTTGAATGATTCCAACAAATGGAGTCTTGCCTTTATATTTTCTGAAAATGAACAGATGTTAATGATCTAATTGAAAGATCAACTCTAATTTCTTACTTGTACAGCCGTTCGAAGTCGTATGCCATATTTTCGTTCCCTAAAATTCCATTCGGTAAGTCACCAAGTAAGACCCTTGCCTTTGGTGAAGGAACACCACGTTTAGACCAATAATTAAAATTCCATACTAAGTACACATACAGAAGCGCAGCAACAGCAACAATTAAATAAATAAAAATCATTTTTATGACTTAACTTCAAAAGCATTGGAGTTGAACTGAGCACAAATTTAATTTGTGACTCTTACTCAGAATTATTTATCAAACTTCTCATTTTGAGAATTTTCTCTCTGTTTTCATTTTTTTTGTCCACGCAAAATTTAATTTTAGAAGCTGAACATAATTTTTTGTTTATAGCGGCTTGACTTCTCATTTTAAAAAAAACACACATGCGATGAGAATAATAAAGAGTATTAACTTCACAGTTTAAATTACAAAGGAAGTCATTTATAGTTTTTATTTGAGTTTCATTTAGCTTGATACATATTAAGTAAAATATAGTTTTGTTATGAAGCAAATTTACTCGTAGATTCGTAAGTTAATCTTGATTAGATACCAAAAAAGGGCATGAGATTATTTTTGATAAAGGTTCTATTAAAATTGAATTTTTCAGGCGCGGAACCAGGGAAACAGACGCCCCACTTAGAGCAGTCATTGAGTAGTCGAAAAAGTGTTTTTTTTTGTTATGCGTGACGTAATTTACGAATGAAATGACGCTATTCAGAATTTTTTTTCGGACACCCCCTTCCAATATTCTGGCTCCACCCCTAGTATCTCGCATCTAGTCATCAAATCGTTTTTTATTCCTCATTCAAAGGCTTGAAATTCAACCACAATCCTCCAACTTTTATGTTCAAAAACTCTTTTGGATCAATAATCAATGGATTGTCTTGTGTCTTCTCATTAACTGATATTTCGAAGTTATGGACAATTGCAGCAAGAGCAGCTTTGCTTTGTAATAAGGCAAATCTCATTCCGAGACAGATTCTATATAAGAAAATTCAAAGATCAGATTAAAAATTTAGATGCTGCACAAACAACCAGTAGAGCAATAAGAAGCAAGTATTACCTCGGTCCAGCTCCAAAAGGCATGAAAACACATCGATCAAGATAGTCCTTCATAGCACCATCATCAAATCTTTCAGGATGGAAGCTCTTGGGTTCCAAAAAGTAATCCGAGTCATAATGGATTGAATAAACAGGAATATAGACACTTAACCCTTTCTCAACTGTAACTTTCTTTCCGTCAAATTCAAGATCAGCTGTTTCTGTGCATGCCTTTGATAAGATAGCAGCTGGTGGATGCATTCTCAAAGCTTCATGGAAAACTTGGTCGAGATAAGATAATTCATTCAATGTTTCAAAGTTTATTTGGTCGTTGTTGTCCCAATGCTTGTTTACTTCGTCGCGGAGTTTATCTTGGACACGCTTGTTCTTACCGAGCTGTTGATGATAACAAAAAAATGAGTTTCAAAATAAACAAAAATGTAAACATTTCCTCACCTCATAAAGAGCATTTGAAATAGCAATTGATGACGTCTGTAATAAAAAAAAAAAATCACCATGAATCAGGGGGAGGGGCGGTTTGGGTATCTCGACACAAACTTTCTTGAATTTGCTAGATTGTTCGAGAAAAAAAAATCCCAAAGCACACCCTGTCATAAATATTGATATAAGTAAAAAAAATACCTCAAAACCGTCAGTGAAGAAACTGATCGTATGTGCTGCCATTTCAAGCTCACTAATGTTCTTCTTATTTCTCAACTGGATGACATAATCGAGAAAATCTTCGCGTTGAATATTTTTCTCTTCTCTGTATTTCAATGCCTGTTGCATAAGACCAACAAAGAAATCTTTTACATCTGCTGACATGAACTGAATTTTAATGTATTTTTTCAAGAACGGAAATGACTCAGTTAGGAACATTTTTATGAACAATTTTGTGGATGGAGCTAATAGTTTCCTGCCCATTTCACGAATTTCAGCTTTTTCTTTGGTAAAGGACTCAGCATCGATTCCAAAAATACAGTTGCTGACCACATCTGTTGTGAATTTTGCAGATAATTCACGAGCATCAAATGGATCGGTTTTCTTGGATTCAGTAGTGATGTACTTGATCATGCGAGTACTGACGTCTTGGATAAGTGGATAAAGTGCCTTCAAGCGGTTCACAGTAAATGCTGGAGTGATTTCAGCTCGCTTTTCCTTCCATTCCTCATCTTTCAAGAAAAATGGATTCTTTGCAAACAGCGGATCCTGTTCTGTATCAATCATGTCAACAAACTCGCTATTTCGAAAATTATTGAATTTTCTGATGAGAACATCTTTAATTAATTCAGGTTCCAAAATTAGAAGTCGTGGGTCACGCGTTTGAATTATTCCCACAAATGGAGTTTTGGCCTTGAATTCACTGGATGAAAATATATTTTTTATTAATGATCTAATTGAATAAATAAAAATTTCTTCTTACTTGTAAATTTTTTCAATGTCATAAACCACATTCTGTTTTCTAGTCAATCCATTTGGTAAGTCACCGAGGAGGATTCTTGCTTTTGGTGCTGGAACACCTCGTTTGAACCAATAATCAAAATTCCATGTCAAATAAACATACACAAGCAATACAAGAAGAACTATTAAGAATATGAAAAATATCATTTTTATTTTCGTCTGATCAGCAAGAGCGTTGGAGTTAGACTGTTGAGAAAAATTAGCACATTCGCATGAGTCATTCATTTCAATTCTCACTTAAACATTTCATCCAAATTCTCTGCGTTGAAATTCTCTCTGTTTTGGTTTCGAGAATAAAATATTTGTTTTTAGCGGCATGACTGAATCGTCTTGTTTATAAATGCACGTGTGCGGCGAATATTAAAGAAAATAATTATGTGACAACTTTTTTTTTCATGAAAATAATTTTTCATAATTTTTATTGAAGTTTTGTTGTCAAGTTGAGCATTTTTCTTCTTCAAAATATAATAAATCTATTGACAGGTATAGTGATAAGAATGAAAATTGTTTTGATAACCATAAATGGCATTTATTACTATATTTGGATGTGTCAAAAGCCAAATGCCATTAATTTTACTCGTGCTATCAATTGACACATTTTAAAAACAATATTTTAGGCATAAAGTTCAAATTTCAAGTTTATGGCAACAACCAACTTCTTTATGTGAGAACTGCTCATTTGTTAATAATAGATCTACAAGCATTGATAGAGCATAAGTTAAATAATTGCATTAAAAATGATAAAATATTGTTTTGAGGTTTTCGTCGGTTGGTTTTTAACGGTTATTTTGAATTTGAAGTTGATTCTCATTTTTATAAAAATCTACTCGAAAACGGTCATTTTGATTTCAAATTTTTTTTCGTTAAGTTGAGTGAAAAAAATTTTTAATCCACGTGAAGTTAGCTCTGTATTTGAATTTTTGGCGGTTAAATCATCTTCAATCGTTAAATCATTCTGTCAACATTAAAAACGTGCAAAAGGCATTAAAAAAAATTAATAAAACTAAACATTTAGAAGTAGGATTTTGTAACGGTTTTTTATTTTTTGAATTTTATGCTTTCTTCTATTTTATAACGGACATTTTGATTTCAAATTTTGTTTCGTTAAGTCGAGGGGAAAAATATTATTTACGTACGTTTGAATTTTTAACGCTTTTAACGACCATTTTGTCAACGTGAAACAGAAAAATTAGTTAATTCGTGTTTATTGACTTAAATAAAGTGATAAAATAGTTTAAGATGGTAAATTTAAGAGTTCCTATTGAACAGAAGTCCGACAAAAAGGCAATCGAGTTCAGAGAATCAGGAAATACCGAATATAAAAAGAAAGAATTTTTGAGTGCCTTAATTTTTTACAATAAATCCATAACATTTGGTTGTACAAAGAATGTTCTGTCGCTGGGCTACGCAAATAGAAGTGCTGTATATTTGGCTCTTGGATATTACGAAGAATGTATGGAAAACATTAAATTGGCTCGTGAAAATGATTATCCAGCAGATAAATTAGCGAATCTAGATGAACGTGAAGAAAAATGCAAGAATTTGATGTTAAATGGTGCAAAGAACATTGCTGAAGATCCTTGGAACTTCTTTAAAATGTCATATCCAGCTAATGAAAAGATCCCGTGGATAGCTAACTGCTTAGATGTTCGTACTACAAAGAAATATGGTCGAGGAATTTATGCTACGAGAAATTTAAAAGCTGGAGATGTTATATCCATTGAAGAGCCATTTATTACCATTTTGCAAGACGATGGATACTACAAACATTGTGCTAACTGCTTCAAAACAAACATGATGAATTTGATTCCTTGTATTCAAACAGGTATAGCTTAATTTGCTAATCTTAATGTGTATAATTGACTATTATTGTTTTTTCCTAGCTTCAATGATGTTCTGTACTACTGACTGTATGGAAAAATTCTACTCGAAATCAATTGAGTTGGAACTGGCATTAAATGACGATATGAAATTGCTATCTGAAGTTTCTATGCTATTTGGAGGATATGAAGAACTCGATGATTTCGTTTATAAGACATACTTGAAGGACTTTCAGAAGACAATTTTCAATTTTGATTTGAGCAATCCAGAAGATCCAGATTTTGATAAAAACCTTGCAACATGCTTCTTATCCTTATCGTCGAAAAAGGATCATGATATCAATGAAGGATCATGCAGTATCTACAAATATGTATCAAACAAGACTGCAAATCATATTTTAAGTCTGCTGCCTTTAAATTCAACGGATATGTTCTATTATAGAGGAACTCTTAAACCTGCAGAAAATGATGGTGTAAATATTTCATTGTTCAGATCTCTTATCAATCATTCATGCCTCCCGAACGTTTTCTTCGTTTTAATCGAAAATAAGACCGTTGGATTCGTTATCAAGCCAATTAAAGCTGGAGAGCAGCTCTTCTGTAGTTACTTGTAAGTTAAATGTCATTTAAACAATCACTTCATATTAGTTAATGTCAATCTTTCTTTCTTTTTATTTAAGCATTAAAAATCCATTTGATTATGATGTACAAAAGGCAATAGCTTTTGCCACACACAGCTTCCAGTGTGACTGTCAAGAATGTATTCATAACAACCACTGTTTTAAGCTATTCCAGGCACCAATTTTAATAATGAACAGAAATAATTTTGCAAAGGCAAAGGAGCTTTTGAAGGAAGGTTGGCATAAACTTAATTCAGGATCAGAAGATGAGTATGATTATCAAATACAAAATTTCTTTATTTTGTCCGCATTAGCTTATTACGCTACACTCCCATTTTAATTTTAAACTAAGAAACTTACGGTGTATCCTTCATAGATTAATATTGTAAATGCAAGAAAAGAATGCATTTTTAATTCGAGAGTCTAAATATTCCTTTTTGTATCTATGTCCACTTTGCTACTAATCGACATTAATAAAGACCAATGAAAATAACAAAATCACTTAGAACAATTAGAATAAATTTTATTTCGGTAAATGTCATTAATAATTTTCATTTTGTGTTATCAATTGTCACATTAAATTTTAGATCGTTTCTTATTCCTCATTCAAAGGCTTGAAATTCAACCACAATCCTCCAACTTTTATGTTCAAAAACTCTTTTGGATCAATAATCAATGGATGGTCTTGTGTCTTCTCATTGACTGATATTTCGAAGTTATGGACAATCGCAGCAAGAGCAGCTTTGCTTTGTAGTAAAGCGAATCTCATTCCGAGACAGATTCTATACAAGAAAATTCAAAGATCAGATTAGAAATTTAGATGCTGCACAAACAAAAAGTAGAGCAATAAGAAGCAATTATTACCTCGGTCCAGCTCCAAAAGGCATCAAAACACATCGATCAAGATAGTCCTTCATAGCACCATCATCAAATCTCTCTGGATGGAAGCTCTTGGGTTCCAAAAAGTACTCAGAATCGTAATGGATTTGCATGATTGGAACTAAAACATTAATTCCCTTGTCAATTGTAACTTTCTTTCCGTCGTGTTCAAGGTCAACAGATTCCGAACACTTTCTTGTCGTCATAACAGCTGGTGGATGTAATCTTAAAGCTTCATGGAATACTTGGTCAAGATAAGAGATATCATTCAATGTCTCGAAGTTAAGGAGTCCATTAGCATCACAATGTTTGTTTACTTCGTCGCGGAGTTTATCTTGGACGCGCTTGTTTTTGGCCAGCTGTTTATTGGTGATAAGAAAAAATTGTTTTATAAAATTTTTGCAAGCGCATGTTACGATCAATTTTGGAGCTAATTTTAGGCTGGCTAGATACTTTCATGTAGACTCCAGAAGTTTTAAATTTGTTCTTATTTTGGCAATTTTTAGGGAACAAAATAATTAATTTTTGGACTTTAAACTAGAGTTTATTCACTAAAGTCAAGCACAGTCCTCTAAAATCTCAAACAGACTGACTGCCTAGCCAAATATGGATATCACATTGATAATAGAAATATCGATAAGATTGTAAGTTCTTGGGCGTCTTAATGGGGTTAGTTCTAATCTGGAAATCCGATTGTAAGCAAAGGGTTCGTTCGGATGTTAAGTTGTATGAAGAATTGACTTATAACACACAATACTCTCCTTAATAAAGTAAATAACTGTTGAAACTTCTACTCACCTCATAAAGTGCATTTGAAATAGCAATCGACGACGTCTGGAATAAAGAAGCAGCACCATAAATATTAATTCAATCAATGATATAACTTAAAATACCTCAAAACCGTCAGTGAAGAAACTGATTGTGTGCGATGCCATTTCTAATTCACTAATATGCTTCTTGTTCCTCAACTGGATGACATAATCGAGAAAATCTTCACGTTGAACATTTTTCTCTTCTCTGTACTTTAATGCCTGTTGCATAAGATTTACAAAGAAATCTTTTACATCTTCAGGCATGAACTGGATCTTGATGATGCTCTTAAGAAAATTGAATGATTCAACGAGGAAGATTTTGAAGAACAACTTTGCTGATGGATCTAATAGTTTTCTGCCCATTTCGCGAATTTCTGGTTTTTCTTTGGTGAAAGATTCAGCATCGATTCCGAAAATACAGTTGCTGACCACATCTGTTGTGAATTTCGCAGATAATTCTCGAGCATCAAATGGATTATTTTTCTTGGACTCAGTAGCAATGTACTTGATCATGCGAGTACTGACGTCTTGGATAAGTGGATAAAGTGCCTTCAAGCGGTTCACAGTAAATGCTGGAGTAATTTCAGCTCGCTTTTCCTTCCATTCCTCATCTTTCAAGAAAAATGGATTTTGTGCAAATAATGGATCTTGTTCTGTATCAATCATTTCAGCGAATTCGCTGTTACGAAAATTATTGAATTTTCTGATGAGAACATCTTTAACAACTTCGGGTTCTAAAATTAGAAGTCGTGGATCACGCGTTTGAATTATTCCAACAAATGGAGTTTTGCCCTTGAAATCACTGAAAATTTAAAATTAAATGATTCAATTAAGGAAAGGGGCCGTTTATAAATGACGTCAAGCTATAAAACGAGGTTTTTAGACTCTGTCACAATACTCCAGACCCCCTCCTCGCTAAATGTTGGACGTCATTTATGAACGGCCCCCAAAATAATAAATTCTTCTTACTCGTAAATCACTTGGATGTCATAAGCAGCATGCTTCTTCCTTGTCAATCCATTGGGTAAGTCTCCAAAAAGAACTCGTGCCTTTGGCGCTGGAATACCGCGTTTCGACCAATAGTCAAAATTCCATGTCAAATACACATACACAAGCGCAACTATCGCAAGAATTAAAAATATGAAAATCATTTTTTTGTCGTCTGAACTGCGGGAGCGTTGGAGTTAGACTGATGAGAAAAATGTTTTTTTTTGCCGCAACTCGATCGACGCTCAATTTATTCTACTTCTCCACATAAAATTCTCTCTATTTTGTATACAAATGATTTCATTATTTTCAGAATTCGGCATATAAACTGTTGATAAACTCGCGCGCGCTTTTTAGTGCATTTTCCCAAAGGGAAAAGACACTATTGTCCGCGTTTTGTCCGTCCGTCCGTCAGTCCGTCCGTCCGTCTGCCGCTCCACACCGCCTCCAGTTTAAGCTTTTTCGATGGGGTTTTTTGCTTAAAATGTGTGGACTAGGTCAGAGGCAAGAATGACGAGAGATTTTTTTGATCAGTGCAGTAGAAGGTTAATTAAATTAACTTTTTTGAAAAAATTACTTACGTTTTACGTACGTATTTTTTACGTAGCCCTTAAAAACGTGACTTTTCTTACAATCTTCCGGCCAGGGTTCGAGCCCCACTCCGAGCAACTTTTTTTTTTGTACTTTTTTACACTTTTTTGACATTTCATGATGTGTTATGAAAAAATTTTCCATTTTCAGATTTTTCCTGACATTTTTCACGAAGTTAAATTAATTAAAGCTTACATTACGTAAAAATACGTGTCATGTAAATTTACATTACGTAAACCTTGCTTGGCGTGAATTAAAGGGGGAAAAGGGAAGTTGAACAAGGGGGTACAGGGGGGGGGGGGGGGGTATTATTTTTATTTTTCAAATATTTTTTTACCGTTATTTTTCCAAATATTTTTTGACCGTTATTTTTTCAAATATTTTTTTACTGTTATTTTTTCAAATACTTTTTGACCGCTACTTTTTCAAATACTTTTTGACCGTTATTTTTCAAATACTTTTTGACCGTTATTTTTTCAAATATTTTTTGACCGTTATTTTTCAAATAATTTTTGACCGTTAATTTTTAAATATTTTTTGACCTTTATTTTTCAAATATGTTTTGACCATTATTTTTAAAATATTTTTTGACCGTTATTCTTTTTAAAAATTTGTATTTATTATTCTGGGCGTTAGTGTTTTATGCGTTAGTTTTCTTTTTCATTACTAGTTTTTTATACGTTTAGATTTCTGTGCACAGTAGTTTTAAGAAAATGCACTTCCGTCCGCAGCCCGTGGACGCATTACTAGTTTCTTCTTATTATTCATGTGCTGATGAGAAAAAAAACATCGAGTCCACACATATGTTGAGTCTAAATTTTTGATAGGATTGAAGAAAATGTTTTGGAATCTTTATGAATGAAGCTCCATGAACTGATATTGAATTTTTAAAAAATATTCTCTTTGTTAGGAAGATGATTAACGTGAGAATATGCCTTGTGAATCATACTTTAATTCAATTGACTAATTTCAATTTACTTGATAAGGGACCTCTCACTTATTACGTCTTTTTAGACCCCCTTCACCCCTCGTTACAAATTTACCTACTAAAAGAGATATTTTATTTAGCTCAAGACCATCTCCTACTTAAATGTTGGACCTCATTTGTGTGAATAGCCCCTATTAAATTCCGATTCAATTATGATGTTCAGGCGCGTAGCCAGAGGGAGGGGGGGGGATGGGGACCCCCTTGATGGAAAATTTTCTTCAATGCTACTGAGGGGTGTTTTTAAATTATATTTTATAGAGTAGCATAAATTTGGGGGTACTTTGGAATTTTTTTCGCTAAAAACCTTAGCAAATTGAACAATTTTCCAGTGAAAGAGGGTCCAATACCCCCTTGCAATACACCTGCATATAATATATGAACCACCGCCCCCCCCCCCCCCCAAAAAAAAATTAAAGAATGTTTACCATCAAATCACGCTTGTACAAGAAAAAGATTAAAATTTTGAATTTCAAAAATTATTCCATCATTTCCATAAGGGGTCGTTCAATTCCTACGCAATTATATCATCATCAAACTTTGTATTTCAAAATAAGAAATAAAATGAAAAATAATGCAGTCTCGTGTCTCGTTGAGCGTCATCACAATTAATTTCGTGTTTTTATTTGACTAAACTGATGAACTTTTTTCTATTTTTATGGCTGTTATTTATGACATAAATAGACCGGCGAAAATTTCAAAGATGAATAAATGGAAACATGCAGAATAAGAATATTGGCATGCGTTGATAAATAAAATTTCAAGATGTGTCTATGGATTTTTTTTTTAAAATTTCCAGTTTTTATCCATTTCCTGTTGCTGGTGAAAAATTCAATAAAAATCATTAAAATTTTTTTAAAATTGCACACTTTAAATTTTTTATTTATTTTACTCTCATAAATGTTTACAATGAACACTGCATTATAATTTTTGCTTGAACACTTCTGCATGAAAATATTTCACACTTATAAGCTAACCAATTAACTTGTTTTTTTGCAAACCTACTCAGAAATAATTCATATTTTTCTTATCTCTCAGTGACCTTAAATAAAACTTAGATCAATGACTCACAATTTTTGAAAATGGAGCATCAATGTGTTGGTGACAACGTTCATGAATTCATTAATTCCTATTTCTAAATTAAAAGGAACGCTTTCATCAACAGAAATGCGATAGCTTTTGATAATCTCAACAACAGCCGTTTTAATGATGACATTAGCTAGGTTAACACCAATACAGACCCTAAAAGGGAGAAAATAATTTATGAGTAGTTTAGAGGATAACAAAATTTTAATTTTTTGGGTAACTTTTTATTCTAAGAACCTCCTTGAGTATGAATAGGGTCAGGGGTGTAGCCAGGGAGAGGGTTCAGCAACCTAACTGAAAATCAAACTCAATGCCTAAGATATTACACTTTGTTACCATCCAAAAAATATATTTACCAAAATTAGACCAACATGAGTAAACGACATCAATAAAACAAATTGATGATCTGTTAAGGGGTCGTTCGCAAATTACGTCACGCTTTTAGGGGGGAGGGGGGTCAAAGAATTTGTGACAGTCCATACAAAAGATTATTTTTTCTTTGGAAAATTTGTGACAAGGGGGGGGGGTCTAAAAAGTCGTTTTTTTGCGTGACGTAATTTGCGAATGACCCCTAAGATGACGCTATAAACACAAGCTACACTCCTAATAGAAAATTAATAAGTTTATCCTAAAAAATTACCTTTCACCTAATCCAAAAGGCATCAAAACACATCGATCAGTAAATGCTTTAACTCCTCCATTGGATGCATCGAATCTTTTAGGTTCAAAACTTTCAGGATGAGGGAAGTGATCTTTAAAAAGGATAAATAATTTTAATTAGAATTTGTCATGTTTTGTACCAGTTTATGTATGCTTATCACATTCGTTACCCCAGCTACCGTACCCAAAGTTATACACCACCAACACTAACCCTATCTTCCCTATCTTCAAGAATTTAACTTATTTTAATTATTCGAAAACATAAAAATATAAAGAAAAGGCTAGGTTTTTTTAAACCCTTAAAAACCTGTTATTTAATCCAAACCATTTTTCCTGGGGCACTATGGACCCTCGCTACGTCCCTGCATAACCATTTCCAAAAAATTGTAATGTTACCCTAAAAACCAGCCCCTTAAGTACAGTTCCTTATAGATTAACATCAACTATCTCACATACCTGGATCACGATGAATAGAATAAATCGGAATCATGGCCACATCGCCCTTCTGCATCTGATATTTATGTCCTTTTGCACCATCAACTTCGAAACTTTCCGAACAGACTCTAGTGGTATAAACCATTGGTGGATGTAAACGCAATGCTTCATAAAATACTTGATCCAAATATTCCAATTCCATAATTGACTCAAAAGAGATGTGCTTGCCATCATCATCAAGATTTGCTTTGATTTCTTCTCGAAGTTTATCTTGTGGAATTGGATTTCTGGCTAATTCATATAAAGTATATTGCAAGGCTAATCCAGATGTCTCGAATGAATCCATAAAGATTGTCCATATTTGTGACATCATGTCATCCTCACTGAAGGTCTTCTTCTGCTGAGTTGATATGATGTGATTCAATAAGTCATCAGGCTTGGTGCTCATTTCATTCCTGTGTCTTATGGCATCAAAAGTCAAACGTTTAAAAAAGGCAGCTGATTCCGGTGGGAACATTTGTGATGAACATTTTTTTGACAGTGCACTTTTAATCCCATCCATAACTTTTCTTGAGTGGTCATAAATTTCTGGATTGTCAGATGTAAGGCAATGAGCATCCACATTGAACAAGCTGCTTGTAATCAAATCGCACGTATACCTAAAGCATAATTCCTTAATATCATATGGCTTCGTAAGTTTTTCATCTACGTGAGCAGTTAACTTCTTCGTTGTTTCAATCGCGATTGGGTAAATCAATTTAAGCTGAAAATTTTTATTATGATTATTTTATTTTTTTTGTATCAAAACATTTTGGGGAATCTCACTTTATTTTTAGTCATTGCTGGCGTCACTTCGGCACGTTTCTCTTTCCAAAAGTCGTCAACCATAAAGAAAGGATTGAGTGCTAAAATTTTATCTCTTCGTTTGCTGATCTGTGAATGATACGCATTTATGCATTGGGTCAGATGAAAATGTTTTGATTGAAAATTTTATTGCGTATTGTCTAATTTTAAGTTAATATATCTAAAAATATTAAATTATTTTCTGTGCTGTTCATAAATGACGTCCAATATTTAGAGAGGAAGCTGGTCTGAAGTATTGTGACCAGGGGCGTATCCAGAAATTTTTTGAGGGAGGGGTTTTAAAAATTTTTTTGTATGGACGGTTTAGTATTTTTTCTTGAAAAACCCTAGCAAATTGAAAAATTTTCTCAAAGGGGGGGTGGGGTGGGGTTGACCCCCAAAATCCACCTGTATCAATGAAAAATGAATTTTCTATACAAAAACGCAGTGTTTCTTATTCAAAATTATGGTGACGACCAAGACGAGTATCAATCCAGAAAAATCCCTGAGCAATGAACATTAAATACTTTAGGGATTTTTGGGATTGATCCTGAATTTGTCATTTCTGTCGCTAAGGTCAACTATCTTTCACGATAAATTAATTTGTTGCATTATAATTTTAATATTTTTTTCCATTAATTCCAAGGATACAGAACTGACCAATCACTTTCGATAATTTGTAGTCACAGGAAGGAATTTTACTGTGTGCTCCTTCCTTGCTACTTTACTGGCTGCACAATTTTATTTAAACACTGACTATAGCCATACTTACCATTTTAGAAAAGTCATTGTTCTGAAAAACTTTAAAATCAGTGATTAAAACTCTCTTCAACAATTCAGGACCAATGACCAAGAAATATGATTTAAGGGCTGCATAGAAACCAACGAATGGATATTTTCCTCTTGAATAGCTGTAAAAAGACAATTTGTGATTTTTATTAAGAAATTTACACTGCAGTCTATCAAAAAGTAAGTTCATCTTCAGACTTTATGCTTGACTTACCGATAAACATCATCAATTTCATAAATAATGTTTTTCTTCCCCAAATATGACTCTTTTGTGTGTCCAAAAAAGAACTTTGGTTTCGGTCCTGGAATACCTTGCTTAGAGAAATATTTAAATCGTTGAGAAATTCCAAACAGAATTCCTGCGATCACCAAGAAAATTACTGAAAAAATAATTAGCAACATTTTGCTAATAAAAAATTTTCCTTCTGTTTTTCACGTCTTCACTCCACGCTTGCTGCTCTTGAACTGCGCTTGATACTGAATTTTATGATAACTCAAAATAGAAAATTTTTATTTTATTTTGTTTTCTTTTCCTCTTGTAGGCACCTGCACACCACAACAGAAATACGAAAAAAATAAATCAAAATTTATTGGAAAAATGCTTTTCATTGAAAAAGGCGAAAAAGAAAGAAAAAAAATATTTATGATCATTTAATGGATTTTTCTCTTATTTATAGATCTCGCTTTATAATTTTGTTTTGGGATGTAATTGATACTTCAAGACTTTTTATATAAACATGGCTAGGATGGATCTTTTAATCGCCGTTTTTGTGATTTTTAAGAGAGAAGCGAGCAGGATCTCGACGTTGGATGCTCTTAAGCACTATTTAAGGGTTGTAAAATTGAGGAACCATTTCTAAAATATTTGTCTTCCTTAAATATTTGTTGAAATAAAGAAATCGGAAATCTATCGTACCCGAGCGACAATGACTAACGTATTGTTGAGGTAGCAACATGGTGATGCTCCCACATATCGATTTATGTTTCTCCATGGCTGCCATATAATTGGCATTACCGTGTCATCGCTATCAAGGTGCCTTGGTGGCAGTGGGAATTAGATGGAATTAAAAGGCTGGTATAAGTAGATTGACTCTTATTTTTTTCCGCAAAATGTCCACTGTCCTGTACTTATTTGTTCAAAATTATCCTGAGTTTTTCAAAATAAAATCTCTGGTAGGTATAAGTCGTTCTTGAGGGTGGTAATGACATTCAGACCCTTGCTCGGTCCTCAAGTGCTAATTTTCTATATTTTGCAGAATTGACTTACTTTTAGCATTTCAAAGACAGGTGATACTATATTAATGATTGGTGATAATTTGGATGTATCGTCTGAGTTCCTCTGCACTTGGATAATTCACCCTGAAATAAAAACTTTTCAAAATAATTTTTAAAAATTTAAAAAAAATTCTATTTTAATTTTTCAATGATATTTTATTTATTCAGTGCCTTTTTTTGATGACTGTTCTTTATAATAAAAATTTCTATTTATGATAATCGCTATTAAAACATAATAGATTATTAAAAAGAATTGATTTAAATTAATCACAACAAAAAACGTGAAACAAAAAAGATAGAAGGGCAGTTCTGAGGGATAGAAATAATACAAATCAACTAAAAATTTGATAAATAAGCAAAAAATAATAAGAAAGAAAATAAAAATGAAAAAATCAACACATAAAATTTTTTTCTTATAAATTAAAAAATTCAATTTTTCGCCAAAAAATTTTGTCTTCATTGCACAAATTTTGAATTTGAATCAATTTTTTAAAATCTTAATTAAATTAAATTTACAAAGTAAATTTTGAGGAATTTTCACACGAAAATTCCATTGCCAACAGACGGCTGGAAATGAATTGTCGGTTGCTTAAAATGACATGACGACCTGTGGCTCTTTGGTGTTTCCGTTAAGTCACTCACTGGTGTACATTTGGCTTCATAACTTAGACTAGAAACATTTTTGCATGCTGCGACTGGCGTGCTTTGTGCTGCAAGCTTTTCAATCATTTCATTGCTGCTCAGCTTCTCAGTTGGTCTGAAAATCTCAAGCTTTAGACAGTCTCGTTCCTTTCTTATTAATTCTATGACTTCATCTTTTGGCATTGTGACTACATTTATTTCGTCGATAAATATCAAATAATCTCCTTTTTTGATCCCTGACTTTAGCTGCTCGAGACTTATTGTATTAATTTTCGGTGGCTTCGACCAAGAAATTTCAAATCCATAACTTCCATTTGGCTGCTTATGGATGACTTTTGTCATCGTTAATGGCGTTCTTCCTTGTAAATTTCCACTATTTTCATCAGAATTTAATTCTAAATATTTTAGTAAGTCATTGTTAGGCTCAATAATTGGATCTAATGGCTTCTCCTCCATCTCTCTGATTAGAGGCATTGGTTTTGTGAGAGCTGATTGAGATTGCAGGAGAAATAAACCTTCAATGTTGTGAGTAATTACGTCTTGGACGGGAATTGTAAGGCAGCCGAGGAGTTCGCTTTTTCTAAAAGTAAATAAAGAGGAATGAATTTGTTAGTTGAGTTGATTTATTAATTTTATCTGATTATATTTTAAGAAATATGCACTTTTAATACACTTATAGAAAAAAATTAGGACCCTCTTCAAATTTGTTCAAATTTCATTTTGTGAATTTTTTAATTTTTAAAAATACTTTTATACTTTTTAAATTTTTTAATCTTTTAAATTTTTTTAATATTTTAAACTTTTTAATTTTTTAAATTTTAATTTTAATTTTTTTAAAATTAAAAATATTTTAATTTTTAAAAATTTTAATTTTTATATTTGGCAATTTTAATTTATTTTTAAAACTAGATCTTTTCTCAATTTTTTAAACTTTTTATAAATCATTTGAATTTTTAAATTTTTCATATTTTATATTTTTACTAATATTTTATATAGAGATTTATTTTAAAAAATTAAATTAATTTACTATGATGGTAAAAATTCATTCCAATAAGATCTATAACAAAGTCTAACTAGATTTACATCATATTTTCTATGGCATCTTGGATATATCATGATAGACATCATCATAGAAAATATCATCATTTGTATTTTAGAACTATCATCCATAAAATATGATCCAATCTATGACGATACAATATTTTAGAACTATCACGAAACACATCATAGAAATTCAAATTTCAAAAAACCGTTAGCAAAATTTTAGAACATATCCCTAAATTAACGTCTTTTTCAGGACTTAGTCATCAAAATAATTTTTTTCAGTACAATTTTCAAAATACTTACTTTAAATTCTTATTTCTATGCCACACAGCTATTTGGAAGTATTTCTTGCTATCCTCATTCTCATCAATATCAAATACAAAATTATGATCGAATACGGGACAAGTTGAGTTTTTATGAACAGCTGTTCTTTGGTATGTATTTTGACTTGTTGATGACTTCAGGACTGTAAGGGCACATTTGACATAGGCATTGATATGACAGACATCGTTTGATTTCATGAGATTTCGACATCGCTTTACTGTAAAATTTGGAATTGAAAATGTCATTAGTTATTGAATTGGATATTATAGATGGAAATTAGAAAAATTGGAAGCAACTAAAAATTAGTTCCAATTTTCCTTAAGAATAAAATTTAAGCAACAGATTTGTGGCAACACATTACCACACTCACCGTGAATTGAAATTTTCTTCTTATTTTCATCACAAGTTGTTGTCAGTTCCAGTGATCCCTTCATCACTGAATTTTTCATGAATTTTGATTGAGAAACATAGGAAGCTGATGATGAGGATGAATTGGAAGCGACTGATGATCTTTTGAATTTTTCACTGATTTCATCGTAATTTGCTGATGAGAAGCTCAAACATTTTTGGATTGTTGAGTCATGATGGACATTCTCTTTGTCAGCCTTGTCACTATCACTCAACTTTTTCCTATTCTTATTCTCATTGCTTGTGTTCTTCCTTCGGACAGCATTTTGTCTCTTTAGATGGCAGGATTCGTCATTTTTTAAGTCTACAACCTCAATGTCAGTCTTCTTTGGTGTTTTCTCTCTCACTTCTCGTTCATTCTTAGCTGCATCGTCAGCTATAATCAATGTTCGTTCAGCTGCTTGTGCAATTTTACTTGCCGACAGCAACTTCTCGATACTTTTCTGTTCCATATTGTCACAAAGTATGCTGAGTGGTTTAACAAAATTTGAATTACGATCACGTTTTGCATGTACTGGCTGCTTCGGAACATTGACTTTAGATTTTGGAAAACATTGCTTGAACTTCTTTCCATGCCTTGCACTTGCCAGAATATCATCAATCATCTGCTGTAATGTTGTGTCACCAACTTCCGATGAGTTTAGTGACGGCTCAGAGTCTGAGAGACTTGAAATCGATGTCAATTGGATTTTATTGTCATTAAACTTCTTCACAGTCAATGGCGTGGATAATGGTGACGATGTTGTTGCCATTTCAGGTTTAAACTCATAAGACATGTCGAGTGCATCGAATTTTAATCTCTTGGATGGAATTTCATCATTCATGTCATAACTATTTATACTACAATTCAGCACCGCCTGTCTCTTACTAATAATTGGATTATGTTGAGCAGTTTTCATGATTAATGATGTTGGAGAATATTCAATATCAAATGATGGCAATGTCGGTGCATAGTTTGGTTGAAAAATCACAGTCGGAGGTTCCTTAAAGAAAATATCATTGCTTGTTGCCAATGAGATTGGTGACATTGTTGGCGATGCTATTCTGACTTTCTCTGATTGTGCTATCACATGATGCTTTCGTTTGCATGCTTTATGTAAATTGCTACTGTCATTTAATGGCGTTGAACTTTGTCGATTTTGGACCCTCCTCACTGGCGTCAATTCTCCATTATTCTCTTTATCATTATAATTATTATTATTATTGCTACTTTGGAAATTGCCTAACGATCGTCGTCGAACATTTCTACTGTTTCTATTTCTGTGATTATCAGTCAGTGCATCTCCCATTGACCTTCGACTATGAATTTTTCTAATTCCTTTATTATGTTCTGCATTGTCGTCATACACACTCAGTGCATCGTCAGTGAGACGTTTTTTAACCGTCCACTTTAACATTTTTCACTTCACTTCCGTGTCTTTCAATTTTTCTGTTTGTTGATTTCTGAAAAGACAAAAAGAAAGAGAAAATTTAAATGAATGTCCTGTCTTTGATTTCCGAAATGCGATAAAGATGTAAAAAGACATAAGGGTTGGTCAGCTTTGAGGGACTGGAAAGGAAGTAATTTTGCTGTTTGGACATCCTGATTTTTTTGATTCAACAAACATTCATTAAGACAAGATTTCAAGCTACAAGACGTAACTTGTAATTTAACGTTCATGTTGAGGAGTGTCGAATGCAACGAATTTCTTAAGAAATTATTAATTTATTCTTATGCTTCATGCTTCAATAATTTCATCGAATATTCAAAAAAAAAGTATAAATTTTAAATTTTGATGTGCAAAATGAAACTACACCTGTTAATTAAGATCGAATCGAGAGCACCTTCAATGTCAGAATGACGTCGGGGAAAAAAGGAGTTTGAATAAAGTAAAAGTGAAACATGTGGGATATAAAATATACACACAATTTGTGATGGTTCCTTAAGCATGCTTGAAAATCGATTGCTTCCTTTAAATTTCCTTTCTTTTCTTCTTTGTAAGTTTTAAAAGGCAGCGAAGTTCTTTTTATGGATGTAGATACGCGGGGCAAAATGCACTTGTGACAAGAAGTTCAATAAACTTTGTTAGTTTATTTCTTTGTGACTTTTTATCCTGCATTTAAATTTAGTTCTTTTGTGTCTTTTAAAGAAATTTTTCAATTTTCAAGTTTTTTTAAAAAAATATTATTCTAGTAATTTTAAGTTTTTAATTTATATTTTAATTTTTTTTAAATAAAATTTTATTTTTGAAATTTAATTTTGTTTTTCCTTCAAAATTAAATTTCAAGTTTCTTTTTTCAAAACTAATTTTTAAGTTTATTCAAAATTAAGTTTGCTTTCAAAAAAAATTTAAAATTAATCTTTTAATTTTTTCAATTAAATTTTTTAAATTATTGAAGTAATTTTAAATTTCAAATATTGTAAAAACTAATTTTTTTTCACAAATTTTCATATTCCTCGAGCCTTATTCTAGCAAAATACATTAGCCTTCTCACCCCAGGTGCGCAACAAACCCATAAACTCTACCACAATTCCTTATCTCAAGTGCCAATCAAAAAAGTCAAAAAGTTTTGCAAGTAATTTGCATATAAAACCGCAAAAATGGTAGCACACGATGTAGTCAAGCTCGACTTTTTCCAATGCATTTATAAGGGTTGAATATTGGTCTTTTTTGTCATTTTGTGGTTTTAATGGAACTCGAATTTTAATTTCAATTAAAATTATCAAAAAAATAATGCACGGGGTAGAAGTTATCAGCATTAATCTCAATTGTAATTGTCTGTGCTATATTTATACCTTAATTGCATGCATTATTATTGTTACTATTAATTTTTATTTCGAGATATTCAAATACGATAAAATTTCTTCTCTTTTTTGCTTACTTTACAAATTACACGACATGATATGAAAGCACAGCGAAGGGATAATATTCAGTGATCCCGTGCTATGACCCGCATATGGCACGCAACAATAGAAATGAATATTCAAAATTACTCTTAATAGTCTCTAATAGGTGGATTAATATTAATAATTTTATTATTATTTTTTTTTGATGATGATCGCGACACAAAATTTCATTTTAATCGCGCCAACAATTTCATAAGGATCTCGCTACTTCCATTAACTCATAAATTGTCTCTAACGGTCCTCGATGTGCACTTAATAGCTTTTTAATGTAATTTTGTTTCGGTTAAATACAAAAGAATGATGAAGAAGATTGTCATCATTTATAAGTGAATGTTGTGTGCATTTGTGGATGGAAAGAGTTGATGTCGATGCACAACAAAAGGATTAATAGCATAAACATTTTCGTCCTCTTCCTGAATTCCTCATTTTTTTATTAATCATGATTTTGCACTTTTTTACGTCAAAAAATCTTTCTTGCTATTTTTCGTCATCAATTTTTGGGTGAAAAAAATGCATCCCCGACCCCTATGCTTCATTCCCGTCACATGATTATTTTATATGAGTCATTCATTATTAAGTGCCGTTCATTTTTTTATGTTTACCGTTCCATCATGTCATGAAGACTTTTTATATTGATTTTTCATTTATTGACTTCATGTACAACATGCATTTTGATGTTATGCTGAATAGAAAGTGAGATGAGAACCGTCAGAATGAGAAAATAATTGCAATTAATGTCAAGTATTGAAATGTGCACCCGCATTTCCAATTTTAATGAGACTTGTGTGTCCATTTCTACTGAATATTCATAATTTTTTTGCAGCTAAAATAGAGCATAAAATTGTGAAATTTATGCTGATAATTCTGAATATTCTCATAGCTGTTTAATGATCAGTAACAATAATAAAAAAAATATTTTTGTGCTGGCGAATTAACGAACTTTTCATCCTGTTGATTTTTTTACTTCCTTTTCTCATTTTTGTACCGGTTATAAACACATTAAATGTGATATATTTGTATAGAGATATCAATTCCTTATTATTTCAGTTAAAGTTCAATTAATTCTTACTGCTCTGTGGATATCCATTACAAAAATCTAAATTAAATAATTAAAATGTGAAATGAGGAAATGCCGAGTTCACAAATTTCAATTTAGGGCAAGTGCATTATTATTATTGTGACATGATTATCAAAAACCATCACGCAATGAACAATAAAGCACCGCTATAACTCCTTGCTTGCGTCCCTACCGCTTCCTGTGTAGTACACATACTTCGCGTCGTCCTGTGCCATAAATTTTATTTTAAATAGAAATTAGAACTTTTTTTTATTAGACGACACTTGTAATTATTTGAGCATTAGCGTCAATTTTATTGCAGTTCTATTGCCACAAATATTCTGTTTGTTATGTGAGAAATTTTCCATTTTGTACAGAGCATGTAGATTGAACATTAAGCATGGAAGGAAGGACCGTTGATCTAATTTAAATTGATTGCCTTTCCAAAAATGGATTTAATTTAAAAAAATTGTTTTCTGATTTCTTTATTTTCTACCTGAATTGCTGCCTTTCTCTCTTCCTCATTTGCAAGACAGTATATGGAAGTGCCTTCAATTCAGTCATGAAGAAAAATGAGAAGAGAGACGGAAAATGTTGTAAGAAGCAACAGCCAGGTGCTGACTTGTTTCTCTCCATCTGGTTTTATTATTTCTTGAGTTCTTCGACTCAATATTATATAGGAAGACATGGAATTGAATGTTGAAGATACACAGGGAAGGAAAGTAGCATTACTCAATGTCACGTAAACTTATGAACATGAAATCATTTTTTTGAGGACGAAAAATGGAAAAGGAAAAGAAATTAAAACATTTCAATCTGAATTCGAGTCTGTCAACCCTTTCGAGACAAATTAAATAGAAATTAACAATTAAAAAGCAATTTTCATGCAGCTACTTTCTCTCTCGATACATGTCAGGAATGACACCACAATGGGAACAAGGAATGAGGAGAAAGTCACACAAAAAAACTGGAAAAATTTCCTCAAAGAAATTTGTCATGAAACTTTCGATTTCTTTTCAATTATTTTTTTAAGGCAACAATCAAGGAACAAAACAAATCAAGTCAAGAAAAGCAGGCAGATGTAGAAAGGAACAAGAAATTGCACTGAAATCGAGAGTCATCAGCTGAGAATTGAGAATAAAAAGTGCATCATTGCACATCAATGAGATAATTCAGATTGCATGTCTTTGCCTTGCACAAATAACAAAAGAACTTCTCTCACTCGTCATTCCTTCATTTCATTCCATCCAGCATCATTGTACATTGTAGAATGTGTCGAGGAACCCCGCTCAAAAGCTATTTCAAATCGCATTATTTTTTATGAACTGATACCTTTTTTATGATCGACTCGACGTTGTTGTGATGTGATATTACATCCATCTCTTCCATCATTCAATCATTCTTCAAGAATAGAAAGACGGAATAAGAAGGAAAGTTCTTAATTACATCTTGAGGGGAAAATTTCGTTGAAAAATTTGCTGAATTTTTTCATAAAGATTTTTTTATATTAAAAATCAATTATTTATGGATTTGTGGTTTTTAATGACTTCTTTCCAGTTCCTTAATATAAAAAAATGTAAAAAAATCTCCGTTAAATAAACAAATAAATTTTCCCATCGCTGTCATAAATATTTAATGTCAAAATATTTTTTATTGTTGAATATTTTTACCCAAAATTTTTTTCAAGATTTATTACCGCAAAAATAATTTTTAGTTCCATTAAAAAAGGAATTCGCATAGCGGATGAATTTTCATTATAATAACATTATTTTGAATTTCAATAGAACCCATCATTATTTATTAGCAAGATGTTTGGGTGCAAAAGAAAGGAAGAGCATGTAACAAAAAAAGTTTGAGAATTCAATGAAATAATTGCATGCATGTAGCATGATTACCTCATATAATATGTTCAATATATATGCATAGACTGGTTAAAATATATTGTTACACTTATTAGCTTCAACAATGTAACATTTTCAATTTAAAAGCAATTGTTACAGAAAAAATGCAGATTTTGCAAATTAAAGGCGGGAGACATAAGATGAGGTGAGAAGAAGAGGAAGCGATGGCAACAAAAGACGAGAATAAGAAGAAAGTTTTGCTCGTTACCCTCCAAAATCCATTTCCAAAAAGTATTCTTTCTTGTTTCTGATCCTCGCTTCAGTGACCTTGATGGATCAAGAAATGAATTTGCTTTTGTCACTAATTAGTTTATAATCTTTCCAAAATTCCTTCGTCTTCTTCTCATTGTCGTTGTATTAAGGATTGTTTGATTATGATGTCCATGATTCTGGAATTGAGGGGTTTCTGAGGAGCTGTGACGATGAAAGGATCCCCAAAGGACTTTATTTGAACAAAAAAAAACTTGAACACAAAAGAGTCATAACAACTTGTATCGAATGGGAATCGAACCCACCTCCTTAAAATTTTAAGAGACATGCTCTTACCATTGAGCTATCGGTGTTATTAAGAATTTTGGCAAAATGACAATTTAAACTATCAGTCATTTCATTGATGCAACTTTCTTATGGTCCACCCCAATAACATCACTTCCAAATAACCCCCATTTAAGTACAATTTCGCATAATATATACAAGAACGATGTACATTGCATGAGACACAAACACACAAGAATCCAAAAAAAATGCTTCATAATGCAAACCAAAAGAGAGAAAATCGTACAAAGAACTTTAATGAAGGAACAGGAATTGAGCACCTGGAATGGATAAGTGAGTGAATTCATTTCACACAACGAGGACATTCACTGCAAATTTCTTTCGGGTTTTTCGGTTCAATCTTTTCGTCTTCTTCTTTTTCTTCCTACTTCTGACTGTATTTTTCGCATAGCAGAACAGAATTGCATGAGATTTGCTGTTTGAGGAAGAAATGTTCGAGGGGACATAAAGAACAAAAGAATTTTTTGGATGAAGACGAAGAAATTTAAAAAGATAGAAAATTAAAATTTTGAAAATCAGGAAGTTCCATTGATGGTTGATGGGAATGGACAGTAAAAATAATTTTAATTGCTTCTTTTCACAACGTTGAGTGCCTCAAAAAATTCCATCACGTAAACCAGAAAAATAATAAAATTTTTACGACTTTCATCCTCAATTCAATTCACTTCAAATTGCCAATAAATGAAATTGTTGCACACGAAAACAAACAGCTATAAAAATTCTTGAGATTTATTGCAATTGCTCTAATAACACGTCCTTAATAATAACAACAAGACGGAACGAGGAGAGGTAAAGGAACGAAACCATCAAGAGAGCACTTGAAGTGCGCGATCGCGTCAATCCACATAAAAGAAAAATAATGAAAGGAGATTAGAGGAGGGCTCGAGCGGTGAAATTTAATGTGATTTGTGGAAAGACCTTTCATAACCCCTTCACAGTCATCTTCTCGTTACCTTTCACATTTCATTGTCTGTCCCGCATTTAACTTTTCACTTTCAACAGTCATTTATTCATTCCCTTTTAAATTATTGACCATTTGTTTAATGTTCTCATGCTGAATGTGTAGGAACAAAAAAAATATTATTAACTGTAACTTATAGGAAGGAGAGTTTGTTTAAGGCAAGAAAGCCTTTCTCTTTATGTTCCATCACGAAAAAACAATAGAAATGAACAATAAGGAAACCCTTTAAATTGATCTGATTCTGAAGTATATGCTTACATTGACTTTTTTTTCATAACGAAGGTTTGATTAGTTTTTGACATTTTCTCAAACATTGGAAATTGTTTTTAAATGGAAGGAAATGTCTAGTTATGAATTACATTGTTCTCACATTACTGACTAATGTGAATAGATTTACATTACATGTTTGTGCATTTTTTCTAATTTTTTTGACGAGAAGGAAGATGGAAAAAAATATTAATTTTTTTATGAGACGAGGATGCAGTTATGAGAGATGCTGGAGAAAAAATATTGAATTCTTAATTTTTTTGCTCGTTACTGTTAGAGAAAAAAAATATTGGAAAGAATTTAGGGTGAAAATGGTCTAATTACAAAGTTTTGTAAACTTTAATTTTAATTTTCTGTTTTATGAACTAGTTGAGGGGTTGTTAGAAATTTCAACCCAAAGACACTGTCAAGAAGTAATTATTAATAAGGAATTGAGGAATTTTTTGATACAATTTCCCACAAATAATGAGATTATTATTTCTGGTGCATGTGAAAGTGATTAAAAATTTAAAATTCTTTTCAATAATCTTTGCAAACAATGGCCTTGAATGTGCTTGTGGTATGCAATGTGGGAATTTTTATTGTCTAGTGGATTTTTGTGTTTTTGGGGGAATTGTGATGGTTTGATGTGGGATTCATGTGAAAATATTGAGGATTATGGCCGTTAGAGCATTTTTGTGCATTTTTAAGAAATTTCATATTTTATGGTTTTTTGGGGGGGGGGGGTCAAAAAGCCTTAAAAATTCACTTTTTTGGAATTTTTACATCAAAAACTAAAATTTTCCAAAATTTTCTGAATTTTTCATCTAAAATCTACAACATTTCAACCATTCCCAAGCTCAAAGTATCAAAAATCCACAAAATCAACACAATCCCATCTATACGGAGTGAGCCCCTCAGCACACTAAACCACCCATGTCAAAAATGTCATATCTTCCTCAGATGAGTTTCTAATGACGAGTCTATGACATTTTCTTCCGAAAGGATATGCTCAGGTATAACAGTAAAATGTTCAATTCCTGCACCAAAGGGGTTACTTGCCTCCTTGCATCAACATGAAGTACATGACATGTTCCGTTGATTAAAAAAAATTATTTATAAAAAAATATTGTTTGAAAAATTAAAAATTCAAATTAGATTTTTTTTCCTTTTCCTTTCCTTAAGCATTAAGTCTTGTATGTGTCCCAAAAGGAGACTCATCCTGTGTATTATGCATAAGAATAAGAATGTTATGTAATGTTTGTATCCTTTTTTAATTTATTCAAATTTATTTAAATAGACCAAGTGAGAGTGTCGAAGCGGGAAATAAATTTTATTTTTTTTTACTTCTATTTTCGTTCCTTTAAGGAACATATCTTGACATGGGATGGGAACATGTTACGACAAACTGCACAACAACTAGTCTTTTTAACCATTTATGCGAGAGCAAAAAATTAATTTACTTAATTTTGAGTATCAGTCATGTATGAAGAAGGCAAAAAATGGCTCCGGAGATACATCCTGTCATTTATCGATTTTTTTTATCATATTTTTTGTTCAATGGATTAAAAAACTCTGCCTGAGAAAGTTCTTAAATTCACAGTGTGACAATTTTTTTCACGTTAAACTTATTAAAATTTTCTTTGCAGTGAATCCTTTTACCTGCCAGGATGCTGCTGCTTTTATCTTCTATTTTACTTCCTATATATTAAAATATTCAGTTAGAAGATAATTATTTTTAATGGCGTAAACAAACTGTGAGATTAAATGTTGTAAATGATTGCATAAGACGTAATTAATGCTAATGCAAAGGAGAAAAAAAGGGTGAGGACGAGAAAATTAAATTTTTATGTCCTAACGGATATCTTTCAAGACACATAAAAGTTCAATTTTTGAGCAAAATTCAATCAATTATAAGGAAATTTAAATTCCTTATTGTAAAGTAATATGACAGCAATTACACGGTTATCACTCACTAGATATGTTACGCTCTATATCCAGGACAAACCTTCTTCAAATCTGTGTTACTTTTGTATGTACAAAAGCATAATGAAGCATGCAGAATTTTTGTGATGTCAATTGATATCAATTTTATGCAATTCAAACTCATCTAAATTTCACCCCTTTCATATTCATCCATCCATTGTCATCAACAACATCGTACAACCACTCCGTGCATGTATATGTGCATGCATTGCTCACATTAAATTCGACTCTTTCGTCAAACTCCTTTCATTTCATTATTATTCAACTGTTAATGCCATTGCAATTGCCAACAAACTCCTTTCATCTATGAAAATCCATTAAATGGAATTCAGTTGGAATCAACATTTTGCTTGCTCGATTTGTTGATGTGATTTTATGATAATAAGGGCAAGAAGCTTATTTTTAATTCCTAGTAATAATATCAGACTATAATTGCCGATAAAATTTAGGATTAGAGGTAATTTCAATTTATGTCCTCTCCTGCTTCTATGTCTACTTCCAGTGCAATTGCACGTTGAGTTTAAATAAACATAAATATTATTTTTTATTGTTCCTGAATTCATGCCATCGCAATATTTTAAAAGATTTTCGCGGATATTGTTTATTGTGTTTATTTTGCGCACCGTGCTTATATCCCGTACATGCCATCTGCCATGCTGTCTTATATTTGATGATCATCATCAATTACGAGTGGACTTTTCATATCCCAAAAAAAATATTATTATTATTTTGGTCATTATTCCAACAATCCACCAGCATGGCAAGTCATGATGAATTAAATCTGATCAAAACAATAGGAAGCAGCATGAATTGTATCATGTTTCATTTTCGTTATGTTCCAAACTCCGACACCCTTTCAAATTATTATAGTCACACATAGTCATTCGCATATGGGATCGGTGCTGTTTTTGTATATTTTGTGATTGCATTGCAAACACACGAGAAATTTCACTAAATTAAGGCACTGAATATACTCGAATATTGATGAAAGTAAATTCGCAATGGGTGGTAATTTTGTGAAAAATGACATGTTGGTAATTTTTTTAATTTCTTCTTTCATTCTTTTTGATATTAGAATGAACCACGAGCTCAAGTTAAGCCATGTGAATTTAATTAAGGCTGATGAATGAATGGAAATATCGGCAAGTCGTCCTTAAAACCAGATCTCAATTATTTATGGACGTTAATATCATGCAGAGATGATTATCTGATTATAAATTCAGTGTTTTGATATCAAACAGAGAAGAATTTGCATTATAATCAGCAACGGGACTCACCTATAATTTCTATTATTGACAGTAATCCAACAGAGGGAATTTTGTTTTGCTTCACCGAGAACTAATTACTATTGTCTGTTTATCGCACATCAAAATAAATATAAATATTGTTTTTTTCTATCTGTTTTATGTCCTTAATATTTTCAGCACATTTCTTCTTTTTTATGTCCACAAAACTTATAATTTTATTTCTTCTTCTTCTTTTTTTGCAACACTCACGTGGATTTTTTAAACAAAATTTTAACGCACTGACGTCTTTCTCATTTGGCGATCAGCACGAAACTAAAATTTGAGTTGAGAGTCACGAGAGAGTTTTGAGTATAAAAGTCCTTTACAGCCGTACACAATCGTACGTTCTCTATGTCTACAGGCATTTCTCACATTGCGACTGTGTGAGTTATTAACAACAAAATACTTTAAGTCATAGAACCCTTACATGCCAGTTCCATCTGAGTAAATTCGAAAGACTGCTTTTGAACCCTTTTTAAACTATATTTTTGAGTTTAAAGTAGTAAGAAATGAGAAAATTTTGCACATATTTATTTTTATTTTTTGCTACACTTTTTTGCGTCAATAATGGGTTGAATTCAGGTAATAATTGAATTGCCCTCATTTGATAAAAATCTTTAAGATCTGTAAACCTTTTTTATGTGCATTTTGGTATTTGATATGTTGGTAATATCCATGTTCTGTCAGTCTGTGTATCCATCGGTTCAGCTTTGTATCAATCTATCTGTTAATCAGTCTAATTTCCACTAATGTCATTTCTATTAATGTCATTCACGTTTTGTTCCTGACCACAGCCTTAGCTCCAGCTCAGTTCCATGATACACGGTGTAAAAGTGGTCAAAATGTGGCTCCAGGTCGGCGTGAACGTGACCCCATGCTGAATTTGGTGAAATCCGACTATTTTTACATCTGATATCCAGCAATAAAAGATCCAATGCAATAAAAATGCGCCTTTAAGCCCCAAAATCAAGATCTTTACTACCACTTTCTTCTTATACGGAAGATGAAGGCTAAATATAGGATCAAGGCACAAAACTAGTTCACAAATCATTATTGAACAGATATAATCAATAATAACAATAAATATAGACGAAGGAACTTAAATGAAGGATTCGGAACATTGCAAAAAGACAAATTGATTTTCCTTATCATTGATTTTTATCAAATTTTATTTAATTTTTATTACATGTCTCAACCCTTATTTAATATAATAAAAAATTCATTGCAAAATGACATTGCAAAATTTCTGCTCGATATTAATTCAATCGGAAAATGAGGCATTAACTCATTGAAATTTATCTAATGACTTTTAATTTTTATTTTAGCAACAATAAAAATCATTTTTTGTAACGAATTTAAATCCTCCTTAGCATCATTTTTGTCCGTTAGAGATGATGAAATGCGCGAATTTTTTATATTCAATGCTGAGACGAGACACCGCGTTAGGTAAGAAACCGGATCGTAAGAAATTTTTGATAATGACCTTGAACGAGAATGAATCAACGACATGAAAAAATAAATAGAATTTAAAATTCAAAGGAATGCAATGCGCGAAGAAGGGAAGAACGCGATATGAAAATGAAGAAATAAGAACTCGAAATTCAAGTGTGCTCGCGCCAATTCATGATTCCTATGTCTATTCCCCTCTCGTCGTCTACACAGCGACATGTGAAACATTCGTAAGTACATTTCTTATGCATTCGCCCTTTATTTCATTGAAATGTAATCGTCTAAACATCGTCGTATGCTTCTTATTATTTAAATAACGTAAAATGATTTTTTAATTATATGCATGTACAGTTGTTGTGTTTAACATTACAGATTTCAATTGCATACTTTATGGCATTCAGGAACAAAAAAATATTCAATTTTCTCAAATGTCATTGAGATTTTTTTTCAATTTATTTTTTTTGTACACACATCCATTCATAAGGAAATTATTAAGTAGAGTCTCCATAGAGAGATTATCATAAAACAGAGATTTGACACCTTTCATCTCATTTGCACAGGTTCCATAATCTGCATCACTAAGAATTGTTATGAATTTGTTAATAATTAGCAAAATCTGCTTAAGGTCATGAAAGAGTTGAGAAAATGAGATGCAAATTGGAGATTGAAGAGGTGACAATAATTTTTGCTCGGTTGACAAAATTGTAAAAATAATAAATATTTAATATTTTTGTGTGGTCGACTTAATAGGATTTTTTAATCTATTTTGGAAATTGAATTTTTAATTCTAAATGAGAATTTTTATGGTTTTTTGAAATTTTTGAAGAAATTATTTACAGTGGATTGGATGTTTTTTGTCAACAAAATAAGCGGATTTTGATTATTTTCACTTAACAAATTTTGTTTTATAAACCAAAGATTTGAAAACTTGTCAATATCCTGAGAGGCTAAAGATCTAAATAAAAGATACAAAAAAAATTACAATTTTATTTAATTTAAATTCTTTAGGTTCGAAGATACAAATAGACAAAAAGTCTAGATGAATATATTGTAAATAAAATTCCGTTAAAAATCTTGCCACGTGGTTAATCAAAATTTTAATAAGCAAACTCAAAAATTCAAAATTCTAAATTTATTTGCTCATGTTATTAGAGTGCCCATTATTACAAAGAATCTACAGCATATCACATAAAAACTGAGTATTTTTAAACAAAAAGGATGCTGAACATCCTTACTAACTATAATGATACATAAAACAAAAAATAAACTTTAGTTTTTCAGATCTAAAGATTTATAGTTATAGCGCGATTCACATGAATATGTTAAAATTTACAGTTACCGTTTTGGGTTTTGATCGTCAAAATTTAAATGATGTTTCAATATGATATTAAATTATTAAATAAATAATTAAGATAACTAAAAATTCTTGGTACGAAAAAATTAAAAAAATGTAATTTTAAAAAATGCCACACATTTTAAATAAAAATTTCAAAAAATAAACTTTAATATAATTGTCTTTTAATAGTAATTTAATAAGATAGTAAAAAATAAAATTTTAAAGGAAAATTGAAAATTTAAATAAAAATTGAAATTTTAAATGAAAATTGAAACTTAAAATAAAAATTGAAATTTAAAATAAAAATTGAACTTTTAGTTAAAAATTGAATTTAAAAAATTTAATTAAAAAAATTGAATTTTTAAATAAAAATTTAATAAAAAAAATAGAATTTTTAAATAAAAAAATTGAATTTTTAAATAAAAATTTAATAAAAAAAATAGAATTTTTAAATAAAAAAATTGAATTTTTAAATAAAAAAATTGAATTTTTAAATAAAAAAATTGAATTTTTAAATAAAAAAATTGAATTTTTAAATTAAACTTTCAACTTTAGATTATATCCATAAAATTGTACTGCAACAGGTCTTTTGTATGGTTCATATTTAAAAAATTTACATTTAAATAATTTTTTAAAGTTAAATTATTGATATTATTTTCATTTTCCATTTATTTAAAATAAACTATTTATAATTAGACATCAAAAATTAGATATTTTACAAAATTTAAATTTCATTAACAAAACATTTCGACCCAATTTAAAATGAATAATTTTTGTGCAAATTTACTTAATTGATCGAAATAATGTGATACTTTAAATGCAATTTAAAAATTAAGCTTTTATTAAAATCTACAGAATATTCCTCCTAAATTTACTCATAACCAGCATAAAAATTCAAATAGATTTCATAGTCAATATAAATGCAAATTTCATTGCGCAATTCAATATTTGACTAATCAAGAGTGAAATTTATGCATCAATTTTACAATAAATTCCAAAATAAATTAGAGACGTCAATCTTCACAGATCAATTGTCGCACATCAAATTTGAAATGCTTAACAGTTAAACCATCATGCATTTTGAAACCTTCGTACATCACATATTTTACAGCTACAACAGATAATGCAAAGACCATGCGTTAATTTTCATTGCATGCTTTTTACATACACATAAAAATTTAAAACTATTAAAATCAACTTGATCCAATAAATTTAAAAATTAAATTTGTCATCAAATTGACATTAAAATTCAGCTATAAAAATTTTTATTGCTCGATAATGAAATTTCAATTTCGATGGTTGTAAAAATATTTAATTAAACTTTAAACAGCGAAATGCTTAAAATTGCGTGATTTTAAAGTAAAGCTGAAACATTTTTGCGCTCATAAAATTTCCAAAAAATAATTTGCAGCCCAGCTGTCTAAATATGCACACAAAACATAAATCGATTTCTTCTTTTTTTGTAGAGCGTAAATAATCAATTCATAAAAATGTTATGTTATTTGACCAAAAATCTGGACCGTTCTTACATGGATGTTACCTATTGTTACAGCCATAAGTTGTACATGACAGAAAAAAAGGAAGATGATGATGAATATTTTTATAAGAATTACAAAGGAGTTGTTTGAAAATGATGTCAGAGATTTTGGGGGTCTATGATACTCCAAAAAATTTTTTATAAAATATTTTTTCCATAAATATGAAATATATGAGCAAAGGGGGTCAGAACCGAGGTCTTAGGCTTCATCTGTAATATTTCAATAAAAGAATCATAAATCTAATTTAAAGAGATGCATAATTCCTGTTTGATTTCATCTCAGGCGTTGAAAAACCTTTGATACGAAACTGAGTATGAATTAAGCTTAGCACCTGCGACCTATCATTTAAAATGGGATCTAAACCACTTTTTTGAAGACATTGGTGTCTTTAACCTAACTAAGAAAGACTAAAAGCACCATTTTCAGTGCCTTCGGTTCAAAAAAGGACAATCTGCCATTTCGACCTCAAGTCTCGTACCCAAGATTGCTAGGTTGTTGCCACAATTTTCAGACACCAAAGCATTAGACCATTGGTTTTTCAGAGGACTATCCTCTATTTTTAAAATGTATCCTCCGTCCTCTAGAAGGTTTATATTGTCCTCTGAATCGGAAAAAAAATGTGGTCACCTTATAGTTGGGGTACATTGAGGGTCGGCAAAACAGTGACATGTCTTTTAGATTTTTGAACCTAAAAATATTTCGTATCAATTATAATTTGTATCATTTCCTAATTTTTCAGTAAGATTTTATTGAATTTTCAACTTCAAACTACGAAACTTAATTCTAGTGTCCCAATTGTCCTAACCAACCTTCACTTCTAAAACACATTAAGACACAATGATGAACAGAGTCCTAAAATCCAATTTTAGATGAACATCATTTGTAAACATCCATCAAGAAGCAAGCAGCAGCAGTAACAAAAACTTGATTGATGATCGAAAGAGAATTGCAAGAAACTCAACTCGAGTATTCGCAATTTATCTTGACTTATGGCTCTGTCGAAAAATTGACATAAAATTAATGACGTGCAATTTGTTATGAACATTTCTTAATCTTAAATCCATAAGTATCTCAAAATCAATGTTTACATTTCTTGTGGACACAGCAAAAAAGGAAATCCTTCAATCTTAAGGGATGGAAATTAATTTTTCATCATTCGGGTGCGACATTAATGGGAAGGTATGGAGAGGAAATTGAATAATATAAAAAATTATTATTTGTAAGACTCCAGGACATGAATAAATTTTCTTATTCTTTTGCATGTTGAGAATTTCCATTGTTCCTTAGTTGCAGAACAATGCATCAAGCCACGTACTATATTATTATTATTATAAAAAAAAATTCAAGAAGCGATTTATTGTTTAGAAATTAAAATCATTGTGCTGTACGCAACATGCTTGGCATTAATAAAAGGTTAAATTGACTCAGAAAACCCACAAGAAAAGAGAAATTTGATCGACTTAATTTAATGAATGACTTTAAAACCTCCATAAATTCGTTAATGATTAGTTACGGATCTTGTTCTTGTTATCATTAATGCTTTATGATGTGAAAAAACTTTTTATGTACTTTTAAAAAAATTATATATCCGTGCAGCTGGATGTCACATAAATTTCTTAAATATCACAATGAAGATGTCTCAATTATCAGTCATTATTTATCTCACTCAATTTCATTGATTTCACGAGCATTAAATGCGTTAAATATTGGCATCATAACTTATGAATATATCGCATGACACAAAAGGATCAAGAAAAGATGTCCTGTCCTTCACATTTTATTGATGAGGTTCCATCAATGTACAAAAACAAGAACAATGAGGACATGATACAGAGTAGGATAATAAAATTTTATGTTGAACAGATCAGTAACGAATAATCAATTATGTCTTGAAATCTTCCATAGCCTTCGTCATAAATTTATTTTGCAATTATCTACGCAATTGTTATTCTATTGAGTTCGACTTCTTATTCTTATTAAAAGCTACAGAATAAACTAGAATAATGCATGGAAATGTATATAAAAATTTATGCGTTTTTGTGGATAAGTAAAATATTTTTGTGGAGTTGGTTTTGTGGATTGCGCGCATTTTTTGTTTCAGAGTTTATTTTGATTTGAATTGGAAAGTGTAAAATATTTAAAGTATAATTTTTAAAACACCCCTAACATGACCTTTTATACCCCTAACCCTACACCTTCCCATCCCCCTAACCCTACACCTTCCCATCCCCCTACCCCAAGGTGAACCCTAGGTAGGAGGGTGTTGAGTGTGAATGGACATCCAACTACCCCAACTGAATTACTAAAATAACCCAAATTTACTTCAGAACATAAATTTGTTTTTAATTACTAGGATTTTTCACTAAACTATGTTGATAACTAACCAGGAGGAGTTTTATTGAAAATTCTCTTCAATTTGCTAGAGCTTTTATTAATAACCCTCTAAATTTTTCCATTCATATACTACTATTTAAACCTAGTTCATTCTTACCATAACATAACAAGAAGCAATTTAAATGTTTGTTACTGATTTAACTGTTACTGAAGTCCAATATTTAGAAGGCTACCCCCCTTACGAGAGGTAGGAAGACAGACCTTTGATTAAAAATAATTTTTTTGAAACAAGAAGTTCAAATAAAAGTGTAATGTAGGTAAATAAAGTGGAACGTTTGCCCGGAATACTGTAGCTTAGAAAAAGGGCTCGTTTCTACTGGGGTACCCTATTCTACCCTACCCCTGGTAGGTAAGGTATACCGCATGGTACCCTAAATGGAAGATCGAGATAGGGTTTTCTTACCCCAGGTTAGGTAGGGTATACCCTAGGATAGCCATAGTAACCATCCCATTTCTTTCAATATTATTTAGAAAGTGCCTTGGACCTTCGTTCTACCCACAATGTCTGAAAATAATTTTTTATATTTCAATTTTTAAAAATTGAATTCTTTTTAAAACTTAAAAAAAGTTATCCACAAGACAAAGTAAAGCCAAAACTCACAAATTTCCACACAACAAAATGCCTTCAAAATTCCGTATATGTAACAGAAGTTAGTTATTGGATCACATATTTCCAGTTATTGTTATACTTACAACAAAAATGGAAATCAATTTCTATAACAATAGATTCCTTATTACCCTCTTGAATAACAATCATCCCAAAAATTTTATATTTTCCTCCTTATTTCAATTGACCTTTTTCCAAAATTTTACAAATTTTTTTTCTTCTTCCTTTTTTGCTCTATTCATACCTAACGAATTTCCTGAATGTCCTCTATTGTCTTTATAAAGACTCTCCGTCGTCGTGATCGTCGTCATGAGAATAATAAGAATTGGATCATGACTCAAGATTTCTTTCTATTTTTTGGGCACCTGGAAGCTATGTTTTGAGATGAAAGATGTGGACTCAATGGAAAGCAAATTAGCACAATTTATGGATGACAACAAAAAGAGAAAATTTTCTCCTTAAATTGCCTAACAATTAAAAACGGCAATTGTTGATCTGCAACTGCAACTGAAACTTCCGCGTATCATCCGTCCTGCATATGTAGAAAATTGGTACTGTCAACATTAATGATAATACCAGATGGTTGTGGGCATTTATTATTATTATGTAAATGCTTTTTTTTGTAAAACAATTGACGACGATGACACAATTGAGCTGAACGTTATAAATTGTTTCGTGTCACGAGCGTCATCAGCAGAAAAATATTGGAAATTAATGAATAAAAATTTCTGTTATTGTTCCTGTTCAAGTGAACTACAACTGCATCAAAAAAATATGTGAATATAAAATAATATCCATGCATTATTCATGATTCTGTTGGTTTGTTCTTTTTTTTGACGATCACTTGGATAGGACATATGGTTCACCATACACAATATTTTACATTATGCTGTAATATATGTACATTATAATGCAAATATCACCCCGGCACGTCCAGCATTCAACTGAACAATCAATTATTTTCTTGTTATCTCAAGTGGCAATCGTGTTACTAACAATAATAAGTGGCAATTTCGCAAATAAAAATGCAAATTTTCTTTTTTCATGTATTTATGTAGAAATTTTTCGGTTTTGTGAAAGTTGCAACATGAATTCATTAGTTAGGGGTCAAATGGGAGACAATATGGAAATTTTTATGTAACGTTTTCTGTCAAATTTGATGAAAGAAATTTTCATTTTGCGTAACTGAAAAATTATGCTTTTTTTAAGTAATTGGAATTTTAAGGTACATCTGGGATTGTCAGAAGATATTATGGCGATTTGGTTGATTTTTGATGTTAATGTAAATTAAAGACGCATTATGGAATATGTATGGGCATTTTTTAGATTCTAAATTAGTTTGATGGCCGTAATTAAAATTCAGCCACTTTAAAGAGTCTAAGTTTGGATCTGTGGGTTAGTTTTTGAGATTGATGGCTGGCTGAGATTAAAATATCATCGAAATATGACTTGGTTTCTATAGTATGCAGGGACGTAGGCAGGAGGGTCTGGGCACTCCCTCCAAAAGTTTTGAACCACAACGAGAGCACGGTTCAAAATTTTTAGGGTGGTACCCAGACCCTCCTGGGTACGCCCCTGATATGGCTGTCTATTTGCTCGTTTTTTCTGAAATTGTGCCGTATTATTATTTGAAAATTGTCCAGGAATTTCATGAAATTTTTATAGCCACTCTATAATTAATGCAACTATTTGTTCTTAACGGTTTTAGTCTCAAAAATATTCTATGGGAAATTCAGTTTTGATTCATAAATTGAAGATTCATCTTATATCAAAACCTCAAATTAATAATAATCTAAGGAATGTCGAAAATGTATCATAAGATAATAATCTTTGCATTAGTCTTGGATAACAAAAATTTCAGTTGAAGAAAATCGAGAAATTGTGCATAAAAAATTATTCATCCTTTTATTTTGATATTTATTAACATGATAATGTTCAATAAGTGCAAAGATTTTTTTTAAATTTATTGCAATTCATGTTGTGAACATAATTTGATATTCTAATGTAACAATTGTAAGGCAAAAAACCTGAATTTATTCGTTTCTTTGTAATTGATATTGCAGTTATGCTGCAATTAAAATGAAAATGTCTTGCAATAATGTTTGATCCTAAATACACATAAATTACTCATTTTATATCCTTACACTTATGTAGATACATGCAAAAGGATTCACTCTGTTTATTCATACTTAATACATTAAGTATTAATAAAATATTTTCATTTCTGATTATTTTCTAGATGCTTGACATTTAATTTAGTTTAATTTAAATAAAATTCTGTTCATCCCAAAAGATTTCGTCAAGCATGAAATTAAAAATAAATTTTCAATAATAATATGTTAATGTAACTTAAATTTATATTACATTGAATCTAATGTGCCAATGTTACACGTCTAATCGACATTTAAAATTTAAATTGAAGATCTTTGGATTAGATAAAAGGATTGAATTGGAATTTGTCATTTTTATGGAACTTATGTGTTAATATTTTTATGTTATGAAGATTATTTTGATTGACAATTTCTGGGGATGAGTTTATTGTCGATTGTTGAGGTTTAATTTTTAATATTTGAATGGGATAATAATATTTTAAGATATGAATTAGAATATAGTAATTTTTTAATAATTTATTGACGATAAAATTAAGTTAAATCCATAGCTAATCTCTTTGTGGATCTTGTCACCAGAAAGTCATAATTTTAACTGTAATTTTAATTTTTTTACACCAATTTATAATAAAATTTATTCGATTTTTATTTAAAGTTGACAGAAAGTTTAATTTACTAAGCTTAAGTAACGTAGACTGCTTTTAATAACTAGATTGTCCAACTGCTCATCTTTCATCAGAACAGTCTTGTTTTGTACAAAATTAGGTCATGTAATTGCCACCTCAACGACGATGACACGGCTCAATTTGGATCTCATTGCCGCTCAAGAATTTCCAGGGTTTCAGAAATATTCATTAAATCAGCATAAAGACTCAAAAATTAACTCAAATGAAAGAGATTCCTTGATCCAAGTATTTATATGACACCTCAAACCCCAGTTTTTAACCGTAATTAAACTGTAGATTTTTCTCACTGATTCACTGAACCATTTTTGATATAATTAAGATTTTCCTCAAACCATGTGATTATTTTGAGAATTTTTGATATATCATAATTTTTGACAGACATATCCACACAAATTTTTATCCAATTATTTCGAGTTCATCATCATTGCGTATCTAATCTGCTTGCAAAAACATCAGGGTGCTACTAAACATATCTTTATACATCATAACGACCATAAATTGTTGTTAAAAATTTCTATAAATCACATCAAATGCAAAAAGAATCTCATTGAATAGAAAGTCTTATGTATCAATAATATTTCATCACAATCGAACGTCTGACTGAAGTATTTTGTGGATTATTATTTATTTTAGAAAGTACATAAACTAACAAGATTATTACAGCCAAAAAAATAAATCTCATCAACTTTTATTTCCTTTTCTTCTTCTTTCTTTTTTATATAATTTATAATCTTTTACTTACTTACGGCTAAATGGCATTAAATTATTATAAATTCCTCCTCGTAGCCTGAACAACAATTGTGATTCAGTCGTGTGGAAATATTTTTGCAAAAATATTATTTTTTAAGTAGTGGCAAGCACACATTTTTTTGTGCAACCCCAATGGCTGTAAACTTGAAAAATACTCAAGCATACATGTATGTCGGTGCTGAAATGTAAATTGAATAATTTATTGAAATGGATAAAATAATATTAATTTTAATAAATTATCAAATGTATGCATCGTTGCGTCACATCATTAAATATTGTGCAAAAATTTTTGTGCATTATGAGTGCATGAGACCGAACCCTTATTTCCCATTATTATTTAGCCGTAAAAATCCATCAATGGTCAATGAACCGAGAATATACGATTACGAAAATTTGAAATGTTGTCAATCATTTTGATATTATATGCATTTTATACATCATCATTGTGATTCTTTCTCTTGTGCAGCAAACGAAAAACGGACCTTTGTGCTATTGTACGGTTAAGGACATCCCTATATTGTTAACATTTTTGAAGTGTGTAAGAAATATCTCGTCATTGTTATTGAAATAAATATTTTTTTTCGTCAATGTTGGTCCCTATTGATAAAATTATTTTATTTATAGGCGATTTGGCTGTCAAGCTGAACTATAAAACAATAATGACGTAAACAGCGAAAATAAAAATTTTCCGTTAAAAATCATAAATTAATATTGTTAACAATAACAACAAACAAGCTGTAAATATCCGAGAAAAAGGTCTAATTAATTAATTGAGCTAAAAAAATATATAAATAAAAAAATCAGCATGTCAATAAAAAGACCATGCAGGTGCCGAATAATCACTAATTTCCCTTCATAATTGCTAAGCATCTGTAAAAGTTTTTGTGGCTTTTTTTTCATCTCAGACAGATTGATTAATGATCAAACATCGATTGCATCTCGAAACAGGCACAGAGAGTTTATGTCTTAATTAGGAGAAAAATGTGCATCCTCTTGTAACACATAAATGGAACAAGAAAACAAATTTGTTTGTGGTACAGTTTAAGTCGTACAAAAGTGGAATTAAGATAATTGAAAAAATCATTTTTTATAGAATTCTCTTGAAGTGGAATGTTGGGTCGTTTGAAAATGATGTTTTTCTTAAAGCATATAGCTTTGATAATTAACTCTAAAATTCAGGAATAAAAACCAATTGCAAAAAATTTAAATATGTTTTACAAAATTTTCCTTAACATAAAAATTAAAATAGTTTAAAAAAAATAAAATAAGGGTTTAAAAAATAAAATAGAAGGTTTAAATACCTAAAAATTAAAATAATTTTTTAAAAGGATAAAATAAATTTAAAAACTTAAAATAATATTTAGAAAATAAAATAACTTCTAAAAAAATATAAAAAATTTAAAAAAATTAAATTATTTTAGAAAAAACTAAAATAAATTTTATTAGAAAACAAAAATTTAAAACAAATTTAAAAGATTTTAAAAAGTTAAAAAACAATTTAAAAAAATTAACAATTTTAAAATAAGAATCAATTTTTTTAAATTAAAACAATTTTTTAGAAATTTAAAGCAACTTGAAAAAAATAAGCAATTTTAGAAAAAAATATAGATTTTTTATTTTTGCAAATATAATTTTTTTACAGAGTTTAAAAAAAATTAGAAATTATTTTTAAACAATTTTCAATTATTTTTCCAGAACAACTTAATTTTTAAAATTATCTAAATTTAAAGTATTTAAATTCTAGTTAAATAAAATTATGTTTAAGATAAGTTTTTGAAATAATTTAAACATTGGACGTCAATTTGAGAATGATCCCAGATTTTTTTTTGAAGAACCTCATTAAAATATGGAAATCACTTCCATTTCTATGATCTATAAGACGATTTCTCTAGTCTTAATTTTGTTGTCCTTAATTTAAAAAAAAGAATTGGATAAAAGAATCCAAAAAAGAATAACAGATCATTAAAATTTGTTATTGAACCGAAGGTGTTAAGACTTATCACTTAACACTTTTTTCTCCCATTTTAATCTTCTTTTTCGCACCTTATTTTTAATCCTATCAAGTCTGAATAATTTCTCTTCATGTCTTCATGTCTATTTTATATTCAGTACCAAAAATTATCCCAAATATTCAATCTACCGAAGGGCTACAAATGATGTTGACATGTGTGAGATAAATCATAAGAGATAGGAAAATGGAATTAAATTCTTCGGACTGAAGCATCTCTTTAGCTTAAAAAGAACCGACATTAATAAGGATGCTTAGGGCAAATGGGTTAAAATTTGTTTTCTAGAATCTTAAAGAAATATAAATTTAAAGTGAGACAAAATTAATCGGGATGGCTACGGTTGACTTGATTTAATCTGATAAAAAGTTTTTAATTTTTGACACTTGGTCAAATTTGGAATTA
The DNA here is from genome assembly GCA_963573255.1 of Chironomus tentans. NCBI lineage: Eukaryota > Metazoa > Arthropoda > Insecta > Diptera > Chironomidae > Chironomus > Chironomus tentans. The sequence goes on from OY754303.1 coordinate 13,234,054, forward strand.
ACAAGTTGTTCGTGATGAAATCAGCATTTTTAAGGAACCAGATTTTTAAAAAGGAATTTATGAAAGTTGATTCAATCAAATGAAGTAAAATAAATTATAATTTTGAACAATTACTAGGATTATTAGCAATTTAATCAAAATCTTCAAGACTTTTATCAACTATTGACGGTAGCTGACAAAAGAGCTAGCTAAAAGAACTAATTGCTTGCTATACACTAAGCTAGAGTCTATTACATAAACATAGACTAGCAGTAACCCAAGCAAATAGCTTAGAGTTGACCCTATCCTACTCATAAGACAGATATTACTCTGATAGATCATATCATAGGACATAGCAAGCAGCCACCTCAAGAAATGTCATGTAAGAGAAGTCAAGGATCACAAATTATCGCTACAGCAAGCCAAGGAAGTAAATAATGAGGAAATTAAATTAAAATGCAATTTCTCACAGAAAAACCATTAAGCATCAAACAAATCTTCATGATACCGTCCTTTTAGTCCCAAATTATTATCACGACCAAAAAATCTCAAAAAGATCTAGCTAATTGTATTAAAAATCAATGCCATACAAAATCCTTCATTAAACAAATTACATTCCTATTTAATTTCAATTTTCTCAAGACAACTTCATTACGAAATGTATCCGTTTAACTGTTTAATAGCAGTTCCTTAATAAATAACGTGTTTCAAGTGCTGAGACTTTTTATTTCTACATTATGTGAGAGAAAAGGAATTTTTTTCAAGTGGTTATGTTAATTTTTTCAACAGCTGATTTTGATTTTGGATGTTAATATTATTTAGCATCATTATGCGCTGTTAGATTTGTTCTTGCTTATGAGAAGTCGTTTGGATGTTATGGAACGCTAAAGAGTGAGGTTCAGGGTATTCGTTAGTTACATACACAATTTTATGGAGTCTGGGGTTGTTAGGAAATTATGGAATGCTAAAAATGTCAATTTTTGACCCCCATTTGTATCAAATTTAGTTTAAAAAAATTTGAAATTTTAAGATGAAATGTATCAAAACCAGAGACACCTCTCTTTTTCTTTAGACTAGGCTGTTCCAACTATTCATTTTTGCGGAACCTTTTCAACTTTTTAGGGTTTAATTTCACTACGTAATATCCAAACGACCACTCGGAATCGATTTTAAGACATCATACTCAGCATTGGTGTAGGAAAAACAGATAACCAGCTTATGGAGCTAGGTGTCTTGTATCTATAATTTTGCCATAAACTGGTATCACGTAAAAGTGCCATGTAGAATTCTAAATGAACTAGATCACTAACCCATCAGTCAGCTTATATCTGACATCACAAATGAGTTTACCCTTAATTCTCCCAATTATTTATCCAGTTTCCACCAAATTCACTTCCAAGCATCACAAAAAAACTTGATTTTTATTTTATTTTCATAAAACCTGTCTTCCTTTATATCAATCTCTCCTAATCAATTCAGTTGAATAAATTCGTTGTAAAAAATTTCACTGGTGTAAAAACAGCCGAAACTCCTTTTTTTGTTTCAAACTACCTACAATCATTATTTTATTATCTTCCCTATTTTTTTATTGTTTTCTAAGCGTTTATATTTTTGTCGAAATTTATCATTCCTGATTATTTTATTTCTAAACTATCAAAAAAAAACTTTTTTGATTTCCCGCTAAGTTACCACGTGTCCGTCATCAACATCGACTTACACTAAATTAGACGCAAACAATAAAACTGTTTAAAAAATGTCTATCAAATCATTCAACAATCAAAAAATTTCTATTTCAATACTTGAAGCAGCACAAACACAAAAAAAACTCGTTTGATTTGGAAATAAAGAGAGAGAAGGAGAGACATGTGAATGTTTGTAATGTCATATGACGATCATGATATCAAAAAAAACTGTAAAGATTGACATTTACATATGTAAAACCTGAAAAAGGATTTCATTTTTCGGAAATTCAGACTCATGAGTGGCCAGCCTTCCAAAAATAAATAAATTTCGGTTCCTTTTTTTCAAGTGAAAAATGACATGCTGAAATGTAAAGAAAAACTAGTTTGACGATGCAAACATGCCAGCCTGGAATGGGACAGTCAGTTTGATTTATTGGTGAAAATATATCGAGTAACGGAACTATTTATTCAAATAAGAATGACTTCTTCCAAAATGGGACAAAGAAAGTAAAAAGAAGGGGTTATGAAAGGTCTTTCCACAAATCACATTAAATTTCACCGCTCGAGCCCTCGTCTAATCTCCTTTCATTATTTTTCTTTTATGTGGATTGACGCGATCGCGCACTTCAAGTGCTCTCTTGATGGTTTCGTTCCTTTACCTTTCCTCGTTCCGTCTTGTTGTTATTATTAAGGACGTGTTATTAGAGCAATTGCAATAAATCTCAAGAATTTTTATAGCTGTTTGTTTTCGTGTGCAACAATTTCATTTATTGGCAATTTGAAGTGAATTGAATTGAGGATGAAAGTCGTAAAAATTTTATTTCTGGTTTACGTGATGGATTTTTTTGAGGCACTCAACGTTGTGAAAAGAAGCAATTAAAATTATTTTTACTGTCCATTCCCATCAACCATCAATGGAACTTCCTGATTTACAAAATTTTAATTTTCTATCTTTTTAAATTTCTTCGTCTTCATCCAAAAATTCTTTTGTTCTTTATGTCCCCTCGATCATTTCTTCCTCAAACAGCAAATCTCATGCAATTCTGTTCTGCTATGCGAAAAATACAGTCAGAAGTAGGAAGAAGAAGAAGAAGAAGACGAAAAGATTGAACCGAAAAACCCGAAAGAAATTTGCAGTGAATGTCCTCGTTGTGTGAAATGAATTCACTCACTTATCCATTCCAGGTGCTCAATTCCTGTTCCTTCATTAAAGTTCTTTGTACGATTTTCTCTCTCTCGGTTTGCATTATGAAGCATTTTTTTTGAATTCTTGTGTGTTTGTGTCTCATGCAATGTACATCGTTCTTGTATCTATTATGCGAAATTGTACTTAAATGGGGGTCGTTTGGAAGTGACGTTGTTGGGTGTACCATAGGAAAATTGCATTAGTAAAATGACTAAGATAGTTTAAGTTGACATTTTGCTAAGGTTCGTACAAAACAACGATAGCTCAGTGATAAGAGCATGCAACTGAAGTTTTAAGTGCACGGGTTCGATTCCCATTCAAGACAAGTTTTTATAATCGTTTTGTGTTAGCATTTTTTTTTGCAAAAAATAGTTATTTAAGGATCTTTTCAGTTGTCACAGTTCTTTAGAACCCCCTCGGACGTATTCAGGGAGGGTTTCTAAGAAAAAATCGAACCCCCCCTTAAATTATAAAAAAATCTGGATAAGCCCCTGCCCCCTCCATTTCAGAATCATATACATCATAGCCAAACAACCCCTAATACATCGAGAATGAGGAGAAGACGACGAAGAAATTTCGGCCAGATTAAACTAGTTAGTGACAATACGTAAATCTTCATAAGTAACGAAAAAAAGAATCCGTCAAGGTCAAATAGCAATAACTGACTGAGATAAATCGTAATCAAGACGGGAATCTTGTCGTAGTCAATTCAAATTGAAATTTATGAATGTAGCATCAATCAAAATTGACGTTCCGTTCTCTTTTTAATAATAAACAATACATCTAAAATCAATATAAGACGGAGATGGAAGAAAAATTAGATCATAATTTAAAATTGATGGCATGCCAAAGTACTAAAATGTCTTAAATTTATTACCGAAGAACCTTTGTCAAGCATTCATTTACGTGCATCTGCCTTTTTCCTATTCTTTCACTTCATTCCTATAAGTATTGTATTTTAAATGTCCTTAAATCCAGTAAGAAACTCATTTACTATATTTACAGTTAGACTTTTTAATGGGACGGGACGTAAATCATTCATTTTGACAATTTTTGCATTCTTCACATTTCCTTAAAAAATAAATAATATTTTTTTGAATAAATATTTCTGGGCATTTCCCAATTAGTGAAGTTAATTAAGCGGACAATAAATCTTTTAAATTTTCACATTTTTCAACAACAAAAAATATTCAACAATAAAAAAATATTTTGACATTAAATATTTATGACAGCGATGGGAAAATTTATCTGTTTATTTAACGGAGATTTTTTCCACTATTTTATTTTAAGGAACTGGAAAGAAGTCATTAAAAACCACAAATCCATAAATAATTGATTTTTAATAATATAAAAAAAATCTTTATAAAAAAATCAGCAAATTTTTCAACGAAATTTTCCCCTCAAGATGTAATTAAGAACTTTCCTTCTTATTCCGTCTTTCTATTCTTGAAGAATGATTGAATGATGGAAGAGATGGATGTAATATCACATCACAACAACGTCGAGTCGATCATAAAAAAGGTATCAGTTCATAAAAAATAATACGATTTGAAATAGCTTTTGAGCGGGGTTCCTCGACACATTCTACAATGTACAATGATGCTGGATGGATGGAATGAAGGAATGACGAGTGAGAGAAGTTCTTTTGTTATTTGTGCAAGGCAAAGACATGCAATCTGAATTATCTCATTGATGTGCAATGATGCACTTTTTATTCTCAATTCTCAGCTGATGACTCTCGATTTCAGTGCAATTTCTTGTTCCTTTCTACATCTGCCTGCTTTTCTTGACTTGATTTTGTTTTGTTCCTTGATTGTTGCCTTAAAAAATAATTGAAAAGAAATCGAAAGTTTCGTGACAAATTTCTTTGAGGAAAATTTTCCAGTTTTTTTGTGTGACTTTCTCCTCATTCCTTGTTCCCATTGTGGTGTTGTTCCTGACATGTATCGAGAGAAAGAAAGTAGCTGCATGAAAATTGTTTTTTAATTGTTAATTTCTATTTAATTTGTCTCGAAAGGGTTGACAGACTCGAATTCAGATTGAAATGTTTTAATTTCTTTTCCTTTTCCATTTTTTGTCCTCAAAAAAATGATTTCATGTTCATAAGTTTACGTGACATTGAGTAATGCTACTTTCCTTCCCTGTGTATCTTCAACATTCAATTCCTTGTCTTCCTATATAATATTGAGTCGAAGAACTCAAGGAATAACAAAACCAGATGGAGAGAAACAAGTCAGCACCTGGCTGTTGCTTCTTACGACATTTTCCGTCTCTCTTCTCATTTTTCTTCATGACTGAATTGAAGGCACTTCCATATACTGTCTTGCAAATGAGGAAGAGAGAAAGGCAACAATTCAGGTAGAAAATAAAGAAATCAGAAAACAATTTTTTAAATTAAATCCATTTTTGGAAAGGCAATCAATTTAAATTAGATCAACGTTCCTTCCTTCCATGCTTAATGTTCAATGTACATGCTCTGTACAAAATGAAGAATTTCTCACATAACAAACAGAATATTTGTGGCAATATAACTGCAATAAAATTGACGCTAATGCTCAAATAATTACAAGTGTCGTCTAATAAAAAAAAGTTCTAATTTCTATTTAAAATGAAATTTATGGCACAGGACGACGCGAAGTATGTGAACACAGGAAGCGGTAGGGACGCAAGCAAGGAGTTATAGCGGTGCTTTATTGTTCATTGCGTGATGGTTTCTGATAATCATGTCACAATAATAATAATGCACTTGCCCTAAATTGAAATTTGTGAACTCGGCATTTCCTCATTTCACATTTTAATTATTTAATTTAGATTTTTGTAATGGATATCCACAGAGCAGTAAGAATTAATTGAACTTTAACTGAAATAATAAGGAATTGATATCTCTATACAAATATATCACATTTAATGTGTTTATAACCGGTAGAAAAAATGAGAAAAGGAAGTAAAAAAATCAACAGGATGAAAAGTTCGTTAATTCGCCAGCACAAAAATATTTTTTATTATTGTTACTGATCATTAAACAGCTATGAGAATATTCAGAATTATCAGCATAAATTTCATAATTTTATGCTCTATTTTAGCTGCAAAAAAATTATGAATATTCAGTAAAAATGGACACACAAGTCTCATTAAAATTGGAAATGCGGGTGCACATTTCAATACTTGACATTAATTGCAATTATTTTCTAATTCTGACGGTTCTCATCTCACTTTCTATGCAGCATAACATCAAAATGCATGTTGTACATGATGTCAATAAATGAAAAATCAATATAAAAAGTCTTCATGACATGATGGAACGGTAAACATAAAAAAATGAACGGCACTTAATAATGAATGACTCATATAAAATAATCATGTGACGGGAATGAAGCATAGGGGTCGGGGATGGATTTTTTTCACCCAAAAATCGATGACGAAAAATAGCAAAAAAGATTTTTTGACGTAAAAAAGTGCAAAATCATGATTAATAAAAAAATGAGGAATTCAGGAAGAGGACGAAAATGTTTATGCTATTAATCCTTTTGTTGTGCATCGACATCAACTCTTTCCATCCACAAATGCACACAACATTCACTTATAAATGATGACAATCTTCTTCATCATTCTTTTGTATTTAACCGAAACAAAATTACATTAAAAAGCTATTAAGTGCACATCGAGGACCGTTAGAGACAATTTATGAGTTAATGGAAGTAGCGAGATCCTTATGAAATTGTTGGCGCGATTAAAATGAAATTTTGTGTCGCGATCTTCATCAAAAAAATAATAAAATTATTAATATTAATCCACCTATTAGAGACTAATAAGAGTAATTTTGAATATTCATTTCTATTGTTGCGTGCCATATGCGGGTCATAGCACGGGATCACTGAATATTATCCCTTCGCTGTGCTTTCATATTATATCGTGTAATTTGTAAAGTAAGCAAAAAAGAGAATAAATTTTATCGTATTTGAATATCTCGAAATAAAAATTAATAGTAACAATAATAATGCATGCAATTAAGGCATAAATATAGCACAGACAATTACAATTGAGATTAATGCTGATAATTTCTGCCCCGTGCATTATTTTTTTAGATAATTTTAATTGAAATTAAAATTTGAATTCCACTAAAACCACAAAATGACACAAAAGACCAATATTCAACCCTCATAAATGCATTGGAAATAGTCGAGCTTGACTACATCGTGTGCTACCATTTTTGCGGTTTTTTGTATATTATAATATGCAAATTGATTGTTTGCAAATTTTTGCAGTATTTGATTGACACTTGAGATAAAAAAATGAGACATGAAAGCTGTTTATATCCATTGTTTAGTTGACAATGTTAATTTGTTGTTGATGTCAGTTAAAATTTCCATAAATAGCAAATGTTATTATGCCTGTGTCGACAATAGGCTTTTTTTATTGATGATAATGAATTCATGTGGGATTGCCTATAAAAAGAGAATTTTACTGCACATTGTTGATAACCCTAAAGGCAATCAACTGCTTATTGAAGCCTCTTCAACGACCGAAAAAATCAATTAAAATTTATCAATTTGTAGACATTTTTAATGGTCAATTTGTCGGTTCTTTCTCTGCACTTATCTCAGTCAATCTCTCAGTTGGTCATTAATTATTCTTCGTCTTTGGACAAGTGATGCATTGAATTTTGATTTTTATGTCTGTCAATGGGGGCTCACAGTTTGAAGTTTCAAATGACAAATGATGGAAAGGAAATAATTGCAGGTACTGACGGCGTTTTCTTATAAGAAGAAAGTAAAGTTGTATGATAATTATAGGTGTTGAGTTAACGGAACTTTTTAGGATTTTAAAAAGAAATTGAAATGTATTGAAAATTTTGGAATCTAGTAAAAACCCTGACATGCTGAGTTTAAACGAAAGTTGCTTTAAATTGTTTAAGAAATTTTAATGGACCAAAAACTGTTAATAATTGAGTAAATTTTTAGAGAAAAACAAAAACTGAGTGACTTTTGCAAAAAAAAAAAAATTAAATAAAATTTGCTTAAGGTTGAGCAAAAACAGTAAAAAATTTAAAAACTTGAGCAAAAACTGGCAAAAATCCGTTATAAATTAAGCAACACTCTTAAAAGGTGAGCAAAATATTGAAAAATTGCTGCAATTGAAACATAGTTGCATCAAAAAATAAACAAATATTGCTCAAAAATGGGCAAATGTTGCTGATAACTGAGCAAAAAATGGTATAAATTTCAAAATGAGCAAATATTGATTAAAAATGCTAAAAAAAATGAACAAAAGTAATTTTAAACTTTACGAAAAATGATCAAATTCTGTTAAAATCAAGCAAGAGTTTGTCATTTTTTTATTTAAATTATTATATTTCAGAAAACTTTAACACAATCTCTCGTTATTTACAAACGAATAAGTGAATTTCTAAAAAAAATAAAAAAATATACACAAAACTTACCAAACTATACTGAAAATGAAGAAAAATACAGAACATTTTTACAATCTTAAATCATAAAACTCATTCAAAAAAATTAAAAAATATTAAAAATTTTACAAAAATTCTCATATTTTTACAGAAACTAAACAGATTTGAGTCTAATGTGAAATAAATTTTACAATTTGATTAAACAAATTTCAATTCCTGTTAAAATTTGAAAAACAATTAATATAATTTTATTAAAATCTTACTAAATTTAATGAATTTCAATAAATTTCGTCATTCTTTTAAGTCGAAATATGAGCACAATTCTCAATAAATTCAGAAATGTCAAATAAATGCCGAAAAAAATCTTCCAAAAATTTTTTTCGCATATTTTTTAAGTAAAACCTTTGTAAATAATCCTGATAAATTGCAGATAAATATTTAATTTGTGGTATTTTTTGCAAGTAAAAAGACTATTATCTGATCAAAATCAGATAAAGAATCTTCCCAAGGGTATCTTTTGCAATAAATCTCCTGCAATAATTCATCCTAAATATGAAAATCTCACAAAACAAGATTATTTACGGATGCATTTTGATCAATATTTAAAAACTATATTCAAGTGAAATAGTTTTTAATCTACTACGGCATGCATGTATAGACATAAAAAATGTTGCCTGCAGATATATTTATAGACCCTCGCGTGTACATGCACAACTATCTCAAAATATCATTTTATAAACGTAATTACAAATGCAAATAGCAAAAAAATATAAAAAAAGTTTGTTTATTTAGTCAATTTTTTGTTGTTCATTTTAATGCAGAAAAAATTTCGAATTTTATGCTAGGCATGAAACTATCGGTCAATATTTGAACAATTATTTTAAATATTGATACAAAACAATGCACAGCCAAGGGTAAACTTTTGTTTACCGTTCCTAGTTTTTAAACAATAGCACTGCATGAATTATCATTAGACGTCAGTGACAACTTCATAAAGTTTGATTTACAATTTGATGAAAATGTCGAATCAATGAAGTGTAAAAATTTCGCCAAACATCTTTAAGCATCCTCAACCCTAAAGACACAAAATTCATAAAATAAATAATTTTATTCATTGACAGTCGAAGACGATGTTGTGCATCACACATCATTAAATGATTTTTTTCATTCTTCATGTGCAGAAATTCTCATCATTATTTCCATATATTTTGCAAATCAAAAGAAAATATTTTTCAAGACATTAATGAAGATTCTGTCAATCATATAAATAATAACATCAAAAGGTAATTTTTGTGTTGCAAAAAAAGAAGATTGGGAAGATTTTTTTTGCTAACAAGGAACGACCGTTAGTTTGAATTCGATAGAAATAGATGAAGCATATTACCTATGACGGCCTATGACATGTCAATCTTTCAAATGATGAAAGAGAGAAAATAGTAAAAAAATTCTTTCTTTTGTGTCGCATAAAAAAGAATTTTTTTTAATAATATAATGCGATTTTTTTATATATATAGACATTGGGGTTAGTAAGACTTTCATAGACAATGAGCTTAAACAGAGGGCATTAGAGAGTAAGTAGACAAAGACGTACAACAAGGAAAAATTGGATCATAATTTAGAATTGATGGGAATTGATGCACATTTCTCGAAGTCAAAATTTATGAGCTTTCTTATGTTGTTTTTTTTTCTCGTAGGGGATGTGAGTCGTCTCCTTTTTTTAATTCTTCTCGTGTCTTCAACTCAAAAACTGAGAAATAAGAAGAAATTTTTCAGAAGAAGCATCTGCCCTCTAATTTATCTCAATATCCTTCATCTCTTCTTACTTGCTTTTTGTGTCTTGAAAAAAATGAGATATTTTTGCCATTTTAACAGTTTTTTGATAAAGAAAAAAATATTTTTACTTTTTCTACTTGAGCATTTAATTTATGTGATTCAGACATGAGAAAGGGGGAGAGGAAGTAAAAGTTCATGAATTTTAAAAAGAGTTAATAGACATACTACAAACTAAACTACAATTTAATGAATACCATCAATTATATGATTATCATCATCCCTCGTACTCGTCAGCGTTTAATCAGCTCACTGATTTTTTCGGCAACAGTAAAAAGTTACCACGTGTCCGATGCACAGTGGAAAAAAAATTCATTTCCATTAAATTACGCACAAACAATAAACAGTCGATGATGACTGAAACAAAAAATGTCCATCAAAAAGTGATTTTTTTTATAAATCATTGCATTAATGCGACAATGAATAAATTTACATGCCAACGCTTTCACAGTGTGGTATAATCCCGAACTAAAGGTTGATGCTTGGCTTTTAACTGATGATTTAAGAATTGTTAGCATGGTTCTGTGGATCAGTTAAGTCTGACTGATATTTAGAAAATAATTTTAGCAGCAATTAGATAAAGAATCTCAGATTCTGGATGATTTTTCTTGAAATTATGCAATTATCAAATATGGCTCAAATTTAAAACAAAAGGAGTCCCAACTTTTTAGGAGCACGATTATTCTTAAAACGTTATAATCTGAGCAGAATGTTGAAAAAGTGTCGCAAAAAATTAAATTCCAAAAACAGCAGATATATTATCTGAGATATCGAACCGAAAAATGATGAATAACCAATATTTTAAGTATTATTTTTTTTTGGGGGGGGGGGGGGGGTTATTTGGTACGGGAATTCAGCACACGTTGTTGAATTTAAAATTTATGGACCACTTTCATAGTATTTTAAATATTAATGATCGTTTACTCAATATTTAGCCTCTAATATCTTGGCATTTGGAACCTAAATCCGGTTAAACTAAGTGTTACTCCAAAATTAGTGAGCTTACAGCTTTTTTTTAAAAAAAATACTTTTTTAAGGAACAATCACCTAGCTCCACCCATCAATAACTATGTACAACCCTACCCAACAGCACCACAACCTACAATTCCACCAAATTATCATCAAAAGTCACTGCAAAAGCAGTCATGTGAATTTATCAATGCATTGTTCATTTATTGTATTGTTCGGGATAAACGGTGACAACTGCGAACTACAAACTGATGAAAGGGAAAGTGAATAAATCATAAAAAATGTGTCACATTCATAAACTCTTTATAAATTCAAATCTCATTTGACTTTTTCCACGCAAGCGATTTTTTATTTATAATGCGGCAATTGTTGCTATTAATCGCTATTTTTTGCATTATTGAAACTAATATGATGGAAGGAACATGTAGCATGTTACATTTTAAAGTACAGACGCAGACATGAAAGTGAAAAGAAATTTTTTTTTTCGCACTGAGATTACAAAATAGTTCGTAAGGGTTGCTGCCTTACCATTACGACAGAGATTAAAGTCGATCGATAAAGGAAATCAATTTGTCACGAAGTAACTCTGCTGGAAATTTCACATTAATCCCAAAATAAAGTTTGTACAATTAATTAAATTTTTTTTGATATTTTTCTGGTTTAAAAATGAAAGAGATTAAATAAAAATTTTAAAAGTAGAGCAAATATTGAATTACCTGGGAAGTAAAATTTTGATACACATTTACTCAAATCCATCAGACATGTACATGTATTGGTGCCATCTCTCACGCTCTCACCCCGAAAAACAAAATTCTCTCACAGACTTTAATGTTTGTGCTCAAACATTCTTGCACATTTCAGTTGAAAATATACTCTCAACATTTACGGATGCAAGAGGAAGTGCAGTTAAGAATAAGAAGGAAAAAAATTGAAATTTTTTTGTATAATTATCACTAATTAATGTGCACAAATTAAAGACAAGAGAAACTGAAAAATTGTTGCTAATTAAATTTATATTTCATTTTTAAAAAAATTAAAAACTGTGAAAAAATAAAAACTTTTATTTTGACTTTGCGTGCATGAACAAAAGAATTGCAGAATATAATATATAATTTTTGGATTAACTCGTTATACAAAAATAGACTATAACTGTGGGTAGGTAAGTCTTTGACTATTATTATTATTATATTAAATCTGATATTTTTGTGAGGGGAGGAAAAATTTAAAATTTTCTTTGGTTAAACACTGAATTTATAATCAGATAATCATCTCTGCATGATATTAACGTCCATAAATAATTGAGATCTGGTTTTAAGGACGACTTGCCGATATTTCCATTCATTCATCAGCTTTAATTAAATTCGCATGGCTTAACTTGAGCTCGTGGTTCATTCTGATATCAAAAAGAATGAAAGGAGAAATTAAAAAAATTACCAACATGTCATTTTTCACAAAATTACCACCCATTGCGAATTTACTTTCATCAATATTCGAGCCTTGATTTAGTGAAATTTCTCGTGTGTTTGCAATGCAATCACAAAAATATACAAAAACAGCACCGATCCCATATGCGAATGACTATGTGTGACTATAATAATTTGAAAGGGTGTCGGAGTTTGGAACATGACGAAAATGAAACATGATACAATTCATGCTGCTTCCTATTGTTTTGATCAGATTTAATTCATCATGACTTGCCATGCTGGTGGATTGTTGGAATAATGACCAAAATAAAAATATTTTTTTTGGGATATGAAAAGTCCACTCGTAATTGATGATGATTATCAAATATAAGACAGCATGGCAGATGGCATGTACGGGATATAAACACGGTGCGCAAAATAAACACAATAAACAATATCCGCGAAAATCTCTTAAAATATTGCGATGGCATGAATTCAGGAGCAATAAAAAATAATATTTATGTTTATTTAAACTCAACGTGCAATTGCACTGGAAGTAGACATAGAAGCAGGAGAGGACATAAATTGAAATTACCTCTAATCCTAAATTTTATCGGCAATTATAGTCTGATATTATTACTAGGAATTAAAAATAAGCTTCTTGCCCTTATTATCATAAAATCACATCAACAAATCGAGCAAGCAAAATGTTGATTCCAACTGAATTCCATTTAATGGATTTTCATAGATGAAAGGAGTTTGTTGGCAATTGCAATGGCATTAACAGTTGAATAATAATGAAATGAAAGGAGTTTGACGAAAGAGTCGAATTTAATGTGAGCAATGCATTCACATATACATGCACGGAGTGGTTGTACGATGTTGTTGATGACAATGAAAGGGGTGAAATTTAGATGAGTTTGAATTGCATAAAATTGATATCAATTGACATCACAAAAATTCTGCATGCTTCATTATGCTTTCAAAATTGATGAATCTATAAAGGAATGAATATTCTAAGGAAGAAGGTTTGAAGACTAATTTAAATTCGTAGCAAATCGAATCGAAGTAATTGCACATTTTCTCATGCATCTGCATGGAATAAGTTTAAAGATTAAGGGTTAAAAATGCCGAAAGGAGAAGATTAAGAGCAGATTTTTGTGCAAAAACTAGAACGAGTAAGGATTAAGAAAATTTGACAATGAGAATTTACGTGTTTGTATACTAGCATCTCAATCTTTAGTTAATTGTCTTCAAAGGATCAAGACTGATCATCCTTCGAGTAAGATTCTTGAAGATGTAATAAGGCCGGTAAATAATGAACTAGATTTACGTTGAGAAATAATTAAGTAAAGAGTATTAAGTGCTCTTAAGAAACATTCTCAAGAAGAAGAAAATTTCAGCATCTCAGGTAATAAATCCTTCATGTTGATGGTTTGTTCGTCAAGACACCGCAAGCATTGGGAACGAGAAAAAAAAACAGAAAGAAAGGAGAGACTTTAGTTTATCATATATATGTCACAACAAGTCCTGCACCCATAAAATTGTACAATGAGAACTTATGGTTACTTTAACATATTTATAACGTATAACAGCAGCAGTATAGGAAAGTCGTAAAATTCCTTCATGGGACAATAACCCCGACACAAAAAAGGAATCTAATTTGAATTTCTAATTCCTTTACATTGAATGTCTTTTAGTTCATTTTTTTTTAATCAACGGATCATGTCATATCCTTTCACCATCTTAATGCATCATAAAACACGTTACCATGAAAATATCATTTACTGTCTTAGACATTGCATGAAATTGTAACTTATGTATTTGTTGTAGGGGTGTAGTCAGGGGGGTTTTGTGGGTTTTAATAATCCTTGACGTCCAGCATCAATGATGAGACTAAGGATACTGTTTAAGTTAAAGTTGATGTACTGTCAAGCTTCTTAGCAACCTTTTGAAAGGTTAGTGGTTAGAACATGTGGTAGGAAAACGTAAGGACATGGGTTTGATTCCCAGTTCACATTTTTTGTTCCAAAATTTCAAATTTAAACTCCTAAAATCTCATTACCAGCACCAATAATCAAAAATCCTTAATTTAAGCATCAAAACTAAATTCCAAGAATAATAACCCCCAGAATAAATTCCCAACTACACCCCTGGCATGTGGATACGTTCATTATTCTTTAATAAACTAAACACTGTCGAATATTGAGGTATATATTCGAAAAACCATTAAAAGTAAGTGATGAGCATATGGCCATGATAAGAACAAACAAAAACATTTAAAAGAAAATGAAAAGAAATCCATGACAAAGGTCATTAATTCGAGATCTTATCATCATCCCGAAGGGGTTCACTCAATGTTTATTTTGCGTTACAAAAGTAAATAAAAAAAGTATATTCAATTTCTAATTCACAAAAGGCCGAAAATAATAGAAGAATAAGAAGTAATCTCGCCCCGAAGGAGAGCTACATAAAAAGAAAGTGTCAAGCCTTTGAAAGAACAACCTCTAATCCTTGCAAATGAATCTCTTATTACAAATGTTTATGTTACGCCTGAAAAACAATTTCGACCTTTTTTTATTCTTTATTTTTCATGCCTTATGTGATATTGTAACAATTGTAAGATGGAGAAAGAGTTATGAGAAATGGTCATTATAGATAGAAATTGTTTGTATTAGCATAAAAGGATGCATCGTCCCATATCAAATATGAATGAAAGTAATGACTAAGGGGTTAATGAAAGGTCCTTCCACAAATATAATTTATATTTTATTTAAATTTCACCGTCTTTTGAATCGACTCAAACCCCTCAAGTCATATTTGTTTTTCTACACCATTTCCTCTAGCCACCGTATTAAAATGGAATCAAATTACACTCGCCGCGCACTTTGACGCCCATAAAATAAATCTCATGTTTATTGCCCACTTGTAAGAAATTTTTGAATATTAAAATGAGAATAATTTTTATGACGTCCTTAAAAGTCAACATGAAATGAGATTAAAATGATGCACAAAATTTACAAACATTCACCTTTGTGTATTTTGTCAATGTCCAGCTACTGGTCGGCTCTTTTTTGAAGGGGTCGAATTCCTTAATCGGAGCGTAAAATCTATTTTTGTCATCATCTTAGAAATTGCATTTCTTGTGTACGGAAACAATGGACAGGAAAACGAAGCTTCCTTATTTTTGTTTATCTTTGAAAAAAATTGTTACATGGAAGGGAAAATGTCCCCTAAATATAACAACAAATAATTTTTGTTCCATTGATTTCTTCTTTCTCTTCCTTTCTATTGACAAGTTTCTTTTTCTGGAAACAATTGTGCAATTTTTCATTTCTCTTTTTTCTTTACAATTTTATTTTGCGCAAAAAATAATTTGATTTTCTTGAGGATGAGGAGATTGAACCGAAAAACCGAGTGTAAATTTTTTTCTGTCGATGTCCTCGTCCAGGTGCTTGATTTCTGTTCCTTCATTTAAGTTCTTTGTATATTTTCTCTCTCTTTGAGTCTTGATTGTGTGTGTTCTGCTCTCCTTTTGGCTAACTTGTGTTCAGAATCTTGTCTCTGGTTTATTCAGGAATCTATTAAAAGTGACGTCCATCAAAAATTGTTTTTGATTCCTCTGTCATGTCTAGAAGGTAAAATTCAATTCTATTGAGTATCACATATCCCGCAGAACCCCTCCATTCCAGATTCATGGACATCATAACCAAACAACCCCAAATATAATGAGAATGAGAAGAAGACGAAGGAATTTTCGGACAGATTATAAACTAGTTAGTGACAAAAGCAAATTCATTTCTTGATCCATCAAGGTCACTGAATCGAGGATCAGAAACAAGAAAGAATACTTTTTGGAAATGAATTTTGGAGGGTAACGAGCAAAACTTTCTTCTTATTCTCGTCTTTACCACTTCTCGTTTCCTCTTCTTCTCACCTCATCTCATGTCTCCCGCCTTTAATTTGCAAAATCTGCATTTTTTCTGTAACAATTACTTTTAAATTGAATATACATTGTTGAAGCTAATAAGTGTAACAATATATCTATGCATTTATATGAGGCAATTACTTCATGCATGCATAAATTTTTCCTTTTCTGCATCTTTTTTGTCGTTGACTGAAAATTGAATTTTATGTTGAAGAAAGTAGATCTCAATGGAATCACAATTGCATAGATAATTGCCAACAATTTTTTTTAAAAAGTTTACTGAATTGTAATGAATTTTAAAATACTTTTTTTCAGCATCTTTCATATATGCGATATTAAATACCCTAGAGGGGTTTGAAGTCTATTCAAAAGAGATCATTTTCAACCGCTTTTCAAGTGACTGCATGTGTAAGAATAATAAATTTTAGAACTAATCGAATATGCAGAAATTAAATGAGATTTTTTTGTTCCTTCTTTTGATATCGAATTTTGTGTGAAAAAGTATAAGTTTACAATGAAATAAGCAAAAAGTATCTTCAACTGGAAAAAAGGAAGAAAAGGTTTGAAGTAATTATTGGGATGGATGTTGGTACAAACGCATTTTTAATAATTTAAAAAATAATTTAATTTAAAAGTTTTGTACATTCTGGTAGATTTTTTCATTTTTGAAGTTAGGTCACTTCTTTCTAATGTTTAATAACTAAGGCTGATTCCTTACTACACTATTTCGTCTTTTTGAGAACATCCTGAATGATTTCCTAAGTAACACTGGACAGGTTGCTCGGTATCTCCTAGGATAACCCCAGGAGTATGGCTTAGGGTCTCTAGGGGTATAGCCTAGTGTAACCCTAGCTGTATAATCTAGGGTATACCGGGCAATCAGCCACTGGAGTATTTACTAAAGGAAAACGCAAAAAAACCACGTTTTTGGAACCCAAATGGGTGTTTTATCGTGTTTTAGGATGAAATTTGAAGAACAGACATGTTTCTTCATGAAAAATTTGCAACAAGAGGGATGGGGTTGAAAAAACTATTTTTTGGTGTTACGTAATAAGTGAACAACTTATTACCTTAGTGTGCCATAATACAGAGTTTGAGAAGTTCTGGAAAAAATACAATTTAAGATAGAAATGTTTCATTTCAGATTCAATAGAATATAATTTTTTAAAAAGTAAAAACTAATGAGACATTTCATATTCAGATCAAAAAACACAAATTCTTCGTTAACTCATTCGACAGTCAGACCACATAACATCCAACAAAAATACAGCTCAACAAAAAAATACAAAGTAACATAAAAAGAACAGACAATGTTGATGGATCATCGATCATTCATTCATCCATTCATAAAGGCATCAGTTCATAAAAAATAATAATGAGATTTTCAGCAAAAAGATGATGAAAAAGTTTCTTTTTCGGTTTTGTAAGACATACAGCCATAACACAAAGGAACCATAAAAGAGAGAAATATTACCCATGAGATTGTTAGAGTAAATTGGATCAAAATCGATACATTGATCTTGTCTGATGTACACTTTGTTCTGATCATCATCATCAAATAAAAGTGCTGATCGATTCACAGCTGTCTTTAATCCATCAAGCGGTATTTTGATACTCTTTTTTTCGTACTGCTCATTTTATACATCCAGAGAGAGATCTGCAATCCTTTTGTTTGTGAGATAACTCAACGAGTCTCGAGAATATCAAGATATGGACGAAACTAGTTGCTAATTTTTCTGGAATAACTGAACAATTTTTTTCAATTGCAAAAAAAATTGTAGAAAAAATGCTAGAAGGGTTGTGCAGAATTTAAATAGCATGATATTGAGTTATTCAATATAGTGTAACGTAAAAAGGCCGTATCATTTCCCTATAAGAGTAGTTGTGACTTACAAGGACATGAGGAATCAAAATAAGAAGAAGAAAATAATTTTTTTTTCAACTCTCAATGAAAGAAAAAGAAAGAAAATAATAAAAATAATAATATTTAAAAAGCAACTGCAGACGATGATGTGAGCACCTGGCCTTAGACTTCTGGTTGGAAGACGTATGAAGCAATTTCATTCAAGTCACAAAGAAAGAGAGTGAGAGAAAAAACAATTACTTCCATATCCTTATGGATATGTGTGTCGAGAGAAGGAAAAAAATTAAAAATTACGTTATGAAATTATTCTTTTTCCAGGTAGTCGAAATAAAAACCATAAGACTCGATGTTTTTCTTAAATTAAATCTCACAATGGCATGAAAAAAATGTTTAATTTGAAAAGGCTCTGCTTGGGGGTTTCTTTTTTAATTCTTTAGAAATTACGAATTGTACAGCAAAACACCCGACAATGCTGAATCGTTTAAAAGTCGAGCAGTTTGAATTATTATTGCACAATTGCATTTCTATGGAAACCAACTGGAAATCGCGCAATTCCATAAATAAATTCTTGTTTTTTTCCATCGGCCACAATAAAATAAAACTTGTAGAGATATGGTCAGTTGTGAGTGTCTAGAGCGCATTTTTTTATATAGTAAGGTAAACCGACGAACGTACGCATTTTAAGACAGACAAAGAAAGGAACGGTCCAACAGACAGACGAACCAACTTATAAGCAGACAGAGAACCTGATGGATAGAAAGCCTGACAGACACTCTGATGAACAGTCTAACAGACACAAAACTAAACCACATCATTACCAACTTCCCCATTGAGAAAAAAAAATCCACTAAAAAATGTTGTAGGACATAAATTGGAACTGGATACAAAGGCATTTAAAATTTATTATAATTTTATGATTATGAAATGCACCGAATTGCTGACCATATCGAATAACCAACCCATGTAGTCATGTTACTCAAAAATACATTTCTCTTTTTTTTATTACGTGCCATATGCGGGTCAAAGCACGAGAGCTACGGAGATCCCTTATTTAAAAAAGTAAACCAAAAAAAAAGGAGAAAAGTTATCGCAGTTAAACATCAAATAAAGGAACAAAAAAATACATGCAATTATGGTATATGCCATGGAAAATTATCGAGATTAACCGTAAAGTGAATGCTGATAATTTCAACCCCGTGTTCCTTATTTTTTTGATAATTTTAATTGAATTTGAATTTGAGTTGAAAACCACAAATGACAAATGAGAAACAAAGGTCGACATACAACCCTCATAATTACTGATTGAATAGGCCGTGTGCTACCATTTTTGCGGTATTTTTTTTCAAAACATAATTTTTTAATATGCAAAAAAATTTATTGCCATAAATTTTGCATGTGACTTGACTTTTTGCACGATTGGCACTTTAGATAACATGAATTATTGCTCAGTTGAATGGTGGACGTGCTGGGGTGATATTTTGCATTACAATGAACGGTACATTATAATTATTGAGCCATATGTCCTCAAAATGGAACAGAATCATGAATAATTCATGGCTCTGGATACAGTTGCTGTTCACTTGAAATATTTCATTAATTTCCAATATTTTTTTTGTGTATTTGTTGATGACGCTCGTGACACAAAACAATTTATAACGTTCAGCTCAATTGTGTCATCGTCAATTGCTTCATAAAGCATTTACATAATAATAATTTCAACCATCTGGTCACATCCAAATCCACGAGTGAAAGCTGAATGATAGTAAACAACAATTAATATTCATCGAGAATTGATAGCACTTATGTTGCTTATGCTGCATCGCGATACTCCTGTATGTATATACAAAATTATAATTAGTGTTTGACTTGCACTACAACTTTAATACTTTTTTTATTTATTTTCCACATGTTCGATTTCTGTTCCAATTTTTTTTGCTAGCCATCAATGATTTGACGTCGACATTTAACGCCTGTAAATAAAAATTCTATTTCCTTTACTTTTACAAAACAACAACAACAAAAAAAGTAACGAAAAAACAGGTGCAGAACGAGCAGACAAATTTAATAATAATAAAATGTGCATCGGAAAAGCATTAAAAGGAATGAATGAGTCATAAATAAGTGGTGCGTCTTAAGATAGATAAGCTTTTATTAAGGAACATATTATTGACAAATTAAGTCGAGTAAACAGAAATGAATGAGTTGGGATATTTTTTATCAAAGTTATTTCATGGGAGGTGCTGAATAGCTTGAAATTTAATAAGATGGAATAGGTCTTTTATGTTTTTTTAATTTACTAAGGAATTTTAGACAGAAATTTTATGTTAAAAGGATTAAAATAACAATTTTTGAAGATCTTAAATGTTTTTTTAACTCTTTTGACTTTCTGTAGAGTAACACATAGCTACAGCTCTTCTGTATAATATAAGAATTTTTTTACAATAGGCTGCTGTGGAAAAACTGCTTTAAGAAAAATAAAATAATTATTTTAACTAGTGCTTCTAAAACTATACTCCGCGGCACTCTTAAGTTACGCCAGATAAGATAGAATTTAACGCTATAATAAAAGACACACCAAATGAACGATAAAAAATGTACTCAAAAAATATGCCACGAGTTGCGAACTCTTGATCACTAAAAGTTTATGACATATAAGGAAAAAATTGAATTTTTAAAGAACATCATTTGAGAATGACTCCGTTAATTTTACTTTACAAAATTACATGTGCTTACTACCATATCTAATAGCTCAATAACAAAGAAAATAAAGAACATGAAAATTGTAGCTCAAAACATAAAATCTGTACACCAAAACTAATTGCAAGGTGTTTAAAGGTCTTAATTAAAATCTGTTAAAAAACATCAAAACAAAAATGATTAAAATAAATGTATACCTTTGGGGTCATTCATAAATGATGTTCAGGGGCGTAGGGGCACGCCCCCTCCCCCCCCCCCCCAAAAGTTTTGAACCACAGCGAGAGCAAATTAACTAAATTATCACAAAATATAGTAAAAAATTAGACATCATCAATAAATGACTCCCATCATTAATTTCCTCAAAAAACTATTCTCTCGTCAAAAAATCATACCCCAAAGAACACCATCAACGTCTTAAATCAATTAAAACCCTAAATCTATTTCACAAGAAAATTGAAAATTAGTTTCATTTTCTACCTTCATTTCCTTCCAAAACCATCGCAGCGTTGAATATTACTTTTAAGACATTAATTAAAAATATATTTTTCTCATCTTACAACGTCGTGTCTTGTTCTTATTCTCGCTAGTTCCTTTCCTTATTCATAAAATAATGGACATTTAAAGAGTAAAAAAATAGTTTGCGTGTTGATATTTAATGATATTTTAAGCACATTTAATGTGTAATAATGCATGTCTTCAACTTCTCCAATTATGAACAGAAGCAAGTTCGTCATGAGAATGAATCCACGGAATACTTTTTAAGCCTTAAGGGAAACTTTTTTTGGGTATTTTTTACACTCGAATGAATTTTTCGACAAGTTTTCAAAAATTATATTGATTACTTTAGAGACTTAATATTCATGATTATGATGTATGGACATAAAAAAATATTATTTTAAAGTTGTTGAGTCCTTAGACATCCGTTCCTGATTCTTCAATTTTTCAAAGGATATAATTTTATTTTCATCATGTTTTGATTTCCTTTGTGTTTGACCAACCCTCATGTCTTTTTACATCTTTATCGCATTTCGGAAATCAAAGACAGGACATTCATTTAAGTTTTCTCTTTCTTTTTGTCTTTTCAGAAAGCAGCAAACAGAAAAATTGAAAGACACGGAAGTGAAGTGAAAAATGTTAAAGTGGACGGTTAAAAAACGTCTCACTGACGATGCACTGAGTGTGTATGACGACAATGCAGAACATAATAAAGGAATTAGAAAAATTCATAGTCGAAGGTCAATGGGAGATGCACTGACTGATAATCACAGAAATAGGAACAGTAGAAATGTTCGACGACGATCGTTAGGCAATTTCCAAAGTAGCAATAATAATAATAATAATTATAGTAATGATAAAGAGAATAATGGAGAATTGACGCCAGTGAGGAGGGTCCAAAATCGACAAAGTTCAACGCCATTAAATGACAGTAGCAATTTACATAAAGCATGCAAACGAAAGCATCATGTGATAGCACTATCAGAGAAAGTCAGAATAGCATCGCCAACAATGTCACCAATCTCGTTGGCAACAAGCAATGATATTTTCTTTAAGGAACCTCCGACTGTGATTTTTCAACCAAACTATGCACCGACATTGCCATCATTTGATATTGAATATTCTCCAACATCATTAATCATGAAAGCTACTCAACATAATCCAATTATTAGTAAGAGACAGGCGGTGCTGAATTGTAGTATAAATAGTTATGACATGAATGATGAAATTCCATCCAAGAGATTAAAATTCGATGCACTCGACATGTCTTATGAGTTTAAACCTGAAATGGCAACAACATCGTCGCCATTATCCACGCCATTGACTGTGAGGAAGTTTAATGACAATAAAATCCAATTGACATCGATTTCAAGTCTCTCAGACTCTGAGCCATCACTAAACTCATCGGAAGTTGGTGACACGACATTACAGCAGATGATTGATGATATTCTGGCAAGTGCAAGGCATGGAAAGAAGTTCAAGCAATGTTTTCCAAAATCTAAAGTCAATGTCCCGAAGCAGCCAGTACATCCACAACGTGATCGTAATTCAAACTTTGTAAAACCACTCAGCATCGTTTGTGACAATATGGAACAGAAAAGTATCGAGAAGTTGCTGTCAGCAAGTAAAATTGCACAAGCAGCTGAACGAACATTGATTATTGCTGACGATGTAGCTAAGAATGAACGAGAAGTGAGAGAGAAAACACCAAAGAAGACTGACATTGAAGTTATAGACTTAAAAAATGACGAATCCTGCCATCTAAAGAGACAAAATGCTGTACGAAGAAAGAACACAAGTAATGAGAATAAGAATAGGAAAAAGTTGAGTGATAGTGACAAGGCTGACAAGGAGAATGTCCATCATGACTTAACAATCCAAAAATGTTTGAGCTTCTCATCAGCAAATTACGATGAAATCAGTGAAAAGTTCAAAAGATCATCTGTCGCTTCCAATTCATCCTCATCATCAGCATCTTATGCCTCACAAACAAAGTTTGCCAAGAATTTGTTGATGAAGGGATCACTGGAACTGGCAACAGTTTGTGATGAGAATAAGAAGAAAATTTCAATTCACGGTGAGTGTGGTAATGTGTTGCCACAAATCCTCTGCTTAAATTTTAATTCTAAGAAAAATTGGAACTAATTTTTAGTTGCTTCCAATTTTTCTCATTTCCATCCAAAATATCCACATCAAAAAAGTCTAATAATAATTTTTATTCTACATTTACAGTTAAAAGATGCAAGAACCTTCAAAGAACTGACGAAACGAAAATCCACGCTTACGTAAAGTGCGCACTAGTTCCACTAAACGTCGTCTGCAATCAAAATATATACCAAAGAACAGCTGTCCATAAAAATTCAACTTGCCCCGTTTTCGATCACAAATTCAACTTTGAAATCAATGGCATAACCGACTATGCTAAATACGTTCAAATTGCTGTGTGGCATCGAAATAGACATTTGAAGTAAGTTTAACGGTTTTTTGAAATTTAAAAATATTTTTTGTATCATGATAGTTGCGATACATTTATGACATAGTCATCATATATTTACTTATTTTCTTTTTTTGCTGTCCCTTTACAGACGAAGCGAGTTTTTGGGTTGTTTAATGATTTCCGTAAAGAACATAATAGGACGCCATATTCAAGGATCTTTTTTACTACAACCTCAAATTTGTTTATCGAATCCTTCACCACTCATTCCTGAGGCGGAAGACAGAATGTTAAGCTATTTTTGAGAAAGATGAAAAATATATTATTTTGTCGTTACCATCGATATTACATACCAAAAAGAAACTTATGATAACATTAAGTTAAATATTTCTGTTTTCGTTTCTAACAAAATTCAAAATTTAATATTATAGACCTTTATTTTGAAACTGTGATATGTTTTAATAAAGTTATGTTTGGATAAATTTAATTTCTTTAATAAAAATACACGAAAAAAAAATTCAAATTTGATAACTTTTTTTGTTCTTTTGTGTCCTTACCCGATTTTTTTTTTAAATGAAAAAATTCATTTCAGACTTCAAAGGAATTTTTATGATTGTGCCGTAAGCTGAAGCAACAGATGAAAAAAAATTCTATCACGCATAAATTGCTACTTTGTGCAATTATATAACAATTTTACATTCTATGTACTAATACAGCCCCCATCCACCATGACAGAAATTTTTTTAAAAAAAAATTGAAATATTTTTAAAAACTATTATTAACTCCATAATATTTTTTAAACGCCACTTTAACAATATTGTTTTTAAACTTTAAAAAACTGGATTTAAAAATTTTATTAATTTTTTTTGAATAACTGCCATGTGTTTGGTAGCTAAATTGCAGGGTCATAGTTAGAAAAACATCTTAGGTTTTATATATAAAGTTTTTTTTTTCTAAAACAAAATATGATCTGAAGTTTTCTGACTCCTGATTCCTACCACCCCTATCTCATGATTACGCTCATGTTAGCATCATAGAAAGTAAATTAATCATGGAATTCGAAAAAAACAGAATGCTTTGAATAATTCAATAATTTACTGTCTAACGATTCAAAAGAAAACAATTTTTTATAGAACAAAGAAAAGGAAGAAAACAATTATTTAGCAAAAATAAAAAATTTGCAAAATAGGCAAACAAAAAAGTGCTTCCCACTGCGAAAATTGTACTCGTGACTTCCTTGAAACAGCTTTAAAGTTGATTGTATTACGAATTATAGTAGCTTTAAATAGGGAATTTGTTTAAAAAAATTTAATTCAATAAACTTAAATTATTTTTTTTAAAAATTAATAAAAGAAAAATAAAGATTTAAAAGCAATGGTCAAAAATGTTCTGTGAAACTTATAAATATGACAATTTTTCAATATTTTTTTTAAATTGAATTTTTTAAATTTTCATTTGAAAATTAAAATTTTTTAACATTTTCTTTTGAAAACTGAATTTTTTTCTTTTAAAAATTGAATTTGTTTAATTTTTCATTTGAAAATTGAAATTTTTTAACATTTTCTTTTGAAAACTGAATTTTTTGTCATTTAAAAAATTTTTTTTCCTTTAAAAAATGATTTTTTTAATTTTTCTTTTAAAAATTAAATTTTTTAATTTTTTTAATTGAAATTTTTTAATTTTTTTAAATTGAAATCTTTTGATTTTTTTATTTTAAAAATTGTCATTTTTTAAATAATTTAAAAAAAGTTTTGAAAAATTATTTCCATTAACTAAAATTGGGTCACAATTTCCAAATTATCTTATTAATTGACAATAATAAAACTAAATTTTCGTAAAATTAGTATTCAAAATCCTTTTTTCCTAGAAGTTTTGTAACCTTAAAAATGCTAATAAAGAAGAAGAGAATAATAATAAGTATTTATTATTATGGCTATTAAAATTAATTAGCTTTTGAATTTAGAGTAATAAATTAATTGTGATTTTTCGATTCAATGTCATCAAAATTTATTTATTTAACTTCACTCAGAACGCCATAAATAGAATGGCTTTCTCAAAGTAAGAGAATATCATTAAACAAATTAGATGCATCACCCCACACACAAAACATGTATAACAAAAGCTATAAAAAAAGAATATTTTTCTTCAGAACATTCTTTATAAATCTTTCTTTTTATTATTGTATATTTAATATCTCTTTGACAGATTGCGTAGCAAACATACCTTTCAAAAAAAATTACACTTTGATCTATTTAATCATGTGTAAAGCTACATATAGACGTAAATAGAGGTCAAATTGGAGCTTTCAGAGGACAGTCATCTAAAAAA
Source organism: Chironomus tentans (assembly GCA_963573255.1). Taxonomy (NCBI): domain Eukaryota; kingdom Metazoa; phylum Arthropoda; class Insecta; order Diptera; family Chironomidae; genus Chironomus; species Chironomus tentans. Next base: position 13,260,256 of record OY754303.1, read on the forward strand.
CCAATCAGATGATCAAGTAAGTTAAGTTATAGTAAGCAACTGGGTAAATAGTTTAGAGTTTGAAGTCTTGTGACGATAATAATGATGACACATGATGTAAAAAATGCGAAACAAGCCACAAAATGCGATCTGGGGATGAATTCACGCCGGTTTTTGTAAAAAACTGAAAAGAGTAAAAAATATCATGATTGATTTTCCACGTGGCGTCATCCACAGACATACCTGATAGCTTCATAAAAGAAGCAAAAAAAACAACATTTCTCTTTCAACCCTTAATCCTTGAACTTTTAAAGATTTAAAAACAAAACCAGAAATTCTACCATTTAATGTCCAAAATTTGATATTTAACCGTCTGTCGATGTTTTTTTTTTGTAAAAGAAAAAGGAAAAGCCGACCGCAAATTCAATTTCTATGACACGCACTTTTCAACCTTTTTCATCTTTTAACACCACAATCATCTTATAATTGATGCTGTTGATGGAATCCACGAGAGTAAAAAAATTTAATGAAGAACGTGCCTAAAAGAGTTTTCTTTTCTCTTTATTGTAGCATAGTAACTGAGTTTGGTAATGTAAATTTAATGTAAACGACTTCTTCCGCGGGTCATTCACATCATCATTTTCATATTGCATAATTATTTAAAGCAAGCAGAGCTTTATTTTCAAAAATGCTTTAAGCTTCTTGTAAAAATTGGGTTGGGAAAAAGCTCTTTAATAATTATGAGTTATGAAATATTTTATGAACGAGTCTTATGCTTACTAATGAGAGTGGTACCAATTTTTGTGAAAATGATGATTACTATAGCGTACTTTTTCTTATTACAACTCGGATACGCCTTTGTAGAAAAATCTTCTTGTGTCTAAAAATTTTGGTTAGTAATGGGCAGTACTAAAAGGCATCTTCTGCGAGTTCAAATGACTCAATAATGTAGTAATTTTGTGAATAATGACTGCCTCTCAAGCAAACGATACGTCCAGGAAACGATTTCTAGGTATGTAAGGTCACCTATGGTAACCTAGGATAGGAAAGAGGTAGGGTTGGTAGGGTATACCTTAGAGTATACCCAGGGTAGGATAGGGTAGGGTTCCCCGTGTAGCCCTAGAAATTGGCCAGGGTATCCCTACTTTTATCCTTCTCTTCACAAATATCTTCCAAAAAAATTGGATTTCAGACCCCCTTCCCTATTGTCATAAAATTTTCCTTGTATGGAATGTCACTCAGCTGTAATCCTCCTCTCATGGTCGTAGCCAGAAAATTCAAATTTCTTGTATGAATAAATGTTCCCTCAAAATCCCAGCAAATTGAATAATTTTTTGATGATGGCAGATTTGTTCCACAAATCCTCCTCTGTCCATGAACCTACCCCCTCGACTCATAAATGGATGTCTTTTGTGAGCTTAGGAGTCATAAGCCAAGTTTGAAACCAAAAAACTAGGATTGTGATGATAAAAATTTGGGTAAATTTGCACAATCCTATGCAAATGTACTTGTTGCTTCAACAATTTTATCATAATTAGAATTCCACTTTCAAACTAAAATAATATGAAAATTGAATTTACAGAAATGAAAACTTCTAGCATGTAAAGAAGAAAGTGCAAACGCAAAAAATTCTCTCGAAATTTCTAGGCTTACACAATCCTCTTTTTATGTTTATTTAGACAGATTTTTATTTCTTCATAAAACGAGTCTTAAGAGTCATTAAAAATATTTCCATAGGAAGAAGAAAATGTTGAAGTATGAATGAGAATTTATGGTAATTTACAAGTGAAATATTTCTTCATGTCTGTATTTATTTAAAAAAGTTCTTAAATATAGAACTAAAAGTTTATTTTACAACCTTTGCATGGAACAGAATCAAAAGTCTTCTCTACACTAAATATTTGCTTTCACTTCGTCATGATAATTTTTTTTTGTCGAGTACGAAACACCAAAAAAGAAAACCAAAAATACTTGTTGCTTCTCATATCAAAGTTTCCAAGGAAAATTGAGTTATTTTAAAGATGTTCAAGGAAGAGGAAAATTTGCTTAATTCAATATTTGAATTTTCTGTATATGCTCATCACTTAATAAAACAAAAAAATAATGTTTTATGCTTTAAATTAATTCAATTTCCTTGGAAGTCATTTAACGGAATATTACTACACTCAGACTTTTTTGCTTAGTAGACATTATTTTTATAACATTTTATTCCAAATGGCTTTTATTCCAACATAAAAATGACATTCACACGTATGCTGTCTATAAGATTTTTTTTGGAATAATCATTAAGGGTAGGGTTACCAGATATTTTCAAGAAAAATAGAGGACATCGCCCATGTCGACTAGTTTTATTCGATTTCTGGACGAATTAGTACATTACAAATCTTTTTGATTTTTGAAAAATGAAAAAAAATAGAGGACAGTCCTCTGAAAAAGCAAGGTGATGGTCAGCCTACTAAGGGGCCGTTCTTCAGATCCCGCTTCCTCTGTTGGACGTGATTTATCAACGAAACTGAGACAAATTTTTTGCATGATGACTTTTGCTGACAATGATTACATTATGAACAACACATTATCATTAAGAAGAATTATTTTTCTTTAAAATGAAACCGTGATGGATGATTTTGAACTAAGTACCAATATTGGTACGGACTACCCCTCCCCCTCTTCCAGGACTTTCTAGATTTTCTCTCAAAATCTCTCATAAATTGAAGAATGTTCTGATGAGTGGAAAATCCTTCGTCCTGGATATGCATCTATATCTTCCGAAATGTTATGCACAAATATCTATAGAAATGGTATCTTAACTACCTTGCCATAAAATTTTTACATAATGAAAAAATCTTTAATTTGAAGGTCAAAATTTATTATTCAAAAGTTCATTGTGAACTTTAACTCCACTTGTATTTGTTTTTCTTATTTTTAAAACAATTTTCCTCTTATGTCTATCAAGCATATTTGTTTACTTCCTAGTGGTTGGGTTGTTTCAATATCATGAACAATACTTGAACTTGAGGTAAACTAAACTTAACAGCGGTGGCATATTCATGAGAATTTTAGAAAATTCAATGTTAATATTTCTTGGAATCAATTTTCTTTCCCATTGGCATAACTAGAGTATGAAAAGTGGTATATATGGCTAGGGGCAACCTAGAGGAGGGGTTCTAACTTTAAAATTCAGTATAAATGGAACCGAATTGAAAAAACTCCGAACCCTCCTCTATACCCACCTACACCATTTAAAACACTCAAGCTATGTTGATGTATTAAGCTATTACTCAAGAAATCTTATACCTTCATTACGCTCATACATTCCCTCTTTTATTATCAAAACAAAACAAAACAAAATGAACTCGGTAGTAAATGCAACTTTCTAGATGTGCCACGAGATAAAAATACCAAGAAATTCATGATTAACTTTTAATCTCAAATATCATATTGCATTATATTTTCGTAATATATTTTCCAAACAACGTATGGGGTCATTCACTTATTACGTTACGCAAAAAAACGAATTTCCAGACCCCTTCCCTCCTTGTATTTTCAAAAAAAAAATTCTTTGCTTGATTTGTTACAAAATTTCAGGGCCCACCCTCTTCCCCCTAAAAAGCGAACGACCCTTATCCAGATTCATGAAATCTTCAAATGCTGTAAACAGTAAACAAACATCATTTTATTTGTCTAGTTGCATGGTATATAAAATTAGTAATTTAATGTTCAGCTTTTCAGTTTGTTAATTTATTGTAATAAGGGGTAAGGGGTCGAGAAAAAGATGAAAAGGGGGTTAAAGACCATTCTTTAAAATTTTACATTCATATAAAAAACCATACCCTCCTCGAAAAATTTCTGGATACGTCTCTGGAAGGTCCACTGAAATAAGACCAGCTCCCTTTTACCTCCTGTTTGTTTGATTTGAAAAACCTCTCATTGAAAAACATCCTGGAGACGCCTATGCAGGGGCGTATTGGGGTTGCTTGGGGGGTCAAAACCCCCCTTTTTGAGAAATATTTTTCAATTCGCTAGGGATTTTTAAGAAAAAAATGCCAAAAACCCCCTAAATTTTCCTGTCAATACAAAACATTTTTAAAATCCTTCCTTCAAAAAACTTCTGGATACGCCCCTGCGCCTTTGATCCCAAGAAGCCTAAAAATTATTTTATAAATTTTTCCCGTCATGTTTGACAGAAAACTTTACTAGTATTTCATATTTACTTTTATAACTCAGATGAATATATGTAGTATACTAAAGACTTAAAAGACAAACAGAGAAGTTTTTTAAACTACAGAAGCACATTCTCCATGAGCATTTTAATTACAATGCAAACATCAATATTTAAGTCCTATATTTAAGCTTCTTAAAAGATTAAGATAATACTGCACATGCCAACTTTATTCATTCTCTTCATGCTCAACATTATGTGGATTTTTTCCATTCATACATTTACTCATTTCCTGATCCGTTTCGTCTAAATCAGTCACAAAATATTTTCTAATAAATGGCGCCAATAATCTCACATCAACATCTGATGGATCATTGAAACCAAAAATTAAGCTATAAAATACAGAGGATACAATGACGATTGTTAATCCTAATAATGTGTAGTACATAAAGGATAGATGAAAGAAATCTCTTTCCGGCTCTTGAGGGTCCACATTGTGTAATGTGTTTGTGATATTGAACTCATACGTACATCCTTCAACAGATACTGGCTTCGTTGGATATATAATATTGCCCCTGGCAATTTCTATTTGCACTTTCGTTATAAAGGTAATCATTGCAGCACATCCTGTCAATGCGCCATATAAAGTTGCACGCTTTTCAATCCATGGTATGAGAATTCCAATTATATAAACACCCAACATTGGACCAAAGCATATTGACGGTACTGTCATTGCTAGCTGTAAAACGGATCCCATGTGTTGCACAACGTACACGAGTGCAACTGTTATGATGCCAACAATTAATACTGTTGCTCGCATTATTATGGCACTCATTTTTTCAGTGATTTCATTTTTCACGTATGGCTTACAGAAATCCTCAAGCACAACGGCTGCAAATGAGTTTAATGCTGTTGACAATGAGCTTAATGATGCTGAGAACACACCAGCTATAAAAAGTCCCGATAAGCCTGGTAAATTCTTTAATATTCTCATAACGTATAATGGCATAATTTGATCTTTAGCCTTCGCTAGTTTTGTCGTCAATGGGTCGCAGTCGTGATATGTTGCATATAATAATAATCCATTGTAATAGCACATGAGATTCAAGATGAAAATTCCAGCTATATAAGTCAATTGACACTTCCTTGCCACATGGACATTTTTAAGAGCCATAAATCTTTGAATCATGCTTTGATTGATTCCTACAAAGGTTCGAAAAAACGTGCCACCGATAATCATCGTCCAGAAGGATATTCGTATTGTTGGGTCTATGCTGAAGCTGAGAAAAATTAAATTTGGGTCAATAATAAGATGAATGTGTTATGAATAGGATGTACATCTATGTTTATTTCACTCTAGACCAGTGGTTCTCAAACTATGCGTCACGATTCAAGTATGATGTCTTACGGTCGTATCCAGGATGTGTATTTTTTGGGGGAGGGGGGGTTATACGGGGGGTTGTCATCATAACCTTTTTGGAATATATTTTCAAATCATGACCATATTTGTTTTCAAAAAATAGTTAACCCCCAAAACAACCTCCTGGATACGTCCCAGACTGCACTAAATCATTGAACTATTTAAATATTTATAGGTATTTTATCGGTTTTATGATTTATTTTTCCACTTGTGTCTGTTTTACTTTGTGTATTACCGAACTTTTACCATGCTAGTGCATCACGAAGCATAGTTTGAGAAGCACTGGCTAACTGAACTCCCAAAAATGTGGTTTTTACCCTTACTGTGATATATTCACTTTAATTTGTCATCAATATTTCAAGAAATGAGTAAATAGAAAAGGATTGACTCACTCAGGCATTCCCAGTCTTCCGCTTTCAATATTTCTTTCAATAACAACAGAAAGTCCACCAGCTTCGGAAGTGCCTTTGATATTTATCAAAATCAATGTGCCGTACATTATCATGATTTGTATTACATCCGTCCACACAACCGCCTTCACATGAAATCGAAAAGAAGGTGTGGAAATCGAGAATCATATCATTCGTAAATCTAACAATCGTTTTGTGCTTTTATTGAATTCAATTTTCACACTAAATTTCTCATTCGATTGAATTACACTCACCTTAATTCCACCGAGACAAGTGTAAAAGATACATATGAACATAACAGCAGGCGTTATCATGTGAACATCCATACCTGTAGTTTGACTAAACGCAAGTGCGGGCACATAAATCGCCTGGGAATTACAGATTTATAGCGTTATTCAATTTTCTCGTAAAAAAGGTATGTTTATAGAGCTACTTACAATTGGCATCCATAGAAGCGTAGATAATGAAAACATTGCCGACCCAAAAAGACGAACCTTCTTATCAAACCGTAATTGTAAATACTGATAAGGTGAAAGAAAAAAAATGGGGAAAAGTCATGATGATTTGCACAAATTTATTATTGTTGTGTCCTTTTTTCTGAGAAATTGTTATAAATATTCAATGTATAGAAGAGTCATAAAGATCAAGGGGTTCAATGGTCTTTAAAGTTAGTCACTTATAGTGTATATCAAATAAGGGACACTGACGGAGTCAGAAAGGGGCTCAAGGGTATCTGAACTCCATTCTACAATTGAATTTTATATGAGAAAAAATTCCAGACCTCCTCTCGACAGGTCGAATCCATCCCATGCTCTTGAAACTTTTCTGAATAAGCCTTTAAAAAGGAGGTCCTTAAACAGTGACAAAGGAAGGGTTTGTGGATAGCAGAGCACCCTTTTACATAGCAAATGACACCCGGTCACCACTATGCCCATAGAAAATTTTGTGACGAATAGAATGTGGGCTCGAAAACCCCATTTCATGATGGATGTGCGAAAGAATTTTATGTAAAGAAGCAAGGAGCTGAACAATTAAGTCATTATTAAAGACAATCAAGCTTAATTTAGCTGTCATTTAATCTTTTTTGAGTACTTGCTTTCTGACCATCTGCTTGGTTTTTCAGAGGATTGTCCTCCAATTTTTGAATTTTGTCCTCTGTCTTCTAAAAGGTTTAATTTGTCTCTATCTGTCTCGTAATAAAATCTGGTCACCCTACGTATATCTAGAGTAGCTTGAAGCCTGTCACGGGTTTCCAAACAATAAAATGCCACAAAAAGGGTCGAAAAAATTAAGGTCGATTATTTTTCTTTCAAGAAACATCAGTCATGCAGTCATTTAACATCAGAAGGTATTTTTTTAACAAGTGCCTTACGTATTTAATTATGCTTTTAAAAATCAGAATAAAATGAAATACGCAAGAAAAAAATGATTCTGAGAAACACTTCAATAAATTACTAATTAGTTCACGGAGCTTTCAACGTTGATAAAGGCAAAAATTAATAAACTGCTTTTAAGCACTTAATTCCTCACTCATCCAATAAATGTCTATGATTATATTTCTAAGACTTTCGATCAAAAGAAAAAAGTTAGAAACATTAAAGCTGCTTTACAGTTTAAAACTTTTTAATTATAAAATTCTTCATTTTTCGTCACTTTGAGCTCTTTGAAAATTTTTTTGTACAAAAAATTTAAACTCAGAAGCATTGGCTTGAAGATTAATTTAAATGGAATTTTCCAATCAACAATTTTTTTTTGAAATTTTATCCCTTTTATTCGCATTCCAGGAAGCATTTTGTGGACTATTCCTTACTCTACTCAATGAGTATTTTGTCATGATCGCTATACTTTAGGATAGAGACCCACAAATACTATGCCCCTGGTGGGGCGTATCCAGAAATTTTTTGAGGGAGGGGTTTTATAAAATTTTTGTATGGACGGGAAAATTTGGGGGGGGGTTGTTTTTTCTTGAAAAACCCTAGCAAATTGAAAAAATTCTCAAAAAGGATGGAGGGTTTTGACACCAACCCCCCCCCCCCCCCCCTGAATACGCCCCTGACTACTACAGTGATATAATTTAGAATTACTCCAAGGATGAACCCTCCACAATGTATATAGCTTAAGGATAGCTAGGGTATAGTTTAGAGCTACCAAAGGTATGTGCTCTAGGCTATATCCATGAGATAAAGTGCATCACTGTAGTACCTCCAAACTAAAACCCCAGAGTAGTATACAGTATTTTCGACTAGTTCGTATGTAAGTGGAACCTCTTACTAGCTTTACCTTTAATATACTTTCACCTCAATATATTCCCGCCAAAAATATGTTTTTCAAAAAGCTTGCTTGTTTATAATTCTATCAACATGAATTCAACGTTGTCTGCGAGTAAAATTGCGTCATCATTCAATTAAAGATTTGAAGCTGTCGTATATTTTATTATTTCATAAAAAGCAGCAACTCAAACTTTATGTCGCAATTGAATTTTTTTATTATTTCATAAATTTATTTCCTTACCTCATATGCGGACGTAATTTGTAGTTCATGAAATATAGGAATGACTGTGTGATGCATAATGTAAGCAGCTAATGCATATCCAATTAAAATAAAAGAATACTGATATCCATAGAGATAAATTTCGGTACTCGTGCCTGAAATATTAAAAAAGTTTAAGATTTTTATTTTTTACATTTAATTAGCTTCTCACCAAGCAATGCAATCCCCGAAATACAAGACGCGACAAGTGACATGGCAACCGGAAAAATTTTCATATTTCGACCTCCAACAAGATAATCTATTGCTTCTGAACCTCGTCGCTGATTCTTAACTTGCTTCTTCTTTTTGTAATCTTCATAGCCAAAATAAACTCCAACAACCGTACAAGATAATAACATTGCTATGAAAACCAAATAGTCTGCAGTACCGAAGTGCTTTAAACTGTCTCTCAGATTCTCAACAGTCTCATCATTTTGTTGACTTTTGAGATTCTCGCTCATCTTAGTAATATGAAACCTTTCACGATGACGACTTGAAACAAAATGCAATGAACAAAAAATAAAGTTTATTTTTTCTTTTCGACATAAAAATAGACGCTACGTAGAATAAGTCAACAGAATGAGAATTTACTTTATGTGAATCTAGTAAATATTTGGAGAGTATTTTCATATCAAATCCCAAGTAAGATTGACGTTATCTTCAAGGGGTTATTTTCTCCTCGTAAGTTGACATTGAATTTTGTAATAATCTCGTTCAACTAGGGATGTTGAACGTGGCAACATGCTAAAATTGTCATGATATGGATGCTATAATTTTTAAGACATAGGCTTAGGTAGAACATTTTCTAAACGAGTGGCAAACCGCGTATTTTTACATCAAGTGGAACATAAACTACCGTCACGATACCATCAGGGCACTTCCATGTCTTTTTGATGTTCTGCTATTATAAAGTCCATGTAGTCGTGCCCTAATGACTACGTTGTGCTGCTCGGACTATTAACCATTGGTTCGCAACATTTCTTTAGAGAAACACACTAAATAGCTGGACCAGAATTCGCGGCCATCAAGATCTACAGCTTATAGTGGAATCTACACCAATTTGTAAGCATATCATGTTGCAAAGACACGAGAATGTCATGAAATCATGATATAGATAGATTGAAGATAGATATGGAAAATGATCCTTATGCTAGCATTCCTAGCGCAAGAACCATTTTTTTATAATCTGAACGATCTTAGGTACGTAAGACTAATCTTCCTTCATTTTCAAGCACGGATGCTTATGCAGAAATAGAGGATATTGTGATTCTAAATCATTTCTTTAACCCTGCTTCCTTCCTCCTTTTAATTACATTACTTACTTATTGCTATTCGATTTCTTCAGGCATCTTGTATCTAACCTTGAATCAAAACTATAAGACAGTCGCGTATTCAAGTGGAGGACGGTTCGAGGTCACAACATCGCCCTCAATCGAAAACTTTGTTCACTTTGCTAGGGGTTTTTTTGAGAAAAATCCCAAACTTCCCTAGTTTAAACTTTCCTGTTCATACAAGCATATAAGACCATTAAAAAAATTCTAACTACCTCCTGCCATAAGACGTCTTTCATTACAACAAATTTATTGCTTATGGATATTCGCAGAACTCAATTACAAAGTTTCACTTAATGGTTTTATTATCAGACATTTTCAATGCAAAAAAAATAATTTTCTGATACAGAAAGTTGTAATGAATAAGGAAGATATTAAAATCATAAGCACGAGAACTCCTTCATAATGACGGAGGAAATTAATCAACTTTCAGAATCAATTTATATCAGTTTGAAAAAAATTAAATTGATTTTATTAATCTTCTGTTTTCTCATCATCATCATCAGATGTCAATGGAGTAGATGTGCGCAGTAAATGATAGTAATTTATAACGAAATATTTTCATAAAAAAATAATTTGTTACGCACAGATGACGATAAGCTCGTTAGCAGATGCTTATGCAGAAAATTGTTATAAAGCCGATTGATGAAAATTCGCATACTTGTTGAGTTTGATCTTATTAAATTTTAATGAGATGAAAAAAACTGTTCGTGAATTTTTTCCAAGTATTTATTTATACATTTGAATCTATTGGCTGCAAAGAGTTCTTATTATTCGAAAATGTTTCTTATTTTTCAAAGAATTTTGCTAGCTGTAACCAAAAGAAATCAATGAATCATGTTTTTGAAGTGCCAAAACATTCTATAAATAAGAATAAGTGGAATTTTTTAACGGTATTGTCAAATTCAAAAAAATTATCAGTCAAAAAATCATCTAAAAATTAAAATTGGTGTGAATATGATATTTTGAATTTTAAAGGGAATTTTAAATTAAATGGGTGGAATTAATAAGTGAAATTAGGGGGAAAGCTTTCGAAAGCCAGAAGTTATCGAAGGGGATTGCTGATTTTTGTAGAGACGTAACAAGAGTGGGGAAGATGGAGCATTTATCCAAAAACCTTCTTATTAAGAGGTGCAAAATTTAATAAATTCTAACAAAAATGATAGAACCTTGACCTTCGTTACACCATTTAAAACTCCACTTTCTCCTTAGGTGAGTACAAAATTTAATGAACAAATATAATAAATTTTGTAAATTTATTTCATTATTAAATAATCAGTTCACAAATTATTTGTTCTATATGAGACAAGATAATAACATATATGGGGTAGTTAACTAAGTACTAGGACGTATCCAAAAATTTATCGAGGGTGATTTTTTGATTTTTTATATGGATAGGATAATTTAGGGGGTTTGGTAGGAAATTGGGAAAAAAATCAAAAAGGGGGTCAAAATAGACCCCTGTTTAAGACATCCAAAATTTAAGAAAAATAGGGATCTGGAGCTGTGTAACACTTCAAAAAAAGAATAACTTTTTTGAAATTTTTATGAAAGAAAGTCGAAATCCCAAATTTGCAACGCAAAAAAAATAATTCTTAAATTCATCGTCACAAATATTACGTAGAAAAATTTATTTTGTTCAAATTGTCACATAACCTTAGAAACACCTCTTATCCCACATGTCAGGCAAAAAAATTAGCCATGGGAGGGGTATTGGGAACAAATTCTGAAAAATCGTCTAAAAATTTGATGCCTTGTCAAAAACAAATACCAGCAAACAATTAATAGAAGTCTCTGATATTAAAACACAACATCATGCAGCACTTTCCCAACAAAAGGCAGCCAGAAAAAAAACAATCACAAATCTCCCTCGTCGATAATAAGCTGTAAAAGTTCTAAACTCACAATTTATTATCGTTTTAATTGTCATGACTTATTAATTTCTTCTTTCCTTATAATTGGTGGGTCGAGTCATGACATCTTCAACAATTTAAGAAGTTTTCAAACGAAAAGATTCTTGAAAAAATATTTCGGAAGCTGATCCTTTCTTCTTGGAAGTCTCGAAAAATTTCCAAAGTATTTCATTTGAAAATAACCATCACCCATTGACATTTATAATTAAATATAAAGAAAGAATTAATTTGCGAGCCTTAAATTTTAATTGAATTTTTGTAAATGTCTGCAGATTTTCGTCGTAATCAAAACGCGTACCAAAAGATTTCCACGATTTTAAGGGGTTTATAAATAAATTTCAACAATTACGAGCTTGCTGCTTAAGCTCTTATTTTCTTATTTAGAATACACACATTTATGTCCTTGTACATGCACAAAAATAAATGAAATCTACTTCAATTGAGATTTTTTAATAAAAAGAAAACAATTTCATTATGAAATATTTTTATTAGTCTCTTTCATCTCAAAATTATGGATGACTGCTTCCTTGCCATTCGCATCCTTGTACTGTTCTTTGGTGCTGGAACTAAAATACTTTCTCAAAAATGGTACGAGAAGCCTTTGATCAACTTGATTTGGATCTTGAAAACCAAATATGAAACTTAAAAGAAATGCTGAGACAATCACAATCAAAGATCCGAGAGCGGAGTAATAAAGATATGAAATTTCATAAATATGCTTTTCCTTATTCTCGTAAGAGATTGGAATGTCAGTGACATTGCTGGCAGTCATCGTAAAATTATACATACAACCATCAACCGAGAGTGGTTTTGTTTGGAATTTAATATTTCCTAGTGCTATCTCTGCCTGTGCTTTAATGACAAGAATCAGCATAGATGAAGATGCAATTATTGCTCCAAGTAATGTGGCTTTTCTGCCGATCCATGGAAGCGTGAAGCCAATTACGTAAACCTGTGAAGATGAACAATGGAAGGTTATTTTGGTGACAAAGAAAGTGAAAATCAATAAAGTCAAGCACTGTTCATAAAATCTGACTCACAACCAATAAAGTCATACTCTGGCCATCCCTATTGAATTTAATTGACTATAGCATATTCATCATAATTACCCCAAGCATAGGTCCAAAGCAAGCTGTTGGAATACTCATTGAAAGCTGCAGTACCGAGCCCATATGTTGCACAATATAAACTAATCCAACAGAAACCACGCCCAAGACTAGCACAGTTCCTCTCATTATTAATGATGTCATCTCGTCTGATAATTCTCGCTTTATGAATGGCTTACAAAAATCCTCGAGTATAACACAAGACATGGAATTTAAACCTGTTGAAAGTGAACTAAGAGCTGCAGAGAAGACACCGGCAATAAATAAACCTGGAAGTCCGGGAATGTCTCTTAATATCTCCATAACTAGCAATGGCATAAGTTGATCCTTAGCTTTAGCAAGCTTCGTCTGAAGTGGATCACAATCATGATATGTGGCATAAAGAAGAAGTCCATTAAAGCAGCATAAGAATATCATAAAAGTCACACCAATAACGTACAACATCTGCCCTTTTCGAGCTGTTTTGACATCTTTTAGGGCCATGTATCTTTGGATCATATTCTGATTTAATCCATTAACATTTATCCAGTACACTGTACCGCCTACAACAATAGTCCAAAACGTGTGACGAATTGTTGGATCCACACGAAAGCTATGTAAAAAAGAAGATAAAATGTGTCTATCAAAGTGTTTACTTTTATATTTACGAGGCTGATAAAGAAAACATTATTTATGATGTGATCAAAATATATATGAGGAAGCCTCGAGCTTCTGTAAATCTTCTTATGTATGAAAAATAATTTTTTAACAATAATAAGTCACTGGTGTCTGGGAGAAGTATATTGTCGAGATATTATTTTGCAGGTTTGGGATTAGAGAAGCTTAGATACGGTTGGATGTACTTGATATCTCTGGATTCGTGAAAGGAAGGTTATAACCGTGCAATGTCTGTCTGTTCGTCTATCTGTCTGTCCATCAGTCTGTATTTCTGTTTATCCTTCAATCTGTCTGTTTGTCTATCTAACTGTCTATCCCATTCTCTAGTTCTTAAACCTAGAGTCAACCACGTCATCCTTAAATGTGACAATGATGAACTTTAATCAGCAAACTTTTTCTAGGTCTATTGAACAGCCATTTCATAATATAATAAACTTCATCATCGACATAACTCAATTATACTTTTCAGCTTACCAGGCATGTTCATCACATAATAAATAATATTTTTCAATAGAAAATAACTTACTCTGGCGCCTCAAATCTCCCACTCTCCATATTCCTCTCAATGATCACCGATAGACCGCCTACATTCATTGTGCCTTTGACGACTATTAAGAACAACGTTCCGTACATGAGAATCATCTGAATAACATCTGTCCACACGACAGCTTTAATACCACCCAGACATGTATAGAAAATGCATATGGACATAACGATTGGTGTAATTATGTGAATATTTATTCCAGTTGTTTGATTGAATGCGAGCGCTGGGACATATATTACCTAGTTAATCATACACTTGAATGAACACGATTGAATAAAAAGTCATAACAAAAAAATTCATCTTACGATCGGAAGCCATAGTATCGTGGCCAGTGAGTACATAAGTGATCCAAAAAGACGCACTCGCTTATCAAAACGTAATTGAAGATACTACGCAAAAAATTTATGAAAATTTATTGTCATAAACAATCAGATTCATCATATGTGTCAGACATACCTCGTAAGTGGAAGTAATTTGAAGTTCATGAAAAATTGGAATGATTGTAAAGTGCATAATCGTGGATGATAATAAAATTGCTACTAATATGTAGCAATATTGAGTTCCATATAAATATATTTCGGTGCTTGTTCCTGGAATGAAAAAGAGAGAGTAAATTATTTGATGATGTGTATCTTATTGGATAGTTTACTACAAATTTTGGAAAGAGTGGAGGTAAGTGTCAGTGGGGCTGGTTTCTAGGGTAACCTGAGGTATCCCACCTACCCTACTTGGGGTATCCTAGGGTATGCCCTAACTACTCGAATTGTACCTCTAGCTTGCCTCCAGCTGGTCACGTCACAGTTAGATTCACAGTTAGAGGAAAAGTAGTTCCCACAAAAAATTCAAAATCTGAGTATCATTTGGCTAGGACCAGAATTGTTAATGATGTTCCTGTGTCTAAGTTTATGAGGTAAATCCACCACAGAAGTTACATTGTCATAGACAGAAACACTGACACAAACAGCTTTTCTTTACTGAGTTGTAAGCTAATCTGGCTTAGAAGCAGGGGAAAATAACTTGGCGTAAAATTTTACGTCAGAGAACGGTTGCAAGGGCTATCTATCTAGGTTAGTGTAGGGTAGTGTACCCGGGATAGAGTATTGACAATAAATTTTACGACAAAAAAGTAGAAAATGGTGTCAAATTTCACATTAAATTATTTTCCCCCTGCTTAAAAGTTATTAACCCTGACTAAAACCTGCTTATATTACTCAAACCTTAACATTCCTAATACTATCAACTAAAATTGCGTATTAGACACTAAAATTCAATAAACTGACAACTTCCTGTTACTTTCATCCTCCAACGACTACGAAAAATAACTTATTTACTCACCAAGTAGCGTTATTCCAGAAATAAATGAAGCTACAAGTGACATTGCGACAGGAAATACTTTCATGTTCCTTCCACCCATCAAGTAATCGATTTCCTCGACATCTATCAATGAACCACGACGATTTCTCGTACGACGTTTATGCTTCATGTGATCTTGATATCCAAAGTACATTCCGACACACGAGCAGCATAATAACATTGCCACAAATACAGCATAATCTAATTTTCCAAATGTTTTCAATGAATCACTTAAATCCTCGACAGATAGTCTTGAACTTGGACCTTCGTCAATTAATGACGTAAAGTCACTACTTTCAGTCGTCATTTCGGATTTTAAATAATTTCAATTAAATTCTAAGTCCACAAAATTGTAGAAATATTCAAAGAGATCCCCTCAAAAGTTCCAAGAACTTTCCACACTGAGATCTCTAAATGAACTAAATTAAAATTTTATCTCGAGTCACGAGTCGAACTGAGGAGTGAAAATGAAATTTATGAGAGATATGTTACTTTAATGATAATGTCACTTAATAAATCTCGAGAGAAAACATTCTTATGCATTTTTCATGCAAACTTACGTTGATCACTTTAAAAGTTCTTTAAGTGGCTCTCGAGTCGAGTGCTCTCAATCCTCTCCAGCAGCTAAATGCGTACTGAATGATGCTATAGATTTGAAATGATACTTAGTTGTGTTATTAGAATTATCTCTTATCAGTTTTAATAATATCACTTTTTGTATCTACAGCATCATTGTCAGTATCAGAGGCGTAGCCAGGATTTTTTATTTTTGAAAAAATTACTGTAATATAACCTTTGTATTAAATTTTTATACTTATATAGACATTAGGATTGATTTTACGACTAGTCTTCAATATTTTTCTTTTAAAAAATTCATTTTTCGATTTTTAAATTTAAAAAAATTTAAAAATGTGTATTGACTTTTGATCTCGAGGGGGGGTGCCCGGGCACCTAAGGACCACCCCCTGGCTACGTCCCTGGTCAGTATCAACACCATGCAGCCCGAGTTGTTTTTTGACTCATTTGGTTAAAAATGTTTTTATAAACTCAACAACATAAAGCTAATAAT
Organism: Chironomus tentans; assembly: GCA_963573255.1. Taxonomy (NCBI): domain Eukaryota; kingdom Metazoa; phylum Arthropoda; class Insecta; order Diptera; family Chironomidae; genus Chironomus; species Chironomus tentans. Next base: position 13,276,726 of record OY754303.1, read on the forward strand.
AATAAAATAATTGTAAAATATTTCTTAAATTCAATTCAGGAATACCTTAATTACATCAGACCACCTCACCCCTGCGTCATTTACTGCAAAATTTTCTAAAGATTAAAAATCAATGCAACTAAATGTGTTAAAAAAGTTCAAAAATTAAAAAATATTTTTTGAATCTTTTTTTTTTTCACCAAATCAAGAATTTCTGAAAATGTACTGTCGTCGATAAGTAGCTTTTCGTGACTCTATTATGGCATCCAATCTGGAATCAAGTCCTTCAATGATTAAGAACGGCTTTAGCTGTAAATCACGTGTGTATTTTATTGAAAAAATGTGATTTTCACGTCTCTTCCGACGATTCTTCCAAAAAACTTGATAGGATACAAATATGTATATAATAAAATCACCTAGTGGTGATTAAGAATTAAAAAGTGCTCTAATTAATTACTCATTACACTTACTTTAATTGCGCATGTAAAAAATCTCGTTCCACCACAAGTTTCTTCAAAGAGAATGCACTCAAAAGTGCCTAAAGGAGAAAATTTTCTGCATCAGTGAGAAGATGCGAAGAATATTGAACAATTTAAACTGCAATCGTCCGTTAAAATTATAATTCAATGAATCTTGATTAAATAATTCGTAAAATAAGAATTTCTTGTGGTAGAATTGATTACATATTAAAAGAGATTCAAAACAATCATTTTAAAAGTGTTGATTTAACAAATTAAAAGCAAAAATAAAAAATTTCATGGCTAATTTTTGCTACATGTACTAATAATGAAGCTCAAAGCCTACCTTTGTAGACTACAGACAGAAATGTTATCAAAGGAAGTGGTTCAGATCCAACTATAAGCTGTAGGTTCCAGACGCTGAGCGATATGCTTATCACATTTATGCCTGTGATAAGTGATATTGTAACATAGAAATCAAGAACTTGGTGCCCTCTTAGGGATCATTCACTTATGGCATCCATAAAAAATTGGGATTTTCATAAGATCCTACTCTTACAATTTTACTGGTCCGCCAATCATATTATTAGAGGCATAACTGTTCAGAGTTTAAAATTTTTTTGTATGGACGCAAGAATTTTGAGGGAGGTGGTAGTATATTTGATTTTTACTCGAAAAACTCTAACAAAATTAAGAAAACTTCCTAGACGGAAAGGATAGAGGTAGAGAGAGTGTTGACTCTCATCTTTTTATCTCTTAGAATTTTTTAATTTAACAGCCTGTGACAAAATCTTTATCTATCTATTCATGTAAACACCACAAAGACAACACTGACACCAGATATCATTCATTCATTATCACGCAAATTGGACAGGCATTAAATAATTGCAGTACAAACAAAAATATCACTACCAAAATATTTGTTCGTCCTCGAATCACTTCATCTTCATTTATATTCATTAAAATTGAAAATTGAATGAAATTGAAGAGAATATACTTTCGTGCGTATCGAAGAATAAAAAAGAATATTAATTAAAAAATTGTCATCTAAAAATTTATTTTTATGATGCCCAAGAAGAAATTGTAACTTTGTGCTGAGAAAAAGATGGAAAATTGAATAAAAAAAGTCATTTTTATGTATCAAGCTAGAAAAGATGTAGACAAGAAGAAATAAAGTCAAAGAGTTCTTTTGGTGTCGAAGCTTTCCATCAAAATTGATCTTAAAAGCAGAAAATTTTGATTTAAGCTTGTTAAATTGTTGCTGATTATTTTTGTAATTTAATATGAATTATGGAATATTTTAAGATTCTATCCCAATTTAAAATTGATTACATCATATATTCCTCTGTCATGATAATATTAAGGTTGAACTTAACGTTGTGATTTCTACTTCAAAGGCATTTAATTTTCCCTATTAGCATTTTTATTGTATCCTACCAGGAAGTTACAAACACAATTTATTAATTCTAAAATGTAATTTTCAATGAATTAGAAATGATGAGATTTCTATTATGGTGCTTAATAAATCAAATATATTCCCTTATCAACAATCGAGCTGAAGTGGCTCAGTGGTTTACTTGTTAAGTATCTCGGGATTTAATTTTTGTGGTAATTGTTCCACTAATCATGGGTTCGAGACTCTATAGTCTTCTTTAATTAAGCTTCAAACAGAAATGTCGTTAAAGGAGTGGTTCGAATCCTATTGCAAGCAGAGTAGGTCTTGTGATATGTTTACTATATATTCTCACGTTAAATGCCTGCAATAAGCGATATTGAAGCATTAAACCAATACCATAATACCCTTTAGAGGAATACAAGTATGAACATACCATAGGGGTCCAATGGAGTTTGGACCTCCAGGGATGTATTCAGGGTATATTTTGGGTGTTCAACTTGATAAGATTTTTCGAAAAAAAAAATCCCAAAACACACCCCAAATTTTTATTTTCATAAAAAATTCAGAATTCACTCCCCTTCTCTCCTCAAAAAATTCCTATATTGATTTTTTTTCTCTCTAAAATAATTTTTATTTTAAAAGATTTGGACTCATAAAAAATTCTTGGTATGCCAGCCAGAGAGCTTCTTATCTCATCTAATCATCAATCTTAGCCAAGTGAAATCAAGATCGAACCGCCTTGATATCGACCAATATAAAGAAAAATTCTATAAATGATACTAATCATCAATTGACTTAGAAACGGTATCAAAAATCATTGATCTGTTGGCAAACAGAAAAGTCCTTTAAAAGCACTCAACAAGAAAACTTTTCGACGCGTGTCTTCATATTATTTTTCACAGAAATATTTTTTAAAACTTTCTTAGAAATATTTTAATGAAAAATACTTTTAATGAGAGAAGATTTTGTTTTGCATTTCTACTTCAAGGAAATAAATTGTATTTAATATTTGAAAGTATCTCCATGAAAAATATTCGCATAGAAATAGCCGTAATCCATTCTTGACATTTTACATAGGATATTTCTAGATTTAAATTTTTCGTCAATATCCCCCTAAATACGTATGTGCCTTCGTAATTCTTTATAATGATCTTCTATTTTAAAATAAATTTAACCTTTAGGTTTTCTATAAATGTTATATGAGAATGTACCATCGTAATATGAGAAAGCTTATGATATTGATACAATATTTAATGAAATATTACGATTTACATTATGTACTTAAAATAAATTTAGAACCTTCTTTTCTGTATCATCACAAAATATTTCATAAACAAGATTAAAAGAAATAAGGAAGAAGAACCTGTAATAAGAGTGTTTAAGCTCATTTCTGTCATATAAAATTACCAAATTGAGATTCTTTTTGACAGTGATAACAAGAAGCTGTTTGTTTGCTTTATCAAATAAATGAATGACTTTTTTTTTGTTTTTATACTCTTGAATGGAGCACTCTTGTTTAATTCGCAAACAATTTGTTTTGTGTTTATTTTCAGCGACCTATAAGGTCTGATAGGGGCATATTTAGGAGGTTCCTTAGGTAAAATTGGGTACCCTTTGTATGAATTTTTTGAGTTTTTCAGATGACGTTCGAGGCCGAAGTCCAATCACCCCCCTTGTTACGCAATTGACAATCATAATATCAAAAACAAAAAAATAACCACATTTCTTCAAAAATTCTGATGACACTCATACAGTTAGAGTTCTTACTCCCTCGTCAAAGAAATTTTTTCTTTTAATTTGTTGAAGCTTTTTCATGAAGCTTTCATGATGCCCCTGTGAGACGCTACACAGATGCACAGCCAAAGGGAAGGAAAGGGTAGTGGGAATTTTCAATAAAAAATTTTTTGGTCAGGGGTTGAAGCCCCCAAAAAACATACTGATAAAAAATATGAAGATAAGTGCGAGACTTATGGTCATCATTATGTTGACTTTGTAAGCTGATAGTGTGTTCTATTTCTGTAGGGTTACCAGACATTTTCAAGAAAAATAGAGGACATCCCCCATGTCGACTAGTTTTATTCGTTTTCTGGACGAATTAGAACATTTCAAATATTTTTTATTTTTGAAAAATGAAAAAAATAGAGGACAGTCCTCTGAAAAACCAAGCAGATGGTCAGCCTATATTTCTGCCATGATACGAGAAAATCATCTCGCTCATCTCGTTTTCTACCAGCATGAGACAATATCCCTAACAGGCACTTGCAGGTGACTCCAATCATAAATACTAAATTTTAGACTATTCTATCCTTCCTTGACATAAAATATTAAGGCAAAAAAATCCTATTAAGTATTATACCTCTCTCCAAACTCACTTTTATAACATTAGACATCATCAATGAAAACTCCATTACCTTTGTTTTTCATGGCCTTGTATAAATTATTTCGTACTGATTACGGTTGTTAACTGACATCTTTCCGTTTCATTAATTCAACATTTATCTCCCATTAAATAAATATAAAACAAAAACAAAAATAAAAATTGCTTTCCTTTCGTCCTCGAAACAAATAAAATTAGAGAAGCGGTCATCAAATAAAGTACCAGGAAGTGAACAACAGCCATGAAATTTTATTTCGCCATTTCATCATTAATGTACAGTAATCAGCAATCAAATGGAAAAAAGGAAGTACAAGAGGAAATTTATTGAGGTATTAGAGAGATATGTCTGAATCCTTTTTCATGGCAAAATAATATCGCATCATTAGAAATGACATGATAAGCCTGAAACACACAACCACGCAATTTGTTTTTTCTCGTGGAAAAAAATCAATTTCCTCTGAATTGGGAAAGTAAATTGCCTGCATAATACTGGAGTAAGAGTTTCGGCGCAAAAAATATTAAATTTAATTGCTAATCCACTGACTCAGACAACTGGGTTAGTAAGGGTTAGCAAAAGTAATGAAATAAAGACCTCTTCTAAAAATTAAAAAAAATCCAACAAAAATAATTTCTGGAAGACCCCCTGCCCCCCTCAAGGATCCCCAATGGAAATGTATTGACTGATTTTTTGTATCGAGGCACTCCGTCTTCCAAAATGACTAATAAACCGTATCCATCATCAAAAGATTCAGCCAAAGAAATTTCCTGCTAGACAAAAGATTAAAGATTGATTGTGGAAATGTGAAAGAACCTGTCATCGACATAAGGCATGTGTGGTATTATTTGTTTCACATCCTGTGATTTAAGAAAGTCATTACATGTCATTGATTTCTCATTCAAGTTATTTTCTTTTATCATTTTCTTCTTGTTATTTCTTAAAAAAATTATATTTCAAAAATAGCTTTTTCGATTGAAAAGAAAGCAAAAAGCTTGTAAATTTATCTTGTAGCCAAAAAAAGTTTTTTTGGTATTTTTAAATCATCCCTAACAAGAGCTAAAGTAATTAATCATAAAGTTCTCAAGTCATTAATCCTCATTAATTTAAAGTTGTGAAAAGAGAAATCTTAAAGGCATAGATTTCAATTTTCTAAGATTTATCTCAGATTAAGCCACAATACATTTGTTAAAAGCAAGTTACTCGTGTCAGTATGTAGGCGTGAAACATGTTTTGTAGCTTTTCACTTTTCAACAGAATTAAAGAGACGGGAGGCTTAAAGATCATCACAATAACTTTATCTTAGAGAAATCCGGCATTACTGAGATGATTTGAGAGTTTATTTTTAATAAAAAATTATTGTCTTACTCGGCAAAAATTTATGTCAATTAAAGTTCATTATCTTGAGGAAATAATCGTGATTTTTTTATATTCTGTAATACGCCTGAGCTGTAAGTCTGGGTTGATTACTCGTGATTGACATATACGAATTTTATCCATATGGAATTAAACAAGTGGAAATGTTTGCGGACTCAAAGCACTTTTTCTACTGGTACTTTTAAAAAAATAACGGTCAAAATATTTTTGAAAAAAATTAACGATCAAATTTTTTGGTTAAATGTCTGACAGTAGACATAGGAACGAAACAGCATCCCTATACTTTCGAAAATGGAAATTCTTGTGGCGAAATAAAATGTAATATTTCAATCAATATTCATCCTTGAAAATAATCTGAGAACATGAGCCTTTATCAATATTTTTTAGCAACTAAATACTTCTTCCCTATTTTCCTCCCCCACTTCCTGTTAGAAACAATAATAAGCTTTTTCAAAAGGGTCTTTAAACAACTTGAATCCAATCGTAAACCAGTATCTTTTTTCATACCATCAGAGGTGAAGCCAGGATTTTTAAAGGAGGCATAATTTTTTTTATTTTTGAAAAAGTAGTTGAAATATAGCCTTTGTATTAAATTTTTATAATTCTTAAGGTACCAAAAAAAATTAGTTTTGATTTAAAATAAAAAAAATTGGATGCTCGGGCACTTAAGCACCCCTCTCCTGGCTACGACCCTGAATACCATTCCTAAAAATAAATTGGTTGAAGTGTATTAAAAGAGTGTTTACACAGGGATGCTTAAAAATATCCCTTTGTGTACACGATCTTTGTTTGTTTTCTAAATAAGCTAAATAAGCGTGATTATTTTTAAAGAACCATCCACAGAGCAAAGAACTCTACTTTTTCTAGTCCCCCAAAAAGGTCATTCTTAAGTACAGAAATCATTATGTGCCTTTCTTCATTGAAAATCAACAACATAATTTAGAAAATGTCTTGTTAAGTAACAAAAAAGCTGATTGATACAAACTTTTTAAATTCATTTTTAATGTCATGAAAAAGTTCAGTCAAAATCTAAAGGATGTGAATTTATTTTCTCAAAAACATTATTTTTATCACCTAAATCAGGCAAAAGAAGAAGTCAAAAAATAAAAGTTTTCCACGTGGTTGCTTGATATATAAGATTCAATATTGACTGGCAAGCACAAAAATGGTTTGAATTTCAGGAATAACAATCAATTTGTTTTGTTAAAGGTTAAAATAAACAATTTGAAATGCCTTGGAGGGAATTTAATCACAATCAGTTACCAAAAATATTCCTTTTGCCATTTGTCTTCTTCCCACAGACATTACATTTTCACACTTCCTTGCCATAGTCATCCTTGTATTTTCGTCAATTTCTCTTCTCTAATTGACAGTTTTATCAGACACAGACAATAGACTAATACTGTATTGAACATATTTTGCCGAATGAATGAATTTGCTATTGCTAAATGGAGAAAGTTCAAGTATCGGAAGCATGACGGAAATCCTATTAAAATTCTCATCTGAAAATCATGTCACGTGCTTGAGAAATTGTTAATAGAAAATTCTTCTTAAAATCTCTTTAGAATTACTTCTTTTTTCGTTCCCTTATTTTGTGATAAATAATTTGTAACTAAAGTGCGTAAAACAATTTTCAGACTTCACTGAGTTGAACGAAGGCATTGAATTTCAATCCTCTAAAGATTTTAAAAGAAAAAAAAACTTGTTGAACCCTTTTCAACGAAAATGTGGCAATTATTGTGAGAAATTGAGCTATTTTATTGATTAATGAAATTGCTTTGAATTAATTCTTGTATTCAGAGATGATTGAATAAAGAATAAAATAAAAAAAACACGATGTATAGATTACACCACAAACTTCCACGTGGCGAGCTACGCTCGCCAACGGCAATAACCTATCCAAAGGCGAGCTACGCTCGCCGGTTGATATCGATCCAAAGGCGAGCTACGCTCGCCAGTTGATACCGATCCAAAGGCGAGCTACGCTCGCCAGTTGATATAGATCCCAAGGCGAGCCGTAGTTTATGACACAAAGTATTCTATAAATTTTTTATCACTTCACCGTAAATTATTCCCGTACTGTACATACGACTTGGGAAAATTTTCACGCCTTCACTTCGCTTCGCTACGTTCAGGACGTAAAAATTTGTGAGCTTCGCTCAACCTAGTCCGAACTGCGTTCGAACTATTTATATTCGAGCTTCGCTCGAATTTTTGTGATTAAACTCTAAAGTTTTTTTGTATATTCGAAGTCTCGTTCGAACTCCGCTAGTATGATTGTTTATAGATCACAGGGGTTGTCGGATCTCGCTTCGCTCGTCCGACTGTTTATAGATTACAGTATAAAAAAAATAAAATTTTCTCACATATCCTTAGTCTTCTAAGGGCTTGGGAAAAATTTTTTTTTTCGGACTTCGTCCGAACTATTACATTCGAGCTCCGTTCGAATTTTTTATTCGTCCGACTGTTTATAGATCACAGGGGTTGTCGAATCTCGCTCCGCTCGTTCGACTGTTTATAGATCACAGGGGTTGTCGAATCTCGCTCCGCTCGTTCGACTGTTTATAGATCACAGGGGTTGTCGAATCTCGCTCCGCTCGTTCGACTGTTTATAGATCACAGGGGTTGTCGAATCTCGCTCCGCTCGTTCGACTGTTTATAGATCACAGGGGTTGTCGAATCTCGCTCCGCTCGTTCGACTGTTTATAGATCATAGGGGTTGTCGAATCTCGCTCCGCTCGTTCGACTGTTTATATATCACAGGGGTTGTCGAATATCGCTCCGCTCGTTCGACTGTTTATAGATCACAGGGGTTGTCGAATCTCGCTCTGCTCGTTCGACTGTTTATAGATCACAGGGATTGTCGAATCTCGCTCCGCTCGTTCGACTGTTTATAGATCACAGGGGTGGTCGAATCTCGCTCCGCTCGTTCGACTGTTTATAGATCATAGGGATTGTCGAATCTCGCTCCACTCGTTCGACTGTTTATAGATCACAGGGGTTGTCGAATCTCGCTCCGCTCGTTCGACTGTTTATAGATCACAGGGGTTGTCGAATATCGCTACGCTCGTTTGACTGTTTATAGATCACAGGGATTGTCGGATCTCGCTTCGCTCGTCCGACTGTTTATAGATTACAGTATAAAAAAATAAAATTTTCTCACATATCCTCAGTCTTCTAAGGGCTTGGGAAAATTTTCACGCCTTCACTCCGCTTCGCTACGTTCAGGTCGCAAAAATTTGTGAGCTGCGCTCAACCAAGTCCGGAGTTCGTCCGAACTATTACATTCGAGCTCCGTTCGAATTTTTTATTCGTCCGACTGTTTATAGATCACAGGGGTTGTCGAATCTCGCTCCGCTCGTTCGACTGTTTATAGATCACAGGGGTTGTCGAATCTCGCTCCGCTCGTTCGACTGTTTATAGATCACAGGGGTTGTCGAATCTCGCTCCGCTCGTTCGACTGTTTATAGATCACAGGGGTTGTCGAATCTCGCTCCGCTCGTTCGACTGTTTATAGATCACAGGGGTTGTCGAATCTCGCTCCGCTCGTTCGACTGTTTATAGATCACAGGGGTTGTCGAATCTCGCTCCGCTCGTTCGACTGTTTATAGATCACAGGGGTTGTCGAATCTCGCATAATTTTCATATACCAGGGGGGGGGGGGATTTTCCAATTTTTTGAATTTTTTTCAGTCGAAATTTTCAAAAATCATAGCAACCTTTGAATTTCACATTTTGTATGGAAAAGAAGGTTTTTTGCTTTTTCAGAAGCAACGGCTATTCCTACCATGCCCAAAATCTAATCAGTTCTTCTGTAGGGCGGCACGGATCGATTGCAAAAAAACTAGAAGTTTCAACGATGTCTCGTTTTGGCTATTTCTTGCTGATTAACTTGTTTGCTTGTTTGCTTGCTTACAGAAAGTGTATTTTGCGATTTTCTCGACAATGCCTCAACTAATTTCAATTCCGTTTTTTGAACATGATGTAGAATTTCAGGCACAAACTTTTCTGCATAGAAAATTTTTGGCTGTTTTACCTCTCTTTCTCACAAAATACGAAAAACTGATTTCTTAATCTGAACAAAATTATTAATTATTAATTTACGTGGGAGCTTAAAATAAAGATCTTATTATGATAGATTTTATGTCAAAAACTTAATTTAACTTGATTAAATCCTTATATGGAAATTTAATTTTGAAATTAGCTCAAAAATGACATTTTTTTCGAATTTTCAACTTTGGGACCCCCATAGACCCCCTTCAAGTCAACTAAAAAATTCCAGCCAATTCCAGATTTTCCAAATCTCAAAGTGTAATGTCGCATTTTTTCTCATTTTAAATCATAGTAGCATACAGTGTATACGGCTTGGGAAAATTTTCACGCCTTCACTCCGCTTCGCTACGTTCAGGACGTAAAAATTTGTGAACTTCGCTCAACCTAGTTCGGACTACGTCCGAACTATTTCTTACTTACATGGATCACAGTAGAGTCGAGCTTGAGCTACGCTCGCTCGACTTGTTTAGAATTACAGTTTTTAAATAGATCACAGTAGAGTCGAGCTTGAGCTACGCTCGCTCGACTTGTTTAGAATTACAGTTTTCACATGGATCAGAGTAGAGTAGAGCTTGAGCTACGCTCGCTCGACTTGATAAGAATTACAGTTTTTACATGGATCACAGTAGAGTCGAGCTTGAGCTACGCTCGCTCGACTTGTTAAGAATTACAGTTCTTACATGGATCACAGCAGAGTCGAGCTTGAGCTACGCTCGCTCGACTTGTTTAGAATTACAGTTTTTACATGGATCACAGTAGAGTCGAGCTTGAGCTACGCTCGCTCGACTTGTTAAGAATTACAGTTTTACACGGATCACAGTAGAGTCGAGCTTGAGCTACGCTCGCTCGACTTGTTAAGGATTACAGTTTTTATACGGATCACAGTAGAGTCGAGCTTGAGCTACGCTCGCTCGACTTGTTTAGAATCACAGTTTTACACGGATCACAGTAGAGTCGAGCTTGAGCTACGCTCGCTCGACTTGTTAAGGATTACAGTTTTTACATGGATCACAGTAGAGTCGAGCTTGAGCTACGCTCGCTCGACTTGTTAAGAATTACAGTTCTTACATGGATCACAGTAGAGTCGAGCTTGAGCTACGCTCGCTCGACTTGTTAAGGATTACAGTTTTTATACGGATCACAGTAGAGTCGAGCTTGAGCTACGCTCGCTCGACTTGTTAAGAATTACAGTTTTTACACGGATCACAGTAGAGTCGAGCTTGAGCTACGCTCGCTCGACTTGTTTAGAATCACAGTTTTACATGGATCACAGTAGAGTCGAGATTGAGCTACGCTCGCTCGACTTGTTAAGGATTACAGTTTTTACATGGATCACAGTAGAGTCGAGCTTGAGCTACGCTCGCCCGACTTGTTTAGAATCACAGTTTTACATGGATCACAGTAGAGTCGAGATTGAGCTACGCTCGCTCGACTTGTTAAGAATTACAGTTTTTACACGGATCACAGTAGAGTCGAGCTTGAGCTACGCTCGCTCGACTTGTTAAGGATTACAGTTTTTATACGGATCACAGTAGAGTCGAGCTTGAGCTACGCTCGCTCGACTTGTTTAGAATCACAGTTTTACATGGATCACAGTAGAGTCGAGCTTGAGCTACGCTCGCTCGACTTGTTAAGATTTACAGTTTTTACATGGATCAGAGTAGAGTCGAGCTTGAGCTACGCTCGCTCGACTTGTTAAGAATTACAGTTTTTACATGGATCACAGTAGAGTCGAGCTTGAGCTACGCTCGCTTTTAAAATTCAAATTTTCTAACGGTCAAAATATATTTGAAAATTTTCCGTGTTTTTAATGCACTTGAAAATCATTAGTTATAGAATTATTAACAATTTTTGCGGTGAATTTTCATACATTAAAATGGTTTGTCATTTAACGGTTTTTAAAAATTCAAAATTTCTAACGGTCAAAATATATTTGAAAATTTTCCCACCAAAATATGTTTCAATCATCTACAGCCTCTAAGTCCAATAAAAACGAGATTCAGTAATGATCTATAGCCTCTATGTCCAGAAAAACAAGATCCAGTAAACATCTACAGCCTTTATATCTAATTAAACAAGATCCAGTAAACATTTACAGCCTCTATGACCAATAAAATATGATCCAGTAAACATCTACAGCCTCTATGTCCAGTAAAAATATGATCCAGTAAACATCTAAAGCCTCTATGTCCAGTAAAAGTATGATCCAGTAAACATCTACAGCCTTTATTTCTAATAAAAATAAGATCCAGTAAACATCTACAGCCTTTATTTCTAATAAAAATAAGATCCAATAATGATCTACAGCCTCTATGTCCAGTAAAACGAGATCCAGTAAACATCTACAGCCTCTATGTCCAATAAAATATGATCCAGTAAACATCTACAGTCTTTATGTCCAATAAAAATAAGATCCAGTGATGATCTACAGCCTCTATGTCCAGTAAAACGAGATCCAGTAAACATCTACAGCCTTTATGTCTAATTAAACAAGATCCAGTAAACATCTACAGTTTTTATGTCCAATAAAAATAAGATCCAGTGATGATCTACAGCCTCTATGTCCAGTAAAACGAGATCCAGTAAACATCTACAGCCTCTATGTCCAGTAAAAATATGATCCAGTAAACATCTACAGCCTCAATGTCCAGTAAAAATATGATCCAGTCAACATCTACAGCCTCTATGTTCAATAAAATAAGATCCAGTAATGATCTACAGCCTCTATGTCCAATAAAAATAAGATCCAGTAATGATCTACAGCCTCTATGTCCAATTAAACAAGATCCAGTAAACATCTACAGCCTATATGTCCAGTAAAACGAGATCCAGTAAACATCTACAGCCTCTATGTCCAATAAAAATAAGATCCAGTAATGATCTACAGCCTCTATGTCCAATTAAACAAGATCCAGTAAACATCTACAGCCTATATGTCCAGTAAAACGAGATCCAGTAAACATTTACAGCCTCTATGACCAATAAAATATGATCCAGTAAACATCTACAGCCTCTATGTCCAGTAAAAATATGATCCAGTAAACATCTACAACCTCTATGTTCAATAAAATAAGATCCAGTCATGATCTACAACCTCTATGTTCAATAAAATAAGATCCAGTCATGATCTACAGCCTCTATGTCCAATTAAACAAGATCCAGTAAACATCTACAGCCTCTATGTCCAATTAAACAAGATCCAGTAAACATCTACAGCCTCAATGTCCAGTAAAACGAGATCCAGTAATGATCTACAGCCTCTATGTCCAGTAAAACGAGATCCAGTAAACATCTACAGCCTCTATGTCCAATAAAAATAAGATCCAGTAATGATCTACAGCCTCTATGTCCAATTAAACAAGATCCAGTAATGATCTATAGCCTCTATGTCCAGTAAAACGAGATCCAGTAAACATCTACAGCCTCTATGTCCATTCAAATATTTTTAAGTGAAATTCACCTTACGTAATTTTACGTAACATAAGGATTTTACGTAACGTAAACAAAAGTGTTATAATTTTTATAACAATCTTTTTCATGCTGTAACTTTTTACAGGAGCTTCTAAAGTACCAACATAGCGGATATTAAATGTAGATCCTGATTTGATCTTTCATTTTATGCCTATTTCAAGGCTTGAAATGTTAATTCCAGTGCGGAATCAAAAATGGCGCAACTGTCATAAAAAATCATGTTTTTTGCATTTTTCGGTCACTAAATGGACATAAAGTTCAGATGTTAAGTAGCGCTTTTTGGTTTTAAGGTACGGCCTATCGTATCAGATACAAGAAATTGTATGAAAGTCACCGCATAAAAAATTTTCCATACAAATTTTTGGTTTTTAACGGTTTTTTGCGTCTAGTTCCAACGCAACGGAACTGACTGGAACCAAACATACCTCAGGTAATAGATATTTTCAATACCTGTCATATGAGACCAAAAACGTAAAGATTCATGCTTCCGTTGACTCAAAAAATCAAAATTAGTGAAAATCTCAAAAAAAGTGAATACAATAACTTGCACGCAATGCGTGGAAGTTAAAACTATTTCAAAATGAATTTCACTTTTGAATTAAAATTTAAAACTATTAAATTTAAACAAATTTCAAAAATTCTACTTTTGAACTTAAATTTAAATTTTTACAATTCAAAATATTTACTTTTGAACAAAAAGTTAAAAAAATTTGCTTTCATACAAATTTCAAAAAAATATTTTCGAATTTCAAAAACTTTGTTTTCAAATTTCAAAAAATTTTTTTTCAAATTTCAAAAAAATTGTTTTCAAATTTCAAAAGTTTTATTTTAAAATTTCAAAAAAATTATTTTAAAATTTCAAAAATTTTGTTTTCTGAAATTTTTGAATTTTTCACTTTTGAATAAAAATTTAAAAACTTCACTTTCAAACATAAATTTATTTTCAGAAATGATTAGAAGAAAAATTCAATTTTTTAGAAACAAAATAATCAAAACTTTCACTTTTATACAATGTCAAAAAAATATATTTTCTGTCAACATTTAAAACTTGCCTTTTTTAAAAATATTAATATTTTTTCAAAACTAAAGCTCTCTTTCTGCTTCATTTAATGCTGAAAATGAAAAAAGACAAATCAATTAAACAAAATTGCAACAAAATTTCTTCAACTCATCCATATAAATATTTATTCAATTCTCTTAATTAATTTTTATACAATTTAATTTAATTAATCATTCTGGTGTCCGATATAATATCTTCTGGTTCAGAGCTATAAATTTAATCCTTGCTTTTTATAAAACATAAATAAACTTACATATAATCTGAGATGTACAACATTGAATTGAGTTATCGTTAAGCGTAATAGCAAACCATAAAAGATGCACAAGAATTTTAAATTTAAAACAAAAATTGCGAAGCTAAAGAAAATATTTTAAGAAAATTTCTTATTTTTCATTCATGAAGACGGAAATGAGGAAATTATTTATGATTTATCGTTCATGAAATGTAAACTTTCTCTTCAGTCCCAAATATTCATGCATATATATATCTCGTCCTCATAATATCTGGCAGAAAATGGAAGGAATTTTTCCATTCTTCGCTCATCCAACAAAGATTCTTTTTTTAAGTTTTTTTTACTATTATTATTGTTTTATTAGTGGTTCCAAACGATAAATTTGTCTATGAAATTTTTTATTTTAGTACTCTTTTGTGGATTTTAACTGCTCATTTAACTGCTATCGATTTTTAATATTCTTTAATGGTCAATCTCGATATCTGTTCAAATCAAGGGTAAATCTAGTATCTAGTCGGATACTGTATATGACTTTCTAAGAAATTTCATGAAACATAAAAATTTATCGAGAAAAAAACCATTAAAGTTTAATAATTTCTTCAATATCCAATTAAAACTTTAATATGAGACTATTTGCGGATGATAATTGATATTGGAAATAAAAAAATATTATTTTTAAAATTTACGGCTTTTAACTTGATCCAACTAATATAACTTTATTAAGCAAATGAAATTGTCACTTAAATTTACCGCTTTTAATTGAATTTAATCCAATATAAGATAACGAGAGGAAAAAAATTTATCATCAATTTAAATTTTCACGCCATTTTTCCTTTTTCCATGTTTATTTATGAAATAACGTTTGTGTTTGAAATAAAAAATTGCAATTTTTGAACTAGTCAGCGCGTCATCATTAATGAAGCGAACATAATTTTTTCATTTTCCAAAAATAACCAGGAGTAACCAGGAAAGTCTAGACCCCATCCAAAAAAATTTTAAGCCGTGCTCTTGCTGCGGTTCAAATTTTTTCGGAGGGGGTTCTCCTGGGTACGCCCCTGGTGTACCCATGGGGATCAGAGAAAAAAATAGCTTTAAACTTTTTTATTCAACCATCTTCTCTCCATACCTACAAAAATTCTGTCTACGCCACTGGTCAATGCTTAAGTCATGAGCGAAAAGACCAAGGGTGTCCAGATCAATCTCCATTAAAGATTGAAATTTGTATGAAGAAAAATTCGGGACCCCCAAAAATTAAAAAAATATATATGAGAAAAAAGTCGAACCCCTAAAGTTGACAAACCCTCCTTCAGCTTGACAAATTTCTGGCTACAAACTAAAATATTTTGAAATTATTTAAAATATTAAGCACATATCATTCACAAGACATTATTGTTCATCTCAACCCAATTTGGAACCACTAGCAACAATTCAATATGAAAATAATGCTGATGCTTTTACACTAACAAACATAATGTGTCCGAGTTTTCATGCACAGAAGATGATTGTATATAGTTTATCATCTTGTACTCAAATTCCAAAAAATTTATCCACCAGAAAATATTTGAATATAAAATTTATCTATTTTCTGTTGCTCTCTTCGTCAGTTTTATTCTGGCGAATTTTTTTTACACATTTTAGAAACCGCTCGCTTCAATACACAAAAACTATTTACCAGTTTTTTAAAAAAATATTTTTTCTTTCATTATTTACAGATTTTTTTATTCTCAGATATTTACTAACATTATACACAAAATTTGTGATGCAAAAATCAATATTTACTAAGGGATTGTTCACAAATGATATCAATTTAAAATAATGGTGTTTTCAGATATTTTGTAATAATGAAACAAATTTCAATGGAATTATTTTGAAATTTAACATCACTTGTGAAAGCTTCCTTATTTATATTTATTTTTAATCCATTTGTCGACCGTTCCATCACTTAAATTACACATTCGATGCGTAAATTGAGGACGATATATAAGGAAGAAAAAAAGACATTGGAATTGTCTTCAATTTACATTATAAATTTCCATTTATATCGTAAAAGTGGGTCATTCGAATGTTACGTAACGCTAAGAAAATTGTCTCTATACTCAAAACAGAAAATGTTAGTGAGACTGTAAATAATCATACGATGGATTCTAGAATAGTCGGTCAATAACTTGTGTGGTCGAAATTCTCAAAATTACTCTGTCACTTATTTTATCAGCAGTAACATGTCGAGAGTCTTTGACGTCCTGGATAAAATGCTAGAAAAGCGCCACTTCAACAAATTTTATTTCGAATTTTAAATACAATCCACTTTGGACATGATATTTAGGACTTCAAAGTAAGAAATTTTAAATATCAATTATATTTTGTGCTAATTTTTAGCTTTTGTTTGAAAATTTATTGAATTTTACGCCCATTAAATCGTGGCCCATCTAACAAATGTCTCACTTTCCCCAAACTTGTTACGTTACTGTTTATTAGTCTATATGGCTGCCTTCTAAACACCACCGTCGCAAAGGTTGCTTTGATTGTGATGCTTCATTGAAGGCAGCCATATAAATGGATAAAATCAGTGAAAGGGCAACACCACGTGGTTAACTTGACAATTTTGGACCTCATTGCATTAACCGAATGCTAAATATATCCGACCACTATAGGATTAAGGGGGAAAACTACTTGGTGGAACCACCACCGGTCAGGGGCATATCCAGAATTTTTTTGAGGGAAGGGGTTTTGATTTTTTTTATATAGGTGTGAAAATTTAGGGGGTTTTGACTTTTTTTTTCTTGAAAAACCTTAGCAAATTGAAAAAAATTCCGAAAAAAAGGGAAACAGGGGGGGGGGGGTTTGTGGTCAAACAACAACACATTAATTTTCCACTAAGTAGTTTTCACCCTGGGACCATCTTTTTAGTATTGTGTTTGGTATTGGAAATTGACAAATGGTAGCTGTCGATTGAGCCAGCTTTAAGTGACAACTAAAGGAGGTCATTGATCTAACAGCAATATGGCATATCCATGACCTTGTTTATATATTTGCATTATAAATATAAAAAATACCTCCCCATCCCCAAACGTTACATAATATCCGAACGACCTCAACAGAGAATTAAATTCCCATTTTGAGGTTACATTCAGCATACCAGAAATATACATATACTTACACTATCTATAACGAGGCCGTTAAATATATATATTTATAAAATTTTATTCTATTATTTTCTTTCATTTATATGTAAAGCTCTGCTTTTCCAATTGATTTATTCCACTGGCACATTTATCATCGTACATTCAACAAGAAACATTTAATTAAATATATTCATTTATCATTGAAAAAGACTCGTCTTTGTTCCTTTTCCTTTATACTTTTTATATCTACTTTAAGTTACTCTTTCTTAAATATCACAATAAAATGCATTAAATGCACAACAATAAAAAAAAGTTTTTATGATTTTTTTTCGGTAGCCATTTCAGCTTTTTTGTGGTGGTTGGAAAAATTTTCTGAGTGCTTTTGATTGAAACTTTTTTTAATAATAAAAATCAATTAAATTTCAAAATTAGCTTTTCGTTCAATATCACTAATTGTTAGTGATTTCCGAGAAGAGACTTTAGATGTGGAAATGTTTCAGTAAAATTTATTTCTGATGGAAAATTGCAATTAAAATTGATTTTTTTTATTGATGTTTACATACATCAAGTTGAATACAGACTCGTACAGTGTTGGTCGGAGGCGTAGTTTATTTTAGAAAAGGGAAAATAGTGCTACAAAATAGTCGATATAGTCGACACTCGTTCAAACTTTTTTTAAAGATCATAAATTATTTTGACATTGAATTATTTTTCATTGTTTCTAAATGGTTTTAGCTAAAGATAGAACATTAAATCCGAATACTTGGCTAAAACTTTGTTTGAAATTTTTAATTACATTTTTTTAAATTTAACGGTTTTTTTAAATTTGAACGGCTTTTTTATAAAACATGCTACAAACATTTCGAAAAAGCCGTTCAAATTTCAAAAAACCATAAAATTTTAAGAATTTTAAGAAGACTCAATTTTTGCAATTATATCTAATTTTTGCTAAAAATTATTTATTTGATTTCGAATAGATAAGATAGACCTTCATAAATGACGTCACACAAAAAACTAGATTTTTAGACCCCCTTTATTTTTAGAGGGGCTCAGGTATAAACAAATTATGCAATATTTCTAACAGAGCCCCTCAAAAAATAAAGGAGGGTCTAAAAATCTAGTTTTTTCTGTTACGTCATTTGTGAACGGCCCCTTAGGTGCTTTATGGAAAATGAACTAACCAGTGTCGATCTAACATCCTCTGCTTTTGCGAATAAATGTCTGTTAACCTTAATAAAAAAAAGTGTAGGGATACCCCCGTATGAAATCAAGTGGAACAACCGCGATGGCTATAAAAAATTATTGAAAAGCCCTAATAATTTTTAATTTTTCCCCAATCACTCTCCCTACGCGACTATGTCCTGGTAACCGTAGTACAAGAAAAATTAGAGTAAATTCTTCTCCTTTAAGTTCCATATAACGTTCCAAACTCAAACTGAACCACAGTTTCAAGGCCTAGAGACACCAGAATATATCCCATTTTAATACGAAAGTATACTAAAGTATTCTCAGTACTCCTGAATCTCTAAGCTACACACAGCTCTTAATATTTCATATTTAAAAGTAAATAAATCATAAAACTCAACAGCCAACTAAAAACAAATAAATTCTCCAGAAATAAAAGCAAAAAATATGAAATTTATTTTCAAACAACATCAAGCACAATCGAAAAATTTTTCCATCCACCATTTAGAGCATTTCCTTAGTTACCTTGTCCCAAAAGAATTGTTCGACATTCTTTCTCTTCAATTTCTTCATGACACACTCAAGAATGGCCAATAGAATATTTTATGTCATACAGTCATGAGTATCTTTAAGATAGTTCTTGTTAGTGACTAGATCCACAAATAGAATAAATTCTCATTTCTATACTCAAGTATGTCAAATAAATTTTGAAGTTTTCTCCTTTTGTCTATAAACTTTCATTCATGTGTATAAAAAGTTTTATTTTATTTGATTTCTTTTCCGTTTTTTGAAGTGGAACCGCTTCATCTATACGTTTAAGTTGCTATTGATATATGATATAAATCGTAAAAAATTATCATTTATGTCATGAAATAGAATGTGGGAAGTCAGAATGCATGTACTATCCTTTACATGTCATATTTCTTTTCTTTTATGTCATTTAACTGCTATCACGAAGGAAAAAAAACTAACGAAAATGAATTTCATCATTGCGAGATCTCAACCGAAATGAGAAAAGCAGAAAGGAATCTGTGTCGACTTGAGAAGAGATGTAATAATAAAAAAAATTCTCTGCTGCTCTTCCAGTTCAAGAAACTTTTTTCATGAATATTTCTTTAATTTAGCATGATGTGATGGTTTATTGGTTGTCATCTCTCATTCTGTGCGAATTAAAGAAGAACAGAAGTTGGAATTAGAACAAGTGGTGCTCTATATAAGTGGAATAGATGAAAAAATGTGTTGAAATAGTTAAGGAAAAGGAACTTTTTGATTAATAATGAATTGAGATGGATAAAAATTGGGTTAACTTGAGTTTTTAGTTCGAAAATTAATTTAAGTTGATCAAAGTTTGAACTAAGTTGTTTAAAAAATTGAACAGAGTTAATCAAAATTTGAACTAAATTGACCAAATTTGAACTTAATTTGAACTAAATTGACCAAATTTGAACTAAATTGATAAAAATTTGAATTAAGTTGTTCAAAAATTGAACTAAGTTGTTCAAAAACTGATATTTTTGTTCATTAATTGAACTAAATTGATCAAAAATTGAACTAAAATGATCAAAATTTGAACTTGTTATTTCGTAAAGTGAACTTGCTATTCAAAAAATGATCAAAAATTGAACTAATTTGATCAAAATTTGAGCTTTTAGTTCAAAAATTGAACCTGTTATTCAAAAATTGAACTAAATCGATCAAAATTTGAATTAAGTTGTTCAAAAGTTGAAAATGTTGCTAAAAAATTGAACTTGTTGATCAAAAATTGAACTTGTTGTTTAGAAATTGAACTAATTTGATCAAAATTTGAAGATTTAGTTCAAAAATTGAACTTGTTGGCTCAAAAAATGAATAAAATTGAACTAAGTTGTCCAAAATTTGAACTTGTTATTCAAAAGTTGATAAAAAAATTGAACAAAATTCATCAAAACTCAATCAAAACTGTCCAAAAGGTTCCACAACCTAACACCACCAAAAACCAATTAAACACTTACTCCTCACCTCTTCTTGTGTTGGCAAAAATATTTTCTGATTCTCCAAAATAACAACTCGATTCGGTCGCATACAAGTTGAATGTCTCGATGTCACAGTTAATGACGTTGTGAACGTTCTCATCGAGTCATAATTTTGATGAAGATTTCGAGGACCGCCTCGTATCCTCCCATTTGTAAATTGACTTTTTGGGAGCTCCTTTTTCTTGCAACAGCACACTTTCGAAAGCCATAGAAAGGGAGCAGTTCGTCTAAATATTTGCAATAAATTTTTATGAAATATATAAAAGAAATCTTCATTTAAAGTCAAGTGAGAAAATAATTTATACCTAAAAGTCTTCCACACTTGTGCAGAAAAGAGGCAATAAATCAATGGATTTGCAGCTGAATTAAGCGGTGCAAGACTCTGTATGAAGGTCGCAATTGCAATGTTCGTTTGAGTTTTTGGTATTTGATCAAACACTTGCAATAAATCGAAAATGATGTATGGCGACCAGCATGCAATAAATACAATCACTATCACAAATGTCATTTTAACAGTTTTCACTTTGGCACGTGGAATAATTCCTCGTGAACTTGCACGTCTGCTGCCCCTGTCATCGTCATCCGCATTGCCATTTCTGCCATTCTTTCTTCTATCCTTCGGTCCCATGTAAGTGCCTTTCTCCCAAATTGTTTTAACAATTATCGCATAACATAGAGAAATAATCAAAGCTGGTATTATGAACAGCACAATAGATACAAGTGTCATGTAAAGTTGCCATCGCCATGCTTCACCAAGCTCTATCCAACATTGTGTTCGTCCTTTTCATTTTAATACATTATGAAAATTAAATTAAATTAAATTAAAATGTAACGTTAAGTAAAATATGTGGAATGTACAGTCTTGCTACATAGAAAATTTCATTTACCTTGAATGAGCGTTTCCTCATACAAAAAGAACTGTGGAGTAGAAAAGAGAGCACTCATGATCCATGCACTGATAACAAGTAATTTTGCTCGCTTCCATGAACTAGAAAAGTTCATTGGATGTGTTATTGCATCATATCGATCGATACTGAGTGCCACAAGGACATACGTTGATGCGTATGTGACCAAACATTGTATAAATTTGATAAATTTGCATGCTAAATTGCCTGCCTGCCACGTAACCGTTATGCGCCATATTATGTCCGTCAAAACATTCAGCAAGCCCACACTTAGATCTGTGCATGAGAAAAATATGATAAAAATTTATTTATAGCCGAGAATGTGTCACAAATATTGCATTGTTAAAGTGGAAAAAAAATATAATCATCACTTGTGAAATAGATGAGAAAGTATGAAGGTCATTGAAAGGAAATGATGCGCATTTTCTCATAATCAAATTGTACGCTCAGTAGGCAAGTTTACTGTCAAGGTAATCATAAATTATGCCTCAACTGAGAAGAGAGAAAAAAAGTCTTATTTATCATTACTAGACTAAATTTTTTCTTATCTTGTCATGGATGAATTTATGATGATGGAAAAATTTTATTTGCGTTTAGAGCAAATAATTTATCTGGGATTGTGATAAAACGTTTAAGGAAGAAGAAGAAGATAATTTTTGCATGTGATGAAATTTACGATGATTTTAGTGAAACTGAGTTTTGTGGTTGTATTTGACAAATTTATATTTACAATAACAACGTTCTGGTGATTACAGCTGTAAGGTTATTAACCATGAGTTGTAGATTTTTCCAGATTATGGAGATTGATTATATTATTATTTTTTTTTAGTTTTGATGAAATATCAACTCGAAGGCATGGATAGTTGGTAATACATCTGTCAATAAGATGAATAATTAAACAATCAACAATTCATGAAACAAATTATTCATTTAAAAATTATTTATCCGTTAAAAATTAAATCGAATTTCGCTTAATTATGCTTTTTAGAACATTAAACTACTATAATTCATGTAGAAGATTCAATATTATAAATCATTAATACTTTTAAAGCTAGTGTTAAATGGTTTTCACGAATTATAAAATTTTACAAAATGTCAACAAAGAAATATTTCTGGAAAATACTTGGAAAATACTTTTGTCAAAAACTCTTTGACCTTTGAATCTTTCTTGTTAAAACTGATTAGAATGTTCAACTAGCTTTAAGTGACAGTTTCAACTTGAGAAACTTTGTGAGTTAAATTTCTAAAGTTTTAACGGTAAATCAAAATTTGAATTTTCGTAAATAATGTCGAATCAAGTTCGAAATTTTCGAAATGAATTTCGAGTTTTTTCGAAATGAAATGGCGCAACACGGCAGGGTATAACGAGCAACCGACCCTGGTGATCATTCCCATTGGCTGGAAACAATTCTTATTATTCGAAAATAGTTTTCTTATTTGTCGAAAACAAAATTTTGAAAATTTGGTTTTTTAAATTGAAAATGACCTTTGTAAATCAAAACAAATTTTTTTGCTTATTTTAATTAAATACGGGTAAGGCTTGCAAAATTGCTAGCTACAACCAAACGAAATCAATGAATTATGTTTTTGAAGTGCCAAAACATTCTATAAATAAGAATAAGTGGAAGTTTTTAACGGTATTTTCAAATTCCAAAAAAATTCATAAGTCAAAAAATCTTCAAAAATATTTTGAATTTAAAAAAATAACGGTTCATGGTGCTGATTGCAGCCAATTGGATCATTCAAACCAAATTTGATCCAACTTTAAAAAAATTTAAAGCAACGATATTCCGTTTTTCAAAAATCTTACTAAATTTACTTAAATATTAAATTTATTCAAAATCAAAGCAATTTTTATATGAAAAAAATCAAATTTTTAATTCAATGAGCAGAAACTTTTTTTTTCTCAAATAAACAGAGCAGATGATTTGAGTGATTTTTTGCCTAACCATAAATCAAGAAGACTTTTCAATAAAAAAGAAAAATTCATGCTGTAGTAATAATTTATTATAACCATTCATTCAAAAAAAAATTGGGGATCCTTTTTTGGTAATAAAAAAATTCTTTACCCGCATGAATATGGATTGAGGCAAGAGGAATTTGGTTATATTTCAAAAGAGTTAGATATGACCAATCATATATGAAGCAAGTCAATCAGAAAGGTAAAATGTTTTTGAATAGCAGATTTTATTTTTAATGCTGAAAGCTTTTTAATATGAATTTTAAGAATCAATAGAAAAGAACCACTTTCAATTCAAAATCAAATGTGAAAGTTTTCAGATTGTAGATTAACGTTTGCTGCATATAAAACTGCCTATGGATCATTCAATTGTGACGTTCAATATTTAAAGGGGTTAAATGTCTACAGTTTTGATATAATTGGTAGTGACTGATTATTTAAGCTAATTTATTAGTGTCTCAATTTTTGACAATCCTAGAGATCTAAAGTAAAATAAAGGAAACTATATGGTAGAGGTATAGACAGGGGGGACCAAGGGGGTCCGAACAAGCACTTATGACTAAAAGTTCAGAATATAATATAAGGGGTAATTCATAAATGACGTTCAATTTTTAGGGGGGATTAGTTTGACGCTGTGTGACATTTCCATATAAGAGTAGAAAATTTTTGTATGATAATTTTGTAACATAAGAAGGGGGATTCTAAAAGCCTCTTTTTTGTATTGCGTCATTTATGAACGAACCTAAGGATTGCACAACAATTCTTAATTGATATAATTCATCACGAATCAAGAATCAAGAATTCAACATTTTCAAACATAAAATCATCAATAGAACTACTAGAGCTACCATATATATCTCAGAAAATCCAACAATTTTCAATTATAACTTTAACTCTACCAATTTCCTTTTGTATCCTAAAGCATAAAGACATTGTCAAAGTGTCAAAGGTTAGCCATAGAAACATTCTAACTTTTTCTGTAGCGTAACTATTTTGACACCAAAACGAAAGTTTTTTTTCATAACAAGAGATGAGTGGGAAAGGAAGAACAATGAAAATCCATTACGTGTTTGTTTACTCGCCTGCATTCAATATGTTTTATTCCTCACACACTTAAATGGGTTGTTTAGATGTTACGTGACGCTAGGAATTGTTTTTTAGACTATAAGAAAGTTAGTCTATAAAAAAATGTTTGTAATAAATTTGTATGAGTCGAGAGGGAATTTTGAGCACTAATAGTTTGAAATCAATCCCCTCTTTGGGTTTTCGTAGGAGTGTGGCCACTGTGGTTTTTGATATACCCTAGTTGATGTACTACCCCAGGGGTATATCCTAGTGTATGTACTAGGGTTACCCTAGGCCAAACCCCAATTTTTATCAGGCTTTTTCATTTTTTTCTGTTCATTCCGGTTTCCGTTTGCATTCCTACACTGCAAACGTTACACAACGTCCAAACAGCTCCTTCCGCTTTTTATTTATACGGAAGTTCCTCACAAGTGCAAAAATAATAAATATAAAAAATGATTTTTATGTAACTTCATGTTGCTTTTTATTCAGCAACAAAAAAATTATTGCAATCTTTTTTTGGGGTCGAGCACTTGGAAGTGATCTTATTATCTTTCATTACATAACTCTGTCTATGTTTGCTTTTATTTATAATTTAGTCAACGTCTTGGCATTATTGTGTAATAAAAGTTGTAACATATAATAATATTAGCTTGCTCGAGGAACTTCCTTTTATTGATGTATATAAAGTGATTTTGATTTAAAATTGCGAATGATTGGAAAAGATAGATCACGATTGATCAATTTATTTATAGACATCGTCAAAGGATTCTCAATGCAGCAAGTGCACCATCAAACAGCGAATAAAATTATTAAAAATTTCTCATGAAATATATTTTTATAATAAAGTTCTTTGATTTTCTGCTATGTTCACATCACATCATCATGCATCAGCCCCTGCTGCGTGCTCCAATTTGATTCCCATTATTTCCTATTTCCTTTTTATCATATGAATTTCCTATGTTAACAAACGCTAAATGAAGTTTCATGTATTCACATTGCATTGATTAAGTTATGACTATGTTCATTAAGAAAGGAAATCTTTTATGGATCTTACGACACACATAAAGTCATGGAACATATGTTGGTACGTTTCCTTATTCGCATGCATTGATTTTTTTCTGTTGCTCCTACGCGTTTTCTTCTGGGATATATTTTTATTATGTAAGTTTCGTATTTAAGGAAAATTATTTTTACTTCACAAAGTTCCAGAAGTACAACCTGGATTTTGCAAATTTCTGCTTGGCTTAAAATAGAGGTATAGACAAAAAAATCAAATCTCATATTTAAAACTTTTAGGATGGGTCTGGACCCCGCTGGATAATTATTTGTCTTGTATGAAGATGTCACCATGTGGATACATGACAGCTATAGTCGACATTCTCGGTCAGTGTTTCTCATCCATCGAAAGTGTGTTAACGACACACTTAGCTTTAAGTTACCAGTAATCAGTGAGAATCAGTGGTCTAGATCAGTGGCTTAGCAGTCGCCCGGGGACAAATCAAAAAATCTTGTTCTAGATTCTGAAACTAATCAATGAAGACAAGAAAATAACAAAAACCAGGGTAATTATGAAAGTTTGGTAATGTTACAGTATGTCATAGTATTAATGGTCCATGAACAGTTGTGCAAACATATGACTGTGTGCTGTTCAGTAGACGATGTTCTTATTCCAATTTTTCTCCAATTTATTCCATGTATACCCGTTGAACAGTGTTTCTTAAACCATGTTTCATGACCTTTTAGTGTGGGCATCACAGTTAGCAGAAGTATTCTCATCATGCTTGACGGGGACACATACTAGTTCGATAACAAACATCATTTACTTATTATATTTTAAATCTCACAATTACATGACTGATTTCCTTCTCCAAATTAATTTACTTAAATGTCAAATAACATAAATGACAAGAACAATCTTTGTTTCGTATGCAACAAGTAAATCAAATAAATTCTCTCAGCACCCACTCTCATGTATGAAAATCAATATTGAATTTAATGAAAAACGTGAGAAAATGTATAAAGAGCAGAATATTCTCGACTTTAAAATTAATTCAGTTCCATGGTTTCTACCTTCATTTACCTTTAGTTTCTTCATACCTTTCTCTCTTTTGTTCAATAGTGATGTAAAAGAAAAGGCAAACGATAAAACTCACCTGCAATTGCCAAGTGCTTGATGAAAAAATTCATTCGTGACTTTCTGTTTCTATTGATGAATAATGTTACAAGGACTGCAGTATTTCCTAGAACAATGATGGCAAACAGTATCCAAAGGACTGTGAATTGTTCAGTCTAGAAAGAAAGAAAGAAGAAGGAAATCAGAAGCGAAAGTAAAATAAAATAGAGCGAAAAAAAATAAGTTTTTCTTCTCCGTTTCATGCTTGAGGGAATAAAAATCAATATGAATAGAGAACTGGTAATGTCATGCTTACTAGTTACTGAAGAAAGAGCATTTTTAATGTGCTAGAGCTGTAGCATTGTTCAGGGCGTATCCCAAAATTTTTCGAGGGAGTAGTTTTGAAATATTTTTGCATGGACGTGAAAATTCAGGGGGTTTTAAGATTTTTGCTTAAAAACCCCTAGCAAAATGAAAAAAGTTTCCAAAAAGGGGGTAGGGGTTGACCCCCAAAACCGATGTAAAAATGGCAAACAGACAAACGGATCGATGGAAAAGCAAACAAACAGGTGGATAGACCTACAGATGGAAAAATAGTTTTCATACACTCATAAAAATAATTCTAAAAAAAATCTGCTTTTAAAACGTTTTTAAAAACCAATCTAAAAATTATTTTTAAAATCTAAAATTTTGTTTTTAAATTTTAAAAACATATATATTGAAAAATTGTCATATGTTTAAACATGTTTCAGTGGCGTAGTTGTTAGAGCACTGGACTACTAACCCAGAGGTCATAGGTTCGATACTCACTCAAAGCAATTTTTCTTTTCAAAATATTTATTTTTAAAAAAAACGTTTTATTTAAAAATTCTTATTAAGAGTAAAATCCAAAAAATATTTTTAGATTTTCTCATACAAAACGACAAAACGATTAGATTATCTCTATGAGTGTACCCTATAGTGGTGTATATGGATACCCTTGGTCACCCTACCTGCCATACCCTCTCCTACTCAGATGTTGTAGGAGACCCAGGTGGTCCCAAATAGATTGAATGATACGAAAATGGATAGACAGCCATGCATAGCAACATACAGTCAAAGAGACAAATTACTAACAACACCTCTTCTCCTTTTAGAAATATGCACTAAATATATAGAACGAATTGAAGTAATATATCTATTTATTGAAGCTGGAAGTATTGCAATAAATTTATCGTTCATTTCCTATTACTTCAATGCTCATTGATTTGAAAATAAAAATATGAAATACAAGTCTCTTATGGACTAGTGTACTAAATATTGCTCTGTGATGCGAATAATGTTGCAAAAAGACTTTCTTTTCTTTCTTCATCCTTTAATGGATCAAATGAAATATGAGAGAATGTCTTAATGTCACTTAAATGTTTATTAATATAATGTTGTTCTGTTCATAATATTCTTTTATACGATAAAGCTATTCTTGATAGATGAAGTAGTCTTTACATGTAAAGATTACTATAGTAGCAGCTTGTTCAAGATTATTGTGGAAATATTAATAAAAATTATGCATGGATGAGCGCATTTAATTATAATTTTGTGTTCAATATTAGTAATCCTAGGCTTAATTTTGGTATTTGAACATGAGATGCTTTATTAAAATTTCAATTTAGGATGTCTTGTGGTTTGAAATTTGAAGTTCGGGATATGTGGTATTGAGGCATGTATAACAATATCATGGCATCCTTGGTTAATGACATCACGCATTAATTCGAATGAGGCTGTGTTATACTCTACAGAACATGAAATGAGGAGTCCAAATATCAGCTTTTTAGCTAAAGCGCATGCTGTGCTAAAAATAACATTGCGTTGGAGTAGGTTGTGCATCACCTTTGGAAATCCTATCTAAACCACTGAATAACATCAACAAGTTTCTTCCATCCACTGACTTCTCAAAATAGCAAAAATCAAGCAGCATGAACTAAAATTGATCAGCAATCACTATCCATTCAGTCAATATAATTGATATCGTATGAATGACTAAAGTGATTTATAAATCAATTTGTTATCCAGAAAAAATGGAATTGTCTAAACATTCATCAATATAAAGCCGTATGGATTGTTGTGACAGCTCCAGATAAATAGTTTGGGATTCTTAAAGATGTCATCCATTGAATGTTGTGTGTATGTACACAAAACATCCGTCTAACTCTCCCGAACAGAAAAAGTTTTATTAATCTCAGAGGGACATAAAAGTTTTGCAACTGTTGAAGACAGAGATGTTGATAAAGAATTATAATTATGAATTAATGAGCGTTGTAGAAAAATTAGAGTGTTTGGGTCAATATAAAACAACGACAGAAAGTTTCGTTATTTTTTCAGGAATTTGAAATTATTCACACTTTTTCTTATGATTGTTTACAAATAATTTTAGTATTCGAAAATTGTCAATTTTAAGTATAATAATTAATAAACTCCAAAAAATATCAGGAACAACTCTGTTTAAGAAGTTTCAACAAAGTCTGTATAATAATCTCATCATCTCATTCTGATAAAAATAGCTGACAAGTAAATATATTCCTCGTTATAAAAATTGACCAATTCTTCTAAATTCAAAGTCCTTAAGCGATAAAGCATTTTTTTCTGTTGATAAAAAAGCGGATATAAACCCTTCTGAGGCACAGGATTGCTACATTTCCCATTTGTGAAGAATTTTTCCTTTTTTATTGGTCATTTGAATGACACAATTTTAAAAGTTTCGCAAATATATTTTGTTGAAAAATGCCAAAAGGAAGGATAATGTCATCTGGAGGAACAAATCATCCCTTTTATGTAAGTTTAAAATTCTAAAGGGAATTTTTTTATCGTAAAATACAATTTTTAAACTCAAATTTCTCATGATTACAAGTTAGGGTTGGGAAGGTCAAAATTTCAAAGGGTTGAATCCAATCTGACATCATCAATATAAAGATGATATCATCTCGGGTACCGGAACATTCTGGGAAGTATTGAAAATTTGGTACTGTTATGAATAAAACGACGATACCGGTATTTTGAGGATCCATACTCTAGACTAGATACTCTATAAACACATCTTGGGTTGGTTGCTAACTTTAATCTGGTATATGAAGTTCTCAAGGATGTACCATAGGATGCATTAAAGTTATTGCTATGAGGGAGTAAGGACTAAGAGCTCTATTGGACATGTTGTACTTTACTAAACTTCACTGTATTTCGGATTTCAACAAATCCTATTTGAAACTGACCTAGATGGAAGAATTGATAACATGTCTGTCTACAATGCAAAATTCGAAATTCGAAAATCATTTTTCGAAAACTTAAAAATGTAATGATTGCATGAATATTTGAGGAAGCTACTAAATAGTTAGCTGGTTCTATTGATAACAAAGCTAAATTACAAACTTTAAAAATTAAGAATTAAGTTAAAAATTAAGAATAAAAATTTAACGGTTTTTGAAAATTTGAATGTACAATGTACATATTGTAGACTTTCAGAAAGTCTGTCGAAATTGAATTTCCTTCCATCTGACCTGACCCAATCTAAATAAGGACATACCCCAAGGCGTTTGCCCTTGAACTTTAAGCCATCTGAAAGGATATCAGTTTATTACCACATCGACAGTCAATTTATTCTTCAAGTTCCAGTCTAATGTGATTGAGCTAATTTTTCTTTATGTTCCACTCAATAATCTTCCATTTCTATGGACGGATGGAAAATGAACAGAAATCTCATCAACATCCATTTGAAAAGGAAAGAAAAGTAATGGATAATAAAGAAGACGAAGAAAGAATGGAAATCAAAAAACAGCTTAAATCAGCACTTGATTGAAGTGCCGAAATGTTTACTAAATCCAATAAAAATACCCACTCACTTATTCATTGATATTCGCGTTGAGGAAAATTGAGGATTAAGAAAAAGAAGAAATGGAAAAAGTTTTTTTTATATATTTTGACCCATTTGATTGATTTCCGTGAATCTGGCTTCAACTTTATCTGTTTGGATGTGACCACAAAATTTACAAATTATTCCATCAGTTCCATCATCATCATCATCATCATGCTTTGAGAAAAGTTCTATAACGATACCCAGATGAGTTCTTTTAAGAATAATATTAAGTTAGATTTCATTTTTCATGACAAAAAGCCTTCTCAAAAATTATGAAGAGAAATTGTCAATGTCATGGGGGCATTTGTCAGTGGAATTGGATGAAAATTCTTTGATAAAGTTGAAAATGTTGTCTTTGTAAATTATTTCCTTTTCTTGAAGCATGCTCAAGTTAAAGATAACTTTTATTTTACTTTTGGTTAGAATAAATTTATTTATGATAATATTTCATGGTTGGGCGTAGTCAGGATATACATTCTGTACTGATGACTGGAAGACTTCAACAAGCACACGAACATACATAAATTTGTAACTAGATCGATGAAATAAACAATGAGCTTTCAGCTAAACCTGAGCCAGCTTCTCGTGTATACTCTAGTGCAGTGTTTCTCAAACTTTTTCGGCTCGCGGCACACTAGCCGCCATGTTGAAGATTTCGCGGTACACTAGAGTCCCATAAATTTACATTTGAACCTTTTTTTAGTTGGCAATCGGTGGTCCAGGTCAGTCTAGTAGAATTTTGGAGATCGGAAAACTTTAATGCCATTTTTAGATTGGAAAACTAGAGAAAATCTTGTGAAAAATCAAGAAGAATTTCAATTTCAGAAAAATTTTCACGGCACACAGTTTGAGAACCACTGCTCTAGTGTATCCTACGGGTATACCCGAGTGTATATCCTAGGGGTATACTCCATGGAATAGGATATATCCAAGAAACCGGTTCCTGTCCTAGGATTGAATCTAAGACTTAGGCACGTAAGACAAACGCATTACTACGTATGCTGTTGACGTCATTCAACCGTTCAGGTAAGGAAACTCATACGGGTATTGTGAAATTGAAAAGTTCTTTTGTTGTGGTGACGTCAAGGATTGTTGTTGTTATTTACAACTCTAATAAGTGCCTTAAAATAAAGATCAAGGTTCTTGAATTCATGAGCTTCTAAAACTTTTTTCTTAAAAACGTGAACAAAATACCTCTTTCATCATCAAGCCTTCTTCAGTACTTATAATCCTTTTGAGTAAGATGACACTTTTGAAATTTACAGACATTTTATTAAAATGCTATAAAAATACCGCCTGCAGCACTTTTCATGAAACTCAATTTATCTTTCGTCATATAACAGAATTTTAATTTCACAGTAAAATACTACGAGTGGAGGCATCATAATAACGTTCAGTACTCCGACCTTGAGTAGCGAACGATGTTTAAATATTTAAATATAAAATAAAGTCATTCTATTCTTCAATTTAAAAAAATTTCAATTTCAAACGAATGTTATATTAGCAAACAGAGGTAAGATACATAGCCAAGGTGGAAATTTGGATGAGATGAACCTCTCTTCCACTCCAGGGCTAAATACCCCATACTATACACCATCGTATACCTCAGGATTAGAGGTAGGAGTATGGGTATACCAAGAAACCCATCCCAGATATAAAACACCTCAAAATTATTTAAAATTTATTCCTATAGAAATTTTGGATACGGTTCAAGTAAGAGTGTTTAATAAAATTATGCATGCCAAGTTCTCTGGACTAACGTATAATACTTATTTTTTTTCTAAAATTTGAATTTAGTACTACTTTTTTGTGAACAAAAGCCGTTACGAAATCATATCCATGAGAAAAATACAAAATAAATAGAAATATTTGCTATTTTTCCTTACTTTGTCACAAAGTAAAATTAAATTGTGAATTAAATTTTATAAATTCTTTAATATTAATTAAAGAGAATCACAATAATGATGAGAAAATGTAGAAACTTATTTTTAGGCCTAATTAACTTTGGATTAGCCGTCAGAAAATTCAAATTCAAATCGTAAAGAAGTAACTGATATTTTTCTATCCAGAGGACTTGGTATGTATGTAGAATGCAGTCGTTTAGCCAGAAATCTTGAAAAATAATTCATCGACCCACCCTTCCATTGAAGCTCACCCAAGCAACTCGAGTATACTATTTAATTTAAATTTAAATCAAATACAGCTCATGCAGTCACTCAATGAAATACAGTATGCGGACAAAAAATTAGGGACTTTTCAAAAAATTAGTATTATTGATCTGGAGCTTAAGGCTTAACAGATATCGGAAAATGGTAAAAGGGTGAAATGTTTTACATATCATTAGCTATCCAACAGTATATAATATTGGACATAACTTCCACACTCTTATAGGGTTTCACTCAATTTTCATATTTTGATCAAAAATTTATATTGAAAATTTGTCATTTTTCAACAATATTGCCTGTAACTTTTGTTCCTTCCAATGAATCTTCCTGAAACTTTTACATAATATTTCTGTTACTTATGGCTTTATTATGCCTACGTTTCAGCTTTTTTGAAGGCTCTCTTCATGGACTTCCACACCAATGAATTAGGCTACATTATAAAATTTTAATTTTTAAAAATTACTTTAACTAACTATTTTACAATTCAAACTTTTAATGAATTTGATAGCATTTTAGTTAAGCTTTCTTTTGATATATAACTTATTAGGTAACTATTTGTAGATCAAGAGAAAACTTGAAGAAAATCCAATGTGGCGGACATTTTTCCTACAATTTTTTGCATAAATCATTGATAACTTTTATAAATTAGTCTAGACCTATGAATATTTTTACATATTTATAAAGCTCTAATCTTCCTTTACAAGTTTTTAGTACATTAAAAAGTTCTGAGATGGACAGAAGTAGAAGTTATCAGCGCTTGAAAAGTTGTAAATTTTCAAAATCGAAATTTTTGTATGGACGAAAAATAAATTTCAAATTTTTCTTAAAATAAGCAATTCCTTTGGATGTAAATGACAGTAAACAACTAAAAACTTACAAAAAATTTGCAAACTTCTAAAATTGACAATTTTCGAATACAAAAATTATTTGTAAACAAACATAACAAAAAGTGCGAGAAATTTCAAACTTCTGAAAAATAACGGAAACTTCTGTAACTTCTGTCTTGTATTGGACTTATGTCTATAAATATTTATAGACAGCCGATGTGTGTAGTTCAAGTTCGACAGACTGTTAGAAAGTCTAGGGGTATTAAAATACACAACTCTGAAATTTTGAATTTCAAAAAGCCGTTGAACTTTTTTTACTCATTTTTTTAGTATTTTTAAGGATTTAGCTTTGTTATTGATACCAATAATTAATTACATTAATTAATTGCATTTTTTCAAATTTTTTGGTTTTTAGACTTTTCGAAACTGGGGCACTTAATTCGATTTTTGCATAGCAGATAGACAAATAATCGATTTTTACAAGTATGTTAAGAAACTTTAACGGTCACTTTTCTTGAATTACACGCATTAGATAGACAGGTCTACCTCAAACAAACCTTATCACAGCTCTTCTTTTTTACAGATAAAATACATAAAAAAGTACAAGATTTCCCCACAGAAAAAAACCATCGCCTTAATTGATTAGCAAGCAACAATACTGATGATGTAACATTCTCGGAAGACCAAAAAAAAGTTTCATTGTACTCGAGAATAATCTTCTGAATAATAAAACTTCCGAACGCTCTCAAATTATACTAATTGCAAGCTGTACAATGAAGTCTCTTCAAACAATCTTGTATACTTATTGCCTCGAGCCATGTTTCTGTTTTGAGAATGTCTATCAAATATTAATTGATGAATTTAAACAAAAAGGAAACTCAAACTTTTGCTTACTCATTCAAATGGAGAACGATAAACTTTTAATATCGATAAACGATATCAAGTTTCATTGTAGACACTTTAAAAGCGTACATTATTTATTTTGTGGTATTTTTTGGATGTGGTAGAATGATGAGAATAGCTATTACAGACACCTATCTTTCCCAATCGCATAGCAAGTGGTTTTTCATTGCTTGGGGTCAAACCGTAAATTGTAGCGCAAATTTAGCTCTCTTTAAAAAATTCACATCATTTTACATGGAATTTTCAGAGTTTTTAAAACAGCATCTGGGGCCAAAGCTTCACTCGTTTACCAATTATAGCTTAAATGTAATTAGGAAGGTGGTGACAGTATTGTTTAAATAGATGAGGTATCAAGTCATTCATGAACTTTCATTAATTATCAAATTTTCCTTTATGTCTCGAATTTTTACGAAATTTATAGAATTTTCCCAGATTTTCACCAAGAAAATGTGGCCACCCTTCCATAGATAGATCTGGCATTATGAGAGTAAGGCCTCAGTAGTCGAGTGACTAGGGAACATACCAAAAATTAACTCAATTTTTTAAGAACGTGGGTTCGATTCTCAACAGAGGCCTATCTTTCAATCATTATATAATGTTCTTAGCATGACAAGTATTCGATCAAATGGTATCATCGGCATTGTACCCTTCTCAGCCCCCCTCCCTTTTATCTTCTCATGGGTGTAACCAGGGGGTCCGATGGGGTCTGGACCCTCCGCTTTCAAAAATTTTTTTTTATTTAATTATTTTTTTTGAAACATAACTTTTCTTTGAAATTTTTCTGAAGCTCTAATTCATATGCTATCATCAAGCACCGTTAGAATCAACAAGTATAAAACCATTAGTAAAAGATTGAAAAAATATTTGGACCCATTTAAAGGAATTTCTAAGTACGTCCAGCGTAACGGAACATCCAAATGTTACCTAATAGAAAAAATATTTAAAGTATATCAGCCGAAAAAATCTGTGATTGATGATCAGTGAGAAAGCCAATAAAACTTTAATGTCGCTTCGGTAATTTTTCTCCTCCGTCCCATGCGACATTGTGTCGAAAAAATTAATGACACCGCACCATAATTTTCTCAGACATGAAGTAATTTAAAGTCATAAAAATTACAAAATAAATTACGGTTAAATTTTTTTTCTTCTTCTCTTTCTCTTCTCGCATTTCAGGCATTCATGGATCATAAAGAGCTTTATGAGTTTCATTCAATTACATTTGTTGAGAAGCTCAACGTGCTAACTTTCTATTCTATAATTGTCGTTGTTGTTGTCATGTACATATTTTTTTAAAAAAATTATTATATATTATTTTATTTAATGTTGTCAGCAGGAAAAGAAATGAACAACAGTTGGAAACACTATAGAATGTCATGAGAAATTACATGTCAGAAGTTTATTCCTACATCTAGGCTTACAGTGTATAAATTGTTCTCATCATTTCTGTCGTTATAATTTTTTCCCATGGGTACATATATTCAATGAATAAAAGGAATTGTGTATAAAAAGAAATAAAGAGGAAAAGGCGGGAAGTGTAAAAAAGTCAGTCTCAACGTATGTATTAAGCTTTTTTGGAGATTCAATGATGAGGTTCAAGCAGGCGCTTAAAAGGATACGGAAAGTAGGTCATATTTCCGCGATGTCGTGATTTGTGGGACTCTGTAGTATCAAAATTTTCATTATTATGCCTGTTATGCCTCTGCAGTCAAAAATGAGTTGATTGTTGACAAAAGCATAGTCAGAAATAATTCATCAAAATTTAAAAACAAAAATCCGTCAAAAAATCCTCTCTGGTTACGAGCCTATTTGTATATCATAGTTGATATATTTCTGAATAGATCGGATGAAGAAGCAGGAGAGCTTAAGCACCTAACTTGATGGAAAATTCTTTAATTTAATTTCACAATTCGGTAATTTAATTTTCATAATAACTTAAATTTAAATCATAATTGAATTTAATGGATTTTGAAATTTAATTTTAGAGAATTAAATATACTTTGCACACTTGTTACACGTCAAGTTACCGAGTTTTTTAATTAAATTTACAAACTAGGGAAGCTTTCTCAATCTCGACAAATTCGAGACATCGAGAGTTAACTTAAAATCCATCTTGGAAATTTCAAATTATATTTTAAGAAAGAACTTTTGTTTAAATTAAGAAAAATTGAGTTTTAATTTAACTGAATTTAACTTTTAACCTCGAGATTTTGTAGATACTAAGACATATGAAAAGCATAGTTTGAGGGTAAAAAACTTTATTTTGTACGAAAGGTCGAGTAATTTTTGTAAATTTTAAACTATTTTAGCTATCACCAATAAATCATAAATTCAAGGGTCAGACACTATCGTAAAAATTGCTATTTTTATGATTTGTAAAATATTATTGAAAAAAATCGTTAAAATGGCAAAATTTATTTGTGACTTTAAATTTATAAAATTACAAAAAAAGCTAAGAAGAATCGTTAAAAAAAATCTTAATTAAATTTTTTAGAAATCAAAAATTAGAAAAATTGTAAAATTCACTTTAAAAATGTTAAAATTATAAAAAATTGTAAAAGGCTTAAAAAATTGCAATCTTTACAATAGTTTTTGATCCTTGCTTAAATTTGAAGATTAGTTAAGCGGCAGATAGATCACATAATTTTATCTTAAAAATACGCTCATAATAAAAAATTGAAGCCTAAATCCCAGATATTAACGTTAATCAAAATATTTACGAATGAACCCTTTATTTATTCAAACTTTACGAATGTTTTTCTAGATAAGAAAAAATTCCTTAAATACGAATTTATGAAGAACAATCATCTCTTGTTTACATTTAAAAAGCAAAACAAAAAAGTAACTTAATGAAAACCCAAAAATGATTTCCCTATTTCCATTGTAAGCAGTATAAATTCTAATGAAAAATAAAATAAATGAAATACTTTAAACGAAACCACAGAATTGATGATGAGGGAATAAAAGCAACGAAGAGAAGAAAAAAATTTGAACATAATTTTTGTGTCTTTCGTTCCTCGCAAAGTCAGATTATAATGTGGTACGCACAGCAATTTAAATTCATTTGTAGTTGATTATCTTAACTTCATATTGTACTGTTAATCCAGCCTCAAGCCCCAGCATCTATGCATGGATGATGGTAATGATGATGAGATTGCAAATAACAAGAATTCCTGCCTCTACATCCTCTGACACAGAAGCCACAATTTTTAGATGCGTATGGAAAATTACGTTTGAAGCTTCACAAAAACACTTAATATGGTAAATGATTTAATTACTTATTTTCTACCTTAGTTACCCCAAAATGCGACATGAGAAAATTGACATTAATTTAAATGAATCATGAAATAAATAATTCACGCCGTATTGTTTAAGCAGCTGGAACGAACAAAAATGAAAGTGGAACAGTGTGGAATTTGGACTATAATTTACAATATCACACAATTTGAAAATGGAACAGCATTAAAGCATGAAACATTTTCATTCTGTTCCATCAAATTAAATATTTAACTTTTAATCTAATTTGCTTTCCGTTAATTATCAGTAAATTCAATAAAAGTTGATAAATTTTAGAAACATATTTAAAAAACTTTGGGTATAAGTAAAGCATTTTGCCAAAACAGAACTCGTCGAAACAAGCAGTTGTGGCCGAGCGGTTAAGGCGTCTGACTAGAAATCAGATTCCCTCTGGGAGCGTAGGTTCAAGTCCTACCAACTGCGATCGATAAGTTGGAAATTATATTTTTTGCAATTTTTTTTTAAATTAAACTTTTTTAAAACAAATTTATTTTTTATTTTTTTTTTTTCATTAGAATTTGATGATTTCTCAAATTCAACTACGTCCTACCAACTACGATCAATAAAATTGGAAGTAATATTTTTGCTTAATTTTTTTTATTTTTTATTTTTTGCATTAGTATTTGTTGATTTTTCAAACTCAAGACCTAGCAACTGCGACAGACAACGTTGAAAGTTATATTTTTGCTTTTTTTAATTTACTTTAAATTTATCAATTTTGTTTAATTCATTTTTTATTAAATTTTGTTTAATTCATTTTTTATTAAATTTTGTTTAATTCATTTTTTATTAAATTTTTTTTAAATTAATTTTTTAAATTTTTTATATTTTTTGCATTTGTTGCAGTCCTAAAAACTGTTTTAAATTTTCTTTTGTTTTAATTCCTCAAAATCACTAAATTTCATCGGATGACATGTCGTGAAAAAGTTAGCACAATAAAGACAGTCTTTTGAATAATTTTCATTATAGCTTGTCTACGAAATTTTTCTAATTAATTTAAACAGTTCACGAACTCACAATTGATCTTTTAGTGCTAATCACCAATAAATCTACTCAGTCAATCCCTCGAAAATAAATTAACTTATAAAGAGAATAAACGCGCGAGTGAGATTTTTTTCTCTGCAATTTTAATGTCTTAATTTATTCCTTAAGAAAATTTAATTAATTCTAGCTAGATTAATTGCTGTGTTATTTCTTTTTCTCGCATGAGTTAAATTTGGAATAACAAAAATAATTTTAAAATAAAAGAATACATAAAAATCATGTGTAGAGGAGTAATCCTCTTTTCTGATAAGAAACAAAAAGAAGTAAAATTTTTGGTTTGGAAAAAATGAGATTTAGTAAGAAGATAAGAAAAAATTTCATTTTAAATTTAGAAAAAAATATTTATCAATTGATAGAAGACTGAACACGAGGCAAATTCAATATTTTCATTAAACTTTCTCATGTTGAATGATATGGTTGGAGAGTAAGTCGTCTATTGACAGACTAATTTGCAGACTCTTCACATTAAGTCAATCTTCTTAGGAAGCACATGAACTGAATATTTAAATATTCATTAAGTTTCTTTGATAAATTTTGTGATTAAAGATACTTCGTTATTTTACTAGAGGATAGTTCCTCGTCAAGCATGATGAAAAAAATTCAAGACATGATTTTTTGGGGTTTTTAGCATGGTGTCCTTCATAAGTGACGTTTCAATGATACATTCAACTTTTAGGGGATGCAGGGGTGAAGACAGAAATGTTTTGTATGAGCTTTTGATTTCTGGAGTGGACACACGCCATTAAGAGTCCCCCTGACTATACCCTTCATGATACTTCTATATAAAAAAAAATTTGCAACAAAAGGGGAGAAGATGGTCTAGTAAACCCGTTTTTTATAGGACTTCATTTGTGAATGACCCCATAATGGAGAAACAGAGAAAATGGTTGACGAGATGCTTATTGATTTCTGTTATTTATTTCAGAGACGTAGCCATGAAGCCCTCTCCTTGGGCCTTTCAGTTCCAAACTTTCCAATTTTGAACATCCCAATTACAAACCCTTAATGACGTCTATTATATTACCTATTTCAATTTATATTACATATCTTCACTAAAGACCTTTAATGGGTCGTTCTTAAATTACGTCACGCTAAAAAACGACTTTTTCGACCCCCCTCCCCCCCCCCTTGTCACAAATTTTCCAAAGAAAAAAAAATCTTTTGTATGGACTGTCACAAATTTTTTGACCCTCCTCCCCCCTAAAAGCGTGACGTAATTTGCGAACGACCCCTAATATCTTTACATTTTAATTTAAAAATTAAACAAGTTGAACTTTAAATTGCTGGGAAATAAAAAATTTAAGGCGTTATTTTCTTCGAAAAATGACTGCTCTTTAAATAGTATTGAAAATATATAAAACTTTGTACTATTTTTTGTATCTTAACAGGTATTTCGATGGAAATGCCTTCCAGGAATACATCACAATAAGTATTCATTATTTCCTT
Source organism: Chironomus tentans (assembly GCA_963573255.1). NCBI lineage: Eukaryota > Metazoa > Arthropoda > Insecta > Diptera > Chironomidae > Chironomus > Chironomus tentans. The sequence continues at coordinate 13,317,050 of OY754303.1, forward strand.
GTCAACATCTTTCAAGAAACCATTAAGGAACTGTTGAGATTACTACAGCTTCCACCTTTAATGTTTGAAGTACAATACAAATAACTTCCTTCATGTTTCCCTTACAAAAAACGTTGTTGATAGCTTTTGTGACTAATTGGAATGTCATCCTTAATAATTCATACTTTAACATGACGTAACTTGATTTACAGGAAAATTACCTCAAAATACGTTACAGCTTTGTTATTTTTCATCACTGAACATGAACCTTTTTATGAATTTTTAAGTGAGCAATTCATTTTGTTAATTATGGTATAATTAGTATAGCGTGGGACAATAAATTTCATTGTGTCTTCTACGAATAATTATGTCCATTTTTAATTTAAGGTACAGCAACTGACTAAATGTTTTTGTCATCTGTTGTTGCTGTGGATTTATAAATAAACTGCTCGCAGTTATGTAAGATTGCTGAAAAATATTTTGACCATTTCTTAGGATGTCATCTGACTAATAAGAATCTTAAGTGAATCGTCTTGGAAAGGCACGTGTTGCTGAAAGCTAGTCTCAGGAAAACATTCTATTAAGCTATGGAAAATTGCGAAAAAATTTGCATTATGACTTGCTTATCAGGGACGTAGCCAGGGGGGTCCAAAGGTGTCCGGATCCCTCCCCTCGAAAAATGTTTTACATGGAAAATTTTTTTTTGAAAAATTATTTTTATTTTAAAAATTTTTCCAAGGTTTTTCCGATGCTCTAATATAAAATTTAGTCATTCACGTACCGTTAGAATTAACAAGAAGTACAAGTACGAGTAAAAAAACGAAAAAAAATTTGGACCCCCCCCCCCCTAAAAAAATTCTGACTACGCCACTGTTGCTTATATTAACAGAAATGCTTAATACTGTTTCGACACTCTCGATCCGGATGGCTATAAACAGCAAGGACACACTGTGAGTTATGATATAGCTCTGTTGTTAGATAATTAGATTCTGTGAGAATTTAATACTGTGATCAAGCAGTTTGTAAACCAAAATTAAAGGCCACATCCGAAATTCTCTAAATCTGGCTCCTGGGATAGTGTGTATCTAAGAGTATAAGAATGAGCTATTGAGACTTAACAAATTCTACTCAGATTACCTCAAACAATTGCTTCTGTTAAAATTAAGGTCAATATAAGACACTTAAACCTGTGCAAATGGGAATCTTATTTTTCGAAATTAATGGATCTTACTTTTTCCATTAAAAATTTTCGAAAATACTTTAGACTAGAAATTTTTTTGATTTTTTTGTATTCCCTCAAAAACCCTGTGAAATTGAAGAATTTTTGGCGAAGGGAGGTGGGGATTTGTATAATAAACTTGTTGCAGTCTAGCTTGAAAAAAAAATTAAATCAAGAAAATTTCTGCCCCACTTTTACAGCTTGTTTGTTCTTTGGAATCAATTGGAGTGCATTGAATTTCTATAAATATTTACACAAGATCACATCCAACTACTCAATAAATTCTCGAATAAAGAACAACAAAAAACTTTATAATGCAAGCTCTTTCGAAGAAGTGTGATAGTTTTTCATTCATTGTCAACTTCTTCTCCTCATCATTAGTTTAACATGAGCTGCTCATTTTTCTGCTCTGCTTGCAGAATTTCTTTTCTTATTTAATTCTCACTTGACTGCTCAAGTTCTATGAAAGAAATGAAAGAAATTAGAACGACTGCATTGAGAAGTCTCAATAGTCGTTAAATTGAAATCATTTCTTACATTTTCGTCTTTCTCAGCCCTTTTCACAGCTTCTTTTCATGCCATTTTGACTTCATCTTCTTCGTTATTCCTAGTTCCCAAGAGGCACGCTTTTATTACTCGCACAGATTATTAAAATAAATTCTTTTTTTACATTCAGTTCACTCTTTTTATATGGCAATCATGTTCACACAGCGAGTATGCTTTTAATAGTTCTATCATATGAACTATAAAAATGAGAGTTCCTGACAGCACGCGAGCAATTAAAATGATATAAATTACTTGAAGGAAATGAAGTAGAAAATTATTTAGTAGTCGTAACACGTTTTATGAATTGAGACTTGACTTTTGTTAATTTTATTACAATGAAAAGGTTTTTTTTCTTTTAACTGTCGTCTCATAATGAATTTATATTACAAAAATTATTTTTTATTGCTTCGTCATGCTCGCATATTGTATCACTTGAGAACTATTAGCGTTTGTTGCTCTGTGTGTCAGGGGTGAAAGTTGGGTTTTTGAGAGAAACTTAAGTTTTTGAGTCTCACTTTACCTCATTTCTGTCTGCAATGTCATCAGATCTCGAATTTGATTCCATTTAAGTTGACTAGAGTCGTCTCGACTAGACTCAAATATAGTCGACTTGAAGTTTTAGGGTATACCCTAGGATAGGATAGGTGGGAGTACCCTTGGGTATCTAGGGTAGGATATGTGGGGGTACACTAGGGTATCTAAAGTATGATAGGTGGGGGTACCCTAGTGTATCCTCCTAGGATAGGGATATAATAATTAAGAAACACACCTCCTGCCTAAGGATTAAGACAACAATTCGTCATCTGACTACGCACCTGTTGTATGTATGTTCAATGAAGCAATATTAATTATCCACGCATTGATATGATGAATATTCAATAATTGTAACCAAATATGGTTTCATGACATTTTAAAAATAAAATATTGCTAATTAAATTTTTCAATAAAAATTTCTCGGTAGAAATGATGATATGATGAGCTTCTCCAGGGATACTTGTTGTCATGAACATTATTTCGGAGTATGTAATTGTATAGTTCCAAAGAATAGTCCATAGAAACTTTCATAAAAGCAACCAGATTCTGGTTTAGAAATGAATGTAATAAGGACATTCGTCACTCAAGAATATGCTTTTATTTATATTTCATATATATCCCATGGATGGTTTTCATCTCACAATAGAACCATTCATGACAGTTGGGTATTATTAAAATATTAAATAGTATGCAAAATATATCAATAGCTACTCCAACTACAAATCAATTACAAAAGTTTACAACAGTTTTTATGAAGCACTTCCAAGCTATTTTGTAGGAGCAATAAAAAAATATTTTACTACTGTAATATTTAGGTAGGAACCTTAAAGGAAACATTCTGTCATTTACAATAAATCCATGAGGATTGAATGACTCTCTTCTTATTGCATGAATATTGAAATTTGTAAGCTACTTATTTTAAGAATCAGAAGCAAAATACGAAAATCTTTCATCTGTGAAAATATGATTATAAAGATTACAAGGTTCTGTCTCTGTTTACTCAATCATGTTAAATAAAAACACCGAAAACAGAATGTTTTATTATCCCCAGAGTTGAAAAGCATGTTATTTAAGAACTGATAGAAATTGATTTTGATACTTGAGAAACTATAGTTTGAATATTTATCAGAGATCGCGATTGAGATTAAAACTCACGTCCTATGACTACACTGAGCTATCAGGGGTTACTCAGAAGCTTGGCGGAATACCAACATAACTTTTTTCTATCATGAACAGTGTTTGGTGTTATTGTTGATGCGGCTTTACTTGGAAACCTCTAACAAGAATGCATGTTAAATACGGACGCAGTAGCTAGTCTTAGTAGCCAAGTGGAGGGGGATTTGGGGGACAAATCCCTTCCTCCCCAAAAACTACTTCAAATTGCTAGGGTTATCGAGTCGTGTTAATCAAACAAAAAATTTGAAAATCCACACTCGAAAAATTTCTGGCTATGCCCCTGACCAACCCCCATTCCAATTGTGCCCCTAAATTTTGTTTTCACACCTAATAAATTTTGAAAATGGAATTTTAACAACCATCCGTTAAAGTAAGTCCTCATTCTATCACACCCTTTGTTGAATCTTAACTAGTAACCAGGGGCGTATCCAGAAATTTTTCGAAAGAGTGGTTTTGAATTTTTTTTGTATGAACGGGAAAATTTAGAAGGGGTTTGGGATTTTTTTCTTAAAAAACTCTAGCAAATTGAAAAAAAAATCCCAAAAAGGTAGGGGTTTTGACCCCCAAAACACCTCCCTGTTACTAACAAATGTTTGATTCCTAAACGGATTATAATCTCTTGCCACAACTCTGTTATGAAGAATCTTCATATGGCAAGTTCACAAAAAAAATCTATTTTTAACTCCATTCAGATCAGACATTATTATTTTATGAAATGATGAGTAAATACTGTCAATTCCGAAAAAAATCTATTAATAGTTTCAACAATAACAAGCAATAGACTAAAAATATAGCATCAATGATTTAAAAAAATTTATTATGCTGTCAGCAACTGTATTAACGCGAAAAAATTATTGAGATGTCATCGTCCACCTCACGAGTCAATAAAAAATTTTAATTGAAAAGGAATTTATTAATTAAGTGAGTATTCATCGTAAAATTCATTTGTAAATGACATTGGATAATAAACTGGTTTTGCTGAATTTTAAAAATAACTTCGTACCTTAAAGCTACTTGTGTTCCCACTAACCGAATTTATAAAATTTTAATTGAAGCCACATAATTTGCAAAATTACTGATTTACTAAATTTTTTCTTGGAATTTCGTTATTAAATAGAACATAAAATTATCATTAACGTTAATGAAAGTGAAGTCTCAGAATTTGTAAGCTTTTGAAAATTTGAAAACAGAATGAAACCAAATCAAAGCTTAAAACAGCTGGTTTATAAATAATTTTTGTGGTATTATGGAATCAGAGGTCCAGCCAGTGGGGGGGGGGGGGCTGGGATATCAGCCCCTTAATTGAAAATCCTTAAAATTTTAAAACAGTGACGAATTTTCAATTTAAATTAAATTTTGTGATGCACCTCTTTGTGTACTAAATAGGTCAAAAAATATTATTTATGGTTTAATGATTGACAGGAAAAATTATAATTATAATTTATTTCATCCAGTTTTAGAACTCTAGCTCATAGCTTGTTCATAACAATATTAATAAAAATCACATCAATACATACCTCATAAAAATAAAAATGATTAATCTCTTCATCTTCCTCGACATATTTCGTCGTATTAGCAGCTTTCGCTGTGATGCTAAAGAATAGCTGTCAAGATGGAAAAAGAAAATAAAAATAGAATGCTGACAGCGGTGATTTCTCAAGTGAATAACTGACCTTAGATATAGCTAAACTGACGTTCCCGAAGTCGTGTAAAAACTTCTTATCCACATGATATTCCGTTGGCATAGAAAAATTGGCACTCAACGTTGTTGCATCAACAACTGCTTCTTGAACTGTTGTCACTATACTGAGATTCATAATTTTTTGAGTCCGCGTATCGTCATCATTATAATAATAAGGAATGTCCAATTTTGAAGTCTCTTCGATCGATTCGTTACGAAATGAATAATCATTATTCAATAAATTAATCGGATTGTTGTTGATGAATATAAAGGAATACATAATACTGTCTCCATCTTTATGTAAACATCATGTGCTTTATTTCTAAAAAAGGCAAGAAAAAAAGTCATATCAGTGAAAATAGTATTGAAGTGGTCACTTCTGAATGACACAAGCGCTCTTCTGTGCTCACAGGAATGAATCAGAATATATCGCTTAAAGGTAAATCCACGAGAGATTTTTTTGAGTAAATTTACATTTCCTTAAATATCTCTAAAAATACTTAATATTTTTATCCCTTTTCAAGCTTAATTTGTTCAGCAAGTGAGCATCTACCATTATATTAACATTAGACGTATTCATATGTCCTAAATCATGAGTTATTTTAATTTTTAGAGTGTTTCATCGTTAATTTTCTGAAAAAGCGCGTTTATACTTTTCCCATTTTTGAGCTAAATAGCCTTAAATTAGACCTGGAAAAGCATAAAAACAGTTTCTATCCAAATATACTTTACTTTTATAATGTTTTCATTATGAATTGATAGCTAATTAATGAGATATTTAACGAAAACCGCGTTTCATCGTTAATTTCTCAACTCATTATTGCAAAACACAAAATGGTTCAAAACAAAAATTTCCGTTACAATTTGACGACAAACAAAATAAATTTAATTAAATGACACTTTTAAAGCCTCCATTTATATCAAAGGCAATTTATAAATGAAAAGTATGATTGCAGCTCCATTTATTCGTAGATTTACTCATGATAGTTGTCAAAAAATAAATGATAGTCTACAAATTGTAGAAATTTTGACCGTTAAAAATAAATTTAAACAAAAACAAGTAGAAAAAAATTGTAACTCAATTTTTCCAGTTCTGTTCTTTCGTGGATTTACCCTTAAAGCTATTTGAATTTAGCAATCTAAACATATTTGAAAAATAACGGATATTAAATATTTGAAAATTAACTGTCATTAAAAATTTCAAAAATAACGGATATTATATGTTTGAAAAATGACAGCAGAAGGACAGACGGATAGACAGACGAACATAGTCAAAGTGTAGACAAAATTAACTTTTCACTTTGAGAATATGCGCTAAACAGTTGGTCAATTGGACATATCTCTCTCACATGCAAGGTCAGAATGAAAGTGATAACTAATGGAATGAGTGAGCATTGCAATGCATTATAAATCACGTACAAGTAAAAGCAGCAGAAATGAATTGTTGATCGTTAATCAGTGTGATGAAAAATACTCGCTCCAAATATGCAGAATAAGGGGAGACTTTAATTCGATGTGACAGTTTTTGTCATAAAATACGCACAGGCACACACAAGCATAGCTTAACATACAAATGTACGATGACAAATAATTAAATGCAACATTTAAATCATTTTTCTCGCGTTCACATCCACTTGGAGACATTTAACATGTGAAGAATGTTACTTCCAATAAATCTCAAAATGAATTAATTTAAATAATATTTTTACGACGAATATGCGTCAACAGATCGCTTTGTGATTCATGCTGTGAAGATTTATTTTGACTTTTATTTTGTGAGAATTTTTTTAGGTATGAATTTCGCTTGTTTGTAATCAATATGGTTGTCTGGAAGTTCTTTGGAGTGCTTTTGTAGCAGGACCCGGTTTCTAGGAACACTACAAGTCATCCTACATACCCTACCCCCTAGAGTATCCCACCTATCCTACATTAGATACCCCAACATCCCTACCCTAGGGTACCTTAGGTGGAGGATAGGGGTATCCTAGAGCATACCCTATCTATCCGGGATAAGATAGGATAAGGCACCTCGTGTAGCCTTAGAAACCGGCCTACTTAAACTAAGCATCAAATGTATAAATGTGTAAAAAAACCTTCATAAGCTTCGATCTTGATTATCCAACACACCTTGGTCATAATTTTTCCAAAAAAAGATGCGCTCCAACTTTTTAATACCCCCTTCTTCCCCATCCTCTCAAAAACTTGTTCCATCAACAATTAACACGATATTTTCCTTTTCTTTGTGCCTTCACTCTTTAATAATCACACGAATGTTCGTTCATTTGCCAGTTTTCGTTAACATTCCTAAAGCATTCTTCCAATTTTGCGCTGACACGCGCGGTGTTTTTTATTTGGGAATTTTTCTTTTTTACACAAAAATTTTACTTTGAAGCTGAATAGCATTGTTTTAGTTACCTACGCAATCAATTTTTCGTAGAAACGATTTGTTGTGGTACGTTATTTTTCAGCATCATGCCGAGAGGCTTAGTAAATTTTGATTTGTAAAATGCCATTTCAGATATTATGATAAAAATCAAATTTTCAGTTTTTGAAATTTTCACTTTTTTAAATTTTTTTATTTTTTAAATTCAAGATTTTTGTTTTGAGAAAATTTAATTTTTTTAAATTGAAATTTCTTACTTTAATTTAAATTTTTATTTTAGAAACAAAAAGTCAAAATTTTTAACAAAAAATCAAAATTTTTAATAAAAAATCAAAATTTTTAACAAAAAATCAAAATTTTTAACAAAAAATCAAAATTTTTAACAAAAAAATCAAAATTTTTAACAAATAATCAAAACTTTTAACAAGAAATCAACAATTTTAACAAGAAAATAATTTTGAAAAAATCAAAATTTTAAATTGAAAAAAAATCAAAAAAAGGTATAAAAAAGTAGGTATACCTACTTAAAATAATTAATTTTATAAATAAATAAACACTTGGTTTTTTAAAAATAAAAATTTTAAAATTTGAATTTTTAAGAAACTGAAAACGTTTTTCACATTAAATTTTTTAAAATAATTTAAATTTATATTGTTTTATATTTATAATTTGTTTATTTTTTGCCATTTTCAAATTTTTATTTTAAGTTTTCAAATTCAACTATTTGATTTGAATTTTTTTATTCAAATAAAATAAATATTTTATTTTTTCAAGAATTCAAACTTTGAATTCATTTTTTTAAAATATTTTTTCTCAAAGTCCCTGTTCATTAAAAATTAACGTCGTAAAAATGTATTTAAACTGAACAGTATTTCCATAAATCCAAAAAAGATTGTTGGATTAAGTATTAACATCAATTAAACAATTAGCAAAACGATACTTAATTTATGATAACGAGAAGCAGTTAAGAAAGTAGGCAGTAAATTTAAAACAAAAACAAAGACTTTTTTGTAGGTGGGATGTAAGACGAGAAAACGATAAGCAAACAGCATGCGAAATGAGTTAAAAAATTAGCAAATATACATCCTCATATATGTAGGGCGAAGAGGTCATCAACATGCGCACGTCAACTCTCATTATTTAATTTTCGTGATGTTTATTCAATTCCATAGAAATTCAGAATGAATAAAAAAATGAACATTCTTGAGTAGCATTTATAGTCTGTTTCGCGTACATGTGTAAGATTTGTGATGAAGTAAATTGAATATAAATCATTTTGGGATGAGCATATCTGTCAAAATATTTCGCCTGTTGTTGAGATTCACAGACAACTCTTTTATTATTCTTTTTATTTCCCTTTATTCTTATTTCATGCTATAATAACATTTTTTTTGGCTCAAATCATCCGCCACTTGAATGCCTATTGAAGTAGTTCTGGAACTTTGTGTTGCGATGCACAAGAGTTGGTATAGTATGACTCATAGTTTTAGAATTACTGAGCTGTACAATCGTCATGAAACTCTTATTTTCGGATTATATGTTATTTTCTTTCTGTCAAGAAAATTCTCTCTGATAATGCTTGAGTCAGGGCCGTTCATAAATGACATCGTGCAAAAAACGAGATTTTTAGACCCTTTTTCAAAAAACATATTCTGTTTTGCAGTTTTGTTTATCTTCGAACAGAAAAAAATATTTGACAGATTTTGACATACTTCTACAAAATGTGACGTAAAATGTTTTAAAAAAATGGAAAAATTCTGTGTTTTCCACCCCCCCCCCCTTCCCCCCCCCCCTGTCACAAAATTTTCATATAAAAAAATTTCACTTATACACGTAGCATCTGGGGCCAGTTTCTAGTGTTATCTGGAATACCCTTCCATAGAAAAGGTAGGGTAGAATCCCAAAGGTACCCTAGGATTGGGTACCCTGATTAGCCCTAGAAACAAACATCAGATCTCCTCCCACCTAAAACTTTGGACGTCATTTATGAACGACCCCAAATGAACTTCTAGGAAGATTAATCGATATAAATAATTTTGGAATTTAGGAAATAGCCTTTTTCTGGTGGATGGCTTGTTGGGAAGGGTCAACCCCCCCCCCTCTCCTCTATTCATACAAGGAATTCTCCTAGGACTTTCTATTCATACAAGGAATTTAAACCTGTTTAAAGTAAATTTAATGGAGCGTTTTGCCATTCATATGTGTCAGAGAATTTTCTCAAAAAAACTTCATCCTAAATTCTCAGAAATATATATTTTATCCAAAAATTGAGCCCCTAAAGGTCATTGACTATATATTTTTTGTAATTGAAAATGTTTTATATGAAAGTCAGACTTGAGCAGCCATCGTGTTGGCAACGATTTTCTAATACAGCGCAAAAATGAAGGGAGAGATAAATTTATACCTAAATGAATTTTAATAAAATATTAAGATCTTAATCTGATCTTTTTTCATTCACGCTTTCTAACTTTTTATTGTTTTCTTTCCCTTGAAAATTTTCTCTTGGGAAATTTATTAAATAAATTTAAATATGAACTTTTTTACAACTCAAATAATTTTCCCACTCAATTTAGACCTAAAAAAATATTTCATTCATGCACTTCAAATTATCATCGAGAATCTGATCTATTCTTGTATCGTTATTTACTGAATGATCCTACGGTGTTTGCCCCAATTTATCTTATTATCTATCTCACTTGACCTTTTTATATGGATCCTTTTTTGCAACCAATCAGCTTAATGATGGAGAAGTTTTTAGTTTATTAATTTTAAATCATGTCGGTTGAATTTTGATGCTAGCAGACCTTTTTAAAGGTAAGGTTGAACGGGTTTTTTGGATGTGATTTTTTAAGATGGTTTTAATTCAATTTTCACGAATTTTGATTTATTACTGAATTGTTTATAATTTTTGGAGAATTTTGTTGTAGTCAATTTTGAATCAAATTTGGGGAGTTTCTATCATTTGTGGTGGATATTTCATCATTTGTGGTGAATATTTCTTCATTTGTGGTGAATATTTCTTCATTTGTGGTGAATTTTTAATTTTTTTGGTGAGTTTTTATAACTTGTGGTGAATATTTCATAATTTGTGGTGAATATTTCATCATTTGTACATCATTTTACATTTGTGGTGAATATTTCATCACGTGTGTTGAATATATAATCATTTTTGGTGAATTTTATATTTGTGGTAAAGTTTTAACATTTGTGGTGAATTTTCATCATTTGCGGTGAATTTTTAATTTTTTTGGTGAGTTTTTATAACTTGTGGTGAATATTTCATCATTTGTGGTGAATATTTCATCATTTGTAATGAATTTTCCGTTTGTGTCGAATTTTCACCACTCATGGTCAATTTTTCACCTCTTGAGGTGAGTATTTTATCAATTGTCGTGATTTTTTTAAACTTGGTAAATTTAGAATCAACGGTAGTGAATTCTGTCAAATTTGATGATTATTTTTTTATTTTTTGTGGTGAGTTTTGAGTTTGTAAAACTGGTTAGTCAATTGTAGTGAATTACTCATTTTTTGATAACTTATCTCACTACAACATTAAAATCTACAGAATTAAATTAAAATTTACAAATCTAATCTCAAATTTCGCTGCGGGCTTTATCTTGATATTTTTAACATTTCAATCATACCAATTATAAAGCTATTTACGACTTTTCATTCACTAACTTTCTGAAAAGGAAGCAACAAGTTAAATATTTGTTAATGATATGAATAAGAAAACTTTCAGAAGTTCGTCGACTAATAACTTTTTATGACATGGAACATATAACAGAGATTTTTCTGACATAATTCAGAATTTTTCTGCTTTAACGTTTCCTGACATTTTCAAATTATGAAAATGTCTTAAAAAATCTGGTGAAAATTGAAATGAACTTCTTATTATTATCAGTTATAAAAGCATTCATACAAAGTATTACAGTCTATCTCCTTCATATTCCACGCTTTATTATTAACGTTGATTTGAAAAAAAAATACTTTTTTCTGCTTAGAAAGCACGAAAAAGACGTGAAATTAAAAAAAAAGAAAATTATTGGATGGAAATTTTGTCACGAGAATCTCATGCGTGAAATTTGAATATGATTTTTTTTCTCATCTTTGGAGCATTTTCATGATTGTATGGCATTGCTAAATTGAATTTTTGTGTGCGAACAGAATAAATTTAGAAATAAAAAAAATTTACCAGATTCTTCTTTGTTGTGTGAACAATAAATTTTGTGCCTTTTCAATAAATTTTCTCTTTTGTCAATTTTATCTTTAAAAATTTACATAAAAAAGCTTTTGAAGTTGATTAAAATGTATAATCTTTTAGCGCTTTTTAATGTGTCACGTTGGAATATTGCCTAAAAAAATTTAAATTTCTTAAACTTTTTAAATTTTTTAAATTTTTTAAATTTTTAAATTTTTTAAGTTTTTAAATTTTTTAAATTTTTAAATTTTTTAAATTTTTTAAATTTTTTAAATTTTTTAAATTTTTTAAATTTTTAAATTTTTTAAATTTCTTAAACTTTTTAAATTTTTTAAACTTTTTAAATTTTTTAGATTTTTAAATTTTTTAGATTTTTAAATTTTTTAGATTTTTAAATTTTTTAAATTTTTAAATTTTTTAAATTTTTAAATTTTTTAAATTTTTAAATTTTTTAAATTTCTTAAATTTTTTAAATTTCTTAAATTTTTTAAATTTCTTAAATTTTTTAAATTTCCTAAATTTTTTTAAATTTCTTAAATTTTTTAAATTTCTTAAATTTCTTAAATTTTTTAAATTTTTTAACTTTTTAAATTTTTAAACTTTTTAAATTTTTAAATTTTTTAAATTTTAAATTGAAAAATTTTAATTTTTTTAAAACTTTACCATTTTATAAAAAGTTTTTAAATTTTTTGCATGAACAAATTAATTTAACTTTTGTATTTAGCTTTCATTCAATTATTTTGACAACTCCACAAATTTACTTTTCACCAAAAACCCCACTCAATCCTGATCTTTTTCCTTTTTCCTAGAAGTTAAATAATAAACATTTTCTAAAGAACCCAACTCCAACTCAAAAATGCCCCGAGACTTGTAAAATTGATGTCATATTCACACCAATTTTAATTGTGTGTGAATATATTGTTTTTGGTATTTCAGTGAAACTACTTTTTTGGACTTGCTGCTTCAGGCTTACGGAATCGACCCATAATGTTCAGTATGGAAAGTTTGTGCTTTAAATTACCAATTTAACAGTGAAAACCGCATCTCGATTGGTGCTTCCAGTGCCGAGAAATCGCAAAAAAACACTTTCTGTCCTTTAGCAAGTTAGTTAGTTACGTTCCGCGATAACTCGATTCAAACTCAATATTAAGACTTCCGGTTTTTTGCATCTGATAGATATTAGGTATCTCAAGAGCTGTATAGTTTTTGGAGTCATGAGATGCTTCCAGTAAGGCACACGGAACGAAAAGGTGCTATTTTTGGTCAAATTATAACCGATTATTGCAAAACACATTTTATTTTTTTCATAGAAAAGGAATGTTTTGACCAAATGAGCTGAAATTTGGTATGTAGGTTCCTTAGCTGTGCATGAATATGGAACCGACGCCATTTTGGATTTCGAGGGGCTAGAAGCTACGCCAAATTGATTTTTGCTTTAACTTTGACCAAATGAGCTGAAATTTGGTATGTAGGTTCCTTAGCTGTGCCTGAATATGGAACCGACGCCATTTTGGATTTCGAGGGGCTAGAAGCTACGCCAAATTGATTTTTGCTTTAACTTTGACCAAATGATCTGAAATTTGGTATGTAGGTTCCTTAGCTGTGCCTGTATATGGAACCGACGCCATTTTGGATTTCGAGGGGCTAGAAGCTACGCAAAATTGATTTTTGCTTTAACTTTGACCAAATGAGCTGAAATTTGGTATGTAGGTTCCTTAGCTGTGCATGAATATGGAACCGACGCCATTTTGGATTTCGAGGGGCTAGAAGCTACGCCAAATTGATTTTTGCTTTAACTTTGACCAAATGAGCTGAAATTTGGTATGTAGGTTCCTTAGCTGTGCCTGTATATGGAACCGACGCCATTTTGGATTTCGAGGGGCTAGAAGCTACGCAAAATTGATTTTTACTTTAACTTTCACCAAATGAGCTGAAACTTGGTATGTATGCTCCTTAGCTGTGCCTGAATGTGGAACTGACGCCATTTTGGATTTCGAGGGGCTAGAAGCTACGTCAAACTCATTTTTTCTCTAATTTTGATATTTTTGACTAAATAAGCTAAAACTTTACGATTTTTCGTAAGTCTTGTTAGTAACATAACACTAAGCTATGAATGAAAAAACTTGAAACGGTGTGAATATGCCCATGAAGCGTGATCGCTTCATTACTAGTTTTCACATGAATTTTTAAACATCTAGAACTTCAAATAAAATATCAATGTTTCCTGGAACTGTCATGTTCGTTGGTTTTAACGTGAAAGCAAAATTCTAAAGAAAAAACATTTTTAAATTCTCAAAAAAAGCATGAAACAGCATAATTCAATTCCAGATGTCATTAAAGAAAATTCATCTAAAATTTAAGAGTACAAATTTATTTAGAAATCCTTTTCTCTCATCTTTCGGCACGTTTCTTGATTACGGTACAATTTCTTTAGTGACGTTCAGACAGATGAACAGTCACAGTAGAAACGCAAGCTCAAGAAATGTACACGAAATGCGTTGATAAAGGAACACAAAATAAATATAATCAAATAAAAGCACATAAAATATATTATTTTATAATGGAATCACAAATTTGAGCATACAATGAAATCTAGGTATAAATCTTTCCGTGACATAAGAGGAAGTTTTAAAGAATTTTAAATTTGAGATAAAAAAAATCAAGGGAAGGGCACTTTGGAAATTTTATCCAAGATTTTAATGTACGATAGGGGGTAATTAGTCTCTATCACATATAATATTAAATGAAGATGATGATAAATATTAGTCTCGAACCCATGATCGATGGGGTCACTACAATTAGGTACCAAAGTCATAAATTACAGGATCACAGAGGACCACTTTATCTCAAGATTAGTGGTCGTTCACAAATTACGTCACATTTTAGAATGGAGTGGGTTGAAGAAAGTCGGAACACAAGAATTTTTTCAATGAAAAATTTGTGAGGGGAAAGGGGTCTAAAAATTCATTCTTTTACGTGACGTAATTTAAAAACAATCCCTTAGCAGGAAAAATTGAAAATTTTACTCATATTTATTACTCAGGGGTCGATTTCTAGGGCTACACTGGTACTCTACTCCATCTTACAGGGGTGTATCCAGAAATTTTTCGAGGGGATGTTTTGAATTTTTTATAAGGACGGGAAAGTTTATGGAGGGTTGGTTTTGGAATATTTTTTCTTAAAAAAACCCTAGAAAATTGAAAATATTTCTGAAAAAAGGGGAGTTTGACCCCTAAACCACCCTGAATATGCCCCTGCACCTTAATTTTAGGGAAGTAGGGTAAACCCAAGGTTACCCTAGGTAGAAGGTAGGTGTATGGTACCGGCCCCAGGACTCAAGTTACTTAATATTTTTTGAATAACTTACTCGATAAGCAATACTTAAGTAATGAACTTTAAGAATGTGTTCTTGCGTGGATTCATTAATTTTATTTTTAAAGAAAATTGTTAGGTATGACACCCAATATGAGTTTTTTATAGACTTAATGTAACAATGTTTTCGTAGACAAAAATAATTTCCGTAGCATTTTATATAGCTTCCGCCCTCTAGTTCCTCTCAAAATTTCATGTCATATGTAAGTGAATGATTAAAGTTAAATAATTTAAATGAAAAATCCAGAATAAATAGATTTTAAGCTAAAATCTTTGATGTATAACTCCCAGAGCTTCCAGGCCTTTCAATTCACAACAAATTTTATTGACATTTTGTTTATTTATATCTGTAATTTTACATTATTAAGAAATTTTTAACATATAAAACTCAACGGGATTAATGTGTACGTAATAAAAATAATGTAATAAAAAACTTTTTGACATTCCAAAATATCACAAGAAATACATTCAGGGGTGTAGTTTAAATTTTCTTGGGGGGGGGGGGATCGACACTTTTTGTAAAAAAAAAAAAGAAATTAAAAATTTATTTTGAATTTTGGTCTCGATGGAGAGACCTCCTCCTGGCTACACCCCTAAACACATTCGTGCTCACTGTCAATGACACGAGCAAAAGAAAAACATTATTAATGATGAGATTTTGATTTTTAATATGATTGAAATTATTATCTCATAATAATAATCAGCTACATAATTTATTGTCCTAAATGTGTAAAGCCAAAAATGAGTAAAGCACAAAGAATGGGAACGACCAAAAGACCATTAGCATAAAACAATAATAAAACTTTTTTTCGAAATGAAAAAAAAAAAATAGCAAGAAAAGAGCATGAAGACAAATTTATTGAGGGAAGAGTGTCTCGGAAAGTTTGTTAAAGCATAATTCAACCTCTATCGCATCCAATAAACATTTGGCACAAATTCAAAAGTTAAACATGAATTCGTTTCACCACAGCACAGAAACCATAGCTGTATGAAAAGAAGGTTGTCATGTAATCTAATTGTATGTAAAAGGAATTCACAGCACATCATTTTGTAAAGGTAGAAAAAGTTTATCATGTGAGGTCTTTTGCCTTGTTACTTTTCTTCTTTAGCCAACATATGAAATGATGATGGATATACTCCATACAGAAAAAAGGATAAAATATGTGTTGTTAATGGATACAAGGAAAATTCTTAACATATCAAATAAATTCTTTCTCGTGTGTATCATAACTAAGAACGTGCTGCACACAAAAAAATTCTGAGAAATTTTTATTGAATTTTATGAATAAAAGCAAACAATGTCATGAAAAAAGATAATATTACTTAAGCTGAGGGGTAGAGTCGATCACTTATGACGTCCATCAAAAAACATTCAAAATTCTTTTGTTTGAAGTATTCCACATCTCTGCATCCCCTTCGCCCAAGTGATTGAACCTTCTGGAATTTTTCATTTGACAAACATCCTAAGATCCGGTTGTCTTCATCTGTGATATTTTGATTGAAATATTCTTGAATAATAAGCAAATTTCACTAAAAATAAAATCTATAGCCTTATATTGATATTTCCAGGAAAAAACGAGCAAACGCCTACCCTATTTTAAAGTCTAGTTGGTCTGGTATTTTCACACCAACTGAGGCATGAATTATGCTTTTAAATTGGAATTCACTTATAGCATCTCCTATAATGTCACAGAATTCAAGCTCTACAGAGGTAGAATTACCTCTGAAATCCCAATTGTTACAACCGGAAACTCCCTCCCTACCCTGGCTATGCCCCTGAAAAGTTATTTTAAGGTATATGCCATAATAATTCTGAAATTTAGTTTAAAGACTAATCCTTTAACACGATTAACCAAATCTTATTCCATAAAAATTGCATAGTCTATAATGAGAAAGCCCACATAAATGTCCACAAACTTGTTCAACAAACATTAACATAAAATAATTTTTTTTCAAACAGATGCACAAAAAAGCTTATAACACAAAATAAGCCTTCTGAAGTTGTTTTGACAGAAATTCGACACATAAGTCTCTTATACATCTGTAAGCAAGAAATCGAACATGTGGTATCAAGGGATTTATTGCATACTTTGTGTTAAAAAAGAACTAGAAGAAATGCTCCATGACACCAATGTGTGCAGTACAATCATCATTAACTGAAGAAAGAGCTTCAAATATTTAAATATAGACATTTCAGTAATGCGGAGAAGTAAATCATGCAGATTAATATCAATAAACAAACTTAATGTAAACTGTAAATTATCTCAAAGAAGTAAGGTTGAGTTCATTGCACTTGAATATTAGGTAGAATGGAAGGGATGAATAGAAGAGATTTGTAGAGCAACAGAGGGGACGTTCGTAAGTGATATCCATAGAAAAATGGAATTTTAGACTCCCTGCTAGGCCAGTGCTACTCAACGACACACTTAATATACAAAAATATTAATTTTTTACCCAAGCATGTCGCAACGATTTCTCTCAAATTTTTAGTGTAGTAACCTGTTGACGATTTTGAGAACCACTATGCTAGGCACAACATGTTACTACATTTAGATAACTAAGCATCAAGGGCGTATTCAGGGAGGGTTTTAGGGGTTAACCCCCCCCCCCACCTTCCTCCACCCCAAAAAAATTTTTTTTCCCTGCTAAGTATACGACCATAGAGAATGAGTAAGGCACTGTTTCTCAGGAACATCATCGGGTATATCCTTGCCATAATAGAGACAATAGGTGGGGTATACCCCAGAATTCAGCCCCAGAACAACAACAAACGAAGCTAGCAGATTCACTTGCCATAGCTAAAATTAGAAACCTGTTCAACAGCTTTACTAACGCTCTACTATTCACAGTAAATCAATATGATTTTATCATCATCCAGACCCCCCACACCCCCCTCAATGTTGGACGTCATAAGCAAACAACCCCGTGTATCCATACGCTGAGTCAGCAAAAAGCTCCTCATTGTAATTAAACTCAAATTACAATCACTTATATTAACTGCTGGGATTACTTTACAATGCAATTAGTTCATACTTCTTATTCTTCCCCATCGTCGCCGTCGTCTCATCGTTGTTTGAAATGTGCAAAATGCTTCTTGAATTTTTGAGCAATTTCTTGTTAATGAAATTCCTTTCATTCATGAATTTTAACTTTAAGTCAGCACGAACTAATATCACTTTACAGACACTTCGTTAATTATTAAATGAAATTTAATGATGAAAATTCTGAACGTTAATTGTTTTGAAAGAGGAAAATATGAAGCTCTATTTTGTGGTGGCAACATGTGTCTCAAGTATCTCGTTTTGAGTATAATTTATCATCTTTTTTGATCAAAAGTTTTCAGATGGGAATTTATATTTGATTAAATTTCAAAGAATCATGCCACAAAATAAAATGTTGAAAATCAGATCTAAAAAATACCCCAAAAAACATCTATAAAAGAAAACTTTTTCAATCCTTTTACAATCAAGACGCTAAATGAGAATTTTATTGCCAAGCAACATTCGATAAACATTTCCATCCCTAAAAATGATTTTCTGAAAATGTTCTTAAAGTTATGTTTTTAAAGTTAAAATTGTAAAACTTTTTTTTGGTGTCGTTGACGTTCAGAGAAATTTGATTTTAAGACCCTGTCCCTATAGTGAGCTAAAAGGGCACGGTGACGAAGTGATCTGAAGCTTTAGCTCCTGAAAAATGCAGCACTGACAGAGGGATCCATGTGTCCAAAACTTAGCAAAGCAACTTGTCATTTTTGAATCATAGGGACTGAAAATGAAGCTCACAGCCTCCCATTGAATGCTATAGACAGAAATGAGGATCTAAGTTACTGACACTTACTGTCCATTGTCAAAAAATTCCAAGAATGGAACACAGCTTTAAACTGCCTACCCTCAAGTTTTGGACATCAATTGTGAACAAATTCTTCTCAAACTTAAACACAAAAAATCATTAAGATAAAGAAATTGCAAAAAAAGCTTTTAAAAATAATTAATTGCTCATTATGAGCGTTGAATTTCATTAAATTCTAAAATACCGCTCAATAAGAACGTCTTGTGCTTAAATCTCCCCATTTCGCGAACGCAACTAGGAAGTCAGATCTTCTATATAAGAAGTTTATTCATTGAATCAGACTATCAAGAAAACCTTTTCAATAAGCTTATTTAAATCTCGAATTAAAGAATACTTCTATGTTAATGTTCAATGTTAAATTCAGAATCTTTAAAAAAAATCTGTCGAACAAATCTTCTCGCTCAATATTTTCTGGGTCTATTCATGCTGCTTGAATTATAACCTATAATAAATTGATTTTTGCTTCTTTTCAGCATGCCACAAGTAGTTGATTTAGCTATTATAAAATTGAAGCTATTAAATGTTGAATCTTCGGATTCGAAATGAAAAATCAGCAAATTCTGAAATTTATTGACATGAAAAGCTCATTGATAAATTCTTCTTTTGTCACGTAATTTCTTAATAGGTGTGATGTTAAGGGGAATGCATTAAAAAATATTATTCACTTTGCTAGAGATCAATTCACAAATTCTGACTACCCCCCCCCCCCCCCAAAACAAAAACTTTCTTTTTCAAAAAATTTGTGGCTACACTCCTGAAATTAAAAGTATTGAAGTATTTGAATAGTGAATCTGCCAGTGTGAAAGTAAGACATTTGTGACCGAGATTTTAGTGAACACATCTGAAACCTGTAACCCTGTTTTGTAAAGACCCCCCCGAAGGTCGATGTCTGATTAAATATCCTCCTACGCGCCCGCTGAAGATGAATAAATGATAAAAAGCAATCAGTAGAGAACAAATCTCATAATGATAATTGAGTAATTTTCTCTCAATCATGATTTACTTTATATAATCTATATCTCCATGCTATAATCAATAATTAAACGCTGGTCTATTGAAAATCATTTAATGTAATTAAGGTTCAATGGATAATTTTTATGAATGAAATCAGAACAGTTTTTTTCTTTATTAATTAATGTTATGAAAATTCAATTTCGATTTAACCATAATGAACTACACCTCCTATAATGAAAAGGGTAATGGATTACATTCAATAGAAAATAAATGAAATGAGATTGAGATGAAAATTATGGCTGATGTGAACACTTTCCTCACGTAGGATGTTGATGTATTTAATAGTAAACTAATCAATAATGATGATAATCGTTATTGACAGAACATGATGAGAAGTCATTAAGAACTAATGATTTTAAGATGATGTGTGAGAGGGTAGTGCCGTAACCAGCGGGGTAGATGAACGAAAAGAATTGTCCAAAATAAAAAAAAATATTTAAAATTGCTTTAATTTCTCGATATAGCTTTATAAACATGAGTCAATAAAAAAAATTAGCTTTTGAATAAAAATAATTTTATAAATGTATCAAAAAAAGGATGCGAAATTCCATAAATATAGGCGAAAATTTTTTTATTTCCCCTTAAATTCCATAAACTCTTGCTATGCCACAGCTTCCTACTCTCATCACAAATTTCGGAACAATCCGTTTCGTAAGAATTTCAACATCTCAGCCATGTCTCACATCCATAAATAGCAAGCGTATAACGAGTCAGTCAGGGTTAAATATAATTCACGAAAAATAAGTAATTGACATTGTCAAGACAGCAAAACAAGCTGAAGCCACTAGATGAAGAAGGAATGCTGTGTGTGTATAAAAAAATCTACGTGATAGAAATTCAATGATCATTGAGAGAATATTTGAAAATTCCAAACATAAATACGACAGAGAGTAAATTCCATTAAGGCTCATCGCTTCTATCATGCTTTATTTAATATAATGGAAATTTTTTTGTGTGGCATAAAAGAATCCACATATTCAATATGTGTTTCAATGAAAAATAACAAATTTAAATTCAAAAAGTAGAGCCACAAAACATATATATATATATGGCTGCATGTACACACATCAATGTGAAAATATTTTTTACATGAATGAAAAAATTCTTTAAATTCAAACGAATTATAATAAAATTTCAATTAAATGCAAATAACATAGAGCTAAAGTGACACGGTATTGCATTATTGACAGATCAACAGTCATATATAATGAAATCAATTAAACTAGAAAATAAATCAATTCAATTGCTCACAGCACATTTAATTAATTAATACTAATGATGTAAAATACAATTATATTCAGAATCAGTAACAAGGATATTTGCGAATAGAAATTATGCTCACTCATTTGGCTTTGAAGGAGTAAATGTGATTAAAATCTTTCATTTGACTTAGTTTAAATGAATGCAGTGTTGTTAACCTGAAATATTATATAAAAACAATTTTTAGACCCCCCCCCCCCATTAAATATTTAAATTGTATGAGACTCATTCTAAAAATTTCTGGATCTTGAAGGATCTAAGGAGATCCAACAAAATTGTGATTTTTAGGTACCAAAATGGGTCTGGTCGTCTGATATCTGGTGCCAAATTAAAAAAAATTTGGACTTTTATATGAAATTTGGCACCTTGTTAAATAAGACGCTAGAGATCGCAGCCAGAGTTACCCTTCTTTGCTGCGCTACTGATCTGGACCCAAAAGGCCTCTAGATCAGGAAACATCAGGCACACAGCTCAGTTTGTTGGATTTGCCATCTTCAGACTTATCATAAATTGATCTGCGTGAGTCACATCCATGGGCACGATCTGCATGCTATGTCAACAGACAGCTGTAAATTTTGAAATTTAGTTCCTAATTACGTACTTTTTTTACGAAAATTGAGGTTGAAATGTCCCGTATATCTGAGAAAATTTATAAAATGCCGCGCATTTTCATGAAAATTATATAATCATCCTAGTCTAGGGTGCTCATCAAAATTCGAGATAATTCTATAAATATTCTTAAAAATTCGGGATATGAAGAAAATTTGAAAATTAAAGAAAATTTTCTTGAATAAAAATCTTGGGCATAGAACAAAATTTTAAAAAAATTTCGAGACAGTTTCAAAAATCCGAGACAATTCTTAAAAATAACGATCAAATGGCCAGCCCTTCCTAGTCAAGTCTTTATCACTGTCAAATTACCAAACACCAACACTGAACATATTTATATTAAGCATGTAAAACCGTCCCATAAAAGGCATAAAAGCACAAAAAGGCAAATGGGAAACGAGAACAATTTTAACATTTTTAATTAAATTCCATGTAAAAATTTACATCCTGAAATTAAAATAACTCAGTCATTAATTCATACGTAAATATTTAACAAAACTCATACTCATGTTGTACATTGTTAATAGACGAAAGAAATTAAAATAAGACAAAAACAACTTGTATGCTTCGTGATAGGATTATTTGGTATTTAAATTTGATTAATATGAATTAATTTTAAGATTTATAGACATCGTGTCTAGAGATTGTCAGATCAAATATTACAAAAATAGCGACTGTGTTATTTCAGCTGATTTTCAGATCAAGAAGTTCATGTTCCTTTTCAGTCAACAAATTAAGTTGACTTTTAAGCAGATGTGAATTTCCTAGAAATTTTTTGTAAATTCCAATATTGTCTTTCTGCAGCAGATAAAGCGATAAAATTCTAAAGATTCTTCGACAAAAATGGAACGAAGGAAAATAAACATTCCATTCAAAAATAATTTTCTTGTCTTATGATTGAATTTTTCAGATCGTTTACCTAATAAATAGACTAAAGATTCGCTACGCAAATTCATTAGCATGATGATTGTAATTTGAATCAGAAGTAAATTGTGGAGAAAATTGAATGAAAATTAGTTTGGCATTTAGTTGGCTGCAGAAAAGGAGCATATCCAGGGGGTAGAATTGGGAATCCCCTCTCAACAAAGAATTTTCTTCAATTTTCTAGAGTTTTTGAGAAAATATTAACCCCCTCCCCTTATTTTTGATAATCCTTTCCTTGAAAAATGCAGAACAATTGAAAAATACTTTCGAGAATTTTTTTTTCTTAAACCTTAAATATATTTTTTAAAACTTTTATTTTGAATTTTTTTTAATTTAAAACTGAATTTTAAAAAATTGAAAAATGAAATTTCAAATTTTTATAGAAATAAATTAAAATTCGACTAAAACTAAAAATAATTTTGAAATAATTTTAAGTTTACCTTTAATAAAGTTTAAAATCATTAGGTATTTTAAAAAATTTAAAACTTTTACATTTTTCTATTTAGAAGATTTTTATATTTAATATTTCGAAAGTTTTGAATATATTATTCTTAAATTTTTTTTCGATATGAAAAATTTGAAAAACACCTAAATTAAAATAAATTTGGAAATTTTTATATTTTTCATTTAGTAAAAATTTCAAGCTTTTGTTTTCTGAGCATTGGTAAAATTGTTTACTTTTAGAAAATTATTAAAATTTTTGTTTTTTTTTAATTTTTATTTTTTTTTAAAAAAAATATTAAAAGTTTTGCTTTTTTAATATCTATTTTTTAAAAAATATTAAAATTCTCGTTTGTCGAAAAATCATTAAAATTTTCGTTTTTTTTTATTTTTATTTTTTGAAAATTGTTAAAATATTTAATTTTTGAATAGTTATTAAAAATTTTGTTTTTCTTTTCATTTTTATTTTTTGAAAATTATTAAAAATTTTATTTTTTTAAAATTATTAAAAATTTTGGTTTTAAAAAATTATAAATTTAAAAAAATGTAAATTTTCTATGTTGTAGCTGATTTTTCGAAATCACAAAACAGTCTAGAATTTTTATGTTATTTACTGTCAATGCCACAAAAATGCTTGTTTCACGCTCATTAATAAAATTTATGAAAAAATTCAAAAGCTTCAATCTAAACAGCCACAAAAATATTCATGATCGATAAGAATGAAAATCCGCCAAGAAAATAACAATATTGCTCTAGTAAAAGCATAAAGCATGAGCATTAAAAAAATCAGTGGTCGTTATCATGACAATAAATTTAAAGCATCTTCAAATAAATCACATAATATAAGAATAGCAATTAGATTTTATGTTATTTTATATTGAAGGCGCTTATCATTCATCTTCCATGCTCTGCTTTATTCTCTCACTTGCCAATATTTTCTCAGACCGAAAAAAAATCTTGAAACAACAATGAACATCATCAAGACAGAAAATGAGGAAGAAGAAGAACTTTTTCTTGTACACAACGAATCGTCGACATAATAAATTTAAAAAAATATTTTCTTATTGTTTCTTCATACTTTAAAAAAAATCTTTTGTGGCAACGAGTCAATTAATCAAATCGCATTCTCAACATGCTGTTCCCCCCATTACTTATGGTTGTTATTTTTTTTATTGTTGGTTTATTTTATTATTTGCTGTAAAATCTCACAGGAAAAATTACCACAGTGTAAAATGATTTAAATTTTTTTTTCACGCTCTGTGCAACTTTTCAATTGAAATTAATGCACGATGCATTATTCACATCGTCCGCTCATTTATTTGTTTATGTAATGCTGATGTAGAACAAAGCTGTAGATGCTTATGTACTTAGCATTTTATTTAGGTCAAAAGGAAGTTTTATTAATGATGGGCATCACTGTTGTTGAAAGCAGAGATGAGTGGGTATATGGAGATCTGGGGGTTGTTTGAAGGAGGAATAGTTAAAAACATGTGTGGGATTATTGAAAACTAATGACTTAAAATTGGAATTTTAGGATTATTTTTCTTGTGAATTTTCATGTTTTTCTACAGTCTATCGGCATTTCAATTCTATACCATAATGGTATTTTGAGGACTCATGGTGTTTACGTAGCAGCTATCCAGGCATGAAAAGTCAAGCTGTTATGTTCTCACCATCATGACTCAAGGCAGTTTGTGGTCGGCAACACAAAGTGTCTGTCATTAATTTGCCACAGAGCTGATCGATTGTATTAGAATAATTTAGATGGGTAGAGGTATTTGATTTTCAGCAGGGGAATACAACTCACCGGACCCCCTGTTTTTCAGAGTTTTCCCTAGAATATTGAATAATTTTTCGTGGAGAGGAGGGAATCACCCAAATTCCCCTCTGGTTACCCACATGATACAGTAGCATAGAAAAGTGAGGACTACTGGAAATGCCTTTCAATTGCAATATTTTTCAACATCCTAAAAAAACCTCTAGAATCTGTGATGTGCTCCATGTCAACGAAATTGTACACTCGAAAAGTAATTACTGTCATTTCTTCCGGTCAATGAAGTCAAATTGAATTTTGACTTTTACACAAATGCCGTAAATTGAATTCAAACGTTACATAAAATGTCATGCATTCATATCAACATGTTCGTTTCAAATTGCCAACTAAATTAATTTTTCAGGCTGAAACTTTTTATTGCTTGAAAAAATTCTCATCACACAACCCAATTCAGCCTCAAAAATGATTGCTTTTTGTAACATTTTCCATTCAACTCATTCGTATCCTAACAAATTATCTCTAATGAAACATCTAATCTGAGACTTTTCATTCGAAAGATTTTCATTTGTAAAATAATTAATCGTCAGAATTGTTTCAGACCTAAAAGAAATTTATTGTGGCTTCCGAAACAGAAGAAAAATTTGAAACATTATGATTACAAAAAAATGCGCATAAATAATTTAATGGGGAATCTTCTTCTTGACTTTTCATTGAAAACAATAAAAATTATGGGAGGAAATTTTTCAGGGGGTAGTTCATTTATGATGTTTAATGTAAGGGTAATCTCTTATGGATAGAAAGCTTTAAGAGTTTTGAGGTGAAAATCTAACAAAACTAGTATAGGTGTGCTCATTTGAGACCATTTTCTTAGCACAAAATTCAAAAAATAACGGTTAAAAAATATTTGAAATATAACGGTCAAATAATATTTGAAATAGGTATAACGAATTAAAAAATATTTGAAAAATAACGGTCAAAAAATATTTAAAATAGGTATAACGAATAAAAGTTTTTTGAAAATTAACGGTCAAAAAATAATTCAAATATAACGGTTAAAAAGTATTTGAAATTTAACGGTTAAAAAGTATTTGAAATATAACAAATTGCTATTTAAAACAATCTCCAATTTAATAATGAACGTCAATGACGAACGACCCCCTTCTATGAACAACACTAGAATTTGCTTTCGCGTATTTCAGTGTCTGTGTAGGAAGAGGAAAAAATATGTATAGAAAATAAAGGAATTTCCATTTGATTCACTCTCCATGACATCTCTACTGTACACAATGTAATTTCATGATCGTTTTTCTCTTCCCTTAGTCATTGCACTAGCAAAAATCTTCCTTGTCGTCGTCTCTTACTCGAATTAACAGAAAAAAATGAGAAATGAAAAAAACGAAACTTTCAAGTTTTCATCACATCAAGTTTTGTGGATAAAAGCATTGTGTTGCTTTCGAGAACAATGAATAGTTAGTTTTTTTTGGAATCTCCATCAGTAGTTTTACTCTCTTTTTTGTTATGTTTGATAAACATTACCCAGACTTTGTGGTATTGTTGAGTTTTGTGGCTTGGAAAACATCTTATAATGTATATGTGTACTTTCTAATGTACATAGCATTCATATCTGCATGCACGCTAGGGATGTACTCCATCAGACATGATGGATGGGATTTTAAAATTGACAAATTGATTTTTGAATCAGGA
Organism: Chironomus tentans; assembly: GCA_963573255.1. Lineage (NCBI taxonomy): Eukaryota > Metazoa > Arthropoda > Insecta > Diptera > Chironomidae > Chironomus > Chironomus tentans. The sequence goes on from OY754303.1 coordinate 13,343,716, forward strand.
TTACTGATTAAATTCATTTCGAGGGCATGCATCCATCATTTTTGACTTACTTTTTTTTTAAAAAGATCTTTCATTTTAAAGTTGCCATTTTTAATGTTATTTTTCCATAAAAAAGGAAATAAGTTCAATGCACGTCAATTGTTAATAACATAGGGTCATAACTGGGACGTAGCCAGGGTTTCTGGGTACCCCCTCAAATTCAAAATTTATTTTAAAACAAACAAATTAATTTTTAATACACAAAATGTTGAAAAATACTCGCAGAACCCCCTTCCACTTCTGGGCAACCCCCCCCCCCTCAAAAATCCTGACTACGCCCCTGTCCTGATGATTATTAAGTTGATATTCAAATAATTAATCAAAACCAACAGTCAGACACATGACCCAAATTATATCAACAGTAATTTTAAGATCGTTAAGAAAATAAGTCAGAATATTTGGATAGAAAATATTTGCAAACGAGAAACAAAAAAAAATATTCCTTAAGAAAATCAATTTTTAAAATGGCATTAGCAGAAAGTTTTTTGTCATTATTGGAAGATTTATGAACAATTTTATTTTTCATTTATGTACATGCACATCTATCTACTCAATATTGCACAATTAACCTTAATTGACTGGATGATCTTTAAAGAAAAGTCAAATGTTCATTATTACGTAAATCCATACATGAAAAGTTTAAAGCTGACGATATAGAAAATTAAATTAAGATTGTCAGGATGATGAAGAAAGAATCAGATTATCTATTTAATTTTCGCTCTGATATTTTACAAATTTCCTCAACACTGAGCATATCCAACAATTTTACACTTTTATCGCATAATGTTTCAATCATTTTCATCGCACATCTGAGAAAAAAAAATTTAAATTATATTTAATTTCCTAGATTTGTTCGCTCGTGAAACTTTTTCATTCCCTGCTGATTTGCTCTCATATTGCTCACATAGTTTGAATTGCTTGTAAACGGCAGGTATTCAAAAAAACAATGCATGGTATAGTCACAGGTTTCCATGAAAGAAAGAATGGATAGAAAGCATGATTCAACAGGTGTACGACGCATTTTGCTAACTGTTTAGGAGTCGTTCGCTTATCACGTTTGCGTTTTTGGGGGCATTTTTTTGTGGTACATTTGACGTTGATGTTCTACTAAATAATTCGTATTTTGGACATTAATTCGTAATTAGACTATTAATCATAAACGGCTTACAAAAACGTCATTTTTTTCTGTCAAATAATTATTATGGTGCCGTCAAGTCACCCCCATGTGTCTGTAGCATTTTGCGGAGTCCTTAGTTACTAACTTATGATGGCGTCCTAGTTACTTAAGTTATATGAATGAGGATCTCATTTCAATTATCTACAGGCATTCTTGAAACCTGAAAGTGCACTATTTTCTAAGTTTCTGACCTATTCAATGGTCCAGTGTACCTTTGAACTCCAATTTTGACTTGATCCCATAAATAAAGCAATTAGAATGATTAAAATTTTGATTGCAGTGAAAATTCGTGAGCGGTAGGATTCGAACCGATAAACTTTCGAATTATCACAACAAATTTATACCAAGCGCCTTGTTAATTACTCCACAAAGGCACTTTACTGCTGAATAAGTAAACAACCCTTTAATCCAGTCTTGAAAAACAGAAGCTAATCCTTTCTGCTCTTTTTTTTTGAAAATACAAATGAGAAACCTGTTTCAACAAAAAAAATTATTCCAGTGATTTAAGATTTTCAACAGATGCTTTTATTCAAATTATCCATCTACTGAATCAATCTACAATTTAAATTACTGTATATTCAAATAAAATTAAAATTTATTCTCCAGAGTAAAGTAAAAGCATACATTAAGCATGAAAACAAATTATACAACATACCCACCAGGCAAACTTAGAAACAACAAGATACTTTTATTAAAAATAGGCTAATAAATGGTAAACATGAATATAAAATTATGAAAATTGAGGAACTTCACATGTATAAACTTTTTTTAAAAAAATAAAGGGGTTGTTCAAATATAAGGTCTGGTACTTATTGTGGGAAGTAGACTAAAATCAGGAAATTTACGTAGAGTAATAGTTTTTTAACATCTACGCAAATTTTCAATTTTGTTAATTTAAAAAATTTAAAAATTAATCCGATAAAATTTTTGACCCCCCTCCCCTACTTATCGAAAAATTTCTTGCTAGATTCTATAGGTTAATAAAATTTTTAAAAAGAAATCCCACCAGGAGTCTAGCTAAAAAAAATTAGAAGGGGTGTTTTAAAATTTTTTGTATGGGCGTTTTTGGATTTTTTTAAAGCATTAACCACGACCTTAGCTCAAGCCTTAGCTAACTGAAGAAAATTTCTATCGTGGGTTGGGTTTGACACCTAAAATACCCCCCTGGATACGATAATTTTTGTGAGGGTACTAAATTTTTTCACAAACATATTTCAATATTAAGAACAGTGAAATCTGAAAAAAATTATCAAATAACTGAGTTTTTCAACTGAAACCCCCCCCCCCCCACCTCTTTAAAAAAAATTCTGGCTAAGCCGCTACTTGAGAAGGTTCTTAACCTCCACGGACCCCCCCCCCCCCTTCTACTGGCTATGCCTCTGTCGGAAGCTATAACTATTTTATGTATTCTCATATTTTAGGAGGTCAAAAAATTAATTTTCTCAATGGACATCATTTATGAATGACCCCAAAAAAAGCCTTTTCGTTGATGAAAATTGTACAAACTTTTTAATTTTTAAAAGTGCTTCAATAATAAAGTTTAAACAATAGAATAAAGATGCATGAAAGCTTACTGCAGATTGCTCACCTCTTGACATTTTTCCATTCCAATTCGAATCTAATAATTTTCCATATCTTTTTGAGTCACTTATTTTCTCTCTCTATGTTCAACTAGGTTAGATATCATTGTTCAATTATCATTGTCGTAATACTCGTTCGAGCAGTAAGAAGAGACACTCTGGTTCCGTAAATTTGTAAGATTGCACAAAAGCATTTAATAATTTTATTGCACTAAAAATTTATTTCCTTTTATGTCCTTGAGCGATTTTTCTTCATTCAATTTGGAATCTCGAACTGATTTCCGCTCGCAGGCAAAATGTTTATGGCAAGGATTATACTTGACACGATGGATATGACACGATATTTTACAACTTCTGGTAATCCAAATCCATCGAATATTTGCTGACTCGTAAAAACTCGAGAGAATTTATATCCACTTATCACATCAATAAACATTATTACACGACATTTGACTCCTTGTGGTCTTTGTGTCCTCTTTTTCACATCCTAGAATTCAATTTTTGTGCTTAATTTTTACGATCATCACGTTTCTAATCTCTTTTATCCGACAGAAGAAAAAGAGATGAAATGAGTCGTGATAAAAATTAAAACAGAAGCGTCAGATAAGCTGTACGCAGTTATAAATATTTGGACCTGACAGTGTAGATGTAGAAGAGGAGATTGTAGGTCGAGAGTAATTTGCAGACTAAATCACATATACAATTTTTCTATTCATAATTTTAACTCACGTTCATACTTCAAGTATTATGCTTAATTAAAACTCTCTGTGACTCATAAAAAATATTCATATCGTCCACAGAGTACTCTACATAAACTACAACTAGTTGTTAATTTTAATCACATTATGGGAAAAATGCTATGGTAGTTTTGTTATGTCAAATGACAGCTTAATCACATTTTAATTAATTTTTACTGGGGATTTATCAGGGTAAAGTTACCATGAATAATTATTGGTATCAGATATGCTTCGTAGAGACTGAAAGCTGAATTCAAATTAACATGTTGATATCAAATAAAATATAAGGTCTGAAGTTTATAACTGCGTAATATTTGGTGAAGAATTTACTTCTGAATATCAGTTTAAATTAGAAAAAATTATTATAGGTTGTAAGCTTGACCTATTTTTATTTGAATAATTCTATGCTTATCATATTTCAAGAACGTTGCCAGGAAGGTGGTGTCCGAGGGGGTCCAGACCCCACTTCGAGGTTGAATTCTTTATGGATAAAAAATTTGGAACCCACATAAAAATTTAAAATATATGATATAATCATTTAAGAGGGTCTAACAAGGAGGGGAAGGTTTGGGGGTCAAAAAACCTCTGGATGAAAATTTTTCGACAAAAATGACCCAATTTTTGCGTCCATATAGAAAAATTCTAGTGTCAAAATATTCTGGCTATCCCCTAGTCTACATATTTAGTGGCGTAGCAAGGGTTTCTGTCACCTGGGGCCAAATCAAAAATTTGCGACCCCGTAAATAAAATTTGGCGCCCTTAAAAAATTATTTTTGGGCTCTTTTGTATGGGATTCTTTGAGTTTTTCAGTGGTATCCCTTCCCCACTTACTATGGCACTATTCAGTGACACAACCATAATTGGAATATTTTGGTTTACGATGAGCTAGTCATTTTCTACCAAAACCCCGTTCTATGCGATTGACTCTATTAAACCAATGTGTTTATTCAGTCATTCCAAAACCTTTAGTCACCCACTTTTCTTCCCACAACCACCATGTTTATCCAGTAATCAAAAAAAAATCAGATAATTCATAAGACTTTAGAAAACTCCCCATACGTACTTTATTTGTCATGAGAACCAAACATACTTTTGAATATTATAAGGCTTTGTAAATAATTTTACCCTGCTTTTTACTTTTAGCTCTCAATAACGAAAATAAAATTCCTCTTCATATTCAATTAAATTAAATGAATTTCCATGGAAATAAGGATACGCAAATGGGATGAACGAATGAAATTCCATTAAAAAGGATCTTATTTTCTTTGATTCATTCATCCATGAGATGAAGGAAGATAATTCATTTCAACGAATAATGGAAGTATAAATCAAAGGCATGTGAGTTTTTAGATGGATGGCTATGTTATGCAGCAATGGCATATCATCATGCTAGGTCAAGGCTCAATGTGTAGAACAACAAATTTAGTTATGCAATGAAATTCGCGTCTGTCTAACAAAGATGAGGTTTGTTCCTCTGCAAATATATTTTAAATTCAAAAATCAAGTAAAATCCGGATCATAAAAATTCAAGATGGTCACCCCAAAATCCTTCGTTAATTCATCATGTAAGCATTAAGTATTTATTTAATTTATAAACAATACATCACATCTGTAAATTATATCTCATATGAAGCACGAGACAATCACTACTAAATTAAATTAATCATTCTCGTGAATTTTCGATGCTGTTAGAGAATTTGTTCACGTTCATAGAATCTTAAGAAGCGTATTTTTACTTGTGACATATGCTTCAATATTGAATGTCTATAGATGGAAAATTCATTCAATTGAAAGTTTGATGGGCTCAAATTTGAACAGCTTGAGACTTTCTCATGATTTGGGGTTTATTTGGTCAAAATTCCTAGCAAATTGAAGAATTTTCTGTCGAGGAGGAGGATTTGTCTACACATCCTCCCTGGCTATGCGCCTGTTTTTAGTCATAAGTTATAAACTTAATTAGAACATGAAATTCCATTCATTTTGGATATTGCTTATGAATGAGCATTTTTAGGGATCGCTCGAAGCTGATTGATATTTTTTACTATTGGAATTATGATTTATATAAAGTTGCCTGTAAAATCACCAGAAAAGGGTGTAATTTATGTATGACATTTGGCCATATATTGAAATATTATCCGATAGCTCAGTGGTGGGAGCATGCAACTGGAAATCGTAGGAGGTGAGTTCGAGTCCTAATCGAAATCAGTTATTTGGAATTATTGCTTTTTTTCTAACTTGTTGTTTATTGCTTATACTTAGTTGATAAACCATCTAAGATAAGGCATAAACGTGAGAATATGTGATGAACATATCGCTCAGCGCCTGGGACCAAGAGCTTGTAGTGGTATCCGAACCCAAAAACTTTTCATCCAATAGTATTACATCCAAATGAAAAAAATTTATTTAATTAAAAAATGATCGTCGTGATGAAATTTATTCATAAATGAACAAGTGTTCGTAATTTACAGTCTGATAACACTCAAGGATTTATCGCAAAATATTCATCCAAGGATTAAATCCTTAATCTCTCACGGAAATTCGCGGTCTCGAAAATTGAAAACAAGAAGTTGTAAAATCTTCAATGTTCATTTTAATATCCAAGAAGAAATCTAAAAGCCGATTCGGTTTCAATTTTTGTTCTGTAGTCACTTTGAAGAATTTTGCTAAATAATCCAAAAATTGCTAAATAATTGAGGTGTTTTTGAATAATCTTATAAATTATTCATTAAGGGACTGTTCATACTAAGCAAAAAAATGAAAAAAAAAATTATTTCGTGTAATCTGTTATAAAACCTCAAATCCTCCATTACCCCCTTAAAAAACAAACTTAATAAGTGAACGACCCTTAATAATGTCAAAATTTAAAGCTACATGACACTTCATATTTTTTTTTCATGTACATTTTATAAAGCAGGAAGAAGATGGATAAAAAATCTCATTTTTGATTGATAAGATTATTGGGGAAAAAAATTGCGGGATACAGTTTAGGAGACGCCAACGGTGTAAGCAGAATTTTTGGTGGGGGAGTAAAAAAATTTTTTGTGATTGAATTGAAAAACTCTAGAAATTTTTAATAACTTTTTTTAATTTGAGCCATTTTTTCCAGAGAAGGGAGATGAATTTCCATCAATTCACCCCCACCCCTGGCTACTCCACTAAGAGACACTGATTTAGATATGTTGATAATGATTAAGGAATCTTACTAGATACACTAATTATATCCACAGCAACGTAACCACTACAGCTAAGTACACAAAATACATTTCTAGATAATAAATACGAAGATACTTGATCTACGTCTTGATCTTTTCAAAATTTAACACCAAAATTAAATTCCCATAAAAAAATTTTCTTTGTCAATTCGTCTCAAATTTTTATGTTGAACAAGAGTTTACACAGCACTTCTCACGCAAACATCAAATATCAATTGAATGCTTCAAAATTCTTGGTATTAAGTTTCACATTTGATTAGATGTAAACCCCAAAGAGCAAATATACACAGATAAAGTCAAAGATTTTCCCACGGTAAGTCACTTGCTTCCTTTTGGTACACAAACTTGTACACACACTCGGTTTGAGATTTTTTTTCTTCAAATATTCGAAATCACAAATAGATGAAATTCACAATTTCATTTTTTTTTCTCGAAAAAGTTTTTAAAAAAATTGTCGTCTATCCTGCTTGAATGCTACGGCACGAGTACTGCTAAAGATTATTCAGTCACAAGAGAAGAACATGAAAAATATCAAACAGATTTTTTTTGTAGTTCATATTCAAGTTAATTCCTTAACAATGCGCACACTCAAAATGTTTCAATTTCACCTCGAATAGTACTGAATGAATGTAGTTTGAATGAATATTTCCACAAAATCGTGTACGGCAGTTATCACGTTTTCAATTTTTCATTCATTATTTTCTATAGAAATGCACGTTATGCATAGAATTTTATAGATTTTCATGGCCAATTGTGCATATTAATAGAGTACTTTTTCCATGCATTTATTTTTAGAATCTGTGAGTCTATTGGATATATTTGCAAAATATAAGAGCATATGCAGCATAAATATTTTGTGATTTTCATCAAAATTGATTTAATTTTGATAAGGAAGAGGCTTTAAAATGAGATTTTGGGGGATAAATAAGCTTTAGAGTTGAGAGAGTGATAGTAATGTAGTGCGGGTGTTCAGGAAGCTAGAGATGCTGGTGTAGGCTCGTTGACTTGTTATGTACTACTTTTTACATCCTTCTTTCTTGTCACTTGCTTAAAACACAAGCAAAATAAGTAAACGACTCTGGCTGTTCATAAATGACGTCACACAAAAAACAAGACACTAAATTTTCATACAGATTTTTTTTTCTTTTCCATGGAAGTGACAGACCCCTTCCTCCTAAGAATTTGACGTCATTCATAAACAACCCCCTAGAAGATTGCCGATGCTATAATAGTTTTGACCGATATCTCTTCAAAAAATTTGAGTTATTTATTTTTATTTCATTCACAACTTGGGAGCTAGAATTTCTATATTTGAGATTAATTGCTTTTTGTGAGTCGTAATTGGAGGTTTTACAAGGTGAAAGGGAATTGGTGGCCACTTGGCAAAGAAATTGTGGCATGGGTTTTCGTCACCCGGAGTTAAAACAAAAAATTGCCCCCCCCCCACATAAATAACATTTGAAAATGGGTCGTTTGCAAATTAAGTCACACTTTAAATAGGGAGGGAGTTGAAGAATTTGTGACAGTTCAAACACAAGAAAGACCCAGTCATTTTCCATGCTACGACACTGATTCAAAACCAAGGGGAAAACCACTTGGTTGAAAAAGATTCCAACGGGCTTTTTCCAGAACATATCTAGACACAAACCTGTTGGTCCTATGTTGAGATATTCTGACACCTTTTCCATCAAAAAAATTCAAGATTTCAATATTATATTGGAAAATGACTTTTTTCCCACCAAGTAGTTTTCCCCCTTAATTTAGCCACAAATACCACAAACCATTGCTATGCCATCAATTCAATGGAGATTATAAGTGAGTAACCACAAATGATACTTAACCTATTCATCCAAGACTTCCTTAACAAAAATATTTTTAAAATTCACCCTTTCAGATCTCAAACTGACCACATTTCAATAGCTACGTGAAAAAATAAATCAACTCCTCAGAGAATGAAGATTGGGAAAATGAGTCTGACGTAATCTACAAAATCCTACGGAATATTTTTCTTTATATTATAATTTATAAAAAGTAACTGAAAAGACCCAAAGATTTTAGTAATCACCAATAAAATTTTTAGGCAGACATTTGGAGAAATCCTCAAACGAAAAATTGCCCTTTTTCACTTTCAAAGAAACTCAAACATTTTTCTGAAGCTTAAGGTTAAGTTTCCTTTCAAAAAAAACGACGAATTTCATCAAACGTCTTCAAATTCCTCACAGACATACACGTTCTTAAGATGTAAAGTAATAAGAAAATGGGACGGTTTGGAAGTAAGCAACAAAGAAAGGAAAAGCTTTATATTAATCTATTATAACCGAAATTTTGTTGCAAAGGATTTAATTCAAATCATAAAACCGTGTAGGAGAGAAAAAGGTTGATAAACGATTTAGGTATCCTATTGATAATGGCTTGATGCCCTTCATTTTTTGAATAAATATTTGGTGATTTTTTTATTATCGATAGATTTTTTTACATAATTAATCAAATATTATTTTTAAACTTGATAAAAATGGTGAACATCTGGTGCTGACAAATATTAAACGATTGCTTTGATGTCTTCTTTTACTTTGAGTAGCACAAATCAAGAAAGCTCTTCGGGTGAAAAGTAAAAGTTTGAATCAAGAATAAGAAGAACTGAGCAAATTAAATAAAGCAAGTAAAATACAAGATTGCTTTTTCAAATATTCTTTGTAGTTGAATTTTACACAACTTAAATTTGTTTAATATAAAATTTTTATTACTAATAATATTATAGTTCTTATTAGTATATTTGTCTGTATGTCTGCAATCTATCAATGAGTTTGAAATTTTAAAACAAACTCTTCAGTTTTGATATAATAACTGCGAATTAAGAGTTAATTTTTTTTGAAAAATATTAGTTTTTAGAAACTAAAATTAATTTATTTAAAAAAAGCAATTTTGAATATTTTTTTATTACACCCATACACCACCCCCCTGGCAACTAGGGATGCCAACCCCAAATAGTGACCCAATTAATAGAAAATTTTCTTATCAAAACCAGCTTAAAAATTATTCTAATGATACAGAAATATTCCTTAGTATAAAATGGCTATAAAAACATTAACTTTTATTTTTCAATTTGTTTTGAATTAGAGCAATTAGTTGTTAACTATTTGGGTCACTAATTGGGTATTCAAATAGTTGAAAACTATTTGTTTTAATTAACCAAAAAACTTATGTTAAAAATAAAAGCTAATGTTTATTAGAACAATTTGATAGTAAGAAATAATTCTGTGTCATTTGAATTAATTTTAAGTTAAGTTTAGTATGAAAATTTTCTACTATTTGGGTCTGAAGACACTATTTGAGTTTGACATCTCTACTGGCTACGCCAATAAACTAGACTTGAATAGTCAACGAAAATTCCTAATATATTAAAGAAAAACCAAGACTTTTTAAAAAAAAATCAAACCAAAAACCGCGTTTTTTTTTTAAAAAAAATACCAGCTTTTAGAAACATATCTCTCTTGTATTGCTCTGTTGCTAGATTTATCCACATTCTTAGATGGCATGTAATCATCAACACCGTGTCATTGTTATCAAGACGTCTTAGTGGGGGGTGATTGAATGACAATCATGTGGATGGATGAAACAAGTGATAGAGCAACACTCAGTTTAATTTTTTATAATTTTATCACGTCATGCTTGACGGAGATTCATACTAGTTTAAAAATAAATTGAAATATTTTAGTTTTGTTTCTTTGTATTTGACGAATTTTGAAATTCTTCTGTCATTGCACTCTCTCACTCCCCTCTAGAAAAATAAATTTTAAATGTTTAGATCAAAATATCCTTAACTGCGTGAGTGGGTCTGTCCTTAAAACATTCTTTTCTCATGATTTTTTTTGTCGTTCAACACATACATGATGAGAAGGCCGTCTTGATATGAAAGATACTCCTTTGGAAAAAATGATTGTCTTTGACAATTTCAATTTTAAAACAAAATCGACCGCTCTTCTGGAAAAATGATCTCAACCTTGAACTTTAGAGAGAAAAAATCCATTTTATTACGATCAACAATATATAAAACTTTCAACGGGAATTTTATTTGATGCAAGGAAGGATTAATTTTGCATAAATTTCAAGTAAACTTTTTTAGTTCAACAGCACGTAATTTATATTTCATCTTTACGTAAGAAGAACATGGCATACGATCTTGAACAAATTTCCAACATATTGCGGTATCAATGTTACACCAACATGCGATAATATTTCATTTTATGTAGATGGCATGTGTAGGCTTACAGTTCGTCAAATTTTTGAGGGAAATTTTCTGCGAACAATTGATGAGATAATTATATACGGTGAATGCGACTGAAGATTCAATAAATAACCATTAACGATATTTATTCTTAAATTATTCCACTTTCTTCGTTCTTCTTCCGTTTTTATGCTCATGCTTCGTTATTCACGGCTTAAAAAACTTCTTACAGCATTTTTTTTTTGAAAAATTATCATTAATATTCTTTGTTTGGCAGGTTGACTGGATTGCTGGGCTGGTTGCTAGGGTTATTCTAGTTTGCCGTATCCTAGGGTATCCTACCTTGCCATTACTAAAGACATTAGCTGAAGTATACCCTAGAAACTGGCCTCATGACATGTTCAGAGATCTTAGGAATGCAGTAGGGTAGGTAAGGTACCATGTGGTATACCCAGTAGTACCTAAGGTAGGGTACCCTGAGTATGGTAGCGTAAGGTTCCGCTAGTAGCCCAGAAACCAATAAATAAAAACTAATTGCTGTTACAAAAAATGCGCTTTAGTCCCACGATAAATAGCACGAGAACTTTTCAACATATATTTCTTTAAAAATAAATAAATAAGAATTTAATAAAGGAAATTGCATGCTCATACATCAGAACCGTTAGCTCACATTTGCATATTGCAAGCACGAAAAAAATGAGAAATCTTATGCACGTTACATAAAAAAGTAAAGCATCTGAGTAAGAAGAACTGAGGCTATATCGACATATAGCTAGAACATTGTAGAATTATTATGAACTAGAATAGCATTGACCTCAAAAACCTGTGACTGTGTATTTATATAAAACTCGTAAATTGTGAACAAAAAAAACTTATTTTTGCTTATCTCGGTTAGTCATCAAATGGCAATTACCTAATTGACTGCAATCCGCCTCACCACAGTCAATTCATGTAATAAAGTAGTAAAATAAATAATACAACACATAACGTGAAAATGGTAGTACCATTAAACGCAGAAGTTCAAATGAATAATTTCAAGATTTATGCACGAGATTGAAATCGTTGACATTTGCATAATTTATATGCTTATGATCTCATATTTGCGATTTGACAACAAAGTGATAATTTTTAACGCTAGTTGTTATCTTGAATGTTGTCGATACATGCAGTTATGGGTGAGTGTTTTACCTCTTTGTCTATCTTTGAGTTCTCTACATTAGGCATACTTCTGGGGTGGGATGATTGACATACACCAGCTCAAGGATACATCCTTAGGTAGGTGTATAGTCAAGGGGTTGCCTGAGGGTGAAGATTTGTCACCATATCAACGGAAAATTCTTCAATTTGGATAGGGTATTTGAGAACTCTACCCTACTAGAGTATCCCCTATCACGAGAAACCCAACCCTAGGGTGTACCCTACCCTACTGATTAACAGTAAATGTAATCCAAATTATTATTTTTCCATTCTTAGAAAATAAAAACAATAAATCAGATCATAAATTCACTCATAAAATAATTAGAAAAACCATAAAAAATATTAATATACTAAACATGTCAAACTGTTGACATATTCATAAATTAATTCTTTAAAATTACTTATCAGACCATAAATATCAAAATAATAACAATTTTAAATTATTGACACAAGCATAAATTTTGAAAGAAAGAAATTGAATAAAATATCTTACTTTAAGAAACCCAGCTCTGGGTAACCATAGGATAAATACCTAGACCAACCCTAAACAATACCCGTAAGGTAAACCTTTAATAGGGTATACCTTTAAGTTGGTGAATACTCCAAGGGATAGCAAGCAACTAGCATCAGTGACCAATTTTTTAAAAAAATAAAAAAAAACTCCAAAAACCCCTCAAAATTTCTTTGTTCATTCCAAAAACTAGGGGGAAAACTACTTGAAAGAAAAAATCGTTTTCCAGCACAAAAAATTTCCGTCACGCATTTTTTGATCCAATTATAGTTCCAAATTTACAAATATTTCCTTGAAGATAAAGAAACAATTCTTACGTTAAGGTTCTACATGTGTTGACAATTTTCCACCAAGTAGTTTTCCCCCTGCTACTCAAGAATATAAAATAGCATTAACATCGCTATTAAAGTCTCATACCCATATCAAAATGAGTTTCTAACTTATCCAATTATATATTCCAACATTATAAATCCATTTGTTGTGCTTTTCACTGTCGTGAGTCTGCAACAGCATCATATTCACGTAATATAGATAGAGAGAAAAAAATCCAAACACTACGAATCGTAGAACTATCGCTGAACAAAAAAGAATGGAGGAAAAAGATTATATTTTTTTTCTATGCACATTTTCCTCTCTTCCAACATTGCAATTGTAAAACATGCAATCGACATAAAGTGATCTCTCTTTCAACAGGTTGAATGCATGCCATTTGTATGGTAAAAGTTTTATATGTTTATTTTTTCATTATTTATTTTTTTTTCAGCATACATATGTTTTAGATATCATCAGCATTATTATTTTGAATGAACAACAAGCACAACACTTTACTTCCTTGTAGCTATTTATGGTGGCTTTAAATAAAATTCATTGGACAATGTGCTTTAATGAACTATCAATAATTCAATTATATGTACGCACTAATTGACGTGCGGAATTTAAAATTTATTAACTTAATAAAATTTACATAGTCACCGATGCAGCCTATAAAAAAATTAATTAAATAATATTTTTTGGTCATATTTTTAATTTCTCCCTAATTTTATCACTCATTCATCATCATGTCATGAGATAAATTTAATTAAATGTCAGCATGATTTCACCGCACTCTTGTGCTGCATATATTAACACAACAACACAGTTGGCATCCAGTTGATCATAATAATCTCCATTTAATTTCGAAAAGAAAAATAAAAATAAAATCTTAAGTAATTGCTTCATGTCTCTCAAGAATGTCCAATGCTGACACATTGTGGTAGGTAAGTGATGAAGCAGCAACAAGAGTAGAACAAATTAGAAATTGAAACTTGTGTCGCACAACATTTTCGAAGGCACATAAACAATGAAATTTATGGCATTTCTGCAACAGTCTCTCTTGCGAATCGGGTACGATAAATTTAAAGAAATGGAAGAGTAAGCTCGAGAATTGTTTTTTATTCTTTTAAGGAAATCCATTTTTGAGAAAAAGATTCGTCATTGCTCACTGAGCTTTCAACAGTAAAGCATTTTATGGTGAATTGATTTAAGGCTCAAGAAGAAGTTTTTTGTTGACTTTATCATCTTTTTCCGTCATTCTTTGGACCTTCGTCAAATACAAATGTTTAGGGTACGTTTGGAAAATCAAAAAGTAAGAAGAGGAAGTGAATTTAAAGTAGGATGACCAGATATTTTCTGGGATATTTAAAAGAGAAAATGAACCTTCCAGTGGACAGGTAACAAATATCAAAAAATTTGAAGACAGTCCTCTAAAAACTCCAAAAAGATAGTCACCCAAACTTAAAGGGATCGCCTTGAATTCTTAGAATTTATTATTTATGCAACACTGAATACAAAAATTAATTTTTATTCTGAGTGTGGAAAATTGAGGATGTTACAAAGATAACTTTTGTGTCTGCTTTTGGTTGCGGAAATTAAGCAATAATTACATTTATGAAGGAAAAATTAGATAAGACAAAACATACACCTACATTAATTTAGGATCCAAGCATAATTCTAAGAGAACAGATATGGAAAATTATCTGCTAAAATGTTGATGTCATGAAAAAATTAATAAGAAATATTAGCATTTTATTCAAATAGTTTTTAAACCAAAGCGCGTAGTCAAAAGGGGCAAGGGCGTATTCAGGTCAACCCCCCTTTTTGAGAAAAAATTTTCAATTTAGTAAGATTTTTCAAGAAAAAAAATGCCAACCCCCCCCCCTAAATTTTCCCGTTCATACAAAAAAAAATTAAAACCCCCTCCCTCAAAAAATTTGTGGATACGCCTCTGAGATTCCTTTAATCTAAATATTCTTCAATTTGTTAGAGTTTTTGAGAAAAAATCCTGAAAATCCCAACTAAAATTCTTCCATACAAAAATTTTGAAAATTTTCCTCCCTCGAAAAATTTATGGCTACGCTGCTGGAGTTATTCATAAATAATGTCAAATCTTAACAGGAAAAAGGAAGCTACAAAACAATTTCTTTGTTTTAAAACTTTGTGACAGAGGGGAAGAGGGGGTCTATAAATAAAGTTCTTCACGTGACGTCATTTATGAACGTCCCTATGAGTTTTACCGTGGGAGGAGTCAGGGGCCTAGGCAGAAAAAAATTTTAGGGGGTCCAAAAAAACTTTTTTGTTTTTGTACTCATATTTTTGTATTTTTAGCGCATTTTTGAAGCTTGTTTCGAAAAGGTAACTTAATTATGCACTTTGTTCGTTCGGCTGTTTCAGATTTCTTTAACCAGACATCGTAGAGAGCTCTAGTTTTTGTGTTAGCTCCGTGCCATTGTATGTGGGCCATTGTCATTTAAAAATCTCAAAACCATCGCCAAGTACTATAATTAATCAATTTTTGATTTCAATACAATAGAGCCAACTTCAAGTGGGATAATTTCAAATATATTTTGACCGTTAGAAAATTTGAATTTCAAAAAAACCGTTATCTAGCCGTCGAAATACGTCGAGATACGTAAATGATTAAACTATAAATTAAAGTTTTCGAAATACTTCAAAAAAATTTAGAAGCAAAATAATTTTTTCTAATAAAAATTTTTCATGTCTGAAACTAGATTTTTTTTGTGAATTTTTCAAAACAGGGAAGGATGTCCAATTTTGATGGACGTCATTTGTTAACAAATCCTAGCGACAGACGTTTAACCAGAAATTTGAATTATTATTGAGCTTTTGCTCCAATTTTTTCCCAAAAACGGGTTGTTACAAGTTACACCTTTTTTACAATGTATAAGCTGCCAACTAACCACAACTTTTTAAAATATTCATAGCTTCTGAAATAGCCAATAAAATTTAATTGACCAAACAAACCTCAAAATTTAATCCACACAATTTGACAACATAGTAAGCTTACATATTAACAAATTCAAAAAGCTTTTTTTACAATATGATAACAAGACATAATTTCATTCAATTAAAGTCATGCTTGTAAATTATTATGCAAATTTATTCAATATGCGTATGTTTAAAGAACGACTCGACTGACTCGTGCTGAATTAAATTTAATGATTATCATATCTGTTTCAATAAGTCCAAGAGTGCAATAAGGCAGCGACAGTCAAGTCTCTTTCCGAGATTATGATGATGACTGATATGTGCAGGTTGTGCAGAGAGAAAGGAAACGAAAGTTGATTAAAGTTAAAGTGCACAAATTATAATTAAGTCTGACACTTTGTTGCTCGGGAATAATTAATGTTTTACACTTTTGTCACGCTATATGCAGCATACCGTTTTATGATACATACTTGTTTGAAAGAATTTTAATTAACTTGTGTTATAAAGTTTCGGATAAAATGTGTCTTTTGACTTTTCATCATCGTGCTTTTGACATGAATGAAATTAAAAGTTTGTTTTTAAGCCAACTTTATTTTACGTTGCATAATATTGTCAATCAAAAGTTAGTTTCTTAGAATAAAATTCCTACTTTCGTATGGAAAGAAAAACAGTCATGGGGCCATTAATAAATGATGTCACGCCGTTAATAATAACAATAATACATTTTTTTTTCTTTTGTATGAAATTGTCCCAACATTAGCATCAGACACCCTCTTCCCTAAAAATTGAACGTCATTTATGGACGATCCCTTAAACATAACAAATCAAATTAAACAAAATACATTTAATCTCAATTAAATATGCTATTCAAGCCACATCCCTCAATATGTAGAGTAAACAATTGAACTTGTCTATTCAAGTTTGAAAACCAGCCTCAACAATGCTTCCTGGAAATAAATATAATATTATGGTTGCGTCATCTTGAAACTGACATGGAGATTATTACAAAATGAATTTTAACTTTTGATAAAGATTAAAATTTTAGAAAATTGCTTTAAATTTTCTTTTTTGTTTGGAAAATCGATTTTTTTTTTAAGTTTCAAAAAATAAAATTCTAAACATTTTTAATGTTTCTAAATTTTTTCATAAACCTATTTAAAAATTAAAGATTTATTGTAATTAAATATAATTATTGATAAATAAAGAATTTAAACCTTTTTAAAATTTAATCCTTTTTAAAATAAATTTTTAATTTTTAAAACGATTTTTTTTAAATTTCACAAAAGAATCTTTATATTTTTAAAACTGAACTAATTTTTCTGTTAAAATCAAAAATTTAAAAATATTTTTTAATTAAGAAAAAATAAAACTCTATAAACGGAAATGTTTTTTTTTTTTTTTTTTGAAAACAAAGTTAGAATATTAAAATTCACTTATAAATATTACTTACATTTCAAATTTTAAAACTCAAATTTATATTTTTTGTTTGAAAATTAAAAAAGCAATTTTCAAAAAGTTTTATTTTAAAAAAATATTTTTTAAATTTACAATATTTTTTAAAAGTTATATTTTAAAAAAAATCAAATTTGACACACAAAAACAATAATTTTACAAATATTTTCTAAATTCTATAAAATAATAATTTATTCATTAAATTTATTTATTTCTATTTTCAAATCAAAATATTTTCAATACTCACAAATCAAAAATTCATGAAAATGTGAATAAATAAAAAATTACTGTCAATTTTAAAATAAAAACAACTTGAATATTTTTTTTACCACATTCGATTTAATTTCCATCGATGCATGACGCCAATTATTTCATCATTTCTAACTCGTGTCACTTGCGTCAACGCATGAAATTCCAAAAATATTCGATGAATTCGTTACTTCATTATCAAATTGCACGATAATATTACGATTAATCTTTTTAAAATAGAGCAACACATCAGCCAACTGCATGCAATTAAACACGTCTGACAACTCGAAACGATAGACATGCATCAGTTGAAATATTGATTCCGGGAATATAAACTCAACTTTTGCATTATCGAAGAAGTTTCCGTTCAATTTCAATTCCTCTAATAGCTGCGAACCTAAAAGTTGTCTCAACGTGAAATCCTTCAATTGATTGTAGCTCAAATCAAGTCGTTTTAGTGTCAAAGGAAATTGTCCATATTTTAAGCGGATATTATTATGCTTGAGATTCAATATTATCAATGAATTCAGCTGGGAAAATGTCTCATGATGAAGATTTGTCAGTTTATTATGCGATAAATCAATCTCTTCAAGCTTCTGCTGAAATGTGTTGTCATAAACCGTTACTGGCTTTACTGTCATTTTCTTAAATGCATCCTTTCCAATCGATGTGATTTCATTGTGAGACAACAAGACGCGACGTAAATTTAACGCACCATAGAATAAAAAGTTCTCCAAATCTACATATCGATGTTGTGTACGTATGTATGAATGTACATTTTTTTGTGTATGGATGGAAGCACGATATGTTTGGCATTCATTGCATGTAGCATGTAACATCAAGATGAGATTTTCATGAGGAAATTGGAAAAAGACATAATATATGAAAAGAGATAATAAAAGGGAAAAAAATATTTATTTTTTTGGTGTTAACGCATATTTTTGTAAATAATGTAATTTTGATTATTTTTTTTCAAGGTTGAACGAGGCTGAACAATAATTGAAATGTAGATAAGAAATTTTTAATAAGATTTTTTGTCAAAATGTCGGTATTTTCTTAATTAAATACGAGACTCAATAATTTTTTGAAAATTTAGTCAATGCTCTATACTTGAGTAACCATCCCTATGGTATACTCCCCCTGAAGTATACTCCAAGGATAACCCCTGGAATAATATATACCCCAGTAACCAAAATTTTTGATAGCTTGCAAAAAGCTTGCTTTTAGATAGTTTGCTTTTAGCTAGTTTATAGCAAGCTATCAAAAATTTTGGTTACTGGGGATACCATAGGGTATACCGAGTAACAGCCCCCAATGGAGTGAAACTCAATCGAGTATCGAGTTTTTTTTCGAGGAACAATATGGTAGACACTACCCCAGGGGTTACCCTAGGAGTATACCCCAGAGTATATCGAGTAACTAGCCCATGACCACGACACATGCCAAATTTTAGATATAATGTGAGATTTCTCTAATCTAGCCGTATTTGTTCAGTAGTATAGCTTTTGATGTATAATTTGAAAATTACATAGACCAGAATTTTAAAGAAAATTTTTGGGATAGCTTAAAAAATCTAGGAAAGTTCCAAAAAAAATAACAATCATCATCTCCTCAAGTTCAGATGTTCATATTTTGTATCAGTGTCTAAAGTTAAATCAGATGGTCTAAATTTTCTACATAATTCCTCAGAATTCAAAATAATATTTTTATCCAAGCCAACGCGATCACAATTTCCCTTCACAAAAAAATACACTAAATACAACATCACTATTACCTGTTATGTTATTTCCTTCTAAATGTAAATCGACGAGCTTCCCAGCTGTCTCAAATAACGAACGGCTCACTGATTTTAAACCTAAGTTTGCAGCATATAAAATTTCTATATTTGGATATCGTTTGAATATGTCAATTGGCAGTTGATGGATGGACGAATTAACGAATCCAAGGCACTTGTAAGAATGTACATATCGGTCAGCAGAATACACAAACTGCGTCTCATTATCGGAATGAATGTTTTCAAAGAAGCACGTCAATTCTTTTCCACATTGATATGAAATTTCACTTAATCGAGTCACATCAAAATTGCTACATCTTAAATCAACCGTGGCCCCGTGCATACAATGTAAATTCAGCAAAATTCTACGAAAAAATTTATTTTATGTTCCTTTATATTTTATTTTAGATGCACGATAAAAATAAATAATAATGAAACACTTTACCCAATAACAAACACGAGTACGCTGCGAACATCCATCATTCTAGTTCAGTAACAAAAAATAAATAAAAATAAAACTCAATCAAAATTTTCACTCAACCGGTTGCGAAGGCAACTGAAAAACATCTGTGGTTTAAAATTCACTCCAGAATGGTTTTTAAATTTCAGAAGCAAAAAATAAATAAATACTGATGGTAATAAATGTGATTATTGTGGTAATACTCTCAATTTTAAACTTGATATTCAATGCTTTTTCATTTAATACTGTTTAATAATTGCGGCCGTGATGATGAGAGACAGAGAGAATCAAACAATTTGATATAGAGAATGGATATTTAAAAAAATATGGGCAGATTATTTCGCATAATCAGAACAATTCAACACAGCGAAAAGCAGATTTAATCAATTTTTTTGTATCAAACTAGTGTGGAAGACTGAACACTGTACTGAATATATTCATGCCGTGATATTAGATGCTTTATTTGTAGTCAGATATGAGACCTCCTCTTTAATGTCAAGAACATTTCTATGAAAAAACTTAAAAAAGATTGATTCACAAATTGAGCACTTAATTCACTTAAAATGAAATTAAAAGCACTCTAGTGGACTTTAAGGTGATGAAGCCAATGATGCCTCTGCTGAAAATTGAATAATTTCCTTTGAACTTTCCTCTACTAATTAAATTTAACTCAAAATGGTTCTTGTAGTATTTAGAACTCTGTTTATTAATTTTTTCGCTATTTTCAACAAATTTTTTCCACCCTTCGACCTTTTTCTGCTTCTCAACCGTCATTCTCAATTCAAAATTCTTCTCACATGCAGCCAACTTCGGACAGGACATTAATTCAAATTTATTTCAACGTATTCTTAAATCCAAATGTAATTTTGGAACACTCTTCTAGCAAATAATTCTTTGAGATCGTTCACCTACTTTAAGCAAAAAAACGAATATCTAGACTCCCTCCCCCCCCCCCCTTTTTACAAATTTTTAAAGAAATAAATTTTCTTTGCTTTACCTGTTACAAAATCTCCCCCCTAAAAAGCTAACATAATAAATGAATGATCCCTTTGGTTATTCATTGTCTGATGTGTTTTTGCTGTCTGATTCAATAGTGATTGCGATCTTGCATTTCTTGAACATTAATGCTTGATTCAACGTAGATATAACGGAGGATCCGAGGGTATAGCCCTGAATGGCGTTTCAATAATTTAGATTCCATAAAGATTCATAAAAGCCTCAAAACCTCCAAGCTCGAGCATTGCAATGACGTAAAAATGTATTTTACAAGTCCAAGCAGTAACGACAACGTGATTTCAGAGATATTTATAATTAAACCAAACACTAAGAGATGGTTAAATGAAAAGGTTTTGTAACTTGATACGTATGATTTAAGAGTTAATGACGTCAAATAAATCTAGTATTTTATGCTCCAACTACTCAATTAAATCAGTGGTTTTCAAGCTTTTTAGCATGCGATGACTGACCCTTTAGTCATTTTCCAAACAATTTAAAAGCACAAAAGAAGACGGTGTGAATGAAATGAGATAAAACATAGATGGATGAATCTACAATTTAAAAAAAATCTGAATCATTCATTATTATTTAGAGCATAATTAATTATATAATATTCAATTGAGGACAGAAGACCACTCCTAACGATGCGTAAAATACGGAAGAGATTGGGTAGATGAACATGAAAAGATAAAAAAAAATTTAATTATCAATTTGAATAGTTTTTCATGAAATATTTTTCCAATTAATTGAAAATTAATTTAATTAAAGACAATAAACTTCTTAAAAACGTGACATGTTATATATTTCATTCATTAAATTAATATTATGTAAAATGGTTTTTAAAATCCTTTACTAAGTATTAATTAAACACATCAAAGTAAAAAAGTTGAAACGTTTGAAAAATAAATGGAAAATTTTAAATGGATTTTCAAATTAAATTTAAAAATTTCAGCCTATAAAATTTTTTCAGATGCTAACTGCTGCATTAAAAATCATTTTAAGAGAATTCAAAATATTTAGCCTTTTCTGTTTGAACTGAAAATTTAATTAAATCAGCCAATTTTCCCAAAAGTTTCCGACTTTGATACAATGTAAATTAATTATCTAAATCAGTGTTGTCCAACCTGTGTGCCGCGGCACACTGGTGTGCCGTAGAAATTTTTTGAAAATAACACGAACCGCACGCTGTGTGTGGTTTTGGTCATGGTTTACCATCAAGGTGTGCCGTGGCTCAAAAAAGGTTGGACAACACTGATCTAAATGGAAGTTCTTCATTTGTTTAATGTATAACTTTGCAAACTGTAATAATGAACTTTCGTTGGAAATGAGATGCGTACTCTGTTCATGTGTATTAATTCATATTCATACTTCCAGCTAAAACGTTTAAAATTATTCAAGATTGTTTTCGCACAAACGTTTGAAAATATTATTGTAGATGATTGTATAAGATTAATTTCCTGAAAAAAAATTACACATCGCCAGGGGCTTAGAGAAAAGGAAGTAAGGCGTTCAGGAAACAAAACGAGTGCTATTCCAGCTACAGCAAAATTTTAAAAAGATTCCTTGCTGAATTTTGAATCCGAGGGCCTGTTGCTCGGTGTACTCTATACTCCTAGGATTACCTTAGACAATACCCTAGTGTAAACCCTTAGACTCTTGGGTACCTGGGTACCCTTTGATATGGCAAGGGGTCGTTCGCAAATTACGTCACGCTAAAAAACGACTTTTTCGACCCCCCCTCCCCCCTTGTCACAAATATTCCAAAAAAAAAATTCTTTTGTATGGACTGTCACAAATTCTTTGACCCCCCCTCCCCCCTAAAAGCGTGACGTAATTTACGAACGACCCCCAAGGGTATACTCAAGAAATCAGTTCCTCCTTTCTGCAAAAAATTTCCAATATTAAAGTTTCATTCATAAATTACGTCATGATTTAGGAAGGGGGGGATGGATGAAGAACAAAGAAGAGGAAGATCTCCCTAAAGGAGTCTAAAAAAGTAGTTTTTGTGTGTGACGTAATTTACGAACGACCCTTTATCAAATCACAAAGTAAAAATTTATTCAAAATCCTTCAGCTATAAAAAATCGAAGGTGACTAAAAATTTACTCTTTTTAACGTTAATCAAATTTATTGAAGCAATTCTGTCAAGATTTACTCAGTTGAATAGTCAAGTGTCCCAGGTGCTCAAAAATTCAATTATAATTTCTAAACAGAAAAAAATAATTGAAATTTTCTTTCTTGAACAATTTAATTTTCAATAAAAAGAATCTTTAATTTGAGAATTTTCAACATTTGTTCATTAAAAAACATTTGTTACATTTGACATTTTAAGGATGAATGAAAACAATTCTTTTGATTTCAAAACATAATTTTGTTATTTTAGGATTTAATGATTAAAGCTTCAAGCATTTTTTCAAATTGTGATATTATTAAATTCATTTCTTTTTAGTTTTAAACCAGAAAAAAAAGTAAAGGGGAGTCCAAAATTTTTTTAAATGAGATTACGATCTACTTGTAGAATACCAAGAAGCTTTAAAAGAGAAGCTAAATTTGTCCATAAGAAGATTAGAAAACAGCCAGTAGAAAATATTATTTTAGGTACAAAAGATAATAATTCCTTCAAGACATAATAAATGTGGCAAAATTGAGCATGATTATCCAATTATTAATCTTGACTGATTAATTGAATAAAGTCATAAATTTAATGAGATAATTAG
The DNA here is from genome assembly GCA_963573255.1 of Chironomus tentans. Classification (NCBI taxonomy): domain Eukaryota; kingdom Metazoa; phylum Arthropoda; class Insecta; order Diptera; family Chironomidae; genus Chironomus; species Chironomus tentans. The sequence continues at coordinate 13,367,306 of OY754303.1, forward strand.
CGTGGCAAGAATAATTTTCATATTATAATATTATGTGATAATTTTAATGCTCCTTTCATATATAAAATAAAATCACCTAAATCACCTCACATCGAGTTTGTTGACAAGGCATATCGAAGGCTTATTCAAACGATCGAGCGATTAAATGGAACATCGAAAATTATACGCTTATCATACGTGCTTGTGTCCATACGTACGAGTTTATTTATTTAAATACCAATATTAACTTGATATACATGCTTCATGTTAAATAAAATAATGGTAATTGCCAGTCGTCTAGCCTTTAGCTAAAAAAATTATAATGTATATATTGCAAAATTACTAAAACGTTATAATCAGTACCAATAATATGCGGTCGTTCATAAATGACATCTATTCAAGGTATTAACACTCGAAATTGACCTTAAAAATTTGAAAGGATATCGAGAATCACGAGAAATCAAATTAGAAGAATTATTGGTGGTCATCAGATTGCTCGGTATACCTTAAGGTATATACTACCACAAGGGTTACGCTAGGGATAAAGCCTAGAGTATGCACTAGGTACATACTAGGGCTACCCTAGATCATACCTCTGGGGTTACCCTAAAGAATACCCTAGTATATACCTCTAAGGTAACCCCTTAGAGGGCTTCAAGGGGTAGTCCCTCTAAGGGGTAGTGTACACCCTAGAGTATACCGTGCAATCAGCCCCAGGGGCAATTTAAATCCGAAACCCCTGTGAAAGATGGTTTAACAATTCCCTCGATTTCTCACCAGACCCCTTCATAAATGTTGGACATCACAACTGTACGAGAAATGACTGAAACTGTGCAAAAAGTAAAGTTTCTCGTTATCATACAATTTAAGAACGTTAAGCGAGAAATAAAATGAAACTCGAATAATTGAATGAGAAATGGATGAAATTGAATTTTATTTCTATCATTAGACAAGATTTATGAACATGTCGTATCATGCATGCAGGAAAATAATCAAATTATTTACTTTTTTTAATCTCGTCTTTCTTTACGAAAATGGAAAGCTTCTCGTTTGTTTGTCGGGTTATTAAAATAGTCGTGACTTTTTGCAAATATGTCGGAATACTAAATAATTATCAACTTTTGTTAACTGGCTGCTTTTATTATCCACAAGTTCAAGGTTGAATCATTATAGTGGAACAAAATTTGGCTCGTTTTAAAAATTAATATCAAATAGAGGGATAATGTTTTTGATAAACGTCATGACATTACAAATGAGTACAAATCAGGGGGAAGACAACCATCCAGCCTAGAAAACAACTTGTTTGGAAGTAAACGGGTCCATTATTTGTAAATCTCTATTTATGAAAATAGAGGACAAATTGAATCTTTCAGAGGACAGAAGACAAATTTCAAAAATAGAGGACAGTCCTCTGAAAAACCAAGCTGATGGTCAGCCTAATTATAAGGGATTTTAAGTCTCTTGCGAGAGCATCTTGTGAGAGTCTCTAAAACGAGAGCATCCAAGAGGCGTATCCCATGAGTATCCTCTCTTTATCACAAATTTTCCAAAAAAAAAGTTGCTCTTGTTTAAACTTTAATAAAATCTCAGACCACCCTTTTCCAATAACACACTGAACGGTCCACATGAAAATTATTATTTTTATAGAAAATTTAAATTTTAAATTTTCCATTCACATTAATCGACCCCCTGAATCAAACTTCCATAAAAAATTTATATTGCTCTTAACTTTTTTAAATTACTGCATAACAAATTTTCATAAAATTATTTTCAGCGATGTAAATGAAGAAGAATTTGTTTACAAAATTCTAGAGCTTCCATGAGTTACTTTTTTGCAGCTTTTGTATCAGCATTAAACAGAAATTTTTAATTAAAATATTTATATTTTTTAAAATTATTTGACATTGACATCGAGAAGTTTCTTTTCAAAAGGTCCACTGGAAAAGTGAGCGCTCAAAGCAAGCATAATATTCATTTGTAGCCATACTTCCAAGTATCAAACAGATCAAAAATCAGAGATGAAAAAAGGCTGAAATGTAAAATTAAATCCACACAGTTTATGATAAAGAAATGAAATTACCAACTGCATGCATAATTTATTGAGTTTACAGGTTAATTGACAACAGCAACAACAACACAAATCTCATTGATATAATTAAATTAGTAGTGTAGATTGTGTCAACATACATACAATATTTATATATGGTATAATTTATGCGTGTTCCAAACAGAATACAGTGCGTAAATTATATCTGATGTATAATTCAAATGTAAGCACATGCGAATTGAAAATGGCAAACTATAAAATGATAATTGTGTATCGTTAGTAGCTATAAATGCTACTGCAAGCTATTTTTAAGTGTTGCAGAAAGGATTTACTTGTTGAATGTTTAATGTGGACTGGAATTATGATTGTGTAATTAATTTAATGAAGTTTTTCATTGGCGCATTTTTTTATAAGCTTATGCAAAAGTTTTTTTATATTCATTTAAATAATTAAGCTACAAAGTAAAATCTGAACATCCGTAATGCACGTTTTTATGTAGATTAAGTTTTTAATTGCAAGATTTTATTTAAATTGTTGTAATTGAATAAATGGATTAAGCATTATTAAATAAACACCCACTCGAAAAATAATATTTTCAAAAAATAAGATAAAAATAATTTTAATAAAAGAAAGAAACTTTTTTTAAAAAAAATTGTAAATATTGTTTCAAAAAATAAATCAAATTTGAAATAAAATATTTAAAAAAAAATATTTTAAAATTCAAAATATCTTTTAAAAATAAAACATTTTTTTTTAAAAAAATACTTTTTAAAAAATAAAATAAAATAACATAAAATATTTTTAAAAACATAAAATAATAAAAATAATTAATTTTTTTTAAATAAAATATATTTTAACTCAATCAATTATTGAGATTTTTAGACCGTCCTTTCCCCCAAAAAGTTGAACGACATAAACTGAACAACCCCTGAAAAATATTCAAAATTTTGAAGGAAAAGTTCTGAATGCATGTTATTGTCGCTTCTGTAATCATTGTAGGGTTCCTGAAGCCGTTAATGGAAACAACAAAACGGTCATTTTTCGAGGAAAAATAAAAATCATTTTAATAAATAGTTTTTCACAGGGGCATAGCCAGGGGGTGGTCCTTAGGTGCCCGGGATGCCCTTGATATCAAAATTCCATATAAATTTTTTAATTTTTTTATTTCTAAACCGAAAAATTAATTTTTTACAAAAATATTGAAGACTACTCGCAAAATCAATCTTAATGTCTAAAGGAATACTAAAATTTAATACAAAACTTACATTTCAATGATTTTTTCAAAAATAAATAATCGGATAATTTGAGGAAGTTACTAAAATTGTGTTAAAAACACTAGTTTTGTGAAAAAACGGAAACGGCCGTTCTTCAAAAATGCAGTTTTTCAGAAACCCTAATCATTAGATATTTCTGAATTTTTCTGCATGAAAAGTTATGCAGAGAATATACAGTCTGAATAATATTTTGCACTAAAATAAGTTCCAAGATGTGGATGTTCTTATTGTTGGTGAATTTTTAGACGTGGGAAGTTTTCGAAAGAAGTAAGTAAAGCTATAAGAATTGTCCATTTTTGCCCCTCCCACACCTTATTATAAAAAATTTTCAAGCATGAAGCATAATAAGCTTGAATAACCTACTAGCATTACTTTAGACATATCTTTTTTGAATTAAGATTATCATGCTATGAACATTTTAATGTCAAAAACAGCCGAAAATTATTCAAAAAATAATTTAACCTTAAAAAAATTTTGGCATTAAAAACAAATTTAATTACCTTTTTTTTAAAGTTTTCCGTCCTTACAAAAAAAATTCAATTTCAAAAAAAAATTAACTAATTTTCATTTATTTATGAAAAAATAATGTTTTCTTCCCTTGCAAAAATGAACACTCTTCTTTTATTTCTATTTCCTTTGTTTTCTCTTCTAATTATAATAATAGCTCAAAATAGAAATGAATTCGTATGCAAATCATTTTGAATGAAAATTGAAAAGAAAAATTCTTCATTTTATTTTTAGGCACTTTTTGTGCTTTTAAATTGTCTTCGAATAATTGACATTTTTTGCTGTTGACCAAACAAAGAATCCACTTCTATTTCTACTTTAAAAATTAATTTTATTTTCAATTTTCTTTACAAATTTTTCTTCTTTTGAAATTTTTTCATGCGACAAAAGCAAAAAAAATTAATTCTTATTAAATTTTAATTAATTTCCTGCAATACTTAATTATTTTCATCGTTGATTGTTAATTAAATTTATAAGATTGTCTATATTTGGATGACAAAAATATGAATATTGAATACAGCCTACGATGCCTAAAAAATTTTCAATTGGCACAGCAACATCTCATTACTGTTGAAAATGATCCAACTGAACGCATTAATTTAAGATGAATGAAAAATAAATAAAAGCTTGTTTACACCCAGAAACCAACAGGCTTCAGAATTCAATACATAATTTAAAACATGATCAATAATGTAAATCCAAACTGCTCATCATGTTTATTAAAAATCTGCTCAAAACATTAAAAAAACAAGAACAATAAATACTGACAATGGACTAAATTTAAGAACAACAGAATAAGCGATGAAGAAAAGAATGGAAAGAAGAATTTCCACAAAAGTAAAAGGCAAGAGAAATGTTTATTTATTTAACAAGCGACTTCCATTCAACAATAAGCTTCATTGTTGAATTTAAAGAGACAATCGCTGTCAATAACACAATGTGAATGTTTATATTTAGCAATTCTGGATATTTAGCATTAAAATGATGTAAGTATCGTTGACACAATTCTCTAGAGAAATTCTTCTAAGATGGGAGTTAGATATCAATGGCGTAGATATAAATCTTTTGAATCTTTTTTTGGGGGTATTTTCAAATTTTTAATGTAATTTTTTTTTTTTGAGTTTTTGGGGATTTTCTTTTTTTCTCAAAAACCCTAGAAAATTGAAGAATTTTTTAACGATGAAGGGGAACAAATCCCTTAATCTCCCAGCTACGTACCTGAGTTGTACAGTTGTTATGTTCTCATCCATTGGCTGCAAAGAGTTCTTATTATTCGAAAATGGTTCTTATTTTTCGATGAAAAAATTTCAAAAATTTGGTTATTTTTAAATTGAAAACGACCGTTCTAAATCAAAACAAAATTTTTTGGCTTATTTTAATTCAATACGAGTAAAGCATGCATGTTGCTAGCAGTAACCAAAAAAAATCAATGAATCATGTTTTTGAAGTGCCGAAACATTCTATAAATAAGAATAAGTGGAATTTTTTTAACGGTATTTTCAAATTCAAAAAATTTATCACTCAAAAAATCTTCGAAAATATTTTGAATTTAAAAAAATAACGGTTCATGGTGCTGTTTGCAGCCAATGGGTTCTCATGTTAGAAAAGAAAAAAGTAGGGAGAGGTATTGAGTGAAACCAGTAACTTAGCAAGGTATTTTGGTACCCCGCAGGGTAAAAATAAAAGTTTGACGGTTTCTTATACTGGGGGTCCTCGATTTGAAAAGTTATTTTGATCGGGAAAAATTATTTTCAAATCGAGGTAGAGAATCCATACAAATACGAAATACCTAGTTTTCGTTCCAATATCCAAAAAAATTACCAAAACAATGACAATTTTTATTAATTATTTGAAATTTTCTATCGTTTTCTAATATGTTTTTCCTTTTTTGAAGATACTTTTATGACAATTTCATATTTATACCAAACAAAAATCAACAAAAAATTACATTTTCCTTTAAAATTTAAAATTGAAAATAAAATTGAAACTTATAACCTTACAAATTCTATTTTAACCACATAATTTGTAAGGTTTTCGAATTTAAATTTTTCAAAGCCGTTATTTTTATTATCAATTTTGTGATGAATTGTAATTTTCACTCATTTTAAACATAGATTTCCTTTAAATTGGATTAATTAACACGATTTGCTTTAAAAATTCATTCGTTAAAAATGTTTTTTGAATAAATTTTATAAAAATTCTTGTTTTGTAAACAATTCAAATCGAGGACCCCAGAATGAGATTTTGTACCCATTTAAATTGGATTAGTTCTTTCGTGAAGACACGTGGATGCTCATTGCACCACTCAGAGTTTATCGAAAACTGGCTTTATGTGGTAACTCTAATGGCTGTAAAATAATCAAGCTCAAAATATGGGTTATAAAAATAGCGAGAGTAAACTTATAAAATATTCTATATTATTTTACGTTAATTAATAAGTGAACGACACCAATGCTGAATTAAATATTCAAAAAAAATCAGAGAGAGTAAACATCACAAAGAGAGCAAGAACAGACTCTCTTATCACTTAATAAATGATAACAAATTATTTATGTGACAACATAATTCTCATATCCTCCTTAATTGACCAACAGATATTAATAATACACTGTAATTAATTAAGCTAATAGATTGATTGATTATCATACGCGAGACTCAGTCATTTAACGTAATTTATTAATTTGAGGACCACAAACTGAGATGAAAGCATTGAGCAAGCAACAGAAAAACATCCACGAACGCTGTTGAAATTGAAACATGTCACGCGACTTTCTTTCTGCTGTGATTCTGGCGCAACAAAAATTATTTCTTGCTTTCGCATTTTCTTTGTAAAATAAAAATGTTTTTTATATCTACAGACGGGACAGAGCGACGTTCGTAGTTTGCGTTTGTTACTCGAGCTGAATGGATCTATTGAAGAGGCGCGCAAAATTATCTCACTGCATCCATTAGAGCTTGTAGTACAAGTTTTATAACTTTGAATTATTAATAGCTATCGTTAAAGCCATTCACTGCTTAACTTCTTTGATGTTCTTAATTAAATTGAGGAAGAGTAAGAACCGGAAAAACACATGCCAAAAAAATAGTTTCTTCTTCCTCACACGTGAATTTTTGTATTTCCAAAATAAAGAAGAAAAAAATAGTGATGTGAATTTTTATGTTTTGTGTCTATTTGAATGACTTAACAACTGTAAATGATTTCTCATCAGTGACGATAATTGTGTGAAGTTCCAAAAAGTTTGAGTCATTCAGAAGAAAAGATAAAAGTATCTTAGTTCTTTTACAGCTGAAGAAGCAAATAAAAAGTAAACTTTCATGCGAGGAAAAATGGGGACCGTTCATAAATGACGTTTATTGAAAAAATTATATATTTTTTGTACCCCCCTTCCTCCTGTGTAATAAAATTTCATATTTATGTAGATTTATCCCATGTTATCCCTAATTGTTGGACGTCATTTGTGATCAGCCCCCGAGGCATGCCATGAAGAAAATAAACGAAAAGTTTGGAACTAAATAAGGCAAAGTTCACACTAATACATAATTTCCGTAGCTCTATTTAAGAAAGTTTGCTGCTGATAATAAATATAAGTGAAAAAAGAGAAGCTCAAATCTTAAAACTTTGCGGCTGCAAGGAAGAAAGAAATAAATAACAGAGAAAAAAAATGTGAAAAGAATTTGACTGAAAGTGAAGTGAACAATTTTTTTATCAGAGACCACAAAAGCTGTGAGAATAATTTGACATAATCGTGTTTGGAAGGTAAAGAATGCCTCAAAAAAAATTAACCCTCTGGATTTTTGGGTTGGGCACTGTGGAGGTTTATTGTGTGAAAAATGGAGCATTTTTTGTTCAGAAAATTTTCAATTTTTTTATTACTAAAGTTTTTCAATACAGTTGTGGATTTAGAGTTTTTTTATGTTACAACATAGCAACAGCATGACCAATTCGTTCATTTCTAATCTTTTAATTCTAAACTGATAACATTAAAATCTAGACAAGATTATTTTATTTTACTAGTAGACTAAGTTTATTTTACAGTTCAAAAATGTATTTAGTGAGACTTAGAAACAGAACTTGACTTTACAACTTTTACTCTCCGAGCGACACAAAGTAGCCAAAAGCAGCCACCATCAAATTCACATGGATTGCACTAGATTCCGAATCTTAACTCCATGTGTCATAATGGCTGTCATATGGAGACATGTGGTCTTAGAACCGTATCACTTTAAGTTCAACTGAATCAACAGGAGTCATTGGTAATCTCTAGTAGATAAATCGACCTTTTGACACAAAATTTTCACATAAACAATTTTTTTTTGAGCCAGCAGTGCCATAGTAATGGGGATTATGGCCCTGATCATCCTGTTCCAAATTTTTCTAGCTCGACACTCTATTCCACTTTTAAAATGTAAAATTTGTGTATAGCCATCATTTTTGCGAAACACTTGAATGGTTTAGGTCAGCGGTATAGGTAAAAAAGAAAATTTTTGTATGAGAATAATCTAGGTGGGGAGATATTCGGAATTTTTTTACTTAAGGCTCAGTAAATTAAACAATTTTTCGTGAAGAATGGATTTGCTACAACAATCCCCCTGGTTACGCATCTGGTTTTGGAGTATCGTGGAACACAGTACTTACTTAACTTTGCGAAACAAGAAACCACTACGAAAACCTCTTATGATAATTGGATGTTAACATATAAATTTTATAGATTTATCCCAAAAATATTTCATTATTATTCCAAATTCATATAAATTTATTGCGTCCTTGAAACTTTTCTCTGAACTTCTGACGTAATATTGTTCGTCAGTATCGAACATTTGTATTCAAAAACTACCATAGTTAACCAAATGAGGCATTAAATTGAACAATTATTTTTTAATGAGACCTTTTAATGATGAAAATATTTTGAAAAGTACTTAAATATCCATTCCACATCCACCTACATAGTAATAATCCAGTAATAATTTAAATGCATTCAGGAGAACTCTTGACATTATAATCCCAGTTGTAGCAGAAAAATACAGCTGTAAATAAAGTCATATTGAGAATAATGATCAGAACAGCATTCATCAATCATGTAGTTAGACTAAAGGGAAATTCGACAGGGAATGATCCGAAATGTGTTACTTTAAAGTCAAATTACTCCCAAAGGTGCGGAACTGAAATTCAATTCTCACCCTCAGTGGCGTAGGCAAAAATTTTTGGGGGGTTCCCAAATTTTTTATATGGAAAATTTTGGGGGGTGGTTCTGGATTTTTTTCTCAAAAATTTTAGCAAATTGAAGAATTTTTCGATTAACAGTCCTTCATTTACCCCCTGGCTACGCGTCTGCTCTGATCTTTGAAAAATATTACAAATTGTAAGAAAATAGGTTAAATATTAATAATTGTCTGACCACTACCTGGATTAATAGCTCAACTTTTTATCTCTCTTCATGTCTTCTTATTCAATTACAATACCAAAACGCCACGAAACATTAAAATATGCTCGCTCATTTAAAGAGAAATTACCTTTAATAATTTGATAAGAATGGAAGTGGATCCCCGGAGGGAAGCTAATAAATTATATCATAATATTTCAATAAGATAATAAAAATTAAATGTTTATGAGAGTTTATGATTAAAAAATTAAAAGCATAAGACGATGAAAATTTTCAACTTAGGCATCAAATTTCTTTTTCATTAGATTAATTTGAATCTTGGGTTTGATGTTTCAGCTTGTCTTCACAAATTTCCACCAATGTCCAATATTAAGCTTCTTGACTACGCTACTAGCAATTTATTTTTTGAAGGTTAATTTTATTACTGCGATTTGTTTATAAAAGAATTTGAATTTTTTCATGAGTTGTCATGCAAAAGGGGGTTTTGTTGTTGACAGCGTGGCCACTCCGCTGTCAAGAATTTTTTTTTAAAATGAAATTTTTCAAAACCCCTAAAATGTTCCCAAATTTTCTGGGTTTTTCTTAAAAAGTCTAGCCAAATTGATTTTTTTTTATTTAATTCCACCCTGGTGATGTGCCTTGGTTGTTGATAAATCCATGTCCCTTGCATAATTTCCTAGAAATTCATAATTGATTCTATTTTAAAATATCTCAATCACTGAAACTTTTTAATAACCCTTGAACTATTAATTATTTTTAAGCATATACATATGCATAATTATGATAAATAAATGCATTTTTATAATAACAGTAATTATAAATGAATATTCCGTAATTATCGACTCTACATTGTTAATCACATTGCATCCTAATGAGGATAAATACATCCTGAAATAAAGCACAATTATGTAAAATATTTAAGCTTTTGATTATTCAACAATTGCAAAAGTTTCCTGCATTTTAAATAATAATTTATAAACCTAACATCACTCAGTTAATTCTCATCTCTTGTCTGCATCACTCAAATTTGCATAAAACCTCAGAATTTGGTTTGTTGGTTTTTGCGATAAAAGTAAGTAAATTTGCATCATAATTCGAAATACAAAATTGAAAAAAATCAAAAATCTGGTTTGTGGTTATTTAGAAATGATGAAAAATAGCAATTTGAGATCCCATTCCTTTTAACTGATTTTAACCAAAAAAAATATGGAAAACTTTATGAAAAACTGACCACCCCACCACATCGGGTGGTTTGGGTGCTAACACACCACCCTCGACTTTAGAGGAAACCTTCTTCTGCTACATACTTTACACATCATATTCAAAAATCAGTGGTATTTGTAAAATTTTCTGTTATAATTTAAATGCTAGTATTTTCAAAAGTATTTTGTGACCATACAAAGTTTAACATCCCACACAGTAATCTCTTACTGACTATTTTCCATTTAAAAGGATGTAAATAAAAAAGTTTTCATTTTCAAACTTTGATTTCTCTGCAGAGTGCTCTGCTGGTCTAGTTTTTAAACAATTCTTTTAAAATCTTAATTTTAGTTAAATTATTGCTCACTTATGGCGTTTAAAATATTTATGGAAGGAGGAGAGGCTTAAAATGATATCTATTTGTATAAATTTGGGACTATGATTGAGCAATTTGTCTGATCTAACTCAAAATGATGACAATAATCTTTTTTGACTTTTTTGACCTTTAATATAAAATTTATATCGAAAGTCAAGTCATGCTTACACAAAATTACATCCACGTGTACACAAAACAATAACTTAAGACACTCCAAACTTCATCAATAATTTAAAAACCTTTTAAAAAGTCCACAAAATTTAATCTGATGGAAAAAGTTTTTTATTTTATTTTTGTGGACTTTATTTAATTTATTTTCGGAATTGAATTTTTTTTATCAATTTATATCTGTCAATCAATCAATTTAAATATTAATGATAAGCAGTAAATAATTTTAAAGAAGACATGAATGAGACTTCAATAAAATAATTAATTCTCTGTATCTCGCAATCATTCCTTGCAATAAAATCTGCAATTTATTCTTAAAGCCTTAATACTCCCTGCATCTTTGTCAATAAGCAAGCGATATTGAAGAAAAGTGAGAGGAAGTAAGTAATGAAATTTATGAAAGCGCATTTTTTAAACTTACAGTCAATTTTTGGACTCTACATTATGGGGGGGGGTCCTTAAGTGTCCAGGCCACACCTTCCCCCCTCGACATCAAAATTAAATACAAATAATGGTCCCTAGCTGAAATTATGGATCTTTATTCCCTTTTTATAAGGCGGACAGGGTCGTACCCCCGTCACCTCCTCCTTACTACACCACTACATCCCTTTCGACCAAAGATTACTGAACACTTGATGACAAACAGATAAACAGAAAGACAAACAGACAGACTGACAAACGAGCTAGTGAGCAACAACAAGGACAAAATGTAAAAATGATCAACATGCCAACCAGAAAACTGCACCAAACTTATTTTTTAAATCGTTTTTAAAGCTACGCTAATAATGTCACTGCATTTAACAATATGGAATTTTTAAATTAACTCTGTAGATAAAAAGAAATACATTCAATTGATGGTGCAACACATGGTGATTATTTTATTTTCGCAAAAAAATAAAAAATAAAGAGATACTCAATATAGCTCAATATGCACACATGCACAAGACATTGCAATCTTTTTTTTCCATTCATTCATCGAATCGATTTCAATTGCACAAACGATTTGAGAATAACTAATGATTGTGACATCAAACTGTAGTCAGATGTAACATTATATGTAATCATAAGTTAACAGAAAGCTTCATTGTAATTTAATCGCGATTGCGGTCATTCCGCTGTGAATAAACTTTACTTTTTTTGTTAGCAAGAGAGAGATTATAATCGAATTTTTAATGAATTTTCTTTAATTAATTGCCAACGAAGGAAAACAAGATTCAAATGAATTTTTTATTGAGTTGTTCTTTTGGGGTCGTGTTTGCTTGCTTTTGTTGAACCTTCTTCAAAAAATATTTTTATCACATCATTCTGTGTGCTTTATACGTATTTTTTTAAATTGAGGTGTGCTTTTGTTCTCAATTTAGATTATGTCCTCATATTTTCATTTATTGTATTTATTCTATTAATTGGAGGATTAATTGGAAAGTTGATGTATGCAAAAAGTGAAAAATGGTTTAATTAAAGACTCATGGCCATTCAAAAAATACTTGAAAAATAACGGTCAAAAAATATTTGAAAAATAACGGTCAAAAAATATTTGAGAATAAAGATCAAAAAAAATATTTGAAAAATAACGGTAAAAAAATATTTGAAAATAAAGATCAAAAAAATATTTGAAAAATAACTGTAAAAGTATTAAAGAAAGCATCTGAACCCGCAACTCACAACGATATTTTCTGCTCCAAATATCTCTTTGGCGCAATCATCATTCCTTTTAACAAAGCGCGAACTATTGATAACAAAGTTTCATTTCAATCAAAAATATCAAATTGAAAAAATTTTCAGAACAGTTTTATTTTTATTGTAATCGAAGTTTGCCTTGAAATTGAAAACTTTTTTCTTTTGTTGATATTTTAAATGTAATCAAAGATTAAGCTCAGAATTTCAATTCTTAGTGATAAAAACATCTGCAGAAGCATGTGATTGAGCTACATATGGGTTTAAAGTTTGCACGAGTTGTTTACGGTGTTCATGAAAATAGATGCAGTAAATACATTTGATTCTGGATGTGAACTGTATGTAAAATTATCATTCTCAATGTGTCTCAAGTTAAAAGGATGAAGAAAACGAAATTATTTTAAAATTCTAATCCATTCAAAATTTTCAAATATTACACAAGCGGAACAAAATCTTCTTACATTATGGAGGTACCCAAGGACCCAAGGGGGCCTGATGGGGTCCACCTTTAAGTGCTTTAGAAGAGCGACCCTAAATCCCAAATGAGGTAATGTCAAATTTTTTTATTTAGCTCGGGTGTCAAAAACACTTGATACGCTTCTGAAAAGGGTATGGTACCCATATGTTCTTCATATTCATTCCATGTGATTGTATTTGCTTCCTTGTTATTGCTTCTTAATAATAATAATAATAAAATAAATCGTCAATTTAATCACCACATAATAATAGGCTGGCCTTCGAGCATTCACCAAAAATCGAGACATTTGGTGCCACGCACGTGACGCTAGATTTTCTTTAAAGTTAAACTGTCACACCCAAAAGTGTCATAATCATGCACTCTAAGATTTTTTTTGAAAATACTCTTTAGTCACTAGACCCAAAAAACTTGAACTGTCACTTTCTCATTCAATTTGGAAATCGACGCAATTTATTCTTAAGAAAATATTTACTTTTCGATATAAATCTTTTTCTTGAGCATCTTGATGTGTCAATCAAATTCAAATTTCTGTGCCATATACCTTGCCTTTTTCTGAACACAACAACAATAAATAGAATTGTTAAATTTCATTATAATTCATTGAATTATAAACACCTTGTGGAGCACTTTCTATGACAGCAATGTATGTGCTTGTTTACACAAGGAGCTGGAGAAAAATAACACTTGAGTGACTTTTAATCTCTGTTTTTCATCATAAATAACAGCAATATACATAACCGTTTGCTCACGTTCCGAGTGCTTCCTAACAATTTCATGTTATGACATATGTCATGTGTCATACATACATGTTCATGTTAAGAACTTAGTTGGCTATTAAAAAGCTTTGTTTCATGCTTAATGTGCGAGAAATCGTTGAATCGCAATTTATTTAGACTTGTGTAAACAGTTGAGTAAATGGTTGTGAAATATTAATAAGAAGGAAATGCTTTCGAGGAATGATAAAAATATCATAAATTACATCAAAATTGAGTATTTACTTTTACGCAGATTGAAAAAATAAATTCTTCGAGTGGAAAATATTTTTTTAATTTTTGTAAGGAGCCGTTCATAAATGACATCATGCAAAAAATAAGATTTTAGACAAACTCCCCCTCTAATTTCTATAAAAAATTAGCTCTCAAAAGTTCTCGAAGTTCTCTTTTTTTAAGAAGATTTTACCAACTTTTTTCAAAGGTTTGTTTGATTCATAGTTAATTAGGCGTAGTCAATTTGAAGGAATCATTAGTTTCTCAAATGGGTTCCATTAATACTAAGTTTCAAGATCCAGACCCCCCCTCTGGGTACGCAAAAAATTTGAAAATCCCCTCTCGAAATTTTAATAAAATGGATTTGTTAAAAATAAAAAAATTTGGTACCCATCTTCAAAAATTCTGGCTACAATCTGGCCCTTACTCTTGGAAGTAGTTCAGGTTGAAGCAGGAGTTGGGGTAATTTGCTAATTTTAGAAATGATGATCTTTAGAATTTTTCGATTAAAACTTTATGAAAAATAAAGGTTAGACATCATTAATATATTAGCAGCAATGAACAATTTTCAATTAAATTTAATAAGCACAAAAATTAGCATGGTTATTTTTATTATCGTAAATTGATCATCTTCTTGAAACAGCGAAAAAATGAGGATGAAAAATTTAAATAAATCAATTAATCATAATATTCAATTTCATTACCATATTTTTGAAGTAAAGATAAAATTTGAATACATTATTTAAAGATAAATCAGTTTTACTTCTATTTGCTTCTATTATAACTAGTTTCTGTGGATTTCCATACTTAATGTCGTAATAATTTTTAAATTAATTTTTTTAATAAAATTGACTTTTTAAATAAAAACATTATTTTAATAAAATTTAAAAGTAAAATAAACAAAATTTCAAAATGAAATTTAAATGACAAGAACTAATGATCAGTCCCACTCATAATTCCAAATGTTTTATTTTTCGAGTAATTTTTTTTAAAATATGAGTTTATCTAACTTAAAATTGGAAAAATAAGTTCGTATTATCCTTTTAGCTGACATTCCATGACATCTTTCTACTAGTTTATTTCGAAATTGTTAAGTTATAATCCCTACAATGCCTAGTCTCTTTATGGAGCTGCCACCCTAAAAGCTAGGTCAACTAGATTGATGTTTAATCTGTTATTTTAGTAGCAAGGTGTACAAAAAGATGTGTAACCGATGAGTGTAATTCAAGAATTGTGACTGTTAAGGTTTCCTAATAAACTGAAATTGCTTATTTGTCTGTCATACAAAATTCGAAGTTAATAAAGGGGTTTTTCATTAATGATGAAATTTTTAGAGGGGAGGGGGTATGTCGCTGTGCGGTACCTAAATTTTGTAATGGAGAGAGCGGGAGGTCTAAAAATCACATTTTTTTGTGAGACGTCATTTAAGAATAGCCCAGGGGCGTAGCCAGAATTTTTTCGAACGGGGGATTTTATAATTTTTTGTATGAAGAAATTTAGACCAGACAATTTGTTGAACCTTTTTGCTCAAAATCTATAGGAAATTGAAGAATATTTTGTCAAGGAGGGGATTTGTCCCCCAAATCTCACCTTGGCTACACGCCTCTTAAAATAGCCTCTTACCTCAGTTCCAAGTAGTCAAATTTTAAAGAAAATTTACTGTAATTAATCATTTGTAATAATAACAAGTCAAGTTTGAGCCAGAGTACCAACTAGGGTACCAACAATCCACTACCTTCAATTCAGCCTTATCCTGTCTTATCTTATTCAATTCTTAGAAACCTCTTGATTTTCCGTCAATTTATATTTTCTTATACTTTAAAATTTACTTAAATTGAAGATTATTAAAAAAGCGAGAATGTATTGATAATATATTCATACCTGATCTCGTAATTTTTTGCGAAATAATTTCAATGAAAATTCGTGACGACTTCGAATTCTGATTGTTGCTATATTTTTAAATAATTCAAAAAAATTTCAACTTTCTTCCTTTGATTTAAAATGAAAATTCTCGTTCCAAAAGTAAAAAGCAGAGATAAAATTCCCATGTAAATACATAACTTCTTGATCATTTAATTTGTATGCCGCTGGAGACGAAAACTTTTCTTAAAAAAACATTTTGATTGTGGAAACTCCTTGAATTTATACATATTTCATGAGCGTCGTACTCAAGAAGTATCAACATTAATGAAATATTTTTGTGTAGGCTTTAAAACGAAATATTATTTGATAAACATACGTGATCTAGATGTTCTCATGAAATAAATCATACAGATGTCTGAAGTATATCGTAAATTTTGTCCGTTGAATAACTGAATCTTTGTTATGATATCTTCATATACCTTTTCAGAAGAGTCACAAAGACACGTTTATCTTTAGTCATTTTTGTTTTTGTTATTTTTCTTTCTTGGAATGAAAATTTCAATAATTTTTTTAAATACCAGATTTATTTTGTGATACTTTCTAGCTTTTGTTAACATTAAATGAATTTTACACCCTTAAATAAGCAAATGTACTAAATTTCATCCTTATTACGTCACTATCAATCATAAAGCATTGATACTTTAATATGAATTTTTAGAACTTGATTTTTTACTTTAGTTTGAATATTTTATCTTCGTAAGACTCAAACCCACGTCCTACGAAACGACGTAGCCACGGTATAGGTGCACCAGTGACAGGCGCGTAGCAAGAGGGGATTGGGGGACAATTCTTCCTCTTAATAGAAATTAATTCTACTTAATTCTTCATTTTGCTAGGGGTTTTGAGAAAAAATACCAAAAATCCCCCCCGCTAAATTTTTTCCATACAAAATTTTTGAAAATCTTCCCCTCGAAAAATTCCTGGCTACGCCGCTGACCTGTGATACCGTAAAGTGTACACATTACCATACCTTTGGTGCATGCTATGCAGTGCATACCGGTGGTGTATCTTTCGTATTTTCGTTGATGCAGCTGTACTTGGGAACCTCCAATATGGATAAATTTTTTATATCTGAATTTAAATTGTTTCTGCTGTGGATGTGGTTTTATAAGAAATTGAAAGACATTTTCCGTCATAGTTGTGGGTGGAATTGACTCCTAAACTTTCAAAATCTCTAAACTTCCCTAACTTCCTTCTAAAATTTTTCTTTTTAAATATTTATAAATTTGACTGCCTTGCAGCGCATAAATTTCTCAGAATAACCATAGAAAAATTTTAATATATAGGATATATAATATGTAGGAATGGATTTTGTTTCATATTATCGATGTTATTTCAACGATCGGGTTTTTCGTCGAAGAATTTTATTGCTTGAACATCAAAAAATTCTTTCAAAGAATTTATCTTAAAAGTTGTATCAATACTGTAATTTCATGTATCCATAGATACTCCATAGATAAATAGATGGCATGCTTTTGAAGACGTGAAGTAAGCTACTCTCAAGAAAATAATAATATCGAATATCTAAGAATATAGAGAGTCAACACGAGCTAAGTAAACATTGGTATCAATTTCATTATTATGAAAATCAGTGTTGTCGTTAGGATACTTTGGGTTGTCATAAACAGATTGAAGATTATTAGTTTATTTTGAGGCATGTATTGTGTAAGGGGGACTAGGATTGGGTCAAGAAATCGAACCCATTCCTTTGAATGTGTTAATCTCACTCAAAGATTCCCATCACTTGACCCCAACGTGTGCCTTTAAATCCTTATTTTTAGCAGTTTTCGAGAAAATTTGAAAATTTGAAATATCATAACCTACATAGTCCCCTCCTGATGATACCAAGCTAATTTTTGTTCAATTTTAAAGGAATATAATGGATAACATCAACAAGATTCAGGACTAAACAGTGGAGAGAGGACTAAACAATTAAAGGACGTATCCAAGGTTGGGTGTTGTTTTGTGGTCAAAAATCCCCCTCGAAGGAAATTTCCGTCAATTTGTTAAGGGGCTGTATAAATGACGTCCATCATTTAGGGGAGAGGGTGTCTTTTGCGACATCCTCAGTTTTAAGTTAAGTTGTAATATAAAAAATCTAATTTTTTTCATGACGTCATTTACAAACGGCTCCTAGAGGTTTTTGGAGAGGAAAAATCTTGGAGTTTCAAAATCCCACTCAAAAAATTCTTGATTATGGTTCTGAAAAAAATTACACCCTGAGGCTGCTTCACATTTGAGACTGAAAGTTTGTATCATAATTTTTTTAAGAAAAAAATATTCATATTTCTGACAGGAACCTGTCTTAACTAGAAAGATCCAATTTCTAAAATATCGATAATTGTTTCGACTTAAAACTTATTTTACAGGATGTCGATCAAGTAATTAAAACTCCTGTCATTATCAACTGAAAAACTTCCTATTCATCTCATTAAAAACTTCGTTCAAACGTGATTACAAAGCCTCTAACCCTGACCTTTTAAATATCTAAAAATAACAGAATGATTAGTGCAGAATAGAATAAAATCATAAAATAATTGAAGCGGCAGATAGTTTGAGACAAAGATAAACATATCTATGTGCTGCACTTTCATAACGAGTGTTTAAATTAATTTCACTGAAAACTATTTTGATTAAGTAAGCTCAGGATTATTCGTACACTTGTTCATTTCAAAAGAATCAACAGAATTTAATGCACAACTCTCGTAGCTAAGCTTTTTGTTTACTAAACATGCCAAAAGGAAAAAATCAATTAATTTCCACTTAATTTGTGAAAACAATAAATTTCAGTTGCGAAACCACCGACGAACTTTCACAATGAACTTGAATGCACCATGTAGAAATTATTTTTATTAATAAACAAATAAAATGTGCATTAAATTCATACACAATTAAGTCATTATGTAAAGTGTTCGAGACAAGTGTAGAGAGTATAATATTATAGCTTAATAAAAGTTCTCTGGAGCTGTGCAACTGTAAATTGAAATAAATGTTATTTTATAATCGCTTTTGGAAAATTCAATTAACTATAATAGAGCATTATAATGTCAAATAAAACTTAATTACCACACATTTCTTTGTAGTGCACGGTAGCTTGATATAAATACAGATCTTTTAGTCAATTATAATAGATTTAACTTCTGCGCGATTTAATATCGAGCGTATGAGACTTTTACCTGCAATTTATAATGAATGTCACTTGGAATTTTCTGTTGCCTCATTAATTACACATACTGCAGATATAAATTTCTTTAAGATTCATATTTTGTGTGTCTTTTTGGCGTATTTAAGGAAAATAGCTGGTTGGTAATACGCTTTGTTCGACTGACTGACTAGCTGGCATGTTGGCGAGCTGGATAGAAAGCAGTTTTTGTGGTTTGCGAGAAAAAAGCAATTAGAAATCGAAGATACTTAGGGTTTGGGTCAGGGTCATCATAGGTTATGTCAGGACAATGGTTTATGAGTACGACCAGAAACCCACAGCAATGACCAAACACGTTAATTAGAGACTTCCTTCATCATTAATCTCATTAGCTTCAATTACCTCTTTAGTTTCAAATTTTAGAAACCGTTAAAATTTGAATTTTTTAAGTCCGTTAAAAATTTGAATATTTGAAATCCGTTAAAAATTTGAATTTTTCAAATCCGTTAAAATTTTGAATTATAAATCTGTTAAAATCTTGAAGCTTTAAAAACTTTACATCCATTAATCTAATATAATACAATGCTTAACTTATTTTATACCCATAAAAATACTGCACAAATCCTGTATGCAGCCACAAAAATGTTAATGCGCTTAAGTTCCTCTCTCAATAGCACGAGGACTTTTATAATTTTTTTCTTACTTTTTTCTGTTATTTGCACTCAGCTGCTGACTCAAAATAGCATGTCGATGTTTTCACAATAACTCAGGCTTCTCTCCAGACTTGAAATCGTTCGGTGACTGACTCGTCTAGATGCTCATGAAAAATGCAGTCAATTTCGTAAAAACATGTTTTACGTAGTTCACTGTAAGTCGCGATACTCAATTCATTTCATTTGACATATGAAAAACAATAATGAAACTGATTTATTTGACGAAGATTTTTTTTTATGAATATCATTTTCATCATCAAAGCAAGAAGAAGCGTCAGTATGACAAAAATAATCGTGTTCGCGACATTAATAAAATAATTTTCTATGTCTTGTTATAGTGACTTTTATTGTAATAACTTTTTCTCTTGAAATTACTGCCTTGACATTATTTACCGATTAATTAAGAGAAATTTATTACTAATCGCAACGTGCTTGTGTGGCCGTCCCTAATTGAAGTGCGGTATTCACGAGAAAAGTATGCGTTAATGAGACTTTCCGGTTGGCTGGTAGAAGTGAGTTATGGATAAGTAAACTGTCTGGTTAACTGACTGATCATTTGATTGCATAACTGCCTAATTGCTTCACTGCAAGAATACTTAACTGCCTGACTTAAAGTATGTCTGAATTCCGATCTAGCTTATTACTAAATTACTCAACTTAGCAGCTACTAGACTGAATGTTTTTCAACTTTAAAACACAAGTGCAAAACTGTTAAAAATTTTGAATTTTTTAAAACCGTTAAAAATTTGAATTTTTTAAGTCCGTTAAAAATTTGAATTTTTTAAACCCGTTAAAAATTTTAAATTTTTAAATTCATTAAAATGTTGCTTGACTGCCTGAATATCTAACCACTTAACTATCTACATGCCCTCCTGTCTAATTAAAATATGCGCCAAAGACACTCAGTCCCAAATTATCTCCAACTTTCTTACAACTAACAAATAAAAAGAAAACATTTCCAATCGGGAATTTTGTTGTTTGTAGTGTAAACATTTTCGTATGCACACTCGTAACTTTAATATTATTTTTGGCCAAAAAAAAGATATTTTAATCACCCACGAATATAGCACACGTTACAATAAAAGATATTTTCACATTAAAAAGTAAAGATCATCAAAAGACTTTTTTATGCGAAACAGAAGTAACGATGTCGCGACTTTATAAACGTCTCTAAATTTCTCTCGCACGCATAAATTAAACGGATGATTTACATGACTTTAAATATGCTGTTATACATTTGCGTCTAGTTCTGAATGAAACATTCTTTATTGTTGATGTTATCGTTCATTTATGACGTCCAACGACTTTTGGAAAAATTGAAATGGGGATTTATAGGTGTTTGATAATCAGGGGCATTACTAGAAGTTAGTTGAAGGGGGATAGGTATGAATGGAGAAATGGGGGGGTTCGGAAGAACCACCCCTCCCATTAAATTTTTTTTCTGGTTACCCTTCTTTCAGTAACTTAAAAATCATAGCAAATTGAAGAAATTTTTTCGTCAAGGAGGGTAATTTGTCCCCCCCCCCCAATAATCCCTGACTACCCGCCTGCCTGCTTCAGTAGACATGATTAAATGGTCCCCTCTATATTCAAAAGCATTAACTTATTGACGTCATTTATGAACGATTCTCGCTTCTTCAACAATACTTGTCATGAGCCAGTGATTCATCTCCCTACTGAGAATAATAATATTTTCTCATAAAAAAGCCTTTTACACAATTCACCTAATTACCTCAATTTTGAACACACATATCGCATTTTCCATTTTATTTTTAAATAATAATTGACAATTGACTGCTGATTATCTATTGAAATATATTTTTACAAACATTTTGCGGAGTGAATAGAATGACAGCATTCATACATTGTTTGTGCGTCTGACCGATCACCATGATCACAATGTGGCATCGACTGTTATGACTACATTCAATCATTTATGTGAAATTTGATCCATATGCCTACAAACTTTCTCACATTTCAAATAAATTGAATATCTATTCTTTATCTCTGATGCAGACGCCACTAACTTAATTAATTACTGACATAACTTATACGCACTTATTGTTCTATCCGATAAATTTAATTGGAATTGCTCGTAATCAATTCATTACTAAAAGTAGGTTGCTGAGTGATAAATTTTTACACAATTTCTCATCCTCTATAACGAGGCATGTAAATGAGATATTTCTATTTTTATTTTTACCCCAGCCTTAATAGGATTTGGAAACAAAAAACTGGAAATAATTTATTTTTTTAATTGGATTGAAAATTTTGTTTTCATTGCTGTAAATCTTTTTGTTTGTTTTGCGGCTTTTATGAATTTTGAATGAAATTTTCGTATCATAAAAATTGTTAAAGGTTTTGTAATTTAATGCACTCTTGGAAAAAACTTTAAAAATCTTTTTAAATTTGTTGTAAAACATTTTTTAATTTTTTAAAAGTATTTTTTAAATTTTTAAAATTGTTTTTTAAATTTTTAAAAAATTTCTTTAAATTTTTATAAATATTTTTTAAATTTTTAAAAATATTCTTTAATTTTTTAAAAATAAATTTTAGATTTTTGAATTTTAACCGTTCAAAAATATTTTTTTTTTTCAATTTTTAAAACTAATTTTTAAAGATCTATATTTTTTAAATTTTTAAATATATTTTTTAAATTTTTGAATATATTTTTTTAATTTTTAAAATTGTTTTTAGATTTTTGAATTTTTTAATCCATTAAAAAAATATTTTTGAAAAAAATTCCTGGGAATTTGTCAACATATAATCAGTTTTTTAAATTTTTAAAAATATTTTTTTAAGTGTGAATTTAATTGCTTTAATCATCAGTATAGCTCTTGAATAAAATTTTTGTGCATTACCTGTAATTTCTTATTAAATAAAAGGTTTTTTCTCCGATTTTCCAGTGTCATCAGATTTTTGAATATAATAAATGGAACGGAAATGGATCATAATTTTAATTCTATCTTAAATAAATTATTTTATCAATCCCTAGAATGCCTTAAAATATTTTTTTAAATATTGCATGCTTATTTATATTATCAAAAATAAATTTCTGTGTAGGCATTCAATAAATGTTAATAGAAACTCTGCAAATATTTGAAGATAAATTCCAATTCTATTCTTAAGGCAATCATCTAAATTTAGTCCAATACATCCGGACTTGGACTTGAATATAAGCAATCGATTGTACACAAACCGGGTCACATTTCAAGTTATTTTTTGTCAAGATGATTCACAGATGAATTTCATAAGAAAAGATCCAATTTATCAAGTCAGAAAAAGTGAATGAAAGTAGAGAAAATATAAACACACAAACGCCAATCATTTCATACATCACATTCACTTTATTATCTTTTCTTTGATTTGTCACACACAATCGTCATATCCATATATGATGTGAAGATATGAATAAATAAAGAATTAATAATAAACACATTTTTTTCGTTGCAAAAAATTATAGTTTATTGAGTCACGATTTTTTCTTCTTTTCTATTCGATTTTATTATTATTATTTTCTCCTTAACCTAAAAGAGAAGAGGAATTTAAAGAAGAGGTGGAAATGGCGAGAAAAGATGGTAAAATCCATTAATTTGCCAAATAAAATTTATTTTCAATAGAAAAAAAGTTTCTGTTTTCTGAAAGGAAATAAAATTGTTTATCACGACGAATGTTTATGACTTAATCGTTTTGTCTCTGATTTCATGGCGCAATGTTTGTTTGTGTTATGAAAATTCCCTTTAATTGTTTGTAATTACGAGTTGTACTATTATCGGAACATTTAAAAACTGAAAGTTATATTTTGATTTCTGAAAATTATAAAATTTTCAATGTGGATTGAAATTTGAATTCTTTAAAACCGTTAAATATTGAATTCTCAAAAGCCGTTAAATTTTGAATTTTCAAAAGAATTTTCAAAAAAAATTCAAAATTTTGAATTTTCAAAAGCCGTTAAATTTTGAATTCTCAAAAACCGTTAAATTTTTAATTCCAAAAAGGCGTTAAAATTTGAATTTTATAAAACAGTTTAAATTCTGAATTCTCAAAATATCATTTAAACCTGAAGAGGCACCAGTCTAGTACTCTAGAATAAAATGTTCCATTTTTACAATCTGTTACCTCTGTCTTCTTATTTTACAATCGTAAAAAATATCCATAAAGGTTCAAAAATCATTAATTTATCTCTATTTTTCATCTCTTTTATCTTTCTGGTGTTTATCAGGTTCGATTTCACTGTGAAACAGTTACAAAATAATAGCCAAGAAAGACGCAAGATCAAAAGCATCACAGTATAATAATTTAAAGTGCTCGAGGCAGTACAAGAAAAGCGAGAGTGTGCTTAAAGGCCAAGATTCTTCTTTTTTAAGAGAGCGGAAAGATGTTATCCGATGTCCAGTTCATTTTCATTTTCAATTACCATCTTATTCACAGAGAGTCTTCATTGCATTGTAAACGATTCAATTTGTTCAATTATTTGCGGCACCATAGCTATCGAAAATAAACGAATAAGAAGCACAAGAATATAAAGAAAGGAGACAACAGACAATTCCATATTTGATTTCGAAGTTTATATAAAATAAAATATGAGTGTAATAATAATGAATATCAGCACGACCACAGCAACGCTATATCCATCAACAACAAATTTGTCGATGGCTCTCCACAATAATGACTCGGTTTTTGAAAATGAGCAGCATATCACATATCAAACGGCTGCTGAATATGCGACGATGCCAACAACAATGACCACGGTACGTAGTTTATGTGAATTTTACGTGAATCTGTAAATGATTCTAGTTGCTCGTAAATCTTTGCCATCAGCCATTCATTTTATATAACGTAAATCTACATATTTTCTGTCTTCGTCATATAAAGGAGAGATTTACTGCACATATAAGTGCATATCCAACTCGTATGGATGGTTTAATTGATTCTTGTTGAAGCTTTAATTATTGTTTTTTTTTCAAAATGGCGGAAATTCTCCCACCTGAGATTTTTGTGATCGAATTTAAAGAGAACTTGACTCAGACTAGACTTGTAAATGAGCTTGAACTATCAAAAAATCGTGAGCAAAACAGAAAATATGTAAAAACTTATACAGAATGGTCTAAAATGTAATAAATTTGAAAGTTTTCTGTTTTTGAAAACAAAATGGCGGAAAAAAATTTTGGTTAAAATTCTCAACTCAAGAGTTTGGAGTTTCGATGATTTTATTCCTGTTCCAGCATTCAGATGACTAAAATCTATCCAGCATTTAGATGCATACAAAAATCCTCAAGAATTTAATCCTTAAGCAGCTTTGAAAGTCACTAATTCCATATTTTGAGTATTTCAGTCAACAAAACAAAAAGCAGCAGGAAATTTTAATTCAAAGGAATTAATTTTCATGAATTGTCCTCTTACTGTAAAACTCAATGATCCATGCTACATACTTCAAAAGACTAACGAGCACATACACACATCATTCTCTCGTTCTATTCAATTATTTAAACAAAGAATTTTGTTTTCTCCTTGATTAATTTCAGATTTATGACCCGACCATGGCGTCAACATTGACAACATCAACAATCTCCAGCATAACTAAAGCCACTACTGAGAATGTAACAAATGATGAAATTAATCAGTTTTATTTTTATGAGGTAAGAAACTTTTTCTGTCTAATTCTACAAGTACATTAGCATCGTCTGACCTTATTAGTATCAATCTGTGCTAATCAATAACCTCTAATTATCCTTTTTGATAAAAGGAGTCTCTAAGTAATTTCGGGTAGAAGAAAAACAAAAGTGCTGTTAGCACTTAATTGCTTAATGAAAATTGAACACACTTTTTCATCCTTCGACCAGGGGCATCTGCAAAGAAGCCGTTCATAAATGACGTCACGCAAAAAACGAGATTTTTAGACACCCTCCAAAATTTCAGACTCTTTTTATATCTTAGGCTTCAGCAGTATATTTTTTGTGCCGTAATATTGCTTATTCAGATGTATGACCCACCATAAATCAACCAGGCTATATAGAAACATTAAGTTAGTTTGCACATACTTGTTGGTTAAATATTCAAAATTGGACCGGTTTCTAGGACTACCTGGAATACCCTACCCTACCTACCCCACTAGGATACCTGACCTATCCTACCCTAGGGTATCCTTGGGTGAAGGGAAGGGATAGAGCAAGAAGGGGGACCCTAGGGTATGCTATCCTCAGTAACCCCAGAAACCAGTCCCTCTTGAACTAGATTTTGATGGCTGAGTTCCCATTTTTCCGTCTTAAGAGTCTTTAATCATTAACCGAAAGATGAAATACATTGTATCTGATCGTTCCACATATTTTTGTTTTTATTCCTTTTGATAATTATTCTTAGTTTACTGTTTACACTTAATAAACGCGCGCATCATCCGCTCTCAATTCATTCATGTCAATTCTCAGAAAGCAATTTGACAGTACCTTGTTGTACGACATGACGCCAAAGTGTCTTGATAAATTCACTGTCATTATTTAATGTGAATGAATGAAAGAACCGCACAGATATAAATTAGTTCGAATGCCACACATCGCTTTCATTTCATCCTCAATATATGTCAACGGGGGAAAATTGTTAAAAGGCATGAAAATGATGTGATTAATATTATTTTCTTGTTCGGCCAAAAAAGTCCCACAGTGAAAAATCTTTTAAAATATTTTACTATTCAACACCTCTTTCGTCATAGCAAACAATAATAACAAGACATTAATAACCAACAGATGTGTTATATCAGCCATTAAAAAAATTTCACTTTTCCTCTTAAAAAATTTAAAAAAGATTTGATGAATTCGAGCGAAAATTGATAGAAGTTAATGAACTCATTTCCCCCGTAAACATTAGCGCTGTGTGTGAGGAAATTTTGAGATATACGTTATGCTTCATAATACGTCAATCTTCTTATTTTCGCCTTATTAAATTGTTTACGTAAATTCTTTATAGGTTTTATTAAACAGTAATGAATTATGAACAATATTTATTGAATATGTCAAATCTTTTATGCCTTGCACAGTGAATTTTTTAAAGTCACTAAAATTTATTTATGAATCATGTCAATAATTCTGTCATCATGTTCACTTTACGAATACTTTAAGAATTTTAATGAACAACGATTATTAAGTAAATTGAATTAATTTAAATTTTGCAAGAATTTCCACTTTTTTGGCGCCTAAATCACATTTGTATTGAATGTTTTTTTTATTATTTTGCGGAATAATAAGTTAATGTCATGCAAACAAATGTTTTATGAATAAATTTTAACTTTTGCACTTCTAATTTACATTTTTTTATTCTCAAGCATAGCATTTAATTTGATTTATTTAAAGTTTAAAGCAGAAAAGCGATGAAAATTATGCAAAATAAAAATATGTTTATATAATTTGGTTCTTTTTGAATTATTCTATGAGGATGAATAGAGGCGTAGCCAGGGGGTGGTCTCTAGGTTCCTGGGAACCCCTCCCTCGAAATCAAAATACAAGGTTATATTACAGTAGTTTTTTTTTGAAATAAAAAATTGGGCACCCCCTTCAAAAATCCTGGCTACGCCCCTGACACCCTCTAACCTCCCTTCTCGAAAATGTTTTGGCTATTACTCTTCTCTGAATCAAACTACTTAGTCCCTAGAACATTATAGCTCAAAAATTATGAGATCTCTTTTTATTGAGAATTTTTATCTCAAAATTTCATCGATAATACGAAAACATATTTTTTGCATTAAAAAAATATCACAGCATAGAATGAAAGTTTCTGGCTACGCACAGTGTTGATATCCAACTTTTTTGTACATTTTGTTGACTGACTTTTTTGTACATTTTAGCATAATGATAATTTTCTGTGGTTATGACACGAAACAAACAGATCAATTTATTATTATATTCTAAACTAGAAGTAGCTGAAACAGTCGAACACCCAGACAGAAATTGTCTAGACTGAATGTCAAGGCATTTTAAAATCCAGATTTCTGGGTATATACTTGCATCTGCACCTACCCTCACCCTTGGGTATACACTTATTCCTACACTAAATTTATATCTTACACTGGGTGTATACCCTAGTATAGGAATAGGTGTATACCGTAGGGTAGGTAGTATGTAATGAGTTCTTTGTAATTTTTTCAACTTTGAAGTTGTGTATACCCTCAGTGCAGGCACTTGGACTAAACAATATCTGAATCAAAACAACATTTTTTATCCTTTTCTAACTGAAGTATACTACATTACCTTATTAATTTCCATAGAAATCAATGTATTGTACTAGTCTAAGCATGCATGTTAACAACACTGCCTACGCTCCTGAATCATGGCATACTAATATGACACGTATCGCATTATATTAATCTCTCTTATAGTATCTGAAAATATTCTATATCCGAAAGCGTCGATACTGTTATCCCATTACCCACATCGACAATCTCCATATGGATACTCGATACCTTATCTGATGTTACTCTCTTGAGGAAAAAAAATGCTCGTGACTCCCACATTAGGGTTCATTCTCAAATGGGACGCTTTTCATAAATGAAGAAGAAGGGGGGAATTTAAATATTATATTTTTAATCGTTGATTATTTTTGGACGTCATTGATGAACGTCTCTAAGGACGTCTCTAAAAATTGAGAATTAACTTCATTTTTGAATTTATCACGAAATAGTGTCATCAACTCCAGATCGAAACCCTATAATTAATTTTAGACGTCACTTATGAACAAATCCCCTGGTCATTTCGCATAATCCAAGTTGAAAATTTATACTAGTCTCATTAATAAAATCAGTAGCTGATGGAGCAAATCAAGACACATTAATCAGTCTTTAAAGAGCTGTTTAACTGTTCGTATAAATTATTCAATTTTATTCGCCTTTTATTCACCATCTCTGATATCCAAGCATACATAAATAAATACATAAAACGAGGTGGAATGTTGCCGATGCTCATTTTAGGATTTTTTAATGTAAATTTCTGCTGCAAACGAGTGAGCAATAAAACGTGCTAATAAATTCAAGTAACAACATCATAAAAAAAACTAGCAGAGCAATTTCTCTCAAAAGGTGTCAAGTAATCAGTCGCAAACCATAATTCAATTCAATTCATTTCTTACTTAGTTTTCTAAAATAAAATAGACATTTGATGGCGATATATCGCATATGACACGAATCGCATACGAAAAAGTTGGAGTAAAAAAATATGAAATGAAAAATACGTGAGAATAATATTCAATCACTTTCAATTATCTCCGATGCATATCTGCTTTAAAAATGAAAAAAGTGAAAAAATCAAACAATTTTCGGGCATCACAAAAAATAACAAAAATTTAAAATTTTCACTTTTGTGATTTTTTTAAAATTTAAAATAATTTTATGACTATTAACATTTTTGAAATTATTTTGACCGTTAAAATTTTCAAAAAAATTTTGCATACGAAAAAGTTGGAGTAAAAAAATATGAAATGAAAAATACGTGAGAATAATTTTCAATCACTTTCAATTATCTCCGATGCATATCTGCTTTAAAAATGAAAAAGTGAAAAAGTAAAAACAATTTTCGGGCATCACAAAAAATAACAAAAATTTAAAATTTTCACTTTTTTGATTTTTTTAAAATTTAAAATAACTTTATGACTATTAACATTTTTGAAATTATTTTGACCGTTAAAATTTTCAAAAAAATTTTGACCGTTAAAATTTTCAAAAAAATTTTGACCGTTAGAATTTTTGAAATTTTACTGACCGTTAAATTTTCTTAAATTTTGCAATTATAAAAAAATGTTCCAAATGTCCGCAGCATGAGTAAAAAGATCAACTTGCCACTCATATCCAATAAGTAACTTCATTTCACCGAAAAAAATTCAATTGAATATCCATGAATGAAGATGAAATGATACAAATTGGGTTCTTTTGTGCTTCGAATTTTCAAGTACACTGACTCTATTAAGTTACAAATATTTTTATTTATGAAATAAAAATAAAATTAAGGCAAAAAAGATCGCAGTTGGTAGGACTTGAACCTACGCTCCCAGAGGGAATCTGATTTCTAGTCAGACGCCTTAACCGCTCGGCCACAACTGCTTAAAATGACAGTTTTTCATATTCAATATGGCTTATCACTTTTTATCAGCCTTGTTTTTCACTCAATAATACAACATCATAAAATTTGTATTAAAACTTTATAACACGACAATATTGTTTGGATTAAAATGCTCTGTAAATATTTGAATGTTTTTGTTTGTGTCACATGCAACAATGAGAAATTGTTCCACCTTCCCATATGTTTCATACAACGTGTCATCAACATACAGCAACACGAACAATGTGGATACAGTAAATGATAAAAATACACTCATTCTCATCTGAGTAAACAACAGGCTGTTGCAAATATTCAATAATGAAAATAATTTGCTCTAAAATTTCTCGTGCCATTTGTTAAATCGTGCATAAAATTTATTCTACTTCTTATTTTTTCGTTCCAATTAATTTGATTTATATTAAAAAATCCATTAAGTTAGGATGTTATTATTTATCAGAAAATATGTTTAAAAAAATTAACATAAAGATTTCTTCTCATTTGATTAGTTAATTTTTCATAAAATGTACGAAGAAAGGCAAGCTTATAGCCAGAGGGGTTGAACCCCACCTCGAACCCCCTTCCAATGGATGACAACAGTAGAATTAGACGTAATTTTTTTTTTGAAATTCAAAACTGTTTCACAAATATTTCGAAGTGTCAAAAATTTTCATATTTTTGTTTTTGAAAAAAAAAATTTCATCATGTCGCCCATTGGCATGTAGTTTTTGTAAATCAGTTGAACAGCTCCAGATCTTCATCTCTGTTAAATATCAAGGACGTCATTAATCTACTTAACCTTAGGCATTTTACTTCAGTTTGTGACTGTTTAAAACACAGTCAATATTTACATGCGATACTGTAATGAGTGGTGCCACTTCAAATGATAATCCTCAGAAAATTATGCGGTTGCTATCGTTGAATATAAACAACATAAAGGTTAACATCTGTGCCAATGTTTTAAACTTTATGAATTTGTGATTACATTCTCATATTAAACATGAGTTTTTGTAAGATGAAGTGAAGCTGACATTTTCCTGTGAGTTCCTTATGTCAAGGAGATAAACTATTTTGATGGGGTTTTGCGTAGCTTTATATATATTTATATTCATAATTTGTTTTGAGGACTTTTACTCGGTTTTGACGGTTCAAAAAATCTCACTCAGAACGCCCCCTCCCTCCTGTAAAGTTACGTAATAAGTGAATGAAAAAAATTGAAGGCCAGATTGTCTAGGTGTCTGACCACCTGGAACAGACTTTGCCTAATTAAGTCACCTTGCTTAACAACACTGCAAACATCTTAATTTTGAGAGACATCAAAGAAAAAGAATTCTCAGAAAAGCTTCTTACAAATTTCTTCAAATCAAAACTTGCTGCTTTCAAGCTGTTAGTTGAAATGCGTCTTTGAAATTAAAATAAATAAATATTTGAATTGTAGTGATTTAAATACAGGCAAAAACCCACGTAGTGGGAAAAAATTCTACCACTCCTGAAGACACCTAGACTCTAGAGTGACATATCCAGGGAGGTCAACCTCTCAAGTATCCTGGATATTCCCTGGGTATAAGATCTTCCTACACCTTTTCCACTAAGAAATATTCAATGATTTAATATTAATGTATAAGATACGGTTAGTGGAAAACCAACAAGTGGTTCTCCCACTGTTAAAATATTATTTCTCTCCATCAAATCCTAACATTTGTGTAGGAGAAGCTTAACAATATAAATAATCATAATGGATTCGTTATAAAATGAGGATTATTTATATGATGAAGTAAGTTAATTCTTAATGACATTTTTAAAAGATGTAAAAGTTCAGCTCGAAAAGCATCTTAAATTACCTTTTTCATATTCATATTTTTTTTAATTTGTTGCATACAACAATAATAAATGCGATGGTTCTGGTTTAGAGTGGACTGTATTTTATTGACGATAAAAGAATGAATACTTGTTAATTGTTTAAGGTGTGAATTTGTACTAAGTTAATTGAAGAAAACGTTGATTACTATGATTGAATATTTGTGTTGCTCAAATTGTAGAAATTGCGTTCAACAATTAAATCTTTATTTTTTTAAGTATGCAAAAAAGTCATGTTGTGTGTTTAAGTCAGTGTTGTCCAACCTTTTTTGAGCCACGGCACACCTTGATGGTAAACCAAGACCAAAACCGCACACAGCGTGCGGTTCGTGTTATTTTCAAAAAATTTCTACGGCACACCAGTATGCCGCGGCACACAGGTTGGACAACACTGGTTTAAGTTATAAGAATTTAGGCTTGTCAACTTTTGTTACTTAGTTTTTGATCTAATTTTAAACTCGTTTTTTATTCAGAATTTTGAGCTGCAAGACGAATGTTGTAAATTCGTGATCCGATCATTTCTTGCTTTGTTGAGAATCATCGATTTAGCCAGAAATTTTTTGAAGAAGGGATTTTCAAATTTTTGGAAAAAAAAGGAAAATTTGGGGGAGGAGTTTCAGATTTTTTCTCGAAAACCCTAGAAATTGAAGAATTTTTGGGCTCAGGGGCTTAGCCAGGATATTTGAAGAGGGGGTGCCCAATTTTCTATTTTTGAAAAAATCATAGTAATATAACTTTTGTATTAAATTTTTATACTTTTTAGACATTACGATTGATTTTGAAAGAAGTCTTGAACATTTTTCTGTAAAGAAATTAATTTTTCGATTTTAAAAATAAATATTTTTAAAAATTTATATTGAATTTTGACCTAAGAACTCCCCCTGGCTATACCCCTGCCCTGGCTGAGAACTATTCTCAAGAATTTGTTTTATAGTATTTGTTATTTGCTAGATTGCAGATGAGTAGATTTTTTTTCGAATGTTGAGATCTGAGTTTCTGCTGATCAGAGGGTAAAGCAGTCTGAGTTCTGTCAATCATATAACCCACATTCGTCTGTAGCAGCCATATACTTTCCAAATCTACTTGGTGCTCGAAAATGTGCGATGGTTCATTCACTTTTATGTTTAAATAGGAAGTAAGGGAAGTTAGAAGTTATGTGACACAAAAATCTATTTAGTTTTACGATAAAAAAGGTCTAAAAAATAAATTATTGTATGGACGTTATCGATGAGCAACTATCAACCACAAAAAAATTAGGACAAAAGTCATTACCCTCACAAAAATAGCCTTATCCAATAAAGACATCATAAATAAAAGTTTTACATCTGCTCATCAAACCCGAAACTAATTTCAAAGAGCAATAAGGGGTTTTTTACAAATTTTGTCACGCTTTAGTAGGGAGGGGGTGGGGGATGAAGACAAATTATTTCTTTGTTTGGAAACTTTTGACAAGGGAGAGTGGTTTTCGAAAAAGTCATTTTTTACAAGACGTAATTTACGAACGACCCCTAATCAATCTGGTTCGTAAGATCGTAAAACAAAAATAGCAGATTGTCATGAAAAGCATAATCACATATTTCACAGACAAAAGCAGCATAGAAGAAATAATTCTGAAAATGACAAAGCCTTATTATGATATAAAGTATTAAGGATGAAGCAATAAATGTGTTTGCACATTAGTATTCAACACGATATCAATATAAAATACGTTAACATATTGGTTTCATCGTCGGTAAATTTACATTCATTTTATTCCCACCATTCATCTTTTTCTGCTCCCACCCCATGCAGACTCTGTTTTCTTATTGGACATACATAATAAATCTTTCATAATGTGGTCGAGGAAATGGAAGAGACAAAGAAGAAGTTCTATAAATTGCCATATGAGTGTGTATGGAAAATTAAAACGATTAAGGATGCAGAATTGGGTCAAATACCATCCGACTTTGCTCCAATTTCATTCCCAACTATGCTCATCCGCTTTGGGATTTCTTGATTCATTTTTTCATGTCTGCACTATGAAAGGAGATTTTTCTGTCCACGATAAAGTCATCATTGGAAGTGTCTTCGACTTCAAAAGAACATAACTCACTTTTACTTCTTTTATATCCCCCCAAAGACATGACACTTACATTAAATCAGATTCATACCAAAAGATGTTGTTATAAGATAATAAATACATTCAGGGAAATGAAAGAGAAAAAAATTCTGATTTTTGTCGTAATTAAATTTGAAAATATGGTGACAATTTCCACCAAGATGTGCGTAATGCTGTGTCATATATCATCACAATGTTGAATATTTTTTGCGACCTTTTCTCGTTTAAACAATTTCTTATTTATCCTTCTTCTTTATGTCTTATGCTCTTAAATAAGTTACGAAAATTTATTATGCCATTTATAAGAGATAAATGATAGGGATTCGCACCCAATTTATTTGGGTAACACTCTTCATAATGTGATAATAATTTTATTTAACGTACAACTATCAAACTTGTGGGAAAATTGTTAGATGTCTGAGAAACAAATAAAGAATATCTTTTGGTGCAAAAATAGGTAAAGAAAATAACGGTCGAATTTCTTTTGAAAATTAAGGTTCAAGAAATATTTCAAAAAGTAATGGTCAAAAATTATTTAAAAAATTGTCGTTAAAAATACTTCATAAAAATAACGGTCAAAAATTATTTGAATATTAACGGCAGAAAAATATTTGAATATTAACGGCAGAAAAATATTTGAATAAAATAAATGGGATAGTAAATTCAATAGAATACAAAAAAGCCAAAAATTAAATGTTTTAACATTCAAAAAATATTCATAAATGCATAAACAATAAAAACTTTCAAAAAAGTATAAAATTTAAAAAAAACCACTTGAAAAAATCGCAGTTGGTAGGACTTGAACCTACGCTCCCAGAGGGAATCTGATTTCTAGTCAGACGCCTTAACCACTCGGCCACAACTGCTTAAAGTTTCATAAAATCATGACTGAACAAAAACACAAGTTCTGTTATCAAATTTGAATAAAAAGAAGATAAAGAATAATTCTTTAAATTTTCATTTTAAATGTAATTTGGGAAATACGTTCATATAGAAAATTAAGTACATTTCCGTGTAGAAAAAAATGAACGAACAAATGTTACTTGAGTAAATAGCTTTTCTAAATTGATATCATTATTAAATTCTTGAACAATTTCATTCAAGCACTGCTCAACGGAGCAGAAGCTCATCATGAGCTGATTTTTATTCGATTAATATACAAGATCAGTACTAATGGATATATTATCCAATCTGAAAAACTTCAATAAAAAATGCTTCAGAATATTTCTGTACACGATCCTGCTAATCCTGATCAAAGCCTTCAATTTTAGATAAATTATCATGGGAAGTGATTACATCAGGCTCCATTAGGATTTTTTCCTCGTAACATGTAATTGCGTAGCATGATCCACTGAAACATCATATTTATCAAATCCTTCAGTCTTAACAATAATTGAAGAAGGTTCTTCCCACGTTCATAAGACTTTACACAAAGCATTTAAAAAAACCTCTCACAGCTTCAAAATTTATCCACCATCAAGGTTAAGATGACAATGTCTATCAAAATAATTTCTTGTCAATCACATAATGGAATTACTTTCCATCTTTTAAGGGTCGTTTACTTATTATGTAACGCAAAACCAATCGAATTTTCAGACACCCTTTCCCCCCTCGTTACAAATTTTTCACAAAAAAAAATTATTTTGCCAGTTACAAAATCTCAGATCCCCTCCCCCTTCAAAAGCGAACCTAATAAGTGAATTTAAGAAATATTTTAAGAAAATGAAAAACTTTTAAATCTGGATTTTGGATGTCTTTAAAGGAGATTATTAAAGATTTAAACACAGGAGGCATAATGAGGAGCTGAAAATAAAATGGCAAAATCATGACTTGAATTTTTTTGCCTACACATTTTTTTCTTTATCGTAAAAAATGCTACAAATGAAATCCAACAGAAAATGAAATGCTTGAAATTTTCTTAAGAGCTTTTGTTCTTGGAAAATCTGAAGCAGGAGCATATTAAGATGCGGTTATAAAAAAAAGAATAGTAACCGTTAAAGTTTCCTAATAAACTTGTAAAAATTGAGACAAATGAGCCTGTCTGACATACAAAAATCGAATTTAAATATCCCAGTTTTGAAAAATCAAAAAATAACAGTTTTTATATGAAATTTTAAAGAAAATTTAATGTAATTTATCATTTGTAACCATAACAAAGCTAAATGCTTTGTGTAATCGATAAAAGCATTAAGAAAATGAGTAAAAAAATTCAACGGCTTTTTGAAATTCAAAATATATGAGCTGTGTATTTTAACACCCCTAGATTTTCAAAAAGTCTATCAAACTTGAATTTCCTTCATTGGACTCTTTGGTATACCGAATAGCCTGCCCACGACACCAAAAAATCTTGTGAATTCATTGTTATGCAAGAAAATTGATTATAAAAAATTAATTTACCCCTCAATTAAATTTTTTGTATGCTCCTGAATACAGCTCTCTACAGGTGGATATAACTTCCGCATGGCAATATTATTTCACATTTTTTATTCATATTATTTACGTAAAGTAAGACGAATTTGACTTAGCTTCATCTTAAAATGAAAACAAAAGCAGAAATAAATCTTCTCGTCATGTTTGTCTATACTTGATAACACATAATACATTTAGTCAGGTTTCTTCATGGTTTCTTCATCATCAACATGTTAACATCACATAAATATGTGAACACTCTTAAATTTTTCATTCAGCTTCTCCTCAAATTTGTTATGCTTCACTAGAACACATTCTTATTTCTAATTTGGAAAAGTAAACTCTCTGGGGTGCTTTTCGGAGCATACATAAGATAAAAACTAAGAAGACTCTTCCAATTTAAGAAATTATTTATTTTTTTATTCTTTTGTGTTTGTTTGAAGGCGTTAGTGAAATTTGACAACACATGCGTTTTTCTTATAGAACTTTGGGATATTTTTTAGAATATTATATTTCCTTTAAAATGCCTTTCAGGGTCGTTTATTATTAATGTCAAATATTGAGGGTCTGAAGCTACGCAATTTTCGTATAAATATGGCCTTATGGCAGGGTTAACAGGTAATATGTAGCTTAATCATTCACGTACCATACCATTAGAATTAACAACAAGTCTAAAAATTTGAGTATAAATAACGAGAAAAAAAACTTTTGACCCTCCTTAAAAAATTACTATCCTAGGCTACCCCCCTCGAAAAGGAATCATAAAATCTCTACAATTTATGAATGCTGTTTATTATGAACTTGTTATCAACCCCAAAAGGTCATTCAAGTTTATAATGAAATAAAAATTTACCAACCTTTTGCTTAGTATTGTGGAAGATATTTTCGAAAATATATTATATTACGAAGCAGATTGCTTGTAACCAAGTAACATTTTTTGATACTTTATGCATCAATTCAATAAATAAAAACACAATAAAAGGCTGTGTAATTTAATAAAGTGTCTCTTTTATTGAAAAAAAAAATGTTTGAAGGACATTTTTTGGATTCAATTTAGAGATTGTGAATGCTTCGTGATTTTGATGTTTGATCAAGCTAGATTGAGCCGATTTTGCCGAGCTTTAGTGTAACGTGGTTTTGAGAAAGGTCTTGTTTTTTAAAACAATCATTAATTTAAATAATTTTCAAATTCCTATATATTCTTCATGAGGCGTGCTGAGCTCTGAACATGAGAACAAAAATAATAGAACTCTAACCACGAGCCTAGCATCTCGTTCAGAATCTCACTATTATGAAAAATAATTTGAATAAATTGAAACTTATAATAGAATCAAGAACAAAATGAGAACCATAAAACATTTATGTTATTGAGGTTCAGTTATCAAAATATAATCAAGATCCCAAAAACGCAAAAGACATTAAGGAATTCAATATAAAATGATCCAATCTCATAGCTTTTTTTACTACTCTTGCGACTAGCTTCAAGTATGGGAATGTGTACTTCTGACAAAATTATTATTATTCATTTGATTTTTTTTAGTCCCATAGCTTGTAGATAAGTCTATTTTATAAAGCTCATGTTTGGAATCTTTAGGGATGTAAAACTTTATGATATAAGCGTTTCCATGGTATTCTGTATTTTAAATTCATATTATTTGGTATTATGTTACGTCAATTCTATTGTTCTAAAGCAGTTGAATAGTTGAGATGCGGATAAGGGATCATTCACATATGACGTCCATCAAAAAATGGGATTTTTAGAAACCCCCCCCCCCTTGTCACAAAATTTTAATTCAAAAAAATTTCTTTAATTTAAAGTGTCACAAAATCTCAGACCCCCCTCCCCCATAAATCATGGACGTCATAAGTGAATGACCCATTTTTATTTTATAGAAAATTTTATAACAAGAAGTAGATCCACTGGCTACGCACCTGGACGTAATTTACGAATGACCCCTACGCGCGGTTTCGATTCATCACCAAATCAATAGTTTAAAAATGCAAGATTAGAATTAATTTTTTGTAGAAAAAAATTTAAGTACGTAATAAAAAATTATGAAACCTATTAAAGCTTCCCACAATAACCATTTGTCACTTTTCACAATAGATAAATGTGAAAATGATGAAGGTCATGAGATATATGAGAGTATTATCTGTCAGATTTGAAAGTTCGATTATCATCTACAGCTGAGTTCATCTCTCTATCTAAATCCCATCATAAACGTCGCAATTCCCAGCAACATAATTTAACAATTCGTATAGAAAAAGTTTCAATTTCAATGTGAACATTGTAAGGAATGTGTGCATATGTGATACATAAATTGAATCTGTAAAGAAAACCCAAATAAATATTTTCCATTGCATTGGGGATAAATTTTCTATTTACATCAATCATTGTGTTTGCTTAAATGCTTGATTGTCATTTTAATTTCCTTTCTTCTTTTACAGACAGAACAGTTTACAGTTTTGTGGATACTCTTTGCTGTGATTGTGTTAGGAAATAGTGCAGTTCTTGTCACGCTATACTTAAATAAACGAAAATCCAGGATGAACTTTTTCATTAAGCAACTTGCTATTGCAGGTAATCAAAGATAGTTGCAAATCTAATCTAAACAAAAATAGATGAATCTAGAATAAATAAATTTGCAATCAATATTTTAAAATAAAAATATCATTCTCTGTCCTTTTCAGATCTCTGTGTTGGCTTACTCAACGTTATGGTCGATATAGTATGGAGATTTACAGTTACATGGGAAGCAGGAAATCTTGCATGCAAATTTATAAAATTTATGCAAGCTCTAGTCACTTATGCATCGACCTATGTACTTGTGGCTCTCAGCATCGACCGCTATGACGCTATAACACATCCGATGAACTTTTCCAATTGCTGTACGTTCCATCTATATTTTAAGTCAACGATTAAATGTTTTTGAAGGCACATGTTTGAAAAGAAAATATTTTGTTATGTCTGTATTTTGTCCATCTGTTGTTTCGATTAGTAGAATACCTTACCATGAGATATATGAAGAGTTAGATTGGCCTCCTGAGTATGCCTAGGGCAAACCTGCTTGTGACAAAGACCTAGGTTGATAGTCATGTGGTCCAGATTAATGTCTAGTCGTGTTATTGCCTAATTGAGATATTATCCCAATAAATATTTATGATTTAGGCTGACTCAGGCATTTGGGTTAACAGTACTCTATCCCAGGTAGGTAGGGTATACCCTAGAGTGCCCCTATTTATCCTATACTTTCCTAAACATAGGGTACCCTAGGGTACATTAGGTGAGGTATCCCGGGTAGCCTAGAACCCGGCTCTTGGTATCAAAATTAGTCAGTAATAATAAAGGTAGAGTATACCCTAGGGTACCCATGCTTCCCACCACCCAAGGGTAAGGTAGGTGCCTTGTTATCAAAATTAATCAACATCAAAAAATGCGTTCATGTCAATCAATATCCTATCTTAGTAATAATAAAATTCCTTACTCATGTGTTTTTATCTTCTGCTATAAATTTAGTTTTTTGCTACCTTTAGGTTAAATATTCAATTAACAGCTTTCTATGTTTTCTCTCTCTTTTATTCATTCACACACTGTCGATGTCTTGTGCATGGACAATATAGGGAAACGTGCAAAATTGCTTGTTATTTTTGCATGGTTTTTCAGTGGACTATTCTCAATACCTTTATTTATATTATACGAAGAAACTGTAATTCAGGGAGTAACTCAATGTTGGATAGAATTAGGAGATGCTTGGCGATGGCAGGTATACATGACATTGGTAGCAACATCACTTTTCTTCATTCCAGCGATTATCATAACATTATGTTATGCAATTATTGTTAAAACTATATGGGACAAAGGTACATATAAAGTACCAAAGAAGGATCGAAAGAGTCGTAATCGATTGAGCTGTGATGAAGAGGATAGAGGAAGTAGACGGGCGAGTTCTCGTGGTATTATTCCACGTGCCAAAGTAAAAACAATAAAAATGACATTTGTGATAGTGATTGTATTTATTGCATGCTGGTCGCCATACATAGTATTCGATCTATTACAAGTATTTGATCATATTCCAAAGACACAAACAAACATTGCGGTAGCAACATTCATCCAGAGTCTCGCGCCGCTCAATTCAGCAGCAAATCCTTTGATTTATTGTCTGTTTTCAGCACAAGTCATGCGAGCACTAAAGTAAGTACAAAAATAGAAAATTAATGTTACTTTTTCGATAATTCATCTCTTTTTAAATCCCTACGTCACAGACGCACATCAGCTTACCGTTGGCTGTCAAAAATATTTTGCTGTAAAGACCCTGGAGATCATTCATCGCATAAATATCTGAGAGGTCAAAGGACACTAACGAGCTCGACAGTAACAACATCTCTCACAAATTCGTCAGCACGCTCCGTATCCATACACCGGCCTCATAAAGTTGTTAATTTTGACCGTCAGAGCACTATTATTGCTGACACAAACAGTAGATGATATTACAGAGAAACTGTATTCCTTTATGCTTAACTTTTATGCAAACAATAAGCTCTCTGTCTCGTTTTTTTCCTATTCCAATCCTACATCATGTGTGGCATTGCATTGAGTGACAATGAACTATATTCCACAAATGACTTCTTTTAAAAATTTTATTCTGTAAATGAGTGGAAAAGCGATGGAAAATAAATGAGGAAAAAAGTATAACTAAGTACATGACAAAAAGATTTCCATCATATTCTCATATCATGAACAGATGGAAACATTCATTTGAAAACTATAAGAATAAAGATAAGTAAAATGAAGATGATGATGGAGGCACAAAGCATATGCACCCACAATGCTGCATGAATCTTTAATATAAATACCAAGGGGTGGTAAATTACTCATTGTTGTCTAATGAAATGTTTGGAAATTTTAAGATTAGATTGTGAAAAAATGAAATTTAAAATAAGGCAGTTTACTGTTGAAAATGTGAAATAAAGTTGTAAAATTTCAAATTTAGTTCAAAATTTTAAAGTTTAGTTGCTAGATATTAAAATTTAGTTTTAAAATTCAAAATTTAGTTCTAAAATTTAAAATTTAGTTCTAAAATTTTAAAATTTAGTTCTAAAATTTTAAAATTCAGTTACTAAAAATTAAAGTTTAGTTCTAAAATTCAAAATTTAGTTCTAAAATTTATAATTTAATTCTAGAATTCAAAATTTAGTTCTAAAATTCAAATTTTAGTTCTAAAATTCAAAATTTAGTTCTAAAATTTAAAATTTAGTTCTAAAATTTTAAAATTCAGTTACTAAAAATTAAAGTTTAGTTCTAAAATTCAAAATTTAGTTCTAAAATTTAAAATTTAATTCTAAAATTCAAAATTTAGTTCTAAAATTCAAAATTTAGTTCTAAAATTCAAAATTTAGTTCTAAAATTCAAAATTTAGTTCTAAAATTCAAAATTTAGTTCTAAAATTCAAAATTTAGTTTTAAAATTTTAAAATTCAGTTACTAAAAATTAAAGTTTAGTTCTAAAATTTAAAATTTAGTTCTAAAATTTAAAAATTAGTTCTAAAATTCAAAATTTGTTTCTTAAATTCAAAATTTGGTCTTAAATTTTAAAAATTAGTTCCATAAATCGAAATTAAGTCCAAAAATTAAATTTAAAAATCTAAAATTTGAAATTAAATTTAATCAATTGGAAAAAAATTAAAAAACAAGTAAAAGTCACCACCCCTTGACAACTTTATAAAATGCATAAGATGCATAGAAAAATTTTTTGTATGAATAAAAAAAATGTTTTACTTTCCTTCTTGTGTATTACAATGTGGAACAAATAAACAGATCTAGATCAAAATTATCATTCTTGGCATTTACTTTTTCAATTACTGTCGATGAAAATGAGTGGAATTAAATGACCATAAAATTCTTTACAGCATTAATTCACCCACATTCAACAGCTTTTACAGTGAGGATTTAAAGTGAATGTTAATTACATTTTCCATTTTTGTTCAAGCATCATCACTTAAGAACTTAATCCGCATGGTATACATACAAATAAGATTGCAAAACCGATGAAAAAATGAAAAACTTTTGAAAAACTCAGCACAACCTTTTCATCCGTTTAATCAAAGCATTTTCTTTGATGTTTCTGTTCCTGTTTAAGTTTTTAATTTTGTTTTTATTAAGTGTAAAGTTTTAAAGCTCGTTTGTGGTTTCATCTTCTATAAAATCCTTCAAAAGTTTTAAAATTTCAATTTAGGTTGTTCCAGTTTTCTTTCAACTCCTTGAACAATCAAAATCAACTTTTATAACATTTTATAAATTAAATTAACAGCATGAATCAAACATCAAGCGGTAAGACCAGTTAGTATAAGAAAGAATATAAAATTAATTACCAGAATATCAGCATTGATTACAGAATCAAGAAACAGCAGTCGATTGTATCATTAATTATATTGGTTCAGTGAAAATGACATTTAAGGTTTTGAAAGACTTTGGATAATTAGTAAAACCTATGGTGTTTTTTTGATTGTTATTTTAGCATATGACATTAATTTAATAGATGTTTTTGACAGCAAAAGCCTGTGTTATAAATTAAAACAATTTTTTATTTTGCTTGAAATGTCACCCAACATCAGACCTCCCCCTCCTCACTATTCATCCCATCAGAGTTGGCACGACACCAGTGGCGTTTGACACAAAACTGGAGCAATTTAAACTCTACCTTTCATTAAAATTTAACAAAAGGGTGGTGAAAGTGGAGCATTTACCCAGAGAAGCTTTTATTAGAGCCTGAAAAAGCTAATAAATTCTAATCAAAAATATAAAAAGGGACGCCATAGACCTTCGTTACACCCCTGGTTGAAAAACAACATGTTTGGTTAATTAAATCTTTCGACATACTGCGATGTCTCGCAGCTACCCCAAAAACCTTGGAACGTAGTTTAATAGAAAATTGTTAAGTACACCTTTTTCCGAATTTCTGACTACTATAAAGAAGTAAGACTAAAAGACCAGAACGTATCGATTTTTGTCACGCTCAATTTTATGTCAAAGATGAAAATAGGATGAAAAAAATTTGTAGTTTAAAAATAGCTGAAAGTGAAACGAGTCTTACAATTTATTTTGCTTTAATTTCGTTATTTCCCTATTGAGATGCAGTAATCAAAAAAGGTAAAAAGTCATCACAAATTCACTGAGCGAAAACTTCTTAAGAATTCATTATATAAAGTTTCACGAGTAAAAGAATACCTTCTCAGAATATCTTGAAATAAAACCTTACTAAATCAAATATGTATGCCAATCAAGCAATAAATTCAATTCAATAATTTCAGCTATAAATTGAATTTTGTTCAAGGACATAACTTGAACATTCAATATTAAACTTTAAATTATTATTCAATTATATTAACTGTCAATAACTAATTAAAAGTAATGGATGTAAACTTCAAGTAGTCTTTAACAGTTGTACTTCTTATAACTAGGGTGGCCATCTGCATGGTTTTTCAACAGAAAGTCCTGTATTTTTCAACACTGTCTTCTATAAATATACCCAGGGTATACTCTAGGCAGTGGCGTAATCAGAAATTTT
The DNA here is from genome assembly GCA_963573255.1 of Chironomus tentans. Taxonomy (NCBI): domain Eukaryota; kingdom Metazoa; phylum Arthropoda; class Insecta; order Diptera; family Chironomidae; genus Chironomus; species Chironomus tentans. The sequence continues at coordinate 13,411,155 of OY754303.1, forward strand.
TTGATTTATAGTAGGGTACCTCTATCCCTACTCCATGGTATACCCCTATTGTATTTTTGAGCAAATTTATCAAATCTCCTAAATTTTTATGAAGATTAGATAGTCATGGTCAAAATACGCATAAAGCACGTAATTTATAACCTACCCACCCCATACTCCTTCTTAAAAGCTTAAATTAAGCTGAAATTTTACCCAAATGTCACCATTCCCCCATAACTTAAACGTTCTTCGTTAAACCATTGCTCCTGATAGACTAAATAAAGAACAGATAATCAAGAGTTTACGTCAAGAAAACAAGAAAACTTTTTAAAAATAAAGTAAGTAAAAATAAAAAAAGGTTTAAAAGATAAATCACCGTAAGAAGACATCAAGCTCTGCGATAAAAATGTAGCAAATATTTGTTCGTCACATGAAATGGATACGTCTATTTATGGGAAGCATTTAAACTTTCCGATATATTTCATTTATAGAATCAATTAGGTGTAAGCCTTCGCACCAGTGAGCTTTGTTCTTGTAATTTATTTTAACTGCTTTTGGGTATAAGAAAAAAATTGGGAATTAAACGCTACTATTTATTTTTAATGGCAAAGTAATGACGTTTCAGGTCAAGCGTTGCTGATAAATCGTAAAAATGGATTTATTTTGTGGGTCGTTTACTTGTTACGTGATAACTGGATGAAAATTTTAAGGACAGTCAGCTTTGGCATTAGATTTTGTGTGGCTTTCTTCAAATTTAATTGGACTCCTCCCCCTCGAAGACTTTTTTGAGGTTACAAAATATTTTAACGACCCCTTACTGATTTTTCCTTTTGTAATAATTTTCTTCCCTATTATTTTTTCATAAATATCCCAATATTGATGCCTAATGATAGAAAATTAATTTTAATGATGATAGAATCTATAAATGGGGAATGATTGTGGATGAATAAATTGGTAATTAGATGGTGAAATAAATTAAAATAATTTTATCAATGGAATCATATAATAAGCGAAACTATGGATATTTATTCCATTTCTATAACTTCCTTTTATTATTTTTTTTAATAAAGCGTAATAAAATGATGAAATGAAACCTTATTTAATAAATTTTTCAACAAAACATTGATTAATGTATTTTAATGGAATTTTGTTCAGCGAACCTTCATCACATTTCTTCTATGTCTTTTTCCTCAATCAACATTTCTCATGTCTGTCCATTTTCTCATAAAATGTTAATTGAATCTCGCGTTTATGAGCTCACGTATCATGAAGATGTTCAGATTAATTTAAAGGCAATTTGGGGATCAATCCCAAAAGACATATCTAAAGTGGTTAATTCTCATGTAAAATTTGAACTAAATTGGACTAAATTTGTAAACTCTCAACAAAGAACTTTGAATTTGTTAGTAAACAATTTCAGAAAAAAAAAGAAATTTACCAAAAACTTTCGGAATTTTATGAATTTCTGTTGTTGAAACTTATTAGTATGTTCAAACAGCAGTAGATTGAAGTTTAACCTTGAGAAATATTAAATTTAAAGGATGTAAATTGATAAAACTTGTGAATAAAATAAAGTTTGAATTTTCGTAAATATTGTTGAATTTTTTCGAAATTAATGTCGAACAAATTTCGAATTTTATTGGAAATGAAATGGTGTAATTAGGTATTGCACTTATACGGTTGCTTAAATAAATTTCTTCAAATGAGCCATTCGGAATCGTTAAATTGTTGGATAGATTACTTTAATTCACATCAATATCCGATACGCGTAATTCAATTTCGACAGACTTATCGAAAGTCTAGGGTTGTTAAAATACACAGGTCAAAAAATTTGAATTTTAAAAAACCGTTGGATTTTTTTTATCGATTTTCTCAAAGTTTCTATGGATTACACAAAGCATTTAGCTTTGTTATTGCTACAAATGATTACTTACATTTACTTTTCCTTGAAATTTCCTATAAAAACTATTATTTTGAAGTTTTTTGGTTTTTCGACTTTTCGAAACTGGGGTATTTAATTCCGAATTTCGTATGACAGACAGACAAATAAGAAATTTTTAAATGTTTATTAGGAAACTTTGGTGACGGTCTTTCCTTGAATTACACGCATCAGATCAATATGACTGATAAGTCTTAGTTTTGTGGCAAAAATTTAACTCACCAACAATAAACACTCATCAGGCTTTAAATTTTACACTTATTTACCTAATTACAGCTTCGTCTTGGCTTCATCTCTCAATTTGTATCATAAACTTTAACTTGACCATACTATTTAGGTCATGCATGTTATGGATATTTTGTTTATTACTTTTTGTTGACATGTTACAAATACGATAACGTCATCAAAATTATGAACAATTCATTAGATTCTTTTATAGTTTCTTCTCCAACGACTTAGTCGTCAAAGATATTTTTGTTGCATTAATGTTTAAAGTGAATAATATTAAATAAACAAAAGATTTACATTGTCAGTTATTTTTTATTGTTTTTATTTCCGCTCACATTACATTTGCGTATCTAGAAAATTTTATGTTGAGATTGAACAGATAAATATGTTGTATGTATGACTCAATTTTTTAAAAGATATTTTTTTCTCTCAATAACTATTTTATAGAATATAATTACTGATATTTATCTATCTAAAAAATATTTTTTAAAAACGACATAAAAATTTCTGATCAAAGACAATTTTTTTTTGTTTTTTCATATATAATAAAAAAGTTAATTTTTTAAAATTTACTTTAAATATATCTTTATTGAATTGTAATTTCAATTATGCAAACATTTCTATAAATTTTGTAAAAATTCGAGACATGAAGGAAAATTTGAAGATTAAAGAAAATTTTCTTGAATAAAAAATTCGGGACGTGAAAAAATTTTTTTAATTTTTTAAATAAGTTTGTTGAATTATCCCAATAAAATTCCTTAAAAGAAAATGTATTTAACTTTTTGTACATACTTAATGTACAAAAAAATAATTATTTAAAATAGAAAAATCAATATCCCAATACTATTGGTTCTACCAGATTTTCATCATTCTGAAATAAGGAAAAGTAAAATAAAATCATTTAATTATAAATTATATTGCAATTATACAAATTTACATGCAATTCATCATCATCTTCCGACGACTCAACTTCAGTTTCATTTTCATCTTCAATTTCTTGATCCTGAACCTTTGGTGGATAAATAACGTGCATGTCAAATTTCTTGGTAGCCTTCGCATTTTCGATAAACACTTTCAACTGAGATTGATGTAAAAAGCCAATCATTTCTCCAAACTTGTCGACTTTGTCAATGTAGAAGAATAATCCATCAATATTTGCTTTAGGGATGGATTTTTCAGGCGATTCTATGAACCGTTTCAGTTGAAGCCCAAATCTTGATGGCAATTCGGTAAAGAAATTGAAGGTGCCATCAAAAGATACAATTTGCCACTTCAAAAAAAAATTAAAATTATACTTCAAAATTAAATTAATAATTTTAAAATCTTACTCGTGAGTATTCTGTGTCATTCAGCTTATGAGTCACTAATTTCATGTCCAAAACAGGGAAAATGATGTTCATTTTCAACTTTCGGCAATCTCTATAATCAGGTTTGCACAATCCAATTTGATTTAGAATTTTTGCCAATGAAACTGAGTTTATTGAATAATTTTCCATTTTAGTGCACCTTAAATTATTAAGAAATTTCTTTCGACTCAATCTCTCAAAGGTTCGACCACAAATGAGAAGTGAGCATCATAACACTCAAAATCTCAAATAATTAGTAATCTTAAACACTCAAGCATAATAACGCTCAAAATCTTATATTTGTATTGTGCATGTATGTATGGTTTTATGTTTCAAAAGTTCAGATTGTTTAGATTAAAAGATATGCAGATGTGTTAGAATTAAAGATAAAATTGCATGAGTCAACCAGTAAGCATATTAAAATCGATTAAAATCGCCTATCCAGAATTTTGTCGAGGGAGGGGTTTTGAAATATTTTTGTATGGAATGGAAAATTTAGGAGGGTTTTGGGATTTTTTCTTAAAAAGCCCTAGCAAATGAAAAAATTTCCCTTAAAAGATAGGGGTTTTGACCCCCAAAACCCCTCCCTGAATACGCCCCTGTATGACAACCAATTTAAAATATAATGATAATCATATTTAGGATGAACCAGGAGAATATAGTTTTAGTTTTAAAAATTTATTGAAATTCTTAAAATTTATGAATTTTTTAATATCTGAACTCAAAAATTTCATTCTGGTTGGGTAAGGGGTCGTTCATAAATGACGTCCATCAAAAAATGGGACTTTTAGACCTCCTCCCCCCTTGTCACAAAATTTCAGACCCCCCTCCCCCCTAAATTATGGACGTCATATATGAATGATCCCTAAGTTCCGAGTTTACTCAAAAAACGAGATTTTTAGAGGGGTCGTTCATAAATGATCCAATTTTTAGGGGGATCTGTCACTGTGTGACACTTCCATACAAAAGAAACATTTTTGTATGAAAATCTCATTTTTTGATAGACGTCATTTATGAATGACCCCACCCAACCTGCCTCTGTTCACAATTTTAATACAAAAAATTTTCTTTTGTATCTAAGTGTCATATAGCGATAGATCCTAAACATTGGATGTCATTTATGAATGAGCTCCAAAGAGAATTTGAAAGAAAACTCACTTTTGTCTAGCCCTCCATAGACTCTAACAAAATCATTAGAAACAGACAAAAACTGTAACTTAGCTCAACTGTTTCAATTCAAAATTATCTGGGTTGTCCCTAGACAGCCACAAAGTTATCATTTGCTGATAAATTGATGAACTTATTGTTGAGTTCCGCAGAGAAAAGTGGATGCTTAATGCCTATTACAATTACCAAAACCCCCACAAAAACTGAGGCATATTGTGCCTTAGTATGTTCAAATATGCTTAAGAATTATCTTAGAAATGTGAAGAATTTTCCCCAATCGTCTCTAATCATCTCAAGTAAATCGAAAGTCTTCTTCTTAGTAAAAAGTTTGAGCAAACTTTTCAGCTCGTGTTCTTCACTGTGAAAACAAACAAATTCAATGAAATTTCCAAAGAAAATGTGCTTTTGAATAACGTAAATGGCTTCAAATAAAAATCTCCAGCATTCAAATAAATTTCTTCCATTTAAGCTTGTCCGACGCGTGTAACATTGATTTATGTAAAGTTGTGATGTAAATAAAGTGATTTCTCATCTCTGTTTATTGTAATAAAAAACCAACATCCTTGATGTGATCCACTTATCAGTCATAAAACTAACAATGTATGATCTCATGCACCCAGATTCAGTCATAAAAAAAGCTGCAACAAGAAATATAAATAAAAATGAACTTCATTGCGAAAGCAGCATGCAACCATGAATCATAACAAATTAGTTATGAATTTATAATCGAAAGATAGCAAAAAAACTGATATGGATCATTAAAAAGTAAGCAACTGTAGTAGATCAATTACAGAAAGGTTTATAACTTTTTTCCTTTCATTTATTTTTCATGAGCTGTTCGCTACGTGAAAATGCATTTAGGAATCTCGTTTCATGCGCATTTTGCCAATTCTCGCTTACTTTACCACATTCATTTGATTCTTTCTTCTTTATCCCGAGTGGTACAAAAGTCATAGCACTGCCACGTCACTAAATGCTGCAATATCAACAAAATGGGTTCTTTGGGACGGATTTTAGGGAGCATTTAGCTCTTTGGAAAGATTTGTCATAAAATGGTGTATAGGATGGGCTGGTTTCTCAGGTATACATTACGGTTTACCCTGGGTTGGATTTCTCGGTATATCCCTACCCCTATGGTATACAAATGGTGTTTGGGAACCCCTGGTATAGGGGTAAGGATATACCCTAGGGTACCTAGTGTATGGTAGGGGTATACCGAGAAACCCAGCCCACAATTTATATTCTATGTCCTCCAAATGTCCCCTTTCCTATAGTTCAATTAATTTTAAATTTTTTATCTGAAATTTCCTAATTTTTAGTTTTTTCCAGAGGTATACCCAAGAAACCAGCTTCAAGATGCCATGTACTAATATAATAGCACTAATAGACACGTAGCTGTGCCATGATACGAAAATGAATTATTCTTTTGACCGCATAAATGTTTCGTGTCGCTCGGGGTTGAGTCTGCTTGCGTTTGTACGCACTGCAAAAAGCGGCATTAATTAACATTAAATTAAATTAACGTTATACATCATATATAGGTGCATTTAAAAAAGAATGCTATAGGCTATAAAAATCATAAAAGTATAAATTTAAAAAAAAATCTAAAGCGTTATTAAAGTAAAAAGAAATGACAAGATCTCAAAACGGAGATAACATTCCATTTAGTTATCGAATGTTTCGTTTAAAATATGTTCCATTCTTTACTAATAAGCTTTTACAATAATTACAATCGATCATTATCTGTTAAATGCAACAGCATTTCAGTTTTGATATTTTTTTTGTTTGATTTGAGCTGCTGTGGATTGGATAGAATGACGTTATTTGTTTTGATTCATATTTTCTCCGTCATTTTTGTTTATGGAAAAAATTTTAAAAATTTTTATTTGTTGATTTGCTGATAGATTTAAGGCAATAGTTTGACATTTATCTCTTTGCTCACAATTTTTAAACACTTTTCAATCTTCCAATTGTCAAATTAGTATAAATTAAGGTAGAATTTCACTAACAAAATTCTCAATTGACAATTCAAAACTTAATTTTGAAAATTAATGCAATTAGAGAATAATTCTTGATTTTAGGACTAGTGAAATGAAAAAATTGATTCCTTATATCTTATTCTACGTATTTATTGTAATTTAAATACTGATTTTGAAGCCAATTTTGTAAAATTTCACTAAAGATATGAAATGAAAATGTAAACAAACAATTTCCCGTCTTTTTTGTTGAATTTTGTAAATAAATTAAGCTAATTCCTCGTTTTGCGCTTTTAAAGTCAAATTTTAAGAAATTTAAATTTATTATTATATAAATTGTGCTTTTAAGCATCAAAAATTATGGGTTCATTTACCCAAAGACCCAAAGACGGACGTCATTTGTTAATGATCCCAAAGTTCAATTTTCCTGCATCCAAAAATCAAGAAACAATCCACACTAGTTGATTAAATGCAAGAAAATGCGCAAGTTTAAATCAGGAATTGGCTGATAAAATGATAAATGCATTTATAAGATACAGAAGTTGTGAATGGGAATACTTAATGCGTTTCTGACATTAAAATATAGCAATTCTTAAAGCATTCAATTTATCATAACTTCTGAGTCAGAAGCTGAGATATGAATTGTACAATCTCGCTTGCAAATGATCTTTTCAATATTTCCAACTAGAGTGTGGACTTAAAGGCTTCCGCATTTCCACAAAAGTACCATAATAAATCACTTCTTTCTTTAAGTACTATCAAAGCTCATTCCATACACGTCTTTTTACTTATTTTAATGAGAAAGACAAATTGGGTTCGATTCGAGTGTAAAGATTTTTGTGTCAATTTTATTTGCAGACTTCAAAAACAATCGAGATGAATAAAAAAAATTGTAGCACGTTGCACTTTTTGTATGGAGAAAGATCAAAAAGAAAGGCGATAAATGATAAATGGCAGCACATGTCTGTAAGAAAAAAAATGAAGAAATAAATTCTGATGAACACTTTGATGATAAAAAAATAAAGTTTCTTGCTTCATTGGAGTGTGCATAGTTAGCTATTATCGCCTTTTGTATATTGAAAACTTTGTTCCTTAACTTTTACTGTGAGTAAAGTTTGGTTTGTTTCGATACTTTTTCTTATTTACGTCAGGGATTTAATGTTTGTGCTAAGCTTGGTTGAGCTTCATGCTACACACAGAGAGATTTGGAATATTTTTATCGAAAAAACATGCAAATTGCACATAATTTTACATCGAGGGGAGTCGACCCACGAATACCGGCTGTTGGAATTTTTTGCATGATGAGCACTTAAATTTTCACTTTGCACTTAGAAAAATAAACGAAACTCACCACTTAGTTACTTAGATCTAAGCTTGAAACTTTATTCGAGTTCTTAATCATCTTATTATACATTTTCCTTATTTCCTTAGTTCTACGCTGGATCTTAGCTTCTTCGAACAATGAAAATGTATGAATCAGAGCGATTCTGAGCGTTCAAAACCTAATAATTTAATTTTTTCTTAATTTGTGTCTAATTTTTTCTTATTTTGTGTCCTTAGCTATCTTACTCTTTTCCTCTATGCTTAGACCTTTCTGCCTTAGTTTTTCTTCTTTAGATCATCTTTAGCACTCAATTTAATTAAAATCACTTAAAAATGTCTTAAAATGCTCTTCTTAGCTTCTTATACGGATTAAAATGATCCGACCAACATGAAGTTGGCTCTAAGTTTTTAGCAACTTAAAGATATGAAATTTGAATTTTAAATGGCAGTTATAATATTCTAAGCTTCTTATTTCTTAAAACTTAAATGTAAATTTTTATTGCATGAAGCAACGAAAAAGTGCAATAAAAATTTTACCACCTGCCCTTTAATATGTTCCTGGAGAGAATTGAATAGCACGTGGCTGCCATAGGTAGTTTAATGTCAAATGGACGTCATAAGTGAACGAACGCTTATTACCTGATCGTCACATGTTAAAATGTTAACGGCTGTTAAATAGACAGGATACTCATTGTTTCGTACTAGTTGCTAATTCTATCGGTACATGAATGATTAGCTAACAAATAAGATATAACCATATAAACCCTCCCTTGAGTACGCCGAAGCTCACAGGCATCGATCGGTTCAGAATTCCAAATTGTAGTCATTTTCATTATAAAACCTTCCATTGAAATCAAATTCAATTATCCCATTTGAAATAGCCATTTTAAAACAATTCTATCCACATCAAACTGTACTAAAAAACCAATCCAACCAATCCAAAATGCTCTCTAGAAATCATTTTCAAATCCCACCATAAATTTCAAGCCTATTGAAAAACACACATTAAGTTAATTGGCAGTCTCGAAAATCCATTTCCAACATACGCTTAACAAGCACTCGAATCTTCAAGCCCACTCATGAAAATTCAATTTGTAACACCCGCGTTCTCGAACCTTGATTAACACTTCATTGAGGATGCAGCTGCACGTCTCATTATTTATAAGAAGGCTGTTGCTGAGTTTGAAATCGAAGGATAGATCTAATAATAATAAAGATGTTAAATTGCAACATGTGTCATTCACATCTTTAATGCTGTGCTGTAAAATCTGTTAATATATCTATCCTGTAGTTTGAATTGAGCGCATTTGTGAATAGGCTGTGTTGTCAATATAGATGTCTGGACCAGCCCAGATCAAAGGGGTTTGCGGGTTTCATTCTTCAGCGGTCAGATGTGACCTGGTTTAACCCAGACATAGTGCAGAATAGTTTAGGAAGATCTAAGTGCTTAGACATCCAGTCACTTAGACTTGCTCAGATTCGAACTTACTATATGGTCAGTCTGATATCAACGAGTCTTATCTTTGCCACTGATAAGTCTAGACTCCGATATTTTAATCGTAAAAAAATCTTTTGTTAAGCAAATACTTACCTAAATTCCAAAAATTGTAAACTAAAGGATTAAACATAAATCACTTCTCAAAATAACAAAAACATCACCGTAATAACTGACTACTGGACATAACAAACAACATCAACATTTCTACCATAAAAAATCGCAATAAAAAAAGCATTAAAGTATCTTGCATCCCATAGTAAACAAATTAATGGATACATCAGTTGAGATGCAGAATAATTATGATGTAAATGGCAAATATACGAAGAGTTTGCACTGTAATTGATGATTATACGTTTTTAAAGCACACTCCATACTACTTTATAGTTTCCAAGTCGTCGATTCACTTTGACTTTCCTTATATCAATGCAGCATTTATGTTTTACTTTATGCTGTATATATGCTCACAATTTATTCTCCATGTTTATCTTTATGCTGATCTCAATAGTTTGTAAATATGGTATGTCTATATGGCGAGTATGACAGTTCATTAAGAAATGATTGATTCAACATTCATCATATCAATCAGTGGAGATGTGAAATGCATTTCTACTTGGGGATTGTTCATAAATGACGTCAATAAAGAAATAGAATCTTTAGACTCCCCTTTGACATGTTAATTTTGGTTAGTAGTGTCACACAGCTCCATACCCCTCCCTACCTACAAGTTAGACATCATTGATGAACGATACCTTGAAAAAAAGAGGTTAGTTGTGTCATTCAACATGAATCTGTAATATTCTATTGTTTCTGTTCATCTTCCATGAGATATTTATTATATTTATTCAATGACATTCAACTGGAAAATGGTGATGCTAAATCCTATTCCTTCAGTTTAATGAGAACGCATTGCTAATGATATTTTATTGGGAGGAATGCAAAATGTTATTAAGGTCACGCTTAATATTTGCTACCTTCACAGTCAATTACTTTACAAAGTTAAAAGAAAATTGAGCTTTGTTGTTGTCATTAAGAAGCAGTGAAATGAAATAATGATGTTAGAGAAACCTCAGTAAGAGTAAGAGTGTTCATTAAATTAGGATTTTTAAAGCTTCCGTATTATATTTTATGAATTTCAGAAGAATTTTGATATTTAATGAGGAATGTTTTAAAAAGAGTTTTGATTCTATTTAAAATTCAATCATATTGTCAAGTTGTACATTTGAAGTTGTATTCTCGACATCTTATGGTGGGTCTGGTAACCCCTTAAGGTTAAGGGTGTCTATTAAAAACAACTGGAGATCAAAACAAGGGCGTATCCAGAAATTTTTTGAGGGAGGGGTTTTAAAATTTTTTTTGCATGGACGGGAAAATTTAGGGGGTTTTGGCATTTTTTTCTTGAAAACTCCTAGCAAATTGAAAAAATTTCTCAAAAAGGAGGCATGAGTTTGACCCCCAACCCCTCCCACAACACCTGAATACGCCCCTGGATCAGAAAATACAGTCTAGGGTTTTAAGTATTTCAGTAAATTCTTATTTTATTTAATTAATTAAAGTGAGTTTTAACAAATTTTTCGATCAATTCCACGTTCTTCACTCAACTGATCTCCAACTGTCCTTTTTAATTCAAATTTTCCCATAAATGACGCTAACTTCATGCTATAAAAAATTCAAAATATTTCTATAACGGAAATTCAACTTTAAAAATCAACAATACCTAGAATATTTTGAGAAACCGGACCCAGAACAATCCTTTCCTCAACCAACAAAAAAGAACAACGAATATCAGATATTAACCATTACCCAACGTAATTTAAAACTTTTATTATTGCAAAATCAATAGACACCCACAACAGACTTCAATGTAGTGTTTAAACAAACAAGAGATGGATGTGAAATCTGATATTGTTACGCGTGGGAATTTATATATTTTTAAAATTCCAATACTAAATTTATCTATAATCTCCTTACTGTTTGACAGAAATCCTTTCATTCCATTGTTTTCTCCTTCTTTTATGCAGAATCAAAGCTGATACATTTAGAGAATCTTCATTTCATTTAATATCAACGTATGGAATATAAATGATCTCCATTTAAAACAGCAATTTCCAAGAAACTCCGTCTTTTGTGTACACAAAAAGAAACGAGTTTGTGAAAAGATTTTTAAAATTCTAGAATTGTAGCCTAAGAGCTTTCCACGTGTAGGACTTTAACTTTATTTCTGCTTGTGTTTTTTATGAGACGGAGGTTCTTATGTACAGAACAAAAAATGTATGCAAATATTAATCAAGAGATACCCACATGATGTGAATAATTTACTTATAAATTACTTAACTAAGCTTTTCATAATTCAAGTGGATTTCTTCTTCTTATAAATATTTCCCTGTTTAAAAAATTAATTCTTGTGTAGGCATTACTGAATTGAGGCGTATTCAGAAATTTTTTGAGGGAGGGGGTTTGAATTTTATATGGGTGGGAAAATTTAGGGGGGTTTTGGTTTTTTCTTATAAAACTCCAGAAAATTGAAGAAACAATCCCAAAAAGGGGGGGGGGGGTGGTTGACTCCTAAAACCTCTACCTGAATACACCCCTGGGAAGATACCATTGAAGGTTTTTAATTCTTTGTAATTGGCATAAAAAATTTCAAAATAAAAAGTAAATTATTTTTATTTTTCAATATTTAAAGTTTATGGAAGGGAACAAAGCTTCATCCTATTAAATGGAGCTGATTGAATAAAAAAAGCTATCTAACATGTATGTCTTGAAGCTGTAATCATAGAATTTAACATCACATTTTGCAGTTTATAATACATCAAATTTAATGAATTCCTTTTTCATACGATCAACATAAAAAACTGTAAGCTATTTTCCCATTTTAGAATTTTATAAAAGTATATACATGTCGAATGTAAACTTGTATTTCAATTTCATTCCTTTGATCTATGGAAATTTCCTGCATGTCAGTGCTAATATCATACAGAAAAATCTCAGCGGTTAAAACGTTATTCAAGGTATTTTATATTTGAAAAATATTGATAGCATTTTCTATGGAAATTCATTATAAAGATGAAGAAAATCAGGGGATTTGATGCATAATGAGCTAATAACATAGAATTAAACATAAATCTCGATGATAATGTTAAAATATTATATTGGAATATCCAGGGAGTATCTTGAATGATATCGATTATTTGAATAGCTATTAAATTTCTACTCGTTTAAATAAAGCTTTAAGCATCCTATTTAAATAAATTGGTAGAAAATTGCAATTTTTAACGATTTTTAATAATTCAAATCTTGTAAATTTAAACTTTTTTAACGGTTTTTTCGTGCTTTAATTTTTACATTAAAACGTAGAAAATTCAATTACTTGTTGCAAATTATCAGAACATTTGATAAAGTTATTCTTCTAGATTTTAAATTACTGATAAAATCCACTCGAGGACTCAATGAATTAGACATTTATAGATTTAACTTATAACGGTCAAAATAAATTTAAATTAAAAATCAAAAATTGAACTCGAGAAAGACTTTGAACTTTGCATATTTTTTTGGGAATTTTTGTGTAATTATTAAAACCTGCAAAAACCTGATTTAAATATGGACCATAAGTGGAAAATTGACGATATAGATACACAAGCTTCATTTAAGCTATCAATAGACTTTCGATGCGAGTCATTGTAAGTATAAAAATCCAATTTTCGTCGTGTTACATAATTAATTTGACTAAATTTCAGAAATTTGGATGTAACACAAAAGGATGTGTGTGAAATCTGTAAGCAGGCTCAATATGATAGAACTTCTTGTTGCAGACAATCTTCATTCGTAAAACAATTGGAAGTTAAGGTGAGAAAATAATAAAAATATCAAATTACTTTAATTAATTAAGTTCCTTTTACAGGCAACGGTCACTCAAAAGTGCAATCTAAAGATGGACCTACGAAACGCTCTTTTCAACAAGGAATTAAATGATTTCACTTTTGTTATTGATGAGGAGGAAATTCCTGTAAGCAGATTCATCCTGTCAGGTCTGCATTTTTAATTAATTTTGATAAATATTTTAAGCTATTAATTAATTCATTATTTTAGTCAGAAGTCCAGTATTTCAAAGGATGTTCAATTCTGAATTTAAGGAGAAGACTGTAGATCGATTTAATCTACAAACAAACATTCCAAAGAATGTATTCAAGGAAATGATTCGATACATTTATACTGATGAAGTACGCGAATTGAACAAACATGTATTTGACCTGCTGCATGCCTCTGATTATTACCAAATTGAATGCCTTAAGAATATTTGTGAGTGTCGTTTGCGTACGATTTTGAAGCCATCAAATGCGAATCTGATTTTTCAAAGTGCACATTTGTATCAATGCAGTAATGCTTTAAAGGAAGCAGCATTTTTCACAATTAAGCAGTAAGTTTATTGAAATATCCTATTATTGAAAATTGGTTAATTACTCTTCCATAATTCTAGGATCTTTAAAGCCAATAATTATACTCTACCTGAAGACTTATTCAATAATCCATCAAAAGTAGCAAAACTTTTTGAGATGAAGAAGGCATTTGAAGATGAAATTGGTACGCAAACTCCAACTAATGAGCTTGATAAAGCTTTGTCCGCTAATCAGATTAAAGCTGCGTAGGTGTAAATTTTAATACACTAATCTATAAAAACCTCTAATATACTTTTTCTTTCGTTTTAGATTACGTGATTATTTTGTAAGTGTGTCATTAGCTAAATAAGTATTTCAGCATTAACTATGTAGCTTTATTTGAATAAAGGAAGGCAAGTCTGCCATTAATGAAAATATACTCTATTCAATATTTTGAATTTAAAACGGTCAACATAAATTTAAATTGCCTATAAATCAAAAATTGAACTTGAAAAACTTTTGAACTTTGCATTATTTACTCGTGAAAATTTACGATTTTTTATAAAATTTAATGAATTAAAGAAGAACTAGTGCAAAATGGAAGAAGCTTATTGGACTGTAGGGACCTTTGAACCAAATTATCATACTACATTATCTACGGAATTTCGAAACGAATCACTGTAAAACAAATTTATCAATTTTTATAATTCCTTCATAAATTTGAGTAAATTTCAGTACTTTGGACATAACTCAAAACGAAGTGTGTCCAAGCTGCAAGAGAATCAGAGTAAACGTACACTGTAATTGCTCCTGTGGATTTTACGCGTACAAGAAATGCTTGGATATTAAGGTTTGATGCAATATTTATGCCAGCAAAGTTTTGTTTTTAATCGCATTTAATTTTGTTTAATTATAGGCAAGAGTCCATCACAACTGCGAACTAAAGACTGACCTGGAAAAGGCACTTTTCAACGAGAATTTGAGTGACTTTTCATTCATTGTGAACGATGAAAAAGTTCCAGTCAGCAAGTTCATTCTTTCTGGTCTGTATTTTACACTAATTAACTTGTAGTTTAATTAATTTCAAGGCATTTAAATGTTTACAGCTCGAAGTCCAGTATTCGAACGGATGTTTAATTCTGAATTCAAGGAAAAGTATGAAAAGGAAATTGTTTTGGGGATAAACATATCAACTGAAGCATTTAAGGAACTAATCCGATACATTTACATCAATGAAGCTTGTGACTTGGATAAACATGCATTTGAGTTGCTTCATGCTGCTGAATTATATCAAATCGACAGCCTAAAACGTATTTGTGAGAAGGAATTGCTTGCAATTCTAAACATTAATAATGCCAACGATATTTTCCAAGCTGCTCATTGTTATCGCTGTAGTGAGGAATTGAAAAACGCTTCTTTTGCTATTATCCAGAAGTAAGTAGCTTTTATATTTCTTTAACTGCTTCTCAAATATATTTGTTAACTAATTATAGGATATTCAAAATGAAAAATTATGTTTTGTCTCAGGAATACATCAATCATCCATCAAAGATTCAAAAGATTTTTGACAAGAAGGAGTCATTAGAAAATGAGCTGTGTTGAACATAATCAAATACTTAACATTTACTAACCTTAACTTAAATAAGGTTTAATAAAATTTTTAACATGCATTAAAATGTCGTTTTTATGGGTAAAGCATATATAGAATAAATCTGCAAGCATTTTGAGTCCAATAAAATATAATTTGAAAACGAACTTTTAACGTATTTTTAAGTTTTGAAAAAATTTAGGCTCAGTTTTTGAACTAGAGCACATGTCACTTTGAACTTTAACTTTTGTGCTTCTGAAAAATCAGCTTTAATTATAATTTGACATTAAATTCAATATGCAGAAAGCTAACTGGAAGACTGATAACTTGGTCTCGACTAAGATTACAAAGAAAGTCAATGGAGATGATATGTAAGTGCTTAATATTTTATTTTGCTGCATTTTTTAGCGCATTTTTGAAACTTGTTTTAAAAAGGTAGCTTAATAATGCACTTTGTTCGGTCGGTCGTTCGTTCGTTCGGCTGTGAATCGAGATAGAAGCAACCAGACATCGTAGAGAGCTTTGGTTTGTTGCATTAGCTCAGTGCTATCGAGTTATTGGCGTATCGATTAGTTTGAAAGCTCAAAACCATCGCTAAATACTATAATTAATGATTTTTTAATTTTAATACGGTGTAACCTGTCAAAATTTTGTTTTCCCTCTATAATTTCAACATTACCTCTATAATTTCAAATATATTTTGACCGTTAGAAAATTTGAATTTCAAAAAACCGTTAAATGACAAACCATTTTATTATATGAAAATTCACCGTGCAAATTGTTAATTATACTATAATTAATGATTTTCAAGTGCATTTACGCGGGAAATTTTCAAATATATTTTGACCGTTAGAAAATTTGAATTTCAAAAAACCGTTAAATGTCAAACCATTTTATTATATGAAAATTCACCGCGCAAATTGTTAATTATACTATAATTAATGATTTTCAAGTGCATTTACGCGGGAAATTTTCAAATATATTTTGACCGTTAGAAAATTTGAATTTCAAAAAACCGTTAAATGACAAACCATTTTATTATATGAAAATTCACCGCGCAAATTGTTAATTATACTATAATTAATGATTTTCAAGTGTATTTACGCGGGAAATTTTCAAATATATTTTGACCGTTAGAAAAATTTGAATGCCAAAAAACCGTTATCGAGCCGTCGAATTTATTTAAGTCACAAAATATTCATGATTGACTTCTTTAATACGAAGTGCTTTGCTAATCAAATACTGATCGCTAACACAAAAATGCGCTGAAGTCCCTCGATCTATAACACGAGGACTTTCTTTAAATTTTTTAGTAATCGGAAAATTTTCAACATCCAGAATTTTAGATTTGACCGTCAAGGATTTATGTACATATTGCAATCGAGATAAAGGTGGACGGACTAGTTGCTGTGGCTATAATAGCTGGAAAAAGGGATTGGAAATCGATGTAAGAATGTCAGTAAAATTGTTGAAAAAAATTAATTTACTAATTAACTTTTTATTTAAAGATATTACAGGAAAAAACTAAAACCAAAAATGATCTCAAAATGGACCTAGAAAAAGCACTGTTTAACGAAAGTCTTAGTGACTTTTCATTCAGCTTGGACAATGAAAAGATTCCAGTCAGCAAGATCATCTTATCTGGTAAGAATTCCTTGAAAATGCATTATAATGTGCCTTAATTAACTTTGCTCATTGGTCTTACAGCCAGAAGTCCTGTATTTAATAAGTTTTTCAACTCTGGATTTATGGAAAAGAAGGAAAATACATATGCTTTGCAGACAACCATTCCAAATGAAGCATTTAAGGAACTAATTCGATATATTTATACTGGCGATGTCTGCGATTTATCTAAGCATGTTTTCGAATTGCTACAAGCAGCTGACTATTATCATTTGGACGGTCTAAAGACCATATGTGAGGATCAACTGCTTTCATGCTTGACAGAAGAGAATGCAAGCAAGATTTTCCAAGCTGCTCATTTGTATCAATGTAGATTTGCGTTAAAGGAAGCTTCTTATGCTGTAATTAAACAGTAAGTTTAATTTCTTTATATTTAATTAAAGCCTTTAGCATTTTTTTCCTTTTCTTTATAATTAGGATTTTTGAAGATAAGAGCTACAAGCTGTCTGACGAATTCCTCTACAATCCATCAAAGATTGCCAAACTTTTTGAAAAGATTGAATCATTCGAAATGGAACTGGATGGTTAAATATAGTGCTCAATAATATTTCTATAAAAATCAATAATTAACACAAGTGCTTAAATATATTAACTGATGTAACCGCACATGAATAATAAATCTATTTTGAAACTCGATTAAACTCAAAAAATTAGTCTAGATTTTATGCTACTTCATATTTATGACAAAAAAAGATTTTCAACGTATTTTTAATTTTCAAATTTCTTAAAGTTCAATTTTTGAACTTGCATTTTTCTGTTGAACTAAAAACACATTTTTTACTTCGTCAATATTAAAATCTAAATTTAAGTCTAATTAATAAGAACAATGGACGAAATAAGTATGAAGGTAGATGATTTAGTGTCTAAGAGTTCAGCTACAGTTAAAGGACATTTCAAATATGGTGCATTGTAAGCTTTTTCATAGATTTATTGTTGAAATATGCTTTCTGATAAAAATTTAATTTATTTAACATTTAGGACTTTAACGTTAGTTCCAAAAAAGCAATGTTCATATTGTAAACGTGAACGCAAGAATGACTATTCTTGCTGTGGCTCTTATATTGCAAGTATTATAAATCTCGAAGTTAAGGTGACAAAAAAATTAGTTAAATTGATTTTGGTAAATATAAACTAATTAATCTAATTTGATTCCAGGCAAATATGCAGCACAACTGTGATCTCAAAGCAGATCTGCAGAAAACTCTATTTAATGAAAATTTCAGCGACTTTTCATTTATTGTGGACAAGGAGAGAATTCCAGTTAGCAAGATCATTTTGGCAGGTCTGTATTTGTTAATTAAACTCACAAAATCAAGTTTTGACTGGTCAATTTATTTATTTAGCTAGAAGTCCTGTATTTGAGAGAATGTTCCACTCAGATTTTAATGAAAAGAATCTAAAACAGCAAACCATAAAGCCACCGTTTCAAAAGGCAGCATTTAAGGAACTAATTCGATATATTTATACTGGCGAAGTCTGTGAGTTATCCAAGCATGTGTTCGACCTTCTACATGCTTCAGATTATTATAAAGTTGACGGTTTAAAGAATATTTGCGAGGAGGAACTGAATAAAATATTGTGTGCTGATAATGCATATAAAATATTCCAGTCAGCTCATTCCTACCAATGCGTCAGTGGATTAAAAGCTTCAGCATTTGTCATTATCAAGAAGTAAGGAATTTCAAAATACTTTAGTAAGAATTAATTAACTTAAATTCTATTTATTTCAGCATATTCCAAAAGATGAATTTAACTGTGCCTGAAGAATTTCTCAACAATCCGTCAAAAGTTGCAAAGCTATTCGAAAAGAAGCTGTCACTTGAAAAGGAATTGCAGACTAACAGTGGCGTAGGAGCTGTGGAAAATAATCCATCTCGATTGCGCCCAAATAGTCCACATCCACAACAAAAACTCCGCGCCGTTAGATTTGTCAATAATTAAGTAAGTTCAAATATTTAATTAATGGCTTTTTAACATGGAATTTATTGTAATTTTCAGGACGTTAAACTATAAAAGCAATCAAGAAGTGCCGGAAATCTCCAAATTTATTTTTATTCACATACTAATTAAGATTTAAAGATATAATACATGCTAATGTCGTCATATGTATATGCTTACTGATTAAAAAAGAAAAATAAACCATTTTTGATATTTTCGTTTAACTTGATTTTTTTAAACTGGCTTTTTAGTGCATTTTTTTGGCAATGGATGTAAAATTACTTTAGTTTTCCGATTTCATTGCTTTTAACCGTTTAAATTTAAAGAAAATACCCAATAACGTATTTTTAATTTTCAAATTTCCTAAAGTTCAATATTTGAACTTGCATTTTTCCTGCCTTGAACTTGAAGTGCGTCAATTTTAAAAACTTAATTTAATTTTAATTAATAAGAGAATGGACGAAATAAGTATAAAAATTGATGATTTAACATCTAAGAAATCAGCTACACTTAAAGGACATTCCCAAATGGGTACATTGTAGGTTTTTTTGTAGATTTATTTTCTAGATGCTTTTTATAAATTAATAAAGTTAAATCTTCAGGACTTTGACATTACTTCCAAAAAAACTATGTGCATATTGTAAACGAGAACAAAAGGAAAATATTTTTTGCTGTGGCACTAATGAAAATATTATAAATCTTGATATTAAGGTAGTTAAATTTTCTTTAATACTTAATTTTAAATATTTTAATTAAATTTATTTCAGGCAACTATTCAACACAGCTGTGATGTCAAAGCAGATTTGGGTAAAGCTCTATTTAATGAAAATTTCAGTGACTTTACATTCATTGTGAACAAGGAAAGAATTCCAGTGAGCAAGATTCTTTTGGCAGGTATGTATTTGCTAATTAAACTAACTGAATTTTGACTCATTATATATTTTATTTAGCTAGAAGTCCTGTATTTGAGAGGATGTTTAATTCAGATTTCAAAGAAAAAAATCGTGGTGAACAAACCATAAAGCCACCATTTCAAAAGGCAGCATTTAAGGAACTAATTCGATATATTTACACTAACGAAATCTCCGACTTATCCAAGCATGTTTTCGACCTATTACAAGCTTCTGATTATTACCAAGTTGAAGGTCTAAAGGCTATTTGTGAGGAAGAACTGCTTTCATGCTTGACAGAAGAGAATGCAAACAAGATATTCCAATATGCTCATGCCTGCCAATGCAGTAGTAGATTAATAGCTGCTGCTTTCATTCTTGTCAATAAGTATGCCTTTAATTTACCTTTTTAATTACCTGCTATTCACTTTTGGTGTATTTCAGCATATTTCAGAGAATGAATTTAATCGTGCCTGAAGAATTTGCTACAAATCCAATAAAAGTAGCCAAACTCATTGAAAAGAAGGAGTCGTTAGAAGACGAGTTCGAGAATAACCATAGCAATTTAATGATTTTTGTTGGTTGTTCAGTCTTCCTTGTCTTTGCGCTTTTGGCATTTAAATCTCATAAATGTACAGTCCAAAAAGCTATAGAGAGTATACCTGAAAGTATTAGTATCAAGAATGTTCTGCCAATGTATTTCAAGCCTTCAAACTACTTAAACTAAATTAATAAACTGCTTTAGACTATAAAATCTCTTCTTGTGTCATTTGTGGATGAATAGCTTCAAAAAATCATAAATTTGAAATTCAACGTATTTTTAATTTTTAAATTTCTTAAAGTTCAATTTTTGAACTTGCATTTTTCTTGAACTAAAAACACGTTTTTAGCTCGTCAATATTAAAATTTTAATTTAAGTCTAATTAATAAGAACAATGGACGAAACAAGTATGAAGGTAGACAACTTGGAGTCTAAGGATTCAGCTACATTTAAAAGAATTTTCAAATGTGGTGCATTGTAAGTTTTTTCATAGATTTATTGTTGAAATATGCTTTCTGATAAAAATTTAATTTGTTTAACATTTAGGACTTTAACATTAGTTCCAAAAAAGCAATGTCTATATTGTAAACGGGATCGTAATGGCTTTCCTTGCTGTGGATCTAATAATGCAAATATTATAAATCTCGAAGTTAAGGTGAGAAAAAAATTAGTTAAAATGATTTTGGTAAATATAAACTAATTAATCTACTTCGATTTCAGGCAAAAATTCGTCACAACTGTGATCTGAAAGCAGATCTGCAGAAAACTCTATTTAATGAAAGTTTCAGCGACTTTACATTCATTGTGGACAAGGAGAGAATTCCAGTTAGCAAGATCATTTTGGCAGGTCTGTATTTGTTAATTAAACTCACAAAATTAAATTTTTACTGGTCAATTTAATTATTTAGCTAGAAGTCCTGTATTTGAGAGAATGTTCCACTCAGATTTCAAGGAAAAGAATCTAAAGCAGCAAACCATAAAGCCACCATTTCAAAAGGCAGCATTTAAGGAACTAATTCGATATATTTATACTGGCGAAGTATGCGAGTTATCCAAACATGTGTTCGATCTTCTACATGCTTCAGATTATTATAAAGTTGATGGTTTAAAGACTATTTGCGAGGAAGAACTGAATAAAATATTGTGTGCTGATAATGCATATAAAATATTCCAGTCAGCTCATTCCTACCAATGCGTCAGTGGATTAAAAGCATCAGCATTTATCATTATCAAGAAGTAAGGAATCTCAAATTATTTTAGTAAGAATTAATTAACTTAAATTCTATTTATTTTCAGCATATTCCAAAAGATGAACTTAACTGTGCCTGACGAATTTCTCAACAATCCGTCAAAAGTTGCAAAGCTATTTGAAAAGAAGCTGTCGCTCGAGAAGGAATTGCAGACTGAGGTTGTGATTAAGAGTATTCCACCTTCTCAACCACAATTACGTCTAAGTAATTCACCTCCTCAATACATTCAGCTAATTAGGCTATCAAATGAT
The DNA here is from genome assembly GCA_963573255.1 of Chironomus tentans. NCBI lineage: Eukaryota > Metazoa > Arthropoda > Insecta > Diptera > Chironomidae > Chironomus > Chironomus tentans. The sequence continues at coordinate 13,433,125 of OY754303.1, forward strand.
CAGTCATTTATTACATCTCGTCAGAAATAAGCTAAGTAAGTTCAAAACATAATTTATGGATTTTAAACATACTTAATTATGATACTTTTTCAGGAAGTTACTAATAAAGCAATCTGGAAGTGCCGGAATTCTCAAAATTTTCCTTTATTCACATACTAATTAAAACATTTAAGGATAAAATACATACTAATTTCGTCATATGTATACGTTTACTAATTAAGGAAGAAAATAAACTTAATTTTTGTGTTACTTGATGTCTAAATTGTTCTGTATGTATTACTTTTTCGAAGCTTTAAGAGCAGATAACTCACAACTTAATACAAAATCATTAGCAAAATCAATCTACCTGCTACATATTTTTAAAATATTAACGGAATTTTAATTTTTGAATTTGTTTGAGTTCAATTTTTGAACTTAAAGTATTTTGCTTTGAACTTTAAAACGCATTTTTAACTCTTCGATTGATTTTATGAAATTTAATTAAAATTAAGCAAATAACAATGGAAATTACATGGGGAAAGCTAAGTTTAGAATCAAGAAAGCTTACTAAGCAAGAAAATGGAGTGACTTTGTATGTAGCTGATAGATTTTGTTATTTTTATTCATAAACTCAAAATTTTTACCATCCAGAACTTTAGATATAGCTGTAAATGATGTATGCTCAAGCTGCTACAAACCTAAAACTAGCTCTTACTGTTGTGGCTACAATTCAAAAAAAGTACTAGATATAAATGTAAGAAATATATCATTTAATCAAAAAACTTGTGATAATCACATTTTAATAAATTTGATTTAATTATAGGCAAGAGTCCATCACAACTATGATCTCAAGTCTGACCTGGAAAAGGCACTTTTCAACGAGAATTTGAGTGACTTTTCATTCATCGTTAACGATGAGAAAGTTCCAGTAAACAAGTTTATTCTTTCTGGTCTGTATTTATTCGATATAAACTTGTAGTTTAATTAATTTTATTATATGCCACGATTTACAGCTCGAAGTCCAGTATTCGAACGCATGTTTAATTCTGATTTCAAAGAGACTAATGAGGATCATCAAATTTTGGGGATAAACATGTCAACTGAAGCATTTAAGGAATTGATCCGATACATTTACATCAATGAAGTTTGTGATTTGGATGAACATGTATTTGAGTTGCTGCATGCTGCTGATTTCTATCAAATCGATAGCCTCAAACGCACTTGTGAAATGGAAATGCTTAAATTACTGAACATAAATAATGCCAACGACATTTTCCAAGCTGCTCATTTGTATCGCTGCAGTGAGGAATTGAAAAAGGCTTCTTTCTCTGTTATCGAGACGTAAGTAGATTAGCTTCAAAATCTATTATTTAACTTAAAACTTATGTAATTTAATTGCAGTATATTTAACATGAAGCATTATAACATACCTCAGGAATTCGTTCACAATGCATCAAAAGTTGAAAAACTCATCAATATTAAAGGCCTACTGGAAAAGGAATTGCGTAGTGATGTGGAGGAACTGCGTAGTGATGAGGAGGAATTAAGCTCTGAATCAGATTATTAAGTCTGATTATGATATTCTAAACTAAAAATAGAAAATGATTTCCTAAACTAAGTAAGTCCAAAAGTTAATTGATGGTTTTAAAACATGCTAAATTAGTGAACCTTTTCAGGAAGTTACTAAAGAAGCAATCAAGAAGTGCCGGAAATCGCCAAATTTATTTTTAATCACATACTAATTAAAACATTTAAGGATAAAATACATACTAATTTCGTCATATGTATACGTTTATTGATTAAGGAAGAAAATAAACCATTTTTGTTAGGCTTTAAGACAAAGTATTTAATTAAGTTACGTATAAAATTGTAAAATGTAGCTAAAACAGCAGGCACGCACTTAAAACTGTATTTATGACTTGTTTGGGATTAATTGAACTACACTTTCCAGCACACTGAGAATTTAAAAGAAAAAAGCATCACATGGCAGTTGATGATCAAAAAAGATGATTTTGGGTAAGTTTCTATTAACTTTTATGTGATATGGCTGATTGTGATTTCCATTGGCTCATTTTCACTCCTTTGTCTTTCCAAATCCTCTTCTAAATCCTTGCAAGCTAGATAGAGGAACCACACGACAATACACATGCTTGAATATATTATCAAATATCCCATTTTAAAACCTTTTCCTTTCTTCTTTTCTTTTTTAGAGTCATCCGTTTCAACGGATTTTGTCAGCTGTTCCTTTGGAGTTATATGGAGTAAATGGACTTCAATGAAGAAATCAATAGCAACAAGTAGTAAAAAGGATGTCGATACTACGATGACTAGTGGAATTATGACTTTCTTTGATGTCGGCTTTACCACGAGCAGTTGAATTGTTATTAAGGCAAATGCAAAAGCATGAAATCCACTGAGAATAATGAAGCCTATAGTGTGGTCTAAAAATTGACAGAACTAAATTATTTTTAGGATTTTTCAGGTAATTTGGAACTTACCAATTTGTGCCTCATAATGGCTGTGTAAAAATTGTTTAAGGCTGTCATAATACACAAATACCAAAATTGTTGAAGTCAAGAAGAATACAAAGCCTAAGAAGCTCAAAAATGCCATGCACAAGAGTGGCTTAACTTTAAATCTTCGAATGCTCTTCCTGGATAAAAATAGAAATTTCTCTAATTGTCACACATTTATTTCACGATTAAAATATACTTACATGCCTCTTTGTCAACGGTTGAAAGTTCATTGATTATATCATGCCGCATTTGTATAAAATTAATGTAAAATAAAATGCATGCGAGCGGTAGAACAGGCATTATGGCTTGTAAAACGCATTTTTTGGGATTCTTTTGTGAATTCGACAATTTTAACGGTTTGAATATTTTACAAATTTTTAAATTAGATTGCTGTTGTAGGGTTTCGGAAATGAAAATGAAAGCCATACAACAACAGAGAAAATTAATTATTATGCTGTTGTAAGGTTTTCAAACATTTAAATCAGTTTGCTGTTGTAAGGTTTTCAAACATTTAAATCAGTTTGCTGTTGTAAGGTTTTCAAACATTTAAATCAGTTTGCTGTTGTAAGGTTTTCAAACATTTAAATCAGTTTGCTGTTGTAAGGTTTTCAAACATTTAAATCAGTTTGCTGTTGTAAGGTTTTCAAACATTTAAATCAGTTTGCTGTTGTAAGGTTTTCAAACATTTAAATCAGTTTGCTGTTGTAAGGTTTTCAAACATTTCTTATTTCACTTTGCTGTTGTAAGGTTTTACAAAACACTACAACAGCATTTTTTGAAAATTATAAAACCGTTAATTTTGAGTCCTTTATTCTTCAAGTTATTTATGGACAAAATGCATTTAAATATCAAACATTATTCAAAAATTACAGCTATTCCAGGAATGGACTTTGGCAAGCGTTGTATATCAATTACGCTACCAGTTTTATTTCCAATCCTTTAACGTAATTTGAATACATTTTGTCCTATTTACTTTATACTTTTTATACATTACTGCTGCCAATTATGATTGTATAGTCTCATGACGAAAACAAAAAACACTCCTTAAAACATTTTTTTTTCTCCCCTATCGTCAGTTGGTCGTGTAGAGTATGCGACAGTTTTAAATAAATACACGCGAAAATTCTTATGGAAATAGCTAGTTCCTACTTTTTTTTAAAAAATGTATTTTTTATTTTTAAAAAAACTTAATTTATTACAGTTAATTTAAAGGAAATCTTTATTCATTCTCAGCCGCTACTTCCTCGTCTTGTTGCTCTGAGTCACTGCTCTCTTCAGAATCATCTCGGTCCATGTTATTATCGCCATTTCCTTGATCCCCATCATTAGATGCACTAATTGGAATTTCCATATTTTTCTTCCAGTTTTTAGCAGCAGCAAGCAGTTTGAGATTTGGCTTAGCCATTTCGTCTTCGGGGAAAATGTAGTCGAAAACTTCTTCCCATCCTTCCGTCTCGCCAGATTCCGATACAATCTTTTGTCGCTTCTTGACACGTCGTGGCATTTTTGCGAGCACTTTCTCAAGATATTCATCATCTCCATGCTCCTTCTCAAAGTCACGCCATGACTCGAGTAGTAAAACTCTTGAATCGCGGTCATTAAGATTTTTTTGATTGTCATTGCCGCGCTCATAGACACGTCTTGCTAGTGAGACATTCATGCCATCTTCTGTCGTTTCGGATGTAAGCTCAAAATTGGCATATGATATCCAAACTTTTACGTGACCAGATCTCTCGAGAAGACGCTCGTAAAGCTGTCTAGCATACTCAATTTCACCTTGTTGCACTTCAAAGTCAATGAAACTTTTCCACAGCAATTCTGGCATATCCAAACGCGACTGATTTATTGCTAGCTCGTAAATTGCTCGAGCTCGTTCAGCATCGCCTAAAAGTGTCTCAAGTTCAGCAAATTTGATCCATGTCGTGCAATTTTCTGGATTAAATTCAATAAATTTCTCGTAAAGAATTCGACATCTGTCAAATTCACGTAACTGAATTTCTAGTTCTATATATCCACGATAAATTTTATCACGTGGACACATTCCAATGGCCATTCCAAGGGTTTTTCTTGCAGTTTGAAGATTCTTTTGACGGATTTCAAACTGTGCATAATAAAGCCAAATTTTACTGAATGTGAATAATTTGTGAGGGATGTGTTCGAGGCATGTCTTGTAGATTTCTCGAGTTCTGTCAATATCTTCCATTTCTAGTTCCTCAAATAATGCATAATTAATCCACAAATAAATGTAACGACGCCAGAGATTTTTATCATTTCCAGGAGGCTTATTGGCAATAGCTTGTTCGTATTTATCTCTAGTTACGTCAACATTTCCTTCATGCTCAATAAGTCTAATGTAATCAAACCATGCGTCATAATTTGTTGGATTTTCCTCGATTTCTTGCTCATATTGGAACTTTCTTTTGGACGTAATGACATCCTCAATACCAGCTTTGTCACCAAACTTTTTCTCATGAATACTGTATGCCTTGTATAGATCCAGTGACTTGTCTTTTGGGAGATGATCAAGTGCATATTTATAAACTACTCGAGCTCTTTCATGTTCTCTCTGATTCTCTTCAAACTTAGCAAATGCAATGTACAGACGCTCGTCTATATGATCATCGCCATAAAATTCAATTGCTCTTTCATAAACAGTTCTAGCGCTATTAATGAATCCATGAGCCTCTTCAAATCTCGCATATTTAATCCAGTTCTTAACTTCTGGATGTACCATAACAAATCGTTCATAGATTTTTCTAGCTCTATCCAGTTCCTTGTATCTTAACTCGAAATTTATGTAGGTTTGCCAAGCTTGTTCTTCTGGTTGCCATTCAATCCATCTTTCAAAGACTTGACGTGCACCAGCCACATTTTCAAGCATCTCTTCCATATATGTGTATTTATACCAGAATTGATTGACTCTTGGCATGATTGTGATTGCTCTGTCCCAAAGATTTCTAGCATGATTAATTTGCTTGTTCTTCATTTCCATTTCTGCATATTTCAGCCATAATGTGATATTACGATGATCATTGTCTAATGCACGTTCCCAAATTGAACGAGCTCTTTTAATTTCCTTCTGTGACTCTTCCCATTGTGCATATTTGATCCAGTTACTGACAACCTGCAAAAAATACGTTCATATACGTTTATATTATTTATTTACTTCCTGATCAATTAATTACTTACACTCTTGTTCTTTCGCAAGTTATCCTCAAAGACCTTACGCTTTCGTTGCTGATAATCAGCTAGTTCTGCTTCATCTGAGATTTTTTGTTTTGGTGGTGGCGGTAAAATTTCCAAATCTCTCTCTTTTGCCTCACGTAGCAGCTGTTCGGCAGTAATTTGAATCTCTGCTGGTGCTTTGTTCTTTACTTTTGCAACTTTAGGCATTTTCTGTGGCTTCTCCATGGTTAATTTAATTTATTTTCGTCAATTTCAATTTTTTCGAGAGAATTGTTGTTGACTTTTTTTTATACTCAGCCCTGCGTTGAAAATTCAAATTTAAAAAGTTCGTTAATTTCAGAATTTATTTTTTAAATTTTATTAATCTTGAAAAATGAAAATACACGATATTGTGGAACCTAAAGTACATCAAAATAGTATGCTTAATTATAAGTCATGTAACGTGGTGTTGCTGAGAATTTAGCATAACTCTTAATGACTTTGTTCACGGCTTCAAGGAAATCCTTTTCTGTTGCTACCTTACGTCTTGCACGGATGGCAAACATACCAGCTTCTGTGCAGACTGATCTGATTTCAGCACCAGTCGAGTTGGGACATAATCGAGCAAGCAATTCAAAGCGAATATCACGTTCGACTGACATTGAGCGTGCATGAATCTTAAAAATATGAGTTCTTCCTTCTAAATCAGGCAATCCAAATTCAACTTTACGATCAAGACGTCCAGGACGCATTAAAGCTGGATCGAGTGTGTCTGGTCGATTTGTAGCCATAAGAACCTTAATATTTCCTCGAGGATCAAAACCATCAAGTTGATTAATTAATTCCAACATAGTTCTTTGAACCTCATTATCTCCACCAGCACCATCGTCAAATCTGGCACCGCCAATAGCATCAATTTCATCAAAGAAGATCAAGCATGCTTTCTTACTTCTAGCCATTTCAAACAATTCTCGAACCATACGAGCACCTTCTCCAACATACTTCTGGACCAATTCAGATCCAATGACACGAATAAAGCATGCATCAGTTCTATTGGCGACAGCTCTTGCACACAACGTCTTACCCGTTCCAGGCTGAAAGTAAATTAAAACTTATTAGACATCAACAAATATGAATATATGGAGATGACAGAACTTACAGGTCCAAAAAGCAAAACTCCCTTTGGTGGTTCAATTCCGAGTGTAACAAACTTTTCTGGATGAAGTAATGGAGTTTCAACGACTTCTCTAAGCTTCTCAATCTGTTCCTTACATCCACCAACATCCGAATAGGTCACATCAGGCTTATCTTCAACCTGCATCATTGTGACTGTTGGATCAATTTTAGGAGGTAAAGGAATATGAATTTGATATTTATTTCTGTCAACACCAACACGCATTCCTTCTTCTATGTCTGTTGGTGCCACTGAATCAGCCAGGTCTACTACGAATTTAGCAAACTGCTTTACATTAATTATATATTTTGGATCATCGGAATCAGCATTGATGATCTTTGTGCAGCGAGCAACTTGTAGTGGCTGCTCATTCTGGAGTGTTTGTTTGTCAGCTGCTAAATCCCATAATGCAGGCGGTGCCAATCCTGTATCACTTTCCTTAATTCCAGTCAATTCATTTACTTGTTTTATCGCTTTCTGAATATCATCTTCTATTGCCTTGATACTCTTATGATATTGTCCCTGTCCATAGGTTTTCAGGAGCTCAATATCGCCTTCATCAAGATCTATAAAAAAAATAATGCACAAAGATGAATGACTTGACAAAAATTTCTTTTTGTGCAAATTACCTTTAATTTCAGCCTCCTCCTTTTCCTTCTCGTCTACCTTAACCTTTCTCATATCGTCTCCTAAATGATCCGGCATATTGATTAATTTTTAACTAGTTATTTAATAGGGAAATTAATGAAATTCACAATTGTGTTTTGCTGATGATTTTTAGAAATTTTTTGAGCTCAACTAGAGACTATGCTTATGGCTGTTATTTGACCGACTGACTACAATTATTTAAATAATTTTTGACCGTTGGTGACTCAAAATCTACTAACGGTTTTGAAAATTCAAATTTTGATTCCGAAAATAAACAAAAATATTAGATTTTAAAATTATTTAATTTTATTAATTCCAGGCTAATTAACCGGTGAAATCTGTGCATAAACTAAAATTAAGACAATATAATGGCATCGATTGATGAGGTGGACCAGGAAGTGGAAATCAAGCGTCCAAAAAGAAGTTGTACACAAAAGGAAGTTGATCAAAAGGGAGAATTAGAAAATTCTGACAGTGAAAGTGATTTTGAGGAACCAGAAAACCCTCATGACGAAGATTTTACACTTAATAAGCCACGAAAACCGAGAAAAAAGAAGAAGAAAGTACCTAAAGAACCAAAAGAGAAGAAAGTCAATCGAGTTGAATATCCCTCGTATTTCAGTGTTATGCAGGCACAACAAGCTTTGGAAGATAGGTTTGCAGTTAGAAATATGGTCGATTCTAATAATTATGATGACTACAGCTCAGATGATAACGAGGAAATAGGGGAAAACAGCACAGAAGAACTTCCAGAACCTGAAATAATTGAAGAACCGTCGCCAGAACCTACGAAAAAGAAAAGAATTGTCATTCGTCCATGGAATCCACAGTGGTACCAAATACAGCATTAAGTTTACTCAATTATACAGTATTTTAGTTCTATTGACTATTTCACAATTTACTAATAAAGTACAAACTTATTTTTAACGGATTCTTAATTTTTGAATTGCTCAGTTTTCAAATTTCAGTTTAGAAAAAAAAATAAAAAAAAACTGTTTATTAAATATCATGGATTTCTTAAATAAGACATTATTCGCTAATTCTGAGGACGATTTGAAGAAAATTTATGATGAGGAACGTCGGAAGCTGTCCAAGAATGAGTTGGTATTGGAGTGTCTTACAAAATTAACGATACAAGACTTTCCAAGCCATATATCTGCTGAATCAAAGAAAAACATTGAGCATGCATTATTATCTGTTAGAATCAGTGACTATTTAGATTTGGGAAACGGACAGACATTGCTAGGTATGTAATCTATAAATAAACCATGTTACAGTTGACTAATTGATCGTCTTTTTGCAGATCTTGATAACTTCCAGTTGTCTAAAATTAATCTGTCATATTCAGAGAAGAAAATGATTTGTGAAAAAGTCGAGGAACTGGCTAAAAATGAATTAAAGCGCCGAAATGCTCATTCAACATCTGATTCATTAGAAAAGAAGATTGAATATGAGCAGAATCATTTCCTCGAATTGGAAAAAGAATATCATGAGATAATGATGACATTGGAGCAACTAAAAATTAAGGAACAGAATTTGATGAAGGAAGTAGCAAATACATTTATTGGATCTGACCAAAAGCAGCTTGTCGAAGGCCTACATCAAGATGCTGAAATACTGGATCAACGTACAAAGAGATTTATAGATTTAACTGAAAATAACGAATGCAACAGAACTAAGCATTCTCACAAAGTACTGCAAGAAATCTCGTCGCATCTTGATAAGCTGCTTGAGGAAAAGAATAGTGAGAAGTGATGCTGACATTATGCTTAACTTTAAGGTATTTAGCCATTGGAATTGTCTAAAATTTTATTTTTGTTCCTTTATATCATTTAATTTGTAACTAGTTTGGCATTTAAATTTATTTTCAATGGATATCCACTATTCTGTAAACCTATTTTTAATTGCATCGTATTTAATTAATGCCTGAAAATCATAATTCACTAAGTTCATTCTTAACGGTCAAAAACTATTTGAAATTTGTTACTTTTTAACGGTCAAAAATTATTTGAAAAATCTTGTTGACTGCATAAAATTTGAAATTTTCTGTAACGAACATTTATAATTTATGCTGCATGCTGACCATTTAATATCTCTGAAATTTCAAATTACAATAACTCATAAATGCAAAATATATGTTTTTATTATTTTTATTCTGTATCGAAGCGTTTCTTTATTTCATTCCATTCTTATTACAATCTGTAGTGATTCTGTTCAAGCAATTTTTTCTCTTATAAACATGCCATTTTTCTTTATTAATTTAATTTAAATAGCTATATAAGTTTTGGTTTTACAAATATCGAATGTTACATCAATTTGATCATAATTTTCTCTATTTGTTATTAATGAAATCCATTTCTTCATATATATTTGAAGATTTATGCCTTCCAATTCACATAATTATGATGATTATTATTATTATTTTATTATTAGCAAGAGAATTGTAGTTTTTAAGACAATAAGAGAAATGAAGAATTGCGCAAAAATTCAAGCAATTTCATTCATATTACTTTTAATTTCTCGGCCATAGCTGTCATAGAAGATGTGAATTGTATTTTTTTTATTTCTGATTTCTGTATATATTAATCTTAATTATTTTTATTGTTTTAATTATTATGCATATTAATGTTAGCGAATTTCTCACATAGTTTTCATTTTGCTAGGCTTTAATGCTCTAAACTTTATGGACATTCCAATTTTCATTATGAAAATCTACAAAAATTGGAATTTTCATAAAATTTGAGCTGTTTAAACCTCAATTTATGTCCGCTGCATAATAGATTTTGAGTATTACAATTTTAAACTTGGATACAATGCTATTAAATGATTTTTTTTACGTTTAAAGGTGCAGCAATTAATTAATTCCATATGTATAAAAAATAAAAGAAGCTCTTGAATTTTTTTTTAATTTTATTATTTTTTTTCCTCTAAATTGATGAAAGACAAATTTAATTTATTTAATTTAATTTTTCTCACTTCATAAACCTTAATTCAATGACAACATGTAAAATGCAGAAAAGGATTTTGCAAGAATTTTTTTAATTATTTTTTTTGCGCTTTATTATTGATCTACATGATTATAGCGAATGATTCAACATCAAATCTAATATCTTCATGCTTTTACATAATATGTATGTTTAATGTGAAATATTTAGCATTTTGACTACTTCCTTTTTACAATATTTTGTGTCATTTCTAACTTTAACTTTAATTTAATTGCAATTTGGCTTCATCTTCTCATACAAGAATCAGTTTATATCACCTTAATTATCATAGGCTGCATAATCTGCATTTTTTGGATCTTTAAACGGTTAAATTTTCAAATTTTGTTTGACTTGAAGTTGGCTTCTTTGTCTTGAAGTTGGTTTCAATAATGGAATTTCAAATTCTAACGGTTACAACTGAAGTTGGAGATACAGACAGTAACAGCTTGCTGTAAGCAACAACTGAGGACGATCGTGGATCAAAATTGATCTCCATGTCCAGTGACGACACTTGATTTGTATGAGAAGATTCCAGACAAATTGCTTCATTTATAAAATGCAGGATACATAAAGAGGAAAGTAAATGGAGGATATGAGAAGCTTGATAAGCTGGAACTTTGTCAGCAACAAAGATTAAAATGCTAAAACTCTATTACTATCAAAACTTTACTGAACACATTCTTAAATCGTATGTTGGACACTATTTTCTCATGATAAACAACTTTAACAATTTTTGCTAGTGATTTTCTGAAACTGCTAACGATTTTTTCTATTAAAACTACTTTGAGGACTTTGATATTGTCACTTGTAAAGTTCATCAGACTTGTCAATACTTCTCATATACATGTTATCAATTTATGCTGTTATTTACAAAAGGGGAGCAAATTAATTAACTCAAAAATTTATCTCACATTCTTAACTTAAAAAATTTTACATATGGCATGACTGCTTTCTTTCTTTCTACTTTTTTTCATATCGTGAGTTCATAACTCATATCAGTCATTCGAATTTTTTGTTTGTTTTAAAACAAAAGACAAAAAGAAAGTTCATAATTTGTATGGTCGTCCAAGCGAAGGTTGCTCAGGTGCAAATATACATATCGACTTAAAACTTATTAACTTAAATAAATAAAATTATCAGCATTTTGTTTCACTTTAATTAAAATTAAATAATATCACACAGTCCGTTTTTTAAAAAAATTAAAAATTTAACATATTTTTCAACTTCGATTTTTCGTTTTTGTTGGGGTAATTAGTAATGATGGAAAATTCAATACAGGAATATCTTTTCATATTTATCATTTATAGCTTTTTAGCGGTCATTTTGAATTTGAACAATTTAGTTTTCAAATTTTGACAGTTATTTAACGGTCATTTTGAATTTAAACATTTCAACATTTAAATTTTGCCGGTTATTTAACGGTCATTTTGTATTTGATCAATTCAGATTTCAAACTTTGTCGGTTATTTAACGGTCATTTTGAATTTGATCAATTCAGCACTTTTCAGCGTTCAAATTTTATCGGTTATTTAACTAAAACCTTTCAAATGTCAAAAACCATGCTATTGTATGGTTCACAAGCGCTCATATGAAAAGACACAACTGTATTGGGAAAAATAATTAAATATTAATGGAAGAAAAGAAGAGAAAAATTTAGGTGCGTGCAGAAGAATGAGCAAATAAGTTCGTATGTATGTAAATGTGAATTTTATACTAGGCATAAAGGCTGCTTATCAAACATTTTTCCTTTCTTAATTTAGAAAGCACATTGAAGTTTTTTTTTCATAATAATGTTAATTAATATTGTTAAGATAGAATTTTGATAGGCTTCATAATGTAATTTTCTCATTAGAAGGGAGTGGGAAATAGGAAACAGGAAACAACTCATTTTTTCAGTGGTATGACTAATCAATCAATCAACTTGTGTTTTTTTACTCAATTAATTGCAATTAATAGAATTTAGAGAGAATCATTGAACACCGAAAAATCATAAAGGAATTTTTTTCTTTCTTCACTTTCTTTACGTTAGCGTAAGCTCTTTAAGTTGCGTTCACGTGGGACACAGGACTTTTAATATGTAATCAGTTAGCAAAGTTGGAACTGTTGGGCTATCCTCATTTATGGCTTTCAAAACTGTAATTAAAATAAATGAGATAAAAAAAATTAATTAGACATAATTAAAAAAATGCTCATCCTTACTTTTAATAAGCACTTGGAGTGCTTGATTCTCGGGAGGTCCTGCATCTAAATGATACGGGATGACCGTAGTTAAATATTTAGGATCTGTTGACGAATTCACACCAATGCCATTTGGTCTTGGACTGCTGCCATTCTGTCCATTTAACGATTGCGTCGATGACGTCATTGATGATTGCATCTTTCCCTTTTTCTTTTCTACATGATATTGGCGCCGCTTATTCTGTACAGCGAGCAACAATGAAATGAATGTATTTTTCAACTCTTTCTCGTATTCCAATTCGTCACGAAGTGCTAGCTCGGATATAAGTGTTTCAGAAAATTCACGAATTAGAACTTCCATTTCCATATAGAGATCATTCAACTGTACTATCGTCATTTCCTTTAATTCTGTAAATGAAAGAATTTTTTTTAATGATTATGACTGTAAATTTAATTAAAATGGAAAAAGTACTTACTGTTTTCATATAATGGCGCACCGAGTACTTCCTTCGCCTTTTCCATTACCTCACTCTCCAAGACGTCACCTTCTGAGGGCGTTTGCTCATCCATTATGTCATCAATCTCCTTCATTACTTCCTCGGCTGTCTGAATTGGTCCGTGATCAGCTTGCATACCGCCAAGTATTAATTGATGTAAATCCAAGTCATTCGCAACGGCCTCATCCTCCGAGCTTAAATCTTGAATTTCATCGTCAGGCGTCTCTGCTGCGCGTTCATTCAATTTTAATGCTGGAACGTGCATTTGTTTTGCAAAAGATTTAGACCAATCAATGGGTAAAATGTTACCAAAATTGCCTGTAATCGTCCACCACATCCTATGATAATTAGATAGAAAGATAAATTTAGATTTAATTCCAGTTGCTTCGTCTATCTTCAGCCACTCACAATCGACTGACTAAATGGCAGTTGTACATGCAATGCCAATAGTTTTGTCATCTCATTAAACGTACACAAATATGTACGGATTGGTTGCCCACACAAATTTCAGTCTCTGTTACTTCAATCATAACTATTATTTACTCTCTTATTATAGATTTAAACAAAAATTTTCAATGCCATTCAACGTGCACTCGACACGTTTGTGTTTATACAGCAGGTATTGTTTTATGCTAATTTAGACATAATGTGTGCTGCTCATAGCTCATTTGAGGATTCATCTGTGTAACTCCTTTTAAATTATAGAAATATTACGATCAAGAAGGTTTTTAGCACCTTTTTCGTACGAAGAATTTCTGCCTACGTTTTGTATTGTTTTTATTTTGCTTCCTATAGCTAAAATATGCTGGTACTATACATTGTGATGTCGATTTGAATATTGTGCGTAAAGGTCAGTAATCTCTCAGGTCAATTTTTAACACTTTGGAAGGCTTGTGAGAATTTAAAGATGGGATTATGCAGAATATTTGTGAACTAAACGTGAGAATTTTATTTTATTTTAAATTAAGAAGAAAGAGGTAAGTTTTAGTCTGTAAGGATGATAATTTGCTTGGGGCTTCAGAGGATTGTCTTCTGTTTGTGACTCAGGGCACGGTTTCTCGGGTATAATCCAGCTACTGTCTTTAGAATGGTAAGGGTATACCCTAGAAACCTTCCTCAGAGTTTCGATGGCAGGTGTCTGAAAGGAACACGGCATATAAGAGGTAAAAAATAGTATCACCAGGCCCAAATGCACCAAATCAAATCTTGGGCTGGATTCACAACGAAGATTTTACAGATTGAAACCCTGCCTGGCTCGACACCTCCCTGGTTCATTTTTCTCCCCTTTTTTACGTCGTATGTTATTCAGGGTACCTGTCATAGTCACTCTCCTATCACAGACATAACCTGTTGACAAATAAATCACAGATTGTAACCCTGTCTACCAAGGCACCTGGACAATAGGGTTCAAACACTCAAATCTGCTCCAAAACTCATGCGCTTACTTCCACCATCCTAAATATCACTAAATACCAAGCAACTTCTTACTTGTCGCCTCTGCTTTCATGAAAATCACACATCAAGTGTTTCTTACTACCCGCAATACTCTCAAGAGTCGTACAGCGGATGTTACCGTAACTCTCGGATGCTGAACAAATTTTAAATACATTATTTATGTTTATTTCAATGAAGAAGGTCTAACATCCAATTTTTTCTCTCTCTTCATAACAATTTAAATATATGTAATTTTTCGGTAATAAAGTGGTAGCTAATAGGCACACAAATTGATATTAATTGGCGTTGTTTAAAAACAAATCAGTGCCGACAATGAGAATTTAACTTCGCACGCTTATAAGCTGACATTGATGATCAATTAAAATTTTTGGATGAACGGTGCTGTTCAGAAAGTAAAGCTTATTACTGTCATTGTGAAGTAGCTTATTGAGTTCTGGTTAATTGAAGATTTTTTATGTACTTATAGCAAATATTGTGCTTATAATTGCCATTCAAATATTATTCATAATCAAATCAATGATCAATTTGTGTTTGACGAGATATCGAGTAACTTCCATATAAGGAATAATCACAAAAAATGGTAATTGATGTATCATGTCATTGATTTAGCTATCAGTGATGCTAATAAACAAGATAGACCATCCATTCATGCTGTCCAGACGAAAAGTTTTAGTTTTTCTTTGATTTTGAATACAAAAGACTTTAACTTCATCCATTGTATGGCACCGACAAAACAACAACAGCTTCAGTAATAAGAGTGGGATCTTGAGATTGTTCAATCTATTGTCTGTTTTGTGTTACTGTTCTGTAGAGGAAGCAGCAAGCGAAAAAATTTATGAGACTTTCGAGATAACACACAAAAAAATGGTTTGAAAGCTTATGAGAAGATGGAATGAGAAAGAAATGACGATAGATAAGGCAATAAAAATGTGGAATATATCTCGGCGCCAGGTGCACAATATTTGTTCCAGTGATTTCTTCACTCTTGTTTCTGTATCTTGCAATATTAAAGAGCAATTTTATTCTCAAAAATGCAATATCCCATTGAGAGCATTAAAAGAATTGAATTAAAATGAATATTTAATGCAATAATTCAAATTGCACTCAGCGGAAAGTGTACGTATGAGGAAAATCATGCTTCGGACTATAGAAATTAGTCATTTTGGAGCTTATAACTTAAGCAAGATATTTGAAAAATAACGGTAATGAAATATTCAAAAAATAACGATCAAAATAATTTCAAAAAATAACGATTAAAAAATTCAAATTTAACTGTCAAATTCAAAAAAACTTTGTAACGACTTTTTTTTCAAATGTCCGCAGCATGACACAAAATCAATGGCGATTACTGCATGCTTATTGTTATGCAATCAACAATGTGCAACTTTTAAGGATTAATCCAACCTGAATCGATTTTAATGCTTTTTGTATTATATTGTTTAATTTATGGTGCATAATTATCATTGTCTGGGCATGAAGAATATATAGTTCATAAAAGGCATGCTTATGTTTTATGGTCATCGCGACGATATAAATTCACATAATATTAAAATTCATACTCTATCTCAAATGTCACTCCTCAAATTATTATATTTTTTTATTTTTGAAATCTTGACATTGATTAGTCATACTCATCCAGTGGATTAAGTGTCGACTGGCAAAATCGTCTGTTGCTGACATTTCGTTAATCGATTGGACTTTCTATTTTGTAACCATTTCCTTCAAAATGAAGTTATGCTTTAGACAAATTAAATTATTTATAAAAGACCGCACGCATTGTTTAATGCCAATAGCTTTATTGCAGAGTGTGAGAAATTATGTAAATTTTCATCTTCATCTTATTTACTATTTTTGAGAAAAAAATTTTAATGTCGTCTAAAATACCTTGAATGAGCAATAAAAGAAATTTTTCACATGTCGCTTTGCTCAAATTTTTGAATCATAAAACTTTTTATGAGTGTGTTACTAACTAGATGTTGTTATGATTATTTCTGTAATAGACATATTGAAATTTTATAACTAACGATCGTAAAATTATTAAGAAATTTTTAAGGTTGACAAATTGAAGATTGTAATTTTATTTTATAGAATCTTAATAAAAATTTAAAAATTATATAAATCTCTGTTGGAAAGAAATAATCTAGAGATTTTTGTGTATAGCTAAGAGCTTGAACTTTGGATAACATGAATAGAGTTCGTTCCATATTTGTCTTATCATTAAATAAGCAATTTTTATTACAATTGTAATGTTTTACATGACTAATATTTTTCAATTTTGATTTAATGAGGGTTTTTTTTGGACGAGTCATCGCTCCTTAGTAGATATTTTATAGCTCAAACACAGAATGGCAATAAAAATGCTCCCAATTTAGGCGTCGAAATTTGAGATCATTGATCTTTTTTGGCGAGCTTCTCGGTATTAAAAATTAAATCGATATTATTTTATGACTCTTATAAAGTCCTAACTCCTTATTTTGATTTGATTGCTATGACACTTACTGAATAAGACATGGGTGTAGCCAGGGAGGGGTCCGGACCCCCTTGAACCTTCATCCCTGACTACACGCCTGGTATAAAATACTGATCAGGTTCGAATTTTTCAACAACATTACCATTTTTAAAATTTGAAATATGTTGTGTATTTGTTCATAGTAGGACATGACTAAAACAGACATTTTAAGTTCATGCAATAGTTTTTTATCCTGGCAACTGACCCAGATTTTATGCTCCATGAATGTTCCATTAAATTGGCATGAGTAAAAATAAGAACAAGTCAGTCCATTTAGTCACAATATGCTACTCCAGTCTGTCTCATTAATGCCCATCTGTCTACAAAATCACAATGCTGGCTCCTTAACTCGTCAAAATAAATTGCTTCATTAAAAGCATCTTAACACTGTCAAGGTATTGCACATAGCAGTATCAATAAAAGCAAAAGCTTTCAACTAAATTATATATCATGAAATTTGTAAGCAATAATATTTTTAATTCGATTACTTCAAGCGTAAAATTTTCCAATAAACAGCTTCAATAAAAAAATTCCCCCATTCACACAGACTTCTTAAGATATTCTAAAAATAATGTAATTGCGCAATGAGCACACGTTGAAAATGTGGAATAATAATAAAAAAAATTCTGGCATATTTTGACAATCGGTAAAATGAAGTGAGCGGTTTCGTAATTATACAATTGAGCGACTTTTGTTTGTAAAAGAAAAAGAAGAATAAAAACAACTCAAAACGTAAGCGGAATTATGGATAAGGGTGTGGCAGGTGTTGATGATTTTCAGTCTAATCATAATTCACATTTAGAGGTATTTTAATCATCCACAAGCGAATAAAGAAAAACCAGGGGGAAAACCACTTGGTGGAAAAAATTCCCACCGGATCTGATAGAAATTTTCTAAAAGAAAACTAAAATTTTTGGTACTATCTTGAGCATGGAACGGCTGCTCAGTATACCCTACCCCAGGAGTTACTCTAAGGGTGTACCATATATATATACCATAGTGGTATACACCCTAGGTACCCCTAGCATAACCCCAGGAGTGGTGTATACCCTAGCGTATACCAAGCAACCAGCCCTAGAAGCATAATATAAGATTTTCTGACACCTTTTCCACTATGAAATATTCAAGCATTCAAAATTATTGCACAAAATATGTACGATAGAAAATGTCTTTTTCCACCAAATAGTTATCCCCCTAAAAAAAACTTAATTAGCAAAAAGAAAAATCCTTTCATCATCATAAACATTTTTAGCTATCGATTATGATATTTTCGTACCGGTATAAATTGTAAGCTAAGCACGATCCATAAAGGGGTGGAAGGAGAAAGCGGAGCTGAATTTAGCGTGTCGAAACTTATGAACCATTATATAAAAATATTGATATTTTTATTAGCCTTATGCTGACAATTTCGTGAATAATGAATGCTTGGGAGAAATGTGGGGAGACGATGGTAAAAGGAAGAGTAAACGAACTGATAATGGCGGCATTTACAAGAACAAAATGAAAATGTCTTGATAAGAAATTATTTCGGCTATTAATTCCCATTTGTTGTTATTTGGTTTTGGATTTTAGATGTCTTAGATATCGCATGACTTATATAGACCAATTTTGGATTGTGAAGAGCCATAAGGAAGTAATTTGTCAAGATCAAAAGACACAAGTTTTAAAGATAACATACTTAAATCCTACAAACGACTCAATGCCAAACCCTTCAATGCACAGCAAGTCACTTATTTCATTTCATTAAATCCCCCTTCGTCGAGTATTTCTGGCGCCATTCAATTAGTTTTTCCATTTTCCTCCCTTCACATGAAACTTAAAAAGAATGAAACTAAGTACACATGTAAATTACAGCGGGACAGCGACAACTTTATTATTTTGAAGAAAATTGCATTACGCATGGAATCCCAGCCATGTAATTCAATTTAGTTTATTGATTTATTTTCCAACAACTGAACTTTTTCTTCTTCCAATTCAATGCATTAATGGCAAAATTGAGCATTGATGAGAAAATCTTTTCTCTTCTAATGGTTTTGAGCAGTATGTGGATTGTTTTTGGTGGCATTTATAACTGACGTTACGTAAGAAACGTGATTTTTAGACCCTCTTCCTCTCTCTGTCTAAAATTTTTCAAACGGATGATTAATGAAGTGTCACACAGCATCAGACCACTCCCTCATAAAAATTGGACGTCATTTTTGAACAACCCCTTAGTGTATTCAACTTTTTAATTAAATAGTTAAGTTTCTGAATAGTTTCAAACAATGGCATAACAAAGAGGTGCTATAAGGACTTGGCAGAAGTTTCATTTGGCATCAGCTATCAAAAACGCTAGTAAAATCATTACTTTAAGTAGTGTCTGTAAAAAAAAGTAGTAGTGTCTTGATGTTTATACTTAGAGAATTATTGAAAGTAAAACAAGATAGTGACATATTCTGAATAGAAAAGCTTGATGCTTTAACGATAAAACTAGCTGTCTTTATGTAAGGGTTAGCCAAATTGAGGACAGTGGCTAGGTAGTGAGGTAGCAAGAAGCTACGATCAACTTGTCAAATATTGTGAATGTGAGTTTAAATCTCATCGAATCCGACTTTTCTTATAAGTAAATGCTGGTTAAAGCATCTAATTCAATAAACTATAAACCAGGGGCGTATCCAGAAATTCTTCTTGAAACCCTCTAGCAAATATAAAAAAATTTCTCAAAACACTTTTGACCTTAAAACCTCCTTGAATACGCATCTGGTATAAACTGCTCTAATCTATAAAGATCAATATATTAGCTTAATAATTTGAGTAGTCATTAAACACATGTCTAAAGAACTAGTTTAGTGGTTTAGATCATATTTCCATTAATAAATGTCATTAAAATGATCATAAATTTCCATTAAAAAATCAACTAAACTCAGAAACCAACACTGCCTTCACGATATCTGCCCTTCCTCATTCACACCAAAAATAAGATGAAAGCAACCGCAGTGTTGCTGTTAATAAATTTAATTAACCACTCGTTTAATGAATATGCACAATAGAAAATTATTATTTTTGTACATGAATTGCTCTCTTTTCACTTTACTGTCGATAAAGTTAAATTGTCTGGAAAAATCCAAAACAGAAGCTTCTTTCAGATGATTATCTTTTCGGCATCATCACAGCTACTTTAAGATTTCATATTTTTCTTTCCTTCTCTTTCACATTTGTCTGCCTTCTGTTTATGTTAAAGAGATCTTTTTGTGCTTATTTTTTTATTGACGTCATGTGTAAATAATCAATTGTGAGGAACGAGAATGTTTTTAATTGCATGAAAAGAAGAAGAGGAATTTGCGCAGTTTCTTCAATGCCATAAGGGCTGAAAGATGCTACTCAATGTGTAAAAATAAACGCATAATTACTTCACCTTGAGTGCTAATTTCTCAGTTGCAGATTTACTTAATAATGAAGTACTCATCGGAGCTAAATTAAATCCATCATGATTGATGCCGGCTCCTCGTTAATATATACAGAAGTCTCAATATCAATTTTCAAACAATTAATAAGCATAAACTATGTTTATTAATAGACAAAACAAGAGAGATTTTTTGAAGTGGAAATAACTTTAGATTCTGAAATTTTATACAGACGCACGAATGATTTTTGATCCACAATTCTATCAGCCACAAATTCTTTTCAATAAAAACCCTTTCATCATAATGTAAATAATAAACGAACATTTGGCGCTAACGTCTGATTATTATCGTTTTGGTGCTAGTTGTTTAATTAACTTGACCCTTTTTACTACGCCGGTCTGACGTCACTGCGTTGAGCTTTTTTTCTCCACGTTAATGTGAAGGCCAGGGCCACATAAAAAGAAGCACATTCGTACTGGATTTTTCTTCTTACTTCTTTGCTTTGTACTCTGTGTTTTTTTGGTGATTGATCGTGTTATGAACTTGATGGATTTCTTTTACCTTGATGCGTGTAGGTGGAAATACAGTAAATATCGTTACGGACTTAACAACTGGAAAATTATGTTCTGAACGCAAAATATAATCCACATGCAGTAGCAACTCAATTTTCATACGAAGTTTTATATTGCCATGGATATGCCGTTCTGAGAGTTGTGATGTCTACGATGAAATATCAAAAAGAACAGCAGAAAGGCACAAAGTAAATAAAACGACGTCATAAAAACCTTTTTCTATACTTAATAGTTCACTACAATTCCATTTTTTATGACATTTTATTTTCCACGCTTATTTCTATTGTGAATGCATCGAAATTTTGATGTTCTTCTTTTATTTGTATAGTAATGTGAAGAAGTTACAGAAGCTTGTAAGAGATGATTCTTTTCTTTGTTTATTTAATGCTTCCATTTCAACGTAACTTATGTTGATCCGCTTCATTTTTTTCTGTTTGCTGCCTATGCTTTATTTGATGACTTTAATTTACTTAAATTTCTCTCACTAGCTCTGAAATATATTTGTTGAACATATTTTTATTTTATTTTTTCGTTTTGAATTGAAACTGTGTTTATAGTTCGAGCGCATTCAGGCGGATGCAGCGTTGTTTTTGGGTAAGCTGATAAGGTATTTTTACCGGAACTAACATGCATTTTGGGAAAATAATTTAATAATGAACCTTAATCTTTACGTAACCTTAACTATATTAGTATTTGAATCAAATAAGGTGTGCACACCAAAATGTCATATCCAGAAGGGGGTTTTCGGGGTCAAACCCTTACCCCCTAGTTTCTTGAAAAACTAATACTAGTCTAAGGAAAGGTCAAGATTCGAAAATATATCCAAAAAGGTCATGATTAGGAAAAAAAATCAAAATAATCCTGGATACGCCACTGACAGTATCACACAGTTTGGTAGCTTTGTTCTAAACAGGGGAGTAGCCACAAATTTTTCAATTTTTTGTCTCATACGTTTTAAATTTTTAGGAGGAGTCTGAATTTTTTTTCCATGTCAAAGGGTGTCCGGACCCTTTTGGACCTTTCAAGCTACGACACTGGCTCTAGAGTAGGCTTAGGATAAATTTCTTGTTTAAAACCAAGAATCTAATCAAGTTTACTAAAATCTTTTTACACTTTCAAATTAAAACTACGACTAAAGCAACATTTTAGGGCTGTTTTAACACCAAATCCTAGTTTATAACCTAAAGTACACCCTATTTTTTGGAAATATACTCTTTATGTTTTCCAGATCTTGGGTTTTTTACAATTCTAGAAGTATCTTAAATTGCATTGATTGTGGCGAGACATTAAGCCAGTAAACCAAATTACACGACTTACCACTAAACTTATTGAACACTCGTGCGTCATAGAGCATAGTTTGAGAACAACTTTACTTGAAAATAACATCAAACCAGCCTCAGTTTCCAACACTGTCCCCAATATAAATGAAACAAATTTTGAAATTTTTTTTGTCTCGTCGCTTGTTTTATTCTTCAAATTGAGTCATAAGATTATTTCACACTATCCCCAGTGTAGGCGTCTCAAAAAAAAGAAAAAAATTGAAATCTGATTCATTTTCGCTTGAAATTTTAGTAAAAATAATTGAGAAAAAAAAAATTTAGAAAAAGAAAAAGATTAATGAAAACAGTTTTGTCGAAATATGCCCGAGATAATTTTAATTTATTAAATTTTGTGTTTATTTATGCTCGAAGCAGTTTTGAAGATAATATAAATTAAGCAGTTTTGTCTTCAACACCTACGTAGCGCTATATTCTTTTCATTAAAAGTTTCTAAATCATTTAGTTTGCATATGAAAAGATTATGAAATATAATGGCTGTGAATTATATTAAAGTCCAAATAAATTATGAAACATTGTAAAGCAGTGGCTGTAAAATTGTCAACTGAGAAAAATGTTGGTGCTGTAAATTTAAAAAAATAAATTACAAGCCCTGTTTTGAGGCATTGCAAAATAGAAAATTTATAATGTGATTTTTATGTCGACTTAAAGTCCTTGAGAGCTTTTGTGATACTTTATATTTTTTTAAATAATCTTGGGGATTTTCTCATGTCACAGATGATCAAAAGGTCGGAGACAAAGATTGCAAATAAAACTTTAGATTATCAAAATCTTTTCTGTAGATATTTTATTATATTCTCATTTAATTCACCATCCCTGAGGTCCAATTCCTTTCGAAAACATTCTCATGATTAGATTAAATTTTAATTAAAACATATGTTATCCGATAAAGATAATTCCACAGTCACAACCCAAATAGATAAGAATGTAGCAACAAAATTCACAAACAGCTGGAATTTCTTAATGAAAGACATAAATTTTTGCAATATTAAATTAACCTCAATAGCTTTGAAGCTCCTTCTATATTTAACACAGCAGGATTTACTTTACTTTTTCTTTTATATCGCAAAAAAATTTCTTTAATTCAATTAAGTGCTCAATGAATAGTATGCAAACTTGAACAAACATTTGCTTTTAATTAATTCATTAAGACTAGTGGGTTTGGATGTTCAGAATTATAGCGAATGAAATAATGAAAATGTTGAAAAAATTGTGTTATTAAATTCTTGACCTAAGGTTGTACTACTTCCGAAAAAAAGTTATGAAAATTTGTTAAAAATGAGAAATAATTAATTATTACAATTTTTGAGTGGGCTGATGAATAATGAGTCTACAATTTGTGTTTGATTATATAATTCTAAATTCCATAGAAGTCGTAATTTAATTAAATGGAATATCAAGTAATTACAGCCTGACTCATCATCCAAAATTTGTTCAGTTTTGCCAGTTTGTTCATAAATGACGTCCAGGGGTGTAGACAGGATTTTTGAAAGACCCCCCATTTTTGTTTTTAATCATTGAAATACAATTTTTTATTAAATTTGTATTTTTGTTTAGACATTAAGCTTGACTATGGGAAAATTCTTCAACATTTTTTGTAAAAAAGTTAACTTTTTGGTTTAAAAAATAATAAAATTTAAAAAAAAATTGTATTGAATTTTGATCTTGATTATTTTTGTATGGAAATTTAGGGGGGGGGGGGTGGTATTTTTTTTTAAAAAACCCTAGCAAATTGAGAAAATTTCCCAAAAATGGGGTATTTGACCCACAAAACCCTCCCCTGAATACGCCATTGGGTACTTCAGGACCCCCTTAGCTACACCATTGATGACGTACATCAAAAACTGGGTCACACTGAGACAAAATTTTCATATCAAAAAAATTATTTGGCAAACCACCCAGAAATAAAAGACGTCATTAACTGAACGACCCCATTTAACTGTTCCAATTAAAATCTATTTTCTTTATCGGAATCAAATCTTTCCACACAGAGAGGAATAAAACATATTTTTCTCATTATTTATTTTTACATTTTAAGCAGGCCCTTTTTCGAGCCAACATTAAATATGCCAAATGTTCGTAGAAAAAAATCGGCACAATAAACTTGAATTATTTATCCAATTGAATCACATGTGAGCTATTGCGGGTGGTGAGCAAGTGGAATTTCAACATAAAAATTGGCAACAACGCTACGATTTAAAACAAAAAAGAAATCTTATCAGCGATTGCGTGTTTTTGGATTTTAAAAAGTTTTTCTTATTATTATGTCTGAGACAACAATTAGCTAATTTGAAGGGAGCTCCGTCACTAATAAAAAATATATTTTTAATTATGAAAAATTATCCATGATTCATTCTGCATGCAAATTTCTAGAACCGTACTTAAAAGACGTCATGAATTCACAGTTAATTAGAAACAATTAATTCTAACTTAATTTTGATATACAAATAACTGAATTCCTTTCCCAAAACAAATTGCCATAATTTAAGTTCATGGACAAGTGAATAAGACAAGAAATTTGCATGGCAAAAGACAAAATACACGGTCATTAGATTCTGTCCTTTCCCTCGACGTCTAATGATTCTTTTATGTAATAAATTATTACTATTTCTCTCTTAAAGTGTTGCTTTATGACAAATGACTTGCTATTTGTATGCTGCCCGCAAAAAAATTTACTATACCACTTATTGGGGTCATTTGCTAATGACGTCCATCAGAAAATGAGATTTCTTCATCTTCTTTTCTCAATGTGTCATGAAAATCCATTTTTAGGCTCATCGCTTCTTCCCCAAATTTTGACGTCACTTATGAATGACCCCATATCAAACAAATTGTAATAAACAGATTTCAAAAGTTCATCTAGACTAATGACCTCTGTCACATTGTAATAATTCTCTCGGCTGTATTTTATTTGCGTGAAAACAACTTGTTATCAACCATGATGATTATTATTATTGCGCAAGACGAAAAATATGAAAATTTCAATGTCAATGGATGTGTTTTTATTTATTATTCATTTTGGTAATCAAGCTTATATGCGGGGAGTGTCAAAGAACACTCTCAATGCCGTTACACGAGTGTTCAACAAAAATTCGTTGCAGTTGTCAGCTCCAAAATACACATCGTTAAAATCCAATTAGAAATTCTAGCTAGAGATGAAAATGAGTCTAAATGTGTTACGAGAGGTTGGATACGAGTATGAAAAGTCATGCGGGACTTAATCTTTTCAATTTGACATGGATGACTTTACAATAGTTTTACAGTTTCATAAAAATGTATTTTGCTGTTTCTATTTTTTTTTGAAAATGAAGGAATTCAATCTCATGAGCATCTATGAACGGAATTTCAGCATCTCTTAAGAGTTCCTTCATTATATCCCCTAAATATCATTAATAATCCCTCTAAAAATATCCTGGAAGATAATTTTCGAGTTTTACCTCTATTTAAGAAAAAAGCCTCAATATGTCTACCGTTTATTTTTGGGAAGCAATTAAATGCATCTCCAAGGCATCCTCTATGAGATAGCAACAAACCAACCTCTATAAAAATCACACAATGCTTTAAAATCACAAAAAAAATTCTACAAAATCACAAATTTCCGGAAAATCATTGCAAATTTCCTACTACATAAGTCGTTAATCATCTCACAATCAGCAGCTCAGCCATTCAGAATGCACGAGCACATATGACGTTTTCAAAATGAGATTGAGATTTTTAAGTGGAATTTATTCATAATGAGAATCATTTCAAGTCTCGACTTTATATATTTTTAGATTCCATCATCATCAACACCATCACGAGTATCTGCGTATCGTAAATTACTGTGGAATTTCTACCATGATCTCTTTTTTTCAAACAAATTTAAATTATATAGCACGAGCACAAAAAAAGAAGAATTTACGAGGAAATGCACAATTTTTCATGTTTGTTGCACTTCCATGCATCATTATTTTCTAGTCGTTCGTTTCGTTTGTTCTTGCGTAATTGTCACTCGACATTCTAAAAATGAAAAAAATTGCTCGTATGGAAATTTGATACTTGAACAACTGCGGGAATCACGAGATGAAAAAAAAATAATTTCATTTATTTTCTATGTTGTAAAACTGGCTGATAAAATTTAGCGGTAAATGAAAGGAAGGAAAAAATGTTATTTTTATGAAAAAATGCAGCTTGAATTTTTATCGCTGCATAGTGCATGCTTTCCGCTTTCTGCTCTGCTTAGCTTTGCTCTTTTAGTCTATCAAATGTCGCCATAATGAAGTTACAAAACAATCGACATGAATAATAACAAAATTTTATGTGATAAAGTATAAAACCTGCTATCAAGAAGGAAAATGATATTTATTGTGTCTAATGCCGTTAGTACGTGATTGAAATACTCTTCGGAAATCGAAATGTCGATATTTACATAGTACTTGTTATAAAGTGAAATTTCTTTTGATTGTTATGCTAATAAGATACTTAAAATGTGATTTTTTTTTCTCATGTGACTGGAAATGTCTAATTTTCGATTCACCTTGAGAAATAGAATTACAATTGAAGATAAGACTTCTAATTATCTATTTTTTGAAGAATAGAGGCGCCAGAAATACCGTTGAATGTAATGTTCTCTTGATTGATTAATTTTTACATGTACGGGAAGTAGCTAGTTTTAAAACTAAGTAAGAGTAAGTGGTGGTATGAAATTTCTTGATGATTGAGGTTTCTTAGCCTTATTTGGTAATATAAACTGTTAGCTTTTCATTTGATACTGCCGATAAAATGCAATTTGTGGTCAGTTACAAAGTGAAGGAATGCTAGCCGGGTCTAAGGCATTTCTGTTGAAATTAGATTCCTGTAAAAGTTGCTTGTGCAACGATAAATCATTGTGGTGCAAGGGAAAGACAAAAAGGTGCATATAGCATCTGGCATCTGACCATATTGTCGAGTATCACCTTGGATAGCTTATTAGTAGGACCATGCAACAGAAAATTGTAGGAGTAGGTTTGAGAATCCAATTGTGATCAAATTATGAACGTTTTGGTTTTCAAAAAATAGGGGGACCACCAAAGCCCCCTGGATACACCCCTGCTATAGACTATTCATTAGATTTTATAAAAAACAAGATCGTAGTTCATCCAGTTCATTGTATCAGTAAACCAATCATGCTCAATTATCTAGCATCAATTATTATCTTCAACTCATTCCCTACTGACACTGTAACATCATCAAGTTTCTTCCTTGATAATCAATAATCTCTTAAAGAAAATTAATTTACATAACTATGTCGAACAAATTGGAAATACCTGTAGAAATTAGCATACATCAACTTAATAGCTGCAATTAATTAATGTCGATAAAGGTTGTTTTACAAGATTGGAGAATGCATTTCTACCTTACTTCCATGTATGGCGTATCATAGCAACATAATACTTAAAATTATCACTCAACATGATTTCAGTCTATTTGAACTTTTAAATTAGAGAAAGTCTAATGTCGATTAGATGTAAATAATTTTTATGGTAAGGTAATAAAAAAGTATCAAAATAATTTGATTATTAATCCAATGTTATAGCTTTCTATACTGAAAAACTTTTGTATGATAATGTGTCTCGAATCGATTGAGTTGAAAACTTTTTCTATTCATCTTATTTATTTGTCTAGCATCCAAATTTGATATTTGAGTTTTTTTCCTTGTGTTTGCTTTATTGATTCCATATTTTCTGCAATAAAATTGATTACAGACCTAAAACTTTGTCGTTTTGTGACCATGAGAGAGCACGTACAGCAAATTATATACAACAATGTAGCAGTTCTTGATCGAATACAACAATTTAATTTAGTTCACAATCGTCACATCTTTTTTTTCATATCAGCAGAATTTTATTCTCCATTTATCAATCAAACTTGGTGCTTATGTCTAGGCTGTCCATCGAATTTTGACAGAAAAGCTGGTTATATCGCATTTTTAACCCTTAAATTTATAGTATTTTTAACAATTTTTGGGAAGTTTAAGTACTGCCTAATAAAAAGACATTTCTTGCAAAAGTGAGACATTTGTATCCGAAGTAGGACTAAATTTGCCTAAAACAGGATTTTCCTACCAGAATGTAAGTAGATAGAGAGCCTACTATGCATGCAATTTAGTTTACTACCTAAACTTATGCATGCAATTTAGTGACATAAATTGTCAACAATCAATGAATTGAAAAAAGGATCTCTTTCCTGTAATGCCTGCATCATTTATTCAGTTCTATTTTTGATGACATTCAATATATTTTCTGTTGTGCTAGTCATCTATTTATGTCATGTATCCATTGATATTGTAAATATATATCTAAACTAAAGAGGCTGACATGAATGAGGGGCTCGTTAATTTTTGCAATAAACTCCAACAATTTTATTACTGAATTTAGAACAAGCTGTGATATTCTTTATTGGAATATGAAGAATATCAATGTCCTAGGCAACATTATCAGAATTTGATTCTGTCAAGGATGTAGCTTCATATTGGGAATTTTTGAATAATTTCTATTACCTAATATATTTTGTATAAATTCTTGATCATGTTATAATTTTTGGCATCCAAGCCTTCCAAAAATTCACTTTTTGAGCCTTTTTTACCTCTGATAATTAGCTATTTACTCATGACGTTAAATATTTGGGCCTAAGTGGATCATGAAGGGCTTAATGACACAGCATAGAATTTTTTTAAAAAAAACAGCCTATGATCCAAATTAATGGACGTCATTCATCAACAATCCCTCGGTAATATTAGAATTTTATAGTAACGATGACATACAGTCCATTAAATACAGCAACTAATAATAATCCTAAAAAGTCCCTAAAGAGCTTAACTCAGTTGAATATTCATAGCATGATCATAACTCTCATAAAATATACATGACATGATATACACATACACAATATATTTTAATTAGACCTCGCTTTATTAATTCGACATACTTATCAGTATCGCATAATGTGCACTCAAATTAAAGTCGGAAATCACAAACATTGAAAATTCCGTTGCATAATAAAATAATTCGATAAGATGGGATTCGACATACATACTTAATATAGAGCATTGATTTCATTTTCGAGATAATTTAAAATCACGTAAAATGTGCATTAGCTTGGATTTCCATAATTTTGTATTGTATTGATGGAAATGTGTGCGATAAACTAATTTCATGACAATAAGAGGAGAACAATTGATTTATTTGTGTCTTGTGTTTCTGAATAAATTGAAAATCTGTTCCTGTACACATAAAACCCATTTAATTTCAACAGCAAATGTTTTAACAATAAATTTTCCAGTCATGATCTTTCTCTAAAATTAGCTTTTATTTCAAAATTTACAATAGCTGTTAAGCATATAAGAAGAAAAGACTTGAATCATTACGTCTCATAATTCAAGCAGTGCCAAAATTCTCGCCTAATAATTCAAATCAAAAATTTTTTTAAGTCTAAAAGTAAACGTTTGTGAAATTTAAACGACTATTTCCTTTAATACCTAACAAGTTAGCGACATACTGTGACTATATTCTCATTGTAAATAAGCTCTTTAGTAAATTTGAATAGAGTGAGTGGAAGCAGTAGGGTGATTTTCAATGGTCAATTGCTATTGCTTGTTAAACACTTGAAAGCTTTTCCCATGCGAATATTACGTACGGATTTTTGTGGATTAGAAATTGAAAGGTTGAATAACCGTATCATGCTGACATCAGCTGATGTAGTGATCAGTGATCCAGCTGTTTATTGCTTCGGTATCTGAAAACATGCAATGATGGGGCCCGTTGCTAAGGCTACTGGGGTTCGCCACCTACTCTACCCCTTAAACCTTAGCTAGGGTACCCTAGGGTAAGGTAAGTAGATTACAATAGGGATATAGTAGGGTAGGCATAGAAACCGGCTCCTTAGTTGATGATCCATGGATTGAGACTATATAGAGCAATTTTTCCCATTGATACCAGCAAAAATCTATGACTTTGTGAGAAAATTTTCAAGGGTCAATATTCTCATCTCTGAGCGCATCATTCATTTTTTCATAATGGAATCAGTGAATCATTCTGTCTAAAAATTGTATTATTTCATGAAATCTCTTGGAGATTGTTATTTATTCATAATTTCTTTAGAGGCATTGAAAACTAATCTTGAAACTGTATCTCTTGTGGCTATTTCTGGTTCATCATGCCTTCTAAGTCGCAAAATCGTTTCTAAATAACGATATTCTAATATAAATAAATGGATTTTTAAATAGAATAGAAGATCAAATTAAAGAGGAACGTGAAGAGAATAACTTATAATGAGAATTTGATACAGCGGGAATCAGAGCGCGTCTCATCTATGATTTATTAGGTGTTTTGACTTTATTACATTTGCTTAATATTCCACCTTTTATTACTTTGTCTATTTAATGTCTATCATGTTTGATGATGATGGTAATGATGATGGAACTAATAAATGGGGTTGTTCTTTGAATATTTAGGTTCAATAGGATTTATATGATTAAAATTTTATTGGTTTAAATTCTTGTCAGGTATATTGATGGTGTAGAGACTTAGGGTTTACTTTGGTACCTTAAAAACTTTGGGGCCTTACACATTGGTCTTAAGTTCGAGATTCAGTATGACAACCTTTTGTCTTTGGAACCATTTGTACTGGATATGAAGTTCATATTCTCCCATTGGTAGGTTGTCCGTTGACTTTTGATAGAAAAGCGGAACATTCTCCAATTTCAACCTCAAAAAACAAGACAGGCTGAAATTCAAGGAAAACGAAAATCGGGATATTTGCGTATAAAGCGTGACTGTCCCTCCAAAAAGTGCGCAGATGGACAGTCACTCATTGAAGGGTATAAGCAGATTCTCAAGATTTTGACCTCAATAAAAATTAAAATTCATCTCAAACACATTGATCTCCCAATTTGTTTCCCAAATAAAGTTCAAACCACATCCAACAACTCTGTCAAAAATCATTATATACAACACGATCTAGAGTATACATATTTGTAGCGATGATGTATGATTGTTATAATTTGAGGGAATATAAAAAGTTTGTCATCAGATTAATAATAATTCATGAACAAGCGGATCTACAAATGAATGTTACTCACTTATTATTACTTTTTGTATTTTATGTATTTTAGCGCAAAAAATGTGAAATCATATTTTCAATTTTAGAAACAGTTAAGTATAATTTTTTTTGCAAATATGCTATAACTTTCGCATTTGGCATGCTGAAGTTTTTTTCTTTTGTAAATCGAACAATAGACATTTTTTTCGGATAACTCCAGATTAAAAACTCATTTCGAAATACACTAAATAAAGCTCACGGATCATTAAAAATATAAGCGGTTATATCAAAGGTGTTAATGCCTCAAAAAATATTTATCGGTATCTAGTTTTCATTTTATCACCTTTTTTAATCGAGACGTGCAAAAAAGTCTCATTCGTACAGATGATAGACTGTGAAACAAGACGTAACGAACTGTAATTATGATTCGTTAGAAAAATAGCTCAAATAAGATATTACACAATGGACGCTAAGAAGCACACGTTACCTCTTTATTTACTTTTTCATTCAACATCTCTAAAATCATGTGAAAGTTTATAGAAATTTTTTCCTTTCTTCTTTTATGTTTTGCAATTACTCACTAGATGTGAATTTCATTCCCGTCTTACATTGTAGTAATTTTTCATTCATAAAGTATTTTAGTCGCATGTGAAATAAAATGAAGTGATTAAAACATTACGCATTATGAATCTAAAAATGCTGTCTGGTTATGATTGCATAAAGAAATAGAAACATAAACATAATGCATATTTTAGCACTTTTCTTATTAGGGTCCGTTCACTTATTACGTAATGCAAAAAATGAGTTTTTAGACCCCCCTTCCCCATTTGTCAGAAATTTTTCATACAAAAAAATTTTTTTCTTGAATTGTCAGAATATCACAGACCCCCTTCCCCGTCCCTCATGTAACGCGTTACGTCATAAGGGAATTATTGTTCCAATGACGTTGTGGGGATCGTTAGGAAATGTCGTATATTGAAAATTCAGATATTTGGACTTTGAGGGCCAGTTGCTCGATATACCCTTAAGTTACCTTAGGTCATACCCCTAGACTATACCCCTAGGGTAACCCTTGAGGTAATGAATACACTGAGCAACCAGCCCTGATTCTTTGGTTATAATTGAAAATTATTCAAAAGGTGACATACAATTTCCGTCAGGCAGAAAAGGGTGTTCAGTGGGTACGTGACAGACCCTTCCCCTCCTCAAAAAATACACTTTTAAGGAAACAAATGTGTAGCACCTTAATTTAAGCTTAATATTGAAAATTTTGGATCTCATTATTTTTTTCAAACTAAGCCTCTGTCTACAGACCCTCTCCCTAATTGTTAGACGTCATAAATGAACGACTTGTGAATATGTGAAGAAAAGAACAGAAATAGAATGTAAATTCAATTGCACTGACTCAGTGAGTCGACAACAAGTTCAATGTTGTATATTTTATTTTTTGTGATTGCAACCAGATGTAGTTGTACATTTAAATTGAGATATATATGAGTGACCAGATGACTCGGTATCGTGTAGTGCATTATTCATCGACTCAAATCATTGTATTCTCATCACTTCACTCTTCATTATTGTGCCATATAAATAGCTATAGAGATATTGAAAGCTAATTTAATTTTGTATCATAATAAACGATGATGTAAAAAAAGTAAATAAATTATGTTGTCGCTGTTAGAACATTCCATAGTGTGTGTTCCGTAGTTGAGTTGATGGAATGAAAAAAAAATCTATTGAGGAAATTGATGATGACTTGAGTTTCTCTCTGCTGGTCGAATGCAATAAAATAATTTGAGATTTTTTTATTTATATTAAGCGGAAAACTTAACGATGAAGAGTATCAATGATGATTTCCAATGGAGCTTAAGACAATATGGAACTAATTTATGGCTGTATTCAATCGAAAGCTCTTGACTTTTATGGATGGTAATATTTTAATCTTTAAAAGTATTTTCAGGTAGGAATCTTCTTATTTTAATATTTTTTGGAGTCAATTTTAGGAATTGTGGATTCTTTAGAGGGGTTTGAAGCTGTTTTAGGCAATATCTATGTCTCTAAAATGTATACAAAGCTTTGTGTTGCGTCATTGTAAGATATTTCTAGTAAAATTCAAAATTTATCAAATGGTTCAGAAAATAATCAGTTCTGATGACTAAAATGCAATATAATTTTAAAGGCTGCACTAGGAACCAGAAACACATTTCATAGAAAATATTTTAAACACCTCCATAGACTTTTAACAAAGCTGTCCATAGTTTGGTAGCAATGAAAACTATTTTGGCAAATGTCCACAGACAGACAATAGCCTCTAAACTTTATAGCTGAAATTTCAGTTAATGACACTCAAACTAAATCTGTAGTCAACCTCAAAAAATGCGTTGAATGCCATATTAAGCTTCCAAAACATTTATCTATCGCAAAAACTGTCGGTGTGACAAAATTTATATTTTTTATATTTTTTTTCAACAAATTAAACCTTTATTTCAGGAGCTCAATTATCAAGTTCTTTTAATCGATTACATTTCACTTTCAACTGGTCGTTTAGTGATAGGCAGCATAGGCAGCTCCATAAGGGTATGCAGCAGCGATTGGAGCGTGATATGCAGCAGCGATTGGAGCGTGGTATGCAGCAGCGATTGGAGCAGCAACGTGAGCAACTGGAGCGAGTGCGTGAGCGATGACGCCTGGGTTGTTTGTGTAGTCACTTCTTGATACGAATGATTGTGAGTTGGCGGTGTTGACGGCTTTGCTGTATGATGAGAGTGTGTTCAATGCTCCTCTGATGGTTTGATCAGTTTGGACTCCGACTGAACCGTAATCTCCAGAGATTGTGGCGAGTGAAACAGCGAAGATTGCTGACAAAACAACGAACAATTTGAATGCCATTTTTAGGTTTTTAATAATTTTTTTTCTAAGGACTGCTTAGGTTGCTTTATCAACGTTGATTTTAAGACTGAATGATTTACTGCAAATTGCATCGAACTTATATACCAAATATGAGTGCATTAAATTTTCTGAATTTGTGCCATGGACTTAGTTTTCATAGACATTCACTTAAATGTTAATTGTACTAAATCAATGCGTAAGAGTAATGCACCAACAAAATCTTTATGTGTCAAGCTACACATGTCTTTTTATTAATTTTTACTCAGGGGGAAAATTATTTAAAAAAAGTCATTTTTCTTCATCCACTTTGTATTGAACTAAAATTTTAAATATATTAATATTTTCTAGTGGAAAAAGTCAGAAGTGCTCACACCTTATTATGAAAAATATGATTTGTAGGCCATTCTAAACAAAAAAAAATTTCCATCAAGTAGTTATCCCCCTGTTTTTATTAAAACTTTACTTTTCTATATCTACTAAAAAATATTTTTCATTTTCATAACGACTGTTTATGAACCTACATCGGCTGGTGTGATATTTTGTGAAATTTACGGTTTCGGAAGTGAATTGAATATTTTAAGAGATTCATCTTTAATTTATGTGCATATTAATTTAGTATTTATAGCAGGAGATTTTATCCAACGTTCACAAAACTTTATGACAGACATTATGGCATATTTGAAATCAAAAATCATTTAATCTCATCACTATAAGTCCTCAATTTAAATCAATACAAGTCATCACTCAATTCTGTCATAAGTGTCAAGATGTAAAGGTCTTGTCCTCACGTCAGGCTTCAGAATATTTTTTTGTTATTCTGCGTTAATAAAAAAGAGCCTACATGAAAATCAATATAAATATCAACCCTCAAATATCAAAACATTATATCTGACAGCAAAATGACCTTCAATTACTTATCATCTGGTATCTCATAGTACCCATAAAGCCATAAACAGAAAAAAATTCGTTCTGATGTATGTTGACATTAAAAAATCTAATTTCATGTCTGCGACAACATATCTTGTCTCGTCGTACATCGATTTGTGTATTCAATATGGACATTTTTAATTAACTTTTGTGTCCACATTTTTTTAACGATGGATTTCCTTAAGAATTAAAGATTACATAAAATTAAAACTGTGTGTTTCGATATCCATTAAAATGTCGACATTAAGTGAAATTCTATATATCCATTGGTGGACTGACCATGAAATAAAGACATTAAGGTTTGTCGTGTTACCAAAATTGCAGTATTAAAATCAAAGTGTATAGAAATGGAAATTAATTGATCTTTCATTGTGATAGATTAGTGTCGTGACGTTGCATTCATTTTGGTCAAAGAAATTAATCTGTTGACAATTAATTGAAATGATTTTAATGTCTGAAAGGAAAGTTTTAATAATGATTGAACAGAAACAGACAAAAGGGGGTCATTCACAAATGACGGCAATCAAGAAATTGTAATTTTTGGCACACTAGAAATTTATTTAAAAAATCTACGCATCTTTAGATCCCCTCCAGCATTAAAACTAGAGATCATACGTTCAGTTACCCCCAAAAGAAAAACAAATTAATTGAAAAACTTTTCAATTTTCGAGAGTCAAAGTTTTTTAATCGAACTCAATCGTTGAATCTGTGTCCTAATTAATGTTTGTGAATAAAAACCGTACGAAACGAATAACAAGCATTTTTAGTATAAATGTTTATAGCAAGATTGCATCATTAGCAGAAAATTTTAAAATCAGCAAAGAATGCAATTAGCTGGTGTTCGCACAAACTCAGCATTTTGCAGCAATTATAAATAATTTTTTTCAAAAATGTTTGGAGAATTTTTTTTATAATTTAATTTGTTTCGTTTAATTTTTTATGGAATATTTTTGAAATTTTTGAGAAAATTAGTTCGTATTGTGAAAATAATCAGATAAAAAGTGAAGTGTTTATTGAGCTTCAAATGAATGCTTTGGACTGCATATAAAGCTGTAGTGAATTTTTTTTGAATTTTGTAAAATAAATCAAAATTATTTCATAAGCTGGAAGTACTTACATTATATAATCTATGAGACCACACCCATTAGACCTATAGTTTAAAGTGGGATCTAAACTACTTGCAAGCTCTACACATTGCAAGGACACGCTAAATTAATTAATTTCTCGATTTTAAATGTTAAAAAAAATTTAAAATTTTGTATTGAGTTTTGATCTTGAGGAGTGGTTTTTGGGGCACCTAAGGACCACCCCATTAGTCATAAGATCAGATGTATCCTGTATGTACATAGCTTCAATTCATTTGCCAAATCATCCAGGTACCAGTATACCATGTGGATATATCTAACAATGGAGACACATTTTGTGCTCAAGACCTTCAAAATACACCCAACATACGAACCTAGTTTCATAACTAGAATGGTGAAATGAAATGTAAAGCCAATGCTCTTCCACTGATCCCATTTCACTGCTTTTAATTCTAACGGTACGTGAAAGAAATTTTTTTTTCGAGGGTGAACCCCCTTTTCCAGACAGTATATTTAGGTGGGCAAATAAAACCATTCGATCACCTTGCTACTTGAGTTACTATAGAGATTATCAACGTAATTGCATAAATCTGATCAATCCGCATGCCTGGACTTGTACAGTCCATCGCACACTCATTCAAACTTTGAACAATAATATTATTCCATAAAATTTCCATTATGCAAGCAGAAATTCAAACTAGTATCATTTTAATCAAAGAAATTCACTATCATCAGCTTTATATCAGTCATATTTAAACTTTTACCTCAATAATCTTAACAAACCCTTTTCGAGAGTATTTCAAGAAATTCCCATGACATATTTTAAATGACTCACTCATCCAATTTAATAAATAAACCTGTTTAACATCAGAAAAATCAAAAGAAAAGGTGAAAGAGAAGCCCTAAAAGACCTGCAATTTATTCATGAATATGAAAATATTTTCATAGGTTTCATGTTACGACAACGTACGATTTATGAACATGGATATATATTTTTCTACACATATATCCACGATGCATGTTAATGTTGAATGATTTCATTTCACATCTCATATTTCAATCGCTTCTTCATCATTTTCATACATATCTTCCTATGTGGATTAAGTTTACATTGCAACTCATGTTCTGCTCTCGTGTATACTTCCATAAATATTTGTCCTCGAATCTTAAGTCACTGAAATTTATTTTTTTTATGATTAATGCTGACATTTAAATGCGAAAGCAAACTGTAATGTTGCGTAAAAACATTTATGGCTTTATGCTTAACTTCATATCATGTGACACTCTCTTGTATGCCTTTTAAGTCACTTGAACCGGAACATTTCTTTTTCTTCTTTGCTTTGATTGAAACCTTTTCTGACATTCTTTGCGAATAATTTTCAAATAAAGATTCTTTTTTTATGACTTTGTCGGTAGCAATTCTATGGCTTAATTAAAATACACAGTCGCATTGATAACAGCGTCAATAAAAATACTGGAAGCAATTTTTAATTACAATAGAATCATAAAAATGCTAATCTTGCACTTTTGGCATGCTCACAATGTGACTGGAATTTTTTTAAAAAAATTATTATTGTAATCTATGCGACTCAATGTCTAATGTCTATATAAAAAAATTGATTTCTAAACATCTTTAGGGAGTGCGAAAATAATTGCTTAAAAAATTCCATAAAATTTTTTTTATGAGTTATGGCATAGAAAAATAAAAATTGAATTAATTAAGACCGATTAAGCGCTTGTTGACATAAATAAAATTTTAAATAGCGTTTATCAACTCGAGTATTTTGTTTCATTTACAAGTGTCTATGTTGAGCATGTCATAACCGATTTATTTTTACAAATACAAAGACTGGCTTCAATAAATAATTAAATTGCGCACTATATTGTGTTTCTCGCACTCGCATGAGCTCATATTTTGTGATTATTGATGTGGAAGTTTTCTATATTTTATATTTATTTTACTAGAGGAAGCGAGAGGTTCGTCACATGTCTGTTATTAATAAAAATTGATTTTTTTTGCAAAATAGAATGAAAATTTTAAAATAAATGAGAATTCCAAGGCTGAGAATAGATTTAAAGTTGTGGGGAACAGTGGCTAGATTTAGGTGACATCAGAGAAAAGGAATGGCTTGCAATTCATAACTCATGACGTCCAAAACATAGAAAAAGAGGCTTTAATTTTGGGACAATCTACAGAAAGCAAAATCTAGGTTATCTGGGGTCTAAAAATAGCATGTTAACCGAAACCTAGGTCATATTTTGAAGAATGTCAATAATGCACGACCTGATGAATTACTAAAGAAGTTCTTAATCAAAAATAAAGGATTTGACTGCCTTTATTTGAAATATTAAGTCCCAAAACTCTAAAACTTAATCCTCAAATTCCCAAAATTCAATAAACACATTCCATGAAAATTATATAACTAAAATAAATTTCAAATCCAATAAGCACTTGACGATGCAATTTAAATTGCCGGTTTGCTCATTTTTAAAGAACATTTCACATATTGCAAAACGTATAGTGCCTAATGGCTGAGTTTCAAGGCCAAAAATGCGAATGAAAAGCGAATTTTTCAGAGCAGAAATTTAAATTTAAAAAAGTCATCGACACAAAAAAAGTGTAACGAAAAAAAGACCCTCAATAGTGTTGATCGTAGTTTTATTCTCAGGTTAGTGAGCATATTTTCATACAATAGCACATTACGGTACGAGATAATGAGCTTAATATCGTGAAGAGCATTAAATTCCCTAACATTTCCGCTTCTTTCAATTCTTTTCAACAGATAGGCAAAAAATGTTAAGGTAATGGATGAACCTTAATGCATAGAACATTTAGATCAAGAATGAGAAATCTCAATTCACATGGAAATTGATTTTTTTTTCTTTAGCCTTTTTCTTGAATAAAAAGAAGATAGTGAAAAGAAAGCAAAACTCATTAAAATATCATTCGTTCAAATAAAAATGGCAAAAATTGGCTTTTAAGTTCATTAAGTGAAATCGAATATGCTTCATCTCCACAATCCAATCATCATATTTACATTTCTCATTTACGACTCTTTTCCATTAGCTAAAAAGTTTTGAGTTGAAAAAAAAATCTTTTCTCATAGCACGAATTCATCGCCAAGAAGCATTCTGACCCAAATTCTTGTATAACTAGGGGGGTTCGTTCGTGAATGACGTCAATCCAAGTATTTGATTATTTTTTACAGAGTTTTGGATTTAAAGTGCAAGGAATTTTTTGTAAGAATGGATAAAGACGACCGGGACCACAACCAAAAAAGCCATAAAATCCAAAAGTTTATGCAAAAATTGCTCAAAAATGAGTTTTATCAAGTCTGAAAAACTGCTCATATTTGGTACCAGTGTATCGCGACACACAGTTTGGAATACACTACTTTAGATAACTTGGAAAAGGCAGAAAAATGTGTAATTTTAAATAAAGCATTTGGCTACACAGTCGACTAACTCCCAGTAGCTCAGTGGTAGAAACATGTACCTATTAATCATAGGACGTGGGTTCGAATCTCACTCAAATTCCGAAAAATATAATTTTTTATATTAAAAGTGCTAACTAGCACCTTTATTATTATTATTATTATTTAATGATCAGAACTTAGTGAAATGTCACACAGATATAGAGAATCTCATTCTTAATATTAACTACCCTAGTCACTGTGCTCTCCATTTTTAATCCCCACTGACCCCCCTCTTTAAATGATAGACATCATAAATGAACAAGCCCTAAGAGACACGCATAGTACTATCCTTAATTAGATGGGATTTAGCAACGATGTTTGTTTACTTTCGCTGTCATGTTACATTATAATATTTTTTGCGCTCGTCTCTGGCATTGGGGGATTACGAACGAGAAGAGATTAATGATATTTTCATTTTGAAAAAAATTCTTTTACATATTTTTTTTATTTCCGAAATCACTCTCATGATGATTATGATCCAACACGTTTTTCCTTCTATAATATATGTCTCACATCGCACAGTGGTGTCAGTTAAATTCTATCTTTAGCCATTGATCACGCTCGACAGTGGGGGCCTTAAAAATATTACCTTTAGACATGATTTCTTTATTTTTCACTTTTTTCGTGAGTTCAAAGAACTTTTAGTTCCTCAGCAAATGTTTATCATCAATTAACTTCGTTTGGCGAACGTCAAAAACTTTTTAACACATTTATGGAAAAATTTCACTTCATTTTCATAATTTTTTGCATACAATGCAGTTGAAAGCTAGTTTGCCGCATTTCCTGTAGACGAACTCATCCATGGCAAACCAAAAAATAGTTTGCAAGAACATTTTCAACATACAAATTGACCTTTTGTGTTTTTTTGAACCGTCATACAAGCAGCACGTAACATAAATTATGCAATTGACGGTAACATTTTGTAATGACATGAAGAAGACTGACTTGCATGACTACAAGTTCATTTTGCAGATTCTCTCCTTTTATGGACAGGCATTAATTTTAAAAAAATGCTGCAAACCTTAAAGAATCATCCTTAAAAAATTTAATGAATTTTAAAATACCAACAAATTGCTGCAAATATTTTTTTTTTCAAGAGCATGTTTCGGTCTTCAGATAATCTGTACTTCTGTACAAGTCTTAAAAACTACATTGCAAGCCATTTGTAAAAGTTGCCTTCTTACTTCGTATCCACATTAG
Organism: Chironomus tentans; assembly: GCA_963573255.1. Classification (NCBI taxonomy): domain Eukaryota; kingdom Metazoa; phylum Arthropoda; class Insecta; order Diptera; family Chironomidae; genus Chironomus; species Chironomus tentans. The sequence continues at coordinate 13,474,156 of OY754303.1, forward strand.
GTGAATGTGTGCATTCTTCAACCGCTCAAAAAATGAAAAACTTGTTTGCAATGACTCTTTACATGGTTAGAGCAGCTTATTGCTTATAACCTGCGGTTGAGTTGTAATTTAATAGGCGAATTGTTTATATTTTCACGTCTAATGATGAATGCTAATCGGCTTTTTTCTATGCATTTACTTAATAGGCACTTCCATGGAAGATTAATTAAAAAGCTTGAGATATTTGATGGGTTTTGGAGGTGCTAATTTTTGAGGTTTTAGAGCATCTACATGGATTTTTTGAATTTTTATGTAATTCTGAGCGTAGCAATAATGTCTTGTGATAGTCGTGAGATTTTATGGCAACACCACGGTAACATAGCATCAAAGTAATGTCAAACAGCTGCAACATGACTACCATGATGTGCTGTTTTGGAATTTCAAACAAATTTGACCTTTTTAGGCAAATAAATCGACTAATTCACTCCAAAACCTTCAAACCAGAACTCTAGAATCCCTAAAAAGTACAACATTTCAATGCAATGTCTTTAAACATCCACCAAGGCGTTTCACATTAATTCCCAATCAAATAAATCTCATTGAACTTCAAAGTTTAATGAAACTTGATTGAGTCTTCAAATCAACGCCTCCCAACGGCATTTCGTTCATTCATTCTGAAAATGTCAATACACTTTTCTTGAAAAAATATATAACTGGAATATCTTCCCTACAAGAGTTACGCTTCCAATTTAGGTAAATGTCAGAAAATATTTAGCACATTTTGTTTTATTTATCCGGTCAATATCATCAAGGCCGAATTCCTAAGTCATTTTTCAACCGATTCCAAAAATAAATAAATATCGTTTCATGGCCAAAGACTATGACAATTCCTCTTATTCTACTAAACGTCCTACAATCTCTTCAAAATTGAATCTAATTCAGTTTATTTATCTTAAAATTGTTTATTTCATATTTTCTACCGTCTACAGAAAACAGAGAAAATTGAAAGTTTAAAATAATGCTCTGCTGCTGCCACTGCCATACGAACTCTTTTTTTACTATTGATTTTTTCACTTTTGAGCATTTACAAAAAAATATAGAGAGAAAAAAGATTTCTTTATGTTTATTATAAAACACATAAGTTGTTTTTTATGTGTGGCTCTATTTTGTCTGTTTCGTTTGCTACACTTAACGTGATTTTGAATAATCAACTCTCAAAAATAAATGATTTTCAGTGCTCGGCTGATTGAGCGACGTCGGCTTCTTGGCTGATTTGAAAATTGCGATAAAAAGGATGAAGAAGAAGCAAATTATATCTCATGAGAAACTTTCATTTTATCACATTTAATGGATTATACGTTACAGTTAACGTACCTTGCATAAGACATATGAACAGATTAATTAACAGATACGAGTGCTCTCCGTCAAATTGTAGAGAATGGCTTGTGTATGAAGAAATGTTGAAGATTCTTGGGCAGAGTTGTTAACTCAAATGCCAATCTAGCCAGCATACATCATAGATTTATCTCAACCTGACAAAAACAATGCAAGGCCAGACGTCAGTTAGTGTAAACAAAAAGTTGTAGTCTTGTCTCTGACGTTATCTAATCTAGATGCCCAGACATCTACAACTTTTCCCGAATTTTTCTAAATTTAGACTTAGATAAATGATGCTAGACAAACACCGTCTGGGACTAGATTAGAAAAATCTGGAGATTTTTGGGTATTCAGTCATTTAAATAACTGTCATTCAGACAGCTTCTAGGGCTACCCAGGTTGTATAATTACGGTATGGTATACCCGGTGTAGGGTAGGGTGCACTACCTTTGGTAGGATAGAGTATAGGACCCACCCTGGGAAGGATAGAGAGTTGGATTCAGGTTATTGTACCTTACCCTACCCCGGATGAAATACCTTGGGTATCCCTATAAAACCAGCCACAGATTATGTCTTACTCAATACTATACCAAAATACCAACACTGTGTCCTCGACAGAAAGCAACATGCAATACATAAATTAGCATCAAATGATTATAAACATTTGGCTCAAGATGCATCATCATTTTTATGATGCTCTTCACTCTTCTCCTTCCTTACTCCATTCTATTCTGTCTGCAGTCTGTAGATATATATATTTTTTATTTTTGTGTACGAAAAAACGCCCAACAAATTAAAATCGAGTTAAAGACATTAGATACATAAAATTTAACAGCTTTCATCTTTACTTTTTCTTTCTGTAAGGGCTTAAAATGCTTCATAAATCAATATGCATCCAATATCTATGATAAAATTCCGAGAAAAGAATTCTCAAGAATGTGAAAAATAATAAAGAGAAAGAAGAATTGGAGAAGCTATAAAATACAAAACAAAATTAATAGAAAACCGATGGAGGAGAATAAGAGAATGAAATATGAATTGGTGCCATAGTTGTGGCTATAAAAATTATTGATATTCACTTCTGATTTTTTTTTGTTTCTATTTTAGGATATTTGTTATAACGATTGCTTAGAAACAAGCACTGCTTTGCGGTATTTGTGGAAGTAAAGTGATGACAATATTATTTCTAATCCCACATTTAATTGAATCATATGCGTCGCATCCAATAAAATCACGTTAAGCCGCACTTATTAAATTACCTAATTAAATGAATGATATTTCAACATGATGATCGAAATGCAATATTCACACATAATATTAGCAAATACATGATGTAGCAAATGATAGTTTAATTGAAAAATTAAATGTTGAATAATCGAATCGGATTTTCATGCTTGGGTAGTGAACGAAATAATTTAGTAAGCAAAATTTATGTAATTAAGTTGTTATGATTGCCGGTTGTTAATATTATTTGATTATTTTATGGATGAAAAGGTAAAATTATGCGTAAGATTGGATGATTAAGATGGAAATGTTTGCTGAGGTAATATGGAAATTTGCCATTCTTCATGCATAACTAATAAAATAAAATTGAGATAAGAGATACAAAAACGAGGAATTTAAGGTTCGAATCCTTAAAATTTCAATAATGTTTGTCGACAGTATAACATTTTTTTGTTATGAAATACCCTTTACTAATTTGTTCAAAACTATGTGCTATCCAAAATTTAAAATGTGCTACTGCAGATCTTTTTTGCTTGCTTAAAAATTGTCACAAATCCCTATTTTTAGACAAAGGAATTCCTCTCAAATCTCAATTTCTGTCTGAAATTCTTTTTACAAGCGTACTCAGGGGGGTCACCTTCTCAGATCGAAAAAATCCTAATTATTTTCTAGAGTATCCCTCCTTTATAACAAGTGATTGATAAGTGCATCTAATTCCGTAGCTACACCGAAAATTCTACAACCCATAAATTCGATAATTAACCATAAAATACATGAGATACTTAAGTTCTCATTTTTCAAAACAACACGTGTTGTTCGTAAGAGGATGTAACCATAAACCACAAAAAAATGTATTAAGTATGTACCTCATAAGGTCATCTTTCATTAAATGTTGTATATAATTTAAGAAATTTAGCACGAGATTTTTGAAAAATATTTTTTCTTTCATCAAAATAAAAATGAAAACAATGAGCAAGCATTAACAGATTTCTTTTCATTCTGTTCCTTCTTCTTGGTTATTATAGCTCATATTCCTTCCATAACTTTTTCGACACATATAATTTCATTTTTTGTGATGAGTAATTTTCACAGCCAGACTCTTAAAAATAGATAAATAGATCGCACCATTTAAACATGTTAACATTTTCACACGGAAAATTTATTTATTAACAATACGAGAACAAATGGGATGAATTTCAGGCAATAAATGAGAACGTTTTGTGGATCCAAGCCAATTTTGAGTTATTAAATAAATAAATGTTTATTCTCTTATTTCTGATGAGTCACAGACATAGTTGTTCATTGATGACTGTGACTTATAGCGGGCGTCAGAAATGTTTTTGCAAAATGTATCAAATTACATCATGCTGATGATGATGATGACATGAATAATAAATTTTTGAATTTTTGTTTCTTATTTTTTTCAATAGGGGTTGTTCATAAATGACAACAAAATTTTCAAGGGGGTCTTTAAATGGGGTGTCCCTTGACATTGAGGGTCATACAGCTCTAGATCTCTAGACTTTGGATGAAATAAGCTAGGAACTTGAACTTTGGGTCTGATATTAATGATGTGCAATATGTGGACTGAAGGGTAGGAAGGAGGGGGGGGGGGGGGTGTGATTGGGTAAATGGCATGACACTTGAATCAAAAATTCTTTTTGTGTACAAAAAATTCTTTTTGTATGAAATTAATTTTGTAACAAAGAGGATGAAGGTCAATATTTAAAAACGGACGTCATTTATGAACCAACCCCAATATCGCTATTTAATCTCATCTCTAAATATCATCCCAAAATTGGATTTTTGATTTCCTTTGTTTCGCCAAAAAAAGCACAAAGAAATTTAAAACACGATCATCGTCTCAGCCAAATGGTGTGGGCGTATCGGCATAGAAAAAACTTATAAAATTTATTTCACAGATTAAAAAAATTGCCAAAAACTGATCGGTGAAATCTTATGGCTATTAATGTGTCATTGAGACCCAAAAAGACTACCAAAACAAATCACAATATCTATGTGATGTTACAGATTTCTCTTCAGACAAGTATGGCAACATCGCAATCTAGTTTGAAATAAAAAAAACTGCATGAGTTTCATCCCTCTCTCTGTGTGTTTCTATGTGTTATAAATCCCATGTACTCTTTCTCTTATTGCTGTTCCTCTTCTTATTGTTATTATTATTTTATTAAATATTAAGGAAATAAAAGGTTTTACACTGTCTACAATGCTTCGGTACTTGTAAAAGGCGGGATGTAAAAAGGCAATGAATGAATGATTCATGCAGAGTCGATGGTTGCTTATGATGTTGATGTAAGGTGATATAAAAAAGTTCTATAGCCAAAAATAATCTTCAAATGGAAGTAAAAATAAGAAATTTGAGAGAGTCGATGTGGCTTTTGATGATTCATCGAGCATTTTCCATTCTATTTTCACCAATACATTCACACATAATTTTTCCCATCTAAAATACAACACACAGAGGAAAAGTCAGTGTGAGTTTCAACTGCTGATGATATTGATTTTTCTCATTCGCATCGTTGTCGACGCTTTATTTTCGTGTATATATAAAAAAATATTATACTGCCATCCAGAGAGCGAGAGGAAAAAGGAAAATATTTTTTCCATTATAAAATTTTCTGTTTACATGCAATCGAGTCCGTAAGTTGATCCCAATGGTAAGCATTGCGCAATCGCAGAAAAAAAACTTTATTTTTTACATCCGAAAGACATTTGAGAGATTTTTTTAGAATAATTAAATTTTAAATGAAACTAATTTTTGAATAAATTTAAATTTGCATTGCGGAATCGTTCATTTACTGCTGAAATATCTTCACAATCAATCTTATTTCCAGTAGAAAACATCCCACAGATGTTTTTTTCCTTCTTCTTGTTTTTTTGCAGATTTTTATTTGTGCCGCAATACAATAAAAAGCAATCTCGAAGCACCTCTTGAGAGTCATCGACATTCTTTTTTGTTATATTTTATTCCAAGACTTATTATATATTTTTCGTACGCGACAGGTAGACAGGTTCTATATTTTTCAACGTAACTGTCAAGTGCGCCTTATTAAATTCTGGCCTTCCACTTCCCTAATGACATAATGCTGATGCCTTCTGTTGTTTTGAGGTCGTTCATTTATTGCGTCTAACATTTAGATCCAACGTCTATTCAAACTGTTTTTTTTTTGGAGGGGGGGTAAGAGGGATATCTGGATTTTAGTATAATAATACGAACATTTTCAATTTTTTAATGTACGTCACTTCCAAATGACCCCTAAAATTTAACAGTATTTTAGAAACGTGAGCCACTAGCCGAAAAAATTCATTAATTTACGTGCTAAAAAGATTTGCTTACTTCAAAGTAAATCTGGTATAGATTTTTCTACAAATTCATTAAATTTCCTTTCTTTTTCTTGTACTCTACATTAATATTCTTCAGACACAAATTTTTTTGCACATTGCCAAATTTTTTCATATCGTTTACATTTTTATACTTCCTTTTCAGCAACTTAAATGTTGGTAGTAATGGATCAATAAAGTATATAAAAAGAAATTTCGTTCAATAGTCAATAACATATTATGCCACTGGGTGAATTGGGCTAGATTTTTTTGCGTTCTATCTGTCTAAAGAACTTTTAGAAGGTTCTGCAGAGTTGTGGAAAATGATAAGAAAAATAATTTTCAATTTTTTTATGAGCATAAGCAGCTTATTGACATTTTATCTATGAAAATCAATAAAATTTTGAGAATGAGGAATTTCTGGAAGGAAATACTTGAGCAGCAGATAAATTTTGACGAAATTCCAATTTAATTACCCAAAAATTACGTGATTGGATTTTTAAAAAGCTTGCGGAATTGAGTAGCTAATGCAAAATTACGACTAAGTCTCATAATAAATTTATTTCGCAAAATTTGCCTTAAAGTCTGGTCGATTTGGGGATTTTTTGTTGAATTTTATTGTCTACTTAGTAATGGCGTCAAAGCAGAGTAAAGTTTGGGGTGTCTAGGTACAAAAGTGACCCTACTAGCTTAATAGGAAGGCCTCTTTAGCAAAGATATTAAGGCAACGGAATAAATTGCTCAAAGGTCCACTTAAGAGAGTTTGTGGGTTCGATTCTAATAAATAGCTACTTATCTCAGGAAAATAACTAAAGAAGGTTTAAAAAACTTGAACATGCACACAATTTATGTTCAAAAAATTCCTGCCTAGACTCTCTGACTGTATTCACAAATCGATTAATAATCACAACGTTAGTCTAAGCCAATTTATCGTCCTAATGTAAAGCTTGTTGGAATCTATTGATGATACCTCAAACAGAATGCCCTGGGAGTACGGACTCTATATTTTTTCTTGAGTTTGGACTCCATATGCCTCAAAAGTTAAGTCCTGCCAACTCTGCTGAGGATACTCACTATTGGTAGAATGCTCAAATATACTGAGTGTGCTCACAAATATGGTTAATGTGTGAGGTCGTTAGGAAATTATATAGATCTAAGGACAATCCTGTTGTGTTAGTATTAATATCTGGTGTTTGAATAGTTCTATTCTGACCGAACCTTAAATTCAAGAAACTCTTCAGAGTAAAAAAATAAACATTTTATTTCATTATTCTGTCGAATTTTAATGCAACTTTTAAAGGCCACTCGATATTCCCAACAAAAAAGAACCACCCGTGACGATTCACATATTTCCTCTAATTTTCTACAAGAAGTACAAAAAGTACGCAAAAAAAATATTCCAAGGCAACGTAAAAAAAATTATTCTTGAAAAATGTTCATTTTTTTGGCAATGAAAGTGATGAAAATTTGTAAAACAGATAGCTTCAATGTTTATGCAGACATATTGAGGGCATAGGATAGACTCTGTATTCAGTTTCTTCTTGCTTCTTGACACAATTAAATGTCAAGAAATTCTTTTCCTTCTTTCTTTCATTCTCGCATCTCTTCTTTTTGTTATGATTTGTCACTGACTGTTCTCTCGTCTCCGTGAGAATGCAAATGTATATGAGCATGCAGTCTAACTAGCAACAGCAGCATCATTGAATAATTCACGGCAATATTTATTTATTTTTTATTCATACTATTGTATGAAGCACAGAGAGCATGAATTTTTGTGTAGGTGGACCGACATGAAGATTAATTAATTTTTTTTTTCATTGCGCTTACTGAGCGGCTCGATGAAGACAGAAATATAAGTGCTAAGTGAGAAATAAAACTTACTGGCATTCGTTCATAATTTCTTCTTGACTGCGAACTTGAACCGGTGCTAACTCCTCAACTGATTGCTCATAATTCCCAAAACATTTTGTGATTTTCTCGTCAAATGTGTTGACTAAGTCTTCCAAACTGCCGGTAAATGCCTCATTAAAATTATCAATATTATCCTTTGTTAGAATCTTCTTTATGTTGTTATTATTAATGTTATTTGTTGCATTCAATTTTAAATTTTCAATTGTATTATTATTATTGTTATTATTATTATTATTATTGAGATTATTATTATCGATCGATAAAAGGTTTTCCTTTAAGTTGTTCAAATAATTGAGTGAATCGACGGGATTTGCTGGCTGTGTGACAGATTGATAGTCAATCGGTCCCCATTCATCAGATTCCTCAAATTGTGCCAATGGTGCTTCAAATTTGAGCTCGGCCATCTTTGTACTGTTGTTGTTAATGAGGCAAAAATCACGCATTGCAGTGAAAAATCCTTTCTGATCTGAAATTGTTTTTTTTTTGTTTGAGTTTTTACACTTTTTTAAGGAAGAATTTTTTGAAAACAAAAAAACTATTTTTTTATTATTTTTCTTGCTTCTCTTTTGCGTTATTTCTTTCTCTTTTTCTGCACACACAAATTTTTTTTCCTTCTTTTTTATGCACACCTTTTTATCTTCCTTTTTTTCTGTGTACGAAAAAAATGCAAAAATTTTTTTCTTCTTTCTTTTAACCGAATTTTTTATTCTCACTTTAATTTAATTTGAATTTAACCAATTTTTTTTGATGAATTTTGTAAAATTAAACAAAGGATGAGTTATTGCACCACAAAATTGATTTTAAATCTCTCCCCGAAATTTAAATAGAGATACTACACGGAGTGCGATAATTTTTTTATATTTTCGGTGTTGATAGCTCCGATTCTCTGATGCAACTGAATTGTGAGTAAATTTTATTTTCTCTATCGTATACACGATGTAGTCGCATTACTCTCTTGTAGCATAAAATATTCACTCTCTTGAAATTTACGCTATGTAGTTTACGTTAGGGATACGTAGAGTTTGAATTTTTTAAAACCGTTGAGTTGAACTTTTGATAATTTGATCGATAATTTTTTTCCTTGGTTTGTTTGTTTTAGAAAATTTTAATTTTGTTGTTTTTGGAATCTCAATATGAATATTTCTTGTGTTTTATTGATTTTACAGGAACCTTCGAACTTAATAATATAAATTTAAATTTTTCAAAAAAATATTATTTTATTAAAGTTTGGTATTACACGTTTAATTTTAAAAGATTATGTTGTATTTTATTCATTGTTGTAGGAATTGGGTGTCAGCTCCACACTTTATGAGAAAAAATTTTTTCATCTGCATAAAAAGGTTGAAAATTTTTCATTTCTTGCTAATACAGACACGAATTGGCGAGGATGCTCCACTTTAAAGGCACCATCACTGGAGTCCTGCTAACTATGCTTTCTCGATCTCGACAAATTCAAGATATCGAGACCAAACTTAAAACCAAAATATTTTAAGTATAAGCAATTTTTTAAAACAAATTTTGGATTTAAATGATTATTAATTTCCTGTAACGTAATTTAAAACTATAATTTGTGAAAAAAAATTATGTAGATTCAAGATATTTTAGTTTTAATTTAAGTCTCGATCTCGAAAATTTGTCGAGACCGAGACATCGGGAAAGCATACTGCTAACCCTGCTACAGACTTTAGTTTATATTCAAATTCATAAAAAATGGAATACTTATTTTAAATTGCTGTTCAGTAATCATGAATTTTGGGGTCAGCCTCGCTTTCTCAGAATTTTTCTCATACAAATTTGCTTATATCTTCTGAAAATTAAAGGTTTCAATTAGATGTCTCGCTATAATTAAGGCGTGAAAACTTAGGATTGATCTCAAAAATCCTTTTTAAAAATCTCCATGTTTTATATCCAATGACTCCCTAAACTATTCAGAGAGTAATTTTGGGATTATGTATATCAGAAATCCATCCTGATTGCATGTTTTTAAAAAATAACTGAACTTTTTAGGGGTATTTCATACTTTTCAATTTTTTGGAGGGGGTGGGGTTGGAATTTGACTGCTCTGAAACACTTCCAAATGTTCACTTCCAACAAATGTTTGAAGGGGGTCTAAAAATATCACTTTTTGTGTGACGTCATTTATGGTCCTTAGGGATTTTGAAATTAAAAACACTATAAGCTAAATAAGTTGAGTTCAAAATGAATCGATCTCACCCATTTTCAAAAAACTAAATCATTTGTCCACTGAATTAGTGATCTCTGCCACTTGGCAACTAACTTTCCATATTTCAGTGATTTGTCATACTTACGGTTATCAGGAAATTTTGAAAAAATTCGAGGGAATTTGTGAAACATACTCGCAGATGATCATTCCACTCATACACTTACAATTAGTTTCATCGCAACACCCAAGCTCATTCTAATCTACAGACCAAGCAGTCGCTCTAAGGGGTCGTTCGCAAATTAGGTCACTCAAAAAAACGTATTTGCGAACGTATTTAAAAAATTCAATTTAAATTTTACATTTTCTTGCCAATTCAAAAATTTATTATTTAAAGTTAAGATTAATTTTTAATCCAAACATCAATTTTTTTAAAATCCATGGATTAAAAACAATCTTCACACAAGTGTATTACATTTTAGAAAAAAATTCCATTCTAATATTTTTGTTTGTATTTCTCATATATCTACTCAATTATTCCTTATCAACAACTTTTCATTCGTGAATAATTTCATGTGATTTATTCAAAAGTAAATTTCTCATACCTCCATTTGGTTTAATTACATAAATTAATAATAATTAATGATATTTGATATCTGTAAATGAACATTTTTTTATTCCTTTGGTTACATAATTGAGGCATACATAATGATAAACATGCATAGAATAATTTTGTATTTGTTTTGTTTTTGTACTTATAAAATATATATATAGGAAATCTTTTTTTCACAATTTTTCTTGATATTTTCTTTTCATTTTACTTTATTTAATTAAAATTATAAATTTTACTTTGGTAATTTAGCTTCAAAAGATTTATATTTCATGTTAAAAAATATATATGGCAACATTTTCCAATTTTATAATTTTCTCATCAGTTTCTATGTATGTGTATGTGTGTATACAAAAGGGCAGTAAATAGTAAATTAATTTCGTTAATTATTATCATGATTAATTTTAATAAATTGAAAGTCACAGACTAAAAAATTCAAACTAGAAAGAGAAGAAGGAAAATAAATCAATGGCAAAAATTTGACTAATTAGATTCAAAATCACTAAATTCTCTAGAAAATAAATCATTCCTCAATTAATTGATTATAATAAAGCATATTCTGTTTCTCATCGACAAGTGCAGTCATTTCAAGTGATGAAAATTTCAAGAACCTCGTAAAATTTTATCATTTTTTTCTGTATTAAAAATATTTGCCATTTTCTAAACGTTTAAAATTGTAGAAAAAAAAATATACAAATATCTTGATGACAAAATTCTTAAAATTCTCAACCGCAAAATTCCAGCCCCCACGAAGCTATAGATAATTAATATTAATATAGTGAGCAAAATCTTAATTTTATGTTGATAATATGAAATTAACATGCATTCATTTTTTATGTGTGTTTTATCCAATAGAAAAGTTAATTTGAATTTGACAGACTTGGCATGCTGCAATTAAATTTTTTCTGATTCTAAATTAAAAAATTTAAATTTTTTTAAATTTGTTGAATTTTAAATTTTTAAAATTTAATAAATTTTAAAGTTTTTAAATTTGTTGAATTTTAAATTTTTAAAATTTGATGAATTTTAAGTTTTTAAAACTTAATGAATTTTAAATTTTTAAAACTTGATGAATTTTAAATTTTAAAACTTTGTTGAATTTTAAATTTTTAAAATTTGACGGATTTTAAATTTTTAAAATTTGACGGATTTTAAATTTTTAAAATTTGTTGAATTTTAAATTTTTAAAATTTGTTGAATTTTAAAGTTTTTAAATTTGTTGAATTTTAAATTTTTAAAATTTGATGAATTTTAAGTTTTTAAAACTTGATGAATTTTAAATTTTTAAAACTTGATGAATTTTAAATTTTAAAACTTTGTTGAATTTTAAATTTTTAAAATTTGACGGATTTTAAATTTTTAAAATTTGACGGATTTTAAATTTTTAAAATTTGATGAATTTTAAATTTTTAAAATTTGATGAAATTTTAATTTTTAAAATTTGAGAAGTTTTAAATTTTTAAAATTTGATGAATTTTAAATTTTTAAAAATTGATCAATTTTAAATTTTTAAAATTTGATGATTTTTAAAACTTGGTGAATTCTAAATTTTTAAAATTTCTCAAATTTTAAATTTATAAAGCTTAATGAATTTAAATTTTTAAAATTTGATCAATTTTGAATTTTTAAATTTAAAGCCAGAAAATTATTTTGATTGCTTCTTGCATTTTTTTACCAAATTCAAATGAACTTTTCCGTAGGTTTTATCTTTAATTATAGAAATCGTGCAATTTTCACATCTAAATTTTAAAGGAAAGTCCTTCAACTTGATTTTATTTTGGGGATGTAGTCCAGTGAATTAATTATTAAATTTTAATATTTCCCGTGAAAATCTTATTCTACTCCTTTTTTACTCTCATTCATTCCTGGTATATAAACTTATGAATCAATCATGATTTTCTTTGTAAATGACTAGTCATTTAGTTCGTTCATCCTCATTTTTTTTTTGTAAATTTCATTAATTTGTAAATTTAGTAGTTTCTCAAATCCGAATAAATTTCTATATTTTCTACTTAGTTGTTCACTCCACCACCATGACATTGATGATATTCAGCCACTGTCTTATCAATCATTTCAACTGAATAGCGGCATTTGTCTGATTTACATAAACATTTAAAATATTTGTATTTAATCATCCAAAATTTCTCGCCGTAGTCAAAGCTGTATTAAATGAAAAAAAAATTGTTTATAATTTTGAAAAAAAAATATGTTATCAAGTTTCAACTTACGCAATTTCATCTCCAGGTTCAATATCCTTTGATGCAAAGAATGCGATCTTTGGGAAGCGCAAATCTTGATGCTCAAAATAGACTCTTACTGGAACAATATTTGGTGAGCATGAGTGGTTGAAGAATCTGCTCACGTTTCCATAGAAGTTTGCATCAATGCAATGCTATAAATAGAAAAAAAAATTATAAATTAATTGTGACTCAATATTTAGCTCGTTCCATGTTTTTTCAATGTGAACTTTAATTGCTACTTACATCAGATGCCCCTAGATCGAAGAAATAGCTATCATCTGTGCGACGATCAGCCTCTTGATCGGTTAAAATTTCACCTGAAAAATAATAAAATAATTAAGTACAGAATTAATATTGACCTAGGATATTCCCATACCTAAATATTGTGCAACAAATGAACCTTTACGTATTCTTGTGAGGCACTTTACACCAAAGCCCTTAACTTTATCATCACACTCGAAGACGGTAAGTGGAAGCTTGACTCCGTTTTGAACAACGCGATTCTTGCAGAGTAATTTATTACATCCACAGACATCATTGCATTCAAAGAGCATTGGTGGATCGGTATAGTTAAAGTTGGCAATAAGACGACCATCAATGTTGTACCAGTTTTGCAATGATATTTGTGCACATTGACAATTTTCTGAGATACAGCTGCACGTATTGTCATAGAAAGGTACGTAAATTGAAATAAAAAAAGATGAATACATAAACAAATAAGTAATAAGTTCATCATCTTACTTATCAGAACAAGCACAAATTCGCATTTGTGATATACGCTGATCAATTTGTATTGAGTTCTGTAGAAGAATATTTTTTGTGATGTATTTAAAATCTGGCAAGATCGTTTCGTCACTGTGTTGAAGATTTCTTGTAATTTGAATCGGGTAGATTTCCCTTCCATTTGAAATATCGCTATTGTTATGGAGAAAAGAATTAAAAACATGTAATTAATAAATATTAAAAGGCACATAAACATGCAAAAACATACTTGCATAAAATTAATTTATCTCCAATATTACTTTTAAATCCTCCAATGCCAATTGTTCGTAGATCCATATTAAATCGTAATAATTTGGCGCATTCGCCTTTTTCATCAGCCACATCTAGTGGCGTTTCATTAGCAAGATTGCGAGTATTTAAATTTGCACCGTGTGCCATTAACAACATACAAATTCTTGGCTTGGATTGACGTGCACTGATGTGCAACGCTGTGTCGCCATGAATATTTTGAATGTTGAGATCACTGTTTGTCATTAATGGATAAATGGATTCAAGTTTTCCCGCAAGTGATGCCCAATGTAAGACTGTGTTGTTTTCAGAATCACATATGTTAGGATCGGCTCCTAAACTTATTAAATAATTAACAATTTCTCCATGTCCATTTTCAGCAGCCCAAACTAATGGCGTCCAATGACCATCATCAGTTGTGTTAATGAACTTTTGCAATTTTGATATGGTTGCAATTTGACGATAATTTTCTAAAATTATTTGAGTAGCAGTGAGATTTCCACTCTTTGCTGCGAGATGTAAAACAGTCATTCCATCTGGTCCTTTGATCGTTACATCTGCACCACACTGACAGAGTAATTTCAAGATATCATGTTTCTTGCCAGCAACTGAATACATAATTGGTGTTCTCATCTCCTTATCCATCATATTAACATAATCATGTGAGTTTGCACGACTCAAGATCAAATATGCCATCGTTAGTGTTCCGAAATTTGATATTAAATGCAAGCATGTTCCATTGTGGAAATCTTTTAATGGTGTCATCAAATTGAAGCCCGATGCAACAATTTCTGAAATACGTTCGTCACCATCTTTACGATAAATTGCATGAAAGACATCTTTTGGTGCGAATAATTTAGAAAGATCAGACGTGCCATGTTGCAGCTTTAAGCGATCATAAGCAGTTTTTAGAATTTGCATTACGTTATCAGGAATTAATTTGTCAATGTTCAACACAAGACTATTCATTTGAATAACATGATTATTTTGTGGATGACGAAGCATTGTACCCATCTTTGCTGGTTTGCTATTTAATTAGATATAGGAAAAGAAAAATAAATGTTTAATTAATTTGATTTGGCTTATTGCCATAAATATTTTTTTAATCGAGAATAACAAAAGAAATAAAAATTCTTCCTACTTACGGGACATTACTACGATGCTGAATAAAAACTGGTAAGTTTTCACATCTCATAGTGACACGATAGTCATAATCAGGCGCATCAATACCACAATGTGGACATTTCAACAGTAATGTGGGACCAGTATAATTTGGATTATTGGGCTCATATGGTGTATTTAAAATATATTTTGTAGCACAATTACGATGAAAAAAGTGTTTGTTGCTACAAATAACAAATGTTCCTTGAGTGCAAAACAGTCCACACCCAGAGCAGCAATTATGTGAGGCAAAACGTTTTTTATGGCTACTGCAAAGTGCCATGTAACTAACTTTTACACTTGGACGATAAAGACAAATTAATGAGTCTGTTAATTCATTTGTGCATCCAATTTTTCTCTTCTCAATTTCATCTATTGCACAACAGAAAATTTTCCCATTAACTGATAGCGATACATGCTGACCTTGTTTAATGTAATACTTTGTTTTTTGATGACACGAGCATACAAGATTAATGTGATTATTTTCTTTGCCTTCATTTTCAGTTTTCGAGTTACTTTCGACAACAATACAGTCATCATCATCACTTGATTCGATTTCCTTTGTTGATGACGTCGCATTAGCCATTTTCATTCGCTTTTCAGATTGTAGAATGTCACGATCATTTTCACGTTTTCTTAAATTAACATTGCGTTTAAGATCAGCAGGTGACATTCCCATCGTTGATTTGTGTTGATTACGTAATCTCAGTGTTATGGCAGGTCTCTTCGAAGATGACGTATGATGTGGATTAAATTCTTCAGTATCAGACTCATTAGAACTACTTGAATAATCATTTTTAGGTCTTAAGCCTAGCAAGCCTAAATGCTTTTCCTTTTGTTTTATTAATCGTCGATGTTGACTCTTTGTTAATTTCTTATTATCCTCTGGCGACCGATTCATTCCTATTTTAAAGCTCTTTATTTCATTCAAAAATTCCTGAGGATCACGGCATGGTTTCTTATTAGGAAAATTCATTTTATTGAGTATTGCCGAATTATCTTGATTATTATCGTGTGATGTATGATTTGGTGATGCTACATTTGGAGATCTAGTGGTACTACTATCGTGACCACTACGACTTGCTGTTGGTGGACTTCTTTCAATTATAAATGAATCAATTAAATTTTCATTGCTCAAGCTTAGTCGTTTACAGTTTGTAACTTCAAAACCTTGACGAAGTTCTTCATTTTCTAAAATTTTTGCAGTTGGCTTAATTCGTCGTTGTGAACGCATTCTTCCAATTGGTGGTGCTAAGAGGACTGGGTCAATTTTACGTGGACTTGGATTTTGTTGTTCTGTTGATATGTTTCCATCTGATTCATCTTTTGCTGATCTCGTAGCTTTCTTTGCTTGTGTTTGTTTTGCAGCAAGTGCTTTAGGTCGTCGACCTCGTTTCTTAACTACTTTTTCCTGATCATCATTTTCTGTAACAACGGCAGTTGTTGAATTTTCAGACACATTACCATTAGTGTTAGCATTGGAAGCAACAATTTTAGGAACTGCAGATTTATCAGTGCGAATAGTCATAAGCAGGCGCGGTTTAGCATCGTCAGGACTTTCAGGTGTATTTGTAGCCGATGTTGATGGTTTGATATCATTTTTATCCTCGACAGGTAAATCAATTTCATTTGGTTTTTTTATTAAACGCCCGCGCTTACGCTTTGGAGAATCCATTTGATCTTGTGATTTTGATGTCTCATCGTCATTACTCTGAATAATGTCAATTTCCTTTTCGTCTTTAATGGACGAGTCTGCAGTTGCGTCTTTCTCTTCAATCAATTTGCGTGATCTACCACGACGTTTTGGCAATTCTTCGATTTCCATTTCCTTTTTCACATCTACATCTTCTGTGGGTGTCTCACATTTTTTCTCCTCACTTACCGATTCATTTATCGATCGCGTTTTCGGCATTCTTCCACGACCACGTTTTTGGTTTATATCCATTTCATTTTCATTTCCCTCTGCTGCACTACCACTGCCATCATTGGAACTTTTCAAAGCAACAACATTATTAGTGTTATTACTATTGTTATTATTATTTAAATTTTTATTAATTTCTAATCTCGGTCGACCACGTCCTTTTTTAACGACAGACGATTGCGTAGTTTCTGTTGTTGTGTTTGAGGAATCCTCATTATTTGTTATTTCATTCTCATCTAAATCGCTTTTTATTGCTATTTCATCACTTTTATTTTTATCATCCGACATAGTGCTGCTACTATTCGACATTTGCCTCTGTGTTGGTGTTGTTGAATTATTTTGTAGAATATTTTGCTGGATTGATGAATTTCGGTTACTTCTTAAATTTCGTGACGAACTTATTGTTTTATCAATAATTTTATTGCAAGTATTACTATTATTTGTTGTAGTTGAAGTAACTTTTGATGTTTTTCCGGCTGTTGATGTTGAGGAGACAGCTTTCTTATCATCATCACTAAGAGCAACACCAATACTACTTACGTTTTCATTATTTTTACTGCTCATTATTACAGTATTATCATCATGTTTCTTATCAGCAGTTAATGCTGTTGTTGTTACAGTGGTTTGTGTTACTTTGGTGTTGCTGCTTTCAATTGCTTGACTGTTTGTATTCAATTGAGGTAAATTAGTTGAAATAATATTTTTTTCATCGTCGTCGCCTTTGAGTGTATGTGTGCTGGTTGCTTGTTGTGCAGCAGCATTACTTTTTTGTTCGGGTGTATGTAAATCATCGTCAATTACGATTTTTTTCTCTTTAACATTATTACCAAACTTCTCACTTATACTTTGATTTGATTTTGTTTCTTCGGCATTATCCATACTTTCTGAATCTATAATTTTATTATCAGAATCTGAACTATTTAATGATATATCTGTATTAATTAATGAAGACGTTGATGTTGATGGTTCTTGCTGTTGAATTGAACTTTTATCGTCCGTCAAATCTTCACCATCTTTATTTCTATTTTTATTTCGTTTCTCGCGATCTTTTTTCGCGTATGTATTGTTAATTAATGTTTTCCATTTCAGTGTTTTATCATCATGAAAATCCAATTTCTTCACTAACTCTGGATTGGTTTGCTCATTGAATTTAGAGCTCATCTGTGATAACAATCCCTTTATTAAATCAGTCATTTTTTGCAAAAAATTTATTTATAATTAGATTTTAATTTTACATACACAATTTCACACCTATTTCACCAACAATCATAATGTTTTGAATCTCTATGGTCCACAGAACATTTAAATAGTAAATTTAATTTAATTGAACTCGTTTTAATTGGTTAAAGATTACAAAATTTCATCAACACCTTAACACTTCTTCAGACTATACTATACCCAATATATGAACCGATTTGAATAAATTTTTTTCTCTTCTTTACCGCTATTTTGAATTTTTCATCGCCAGTATTTTTAACTCACTGCGCAACATAATGTATCAATCGGTTATGCTTTTCTCACTTGATCATGCGTTGAATCTTTTATTCATGAATGAAACTTTCCTTTATTTAATCCATAATCTTTAGTCTATTTATAATTATAAATTATTTTTCTTAAATTTTACTTCCACACAACATCCATTTAGCTAGTTTTCATTAATTTATAATCTCCAATCCATTCCTAAAATCGATTGAATTTCTGCAAGGCTCGCACCCTTTGTTTCAGGAACGAAAAAGATTGCAAAAAGTGTTCCCAATAAATTTAGAAAGGCAAACATATAAAATGTCGTACCAAAACCAATAATTCCAGTCAATAATGGAAATGTTATTGCAACCGTAAAGGCAAACATAAAATTTAATGACTTGCTTATTGGCGCAACATAAACCTTGGCTTCTTGCAGAAATATTTCTCCCAATAAAACATAAGTCACGGGTGCCAATCCAATTGAAAATGAGACAACATAAATACAGAATAGCACGAATGGTGCTAGCATGAAGTTAGAGACATCAAATTTTAGTTCCTTTAATAAGAAGTATGTTGCTACTCCCATGAGGCTTACAAACATGGCTGATGTTGATACAATCAATAAAATTCGTCTTCCATAACGATCAACAGTTGCTACAGCAAATAAACTGCTCAGTGCCTGCATGCTTGCGACCGCTATTGTAAGGATTTCTGCATGATTTGCGAAGCCAGCCTCATTAAATATCATTAATGAATAAAATGGTATTACTGTTATTCCTGACATTTGAAGGAAGAAAAATAAGCACACGATTAAAATTAAAGCCTTTCTCGTTGATTTCACACTGAAAACTTTTAAAAAGCTCTTCCTTTCAGATGTTGCTTGATGTCGAATTTTTAAGTCATCAATCTCAGCCTCAACATTATAAGTGCTTCCGCGTAAAAACATCAGCGTATCCTTAGCTTCTTCAATGCGATTTTTGCTTACAAGCATTGGCGGTGATTCGGGTAGGAAGAGGAATACAGTTGAATATAGCAATGGAAGTGCTCCCGAGATGACATGTAGTGACATCAAACTAGCATAATGACCCATTGCAAAGACAAAGGTGACTCCACAATAAACCATAAAGAAGAATGTGCTTAATAAAAGTCCGCGAATTTCGTTTGATGCAATTTCACCGATATACAGCACGGGAATAAAAATATAACATCCAGCTGATGTTCCGATAAGAAAACGTGCGATCATCAGCTGTAATTCATAGACACGTGCTTATGATCAGATTAATTTTATTATCAATTTATCATTCTCACCATTTCCACATTGACTGCAAATAATAAGAGTCCATAGCCGATAACCATTGGAATTCCGTAGATAAAAACTGTAATTTTCGTTCCAATATATTTACGCATGATACCGCAAAATGCACTTGAACAAGCCCCTCCTAAAGGCATAAGTGCAACTATCCATGCAAATTGATAAGGTGTCACGTAGAACTTGAAGTCATGTCTTTCCACAATATCGTCATTTACGCCATTACTCCATCCAAGTGCTATTCCATATAGAAATGCTCCAAAGTTTGCTGTAACAAGGACAATTTTAAAAGTTTGAATGAAAAGATTTACTTTTAGCTTTGCCTAAGTTGCGTGGTCAGAGCGCAACCCCCACTCACACACCCTCAAAAATTCAGCCTATGCGATTGACTGTAATGAATTTCTATATCACAATTTTAGTATTCGATTGAATCACTCTAAGGAAATTTAGGAAAAGGACTTAAAAATCGAGTTTTTATTTAGTTCATTCATTACGTTACACAAAACAGCGTTCCTCCTCTCGTTACAAATTTTTAATGAAAAATTTCTTCTGTTTAATCTGTTACAAAATCTCAGACCACCTCCCCTCCAAAAAGGGTACAACTCCTTCATGAAATTACGGGATTAGATCTGCCAATTAGGAAATTTTAAAGAGCTTTCTATCATTTGGATATTACGTTTCGGCTCGTGGCACAAGTCGCCATTTTGAAGATTTGGCGACATACCTAAAAAGTTATGTTTAAGCTAAACTAAAGCTGGTAAGGTATCCCAAGTGTGTCTAGAGTTTGTTCACTTATAACGCAAAAAAAAACGTATTTTCAGACCCAAATTTTACACGAAAAATAATTTATTTTGTTTGACTTGGTACTAAATATCAACCCCCCCCCCCCCCCCCCCAGAAAAAGAGAACGTAATAAGTGAATTTTGAGGCTAGAAGACAATTTTTGAAGAAAACTCTTGGTTTGGAAAAGTGGAGAAAATTTTGGGACTATGGGACTAAAAACCTCGATTTTTTAAAAATTTGTCTTATATTGAATTATTCCTGTATTTTATCGACTTTTTGATTCCCTTAATTTAAAATTTTCAAAAAATTTCTTTGAAAATCATCAAAATACTTAGTAAAAGAACAACTTTTCCTAGATTTTCCTTCACACTCATCTTAACTAAAGCTATACCTTGCACAAATAGCCAATAAAAATGTATTTTACCAATAATTGAGACAAAAATCTGGTTAGTAATTTTGTAATTCGCCATTTTACTTCGTTGGTGTTCTAACTAACTTCATTAACAGTCAAAAGCTCTATAAGTACTGAGAATTTTCCATGTGATTTATGAAAATTTTCGATACTTATCACATAATTTATTCATTGATGTTGATAAGATACTAGCCACTGATTACTGATTTACTCTCTTTTCAGTATCAATGAATGCACGTGGTTCTTTTTGTTTACAAACTACGCAGATTATCTCTGTGATTGCAGGTTGATAATATCGAGAGATTTATTTATTATCTTTATTTATGATTTTATTATCTTGAGCTTTGACAAACCTTCCGTCATTAAAATGAGTAATAGTCGATGATGACCTGATCATTTTATTGCTAATGAATAATGCGTAGGTTGAAGATAAATTGTGGTGAATTATTGATTTTTTCTTCTTTATAAATTTTAACTTATAATTTTAGTATACAAATGGTAATTTATTTAGGGCTAGTTCACTTATTAATTTAGGGGTCATTCACTTATGACATCCATGATTGAGGGGGGAGGGGGTCTGAGATTTTGTGACATTGTATATTAAAGAAATTTTTTTGAATTTAAAATTTGTGACAAGGGGGACAGGGGGGTCTAAAAATCCCATTTTTGGATGGACGTCATAAGTGAATGAAACGAGTTTTCAGACCCACCCCCCTCTTTTTTACAAATTTGAACGTAATAAGTGAACCACCCAGAAGAGGTGTTATGGGTGTCAAAGCACCCCTATCAACGGAGATTTCTGGGTACGTCCCTAGAACGACTCTTTATGATGTCTAACATTTAAAGGGTTAGAGTTGGGTCAGTAGCTTTTTGAGACTTTAAATCAAAACAAAGCTTTTATTTTAAAAATTTTGTGACAGAAAGTAGATAGGTAAACATAAGACCCCTTACTCCTATGGATGTCCAACAAGAAACGAGATTTTTAGACCCCCCCTTACATAAAATTTTTATACAAAACAGTTTTCCTTGTATGGAATGGCACATCTGTAGAACCCCCCTCCCTCTTAAATAATGAACATGTTTTGGGGGTCAAACTTCCCCCTTTTTGAAAAAAATTTCAATTTGCAAGGGTTTTTTAAGAAAAAAACCCCAAAACCACCCTAAATTTTCCTTTTTTGTATGAAAAGGTGCGTATATAGGAGGGATGTCCTTAGGTGCCCGGGCACCCCCTTGAAATCAAATTTTTAATTTTTTTATTTCTTAAAACAAAAAGTTATTTTTTTACAAAAAATGTTGAAAACTACTCGCAGAATCAATCTCAAAAGATGTATGCTTGATGCTACATGTCAAAATCATTTAACATGAATTTAGTTGCTCTGACATTAAAAAAATGTGACGCAGCTTATCAGAAATTGTATTAGACCGATGATCAATTCAACACGCGTAACTGTCTGCACATGCCATATGTCCTTGAAGATAACATTGACAATATTGTCAATTTATTGTCTAATTCCTCTACAATCCCAATTTGACGCCCATCCAAGTGTACATATTCTCATTCATTCATTTTTGCAAAATTTGAGCAGCAGTATAAAATAATCTCAGTCACGCGTACAAATGATAACATCATTCAAGAAAGTTTTTGCAGATAATGCCTGCATGCGCCTGAACTTTTAAGTGATAATTTTATGTTTAAGTTTTGACTGATCTGCTATTGATGAACTCCTGTGCTTAAAAAAATGCTGTAATTAAAATGTTAAATTCCCTTAAATTCAATATCGGTTCTAGGATTGATCCTAAGAATACATGCAAGTGTTATTAATGTCAAATGGCTTCATTAATAATCAGACTAAATTTTTATTATTAGAATTAATTTCTATTCTAAACAATATCGAATTTCTCTTTCAACATAGTTAAACTTTTCACTCTCGGGTATTTGTTCTAGACACTGCAGGGGAATGTCCACTACCTTAATGCCCATAGCTTCCATTGTTCTTCTTCTCATGCTTATGATTCCTCTCAGCTTCATTGGGAAATTTAATGGACTATTCTTTCTAGAGTGATAGAATACAGCGACTGATCGTACCTGACTTTTTGGGATGTCATCATAAAATTGAATCTTGCAGGGCATTGCAATTGCTTTATTCTGATTGTCAAAAGAAACCACGAAGTCTATTAAGTGTCCATATTTTGACTGTACATTCATTTGAACGGTTCCAGTGCCGAAAATCTTTTCCATCATGTCCTTAATTCCGTCATTCATACCAGCTGTTTCTGTTGGAATTGCGTCATTTGCGATATTAAGGAGTGTTTCATCAGGCACAACTCCGTCATATTTTGGATGTAACAACTTCAAAGCCTGATAAATCATTCGAATTTGAGGTAAATTAGCGAAATTTTTTGACATATTTTGTTTTAAGTAATCGAGCAGGAAGTTCTCGTTAAGAACCTTGTCGAAATAAATTTTCGAGACAAAATCCAATGACAGCAATTCACAGATAAATTTTAAATGTGGTAAGCCCTTGCCAATGTCATTATGTAGAACTGGATTTTCGTGTAAAATTGATTTAATTATTTCCCAATTCTCAGACTTGTAATCAGCAGAACTGAATGCAGATATTAAGTTCATCAATTGATTTAGATGCATTGCACTTAAATATGTATGATTTTGGATTATTTGCTGATCAATGTAGTTAAGTAAGTCATAGCTGACAAAATTGATTTCATTAAACTTCTTTAAGACGTGATAAGCTGTAGTAAATCCAAGATCCTTCTCAATTAGATGCTTTGCACAGTTATTATAAAATGTCTCATTGTAGAATACATCAATGCCTGAATATTTGAATTTTCTGATGAGCTTCTCGAGTGTCGCTTCCATTTTCGGGAAACTGGATTCCTCAAATTTCATATTCAAGACATGAATGCAGTTTTGGACTAACTTTTGTACAACATCGTAGTTCTCATAATACCTATATGACAATTTACGGACAGCTGACAAAACTGTCTGAGCATTATGAACGCTTATTGCTGTTCCGTGAAGAGTTATTGATGACAGTAAATTCATCATACTTTTATCAGATATTTTCATTTCTGTTACTGAAACGTAGTGCAGCAACTTCATTATTTCCTCTGGATTTTCATGATCCAGCTTGAGGCTAACATTAAGATCAAATACAATTGGAAGTGCTATTTTTAATGCATTTACTAACGGTGTTGATTCCATTTTCAACAGGAGATAATTTAAGAATGCCAATTGTGACAAGGAAAGCTCATTAATCTCCTCTTTTATGTGATACAGTAATTGTTGAACAATTTTATGATTTGAATTCAAGTTTAGACTAACAATAGTCTTTAAGCATATAACCAAATCATTTGTCATCATTCGTGGAGCATGAGACCTAAGTATAGCACAGCAGTTCTTAAAGCCACTTGTCTTGATGATTTCCAGTGAATTAAGTTCAACATCATTTTTGTACAGCTCGAAAATTTTACTGAATATCCTCGTCAGCTGTTCTGGTTCGATGTCATTTTTATGCACATTTGATAGATTCTGTATCAAGTCAGGAAGGACATTAGCTGTCTGTAAGGATTTTATTACGAGATTTGTTGATGTTGCAATTTCTGAACTGGATTCATTGAAATCTACGAAAATTGGACATGATTGTTGGATATTATGTATTATGGTGATAGATCTTGACTTACCTTTATTGAATATAACTGTTGCATTATTGATGGATCTAATGCTTAGCATTAAATTGCAATATTTTGTTCTTACAATTCTTCCCAACATGCCGCAATGATTTTGACGATTTTTATGTGTTGATTTGATGAATTATTGATGAACTCGAGCAGTTTGTCAAGGACTATTGTAAAACTAACTGTAATTAACCATATTTAAATTGAAACAATCTTGAAATAGGGTGAAATTAATTTTTTAGAAGCAAGATTCACGTAGAATTTTACGAACTTCCACGCTCAAAAGAATTAAAATGTGAGCTGCGTTTTTGACCCAAAGATGATACACAGTGCAAAAAGTGTCTACCCAGAAATAAGCAGCCTGCTGAAACACAACTTTTGGCATCATTTGAAATTTTTAAAGATAAAGTCCATGCCTCAAAAAAATTTTGCAAGCGCGGAAGTTAAAACGCGTTGTTTATTATTTGAGACATAAATTCCAAGTTAAACGAGTAAAAATATAATATTAAGGAAATTAGCTATAATTATGGAGAATACAGCACATTTGTTGAACGAGATAGATAAGAAACTGATGATACTACTACGTGATGGGCGAACATTGATTGGATACCTGCGTTCTGTAGACCAATTTGCCAATTTAGTCCTTCATAAGGCCATCGGTGAGATTTTAAATCAATTTTCGGCAATTCTTAATTTATTTAAATGACTGACTGTATTTGCAGAACGTATTCATGTAAATGACAAGTATGGTGATATGGAACGAGGAGTATTTATTATTCGTGGCGAAAATGTAGTTCTTCTGGGAGAAATTGTAAGTTTCCTCAAAACTTCATTTTAATTGACATTTTTTTATTCACTGGATCTTTTTTTAGGACCGGGAAAGGGAAGAGCTGCTTAATAGTAAGTTAATAAAAGTATCCGTAGAAGAAATCCTCGATGCACAACGGCGAGAAATAGAATCAAAACAAGAGAAAAATTCTCTGCTTCGACAACGCTTAAAACAAAGAGGAATCAATAATAATTTAATGCTCGAGGATAATGACTAGACTATTCACTTGTTCTTTTACGCATATAAGATGATCTTTTAAATCAACTTTTTTTATTCTCTAAGTTTACACTTTAAAGTCTGTCTAAAATAATTAACATTTGATTTTGATTTCTCATGTAAATGAAGTTTATGGAAAGTTCTGTTTTGTTAACATCTTATAATTTAGAAAATGTCGTTTATATAAAGTAATATCTAATTCATTCACAAGATCAGGAAAAGCAAATGTGAACTTTTATTTATTTTACATTAATTTCAGGTAATTTAATATTGTCATGCACCACTAATTTTACTTATAGTTCCAGTCCATAAGCAAGCTAAAACGTTAAATAATGAAATGTGTTAAAAGTCTGTGGAATTATTATCAATCAATGGACGTTTCAGTGATTCTGTTGATGATTCTCTCAGTGAATCGTTGTCAAGTTGGCGCTTCCTATTTCTCTCAAATGATGATTGTGGCGAAAGAATTGAAACTTCATTGCCATCCAAACAGTGAAGTAAGCTCTTGCTCAATGACGATGACTGATTCATGATTTTATCAATATCCATTTCTTGTGTTGTATTCACAGATTCATTCTTATTTTCTTTTACTTCCTCGTGAGATTCTTCCAGCTTTTGATATTCATTTGATGATTCAAAATCATCGGATTGACTTGAAAACGAATAATCATCTTGGTCATTATCGTAAATTTGATGTCCACGTGAATACATATAATCCCTAAAATAAATCAAATAAGTAACAATTTCAATTAAAATAAATTCACGACTTACTTAAAGGCACTTGATAAAGATCCAGAGGAATTTGTCGATCCATTTTCAGCTATTGTCGGCAATCCATTGTCATTTGCAGCATTTAATGATGCATTTGAGATATCTTCGGTATTTTGCGATAAAATGTTCAAATTATTCATTGGAACCTGCTGTGTCGGAAATTCTTCTTGATTTATTTCTTCTGATTCTTCCAATAATTGTGAAATATTCGTTTGGTATGATTTCTCTGAATTGCCAAACAATGATAGCATTACAGGCTTTCTCGAACGTGGTGTCATGATTGATTCCTAAAAATAGTTAGAAAATTAGTCAGAATTTTAAACGCTTTTCAAAAATTTGAATTTATAACGGTTTTCAAAAATTTGAATTTATGACGTTTTTCAAAAATTTGAATTTATAACGGTTTTCAAAAATTTGAATTTATAACGGTTTTCAAATGAAATGTGGAGTTTTAAAAATTATCAGTTGATTAAGCTTTTAAGCATTAGTCACAACGAAGAGTATTAGAAAATAGTTAGTCACACGACAAGCTCTTACCTGCATGGATTTAGGCATTCTTTGGGTAGATTTGGTAATTGGCGACATAGAGTTTCGAACTCCGCCTTGATGATCTTGCATGCCAGTTTGATTTAGGAAATAATTAATGTTAGACACATCAACATGCCAACTTTCTTTAGTGTGATCCATTGAAAAGTACATGTCAGATTCTTCAGAACTATTAAAGCTTTCCGTTGCACTTTTCGTCAATAATTGTTTCCTCTTTTCGTCATCCTTTTCAATGTCAATTAAAATACTGGAAGACTTGGACTTCTTTAATTTCGGTGATGCTTTAGGCGTGGTTGTGGACGAATGGAATGGAAACTTTATATTCCCTAAACTAACGCCTTTCATTAAACGAGATTTGAATATAGATGTTGCCTTCTTCTTTTCAGATCCACCAGAAATTAACGATTTATGCTCCATTTCATCGATGGGCAACAAAATATTTCGATTAATTAAAGTTTTTTGTAAATTTTCATCATCTTCGTCTTCTGAAGAATCAACAAAATCTTCGTCGTCAATCATTTCATTCGACATTTCCAACTGATTATCATCAACGGGAACCACAGACTTATCATTATTTTCGTCGCTTGTTTGCTTGCTTACTGTCTTCATTGGTGACATTTCGGTAATTGATGAGGTAGATGAACTTGATGAATTGCTCATAGACTGATTATGAATGTCAGATGATGATTTTAATTCCATTATTGGTGAAGGTTTAGATGCAGGAAGTGGACTTTGGAATAAGATTCGTTTGTTGGGATAGGTCTGAAAAATTAAATTAATGCACATTTTTTTTGTTAGTCATGAATGGTGTGTGAATTAAGTATTAGTGGATGGCTTCTCATGCATGTCAAAATTTTAATCGTTTTCTTCGCTTTTTAATGCAAAATAATGACTGTGATGAGAATGTACTTACTTGCACAGATGGTGTACGTGTTATTTTTGATGATGATGGGGTGTTAGTAGAACATTTAGGTGTCTTATTAAGTGTTTTATGAAATATGTGCTTTTTAATGGAATCGCCGATCGAACGACATGTCGAGACTGACTTGTCTCGATTGACATATTGCAATGGTGTTCCTGTGAAGCAAATCAATTAAATAAGTGATAGTGTTGAGAGATTTTAGAGCGTAGTAAAGGTTGAGTACAAGACAGAGGAAAATTAGAATAGACGTGTGGTCATTTGTGACCGTTTAAAGCGTATTTTCCCAGCACAGAATAAAGATTCTAGATACTTTATGAGAAAATTTCTGTTTAAAAATAACGGTCAAAAAATATTTGAAAAATAACGACCGAAAGGAATTTGAAATTTATGAAAAAAATTTAAATCAAGAAATAACGGTCAAAAAAATTTGACATGAACATGCAGACAATGAAGTCTATTCCCGTCTCGAGAAAATACGCTTAATAGTAGCAGAAAGAGTCATTCCATAAGCCAAAAGCAATTAAGATGATGATTATTGTAATAATTTCTCAAACAATTTCGACTTACTAGAATGCTAGCAATTTTCTGGAATGGACTCGAGGCCTTTGTAATATTTCTCAACGACTACAAAATGTTTTTTTCTCATGTTCATAATTTTCCTCAAAATGGTTCATTAAACTTTAAACTCACCTTGTCCATTCTGTTTATTAAATTGCTTAATAAGTTTCTTTTTCTTTGATGATTCTGGCAGAGATTGAATATGAGCGTAAAGCTGCGCTAGTGCTGTATCTGTTGTCGATTGTCCGTGCGCTGCTGCCGTTTTCTCTCTGTCAATAAATGTAAATACTGTATTGGCAACGGAATCTGACGTTGATTCGTCAAGAATTCGTTCAGGCGTCTCCTTCCGACGCTTCTCTTCAATTAAGTATGCCTTTATGTCTGTTGCTAATTTCTCTGGTACTAAAAATATCTTTGATCCATTAGTTATTATGAAACTAATCATTTTTGTCATGTTTGCTGCCGTTTGATGCAGAAATTCAGGTGATAATCTTCGCGGAACTACTAAATGTGGAGTAAACAATGTAGCCAGGGAGTCCGAATTCATCTTGTTGAAGTTTTCAAGTGTCGATGCTTTATGTAACAAAATTATGAGCTTCTCAAGTATGTTTCTATTTTCAATGGGAAGGAGTAAAAATATCAGCTGCAATGAATTCTGGATCCTCTCATGCTCGTCATTCTCTTTTGAATTACAAATATCTGCAATTTGTGAGTAAGCCGGAAAATAAGCCTATTGAGTAAATAAAAAAAAGAGTTATGAAAGAGAAAGTAACAAGCAGAAAACAATGTGTATATATAACAATAACGATCATCATATCGTCAATTAATTGAATATGAAAATGTTGGGCAATTTTATGTATATGTCAACGCCCAAAAAACATAACAGCACATACCTCAACTAAAATCGGTTCTGGAAGATCATTAAGAATAGATTTTAGTACACTAGCGACGTCATGTGCTGTATATTCGGTATCGTCTAGCTTGAGAGGCTTCAATTGATTTACGAGGAATTTTAAGTCCTGCTGTCTGTTGATAGATCCTGTCTTACGGAAAATCCCCTCTTGTTTTAAATCTAGATTAATTAAAATAAATTAATACATAAACTTTGTTATTCTGGATGTGTATATCTCACTTTCATCCTTTTCAAGGAAGTCAATTAAAGTCATTAGCTGTTTCATCATGCCTGGTAGAAAAATTGGAATTTCTGGAGATTTACTGTGTGTATTGGATGTACAGACTGATGAAGCCTTCTTTTTATGAAACAGCCAGTTCTTTTTACTTTTTGTCTTGTCTGTGGATTCCACTTCATTTCTGTTAAATACAAACGCATTAGTTATGTTGCAAGAAGTTAATTAAATCAATTTACTCTTCGTTTAGGCAATTTAAATCTAGTAAAAAACTTAAATGCATCCGTATTAGAGTCGATAATTGCAGTGGATGATCCTTTCGAAGCTTCTCTGCTAGATCCTGATTAATTCTCGCTTTATCAAACATATTTTTCACATCGCTAGTCATTTTAATTCACATAAAACTTAAATAAATATTTCTTCCTGCTTGCTTAGACCGTTTTACAATTTTGAATATTTCCGTTAACATCATTGACGTGGATTTGCGTAAACAAATCCCATGGGAAAATGAGAATAATGTATTATTTGTGTTTTTTGGCTTATTTGCTTGTATTTAACGCGCTATTGTACTGTAGTTAACGAGAAATAAGATGTGCTCAGATGATAAACTAACTTATATGCCTACTTGATATGTCTAACTCTGAATAAATTCACTTTTATTTTTTGAAAACAGTGCCCAAAAATGTAAACAGTTGATTTGAGGATGTTCGAGTTAAAAAGTGACAAGTCCATGTTGATTACAATTTTAAAACGTTGATTAAGCATCAGATTCAACTAATTTATTAAATCAATTAACTGTTTTAGCTTTCATAAGTTATAAGATTAATTTAAATCCACAAAATGCTTGAGAAAAATCGTTAGAAACTTGGATGTTTGGACTTACCGCGTTTTAACAATGAATAACTCATTTTAGCCAAGAAAATAAAAGAAAATTGCACGAAAAACGTTTAATTTCACATTTTAATTAAATTTCATATCGATTAATTAAGTTAAATGTATTAATAAGTAGTAAGGCGATAGACAGCACTTAAGGGATATCAAGGATAGTGTAGTGGATAGTCCAAAATGTCACTATTTAAAAAACCGAAAAAATCTGTAGCAAATAGACGAATTTTTACGAGCGAAAATGATCCAGAAAATTTCGAGAAAATGGATGTCGATGAGGACAGCCGTGAATCGAGGAAGGACAGTACGGTAAAAGACAAGAAAAAGGAGAAGGAAAAAGAAAAGCTGTTAATTAAGCCACAGAAAAGTTCATTGTTGAGTTTTGGTGACGAAGGTAAATTAATTGGTCTGGAAGTTGCTTAAACATCCATAAAGACTGACATTACATTCTTAATAACATAATCTTCTTGTTCTAGGGAATCTATTATTGATTAATAACTTAATTATATTAAGCATAACACATGAAAACTTTGTTTTATAGATGATGAAGGCGAAACGTTTCAAGTTAAAAAATCGAGTTATAGCAGGAAGATCTATAAAGAACGCAAAAAAGAACATAAGCATAAGTCTAGCGAAAAGTCCATAAAAAGTAATAGTAATAACTCTCAAAATTCCAATAATAATTCCCAACGCGAAAATATTACCTCTAACGTCACTGAGAGTAATTATGTGAAAGAAATTCAATCAGAATCAGATGGATTCTCGGTAAGGTTATTATTATTCAATTTTCTACCAAATAAAACCACTTGCCACTCAATTTGTCATGACTATATATCTCAAAAGTTTTCTTCAAAACTGAAAATGAAATTTTTTTTGTATTAAACTTCTTTTTAAAACTCATTTCCATATGAATTAAAATACAATAGAGCTTAAGTTGACATTATTTTAATTCATTCGGAATACTCTCTAATCTAGTTTAATTCACTCATACTAATATTATCATTATTTTCTCTTTTATTCTTTTTCAAAAAAACCCCTTAATTTGTGTAGATTCGACTCAAGAATTCTAATCCTGACAATTTAATATTGAATGGAAGGGCTGCTTTGTGTGCTGGACGAGATGAAATGACGTCTGAGGATGAGAACGAAGAGAATGAAAAGGACCGATATAAATTTTCACAACCCGATGAAATAAAGCTGAAGTTAGAGTCTGGAGCTATTCCTGATGCTGCAATGATACATGCAGCAAGAAAAAGACGCCAAAAAGCTAGAGAAGAAGGTATGTGCTTAACATTTTTCAGATAATTTACAGATTAAAACATGTTAATGTCTATTTTTAGGTGAATTCATATCAATCGATGATGATCAGGAACAAATCAGAAAAGGTAAGAGAAATGTTCGTGAGGAAGACGGTGAAGGAAGTGGAACTGACGAGGAACGAGTTGATATGTCAGCTATAACTGGCGTAAAGGAACGAGAAGAACGTCGAGAGCAATTTTATTCAGTACAATCTGATGGAAACGAGCATGATGATTCCGATTTAGAAATGAATGAATGGGAGAATCAACAAATCAGGAAGGGTGTTACAGGCGCTCAAATATTGACTGCTCAATCTGAATCAACATTTTCACAATATTTAATTCCGCCACTTTTGAATAACAACAAAAATTCAAAGCATGAAGAAAAAACGCCATTAACGACAGCAGAACTTCTGGAACAAGCTTATTCACAGACAAATTATGTGGTTGCAAAGCAAATGAAGAAGGAAAAGAAAAAGGAAGTGACTAAAAGTTCGGGAATCAAAACACCACAAGAAATTCTTAAACTTATTAACGATAAATTGAGATCATCACGCGAGCTTAATCATAAACATTATTTAGATATTGATAGAATTACCGAAGAATTTTCGAGCATAATAATTGATTTAGATGAAACTGAGAAAAATGGACCACAAGCTGCATCAAAATATCGTTTTTATCAAGAATTGAAATTGTACTTAGATGATCTTATTGAGTGCTTGAACGAAAAAGTTCCACAAATTACAGCATTAGAAGAGAAGATATTAAGCGTCACTTCAAAATACTCGAAAAGGTTGATTGAAAGGAGGCGGCAGGATGTTCGAGATCAAGCGAAGGAAATTACAGACACGAGTGAGTATACTTGCAACCTAAAAGCTTTGTACAAGTCCTGTCAAAAATCTAACGGTCCAAAAATGTTTGAAAAATAACGACCAAAAAATATTCAAATTTTTTGAACCAATATTAGTTCAAAAATTTAAAATGTAATTGGCCGTTAAATTTTCAAATATTTTTTGTCGGTTAATTTTTTATGCTAATATATTTGCATACAATTACTGATCAATATTTCTTAATCATTTTTAGAAAGCAGCAAAAAGACACAGGAGGATGAGGAACGCGTTAGGAGAGCAGCTGAACGTGAAGGGCGAAGAACACGTCGTAGACGAGACCGAGAAAAGCTTAGCATGAATGAAACACACAATGATGGAATGTCTAGCGACGATGAAGTTCCAGATATTGAATATAATCAATACAAAGAACAAATATGTAAGCATTAATTGCTTTATTTATTATTTCTGCGTGTATCTAAAAATAATAATTTTATTGCAGCACAAATAAAGGAAGAAGCAGCACTACTTTTCGACGATGTGACGGATGAGTATTGTGAATTGTCGTTCATTTTACAGAAATTCGAGGAATGGAAGAAAAAGGATTTAAATTCTTACAAGGAAGCTTTTGTTCATCTGTGCTTACCAAAAGTCATTGGAGTATTTGTTAGATGGGAAATGATTCTTTGGACACCATTCTCAACTGAACATTATGAAGATATCGACAAAATGAAGTGGTATCATCCAGCAGCTATGTATGGAAGAACAGAAAGTGAAACAGAAGAGTCGTTAAGGAACGATCCTGATGTATTTTTAGTTCCAACGATTATAGAGAAAAATATATTGCCAAAATTAAACAGTAAGTTGTTCTGTTTTTTAAAATTTCAACCGTCATTTTATTTTTAAATTTTCCACAAAAAATTAAACTGATATTTTTGAAAAAAATTTGACCGTTATTTTTTAAAATAATTCTGACTGTTAGTTATTAATAAAATTTATTCCTAAATTTACAGGAATACTCGAAGGAAGTTTCGACCCACTCTCAACGACACAAACTCTTAAGCTAGTAAAACTTTTAAATCAATTATCGAATGATTATCCATCACTGAGAATAACTTCGAAGAATCTGCAAGCATTATTTTCAATAATCACGGAAAAAATGAAGCTAGCTTTAGATAATGACGTCTTTATCCCTATTTTCCCGAAACAGTAAGCATAACTTAATGATAAAGTGCCAAAAATAGACATAAACAATACTTTTATTACAGAAATTCCGACTCAAAATCATCAGCTTTCTTTCAAAGACAATTCTACAGCGGAATCAAGCTATTCAGAAATTTCATCAGTTTTCAAGGAATCGTTGCAGATCCAATATTAAAGAATTTCGCAATATCATCATTACTTAATCGATATTTATTGTCAGCAATGAGAATCAGTAATCCATTAGAGGGCATCTCAAAGGCTCAAACACTCTTACAGACCTTACCGCGTATCTGGCTTGTTACAGCTGACAAAAACTTCATAGACAGCATGAATTTGTTTGTGATTTATGTTGGAAATCTGGAAGGTCAATTAGATTCGAAAAGTCCATCATATCCGTGAGTTATTTTCATTTATTCTTATTCATGTCCAAAACTAATGACATTCTATTTCTAGTGATTCCATCGAGAAGTTGAAGCAAATTATGGCTCGATTGGAATTGATGGTCAAAACATAAGTCACAGTCGTAATAATCAAGCAGACAATTGTAAATTTAAGTAAATAATAAAAGAGAAACTTTCGAAACAAAAATATTACATTTTGCATGTCAAATTTCCGTTACAGAAAAATTTGAAAAATTATTTCAAAAACTTTATGTCCGATTATGCTGCACACAAAGCTTGGAATGAAGTAAAAGTATAACACAACAACAATTTGTGAGATTTGACATAAAAAAGTTAAATTACCTCATAATGAGTAGTTTAAATCAGTGTAGAGTGTGCTTAGCTGAAAGATCAGATCTAGAGTCAATGTTTAAGCATGACAAACACACAGTTATGGATATTTATTTGGTCACAGGCGTAAAAGTAAGTTTTTGAGTAATTTGATATTGATTAATTAATGTTATTGATGATATTTCTATAGATTGTTGAGATAAAGAGCAGGGAAGGAGCTTATATTTGTAAAAGATGCATTGCTGACTTAGCTGTAGCAACAGAGTTCAGAAAACGATGTCGAACTTCCGATGAATTACTGAAAGACTGTTTCAGTCAAGTCGAAAAGACATTTTGGGACAGTCAGGATCTAAATATCGATAGTCTAAATGTTTTAGACGCAAAAATCAAATGTGAAGAGGAATTCAGTCAAGTTATTAAGGTAGAACCACATATTGAGTTCCATTCTGACGATGAAGAAGAAGATTACAACTGGAAGTTTGATGAATATGAGGATACAGGACATAATAATACTAGCTGGAATGAATTGACTTTAGACGAAGAAACATTGAGAAGTCGAATATGTCCTTACTGTAACAAGAAGCTTAATACTAGGCGTTCATTAAAATACCACATACAAGTTAAGCATGAACCACAATCATCCAAGAAATATGAATGTGATGTGAGTAAAAAGCACTAAGTTACTAAAATTCCACGATTAATGTAATCCTTAATAATTTCAGTACTGCAGTAAAGCATTTCCAAACAAGCATCCCTTAAAAAGGCATATCCATCAAGCCCATTTGACAGTATCCTCAAAATATGTCAAGAAGAGCGATACAGACATGACATGCATTTTATGTAAAGTAGTTCTAAAGAACAGAAAATCGTACCGCAATCATGTCAAGAACAAACATAATAAATGGCTGGACGTTCTGTTCCCAAAAGTCGACAAAAGGATGCAACAAATGATGAAAGTTGCAGTTCAAGGAACACCATCTGAGGATCCTTCTTGCCCATGTTCGATTTGTGGGAAGATTTTCAAGAATAAACGTAAGTTGAAGTCAGCAAATCCTAAAACTAGGCACTAAATAATTATTTTTTGATTACAGGAAATTTGGCCCAGCACGAGAAAACTCACAGAATCCTCCAACCACATGAATATTTCTACTGCGATCTTTGTGGCAACAAGTTCAAAGAAAAGCTCCTGATGCAAATTCACATTAGAAAGAGACATATTCAGAAAATTCGCTATCAGTGTGAATTATGTACATGCTCGTACACAACAAATCATTCTCTACAGATCCATATTAAAGTTCGTCATAAAAATATCCGTGAATGGATTTGCAATTGGTGTGGAAAGGATTTCGGCGAGAAGAAGAAGCTTGTTGCACATGAGAGAATTCATACAGGCGAACAGCCTTACATTTGTCAGTATTGTGATGCTAAATTCACACATCAAACAGATTATAGACGTCATAAGTGGAATCATGAAGGAAGGAAGAGCTTCAAGTGTCAAATGTGCGGAGAAGGCTTTGTTAAGCGTAGTGAATTAATTTCCCATAAAAATCGTTGTCTTGCATGGAGAAGTCAACAGATGAATGTATTTCCACAAAATCTACCCCCAAATATGCCAATCAATTAAGCTTTTAGCTTTCTGTCAATGTTTTTAATTCAATGTTTAATACTTGTTGTTCCACAAAACATTCAAACTTTAAAGTGTCCACGTGAATATGCTGTATACGGGAAGGAAGGATGTGAACAAGAGGATAAGTTGATGCTGGGGGTTGTAAAAATGAGAGAATAAATTTAATTAATATTATATAGCATGGCTATGCCACATATGTACACAATAAGAATAAAATGGTAAAAATGTATGCCAATTTTCGGATAAAATAATCGAAAAGTCCTTAATTCCTGGATTTATTGCTGGACTTGAGGATCTAGTCCAATAGCATCGCTGGACACGCAAGATTATAGCTGTAGATTAAAATTCACTGGATCTTTCAAAAACATTGTGGTGATTAAAAAATTAGATTTTTAACGACTTGCTAAAATTTGAAAGTAATTCGATCACCTCGGTAGAATAATTGAATTACCTCGTGAAACAAAGTTAAGAAATTTATTAAGATTTGAGAAAATTAGTTATTTAAGGGTTTTTGAACTATTTCTGTAACTATATAGATATAAAAATAGGTAAGGAACGTGAATTGATTGAATTAATACAGAAATTCATGGTATTTTTATCAGTTTTGCAGTTAATTTGTAAAACCACGTTTCTGAGCTGAAAATTTGTCAAATATCATTGAGTGATATAATTTGTGAGTTAAAACGTAGCAATTAAAATCAAAGATTAGCTAATTAATAATTAACGTTCTTGTTTAGGCCAGTTTTCGGAGGAATCGTATAACAATTTCAAGAAGAACTTGAAATTATTTTGGTTTGAATTTACTTGTAAGTTTAAGATAACCTAGGAATCTTCCAGTAACTTTAATGTGGTAAAATATATTTTAGGCTTTATTCTGGTTATTTGTATTGAGGAACAAACCTCTCAGTCGAAGAGAAATTACAAGAAGTTTCATGTAAGTTTTATAATAATCATGTTTATAAGTCGTAAAATATGTAACTAAATTATGTACAATTTTTAGTCGCTTGGAGGTTTTTTTTTGGCCGTTTGTGAATGTCAATTGAGATCCAGAACAATAAACAAAGTTTCGAGAATTGAGAATCACCGAATTTTGATTTTGTACCTGAATAAGTTTACAGAAATCTCATCGACATCACATAAAAGATCCAGATTAATCAAGCAAGTCGTGAATCTCGTTTTGATCGTTGCTGGAAAACATCAAACGAATTCAGTATTCATAAAAGGTCTCCCAAACAACATCCAGGGGCTTGAATCAAGTGAAAGTTAAATTGTCGAATCACTACAGTACATCATACACGGAGACCGGGAGTGGCGTCGAACTAAATCAATGGATCGTCAATTTATTATGAATTCAACCGTACGAAAAGCAATTGAGTTCGTTCGAGAACCAGAGCCGAGAGTACAACGAAATTTGTATAATTTCATGGTGCAGACCAAGTATTTGTCAGAAAGTCAAATCTATGCTGAGGCATATTTAAGAGGCATGATTAACGGACGTTCACAGGAAGTGATTTCGAGTCAAACTAGGAAGATCATGGACGAACAAATGCGCACAGATTATCAGAGATGGTGTAGTACTGGAGTAGACTTAACTCCAATTGTTATGGATTTTCGCGCAATGCCAAATGAATCATCTACCTTGATTAAGGAAATGTTCGCTGAATTAACTCGTTTAGAGGAATCCGGAGCAGATATTACAGCAATTGGTGCTCAAATCGAATTTGGAATTAACATCCTGAAGCGTACAAATTGGACTGGATTAGATAACACAGAAGGTCTAAATGAAACGATTGATTACTTCAATGAAAAGTATGCTGAGCTTTCTATCCTACGGCCAGTGGATATGACTCCAATAATAAACGTTCAACGTCCAGAAGTTCCGCCGCAACAATTCCTCTCACCTATTCATAGAACATACAATGTGAGATCAAATGTACATCAACAAAGTGATTCAACGCAATGTCAAACTCCGAATGCTACATTGATTAATCAGAATACTGCAGGGAGTTCAAGAAATAGTGATGATCGTTTCCAAACAAGAATGAATAATTCATCGCAAGCTGCATTTAATGGAAGTGAGTCACAAAATTCAATTCTAAATGGGCGTCAAAATTCGATATTAGTTGGTCCACATCGTGTGAGTTCAACAATAATAAGTCTTATCAGCAAAAATGTTTATGAACCGTCGATGGATGCAATTGATCAAATTGAAACCTGGGAAAGTCAAGCAAAAATGCTACAAGTTCCTATTGACTATTTTCTGAGTTACATGGAAGTATTGCTGTCAAAGGAAATCCAAGGCTGGTGGTCATTAAATAGAGGAAATCTAAATTGTTGGCAGACATTCAAATCACAATTTCTGGAAGATTTTGGTGACAACAATCGTGCATTTAAGGCTGAACAAGCACTAGCAAATCTAACGCAAGGTGAAAAGGAATCATTTCAACAACTTTTTCTGAGATTCACCCAATTAATGAAGCATATTAAACCTGAAAAGAGTACGTCTGATAAACTTTATAGTTTGAAATCATCATTGAAACCCGAACTTCGTGCTGCTTGTTTAACAGCATCATCAATGTGTGAATTAAAAAAGATGTGTACAGAATTTGAAGGAATGGAGAAAGTGAATCAATCACGTCAACATCAAGTTCGTGTCGGCAAAGTTAATGTGATCGAAAATAGTGCCATGATGGAAATTGATGAGAAGCCAGTCGATTATTGGAATAATGAATTAAATTGGGCAGATAATATCGAAGAAGAAGACAGAGCATTTGTAATCGATGAATATCTCGACAAAAAGAAGACAGCAATGAGTCAAAGATGGTCCCGTGAACAAAAGAAGGAATGGCTCAAGAATCAATTGTGCTTTAATTGTGATGTAAAGGGCCACTTACAAGGACAATGTGACAAAACTTGGAAGCCTCATTGTGCTAAATGTGGCAATAAGAACGCAAACAATGTTCGTGACTGTAATAATTGCTCGGGAAACATGAGTTCTTCAATGCAGAACGGAGCGTAGTATTGAAGATAGCAAATCCAGCTCCAAAACCTGACAACATAATAATGACCCTGCAAAGTGAAGATAAGAGAATATATTTAGATGTGACAATTAATGGTGGAAATTTCGAAGGATTGCTGGACACAGGTGCCACAACATCAGTGCTGGGAATTGATTCAGAATTAATATGGCATAATGAAAATAGTGAACAGCATAAGAATGATTGTGTGATAACAGCAAATGGACAGCCTATGAAATGTAGAGGAAAAATCAAAGTGAGAATGAAATACAAAGGTCTCGAACGTGATGTCATGATGCTGATAATTCCGGAAGTTACTGAGAAAATTATTTTAGGAATCAACTTTTTCCACGCTTTCGATATGAGTATATCCAATGATATATGCAACATGATTACGACAACTAACGAATGTGAACTTCCAATGAATGATATTGAATTGTCAAATGAACAGAAAGCTAGACTGAAGGAAGTAACTGATAACTTTTTGTTCTCATCCGAAAGCTTTGTGGGATGTCAGACACAAATAAAGCATCATATTGACACAGGAGACTGCAAGCCTATATGTCAACGTTTATACAATTATAGTCCAGAAATAGAAGAACAAATGAAACTCGAGATCGACCGTTGGCTGAAGCTTGGATATATAGAGCCGGCAAATACCGATTGGAGACATCCAATAGTTCCCGTCCCAAAGAAAAATGGCAAAATAAGACTTTGTCTTGATGCAAGAAAGTTGAATGAAGTTACAAAACGTGACACTTACATTTCTCCTGATTTGAACAACATCTTTAGAAGATTTCCAGAGGCAAACTTATTCTTCAGTGTAGACTTAACAGATGCCTTTATGCAGACAGAACTCACCGAAGATTCAAAGGAAAAGACAGCGTTTGGTATAGCAGGCAAGGGAACATATCAGTACAAACGAATGCCATTTGGATTAAAGAATTCTGCTGCCACACAAAGTCGAGTAATGAACAAAATAATTGGAGAGGACTTAGAACCTAAAGTGTTTCATTACTTAGATGACATTGTCATAGCTGCAATTGACTTTGAGGAACTGATCAAATTAATTGACATTGTCGCAACAAGATTAAGAGACAGCAAATTGACAGTAAATCCTGAAAAGTTGGAAGGTCCATGCACGAGAATAAAGTTTATTGGCAGAGTTTTTGATTGTAACGGACAACATCCAGATGCAGCAAAAGTTGAGGCGATTAACAAATTGGAAATCCCTAGGACTGTCAAAGAAGTGCGTTCGTTAGTGGGATTAGTAACTTGGTATGCGCATTTTATCAAGGATTTTTCAACACTTATGGCACCAATAACATCATTAATCAAAAGGAAAGCACAGAAAATACAATGGACTGCTGAAGCAGATCAGGCATTCAAGCAAATTAAGAAAGTGCTTACATCAGAACCTGTATTAAGACCGCCATCATACATCAAGCCATTTTTGATCCAGTGTGATGCAAGTCAAATAGGAATCGGTGCTGTTCTTGTTCAAGTTGATGAAGCTGGAAGAGAATTTGCAATATCGTATTATAGTCACAAGTTAAGCAAGGATGAACAGAAGTATCATGCTTACGAACGTGAATGTTTGGCAGTCTTGAAATCATTAGACCATTTTAAACCCTACGTGTATTTACAACCGTTAGTAATTATAACTGATCATCATTCACTAACACAAACGCTTAACTATAAAGGAAAATCAGGAAGGCTGTTAAGATGGTCGTTAATGTTGCAACCACATGCACACCAAATTGTTCATCGTGCAGGTAGTCAGATGGTCGTTGCTGACTTACTTTCAAGAGCCAAAGTTGAATCTCAACAAATCGACGAGGATGAATTTCATCATTATCAAATAAATATAATAGAACCAATTGATGTGGAAATTTTTCCAATGCCAGACGATGATCAATTTAATCAAGCGAATCCTGAAGTACAACAATATGAACTTATGAGGAGAAAAGTCCGAGACATGCCACAAGCTGTACAATGTTATCGATTGGATGGAAATCAAATGCTGATCAAAAGAGGAACAAGAAATTTGAATGACGATTGGAAAGTGATCCCGCATCCTTCACAAATAGACAAAATAATTCTATGGGCACATGATGAGACATTACATGGTGGTGTTGATAAAACAATGGCTAAGATTCAAGAAAAATTCCATTGGAAACATATGAAAGAGAAAGTAACAACAATGATAAGAAGTTGCATGAAATGTGCACAGACGAAAGTGCCTAATTATTGTCATAAGGGATTAATGCCACCTTTTAAAATCCCAAATAAAGTCGGGGAGGAAATTCAGATTGATTTTAAAGGACCATTTCCAACATCAGTACAGTATCGATACAGATTCATCATCGTTGCACAAGAAGCGCTATCAAGGTTCTTAATTGCTGATTGTATTGTCAAATCAAATGTGGATAATACGATTCAATTTCTGGAAGATAAAGTTTTGCCGATATTTCCACAACTTAAGAGGATTAAACATGACAGAGGATCACAGTTCTTATCTGGTGCTTTTCAAGCATTTCTGAGAGAAAGACAAATTGAATCAGTACCTACAGCAGCATACGCACCGCATCAGAATCCAGTTGAACGAGCAAATCGTGTAATAGGCGACGCGTTAACTCTTTGTATGCTTCAAAATCCAGAAAGACATGACAATTGGCACAGATTTGTGGAAATTATTATTACCAAAATAAATAATAGAAAGCATGATGCCACGAAATTAGCACCGTACCTTGTTGTGTATGGTCAAGAAAGAAATGAAGAACAACATGAGCCTTTGAACGATGAGAATCACAAAAAAATCATCGAGTTAGCATATCTCAATAGCAGAAAAAGTTACGAATCGAGGAAATTAGAATATGATAAACATGCGACAAGAAGAGAATTTGAAGTCGGCACATGGGTAATGGCAAAGTATCGTACGTTATCAAGTAGTGGACATAATTGGATGAAAAAATTGGCTGCTAAGTATCAACCTGTCAAAATAATTCGGAAAGTTGGATACAATATTTATGAAGTAGAAGACATTTATAGAGCAAAACACATATTGGATGTAAGGAGCCTGAATAATGTGATTCCAGAACTAAATGAAAAGCTTCAAGCAGTCGATTCAGATAACGAAGACAGTGACGAATCTGCATAGAATTTAAAATTGATTCCGTTTATAATTACTTTGTAAATTTACATGAAACTTAGATTATTATTTAGACATTGTTGAATTTTAGGGTTCTTGTAAAAAAAATTATTAGTTAATTTTTTTTGATAAGGAAGAAGGGTATTTGTGGTGATTAAAAAATTAGATTTTTAACGACTTGCTAAAATTTGAAAGTAATTCGATCACCTCGGTAGAATAATTGAATTACCTCGTGAAACAAAGTTAAGAAATTTATTAAGATTTGAGAAAATTAGTTATTTAAGGGTTTTTGAACTATTTCTGTAACTATATAGATATAAAAATAGGTAAGGAACGTGAATTGATTGAATTAATACAGAAATTCATGGTATTTTTATCAGTTTTGCAGTTAATTTGTAAAACCACGTTTCTGAGCTGAAAATTTGTCAAATATCATTGAGTGATATAATTTGTGAGTTAAAACGTAGCAATTAAAATCAAAGATTAGCTAATTAATAATTAACGTTCTTGTTTAGGCCAGTTTTCGGAGGAATCGTATAACAATTTCAAGA
This sequence comes from Chironomus tentans, assembly GCA_963573255.1. NCBI lineage: Eukaryota > Metazoa > Arthropoda > Insecta > Diptera > Chironomidae > Chironomus > Chironomus tentans. The sequence goes on from OY754303.1 coordinate 13,517,016, forward strand.
AGAACTTGAAATTATTTTGGTTTGAATTTACTTGTAAGTTTAAGATAACCTAGGAATCTTCCAGTAACTTTAATGTGGTAAAATATATTTTAGGCTTTATTCTGGTTATTTGTATTGAGGAACAAACCTCTCAGTCGAAGAGAAATTACAAGAAGTTTCATGTAAGTTTTATAATAATCATGTTTATAAGTCGTAAAATATGTAACTAAATTATGTACAATTTTTAGTCGCTTGGAGGTTTTTTTTTGGCCGTTTGTGAATGTCAATTGAGATCCAGAACAATAAACAAAGTTTCGAGAATTGAGAATCACCGAATTTTGATTTTGTACCTGAATAAGTTTACAGAAATCTCATCGACATCACATAAAAGATCCAGATTAATCAAGCAAGTCGTGAATCTCGTTTTGATCGTTGCTGGAAAACATCAAACGAATTCAGTATTCATAAAAGGTCTCCCAAACAACATCCAGGGGCTTGAATCAAGTGAAAGTTAAATTGTCGAATCACTACAACATTGCGTCCAAATTCAAAATTCCCGCTACATCCACAAGAGCATATAAGTCTTCCTTCAAATACAGCATTATGCAAGAGATTATAGTAAACAAGAAAAGTTTGTGACAATAGATTAAATGAAAAATAAAGGAAGACAAATTAATTAAGCAGCAATGAGCAATGTTAAACGACTGTGTCGTGTGTGCATGGTAAATGACTGGAATGGCAATTTGATTCCAATTTTTCAGGATGCTGCTGGGAATAGGACTGCTTCAGACATCTTTACTATATCTGGAGTTCAAGTATGGATTAAAATTTAATTCTAAAGGAATTGATGTTAATGTCAGTTATCTTGATGTTTTAGGTTGTTGACTTCCCATCATGTCCTGCCTTAATATGTCTAAAATGCATTGAGGATCTCTCAAGGGCAATTATTTTTAGAAATCGCTGCAAAAGTTCCGATCAGTTCCTTAGAGACACAATATTTAATGACAGAAATCATCAATCAAGCCAGGTCCAACCTTATGACAATTTTGAGCTCAAGAATGAACAAGATGTACTTAATTCCATCAAAATAGAACCAATAGAAATTGAAACATTTTTTGAATATCCAACAATCAATGCTGAAGCAATCCTTAATGAAAATTCTTTAGATGATGACCGAGAAGATGTTAATTTGATTGACTTGAAGGAGGAACTGACTGGTGCCAATAAAAAGAAATTCAAGTGTATCCATTGTGAGCAATTGTTGTCATCTGAACATTCTTTAAAGTATCATTTAAATGCCATTCATGGGACACAACATAAACCGGAGAAGCAATTCACTTGTGAGGTATTTATTTAGTGCTGCACACTGACTTGAAGCTCATTTAAAGCTAATTTCTATCCATTTCAAGATCTGCGGCAAAGCATTCGTCTTCAAATCAAAGTATACTCGACATTATAGGACTGTTCATATAGAATTAAAGGAATCAAATGATAATATTGGATGTCATTATTGTATGAAGCTATTCGACCAGAGGACAGCACTTAAGGATCATATTAGATATAAACATGAAGTTTACGATTTTAAATGTGATGTGAGTTATTCATATACTGTTTGTCTCTTTGAACCTCCTGGCAGGGGCGTATTCAGGGGGGGGGGGGGGTTGTGGGGTCAGGGGTCATACAACCCCCCTTTTTGGGATTTTTTTTTCAATTTGCTAGGTTTTTAAGAAAAAAATCCCAAACCCCCCTAAAATTTCCCATCCATACAAAAAAAATGTAAACCCTCCTTCGAAAAATTTCTAAATACGCCTCTGGTTCACCCCTGAAAGTAACTTCTTCCTGAATTTTCAGAATTGCGGGAAATTCTTCACATTAAAGAACAAGTTATCAAAGCATTTCAAAGAATCTCACCTAAAAGGATCAAGACCAAGAAAGCAACGAGTTAAGAAAGAAGCAAAAGAAGTTCAATGCTTTCCATGTGTCGTTTGTGGGAAAATTTGTGCCAGCAAGACGTTCCTTAAAGTCCATGAAAAAAGTCATATCAAAATTAGACCTGAGGATTATTTTTACTGTGACTTGTGTGGAAATAAGTTTAGATCGAGAAATCCACTTGAACTTCACATAAAGACACGGCATATCCTTAAATTACGGTACACATGCGATAGATGTCCTGGAAAATCGTGGGCAAGAAAGGATCACATGAAAAGACATGTTAAAGTTGTGCATGAGAATATACGAGAGTTTAAATGCGAATGGTAAGTGATGTAGGGGCTTAAAGCTTCTTGTTTACTAATAATCTATGGATTAGGTGCGGAAAGGACTTTCCAGAGAAGAGGAAACTTGAATGCCATAGAAGGATACACACAGGGGAACAGCCATACACTTGCAACTATTTCGGATGTGGAAAGAAGTACACTCATGAGGTATAATTTCCATTCTAACTAAGGATTACTGTTGCGGTGAAATGGCATCAGTGGCCTAAATGGTAGAGCGTTGGCCTTACGTGCCAAAGGTCCTGGGTTCAATCCCAGGTCAGGTCTTATTTTCGAAGCTCTTTTTCTATTTCATCGTTCTAGTTATGAAGCTCGGTTCGTGTGTTGGGTGCAGTTTTGAGGTCTTTGGTACATAATGTGTCTCCATTGCTAGGTATACAAGGATATACTAGTATTTGGATGATTTCTTAGCAGCATCTTACGCACACGAATTGTAACTAGGTACATTGCAGGGTACATCAGGTCTTATGACGTACTCGTGTCCTTGCAATGTGCAGAGCTTGCAAGTGGTTCGGATTCCACTATAAACTGTAGGTCTAAAGGGTGTGGTACAATAGATTTCTATAATCGCAGTGCCTCCAGCTTTAAGCTGGGCCCTTCACGCATTATTATAAGGATAACTGTTTATTTAATGGATTTTAATGTCACTTCCATTACAGACTGATTATCGTCGGCATATTTGGTCACATACTGGAGAACGGAAGTGAGTATCCAAAAAAGTATCAAACCTTCCCAGAAAATACATAAGAACCAATATTTCCTATAAAGGTACAACTGCACATCATGTAGGATTGCTTTCAGCAAGCGTAGTGAACTAATAGCTCACAGAAGTGAATGCGTCTACTACAATTACAATCAAAACAATGTGAATATATAAGAATCTCAACTTTTATTACTAAACGAACAAATCTTCATATGCCTCTTCCTGCCATGCGAGTCAGCAAACACTTTATCACAGGCTATATTAAGACAAGGGAATGGACGGGCGCCAGAATGAGTGCGGAGATGTCGAAGTAGCTGCTGATTTGTTGCAAAACCCTGTTTACATTCGTCACAAATATGATTCCTTAATTTGAGATGGACAGCTTTTCTGTGCTTATTCAGACTTCCAGAACATGTTGCAATAAATCCACACTCGTAACACTGCTTCCTGTGGACAACATCATTATTTACTTACGAATAAAATGATTAAGACTATAAGTTTATTATATACACTCACATCCGAGACTTTTCATGCACTAGTTGGACGTGATTTTTCAGTAATCTCTTCTCTTTAAACGATTTATCACAATGAGAACATTTCAGGTAGTCTTCTAATGCAATTGTCTTGTGTGTCTTTTCGTGTCCATAAAGAGCACCAGAGCTCTTACAAATCTTTCCGCAAAACTTGCATTGAAATGTTTCTGGTGGTCGCGTGCTGTGAATGGAAAAAAGAGTCTATTTTTTGAGTACCAAAATTCATAATTTCAAAATTTAAAATTTTGTTCAAAAATATTTTGTAACGGTTTTGTCCATTGCTAAAAATTGAAAATCAAGCTACTATCCTAATTACCTTGAACTGACATGATTATGAAGCAAATGAGCTTTCATCAACGATTTAGTTTTTGACCTATAATTGCAGTTGTCGCATTCAAAATAGTCACTTGAATTAACTTCTGTGTGCTTTACGTATTCATGCTTTTGCAGGTAATATCGGCAAGTGAATAATTTAGCACATTTGGTGCATTGATATTTTTGAGGCTCATTTGGCTTGTCGGCATTTGTGGCTGGACTTGAAGATTCATATGTATTTTCTGGTTCTGTGATTATAAAGTCAGCATCAGAGTTTTGTGGATTAATACTTTGGAAATACTCGTTGGCTTTGAGACAATTTTCTCTGAATTTTATAGCATCATTCAGTTGATTCAGGCACGATTTACAGATGAAGCATAAGTTGTCCTGCTTTAGAATCTAAAACATAAAGATCTAAAATCACATACAAAAATACTAACTCTTTGTTATCACCTTAACAGCTGAAATTGTGTATATTTGATTAGCAATCTCCTCTCCATTTACAAAAATGTCAGTAAAGCTATCATTCCCATCACATTCTAGGCACACTCGACACAATTTTGATTCAAAATTCATCACTAACTACTTTTGTTTACTAATAATAATGCACAGTCTTCATTCTAATAGTATGCTTACTGTATCTTATATACGTATGGGTGATTCCACAAATGGGGTCTTAGAAAGAGGGGGGGGGGGTTGCAAAAAATATTAATTTTGAGTTGCAATATTTCAAATATTTTTTGACCGTTATTTTTTCAAATATTACTGTGACTATCTACAAAGATACTAAATGCAAGCACTGGCAAACACAATCAATGCATTCCATACAAACATAATTATTGAGAATTTTATTCTTCATTTTCTTTTCTGAATTTTGACTTATTGGATGCTAATTTGTAATTTACAACATTTCGTATTGATATTGAATGGGAATATTTGTCGTTGGTCTTATTTGAGGCTGATTAGGTGGATGACATCTATTCTCGTGAGCTAAAAGTTCACTCTTCTTCATGAAGCCTTTCAGGCAGTTCGGAATATCACATTTGTAAGGACGTTCACCTGTATGTCCCCAATAATGTCTTCTAAGATCAGTCTGATGAGTAAATTCTCGATCACATCCTTCCCAGTTGCATTTGAAGGGCTTTTCGCCTGAAATTTAGAGATTTTCGATATTTAGGTATTCAAGCACTTTAAAAAGATTAATATCAACCTGTATGTATTCTTGTATGACAAATTAGCTTATTCTTCTCTCCAAATTCCTTTCCGCACCATTCACACTTAAATTCCTTGATGTTATGATGAATTACTTTAATGTGACGATGAAGTTGAAACAGTGTCCTCCACGACTTTCCAGGACAAATTTGACAAGGATATCTAATTTTATACAAATGTCGTTTCTTGATATGAACACTCATCTCGCCACGTCCTTTGAATTTGTTTCCACATAAATCACAGTACCAATATTCGTCAGCTGTTAGCTTTCTATGAGTCTTTTCATGCGTCGATAGATTTCCTTTACTTTTGAGGATTTTTCCACAAATTGAGCATGGAAGGGATTCGATATTTTTCTTCTTATATGTCAATGTTTTGAGATGTGCTGCTCGTATGTGTCTTATTAAATAATACTTGATTGGAAAATCTTTTCCACAGATCTAAAATTGAATCTTATTAGATAGTGCTAATAGCATATTAAATGTCTTACTTACATCACATAAATACATGTCTTCAAAGTCAATGAACGAATGCTTAACTCTTACATGGTCATTTAAACTATGTCTGCTTGTTAAAAATTTATTACAGTAAGGACAGTTAATTCCTGCTAACTTCTCCTTAAATATTCCTTCACCTTCCTCACTTTTAGATTTTGATTTTGGCTGCTTTTCCTTTTTCGGCTTCTTCTCAGTGTGGGCATTTTTGATGTGACGATCTAATAAATTAATTATTTCGTTAAAATTTAGTGGTCCTTTGAAATTCAAATTAGGCATAAAATTCAAATTTTTTAAATTCGTTAAAATTCAAATTTTAAGGGACCGTTAATTGTTGAATATAAATTCAGTTTACTTACTCAAATAATATCTCATTTTAAACAGACGATCACAATATTCACACTTAAACATGTCAGATTCCTTTAACTTTTGATGCACAGCCCTCATGTGATCTTTCATCGAATGATTTGATGTAAATGTTTTGAGGCACAAATGACATTGAGTTTCCGACAGTTCAGAATCAGGTTCATCATTTTCATGCTTTATCTTTCTTTTTACACGGCGCTTCTTTTCTGGACATTCTGTTTTGGTATTCTCGTCATCAGACTTGCCTGCTTTTGAATGACTTGATATTCTTATTGAATCTGTTGCACAATTTTCCTCGATTATGGCAGCAATATTTTCAAATAAATCCACATTATTGTACTCGTCAGGTTCCTCTTTTATTGTTTTACGATTATTATTGCCTGAACTGATAATTCTGAGTTCGTCATTCCATAGAAATGGCTCAAAATTAAGGAAAAAGTTCTTAAAATGACTTTCTGATTCAATGCACTTTTTTCGAAACTTTACAGCTTTGTTGAGATCTTTTATACATCTAGAACAGATTAGTGCTGGAGCTTGATGATTCATAAACTCTAAAATCTAAGAAATCAGTTGTTTACAATATGATTAATTTACTTTATTATCATTATTTACCTTTATTCCAGAGAATAAGAAAATTTTCGTAGCTATTTCACTATCCTTTTCATAAATTGGAATAAGCTCATCTTCGTCTTCATGTATTAGACATATTCGACATATCCTGAATTCATTATTCATCATATAAACTATTCAAATCACTTAATTAATGTATAATACCGAATATTACTTAAAAATAAAATAGTAAACAATGGGGGTTGTTCACAAATGACGTCCAACTACTTTAAAGGGGGAGGAGAGAGGGTCTGGGGCAGTATAAAAGAAATTTTTTAGGTTCAAAATTTCAAGACAGAAGGGGTGGAGGGGGAGTCCTAAAATCTTTTTTATTAATGTACGTCATTTTTGATGAACCCCATGAAAGAGTTGATTTTCCCCTGAATTTTTGAATTTCAAATATAAAAAATACGTTAGTTTTTTTGTATGAAAATAAAATTTAGTTCGTGAAAATATTTAATTAAACAGTGTTATACGCGAGTTCTCTCCATGATAAATGCTCTAATAGATGGGTGAGTGATATTTACTAACAAACTTGGAAACGCTATACCACAATCCGTTGCTACGAATGTAAAAATCGATCAAGAAAATTGGCAAGTTAATTATTTTACTTTATTATACCTCCTGCTGAAATTATTCCGATTTGCATTCCGTTAACTACCATTGGGCCACCAGAATCACCTACAAAAATGATCCATAGTAGATTATTTAAGCGTTATTGCAATAATTATTAGATTTTACCATTGCAACTGTCAAATCCAGCAGTTCCACCTGCACAAAACTTGCTAAAACGACATGATTGAGATTAATGAACTCATAGAAATATTACAGAGCAGTTTGCATACTTTAAATTCACTATCTGTGACCATCGTTCAGAACAATTCCTCTGATTCCAAATTGGTAAGTCCAATTTTTGAAGATTAATAGATAAACTTCCAGAAGAAGTAACACCCCATCCAGTAATCGTTCTGTACAGAAGAAAGTCACATGAATTAAATTTTAAACACATATATTTCGGATATCTCGTACCCAACTAAGCCTGCAGGTAACATTGTGTTGAATCCAATTAAACGGATTGGTCTCATGTTATCACCTGAGAAGTCCTCAATAGTTCTTACGACAGCCACCTAGAAATTTGCAATCTTTAGATTGTAAAAGATTTAAAAATATAATTTTGGTTACATCAAAATTGTACGTCGATGCATCGTATTGTGGATGAGTGAAGAATTCCTCAGCATGAACAATTTTGCCACCCATGAATCTATTTGCACTACCACCTCTAAATGACACCATATCAACAAAAATTGTATCATCAAAACAGTGCTGACGAGGATAAAAAATTGTAGATATCAAAAAATCATATTTAAAAAACAACAATCCATGCTTACTGCACATGTTAGAGCCCATCTCATGTGAATAATTGAAGCACCGCATACATGGAAGTCTATATATCGCATTGATAGTACGTACGCAAAATTTGAAAAATCCTTTACATCTTCACCGCCTTTTAGAATATTTTTACTGTAAATTGTGTGGATATAGAGAGAATATAATACATTACCAAGTATGTAAGGCTCCCAAATTTGCTTTGAGAGAATCTTTAGATCAACTGTTGATAAGGATAAAATCATCAAAAATCCAACTTCCAGTTTCATCATTCCAAATTTTTATTAAGATCTGTGTGCTAAATATCAAAATGTTCCTTTTAAAATACACCTTTTTCTTCAATAACTAAAATAACAATGACTAGGAAAGCAGTGAACGTTCATATAAATAACAAGCAACATGTTGTTCTAAAATAAGTTTTATCAAATATTGTTCTCAGATAAAGTTAAACATGGAAGATTTTGAAAATGTTTTGACAACGAATGATAAGAATTGTTTGGAAAAATGGGAATTGGAAAATCCAAAATACTATTGTGAATCATATAACCAGATATTGGGATATTAAGGCAGATCATCAAAAAAGAATTACCCCAGGGGTATTACACCAAAGGGGGGTTACATGTGAAAAATAATTTTTATCTTAAAATTCTTCCGAAGTATTTTTGAAGCTCTAATTTTATAAGAAGTCATTCACTTATGACGTCCATTTAAAAATGAGATTTTTAGACCCCCCCTCCCCCTTGTCACAAATTTTAAATTCAAAAAAATTTCTTTAATATAAAGTGTCACAAAATCTTAGACACCCCTAAATCATGGACGTCATAAGTGAATGACCCCTAAGCTAATCATTGACGTACCGTTAGAATTAACAGCAAGTACAAAACTATGAGAATAAGAATGAAAAAAATGTACACCCCCTAAAATATTTTTTTGGGTACGCCCCTGAACAGGCGCATAGCCAGGGACAGGGGCGTATTCAGGGAGGGGGTTGGTTTTCAAAAACCCCGCTTTTACTTTAACTCTAACGACCAAAAAAAGGCCATTAAAAGTCAATTTCGAGCAACTTTCCATCCAGTACATTCTTGGATACGCCCCTGACCAGGGAGGGGATTTGGGGGACACCCCCTACACCTCAGAGTCATCTTAGGAATCTTCCCTAAGATTTCCTTAACCATCAATGATTAAAGCTTTGTTCTACATTATTCAAGAAAAATAAAAAGTTCTTTTGTTTTACACAAAAGAAACATTTCATTCATGATTTATCAATTTCATCACAATGTAGCCGTGAGCAAGCAAGTTTGTAAAACATTTACGATAAGGCATTGTATCGTATACAAATGATACAAGCTACTCTTTTCATACCTATTGTTTCCTCTTATAAAGTTAAGTTCTCTCTTTCAATATTGATAACAAATTCTGAGTAATTTTGAGAAAGCTTCTTTGTCAAACGTTTCATGGCTTCAGAAGACAATAGACTGCTTTTTTCTTAAAGTAAAAGGTGAGCTTGAAAAATAAGTTAAAGATTGAAAAAAATATAAATTTTCTCCTTTTAGAATTTTCTTAAAATATTTATCAGAAATGTTTACAAAGGCCTTTATGATATTTTGCATTCTGTTGCCAATAATTGGAACAATAAATGGATATATTGTGGATAAAAAGCGACATGAAGCTCCATGTAAACGTATTCCACCTCGTGATAAAGGTAATAGTACATTCTCGCCTTACATTTTGAACGGACAACCAGCTGATATCAGAAATTACCCGTTCAAATTATCTCTACATATATTCGAAAGATTTGAATGCAGTGCAAGTGTAATTTCTCCCATATGGAGTCTCACAGCAGGTAACAACTATTGCTAATTGTGTATTGATAACATAAAACAAACTTATCATCAATTAATCTACATTTAGGACATTGTCTCGAGTCTCGAATTCTACCGGAATATGTGAGTGTAACATATCATATTTCCTCGAATTTACAACACTTTATTTTCACTGATATAGATAACGCTTATTGGTGGTACGTCGAACCGTGCTGTTGGAGGATATTTATTTAATGTTGAAGAATATCACATTCATCCAAATTACAACCCTGTTACTCTTGATTGCGATGTAGCAGTTATGAGAATTCGTGGAGTTTTTTGGGGAGTTCCCAATATAAGACCGGTTATTTTAGCGAATGAAGCATGTCACACTAGTGCTGGCTCTGTTGTTAAACTTGCTGGATGGTAAGCTTGCCTTCAAGTTGAAAATTCTGTATTTAATCTTTTGCTATTCTAGGGGCATGAATGAAGTTGGATTCTATCCATTTGATTTGTTCGAAATTCGTCAAGAAATTATTGACAACGATTCTTGTTTTTTGGAATGGGACGGAGATATTACGGATAGAATGATTTGTGCAGCAGTAGAAAATGAGGTTGATAGTTGCAGTGGTAAGCTTTTCATTCCATTTATATCTTGACATTGTTTATATATATTTTTTATCATCCTTACATAGGTGATTCTGGTAAGACACAAAGAAAGAATGTTCTTCCCAAATTACATTTGTTCTACTCATGTCTTTTTTTAAAGGCGGTGCTGTTCTACAATTTGGTTGTGTTCAAGTTGGTATAATATCATTCGGAAGCAACATTTGCGGATATCCAATTCCAAGTGTTTTTACTCGCATTGAAAATCCTTTGATTCGAGGATTTATCAGACATTACGCCAGAGTTTAATATTTACTAAATTTCGGGCAGATAGTTTCCTAGTCGTTTGTTGTATTGGATTATCAGTTATCTAACGATTGTAGATAGGCTTTCTTAATTTCTCGGTCTCGTGAATTTTTGGAATGGAGGCAAAAAGCAACGTTAAATATCTTGAATTTAGTAACATTCCAGATATTTGTGCTGAAACTTCGTTCTCAGTCTGGAAATTTTACATGACCGGGAAAGCCTTCATTATAGATGCTGAAGCATCTTTACAAAACTTAATATTCCATTCAACGGAGACTTATCGCTCGAAAATTCCAATAAAAATAGATTTTTTTCATTCATACTTTCAAAATAAAGTTTCTGTAGAGTTGTAGATCGCATCGTGTCTGTCGGTGTTTTCTGAAATTAATTTTAAAAGCATCCTAATGTTTCGATTGCGAATTTACAATTTTTTAAATTTCTTTCAACAATAAAATTAAATGCATTTTAATATTTCATGTTTTTACTTTGAATTTCTTGATTAAAGTCTTTAGTTAGTCAGTCAAATTATATTTTATATCTTTTTTTAAGTGAATAATTCTCATATTCATAGATTAGATGTTGGGATTGTAATGTTAATAAAAGTGACTTAATATTTATTTATTGAAGAGACGATGTTCTCTCTAGTGAGTAATAATGAATACTAAATTTTACATAGAAAGGGAACTACAACTCTGACAAGGGGAAATCAACTAATTCTAGTTGCTAACACAATTCAAATATAAAATGACCGTTGAGATATTCTCAACATTAGAGATTTTTAAAACTTCAGTCAAAATAATGACGTTCTAAAAAATATGTTCATTCATTAAAATTTGATTCTAATTTCATGCCCTAAAAATGGCACACGACAGTCTAAATAATAATAACTTCAAATACAAGTGAAAAACAAAAAGGTTATTTAACTTTACAAAAAAAAAAAATTTGACATAATTTTTGGTATCGATTTTTAATTATTCTTATTAAAATTCATAAATTCAATAACTGGCTGACTTATGAATTTATTAAAGCTATGCTAATCAACATAAACTTTGAAATTTATGCAAAAATTTGACTATAAATTGACATGCAATAGAACCAATTTCGTCAGTTATAGTTTTAACTCCTCCTAGTGCAAATACAATAAATACTTGTGAACATAAAACAATATAAAAGTGCTTAAATAAATTGGAAGTTTAAATCAAAAATAAATTTTGACATTAAATTTCCAAAATCATCGTTTTCAATTTAAAAGCTTGTGACAAAAAATTATGGAAGGTTGCCCATCGGTCGAGCCTCAACAAAATAAGAAATTATTTTCTCGTGTATATCCATTAACTCCTGAAGATGAAATTGTCATATCTGGTATTTCTGGAAGATTTCCAAGTTCGAATAACATGCATGATTTTGCTCATAACCTTTACAATAAGGTGGATATGGTTGATGATGATGAAAGACGATGGAAGCACACGAACCCTGAAATTCCAAAACGCATGGGAAAAGTTTCAAATTTGGAAAAATTCGATGCAACCTTCTTTGGTGTTCATTTCAAACAAGCTCATACAATGGATCCGCAATGTCGTATGCTTTTAGGTAAATCCTAAGCGCTTGTCAATGTCTGAAATTTTAAAATTATGAATTTAAATCTAGAACACGCTTATGAAGCAGTGCTTGATTCTGGCATCAATCCAAAGTCATTGAGAGGAAGTCGGACTGGGGTTTTTATTGGTGCTTGCTTTGCGGAATCTGAGAAAACTTGGTTTTATGAAAAAGTGTCTACTGGTGGTTTTGGTATAACTGGGTAAATTTCAAATGAATTTTTGGACAATTCAACAAAGTGATGATCTGTATTAAACCTCTAGGTGTGCTCGTGCTATGTTAGCAAATAGGATCTCATTTACTTTAGGATTAACTGGACCTTCTTTCTTATTGGATACCGCTTGTTCGTCTTCTATGTATGCTCTTGACTGTGCTTTTAATGCTATTCGAAATGGTGAAATTGAGGCGGCTATTGTTGGTGGATCTAACTTGTTGCTGCACCCTTATGTCACTCTGCAATTTGCTCGGTAAGTTACTAAAATTTATTTCTTAAAAAATCATCTGATTAAATGTATGATTTTACAGTTTGGGTGTATTAGCCCAAAATGGCTACTGTCGACCTTTTGATAAGGACGGTTCAGGCTATACAAGATCAGAGGCAATTTGCGTTTTATTCATACAAAAAGTTAAAGACGCAAAACGCTTCTATGCGAATCTTTTATATTCAAAAACTAATTGTGATGGTTACAAGGAAGAAGGAATAACTTATCCAAGTGGCAAAATGCAAATGAAATTACTTAAAGAATTCTACGAGGATATTAATATTGCTCCAAGTTCTGTGGATTATGTTGAAGCTCATAGTACAGGCACAATCGTTGGTAAGCTAAATTATCAAAATTCTTTTTAAAAGGTTATTCTACGTGACCTTTAAAATTTTTAGGTGATCCTGAAGAATGTCGTGCATTGGATATTGTTTTTTGTACGGGTCGTGACAAGCCACTTCCTGTCGGCTCGGTAAAGTCAAATATGGGTCATTCAGAAAGTACAGCTGGCGCATGTTCGATTGCTAAAATGATATTGTCGTATGAGAATCAAAAAATAGCACCGAATATAAATTTTGAATCAATTCGACCAGGACTAGAATCATTAGAATCGGGAAGATTGAGAGTTGTAGCAGAGACTGAAGATCTTACTGGTCCACTAATCAGCATCAATTCATTTGGATTTGGTGGAGGAAATGCTCATGCTTTATTTAGATCTAATCCTAAAGAGAAAGTTAATCATGGAATTCCAACTGATACTTTACCGCGTCTTGTCATATGGTCAAGTAGAACTGAAGAAGGAATTAATACAATTATGGATAGCATTATTCAAAAACCATTAGATGCTGAGTATATTGGTCTTCTACATAATTGTGCTGGGGAATCTCATCAAGCAAATATTTATCGTGGCTATGGAGTATTTTCTCAAAATGATCAAACTGGTAATGCGACATGCTTAAGTAAGGATGTTAAACATTATAGTGGATTTAAGAGGCCAATGGTTTGGGTATATTCTGGAATGGGATCTCAATGGTGCACAATGGGTGCTGATTTAATGAAAATTCCAATGTTTGCTGAATCCATTGAAAAGAGTCATAAGATTTTGGCAGCAAGAGGATTAAATTTAAAGGACATTATATCATCATCAGATCCAAACATGTTTGAAAATATTTTGAATTCATTTGTTGGAATTGCAGCAATTCAAATTGCTCTGACAGACATACTCAAAGCATTAGACATTGAACCAGATTTCATAATTGGACATTCAGTTGGTGAACTAGGTTGTGCGTATGCTGATGGATGTTTCACAGCCGAGGAGATGATTCTTTCAGCTTATTCTCGTGGAATGGCAAGTCTTGAGACAAATGTTGTGTTTGGTTCCATGGCTGCTGTTGGATTAGGACATAAAAAGCTTCGATCAATGGTGCCAGAGGGAATTGAAATTGCTTGTCATAATTCAGCTGATTCATGTACAATTTCTGGACCTGCTAAAAATATTGCTGCTTATGTTGCAGAATTAAAATCTAAAAATATTTTTGCAAAGGAAGTAGCATGCTCAAATATTCCTTATCACAGCAAATATATAGCAGATATGGGACCAAATTTGCTTCAACGTCTTACAGAAGTTATAAAAGATATAAAACAAAGATCAAATAAATGGTTGAGTTCCAGTGTACCCAAAGTTAAGTGGGATCTTCCTGAAGCACAATATTCTTCAGCCTATTATCACACAAACAATTTATTGAGCTCAGTTTTGTTTGAGGAAACCTCGAGTCTTCTACCAAAAAATGCACTAACAATTGAAGTTGCACCTCATAGTCTATTGCAAGCAATTTTAAGAAAATCTATGCCGGAAGCTGTACATGTTGGTTTAACTCAACGTGAAAATAAGAATAATTCGACATTCCTTTTAAGTGCACTCGGAGCGTAAGTATAACGTTTGGTCCTTTTAAAGTAACCAGGGCCTGTTGGTTCGGTATACCCTAGGCTATACACTACCTCAGGGGTTACCCTAGTGATATAGCCTATGGTAACCCTAGGGTATACCCAGAATCTACATAATTTTTTATATTTTAAAACAGAATACACGAAAATGGTGTGGATATGGATGTTAGCAAATTATATCCACCTGTTGATTTTCCAGTATCACGAGGAACTCCAATGATATCCCCTTTAATTAGATGGGAACACAGTGAAGACTGGTAATAAATTTATTAATATTTAATTTAATAAGTAAGTTGTAATTCTTGTTGCTTTTCGACAGGTTTGTAACACGTTTTGAGAGTCAGAAATCAAATCGCAGTGGTGAACGTCATCTTGTCATTAATTTGGGTGATCAAGAGTTCGAATATATTACTGGACATACTATTGATGGTGAATATTGATGAGTTTGCTAATTCATTATAAATGCTAATTAAAATATTCTACAGGACGGGTTTTGTTCCCAGCAACAGCATATCTGCATTTCGTATGGGAAACAATTGGTCTCATGATGGGAGTGTACTTCTTTGAAGTTGGTGTTATTTTTGAAGACGTGAAGTTTGTGAGAGCCACTGCACTTCCAAAAAGTCAAGATGTTGAGCTAATTGTGATGATTCAACATGGTAAACCTAAAAAATAATATTAATCCAAAGTTTTGCTCTAATTTATTTGTTTTTGCAGGAACTGGAAGATTCGAGATTACAGAAGGAAATAGTGTTCTTGCAACAGGTTATGTCAAAATAGTAGACAATGTAAAATTAACTGACATTGATAGACCAGAAGAGAATGGTCATCCAACATTACTAACGAAGGACTTCTATAAAGAATTGCGTTTGCGTGGATATCACTACAATAACTTATTCAGATCAGTTGAACAAGCTCGAGGTGATGGAATGATGGGAGTAGTTAAATGGAATGCAAATTGGGTTGCATTTATGGATTGTTTGCTTCAAATTTATATTATTGGTCAAGATTCACGAGCATTATTGCTGCCAACGGGTATACAAATGCTATCAATTAATCCTCATCTTCACAAGTCATTGGTTCACTCATTCGAGAATGAAGATATTCCGCTAGAAGTTTTTAGAGATAAAAATCGAAATATCTTAAGATGTGGAGGTATTGAAGTTCGTGGATTACAAGCAAATCCAGTTGCTAGACGTCAACCACCTGGTATACCTGTTCTTGAAACTTATCAATTTATTCCACATCTTCCAACACCATATTTGAATAGAGTTGACATGGCTAGATTCTGTGTTCAATTAGCGCTTGAAAATTTGCCAACAACTAAAGTACTTTCTATCGAAGTCGATACAAATGATGGCAAAACTCCAATGTCCGATATATTAGCGGCAGCTTATGGTGATTTACCTTTGGTAACTGCTGAAATGAACTATCTCACTTCAAAAGCAATGGATTTGGGAAGTGTAATTGTAAGTGATTCAAAATTAATAGCATTTAAAAATGCATTTATGGTGATCAGAAGCAACTGCTTATCAGATAAAAGCTTCTTAGATACAATATCAGGAAATTTACAAAATGATGGATTTATCATTTCAAGAGAATCAAATGAGATAAATATATCAGTTCTGAATCAATTGTCATCAAAACATCAATTGATTGCAATTATACCAACAGAGGATGAAACGATTGTGATGCTTCAATGTCAAAAGAAGATTCCTGGTTATTCACAAAAAGTTATACGTGTTACATCTCAAAGTCTTGATTGGATGGATGACTTAAAGAAGGCTGTGAAAGACGGACCAGTCTTGGCATATTCAGAAAAAGAAGAATTTTCAGGAATATTAGGGCTTGTTAATTGTATAAGAAAGGAGCCAAATGGAACAAATCTTAAATGTGTATTCATTGATGACTATCGATCACCTAAGTTTAATGTAGATAATGATTTCTACAAATCATTTTTGAAACAAGGATTAGCAATAAATGTTTTCAAAAATGGACAGTGGGGAAGCTACAGACATTTACTACTTGAACCAGTAAAAGAAGATGGAAGACGAATAGATCATTGTTATGCAAATTGTTTAGTTCGTGGAGATCTTTCGTCTATGACTTGGTTACATGGACCTTACAATCATGGAAAACCAGATGGTGATGTCGTTAAACTCCAATATGCTTCACTTAACTTCCGTGATGTAATGTTAGCAACTGGAAAATTAACAGCAGAAGTTTTTGGTACAGGAAGATTAGATCAGTTGTGCATATTGGGATTCGAATATTCAGGAATCAGTGAAAGTGGAAAACGTGTAATGGGAATGGTTATCTCTGGAGCTTTAGCTACTCATATTAAGGTAGATGATACATTACTTTGGGATTGTCCTGATGAGTGGACACTAGAACAAGCAGCAACTATTCCTGTCGTCTATGGAACAGTGTACAGTGCATTTTTCTTAACAACTAAGATTGAAAGTGGTAAATCGATTCTCATTCATGCTGGTTCAGGTGGAGTAGGACTCGCAGCAATTCGAGTTGCATTTGCTTATGGACTTGAAGTTTACACTACAGTCAGTACTGAAGAGAAGAAGAATTTCTTGTTGAATCAATTCCCAGAATTGAAAAGAGAAAATATTGGAAATTCTCGTGATACTTCTTTTGAAGACATGATTATGAACCGAACAAGCGGCAAAGGTGTTGATTACGTTTTGAATTCATTAGCTGAAGAGAAACTTCATGCATCAATCAGATGTCTTGGAAAAGGTGGAAAATTTTTAGAAATTGGAAAATTTGATTTAGCTAATGACACGAAAATTGGTCTAGGCTCATTCCTAAAAGAAATAGCTTTTCATTCAGTTTTAGTAGATAATTTATTCCATGCTGATCACGAAGCAAAATTGGTACTTCAAAGAATGGTCGAAAGAGATATTCAGGCTGGAATAATCAAACCATTGAAAACTACAGTTTTTAAAGCAAGTGAAATAGTTGAAGCATTCCGGTACCTAGCAAGCGGAAAACACGTAGGAAAAGTTTTACTTAAAATTCGTGAAAATGAAAATGACATTGCTACACTTCCAATTACTGCAATACCTAGAGCTTATTGCAATTCTTATTACACATACGTAATTCCCGGTGGTCTTGGAGGATTTGGCTTAGAATTAGCTGATTGGTTAGTGTTGAGAGGATGCAGAAAGCTTGTGTTGAGTTCAAGTCGTGGCATCACAAAACAGTATCAAGCATATCGAATTAAAGTTTGGGAATCTTATGGTGTAACAGTAATTGTCAACACATCTGATATATCATCAAAGATTGGCTGTGAAGAACTGATTCGAGAGTCAATGAAACTGGGTCCAGTTGGTGGCATATTCAATTTAGCTGTTGTTTTACGTGATAGCATCTTTGAAAATCAAGATGTAACTAAGTTTAATGAATCTATGGCACCAAAAGCTTTCGCAACAAAATATTTGGATGAAATTTCTCGAGTTTTATGTCCTGAACTTCAATATTTTGTTGTATTCTCGAGTGTATCATGCGGACGTGGTAATGCTGGTCAAAGTAATTATGGTATGGCAAATTCGGTCATGGAAAGAATAATGGAACAAAGGCATAGTCTTGGATTACCAGCAAAAGCAATTCAATGGGGTGCTGTTGGTGAAGTTGGATTAGTAGCTGATATGCAAGAGGATCTATTGGACATGGAAATTGGTGGGACATTACAACAAAGAATTTCATCATGTTTGGAAGAACTTGATACATTGATGACCGTAAATCATCCTATAGTTGCCAGTATGGTTGTAGCTGAGAAAAAGGTCAAAGTAGGTGCAGGTTTCAGTGTAATTGAAGCTGTTATGAGCATCATGTCTATCCGTGAAATGAAATCTGTATCAATGGATGCGACACTATCAGAAATCGGCATGGATTCTTTGATGGGTGTGGAAATTCGTCAAATGTTGGAACGAGAATATGAACTGTTCTTATCGCCACAGGATTTAAGATCTCTAACATTCAGAAAGTTACAAGAACTCACAGCTGCATCAGAAACTGTTGAAATTGAAAGCTCTAAAGTGAAATTCGCTAGTGATGATGTTCCTGTTGGTGTGGAACTTATGCTTAGAAACTTGGGTGATGAAGAAACATCAAATCAAAATATTTTAAGACTTATATCACAGGATAACAGTACTAAACATACTTCATGTGTCCTTTTGATTCCTGGTATTGAAGGTGTTGCTGGAAATGCTTGGAGAAGTATTGCAAACACATTATCCTTACCAGCATATATGCTGCAACTCATGAACACAAAAGATCTTGCAAATATTAATGATGTCACGAACTTCGTTTTTGAAGATATTATTGAGACTGTCTTTGATAAGACAAAAGAAAATTTTTATATTGTAGGTTATTCATTTGGTGCTATGGTGGCAATAGAATTAACAAAAATGTTAGAACGTGAAGGTAAAAAGGGTAAATTATTATTAATAGATGGAGCACCGACATTCCTTAAAAAATTAGTCGTTGATCAAATGCCAATGACTGATTCGGATGAAGCTGTACAAATTGTGTTATTAGCAGGCATCTTAAGAACGGTTTATCCAGATGAAAAAGCTGACGTTCTTCAAATGATGGCTAATAATCCAACATGGGAAGAGAGAGTTGATAGACTTATAGAAATGGCTAAGGATCAATATCTTTACAGTACTGATTATTTACGTTCAATGGCTAACGGCCTTTTCCAAAGAATTAAAATGGTTTTAAATTACAAACATGACCCAAAATCTATGTTAAAATCACAAGTAACATTAATTCGACCAACAGAAATTTCCATCGTGGATGTTGAAGAAGATTATGGACTGCACAAAATAACAAATGGAACAGTTTCAATAAAATACGTTGAAGGTAATCACTTCTCGATGCTTGAAAATCCAAAACTTGTGCAGATAATCAACGAAAATGATCCTGCATTGGAATCTAGAGCTTCATTTAAGAAGCATAATTTGATTTAGAGGAATCTTGTGATTCCTACTGGCTATGGGGCTGTTGACTTAAAAATTGTAAAGGTGATTGTAAAATGAAATAAAATTTTTTTAAATTCAATTAAAATTTATTAAACATTTAGTGATATGTTAATGGTGATGATATTGTTATTGTAGGACTTAAGGACTTAAAACTAAACTAAAACTAAGTTTACACTACTTTTTATTAAAATGTAATTTATAATTTTTTCAGAGCGTTTAAAAATGGATTTTTTTTGTAGAAAATGGAGGAACTTTGTGATTTAAAAACTCTTCAATGCAATTATTTTAATTTGTGAGGTTAAGTTGTGGATAAACCCCTTGTTTCAGTTGTTCTATAAATCTTCGCTTAATATATTTCTAAAGTCTTCTGTGTCTAGCATTGAAAGGTGATCGCCATTCACAAATCTTACATCAATAGGATGAGATGAATACCTTGTTAATCCATAATCATTTTCAAGATTTTTCAATGCTGAACTTTGTGGCCGGATAAGCTTAATTCTAACTTTACTTAGCAAACTAAAATCATTTATGTTGAGATTATATATTAAACGAGATCTGTCTAGAATGACCTTAATCATTTCGGCTATATGACTTTCTGAGTAAATTTTGAGTCCATCTATTTCATTTACTAATGCACTTATTTTCTCGACAAGTGATAATTTTGATTGAAGGATGTGAATAACTTTTAAATTTTCACCTCTTACTGTTCCTTCTACAACTGTTTTAAGAATCAGCGTTTCAATTATTTCCTCAAAATTGTTAGTTACTAAATGGTCTCGAACGAGTGTGTTGAGGAAAATTGGAGATCCATCAATTAATGTGACTTTTGGTACTTTTTGCTGATGTTCAAGCATGCCTGCAAGTTTGAGGGCAATAATTGAACCAAAAGAGTATCCAATGAGATGAATGTCTGTAAACTTATTGAGAAGATTTGAAACCTTTAAATAAATTTCATTCACAAACTCATTGACTGTAGAGACATTCGTGACATTCTTATGTTGAAACATGTAAGATGATCCAGTCATTCGATTGGCTATAAGTTTCCATGTGTCTCCACCACAACCTTCAACTCCAGGGAAGAAAAGATTTAGCCGATTCGTATTTTTATTTTCAGAAAGGCAAATTAAAGTTTCTTTACTACTAGCTTCATTTCCAAGATTTCTGATCAAAATGTTCACACCAAGTTCAGTGTCCTTGCCTTTCTCTGTGACTTCTTTACTACCAACGCTTTCAATCAATTTATTTAAAGTTATTGACCTCAAGTCTTGAGCCGTAATGACAAGATTATATTCACGTTCAAGTGTCTGCTGAATTTCTACTAACATTAATGAATCCATGCCTAATTCGGCAAGCGTTGTTTCCATTGAAACAGATTTAGCGTCACGAATACCCATTATATTAAGAATGACCTCGAAAACATTACCGGATTTTGATGATGCATAGCGCTTCTCAGCTACAACCATACTAGCAACTATTGGATGATTTACAGTCATCATTGTATCAAGTTCTTCTAAACATGATGAAATTCTTTGTTGTAATGTCCCACCAATTTCCATGTCCAATAGATCTTCTTGCATATCAGCTACTAATCCAACTTCACCAACAGCACCCCATTGAATTGCTTTTGCTGGTAATCCAAGACTATGTCTTTGTTCCATTATTCTTTCCATGACTGAATTTGCCATACCATAATTACTTTGACCAGCATTACCACGTCCGCATGATACACTCGAGAATACAACAAAATATTGAAGTTCAGGACATAAAACTCGAGAAATTTCATCTAAATATTTTGTTGCGACAGCTTTTGGTGCCATAGATTCATTAAACTTAGTGACATCTTGATTTTCAAAGATGCTATCACGTAAAACAACAGCTAGATTGAATATACCACCAACTGGACCCAATTTTCGCGAGTCTAGAATGAGTTTCTCACATCCTGCTTTCGTCAAAATGTTTGACGTGTTAACTTTCACCGAAACTCCATAAGATTCCCAAACTTTAATTCGATATGCTTGATACTGCTTTGTGATTCCACGACTTGAACTCAACACTAGTTTCTTGCATCCTCTCAACACTAACCAATCAGCTAATTCTAAGCCAAATCCTCCAAGACCACCAGGAATTATATATGTGTAGCTGGGATGACAATAAACACGTGGTAATACTGTAATTGGAAGTGTTGAATGGTCTGCTTCACTTTCACGAATTTGTAGGATGACTTTTCCCATATGCTTTCCACTTGCTAGGTATCTGAATGCCTGCTCGATTTGATTTGCTGGAAAAATGTTTGTTTTTAAAGGTTTGACTATTCCAGCACGGATGTCATTCTCTAAAAATTTCCTCAAAATCTGAAAAGATATTAAAATTAATAATAAATTAAATTTATTGATCTCGAGTTCTTACCATTTTATCAGCATCAGGTCCTATCATAACCATGTCAAGCATGACCGAATGTATAGATATTTCATTCAAGAAATATTCCATTCCTATTTTAGTTCCCTTTTCCATGTCAAACTTGCCAATTTCCAGGAACTTTCCACCTTTTCCAAGACATCTGATTGATGCATGAAGTTTTTCTTCAGCTAATGAGTTCAAAACGTAATCAACACCTTTCCCACTTGTTCGATTCATAATCATGTCTTCAAAAGAAGTATCACGAGAATTTCCAATATTTTCTCTTTTCAATTGTGGGAATTGATTCAACAAGAAATTCTTCTTCTCTTCAGTACTGACTGTGGTGTAAACTTCAAGTCCATAAGCAAATGCAACACGAATAGCAGCCAATCCAATGCCTCCTGTACCAGCGTGAATGAGAATGGATTTTCCGTGTTTAATTTGAGCTGTTACAAAGAATGCATAATATACAGTGCCATATACACAAGGAACGGTTGCTGCTTCTTCTAAAGTCCAACTTTTTGGGACATCCCAGCATAATAATGGATCTTTAGTTATGTATGATGCTAATGAACCTGCTGATATTAATCCCATAAGTCTTTTGTTGTTCCTATCTATTCCAGAGTATTCAAATCCTAAAACACATTCCTGTCCTATTCTGCTTTCTACAAAAACGTCAGCAGAAATTTTTCCTGTCGCCAACATGACATCTTTAAAGTTGAGGGATGCAAAATGTACTCGAACAGTATTTTCATCTGATAATTCTAATGGACCTTGTAACCATTTTAAGGATGATAAGTCTGATTTTACTAGAGAATTTCCATAACAATGTCCAAGAACTGGTTGCTCAACATACGTAGGGTTGATCTTAAGATGCCTGAAACTGCCCCAATGTTTGCTTCTATAAACATTAATTGCAAGTCCTAGTTCTAATTGATCACCATAAACTGGATGTCTGAGATCAAATTTAGGAGCTTTTCGGTCATCAACAAATACACATCGAACTGAGTTGCCACCTGGTTCTCTTCGCAAGCAGTTTACTAAGCCAATAAGACCTGATGTAGGCTCATTTTCAGTTACAAGAATCAATGGACCTTTTTGAATTAAGGTTTTAACATCTTCAATCCATTTAAATTCTGTGTCTGCTTCTGCTATGAAGTAAATGACTGATTCCTTTTCATCTTTGATCTTTTGGAATATTGACAGGACTTCAGTTTCAGTCCTAATTGTAGAAATATTTTTTAACTTTTTATCATTGCTTTGACACTCTCCTCGAATAACCAAAAATCCACCATTATTTAGCTTATTTGAATAACTTTTATCTCCATTCGATACAATTATGATTCCACAATCTTCATAATCTTCGATAGTTTCATTAAGGACCTTGATATCATCTGTAGTAACCACTGTTTTTGAAGATAAATACGTCAAGTCTGAAGTTATAAGAGGCAAATCTGATAGCGCATCCAACATATCATTAAGAATCATTTCCTTATCATTGTCATCAATTTCAACAACTTTAACTTTAGTTGTTGGATTATTTTCAATAAAAAGTTGAGACAGAACACGGCAAGCATCATTCATGCTTAATATTGTTTTCGGTGAGTTATATGGAATGAATTCATAAGTTTCAAGTACTGGAATGCCTGGTGGCTTTCTTCGTCCAACAACACTTGCTTGCATATTAATGATCTCAACACCACCACAAGAAATTGCCTTTAATTCTGGACTAATAAATGCTTCATAAACTGGTTGAATTCCGTTTTCAAATTTCTTTAGAATTTCTAAATGCTTTTTAGTGTTTATGGTCATTTTTTGAATGCCAGTTGGAAGGATTAATGATCTTGTATCTCTGCCAACAATTTTTAATTGTAGAAGGCAGTCAAGAAATGCAATCCAGTTTGAATCCCAAACAATTTTTCCATAAGTTCCATCAAAACTTCCTTCAGTTACAGACCTGAAGAGGTCATTGTAATGATATCCACGGAGACGAAGTTCCTTATAGAAATCTCTGCTGTTCAATAAGGATTTTGATGAAATATCAACAGAGCTGCTAATGTCCTTCATTTTTGGATTCTCAACTTCTGTTATTATTCCAGTGACAAGTGATGACGATCCTTCTGATATCTCAAACCTTCCTGTTCCTGGATGAACAACAGTTGTAAATTCGACATCTGTCTCATTAGACATCGATGTTGCTCGTAAGAATTTAACATCTTCAAACTCAACACTGATGTCGTAGTATAAGAGACCCTTCATCATTGCCAATGTTTCCCATGCTAGGAATAAATAGCCAGTTGCCGGAAAGATGCATCGTCCTACAAAATATGAACAAGTAAAGATCAAAATATGACTAACCAGGCCCTTATTTCGGCTTTAGGTCATACACATACATCCAGTTTACCCATGACCCTCATACACAGACTACAACCACTTACCATCAATACAGTGACCTTGAATGAACTCATACTCTGCTTCACCCAAGGAAATTGTGACTTTCCTGCAAGAGCTCTTTTCATCAACATTTTCATCGAAACGCATAACATAATGATCATCGCTATGATCCCACTTGATATTTGGTGAGATCATTGGTGTACCACGTGATACAGGGAATTCAACAGGTGGATAAAGTGCTGATATATTGATGTCAAATCCGTTGCAGAAGATTCTGAGGGAATAAGAATGGAATTAGTTTGTGTTATGGATGTTGGGATATCCCAGAATGTCTCGATATAAAACTCAAGAATCTATTGCAACTAAGACATCGGGAATCCTTAATATAACCTTAAAAAATAAAAAATTTGACATACTTTCCCAGGGCGCTCAGGAAGAACTCGTCATTATTGCTACTTCCTCTTTGTGTTAATGGAATATTGATTGAGTCAACCATTGACCTTTTCAAAATTGCCTGCAATAAGCCATGTGGTGAAATTTCAACAAAAATAGCATTCTTTGGCAACTGAGCTAGAGTTTCCTCAAACAAAACTGGATTGACTAAGTTGTTGATTTGATATTCAGCCGACGATGATTGGAAGTATTCAAGATGCTGTTGAGATGCTGGTACACTGGAAGTTATCCATTTGTTTGATCTTTTCTTGTTTGTCTTGATGACTTCCTTCAGACGCTTGTAAAGAATTGGACCCATTTCCTTAATGTAACTACTGTGATATGGAATGTTCGAACATTCGACTTCCTTTGCAAAGATTTTCTTTTCCTTCAATGAATCAACAAATGCTGCAATTTTGTCAGCAGGTCCTGATATTGTTGAAGATTCTGATGAATTGTGGCAAGCAATTTCAATTCCATCAGGAATAATATCTTTTAATTGAGAATGTCCTAAACCAACAGCAGCCATTGATCCATGAATAACTTTTGTTTCAAAACTTACAAGTCCACGAGAATATGCAGAAAATATTGTTTCCTCAGCTGTAAAACAATCATCAGCATAAGCACAACCAAGTTCACCAACTGAATGTCCAATGATGAAATCAGGTGTCAATTCTAAAGCTTTCAAAATATCAGTTAAGGCTATTTGAATGGCAGCAATTCCAACAAATGAATAGAGGATGTTATCGAACATTTTCGGATCTGGCGATGTTATAATTTCCTTCAAATTTAATCCATTTGCTGCTAATAGTTTGTGACTCTTTTCAATTGACTCAGCAAACATTGGAATTTTCATCAAATCAGCACCCATTTGACACCATTGAGATCCCATTCCAGTATATACCCACACCATAGGTCTCTTAAATCCACTAAAATGTTGAGTTTCACTTCTAACACAAATTGCATTTTCAGTGCCATTGTCCTGCTTAAATATACCGTAACCTTTATATAAATTAGCAATAATAGATTCACGTTGAGAATTATGAAGTAATCCAATATATTCAGCATCAAGTGGGTGCTTTGTTACACTATCCATAATCGTAGTAATTGCTTCCTTTGTTCTACCTGACCAAGTAACAATTCGTGGAACTTTATCCTTTGGTATTCCATGATTAATTTTAACTTTTTGATTAGCTTTAAATAAGGCATGCGCATTTGCTCCACCAAAGCCAAATGAGTTGCAACTTATCATTGTTCCTTTAAAGTCAGTCACTTCTTGCACCACTTTCATTTTGTTATTCATAATCCCTGCTATATCGGGCTTAACTTCCGTTATATTAATATTTGGTGGGATTTTTCCATTTTCCAATGTAAGTATAATTTTGCTCATTGAACAAACGCCAGCACCAGGTTCTGAAAATTTTAAAAAATTATTTAATTGAAAATTGATTAAAAAAATTTCTAAAAATTTACCTGCATGTCCCATATTCGATTTTATAGAACCGATTAATAATGGATCTTTACGACCTTTACACATAATCTCTTCAATTGCACGGCACTCTTCTGGATCGCCAACCTGTGAATAATAAATAGTTTTTGTTAGTTTTTTTTGGATATGACTAGAAAACTAGATGATCAACAGACAGAGAGAAGGACTATATTTCATTACGACAAAGAATTAAAAGACGTGTGAATCATTCGAGATGTGAATTTGAACTAAATAATTGTAGAAATCAACGACTACTACGATTGATTATTTGTGTAAATGAAATTGTAGAAATTGCGTTCAATAGGTGGCTCAATGAGTACGGGGTTACTAAATTTTAAACACGTATCTACAATTCTTGGTAGGAGCCATCAAAATAGTAATTCAGTTTACGAGCATCCAGTGCTAAACGTTAACATGAATTTAGATAAAATCAGACTTGACAACTTACCTTAGTGCCAGTACAATGAGCTTCAAAATATCCAATATTTGGATCATTTGGTGGAATTCCAGCTTCTTCATAAAAAGTTTTCATTAATTTAGCTTGAAGATGATGACTTGGAAAATTGATTCCTTCTTCCTTATATCCATCACAATTGGTCTTTGAATGTAGCACCGTTGCGTAGACTCGCTTTGCGTTTTTCCTTTTCTGCAAGAAGAAAATGCAGCTTGCCTCAGCTCTTGTATATCCAGAAGCATTTTTATCGAATGGACGACAATAGCCGTCTCTGGAAACAACACCGAGTCTGATGAATTGAAGCAAGATGTGAGGATGAAGACACAAGTTACTTCCACCAACTAAAGCTGCTTCAATTTCGCCAGATCTTAGCAATTTATAAGCAACATCCAAAGCATACATGGAAGAACTGCAAGCAGTATCGAGTGTAAAACTTGGTCCAACAAATCCAAGCGAGAAGGAAATGCGATTTGCAAGCATTGCTCTTGCTGATCCAACAATTCCAAGACCATCCTTAGAGAATTTTTCGTAAATCCATTTCATTTCTGACTCATTATAACTAGCACCGATAAAAACACCAACATTTTTTCCCTTTAATGTTTTTGGAGATATTCCTGCATCCAAAATACTTTCGAATGCATGCTCTAGGATGATTCTTCCTTGTGGATCCATTGTACGTGCATGACGATAATTAACACCAAAAAAGGACGCGTCGAATTTTTCAATATCCAACGTTTTGCCCATACGACGTGGAACTTCAGGATTTGTATGACGCCATCTTGTTTCCTTCTCGTCCACCATGTCAATTTTATTAAATAGATTATAGCTTAGTTGATCCAAATTACGTGAATTGGGAAACCGTCCCGACACCCCAGAAATAACAATATCATCACCATTTTCCATTTTTTTTCACTAATTTTTTTTCTTTTTGATTTTTTTTATAGTCTTTAAAAATATATAGTTTATAAATTCACAATAAATAGTCTTTTAATAGCACAAAAAAATAATAAATCACAAATAAGTCCTCCAATTTTCTTATATATTGCACTGGTTAAGACACTTAACAAACGTGTAGCATTCCGAAGAAATTTGCAGTGCCTTTTATAGTCGTTTGTGAAATTTTGATATTGCAAATCAGCCGATTCTAATTTAAATAATTAAATAAAATTTAATAATTCATATAATGGACAATGTAAATGTATTAATTAGACAATTTAAGAATGAAATTATTTATTTATTATTGACAAATATAAACAAAGTGTGTCGATTTTGTGAATGTTGTGCTTTATTGTTGTTGTACGATGACATTTTGTGCATTTTTACATAGTCATATAGAAGAATTACAATAAAGTAGGGTCAAAATATGTATCGCAATTAATTAATACTGAATCCAAATTGTTTAAGTAGCGTGAGTGCTTTATGAATAATTTTAGTCCATTCACTTCATTTGTGATAACTACGTTGATTCATTTTTCTGTGTGGCTATGTCTGGTGATGTCAATGTCCATTCGTTTTGGAGAATTCGTGAATAATTTTTGCATGGATTTCTCAAGCAAAAAAATATATTAGCAGGTCAGTAACAAAATTCATTCATTTTTATTTTATTTTTTGTTAGATTTGCATAAAAAATTAGGAAAAAGAAGATGCAATCTTGATGATAAATCGATTTTAAGTTGTTTCTTTAAAATTAAAAAAATTCTAGTTTTAAAACAAGATTTCACTCTGCTCAGATACCATAGTGCCAATTGGAAGCTTTATTTATTGAGAAATCAATCAGTATGAGATACAAACTAAAATGCATTCAAAACAATGTCTTACAAAAATTTACAGTTCAATATCAGTTGCATAAACTTTACAATCAAGTATTTTGTATTCTAACTTTTATTTAATTAGATTCAGAAAAGTCTGTTTTAAAAATATAGTCAGATCCATTAAAAACATAAAATAACTTTAAATCACGCGAAATCAAACAAATTTTTAATCAGAATATCTTTTCCTTCTTATCATTAAAAAACAAATAATCAACATGACAGTTATCCAGGTTAAGTAGGGTTGGGCAGAATCGTATACGTATATATACGTATATAAATATACGTATATTTTATACGTATATATACGTATATTTATACGTATATTCATTTTTCAAATTTTTTTCCCGTTACATATAAATGACAATAAATTAAAAAATTTCCAGTTTTTTTAGACATAATATGCACTTATTATTCATTACCAGTGCTCAATTGTCATTATTAGCTATGTAAAAGCATCTAAATGCTTTAATTTTTTGTTTAAAGAAATTTTTGTAACGGCCAAAAAAAATTCAAATTCTGCCCATGTATTTGTAAACAATGAAAAATTAATTTTTGCAAAAATTCACATTTTTAAACTAAATCCTTAGTTAAACACTTCTAAAGTGCTTAATGGAGCCTTAGGTCACTTTATTTAACCAATTGGAGTCCAAATTTCAGCATTTTAACATATTTTTCAACAAATTAATAACGTATTTTTTACGCTTTGAAAAATCCATATACGTATACGTATACGTATATATACGTATATTTTCTTGTTCGATATACGTATATATACGTATATATACGTATATTTGCCCAACCCTAAGGTTAAGCATACAATAAATCCTCCATAAACAGTGTAATGTGTTATATCGAATCCCTTTACAACGATATTTCTAATTGATATAGCAGGAACTGTTATTGGTAAACAATAGCCAAAGTACTTAAGAATTTTATACTGCGCCTCGATCGGCCTGAAACAAATAATTGTAATTTAAATTATCAAATCAATGGACAATAGAATCGTTCTAGATCAAGGTCAAGCAGATGGCCAGGTAAATAAATTTTAGGTAAAGGGTCTCTCGAATATACGTAACACTTAGAAGAGAGAAGGGTCTCTGCTCTAAAATTATAAAATTTTCTAACGAAATTTGTTACTGTGACGGGACAAAAATGGTCATTTGTAGCGTTCCGTAATATCTGAATGACCCCAAGTCTATCTTAGATCATTACTTTAGAAGCAAACTTACCAATATATGCCACATTGGCTTCCACATGCAAAAAATACCATCATTCCAGCACTATTGACAAATAATACATTATTTGTAAATATTGATATAAGAAGTCCAATGCAACTTCCAACTGTACACATTAATAGACAAAGGCAGCCTAAAGTCCATTGACTTCCGAGTATATCAAAGTCATATAAAATTACTGAAGCTATTTTAAAGACGATAACTTGAATCACATCAGAAATAATAAATGTTATGATATGAGCTAATAAAATTTCATATGTCTTGACTCCAGATAAAAGCGTTCGATTCCAAATTCCTTCGGTTCTGCTCTGTGCAATCGCTGATATTGAGAAAAGCGTTCCGCTCAACATCATCACCCTAAAAATTAGTCATGAATATGAAACAATATTTTGGATATTAAGTAACGCTAAGGGGTGGGGCGCTCAGAGAAATTTCATACTTTGCTTTAAAGGGGGGACTCAGAGATGGCCGCTTAGCGTTATTTAATATCCGAATGGCCCTTGACGGTACTCAACTGTGCAAATAATCCAGGCACTAATGTCATCGTAAAATCATCATCTAATGATCCATAAAAGCCTTCAATATTTACTGGAGAATTTTCTAAATTTTCATTTAAGTCACAATGACGAAGCACTTTCTTATTAAATTCTTCAAAAATCTTAATTAATCTGTATTTTAAAAATTCTGTAATTAACAAATTTCCTTGATCTAAATTAATTACAATTTGATCAAATGGTGTTTGGTTCGCAGCTAAAGGTTGCCAGTCAATTTTTCTCTCTGTCATTGTTGCTGTAAAATTGGATATAATTGATATAACCCCTTGAATCTTTCCAGCTTTTGCATCTGTAAATGCTTCGTCAAATGAATTGTAGTAAATTTTGATTACTGTCTCGTCCACAATTTCATTTAGAAAATAACACGAAAGATTTTCAAAGAAACAGGAAGTGCTGTTGAATTTGTAGTTTACTGACGTTAAATATTCTGAACAGAAATTGTTGTTCATGATTTCATGATTGACAATGCCAATTTGTAGTCCATTTGGATTTTTGCCAATCGATGGCGCGTAGATAAATATTTGAAATCCTGAAACTAGGAATGTTAAGATGGTATCTCTAAAAAATTAAGAAGAAAAGGTTTCGATTATATAATAATATTTTTTTTAAATAATAAGCTTCAAATAACCCCAATAGAAACCATACTTCAGGGAATAGCTAATTTCTGCTCATTATGCATGACTACTTTGATACTACTTCAGTTGATTATTAAATCGGAGGTGCATTTATTGAAATGACAGTTATATAACGGTCGTTTGAGATTTGAATTCAAATCGAAACAAATTCATAGCTTTATTCCCTGAGTACGCAATTTTGTAGCTTTTATCCCTTTGGTCATTAAAGCTCGGAAAATATCTAAATATCTAAAATAGCTCCATTGAAATTGGAAGAAAATAAAGGAGTTAATTAGATTAACCAACTAGTGGATTATTTACTGAGCGTCAGTCATCTCATTTTCAGAACCAGTCGAGAGATTTATTGGCATTGGAAACAAACTGATAATAAAAATCGTAAAGCATTCTACGAAGGCCTTAAAATATAAATGAATACTCACATGGGTTGCCTTTTTATTCTCAAGAATTCTTTTACAAGCAATGCTTTAAGTGTTTGAGCTTTAAATTTCCTTCTGTTGTCAATTTTAATATCTTTGTTTTCATTAATTTTTGGTATTTTTTCTAAATCTTTTGCTTCGATTGAATTATTAATTGATTTTATTGCAAAACCAGATTTTTCAGAATTTTCTAGACTTTGTTTATTTATAAAAGATTTTTTCGATAGGCATAATTCAAGAAAAGCTTGTTCTAAATGTGGGACACCCAAACTTTTATAAATATTCTCAGGACTGTCCTCTGCCAACAACATTCCATTTTTCATTATACCACAACAGTCTGACTTCTCCGCTTCTGCAATGTAATGTGTTGTGATGATCACAGTCGTGTTTGAGAATTTTGCTGAATCGATTAAGAATGTCCATATTTTTTCGCGAAGGATTGAGTCAAGTCCAACTGTTGGTTCGTCGAGGATTAAAATTTTTGGATCGTGAATTAAAGCAACAGCCAGTGAGACTCGTCTCTTTTCACCACCTGAAAGATTCTTTATTCGTTTGTTGACATCATGAAGTTCCAATAAATCACAGATCATGCTTAGTCGTTGTTTTAATAAAACTTGATTCATTTGAAAAATATTTCCGAAATAATTTAAAGTTTCTTTGATTGTAAGTTCTGGAACTAATGCTGTCTGTTGTGGCATATATCCAATTAGATGTGAATATTTTGATGGCTTTTCATAAGAAACTTCCTGACCGAAAACTTTTATTGTTCCACTATCGAGCTTCATCATTCCAAGTATACATGTTAATAGTGTTGTCTTTCCACATGCTGAAGCACCAATCAAGCTATAACTAATTTAATTATTAGAAAATAATTATTTTTGTAAAAAAAGGTTTTTTTACCTTTTAATACTCACATTGACCCAGAATGTACTGTTAAATTTAAATTATTTAAAACAAAATATTTTCTGCTATAACATTTGATGGCACCTCGAACTTCTACACTGTTCATTTTGACACTAAATGTTGTCTGTAACAAAACTTATTCTTCTTGTATTCGAAAAAAAAAATCAGGATACCGTGCTCTTGAATATTCGAGATTAAGAATCATATAACTATTAAGAAATTTTATGTGATTTATGGAATGTTCTAGAAGAATTGTAAAATTCAGATTGGAAAATGTGTTTGTGTTGAGAAAATAATCAGGACACATTTATACGGGTTTAAATCAGCGTCATGATCTGACTCATTTTGTTTCTCAATATTTTGTTTAAAATGATTGAAGATTAATAAAAGACATAAGAAACTGAGGCCGGTTTCTTCCCCGCGTAGGTAGAGTATAACATAGGGTACCCTAGGGTAGGATAGGTGGGGTAATCTATGATATCCTAGGAACATCAAATGAATAGCTCTAGGGGGATACCTTAGGACACCCTACCTACCCTACCCTAGGGTGGAATGAGTAGGGTAGGTGGGGTACCTCGTGTAGCACTAGAAACCGGCCTAAGATGTATCCTGAAATATCCCTAGTCACAATTCGTGTGCGCAAGATGCCGTAAGGAAGTCATCATATACATATCCTTGTATACCTAGCAAAGGAGGAATATTCTGTGCCAAATAATTCAATACTACATCCAGTACACGAACCAAGCTTCGTAACTAGATCAATGAAATGAATAACGAGATTCTAAGTAAACATAACATTGATTCATTTTTTTCTAAAACCTTTAGACCTGTAGACAACTTAACAAATTATTACTCAAATTTCTCTAAAATTGACTAAACTTTCACTTTATTGTAAAAATCTGTACATTTTTCAAATAACAAATTTAGTATTGCTCTGTAAATTTGGTTTTCTTTAGTGACCAAAAAGAAAGACCTAGCATGGTGGCTATGTATACTGCTAATAAAGCAAATCCTCCATAAATTGATTGATGAGACATTCCAAATCCTTTGGCGATTATGTTTCTAAACGTAACTGTTGGTATAGTTGTTGGCATAGTGACTGAAAAATACTGAAGAAATTTGGGTTGTCCTTCAAGAGGCCTGTGGAAGATTGAATATATTTAGCAAGGTTTAAGGAAAAATTAGGGGTAAGGGGGAATCTGCATGGCAACCAGATGGTGATCATGAAGAAAATTTACCGATTGGCGCAATCAAAAACTTACCACATTCCACCGGATAAGCTTCCACCAAAGAAAAATATCACCAAACCAGCAGAATTTAAAATAAGTAAATTATTTGTAAGAATTGAAACAAATATTCCAATGCTGCTTCCAGTTATGTAAACCATAAGACAAAACAATCCAAGAAGCCACTGATTTCCAATTATTTCAACATCAAATAAAGTTGCTGCTATGATTTTGAGGACAATAAGTTGAATGAAGTCAGATATGAACAGAATCGTAAATTGAACTGATAAAATTTCAGTCACAGTGACTCCAGCTAGGATTGTTCTATTCCAGACACCACCGGTGCGATTTTGAGCGATTGATGAAAGGGAAAAAAGAATTCCACTAAGCAGGATTGTCCTAGAAATCCAAAATAAATTTATTATTAAAAGAATCTATGACTACTTCAAACCAGAGTGGTAAAACATAGTTGCCAGGGGCCGGTTGCTTGGTATACCCTAGGATATATACTAGAGTATCCTCTAGGTATGGTCAAGTGTATACCCTAGTACATATGCCCTGGGATGGTATATACCCTAGGGTATACCAAGCAACTGGCTTCAGGGTGCTACTACGTCACCGTGTTAACGGGAAAATTCCAGAAAAACGGGTAATTGTCCGAACGACACCATGATGACTAGTTCAAAGCCGTTTGACGACAAAAAATTAGATTCGATCTGGTAAATTAATACTCAACTGTATAAAAAGCGCAGGTATCATAGTTTTGACATAATTACTCTCCATATCTCCGTAAAAAGTCTCCGTTGACATTGGACTGTCCTCTAAATTTTCATTTAAATCGCATTGCTTGAGCAATTTCTTGTTGAACCTTTCAAAAGCTTTGAATAATCTGAGTTTTAGAAATGTAGCAATTTGCAAATTGCCATGATCCGTATAGACTTCAATTTGGTCTAAGAAGACATCGTCAGTTAATGGTTGCCAATCAGATTTTCTTTTACTTATTGCTTCTGTAAAATTTGATGCAATCGATATAAATCCATAATTTTTCGTAGCTCTTGCAGATTGATAAGCTTCATCAAACGAGTTGTAGATAATTTTTGCAGCTGTGTCGTCTTGAATTTCATTAAGAAAATAACACGAAAGATTTTCAAAGTAGCATGAGTTGTTGCTGAATTCGTAATTAACTGATTTTAAATATTCAGAACAGAAGTTGATGTCGTTTATTTCATTATTCACAACACCTATCGACAATCCCGATGGATTCCGTCCCATTGCAAAAATAAAGCATAAACCTTTGATTAATGGAAGTAAAACTGTAAAGAAAATTTCCCTAAAAAAGATAAAATTAGCCATTTTTAGCGTTACGTAATATCCGAACGACCCCACAGAGATTAATCTTTAATCTCAAATACATTAAAAATGTCCATAGGGATTGAATATTAGAAGCTGGAAAGCCTTGGCCCCAGCTTTATACATACCCAGGCTGTCTTCTTATTCTTATAATTTCCTTCCTAAAAAGCGCTTTGAATGTTTGTCCTGAGAACGTGCTTCTCTTATCGAGTTCAACTATATTATTTCCATTAAGTTTCGATGGATTGCTTGGGACGTCTGAATGTACTGAATTAGAGAAATCAAATGTGCTTGCTGAATTCGGAAAATGATTATTATTATCACTTGATATTACAGCTTTAGAATTTCGTGATACACATAAGGCCAAAAATGCTTCTTCAAGGTTCTGAACTCTGAATTTCCTTAAAATATGTTGTGGATGGTCCTCAGCTAATAAAACTCCGTTAATCATTAAACCACAGCAATTAGACCTTTCTGCTTCTGCAATGTAATGTGTTGTAATGATCACAGACATATTTGAAGATCTTGTTGAGTCAATTAAGAATGTCCATATTTTTTCGCGAAGTATTGAGTCAAGTCCAACTGTTGGTTCATCAAGGATTAAAACTTTTGGATCATGAATTAAAGCGCCAGCAAATGAGACACGTCTCTTTCCACCACCCGAAAGATCCTTTACTTGCTTGTTGACATCATGCAGTTCCAATAAATCACAGATCATCACCAAACGCTGCTTCAACAAAGTTTGATTCATTTGAAAAATATTTCCAAAATAATTCAAAGTTTCCTTTATTGTGAGTTCTGGAACTAATGCTGTTTCTTGTGGCATGTAACCGATCATGTGAGGAAATTTTGAAACCTTTTCAAACAAAACTTCTTGACCTAGAATTTTTATTGTTCCGCTATCGAGCTGCTTCATTCCTAATATTGATGATAATAATGTGGTTTTTCCACATCCTGATGGACCAATCAGACCATAACTATCAGAAAACAAGATTTTTGCGTATTGATTTAAAATATTCAAAAAAAGTTGCATTTTTATAGATAGTAGATTCTAAAAATGTTTTATTTACTCACATTGAACCTGTTTTAACAGTCAAATCTAATCCATTTAAAACATGATGCTTGGTGTCGTAAGTTTTCGTAGCACCTCTTACTTCGATGCTATTCATTACCTCAAGAAAATATATTTAAATTGAATTGGGCTCTTAAATCTATAATTAAATAAGCAATGAATTAACAAAAGAATGATAATAAAAATTTATTC
This sequence comes from Chironomus tentans, assembly GCA_963573255.1. Lineage (NCBI taxonomy): Eukaryota > Metazoa > Arthropoda > Insecta > Diptera > Chironomidae > Chironomus > Chironomus tentans. The sequence goes on from OY754303.1 coordinate 13,553,182, forward strand.
GAAAATCGCCATTAAAGATATTAAGTTCTCAGATTCATCTGCATGCTAAACGACTGAACGTCATTAGGGGTCGTTCATTTATTCCGTAACGCAAGAAATTTTTTTTCTTTTTATTCCTTATAAATTATATAACATGTCTACTCTATAAAGATCTAGACGGCCCCAAAATAGCTCGGTTGAAATTAATAAAATTTTCTGTGTTTAAATTAAGTTAAAATTCACTGTCATAGCCTTGATATTAATAATAATGATAATGAAAAAGATTTCAGTCACGCATTGCATCCAACTGAGGTCACTGTGAATCCAATCGAGCCTGAACCTCAGCCCGGGTATTGTAAAGACTGAAATTTCTTAAACTCATGTACTCAGATAAACCTAGTAATTTAAAGAGTACAATTCCTCTATAAATGCGCTTGCTTGTATCATATTCACATCAATTTTAATTTTTTATATTGATTTTTATAAATTTCTTGCAGAAATTATCTTGCGACCATCATAAAATCTCTTAATAAATATTTTTATATTTCCATGGAAAAATTTAAAACAAGTTTTTAAACTGGACTCTTAAATTTGTTTTAAAAGCTTTAGTTAGTAACACCAGTGAGCCATGGTTAACTTTAATTTTAAGTTTGAAAAAATTTATTTTAAAATATATTTTAACGAGTTTTTATCAGGGCCGTAGTCAGGAGGACCTCGATGGAAATTTTCTTCAATTTGCTTCAAGGTATTTTGAGGTACGACTAAGGGGCCGTTTTTAGGGTACACACTCGAGTATATACCAAAAAAACCAGCTCCTAATGTTTATTTACTTAGTTTTTAATCACTTTCTTTAAATAATTTAAAAGTTCTTTCCATATTTCTTAGTTACCAATAAAATATAAATTTTTCACAAAACTATTTTCCTAAAACTAATTAATTAATATTAACTTCCACGCAAAAGTTTCTAATTGTTTTTTTTTTAAATTTCCTCGAATTTGGCATGAAAGTTTTATTTTATTTTTGATTTAAATCATTTTCTTACTTCAAAAATTGTATGTTGTTCGTTGGACACTAAGTTCTTAACTGAAAAGAACAATGAAGAAAACCAAGTTGAAAATTTTGTAAAGAAGAAACTGACCACGTGTTTATGCCAATGCAAGAGAGTTTGTTTTGGAAGTATTGACGCAGTGCGAGTGATAAACATCGTAAAAATGCTTTTAATATTGTAATGCTAATAAAAACCCTATTTTATATAAATTTTCATATTTTTTTCAAATTTTTCTGAAATTTTAATCTTATTGCTTAAAATCAATCATGTTTTTTGTTATTATTAGAGAACAGATTATACAGTTTAGTGTCTTCTCTCTTCAAGAGAGCCAGAGTTATCTCTTCGTTATGAAATCAAAATTCGATCTTCTCAAGGCTGTTTACTTATATATTGTTTTGCAAAAAAGAAGTTGATGATCGTGTTTAGAACTTTTATGGCATAATTTGCATACTTTATAGGCTTTATAAAATGTTTCTTTGTATTTTATACATTTTTATACATTTTTTTGAAATAAAAGTTTATCTTCTAAATGACGCTACATGCATCGGAACAAAAAAAATATTGATTTTTTGCACAGATTTTTTCATCATGCAGCTTTTACTTACCTACATCAACAGTTCTTGAATTGTGTCGCGGTGAGTATCAGGGGCGTAGCCAGAAATTTTTCGAGGAAGGGATTCTCAAATTTTTTGTATGCAAAAATTTAGATCAGAAATTTTTTTGATTTTTTTTTCATCAAAAACCCTAGCAAATTGAAGAAAATTATCCATCAGGGGGGGGGACTTGTACCCCAATACCCCCCCCCCCCCCCTGGCTGCTCGCCTGGCTAGTATAAAATATTGAAAATGTGCCAAATCCCTGTTTAAACCTTTTTATATCAAAATGTTAACTTTTTGATCTTTGAAAGCATGTCAAAAACTCATCTTCAAAAACTTCAAGTTTTGCAAAAGTTCACTTTTTGAGAAAACATTTTATTTTTTTGTTTGGCACTTAAGTCCATCTTATCTAGTATAAAGGGGTCAATTTTCAAAAATAGAGGATATTTTTCATAAATAAAGAACAAAAGTCCGTTCATAAATGACGTCACGTAAAAAACGAAATTTTTAGACCCCCGCGGTCATAAAATTTTCACAAAAAAATTTAAAGAAAGTCCTCGTGTTATAGATCGAGGGACTTCAGCGCATTTTTGTGTTAGCGATCAGTATTCGATTAGCAAAGTACTGCGTATTAAATAAGTTTATCATGAATATTTTGTGACTTAAATAAATTCGACGGCTCGATAACGGTTTTTTGGCATTCAAATATTCTAACGGTCAAAATATATTTGAAAATTTCCCGCGTAAATGCACTTGAAAATCATTAATTATAGTATAATTAACAATTTGCACGGTGAATTTTCATATTTTAAAATGGTTTGTCATTTAACGGTTTTTTGAAATTCAAATTTTCTAACGGTCAAAATATATTTGAAAATTTCCCGCGAAAATACAATTGAAAATCATTATTTATAGTATAATTAACAATTTGCACGGTGAATTTTCATATAATAAAATGGTTTGTCATTTAACGGTTTTTTGAAATTCAAATTTTCTAACGGTCAAAATATATTTGAAATTATCCCACTTGAAGTTGGCTCTATTGTATTGAAAACAAAAAATCATTAATTATAGTATTTAGCATTGGTTTTGAGATTTTTAAATGTCCGGGAGGCCAATAACTCGATGGCACGGAACTAATGCAAAAAACTAGAGCTCTCTACGATGTCTGGTTAAAAAGTTTTTCGAGTGTTCCAGCCGACCGACCGAACAAAGTGCATTATTAAGCTACCTTTTTAAAACAAGTTTCAAAAATGCGCTAAAAAATCTTTTGTATGGAAATGTCACAAAATTATAGATGCTGGACATCACTTATGAACGACCACTCTGAAAACTAAGCAAATGGTCACTATAATAATTATTTATGCTTACCAACTTCTCTTTCACAATCTCAACTTCGGTTAATGTTTGCCTCAAACAACAAGAGTAAGTAGATCATTTAACTAAAGTAAAGTATCGATATGAGATAAAATGTTTTAAATAATGAAACAGAGGATCAGTACGTCTGAAAATAGAACTTTATGGATAGCAGTTCAGTAAAAGACTGAGTTCAATTTATGGGTAAACAACATTTAAATTGTGTTTAACTTTTGTGACTGTTTTATGCAACAGCTACTTTTTATGAATACTTTTTCTTTTTTAACGATAAGAAACTAACAGCCAGAACAATTATTATATATCCACTTAGCATTAATATTCCTCCGTAGACAGTATAATGGGTTATTGTAAATCCTTTTGCAAGAATATTTCTTATACTTGCAGTTGGCAATGTTGTGGGTAAAATGGCACCAATATATCTTAGTAATAGAGGCTGTCCTTCGATTGGCCTTCAATTTTAATTAATTAAAAAATATGAAATTAATATCAACAATTATAAACTTACCAAAATCCGCCACATAAACCTCCACATGTAAAAAATATAATTACTCCGGCACTATTGACAATAGCAACATTATTTGTATGAATTGAAACAATTAATCCTAAAGAGCTTCCAGCCATACATATAAGTAGGCAAATGAGTATAAGAAGCCAATCATTGCCAATTATTTTAATATCAAATAAAAACATGAATGCTAATTTAAACATAAAAACTTGGATGACATCATAAATTAGCATTATGAAGATTTGGACAGCTAATATTTCTGAGGTTGTAACTCCAGCTAATATTGTTCGATTCCAGATACCTTCGATGCGACATTGAGCAATAGATGAAATAGAGAATAGTATTCCACTAAGCAACAAAACCCTGAAATTCATTAAGAAACAAGTAAGTAACTTGAACTGTTCCCCGTCAAGCATGATGGGAAAAAATTGTAGATAGATTATTTGGATTTCTATGTAAATTCATTGATATTATCCATTGGCTGCAAACAGCACCATAAACCGTTATTTTTTAAATTCAAAATATTTTCGAAGATTTTTTGACTGATAAATTTTTTGAATTTGAAAATTCCGTTAAAAAATTCAATTTATTCTAATGTTTTGGCACTTCAAAAACATGATTCATTGATTTCGTTTGGTTACAACTAGCAAATTTGCAAGCTTTACTCGTATTTAATTAAAATAAGCAAAAAATTTTTGTTGTTTTGATTTACAACGGTCATTTTCAATTTAAAAAAAACAACAAATTTTTGAAATTTTATCTTCGAAAAATAAGAACCATTTTTTAAAACAAAAATTCAAGGGGTTCAAAACCTAACTTTAAAACTAGTATTAAAATTAATTATTGCGCTAAATTGTACCTAACTTTTGAACTAATATTTAGATTCTAGCATAGTAATTAATCTAAATTTTAGATTGACACCATTCCAGATACCATTGGTGTCAACCAACTCTGACAACATCAACAAGGGTGTTTTGAATAATTATTTTTCCATCGACCACATTCCCCAATCTGGTTATAATCTACATATTCAGAAAAACCCCTTCGACTCTCAAGGGGTCATTCACTTATTACGTTACGCAAAAGAACGAAATTTTAGACCCCCCCCCCTCCCCCCTTGTTACAAATTTTCCAAGAAAATATTTTTTCTTTGTTTGACCTGTTACAAAATCTCAGACCCCCCCTCCCCCCTAAAAAGCGAACGTAATAAGTGAACGACCCCCAACCTTTTTTTGACTTTCAGAGTTTTACCCACATCAGACAATAAATTATGACAAACAGACGCCTAGAAGAATTTCATAAGACTGTATACTCAACTGAGAAAACATTGCTGGCATCACAGTTATGATATTGTTGTCTTCAAGGTGTCTGTAAAGAGTTTTTATTTCCATCGGAGAATCTTCCAATTTTTCATCCAAATTGCATTGTCGTAGCAATTTCTTATTAAATCTCTCGAAAGCTTTCCATAATCTAATGCGCAGAAATGATGAAATTGTAAAGTCTCCTTCGTCTAAATAAATTTGAATCAAATTCGCATCAGTGAAATTTGTGTATTCAGTTATATATTGCCAATCATTTTTCCTCTCGCTCATCACGTCTGTAAAGTTTGATGTAATGGTCAAAAATCCATAAGTTTTCGCAGCTTTTGCATCCTTATAGGCTTCCTCGTAGGATTTATAGTAAATCTTAATTGCAGATTCATCTTTAATCTCGTTCAGAAAATAGCATGAAAGATGTTCGAAGTAACAGGAAGTGCTGTTGAATTCGTAGTTTGTTGACTTCAAATATTCTATGCAGAAATTGTTATCTGTAACTTCATTATTGACAACTCCTAGTTGTAAGCCTATCGGATTTCGTCCCACTGCAAGTGCAAAACATAAAGCTTGAAGAATCGGAAGAACGAAAATGAAAACTATTTCCCTAAAAAAATTAATTGACATTTTAGAATTTTGGATATGTTAATGAGTCGGTCAGATATAATGTAACGTCAAAAGCAACTATTTTAGACTAGGTTAGCGCTTCTTAAACTAGATCAACACTAGACTAGATATTAAAATTGAAGAACGTTACATTATATCTGAAGATATTTACCCTGGCTGTCTTCGTACTCTTTGTATTTCTTTCCTGTAAAGTGCCTTTAAAGTCTGACCACAGAACCTCCTTCTAGTATCGACTAAATTGATCAATTTTTTATCATTATCATCAAATGTTCTGAAATCTTGCATTTCTGTAGCACTACAACATGGTTGAGGATCAACGTCCTGAACAGTTTGATTGGTTTTTAAGCTTTTCAGTAAACATAATCTGTAAAATGCTTCTTCGAGATTTGAAACTACAAGATTATTGAATATATTTTTAGGACTGTCCTCTGCAAGCAACTTTCCACTGCTCATTAATCCACAGCGATTTGATCTTTCTGCTTCTGAAATGTAATGCGTTGTGATCATAACAGTCATATTTGAGAATTTTGCTGAATCGATTAAGAATGTCCATATTTTTTCACGAAGGATAGAATCAAGTCCAACTGTTGGTTCATCAAGTATCAATATTTTTGGATCATGAATTAAAGCAGCAGCAAATGAGACTCGTCTTTTTTCGCCACCCGAAAGATTCTTTATTCGTTTGTTGACATCATGCAGTTCCAATAAATCACAGATCATGCTTAGTCGTTGCTTCAATAAAACTTGATTCATTTGAAAAATATTTCCAAAATAATTTAAAGTTTCCTTTATCGTGAGTTCTGGAACTAATGCTGTTTCTTGTGGCATGTATCCGATTAAGTGAGGAAACTTTGATGAACTTTCGTACGAGACATCTTCTTTAAGAACTTTTATGGTTCCACTGTTGAGTTGCTTCATGCCAAGTATACACGATAAAATAGTTGTTTTTCCACATCCTGATGCACCGATGAGGCTATAGCTAAATATTGGTAAATTAATGTTTTCAGCAGATTCAAATTTAAGGGCAGGTAACAATGGTCATTCATCTATATTTTCACAAGAAAGAAGTTTCCTGCTCTTTCTTAAATTCATTAAAATATGTAAAAAAAATTAAAAAAAGGAATATTTGACATTTTTACTCACATTGAACCTATTTGAACTGTCAAATTTAATCCATTTAAAACTATGTTTTTTCTATCATAACTTTTCGTGGCATCTCTTACTTCAATACAATTCATTTCCTAAAAATTGGTTTTTGTTTTGAGTTAAACACTATAATTTTCTAATAATAACTTCCGCGTGGATTTAAAGGTAATAAAGTGTTTATTATGCTTAATTTTCAAATCACCCTTCATCACAATTAAGGGTCGTTAGCAAATTATGTCACGCTAAATGGAGGTGGGGGCTGAATAATTTTTTGTATGGAAAATTTGTGACAAGAGGGGGAGGGGTCGATAAAGTGCCTTTTTTAGTGACATAATTTAGGAATCGTAGTTTCTAAATAGCTTAAAATCAGTTGCGTAGCCAGGGGGTGGATGGGTGGATTTCTACCTAATTGGTCCAAACAAAAAAATTATTTAAAATTGCTAGGGTTTTTGAACTGATAAAAATATTTTACAACCCCCCTCCCCCCAAAAAAAATCTTGCTACGCCACTGCATAACATCCTTTAGCATTTTTCTGGATTAATGAAATCGTCCAAATTTTTAGACTAATTGAATAATTTGTAAAACATTCCTTGGCATTATTACTGCAAGAGTAAATGGTGATCAGAGCTCGAAGTTGACATAAATTTTATCTGAAGTCAAAACAATTTTATATGATGACTGACAGTCCAATAATGACATTTTGGAAATATTCATAACTTTTTTGAGAATTCGTTAATACGAAGCAAGCGAATATTTTTTAATCGTCAAAATAACCTTTAGGAATGATATTTTGGTAATAAAATGTTGAAATATTCTTGAACTTAAAAAGATCTTTCTTAAAGAGCAAGAACTGAAAAACTTAAAAAAATCCTGATAATTATTTAATTCAAAGTATTAATTTTGTTATGAAACAAATTGCAAATAATTTTTTAAAACAATTAGGTATTTCTTTAATATTGAAATCACAACTTTAATTTACTTTCACTTTTTAACTTTTAATTTACTTAAATTCACTTTTAACGTTTAAAAAAAACTAACATCAATTTCTTCTTGTGACTGCTTTGTATTCAACTTTATTACTAAAAATAAAAATGAGAACAGCGACAAAATTTATTTAAGAAAACAGGACTTTTGCATATAAAACAGTTGGCAATAAATAATTTTTATCTGGTGTTAATAATAATTTTTTTGTAGTATTTGGGTAGAAAAAAGTTTCAAAAACTTTGATTAATTTTGACATTAATGATAATGTGTGCGTATTCAGAGTGGGGTTTTGGGAGTCAACCTTTTAGAAATTTTTTTTTCAATTTGCTAGTGTTTTTTAAGAAAAAAAACCCTAAATTCCTGTCTAAATTTTTCCGTTCATACAAAAAAGAAAATTCACCACCCTCAAAAAATTTCTAGATACCATGTATTTACTTATTATATTCATCATAAAATAGAATTTTTAGACCTCCCTCTCCCTCTTGTAATAAAGATTATTTTTAAAAAATTATTTTGTTTGAATTATCACACACCTTTAGACCTCCCACACCTCCCTTTAATGTTGGATATCAAGGGGTCCCAAAGCGAACTATGTGGATGTTATTTAAAAATGTTAGTTTAGGGGACTTTCATAAACGATGTCCAATTTTTAGGGGGGTATAACGCTGTGTGACATTTCCATACAAAATAAAATTTCGTGTATGAAAATTTTGTAACCGAAGGGGGGGATCTAAAAAGTCTTGTTATTTGCGGGACGTCACTTATAAAAAGTATTTTAGCTTCATTCTTCAGCCTATTTTCAAAACCCCAAGCTTCCTAAAACTCTACGTTATGTACATTCTCGTAAATCGAATGGATGTTTTTATGTATTTGAGTCTGAAAAATACACTCAAGTCTGTTTAGCTCATTTCCATGACCACCGCAATAAATTTTTAGCTACATTTAAAGTTTAAAAAAAATTACGAGGTAGACGAAAACAAAAAAGGTGGAGAAGCGTGAGATAATTAACTATTTTTCACTACAATTCAGACGCTATCATTAGTTTTTTTTGACAAAATACGAAAAAACCGGTTTATTTAATCTAAACAGAATAGGAAGATATGACGGAAGACAAATTTTCATTAAATGACAAGAGAATAAAAAAAGAAAAAAAATAATAATCTACAGAAACGGAGAGAAACAAGTTTTTTAAGTAGAGAAGCTGCTAATCAAAAATGTTATTAAAGTCTTCTGCAGCTTTATTAGATTATTAAATCTCATACAATGACAAACAAAAAATTATTGAAACCATCTAGACAGGGGCGTATCCAGAAATATTTTGAGGGTGGGGTTTTAATTAATTATTAAACCTAGCAAATTGAAAAATTTTTATCAAAAAGGTCTCCAAGACCCCATTCCCCTTCCCCCCCTGAATACGCCCCTGCATCTAGAAGCTAGTATTTTTAAGAATAAGTTTAAACTGGTTCAAACTATTTTGAAATTCCCTCGAAAAATGTCTGGTTACACCACTCTTAAGATTTTATGATACTTGAATTGCCATTACTTGATGCCACAACCAGGAGCATATTTTAGAATTTTTACACAGCGTTATTATAGTTACCTCATTAATAACTTTATATTTAAAAAAAAAAAAAAAAAAAAATGTCGGTTGACTTTATTTATGTTTTTATTTTTGATGTATACATCGATTTTGCTTTTTAATTTAAGAGATCTAGCCGTAGCTATTACAACTTAATTTATGCATTAATTTACAATATATGTGATTTTTTATTCGTAAAGAATAGAGTTTGTTTTGCTTTTTGAAACAACTACTTCAGAGCAAATTGTTTCGTAACTCTGCACATTGCATGACCCAGGGTATATCAATACAATGTACCTAACCACAATTTGTGTGCTGACATCACACAAACCGAGTAATGTGGCTAGAACAGTGAAAAAGCACCCAAATCCGTCTAGACATTCCCTGGGATCGAACCCGGGATCGCTGGTGTAGGAGGCCAACACGCTAACCACTACGCCACAGCTGCTTAAATAACTTTATAAATACACAAGAAATTAAATTAAATTCCGGACAAAATTGACCATTTCCCAGAATTGACCTCGACACCAACTTAAGCAATGCAATCAGATGGAGATTAATATATCAAAAAATTTAATTTAAATATTCAATCTGAATATTTTTTTCGTCTTAAAGTCAAAAAGCTAAGAGTCAAGAATACTATAATATATGTAATAATCACTAAAAATCCCCCAAATATCGTATAATGTGATATTGGGAATCCTTTTGTCAAAATATTTCGGATTGTTGTGCTTGGAATAGTCGTTGGTAGAATGACAGCAAAGTATCTAAGATATTCTGGTTGTGCTTCAAGTGGCCTGTGAAGAAGGAACGAATTAAATACAAAATATTCAAAAGCTAGCATCAAACTACTCACCAAATGCCTCCGCATAAGAATCCACACAAAAAGAATATCAAAACTCCAGCGCTGTTTACAATATAGAAATTATTTGTGTGAATCGAAATGAATAATCCCATGCTGCTCCCAACTATATAAATACCAAGACAAACTGCTGCAAGCATCCATCCATTACCAACTATTTTTGAACCGAATAAGAAGTCAACCATTTTTTTAAAGATCAAAACTTGTATGATATCAGAAATTGTTAAGATGAAAAATTGCACTGCCAAGACTTCGTTGGTTGAAACTCCAGCCAGCATTGTTCGATTCCAAACACCTTCAATTCGTGATTGTGCGATGCAGGAAATTGAGAATAGAATTCCGCTAAGGAATAAGGCTCTGTAAATGGCCAACAAACTTCATTAGTTTAAAAAGTTATTTTTTAATTTTAGTTAAGGGGTCGTTCAAAAATGATGTCTAACAAAAATCTGGGATTTTTATCCCATGTCCCATTCCTCTAATTAGTCACATGTCAAAGGGGTCACATCTTGCCTACCCCTGCTTGTGACGAGGAGTATGACTAATTTTTCTTGACTGGTTTAGAATAAATGTGTATTGTTTATCAAAATATGCTAGGAATTTAAGAATAAATCTAATACAAGACGACAAAAATTGCCGTTATTTTTAATTTCCTGCAATTTTTCTTATGTTTGTTTACAAATTCTTATGTATTTTGACCAAATGTTAGACATCATTTGTAAAAGACCTTAAAACTCAACTGAGTAAACATTGCTGACATAAATGTTATAACAAAATCGTCTTCCAAAGTTCCAAAAACTGTACTGAATACCATTGGAAAATCTTCCAATTTTTCATTCAAATTGCATTGTCGCAACAATTTCTTATTGAATCTTCCAAAAGCTTTCCATAATCTAATGCGCAGAAATGATGAAATTGTAAAGTCTCCTTCGTCTAAATAAATTTGAATCAAATTTGCATCAGTGAAGTTTTTGTATTCAGTTATATATTGCCAATCATTTTTCCTCTCGCTCATCACGTCTGTAAAGTTTGATGTAATAGTCAAAAATCCATAAGTTTTTCCAGCTTTTGTATCCCTGAAGGCTTCATCGAAAGAGTTATAGTAAACCTTGATTGCAAATTCATCTTTAATCTCGTTCAGAAAATAGCATGAAAGATGTTCGAAGTAACAGGAAGTGCTGTTGAATTCATAGTTTGTTGACTTCAAATATTCTATGCAGAAATTGCTATCTGTAACTTCATTATTGACAACTCCTAGTTGTAAACCAATTGGATTTCGTCCCATTGCAAGTGCAAAACATACGGTCTGAATTATTGTAAGTAAAAAAGTGAAAGCTATTTCCCTAGAAATATTAACAAAGTAAGTGTGAGTGAGTGGTTGCACGAACCCATGCCTAATAAGCAAATTAGAGAAATTTTACTATTACTAACCCTGGTTGTCGTCTTATTCTTATTATTTCCTTGGTAAACAGCGCGTTCAAGGTTTGCCATGAGAATTTTTCTCTTTTGTCAAAATTATTATTCTCATTCTCTTTAATATCTGACGAATATTCCTCCGAAATGGATGGTATTTGAAAATTATTAGCATTAGAAATTCCATGACTGACTTTTGAGCTTTCTGAAAGACATAACTTGTAAAATGCTTCTTCAAGATTTAAAACGTTGAGACTTTTATTAATATTATGTGGACTATCTTCTGCCAACAACATTCCATGTCTCATTAATCCACAGCGATTTGACTTTTCTGCTTCCGCAATATAATGCGTTGTGATGATCACAGTCATGTTTGATGTCCTTGTTGATTCAATTAAAAAGTTCCAAATTTTTTCGCGAAGGATAGAGTCAAGTCCAACTGTTGGCTCATCAAGAATTAAAACTTTTGGATTATGGATTAAGGCAGCTGCAAATGAGACTCGTCTCTTTCCACCACCCGATAGATGTTCTATACGCTTGTTGACATCATGCAGATCCAATAAATCACAGATCATCACCAAACGCTGCTTCAACAAAGTTTGATTCATTTGAAAAATATTTCCAAAATAATTCAAAGTTTCTTTTATTGTTAGCTCTTGGACTAATGCTGTCTCTTGTGGCATGTAGCCGATTAAGTGAGGAAATTTTGAAGATTTCTCACATGAAATTTCATTTCCAAGAACTTTTATGGTTCCACTGTCGAGTTGCTTCATACCAAGTATGCAGGATAAAAGAGTTGTCTTTCCACATCCTGAAGCTCCAATTAGACCATAACTGTAATAAATCTGAATAAAATTTCACACTTTTGTGTAAATAAATTATAAACTTACATGGAACCTGACTTAACTGTCAAATTCAATCCATTTAATACAAAATGTTTGGTGTCGTAAGTTTTTGTTGCATTTCTTACTTCTATACTGTTCATGCTATAGTTTACAACTATAAAAATCACAAAACTGATAAAATATTTCAAAGTCCTACTTATGGCTTTAAATGGAATTACTACAATGAATAAATATTTTAAAATTTAAACTATTCTTTGTGAAAAATATTTTCGAATATAAAATTTCATATGTTTTTTTATTGCACTAGTATTAATAGTATAAATCTAGTCATTCAAGATAGACAAAAGTGTATTTTTCCCATAAAGAACTTGAAATACCAGAATTATTTGATAAGCATATTATCACTTTTGGAAGGTTTTTGGCTGGTTTCAGCAGAAGAAGTGAGTGATCAAAACAAAAATCTGCTCTATTACTTAAATTTTTAGAAAAAAATTCACAAGATAGGTAATTAATTATAAAGCAGACGTCAAACACTATCGTAAAAATTGAAATATTGAACATCATCGGATTCTTCTTGACTTGTCTGTGATGGTTTAGAAAAACTTAATCTATACTATAGATTTAGTGTTGTACATAAATACAATTAAGATTAATTCGTAAATTGCGTCACACAAAAATTCGACTTTTTCGAACCCCCATCCCCCCATTTTCCAAGTTCTTCGCTTAATTTTTATTGGTGAAATTGTCAAATTTAATTTTCTATATTAAATGAATTAATTAATCACTGATTTTCTCAATCTGTAAATCGTTTCTTTTTCAATATCCAGTAACACAGGAACAGCATCAACATGGTCCATCCAAAGAGTAACAGAAATCCTCCATAGACAGTTGGATGAGTTATTGGAAATCCTTTCAAAGCAACATTTCTGATGGTTGTCGTTGAGAGAGTCAATGGATCAATATATGCTAAATATGTTAGAAGTGGATGCAGTCCTTCAACGGGCCTGTAAGTATGGAATATAAAGATTCATTTTTGGGACCATTCATAAATGAGGTCACTTAAAACTCGAGATTTTTAGACACCCCCTGCCTCATCTATCACAAAATTTTCACAGCGCCAGACTCTCTAAACATTGAACATCATTTATGATACGTAGCTAGGAGACTAGAGTTGCATATATTTTATTTTTAAATCAGATTCCAATTTTATTGGCTACGAAGCTGTCAAGTGTCTTTATAAGGGGTTGTTCAATTTTTAGGGGGGAGGGGGTCTAGGATTTTGTAACAGGTTAAAAAAATTTGGTTTAAAATTTGTAACAAGGGGGAAGGAAGGGGGTTCTGCATAACGATCTGGATAAGATCTGCATAAGATAAACTTATTATTAATTATTCAAACATTTACTTCAAGTGATACTCAACAGTGCAATGAATCCTGGATACATCTGCATCGATTTGATTTCAATCCAGCTCCATGCCAGAGTCACGCCAGCCCTGGGACGACTTTCCTCTCGATTATCCGTTTTGTGCCGTTCGGGGTATGATCATCCTCCAATGTTCCATGATAAGTTTTAAATCTTAATGGAAAGTCCTCTAAACGCTCATCCAACTCACAGTGACGCAGCATTTTCTTGTTGAACTTCTCAAAAGTTTTCCATAATTTATTTTTAAGAAAAAAAGAAAATTGCAAGCTAGTATGATCCAAGTTAGATTTAATTCGTTTAAGACAAGGTTTTTGCCATCAAAACTTTTTGAAGCTCCTTTTGCTTCAATGCTGCACATTTTTTGACTAAAAATTTATTTAATTTACATTAACATAATGACAAATTGTCATATTTATTTACATGCTTCGGTGGCCTAGTGGTTAGAGTACTGGGCTACCAATCAAGAGGTTACTCGTTCGTTACTCACTTCGAGCAATTTTTTTCAAAAAAATATTATAATTTAACGGTTTAAAAAAATTCAAAAATTTAAAACATATTTTTAAAAATTTAAAAAAAGTTATTAAGAGTCCAGTTTAAAAAGTTTTTTTAAATCTTTTCTATGGGTGTGCGCACACATACTAGTTAAAGTCTTGTTTAATACATGTACAACCATGATCTACTCAACAAATTAGGATAGGAAGAGAAGAAGAATACGATGACAATTTAGAACCAAATGACTGCCGTTTTCAAATTTTTAAAATATTTTTTCAGATTTTTTAGACTAATTTAGTTTATAAAATAATCAGACAATATTTAACATAATATCAATCTATTTATTCATCAATTTGAACTGAATTTTAAATTATGGAGCAAAAAGTTTCTAAGGATTTCAAAAATTAAAAAGTTCGTTAAAAATTTATAATTTTTCTAATCTGAAAATCGTTTCTTTTTCAATATCCAGTAACACAGGAACAGCATCAACATGGTCCATCCAAAGAGTAACAGAAATCCTCCATAGACAGTTGGATGAGTTATTGGAAATCCTTTCAAAGCAACATTTCTGATGGTTGTCGTTGAGAGAGTCAATGGATCAATATATGCTAAATATGTTAGAAGTGGATGCAGTCCTTCAACGGGCCTGTAAGTATGGAATATAAAGATTCATTTTTGGGACCATTCATAAATGAGGTCACTTAAAACTCGAGATTTTTAGACACCCCCTGCCTCATCTATCACAAAATTTTCACAGCGCCAGACTCTCTAAACATTGAACATCATTTATGATACGTAGCTAGGAGACTAGAGTTGCATATATTTTATTTTTAAATCAGATTCCAATTTTATTGGCTACGAAGCTGTCAAGTGTCTTTATAAGGGGTTGTTCAATTTTTAGGGGGGAGGGGGTCTAGGATTTTGTAACAGGTTAAAAAAATTTGGTTTAAAATTTGTAACAAGGGGGAAGGAAGGGGGTTCTGCATAACGATCTGGATAAGATCTGCATAAGATAAACTTATTATTAATTATTCAAACATTTACTTCAAGTGATACTCAACAGTGCAATGAATCCTGGATACATCTGCATCGATTTGATTTCAATCCAGCTCCATGCCAGAGTCACGCCAGCCCTGGGACGACTTTCCTCTCGATTATCCGTTTTGTGCCGTTCGGGGTATGATCATCCTCCAATGTTCCATGATAAGTTTTAAATCTTAATGGAAAGTCCTCTAAACGCTCATCCAACTCACAGTGACGCAGCATTTTCTTGTTGAACTTCTCAAAAGTTTTCCATAATTTATTTTTAAGAAAAAAAGAAAATTGCAAGCTAGTATGATCCAAGTTAGATTTAATTCGTTTAAGACAAGGTTTTTGCCATCAAAACTTTTTGAAGCTCCTTTTGCTTCAATGCTGCACATTTTTTGACTAAAAATTTATTTAATTTACATTAACATAATGACAAATTGTCATATTTATTTACATGCTTCGGTGGCCTAGTGGTTAGAGTACTGGGCTACCAATCAAGAGGTTACTCGTTCGTTACTCACTTCGAGCAATTTTTTTCAAAAAAATATTATAATTTAACGGTTTAAAAAAATTCAAAAATTTAAAACATATTTTTAAAAATTTAAAAAAAGTTATTAAGAGTCCAGTTTAAAAAGTTTTTTTAAATCTTTTCTATGGGTGTGCGCACACATACTAGTTAAAGTCTTGTTTAATACATGTACAACCATGATCTACTCAACAAATTAGGATAGGAAGAGAAGAAGAATACGATGACAATTTAGAACCAAATGACTGCCGTTTTCAAATTTTTAAAATATTTTTTCAGATTTTTTAGACTAATTTAGTTTATAAAATAATCAGACAATATTTAACATAATATCAATCTATTTATTCATCAATTTGAACTGAATTTTAAATTATGGAGCAAAAAGTTTCTAAGGATTTCAAAAATTAAAAAGTTCGTTAAAAATTTATAATTTTTCTAATCTGAAAATCGTTTCTTTTTCAATATCCAGTAACACAGGAACAGCATCAACATGGTCCATCCAAAGAGTAACAGAAATCCTCCATAGACAGTTGGATGAGTTATTGGAAATCCTTTCAAAGCAACATTTCTGATGGTTGTCGTTGAGAGAGTCAATGGTGCAATATATGCGAAATATTTTAGAAGTGGATGGAGTCCTTCAACGGGCCTGTAAGTATGGAATATAAAGATTCATTTAGGGAAGGTTCACAAAATTTTCATACATGATTTTTTCTTTTTTACAAAAGTGCCATACACCGTCATTGGACGCCATTAATAAACGACCCCTTACTGATTCATTTAAGAATCATGTCATATTAAATGGAATAGCTAGGAGATTAGAGTTGCATATATTTTACTTTTATTACTCACCATAAGACGCCACTTATTAATGTGAATACAAACATAGACATTATTCCAGCACTATTGAGAATAGCAACATTATTTGTAAAAACGGAAATAAACAGTCCTATGCTATTTCCAGCTATGTACAAAAATAAGCAGAATACTCCAAGTAGCCATTGATTCCCAATTATTGGAATATCAAGGAGGAAGATTGTTGCAATCTTAAGGACGATAATTTCAATCAAATCACAAAATATTAAAATGATAACGTGTGCGAACAAGACTTCAGATGTTGTGACTCCGGCTAGCAGTGTTCGGTTCCAAATTCCTTCGACTCGATTTTGTGAAAAGCATGAAATTGAAAACAGGATGGCAGCAAGTAAAATCGCACTAAAAAGAAGATACAATTATTATTTCATTAAAAATTGTTCAAAAATTACTCAACAGTCCAATAAATCCTGGATACATCAGCATCGTATGGTCATCCTCCAATGTTCCATGATAAGTTTTAAATCTTAATGGAAAGTCCTCTAAACGCTCATCTAACTCACAGTGACGCAGCATTTTCTTGTTGAACTTCTCAAAAGTTTTCCATAATTTATTTTTCAGAAAAAAGGAAAATTGCAAGCTAGTATGATCCAAGTAAACAGCTATTTGATTCGAATATGAGAAGTTTTCAGAAATTGGTTGCCAATCAAATTTCCTTTCGCTTAGCACATCCGTAAAGTTTGATGAAATTGATATGAATCCAAATGTTTTTGTCGCTTTTGCTTCCTTAAGAGCTTCATCAAAAGTTGTGTAGTAAATTTTTTTAACGGATTCATCATCAATTTCATTCAGAAAGTAACATGATAAATGCTCAAAGGTACAGGAACTCGTGTTGAACTCGTAATTCGTTGATTTCAAGTATGCTGAACAGAAACTACTATCAATGACATCATTATTTATGACTCCTAATGGTAATTCATTGGAAAATTTTCCAATTGCAACGGTAAAACAAAAGACTTGAAGAAGTGGAAAGAAGAACGTGAATCCAATCTCGCTGCAATGAGAAATTTAATTAGAGGAATAAAAAGGTGAAAATAGCAGAAACTTAGGCTAACGTGTGGCCGATTTTTGTCACATCCAGCTTCAAGCTACTCTATTTTATGCCTTTTTTCTTCGCGTGTGTTATTCGGGATTGAAGATCGTCTGTGTTTACATTTCTATACTTTTGTAATTGTATTCGCCAATTTTGTAATTGTAATGTTAATAACAGTGACTTAATGTTTATTTAATAAGAGACGATGTTTCTCTCTTGAGTTCATAATGCAGACTGAATATTTACATGAAAGGGGCAAACAACTATGTGATATTATTTAAATCTCAAATGAACGTTATGACATATACGATCTTTAAAAGATAAGTAGCGTTTTCAGGAAAATTAAAAAATAGTTAGAGTTGCATACGAATTACATCCACTATGATTTTTAAACAAAAATTCATATTTTATGCAATTTATGGTCAATTGGTAAAGAACTTTTCTTAAAACCATATGGTAGGGCCCTAGTAAACTAAAGAAAGGGGGAATTGGTCCCCCAATTCAACCCCCAGCAGTGATGTGATTCTGATCATATAGTCATGTAAACACAGTCGATCTTTAGAGCAACATTGACTTAAGAGCACTTACTATGGTTGCCTAAATATTCTTACAAGTTCCTTATTAAACAATGCATTTATTGTCTGTTTGGTGAATTTTTTCCTCTTTTCATAAACTTGATTTTGTGCATTCTCTGTTGACATCTTGATGTCTTCTTTTACGACTTTGTCATTTACATTTTCATGAGAACATTGCGCTTTGTCCTCATTTAAGCTGTTTTTATTAATTCCAGCATTTTGTTTTAAACACAATTCCAGGAAGGCTTCTTCAAGATTTTTAACTCCAAAAGTCCTAAAAATATTCTGTGGCTTATCTTCTATCAGTAAAACTCCATGTTTCATTAATCCACAGCAGTCTGACCTCTCCGCTTCCGCAATATAATGTGTTGTGATGATCACAGTCATGTTTGATGTCCTTGTTGATTCAATTAAAAAGTTCCAAATTTTTTCACGAAGTAGTGAGTCAAGTCCAACTGTTGGTTCATCAAGAATAAGAATTTCTGGATTATGAATTAAGGCAGCAGCAAATGAGACTCGCCGTGTTTCACCACCAGACAAATTTTGAATGCGTTTATTTAACTTTCTTAATTCCAACAAGTCACAGATCATCATCAAACGCTGCTTCAATAAAAGTTGATCCATTTGAAAAATATTTCCGAAAAAATTCAAAGTTTCTTTGATTGTAAGTTCTGAAATTAATGCTGTCTCTTGTGGCATGTATCCAATTAGATGCGGAAATTTTGATGATTTTTCATATGAAATTTCCTGGCCAAGAACTTTTATTGTACCACTATCGAGTTGCTTCATACCAAGCATGCAGGACAGAAGTGTTGTTTTTCCACATCCAGAAGGACCAATCAAGCCATATCTAAAATTATTATCAATTTAGAGGCGTTTCTAGGAGTTTTTTTGGGTTTGAATCATGATCTGTTTTGGATATCTTTTCAAATCATGATTTTTTTGTTAATAGCTAATATTGGTTTTCAAAAAAATAGAGGCGGGGGTTTTGACCACTAACTCCCCTCCTCCTGGATACGCCTCTGCATCAATTTAGTGTTAAACAGTTATTTTTATTAGGTGTCAACAAATCATAAAAATTTTATAGCTTCATTTATTTTTAAATTTTTTAATATTTATTGATTTTTCATCGCTTTTATATAAAGCGTTAAACAATCATTTTATAGAATTCTACATAAGTTTTTAAGCAGCAAAAGAATAATTTTTCTCAGCCAGACCGGTTACCTTATTTGATAAAGAGCAAAAGACAATTTTGCGTAGCTCTTTTTTCTTAAAATTTGTATATTTTAAGGTGATGGTCAAGCAGATTTTTTAAAATATAAAATATCTTTTTGTACTTACATGGAACCAGTTCGGACTGTTAAATTTAATTCATTTAAGACAAGGTTTTTGCCATCATAACTTTTTGAAGCTCCTTTTACTTCAATGCTGCACATTTTTTGACTAAACGTTTATTTTAAAATAAATAAAATTGTCAAGAAATGATGAAATTTGAAAATTTCTATTTTTTATCTTTTAAAGTTCAAAGTTTATTGTTTGTGATAAAAATCTTTCGACACTGATTTTTTGGAAAATCAAAAAAAAAATTATTAACATAAAAGATTCAACAATTGAACAACTTTTTTATATATTTTAATAATTAATAATAAAACAATCACTAATTTTTGATATATTAATTTCAGGTTAGAAAAAGAGAAAGTTAAGTTTTGAAACTCACTAAAAATTTTACTTCTGACCACACGAAACGAAGCGATGCAACTAAAATAAAAGCCAAGAATAAACAAGAATTTTTGGAAGTTGAATTAACATACCGGTTAGGACACAACGTCATGTTTAACTCGAGGAAGTTAACCATGACCATCTCAAGAAATTAAAGATTTTCATTTTCTGTTATTGCGAAAAATATCTGAACTCTGAATTGAACTTAAACTTTTTACATTATTATTGGATTTAAAATATTCAAATTATTTCTAAAAAATCATAAAATTTCCTGATAATCTTCAATGCCTCCTCTATTCTAATCTCAATGTTTTATATGTTTTTGAAATAAATTATCGCAGCTTTTAATTAAAAAAATTACAAAAAACTTTATCATTTTAATTTAGTAAATGTATAAGTTTAATATTTTCAAAAAAAAAATTAAAACTTCCATGCAGAATTTTTTAGATGACGTAAATTAAAACCAGCGACATCTTTTATCAAGAACTTCAAAATTTGATTAAATATGCGCCATCTAATGGAGGTAAATATTAATGACGATTTGAAATTATTTCTGCCTTTAAAATTTCACATAAAAAATAATTTTTAAAATAAGATAAACTAGAAATTAAAAAAAAACTAAAACTAAATTTCAAAAATTAAAATATTAATTTTTTTAAAAGAATCTAAAATTAAAATATTTTTAAGAAAGTTAAAAATTTAGAATTTTTAGAAATTAAAATTTTAAAAAGTTATAAAGTTAAAATTTTAAAAAGTTAAAAAATAGAATTTCAAATTTTAAAATAATAAAGGTAATAAAAACTTCGACAAAAATTTAAAAATGCAAATTTTTTAAATCAATAATTTTGTTTCAACTTTGCCTGTCACAAAAATTTCCTTGCATCCATCAGAATCTTTATACCGGCAATGTCAATGCGAATGGACACACATTTGATATTTACGAATAAAAATAAAACAAAAAATATCGGAAATAATCACAAATGAAGGCCAATAGTAATAATATAGGACAACATTTATGCCATTACCTTAATCAATTTTATGCCATTCCATTGTGCATTATTCATGTGAAATATTTATATCGTGACAATATACATTCTTTCCATGATGCTCTACATAGGTATACGAGGGTCCTAGCTCAAGCTTTATCTACATGAAGTATGGTGAGAAAAAAATTCATATAAATTTATGTCAATGTGCGTAGGCAAATGGAAACAAAACTTTTTTTTACGACAATATCGATGAGATGTGATGAAATATATATAAAAAAGGAGCATCTCATACCCGACCGGATAAAAAAGGAAATAGGAAGAATGAAAAGAATAAGGAATAACGAATGACTCAATATTTATGTCCTACATGTTTCTCACATACATTTTCGATTTCCTTTTGTGCTTTAAGTCCTCTCCTCATCATCGATAATATTGTGTTTACTAACAAACTTTCTTCCTTTTTACAGACTTTTATCTTTCCGTGCTCGTTTGATTTGATATTTCCTCTGGATAAATTTTTGCTTTCCACTTTGTTATTTCGACATATCCTCGAGCTGAAAAATTTCATGCTTGAGCTTGTTAGAGCTTCTGTATGCCTATCAAATTTGCTGTATTTATTATTATTTTTATAGGATATGGGCGATTCCACGGATAAGTGGAATTTCGAAAAAAGCGCTTTTTTAATCCATGGTAGATTTGATTATCAAAAAATGCTATTTAACTAAGTTAATACTTTACGACTACTAAATCAAAATCTTCTTTTACTTTAGTAATTTCATTACCAACATTCTAATCAATAGAATTCTTGTTAATTAAAGCGAAAAACTGTTTACAAAAAACATTTTCTCAAGGATTAGGAAAAAGTGTTACTCAATTTCATTAATTCGTTTTAAATTATTCATTTTTCTGCTTAATTAAAGGTTTATGAATACATTTAAGTATGCAGAATGATAAAACAACATAGAGTGTACAGTAAATCAACCATAAAAAGTTGTCTAGATGTTTATAAAGTGGAAAATTCTTGCATACAAAATCAGAATTCAACATTTTGAAATTGAGTAACGCTTACAAAAATCCAAATATTTCATTAATTAAAGCATATAGAAGGAAGCAATACTATCAGAACGATAGATTTTAGGGTTTTACATAACCATATGCAGTCATTAGAACGTCTAGATGGCTGAATTATGAGAAAAATTAGTTTAATGACGAAATTTTTGAAAAATCACATCTGTGGAATCGCCCATATATCAGACTACCGCCATCTCAAAAACGTCAGTTATTTGAATTTTTTGAATATTTTCAAAATATTTTTAGTCGTTAAAAATTAAATTGTTTAAAGAGCAAAATTTCGATGAAAAAAAATTCTATTGTTTTGATGTTCGAATAATTCGACATTAATTTTGAAGTATTCGAAAATGAGATGGCGGTAGTCTGGGATATAGAAGGGCAAAATGATGTAAGGCAAACTTTACAGACCTTTATAATAAATTTTGTATTGATAAATTAAATAGAATTACATCAGAGGTCATTCACAAATGACGTTCAATGAAAAAAGGTTCTCAAAAACCTCTCTCACAAAATTCTAGTATGGTATGTCACACTGCTGTAGACCCCCTCCCTCATAAGTGTTCGACATCATTTGCGAACAAACCTGTATATAGTTGCTGATATATTTTTCAAAGTGTCTGATCAGTTTACACATTGCTTTTTGAAGTAATGCAATCAAAGACTTGTCTGATTGAAAGGTGAAGGTGGGGATTTTAAAATATCAGAATCGACTGATTTTAGCGCATTAAGTCAAAGAATGACATCCAAAAACAAATGAAATTTTTAAACCATCTCAAAAATGGGTTACCTAAAAATTTATTTTTTTCTGTAGTGTTTCTCAATCTTTGTTGGCTCAATCAAAATGAAGGATACCTGAGAAACTCTTAGGGTACACAGTTTGAGAATCATTGGTCTATAGGTTGGGATAATTCTATAAATTTCTTAAAAATTTGGAAAATAAAGCAAAATTTGAAAATTAACAAAAAAATTCCTAAAAAAATTGGGACGTAGATCATATAAAAAACGAACAGGCAGGCCTAAGATCAGCAGATGTAAATGATTTCTTATTGTTGCGTCCATTTTTTTAAGATGACTGAATCATCAATTTCTCTCATGTCACGCTATTGCTAAGAAGAGGGTATAACCCCTAAAATTATTTGGATCAATAGCATGATGAATAAGTACAAAGCTACGTGATGCTAAATAACTTAATTTTAGATGTTTATATAACAAACTAGACAAACTTCACGTGAAAAGCTCACATTCTCCTAAAAAATGCACAGAGAGGAAAAAATCTCATCAATTTTCTTTTAACAATATGATATTCCTTGCTCTAATGTACATATGTATGCCAGTTTGCTGAAATACGTTCGAACACGAGAGAAAAAAAATTCCTTGAGAGAAGAATGAAAATACTAAAGAAACGGTGTCAAATTACGCCTAATTTAATTTTGATTATATAGATCGACAACTTTTTTCTTTACCGCTTGAAGGATAGAAAGATAAAACATACATTTACAGTTGCGTATGGAAGAAAATGACACACATATTCATATCCACATCATCAAAAAAATATCGAGCGCTACTGTTAATTCCATTCTATATTAAGAAGACATGGAAAATTCGTTTTGGTGTCAATTTGATTTTATCATTTCTTCGGATGGGTGTTGATAAGAAAAAAAAGTGTTGTAGAATGTATACAGACATCTATTCCACACACAGGCTTTTCCTATAATCAACCCACATCAATATCAAAACAATCTCGTTTGCTCATTCCAAACAGCGACTATGAGGTTTCTTCTTGTATTTATCAACTTTTTATGTAACAATTGGAGTAGATTATGTTGTCGCCTAACAATTTTCCTATCTTCTTAGTCTATGTTGAGGAGGTTCCTTGGTAATTGGAAATATATAGTGGAAGAGAAAGTGAAGGTGTAGAAAGGAGTCATTGAAATGACATTTCTTTTATACATAAGTGCATAACCATAAGAATAAACGCGGGGATAGATGGTATCCCTTAAGGGCCATTCACAGGGAGTAAGGAGGAAGTCTGATGCTGTATTACACTCCATCTTTTCACATTCTTAAATTATTTTTATCAAGTCATTGGATCAAAGGCGTAGCCACGGGGTCCAAAGGGGTCTGGACCCCTTCTCAAAAATTTTTTGAAAGGAAATTTTTTTCTGAAAAATAATTTTCTCTTTCTAATTTTTCGTTTTTCCGAAGCCATAATTTGTAGTTTAATCATTCATGTTTCATTAACAAAAAGGTCGAAAACGTGAGTATGAGAAAAAAAAATTAGACCCCCTTAAAAAAATTTACTGGCTACGCCTCTGCATAGAATCCATTTATGATATTTCAAATGCGTATTTATTTAAGCACTGTATCAAAACAACATATAACCTCCACAAATTTCTATGACTAGATCTACTTGAGGCTTGTCAACATAAAGTAACCAAGAGAAATCTGGTAAAATCTCACATTTTCACAATAATATTAAAGATGTCCAATTAAATTTTAAAGCAATCTAACCTTCAATATGACTTTTACCTGTTCTAGAATATACCTTTTGAAATTTTCCTTCAATTTATTTCTGATAAAATTTTTCACTTCAATTATTGTCAAAATTTTCCTCCTGTTTGACTGCCTTTTTCTTCTTTTCACACTTCACAACCGCTTCATTTCATTTTCAATCACGTAAAGGAAGAGAGTAAGAGGAACTGGTATAAGACGATTAATCAAGAAGTGTGTATACCCATGTAGAGGTATAATATACGTAGAGAAATATTCTGTATTACCTCACTTCACTTCATTTCATTTGCTCATTGGCACTCATTCACTCAATAAAAGGAAGAAGAAAGAAAAGGAGGGAAAATTATCTTCTTTTATACACATTCTGATTGGAACGAGATGAAAAGTGGAAGGAAGAATGGTTATGGAAACGCATTTTGAAGTGACGGCGGGGTAGGATTGTTTCCTGGGTATCCTGCTTGCTTGTTTGCATTAACCATGTTCTTTTGTGAAGGTTTTGAGCTTAATAAAAAATACTTTCCATCAGACTCTATTTCAGGCGATTCATGTGTATCTGTAACTGAACAACTGTGAGATATCTACGATAGGTCTAGTCGTAGGCAGATTTTCACTTAGGGATGTTGTAAGGAGTTGTTTTAGTGGACCTCCCCCCTCTCCCAACAGTGGGGTGTTGGCATCCTGATTTGAGACTCCATATAAAAGGTCATTTTTAAGTCTTGGTCCTGAAGTCTGAATATCTGACTATGGAACATGCAAGATGCAGTAAAGAACTTATTATTCGAATTTGATTTAATTCAGAGTCCAATCAGGTGGTAATAGTTTAAGTGCATCTTTGATATGGATGGTACGAAGGAGCATAACATCTACCAGTTTTCAGTTATAGAAATAAAGACAATTTTTCGTACATTTTTTTCCAATTTTCTCTTTTACCATGCTAAATATTCTACTATATACAGTTATGTATTAAGTAGAAAGTGTCGAGAAGAGCAAAACATCAAGACAGAACGAAAGGTGAGCATTAGTTAATAGAATGACAATATGGTTTGTTAACAAGGTAGATTATGCTCTAAAGTCTAGAATGAAGCACAAAGTATAAAGAAATAGAATTGACTAGATAAAAGGTGTTATAAGATCATAAAAGCCATTCAATAATTGCTTTAAAAAAAAGAGATTAAAAAATATTGTAAAAGGAAGTAAATCTCATTTGGGAACCATTGGCTGCAAACAGTTCTTATTATTCGAAAATGGTTCTTATTTTTCGAAGACAAAATTTCGAAAATTTGGTTTTTTTGAGTTGAAAGTGACCGTTGTAAATCAAAACAAATTTTTTATGTAATATGGGTAAAGCTTGCAAAGTTGCTAGTTGTAACCAAAAGAAATCATGTTTTTGAAGTGCCGAAACATTCTATAAATTAGTATAAGTGGAATTTTTTAACAGAATTTTCAAATTCAAAAAATTTTTCAGTCAAAAAATCTTCGAAAATAATTTGAATTTAAAAAAATAACGGTTAATGGTGCTGTTTGCAGCCAATGGGATACTAAGTGTCAGTTTAGACAAGAAAATAGTCACATTGGATGATTTTATTGTACAAATGTTCATTACATTAATGATTTTTGAATGTATTCAGATAAGAACCAAAATGCTGATTCGAAAGGATGTTAAAATAACAAAATTTAGAAATGGCAAATTGAGAATGTTTGTACGTTTGCTAATTAATTTACAACCTTTATAGGAATTTGATTCGGATTCATTTTCAGTAAATTAGGAATGTTAAATTGGGATTCTAATTTGTTTGCATACATTTTCAGAAAGGTCTTAAAATCGTGTCCGATTGCCATTATTACTTTCCATTTAGATAAATTACAATATCATGTTAACACTCCCTTAAAATTTTTTTTAACATACCAGCTGAATAAATTTCATCATCTGACCCCTAACACAGTAATTATTAACCGAAAAAATATCCTTTCACTTTGTGTGTGTTTTTACAAGCTACGATGACTTACTCTATGTCATTTTGATTAAAAATTTACCCACTCATAGCACTTTCGTATATAATCTCTAGGGTTATGCACTGTACTTTTTAAACAGAAGGGTGTTTCATAGAAATAGTTGATATGTAGGATAAGGTTATGTGAGAGTGGGGGAATGGAGGGAGGTTAACATAGTAAGAAGTTTTGGTGTGGTACTCTTGTGTGTCACGGAGCATAGCTTGAATACCACTGGCCTAACAAATACCCTTGTATGCCTTAGTGTAAATAAATACTAGGGTGTATGTTTTGGGGTATACTCGAGAAACTAACCCCTAATACCCCTAACCCCCATAATTTCTTAAGAACCAAAAAACCTTAAATACCTTATTAAACCTAGTTAACCTAATCTGTTAAATAATCTTTTCAAATAATCCAAAATCCATTAAAAGTTCTCACACCTCGTCCTTATTATTATATAAAAACATAAACATATATGTATCCACGCAAGCTTTTATTTTTCTTCTCTTCTTTTTCTCATTGCGGTTCCGGCATTAAATTTTATGAGTGAATTATGCTACCATTCGGAATACGATTACATGTGTTTTATATGAAATTGATAAAGTCATTGATGCTGTTGAGGTTTCCATATCAATATAATGTGTGTATAAATATATTCTTTTCAACTTAACTGAAATATATGACGGTGCTTATGAACCGGTAATGGCAAGCTTTCACCATGTAAATGTGCGTAATATTGAAAATTTGTATATAAAAAGGAATTTTCAACACGTAACAATTCAATTCAATTTGGTTGTGGATGTCATTTCAGCGGTATTTGCTACAATAAGGTAAATGCGAGCTAATTAGTAGCAAAACATTTAAAATTTGTGTGCAGGTGTTTCTAGTGAAATTATATCAAGTTCTAATTGAATTAAGTGCCACGTGTAAGGTGTAATTAATTTGTTAATTGGAATTTTAGGCAGTTTTTATTGTTACTGAGATGTAAATAGTTTAGGTAATAGCTAAAAGCTTTGAAATTTAATTTCCAATTTTCGAAGATTATGTTCGAAATTTTTTATAAATGAGTTTGAATTTTCGAAATTAAGGCTTTGGGTTTTTGAAATTAAAGGTCAATTTTTTAAAAATTATTTTCAAAAAATTTGAAATTAAATTTCAAATTTTTTGAAAATAAAACTCAAGATTTTCGAAATTATATCTCAAATTTTTCAAAACAATTTTCAAATAATTTTAAAATTAAGTTTCAAATTTTTCGAAATTAAATTTCAAAATTTTCGAAATAAGAACTTAAATTTTTTTTAAATTAAAACTTAAGTTTTTCAAAAGTTTTTCACAAGTTAAGTTTAGGATCGATTTTTCGAAAACTAATTTAAAATTTTCACATCTAGATTACCAAATTTTTAAAAGCTTAAGTTTAGTTTGGCAAATTTGTAATTATTTTTTTTTTTAATTTTCGAAATTGACTTTTTTAAACTTTGTTTTGAAGGTTTGTGATTTTAAACAAAAATCTGTTTTAAATAATTTCTTTGATACCTGTAATCATCACATTCATAAAAGCTTATAAAACTTAAATGAAATTGATAATTATGTAAATTTTAAAAGAAAATAAAATCCCTGAAAAGTCCACAGAAATTGCTTTTATTTCTACCGTAAAATGTCCATAATCCCATTCGATTGTATTCTTGTGTGCCAACCTCGTTACATAACCCAGTTTCATCCTCAGCACATCAATTAATATTTTATCGATCAATTAAATTAATTTTTCTCTCGTCAGCCATTCAACGTTCTCACCTCAACAGAAAAACATTGCGAATGAGTAAAATGTTTGCAGCTTGATTGAGAACAAAAAAAAAGGATTGGAAATATGCAAAGCTTTAACAACATACAATTTTTTACATCCACTTGATTCTATTTAAAGCTTCAAAGCTCTCTTATGTTCCTTATTCTCTATAATACACAACGTGATGCCATTTTCACGTACTTTCCATTATTTTTTATGCACTTGGCTGTAAAATTTTTTTTCCACTCGTTAGCTCTCATCACTCTCGCCGCTGAACCTGAATTAAGCTCTACAGTAGAGTTGAAATAAAGATGAGTGCGATGTGGAACGAGTAAATGAGGAAGGCTTAACAAATATTAATAATTATTCTCGTACATGTTGACGTAAAATTTTATTGCGATATAAATGGCAAGACTTTTCTAGCGATAAGTCATGAAAAAAGAATATTTTCATTTGGGTTATTTGTTCAAGAATTCTCAGCCGTGAAGTGATGATGATGATTACATGCCATGATGAAAAATAATAAATAAAAGAAATTTTTTCATTTTTATGATGGACAGCTCAAGGGCTAATACCGGGGATTTTTTTCTGACAACAGCAATAACAAGTAATGATAAATAATAAAGGGAATTTAAGAATGATGCTCGGGATAAAATTGGAAGGTATATGTAGGCTGACCAGGAGTATTTCGAAGAAAATTTAATTTAAAACAGCATAATGGGTCGTTCGTAAATTTTGTCATGGTTTATGGGGAAAGGGGGGGGGGGTAGAAGAATTTGTGACAGTCCAAACAGAAATTTTTTCTTTCTTTGGAAAAATTGTGATAAGGGAGGGGAAAAGGGGGGTTCGAAAAAGTATTTTTTTTTCAAGACGTAATTTGCAAACGACCCCTAAAGCAATTTATGATATTTCAAAGAAATTTTTTGCTCAACCTCATGACATAAATTGTAAAAATCACTCACTTTTAATGCCCAAGAAAAGTAAAGAATATTTAAATTATTTTACATCCGAGGCTTAAAGCAGCAACAAGAAGTTTAAAGTATTTTAAACTTTTATTATTATTTTTCATTCTATTTGAATAATGGCGATAAAATATGAATTGAGAGCAGCTTGATGGTTTTTAATTAAGTATGGAGAGACATGAAAGAGCTGTAAAATTTATTGCCATTCAGTGACCTTTGAAATTTTTAATTACGATTTCGACCGTGGCATATAAAAATAAGCTTAATGCAAAACACAGGAAAAAAATCTCTTCAGGCAAAAAATTAATAATGATGAGGTTATGCGATTACCATGACTGCGTTTAATTTTTGGCTTCGGGTAAGTTTTACATTTTACATGATAACTCAATAAGTATGTATAATTAAATTACCACATTGTTAACTTGTTCTTTTCATTGTTTTAATTTTATGCGCAGCATTTGTTTCATTAAATTGTTATTAAGTACAACTACAGTTCATATAAATTAATATGTAGTAATTATTACATGTGTACTGAAATTGCTTGATGGTGGTTGCTACTTTGGGGCATGAAAATTGTAGCACCGTCGCAACAATTCAGGGTTCAAAACTCGGCAATGGAATTTTATAATTTTTGGATTAAATGAGGTAAAAATTTAATTCAGGAGTGTCCTTTTGCATGCTTCGGACTAAGCTATAGACAGAAAGGTTGTCAATTTTTGGTAGTTTGAATCCTACTATAAACTGAAGGGGGTGTGGCTCATAAAATCATCTGAATTTCACAATTTTTTAGACAAATTGCGATTTACAGTCATATCTGGTCAGGCGAGAAGACTAGGGGGATTTGGGTCATTTGCCCATCTCCATCGACTGAAAATTCTTTAATTTACTACAAATAATTTCAAAATCCTCCTCCAAAAATTTTTAGTAACGCCAGTTATCCCCCTAACCACATGCACACTATTTTCCAAAATTCGTTCAATTCTAATTAAATTTAAGAAATAAACGAAACTAAATAACAAGGCATCAAAATCTCATGAATTTAATTTTCAACTTCCAATGAATACATGTATTAGTTTTCCGCTTATGAAGAGAAAAATAACATCCATATCAAACCCTTCATGTCTTATTTAATGAGGGCCTAACATGAACGATGATGGAAAAGGGAAAAATTGTATTTAAGTTCATTTGTGCAGAATAATTCTCGTCCCTCATATTATTAACTGAAACTTTTCTCGGTAATACCATCGTTCACTTATGACGTCCAATTTTTCGGGTGGTCTGATACTGTATGGCTTCCATGCCACAGTGGTCCCATTTTTAAAAAGAGGTGCAATTGACCCCTTTTTGGAAAAAACGCACCAGAAATATTTGGGATAGCTTTTTTTTAAAGTTGATATAGGTAGAAACATATCCCCAAAATTTCAGACTTTTTGGTCTACCTGGTGCCATATGGCAGGTCCTCAAAGTTGGTGGTAGGTGAATTTTTGGAATTTTCTTGAAATTCACTTGAGCTCAATTTTCGTGGAAACTACTTAATCAAATGAAAAACTGTTTTCAGTTTCTGAAAGTACTTGAAATCACCAATCTTTTAGCCTTTAGCCAAGAAAAAAAATTTCATGTATGGCTGACTAGTGACTGATCTAGTGTCAAAATTTGGTGAAAATGGGGTCTATAAATTTTCGTGCATGCCGCAAAGAACTTTCAACATTCGAGCCGTTAATTTTGTTACGTTTTTATAAAAGTATAATGTAAGACCTTTCCAAAATGGGGTTTGGTTTTGCTCAACTTGTCCGAAACTAGAAGTACTGGCTGTTCAAAGTTTGGTAAAAAGTCAGAATTCCAAAAAAATTATTCTTAAAAAAACACACAAAAAAATAATTTCTTTCTCAAAATATGTTTAAATTAAGTTTTTTGAACTTTTGTGCGATAAATATGTTATTTTTAATTGATTTTTGAAGAAATTTCTAAAAAAAGTCATTTTTTGGAACCCCATGCTGGTTGCTATAGCACCAATTATAATACCTTACTTTGACCACTATAACTTTTCACAGGATTAATATTTTTTAAATCTGTTTTCTGTATTTTGTAGCCTAAGTTAATATCTTTCTAAAAATATATAATACTTGATAGTATAGTAGGATTTTGGTTATAAATGAGGCCCTTGTTTGTGACCGACCTTGACCGACGCAATTTAAAAAAAATAATGAAACCTCATTTTTTGATATTGTATTTTTAAGCAAAATTAGATGTTGGAATTAAGTTTTTAATGTTTAATCTTGATTAATATTGTACAAAAAATTCAAATTTTGTGTTTTAGAAACTTTTTGTTCACTGTGGGTAGTCTCATAGAATGTACCATAGTAGTCTCTACTGTGGTCAATAAATCTTACTATTGAACTTATTTAACTGACTTCTGTTGATTTATTTATGATATTTATGCACATTAAAAGCAAATACATTGGTTTTTAGTATAATATATTGAAAAATTGTAATTTTTGTCAATTTTGTTTGAGATTGGCTTGCGTCGGTCACATTCAATGCACCCTCATGGAAACAAGAACTAACCTATAGACAAGTATTATATAGTTTTGTGAAGATAATAACATCAGATAGTAAGATCAGAAAACAGAAACAAAAAATATTGCTCTTGAAAAAAGTTATGACCGCTTAAGTAGCCCCAAAAGGCGTCTAGTCGACAACCAGCATAGGCAAATATACTAAAATGAAAATTTCTTGCCTATTATAATTTGATATCCTGTTTTCTAAGTTTCTTTATGACTTTTAATTACTTTTTGGCTCAAATTTTTTAAAAGTATATTTAAATTTTTCATTTTAGTATATTTGCCTATGCTGGTTGTCGACTAGACGCCTTTTGGGGCTACTTAAGCGGACATAACTTTTTTCAAGAGCAATATTTTTTGTTTCTGTTTTCTGATCTTACTATCTGATGTTATTATCTTCACAAAACTATATAATACTTGTCTATAGGTTAGTTCTTGTTTCCATGAGGGTGCATTGAATGTGACCGACGCAAGCCAATCTCAAACAAAATTGACAAAAATTACAATTTTTCAATATATTATACTAAAAACCAATGTATTTGCTTTTAATGTGCATAAATATCATAAATAAATCAACAGAAGTCAGTTAAATAAGTTCAATAGTAAGATTTATTGACCACAGTAGAGACTACTATGGTACATTCTATGAGACTACCCACAGTGAACAAAAAGTTTCTAAAACACAAAATTTGAATTTTTTGTACAATATTAATCAAGATTAAACATTAAAAACTTAATTCCAACATCTAATTTTGCTTAAAAATACAATATCAAAAAATGAGGTTTCATTATTTTTTTTAAATTGCGTCGGTCAAGGTCGGTCACAAACAAGGGCCTCATTTATAACCAAAATCCTACTATACTATCAAGTATTATATATTTTTAGAAAGATATTAACTTAGGCTACAAAATACAGAAAACAGATTTAAAAAATATTAATCCTGTGAAAAGTTATAGTGGTCAAAGTAAGGTATTATAATTGGTGCTATAGCAACCAGCATGGGGTTCCAAAAAATGACTTTTTTTAGAAATTTCTTCAAAAATCAATTAAAAATAACATATTTATCGCACAAAAGTTCAAAAAACTTAATTTAAACATATTTTGAGAAAGAAATTATTTTTTTGTGTGTTTTTTTAAGAATAATTTTTTTGGAATTCTGACTTTTTACCAAACTTTGAACAGCCAGTACTTCTAGTTTCGGACAAGTTGAGCAAAACCAAACCCCATTTTGGAAAGGTCTTACATTATACTTTTATAAAAACGTAACAAAATTAACGGCTCGAATGTTGAAAGTTCTTTGCGGCATGCACGAAAATTTATAGACCCCATTTTCACCAAATTTTGACACTAGATCAGTCACTAGTCAGCCATACATGAAATTTTTTTTCTTGGCTAAAGGCTAAAAGATTGGTGATTTCAAGTACTTTCAGAAACTGAAAACAGTTTTTCATTTGATTAAGTAGTTTCCACGAAAATTGAGCTCAAGTGAATTTCAAGAAAATTCCAAAAATTCACCTACCACCAACTTTGAGGACCTGCCATATGGCACCAGGTAGACCAAAAAGTCTGAAATTTTGGGGATATGTTTCTACCTATATCAACTTTAAAAAAAAGCTATCCCAAATATTTCTGGTGCGTTTTTTCCAAAAAGGGGTCAATTGCACCTCTTTTTAAAAATGGGACCACTGTGCATGCCAAATTAAAAAAATTTGTATGAAAATTTTGTGCCCGGGGGGGGGGGGGTTTCTTATAATTTTTGTTTTTTTTGTGACGTCATTTATGAACGGTCCCCTACATTTCGTTCATTTATTGATTTATTTAAAGTTTTATATTTATTTCTTCTAATACTCAATAAATCTTTATTGAGTAGTTGTTGAAAGAAATACAAAGGAAGTAAAAATTCAATATAGCTAATATAATTCAGTTAATCAAACATTAAGTAAGGTCTTTAAATCTGACTTCGTAGATGGCAAGAGATCACGTGGACGGCCAAAGAACTCGTGGAGGGAAGCTGTTGATAGAGACAGCATTGCACTTGGTATTGGTAATTGGCAGACGGTAGCCAGCTAGTAGAGCTAGTTATATGCGCCAACTAAGGGAGGTCATGGATCACAATTGATCTGTACGACCAGCGAAGTAAGTAAGTAATCAAACATTCCTCTAATGTTATTGAAGTTTGCATGCCATGCAAATAATTTCTCTGGACAAGTCTCGAACCCACGTCCTCTGGCCTAGGAATTATTTACTGAAGTCTTAAACCATTTCCCCATCAAGCCACTTCAACTGTTCAAATCAATTCAACCATAATTCATATATATTTTTTCAACATCATTTATTAATTACACAAAGTATCCATGTCTTCAATAAATTATATTTCATGTCATTCTATTTATAAAATTCCTTCTAAAAAGCTTCTCATCAGAAAAGTGTGGCACAAAACTTTCATTAAATGATTACATGTTATGCACAAAAGAAAAATCAATGAGAGGATGAGAAGCAAATATGGAAATTCTGTCCTTTCATCTGCAAAATTTTTTTCCATCCATTCATTTGTCCGAAATTTTCTTTTGAAC
Source organism: Chironomus tentans (assembly GCA_963573255.1). NCBI lineage: Eukaryota > Metazoa > Arthropoda > Insecta > Diptera > Chironomidae > Chironomus > Chironomus tentans. Next base: position 13,587,559 of record OY754303.1, read on the forward strand.
TGCCTACTTTAATTATATCATAACCAGCAAAAATATTCTCCATCGTCACCTTCATATTGGAATTTTTTTGATTAATGAATTTATTCCTTTGCTTATTTTCCACTGCTGTGAGTAGCTGAATGGTGTTGGTGAGGATGCTGGGGAGACAGAAATTAATGGACTAACCCAAAAGGCTCTTCTCATCTCATCCAGAAAAATCATTGAAACGAGTATAAATTTTTTTTCAGTTAAACATAAAAATGGAGTAAAGAGAAATATTCATTGAACAGTAAATGAAATTATCAATTATGTTACTGCCATAATAAATATTTTTTCTCATCCACATACAACAATTTGAAATGAGCACCAAATTTCATCACGCTGTATTTTATTTTTCCCCATTTTCTAATAATAACCAATAAATTTTTATGAGTGCTAAACATTGTCAGAACAGCGACAGCAAGTGAGCTTAAGACTTTACGAAAACATCCGCTTTTTGTTTGATTTGATATCAAAAATAATTCGAGGGAAAATATGGAATGGATAAAAATAATAAAAATGAAAATATTTCTTTGTGAGTAATCTCGTCGTATTTAGAATGAAATTGCGTTCATTAAAAATTACAATCGTTGTGATTGATCGAGCATTAGATGAGAAGAGTGTAAAATATTGAAGGAATGAGTGGAGGAAAAATAGAATCATAAAATAAGTTATTTTTGAATAAAAGTCGAATGAGATATAAGAAATGAAAAGATATTGCGAGGGATGGAAATTTTAGGAATTTTGAAAAGAAAATTTTGGGGGATGTTTATGTAAACAATTAAATATAATATTGCTAATTAGAAATTTTTTGAAGCAAATTATTTTTCTGTCAACACAGTTCCGAAATATCAATTCCAGTTGAAAAAACAAAAGTAAAAATCAATTTTTGTTTAATTATCATCATAATTTATAAAAACAATCTTGTTGGATGTAGCTATTAGCTACATATTTAGACCTCTTCATGTGTAAAAAAATTTGACAAATTTATATCAACCGTTTGAATGCATCATTAGTTTTTCAAATGACTTCTACTTATAGTGAGTTTCAAAATCCAGACCCCCCTCTGCGTACCCCCATGATCAAATGATTCAATGCTAATTTTTGTATTAACTCTACTCTCTTTCACTACCTAGCTGAACAACCTATTAATTAGGTCACTCTAACAAAAAAAATTAAAAAGTTTTTTTAAAATTTGTATTGAAAAATATAATAAAATTTAAATTTAAAAACCAGAATGTCAAAAAAAAAATTTATTTTTAAAAATATTTTTTATTGAATTTTTTAAACCGTTAGAAGTAAAAATATTTTTAAAAGATTGGTTAGACTGAGAATTAAACCTTGTAACTCAGCCATCGAACCATGTAAAAAATATGGCAATTTGTAAGTATATATTAAAAAAAAATTAAAAATTAGTTTTTTAAATTTTAAAAACAAAATTTTAAAAATATTTTTAAAAGTGACTTCTAAAAAATTGTAAAAACTGGTTTTTAAAAATATTTTTTATATACTATATTTCTCTACGTCGTCGTGCCTCAAGAAGCGTCTTTCGGTGGTTTTTGCTCCACTTGACAGCAGTTTTCCTAATTATTATTAATTTTAACAGACATTTTGTCAAAACCATCCAACTTTTGGACAAAACCATCCACTGCCTGAATTAAATTCTTTTTTCACTACAAGGTCACGCTTACCCCTGTTTTAATTTTTTCGAACCTGACATCCAATCATCGGTTGAGTAAGGCAAAATTTCCTTACTTTGAGAGATTATTTTTTGTCAAATCTAAAAGACATTGATAAAAACACACAGAGCCTAGTAAATAAATCCACTCTTCTTATTAAGAAACTTCGAAAAAAACATCCATCCCATGGCTGACAGAAAAGCAAGCGACTCGTACAGATAAACAAAAAGAAGAAGAAGGAGACAATGAATGAGAAACAAAGAAAGAGAAAAAATATTGCTCACCCTCCTCCAAAATCAATGTCATGAACTGCTTGCCTCACATTCACTTCATCGAGTGAATTGTAAGGGCATAAGAGTCATAAAATTGTCAAGAGAAGCTGTTATTTTTTCCTCTTTTCGATTTGTACAGACGATGGTTTTGATATGAAGGCAAAAAAATAAGGACAGAGTAATGTTAAAGAAGAAGCTAACGGAAAGTCATAAAAATCATTTTACAATTTATTTATTATCGAGCATCTGGCTCCTTAGAGCAGCCAAAAAAATGCTTCATAGGCTAAAAGGCGGCTTGTAATTTGTTCAATTTTGAGCATGTATAAATATTGAATGTTTGGGATTTTTTTTCCAATCTCATAGACTGAGGATAGTAGCAGAGCTTGATATAACACAGAATAAGTTCATGAGAAATTTGGACGTTGTTATAATTTTCCCGGAAGTGAAAGTAAAGGTCGTGAATCGTAAGCAAAAGGAATCATTGAGAATTCCCTGGTTCTTGCAATTTTTGTGATAGAAAATGTTAATATAAAATAAAATCCTGAGGTCAAAACAAGAAATAATAATTTTTACACAATATTATTAAAATAAGGCAGATTTATTTGACATTGTTAATGCAAAATCTTAAAGACAGGAATGTAATTATAATTTTAATTTTCTAGGGACGGTTTCTAAAGCTACCCGGGGTACTCTACCCTACCTTACTACTAGGTACCCCAACTATCCTACCCTAGGTGGAGGGAAGGGTCGTACAACATTTTGTGAGTAATCAGTAAATGGCCTCCAACAAGTAACCAAAATATTTCCGAATTTTACCCTACCCTCCTATCCACCTAGGGTACTCATAGGTGTGGTATCCTATACCCTACCTACCCGGAATAGGAGAGGAAAAGAGCAAACCAGGTAGCCCTAAAATTCGAACCCTGAATATTATCGTAAGAATAGAATTATTTTAGTTACTGGTTGGAGGCCATTCACTTATTTCGTAGTGATTTCAGAGGAAGGGAGTTGAGATTTTCTATCAACGCCGCTGCATCCATGAATTCAAAATTGTGTACACTCCTATTTCTGCCCAGTTCCTTTAAATATATTATTCGCTTGAAATTTTTTAAGATTACTCTTTTGATCATCCAAATTGTCAGAAGGTAACTCATACTAATGAGCTCTAGACATCTTAAAATCGTTTAATAAACATCCCCCCTTGGAAATTAAAACTCATGAATTACTCTCAAATATTAAGTCCACCTGCTACCATTTTTGACTTTTAATTCCATCTATTTTTCTCCTTCTTAGAACAATTATAAATACTTTATGTAAATATCAAGCGGTACCTTCAGTTGCCTATGAAATTGTACCTTTTTTATTACTCAAGTATTTGCAGAATCAACGAGAAAAGAAATGGAAAATTGAATTCCTCGGATACTTTTCAGCACCAGCATGGATGTTAAAGCACTGATTATAATGAAATAAAAAATATTTTCCACCTGAATTGATTTAAATTTTTAAACATTTTGATATGCTTTAACTTTTCATGATTTAAAATATGCATTAAAATATATTGATTATAAAGGAGTCCTTCATAAATGACGTCAATAAAAAAATTAAAATTTGGACCTTCCATACCCTGTTCTCACAATTTTTTTATATTACCATAGTGTTGGGGTTTAGCAATCGAGGTAAAACTCTCACTTGACTACGCGTCTGGTCGTACAGCCTCTTAAATATTGGATGTCATTTCACAACGACCCCAAAAAAACCACGAATTGAAAATGTCAATACAACGGAAGTAAGACTCCGAGGAAAACATAATACATAAAATGTAACATTCAAATTAAAAATACATCATGAAATATTCTGATAATCAAGTTTAATAAATAAAAAAGAAATGTTTTTGAAAAGTTCAACGTAAATTTTTTCCTCGTTGCTCAAAGCAATGACAATGTTAAAGTTTGTTCCATACAATTTTCATGTTGCTGGTTCTGTTTTTCTTGAATTTGTGTACCAAAAGGAGAGTAATAAAATGAAACAAAAATGCTACTCAAGCAAGAATTTATATGATTTTGATAAGAAGGATGTTGCTCATTTTGTGTTGACTTTTAGAAATTAAATTTTGATTGGATATTTCAATTTTTGATACAATCAGGTCAGGTTCTAATTATGGGTAGCAGAATTGAACGATAATTAAAGTGACATATTTAAGGTTGCAGACATTTAACCCAAATGCATGTACATAGCCTCGAACAGTCTGAATCTAGAAAAGTCTACGCCAAATTGGGTACCTACGTGTCTAATTTTACAAGTCTGGACAAGAAAAGGTCAAATTATATCAAATCTTTGTCACAGACAAGTCTGACTCATATTTTTGCTGGACTAGAATAATTAAGCAACAAAACTGCAAGCACTTTGACTCAACTGTATCAAATTTATTATTCTACACATAATTTCAACCTCGTACAAATCATTAAAGCACATCGATTCGCTGAGTAATCGAGTTTTACAAAAAATTAATCAACATGTTTATAACCGAATACCCTTACATGTCAAGATGCTTATCGCATTTCATCAGATCTTCTTTTCCTTCCCTTGAAAAGTAATTTAACTGATGTTTACACTTAATGTAATAATAACAGCAAGACAACATATTATGGCTTCTAAATATATTTTTGCTAACATAAACAATTTTATATCAGTGATATGATACCAAGACATGAAGAAGCCTACAGAAGAATTTATTTCAAGCTTCACATATCACATTCATCACAATAATAATAGCAATAATGAAAAAAACAAGAATAACAATGTAAGAAGTAAGCAAGAAACATAGAAAAGAAGCTTCTGTAGATGTAAAGGCAAATCACTACTGGAGAAATAATTCACCTGTGAAAAGCTGTTTTTATGTGTTTCACATTCTATTTCTTCTTTCTTACGTTTCCGCTTTGGTGGCGGATGTTTCTGAAGTAAAAGTTTAACATTTTCATTGTTTTGATTGTCTGTCCATCTGTCTGGAAAGAGCATTAGCATGTGAGCATTTATTTGGGGTTTGAGGACTTTAAATGTGATATTTGGCCATTTATATGAAAAAAGAGATGAGTCTACATTTGACTCAAAACCCTAGATTTCACGCTGCCCAAACATCACACTGAGATAGCTTTATACGAATTTTTGCATACTAAGTTCGGAATTCTTCACTTTACACTTAGAAAAATGAATAAAACTCACCGCTTAGTTACTTAGATCTAAGCTTCTTACTTTATTTGAGTTTCCAGCAATTTTAGCATTCATTTTCCTTCTTTCTTAGTTCCTCGCTGGATCTTAGCTTCTTCGAACAATGAAAAAACGTGTGAATCGGAGTATTCAAAACCTAATAGTTCAATTTTTCTTTAATTTTTGTCTTTTTTAATCAAGTTCCTTAGCTAGCTCAACCTTTTCTTCTATACTTAGACCTTTCTGCCTTAGTATTACTTCCTTATATTATCTTATATTGTTCTTAGAACTTAATTTAATTAAAATCACTAAAAATGTCTCTAAAATGCTTTTCTTAGCTTAATGTTCGGATTAAAAAACTCCGACCAATGTTGGCCAACATGAAGTTGCCTCTAATTTTCGAGCAACTTAGTGAAATAAAATTTGAATTTAAAATGACAGTTATTACATTTCTGAGCTTCTTAATTCCTAGATCTTACCAAATTCAGTGGTAAGGACATCGCCTAATCAGACTACGCTGACCAAATCTAGCCGATTTAACTGATTCTATGATGACATCAGTGCGTTCTTGTCAACCACAACTGACCACATCCCTTACTAATTTTTTCTTTTCTTTCTAGAAGACACAACGTAGAAAATTGAAAAGGAAAAGCTTCTGGTTCTTTACAACCATCTTTTTTTTCTATTTCACATTTCTTTCCTTCTGTTCTGTTGCTTGTTATTTTTTATTTACAACAAAACACATGAAAAAACATTTATCGTGAAATGGAATTATTCATACCTTATTGTTGTTGTTCTCTATAACATGTGGGATTCATATGACGATAGCAATGGCTTCCTAACAGAAATTGGTAGCTAAGAGCAACAAAAAGAGATGATATTATGTCAGTACGTAGAAAAGAAAATATGAGAGTTAACGGCGTGTAAGGTTGAAGTCAAGCGAGTGCAAGAAAGCGTGACAGAAGGAAGTGGAAATTTATGAACATTTATTTATATTGTAGAAAAAAGGAACTGTTCAAGAAAATGAATGTAAAGTGAAACGTAAATTTCAGCAATTACTTTTGGTCGAATTTCTTATTTTGGCTGGATTTTTATGATGTTAAAGCTTTATTAGGCATAATTTGAAAGGTTTATGTATGAAACATTTGATTATTAAATTGTTTAGGTCGTAAAAACTTCTTTTAAAGTTGAGACAGCTTTTTGCTACATTCCATTCAATTAGTCCTCAATTTTCGATTCAAATTTCTGAAATTACCTATTTGGAAAGAGGGGTTAGAATGAAATTGGATGCATACCAGAGGCGAATAGCAGAAGTGGTTCAAAGTCTTTGACCCCAAAACACCCTGTATAGGCCCTTAATTCAAATGATATTGGTGGCTGAGTAGCACAACGTAGTCGTTATCACTATGTCGTGGATATAATGAAGAAATGTCAAAATGACGTGGAGGTGCCATGAAGGCATCGTGACGTTGGTTTTTACCCCACTTGATGACAAGAAGTTTGTCATTTCACTGCGCTAGAGACATGTTCTTAAAGATCCTCATATTTACTGCTGTACACTCCTGTCTATAAAAATTCTATCAAACTAAATTCTCCCAATAATTTCTTTGGATTCAAGGATTTGATGAATGATGACATACATTTGTAATACCGAGCACATTTTGATACATAACAGGAATAAATAGCAATCTTCCTATTTCCTCATTCATTTCCACAAAATTCAATTCCATTTCAGTAGAATTATAGTAAAATGAGATGGCAAGAAAAGCTTAATTCCTTTTCATCCAAGCATTTCACAATTGATCAATACAATTCCACTACGTGACACAATGAATGAGCGTTATGTGGCTTTGTACAGATACATAAAAATAAGCAAAATTGAAGGTGAATAAAAACACAGCGGTAGGATTTTCAACATTTTTTCACATTTTCTTCTTCAATGAAATGTGAGGATGTATGCTCATGTGTTGTACATTATATTCCAATTTATTTCATGTCCAACACGATGGAAATGAAATTTTACATTCATGAGACGTGAGCAGAAGGAGTATTTATGAAAATTCTAGGTATTGTTAAATTTGAGGGTTGGACACTGTCAGAAATTTTAATTTAATGTTGAAGAACTAGAGAATCTGAATATTTCGCAGGAAATGTATATAATTTTCAAAAAGTTGTATCTAGAAGGAATCTAACCCTCGACCGATAAACTACAACTAATAAGGTTCCACGGGTTGTCATAAAATCTGGTAGAATGATCAAAACTCAACTTTGATGTTTGAATCGACTAGGACCTTTAGCTACGAGTAAGTGTAGGCTGTCTATCTGAGCACTTTTTGTTGGGACTGCTTTTTCAATAAAAATCCTGCTTCCAACTTTGAGAACCAAATCTCTTTAGGAAAGACTTTCTTATCTTTTTTGGCACTTTACATTAAAATTTTTGCTTTTTGCCTGGAAAAATTGGGTTTAGTTCCACTTTTCAGTAAAAGTCAATGATAATCTCACATACTTAAGTGAGATTCGACTTACTTCTTTGGTTACTAAGTAATTTCATCTCATCTTTGCTGAGTGTCGCAAAAAAATCTTTATAATCCCAACAAAAAAGGAGAAGGCAGTCACCCCAGGGGCGTCTTCAGAGGAGATACGTATTCTGGATACGCCCCTGAGTCACCCTTCCCTTGTTTGAATACATTACATGAAAATTTGATGCAACATGTAAATAAAGCAATCATATCATACATCAAATTTAAATAAGGTCTATTACATCCCACAGATGTTCATAAGATATTAATCTATCGTAATTTGAATAATAATTTGAGCATCATCTTTGTTTTATATACAAAATATTTTTACCTTCACCAATGTGGATCTTCCTATGTGGACATTGACTCTGCTCTTAATTTATGCTTTACATCTTTCACGAATTTATCATTGTAAGTGAAACCACATCGTGTGGAATTTAAAAAAAGAAATTTGGGTTGTCTGTAAATCCAATTTCTTATACCTTTCGATTTGGATGATTAGAATTGCTACCAACAATGTCCACCTACCAGCATCATCATCATCATCATTTCCTCTCTTTAAGGGAGAAAAATGGAACATTCTAGAATAATGTAAGGGTATCATCTCACCTTCTTAGAATGAAACTCTTTTTCCCAATAAAAACATATAATTTACGATTTGTGGACTAAAGCATAAGAAATACTCGATAAATTTTTTCTTTTATTTTCCTTCTCTTTTTGAAAAGAAAAATGATAAATGTTTCGTGTGGCATAAAGATTTTCCTCGTTCTTCCTTCATACATTCCTTCAACCTTTTTCATTTTTTTTCATACTGATACTAGGAAAGAAAGAAGCATTAATAAAAGGTTATATGGGTTATTGATATACAAACAACGCATTTTTTTCATCCGGCAGTTAATTTTGAGGGTATCAAAAAGGGGTCATTCATAAGTTACGTCACACAAAAAACGAATTTTTCGACCCTTCTTCCCCTCTTGTCACAAATTTTCTATAGAAATCATAAATTTCTCAACCCCTCTCTCCCTTAAAGCATGACGTAATTTGCGAACGATCCCTAAAGAATATTTCAAAAAAATTTAGGCAGAAGAATGATTTCGAGTGGATGAAATATATTTATGACTCTAAATGGGCATGAGAGCAGAATATTTTATTATGACTGTACTGTGCCACATTCGAACAGGATCGCAGTGCCTCTGGCTCATCGCAATGGTGGAACTTTTCTACGATTATTATTGCGCCATATTGAAGAGATTGTTTTTGTATGATTTGGTCTGAATTTTTATTTAAATAATTTTTGTCAAGCTTAACTGGATATGGCATCGAGAGAGTTTGTGATACTTTAGGGATCTCAATTATTTTCATTATTAGGGGGATTTCAGGATGAGCTCACTCATTATAAGAGTCTGAAAACCAGTATCACTATGTTGAAGTCACAGTGTTCATTTAACAAAGCATCAATCCACTTGCTAAGTAAGGGGTCGTTCGCAAATTACGTCACACAAAAAATGACTTTTTTGACCCCCCTCCTCCCATTGTCACAAAATTTGTATGAAGAAAATAAGTCCTTGTTTGAACTGTCAAAGCGTGGTGTTATTTGTAAACGACCCCTAATCAGCTGGCTGTTTTAAAGTGAACATTAAATTTGAATGTTAAATTCTGAAGACGATATGCTCATAAAAGTCGCAATTTTTAAGATTTGATGCCAGAAATTCATATTCCACGGAACTTCAAGTCACTCTAACTAAAACTCAACATCCAACTACAAATAAATTGCTAACAAAAATTCCTATTAATTCATAAGGCAGAACGCAAAGCAGAGAAGGAAAACCGACAAAGCAAGAAGAGGTAAAAATACTTTTTTTTCATATACACAAGACTAAGCATAAGCATAAGCATACAAAAGTAAAAGAGAGGGCATTCCTGTCTGTCCAGACACTAGCGGTAAAACTAAAGAGAAAGCACAAAAAATAACAATAATAATAACTGTATAGATAAAAAATTGTGCTATAAATTTATTTTCTCTAAAGATTAATTTTTTTATTCCCACTCTCCATCTCTCTTTCTCGTGTATACAAAAATGATAAATTTCTCTTCACACAAACTCGAGCACATAGCAATGGATACAACCAAAACGAGAGGTAGAAGGCTTAACATAAAAATGGCAAATAGATAGAAAAGGGAAAAAGAACGAGAATTGAAAGGAGAAAGGAAAAAAAATTCATTTCCCATTGTGGAGACTGCCAAGTCGAAAAGGTAAAGGATTCTTTTACAAAAAAGCTCTCGAGAGCACCTCCTTTTGTATTGAATCCTTATCTCATTGTTAAATTCATTTCTCTTTAAGAAAATAAATGGCTTGTGGTTTATTATAGCAAATGACTTTTTGATATTTTTCTTTATTGTTGTGAATTTTTGAGGTTGTTTAAATTTATGGAAGGTTAATTGTTAAATTAATGACTTTAATATGAATTTTAATGTGAGAATATTCTGGGAATTCCTTATAAAGGTGTTTTAATGGGGGTGAAGGTATTCAGGGGGATTAAGTAATTTTAGGTATACTTAAAGGGTCTAGGGACCGGTTTCTCGGGTATACTCTAAGTATACCCTTCCTATACTAAACCTTGACTAAACCCTTACCAGCTATTGGCATATACCCTTGAAACTAGCCCCAGGGTAGGTTCAGGATGTATTTACTCTGGGGTCTATTGCAGTTGCATAGCCAAAATTTATTAATGTGGGTTCAAAATATTATTTTTTTCCTACACTCTTAATTTTGGATTTTTTTGGCAATTCTAGACATACAGGAATTATTTTTCTTTAAATTTTATTTTTAGGGGCTAGTTACTAGAGCTATTCAGGTTGGCTTTCTCCAGGAAGGTAGGGTACCCCATCTCATTTATGAGAAATAATTTATCCTCCCATTAATTATCCTAGATAATCAATTTAAGTAAGTATTGCAATCAAGCAAAGCAAGGAATATGCTCTAGGGTATCCCACCTATCTTAATCTAGGTCATCCTAGGGTACCCCACCTTTAGGCGTGGAGTTTAGATACAGGTAAGTAAGGTGGGACTCTAGGGTATACTCTAATTACTTTCTTCCTTAGCTACATCTATTTTCTGTTGATTCCCACTTAAAAGTAGCTTTTATTCATTTTTTGACTGTTGCTAAATCCTTATCTTGGTTACGCGCCTGTAAAGTAGATCAAGAAATTATTTTGTTTCAGAGGAAATTAGTATCTAAAATTTCGATTTTAGAGGCTTATTTATAAATCTAAGTCTAGGAATCATAAAATGTTTATCAAACAGTACAAAATAAAAACTTTCAGTTTAAAACATAAATCATAATGTAAAAACATCTCAATTGAATAAAACAACAGGAAGACTGATTCCAAGTAACAAACAGTAACAAATTCAATTTATTTTCAGTGTCAACTTTCTCGTGTTTCAACGTCGATCGATAATACTCAAATTTCCAATACAAATAAAAAAGAAAAATAAATTTCGTAAATAAACATTTTGATTTTTCTTTATTTATAATATTTATTTCCATTCTTCGTGATCATGTTTTCATAAAAAGTTATTACATTCTTCTTAGTTCCTAAATCCAAAACCAAAATATTATTCATCTGTGCAAATTTTTCTTTAGAATTCAATTCTTCATTTTCTTTAATGCCTTTTTTGCGCTTTTCTTTTCCGTCTCCCAAAGGATTTTTCCGTCTCAATGCCTACCGAGGAAAGAAAAAGTAAGTGAATCTGAATTCAATGGAGATTTGGCAAAAAATAAGTAAAAGATTTAAGGCAATTTTAAAGTCATTAAAAAGTTTTGTTCTCTTATTCACGATTTTACCTTCATTTGTAGCTCAATCGAGCCTAAAGGTGTTGTATGAAGGATGGAAAAGGGAACATTATTCAAATATTGGACGTTTAACAAAGGGAGTGAATGAATGAAATGTAATGACTATTTATTGTTGGAAAATTAGATGAAAATTTGAATTTTTGATGCACTCACTTTAATTTTGTCTGAATGAGGGGATTGAGAGGATGATTAAAGTTGACATTAAAGTGGTTCAGTTGAGTATCTAGAAATTTCTGTTAAATTGAGGGCAGTGGAATTAAAACAGGAGCCTGGATCTGTAAATCTTGTAATCAAGGTGTTCCATGAGCTTTCATCCATTACCTATACAGATTCTTGACTGTAAAATTGAAATTTAAAGTATTTGACCACCAAACTTTCGCTCCACCTGGATACACCCATGGTGTTCTGAATTTTGGTGTTAAAGTTTGTACGAAATCTAACAATTTGAGGTTAGTTTAGGTTGATATAAATTATTTGAGCAGTAGCTAGTCAGTGGCGTAGCAAGGAGAGACCAACCGGGCCGGTGCCGAAATCTGGAACGGCATCTAATTTTGGACTGTAAAATGAATTGTCGTTAAAAAATTTTAGGGTGGGGGTCCAATTTTTTTTGATCTTATTGGTTTATATTTGTTGTTAATTCTAACGGTACGTGAAAATATAATTAGGTAATAAAAATACAGCTTTGGAAAAAAATGCATATAATTTTTTTTCGAGGGGGTCCTGGGTAAGCTCATGTCAGGGCTCATGAACTCCCTTATCACAAATTTTGCATAGAAAAAAAATTTCGGCTTGAAGAGTTTACGAACGACCCCTCAGTAGAGTGAATTTATACCTAAAAGTTTTAAAATCTGTCAAAATCAATTAATATATTGAAGAAATTTTAGACTATACCTTTTTTACAGCGTATGCTCCATCCGTTTTTTACAGCAAACCTTCTAACATATTTTTCAATGCCGTAGCCAGACATCCCTCAAACATTTTCTCCTTTTCCCATTACTACACCTAACTTCATCTCATATGTTGTCAAAATGTCCTCTTTATTGAGCCAAAAGTACATTTCAACATCTACACATACCTGTTCTACATCCAGCATCCAAAAATTCACTGTATTGTGAAATTAAAATGTACCTAATTCACCCAAATAACCCGAACGTATAAAGTATTGTGAAAAAGGGAATTGAAAAATGGTGTTCTATGCCTTCAATGTTGTACATTCATTTAAACATTAAGTGCCTTTTGTTAGTGAAATACCTTTTATAGTTCAACCATGTAATGGCCATCGATAAATTATTTTACAATTTAAATTAATTTCCATTGTGCTACACAGTTGGTGATTGATATTTTGTAATCTCTCTTTTAAACACAATAGAGGGAATTTTCTTCATGCTGCCTCATTCATTTTATTTTAACTTTTTTCAATATTTTCTTTCCGAGTGAATTTCCTGAGAAAGGTAAAGTCTAGTCTAGTCTGAAATGTATTGAGTTTCATTTTGTCCTGGAAATTAAATTGGACACTGTGTGAACTACAATTTGTAAGTTGAAATATGATAGAATTGCTATCATTGTTGTTTATTGAATAACTGTTCATTTCCAGCAGATATTTATACCTTAATTGAGGGATGTGTAGCCAGAAAATTTTCGAAGGTGTGATTTTCAATTTTTTTGTATGGGAAAATTTAAAGGTTGTAATTTTTAGGTTTTTTTTTCAAAAATCATAGAAAATTGAAGAATTTTTGGTTAGAGATGGAGAAAATATCCCCTGGCAATGCACCTAGTCTTAAACCATTTGGCTAGGACTCTGTCTAGATTAAAAAAGAGATTGAAGCTATTAGCCTTAAACAGTTTTAAGTAGTATACACTAGAGTTATACTAGGCCTTACCCATGGGATTACCTAAAGTTATACTCTTGTATTTTAAACGCTTGGGTTACGCTAGGGATACCTTAGTATATACACTAGACTATACTCCTCGTGTTTGTAAGGGATAATCTCTAAGGTAAACACCTAGCCTATACCCCTAGGGTAACTAGTAAATATGTATGTCCCGAAGAACTAAACCACTTACTCACCGAGCCACTTCAGCTACCATTACCACTTAATTCTACGCTCATAGAAATAATCTAAAAACATTTTTTGGATTTTACTCTTAATAAAAAATTTTAGATTCTAAAAACCTTTTTTTAAAATAGATATTTTGAAAAAATAGTTGCTCAGAGTGAGAATCGAACCTATGACTTCTGGGTTAGCAGTATATTGCTCTAACAACTACGCCACCGAAGCATGTGTTAACATATGGCAATTTTTCAATATATATGTTTTTAAAATTTAAAAACAAAAACTTAGTTTTTAAAAATAATTTTTTATTGTTTTTTAAAAACATTTTAAAAACAGATTTTTAGAATTATTTTTATGAGTGCAAGTATACTCTCCGCTTGTTCACCATGTGGTCAACATTTCAGCACATCCCCTAACCAGCTGAAATTAATCTAGAATTTAATCCTCACGAAAAAAGCGTCTAAATTTTTAACATCCACAATTTAATCAATAAAAACTTTTAAACTTTAGCCATTAATTCTTCTTCTTCATCATCATCATCATCTTGTTCTACCACCTTCCTCACCATACTTCATCCTTACCTTTTTTTTTGTGTGTTCCATAAACACCATTTTATGTGAACGTCGAAATAGAATGGAAAATATATCGATATCAATTTCATTTAACGTCCTTACTTTGAGTGTAATGGAATGAAAGCAGACGCAATAGCGCATTGGCTTATGTATATATCTGTGCATATACTTTTCGAAAAGTTGAGTGACAAATTACATAACATTTAAATTATTTCTTTACCTTATACAATTTTCTCCTGTTATTGCTGTTTTTTATGTGTTGCTTTTGGAACAAAAAAGATATAGAGCATAAGCTAAGGAAGTAGTACGAAAAATTTTTATGTGCACGATGCTTTACCGCTTCACTTTTGCGGATTATTATGCTGGTTGCGCACAGTTGTTAATATTGTTACTGTTTAGTGCTGACTTATGTCAAAAGTAGTAGAAAATGTCATTGTTGTAAGGACGGACATTGAGGGATTTAGAAGTGATGAATTTTAGTGTCACAATGGAATGGAATTTTATGGTAAAATAGTAGCGCTGATTTTTAGAGAGCTTTTTTTATGATGTTTTGAGATACTTTTGAGTGAATTTGGATTTTTTTATTGTGGTTAGCATTAAGTGCAGTCTTGAATGCGCATCAAATTTATTGGGGTTGTCCGGATGTTGGGTAGCACTAAGGAGGTGAAAATCCTGGAAGAATCACTTAATGAAATGTTCTTAAGACTACCAACTATTTCCAAACCTGATTGTAGCATATTTGCATCAGCAATGTACCAGTTCACTTCAATATGTGCCTTGTGAGGTGTCACACTTTTGTTGCTATCAATAATGACATTACATAATATTCATGCAACCCCTACGCCCACTGCTGACTTCGTACAAAAGCCAATTCTCACCATCCCTTGAAAGCAGCTTTATTCACTTCACTTACAATATTTTCATAAAGCATCTTCCCACAAACCTTTCCATATAAGCATCTTTCTAGGAAAAAGCCATTATTATTAACAGTCTCGACGTCATTTGAAATGAAATACACAAACATGTTTCATGCTCTCTTTCATCTCATTTATTTTATTTTCAGTTTTTCTTATTCTATTTCGCCTTCAAAAATGAAAAAAATGGTAGAAAATGTTCACATGGATGTGGGATGTTAGCGCATCTTCAAATGCGAGAATAAAATAAAATATTCAATAGGAATATTGTTGCTATGACAGGTATTTTGTGACTATGACAGCTATATGACCACTGCCCAGATGCGTAGCCAGGGGAAATCGAAGGATTTCTGGCAACGCCCTCATCGAAAAATTTCTGGCTACACAACTCCTGCTGCCACACTGTTATGACATGAACATGGCAGAAACAAAGTCAATAACATAATTACATGGATATTAGCATTGTATCCTGGTAACGATGTCAGTTAAGTAGCAGTTCCATGCACAGATAAACCGATCTACCAGAATACTACTACACAAGACAGTTGGCGGTCAACATCAGTCTATTTTCAGTCAGGAAGATGAATTCACCCTCCTAGCTACATTCCTTAATAAACCACTGGACCAGAGCTACTTAAAACAAATTTTGGATGAAAGTGAAGACAATTTAAAATTAGAAAACCATTTTGCTGTACAAATACAGACTGAATAAGCTGCCTAGCAGGCGTTTTACGAAATAAAAATTGCATGAGTATTCCGCAGTATCTGAAAATCGTTTTGATTGAAGGTCGACATTTAAAAATATAATTTTTTAGGTTATTCCGTTTTGGTTAATGTTTGTTTAAGTAACCAAGTAAAAGTGCTCTAAAAAAATTTAGTCTGACCTTTTAAAAAAGTCTTCAAACCATGGGCATTTAACAAACATTTGGATATTTAATAATAACTCATGTGATGATAAAATCACCCTCAAAATGCCAGAAAACCACGCTAAAATTTGAAGAATTACGGTCCGAAAGAAGGGCATAAAAAATAAGAAGAGAGGCGGCTATTCATAGAAAAAAAGAGACCGGATTACCTCGCAAGTGACTATATAAAAAGGCACTTAAACACCAACATCGTGAAGCCCATCAAATACTAAAATTTATTGTTTTTTCTTCTCTTCCTTAAGTAGTGAGCAGTGGAAAGTGAAATGGTACGAGAGGGAGGAGAATTGGATGAAAGGAAGTGGCGGTGTAGTTTTTGATATAAGAATGAAAAAGCTTTTTATTGTTTAACATAGGAAATCATTTGAAATATGTGTCTTTTTGTTCTTTAAACACATACATGGCCAATAATTTATCGTTCTTTTTGTTTCATTTTAGAATGGATTTCTTTATAAAAGCCGTTAATGTTGGCGAATTACTCAGCGAAAGTACGGCAACAGTAAAAAAAATCTCATAATAATTGGGGGTCGTTTATGAATGATGTCTTTGAATAAAATCAAATATTTTGATATGAAAATATCCAACTAACAGCACCTGATTTTCGAATTGTTCGATATGAAGTTCTAAAGTTCGATATTAAGTTCTAAAGTTCGATATTGAGTTCTAAAGTTCGATATTAAGTTCTAAAGTTCGATATTGAGTTCTAAAGTTCGATATTAAGTTCTAAAGTTCGATATTAAGTTCTAAAGTTCGATATTGAGTTCTAAAGTTCGGTATTAAGTTCTAAAGTTCGATATTGAGTTCTAAAGTTCGATATTAAGTTCTAAAGTTCGATATTAAGTTCTAAAGTTCGATATTAAGTTCTAAAGATTGATATTGAGTTCGAAAATTCGAATAATTTTTGTTTATTAATAAATATAAATTGCAGAACTGATCAACTGAATTTTGGTCATTTTTGATCATTTTAAAGGATTAAGGAGATCCAAAAAATAAAACTTTTTGATTAACATCATTTATGAACAACCCCAAAGGTTATAAATATGAAGATGTTGGCATCATCAAAAGCATCAGATACGCTGTGGAATATAAACGAGAGTTAAATACCCTAAGTCATAATCTGGACTTGTGAAGAGCGGTGCGTGCACGTGCTCATTTATAATAAATGTAAATACTCAACAATCATCACTCATCCATAAATAAATCCACAAAAAAAAAATATTAAACCTTTATGCAACCTTGAAAATCATTCAAATATAAAATGAATTTTCCTCTTATATGCTCACGTATTGCTACATAAATATTTGACACACGAACATAATTTTATGAGTGCTTCTTTCAATAGAATATTTTACACATGTCATTTCATATTCTTCGTTTTATTTTTTATTTATTGAAATCTGAGACTCTTTACGGACGCAAATTTGTCGCTGTCTTCATGAGAAAAATTTTCTGCATTTTTCATCAGCTCGTCAACAAAGAAGGAGTTGTAACAAATTTTAAGAAACAAAGAAAGCATTAAATCAATCACTTTGAATTGAAGCGTGAAGTTCAAATAAGATGATGAAATGCCAAAAGTTCAAGAGTAATTTATGGAAAAAGTTTGAATTAAGAATTGTCGAACGATTCATAGCGTTTAAATTCAAATTTCTCTTTATTCATTTAAAAAGATAAGTCAAAAGTGACAATTGGGAAAGATCAACTCACTTTTGGTCAGTTTATTATCCTTGCTAAGTGATTTAGCATTAGGCAACAAATGTTCATCTCTGAGGTTGCTCTATAGATTCCATTAGATTAAAATTTCTGTCTTAAATCATTTTCTACATCTCCCAATTGATAAATTTTTTTGGCAAAAATTACTCCAGCGTCTAATAGATTACACGGATTTTTGACCAATATTTTGAAAATCTTCTTCTTGAAAAGTTAGAAGTCGACACAAATTTTGTAGTCGAGTAAACTTGAGCTGACTTTTCCATGTAAAATTCGATTCGATTTTAAGCTCTGCTAAACATTTCACCTAATAAATGCCACGTTTTATTTTCCATGTAATATCAAGAGCAATTGCAATTCTCTGTAATAAAATAATGAACACATTTATTGGTGTATGCATAAACTCTCAAATGATTTATTACTATAATGATATGTTGTCTTAGAAACGTAGCTTACTACTTAGTTTTCAAACTGGTGAGATACAAGCCAAAAGAAGATGAATTTATTGTTGAAATTTGAGGGTGTGGTGTCGGAGAAGAGTGGAATCAGAGGTATCGAGTCATATATGAGGACTTCAGTTCGATTCCCACTAGACTGACCGATCGCTCAATCATTGTACAGAGGCCATTCATAAATGACGTCATGCAAAAAACGATATTTTTAGACCCCCTCCCCCCATTTGTCACAAAATTTTCATAAATTATATTTTTATGGATGTGTCACACAGCGTCAGACCCCCATACCTCCCTAAAAATTAGATGTCATTTATGAATAATCCCATAGAGTGTTGTCGATATGATAAGGGTTCGCACAATACTCTCGACATTATAGAAGGAAAATGTTAGAGTTATGAAGAAATTTAAATTAGTTGAAATTTTACTGATTTTGTTTATTGAAATTGTGAAAACTTTTCCGAAGAGTTTTGTATAAAATTAAATAAAGAGTTTTATGGTGAAAAATCCAATAGATCTTTAGTCAATGCTAATCAAATTTAATCTTAAATTCAATTCTTAAAAAAATAGTAAATGCAAAAAAAATTTAAAAATGCAAAATCAAATTTAAAATTATTCAATTTGCCTTCTTCAAGTTCTATTGAAAATAAAAATGAGCAAAAAAACAGATTTAAATGAATCATATGATGAATGAAAATGAGATGAACGAGCAGCATCAGGCAGATGAGAAAAAAAAACTAGAAAAAAATAAATTTAAAATTTCAGACACAAAATGAATTAAATAACGTGATTAAAGGAACGTAAGGATGAAATGCATGATATATCCATTTGCATGATGAGTTGCCAGAATATTATTCCTCTCATCATGGAAAATGTTTCTCTGTGCTGCATTCATAAAATGTCTCTTCTTCTTTTATACATTTCATTATTATTAAAATAATTTAATGAAAATGATTTTGTGCATGTTTAATGACATATTAATTAACATGATGAGTTGTTGAATGAAAAAACATTTTTTTGCACTCTGGTCACTAAAATGATGAAACGCGAATGAGATATCCTGAATAAAATAAAAGTGACATTAAATCTCTTATACCGCAAACTTTTTTTGGACTTGTTTGTTGTTGACACTACTCAACTGATGTTGTGGGTGATTATTGTGCGGAATTACTCATTACTCTTTTGATTGAATTCAAAAGGATATTTTCATTTTTGAGTGGTTTTATGGTCAGTTTCAGTATTGTTGTCTGAAAGTTTATCTCGTAGTGTAAATCAGGAATGTAGCCAAAAAATTTTCGAATGGGGGGGGGGGTCTCTTGGACAGGGGGAAGACTTCTTGATGAAAATTTCAGAAATTAAATTTTTGATGCTAACATGTGTAAAACCTTAATATAAGAACTTTTCCACCAGTAAATATGTGTAAATTTGGAATTATAGCTCAAAAAAGCTTTTTTGGTTGAACATGATTTTTTTCATCAAGCAGGGAGAAAGCTCTCGGAAAATCTCACAATTTTAATTTTTTGGAGGGGTCATAGACCTTATTGCATCCCTTTCTGGCCACATTTCTGATACCCACCTTTCCCAGCACATCCTAAGGCACCCTAAATACTGAATAAGTAAGAAGGGACTCTAGGGTATATCCCAATTATCTGGTTTAGCTTTCTTAAGTTCTTAAGTTAATAAAATCATTTTAATTAAAATTACATATAGTTGTCGATTGGAGGTGTGCCTCTAAAGACATTCTAAATGTAGATATGAGACTTTAAGGCCATATTTGCAGTCTAATTAATAATTTTAATATTTTTAGTATGAGAAGCACCAAATTTTTGACGGACGTCATTTAACAACGATCCTAAGGTCATTTACAATTTCCATTCGTTGAATTTCTCATTTCCACCAAAACTAATTTTCTCAAAGCAATAACCTCAAAATCACCAAAAACCGCTTATTCTTTAATTCATTCAATAATCCTGAGTATCGCTTCCCACTAATAAAATCAGCCACAAAGACGAGAAATAATAACAACAGCAAGTATAAGAGAAATTTGTTATTGCCTATATTGCCTATTAATTCCTACTGCTTCGTGCTATAAATAATTTTATTAACACTCAGCCATAAGATTTGCAATAAAAAAAGTCGGGGAAAAGCGTAGTGGAAAAATTGTTGAATTGAATTATTCATTGTGTATATTTCTTTCTCGTCTATCAACTCCCATTCTTTTACTTTTAATAAGCTGTAGCGTAAGTATAAATAACTTCACATTGCCTTTTTATCGAAATAAAAATTGCTTAATGGTGAAAAGAGGCTCTTGACTTACAGTTTTGATTTTAATGGTCGGGATTCTTTGATGATTCGATAGAAAATTCTATTATGAGCATGAAACACTACACCACTTATGTAATAAATATTTTAAAAATAACGTTCAAAAAATATTTGAAAAATAACGATCAAAAAATATTTGAAAAACAACGATCAAAAAAAATTTCAAAAATAACGTTCAAAAAATGGACATAATTTTAAAAATTTGGGAAAAACTGTTAGACAGACGACAAAGTCTAGACCAGTGATGTTCAACTGTGTGAAGTGGAGACATGACTGTTCTGTAATCATTTGTGGATGAACCCCAATATAATTTTACGCTTGTGTAATTAATCAACTCGACTTATTGGATCCATTTAAGGAAGCCACTAAAACATCAAACCATTTCCGAAAAGTCAGAACCCCTAAAAGACAATAAACGTTAAATTTATTTTATTTCACAAGATGGTAACGAATTGATTTCTGTGGGAAAATTAGCTTGGAAGAGAGAAATTTTTCCGAATACGAAATGAAACATCTTTATGAGCGTAACAAAAGAAAGGAACGAAAAGTAGTAAGAAGTCGTAAGACAAAAAGTTTATTTCCTTTTTCTAGTTTTATGTCCTCATTTGAGTGGCGAAATAGACGAGAAAATAAATGCTTCTAAAACAAGCAAGAATGGCGAAAATTATTGTTTCTGTGGCACTAATAGAATGAAATTGTGGAGTTTTCTATGCATGCATGATTCTTATTTAATTGTAATGAAGTGAATTTTTAATGCATGAATAGAAATAAATTTTTACTGCAGGATGTAAACGTTTGGATGTGATGGGAATATGTGTCAATTTTGAGTTTATGGCTTTATTTTAAATTTTTTAAGGTTTGATTATTTTTTTTATTTTTGCTACCTTTTTGTTTTGTTATGTTAACTGTTCTGTTCATCTTATTGTCTGTCTGTTCAGCGTTTGATGTTTCTACAGCTTAATGTCTTATCAAAGGATGTTAAACTTGTTCATTACTTGCCATTGGCTGCAAACAACATCATGAACCGTTATTTTTTAAATTCAAAATTTATTCGAATTTTTTTTGAAGATTATTCGAATGATTAAATTTTTTTGAATTTAAAAATACCGTTAAACAAGTTCCACTTAAGGAAGGTGGTCTGAAGTTTTTTAACCCCCGTTTACTAAAAAAATTTTGTATGAAAAATTTCTTTTTTGCATGACGTCATTTATGATCGACCTCTAAGATAAAATAAGGCATTCCCTGTACTCTTCTAAGAAGTATTGGAGTGATTTCAAGGTTACAATATCTCTTATTGTAGGTGTCGCTCTGCGCTACCTTATAATGGAATCAGAACTACTTCTTTGATGACATTTCTATCTGAAGTCTACAAAAAAAGCAGACGAAGTATTTTGAGCTCCAAACAGTGACAAATTTATGTTTTTCACCGCCATGGTCCCAGCACGTATCTATAACACTTTGGTAAAAGCTCGGCAGTATGAAATTGCTCTATTGACTACGTTGTACTGCTCACAGAAGAGGGCAGAGGTGGAGTATCAAAAGCTACTTTCTTCTTCAACTTAAGAAAATGTCTTTTTGTCAGTCACAATGGCCTACGTCTTAACTAAATTATCATTTTTATTTTTAACATTGAAATTTTGTGTCCTTCTGAATATTTTCTTTTTTTTCACAGCACGTCATTCGACTAGAATAATTCATTTCATCTGTACAATTTGCTCATGAAATCAAAATATGTCAATCAAAAACTGAAGATGAATAAGAATGGAAAAGCACAATTGTATTCTATAGCGTGCTATATTCCTATTTTTATATCCAATTCTTAATAAAAATGCACATCATTTCGCTCATGCTTTATAATCAATATTCATAAATCTACATCACATTACATATGGAAGATGAATAAGCTTCATTGTGATAAATCTAATAAAAAAAAGAGAACAGAACAGAAACGAAAGAATGTGAAAGGTCACATCCTAGATACATGTATGAATACTGAAGAGGGGAATATCATGCTCATCATATTTTCTCTGAATTATTCATCAATAAGGACAAATTGGGAGTGAACTGGTACATGAGAAAAGCAAAAAAATCAATTTGTATTGATAATCATCAGTAGTTGTAACTATAATAAAAATTTCCTGCCTCTTTTTGTTTTCTGTTCTCAGAAGAAACAGTAAATGAAAGGGCAAAAAATGGAGCACGAGATTGAAACAATGAGGAACTAGTACGAAATATTATTATGGATGAAATATGAAAGCGTATTTTTAGCATGCTGATTACTTTGATGATTAAATTGCACTTTTGTGATTGGATCTTTGGCATCTGTACCTATTAGGGGTATAGCCAGGATTTTTGGAAGGGAAGGGGGTGCTCAATTTTTTTATTTTTGAAAAAATGATTGAAATGTAATCTTCTAGACATTAGGATTGATTCTTCGAGTAGTGTTCAAAATTTTTATGGAATTTTGATCTTGAGGGAATACTCGGACAACCTATGACCCTCCTTGGTCCCATGTAAATTCAACGGATATATAATTGGACAGGCTGACTGATGAACAAGCAGACAGACAGACCAAAATAAAATCGTATCCAGTAAGGCAGGCATTAAATTTATGTATAACAGAACATTTCAAGCCGAAGCACAGAAAACACGCAAAAATAAGAATCAAAACGAATCTTGATAAGTCAGCTTCTGACAGCACAGCATAAATATAATAAATTAGGGTTCAGTTTAGCTAGTCAGTCGGTCAATAAGCATGAAAGTCAGTTATGACGAGAAAAATCAATTTTTGCTATCCCAATCGGCATGTTTAGGATATATCAGTAGTCAGTATCAACACTTATAGTGCTTTCAATCAGAAACTTCAACCCAAATTCTTTTTTTCTTCTTTCCTTCTTTTAAAATAATTTTACAGCACTTTTTTGTGCCTTTTCATCCTCGCTTGACTTTTGAAACTTTCTTTCTGTTTCACTTTTCTTTTATTTTCAGCCATTAAACCTTAAGTTTCATTCTACTACTAAGTCTTCTTCTTTGTTTCGTACAATACATTTTCAGCAACGTCATTGATTTTAACACGTTCCATTGTTTTATGACATACACAATGTCGCATTCAATATATTGCTACTTATTGCTATGTGCCATACTTGTGTCATAATGTCATGATGTTATAATCATAATGGTTGAACAGCTACAAGGTGTGGGCACAATTTTTCTACATAAATAATAACGTGACATTTGGTTGTGTCATGGATAATTCGAGAGCTTTGAGGACATCGGAATATTTATAGCATAAGTGTCTTCTAAACTTTTTGTATCTGTGACATAGTTTTAAGATAAAGTTTTATTGTTGTATGATTTTTATACAGATTATGAAGTTTATACGTTGAGATTTAGGAATGCAGCAATCTTGCAGTGTCTATTAAAATATCGTTCCAAATGTTAACCAAAATGAGCTGGATTCAAGCTGGATATGAATTAAAACAATTTGATTTATCATTCTGTTATGAATGATTACAGACTCAATGTACCCTACCGGGGTAGGGTAGGTGGGGTACCCCTACCGACCCCTGGCTTCGCCCCTGTTTTAGACAATCTAAATCTTAATTGTTTACTCACCTGATTGTGGAATAATGAGGTTCATTAATAGAAAAGTAGTACTAAATTTTGAAAATAGTAAACAACGATTTTATATAGTTTAGAATACACTACATTGTCTGTAGATGTGAAAAACTTTGCGTCATGAATCTTTTCAATGACTTATTGCTTGTTCTACTTTTATGAATTATAGAAGCAACATTTTCTTGTCTTATATGTTTGTCACATCCCACACATTTAAGCTTATCTCAAAGTTTATTGAATTTGAGTTCTTCAAATGATTTCAAGAGACTCAAGATCAATATCAAATACAGATCTGATCAGAAACTATAAAAGGTCAAGACAATCCAAATCAGGGGTGTAGCCAGAAATTTTTCGAGAAGGGGGGTGTATGGATGGGTAAATTTAGGAGGGTGGTATGGGATTTTTTCTTATAAACCTTAGAAAATTGAAATTTTTTTCTCAAAAAGCCCCCCTTGATCCCCTAATCCCTTCCCTGAATACGCCCCTGGATAGAATCAACAAAGTTTTCAATTTTTTTTTTTATAAAAGTTTCCCTAGTATCCTAAAGTATCCCAAAATGTGTATGAAGTATTCCTAGTATTCATTAGTTTCCATTCCTGGGTCAAAGCTCACTCAAAGCTCTCCTTTTTGCAGATATGCCACTTGAATGACCAAAATTAGCATCCATTAATTAATAGACATCCATAAACAACAGCAGATTAACTAAACATTAAGTAAATGCAGTAAAATTAATTAGTAAGTATCCACACCTTTTCGACATGTTTACCAATTATTATTAATTCATTGAATTCAATGGCTATGATAAGAGTAACAATAACGTAAATAATTTCGATTTTGGACATGCAGGAACGAACAATTCATAAATTTGTGGATTTTTCATGCTGCTCTAAAATTTTATCTCTATAATATTTTCCTCACAGGAATGATCCAAAGAGTACGGATTTAATTATTTTCCTAAAAATGAGGCAAGTGATTTTAAAATCTCATCTCATAATTAAAATATTAAATAGAAAATTATTTTCTGTAGCTGTTGATAATTCTCGCATAATTAATTCTTTTTTTTTCATTCGCAATTTCTCTCCTCTTTTGGAATTAGTCTCTCACTTTTATAAATTTAATATTCATGACTCGATGTTGTGTTAATAGCTTTGCGAAAAATTTACTCGTTCATATAATTTTTGTTCGTGTGTATATAATATCGCGAGTAGAAAAGAGGAAAAAGTAGTGAAGTATTTGAGTGCAAGGTTTGAAAGCGCATTTTTCTAGCTTATGATCTGTATGAATGTAGGAAGTAGATCTAGATGAAAAATGTTTCTAGAAGCCACTTTAAAAAATATTTTTAAAATTTAAAATTTCGTCGCAGCACAAAGGTTGATCACCACTGGTCATGGGCATAACCAAGGGGGGTCCGATGGGGTCCGGACCCCCGCTCCCCCTCGAAAAATTTTTTACATGGAATTTTTTTCTCTGAAAAATAAGTTTTCTTTTAAAAAAATTTTCGACACCTTTCCGAAGCTCTACTTTCTTAGTTAATCATTCATGTACCATTAGAATTAACAAAAAGTACAATTACTTGAGTATAAGAACCAAAAAATTTTTTGGACCCCTTCATAAAAAAATTTCTGGGTACGCCCCTGCCACTGGTGTAAACTGACATGCAGACAGGTGTAAAAATTGACAGAAGGACAAATCAGGACCATTAGAGACTCTTCCCAATACTAAAATGCACAAAAAAGAAGAATTTTTATGATAAATTTCCACTTGCACATACACATTAAATTTCCTTGCTGAAAAGGAGCGAAAATGAGGAGATGAAAATTGCGAAAAGTTTATAAGTTATTAAGCAAATTACAGCATCAAATTACAGCTATTTAGGTATGAAAGAGTGTTCGTGTGCGTAGACACAGGAAAAAGAGAAAGTTTTTGCAGCACGAGAGAAATCACGGAACTGAAGGAAGAAGAAAAAGTTGAAGGGAAATAAAATTTGTTTAGCTTAAATAAATTAAATATGCTAGGTGGACTGAAGGGAGGAATTTGTTAATGAGAACAAATTTAATAGCAGTGAATGCTCGTAGATTGTTGCTCTAATTTTTATTCATTAGATTCACTAAATTAAATTTCTTGAAAATCATATTCACACCAATTTTAATTGTGTGTGAATATATTGTTTTTGGTATTTCAGTGAAACTACTTTTTTGGACTTGCTGCTTCAGGCTTACGGAATCGACCCATAATGTTCAGTATGGAAAGTCTGTGCCTAAAATTACCAATTTAACAGTGAAAACCGCATCTCGATTGGTGCTTCCATTGCCGAGAAATCTCAAAAAAACACTTTCTGTCCTTTAGCAAGTTAGTTAGTTAGTTAGTTACGTTCCGCGATAACTCGATTCAAACTCAATATTAAGACTTCCGGTTTTTTGCATCTGATAGATATTGTGTATGGCAAGAGCTGTATAGTTTTTGGAGTCATGAGATGCTTCCAGTAAGGCACACGGAACGAAAAAGTGCTATTTTTGGTCAAATTATAGCCGATTGTTGCAAAACACATTTTATTTTTTTCATAGAAAAGGAATATTTTGACCAAATGAGCTGAAATTTGGTATGTAGGTTCCTTAGCTGTGCCTGAATATGGAACCAACGCCATTTTGGATTTCGAGGGGCTAGAAGCTACGCCAAATTGATTTTTGCTTTAACTTTGACCAAATGAGCTGAAATTTGGTATATAGGTTCCTTTGCTGTGTCTGAATATGGAACCGACGCCATTTTGGATTTCGAGGGGCTAGAAGCTACGCCAAATTGATTTTTGCTTTAACTTTGACCAAATGAGCTGAAATTTGGTATGTAGGTTCCTTAGCTGTGCCTGAATATGGAACCGACGCCATTTTGGATTTCGAGGGGCTAAAAGCTACGCCAAATTGATTTTTGCTCTAATTTTGACCAAATGAGCTGAAATTTGGTATGTAGGTTCCTTAGCTATGCATAAATATGGAACCGATGCCATTTTGGATTTTGAGGGGTCAGAAGCTACGCCAAATTCATTTTTGCTTTAACTTTGACCAAATGAGCTGAAATTTGGTATGTAGGTTCCTTAGCTGTGCCTGAATATGGAACCGACGCCATTTTGGATTTCGAGGGGCTAGAAGCTACGCAAAATTGATTTTTGCTCTAATTTTAACCAAATGAGCTAAAATTTGGTATGTAGGTTCCTTAGCTGTGTCTGAATATGGAACCGACACCATTTTGGATTTCGAGGGGCTAGAAGCTACGCAAAATTGATTTTAGCTTTAACTTTCACCAAATGAGCTGAAATTTGATATGTATGCTCCTTAGCTGTGCCTGAATGTGGAGCTGACGCCATTTTGGATTTAGATGGGCTAGAAGCTACGTCAAACTCATTTTTTCTCTAATTTTGATATTTTTGACTAAATAAGCTAAAACTTTACGATTTTTCGTAAGTCTTGTTAGTAACATAATACTAAGCTATGAATGAAAAAACTTGAAACGGTGTGAATATGCCCATGAAGCGTGATCGCTTCATTACTAGTTTATGTTTGGAATTTGTCTAGAAATTCTCTAAAAATAGACGCTGAAATGAAGAATTTTTGTAGTCTCGGATTTCTGAGCCATAAACATTCTTGCCTAATTAATTTGTTTTTGTTGGGTTTCAATTAAAATTTTTGTTTTCGAAACTGAAAGTTTCGTGGAAGGAAAATGTGTTTTGATGATGGAACATCAATTTTACGTCATAATTAATTTTATGTATCAAAACCAAATTCTAATTTTTTTTATAATTTATTTAAATAAACAAAATCTTTCCAACGGTTTTCAAAATTTCAAATTTCTCAACTTTTAAAATTTAAATTTTTTAACGGTTTTCGAAATTTCAATCAAAATCTTCTTAAAGATTAAAAATTTCAGCAAAATTAAAATTTCTCACAAAAATTATAACTAACAAAATTGATGCTGCAAATTTAATTATCTTATCTTGTTTACTGCCAAATGTTTTTTTGCTGACTTGATTTTCTAACGAAATTTGATTTTTTTTATTAAATCAATTTCACATGATCAATTTTGTCTAAACATAAAAAAAACTTCATTTTCAATTTGTTATTTATTGAATAAACGAGAGAAATTTTTTATCCACATAAAAAGACATTCGTCTAGACTTTTGACGTAGAAAATATTCGCTTCATTTTCTCTGAGGCGATGATGCTAAAAAATTATCTTTCCTTTTTTTATGTGCAATAAGAGTTTGGTGACATATTGAAATGTCAATTGAGTTTCAGGGTTTCGATTCGTAATTAATTTAGTTTTATTGAAACTTTTTTTTTACTATTGTTTTTAAATCTGATAGATGATTCAATGACATTTCTAGGAGAAAGATTTTTTTTGCTTCGTTGAAAACTTAATGACGTTATTCATAAGAGACATATGATTTTGAATTGCTGATTGATTATTGAAATACAGGCGGCAGAGATGTTTTCAGTAAGGAGAGAATTTCTTCAATTTGGTCGGATTTTTCACATACCACAAGTCTACACATAGTCGAATATTGCCTACCGCATACATACATATCTTAATATGTAGATATAAAAATTTAACAAACAAATAAATTCTAATTGAATTTTTTTTCATTTAACGGAATTTTGTGATTTGAATTTCAAAACCTTACAATTTCTGAATTTACAGAGGGGTCGTGCAGATATTACGTAACGCTTAGGGAGGGGGAGAGTTCAAAGTTTTGTTACGATTCATATTTTCTCACAAATTTTGTTACAAAGAGGGGAGGGGGGTGGTGGAGTTGTCAAAATGAGATGATGAAGGGTCTGAGATTTTGTAAAGAATTTTTTTTTCGTTAAAAATTTGAAACGAGAGGGAGGGGGGTCTAAAAATTCACTGTTTTGTGTAACGTAATAAGTGAATGACCCTTAGGAGTTTTCTTGAAAAAAAAACCCAAAACACCCCCTAAATTTTTGTTTTCATACATAAAAATTTCAAAACACCCCATCGTAAAATTTAAAATAATTCATATGTGTATTAGTTTTCATATCAAACTATTGCTGTATTCATAAACAAAGTGTATCTGTCTTAATTAAAATTTTATATTCCATATTTTCATATTTTATTGCAAAATTTATTCATATATTTTGTAAATAGTTTGTTCGCAATTAAAATAATATCAAAATTTGTACAAGCAGAATGTAATCCGAAAAATAACAAAATGATATTTCCAACATATTTATTATGTGCAAAATAATCCATTCGAAAAACTTTTACTTGTAATCAAAATCCCTAAATGCAAACTTTTCACTTACTTCCTACAATTACATCATCATAACAATCTCTATCTGTCTCTATCATCCTCATCAGCAGCAACATCAGCAAATAGAACGAATAGCAGTTACAAAAGAATGTATGTCGTTGCAATTAAAAGCTCAACTCGAAATAGCACAATAATTATTGTGAGAGAAACTTTATTCATGCTCTGTTCCGTTGTGAATGTGTGAGTTTATGATAATTATACTGCATCATGAATAGCATTAGCAATAAAATCATAAGAATAACTCATATTGTTTGTTTTATTGCTGACGAATTGCATTTTCAATAGAGATAAGATGAAAGAGTCGAGATGATGAGAAATGTTAAACATTCATCCATTTTGAGTCAACTATTTCTTTTAGTTGTTGTCAAGTCAAACGGATAATAAAAGTTTTATGATGATAGAGGAAAAAATTCTTTCATTTTCTTTATTTTCTTTTACTCTCTTAAAATAAAAGGTGCTATTTATGGATTCTTTTATAATGATCTTATTTAATTTTTAGCACGACATCTAATTTTATAGTTTTTGTTTGATTCGTTCAATTTGCTCGCTTTTCATTCAAATTTATCAATTTTAGTTCAACGGGTTTTTCATATTTGAATATAGTTGATTCAGTTTTAGTCAGGGTTTTCGTTAAATTGAACGAAAGAAGCTTTTGCACTTTTTATTTTCACATTTCGTGCTGGAAAATGCAATATTATTTTAAAAGTGAGTTTAATTAAGTTTAACAGAATTTTATGATGAACCCTACCCAACCCTACCTCGAGTATGGAGGGTATACCCTAGGGTAAGGTAGTTTGGGGTACACTGGGTGATCCTACCCTAGAGTATACCCTACTTACTCGTAGGAGGGTAGGTTACCCCGGGTAGTCCTAGAAACCGGCCCCTAGCTTTAATAAACAAGTAATTTTTAAAACTAGAGGAGAATTGGGTGTTCTAAGCAGGTTCAAGTAAATATTTCCGTTTTTTTCCAAACACCTACTTTGAAAAGAGTTTATTTTTTAAATTCTTTAAAATCACAATAGTTTAATGAAAACAAAAATCCAAAATCATTTTTTATCTTAACTGCATTTAAAGTATTTTGCTACAAGTTACTGCATTAGCCTCAGTTGGATAGACATAATAATTGTAAATGGATGAATAAATCAGTTCAAAGAAATAAAAATATTCAACAAAAAAAGAAATTTTTTCTAAATGAAAGGCTTGAGTTACTGCTGTGCCATAGATGAAAGTTGCTCATGTGCCCAATTGTTTCCATACGACAATGATGATGATAAAGTTTCTCATGCTAGAAAATTCTTAAATAATGTCGAGGAACTGAGCACAAAGAAAAGATGTAGAATGAAAATTCATTTAAGTACGTACATAGATGAAGTCACTGCATAAATTGTGATATTGCTGTGTTATGTTTAAAAGAGGTTATCAAATTAAGTAAATTTTATGGGGACATAAAGGCAAGTGGAGTCAAGTTAGTAAGTAACTCAAAAAGATTTAAAGTCTATGCGAGTATGTCGCACGAGGATGACTAAGAAGGAGCACAAGAAATAGGAAAAGTTTGCATTTTATTGTGTCTAATGGCTGGGAAAAGGAAAATTTAATTGAGAAGAAAAGGCAAAGAGAAGATTTAGGAACAGAAAAGTTTTCTCTGTGTCCTTAAATATTTTACAAGATTTTTACGGAAATAAAAAAAAAGAATACAAAGTTTGAAAATTAAAAAAAAGATTTATTTTATAAATCACGGCATGTGGATGAGAAAAAAGAAAGAAAAATGATCATAAAAGTTTGTCAAGATGAGAAATAAATTTTTTTTGAGGATTTCTGAGAGATGCTTCAATAATCAAGTCTTCTGGTAAAGTTTCAAAATTTTTTTAATTAGATGTGGCATGTGTAAGAAATTAAAGTTTTGCATGTGTAGCTGTTGATTGAAACTAATTTTGATGTTTTGAGGATTTTATAGTAAACAAGGATTTGACTAAAATAAATTTTTCCCCGGGTCATTCTGATATTAGGTAATGCAAAAATAGTCATTTTTGACCCATCCCCATAACAAATTTCGTTAGAAAACTTGAAATTTTTAATTTGAAGCGTAACAAAACCAGAGACCTTCTTGCTTCACCCTGAGCAATTCATAATATCCGAACAATCTCTCAGGTTTGTATTATTCCTTAAAAACTTGAACGTTGCAACCTCAAAGCTATCACGCCCTAACTAACAAAGAGTTAGATCTGTGCAAGAAATTTGACCAATTATCAAGCTCTGATCTAGATTTTTGAGGATTAGGGATGAAATCATTCCTTTTTTGAAATATTGGATGCCAATAACTTCTCGAACATTGTATTGACCCAAGAATCACATCTAAAATACAATTCAAAGATTGTTGAAGTGGGTCTAAGTCTCTTGTAGGATTCGAAAATAGGTCCTTTCAAAAGTTACAGTCTATTACCTCACTCTTGACCCTTTATGGATCTCACACGTGCAGATTAACAAACATAAGTCTCGATATGCCAGAAAGTGCTCTTATAAGTCAGTGATTCTTAATATCCAGCCTTGAAAACAAGGTGGTATAATGAACAGACTCCATACTAGAGCTCGAAATCGTCTCAGATATTGTATAATGCATACAAAATTTGGGTTGATTTCGAGCTGTGTTCCATAAAAATTCCGAAAAATTGAGTCAATTTGTATGAAATACTGAAGTGCTGCCTTGTTTCGTAGCACATTGATGTAATTTTATTTATTGAACTTGTTTGGTCTCAAATCTGCGTACAGCTAATTAAATTACGCCAAAATCGCAGCTATTATAGATTGCAGATCCATAAAATGCCTTTCTCAGCCATTTTTCTCGTACACCTAGGTAAACCTATAAAGCAAAAACAGTTCAAACGAAAACCAAAACTAAGTGACGAAAAGACTTCAAGTCTGGTTCCTTAAAAACCAACCTCAGGAATATGTATTTTGAATTTTTTGTACATACTTAATATACAGATATAAAATTAATCATTTAAAATAAAAAAAAGGTCGTATATATCAATTGAGGGAGGTCATGGACCCTCAGACGATAACATTTGCCAATTTTTTAATACCAAGTACGATTTTTGAAATTTAAATCTAAATTTTAATTAAAAATAAAAACGAAAGTTCCACCCCTGAAAAATTGTATGAAGTTTTATCAGCAAAAATTAATGAGCTCTGGATGAGTAAACTGTTGATAGCATTTCAACTATAATCTAACTTTTTCTACTCAAATCTTTTGTTAAAGTTGAAAGAGTTCTCTCAACTCCATCCATCCTTGTTGAAAAGTTTTTATTTTGACAAAAACTTATACGCTGAACATAATCACTAGAATTATCATGACAAAGACGCTCACAATGCTCATCCTACGTTGTCGTCATTGTCGTGCTTTCAGAAGTTACATGAGTTATATCATCTATAAGTAAAAAGGCAAAACTTTTAAATAAAATGCGATAAAAGTTTATAAAGCTTCTTACAAAGCTAAGCATATCTCTCTTTTCAAGTAAATAAATCTTAGCATGAAAAACAATATGAGATGGCAAAGACAAAATTGCAGGGCAGGAATAAAAAGAAATAAGAGAGAATGAAAGAAGAGATTTTAAAAGCTTTTTGATCGCATTGAAAGATATAAAGTCACGCACTTTTCTCAATTGTAATTCACATATTTTTTATGAGATTTTTGAAAATTTTCTGCCTTCTTTTGTCATTCTTTTTAGGGACATGTTCATAAATGACGTCCATAAGAACAGTAGCCCAGTTTTTGTCGCCCACGCTAAATCATATTTATTTGGTTTTTCAGTCAGCTCCCAGAGCACCGATGCCCCCCTTCTTACACCACTGCATAAGAAATATGATTTTTTGATCCACTTTCTCAGATTCAAGGATAAACTCAATGGTGGTATAGAGCAAGTGCTTTTATGTTAGACGTCATAATTGAATGAACCATTATGTGATGCTAGATGACTTCCATTTAGTCTTTAATGTACTTAAAACTTTTTAGGTCGTTCTTAAATTATGTCACGCACAATACGACTTTTTTCTTTCAGTTATAAAATATTTTCTAAAGAAAATTTTTTGTTGTTTTTTGACTGTCCCTAATTCTTCAATCCTCTCCACAGGGGAGTATTCAAGGTGGATTTTGGGGGTCAACCCCCTCCCCACTTTTGAGAAAAAAATTTTTTGGATACACCCCTGCCTCTCCCAATAAAGGGTGACGTAATTTTTGAACAACCCCTTAAACATTTTGCTATATTTCATGGACCAATTTAAAACAGATTTAATTCGAGGAAATGGAATGAATGAGTTATATGCAATACGCTTACAATTTGATAGCTGTTGCCACTAATTTATTGAACTGAGATTCATTATTTATGAAAGTAGTCAGTACTTTCGATTTTACTTGCATTTATTTTTTGTTGAGTTTTAGTCGTAGGTTAAATGAAAAATCAAGTTTGTGTTGATTACAAAATTTGAGATTCAGAGTCCATATTAGACAGAGTCAATCAGATGTCAAGTTATTGTCTTTAAAGCAGCAGTTTAAGCTAGAAATTTTTCAAGAGAGGAGTCTGACCACCTATATACTTATAAAAATATTTTTAGAACCCTGTGTTTTTAAAATTTTTTAGAAGCCACTTTAAAATTTAAAAACTTGATTTTAATTTTTTTTATGACTGTATCAATTTCAATCTTTAATTCTTCTAAAAAAAGACCAGAAATTTAAAATTTAAAACTTAAATTCTTTTAAATTTAAAACTTAAAATTTTTTAAATTTAAGATTTAAAACTTAAATTTTTTAAATTTAAGATTTAAAACTTAAAATTTAAAAACTTGATTTTAATTTTTTTATGACTGTATCAATTTCAATCTTTAATTCTTCTAAAAAAGACCAGAAATTTAAAACTTAAATTATTTTAAATTTAAAATTTAAAACTTAAATTTTTTTAAATTTAAAATTTAAAACTTAAAATTTAAAATTTAAAACTTAAAATTTAAAATTTAAAACTTAAATTTTTTAAATTTAAATTTCAAAAAAATAATTAATTTTTATTTCTGTATATTAAGTATGTACCAAAAAATTTAAATTACATTTTCTTGAGTTGTTAATTTAAATTTAAAATTTCACTAAAATATGGCAAAACGATGTTGCCAATAGTTAATACTTTCAGAATCAACAAGATACACGTGTTTGTATTAGACCACCTACACATATTGTTCAAAAACAAGCTTTAAAAAATTTTCCAAGGAAAATTCTTCACCAGCAAGCTATTTTCATCACATTTTTCACCTTAAAAAGGAGTTAGGTCCAAATGATTTCACATAAAGTGATTAATTCTCAATTTTCTTCGAATTTCCTTCTCACGAAAGTAAACAAAATAGAAGCAAAATATTTACCGCATGGGCCATGGTATAGATAATGATTGCGATGATGATGATGATTTCCATTCACACAGTAAAACAGCCTAGCAGAGTATGAGGTGAATTACAAAACTTTTTTTTCTCCCATCTCGTGTCTATAAAATATGGAGAATGAAAGAAAAAACCGCTATAACTCAAAAAATAATTTCATTTTGATGGCGAATTGATGTTCATTAATCATGGTTTGTATCAAGCTATGGATGGCGGAGGAGAAAGGGATATCAGAGTGAAAAAAAATGTTGGAATGAAGGAAACGAGGAAGATAAAAATAGCAATGAATAGATGAAGTTTAGAAAAAAGGAAGCGTGAATATAAATGAAGGGTTGTTGCTGACGGTGATGATGACGATGGGGAAAAAATCGGTTTAATTTTTCTTCTTTCCTTAGCACTCAAAAAAGTGTCCTCAAGTTTCAAGCTTTCTTATTCCATCCAAAGTACTATTAATTATTAATTATGTTTGAAGCGAGAGAATTTTTTTGGGGCTTTTCTAAATTCAATTAGTTTAAATTGTTCCATGTTCTTGGAATATTTCTCACAGATTTGATAATTTATCATGGAGGCCACTTATCGATTAGAAAATTAGGTTATGACGCTGATATTATATTTAGGAAGTTTTTCACGTCAAAAAAGTTTTTATTATTGTTTGTAGACAAAAGTATATTTCAAGTTAAATTATTAATTGCCTGGAGCTTCATTCTTTAAATTATGATAATTATTTTTAAAGATATTCGAGTTTCTATTTGGAGAAACAATGAGCAGAAAAGCTTTTAAGAATTAGATTCAGAATTAGGTCCATATTTTATTATAGAGGAAGAAGGGGGTCCTAAAAGTAGGGACCAGGAATTTTTTTAAAAAAATATCGGACAAAAAGAAAATTTAACCATTATTAACGTTTTTAGCAGAAATTTGTTTATTTTTGTGAATTTTGTCACATATTTTTACTTTTTCTAGTAAAAAAGTACGGAAAAAGTAAAAAAGTTAGAGCTTTGGATGAGACTTGAACCCATGACT
This sequence comes from Chironomus tentans, assembly GCA_963573255.1. Lineage (NCBI taxonomy): Eukaryota > Metazoa > Arthropoda > Insecta > Diptera > Chironomidae > Chironomus > Chironomus tentans. The sequence continues at coordinate 13,623,425 of OY754303.1, forward strand.
TCAAATTTCTTGACCGAAAAATGGTTTATTTCTTTGAAATTTTCAAAATTTTTGAAATACATGACAATTTTGAACAAATACAGGATAACGGACATTTTGCGAAAATACAGAAATGTCTGTTGAAAAAACACGCAGATGGTCACCCAGATGGAACATTCTCCCAACTTAAGTTTAAAAGCCAATGTTCTAACTAAAAATTCAGTTTCAGATGCGAATTCACCAATTTAATTTTGAAGTCTGAACAAACATCTTTCTCTATCTCTCAATTACACTATATCCAAGCATGACCCAATTCACGTGACTTTCCCACCAACATCACTGCAAATGTAAAAGAGATTCTAATTTTCAATTCGAAATGTGCGACCATTATTTTCCTGTATTTAATTAAACATTTTCCTCATCTCTCATCCGAAAGTGTTGATGATCTTGAATTTAAATTTCAAAGCACGATGTCGGTTTCCTTTCTACTCCGTAAAGTACATTCTGCCACCCTCAAGCTGAATTTTTTTACATTTCTTTTTCTGCAATTCAACAAACCACAAGCAAAAAAAATAAGCAGCATCAGCAACAGCGCGATGGCATAAAGAGTTTTTTTTATTTGTGAAACGGAAAAAATAAAATATCGAGTGGTTTGAGGTTTGAAATGTGATTCAACGTGAGAAATATTGGCGTATAATTTATTTCCATTTCACTGGCATGAGCCAATCTTTAGCGGATTTTTAAGTGGAAGGAAATAGTTGAGGGTGTCACTTTTTCTTTTTGTTCAACAATCTATGTTGGATATTAGACAGGGTCACTGTTTTGGGGCTTGTTTCTAGGGCTACCCGAAATACCCTACCCTAGGTAGATGATTATAGGGTAAGTGGAGCACCAAACATGGCCCTAGATACTGGCCCTTTGATTGTTTGGCTACAGGATTTGAAGTTTTAAAAATGTTATCATGTGGATATGTTATGGTATATACACAAGAAACCGATGTCTAAAGTTACTAGGTTTGAACAATTTCCTCATCCCATGATTTGCGAGAAAGAACAAGTCCAAATAATTCCTGTTAAATATTGAAATTCTCTTTGGGGTCGTTCACTTATTACGTTACGCAAAAAAACGATTTTTTCTTTGTTTGACCTGTTACAAAATCTCAGACCCCCCCCCCCCCCCTCCCCCCTAAAAAGCGAACGTAATAAGTGAACGACCCCTTTCAGGATCCTCATACTTCAGTAGTTCTGTTTTCAGTCTTCTTATGGAAGTTATTGAGTCTAAGATAGTCTAAGAGACACTTTGATATGTAAAATCTCACAAAATTAGACAACGTTCTAGCTGATCTTCAAAAATCTACTTCCAATCCTTAAGAAATGCTGACAAAATCACTTTTTTTCTTCAAAATTTTCAACTTAATAATGTTTCTTACTTGCTACCTTGCATAACGGTGCAATAGATGTTATGGAATGCAAAAAAAAATCATTTCCCTATTTGCGATTGAAAATAAAGATAGATGCGATATATGAACGACATGTGATGTAGAACATTGGCTTATTGCTGTTGATCCTTATAACATATACATATACATATTCATGTTCTTTTAGACATATTGCATATTTGCCTTTACCTCGCTTTTCTGTCGATACAATTTCTATTCAATTTTTATTCCAAAGCTTCATCTGTGCCAAAAATAAGGATAAAAATTGACAGTTAGAAAAATATGATTCATTCTACAATGTCTCGTTAGAATGTCAGTCACAATGAACATTTTTAAATGCAACGGATTGTCGTTGAATGTGAATTTCAACGTTTAACGCCTAAGCATTATGTCTACATGCATAAACGTGAAATACAAAAGAAATGCATTTAAAAAAAATTTGAAAGGATTAGGCAAATTGTATTGCGAGAACTGGAAAATAGTGACGATTTAATCTTTTTCAATTTTTATTGATTTATGATGGATGATGATAGCAGCTTAAAGGATATGATTGTTCTGAATTGGTAGATTGTAGAAACGGATGCATAAATAAGGTTGCCATGATAACGTTAAAATTTTTCGAAAGAACATTGAACATCAAACCTGCCGATGACAGGCAACTTAGAGCTAGTGGACCTACCTATGGTTAATGGAAGAAAATGATTACGTAATTTTTTTTGACAATTTCCACCAAATATCCAATTTAGATGTCTATTCGAGTAAAATAAAATTGTATCATGTGACAGCAATGTGACAGCCACTAACGTCGTTCTCATGTAATATCCATAAAACTGTCATTCGACAGCTTTACAACTGTTATTCATATTATGCTTCACTCGAGTGCTAGATTTATCAATCCAGTATATTCTAGAAAAAAATAAGCTCCAAAAAGTTGAAAATGTAAGAAATTTCTTGTTTATATTTCCAACTTTTTGAAGCTATATTTTATTTACTGACCATTAATTTTAGGTCCATTAAAAAACTTCCTACATACTGTGATCATGAGATCCTTAATTAAGTTAACAATCTCATCTTCTGAGAAGGAAAGTATCAATTTTTTTAAAAAAATTATTTCAATACATTTTCAATTCAGGTCCTTCTGAAAAATTTGTTTGTTTTTCTTCAAAAAGTTCATCTTTTTGCTGAATGATGGAAATTTATTTTTTAGGAACTTGTTCAAGTGTTTGTTCTTAATAAGTCCATAAAGCAAATTAGATTAAACTAGAATTTTGAAAATTCATGTAGGTGGAATTAATGGACTAAAATGAACGTAAATACATAAACAAATGTCCTGTGACCGGTTTCTTGGGTATACCCTTGCCATACTAAAGATAATAACTCGGGTGACAGCATAACAAGGGGTCGATCTTACGGGGTGTCTCTTAAAAGTGCCATAAAATCTCTAAAATGTCATAAAAATGAAAAAATCTTAATTAAACACTGTTGGGTGTATCGGATAAAATGGACCTTAGAATGAATCACGTCTTAATGGCTTACGTAACATATAATTAGCGCATTACGTTGGTGAAAATTGAAGAGGGAGTTGAACGATGGGGTACGAGGGGGCTCTTGGAATGGGGGGTCAGGGGGATTGTAGGTGAAACGGGGGGGGGATAAATTTTTTAAACATTTATTTTACAAATACTTTTAACCGTTATTTTAAAATATTTTCTGACCGTTATTTTTTCAAATAATTCAAATATTCTTTAAAAGTTAGTTTTTCGTGCGCAGTAGTTCAGGAAAATGCACTTCCGTTCCGCAGCCCGTGGACGTATCACTAGTTAGTTACTCGCTTTTTTTTCGTCTGCCCATCATCATACACAGATGTCCAGTAAACAAGTGAACCTCCTATTCATGGTAATTTATTCAAGTTATGCTCTCTTGTCATATCAATTATTTTTCACATTAAGTATAACATCAAATCTGCAGTATGAAATTAAAATCCAAAATCACTAGCCATCAACTGAGAAAAATAAATAAGATGCTGCTTATCTAGCTGTAAACATTGAAAACATAATCATATCATTTCATTTATTAAAGTCATTTGAAAGCTTCAGCATTATCCAAAAAAAGCTATTGACACTGTTATAGCAAACATTTATTGAAACTTATAGCATGACGAGTGAACGAGAGGGAGTAGAAACAGCTTGTCTATATCAAAAAGGTTATCAGAGGACATAGACTGACACACATTTCTTTCAGCAAAAGGATCTACGTACATGTGTGATGAAAATTTATGGAATAAAAAATTTGTTCTCGACATGCTAGAGCTACACAAGCTTGAATGTCTACGTTTAAATAAACGAAAATGAGTGCAGAAAACTTTTTTTCTCTCTTTTATCGTGCCAATGACATGATGATGGAAATGAAGATACAGAAAATTTAACCACAGATATGATTTGATGGTCTTTTCATTGAGTATAAAGAGACGAGGAAGAAAATGTTGAAAAAAGTTTGCTCTTCATCATGGCAGTTGCACTTCAATCTTGATAAAAAATTTTTTTGATGCCGTTTTTTTATCATGCAAAAATAAATGCTGATTTTTTCCCCCTTTCAACTTCAGCTTTATTTGCTTACGAATGTAAGTAAGCGTAATTTTTTATATACTTATGAAGGAGTCTGTTAGCAGATTAAGTAACGCTAAATGTGGAAGTTTTATCAAATTCATGTCTTTTTCTGTAAGAAATTTTAGGTATTCCGGATGGTATAAAAATGTGGCATCATGCCAGCGTGAACCTGACGTGGGGTAAGGTTCGAGGGGTGAAATTCGGTGTCGTTGACCTGGTGTATCATTTTACCCCTTGCACCATCCAGTAATATCGCTCAGCGCTTGGGTCTACTGCTTAAAGTGAGATCCAAATCATTCTTTTGATGTCATTGCTTTTTAAAGCCTGCAATAGGGACTAAGAGTTTGTATTCCAGCAAATATGATTCAAAAAAGAAAAAAAAATTCCCGGTCGAGTCTTAAAGCCTTGATGGCTGTATTGATGTTCAGTAATCAGGTATCGAATCTTCAACCACCTAACATTCCGCTCTTCTCCCATTACTTACTGTTGTTTCTATGTGGAGCCTAGTTGTCAAGAAAAGGCTTTCCACCATACTGTTGCTGACTTTGCAACTCTGGTTGTCTGGGGCATCAAACCATATTTATGCAAATCTGACAGTGCAGGAGTAAAGCATTGCACAATGCTCACGTCATTACAGTAGACTAGTTCGAACAAATTTTCTCTAAGCATTACACAATATATGAACAACCCCTTGAAATGACGACAAGGCATAGAAACCTCATGAATGACATTAAAATGAATTATAAAATTTTGAAGAAGAAGAAAAGTCAGTCATAACTGTGTGCTGTGGGGGAAGTTTAATTTTTTTATATTTTATTTTATTTACTTTTCTTTTTTGAATTTTTTTTACACGTCTTGAATCGTTAAACAAATGTAAATTTATAGAAAAATACAGGGGGAAAACCACTTGGTGGAAAAAATTTCCACCGGACCTGGTGAAATTTTTTTAGAAAACATCTAGGCTCAAACTTTTGGTCCTATCTTGAGCAGAACCATAATATAAGATATTCTGACACCGTTTCCACCAACCAATATTTAAGGACACAAAATTATTGCACAAAATGTGGTTGGTGGAAAAAAATTTTTTGGTGGAAAATGACTTTTTTCCACCAAGTGGTTTTCCCCCTGGAAAAATATTTGTACATCGTACATAAAATATATCAGCATATGTAAAGGTATGAAAGGTAAGTCATAGGAAATGAGAGTTCACATGATAAAAAAATATTCGTCATTCGCAAATAGATTTTTATGAGCGTTGCGCTGAATATACATCAATTACAAACTCCTTCCATTTTTAGGTTATGTTTCAAAGTTTTAAACATGACCGAATAATTTTGTTCAATTTTTTTTGTATTAAATTAAATATTTACGGGCGACGAAAACCCTTTCTATGCCACTGATTCTTCTAATCGTCTTTCATTAGTTAATGACTTAAAAAGTCACAAAAACTTGAGCAGATCTTAAAGATTGAAGATTGTATCATTGGGTTTTGAGGATCAAATCCCCTCCTTGTATGGAAAATTTTTATAGCGTTATTTTACCTAGGCTTATTTTCTCGACAACTTAAAAATAAAAATTAATTTTCATTTTTCTGCCTTTTTTTTGTCTCCAAAAATAAAATCACAATACTCAGAAATCAAAAATGAACGAAAACAGCAAATTTCAAAGCTTGTGAAAATTCCTTTTGATGTTAACATTTTGTTGCTGTGATTGCTCGTGTTATTCTCACAATTTATTTAAGCATCGTGCCTATATTTAAATGACGCAAGTAACAAGAACAAGAACGAAATCAGCGAGGCTTTGAGAAATTGGAAGCAAAAAATTCAATTTCCGTTTATCAATTATCGCAAAACATGAGAAATATAAGCATGAAAAAAATCTCTCTTGCTTCTCTATGTATAACTAGCTCTCATTTCAAAAGATATGACAGCGTCAATGAAAAAAAAGCGACGAGATCAGAATTGAAATTCCTTTTTGTTATCCGCGTATTTTGTTTAGCATTCAAAGCATTTCAACGAAATTAATTGCGACTCTTAAGATAATCAGTAATATTACATTAATTATATAGAATATTTTTTCCCTTGTCATTTGGCATTGAAAACGGAAATTTCTTGTAAAAAGGAAAATTTATGGGGAAAAAGATAAACAAAGCAAAGCGGAAGAAAGAGGAAGATTCTTTTGAGCTAATTCAGGCATTGACATTTTAATTTAATTGATGCTTAATGAGTAAATATTTATTTTGACACAATTCCTATTTTGCGTGATGTTTAATTTTTGTGATACTATTGTTATACCGTAATTTATGGGGTGTATTCAAATCAGTTGCGTAGCAAGAGGTTTTAACATCTAGAGTCAAAACAGAAATTTTCACTTTCGAAAATCAAATTTTTAACTTTCGAAAATCAAAATTTTCACTTTTGAAAATCAAAATTTTCACTTTTGAAAATCAAAATTTTTATTTTCGAAAATCAAAATTCTACTTTCGAAAATCAATATTTCTAATTTCGAAAATCAAATTTTTAACTTTCCAAAAACAAAATCTTAAATTTCAAAAAACAAAATATTAACTTTCCAAAATCAAATTTTTAACTTTCGAAAAACAAATTTTTTTTAAAATTAATTTCAAATATCAAAACTTTATTAAAAGTATAAATTTTTTTCAAATTAAAACAATTAATTTAAAAACAAAAAAAAATATTTTTAATAAAATTTTAATATTTAAAATATAAAATTTATAAATTCTTTTATGGAATTAAAAAAAATAATTTAACTTCCTACATTTCAAAATATCAGAAAAGAAATTCCATCAATTTAGAATAAAATTTAAATATTTAATCAGCCTAATTGCTGCAATTAAAATCTTTACATTTTCCAAACATTAAATGTGTTCCTGGCAATTTTTTAATCCTCAATTCTTGCACATCTTTCTTAAAATCTTCACTCCCCCATTAAAGAAGCAGACGACGGAAGATGTTATTAATTTAAGACGGGATGAAAACTGTTTTTTCCTACTTCACGGTCTTCTGATACTAATCGTATCATTTGAGTAGATATAAAGCGAAAGCAAAGGGAAAGAGGAAAAAGAAAAAAAGTCCATTTTAATGCTATTCGGAGAAATTCTCGACTGCTTTGTGTCTTTTTCTCTTAGTCAGCAAATGCCAGAGGAAGGCTGAGAATTTACACATAAATATAGACATTTTGAGACAATGTATAAGTTTTGCAGGGTTGTTGAGTTGATTTGTGCTTAATACTTGACTTTTTAATAATATAAATTAGAATTTTTGAAAGTAAAAGTTTTGTTTTTCTAAAATAAAAGTTTTGATTTTTGAAAGTTAAAAATTTGATAAAAATAATTTTGTTTTTTTAATTAAAAGTTTTGTGTTGTCCAAATTAAAAATTTTGTTTAACGAAAATTAAAAATTTGATTTTCGAATGTGAAATTTTTCTTTTTCGAAACTGAAGATTTTGTTTTTTGAAATTTAAAGTTTTTGTTTTTTGAAAGTTAAAAATTAAAAATTTTGTTTTTCGAATTAAAATAACACAAAATTAAACATCTTGTTTTACGAAATTTAAAATTTTATTTTCGAATGTGAAATTTTTCTTTTCCAAAAGTGAAGATTTTGTTTTTTGAATGCTAAAAATTTGATTTTCGAAAGTTATAATTTTGCTTTTCAAATGTAAATTTTTTTTGTTTTAATGTAAATTTTAATAAATATTTTAGATCACTAACTCTGGACAAAAAAATGTCCTCTTAACCCCTGAAAATCATTTCTAGCCAGCAGAAAGCAGAATAATGAAAATATTTTTGTCCATGTCCTTGAAATGCTTACGAAAACCTTAATGTATCTACTCTATCTTCATTTATTAATAGAATGCTCAATCTAAGAAGAAAATTCTTTTATTCCATCGTCTTTCCAGTCAATTCATGGCTTTCTCTAACTTTTCATTGTTCACTTGATTTCAGAAAATAAGAAAGGAGGAGGCACAGCAGTAGCTACTAGCTACTTCTGCTGATATTTCAACAATAAGAAATGAAATTGAAGAAGTAGAAAAATAATGGAAATCGATTCGTAAGAATGATAAGATAACAGCTTGAATAATTTATGAGCGAATTGACAAATAATAGAAAATGGAATTTTCAAACAATTTTCTTTGTCACATAAACAAAAGTGAGAAAATTTGTTTCGTATGCGTGTTTCCAAGCCAATCAATTTCTCAAACAAATATCTGTCGAGAATAAATATAAATAATAAATATGTACATGAACAGGAACAAAGAACAAATTTTTCATTCGCTTTGATCAAAATCAAAATTGATTGTTATTCTTTTTGCTTCAATTTCTTTAATGTTTTGTAATTTACGTTTCTAAATTGGTAGCAAAGCGATCTGTAAAATATGTCCCGTGCATCAATATTTTATTCAAGAAGCTTTTCATGCTAAAAAGCTTGCAAATGGCAATACATTATTGTGGGATGTATTTTTATTGGGTGTCTTTAACACAGTTGCACAATTAGTGCCAGGGAGGGGTTGGCATGAATGAGGTTTTGGGTACATACTCGAAAAGCAAAGCTCTAGGGCTGGTTGCTTGGTACATTCTATGGTTTATAATACCCCAGGGAATGGTATGTTCGGGAGTATATCCTAAGGTTACCCCATGGGTATGACCAAGGGATACGCTAAGAGTATGACCTAGAGAACAACTAGGATGGGGTATGTGGTGCTGGGTGTCGTCCTTAGACTACCGTTTTTAGCCCAGACTACAATATTTATAAATGTAAACCCTCCTAGGTTATGATAAAATCGCATTATTAGATCTTTGACCTTAAAAAAAGTACCAAAAAGTATGTCACAAAAGGAGAAACTTCTAAAAACACTGATGTAACTTCTCAACAACACAACGACAAAGTCAAGAGTCCAAATCATAAAAGATTCTCTTTAACTTTGCATTCAAAACCCATTTAAATTAAAAAATCTAGTAAAAACGTTTGTTGTTCTTTTGTGAATAATAAGAGAGCATACGGAAAGAGTTGTATAACTCATTAAGTATACAAAAAGGGGAAGTAATAAAAATGAGTGAAGAAGAAAAATAAGAACAAGAAACAATGAGAGGAAAAGCGGAAAATGTAGGGAGGAAAGCCTCAAGGGAAACCAACAAAAACAGAAAGAAACAAGTTAATAAACGGATGGAAAAGAAGAAGCGCCATGTAATGAGATATATATAAATATTGGTTTGAAGTACTTCTCAGAAATGTTTTTTGAAATCTTTCAGAAACTTTAAAATACGAATTCAAAGGAAAGTTTTTTGTGTCATTTATTTGGCATTGAAAATGAAATTTAAAATTAACTATAAAAATATATTTAAAAAATAACGGTCAAAATATATTTAAAAAATAACGGTCAAAATATATTTAAAAAATAACGGTCAAATAACGTAAAGAAAATGTTCAGGTTACGTAATTTTACGTAACGTAAGCCTCGTTTGGAACTATTTTGGCTGGCTTAATATTTCATTGTTTTACTAAAGACAAATCAAAACTGATTAGAATTGAACCCACGCAAAAAAGCCAATATACATGATTTTGGCTAAACCAGTAAGCACAGTCAAAAAAGCTTAATTTTCTTTTTCATCCCTAACAACGCACAATTAAGCTTTTAACTCATTAAAAAGTGCTAAAAAAATAAACATGAATAAGGAAAAAGCGAACGAAGAATTTTTTTCCAATCTTTCCATTTCACTTTTTTTGAAATGTAATTTTATGTATCTTCAATTTGCTATTCCATTTTTCCTCTTCCTTAATTTAACTCACGCACATTTTCATATTAAAAACATGATATGAAAAAAATGAGACATAGCAAGTTTTTCTTGTCTGACGGAAATAAGAAACGAGATTTTGTGTATTTCATTAAATTACAATGCATGCATACATATATGGCACAAAATATAAGCACAACTCTTCTTCATCATGTGAAGGACAAAAATTAAATTAACCGTCAAGATGTGGCATGTTGTTGAGTTCGCGTGATGCTGAAATGGGAATAAGCAATGAAGAAAATCTTCATTTTCTGTTCATTTTGCATGCTGAAAGATAAGGAAATGAACTTATACTTGTTATTTAACATAACATCACAATTTTATGATTGTACTTATGCATGTGAATGGGAATGAAATTCTTTAACTAATATAAGGTAAAATTGCTGGGGCCGGTTTCTAGGGCTACCCAGAGTAGGGTACCCTACCCACAATATAAGCACAGGTAGGGTACCCTAGGTCCCTTCACGCCATCCACCATTCTTCACCCCCAAGAAATCAAAAACTAGGACAAATATAATTTGTTTGACGAAATTTTTGAAAATGTCATCTAAAGTTTTGGACTGTTAATTCCCAACACCGACAAGGCCTGTTCAACCTTGCATTCAATTTCTTTGAGCAACTTATGTTAATCCAATGGGGGAAATTCAAGAATTGTGACCGTTAAAGTTTCCTAATAAATTTGTAAAAATTGCTTATTTGTCTGTCTGCCATACAAAAATCGAACTTAAATACCCCAGTTTCGAAAAGTCGAAAAATCAAAATACTTGAAAATAGCAGTTTTTATTGGAAATTTCAAGGAAAAGGTAATGTAATTAATCATTTGTAGCAATAACAATGCTAAATGCTTTGTGTAATCGATAAAAACATTAAGAAAATGAGTAAAAAAGTTCAACGGCTTTTTGAAATTCAAAATTTTTGAGTTGTGTATTTTAATACCCCTAGACTTTCGAAAAGTCTGGCGAACTTGAATTTCCCCCCATTGATGTTAATGAATTTAATTCTTCGAAATATTTTAATTGAAAAAGTTTTTATATCATCATGCATTAATTTTATCCGCTCGATATATGTTAATGGTAGTTGCATGATGAAAAATAATACACCATTAATTTTAATGATTATTGATGCAAAACCATAATGTTTGTGCTATTGCTACATGTGCTTAATGCCAAAGTTTGAAGTCAGTTGTTTATTAAGCAGTGATGTTCAATATGCATATTCAGTCAATATCGTCAGCTTCCTTTTAGTCGTTAAGAGCCCATGCACCCCTCCACGACATCAAAATTCAATACAAATTTTTCATTTTTTTTATTTTTAAAATCAAAAAATTAATTTTTTAAAAGAAAAATGTTCAAGACTACTCGCAAAATCAATCGTAATGTCTAAAAAAGTATAGAAATTTAAGAAATTCCACCTTTTTGTTAGAGCTCAGTCATAGCTTTTTAATATTTTTTGATCTCAATTATTCAGTTTAGATCTCAATCTGTAAAATTTATTGATGTTACTCATACAAAGAGTGACATAAATTGTTATTTTGAAAGCATTTCCTTGAAAATCCAAGAAGAATCATCTTCTTTTATTGTGAATTGTTTTTTGTCATATCCAATATTTTCGCCTTGAGTGCTTCATCTATTTTTCATCAAAGTCAAGAGTAAAATATTCCTCATAACTTTATTCTTCTTTGTCCCCTTCACATTGAAACTTTTTTGCTTACATCCTCTATGGTTGTTAAATAGAAAACTTGACAATAAGGATGGATGTATGTATCAAGATTGATATATTAAATCATATTAAATTCAATATGACTTTACTCTTCTTCCCTGTAATATTGGTGTAACTTTACTTGTTTACTCTTAACAAAGATGGTGAAGTGGATGAAAAAGAAGCCATCAAGTAAACAAAAAAAGCTTCTTTTGAGCATCTAATAAGCAGGATAGAAAAAAATGTTAAGGCCGACTGTTGCCATAGCATTTCAATCTATAAAAAAAATCTTATCTCACACACACGTAAAAACGAATCATTGTAATCAGTGGCATGAGTCAAATGGAAGACGAGAGGTTGTTATGTCTGACAGCAGTGACAGTATTATTATCATCATGATTGATCATTTTCCTTAAGATGTTATTGATATACTATTGTCTATTGATTTTTTAAGGCAGCCGGAATCTTACATTTGGGGATTGTGAGAATAAAAAGATAATCAAAATCTGTTATGAACAACAAGCTAGGTATAATGGATGAGTGGATTGACATTTAAAGTAAGAAAGTATATTTTTATTCTTCATTGAATTTTGTCTCGGAAAATTTTGTGCGAAATTTGATTAGGTGATATTGAATTTATAGACGAACAATGGTCATACTTCCTAAAAACAATTATTATCATGGCTATAAAGGGTTTAGTTGAATAATTTTTGAGCAGGAATGGGTATTTCATTAAAACTAATACTAAAAAATTTCAATTAAGCGAGGTTAGCAGTCTAGGGTAGGTTGACACTATATTCCAGCTAATACACTACCCCCAGAAGGATGGATCAGGAGTGATACTCCTAAGCTATATCTTTGAAGTAGTGAGTAGCCTCTAAGATACAGGTAATAGTGGCGTGACCCCTGTTACGCTACTATTACCTGCATCTTAGAGGCTACTCGGTGCCACGGGGGCCAGAAAATGCTAAATGTTGTTATAAAGTTGTTATTTTTTGTATCACCTTCTAGTTTTTGTTTGAAATTTTATTGAATTTTGCACCGCGCGGCGCCCAAACAAATTCTTCACTTTTCCCACCCTTGTTACACCACTGTCAGGTATCATTCATTTTGGACATGCCATCAACAAATTGTTGGTTGACATGCCACCATTGTCAATTTTATTTATTCTGTTTTTTACGCATCTGATCCGAAAATTGGATGAAGCACATCTGAAACGTGTACTATAGAAAATATTGAAGGTAGGGTCAATTTGAATATTCATCAAAAAATCTATCAAAAATTTAATATCTTTTTAAATCACAATGAAAATATTAATTAAAATTTTTTGGCTCGTATTCTACTTTCGATTTATCAGAACTGAGTGAAAAAGCTCTTGTTGGTTTCTACGATTTTCTTGGTAATGGAAAATATTTTTATCATCGACAAAATAAAAATAGAATTGAATTTTCGAGCAAAATGATTTTTTTTTCAGCTGATGTAATTGAGAATTTAATGCTGTTCGGCAACAAAATATTACACAATAAAACAATAAATATTGAGAAAGTGGGTTTTATTTACAGAAATCAGTGAAATTGTAATTTCGGTTCACATTGTAGTGTAGTTAAGAGGGGGAGGGGTCGAAGCACAATGTGAAATGCAAGGCACTGAAACCCCTTGCTACTCCATTGAATCAACAAATTTATTGATTATGAAACAAAGATATTTTTATGAATTTTATTTTAAGCAACGCGAGGTATTGTGAGATAAAATATCGCCCACAAGCAATGGTTTTCTTCAAAAATTTATGAAACATTGTTGAAAATATTGAATCATGAGTAGAGTGTCCTTCAAGTTTTCAAAATGTAATTGCTTTTTAATTTAAAATTTTGTTTCAAAAAATCTTCGAAAAAATGTTTTTTTTAAATTCTTCGCAGGCATAGAGCCGAGGATGAATAAGAAAACAAATCCTTATAAGAAATTTTGCTTCAATTTTTTTCCAAAAAAATCTGAATATAACACCCTTCTCTGACTACGCCCTTGCTTTTTAATTTACATCTTTGATTCAAATAAATCCCATTATTGGCTTTTAAATGAATTTTTGATAATAATAATATGTTAAAAATTTTTTAGGGGTCCTTCAATGACGTCTAACTTTTATTCAACGAGCTATGCAGCACTTCATATAAAACAAATCTTTTGGTATGAATATTTTGTAACAGAAAAGTTAAAGAGTCTAAAAATCCCATTTTAAAATACACGTCATTTGCTGCTCATTCTATCGATTTATTGTCCAATTATTTTTTACAAAAAATTTTTTAACTGCATTTTCCATCCAGTTCCATCTCATTTCAAACCGGAAAACATCGAAAACTACAGCAAACTTTTTTTTTGTTTTAACTTCCAGTAAATTGAACATGGTCAATTAATTATTGGCAAAATAGCACAATGGATAATGCTGTAAAACTTTTCATCTCTCTTTTATTCTACTTTTAGTTTGTTATAAACTTGCATTAAATCTAAATCGTTTTCACCACAATCGATCATGCTTAAGTCACAAAGTTTCTCGATACATTGTGTGCTTTTTATTTGTGTGTGGAATGAAGGAAGCAGAAAGTCTCCAAAAAGCATTACGTTTTACGTCCGATTTAATTAATTGTGAGTGGAATACTAAAGAACTTAGTCACATTGGCTTTCGAAATCTGTTAATGTAAATGTTGTATAAGGAATTAGACATGAGGCTTTTACACCAAATACCCATGGGATCTTTTAAGATTTTTGTGAGTTCATAATTCACAGTTAGAGAACCCTTAGAATCTAGGGACAGATTTGCGATGATCCTAGGATATACACTACCCCAGGGGTTATACCGAGCAAAAGACCGAAGAAGATGAAATATTATATGTAAAATGAAAAATTAAAAATAATTTTTTTCTTAGGGTTACCCTAGGAGTATACTAGGGGCCTAGGGGTCCCCTAGGGTAACCGCAGGGGTATAACCTAGGATTATCCTCGATTTCGGATTATCCACTTCAGTTTTTTGAAAATATCTTCAATATTATGAGGTTTGCAATATTTCTGATTTCTGATGAACTGAGCAATCGGCCCCAGCCTACCAGTCGCAGCAGCTGGCATTCACCGGTCACCGGCAGTTTCTATACAAAAAGTCGAAGGTGGCCGATTTGCAACTCAGTACAAAAAACAAAACAATTTATAAAACTTCATAATCAACAAGCTCATCCTACCTATACGCTGATTCAGTCAACACATCCAAAATCAGTCCATGGAAGATTTCAATCTTTTCTTATTTCCATTTTATCATCATGTTCTATCTTTTCCTATCTCTTTTATATTTCCCGTCTCGACATTTCTCCAAAGGCCAAGATGCTAATGGCAACGGCAACAAACAACGCAAAATGTGATTGATTATTTTATTTTGTGCTGAGCATAAAATCTTCATGAAGACACTAAACGAAGAAGGAAATAAATTTTTCATCCCATGTGTAAGGGCAAAATATCCTTTAAGCAAAAGTTCAACGACTTTAAGATTGAGTTGCTCAAAGCACAGCAAATTTTATCTGTAAAAAAGTTTGTGTTTGGTAAAAACAAATTGACGATAATTACTTCATTAATTAGCATGCTTATGGCGAAAATGAGAAAAGTTCTTGTTGATTTTTTTTTCTAAATTAACAAACAAAAATATTGAAAACGTTTAACATTTTTTCAGTTTGTTATTTAATTTTAAAATAATTTCATCTGTTTAAAATAGACTTTTGCTAGCACGTTTTGTATACCCTTGAATGCCTTAACCAATAATAATAAAGTTATGAAGCATAAACTTTACATTTTAGTAAATATTTGATCAAATCAGAGTAAGTTCTTTAGATGCATACACAACAAAGTAGAAAGCTCGTAAGGAACAGGAAAAAGCCATAAAACCACATTGTTAATAAAGTTTCAACAATTTGCTGAATGCTTGTAAGAAATGTTGGTAAATTTAATATTTGCTTTTTAACTTAATAATTAAGGAAGCTTGTATGTTATGAAGTCTAATTAAGATATTATGAATATTTTTGGTTTCAAGGATCTATAAAGTTTTTATTTTGGTAAACGCAAGGCAACCATTTGGTGAATTTTTGCTGAGACACTGCTGAACTTTGTTCTGCAGGTGCTGTGTCTCGGTAAAGCTACAAAATATTAAAAGCTCAGTTAAATAGAGAATAAGCGTATTCAAGATAGGGGTCGTTCATAAATGACGTCCATCAAAAAATGGGATTTTTAGACCCCCTCCCCCCTTGTGAATTTTCATACCAAAAAATTTCTTTTGTACGAAGGTGTCACAAAATCTCACTCCATAGGTGCGTAACGAAAAATGCTCCCCATTTCTATATTTTTGGTTAGGATTTATTGAATTTTGCGCTCCTTAATAAGAGCCTTTCCGGGTAAATGCTTCGGAAAAGTTTGATCAAAATTCTTCACAGATATCTCATTTGAAAGCTGATGCATGAAGGAACAAATTTTTGAAGTTTCAGACTATTTGGTTAACCTGGTACTGCATGGTAGTTCCTCAAAGTTCCATGAGTGTAGCCAGAAAATTTTCAGGGGGGTTATTCGATGTTAATTTTATTTGGTTTTAAATCAATTAAAATTATGAAAATTCTTTTGAAGTATTTGTATGTAGTTAATGAAATAAAGAATGTATTGAAAGCAAGTATTAAACACTTTCGTAAAAAATCATTTTTAAAATTTTGTAATTTTTTTTAATTTTAACCACTTTTAATTTCAATCTTTTGGGAAATCATGAAAGTGTTTAACCTTCAACTAAAAGTTAGGTTAGATTGCCTAATAATTAGACAAAATATTTATTGAAAGGTTAGACAAAATTTGAGACTCTATGCTGCACATCAGAATTAATGAAATATATTTTGTTTTCATGTAATTTTAATCGTAAACAAAAACTGAACTTATCCATTTAAAATTTTTGAACTGAACATTGTCAACACGATCATTTTCAAATTTCAAAAAACCGTTATATTTTGTATGTTATTTTTATACATGTTTGAGATCTTAAATGCTCTGAATGAGCGCTGAATATCATATAAATTCAATTCCAAGTATTAATTGTCCTATTATATATACATATTTGATCAAACAATAAATAATAATAATAATAATCAAAAGCTTATATCAATTTTATATCAAAACAAGCTGAAAGCTAAAAAAGATATTCTGAAAGTTAACAAAATCATTAAAATCAATTAAAAAACTATTTTTTTATCATTTTTATAATATTTTTTTATTTTGAAAAATTTTCTTTTAAATTTTTTATCTAATTAATCAATTTCTTATAAACCATCGACAGAATTGTGTAAGTTTTTCATGTTGATGAATTATTTTTAATTTTTTTTCCATGGGTGTATATGTAAATATGTATGATGATGTAACATTTTTTTATATCAATTTAAGTTTCGGTAATTTTTGATGAAATATTTACAAAGAACTTTCATTTTATCTGTCAATGAATTTTTTTTCATTCTACAAAATTCTGTGGACATAAATTGATACTTAATTTCAGTATTTTTCTCGATTTTTTTATTATTTTTTTATACATGGTCAACATTATCCAATCTTTTATCACTATATAAACTGAAAACTTTTATAGATCTAGAAAAATGGAAGGGATAAATGTAGTCTGAGTCTTGAAATTCTTTTATGTAGTAAACATCGGTCAACATGATAAAGTTGATTGAACTTTTTTTCAGTTTATTTTTCTTCTCCAAACATTTAAATTGTTTTTTTTTTCTTAGCAAAAACCGAGAACAAAAATTGTCTTTTTGACTTTTATTTGACTTCTTTCACAAATGGAAATCACTTTAAAGTTTTCGTTTTCATTTGCTCCGTATTTTTTTTGATTCTCTCTATTTGGTAGTTTTATGTACAAATAACATTATATACATGTGCATAGGGGCGTATTCAAGAATGTTAATGGGAATTTTTTGAAGAATTGAAAATTTTAAAGAGGAGACCTCCTTAAAAATATTTAAACTTTAATTTTTAAATAGTGGACCCCCACAAAAATCTTACAAGTTAAAATTTTCAAGAGGATACCCTCAGGGGCGTATTTAGTGGGGGGGTCAACCCTCTTTTTTTGGAATTTTTTCTATTTGCTAGGTTTTTTTTAAGAAAAACATCAAAAAAACCCTAAATTTTTCCGTACATATAAAAAAAATTTAAACCCCCTCGAAAAATTTTTGGATACACCCCTGAATACCCTCAATAAAAACTCAAATTTTCAAATAGTGTTCGTCCTTAAAAATGTTTTATTTATAAACAAAAATTCTAAATTTCAAACGAATTCCTGAATACGTCCTTGCTTGAGATGGAAACTCATTGCTTACTTCCCATTTAGTTAAAGAGTAGATGTAGCAATAAGTCCCCACCCCAGGCATCCCTGCATGTAGCAGTAAAGATAGAATTAATGTTCTCATAAATTTACATTTAATTTTTTTCTATGATTTCAGGGGGAAAACCACTTGGTGGAAATTTTCTAGAAGACAAACTTTCCTAGACTCAAACTTTCGGTACTATCTAATTCTTCACCTAGAAGTATTCAAAATGATTATCGAATGAATATCGAAGGAAAAGAATTCTGATGGAAATTTTTTCACCAAGTGTTTTCCCCCTGAGTAAAATATGTTTTTTTTTCACTCAAAACTTTTCATTTAAATTAAAAAATTGCTGTGCATTTTAATTTGATGTCCTTTGAGGATCGAAGAATGTTTTTCCATTTGACTGTGCTGTTATGGTGTATGAGTAACTTTGTTGCAGTTTGTAATGTTTACATAACTTTGCAATTTTAAAATATGTACATGAACTTTTTTTTATGAAGTGAAATTCCTAAGTGAGATGCACAGTTTTTTAATGGAAGAAAAATATTCAAGGTCTGCACTGACGACTAGTTTTGAATATTTATTTTAAATAAATTTGACTTCCTTGATGTTTGCAAGTTCTAATGGTGTTTTTAAGTTGTGAAATTTTTTTTTGTGCAACTTTTTTTTTAAAAAAAATATTGAAATTTTATTTTTATTTTTCAATTCTTTTGTGTAAAAAATGAAACTTTATTTGCAATTTAGTTTTTAAGTGAATTAAAAGAAGTAAAGTTAAAAAATATTTTTTGCACTACACAATTAATAAATAGTTTTTCTTCATTCTATTAAAACTTTTTTCTTCATTTATTGAAAAATTATTTACTTGAGAAAAGTTTTCCTGTTATTTTTAAACTCACAAATACGAAAACTTTTTCATGTAGTAAGAAAGTTTTACTTCTTAATTTATAGAAATTTAGCTTTTTTTGTTATTATTTCCCTCGAGGTAAATCTTTATGTGTGGATTATTTTTGGAGCTTTCTTGCTATTTCATTGTTCAATGGAAATAATAAAGTAACTTGTTGAAAAAAATTTTTATTAAAATTAATGAAGCTGCTTTAAAGCAGTACATTGTCTGTGAAATTGCAAAATTATCAATTAAAAGTCAAATATGGAAAATTCAAGAATATAAAAAAATTAAAAAATTTAATTTAAAAAATAAAATAAAAAATATTAATTTAAAAAAAATTAAAAAATGTTAATTTTTAAAAAACTAAAAAAATCTTAATTTTTAAAAAAGTTAAAAAATGTTAATTTTTAAAAAAAATTAAAAAAAAGTTAATTTAAAAAAATCATAAAATGTTAATTTTTGAATTTATTTTAAAATCGATCCTTTTTTTTTAAAACTTTCAATTTTATATATCAAATATTTACTTCAGCAGATTCAAATTTATTTTAAATTCAAAAATAAAGCAACAAAAAATATTTTCAAGTCCTTGTGTCTAAATAAATAAATTAAATTATTTACCATAGCTCATAAAACTTTTTAGCAACATTTAAACTTCCAACAATAAATCCTTGACTTACTGAAATATTTATTGAAATAATTTAATATTAATTAAATAAACAAAGAGATCAGTAAATTTTAATTGGTCTATATAAATACAGGATGATTCATTTATATTTACTTTTAGACTTAAAAATATTCAACAAAATTTTCTGATATTTTTCATCATAAAATATAATTTAACTAGATTTCATTTTTGTTTGTCAATTCTCATGGGATGTAGGTAGATTGATTATTGGTTCATTGATTATTTCTCTGAATTTTCAAATATTAATTAAATTATAAAACTAGCTTGTGCTTCATGAAATTACTAATAAAGCAATTTGAATTCTGAGACAATCAAAAATGTTATAAAGTTAGAAAATTCATAACCAGATCCGGGATTATTTTATGAATTTTGAAAGCCTAACTTTATAGGAAATTGCAATCGAATCCAGTCTTGAATTGAATTTACATTGAACATTTCTCCAAACAATTAAATCAGCGCACATTTAAAAAATTATTTTGTGAACAAAATAATTTCTATACTTTATTCATCATTGATCAATGCAATCTACATATTTTAGGTTGAATTGAGCAGAAATCAACTTTTGAATTTTCTAAAACAATATTTTCATTCATTTCATAGAAAAGCTCAGGAAAAACTTTTTTTAGCGCATTTTTGAAACTTGTTTTAAAAAGGTAGCTTAATAATGCACTTTGTTCGGCTGTTCGGCTGTTTGAGATCTCTTTAACCAGACATCGTAAAGAGCTCTAGTTTTTTGCATTAGCTCAGTGCCATCGAGTTATGTGGGCGATTGTCATTTAAAAATCTCAAAACCAACGCTAAATACTATAATTAATGATTTTTTGTTTTCAATACAATAGAGCCAACTTCAAGTGGGATAATTTCAAATATATTTTGACCGTTAGAAAATTTGAATTTCAAAAAACCGTTAAATGACAAACCATTTTATTATATGAAAATTCACCGCAAAATTGTTAATTATACTATAATTAATGATTTTCAAGTGTATTTACGCGGGAAATTTTCAAATATATTTTGACCGTTAGAAAATTTGAATGCCAAAAAACCCTTATTGAGCCGTCGAATTTATTTAAGTCACAAAATATTCATGATTGACTTAATTAATCCGCAGTACTTTGCTAATCAAATACTGATCGCTAACACAAAAATGCGCTGAAGTCCCTCGATCCTTAACACGAGGACTTTCTTTAAATTTTTCTGAAACTTTTCAATTTGTGTGCTTTTCATCTATAGATTTATCGACTGCAATTTGAAATTCTCCTTTATGCATTCAAATTGGTCTATGCTTCTTTTTTTGTTGATGATGAACATGTTGAGTCCTTCTGTATTTATCTTTATTTTCTCACAATCTCTGTTGCTCTATTTTTTCATTTATTCACTTGTTGTATTTGGAAAGTTACCAAGGGGATATTCTATAAATAATGTTTATGGAAACCTCAAAGTTTCTATCATGGGGGTATATTCAGGGAGGTTTCGAGGGTCAACTTGCCTCCTTTCCTTCTTCAAACAGAAAAATTCCTTAGTTTGTGAAAAAGAGATACAAAAGCTCTCTTTTACTATACTGGGTACCTCTGGGGTATACACCAAGTATACACCTAGTAGATCTAAGAGACACCCAGCCCCGGGGTTCAACCCCTACATTTTTATCTGGCTGGTCCTATTCCTCATCCTCCTTATTCCATCTCAAGCTAAAAAATTTGACATCACATGTAAACGACCCCCATAAAACTACCATCTATTCATCTTTACTTTCATTCATTCAGTTTTGCATCCAAGTTGATTGATAACTAAACATTCAGAACTAAAGTAAATTTTCAATAGATTTATTTCCTTTCTGTTTTGTAAAATACTGGACTTGTTTGGATAAAATTCAGACTGTACTGACCCAAAAATGAAATCAAATGATGAATGAATAAAACTTTGTGAATTGAAATACTGTCCAGAATGTTTTCATGATTGTAAAGTTTTACAAAAATAATCTGATAATTGTGTAGCTAGGTCAGCCATTTCTTTTTGTGGATACCTCTTTGAATTTAAGCTTCTAAAATTTCCAATTTTTTTTACAAAATCAAAGGCTCTCAATGAAATTAAAAAATTTTTTTAGTCATGATCTCACAATCATAACTTATCGAAATCTGAGATTAAAATTATCTCAGAAATACAAAACAAACTTTTAATAAAAAAAATTGAAAAGAAGCTTAAGGGATCAACAAAAATGGGAGCATTAGAATTGATTATTCTGAAAATAATCCCAAAACAACCTGAGGTTATTTTTATTTACTTGTTCTTTATAATCAAATCGTTCTGTCTTTTTTCAACTGTTATTGAGAATAGACGAAATTGGGTAAGGATATATGCCGCATTTAGTCTACATGGATCTCAATGGTATAGCCAAGGGGGTGATTGGGTGGACTTCAACCTTTTCTTTAAAAAAATTTGGCCAAAATAAAAAATAATTATGCATCTTGCTTTATCATGTCAATCAGCGCAAATCAGATCAGTGCCTGTAAAAATAGTGACATCCTTAAGGGTCACATTACTAAAGTATATGACCCAGAGATGTAACCAGGAGGGTGTTTAGGGTGCTAAACATCCTTTCAACAGAAAATTTTCTTTAATTTGTTATGCTCCAGATCCGATTCTTGGATATCTTTAATCTGGTGTAGTGATGTAGTTTGAGGGAGCAACGGGTAACGAGGTCTTGAACATCTTATTAAAATAGGTGCAAAATAGTGACTATGGAAGGTAAAAACCTTTGCTACACCCCTGAAAGAGGGCGATAGAAGAGTCAAAATCAAATTTTTTTAGAGTGCCGTTAGACCCTCTCCTCTTTGTGACAAATTTTTTATGAACCAAAATTCCATTTTTTTGAATTGTCACAAAATCTTAGACCCCCTCCTCCTTGAAAGCGTTACACAATAAGTTAGCCCCTAATATAGCGACCACTTTTTGCATTCAATGTTTCATAATGTAGGAGTATTCTGGATGTTAATGATCACCTTGTCAACTTCAAGTAGCTAGTACTCATCTAAGAAAATCCATAAACCTCCAAAAAATGTCCGATCTTTACCTACGTACCTCAATTTATAAAAAAACAGAAAAATGCGCCTAATAACCTTAGATTCAATATTCTTATGCCTTTAATCCACTTTTTTATCATAATGATAATAAAAGAATTAATATTTTCCAGTAAATGAGCAACAAAGATAAAGTCCTTCGAGCTATTTCCCAAAAAAGCATATCTGAATCTACCGAAATTTATTTTATCTTTATGGAAGAAATAAACAACAAAATGGTCAAGGCTATGTCCTTGACACAAAGAAAAGTCATTTCTCTGTGCAACTTTCAATTCACTTTTGTTGGAAGATCCTTCAGGCAAGATAAATTTACATCTCAGAAGTTTCGTTTGATATTTTTTCCTCAATAACTTCAGCAATCTCGAGCATCAATTGGAATTTCTAATTATCTCATTTTATATTCAGTGACTTTTAATCATGTAATAAGGACAAGGTCGATTGCTGAACGAGAATAGACAATGCAGTGTTAATGGCACAAAGGAAATTTATTTTAGTTCATCCTCAATACGGAAATTCATCATCTTCTTGCCTTCATGTCACTATAAAAATGATGCTGGGATTGGAAATTGAATTTTGCATCCTCAATTTGTGTGACTGGGACATGATCAAAATGAAACTTCAAATTTACTTTAAATTACGTCTAGAACCTCAACCATAATAAATAATTTTTTGAATATATCCCATTAAAAAGTTAAATCAATTTATTCAAAAAAAGCAATCATGTGTGAACCTCACATAAATCTGATTAGGGATCATTCAAAAATGACGTCCATCGTAAAATGGGATTTTTATTCCTTCCTCTGATACAAAATTAACATGTAAAATATATTTTTTGCATGGAGTATCATACAGCTTTGGATCTCATCACACTTTAAAATTGGACGTCATTTATGAACGACCCCGTTCAATATCTCATGAAGACAAGAAAGTTTTACTACAACTTTTGAGTCGAATAATTTAATTTAAAGCTTTTTGTAAGCATGTGTGCTTCGTAGAACTTTTAAGACAATTTAACAACTTTCATTTTTATGTAGGCGGAAACTATTTGATAGGAGAAAATTCATTGAAATTTCCTATCAAAATTGAAAATTTCCTATCAATTCTCATCAAAATTGTGTCAAGAAATTGAATTTTGATAAATAGGGATCTCAAAATACAGATGCATACAGATCTTTTGTTTAAATTTAATGTTGCTGACTTGATCAAATGGATATAATCATAAATCTCAAAATAATTATGAGTTTCATCACTATTGATCTCAAGCCCGTGCAGCAATTAGGTCTAAATTGACATGGTGGTGTCAGAGGCATATTCAGGGAGGGGTTTTGGGGTCAAACCCCCCTTTTTTGGGAAATTTTTTCTAGGTTTTTTTAAGAAAAAATTCCAAACCTCCCCTCCATCGAAAAATTTCTGGATACACCCCTGGGTGGTCATAGCTGCCTTATTGCTGCCATCGGAAAATTTGCCTGAATATCAACGGTACAATAGTTTCCAGTTCAATTGGATTCACTGCACCACTGATACCCTTCTTCATCATAATTATTATTTTTGAATTTTTCACTACACCAATCTGACAGTATGTTTAACTATTCGACGTTAAATAGCTGCAAGGTTGATGTAGCGCCAATACAAACTTCTTATTTGTAACTATCGAGTAAAAAAACTCGATTTTCTAAATTTTCATCATCAGAATTAGTAAGAATACTTTTAAAAGTTAGTCACTGTATCAACTGAAAATGACAAAATGCTGAAAACTGGCATTTTTCGCCATCATTTGTCAAAACTTTGCTGATATTTTCTCGAAATCTACCATTCTTATTTTCTTATAGTTGCAACATTCTTATGACATATTGGTAGTTCCTTAGTCTATACAATTTAATAACTAAATTAATCTAATTTAAATTTTATGTCTTAAAATGTACCTTACACTTAAAATTTATAAATTCTATTCTTTTTACTATTGTTAAGGCGTTACAATTACAGATTCACATTCCTTCCTTCAATTTTTCGTAAACTATAAACAAACTTCATGTCTCATTCCATTTAATATTCTATAATAATCACTTATACTCGAAAGTATTTATAGACAAACATCATCGAGATCAAATGACACTCATGTCACGTCACGTCTCTCTTTGCAGCCATTCTCGTCGCATTGCTCTTGCACCGTCGGTGGCTTTTGATAATTTATTGATTGTTTTAAGATTGATGGTGGCACAACGGGTGACGACAAAGCAGTTGGCACTGGACTCATTGTTTGTCATCCGTAGAAATATTGTTGATGCTGTGACGTATTGATTGACAATGCTTGTGGTTGTTGATTTTGACGTACGGCTGGATAAAAGCTTCCGGACATGCTCGTTGGAATCGCTTCAACTAGACCACTTTGGGTTGAGCGACGAATTGTGTGATGACCCATTACGGAGCCACTCATGAATGTTGATGGTGATGGGATAACACTAACTAGGGCACTACTATCATTTCTATTTACATTTATATGTTGTGTTGGTGGCTGACGTGGCAATGTCCGAAATTGTAAATTTGCTATTGAAATAAAAGAAAAGAAGAAAAATTAATTCAACCATCTATTAATGCTTAATTGATTATCCATTGTTTTAATGCCAGAAACAATTCTCAAATATAATGAAATACAAATTCGGAAAGAGAAGTGGAAAATTCCGCAGATTCATCATTGAATGATACAGGATGTAAAGAAGAAAAGTGATTTGGCAAAACATAAAAAAACCGCAAATCATCTCCAATCATTAATTTTCATATTTATTGGCTTGTTTGTGCTGTTTTTCTATCTTCTTTTTTAATGCCTGGGAAATCTCAACACATATAAAAATTATTATTATTTTTTCTTTTATATTTATTTGCATATTTAATGGAAAGTAGGGGAAATTATGGATTTGTTGTTCTTAAGACTGTCAGATTTTTTGAAAAAAGGTTGAAAATTTTATTTGGTTTAAAATTTTAGCAATTTTAATTTTTATTAGTTTTTTTTGGAAAAAATCTCAAAAGCCCCATCCATTTTAAAGTTAGTTCCAGAAAATTTTAAAAATGTCGAATATATTTCTGGTAAATCATCATTTGCATGTTATTTATCCAGTTACAGACAATAGGACGAAGATATTTAAACATGAAACGTAAATGGACCAGGTGCAAGGCTGGAGGGATCCAGAGTTTTCAAACTCTTTTTCAAGAAGACTGTACTAACTTTTCTCAAAATTTTTATACTGAGTTTGACCAGGGACGTAGCCAGAAAAATATTTTTTGGGGGTCCAATTTTTTTTCTATTCTTGAACTCATATTTTTATATCTTTTGTTAATGTTAACGATACACAAATGACTATACTCTAACTTCTGGCTTAGGAGAAATTTTAAAAAGAAAAAGAATTTTTCAGAGGGATTCTTGGACCTCTTCCTGGATACGATTCTGAAATGGACGTAATATGGATGTAGTTGTGACAAAAATTCTATTCATTCTGAAAATCTGTTCTATGTCTATTCTATTGTCTACGTCCATTCCTTAAGAATTTAGAAAAGTTGCATTCTACGAGAAATTCTATCTAATTATTGACATTGCCAACTAGCTTTAATTTTCTTCAGTTTTAATACATGTTAATACTTGTGCTACCTTCTTCCTATTCCCTCTTGTTATTCCAACCAAACACACGTGTGGTATTTCCCTGTTGCTGTAATGACAACAGCATAGCGAAGAGAAAGAAGAGAATGTTTATAAATATGATGTGGAAAATGAAGAATGAGCTGGAATTCGTGCAGCATAGTAAAGAAGAAATGAGGAAGAAGATGAAAAATTACACGAATTACAAGAAAATTTCACGTGGAGGAAAAAAAGTCAGATAATTTTATGTGAGAAGAAAAAAATGAAGCCTTCTTCTTGGAAAAATGAAAAATATGTGAAAAATCAAGCTTAAATTAATTCTAAAAATATATCAAAAAATATTTTTCATAGCTTCATAATGCTGAAGCTCAAGTTGCATGAAATATTTTAAAATGTGTGGAATCATTAGGCTGATTAAAATTCCTTTCCAAAGAATTCCTTGCCTTCATTCCACAAACTTTATTTTTTAAAAATTACCTTCAATAAATCATGCCATGAAAATATAAAAATGAATTTTCCACCCACAAGAACATAATTTTTTAAGATTAACATTTTTCAGCATAACTTTACGAGTCACCCATAATCGCACAAAGAAGGTCGTATAACCAGGAAATAAAAAATTTTTTACTTTCATTTTGATTTCATTTTTTTCAGTAAAAATTGACTGTGATTTTTTATGAAGCATATGCTGAAAAATGTGATAAATTTTTTTTAATAAAGTTAAAATTTGTCTTGTAGATGATTCTTGGAGAATAAAGATTTGAGATGAAAATTCAGAGATATTATAGAAAAATTGGGGGAGGGGTGTATTTACTTATTTATTCTTATTGTGAATATTCTTTCAATTTTCATATTTTTTAAGCAAAATTTTTAAATTTTGTCTATAAAGGGATGTAGGGTTGGTAGGGTATAACCTAGGGTACTCTAGAAGTGCAGATGAAACTTTAGGGTATACCCAGGGTAGGGTAAGGTAGGATCTCCCGGGTAGTCCTAGAAACCTGCCTCAGATTTCATGATTTTAAATATTTGTTTTGGAGAAATTGAAATTTTGTTGGATTTGAACCTGATATGTTCTGTCAAATTTTTCGTGGGAGGTTTATGAAATTTTTTTGTATGGAAGGGAAAATTTAGGGAGGGCTTTGGGATTTTTTCTTAAAAAACATAGTAAATTGAAAAAAATTTCCCAAAAAGAAAGAGGGGGTGGGGGGGTTTGACCCCCAAAATCCCTCCCTGAATAATCCCCTAGTTTAAACCCCACTACTCAGACATCAAAACAAATAAAACTATTCCAAACTAATAAAAAAACATTGTCAAACTATTCCAATTTTTAAACCAAGAAAATATTAATTTGTGAAACAAACTTCCAAATAAATTTTAATTCAAAAAAAAGTTGTCATTCTCAATTTCCATTTAATTCCTCAAATGACTTCCCAAACAAAACTCGAAAATAACTTTCAGACACAAAAAAGTTGCAATTAAAAAAAGCCAAAAAAAAACTTTAATTAAAAAAATTTTCTTTCCATTATTTTCTCGTTCAAAATTCACTTCCTTGCCTTTTTCTTCTCTTCCTTTTATTTTTTTCGTCCTTTCTTCTTCATTTCACATTTCACTTTTCAAGGGTTGCGGCCAACAATCATGATGACGAAGACGATGGCAACAATGAAAATGGGGAAAAGAGTATATAAAGTTTTGCGTTGAAATGATGAAGGAAGAAGAAAGGCAACATGGAAGGATGGATAGATGAAACGACATGCCTGAGGGCTTAATGAATATTAATTCGATTATTATTAATAATGAGTAGAAATTTTCTCCTTGTGCGTCTTTAAAGCTTCCGTTTCACATTTATTTTCCACTTCTTTCTTTCTTCTTTTATGTTCTATCTCCTTCCCGAACTTCACCCATAACTTGAAACTGTAGAATGAGAAAAATTTTCTTCCTACCTAAATTGGATGGTGATTGAGCTAATATTGATGGATTGTTGCTATTTAATCCACCAGAGCCTATCAAAATTGATGATTGTGGTGGCCCAACACTCATAGCTATTTGCTGATGTGGCGGTCTTATTAATAATCCACTCGCTGTTGAACTTGTTGGCACGATACTGACATACGGCGCTAGTGGTGGTGTGTACGTGTTGAATGATGATTTCTGTGTGATTTTTTTTTCGTTGTTGAAGATAGAAATTTGAGGAAGATAGGAAGAAAAGTATCAGTTGACAGTTATGTACATCAAAAAAAAATACTCACCTCATTTTTCATTGGCAAATTAGAGATGGCAATGGGTGTTGTGAGATCAATATCACCACCCTCCACCTCGGAAATATTATCGCCGGAAAAGCCCTTGGTGATTGTCGTCTCACCTGTACTTGATTTATGAAATTTCGGCTCATCCTTGCCACGATCTTCGACCTCATCACGTTGCTTCTGTATTATAATTCGACCGGTGATTATTATCAAGCATAACAACACACCGACAGTCACTGAGATGATGAGATACAAATAGTAACGTTCGTGATGCTCTGTTGAAAATTGAAAAAAGAAGGTAAGGAAAAAATATTTTATGCATGGATGAACTTTAAGAGACATTTTCTTTCTGCCTTATTGAAAGTCAATGCGTAATAACACAATGATGATGATGATGGCTTTGTGTGAAAGACCAAGAGTAACTTTATGAAAAAAGTTTTGATTCCATATACCCTGCTTTATTAATATTTTAAGATGGACAAAATTTTCTTTGAATTTAGTTTGAAAAGTAAATTTAATGAAACTTTAAAGAACTTTTTTGTGTTCTAAAATTTCATTTGTTCATTCAACAGTCTTTAGATGTACAAGTAGATTTTAGAGTAGGTATGTTGAATTTAGTTCAATTTAGGGGTGCATTCAGGAGTTTTATCAAGTAAAGATAGTTCAAATCTTAACATATTCGTGGAATAAGTTGAAGAATAAATTTTCTTCCATTTACCCTTGTCGCAAATTCTTCAAACCTCCTCATCCCCACGCTTGCGTGACGTAAATTGTAAACGACTTCTAAGTAGAACCTTAACCATCCGTAGTATGTTCATCTGGTTCCTAGAGAGTTTATATAAATAAAAAAATAGGAATTTGGGCTATCAAGTCTTGAACCCATGATAATTGTGTTAGTTTTCCTGTAGTATAGGATTCCATGTCATCACTAGAAAAATTTCTGCCTTTGCTTCAGGTATTGAATCAAAAAAGTAATAGATCACTATGCTGTCGAGTCACTGTAGCTCACTTTTAGACAAAATAAATTTTAAACTCTTCAATAAGATATCATGTTGATGTTATGACCCAACTGTGACTATCAAAGGTAAGTTTCTGAGAATTGTTAATCCTCCAAATATATTAAGACTGGAGGAGAATTTACAATATTCTTGAAACATTAATTCATAAATTTTCTGGAACATTAATCCTCTTTTGATACTTCAAATATTCCAAATATTCAACATTTCTATGAATTCAAGAAACTATTCCAATGAGATTTGAACATAATAAAGAGCATCATTTTCTAAATAACAAGAATTTGAAATCCTTTGATCAGGACATTATTTGTATCTAATACACGAAGACAGCAAAATGCTCCTTCAAAATACGGAAGTCTGATAAAATAATTTCAATGTTACATTAAATCGTTATTCGATAATAAGCTTGCAATAAATTTTCCTCATGTTGTATAAATAGCACATGGATTGTGGTATAAAAATAAAGTTTATTACATCTATTAAATGTTATTGCTCGTATGAATGATTCCATTATATGCTGCTATGGATATTTGATTGATTGATGCGGATATTTCAATATGATGAAGATTAACAGATGAGAAGGATATACAATTTTTTTTGTGTCTTCTGAAATTATGTTGTTGGTTCATAATCTTCTAATCAGGGTTTTGAAATTAAAAGTTATATATTATTTTTATTTTGGTGAGGGGGTTGGATGGTTCTTTTTCTCAAAATCATAGAAAAATGCCAAGTCCTCTGGATAGAAAAATATCAGTTATTTTTTTACGAATTGAATTTGAATTTTTGACGGCTAATCCAAAGTCATATTAGGAGCAAAAATTAGTTTCTACTTTTTCTTATCCTTATTAAGATTCTCCCTAATTAAAATTAAATAATTTAGATAATTTAATTTTAATTTGTGAAAAAGTAAAGAAAAATAGCAACAAAAATTAAATATTTCTATTCGTTTTGTATTTTTCTCATGGATATAATTTTGTAATGGCTTTTGTTCACAAATAAGTAGTACTAAATTCAAATTTTACACTCATAAAAATAATTCTAAAAATCTGTTTTTAAAATGTTTTTAGAAACCATTCTAAAAATTATTTTTAAAAGTTAAAATTATGTTTTTAAAAGTTAAAAACTGTTTTTTAAAATTTTTTCATATATATTGAAAAAATTGCTACTTGTTTTCACATGATTCAGTGGCGTAGTTGTTAGAGTAATGGACTACTAGCCCAGAGATTACAGATTCGAGTCTCACCACGAGCATTTTTTTTCAAAATATTTATTTTTCTAAAAAAATAATTGAACCATATTGGGGAGAATGCCTTTTTTCGTCAATTGCATAACCAGATGAGAAATAGGAGGGCAAATCACTCTCCAAATTAAATACTTCCCTTGCTGTGACTATATGCAACTTGTGCCTGATATTAATTCTCATTTTACTTAATGGGGGTTCTTTGTTCTATTATTTTTATTTAAGCAAAGTTAATGATTAAGTAATAAATGAACGACCCCTTTTGATTTCGAAATCAAGTCCAAACTAAAGTCAATGCAATTCGAGAAATCTCAATTTCAATCCCGTAAAAATAACGAAAATAAACTCAATGACACCTTGTTGTAGACATATTTTATTTTTTGGTGCCGTTTCGGTTAGTTTAACTTTGGATACTCAATAACAAAGTACTTGTGACATTCTTTTTAAAAACTAAAGAATTTATAGCCATGAGTTTCACTCAAGTGAAAATAAACCAAGAAATCTGACACTCACTTCTGAATTTTTAACCCTTTTCTCCTTTATTGAAATCAAATCTCAATTTTGTTGTTTTCCGCTCCACTATTCAATCAATTTCATTCAATTTGTGGCAAATAAAATGATGCAAAGTACATAAACATTTCTCATGTTGGAGCTAAGGTACAAAAAATTCAAACATTTTTATTTGCTCATCGTGTATGTTTCTTTTATTGCTCCATGCATGCGTTGTCGTATACCCAAAACGAATTAAATTTCATCGTTCTCGAGAGTGAATCTTTTATAACTCACTTAAAAGATAAGAATCTTTTTGAATTCACTGTTCGTACTTGTGCATTGATGTGAATCGTTTTTTGTATTAAAATTCGATGATTTTGAATTATTTAGAGGAAATTGTGTAGAGAGAAATTTTAGACAAATAGAATTGCGGTTTTATTATACTGTTTGAATTATTGAAAGTTTAATCAAAATATTTTTTTAGACAATTGTTGGATTTTCACTTGTTATGTAGCATACAGTAGCGGCCAAAAGTATTCGGACAAGCACAAAAATGGCTATAACTTTTGATTGGATGGTTCAATTTACTTCAAATCTTCACTAAAATATGCAGAATTAAAAATAACGTAAGAAAAATGTCACTTGAATCACAAAAGTTTTTAAAATAAAAAGTTTTTTTGAAAACACTAAAAAATGTATGGACAAAAGTATCCGGACAAAGGTTAAAGTTCAAACAAAAAATAAGTTTTACTAAATAAATGAGTTATAATAGATCAAATTTAATTTTTTATGTTCATTCATGATTATTAAAATACTAAAAAGTCAAAATCAAAATATTTAATAAAGTTTCTGCTAACTTACGGTAGTCTCCTAGAAACTACCCTATTTCTCTTTATTTGATCACAAAATCTTGTGATTTAACTTATTTCATAGGTTTTTATTGATTGATTTATAATATTTATGTTTGTTTAAAGCAAAAAAATATCAGTTGTTGCTTGGTTGTTACCAAAAAACATTGAAATATTGGGATTTTTTGCAAATTAGTTCGAGATTAGCAAGGGTCGGTCACATTTAATGCATTCTCATGGCAGCAATCAATAAGTTATATACAAGTATTATACATTTTTAGAAAGCTATTAACAGTAGCTAGAAACTACAGAAAACAGTATGAAAAAATATTGCGTTTCTGAAAAGTTATTAATGGTTAAGTAGTCTCAAAAATCACCTAGTCGCCAACCAGCATAGGCAAAAATACAAAAATGGAAAATTTTCGTCTATTTTTTATTTATTTACTATTTTTTAAGTTTCTTCATACCTTTTAATTGCTTTTTGCTTTAAATATTTACAAATCTGCAACATATTTTCCATTTTTGTATTTTTGCCTATGCTGGTTGGCGACTAGGTGATTTTTGAGACTACTTAACCATTAATAACTTTTCAGAAACGCAATATTTTTTCATACTGTTTTCTCTAGTTTATAGCTACTGTTAATAGCTTTCTAAAAATGTATAATACTTGTATATAACTTATTGATTGCTGCCATGAGAATGCATTAAATGTGACCGACCCTTGCTAATCTCGAACTAATTTGCAAAAAATCCCAATATTTCAATGTTTTTTGGTAACAACCAAGCAACAACTGATATTTTTTTGCTTTAAACAAACATAAATATTATAAATCAATCAATAAAAACCTATGAAATAAGTTAAATCACAAGATTTTGTGATCAAATAAAGAGAAATAGGGTAGTTTCTAGGAGACTACCGTAAGTTAGCAGAAACTTTATTAAATATTTTGATTTTGACTTTTTAGTATTTTAATAATCATGAATGAACATAAAAAATTAAATTTGATCTATTATAACTCATTTATTTAGTAAAACTTATTTTTTGTTTGAACTTTAACCTTTGTCCGGATACTTTTGTCCATACATTTTTTAGTGTTTTCAAAAAAACTTTTTATTTTAAAAACTTTTGTGATTCAAGTGACATTTTTCTTACGTTATTTTTAATTCTGCATATTTTAGTGAAGATTTGAAGTAAATTGAACCATCCAATCAAAAGTTATAGCCATTTTTGTGCTTGTCCGAATACTTTTGGCCGCTACTGTATGTGTTAGGTATCTGATATAAAAAAATTTAAAATTTTCTATTATTTCTGAGAAAATTTATTATTTAAATTTTGAATCATAGAATGTAGGCGTATGATGACATGACAAAAATATACTAGCAGCTGATCTGCTTCCAGATAGCATTTTGTGTTTTTAAATTACGAAAAAATATGCATTGACTTTCTTGTAAATTTCTTGCTGTCTAGATGTTCTAGATGGGTCTAGATTTTGTCGCAAGTGCATAATCAGTGTGGATTTATCCCCCTTTCATCTGAAAAACCTGTAAAACCCCCTCTTATCTAAAATTTTCCATGCAAAATTTGAAAATCTACCCCTCCAAAAATTTCTTACTATGCTGCTGTTCTGTAGAATATCTCTTCAGGGGCGTATCCAGAAATTTTTCGAGGAAGGGGTTTTGAAATTTTTTCGTATAGAAGGGAAAATTTAGGGGGGGTTTTAGGATTTTTCTCTTAAAAAACCCTAGCAAATTGAAAAAATTTCCTGAAAAGGGTAGGGGTTTTAACCCCCAAAACCCCTCCCTGAATACGCCCCTGTATCTCTTAGGTAACGCCTCTGAAAAGCAGGTACTTCCAATTATGCGGAACTGATCAACTGTATTTTGACAACTTTTGATCATATTAGATGATTTTGATTAGTTTTGCAACCTTGGATACGTCATAATGTCAATATTTTTAAATAATCTAGATTCAGTGGTTTAGCCAGGGAAGGGCGACGTAATTTCTGAGCACCTGGGTGTGGACACTATAATTAAATACCCTCAAAATAAAAAAGAACTATTTATTCTAAAACTTAATAGTAGGCAAACTTAAAATTTGATCTCAGGTGCCTTACTCAGACCCAAACTCCAAAAGCATTACTCTTCCAATGTGTATATTTATTATACTCTACATTCCCACCTATCCTATCTATTCATAAAACTTTGAAAATTCATCACACGACGAAACAAAAAAAACAACCCAAAAGGACACTAAAAAATTAAAAGCTTTTGCTCATTAATTTCAATAATGCTTTAAAACCTTCCATAAATCTTATAATCCTTTCAAAACAGGAACGACGATGCTCTGTGATAGCAAATAAAAATCGTGCCTTTTTCCCTCAAATTCCCACAACATTCTTCTTGTTTTCCTCACAGCCAAAAAAGGAAAGAACATTTGGAAGATGAGAAAAATTATGCAAAAAATAATTGAATGAATTGTGTGAATAAATTTACTCAGCTCTACGTTTCCTGTAAATTATTGTGTACACAATGAGCGCGTGACTGTGTGTGTTTATGCGGATGACACTCATATATATCACCTTACTTTATCATCATTTTTGTGTATTTTTCATCGCATTATTCATCTCTTTACTGTCTACCACAACCATGTCTTCTTATTTGAAGATGAAAGTTTAGTTTACTCTTAAGTTATGTACAGATAATAAAGGTGTATAAATAAATTACATCTATGAAAAGAAATGCTCGAATGAAGCATTCCTTAAAAACATTGAATATGAATGAAGAATCAGTGTTGTTTTCTGACTGATTACACATGCAACTAGCATAAAATCTTACGCAGACCTCAGTTCATATGCGACTGGCAAAGACAAGACAATCATCATATCAGAGTTGTCATATAGGTGTCTTTGCTTAGTCAAATATTGTTAGATTTTGCTTTTTATAGACACTACTCAATCCTCAACTTTAATGCCTACATACTTTTTAAACAAAATTTTCCTAGACTTCCCTTCAGTTTACCAATTAAAGAGTTTGCTTGAAAACTTTCGAGTTCCAAAATTTTACTAGACCCACACTGGGTTATTTTATCAACAAATGGGTATCTGGTGTACTACAAAATCTTCAAAATGGCGGTAGATGTACCTTGAACAAAAAAGTTTGAGAAACACTGACCTAGATACTCACACATTTAAATACTGCCTACACTTATACGTACAGATACTTACAGGTCTCAATTTTCATAGATATCTGCATATAATCTATGAATTCAAGCATTTAAGCATCCAGGTACCAGTTTTTGGGGCTACATACGTACCCTAGGTCAGGGTAAGTGGGATACTCTAGGGCATCCTAGTAGGAGAAGGGTTTGTAGGGTAGGGGTAGGGTACCCCAGATTAATACAAGTATTACGAGTTTCTTAAAGCTAAATCTAGGTTTTAGACCAAGACCGTGTCTAGTTTGATATTGACCTAGAATTAAATAGTTTTTACTGGCTCAAATCTCCATTTCATCAAAAATTTCCCATAATTGTTTGCTTGACCTCCCTCCTCCTCCTAGAATGCGATAAGAAATAATCGATTGACTCCAGATGTTGACAGATATAAAATTCATATATGTGTAACACATCTGGTTCAACAACACTGCAGGGAATCTGATAAAAGTAAAAGTAGAAGAAGGAAAAACCTTGTTAAGAATTACGAGCAAGTTACAGCGAGCTGTATGACATCCATAATAAGTATCGTGAGAGATGAGCTGAATATCTCATCATAACATTAAAGGTCAGAGCTTGCAGAGGATGAAGAAAAAAAAACTTTGCTCTACAGAGATTTCTCTTGCAGCCTTTTTTTGCGAGTCATATTTCAAGATTTTTTTGTCTTCGTTTTCTAGCTAATTATTATTTTTTAATTCAAAGTTTTCTTCATCTTCATTTATATTATTTTTGAACGCCTCAGACCATTCATTTCACAATTAAATTATAAACTTTAATGAAGATTGATAAAAAACAATATTATGATTATAAGTTGATGAAAATTGACTACAGCACAGCAGTTTCTTAGCAGCTTTTTGACCACAGTTTTTTTCAATAATTGCAAAAATAATTCATTAAATGAGTTTGCAAAAATTGTGCTTAATCATTCATTAATTAGTCCCGAAAAGTTCTTTCATAAATTTAATAAATGTATAATATAATATTGATGACTTTGTGATTAAGCATTAATTATTTCACAACTATATCGATCGAAATGTCAATTTGTGGAAAATGATTTTAATTCGATGGGATTATCAGATGGTGGATGGGAGGTGAAAATGTGGGTGACTCAATTGATTTTTTTTAAATTCAATTTGGAATCTGGGATGTCAAGCCAGGCACATAGCCAGAGGGGGGTGGGGGACAAATCCCCTATTAATGGAAAAGTTTCTTCATTTTGCTGGGAGTTTTGAGAAAAAATACCAACAATTAACCATACAAAAAATTTGAAAATACCCTCTCGAAAAATTCCTTGCTACGCTGCTGTGTCAACGAACCTTTGCCATATGTACGTAAATCTGCTGGTGCGAGAGTAAGGTCTGTGACTGATTGAATATACGGAACTATTCAACAGTAATTGATCTTTCAATCATTACAAAGAGTATTGTCTTTATGACGAAGGATCGTTCAATGCTCACGACATAATTACTAACTAGACATAGAGGCTAATTAGTCACGTGCTTACATAAAAACTTGTTAGTCAGTTCAATATTTTGCATCATCAAAATGCTGAAAAAAGGCACTTAATAAAGAACGTGCCTATTTTGTCAGAGATGTAGTCAGAAAATTTTCAAAGGAGGTTCGATCTCTCGAGGGTATTGCGAACCCCCTTGGTCCCCTCCCTAACTGCACTCCTTGTGTTATGCACACACAACCAGATTTGACTCGTTCAAAACTTGCTCAGATATACTGAAATAAAATTAGTCTTTAATTTTTCTCTAGATTCACAAATCCACATCATTCTTCTTCACTTAATGACAGCTGCTCAATTTGTAACTTTCACTTTTCATAATTTCTTTGATAAAGTCATTCGACCTTCCCCTAGCAATATGCATCTACATCCAAATCTTAGTAAAAAAGATAAAGAATTAGTAATTCAGACAAATTCATCTACAATTTAATGAGTTCATTTCTATTCCAAAACCCCTGCTGAATGCATAGTCCTTGTAATAACGCCAAAGAACACAAAATTATCAAAAAAAGAAGAAGAAGAGAAAAGCAGCAACAATAATAATTTCTAGCTTACAGCGTATCATCTTCATCATCGTCTTGTGATGGTATTATTACTACTTCTATTATTGTTATTATTATTATTTCATTTTCAGAGAGAATAAAGGAAGAAGTATAGGAAACTGTGAGGGATTGGCATGCTAGATGAGAAGGAAAGAAAAATATATTAAGAAAGGACGAACGAGGAAGATAAAGTTGGCTGTAAGGAATACGAAACATCAAAGTGTACGATGAACATTCTGTGAATAACTTTGTGCCATATTTTGACCTTTTACATGCTTCAAAAAGCCTTTGCTGTCTGTTAACTTGATTGGGGGTCATGCACTTGTTATGTCTAATTTAATGGGGATGTGTGATAATTCAAACGAAATAAATTTTGTGATAAAAGAGGTGGATGAGCGGGGTATCTAAAAAATCCAATTCTTTAATAGACGTCATTTACGAAAGACCCCATCGCATTTATTCTTGACTTAAATTTCTTATTTAAATACAGAAAAATTTGTTGAATGTAAATTTTTA
Organism: Chironomus tentans; assembly: GCA_963573255.1. Classification (NCBI taxonomy): domain Eukaryota; kingdom Metazoa; phylum Arthropoda; class Insecta; order Diptera; family Chironomidae; genus Chironomus; species Chironomus tentans. The sequence goes on from OY754303.1 coordinate 13,661,217, forward strand.
TGAACTAATAAGATGAAAATGAGCAAAAATGTGTTTTTTTTCGCCGTTGACAATTTTATTAAGCCTCGTTCTTTTGGTCTGTGTCTTCTCATGAATGTTGATTCTATTCCGTTTTTATTTTCTATTTTTAGAACTTTTGATTGAAATTATGTAGATGAAATTTAATTTTTTTTTGTGTGTATATTGAATGAATGAGGACATTGGTGAAGTGGAATTTTCAATCAACAATGCATTAATAATTTAGAGCTTATTAAAGTAAGGGCCATCAGAAAATACTTAATGTGGTTAGTGCTAGAAACTTAATTTTGATGTTTTAGTATCTTAAATGTAAAAAGTATGCATGATAAAATTTCAAACAAGCTTATCGTGAGTGGGAATCGAACCACAAAGCTCTTATGATGCCAGTTGTATGATCTTACTACTAAGCTATCGGAGGACTGATAAGAAATTTGACATAATCCTAACTTAATCTGCTATATTTCACTTGAAAACTTTTGTGAATTAAATAAAGCTTCAAAACCTCAAACTTTATTTACTTCAAGTAACATCAATAATTTTTATCAAAAGCCCACTGATATCCTCAATAGAGTTTATATTGAAAAGACTCAATTCTCAGTTGACCAACCATATCAATATTTCATAAAAGTTCCTGATTAAATTACTTTGAGTCCATTATTTTTTTGTATTCAATTCAATATCCATTGAATGCATAAAATATGTTCATCCTGGAATTTCAAATGAAATCATTTCAAGTTGAACATAAAAACAAGAAACAAAATAAATAATGTTGAATTGATTTTTCATGTAGCTCAAAAGCCCCGCGGAAAAAAGGAAAGGATTCGATAAAAAAATGAAGAGCAAATCACGAATAAATTCAAAATTTGTGTGTTTAGGATAGTAAAAATTCAAATCAATTTGATGAAATGAAATTCGAGACCAATATTCTTTATTTTCATTTCATAGATTCAAAGAACGGCGTGTTTGTCATGAACCAATATCAACGGGATTTAAAATGTGGGGATGCTTACTAATGATGTGTAAAATTTAGTTGAGTGGATTTTGGGCCGATTGCTCGCTATACACTACCCCAGAAGTATAGTCTAGCTTTGGGGTACATTAAGGTTATTTAGTGATTCTCAAATGTTTTTGACTCTAGGCAACCAATCGTCTACTAGAACAACATGGCCTTCAGTAGATGATTTCTATACACCAAAATTATATAATAGCTAAAAATCCTATTATTTGTAAACGTCAATTCCACATGACCACTTTAGGGAACGTCACGCTTTAGAAGAAGGGGGGGGTCAAAGAATTTGTTACATTCCAAACAAACGACCCCTTTACTGACTATCAAGTTTCCTTCCCACATAAGCTTTATCTTAGTTTTTATGGCTTCACATATTTTGAAATATAAAAAAATAAACCAAAAAAAGTGTCTTTTACATTCATGACAAAAAAAAGTCCTTCAAGGAGGCTTCACGGCGACAGTAAAATATTTTTTTACGATGATTTAAAGAGCGAAACCTCTTCTCTCTTGAGCTGAATAAATATTGAAGAATTTTTTTTACGTTTTATTTCTTATCTTTCCTTCTCACTCACCACCTCATTCATTCTCTTTTTTATTCGTTCATTCACTGAAGAATACGAGCATTATTATGAGGAAAATGTCGAAATAAGTATGCGAAGAAATTCAGGCAATGATAAAATTATTGAAGACTATGAGTACTTAGGATTAATTTGGTGGAAAATTGCAGAAGTGGGCTTTCTTTATCCAATTTCTTTTGATGTAATTCTATCTCTTGGGTAACAATTGACTCTTTAGGTCAAAAGTTTGATGACATTTTTTGTGAATGACTTGAAAATTGAACGAAAAGTTAAATTGCTACTCAAAAAAGGGTTTAATTTGAAAATTGATGTGTAAGATAATTTACTTTATTATAAGATAAGCTACATTTCAGCCTGGTCATTAGACAAGAGGTACTTTTGACTTCAATACCAGAATTTCTTTCTGCCTACGGCCCTGTCCATCGGAGTATTCAGAACATTTCAATTACGTAACCATTCGTTTGAGAAACGAGTGAACCTGCCCAAGAGCGTTCCTGTTATTAGCAGAATGATTAAGATCTCACTACAAATAAACTATAAGAACAGATTTGAGGTCTTGCAAACTTTTATTCGTTAAGTACATGAGCGTATCCAGAATTTTTTAATTCAATGTCATTTGATTCTTTAATTTTCGCACAAAACGAACTTGACACGCTTCTACAAAAATCTTTCAAACTTCTCAAATTCCACAGAAAATTTTTAACTAAGTAATTAACTTTCATACAAATGCTGGTAGTTAAATTTGAATTAATTCAAAGAAATTGACAAAATTCTGTTGAAAAAGCATTCAATTAATTAATTTGCCTCAAAATATTCAAATTTAATTAAATTTTAGAGGATTAATTGAACTCAGTTGTTAGCGTGAAAATCAAATTGCCAAAAGGGATGAAAAATGTATTTAGTTCTGTTTGATTATGGAAATAAATTTCAGTCATTGCTGAATTTTAATTTATGAATTCAAATTTTGTGGGATTATGAGTTTTAAGTGTTAAATAGACAACCAAAATGTGAGTGTTGATTTAAAAGCTTAATAATTTTTGCACAATTTGATTTGTTATTTAATAAAGTGGTGAGTATAGTTTTGAAATCTATAAGTGACAAATAAAGGACAGGAGGGCAGGGACTAAATGAAGCCATGACTCGTCCTGACTATTTAGAATTATGAGGATTAAAAAATCAAGGTCTGCAAATTTCCATGAATGTTAAAATCTTCTTCACTTCCAGCTGTACTAATAATCATCTTAAAGCAGCAGAACCCCTAAACCCCCCTAAACTACTCAAAAATATCCCAACTTTTAAATTATGAAAGTAAATTTAAAAAAAAATTCTATAAATTTTAAAAAAAGATTTCAATTGCTATTAAATAACTGAAAATCTCTATCGTCATAAAATCCGAAACCACTCTAATGTCCTTTTGCAAAACCCACTTTTATCCAATTAAAAAAATTAACTTACATTACGATATTAAAATTTTAATGCCTGCTTCAAAGAAAAATTCAAGTGGTAAAGATCAAAAGATATAAAATGTATATTTCATAATCCACCCCCACAGATCCTAGTGTAAATTCAATATTCATTTCATTACATTACATCGCAGAATCGCGTATTAATATTTCATTTTCATTTTTTTTCCACTGAGTTATTTTTTCTTTTCAACCACTACGTTTGCTTCCTGTTTGAAAAATAAATATTAATTATGAAGCGCTACAGAAAGAGGAGCAAAAAAATCATCTCGTGTGGTTAATATAATGGAAAAATAAAAAAAGCTGAAAATGTGCAGCATGATGCATCGCAATTTCTCAACAGTTTTCATTTATTTGTGGCATTTTTTATGTGGGAAATGAAATTAAATGTTGTACTTTGTCAGACATGTGTGTGTTGAGAATGATGCTGAGACTGCAGGATTAAAGTGATTAAGGAACGTTTATTTTTGAGATAAAATTATGAAAATTAGTCTTCTTGGGGTTCTCGATTTGAAAAGGTATCCCTGTTTGCTTCGATTTGAATTATTTACAAAACAAATATTTTTTTATAAAAAATTATTCAAAAACATTTTTAACGAATGAATTTTTAAAGCAAATCGTAATTAATAAAATTCAAGGAAAATCAATGTTAAAATGAGTGAAAATTACAATTAATCACAAAATTGATAATAAAAATAACGGCTTTGAAAAATTCAAATTCAAAAACCCTACAAATTTTGTGATTAAAGTAGCATTTGTAAGGTTTTCAATTTTATTTTCATTGACCTCAAAATTAAATTTTAAAGGAAAATTTACTTTTTTGTTGATTTTGGTTTAGTATAAATATGAAATTGTCGCAAAAAACATCTTCAAAAAAGCAAAAATACATTAAAAACGATAGAAAAGTGTAAAAATTAATAAAAATGGTTATTGTTTTGGTAATTTTTATGGATATTGGAACAAAATACCCAGTTTTGTATGGATTCTCTACATCGATTTGAATAGATTCAATTTGAAAATAATTTTTCTGGATTAAAATAACTTTTCAAGCCGAGGACCCCCAGAAATATTTTCAGGAGGATTCCCAATTATTCTGTATGATTCGTTAATTTCTACATTTGAAATATTCAATCCATTAGCTCAGACCAGAATAAAAGGCACAATTTGAACCTCTAGCTTAACTGACAAATGCGCATCTATTCTCACTTACACTACACTTTTCCCCATAACTTCATTCATTCACATGTTTGCATAACTTTAGTAATTAGAATTAATGTTTTCCTTTTACTTTATGAAATCTCAGTTGAGGATGCTTCAGCGTTAAATGGATAAAAGTGCTTTTAGTCAGTAAATATGGCTTTTAAAAACTCTATACTTTTTATCAACTTTTTTTACAGGAAAGTTTTACAGCTAGTAAAATACAAAATTGAAGAGTATATTTTTTATTTTAATCTTCTTTGAGTATGGAAATAAAGCAAGTGGAGAGTATTTGTACATTAGTATAAACTAAGCGGATTTTGAGCTTTTTATTTTCCATTAGTGATAAATTTCCATTGAGTTATAAATAAGATTGCAATTTTCATGAAGATTTTTTCTTGGTAATTACTCGAGAAATTCTTGGTGAGATGCTTTAAACAGTTTGTTGATCTATGTTCAGTGACGTACTAGTTCCACAGTGCATAATTTAGGACTATATTGTCATAATTTTGATCAGAAGGAAGAAGATGATGACGTCAGTGGTGTACAAAGGAGGTGGTTCGAAAACTCCTACCTCGAAAAAATTTCTGGCTACTCCCCTGATCTGGTGTCCTAGAAGACGTTTAAATCCTTGCTAAGCTGCTGATTTACCTTAACCAAACAACAAGTTGGATGTTTGACCATATTGCATTCAAACTGACTCTGATTTCAGATACCTGGACAACTAGAAGCACCTAAAATCTTTGAATCCAAAAGCTTTTAATAGTTTCAATATCAATCGTAATTAATTTATAGCTCAATGTTAAACCAAACTAGGTCAAAATAATTTAACCCAAAAAAAATCTCATTCAATTCTAATTGCACGCATGCATTAATACTATTAGTTAAAAGCCCATATATATTCATAGTGCGAAGCGAAAAATGATAATAACAATAATTTAAGATATTCATTATCATTAATTTAAGTATTGTCTCGAAATTTGTTACCCACTAATAGTCGTTTATTCCTTCCCATTCCACTTCCACGATACAAGTTCAATTCATCACGTGGCATTCATAAATTGTCAATAAGTTTACAGATTTCGAATTATGTTGTACAACATACACATATTATAACCACAGAAACCGCTCATATTGTTATGGAATTTACGCTTAAATAAAATTTATAACATGTTTATGTTTATGCTGTGTAATCTAATTCCTCCCTTTTTTACATACACACAATAACAGTCTACATGCTTGCCTTAAAAGACGATTGAATTTTCTTAATGCAGCCATATTAAATTCATCGCATGTCGGTGAACATAAATAGGAGACAAAATAAGTAAGGACATCGGAAGGAATTTTCTGTCATGAACGAGACAATTATTTAGGAAGTGAGTGTCTCTTTAGCATATGCGATGCTGGAATACAAATATTTTGTACATGGCCTGTTATAAATGTCACTCATTCCGATTTTATATTTATTGCGTTCGGAAGGAATGAGCTTGTTGAATGATGAGATTACTGCTTTATGAGGCTTTATTTTCAAATATATTTTGACCGTTAATTTTTCAAATATTTTCTGACCGTTATTATTTAAAAATGCAATAGTTAAGGATAATTCTCTTCCGTCTCGCAGTTCATGTACTAGTGTTAAGTTCATTCAAGTTTTTATGATTCTCAAATCTCAATCATCAAGTAACCAAGTCAACAAAAAGTTCACACATCATTTTCCACATCCAGTTCTACAATTTTTGATTTGTCGATGACATGAAGACACAATTTTTATGAATAAAATACAATTTAACGACACACATCCACGCTCGATGCTTTAAACAATTTTTCACGTTGAACAAAAAATTCAATCAAAATCAATATGTCATGTCATTTATGTAGCTTCAATGATTCCAATTTATTTGTTGATTCTCCTTCCATACATTGAATTGCACAACATATTTTTTCTGAATAAAAAGTCATAATTGATGTCACAAAATATCACGATGATGAATGACAATCAATGACATTTTTCGTCAATGTATTTTTTTATTATTTAATGGAAGTCTACAATTGAATCAATCGTTTTATGTTCCACGTAGGTTTTTCTGTTATTTCGTGTGTAATTTAATAATAGAAATGCCAGTATGACATTGATGTGGTGATTAAATTTTTTTTAAAATACTAATGGATTAAAATAAATATTTTTAAGATTAAAGAAGCTTGTATGGTCAGTGATTTTTTTAATGGATGCCTAGCAACATAATAATAATAATAATAATGCGTGAAGGGTCCAGTCTTATGAGCTGGAGGCACTGTGATTATAGAAAATCTATTGTTCCACACCCTTTAGATCTACAGTTTAAAGTGGAATCCGAACCACTTGCAAGATTTGCACATTTTAAGGACACGAGTACGTCATAAGACTTAATGTACCCTACAATGTTCCTAGATACAATTCGTGTGCGTAAGATGCAGCCAAGAAATCATCCAAATACTAGTATTTTCTTATATACCTAGCAATGGAGACACATTATGTGCCAAAGATGATGCCTAGCCATTATACCTCGCATTGCATCAGTTTCTATCATATAAGAGAAGAGTGGAATCTGGGATATCGAACCATTTGTAGTCAAATCTGTTTGCCATAGATTAAGGTCTCTATAACTCTTTGATCATCTTTTCTTATAAAGACGTAAGTTTAAATCGCACCAGAAGCTAATAGCTTAATAATTTACATAGAATTTACTTGAAAATGGTTAGAGTTTGCACAATGCTCTGAGCATTACAATTTCCTAAAATTTGAAGTCTAGACAGCAGACATAGCAAATCCCCTTATCTCATGAAAATGTCCTTTTCTTGCTGAATGCTGTTTGATTTAGATAAATTGCCAAATTTCATTCACATTCATATTAATGTTTCATGAACAGTTAATGTATGTAAGTAATCTTAATGTTGCCATGACGCATATGTGAACCGAATGACGTAAATCCAAAAAAAAAATCATCAAAAAACTTGGAATAAATACTAGGGTTGGGCAAATATACGTATATATACGTATATATACGTATATCGAACAAGAAAATATACGTATATATACGTATACGTATACGTATATGGATTTTTCAAAGCGTAAAAAATACGTTATTAATTTGTTGAAAAATATGTTAAAATGCTGAAATTTGGACTCCAATTGGTTAAATAAAGTGACCTAAGGCTCCATTAAGCACTTTAGAAGTGTTTAACTAAGGATTTAGTTTAAAAATGTGAATTTTTGCAAAAATTAATTTTTCATTGTTTACAAATACATGGGCAGAATTTGAATTTTTTTTGGCCGTTACAAAAATTTCTTTAAACAAAAAATTAAAGCATTTAGATGCTTTTACATAGCTAATAATGACAATTGAGCACTGGTAATGAATAATAAGTGCATATTATGTCTAAAAAAACTGGAAATTTTTTAATTTATTGTCATTTATATGTAACGGGAAAAAAATTTGAAAAATGAATATACGTATAAATATACGTATATATACGTATAAAATATACGTATATTTATATACGTATATATACGTATACGATTCTGCCCAACCCTAATAAATACACATATTGACTGTGCTTGCATCTACATGAACATTTTTCACATACCCAGTGCATGCTAGTTAAAAATTTAGTTCCTTCAATCAATAACTTTTTTTAATCCTTCAATTTCTCGTACGGCAAAAAGGAAAGCATAAATTCACATCAAATTATTCAAAATGTTTGACAAAATAATTCATGCAGCAACGAAAATCCCAAAACACCTGAAGAAATTTTTCGTTTCCCGTTTGCTTTCCTTTCCAATTTATCATCGTGGCATTGAGTATTAAAAAAATGAAATAAAAAAGAGCGAAAACGAAAAGAAAATTGTTCCCGTAATGACTCTCAATCACAGCCAAGGCAAAAGTAAGTGGAAGTAGAAACGACCGAAGCAGTATTGTCGCCGTCGTAGCGATTCATTAAAATTTCACTTCTGCATCCTTCAATGGGGTTGCTTGCAAGTGATGTGTATCAAAAAATGGGGATTGTCTATGAAATGAGTATCATATAGTAGCTAGCAACCTCAATCATCAATTGAGACATCAAAAGTGGATGACCCCGCATTCTTTACCAGGCAATGTACTGAGAACTTCCTTCTCTGCATCTTTTTCTCCCTGCAATTTTATCTCAATTGAATTTGTAATTAAAGCATTTTTAATTGCAACATTTTCCAGCTATGTGCCTGGGTATAAAAGTAGTGAGCTAAATTAAAATGGACGTCGATGTTCATGGCAGTCTTTGTGTACTTTGTAGAATGCTCGAAGAAATTAAAATTAATTTTCTAAAATTATCGTTCATAAACAGCTCAAAGGAAACTTTCTATTGACATTCTACATTAATCTCAGTTGTGAGCAGAAATGTTTTAATTTGAGAACATTCACCTTGTGCAAGTTTGAATAATGAAAAGGGATTAACAACAAATGGAAGCATTGCAGCAAAAAAAAAGTTATACAAATCGTTTTAATTAGTGTCATTTCGTAACTCAACGTTCTCATGCTTTCGCATTTCAACAGAGAATTATGAACGTTCTACGCTTACAATAGTCGATGTATAGAGAATATGAAATGCAGCTTCCTATTTTAATGCTTGAAAGCTCATAAGTCTTGCATTTGCAGATAAATATCTCTATTTAATGAACTGTAAATCATTCAGCATGGAAAAATGAGATATTATCTTTGACTTATAATTATTTTTTAAAAACGTGACAAATTTAATTAAGATGATATATAGAGTAAATTTCTTGGGTTGATGATTTTCAGATGTAAATGCACTCATTATTATTATTAGGTACGTATCCAGAGCAACAGTATTGGGCATGGAACCGGTAACAAGCCATCACCACGCTATTTATGATATCCAATTTGCAGCATTTTCATACCCTGTATCGTTCAGTATACGACAAAAATTAATATTATTTTCCAATGGATGACAACAGTAGTATTAACCGTTATTTTTTTAGAAATTCAAAACTGTTTCGAAAATATTTGGAAGTGTTGAAATTTTTAAATTTTAAAAAACCGTTAAATTTACTTATGAAAATTTGTAACGGTCATATTTTTTTTGAAAAAATTACATCTTCGAAGTTTTGATTTTAAAGAATAAAAGTGTATCCTGAATATTAAAAAAAACGTGGTAAAAATAAAATCTAGTGCTCGCCAAATTCAGTAATGAGATTCAATTTTCACGTTAAAATATCCAAAAGGGAAGCATGAATAGTTCACAAACTCTACAGCTACACCAGCAACCTCATACATTCACTCATTTCTGATGCTTTAAAATTAATTACAGATCTCTGACCCTCAATTCTGCTCTTGTCATGAACAAACATTTTAGAAAAAGTGGACGTACAAAAAAAGAGTGCGACAGTCAACATTGTAACAAAAAACGGTCGACACTTAAGTACGATGTGCACATAAAAAATTGAGTGAAATAAAATTAATTAATTTCATTCTCGTTCATTTCAGCTGCGAGGTTTTTACTTTTTTTCTTTCTTTTGCTTCAGTATTTTTTTTGTATGCAGAGACATTTTTATTATTTTGAGCTTGATATGCCTTTAAGAAAAATGTGTAGAAGACAACAAAATTAAATGTGACCTTTTTAAGCATCAAATGGTATTTAATTTTAATGTTTGATGATTGAACTGATTCTTTGTGATTTTATGTTTCATCAAGTACCCTGCACAGGGATGAAGTAGAAGATAAGATTGGGTTCAGTATTTTTCTTTTGAAATTTCTGTCAAACTTAAAAATACTAGAATAATTTCTACTCGACTCAGGGGGAAAACTCCTTGGTGGAAAAATTCCTAAACATCCAATTAGTTTTCCCCCCTGACTCGACCTTAAATGCAATAAAATTCCTTTTTGAGGGACGTAGTAAAGGAGTCTGAACCCATCAAACACCCCCTTAACTAAGTACTTTCCCTGTTTTTATATTTCTTGCTTTTGTTTTCAACAAAAAAATATAACATTACAAAATCGTATGTAAATTTGGGATACCAAAAAAAGAAATTTAGCAGCATTAACTAAGCTTACATTACAAAAAAAAACTTAATGCAAATTATGTTCCTAATTGAAATACAATGGAGATGTTTTTGTTGTATAAATTTAAAATTAATGGAAGAAAAAGAATTTCGTGAGAATTCATTAAAAAGAATTTCAATTTTAAAAAATTATTCTTTATTTATAACGAGAATTTTAAGAAGCTTTGTTGTTTTAATTGGGTAAATTTTGTGAACGATTTCTAAATCATTTGATAAAATTTCTTGGGAGAATTATTCATAAATGATGTCATGGAAAAAATGAGTTTCTTATACACCCCTTCACTCCCCTCTGTTACAAAATTTTCCTTTGTATGAAAATGTCACACGGGATCAGACCCCCCCCCCCCCTCCTTAAATAGTGGACGTCGCTGATGAACGACCCTGTAAAATTCTTGGAAATATTTTAAATGCTTCGGTATAACATGATTATGGTTTAAAGTTTTTGTTTCTTTTTATTATTTGAATTTTAATTTTAAGAGCGTTCTAAGAATAATAAATGAGGGTAATACATAAATATGTTTACATTATCACACCAGTATTGATTTTCTGGGCTTTAAATTACGTGATATCGTAACGAAGTCGTTTCTGTGACGATCCCCATTCCAACTTAATGTAGAAAGTCAAATGTAAATAGCATTTAATAAAATGTACATGCAACTTAAATGGCAATCAAAAACAAAATTCAAACAAAAATTCAAAATAAGAAGCCACAAATCCAATTTAAAATAAATTCTCATTTCAGAAGAAACTACAAGCCAAATAATAATTCCTTTCTCATTCAAATAGCTTATGGCTTCCAAAAAGTTGTAAAAAGTAAAGTCTAAAATAAAATTCAGTGGTGAAGTCAGAATTGTGAATATTTTTTTAGTTCAAAACTTATTTTTGGGGGTTCCTCCTAACCTCCCCCCCCCACCCACCTGCATCCCTCCTTACAAAATTTTCCTGTCCATAAAAAAAAATCAAACTCCCCTCCAAAAGAAATATTTGGATACATCCTTGGGTGGACCTCTTGACTACGCTACTGATATAATTCAAACCATAAAAAAATGTGCACACAAATCTTATCAAAAACAAATTCATAATTTTATTCGAAATCTGGGACTAATTTTTCTCTCCACTTTCGCGTGTGGCAAAGAGCCAGAAGATTTTTCTTTCATCTTGTTCAACTTTTCAGATACCATTGAATGCTGAATGAATTAATAAAAAGCAAAGTTAAAGGCGCAAAAAAACTTGAAGAAGAACAAAAAAGAATTTATAAAAAAAAATTGACTCACAGCAATAGAAGCGGATGAAACTGTATTTGGAAAAAAGATTCTCAGAGGGAAAATTCAAAATCATTTAAATTGAAGAATATCCATGTTTTAATACAGAAAAAAAACTTTCTATCAAATTTGAAACAGCCGAAGAAATTATAATCAAAATATTTTTCCTTTTCCTTCACAACCGAATTTGGCCTTATAAATTATGATGATGAAGTTTTTTCAATGGACAAACGAGAAAGAAAAGAAGAAAAATTCAATCCCTCCTTAAAAGCACTTTGAATAATTTCCTCTCCTTTTTCTTGTAAGCTTTAGACTGAATGTACATAATGCATTAAAGATGAGGAATTTATTCTATTGTAAACAAGTTTAAATCCATTTTAACATTCCATTAGCTCCATTTGGTGTTTCTTTTTTTGACTGACGAATGAAAACCTTCTTAAACACGTGGTAAACTTTTGATGAAGTTCTTTTGTGCATTTTTAGGTATTTGCTCAATTTTATGAGGTTTTGTTATTGTTTGATTAAATTTAAGGGTTGTAAGGTTGTTATGCATTGCTGAATATTGTCATTTCAGACTCTTTGTCCTCTGTCTGTTATAAATTTTGTATGGAAAATGTATAAACTTTGTATGAAGAATAATGAATTAAATTTTTGAATTTTTATGATGTTTGATTGTCTTGTCGAAAATTAAGCAACTGAAAGCTAGTGCAGCTGATAGACTTATACAGTTCAATACAAACAATACTAGAACCACGAATCACAAAGAATATTCAGCCAGAAAATTTATTTACAAACGTTCCCATGATACCAAAATAAACAGTTTTTGAATAGATTACATCAGTCGAATGACTGAATCAACACCCAGAAATCTAGCCGCAGAAGTAACAGAATCAACAACTTGAAATCATACCACAAACTCAACTGTAGAAATGCCTGTTGAAATAAACTAAATCAATTGGTTTATCAGGAAACATAAGAGCATCGAATGATAACTGAACAGCTTTTACTGTTTATTTGAGATTGGAATCAAAAATTTCGTGTGGTTAGTTCTTCAAAGGTGTATGATGTAGGTATGCTTGATATTGGCTGATATACAAATATATTTACATATGCTCGTTTTTTCCAAAATTATCTTGGATTATTTTGAGACTTGCTCTTGTCTAAAAAATATTGAAAATGTCACTGATTTTCGAGAAGTGAATAAATTCTTTATTTTACGAGCAATTTTTGAAAGCTTTTTCTTTTGAGATCATGAGTTCGAATCATTAGCAGATTTTTTATCTACAAAGTTTTATTAGTTTTCATACTTTTTTTTTAATTTTTTGGGAATTTTAACCAAAAAGTCCATTGGGTGCAAACAGTTGTTATTATTCGAAAATTGTTCTCATTTTTCGAAGACAAAATTTCGAAAATTTAGTTTTTTTAAATTGAAAATGACCGTTGTAAATCAAAACAATTTTTTTTGCTTATTTTAATTAAATATGGGTAAAGCTTGCAAAGTTGCTAGTCGTAACTAAAAGAAATCAATGAATCATGTTTTTGAAGTATCAAAACATTCCATAAATTAGAATATGTAGAACTTTTTTAACGGTATTTTCAAATTCAAAAATTTGAATTTTAAGAAAACAAACTTATTAAGGCGATTCCACGGATGTGATTTTTCAAAAATTTCGTCTTTAAATCAATTTTTCTCTTAATTTAGCTATCTAGACGTTCCAATGACTACATATACTTATGTAAAACGCTGAAATCTACCTTTCAAAACTGTAAGCGTTGTACTATTTCAAAAAGTGGAATTCTGAATTTTCACACCAAAATTTTCCACTTTTTAGAAGTCTAGACAACTGTTTATGGTTCATTTGCTGTACATTCTATGTTGTTTTATCATTCTGCATACTTAAATCCACTCATGAACCTTTAATTAAGCAGAAAAATTAATACTTTAAAACCAATTAATGAAATAGAGCAACACAAAAGCTTTTTTATTCCTAATCCGCAATAACATACAGAATATCAGTCATGTTTTTTGCTTAATTACTTTAGATTTAATTAAAATTAAAATTGATTAAGCAGATAAACAGCTAAAGAAACATAATCACAATGTTTCTTATATTATTTGATTAGTTAAAATGATAAAATAAGAGAAAAAACTTTGACAAGTTGAAGAAGAATTACAACTGAATTTTTCGGAACTCCATCCATCCGTGGAATTGCCCATTAGTTAAAAAATCCTCAAAAATATTTTGAATTTAAAAAAATAACGGTTCATGGTTTAATTAAATTAAATTATTTAGGTATTTAGATCACTAAGACAGCAATACTGACCACAAGGCTATGCAAATTTAATTCCTTTTGATAAATTGCTAGAAAACTTAAAACAAAAAATGATATTCATGCAAAATATTGAGAATTAAAAAGTTGTTGAAAAATTTAAATTGCAATTTTTTAAACCTAAAAAATATCATACTAAAGGCACAAAAATTGAGAATTAAAAAACTTCAATTCTATAAACCAATTTTCCCCCTTTTCAAACTATTTGCATATTTTTTCCTAAACACCACACAGCATAGAGCATCAAAAATAAATCGGTTTGATATGCAAAACATTCTAAAATGAAATAAAAAGGTAGAAAAAGATTGTGGCGTCGACCAACTTTTCATTCCCTCGCACTTTGTTTCTCTATAGAAAAAGAGATAGACTAATAAATACTTACTTACTTACTCTCTCCCTCAAATGAAAAATGAAATTATTCAATTATAAGCCATCAGTACAACAGCATTGAGTGGTTAAATGGACAGAAAGAAGAAAACAATTTTTTATTATTTCCAAATAGAGAAGGCAAAGAAGAAGAGCAGAACAAACCCTTTTTAAGATGGATTTTGATGGATTTTCTTGATGTTCCCTTTTTCTGGTCCCATTTCATCTTTTTTTTCTCTGTGCTTGCTTTTTATTCTCGAATGTCTTGGATATTACTGTTACTATGAAACATTTCAAATTTATGTAAAGCTTTTAAATTGAACCAAGAGCGTACGGACGAATGAAAGTGCTATGAGAATTGGACAATTGATCTGATGTCGCATTTTGAAGACTAAGTGTCATTGTCATTGTCTGCAATTTTCAAGGGCATTTTCTGAGGTTTGTATTCAAATGGTTTTGTGACGTGAGACTAAATTTTTTATATTGAGCATTTTTTGGCCTTAATGCTGGCTGAATTATTTGGTAAGACAGCAGTGACATAGCCAGGGTGGCTTTTGGGGGTAGAATTGCCCCAATCGAGCGATTTGGAAAAATAAATCTTAAAAGCCCCCCGGTAAGACCGTGGTGTAGTTCTTTGAAACCTGGAAATTGAGATGCAGAAAGAAAAATCATGGATTCGAAACCTGGAAGAAGGAATTTTTGATTTTTCGATTAATAATGAGACATAAATAATCATGTCATAGACACTGCTTCAGTAAGTTTCATGCTTTCATAAAAAAATTTTTATCCTGATAAAAGGGTGTCTATATCCTAGAATTGACGTCAAATAAGTGTGTGATCTTTCAGGTCTAGTTATGAATTCAAAATCCAATAAGTTATTCCTCACGTTACAATTTCAGACTGAGTTGGAAAAAACTGTTTTTTCGAAGTGGGTGGGGTTTGGACCCCATCGGATCCCCTTGGGTACGTCCATGACTATATATATCAGTCAAATTTTTCTTAAGACTTTTGCACATGATACCTCGGAAATCCCTAAGCTATTCATAAAATGGTTTCAGAATCCGTTGGAGTTTCTCGAGATTTCTTGCTACATACCTAGATTATCTTCCTTAAAACTAGATTTCAAAACTATTTCACCAAAAAATCCTTTTCATCCACAAATCAAAGGACACAAACCATCAAGAGTCACATAAGAAATTAAGCAGAGCAGAACAAAATAAAATTCCCATTCTTAGAAATGTAAAAGGACTAGAAAGCACACAAGTACCTTAAACATTAATGCCTTTGCATACATGAAGATTTTAATTTTTTTCCGAGAATTTCTTTCAACTCTTGAAATAAAATACTTCCTTTAATTTTACTTCCCACATCAAACAAGAATGAAAGATATGAGAGAGGTGCCTAGCAGCTGAAAAGGGCTCATCATGAGAATGTAAATGTAAAAATCTCTGGAAGGGATTTAAGCATGACTCTTGAGAAAATTTATTCTTATGAATTTTTTTATACATTTTATATTTGTTTGTGTTGGTAAATATGTGAACATGATGTATGTGAGCTTTTGTGAGTTTGATAGAGAAAATACTTTTTATCTCTCTACTTTCCATACTTCCCTTTTTTGACGAAGGATTCCATTTTTTTTGTGCGTCTGTTCTTATGAGATTTTTATTTCCTTTTGTTGGGAATTATTTTGCGATTTAACAGTTTTAGGAAGAAGAAAAATGTTTAAGTGATTTCTTTCCTTCTTTTTGTGCTTATCATGATCAGTGATTTTAGGTAGAAAGGCTTTTCTATTTCTTTTTATACAAAATGGGATTAAGAGATTTATTTTTCAGGAAAATATGATTTTTGTAAGCATTTGATTCGAGGTCTGTATGGATATAGAATTTATTTAAAGCTTTTTGTGAAGTCTTTACAGTAATTTTTAAATTTATTTAATTCTTAATACTCAAAGTTAAAAAAATGGCATTTTCTGGGTCAGTTGGTAGTATACATATAACCCTACACTTGGGTGTACCTCTACCTCTACCGAGAATGTTTATACTAGAAGTACAGCCTAGGGTATACTCTAACCGGCAACTCTTTGCAATCGACTGGTTTTTTTGGGGGATTTATATCACTTTCATCATCGAAAACCCATTTAATACCAACTAAATGCCCAATACTCTGCAATAGATGTTCACCAGCATGTCGAAGACAACTAATAACTATGAATTTGACATGACTATGGAATCTATCGCGCGTTAAGATCTGCATACCAAAGTAATCGGTGGAAGATGTCCTCGACATGCTGGTGGAAATGTACTGCAGGATATTCGGCATGCAAGTGGTATTCAGTGAGCGTTCGACAGTCGTATCTACCTCTGCATTAAAAATCAATAAAATTATGGATGTATCCCTTAAAAAGTTTATCATGAATTTGTTTGTAGTTATGGTAGCCATTTTACAGTATGTTTGTATCTCTGACACACAATTCATCATCATCATCATCATCATCATTTTTAACATTTTTTTCAATAGTTCAATATTCAACAAGAGTCTTTGCTGACGTAAACTAAAATACAAAAAACAACTTACCTTCGAGTGATGAATCGTCACGATTTCTCATTGGTGGTCGAACAGACGATGGTTGGAATAAAATGATTGAAGGATTGTTATCTGGTGAGCGTTCCTTTGCTAAATCACCTTGTAGCTTTGGTTCAGGTGGAACTGCTTCTGGTTCCTTATAAAATTGATCATCATCATACAATTCATCATGGTCATGGTCCATGTCATTTTGTTGTGGCTCATCGGGCTCAGGTGGCGTATCAAATCGATCTTTGAGAACTTTCTTCGGTACTGTGTATGTAAATAAGAGATGTGAAATATTAATTTTCTTGGACACAAAAGGACATGATTGATGATACAACTTACCACAAGTGTAAACCACTTTGAGAGTCATTCTCACTTCAGGCTTACAAGGCTTCCCAAATGTGGCACTATCAGCTGTTAATAAGCACTTCCTCTGTCCATGACAAATTTTCATTACAGTCTCGGTTGTGTATGTTGCTGGACATACTGTGTGAATTTATGTATGGATAAAAAAAGGATGGAATTAAAATGCAAATTAAAAAAGCCACAAAAACCGAGTTGGAAAAATGAAGAGAAAGAAGATATGAAATTATCATGACAAACTTACTCTCGTCTTTTGACGCCTGTGATGGCTGAGCGCATTGTAGACTTTCATATTCGGTTTTTCCATAGCTTGCACCATAGATGGCAATTCTCGAATAAGGATTGCACATTAATTGAATCACATCGTTTTCACAAGCCACTTTGCTGCGGAATTCGTCTGGAAGAGAAAATATTGTGGTCAATTTAAAATTTTTGATGAATAAAAAAATTTACTGATGCATAGAAGAGCACTTCCAGGTGTAATTTGATATTCCTTATCCCAAAAATAAATAGAAAATTTCCATAAATTGAGATTTAAATTCCTACGAAATCCTTTATTTATGTAAATTTGAAATATTCAGCATATGTAACAAACACAAAGCCTGTGGCATTATAATATGTTGACTATGAAACTCAATATCTTCCTTTACCAAATTACTCAAAACAAGGTTGCCGTCCTCAATGGACGTCACCAAAAACATGCAGATTTTATTTTTTAACATGTTCGGCTGAAAGCGTCCGAGTCCACTTCATGGACTCAAAATACATGCGAGAATTCTCTTTGAAGAGTACATTCTGATGCTGCTTTGTAGCTTCAAAAGGACTTGATTATTTCCATCGAAACAATGGAATATTTTAACTTAGTACTGATTTTTTTATGTTCTATTTTGGCTATTGAGCTTCCAACAATTGGAATTTTTAAAGAATTTGTTATAGCGGACCAACAAAATTAGGTTCTGATTACACCGCGTATCAAATCCGTCAACAAGTCAAATATTGGCATTCATTTGACAATTTCCACTTCATGACATTCAAAAATGATTTTAACTCTGACTCATACTGTACGCAATAAAGCCATCAATACAGCAGGATTAGCATTAACAATTTATGTTTCAATAATCTCATGAAGCATGTTTGATCAGCAAGAGCGACTGTAGTTATTTACAAAAGAGAATAATCAATTAGCATAGAATGTGTGAATGACCATTGAATGCCTCTTCAAATGCATCATCCTTTCTGTCTATATATCTTCATCTAAGCCTTTTGAATAGTTTTGGTTATATTAATGGTTGGATGCATTGAAGTGGAAATTTAGGGATTCTATTTGGTCGTGATTTTTTGTGAGATTTTAGTCAAATTTGAAACATTGCTGATAATTCTTTTCCTATCATGGTTTTGAGGAAGATAAGACTGAAGGTATGTCTGAATGATATGTACTCAGAGGGGTCTTTTTATTTTTTTTTAATTTGCACGTAGGCATCAAAGTACTGTTACAATTAACAATTAACAAACAATGAAAATAAATAGGAAAAAAAATAATTATGAATATTTTCCCTCACGCTTAATGGGGGATCATTCTAGTTAATAGCTTTCTGACACATCCACCGTTGACCATTTACCAATAAACCTAAAAGCACTGTCAAGAAGCAAAGCCATAATTTTTTAGAAAACTTAGTGCTGCAGTTTGTTCAAAGAGATTCGTGCAAGTGTCAAATCCTGACTGCAATGGCCTTTTTGAGCCAAAAAATCGAAAAATCCAAAAGTGAGCCAACTGAATGGTCTAGGGGTAGGGTATACCAAGAAACCAGCCCCTGGTGCCGGATTTATTATTATGCTTATGCTTTCCGAGCAAACGATACTTTATATATACTCTTACTACATCCTAGATTCATCAAAATTGTCATGTGATTCACATAGAATGGCTTCTTCAAGTAGAAGTGAACTATAATATTGAATACGAGTATAAACAATACTTCTTTAATATGCCCCAAATGTGAAGAGCTACGGAAATTGAGCATTATATCATTTACAAGCATTATTCATCTAAAATCGTTCCTACTAAATATCTGAATATCTGAATCTCTAAATTGTCTTCTTACATCCTCAATATAATTATTTTGTTATCTCCACATGTCAATAAACTAACACTCTACGAGTGTTATTCATGAGAACTTCATGTACAGATCTAAAAACAGTAAATATGTAATGGAAGTTTTATAAAGGCAATGTGTTCAGTGAACAGTGACATAAAATTGAATATGAAGGAAAATTGGAAACAAATCAAGTTCTCTTCAGTAGTATATTGAGCTTCATTTCATTAATTTTGCTGCCAATGCTTCTGTTGCTACATTTTAATTGCTTGTTCACATTATTTCCTCTTTATACAATTTTTATGTAATTTTCATTGATGAACGTTCGCATCGGAATGACGAAAATTTGTGTGATATAAAATGAATGTACTCACATGGTCTACATTTGTATGATACTTCAACAAATTTTCTAACTGCTGGACACGGATCTACTTGTAATGACTTTTGTGATGCAATGAATTTACAATGACGCTTCTTTTGACAAGCTTCAACGACCGTTTGAAGCAGTGAATACTGTAAATAAAATAAAAGTTATTGGAAATATGTTAATTAATTTTGTTTTAGACATGGTGTGCTGAGATGAAAATTGATTGAAAAAAATATTTATTTCAAATAAAAAAATTCAATTATGTTAACAGTTTTAGTACGAAAAATGGGAATATTTTAAAACTTTATTAATTTTGAATCTTTTGTTTGCAAGAAAATTGAAATTTAACATTATTTTTATTTTTTGACATATAAGTATGAAAAATTTTAAAATTACATGTCAATAAAATTTATCCTTTGTTACAAAACCACGTTAACCTACATACAATTGTACTGACTGCAACAAGGCACTCCAAATTTTCTATACACCATCGTAAAGTTTTCCAATCTATGACTTTTAATTAACGAATCAAAATAATTTTTGATGTTGTTTTAATTTGATGATAGCAATCGGTTGTTTCAGACCTAAATTATTATAAAGTTCATTTCTCAATAGAAAAGGCATGTATTCTAATTCCACATCTATTCATATCTAAAACGTGTCATATGAATCTGGATAGGGTTTCTGAAAAACGGCATTTTTGAAAACGGCCGTTTTCCGTTATTGGTTTCTCAAAAACGGGCCGTTAATGGGCTATTTCCGTTTTTTGTCAATGTATGAAACTTGCTCGAAATTTCAAAGATAATGTTAATTTTTTGAATAAATTGAAACGTGTATCAAATTTCTGAGGATTACAACATATTTCTAAACCAATTTAAAAACATTTTTAGATTCTTTTTAAATATATTTTAAATTCAAGAAATATTATCTAACATTATTTAGCCGGTTTCGTATTGCAAGGGTATACCCAATCCAATTTTTTTTTGTCAAATTTTATTTGAAAAAAAAGTAAAAATGATTGTAAAAGTTTAAAATTTTTGACAGCCATGTTAAGACCAGATAAAACCGAAAAATTTTCACAAAAAACAAGAAAACAAAACTGTGAGTTTTATGAAATTAGTAAATTTTAAATGGTTTTGATCAAATCGTATTTAAAAATTCCAAAAAATTGATCCTTAAACTAATAAAAATTTGATTTTTTTAAAAAAATTATAAATTTTGAAAAAAGTTTAATATGGGATAAAGAGGGATAAAAAAACGGAAAACGGAAGGTAAAAACGGCCGTTTTCCGTTTTTACATTTTTGGCCCGTTAACAGCTGTTTTTCCGTTTTTCGTTAACGGCTTCAGAAACCCTAAATCTGGATATTACAAAAACAAAAAATAACATTCAAAATGTGAGAAATCAAAAATTTATTTGGCAATATTGCACATGTAGAAGAGATGCATATTACCAATATATTTCAATAACTTTAGCTGATGCAAAAAAGCAATAGTAATATACCATACAAAGCCAATATATTCACATATCAAAGTTTTATTTTATTGGCATATTCGAGCAAAAAAGCATATTTACATGTGGCATGTTCGAATCGCAACCATTGGCAACAACTACTCATGTATATGCTTGCTTTTCATTCATTTACATCAAATATTTATAAAATGAATGAAATGTTGGAAAATTAAAATTGATTCAATTTTCTTTATGTTGTGTGTTTCAGTTAACTTCGTGACATAAAGTTGGGAAAATGTCAGTGATTTTTTTCCCACTCATGGAACGCCTATAAATTTATTTGAACATTTACTCGAAAAGCTATAAAAGGCAATTACATTCATCAAGCATTTTTATATGTCGTAATTTAATTGGATACAACTTTATTTGATGATTGAAAATAAAAAAAATTTCTAAATTGGATTTCAAAAAATAAATTTTATTTTATCAAAATTTTGCAAATAGAATGTTCTCATCAGACTACCGACATCCCATTTCGAAAAAATTCGACAATTATTTCGAAAAAATTCGACATTTATTACGAAAATTTAAATTAAATTTGACCGTTAAAACAATGTAAACAAACAAATCTTTGAAAGCTTAAAATTACTATTTTCATTAGTTTTAATCATAATGTTTCTAATTAATCATGATCTTTAGCATTTTCTTGGCCATTTAATCAGTTTGCTACATTAAAATGAGTAAAAATAAGCAGTTTATCACTAAAAATTAAATTTACGAAAAAATTCACTAACACGTGTACATTTTTTGTTTACATTTGTTGTGAAAATTTGCTTAGCATAATTTTGTGCATTTAATTAATTAACTTGAGTCCAAAAACTCGTAGAAACTGTTAAGAATGTTTCATTTTATGTAACAAAACAGTTAAATGCTTAATTTATATTAAAATAAGCAAAAATAATATTTTTCTGTTAACGGTCAAAAAATATTCAAAAAATTTGAAATTTTCTGTAACTGACGTTTTTTGCCATGTCGGTAGTCTGGTTCTCATCAGTATTTATGTACAGAAATTTTTTTATATTAAATTTCATTAGAATTTAGTTTTATTTGTGCAGAGTTGTTTCATCTGATCTGGTCTGGACCACAGTATAAGCCGATATCTAGGGCTACATGGGGTACCCAACTTACCCTACCATGGATAGGTATGGTATACCCTATGGTATCACTACCTACCCTATCCTAGCCTCCATCTAGGGTGTCTAGTAGTAAAGGATAGGGAAGTGACCTAGGGTAGCCAAGGACACTCCAGTGTATACCCTACCTACAGCCTCCATCTAAATTACTACTACCTACACTGCCCCACCCTAAGATACCTAGTAGAAAAGCGTACGATAGGTGACCTAAGGTAACCTAGCACACCCCATATTTACACTAACTACCCGGAGTAGGGTAGTGTACCCCAGGTAGACTGGCTCCAGACCCATGGCTACATCCTTGCCTATTCAATGCTATAAAACAGTTGGTCCACAAATCACAACTATAAAAAACAACACTGAATTCTGTTCATAAATTGATAGAAAGTTCATTGGTATCAGGATTAAAAATTCTGTACATAATAAATTTTACTCTCTGATATTTCAAATAAATTTAATTTAATTTCGAATTTCATCCTCAAATCTAACAAAATATTTGCAAATGCAGAAAATTTTAAAAAATAATTTATTTTATCTTAATCCTGTAATTTGCAGTTGTCTTCGACATTTATTTATAAAATTTACTATTGGAATTTTTATTTATCTTATTTCGCTTTCAATCTTCATTTTCATCCTCTTATGTTTTTCTAATCAATACCCACAAAAGACTATAATACCAACATTGCAGAGCACACATTCCAATTTTGTGCTGAGTCTTGACACATAAAGATACAAAATTACAACCTGCAGGACAGCACAGAAAGTAAAAATAGTTTCTGCTAGTTACTGGCTTTTCCATTTTCTTATTTATCCTCTGCTATATAAAGCATCGACAGTAAAGATTTTTCTTTTTGCCAATCTTCAATTTTGTCGAACTTTCATTCGGATCCGCTTGATTACTTACTTCCAATATGTTACGGACATTGAGCATGTGAAATTTTTTATTAACGAAGAGAGGGAAAAAAAGTTAGGAAGAAATGTTTTGAAAGCTATGCGAATAGAGAAATGCAAGGGAAGGAAACTAAGGGATTAACCTTCAACCTTTTAACTCCAGTCCGAAACCATCCTTAACCAAAGTTTGGACAATATAGATGAATGACATTCTTGTAAACTGATGATTTATAATATCATATCTCAAAACAGTCTATTTATTACAGACCTGTGGCGTAACAGGGGTTTTTGGTACCCGGAGCCAAACAAAATTTTGACATCCTTTTATTGGAGATTTGAGTTCTTGGGATTATGACTCTTTACACATTCTCTAAGCTATAGTACGGATACAGATTCTCCGATAATAACAACTTTACATCCTAAATGATCATCCCTTGCATCCATTCCCAAGCATCATATCCAAAAACTTCATCATTGCATGTCGTAAAAATTCTTCAATTGAAATTTGCTTGAACTATCTCATCTTCTCCGTTCAATACACATCCAATAAATATGAATCTGCACCAAATGAATTTTCTTGATAGAAGAGAAAAATATTTTATATTCCGGAAGTAAATTGACAGCATCTAAAGAAATTAAAGTGAATTGGAAAGGAATGAGGGAATAAATTGTCTGAAGGGAATGTCAATCTTATTTCAGCTCGAAAGTATATGCACGTTTATATATAGCTTTATGCACAAACAAATACGAACAGATTAAGAGTGAAGTTTTTCAATCATTTCGTACTACAGAGGAGCTTCATGCTCGTGTTCGTCTTTTATCATCTCTATATAAATGTATTTACAGGCAAGCAAATAAAATTGAGAGCAGAAAAAGACACATTTAGAAGCAAAAGACAAATCTCTTTTGGGGAAGCTTGAAATAATTCCATAAGTTGAAAGCTTTCCAAAAAAATATTATTTTTCATTTCGAGTGGGTAAAGTGATTCCCCCTTTGGTTTATTTGGTAGCATTCAAGGGGAGATTATTGTGCTTGTGGGATGCTTGGATGTTGGAAAGCAATTTTGGATAAATTTCTATTTTTGATTTACAAAAATAACTTTACAGTGTCTAACTGATTGATATATAGACACACGGATAGCACGTTTTAAGGGGTTAGGGGGGAGGGGGTTGAAATTTTGTAACAACTCAAACAAAAGGTAAGGTAGGCAGACAGACAGACTTGCATCCATATAAACCATAAACCAACCATATAAATAAATAAATATAAGGACTAATAGGCAAATAGATGTATGCACAGATACATGGATAGGTGGACAGTCAGACTGACAAACAAGCAGATAGACTGACATATGGATGAACAAACAAACCAACTGAAAGAGAATCCCACAAAATGTCAGTTAAACAAATGGTAAAGTTACAGAATTTTACGACTATTCCCCATTGAAACCTGTTTAAACTAAAACCCTCTTAAATTTAATACTCATCCCTTGCTGTCTACCATTAAATTTTTTTTTGAAATAGAATTGAAAATAAAATCAAAATCTCTCCCATACATTTGTCACCAATAAAAATTAGAACAGAATCATTTGTTTTTCAGTATTCTCCATTATTAGTCCTCACTCTGCAGCTCTCCATTTCAATTTTCTACAAAAAATTCCGAAGCTTTAAAAGCACTTAGAGGGAAGTGGAGAGAAACTTTATCCATTTCAATGCTTCTGTATCCATTTTTCTCATTCCATATCTCTTCTTACTGTTATCGAACTATTTTCATTGCTATTATCGTTCTCATTGTCGCAAGCATAAAGAAGTAAGGATATCTTTATATATATATCCACAACATAGCATGGATAAGGGAGACAAAATCATTTCTCGCATCAATTCCGAGGGTGAAGCAAACTCAAAATTAAGTTTTCAATAATTAAACAATGCAATCTGCCTTTGCCTTTTTGAAATTTCCAGTTCATTGAGTTTTTCCTTCTCACATGTGTTAACATTATAACTGTGTCTGTGCATTCATAAAGTAAGTAAAGAAGCCAAAAAGTACGTGAAAGTTTTCAATAAAATGAGAAACTATAAAATTGATAAGGATCGAGTTTTCTGGTGAAATTGGAGGAACTGCATTGGGTTACTTAATGTAATTATTATTATTATTTGTGTTCAATAACGAGCTGTCGAGGGGTGGAAGCTATAGTAGGAAAGGAATGACTTTTGGATATTAAATTCTATATATAACATTGAGCTTTTTCGAAAAAGCTCAAATTGATATTTTCGAAAATGGTCAAACTGATATTAATAACTGAAAATATTAATTTGAGCTTTTTCGAAAATATTAATTTGAGCTTTTTCGAAAATATCAATTTGAGCTTTTTCGAAAATATCAGTTTGACCATTTTCGAAAATATCAATTTGAGCTTTTTCGAAAATATTAATTTAATTAATTTGAGCTTGTTCGAAAATAATATTTTGCCTTTTTCAAAAAATACCTAGATCTTTTGAAAACGAAATATTGAGCTTTTTCGAAAATAACAAATCAAACATTTTCGAAAATGACAATTTGATCTTCTCAAAAATAAAAAAAATCAACCTAAATTCAAAAAATTTTCAAGTTTCCAATCCCATCAATATAATAAATTGTATTTCCTTCCATCAAGCAAAAAGTCCATTCATGAGAAAGTTTTAATTGTAATCGTGCATGCAGAAAAGTTCGTTATGTGAATTTAATTTTACAAATTAAAAGCTTTAGTTGTGTAGCATAACTTAAATTTTATTTTACGTAAAGATGAAAACTTTTATGGACAAGAAAATTAAAAGAGGAGTTCCATGTGATGAAAGTAATTAGTAAAACAATTATGTGTATGACATGGAATGCATACACTAATTTTTTGCTAAATTGAACAAAAAAAAATCAAATTAAACCTTTTGCAAAAAGTACAGTAAAAAACAGCATTTAATGGTAATGATGTGTGCAGAAAGTTTGTGGATTTCTAACACTTAATAATAGCTTTTGAAAGTGATATCAATTGAAATGATTTTATGGATTGTTAATGGAATGTAAACGGGTCAAAAGTATTTAAAGTTCAATTGTTTTGTGACATTATCACTTGATGATAGGTCAAAAGCTTCTCAACTTCAATTATGAAATGAAATCGCTTTAAAGCTTGAGCAAGTTATGCTTCTGAGTTTTTTAAAGGGTACCAAATTTTATTTATGGGGTGTAAAATTTTGGATTTGGCCCTGAGTGATGAAAACCCTTACTAAGCCACTTATTCAGACTAAAACTTTGAAATTTCTTATGAACTGACTACTCAGAACCCCCCACCCCGTCCTTCAACTACGAACTACATATTAATTGGAAATTTATTCAATTTTGGTGTTCGTAAACGCGAATAAATTGCCCCTTTTTACCTAACCTTGTATAATGCATGGGGCTGTTCATAAATGACGTCCAATTTTTAGTAGGGAAAGGATGTCTGACGTTGTGTGACACTTACATACAAAATAAATTTTATTGTATGGAATATTTGTATAAGAGGGGGGATGGGGTCTAGAAATCTCGTTTTTTGCATGACGTCCAAGGCGAGGAAACTCAGAATTAATCCCGAAAAATCTCAAAAATCCTAAAAATCATTGAACAAGGAAGCAAGATATTTAAGAAATCCCTACGAATCTCGAAGCTACTAGTCAATAGTCAAATAGTTTAGGGATATATCGAGATTTTCCAGAAATCATGCTTTCTTGCAAAAAGATTTTTTTTTGAATTTTTGTGATTTTTCGGGATTAATCCTTGACGATCCTCGTCAGCCTTGACGACGTCATTTATGAACGACCTCCATAATATTCACCTAAACTCTCATTTACATCCCAAAGTATTTTAATATTAGAAAAAATAGCTCCATATTTCCACTTCCTGATGGCATGTAAATTTTTTATCAGTTCAACAGCATTGGAGTATATCCTGAATGTCTGTTTTATATTGACTTTTAATCTTGTTCCTAAAATTTCCATTTATTTCAGTGAAAAAAAATTCTAGAGGCATAAAAAAATGAAATTCAAAAAAATATTCCCACTATTTTTATATTGAACTCTGTCAGATATTCCTGTTCATTGATATGCACTCAGTTATTTTAGAGTTAAAAATAAAAACCCGAATTGTATGTTTAATGGATTCTTCCACATAAACCACGACTGTTATCTCTGAATTTGGTTCATTTTCCTTAATTTTATTCGTAAAATTTTTTACGTGTGAAATTTTCTCGAGTTCTATTGCACATTGTCGAAATTGGATGCAATAAGCCTTTGCGCATTATTCAGACATTAAGTGTATTAAACCACAGAATAGCAATCAACTTCGTGCAATTTTTTTTATTTATTTATTTGCTTCAATGTACACGAAATAAAGTTGAGAAACGTCGAGGCACTCAAACATACTTAAACTAAAATACATAAATTAATGCTCACGTTATGTATATGGAGATGTGAAAGCATTTTGATAATACACATTGGAATGCAATAAATTCAACGAAAATTGTTTGGTGTTATACGAAGTGAAAATTAATGGCATTGAATAGGAAAAAGAGGTGAGCTATTGAGATAATGGAAAAGTGTTAATTGCAAATGAATGGAAGATTAAATTGCATAAATATTGTATATTATGAGCGTTTGTATTATTCGACTCGTAATTCAATATTGAATAAGCTTTATTGAAAATTCAATTTTGAATCAATTGGATTATATTGAGTTGATAAAAGGTACAATTATATTTGAAATTAAATGTGATTTCATCAAAATTAGACTTTGAAATGGCTTATTCAGGATGTTGATTGATGAAATTCGATGATATTTGATCTAATTTATTGTCCCTAACAGACAAAGAGCATGCTCTTGATCTGAGAGTACGGTTTTTGACTCTCTCTCGAGATCACGCTATTGAACATGCTCATACCATACTCTGGCAATAAAAACTTGTATGCAAGTTATTTTTTTCATGATCTTTTGAATACTCACAAGAGCATGTTCAGAAGAATATACAAAAAACGTATTTAATTGCATACTCAAGAGAGCATAAATAGTTTTTTCGATCCCATATACTTCACAAGCGGTAGCAGAAATACCACATGAGTGATTTCTGCTTTCTCTTGTGAAGTATATGGCATTGAAAAATACTATATACTTCACAAGTGCTAGCAGAAATCACTTGTGTAATTGCTATATACTTCACAAGAGGAAGCAGAAATGACTAATATATCTACAATACATAGTTCAAATATGTATTTTTGCCATTTGGGAAATATTTAATTTCAGGTGCCAATGGCATGCTTAGTGCATGCTCTTTGTCTGTTAACATGTTTTATTTGAGGTATGGGGTGAACTTTTTGTATTTTAGTAAAGTTTTGACTTTAATTGGGAGATAAGTTTTTTAAGAAATATTTATTCGGTCTGAAAGTAGCCTCAAAATATATAATTTGACTAGAAAACTGATATAAAATTTCAATTCGACCAAAATACTGTCAAAAAATAATTAATTCAACCAAAAATTACCTCAAAATTTGAAATCGACCAGATTTTTTGTATCAGCTTTCAATTTGTAAATCAATTCTATTCAACCATAAAATATTCGACGAATCACCAAAAGTATCCATTACAGAAAATTATTCGCTCATTTTTCTTTTCCATTGACAATAAAATACGATTTTTACGTTCATTGAACTGAATTTAAGAATTCTTGAGAAATAAATAGCATTTAAAGGGAAAGTTAAATTGTTGAATTTAATAATTCAGATAAAGCACTTAAAGTTAAGCTTCTATCCCTTACTTAATTGAATTTCAACTTCTTAGAATTTCACATTTCACCCTCATTAAAAACTTTTCATCTTGTGGAAGAAAATATGAACATTTCAAACAGCAAAATAAGTATATTATTCGTTTTTCTTATGAAATAATGTTGGAGGATGAAGAAAGAATTTTTTCAACATGAAAAAATGGGGGTTGTATAGTTATGATAACCACGGTTGTGGTTCATAGGACCTGAAATTTTGGTCGGTTTTACTAACCTGTTTTTCAGAGACCAATTTTTCAGGTACACTAGAGTATACCCCTTACATACCCATACCCACACTTACTTTAAGGTATAGCCTAGTTGAGGGTATACCTTAAGATATAAACGAGATACCAGCCCCAGGGGTGCTGGGTAGTACTTTATTTAATATGACATATTAGTAATCTGCTGAGGACCATAGGAGGGGGTCAAAAAACGAATTTTAATACAGACATCATTTGCAAACAACCCTAAAGCAGCCATAAGTAAGAATAAAAACAGATAAAAATAAAAAAGTACCAGAAGTAGGAAAAAGTTTGGTAGAAAGAAGAAAAAAGCGAGAAGATAGAAAATGTCATTGGGATAAGTACAGAATAGGATCATGAAAGACATGAAGGGAAATTTTTCATCCAGTTTGTGTGGCACCACAGAAAAAAAAATCTAAAGAAAAATGACGCTCGAAAGAAATGTTCAAGGACATGTTCTGGTTCATATGTTCTACATTCTATACCCAATAGCAGAATTTTTTTCTATGTCAAGTGAGAATTTTGATAGTCCCTGTGGAGCTTTTTTTAAAAACATTATCTTCAATCGTTGATCTTAAGTTCGGCATATTCATAAATTCTCAACTTCCTTCTCGGGCTACATAAACTTTTTTTTCTCCATTTATGACTACATACATAAAATTTTCAGTGTCATAAAAAAAGCCAGAGGAATAAAAAGAAGGAAAAAAAGTAAACTTATTTTTCAACCAGTGTCAAGAGGTTTCCGGTGCACATAAATGTCAGTCTAGTGGAGCATGAGAATAAATGAAAAATATATGTTTGTGTTGAATATATATGAGAATATCTCTGGATTTTATAGTTTCAATAAAAATTCAATAAAAAATGCCTTTAAAATCCACACCGAACTTAATTTAATACTCTTTCACTCTTTGGGGGATGAATGATATTGAGATTCTCGTGTTTCGAGGGGAAATTGAAAAAATTTTCTATCTGATTTTTTATTGATAATTCTTTATAAATCGAGATGAGAATTTAATACTTTTTACTTATTACTAGCTTGAAGCTATTCCGAGTAAAGGATTGCGATAGAGTGAAGTAAAATTTATTTTACGGAAATTTGTTCTACAAATTTGCTGCAAGTTTGTATGATTTCTGAGCAGAGTATAAAAGGGTGGAACACCCTGGGGTATCGAACCATCTTTAGGCGGATCTTTCACTGCAAAAATGAGTACGCTGGTTCGATTCCCACCAGTAGCAGTTTTTTTGTAAAATAATTTTTCGAGGAGGGTGGAAGGTCCAAACCCCCTTAACCACCCCTCCCCCCACCCAGTCTAAGCCTCTGTTTAGATATGAGCAATGCACTGAAAGTTACTTCTTTTTCTCCTATATACTTTCAAATCAGAACAATTTGCTGCTCAGATCTGAGATAGTTGCCCAAGAACATCTAATCTTAGATACACATATGCATCCAAATAGCTTCCAGTTTTGACGATCTACTACTTGGATGTGAGCTAGAGGACTATAGAATCCCATGTTCTCCATACAATCTCAAATCAGTATGATCTGCTACTAGAAGGAACCTCTAGTCCTTTAAATATCAAAAGACACCCTCATGAATCCCACACACCTATGACACAGGACGATCTGCTGCTCGAATATAACCATAAAATCCTCTCATGAATACAGATAAAATATCTTTATCAAAACCTCTAATACACCCACCCACATATAAAGTAATATAAATATTTGAGTGCTCTTCTAATTTTTATAGCAAAAAACCGCAGTAAAAACTATTGAGAAATTATCAGCCACACACATTGGTATAAAAAGTATAAAATTTTTATTTTATCGTCTTTAATAAAATGAAATAAAATAGAATAAAGAGAAATATTTAAGCCAGCATCAGCAAGAAATTACCATTTAGAGTAGTTGCGAAAACAGAATAAGAAGATGAGAAGAAGATTAAGAAAAAAAAAATTCTTTCTCATGCTTGACGATGCTTTAGCTGATGTTGGCATATCCTCAATTCCATGTTATACTTATATAATCATAAAAATGCTTTCCGTAATCTATTGTACATGGTAACATATATTAAAATGAGATGAGAAAACAATTAAAGACATGAAATGGGGGACAGAAGATGATTTATTATCGTGTACATGTGATGATGCTGTGTGCCTTACAGCTCACTTTTTACGTTCTTTATCTTGGTTGTGATCTTTTTCGTGGAATTCTGTTGATACACTTTTTCAATTTATTGGAGTGACTTTAATGTAAATCAGTGCTATCGACTTTGGTATCTCTAAACTAATCCAGATATCTATCAATATTTTACAAAAACCTTCTGCTGACAAGATCAATTTGATTTGTAATAAATCCAAACAGACATCATGCTAGACAAGCTTATTTTTTCAAATTTTCTAAAATCTATGCTGAAAATGTTTTCTCATCAAATGATTCTTTCGAGTCATTTGAAATCCCTTCAACTAATGAAATTCATATTAGGGGTCGTTCGCAAATTACGTCATGCAAAAAAATGACTTTTTCGAACCCCCTTCCCCTCCCTTGTCACAAATTTTCCAAAGAAAGAAAAATTTTGTCTTTGGACTGTCACAAATTCTTCTACCTTCCCTCCCCCTAAAGCGTGACGTAATTATCGAACGACCCCTTATTATGTTCGATTTTTAGAGGGTGTCTGAGATTTTGTAACAGGCTAAACTAAAGAATTTTTTTTCATTCAAAATTTGTAACATGGGAGAGGTTGGAGGGGTCCAAAAATTTCCCGTTCTGCATAACGCAGGAGCGTATTCAGGGAGGAGGTTTTGGGGTCAAGACCCCTACCCTTTTTGGAAAATTTTTTCAATTTGCTAGGGGTTTTTAAGCAAAAACCAACCCCCCCCCCCCTAAATTCTCCCTTCCATACAAAAATATTTCAAAACCCCTCCCTCGAAAAATTTCTGGATACGCCTCTGGCATAACGTAATAAGTAAATGACCCCTTATAAAATATTTTGACAAAATGTTTACAGAATAAACTTTTGTAAGAAAACTGAGCTTTATCCTTTTAAGATATAAATCGACAGAGAAAGAAAGACAAAGATGGAAGCGACGGAATCAAAAGCCCCATCATATCAGCCATAATCCAACTTTGATCCATTTTCATTTTTTTTTCATCAATCGTTAGTGACAAAAAAAAGTTGAAGATTTTTTTTTTCATATGAATGAATGAATGTGAAAAAATTGTAATTTATTCATGTAAGAAACTGGAACAGCACAAGTATTGGTGGAAGCTAAATATTCCAAAGAAGATGGAAACAGCAAAAAAGAAAAATCAATTCAGAAAACAACTTATGAGTAAGTAAAGAAAAAGACGACACAAAAAATATAAAAAAGTTTTCGCTCGAATTCCTTCAAAAAATGTATGATTGAAAGCATTTATTTCCTTCGAGCGCAATGTCGATGATAATAGAGATATATGAGCGAGAAAAGGGAATGTAGATTTTTCTGTATTTCAAAGAATTGAACAACACAATAAATTTCATCATATACGAATTGAATAGACAACAGCAGCAGCAGAAAACAACATTGAGAGAAACTTAAAAATACATTTAAATTTTTTTCTTCTTGCTGTGAATAAAATTGTAAGGAATTTATATGTAGATATGCAGACATTGTAGATGTACATACATTTAAATGGGTGGTAAAATGAGGAGAAAAGCAACGAACAATGTTGAAGATATTGAATTGGAAGGATAATATGATGGAATTTCGCGATTATACATTTATACATGAATATATTAAGTGTGAAGCTTTTATTTCTGGTTGATTTAGCACTTAAAAATTAAAAAGTAGGATTTACGTACTTTGTGAGTTTTTGGTGATGACTACAAAATTATTGGCAATAAAATTAAATATTTTTCGATCAACTGTCAGTCACAGGCAGAGGTGAAGCTGGAAAAAAAATATTGGTGGTCCAAAACATTTTTTATCAGAGTACCATTTTGAACTTCAAGTAAAATTTAAAAAATAAAATGATTTTTCAAAAACAAAATTTCCATGTAAAAAGTTTTCACCTTTTTTACTTTTTTATACTTCAGGTTTTGGATTGAGGGACAAATCCCCTTCTTAATAGAAAAATTTCTTCATTTTGCTAGAGTTTTTGAGAAAAAATTCCCCTATTAAATTTTTCCCATACAAAAAATTTGAAAATTAGCACCCCCACCCCCTCGACAAATTTCTGACTACGCCATGACCAGCGGCTCACTCTTCGTCGCTAAGTTTTAAGGATTTTGCTAATTTTTTAAGTTTTGGAATCTAAAAGTAGAAGACTGTCCTTTAAAAACATAAACAGGTGATCAGCTTAGCTTTAATTTTAGCTTTTTTGTAACGGAATATGTTAAATTCCCACCAGAAACTACAAAACTATAAAAAACAAGAAGCACTGATCCAAAATCACAAATAAAATCTGCATCAATCACTGAATACTTCTGTCACCATCCCCAATGTGCATTCATAAATTATTGTCTAGCTGTGCCAAAAAGTGAAAGAAAACCAAAACAATTTTAACAAAAAGAAGCATTCGATTAAGCGACTGACTGAGATAAAAAAATAAATTGAGCAGCATCAAGTCAGTATCTTTCATAACTTATTCGTGCATCTCTTCATTTCTCATTTCTGACAAGAGAATGAAATGAATATTAAGGAAAATTCACTGGGTAATCCCTTCATCTTTTTTTTTCTCTGACAAGTCTCTCTTGACTTGATTCCTTGACTTTCATTCATTCGATAAATTTGACGTGGGAAAAAGTGTTTTTTCCCCTTTCTTCATCTAAATCTGAAGTTTGTTTATTGCTTTCAACTGACACAAGAATCATTCATGCTCACACTTCTTTAAAGAAAAAATACAAAGTTTGTTGAAAATGATGACGAAGTAAGCAAAACATATGGTGAAGGGAGGATACAGCATCTTAAGATATCTTAAGATATATGTTTCAGGGATGTAGCTAGGGAAGCGTCCAAACCAGCTCTTTAAAATTGAAATTTGTTTGGGATTTTTTTTGGATATCTAGTAAAAATTAAAATACTGAATACACCCAATCCGGACCACGAACCCCCAATTTGAAAAATTTCTAGCTACGTCCCCTGTTATGTCTAAAAAAATGCAAAACTTTTTTTTTACCTTTCTCATTCATTCATGGAAATTGTTGTGTTGATCGACAGCAACTGAATTGAAGAAGGAAATTTAAAGGATATTAAGCGGGAATTGTTGATTAGAAGTTGACTTGTTGTGATTATACATATGAATAAAATATATTTACTTGCTGAATGAAGCTCCTCAATGAATGGAATCTTTTATGCGGGAGGAAATTCTTGTTCCATTGTTGGAGATTGAATAAAGGCATTATGTTAACGTGGAAAATTCATTGACAATTTTTTTCAACATAAAAAGTTTTGCGTTGTTGAATTTTTCGTTCTTGTCTTCTGAAAAAGAATCCTTTTTTGGATTTTGGCGTAGGTTCTTTACATATTCTTACGTTGTTCGGCAATTACATAACGCTAAAGAAGAAACAAGAGTAAGAGGATGGAACAAAGTCCATAGCATCCGAACCATCTTATATCAGCGATGTGGCCACAAACTTTAAAGGACAGGGAGGGTGGTTGAACTAATTTTGCATTCTTTTGGTTTGAGAACCGAGGTGGTTTGCCATCCTAATACTTTCTGACTACGCACCAGTGAAAACTGTAAAATTCCTAATAATTATTTTCCCATCATTTTCCACGTAAATTTCTACAATTTCAAGATGAATCCTTCTCAGAATACTAACTCAAATACGCCATTTCTATTCAAAAAGCACTTCAATGTTGCTGTTCTAAAATAAACATTGATACATTTCTGTAGAATTACTTCAAATAAATTCAAATTGATCTTCCATCTTCCAAGTAAGTTCCCTTCTATATACAAATACAGCTCATAAATAAACAAATGCAAAAACAACATTAAAATTCCTCTGTAAATTCTTCGTACCTATTTATGTTTGTGATCAGATGATGACTGTAAATTCAACCAGGAAAATGGTTTCTTTAACCTCATATTTTTTCTTTCCTTTTTCACATATAGTTCCCCAAATAACTGTATTTGTGCCACTTCAATTCATGTTTCTACTTCACAGATAAACATAGTAAAAAGGTAAAGTGAGAAAAGGATTTCATTTGCTTCTCTTTAATTTACAGCATGCAAAGATAAAAGTGATGTTGGAATAAGAAGGGGGATATATAAGTTAGAGCCTGAGTTAGGGGGAATGAAAATTTGGTTAAGTAAGTATGAAAAAATATTGAACAACTGGAATCACTTAAGAATTAAGTCTAATCCGAACGAGGGGTCCTTTTAATGGAATAATCTTGAGTTTCCTCGTCCTGATTAAATTTTCGATCAGTTTCAACTGAATTTCTGAAAGGACCCAGTCGAAAATTTTGCAAATAATTTTTTTAAAAATTTTCTTCTTGCCAGAAATTTGGCTCAGTGTCCTTCGGATTTACGGTTGGTCGAATAATCCACAACCAAGACAATAGTAAAGGTATTCCACAGAAACCGTCCCATGAAGCTTTATGTTTAGAACTTTAGATTAAAAATGCTACATAATCCGAGTCTCGAATCAAGGAAAGCTTGGAATGAGCTTTGTAATAATTCAGGGCACTGAAATACTGATCCACCCAGCCAACTTAACTCACAACAATCCATTTTGCAACAAAACTATATAAATTAAGGTTAATAAAAACAACAAAAAATCCCTTACAACAATACATATTCCCCCTTAACGTGAGACAAAAATAGAGAAATTTGAATTTTATATTCTTGGCTTGTGTCCCTTGCCATTGAATAAAACTTCTTTCAGTGAAAAAGTGGCATACAATGAATGTAAGAAGATGTTTTGAATTCTCTATATATTGTGTCTGTAACATATGCTGAACAAGTCGACGTCTTGATAGAGAGAAAATATGTAGAGCACATAAAAAAACGTTGCAAGGTATGGAAATTGGAATTAAATAAATTTTCCAGCATTTGTCTTAAAAATCGCGACCAAAAAAATTTAAAGCATTTAATAAGATTGAAATCTCTTGATTTATGGTTTTACCAAAAGCTATTTTATTTTAATTTGAAGCTTAAGTCTAACTCACAATGTAAGCTGGAGCTTACACTAATCCTAGACTTGATGAAAAGCTAAAATAAAGATATTCTCAAGAAAAGCAGACATCAAGCCCATAAAGAACTATCTATGGAGATTTTTCAAGTTTTTATTGTCGCTGTGACAGTTTTGTGTCTTCATCTGCAGCACGAAATTCCTCTTTGGGATTCATTCATAAGTGACCCATCTGACACGAAATTTTCATACAAAATTTATTTTGCATTAAGCATGACATAGTTGCGGATCTAAGAAAACGGTGGACGTCATTTATGAACAACCCTCTTACATCTCTTTGATTTAAATTATTGATTTTTTTTCTTTTTTATGTTTTTTTGTGTGCCTAGCATTTCTTGTCTTGTCATGCTTTTTTAAAACGTCCCGACAGCTTTTTCTTCTGTCTCTCTTTTCCACTTTCCTTCTGTTCTCGTCAGCTAAACAAATAGGCATCCACAGTGGGAATATCGAAAAATTTATTTTCAATTTCAATCGGAAATGGAATTTTGTTCTACTTTTTTATTATTTATTTGAAGTGATTTGATAAATTGAAACATTTTTCAAGTCGAAAAGTTTTTTTTCCCTCTCCAATCACGTCTTTGAGCAATGTTAATAAATTATTAAAATTCAGCTCTACAAATGGCACTACTTCAAGGAGGATGTGGAAGTGCTTAATGTTCATTCATGATTGTTATTACTGTTTTGTATAATAATGATGGTAATATATGTAAGTTGAACTATTACTAAATGTCTTATAATTTATTCAGTTCAGACTTTGTTCTATTGCCATACATGCTTATTACAGAAGTTTATATGCTCGTGGAATGGAAAAGAGCTTTTTTGAAATTAATGAAAAATTATTTGGGATGTAAAAAAAAGTTTTTCGGGATACTTGTATTTTTTGGGTTTAGACATTCAAGGACATATCTATGGGGAGGTCAAGCATTTAGTCAGAAATTATCCTTTAAGTGTCTTAATTTCTAGAGCTTATAAATGACGTCCACTTTTTAAGGGGGTATGTTGCGTGATACAAAAATTTTTGACAGAGGGGGGTCTAAAAATCTCGTTTTTTTGTGAAGTTATTAAGCAGTTACGGTCCAGGGGAAAATTGCCTTGTCCATTTAATTCATAAATTTGACCATTGTCTGTTGTATCCGTTTTCATACAAATGACAAATCAGAATCCTGAGTAACAAAAAATATTTTTTTCTCGAGTTTTGTAGTTCAATAGGGAATTGAGTCAACATTTGTCGAATGATTTTTTAAAACTTAATTATGAGTTTTGAAATTTTAAGGCTCCAGCCAGGGGGAAAACAGCTATGTGTAAAATTAAATTTTAAAAAATTAAAACTTTTACATTTTAAGTATGGTAAAATGTGGAATACGTTAAAAAATACTTTTTAAAAACACACGCTTTTATATAGAGGACTAAAAACCTTAAAATTTTATAAAAAGTAAAAAATAAAATATAAAAACACGCTTTTCCATAAATTAGAAATTTAATAGAATTTTTTTCTTTGGGCAATTAGAGATGTAATCAAAAAGTTTTTTCCAAGAAATACAGAGATGTGAGCAAAAAATTTTTTTTCAAGAAATACAGAGATGTGATCAAAAATTAATGACTATAAAAGCGTGGGGCGTTCAATACAATTCGCAGTTAAATTTTACTTACGCCCCACGCTTTTATAGTCATTAATTTTTTGATCACATCTCTGTATTTCTTGAAAAAAAATTTTTTGCTCACATCTCTGTATTTCTTGGAAAAAACTTTTTGATTACATCTCTAATTGCCCAAAGAAAAAAATTCTATTAAATTTCTAATTTATGGAAAAGCGTGTTTTTATATTTTATTTTTTACTTTTTATAAAATTTTAAGGTTTTTAGTCCTCTATATAAAAGCGTGTGTTTTTAAAAAGTATTTTTTAACGTATAAATTATTTTTTACTTTTTATAAAAATTTAAGTTTTTTAGTCTTCTGTATAAAAGCGTGTGTTTTTTAAAAAGTATTTTTTAACGTATAAATTATTTTCTACTTTTTAGTCCAAATATTTTAGTACTGAAATCGATTTTTGACCACATCTATATCACGCAAAATACTATACAACCCCTACTGTAATAGATTACAGTAGTGTTGGACTCCACTTCGCTCCGCTTCGTTCGTCCAACTGTTATAGATCACAGTAGTGTTGGACTCCACTTCGCTCCGCTTCGTTCGTCCAACTGTTATAGATCACAGTAGTGTTGGACTCCACTTCGCTCCGCTTCGTTCGTCCAACTGTTATAGATCACAGTAGTGTTGGACTCCACTTCGCTCCGCTTCGTTCGTCCAACTGTTATAGATCACAGTAGTGTTGGACTCCACTTCGCTCCGCTTCGTTCGACCAACTGTTATAGATCACAGTAGTGTTGGACTCCACTTCGCTCCGCTTCGTTCGTCCAACTGTTATAGATCACAGGGGTTAACTCAAAATTTTCTCACTTATCCGCAGTCTTCTAAGGACTTTGGAAAATTTTCACGCCTTCACTCGCTACGCTACGTTCAGGACGTAAAAATTTGTGAGCTACGCTCAACTTAGTTCGAACTACGTTCGAACTTTTATATTCGAGCTCCGCTCGAACTATTATTACTCAAATTACTAACACTTTCTCACATATCCGCAGTCTTCTAACGACTATGGAAAATTTTCACGCCTTCACTCGCTACGCTACGTTCAGGACGTAAAAATTTGTGAGCTACGCTCAACTTAGTTCGAACTACGTTCGAACTTTTATATTCGAGCTCCGCTCGAACTATTATTACTCAAATTACCAACACTTTCTCACATATCTGCAGTCTTCTAACGACTATGGAAAATTTTCACGCCTTCACTCGCTACGCTACGTTCAGGACGTAAAAATTTGTGAGCTACGCTCAACTTAGTTCGAACTACGTTCGAACTTTTATATTCGAGCTCCGCTCGAACTATTATTACTCAAATTACTAACACTTTCTCACATATCCGCAGTCTTCTAACGACTATGGAAAATTTTCACGCCTTCACTCGCTACGCTACGTTCAGGACGTAAAAATTTGTGAGCTACGCTCAACTTAGTTCGAACTACGTTCGAACTTTTATATTCGAGCTCCGCTCGAACTATTATTACTCAAATTACCAACACTTTCTCATATATCTGCAGTCTTCTAACGACTATGGAAAATTTTCACGCCTTCACTCGCTACGCTACGTTCAGGACGTAAAAATTTGTGAGCTACGCTCAACTTAGTTCGAACTACGTTCGAACTTTTATATTCGAGCTCCGCTCGAACTATTATTACTCAAATTACCAACACTTTCTCACATATCCGCAGTCTTCTAACGACTATGGAAAATTTTCACGCCTTCACTCGCTACGCTACGTTCAGGACGTAAAAATTTGTGAGCTACGCTCAACTTAGTTCGAACTACGTTCGAACTTTTATATTCGAGCTCCGCTCGAACTATTATTACTCAAATTAC
Source organism: Chironomus tentans (assembly GCA_963573255.1). Classification (NCBI taxonomy): domain Eukaryota; kingdom Metazoa; phylum Arthropoda; class Insecta; order Diptera; family Chironomidae; genus Chironomus; species Chironomus tentans. The sequence goes on from OY754303.1 coordinate 13,701,172, forward strand.
TAACACTTTCTCACATATCCGCAGTCTTCTAACGACTATGGAAAATTTTCACGCCTTCACTCGCTACGCTACGTTCAGGACGTAAAAATTTGTGAGCTACGCTCAACTTAGTTCGAACTACGTTCGAACTTTTATATTCGAGCTCCGCTCGAACTATTATTACTCAAATTACCAACACTTTCTCACATATCTGCAGTCTTCTAACGACTATGGAAAATTTTCACGCCTTCACTCGCTACGCTACGTTCAGGACGTAAAAATTTGTGAGCTACGCTCAACTTAGTTCGAACTACGTTCGAACTTTTATATTCGAGCTCCGCTCGAACTATTATTACTCAAATTACCAACACTTTCTCACATATCTGCAGTCTTCTAACGACTATGGAAAATTTTCACGCCTTCACTCGCTACGCTACGTTCAAGACGTAAAAATTTGTGAGCTACGCTCAACTTAGTTCGAACTACGTTCGAACTTTTATATTCGAGCTCCGCTCGAACTATTATTACTCAAATTACTAACACTTTCTCACATATCCGCAGTCTTCTAACGACTATGGAAAATTTTCACGCCTTCACTCGCTACGCTACGTTCAGGACGTAAAAATTTGTGAGCTACGCTCAACTTAGTTCGAACTACTTTCGAACTTTTATATTCGAGCTCCGCTCGAACTATTATTACTCAAATTACCAACACTTTCTCACATATCTGCAGTCTTCTAACGACTATGGAAAATTTTCACACCTTCACTCGCTACGCTACGTTCAGGACGTAAAAATTTGTGAGCTACGCTCAACTTAGTTCGAACTACGTTCGAACTTTTATATTCGAGCTCCGCTCGAACTATTATTACTCAAATTACTAACACTTTCTCACATATCCGCAGTCTTCTAAGGAAAACCTGATTGTCCCACCACCTGACAATTCCATGAGTCATGCTTTCTCAACCCTTTTACTTGTACTTGGTGATCAACAATAATTATCTCACTTACACAGCTTTGTTATATATTGTTCATTGTTACATATTTAATGTTCATGAAATGCAAAGTACCAAAATAAATTCATACTCTCTCAATCACAACTGGCATACAAACATTTTTTTACAAGGACTAAAAAAATTGGCTATTTATTTTCAATCTACCTCCTCTTTCCCCTAAACCCAAGTATTACTCACAGCCGTGACGATTTTTCTCCCCAAAAATACGTTCACCAATAGAAAACTATAAAACGAGTCACACAGCTGCATGTATTTATACACCACTTTGATCCAAACAGTTTTACAACTGTATGATTTAGTGACAAATATACGTATATGTATGTATAGAGAAAGAATATTGCTCTTGTGAAGTATATCGACATTTCATACAAAAAATCAAAATATACTCTTTTTTGTACTTTTTTGCTGTTTTATGACATAAAAAATATAATTAAGCATAAATATATCATGAAACATCATAAAACATCAAAAAAGTACAAAAAAGGGTAAAAAAGTGAATAAAAAAATTTTTTGTCAGTGGTTAGATTTGAACCCATGACATTTCGGAAAATTCAAATTTTTTCAAGAATGTCCATGAGAAAATGACATCATTGATATTGGATTATTTTCTCATATAAAAAAGTTAGAAGTTAATTATACTTTAATTAAGCATTTTCAAGACTTGGAAATGCTAAAATATTGTATTGTCATCCAGAATACGTGTGTATGCAAAAATTCAGCTCGATTGGAGCAGTAGAAGTGGTCGAAAAATCGATTACAAAATTCCACCGTGACAGACAAACAAACAGAGTGAGTCAATAAAAAGCGTGTAAATAAATAAAAATGCAGAAAAATACACACAGCTATTTTCCCCCTGGTTCCAACTCCTGTCCTAATTTTAACACGACATATTTTCAAGTCAGAACTGTCTCAATAAAAACAACAATAAATAGACACAATCCTTCCATTAACACTTTCAATATAAAACAGATGTCACAAAAAACATCTCAACCGTTAAACAATTCTATGTTGTCTATAGTCGTCATCATGTAGAGCAAATGAAAATATTTCCTACAGATATTTCTGAAGTAAACAGACATATCCCAAATACTTATCAACTATATAGTTTCAGAATGCTCTCATTTCAGTTCAATAGTTCAATACATTAAATTTTTCCGAAACCAGGTCAGATAGATTTAATAAGCGTAAAATAATTTAAACGACATCAAGGGAAACATCATGTAGATTTCAATTGTAGGTCATCTGCTTCACATCAATCAAATGGTTGCTATCGAGATTTTCTTTTTATAAAATACGTAAACAAATTCTTATTTCAATTATCGTATATCTTTCCAACATTCCTTAAAAATTAGCAAAATATGCTTTAAATGGCAAAGAGGAGTCTTCTTATACAACTCAGCAGGGAGGAATCCATAAATTCTCAACATCCATATCAGATGTATTGTGGTAACTCCTCCTTACAGTTAGATGTTTTTCTTCATTGCTGCTTCCTTGAATACTATTGTTATTGTTATTTGAATTCAATAATAACAAGAATGGAAAATATGTTGATGAATAACAATAAAATAAATAAAAAGAAAACTTTATGAATGAAAGATCAACAACACACAAGCTAACATACTTCATTCATCTCAATTCCTATTTGATTTCTTCTGCTTCTTTTGACTCTCACTTATTCATCTCTTACTGACACTGCATTGTTATGCGATGAGATGTTTACTCGTTGTGGGATTTTTTTTACTCCGTAAGTAAAATAAAAGAAAAGCACTTTAAGAATGAATAAGAAGCAGTGTTGTTAAGTGAGGTGTTTGTGATACTGATATTTATAGAGATCATTGGGGTCGTTCTCAAATGACTTCCAACAAAAATAGGTTCTAGGATTGTCTTTGACTTTGAGCAATGGAAAAGTTAACATTAAAAAAGCAGCTGTGGCGTAATGGTTACGAGGTTGATCCCAGGGAATGTCTAGTCGTATTTAATATTACTTTTTCATTTTAAAAAAGAAAAAGCAGCAATGACATGGTGGCTAGGGTGGTGGACCTTTTATTACCAACGATCACGTGAATATTTAAACCAATACGTGCCTAGCTTAGACACCATCTGTTCCTAATGCTTATGGAAATATGTTGGTAGATTCTAGCCCAGTCTAAGTGCCTGAAGTTGGTTTTGATCTATGAATGAATATTTTTTATCATAAGCAAGCCTGATCTGTGGTATAGCCTAGAAAGAAGGTCCAGAGTTCTCCTCAAGATTTAAAATTGTATGAGAAAAATTCAAATCACTCTTAAAATTGAAAATTTATGAGAAAAAAAAATTCGAGCATCCTTGTACCCCATTGTATCTTTACACCTCTCAGCCTAACTCAAATTATACTAATTCAAGGCAACAACCCAGCTAACAACACTGAACACAAGTCTTCCTTCACTCAACAAAAAAAAGCTTTCAAGAGAAAATGATAGGGAGGAATAAGAACGTTTTTTCTCTCGTAACAGTCACTGTGTGCTTAATGGATTTACAGCTTATATCCATAAAGTTATTGCGGTCGATTGTCTATCTCTAACGACGATAAATTTTTCATGTTTTGTGGAGAAAAACGAAATTATTATTTTATAATTCTGTGGATGCTACCCATGTCTACTTCCAATTTATTTTAGTTCTTTTAAGATGTCTTTCAAAATGATGAATTTGTTGAGCTTCTCAAAAAATGTGTAGGAATTCAATTTTAGGCAGCATAAAAAATTTAAACTCAGATTTCATTGAAATATAATTGACTGATTGACTTCCGTTTTTTTTCAACCTCATTTCTTATTTATTTTTGACAAATGTCATGTTAGGTAAAAAATATAGAAATTGAAATTGCATGATGTAACTCTGTTGGGAAATCAAAGTTCAATTAGGCGCCATAAATTTTTTATGAGACACAATTTCACTCAAAATTCAAATTTGATGATTTAAAAATAGAACCAGTTATTTTAGTCCCTTTTTGATATCCATTAAACTCAGCTTGAACTAAATAAACAATCATCTTGATTTAAATTCAACAGAGATAAAGCATAAAGGTGCAAAAAATTCAAAATTGAAATAAAAAAGGTAAGAAGTGACAAGGTGAAGGTAAAATATATCGGATAATCTAGAATGACTTCCAAGAAGGTTGAATGTGAAGGAGAAAATGTAATCTAATGCAGTTATGTGATGCGAAATATTCGACAAGGCTTTAAAGAAGTTGCTACGAGTGACATAAAAAAATTGAATATTCTCACAAAAAGGTGAATTTTGGGTAAATTAAGTAGGCATTAAATTATTTGTCTGCTTGAGCTGCTTAATTTTTAATTTCATAAGAAGGCAATTACCGAATAAAATTATGTTAATTTTAGGAATTTTTTCATTCAATTAATTTTCTAAAGCAGGGGCGTACCCAGAATTTTTTTACAGTGTCCAATTTTTTTTACTCATAGTTTTGTAATTTTTATGGTACGAACTTTGAGCTCTACTTGAATTAGAGCTTCAGAAAAACTTTAAAGAAATTTTTTTAAAAGAAAAATTGTTTTTTAATAGGGGAGGAGGGGTTCGATGGGGTCGAACCTCCCCTTGGCCTCTCTTTTATCTTTCCGTATTCTAATGCTTGCATATTATTCATAATTATTATTTTTTCTTTGATGTCCATTGTCAAATGACCAATATATTGATCCTTTTCTAGAGATGGAGGTCCAACCCCTTCGGACCCCTCCTTACTAAGCTATTGTCTTCATTACCCTCCATTAGCATCACGTAACATCCAAACAATCTCCTACTAAAATCACAAAAGAGTCAAATTTCTCCTTAAAATACAAAACCTTCATTTTTACAACGCAATTTAAAAACACAAAAAAATTTAAAAGCTATTAAAATACACTTAATCCCTTTTATCATTCCCCTTTGTTATGCTATTTACCTAAACCTTTCAGTCTTAAAGTATGCCATTTCAATTATAATAAAAAGTTAAATATTTTATTAAGAAAATCGTTTTAAGAGATAAAAAATCATTAAAAAAATTTGAAGTGTGTGATTAAGGAATGTAGCACTTCCTAGTAACATAATTTACTTCCTCAGGAAAGGTTTACAAAAGCTCTGATTGTGATCAGCAAGTCAATGTGTATAAAATGAAATTTATTAGATATCTCATCGCTGCTGTTAAAACAATAACGGAAATGGGAGGAGGAGAAGCTTCTTAAAATTCAACAACAGTTCATGAGCACACATACAAACATTTCCTTTATTTTCAACTGTATTGTATTTCATGAAGTGGATTATCTTTAATGGAAATGTCGTAATACATGAAAGGAATCATCTTCAATGCCAAAAACCTTTCATCCCAAAACTCAGTTGCCTTCTTCTTATATAATCGACAGCTTGGGAAATTTATTGGGTTGAACATTTTTTTCTCACTCGACCCACTAAGGCAATTCGAAAATGCGATTGAAAGAAAGGGCTTAAAATCTATCCATCGATCCCTTTACTGACTGCTTTAAAGAATTTTTTCTAGCTATAAATAGAATGAGTGAGGATTTATTGAGAATGAAAATTAAATCCTTCTCTCTTAATGTTTATTGCTTAATTATTTTTCTCTCTTTTTTGTGTTGTATAAATTGAAATAAGGCTTATAATTTAAGAGAAGTAATCAGCAAGTAGCAAAAAAGGCTCAAAAGTAAATGTTTTTCAATCCTTTTTCTCTTTTTTGTTGATTTTTTTAGACAAGCGCTTTGCATTTAAAGCGCTGTAAAATGTTAAGAGCTGTTGAATTTACTCTTATTTGTCTCAATGTCTATTTTATTTAGGGGTCATTCATTACGTCCCCTCCCCCCTTTCGGTTCAAATTTTGAAATAAAAAAAAACTGTTACAAAATCTCAGACCCCCTTCGAATAAAGAGTGAACGATTCCTTAGTAGATGTCTGGCATTGTTATTTGAATTACATTATAATCTTGAGGAATTTTGTAATCGTTTGGATATTACTTAATGGTTATGGTTGATGAGGGTTTCGGGTTTTGTTACACTTCACATTTTTTTTTCGATTTTCTAACAAAATTTTTTACTATTCTTATTGATACTTAATATCTGAATGTCCCCTGATTTTATCAAACTATGTAAGTTTTCTAAATCAATTTTTAGCATGTGCAAGGAGAGTACTGAAAGCTTGATTGAAAAATTTCTATGTCTAAGAACTCAAATCAAGGGGTGAGGCCAAGGTTGTCCTCAGATGCCCTCTCTCTCCAAAAATGTTGGCTATGTCCTATCTAGATCGAAAGTTTATAGTAGGTTTCAAAATACTCCAACAACGCGTTGCAACGATAATGATGTAAGGAGGTTATAAGAAGAAGGATCAGGGACGTATTCTGGGAGGGGTTTTGGGGGTCAAACGCTCTACCCTTTTTGGGAATTTTTTTCAATTTGCTAGGGGTTTTAAAAAAAATCCCAACCCACCCACCTAAATTTTCCCTTTCATACAACTTGAAGTACATCCTTGAAGTATTCATTCAGAGTTCATAAGTAATTAAAGACATTAAATTTAGACGAAACAGACCATAACTGATTATATAAGCAAAAAATGGTTTTGGATTGGTCACATGCTAAGGAAATCCCCTGCAGATACTATTGAGCATTTTGATTCAAAATTCTCGTAGACGACGTACACTTGACAGTGAAGTTAAAAGACATCATCATCATGATCATCATTAATAATGACTAGTAACAGTTGGAAGTTATATTCATCCCTATTTATCTTGTGTAATATATAAAGCTGTACTTAACCCTGCCGAGTGTTGAATCGATGACCGTATTACAGTTTCAGGGAACCAACCAGCTGCTTCAGTTTATTAACTAATGACCTACCAAGGTATTTAATTTCTACCTCTAAAGCTGAGATCCATTAAAAAAAATTTGAATATAAATTTTCGTTCTTTTTTTCATAAATTATAAAGTTTTGCGGAATTGCTATAAAAATTTCAATAAATTTCTCTCAAGCAATTAAACTTCAATCGAATATTTCAAACTTAAAGATAATCTGCGCCTTTATCATTCGTAAAATCAAAAGAATTTTAGAAATTCTAACTATTTGTATACATTTCATTTACATTCCATTGATGTCACAAGAAGAAGCTCCTCTGTCTAAATTAATCTGAAAAAATGAAAGATAGAAAGAGCAAGAAGGAGGAATTTAATAGATGAAGCCCTGAAATCGATCATTTGAGGAAAGCCCTTTATAACCCTTCTCATTTTGAGCTATAGCCTTCCACATGAACAGTTTATTGTATTTTAATTTTATGATATATCCTTAATTCTCGCTTTTGAAGCCATTTTTACGAGCGATTTAGAAATCGCTTTTCTTCTACATTTGAGTAAAAAAGAATTTATTGCATTGATGATATACATATAATAAAAAAAAACAAGAAGAATAAAGAAAAGGATTGAACTGAAAAGGTCTTTATGAGTTTTTTAATGTGAACGAGATGCAATAATGATGATAAGGAATTTTTAGGTCTCTTATCAACCCTCAAAATATGAATGAAGTTTGAGGAGAAAAAAAAGAAGTTTAAATATTTGTTACATCATCAATGAGGCTGCCGCAATAAAATTGAAGAGCCCCTTTTCTGAAAATGTGTATATAATTATCTGACAGATAATCGTGAATAGAATTTTTTGTGGAATTATGAATTTTTATGATGAAGAAGATTGTGAATGGGAAATTCTTATTAGACATGATCTCGTAGGGGTTTCGTGATTTTTGAACAAAACGTCTTTCATTCCGACAGGGGGAGGAGGTACGGACCCTCATCTGACCAAGTCCTAGCTCGAAATTATAGATCTAGGTTGTAGTTTTGATCAAGGGTGTAGACAGGTAGGTGGCGGTCTTTTTTGTACCAGAGCACTTTTTAAATCCAAAAATTGTTTTTTTTACGAAAAAACTTTGACAATTTCTCGAAAAATCAAAATTATTTTTACAAAAATAAAATAAAAAAATTGGGCATACCCATTCAAAAAAATGGCTTTTATCTCCGTCTAGCTATTAAAAATTGTTTCCAATTTTTTTTGCTCCAAAATTCTTCTTCCATTTCAGCTTCCTTTTCCTCAATCAATAACACATTTGTTGATGTCATCAGCTTTTATTACAGTCAATAGAACACAATTTTTTTTACTGCGAATGACTGACTACAAAATGCCAGCTTTCATTTCTTTCAAATCATGCCATGATAAAATGCCAGACTGCCAAAAATGCTCACTCAATGGAATATTTAATTAACAGTTATGCGAAGTTCCATCAAATCATGCTGAGCTTTCAAAAAGTATGAACAACTCACAGATTGCGAAAAAAAAATATTTTGCTTCATTTAATTTCCAATTCATCACGACTGTGTTGTTCCATTTCATTCATTATTTAGTTAGGAATTTTTCAAGGGGTGCAAAATTTAAATTAAATTTATTAAATTTGTTAAATTTAATTATGCAATCTAGAAAGGCTCATTAAGAAGTATTCAGGCACGAGGTCAGTATGGTGTTCAAAAAGAGACAGGGGTGTTCCTAGAATTGTTTTTATGGTGTCCAATTGTTTTTCTTTCTTATGCTCATAGTTTATTACTTATTATTAATTTTAGTGGTACGTAAATCATTAGTTGTAAATTAGAGCATCAAAAAAACTTCATTCTTCTTTTAAGAGTAAAACTATTTTTCGCAAAAGAATTTTTCATGTGAAATTTTTATCAAGGACCCCCCTTGGGTACCCCCATGAAAAGAGGTCTTCTAGAGGTACAACTCACACTTCCCAAATTAAAAAGACTTAACTGAGAACAGTTGATACTGAAATTATTACATGACAGTCACTACGGGTCGCTAATAAATGAGGATCATCAATAATTATGATACTAAGACCCCCATTCGTCTTTAGTCACAATATTTTAATCGACAAAAATCTCATGCGGCTTTAAATCTCCCTGACTCATGATGAAAGGACACCATAACTGCATGACTTCAAAACACAACCCCATAGTCTTAAAATTTGAGCTTTTAAAATTTTTAAATAAAAGATTATACTAATTGCAAATTAAATTTCCCAACCCCTGCAATTTAACGTCTCAAAAACAAAAATCAATGAACTAGAATTAAATTTGAAATGAAGATAAAACTAAAAATAATGTAATTGCATGTTGCAAAAAAGCTTCTCAATCTGCTCTCATGACATGATAATCTAATATTGAGATGGAGAAAATTTTATGTTGATTCACATATTGGTAATGGCATGAGATTGAGAAATCTATAGAAACTTTGCACTCGTGTCTTTCGGGCAAATTGTTATTTGAATTCTAAATTCATATTGACATTGATTCTCTTTACACATCACTTGATATTTAACCCAACAATGAAGCTGATATGGTTTTAATTCAATTATAAAATTTTATTTTTATTACTTTCATATATATGGATAATCGTAATGAGAATTGCTGTATTTTAGATATATTCTCAGTCGGTCTTGTTAGCTATAGAATCAAAATGGTTCATAAATTTCTTCAATAATTGCTTAGAGAATTAAATCCAAAGTCACAATCTACAGCATGTCATCGTTTGTTCAACATTATTCCAATAAATGTGTATCTTTTTGGTGTCAAATCAAAAACTCAATCTCGGGTATTAGAAGAGCACTCAAAAAATCAAAATAGCATAAATGGAACGCAAGCTGTGTAAACTCTAATTTTCTATACGAATCAATTCCCTTTGTAACATTTGTTTTGATGGCAACGGCAAGTGTTAGGAAATTGGATGTGAATGACAGAAATTTTCTAGTTTATTGGACGCTGAATGCGGAGAGAAAGTGCTGTATATGCGTGAAACACACAGCATTTCATTTAATTTAAATTTAATTTTTGGAAAATATTACGCTTGGGAAGAGCAGCATTGACAAAAATATTCTTGTCTTTAGGGAAGAGCTGCGTGTGATCCACGCCTTTTTATCAATTTAAATTAAGTGTATTTATTCTCTCATATCTGTGATATCCGTATGCCTGCGAAACAGGAACGAGTTAATGAATTCACATGTGCTTCACGATGTTTTTGTGTATGTGAAGAACATGTGGTGCTTGATTGTGATTGAATTTAACCTAAAATGAAATTTAATCCTCGATTTTTGAAGATTGTGGTTGTTAAGCTGGGAAAATGGTTTTTAAGAGGGATATACTAAGTATTAAATATCCATTTTTGTTATTTACAACACTAGAAGTTAATTTTGAAATTAATTTTTATTCCCGCAATACAGCTATACATGAATAGTTTATGAATTGTTTTTCAATTAATTTATAAGAGTTTAAAAGAATTTTTGTTTGTAATTTGCATATTTATTGAAAAAGATGAAGCATTTAGCATTTGTTTTATTTAAAAAACATATTTAATCTGCACTGTTAATTAGGATGTCCATCTGCTCAAAAACTTAATTTCTTTTTTTTTTCGGAAGTACTAAAAGTTACCAAAAATTGTTAAAAATACTATAAATTCCAGCCTGTCTCGCTTTTCTCTCTAATTTTCATGCAAATACAGGAACTGGAACGAAATACAGGAAAAATACAGGACTGTCCTTTGAACAAGCTAAGCAGATGGTCACCCTAATCAAAACTCGATGGACAGTCTAGTGTTAATTAAAAAATGCAAAATGGAAGTATTTTTCAAATATTAAAATTCTCTTGCCTCATTGATAAAATTTTAGTATTTTTATAATCCTTAGCAAGCAGTTTTTCTGACATTTAATTAACAACCCAAAAATATTTTTTTATCAATGAAATAAATAAATTTACCTTATCAACATGTCGCCTCACGTTTTGCGGACATCGAATAACTTAAAAGTACTCTTGTACATTAATGAAAATGGCATGAAGTATATTCAAATTATTTCAGTAATAAAGTGTTGGTATTTTGCAGCATTTCATATTAAATTGCGGTATTCAGACTTCCTTGTCGAGTATATAAATTATATTAATTGGCATATATAATGTCATCAAAATATGTTAATAAAATACTGAAAAGGGACAAGGCATGCAGCAAAAAGGATCTGCCTCATTTACATGTTCATTAGCATGCCCAACTTTTTGCTTTAGTTAATTTTAATCTAATCTAATTATAGTGAAATTTCAGAGGGGACACGTGTGTGGCACACATATAAATAATGAATCATGTGTTAGCTGAAGACAGAGAGCAGAGAGTGATAATTACGGGGAAAATACGAATTAAATAATTGGATAACAAAGCTGATGACACAAAGTTTGGATGAGAACTGCGGTTTTTGTAACTTTTGAACTTAAAAGCGTATGCGTGATATGTGTCATTCACTCACATGATGCTGAATTTTATGAAACTCAATTAATTCAACTTTTTGGATCATCAACAGCTAATCAGACTAATGAAAGGAGTGTAAATAAAATTAATTCAATCATCACAGCATGTTTATGTTTCAGTCAAAAAGCACACAAACAAGAATTTTTGATTAAAGTGAAATTTTTGATGAAGTGTACATCGCATACATATTTTAATTAAATTATTTGATTAATTTTTTAATGATTCTTTTGAAGATTTTTGGTGGAAATACGAGGAGCTGTAATTTAATTATATGGATCTCACTGGAAATATGGTTTATGGTTTTGTGAGCATTTATGGAGGTTATCAGAAATTGATATGGTTGGAATTTCATTTTACGCCCTCTGCATTGCAAAATTTTATTGCAAAAAAATTAGGTGACCATAGAATTTTCATTAAAAATTGGGTCATCAACAGCAGGGGGTTTAAGACTTGCTCAGAAATTGAAATTTGTATTCTGAACATCACCTAAAAAATAAAAAATTTCGGATCCCCCTCAAACGATTAGATCCCGCTTCAAAAATTATGGTTACACTCCTAATAATCCAAAAAGTGTGAAGATGTCAATTTTTTTAAATATTGGTTTCAAATTCCCTGCTTTGAAGCTGATAACATGCCTTCTACTAGAGGCATCCCAGTAAAGGAAGTGACTATAATTACTGATTCAAATATCACTTGACTTGTAAGTTTTTGAGAAAGGTTGTTTTCATCCATTGGCTGCAAACAGTTCTTATTATTCGAAAATGGTTCTTATTTTTGAAAATGACCGTTGTGAATCAAATCAATTTTTTTTTTTGCTTATTTTAATTAAATACGGGTAAAGCTTGCAAAGTTGCTAGCTGTAACCAGAAGAAATCAATTAATCATGTTTTTGAAGTGCCAAAACATTCTATAAATTAGAATAAGTGGAAATATTTTTAACGGGATTTTCAAATTCAAAAAATTCATCAGTCAAAAAATCTTCCAAAATATTTTGAATTAAAAAAAATAACGGTTCATGGTGCTGTTTGCAGCCAATGGGTTTTCATAAAAAAATCTTTGATAGATATCCCATTTTTAATTCAAAGGAACTATTTTTCTTTATAATTTAGATATTATCATATAATAACAAGTACCTGACAAAAACTTCAACATCCAACATCAAAGGAATTTCCCCTTGAAAAAGATCCCATAATCTTCCTAATTTTCCTTTTAAAATATTCAGGGATTACTTAAAAACTTCTTCCTTTACATCTCTAATGAGTTTAATAAAAACATCAAACAAAACTTCAAGAAGCTAGAAATAATTAAATTTATTTGGAAATTTTCCTAGTTTTTCACCTGTCTATAATATTCCTATAGTCAAGCTACTCCATAAATTCGATTCGTTCTCGCTTTTGTATTTGCATTTAAGTAAATTTAAAATGATAGATGTTTTAAGTTGAGAAATTTGACAAGAATAAAGCAACACGAGACGTCGTTAAACAAAATAGAAAGAACGATGACTGTGTCAAATCCAGGAAGCTTTTTATTCTCTCTCTGCTATTATGGATGAGCGTGCGTATGTTCATACAATGGAATTATTAAAGTACACAAACGCTTAGCAACAGCAGTCAAATACGTGACATTTTCATGAAAAATTTTTCATTCAAAAAATAAATTGTTTCGAAAAAAATGGAGCAGATATTTTTTTTAGCTCTGATGACACAGACTTGACAAGCAGTTTGTGTTCATTTCTGTATTTCTGCTAATGTCAAATAATTCTTTGAAAATAACGAGCAAGAGATAAATTATTGCATGAGGTAACATGGGGCACAATGAAGCTTCGAGAGGCTTAGAAATGAGACTTAATGACGCAATTGAATGTAAAAGTTTATGTTAAAAACTTTTTTCATACATTTCACTCAAAAAAATTTATTCTCTCACTTTATAAATGCCGTAAACATCAATTTTGCTATGCACGAGGAGTTTTTAACACATTTAGAAATTTTGTGTGAGGAAGTGTGTTGTGTAAGGAAAAAGTTTCGTGTGCGAATGCTTGCTAGAGAATTTTTTTTACAAATTTTTTAAATGAAAAGTTTTGCATGTACAGCTAGGTTAGGGGTATAGGTGAGGAAGATTTCTTGAAGGGATTGGTACCTCAGGCCTTATTAAACTCCTGATTTTTATAACTTTTAGCAAATGTTTAACCATTTTTATTATTTTCAATTTCAATCTAGATTATTTAGATTTGATCAAGTTTTAGTCAACTAATCTTATGATTTTAAATAACTTTTTTGGACCAATTTTCTTCAACCTTGCTGTGGTTTTATATGCAAAAGCAGGGGTGAAGCCAGGGAGAGTCATGAGGTCATGGGGTCAATACTTCTACCTTTTAGCTAGGCTTTTTGAGAAAAAAAGCTCTTTTTGAGAGAATCTAAGGTATCGCTTCTTATATTACCTATTAAGTCAATGGAGGTCATGCATGAATGACGTTAAACATTTAAGGGGGGGATGGCGTTATTATACCTTCTTATTAAGTTTTTTTTTTGAAAGTTTGAACGTTTTGAGGCAGAAGGGAGTCTAAAAATCTCGATTTACTTTGTAAATGTATTCGAATTTATAGTTCTACAACTTTTGGCTAGGACATTACTACAATATTACTATAGCCGAATGTGTGGATCGAAGGGTGCTTATTAGAACTTTATTTAAGAAAACTCTTTCCATAAAGATAGGAAAAACAGATCAGTTTCGTCTAAATTTACAAAAATTCATAATTTTTGAGTTACATCACCTTGATCCATTAAAAAACCGTACATAAAAATTCGAAATTGAAAAAGTTTTTGATACTTCATTTAAACTTCATCTTAAAATATTTAACATAAAAAAATTATTTCAAGACACATTTAAAATTAAAGTGTGAAGCAGTGTCTGTTTTCCTTTCCGTTCAAAAAAAATCCATTATTCAAAGCCATAAATTTCCAATGAAGAAAAATTTCACGGTCAATATTTTCTAAAACTGTCATCGACCGCAATTTACGTCATCTTGCTGTTACCATTCCCTTCAGTTTTGCAAAACAAAATTCTTACTCGTTCTTGTCGTCGTTGCCAACAACGATATGAACATTTTTTTGCAATGATTGATGTTATTTTGTTCTCACATAGTACAGAACAGTTTTACAGAAGGAATGAAAAAGTTTCTTGCTTTCAAACAATTTTTTCTTATTTCCCATTTTTTGTACTTTTTCACTGTTCACATGTTAAAATGAGGAAAAAAGAAAAGAATAGGGAAAAAAATCTATTTGTTACTTACACTTAATTCACTTTGCCAACTCGAACATTTCTCTGGTGCTTTAATTTCAATTTCCGTACCAGCATTTACAACGCCATCCTGAATGATATTTTCAGTCACTGTTACACATTCATTCTCAATTGTTGTTGGCATATATTGTGCTACATCTATCGAAATGGACGTGCCTCGAGGACAGCTTAATGTAATGGGCTCATGCTCACAACCAGTTCTCGTGTAGGTACGTAAAGTTTGTGATAAAAGTGCTGTAATAAATGGAAGAATGAAAGAGAAAAAGAAATAATATTAAAATAGAAATGACAAAGTTATAGTCTTAGTGCTAATAACCAAATGGTGCCAAATGTCTATTTGAATTATATAAAAAGCAATAGCCATGAGAATCATAGGCAATTACTGGAGAAAATGACTGTCGTATGATCACACAAGAAAACACAAACAAAATATTGAAATAAATTTATTGGAAATAAATTGCGACCATTTCATTATGTCAATATTTCAAGCCGCTTAAGCGATAAATCGATAAAATGTTTTTATGGTCACATACATACGTGTATCCATGTCCATATTAAATGAAATTTATACAAAAAAAAATAAAAATTGATGAGCCGCATATCAGGCATTGTAATGAAAATAAAAATTGAAATAATTAAGATCAATCACGCTTTTTGAGCACCCACAACACAAAAAAATCATAATTAATCATTTTCAATTATTGGCATTAAAATTAAAAAATATCAATTTAAATTTCTCTGTTGAAGAGATTTTCAGATATGAGAATAATTTGTACTGTACATCACCAATTTTGATTGAATATTCATCAATGCATTTTTTGGAGGTGAAAAAAATGCATGTATGATAATGGAAATTTTTATTGAATGGAAAATGATGATGGCAGTCTACAATGTTAAAGAATTTCAGATTTTATAGTTAAATTGTAAATTTGTTAAATTGACAAAAAAAATATAATAAAATCCTCTAGTTTTGTTCCTGAATACTGATTATATGGATGAGAGTACACGCTGATGTCGATTTCTAGAAGTACCTACCCTACCCTACCTTAGGGGATACCCCGTAGTGGAATTTTTTTTGTACATACTTAATATATAATATACCCATCGAGGGGGTATTAACCTCATATGTCAGCAAGATACTCAAAAAATACTTTTGTCTAAATTTTGCTTATACCAAAACTCAGTGGCGTAGCCAGAAATTTGGGGAGGGGGGGGGGAAGTGAAATTTTTTTTTCATTAAATTAGCAAATTTTGAAAAAAAATTTCGGTTTGGGCTAATTTTTAGCGCATTTTTGAAACTTGTTTTAAAAAGGTAGCTTAATAATGCACTCCCACGTAGCCAAAATCTTCCATACATTTTACATGTGACTTTAAAGGAAGATCCATGTATTATCCATTTATGTGTAATAAATGTGTTAAAAAAATTATAGTACATAAATGTACCAAAAATATTCCATTGAAGAATTACCGAAGCCCGTCAAAGTTCGAATCCTACCAAAAAAAGAATTTTTCGCAAAAACAAAATTTTTTGTTCTAAATTTCATTTGCTATATACTTCACAAGAGCAAGCAGAAATCACTTTTATAAGTCCGTTCCAAATTTGTATGGGATTTATAAATAATATGAATCTCGAATGTAAATGTGTTCGAGACTTAATTGAATTAAGTTTTTTTCCATGGCGTTAGTGTACTTTAACTAATACTTTTACAATAAAATACATAAAAAACAAAATGGAGGAAAAAAAGTAAACGCTGAAATTCACGTGTATTTATCATCCATAAATGGAGTATATTTAATACATTGATGTAATACATTGATGTACAGTGATATCATCCATATGTTTTCCTTTTCCATAGGACAATATAGTCCCATGGATGATACATGTATTATACATATGGATAATACATGGAAGATCTTGATGTAGTACATTTATCTTCCATTTGGCTACGTGGGCTTTGTTCGGCTGTTCGGCTGGCTGTTCGGCTGGCTGTGAATCGAGATAGAAGCAACCAGACATCGTAGAGAGCTCTGGTTTTTTGCATTAGCTCAGTGCCATCGAGTTATTGGCGTATCGATTAGTTTGAAAGCTCAAAACCATCGCTAAATACTATAATTAATGATTTTTTGTTTTCAATACAATAGAGCCAACTTCAAGTGGGATAATTTCAAATATATTTTGACCGTTAGAAAATTTGAATTCCAAAAAACCGTTAAATGACAAACCATTTTATTATATGAAAATTCACCGCAAAACTGCTAATTATACTATAATTAATGATTTTCAAGTGTATTTACGCGGGAAATTTTCAAATATATTTTGACCGTTAGAAAACTTGAATGCCAAAAAACCGTTATCGAGCCGTCGAATTTATTTAAGTCACAAAATATTCATGATTGACTTATTTAATACGCAGTACTTTGCTAATCCAATACTGATCGCTAACACAAAAATGCGCTGAAGTCCCTCGATATATAACACGAGGACTTTCTTTAAATTTTTTCAAAAAGAGGGGTTAATTTTCACCTATTCACCACCCCTGGCTACGCCACTGCCAAAACTAGATCACAGCTTTTAGCCAACCAACCTAACCCCCCACACCTCCTTTCTACAAAACACACATATCAACAACCAATTAAATTCCATTTCTAAGAAACTTTCATAAATGAATCAGTAACAAGCAATAACTATAGCCATTAAAACAGACTAACGAGGTCCATGCCATCATTATATAAAGGAACGGCAATGTGGCAAATGTATCACAATTTCTATCTTGCTCTATTATATTTAATGCTCAATTTTTTTCTTCTCTAGTTCTCATGTGTTTATGGAACAGCATAGACACAAAAATATCATAGCGTACAAATGAGATAAGAAGCAAAAATGGTTTGCAGGGAAGATGGTAATTTACTTTATGTTACCATGGTTTTCGCATTTTTCATCATTGATTTATATCACGAGCATCATCATTGTTGCAAAAATTTCATATTTTTACTCCAGCATGTGTGTGTGTATGTTGGTGTTTCTAGGGAGATATAAATCTTACAAGGAAATTACACAAGTTGAAACGTTATCTCTCGTTAAGATTCGACATTATAGAGAATGTATAACGAGTAGAATGATTGAAGTAGGTCAACAAATGAAATATTCTGTAGGAGTCAGACAGCATCTACACATCTCCGTCCATTTCCTTTGATGTATGAAAAGCCAAGCTAATTCATAAATCTCTACCATCAGCATTAAAGATTAATGAGCAACGCAAAAAACAGAGCACAAAGTTGGTCCGTAAAAATCATCCTTTAGCATCAAACCTTTGGTATTTAAAAAGTTTGTAAACTGCTCTTAATTTATGGTATCTGTGCAAGAGAGATCTTCTAGGAAGTTCATTACAGCATAACCTCCTTTTTTAATTATTTTATATCTTGTTGATTTTTAAAGTATTAAAGTTAAAAGTTGCTGATCCCACTTAGGAACATGTTTCTCATTGCTGTTTAAGGGTAATAAAATGGAACACTTGCCTGAAGTACTACACTTTTTGGGGGTCACAAAAATGGAATATTTTGCTTTGGGTATCCTTTTAGAAATATCTAAAAGCTAGTCTCAATTTATTTTCAGAATCTGAAGAATGTAGATCTAGATTTTAGCAAGATAAAAGGGTTGCTTATGTGATCTTCTTAACTAAAATGTCCCGAAGCTATATCAATTAATTTCTTTGACAACCTTCCTTATAGCTATGCTTCAGAAACTTATCAAACATTATAAATTGCTCATTTTTCAGCATTATCAAGCATACCAATTTTGATTCTAGAATGGTTGAAATTTTTAAAAGTAAAGAAAATTCATAATCTATCCAGGGGGGTATACAGAAATTTTTCGAAGGAGGGGTTTGAATTTTTTTTGTATGAACAGGAAAATTTGGGGGTTGGTACCCTAGCAAATTTAAAAAAAATCCCAAAAAGTGGGTTTTGAGCCCCTCCCTCCCTGAATACACCTCATGATCTTTCTATGAAGATTATTGTAAATTATAAACTTTGTATGAAGATTTTTTTGATGATTATAATCTGTTAGTGGGGGGAGGGGCACAAAAATAATTTTTTTTTCTAAATTATCTTAAATGATACTTATTATTAAGTTCTATGGCCTGCTGTGAAAGCCTTGAGAAATTTGAGAAAGCAAAAGTCAAACATTTCTCAAAGTTATACAATATACCCTCAAAATTTCTGTGTCCATAATTAATATTGAATATGGGGGGAGGGGAAGATAACTCACCAGCATGGACACATTTATCCATTTTGTTTATTTTTATATAAATTTGTAAAAAAAGGATAAATTTATGGTAAAAACAGTAAATTTAAAGTAAAAACAGTTCAAATCCAAAACCAAAACTAAGTGACATAAAGAATTCAAGTATGGTTCCTTAAAAACCAACCTCAAGAACATGTTAAATATTTTTTAGAATATATTTTATTATATTTTAATTTTTTTTTGTACATACTTAATATACGGAAATAAAAATTAATTATTTTAAAAAAATATGACGTCCATCAAAAATTGGAATTTTCAGACCTATGTCACAAAATTCTAATTCAAAGGATAAATTTATGGATGCACTTTAAGACAAAATGGAAAAAATGGACAAAAAACTTTGAGTTATTTTCCCCTGTTTGAATATTAACAATTACAGAAGTTACGAGGAAATTTGTAAGAATAGCTTACGGAAATTAACAATCTCTCAAGTTTAACACGAATGATGAATTTCTCTTCATTAAATTTGAACGTGTAAATATAAACATCCTTCAGCATATATGTGTAGACACGAAGTTATTAAAGAATAAGAGAAAGAGAAATTACCTCCACCTACAATTTCCATATCAATTATAAAAGCTGTATTGTTTACTTTATGTGTGTCTATATATGCACAATAAAGCAAAGATGTGTGCCTAAATATCAACAATAATAGCAACAAAATACGACTAATGAAAAGCGTCTGCGAGTTATTATTATAAAATATTGTTGGCTTATTTAACAAACTAGCTAGTTAGTTCGTTATTTAACATTACAAAACTATGGAAAAGTTTTGAGCGATAGAGGGAAATGAGGAATTTAATTTTCAAAGTTGCGGTTGATTTTCATCATGAGAAACTTTTTCCCAGTAATCTAATTATGAAATTTATGAGCTTGTAATTTAATTAAGTGTGCCTTACAATTTGCAATCGAAAAAGGGTTTGATTAAGAAGAATAAAAGCATCAATCCACAAATTAATGATGGAATATTTATGTTGTGTGTAAATTTTTAATATTTGCTAATGAATATTTTTCAAAACAATTCCTAGATTTATTTTGTCAGAAAGGATCAAAATTCATCAATTTCGAGATAATTAATTACATAATATAATACGCGTTCCTAACCAGCATCTGATTAACAGACAACAACTAACGCCTCTGTGTTGCACGAATTTGATCACCAAGTGCAAAAAATTTTCACCCTTAAGATTACCTTCTAGAAGTTTTAAATTAATGTAGGCATCTAAATGAATCTTTGAAGACAAGCTTACACGTTTTAACCTTCAAATGCCATTTTTTTCGTGGAATCTTGTTTAAAAAAGAAAAGTATATACTGCTGTGTCTGGGTCAATTTTCAATCATCCATTTTTTAACTTCCACGCATTGCGTGCAAGTTATTGTATTTGTTCTTTTTTTAACTTTGAGTTTTGAGTCTTTAATTTTTATGAATACAGTCCCAAGTAGCTAAAATCGTTAAAAGTTAGTTAAAAGCTGTTAAAAGCTATCAGAATGTTTAACGTTTTTTATTAATATGGAACAAGGGCGTAATGAAGGTCCATAACACCCCGGAATAAATTTTGAAAAAGAACCCCTAAAAAAAGTTAAATGAATTTTTTTTTTAAATTTTAAACAAAAAAGGATTATTTTTTTACAATGCTCCAATTTATTTGTTGTCAGTGGCGTAGCCAGGAGGGTCTTTTCTCCTTACGAAAAAATTTGAACCGCAGCGAGAGCACGGCTCAAAGGTTTTTGGAGTGGGACAAGACCCTCCTGGCTACGCGCCTGTTTGTTGTCTATTAAAATTTTGATTCTAAGACCCCCAAAAAATAGGACGTCATTTGTGAACGATCTCTTATGGACGTTTGCTTATTATTTAACGCATTTAAAGGGGATGGGGCTTGAAATTTTATGACAAAATAAATTATTCCCTATGATAAATTTGTGAAATGGAGAGAGGGGGTTAGAAACTCGTTTTTTACGTTACATAATAAGTAAACAACCCCTTATGATGTCCAATATTTAAGAGCAGCATTAGCTTCATTAATTTGAAAAACATGTAACAAGTCTCACAGTTTTTTTTTGCCTTTTGAATAATTAATAATATAAAAGCCATTAGTGTGTCTGTTTGCACGAAAAGGATCTCCATGGGAAACAAAAATCACTGGCTGTTTGTTTTGTCTGCAAATTGATCCGTTTTCATAAAAATTTCAGGGCAAGATGGAGAAATCGAGAAACAATTTAATCTGGCTGGTGATGAAACTGCTTTTGGCAGGACAACAAAAGGAATGACCTTACAGATGCAATAGAGCTATATAGAAAAGATTTAAGTATCCTGATTGGGGCATTAACTGGACTAGTGGTTCTCAAACTGTGTGCCGCGGCACACTAGTGTGCCGTAGAACATGCTCAGGTGTGCCGCGAAAATATTTTAAAATTTTTAAAAATATGATTTTCCTGAGGATTTCATTCTAATTCATTAGAATTTTGAGCATATTTTTTTGTTTGGTGTGCCGTAAAATATTTCAACCTAGAAATGGTGTGCCGCTAAAAAAAATCTACAGTCAAAGTGTGCCGGGGCTCAAAAAAGTTTGAGAAACACTGAACTGGACACATGGGTATCAACAGTTTTCTGATAAAATTAAATTTGAGTAACACTAAATTTTGCAGATTTTGCAACGTAGCTGATTAATCAGAAATTCACTAGTCTGGAGGATATAAGGAAGCAACGCTACACGGACATTGTTAGTTACATCAAGGACCTGGGTATTTCATAACGGAATCTAGGAATGGTACAACAGAACATCGATCGCAGTGCCTTTTTGTCTTATTGAAGATTTGACGGCACATTAGAGTCCAAAAAATTCGTATTTGAGTCTTATTTTAGTTGGAAAAGTAGTCAAGGTGTGTCTAGTTGAACTTAAAATCTCGAAAAGTTCTAAAGACATTCTTAGATTGGAAAACTGGAAAATAAAAATTGTGAAAAATCAAGAAAAAATTTCTAAAATAAATATACTAGATATTGTGGCATAGAGTTCAAAAAAATTTCATTCCTCGTCATGCTTGATGGGGGATTATTCTAGTTATAAATATTTAGATATTTTTAGTTTTACAATTTTAATGCTGCTTCTATTCATCAAAAAATTTCAAAATATACAATAATAACAGCTCTTGTTATTTATGAAAGAATTAATGAATAATATTCATACTAAAAATATTTATATAGCATGTTCTCCTGAGTTTCCCTTGTTTTCAATAGCTTTACAAAAATATCTCATTTTTCATACATGAATGAATTTCAAGCTAAACAATACATTGAATTTAATGCAAATTTTCTAAACTAGAAAAAACATTAATAACAGTTATTTTTGCCTAACAAAAACATATGAGAATGTGAGTGGCAAATATAAATTATAAAAATTCAACAGCTGCAATTAGACTAATAAAATTTCATTTTTCATGATATTTGCTCATTAAAATGTACTAAAATTTTTTTTCCAAATAGCTCGAAAACTCATCGTCATCATATTACACAAATAAACAAAAATGTGCAGAACTAAAAAGTTTTTGTGTCTATTTTCATATTTTGTTTATGGTGCTGACGCTGTCCTTGCTTGTTTCTGTCGGAACGTAAAAATTTATTCTATGCATTTTCAAATGCTGATATTTATTTTTTATGAAACTTTTTTTTATATATTTTATCGTCGTATTCTGAACTTTAAACAAAGCTTTTTCCGCACAGGACAGTGAAATTTTTAATTAGTTTTGAACATGATTCTAAAACTTTATATCAACAGATCCTGAAACATGAAATTATTCCAATAATAACAGATCCTAAGAGTTTCAAATTTCGTTTCCGAAAAGCGTTCAAAATACAATTTTGCAATACCCAAACTCGCTTCGTATTTCATTGTTTGCATAAAATACAAAATTTTCTGGTGCTTTTCATCCCGCAAACATATGAATGCATGTGGGAGATGAAAAAATAAAACAAAATTGAAAATTTTGCGAAAAAGGTCATTTTGAAAAGTCTACATCCCTAAAAATGTATGGACGTTGGCGAGAACGCATTTTTACTCAGAAATTGTTAAATATTCCAACAAAATTGAAAAGAAAATTAAATTAAATTAATTTTGATAACCCACCACCGTATGACACCTCCTCGTTGACCGGACCCCTTCCTCTATGGCTAGTTTGACCATCTGTATGGATTTTCAGCAAACTGTATAGTTTAATCAAAAAATTCTAACAGTAAAGCACCACACAGACATATTATCTGCAGTAGCCTCTTATTTCCTATGAAACCACCCCCCCCCCCCCTTTTAAAAATTATATCGCTATATTCAACATTTTTCTCATCTACATGCATAATAATTTGCAATAGTTTTCAACATTATTGCATTTCATTTCGACACAATGATGATGATGGGATGATAAACTATTTTGTTAATCTTTGTTGTACATTTGCGAAACAAAAAAAAATTTTTTGTATACAATGATTTGTGCACATTGAAAATGTTCACATGAATAGATCCAGATATAATCTATTGGGATTTTTGACACTAGCTAATTTATTTTATGAAGCATTTCATTTTGATCTGAATGAGGTTGATATAATTCAATATTTATAGGCAATTGTTGATAAATGTTAATTATTTTAACCGATTTAAAATTGTATTTTTGGATCGAAATGGGAATCAATTGATATTTTTAGACTCAGAGTTGATATAAATATGAGAAAAGATATTTGAATTGCTGTACTACGAATAAGTGAAATCTGGGATATTGAGTCACACATCGCCAACTAAAGTGCATTTCCTCGTATAGAACGTGAGCCAAAATATTCGAAATTAACGGTCAAAAACTTTTTGAAAAATAACGGTCAAGAAATATTTGAAAATAACGTCCAAAAAATCGTTAAATGTAAAATAACGGTCAAAAAGTATTTGTAAAATAAATGTTTAAAAAATTTAACCGCCCCCCACCCCTGCACATTGGGAAGATACACTAAAAATCTGCGTCTTAATATTCGTGTTGCCCAGTGACGTAGCTTTATTAATGCTCTTATTCCAACGCTATTGTCAAGACTACGTCGTATCACCTAAGAAATAAATTGGCTAATAAATAGCAATTTTTCTATTGACTACAAGCAACATTCTACCTGAACATTGAAAAATTTACAACTGAAGTCATAATTTTTTTTGGATAAATTACAGAAACTGTAAGCAATTAACAATCTATTTCTCCTTAAAAGAACAAACTTCTTGCCTCGTTCCTCAAACATAATAAATTCTCTACATACAAAATGATGAATTCTGAAGAAATAAAATGACACTCAATTAACTTCTCATGATAGTCTTTTGAACAAACATCTACATCCTATATGCATGTGTTTATGTCAATTTGCTATGAAACTGCCAACTTTATTAAATCAACTTTTCCTTAAATTTTGCCATTTTAAGCATCAGCACAAGGATAATATAAACAAGAGACAAGTATGCACATAGAATCTTATGTACACTAATGTACAATCACATCAACTTAACCTTTTTTTCCTCACATAAAGATAGGAAAAGACACACACACACTTATATCATGCATTGTGGTTTTCATTTCACACATCTTTTGCTCTATAACTCAACCTTAAAAATGGAGAAAAAATAAACCACAAAAGAATCTTTTTTGCTTCTCGTTTGTTTGTTCGAAACTTTTTTCTACTGCTGCTCTTTGTGTCCTTTCAATTCTTTTTAATTTTGCCTTTTCTCTAACAAAGTTCTATCCTATGCATGGATGATATTATCGGATGATTATGTGAAGAAAAAAGGGACTCACTGACGAAGGGACTCTTTTTTTATTAATGCGACACTCTATATAGATGGATATATATTTTTTCTCTATGGATTGTAGTTACTGGTTTTTTTTCTGGGGACACAATTATAAAGGAGACATTTGTATGCATAGAAGAGACAGTTATAACTACGGAATGTTGAATAAAAATTAATGGATGGGCTTTGTGAGGATGGTTTTTTTGTTTCTGTTTGAATACGGTGGATGAGAATTATTTTAAAATTCAGAGATGATGCTTCTCATTTATGTCTGACATTCTAAGATTCGCTTTTGGTGTTCAAGTAGTTTCAGTGTAACGCTAAAATTTGAATTTCTGAAAACCGTTAAAATTTTGAATTTCTAAAAACTGTTTATATTTGAATTTCTAAAAACCGTTAAAATTTGAATTTTTGAAAACCGTTAAAATTTAAATTTCTGAAAACTGTTTATTTTAAATTTCTAAAAACCGTTAAATTTTGAGTTTTTGAGAATCGTTAAAATTTGAATTTCTAAACCCGTTAAAATTTGAATTTCTAAAAATTCTTTATATTTGAATTTCTAAAAACTGTTAAATTTTGAATTTTTGAAAACCCTTTAAAATTTGAATTTCTTATTCTGGAGATTAACTGCATAGCTAAGGATCCATAAAATACTTGTTCTGATGGATTTTTGCGAGCGAGAGCAAACCAAAATTTAGCTGTTTAGATAATTAGGTACCGAAGGCTATTAAACCATTAAACCACCACGTCACTTCAGCTCATTTTCCCTATAACTACAATAATTAGATAAATCTTCAAATCTACCGTATCTCATTTAGCCACACCTGAGCAAACATCTCTGTTTCATTTGAAATTATCCTTAATTTTCATTAAAGCCATTAACATTATGTCTGCCCAGTTCTTCATTTCTCAATGAATTTATTCAGAACAAAAAAAAATCATTTGCAAAAGAACAAGAAGATGAGCCAAAAAGGGGAAAAAATTAGAAAAAAAAATTCCGGTCGCTTTCCGGTTTTATCACAATCAAAGGAGATTATATTCGAATAATTTATGTATATTTTCAAATGTATAGTTGGTATAATTATAATTAAAGTTGGAAAAGAAGAGAAAATGTTGAGGATTTAAAAAGGATTATTGTCAAAAAAATGTTTAAAAGGAAATTTAGATGAGCTAATTATAATATTTTTGAAACTCGCACTTTTGCTGAAATTTAAATTATTTTCACAAGAAAAGTTGTCTGCTTTCATTAAAGCTCTTAAGCTCGTGTTTTGAATGAAAAATGGAAAGATTTCACATTCAAAAGCTTGTAGTACTGAATTATTCACACAAAAAAAAGTTTGATTAAGATTGATTGAAGTTGTTTAACATTTTTCGTAATGGGATATTATGAAGGCAATGAAAAGTTATGAGAAATATGCTGGTTGATGATAAAAAGGTAATAATATCATTATTGAGGCATTAATATGATAAAAAATTTCATTGTAGTTTCTAGAAAAAGGTCATATTTCAATTGATTATTTTTGGTATTCATGAAGAATTCGGATACGGGTCTCGAGTTCTTCAGATTAAGAATTTTGATCAGGGTTCATCAAAAATGACCGAAATTGAACACTCCTTTTCTCATCTGCTACGAAACTTTCACAGGAAAATATCCAACAAATTTCAAAGAGTTGGATAATTTCTTAAATATTACAACATTATAAGGGACCATTCATAAATGACGTCACGTAAAAAACGAAATTTTTCAGACCCCTCTCCACTTTAATTTAAAAATTTTTCTTTTGCATGGAAGGGTCACACAACGTCAGACCCCCCCCCCCCGTCTCTTAAACATTGGACGTCATTTATAAAAAAACCCCTAAGTGAACGACCCCAAAAAATACAACCATCAAAATAATATTCTAGATAAATAATTCATAAACCCATTACTAATATAACTCTCAATTCAAATGATATTCTGCTTAAAAATCATTTTAATACAAATTTATATTCAATTATAAATCCACAAAATTTGCCATCATAAACGAAAAAGTTCATTCATTTTTAAAATGAAAGAATTAAATGAAAATAAATTTGATGATGCTTGTATCATCATAATCGTATCAATAAATTTTATTAGTCTCATGCTATCTTCATGTTGATTCTGTGTAATATTGTAAAATATTTTTTTTATAAACAATGGAAAAAAGGAAAAGATTCAGGGAAAATTATTTTCCTTAACCTCTCAAAAATGTTAACTTCTTTCGTTGCAGTTTTAAAATCTTCTTGCAAGGGATGGACACTTTAAATGGATTTTAAATTGAAATCAAACTGCTGCATTCTTTATAATTCTACAAAACATTCTCAAAATTTGCAGTTTTTTTATATAAAATGCCAAAGGTAGCAAACGGGGTCTAAGGTTTTTCGAAAAAATCCTAAACTCTCTCTAAATTTTTGTATCTCAGCCAAAGGGCGTATCCAGGAATTTTTTCAGGGAGGGGGGTTTGAAATCTCAAAATTGGAAAATGTATACTAATGTGCTTGAAATTGTTTTTAAGGACCTTTTTTTGGTCGTTAGAGTTAATTTTTCCGAGGGAGAATTTTCGCACATTTTTGGCGAAAAACCCTAGCAAAATGTTTTCAGAAGGGGGTTTCGACCCCCACCCCCTGAATACGCCCCTGTCTCAGCCAAATCTAATTCCTGGTAACTGTAGCTATGGTATGCTATTACAGACTCATTCGAAAATTGCACAAAAAAGGCCATTTTTGACCAATAACAAATTTTGAGAGCAAATCGAAAAACTTTAATATGAAGCATAACAAAACGTTTTCCTCTCCCTCCCCCTTAATGATTTGATGGAAATGATCAAAAATAATTAAAAGCCAGTTGATCAGTTCCACACCCTTGATTGTGTGTCTATGATTGATATCAAAATTAAATTGGTTCTACAGGGGGATAGGGGTCTTTGATCAAAAAGTTAGAAGTTTTCATTGTTACTTTAATTCTCATCTAAATATTTTCTGTTAAAAAAATTTAACATCCATCAAGGAAGATGAACACAATTTTAGGAATTCTTCAGCTATAATTTTACTTGAGTTTAACTTTATCTTTAGATATAATATATATTAATTCCCATCCCAAAGCTTGCTTCCTCCTCGATGAGGAAAGAAAATTTATTTTATTATTTATTTTCCTCTTCATTTATTTCGCTCGTGCATTTCTTTCCACAATTTGCTGAACAATCTTTTGTGTACATCTCTGAAAGTGTGTATATGCTTTTCATTGCATTATTGCACACAACATTCTCCACATATAATGCTTAATAATTTTCTTTACCAAAGATACAGCTACAGTTATTCCTGCTTTCTTATTTTATAGTGCAATAGCTTAACATAATGGAATGAAAGATTTCTTTGCTTTTGTTGCATTTTTCATCCTTCTTCTTTCATTCCCTTTGGAACTTAGGTTTGTGGCATGAAATCTCTTATCTTATAAAAAACCACAAAATGAGAAAAAAATGAAATTGCATTGCTTGCATTTATTATCTCGTGAAGCTTTAAAATTCCTATATACTAATATATCCACAAAAGAATAGTAATAAAAAGGAAATGGTAAGCTTGTAGGAAATTGAATTCCAGACGGAATGAAATAGAATTTATTTTGGATCTGTGGCATGTTCAAGAGCTTTTTAAATTGTTGTGCAACAATAAAAGTGCCGAGAAAATAACAAATTTAATTTTTTTTTGTGAATTGCATTGCAAGGTATTTGAAAGATTGAAGGAATAAGAAGGAAAATGCTGTTGAGGTTGGCTTTCCATAAAATGTGTCACTTGAATTCCCAAAGAAATTAAATTTAGATTTGCTTAAAATGTGATTGATTTAAAAGGGGTCGTTCACTTATTACGTTACGCAAAAAAACGAAATTTTAGACCCCCCTCCCCCCTTGTTACAAATTTTCCAAGAAAATTTTTTTTCATTGTTTGACCTGTTACAAAAACTTAGACCCCCCCTCCCCCCTAAAAAGCGAACGTAATAAGTGAACGACCCCAAATGGCATTTGTCGTATTAGAATGTGACATTAGGAGAGAGATGCTCAGGGGCGTAGCCAGGGGGTGGTTCAATACAAATTTTTATTTCTATTTACAGAAAGATGTTGAAATCTAATCGCAAAATGAATCTTAATGTTTAAAGAAGTATAAAAAATTTAATACAAAGGTTAAATTACAGTGAATTTTTCAAAAATAAACCATTGGGCACCCCCTTGCCCTTGAATATTGAAGATATATTGAAACTACTGATTACGCCCCTGGTGATGCTTAAGTTGGCTACTTATTCCTCTACAGAGTGGTTATCTATGATGAATCTAAGAGAAGCAAAAGACTTTTGGTCATTTTTAATCAATTCCCAGAAGCTTATTCAGGGAGGGGTTTAATAGGTCAAACCCTCTCTTTAGGAGATTTTTTCAAATTTTCTAAGGTTTTTTAAGAAAAAATCTACCCCGTCCATGAAAAAAAAATTTCAAACCCCCTCATTCGAAAAATTTCCCTCGAAATCTAAACGCTGCGGGGCAGCCAAAAATTTTCGAGGGTAATTTTTCAATTTTTTTCCTTCAGAAACTGATAAAAGGGAGGTACAAATCCCCCAATACCCCCTGGCTACTCGCCAGTCTAAACAGAAACCACTCAAATAAGTAAACAAAGTATGAACACTTTTTCGGTCGACCACCTCCACATTATTTACGATATCTAAAAAGTTTCAATAAATCAAAGCTCTACGATGCATAGTAATGAAATAAATTTTTTACAGCCAGCGTACTACAAACAGAATCTTGAGAGATTCAATAGCACGCCAAATAATGCTAAGTATGCTGAACTTCTTATGGTATCTAACTTCTTCTTATCTCACATAAAATTTAGGATTATTCTAAGATAAAACAAAAAGATTTAATCAAAGCAATTTAATCGAAAGATTTTTTTTTTCTTCTTTCTTATCTCCAATATCAAATAAATTTTGAATGAAGGCACGCAAGGAGCTAAGAAGAACCGAATAAATTTAAATGAAGGATTTTTTAAGGGAGGAAAATTGATTTCACTTTAATTATGCTAATAAATATTGCTTGTCTCTCTCTCACCAATATTCTTTTTCTTCATCCACTTAAAGGCCTTATTCGATATTCAAAACTGAATGTTTGCTATGGGGGTCGTTCATAAGTGACGTCTAATGTTAAGACTTTAGAGGGGAGTCTGACGCTACTCGATACGTTTATACATTAGAGGGAGGGTGTTTAAAAAATCTCATTTTTTTGCATGACGTCATTTATGAACATACCCTATAGATTTCCGTCTTTTTTGGAAATAGCATATAAATAAATATCTCAACAAGAAATAAATTCTCAAAGGCATAACATGAAAGGAAGTGGTGGGAGTGGATGAGAGATGTTATAGAGTGCATGAGTGAGTAAAACATGAGCATATAACAAATTTTATTGCTTTTCATTTTTCATCATCATGATGCTGTTGGCCTCTTTAAGATTCCTTCCTTTATTTGAAATCATTTATGAGTTTTGGAGTTTAGAGTGGGCTTGTTTGTATTAAAATGGGACGGATTTTTTGTGATGTTTTGTGTCAACAGAATTGATATTTTGTTGCTTATTAAATGGGCTTTGTTGTCTTGTATGGCTGTTTACTTTTGATGTTTAACATAAAGCGGAGAGAGGGCGTCTGAGCTTTTCACTTGAAAATCTACAGGAATATTTAAAAAGGGGGGAAAGAGGATTCAAAATTCAGTTTCTGAATAAATATTAGAGGCACATGAGACTTACATCCAGCTTTAAGGGCTTAGACAAAAACTCAGGTAAATCAGACAAAACTCTGAAAATTGGAGAAAAAATCTCAAGCTTGGAAACCAGGCAGTATACTGCCAATTTGAAAAATCTTGTCCAGTCCGATGAGTTGTATTCCCCCTGATAAATAGTAATTATTGGAATTTACTTACTTCTGCCAATATCTTCTGCTTGAATTAGCTTGAAAAATAATTTTCACAATTTTTTTCTCTTACTTTAAAAACAGAACACAATTTTACTTTTTTTTCAATGCACACTAAGTTATGTTGTTGAATTATTTCTTGATAATAAAAATATTTTCAATCGTTCTCTGCTTAAATGACCATTAAGAGCGGTCTTTCGGATATTACAAATGACTCTGTATCGAATTACTAATAAATTTGAAATGATTCCATAAATTATTTCTAAAACGATATTGAATTAAAACTAAAAATAACCAAGTTCAAGCAAAAGAGCTTTCAAGCAAGCCGATAAAAAGTTTAGGAGTAGGCGTGTGATTGAATAACCCACGTCGAAATAAAATATTCATCAGCTAAGCTTCAACGCAAAATAAATGAATAATTCTCGAATATAATTAACTTATTTTAAATTAAAATCTTCTTTTTTTAATAAAGAAGTATAAAAGTTAGATGAATCTAGAAACCATCCAATGAATTTCAGCATCGGCATGTCGATGGATGATAGATTGTATCTTATTTTATTATGTTTGAGAGAGCAAATTGACATCATACACTCATAGGAGACGAGCACGATGAGATTTAAAATTATAAAAAAAAATTTTAGTGCCAACACATGTTAAAATGGACATATCCCAACATGTGTAAACATGCATGTGCTCGTTTAGAGATGAGAGAGAGAGGAAAAAAATCATTTTTATGTCCAATGATAGCAGTATTTAATACATATTATGCTCTGTGGAGGACGAGGAGAAAAGGTTAGATGATAGTAGAATAAATTTATGGAGTCGAAAACCATAAAAATCGATGCCGCATCCTTTTAAGCTTAGTCATTGGCAATAGCTTCGATCGAGCATACATTATGGAGAGTTTAAAATTTATTTTTTTATTATTTACCATGTTGCTGCTTTTGCTCGCATCTCCATGAATAATAAAAAGCATTCAATTCTCGATTTTTTTTGTGTACATAAACTTATAAAGGATGTCGAATATTGAACGAGAAAATTTTTATTCATGTGAGATAAGCTGAATAAGGCACAATGTTATGCAAAAAGGAAATTTCAGCTGCATTTTTTGGAATTATGCTGATGCTACTGCTACGATTTAATAAGATTGAATGTTTCTTTGAGGGGTTGTTTACTGGTGACGTCTAGTTTGAAAAAATATGACGATTTGATGATGATTTTTTGCTAAATTTACATTTATAGCCTTCACACCACAAGATGTATCTAACAATTATGACTTTGAGGTGAGTTGGGATCATGGAGCTGTGAAATATTCCTACTAGGATGCCCTTTGGTTCCCCACAATGGAGTAGGGTAATCTAGGGTATCCTACCTATCCTACCCTAAGGAATCCACTTATCCTACTCTGGGGTACCCCTATGTATACCCTACCGGGACAGGATAGAATACCCTGGGTAGCCTTAGATACCAGCTTCAGTTATAATTGAAGATGTCAAAACATCTCACTTTTCTATTGACGTCATTTTTAACCGACCTTCTTCTATGTTATTTTCTGTTTGAAGCACAAAGTCATTGTTGCTATGGAATTTTCATCTTTTTAATGTTTTTTCTATCTGCACAAAAAGCTCTTTTTTGTGTGAGCTTGACAAAAAAAATTATTCCTAGAATTTCCTCAGATGTATATGAAAAAAGAAGCATAAGCAGCTTTTTTTGGAAGAAGCACTGAAAGTCAATTTTTTTAAACAAAAGCACAAACACGAAAAGGAATAAAGAATGGAATTTCCTGTTAAAAATGTTTGCCATCAAAGCAATAGCTTTAAAATACTTCCTCCTCAATTCTCATTCAGCTGAGAAAAAGACTCTAAGTTGCTTTTATGGGGGTCGTTTAACAGTTACGTATATTTTAAAAAATTGGGATTTTTTGGAAAGTTATTTTATTAAAAAAAATTCTATGGAAAGTCATACAGCTACATATGTTTTAAACCCCTTTAAATATTAAACGTCATTTGTCAACAACCATTTCTGAGATTTTCTTTTCTTCATTCTGTCCCCGGGTAAACGGAACAGTCAATTGGAGCATGAAAATTGTTGCATTTATCATCGTTTTGATTCTGTTCTGATGAAACAGCAAACAATTGTTATTTGTTGATAAGAGAATTATAAATTAGAAATAATATGAGTGAAAAAACTTAAATTGAGAACAAATGAGTTGAACTTTATAAAAAAAGAAGTTTTGATTGGAGATTTTTTTTTCCAGTTCAGTAAATTGAAATAAATTGATTCTACTAGTTTGAGATGTGACTGCTGCCTTTTTGATTGTTTTCAGGGCACATCTCCGAGCAGCATGCTTCGGATTTTGACATCAAGTTTAGCAAAAACGACTGTCATGATGCCGTCAGGTCAACCCCCACGTATTTTTGACTTTTGAAATTATAGCGTCTACGTGGCTAGTGACTACAAATTGCATCTCGGGTTGAGTACTTTTCAAGAAAGCAAGTCCTTTCTAAAAGGTTTATTTTTTTGATTTGATTATTTCTATTCTTGGATTCAACTACCGTTCTTGATCTTATAGATACTTCAAGAAATTATCTTTACAAAATCAACCTAACTAGATTGAGGAGAATTTCTTCTTTACCTTTGTATTAAATTTACCTGCTTCAAAGAACAAAAATACTCTTATCAGTAAGGTAGGCACAAAAGAAAGTTCATTTGGGAAATCTTTTCAATCATTCAGAAAAGAGGGGCTTTAGGAATCAAAGAGATTTTCTTGCTCATGTATTGAGATTAATATGTGGATTGCTTTTTGTTTATTAATATTTTATGTACTCAATCTTGTAGTAAACCATTAGAAAACTTGAAGAAAACATATCAGTGCTGATGCGTAGCAAAGAGGATAGGGGCGTGGACAAGCAGAGTTTTGAGATTGAAAAGATATTTCATCTTCTCCTAAAACTTAAAAAATGAACTCTTGACCTAAAAAACTCGAGACTTATTACGCCCCTGCAAGAAGCTCAAAACTTTCAGAAAACAATAATTGGAATTTATATTGAAAAACCTCGATCAACCCAAAATTATTGACAATCCTTCTGATTTAGTATTCGAAAAAAAGATTGATAATCAGCAAGATTTGGGACCGTTTGCAAATTACGTCACGTTTTAAGCCAAGTCCTCTGTACTAACGTATAAAACTTATTTTTGTACTAAAATTTGAATTTTAGACTACTTATTTGTGAACAAAATCCGTTGAAAAAATACAGAATAATTAGAAAAATTTAATTTTAAAATTTAATTTTAAGAAAATTTTTCATCATATAACTAATGTAATAATAAATTATTAATAAAATTATCTAAATCTTTTAAATTAACCTTCATATTGAAGGAAAAAATAAATAATAATTTTTAGTACTCATTGACTATGGAAGTCACTCTAAAAAGTCGTATTTCGCGTGACGTAATTTGTGAACGACCCATTTTTAAAAATTTTCAAAAATTTAAAAATTTAACCCAGTTTAGAACAGCCATAAAGACTCATCAATCTTGCACATTCTTGATGTTGACAACTTTTAAACTCTTCTTCGTTTTTTAATGGATCGAGAATCTATCATCATGACATTCTTCAGAAGGTAGGCACATTTAGAGCTATTAAGATTTATCTCGAGTATCCTAACCTTGGAATCCACTTAAAAATAAAAATACAGCTTTAATTATATTAAGAACCCGTTCAATTATCCTCAATAAATTTCAAGTAATCAGTGTCAGTTTGACACTTGAGATTAACATTTTATTGTTCCTATCACAGTTTAGCTTATTATTAAGCTAAGTGCAAATGATAAGATAAACCTCATAAGAACCATAAAATATTAAATCCACATTATTAGTTCAATTAAGCAATCCGTTCAATAATGAAGGGAAATTTTATAGCTGCAATTTTTCTTCTAACAATAGCTACAGCAATATCCAATCCAGTTCCACCGCCAACAAAGTTTCAAAGCTATCAACTGCCAGATGAGTTGGAACAACAAGTCGAATTTAAATTTCTTGATGGAAAAATCATAACAGAAGATGCTGGAATCTCTTCGAAATCTGATGACTACATTACTTATCGTTTGCCGAACAATACGCTCCCTGTGCGATACGATCTTTGGGTGAAAACTGATGTCGAGAAGGAAGATTTTAATTTTCAAGGGCATGTAAAAATTCAAGTTCGTGCGATTGAACAGACAGATTATGTAACATTGCAGTATCGAGACATTGTGATAGACCAAATTGATTTATTGGATGAAAATGGATTGAAAATAGGCGAGAATTTAACATTTGATTACCTCGAGCCATTGAGTCATGAATTTTTGAAAATTCACCTCGGAAGTGCTGTAAACGCAAATGCACAATTTACTCTTGATATTTTATATCACGGCGAACTGCACGAGCCAAGCAATAATGGATTTTATAAAGCATATTACACCACAGCTAATAATGAGACAATATGGTATGCAACAACAAAATTTGAACCACATCATGCGCGTCACTTGATGCCATGTTATGATGAGCCAGCAATTCGTGCACCAATTGGATTACAAGTTCAACATGATAAGAGTTATAACACATATGCAAACATGCCACTCAAATCTCGTTCTGTGGTTGATGGAAGTGATTATGTCATATCTAAATTTGAGGACACACCGCCAATGCAAACTTATTTACTTGCATTTCTCGTTTCTGCCTTCAAATATGTTTCAAACAATGTTACAGACGTTGAACAACGAATTTTTGCTAAACCGCAGTCAATTGATGACGGTGAGGGTGACTATGCTGCAGGCATCTCCGATGCTATATTAAAAAAGTTTGAAGAATTACTTGACGTAAAATATCCATTACCAAAACTTGATCATGCTGCCATAACACAATTTCCAAGTGGTGCTATGGAGAATTTTGGGTTTATAAGCTATCAAGAGGTTGCACTGCTTCTGAAAAAAAATTATACGCCTGCACAAAATCTGACTTATCGGAAGTACATTGCGAGGGTTGTTGCTCACGAGGTAAGTATCATTTAGCTTGAATGTTGAATATTGAGTTTTATGGATGACCTGAGCAACATATTATGCGGCCAAGTGGCAGCCATATGTGAAGTGCTGCTCGGGTAGTTATTGCAACTCAAATCAGGTCGATATAAAATTTTTGGAGTGTAAATTTGGTTCATTGCCCAAAATCAATTACATCCAGATTCTACAAGCCAAAAATTGTATTAAAGCTTCTTGCTGCTCTAATTTTGCCAGATTTAGATCTGAAGAATTTAATTTAAAAATATTCAACCTTAAAAAAATCACGGATGTAGAGCATAGATCACTTTTACTACACCTGCAAATTCTCCTATAAAATTTAAATATTTATACATCATTATAATCCTGGCCACAAATTAATTAAGTAATTTCCATTTATAAAGATAGGGCACATGTGGTTCGGCGATACTGTTGCCCCAGAATGGTAATAAAATATTCTATCAAATATTACTGAAGATACAAAATCCAATTCTCGACCGTTATCAAATTACAGGTGGACATATTTGTGGCTCAATGAAGGTTTTGCAACGCTCTATGAATATCTCATACCACATCTTCTCTACCCAGATCTCAACTTCAGAGAAGACTTTCGTACAGCATGCCTTCAAGGATCATTACGAAATGACTTACCAACAAATGCTGCTTCCGTTCCAATGTCTCATTATGTTGAGGAGCCTACAGCTATTCGTGGACGATTTAATTTTATATCATATCAAAAATCAGGCACAGTGCTTATGATGTTCTTAGAAGCCCTCGGGACAGACATTTTCCATCAAGGACTTACAAAGTATTTAGTCGATAATTATTATGGAGTCGGAAATCCAAATAAATTGTTTACAGCTCTCCAATCATCATTGGGTGACGAAAATCAATTGAATATCGAAACCGCATTGAGCAGTTGGACGACACAAGCAGGTTTTCCAATTTTACGAGTTGAACGAAGTGGAAACAAATTGAAATTCAGCCAACAGCGTTATCCAGCAGGAAATGGAGAAATTTATGCAATTCCTCTTACATTTGCGACAAAATCAAATGCAAAATTTGATGAAAAAACAGCAGGTTATTGGATTAAAACGAAGGAAGAGGAAGTCGACGTCAATGTTTTTGGTTTGAATGAAACAGATTGGATAATTTTCAACAACCAACAAGTCGGATATTATCGAATTGACTACAGTGATGATTTATGGCTTGCAATCGCAGATGGATTACGTCATGATGTCAAAAAAATTCATTTGATTAATCGAAGAATTTTGCAAGAAGAACTTAATATTGGAATGTCGGTTAGCAAGAGCATTTCGGCATCAACAATGTTGGAAATGTTAAATACACTCGAGAATGAGGATAGCTATTTAGTTTGGAATGACGCAAATACTAATTTCCAATTTCTAAATCGAACATTATTCAACACAATTGTTTATGAAAATTATATGGAATTTTTGCAAGCAATTACAAAGCCAATAATCGATGAGATTGGATATGAGGCAACAGATTCAGAACCAACTGAAATTACACAGCTTCGTTTGCGTGCCAAGACAATAAATTGTTATGCATTTGACGATAATTGCATGCGGCATGAACACACAAAATTAATTAAATATCATGAGAATGAGAGCGAGAATCCAGCACCCGATTTCTGTACAGGTTTCCGCCTTGCGGAACAGGAAATTTACGATCACTATCTTCATGAATTAATCACGAACTCGAGTCTTAAAAATCGACATTTAATTGCACAAACAATTCATTGTACATTGAATAAAGACTTTCTCGGTGTCCTCGTCACAGCTATTGAGGATGATAAAAATATTTTAACCGCATACGAACGCGGCAACATCACAAATTTTATGCTCACGTCAAGCCCAATTAGTTTTAATGTTGCATTTGATTATATTAGAAGAAATGTCGAGAAAATTAATTCATTTAAATCGCAAATTATTGCAGCAATTAACACAAAAGAGAAATCCGATGAGCTCAAATTACTACTCACTGAAGCACTTAATGACAAAATCTTGACACAAAATCAAGTTGATGAGATTAAAGCTGCAATTGATGTCAATTTGAAATGGCAAGAGAAACATTTGGGTGGCATTATGGACTTTTTTGGATTAGACGAAGTGACTACATTGACAGCTAATGGTGTATTAGTGTCATTCTATCTTATCATTTCGTCATTTGTTGTTATCAACTACTTTAGATAGGGGATTTTAAGTGGGTTATGGTT
Source organism: Chironomus tentans (assembly GCA_963573255.1). Lineage (NCBI taxonomy): Eukaryota > Metazoa > Arthropoda > Insecta > Diptera > Chironomidae > Chironomus > Chironomus tentans. Next base: position 13,739,156 of record OY754303.1, read on the forward strand.
GTGTTAAGAATGGTCATGAACGTTGGAGTATTTTTTATTTGACTTGTTTTTAATTTTTGAGTTGTTATGGCTAAAGGTCACTGACGTCAATGATGTCCTCAATACTTGGAAAAATGTGGGACTAGAATTAATTTATATAGTGGGACGATCTCAAATTCCATTTTCTATTATTTTAATTAATACGTAATTTGAGAACTTCAAAATATTCTCCATAAAAACTAATTTGAGTGAAAACTTTGCATCTAGGTATCTCAATTTATTACTTTTCAACCATTTTCCGAGTATCCAATCAAATTTCTAAATCTTGAAAAGATTGACTGCTTTTTATGAAATAAAAATAAGATTTATAACCTTAGTTAATTAATTGTTTGAATTAAATCGTCATTTTTATAAAGCCTTCAAGATTAAATATCAAAAATTGATTTATTTTACATTTGGAGGTTTTAATTAAATTTACTCAAGGATTTGATAACAGAATTACTTCATTTTAGGGGCGTAGCCAGGTAGGGGTCCAAGCGGGTCCGAACCCCCATCAAAATTAAATTTTTTTTTGTTAAATCCAAAAATTAAAAATGCATAAAAAAATTACTATAGCCCCTCATGAGAGGTCGGACCTCCCATTTAAAATATTTCTGTCTACGCCTCTTAGAAAATTGAAGAATATTTTTGAGTTGATCACAAATTGTTAATCTGTTTCTATAGTCTGAATTTGATTCTACTCATTATTGTGAGCTTGGTTTAATACTTTGGTACTTAATTACAGAACACTGACACAGCGATCATGGGTTCGAGACTCAACAAAAAAAAAATTCTTCATTTGTCGTTTTCTCAAATCATTTGTATTGAAAACGAAGCTCACAGCGCTATAAAAAGTCTACCAGCCATCAAGGCAGTAGTTTGGATACCACGATAAGTTGAAAGTTGTTGAGATAATTCTCATGGATATTTCTGAGATAAATAATATTATGAAACATTGTAAACAACACTCAAACGGAGGATCTACTCATCTTACCGCCATCTAAATATTTTCAAAATTCACTCGAAAATAGAAAATAAGAAGGGCTTAAAATTTTAAATTTTAACCCAGATTTTCATCCAAAGCACAACAATTATTTTCAGCTTTCAATTAACAAACATAAACATTTAAAGTCAACATAATTAACAATCTAAACTATAAAATTATCAAAACATAAAAACCATATCTAGCTCAAAAATATCCAATTAATTTATGAAAATAATAGTGACTAAAAATAATAATGACATGATTATTATAAATAATTATGGTAACCACCAAAAATATTCATATGTGTTTTGATTGTGATGTTTTATTTATTAGAATAACAAAAAACCATTGCTTGCAGTGGGCGGACATTTTATGTAGCTGGTGCGTCGACATTGTTAAATCGTGTAAGGAAAAATTGACTAGCGCGTGGAAAGGATTTTTCACATTTGTTGCAAATGTTTTTTTAAAAAACATATTTTTACCAACATATGCTGTAAAAAGTTTTATTACGTAGGATTTTTTAATGAAAACTTTCTTCCTGTGCAAAAATATTAAAATCTTTCATTTCCAGAAATTGTTTCTCTGTACATGAAAATCACTTGACTGTGGCGTATTTTTAATTACTCTTTTTCCGCAGTGAATTGAAGAAAATTACTCCATTGTAGAATGAAAATGAGTCTCTGGTTTTGAGAGTTGAGTAAAAGTTTTAAAGCTTGGTTTTGAACTTTAAAATATTTTATTTGGGATTTGAGCAAATAAAAATTTGCAGATCTATTTTTGGGAAAATAAAAAAGATTTGATAAATATTTTTAAATGTTTATGGAAAAATTTGAAAACAAAAATTTCAAACTGGATTCTTAAATTTTTTTTTTAAAAAATAAAATCTAGATTAAACTTTTTTAAATTTTAAAATATTTTTTAAATTTTTAAAAGTGATAACGAAACATTCGTTATGGCAAATTTCCAATATTAATGAAAATATTTTAGTATAATTTTCAAAATAATAGAATTTTGAAAATAATAGAATATAAAAAATAATAGATTTTAAATAATACTATAATTTAAAAAAAAAGAATTTTAAAAATAATAAAGTTTTTAAACCCATATATAGTTTTAAAAAATATAGGAATTTTTAAAAATATAATAATTTTTAAAATAATATATTTTTAGAAATAATAAAATTTAAAAAAATTATGTATTTTTTTTAAAAAAAATAATATTTTAAAAATACCAAATGTAGTTTAGAAAATAGTAAAATTTTCAAAAGTAATATAATTTTAACTTTTTTGAAATTTAAAACCAGTTTTAGTTTTTGAAAATAATTTCAAACCTAATTTTAAAAATATTTTTGAAGTGTAAATTAAAAGCACTTAATTTTTTATTCAACCTTAAATCAGAGCTTGAAGTCGACTTGGATTTTATATGGAAAAGTCGACTCAAGTCGACTCGACTTCATACAAAATTCTAGTCGACTTCGAGCTCTGCCTTAAATTGTCTTGGACTGAATTTAGGAAAAATTTAAATGCGTCAGTTTTCATCGAAAGTAATCTACATCATAATCTAATTTCATCATATATCCATCAAATTCTAATCCCTTGCTCACTTTCATTAATTGCACTCACAAATTAGCAAACATGATATAATGTTGATTGAAAATTAAATGCAGCACCAAATTGCAACATAATTTTTGTTTCATAATCAAATAATTACAAAAAAATATGACTAATATAATTAAACATTTGTTTCACGTCACATTCATTTGAATTTAGAAATTATTATTTTTCAGCCTCAAAATTTATATTAAAATGCAACAACAAATTTTTTATTCTGCAAATATCATAATGATGTGGTCGCTTCAAAAAAAAAATCATTGCCAAAAAATTCATCATAAAAAATTATTTTGCGGTTGAAATTTTGCAATTAAGCTTAATTTTAATTATTTACACCAGGAAAATATGATGAATGAATATAATATCAGAGTCCAATAATAATTAAAAGTTTTTTGTACTTTGCATATTAAATCTACAGTTTTTGAAATTAAGTAATTAAGCCATTTATCACATTATAAATTCATATTTATTTCGCGCTCAAAATACATAAAGTATTCGATTAATAATGAATGCTAAAAGTAATTAAAATTTAATTAATTTCTTACATTAAGAAATTCTCCATACTAACATCCCAAAATAATTGAGTTGTCACTGACAGCACCAAAGCCATTTTCTTATTATTCTGTGACTCTCTCAAATGCGTAATCAATTAGCATTTCCATTCATTCATGAAAATAATTATACGTATTAATTAATTATATTGAATATTTTTGTCATTCAACGTTAATGTGAACTGAGCAGCTCAATTATTGATCCATAATTCAATATGCTTTATTTTTTTGTATCTATGAGAAAGTTAGCTTAAAGTTTGTTGAGATTTTTTTTGCTTGATTAAATCTTGTTTTCATGGTTTTCATGTCATTTTTTGGATTTTATTAAATAATTATTTATTTTAGTTGCAAGACAAAATTTGAGGTACACTATAAGGTTCTAATCACTATCTTTCATTCACTTTAATAAGGTTCTTAGGCAAAGTACCCATTTAAAGATTTTTGTCATTACTAGAATATTGAAAAGATCCTAAAACCCTATCATAAAATTTTCTTTAATTACTGACCCTCTCATCCCTGCACTCAGGGAGCAGAACTTTTAAGGGTGGTCTCAATTTTTTATTTATTTTTTTTAGAAATTTAGCTTGATTCTGCATAGGCTTTCTCGATTTATCGAACAAACTCAATTATCTTGAAAGTTTTAAGAATCTTTTTAAAAAATTTAATGTCAAATCGTTTGTAATGGGCTGCTTTATCATTTTATCACAAAAAACTTGAAATTTTTTTAGAAACACGCCAGATATTTGAGTTTGAATTTTGGTCTCGGTCCCGGAAATTCTGCACGTAAACTTCGACATTTTTAAGAAATAAATTATATTTTCTGCTTAAAAAATGTAAAAATATGTATTGAAAGTTAATCACAAAGATGATGGTCGAACACCAAAGGACCATCCCCTGGCTACGCCCCTGCCTGCACTCCTTTGTCTCTTATTTTCACAACAGAAAAGAATTCAAAATGGACACAATCAACTACATCCCCCATTTAAAACTGTCAATAATAATAAAATATTTATTTTTTTCATTTAAATAAGAAAACTTTCACGTGATGAATGAATTTATAAAACACCATTTTTCAATTCAACTCGATTTAATCGAACAGAAATAGGAAGGAAGAGAAATTTCCGCAGATGTTGTTGATGTTTGAGGTTTTTATTGTGCAAAAATTTTTTTCCTCTCTTTTTTCAACTTTATTTGAGTGAGGAAAAAAATGTTGTTTCCTGTAGAATGAAAAAAAATAATTCATTCAATTCTAGAAGCGATTTTGTGTGGAATGAAGGCTGTGAGCTATCATCAGTTTCCTATGCTAATATTAAATTTTAATATTCATCAATTTTTTATGATTTTTGTAAAAATAATAGAAAAGTTATTTTAGAAGATTCTTGATAGTTTGATTGTTTAATAATTGCTGAACATGCAATGATTTTAATAACTTTTAGAAAAAATAATTGAGAAAAATCTGCTTTCTAAAGAACTTAGGGCTCGTATGGATATAACGTAATGCTAAAAATGGCAATTGACATGAATTTGAATCAAAATGTAGAAAAAAGAAAACTTTTTATGTGAAAGTTTTATGTTAGAGGGGAAGAGGGGTCAAAAAATTCCATTTTTTGCTTGACGTCATTTATGAATGGTCCATAAAAGGCAATAGCAGCCTATTCTGAAAAGAAGCCTTGTATCACTCGGGGTATGTTCCTCACCAGATACTTAAACCCTGAATTAAATCTCATTTATTCAATTTCTATAATTGAAATATCTCCGCAAATATTGATCAACCATAATGCTTTTTAAATGAATAATTATTGAATGTAGAAAAATCCATTTCGCATCGTCTGAAAGGAAACTTTTCTTCTTCCTTTTTCTTGATTTTCCTATGAAAATTATTTTTTTTTCATTAATGAAAATTACGATCCAATTTTAAATCAATTCATAGCTATGACTTCTGATGTTGATGGTGATTTGCATTGATTTTGTAATCGTAGAGTTTTATAAAATTCACTATCTGAACTATATTTAATTAAAATATAATAATGGGTATTCAAATTAATTTGAACTGATTACAATAATTGGCTAGTTTGAATGGATTTTAATCAGATTTCATTAAAAATTAAAAATAATAGTTGATAGAATAGATAATTTCATTCTGCTTGTGATTTGCAGAAAAATCAATTATTTTCATTTAGAGATGAAGATAATATTTGTAATCGAAATATTAACAGCAGGAATATCAACTTCAGAAAGCAGAAAGCACCCTTAATCATGTACAGTTAGTTAGAGAATCATGTACAGTTAGTTAGAGAATCATGTACAGTTGAAATTTAATATGGTGATATGGTATTCAAAATTGAGAGTTAAAAAATAAAATTTGTATGAAAAGTATGTACAGCAGTCACTTCCAATGTCTATAACTTGGGAAGAAAGTGAGTAGCTTCAAAATCCCTTCTTCGGTCTGGCCTCAGATTATAGAAACTATCATTGACCCAAATTTCAAAACGTTTGGACCTTCCCAGCAAGACTAGTTGCTTGAACAGACGATATTAAAGACAAAGCGGATAAAAAGAAGTTTAAAGAATAGCTTACAAAATAAATAAAGCTTAAAAAAGCAAAATTTTCCCCACCACGAATTAATTAAAATTTTCTTATTTTCCATTCTCTCTCAACTTTTCCCACACAACCATAATCGACAAAAAAAAATTTCATCATTGCGGCTAACGAAGAGTGAAGTTGTTTAAAAAAAAGTATGTTAATCTCATTTTTCGATCTAATTCCATATCGTCACGTCATCACCAACATCATGCAGGATATGAATGATGTGAGAATTTTAAAGCACGTTTTTTGTCAGCAATCAGAGACATGTATAATGGAAATCACAAAGATTTGTGGTCTTCTTCTTGATATAAATATTAAGTACGATCATACGAGGATTTATGTCATTTTATAATCATCATGAAATAGCATAACATGCTATACTAGATGGAAGATGAAGACATAGGAATTTAAGAGATACAAATCTCTGTTGTACGCTTATATGTGAAGGGGAGATTAGGGATAGAAAATTTTTAAGCCATACCTAATGGATCTACACGAACGACTTTATCATCACAATTCACAAATATGCTCATGAATGGCATTAAGAATGCCATCATTGATAAGAGGATAAGAATTATGGATGGTTGCAATTTTCTCCGGCTCTTATTGGCATATCTATATAGTGGTAATCCATATGAGCTATGTTGTCTGTCTCCAGTCGCATTCATTTTCTCGACTCTCCTTCTCTCGTCACTTATCTTATCTAGCACTAGACACTAAGTGAAAAATATTTCGCTTTATAGCTATGGGAGCATAAATGGTCTCTATTTTTTTAAAAAAAAACTTATTTCACTTTTTTATTATGTGATTTTTTTCAACATATTTTCACTTTTTCATTTACACAACATGAATTCCTTTAGGATACACTGTACACTTTATTATCAACATTACTATTACTTTATAATATTGTTATTTAAATTTGCTCTTTTCTCTCACTTATCATGATATTTTTTGTTGCTGCTGCCTGGCTCTATTCATGTGGAATACAATATGTGAGTATGTAAATTTTTTATGATGTTTACTTGCCTATATCTCTATCCATGAGACATATGCAAATGGGATTTTAATATATGATTAATTATTCAAACAGGTTGAAATATATACAGTTTTAATAATTTACAAATAAATGAATTTTGGACAATGCGGAGCCTCAAAATATATTTAGAATGTGACATGTTGTGATTTTCTGACGTATTCTTCACACAATAAATTTTGTCCCTTTCTGCATTAATTATCAGGAAGTTTTAATCTTCATCTGTAAGTCCTTAAAATGGAATTTAAGTATCAGTAAATTTCCCAATGTACCTCTAATAATCTCACTAATTTCACTTCCATAATCAATTTTACCCAACAATAATTTTGCATGTTTCGACTGAGATGATCCCTTTTCCCACCTTTACTTACACAACATAAATAAATTGTTGCAAGGGTTGGGCACTAGAGAAAACATTTTTATTTTATAATTGATATTTTTTATTTTTTGTTATTTTTTGGCAAAAAGGAGATCTAAGCAGTGATCACAGAGGCATCTCAAATAGTTCAAGGTGGTTTTAGTAACTCAATTAGAGATGCGTCTCAGTCAATCATCAATAAACTCTTATCAAATTGCAACGATCACTCATTGTAATGATCAAGAGATAGACTTTTTGTGGGAATCCAGGGGCGTACCCAGAAATTTTTCGAGGTTGGTGTTTTAAATTTTTTTTATATAGACGGCAAAATTTAGGGGGTATTTTTGGATTTATTTCTCAGAAAACCCTAGCAAATTAAACAAAATTTACATTAAGGGTGGTGTTTTAACACCCAAATAACCCCTATGGATACGCCCCGTGTGAATCGAACCCAAGTCCCCACAGAAAGGGGTTTCATATTCCCAGTCTTTTACCTAACAACTCGTCCATAGAAGCCTTACTTTTCGATTGACAAATTCGTCAATACCACTCTGATCAGATCCAACAATCACATATAATTTTAAAAAATAATCAGTGAATGATAAGCAAACGGGTTTCTAAATTTCCAGGATTTTCACAAATATTCTTTACTTTTCAAACAACATCATAAAATCATTAAGTATCCATCCCTTGGATTCCCTTTTCATCTTAAGAGTTTGACAATTTATAATCAGGCAACATTCCTTAACATAAATTTCATCCTACATCCGAGTAACAATAATTTATGAAGGTAAGACCGCCCATCGTGAAATGATAGACCAACTATAGCTATCGTACATAATATATAGTCAGGGTAGATAATATGTAAGTAATTAATTACAAGTTATGTGGACAAAAAGGTTAGAATAACTTTTTTCAAGGTAAAGGTAGATGAGGACAATGAAGAATTAAATTTCATCCATTGTGAAGCTATGAACAAAATGAAATTATTACAATGGAAAAGTTTCATTGATGAGTTTAACATGAGAACAAAAGTTTTCTAATTTAATAACTTTAAAATGTCTTTTTAATGAAATGAAACAACAATTAGCGTTTATTTGGAATTTTGATGAAAAGGTTGATTATGAAAGTTGGTAAAGGCCAAAAAGTTTTCAAAACTTTGACAATAAATTCTCAATTAAATTTAATAATTCTCAATCAAATGTATACCCTGGGGTGGGGTGTAACCAAAGTTGAAGTCTTAATATGAAAATTTATGTTCAGCTCAAATCAGACTTTTTACCCGCAATGAATTAATTTGTTAGGCTTGTCTGCGTAACTTTTTAATTCAACAATTTGTTAATTATTTTCTGCAGATTTCTTTTTGGCTGAAAATTTATTCAAAGTTTTATTATTTTAATTTTCATTAAAATTATTTAAAATTCAAATGAAAGATTCTCCCCTTTTGTTATCATTTAAATAACATTAATGCGAATATTATGAAACGACCAGTAACAGGGGTGTAGTTAAAGTTTATTGTTTCAATTTTTTAAATTTTACTTGAATTATAATTTTTTAAAAAAAATCTAATTTTTTTAATTTGAGTTATTTTTAAAAATTTCTAACTTTTTTAATTTTTGAAATTTTAGTTTTTTTTTAAAATAAATCCTATTTGTTAAACTTTTGTAAAATTCTTAAATTTAAAAATTAAAATTTTAAATTAAATTTTATCAATTTTAAATTTAAAAAACTGTTATTTAAATTTAATTTTTTTAAATTTAAAAATCTACTTCTTTAAATTTAAAAATCTATCAATTTTTTTAATTTTTAAAATTTTTAATTATTTTTATTATGCCTTTTTTGACTTTCTAAAAAATCTAAATTATGAATTTTTTTTAAAATTTAAAAAGTTTTGTGAGGAAATACATCTGAAGTTGCAATTCAATCACCAATTTGGATCCCACGAACTTTTCTCGTTACACCCCTGGTCAGCAAACAAAAATTCAGAATTTTCATTTTTCATTTTAACTTTACCACAATAATATTTTTTGTGTGAGCAAAAAAAATATTTCCCACGCCCTAAAAACAATCTTGTACAACTCTTCGTCCTCTTAGAATGTTATTAGCATGTATATTATATCTCACTAACAGAAAGAGAGAAGAAATGTGTGCGATACAGAATGTTATGTACGTACTAGGCAAAGAGAATATGTATGCAAATTTAATATTGTTTTAAGCCATTTGGGGCTATGACTTTAAAATAGGATTTCTACATCACTTAATTATGAAAAACACTTGAGACATATACACAGCATATTATTTACATTCAACATGAGTAAAGAGAGATTTTTCCTGCATGGCTTATGTTCAACTACAGTTTACTTTTCTTCATTTTCTTTCTCTCCCTTTTTCCTTCTTTCAAAAAGTTGGTCTATAATAAATTCATATAATACTCACAAAAACATAAAATTTAGTTTATAGGATTTCAAAAAAGGTGCAAGTTTAAAGGATGTGTGGGAATATTGAAATGAGAATTTTTAAAAATTTTAAAGCATTTTTGTTAAAATTTATTGATTTTTAGAATAAATTTTGTAAATGACAGCCAGTACGTAGTCAGAAGGACCTTAAAATAACGAAGACAATCAAAAAATCATCCAAGCCTAAAGCATCTTGTGAGCTAATTGCCTAAAAGCTAATTATAATCCTTTCAAATCCCAACATCACTCAAACACTTTGGTTAACACATCAAATTATGTCATTTGCTCTAAGCATCCCAAATCTGCTTCAGCTTTTAATCCTAATGCGTTCTAAATATTTCATTAGTTAAAGCGCCTCAAAACCTCAACATCCTAATTGCAACAATTTGCCAGATGCACATATACTGCATTAGATGCTTAAAATATCAAGCAAACTTGATATTAAGCTTCTTTAATGCTTTCTGGCTGTGTTTTTCGTTCTACTTATTTACACAAGAAATATTTTTCTTTCATATTTTTTTTCTCCGCAAAAGTAAATAAAAATTTGAAAAATTTTCTGCATGAGCATATGAGTGCTTTGCTATCAAACAAAAATAAAAAATTAAAGAATATTTTTCTGCTTACTTAGGTTTGGGAAATTAAAGAGTTTTAAGAAATTTATGAAGCAAAGCATTTTTTTCGTTAGGGTCAGTGATTTCGTGGATTTTCATCCCCCTTTCGAGAAACAAAAAAATGTAAGGGGGAAATCCCTCCATCCCTCCCATAACCATAAGTTTGTAGCTTTATTAGTGGAATTTTCTTAAACTTTAAATAACCTTTATTCTATTCTGTCTGTAAAAATACGAAATACCACTGTCAACCATCCTCTATCATATCTACTGCTATTGCTATGAATACATGCATATTATTACTTGATTTCACATGGTTCCAGGTATTCTCTAGATAACAGTTCTTTCGCATATATTTTTTCATTAAGTAAGCGACACAGCGTCGCTACTTTTTAACATAATCAAAGTGTTGCGACATCATTTGCATATAAAATAACCAAAGCTTTTTAAAAATTATCAGAGTTCATGATATCCACTCTAACATGCAAGACATGATATGTTTATATAATTCTGATTTTTTCTTTCTTTCATTGTTGGGTCCAGAGTTGGCTGGACTCCACTTTGGAGGCACTTCCTTTGGAGTCTGGACTTTGAAAGAAAAAAGTTTGAGTACGGAATCCCAGTATCCAGCCAACTCTGATTGGGTCCACCAAAGGCGCTTTATCAGGGGGAAATGGGAGGATTGTCCCTCAACTTCACCAAAAAATTCTTCAATTTGCTATGGATCTTAAGAAAAAATCTAGAAAATACCCCAAAAAATTGACAACCCCTCGAAAATTTATGGCTAATGGTCAATCATGTGATACCCTCCGATAAAAATTCTACAGAAAAACAGTTGTTTACTCAATCTCTCAACCTTCCCCTAAATAAAATAAAGCATGAAGGATAATTAGATTCAAGACGAAAAGATCTTCTTCCAAAATCTCTTGGAAATTATTTTAATTAACTCAATAAGCAAAGAAGTATTGACTTATTTACTGATTTATTTATTCTGTAAATGCTAATTTTTCGATGGAAATGGTGTACAGCAAACGACCTCTCAATAGCTTAAGAAAAAAAAAATCTTTTGCATCTAAGGGGTCTTTTACAAATGACGTCACGTAAATACGAGATTTTTCCACTCTCGTAATAAAATTTTTGTTTTGTATGAAAGTGTCAGACCTTCCTCCCTCTTTAAAGCTTAGACATCATTTATGGACCACCCCTAACCAATTTAGAAAGTTTCTCCTGTCGAGCATGAAGTCCATTAATGTTTGATAGAATACTTAATACGATTTGTTAGGTCAGCTATTACAGAATCCATAATTAATGTGCCAATGGATACTAGTATCATGCTATAGTAAACTTAATAGAAGAATCTGTGAAATGAATTTTTGATCAGGTTTCGTGACCTTCGACCTTCTTCCATTTCACAAAATATTCAAGCTTATTAAGCACGTTGAAAGTAAATTTTTTCCTTTAATAATTGTGACAATTCAATTATTTATATTTCAAAAGTAAAAGGTTTTCGTTTTTATTGGAATTAAATTTTGTTCTCCCCATGTCAGATGATGCCGCTCGTGTAGGCATCTTCTATTTATTTTCATTTTTCTCCCTTCATTTGGTATATTTTGTAAAAAAAATTACATTCCCCCTTCAAGGCTCTTCATTGAAAGTTCTTTGTATTTATGATGACATTGGGTGGCTTTTTTAAATTATGCCATTGTTTGGGTTTGAATATAATTTTTGTTTGGACTGCTTGTGTCAGAGAGGACTGTTGAAAATGAAGGGCATGATTAAGGGGTCGTGTATAAATGACGTCTGCTGAAAAATTGTGTTTTATGACTCTTTGTTTTCTTGATGGAAAATATTGAAACAACAACAAATTTTGAAGTGTTTTTACAGCTTCAAGATCAGGATCAAGTACAAAGGAATGGATGGTTAGGGATCGTTCGCAAATTACGTCACGCAAAAAAATGACTTTGTCACAAATGTTCCAAAGAAAGGAAAAATTTTGTGTTTGGACTGTCACAAATTCTCTTATCCCCCTCCTCCCTAAAGCGTGACGTAATTTGCGAACAACCCCTTAGTGGTCAAAAATGAACTATGCCAATGATATAGCCAGAATTTTCAAAGTGGGTAGAAAAAACTTAAAGGACATTTGGAACATTTTTACTAAAAGCATGCACATATTCTACTCCAACTACTCTGAATAGCAATTTTTTCCGTTAAAAGCGCTTTCAAAAAAAAGTTTACAATTCCAAAATTCAAATCTTTGTTTACAAGCTCAAAAATTATTGTTTTCCAAAATTTACTCTTTCTGGACATAATTTCTTGTCATCTTATCGATCTTTTGCTAGTTTACGATTCGAAGTTATGTGTTTAACTTGTTTTAGATTCCTTATTTCAAATTTGTACTAAAATAAGGAAAACCGTTACGTCTCCAGAGTAGTTGGATTCTACTTAATCACCCCCTTGACTATGTCATTGGGGTATGCCAGTGGCGTATTTAGAGGGATTTGGGGGTCAAACCCCACTGTTTTGTGAAAAATTTTAAATTTGCTAGGATTTTTTTTAAAAAAAATGGTTCCAAAAACCCCTCGAAAAATTTCTGGATACGCTCCTGGACTGCCTTCTTGTCCCCAACCATCCTGAATTTTGAACATCGTCTGTGAGTGACTACGCAATATCCAAAATTACCCACAATAAATTTTTATGAGAATTATTTTGTCTGATTTTTTTAAAAAGAAAAAACTCTTTAAGCTCATATTTTCATTAAAATTATACAAAAATTTCCTCAAAAATACCCCCGAAAAATGAGTGGAACAAAAAATAAACAAAGGTTCATTTACTTGTAAATGAACAAAAATGTTTATTATTTCTCCTTTTTTACATAACATCGTGAAAGGTTTTTAAGATCCATGTCTGAAAATGACAATTTTTTCCCTTTCCTTTTTCTCCACAAAATGAAAATTTTTATTTTTATTAAATTTTCTTTCTTCTTGCGCATTTTTGTCTTCTTGACTTTGGGATAAACAAACAAAGTAATAACATAAGTATCAAGTGGATATGAATGTTAACTTTTCTATTATCGTATTGGTAGTAAAAACGGCAGCAAAATGAATAAGTTTTTTTGTTCTCCATTCAGCTTTGCTTATTGATGGAGATGAGAAAATTGTTTTAAAGAAGCTTTTTTTCCCAATGATCTGATATTTTATGATAACATCTTTTCTATTTTTTACTTCCTCCCAGTTATTTCTCTTTTTTATACTTTATCCGTAGCCTTTTCACATCATGGTGGGTGATGATAATCATGATGACGGCAATGATGATTATATTGTGTGAATGAATGTGAAATGAGATGAGGATAATTTTTTTCGTATGGAAATGCTAAAGTTCTGCTATCTAGTTTCTGTTTTTTTGGAATATTAAGAGATAAGCGTCAGTTTCTGTTTGTGTTACTGGGTTTAAAAGTTTTTTTCTTATTTTGGAAATATTTTCAATGTTGAAGCTTTTTGCGAAGAAAATATATTCGAGCTTCTTCTAGTTCTGTGATAGTACAAGAAAATCTTTCTAATTTATGGGGCTATAAAGGGATTCAAAATATTAATTTATATTAAAATTCACTTTCAGAAAAACAGCGGTAAACATTTAATTTGTGAAGCTAAAAAAGTGACAGCAATAAATTAAAGGATCTTTTATTTTGCTAAATAATTTCAATTCCGAATAAATGGAATTGGATTTTTTTTATTGCAACTGCAGATATTTCTATGTAGGGTTGTATTTGTTGGAGGTTATTGTTTTAAAAAGGAATTTTTCTATTCTTTATTTTTGTAAACCCTTCTCAATATCAGCAGTAGCAATGGATAAAAATTCCCCCTTTCTATAAAAAATTGCCTAAACTGAAAAATTGTTTAAAATTTCTAGAATTTTTGAATGGTAGCAAAAAATAAGCAATGTTTTAGAGCTGCGAGTGTTAATCTCAAACAATTTTTCCATATAATTTTACAATTTTTAAACAAATGTTTACTTGGTTTATATAACTTTTACAAACTAAACATAAATAAGGTTTTATTTAAGTAATTTTGCTCTCCTATGTGCACAGGGACGTATTTAGAAGGGGTTTTGGGAGTCAACCCCCCTACCCTTTTTAGTAATTCTTTTCAATTTGCTAGGGGTTTTTAAGAAAAAAATCCCTAAACCCCCCTAAATTTTCCATTCAAAACAAAAATATTTCAAACCCCCTCCCTCGAAAAATTTCTGGATACGCCCCTGGATGTGCGGATTCATTTAATTTTTTTTATTTTTAAACCAAAAAATTAATTTTTTTACCATAAATATTGAAAGTTATTCATAAAATCAAACTTAATGACCTAAAAAAGTGTAAAAACTTAATAAAAAGGTTATATTTTAACGATTCCTTCAGAAATAAAAAATCGAGCTGCGCTCCTGAGCAGATTCGTAATTATAAAGAAACAACACTGCACCGAATTAAAATTTATTTTGTTATTTTTAAAAAATTCTAAAAATTTCATGCCTTTCAAACCCTCTTCTTCAAAAGCTACAAACAAAAATTGCTTATTTCCGCCATTAAAACTTTGCAAATTTAAATTTTGTCATCAATAATGTCAAATTTTTTTTAAATTTCATCGAGAAAAGCGCCCAAAAAAACAAATAATTACAACCTAAATCATTCTAATATTTTTTTATATATCAAACAACAAAAAATTATCTCCCGGCTTCAAGAAAAAAATAACATTTCCATCACAAAACACCAATGGGTTGAAATTGAAAAATATAAAAGCAGATCGGAATGAGAAGGAAGGAAGTGAGAAAAACGAAAAAGAAAGCAATAAAAATTTCCATAACATAATGCCAATGATGGGCTGCCTCATAATACGAAAATAAGAGAAAAGTTTTCGTTTTAGTTTTCAATATTTTCTTCTTCTTCCGTTCAAAACTTGAAGTAAAGGATGGGAAATTGTTAAGTTGGAAAATACAGCAAAAAATTGAAGTTGTAAACAATACAGTAAAACAGATTATGCACATCATCATTCTCATAATCTCTTTATTTACCCAATACTTCTTATTTTTACAATTCAATTTTTTCCGAAACAACAGAAGGAAGAACAATACAGAAAAGTTTTCGGAAAAAAAATTATGATGAAAAGTATTAATTCACTATAGGAAAATTTGTTTGGTAATGCTATTTACTTAGTGTTCTGGTTTGATGAAAAAAAAATCTGGAAAATATTTTCAGCTATGGTTGCTAAGTGAAATTAATACAAAAGCTTATTAAAAGTTTTTTTCAAGCTTTTGGTTTTCTTATTTTAATATAGGATTGGATTTAGTGGTATATGGTTTTTCAATTTGGAAATTGAGACTGAGATTCCCCGGAAGTCTCGATCTCGTAAATCTGTCGCGACTGAGACATCAATCAGAATTTATTTTAGGGGGTCTAAAATTTATATTCAAGTTTTTTTCTTCTTGTTGTTAATTCTTAGTTGTTGTCACGTACTATGACTTAACTGATAAATTAGACATTCGAAAAAAATTATTTTTCAAAAGAAAAATTTCAGAAATAATCAATTTTAGGGGAAACCCTGAGTACCCCCATAAAATCAATGGTATTCAGAAATTTAAGTAGAGTTTTCAATTTTTTTCTTTGCTTGATGGAAAATTTATTTTAAATTGTTATGACTTCTCGAATACTTTTCAACATTTTATGACTCCCCAATGCCAATGTCAATCTTATTGAATCTGTATTTAGGCTGAACAGAAATTTTAGTAAATTGTCATCTAAAAATGAACTGCTTGAAGGATAGAACCAACATTTAATATTCAAAAGTCATCTCCTCTCCACCAAAAAGACAATAAATTCTTTACTTAATTTTAATTTCTCCCTATTATTATAAATATTCAGTTTTAGTTTAATATCGTTTAACGGATCAAAAGTTTATCATTTGCAATTGTGATAAATAAGGAACAATTTTCTTAATAATAATCATCATCGTTGTCATTTGAGTTGACATCGACATATAGATGAATAGTGTTCATCTACAATCTACAAAAAGTTTTTTGTTCTTCTTCTATTGCAGACGATAGCTTAACGATATGGTAAAGTTTTATGTCGTCAATATATATATATAGTGTCGCTTTAGGATTAAGACAAAATATTGAAGAAACGAGAATCTATAAATGCTGAGGCCTTACGAGACTGCCAAATATAAATTGTCTTTATGATTTCGCTGTCATCGACAAAAGTTTTTTTCCTTTTATATTTTATTTTTTTGGGCCCACTCTTTGTTTTATATTTTCTTTTTTTTCATTCCGAAAATAAATAAACTAGTAAAAAATATCCGCAATAATGTGGCACGAGGAGCGTGTTGAAAGCATCCATATCAAGATTTTATGTCTCAAATTTCAGTTAATTAGAT
Organism: Chironomus tentans; assembly: GCA_963573255.1. NCBI lineage: Eukaryota > Metazoa > Arthropoda > Insecta > Diptera > Chironomidae > Chironomus > Chironomus tentans. The sequence continues at coordinate 13,755,777 of OY754303.1, forward strand.
TAACAAATATTAAAATTATATTATAATTAAGTTTGGCGTAGTTGCATGCCCTTTAGAATCCAAATTGATGTTGGCTATATATTTAGACGCAATAATGGAACCTCTTGTCCAATTTCAGCTAATTTGATTAAAATGTATCAAATTTATAACAAGAAGGGTCATATTTACAGCAGTCACTTACAAGGGGACGTTTATAAATGACATCCAACATTTTTTGTATGAAAAATTTTGAAAGAGGGGGGAGGGGGTCTAAAAATGTCATTTTTTGCGTAACGTTATTTATAAGCGTCCCTCAAAAATAGAAAACAGTCCTAAAATTCTTTTTTCACACCCAAAGGGCACATTGTAGTCATCAGGGAACCACCACGTCAACAAGCTAATGAAAGAATGTCACGGTACCGCGACGGTTGTCTGATGGCAAAATATGACATTGAAAATGTACAAAAGCTTTCAATTTTGCAAAAATACAGTCGATTTGACCTTTCTTATATAAAAAATTACACAACCATCATACAGAATAACAGACAAAGTGACCACAATTGCTCATTTCAAACAAAATACAAAAAAGTTCGCTAAAAATCAGCAAAAACTCAAATAGATAAAAAAAATACGAAGAACAAATTTTCAGAATAGAGAAAATACGAAAAATTATGTTAAATCAAATTGTTGACATTACGAATCCACTGCGAATAGCGCTTGTTAATTTTTTTGGCGCTTTCAGCCTCGCGACGAGAGTGCCTTTTGTCATCATCACCCACAGATTTCTCATTTCATTAAATTTTTATTTATGTAAAGAATAAAGTACACAAAACTAAATGTCTTGACATTTCTTCTTGCTTGCTTTCTGTGTATTACTTGCTTGCTTTCTGTTAACGTTGCCATCATAAATGAGCGAAAATTGAATTAATTGAAATAGCGAAAAGAACATATTTACTTCTTATTTTCACTCCTCGTTAATTTTTTTCCCCTTCATACACTATACAAAAAAAAAATTCAGAAGCTACAAAATTGAAGAAATGATGGCAGAAGAAGAAATGGCGAAAATCCAGTTAAGCTTTAGAAGCACAACTTTTTTTTAAATTTTTTACAGTTGAAGAGATTTTAGTTCTTCATTTCAATTCTATTAATGTTATTCAACCGAGTTGATTCTAATGAGTTTAAAGCGTTGGCATGGAAACAAAAAATTACAGCTAAGGCTCAAGGCTAGAAATTAACACAAAAAGCCTTTAAAATTATTTTGTGGTCGTTATTAAATGACGTGTAGCTAAAATTATCAATCATAGTCCTAAAATCTGCTAGAATTTTTATTTTTAGAAATACAAAAATTCCAGAATCACCTCTAAAATTTTCAATTTGGATCTGAAGTTCAGATTCTGAACACAGCTTTAAATCCCCTAAACCCTTTTTATATCTTGAACATCACATGTCAATTGCCCCATTTTATTATTTTCAACTTTCTAAAGCACAATTTTCTTCTTATTTTTAAGCGAAATGAAAAATAATTCGACTTGATAGCAATAACATTTACATGACTATTGGGATATTGTTTGACATGAATGATCTGGCTTTTGGCTCGTTGCCCTATGTCTAAGAACTAAAGAAGACGACTGCAGATTAGGAATATTTAAATTTGAATATAAAATCGATATTGGAATGTGAATACGAGACTTGATAATTTAAAATATCCTTTAAGCTTTGCTGTTTTTTGGGTGCAATTTTTATTGTATGGAAATTTGAGATTTTCCAACTAAATAGTTATTAATATTTCCAAAAATTACAAATAAAGTGCATTTTCCACATATAGAACGAGAGCAGAAAATAAAGTCCAAAAAATTCGAAATTAACGATTGAAAAATAACTGTCAAAATATATTTGAAAATAGCAGTTAAAATGTATTTACTTATTTTCTGGGGCCTGTTACTAAAGCTACTATAACCTACCCTACCCCGAGTGTACCACCCTCCACCCTCCTTTTAGAAATACCCTACCTACCTTGGGTAGAGTAGCATAGGGTTCCACTGGGTAGCCTTAGTTGGGTTCTTGTGTTTTGTAGGCAAATGGCAACTCAAGCTACTAAGGCTACTTCAGTTTGACATAATATGGACTTCATTCTGAAAAAATTTCAATGTGGCTAGACATTTCATATAGTGGTGCTTCAGTTACATCACTAGACAGTATACAAATTTTTGATAACGTGACTAAAATCGTTACAGAAATTTGTGTCACAGCATCAACACACAAAGTCACGTTTAAATTCATCAAAAGTCTCCTGTCTATCTGATTCCTTATTTTCTAACATTTCCATTACATTTCAAATGAAATCAAACTTTTTCATCAGCACCCAAAAGAAACGTCAACAAGTTTGTTACAAGATTTCAAGAAATTTCCGCCTCAAAAAACTTCAACGACACGAGTGTGTCGAAAACTTCAAAAGAAATTTACAGTCAAAGCTCTAATTAGGTTTATTAATTCTTGCTGTCTCTGGTGTTATAAATTTGTTGCCATTAATGTGAAACAGAAAACTCAAAAGAAAAAAGAACGATTTTTGGTAATGAAGGTGTTGGAAACAAAAGGAGAATGAGCCTTTTTCGCATTTAAGGATAAAAAGTATGAAAAGTAGAAAAAAAAGTTTAATTAAATTTCCATCTTTTTCAATGCAGCTTTAATTAACTTTTTCTTCAGTGTAGAAAAGAGCGGAGCTTTTGATATTATCTCAATGGTATCATCTATAGCAATTAGTTGCTCACTATAGAAAAATAAAATTTAGAATAAGGCTACTGTCGCCTGTTTTTCGAAAAAGAGGTAAAAGTCATGATAAAATCTTTAACTTTTCTACATTATTGCTTGAATAGCAAAAAAAGAAGAAAGAATTTTAAGACATAAATGTACATAATATGTTTATAATGTTCTACATCTTTAGATTAATCTCTACAGCTTTTTCATCGACTTAATGTAAATGTAGTACATGAATGTAAATATGTCTTATGTGAGGCATAAAAATTAATTACAAAACAAGCCACCATTATGAGCTCTATCTATCTACATAATCTCATATTCAAGTCGTACATAAATGGTAATATGAAGGCACACAGCAAATATATGTTATGCTGAATCAAAAGTCAACTTCAGTGTTGTTAACCCAGATCTAGCTCATGCATCTCTAAGAAATCATAGATGTATGTGGTTAGATAAAGCAAGCAGCTTAACAAGTTTTCTCGTAACTAGACAATAATGTCACCAAATGTCAGTTGTGAACAAGTTTGGATAAAATAATTGTTTTTTGTGTTAAGACTGGACTTAGGGATTTCTGAAAAAACTGAAAGAAAAATAAGATGAAGAAGATCAGAAGCTCAAGGTAGGTAAGCTTCGGTTTTGTGAGTTTATTTTGGGGTATATCCTTGCCATTACTAAAGACAATAGGTGGAGAGTATCCTAGGGTATACCAGAGAAACTGGCTCCTGGTTAACTTTTCCTCATACCATCCAGTCCAGATGCGTGACTAATGTATATAAAGTCAATCTAAGTCTAATAAAGAACTCGAAATTTTCTGGATACAAAACTCTATTGCCGTTTACCATTTTTAGCGCATTTTTTGTGGAATTTTGTCGAGAAGCTCACCTAAAAGACTGACAATTTTATCATTCTAAATATGGATTCCTGATACAAAAATCGAGACTAGGATTTTCTGTGGTGTCTCGATCTCCAAAATTAGTCCAGATATCTTACAAATTGGCAACTTTATAGATACCCTTAGAAGTAAGGTAAGTCCTATCTCTACCACAGAAAGATCTGGTCCAGACAAATACCCCAATTACAACACTGTACAAATTCCTTAAGATTAACACAAAAACCTCATTCTTCTTATTCAAACAACTTTACTCAAGCATTTACTTATGGACAATAGTAATTATGAATGGATGGAAAGGAAAACTGTACAGCATTTTCATCTAATTGGTCGGAAGCAATTTTGTATTCTCAACAAACATTTAATCTCTATTTTTCTATTGTCTTGACTTCTTTCCTTTTACAGACATTTTTTTCTAGCTTCTTTTTCTTTCCTTTTGTGTATCTTAAGCAGAAGAAATTCCTGATGAAATTGCTGGCTTGTGTCTTTCCTCTCCCTCTTATTTTCTCTTGTTGAAGAAAAATTCCTTTCAATTTTTCTTCTCGCAAATTTAATTAACAAACATTTTTATATGGTGAAAGCTTCTTTTTCTTGTGTGTGCAGTAAAAGAATCCCAGGAATTATTCCCATGACATCCCTCCTTTGAACATTATTCCTGCTTATCATTCTTGAGATGATTCTTTGCAGGCGTGGTTCGAAAAAGGGATGAATTTTTCTGTCATAATGATGATTAGAGTTTTTTTTTGGATGTAATGAAGGATATTCCCTCGCGAAATTATAAATACGGCCTATATATGGAGTATAATAAAGTATGGAAGTGATTTTCTTTTGTAATTTGATTAAGAAAAGGAATTGTTTCTTGGAATTAACTAGATAAGAAATTTGTACATGAAAGAATATTTCGGGATCAGAATTGGAATGTTCATCAATTGTTGGAGTTCGTTATGTCACCGTGTTAACGTCAAAATGTCGAAAAGACGTCAAGTTGCTCTGATGGCGTTGTGACGGTGGTTTTTGTCTATCTTGATGGTAAAAAGTGCTCTTTGCCGCAGCGTGTTGTTTGGGTATTCATCAGGAAGCTGTTACTTGGTATGGTTTTTAGGTAACATATACTCTTGGCTATATCCAAGCATCCAACTTCATCATTAATAAGTGATGTGTTTTAAAATAATAATCAGACACATTCATGGGTACCCTAAGGGTCCAGATTTTTAAACTTAGTATAAATGGAACCAATTTGAATAACTAATGATACCTTCAAATTGACTACACCTAATTGACTATAAATCAAACAAAACATTGAAAAAAGTTGATGCAATCTTCTTGAAAAAACTCTTGACCCCCTCTGGGTACTCCCATGGACTCAGTTGAAAGCTATAAAATGAAACTTTATAAAAAAGAATGACTACATTTAACAAAACATCCTCGATTTCCGAGCCTTGCAAAATGACTTATCCTAGTTTTTCCTTAATTCACATTTGAACCATGAAATGCAAGCACAAAATATATAATAACGCAAATACAGAATACTCTAACGCACGTATAACCAAGAAGAAGAGATAAATATAAATAAAAATATACACGCACGTGCATCTATTGTATTATCCTAAAAGGATTCTTCTGCTTGCCTTCTTTATGATTGCTCGTTTTGCTGCTGAGTTTATTTTATTTTCTCTTCTCTGAATTGTTTCATGGAAAATGGACATCAAGAAAAATACGAGAAAATTGAAGATAAATGAATTGGAGAAATTTAGGAGATAAAGAGAAATGAACAAGAAAAGTAAAGTTCCGTACATTTAGTTGTGTTTGCTACTTCTATAGAATAAAGGAATGTTGTAGATAAATGAATATAATTTAATATTTTTCATGAAATAAGTATTCTGCAAAAGCCATGCTGTGTGGGCGTTTTTTGATTAATATCAACAAAATTTGTTATAATATTCTGGTTTTTAGTGGAATAATTTGTATGAATTAGAGGAATCTAGTTCAAGCTATCTCATAGGGATAGTATTACTGGGGTATAATCTAGATATTGTCTTTAGTACGGCAAGGGTATACTCTAGGGTATACCCGAGAAACTGGCCCTTGCTGGGGTGTCTTTTGGGGGTCAAACTCTACTCAATTTCTTCAATTTGCAAACTTTTGGGAATAATATCACAACAAATACACCAAAATTACACCCTCCCCCTCAAAAAAATTCTAACTTTAGCCCTGTTCACAAATATCCTCAACTTTAATACAATGTCAAAAGCCTCGTGTTTATGAACGTGATAATGTCTCAAATCGTGCTCCCCAAAGTCTATTTATCTTCAATTTAATCATACAATCAAGAGTGCGTATCAACAATATTTTATCAAAAAATAGAGATCTCCGAAATCTTTTTTTTTGGGAAAAAGTTTCCTCTCGAATAACAAAAAGCCTCAAACTCGATGATCCTCAACCAGAGCTGAGCCAAAAAAAACTTTTTTTTTTATTTTCTTCACGAACTCTCGTTTTCTTTATATTTTTCTTGCTCATTCAATTATTCATTTCTACACTTGGACAGCTATTCCAAGGCTGTCACGAAGTGAAAGTGAAAAGTACACAGAAAAGGCATACAGAGAATGAATGAAAGGATGTACTCTATACATGGAAATAATAATCTCACAATTCTTTTAGTTTTATGGTTCGTTGGGGTTCGTTTGGATATTGAGTAGAGTCAGAAATGGATATTTTATACACCCCTCGATTTAAAAATGTGTACATATATTGATCCTAGTGTTATATAACATTTGAACGATTCCATACTCAATTGATGAAGCTCTGATATAAAAATACAGCATATCCCGAGTGGCAAACAACTTTTTTTACCGTCAATTGTAGCAAAAACCACCGTCATGACGTCATAAGATCACCCCCACGTCTTTTTAACATAGAGATACCCTAAAAACTACGTTGTGCTGCTCGGTTATTCTGTTTTGTTTGTCATTTGGTGAATATTTTTGCTACGAATTTATATGCACAACGGCTGTTAGATTGGCTTGTTTTTCAAACTCGGCTATCATAGTAACAACCGAGTATAAAGCAAACAACGTAAATATTTAGGAGGTAAAGACGTGAATGAACGCTGATTTTTTTTCGTTCGCATAAAATTTTGTTATTGTAGAAGCAGCAAAATGTAGCACAATAGAGTACAAAAATGCTGTATTTGAACGATGTACGGGGTTTAAATAAAAAATCACAATAGAAGCGTATTCAAAAAAAATGATGACATGATGGGTTGCAGAAATATGAAAAGAAAAAGGTGAAACGTTCTAAAATATCAACATTCTTGTCAGTCTTGCCTCAACTTTCTTATCCTTTTATTTAACCATATCAATTGCTGATGTTCATTAAGCCATACTATCACGTCGCACCTGGCTTTTTACGGAATTGTTCTGCATTTCTGTTGGATTTTCAAGGCATGGAATGTTTACAGTTTCAATCATCTCACATTTCAGACACTCAAGGCTCCCCCGTCGCTAGTAATGTCAACAAGATGAGTTACTTTGTGATTTGAGTCATTTGTTTTTAGATTCCGATATGGACAGTACAAGAAGGTTGTGGAAGTAGTAGATTTTTTTTGAAAGCGATAAGACCCTTGGTCTAGAGCATCTTATAAAAATTGCTCATTTCACCCCAGGCACCAAAAGTCCTTACCACGCCATTGAAGGGATCTAAAATTATTTTTCAATAATTAAATGAAGGTTGTGATTGCCTTTTGATACCCGTCAGCGCGTAACAACGAAAACTACGTAATTCGACATTAAAGTTATGAAAAATCTTGAAAAAATCTCGAATTTTCCTAAAAAAATTTTTAAAGTAAAATGAGAAAAATAATTTTAATGATTCAACAGCCATAGCGAATACCAAGTGTGATTATCAACACGCTCGATGTAATTACTAACACATTAGACTTCAACTTCCCAAACTGAAACTAATTACTAAGATTTCTGATTCTATTCATTTACAACCCACACCGTGGATATTTTTCTATCTTTTCGTGTATCTCATCAAAAATTCCGTCAACCACCCTTTCTACTACTTCTTTTACACCTTTCTATTCTTTGTTTACAAATGTATAAAATATTCCAAAGATCATCAGTATCCATTTCTTCTTATACTACTGATAAAACCAACAATACAAGCAAAATTGACGAAAACAGCTTCGCTTATTTTTTATTTTACCGTCTGCATGAAAAGACACAAAAAATAGAAGAGAAGAAATTTTTGCGCACAGCGACAGATGAGGAAAATTTTTTGTAACAATATTGACACAAGAAAAGTCTTTTTTTCTCAATCAAATTTCATCAAGAAAATCGCGAGTAAAATTCAATTTTTTTTGGTGCTTGCTTGTAAGGATGAAGAAATTTCGCTTCATATTTCGCACATATTAAGCTATATGAACCAGCAGACGACAGCAATGACATGAGAGATATTTTCTCTATATTCATATGCATGTATATATCTGCGTGTGATAGAAGAAATGGGGAGAACATACATATTAAACAAAAAATATAGCTTTTCTGCTTGAAATCATAAAGATAAATTTTGGTCTTCTTCTTAGTACGAATTTTTTTTGGCTACACTCGTTTCTTCGTGCCTTTTCGCAATGTTATCATTATATGATGATAAACTACCTCCTTCATTGAGAATGATATTAGAAAAAATATATTTCCTCTTCACTCCCCCCAATTCTTTCCTTTTCAGTCGCAATGAAATGATAAAAAAATGAGGAACCTGGAATGGAAAAGGAAAAATATATAGAACGGAAGAGGATGTATGAATGCGAAGATCAAAATGAAGATGAAGATGACGCGCTGTCTTTTCTACTTTTGTAGGAAAGAAAATAATATATATAAAAAGTAGGAAGATGAAATAAAAAAAAATGTAATAATAAGAAATGAAAATAACGTGAAAAGGGTTGAGAGTTTTTGAAGACAATTTCTGAAATTTTAAGCCAGTAATGTTGAACAAGCAACTTTTTTTTGCGGAATTTAAGGTATGACATGTTTCATACCTTTAATGTGGTTAATGGAATTTTCATGCTACGGCATTGCGAGAATGTATTTTGATTTGGGTACTGGTTTTGGGTTGGAAAAATTATCTATTGACTTTCTATAGATATTTAATGATTTGAATGGAATTGTTAGGGATGCCAAAATAATTCAAGAGCGTAAAACTGATTAACTGACTTTTGAATAATTTTCATGATCAGATTTGACTTTTATTATCGAATCATTTTCAATTAAATTTAGATTTAAATTTCAATCTAAATTTAGGTGAAGACTTGAGTCTTTTTTGTATCTAAACCTTAAAAATAAGTGTGAAATATAAAATCTGTGTTCTTTTTTCCTTGAAAATTTCTTAAAAATTGCAAATTGAAGAAAATTTCCATCAACAGTGGTGTTTTAACACCCAAATCACCCCCCTCAATACGCCTCTTAATCTGTAGATTTCTCTAGATTTTTCAAAAATGGTTGATAGTTTACTGAATCAAAATTATAACTAAGGTTATGGTGACTAACAAAATTTCGTAAAAATCCAGAACATGAAAACAAATTTGAAAATTTACTGGAATTTTCTTAAATTAAAAAATTAAACAAAATTTTAAAAAATTTACGAAACAATTTAAAAAATCCAGAAATTAACGAGTAGTCAGACTAACCAATGTTTACCCAGATCCCCAAAATAGGAGTTTTAGTACTACAAGTGATTGGAGTACAGGGTCTACTCTGTGGCTCATATATTAAGCTATAGCAATTTTTATGTTTTTTACTTTTAAAATATTAAAATTAAAATTTTTTCATTTGTTTTACAAAATAAGATCTTACTTGATGGACACCTAACATATAATTTTGCAATAATGCAATGTCAAATTTTAACAATTTGAAAATTTTACAATTTATAAAAAAAACAACAAAACAACAAAACAACATCTTGCAGAAAATTCCTAGTAACTCAATTTTTCAAGTATTTGTTTTTGATACCATTAAGAGAATTTACAAGATAAATATTTATGAAAATTTATGTCGCATCAAATTTCATATAACTCTTCAAACATATTTTTCAACTTTTCTTCTACGATTGTTGTCATTTTAAAGATTTATTAGCTAGATTATCCAAATTGAGTTATTGACTTATCATTCTACTAACATTATCTCTTGGCTGCAAGTACATATAAAGAAGAAAATCTTCTTTTTTCTAAAAAAAAGTTGTAGAAAGATAAGCCCTTTGGAATCGACGCAGAAAATGAGAGATTGAAGAAAAACATGCTAAGATGAGTTAAAAATAATAATTCAGCTTTCATCGTCTTATTTTGATTTTTTTTTAAGTAGATGAGGCTTGAAGAGTGAAATGAATGTATGATGAACAGCGAGAAGCATCAGCAACCAATGTTTTGAGAAAATCCCACACACTTATTATACACAATTTTATGTTCATATACCCGGATGAATGCGGTCTGCCTTCCTAAGACTTTTTTTCCCCTTTTTCCAATTTCGTTTTTCATATGATGAAATGAAATCTCATTTAAAATGACTGCTGTGCTGCTACTGATGCTTCAGACGAAGGCAAAATGAAAGTATTGAGCGAAACTTCGCTTGTTATTTATTCAACAAGCCTTCATCATAAGTCTAGAATACTTTTTTAGCACAATTATGTGGAAGTCATTGAAGTTGTTGAGTTTTCTGTCTGGTGTTCCATGTGAATATGTTTTCATGGAAATTTTCAAACTTTCTAGGGCAGGGGATTATTTCAGAGCTACTTAATAAGATTGTTATTTCTTAATCCTTAATTGTTCAAGTTTAAGTGGTGAGTAATTAAATTTTGAGTTGTCATGTTCCCAGACGAGTAGCCAGAGACGTAGCTAAAGCTTGATGCCCGAGCATCCTTTTCGAGATAAAAATTCAAAATTTCTAAACCAAAAAGTTCAATTTTTACAAAAAAAAATGTTGTTGTTTGCAGATTCAACTTTAATATCCTTAATAATGTCTAAAGAAATATAAAACTTAAATACATAAAAATAAATAATTAGGCACCCCCTTTAAAAATTCAGTATACGACACTAGGGGTAGCCATGTTAACACGCGAGTAGCCTTCACTCTGAACACTCGAGCTGGTTCATTTTATAAATATGTTTTCTTCATTAAATTCTCCATATCACATTAATTAGGTACATACTCATTTTCAAGCACTTAATAAAAAATTTCTTAATAATCTCAAGTATCCTTCACAATTTTCGAGTCTAACTAATGAAGCATATGAAACTGAAGTACACTCCGAAATGCGTTTCCAAACATTCACATAGCAACAGTGAAGAAGCATCTACTGAATCTTATAGGAGCTGTACATAAATGACGTCACGTAAAAAATGAGATATTTAGAACCCCCCTCCTCTAAAAAAGTATGGAACTCCCGCATGGACGTCATTAATGAATGCCCCTATATTATGTATTATACTTATTTTTATTCTCCACTTCAATCAAATGTAGGATTACGAGATCTATGCTTCTAATATGAAAACAGTGCTCATATCATTACGGTACCCAGTAATAACGCCGACACGGAATAACTTCACCTATTGAGAAATCCGCAGGACCGGAATATTGCCGAAATTTTTTTTTGCTCAGGGCGGTAATAACTTCACCTATAAAATGTAGGTGAAGTTATTCCGGCGCCACGACGGAATAATTTCACCTACACAATATAAGTGAAATTATTACCGCTCCATACAGGAATAACTTCACCTATATTATATAGGTGAAGTTATTCCGTCGCGGCGACGGAATAATATCGAAAATATTTGTTCTTCGACATTATTCCGTCACGGTGCAGGAATAACTTCACTTAAGTTTAAAAATTCTGCAAAATTATAAAAATTCACGCAAAAATAAGATATACATATTTTTGTTACTAAGAAAGTGTCAATTTTCTCTATTTTAAATATTTTTTTTTATATTTTTTTAATCAGGAAGTAAAAATGTTTGATTTTAATAGTTTTTACTTTTACTGTTAAGAAGCAAAACTGCCCAAAAATCAATTTATGATGCCTTTTCCATTTCTGATTTTTTAAAATTGATTTCTGAAAATCAAAAAATTTTGTCTCTTAAAAAATCTCAAATTCAATTTAAGAGTGAACAACAAATTCAATTATATAGTTTCTTAAAACTATAAATTCAGCAAAGTTAGAATAACCCAGAGCTCGAAGTCTTGGCGAGTCGACTCGAGTCCACTCGGAAATTTCAAGTCGACTCCGAGTCGACTCGGAAAAAATTAAAAATAAATTACTCGACTCAAGTCGACTCGAGTCGACTCAATATTTTCCAAGTTTGAAATCCCTAATTGTGACCATTTTCAGACATTTTTACATTCAAAAAAGAACTATATAATTATTAGTTCTTTGTTTTATGACATTACATATATTAAAATTGCGAAAAAAGGGCCAAAAAAGTTGTTCCAATATGAAAATATATACTTCACAAGAGCAAACAGAAATGAAGTAAGTAAATGAAAAATATTTTTTTTCTCAGATCCAAGTCGACTCCGAGTCTTAAACTGCATCGACTTCGAGCTCTGGAATAACCATATAAATTTTTATAAAAAACGTGGTAAAATACAAAATTTTAGTGAAAAAAATGCAGGATCTGGAACAAATTCAAATTTATTAATAACAATCAAAAATTGAATTTTAGAATTTTGATTTATAACTCCAAGCTAAATTTTAGATTTATTAAAATCAAAATTTTAATTTAATTTTTACTTCTGAATTTTTTTTAAACTTTGACCTTAAAATCAAAAAGTTTTCAATAATTAAAATAAAAATAAATTAAATTTTTTAGATTTCTACCTTTTTTAGAACTCATTTAGTTAAGCCAATATTTATATATGTACCAATACGTATACGTTTGAGCCCACGCGTAAAATACGTAAAGTCAAGTTTTTCATGGAAAATTCAGAAATTTGAAAATTTATTTGGAAAATTCGAGTATTACTTGCCCATATCAGTAGTTTACAAAAATGTTAGTTATGCTTTAAGCCTATTTTAAGAGTATAATTTTTTGAACGTATTGGTACATATATAAATATTGAGTTAAGCTATCAATTCAACCATAACTAATTGATGAAAATGTTAAAATATCAAAACTGATGAAGTGATTTTTGCAAATTTTTGTTTTCAAAAGTCAAAAATACATTTTTTAAAATTTAAACTTTACTAAGAAATGCAAAAATCTAAAATTTTGCTTTCAAATTAACTTTAAATTTCTAAAGTCACAATTTTAAAATTCTTAAGCCTTATTTTTAAATTTTTTAGCTGAAGAACTACACTCATAGATTCGTCTATTTGATTTTTATTTTTGCAAAATTCAGAAAAATTTGAATCATATCAAATATTTATTACCTTTAAGAATTAAGTAGGTAGTAGAAAATTTCGATTTTATTTTCTAACACTGCTTAAAATGAATTATTTGTCATTCATTCTATTTCTGTAAGTGAAGTTATTCCTGCACCGTGACGGAATAATGTCGAAGAACAAATATTTTCGATATTATTCCGTCGCCGCGACGGAATAACTTCACCTATATAATATAGGTGAAGTTATTCCTGTATGGAGCGGTAATAATTTCACTTATATTGTGTAGGTGAAATTATTCCGTCGTGGCGCCGGAATAACTTCACCTACATTTTATAGGTGAAGTTATTACCGCCCTGAGCAAAAAAAAATTTCGGCAATATTCCGGTTCGATGTTGTGAAGTTATTCCGTGTCGGCGTTATTACTGGGTATCATCATTACGAAAAGAAAATTTCAAGAGAAGATTCCATTCCTCATGAAAATGGATAAAAATGTAATCATGTCTTAAAATATTAAATCATTTTTTTACGAGCACAATGTAACTTCCCCAAAAAAGAGCCACCATACAGCCACTTACATAAATAAATTATATTATTCACTTGTTCGGCTTTTGTTTCATTTTCATTTTACATCGTTTAAGTTAAAGATATGTAAAGTACTTAAGAACAATGAGGAGGAGAATGAAGAGATAATGAATATCATAATGACATGAAAATGAGAATTAATTCTATGCGAAATAACATTTACGACATCTTTATTCACTTTTTTATGATCATCATCATCATTGTCATTGGTATGAGCTCATGGTGCTCATGCATATATGAATTACTTAGTCAAAAAATACCTACTAGCTCTATTGTCTCGTTCTAAATGTATATGAGCAGTACTTAAAAAATGTTGAATAAAATGAAGTTTCAAAATTATTATTACTATGAAGATTTCGGCGATTATTATTATAATAATAATAAAAGAGAGTCGACTCTGTTAAGTGTGGTTTTATGGAAGAATCTTCCGTCATTTTTGTGAATTTATAACTTGAAAGTATTGGACTTGTGTGAAGATGCCCTTTAAGTTTTGTTTTAGGTTTGTTTGATAAAACAGCTTTTAAGACCAAAAGCATATCCAGGAAGGGTCTTGACCCTCTTGTGGATCATGGATAATCCTCATGTCCTGATGAGAAGGAGACTTACGCTCATTAATTTTTAATAAAATTAAATTAATTATTATGAACTTTTAATATTAAGATCATTCCATTTCACATCTTAACTACCAAACTTCCATAAACATCGTCTCTCAAGCTAACTGCACTCGAGTAAAATTTTTATGAGCTTTTATAGAAAATGAGCTTTTTGAAGATTTCACATAAAACTCATTAAAAATTCAAACGAGTAATCTTAATGAGCTTCTAGATATTTCATATTCACCAACACAGACAAACGCACGTGATTAAAACCACAAATGAATTAAAGACAAGCATAAATCAATTCCCGCTTTGTTCAAAGGATTAAGCATGACATAAATTTGAAAATTAATTATTTTTGAGGTAAAGCAATCCAGAAAAAAAAATTAAAATTTAATGACATTAAGTGAGACATTCAGGCATAAGCAGCAGTCACCACTTTTATATCCACATCAACTTCAAAAAAAAATCCTCTGTCGTTTCTATCTTCTTCTCACTTCCTGTCGCTTTTAAAGGTTCTGTTGTGCCATAAATCTCATTTAATCATTAATCTTGACATCGAAAGCTTTTCAAGCTACACGCACGTTTCATATTATTGTATTCAATGGATGAATAAATACACAGGCATATATGAGAGGAAATAAACAAAACATTAAATGGAAAAAGGGATTTTTTAAGGGGGGTAGAAGATGAAAGCATAGAAATCTCTTTTTATTTGGCATGAAAAGGGAAATTTTCACTCATGAAATTAATTTTTCTTCCTTTCTTCTCAAATTCAATGGATTCACTCTTGGTATAATTTTTTTCGGAAGGGCTTGTATGTAAAAGTGTAGATTGTTAATACACGCAAATTAAGTGATTTATTTCTTCTTCGTGTTAATTTCCAAATGAGCAGTTCCTTAATTAATGAAAAAAATTGTTTTATTTACTTTTTTCGTCCGAAATATTTTTGTAATAATTTTCATCCTATTTATTCTTTTCCTGGTTATTTTGGTTCCGACTTTGGATGACCATTTGATAAATTTTGGTTGTGGGTCGTTTGACCTCTGAATCCCTCCCTGTGGGTCTATATAAGTGATGAAATGTTATAAAGCCACCTGGAAAATTATCAATTTCCTAGAATATGTATCAACGGAGTGCGCATCCAGCTGAAGGTACTATCCCTTCAATCAGTCTAGAATCCATTAAAATTCTATGAAATCTATTGAGAAAATGTGCTAAGTCCTTGACTTTTTGAAAAATTTTATGATAAAAAATACAAAAATTAACAAAACTTTGAATTACTTCAAAAGTTCACAAGCTAATCCAGATTCCAAAATTTATCTTTAAATAAGTCTGGTCACCCTTTATCATTTGTAAATTATGAGTTGATGAATCACTTCCGAAAATATCGTTCATTAATTATGAAATAATTTGATTATATTAAAACATTCCTCTTCATGTCATGTAAGGGTGTTAACCGAGTTTTTTATTTCATGTTCTAATTTTTTGAACATTTCAGATAAAATAAATGAATAGTTTCATAATCATTCATAAAAAATTCAATTTAGAAATTAATTAGTTCTACATGCTCTTACATGTTTCTTCTTTAACTTCTATAGTAAATAGTTACTCATGTGTGTAAAATGAAAATGTTAGAAAATGAATGATGTTGATTGAGGCATAAAGAAATATTTTATATGTGGGTAGTTTAAAGCTTTATGAGTTCATTTAATGATTATTTTATAAATATGTCATTAAAATAAGTCAGACGCGTAGTCAGGGAGGTGAATTGGAGGGACAAGTCCCCCTTGATGGAAAGTTTTCTTCAATTTGAAATTTGTTAGGATTTTTTAAGACTAAATTTCAAATTAATACAAAACAAAATTTAAAAAAATTTACAAAAAAGCAATCAAAACTGGTGTGAATCAGGGGCATATCCAGAAATTTTTCAAAGGGGGAATTTTCAAATTTTTTTGTATGAAAAAATTTAGACCAGATTTTTTTTTGAAATTTTTTCCCTCAAAAACTCTATCAAATTGAAGAATTTTTTGGAGATGGGGAGGGAATTTGTCCCCTAGATCCGGCTACGTGCCTTTTATTTAAATAATTTTAAAGATTTCCTCTAAATGCATAATTACTTGTAATTAATTATCATTAGCATCTAATGCACATTATTAATATTTCCTTGAAAAACCCTGGAAATTCAGAGACTTTTCATACATAATTTTAATTGCCAATTATAATGGCAATTTTATAAGCATTTTGGATTCGCAGTTCCCTCAGTTGAATTTACCGAGTCACTGATAATGTTTTTCGATATTATTTTATAGAAAAATTTAAAAACAATTTTTAAACTGGAATCTTAAAAAATATTTTTTCATTATTTTGAGGGGCCCTTTTTAACATTTTTTCCCGAAGTGCCATGAAACCACGTCACCCCCTTGAATTTCAACGAATAGTCAGGCTTGCATTTATTTAAAAAAAAGTAATTTAAAATCAAAATTAATCCACTGAAAATAACAAACAATTCCCATTACTGTATATACTTCAAACTTGTTGAGAATATTTACTATCAGTATAGTCAGTGATTAATATAATCCACAATATATCATTGTATGTTTATAATACCTAAATTTATTTTCTATGCACTATGGTTTTTGTGTATTGAATGCGGTTGTTTTATGTGTGTATGGTTAATGGTTTTGATTTTAAAATCAACTTATTTATGTTTCAAACCTCACAATAATCCAAATTGAACAGCATAAATCACTGATTTATAATTATTTTAAGTTAAAGGTAATATTTTAATAAATCCAATTAAATAATGAGTCAAAATGTACAATTTTTTTAGTTATTAAGTTACACTAATTAGAAGTTTTTGTATATTTTAACAAGATAATTAATTATATTCAATTAATTATTATTTTGTAAAGAATTCACTTTTGACGTCAATTGATCCACACATAATACATCTATACAGATTGTAATCTGATCCGCTGAGAAATGTTAAGCTTGTTCATTAAAACAAGTATGTTGATGCTCAATTCTTAGTGTTTTATGTTAACAATGAGATTCACATTTGAGATATGATTATGTCTATTAAATTCATTGGTATGCACCACAATTATTTTACTTTAAACTTAGTTCAATCAATTCCTTTGACACAAAGATCCCTTTGTGGGATTATAGAATGTCTAATTATATTTAATGATCCTTTTTCTTTGATATAATTATTAACACTAAATTTAAGTTTCTTAATAAATCAGCTTATGAGTTTTTAAACACAATAAAGGATGTATAACTTTTGTTCCTTTCTCATTCACAAAACAACATAATCCGATCAAATTTTCTATTTAAATTATTCACTTGAAGGCGAAAAGTTAATTCCTTCCACTGTATTACATTCCAACCTTAATTTGGATAACCATCTGTTTGGTATTTTGAGGTCTGTCTTGTGGTTTTTGAGTCCTTTCAACAAATTTAGTTTCGACTCTTTTTACAATTTTTCTTAGTTTTTCACAAGTGCTCAGTCAATCCATGATTTTTTGGACCCTAGCGACAGTGCCAATTTCAAATTTAAATTGTTTTTAAGCTTCACTTCAATTTTTAATGTCTGTTCACCCCCCAACCTTAGTTGAGAAATCAAAGAAGCACAGAAGTCAAAAATCACCGAGTCTTCCTTTCAACACAACAATGTGTTTGATGTCTTTCTTTTTTTAAAGACTTTTTTCTGCATAAATTTCCATTCTTTCTCATTTCTTTTCACGAATAACAATTGATTGATAAATTACCGCACATCATTCAAAACGTTCAACTCCTTTCACTTCCTTCCCCTCTCCTTTTCTTTATTCACAGCACATAACATCACATTGTGTTATTGTGAATGGCGGATATAGATGTGTGTTTGTTTGTCTGTATGATTTATTTACATCGTTTACATTTCAAGTGTTTAAGAAGGAAAACGAAGAACTGATATGGGAAAAAAAGTTGTAATACAGTAAAAAGGTAAGAGTTACTCTCCTACGACTGTTTTTCCGGTTATGATTATTGTTATCATTTGTATTACTGTTACTGCTAAGCCCTCGCTCATTTAAACTTTTTTTTGTATGTTACTTTCAAAACAACATCATTTCATATTCATTTTTATTTTCCACAATTTTTTTTATTTTTCACTCATTCATTTTGTGATGTTATTGCTGCTGCTTGCCGAAAGAGCAACAAACAATTTTGAATAAAATTTTATTTCACACAAAAAAAATGACAATGGCAGTATAGAAGCTAAATTATTGCCACTCTCAGTTATAAATCGAATGTTTAATAATTCATAGTCTTATAAATGCGATTTTAATATAAATATATTAGTATAACTTCGAGAGGTCATTTAACCTCAAACACGACCGCGTAATTTTATTATTCTATGATTGTTTTTTTAGCCACGAATTTTTATGACTGTTGCGTTATTTTTTTCTCACTACAATACAAAAAAAATTATTTTTTTTTCCTTTCTGATGTGATTGATCAGAACGAGAAACGTTAGGAGCGCGATTTCCCGACAGCTTTATGTGCTGATGTTTTATCACATTATGAGCTTCCGATAGAGAATACAAAAGAAGACGGTTAAGTGATGCTGAAATAACTTTTCCAATGAAGGCTACTGGAAGTGACTTTTCCAGTGCTTTTTTCCAGTGTGGAAGCTTTTACTTCCACTCATTGGATGTCCCCACTAAACTTTACAACACCAACTTCATGCTGCTTGCTACACGCCCCACTCTTTTGTGCGACGCAGATCAGGAAAATGTATGAAAATTTATAGACAAGATTGAAAGCTGCGCACTTTTCCAAGACACAAAATCATCTCCTTGTGTTGTACAGCATGTGATTCACAGCAAATACACATCCTGACTTTGTCACTCAGAATTTGAATTTTTTTCTAACGTTCATGCTTCTTGCGACGTGTCACAAGCATACATTTGAATCGCAAACGACGCAACATGGAAAAAAATCGTTAGATGTTGCACAAATGAAAAGTATCATGCCATAAATGTTATGTTCTGCTATTGAGTAATGAGAAAAGTTTTTTTTTTTGGTAATGAAAAAGAAGGAGAAAAGTTTTTCCAGCGCTTGTCTTTTTACCATTACTTCCCTTTCTCTTTTTTATTATTATGCGTTTTTCTTTATATTTTTATTGGAACCGCGTACATTCATAAATTTATTTTATTGCATAGTATTATTAGAACCAAAAGTTATAGATATAAAAATTTTACAGAAGAACTAACTTTTATTTTTTATTGTCTTCTGAAGTTGAACAAATTTGAATTGGATTTTTTTTATCAGGGGAGAATTTTTCACTGCTATATCAAAAGTGTTGTCATATGCACGAATTAAATTAATGTCATTAAAAATTTAATAGTCAATATCTACCAGGGTCTCTAAAAAAATCTTAGAGGTCGCCAACGTATCTTAGTAAATCAAAATATTTTCAGGCAATTTTCTGTCTATCTGTAGCTATCTCAGTGTAGTCAAAACTGTGTCACTCGAATTTTCTTTTTACAAAAAAAAATGCAATGAAGAAAAAATATTTCTAATGCAAAAAGTTTTAATTCAACAAAGTATACTGTAGCTAGGCTGACCATCTGCTTGGTTTTTTTTGGAGGACTGCACGTTGGGCGAAAAAGTGAAAAGTTTGGCAAAAATTCAGCTTATGGGCTTATGTTGTAGACATTGGACCATAGTATATGGGAAAAATAATATTTTGTCCAAAAAGTGCACAGTGCGCGAGGTGGGGGGGAAAGTGTTTTTCTCGTAGTTGACATTTTCAAAAAAATCTTGTGCTTCACCAGCTCAACCGATTTTTTTCAAATCTTTTTTATTTGATAGATAATAGTAAGAGCTTTCATAAAAATATACATATGATATACTTTTGATGCACTATGGTTACGTTAAGTGAGAAAAAGTTCGAAAAAACTAGGTTTTTTGACATTTTTTCATCCTCATGTCCATTTAATGCACTACGAATTTGTGTAAGCTACTGTTTATTATAGCTCTTATTTATACCTACAAATATCATATACATTATGTACTAATATTATGTAGTTTAAGTGGTGAAAATTGACTTTGAAGTCAAAAATTTTCAATTTTTAGCGAATTTTTTCTCTTAAATGTTGAATTTGACCCACTATACATGGACGGCCCCAACATTTTATTTTTTGTGTTTGTAAACTTTGGTATGAGCTATCGATTAATGCAAAAAAGAAAGAAAAAAATCCACCAAGAAAATATCGAAAAATGGTCCTGAAGGGGGTCTAGTAGGGGTAACCAAAAATTCAAAAATTTATAGCGCTTCCCAACCTTAATGAAAAAAGATGAAATTTTCAGGGAATATTTAAATACTAATGTACTTAACATCCACATCATTAAAATTTGATGCACGGTGCAACTTTATCAAAAAATTTAAAAAATTGAAATTTTGGTGTTATGTAAAGGTTAATCGCTTACTAGACATACTGTAACTAGCTTAAATCATCATTTTGCATTAAATAGTGCATAGTCTATTAAAAAACCTTTCCAACGATATATAATAAGCAATACTTAGGTAAAATATCTCTTAAATAGAGCGAAAAAACCGAAAAACTATTCAAAATTTTGAGATTCTGAAGATCAATACACCACAAATTTGCTCATAACTATTGAAAATCTCAAGTATATGTAACAAATTTAGTCTTGTTAGAAAGCTTAGAGTAGTACCAACTTACTAATATAAAAGTTTGAGTTCGAAAGTTCCTTAGTGTACAGTTACGCTAAGTCCAAAATGTCATTTTTTGACTGCCCCTATAAGAAGCAACAAACATTAAATTTCTATTTTTTGAAGTATTTTCCTTAGATCTATGCTAGAACTGAATGATAAAAGTCAGAAAGGTTCTTCTTCGTCATTTATGGCAGTATATGAGTAAATGAAAAAATCTTGAAAATAGCAAGTTTTCGAAAAATTTAGGAAAATGTCATCTACTCATTTGCTGCAATAAATGACAAAAAAGAACTTTTCTGACTTTTATCATTCAGTTCTAGCATAGATCTATGGAAAAAACTTCAAAAAATAGAAATTTAATGTTTGTTGCTTCTTATAGGGGCAGTCAAAAAATGACATTTTGGACTTAGCGTAACTGTACACTAAGGAACTTTCGAACTCAAACTTTTATATTAGTAAGTTGGTACTACTCTAAGCTTTCTAACAAGACTAAATTTGTTACATATACTTGAGATTTTCAATAGTTATGAGCAAATTTGTGGTGTATTGATCTTCAGAATCTCAAAATTTTGAATAGTTTTTCGGTTTTTTCGCTCTATTTAAGAGATATTTTACCTAAGTATTGCTTATTATATATCGTTGGAAAGGTTTTTTAATAGACTATGCACTATTTAATGCAAAATGATGATTTAAGCTAGTTACAGTATGTCTAGTAAGCGATTAACCTTTACATAACACCAAAATTTCAATTTTTTAAATTTTTTGATAAAGTTGCACCGTGCATCAAATTTTAATGATGTGGATGTTAAGTACATTAGTATTTAAATATTCCCTGAAAATTTCATCTTTTTTCATTAAGGTTGGGAAGCGCTATAAATTTTTGAATTTTTGGTTACCCCTACTAGACCCCCTTCAGGACCATTTTTCGATATTTTCTTGGTGGATTTTTTTCTTTCTTTTTTGCATTAATCGATAGCTCATACCAAAGTTTACAAACACAAAAAATAAAATGTTGGGGCCGTCCATGTATAGTGGGTCAAATTCAACATTTAAGAGAAAAAATTCGCTAAAAATTGAAAATTTTTGACTTCAAAGTCAATTTTCACCACTTAAACTACATAATATTAGTACATAATGTATATGATATTTGTAGGTATAAATAAGAGCTATAATAAACAGTAGCTTACACAAATTCGTAGTGCATTAAATGGACATGAGGATGAAAAAATGTCAAAAAACCTAGTTTTTTCGAACTTTTTCTCACTTAACGTAACCATAGTGCATCAAAAGTATATCATATGTATATTTTTATGAAAGTTCTTACTATTATCTATCAAATAAAAAAGATTTGAAAAAAATCGGTTGAGCTGGTGAAGCACAAGATTTTTTTGAAAATGTCAACTACGAGAAAAACACTTTCCCCCCCACCTCGCGCACTGTGCACTTTTTGGGCAAAATATTATTTTTCCCATATACTATGGTCCAATGTCTACAACATAAGCCCATAAGCTGAATTTTTGCCAAACTTTTCACTTTTTCGCCCAACGTGGACTGTCCTCTTCAAGATTGGGAACACCAGAATTAATAAATATATGTGGAAATGTGTATAAATTTTCCGATGTTTTTACGATGCTCTAATTTAAACATTAATCATTAACGGACCGTAGAATTAACAAAAAGTATAGGAACTAACCATTGGCTGAAAACAGTTCTTATTATTCGAAAATGATTCTTATATTTCGAAAATTTGGTTTTTTTAAATTGAAAATGACCGTTGTAAATCAAAACAAAAAAATTTTAATTATTTTAATTAAATATGGGAAAAGCTTGCAAAGTTGCTAGCTGTAACCAAAAGAAATCCAATGAATCATGTTTTGAAGTGCCGAAACATTCTATAAATAAGGATAAGTGGATTTGGTTTAACGGTATTTTCAAATTTAAAAACTTAATCATTCGAATAATCTTCGAAAATATTTTGAATTTTAAAAGAATAACGGTTCGTGATGTTGTTTGCAGGCAATGGGGAACTTAAAAAACTTTTCACAACGATTCTCGTTAAAAACATTTTTTTAAAAAAATTCCTGCTACATCCCTGTCTCTTATATTTATTTTTCCCAACAAGTCTGACGGAGGACTATTTCACAAAAATGTTGCACTATTTGACTTCTTGATTAGACTTCTTTAGAAAAAGACCTATACCGATGCGTGTAATTCAATTTCGACAGACTTATCGAAAGTCTAGGGGTGTTAAAATACACAGGTCAAAAATTTTGAATTTCAAAAAACCGTTGGATTTTTTTATTGATTTTCTCAATGTTTGTATCAATTACACAAAGCATTTAGCTTTGTTATTGCTACAAATGATTAATTACATTAACTTTTCTTTGAAATTTCCTATAAAAACTGTTATTTTCAAGTTTTTGGTTTTTCGACTTTTCGAAACTGGGGTATTTAATTTCGAATTTTGTATGGCAGACAGACAAATAAGAAATTTTTACATGTTTATGAGGAAACTTTAACGGTCACTTTCGTTGAATTACACGCATCGGGACCTATAATATTTTCTATAAGTTAGGGGATTTCAAGAAGGTTCGAACCCCCATGTACCCAAATACATCCTTGTACTAAAATACACCTATCAGGAGCATTAAAAGTAAATTAAAATCTTAACTTTAAAACCACTTTTCATCTTTCATGCCTTCACTCCTTTCAACCTACTATCAAACAACATAATTTTCACATTCAATAGAAATACAAGAAATTATTTAATTTAAAACTTTCTGCTTCCTCGTTGCCTGCTTTTGAAAAGTCTTTGAAAAAATCATGTTTGCCATTTCCTGATTCAATGACGTTTATTTGTATGCTAGAAGTTTCAAACCCCACACAATACAGTTAATAAGCTGTGAGTAAACTTTTTCCGCAATTTGTTGAAGGAAGTAAAATAGAAATACTCTTTATTCCTTCTATGCTATCATTTTGAGTGTCATTCAGAGTTTTAATGGAAATTCAAGTTGTGTAGAAATTGAAACGATAACTTTGGTTTTGATGCTTCTTATGACAGTGTGGATTTGCGATGTAATAAAGACATGTGTGTGGTTTAAGAAAAGCATTGTGTTCATCATGGTTAACTCACTGTCTCATAAAAGGTTGTCTTGAGAGAAACGAAGATTGGAAGTTAGAAAGATTTGACTTTTGTCTAAAAACTTTCTGTGAAAATAGTTTTTTTTCTTGTAGTTAATATTTTTTTATTACTCTCAGAAGTGTAACCAGGGAGGCAGGTGGAGGCCAACTTTCTTTCGTTTTGGTGTTCCTTTCCATAAAAAAGAATCGAAAAAGTAGACAACAAAACCTAACAAAGAGCCAGTTATATGTATTTGTCACACAAAAAGGTTGCTCTGTGGTAGCAGCGTGCCAAAAATTTCTTCTTTGGGGATTTTCAAATGCTTTCATATGGAAGAATTCCGGTGAAAGAGGGACTAATCCTCCAAGTGGCTACGCACATTTTGTGTGGTAAACATAGTCTTCTCCCTCTGAAATCAAATGCTTATGTAAGGGTAGTTGAGTTAATAAAAATCAAATTTTTGTTTGGAGACCATTCACTTTTAAATTGGAATTTTGTCACATGGAGAATGAGGGTAATCTTTTTTTTGTGATGAACATGATAAGGCGTCGTTCATAAATGATGTCCAATATTTAGGGGGAGGGTGGTCTGACGTTATGTGACACTTTAATTACACAGAAAAATTTATATAATAAAATTTATATAATTTATTATGCAATTTTAAACATCTTATCTTTAAACAATTTTTGGTCATTTATCTATAATTGAGGTAGTTTGTCATCTATTCATCATTCACCTCTCCTAACTAAGCGCTTGACTGCTTAAAAATTCACTGCATTCACTAATTTTAGACGTTGGACATTAAGCTGTGTCACACTCTATAGAAAAATACTTTTTTATGAGAATATTGTAGCCATGGGCTCTAAAAATGATATTTCCATTGAAATTTAAAAATAATCAGCCCACCTTGAAACCAAATAATTCTGACTCACATTTCATTCTTCAACCTTCAAATTTCCCAAGAAATGTAATTTTCTCGAGCACAGTATTTATCAATAAATACATTTGATTTTAATTTACTTTTTTTTAATGTATTATATGACATTCATCAAAGCATTAATTTCTGTTTCATGTCTCGATATATGTTTTCATTCAAAGAAAATTTCTTTTTGGAAAATATATTAAAAATATAGATATCATGCCATAGCAACATGATGACGTCAACAAGCTGTTTACAGACTTCAAATTTCAGAAGCTTAAGAGCTCATATAAGTCTCACATCAAGTGTATAATGAACAAAAAAGATAGCAGACATTACTGCTTATATACACCTAAAATAATCATTCAAGCTACTTTCTCAACACTTTTCTCTACCTTCTTAAAAGTTCTTTTCTCCATATGCAAATATCTACCCAGAAACTTTCTATATCTCATCATGTGGTGCAGATACACGATGAGTATACAAAATTCAATAAAAAATACTAATAACAGACTTCATGTTATTCTTGTTATGATTAGATATGATTGTGGCTGAATATTTGCATAAACTCAATTCACAACAGTAGCAAGAAGTGAGAGAAGAATAAGATGAGATAGAAGAGGTGTGGAATGGATGATGGTTTGGGTGTTTAAAGCGCATTTGAGTATTTTTGCGATGAGGTTTATTTTTATTCTGATTTTTACACAATAGCGTAACAAGCAGGGGGTAGCCAGGGAAAGGCCTAAGAGGGTCCAGACCCTCCCTCGAAAGCAAGGTTCGAAGTTCTAATTTGTAGCTTAATCATTCACATATCTTTAAAATTAACAATAAGGACAAAAGCTTGTTGGACCCCCCCCCCCCTTAAAAGACGTCCTTGGTAGCAAGGAAGTGATCGAAACTTTTTCTACGTGCGTAGTTTGAAAAAATTAAAAAATCTCATACAAGCGAGCGCAATTTTTTTTAAAAAAAAGAGTGCCAAATTTAATTCCCTGAGGTGGAAGTTTTCGATTTGGCCCTGGTGACAAAAAACCTTGCTACGCAACTGTTTTCACATTTTTGAACCACTTATCTAACTAATTCTACCAAAATTAACTTCATTTAAATTCAATGTGTCTTTAGATGCCAAAAATCTAGCTGGTATACCATAAGCCTTAAAAGTTTGAAACTGAAATATTCACAAAATAAAAAGAAATCGTTTCAAACTCAAAAAAGTCAAACTTCTTTATTTAACCCTTAAAATGCTTTTAAACAAACAAAGACAGACAACAATACAAAGCAAGCATTGAAACCCCAAAAAAAAATCTTTTCCAAAAAAATATACAAAAGTGCACCTTCAACATTATCAGCTGTCGTGTTCAGTTCACTTTCTAGCACAATGTCTTCGCGTGTTCACATGAATAGATGTAGGAAATAATCCAGTAAGGCAAACTTGTATTCTTATTGTGCTCCCTTCAATGCCAAATAATAAAATTCAATCAAGAAATGAAGAGGCAACATCGCGCAAATATAATAAATAGATATACACACTTACATAATGTAATTCAATTTACTTTATTCCTTTCTTTTCTTTCCTTTCCTTTCCTATTGCTAAATTTCACATGAAGGCATGTAAGGCAAGAAGTTGAGGTGGCGAAGAAGAAAATTGTGAAGGCAACGAAGTGAGTGAGTAAATTTATATTAAACAGTGACTATAAACATTCAATATATGTGAATGGCTTCTTACGCCGTTATGTACAGTACACAGCTATGGAAAAAAGAATGTAAACCGTGATGTGAAAATTCCATAGCAAAAAGATTCTTTTTTTTTACTGTCTATCGCTTGAATCTTCTCTGCTATTACGTCTATTTTTCATAAATAAATTGTGGAATTTCAGAAAGTGCCAAGGGATGGAATTGTGGCTTTGTTTTTTTATTGTTGGAATATTTTGAGCATCAAATTGTGATTGTTTTGTTGAAAATGGCAGAAAATGGTTTCAATATTCATGACTTGATACCAGAGGCAAGAAGCAGGAATATTTTTGGTACACGGATTTTCAAATATTTTGGTCTTCTTCACAACGAGATTAAAGCTTCTCCCTCTTGTATCATAGACGCAGCTATAAAATTTCTAATGAGGATTCAGACTTTTTTTATAGGGGAATTTAGAGTTTTTCTTAAAAACCATAAAAAATTGAGGCCAGTTAGGGCTACCCAAATACCCCACCTACCCTACCCAGGGTACTCCACCTACTCTACCTAGGGTACCCTAGGGTATATCCTACCTACCCGGGGTAGGATAGGTGAGGTACGATAAAATGTTTCATCAAGGGGGAAACGGGTGCGTATCTGTTCAAAATGATCAAATGTGATGAAATATGATTAAAAATGTTTAAAAGTCATTTGACCAGGTCCGCATCATTGGGGGGTGCGTATTATTTTTTTTTTAAAATTCAAGCTCTTTTTCTTCTTTGATTTAAAATTGTTTAATTGAAATGTTTAACGAGTCAAACATAAAAACTTTCAAAACTCTTCTGGCAGAAAGTGCTATATCCACTCAAAAAGTTCCCACCTCCAGTCAATAAAAACACGGAAACTGGCAGCAGAAGAAAAAAATTGGAGAAAGAAGAGTAATAATCGTATTTTATTTTTTATGTTGACCTACATGTGTTCTTTTCCTCTTATTTCCATACAATTCTTTTCCATTTCAACTCATTTCATCTCATTTTTTTTCTCTCTCCATGTTCTTGTTCTTCCCTTTATGACACTAAAATGATATGCCATTTTCAAATGAAGATGAAAAAAAAAATATTTTCAGTCTCTTCCATTCTTTTATTTTGTGAATGAATGAAAGTGTTATTACTTATTATTATTATAATATAGAATGATGTTGCTTGCTGTTGTTCTTATTCGTTATGTTTAGGCATATGAAAAATATTTACTTGGGGCAACATTTTTTGTATATTCTTTTTTTTTCTTCAGAATTAAGTGGATGGAACAGTGGTGTAGCCAGAATTTTTTGAGGGGGGTGGAAAATATTTTTTTCAGTTCAAAAGCCCTGGCAATTTTAAATAATTATTTTTGTATATTTGAAAGGGGGTGGAAATCCAACCACCCACCTCCCTAGCTACGCCACAGGGATGGAAAAAGGGTTGGAGTAACAGTAAATGAGACAAAAAAAAACTCCGAATTTTCAGTGTTGAGATTTTACATATTCCCTAATTTTTCTTTGTTCCTATATTTACAAAAGATTGAGTTTTTTTCTTAATTATACAAGAGATGGTCATCAAATTAACATAATTGTGTTTATATACCCAATTATTGTGTAATTGTTGAAGTTTCTGGCTGTTGCTTTTAATTGGAAGAATAAAATTACGCAGGAGAATTTTTAAATTTTATGAATTTAAGGAATGCGGATTTTTGGAGTGTTATTAAAGGTTATAGTGTCAGAAAATATTGTAGCGTGTTGAAGATCTTGAATTTTAATTTTAGATTTTAAAGATGAGAGTTAGAGGCGTATTTTGAGGGAAGTAAACTGTGTTTTAGTAAATTGAGGGGGTTCTATGTCATAAACCTTTAAATCCGTTATAAAAATGTGACAATAAAATTTAAAGAGGCACAAAAAACCATTTATCAGGGCATCAAATTTCTGATTTTGCTATGGGACTCAAAAACATTTGCTATGTTACAGGTGATATGTTAAATTCTTCAACTTGCTAGGGTTTTTGAAGGAAGAATTTAAAAAAATTCTAATCTATATTTTTTCATACCTACGCCCCCCTAGGGCTGGTTGTTTGGTACCCTAGGGTATAGCCATGTGTATACCCCTAGGGTAGTGTATACCCTAGTGTATACCAAGCAACCGATCCCTTTATGTATTATATTACTGGTAATCTACAATATTTGTCACAAGAACCTCTTCCATTCGCGAATTCATTACCTAAAACATTTCATACCCCACACACTCCTTAACATCCTGCAATATCTCAAAATTCTTATTTTCACTTCAATGAAAAATTTTCCTACATTATTTTTTATTTTTCATTTTTTCTTTACTTTTTCTTCCTTGATAAATTGAGTTTGAAGATAATTTTTCTTTCATGCATGTTTATGTAAAGGTTTAATTTTTTCTCTCTTCTTGTTGTTCCCTTAAATCTTGTAATCCGCACGTGTACGTGTGTAGACATTGTTTTAATATGAAATATAATATTTACTTAAAAGAACAATTTCCGTTTGGAAAAATTAATGAGACATGCTTTTTGTTTTTTTAGTATACAACATGTTCGTTTTGTGGATTTTTAGCATCCTACATGTTGAATAAATAATAACTTTTAGACTTTTTTCGATGTTTGAAGTCGTTAAATTTTGAGTTGAGAAGGAGTTTTGTGTTTTGGGCGGAAAAAATGTGGGTTTTGTGAATTTTTATGGTTTTTTTAGAATTGTTGTTCAGTCATTCGATTCAGTCAATTTATATGCACAATTTAATTTTTTTAGATACTAATTTTAAAGTATTGCTTTAAAACTACAAAAAAATCGCAGACACTTTTCATTATAGTCGTGAAAAAAATTGATAAAATTTAATACTTACGTACAAGTAACTCCTGGTTCTAAAAATACTCACAATTCGTTGCGCAGCCTTCAGCATTTCATCGATTCTTCCCTATTTCATAATTTTAAAAAATTCAACTTCCAACAAAAAAAAAATACGCAAGATAAAAATTTTCCCGCTTCAAAAATTTCCCAGAGAAAAAAATCAATGAGTTAAAAAAACTAGAGTAAACTATTCAAAAAATAAACATTTCTGGCACCATATTGTATCCATCCCAACTGATGTCTCTTATTTGCATAAACATATCAAAAAAAGCTATGAAAAAAAAATTTTTTTTTGTTTCTGTGTCATCGGTGAAAAAAAAAGCTTTCATATTCACACCAATTTTAATTGTGTGTGAATATATTGTTTTTGGTATTTCAGTGAAACTACTTTTTTGGACTTGCTGCTTCAAGCTTACGGAATCGACCCATAGTGTTCAGTATGGAAAGTCTGTGCCTTAAATTACCAATTTAATAGTGAAAACCGCATCTCGATTGGTGCTTCCAGTGCCGAGAAATCGCAAAAAAACGCTTTCTGTCATTTAGCAAGTTAGCAAGTTAGCAAGTTAGCAAGTTAGCAAGTTAGCAAGTTAATCGGTGCGATAACTCGATTCAAACTCAATATTAAGACTTCTGGTTTTTTGCATCTGATAGATATTGTGTATGGCAAGAGCTGTATAGTTTTTGGAGTCATGAGATGCTTCCAGTAAGGCACACGGAACGAAAAGGTGCTATTTTTGGTCAAATTATAGCCGATTATTGCAAAACACATTTTATTTTTTTCATAGAAAAGGAATATTTTGACCAAATGAGCTGAAATTTGGTATGTAGGTTCCCTAGCTGCCTGAATATGGAACCGACGCCATTTTGGAAAAAAATGGATGCACAGTGCATCAATATTAAATTTTCTTATTTTTTTGATGCACAGTGCATCAATATTAAATTTTCTTATTTTTTTGATGCACAGTGCATCAATATTAATTTTTCTTATTTTTTTGATGCACAGTGCATCAATATTAATTTTTCTTATTTTTTTGATGCACAGTGCATCAATATTAATTTTTCTTATTTTTTGATGCACAGTGCATCAATATTTATTTTTCTTATTTTTTTGATGCACAGTGCATCAATATTAATTTTTCTTATTTTTTTGATGCACAGTGCATCAATATTAAATTTTCTTATTTTTTTGATGCACAGTGCATCAATATTAATTTTTCTTATTTTTTTGATGCACAGTGCATCAATATTAATTTCTGCTTATTTTTAGCTTCCATTTTGTTTTCAACGTAATTCGTGTTATTAACATGATACTGAGCTATTAACGAAAATTTTTTAAGACATGAAGCGTGATCGCTTCATTACTAATCATATTCACACCAATTTTAATTGACTTGCTGCTTCAGGCTTACGGAATCGACCCATAGTATTCAGTATGGAAAGTCTGTGCCTAAAATTTCTGTCCTTTAGCAAGTTAGTTAGTTAGTTAGTTAGTTACGTTCCGCGATAACTCGATTCAAACTCAATATTAAGACTTCCGGATTTTTGCATCTGATAGATATTGCGTATGGCAAGACTCTTGGAGTCATGACATGCAGCCAGTAAGGCACACGCAATGAAAAACTGCGTTTCTGAGTTAAAATTATAGCCGATTATTGCAAAACACATTTCTATTTTCATTTAAAAGGAATATTTTAACCAAATGATCTGAAATTTGGTATGTAGGTTCCTTAGCTGTGTCTGAGTATGGAACCGACGCCATTTTGGAATTCGAGGGGCTAGAAGCTACGCCAAATTCATTTTTGCTCTAATTTTAACCAAATGAGCTGAAATTTGGTATGTAGGTTCCTTAGCTGTGTCTGAATATGGAACAGATGTCATTTTGGATTTGGAGGGGCTAGAAACTACACCAAATTCAGTTTTGCTTTAAATTGGACCAAATGAGATGAAATTTGGTATGTAGGTTCCTTAGTTGTGCTTGAAAATAGAACCGACATCATTTGATTTTGAAGGCCAAGAAGCTACTCTAAACTCATTTTTGCTATAACTTTGACCAAATGAGCTGATTTTTTTTAATAATTAATTTTTATTTCTGTATATTAAGTATGTACAAAAAATTTAAATACATGTTCTTGAGTTAGGTTTTTAAGGAACCAGTTTTGAAGTCTTTTCTTCACTTAGTTTTGGTTTTAGTTTGAACTGTTTTTGCTTTATTCAGAATTCTCTCAAAACTATGATGAGCTGAATAAGCTGAACTTTTTTGTACAAACTGAATATGGATTTTGGATATTCAATTCAAACTCATTTTAGCAATATGTAATTTCGATATCGTTTAACGCAATAAACTAAGATTTTGTGCGATTTTGAATTTAAAAGGTTTTTTACAGTATGCGGACAAAAAATTAGGGACTTTTCAAAAAATTAGTATTATTGATCTGGAGCTTAAGGCTTAACAGATATTGGAAAATGGTAAAAGGGTGAAATGTTCTACACATCATTAGCTATCCAACAGTATACAATAGTGGACATAACTTCCGCACCTTCATAGGGTCTTACTCAATTTTTATTTTTTGATCAAAAATTTATATTGAAAATTTGCCCTTTTTCAACAATATTGACTGTAACTTTTGTTCCTTTCAATGAATCTTCATGAAACTTTTACATAATGTTTCCGCTACTTATGGCTTTACCATGCAAAAGTTTCAGATTTTTTGAAGGCTTTCTTCATAGACTTCCACACCAATGAATTAGGCTACAATATAAAATTTTAATTTTAAAAATTTACTTTAACTAACTATTTTACAATTCAAACTTTTAATGAATTTGATAGAATTTTAGTTAAGCTTTCTTTTGGTATATAACTTATTAGGTAAGCATTTGTAGATCAAGAGAAAACTTGAATAAAATCCATTATGGCGGACATTTTTCCTACAATTTTTTGCATAAATCATTGATAACTCTTATAAATTAGTCTAGACCTATGAATATTTTTACATAATTATAAAGCTCTAACCTTCCTTTACAAGTTTCTAGTACACTAAAAAGTTCTAAGATGGACGGAAGTAGAAATTATCAGCGCTTGAAAAGTTGCAAATTTTCAAAATCGAAATTTTTGTATGGACGAAAAATAAATTTTAAATTTTTCCTAAAATAAGCAATTCCTTTGGATGTAATTGATTTATTATTAGTTCTCAGTAACAGAAATGTCATTTACATCCAAAGAAATTGCTTATTTTAGGAAAAATTTGAAATTTATTTTTCGTCCATACAAAACTTTCGATTTTGAAAATTTGCAACTTTTCAAGCGCTGATAATTTCTACTTCCGTCCATCTTAGAACTTTTTAGTGTACTAGAAACTTGTAAAGGAAGGTTAGAGCTTTATAATTATGTAAAAATATTCATAGGTCTAGACTAATTTATAAGAGTTATCAATGATTTATGCAAAAAATTGTAGGAAAAATGTCCGCCATAATGGATTTTATTCAAGTTTTCTCTTGATCTACAAATGCTTACCTAATAAGTTATATACCAATAGAAAGCTTAACTAAAATTCTATCAAATTCATTAAAAGTTTGAATTGTAAAATAGTTAGTTAAAGTAAATTTTTAAAATTAAAATTTTATATTGTAGCCTAATTCATTGGTGTGGAAGTCTATGAAGAAAGCCTTCAAAAAATCTGTAAAAGTTTCATGAAGATTCATTGAAAGGAACAAAAGTTACAGTCAATATTGTTGAAAAATGGCAAATTTTCAATATAAATTTTTGATCAAAAAATAAAAATTGAGTAAGACCCTATGAAGGTGCGGAAGTTATGTCCACTATTGTATACTGTTGGATAGCTAATGATGTGTAGAACATTTCACCCTTTTACCATTTTCCAATATCTGTTAAGCCTTAAGCTCCAGATCAATAATACTAATTTTTTGAAAAGTCCCTAATTTTTTGTCCGCATACTGTAAGCATGGTTGGGTTTTCAATGTAAGTCGTGTTAGTAACATAATACTAAGCTATGAATGAAAAAATTTGAAACGGTGTGAATATGCCCATGAAGCGTGATCGCTTCATTACTAGTTTTTGGTTGAAAAAATGATATCGTCATCATCATGTCATATGATTTGTCTCCGGAAACTTTTTTCAGATGGTGGGTGATTTTTATGGGAAATTGAGAATTTTTAAGAGCACAATGGCTGTGTGTTTAGGATCTAGTTTCTAGTTTCTCAAAAAAAGTCTAGCAAATTGAAGAATTTTTTGGTCCATTCCCACAATCTCCTCCTACACGGCCATTTAGGATTCTCATGAATAATTGAGCGTTTTACAAAAATTTAACAAAAATGAGCCAGTAAAGTTATAAAAATCAATCTATTATGGCTGAAGATATAGTTTCAGGATATGCCCTTGCTTTTTCAATTATTCTCAAGCTTTACTACCAAAAATTGAATATAATTAATTTTGCAAAAATTATGTGCGCGTTGAAACATTTAAAAATCATTTTCATATTATATCCAACTGATTTATCATGTGTATATGTGATGCTGCAATATCTCTCACTCACGCTTAACATTTTTTCTCTTTTGTGTATTTTTAAAGTGAGTTTCATGCATTTTAAATGAAATGACTCATATTAGCAGTATGTCTCTTTTTTATTTCAATTTTGCTAAAAGATATGTTGAAAAGCCTACTGAGTGATTGCTTTCTTTGTGATGCGTTGTACATTAATAAACAGCAACTGTGTAAAATTACTCAAATTACAGTTTTGACCTAAAAACCCAAAAGGGTGAATCCAAAGGGGTTCAATGTACCACTTTCAAATATAAATTACACATAAACTCCGTTAATAAATGACGTCTAATATTTAGAAGGGAAAGGATTCTGGAAAATTTTTTGAAGGAGAAATTATGAGCGAAATTTTGCTTCACGTCATTTATGAATATGGCTGACCATCTGCTTGGTTTTTCAGAGGACAGTCCTCTATTTTTTCATTTTTAAAAAATAAAAAAAAGATTTGTAATGTTCTAATTCGTCCAGAAAACGAATAAAACTAGTCGACATGGGGAATGTCCTCTATTTTTCTTGAAAATGTCTGGTAACCCTATTTAAGAATGGTTCCTTAAAGGGACAGTTTGCTTATTACGTTATGGAGTAATGATTTTTTTTTTCAAAACAGAACAATAGAATTCCTAGGAAAGCTATAAGAATAGAATCTCCTTTAACCACCTCCCATCTCCCCCCATCTCCCTATCCAAACGCAATAAGTGAACTGGCAAAAAGAGAAGAACACTAAAAGCGATATAATGTCCATGGAAATAAACCCAGATTTTCGAATTAATAGATGCTGGATCTACCTAAACCCAAGAAGTGAAATCAGAAATTTTTCGATGGGGGGTGTGATTTTTATTCCAAAAACCCTATCAAAATGAAGAAAATTTTCCATATTTTCCAAATTTCCAGCTTACCTCCAAAATTTTTTCTGGATTCGCCCCTGCCTCAAGATGTACCTTTCTAGCATTTATCATTTTCGATATTTTTTCCGAAACTTATGA
Source organism: Chironomus tentans (assembly GCA_963573255.1). NCBI lineage: Eukaryota > Metazoa > Arthropoda > Insecta > Diptera > Chironomidae > Chironomus > Chironomus tentans. The sequence continues at coordinate 13,790,827 of OY754303.1, forward strand.
AAATAATTTAGTTTTCTTTAAATGCTTCACTTCAACAAATCTACCAGCTTCCACGAATCCACAACTTGCCTATTTTTGAATTCCCAATTTTTTCCCGTCTCCCTTTTTTTCATTATGTCATTGCACGTAGACGAGAGTCACATTTTTTGTGTGTATTTGAAATTCTTGTTTTGAATATACAACATAAAAGTTTTTTTTTGATACTTTTTTTCAGATAAAATACGAAAAAAAGCTTAAATAAATTTTTTGGAGCTAGAAGAAATTTACAAACTCAATTATGAAAGTTTTATGTTTCATTCTCCATCTGAACACATAAATATCCGAATTATTATCCAACATGTTTAAAAAAATTTATTTTCTAAAAACGAGAGAGAAATTTCCTTCTAACAATGTCCAACTCACATCAACAATTTATTTATAATAGGATCAGAAAAAATGTTTTTATATCTATTATCATGTTTTATTCTGAACTTTCTTGCTTATCTCGTTCATAATATTATGACAACTTTATTATGTTGTCCTTGCTTGTATTTTTCATACAACTGTCTACAAACTTGCTGCTCTATTGTCCGATGATCTCACGCTAGCTAGAATTATGAAAAATTGAGTTTATATATTTTTTTGTTCTGCCAAAGCACTCAAGACTATTCATGACTTGATGTCATGATTTGCAATTGACATTTTTATTCTAAATTTAGTTTATTTAATTAATTTTCATGATTGTCTGTATGAAAGAATTTTGTGAATTGAAGATTTGAATTATTTTTATGAAAAATATGTAAAATATTTTTTTGTCATCAATAATTTTGAAAATTGAGGCAAAAAGGCTGGTAATGGACGTATTGTTACTGAAAATGTGATAAATTAGTGTAAAATCATGGCATGCATAGGGGTCGTTCATAAAAGGCATGACTCAAGAAACAGTATTTTTAGACCCCCCCCCTTCTGTCACAAAATTTTCATTAAAAAAAGATTTTTTTTTGTGTTAAACAGATCCTCCTACCTGAATTTTTAAAATTAAAATTAAATTTTTTTAAAAATTAAAATTAAATTTTTTTAAAAATTAAAATTAAATTTTTTTAAAAATTAAAATTAAATTTTTTTAAAAATTAAAATTAAATTTTTTTAAAAATTAAAATAAAATTTTTTTAAAAATTAAAATTAAATTTTTTTAAAAGTTAAAATTAAATTTTTTTAAAAATTAAAATTAAATTTATTTAAAAATTAATTTTAGAACTAGGGGGTCAAGTCTTTTGGATTAAAAAAATTATTTTTTTATGATTTGAATCTGAAATTTTAGCGACTAATCCAAAGTCAATAAGAAGCCAAAATAATAATTTTTTTTCATCAAGTAGTCTAGAATTCAAATTTTATTTTTAAAAAAAGTATTATTCGTGAGTTCAGAGGACTTGGAGATGGGATAGAGTTTCGTCAAGCCACCAACCCTTCCTCTGGCTATCTGTCTATGCAGGCGCATAGCCAGAGGGAGGATGGGGGACAAATCTCTCTGCTCGTTGGAAAATATCTTCAATTTGTTAGGGTTTTTAAGAAAAAAACCTGAAAATACAAAAAAAAAATTAGAAAAACACGCTCTCGAAAAATTTTTGGCTACGCAGCTGTATCTATGTCATTATAAAACATTATAAATTTTCAAACTTATATATAACTACCGTTTTTTATTTTTGAGTGAAAAATTCCAATTAACATGCCATTTAGGATTCAATCAGTAGAAATATTAGAAAAACAAATTAAACTTTGTTTAAAAATCAATTTTGTAATATTTTTGTCAGGAACCTACTTTCATTATGTCCTTTTATACCAAATAATTGCAGTTTTTTAACAACCAACCTTCCAAATTTTTCATAATTTTTTTCGAAAAATTTCTACCTACACCCCCAAATTCATCAAGTCTGAAAAAAAAATTCATTACGTTAATATTTGCTCTAAAAAATTTTTTAATTGCATTTACATAACTCCAACGTAATTACATGATCATCAAATACAAAAAATCATTGAACAAAATAAAAATTGTATTAAGTAATCTGTTTTATGTATTCAGATACGAAGCTCAAGTTTGAACAATTTGCATAATTGAGCAATTTTTGATGAGATAATCAAAGTTAAAAGGTTGAAAAAAGAAGAAGATTGAAATATTTAAGATGCTTAAAACATTTTGTAATCAATTTTAATCTCAAATGGAATGCTTTAAACTATGTAAATTGCACGTAACAGAGCAAACTCTATAGCTATAGAACAATTTGCTGCATTTTTTTCCTCTGCAGTTCACTTTTTTTTTAAAATCCCATCATGTCGATTTAAAAAAATCCTTTACAAATTTTTTTTTATTAACTCATTCATCTCAAGCTGTATCACCAATCTCAACAATTGTGATGATGGCAATGCCATTATAAAAATAATTCTCTTGTCTTGAGGAATACAAAAAACTTTTTATCGTTCGTAAAAAAATTTTTTGTATTCAAAACTTTCTTCTTTGTTCATTTATTTTATATTTAATATCACACATGATGTTATGGAGTAAAAAGTAAAATTATGAGGGACATGTAGACATGCACAGAAATTGAAATTGAATTGTAGAATATGATATGGGGACTGGAAGTCTTATTGTTAAGGTGGTCATTAAAATTCCGTGAAAACTTTCATGTTTCATAAAGGAAAATTCAAAAATTGAATAATAATCCTGGATTTAGAAGAAAAAAATTAAAAATTTTTAGAGACAACATAAAAAATTCCTGCAGCTCAAAATTCTGAATAAAGCAAAAACATTTTAAATCTAAAACCAAAACTAAGTGACGAAAAGACTTCAAGTCTGGTTCCTTAAAAACCAACCTCAAGAAAATGTATTTTAAATTACATACTTAATATAACAATAGAAATAAAAATTAATTATTTAAAAAAAGAACGAAGGGCGAAGCCAGAGAGGGGTCCAGGCAAAAAAAATTAAAAAATTTGGGACAATCCCAAAAAAATAACGAGCAAATCACTAATTATTGTTGAAGAAAAAGTGTAGTCAGTGAGGGGTCTATACCACAACATAAATTGAAATTAGTACAGAGCAAAAATTTGGATCCCAACAAAAAATTTAAAATGTTTGAGAAAAAGTTCCGAACACTTTTCGAGAGATTGGACCCCCTTTTTGCAGTTTAAGAGAATATTTCATCCCAAGTCCTCTAGAATAACGTATAATACTTATGTACTTCTCAAAACATTTTTTAAAAAAATTCGAATGGAACTTAAATCTTGAAGGGGGTGCCCAGGTACCTAAGCATCACCCTCTTGTTACGCCCATGGGTCCTGGGCTGGAAATAAATTGACGCATTTGTAATATTTTTTGGGGGGAAAACCACTTGAAAAACAAAGTCCTTTTCCATCAGATTTTTTTGCATCGATCACATTTTGAGTAATAATTTTGAATCCTTGAATATTTCTTGGTGAAAAAGTTGTGAGAAAATCATATAATTTATGGTTCTGTTTAGGATAGAATCAAAAGTTTGAATCTGAGTATCTTCTAGAAAATTTCCCTCAATTGTTTTCCCCCCTGATTTGTCTTTGAGATGAAAAAAGGGTTGTCATCTAATTTATGGAATGTTAGACACTCCCAAGCGTATATTATCACAAACAACAGCAAACTTTATTGAATATTCTGTAGATCAGTTGCCAAAAAGTCAAGTTCCTTGATAAACATCATCTGTAAATGACCCCGAAGAAGATGAAATATTCTCCTAAACAGCAAATAATTACACAAAAAATTTTCTCACATAAAATACTAACAAAATATTTTTCGAAAAAATTTCACGCACGAAAAACTTTTCTTCTCTCCACAATTTTTGCTCATTTATGCTTCCTTTGAAAGTATTCAGAACTTTATGTGTGCATGTTGATAAATTGAAAATTATTTTACTTTTACCAACTCAATGATGAAGTTTTCCCATATAATTTCATATTTATAAATCAAATGTTCTTCTGTGTGTTTTTTTCTTCATGTCAGTCATGTCAAGAAAAAATCATCGATAAATTTTCACGCTTTGATAATCAAAGGAACCATTAAAAATGAGAAGATTCTTTGCTTTTATTTTCAACAGAAATATTTATACAATTTTTCTCGTTCCTCGCATGTTATTTTAAAATTTACATCACGTTTTCCATCAATGTGTTCTGTATCTGTCCTATAAATTTCCCGGTGACTTCATTTTTTATATTGAAAATATACGGTACATATGTACTGTACATCCCATGAATGTGATGTAAGTTTTTTTTATATTTTTTTTTATTTCAGAGCCAACAACGGTAGCAAATCATAAAAATTTATCTTGATGCTAATTGAGCCATAAAACACTCTCTGTTTTCACATGCATGTATGCTACTTTTACCTTCAACTGGGGATTTATTTTGTATTTTTCTGTGTCTCATAAATGAGAAATTGGAAGCAGTTGGGTGACGGAACGGTGAGTTTGACTTGTTTGTAATCAATATTTAATTAAATGACCCGAAATTGATCCCAGATATTTTTTTGCTCTCTTGCAAACTTTAAATATTTGAACGGATCGGTAAAAAGGAATATCGAATGCTGTGTACTTTTTTTCCATCCATCCAGTCATCCAGTTGTGTTTATCTTTTTAGTGCATTTTCCCAAAGGGAAAAGACACTATTGTCCGCGTTTTGTCCGTCCGTCCGTCAGTCCGTCCGTCCGTCCGTCCGTCCGTCCGTCCGTCCGTCCGTCCGTCCGTCCGTCTGCCGCTCCACACCGCCTCCAGTTTAAGCTTTTTCGATGGGGTTTTTTGCTTAAAATGTGTGGACTAGGTCAGAGGCAAGAATGACGAGAGATTTTTTTGATCAGTCCAGTAGAAGGTTAATTAAATTAACTTTTTTGAAAAAATTACTTACGTTTTACGTACGTATTTTTTACGTAGCCCTTAAAAACGTGACTTTTCTTACAATCTTCCGGCCAGGGTTCGAGCCCCACTCCGAGCAACTTTTTTTTTGTACTTTTTTACACTTTTTTGACATTTCATGATGTGTTATGATAAAATTTTCCATTTTCAGATTTTTCCTGACATTTTCCGAATTTTTTAACAACATTATGTTTAAAAACATTATGATTTTTATTTTTCAAATATTTTTTTACCGTTATTTTTTCAAATATTTTTTGACCGTTATTTTTTCAAATATTTTTTGACTGTTATTTTTTCAAATACTTTTTGACCGTTATTTTTCAAAAACTTTTTGGCTGTTATTTTTTCAAATATTTTTTGACCGTTACTTTTTCAAATACTTTTTGACCGTTATTTTTCAAATACTTTTTGACCGTTATTTTTTCAAATATTTTTTGGCCTTTATTTTTCAAATATGTTTTGACCGTTATTTTTAAAATATTTTTTGACCGTTATTCTTTTTAAAAACTTGTATTTATTATTCTGGGCGTTAGTGTTTTATGCGTTAGTTTTCTTTTTCATTACTAGTTTTTTATACGTTTAGATTTCTGTGCACAGTAGTTTTAAGAAAATGCACTTCCGTCCGCAGCCCGTGGACGCATTACTAGTTTTACTCGTCCGAAAAAAGACCAATGTTAAATTGATGAATTGAATGAAGGAAATGTTGCGATGGTGGGGTTTGTTTATCATCCGAACGGTACCTTTGATTCTTATTTTATTTATTCTATATCCATCGCTCTACCTGCCTTTATCGCATATTCTGTTTGATATTGGTACGTTGCCTGAATTCAGCTAAACAGCTTTAATATTCATGAAAACAAATTCTCTTTTTTAAAAATTACAGCAAAGTTGCCAAGCAACAGATTACAGAATGATGAAAAATGACACAACTTACTGGAAGTAATCTAAATCTTATTTTACGTTGAAATGCTTCTTGTTATTACTTCTGTAGCGTTCAAAGAGATTTGCCTTTCAGGTTTCTTAAAGTGCTTTTTTGGCTTTAAATCTCCTGTCGTCAAGAAATATATCTTAATTCGATCTTATTAGTTTTAACAGACACACCCTTAGGTAGACTGACCATCTACTTGGTTTTTCCGAGGACTTTTTGAAATTTGTCTTCTATCCTCTGAAAGGTTAAATTTGTGCTCTATTTTCATAAACTCTTCTCTATTTTGGTTAAAATGCCCTCTAATTCCAAAATTTGGTTCCTTTATACTAGATCAGATGAACTCAAGTGCCGAACCAAAAACAAAAAAACGTCGACACAAAAATTTGATGAGAAATTTTTTTGATCCTCTATGTTTTCAAAAAATATCTGGTCACTCTATCCTTAGGTCAACAATTTTGTTTTCTCATTTTAAAACTCTTTTCCTTCAATTTCTTACAAAAACTTTTCCGCCAAATGATTCAATTGATGCAGATAGCTTTACAGTTTTATTTACTTATCGCTACTTCATTCTGTTTGATACTTCCCTGAATACTTCAGTATCGAAAAACATCTTGTGGGCTTTAAAGAATTTCTCGGAAAATTCCTAACAAAAGAAAATACATTCTTTTAACCAAGAAATTCTTTATGTCAATAGCCATGTGTGCCTTTTTTTCTTCAATATATTTACTGATATAAAATGATGATAGCAGCATTTTGTTTTTGCTTTTTTTATAGATGGAAAAGAAGAAAGAATTTTATGCCTTAAAGCACTTTAATGCTCCATTTTTTCATCATATTACTTGGAAATTTATCAAAAATATTTTTTGTGGACCGAATTTCCTCAAGAACCTTGAAAAAATATTTAAGAAATTTCTGATTGCAGAAAACGAAAACAACTTCAATTCACAATACAGTGACACTGATGCCAATATTAAAAATTGTGTAATATTATCAAAGTTGGTTAGAAAAAATCAAAACAAAAGTGATTCAAATTCGTGATATTAAGGAATGCATCGGTAAACATCAACTATATGGCTTCAGTCAAAAATATGATCAATCAAATTTCAAACAAAGGAATTGAAGCGTTTCAATTGTTAGAGGATATAATGGAATTGGCAATTAATGGATGCTATACAAACGAACGCTAAAGCAAGGACAAAAGCTCAAAATTTTTAATTAAAATGTGTTAGTACCGATAGCTTGAAGCCCATCGAAATTATTCTCCGAGTGACACAAATGAAGAAGTTGCCGTCAAATCTGTTAAGGCTCCACCACGGAGTGATTTATTAACATCAAATGGAATCTATCTCCTTAGAAACATCCAATTAACTGCAATACACTTAACCGGTCATACGTAGTCATTAGGGAACCCTTACGTCGACGTTATAACGGTAAAACACGTTATAACGGCACTGATGGTGTCGTAAAGACAAAAACTGTTGTTTGACGCAGTGTGTTGCTCGGAGATTGTTGCTGAAATCATATTGATGTAGTGCTTTATATAACAATAATATCTGTGGTTAGAGCATACAATATTTTATCAAAATCCATACATACATCCCAGGACTTATGGAAAATTATGCTTCCAAAAATAACCCATTGGCTAAAAAGCATCTGACATGTTACTAATTTTTATGTCAGAATTTTTTTAATTGTCAATCAACAATCTACATGAGGATCTCGTTTACTTCCTTTTTACATTGTGATTTTAATTTCAGTGATAACAATGATCTAATAAAAGGTTGTTACTGTAACAAAAAAAGAGATCATTTTGCTACCAAATGTTACGTTTTGGTAGTAAAAAATAATAAAAAAGATCCCACACATGCGAAAATACGAGAAAAAAAGCGTCCCCAATCCTGACTTTTAGTCCTTCAGTCATTTTTGTTTATGATTTTCATTTCACTTTTTGTGCCCATCAGGCAAATGAGAATCTATCCCAATTGTTTATGAACCTTTTTTCCGTATTTTGGCTTGTCCTTTACATTTCCATTTATAAATGGTCAGAAAGTAAATACAAGATGAGGGGCGAAGAAGAATATGAAGGTTGTTGTTCTCTAACCTTGTCCTCACTTCCTAGAAGATGTTTTGTGTTTATTTCTTAGAAATTTATTTTCATCGGACCGGATTGTTCATGTTATTAACCGGTCTAGTAACAATATATTGTAATCATTAATGCTTATATAAACACATTTATCATGATATATATTATTGATTATGTGATAAGTCCATGTTACTACAAAATGACAATGAGAAAGTTAACATGACTACACAATTGAAATTTGATTCCTTCATGCAATCAAGATCGTAAAGTTTATTAGATAAGACAGGGAATTTTCAAGGATAAACTTATCCGGTTGAGCTGTTACTCTAATGGGAATAATTCAGTGTGTCGTTTGGAATTGACAGTTATCAATCGATTGAGGTGATTTATCTTCAGAGTTAAGCATGAGAAGTTTCTGGTTTCTGGAGATCTAGGCCAGCATAACCTCATGGCATTCCTAGCTTAAGATGGAATTTGTACAATGTTTAATGATAATGCTATGCCCTTGGGTCTAGCTCATACATTTGTGATAACAACATTTAGAGAATTTTTTAAGCTGTTCAGAAAATCTGAATCTTTATGAAATTTTGATGACCACCCTACTCTTGGGCCCCGGCCGACAAAAACCCTTGTTACGCTGACTTAGTCTCTCAATTGCCATAATCAGTTGACAACAGCTGGTAAGTAATCAAGACAATAAGAAACAACAAACTTTCGGAAAGACAAACTTTATCAAAAGCTTTAAAAAAACTCTGTGAAAGTTGAAAGAAGATTGTGTAAGTAAGCAGAACGAGAAGTGAAAAAAGAACAATATTTCAGGAATACAGAAAAAAGTATTCAATTTGATGAAAAAACAACTGTCAATAAGTTGCTGAACAAAAAGTAAAATTCTTTAGAATAAATTGGATAATTTTTTGAAGCTTTGACATCATCAGATCAGTTTTCAAAAGCTGAATGTCTCTAACTTTTCGAGAAATATTTAAGAAGGTACACAACAGTCTTATCATGATTCATACTCAGCCTACACATCAACACACAATTTTAGACGTGACGAAAAATGTAAAATAGAAAATGAAATTAGAATTAATTAAGTTTAGAATAATAGTAGTCACAGTAAAGCTCATAAAATCTTTTAAAGGATCTTAACATACCCATCAACCCACACTTAAAAAAAAGATTCATCCTCACATGTGCGAATGAATGAGATTTATATGACATGACAAAAATCTCTCTGTGTTTATTATCTCTATCGTCTATTGTCTTATTCCCCATTCAGATGAGCAAGTTGTGATGGTAAAAGTGTTATCATCAAAATGTATTAAATGAATTCTATGTCATGCCTGCCTGTTTGTCTGCCTAATTCTCACTAGAGATTTTTTTTTCTTCTTCATCTTTTTTCACTTTAAGCTTTAAGCATCTACATAGTTGAGTACATTCAGCATATCCATATCAAGTTATCATGTTAACGATACGAAAAAAATGCCAGTTATTTGTTGGGGGATAAAAATCCACTTCTCAACTGCACGATATACACAAATGTACATGCAAATGGTATTGGAAACAACAAGTAAATATGAATTTTAGGTTAGATGCTTTTTGGGACATCCAAAAGAAATTTCGAGAAATGAATTGGTGAATCTACTAGTGCGGGTGGTCACTTTTCCTGGGTGTGTAGATTTAGATTAGAAAACAGAATCTTAGTCTCTAAATCTCCCTTTTTGAGGATAAAGGCTCGATTCATTTAAGAGACTGAGACTGATTTTACAGATCCAGGGTCGTGTCCAGTAAGGTTCTCCTCGACGAATTTATTCTTCAATTTGCTAGGGTTTTTCGATAAAAAAATTCCAACCCTCCTCCTCCACCTAAATTTTTGCGACCAAACAAATAAAAGTTCAAATCGAAAAATTTCTGGTTACGCCTCCCGAACAGATTTATTTTGATGACTATAACAAAATTAGATTAGACATTAAGAAGAAACTAAATCTTCAATACACACACTCAAAAAAGTGGATGTGTTCAGACAAATTAAAGTGGACATAAGCACCTACACAACATGACGAGTCAAAGAATTGGATAAAGCAAAATTGTGAGCTGTTTGTTTGCATTTTTTGCTACTCGAGCTTGTCTCAAGTAGCTTTAAACCTTTTTGATTGTGGAAATGGAAATGGCGTGTGAATGTCAAGCGCAATTAGTCGAAAAAAATTGCTTAAGAGACCGTTTGTGTCTCATTATGCTTGTTACCGTATGATGCTTTGAGATTTTCAGGAAATTAATTTACAGAAAGTCTTTGGTTGCCTTGGTTATGTATTTTCACTGACTTAGAGATTGTATAAGGGTTGTAGCAACATTTAGGGGTTCAAAATAAACTTTAAGCCACCAGTTTTAACTTTTTTGTAAATTCTTCAACAATTTTGTATTAAATTTGGACCCCATTGCCATTGGACTCAAAATCAAAGCATTTTCATCAAAGTTGCATAGGCTGGCATCGGCGATCGTGCTACCGGCTTACCGAGCCAATCGCCGCAGTTGTCGCTGATTTTTCGCAAACGGAGAAGATCTGAAGGTAATTGGACGTTTTGCTACTCTGATTTACATAATTAAAGAATAAGATAAAATTCCAAAATTCACAACTATCGTAGTAACAAATGCGATAAATTGATATCTGTCACATACAATCTTAATCCGTATCACAAACTAACTGTGAAAATATTTTTCTATGGACTTAAATATTTCGATTGTATGTCCCATGTTTGCTGATATCTGAAATGTCATGAGCTGTGATAATCCCTGAATTTAATATTTTCAATGAACATTTGCTGTCACTTTCCAAATATTTTCAAACGTAATCACACCATACTGCATGTATATTTACTTTGTAAGCATAAATATAAACATCTACACGTATGCGTATTATGATGTGGTAGCTATGAGCAAAAGCATTCATTATGATGACAAAAATTGTCTTTATTAATCCCAATATGTGTACCTACAGTTCATGAAAGCATAATAAAGTTGTTAATAAGAAGATACTAAGCAGGAAACTAAATAATGGTAAGAGTATGGATGTAAAAGGAAGGGAAATGGAAATAAATATAAATAGGATGATACAGAATGATGAGGGAAATGAAATCAAAAGATGTATCCTGAAGAAGTTATTGCTTTTATTATCAACATATCTTGAAGAATTTATTAAAATTGTTAGTCTGGGAAATTTTGTTAATAAAGATAATTTGTATTTTGAGGCTTAGTTGGACATGCATGATTGGATTTACATGATATAGAGGCAATTATTTATTATGTCTAAAATATTAGGGGTGTGAAGATGTTGGAGAAGCTGCATGTAATCAAAAAAAATTATTTTATAAATAAATTTTGTGATGGGGGCTTAAAAATCTTACATTATGATTGACATCACTTTTGAATTACCCTTTTCGGACCCCTTTCGGACTTAAAATGATGAAAAAGTACATAAAAATATTATTTCAAAGCTAGGTTATTGACTTTTGACCAAAAAGGGAGACATGTTCCAATTTTAGCCTTAAAAAAGTGGCGCAAGCTAAAATTTATAATATTTTTAACAAAATTTATGAGAATCCGAGAATATTGGCAAAAAACTAGAATTTTAGAACCCCCTTCCCAACTCTGTCACAAAGCTTTCATACAATCATTTTTATTAAATCGTCAGACCCCTCTTCCCTATAAAAATTTGACGACATTTACGAACGACCCCTAAAGTATTTGAAAACGCGGGAAACTTTGAGTCCATATCAATTTTAAGACAGCTCAAAAAAATGTATTCGTTCAAAAAACGCAAGACAGCAGGATCCAACAGCAAACTTTAAAGTAGCATCAAAAATTTATCTTAAATGGATCGGTTATTGTCTTATTCCCTCGAGTCATTATTTTTGTTCACTGTTTTCAATGCAAATACAAATAATATCAATTTTCAAATCAACAGAGACCTTCTACGAATTATGTTTTAAATATTTACAAAAACATTGAAGAGCCCCAAGTGGACATTTATCAACAAAAATTCAAATTCATCCTACTGAAAATTTCTGAATTGAACATTCAACTGATATCAACAAACGTGTCGTCAAATACAAACTCAAAAAAAAAATCTTTTCAAATAGAAATAATTCCAAGCGTAACATTTGCTGACTTTCTTCACTACTTGTTATCTCATGATTCAACAGTAAAGATTTCTTTTCTTTAAATATTGAATAATCTGACGTAAAACATTCAGTAAATAGAAGAAAAAAAAATATCCTTGAAAAGTTTTCTTCTTTCTTGGCTTTTTGTTGGTTTTTGGGGATCATTCGCTTATGAAGTCGAACATTTGGGGAAAGTCAGGAACAGTGATGTAGAATGAAATTTTTCAAGGGGTGTCCGACCTTTGGGTCTGGACTTTTTTCTCATACATTCTTAATAATTTAGGATGGGTCTGAATTTTTCCTCTCAATTTTAAATTCAAAGATGGGGGTTCGACCGCATCCTGCTAGCCTAGGGCTATATTTTAGAGTAAAGAAGGCTTGAGGCTGAATTTTAAAAATTAAGATTTTCCAGTCCGCTTTGGGCATGCATTTGGGTCAACTTCCCAAAACTAAAAAGGCATCCTCATTCCTATCTAACATAATTTATAAATAACCCCATATAGACTCTCTGGTAGGAACAAAACTCACATTATTTTCCTCATTTTTCCTTATTTATTTACTTTTTTTCTGCTTTGCCAATGAAATATAAAAAAGTCATTTGCATTTATCAACAAGAAAGACAAGAAGAATAATACAAAAAAAATGTATAAGATGGGACAATTTGCTGAACATCATGTCATGACTCATGAATGAAAAAAACATAATGTAGGTGGAGAAACAATAACATCAGCAAAAACAGCGCTTCGAAAGTCCAATGGAGAAAAAAAAATAAATGAAAATTCGGGAAAAATAACAATGTTAAAATCTGAGGGCGAAAAAAAAATTTAAGGAGTCACAATGACAACGACAATTTCTCGCGTTCTTTTAAAGATGTATAATTGATGAAGGCAAAATTAGTCAATCAGAAATGTAAAAGTGAGTGATGTTAAAAAAAGAAGAATGATATTAAATATCAATTGAAATTTGATAATAAAGGTTATGACATTTAAATTCATTGAAAGAAAATATTGAAAAATGTGCTGTAGAATCCAATTATTTCTTTAAAACAATTGATAAAAAAATATATTTTGTTTTTCGATAAAAAAAAAGTTAAAATGAAAATGAAATAAAAATTAGATTAATTAAGATATAATTGTGTGAGATAAGAATCAGGGGCGTCAGAGGGGTATTTAGGAAGGGGTTTTGGAGATCAAACCCGCTTTTTGGGATTTTTTTTTTCAATTTGCTAGAATTTTTTAAGAAAAAATTCCAAAAAATTTTCCGGTCCATATAAAAAAATTCAAATTTCAAAAAAAAATTGGGGGAGAAGAGAGGGGTTGTTCACGATATTATTGTTTATAGGCACGAATATTTTCAAATAAGTTTCATGAAAACTCTCAAGACACACCAGTAGATCACTGTATCCTGCTTAAGACCCACTGTTCTATAGCCTACAACCAAGGATTATGGATGGTGATTGAAAATTCGAGTTCGAATTTTCAATCACTTTTTTTTAAATAAGTTTGTGCGGGAAAAAATTTCGAAATTTTTTTTGTACGTTACAAAATTTTATAATTTCTTGTATTTACAGCTTTCAACTCATTTTAATGCTTCAAATTCATTATGTTTGAAGTTAATTTACTTAGATTAGTCTTCGTTTTGTCCATATAAAGAAGAAATTAAAAGATTTTGTTTCACAAAATTTTTGATTGTAAACAAAACAAACTTGTTTACATTTTTTGGAAAAAAATTTTGTTTGCAAATTTATCGCTTATTTAAGGGATAAGTAAAGCCTAATTAATTGTAAAACATGCTTTATAGTGTCATAATGCTGATTAAGCACTTAATTATTAGCAAATTTTTGAGATTTACAAAAAATTCAAATTTCGAAAAGTTCGAAAACAAATCCGAAAAAAGTTGCGGGAAAATTTAAATATTTTTCGGTTTAACGGAAGACCACTTGATCCATAATCCTTGGGCCTACAATTGACGACTCTGGCTACGCATTTAAGGGGGGGGGGGGGGTTGGTGGAGTGAATTTTTTTCAGTTAAAAACCCTAGCAATTTTAAATAATTTTATTGTTTGAGCGAATTTTTTCTGAAAGGGAAATTGTGATTTGACGAACGAAAAACTGCCCAGCCTAATTCTCTCTAGGATATACACCTTGATGTTAAGGTATGGCTGGTTACATCATTAGATCTTTGTTGCAATTTTAAAATACCAAAGCACTAGACTCTAAAACGAGAGATAAAAGAGATAACCAAAAAAGGTCATGTTTTAAAAAAGCTTCTCTAAAAACTTCTTGTGTACGCCCCTGCTACTGTCCCACCGACTCCATTTCAGCATAATTCTGCTTTGATACCTTAATTAAACAGCAAGTCATCACCGTTCAATTATTGCACTTTTCTATTATTACGCTAATCGCCCATCACAATGATTTCAACCCACAACAGTTCTCAAAAAGGTAGAATATCAAAATAAAATCTCTTTAGGCGATCAAGTGTAATGAATTACATTTCAAAACAATAATGCACAATTTAATGAAATTCTACGATGTCAAATCATCAACGCCCTCTGATTATTTTTTGAAAAAAAGTCAACAACAGCTTTACAAAAAAAATTATCTCATTCAACTTTATCAGCTTTCATAATCCCAACACGTATTAAAATTATTCTATTACATTGGTCACAAGCAACAATTTTCGGAACAAAAAAATAAAGAAGTTTATTAATAACGACGACATTTTCCATTATGGAGACAACAATTTGATCAGCATTTTGGAAAGGATTTCTGCTTGTTAAAATTATCATTGTATGAAGAGAAGACTCTTAGTATCCACGAGAGTATATTGTACATGATTACAACTTCTGTAGACATAACGTAATGGTTATGTTCATTATGAGCAAACACGAATATAACATGTAATCCAATGTGACCCTCTGCTCGACTCTTATTATGCAGGATTGGATTTTTGGAATGTGAAAACAATTTCAGAAGACACTGTACTAAGGTGGATCACAAAATGATGGGAATTATTATCCTTGAGGACTAAAAAATGCAACAACATAGCAAATGGGAGGTGACAGTCACTTAATTCTTGGCTAAGGCACCAAAAACCCTTACAAAGGCACTAGAAATGTCCAACCGTGCAACCATAAATCGTCATTCATGCCAGATTCACAAGAAGCAGTTGATCAACTCTGAATGAATCTCTAGAATCCATAAAATCACTCGAAACAGCTCAAGCATCAAAAATTGAATTTCTGAAACTACAATACAAGTCCATTATCCATAAATCTACATCACTCGAGATAATCGATGAATTTTTCAACACCTTTTGCCTACAAGTCTTCGTAATATCTCTCCAACCGCATATTATCAAAAATGTGTCAAGTATGGCACAATATTTATGACGAATGACAATGTCGTGCAATTCATGCGAAAATTTATTAAATTTGCCATCATGAGTCTGCTCAATAGAGAGAAAATATGATTTATATGGCATAGCAATTGCTATATATTCTCATACTTTCATGCCCTCTTATTCTTCATCATGTTGAGTAGGTTTTCTTCAATGGTTCATTGAACGATTTTTTTACTTTTTCCATCTGCTGCGTATATAAAAAAGTAAAGACAATTGTATGTGATGAACTTGATGTTAGCAAATACAAAAGGCATAAAGAAATGAACGATTGCTTTATTAATGAAGACATAATCATGAAAATGTTAGGAGTAGTATTAAAAGCCATAAAGTTATCTATATCTTTGTTTTATTTTATTGCTTTATTATATTTGGCTACTTCCTTTAATATTCTTCTTTATTGAGTAAGAAAGCATAAAGAAGGAAATTAACGGATGGGGAATCATAAATGTAATATCACACGAGTATCACGTCAAGAATTGTAAATTTATCATTTTTTGTATTTTATTACATGACCGTAGAAAAGAAAAAACTTTTTTAGGATATATGATGAAAAAGTGCAATTCATCATCAGATGAGAGAATTAGGTCACAGATGTAAGCAGCTAAATTACTTTTTCGGAGTTATTCTTGACACCTGGATATTGCTTTTGAGATGTGGACTAGGGAGTGTGAAAAGCTTAATATCTAGTTTGGGGATTGTTCATCAATCATGTTTAACATGAAGGTTTAAAGGCCTTTTGGAAGGACTTTTTATCAATTTTGAGGTTTGAGGTGAAATTTTGGGTGACAATCGTTTCTAGTAACAACATTTAATGCTGAATGATACTTCAAATAAACTAATGTATAGAGGTTTTTTTACAAGGGGGATAGGATGCTAAAAATGGCCTTTTTTGACCCCTTCCCCATCTTCGTAACAAATTTTGTGAAAAAATTTGAGAAAAAAATAATATGAAGTGCTACTAAACATTGACCCCCTTCACCCTCCCTCAGCATAACGTAATATCCTAACAACCCCTTACTAGACGACATTTGTAAACAACCTTTTGAGTTTGCTCAATAAAATATTGGATACATAGACACCCTCTCGTTGCTGCCGCATAATCTTCATATAAAAATTGAATAATGGACTGCAAGACAACTTCAGACCCAACCCTTCAACATATGTTTTGGGTATCATTAACGAATAACCTCTTAGAACAGTGTTTCTTAGGCTTTACTCCACAATACACCGAGGTGTGTCGAAAAAATATTGGCAACACACTAAATTCACATCAGATGGCAAAAGGCTCATGTGCCTAACTGAAGTAATTCCTAAAAAAATTAATGGTGTATAGCAAAATTGAATATGAAATTTGTTGCATGCTAAGAATTTACTAAGTGTAGGACAGTCCCATATTTTTGGTCCATTATAAAATTGTAAACTCAGGAAAATTTCTTCTTTAAAATTGAAATTTTCCTGGCGTACCCCTCTATATTTTAGAAACCAATACTAGCCTAATGTCATGATATCCCAAAAAAATCTAGTCATGATTCGAACCCCTCAAAAATTGCTTAATCATCAACCATAAAATCAGTATCTATCCAAGAATAAGTAATTTACAGTGCCAATTTCTTTGCTATATCAAAAAGCCTTCAAGCTTGCTCTAAAGCCTTTCACTCTCTACACCTTTATTAGGTAAAACAATATTTTTGTGAAATAATCCAATTTTTTGAGGCTCTGAAATAGGAGCTTTGACCCTCTGAGATATTTTAAGCCATCCATTTACCTCGATAAGTATTTTCAAAATATAAATCAAGTGATCCTTTCTACCTTCCACTCTATAATGTACCTTTTTGTTTCTTCTTGCATCCTATTTATATACGTATGGATAAATATCTTAAAAGCAAAGCTGGTATGAGACACAGACGTTCACAATGAGTGAGAGAGAAAAAAGTCATCTAACCATGAAAATTACATTTTATGTCACGTGCAAGGAATGTTAATTATGTGTGTGTATATGTATGTGCTTCAGTGAAAGAAGAAATTTTACTTTTACACATTCGGAATGGCTGAGAAGTTATAAAAGACGATATATTTTATTTACGAGTTATGTGTGGCTTACCAATTTTTTTTTCTATCATTTTTATTATGGTAAGATTCGCACGACAATTTTTGAGACATAAAAAAGAAAGCATACATATTTTTATTTTGGTACAGTCAAATACATTCGCATATGTGTACGTACATAAAATATAAATTTTTGAGTGTATAGAAAAGTTATTAGGTTAGCCCATGAGCTACTCAGCCAGAGGAGCTTTCATTTTGAGAATGTGAAAAACAATGACATAAATGGGAAATTATGTAATTTATGTTCTTTTCCCTTTTTCTCTCATTTCTATCTCCATCTCACTCACTCGAGTCTCTCCTTTTTTTATTTTGATGATGGCAGTAGCAATAATAATGTTCACTTTATTTTATTTTTATTTTCTTTGTAATTTAGTGAGGCGTGCGAGCACCAAAAGTTAAGTTGGTGAACTTTCGAGTGCATTTTGAAAATTTAGAGCGCATTGATGGAGATGAGAATATTTTTAGAAAGCTATAGGAGCTACTTTTGGAAACTTCTCAGGGGGCAAATTAATTGGTTTAAAAAAAATTCTAGAAGACACCCAAACTCAAACTTTTGGTAGTATCTTGAGCAGAATCATAAATTATAAGATTTTCTGACAAGAAAATTATTCAAAATTATTCAAAACTTTTTCTTATTTGATTACTAGATATTATTTCTAAGAATCTGTTAATGATTTCAAATCACAACTCTAAGCTGAGGGGGTCTGGAGCAACTCAGACCTTTTTCCTTCTACCCATGGCTACACTCTTGGTTCAGCTCGAAAAAATTTCAAAATAAATGACTTCGTAATAATTAAGCATAAACGTTGTACAAACAGTTACTCAATGTTGCGATCCATTATTCCAATGGTACTCAAACTATGTTCCACGACACACTACTGTGTTGCGCAATAAAAATATAATAAGGATCAAAATACTGTATAAGTGTGTCATGCTCTGAAAAGTTTAAGAAGTGCTGCATTATTCCAAAAGTCCGGAATCGTGACGCTAACGTTGCTACGCCAACGACCTTAATAATTGTTACTACAAAAAAATTTTAATTTAAAAAGCACAGCAATTTGTTAGCAAATGAATCACATCAAACGTTTTTTTAGCCACGTGAATGATGATGGCAAGCGCCACATTAAAAAAAACTTGTGAAAATAGATTCGGATTTTGGCTTCATTAAATTATGTCAATGTGCTTATCACATCAGTTAGGTATTCATTACATTAGTTAATTTATATAATGGTTATTATGTTTCCAAAAATTCTGAATTTCTATTTATTCACTAATTGTGAAAAGAATCAGCACAACTAAAATTTTGTTGAGAGTTGTAATCAGCTTAAAATAATTGTAAATGGGATTTGTTTAGTTGCTTTAATTTCCCATCAAATGTTGTCATTTACTGGAGGATTGTTCATAAATGACGACCATGTTGCTATTATTTTTAGTTATCACGAAGCTTCAAAATCCTAAATAATGAACCTCATTTAAGAACGACCCTTTAAAACTTTCATAATAAAATTTACTCAGTAATATTCATTAAATTAATGAAGTCTCTAATTGTAGTTTAATTTAACAACAGTGATAACAACACAAAATTTTCATTACAGTAATTGTGAGTCCGACAACACAAAAATACAAACACATTATTCCATGCCAACACTTCATGTGAAAAGGGCATTAGCCGTATGTGAAAGAAAACTGTTACTTGTTCATACAGTCAAACAGATACACTCTATAAGAATTGTAACCCATATCATGGAACATTTTTATTGGATTTATTATTTACCAAAAAAAATTCCACATAATGTTCGTGCCTTCATTGCTTCATTGCCTTTTCCTCGGCATTACTTGCTCGCTTGCTGTGATTATAATCTATAAAAGCTCTTTCACTTCTTCAATAATAACTCACAATATATGTGTACACTGTATTCCCTTACTCACTCACTTATTCGCAGTAAGTATTTGTGCATTTATATGGATGAATGATGGTGTCACAAGATATCATACACATAAACATGATGTAGTAGATAAAATATGAGAGGAAGGGCATGCGAGGTAATTAGTTTCTTATTACCCTCCATCATCATCATCATAATCTTCAATTTACTTTTACTTTTTATTCATCACCATCATATCAAGACGAGAATAAGAAGGATGGATGAATTTTCTTCAAAATGGGTGGGAATTATTTAATATCTCGTTTAATTTGGTTAGGGGTTGTGATTTTTGGCTTTGAATTTTAAAATCGGTTGTGAATTATTAATTGGGGATTGAAGAGTCTGAGTCTTAACTTGACGAAATGTCAAGGTGTCTTATCGTTATGGCTTCTGAGATATTGGCAAATACATCGTTGGTTCATGAGCTTTATGTGCTTCTTTACTCTAACTTGCCTGAAGGGTGGTAAGGGTCAGAGTTATCCTATGGTTCAATTTTTCGGTATGCCTCTAAACTAGGGTATAATTTCGAGGATTTAAGTTCAAAAAAGTTAGATTTTGCCCTCATTTTTACACGATTTTGCTCAAGTAAGTCTAGTAAAACTTAATAATTCAATGATTATCTTGAATAATCTTTGCACAGATAACTAGTCAAAATCCTATGAAAACCTGTAAAAATTTTTTATTTTCTAGGGTATAATCTAGGGTAGAGGTAGTAACTAGGGGTACTGGTACCCATAGGCTTATTATTTTCTGAGCAATTAACCATAGTAATTTATTCGAAGGTTCAAACTTTATTTAAATGAACATCTGCATACCCTAGAATATTTGCGAGAAACTAACGACTTCCACTAAATTTCACATTTTCTAAACAGTCGACCATTCAATCTTAAGAACCCCCAAAAATAAGAGAGGCAAAAAAGATCATTAATTTCATGTAGACACACACACATGCTTTAAATGCCTTCTCATTGTACTTAATATAATATAATAAATTAAATTTTGATTGCGTGAGAAATGAAGGTTGATTTTAATTTACATTGACGAGGAAGAAGCAGCAGTCTTAGACATATTTTATGAGGGGAACGTATGCGAAGATTAAGGCATAAATTGAAATCATTTTTGATGGCGTTTCAATCTTAAATTTTAATAATTGATTATCAATCAAATCTCGATGGTGAAGATGGCATCAATGATGCTAAATCCACAACAGATTTATTAGATATGATGATTTTTCAAAGCCCACAAATGTCAGTTCCCTCGAAAATTTATCTTCAAATAAAATGAAATAAATTTCATGGAATTTAATTTTATTGCCGCTAGCAGAATCTCACCGAGCTTTCAAAATGAATTATCGAGTGAGCTCCCTCCAGCGAGTAGAAGAAAAAAAATCATCATAATTACGATTGCGATGATAATAAAACATTTGGAATTAAAATTATTATTTTGTGTCGTTCTCATTCAAAAAATTTTATTTTCACTACTAAACAATGCATGAGTCGTGTAGGCAAAAAAGCGATTAAAAATTGTTTCCACAAAATGGTTTACGCACATTAATATTCATTTATGAACTCACCAACCATGACTATGGCTTATAAATTTTCCAAATAAAAGAAGAAAATGGAATGCAATTCATAAATTTTATTTTCGCAATTAACAGAGAATTTTTTTTATATAAATTATTATTTTTAGATATAAAAGGGTTGCTGCTACAGTAAGTTTCTATTAGAAAATGAACACAGATGATGGGCGGTCTATGTGCCGATGGCTTGTTCAAGTAATTAATTTTTTTTTCTTCTTTTTGCAGTTTATGTTTAAATTTCATAAATTATAAGAGGAAAAATAAAATATTGAGAATGAAGGCGAAACAATAAACAGTAAAATAAACAAAGTGCGGTAACAGCGGTTGATGGCAATATGATACTGTTGCTATGGTGGTAAAGAAGCACGCAATAAATTTTTTATTTAATGTTTTTTTCGCACAATACGCAAAACGAGAGGTCTTTCATTACTTTTATCGTGTTGTTTTTAAAGAATAATTGCTTCTAACGCTTTAAGTGCTTTTTTCCTTCAAGCCTATCAATTATTTGGTATGAATTTTTAAAATTGATATATGATATAGCCTGTATTGGATAGGGTATCCAGAAATTTGTTTGGAAAAATAGAGGACCAAAAATGTCTAGTTTTTGAGTGAATTTTTTGATGTCAAATTACAATAATAGAGGATAGTCCTCTGAAAAACTAAGCAGATCATCAGCCTGGTATTAACTTACATAATCAAATTCATTAATTAGATTTGTGGAATTTTGAACTTACGCAAACAATGCTATCCAGCATGGGTGTACTCAAGAGGGGTCCAGATTTTGAAATTCAGCATCAATATTTAAATATGTACCAATACGTTCAAAAAACCTTTAAACTTCAAAAAACTTATACTCTTAAAATAGACTTAAAACTTAATTAACATTTTTGTAAACTACTGAAGTTATTATATTTGGGCAAGCAATGCTCGAATTTTCTAAATAAATTTTCAAATTTCTGAATTTTCCATGAAAAACTTGACTTTACGTATTTTTACGACTCATCATGGGCTCAAACGTATACGTATTGGTACATATATAAATATTGTTATATAGCTAATGATTCCTTCAAATTAAGTACACCTAATTAATTATTATGAAATTCTTGAAAAAAGAATTTGAAAACTCAGGACCCCCCTTTGGGTACGCCCACGCTATGAGAATATAACTCACTGGACCTGACAAAATATATTTGTCTGATTTTTTTTTTCAATTTTTTACCGTTTTTTTTCAAATTTTTTGTTTGAGTTCGAAAAAATCTAACAAAATGGATGAAAAATTTACGTCCAATGGAGGAAGTCTAGGGGTATTAAAATACACAACTCAAAAATTTTGAATTTTAAAAAGCCGTTGAATTTTTTTACTCATTTTCTTAACGTTTCTATCGATTACACAAAGCATTTAGCTTTGTTATTGTTACAACTGAATAATTACATTAAATTTTCTTTAAAAAATCATATAAAAACGCCTTTTTTTCTTTTTTTTTGGTTTTTTAAGTTTTCGAAACTGGAGTATTTAAGTTGGAATTTTGTATAGCAGACAGACAAATAAGCAATTTTTACAAGTTTATTAGGAAACTTTAACGGTCACAATTCTTGAATTTCCCCCATTGGATTTACGTATGTTGTATTGCCCCTGAATTGCTATCAATAGATTAAATTTTCACATTTTCTGAATACTACCATAACCCCCTACCTGTTGTGAGTTTAAAAGAGCTCTGCATTTTGAGCTGAAAGGACAATTACAATAAAGTTGTGTAAATCAATGAATAATAATTAATTTTAGCATCAAAAGTCACCCAGATACTAGATTAAAATCAATTTATTTCAATACTCCATATGAAATAACATTCCATGTCCTACAAACCGATACTTCAATCCTTCATCACCACCATTGATCCAGAAAAATATTAATTAACATCAGATTTCAAAAAAAAAAATTATTTGACAAGAGTAATTCATTGAACTTTATATTCATATCGATCAATTTTCATGCATTGATGCCTGAAAAAATAGCAACAAATAAAAACGTCATGCAGAGAAGAATTGTTATGAATTTTATTTATTAAACATAATCAATCATTTATGGATTGTGAAAGTGTTTATCAATTTCGAGTTTGCAATAAATTTTCATTTTTTAATACTCAATCACTGCATTTATATGTATCATTTGCTGTAGTCTCTAGGATATGTAACGTACACACCACAGATTATCATATTTTGTGTAATTTTATAGCTTGCATGTATCTCATTAATTATATTTTTTTTTATACTATGAAAAATATTTTTAAACATGTTAATCAAATTCCACATGAAAATAATAATTACTGTTTGCCAATAATAAATTTTTTTGTATCTGTTCACGAGCTTGCGGATTGTTTGGAATGTTTTACGAGTATATCATATTGAAAATAATTTTGAGCATAATCACAATATCAATTTTACAATAATTGGTAATTAAGGTAATAAACAGTATGCATTGATTCTGATAATTGTGTTTTGCGGTTGCATGATATCTTCAGGGAAATTAATGTGACATTGTGCGAAGTCGAAGTTGTTGTTGTTAATTGAGTTATGACAGGATTATTATGGTGTCGTGTGGTTCCTGGAAAATATTTGTCAGCAGGGGGATTAATGAGTTATGCAACAGATGTCATTGCACAGCCATAATTTTTTCTAAGAAATTTCCTAATTACATATTTTTAAAAAGTATTCAGGCATTGTTGAACTTACTGTAATTATCCATCATGTTGACAACTATTTTAGTATTTAATTAAATTGAGATTCAGTGTTGTATTCGCATCAATATCATGCAAAAATTAAGACTCATGACATTTTTTGAATAAGAATATAAGATATCCAGAGTAAGACCTTATCAGACGAAAACAAATTTTAGGTCCAGATACTCAAGCAAGTCATGACTGTCTGAATGTCCGTGGTTTATGTAAGCGTAAAGCAAAAGCAATAGAGTCAGAAGACATAGACTATATAAGGCCATTATGGGACTATGTCCTCTATAAGAATGGATATGGAATCTCCCATAGTAATAAGGAGTCACAGCCATAAGGAAGCACCTTTGACCCTCAGTACAAAAAAATCCAAATAAATTCTGGTACAATAAGGTATTTTTCCGAGTCAGCTGTACTACTTAAGTCAAATAATTCCACAGTCAGAGGTTTGCTGACCCAGACATCTGAATTAACGACACTGAAAATTACATCCACAATTCTGGATGTCATAACATCCTAAAAATGCACACCACATCATCGAAAACAATATTCCATCCACATAATTTTCTCGAGAAATTAATTAAGCATTTTGGTATTTAAATGAATCTGTTACTGCAATTGCAAGACTATAATGAGAAGAGATGTGATGCATAAACAATTTAATGGTATGAAATAATATACAATATGTTTACATCCATGCATATAAATAATTTAGTAACATCACATCATTTATTGCTGCACTAAATTTTTAATCATTTGATATTCGGAATGCAACACATATGCAGTTGGACATGACTTTGTTTGCATGAAAATGGTAAATTTTATTGCAATTTGATATGCCTCGTTGGATTTGCTGCTGATATTTACAAATTGAGTCTGTGATTGAATGAATACGTCCTTTGGGGAATTTCACTCGTGTCACATCATAAAATCCACAAATTTGAAACTGGTTTGACTATTGAATAGCAAAATTTACAGATTGTTCAAGATAATTGGTCTACCTAGAGGTTTAAAAGATGAACAATTTTGAGGATGGTGAAAAATTACAGAATTTTTTTTGAAAATTGTCTCTTCATAACTCATGAATGTTTGCAAAATGGAATATTTCATATTCATCATAATCCTTCATCAAATAATCGATACAAATGACTCTAGGAACAAAGATGTATTGTTATGTCAAATGGACAGAACCGTTTTGTTCAACAGCATTTTCATATGTGTACGGTGTTCGCACTCAAGTATGAGTACAATTTATATGGTGGGATTCGAACCATTCGAACCATCTAACAAGGGATTTGCTTCTAAAAGGTGAAATGTTGCCTTGCCTTGTTTCAAACCCAAGAAACTTTAGCTCACTAATCAATTATAAATAATAATTTCACAAAATCCAATTATACTTGGTCATTTTCTTCCATTACAGCTGGTTCTCTATGTCAATTTCTTAATAGCATAATCATCTCATCCCATGAATCACTTCATAATCTATCATATCATCCGATAGAGTTTTTCCAACTAAATTATGTAAATGAAAAAGCTTCTTCACTCAACATTATTTGCTGAGCATCAAATATACACACATTCATCACATTACTAACTAGACATGAGGATATCATATGATGACGATTTGTATCCATGCATCGAGATGACAATTGTGGAATGAGGATATACAAATGTGGAAATTATTGAGAAATTTGGTGACATTATCCTTCAGCAAATAGAGCAGCAAGTGGAATGGCTGAAATCCTCTGCTGATTAATTAATGCAATAGTAGTATTAAATCTCTATTTGCCTTACTGATATTACGTCCCAAGCTCTTTGTATGTTTGCTTCTTTGTGTGAGTATGCAGATAGTTTTGCTATAGTGAGCCCCTCTCATGGGGGATGAAGAAGAAGGAAAAAAAGGGAAAAAACACTAGCAATGGATGATAATTAAAATAGAGTCGATTTGGGTAAACAAAAATAAAATCGAGAAGAATGGCAAAAGGAAAGGACAAAAGCAATAATGAGGAAAGAAATGACATTAAAAATTCCATCCAGTCTCATCCTTTCTATCCTTCGCCTTCTCATTCTCGTTAATGTTATTTTGCTGCTACTTCTACTACAGCTTCCATGCTCGAGCATAATTAAATATAAATTTTCAATAAAAATTCCTTCTTTATCAGCACTAATGCAGTATGGAGGATACAGAGAAGAAGAATTTTTTTTGTTATATTGTCATTCTGTTATTGCTGATGCTGTTGTTAAGGATGATAATACTCATGGAAGTACCACTTCATGCAAGATATACTCACACTTACTCGTATATAAACAAATAGATCTAAATTAATAAAAGGGAAAATTGAGGACACTTGGAAATAATTATTTTTAATAGGAGATGTCAAGGATTGGAAGATTCCAGTGGTGGTGATTGTTTTTCCGGAAGTTTTCTAATTATAAGTTCCTTGTCTTTTGAAAATCTTTGATTGCTTGTAGTTAAAAAGTTAGTTCTATTTAAAATAGTAAATTTTATTTCAAAAATCAAAATTTAACTTTCAAAAATAAAAATTTAACTTTCAAAAATCAAAATTTAACTTTCGAAAATAAAAATTTAACTTTCGAAATTAAAAATTTAACTTTCGAAATTAAAAATTTAACTTTCGAAAGTAAAAATTTAACTTTCAAAATTTAAAATATAACTTTCGAAATTAAAAATTTAACTTTCGAAAATAAAAATTTAACTTTCGAAAGTAAAAATTTAACTTTCGAAATTAAAAATTTAACTTTCGAAAGTAAAAATTTAACTTTCAAAATTAAAAATATAACTTTCGAAATTAAAAATTTACATTTCAAAAATAAAAATTTAACTTTCGATAATAACAATTTAACTTTCGAAAATTAAAATTCATGAAACAAAATTTCTTCCCTGAGTTGTTGCCAACTGCACACAAAATACATAATGTAAAATTTTACGATTATCGTCGATCTAAAAATTCTGTCCCGATATTTCTATCACTAAAAACTGCTAAAATAGCTTCATCCCCAAATTTAAAGCTTCTTCCGTTCAAACTTATTCCTAATAACATTCCCAATTCCTTTTAATGCTCCAATTTTATGTTGCTATCTTAAGTATGCAAAAAAGTTAATTCCCACACCAGTATGAAGGAGAAGCTAAGAATCTTTTGTAAATGAACGAGAAAGAATCTTAGATAAGCACTTGTATTGCTATTTTCATAGAGAACATTGTGCACACAAATTCACATTATGAAGAATCATCTAATTAATTTTTAATCTGGTAAATTAAGTAAATGACACTATGAGAGATTATAGTTTTTCCACTATTATTGTATGCTGATGCTCATTACGGAGTAAAACTATCTTTGTCCCACATTCTCACAATTGGCATTGAGATTTTCTTAATGATTTTTCCCAAGACAAATGTCGAATGGTTAAATGACATTAAAAAAATATAAAAAGAAGGAAATTTGTACACAAATGTGTGTGTAGCGTTGCTAATGAATTTTATTCAAGCTTTCAAGCTTCAATAATGACAAAAGTTTTTATCGCCTTTACTAAGACAATACAAAAACTCACTTCCTTATAGCACTATAGATAATTATTAAGCATATTCTATTATCGTCTTTAATTCGACGAGTCATTTTGTATTAACTTATAGTGGCAATAATTTTTAGAAAAGTCATCACTGCCATTATCATTATCACTCTGGATTGAACTTGGAAAATCTATTGTTGAGAATTTTATGAAAAAGTTGGTAAATTATTTTAACTTTAGGAAAAGAGGGTTTAAATCTTTGACCCCTGATTCAGTAGTCAGGGGGATTGATTCCCAACCGTCACTGGAAAATTCTTCAATTTGCTGGGGTTATTGAGAAAAAAACGTGGATATTCACCTCCCTCCAGGTTTTTCCATACAAAAAAAATCATTTCATTTTTGATGCCAATCATCACAGATGCAAAAACGAATTTCCAAAAAAAATAATTGGACACCATTGATGAAATAATCTAGGAATAAAAAATATATATCCAAAATATTTATGATATTTACATAATTTATATTAATATAATATAATTATTCAAACACTACAGCAACATGATATCCTTGAAGAATTGTAGATAAAATATTAATAACTTTCAAAATATTAAAGTCAGAATTTAAACAAATTTATTTTCAATGTTTTGAAGAAATATATTTTAGGAAAGGAATATCCTTCGCTTTTACAACAATTATTTTTTATAAACATGTTATTTGATAATACTTGTTTTGCAAAATAATTCAAATTCAAAATAATTTGAAGAAGATCTAAGATCTATATACGTTTTAAAAGCAATGACGTAGCTATAGATATAACTACAAACATAATAGGGATTAGGTTTAGCGGGTTAAAAGTGACCTGAAATCAAAATCTCTGCCCTAAGCAAAAGGGACCTTTTTTTTCACTTTTATACTTTTGGTTACCTAATGAACACCCAGGGGCGTATCCAGAAATTTTTTGAGGGAGGGGTTTTGAATCTTTTTTGTATGGACGGGAAATTTTAGGGGGGTTTTGGGATTTTTTTTATTAAAAAACCCTAGCAAATTGGAAAAAATTCCCAAAAAGGGTAGGGGTTTTGACCCCCAAAACCCCTCCCTGAATACGCCCCTGTGAACACCCTCCCCCCTCTCATGTGTAGGTGTACCATTTGCTTGGGTTTTCAGAGAATTATCCTTTATTTTTGAAATTTATCCTCTGTCATCTGAAAGTTTCAATTTGTCCCTTATTTTTATAAATTGTCCTCTGCTTGTGTTAACACCAAAACTTTTAAGTATATCCAATAAACTTGTATTTCCACAAGTCATTTTAAAAGGATTAAATACGGAAGTTATCAAAAAGACATTAATAAATCAAAAAATAATACTAATAAAGGCGTAAATCCTACACAGTCGAAGCTTTCACGATTAAAATTTGAAATTCTATATATTTTCATAAACAGTCTTAAAATAAACTTTTTAAAAAATTGCTGACATTTCCAACCTTCAAAAGAAAATGATTATTTTTAAAAAATTTTAATGAAATAAAAACAATTGAAATTTAAATTTTTCTATATTTATACAAATCTCAATTCATTGAGAGTTATAAAGAGCATGAGAGCTTTTCGAAGCTCTCTTTGAGAGTAAAGCTCTTGGAAAGCATTCTTCGTCTCTTTCTCTCAGATCCTCTTCTAAAATCTGGAAAAAAATTTCCTCTCTCGTTCATTTTCTCAAAATTTGTTGCTCACCTCAATCACATCTCATTACTCTTCAGTCGTGTCATTTAACTTAAATTTCTCATCCATATCAGACGATGAAATGTCTCTGATGAGAGCATGAAAAAAATCGTTTGCAATTTTTCACTTCCTTAACGAAATTTTTTTCTTTTATGTATTATCGGAGGTCCGAGATCTTGAAAGGGTCTATAAATAAATTATTTCTGTCTTATGTTGATAATGATAATACAGTCAGTGTGTATTCTATACTGGCTTAGTCCAGAGGCGAAATAAGAAGATTAGGAGGTTGCTTACTAATTCATGTCCAATAGATATAAAGCTTATTTGCTAAAAAAAATCCCAAAACTCACAAAAAAAATTCTAAGCTTCTGAAAAAACATTTTAAATATTCCCCTGACTCTAAAATGTATCAAAGTCGCACTTCCTGTTTTTTTATAAATTTGAAGTAATTTTTTGCATATTTCTCTCTTCCTTCCGACATTCACATCCTCCTCATTCCACAAAGCATCCATCTCCTTCTCAGAATTAGGACATAATAGGGAAGTATACAGGGAAATGAAAATGGCTTCAATTTATTGTCATCATCCCTCATTCTTTAGTTCCCATGAAACATGGTAAAGATTCTTTTTATCATACAAAATTTTATGGACATATGGAAAATTGTTGTTGATTTTAGCATTGACCTTTTTTTCCTTTTCCTCTTGTTATGTGTCGAAAACTTTTTAATAGGAGACGGATGTAAATAAAAAGGTATGCAAACAGAAATTTAAATGAAGTACAAACATCAATTTTCCAGTGTCTGAAAAGTTGGACAAGAAGCAACCAAAGAAAAAAAAGAAAAAGTTTTTAATTAATTTAAGATTTTTTTGTTGAAATAAACATTTTAATTGCTATTTACTGTCTAATTTTTGATACAATGTAGTGAAGTAGCAAGAAGTTTAGGAGCACGTGCAAGATATGAATAGGGTGGCCATTTGCTCGATTTTTTTGGGAATCTGTTCCTGAATTTTGAATGCTTATTGTTATAAAATAAAACATCAAACACAATCGAGACTAGATTTAGCAAACCACAAAGAACTTTAAGTAAGAAAAATTTAAAATGTTCTGAATTTTTGGTTTCAAGCTACCAACTAGATGGCAGTTTTGGTGCATGTGTGTCATTAGATCTCCATTACTAAGCCACTAACCATGTGTTAATCAGAATCTTATCCTATGATGTAGAAACATTGTGGAAATTTAATATTTAATGATAACCAAACCCACGTTGATACAAGAAATATGGTTACATATGTACATCCGGTCTGTTAATCATTCGATTACAGATTCTTATTTTCTGCACTTTTGGAGTCGCCTACATTCATATTTGGTTGTTATGGTAGATATTTTTTGAACTTTAATAAATCAGAAACGTTTTTAAGTTTATTTATGTTTTTAATTTGACTTTTTTAAAACAAATCTCAAAATTCCAGATATTTCTTTCAACTGTCATGAAATTTAATGATACTGTAAAAGTGATATTCCATCAGTGAATATAACGAGCAGCATTCTTTGATCTTTCTACAAGGAAATTTGCATATATGTTCTTTGTGATGCTGTTGTCTTTGCAAAACACGAAATAAAATTTTTATGAAATTTTATTTGTCACGTTTTTTTTTACTTTTAACAATCTTTTTATTTCGATGTAATTTGGATCAACTTAAAAGAATTTTTAAAGCCAACACTGTAATATTTTCATGAATTTTCAATATTTATATCTACTAGTTTCAAAATGTTAAATTCCTCCATCCAGGGGCTACGAAGGGGGCCCGTAATTCAAGATTAAACTCAGCACAAAATTTTGCAATCAAAAAATTTTTTTGAAAATTTTACAATAGCTTAAAATCCTTAAAATATTTAAATCAATGATGAATATTTAAATTAAAAGTTTTTAGCACCCTCAAAAAAATTTCTGGCTCCATCCTCCTAATTACTCTTTTGAAACGTACATCAAAAAATATAAAAAAATTTTATTTATAAATTCAAGTATTTAATGAATCAAAAAGAAGAAAAAAGCATCTAATCATCAGCATGCATCAAGCTTTCTTCCCACTTCCATCAAAAAAACTCTAACAGACTCCATAATTTCTTACTTAAACGATTTACTTATGCTTCAAACTCATGATGAATATTTTATGATAAAAGTTTTTGCTTCTGGTTAAGAATCCATTAAAAAATTTGTTGGTTTTCTTTTTGCATATTTTATCCATAAATTCCCTTTTAAAAAGTACATTCTCACTTATATTTATCATTAGCTAATGGAGTTGAGTTTTAAACTCAAATTCATCAATCCACTCAAAAATGTTGAATGAAACAAAGAAAAATCTCTCCAAAAGAGTTTTTTGAAATTTATTCTACCCAATCCACTTTCCGTCCGCTAACGTAAAGGAAATTAGTGGAGATCTGCCTACGATAGACTGCTGGAAGCGCATTTGCTTTATATAGAATTAATGGAACTGGTAAGGGGAGGGGGTTAAACGATATTCAAAGTAATAAGAGAATAAGATTTTGTTTGAGAAGAAATGATGTTATTTAAGTAGACTGGTCATAGGCTTGGTTTTTCAGAGGACTGTCCTCTATTTTTTTGAATTTATCCTCTGTCCCCTGAAAAGTCCTATTTGTTCACTATTTTTATAAATTGTCTTAGTGTTTCTTTAGTTTTCAAAAAACAAATATCTGTTTACCCTAGATATAAGGAGTCATTCATAAATATCGTCCAATTTTTAAGGGGGATTGGGTTTGATATTATGTGACATTTAAAAAAAAATTTTGATGTTTTGTAACAAAACGTCTAAAAATCTCGTTTTTTGTATCAAATAATTTATGAATTTACTGTTTAGAAACTAACGACCGAAACATATAAGAAAATATAACCGAAAGTTTTGATTTAATGCTTTTTGTAATAAGTCAGTGGTGGGCAACCTATATGTCGTAGCACACTGACATGTGATGTAATGCACAAGTATGCCCTTTTATGTAGTGTTGCATCATGCATAACTAGATCCACCCTAGGTATGCTAGATTTTTTAGAATATATTGTCATCGATTATTTTCACGCAAATTTTTGTTAATTTTTAAAATTTCCTCCAAGTCCTGAATTTTAATATTTTTGATGATTATCAAATCATTTTTGTCAGCATCAGTGCAGATTAATAAAATCTAACCTAATCTAACCTATACAGATTCTAGAATAAGGCACTCAGATAGAACCCAGACTAGTCTTTGCCTAGGTTTTGTCTGAGCATCTATGATGTCAGGCATCAAAAGAATAAATAGTCTGACAGACAAAATGTCGACAAAAACAACTTTTCGCAATAGAAAAATTCTGACATCATCACTCAGCCACAATATTACATCGCATGCGATGATTCAAAGAATTTTTAAGACATTTCCTTTTCTTCTTACAGTCCTACGAGAACAAAGCTCAAAGGCATGCAGCACGAGTAACGATTTAAGGCTTCTACGATATTGACGTGACTGCCTTTTTCATTTTACAGCTTTCTTTTCTTTTCTTTCACTTATTGCATGTCAGTTAAACCTTACTGTATATTTTCAATTCAATATTATTTCTCTTTCTAAACTCGTATTGAGGAAAGATTGCCGAGTGTAAATGTACCTTTGCTCCAACATACAAGTAGCAATAAAAAAAGGAAGGCTAAAAGAGCAAATGGATATAATGGAAATGATTTCTTTACTTTCTTTATTGTCATGAAGGACAGAAAGAAGAGAAAAATTGTTGTTGGAACTTCTCGTGCCTGAAATATAACGCAACATTGGGCGATAATGATCTTAAAGGTATTAACAATATCAAACTAGATTAATGTTTTAAGATAAAGCACCCGTATTGAAACTTCATAAGTTTTAGGGAATTAATTGAGATTGTAATCAAATTAACTCAACTAAAATGAACCTTTTTGTTTGGAAATTATTTTTGGAACTTTTTGTGACATGAAAACTTTTTTTTTTGTTGTTGGTTACACGTTTTGTAAATTGAGATCTGAGGTTTCTTGGGGTGTTGCTATTGGAGCTTAAAAAATTTCTAATTAATGAAAGAATTTGCATTTTAAGATATTTTTGAGTTAGTTTTATGTGATGAATTTTAGATTGAAGGATATTTACTTTCTGAGTGTTATATTTATTTCCATTGGCTGCAAACAACACAATGAACCGTTATTTTTTAAATTTAAAATATTTTCGAAATTTTTCAAATATTTTTTGACTGATAAATTTTTTGAATTTGAAAATACCGTTAAAAAAACTTCCACTTATTCTTATTTTTAG
Source organism: Chironomus tentans (assembly GCA_963573255.1). Taxonomy (NCBI): domain Eukaryota; kingdom Metazoa; phylum Arthropoda; class Insecta; order Diptera; family Chironomidae; genus Chironomus; species Chironomus tentans. Next base: position 13,824,200 of record OY754303.1, read on the forward strand.
AATTATTTATTATTACTTATTTATTTGTTAAGATTTACAACGGTCATTTTAAATTTTAAAAAACCTAATTTTCGAAATTATATCTTCGAAAAATAGGAATCATTTTCGAATAACAAGAACTGTTTCCAGCCAAAAAAACCCTAGCAAATTGAAAAAATTTCCCAAAAAGGGTAGGGTTTTTGACCCCCAAAACCCCTCCGTCTATACGCCACAATTTTTTTTCTAAATTTCAAAAATAAGATTTTTTGAAAATTACAGATTTGTTCTAAAAAAATTCTATTAAAGCTTCCAAAACTCAAAATCTATAGATTTATTTTTAATATTTTGGATTAATGGTAAGATTTTATTCTAATTCAATATAATTTTGAGCAAATTTATTCTCGATATCGAAACCAAAGGCCTTCTTGGAAGGTTTTAGATGAAGATTCTCAAAATACAAGAATTGAATGCAAAAAATTGAGATCATAAAAAAAATTGAAGCAAAGAAAATTGGAGGAGGGGGCTGTTGGTTTTAAACAGGGGCGTAGCCAGGATTTTTGAAGGGGGGTGCCCAAATTTTTATTTTTTAAAAAATTAGTATAATATAACCATTGTATTAAATTTTTATACTTTTCTAAAACAATAAGATTGATTTTGCGTGGGTTCTTCAATATTTTTTTGTAAAAAAATAATTTTTTAATTTTAAGAATAAAAAATTTAGAAATTGGTATTGAATTTTGATCTCGATGGGGGCTGCCCGGGTACCTAAGGACCACCCCTTGGCTACGCCCCTGGTTTTAAATTCTAGAAAATTAAAAAAAAACATTAAATACATTTTTGATAGCGTTTAAAAAACTTTTTGTCGTTATAATAATATTTGTAAATTTCATGCTCAATCAATGCAAAGGTTGACTAAGTGTAAAATTTATTTCTAAATACAAAGTAAAAATAAGCTTCCGTTTAACTATCACAAGGTTTTCCCAAGGTTTTCTTTACAAAATCTTCCAGCAGAGAAGCACTCAAAAATTCCAATTTTTTTCATAAATGTTTTCCTCGTGTGGTCAATTTATTTTATGAAAAGAAAAATTCATTTTAAACCGATTTTACATTTTCCATATTTTATTTTTTATTCCGTTTGAAAATAAACAAGAAATTTATTTAAAAGGTGAGCTCAGTAACTCAAGAAAAAAAAACATTTGAAATGGCAGAGAAATTTGATTTCTTGAAAGCTTCTTATCTCATTGTCTGTGGTATGAAAAGAGAAGAAAAAAAAATTCCGAAGAAAAATTCAATTTTAAAGAAATTCGTCTGCAATTTTTCACCTTTTCAAATATGATTGAAGATGAGATGAGGGAAATATTTATTTATGCTGAGTGCTGGAATTAAATTTGGGATTATGAAATTTGAGAATTGCTGTTGCTAAAATAAATATGTTTTTTTGGTAAGTGAAGCATATTTTAAGTGAATCTGATGTAGAAATGATGGAGGTATGAAATTTTTTTAAATTTTTTTATGTTCGCATATTTTTAATAATTTATTGGCAACAACAAAATGTAAAGGAATTGAATCAAACAGTGTTGATAAACAAAGTTTTGGACCTTTGGTTTAGTTGTCGACGGTATGGATTAGTATTGTGAAAGTTTGTCTCGAAAGCAGTGATGTCAACAAGGCGTTAATTTTGAAAGTTAAATTTGAGTCTGAATTGGCAAGATGCATATCTGAAAATCTTATTATTTGAATTTATTAATAATTAATCTAGAATTCTGGCGTCTTGAGTAGCACAGCATTTTAGATCTTTACGGATGGTACTGCAGAAATAATTTTTATGTGTACTTGGCAGGAGCGTATTCAAGGGGGGGAGGGTATTTCTCAATTTGCTAGGGGTTTTCAAGAAAAATGCCAACCCACCCCCTAAATTTTCCGGTCCATACAAAAAATTTTTAAAAACCTCTCCCTCAAAAAATTTTTTGGGTACGCCCCTGGTGCTTGGATTCTCAAGGGAAGTCAATTAAGGGACGATCATAAATGTTGTCCATTACTAAGGAGCAGTGGGGGTTCAAAAGCTTTGTGAAACATCCTTTATGTATTCTTGAAAATACCGATGTCGACTACGGTGTTCTAGTTTTAATTTTATACCAGAGTTTGCATGACACCGCTTTGGAGGCACTTCCAACACCAATGATGTCCACACAATTTGTTGGAGTCCTGCCAACTCTGTTTAATTCTAATATAGAAATCTTAATCAAGATTATCATAATTCATCTTATTACTAAAGCTTAAAGTCGATTCATATTTTGTATGAAAAAATCAACCCGAGACGACTCAACTTCATACAAAATTCAAGTCAACTTTGAGCTTTGATTAAAACCATCAAAGTATTTCACATTTCCGCATCCGCTAATTAAGTCAAATCTCATCAAACACATAAACCTAAAACCATGAGAAGATAAGAGAATTAAAATAATGTTGAAATCAAAGTGAATTCCTAATAATATGAAATGTAAAATTATGTTCGTCATATTTCATTAAATTGCTCTTCATCTGCTGCCAACAACAAAAAAATTGTCCTAACAACTTTTCTTTTGATTTCTTCTTCATCTTCTTTCCTCTCATTTTATTTTTTTTTGTGTAGCGGATCTACCTACTTGGCCTTTTTAATGTTGAGTCTTTCTTCTTCATCATCCGGGAGCAAAAAGAAGAAAAATTACATAAATAAAAACATGAGACATTTTATTAGTCAAGCCACACGCCTACTTATCAATTCGTTACATATTTATGTGCGTCTTATAGCTGTCATCATTTTATTCAGCGAGATGGCAGAAGAATTGGATCATAAAAAATGCTCATAAGGCATGTATTCCTGACTTAACCAACTGTACGACGTAAATCCACGTGCCATGGGGCAGCACAAACGAATCAAAGCACACAAAAAGTGCCACAAACGTGATGAATGGAGAGGACAGAATCAAAACAGATTTTCCAAACGACAGTCAAAAAAAAATGAGACATAAAAAAAGTTTCGCATGATAACCACATTGTGATGGGAGATGACATAACTGAGATTATGAATTTTGTGTGGACAGTCAGGGAGGAACAAAAAAGATTGAGGACAAAACATATCAACAGAAAGAAAAAGTTTTAAAGCGGTGACAGACGAAAGGAAAAAATTAAGAAAAGTAGAAGAATGAGTCAACAAAAAAAGTCATCCATAAAGGATGTTAAAACATTTTGTTCAGTCGGATGCGTCTCACAAATAGGTTGAATAACTTGTTCAAAAAATTATTTTTTTATGAAAACTTTATCTTGACTTTGTCTAAAGTTTATTTGAATGAAGACAGCTTTAGTGCTGGAAGTAGTTAAGGGAATGAATTTTATATCATATCCTTTCAAAAAGTAAGTTTTAACGGCTTTCTGATATTTGAAATTTAACGAACTTTGGTAATTTAAATTTTATAGCAACTAATTTTCATAGTTGCGGACCCTTTTGTTTACATTTTATTTCTTTTATCTTTTATCCAGCTAGAAAAGATCACGAAAATTTCTGTAAGATTAAATTAATTGAATTATGTACTTTAATTAAACAAATATATTTTATTACAGAATAATATATAACGAACTAATCAAATAAATAGACCGCAAATCCAAATGCAGCCGAAAAACTAAGTTTTGAATCTTATTTAAGTAGTTTCATTTTCCCTGTGATAAGGACTTTTTCATTTTCAGATAACTTTAAGCTGGTTAATTGCTTTGCAAATATATGAATATTTTAAATAAGACGATATTCTTGTAAAGGAACCAACCCTGTTATCATAAATTTATCAACCAATAAACATTTTAACACCAAATAAATCTTAAACTTTTTCTATAAAACTTTCGTCAGCTGCTCAATCTCAACAGACAATATAAAATTTCAAAAACAACCCCTCAAAAAAATTCTGGTTACTCTGCAGGCAACGGAATTTGATATGGTCTGATTTCAGACAAATATTTAAAAATCCTCTCCACATAATTTATATCTCTATGTCAATGTCAATAATGTTGTTGTAGCTGTTGTTTGTATGGTTAGATAAATTTGTTACTGTTTACTCATGAAAATGCCTCATTCACAACAACACAGAAAGTTTTTTTTCTCTCTCTTTTTCCATCCTCGTTCGTCCGTAACACTTATGAAATTGTTCCTCATACTAGCTGAATATAACTGACATTGAAAGTTTTATGACCTGCATTCATAATAAGTGTGAAATTGCTTAAAGCACAAAGTAGAAATGGAAAAGGAAAAGTTTGTGGAAAGAATCTTTAATTTATTTACCAAGATCAATCTCTTCATTGTGGTCGCAAAATTTTACTTCTGTTTGTTATTGTTATACTGTCTCGATGGAAAACTTCAGTAAGTTTTCATTATTTACTTTAGAAAACTTTATTTTGATGCAATTGAATTTGATTTTGAATAGGTAACTTGAGTCAGATAAAGAGTATGCTGTATGTCTGGAGCATATCCAGAATTTTTAGGGGGACCGAGTTTTTTTGGTCCTATACTCATGGTTTTGTACTTCTTGGGGTCTGGACCCCAACTAGGTACATCTTTGATACCGTATAGCGCTTAGTGAACATCAAAAAACGGAGATGCTTTTCAATGACTTTAAAACTGCGTTGGTTTCAAATGTTAATCTAACTTAATGCCTTTGGTTTTGATTTCATCGAAATTCCACACGCTTTCAATTACACTAATTCATGATTACATATTTACAGAAGTCAATGGAAATGGTAATTGATTGGAAAATTTGTAATTATTATTCATAGAAATGTAATTAAAATTTGCTAATTATTCAAGGAAATTTTTGATGAACAATTAAAGCAATTAGTCTATTTTGTGAACAGTTTGTTGCATTGCGTAGTATCCTAGACGCAGCCTTCTTCTTGATACGCCAATTTAATCTTTAAAAATAATATTGTAACATGATCTGAAATTATTACAACCTCTAAGTAACCTTCATATTTATACAAAATTTCCGCAAAAATAATTTTTCATCACGCAATTTCCTCAGGCGTTATAATGAAATTTAAATCCACATTATATCTATTTAAATGGAAAATGAAAATTTTCCTTGGCAGCAGAATCTTAGTATGATAGATTGGAACAGATTTGCGTCATGAAAGTTGTTCTGACATCCAAAATACTGCCTAGATACGACCCTGCAGAAGAGCTAGGGGGTTTGAAGGTGAAAAATGAGAAAATTGTCAAGTTTCAAAAATATTTGTGATGCCTAAATTGAATTTTTTAAAACACTAAAAATTTAATTTTTCGGAATAAATTAAAAATAAAAACTTAAACCTCCTCTCTAACTTTGTAGATGGCAATAGACCATGTGGACGCCTAAAGAATTCATGGAAGAGAAATGTTGATAGATGCAGCAAAACACTTGGTTTTGGTAATTGGCAGAAAATAGTCAGTGATAAAGCCAGCTTCAGGGGTTACCTAAGGGAGGTCATGGATTTTCCATCTACATCACTGATTTGGACCATTTTAAACTATATCAATCTTCTAAATTTTTGGAACCCGCCCACCTGCTTCTCCTACGCCACAACATCTCTAAGTTAATATTTTAACCCTTAAAAATCAATCATAACACCCAACCCATAAAGTTAAATTTTTCATAAATTAATCTTAGTTATAAAGTCTATTGTTGTAGTAGCTGTGCTGATGGATTCATGAAAAAATTGTCTTTTGTGCTCATAATTCCCACCGAGCATTGATTACAGGAAATTTTTATCGAAGATATTGAAGGTCAAATTTTTGCTTCTCATAATAAATTATTAATGGCAGTAATTAAATTTTGTTTAAAGTTCATCTGAGAAAATTCCTCATGAATATTAAATAACTTCCTATGGAATTGATAATTTCATTTAGTAAGGTAAATTAAAGTTACTTTTCAATTTAATGCCACAGGCTTAAACTCGTATAATAGCTTTTAAATAGCTTATCTCAAAAAAAATTTCCTCATTGGCACGTGTCTACATTTATCTCTCAACCATCCATTCGAATTCAATGCATGTAAGTGAAATTGATATATTCAGACATATTACAATGGAAACTGTATCAACACTGATAACAGCATTAAGCCGAGGACATTCATCAGCATCGGCACACTGAGTATACGGAATCAATTTACCGTACTTCGCCGTCGTTGGATTTTTTTCCATCGCTCTCGTTTTTCCTTTCATGTTTTTCCTGTAATAGGCTAGGGAAAACATCATCCACAATTGATACTTTGTTGTCTTACAATTTCATCATTCCACTACCGTCTATATCTATGGTTTTGTCATTCATACGCACTTCTATTATTCCATGTGCTTCAAATAACGTCTATCAATCTCCATGTGAATGAAAAACCTCTGCGTGTGTAGATGTGGGTGTGGATCTATGTATGTTGGAGACGATAAGGACATTTTCCTCGGAATATTTCTACACATGCATCATAATCACGAAAGGCTTTAAGGGGCTTTAACATAGCCATGGAAATCTTTGATTAAGGCATTTTTCTGTCTTCTTTTATTGATTCAATTCAAAAGTTAGATATTTCAAGCAATTTAAGCCAGAATCACATAATTTAAAAGCTTCTCGAGCTTTAAGTGTTTGTTCAACGTTTTCAAAGAAAAACGCCTGTTGTTTCTCTTTCTAAATCTATAAGGTGGGGTGATGGCTATGCGATGTATTCTAAGCAAGAGACAATATTGAAAGGAATCGAACTAAGTGGTTTAAAAGTAGATGTCCTAGCTACTTCATGCTAATAGAACAACAACATGGACTGAGATCAGGAGAGTAATAGTTAGGAATTTTCAATGGGGAGGACGTCCGACCTATTGAAGGAGAGTCCTAAGTTTTTTTCACATATAATTTTATTTTTAGGGGGGTACAAAAAAATTTAATACAAATTTGAAGTTTCATTCTCGAAGGGGGTCCGGACTCCCTTGGACCTCACCATGACTATGACACTATGACTAAGAAAAAATCAGAATTATTTTTGGAAACTCCCCTGTTTTCAGGAATATCGAAAAATCCTTAAAATTGAATATTTTTAGTCAGTCAATTTTAAGTACATTTTGAGATAGAACATGATTTTTGTACAATTTATGAAAAACTTACTCGAGTGGGAATTAAACCCACACTCTTACAAATTTCGTTAGCCTGTTCCTACCACTGAGTTATCGGGGGTTACTCAGAAACATGGCAGAATTCCAACTTTAATCATTAATCTACTCTGAATAGTATATTACGTTACAAAGAACAGCGACTTTTTAGACCCCCTCCCCTCCCCCTCTTTACAAATTTTGAACGAAAAAAAAGATTTCTTTAGTTTAGCCTGTTAAAAAATCTCAGACCCCCTTAAAAAACGAACGTAATAAAGTGAATGACCCCTGACACGGATTTACTTGAGCACCTCTAATACATTTTAGTATTCCACATTTTTCAAAAGCGATAGCCATCCTCAATTAAGGCGAAAATGAAGCACTCTCATAATGATTCAAAACACATCTTTCAATTTATTTACCAAACTTCTTCATGATTACTTGAGAACATCTTAAAAAGCTCTTAACATTACTGTTAACAATTCACCAAAGCAAGCAAGCTTGCTGTTGAACTTTGGAGAGAGAAAATCTTACTTATTTTATAAAGCTGTCTTTCGTTTAGGCAATCTCTTATTCCAACATCCATAATATCGATTTCCACATTGTATCGGATGTTGTCATCAGGGATTACATCAATGACATTCCTTTCTCACCCTATCTCTATTTAGTTGAAGAGCTCTTTTGAATGTTTGTCTATTTTTTGGGGATTTTATCGTGTTGAATAAAAGGCGGAAATTGATAGGAAAAAGAAGAATTTTTTGAAGCTGAATTTTTCACAATTGAAAATTTTTCAGGGACACAATAAAAATGCTTCCCTATCCTCCGATTGTTTTCCCACAAAAGCCATCAAGCAAATTATATGACACTTTATAAAGACAGCATCATTGTCAGCCTTAAAGAGCTTCCTTCCTTTCTTCTTTTTTCACGTTCTTTTCACATGCCGTTGTTTTGTTTGTTTATTGAAAGTTTCATTAAGATGAAATATGCTGATAGAGACGACAAGAAGTATTTTCATGAGTCATTTTATTAGCTTGCCGTCTGCCTATCGATTTTTCTTTACATACATTTATTGCCCAATATTTTTTAGACAGTCATAAATTGTTCTAACGATTTGAATTGCCTTAAAAATTTTCATGTTAATGATCAATAAAATAAAAAAGATTGTAAAAATTTTTGTGAATTTTTATGAATAAATATAAAATTTATTGGAAATTATTTTAAAGAGAACATTTTAATTAAATTAGATATTTCAAGACAATATTAATGATCATCAAGATTTTATCGGACAGATTTTTTTGCTATGGAGAAAGCAGCATTGATGTCGTAGACAGAAATGTTTCGATGAGGTTTTTTTGATATTTTTTTGAATGGATAGAAAAATTTAGGCCGAAAATTTAAGTAGATTTCCATCGTGGGAGGTATTTCGACCCTAAAAACACCCCATGGCTACTTCCTGTGTTAATGTAGAAATACTTGGAATGTTTTTTAAAGTTGTAATCATATCCTTTACTTAAACCAGAGGAGTAGCCAGGGGATTAGAGATCAAATTTTTTTACAGAAAAATGTTCAAGACTACTCCCAAAATTAATCTTAATGTCTAAAATAGTATAAAAATATAATAAACGTTCTTATACTATTCTGACTCTATGTGTATCCAGAACTTTTGCATAGTCTCTCGAATAAGGAAGCTTCCAAAATAATTGTTAATGTATTTTTAATTTTTAACAAATATAAATCTCCAGGCAGGGTTTAGAACCCTTTTCCTAGCTCCACCCATGGAATAACCTAGAATTAGAACCAGGGACGTATCCCTGAATAGACGGTAAAATTTAGGGGGGAGGGGGTTTAGGATTTTTTTTTCTTAAAAAGCCCTAGCAAATTGAAAAAAATTCCCAAAAAGGAGTTGACTTCTAAAACCCCTCCCTGCAGGGATTAAAATTTCAAACCCCAAAAGGCATAAAATAGCATTCATCTTCTTAGAATCAATTAATACAAAATTACAGTGCGAAAACTACATAAATTCAATTTATAGTTTCCAACTTCATGGTCAATCCAACCGTAATTAGAATAAAATATCCATAATGTAAAATTTAGTAATTACAGCCTTGACCTTTCCGATTCTCACAAAAGAAGGAAACTAGTAATACGTCCGAATTAATGCGGTACGAAAGCGCATTTTCCTATTACAGAAAGCCGCAACTAAAAAAATACATCAATGTTAAAGCTTAAATGAGTTTGGCGTAGCTTCTGGCCCCTCAAAATCCAAAATGACGTCGGTTTCATATTCAAACACAGCTAAGGAACATATGTATCAAATTTAAGCTTATTTGGTCAAAATAAGAGAAAAATGATTTTTTCGTAGCATCTAACCCCTTGAAATCCAAAATAGCGTCGGTTCCATATTCAGACACAGCCAAGGAACCTACATACCAAATTTCAGCTCATTTGGTTAAAATTAAAGCAAAAATCACTTTGGCGTAGCTTCTAACCCCTTGAAATCCAAAATGGCGTCGGTTCCATATTCAGGTACAGCCAAGGAACCTACATGCCAAATTTCAGCTCATTTGGTCAAAGCAAATCAAAGTTAGAGCTGAAATGAGTTTGTCGTAGTTGCATGCCCCTCTGAATCCAAAATGGCGTCGGTTCCATAATCAGGCACAGCCAAGGAACCTACATGCCAAATTTCAGCTCATTTGGTCAAAGTACATCAAAAATAGAACTAAAATGAGTTTGGCGTAGTTGCATGCCCCTCGAAATCCAAAATGGCGTCGGTTCCATATTCAGGCACAGCCAAGGAACCTACATGCCAAATTTCAGCTCATTCGGTTAAGGTATGCAAAAGTTTTAGCAAAAAAGTCAAATTTGTATGAAAAATGTATGAAAAGTATGGACAGCAGTCACTTCTAATGGCTATAAGTCAGGAAGGAAGTGACCAATTCTAAAATCCTTTCTTCGGTCTGGTCCTAGATATGAAAGCTACCAGTGTGCCAAATTTCAAGTCGATTGGACCTTCCCTGCGAAAGTAGATACGAGATCAGACAGAATAACAGAATAACAGAATAACGGACAAAGCGCGGACAATAGCGCCTTTCAAACAGAGTTTGGAAAATGCGCTAAAAAACAACTCTGTGGGAGCAAAGAGAGCAACCAATTTAAAATGTATTTAAAATAATGCAATAGGAAACTTCCCCACATTTCCGACATTTTAGTTTTTTTCTCTCTCTCGGTTGCATCCGCATCTCATTTTCGATGGCGAAACTGTAAATTATTAAATTACCGTTTATGCAATAACGACGTTGCTTACCATCAAACTGACAAATTAATTTCCTATTCGATAAAATATATAATTTCATTTGAAAATTTCCAGCAACTGCCATCACACTATAATCATCCATAATAAAAAAAATATATGTATACAAAAGGAAAAGAGAGGCGAGAATGGCTTCACTTTATTGGCTTTATTCGCTATTATCATTTATTATAATATCATAGCTTGCTTTTGTTCTCTCACTCGTTTTATAGCTGCCTCACCTCATCGACGCTTTCCCCAGACCACAACAGCATTTTTTTCACTAAAAAACATTTTGATGTGAAAATTGTTATGAGCCAGCGATATCAACATGGGCAATTTTCTTTTGAATATTAACATTATTTTCATATTTTGTACTAGAGATTTAGATCATATCGCTTATGGGTTTGCTGGTAATCATTTTTTTAGGGATATATTTTTAGATGCTGTACTTACAATTGACTAGAATTTTTTTTTCGACAGTTATGTCTATTTTAAGTTTAGACTAAAGTGTGATTAGTTATAATGTGATAATTTCTGTATATTGGCTTAGTGTTTTTAATGGAAAATAACGATGATTGTTGGAAAGTTTTATAGGATGGCCATTTGATGTAATGAATAAATTTTGCTTTAAGTCCCAAATTTTACAAAAATTTCCGATAATTTTTCAATTTCCTTTGAGTTCTTTATTTTATTTAAATTTATAAAAATGTCTCGCAATTTTGTGAAATTTTTAAGGTCACTTTATTTATAAAATATAGTGGGAATCAATTTTCCATCTTCAAAATGAGTAAACTATCACTTTCAGAACTATTCATTCCGGAATGGGGCCGGTGTGGTATCTTTTTTAATTTGTATTTCTGTATATTAAGTATGTACAAGAAAATTTAAAATTTATGTCCTTGAGATTGGTTTTTAAGGAACCAGACTTGAATTTTCACTTAAATCCAACAACACGCTACCATCATTCACTAGACCATGACGGAATTTTTTTTTTTGGCTTTCTGGATATAGTCATATGTCGTTTCTAGTCACAAATTGATAAATTTTTCTCAAAAATCTTTAGCAAATTGAAAGACAATTTGTCACGTATTAAATCACTAGACCATAGAAATTCACCAGACCGAACCAATTCAGCTATGTATTACAATAAGTACGTGAATTAGGAACAATTTTTGTGAGTTGCAATGAATTTGTTGCTTTTGAAATAACCTTCAACCTAACCAACAGTTAAAGACACTTTTCTAAAAAATGACTCGAAATAATTCAAAAATTTATTCAATGTTTGCATGTCAAGTAAGCCAGATATCATAGCTAATTCTTCCTTTTCAATTGTATTTCTGAATAAAATTAACTTCAAAATCCACAATCGGATAAGCTCTTCCTAAAAAAATAAACAAACCTTAGTAAATAATCTTTAAATTCATTGTGTACATTTATGGTTGAAGTAAGTTGAATAAATTTTCATCTTGTTTCTAACTTTTCTCTTAATTCATGCTCAACGAAAGAGATATTTTGCATATAGATTGTCATGACTTAAAATCCCAGAATAAATAAATAAATTGATGATGAAAAGAGCAAATTCAGAAGATGTATATATTTAATTTAAAGATTTAAAGCATAGTCATGAAAAGATTGAGTTAAATTTTGAATATGCATAGGTCATAGAAAGGGTAGCAATGAGTATAAGGTAAAGAAATTGTGGTTTTATTATGAATTTTATTAAATAATTAAATAAGAAAGACGAGTACTGAGCAAATAGGGATCATTTCCTTTTACTCGTTGCTTCTACAAAAAGTCAAGTGCTTCCGAGTTTCTGAATAATTTAATTATTTTCTATTTATTAAATAATTTCATGATGTATACATCCTTTGATATTTTCTTTTTTGATTCGTATCAAAATAATTTAATGAAATTTATTTTTTATTTGATTAAAAATTTTAATTAGATTTTCTTGAAGTGTTGAGTTCTCATGATATGGTTTGTAAATTTTTTGTCATGCTTCCTTTTTTTGGTAAACGATGCTCTTAATTATACTTCTGTCAATATTTATTTAGACTCAAATACCGTGAACCTAAATTACACAAACACATTCTGGTAGCAATTTTTATTAAATTTGTGAAGAAAATCTTAAGAGTTTTATTTTTTGGAAGGAGTCAGAGCTTGAAGTTGATTCAGATTTTGTATGATGTCAAGTCGACTTTTCTGACCCCCAAAACTCCCACTGAATATGTCCCTGGGCTGTGGTACAATAGATTCTTTAATCACAGTGCCTACAGCTCATAAGGTTGTGTCCTTCACCCATTATTATATACAAATTCCCACGAAAACTTCCGCTAGGGTAAAAAACATTCATAGCAGCCATGTGTTAAAATTGTTTGAACATTCAGCCACGCAAGGCTGTAAATGTCATTTGCGGTTTATTCGCATAAAATTTGAAATGTATTGATTCCATCAGCTTTTTATACTAAAATGATTCGGTGAATATTGAATTTCCTTTATGGTTATGTGCATGTGTGCTGGTGTGTTTTTATGAGAATTATTTGTCGAGAAACATGTTTCAAAAAATAAAATAATTGAATGAAATTGAGACTGTATAAAATAAATTTTTGAGCGTATTATTGTTAAATTTAAAGGAAATTTTTATATCTGAATTTAGAATGATTTCAGAAGAAAAAATTTAAATGAGAAAAATTCAGGGGCGTATCCAGAAAATTTTCGAGTGAGGGGTTTTGAAATTTTTTTGTATGAAAGGGATAATTTAGCGGGGGTTTTGGGATTTTTTCTTAAAAAACCCCAGCAAATTGAAAAACCTTTCACAAAAAGGTAAGGGTTTTGATCCCAAAAATCCCTCCTTGTATATGCCCCTGGTCCAGCTTTTGAAAAAACTCACATTCCAGGCAGAGGGGTATCCAGGATTTTTTTTGTTAAGATAATTTGAATCATGAACTTTTTTGGATATCTTCTCGATATTCTGGTATTAATTTTTAAAAAAATAAGTTTTTTTGACTCCCCAAGTCCCTCCCTTCCTCCAATAAGCTGTTTTCACAAAAACTTTATAACCTTTTTTAAAACAGCACTAAATTGAATTAAAATTTAAGGTTAAGTTCCGTATTTTACTCAAATGGTCAGTCTAGATAAGCAGGATGTCTGAAGAATTGTTTAAAATCAAGATTTTATATGGAAGTAGGAAGGTCAACATCTCCAATAAGTTTACATAAACTTCTTACCACAAAACCCAACAAGACACCAACTCATGTGACTAAATAAACCAAACTTGCCTTCACATAAATTAATAGCAAATTAATTGAATTATATTCAAACATAAAATAATTAATGGCATATTAATTAAAATAAACCTCCATTAAAAAATGTTTTTCATCTCGCTTTTCATCGTAAAATGAGTAAGAGTAAAAAATATTGTCTCAACAATGTCAATATATTTCATAAAGATACTTGTAAGATTTTAGAGCAGTGGTTCTCAAACTGTGTTGCGCGGCACACTAAAATTTTGATAGTATGTATTTTTTCATCATCCTAAACTCAAAACTAGAGCTTTATTTTTAGTATTTTGGACTAGTGCTAGGATTTTATTCTAATTTAATATAATTTTGAGCATATTTACTTATTTGGTGTACCGTAAAAGTTTTTCTACCTAGAAATGGTGTGCCGCGAAAAATTTCTACAGTCAAAGTGTGCCGTGGCTCAAAAAAGTTTGAGAAACACTGTTTTAGAGAGTAGCAAATGAACCCTTGTAAGCAATTTGCCATTTCCCCCATTTTTTAAGTGTTAAGAAAAACAACACAAAACCATTTTCCATATTTTCTCTCTGCTATTGCTGCCATACAAGCTTAACAAATGTTTGCTTTAAGTTTCATCATATTGTGTTCATTATAATGGAAAAAAATCTAATATTTTAGGGTCATTAATGGCCAACAAAACATTATGAAAATGGAAGGAAGAAGATGTTGAAACAAAAAAAAAATGGAATATTGACATTCATAAAATTAAATTTCATTTAAAGCTGTGTTGAAAGCTCCCTTAAAAGTTATAAAATTTAATATAATAAGCAATGATGATAATTATCATCTCTCAACACATTGTATACAATGAGACGTTCATCGAGGTCTCGAAATATCACATTTTGAGGTGTCTCAAATCTCATATTAAGTCTTTCGAGATAAAAAAGCATCATAAAAGTATGAGTATCGCAAGAATAGCATTGGGTACGTTAAAAATGTTTATTGTCTATTCAGCACAAACAATAGAATGTATCTTTTATGTGTGTACATGCTCACCTACATACAGCTTTTTCATTCATTTTTTATAGACACCAGTGGCGTAGTTAAAAAGTTTAAATTTAGGTGGAGGGGGGAGGGGGAGTTAAAAATATCATTTTGTTCTAAAATCCTAGAACTTTTCAGATCTAAATAACAAATTTATCATCAAATCATCCCCTTCCCCTAGCCACGTGCCTGATACAATTTAATCTCTTTAACAGCACTTTAAAATGAGACAATGAATGAAATGGTGTGATGATGGAAGAAATTATGTTGAATGTGGATGAATAAATAATAATGCTTGCACGAAACCCTTGTAGAATGGGTAATAAGTTTTGAAGTAGCGATTGTTTTGCAAGCAAAATAAAAATACAGTGAAATATGGTGCATTGCTCTTGTACTTTGATGTGTTGACAGCAATCCATTAACAACAAAAATTGTTGTGAATATAGACTGCAGAGGCGTAACTAGGGTATCGCAAATGTAATATTTTGCACGATACCTTCATTACACACTTGTAACAGAAGCAGGCCGTTTGGAACCCTAGCTATACTAGTGATAGGCATTGCCTAAAGTTTTTTTTTTCGAAATATATAAGGAAAGTTTAAGAATTTTTTCTTAAAAGATTTCAATATATTAAATAAAATTTCCGATAAAACCCCCATTACCACCTGGGTACAGCCCTGATAGTTTGCATACTGAGTACTTCATGGTAAAGTTTCATTTGTGCATTATTGCAGAGGTATTTATTATTGTAGTGTATTTTATATACAATAAACTTTGAACAACTTTTAAAGTGGCTTTTGAAGTTTATAACTTTGTTGAGGATTATTTAAAAATTGCATAGTTAATCAATGATAATTTAGTAAATGAAGAGCTGCAAAATTTAAGATTTTTCCGAAAAAAGGGAAACATGTATTTTTATCATTTTCTAGAATTGTAAATTTATAAAAAGAATAGTTAAATCTTCAAAAATAAAGTTTAATTTTTTTTTCATAAAAAATAGTTTTAAAAAAACATAAAAAGGAGAAATAACTATTTTAACTGATAATTCGATTCAAAGCTGTCTAATTATTATGCTAAATCAATGCTGTAACCCTATTACATCGATTTTTGAGAGAAATGCTCAAATTTCAACCCTAAAAAAGAAACAGGTTGAAATTTATAGTATTTTTTTAAAAAAAATTGGAAGCGATTAACGCTGCTTAAAAAAGATCACGAAATTTATTATTATTATTTTTTATGATTTTTTTAATATAAATTTATGCAGAATTATTAAAATGTAGAACCCAGCAGGCGCTAGAGGACACTCAATGGAAATTTATCTTTAATTTGCTAGCATTTTAAGGAAAGAATTCCAAAGATATCCTTGACCCATCCTAAATTTTTCGTTTATATTTTTTTAATTTAAATTTTTTTTTAAAACATGTGTTCTATGAAAATATTGTTGCATAACTCTGTAACTCAATAACAAATAACTCCTTTTATTTCCACATTTTATTGAAAGCTTTAATTTTATGAAATAATAAAATCATGCAGAAATTTTTTTCCGACTGAAACCTCTGAATATCAATGAATGTATTATATAATGTACATGCATGATGCCAAAGAATATAAATTTTATGTTTATATGAATATAATCGTAAAATTAGAAAAGCTATGTGGAATAAAGAAGAAAAAGCAGAAAATTATTGAAGAATGAGTGAGTCTGTTGTCTCTATAGCAACTCATTCCCATTTATATTAATATATGATGAGCACAAATACATCATCTCATAACAGAAAAGTCATTATTTTAGTTAAAATGAAAAAAAAAATTTCCAGTTAATAATTTCTAGGAATAAAAATTAATAAATATTACTGAGGTGAAATTAAAGTGGAAAAATCTAGCGAATAAGTCATAAAGGTAGGAGCATCTGGCACAAGATGATGTTTAATTAACGCAAATTGAATCTCCTGGTTTCTCGATAAATTTCATTTCTTCATCTCACCAATATTTTTTTTCCTCTCTTTCTGAATGTCGTCTTCGTCTTCTGGTTTCGTTGCTTAGCGATCTACATTTGCTGTCTTTGCACAACTGTTCTGGTTTTGAGATTTTTTTTTTCGTTTCAATTCCAAAAAATTTTCTTCACTTTAATTTTTTATGGTTCATAAAGATTGTGTTACATAGAATGAGAGATTTTTGTCGCTAGCATCAATTTTAAAGATGTTGCTATAGCTAACATCCAGCTGTGTTGAATCTAATATTGAATTGGGTTATCAAGTATAAAGTAATATAAAAAAAATGTTTTAAGGCATTTTATGAATGAATAAATGTTTATTCTGCCGTGTTCATTTCCATGAGTACGGAATTCCTGTGGATAGATTTTGAGACTTTATTTAAAGATATTCGTTACGTGGAATTTGGTATTTAGTTCTTCGAAGGCTTCCAATTAAAAGACAATTTGGCACTTGAGGCTTGTTTAATTAATGGATTTAATTTCTATTTATTTCGATTCATATGGCATACTGACGAAGGATTCCCCCCCCCCCCTAGACTGAAATTGTTCAGAGAATATATTTTCAAAAATTGTCTAAATATTTAGTCCACGAATATATTTAAAAATTCTGACTAGGATTCTTCATACCGACAATTGAGATTTGGAGTTGAAGTTCTTGATTTCTCAGAAAGTCAGGAATAAGAATTGCTAGTTTTATTGATTGATTTTTAAAGCAGACCGAAAAAAAGCAGAAAATTTGTGTTTTTCGCCCGTTAAGGAATTTTTCTAGCCACTATCACTCACAACTTCCTACAATATTCATTCCAAATTGCCGCTAGGGTATACAAAGATTTCTTGAATTTATAGCAGGGATATCCAGGGGAATGTTTTGATCGTTTCTGACTACAAAACTGTATCATAAAAGGATCTATTAATTACTTTTGTTAGAATTTATTTGATTTCTGTCAATCTTAAAAAAAACGAAATATTTCTAAAGGTCATTCATTTATGGCATCAATTAAAAAGTTCACGGTTGTTCATTAACCTTACTAAAAATAGATCACAACTTCATCTCAAAGGTTGCCTTTTTGTGGTCTTTTACAAACTTTCAGAAATTTTTTAAACTAAATGAAAAATTCACTGACCAAATTTACCTCTAAAAAGTTCTTCCATTACAAACATTCTTTAAACTTTCATTATCATGCAACACAGAACCTTTTAACTAAATTAATATACTTTTCATTAAAAAATTCTTAATTTTAACTTTCACAATTCTGCAGTTTGCGCTTTTTTAATAAGAAAAGTTGAACTTTTTGTGGTTCTTTTCAATACAACCAAAACACACTTTTAAACATCAACCCCAAAAAAACTCGTTCATTTAATGTGAAGTGAAAAAATATATTTGAACCGCACATCAAAATTGAATCTTCACATGAGGAGAGAAAAACTTGCTTTTGAGTGAATAATTTTTTTGTGTGCAATGAAAAAGTTTTTTTCTTTCTTCAATTTTTCTTGAGGGTTTTCATAAGTGACGTTTAAATACATGGGGAATTGAAGCTACTGCACTACTATCAAATTTTTTCTATTAGGGAATAAATTAAATCCAGACAAGGGGAGCTGTCCTACCCGAAAACTAAAAATTTGTACAAAATATAGTGGTTATGCTAATATTTTTGGTTTCTGATCCAGATGGTTCGGAGTACCATAGGGTATATACCATCAAAAGCTACCCCTAGGGTAGGGTATAAGCTATGGTATCCCCAGGGGTATCATAGAGTAAACTTAGGTATACACTAGACTAGTGTATACCCTGCTATGCTATGCTATGGTATACCAAGCTACCAAACCCCAGACACCCATCCCTTCTAAATAAATGACATCATAAGTGAAACAACCCTCAAGTTTCTACTTGTTCTTGAGATGTTTATTTTAAAACGAGAAGAGATGCTTTTATATCTCACAAAATTATACAAAACTGTTCATATAAATTATCCTTACATAACTCATCATCATGATGAACAATATGAGAAATGAAAAGGAAACTTAATCCCGAGAGTGAAGAAAAAACACTTTTTTCCATCTGCTTCTTTTCTATTTTATTTTACTTCTTTTTTTCCTTTAAAAACTTTGTATATACATGTGCAAACATGAGAATATACATAAAATAAAAATTCTATTTATCTTTTTTCTGCATTTCGTCTTACAATGAAGAAAAAATTGCACTCTGCTTCAACATGAACTGGAAAAAGTCTTCCTTATGGATGATTGAGTCACTCAAATGCAAGCTTTGAAGTTGCTCGTTGATATTATTTTTAATTCTTATAGTGAATGCTCTTTTTCAATTATGATGCTGAAATTGTTATTCAATCATAGAAATACCTGATTATAAGAAACATTAAGCAATTATACATGTTTTTATTACTAAGTGTAATGTGGAAAGCAGGAAAACAGCAAAGAAAAGTTTTTAGGAGGTGTGGGAGGTATGCTAGAAATATTTTAAATAAAAACCAGGGACATACCCAGAAATCTTTGGAAAAACTTCAAAAAAAATTAAGAGAAAATTTTTTGAGGGGGATCCGAATTGCATCCCTTGGGTACGTCAATCCGTATTAGAAACTCTGAAAGTTTTAATTTTCCCAGTAAAGCCATTATTTGAAAAGGAATGATGGGTAAGGGGTCATTCACTTATGACGTCCATCATAATTTCACAAAATTTTCATACAAAAACATTTCTTTAATATAAAGTGTCACAAAATCCCCCCCTAAATCATGGACGTCATAAGTGCATGACCCCTAACACGTCACTCAATCGCCTCCATGACTTCGCACTTGGTCATGAGCATTATGTACATCTTTGTGACATCATCCACCCTATTATAAATGATTGTGAGTTGAGTCTGGTACAGGGGGAACACTACTTGGTGGAAAATTTCCTTTTCCTTCCTTAATATAAGAACTACTGACCCTTTTTCCGCCAGAAAATATGTGTAAATTTGAAGTTATAGCTCGAAAAGTGCGTGGCGGAAAAAAATTTTTTGGCTGGTAGTAAATTAAATCCATTACATCCTCAGTGAAGTTAATCACTAGGCAGCAAAGACCTATCATTAGTACTAAGAGCTTTGGTCATGTATAGAATAGGTAAGAAAATTGCTGAGATACACCATAAAGTATACCCAAGAAACCGACCCTTATAATGGCACAAACATTAACGTATCACCACCACCACCTTCCTTAAATTGCCCCATAATGCTGTGCAAACTTAATAACAACTAAAATCACAAACTTCCAATTCAGCCTGAATAAACAATTTTAAAAATTTGTTTGCAGCAAAAACTTTTCAATAACAAGAATGAAGATTGATGTTCTTAATACAATTCAAACTATGAAGAAGATAAAAAGATACACAAAATTACTTAAAATATCAAGAGAAAAAAAAATCTACAATTCAAATCTCCATAATTGCCTTATAAATTTACACCAATCTCGAATTAAAACGCGAATAGAATTTAAAGCCTCATTTTAACACCAGATCTTATCAAATTAATTCCAAAACCCACAGCAGAAAAATATCAATTTTGGTAAAATAATAACTTTCTTGCCATTCCGCAAAATTAACATCAAAATCAATTTTCACTGCCGTCTCATTTGTAAGCTGTATTTTACACTGAAGTGAGCTTAATCTTCTCACTTCAATTAAGATTAATTTTCATTAACGAGATTTTCAATAAAATTTATATATACACAGAAGAATTATGTCGCAAAAATGTAGGCGATGAAAAATATCCTCCCACCCCGACAGTCTAGATACTTTAAAACTCTCTTACCATGTCATGGGGTTTGAATACTTAATTAACATGAAGAAGGAACAGAAGCAGTTTTAATTTTCGTGTCAAAGCGAAAGTGAGGAATTAATTAAAAACTTCTTTACATTAGCATTGGCACTGTTAGTCGTTCATTTTAAATATGTCATTCGCAGTTTTGAATTTCATGCTAGAAAATTTGCATCGTAATGCGACAATGTCTAACTGTTTTGATTATAAACCTCTTGTACGGGCTACTCATTTGCTGGAATTGCCTTTTTTATTTAAAGCCTTAATTTATGCTGAATAAATAAATATACGAAAGAGACATAACTTTTAGGTGCTGTATGGATAAATTTTTTTAAGCTTATTGCAGGGTTGGTATTTGGAATTTTTAAAACTTAATTAACTTTTAAGTAAAATCACTAAAAGCAGTCACTATCTTAGTCATTTTCTAAGGATAAATATAGTAAATATAGTAGCCAGTATAAGGAGTATTTATACACTCATAAAAATAATTCTAAAAATCTGTTTTTAAAATGTTTTTAAAAACCATTTAAAAATTATTTTTAAAATCTAAAATTTTGTTTTTAAAATTTAAAAAATTGATTTTTAAATTTTTTTCATATATATTGAAAAATTGCCATATGTTTTCACATAGTTCGGTGGCATATTTGTTAAAGCACTGGACTACTAACCCAAAGGTCATAGGTTCGAGTCTCACTCCGAGCAATTTTTTTCAAAATATTTATTTTAAAAAAAAGTTTTTTAGAATCTAAAAATTATTATTAAGAGTAAAATCCAAAAAAATAAGATTTTCTCATACAAAACGATAAAGCGTTTTTAGATTATTTCTATGAGTGTATCTATATCTACAATAGTAATATCTATGTCAATTTTTCTCAAACTTTTCAGTTGGAAATGTTGTCGAGGTGTATAAAGACATCCCTAGATTGGAAAAATGGAGAAAATTTTGTGAAAAATCAAGGAAAATTTCCATTTTAGAAAAATTTCTGGCTACGACCCTGCCTAGGGCCTATAAGGTCTCTTAAGGGTAGGGGTGGCTGGAGCTATGATCCTTTATTCCATTATTCTGCTCAATTGTAAATGTTGAAGTCAAAACAAGGATTGAAGAACCGTTCATACTAAAACTAATACCACAGTGTAACTTTAGATGCCAATAAACTAAACTTTATCACAGGATGTACTTTAAATTTCAAAAAATAGCCTTACTCAATATCAATTAAACTTAAATCAAGTCATAGATTACAATACTCCAAAGAATAAAGCTGTAATAAACTCAATATCTCTAAGACATTACCGAAATCAGCCCCAACACTGCCTCTTTCCAATTTTATAGCCAAGTAAAAGATTTTCCATTGTGAGAATTTATAACAATGATAATCTAATGTAAAGGCATTTAATAAAAAGAAGAGGCTCTAAAATTTTAAGATAGATTCACAAAATATAACTACTCCGAGCAATATTTTACAGTGAAATGGAGTGGAAAAAGGACATAGCTATAATTTAAAGCACGACTTCATACATATTCTCATCTTTGCATTTTCTCTATATTTCCACAATGTTTGCACAAACAAATTCTTAATCAAAATTTCCCTTGTCATTCGGGTTTTGCAGATGCAAATAGTATCAAAAATAATTGTCATGTCTCTAATGAGAGATTCAGCTCATTGCATTCACACAAGCTTTCACCGTTTCAATTTGTTGGTTTCAAATCTTTGTCCGCAAATTTGCGTTTTTGATTTTCATTCCCACCCCTACGCCACCTCTACCTTCATCATTGCCGTCATCGTCCCTAAGCTCCAAGCAAAACCGATGATAATGAAAAAGGAATGAAATCAAAAAAGGAGAGTAAATCTTCTTATTTTGTGATGGAGCACAAAAAAAAGGAAAGGAAATTGAAGATGATGATGTTTGAGAGGCAAAAAGAACCACAATAACAACAATGAAAATGTTTGCATACATCCGAATGAGAAGCGGTTTGTTAAGGATGATTGAAAAAAAGAAGAATGAGAATCCTTCCTGTGATGTACATAATTTTTCACATACAAAGGCATCCCACATGACCAGCATAAGAGTTTATCCACATTATAAAATGACAATTCGAACATTTTCAATTCAATTCAGCCATAATCGATGCATTGAACCATTTCATGCATAAAATCTGATGACCACAACACGGTTCACAGAGAGATGTGTACTTTTTATGTACATACAATGGAGAAAATTTGTGATAAAGATATAAATATATCCACAGACTTATGTTTATATAAATATCATATTGTATGCGGAGATTTTATGGCATATAAGTGGAATAAGAGGATATGAGGGAGATTAAATGAGACAGCAAAAAAAATTGGATTGTGTCCGATTGTGTGAGAGAAAAAGGAAGGAAAAATCTCCGGGATAATAAATAAATGATGATGTTGTATATAGCACTGCCAAAGACAGTTTGAATTGACAATTATGTTTGTCATCTTGGTGAATTTTTATCCACTTAAACCTGGTCTGATTTATTTTGAATTTTCTTAAAAAATTTCTCGGAGTGCTGATCATGAAGCATTTACAGCATGCATTAAAGTGAAAATTCACATTGCGTATGTCGCTTGTCTTGTGCTATAAATTTATAGTTTCATGCTTTTATTCAACATAATGAGAACGTGCATTCACAAATTGTATTTTAAATAAAATTTCCCTCTTTTAATTTTTGAATTCATGAATGAGAGGTTGCAGCATTCAATTAAAGGAACACATTATGAAGGTACGAGTTGGTGCATATTTTTAAACGTTTTTTTTTTGTAATTTCATTGCTACGGAATTTTCGAATGTTTAATAGGAATTTAATGAATTTAAATAAAACAAGTTGGATCTGATGAGAATCGAACCTGTGACTGAAAAGATTATAATAATAACTTTCAGGTCACTTTCAGGATTTTCAGGTTTTAAACCTGGCTGCGTCGACAATCTTTACGAAAATTTGAATTTATTTTGACAGTTAAGATTGTAAAAATTTACATTCACAAATTTTTAATTTTTAACAACAATAATTGATATTAGCTAGCTTTGAACTTAAAAATAATGCCAACTAAATGCATTATAGTTGATTTAATGCTCCACAAAGCTCAATTAAATAAATATTTCCTTTACTTTTTTAACGGAAAAATATTTTTTGAATTATTCAAATTTTTCATGTAACGGTCAAAATTATAAAAATGGAGTAGACAAATTTTTTGACATGTTTTCTGCTTTTTTTCATTTTCAGATAATTTAATTTAAATTACATAAGCTGCAAATAATTTCGACATCAATTGGATTCTCCCTGATTGACGCCCAAAATAATTATAGTAAAAAAAACCTTTTCAAATAGACATTATTGGCACAATTAAATATGAATTAAAACTGCAAATTACTCACCCATATTGTCATCGCAACTGACCAACGGTAGCATTAACGCCAATTGAATTATAAAGATTGAAAACCAATCTGCCGCCTGTAATTTCATTTTCAATTTTTCCATTATCATCATTTTCGGTTGTAATGTGTTGTAAGAAGGGACCTTAATTTGATTTATTTTCCATGTCATTTATCTCACGAATTTTTAACACGTAGATTATTCTTCTTAAATTAAATTTATTTTTATAGGTATTCACAAAATCATTTGGACAAGTGTGCCTCAATCAGATAATGTAGACTAAATTTTCAATCTGTAATTCAAATGATTGACATTTACATTAACAAATGAACATCATTTCCATTACATTCATCCTTATAATATTATTTTTATTAGAGGCAATTTTTTTTCTTGACTTGGATATCACTTCACATTATCATTGCCTTTTTTGCACACACATATACATAGAAACAAATCTTTTTTGATGATCAAATCTAATGATACAAATGGATGGATGAAGGTCAGTTACAAATCACACAATTTTTCCTTTTCCTCACTTCTTCATTACAAGTCCTCACTTTGGTGTGTATTATGTTGAATTATATTGCACGCACACACTCACAAACATATGAATTAATTGACATGAAATATTTATGACTATTTGTGGCTCATTTATCATGTATGGCATATGTGTGCCTTCTCCTTCTCTATTTTTATTTTATTTTATTCGTTTAGGACGTGCAAAAAGTTTTATGTTATTAATTATTAGGATTGAATTTTGCTACATATAATTTCACTATCTGTATTTATCTAACCATAATTTTTGGTTAATCCAGTCAAGTCATAATTTTTGTTATTATTGGTAATAATTCATGTCACACTGTTTGGATGAGTTGGGGGGCGTATTTCATGCTGTATTGGCAAAAAAATATTATTTTTTAAAATATTTATGAACTTCTGAATTTTTTTAAATTGAAATATAACTCGATGTGTTTTATGGGAAATTGATTCACGCTGGGAGATTTATTGGATATATTATTATAATATATTTAGGTTCAAGTCTTCATCAAACGGGATCTTAACATAGATTAAGGTTGAGCTCTTATTTTTATTGATTAACTTGTTTTAAGTTCATCCACTAAGTTCTATTCTAAGTAACTTAATCTTGCTCCAATTGAGATGATAAAACCACTCTAATTAATAATTCAATCTCTCGACAATTAGTTTAACACAATTTATATTCAATGAAAACAGCTGGGATTATAGTGAAGTTTTAATTGTTTTTTCAATTTTAATGATTGAGCTTTTATCTGATTGCAGAATCTCAGATGGAATTGTTCGATAATTTTCTGTTGAATTTAATGTTTTTGTGGGGGTTTTATGGGTGGGTTTAGGAAGAATATTTGAATTATTTACATAAATTTATTTCCAATAGGTAAGGTTGCATAATAAATTATTAATTATAGTTTTTAGTATGTCTGTGAGTCTGTATATCTAAATTTCTTACTAATATTTGCTGAAATATTTCACAAGAATTTATTCCTTAGCTTTTACTTCAACCTACACTGAATTCTCAATTTATTTCAAATTTAAGTTGAATTTATCCTTACAATTTATATTTTCTAATTAAAATTGTATTTACTAATTAAAAATTCTATCAAAACTAACTTCAAAGTTATTTCTGTATTTACTCTTTAGGTCCAACTTTTCAATCACTTTTGCCTTTAGTTTTCACTTAATTTTCCCTTTTCAGAATTTCAAAATTAAACTTTCAATTGAATATTTTATCAAGTTAGAAAGAAATTTCCAGATGACTTCGTTTTCTAGTTAAATTTTCTTCTTTTCAAGCTGCTGTCAATTGAAATTTTCCTTTCACATTACTAATTGAGTAATTGATTTTTAGTCGAGGACTTGAGTCTCCTCATTAAGACGATTATGTCAATTAGCAAAATTAATTGGTCAATAACGAATCCTTTGATGGAATTAAGTTTTATTATTTCTATAAATTTCAATAGAAACTAAAAATAAAATTTTAATTTTGATCGGATGATGTTTTTGGAGTTGCTACGTGTCTGTTTTCGATGTTTATTTGAGTGTTGAAATGATTGAGGAACAGGAAATTTACATACTTAATTGATATGCAGAATTGTTAATTTTATGGACTGATGATGAATATTCAGGATCTGTTTTCGTTGTTTTTAGCTGTCGGCTTTCTTTGTGTACAGCAATTAAAATTTGATAGCTTGTAATTTTCTGTTTTTTGATAAGGAATTTTTCTCTCGGAATTTATTATTCAAATTTCAATATTATTGAGATTCTCAAAGGTTTCTTTTTTTTATTCTTCTTAAATGAACAAGTCTCAAATTCAGCAAATTCAATATCAAGTTCTATAAAATCCTGCTTAAAATCAACAAAATTCTACAGTCCAACCTCAATACACAATAAACCACAATCCATTGCACCACAAAACTTCACAATAATCCAATCATCATTCAAATTATGGTCGTACAAATAAATCACTAGCAGCAATCAATCAATGATGTTTTTGTCTTGTTTTGCACGTAGCACAAAGTGATTTCTTAAATGTACACTTAAGTAGATCAAGAATCCACTCAATTCAATACCATAAATCACGAAGAGAATCCTTCACAGATTTTTCTTTCTATTTTTATTTTATTTATTTTCACATGCACGTGCCAAAAATTTTTAGGGTTCTTTTTGTCTAGAACTTTTGCTTTTGTAAAAACTTTTTCTTGCTATGGAAATGGAATTTTTTAAGAATCCATCAACAATTTTAATATAAATTTATTTCAAGCCACTGCTTTTAACTTTAATCGATTAAAATTTCACGAGAGTATCCAAGGTGATTATTCCAACTAGAAAATATCTTTGTGGAAGTAATTTTCTCCTCGAATTACTTTTCACTTTGTAGTTTTGGCTTGTGTCTTAAATTGGAAATGACAAACTTTGAGATTCAATCAATTTCTAATTAGGAAACTTTTTTTTTCGTTCAGCTTAGAACTTTTCACTTCTTGTTATCCTATTTTTGGGAATTTTTGAGTGGGCACATCAATAAATCGGTACGAACTTTGTTATGTCCAATTATTTTCAGTGACTTTCATTCAATTACTCTTCATGCTTTGACCTTTTTCCTTTCGGTTTCAATCTTGACACTCACTTTAATTGATGATTTTTTTGGGTTTGATTTTTTTGCTTTAATGATGTCTTTTATATGGTTCGCTTTGATATTTTGTTAGGTCTTTGATATTCACTTAAATTTTTGAGAGTTTAAGAATTGATTATCTTTGGGATAAGGTTTTTGAAACTTTTTAACTTTTCAATTATTTTTCACTTTTTTTAGGTCTTATAAACTTTTTTTTAAAAATTTCAATTTTTTCAAATTTTTTTTAGTATTTTTTTTTTGTTTTTTAAATTTTTTGTTTTTCAAACGTTTGTTAAATTTTTTGTTTTTCAAATTTTTTTAAAAATTTTTTGTTTTTCAAAAAAAAATTTAATTTTTTTTTGTTTTTAAATTTTTTTAAATTTTTGTTTTTCAAAAATTAAATTTAACTTCTATTTTTGAAATTTTATAAAATTCTGATAATGTTTTTAAAATTTCCTTAATTCAGAAATTATGAATTCTATTTTTAAACAAGTTTTCACAACTTTGGTTCAATAATTTGTAGTACTTTTCACAAAAATCATTTAATTTTCATTGAACAATCATTCAACTAATTTTCCATCAAAATACATCACTAATGTAGGCTCAATTAGTCTGATGAACTCAACAACACCATCAGAAATTTGTTTACTTAATTTTATCTTCATCGACAGAAATGCTTTTGCCGCTAATTAGTGTAATCTCTTTTGATTTAGTTAATTAACACTGTATCCTTTCAGCTGTTGTTATTTTCAGTGGTTGTAGATTATTTACTATATTTAATATTATTTAACTTTTTAATCCTCTATAACTTTAAATTTTCAAGGTTCACGTTCGGTTAATTAATCCACAATCATTTTTTAACAATTATACTTTAAATAGCTGTGAAAAAATTAGTTCTTTGAGCTTATTCTTCTTATAGCTTCTGCTTAAATATCTTATTCAATTTTGGTAAACTCGGTTTTCTTTCATCGTTAAAACTTTTGATGAAAAATACTTTTCGCAAAAAAATATTTTAAGAGCTTTGTTGAATTTTTTATGAATTTCACTTCTTACTTTTTGTGCTGTTAGGTATTTTGAATTTTTTTCTTATATTCTTGAACTTTTTATCACGTTTTATTATTTTTTGCTCCTTATTATTTTCTTTTTGTCACAATGTACTTCACATTTTTAATTTTCTTAATGATAAAATTAATACTTTTTCATCCTTTTTTTCTCGTGAACTGAATAATTTAGCGAAAATTGTCTAGAGAGAAGTGTATCTCTAATTAATTAGATAATCCATTTAAGTCTTCTTATTCATTACATCTAAATTTGAATCCTTTTTCTCAAGCCTCGCATTCAGCAACAAGATGTAATGAAAAAAATTCTTCTTTTCAGCTTTTTTTCTTTATTTATTCAAATGTGGTTCTTTTCTTTTTTCGGCTATGTGATGTTAAGTTATCAGCTTATCACATTTAATCCTTTTGCAAATTATGGTATTTTATAAAATTCAGAACAAACTTTAAATCCACAAAAATATTTTTTTTTGGTCGCAAACAAAATTTTTTTTCTTTTTTCTTCTCGAGACGTCAAAAATACACACACGAGAGAAATCTGTGTGAATCGAAACGAGACACATTTATTCTTACCAGTTGAATATTGTGAACTGAAAATTTTTTCCCATTCATCCCTTAAATCTGTGTGAAGATATCCGAGGAAAAATATTTTTTTGCTACTTTTTCTGACAACCGGAGCGATCAGCATCAGTCTCTCAATTTTTGGAAGCTGGAAAATCTTTCTCATGTCTTCACGTGCTGTTTGCTGTGCTATTTTTTTGGTTGCCATGAGAAAATTATAAATATTTTTGCAGTGTAGACTGAGACTTTTGGGATTGAGAGACGAGAAAGAGAGAATTGATGGAATTACAGCATGCTTGAAAATGAACACAGTCGATACACTGCGAAATTTTGTGGATTTGATAGAAAATACAGTGTACAGAGAATATTTCCCTTATATTTTTCTACCCCTCTCTCAAAAATTCTCTCTCGCTGCTCTCATTCTCTTCCTACATGTGGTACTGTTACACTGTAAAAAATGGGGTTGTATTTTGCAGTGTTTTTATACAGGCGTGAATTTTTGTTTAATATTCAAAAGATATTTAGAATTATGGATGTAAATATTGTGAATTGGCATACGGTAGCTTACGATAGAACTACGCCAGTAACCAAAACAATTAAAAGTTAGTTAAAAGCTGTCCAAAAGTTAGTTGCAGCTAGCTTTTAACTAATTTTTTCTTACTAAGGCTAGCTTAACGTGTGGCAGAACTTAGACAGAATAATGTCTCCATTCATTTCGAAACTGAAATTTGACAAAGATAAAAAATTATTAAAGATATCATTTCGGCTAGGAACCTCACTGCTTCATATCAGGAATCTGGTGGGGAGTCCAAATTTTGGGGGTTTCAGAATTTTCAGTAATTAACATACACTTTGTAATAAATTGCCCTAATCCCACTACCTATGCGCCTGAAGAGAGGAGATGGATAACAATTGATCAACATAGCACGTGAGTGCTATCCAAGAGGGCGGTTTTTGTTCCGGTCACCGTTTGAAAACATCAAAAAATCCCACACAAAGGAGCACAAAAAATTGACGCTAAATTAAGAAACCGTTCATGTATAACAAAAAACAAGCGCGGAAATTTTCGATTTTGCTCTAGGCTCAAACCTTACGTACGCCATAGAGCTTTGTGTAATCTTAAACTTAAAACAAAATTAATGTAAATTCAGGGGGAAGACTACTTGGTGGGAAATTTTTTGGCCACGTCTGGCGAAAAATTTTCAGAGAGCACTAAGAATCAAATTTTTGGTGCTAACATGTATAAAACCTTAATACAAGAACTACTGACCCTTTTTCCGCCACAAAATATGTGCAAATTTGGAGTTATAGCTCAAAAAGTGCGTGGCGGAAAAATTTTTTTTGGCGGAAAATGATTTTTTCTACCAAGTAGTCTTCCCCCTGTGTAAATTCCCTTCTGATTATTTTGCATAATTAGTTATACACAAGCTCATTCCTTAGGCAATTTTAAGGAACAATTTTCTTCGCATCATCGATCACTTCTCAATAATTCGTAACATTTCCTTTCCGTAGCCTTTTATAAATTCCCTTGGTACCGCAAAAACATCATTCGCAAATCAAAATAATTTTGACAGAGCCCTTCATTAAGGGAATTCCAAAGTAAGCAAAAAAAACAGCAATGAAACCTTTTAATTTCTTCTTTTCCTGTTCAATGCTGATATTTTTTCATCTGTAAGGGCCATAGGACATAAAAAAATATTCGAATGATGAAAAAGTGTATTGGCTACTCAATAACAAAAAATATTAATAGAATGCTGAGGTTGAAAATTGAAGATTTAAAAGAATAACGAAAAAGATTGCGACCTTGTTGAAAACATATTATTTTTATTCTTCAGAGAAATTGTTGAAAAATATTTAAGGAGGTTGAAATGTTTTATATATTTATTTTTTTCTTTTCATTAGTATTGTAGATATTTGGAATACACAAGGGTTACTCTAGTCCATATCCCTATAAGATATATCAAACAATTGGACCGAAGAATAAATAATAAATATTGAAGAACTAAATGAAAAATTAAAAATAATTTTTTTCTCTTAGAGATACCCTAAGAACATGGCCTGAAGTATCTCAGGGTAGTGTATACCCTAGGACAGGGGGAAGACTACTTAGTGGAAAAAATTTCCACCTCGTCTGGCGGAAAATTTTCAGGGTAGTCTAGGAACCAAATTTTTGATGCTAAAGTATGTAAAATCTTAATATAACAACTTTAGATCTTTTTTCCGCCAGGAAATATGTAAAAATTTGGAGTTATAGCTCAAAAAGTGCGTGGCGGAAAATAATTTTTTCCACCAAGTTGTCTTCCCCTGCCTAGGATATACCCTATGTCCTGTTTTTCTCGTTAATTTTTAAATTTTCCTTTATATCCTGTATTTTCATAAAAATTAGATGGTCACCCTTAGGGGTCAACACCCCCCCCCCCCCCCCCCCGTTTGGGAAAAATTTTCAATTTGCTAGGGATTTTAAATTAAAAAAATCCTTAAACTCCCTCTAAATCAACCCTAAATTTTCCCGTCCATACAAAAAAATTTTAAAACCCTTCCCTACAAAAATTTCTGGATACACCCCTGGTCACCCTAGTCTTGCAAAAACTTTATATTGACAAACTTTTTTAAAATTTCATATTATTACAATTAACACTCTAAATCATTGTCTGCAGCGTGAGATATTCAGCTGAGGGTCGACTGACGACGAAAGAATCCAATCGATCAAGAGTTAATACAAAGTATACGCTGGTATAAAGTGGATTATACTGGATTATTCTTGAGGGTGAAAATTGTCCTCTACGGAAATTTTTCACTGAGCCATCTTCCTGACTTTACTGATCAATATGAAAAGAAAAAGCCTGAGAAAAAGACAATCCTAAAAATCCAAAACTACAAGATAATACCGTTTTCATCAATAAATCACAATATACCATTTCATCCTTAAATCTCTAAAAGAACCGAGCACAATAAGCTCTATCAATATCGAATTCCGTTTGAATAGACATTAAAAAATATTTTTCCAATCTTCGTTTTGATTCAGCATAAAATACCAGACAATGTGACTTAGATAGCTTAGTATAGCCTACAAAATTTTTTTATTCATTCATCAAATTTTATTGAAAGAAAATTTTCTTCCTTCTCGTGTCTCTTTTCATAATTTTTTTATGATTTTGTGAAATGAAATGGAAGAGAAATTTTGTTTACAACTTAAATTCGCGAACTCATTGAAGATTTCCGCTTCCATTAATT
This sequence comes from Chironomus tentans, assembly GCA_963573255.1. Classification (NCBI taxonomy): domain Eukaryota; kingdom Metazoa; phylum Arthropoda; class Insecta; order Diptera; family Chironomidae; genus Chironomus; species Chironomus tentans. The sequence continues at coordinate 13,856,079 of OY754303.1, forward strand.
TTTTTTTGTACACACCGGGTATTATTACATGCTTCTATTACTTACCTTTAGTCAGCAGATGTTCAATTACCACCGGCATCACAAGACATAATGCTTATGAAAAAAACATTACACGACCATCACAATAAGAATTTTATTTTTGAGGATAGACGAAGGTTCTCGGAAGAGAAATTTTATTGTTATTGAAAAATTCAAATTTTTTTTCTCCATTTTTATTTTGATATTAAAGTCATGTTCATGATTGATGAACGCCAACATATAAAACACATTCAATTTCCATTTCTTTCCGTTTCCTTTATTCCACAGAACCAAAAAAAATCTTTTATGATGATGTTGTTTCTTTTCTTTTTTCTCTTCTTCTTCTTCTTCTTAAATGCGCCATCAACATCCCTTGCCGCACCATTTGAAATAGAAGGCAGTCAGCTATCTAGCCAACAATTCCTATGTATAATTTATATTATTATGTTTTCTTTTTTTTCCTCAAGTGAATTTTCATATTCATTCTATGGAGATTTTTATTTCTTTGAGAATAAGTGACGACGAAACTTTTTTTTACTTGTTTTTTGGGAAGTACTTATTCTGTATTGATTTGCCTCGTGGAGTCGACAATGTAAAATAAAAGAGAGGATGTTGTGGGACAGGGGAGGATCAGCTTTATTGTAAGAGTACTAATATTATTAAAAAATTGAGAAATATAAAACTATAGTGTTATAATATAAATTAATAATGTTTTTAAAAATTTATTTAAAAATTTAAAAATTTATTTAAAAATTTAAAAATTTATTTAAAAATTTAAAAATTTATTTAAAAATTTATTTAAAAATTTAAAAATGTATTTAAAAATTTATTTAAAAATTTAAAAATTTATAAATGTTTTTAATATTCCAGTTCAATATTTTCTACGAAATTTTATAATGTTCATTTTAAATGGTACATTTTAAATGGACGTTAAAAAGTTTTGTAGAAAATATTGAACTAAAATCTTAAAAACATTTTTAAATACATTTTTGAATTTTTAAATACATTTTTGAATTTTTTAAAAAAATTTAAAAATTTTAAAAACATTATTAAACAGTTAAAAAAACTAAAAATATGTTGAAAAGAAATTGTTCGTAGTGAGAATCGAACCAATATGACCTCCAGTTAGTAGCGCAATCCTTTAACTCTAGTTTTATTCACTCGGCCACCGGAACATACAAAATTGCATATATGACGAAATTTTAAAAATCGGATTTTAAAATTTTAAAAACAAAATTTTAAATTTTTAAAATATTTTTTAAAGTTTCTTCTAAAAAACTTTTAAAAACGTGTTTTTAAAATATTTTTTCATATTTTTATAATTGCATTCTTCACATATGAAGCTACCCTCCCCCTAATTCATAATATCAAATCACAAACTATTGCTTTCAACTGAATAAACATGAACGCATTTCAGAAAAAAGTTAATTTTGATTCCACTCAATACTAATTAAAGTCAGTAACAAGATTCCCGAAGGGAGAACTTCTCATTTATTCCCCTGATTGAACTCTATGACTGTTAAATGTATTCACACACAAATTTACAAATTGTGTCATTCAGATATCATATTACATGCCACATCGTCTATTCAACGATCTTCACATTGAGCTGACATTCCAACTGTCATTTATATTCAAAAATCAATGACGATAAGCATGTATGTAGGCATAATAATACATAAATTTATGTTAATTTTATTCCATTTCAATACTTTTCCAAGAATTTCTAGATAAAAATGTAAGAATGTGAGTCTGTTGTCGTATCGATATGAGAGCCTGAATGTGATAAGAATAAGAAAGGATTTTGTTCTATTATTGATTCTCATTGTTGAAATCCATTAAGAATAAGTTGAAATAAGGAAATAAAAGTATCGAGAAGAATAATAAGAAAAGTCTTGTGTGGCCCTTCATGCATATGGATTTACTAAAATTGTCAGGATTGTACTTTGTAGAAGTTTGCAGTCGACATTTATTAGTCTCATTTGGAAGTGAATTTATTTGAATGAAGATTTTGATGTTAATTGCTCAACATGTACAGCCAGGAAAATGTATGAACTAAATTATCATGAAAGTACAAGATGTTTGGAAACTTTTATCTGTTCCAATCAATTTCATAGTGTATGCTTGTTTTGTTACTAATTTTCAATGTTTTTGACCTAGATGGCTGACTAGACATAATTTTGTATGTGTCAAACGTATCAATTTTATTGTATTGTAGTATCTATCTAAGCATTAGGGTTGCAAAGGGCTCCTGCAGAATAAAAAATTTGTCGTCTCATTATTTAGAATCCACTTTCACCAACCCTCTGGTCTTCCACCAACCCTTCGGTTTAAAGCCTCTTATTATGGATTATATTAGGACTTAAAGTCACATGATGGCTTAAAGCATAAAATCTAATTAATTGAAAATTTTCTGATCTAAATTACCCCCCCCCCCACGAAATTTTTCTGACTACGCCTCAGGGGTTTGGTAGCTTGGTATACCCTAGGGACATACCCTGAAGATAACTATTGGATTATACACTGGAGTATAGGGAAACCCTAGTTTGTACCCTATACTATACTTCTAGGGCAACCCCTAGTGCATATTCTATGGTATACCAAGCAACCGACCCCTGAAACAGACCAATTCTAAAAATTCTCATATTCAATCCTTTACAGCAACAATTCCCTCAAGCAGCTCATAAGGAATCCCTTACTAACTTCACACAAATTCATGTATCAAACAACAAGAAGACGAAAAATGAAAATAAATATTGAATTCTTGTACGCCACACTCAAATGTGTATATCCTTATAAATCCACATGTAGATAAGTATTGAGATAAATGGATTGAGTATCATAAAAATTGACTTGATCCTTTCACTTTTAAGTAGTTTCTTTTGCTGCCCTTTGCCCCTTCCAACTACCTTAAAAATGAAAAAGAAATTTGTTCATGAACGAAATGAATTTAAGAGTGTTTCTGGTTATTTTTACCGATATAAACAGCCATTTAAATTCAATTCCTCGCATTTTCCTTCGTTTGCCTTTTTCGACTTCTTCTTCTTAGTTTGTTTCTTTAAAAAAAACTCATACTTATCCTTCTACTGCTGTTTAATGGTCGTCCGAAAAAAGAAAATGTAAAAAGTTCAAACTCATTCCTTTGGATTAAAACTGATTTTTTATTGCCAACCAATAGCAACAGAAGCAGTAACAGCTTTTACAAAATAAAAAGTAAAAACTTTTTTTCCATCATTTCGCCAAAAGAAGTAAAATAAAAAAATCTAGAAAGAAAACTTTTTTGATTAAGCTTCTTTCCTCTTTCGAAAATTTTAGTCAAAGAAAATTGTATAAAGCGTTGATTTCATGTGTGCTGTTGCTATTATTACAGTCACGTGTGGATATAATGGATTAAGAATTGATAAAATGGGAAAATAAGGAGAACTAATGAAAATAATTGTAATTGTTGTTATTTTCTGTTGTTAAGGATTGAGTTGAGAGAAGAATTCTTGAAACTTGGATGGGGAACAGTCAATTGTAGTCAGTTAGAGTCAATCAAATGTTTAGCAGCTGTTTGATATGTTACATATGGGTTTAAAGAATTCGTATTTTTATTTTCTGAAGATTTTGAATTTTAAATAGTGGATTAGTAGGAAAAGTATCCAGCAGGGGTCAGTTTCTCGGTATACCTCTACCTCTATGGTATACTCTACCCTACTATAAGGTATACAACTACCCCTAGGGTATATCCTACCCTACTCTATGATATACACCTACACTTGCCAATACCCTAGGGTATACCCATACTAAATATACTTACCCTACCCTACTCTACCCTCCGGCATAGCAAGAAACCAGCCCAAGAGTTGTAGACAGAGGGAAAATCTGGATATTTGTCTCCTTCATTAAAAGATTCTTCAAGTTTCTAGGGTTTTTGAGAATAAAATCCAGAAAATCATCCCCCCACCTTCCATTGAAAATCCGTCAACATTGGTATTTACCAAGGCTTCCCAGCTCTTACCACGTTTTTTAATCTTTAATCTTTGTTTAATCTTTAATCTCTATGGAAATTTTTATGGGATTAAAGATTAAAAAGATTAATGGAAAGCCTTGGTTTTCAGAATCTTTATTTCTAGTATTATTAAAACTAGCTTGTCTTGAAATTAATCAATTTTCTTAAATTTCACATATTAATTACAAAATGTTTGGTTTGCAAAAAAATAATCTCAAATGCCTAAAATTAAACAAAAAGTGCAGCACGTGCTGAAAAACTCATGTCGAAAATTAATAAAAACTTTATTGTCTACTCGTCGACAACAACAACAAAAAAAAATGTGTACAACATTCCAACAAAAAACTTCCATATCCAAATTGTTCATGCAAAAGCTTAAACTACTTCATAAAAAAGTCCTCACATACTACATGTGTATAAGCATGCATATGTACTTCAAAATATATCGAATGACCATTGTACATGAAAAAGAAAATTGGGATAAGTTGAAAGTTGTTTGGAACTCTAGTATAATCTTGCATGAGGGGGTTTGTGAAACTTTTTGAGGATATTGAATTGTAGAATATTTTTTATGCCTAATTGAAATAGAGAAAGTTTTTATAATCATAGGAACATGTGGAGTTAAATTTGTGTTTTTATTATTGAATGAAAAATTGGATCATTTTTTGTGAATATTCTATCAAAAAAATGAAGCCTCAAAAAACACTGAAAAAAGTAAAATTCCCAAAGGCACAATTTCTTTTCTCTTTTCCCTGTGGCTTACTCTATCCAATTTCTCTTCATTTTTAAACCTTAATGTATTACATGCGTGAGTGGGGATAAGAATTTCATGGATTCTTTTGTTGCTGCTATTGACGTAGCCTCTGTTGTTATGTTGAGGCATTATGAGAAGAAAGAAGTTCATACTTTTTCTCAATACTTATAATTCCCATGACATCCTGCATGTGTATATCTAGTTTCATGTGGATTATGTTTCATTTATAGGTACATATTGTAGAATTTGGTATTATCTTTGTAAATACTTGGTGTATTATTTTCATTAACATGTAAAATATGATTAATATGCTCTCAATTTTTGGATGGTGGACAAATGGTGAGTGTAGGATGTGTTGTCAAGGAGAGAGGGGATCAAATTACCTTCTGCATCAAAATTGCCTAACATTTCTAGCACTTAAGTAGCAACTTACAATTTAAATTTAATTCAACTTACCAGTGGCTTAGCCAAGAAGGAATTTTCACCCATACACCCAACTTTTTGGGAAAAATTGGCCTCAAAAATTTCTATTTGGAGTGTAACCTGGGGTATAGCCAGAAATTTGCTGGGTTAGTCTAGCCTCCCTAAGAGGGTCTGGATTTTTTTTTCAAGCATTTTCAGTTTTTGAGAGGCGTTCAAATTTCAAATACAAAAGCTTAATATCGAGGGTGTTCAAACATCCTTAGACCCCTCGCAACTAGAGATGTCAAACCCAAATAGTGTCTACAGACCCAAATAGTGGAAAATTTTCTTACTAAAACCAACTTAAAATTAATTTTAATGATACAGAAAAATTCTTTAGTATCAAATGGTTCTAAAAAACATTAACTTTTATTCTTAAATTAATTTTTTTGGTTAACTAAAACAAATAGTTGTCAACTATTTGGGTCACTATTTGGGTACCCAAATAATACCCCAAATAGTTGACATTTAATTGTTCTAACTCATTTCAAAACAAATTTAAAAATAAAAGTTAGTGTTTTTTAGAACCATTTGATACTAAAGAATATTTTTGTATCATTAGAATTAATTTTAAATTGGTTTTAGTAAGAAAAATTTCTACTATTTGGGTTTGACATCCCTACTCGCAACATCCCTCATACAATTATATTTATTTTTATTTATTAAATTAACTTCAATAATTACAGATGTTTTTGATGATACATTAAAGAATTCAACTCGATGTAGGATCAAGAAGACAATTTTTTAATATCTAGAGTTAGTTTCTAGGGCTACCCAGGATACCTCATCCCTATTTTTCCATCTAGGATACCCTAGGACATACCCTAGGTTTCTAGTAGATTTAGACTCTTAGTTCAAAACTGGAAACTTTCAGGTACGTTCAATCAATATTTCATTCGTAAGGTAATCTTGTAGTTCTCGTTCTAATTACTCATGCTACGCTTCAAGTTCCTGACCTGCTCAGAATTTAAAAATCCAATTTCGTCTTGATTCCGTAAATTAAGCTTCAGTTCAAAAAAAACTGAAAGAACCTTAGAAGTCAGTTCCAGGAACATTAATTTTCAATCAAAATTCTTTGTTTTTATAAAATATGTTCGAAAAAAACATAACAGATGTTGAGTTATTCTTGTTCAAAACCTTCCCATACCATCACAACTTACATGATTTCCTTTAATTCATTATTTATTTATTTTTCTTAGAAATTTTCATGTTTTTTGCTTATTGATGTATGGATGTTATTTTAAGAAAGAAAAAAAGATGGAGTAATTTTACGGCATACAACTTTTTCTGTTCCTTTATTTTTTTAATACCTACAATCCCTCCCGCAGAAAGTAAAACAGAATAATGTAAGAACGCACTGGAGCTTAGTAAAAAAACACAATGAAATAAATAAATGTAAAGTACAGGAAAGTAAAATAAAGTAAGAGAAAGAAAAGAAAGCAACGAGACTTTAAATACAGACATTTTTATTTACAGACTTTGAAACAATCATGAAAGTTTAGCGAAAAGGAAAGAAAATTGTCGATTAATCATCTTCTTCTTATTCCTTATTCTTATTCCTTGCACAATAATGTAGGCATATAAAAACAGAGGAAAGGAATTAAAGGAATAAATATTCATATTGAACTTACGCAGCATGATGCTCGTGGCTCCTTGCTGATTATTTACTAAGCAGTAAACAAAATACATCAAGAAAAAAATATTTAAATTGATGGCCTGAAGATTTTTGCTTCATCTTTTTTAAAAAATAGAAAAAAAATTTAATTTTAATCTTATGCCAGAAATGAGAGAAATTTTAAGCGACGGTATACAAAGAGGAACCAACAGCTAATAAGAAATTAAATTATCTTTTAGTATTTGATTAGAATTTTAATGACAAAAAAGTTTTGTAATAAATAAGGTTTAATGTTGCAGCAATATACACTTTGTAGTATCCAAGCCACCCAATATAAGACAACGGTACTTTATTTTTCGATATTAGGTACCTTATTTTTCGAAAGCGGGAAATTTATGTTCGAAAGTCATTTGTTTACATTTTTGAAGTTAACTTTCATTCCATTATTTTTTGCTTTATTTGATGTAATTGAACTCTTTTAATGGTTTTAGTGCATTAATAGATGTCAATTAATTCTTTTAATATTGCTTTGCAGTAGTAAAACGCATTGAATGGTTCAAAATTTCCAATTTTTTATTTCGAATGTTTTTTCGAAAACAATTTTTTTTGTAAACAAACATAAGAAAAAGTGCGGGAAAATTCAAATTTACGAAAAAATAACGTTTTTCTCTCTCGTTGTCTTATATTGGCAAGCCACCAAACCATGTCAAAAATACATGGCAACAATACGAAAACAAAAAATTAAAATTCAGCTTTTTAAATTTTAAAAACAAGTTTTTTAAAAAAAATTACAAATATTTTTTAAAGTGGGTTCTAAAAACATTTTAAAAAGTGGGGTTTAAAAATATTTTTCTGATGCGTGTTATTCAAGAAAATAGATAAAAAATCCAACGGTTTTTTAAAATTCAAATTTTTTCACCTGTGTATTTTAACACCCCTAGACTTTCGATAAGTCTGTCGAAATTGAATTACACGCATCAGATATTTTTAAAAGTGTAGAACAAAGGCATACTAAAAAAATATTTTAGGTGGTTCAAAGCAAAAACAAAAAATTTCTACCAAACTTACCCTTATTATCAAGGTTATAAGCAAGTCATGAAAATTTATTCAGCATTATTTTTCTAATGAACATAAGAATACTCACATCTTATAAACATATCATTCATCACAAGCAAAAGGTATGACGTAAATAAGGGGTCGTTCAGATATTACGTGACGGTTGAGGGGATCAAAGTTTTGATAACCTTCATATTAAATTTATCTGATTTGCTCACGAAATTTGTTACAAAGAGAGAAAAGGGGTCAAAAATGGCATTTTTAGCGTTCCGTAATATCCTAACTCCCCAAAAGAATAATTTATGTTCACATTCAGCAACTCACAAAAACACATGTTACGTGAATGAATTTTCCATAAGCATTACCTAGGCAAGAAACTAGCATTGTTATCATCAAAGTCGATAAGCTGATGATAAAATTAATGACAGTGTTGATGATGTTGGCATTTTTGGTACCTTTTAAATTCTTTAACAATGTTTTTACTGCACAACAGATGTAAAACTTATGCCCAAGTGAAAACAAGCCAAGAAAAAAATTAAAATTAAATAAAAAGTTTTTCTAAATGGAGATTTACAGCATTTTTCACTACATTCTCTTGCCTTTTCCTTTCTTTAATGCGTTTATCCTGTTTGTGTTTTAAAAAAGCAAACGAATGAACAACAAAAACGGAAGAATGAAGGCTGTAAAACAATGAGATTTATGACCCTTCGGTCCCTCCGGAAATAACTCTTAAGAGGAAAAATAAGAAGTAAATTTTCGAGTAGCCAGAAAATTGTTGTCGACATAAATGGATTGGAATTTTGATGAGATGGTAAAATGGAGTTAAAATGAGAAGAGAGAGGCATCAGCATGTGCCTACACTCATTTACCATCATTCTCATTTCATTTCATGTATTACCAACTGTCTACTTGCTCGACTTTATTGCTACTGATGATAATGATGAGAACAATATGGCTCGGATGTTCTAAATTTCGAAATAATTTTTCATTTTGCCTCACATATTTCTTTACTGAATAAAGCATTGTGTGCTGAGTATGGGATATTATAATTTCTCTAGTTTTATTATGCTGAAAGCTGTAGATGTGATAGCATATTCATTAGAAAGATGTACTTATGTAGAGTTACATATTCTTTTGGTAATCAATTAATACAGAGAATTTCAATATGGAATTGAATAAGATTAAACTGATTACATAAATTAACGAATAAAAAAAATTTGAAAAATAACGGTGAAAATAGATTTGAAAAATAACGGTCAAAAAATATTTAAAAAATAACAGTTAAAAAATATTTGAAAAATAACGGTCAAAAAATATTTGAAAATTAACAGTCATCAATCAATGAGGATTTAAGCTTTAAATTTTAAACTGTATAGAATATAAACAGTACCGCTTTTTCCTTTGCTTGAAAAATGCTCTAAAAAAAGACTCAAACCAAAAATTCCTCACTTCCCTCAATCCCAAGCAGACCCAAAATTGAAAACATTTCTAAAATGTTCTCAACACACCCGCTGGAATAAAGTTACAGCAATACTTCAGCAACCACATGACACATTTTTGTATGTCTTCATATTCGTCTGTTTTTCATCTTACATTCTCAGCATTTACATTTTCATTAACTAAATCTTGAAAATGTTTTTGCCTTCTTTTCAGGCACAATCACAAGAAGACAGAAAATATTTTTCAACCTTAAAAAATGAAGAAAAAAAGATTTAAAGCTTATTTGTAGCGAAGTTCTTCAGCTTGTCTTCATATTTATTTAATAAGCTACGAATATTTAATTAGGATGTTGTCGCGACACGAGTGAAAAATTTTCTGTTGAATTATTCATTCATGTAAAGAAGATCTTGTTTGTTTAAGGTTGAAAGGATACTTAAAAGATTTTTATAAGTCATGTTATATTATTTTTCTGACAATTCTTACAAGTTTAATTCTTTCTTCATCACAACAATTTTGTAGCAGGTAGAGTAGGCATGTCAACGATAGCCAAAAAGTCGATTAATACCAGCAACTGGTGACCATTGACAATCTTTCTTCTGGTGGTTTGTGACCATAGGAAGCCTATAGGGTCAATTTTTTGAGTATGCACTAGGGTATCCCTAGGGATTGGACGACTTCATGAGGTACCAGTCCCATAGCTATAATTTAGTATAGCACCCATTCAATCCTAGATCCGTACCCAATTTTTAAATATGTTGGCAGAACATCATTCTATTATTATCGCAAAGAGTATTCAACTCAGCAAACTCAAATCAGTAGCCTAAAGAGTTTCCAATGAACTTATAATGTAAATTTAAAATTTTTCAACTACACCGGAAAAATTGTTGAAACAAATAACAGAAAAAAAGTCTACATCAAATAAAAGGATTTGTTCTCGAGGAAAAATTTGAATTGTTTTTTTTTTCTTCTTTTATTTTCGTACACAAACAAATAAATCCAGCATACAAATCTTAGAATGATTTTCTCTGATACATCTTTTTTAAAAAAGAAAAACCTTTCATCCTTCTTTTATTCAATTTTTGGAGAAATGTACTGTATAAACATACTTCTCCATCCTTTCAGCACAGTAAAGTTGTAGAGTGAGAAATTTCAAGTATGCGAAATGGAAAAAGTAATTTGTCACACTCTGCGACACATTGGACTTTCTCTCGATGTTTCTGTCACTCTCATTGGCCTTCAGCCTTCACTCTATGGTACTGCTCAAGATCAAGATTTGTTCCTCTTATTTTTCGTACATTTTTTAATGTAGGGAGTAGTTGCAGATGTTGGCGGACTGTCTGTTCATCAGGGTTGTTAACCAGGTGCTTCTGTCTGGGTGTTTATGGCAAATTTACTACTTATGTACCTGAAAATGCCTTAGAAAAGCGCATTCATGGCTCATAACCGTGGTCTTCATTACTGTCTTCTTCTTTTTTGCATACGATAGCATTTGGAGAAATTTTTTGTCATGAGGAACTACAAGACATGGCAAATAAGTAATATTTCAACATAAATCTTATCCTCATACTTGCTTTATGTGCTCTACTTTATTCTGAGTGTTCCCTAAGACTTTTTTCTCGGAGTTGGATATCTATAAGAAGAAGCATATGTGAAAAATTTAAAATCCACTTTTTTTTGGTTATTCTATGTTTGACTAAAGCTTTATGTTAAGGAATGAGAAGCACTTTACATTAAAGCTTGACATCTCTGCTGCATCAGTGACATTCAAAATATTCATATGGATTTCATACACATGACTGTCTATAGACTATAGTCGAGAATGATGACAAATGCTTATTCAAATGTCAAAACATTTGGATTTAATTTTCATTCATTCATCATTAAATTTAATTTAGGTACCCAATGGACGACAACAGTTCTTATTCTTCGAAATCGAAACTTCAAATATGTAATTTTTTTCAAAAAAATTTAAAGAAAGTCCTCGTGTTATAGATCGAGTGACTTCAGCGCATTTTTGTGTTAGCGATCAGTATTTGATTAGCAAAGTACTTCGTATCAAATAAGTCAATCATGAATATTTTGTAACTTAAATAAATTCGACGGCTCGATAACGGTTTTTTGACATTCAAATTTTCTAACGATCAAAATATATTTGAAAATTTACCGCTTAAATGCACTTGAAAACCATTAATTATAGTGTAATTAACAATTTTGCGGTGAATTTTCATATATTAATATGGTTTGTTATTTAACGGTTTTTCGAAATTCAAATTTTCTAACGGTCAAAATATATTTGAAAATTTCCCGCGTAAATAAACTTGAAAATCATTAATTATAGTATGATTAGCAATTTTGCGGTGAATTTTCATATAATAAAATGGTTTTTCATTTAACGGTTTTTTGAAATTCAAATTTTCTAACGGTCAAAATATATTTGAAATTATCCCACTTGAAGTTGGCTCTATTGTATTGAAAACAAAAAATCATTAATTATAGTATTTAGAGATGGTTTTGAGATTTTTAAATAACAATGGCCCACATAATTCGATGGCACGGAGCTAATGCAAAAAACCAGAGCTCTCTACGATGTCTGGTTAAAGAGATCTCAAACAGCCGAACAGCCGAACAGCCAGCCGAACAGCCAGCCGAACAAAGTGCATTATTAAGCTACCTTTTTAAAACAAGTTTCAAAAATGCGCTAAAAAAATATGACCGTTACAAATTTTTTTAAATAAATTTAACGGTTTTTGAAAATTTAAAAATTTTAACACTTCGAAATATTTTTGAAACAGTTTTGAATTTTTATAAAATAACGGTTAATACTACTGTTGATGTTGTCATCCATTGGTTAGGTACTTGCATTCGTATACAGTTTACACTTGATTAGATTTTGACATGCATAAGTTGTGATGCATTGAAAGTTTATGTTTGTTATTGAGTTGCTTAATTAATTTTGGATTTGAGGAGAAGTTTGACTTGCTATTCAGTATTTAACATTCTATACTCAATTTAAGAACCGGTCAAAATCCATTGATCTCTGTAAGTACCCTTGTGTAGTATTTGAGCAGAGTGGAATCAGAAGTATCGAACTATATGTAGGCGAATCTGTCAGTGTGAGAAAAAGGCTTCTGTGACTGAGTGGTTAGGCAACAGACCGGAAGTTTTATAGTCCTTTTTTTGTGAGGATTTCGGTTCGAATCCCACAGGAAAGCAACCCTCTCAGGGACGTACTAAGAAATTTTTCGAGGGAGGGGGTTGAATTTTTTTGTATGGACGGGAAAATTTAGAGGATTTTGTGATTTTGGTTTGACCCTAAACTCATCCCCATGAATATGCTCCTGCTCTCAATTATTGCAAATAGTGTTGTCAATATGACCAGAATATCCACAATGCTCACGACATTGCAGTTTGGAAGAGTAGAATAAAAATAGAAGTGACCCAAAAAAAGTCCAATAATTAAGGTTCAATGTTTTTCGGGAGACCTTAGATGTCATGTACAAAAGTATTGTGCAGCCATAAGTTATTTATGTAGTTTAAGAGACGCATCTTTATAAATTGCATCACAAAAGCTTCAATTTTATTCTCAAATATTTCACCACATCCCAAACATAATTCTACTCCAACATGGATCCTTTTCTTGACATTCTATTTGTTGCTCAAAGTCTTCATAATTAATTCAATTTCTGTATCCTTTTTCTTCGAATGTAAAAGAAAGAATGTAAATTGTAAGCATACAAATTCATCATGCATAAGGTTTTCTTTTTCTCATGGCGAACATAAAGAAGAGAATAAGGAACGGAAAATTCCTTTAATAATGTCAAGCGTTTATATCAACGTACATACAAACATGTATGCTGTTTGCAAATGTTGAGACAATTTTGCCTCCATGCCATGAGAAGAAGTAGCAAGTAGATTCACATGATGAAAATAACGAGCATGAAAAAAAGAGTACAAAAAGGCATAGAAGAAGGCAAGAAAAATGAAAATAAAAGCACTGAGTCAATAAATCATTCCTCTTATCTCAAACAGTTTGCAATAAATTTCTCCTCTTTCCTTTCCTTTCTCTCTATCTATCTCTTATTCATTCTCTACCCCCTTCTCCCCTTTTTTTATTCCATTCGCATTTCCTTGAACATCACAGAGAGATGTTTGCCAATTTTAAAAAGTGAATAGCAAAGAGAGATATGTGAATGTATATGAACGTTTTAACATAAGCTACGGTAACAACGGAAAGGAAAGGCTTAAAGAAAAATGAATTCGATGATGCTAACTTTTCAACTACTGCTACTCTAATTTTTAATATCATATTCACACCAATTTTAATTGTGTGTGAATATATTGTTTTTGGTATTTCAGTGAAACTACTTTTTTGGACTTGCTGCTTCAAGCTTACGGAATCGACCCATAGTGTTCAGTATGGAAAGTCTGTGCCTAAAATTACCAATTTAATAGTGAAAACCGCATCTCGATTGGTGCTTCCATTGCCGAGAAATCGCAAAAAAACACTTTCTGTCCTTTAGCAAGTTAGCAAGTTAGTAAGTTAGTTAGTTAGTTAATCGGTGCGATAACTCAATTCAAACTCTATATTAAGACTTCCGGTTTTTTGCATTTGGTAGATATCGGGTATGGCAAGAACTGTATTGTTTTTGGAGTCATGAGATGCATCCAGTAAGGCACACGGAACGATAAACTGCTGTTTTTGGTCAAATTATAGCCGATTATTGCAAAACACATTTTATTTTTTTCATAGAAAAGGAATATTTTAACCAAATGAGCTGAAATTTGGTATGTAGGTTCCTTAGCTGTGCCTGAATATGGAACCGACGCCATTTTGGATTTTGAGGGGCTAGAAGCTACGCCAAATTGATTTTTGCTTTAACTTTGACCAAATGAGCTGAAATTTGGTATGTAGGTTCCTTAGCTGTGCCTGAATATGGAACCGACGCCATTTTGGATTTCGAGGGGCTAGAAGCTACGCCAAATTGATTTTTGCTTTAACTTTGACCAAATGAGCTGAAATTTGGTATGTACGTTCCTTAGCTGTGCCTGAATATGGAACCGACGCCATTTTGGATTTCGAGGGGCTAGAAGCTACGCCAAATTGATTTTTGCTTTAACTTTGACCAAATGAGCTGAAATTTGGTATGTACGTTCCTTAGCTGTGCCTGAATATGAAACCGACGTCATTTTGGATTTCGAGGGGCCAAAAGCTACGCCAAATTGATTTTTGCTTTAACTTTGACCAAATGAGCTGAAATTTGGTATGTAGATTCCTTTGTTGTGTCTGAATATGGAACCGATGCCATTTTGGATTTCGAGGGGGTAGAAGATACGCAAAATTGATTTTTGCTTTAACTTTGACCAAATGAGCTGAAATTTGGTATGTAGGTTCCTTTGCTATGCATGAATATGGAACCGACGCCATTTTGGATTTCGAGGGGCTAGAAGCTACGCCAAATTGATTTTTGCTTTAACTTTGACCAAATGAGCTGAAATTTGGTATGTAGGTTCCTTAGCTGTGCCTGAATATGGAACCAACGCCATTTTGGATTTCGAGGGGCCAAAAGCTACGCCAAATTGATTTTTGCTTTAACTTTGACCAAATGAGCTGAAATTTGGTATGTAGGCTCCTTAGCTGTGCCTGAATATGGAACTGACGCCATTTTGGATTTCGAGGGGCTAAAAGCTACGTCAAACTCATTTTTTCTCTATTTTTGATATTTTTGACTAAATAAGCTGAAGCATTACGATTTTTCGTAAGTCCTGTTAGTAACATGATACTATGCTGTGAATGAAAAATTTGAAACGGTGTGAATATACCCATGAAGCGTGATCGCTTCATTACTAGTTTATATATATGAATGCATGCAATGCAAATTTATGATATTTATTATCAAATGATTCAATGCAATGAGCAGGAAATTTTATTTGATTTTATAAGGACGAAGGAGGTTTATTTTGCAGAACCTAGAGATATTTTTATTTCATTCCTTCATTAAAATATTCTGTGGGTTCCTTAACATACTTTAACATTTAGACATCTTTTTGCCATGCAAAGATGGGCAAAAGGTATACCTGAAAAATCCTTGAATGGAAGCAAAAATATTTTGGGTGTCAAAACACCCCCTGGATATTTGTCCCTGCCCCTTAGACGTAGACGGTTGTTACCAATAAGTCGTAGACTGTTGTTCTTATGAAACAACTCTGTATGCAAACCTGTGTACTGACGCACATTATTATGACGTAAGAATTTCACAGGTGTTTTGTGAATTTTCTTTAAAAAAATTTAATATGCTATTTTTCGTACATTTCCTTGTTTTACATTCGACATTTTTTATGACGTACAACACAGCACCAACCCCCTCCTCTCTCCAATATTGACCATCATAGCTTCATTCCAGTAGGCGAGTTTCCACCCATTCACATCCGCCAACGGGGGATGGTCGCCCCTGGCAATACAACTGCCTCATACAAAATCATCATAAAAATAAGTTCCTTAACTTATTTAACTGCACATAATAAAGTAAAATTAGATATGCCGAGTCATGCCTGTGGGCTGATGCACACTTGACAAATAATATTCAAATAATGTGACAGTATTCATGATGATTTTTAATTAGATCAGTTTCCTACTTGTATATCGAATGGCATGTGTTTGAATCCCACTTATGATTTTGTATGATTTCTTTGAAAATATCTAAAACCATAACTTAGCGTGGAAGTAAACCAAAATTTATTTAAAAGCTACATTCTTGTAAATTTTTAGACAAACTGTGAAAATTGTTTTCCTGAAAAGATATCTTGCCTTAAGAAAGCAGTTCAAATGACAAGAAAATACACGTTTTGTTTCTGAAGAGACATACCGTAGCGCACAAGATCATGTAGAGCTTTTCTTTTGAAAAATACTCAAGAATTAAAGGATTTTAGCAGTAAGTGAAGGTGAAAATAGAATTGCATTGTGTTTTCGAGGATTTGATGGGTGAAAAGCTTCTGTTAAGCTATGAATTTTTCTAGTAAGGAAATCCTTTGTTGAGTTGTAGAAAAAATATTTGACATTTAAATTCACTTTTTAATGGAAAATCTCATCACATTAGTACATTCATTATCTGCAGAGTGAGATGAATAAATATCCAGAACATTAAAAAAATCTAAATAACATAATTTTTCTATTTGTTCTTTGGTTTTCATTCTAAAACTCAATATACATTTGTGAACACGTAAATATATATGTTTTGTGGGCAGAAAAATTTTGGCTTTGCAATAGAATGAATGATTTTTTATGTCACAATTTTCATTCTGTTGATTTTTCTTTTTTTAGATACGTACGGGTGTGCTTAGGTTTGGTTTTGTAAATTGAAGAACCTCAATGGTGAAATTTGCTTAATTTTAGTACAATTGATTAATATATTGTCGAAGCAACGTAAAAATTATGCTCTAATCATATATAAAAGTGAATTTACGTCAAAAAATCTAATTTTGTAATTTTCCAAATTTTTAAACAAAAGATTTTTGTTGCTGGTTTCAAAGCAAAATGAAAAACTTAATTTTTGAAGTTTAGAGTACCAAGAATGAAAATTCATTTTCCGTGCTTGATTTGAGGATCAGAAACAATTATGTGATACAGTAGCGTAGCCAGGATTTTTCAAGGGGGGTGCCTGATTTTTTATTTCTGAAGGAATCGATTAAATATAACCTTTTTATTAAGTTTTTACACTTTTTAATGTCATTAAGTTTGATTCTATGAGTATTTTCAATATTTATGGTAAAAAAATTAATTTTTTGGTTTAAAAATAAAAAAAATAAAAGTTTGTATGAAATTTTGATCTCGAGGGGGGGGGGGGGTGCCCGGGCACCTAAGGACCACCCCCTGGCTACGCCCCTGATGTGATATCATTATTTTTAATTAAATCAATATTTTCTGAATTTTTGTAACGGCTATAAAAATTGAATTTGAATTTAATGGTCAATTTCAACACTTCCTTAGTATGAATAATAAATTCAATTCCTTTAATTCTTTGAGCATTCATTTCATACTGCAACTTATGAGCTCATAAAGAAAATAAATCGAAAGTTAAAAGAGAGTAAATAAATTCCACAAAAGTGTCTACGAGCAGTACGTCTGAATTTTTTCTAATGAAGTCGGTAATAATTTTAATGTTTTTCCCACACAAATTTTTACCCTATTTGAGTTGACTTTTATCGTCTCATTCTAACTCATTCTTAACTTGATAAATGTGCACAGTACATAAAAGTGGAATGCTAAAAGACGAAAACGTACCAAAAATGAGATTTTATTTTATTTCCGTCCGCACACAAAAAGAGAAAAGAAAAAGGGAAAATGAGAAAAGCATTAAATGCACAAAGTGATAAATATTTCATTTTACTGAGGTCGATGGACTGGAATTTATTCCAAAAAGCACTCATTTTATGTGCTATAAAGAAGCTCTTTCTGGAGAATAATGTCTAATGCCCCACCCTGTACTCATTTGTGTAAATGAATATATTAGTGTCGCCAAGAATAAAATTATGTCCAACTGCTGATTTCACCACAGATAAAATTTTCATAGTTGTCATCATTTCTCATTGAGTTTAATCTCATTTAAATATTAATTTTATGAGACATTTAGAAATTTTCCTCATGATTGCATCTTCATGGACTGATTGATTTTGGCAGAGTTGTTTACTAGTTAGTGGGATTCTGGTCCCTTTTTCTCTGTTCTAGTCGTCCAACTCGCGAGTTTTAAAGAGTGCAGCCCTATTCGTCGTCGACTAAGTTGTGTGTAGGCACTTCCTACCCTTGCAGCAATTTGG
Organism: Chironomus tentans; assembly: GCA_963573255.1. NCBI lineage: Eukaryota > Metazoa > Arthropoda > Insecta > Diptera > Chironomidae > Chironomus > Chironomus tentans. The sequence goes on from OY754303.1 coordinate 13,874,226, forward strand.
AACGAATCTTGCAGGAACTTGTGAGGAAAAGTGGGCGGATTTTGACCTTAACTGCACGACAATGGCCGGAATTTGAAAATTTTCCGGTCACTTTCTGCCAGAAAAAATTTTCCTTCCAAAATCTTTCGATTTTCCGAACGAAATTGTAGGGAATTTAGACAGAAAAGAAATGGGAAAGAAGGAATAGAATTTATATTGAACAGCGCTGGATTTAAGAAATGTGAATGTCTTACATATCTTGGAATTACTATTAGCAATGGTTTGAATTTTAGTCCATACTTGGAGGATGTCGTAAAAAAGCTATCTCAAGCCAATGGAGTCATCTCAAACATTAGATATAAGCTGCCTATTCCTGTGCTGCAAAAGTTTTATTACGGACATCTTCATTCACATCTCACTTATTGCTCTTTCGTTTTTCTGCGCTGTAACAAAACTGAAATTTTAAGATTACAAAGAGCACAAAGCAGAGCGTTGAAGTTAATTTACAACTTACCTTCTACTCATCCAACAGCTGACTTATTTGAAACATATGTACCAAATGTCCTTCCGGTTGTGGGAATTATATTTTATTCAGCAATCGTGATGGTCAAAAAGTACCTCATACAACCTGAAGAAGCTGCATTCTCAATTGATTTCACCAACTCTAGACGTGTAAATGAAATCAAGGCTCATTTAGCAAGATCCAGTTCAAAAAAAGATGATTTATGCTGCTCAGGAATTGCTCTGTACAACAAGTTGCCATCATCGTTGAAATCCATTGCCAACGTCAACCAATTTAAAAGAGAATTGAAGTTGTTCCTGCTAAGTAAAAGAGAAAATTTACTTAAAGAATCCCAGTTCAAAGATCGAGATTTTAAATAGGTTTTTTTTGGTCTCTCATATCACTCAATACTTATCTAGTTTCTCAATTGATGCTCCTTGTTATTATGCACTATCTAGACACTCTAAAATCACTTTAAATGCATAAACACTTAATATTATTTTTCTTTTATGAATATTCATGTAATCAAAATATTTACATTTTTTTTAGTACATTTTAGTACTTTTTTTTTCTCTCTTTCAAATATATTCCATACGTTATTAGTGCATCAAATGTCTTGCCCCTCTCAGTTAATGTTTATAATCAATCCACTTATTGGTAAAATTTGTAAATTAAGAATCATTTGTCAATTAATTTCAACCGGAATGGTTATAATAAATATACATACATACATACATACATACATCCAAAATCCTTACAAGTTCGTTCGGAAAATCGAAAGATTTTGGAAGGAAAATTTTTTCTGGCAGAAAGTGACCGGAAATTTTTCTAATATAATATAACTGCCCAGGTGTCAACTCTGGATGTTATGCATTTGTGAATAAATAAAATTTATTGATTTGAATATTGCAATGCTAGTTGATTCTTCGTCCGAAATTAATTTTCACATTTCTCAGCAGTTTTAATGAAGTCATTGAACTTTGATTAAAGTCTTCTTAAGCTTCAGACTGGATGTATTTTGTTACCTGTTTTGAAATCTCTCGGGCTATTTCACATGAAAATTGTAGACAAAGGAAAGCAACATTAAAACACATTTAAAAGTGTGACAGATGGTATTACTTGAATGGCATAATAAAAAAGAGTAAGGTGGGATGACAAGAAGGTAAAATAAGAATTGCTTCTGTTTTCATGTGCTTTACATTTAATTCTTTGATTAACATGGGACTTTTCGCTTTGTTTAACTTTTCAAGTCACAGGAAAAATATGCAAATAGCTATCTAATTTGCAAATTAATATTCTTTTGAACATTTCGTTTATTTCTAAATTTTTTTTTAGTTATTCAAACTTTTTTAATGGTTTTGATTAAGTTATTGTCACTTAATGATAATTTTATTTAAGGATTTACAGGGTTCTTTACTTAATATAAGCAGTGACCTGCACATAGCCTTACAAATTCATATTTCTTACGTTAGCTTTTTAACGGTTGAAATTCATTGAATATTTTTGATTAGATGAAGGGTTTTAATAGGTATGATGCATTAGCTTTAACAGGATACCTTAGACGGGGTCAATTTCTAGAAGGGGTAGGGTAGGTAGAGGCACCCTAGAGTATCCCAAGCTAGGATAGATTCATTAATTAAGTTTGATTTCAATAAATCAATTAATAAAATAAAAATCATGAAAATCTCACGGCCAATTTCACTAAAGTGGATTATCCTCGATTTCGGATTATCCACTTCAGTTTTTTGAAAATATCTTTAATATTTTGGGGTTTGCAATATTTTTGATTTTGGTTTATAATAGTGTAAGCTTGAAAATCTCAATGTTTTAATGTCAAAGCACCATCACGATGCCACCAGGGCTATGCTTCATATTTAGAAGGCTTAAAAGAAACAAAGTTTCCACAACACTACCTAAACTGATCAATAAGCCCCATTTATTTCCATTATTTGCTCTAAGCATGTCTTTACATCAGCGACTTTTAAAAAAGGCGTATTACATTTGGTTTTAGGCTCAATGATTCAAGAACTGATCATAAATTGCTTTGGCATTGGGAGAGGAAGAGCTAACTCGTTTATTACGTTGTATTCTACGTCAATTCAATTCTGTGTTTTTGATGTGGGAAATGAAGCATTGAGTCTTGAATTTCAATTCGCTGATTTGCAATTCTTGGTACTGACAATTTAGCACAATAGAAGCATTAACAGAGTATTTGTTACTCAAGGAAATAATTCTTGGAATTATATAAATTGATTGTTTTTGAACGAAATATTTAAGCACAAAAATGCTCGTTCCTTATGATTGACATTCGACACTCAATGGCGCGTGTAGGTTGAACAATAAATTGAATGCTTACTGAATCGTATGTCATTGACACAAGGATCGTATCCAATAAAAAAAGCATTTGATACTCAAAAGACAAAAACTTATTTGCATTTAAGGCGAAAAACATTTGTCAAGCTTTTCACACTTTTCCGTCTTTCTTCTTGCTCTTTTCATCTCTATTTCCTTGATTTAAATGCTTTTCAAAACCATCATCATTATCTCAAGCTTCAGCTTTCAACTCAACCCCGCTCGTAACGCTTTCACGTCTCGCTCTTTTTCCTCAATTTCACAATGTGTCATGTTGCGACTTTTTTTTGTATGTGGCGTTGCCATTTTGCCTATGGGGTATCCGCTCTTCATTTTTCAATCTCTCTGCTTTTTTATATTTTTGAGGAGAAAATAGAAAATTATTTAAAATTAAATGCCTAAACCATCTCCTATTGTGTTATCATCAACGTCACAGAATAAAATAAGAAGAGATGACAAATTTCTTTATCGCGTCGTCGATAGATCAGAAAAATTATGAAAAATGATTTTTTTTTTCTTGACGTACACAAAAAGGATTTTTTTTTCTTTATCGTTGATTATTTGTGAGGAAAATTTCCTTACGGCTTCTTAGATAGTCTTTAATATTTGATGAGAGAACTTCATTTACCAAAAATTTGTCGAATTTTTTTTTTTCAAAAATGACGAAGATGAAAAATTGCAAACGATTTCTTATTAAACTCATATTAAATTTTTCACAAGACTATGGAAATGATTGATATGCTTGATGTCCTAGAGATGAATTTGTGTTTAATTAATTATAACCAATAAATTCTTATATTAAAAAAGTATGTACAAGGCAGAAAGACACCTACATTAAGGATGTAATTTTTTATCAATGTCGAGATCAAACAAAGAAGAGCTTTGACTAATTAAAGCATTTAATAAATTGAGTTCGTCCGAAATATTTAACATTTTACAAATCGACCGTTAGAGAAAATTTCAAATAATTCAAAAATTATTTACTCGTTAAAAAATAAAAGTTTATTTTGCTTAATCAAGCTTTATAGAACATTAAACTAACAAAGATTATGTAGAAAAATCAATATTGATAATTTTAAAGTGAGTTTCTCTTATAAAATTTGGACTTGCTTGAAGTTTGCTTGAATTTAATTTCCAATTGATTTGAATTTCAGAAAACCGTTAAAATTCAAATATTTTTTATACGTTAATAATTAGTTTCTTAATTTCGATCGTGATCTATTTGCAAAATAATGATTATCTTTATAGGTAGCTCCTTAAAACTTAATGCATAACATCATATCGCAGAAAACATGAAGATTCCATGTCAATATGTAATTAAGTTTAAATGACTTTGTTTACAAGCAAAGTAATTAGAGAAGCTTTTCAAAACTAATGAGATTTTAATCATTATAACTTAATGAAGAAGTCTTCTTCAATCAATGTAAACATCAATTTCAAAAGCTTTAAAATCTAAAGCTTCTTTCTAATTCCCAACTTTTCCCTCCATTTAAGCCAATCGATAAGAAATAAAAATTCCAAGAGACGGAAAAAAAGCCATTCAATGTCACTCGCATTAATTCAGCTGATATCAATAAAAAAATTCATTAACTTAATGCGTCAACATTGAATAATGTGTTGTAAGAAATCAAAAAATCATAACAAATCACATTCTAATGGTGGACATCAAAATTAATTTGTCCTTAAATGGCGAACGATAAATTGAAAAGCTATGACTGAAAGGGAGACACGAGATAAATTGACGATAATAGATTTCTCAACATCCACTCCATCTTGCTTCCATCCTTTTTTTTGGCGAATGCATCCAATCAGATGGAAAATTTATCGCATTTTCGTCTTTCTCTCAATTCGCATTCTCAATCGATCTATCTCAATTTCTAAATGCTTCCTTCGTTCTTTATCAAGACATTAAACATACACTTAAAATACCTTCAAGAATTTACCATATGGAGGCAAAAATCCTTGCTGTAAAGATAGCAAATTCATAAATCTTTACCTGCCTTTCTCTTACCATGTTGGGTTTTCAATGTCTACCACACAAATACACCTTCTTATATGTATTCTTGGCATGTGTGGAGCTTTTTAAGTCATTTTGGCTTGCCGGCTGTGAACATTTAATGTTAGCACTGCTTGCCAAATTACTTATGTAACCAAAATCATCCATAAGTCTTTAATTGGATCCAAAAAATTTTTTTTATTATTATGCTCATACTTGTTGTTAATTCTGTCGACACATGAATGGCCTTAACTCATGACTAGGGCTTTCCTGGATTCCCTACCCTACGTGGTACCCAGAGGCGTATCCAAAGATTTTTCGAGGGTTTTGAATTTTTTTTATATGGAAGGGAAAACCCCCCTATTTTGGGATTTTTTTTAAAAAAAACTCTAGCAAATTGAAAAAAATTCCTAGGAAGGTAGGGTACCTTACCCCGTGGTACCCTATGGTATTCTTACCTACCCTACCCTCTACCTAGGGTGCTCCAGGGTAGGGTAGGTGAAAAATCCTAAACCTTAAAATATAAAAGGATTATTTTTTATTTTTACCGGTTGCCGATGATGCCATGCTAACTCTGTAGTGAGGTTTGTTCTAAAGCTAAGCACCATTTTACAAAAAATTGTGCCAAATTCGCTCAAATCCAGTCCACCTTCAACTTTAATACTTTTTGTTGCCTTCTCTTAGATCAATGTTTGTTTTTAATATTGCCGAAGGATGAGAGCAAAGGAGACGATGGATTTTTTTCTCACAAGAGTACACAAAAGCAAACATGTAAGAAGCAGAAAGGATGAGAAAAATAAATTATCATGGGTTGATGTGAGCAAAAAAAATTTATGAAAATAAGACGATTAATGTAGCTTTAAAATAAGAAGTAAGGTTTAGAAAGAATTGTTGCTTGAAAATCAAGGACGCAAAAAAAGTTCTTTTTCCGGTTTCTGGCAATGAAAATGTTTCTTGATTCTTATTGATTTTTGTATGTTTACAGAATTTTTGTTTACAGCTTACAGCCACAAAATTTATTTCAATTTATTCAGCATCGATGCTCTAAATTTCAAATCCAATATAATTAAAGGACTCATTGAGTATCTAAATTATTCGAAATGTCCATGCAGTTGTCGATAAATTCCTCGTCCATTTATCCTAAACTTATTTTGCTGCCTCTATAGATGACAATAAATAACCAGTGGACTTTAATTTATCACGCTGACATCCCAATAAAACTCCACATGATATTTTTTTCTACACACTTAGTCACCAACAAGGTTATGTTGAGGAGATGTTGATGTTATTTGTTGCTGCCATTTCATTGTTGAGCTTTGTTATTGTCGAGACGCATTTCGATTTATTTTCGAACTTGTAAATTTTTTGCTGCCGTTTTACTTATTTATTTACATTCAGCTACTCGTTGAGTATTCATGTTAACAAATTGAATGTCATGGACTTTGCTGGACATTTTTTTTACACTCAGGGGAGAAATTTTGTAGAGTAGAATTTTTTTTGTAATTTTTTTACAATTTTGTTCTGTAATTTGGGATCAATTTAAGGAATTAGATGATGTAGACTATCCGAGGGGGTTTTGGGGGTATATATCCAAATCCTGAATATGCCTATGCTGTTACTGATGCACAGTAAATCAAAAGCAAGTCAAAGTTAGCTCAATTGAATGTAATTGCGTATTGTTTCTAAGAAAAATCCAAAAAAAATAATCCCAGGTACATGTGTGGGCCCCAATCATCATACAAAGTAAACAATCCTCTTACTTACCTTATCATTATGGATTTTCTGAGAAATTTTGTTGCTTTGACATTAATGACTTGCAAAGAAAATAAAGAAGCATTATTAATAAGTTTGAGGGTACTTCATTAAAATTCAGCATTTTCATCACCACTCAATAAATATTCAACTATTTTATGAAAAACAAGCATAACTTTGTTCATCTCCCACGCAATGATCTCATTCAATCTATGTTGCCAGGATTAATTTTTCTTCTCGGTGACTAACTCACAATCAAGTATTATAAATAAGGTTTTTCTGGTCATTGCCTGAAAATCAATAAATATATATATTGTAACTGAATCTTTGACTAATGACCGCAATAATGTTTCCATTTGAGATGGAAGATATGAAGAAGCTGCTTAAATTTATTGAAATTGATACAGTACAGTAGAAGCAGACATAGAAATTAAAAGCTAAAAGTTTGCCATTGGGATGTGAATGAAATGAATTTATGGATGGTGCATGCATTGGTCATTTGGAATGAAAGCATTTCATAAAGTTGGAATTAGTATTTGTGCCATTAACGCTGAATGGCAGACAAATTTACTTTTGCAATTGGAAGAAGATGATTGAAGATATTTTTAAGCATTTTTATTTAATTATCGTCAATTCCCCAAATTATTTTCAACAGTTTAATCTTTACCGATACTGAGAATTATTTAAATAAAGCCAAATTTAGGGTATTAAAATCATCACGATTTAAATTAAAAATTTAATTTAAAAATGTAAACACATTAAAATAAAATGTTATGATAATTCATACATGATTTAAGGATGAGAAATAATCTAATAGTAACAATATTCAAAAAAAAAATTAACGGTCATGAAAAATTCAAATTCAAATTTAACTGTCATGAAAAATTCAGATTCAAATTTAACGGTCATGAAAAATTCAAATTCAAATTTAACGGTAAATTTTGATATTTCTGTGATTTGTTAGAAAAAATCCCTTGCCAGACGTCACTGTTCTGAAATTGCCATAGCATGCTTTGTATACAAAACAACATCCAAATTGAAACTTTATGGAGCAATGAATGTTGTATTATTAATTATGAAAGTTCATGAACTACTTTGTTTAAAACATTTCAAACATTTAAAAATTCAATGGAAGTAAAGCTTTTTGCTATAAGCATAAAATGCTTTCAACATGCCATTTCTGTGAATATTAATAAGTATCTATCATGGGGGTCGTTAGCATATAACGTCCATCAAAAAGCGATATTTTAGACCTCATTTTTATATTGTCACAAAACTGCCTCTCCCTGAATGTTGGACGTCAAAAGTGAGTAGTCCCCATACCCACTCAAGTCGATACTCAAACAGACAAAGGAAGCAAAAAAATATTGAGATTAATTTTCACATAAAAAAAAGTTTTCCACATTCAATAACATCAGCAATATCAATTGAGCTTTGCCAGCACTAAGCTCCATGCAAATTTGTGTCTATTTCTATTTCTCTTTCACTGTGCGCTCAATAACTGGCAATTCTAAGCTATTTAGGAAATGAAAATGTGAATGCTCTTAAAAGTGATATAATTATGGTTTGGAGCTTAATGGCATAAAAGCAGATTTTGCCATCTGCCATCGCTAAGTAATGTTGCAGCAATATTGTTTTATATTTTTCCTATTCCACCTACGCATCTCCCTTCTATCTATGTATATTTTCCAATAAAGACATTTTCATGCTGATTCAAAATCATTTAATTTTATTTCTATACATCAGCGATAAGCACAAACGAAAGAAAAATAAATAAAAGAAGAGAAAGTTCCTGAAAATGCGGAAGCTTTCTTTATTTTTATTGCGCGAATTGATTTTGATGACATCACGCACGTTTATTGATGGAAGAGAAAAAGCAATAAAATTGTTAAGATAAAAATAGGCAAATTTTAAAAGTCTACAGAACAAATAGAGAAATTCCTTATTCATGGTTCCATTTGTGAGGAGATGATGATGATCATTAGTGTCAGAGATAGACATTGATCTGAATCAGAAGATGAAAAGTAACCTGATTTTGATGTTGAAGGAACTTTAATTTAAACTTCTGAATTACAGATCATGAGTGGGACTCGAACCCAAGTCCTACGATCTCCACTCACATGTTCCAAGCAATAAGCTATCGGTGGTTACTATGAATCTTGGCTGAATGCCAACTTAAATTATTTAAAATAAGCAAGGATTTAATACCAAAAATGTAAACGTTTTGAGTTTCGGGTTGTTTTAGAAAATCTCTCAATTTAGCCTAAAATTGCTTTGACATTGATGAATAAAATGTCGAACATAAACATTACTTTGCGGTTTACATATCCTTTAAAAAACTTCCTGGAAATGTCGGTTTCAATATCAAAATAGCCTAACATCCAAACGATCGAATACAGACTTTGAAATTAATATAAAAAATATTTTAGATTGAACAACATCAAGTTTAGAAATTTTCAATACGCAAAAATCAGGGAGGTCATAATTTATTTTAAAACGTCTCGAATGTCATACGCATTAATAATATTTGATTGAATTAAAGCAAATTAATTATTGAAGTAATCAATCATTAATCAATGACTATTAAGAGACATTCATTGAATAGTTTCTGTCTGAATAAGCTTCATTTCACATTTATTTCATTATTTTTTGCAAACTCTAACTGGAAGTTTCAGAAAAGATATTTTTTTAATTAACGCAACAAATGTTGCTCAAATTCAGACAAAAAATCCTTGTCTACACACTTAATTACTTTTAAGAAGCTTAAAATGACATAAATGTAACAGCATGATATAAATAATTACCTTCAGGTCAATGACATCGATGAGAAAAATAGATATGCTGAATTAATGAATCCATTATGGACTGCAATTTTTCTTCAATCGGAATTCATTAAGAAGATATAATGGAGGAAATGAGACACAAAGAGTCTATTAAGTTGATACTTAAGGTAACTTCATGGATATTTTGGTTGTCACGAGGCAAATTTATTGGAAGCAATTGAATGTTAATGATTTTGTCAAGGCATGAGTACTTGTGGTTGGTGATTGGAATCGAGATTGTTAGAAAAAATTGGCAATTCGGTGATTAAAAATAGTTTAAAGGCATCAATTTGGAGAAAATTGACCTCAAAAATGAAAATTTTCAAAGTTTATCCCAATTTATGAGATTCTTTTAAGGTTTTCTAAGACTACCCGGGATGTCCCACCTATCTTATCATATCCCCCACCTAAGGTATCTTGGGGCAGGGTAGGTGGATACCCTAGAATAGAATAGGTGGAATATTCTAATTGAAGATGCTAGGGTAGGTAGGATGACCTGGTTGGATAACCTAAGGTAGAATAGGTGGGATATCTTGGTAGGCATCCTATTAGGAGAGGGTAGGGTAAGTAAGATGACCTAGGGTACCCCACCTACCCTGCCCTAAGTTTCATAAAATTTGGTACACAGTTCATAACAATACATATTCAACAATCACATTCACAGCCATTACACACTCCTCGAACCCCCCATAGCTGTTATTCACAAGCATGTCATAAGCTGATTAATGTGAACTGAATTTTGTCACTCGCAAAACAAGGAAAAAGCCACGAGACAGAGAGAAAATAAAATTATTTACATTAAAGCTCATTTCTCACTTATACAAACATTGTTGCTTGTTAATCAGATGTTAATACTTTATACTTGTATGCATTACCATGTGGGTTTTTTGTTTTCATTCCTTCTCTTTCTATCTTCGGCTTGGCTTTAGTGACTCGACATTGAGAAACAAAAATCTTGTTTTCATTTCTTATCAAGCATGGAATTACGTGCTTCATGTGTGAATGTTTATTGATTGTTTACAGTTTATCAATACAAAAGTTTTTTGTTTGTTTGTTTTTGCATGTGTATGTCATCAAACTTTTGAATAACGCATGTTTTTAAGTGAAAAGAAGAAGAAAATCATTTATCAATATTATTGAGGAAGTTCTTTTGCAAATTTGAAGCTTCTTTAATAGTTTCTTGAATTAATCATTTTAGGCTCGACTTGAAAAAAATTGAGTTGACTTGAGTCGAGTTGAATTGACTTAAACAGGGTTGACTGATTTGACATGAATAGAAATAAAGACAATTTATTACAAATTTTTAAATTTTAAGACTTTTTGGTTTTAATAACTAATAATATAGGAATATTATATAAAATATGGTCTGCCCTGCTTAATAGTACAAAGACTCTACCTTAACCAAGTACAATAACCCTTAACAAGTTAATATTAAGATGGTTTAATGTAAGATGACTATCACGTGTTGAAAAATTATTATTAAATAAGAGATCACATGTAAAACAGAAATAATGAGCATGTAAATAACCTTTAATCAGACTATTTACACAAGAATGATGACAAATTTTAAGCATTTATAGTCATAGCAATTCTATTGTATTTTTAAAATTATTGAACAAATCTATAATTGCTATTTAATTGCTTCTTTAAGGGAATTAGATACTAATTTTGGAGCTTCGTAGTTTTGATTCAATTTATGTTTTGAATTAGGTGAAATTCTAAGATTCTAAGCTTTGCATTCCTATTTTAAAAACAATCATAAAAATTAAAATAATTAAAAAACACATTTATAGTAAAACTAGCAGTTAATGGAAATTAAGTAGATAATTTATGCATATATTTTTCAAATTGAGTTCAACTTTTATGCAAACAATAATTTAGCTATGAAACGTGAATTATATTCGTAATAAAATATTTTTTATGATATTTACGTACGTTAAAGTTTACAATTTAATTCTCAAATTATTGATGTTTCAAAATTTAAATTGATGCTAAACAACCACATGGCTAATAATTCTTCGAAGGCGGGGGTTAAATTTTTTTATATGCTTGATCCCCAATCCCACCCATCACCACGCATCTTTAAGGAGCTATTCGATAATGTGGAAATTAGTGACAATCTTTATAATTTGTATATTCTCGATCATTTGGAACCTATTAGCAATTTAAAATGAAGCATTTACAAACATCTCAATATTTGAAGTTGATATTTATCTCTTCTGGTATTAAGATTAACTTCTGGACTTAGGATTAAGTTCGGAAATGACATTGACAATAGCGTATTTGCAATTCTTAAGCAGCAATTTTAAAAAATTTATTTAAATCTTGAATACAAAAAAATTTTACATGACATCTTTTAATTCACAAATGATGTGTTTTGAAATTTTGGATTTTTTTTGACACTTTGTCATACAACTTTGCAAAAACTGTGCAATTTAGCTTCAGAATTCTGCTCTCTAGGACAGTGGTTTTCAAAACAAGTTCTGCGATACACAAGCAAGCTGAATTATAAAATTAAAATTACAATTGCATCTTTTTCCTCTTGATTTGATCATAAAAATGTAATTACGATCTCAGCAGTGATTAAAGTATTTCGTAAAATATTTTCCGATTTCTTAATAAATTTCACGTCTAGTACAACAACACAAATTTATGAGAATCGTTCTCAATAAAACATGATATAGCATAATATGATCGAACAACCGTTCTACAAACAGAAACAAAACTATCTTCCAAAGACAACTCCATCCGGAAATTGAGAAATACTGTAAATAAACAGAAGCAGTTCAATATTATATCCAAAACATTTATAACTTGACTTTAGTTAATCAAGGAACTTTAATTTGATTATTAAATCTTTAAATGAGATTCGAACCCATGTCGATTTACGAGCACATGTTTTAACCACTGAGTTATTGAGAGATACTCCGAAACATGACATATCCAGAGGAATTTTTGAGTGTCATCACCCAAAGATACCCAAAAGAAGGTCATGATGAAAAGATATCCAAAAAATTGAACCCACCCCCCCAAAAAAAACTGGATACGCCCCTGAGCTAACTTAAACTATTTTCGACTCTGAACAGTTTAGTATTATCGTTGATTCGGCTTTACTTGGAAGCTTCCAACAAAAACTAATTTTCAATTTAATAAAAATAATGCCTCACCTACAAAAATGAGGAAAACTGCTTTAGAGCGACTGTCAACCTGCCTCTATTACAAGCATGAGAGACTTCACAAGCAAATGAGTCCCAATAAGCGACAATGTCAATTCAAGAGCTAATTAAAATTAATCAGATCGTGAACTTTGTTTCCTAAATCCAATTACAAATTCACTCAGTCGACGCTATTTTTAAAATAAATAATTCTAAATAAATGATAACAACCACAAAGATACGTTGCTTTTGCACTTATCTTTAATTCCTACGTACAGTATTCTTTTTCATAAGTGTGTGATCTGTCGTCGATTCACATGCAAACGTTTGTACTGTAAATTTAAAGTGAAAAAAATCGCTCACGCTTATCGTATTTTGTTTAAGTCTCAGTCGATTGTGTAAAACAGCACAGTAAACTGCAAATAGCGTGTAGCTGGAAAAAAATAATAATTTTTTCTTGAACTTGAACTTTTGGAACAGTGCTAAATTTTATTAACTACATTAATTCAAATTAAGGAGTTAAGAAGAGTTAAAATTGTGGAAAAGATCTTCATAATTTTATTAAAAACTTAAAAATAGTAAATTTTCAAATGCAAATGAATATAAAGTGCTTAACGCGGAAATACATCTAGCTTATGTGCATACATGCAGTATAAAATATTGTGAATTAAACCGCTAAAAAAGACAATCTCTCGCATGCATGTATGAGCTTTAGTTTCTATGTGCAAAAAAAACAAGTTAGATTGGTTGTTAGTGAAAGAAAAAGTTAATGCATAAAAAAAATTGCAATTTTGAACGTTAAAAAAGTGAAATTTATCATAGCGCAAAATCATGGAAATTACACTGAGAATTTATGGCATAATAAATAAAATAATAAATTATTTGCTCGCGCCATTTCTTTACCTTTATTTTGATGTCTTTGGTAAACATGGAAAAGTACCGCCGTTGAAAAATCCAATTTTAGAAATATCTGCAGTTGATCTTGCAGAAAAAATTCGATCACGAGAGGTAAGAGTGCTGAAAAGAGTAAATTTGAAGTGATCTTGTGAAAATATAAGCAATTACGATAATAAATGAAAGAAATTTCTAGTCGACGTGCATGCATTTTGTCAAGCACTTACCAGAAGTCAAGCTATTACTCACTAAGTGGTCAATCAACTTACTAATTCAATGCACTAATGTTTCTAGTGCATGATGAAATGTTTGTAAAAATTGCAAGAATATTCTGTTGCTTTATGATTAAGTTTTTGAAATTTTGAATTTATGTGTAAGAGATTCTTGTTAATTTACGAGATACACTGATTCAAAAAGGTTCCGCTAAAACAGTTTTATTGCTAAACAATAAATTCAAAAAAGTTCAAATTTCAAAAAATTCAAATGATTTCAAAGCGTTCTTTGGTTGATTTGATTTTTAATTGTATTGTAAGGGGAGGTCAACGGGAGCCAAGACCCTAGGTGTACCTTAATATTATAAGAAGCAAGAAAAATTGAAGAACAGTATGTCATGCAGTAATTCTTGCAATAATTGAAACAAGGCAAATTTGATTTTAACCTTTATCTAATCTAATCTATTAACTATTGTTCTCCCTCCCCTGACTTCCAAAGGCTCAAATCAGGGTCGTATTCAGGGAGGGTCAACCTCTCCCCTTCTTGGGAATTTTTTTTTAATTTCTAATCTCAAAAAAAAACCTAAATTTTCCCGTCCATACAAAAAATTTCAACCAATATCCCCCCCACTGACTAAAATTAACATATATCATAATATTTATTTAGAATTTTGCATACAAAAATGGAAGACAGAAAGAAGATTCTCCAAGAAATTACAGAAAAATGCACAAAACTAATAAGAATATAAAGATTAAAATATAAGACATAATCTCATTAGGAACTAAATTTCTTACTGTCAAATGCTAAATATAAAACTTGTTTTTCAATTTTTTCAACACACAAAGATACACAATGATTCTGTTTTTTAAATATTCGCACAATTATCCATAAAATTTCAAGTTTAAGAACCAAACCTGTGTTTCTTCCCGTTTCTTATTTTAAATCGCACAATAAAAATAAATTTGAATCTAATTTTTGAGCGGAATGCCTTGAATAACCAGGAAAAAATAAAAAGTTTAGAAAAATCTGGTAGATTCTAAGCAGTTAAGTGATTTTAGATCTAATTTTAATGTAAGCATATTTTTTTGAATATAAACCACAGGAAATTGATATTTAAAATTCAAAACAGATATTTAAAAATCTGCAAAATATTATAACCACTGCATAATGTAATAAGATGCTATGAATTTTGAAGTAACTCGTGGCAGACATTATGACGCCGTTTTTTTTTTAAATTGTAGATTTATTTAAATTTTTACTCAATGTTTGATGGATATAAAAATAGTAAAAAAATATTTTTGATATTTTAAGCATAATCAGCGATGAATATTATAAATATCATCTCAGAAATGATAGGCAGAAGGTTGAAGTTCTATTTATATAATATTCAATTTTTATTGTCACATTAAATCAATTGAAATTAATTAAAAAATCCAACAAGTACGAAGTACGAATAATAATTGCGCAACTACAGTTGAGATTTCCTTATTTTTACAGCATTTTGCTTAAAAAATCATTACTTGTCATGCTGAGAAACTAAAAGTGTCAATCAACTTCCGCAACCTTGAGTGAGAGAAAAAAATATAACAGTAATGATTCCTCACATCTTACGGATACTCTAAACGTGACTTGATGTTCATTATTATTTTTCTTCCATTTTCTGTTGTGACTCGATTATTCTTATCGTCTAAATTTAGGGGGGTCGTTCGGATATTGTGTAATGCTGAGGGAAGGGATGAAGGTCAGGTATATGAAAAATTTCAATAAATTGATATCTTTAGCATTACGTAATGTCCAAATGATTCCATTTAAAGCCTTGAAACAAGAATTTTTGTCCTCTGGGACCAAATTAGAAATATGAATAAATTTGGTACCCCCTATTGGCCCTCTTGCAACGCCACTGCCTTCAATTCCTAAATTAAAAAAATTCAAAATTTGTTGTAATTTTTAAATAACTCTATTTTAATTTGTTTATAAAAAAGTCGTACTTACTCCAGAATTTTAAATTTCAAAATATCCAACGGAATGTCACGAGAGAAAAAAATGTGCAAACCCCCTTACACAGACTCTCAGACCAAGCGTACGGAAGTTTATTGACCATATACGCATAACATATTTATTAACATATTATTTTATTGATTATTATCGCGTAAAACTTGCTCTCGCTACCTTGCCTGCTCATATACATATTTTTTCATCTCCGCCTGACTTTGTATGAGTTATTACTCTTCTCATTTCCTTTTCTCTCTCACCATACCTAACTCCAGTAAAAATGTTCATTTATAATTTAATTATAAAAAACTTGTTGAGAGAGAAAATTAAATTCTTTAGAGACAATGACAAGCGCGCAAATAATGTAAGCAACCAGCACATCTCGTTACATACACTGAGTCTGAAATGATGTAATTAACTGAGAAAAAAATGTGAGAGAAAAAAAAGATGAAATGTAAAGCAAACAGTTTTTATATACTTTATGCACACATAACTGACCTCAGCCATCCCTTTTGTTGTTGCTGCAACCGCTTTATTTGTGTAGCTTTTTGATGTAAATGAAAAACGTTGACGAGTTTTGAGAAGGTTTAAAATTGAATTTTTTTTGTATATTTTAGATAGGGCCCATTTATAAATGACGTCAAGCAATTTTCAGACCCCCTCCCCCTATCACCCCTCTTAAAATAACACTTGTTTTAAACAACTTTTAAACTTGAATAAACAACAGAATTCCTGAGATGCAAAACAAATGTAAACTCATTTTTTTCAATTAAATAAACAACATAAGTTTCATAAATAGAACACAAACTCTGATACAGACAATAATAAAAAGAAACAATTGAAATATAAAATAAAGCTACATCTACAGAGAATAAAATGAAATTTTAACGAATCAAAAGTCAGTAAAGCCTGTAATTACACGCATTATTACCTCATGGATGAGCATAAAAAGCATGTATCTTCCAGTAATTACCATTCTTTAATTCATTTCAATCGATTTAGAATGGTATATAAGTGTTTTACTCTCGTATCCAGTAATTTGAAATTGATAGATGGAGAAAAGTACATTTGTGTAGATAAACTGCCTGAGAAGATTTATGTATTCATATCTGATTATATATAAGATCATGAAAAAGAAGTCGATAAAACTCATGTGCGGTGGTGTGGTAGAGGTTCCAAAGATTTTGTGATTTTAATCGTGGTAACAGACAACTTATACTTTTAGGCTTAAAATGCTTACCTGTTTAGAAAATTTCTTTAATTTTTTAAGGTTTTCCAATATTAGTCAATATTTCAATGAATAAGTAACGCCAAAAATTGTCATTTTAGGCACCTTCCTGCTCCTCGTAACAAATTATGTTAGAAAATTGGAAAATTTATGAATAATATGAATCATAACCAGCCCGAGACCCCCTCACCAGAAAGGCGTATTCAGGAAAGATGGGTTTGGGGGTCAACCCCCCCCCCCCCCTCTGAAAAAAATTTCTTCATTTTGCTAGCGTCAATTTCGAGCAAATTAGTATATATTTTTCAATTTTGAGATTTCAAAAGGTGGGGGACCTCAAAAAATTCCTGGTTACGCCCCTGCCCCTCACCCATAAACGGTACGCAATATCCAAACGACCCCAAATGAAAAAAAATGTTTCACACAAAAAAATAATTCCAAAAATTTTTTCGATCCATAAACCCCACAACCATGTCGGTAAAACAAATAAAATTCTATAGATAGCAATATTTCTCGCATTATCAAATAAATTACTTAATCAAACTTGAATTTATCTTCTTTATGTTGTATCCGAAATTAGATTCACATATACAATTTGACAGTCATACACACAGCATGTTCACAAGAAAGTAAATTTCCTGTGCTTTTGCCTACACACAATTCAGAAGACGTAGATGAGCATCAGTTGTGAGATGTGAAAGAATTATTGCTTTAATCAATACTTATTTTCATCATTCGAAATGTGTTGAAGTAAGCAATTGAGCAAGAATGAAAGAATTTATTTATTTATTTACTTGTATTGTTTTTTTATGATGAGAAAATTTGTGATGATTATCATTGAAAGGAGATGCTACTTAATTAAAATTAATGCTGGCACAGTTGTTTGTTGATACATACGTTCGATGTAGACTATATTAAGACTACAACTGCGTAGACAGCGTGGCGGTTAAATGAAAATTTATGTGTCGCGAAAAATCGTGGAACTTTTTTTCTACATAGTAATTTGTAGCTGAACGTTCGCAGTGCTTGAACTTTTAAATCAGTTTACATGCTGTATCCTATGTTGAACGGAATTCGAAACCACGTTCGATGTATGAGAATAAATTACTATTAAAGGGCATCTTGTTGAGCTAGACTCGATCAGCAATTGGGTTTAAAATGAC
Organism: Chironomus tentans; assembly: GCA_963573255.1. Classification (NCBI taxonomy): domain Eukaryota; kingdom Metazoa; phylum Arthropoda; class Insecta; order Diptera; family Chironomidae; genus Chironomus; species Chironomus tentans. Next base: position 13,892,271 of record OY754303.1, read on the forward strand.
GTGGTGGCATCAGGGTGTTGGTCAGTCACTACCTTTTCCATTTAGAGGTCGTTCGTAAATTACGTCACGTAAAAACTACTTTTTTTGATCCCAAAGAGAAAATTTATTTTGTTTGGACTGTCACAAATTATTCGACTCATTCTGCCTAAAGTCTGACATAATTCATGAACGATCCCTTACATGGCTGCTTTGTAATTGTCATCATGGTACCACCGCAGCAATACGGTACTCATTATCACTAGTGAGAAAGACCTGTGTACTATATGTAATATTTATGTGAAAGTTGTAAAGTATCGTTCACTGAACCTTTTGCCTGTTAGTTTGCATGTTCAGTAATACCACAATATGCTCACTTAACATAAGGCTGGGGCGTATTTTGACCCCCAAAACCCCTACCCTTTTTGGGAAATTTTTTCAATTTATTAGGGTTTTTTAATAAAAAATCCCCAAAACCCCCCCTAAATTTACAGTTCCATACAAAAATATTTCAAAACCCCTCCATCAAAAAAATTCTGGATACGCCCCTGACATAAGGTCATTGAGTCTGCTCTTTGTCTGTTAGGGTTCGTTATTGAACTTAACATTAAATAAAAATAAAAATCTAGTTGTACTTTATGAAGAAAAATACTTTTTAGAGCTGATTTTCTAGTTCTGCTCGATTATCGACTACCGACCTGACCGTCAAATCAGCTTCCATACCATCAAGTTTATCAAATAAAGATGCTTCCAAAAAAACTTTGATTAAAAAATTTATAAAATGTAACTATTTAATTAAGAAAAAATAGTTCAATTTTAAAAAGCGCAAGAAAAACAAGACCGAACGGAAATTTCTTTAATCCGCTTTGCTTCTTCATTTCCAATTTCATTCTCGAAATGTTTTCTTTATCGAAATGATTGTGAATTTTATTTTCATTTTCCATCTTCTTTTTCTCTTTCATTTTTTTTTTCAACCGACACAGTTCTCTTCTGAAAAAGTTGTACGAGAATACATAAAGCGTATCCGAGATGTTGAGCCCTTTTTGAATGCTGTAGTTGAAAATCGATTCGATGATGCAATAAAGGATGCTAAGCGTGCTGATAAGATTATTGAGGAAGCGTCCTTAATTTATATCATTGAAAACTACCCATTACTCGGTGTACCATTTACAGTGAAGGAGAGTATTGCCGTAAAAGGTTTATTGCATGGCACAGCAACAATATCAAGGAAGGGAATAAGAGCGGACAAGGATGCAGTTGTGGTTGAAAAATTGCGAGCTGCCGGTGCCATTCCACTTCTCGTCTCGACAACGCCTGAATATTGTGTCAGTTGGGAGTGTAATAATTACGTAACTGGTAGAACATCGAATCCATACAAGTTGAGTACGTCGCCTGGGGGAAGCTCAGGAGGCGAAGCAGCACTTAATGGTGCTGGAGCATCATGCTTTGGAATTGGTAAGGAGAAAATTTTACAATATGTACTCAATAAAATGTAATACTTGTAAATTTATAGGATCAGATATCGCCGGATCAATTAGAGTGCCAAGTCATTTTGTTGGAATATTCGGTCATAAGCCAACATCGGGTATTATAAGCATTGATGGACATTTTCCAACATCGACAGATAAAATTTTTCTCAAATTCCTCACAATTGGTCCAATGTGCCGTTATGCAAAGGATTTACCGACTCTAACATATTTGATGTCAAATGAAAATTGCCGTTCTCAGTTGCGCTTAGACCAACCAATCTATACAAAAGACATCGACATATACTATCTAACATCAGCAAGTGAATTTTCGTTGAGTTTATGGAATGTCGATGAGTTAATTCAACGTCGAATGCTCGAAGCTGTATCACACTTTAAATCCAATGGACTGAATGTCAAACGACTGAATCCTAGTTACAGCGATCATCATCAACATGGTGATTTCATTGATATGAATGATACATTGGAAATTTCAATTTGTTCACTATGTGATGTAGAAGATATACCCGACTTACTATCAAATGATAAAACGAGTGTAAGTGACCTTCCCAATGAGATTTGATGATTTTTTTGTGAGATGAACTCAATTGCTTGTTTCAAATCAAATGTGGAATGTACAAATGTAACTGAAAGAGTTGCAAATTAATTGGAGTCGTTTTTAAATAAGTTCCATCAAATAATGAAATTTTTAGACGACTCTTCCTGATATTGCATAGTTCCAAACTTCTTCTTCTCCCTCAGTCCTTATGTTCATGAGTGAGTGACCTCTTAAAAAGCTAGAAATTGTCAATTTAGAGGAGTTTTGACTTGAATATCTTCAATTTTGATGATAGAAAAATATGTAAACCAGTAAGACTCATTTGGTTGAAGGGTTTGAACCAGAGTTGGGAGCGTCCTAGTTTAGCGTCCGACGCTGGTAGAAAATTTCGAAAAAAATTTAACTTTACCAATTTAAATTCTCTTCTTTTCCAACAGCCACGAAAAGATCTTTGGAATGAACTTTTAAAATCAATGTTTGGACTGTCGGAGTACACATACGCTGCTTTATATTTTTATGTATTACATGCAACGAATGGCTTCATACCAAAATCACGAAAAGAGCATTATGTCAAAAAAGGCAAAGTTCTGCGAGAAAAACTTATCAATAAACTTGGAACAAATGGTGTTCTGTTCTACCCAACCTTCCCGCAAAGCGCCTTCCGGCATGGCGAATCGACAACGAAATTAAGCGGTGTCATGTATACAGCATTCTTTAATATCATGGGATTTCCATCAACACACGTGCCGGTAAATCACATTAATTTTCCTTTTATGATCCTCATGAAAATTAATTTCAATATTTTTTTTTATTGTCGGATTCATATTGAAAAATGACAGATGGGTATGGATGAGAGTGGACTTCCAATTGGCTTTCAGGTATTGAAGTTAAATTTTTTTACACGCAACAGATTTTTATTATCCTTCCCTTGTTGCACATTCAGGAGCTCTTTTTTTCGTAATCACATTAAACTTTTTTTATTAACTTAACTCATTGTGCATAATAATGTGAAATTTCACACATGCATGAGAACCCAAAAAAAACTTTTTTTATTAAAGTTATGTCAATGGAATTTTTTTCAATTGGTTTCAGGTTATTGCGGCACCATATCAGGACAGAAATTGCTTTGCTATTGCTCGTGAAATTGAAGCTGCATTTGGTGGATGGAAATTTTGATTATGTTGTTTTGTCTAGAATATGAAATTTATTATTTTTAATCTGATACTTGAAAATAAAAAATTAGTACAAGGAGTCATTCATAAATGACGTCAAGCAAAAAACGAGAATTTTAGACCCTTTTCACCTATGTCAAAAATTTTCTTTTATATAAAAGTGTCACACAGAGTTAGACCCCTCTCTCTCCCTCCCTAAAAAATTGGACATCATTTATGAACAACCCCCAATGTAAAATTTGATGACTACATTCAAAAATGTCAATGGTGTAGATGTTTTTCTAGGAATAAAGTGATAATAAAATTGAAAAAATTATTTTTATTTCCAAAAAAATTGTCAAAACTAATCTTTAAATTCCATTGCACAAGCTTGACATGTCCAGTACAATTTCAAAAAGTACTCAGAAATAAATTAACCAAGACAGAAACATTATTTTTGCCATTTAATCATCCTCTTAATTTTTACGGCAATTTACAAAGAAAAATAATTTATTAGTAAATTAAAAGTACAAAAACTCAATGAAGCGACAAATGAATTTGATGAGGAGACAAGAGAAAGATCCGAAAAGTCAACTACCGTAAAAGTATTACGAAATAAAGTGTTGGTGAGTACTGTTTAATTTGAGATGGATACAAAAAGAAAGGGAGAGATTAAATTAGGGAGGAACAGGCAGCAGAAAAGAAAAGGTTTCATTTCGTTAAAATGAAGAACAATTTTCTTCATCAAAAGCACTTAATGGACATGAAAAACAATGTAACTAACGCAAAAGTGAGTAAGTAAGTAATGGGGGTCGTTTGGAAATGACGTCCATCAGAAAATACAATTTTCGATCTAACTACGCTGTCTAGGGTTGTAGCGAGAGTCCAAGGCACCTCTAACAAAATGCTGAAAAGCTAAGTTCACTTCAGGGGCGTAGCCAGGATGGTCCGGACTCCCTCCGAAAAAAATTGAACCACAGCGAGAGCACGAGGAGGTTAGGAGGTTCAGACCCTTCTGGTTTAAGACTTTTTAGACACCCCTTCCCCCCCCCCCCTGTTACAAATTTTGAACGAAAAAATTTTTTTTAATTTAGCCTGTTAAAAAATCTCAAACCCCCCTCCCTCCTAAAAAAACGAACGTATTCAGTGAACGACCCCTATCCCTTTCTATTACCAAAAGTTATATTAGGAATAATTCCAGACCCCCTTCCTTCCTCTTAAATGTTAGACATTATAAATGAATGATCTCTAATGCAACGAATGGAAAAAAAGACAAAGAGGGGAACTGAAAAAGGTATCTTAAAGGGAAACAATTAAAGCAAAGAAAAACATCATGAATAAGGCAGACTGAAAGGAAACTTAGTCAACTGTAAATGAGCTTTAATGAATGAATCATGAGGCAGTCAAGCAGCTATTCAACCAATGGTTGTTAGCTTAAATACAGAAAAAGGATTTCATGAAAAAGAAAAGGTTCATTGATTTCTCAATATGTATACACAAGACGAAATGTGTTACCTATAGACTATCCACTATCAATGTACAATGCGCCTAAAGTGTGAGGAAAGGTGAAAAGGTAGAATTTCAGCATAAGACAGAGCAGAAAAATCGATTGTATAAAATTAATGACCTTAAGCTAGTAAATTGACGTTGTGTATAGAACGATTAAATTGAGAAGAGAATCTGGTTGACTGGAGATTACTGTAGACGGGATAAAAGGTATGATGGAAAATTCTTGTGCTTTTATTATCTCATTCAATGCTCATTAAGTGTAACAATATTGACATAAGATTTAGTTTAACTTAAATGATTTAATTTGGGGGTGATTTTGTGAACAAGGGCTGATCTTTCTGTAGGATATCTGCTAATTTCTGATCTAAAATAAGCTACATATTGTATAAAAATTATAAAGAAGAGTAACTTTTATAGACAGTCTCTTGGAGTCGACCATAACTTCAATCATTCTACGGCAGGGGCGTAACCAGAAATACGATGCGTCTTTATTAGTAACGTTAGTTATTTGGGGTCGTTTATAAATGACGTCCATCAAAAAATGGGATTTTTAGACTTCTTCCCCCCATCCTTGTCACAAAATTTTCATACAAAAAAATTTATTTAATTTAAAGTGTCACCAAATCTCAGAACCCACCCCCCCCCCTCCCCCCTAAATTGTGGAAGTCATATATGAATGACCCCTTTCACTCGCGACACATATTTATTTTTTTAACGGTCAATTTTGTAAACAAACCGAGATGACACAGTTTTGATTTTGGAGATATAATTATTTTGGAGACTTATTGTTGATTAAATTTAAATTTTAAAAAACCGTTTGAATGCAAATGTGATTTTGTAAGATAATTTAACTAAGAAGAGATTTTTTTAAGATTTTTGTATATTAAAACTTCTAAATAATGATATATTGGAAATGTTTTAAATATAAAGGTGTTTTATGCGTTACTAAATAGTTTAAGTACTGGTTAAGAATGCTTTTTTCTTTTGGAAAAGAGAAAATAATAAAATTAAATAAATTAAAGTTAAAAAAGATATTTTTCAATTCATTAACTAAACTTTCGACAATTTCAGAATCCAATTTTATCAAATCAGTCAAATAATAATAATACAATTTTTCAAGCAGATCTACTAAAACAGAAGCTTGACAGCTGTTGAAACATCGGTCAAGCTTCCGAATGTTAAAATCATTCAATAGCAAAAAAAAACTTATTCCGTTTCAAAAAACTGCATTGAAATTTTTTTCTGTGAAATGAAATTTAATTCCATTTAATTAAAATCAAGCTTGACAGAATCTATTTGATATTTAAATAAATTAGTGTTTATTTTACGTTTTTGTGAAACTTTTATTTTTCTGAAATTTTCCATGCATAAAAACCTGCAAATAATCTATCAAATGTAAAACACAAAGCATAAATTCTCCAACCTCTATCATTAATTCACGGGTTAATTTTTCTCTAAAATAATATTTTCCTGTTTTTGATGTCAACAAAATTATTTTACTAAAAATACCTGTGCAAATTTCATTAATAAATCAAATGGTAAATATTTGCATGCTGGCTGATTAAAATCAAAAAAACAATTGTTACCAAAAATTAATAGGCAAATTGCATGGTTATATTTGTGTTGGAAAAACATTAAATACCAGAAACCATGTAGGGGTCATTCACTTATGACGTCCATTAAAAAATGAGATTTTTAGACCCCCCTCCCCCCTTGTCACAAAATTTTAATTCAAAATATTTCTTTAATTTGTCACAAAATCTCAGATCCCCCCCCCCCTAAGTCATGGACGTCATAAGTGAATGACCCCGTAGTGATGTAATGCTGGTATTGTGAAATTTTATAGCCATCGGGTTTATGAGGAAATATTTTGGGAAAAATTTCAATCAATTTTTTGAGGTTAAAACATTTTTCTTTTATTAAAGTTTAGTTCAAGCATCAACAAGTTGCTTTAAGCAGGTCCAGGGGCGTAGCCTAAAAATTTTTTGAGGGTGATGTTTTGAAAAAAATTCGTTTGGATGACAAAAATTAGGGGGGGGGGGGGTGTTTTAGGATTTTAATTACAAAAAACTACGTAAATCACCCCTTGGATACGCCTCAGGACAGGTCATGCTTTAATGCAGTGTTGTCCAACCTTTTTTGAGCCACGGCATACCTTGGTGGTAAACCATGACCAAAACTGTGCACAGCATGCGGTTCGTGTTATTTTCAAAAAATTTCTACGGCACACAGGTTGGACAACACTGCTACAAGGAGACAAAAAACTTCTTGAAAGTCAATTTTGCTGATTAAATATTAATTGCTAGTGATATCGATGAAAAAAGTATAATTTGCAATCTTACAATACATTTAATACATTTTTCACAGTCTGGATCATTTCTAAGAACCATCTACTCTACTAAGTCTAATGACCTTATCAAAAAAACATCTTCCTTCCAGCAACTCACCAAGAATTTAGAAAATCAGAAAATTTCCAAAAAGTGGCACTAAAATCTTCGAAATCCCGTCATTATCATGCAGCTAAGGACAAAATCTTTAAAGAATTCTTGGTGAATTGCTTCAAGGGTTGTAGTTATTATAAAAATTGCCAAAACATTTCAGAATAAAAACATCACATACGATAAGTTCAATAAACTGTCTGATTCTAAACGAATTGTTGTCCAATAATCATGCTCTAGCACAACATCAGAAACTAACAAGAAGAATTCGAAACTGATGGAGAATGTCTTCTGGCTAATTATATAAAAAGAAGAAAGAGCGAACCTCTTCTTCGCTGTGTGATGAGACATAAAATTGGAATTGTCAAGATAAAAAAAAATTGACACGATGATTACCAAAACAAAAATCACAATTTTCTTCGACTTGCTTCATGCTACATCTCCGCAAATAAAACTGTAAATAAATTTTACGATGTGTGACATTCTCGTGACATGAAGCATAAAATTTCTTATTTTATTACAGCAACCAATGCAATAGCTGATTTATTTTTCTCTCGTACCGTACTTTTATTGCTTGCAGCCAATCCAATAATCTTTACTCACTTCATTTTGGTGGTGTGTTAAAGTATTTGGTGTAATCTCTTCATATTTTTAGTCTGATTTTATCATAAAATTGTGGAAAATAAAAGAGAACATTGCAAACTGCATTACAATATCAATGAAACTTGATCCCATTTTAAACATTTCCATCGGCAAAATATGCACTTAAACAGGAACTGAACTTTTCTCTTCATATACGGAAAAATATTCATACCACGGAAATTTTTTATTACAATGAATTTTAAAAATATTGTCACAATAAATGGAATGCAAATATATTGCAGGATTTTTGACTGTCAACTAATGTGCGGTTTAAAAAATCTGAATAAAAATTTCAGTGAATTATGAAAAATTCGATAGAAAAAAATTTCTGTGGGGGTCCGTTCATCAGTTATGTTTAAAATTCTAAAGAGTGCAAATAATGTAAATAATGTCATGCAAAAAACGAGATTTTTAGACCCCCTCTTTTCTCTGTCATACATATTTCACGTCAGACCCCCCCCCCTAAACATTGGACGTCATTTATGAACAAGGGGCAAAGGGGGTCTAAACCTCTTTGATAATTATTTTCGTATGAGAACAAACAATATTCTGTAAAAAAAATATTTGAAAAAAATTCTTGCGTCCCGTAATAACTGATCGACCCCAAAATGCAATTTCTAATGCATTTAATCAAAAAAAATAAAAAATTTAATCAAAAAAGAATTTCTGACCCCGACGTGACTTGAACACGCAACCTTCAGATCTGGAGTCTGACGCTCTACCAATTGCGCTACAGGGCCATTTCAGAACTATATAATCTGTATGGTTCTGATTCATATTTAACAAGTGGCTTATTTTCTCACTCCATCTATGCTTTTAAAATTAACTAAATTACATTTGTACACTAAAACATTAAGTGATAATAGTGTGGCATGGTAATAGTTAAACTGATAATGCTTTGTACATTTCACTCTACATTAATGTTTATGAATATTTTATTATCAATTCCATTGCCATCATCACATCCATCCACTTTGAAATGGAATAACATAAACTACGTCATAAGCAAACATTTAATTTAATTAGCATGTGCAAAATTCACACTCACATATAAATATTTTTCCTGAGGACTGCATGCAGCACTACAATAAACTGCAAATTCATTCTCCTATATTTTCCATCATCTGGAAATATAAAAAAGCATTAAAAAATATTTTAGCATCGAATATAGTGAGAAATAATTGAAAACATGACATGGAAAAAATTTCTCTTGTTGTTATTCCTGTAGTTGTGATATATGACAGACAGAAGGAGCAAACGAGAGTGAGAAAAAAAATTGAATTGGAAAATGAAAGGCCTCAAAAGCATATTTTTATGTGACATTTAAATGTTTAATGAATTAAAAATTAAATTGGATTGCTTGTTTCGCGAGGGGATAAAAAAGAATGAGGCGCGAGAGAGGTAACAGCATTTTTTTCGTTTGACATTGCATCGACGATGCACTGGATAGAATTGAGAATTGTATGGCAAAGCATAAATAAATACGAATTTGCATTGAGAACATACACATGGGGATGCAATAAACACGAAATATATTGAAAAAAATAACATTTCTGTGGTTATACGACAAATTGTTTAATACTAGTGATGATGATGACGATAAAAAGCTCATTTTACAATCGAATTATAATTAATTACGAATTTCCATTTTATAAAAAAATTTATGACAGAGTTCATTGGAAAGGATGTGTTTGTGGTATGAAAGGAATATGGCGCATTTGTGAAAGCACTTTTTGTAGAGTTATTATTCTTAATTTGTTTTTTTTTTCATATCTCAACAATGATGACTAAGTCATCTCTTTACTGAAGAGACTAGCTTAATTATAACAATTCTAAAATTACAAAATTACTAGACGTTTTAAAGATTTCAAATTATTTCATTACATGTTTCGGCTTGATTAGTATGTTTGGCTGTGTGTAAGTTCAATGAAGGTGGATGTTATTCTGGGTTCTGTATAAATGTAGGCTCTCGTTTCAATTTATCAAATATATATGCAATACTTCGACCCAGGAATCCATGTGGTCTAAACTCAACTGGCACACTTATTTCATGGAGTTCTGATTGTATATACTTGGCGACCAAGTAACGAACACTTCATGAAAGTCAGACATATGGACACCATGCAGGTCACCATGAAAAAAGTGTATGGATAGGAAGGAACCCTTAAAATGACCTTTTTTAAGAGTTCTTACAATCTCAACCATGTTACTCTGTTAGAATATTGGTAAAAGCTATTAGATTTAGACGCCATGCCATAACTACAGACACATTTCCTACAAAAGACTGCTCCCAGAGTCAAGATTACACTTGAATGGACATTTATGTTTCAGAAAATAATTTAAATGCATAAATTAATATGCATATCCAACTGCAATGCCGCTTTTATGAAGTGGAATTCTTCATTGAATTTTGCACTTTTTAATTGATTCAATTTTTTTTTTGTTTTTGCTTTATGTTTTCTTTCCTGACAGGTCATTATTGCATTTAATGGGATTTTAAAAAATTATGCAAGTGATTTCGCATGAAAAAAAAAATATGATTTTAAGCTTTTAATTATTTTAAATTTTTGATTGTACGTAAAATTCTACAGAATATTCATTAAATGCAGATGATTTAAGCTGATTTTATGATTAATGAGTATTATTGATGTCGCAAAAGCTCATTATATCATTGAATTTAAATACTCTTCAAAGTTATTATGGTTTATGGCAGGAACGTAGCTAGGGAGGTGTTGTGGGTGTCAATACACCCCCATGATGGAAATTTTCTTCAATTTACTAGAGTTTTTCGAGAAAAAATCAAAACATCCCTTTTGCTTACGGGTTAATTGAAATTTTTAACTCCAACAAATAGTGAGTTGATGAAAAGTTTAAATGAAATTTCTATTAGTAGCTATGTAAAAACTAACAACAGACTTGTAAATTAGAATATTAAAATAGAAAAAGCTCAGACAACGTAAATTTACCATAATGCTCTTCAGGGCATCAATATTAATTTACATTTTAAATGTTAGCCAGTAAATTAGTGAATTAATTAAAAACTTTCATCGTACCCTTGAGAACAGTTTTATTCTATTCTCTACATGAGCACAGACGAATTATTATGAATATCTTTTTTTTCTATTACTCTAGTAATTACAATAGAAAGGTTGAATAAATGCCAGGGGCTGCGAAAGTAATGGAAACATTAAAGAGTTCCAAATGGATTTGTTTCCACTAAATTTACTGATGGGGGGATGGGAAGTTACAGGCAATTTCACACGAATTGCTCCAATTACAAAAGATTGATTTCATCGGCAATAAAATTAAGTAGGTTCAAAAACTTTAATATCCTTATTTATTTTTCACATATTTTCTCGCTCAATTAAACTTTTTCAAAGTAGAAAATGGAATTTCTCATATGCGGTAGCAATTAATGTTCCACCACTAATGCTCTTGTGGTGTTCACAATGTGAGCAAAAATTATTTCAATTAAACTGTAAAGAAATTTACTTTTCAGACTGTTTCATGGCATTCAACTTTTTTTTAATGAAACAATTCAAAGGACTTTGACTCTTGAAAATAATTGAAAAATATTTTATTTTTTTAAATTGTCCCAACACAGAGTTTTTATTGCACAGTTCTAAGTACTTTCTTGTATTGAACTGTTTGTTTTTTATGAGCGTCAGTAACATATTTAGTATTGTATTGCGTTTTATATAAAATTGCTTAATATATACGTCCGGTGGGATTTGAACCCATAATTTCAGAGTCTTCTTGAAACTAGGATGACTATTTAATTTTCTTGAAAATACAGAACATAAATAGGTTGACCTAGAATTTTTTCACATATTTTTACTATTTCTAGTAAAAAAGTGCGAAAAAAAAATAAAAAAGTTGGAGCATTGGATGAGACTTGAACCCATGACTTCAAATTTCTTGCCTGGAAATTTTTTTATTCCTTCGAAATTTTCAAAATTTTCCAAACCCAGTACAGTTTTGAACAAACACAGGACTGTCAGTTGAAAAAACATGCAGACGGTCACCACCTAGATAGACTATGCTCTTGGTTGTTTGGATATTCCCTAGCACTGTCATGCTGCAGGGGCGTACCCAGAATTTTTTTTTTGTTCTTGTACTCAAGTTATTGTACTTTTTGTTAATTCTAATGGTACATTAATGATTAACTAAGAAGGTAGAGCTTCAGAAAAGTGTCGGAAAATTTTTTAAAAGAAAAATTATTTTTCACAAAAATTTTTCGAGGGGGGATCCGGACCCCATCAAACCCCCCCCCCCCCCCCCCCCCTGGATACGCCCATGTCATGCTGGAGTGTGGAGTTAAGGTTTTGTCATGCTTCATACAAATATAAAGATTAAATATAAAAAAATTTGAAAACCCCCTAAAATATCTGGCTATACCACTGATTAAAATTGTCATTTTTAGCGTTACGTTATATCCGAACAACCCCTTATCGAAATGCAATCTAAAAGATATTGAAAAAAGTTATCTTTATTGCTTCGAATTTATGATTCCATTTTAATCAAAATTTTCATTGACATTTTCTAAAAGGTAAAATCCTCTCCAAAAAAAATAAATAAATCTAAGCAGAATCTTCAATCATCAAAAGGATAAAACTCTCAAACTATAAACTATTCGAAATTTCTTCTCAAGCATAAAACAAAGAAAATCAATTCGATAGGAAATTTATTGCCATTTTAAGGAGCACTTATGAAACTCATTTTGCTTACTCTTGAAGACATTTTGTTCTTTTATAATTCAATATGTTTTTAAAATATATCATCTGGATCTTTATTACACAATAGAGAAGATGATCTTAACATGGAAAGATTTAGTCAAAGAGTCTTTTTTATTTTAGTTGAAATTGCATTGAAATTGCTGAATCATTCGATAGCTTAACTCTCTAACTACATTTGCTGAACAATATATTCATCATATGACATATGTGAACTTGATGCTTAAAACTAAAGACACTGTAGAAGAATCAGAAGCATTAAATTGTCAGTTTAATAAATGTTTTATTTATAAGCAAATAAAATTGGGAAGTAAACAAGCAGCGGTGTCGATTGTAAATGATGTCCATTATTAATAAGAAAGAAGTACTAATTAGTGCTGACTGAAACTCCATTAAAAATTTTATTGTGTCAAAATTTCTGAAAAATTCAATTTTTTTAAGGACGTCATTAACGAACTTCCTCAACTCTCGTTCAATTGAAATCAATTCATTTCCTTTGCCGTTTTCTTCTATCATCAGCATTACATGCATCTTCACCTTAATGCTCTATTTAGTTGGATATAGATTGGATTTACTCAACTAGTTGATGCACAAAAAGTCAATCGATAGAGAATTGTATATATTTGTTAACATGATTAAACATTTGAAGTTTATTCAAATAATAAACATCATTTTATTGTGCACACAAATTGAGAGAATTTTCAATTGAATTAGTCATAAATATTTAATGATTCTTTCCATTTATTTTTGTAACTAATATTTGATATGAAAAATAATTCAATTAATTTTTTAATTAATGAGTTAATGATTCGATATATTATTAAGCTCCATTTTACATTCATAATTTCATATGGTTGTGGTTTTTTTTCATTTAAAAAGTTATCGTACTTTTAATTGTTCCATATTACATTTGTGACAGATTTTAATAAATTTCAAGGAATGAATTATAAATGCTAACTCATTCTATCTATCTGTTTAGGTAATAATATAAATAGAGTTAAAATTCATACAATAAATTCAAACAAGTTTATAAAGCTGTCTATATTAACGAATTTCTAATGTTTTTGATATCCAGCATGTTAGTAATGATATTCTTATGAATTAAACTTTGATCAACCGTATAAAATCATCCTCATCAATTTTGACCTGTGAAATTTGCCTGCACCAAATTTACTTATCGAACAACAACAAGGTCCCTTCCATGAATGAAACATCACTATTTCCCATATTTGTAAGAGCACGTTGAAGCTTGGATAGTTCTCGTTGATTGAAAGTCGATATGATTATTTCTTCATTGAGCATTCTTGTAGCGTGCCATACATGCTTCATACACCATGCAGCATCTTCATCTGATAAAGTTCCTCCACAATTTTCCGAAATCCACATCCAAACTGATATGCTTAATGTTGAAATATCAGAACAATTGACGAACATATCTGAAATTAAAGAAAACTTTAATAGTTTATGTTAAAGAAATTATGAGTTTGCTTGTTAATAAAGGCGATGTGGTAGCTGCTATTACCAAATTGTGTACGCTGGTCTAGTCTAGCTTTGAAAAGATGAACTGTCTCCATGAAAGGCCCCAACAAAGTCAACTTTAACTCCTTGCAATTCAAAAGGACCTGGAATTAAGTAACGAGAGAAAAAATGATTTGATTAGATTGAATAATGATAAAATTCAGACAATAAAAACCGAAATGACATGCAGATCTCAACAAATTATGGACTACATTTACGTGTGACAAGGAACTGAGTGAACTAAGGAAAAGTAGAAACCTAGTTAGTGATGCTAAAAACATTCTTAAGAAAATGGATATTGATATGGATGGATTTAGAATTCTTCTTATTCGTACTTTGGTACTTTGAAGGACGAGAGAATGGAAATGCTGACATAAACGTTACCTGTTTTAAGGATATACACAAAATCCGTTCGATTGCAATCGTCAATTCGATTCGATTGATTGCACGTACAATCAATCGTGTTGTGGTACAATAGTACGTCACCATAGAACCTTGGGTATTGAGGCACACAACAGGGCAAACTGCTTCACATTCTTGTGTAGCGTAAGCCTTAACTTTACCAGCAAACGATGTAATAACCTTTCGCGTCATGTTTCAGATTGTCACAGCAAATTTGCGCCGAGAATGAAGAAGCAGATAGAACGATATTGGAACGAGTAGATCCATTGACCAGACATATCTAGTTCTGACCAAGTGAAGTCGGTTTTAGACTTCACTTTAAATTCAATCGGTTTGAAGTCGACTCGAGTGAACTCGTTTTTTAACGGTTCACTCAAGTCGACTCGAAGTGAAGTGAACTTAAGTCGACTTTTGTTCAATTGAAATTTTTTCTTAATACTAAAAGTGATTTCTGCTTGCGTTTGTGAAGTATGTAATTTCATACAAAAAAATTTTCTTCTTTTTTGATAATTTTGTATGAAATTATATACTTCGCAAACACTAGCAGAAATCACTTTTAGTATTGAGAAAAATTGTCAAGTGAATAAAAGTCGACTTCACTTCACTTCAAGGCTTTTGGAGCAAAGCAAACAATGATGTAGCAAGTGCTGCTGATTCTGAAAGTGACGATGATGTGGACAAAAGGTGTATTAAGATTTGGGGAGGCATTGTTGGTGGCAAAAAACTTGATCTTCACTTTATAAGCATAAAGATGAAAAAACATGAGCATGTGAAAGTATTGAGAAAAGCGCTTCCTAAAATGCGAGAATTTGGAGGTCCCAACATGATGCTTTTACAGGACAACATACGCTTCCATAAGACAAAAACAGTCATTGATTATTGTGAGCATATGCAAATTGGATTGATAAATTTTCCTTTGTCCCCGGACTTAAACCCCATCGAGAATTGAAAAGCAACAGATTCTGAATATTCTCCATGAAATGGGATTGAAATTTATAAGACCGACTATTACAAAAGAAACCCGAAGACCACCGAAGTGTACTGATCTGACGAAAGTACAAGAAGTGAAACATGTTGAGTTTGCTTTTATTTGGATTTTGGAAGCAATTGGGCAAGTGTCGTTTTCTGTGACGAAAAGACTTTTTACCTTAATGGTCCAATTGGTCTTCAAGACTATTGGATTGACCAAAATCAAATAGATGATACAACTGGCGAGGATGACAATATTGATATTAATATTGCTGAGGTCGCAGACGATGGTAATGATGAAAGATATGTAAAGATTTGAGGTGCTGTGTGGAAACAAATTAGATCTTCAATTTGTCAGCATAAACATGAAAAGTGAAGATTATGTTGAAGTTCTTGCAAGAGCGCTCCCGATGATGCGCGAATATGGAGAACCTAATATGTTCCTTCTTCAAGACAACGCGTTAATTCACAAAACTGAAGCTGTCATGGATTATTTCGAACGGATGCAAATCCCCTTAGTCGATTTTCCTACGTTGTCGCCAGATTTGAACCCAAAGAAGAATATCTGGGCACAGCTGACGAATGTAATTTATCGGAATAAAAAGCAGTACAAGAACGTGGAAGCTCTAAAAGTCGCAATCAACACTGAATGGCAAAAATTAACTGAAGATGACATCCTTAATAAAACATGTCAAAAAGAAATGGAGAATCGTCTATTCAAAGTCATTTATGCTCATGGGAAGATGCCCGAAAAAGTAATGAATAAATTTTAAATGACAAATTGAATTTTAAGCAAATAATTGTATTTAATAATACAAAAATGGAAAAACAAATAGTCAAAAGTGATAAAATAGAGAGAAAAATTAATTAAAGACAAAAATATCACACAATGTGTGGTGTAGTTTAAGACGCTGTTGAGCTTCAATTTTGCATTAAACACAGTGATAGATTTCTACAAAGTATATTGGACGAATTTTCACAGAAAATGAGATATTTTAATAGATTTAAATGATTAGTGACAAAATAAGCATCAGCAATTAGAGTTTTTTACAATGATTTGCGTAAATCCTTACTACATTGAATAGAAAGAAACAATACAATAAAAATACTTGTCAATTCGTCATCTAGTGGCAATGAGTAAACTGTTTCTTCTCTTCGTTATTGCTCATAGTATAAGCAATGAAACAGAGCAGTCCGAGATAGAGGCTATAACGTTCATTAGTCACACACGATAGCGTTTTCACACTTGAGTTGTGATGAAATAGAACCACAATTGAGGGTTAGATGCTCTGAGCTTCCGTAAATATTACACCAAATCATCCACTGTGTACCACTATACTCCACGATACGTCAATAGACGTCAATGCCGTGTGTGAGAACATGATCGACGACATAAAAGCGCAATTATCTTTTTCAAAATTATGCGGTCAATGTCATCGATGCTACTCTACATCAAGGATGAACCAGAATCAAATAGCTAACAGAGAGAGTCCAACGAAAAGAAAAAAAACGGTGTAACTTAGTACCACAGAATTAAATATTTGTAAAGAGTGCAATATTTACAGAAAAGAGATCAAGAAAATCTTTAGGTTTACATAAAGAGAAGATAGTCATAATGTGCTGTTTCAAAGTATAAAGGTTGGGAAAATATTGGAACTGTTTTAATCGTCCAAACACTACACGGAGAATTCTACACAAAAATTTAGGAATTTAGGAACATAATATGGTTTCGATTCCATATTCAGGGTTATCAAAGGAACTTCATGTAAAATTTCAACTCATTTGTTTGAATGATTCATAAGTAGAAGTAGTGCAGAAATGTTCAGTCAAAAAAAAATTACCCCTCTGACCCACTCTTGCTCTGATCGAGTTTACACATTTACTTTGAGAAATGCACCATTCAAATTTAAGCAAAGAAGGCTTTTTAAAATAATGAAATTTTCACAGTATTAATTAGATAATTTATCTAATTTTAATTAACACTTATCTCTGTCCAGTGTCTTCACTGTCTTGTCTTCCTTAATTCTTGATTCTTCGTTGATTCCAAAGAATCAATCCTTGTCTTCCTCATTTTCCACTAATTAACACTTTTTCAATCACTTTTTAATATTTTTAAGCCTTAGGAAGCCTTCTCTTGACTTTAGTTAACATCTAATGCACACAAGTTTAATACGCGACCGGAATTTTTTGAAAACACGTCTTTTGTCCTCAACGATCTAAATTCAACTGAAGAAAATTGTGAAGAAACAAAAATCAATGGTAACTGAGATAATGTCTCAAAACTGATTACTTATCTTTAGTAGGCGTTGAAGATATTTCACAATCGATTATTTATGCTGCATCATATCCAAAAACACGAAAAAAACTAAGTGATGTCATTTTTCTAGAATGATCAGAAGTATTGATAACTGCATCTGGCTAAAAATAAAAGACGAAGAAAAAATCATTAATTGCTGTTTGTTAAATGAAATCTGAAACGAAAAATTATTTTAAATGTTTGCTAGGATTTGATAATATTTATGTCGAAAATCATGAAATGATCACCTTTTTCTAAATTATACGACCATTCAATACATGATTAGCATTAATATACGGAACAAAGATCCAGTAACGATAAATTAACAAAACAATCCAAAATTCACAGCTTCAGATTTGCTAAGGAAAGTTTTTCGAAAAATCTTCAATTTCCTCATTATTTGATTGCTTTCGACATCAAAATTGTAAGTCCATAATGCTGTTCAGGTACAAAAGGATCTGCTGAATTGATTTCCCGTTGAAATAAAATAGAATTCATGACATTTTCTAAAAAACGAAGAATTTTTGTTAAGAAAATAAATTTTCAGAAATTTTCAATATTTTACTCACTTAAATATTCTTTAATGATAGCTGTTGTTGACTCCTTTGATATGATTGAGTTTTTTATCCGTTCCTGCCCTGTTTTGACATTTCTAACTTAGTTAAATAAAAAATTTTACAATAAATATTTGATTAGGTACTTGATCAAAAATTTTCACACATTTTTGATCGTTATTTTTCAAATATTTTTTGATCGTTAATTTTCAAATATTTTTTAACCGTTATTTTTCAAATATTTTTTGACCGTTATTTTTCAAATATTTTTTGACCGTTATTTTACCGTTTTTTGCAAATTCTAATAAAACTTCAAGTGTTACACTATCATACAGTTTTAAATAAAAGTGTCGCAAATTCACAAAGATTATTTATCATCCTGCGTTACACACTCTTGTACTTTGTGTTGTCATCTCTCCCTTCCTTCATGTCATGTCACCATGATGAAAATGGTAAAGGCAATGAAAGAAGAGCTGTTGATATATTTTATGCACACTATGAATGAGGAGAGATTTACATTCAAATGATACAGAGTGTTAAAAAAGCCTTTCAAGCACATCTGACAGGAGCATTAGAATGGAAGTAAATGCGAATGAAAAAACAGGAAAAAAGAGTTATATTGGTAATGAAACTCAGGCATACAAGCTCATACGCCTGGAAAATTTTAAGAATGAGGAAAAAATATTGCTGTTAAATGATCGCTCAAATTACAAAATTTCCTTCTACATCCACTTTATGCTTTTCATGAAAACCGTAGCTTAACGCATCAAAAGAAAAAAAATTCCGCTTAAATCCATCGGAAGACGAGGAGATGGAAAAATAGAAATGCTTTTGTGTTTGTTCATTTAATATTAATATTTTTGTTTATTTCTTTAAATTTTTCATGTTCGCATGACTTGAAAGGAAATTTAGAAGGGGATGCATGCATAAAGAATAATGCTCTCGGGGCAAGCTCAGCATTCGATTTAATTTTATATCCACGATTAAGGTAACAAAATAATGGTTAACCCAGGTTTATATGGAAGCTTTAAGCAGCTTTGAAGTTTTGTGATATATCATTGCTTTCTGGATACTCTAAATTGCGTGGTAGACTTAAAAGTTTGGACAGAAGTTTAGGTTTTGACCAATTTACTAGTCTGATTAGAGACGTACTTAAAAAGTGTTTTTTCCGACCACCCCACCCCCCTCCCCCATGTCATGGGAACCGTTGCTTCTTTTGTCCAGGCTGTCTGTATGTCCATATTTCCAACTGTCTACCATAATGTCTGATTCTTTATTGGTCTGTCATTCCGTCTGTTTATCTATTCATCTTTCTTTACGTTCGTCCATATCCCAATCGACACATTTTCGTCATGTTGTCAGAGTCTCAGTCACATTGTGTCTATGTTATGACTTGTAGGATGTTCGTCACCTGGTCAGCATACGAATGCCAGTCTGTAATCAAAAATTATGTGGATCGGTCTGTTTTCTAACAAAATGTCTGTTTACATTTTTGAGACAAGACTTCGCAGTCTCCATTACTGACATCAACACCAACAACCCCAAATATCTCTATTGACACAATCAAACAACATAATTCGATATAAGAAGAATATCGCAAGTTGACAAACTAAAAGTATAGCGGATAAATAAACAAGATTTAATCTTATTGCCGCTAAGCATAAGTGTTATCTGTTTGTTTTCTGGATTATGTCTCACATAAGCATATATGATACTTATAAGATAAAAATTTGTACATCTATTCAGGAAAAGTTTATGAAAGAATTTTTGTTGAAAAAAAATTCTGGATAGACGAGAAACTTTGTCATTTAACAGCCCACTTGTAGATGTGTAGGAAAAATATCAAAAATGAGTTATTGAGATTATCACATTGATGTATTAATAATGATATGATGAAGCTTTTGAAACTTTATCCATGCTTCATTTTTAAAAAATTCTTAAATTTTTTTAACAAAAAAAAATTGCAGAAAAATAAAAAAAAAATCAGAAAACTTTTTCATAAAGACACAGGATGTAGGATGTATTGAGTACCTAAAAGTTCTATTTGATTAAATTCTCGTCTACTAAGTTTTTTGGAATCAGAAATGGGGATACAAAAAAATAGCTAAGAATGGCATTTGATAAATTTCCAACACATCCCAAAAATACCCTTTTTAATTTAGAGAAAAATGCTGCATTGAATCATGTCGGAAGGTGTCTGCGACATGAAACAGCTAGAAAAATTAAATTGCAACATCATTCATTTCCTGCCACTCCTTTGTAGATGTGATTCACATCCTATTCTCAACAAAAAAAAATTGCAATCAAATTTTTTTATCATCACGTGCCAACCTAGAATACAATCTATCCAATCTTCGATATTAGTGCATGTATAAATCATGAAAAAATATATATATATTTCGACACTCGATTTTGAGTGCTGTACACGAGTGAATAGAAGGAGAAAAAATCATTTTTTCATGTCTGCAATTTTTCATTCCAACCACTAAATTCGATACATAAACAATAAGCGACGTTTCACGCATGAAGCGGGGGTGAATTGCGAAATAGGCATGTATATGAAGGATAAAATCATTCAAGAGCTCGTAAAAGTGTCAAAACTCACAAGAATCAACAACTCTTTCTCTTTTCAGTGTGCTTAATATCAAACACTGCTTTTTCTTCTGTTATTTCTCATTCTGATGAAAATAAATTGCTGTAGATTTTGTGTGAGAAAAAAAAGTTTTTTCTTCCTTCATATTGCCTCGTGTATTTGTCATCAAATTTATTTTTCCATAAACGAAATCAGAAATGAGAAAATTGAGTTCAAAGAAGTGTGATGGAAATGGGACAATAAGCGCAATTTAGCATCTAAAAATTATTGGTCTTTGAATTTTTAGGGATTTTCCTCCCTTTAACAAAAAGTTTATTAAAAATGTGTCTGAAATGCCCCCTAACAGTCGTTACGTAATATCTAAGAATGTCCACCAAATGTAAGATTATATTGCATGACATGATAAGTGTAAGGTTATGGCTGGGTAAAAATAAAATACGTGGGCGCCCAAAGAACTCATGGAAGGAAACTGTTGATAGAGACAGTATAGCACTTGGCATTGACAATTTCGCAGAGAGGTGCCAGCGATAGAGTCAGTTTTAAGCGACATCTAAGGGAGGTCATGGATCACAATTGATCTGTACGGCCAGCGAAGTAAGTAAGTAAGTAAAAATAAAATACAACCATGAAACAGAACTCTGAAAATCTAGTTCTTGCCATTTTCTAAGAGCACAGCAATTTGTGAGTTGAAGTGGCTCAGTGGGTGTAGTGGATTTCTAATTACTACAAACCGACAGATACTAGATTATGGATTCGATTAGACCAGTGTTTCTCAAACTTTTTTGAGCCACGGCACACTTTGACTGTAGAAATTTTTCACGGCACACTATTTGTAGGTAGAAAATATTTATGGCACACCAAACAATTTGGAATAAAATCAAAAATAAAGTCCAAAATACTAAATGCTCTAGTTTTTGAGCTTCGGATGCTTTAGTTGAGGTTTATCAGTAAAAATCTATAATTTTCAGAAAAAACATACTTTTAGAATTTTTAAAATATTTTCGCGGCACACCTTAGTATGTTCTACGGCACACCGTTTGAGAACCACTGGATTAGACCATCATCATCAAATATATTGGAAGTGAAGCTTACAGCCTTCTAATAGCAATGTCGTCGAGGGAGTGATATGGACCATAAAATAAGCTATAGGTCTAGGTTTAAATGCGAAGGTCAGATGAAACCCGTTAAATTACCAATAGCCATAAAACGCGGAGTTGACTCGACTTCATGCAAAATTCGTATCGACTTTGAGGGGGGGGGGGGGGGGTGATTGGGTGAATTACCAACCAACCCCCCCCCCCCCCCCCCCTCCCCCGCCTTCGAAAAAAATTGACCTAGACAAAAAAATTATTTAAAATTCCTAGTTCTAGTTAGTTTCTAGTTAAGCTACGCCACTGGTGTACCCTTATGGATGACAAAAAGCGACTTCTATAAAAAACCAATTAAAAATGTTCATTCCACATGTCTAAAAAGATTCAAATTCAAATTTTCGTCAAATACGGAAATTATCCGAAACGAGGAAACCGTAAAACGATTTAATATTTGATAAATCATACGAAATAAATTCAACGCCACGGCAATAATGGAAAAAGTTTTCCTTTTCCTTTTCATCTCATCGTTTTTTGCCCCTTGTCGGTTTCATTTTACATCATATTCTTTATTGATTCCAATGTGGAGGTGTTGGAGCAATCTAATTGAGGCGTTGAAAAATTCCATGATGAAGGAAACGAAAGCGAAAAAGTTTTGATTTTTCTGACACATTCTTCAATCTTGTTATTTCAGTTCATACACATGTATGCCTTTCCACAAAGTCAAAAGTTGTTGAACTTTAGTCATTTTTTATTGTGTAAATAAATAACATATGCACGCTCTGAACTAACTGATATAACTTGTCAGTGGAAACGCGAAAAAATATTTATATTTATATAGAAAATAGAAGTACATCCAACATCAATATGTGTCAATAATTGATTGGTTTATCAGCAAATTTTTCTCTCCATGTTCTGTGGCTTGTTCTTCATATTCTTTCATCTATCATAGTAATATGTTTTTTTTGTGTATATAGAACACCAGCGGCTGTCTGCTGATGCTGTTAACATTTTTATTTGATTCTACCCATTTTGCTCATGACATCATAACTATATGGACTATGTATTGTACATATATGCAAACATGCTTCATATTTGCACACATCGTTTTTATTTTTTTTCGTTAAATGCAAATATTTCTATTGCAGAAACGTGACTTTAGTCATATTTATGTGAAAGAGACATAGAAATTTTTGGAAAATAATTTATTTTTAATAAAATCCAAAAGAAATTTCCGTTATTTTTTTCATAAATTTGAAATTTCTTATATTTGTTTACAAATTATTTTTGTATTCGAAAATTGTCAATTTTAAAAGTTTGCAATTTTTTAGCTATTTATTTCGATTTGTTGTTGATGATGTCAATAGCTTTGATCATACCCATTAAGTTCTTTTAAATCTAGTAGCAATAGGGATTTCAATCCCGGGATACCGAAAACCGGGATCCCGGGATCCGGACCAATTTTTCAATACCGTAATCCCGGGATTAGAAAAGCTTCAATCCCGGGATTACGGTATTGTGAATTTATGTAGATATTTTAAAAATTTTTTAATATTTTAGTATAAAATAATAATATTTTGAAAGTTTTTCGTCTTTTTTTGTCAAATATTTAGAATGGTTAGTTAAAAATTGAATTTTTAATAGCTAATCCAAAGTCATATTATAAGCAAAAATTAGTTTCCCTTATTCTCATCAATTTTATGGTTCTTTTTAATTAATACTAAAGAATTTAGATAATTCAATTCATAATTTTATTTTACTTTGTGACAAAGTAAGGAAAAATAGCAACAAAAATCCAATATCTCTATTTATTCTGTATTTTTCTAAAGGGTATGATTTTGTAACGGCTTTTGTTCACAAATAAGTAGTACTAAATTCAAATTTTAGTACAAAAATAAGTATTATACTTTAGTCCAGAGGACTTGGGGTTAATCTTAATTGCAAAATTTTGTAAACTTCAATTTTTTTTTTTCATTTTTTATTCAATAAATTTAAACTGAAGTTTAGCTTTAATTATTAATATCGAATCAGTAATTTTAAAGATGAATTTTTCTTAATATTTGAAATTAAAAGAGTAAAATGAAGGGTAAAATTTTATAAGTTTATATTCAAACTATAACATTAGAAAAAGCTCGAGAAAGATATTAAATTCAACATAAAAGTTCCATCACAAAATTTAAATTTAAAACATTTTGTTTTAAAAAGAGTTGTTTTAAATTCTTCTAAATTCTTCTAAAACTAAATTTGAAAACGAAAGGTGAAGAAAGAGTTTAAAATTATTGAGATTAAAATTTTAATTCATTAATCAAGTATAAAAACTCTTTTCAATATAAAAGAACCAAAAAAACCAAAATTTTAATTAGTTTTAACCTTTTTAAGCACATTTTGATATCTTTTTTGACTCGATACCAATCCCGGTATTGATCCCGGGATCCCGGGATCAAGAATTTTCAATACCGTAATCCCGGGATTGAAATTTTGGACCGGTATTGAAATCCCTAAGTAGCAATGTACGATTGTTAAACATTCAAACAAAACATTATTCATTGAATAAACTGGAATGAACAAAGCTACATTTTTACAAAGACATTATATTCATCAAAACAAACAGCTTCATAGTTGTTACGATGTGAAAATGTATGATTCTGTTCTGAATCACATATTCTTCACATTAGTTTTCTTCCATTCATATTGCTGTGCAAAACAAAACCACAAAAAAAATTGAAGCAAAATTAAATAAAGCTCTTGTTTTAATCACAATCTCGTGTTACCGTGTCATGCAAACAAATAGTTTTATATTTTTTACGCTTCATTGCTACTGTGAATACATCAAAATCAGCATTGGATGATGCTGTGGTTTTGTATCATATCAAATAAACAAAAAAACAAGCGCGAGACTGTGAAATTCCTTCAGGACATGTGTATGAGAGAAAAAAAACATTCCACATTTATTTCAATCTTCATTTCGCAATTGCTGAAGTTTTTTACATATAAAAATTGTTAAGGAAATAAAACATAACGGAACTGCTTTGTTACATAGAAATATGAAAACTGTGACAACATTCTTGCTGATAGTTCTAATTAAAAAACTTTTAATTACGACATGTTATTAAAATTAATTCAAATCATGATGAATTTCATCCTTGATCAAGCAAATTATAGTGTACTGCAAGCGGGGAAGGGGGGAGTCTAGGTTAGGTTTTTATCTCAAAATCCCTAGCAAATTGAAGAATTTTTGGTTGAAAGGGAGGACAATAACCCTAAGCCCCCCTCTACGCACCTCGTTCTGGTCTTCTAGAAAATTTCCACCAAATGGTTTTCCCCCTGTGAACTAATTAATATAAAATTTAGTTTAAAAATCATAATTAAAAATCGTTTGATTAGCCTGCATTGATTGCACAGATCCCAAATAATTTATAGAGCAGTTTTGATGATACTTCATCAATCGGTCATCACAATACAGTGAAAATAGTTTCGTGCAATTCTGAAATGTTTATTTAGTAAAAGCTTCAACTCACGGTTTTTGGTTTGCCTTGATTGAGATTATTTTGCTGAATCTGTTTTGTGAACTATTTTTTGTCATATTCGTCGATTTTTAGAAGATAGAAAAAAATTCTAACCTAAAAATGCTTCAATTTTAAAATAATATACTGAAAAAAGTGTGACACATCTTCAGACCTATTCCCATCCTTAAGGGTATAGATGGGGTCCATACACTCCACTCGAAATTGAAAATTGTATTGAGAAAAATCCGGATCTTCCTCGAGGAGTCAGACACCCTCCCCTCTAGGCTGCGGCTTTGCTAGAAACTTTTTGAGTAGTGAATTTTGTATTTTTTTTCTTGGAAATAATTTAGTGGGATTATATTAATATTTTAAGACCCAGCAAATTGAAGAATTTTTCGTCAAAGGGGGGGGGTCAATTGCAATCATCCAAATTCTCCTTAGCTAAGCGCCTGCTTGGAATTTCTGGCTACGCCCCTGTCCTCCCCACTAGGATCAAAATGTGTCAAGTTGTTTGCTTTTCGCTATTAAAAAATATTTAAATATAAACAATTGCTCTAGCTTAATGAATCATTGATCTTATTACACATTATCACAGTACTTAATTATCAGTTAAATACTCACGAATCAAATCTATCGCATATAAATGAAATCAGAAATTTGAGCTTCAAATCATTATAGTTTCGTACATCTGAGAATAACGTTCGCATTGAAATGAACAGCTGTTTAAAATTCACAATTTTCTTATCAATTTCCTGTCTGTTGACATGCAACGCTGATGAAATCTTGTCTTATCAGGAAATAAAAGAAGCTTTTAATAATCCAGAGAATAATTTCTTTGATGTAAGAGAGAAAATTGAGCTTGTTGAGACTGGAAAATATCCAGTTGCCACCAACATTCAAAGTGAGTATAAAGAAGCGATTACAGGATTTAAAACACGTGCTTATTCCTCATTATTTCTTAAAAATTCATACATTTTAGTGGTAAATCTTGAAGCGGCATTTGATTCAAGTCCTGAAGAATTTCAACAAACCTACAACCATGCAAAGCCTGGAATTAATGATCCCATCATTTTTGTTTGTAAGAAAGGCATCAGGGCTAAAAAGGCATACGAACAAATCACTGCTAAGGGATATACAAAGTAAGTATGACCTAATTTATTAATAGAATTTAAATAATATTTTTTTTGTTTCCTATAGTGTGAAATATTATAAAGGAAGCTGGAACGAATGGTGCGTTTTGGAAAATTTGACATGCTATGAGAATCCATAGGTAGTTTTTAATAAATCAATAAAAATTCAATTATAAACTTTTAATTGTTTTTTAGTTTACTAAAACTTTTTTAATTTTCAAACCATTAAAATTATGCAATCAACAGAATTTCATGTTAGGATTTACTTTAACAGATAGTGTATACTTTTCTGTACAGTAGCATCCAGATACCCTCAGATACGTTTTCTGGAGAGGGTTATTCCACGTTCTTTTAATTTACTGTGATTTTCAAAAAAAATGCATTTCTAATTATTATATCCAGTCTAGTTCATTCAAGAACGTAGGTAGGAGTGGTTTTTAGGGGTGCACTCCCCCCCCCCTTCGAGATGAAAGTACTATGCAAATTTTTAATTTATTTTTATTTAAGTTCAAAAAATTGAATATTACTTGCAGAATCAATCTTAATGTCTTAAGAAGTATAAACATTTAATACAAAGGTTAGATTCCAATGATTTTTTAAAAATAAAAAATTGGGAACCCCTTTCAAAAACTATATTCCGTCAAATTCTACCACAACCCCCCAACTTAATATTATCCAGAATTACTTTTTTCATTTCAAAAAATCACATATACCCACATCATGATCAACCATGACACTCTAGACATTTACTCTTATCCATTTAATTATGTTTTTAACAAACAACATCCTCTGTATCCATTACCACAATAAATCAACGAAAAAATACCACAAACAAAAATCAATTTACAGTTTTTCGAACTTTTCAATTTCCCATAGTAATTTTTCACACTCAACTAAAAAGACAGACAGCGAGAGGAATCACGATTTGGAAGGCAGATGAAGAAACTCTTGGGGCATCTATCGAGCAAAACATAGTACAAGAGTAGAAAAGTTATTTTGATATTAAATGTTTGGTGCTTTAAAGCGCTTTTTTAAAATTTGATAAATTATTAAAAGGTTGATTGGTTCTGTGATTGGATTAAGGGTAACATCGCATTGTGGAGCTGGAATCCAGACTTACCTCAAACTACCGTAGATTTATTACAAATTTGGGCTACCCAAGGCATACCCCTGGAGTACCCCTAACTATCCTCCACCTAAGGTACCCCGTGGTAGAGTAGACTTCAAGTAGTAATCAAATAGACACCCTGATGTTCAAAGTGCAGTCATGATCATACCTTGTTTCCACAAAAGTGCTCTAAAAAGTTGGAAGATGGAAAAAAAGAAGAAAAATCGAAACAAAATAATCTTAAACGATAGATTGTGATATGTAATATGAAAGCGAGCACTCGAAGAGAAAAGGATTCCGAGTAAATAAACTTAGACGGTTTGACGTTGACGTCAGATGAGAAGAAGGGGAGTAACGACACATAAATCAATGAAGCGGTTAAATACTTTAACGGTTTTTTATTTATCGTACTCTACGGAATCCGATAAGAATCAGCAATACCGTAAATATTGTTTCAATACACTTGCTCAAGATCAATTTGATGGTTTAGTGCGGTGAAGAAGGTTAGATTAAATTTTGAAATTACAGGGATTTGTATGATATCAACACAGATGCATGTGTAAATGCTTAATTGACTTTACATCAGTAACTAATTGCTTAATGCATGTGCAACATGAGTTTAGAAAATATATACATTGTACAGTCAATTAAACATCATCCGCCATAAATTGAAAGTCAATGTAAACATCCCTGCATCCTGTAATATAGTCTTGCGGATGTATGTACATATTCAACAGAAATTCATTTACCATACCAGAAATATCGAGCCACGAATAAGGAGACACACAAAACCAAGACAATAAATTAAGAGGCGAAATGCCTTTGTCGTTTTCCTTCCTTCCTCTCAATTTTCTATTTTTCGATGTCGTGTCTTCCTTCTCTCCAACTTTCACACTTACATTTAACGAGATAAATTTCATTATTTTACAGTCATTTAATGTAAAGGCATGAGAAAAGGTTAATTAAAACGCTGTCGGAAGCACAAAATAGAAACAGAGGAAAAGAGCGAAAGATAGATCGAGAAAAATGCCAATATATAGATTCAAGGGTATAAAATTTTTAATTGAAATTTACCACTGGAAAATTTATTGCAAAACGACATCATTCTCATGTGAATTTTACTCGATAAAAGCTTCTGATTTTCTCAGCAAAAGAGGAAGAGGATGAAGTATAGAGGATAAAAAGTTGGTTAGATTTTATGATGGTAATGCGTATTTTTATGATTTATTAAAAATATTTATTATGCAGCTATGATGAATGTAAAAAGATATTGGAAAACTTTTAATTTAATCAACAAATTACAATAAATTTGCATCAAACCACAATCTCAATTAGATAATTCCACAGATACTCATATTGAAGCTATGGCACTATCTAGAGTGAAAATTTCGAAAATATTTTTGTTCCCAAAAATTAAGCTAATTTAATTAACAACTAGAATGATGTTTTGTTGTCTATATTTTTGTAGTCTAGGTTTTAGGTCAAGAAATGATTTAGTTATACCTATGCCATGATTTATATTCTATATCCTATGTATGGAAAAATTTAGGTGATTTGTTCTAAAAAAAACCCTTAAAAAGTGAATATTCGTATGAAAATAGTTCAGTGGCAGGTTTCTAAGGCTACCCGGGGTACCCCACCTAGAGTATGTAAGGTATACCCTAGGCTACCCTACCCATGGTATACCCTATTGTACCCTACCCTACCTCGGGTAGGCAAGGTATACCCTAGTGTACCCTACCCAAGGTATATCCTATGGTACCCTATCCAATGTATACCCTATGGTACCCTACCCAAGGTATACCAAAGGGTCCCCTAAGTAGAAGGTAGAGGTATGGTGTGCCACGGCACACAGGTTGCACAACACTGATCTAAATGTTGGCTGTTGAGTGACACATCTCAATCTTTAATCTGAATATTCATTGTCACTTATCAGCAATTATTAATTATCCAGGAAGCAGGTAGATAACATTTGACTGAATAATTTTCTTTTGTTTTCTCAGTAACTTTTTCCTTATCTCAATTTACTTTCATTCAATTAAAATGATGTTGATGATTATGTTGATTTTTTATAATCTAAATCCTTATTTTTTTCCTATCTTGCATGTTATTTGCATCAGAGAGCTTAACTATTAATTAGAAAATGAATTGCATATAATGAAAAAGCAAGAGAAAAATACAAATGACAAATTTAATGATCCATATGCGTTTCACCTTTAAATCTCTCTATTTTCATTTCATTTTCCTCAGGTGCCCCTTTTTTATACTCTCTCTTTTCCTATTGTTTCACACAACACAATAGGTATAATGTGATGCTGTATGAAATGTATCACTCATAAAATGATATAAAAAAAGGTTTTTCCTTCATTCTCTTTCAACTACCATTTACACTTGTCGTGAGAATTCAATGGAGGGAACCGAAATGGAATTGTAATGAATAATAAAATCAATGGCTCAACGTCTCTCCTGGGTGATATTATTATTAGCACACTATCTCAAAAAGGAAAAAGATGCTATTGTCTTCATTATGTCCGTCTATTTGTCAGTTTGATTGGTAACTTCCTCTGCTGGAACCAGCCAAAAAACGACAAAAAGTAACAAACGTAAAGCTTAGGTTATGTAAAATTACGTAACATGTAACTTTATGCTACATAAGCCTTGCTTGGTGTGAATCGAAGAGAACAAGGAGAAGTTGAACAATGGGTCAGAGGGCTTATAAAATGCTGAAAAAAAAACTGGAGGGGGTAATTTTTTATTTTTCAAATATTTTTTGACTGTTATTTTTCAAATATTTTTTGACTGTTATTTTTCAAATTTATTTTGACCGTTAATCTAGAATTCTTAAGACATTACTCTATGCGTGAAAAATGCGCTTTCATCAGTCACGTTGTCATACGTCTATACTAGATTTTGTTTTCCGTATTTATTCACATATATTTATATATCCAGCTCAACTTATGGTAGTGATGTTGATACTGTTGATAGCTGACTGTGAGAAAATGTGCAAAGGTAAATTGTCGTACGGAATTAAATGTTGAATATGCTATTGCTCCCCTACTTTCTTTTGTGCCTGTCATTTTATTCTTTTCTAACATTCTTTATCATCATGTGGTGAATGTTTTTTTCATGCTGCTACCTGCTATATGCCATATAGTTTAATGTACTATATGTTTCGCTAGATAGGTAGCATTTATTTTGTGTCAACTCATTTGTTGCTGCCTTCAAGCTATATGACTGGCTACACTGATACAAAATAATTTCGTTTCTTTTGCCTTCACTCTCGTGCTGCTGCATAGAATTCATTTTGCACATCATTTCGATACAATACATGTGAATTGGAAAATATATTGTGTGAGCACATCCATTGCATTGTATTGTGAGACAAAAGAGATGATATTTTCTACTTTTTTTATTTTACATACTGCACAAGTAATTACAAATGTGTCACATGTGCTTCCTTCCTATCATTTTTATTCTCTTCCTCCCCTCCTCATCTTTCCGTTTCTTTTTCTATTGCTTTTCTCATTCTCACTACGTGACAACATTATTGTGAATTAACAGAGATTTCGACATGGAGATTACATCATGTGCATTTGCTATTATTGTCTGATGACATTCCACTATGGGCCAGGAAAAAAAAATCTTTCAAAAATTATCTCTATAGCTTATATGATAGTCCTTACTCTACCAAGTATGACAATATTTAAAAAAGTGCTCAATTCGACAGCATTGTCGAGATATGGCAGTTCAAAGTTGGTTAGACGACTATTTTTAGGTAACATTCAAAATGCTCTTACCGATCACTGTATTAATGAATCTCTTTCAAACTTTTTTTATTTAGTAGCTATATATAACTGCTTAATTTCAAGATATAAAAATTTGGTAAGTACTTTGGAAAATTTGGTGCAATTTTCGATTTTTCTTATAAACCACGTGTTTGACACACTTCCGTTTGTCTAGGTCTTCATAATCATAACTAATAATTCTGAATTCTTTTTTATGTTAAAGCTACTATTAAAAACTATAACTTTTGTGAACATACATGTCAGTTTTAGTAAAGTTTTGATATTGAAAAAATCATTTTTCTTCAAAAAAAGTGCTATTTTTTGACAAAAATTACTGTAGCGCTTCAGGAGTATGCATGGTAGTGGAATTTTATTTCATTGTTTGAAAGCTCTCTAGATATGCTTTGAATTAAAGCAATAAAATTGACAAGTGTTCTTGCGGCAGAAGGTACTTTTTTAGCTCTGAAAAGTCCTAGTCGATAGATGTTCAAAATTAAAAAATTCACAAAAAATCCATACTTTAGTAAAATTTATTATTCTTACCTTAAATTGATAGATCTTGTCAAGGCGCGTGTTTTGAGTATAAATATGTTATGGTTTGGTTAGATTTTTTGACCAAAATTTTCGAATTTCACCGTTGCCATAGCAAAATCTACCATACCTCACTTAAACTGCTATAACTTTTTACCATCAAAATATTTTTTAATTCTGTTTTCTGTTTATTGTAGCCTAAATTAATAACTTTCTAACGGTATATAATACTTTATTGTTTACTATGGTCTTGGTCCTAATATTGGTCCTTGTTTGACACCAACTTTGACCGACCCCGTTTTGAAAAAATCGTAGAAACACCATTTTTTGAAATATAATTTAAAAACAAAATTATATATTCTTTTTGAGCTTTTTACACTTATCTATGATAATTATGACTATTTAAACTTAAATTTTGTGTTTTAGAAATTTTCTGCTACTTGTGGGTAGTCACAGACAAGCCTTTTGGTAATCTCTTAGGAAGTACCCTAAATAGTCTCTTTTTGAAATTTAATCAATTAATTTTAAATATTTATGCATTTTTAAGTCAAAATACATCTATTTTAAGGACTTTAATCAAGAAATTGTAATTTTTGGCTATTTTGTTTAAGTTTGGTCAGGGTCGGTCACATTAAATGCACTCTCATGGTAGCAAGAACTATGATATATGCAAGTGTTATATATTTTTGTAAAGGTTTTGACATCTGCTAGTAATATCAGCAAGCAGAAATAAAAAATGTTACTCTAGAAAAAAGTTATGAGCTTTCAAGTAGCCTCAAAAGCCACCAAGTCGACAACCAGCATAGGTAAAAATCCAAAAAATGAATATTTCGATACTTTGTTGACATTTTATACCATTTTGACCTTTAAAAAAGGTTAACTATTGTTAATAATTACATTTTGTTTCAATTTCTTTTAAAAATTCATCATTTTGGATTTTTACCTATGCTGGTTGTCGACTTGGTGGCTTTTGAGGCTACTTGAAAGCTCATAACTTTTTTCTAGAGTAACATTTTTTATTTCTGTTTGCTGATCTTACTAGCAGATGTCAAAACCTTTACAAAAATATATAACACTTGCATATATCATAGTTCTTGCTACCATGAGAGTGCATTTAATGTGACCGACCCTGACCAAACTTAAACAAAATAGCCAAAAATTACAATTTCTTGATTAAAGTCCTTAAAATAGATGTATTTTGACTTAAAAATGCATAAATATTTAAAATTAATTGATTAAATTTCAAAAAGAGACTATTTAGGGTACTTCCTAAGAGATTACCAAAAGGCTTGTCTGTGACTACCCACAAGTAGCAGAAAATTTCTAAAACACAAAATTTAAGTTTAAATAGTCATAATTATCATAGATAAGTGTAAAAAGCTCAAAAACAATATATAATTTTGTTTTTAAATTATATTTCAAAAAATGGTGTTTCTACGATTTTTTCAAAACGGGGTCGGTCAAAGTTGGTGTCAAACAAGGACCAATATTAGGACCAAGACCATAGTAAACAATAAAGTATTATATACCGTTAGAAAGTTATTAATTTAGGCTACAATAAACAGAAAACAGAATTAAAAAATATTTTGATGGTAAAAAGTTATAGCAGTTTAAGTGAGGTATGGTAGATTTTGCTATGGCAACGGTGAAATTCGAAAATTTTGGTCAAAAAATCTAACCAAACCATAACATATTTATACTCAAAATACGCGCCTTGACAAGATCTATCAATTTAAGGTAAGAATAATAAATTTTACTAAAGTATGGATTTTTTGTGAATTTTTTAATTTTGAACATCTATCGACTAGGACTTTTCAGAGCTAAAAAAGTACCTTCTGCCGCAAGAACACTTGTCAATTTTATTGCTTTAATTCAAAGCATATCTAGAGAGCTTTCAAACAATGAAATAAAATTCCACTACCATGCATACTCCTGAAGCGCTACAGTAATTTTTGTCAAAAAATAGCACTTTTTTTGAAGAAAAATGATTTTTTCAATATCAAAACTTTACTAAAACTGACATGTATGTTCACAAAAGTTATAGTTTTTAATAGTAGCTTTAACATAAAAAAGAATTCAGAATTATTAGTTATGATTATGAAGACCTAGACAAACGGAAGTGTGTCAAACACGTGGTTTATAAGAAAAATCGAAAATTGCACCAAATTTTCCAAAGTACTTACCAAATTTTTATATCTTGAAATTAAGCAGTTATATATAGCTACTAAATAAAAAAAGTTTGAAAGAGATTCATTAATACAGTGATCGGTAAGAGCATTTTGAATGTTACCTAAAAATAGTCGTCTAACCAACTTTGAACTGCCATATCTCGACAATGCTGTCGAATTGAGCACTTTTTTAAATATTGTCATACTTGGTAGAGTAAGGACTATCATATAAGCTATAGAGATAATTTTTGAAAGATTTTTTTTTCCTGGCCCATAGTGCATTCTTACAATTACTATCATGCATATACATGCATGTTCCTGTGGCTTTATCATGGATATGCACATGAACTAGCTTACACATAAGACGTGTACAATGGTGCGCTGATTTAAATCCAATGAACAGCAATTTTTCCTTTAATTTATCTTCCCTGCTATACACATAATATTACTCTTTGTTATCGTTTTCATCAATATCATCATCACTGTAGATTTGAGAGGTGAAATTACACAAATGTATCCCTATGTATATGTGCCTCAATCCTAAAAGCTTTTGAGAATTCAGAAGAGTCATTTGTTAGGGTTGGCAGGAAGGAAGGAAGTGATGCATTTTCAATTTTCGATACACAAAAGCGATTGATGAAAAATTCTCACATACGGAACTAACAAACAGAATCATATGCAACACATACTTACAAAGGCAAGTTGAAATATGATAAATCATGTAAAACAGTAAGCAATGAGCATTTTTGAGCTTTTATCTCAGTGGTTCTCAAACTTTTGAGACCGCGACACACTAAATTTTTAGTGAGGTGTTCACGACACACCAGCTTCATGACCTTTTTTTGTAGGGTCAAATTCTATACTGTATTATGCTATATTATTAAAAAGAACTGTGCATATATTTTTGATTGTTGCACTTTGTCGAAAAAAGGAAAATTTATGCACTGCTGAACTAACTTCAACTGAATAATTCTTTGTCAAAATTCAGTTGCGTAATGCTTAATAGAATATATTAAATTTCCGTTTGAACTGAATGAGTGTGTATGTGCTGAATTCAGCTGAACAATGCTGACCAGTGCTGAATTCAGCTAATCAATATGTACTGAATTCAGCTGAATAATATGTGCTGAATTCAGCTGAGTAATGCAAAATTTACTTAAATGCGATTTAAAGCTGAATTCAGCTGAACATTGCTGAATGCGCTGAGTTCAGCTTAAAAATTCTGAATGTGCTGAATTCAGCTGAACATTGCTGAATGCGCTGAATTCAACTAAAAAATGCTGAACATTGCTGAATGCAGGTAAAAATTTTTGTTAATTCAGCTTTATCCATCTTGTTGTATTTTTAAGATTTTTTTTAAATCAGACAAAATGATGAACGTAAATCTTCATTAAAAAGGTCATTCTAAAATATAAAATAGAGTTTTTCATTCCAAAAAAAGGATATAAATTAAAAAAACTCCTGCATTATGAAGCAACTCTCAAAAAGTTATAAAAGATATATATTTTTTGGAAGTGATATTACTATTTTTATTGTTATTGATGTAGAAGAAATAACTCATACGGATTTCTGTTTTTTTTTCGATCTTCTTCACATCTGCATTACCATGTTCCTTTCCACATGAGATTATCGAGAAGTGAAAGGCAGGAAACGAGGTGTTGAACAAGCCAACGTGCATTGTGAAACGTGATAAAAATATATTATAACTATCCAATGAATCTTTTTCCTTCTCAATTTTTTTTTCTCATAGCATAAGAAATGTAGCAGGAAATTTTTCTTGAGAAGTACATGCTCTATGCTCGGTAATCAGCTTTTTCTTTAATTCAACATCTTTCATGATAAATTTTTACTCATTTTGAGTTAGATTGAAATAAGTGCTATGAAAAGCACCATACTGATGTTAGCAGCGTTTGGGAAATCCAATATTATCCAATGTTTCGAGCCTAAAATGATTTGTGTATCTTGTGGTAGCCATAAAAAGAGAAGCAATAACGGATGAGGAAAATATTCATCAAAACGTGAGCATTCTTTTGATAGAAAACCGCACATTACTTTGACGTAGGTTAACAATTACATCCTGTACTCTGTGGCCTTGTTTTGTTTGCATTTCCTTTTTTACTTGCACTTAGTAGAAGCTACTCATGAAGTTATAATAGTAGGACGCAATATTTATATCTCATTACATAAAATAAAAGCTGAATTCAGCGCTATTCAGCTAATTCAGCAACTATTCAGCTAATTCAGCAACTATTCAGCTAATTCAGCGACTATTCAACTAAAAATCAAACTCAATTCAAGCAGATTTGAAATTCCTTTATTTTATCTTTATTGAGCCATGATGACAATGCAGCACATCATATTGATATTTAACATAGATAAATAAATGTCCAGACATCCTTCACAAGTCTATTTATGTCCAGACATCATGAATTTATTGAACATTCATGATTTTTTCTGCAGATAGGCTATCGACATTGAAAATTGGATAATGACATTGCTTCAAGAACACTCCAAATATTATGAATATTTGATCATGTAAGTTCTTTTATATTTATTATCATTTTATTTTATGTTAAGTATGTAAGCATTGAGGTATACACATGAAAAAGGAAATTTATTGCTCATCTTCTCATTCATATAGATATTCCTTTTATGAGCGAATATAACAGAATGGTCGTTATTATCATACATGATATAAAACATACTCTATATTGCTTTACGTGTATATTTATTAAGGCAACTGAACGCTGCACATGTGATGTCATTGTTTGGGAAATTGTCACTTTTCCCATTGCTTGTGGCAATGTTTGCTTTTAAACTTACCATGATAATAATGCGACACTCATCATATACACATGATATGTGACTACATGATTAAGAGTTGTCCGTGATATTTTGCAGGTGTTTGATGGTGATGATAAACACATATAAATGATTATTCTTGCAATTTTATTGGATCTATCTATCTATTTTCTATCTGATTAGAAATTTGATGTTATGGCAATGACTTTAATCTTTCAATCAATGCAAAAGTCAATTTGCAGGGTTTATCCAGCAATTTCAATTAAAATAAATGGAACAATCAGCATAAAAAACCAGAAAAGCTTAGTTTCCTCAAAGGATTTATTTGCTGCTACCTTCCTCAATTCAGATGCATCACTCATCTTTAATCTGATTGCTCCTTCCAACAAAATAGTTAAGTAAAGTAGAAAAAACTAAGAAAGATTAGAACTTCCAGTGAAATGCATTAAATTTATTACTTAACTGTAATAAAAAGAGCAGAAGAAAGGAAAGAATGAAAACTTTTTCATCGCTAATGGAGATTTTGTCGTTATTACATTGATGGAATGGAGTCGTTCACTTATAACACCTGCAACTTATGGAGAATGGGTCGATTCTACAACGAATGAGATTGTAGTGCCTCTGGCTAACCCCTGGAACCATTTTATATTATTAAAGGGAATGGAAAGTGGTTCAAGCTGTATGACACTACTCAAAAAAAGAGGCTCTTCTAGATTAGAATCCAGGGAAGTCCAAAAATTGGATTTTTGTGCTACGTAATAATTGAACAACCCTTAAAAAATAACAATTATGTTTAAGATGCAATTTACTACCAGATTTTTCTCCATTCAACCAATAGAGAAGTTGAAAGAACTAGTTCTCATTATTTTTGCACTTAAAGGAAGAAAAGGCACCAACTAGGAAAATGGAAAGCATAAAAAATCGAAAACTTTTCTCGTACAATGAGAGAAAAAAGTTGTCACACAATTCCGTCCGATTAAGCTACTAATTAGAGCTTTTACAAAGAATGGGATGGAAAATAAAGCTACAAACTACCTAGGAGCTGGTAGAAGCACTCTTTTCTATTAAAAACTTCCATTCTTTGCATTATATTCAAGAATAAAATAAATTTCATGCTCAACAGCTTTGAGCAATAAATCTGTTTTCTAAGGGTGAACATTGAACAAAACGTCCATCAAAGGAAGCTCTTCTCGTCTCATTAAGAGAACAGCATTAAAACAAACTCTTTAAAGTAAGTCATTAAGCAACTACAAAAGACATCTAAAAGAGTCGTTACTTTGCAATGATGATGTATTCAAACAACTTTTTTTTTCAGAGTTGTGCTGTAATGTCGTGCATGGTTTGATATTCAATATTCCACTCTGCTAAGGCACAATAAACGCTTTACATGATTTGACCGTTATTTTAATTTTTGAATTTTCCAAAATTGTCTCGAACTTTTTAAACATAAAATTCAAATTTGATAATAAAGGTTTTTTGCCAACCCTGCATGTTTCATAAAAGTAATTTGCATAATTGTTCATCTAATGACAGATTACAGATGATGTTTTTTAGTTGAGCAGTTTCCGTAAGGCTTCCTTTGTTGAACAATGAACGAGGATGCTAAATTATACCCGACGGAATATCTCGCTCCTCAACCATGCACTAAGGCATTTTTTACTTCTCCATCCGTGTAGCAAGAAAAATGAAAAGCAGAAATAGAAGTGACGAGAAAAATTAAGTGAAAAACTGTGCTTTGTGACCTCAAAGCTTTCGGTAACCTCAAAAGCCCAAGACATAATTATTCAGCGTGTACAATAAACAGACAGCAAATGCAAGCAAAGTGTGACATAATTTCTCACATTGTGGTGATAGATGCAAGTGAGCAAAATCACAGCTGAAAAGGAAGTGAAATGGAAAAATGGTGTAGAGTGGAAATAAAAAAAGGAGAATTAAATTACGATGGAAATACCATGCCATAAATAAAATCTTCTTTTCTTTTTGACTAAAGTGCATTTAAAGTGATAAAATGCACAATGTTTTGTTGGCTCCAGCAGATTTCATTTGATGCCAAGACCGTTAAAAATAATTTTGAAATTTATATTGAGGGGAAATTCCTATGGAAAATTTTAAATTACAGATGACCGTTACAAATTTCATTAGAAAACGCAAGGTTTGTTTACCATCCAATCCTGATTAAAAAAGTTTTTATTAATTCACGCGTATTTATCAGCCAAAATGAAGAAATTAAAGCGAAGTGTCGACTGTGATGCTGCAGTTTTTATAGAAATAATGAATAACTGTAAGTACAAGAGGATTAACGTCAAGAAAGATGAGAAAATTGAGCCAAAACCAACAGAAATTATCTCGAGCTTTTCGAAAAACTTGATGGAGAAAGAGGAACTGCATGAAAGGCACTTTCAGGATGCTATTAAGAACAAGTCATCGATTCCCGTACCTGATATTAATGAAATTGACAAAGAAGCTTACGATAAATTATATCCATCCAATTATTCAGCTTCAAAAATAAGGATTATGATTCAACGTAAGTATTAAGCATGTTTATGATCATTTTTGTGCCTATATTGTCATATCATACTTAGCAATTGAGAAGATAACCGAGTACGATGCTGATTCAGAGGATGATGAATGGCTTAAGATGAACGGAGAGGCTTTGAGTCTTACGTATGAGGATTTTGAGAAGTATATGGAATATCTTGAGAACAAATCTGCTGAAACTAAGGTAAATTAATGCTTTCACCAACTTCTACATCTAACACAATTAATTAATTTTTTTTGATGATGTCTACAGAAAGTTCCAACTCTAACGGACATTACATCACATTTCAATAAGCGAAGTGCTTGGATAGGAATAGAAGAGACATATGATTACTGGCTGAATAAAAGGATTCAATCAAATGGCGATTCTCTGCTCTACAGCTTAAAGAAGGAACAGCTGAAGCCTGGCGTTAAGCATAAATTCGATCCATACATAGCTTTTCGTCCATGTCGCGAACGAATGCATTTGAGAAAGAATAGAGCAAGAGATTATGAAAACTACTGCAAAATGTTGGACATCCGTGAAAATATGGAAGAATGCTTAAAGTTTTACAAGACAAATGCTTTTTGCGAAAGGACAAAGCATGAACTGCTGCTGCTTCGTTTTGCAACATTCAAAGATCAATATAATACGAAAAGTTTTAATTCCTCTTATCTCGAGAAGGAAGTTCAGAGCAACACAGAATTTTTATTGAAGGATTTAAAAGAAAATCGTATTGGATGTGATATGAATAGCACCAAGAGTCTAAGTAACGAGCTTAGAGCTCAAAATACAGAAGAGCTTCCGAAGAACATTAATGATCATGAGATATTTCCGTTCAATCGACTAGCTGGCTGTGAATATCATGATGTAATAATTTATGCCATTTACGTTCCTAGCAAGCTTCTAATTTATTCTATTTTTAGATCCATAACGAGCCATTTGATCAAAATCATATTCCTGAATGTAACGAACATGAAATGTTTTGTAAAACAGACGTCGGTTTGATTCGTAGACGTGTGGGTAGAGGCGGACGTATCATTTATGACAGAATAAGCATACCAAAATCCGTTAAATCCCAACATGGCAGCCCCGAATACCAAGAAGTTGATTATTTTAAGAAGATTTTCGTTAAACGATTTGATGAAAGTGCTGAAGTTTCTGACTCGTCGAGATCATCGCCAATTGTCCAACTCGATTCTGAAGCTGCTAATCCAAACATCAGCTTGAATGATATTGAAATAATCTGCCGCATTGATTCCTAATCTGTATTTAAAAATGAATTAAAATTCAACAGGTCTTTAAAGAGGTCATGGAGATTGGGGTCGAAAAATGATATGCCAATAAAAAACAGTTCTTGATGCCAAACATGAAAAGATTTTAATCCAAAACTAACAAGTTGCTCGATGAAAAAAATCAATTTTCCCATTTTCAACTAACAATTCTGGATTCAACGCGCATCTTAGTACTCAACAAGATTGAATGTGATGGAATTAAGGTAGATGCTTCTTGACATTCTCTCTCCATATTATATTATAATATTCAATGATTATGGTCACAGATATATTCCTTCCAAACGTATTAAAGAGAGAGCTTTGCAATGTCACTTAATATCGTCTCTCCGCCCGCACACATGAATACTGTCTGAATATGTACAATATATGAATATAAAAGTTCATTATGCAAATATCCCTTGACATAAAAAAGAAAAGCTTATTTACGAAAATTAAGATTGCATGGGAAAAAGAGACGTAGAGTGTGAGAAAAAAAAAGTTTAATTCACTACAGACACTCTACACTTTTTTTTCCTTCCTTTGCATTCCGTCACGGTTAATAAAGCCTGATTAATTCTGTATGTTCAACCTTATTATATGGTGTGCTTATACGAAAAATAGAGAGAGTGACTGGCAGTGGAGAAAGAAAAAATAGCTATGAACTAGAGAAGTTGCTCGTTATGGGATTGTGACTATTTATAGTGACATTGTTTTAACTTTATTTGGCAAATTTGTCAGTTTACTTTTAAGTTTGAGGTTAAATGAATTGTAATTTTACAAATTCGGAGTAATTTGGTGTAGGAATCAGTTATAAACCAGTGAAAAGTCATCAGTAAAATATATTGAATTACTTGTTGCCATGACGCACAGCCGACAGTATAAAAGGCGCTGTCAGTCGAAATTTCGGTCTTTTCGGTTCTGGCTGTCGTCAAGAACACATCGAGGAACTAAGGTGAGCTGGCGACTTACTCATTTTCTCTCTGTCTCCCCAAGTTTAAAGCCTATTGAGTGGAATAAAGAATTCGTTGGTATTTAGTTTAATTAATTTAACTGAGTGTTTATTCCACTGCTTACAACAGTTCCAGCGTTCGTTTCATCTAGTCACATTCTGTACACTCAAAAAGACACAAGATAGTCTCAAAATTTAAGATTTTACCAAATATCATGTTGAGCAAGATTAGTGGAAAATCCCAAAGAATCCGTAGAGTATTTGACGAAAAACTTCTGGATTCGTAGATATATCTTGCTTCCTTTGGTTTTTTGGGATTAATACTGAATCTAAAATAGAGATTTTTAAAACATATCCTCAAATGTCAAATAATTGGAAGTATTATAGGGCAAATCTACAGATAAAGTGAACTGAAATTTTTTGAGTCCAAAATTTTTAACAGTGTATTCAAATTTTAAAATCACTTTTATGCTTAAGGGGTCGTTCACTTATTACGTTCGCTTTTTAGGGGGGAGGGGGGGTCTGAGATTTTGTAACAGGTCAAACAAAAAAAAAATTTTTTCTTGGATAATTTGTAACAAGGGGGGAGGGGGGGTCTAAAATTTCGTTTTTTTGCGTAACGTAATAAGTGAACGACCCCTAAACTGTTCCTTTAAATTCTATTGTAAACACTAATTTAGTTCTATCCTACACTACTTTACATGTTATAATCAATATGTAATGATTAAAGAAGCTGGTTCTTGTTAAAAACGTAATTTAATTTTGTAAACAAATGAAATGTGTTATGGGCAAATCTACAGATAAAGTGAACTGAAATTTTTTGAGTCCAAAATTTTTAACAGTGTATTCAAGTTTTAAAATCACTTTTATGCTTAAACTGTTCCTTTAAATTCTATTGTAAACACTAATTTAGTTCTATCCTACACTACTTTACATGTTATAATCAATATGTAATGATTAAAGAAGCTGGTTCTTGTTAAAAACGTAATTTAATTTTGTAAACAAATGAAATGTGTTATGCAATAATGAGTTATAATTTTAGCCGTGAAACGCTATTTTTGACAAATATCTCATTAATTAGACATCTTTTATCATCGCAAAAGACATTATACTATAGCCTGAACGAGCGAAAATCGATTAAATGTGTTTTATACCTTTAAACATTCATATTTAGTTAGAAAATTGAAAAAGTAGAAAACAGAATTTTTACACTTATAAAAAAAAATTTAATAAACCGTTTTTAAAAAATTTTTAGAAGTCACTTTAAAAAATATTTTTAAAATTTAAAAAATATTTTTAAAGTTTAAAATTTTGTTTTTAAAATTTAAAAACCTGATTTTTAAATTTTTTCAATATATATTGACAAATTGTCATATAAATTTACATGCTTCGGTGGCCTAGTGGTTAGAGTACTGGGGTACCAACCAAGAGGTCACTGGTTCGATCCTCACTCCGAGCAATTTTTTTCAAAATATTATTATTTTTTTAACGGCTCAAAATAATTTGAAAATTTAAAAAATATTTTTAAAAATTTAAAAAAAGTTATTAAGAGCCCAGTTTAAAAAATGTTTTTAAATCTCTTCATACAAATTTAATAAAGTTTTTTAAATCTTTTCTATGAGTGTACAAAATTAGCCGTGAAACACTTTACAAACTGCAATAATTCTTTAATTAAAGCTTTAACATAGTTAAATTAATTGCAGAATGATAGCTACTAACTTTCTTTATACAGCAAGTGTCTAACATAGTATGAATATTAAGAAGTTTTGGAAAAAAAATTAGAAAATTGTAAATTTCCTGCAAAAATTTATCTGTAGATTTGCCCTATAGCAGTCATAAATCAAAACAAGGTGGATTTGCTAGTTATGTGACTATAACTAAACAATCTATGTAGAAGATTTGACTAGGCTACAACCTTTATCAAGATCCAGTAAGTCCAACAAAAATTATTTTACATTGACAGACCAAACTCCAGAAAACTATAAATACTGAGCATATATATGTGAGGAAAAAAGGAGAAAGCTTAACTGCATTAGCATTTTTTCATTTTATATAGTAGGTAGTAGAATGTTAAGATGTTCATGTGAATGACAATGACAAAATGGAATATAGAATATTCATTGTGTCGTAGAAAATAAAATTGAACTTAGAGAAAGCTTCAAGCTAAACCAATATATCGAACGTGAAACTAAAATGTATGGAAAAAGGAAAGAACTGACTGACTTTAAGCTGTTCACTCGACATTCGGTTATTTGATGTGGTATGAAATAATATTGAATTTTTGGCAAATTTTCAATATCCAATTTTTATTCATCTCAAGACAGTATCATGTCACATCAGAGTCGAGTCATCTGTTAACAAGACTGAATCGAAATTGAAAATTTTTTTCTCGAAAAGACAAAGAAAAAAGGAACAACAGTTTATAGTTAATACCAAGAAGTACATGCACACACAATTTATGTTGCGATAAAAAGCAAATTTACACAACAATGAATGGCAACTGCTTTTCATTTATGCTACAGCTACTTTCCTCATTTTACATTCAAACTT
Organism: Chironomus tentans; assembly: GCA_963573255.1. Lineage (NCBI taxonomy): Eukaryota > Metazoa > Arthropoda > Insecta > Diptera > Chironomidae > Chironomus > Chironomus tentans. Next base: position 13,936,486 of record OY754303.1, read on the forward strand.
TTTTTTTGTGCTGCTGCTGCACAACTTGTTAAATTCCTGTCCGTTTGCATTGTTACTCTTTTATGCTGAAAACTTTTCGTTCGCTGATTTCAGTCAGTTGTTTATTCTTTAATTAAGAAAAGCATGAATTTTTTTGCCTTAATTGTGGAAAATTGAGGATTCTTCCTTTATTTCTATTGTTTCAAACAATTTTAAGTAAAAGCTCAACATTTTTTTATTCACTTTCCTATACGAAAGTTGCTGTCTGTAATTGACATTGATGGAAGCATTTTCTGTTGAATGCCAGTTGCATACATTTTGTCGGAAAATTACTTTTGTTGAGCATGCACAAAATTAGCTCGTTCATTCTTCTTTTGTATAATTTTGAAAGCTATTTTAGGTGAGGCTTGCAAATGGAATTAACTTAATTTTAAATTTATTTTGAATGTCGTTTCAGATGCTAAGCAAAAAATCATTTCTAAGGCCAGTTGCTCGATATACACTATCCTAGGTGTAGGCAGGGGCGTAGCCAGAAATTTTTTTGAGGGGGGGCCCAAAAAATTTTTTTGATGTTAATAACTCAATTTTTTGATAATCATATTAAATATTGTTGTAGTAGTAAATAATACGGCCGAGCGAAGCGAGGCCGACAAAAAATATCATAAAATTTTGAAAAAAATTTCTTATCAAATTTTTTTTGTATGAGTTTTTGATTTCCAGACTGGGGGCCCGGGCCCCCAGTGGCCCCCCCCCCCTGGCTACGCCCCTGGGTGTAGGGTAACCCTAGGATAACCCCTGGGGTAGTGTATACTCTAGGGTATACCCCAATGTTAGCAATCAGAAAAAAGTTGGTTCTTATTTTTCGAACATGAAAGCTTCATATTTTTGAAATTTTATCTAAAAATGCATTTATAGGTTGTATTACGTTACAGAAACCATTGTAACCTAAAGAAATCAAGTCTAAAAACATTTTAATTTACTTTAAACTACCAAAAAATTGATATTTGTTATCAATTTTGATAATTTTTCTCAAAAATGATATTCGAAGTATTTTCGAAACATGAAAGTAAACAAAACTTTGACAAAATTAATTTAGTAAATTTACAATGATATTAGCTTTGTTTGACTATTTAAATATCTATTTTATAGTTTTAGAATATACTAAAATGGTTAAAGATTAAAATATCTGCTTAATATTTGATTTCTGAAAAAAATTGTAACGTTGGTTCTTATTTTGAATTTTCCCTCACAATTTTTAGTATTCGAAAAGTAACGGAATAAATTCTCTTTGCTAACATTGGGGTATACCGAAGCAACCGGCCCCTGGATGTTTATGCTAACCTCAAAATGGAAATTTTGAAAATTTTCGACCCCCTCCCCTCCTTGTCACAAATTTTCCAAAGAACATAAAATTTTGTTTTTGGACTGTCACAAATTCTTCAACACTCCTCCCCCCCTAAAGCGTGACGTAATTTGTGAATGACCCTTAATTTGTAAGGCTTTAAATTTGAATTTTTCAAACCGTTTTTTATATCTTTTATTTTAACATGGGTCAACATGGGTGTACCCAGAGGGGGGTTCGGATTTTGATGCTTAGTATGAATGAAACCCGTTTGAAAAACTAATGACTTCTTGAAAAAAGAGTTTGAAAACTCCGTACACCCCCCCCCCCTCTGGGTACACCCATTCATTTCAGCATTGATTTTAACATTTCTGAATGACCATTAGGGGTCGTTCTTTTATTACGTTACACAGAACAGCGTCTTTTTAGAAACCCCTCCCCTCCCTTGTTACAAATTTTGAACGAAAAAAAATTTTTCTTTAGTTAAGCTTTTTACAAAATCTCAGACCCCCTCCCCCTAAAAAGCGAACGTAATAAGTGAACGACCCCTTATGCGCTTTTTGTAATTCTATCTATTTACTTATAACTTAAGTATTTAACTACTGTACCAAAAAACGCAAATTCTGCACTGTTATGAATATTTTTCTGTCTCATACCATTTTTTTGTGTGTTTGAATTAATGAAAAAAGTTTGTGCAGCTAGTTTTTCTTGCTTAATTCATTCATTAAAGGATCAGCTTCCCACGAAAAGGGATTAAGCACATTTCATTATAAACAAAAAGTTTTCATTTCTTTGCCTTTTTTGTGTGAATTTTTAGAGCGAAAAAAAAAACTGAAAAGAATAAAAAAGTTTTTCACTGTCTGAAAAGCTTCGTTATATTATTATGCTTCAAAAAATAAATTCGTTTAAATCATTTTTATGTCACTTAAATTGTTCATAATAAGAATCTGAAAACGCGGCATCAAAAAAGAATTTTTGTAGGAAATAAAAAAACTGAAACATCTCAATTTCGAACCGCATGAGGTATAAATAAAGTTTTATGCTGTTTGAGAAAGTAGAACTTTGCTATCGGCAAAGGAAACGTTCATAAAAATTTTATTTTATTTACACATATAGGGATGAACACATCTGTTGATGGCACTATCATCTCACTCCGCGAATTATTTCTACAGCCTTTTCCCTGTAGTTTTCCTTCTTATTCCGCTTTTGAGCTATTTTGAGTGCTTTTCAAGAGTTTCAAGACACAGAGGCGTAGCCAGAAATTTTTTGAGGAGGGTGGGGGGAGTAAATATCAATTTTTGGTATCAATTAATCTAGACCATTGGTCGGTTACCCTAGATGGAGGGTAGGTTAGTGGTACCCTAGGGTATACCCTACATTAATCCCCTGGTAGCCCAGAATTTCTTTTCATCAAAAATAAATTAAAGAATTTTGTGGCAAGGAGGGGGGTAATTTGTCCCCCAATCCCTCCCCCTGGCTACGCGACGTGACATAATTTTCATTTTGATTACCTAAGGAAATACAACGGGGAATTTTAAGGTGGTAAGGGGATGAGGGGGATGTGTAACGCTTCAAACGAGAAGAAATTTAGAAGCTGTCTAAGGGGTCATTCACTTATGACGTCCATGATTTAGGGGGGAGGGGGGTCTGAGATTTTGTGACACTCTAAATTAAAGAAATTTTTTTGAATTAAAATTTTGTGACAAGGGGGGGAGGGGGTCTAAAAATCTCATTTTTTAATGGACGTCATAAGTGAATGACCCCTAACTTTTGAATGGTTTTTTATTGGTATTTGTAGGGTTCAAGCTTAAATTTTTGACAATTGAATTGTTTTCTGCGACATTTGTACGGTTTTAAATACAAATTTCAAACATTTGTTTTGTTTTGATGCTATTAAAAGCTCTAATGTTTCAAATTCCAAATTACCGTTAATTTTTCATCAAATTTTCTAAGCAATAAAATTTTGTGAAAATTGCTCATCTGTTCCCAAATTAAATAATACTATCAACTTTTATATTAATTCACTCTTTTTATTATCAAAAAAAAGATGAAAAAATTCACAACTTTTTTATGTCTTCACCAGTTTTTTCGCTTATGTTCCTTATATATTTTATCGCGATATAATAAAATTAAATTGTAGTTCTTTTTTTCTGCTGTAACAAACGGAAAAAAATGCCTACAAGCAGAAAAACAATGAGGAATAATAAAATAATAAGAAAATTTTGAGGAATAAGTTGATCGGAATTGATTTTTCGAGATGAAACGCATTTGGTTGATAATTTAATTAAGGATTTTTGTATTTGGTTGTTTTGAGGTCAACATATTTATGTTTAATTGGAATAAATTATATATTTTTGACCGTTATTTTTCAAATATTTTTAAAACCGTTAAATTTTCAAATATTTTTCACCGTTATTTTCAAATATTTTTTGACCGTTATTTTTCAAATATTTCTAAAACCGTTAAATTCTCAAATATTTTTAGATTGATTTTGTAAATATATTATTCTGTCTAGAGCTTATGCTTGTTTGTCGATCATTAAATTGACCATAATCCAAAAGATTCCATTCAAGACTTTCCCTTCGAGTCATGTCTATTCAACAGAAATAGAACGATTGTATTGAATAATAAGAATTTTATGAACTTTGTTGCTGAAATTCCTAATAGTTAAAGATTTCAAAAAAGTCAATGGCAATGTCATTGCCACAAATAAGATTATCGCATCTTGAAATGTTTTCATTATTCTTTTGTGGATATTATTTTATGTCAGTTTGCTAGCAATAAAAAATCTTAGAAATTTCTACATTCCCTATGAAATATACAAGATGTCATTATCAGTGCATGCACATAAACATGCATTAACCGATTCTTTGGCTTTCATGCTTTTATGGTTCTTTCATAAGTTAATGTTTATAATCAAATCCATTCAAAAGGATTTTTTATTGTTGCTATGCTTCTTTGAAAGTAAAATGTGCATATTAAATCATATGCATATATGAAGAGTAATAAAGTTTTAATTGAAATTTGTTTGAAAAAGATGATAATAATTTATAACTCAAAGATTAAAGAGAATAAAGTGCTTTTGAAGTCGTAATTACACTTTGGATGTTTCTCTCATTTGTGCAGAACCACCATTATTAAAATAATGGATTAATTAAAAGAAGTGGAAATTAGAAGTTTTAGATCATTTCAAAATTTTTGTTTCTTTTTGGCCGTTGTTCAAAAATTTCAAATTGCTTCCAAAAAAACATCAAACAGTTTTTTGAATTTTAAAAATCCGTTAAAATTCAATTAATTTTTCTTGGTTATCTTTTCTTGAAAATCAAAGTAATCGCATTTTTACAATTTTATTAATTAAAATAGAAGTACAACACTCAGGTAAGCCACAAAGTCATCAACGAGCATAAATAAATTGATTTCTTGCTGTTTTCGATCAAAACTCGATTGAAAATTGCATTAAAATGTCTTAAAAATTCATCACAAAACATCCAGAACAAAAAAATGTCTATTTACAGACTTAAATGGCAGATACAGACAGTTCACCAGAGGAAGGCGAGTACATTGTCGAAAAGATTGCGAATAAGAGAATCAACAAAGGAAAAGTAAGTTAATTTAAGAAAAAAATTTAACTCTCAGTCATGATATTAATTAAATTGCAGATTGAATATTTACTAAAATGGAAAGGATATTCTGATGCAGATAATACATGGGAACCGATGGAAAATCTCAATTGTCCCGAATTGATTCAGGCTTTTGAAGAGGAATATGCTAAATCAGAGGAACCAAAAGGAATTCGTAATTTTGATAGAATTGTCGGTGCATTTAGGGATGGCGATGACATCATGTTTGTGATCAAATGGAAAGGAACTGACGAATGTACTTTGATGTCTTCAGTAATTGCGAATTTTGCTTATACACAAGAAGTTATCAAGTTTTACCAAGATAGAATTTCTTGGAAGTAAAATATATATTATTAATAAAATCACATAACCGAAATATGTTAATTAAAGTTAATCGGATTGAATAAAAAGTTTGGAATTCACAAAATTACAGTTTTAATCAAGAATCAAATTTTCCGTTACAATAAATTTTGAATTTTAATCCTAGGATTTAATTTGAATTTTTAAAAATCGTTACTTTCTGTTTTCATAGACAATAAAAAGTTTTGGCGCGAAAATTCTAAAAAGTTTTAATTTTATTAAAAATTATGGTTTAAGCAGCCCAATTTAACATAAAAATGGACTCAATACTAAATTTATTACATCAGCTAGACCCGCATGTAGGAATCCAGTGAATTTTCTTTGAATAAATACTAAATTTTTGCTATTTATTTTAGCCGGCTGCAAAAAAAGTCGTGGAAAATGCAGCAGATTGGAAACAAACGGATATGATGATTTTTCAGTACTTTATTGATACTTTCGGCAAGGAATTCACTTTTACAGAGGATCATTATGATCAAATAAAGGATTCTACGATAGATTTTGAGGATATGCTTAAGCACATTTATAATGTAGTAAGTTACTGTAAGTTTGTTGATTAATCATCCAGTAAGTCAATAATTTATAAACTTTTAGAGAGACTTAGACGACCAGGAGAGTAATGAATTCATCATGAAGAAGTCAAAGCAATTCTTAAATGGTTTAATCAAGGAATTGTTCGTTTCTGATCTTCTCGATGATTCCGTCATCAGTGACTGGATCATTTTCCTAGCAAGTGCTGCCGAGCATCCAAACATCCCAAAGCAGTCAAAAATGAAGGGAAATGCATACTTTATGCTAACTTGTATGCTATATCCACTAACTAGAATTATGTCAACTTTTAATAATCCATTAATCGACTTGACTGACGAAACAAAGACGGAAATAACGAGATCAATTGAGAGAATCCTGAACAACATATCTAGTGCTTTTGAGTATGAAAAATACTTCCTGGATTGTGCAAAGGAATACACAGAAACATTGACAGAATTTCATGGGATTTTATTGAGTAATCCAGCATATTTAAAACATTTCCGGACAATGCTGCTGTATGACGTAAGTTATCATCAATATTCCATCGTACTTTAGATTAATACTTTCTATTCCTTCTAGCAACGTCAAATGACTGCTCTAGCAATCAACAGCCTTACTGATTTATGTAACATAACCGAATTGGATGAAATCATGAAGAACTTCTTATTCACAAAAGGCAATTATGAGGAAACAGTCGTGCAGATCATCACAAGACTAGTAAATTACAAAAACTTGAAACTTGAAGTCATTGGATTCTTAAAGACACTAGGAAAATTTAAGGACGATCATCGAATTCTCACAGGAACTGACTGCTACGAAGTTTTCTTAAATATTTTCTCGAAAAGCAACAAAACCGTGTCAGAAACAGCAGAAATGATGGACGCATTAGGCTTTAATTTCTGGAATGAGTTCATTAAGATGCTAAATTACTACACAGACGATGATGTGGATTTAAAATTTATTCTCACATCCATTCAGTCAGTTATTGACGTTAATCTAGAGTTAATACTCAAATTTATTGCTGAGCATATCAATGAGCCTCAAGTTTCTCGTCGTGCTGCTGAAATATTCAATGAGGCATTTGAACTGAGTGATATGAAAAAGGAGACACTGGAATCGATGATAAATACAATGAACCTGTGTAGATCTGATGAGATGACATTTATTATGCTGCTACAGACACTTATTGGCATAAATGATGAAATGTTGGTCACGTTTCTAAAGGAAGATGTCAATTATCTCACACAACAACTTATGCCAATGATAAGCAACGCATTCCTCGATTATAACAAGCCAATCACCTTAAGTCTCATTGTTCGTGCACTAAAGAAGCTTTATGGCATTGAGCCATTGACAATGTTGTCGAGAGTACGAGATATTTTTAATGGATTGTACAAAATTTTAATGAGTCTTGAGATGGTCGAATTTGCGGAACGTGAAAAATTAGTGCCAAAAATTTCAGCACTTTTGGAATGTAAATCATGGAGAATTTTGAATGACAAGGCAATGACTGATTTGTACACATTTTGTCAGAAGTTCTGCACAAATAGAACCTACAATCATTTCCCTCAATTTCAACGATTTTATGTCAATTTATTGAAGCATTTCTGGATGTTGTTAGCTACGAACAAGCCACTGTTGATAGATGAAGACAAATTCATCAAAGATACTCGAAATATTCACTTCCAAATCATGACTGCATTAAAATCCGCAAAAAATACAATTCCAGACAATTGCTTGCTGTTGAGCAGTCAAATCGACCTACACATTATGTTCCAAGCCAAAATAGCTGAAAAACTAGGAAATCAGTTCTTCAAGAAGTTCCAAATTCCATTATCAAAAGAGGATTTCATTCAGTTGATTGACGCGATGGAAAGCAATTTATTTCCAGAAAATGATGATGCAGGCTTCTATCAACAAATGTTGATGGAGAATTTTGTAGTGCTTTATAAGAATTTCATCAATTTGCCCAGCACAACGTCATGGGAAGCATTTTTACGGCACTATAATCATAAAAGCTTGTACAAGACTGAAATTGAGACGATTATGGCACATGCAATTGTCATGAAAAAGACAATTTTTGAGAAATCTGTTGCTTTTGCTATTCTCAATATAGCTGCGATGAACGGAATGGATGCTTTTAAATCATTTTTCCATGCATTTGATGAGTTTTTAAGAACAATGTACTCGAATTATAAGGAACGGAATGTCGCGTACGGTCTTATTTGCTCAATTATTTTAGAAAGATTTTCTCGAAGTATTAATGATGATAATGCAGATGACGTAAATCGCTTGTCAGTCCTCGATTGTGTTGGATTTATCATTAAGAATTCCGATCAGTCATTTTCGAGAAACTTGGGGAAATTCCTTAGAGTCAATGAAGATGTTCTGACAATCATGGAACAAGAAAAGTTGAATAATTTTAAGCAATTGATAAATGAGAATTGAAAAGTTTATTAATGAATTTTGTTATAGAAGCTAAAGAAGAAAGTCAATAAAGAATTTAACGTTTATTTCAATTTTGAGTTTAAGTTGCTGTTGTAGGGTTTTAACGGTTAATTTGAATTTAAATTGTAAGGTTTTAACGGCCAAGTTAAATTTGAATTTAACGGTTATTTCAATTTTGAATTTGAATTTCTGTTGTAAGGTTTTAACGGTCGATTCAAATTTGAATTTAAGTTGCTGTTGTAAGGTTTTAAATTTGAGTTGCTGTTGTGGGGTTTTAACGGTTGATTTGAATTTGAATTGCTGTTGTAAGGTTTTAAAACACAAAAACCAAAATTAGTTCGTGAAAACCTCTCAACAGCAAAATAATCAAGAAAAAATTTAAAAGCTGCAGGAATAAGATTAGACAAGGTCAACGAACGTAATCATTATTTTTGGATATTTTTATACTTATTATTTTATTATAAGTCTCAAGAAATTTTTTCACTAGTCATAAAACACACATCTTACATCCGAAGTCCGTTATATACTTTGTTGTTTGAATCTTGTGCTAATATCTCTTTGATCTTTTCTTTCTGCTCGTCTGAGAAATCTTGTTTTGGGAATTCTACGTCGAATGTGATATAGAGAGTTCCATAAAGATTATTGTTTTCAAAGCTGGGCATTCCTTCGCCCTTCTTTCTGATTCTGGCACCAGGCCATGTAACTTTTTCTCTAACAATTGACACTTTGTGTCCATCAAGATGAGTAATTTCCATTGAGAAGCCAATGAGAGCATCTTGAAGACTTATAGTTACGTTTGTGTACAAATCATCGCCTTTCCTCTCGAATTTAGAATGTGGCATTTGCTTAATCTTAAGAATTAAATCTCCTGGTTCACCGTCTAAATGAGGTTCACCTTCGGCAACAAACTTCTGCTCATGTCCATCCTGTACGCCAGTTTCTATTTCAACTTCTAAAATTCTCTCCTCATTTACGAGCTTAACATTTGGACATTCATCACAGACAGTCTGTTGCATCATTTGGAATCGTCCAGGACCTAAATTTCTCGTCACCATCTCTTGTCGACAATTACATTTTCTTGTTCCTGATGCAGGCTTCAATACTGGCTTGTTCCTTGTTATCTATAAATTATAAGGTAGATTTTAAGTATAGATAAGGTACACGTCATGCATTATTTTTAATTACCTCCACGAAATTTCCTGTGTACATTTCTTCTAACGAAGCATAAAGGTCAATGACGATATTAGCGCCTTTATGGACTTCTTGTCTATGCTCATTTCCACCAAAATTAAACCCGAAATCACCAAAGAAGCTAGCAAATGGATCCATTCCATTGTTATCAAACATCCCCTCCTTCTTTACACATTCTGGAAATGAATTATTATTGAGATAATGAGTTAGTCATGATGAAATTTAATGCCTTAATAAAAGTATTACCTTCTCCACATCTATCGTACAATTTACGTTTATCATCATCACTTAAAATCTCGTAGGCAGCTGATAAATCTGAGAATTTCTCACTGGCATTTGGATCATCTTTGTTTTTATCTGGATGCATTGTTTTTGCCTGATTTCTGTATGCCTTTTTGATCTCATTTTTGGTTGCTGACTTGCTTACTCCCAAAATTTTATAAAAATCCCTATTTGCACTAACAATCACTGACAATAGAGCTATCTGTAATATGATACTAAGGAGGAATTTATGGCGAACCATTTTGTGTTAAGTTGATGTGTTGTGACTGGCCTACTAAGCTATAATTAATAAATTATTCCTTAACTCTGACTTTTTACTCTGAATTCTTTATTCTGACGTGTTTTTTTTTCTTTTAAATCTCAAACGACCGTTAAACTTTTCGTCAACATTTATTACGATTATTAAGTTCTACTATATTTAACAAGTTATCAGGTATGTTATTATGTAAAAACCGCTCTCCAACTAAATGTCTAACTAGCTAAAATTAATAAAAAGCTATTGACACTTAAAGTATACGTAGAAAAGCATACTTTGCGTATTTCACATGTTTTATTTACAACTCAATCAGAATTTTCAAAATTGCTAAAATAATTAAATTTATAGCTTAAAATGCCATCAGCTACAGACGAGCGAATTGAGAATGTTGGAAGGATACTTAATGATCCAAAGAGACCAATGAAGGAGAGATTTCGTGCTTTATTTACGCTTAAAAATGTAAAAGGTAAATAAAACAAAATTTTATAAAATATAATCATTAATTAAATTGTATTTTTAGGTCCGATTGCTATAAAGTGTATTGAGGAAGCATTTGTGGACGATTCAGATCTCTTAAAACATGAATTAGCTTATTGTCTCGGTCAAATCAAAGATACTCGAGCAATTCCAGCACTAACAAAAGTATTGGAAGATGTCAATCAAGCACCGATGGTTCGACATGAAGCAGGCGAGGCATTAGGAGCGATTGGATGTCCAAGTGTTATTGAGTTGCTTGAGAAATATTCCAAAGATCCAATTGTTGAAGTTGCAGAAACTTGTCAAATTGCACTGGATCGTGTAAAATGGATACAAGAAAAAGAGAAGCTTGACGACAACAATCCATACGCATCTGTTGATCCATCACCACCAATGGCTAATAAACAAACGGTTGCTGAACTACAGAATATTCTTATGGACGAGAAGGAAAGTCTTTTTAAGAGATACAGAGCAATGTTCAGTTTAAGGAATATGAGAACCAAGGAAGCTGTTTTGGCGATTGCTTCAGGATTAAAGGACAGCAGTGCATTATTTAGACATGAAGTAGCATTTGTACTTGGACAGTTACAAGACGAAAATTCAATTCCGTATCTCATCGAAAACTTGGAAGATCCATTAGAAAATGAAATGGTCAGGCATGAATGTGCTGAAGCGTTAGGAGCCATAGCAAATGAGGAATGTGTGGAAGTTCTTACGAAATATTTAAAGGATGAGAAGCGTGTAGTAAAAGAAAGTTGTGAAGTCGCATTGGATATCTGCGACTATGAAAAATCTGGTGATTTTGATTTCATGTAAAGAATTTGAATAAAAGATATAATATTAACGTATTTGAAAAATTTGAATTTTTGCAAGTAATTCCACGAATTGCAGTTGATTTTCCCTTATTTTTGAATTTTTAAAATCTATTTAAAAATTTCAAAGTAAATAAACAAAATTCGCAGTTAAAACGTTAACTTTATTGTATTTAAAGCTTTCATAAACAGATTAAGAATTCTCAAGTGCTATGGTCCTGTTGTCTCATGTCAGAAATGTCTCAAAAAGACTTCCAATGATAAAATTTCGAGCTGCTCCAAGTCATAAACCTGAACCAGTCCAAACAGTAATATCAGCACAGCAACCAGTAAAATCATCATCGGTAAGTATAATTAAGCATTTATCACATGATCCAGTCAAGGTCTTGTCAAAGACAAAGTGTGAAAATTCAATGGAAAATTTTATGTAACACACCGCAAAAATTTTCTTTCAAAATACGAACATCAGTTATTCATACACAATCATAGACTATATCTTTATTTAAATATAGATAATGCTAATGTAACACGCTTAAGCGTGCAAAACAATTGTCGTTGTTCATCTTCTTATTTACGTTTTTTTAAAGGCCAAAGTCAGAGCTCCAGCAATCGAAGATTGGCAGCTTGCAGCACGTTACCGACGAAGAGCTATTGATGCTAAAGAAGTTGATGCCATAAATTCAGGCGGAGCCTACTAGAAATAATATTTAAAATGAGTTTGAGTGAACAAAAGAGGTCACTAAAGGAACTAAGTTTTTAATAGCCCTAAACTGACATAATCTGTAAAGCAAAATTATTGGAAGGAACGCAAAAGAATAAAGAATTCGAAATTCAATCTAATTAAGACGAAAAGCTTGTGGATTTGTCCTATTTTAATTAAAATATCAATTACAGATTTGAACTATATTTTAACGGTTTTCTGATATTCAAATTTTATGAAATTCAGCAAACAGAAACTTCAAATTTATATTCCAGAAATACGTTATTTCAACGTTTATTTTGGTGCGTGCATGCTTTGTCACTTACCTCCCTATTACTTCTTCCTACTCAATTACACCGCACTCTTTATTTCGTGTATGCATTGGACATGTATGATGAATAAAAAAGTGAATGAATGAATTACTCAACTTTCATTGAAGCTACGCAAGTTTATGTAATAAATGTGAAAGCCGGATAGAAAAAAGGTTCCGGCTTGAAGCATTTAGACTTGTCATTATATTACATCATATCTTTTTGTGCAATTTTTTTATTTTTGGAATTTGCCAAAAAAAACTTTACACGCGTTTTAAGGCCAGGCCATGGCATGTGATTCATCAATGGAGAAAATGAAGATTGAAATATTTTGATTTGTTTCGTCCATAAATTGATTGATGCTTATTTACTCTCTCTCGCCACGCCGATACACGAGATGAGAAACCTGAAATTATGGAAAATATGATGTTGCACCTCATCAACTAATCAATTAAAAATAAGTAACTTTTCCAGTCATGCAAATTGTGCAAAAACAGACTTTTCATCTGCTGTCATTGAGTAGTTGTCATAGCCAAGTGATTTGAATTAGACGCACTCGAGTGTGAAAAACAAAACATGCGATTTATTAATTATTTTCTAATTCTGACAATTATCACAAACTCAATTCAATGTGTTAGAATTCGTAGGAATAGGAACTTTGGGAGACAAGTTAATTATGTGAATAGAACAGCCGTCTCGACTGGAACTTTGCCATTACAACTGTCTGAAGTAAACATAGAAAACGTGACTGAAATATTCGTTACACAAAATCCTGACACATCTTCAGTTACACAAAAGGAAATTGAAAGGCTTGTTGATAATTTTAAGTCATCAAAATATGAAAATATTACGAAAGAAGTGCCATTTTACAATGTCAGACAATATTCTGAGAAGGCTCGGATAATAAACATTGAAATTGAAAGGCATTCGGTACTGAAGAATCTTGAGCTTGAGTGTAAATTTGGAAATGTGTCTGATTAGTAAGTACTTTATTTTATAACGGAAATTTTTGAATTTTGCTGAATTAAGCGTTTAAATTTTGTCGGTTATTTAACGGAAATTTTTGAATTTTGCTGAATTCAGCTTTTAAATTTTGACTGTTATTTAACGGAAATTTTTGAATTTTGCTGAATTCAGCGTTTAAATTTTGACGGTTATTTAACGGAAAATTTTGAATTTTTGCTGAATTCAGCTTTTAAATTTTGACTGTTATTTAACGGATTTTTTGAATTTTTGCTGAATTCAGCGTTCAAATTTTGACGGTTATTTAACTGAATTTTTTGAATTTTTGCTGAATTAAGAGTTCAAATTTTGTAGGTTTTTAATTTTAATTTTAATACTGATTCCTATTTTTTATTAAATCTAGCTTATCTGTTGAGACTCCTGGAAGAAAATTCTACACATGTGAAAGTTTCAATTTACGTGTCATGACAGACAATACTTACATCACATCTGTTCTCGGTGAGCATGTTGGATCTATGGAGAATCACAATGTCATCTTATTCCGCAACATATTTTCAAAATCAAGATTTTTACCAAATGGCATTGGAAATTTCTTCCCAAACTTGCTACATCTATATGTCCCCAGTTCACGCTTAAAATTCATAAATCGCAGAAACTTTATCGACATGATGAATTTACACACATTAGATGTTCGTTATAATGAAATAGAGACATTACCAGACGATGTATTTTTAGATTTGTTTAATCTCGAAATAATTTCGTTAAGCGGAAACTTTTTGAAGCGACTTCCACCAAATGCATTCATAAACTTACACAATTTACGCTACATTGATGTGAGCGATAATGAAATATCAATTTTTGATGATGAAATTTTATCGTCGAATCTGGAATTGCAAGAAATACTTTTTGATCATAATCGAGTTAAAAACATAAAGGCTAATTTTGAGCGTTTCAAAAACATTGGATTTATTGATTTGAGAGGGAATTTATGCATTGATACACTGTACTTAAAGGATCATCCAGATTATCCACTGCTATTTGAGTTTCAAGAGGAAATCAATTACAATTGTACACAGCGTGTTTCACGCGATATTAAGCTCCTTGAAGGAACCGCAGACATTCAATTAAATTGGGATTTATGCTCGAAATTGAAGTTACTTGCTAATTTGATGAATGGAAGAATGTGCTTGACTGAAAGAAAAATTAATTAATAAAATTTTAAATTCTCATTATTATTTTATTTTACAATTTATTTATGTTTTTAACTATTTATCACATTATAAATAATATGTATGTACAGCTATGTTAGTAATTATTTAGCAAATAAATTTATCAGTAAATCTTGCAATAATAATGCTGCAATATTTACGATCAATTCTAATTTTACAGTTTTATTTTAATGACTACCTGTGTATTTTATTTCTGATATTTAAAATTTGGTAAAATTATAATTAATATTTTTATGGAAAGTTTGTGTGGGTTTTTACAATAAAGCGCAGTATTTATTGAATTTTTATGGTTTGAAAGCTGATTTAATTAAATTTAAAATTATTAAATTTCATTAAATCAGCTTTCAAATTCAAGTTTCTTTTTTAACGTCTTTCTGTTATTTAAAAGTAAACGGATTTTTCAAATTTGAATTTTAAAAAACATTTGTTTTCGGAGTTGATTTCCCCTTTTGTTTACAATTCTTTTCAAATCAATTTATGAACAAGAAACTTGCAGGAAATACATGTTAATTAGCTGAAAATGGTTTTTGAGGTCGTCCACAAATGACGTACTGTCTTTAAGTAGGGATGATTGATACCTACTATTAAACAGATGCTGATTTAGTGAGAATCTCAGGCATAAACATCTCAAGTAAGAAAAGTTTCCTTTTTCTTTAATTCCACCTTTAACTAGGCAACATCTAGGAACAGGTGCCTGTTTAAAAACCCTGTGAATATGTGTAGACCTAAGTAAACAAAATTTATTGATCTGGGAACATGATTCCCAATATTCCATCAATATGTTCAGTATTTAAAGCCACAAAACTGATCAAAATGATAAAACTTACAAAACATTATATTCATCCACAGATCCGTTATTAAACACTGCCTCAAAGCTGTTGTATTCGTCCAAAAAGCACCACATCATTAATGCCGCACATAATCCTCATATTGTTCTCCAAAACTGACACAAAAGATTTTGATGATTACAGAAATTAGCCAAAACGGACGAAAAGTCCCACCGACCAGCATTAAAATATCACGGCCGATGAGGACATCATCCGTTCTAATCTATTCCTCGAACAAATAGTTTTGATCCCACAGCAAAATCATGAATAATTGAGCAATAAAAAAAAATTTACTGTGTTTGGATTTATTCACTTTAATGATTTTGGCTACAAAAAAAAATGAAAATAATTATATACGTGCGTATTCATATCATGTATAAATATTACGTACATTTATTACACTATCACTTGCTTCAATGTATTCCATTTTTTTATAATCATTATGTATATTTTTTATACTATCATAAATGATCTCATACATAAGCACGTAAAGAACGCAAAAATTTATTATGTGATTATAATTTTTATGTATGTATCATTACATAATCGACGTTGTCTTGTTGCAGAGTGCCGAAAAGTAATAGTGACGATCAAGTTTATGTAACCAGAGAGTGCATATTTGATTATTATAACACTAAATACTACTGAATAGCAGGATATGATCATTCAATTATAACGTCTAACATCTAGGGTTTAGGGTTAGTCGTTCTCAGGGGCGTACACAGAGAAAAATTTTAGGGGTGTCCAAAAAATTTTTTAAAAATTTTTCTCATGGTTTTGAACTTGATGTTAATTATCTTTCATTCACGCTATCATTTCCATGTAAAAAAAATTTTTCGAAGGAGGGTTGGGTTCATCATACCCCCCCCCCATTGGGTACGCACATGGTCCTTCTTAAACTGTATACCCAGGTACTCTAGTATGCTGTGAGAGTTTCACAGGTACGTCACTACTCTTTTAAAAATTACACAATTTTCTCGATTTTTCACAAATTTTTTCCGAATTTGAGACATCAAAGTTTCAGGCACACGAGCTTCATTTCCAGTACTTACGATTCGAAAAAGTGAAATATTAAAACATTCCTCTGTCAGGAATCGAACCCATGATCGCTGTGTCGATGTGGTTCCGAAGAACTAAACCACTATACCACCGAGCTACTTCAGCTCACGAACAACAGACGGACATGCTGACAAAAAACAGACATAAAGCAACATTGTCCTATTACAGAGAGCCAAAAAAAGCATAACATTGATTGTCGTAAATTCATAAATATTGAAGAAAAAAAGTAAATGGTGTCAACTACGTACAAAATAACTGTGGAGAGAGCAATTTCCAAATGAATTTAGTTCCGCAATGCTGTAATGAAATTTATTATTCCCCATTTTTTTTAGTTTGCGGATTTACTTTTTTTGGAGGTGTGAAATTGCTTTTTTAATTGCACGAGAGGACATATTCCTTTCCACTATCTGCGGTGCCAATAAAAAAATTCATAAATTATTATTATGACCCATATTTCTTTCTTGCGTCAAGGTCGAACTCTCCACACTCTTGGTTCAATGACCAGAAAAACTATTTTTCATACTTTCGCACACAAGCATTCATGAAATGAGTAAGCATGCTTTTGTTCCATCCACACAAATAACATTGAACGATAATAAGAAAGGAAAGAAAGAGAGTTTAAAAAGAAAGCAGCAAAAAAGAGAGTATAGTGCGTCAACATGAAAGCTTACAATTCTATGCAGACGTTTTCATGCTTTTAAAAAAAAACAGAACTTCTTGTTCCATGTGACAAGGAGAACAAGTTGGGATGTTTTATGAGACGTGGAATTAGAGCGCTTTGTATTGATTTTCAAGTAAAGGTTTTTATGTGGACTAAGACTAGAAATTTCAGACCACACCAACAAGACAATTTTAATACAAAATATGCTAGTTTTAGACAAAATGATCTTGTTTGGGGTCTAAGAACATCTTTAAAAATCCCATAAAAATTAGAATTTATAGAAAAATAGAAGTTAGTTCTAGAGGCCGTTCATAAATAACGTCACGCAAAAAAATGAAATTTTTAGACCCCCCACCCCCTCTGTCACAAAATTTTCATGCACACGATTTTCTTTTTTGTGTGTGACAGACCCCTCCCTCCTAAAAATTAAACGTCATTGATGAACGACCCCCAAATAAATTAGACCAGTCATATCATGAATGACCCTTCGACTTACATCGAAAGCAAATCTAGAGCAGATTAAAGGCGCAGACATTACTTACTGTTACTATTCATGTGCATCTTTAATTATTAGTTGAAAAAACACACAAGCAGTAATTTTTTTAAGGAAAAAGTATTTGGCAATCTTAACATCATTCTGCTGCCAACGTATTGATGGTATTTGATTAACATGACCTATATGTTTGCAGGCTTTGCATTTAAAAGATTTAACTGCATAGGCATAACCTATATAAATTATCTTCTATATCTAAAAGCTGTCTACTTTTGGTAGACATACATACAGTAACATAGCTTCAAAACAGGAGTTAGGCAGAGTGTTGCAAGGGGGTTTAGACCCCTTCGAAAAATTTCTGGCTACTCCTAAGCTTCAAAATCAACTAGGGGTCGTTTACAATTTTACGTCACGATCTGTTGGGGAGGGCGGTTGAAGAATTTGTGACAGTTCTTTTTCCAAATTTTTGACAAGGGGGTGGGGAAGGGGGTCTAAAAGTTTGTGTTTTGCTAGTCTAAAGAACTGGTTCAAATAGAGCTGATTATCTAAAATTCTAATTTTTCAATCAAAAGCCAACAATAATTAAATCTAAAATAATTATTAAAAGGAATTGTGGGTAATTTAGAGAAGGTCATTAGTACGGGGGATGAGGTAGCGTACTGAGTGGTTTGAGGGGTAGTTGGGATATTACGTAACGTTAAAAATGAACATTTTTGACCCCTCCACCCCTGCTCATAACAAATTTCATGAGGAAATCTGAAAAATTTAATAGCCTTAGACATATTTTTACCCCTCCCACCTTCTTAGGTGTTACGTAATTTCTGAATGACCCCTTAGTATGAGTATTTTGTGTTAGAAGCTTCTTACACTCTGCTTTTGTCTTAGGTCTTAAAATATCTTTTTTTGAAAGACGTCAATTAATTACTGATCCCTAATGAATGATTTAGAAATGACGTCCATCAAAAATGAGATTTTTCTCTCTTGTGGTTAAATTTTCATTGAGGAAATATTTATTTTTTTGAATTGCTACACAACCTCAGACCCCCCTCCCTTCAAAAAAGCGAACGTAACAAATGAACAAACCCCAATTAATTTTTGGAGAAAAAAAAATATTTTGAATCCACAAGCAGCTCATATTTTACTGTGAAAAATCTCAAATTTTCATATACATATATGATAATATGTGCCCGCATTAAATCAAACCAAACAATTGCATAAAGTTTTCGATAAAAGCATGCTATGGGCTGAGTAAATCCACTGAAATTTAATTCCATTATGTGCTTTCTTTGTGAAACATCAGTAACTCTTCTCCAAGGTCATAGACATTTTATTTTGTATAGTTTTTTTTTCTTCTCGGTTCCGGCTGTTATATCATACTCAAATAAATAGAAGTAAGCAGAAGACACGAAGTTTTTTTTGTCATATTGAGTATAAAAGTTTCATCAAGTGTATGCAATATGAATGAAATGATCATACACATAAATTTTTATAATCATGTCAATTTAGAAGAAGCAACACAAAAAGATTCATTGAAGATTTATAAGTTGCGCTTTGCTATTCATACCTCAAAGGAATTTCGTCTATAGTCTTTTTTTTTGTCAGTATCCATGTACATGTATGATGATAAAATCTACACTATTGATGTGGATGTACATTGCATAATAGAAGGAGAGGAATAAAAGGTAAAGATAAGAGAGACGTAGCAAGTTAAAGGTCTGCTTTCATGCTTTCAAATAATGTTTTGTCATTTCTCTCACTGCCTGCACCAATAGACAATTTCTATAGACCTGAATAATATTTATAATTTAATGCTGAATTGAGGCAACTAATAAAACTTTTTAAAACAATGAACGTAATTTTTTTTCTCTTTTTCTTTTATTTGGCAGTGTCCAATTAAATGAGCTAGTCTCAATTTAGGCAGTGCAGTGTCCGCAAAAATATATATGTCATTGTATTGCGTAGCGCATTGCTGATATAAACATTGTCATTTCTTCATTATCGATGGATGTAAAAGAAAGTTAATTAAAATTTAATGAAAGTTTCTTACACACTTGATTTGGAATGTGATTGATTGACTTGTGGAACAAGGGAGTGACTGGTTATTGAATTATTAATCATTTTGAAAAATTAACGGTTATAAAAAATTTGAAAGTTTAACGGCCATGAAAAATTTGAAAGTTTAACGGTCATGAAAAATTTGAAAATTTAACGGTCATAAAAAATTTGAATAACGGACATCAAAAATTTGATAATTTAAATATCTTACGACCGTTATTTTGGAGTTTAAAATTTGAATTCAGCATTTTAAATATTATTTTCAGATCTGAATTTAAATTGCTTTAAACCTTAAATTTGTGTAAATATCCAGACATCCCGCACGAAAGTTCCCATACTATTACTATTTATGGTAGATTTAGAAGCAAGAGAATCATTGAATTTTTTGGAGCTTAAACAAATGTGCAAAAAAAACCAAAATAAAATTCTATTCATGTATAATTCGAGACAGCGGAAGGTCATCACTTAGAAGAATGTATTTGCTGTGTTTGTTCACTCACAACCAAATACAGAATATTTGATATCGAATTTTCTTTTTTGTGTTTAAGCGAGTACATTGTGGAACAAGCAAGTAAGTGTAGAGATATAATATGAAAAAAATTTATGTGCGTTGTGGTACTTGTGCAAAATAAATTTTTTTAATAATATTCAGCTTGCTGTTGGATTAATTGAGCAGTAAGCGGGCGTCCACAAATGACGTCCAATATTAAAAGGGAGGATGAACTGCGTGGCACTCAATACAAATTAAAATTTTGCATATTAGTGTGTCTTCTAAGGGGTAAGGGGGGGGGGGTGTCTAAAAATATCATTTTCTGAATAAACGTCATTTATGAACGACCCCCAAAGCATATGTTAATTTTTCTATTTGAGTGTATTCCATGCATAGCTTATTTTTATATTTCTGCCTCAATTAATGAATGGTTCAATTCCAATAATGTTTATTCAGCTCGTCTTGATGAGAAGAATTTAGTTCTGATAATGATATCGTCAAAAAAAAGTTATCTGTCAGGTTATAATTCCAATCTGACATCCAAATAAAAATATTTTCAATTGTGTACAATTTTTTACACCAAGCGATGAGATTTAATTTTTTTTGGAGAAGCTTTTTTGTATTCGTGTGTGGGCTTTTTATGAATTTGACTAAAGGCGATATGAGAATAGCGAGCGAGAAGAAACTTCATTCTCACACGAAAATGTGTGTGTGTATGCGCCTCACTCAATCAAATCCCACTTGAATAAAATGCAAAACACATTATTTTAAATGGGCAAGTGATGATGTTAATGATGACGACGATATCGCTTTAATTCTAAATAAGTCTCGTGCGTGAGTTTTTTTCTGCAGCAATTCGAGCCATATATCCATAAAAAAATGTTTAATATTGCAGCGAGTAACAAAAAAAACTTTACCGGCTTTAAGTCTCTTTTTTGCTTCTCTCTTAGTCAGATGACATTACATACATGAGATCATCGTCACAAATTATGCAATATGAATTTTAAAAAATACTTTGTGCAAATAATCGAACGACTTACTGCTACCTTGTTGTCTGTCTTGTTTTGATTCTTCCAATCATCCCCGGCCCCATGCTCATGCAGTGTCTTATTTTGGTCCCCGTTATCTAGAACAGGAGGCGAAAATTTTCAAGTTCAAGATTATGGTGACTCGTGACTGTTGATAATTGAATGAAACAACTCACAACAATCTCAAACGTTTTACTGCTAAATTCAGCTCTCTGATGAGATAATATTTATATTTTTTTTTTCATTCTGTTGTTTGATTATGTAATATTATAAATGTCCCAGTTTGTCGACAAATTTCCTTCTATTTTTGGACTCGTAATCATTGATAATCACTTTGGTTTTGTTGTCATTCATCTAAAGTTGCATTCAAGTATTGCAAATTTTTAACAAATTAAGTCGTTAAAATTTGAATTTTACAAAACCGTTGAAAATTCCAATCTTACAAAACCGTTAA
Organism: Chironomus tentans; assembly: GCA_963573255.1. Classification (NCBI taxonomy): domain Eukaryota; kingdom Metazoa; phylum Arthropoda; class Insecta; order Diptera; family Chironomidae; genus Chironomus; species Chironomus tentans. The sequence goes on from OY754303.1 coordinate 13,958,054, forward strand.
AAATTCAAATTCTACAAAACCGTTTAAAATTCAAACTCTACAAAACGGTTTAAAATTCAAACTCTACAAAACTGTTTAAAATTTAAATTCTACAAAACCGTTGAAATTTGAATTTAAAAACCCAATAGCAAATTCAAATTCTACAAAACGGTTAAAGTTCTAATTCTAATTCTAAACCTTTGAAAATTTAAATTCTACAAAACCGTTTAAAAATCAAACTCTACAAAACCGTTGAAAATTTAAATTTTACAAAACCGTTAAAAATCCTCATCGTTGAAAATACAACAACCAAAAAAGTTATTAGATTAACAGAGTATCAATGCGCATTAGCTGGTACCGAACTAACACAACAAGGCATTTGCTACTCACATCTTTGTTTTGACTTTTTGAAGGTTGTTTCGCAGATTCCTTAAATATTTTCTGACATTTTTTTTTAAAAAAAATTCTTCGAATGTGTCAAACTTCCTTTAATTAATGCAATGATTCTGATATTGAGAATTACATAAGAAGAATGTTTATAAAAAAAAGTCTTATCAGTATTAGCACGTGTCTTTAATCGTGAAATAAAATGAAAATTAAATTTGAATTAATTATCAACTAGTTGATTTTTTAAATACAATTTAACAAGCAATCTTTGATTTTCCAATCTCTATAAACTGCATTTCTTCTTCTTGTTACAGTATTCGCTCATTCATTCATTTTTTGTTCGTACGTAAACGATGACAACTGTCTAAAAATTACTTTCGCTTATTTTTTCTCTAGTTCCGCTTCCGTTTTAAATTTTTTTTTGCTTGTATGAATTTTTAACCACGAATTTTATGTACAATCTGGTATTAAAAACCTCGATTATCAGTCAACGAGAGATTGCCAAATTTTAACGATTAAAAGATATTTGAAATTTTAACGGTCATAAATAATTTAAAAGCAAATTTGGAAAAATTCAAAAAAATAAATAACGAACATTTTCAATATATTGTAAATCAGTCAAATGACCATTTTGAGGCTTTTGTAATCATTTATGCAAACAGTTGTTATGTAGTTAAATTGTTGCTGCTGACTGCTGATGTTCCCTCAAAGGTGTTTACATAAATTTTCATATTGCGCATACAGATTCTTATATTCAAACACAAAATGTTCCTTTTATTTCTCTCATCTCAATACGAATTGACTGACGGAGTATATGAATGAACAATTGAACAAATGGGATGTAAGAAGTGTCGGCTATTGTTGTTAAGTGATAACAATAACTAAAGCTTTTTTGTTATTTTTAATTTAACACTTTTTATGTGTGTTTATTTTTACATTCTGCTGGTTTTGTTGAAAAGATTCACTTATAGAAACTTGCAATTTCAGCTTAATTACTTTGAACTTTGTCACACTGATAAGACCGTCCAATTTATATACAAACTTATTTTTTTCTATAATTTACTTCACTTTTATATTTTTAAAAAAAATTATTATCAAAAAAATTTAATTTATACTTCTTGCTGTCATAATTGGTCTGGTGTGAGACACACAGTCGAACGACTAAAAGAAATAAAGTTTTTTTTAACCGAGTGAAAAAAATCACGATCTATCATCGGGAAAATTCAAGTTACAACTAAAAGCGAAAATTACCAACAGCGAAAAATTGAAATACTGTGGAACACTAAAATGCCATTATTTCAGGCTCTCTCAATTTTATGAGCATTTTTTTGTCTTTATTCTCTCGTCGCTACATTTGCAATAATAGCTGCTGCCTTCATAAAATAATTCCAATATCATTACAACGTGCTTTATGCATTGCTTTCAATTATTATTTTTTAAATCCGCAACTGCCGTGCCGTACCTTCATATTTAACTTTTTTTTAAGTTGTGAGAGACGTTTTTGGATTTTCCACTCATTTAACATAAAAATCACATCCTGAATTGATTATGAATTAATGATATTGAAGCACAGGAACATGATACTTGTGAATAAGACCGTTAAGGCTTCATTTAGTACAAAATTTAATTTTTTTAGTACAATTTTCATTTTAGTTCTAAATATTTTAGTACAAGACAAAGATTGCAAATAAATGTATTACTAAAAATGCAAATTTATAATTTTTTGAAGGTTTAAACAGCTTTAAAGCAGAAATATATTAAACTTTAGGTCATAAACTGTACGCAGATTGATAATATGACAAAAATAACTAGTTATGTAGCTAAATTTTCCAAAAAAATGCTAAATTTAGTAAATTTTAAATTTTTGTATACAAAAAATTGAATTTTAAACTTTTTTAACATACAAAGGTCTTGTCCATAGCTGCCCATCTATAGTTTTTAAGACAAGACTTCTAAATTCTAAAGAAATGTCTCAAAAAAGATTCAAATTCAAATTTTTTAAATCTTTGTTTACAAAATTTTAAAATTTCGTTTTTCTTTGAATTCACACTTTTGACAGGTTATTTTCTGTCATATTATCGATCTGCCTATAATTTATGACCCAAATTTTGGCATCTTACTAGTTTAAAGTTGTTAAAATAGACGAAAAATATAGAAATCTTGAATTTCAAAATTTTTGGTCATGTACTAAAATAAACTGTACTAAAAGCAATATTTCTCCAAAATTTCATTAAAAACCAAGACGTAACGGATTTATTTATTGCTATAAAACATTATCACCATCCATTTATTGAAAATCAAGTAAATAAGCTTTTCAGTTTCAAGCTAACATTAAGAAAAGAGAGAATGAGACTGCATGTCGACGATGGAGAGCATGAGAGAAGCCTGAAATAGAGAATAACTTCTGTCGTGCTTTCAATATCTGCATTACTCAGATTTTTTAGGGGGGAGCAGGAAAAAAAGCTCAATGTACACAATTTTTTTGATGCAGTGGAAGTTTTTAAAATTTATTATAATGCATTAGATCCTGCTTATCATTAAATGATGAATATTTTTGTGTGCTGTAACATAATTCACACACCAGATAGATTAAACATATTCTCGACATAACTTTGCTTGTACTTGGATATAGATACGGTACATGTGCTAATAATAATAATGGACTATGATGATACTCTTGGGAATTGTAAGCCTTTTGTAAAAGGATTGTCATGAGCAGCACACATAAGTTTATGTTTTTCTACTAAAACACACACACACACACATATCATAATTAATTAAATTATGTACACTCATAATTTCCGTTGAGGGTTGAATTATTTTCGCACTAATGAGCTCAAGATGAAATTTTAAAATAAAAAGAAAATGCAATATCAATAATGAATGTCAAATATCCTACAGCAACTAAAAGATTTAATGTTGACTGAAAATAACAAAAATTTACATTTGCAAATTACGTTATTTTAATAATAATTTAAAATGAGAAAAGATTAATATTGCTTGCTATTCACTTGGTGCCTTGGCATGCTATTCTCAAATTTTGCTATCAACAAAAAAGGTTAATAAAAAATGGAAAAACTTAAGTTTTGTATTATTCAAATTAATGAAACATTTCAACGGTTTTTAACGGAAATTTTTTGAATTTTCATAATTCAGCAGTTCAAATTTTGACGGTTATAAATTTGTTTTCAATAAATCCATTGCTTATTTTAGAGTGTTTAGCTGCAGACAGTGGATTTTAATGCAGAAATCAAAATTCAAATTTAAAAAAACTTTAAATATATTTTTGAAATTAATTAAAATAATTCATCCAAATTAACCTTACATCAAGCATCTACACGTGCCACCAAATTTTAAATTAAACTAGTATATGCTCATTTAAGGAACGAACCAAAACATAAATCATACCTCATATCTTCTTACTGAAATTCATAAATATTTTTTTATTTTATATCAAGTATCACATGTCTTTACAAAATCTAAAATGATTGTCTACACTTATGATTCAAAGAAGAACTAGGATCTGATGCTGTGCGACACTGAGGGCTACTAAGATGTTCTTCCATCGGTTGAATTATTTAAATTTGCTTTAAAAAAATCCTATTAACTTAATTTTTGAATGACTCTCAAATTAATCATATAAACACATTTGACAACAACTTTCAAAAATTTGACATTAATCGCAATTTAAGACAAAATTAGTATTTTATGACACTCACTTGTCAAGGCAAATACATTATTTGGAGTATAGATTACCGGAGTAATTTCTGTTTTCAAAGAATTCACGGCACGTGTGCAAATGTGATGTTGTCTAAAAGGTCAAATAACTTAATTAGTTTGAATTTAATTAAAACTGTGGAAGGTTTAACGGTTTTAAATTTGAATTTTTTAAACTGAAACCATACAAATGTTTTTGACTCTTTCGCTGTTGTATGGTTTTTAAATTCAAAATGACCGTTATTTTAACATTTTTTTCTTGCAGATAAAAAATTTGCTGCAATATTCTTAAATAAAATGATAAAAAAGAACTCATCTGTCTCTTGCAAATAATATCCCAAATAAATCTTAATTTTAAATCAGGCCATTTACAAGAAGTCTCAACTGCTGTAAGGGAAATAAGTGTCAAAAGCATGAGTTGAATTAACATTTCTCATCATCGAAACAGAATGAATTTTTAATGATGTCAATGCAGTCGTAGCATTGAGCAGAACTAAGTCAAATTTTAAAGCAACGCGGACGATAAATTTTGAAAAAGTTTTCCACGAAAAAGCTTATTTATCTAATAATGTGGGGGTCCACGATTTAAATAACTCGCACCCATTGAAATGAATATTACATTTATACGGTTTTGAGGAAAATCAAATATTCGAATATTTAATTTTCATACAAAATCAAATATTTAATATTTTATGTTTGATTTTCCTCAAAACCATACAAATTCTAATATTCATTTAAATAAGTCAACTTTCAAATATTTTTCGGAAATTTAACGGAAATTTTAAATTCAAAAAATTTAAATAATCTGAGTATTTTGAACAGGATTTTTGTATTAAACAACATATTATTAAAATCGAGGACCCCCAAATACTGAAAATTACAAGAAGGAAAATAATAAATTTATTTAATTACTTTATGTCATTTAACCCCAGACACACACAATATTACTTATTTCTGCTGTTACTTCCTTATGTTATAAAAGCATGCATATACACGTAAAAAATTTAAAATAGAACAAGTAAAACTGTCCCACTTAGAATGGGGGGTTGGTAAATTAATGCACCATAAAAGGAAGCTAAAAATAGTGTGGCTATATCGTATGGATGTTTAGAGTGTGAGAAGCACAAGAAAGTTTGTTTAAAAAAATCTTTAATTCACTTTTTGCCGCAGTTTTTAAATGTAAAAGTTAAAAGTTTTTCCTTCACCGTCTCATTAATAACTGAGGCTTTTCAACCAAAAGAATCCGCGTTGAAGTATTTTACATATTTCATTTCATTTCATGTAGAGTTTTCATCATATATCATCATAAATGGAGACCGCAATTTTATGGCACTTTTAACCATATAAAATGTTGCAAAAACACTTGCAAATAAGAAACGATTTAGCTCTGATTTTTGTTTCCGCATATGTACATACATAATTTTATTTTTTTAAAAAAATATTCTGACACTTAAATAATAAAATTTTATATAAGAAATCCTTTGGCTTTCTGGATAATTTTACATTTTTTTCTCCCCCGCGTCACCAGTCACCACTGCAGTGACTTTTATGATATTCTACAATTTTTTACTGCCTGATTTTTTTTATTTGCCGCATTCCAATGCATTATGTTTTTATATTGTCTCTTTTATCAGCATGCTTGATTACGGATTAAGAGCAGCTTGAAAAATGGCATTAGCATAATGACGAATTTGTTTTGAACGCTGCTAATCCAGTGCTTATCACGCATTGGTTTAGTTCATCTATTACTTGCAGTTTTGGTGGTTAGGGGTGTCTGCAGCTTATTTACACTATTTTTAAAGATACCCCAATCCCCAAAATCTATATAAAGCTTCAATCCATTCGTTTTTGGGTCATCCACGTGGTCATCTTGACTAGTGGCATGCTGTTGACGGAATTAAATACAAAATTGATTCTTTTCATATTCACACCAATTGACAAATAAATATAAATTCTTAAGTAACATTCTCACAGCATCCTTGCTGCACCTCACAAAAAACTCTGCAAAGAGCCAATAAAAATTCTTTATAAAGCAAGCAATTAAAATTAAAGAAATCGTATGATATGGGACTGAATTATGTGATTGGAATTTAAAGCTCGTGACCGTCAATCGTGTAAATATTCATAAATCATCTTGAGTGAAGAAAAACATACTCGTAAAGAGATTTTCATGAATAAAAGATTTTCCCAAAAAAAAATCTCAATAACGGTCGAAATAAATTTGAATTTCTGCTGAGGGGAAAGTAAGAATAATTTTTTTTGAAAATTTCGAACAATCTTTGTATTAATTAAGTACTTTAACTAAGTAAACCGTGATAAAACATCAAAAACTATCAATTCTTTTAATTAAGTAAAAATTGATAACAAAATAAATCCCAACGGTCAAAATTCAAACTAGAGAGTTGTGCAAAAAGTAGTTGTTCCCCTGTTATTGAGAAAATTGAAATATATTCCTGATTAATGAAAATTTTGGGGAAATTATAGACAGTTTTTGATCAATAAATATCTAGGTTGTTGTAAGTATTCATAAAGAATAAGTGGATAGTAGAGTTGAATAGTATCAGTGAATTAATATCAATTTTAAGTCTTTTGTTGTGATGCAATTATTTTATTGATTTTTATCAAAAAAAATTCCTGAAAAGAAAAAAGTGAAAAATAAATACTCAAAAAAAATTCCAGACAATGGAGGATGAAAGTGGATATTATGTAAACGAGGTGGACGGACTTCCAAACGATCACCCGGCATTTCCATATGAAATTGATGAGCCTGAAAATATCGAAAACAATGATACATTGGACGATTTACCAACATCTATCATTGTTACAAATATCCATTCTGAAGTTTTTCACACAGACGAATTGAAGGCAGAAATGGAAGCACTGTTTCGAGAATTCTCAGACGACGTGACATTTCAATGGCTCAAAAGCTTTAGACGATTGCGAGTTAATTACAGTAATGCAATTTCTGCTGGTAAGAATAATAATATCAATAATAGAAGTAGAAACAAATCGATTACGAAAATAATCCTATACTATATTCCACATTCGATTATTTTTAGCAAATGCTCGAATACAACTTCATCAATATAAAGTTAGCAAGTCTATAATCAATTGCTACTTTGCACAGCCAGTTACTCCAATATCAAATAAGAATCTTCAGCCACCAGCTCCTACAAAACAATTTCTCATCAGTCCGCCTTCAAGTCCACCATTGGGATGGCAGCAAGCCGTAGAAACTGAACCGCATCTTTTTAATCATGACTTACAGCTAGCATTAGCCAATTTAAATCCAGGCGAAGTACACGAAATACACGCTCCTTCTGAGAATCAACCAGGCATACTGGTACACACAGCAATCGTTCACGAGGAAGAAAAAAGAGGCGATGGCGAGACCGATGAAGGTAAGAAGGCACGTATGGGAATTGTTCACACAAGATGCCCCGAACGAACATAAATTGTGCGTAGACAAAAAAAAGTAAAAACAGAAAAATTATTAAGTAAATTTTAACAAGATGATGAGTGAGTGAGAGGAAGAACTTAATCTACTCTAATTGTTGCATATATGCGTTTCATGTGATCCATTAAAATCCATTAGATGTATAGATGAGTGATAATGAAAGAAAGAAAACTCATTTTATCTACCCCCCTTCCTTTCAAGAAATAAGAAAAAAATAAATATATATCATCTTATCAAAACTACTTAGATTTCACAACTCAAGCTTTCTGTTCTGTCCTCGAAATAATGATGGCGGTACGAATAAATAAGAAGTGAGTGTTATAAACTAAAAAAAGTAAAAAAAAATCATTAATAGTTATATTTCAAATGAAAGAATGGGAATTGTTGAAATCTGGGATTGGTGATTGAATATTTGAGTACCAAAAAAATAAATTCCTAAAATCCTTTTATGTTATTTACTAAGGCTTATTATTCTAATTTACAATCGAGTATTGTCCCATATATACCTGTTTAATTTAATTACACATTTATTTAAATGCCAATCCGTAGAGCGAATATAATAAATCAGTGGTTCTCAAACCTTTTGGTGGACAATGCATTGCAAAATATATATTTTTTAGCTCCAATCCTATTTGTATTTATTTGTATCATCCCGTATTATCCATAAACTATATAAAACTTAATAAACTTAGGCGAGGATCCAAGAACTTGACCTTTTATGAGAATAAATTGTTTAAAGGATGTAATTCCCATTAGTTTTCGTACTAGATGTTTGCAGTTCCTAATTTTTGACCATACATACCCCTATTTTAGTGTATACACCTACCCCTTTCCTAGATACACCTTCCCCTTTACTAGGGTATACACCCACCCTCATCCTAGGGTAAACCGAAAACCCTAGGTTCGCAGCATGTATTCCAAAGCGAGCATAGTTTGAGAACCACAAAAATTAAGGATTAATTTCTCTGAAATGGATGTGTCTGCACTGCTGGCCTTTCTACGTTCACTTTTATAGATAAATCTTGCGCGATTGATGATAGATCAAAGAAATTAGTGTTAGATTACTCGAAATATATGCTGCTAAATTATAATAATCTCAAGATTTGTTAAGAAAGATCCAGATAATCATAGAATTCAAGCTGAAAATTATCCATTTTAGTGAAATTAATCTTGTTAAAAAAAATTTAGAGTCTTAAATAGGAAATCGTACGCTATTTATATATACTTTTTTGGTTGATATTTCTGTTTCTAATTAAATTAAAGAGAGAGAAAAAAATATTATGTGAAAAATTGAAAAAAGTCTTAATTGAGGCTAAATTACAATATGTATATTTAATATATAATTAAATGTAAAGTGATTCGAAAAAATGCATTATGATTAAAATAATTTTTAGTTCCATTGAAAAACTGAAAAACAAAAAGAAAATGAAAAGTGAAAAAAAAATCATTGATCAAAGAAAATAAAGTATTTTTGTGAATTTTATGCAAAAAGATTTTATTTAAGTAGGGTAAAAAATGTTGAAATTTGTGCAATGTTGAAATTTGTGCGCTCACATGAAAATTAAAAATGTTCAATTACGCCCAAAATCCTCTTCTTAAAATAAACATTGAATGGCAATTCTGTGTAAAACTATTGCACAAATGTTTTTGTATCTTTTTGGACAGGCGTAAAGCTTTTATCAGCTTAAAACTTGAGAAATACAAAATCCCATACAAAATGAAAATTTCAATTCTTTTAATTTTTTGGACAAACCCAGTGCTTCTGCTTTACATTTTGGAATTGAAAAATAAAATTTCGATGCTGCTTCATCAATTCAAAAAGTTTTTGGTTCAAAAATGTCTTTGGAAGTGCTTTAAAAATTGATTTCAAAATGGATTGTTTTTAAATGTTGAAATTTGTGCAAAAATTTTTGACAAATTTTGAAATTTGTGCAATTTTTATCGCAGTATTCAACGAAATTTTTTTGTCAACAATAAATATTTTTTACACTAAAAATATGCGATTTAAATCATTATTGAAGATAAGCTTTAGTGGAAGTGCCAAAATCGTCAAGATGATAATAATAAAAAAATTTGTCAGTCAAAATTTCGACAAAAATCAAGAAAACGCAAAAAATAATATTGAATAGCCGAAGCATGTTTACTTCCGAAAAAGTCAAGGATTTCCATAGAGGAGTTAGAATTTATGAAGAGAAACAAGAAGATACCGTAAAACTTATGATTGTTTTTATTTTGCATTTAATAAATAAAATTTTGATACATGATTAAAGAAATTGCTCATTGAAATTGTTCTTGACTTGCTTCTTGATATTAAATTCTTGCATTTAATTACATCAGCCAGTACCAACTCAGCCAAAATTTGAAAATTTGTATCAGTTCTTGAAAAAAACTTCCGAAAGTGATACATCAGTCGCCAATTTTTTGAAATTTTTAGTTTGAAATTGATTAAGGTCGATTCTATACAATTCCTTGATAATTTCTTGAAAAAAATTCATTTTTGTTCTCAAAAAAATCTGTAAACAAATTGTTTGTTTACACTTTTTTGCTTAAAAATGTCAAAGGTTGCTATTAAAAATGTGCACAAATTTCAACATTTTTTTGCACAAATTTTAAAATTTCCGCACAAATTTCAACATTTGACCAAAAATGTCAAATTTCTCTTCCTGTAAGCAAGAAAGCCTGAATAAAGAATTTCAAAATGAAAATTTCTACAATTTCTGATCTTTTAAGACCATTTTCAAATTTCTACATTAAGCCAATAAAAAGTTACAAGCAAATGAAATCTTCAAGTGCAAAACCACACAAATTTCAACATTTTAGCGCATTTTTGAAACTTGTTTTAAAAAGGTAGCTTAATAATGCACTTTGTCTGTTCGGTCGTTCGTTCGGTCGGAACACACTAAAAACTTTTGATCTAGACATCGTAGAGAGTTCTAGTTTTTTGCATTAGTTCCGTGCCATCGAGTTATTGGCCCCCCGGACATTTAAAAATCTCAAAACCAACGCTAAATACTATAATTAATGATTTTTTGTTTTCAATACAATAGAGCCAACTTCAAGTGGGATAATTTCAAATATATTTTGACCGTTAGAAAATTTGAATTTCAAAAAACCGTTAAATGACAAACCATTTTATTATATGAAAATTCACCGTGCAAATTGTTAATTATACTATAATTAATGATTTTCAAGTGTATTTACGCGGGAAATTTTCAAATATATTTTGACCGTTAGAAAATTTGAATTTCAAAAAACCGTTAAATGACAAACCATTTTATTATATGAAAATTCACCGTGCAAATTGTTAATTATACTATAATTAATGATTTCCAAGTGCAATTACGCGGGAAATTTTCAAATATATTTTGACCGTTAGAAAATTTGAATTTCAAAAAACCGTTAAATGACAAACCATTTTATTATATGAAAATTCACCGTGCAAATTGTTAATTATACTATAATTAATGATTTTCAAGTGTATTTACGCGGGAAATTTTCAAATATATTTTGACCGTTAGAAAATTTGAATTTCAAAAAACCGTTAAATGACAAACCATTTTATTATATGAAGATTCACCGTGCAAATTGTTAATTATACTATAATTAATGATTTTCAAGTGCATTTACGCGGGAAATTTTCAAATATATTTTGATCGTTAGAAAATTTGAATGTCAAAAAACCGTTATCGGGCCGTCGAATTTATTTAAGTCACAAAATATTCATGATTGACTTATTTGATATGAAGTACTTTGCTAATCAAATACTGATCGCTAACACAAAAATGCGCTGAAGTCACTCGATCTATAACACGAGGACTTTCTTTAAATTTTTTTACCCTATTTTTATCTTTTCTTATTTTTTTAAAGTCTTATTCATTCGAAATTAAATTTAATTTATTAAATTTCTTTCCACATCTTCCTTCTAATTAATGATGACACTCTTAATTTCTATAGTATTGTTGTTGTTGCTGATTCTGAGGTCTTTTTGCTTGAGCTTTCAAAGTAGACAAAACCTCCTCATCTTCCAAGTCTTCCTCATCTTTATCACGTTTGTCAGGATCGCCTGTGTAAGAAACAGTGTTTTAGTAAAATTATAATTACTGGATTTTTATTAAAAATTTGATTTTTTTTAATTTCTATGACATAAAAGGGGGATGGGGGTAGAACAAATAGGAAAATAAAGAAAATATTCGATCGAAGGGAACAACCCCCTCCCCCCTTCCTCTAATCCAAAAATTCGACTGATTTTCTACAATTTAAGTTAATTGATTCCCAAAACAAGAACTTAATTATTCTTCACCACGTCAAGCAAAAAACGAATCTAGCCCGACTTGTTAAAAGCATTTAAATTATCGACTGCATTTTAATTGAAACACATGTTGGAATATTTCCACAAAATAATGCTGATTTAATCGTGAATTAGTGGTTTGAATATGAGATTATCGTCATAAGCTTGTGAATTATTTTATTGAATGCCAGCCAACTTAGTTTCCAGACTACAACAATGTCGAGACTGCTTTAAATTGTTGGCGGATGGATAATTTTTACAGAATCAAGTGCCAAAGTTGATGAATTTATATTTTGGACTGAATGTTCGTTTAAAATATGATTTTAAGACAGGGGCGTATAAAGAAAGGGGAAGGGTTGAGGGTCAACTTTGGGGGTTGAAGATAAAATTACAAAATCATAAAAAATAAGAACTAATTTTAATCCGCAATGTTCCAAAAGTTCAATTAGTTTCTAATATTTTTTTGTATTCCTTAATTTTCGCTTCCGCATGTCTCATACAATAAATCAAATGAATTAATTAAAGTTATTTTAACTTACATAAAATTCCTGTTTCGTATTTGTATTCACGTTTCTCACCATCAGGATCTAAAAATAAATAATAAATAAATGCATAATGGTGTTTATTTATGCAAATGAATTCGGAATAAAAATATATTTTTACCAATGTAACCGTAAACTCCGTGGGTTATGCAATCAATTCCGATAGTTTCTTCTTTGAAGCTGCCTATAATTAGATTTTTATTTTTTTAAAATATTCATGAGATTCTGACTTAAAATTATGATTGAATGATTAATTAGTTTACTTACCATCATCATTCTCATAACCCCATCTGTGAAGAATAAGAAGAAGATCCTCAATTAGTATTTCCTTATTGCATTTTAAAAAATATTCTTACGTAATTGAACCGTCTGGATGTTCTTCTCTGTATTTCCTCAAAATTTGTGCGACTGGCTTCTTAGGCTTATCGTCATGCTGATGTACCTTTTGATGTGGTCTTTGATCCTCAAAATGTTGTGCACGTGGCTTTTGTTGAACTTGCTGTGGTAAATTACGTTGTGGTTGCTGTTGTTGCACTGGCTTTGGTCTTTCAACATTGAATCTTTGTGAATTTGATGGAATGTCAACATCCTGTGGCTCTGATGTGAACAAAGCTCTTGGTGGTGATGGTGGAGATGGATGTGATGGAACATATTCGTCCTCTGGCTCTTCAATAACTGGTTTTGCTTCATCTTGGAAACGTTGTTCGAATTGTTGAGGTCTTGGCTGATTTGGCTTTCTAACACGAATTTGTGTTGGAATTGCTCTACCTTGTTGTTGCTGATTACCTAATCTGATTGCAGGTAGTGGAATAGCTCCTGGGATATTTATGCGAGGTGGCACTGGGCCGTCATATTGTGATAATGCCGTAGATATACAGCATAGCTAGTGTAATGGAAATAAATCTTGTTAGCTTTATGATGCAGGGGTGTATTTAGTGGACGAGATTGTTTCAAATATAGAATATACCCAAACAACCATGTCCAGGACACATCCCTGAGATGAGGTAACATACACAGTGAATTCATGGTGCAAATGAGAATGCAAGAAATAAATGATAATGGGAAAATGTGGGTAAGACACGCAAGAACTGCAATGTGGTGACGATTTCAAGGTCTTTTGCTCTTTACAGTCGTGCATCTCACTTTATGTATATCCAATTTCCCTACAAGCAGCATTAAACTTGCTAAAAAAACAAGTTTCTCTCTTGCAATTTCAAATTAAAAGTTTACATTTGAATGAATTTCTCACTTCCATATAATAATAGCAACAAAAATAATGGAATGGATTTTGAATTGTGGATTTTTTTATGTAAATTTTTTATTTTCTCGTTTCTTCTTGCTGATAATTTTATAGTTTTTTTTGCGAAAAATGTAAGTTTCTTTTTTCGAGTTTGACATTTTGATGTCGAGGAAGAAGAAAAAATAAATATTTATTCCAATATATTCACGAAAATATAAAGTTATTGACGTGAGATGCATAATGCACTATACAAAAAAAGTAATATTTAATGTGAGAAGCGTCTAAAGAGAAATTTTCACGACCACGTGCCTTTAATATCTAAAAAGTTCAGTCAGCGTGTAGGATATTAATGTTGCGAATGGAATTGAAGATGAGCAGAAAGTGAGGAAGTCAAAAATTATTCGACTAATTGAAAATTAAATCTATCAATTAACTTTTCAATTTTCTATCCGAATTGTATCATTAAAAAGCGAGTAAAAGTGCAAGTTCATTGAGCTTTGAAAGCAAATAATTGATTTGAAGTTGAACTCATTTAACCATTTATAATTATATTCGATCAAAATTAATGCGTAAATGATTGAAAAAAATTGATTAATAAGTGTGTATGCTTATGTGCACAAAAGCTCTTAATAACAGCAATAAAAAATCAATTTCTTTTCCTCAACGAAATGAAACAATGGCATTTTTTTGCGATTATATAATCAATGAATAAAAGAGAGTTTAAAATTGTATCAAAAGACTCAAATTTGAGGCTTGTTCGTTACAATCTCTTGTACGTATGCTGAATGGAGGACTGCCTTACTACTTGGTTATGTAGGTAAATAACACATTTAATATTATATTAAATTTTATTTTGGTTACATGTATAAGATGCAGTATGAAAAGAATGTGAATGAAAATGAAATGTGAGAGCAGCATAGAGGAGAATTAAATAATAATAATAAAAAACTGATCTGCACATGAAAACGAGAAGAAACCAACTGAATGAGTAGGAAAAAAGTTATTAACAGAATAGCGCATTTTACGGACGATTTAGTAGGAACGTAAAAGTAAATTAATTTTTGTATTAATTCCGCTTAATGAAAAGTTTAATCAACTGGTAAATTCAAAATTTATTAGATACTTCGTTGTGAGACATTTACAGTAGCTACTTACATGTAATATTGATTATCTAATTACAAATATTTGTTAATTGAGTATTATTTTGCATGGTTGAATGATTTCTTCTTTCTAATCCAATTAAATGTTTAATCGGAAGCTTGATTATTGTCACTTTCTCTAGAAGGTTTTGGAAGCCATTGAAATTTTTTATTGATTTTGCTTTTTAGTTCGGAAATTTTGAACTTAAACTTGAAACAAAAATAGAAACTATGAAAAAGAAACTCTGCACTAGATTGATAAATAATTGCATTAAATTGTAAAAAGTTATTCAAAAATTCCTCAATTTGTTAACTTTCTTAAAAGTTTTATTGTAATTATTCTTATTTTGACAAATTAACATTCAGTTTGATGTTTTTAATCGATTTCGTCATTGGGAATTAAAGATAGGGGTCGTTCACTTATTACGTAACGCTTTTAGGGGGAGGGGGGGGGGTCTGAGATTTTGTGACAATTCAAACAAAGGAAATTTTTCTTCATGGAAATTTTGTGACAAATGGGGGAGGGGGGTAATAAGTGAACGGCCCCATTAAAGATAGAAGAATTATGAGATTAAGCTTATAAAAAGAATGTTGATCTGCACACTTGTTTTGCAGTACAGCAGAGCTCAAAGTAATTTTGTATGGAAACTTTGGCTCTATATAAAATCTGAGTCAACTTCATGCTTTGCGGAATTTTTTTTTTCATTCTTTTGACACAAAATCTCTCGCTATTGAAGGAACCACACCTTTTAGAACTAATTAGACCTTTATAGAAAGCAGTTAGCTGCGGGCATAAACTGGATTTTTTAAAGGCTTATTTTGATTTGCCTTATATGAAATTGGGACATGAAGTCCAACTATTAAATAGCCTATCCAATATTCATGAGCGTATCCAGAAGGAGGTGGGGGGGTCTGAATTTTGAAACTCATAAGTGGAAAAAACTAGTGATTCCTTTAAATTGACTACACCCAATTAACTAATTAAAAACAACTTTGAAAAGGTTGGTACAATCTTCTTGAAAAAAAGTTCCGACCCCCCTCACTGGGTACGCCCATCCCAACATTAAAAAAAGGGGTTTAAAACAATGGACAACCCTATAAAATTTGAAAATTTTACAATTTTGAAGCAATTTTTGGAAAACCATAAAAATGAATCCTTTTTGTACTACTATACTGATAAGAATCCTCTTCTGCAGACAGGAAAATTTCACTAACAACTTATAAGTTTTAAATCCACAATATTTGGACCAAAAACTTTTAACTTCTTTACCATTTCTGGTTTTTTACATTAAAACTCTTCTACCAGATGTGTTTTTATAGACTTCAACAATATTTCCATTCAAAATATCGGAACATCTATAAAAGTCAGCAAAGTTTCTCCATCAAATTGCAGCTTTAAATAAAATGGAAGGAAAAAGATTCAAAATTCATAAATATGTCACAATAACTCAATCATCCGTGACTCTAAATATTATCTTTATGAGAAAATAATACTTTAAATCTAAGAGCAGGTACTGACTATCGACATTAATCGAATTCATAAATTTTCCCACTTCAATTACATCACCGATTAGCTTGAACTACATATCGTATTAAATTTAATCTCGTAACATTTAATCTCATTTCTTTTTTGACGTCCAAAATGATAGAGGTAGCGAGTAACTGAAATGTTACAGAAAATGCTGTACATAAGATATTGAAAGGTTGTAAGCCGTGTAATTTTAAAAATTTACAAGTTTATGATATTGATAATCACACACATTATGATATAATTTATTAACTTTTCATTGGCCTTGTAATGATTAAAGACGAGAGCTTATGTCACATGGCCACCGATTCTCGTAAGAACCATACCTATATAAAATATACTGCATTCGTGTCTCACTTTGACAAATTCATTAAATTAATTGGCGTAGAAAATATTTTATTTATGGAAAGAATTGAAAGTAAAAAAAGACCTTGAAAATGCACTTCAATTTATGTCTTACGTATGAAAGAAAGAGAACAAATAGGTAACAAATTATAATTGTTGCATACATAGTCAATATTTTGTCTTTATTAAACTTACAAGCACTATCAAAATCCTCATTTTTCTATGTAATTAAAAACAGAATTGATTTTCAACGATTAACAATAAAATTTTTTCACTTTTCACAAATTTATTAATTAGACAAGACACAAAAAAGAGTCAATTTAATCACACAACAATGCGTAAATAAAAAGTCAATTTATTGCACGAAATTTTAACAAAAAAATATCAAACTGAACTGAACAGCTACAGTAATTGTCGACAACTAGAGAGCAATATTATGATTCAGGTTTTTAAAAGCACCTAGCATGATTTTATTTTTTGTTTTATACCGTCTGCCCCCACTACGTCAATGCTTTAAAGTGCCTCATAGTTGGTTCTCTGAATAAAAAAAATTTATCAGAAATTTTTTTTTGCAGCAAGTTGAATGGATCATTTAAAGAGAAATAAACAATTTGCTTTTTTTCTTCAACCATGTATTGTTAGGTAGAGCAAGGATAGGTGGTATGTGAAATTTAAAGCAGACACACAATTAAAGAAACGGAAAATATGTTAAATCAAGTTTGAAATTATCTTCAATTAATACTAATTTATTTTTATTTCTCTCAATTTGATAATTTGACATCTTATAATTTATAATAAATTCTATTGAAATTATCACAATATGATTAACAAAAATCTAATATACAATAGTATCTAAAGTAAGTAAAATATCTACAATATATAATTAATTA
This sequence comes from Chironomus tentans, assembly GCA_963573255.1. Lineage (NCBI taxonomy): Eukaryota > Metazoa > Arthropoda > Insecta > Diptera > Chironomidae > Chironomus > Chironomus tentans. The sequence continues at coordinate 13,975,566 of OY754303.1, forward strand.
ATTAATTATTAAGTATTTTGAAATAAATTCATGATTGCATGTGTACTTCATATTTGTCACAGACTTCAATCTTCTTCTTTCACATCTTAACTGCTCAACAGCCGGCTTTCAATCAGATACATATGCACTATTGATTTCGGCTGCTTGACTGCTTACCCTGAAATTATAGGCAACATGTTAGACACATATTCAACTTCAAATATATCGTGAGTTGTTGAAATTATATTTTCTCATTATTTGCTTAATATCCTCACTTTTTCATTGTCGATGACTTTTCCTTAATAAAAGTTAATGCAATAGCTCCAATTAATCCAGTTCCACCCATTATGTACATCGGATAATGTACATCGATATGCTCCTATATTATTTTACGTGTATGGTTTGTGGATAATCGAAAAAGGGATGAAAAAGAAAAGTTAATGAGAAGATGATACAGATGAGCGAGAAATTCTCATTTTCAGCTATAGTGCTATGGGGCCGTTCATAAATGACGTCAAGCAAAAAAAATCGAGATTTTTAGACCCCCCTCCCCTCATCTATCACTATTTTCATTCAAAATTTTTTCTTTTGTATAGAAGTGTCACACCTAAATATTGGACGTCATTTATGAACCCCTATGCTGTGCTGTGTGTATTGAATGATATAAGAAACTTTTTTCTCTTCTCCCGTAAAGTGGAAAACTCTTATTCATTACGACTCGTTTAACTTAATTACATCTGCCAATATACTTAATATGTAATATATCGATTAATGACTTTGTAAACTTACCAACAAGAATAAATATGGAACTAAAACTAGAGCGAAGCCAGCACTCAAGTTTCCCGCACCGATGCCGAGATTTCTCATGTAAACTATGAAATAGGTGAGATATATTAATTAAAATATTTATGTATGTATGTGTGGTAGGGATTAAATAGTCAGGAAAGTATTCGATGCAGTAAGGTCAAATGACACGAGAAACGTGATGTAAGATGTAGAAATGGGTATATTCAGGAATTCAGGATTTTGATATAACTATAATGAGAATTATGTGAAAAATGGATTTTCACAGATTCTGAGCCAGACTAGAGTGCATTGGCGTACACAAAGAAGGGTCCCAACAACCCCCCCCCCCCTCCAAAAATTTTGATGTGTAATTTTTCTCTCTCGAAAATTAGTTTTTTCTTTAAATTTTTTTCCGAAGTTAGTTGGCTAATCATTAATGTAAGGTTAGAATTAGCAACTAGTACGAAACCATAAGGTGCCGTTCACTTATTTCGTAACGCTTTTAGGGGGGAGATTTTGTGACAATTCAAACAAAGGAAATTTTTCTACATAGAAATTTTGTGACAAGGCGGGAGGGGGGGTCTGAAAAGTCAGATTTTTGCGTTACGTAATAAGTGAACCCCTAAGCATAAATAGAAGAAAAAAATTTATTCCCATATAAAAATTTCTGGGTACGCCCCTGCTTGAGTGTGACTCAGGTGCTAGATTGACACCAAGATAGAGATATCTGGCAAACAACAATGATTATTATATTCTTCATGATGTGCCTATTGCCCTTACCAAATAGTAAGGTATAAATACCCTTCATGGTATTTAAAATTTTACTTAGGTCACCATGAACCTTATGTCACCAAAAAATAGGATATAAAATAAATCCCATAATATGAAAATAAAACTGAAAAGTGTGACTTTGTAATAATAATTCTTCCGGAAGCACTTTCAACATGCTTATGAATAAACCTTTATGCTAAACTACATACTTAGAATGACTAGATGAAAGAAAAATTCCGAAGCTTATTTTACTATTTATAATTAGCAATCAGCTGTTACTATTTTGTATGACTAGCAAATAATAAATAATCGTTGGGTATTTTAAAGAAAATCTAATTTACTGTCACGTTTCTCATGAAAGTCATTGTTTCTTTAAATGCTAAAGATTGTAACTTTAATTGTTTCGAGATTTATCTGGATAATTTAAATGATGCTAGAAATGACAAATTATTTTCTAATTTAATATTTGTTGAGGAAATAAACTTTTGTATGGCGTTAATTACTTTAATGATATATCAAACTTCCAAAATAAATTAACGAAACTTGTACGTGTCATTGCACTTTACTGAATAATTAGCAATGAAAATGCTTCAAAAAGCATGAAAGTGCTTAACATCTGTTGTACATACCTGGATAATGATAAGCAGTAAAGGTGGGTATTATAGCATTCGATGCTCCGACACTAATTTTAACTACGGAAAAATGAGAACTTACTTACAATTATGTCTAAAATAAAAAAGATTATAGCTTTCATGACAAAGCCTTACCAATCATTGCTAATGCAATTGTGAGCCATAAGTTATCAGCACGGACGTAATTAATTAATGTACAGGCGATGCCAGCAACAATTAGATAAATAACTAAATTTATACGTAAACCTAACTTAAGTACTACTAAAACACTAGCAGCTATGCTGAATGCTTCAACCGTTCCAGCGATTATCTTCAATTAAAAAAAAGTTAATATGAAAATTAATTTAATTAGAATTTAGATTCATACCACATTTAAATAAATATCTCCACCAAGTGATCCCATGTGCAAAGTTATTCCAAAATAAAGGAGAATAATTGAGAACCAAATGATTGCCAATAAAGCTGTCGTTCGTTTGTATCCTTTTTGGAATAAGTCGAAAATTGATACTCGTACACGTGGACCTGAATCTGATGTTGATGATAAAATCTTTTCTAAATTCGTTGGGAGTGAAATTCCATTCCATTTGCCAGCCTTCTTAATCATTTCTGATAATTCACATGATCGTCCACGTGAGAGAAGCCATCTAAATTAATACCAATCAATTAGTTATTCCTTTGAAAAAAATCTTAATTAGACATTACCTTGGTGACTCAGGGAGAAATGGCCAGATCATTATAAGGAATAATGTTGGTGTTGTTATCACAAACTGCATTGCTCGCCAATTGTACGTGATGTATGAGATGAATGCGCATATGATATAAGCTCTATGAAAACATTAATTTATTGATTACTGAAAGCTTTCAAAAAACAAAACTTTTGCTAGTTATCATACATTGCCACCGGAAGTATATTCAGAATTCCAATAATTGTTCTCCATTTCCCGCTCACAAGTTCAACACATAAAACAAACGAAACAACAACAACAGCCATACTTGCAAATCCGATAATTACCCTTCCAATCATATACATCTCTATGGATTCACAAAATCCCAAAAGTGTTCCTAGATTGTTAGTAACGAGAAAAAAATGTGTGATTTAATTGTAATTAAGAAAACTTCTAACTGAGAAGTTAAATTGATGCTGTATGCTCAATAAATTGAAAGGATTTCTGAGGAAAATCTATGATAATAGTATTATCTAAAGTTCATAGTAAATGGATAATAAATGATTGAATAACAAAGGTAAAAGTTCCTTAGTTCGTTCACTGTTTAGGGTATTCAGTTTGATGATATGGATAGAGAATCAAACCGTAGGTCAAATAGATTGAAACAGGGATGTAGCCGAATTGGCTGAATGTGTATGATGTGGGTTACTTGGTAGCCCTTAACGTAAGCTAAACCCAAGTCATCTGGACTAACGTATTATACTTATTTTTGTACTAAAATTTGAATTTTATTTGTGAACAAAATCCGTTACAAAAGTGTGTCCGTAAGAAAAATACAGAAAAAATAGGAAAATTTAATGTTATTCTCAAAATTTTCCCTTCAAATTAAACTAAATAATAATAAATTATTAATAACATTATCCAAATCTTGCAAATTAACTGTCATATTGATGGGAGAAATAGATAATAATTTTTAGTACTTATTGACCTTGGAATAGTCGCTGAAATTTCAAATTCTATCGAGAGGACTTGGTGCTATACAAGACATATTTGATAGAATCCTGTAGTTAAATGGCACACGGCGTAAAAAAGGCGAAAAATAGTGGCACGAAGACGACGTAAGGCTTGCGTGAACCTGAGTTTCATCGAATCCAACCACATGCTGGATTGATGAACCTATTCATCGCATTTTTTACGAAGTGTACCATTGGGGGTGATGTGGTAGTATCTTCTGCCACTCAGCCATTATTAGTAGCTGTCCATAGACTCAGTTTTTAGCAGCACAGAATCAAATGTTCCGCGTCCCGTTTTGGACCAAAATTTCCAGTTATTGCAAAAACTTCAGGAACATTTCTTAGACAGTACTAAAAGTTGCCAAAAATTGTTAAAAATACTATAAATTTCAGACTGTCTCGACCTTTCAAGGTTGAAATCAAGAATAAACATTGTGGAACTTGCTTAACTTTGACCAATCCCTCATTAAGTCCTATGTTATCCAGCTATATGTAATTTCAGCTCATGTAAGTCTCGTAATAATAATTCAAAAACCTGGATAATTGAATAACAGTGGATACTCTAATTTTCTCGATTTATCATCAATATAATCACATAAAAGATTATTATCGTTCCATACAGAGTTGGGTATCATTTGAGCTAGTGAATTATTAAATTGAATGCAGCACGACGCATTATAAAAATTTATTTTCGAACTCTGTATAATCATATAATACTACGAGTAAACAGTAAACGATAGAGAGAGAAAAATGCTTATGTTGAAGTGGTCGATAAAGTTTAGCAAAGAAACTTTAACTCAATAATAAATAAGTCAATGAAACTAATCAAAACTTTTCTATCTGATAATGTATAACCGAGGAAATAGAGTAGCTTATGAGAATTTTATATCGTTAAATATTTGTTTACGTAAGAATTAAATGCTTCCCATTAAGTATGCCTTAATTAATTTGATGCAAAAAAATTAAATTATTCACATTTAAATTATATTTCCACGTCGCAATAATTGATGAAAATTTGATTACAACTATTTCCACATATTTTTTTAAAAAATAAACGATTGAACGATATTGGTGACGCATCGTTGGATGTCGACATTTTTATTTATTCAATTGCTGTGAGAAAAATGTTTTTCAATTCATAACAAAAGGTGTTCTAATTGGCTTTGTCATAAGGCTTATTAAAACATTGTTTACAAACTGACATGTGGAAGTGAATGCCAAGCATTTTTCCTCTATTTGAAGTTATTTTTTATTGAGCATAGATGGGGTCGTTCACTTATTACGTTCGCTTTTTAGGGGGGAGGGGGGGTCTGAGATTTTGTAACAGGTTAATAAAGGAAAAAAAATTCTTGGAAAATTTGTAACAAGGGGGGAGGGGGGTCTAAAATTTCGTTTTTTTGCGTAACGTAATAAGTGAACGACCCCGATAATCATCAATATTCAATTTTTTTCTTCAACAGCACTTAAGGGCGCTTGAATTATTCATAACTTCTAATTAGTTAGCACTTCATACCTGTAACAAGTTGAATTGTTGCAAAGACCATGAGAGTATGTTTTCTTCCATATTGATCACTTATCCATCCACTTGAAACTGATCCAAGACCAGCGCCTGTGTGTGAATTTCTCATTAACAACATTGTTAGTCCAAAATTATCAATTAAATATTTTACCTGCCAAAAAGCAAGACTCAACAACACTCGACAAATATCCTTTATCACAAACCAATCCCCATTCGGATATAATTGTCTTTCCAATAAGACTCATGTCGAACTCCCATGATTTACATGCTATGAGATTCGATGTATTTGCATGATGTAAGTAATTTGTAATGTTGAACGAATCCAGATCATCGTACGGAGCATTAACCATCGAGCAGTGATTTACGGGTTGGGTTAAATTCTTCCACGTCTCAACGGATATCATTTTCAGATGATCAGGTCGTGAACACCAGAAATCTTTTGATGCAGCCTTAATTTTGTGATGAGGAAAGAATAGAAAATGGAATTTGACCTCTAGAGATGACTATCGTATTAAATTTATTATTTATTTTATAACAATACATCCAAAATTTGTGAATGCTTTTCTCTCACACCATTTACCGCAACGCACTCTTTAGAGGTTGTTTCGACTCTCACATTCATTGACATGTAAAAGTTTGTCTTGAAAATTACTCTCAAGGACCATTGTTAGCTTTTTTTTCGTACTGTTAATGAATCTTTTTTCCATCACATGCAATTTATTTTGCACACAATATTAACAGCACTTGTTGAGCCAATACACAAATTTAGATATTAGATTTATGCTAGAACAACAAATTAACGTCAACAAGTCTAGATAGATAGGTGACACATAATCTTAATCATTTACTCTATATCGCATAAATTGACTCTTATTTATTTAATAAGTAAGCGAACAAGTAACTTAGGAAGTATATCTGAGCTGTTTGCTATAAAGAACAAGTGAAACAAATATTTTTTTGTTCTACTGAGAGATATTTGTATAATAAATTATGTTAGTTAGACGACGTATAGACAGAATGATGAATGACTCTAAATAAGTTTATTGCACGCGGGAAACAAAGCAAATTTTCCAACTGTAGCTGTGGGTTAATGGAAATTAAGCTGTTATATTTTTGTTAACAAAAACGTCACCCTTATTGTATTCTGGCAGGTTGTTAAAGCTTTTGTTAATTACTTTGCGGATCTTCCATTTATGATGAATGCTAAATTGTTCAACGGAAATTTATTTGAATCTAAGAAAACATTTGTCATAGTTTCTGTTCTTGTTCAATTTTAACGGTAAAAATTTGAATTTAGTTTAGTCGTAGGAGGCATTTCACATACTTTATACAATTGTAAACTGGCTGTAATAGAAAATTGACAGCAAATAGGGATCAAAAATAGTTAAATAAAACAGAAATCAAGCTACAATTCAATTTTAAAATGCATTCTACCAATGTCTCTTTAATACATACAATAATATTGGTCTCTTAATGACAGCTGTCGAGTTAATATTTAAGCTTGAAACCTACCGCATTTTGACACAAAATTAATCAAAAATATGTTTTTGTTCTAACGACTGCAAATTGAATTTAAAAGCTTTTGCTTATTAGCCACAAAAAAGTTAATTACATGGGTGTGAAAAAATTTAATTGAGGATTTTTAAACATAAATCAGCTCAAGATTATAGATTTGTTTCTCTAACAAGCTCAATAAGAACATACAAGCAGAGAACAGCAAGCAATGGTAATTAAATTCAGCTATTAAAATAAAAAAAGTCGTGATGCTGTGGATTGTTCAGTATATAATTTTTAGATTATTGAAATTATTGAAACTGTTGGGTAATCACTGGAAATGCTTGGATATCTAAGCATGCTTCTTTAAATTTATTTTGATACTTAACTTAGGGGGGGGGGGGGTAATACTAGCCTAGCAAATATAACGCATAATATATTTCAGAATCCAGTCTTTAACTTTAACAATCTATTAGAAATAGAAAAAATATGAAATCTAAACCTGATTCAAATAATAGATTGGCATATTTTGATTATTTCGCTAATCGACCTCCATACGCAAAAAAACATATGTCCTACATAAAAAATGGGAATGCTTGTACTTGATAGAACAGACTTTAAAGCCAACGCTTAAATCAACTTGGGATTTTAGAATGTTTATATTGCTTCATGTGGATTAACAGTTGAAATTAAAATATCCTTTCGCTTTTTGTTCTGTACTTTGTGCTAATAGACATCAATTGATATGCAAAGAGACGGTCAATTTGAATAAAATTGAGATTCATCAAAACTACTCATTTGCTTATGAATTGTGTCAGCAGCATTTAAAATTCTTAAATTGTAGGTTAAAAAGTATTCAGTAGATTAACAAAGACTTGAATGACAACAAAATTGAAAAGGAACATGTATGGAAATAACAATGTTATTAAGGAATAGAAACCAATTATTTTATGAATATATATCATAACAATTTCAATATTATTTTTCTATAAGTGACTAAACCTTTGAATCTATAAATATGGAAATCTTAAATGCAACTCCAATATTCCTAGAAAACATTACTTATATTTTTTGTATAAGGCATAATTCACTTTATGACAAGTTGCTTTATTTCCCAGCTGATCACTACATTGCACATAATAAAATAAATGTTATAGCTTAGCGTCATGTCTTGTTAATATGCAAAAAGTGAATTTTATTTGTTAGAAGTTTGTAATTCATTTAAATATGGGAAACACATAATAACTATTAATGAAGATCGTTTGTGATAAAAAAATAAAGTAAAGCTTATGGCAGGGGAGTAGCCAAGGGGTTGTCCATAGGTGTCCTGGTACCCCCTCGAGATCAAAACTCAATACAAATTTTTTTTATTTTTAAACAAAAAATTAAATTTTTTACAATAAAAGGTTGAAGACTACTCAAAATCAATCTCAATGTCTAATGAATTATATTTCAATGATTGTTCAAAAATAAAAGGAATTGGGCCCCCTCCCCACTTCAAAAATCCTGGTTACACCTCTGGCTAGCATTTAGGAAATTAAATAGAGACACAAACTAGTAAGCATTTCTATAAATTATTTTTACGTCCATTCATGACCTTCAAATTTAAAAAAATGTATACAACTTCCAGTATTTCAAGATCACATTTACAGTTAAAAGTAACAGCGGCACTTTTTCTTCTAGCTTAGCTATGCAACTATTACATTTGCCGGTAACATGTGCAAACTTACTTACACTTTCTAAATTACCGTGTGTAATTGTGCTCGTACGAAAATGAATGATTATTTATTTTTTTAAGCGCGCAAAATTATGATAGGTCAGTGCAGTGAATAGCATTTACTATGTTTCTGTATCTATTTAGGCAAAGAATTTAGTTTATAATCTCATTATCATAAATGAATTTTCCTAATTTAAAGCAATTTGCCTTGACACTACTCGGACTACTTCCTGTCTTTATCCAATCAACAATTTTATTTTATTTTCTAACGTTTACTTAGTTGGAGAAGAATGATTGAGTAGACTTAGATCTGCTCTGGTTTTTTTAGCGTTACAATATTGTATGCTTGATATATTTTTTAAAATGAATCTTTTTTTGCGCACTTAATTCAATTAAATGTAGTAATTATTCGGCCATTCTAGATTCATGGAATCGTAATTAAAGTGTGAAATCGAAATTAAGCAAGAAATATTAATATTTACATTACTTATTATTACTATTCGTTATGCGTTCAATACATTAATTTTGATTAGATTTTTCAAGCCCCAGTTTATGATATTTTCTCATAAAGAAATGACGATTGAGAATTGCATCATATTCATTCGACTATTTTGAATTTGGATTAATGCACTGTCATTGTTGAATATGCAAATTGTAATTACTACATTAATAAGGTAATGTGATGTTTAGTTCTTAATTACTCGCAAATAGCATTTTTATATATTTTGATCGAAATAATTAAATCAACGAAGCAGAAGTAACACTTTTTTGGCAAGGCTATTTCGCGAAAGTAAGCATAATAGTGCTAAATTACTTGACCTTATCGACATTGGCTTTGGCTTACCTCTTTTCGACAGCGATGATTTGTGAGAGAGCAAAACATTAAACTGTGGCAATCACATTGGCGGTTTTTAATAAATTAAAGCTTTAAATCAGATTTTGCAGCATTAAAATTAGATCAAGAACCATTTACATTTTGTATTTGAATTTATTAAATGTTTTGTAATTCCATTGCAGTTCAATGAAATATTAATTTATTACATCCATCTAAAATTCTTTTTTTATTATTATTATTTCAACTTATTTAAGTAAAGCTTTCGGTTTATTAGAAAATTCCAAAATGCACAATCCGTTCTGCAGAACAGTTACTGGTTTCTAAAAATTCGTTTGGAATTTATGCAAACTAGAGTTGTTATAATATTATTATCTCTGATTTTATATTCATTGAGTTTCGGAATTGTAAATTCAGATTGAGTCAATTTTCTATTTATTTTATTATTGTTATTCTTACAAAATAACTACTGGACAATGCTTCTCTTAAAATTGTGAGCTATTATAAATTTTTGGTGTGGATCCCTGTCACATTGACATCACTCTATCAGGGGTGTAGCCAGGTAGAAGTCCAAGGGTGACCCCCCTCAGATGACATTAGACAAATTCAAAAAAGTCTTCTAAAAAGCCAACAAAATGGTCATACTTGTAGAATCTAATATGCTGTCTAGTTACTCGCCCGTCGAGAATCACTAACCGGGTGTGTCGAGGAGCACAGTAACTGACCTACATATCCTTACCATAGATACCCATGGAATTTGGAGGTTTCGACTACACCACAAAAATATTAAACTATTCTCACTGAACAAAATTTTATCCATAAAACAATTGTTTCGAATTTTAAGATGACAAAGAAATAAACAGAAAATAAAATACCATTTTAGTATTTTCTGTTATTCCTCATTTCAATTTTTTTTAAAAAACAACAACCTTGTGTCAATATATTATAATTCAATTGTAAACAACTCTTTCTCTTCTAGCTAAGGATTTTTATGGTTTTTATTTCTTTCCGTATTTCTTTGAGGTGAACTTCTTAATTAAAGGTTTATCGATCTTTTTTGTAGTGTGATACTATTTCAATTTCTTGTGATTTGTTAAGCATTTTTTTTTGGATGAACCCAGAAGCGTAGTCAGAATTTACTTGTCATTCAAAATCCTTTTGCAAATTCATATATTTTTTTGCAAAAAACGAGCTATTTTTTTGAATTTTTTATCCTAACTCATTGGCTATGCCACTGGATAGACTAATCAACTATTTCATCTATTTAGTTGATAAGAGATGCTTGAATCAGAAAGTAATTTAAATATTTTTTGCCTTATTAAAATTTTAAGAATTCAAAATATTTGTCTTTTACTTGCAGTTTAAAAAGTGAAGTTTAACTTAATTTTATGGTTTATTAAAAAAATTAAAATTGTTGCAATAAGAGAAATTCTGTACTGTTCTATTTTAAAATATATATTACTGTATATGAAAAAACAACAGAAATCTGTAATACTTTCTTAAAAAGTATAATTTTTGAGAAGAATGAGTATTCAGAAATTTTTATATGGACAGAGAATCAGGAATTGAAAGTTTTTGATGTAGAATTTTTTTTAAAAAAAACTACTTCAATTATAGAAACAATTCTACTAAGAAGATCACAAGATAGAAACTTAATTTACTCTTTATTCAATGTTTTTATTCAATTTGAATTTCAAAAATTATTCCCACTCTAACATACAAATTTGTCGCAGCATGTCTAAACGAATTAAAATAAAAAATTCATTTTCCTAGTTTTAAAAAAAATTGGACAGATGTTTGAATTTCTTGAGATTGGTTTTGACGAATTTTAATCTATATAGATTGATAGTAAGCGACAAATGAATAATTATAAATTAATTAGAAGTTATTAAATTTTAAAGTCTAGTGAATGGCAAGTATCACATTACAATCTGCATAATGCAGAACTATTAGAACTTGTTCTGATTAGAATATTAAATTAACGATTATTTTCTATACTTAATTAAAATTAAAATTTCCTGTAAGTCATTGATAATTAAAGTTTTAAAATTACGCAATCCAGAAATTCAATTTTATTTCAAATTTTTTAAAACTATTAAAGCGGATTTTCGGTCAAAAATGCATCATAAATGTAAATAAAAGTATGTACGACAACTTAATTATAACTTCCATTATCACATTTGTGAATTTAAAAAAGCATTTCCACTATTTACAGCATTTTCGCTGTTTACATTGTTAAACTTTAATTCTACACCTGTAATTAAGGTGAAATACTTGTTGATAAGATTATAATGACATATATTTTAATAAAAACTTAACTAGCAACGTTTTACTAATTATTGTGCATGTAAAGTACTAAATTATTTTGAGAGATGAATTTTTTTAAAGGTTCTAGAAAATTACTATATTTTTTAAATTTTTATTTTTTTTAATTCTTAAAATTTTTTAATTTTGTTAATTTTCTACGAATTTTTAATTTTCTAATTTTTTAAAAATTTCCAATCATTTTGATCATAATTTTTGTTTACTTTTTGAAATCATAAAGCGAATAATTACTGCTTAATATAAGTGGATGTATAATTCAGAAGGCCACTGATATAATTTTCATTCTTTTCCATAATGTACTTCAAAAATATATATATTTTTAAAAAATAAACATAAACACTTGTGAAACTTACTTGAAAGACTAAACAGAAAATATGAAACGTGGTTGGAAATTGATAAAGACACATGATGACGGCCCAGAATAATTGCCATGGGCCAATGTGTCCTATTAATTCAGATATCACATCACTATCACCATCATCACTATCATTCGCATTCGTCACTAACTCGACACGGCTATTGAGGTTATTATTTCCATTAATTGTAAAAATACTCGGCGTCTCAAAAGATTTTAAATTATTTATTTCCAATTTATTTGATAAATATCTTGGCTTTTCATTTTCATTAATATTATTCCGATTTTCATCCTCCATCGTGAGCTTTAAAATTACAACTGAATAGTCGAACAAATTTTCTTTAATATTTTATTGAAGCTTAATGTTGCTGTGTATTAGTCTTGCCTCATATCGACAAATTAATATAATATTATATTTTTTCTAAAGTTTCAACTTCACTACTGCCGACTAAGTATGCGAACGGATAGAGTTGTTGCAAACACACGAGTATAAAAAGGCATCGCAATGTATGTTTGTATGTATATGCACATGTGATATAAATATTTTTTAAAAAGAAATATGTGAGCGAGCGGGAGCTTTTTTTCTCACTTGCTGTTGTAGCTGGAATAACACATTCTCATAATAATAGAATTATGAAGTGGAAAAAAGGATTGCGGTTGAGATTGATATTGATTTATGGTATTGCTATTTCCTATTTGATTTATTGATTTCCTTATTATTTTTCATCTCTTTTCAACTTTTTTTATGACGTCAACTTTACCTTCATCTGTTGATAAGTTCAACATATTTATTTATGCATTTTCCATGACTTTTCTGCTCATTGATTTTTGCTCATAAATTTGCAATTTCAATTCTTGTCATGCTAATTGGCTTCAAAGTAAAATATGAAAATGGGTTTGAGGTTTTTTTTTATTTTGACAATTGTTTCATTTTTTCTCACACTATGAAATTTGTTTTAGCTTTTCCATAAAATAAATAGACAAGCCATGTCTATTAATTATTTTAAAAATCACTAAAATCTAATATCGTGATTCTAATACTTAGCATGAGAGACTCCACCACTCATACTGAATTTGCTCAGTACTTCGGTTAATTGAGAGAAATAAATACAATTATGGCATAAGTATCTTGTTAGTAGTTTATTTGATTGCGACACATCATGACTATGAACAGTATTTTATTAGGAATTCAAACCATTTGTTCGAAAAATTTAAATTGCTTAAGTTTATCTCAGGGGGACAACCATTTATTGGAAAAAGTCATTTTTCTTTTTCAACCAACCACATTTTGTGTAATAGTTTTGAATCCTTGAATATTTCCTGGTTGAAAATGTGTCAGAATATCTCATATTATGGTTCTGCTCAAGATAAAGACTAGAAAATTTCCACCAAGTGGTTTTCCCCCTGGTTTATCTTTAAAGTTCTTTTGAAATATCTGAAAGTTTTTAATTAATTTATTTGCATTAAATATGCATTGGGCATATGGGTATGTGCATGCATTTGACTTAAAACTAATTTATTTTGTAAATTTTAGATCGCTTAAATTTTCTTTTATATTTTTGTAAACTAAAGTTACTTGATGGTACATAGATGTGGTCCAATTTTTTTTCCTATCTTTAAAAATAAATTCCTCAAAATCCCCCAAAAAATTTAAATTCAAAAATATGTTTGAAAAATTTTGAGGGAGGGTGTCCTGACCATGGCTGCTCTTTTGATAACGATCCCCTACAGTACGGACGTAGCTGAAAAATTTCGAAAAATGAAAACTTTAAAAAAAATTCTGGTGAGGGGGGGCACCTACTCCCCTTATATCTCTTTGGGTTCCCAATCCGAAAATCCAATGCTCATACAAAAAATGAGTAACGGAAAGATAAATTATTTTTCTATGAAAATCTTTGGCTAGATCCCTGATTCTTTAAAAAAAATTTATAGTATTCGCCAGGGAGGGGTTTTGGGGGTCAAACCCCCTACCCTTTTTGAGAAATTTTTTCAATTTGCTAAGGTTTTTTAAGAAAAAAATCCTAAAACCCTTTAAATTTTCCCTTCCATACAGAAATATTTCAAAACCTCTCTCTCGAAACGCCCCTGGTATTCGCATTTATTCATTATTGATGGACATATTTTCAGTCAGTGATACAACCAACGATGTAAAACAATCAATAAATTGGAAATATTATTATGAAAACAATAATTATGTGAATTGATGCGAGGTAACAACTTGCATTTGCTTAAAGACAATAGTTATTTAGAGTTTTACCATAAATGAATATAGTGGTTCACAAGGTGTGTACCTCGAGCAGGGTCGTAGCCAGGGGGTTGTCCTTAGGTGCCCGGGCACCCCCCCTCGAGATCAAAATTCCATACAAACTTATTTTTTTTATTTTTAAACCAAAAAATTAATTGAAAATTACTCATAGAATCAAACTTAATGACACTAAAAAAGTGTAAAAACTTAATAAAAAGGTTATATTTCAACGATTTCTTCACTAATGTGCCGTAAGAGTTTCAAAAAAGATATAAAATTTAAATTATATTGACATTTCATATTTCAACTTAAATAAAAAAAAATAATTTTTCAAAAGGTTAAAAATTAGAAAATGATAATTTAATATGTATCAATTTCTTAATTATATCCTCCATACTTGTAAAATTTTCATGAAACTAAGAACCTGGAAAAACTTTGTCAAAATTCAAGTAAATTCTACTCACATTTGTTTTTTGATATACGTATTTTATTTATAGACATTTAAAAATATTATTTTTTGTAATAGCCATAACAGCTCTAAACATTTATCAATATATTGCCAAATGTAACGTTTATGATTTTTTTGTTGCTCAACATATATAATTTTCTTTTTACTTTTCTTAACATTATTAAATTTTTATGATGAATTCGAAGTTCCTTCTTTAATATAACTTATTTATGTTTATAGACTATATCGCTAACGTTTTTTTAAAATTATTTGATAATTTTTTCTCTCTATATTATCAACATTTATATCTTATATTTTCGGCTAATTTATGGCACCCACATTCAAAGAAACCAACAGTCTACTGTCAGTGTCGTTTATGGATGTCAACAAAAAAAACCATCTATTCAGTGTCATTGGCCGATGATTGAATGCAAGAAAAAAAGCAAAAGTAACTCTTTACTAACCTCGTAAATCGTTAGTGACACGAAACGGAAGTGGATGCGCCAAATATAGCCGAATGTCAACTTTGTTGCAAATCAAAGAATAAAGCAAAAATGAGATTATTTGGTGTAGCGATTTTATAACTTCTTCGTAAATGCATTGATGTAATATTGATTTCCATTATATTTTTTACTACACGAATGGCTTATGACTTTGTCCTAAGTACAAAACAGATTGATATTTTTTTCACTATTTACGAATTTTTTCTTCCTTTTTTATAACATTTTTCAATTTTTTTCCTATTTCAATTTTAAGTACTGTTGAAAGCAGCGGTGCAAATAATTTTCATTTTCTACTTTATTATGTGTAAAGAGAAGAAAATTAATGTATTTTGTTTGCAATATTTGGTTTTATTTCCTTTTCTATTTCTTGACCGTTTGGTAATAAACTTAAAAAATATTTACTGAGAGGAAAAAAATTTTGCGGCTCAAAACTGCGGTGATTTTATGATTTTTTTATTATTTATGGCTATTGAATTGTTTTAATTAGAAAATCAATACCTTCAATTTTCATACTTTAATTCTGCTTAATTAAACAACTTGATTCTCAAAAAATTAATTGAAAGCTAAAAACTACGTGAATTTTCGCATAAATTATTTGTTTTGAGGAAGAACATTTTGAATTAACTAATTTAGTAATTCATTTATTAAATGGTTTTAGAAACAGACTTGCTTGAACTCGGTGAACATTAGTATTTTTTAAAAAGCTGAATAATTATTAAAACTGTTTTATAAAAACTTCAAAATTGTATCGTTTTTGAAAAATTTTTTAAATTCAGAAAAAGTTTAAAATATTTTTTTTTGGAATCTTTAAATACCTTTTTTAAATTTTAAAAAAAGTTTTTAATATTTTAAATTTTATTTATTTGTTTTTTAATATTTTATTTATTTATTTTTTAATATTTTAAATTTTATTTATTTATTTTAAAGGTTTATTAGCAACAAAACATAGCATTATTTTGAAAACAAATAAGACATGACTTGGACATGGCATTGAATTGTTTACTGTAAATTATCAGCTTTTTAATTACTTATTAAGAAATGTATATTCTCAAATTATCATCAAATTAACCAAATAAAAGTGCTAATTAAGCCTGTCAACAAAAGTTTTTCCCTCTCAGTTAAAAATTATACAATTTTATTTAGCTAATATGCTTTTTTGGACCAGCCAAATAAAGTTTCTATTTAAAAAGTTTACAAAAGATGATTGTAAAATGATAAAAAAAAATTAAATGCACTAAATATTTTCTTTTAGTTTTTGTGATTGCTACTATCGATGTGTTTATCTGTCTACAGATTGAGCTTTTGTGACTATTTTAAATATGCACTATTTAGACATATTATGAACATAAAAATGTGGATTATCTAGTACTTTTCATTTTTTTGCCAAACTGAAAGAGTTGTATTAGCTATCTTGAGCGGGATGCTAACTTAAAATTGCTCTGTTGGGTCCATTTTGTAATTATTGAAAATTCTTGTCCTTTCCTTGGTACCGAGAAAGCCTGTCGCATCGTAAGAAATGTTGAAAATAGTGTCCCCAGACCGACGTGCAGTTGAATGTCACGCTGGCCTCTGGTAGTCTAAGAGTAGAGCCTAAGGGGAATACCCTGGATCTGTTGGGTACCTAAGTGGTACACTCTTGGATATACACTAGGGTATGCACTAGTGTTATCCTAATCAATACCTTTGGGGTTACCCTAGGGGGCTACCGAGCAAATGACCTCTGGGAACACTGTTTTTCACCTCTTTTATGCTTTTATGCCGTGTGTCATTTGGGCTAGTTAGAGGCATCAGGGATTACATCCCTACTCTTGAATTTAAATTGGAATTTTTTTCTTCATGAAAGAATCAAGATAGAATCTTAAATTACACTTTATGATCCCTAGTCACAGGAACTCCTTCCCAAAAAATGTCAGATGCCCCAACATAGTCTCTAAATTACCAAATGTTGAAAAAAAAATTATGACCACAAATTCCAACAGGTCAATTTCACGTCAGCATGCTCAAGTATGTCTACCAAATTTTGATATAGATCCAAATGAATCCCTTATTCATGACTTGTTTTTTTAAACAATTACTAATATCGACTTTCAACGATTATTTCCTTAGAATATAGTAAAAAGCATTTCACATGAAGTATGTTGTTGATTATGAAGATTAATTTTAAATAGAATTTCCCATATTTTATCAATTTTCTTTTTATGAACACCGAAAAGTTTGCTTTTCACCTAATTTCTAAATTTTTTATAGGACATTAATTAATTTCAATTTTTTTAAAAGATTATAAAATAATGCCTCAATTTTTTTCTCTTACTTTAATTGACAACTTTAAATTTTTCGTTGAATTTTTCTTTTAAATTTTTTTTCTCCACGCGATGCAAGGAATAATTTTCGTTTTGATTCTGCCAGAAAAATTTAATTTTTGTTTTGTTAATTTAATGAGACGACATCAAGATCTTTTAAAAGATTTTTACTACATAATTGTGTTGAAGTTCATCAAATTATTAATTTATTTATTTATCTTTCCTCATTCTCCGCCGACGGTTGAGCTTTTCGCTCAAGGGTGTTTGGTATAAACAAAATAATAAATCCTCCGAAGCAACTCCATGCAGTTAAAAGTGTCATCAACCAGTGACCTCCAATTGTGTTCTGTATGATGGAATGAGACAGAGTAACATAGACGTATATGTATAAGTTAATTTAATTAAGGAAACAAATTGAATTATAATATTAAGAATGTTCATTCATCATACCAATTCCGAGAGAGCTGGTGTGAGAATTAGTGCCATGCCAGCAGCTACATTACATGCTCCAACTCCGATGTTTCTAATTGACGTTGGATATAGCTCAGCTGTATAAGTTGGCATTATAGTGTTTCCAGCGCTTATCGTAAATTTTCCTAAACAAAAAGAAATTTTTTTTCTTGTAAATTTTCCTGAGAATAAAATTATTTAACTAACCAATCATGACAAAAGTGATTTTCAACCACAACATGCCGTCATTTCCTTCAAAGATTGCAGCAAGTAGACATGATACTCCCGTTGCAAAGAATGTAGCCGAGAAAAGCCATTTCTTTCCCGTTTTCATGATGATGTACATCGCTATTCCAATAGCTGGAACTTCTACCAGACCGGCAAGTGCCTAATTAAAGAGAGATAGCAATATAAAAATAAATTGAGAATGAATTACTAATTGCATAACTTTAAGTTGCAAAAATAGCAATGTGAATTTTTTTTATAGCTTCCAGTTGTAGCATTTATGTGGAGTAATTTATTGAAAATGTTTTTATTAGATGTTTGTTGTCAGTCTTTACATTGTGGTCAGTTTTAACATTGGAAGGAGACAGTAAATACTAATAATCACAAAAAATCAGTCGACCAAAATACTTTAATGCTACAAAATAATTTAATTGATTTTTTTCCAGGATAATTTACTTCTAAGCTTGTTCTGTTTTTGATCATTTTGTCCTCAGGGGTCAGATGTGTAGTTAAGACTTTTTAATAGGGATTTTAAATTTTTTTGTTTTAATCGTATGAAGGTGCGGAGGGAGGAGTTGACACTAAAACCTCCTTCTGGTAGCCTTTCTTCTTGGTCAGGGGGATATAAATTTTTTTTGGAAGAGTCTTCCGAAGAGATGATATCTGATTTTTGTAATTTTTTGGTGAAACGTCCAAGAAACATCTATAGAAGTGTATTCTTCTTCTTTCTTCTTTTAATTTTCGAACACTCTTTCGTTTTTCGTAAGATTTTTTTCTAATTTTTGTTTAATCACTATTTGTGGGGTCTTTTGGATGATTTTTGATCTTCAGAATATCAACCTTAACATTTTTAGTCGAATATTCACTAACTATGGTATTTTGGACGATATGTTGATAATGTTCCAATTTCAAACTTAAAAAAGTAGGACAAGATAAAATTTCCAAGCTGATTTTTACGATTTTTGATCCTGACAATTGAATAGTTTATAATGAAAACTTAATTTTAATTTTTTTATACTTTTGATTTTCTTCTAAAAAACGAGCCTGCCTCACCAAAAAGTGTGCAGATGGACATCCTAATTGAATATCAGCTTCAGAACTAGAGGAAGAGTTTTCTTCAAAAAAGTATGTCCTTGCCATTCTACAGAATTAAATATTTTGTAGCAAATAGACATTCTTCTGTATTACAAACTTAAAAAATCGACTGACTTACATCTGACTAATTTATAGCATCAATAAAGTTAAAAATCAAATAATCATTACATATAAATTGAATGAGAAATTGATAAACATCCTTAACTTGCAGTTACAAACATTTTTGTTAGTAATTTCTGTTCATTTAAACGTCAAATAAATTTTAAATTAATTTCTTTTTATATATTTTCTCATGTATGAGACGTGAATCGTATTAAGTCATATGAGCAGAAAATTTTTATGTTTTTATTGGATCGCTTCCAAAACAACGGAAGAAGACGAAGAAGAATGGATGTGAAATAGAGACATTAAATTTTTTTGATATGGAAAAAGTTTTTTTATAAATAAAATTGTCATACATTTGTTGCTGAGCAGGTCTTATTGTTAAAGGATTTATTTATTGTTTGTAGCAATTTGCTGTGATGATAATAAAATGAAATGAACTTACACTATTGACATAGATGTTTCCACCGAAACTGTTCATGTTCAGCACAAGACCATAGTAGACGAGATTCTGAATGAAAAATAAGTTAAGGAAGGGAAAAATCAATGTAAACCATAAATCACCATAAATTGGGGCATCTTCTGTATTCTTACCATTGTGAACCAAATACAAAGGAAGCAAAACGTTACTAATCGTAGATATTTTGTACGAAAGAGTTCACTGACACCAGATTCTGATTCCTCATTGCACGGTGGCTTCAAAAATTTATCGAGATTTTCTGGTAGTTCACGACCGTTGAATTTGGCAGCTTTTTGAAGCACTTCCTTCACCTCACTTATTTTCCCCTTACAAAGTAGCCATCGTGGACTTTCAGGAACCACAAACCTATATAAAATAAAATATTTGTTTATACTTGACGGTTGATTTATGCTGTGATAACAAAAATAAAACTATTTCGTCATTATTTGTCACCATAAATTTCCTTCTTCCTATTCTGCAGATTATTTCCGACCATTCTGTCTTGAATATCTCAAACATCTGTTCTTACTATTTTCACTCATCTGAATTTTATCGTCGGCTCTTTATTTGTAAAATGAACACTTTTTTTTGATAATTTTTCGTCATCGTACTTAAATACGAGATGAGAAGAAAAATTGGAGAGGAAGAAAATTAAATACGTGAAATTCTTTTCTTTAATAATATGTTCTGTATTGGCTGTCGTCCAATTCGCATATGTTTATCGCGGAAAAATTTTAACACGCGTCATTTACGACACAAAAAAAGAAAGGCTTATGATTATTACTTTTATCATATTTCTCTCGTCGTAATAGTGCTGTGCAAAAAAAAGAAAGAAATGCCGCGTCGAGGGAAATAAATATTCAAAGAAAAAGTAAGCTCATAAAACAGTCTAGTCATAAATTTTGCTTTCACTGAACGAAGCACTGAAGGATGAATTTTAAAGACGCGATGAAATAAGTGTGAAATTGTCATTTAATTTCATTAAAAAAAATTCATGCAAATATTGCTACGGTGGCAGACAAACTACACCATTTAACTCATTTCCACTCACGTCCTCATAATGAGACTTGTCGTTTTGTTTACAGTAGACAGAGAAAACATTTACTATGAATGAGTCGAATGAAATATGAACTAAACTGAAATACCTTTGTGTATTTAGACATAGTAAATGTATTTTTAAAACCTACAAGCTTAAAAAAATTCTTGGGTATCTTTGTTTTGAACAGCTGAACTCCTTCAGAACATTTGAGTTGTTGAAGGTCAGTATGGTTATTTTCATAGAAATAGCTGTGGATGGATATTTGGTCTTATCTCAATCTGAAGATAGTCTAATAATTTGCCATACTTATTAGTTTATGAATTAGTAACTTATCGACTCAATATTTTGAAAATAACTTAGAAGAAAGGTAAAAAATTTATGGAATTTACATATTTTGTGACTATAGTCCCCAGCTGGGAATTGAACTTGGTATAGCCAGAAATTTTTTTGGTTTTGGTTTTTGTAGGTACTCATATATTTTTACTTTTTGTTAATTTTAACGGTATAAGAATATTTAAACTCTTAATTAGAGCTTCGGAAAATAATTTAGCAAAAAAAATGTTTTTCAGAAATTATTTTGGGTCTGGACCTCTTTTGGACCCCTGGAACTCGGTCTCTAAAAACAGGATCTTTAGTTTCTAGTGTACTAACTTATCCATTCTTCTTGAGCCACAATGAATATATTCACATTACATGAATCCTATTACGTAACCCAAAAAAAAAAGAATTTTTAGACCCCCCTCCCCCCTTTTCACAAATTTTCCATGAAGAAAAATTTCCTTTGTTTGAACTGTCACAAAATCTCTGACCAGAGTTACGTAATAAGGCCCCTAAGGGGTCGTTCACTTATTACGTTACGCAAAAAAAATGAAATTTTGGACCCCCCTCCCCGCTTGTTACAAATTTTCAAAGAAAATTTTTTTGCTTTGTTTGACCTGTTACAAAATCTCAGAACCCTCCCTCCCTCCCCCCTAAAAAGCGAACGTAATAAGTGAACGACCCCTAATTAAGTTGTGTATTTCCGGACATGTAAACAGCCAGGTGAGATTAGGGGCATCAATCCCCCATGAAGCATATTGCATGCTTCTTTTTTTCTTCAATTTTCTACAATCTTCATGATAAACCCCTAAAATCCCTCCAAAACTTTTCATTTCATGCCAAAAAAACTCCAAAATTTACTGTCCCCCCTGAAGAGTTTCTGTCTTCGTGTCTGTTCCTATATTATCACGAATCAAAAAATCCATATTACGAACAACTTTCTAAAACTAAATCACTTTATTCAACACACACAAAAAATGTAAAATGGAACCTCACAATTTTAGACATTTCATAAAACATTCATTAAACGTTCTTCCTCAAAATGAATAATTCAAAATGCACTTTTTCCCTCAACAAAGTGTCAACTTTAAAATATTTACTACGTTTGTAACAATTTCATTCGTTGCATGTTACAATCTATTTTTGTAACGGCACGCGAATATAAGTAGCTGTTTTTTTTGCAAATTGTAAATGAAAAGGAGAGAAAACATCGCTCTATTTTAGTCATGGTACATTGTAGACATCAGAAAAAAGAAAGAAGATGAATAAATCTCTTTGATATATCACATTTTTATTTGTTTGGCGGTACGGAATTAAACATTGTGAAAAGAAGAAGAAGAAGAATTGGCAAAATGCAAACGCAAAGCTTATAGCAATGAATGAATTTATACTCACCATAAAAGACATAAAAACACGCCGGGCAATCCTATACATAGTTGTAAATATTTGTAATCTTGTGTTAAGTAAGCGATGCCTGATATCATGATGTAAGAAAGTGGCAGTGGGAACAAGTTGTACATTCCAGCAATTGTACGCCAAATTCCATCCACATACTCAATCGCCAATATTAGTCCTGAATATGTCACAGACACTGATGCAATGCCTAATAGAGCTCGTAGTACTAAATAAAGTTCAAATGATTCCACAAAAAATAATGCAAGACCTGTCGATGCCACAAAGAGAAAAGTTCATTATTTGAGGATTTGTTGAAAATTGGAAAAAAAGAGAAAATTTATGGAAATGTAAAAAGCACAAACCACAAAGGACATGTAAATTCATGTACGAAAGGAATCAAAATATTTACCGAAAAATGATTGAAATACAGCCGATATGAAGAGCATCTTTTTACGTCCGAATTTATCAGACAACATCCCAGAGACAAGTCCTCCTGTTGCAACACCAATGAGAAATATCATTTCGGCTACAATCTTAAGATATTTCTTCTCGCATACTAAATTCCATTCACTACTCCATGTATTACCCAAGCTATCTGTCATGTTATATTCCCAACTGTGACATTGTACCATTGGTGTAAGATTATTATTTTGGACTGTGAATCCTTCTTGCTGGTAAATTAAAAATTTTATTAAGATTTTTTTAGAAATTTGATTAAAAATTGTAAAAGTTTGTGTGTTTGAAGTTAGGTGTGGCTGTTAAGTGGCGTTGTATGGGATTTATTGAGTTTTTCAGACATCGTCTGGAGCCAAAACTCCCTTGCTACATCGTAAGGATGGGAAAGTATCTAATTTTGCACATTATTTAGACAATTAGATCTAAATTAACGTGGAATTAGCCTGAATTAACATGCCAGGCTGCAACTCCTTTTATCTATCTGAATGGCTGCCTTCTAATTGACATAATCGTCAAAGCATCTTGACATGGTAATTTTCATTACTCATTGTCGCTCGGAAGAAGATAGTCCTCAAAAAACTCAAGCATGAACATCTGCTTGCTTACTTCAGCCACTCCTGGATCAACCAAAAATATGACTACTCACATGAATTTGTTGCAGCGACACAGAAGTCCAATCATAATCGTAGATTTGACAATTTTCTGAAGAATTTGATATTGTACGCCATGCGTTAATACTTGTTAAGTTGCTCTCAACTTGTAAGTGTTCAGGTCTTTTACACCAAAAATCTTTGTCTGCTGCCTTTAAGGATAAATTATTGGATTTAGTTTTGTTATAGTTCTGAGTCGTTCGTTAGCAGCAATTTGGAATGGACTTTGTAGAAAGTTGTGAGTAAAAATCTTCAAAACTTCAACAACATTTGTTCCAAACTGCTGCTAAATTCCAACTCACCTGAAAGGTTGGTGAGAAAATGTGAAACGTATTTGGCACTTGAAATAATGATAACAGTAATGTCATCATACACTGCCATTTTCCATAATGTCCAATTAAATCACCAATCACGTCGCACTCATCATCAACATAAAGCTTTCCTTTTGATTTTGTCGTCTGTGCCTCAACCACCCTCGAATTTAAATTTGTATTTGATGAATTCTCTAACATAGCTTCTTGTTGATTTAAATTAGCTGTCATTTCTGTTGAGTTTGGTTTCGGCATGACATTTGCTGTTGATTTTGTGCAACAAATTAAAAAATTTTGAGAAAAAAAAGAAGAAATAAAAACAAAAATTAGTGATATTTCCTCTCTCACACCAATTCAGTTATATCCGATTACGTGAATTGAGTTCGTCATTGCATGCGAGAGATTTAAATTTAACGAGAGCAACCTTGACCTTATTATTTTCACGTATATGTACATCGTCACATAACCTATTTTCATTGTTGTGTTTTTCTTTTCTGTTTCTGTTGTGATTTGCATTTTCTCCTCCTACGTTAGTCAGGAGCAATGCAATAATAGTAATAGGAAAAAAAATATTTAGAATGATAGCGAGGAATGATAGTGAAACACAAAACTATAAATGTGAATCCAGAAAGTTTCGTAATTCACATGCATCATTGAATTTCTTGTATGTAAATTGGAAATCAATTTTTTACGAATGCAAAAAAGTATTTTTTTTCTACCATTTGAATGGAATATTATTGACTTTTATTCATCTAAAGGGGTCGTTCAGATTATGATGTTCAACATTCAGGGGAGAAGGGGGTCTGGAGCTGTATGACAACTCCAGGGCTGGGTTTCACGATCTACCCCTACCCCTGGGGTATACACCTTGGTATATGACCTGGGGTATGGTAGGTATATACCTTGGGGTAGGATTAGATCGAGAAACCCAGCCCAGGAGCGTGTATTTTTTTGTTTGGATGCAAAAACTTTAAAGATCAAATAATTTTTCCCCAAAAAATCCTAGCAAATT
Organism: Chironomus tentans; assembly: GCA_963573255.1. Taxonomy (NCBI): domain Eukaryota; kingdom Metazoa; phylum Arthropoda; class Insecta; order Diptera; family Chironomidae; genus Chironomus; species Chironomus tentans. The sequence continues at coordinate 14,000,663 of OY754303.1, forward strand.
AAGAAAAAAAATTTGGTTGTGGGGTGGGAGGGTGTCTGACCCCTAAAACCCTCTAGATACTCTAGATACTTGGATAATTCCAAACAAAATAATTTTATCTACATGATAACATGGGGGGAAGGGGTCAACTTTGATCCATGATCCTTAATGAACGTCATAAGTGAATGAATCCATAAACTATTTTATTATTTTTCCTTCTACCCAACTTTATTTATATTCATATAATATGAAAATGTCACTTTATTCTTTTAAATATATCGAACATGAAGAGGAAAAAATAAATTAAATGTCCATTTCAGTGACTTATGTAGGTAAGCTTTTGTCATATGAGAGAGAACAAAATAAGTTTTTCGACAAGAAATTGGCTGACTTGCAGCTCCCTTCTTTGAGGTTTCATTAAAGTTAAAAAGAAGTAACGACGCAAAGGAGAAAAAAAATATGTTGAACATGGGAATTGGACTTCGAATTGAAAAAGTTTTTGTCTTATAATCAGAAAAATTTTTCTGTTATAAAAAATATGACCAAGTTGTAACTATTTTTTACTCATGTGACTTTTGTTTCATGTTTGACTGAGCTTATAACTTGTCTATAACATATTCTGGCAGATGAAAAGGATTGTTGATTTTTCTTATTTGTTTTTTAAGCAGTTTTGATCAGATTTTACTCAAAATTTCTATTATGAAAATAATTGAAGATTTATTCCGTAAAATAAAATTAAATAATTTTTAATTTAATGTTCTAGAATTCTAAATGACTTCGTGAATGATACTTTATGAATTTTTACGACAATTTATATTTTTTCGGGATTTATGATGATCTTGTAGCTTCATTTATTCTAATTCAGGACCCTAAACCAGGTCCAGACAACCCCACAATAATTTTTTTTTAAATTAATTAAAATAATTTTTATTTTTATTCTTCTGAAGTTTAAGTTTAAAGCAAAGTTATTTTGGGATTTTTGTAATCAACGGGGAACAGTTTAGCGTAGTAAAGTGACGAAAAAGTTTTAAAGCCCTTTCTAATTTTGCGTCTGGTTACACCCCTGACTATAGTTCATAATTTTTTTTAAAACACAAAAATATAACTAAATTCACTCAAAAATTATGTACACTAATTGAATTTTTATAATGAAAATTATCCAAAAAGCAATTAAAATTTTAATAACTGTGTCATATTAATAATCTGTGAAAATTCGACCGTAAAATTGGAAAAACAATAACTGTGTCATACCTGTATTCATTATCACTTTTAAAAATGAAATTGTTTTCTTAAGCTAGCATTTTAATTAATTTTCTCCCAGATAAAGTCATGAACTTCATGATAATTGATTTAAATTAAAATTGATAAACATTTTCATAAATTAAAAAATATGATACACAAAAAAAATTCACAATCGAAAACTAATAAAATGATTTCCTTCACAATAATAAACACTTTTTCATCTCATCTTGACTATTTGTATCAGAAATACCATGCTAATGTGATTTATTTCCTGTCTATCGATTTTGACGTATTTATGACAAAACGTCCAATAAATATCCCCAAATGAAAAACGAGTGATTGGATATTTTTCGTTGATTTGTTATGTTTTGTCTGTACAAAATTTTTTTTTACTTTACACTTTTATTATTCATTAAACATGCCAAAGATAATTTATTGCAAGATGAAAGAAATTTTTAATTTTCACGTAAATATTGTAACATTTTCATTTAAAGCAACTGAATTTTTTTATTGATTTATGTTTTTTTTACTATATTTGTATTAATAAGATACACTAGAGTAGCCCGAGATCAGCTATGGGCCTCTAAATCTTGTCCAAATCGTAAAAACTCAGAAAACAGTTGAAAAGAATTTGAAAATAACGGTCAAAAAATATTCAAAAAAGCATCAGTCATAAAATTAGTAAGTTTGCCAAAATTAGGATGCCATGAGTCAAAGTAGGGTCGTAATTTTAAAAATCCTTCACAAAAAATCATCCTGGATATCCCCCCACCCCCCGAGTCAAAATCCAGTTGACCTCACTTTTTATATCATTACCGCTGGTATCGATAATGGTGAATTGTTTTTTTATTAATTTATAAATCTAGCCAGTCAATTAAATATGAAATCTAGGTAGCCAAGAGGGGGGGGGGGTCCACACCTCCTTCGAGATGGAAATTTTCATGAGCCTTCCTCGAGAAGTTTTATCGAGAAAAATGTCTAGTCGTGTCTAGTAATGTATACGTCCCTGTATGTCAGCTACCAAATCTCACATGAGAGAATTGATTTAAAAATCAAATTACTTTATAACTCGATTTCAATATGTTTTCATGATAATCGAATACGAAAGTCCAATACGAAGAATTTTTTTATTCAACAAGGGCCGCAACAACAGCACAAAAGAGTGATAAAATGAGAATGAGGAAGGAGACGTTAGCAGAACCTTACAGAATATATATATAATGTTTTTTCGATTTAACATCACAATGTTATCTTCAATAGACACACGTCGGCCTCACAGTTCACTTAAATTTTATTTATTTGCCACAATTGAACATTTTTTTTTCTTTTTTTTCCTTTTCATCTCAAGAGGATTAATATTGCCATAGCTCAATAGTAATAATGATAAATTTTTCTGTATTTCATTCAACAAAAAAAAAGAATTCAAGTCAAAAACATATGCAAAGATTTAGATTACTGAACAACATTGTATTAATGTAAATTTAGATAAATTAAGTATCGATGATTGTCAGAAAACATTCGCTACGAATTAGAATAATTTATTGCTGTTTTCAATTTAACGAATTAAAGTTCACAGAAAGTCAAATTCAAATATGTTGAAGGAATTTTAACTTAGACAACATTGCATTCATGAATTTACTTATCAATTAAACTTAATTTTATTAACACATAAAAATTTATGATTATTGCTTAATTAAATGTGACTGAAGTATTTCGAGAATTCTGAAGATTTATTGTTAGAATGTTAACAATGCAAATTAGATGTTTGTTTGATCAAAGAGGACTAGATCATAAGTAAATGACATATCTGGTATTCTTATGTGGAATTTTAAACCCAGAGGTGGCGAACCGATAAATTCGTTAAAATTTGAATTCAGTTTGAAAAAAAACTCACTAACATAAAATACTTGAATGTAAACATTGAAAATATTTCATTGAAATTTGACTTAATTTCAACTAATTTTGTGTACAGGATACAATAAGATGCTGAATGCAGTGTTAATGAAGATAAATGAATGCTTTAGACAAACTTTAAAGCATGAATTAATGGATTAATTGTATTTTTTTTAAAAATACAATTTTGATAATGTGTACCTTAAGTTTCGAAATTCAAAATTTGAAATTTAACGGTAAAATCAGGTACCAAGTTCGAAAAATAAGAACCGTTCACCACCCCTGGCAGTGGACTAGACAAATTTTTATTATATTTTTGTCAACCTATACCTAGAAGCTTGACAGAATATCAACTTAAACTATAAATCTGTTCAAGGGAGTATCCAGAGGTTTTTCAGTGTCAACCCCTTCCCCCCATTTGTATTGATCCCATACTAGCCTTAACCAATATTAGCCTAAGAAGGTCATGACTCGAAAAGATATTCAAAAAAGTTCATGACCCCCCCCCCCCCCCCACTATGGGAAAAAATAGGAAAAAAACGGCCATCCACTTTTTTTTGGGAATGTTTCAAATATCCATTCCAAAGTGATTTATTCTTGTAGAGGACATAAAAGTAGACTTATATGCCAAATTTCAGGTCATTTGGTGCTGTTTTCGCGATTCTAGGGCTGTTTGAAGTTGAAAAGGGGTCAAAAATCCAATTTTTTCACACCATATTCAAACTGGGAAATCTCAGCGATGGTTAAAGATATTGAAAAACAGGTTTCAGTTCCTGATAGTGGTATATAAGAGCTTTATTTTGACGTACAACAAAGTTTATAATTTTGTAGTTTTGGTACCGGTGTGCTAGGTAATGTATAAAAATCATAGGAAAAATACCTTTGGACATGCCGCAACCACCTTAGATGGCCAGGTCGTGGGTAGTAAAAGTACACTCGCATATAGCCCTTGACTTCTAGTTTACAAAACTGTATAAACATTGGAAACGGTTCACACTCAAAAAAAAGTTATGGCGATTTTAATGAGTCGATCTATATTTGACCAAAAACTAACTTTTCTTAGAAAAAAATGAGAAGTAAGAAAATAAATATGTTTTTTGATGTTTTTGAATGATATTTAATGTTTTAAGACAAATTGTGAAGAAATTTTTTCAAAAAGTTTAAAATTTACCGAGATATGGGGTACATGTGCTCTCTGACGACTTGACCCCTTTTCGCCTCACTTAAACTGCTGTAACTTTTACAGGTTGTAATATTTTTTAAACTTGTTTTCTGTTTATTGTAGCCTTTATCAGTACCTTTCTAATGATGTATAATACTTGATGGTTGAGTATGGTCTTGGTCATGAACTCGGTCCTTGTTTGTGACCGACCCCAAACTAGTGAAAATCTCAAACACATCATTTCTTGATATAGCATTTACGAACATAATTAAATATTGTATTTAGGTTTTTATGTTTAGTTATGATAATTATGACCATTTGAACTCAAATTTTGTGTTTTCGAATTTTTTCACAGGCTGTGCATAGTCTTTTGGTAGCCTCCTAATATGTATCCTAGTAGTCTCTATTTGGTCAACTAATCTTACAACTAAATTTATTTTATTGACTTTTATTGATTGATTTATAATATTTATGCATCTCCAAGTTAAAATACATCTACTTTTGGTACTTTTTATCAAGAAAATGACATTTTTGATAATTTTGTTTGAGATTGGCTTGCGTTGGTCATATTCAATACACTACCATCGAAGCAAGGACTACGATATATCCAAGTATTATACATTTTTGTAAAGGTATAAACATCAGCTATCAAACACAGAAAACAGAAATAAAAAATATTTCTCATGGAAAAAGTTATAACCATCTAAGTAGTCTCAAAAAGCACCAAGTCGGCAACCAGCTTAGACGAAATTACAAAAAAACCAAATTTTGAAGAAATTTTGAAAGGATTTCGTCCAAAAACTAATTTTTAATCATAAACAAACTTAAAAAAGGCAAAACAAGTCTAAAATTTCTTCGAAATTTGTTTTTTTGTAATTTTGTCTAAGCTGGTTGCCGACTTGGTGCTTTTTGAGACTACTTAGATGGTTATAACTTTTTCCATGAGAAATATTTTTTATTTCTGTTTTCTGTGTTTGATAGCTGATGTTTATACCTTTACAAAAATGTATAATACTTGGATATATCGTAGTCCTTGCTTCGATGGTAGTGTATTGAATATGACCAACGCAAGCCAATCTCAAACAAAATTATCAAAAATGTCATTTTCTTGATAAAAAGTACCAAAAGTAGATGTATTTTAACTTGGAGATGCATAAATATTATAAATCAATCAATAAAAGTCAATAAAATAAATTTAGTTGTAAGATTAGTTGACCAAATAGAGACTACTAGGATACATATTAGGAGGCTACCAAAAGACTATGCACAGCCTGTGAAAAAATTCGAAAACACAAAATTTGAGTTCAAATGGTCATAATTATCATAACTAAACATAAAAACCTAAATACAATATTTAATTATGTTCGTAAATGCTATATCAAGAAATGATGTGTTTGAGATTTTCACTAGTTTGGGGTCGGTCACAAACAAGGACCGAGTTCATGACCAAGACCATACTCAACCATCAAGTATTATACATCATTAGAAAGGTACTGATAAAGGCTACAATAAACAGAAAACAAGTTTAAAAAATATTACAACCTGTAAAAGTTACAGCAGTTTAAGTGAGGCGAAAAGGGGTCAAGTCGTCAGAGAGCACATGTACCCCATATCTCGGTAAATTTTAAACTTTTTGAAAAAATTTCTTCACAATTTGTCTTAAAACATTAAATATCATTCAAAAACATCAAAAAACATATTTATTTTCTTACTTCTCATTTTTTTCTAAGAAAAGTTAGTTTTTGGTCAAATATAGATCGACTCATTAAAATCGCCATAACTTTTTTTTGAGTGTGAACCGTTTCCAATGTTTATACAGTTTTGTAAACTAGAAGTCAAGGGCTATATGCGAGTGTACTTTTACTACCCACGACCTGGCCATCTAAGGTGGTTGCGGCATGTCCAAAGGTATTTTTCCTATGATTTTTATACATTACCTAGCACACCGGTACCAAAACTACAAAATTATAAACTTTGTTGTACGTCAAAATAAAGCTCTTATATACCACTATCAGGAACTGAAACCTGTTTTTCAATATCTTTAACCATCGCTGAGATTTCCCAGTTTGAATATGGTGTGAAAAAATTGGATTTTTGACCCCTTTTCAACTTCAAACAGCCCTAGAATCGCGAAAACAGCACCAAATGACCTGAAATTTGGCATATAAGTCTACTTTTATGTCCTCTACAAGAATAAATCACTTTGGAATGGATATTTGAAACATTCCCAAAAAAAAAGTGGATGGCCGCTTTTTTCCTATTTTTTCCCATAGTGCCCCCCTCGAATTCTGTATATGACCCTGAATCTGCTTCAGATTCATTCACATATGAAAATTGGAATCTAGATATATATTCTAGTGCTAAGTTGTGACAGAGCCTCTTAAATGGTGGACGTCATAAGTGGATGACTCACCAGGGGTTCCAAAAAATTTATTGTTCCTATATTTAACTTTTTGTAATTTCAGTCAATTTTTAAATTATGCAAATTATTCTGCTTCAAATTAGGGCTTCAAGAACACTTCAAAAATTATTCTAAATTAAATTTCTTCATAGGGATGGTCCGGACCTTCTTAGGACCTCTCTGATCTGCTCTTAATAGAAACTTTGGTCTCTTTGATTCAGCTTAACGCTTGATAAATCCGAAAGATCTTAATTCAATAAAAACTCTAATAATAAAATCCTCACGAATAAAACAGTATTTAATGATTCTCAAGTTTACGACAATTTTGTAGTTAAAATAAGCCGTCAACAAAAAATTTGAGAGAAAAAAATTAAAAAACTTTTTGCATTGTGAAACGTAGATATAAAAACAAATAAATCATTGTCAATGAGTAACTTGAAATTTTAAATCACATTTAGACATATAGATGAGTTTATTGCCCTTTCAGACAATATATACGAATGGATCGTCACACCGCGACATTATTGAGGTGATTATAATCAAAAAAAATATCCGATCCAATTAAATGATTTTGAGAAAAACTACGCGAGAGTAAAAAATAAACAAAAAAAACAGTCACACTGCCATCCACATCATTAGCAGTGAGATATTATTATTGAGAATTATAAAAAAAATTGTCACAGAGAAAAAAAAACACATTCAACTGCAAATTTTACTCTCTGAATGTGATTTTGTTGCTCTCTAACATCAAAGTAATACGTAAAATAGTCAATCAATCAATCTGCAACATCTCTAAATGAAATACAGACTTGTGTCATTAAAGTTTATTGATATTACGAGAAAAAATAAATAATGCATTTTTAATATATCCACATGTAAGTGATTTTAAGTTGCGCTTTGTCTCATCTTATCTACATTTACATTTTTTTTTCTTCTCTCCATTTTGCCTGCATATGCTGAATTCATGTAAAAGATAAACAGAACAGAATGGTTTTTAATTTCTCGCGTTTTTAGCGTTAATTTCAAAGGGCAAATGTTAATGTCTGCAGTTTGTAATGTTTATCTGCTTACTTTTGCTTTGATCAGGATTGTTTTGTATATAAAACTATAAAATGATGCTTGAGGTGCAATGCAAATGTTGAATTAAATTGAAATTTTATGAATTTGCTGCAATTATTGAATGAGCCATTGAAAATAAAATAAATGTTCGAAACAGATCATCTCCGTCATCAAAAGTTCAATAGAAATGATGATTTTTTTTAATTTTCTAGTAAAGGAAACAACTTAGAAGAATAATGTGGCATTAAGCTTTCATTAAAGATCAATAAAAATTTCAAATCAGATTAAATGGCTTAAAGAGCAGCTTAAGTGTTTTAGTCAAGGGGAAAACTACTTGGTGGAAAGAAGTCATTTTCGGTCAGAATGTTTATTGGTACAATAGTGTCAGAAAGTCTTATGTTTTGGTTCTGTGCAAGATAAAACCAAAAGTTTGATTCTAGATGCATTCTAGAGAATTTCCATCAGGCACGATTGAAATTTTTCCTACCAAGTGGTTTTCCCCTGGGTTTAGTGATTCGGTATCTAAAAATTACATCGTCAACATTTCCTCAGTTCGATACACTCAGCAAAGCAACTTGAAATTTTTTAAGGAAACTAACTCAACTGTCCATTATTTTTCAATCTACGCGACACACTGGTGTTTCCTTAAAATATTTCGAGCTCCCGTTTTACTTTACCAACTGAAATTGTGTCAAAACTAGGGTTAGGAAACAAACAGTTTGCAAACAGTATGTAAATTTTCAAAACAAAAATAACCGTTAAAAGTAAAGCATGATTCAGTGTAATTTTTGAACTTTTACCGACTTATATCATGTAATTCTTTATTTCATTCAACTCTGTATATTTAAACATGGCTAAAACACTATAATTAAGCTAAAAATTGTTATTTTTTTCCCGAAAAAATTTCAAAGAGAATCTGCAAAAACATACAGAATTTTGATTTCAGTTTTTGCTTTAATTACTAATATTTTAATAAAAATTGATAATGATTATGCCATTAATCAGCTAATTAAACATTGCTCAAGTGATTCTGGCATTGTTTAATTAATTAAAGTGCTTAATTTTAGCAAAAAAATCTTTGCTTTTTAACGGTTATTTTTGTTTTGAAAATTTACATACTGTTTGCAAACCGTTTGTAAATTTCCGAACCCTAGTCAAAACATAGCTTTTTTGGGACTCTTATCCACGGATGTACCCAGAGAGGGGGTTCAGAGTTTTCAAACTCTTTTTTAATTAGGTGTAGTCAATTTGAATGAATCATTAGCTTTTCAAATGGGTTCCATTTATACTGAGTTTCAAAATTCGGACCCTTCTCGGAAGGGAGGGGGCCTTCTTGGTACACCCATGGCTTATATATCGTTAATTGTTCAAAATGGCAGTTAGTGTGACGTGATCAGAAATTTTTCCAGAACTTAACCCTGAACTAAACCAAATTATGAACCCTAAATGCGCTTACCACAACTTTTTGATATAAATTTTATCATACTTAAATTCTCTCTATCTGTTTGGAAATGCACAATTATGTGCATTTGGATATGAAGAAGAAGAAAAGATGCATTAACAACCATCATTATATCACTTGTGTCACAATCAGAAAAGAAATGTCTTTCATGTGTGAAACATATCTGTAGATTCACATACACACACAAAAAAATATGAAATGAAATGAGGAAATTTTCTATTTTGTAAAATTATTATTTTTATATCTTTGTCTCCTTTATTTATCTTGTCGTTTATTTCTTTTTTTGCTTCTTTTTATTATATATCAAAATGTATATCGTGCGTGTTCTCTCTTCACAAAATTTTTATAAATTTGGCAACACGACAAATCTCTTCACGATATCGAATGAGAAAAAGATTCTCTTTCGAAAGGAAATTCATTTTTCATTACAAATTTCTTTTTTTCTTCAAGAAATCATAAATAAAATAAACTTTTTGGGATCGAAAAATTAACCAGCAAATCTGGTCTGGATAAATTGCTTGTTAATGCTTCTTAATATATGGCAATTTTTCATGTTCTGAAATGTCCGTTGGACTAAACAGGAAGAAGAATTGACATGATTTTTTTGTTTTTTTAAAAAATTATTTAATTGTTGAATATTGAGGATTTGTTGCTAATTAGCTGTGGAATTTGGAAGGATTTAACTTGTTCATATTATTATAAAATGTTTTAGAATATTCGTTAAAATTCATTTTTTAGTAGTTTTTTGTTAAATTTGAGAAATTTATTGCTTTCTTTCCGAAAAAAATTGAAAAAATAACATTAATGTTTACTTTAAATTTAAAATCTTTTAGAATTGAAATATTCAATATTTTTATAAATTTATTTTTAAAAAAATGTTAACTTTATAAAATATTCGATTTTGGTTTATTAAATTTATGATTAATTTGAGAAATTAATCAAAAAAATTTTAAAATAATATTTTTTAACAAATTTTTAAAATAATATTTTTTTAAAAAAAATTTAAAATAATATTTTTTAACAAATTTTTAAAATAATATTTTTTTAAAAAAAAATTAAAATAATATTTTTTAAAACATTGAATCACTATGAACTTTTGAAATTTATTTTATTAATTTTAATATGAACAATTCTAAATAATCTTTATTATTTTTTTAAAATGCAAATTAATATTTTTATCCTGTCGAAAAATTTAATAAATTTAAAACAATTTTTTAATTCCCACATAAATATTGATCTCTTTAACATTTTAAAGAAATTAAATATTTTAATTCCACTCTTATAAATTCAACTAGCCAAAGTAAAAATTCATTAAAATGTTTTTCATTGAATCACAATCCAATAAGATGCACGATCACATTTCATTTCAAGCATTTGAATTTGTTTGAAAACATTGCGTTGATGAAAATCAGAGAATTTTTTTTAAAATGAGTATGAATCTGTATTTTGACTTTGTTTATTAAAATATTGCCATAACACAAATCAAAATTGCCTGAAGGTCTATTAAATTCGAATTAAGATATCTTTACGGTTGAGTTTTGTTTGATTTAGAAATTTTAGCTCATGTTTAATAAATTGATAATTAAGTTTTTAAAATTATCGAATTTCAATGTAATACTTTTTTGATTTTATTATGCTATTAGCCAGTGTCTTCCAAAATTCTTAGTTGGCGACATATTTTTAAGTCATTATTTTTAGCTGTCGCGAATACATTTTTATGCAGATATTTTTTTATAAATTTTAAAAATTGTATCCAAATAAAAATTGAGTTTAACGACCTTGATTTCAGAACAATTATTGAAAACCAATTTTTGTCAGTTTTGGCTTTTTTGAAAACTTTCGTGACATTGGTTCATTGAAAATCATTTAGTTCTTATGCTTTTTTTTTATTGTGCAAAATAAATTTTTACGTTTTTCATAGAATTCTTTTTTATATCTTCCAAAAACTCTTGTTATTTATTAAGATTTTGCACAAAAAAATATTTTTTTAAATTATTAGTATCAGGTGCATAGCCAGCAGGTGGGATTGGGAGACAAATCTTCACTCGCAGGGACGTATCTAAATTAGTTTGAATGGATGAAAAAATTTAGGGGGGGGGGGGGGGGGGTTGTTGGGATAGTAAAATGAAAAAAATTTCCAAAAGGGGGTTTGACCTTTCTTGAATACGTCCCTTCAATCTAGGGCTTTTTCAAAAAATTCTAATAAAATATGTTTCGTGGATTTATTTAACCTAAAACGTCTAAATTTTCTATTTTAAAATTCGTGAATTTTAATTTATTTGTTTTTACTGGAAACTGTAAATTTAAATTTGTTTTTGTCATGCTACCAAAAGAATGCTTTGCAGACCAGACACTGAATTTAATTCTGAGAGAATTATGTTCATTAATTCATATTGTATCTCATTTAAATATTTAAAATCTAATTTCACATTTTCAAAGAAATTTTTATAAACATTTCTCTTAACATTATATTTTATTTTCCAAAATTACCCACGCTATTCAAATGTTGTTTAAAATTTGATCAAAAATATTTTCTGGTTCCGTAAAGTCACAAGTTTGAATACTTTTAAATAATCTTAACTCAAACGAACTTAAAGCTTACTTATTTCATAAAAACTTTTCACATCATCGCCACAAAATTAAGTGTTATTAACCATATATTGTGGACGTGACAGATAAATGACAAGAATCCTTTCATCATTTCAAGTAGCACAGGCAAAAAGAAAATTTCTAATGAGCAACAACTGAGAAAATAGGACGGAAAACAAATCGAATTCTTTTTTGTCAAAAACCACCTAAAAAAATTTTTTTTTATCTTAACATGAAAAAAATCAGTTCATTATTTAGAGAAGATTTGAGGAATTCCTTTCAATTTCAGGTTCTGTTTTATTTAAAAATCACTCAAAAACACTTTTTTTAGTTCCTCATGTTTGGTGAAATAAACATTAATTGCTGGCAAAAGAATTTATTCATTTTCATCTTTTCATGTGTGTGTCATAACTTAACAAGATGTTAAGTGACATATCTCTCATTTAAATTTGTAAATCTGATTTATTTATGCACATGAACTTTAATATTATTCTTTTTTTTTACTTTCCGTTTTATTCTCATAATATGAAAATGATTCTCAACTCACAATTTTTTTTATGCGATATAACAAAAATTTATTTTCTTTTGATTCAAATTATCCATTTTATGAATTTGGCCGCACTTATCCACAATATTATTATTAATTTTTTATTATCTCTCAAATTCAGTATTTATTTATTTTCCATTTAATTTTCCTTCACTATAATGCGATTCATCCGTCACGAGTTTCCGAGAGTAACTGTTTTTTAATAGGTTGTGTGCTGCTATATTATACCCACATCAACGAGAAAACCGAAATTGTATCGTTTGTTGAGTTCTCGTGTGCTTCACGAGATATATAGAATCTGTTTCAGTTTCTTTTTTCCTCCCTGTGAATTGTGAAAAATCTTTTTTTTTACTTTTCTTCTCCGACTACTCAATTTCTCGTATTTTTATGCAGTAAATACAAGCACACAGAACGGTTTTTGTTGTGTCTTTTGATTCTCTCACGTTCAACATTTTTACTTTCACTATCCTTTCTTGCTCACGATTTTTTTCTTGTGACGAAAGCAACGATTGTGATGCTGCCGATGATCATACTTGATAATTTTATTCTAATTCACGTGATGTTTTTTTTCGTCGCAAAAAATAATTTTTTTAAAATATATTGAATTGATACAATTGAGAAAATGAATTAATCATGTGAGATTTTTAGATGAAAAATTGAAATTATTATTATTTTTCTTATGAGAGAGAAAATCTCACGTTGTCTCATATTTTCATGTTCATGTGATAATTTAATTTGGATATACATATGTTGCTCATATTTGTTTTGAAATAATTTTTGTGAGAGGATTTTCTTTCTTCTCTCAACGCAAATATTTGAATTGTAAAACTTTTTTGTTTTATTTTAATTTGGAAATTTTTAAAGTTGGATTTTCATCTTTTATCTAATAATCATGCGGGACACAATTAGAGGTTGATTATTGAGATTTAAAGGATTACTGTGAGATATGCTGGTTTAGGATGACAACTCTTTCAACTTCTTATTATCTTATGATTACAATGTTAACGAGGATAATGACATTGCTAATGAGTATTTTCTTATTTTTCTCCTTATTTTCGGAATTTGAAATTGTTGGGAAAATTCTAGAATTTAGGTTCATCAAAAATACTATCTTTATAATCAGAGTCTGATATATTGATTCTTTATCTTGGTGTATTTATTATACCGAAATTATCAGTACATAAAATTCAAAATTTATAACTTTAGGAGTGGGTGGGGGGAGGGGTTCTTGGGGTCACATGCTCTAGGGCACTTTTTGGGTTGGATTGTTGGAGTACCATAGCTTAAGGGAAGGGTGTAGGTGGGGTACCCAGGGTATCCTTAGAAACCAGTAATTAGCCTACAATATAAAACTCCAGTTGGATCAAGTCAAGTCCATGTCGATAATACGAAATCCAGGACAAAACACCATTAAATGAAAATTTCTCACAGAAACTAAAAGTATTACGTTTTTAAAAAATAATTCTATGAAAAATTAAATGAAAACCTTTTTAATTGACGTTCTAAAAAGGTAAAAGTTAAAATGTCATTTCCAATTTGAAAACACTTAAAAATTCTTAGAATTTTTGTTTTCACGCAAAACTTAGTTTGAAAGAAATTAAGCTATATTTTAAACGAAATAATAAACTTTGAATTAATTTTTTTAATAATTGTCATTTATTGCAGTCAACAGTATATTTCTTCTTACTAGTCAATTTATATGAAAATTTATACTATTAAATATTTGAATCAAATTTAGTTGTAATACAATAAGATATTAAATTTATCTTGAAATAATTGACCAATTTTTTTATGATTATTGAAACAAACAACTAGAATCTGTGACGAATTTGATTTATTTTTATAAAGTTCAAAAGTGTATGAAATTGTAGATTAGATGATGTAATCTTGCGTAGCCTAATCATCTTTATTTTATGGATCATAAAATATCACTCATTCTTAAAATTTGTTACAATTGAGGAGTCATAAATTTACACACGCGTAAACTTTTTCTTATATTATGTTGACTGAACTAAATTTAATATTGAGTTTTTGATTTTTTTTTAAATTTAAATTTAAAACTTTAAACAAAATTTAAAAAAATTTAAAACATTAAAAGCAAATTAAAAATTACAAAAAAATTTAAAAAACAAATTTCAAAATGTCAAAATCTGAAAAATCCCATCTCAAATTCTTATTCCTCATTCTCATCCATATAACTGACCTGCATATCCTAATTCAAATGCAGCATGAACTTGTTCCAAAAATTTGTTTTAATATTAATTTTTTACAGCCACAAGTGATGTTCAGCAAATTGTTTTAATATTATATCAAATAGTTGTATTAAATTATAAGGAAGTGACGAGATTTTAAGACAGTACATGTGCCCAAAAAACTTCCTTATTTCAACGAGTCAATTAGATTATTTAAGCAAATGTGAACTCAGCTATTTCATACAGAACGATGATGTTAGAGTTTAGTTTGATGGGAGATTTTAGTTTCAGGATGCAACAGACTTTAAAATCTCGCATTATAATTTATAAAAGGATGATCCTTAGAAATGTTTTCTTAATGAAAAAAGGATCTCTAATTTTTTTGGATCAATATTTGTAAGGAGTCGTTAAAAATTACGTCACGTTTTGGAGGAAGGGAGGGGGTTGTAAAATTTATTATTTCCATGGAAAATTTGTGACAAGAGGGTGAACAAGGGGTTGAAAAAGACTTTTTTTGTGTGACGTACGACGTCTAATGTAGTGAGCATTGTGCGAATCCTTGTCATATTGACAACACTCTATGTAATGATTGAGAGATCGGCTTCTGGTGGGAATCGAACCCACGTCCTCACAAAAAGAGTGATACAGTATTCCAGTCTGTAGCTTAACCACTCAGCCACAGATTTCTTACTCTCGTACTGGCAGATTCACCTACATATAGTTTGATACCCCAGATTCTACTCTGCTCAGACACCACAATATTAATTCATATTAAACTAAATTATTAAAGTAATTTAAGAAATAATGTCTATATACCCGGTTTCCCTGGTCTACCCTTGGGTACACCCCAGCTATTGCCTTTAGTATTCTAAGGGTATACTCAAAAAATACCCTGCAGTAGAACTTAGAAAATATGCATGAAAATCTGGTCATATTTGGAATCTCATATTAAACATAAAGTTCCCATCCCTAGTGGTTACATAGAGTGTTGTCAATATGACAAAAGATTGCACAATGTGTCATAACTTTGCAACTTCATTAGTCAAAAATTAATATATTCTATTTTGTCAACACCTTAGCTTCACGTAAAACAAAGAGTTCTAAAGTTTACTTTTATTTGACTTTAAAATTAGCAAATAGCAAAAAGTAAGGATTGGTATCTAAATAATTCTCTAAACAGTGCACAATGAGTGTACTGTCGGATAGTTCAAATGACTGAATTCACAATTCACTTAAAACAATGAAACTTTTCTATAAAATTACTCACTAATAAACTGAAAGTAAGCATAAAGAACAGCAATAATAATAAAATTGTATGAAGCTGTCATAATCAGATGGTTGAGCTTAAGGCAATTTAAGCTCTTGGAAGAATTTTCTCTCTCAACTCAGTTCGCATTACAAAACAATGGATTGTGCATTCATTTGTGTCTGTATGTGATTTATAAAATAGAAATACAACCGTGTGTAAAAGGTAGATAATAAAGGATTCTCATCATCAGCATTTGTGACTTTAATAAAGGTCTTTTACACTCAACGTGCTCCCCCATTCACAAACTTGACAATGTTGATGTTTGTTTATTAATTTAACTGCATTCAAAAGCATTTTCTCAAGTGATCCACTTCAAGACGACAAAATAATCCTTACAACGCCTGCCTCTACTTCTGTATATTGCGACATTGTGTTGTCCAATTGACGTTAATAAGAATGCTGATAAAACAAAATTTCTTCCTACTTTATCAAGTTTCACATTTTTGTGTACATACATACAGTTTGAGTAACAATAACGATGTGTGATCTTTTAAGCCTCTTTTATCAAAAAGAAAAGAATGAAAAAAAAAATCGACGTCGACGACAACGAGTTGATTCTTAACGACATAATAAGATTGTCGTTTACGTGTATTTTTATTGGAGATAATGGACGATATATGTTTAATACTTATTTTTTCCACTAAATTCACGAATGAATTGAATAGTGCTGAGTAATATCGTGATTCCGACTTATACATGCATTCCGTTTCATTCATGCGAATGAAGGGGAATCTACAGATGCCGGCTAAATCATTCATTAATTTGAGACTGGTTTTAAAATAAAAAAAATGAACAGAACAGAAGAATTGCCACTACAAAAAAGGCGATAAGCGAACGGCAATTAAAGCTTTGTGGAATTTTTGAGGTTCTTTAAAATTGATTAAATGAATTTGGCAAGTTTATAGCATAAGATGAGAAAATTAATTGATCAGTTCGGGGCAGATTTTTGTCGAGTGGGAGGTTGTTTGTGCGTGAAGAATACTGACAAAGCTCTTGGGCCCGGATTCTTTGTACTTGTAACTTGTCAGTTACAGTACTGTACAAGTCGTGCTTGTATTTGACTCAAAACCATTCAATACCTTCACATTAAAAAATTTAGAAAAAATTTTTGTATGGAAAAATTTAAGGGGGGGGGGGGGATTTTCAGGTTTATTTAAAAAAAAATTCAGAAATTTTCCAGAGAGTAGGGGAATTTGTCCCCCAATACCCCTGGCTACTTATCATAGCAAGTGCCAGGGCGTAGCCACTTAAAACATCCCCTTTACGAACATCTTCGTTTCTTTTTCAAAAAATCTCAAAACACCCCCCAAGATTTTTAATTTTAGACAAAAACTCTCAAAACACTCATTAAAAAGTTTTTAGCTACCTTGTATGAAATTGTATATACTTTCACATGCCATACGCGTTCTATTCTAATATTTAATCAGTGGCGTAACAAGGGTCTTCGTCGCATGGAGCTAAACTAGAAATTTGCGCCCCCGTAAATAAAATTGGGTGCCTTTTAAAAAAAATTCACACCCTTTATATAGAATTTTAGAGCTACTTCCTTGTTACGCCACTGAATTTAATCCAGCCAGAAATTTTTTAGGTATGAGTTTTCGAAATTTTTTGGAGGAGTTTTGGATTTTCTTTCTCAAAAATAAATCCTAGCAAAATAAAGAATATTTTCAATAAGGTAGTTGTTTTGACCTCAAATACCCCCTGGATATGGTCCTGGGTGTAGGGATAGGAATAAGGTAGGGATAAGTAATAGAAAACAATTCCTGGATACACCTTTAGAGAGGAATCCAGCCAATAGTTAGTTACATAGCCCCTCAAAATTTGCTGATTATCATATTTTATAAATACATTTCACATTTCAAATGCTAATTCTGGCGAAATCATTCATTACTTTGAAAACAAAACTCGCGTGCTCTTTGAACCTTTTCCGCCTAAAGTCAAAATTTTTTGTCAAAACATCAAAAATTTATGGCGCTTAAATTTCTGATTAGAACCATGTTCTATCACTCATGTGTACATATTTCTTAATCTCTTAATGCTGATTATTATTATTCAAATTAACACACAAAGCAGAAAAAATAGACATGAGGCCCAGAATGTGAGGGGTCATCAAGACAGTTCACGTCATTTACTAATTTAAAAGAAATAATTCATAATTGAGGCAAGAAGAGGAGATCATGTATGGCACCAAAAGTTAATCAATTAAAATTCGCGGAAGTAAATAAGTGAAGCCACAAATGAAACAAAAGAGAAATGTTCTTACCATGCAGCGAATGATGATGATGTTTGCAATATTTCCCATGCTCTATACTATTCAAATTCGAATGACATACATTACACTTGTCGATTAATACTTTCATCTCACTATCATGTGCTTCACAAATATTTTTTTGGTTTGTGCTGGTGTGCTTCCCCATGATTTACAAAAAACTAAATATATATGATATGAACACTGAGATGGTGTACGGTTAAATCACTAAATAACTAACTAAAATAATAAAAAATTGGAATATGCTTTTCATGAAATGAAGCTCCTGTCATGTAAATTCACTATATATTTTTTTGTGTTATTGATATCTCGCTTGTATCATTGGATACATATTGTAGCTATCATTTAAATAAACAAATTGAATTATTTATACAGATGATATTAACAAACTAATTTGTAATGCCTCTTTTTTATTTGAATTTCACACTTTAAACGTCTTATTTTTTGTGTGATAAAAAAGAAACAAAAAAGAATTTTTTTTGTTCTCACAATTGCAATCTATTATTATCTTATAACTCAACCAATTAAAGTCAATAAAAGTATTTCAGTTTACAACATTATAATGTTATAATTATCGCATAAACTCAATTACAGAAAGAAAAAAACTTATTTTTTATATTGAACTGTAATGAAGGTAGATTTCAACTGAACTAAACGACATTCTAAAAAATACTGATCTTTATTGTTGTGTTTTTTAGAAGAGAAGATTCTTTTTTTTTCATCAAAATATATAAAATTAATGTTTATGCACAGAGGGATCTCTCAATTTTTATTTTCTCTGGCTTTAAAATATACAACATGCATGTGCTAATGTGTTGGAAAAAGTGCATGAATTTTTTTTAAATTGTTTGTGATATTTTGATGATTCACAATCACAGATTAGATGTGAGTGGAAATTGCATAAAAAAAGTTTTTGCAGGAATTTATTTTGATGAAATTGAAATTTTTACGGATGCTGTGAATATCTCAACGTATTTTATATTTTTAAATGGATTTTTTGTGAACGGTTTAAATGTTTTGATTTAAAACATTTGTGGGGTTCTGATGTGAATTTGAAGAAAATTCTTATAGAAACGTTATGTTGGTGCTCCATTATGCTGTTAAGCTAAGGAGTATAGCCAAAAGGGTGATAATTGGGTGGAAAATCACTCTATCTTGTTGGGATGAAGTAAGTTAAAGTTTTTTAAACAAATTTCCACCTCAAATTACTAAGTTAAAAAGAAGAAAAATAAATCTTTTCCGTAACAACCCCTCCCTTCAAAAATTCTTGCTAATTCACTGCTGCTTAAAGAATTTATTTTATATTTTTGTATTATACAACACGAGGTTTAATTAACTTTAACTTAAAATTAATTCCAATTTGGTGGAGATTGAACCGTCAAAATGGTTGATTTTTGACTAGTCGATAAGAAATCTCTACAATCAATACCATCTCTTCGGCTATCCTGCACATAGATACAAGCTAAATAGATGTTTGGCAAACCAGAGGATAGTCCTACAATTTTGTCGTTGCTCTCTATTTTTGTGACGATTAGACAAATGACTAGGATAGCCATCTGCTCGTTTTTTTGGATTTATTTAATTTTTTTTCATCGCTGTCCTGAATAAATTTGAAAATTTAATTCTCGGTCTCAAATTATCCTTACTAAAGCTTCCGTTAAATTTTAAATTATCCTTCAAATTCTGTATTTTTATTTAATTTCTAAAAAAAATTTAAGAAATTTTGACTCAAAATTTGTCATTTAAATCTGGGAATTCTCGTAGTAACAAAAATATGCTCTATTTTCCTGATAAATGTCTTTTCAACCTTTATAGTCCGTATCCAGACTTTTTATTTTGATTCAAATTTTCAAAACATACTGGTGGTCAACCTTCTATCAAATATTCTCGAGCTGCAGCTGAAAGACACAAATTAATAAAAACTCAAGATCAATTTATATGTCACATATCTTAACATTTATGCATGTCTCCTTTTTATTAGCTAAAAATTTATTCATATTTATCGATTCTTCTTAAAAGTTATGAGTTAATCGTTTATTCATCAACCATTGTGAAATTTATTTAAATAATCTTTTACTTTTCCTGAAAACTTTTAAATTGATTTAAGTGCAATTACTTTCAAATATGGCTGATTATTAATTTAAAGATACATTGGTCTAAATAACCTTAACGATAGACTAAATTAACTCATAAGCTTGGAAGAAAAATTGTGTTCAATACAAATACAAAATATTTTATTTACAAAACTAAAATAAGTTCCAAAAAAATGAGAAACAGCAGATCCGAATTCCGGTACCTACTTTTCCTTAATATTTTCATACTAATTTTTTTTTTCAATTTAAATCTTATCTAATTTTTTTATTATTTGCACAAGAAATTATTTTAGAGAGTATTTTTTTCAATAATTTTGATTCTTTTTTTAAATATCTTAGGGAATTAATTAATTCTTTTTATATAAGGATATGTATCAAAAAAACAGAATTTCGTGTTGCATGTACGAGCATTTGAGTATTTTTTTTTGAAATTTTTCTCTTCATATTTGCTTTGGCGTTAAATAACTGATAGCATTTTTTTTATACAAGAGTATTATTTAAATTAAACATGAAGCTAAATAAGAGAAAATAATGCCATGAATAACTTAAGTAGGTGTGGGATACCAAAATCCAGGATGATGAGTAAAGTACTGTCCATCTGGATAATTGTGTATGGCATAAGGTTGTGGTTTTAATGGAAGCTGTAAGACTGTTGTCTCATTCGATGCTGCATAATGATTATAATCGTAATTTGGTACGCCTTTTGCACCCAAACTGCTGAGATCTCGTGGTGATACAGAACCAGGCGGTGTCATGTTATTGTTATTATATTCTACAGAATTGGAAGCATATGACACAGCTGGATAATTCGTTGGGTAACCTTCATTGGATGTTGGAGGATATTCACTGCCGGGAGGAGTAGGTAGAGCACCATCTGAGTAGACGTAGCTTGGACGAGTTGCAGCTCTAATGACACTCTCTCGATTTGCATATAATTGTTTCAGAAGCGAACTTGCTGGCATAACAGGCGGTTGCTGTTGTTCAAATGTTGATGCTGAATTCCATGACGTATCCTTATCTTGTGTCTTAAGCAGGGAATTCGTACTAAAATCTGTTGCATGATTCGATGATGGCGATGGAAGATGCTTAGACATGGCATTTTCGAGATCTCTGACTGAATTTTCCGCTCGATCTTTTATTGAGTCCTGTTCTTTACACGACGACGAATCACTCAAAATTGTTGATGCTGGTGGTAAATTTTGTTTCTTATTTGTATCTTGACTATCTTGCTTAGGCTTCCTCTTCCGTCCACGTGTCGGTGGCTCCTCAACTTTTGCCTCAGGCGTGTTTTTTCGAGTAACTCCAGCTTTAATTTCAGGTGTTGGCGTTTCAATCTTCACTGGTGGAATATCATCCTTAACATCTTGTAATGGCTTTACATCCTTATCGATTGGAGATGGCACGTGAATTTCACGTTTAATTATTTCAAGCTGACACTGATCCATAACAACATTTATATTTTCCCTTGCACTTATTACATAGTTTACACAAATTATATTCTGTTCATCATTATTCTTAGCATTGCATACGATTGTGGCACATGTTTGTATCCAAGTATGTCCTCCATTTTTATTCAGAATTCTATAGTAATGCGTTAGGACTTGACCTTTCTCGATCACTGAAAAGATGTAAGGGAAAAGATTGGATTATAGAGCTGCATTGACTTAAGGTTTAGAAGCGTAGGATGTTAATAGAGAATCAGTTAATTTTTGTGTACTTTTGGTTTAAAAATTGTCAAAATCACTAAAAAAATCAAATGACATAGAAAAGTATAGAGTACAATCCTCTGGTCATCCAAGCAAGATGAACACCCTACCCAAGAGTCTTATTAATAGAAAACTTACAGTCTGAATGACATTTTCGTAGTTTCACGGCATCTTCACCATGGCATAGGTTGTAAAGACTTTCACCAACAAGTTCGTCTGTTGAATATCCAAGAACTTCCGTTATTCTGCAATAAAAAGCAATTCAAGTATAATTTAAGATCGATTTTTGTATGATTTATTGATGTAAACTTACTTTGGTTCGCAATGAGCTATTCGAAAGTCAAAGTTAATTCTTGTTACAAACATATCACATTCTAGTCGTATCTCATGAACTGATGGTGGTGGTAGGGCTAAATAAAAGATCGAATTATTGATGTTTAGTCAATTTTAATAAAATATTTATAATATAAAGGAGGTGGGGCAGGTGCATACTCAGAAATTTTTGTAGGGGGTCAAAAAAATTTTTGTTCTTATACTCATGGTTTTGTACTTGTTGTTAATTCTAATTATTAATAACAAATAAATATTAACTAACAAATTAGAGTTTAAGAAAAACTTAAAATAAAATTTATTAAAAGAAAAAATTTAAAAATGTTTTCGGGGGGTGGGGTGGGTTCAGACCCCATCAGATCCACCTTTGAGTATGCTCACCCAGTAGGCATACACCGTGTATTAAAAATGTGTTCATAAAATATTCATTAATAATGAATCATAAGGGGCCGTTCATAAATGACGTCATGCAAAAAAACGAGGTTTTTAGACCCAATCCCCCCTTTCACAAAATTATCATACAAACTTTTGTATGGAACCCCCCTAAAAAATTGAAAATCATTTATAAACGACCCCTTAGTGAGCAACCCGAACATAAAAATCTCAAATAATCCCTTGCTTCTAATGTCAAAAAACTTTCAAAATATTAAAAATTATTCCTTAACACAAAAAAAGATTTCCAAAAATAACTTACCAATTGCCAAGCCAACCATTCCCAATAACTGTGGCTGAGACTTCTTATTATGATTGAACGAGTATTGTGGCCGCAGTCGACAAAGCATCAATACAACCTGAAATTAAAATCAGCATAAAGAAGAATAAAATATTTGAATGAGAAGAATTTTTCATTTGAATAGAATCTCGTGGATATTATGACTGTATAATGACGAAAAAAAACTTAAAGAATTCACACTTCAAACAATTACATACCGAGTAATGACCATTGTTTGGTTTGGCATTTGCGTTCTTTGGATTCGAAACGTCCTAAAGGTATTTTAATATACAATACGATGGTGAATTTTTTGCTCTTTCTTGTGGATATAAAAAAACATAAAATGATTTGATGACGATTTTTTTACTTACTCTATAGCCCGTCGACTGTTTGAACTGACATCCACGTTTCGTGAGGGTTGATTTCATTCGTATACAAAATGATCTCTCAAATCCTTTATATTTGTTATTTGATGTGACGGACATTGAGGATGACACTGTAAAAATGGCAGTGAAGTAAATTAGTACACAGCAGTTTATTGGACATGCAATAAATATTTACCGTCAGGATTCATTGTCCCATGTGTTCCCTCGTCTGATGACGATGGCGACGACATTCCTTGCGAATGACCAGTTAAACTTAATCCCAACTGTTCCGCAACTTCAGCATGGTCGCCTTGATGGACATAATCAAATATACTGCTGCCAGCCATTTCAACCTAAAATGACAAATATAAAAGATAAAATGGTAATAAATTACGACAATGTCAAGTCTCGGCATTTTAAAATTATTTTTTCTTCAAAGCATATTGTACATGCGATAATAAAATTAGCATAAAATTTTAAAATAATCATATATGATAAATTTATTTCGAGAATGAAAAAAAGAGGCACAAAAAAAGATAGAAGAAATAAAAATAAACCGAAAAGGAAGTCAAGTAGTTGAGGGCATGAATAATAATCACTTAATTTATTTGTCAACGAAAGTTTCTTCTTGATTGAATTCAATGATTTGAGAAGGAAATTGTGCATTGTGAGCTTTTCAAGGAGAGATATTTTTTTTCTTCCATGAACTGTGAAATCAAGATATTGATTTTATTTCTACTCTTTAATACCAAACTCATTCCCTTTCTATTTATTTTCGTTCTTCCTTTTTTTCATGTTTGGATGAGAGATAGAAAGATGTGTGGACGTGATGAGAATGTAATTGAAAATAACTAACATTCAAAGAAAAAAGAAGTAAGAAGTGGAAGGAAAACATAAAATAGTTGAAGGAATTATTATCTGGGAGTAGAATGTCTCTGCAGGTGCTTTAAGGTGTGTTTATCATCTAAATGGAAGCTATGTAGTGTGGTAGAGGATATAAAGTTTTCCTGCAGTTGTAAATCTAGGATTCTTTAAATCTTAGAGTCGTAAATTTGTTTCAAAGTTTTTTTAGAAGATTGAAAATTGTTTAAGGAATCTTGGTACGAATGGACAGCTTTATAGAGTTTATTTAAGGGTGTGTATCTGCAAAATCTGCAAGATTGGTTTACATTATTAGGGAAAATTGTTTTTCATTCAATTTTATCTAAATTTTTTTAGTAAATTTCAACTTCAATTTTTAGTAATTTTCAACTTGAAAAGACGTAGCCTTCTGGATATACTTATATCCAATGGGCGACAACAGTTCTTATTTTTCGAAATTGGTTCTTATTCTTCGAAATCGAAACTTCGAAGATGTAATTTTTTCAAAAAAAAATATGACCGTTACAAATTTTCATACGTAAATTTAACGGTTTTTGAAAATTTAAAAATTTTGACACTTCGAAATATTTTCGAAACAGTTTTGAATTTCTAAAAAAGAACGGTTAATACTACTGTTGTCATCTATTGGACTTATATAAATTCCAATTTTTTGTGAAAAGTTGAAAGACAAGGAGTGGCAATGAAGTAGAAACTGGGGAGGTTGTACCGTGGTATGGATCTGCTACTGATTTTATCCGTCAACTTGGGTGCCATGTAACCATCATCATCACCAAGATTACAGTAATGACAATTCCCTAGCAGTCATGTGGATGGATGAAATCAGTGACAAATCAACACCACAACGCAATCACACCAATTTGGACCTCATTGTTGCTCGGGTATTTCCTATGAACAATTTTCTAAGTCAGTCGAGATAAAATTTTCCCAAAATCCAATTGAGGCTTATTCCGAACTGCTGATGGGTAAATTGAGATTTTTAACTTAAATTTCATTGGATCACCGATAAATGTAAATAAAAAATCAGTTTTGGTGCCAAATTAAATTAAAAACTATTTAATTTCAAAGCCAATAAAATCAAATTAAATTTCAAAGCATAGCCATTAATTATCCGCACCTGCGACAATCCTAGGTAAATCGAGACAGTTTCAGATATATACAGAAATCTTCCATCAGCAGCCAATGCCAGTGCAAATCCATCAAGTGATTGTAAAATGTGAGTTCCTTGATGTTGCTCAAAAAGTTCCAACGCCAAACTTGCCGCTGATCTTCGTGCTGAATTGGCAGATATACCTATTATTTGTGGACAGAAAGAAGAACAGAAAAAAGATTTTAAATTAGACTTTTTTCTACAAGAAAATAACGAAGAAAAAAAATAGAAAACAAAAATTCCATTTAAAGAAATGAAATGAATACAAAATGGCGAAATAGAAAAAGTTTTGAATTATTTTTTCATGGTAATATTTCCATTCTTTGTAAAACAATTTCCATTGCCACCGTCAATAAACCATTTTTTTTGTGTGTTGAGTTATACATAAATTAGTATTCCATTTGCGTCACGATATTTTTAAAGCCAAAAAATTTATACTTTTTAAACTATTCAAATTAAATGCTGGTGATATTAAAATGAATTGTCGTTTCAAAATTAACTCTCTATAGACACACACATGAACTAGTTGACACACAAAAAAATAAAAAAATATTGATCGATGGAAACAGCAAATGACATTCCAATTGATTTCGTAAGACATATTCGATAGAAATTTGAAGAAGTTTTGTCAACTGTTCTATAATTTTTTAGATTTTTTGACGTGTTATTCATAAATGATTCATCAAAAATTTAATTCATTGAAGTCATCTTCTTCTATTCCAACTTTAAACGATGTAGAATTCTATTTTGGTTCTCAAAAATAAAAAAAGAATCCGTTAAAATTTTAGGATTTAAATTTCTAACCTCAAAAAAACCTAACCTTAAATTTCTTAACCTCAAAATGGCTTAACCCCAAAATTGCATTAACTTCAAAGTTCCTAACCCCAAATTTCTTAACCTCAAAATGACCTAACCTCAAAAAATCCTAACCTCAAAGTTCTTAACCTCAAAATTCTTGCAAAATTCCTAACCTCAAAATTGCTCTAACCTTAAATTTCTTAACCTCAAAATGTCCTAACCTCAAAGTTCCTAATCTCAAAATTGCTCTAACCTCAAATTTCTTAACTTAAAAACCTCCAATTTCTAACCTCAAAGTTCTTAACCTCAAAATTCTTAAAAATCACACTAATTAATTTTTTTGTCACAACAGACAAAGCCCATGCTCGGTGATCACTTTAAAGTACCAATAATCATACCATGCATATCTCCAAATACTTACTTTTCAAAATTTTACTAGTATTGCTTCCCTCCCGATTCCATGGAGGATCTCCATGTCCTGTGAAGTCTCTTAATTTTAAATAACTTATTGTGAGTCTAATTATTGATGCTTTATCGAGTTGACTTGTTATTGCGGCTGGTAGTGGAAGCATCTTTGCTAATTCATAAAATTCATAATTTTCCTTTCCTCGTCGTGATCTGGCTGCATCCCTTGACTTCTCTTTCCTCAATTCTAAAATACTGAAATTAAAAGAATGAAAATTGAAATGTTAGTCAAGTGAAAAAGTTAATTTGCATGAAATTTAATTGTTTCTGATTTTAAATTATTTCATAAACTTGAATTTCTGACATAATCGATGAATCAGAAAGCAAACAATTTATATTAGTCATATCATTTTCATATCACTGGAATTACGTCATTGACATTCGTTTGTGATCAATCAGAAGTTAAATAAAATGAGAATGCAGGGTGGAAAGTAGCAAGAATAATCAGAAATGGGAAAGAATAATATTCACTTGATTAACTTCCGTTTCCAGCATAATCATCATCATCATCTCAACATCAATAGCATTCAATAAACACAATTGAGGTATTGATCGTGTCAGTTGATTGACCAAAAATATTTCTATGTGATTTGATTAAGTCAAATTACGCATTTTAATTCTGGTTCCTTCCCTGAGATTTTCCTGCTTTTCTAGTTCCAATATAGATTGCAATAATAAAAAAGAGACTTAATGCTGATGCATTTGTCATGGGAATGGAACAAAAATATTGATGACCAACTTCTCTCATTCCTGCCTCGACTTTCTATCATTTATTTATTATTATTGTACAATAGAAATGGCAATAAGAGACATGGAAGGTCTGAAAGTGTGAAAATAACTCAAAAAATGAGGAAGAAAAAAATTTATTTCGATAATTGAATTTTCTCGGCAGAAAGATAAAAAGGAAGAAAATTGAGTGAAAAAAATATTGAAAAGAAAGAAAAAATTCCCTAAAAATGCTCAGTTGGTCTTCTTCCTTTCATGCTATCGAAAAATACGTAAAAATATTTTATTTCATCCCATGAGATTATCATCAGCACTTCTTGTGTTGTTTAATATTATTCAAGGCATTATAGTCAGCCAATTTGGTCAATTTGACCTAAAACTTGCACACACATATACAGCACATTACATCTGACTATTGAGATGAATCCATGTGCAATAAAAACATTATCATTCGAATAAATATTTGGACGAGGAAAAAATTATTTATGATAAGTAGAACTCACTTCACATTTCTCTCTACGATTTTGGAAGTATTGATCAGAATTAAATAACGGAAAGGGCATTTGATGAAGCATATCAGATGTGCAAATATATTTATTTATGATAATTCGGTTGAGATGAAATTTTCATATCAATTTTTATTGTAGAATTTTTTTTGGGATTTGGAAAGCAATAAAAAAATCATCATGTGACTGAGTATTGCAGAATTAATGACAAACTGAAGATTCTTTTTTTTTCTAAAAAAAAATCAATTAAGTTTATTGAGAATTTTGTTAATTTTACTTAAAGGGCGAACCCAGAAATTTTTTTTAGGGGGATCCAAAAATTTTTTTGTTCTTGTACTCAAGTTATTGTACTTTTTGTACTTTTTATTAGTTCTAATGATAGGTGAATGATTAACTAAGAAAGTAGAGCTTCAAAAAAGTGTAGGAAAATTTTTTAAAAGAAAAATTATGTTTCACAAAAAAAAATTTTCCATGTAAAAAATTTTTCGAGGGAGGGGGAAATTTCAATTATTCTGATGGAGAAATTTAAAACTAATTTTGAAATATTTAAAAAATCAAAGTTCAAAACATAAACTTTGAATCAAACAGACTCAACTCAACTTTTACATGAAAAAAGCGTCAAAATCCAAGTTTACAATGAGCTATGGAAGAAGTTTAATTGAAGAAAAGTTTACTAATTTTTTGAGTAGAAATTTTGTTAAAATTTTAGTATTCTTAAATTATTTAAAATAAGTTACTCATCATGAAATATGTTTTCATTCAACTTATTATAGACGAAAATTTGAAAATTAACAGAAAATTTTGAGGAAAAAATATGGAATTTGGAACAAAATTTCAAATTTTAATCTAGTTTTATAGAAGGTCACCCTAGTTTAACGAAAATTTTAAATAAATTTGTCATTAATAAAGCTTTATAAATCCAAATTCAGATCTGATTTAAATTTCAGCTTGATTTTATCTCAATCTGTCTTAGGGACGAAGCCATAAAAATGTCGATGGAAAGATTTTCAATTTTTTTTAATAAAAAAGAAGAAATTTTGGATTTTTTTCTTTTAATTCTAGCAAATTTAAGGAATTTTAATTTTAGAAAATTTGCCATTTGGTGGGACTCGTTAATTTATTTCAATTTTGGGTTAAAATCCCGAAAATCTTTGTCAAATAGTAAACTTAATTAAGTGGCAATAGATGACGAAATAAGTGGCTTATGAGTATAAAGTTGCTTAAGAATACCCAAGACATCTAAATATTCATTAAATCTTGCTTAATTTAAAATAAATTTAAGTAACACCTGAAGACTACAAAGTATTGAACATTAAGTCTAATCGTGCAGAAAATATGAACGTTTTCTTATATAATACTTTGTTGAAAGTCATGTTCTACTTCAATAATTATCCCGTGGGAATCAATTGCATCGTGAGAATATTGATATTGTCATTTTTGTTAGGTATAAATAATTTTACCGGTTTAATATTCACATGGATTATTCAAATTTAAATTGAATATTCAACAAAAATTCAAAATTAATCCCTTTATCCTTAATAAATATTTTAAAGAAATCTTAAAAATAATAAAACAATAAAAAAAGACTCAACATGCCCAGGATCGAGAATTTGTTGTGATTGTGGATGATTAGGCTTAAAATTTGTACCACACAAATCCTGAGTACTTGGTACCAACCAGGAATGTGTGAATGCTGCACCTGATCCTCCATTATCCGATGTGTGTATCAAAGAGCGGGTCTGATAAGCCGCATAGTCAATTGCAGAGTAAGGCAACATTTTTTTCTGTTCACAAAATCCAAAAAGTTTTCTTTTTCACTCAACAAAAATTTTCATGTTTTATTTCATAACTTTCACTAATCACTCATATTTTGCATTTGTTTATTGTTATCAATACTAAACAGCTGTTTGATGTTTATACATTTATATGTTGTCTATTGAAAGAAAAAAAACTTTTCACTACCGAATGTATGTATATAGACGTATATAAAAAATATAATAAAAATAATACGAGAGCGATGATTTGAAGTACGTGCACCTTTATACTCAACAAAAATCTGACTGGCTAGTCAATTGTTAGAGCCATTTGCCGTTTGTAAAAAAAAGTGGGAACGTAACTTGCATTTGAAATCAGTATCACGAACGAGCCAGAGAGAAGTATACACGCGTTGTCTACAGTATGATTATTATTTGTGTGTGTGTGAGTGAGAAAAAGTTAAGTAAAGGAATGAAGGATTCCATCATGAAAAAAAGTACCGTCTATACTTGTGTACGTTCTATTGCATTTGTATGAGTTTGGTTTTGGGGACTAAATGGGCGGTACGTGACTTCTTATCAGTGTTACGGCTGTGTACTTTTTGGCGCTCCAACTTTTTTCTTCTCTTCTCAATCCATGCACACACATATAAATAGAGTCATGAATGTTGTTGTTGATGCTCTTCGTACGTTTTTTTGTATGTGAACGTGATTGGTTTTACAATTAAGCTCCGCCCGTCTTCCTTCCAAACTTTTTTGCCTTTGCGACATGCTACAAACATCATCTCTTTTGCGACACGACACGTTCACATTATGACAATTTGCAATTGAAATCTTTTTCTCAGCTTGCTTGCATCCATAAATTGTTCTTCATCCTCACATCATTGGAATGATGAATCAATATTATGAAGCAGGTCAAAAGCAGAGAGAGGAGAGTAAGGAAGAAAACAAAAGGAAACGAAAGTTTTCATGTCCATTACATACATTTAATGCTTGCTGCGTGTAAATGTTTCATACACTCGACGAGCAACACAAAAAAAAGTCAATGAAGGAATGTGCTGCATATAGTGAGTGATTTTTTTTTATCAATCGATTTGTCGATGTAAACACGTCGCAAGGACGGATTGGTGATGCTGGACGAATTTTAAGTAAGGATCCAAGAGTTGGCCAGGACGACGACGACGACGAGGAGTAGAAAAAAGTTATCATCATGTTGTCTACGTGCCCAATAATTTCATCTCTCTTCCTCCTTTCTCTTACTTTTACTAACAAACAGAAAAAATAATAATATGAATGAAAATAAAAACGGCGGCGTCTGATAAGAATGAGGAGGCATCACGTCAGTTCCAATTATTGCATCATCATTATCATCACTTTCAATGTCGCTACCTCTCATATGAGAATTCCCATGTCATGCTCGTAATAATTATCATAATAAAGATATTGAAAATCCAAATCAGTTCCGTTCTGTGCCATAAACCTTGTCATTTGCCACTTTTATGATCCTCAGAAGATTTCAATTGTTTTAAATTTTCATGCAAATTTTTCTTATTGTCGTCAAGATTAGCAGGAACAATTAGGCATAACGATACATTCACATGTGATTTTTGGGTTAATTAAATGTGTATGACAATAAAAAGTTACAGCTAGGGTTATGAGGATATGAAGATAACAAGACAGAAAACACTTTCAACCCTAAAATTATTGAAGTATGTAGGATGTAAAAAGGAACAGGATTTTTATATTCATCATTTCGTTCTGGTAATTATTGAGCTTGTACATACATGGTGCTGAGTATGACTTATCTTGAATTAAGCTAAGAATTTTCGAAATATCTACTCTATAGAGTAGAAATCAGCTTGTCTTTGCCTAGAGACCCCAAAAATCATAAGGATCGGTTGGAAACATAACGGATGAGTACCATCTTTGAATCCAAAACCTCAAAATTAAAACAATAAATTTCAGTGCTGCCAAAGAAGTGTTAAAGTTTTTCAAAAAATAATATTTTTGGTTAATCAAGCAGAATGTAAGGTTCTTATTTGATTACAGAAGCTAACTTGTCTAAAATTGTGCAGATCAGCAGCCTAAAACTGACAAAAATCATACTCCAATCTGGAATATAAGTATTCGCAGTTTAGTGATATCAAGCAGAGTTAGCATGACTCTGGTATTCCGGACTTCAGTGAACTTCAAAGTCCGGACTCCATTGAAGGTACCTCTAAGGTAGTGACCTACCAACTCTGATATAAACTCCCTAAAATCCACCGCTAATCCAAAAATATCACGATGATTCAACATTTTAACATATTTAAAGCGAATTTTATTGCTAATATATTTAAAATTGATAAAAAGCTTATTTAAATAATTCACACGAACGTAAAAGATTCAAAGCAAAACGGCAGAAAATCCAAGAAACTAGATTAAAAGCCAAAAAGGTGACAATAAACTTGTTAACCAATCTCTTCTTATTAATCTGTTAAATGTGATCCATAAACTACCGGAAATCTATAATCTCTACTGAACAAGCTAATTATATTATTCACAAGAACAGCCAGAGAAATTTTCAGGTTCCTTCAGCTTCTAAATAAAAATGTCACAGATCAGATTTAATTTATGCTCCGAAAAAAAAGAAGTAAAATGTTTCATTCTTTTTTATTTCTGATGATCATAATTTAAAGCAGTGTTTCATGTGTGACTCTTATCTTGATCAACAATATCACCATAACAAGAGACGTGAAGCATCTCATAATATGAGTCACACATATAAGGCAAAATAAAAGGCATTTTAGGCGCTATAAATTGTATCTCTCTTTCCGTCTCTTCTCTTTCCCATTCAATCTGGATACAATTTTTTTTTATTCTTCAAAAGTAGGTAGCAACCTGTATTTGATAGCACGAGTGCCAAATCAATTACAGATTACGTGTCTTGAATTTCATCTTATAATAAACAGTAACATTCGGAAGAGCATCACGATTTTTAATGAGTTTTATGCAGAATCGAATATTTTTTGTTCACTTCCACTTCTTTGAGATCAAAAAAGCGATTTTCTTCCTCATTCCTGCTGTCGAGTGAACAAAATAGATTTATTGAAATAATTTGCATTTAAAAAGAAATAAAAATCTGCACTAAAAACATCCGCGCGAAGGAAAAAAAGGGTAAATGGCTCCCTGATGTAACATTTGTAGCATCTCAAAAAAAACATTTTTATTGCATTTTAAACATTTTCTTGCTGTTCCCATTCACGGTTATTTGGAATGACATTATCTCGACTGTGCGTTACATGTTCTTGCTCATCAATTTTTATGGCAAATAAATATTGTGACAGAAATAATCCTTTTGAGTGTGATTCGATTAAGTTTGTCATTCCCTTCACATTTTTTATTATGACAAACAATGAACAGAATCTGCGGAATTAGATTAAAATCTATGAGAATTGAATGAGAAATAACAAGATAAATTTGCATAAAATTCGCGAAAATTTCTAGCCTCAAAAAATCTTATTTTGTGAAAATTTCTCTTCCTTATCCTTTTTACGACTGCTTCTGTATCTCTGCCTTTAATATTTTAAATAAATATTATTTTAAACAGAGGGAAAGAATTAAGAATGCCTAATGGAAAGGGGCAATATATGGAAATAAAATGATTATCTTGTTACTCTGCCTAAATCACAAATGTAAATTTTTGTGGTACACATAATACACCCGTACAACACAAAATGAGAATCTGTGGAGGTTAATTATGGATTTAAGCTGCAAAAACTTTTTATCTCATTATCAATTTACATGAATAAATTTCATTTTAATTGCTGTAGATATTTTATTGACTTTATTTATTATTTTTGTTGTGAATTATTGGCATTCTGGATAGGGACCATTCATAAATGACGTCACGCAAAACTGGAAATTTTTTTCTTCATTTGTCATCAAATTTTCATACAAACACAGTGTCAGACCCCCTCTACCCTACAAATTGGCCATTATTTATGAACAGTTGTCATGTATTTATGACGTCCAATATTCTAGATCCATCATGAGACGTGAATCAACAAAACCCCATATGGAAAAATAATTTAGATTGTAGATTAAGAGCAGGATTTTGAGGAAAAGGGTTAAGGGTCATTCATAAATTACGTCACGTAAAAAACGACGTTTTTGACCCCCTCCACTCTTGTCACTAATTTTTCATAGAAAATTTTCTTTTGTATTGGTCTATTATAAATTCTTTAATCCCTTTCGTCATAAAGCATGACCTAATTTGTGAATGACCCCTTAGAATAGGTAGAATTGGTCAAAAAGTCGACAACTTTGAGATCGTCTATCAAAAAAGAGACTCTTAGGTCCTGTATCCCTGACCTAAAATTTTTATCCACATTTTCTGCCATATATAACAGTCTCAGCTAACCATCCTCCCAAGATACGCATTTAGGGTTGGGTTTACGTAGAATTTTCATCAGCAATAGCAGTAGTACACGGCATACTACTGTGTACGAGTGTGTCGCAAAATTTGAGGTTCTGTTTTAGTATGTAGTGCTCTGAAAAGTTTGAGGACCACTGACCCATAGTGAAATATATAAAACAATGATGCTGAGCACAAGAAGGTTTAAGAAGTTAAAGATCCTCTGAATCTAAAGTTTCTTTCAATTTGATAAAATAAAGAATCCAAAAAACAAACATTAAAATTTTAGGTGTATCTAAAAAATTGAGGTTACACCCCTGCCTCCTCCAAAAAAGTCATTAATGAACATTCCCAAATATCAAGCGAATTATTCATAATTTCTTCATAATATTTTCATAATAAACAAGTTATCCATGACAGCATCCAGCAATTTGTAGACACAACAATGTTGATACCGATTTGTAATACAAAAAATTCCATCGTATCCATAAATTTTAAAATTCTTAACAAACAACAAATTGTAAGTAGCAAGAACAAATTGGAACTTACCGTGTATTCACAACCGATGCCTGGTTGACTTCGTCTAAAGATGGTTTTCTGTATGAAGCATAAAAAAAAATTAAAAGTGACTAATTAATAAATTTTTACATAAATTATCGACATGACATGAGGCAACCGTAAGGTGCCAATTCTATAGAAAGCAAGAGAGGCAAAAAAAAGTCGAGAGACATTCTTAAGATTCTCGAACGAGCAAATCTAATTAAGCTTTCAAAAGAATTCATCAAAGTTGTTAATGTAACGAATGTGAACTGCATATATTTTATGCCTCTTTTTTCTTCCTCTGCGATTCTTGTTGTGGATGCAACTCGACTTGACTTTCATTACAATTTAAAATTTTACAATTAATTTTCAGCCAATTTATTGTGTCTTTAAAAGGTTTTCAATTTAATGCTGGGAGAGTTTTTTAATTAAGATGACGAAAGTGATTTTTTTTTTGGTTGCATGAGAAC
This sequence comes from Chironomus tentans, assembly GCA_963573255.1. Taxonomy (NCBI): domain Eukaryota; kingdom Metazoa; phylum Arthropoda; class Insecta; order Diptera; family Chironomidae; genus Chironomus; species Chironomus tentans. Next base: position 14,035,657 of record OY754303.1, read on the forward strand.
TTTTCGGGTCTTGCTGCAGTTTTTTCTGGTCTAAAAAGTTGTTCCTCAATCAGATTCTTTTTTATTGAAATTAAATTAAAAATAACCGTTATTTTTCAAATATTTGAATTTTCCCGCACTTTCTATCTTTGTTTACAAACAATAGAAAAATATTGAGGATTAAAGATTTGTAATTTTTGGATTATTGAGAACGATTTGTTGATCAAAATTGGTAGATAAGTGCTTGCTCACATTTATTATGGAGTTTGGAATCATTTAAAGTATTAAAATGTATGCATTTAAGTCAAATTTTGTGAGCAAAAATCTCAAGTGAACACTAAACCATTTTCGAACAAAATTTGGAATTTTCTAAAAGGAATCAAGCTAGAAATGATTATCGACTTGAAGCTTGACATGAATATTGTCCTAAGATAGGTTATATAAGGTTCTCGGACTCGAAAATAAAGGACAGTAGCTTTTTCATTGGTTTTAAAGATTGATTTGCAATATCTCATCTCAGATCTTGAATTCGACTAGGATGTGACTAGATTTTGTATGAAAAAGTCAATTCGAGTGATCTTCAAGCTCTGCCTTAGCCTATACAACATAACATCAAGAAATCTCAGCTTATACCTTAAAATTAGGAACCTTTCACTATGGGTTCCCAACGTCCTTGTCTCAGTTGATTCTAGAGATCGAGACATCAAAGAAAGTCTCGATCATGATCTCTATGCCAAGAACCCATAACTTCAATCCCAATCAACATTATATTCCTAGTTATTCTCGCATAAATTCCACTAGAACTCAATATTATTCAGTAAAGTCCAAGAAGAAATAAAAAGACCAAAGACAGCAGTAAAAGGAATTAAAAAAGACTTCAAAGGAAATTTCCAATCAGTAATGAAGCAGTAGCAACAAAAAGTAGGCACTAAAAAAATCAAAACTTCCAACATCAAAATGAAAAACGAACAAAACAAAAAAAAAGTTGCAGAACTGGAAATCGATATCGTAAAAAAAAGCTGATATTGTTTACTTTACACATTAATTTAATGTCATTAACTTCATTTTTTCTGTGCATTAACTTATTGAGTTATTTCTGTAACGTCTCACAACTTTTTTTTTCCTTTCTTTCTTCACTTTACTGACGATGATTAAAACAACAGTTGACGTAAAATAATTAGCCATACTAACCTTTCACTACTCCAACAAAACGGATCGTCGCGATATCTGCAAAAGTTGACGAGAAAGAAGAAGAAGAAAAAAAATTTAAAATCAAAAAAAAAATTCAGGAAGACTTCTTTGTTCTCTTGAGAATTTTTGCCATTTCTTGCAACTTGATTGACATTAGATTATCACATCTTGATGATGTATATGCACGTCTCTCGTTATTTAAAATAAATTTACTCTCTCTCCGTGGACGTTTTTTTTATATTTCTCATCCCATTCATTGATTGACTTAGTTAGCCATGTAATGTGATGATATTATTTCTGATCTCAGCAGCACAAAATTTATTTATTCTTTTGTTTGTAAATAAATTTTCATGTAGAATGGGGGAAACAAGAAGGAACAAGAAGGCATTCAATATGGTTTGTTACAACAAATTGCAATAAATACAGTTTGCATAAATATTTTCATACTGGGACTTGATCTGTGCTTCTTGGACGATGAAATAACGATTTGAGACTGAGTCAATGAAATTAAAATTTTTTATATACATTGTAATGGTTTGTTTTGGTTGTGATCGCTGGATGTGCTTGATTGATACTTTCTTATGTGGATGTGAATTTTTAGTTCTGATTTTTTTTATAGATTTAATCTTTTGAACTACAAATTAATGATTTTATCTGGTTCTATGATGTCAATCTGATAACATTAAATAGCATAGACAGGATTTTACAACATTTAGACCAGTATTGTCCAACCTGTGTGCCGCCGCCTTAAAAATTTTTTGACAATAACACAAGCCGCACGCGGTGTGCGGTTTTGGTTATGGTTTACCATCAAGGTGTGCCGTGGCTCAAAAAAGGTTGGACAACACTGATTTAGACTGTAGCTTAAAATGTCAAAGGTAATTTTTGTGTAAATCTTGAGTCTAATAATCGAGAAAAAAAATATTAGATTTTTGGTTTTTGATTTTTTCAACTTTTTTTTAAATTTTTTTGTTTTGGCAATTTAATCGAGTTTAGTAAACTTGCATGGGATCAAATAGAGGCAGGGCTGGTACATTTCGCCAGGTATTTAGCTTTCAAAATAAAACATTCTATCAATCTAGATTTTGTTTCAGAACTAAACATTTAAAAGGGCATCCCTAGATAGCTAGGGGTCCAACCCCATGTTTTATGTCTTCTTCACATGAAATACCAAGAAATACTTGATCTACTCATCATACATAATAAGAAACTTTTGAAATTTTTGAGATTAATCCCGAGTGTGAAAGCCTTGATTTTTTAAAAGTTATTTTAAATATTTCCGAAGATAAAATTCAAATTTAAGTAAAATTTTAAATTAATAAATGTAAAACACAAATCAGCAGTGTTTTACATTTATTAATTTTAAATTTTACTTTACTTATATTTACGCTGCCAATTTGCAAAAATTTTTATATAACCTTTTTTTCCTTTATTGCTAAGGTCAGTCGATGGAGATCATTTAAATGCAAATTTTATGAAAAAATCAAAAATTAGTTTAAAAAAACTTTTCAAAAAAATAATTATTTTTCACTTATTATCATTAAAAATTTAAATTGTAAATTTCACTTAAAAAATTTACAAAATTAATTTCTTTTTAAATTTACAAAATTCAAGAAAAACAAAAATTCCAAAAAAATCACAAAATTATTTTTTTACATCAGAACTTTAAATTTAAATTCTCGAAAAAGTTTTGTTCCAGAAACTAAATAGAATTATATTCAATAAAACTAGAGGAAATTTCCTCCAATCATCACAAACACCAATCCACAAGACTAGACACAAGACCAGCAATTCACTTTTCACAAAAACTGCTTACAACAATTTTCAATATTCATCCAGAATATTTTTTATTTTTTTCATGTTGATTAAATTAACTGGCAAGTGGAGATGCAAGTAAGCAGAATTAACGTGTTGCCATTTATTCTCTCTTTCATGAAGCAGCAGAAGCAAAGGAAAATAAAAGAAAATCTCTGCCGACGAGCAGGCAGTAAAAACATGTTTTTCCATTTCATCTCTTACTTCATTTTATTTCAATACAATTCGATTGTCTTTAGATCTTTAATTAGCGCGCCGATAATTACCACATGATTTTTATTTTTTCGCTCTTCTTTCACAATAAAAAGTCATCGATGGAATACAGAGAAGAAAAAAAAATTATATTGATTGTCTCTTGGCATTCCCAGCAATGCCTTTTTGTATTATTTGTGGAGAGTCTTGCGGTAAATGGAAGGAAACTTCAATTTTTCGCTTCAATGAAATTCAATATTTTTTTTTTCATCTTTCCTCTTTTGTCGCGGAATGTCTTTAACATCCATCACCGCCGCAAAAACAAAAATACTTCTTTTTTCTGTGCCTTAATAATTCATCACAATAACAGACAAAAAAAATTCACACCTATAATAAGGATATTGTAAATCCATTGGTAATCCATGATGATGACCGAAACCATGCTCAGCATTTGTCGAAGTGATGGCATGTCCACTCAAAACAGCCCATGGCGAAGTAAAACTAGCACTTGCGTGATCCATTGCACAATTTTACACCACAAATATTTAATTTTTTTTCTGGTTTATTTATTTATTTTTATTTAATTTTTATTTAAATTCTCACGCAGTTTGAAACTTTTCTTCTTATGTCGAATCCACATGATATTCACTTGATATTTCTACATATTATTGACATTTTCAATTTATATATTTTTATTTTACACAGCAGAAAAAAATTGTCTTACTACCGTAAATTTATTTTATTTATTTTTTATTTTTATTAACGTCTCTCCTACGTCTATCGTCAGTAAGATTCTGTGTGTTACTGATTATTGAGATGGCAAAAATGAAAGAACAACTCCCTCGAAAAAATTTTTTTCTCGTTTCACAGACGACTTCTGTGTGATATGATGTTACAATAAAACATTTTGATCTCATGGTGTGCTTTACATCTACTTCGGAGTCATGCAACTGTTGAGATACAGATTTTTATAATGTTTCTGGAGCATAAAAATGTTTTATGCTGTACACAAAAATAAAAATATTCGAGAGAGAACAGCGAAAAAGGAATTGAAAATTGAGAGAGAGGAAAGAGAAACTTTGAGGAAATGTTGCTGAAATTTTTGAAGAAATTGACAAAAATTCGTGACTTTGTTGCTGCTGAAAATTTGAAGAAAAAAAGTCAAAATAATGATATTCCATAAAGCACCGAGATTTTCATTCTTAAACATTTGCGATAGTCTTAAAAGATTTTGTGTCTGTTTACCGCGGCGATAATAAAAACGGGAAAAATTCTTCTCTTGCTGAATATCTTTTGCTGTTCTTCTTTTGATATCCACGACACGTAAAATTTGCTACGTGATCAAAATTTATTTATTCATTTATCATATCAGAAGAAGAAAAGTACAAAACAGCAGTCAGTAAGTAAACAGCATCAGCATCAGATGAACAACAGAAATATGGAATGATAATAATAAATGAAATGAAAAGAATGAATGAATGTAGTTTGGATGGAAATTTGAATAAAGAGCATTTGTGCTGGATCTCTCTGTTGTTCTAAGCCATTCGTTCCCATCCAACAGCTCACAAATTGTCATCAAGAAATTGATTCTTCATCTCGCACACCTCCTCATGGATGCAATTATTTATCTCATCATGAGAATTGGAAATACAGAAAAATGGAAATGAAATTATCTTCAATCGCAATTGTTTGTGCAAATTATCAATTTTATTCGGTGAATTTCGATTCGAAATTGAATGAAATAAATCAAAAATTTCTCATCAATTCTTCTTCAATTATTTCTTCTCATTGCACCTTTTATGCTGGCTGCTTTGTCGGTGCTTGCGCAATTTACTTAGCCACTAAGTATTGTGGAATTGAGAATGTCACTTTACTATCAATTCTCATGTGGATCGTCTTGTGGCACTAAAAATTTTCTTCCTCATTTCTTTTTGTGTCCTTTTTGTTGTCTCAGCTACAACTTTTTATTGCCATGTGCTCTGAAAAACTTAATGGAATTTTGTAGTTAATGGCTTTTTAATGATAAGGAAAAACTAAGACTTTTATGACGATTTTCCATTAAGAAAATTTTTCCTTTTTTCGAGCATCTCCAAAATTAAATTTACATTTCACATATTCCAGCAGCAGAAGCAGCACAATCAGTTACATTTGTGGATGATACATACATGAAATGAAAAAGTCAATTTGTTATCACGATAATCTTTACAGCAAATATTTTCCTCGACCGTCGTTCATGATCAAAATTAAAATTAGTTTTTGCCCTAAAGTTACAAACAATGAGGAATATCTTATATCCAACACAGTTCCATATATTACGCAATATTACATGGAACAAGGAAAATAAATAAATAAAAGTAATTTTTCTCGTCACTCTCCTTGTTTTGTGCTGTAATATGAAGTTGGAAAGTGACACATTATGACAGTCCATCATTTGTCATTCATAAATAGATTTTGATTTGATTTTCGTTTAATATTAGTGGCAATTTATTTTTTAATGAGTTAAGTGACACTTAAGTTGCACTTAAGTTTATCAAAGCTGATCAAATTTAAGTAAAAGAAAAAGATAAAAGGTCAAAGGTCTAGACAAGGGGGGGGGGGTGATTGGTTAAGATCAAAACTATTACTTTTTTATATGGAACTGTCACACAACATCAGATCCCTCTCCCTCGCTCCTGTCTAAAAAGTCTAAAATTCACATTTAATTATGGACATCATTTATAAGTGACCCTGGGCTGGATTTTTATCCCTACCCTTCACCTGGGGTATACACCTATATAGGAATAGGATAGGTGTAGGGGTATATCTAGAAACTCAGCCATGAAAATGTTAAGAACCATTTAAGGGATAGTTTACATTACAGGTAACAACCAAGGGAGATGGATTTTAAATAAGTAAAGACACTATTATACAGGAATCGAACACGCGATCAAAAAATACATGATTTTATGAGTACTCAGAATCGAGATCCCTGTCACTTAGACTTCTAACACTAAATCTCATTTCGGTAATAAGTCATACATACTCCAACAATTAATATGTGATCCCCATGCTCAAAACTAATTATTTCCCTAGGATATGACTATCAACCTACAATCTACATTTAATAAAATTTTCATAAGCAAAGGATTAGTCTTGAAGGTCACCTAAATTTCAACTAAAAATCAACATTATCCCTGAAAAATCCCTCAAAAAAATCTCCCTGAATTTTTTTATTTACAATATCAAAAAGGCAACCGAATGAAAATTTATGTACAATACAAGGAATACTAGAAAAAGAGAAGGTAAATGTAATGGATTAAGAACATGATGAATAAGTAACGAGATTTTTTTTCTCCTTGAAATGTTTTATTGCTTTCTTCCATCCAATAATTTTCCCATCCAAAATATTTCGACTTATTTTGAATGAATGACAATTCCTTTTGTGGTTGAACGAGGAAAAGAACTGGCATCAAAAATAAAGAAAGCGTATAGGAGTCGTTTATAAATGACATCCAATTTTTAGGGCGAGGGGTAGGCAGTTGCACATTTTTCATGGGATATGTTTTGTATGGACAGCAAAATCAAGGAGGGTCAAAAAGAAATTTAAGGGGAAATTTTTCTCGATTTTGTTTTGACACCCAAAATACCCCTATAGGGGCCGGTTTCTAGAGCTACCCAGAGTACCCTACCCTACGCCAGGTAGGTGGAGTATACCCTAGGGTGTCCTAGGTGGAGGATGAGGTAGGGTAGCTAGTGGTACCCTTGAAGATCTTAAAATCTCGTATTTTGCATGACATCATTTACAAACCATCCCATAGGAATTATTACCAAGAAAAAGAGAAGCAGAACAGCATTTGGAGCAATAATGTTAAATAATTGATGCATATGTACGGAATTGAGATATTATGTACATGCAGAACTTAATGTTATGCTTTGTAGGATAAAAATATTGCTGGCAATTTAGTTAAATAATAAGTGAGCCATACGAGCATTTGAATCAATATTTTAATTGTTTCATCCAACAGAACAAAAACGACCATAAAATAAATCTGCTACACGACATTAAAATCTCATTTCTAACCTACCGTTACATACCGCATGTAACATATCATTCCTGATTGCTATCCCTTTTTTCTGCTTGAAGCAAATAGTTTCTGGGTCAAGTTGAGATTAAGTAGGATTTGAAAACTATCCTTAAAATTTTCAATTTTGCTGCCTTTTTTACCAAAAAAATTTTATTTCCTAAATTTTTCTATTATGAAAAATGCTTTCCCCCCTCAAGTCATAATCTACATATGTAGGATGGCAAGAATGAAAATTATTACTTTTATGCCTACTTGCATATGTAAATAAATCAACTTAATAAATTCGTATCATTAAATCAAATTGTTTGAAAAAGGAAAAAATATTGTACCTATTATGAATACACAAGCTTCACCCTCCATGAACATTGAAATTAATTTTCTAGTGTTGTTCCTGCTCACATCATATCATGTGCGCATGCAATTTCAACAAAATATAAAAGTGATTAATTATATTGCGTAGTGACAACTTTGTTAAGTACCTAATTTGTTAAATTAAGTGATGAAAAAGTTGCGAAGTTGCTCAAATGAGAAGTCATTAGTCATTTGATGAGTTTTTCTTTTTACTTATGTATAAATTGCAAATTAGACTGTATAAAAGGGTGAAGATAGGGTTGATTGTTGAACGTTGACTTTTGTGCATAATTGCAGGTGATTTTTTTAAAGTTTATTAAGTGAGGGTGGAAATTTTTTGAATTTTAATATTTTTTAAATTAAATTTTGTTAATTTTTAGCTTTTTAATTGAACAATTAAAGAAATTTTTCAGAGCCTTTTGAAAAAAAACTATTAAAAGAAAAGATATTTTAAAAATAACGGTTATAAAAAATATTTGAAAAGAAACGGTCAAAAAATATTTAAAAAATAACGGTCAAAAGATATTTGAAAATTATCCTTCAAAAAATATTAAGATACAGATAGACACGTAATCAGAAAGATTTCTGATAGTATTGGAAAAATCTGTTGGAATTTAAATAAATTTAGCGATCCTTGGTTATCCTAGTGTGTGATTAAGGGCTAGTAATAGTTTTAGAGTTCAATTAAGGGGATAATCATAAATGACGTCACGCAAAAAACGAGATGTCCATTAAAAATATTTTTTCTCGTTTTTATGGTATCGCCACACAGCATCAGGGGCTCTGATCCCACCTATACATTGAACTTCATTTATGAACGGTCCCTAGATCCACAGATTTAGAGGGATAAAAGTCACCACGTCGACGACTATCCTTCAAATGACTCCTTTCTGCCTGGCATCCCAAAAAAAATTTACATTCACAACCTCAGCTGTCAAAATAAGACACCATCAAAAATGCTATAATTTTATCAGCGTAATAAAATACGTAACAAGATCAAAAGCTCAGCCTTCAAAAATTCCGATCTCGATCATCAAAATCTGATCCTTCCGAACGAAATAAAATTCTTAAAGCCTCAAAGAATAAGAATGAGAAATAAAAACATTTGCTCGTCATCCTTTAACAACAGAATTATCTCCATTATATCATCATCATCATCTTTATAATCATCATGTTCGATGGAAGAAGAGTCAGAGAAAAGTGGTTAAAAAAAGTAGGAAAAAAGGAAGGAAGGAAAGTATTGATACGTGTTAAATGAAACATCACATCACACAATTCCATTCAATAAAACTGATAAGGAATTTGAGTCACGTGAATATAAAATCGTAAAAAATAAGGTTATTTGGTCATTGCTTCGAAATTACTTTCGGAAAACTCCTTTTTATGTCTTTTTATTTATTTACTTACTTGCTTCTTTTGCCTTTTTCGTACGTTTTTCTTGTTTTCTTATTTTTGTTTTGGTGCACGTCACATATGTTGGCCGAGAACCCCAAGCCATGAGAGATGAAAAAAAAAATTTGTCCATCCAATTTAGTCAATACTCAAGTTTTACTCATGGGACATTTTGGGCATCTCTTGCTTCATCATAATCATTTAGAAGTGGACCCTTAAGTGATGAAAAAACATTTTGACATTTTTTCAATGTTTTATTTAAAAATCATTCGAGCACTAGTAAGTGCTGAGAGCAAACGATAATGTATCATAAGAGAGATATTTGAGAGAGCAATTTTCCCTTCATGTCATGCAATATCGCAAGCTAAGTGTGGCATCAACACAACTACACACAAACGGGCAGTATCGCAAGATTTAATATAAAGCATGCACAACTACACAGAAATAAAGGCATGAGAGGCAGCGACATTGTTGACTTGTTGTAAGTAAGTTTCATGTTGAGCAGTTGTGTTGCGGCTGCAAAAATAGAAAAAGAAGGAAGAGAAAATGTGAACATTGTGGATGTAAAATTGATTCTTATAACAGCGCGTGTGAGATGAAAATAAAAAAAAATAAGAAAAAGAGGGAAATGATGTTGCTGTTTCTGCAGACACACAGAATTCAGCTGCTTTCAGTACTTTGCAAAATCTCATAGAGATTGGACGCGAAAGGAACAAAAAAGAGAGAGACACGAGAAAAAAAAGTTTCTGTGTACGAAAAATTTCTTGAATGAGGAAATTTTTGTATTTGAAAAAAAATGTTGAATTGAAAATTTTTTTTACGTTGAATCGCGACTAGAATAAATTAAGTTAGTTCCCAAATAAAAAAAGTGTGCAATATGGATCATAATAGTGGAAATTATTCATCACCATGGGCAGCTGTGCTTGGACATCATCATTCAATGACATCTGATCCGAGTTTCACTCACGGCCTTCCAGTGGATTTACATGTATCACAAGGTTTCTCATACTACAGGTACAATTACTCAATAATTTCACCCCAATGTCCAAAATTGAGGAAGGCAGAATTGATTTTTTTTCCACAAAACTCAAGCGCGCGGCCTCGTATATGATTATGAATCAATGCATCATTATTGGGTGTTTGAGACATTAAAAAAGTTTAAAATTATTATCATTAAATGCACCTTTAATGATGTGTTATGCCGCTTCGAGCATCGTGCATGGAAATTTATAATTGAAAAAATGACTTATATCTCTCACTTCGCACTACAAAGAATAATTCTCTTACGATTATATTCATATCTCGCTACTTTTTGTGAGTACCCAAACATCTTGTGTGTCGGTGTGCTTGGAAAGTCGCGGAAATTGCAAACGAAGTCGTAAATGATAAATTATATTACATGGCATTATATTGTGTATATGTGAAGATCGCGAAACATAATAATGAGTAATTATGCTCAATACAGAGATTTATGGGAGATTTAGTAATTCTAAAGGTGCACAACCAGCCTTAAAAGTTGTAATTTGGCAGTGAGAAATCATACCATAATAATAATTCAATAATTATAGTTTAATGTTCATGTGCAGCATAAGAATGGATGGGTACGAAAAAAAATATAAGTCGGAAATGTGATGCCTTTTTTTCAAATCGTAACATTGCAATTTAATAATTAATTAAGTTAATCGATATTCAATGAGCGGTTACATGCATAACATGAAACTAACAATTATGGAAATTTACTCATAAAAAGCACTTTACATTTTTTATGTATATACGCGATTTATGGTAAATGGCAGCATCATTTGTAATGCCCAATTATGTGAGATTTAATTAGCTGTGATAGTCAATATATTTCTTTTTTTTCCCTTCTCGCCTGCATCTCCATCCATCTAAGGGAATTGCTCTTTAATGATACGACACAAAAAAAAGATGGAAGTGAAAAACTTCATCGCGGAATGTGAAAAAAATTTCTCGCTATTTCTTTTGTAAAGTGTGAAAAATATTTTTTTCTTGTGACTCTTTTTATGGGGTTGTTTGTAAATGATGTCCATAAAATAATGAGGTGCTAGATTATTATGCTACGCGACACACTCGTTTGTCGACAAAACCTTAAAATGTGATTACATCTTTAAAACCTTTAGGTGTGTCTCAATAAATATGGAAAGGGTCCAATTTTATACTAGATAAGTGGTCTTGTGTGTCTAGATATGGAATAGATTCTGGTTAAATTGGGGTCTCAGTTGGATTCATCGAGTCGCTGGTACCCTTTTGCATTAATATTAGTGTATCGAGTGTTTTGGGAATCTATTGAGAACTTGTCTATTCAGACAAGGTTTTGATCCATGTGCTTGTTTCTTGTGGGTTCTTGTGACAAAACTGTCAAGGATGTTGAATGGCCACAAACATTTTTTATTGCCTCAATCACAAGCAAATCTTACAAGCGGTAATGAGGTCTAAATTGACGAGGTGGTGCCGTGTCTGTTGCTCTGTCACTATACTTGGAAAACAACCGTATGTTGTCAGGTTGTCAATACCCCATCCCCTTTTTTGAGATTTTTTTTAATTTGCTAGGGTTTTTAAGAAAGAAATCCCAATACCCCCTAAATTTTCTAGTTTATTAAAAAAATTCAATCCCCTTTAAAAATTTCTGGATATGCCCCTGGTATGCCTTTCAAATAGATTCCAAATGAAACTCGAGCCACCAAAAAGCAAAAACACAATAATATCAATTAAATAACAGTCATTTGAATGGAAAAATCTAGTAACAGAGCAAAAATATGTTGTCAACTCAGCCATTAGGACCTTATTGCTGCTTGAGTCTTAGCTCAGAATCTGTATTAATCTACAAACCTATCACAGATACTGCCAGTACCTATGATTCTTTCTAAATCAGATTTTATCTAATTACACATATAACATAACAATCAATCCTGGCTTCAGACACCCACAAGGGTGCAGGCAATATTTTGATCAGTTCCGCACCCTTGGACCCCCATCTAATAAATATTGAACATAATTCATGATCGACCCCGTTGATTTCAGACAGAAGAATAGTTTTGTGATAAAAATGCGCAATATTTATGTCTATTATGATGATTATAGAGAGCATCAATGATTATTACTGATGATTGATAGTAAGAATAATAATAATAACACTGATGATGATGTTTCATAAAAATGAAAATAAAATAATAACTTTTTCTTCTTCTTCCTATCTCCTCTTTGATAATTTTATAAATAAAAAATTTGTTGCACAAAAATATATACAGAACAGTACAGAAGTGGAAGCATATATAAAGTGAAAAGCGCGAATAAAGTCAAGAAATAAAAGGAATCGAAAATAATCGATCTTGTCTTGATTTTTGCTCCGCGATTTTTTTTTTATTTCGTTTTTTTTTTTCTCGTAATTTTGGTTCTTGAGTTTAGTTTTGGGGACCTTTTGGGAAGAACTTTTTTTGAATTAGAGATCAAATTAGAGAAAATTGAAAGAAATATGAATTTTGGTCGAATTTATTTCAATGTGCTTGAAAAATTTTCTCAATTAAACTAAATTTAATATCATTGCACGTTCCAAGAAAAGCTGCATCAACTACAAAAATAAGATAGTAAGCAGAAATATAGTTAAAGTAAGAATTTTGTCAGAATTTATCCCCCCAAATTTTTTAGGTATAGTAGCTTAGTAGTAAGAGAATACGATTGAAAATCAAAGGTTCGATTCCTGTTAGGGGTCATTCACTTATGACGTCCATGATTTAGAGGGGAGGGGGGTTCTGAAATTTTGTGACACTTTAAATTAAAGAAATGTTTTGAATTAAAATTTTGTGACAAGGGTGGAGGGGGGTGGAGGTCTAAAAATCCCATTTTTTGATGGACGTCATAAGTGAGTGACCCCTTAGGAGATTTTTGAAATTTTAATTAACATAAATCTGAGGTTTAAGAAAATTTGAATTTATATTAAAAAGTCTATGAAAAAAGTTACCTTTATCTGTCATTGGGAGTATCTTTGGTAGTTTTCAGGAGGGTGTATCCAAGGGTACCCCACCTACCCTACTAGGGTACCCTTCCTACCCATGGTAGCTCGATAAACCAGCCATCTAACTGGTTCGTATAAAATCGACGAAGTAAACTTCTAATTGCCTTACAAAAATTTGTGACATGCGCAGAAAAAGTCACACATTTTCCCTGGGTTCCGTGATTTAGGGGGTATCCAAAAATATAATAAATCTTTACCAAAAACAACCTTCCAGAATATTAGAAAATTAATTAGTTAAAGTTAAATTATGCTTCTTGTGGTTCTTTTTCTAAAATTTATCCAGAACATCTTAGAACCTTGCTATACCCTGCTAGTTCCTAGCTATCACTCTGCTTAGTACCCCAAAGAACAGCTCTACCAGCTGGAACTAAAAAATGTACAAAACATTTTAAACTTACGACTATTTACAGACAAAAAGAATTAAAAACGATTAAATGTACGAGAAATTAAACTAAAAATGTCTAAGTATGAAAATAATTTCATCGATATTTAAGCGGCACTGAATTAAAGACCGTTTCAAGAGTGAGAATGAAAGCAATTAAACTTTAGCTGCTTTTGTACTTTTAATTGTATCAACCTCATTTTTCTCGTCAAACATGAAAAAATGCAAGCATTTCCAATTATGATGTACAATTTCTAGACAAGAAAGGTACCAAAAATTTTGTACTTTATATGGACTTTACGTCCAGTGTGTGAAGACCCAAAAAAATCACCTCAAAAATGCCTCAACAACCCAAAAAAAATTTATTTTTATTTTTATATAATTTTTTTATTCTTCTTCAATTTTTTTCCTCGATTTTTGATGTAGTTCGATGATGTTGATAGACAGTTGAAAATGTTTTTGTCCTTATGAGAATTTTTTGGCTCGCTTTTTTCATCAATATGTATCGATATATTTATGTATGTGATGAAGAAACGACCAGGCGAAGAAGAAAAATAATTTTTTTATATATTGCGACAGGGTGAATAAATTGTTGTTAAGTAATTGCATGATTACGTTTAATTGATTTGTGTATAAAAGTCTCATTATCCAGTTAGTAATGAAACATGATGTTGTTAAAGTGTCTGACGTGATATATAAAAAATAAAAATTTTATTTTTCACAAATCATGCACACGAAAAATATTGTAAATCACCCTGTTTTCTGTTTTCATCATCATCAGCAGCAGCAACAGCGGCATTTCGAGTATTTTCTCAATTTTCTGTTGTTCTTATCCATATTTTAAAATAAATTATCAATATATAATAATAAGGTTGCATTCTTTTAAGGTGGAATTTAGTTTACTTCAGTTCAATAATTTTTCCTCTCTTTCCGATCCGATTCCGAAAAATGAGAATTGAAAAAAAGTTTGGGGTCGATTGCAAGTGACGTCTAACACTTACTGTAGGGGTCTGAGGCTATCTGACACTCCATAAAAAAATTAAATGAACATTTTATGACAGAGTTAAGTCCAAAAATCAAGTTTTTGATGGACGTCACTCACGGACAATCCCTAAGTCTTCAAATGAGAACCCTGTTGAGGAATGGAACAGTCATATCCATATAATAATATTGATGGCTTGTAAATTTACTAGTTTGATTGCATTTTTTGTAATCATAGCTACAATAAAGCTGCTGAGATGTCACACGACCTGAGCTTAAATACCAATAATGCAATATATGAGATTGAAGCATAAATAGCAGTGCAGAATCATTAAATAAAAATTCCTTTATGATGGAATGTTCATAATGTCTCACATAAGTGAATTTCTTTTACTTTTTTTTTACTTTGTGTCTCACAGCGTCTACGCAGTTATGAGCAAATATAATGGCAGGTGCATTCGCCTCTCATTCAATTTCTATTCATTTTATTTTGATGCATTGATTTTGTGCTATTAACTTGTCGATCCTAATGAGTGTTGAAATGAGGATAATTGTTGTGATGAAGTAATATTTTGTAACTTTGTAGTAATTGATTAAGAATTTAGGTCGATTTCGTGGGAACAAATAAACGACATTTAATTCCTGGAATGATATTTTTGGTAGTCATTCAACTTTCTAATTTTTATCAATATAAATGCTTTATTTTATAAAGTTGGAGAAAGACAAATTTTTGCATCCAAAAAAATGCAACAAATATCACTTTTAAGTCAAATTTTGGTTTAATTTCACCAAGGGTCAGATACCATCTTAAGAATGCATCGTTTTACAATTTAGAAATCAAAAGAGGGTCCTTCGTAATTTACATCACCCTGCGTCACACAAAAAAGCAAATAGTACGACACCCCTCCCCATTGTCACAAATTTTAAATAGAACTTTCACAAATTCTTTGACCTCCCTCTTCCTAGGCTTTCCTGGTTTCCCGGTCTCGATAATTTTCGAGACTCTAGACCAAAATTAAAATTTAAACATCTTGGTTGTCATTTAATTTTTTTTACAAATTTTTAATTAAAACGATTACTTATTACTTAAGCAATGATTTTAAACCATAATTTTGTAAAAGTATCCAGGTACATCAATGATATTTAAATTTTAATTTGGTCTCGAGTCTCGAAAATCTGTCAAGACCGAGACTTCGGAAAAGCATACCTCTTCCTAAAGTATAACGTAATTTGTAATTGACCTTAAAACGAAAAATAACGATTTTTTGCAATTTTATACGGATAAGTCGTAAAAAATGTCATTTTTGAAAAATTAAAAATTTTAAGATTTAAAATTTATGAAAAGTTACAATTTTTTAAACATTTAAATTTTTACGAAACTTGTATCTGACTTTAAATTTTTTGGTTTGATCAGATTTTAATTTAAATTTTGTGATTTAAAAGCAAGACGTTGGACTATAGTAAGATGTTTTCAGTAAATACTCCCTAACAGACAAAAGGCATGATCTGTGCACCATTGAATACGATTTCAACATTATTTAGTCAGCACAAAAAATCATCGAAGAAACCATTGATTTATTGAAAATTTCAGTACAATTTTACATCAGTCAATTTTTAATTCTTGAAAATTAAATTAAAAAAATCTTAAATTACAATAAATAATATGGAGTCTTTCAACTCTAGGCAGTGACTAGAAACAAAATTGTCCTAAATACTCTTAAAATTAAGTTTACATTCCTAAAAATTATTAAAACTGATCACCGATTAATTATTTTAATAAGGGCGGAATAAAGTTTAAATTAAACATTAAAAATTGACTTTCCTTGCTAAAGTCAGCTAATTAATAAGGTGCGGTAGATAAGTCTCATGCAGTTAATGTATTTCACTTGAATCAAATTCATTTATTCCCTCAAATTCTCTTTTTAAAAAATATCCCATAAAGTATATCAACAAGCATCACCGGTATCATGTTACCACACCATGCCGAGACATTTTAATCAAAAGCCAATCTCGAATTGTAAAAAAATTTTAAACGGTCAAGTAAAATGAAATAAAAGTTTACGATTATTAAGTATGAAATGAGCATTAAATATAGTTACGAAACCATGGTTATATCAATCAATCAATAATTGCCGATTTTCTATCATTATCATCATTATTGCTGTAAAATGTTGCAGTCGCAGAAAGGAAAGAAAGAAAAGTATTCGCAATATTTATCATGTATTCAATTAAAAAATGTATAAATTTATTAACTGGAAATAATTCTTGTAATGTCAATAAAATATATAAAACACAAAAAAACTGGTACTTGTCAACAATTAAATGCAATTTGTTTTGTGAAGTGAAAGAGAGTGAGTAAGTGAGTGAGAGAGATAGATAAAATTAATCATAAAATTGATTTTGTTTCCCGCACTGCAGACAGAGACATACACTCATGTTTATTATTGATGATAAATTATTCGCATTTATGAAAGAATAATAATGAAAGAATAACATCAAAAAAATATTTATAATTTTTTTTTTCATTTCAGATATCGTGAACAAATGGAACCGTTCTGTTGGAATGATAGGTAAATATTAAGATGTTTTTGACAACTTCGTGCGATGAATTAAACAAGTTTTTATTGCTTGATTGCGCATCCAACTAAATCAACGACATGGAATCATTTTAGGAAGCCTGTAATTGATGCACAAGCATCGGCTGTTAATTCACGGTAAGTCGCGAATGCAACTTCTTTTTCGTTACCTTTTTGCACGAGCAAAAAAAAGTATGAGAATAAGTATAAAGAAGAAGTGGCGGAAAGGTAGTTTAGGGGTTTGGATGGTGTCGGTTTTTTGGGGATTATGGTGTAAGATTTGGCTGTGGATATGAATTTTGAATATTTTTTTAATCATTTGGAATGGGTTTTATAGTAGCTTCTAGAGGCTCGTTTATAAATGACGTCACGCAAAAAAAATAGATTTTTAGACCTCCTGCCCCCTTATCACAAAATTCTCATTCAACATTATTCTTTTGTATGGATATGGCACACAGCATCTGACCCCCCTCCCAACCAGAAAATTGGACATCATTTATGGATAACCCCTATGTTTAAACCAATGGTATCCTTTTAAATGAACAATTTCTTCTAGAGCAAATGAAGAGGTACAAGGGCATAGCCAGTGGGTCATCAGGTATCTGAAATTCTCTAAACCTTTTCAAGCTACAAAATACCTAAGCCTATCACTACTGAATTAAATTTTCAAATAATTTTCAAAAATAAATTTCCTAAATTGTTTAGTAAGAAAGCAACTAAGGCTAAAACACTCATCAGAAAATTTTACAATTTTTCATGGCAATAATTTTTACAATTTTCTGATGAATGTCTGAGTCATGAAACCAACATTGTCCCTTTGGCTTAACAATTCTTTATTTAATGAAAAGCCTTGTATCATCAATATCATCAAAGTTAATTCCCGAGATTAAATATCCCATAACAAATCCAGAACCTCCAAAAACCACAAAATAATGAAGCAACTTCAAGAGTTGAAGATACAAAAAAAATACTAAATTAAATTATAAAAACAGTCCGGAATGCAATTTTACACTTGAATTCACAAAGAATTGAGTTCCTTTTAAATGAATCTGCCTTTACTTTATTGATAAAATAGATTGTTGATAGTGGAAGACTGAATAAATTTACAATTTTTTTTGCGAATGCATTAAATTGCAAATGACAGGGATGAGATGAAAATTTTAGTCTAGTCATGTGCTGCTTTTATATTTGTTCAATTTCTCTCTCATTTAATTCAATCAAGATGCGAAATTTCCTTTTTTTATTTTACGACATTTTTATTTAAGTCAAAAATTTCATGTCAAAAAATAAATTCTTCCTGCACATATAAAAAGGGGAAATAATAGGATGATTGAATTTTTCAGTTTTGTGACAGTCGAAAAATTGACAAAATTATGTAAAATAGTATCTAATCAGAGGAGATGAACATTGAATGATTGCATGTTCAAATATTTCTTTTTGATCATAGACAGATGGGGAAATGATTCTTGGTTTAAAATTTTTTTTCATTTTTTTTAAATTTGTTTTACAATTTTTAAAAAAATTTGTTTTTAAATTTAAAAAAATTGTTTTAAAATTTGCGGAAAAATTTGTTTTTAAATTTAAAAAAATTGTTTTAAAATTTGCGGAAAAATAATTTTTAAATTGTTAAATTTTTTTAAAAAATTGTTTTTGAATTTTTAAAAAAATTTGTTTTTAGAATTTTTAAAAATTGTTTTTGAATTTCTAAAATATTTGATTTTAAACTTTTTTAAAAAATTATTTTTAAATTTAAAAAAGAATTGTTTTTAAATTTATTTAAAATGTTAATTTAAAAGTAAATATAAAATAATTTTAAATTAAAAGTAATATAAAAATTTAAATAGATTTTAAGATTTCAGTTCAAAAACTAATTTTAAACTTTTTCATATAAAATTAAAAAATTTAACTTTTTTCAATGAGCATGGATATTCATAATTAACTCAACATGCTTCACCTAATGCTTCCTTTTACATTTAACTCATCATATTTTCCCAATAATTCCAACAAACCTTCTTATCTAAATATTCATCACCACTAAGAATATCCACTAAATTCATCTCAATAAGAACTTAACAATAAATATTTGTCTACCTCAATTTAATGAATATAATGAAAAGAAAAAGAAAAGCAATTAGGACCACACGATGACTTTCCAATAAACAACAACAACACATTATTTTTTTTTAAATTTATTAAATTTTTCAATTTTCTGTTCCTTTCTCAATTTCTTTACATTATTAACACTTTCATCTTCTGAGAAGAAAAAGCCATAAAAAGTTGGATTTACACGTGTTTTATTCAACTTACTGTTTAGATGCACATCCTCATCCTAATATTTTACGTGTCTTTTACACTTTCTTCAAACTATCTGATGGATACGAAATTGATTAAACTTTTTTATTTATCTCTTATTTACTTATTTGTTTGTTTTCTATTTTTCCAGTAGCTCAGTAGTCACTAGCCATAAAAATTCTAATTTATGATGACTTTTTTTATTACTTCATTTCGTCAGAATTATGTAAATTTTTTAAAGTTTTTATTTCATTCATAAAAATTGTCTTCTTCTTTGCCATCCATTTCAAAGAATTGTCCACTATCGTTAATTTATTTAATTTATTGAATATTTAATGTAATTTGTGGGAGCGCCATTTGCGATTTTTTATTATTATTTTTATTTATAAATTGCTGGAATTGATTAAAATAAAATTAAAATCGTGACGATTTTATTGAAACGCTTTGATACTTGATAAGCTGATGTGGATGTGATTTATTGATACTTTATGACATTAAGTTATCGACATAATTTTCAGTCTTGTCTTGGATTGTCTACTTCAGTTCTAGAAATGGAAGATTTATTGGCTGGAGAAATTCTTAATATGGAAGTAATTTTTATGATTTTCCTTGAGTCACAGACATGAATTTTTCCAAAAGTTAGTGTTTAAGAAATTTCTTAGGATTGGTCGCTTTTGATAAATGTGTTCAGACTGCTGATTGTATGGTAGACATGTCATAGTAGATAAGATGGTTCAAACTAGGAAATCAGAAGGGTTATGACTGTAAATACAACGCAGTATTTATACATGTTTTAATAAAAAGAGCAAAGCTGTTATTCTCAAAAATTCACTAACATCATTACATATATTTAAAGCTGAATTTAACATTTATTAAGCTAATTCAGCAATTATTCAGCTAATTCAGCAATTATTCAGCTAAATCCACAATTATTCAGCTAAATCCGCAATTATTCAGCTAATTCAGCAATTATTCAGCTACTATTCAGCTAATTCAGCATCTATTCAGCTAATTCAGCAAGTATTCAGTTAATTAAGCTATTATTCAGCTAATTCAGTAACTATTCAGCTAATTAAGATACTATTCAGCTAATTCAGCTTTTATTCAGCTAATTCAGCAACAAAAACAAAATAAAATTCGTTTTATAAAAACTCTCTTCATTCTGTATAAATTTTGAAAAACGTAAGCAGTAATGCTGATTTAAATGATGCGCCAATAAACAATAAGTCATTTTAGTATCATTAGTCTCAATATGAAGGGAATTACGGGTACATATATAATTACATACATCAATCTTTTATGCAATCCTATGTAGTGCCAACGAGATCTTATTTTCGGAATTGATGGTCCTTATTTTCGAACTTAATTTGAATTTTCAATGAACGTTAAAATCACAATAAAATATCTTCTAATCTAGTCATTTTAATGCTAAGATTTTAATATGAAAGATAATAAAAGACAACGTAAATGTCTAATAATTCATTGTAACAGAATTAAACAACTCATAAATACAGAATCAGGATATTTTGGAAATCCCTAATTTCGAATGTTGTTTACAAACACAAAATGTAAACAATCCAACAAATTTGTAAACTTTCACATTAAAATTAACTTTAAACCTTCATTTGGATCACATAATGCTAATCTAAGGTTGAAAAACATTATAGTAGATTAGATTAATTTCATTTAATGCTTTAATTGAGTTAAAAATTCAAAAATTATCAAAAATTTTGGTTTTCAATATGGCGGATTTTATTCCGAAAAACTTTCGAAAACAATTCAAATTACTTTCGAATCAACGTTCAAGCTTTCCTTTGGCACAACATGGATGCAATCAAATCTAAAAAAATTCAAAATAGTTAACCCGAGCAGTACGCTGCGAAAAATTTCATTTTTTTCCGTCAAGCAGTTTGAAAACAGTTGTCAGAGAGTTGTTGAATGACCCTACGTCTCATTAACTATTAACATAGTGACGTAACAGTGCCCTGGTGACTATGAAGTACTGCTCGGTTAATTAAGTCCAACTTCAGTCTCTAAATCCAGTATCCATAAATCAAATCTAAATACAAGTCATGAATTGCTTCCATTTATCAATATCATGGCAACATAAGCAGTAATTAAGCAAAACATTCAAACATACTTCCCATATGAAATGAAAATAAAGCCTTTATAATCGGAGCATTCACATCTGAATATTATCGATCGTACGAACTAAAAAAAAGTTTCAGTATTGAATTCATATATCTCATTTCCTCAATGTCACAATACACACAGTTATTATTACTTATAGCAAACGTGCACAAATGCCGGTGCACGTAAAAAAAAGTATTCATCGTGTACACACATATGACGATGATGATTCTGATTCTGATGACGATATTAATGGTGTGTATTTAGTTAAAATTCGTCCAGCATATTTTCCAATAGCTTCATGCCGATGTATTTTTGGATATAGTTCACAAATACGTGTGTGCTAATAGAAAACTTTTGATTGATAAAAATAACTGCTCAGTCACTTGTTGAGCTCATCTTTTGTTATTGTCTGCCTGACTGCTGCTGCTGCTGATGATCAGATTGAATAGAATTAGTTCTAAAAAAAACTTTCTAGTTTCCCATCGATTCCAATTCACACACAAAGGAAGCAAGCAGAAAAAGAAATTTTTTCTATGTCATGTGAAACGTGTCGCGCCCGAATCTCTTTTGTGATGTTGCACGAGGCGTGGCTTAATTGTAAAACCAATCACGTTCGTAGAGAAAACGTACAAGCATGTACATGGAGAAAGGAAGAGAGACGGAGCGACTGTGGAGCATCATCATGTAAATATGAAGCTGCTGTATGAAGAAAAATTATCTCTAAGTCACGTCCCGACCAATCATTAGTCGAATCATCATTCACAAAAACACTGGATTTGATCTCGGCGTTAAGCAACAAAAAAAGGATGTTTCCCTCTCACTCTCTCTCGAAAAAAAAATAAATATTTATCGACGGTGTGCTAATTTGTAATGCAAAAGACGTTCCATCTTCTTTTTTTCGGATGATGTTGTATGTATTGATAGAAAAGCTGGCAACATATTATACAAAAACCATAACTGAACACTTCTTTTTTTTGTTTGTTGTTGTTGTTGTTTGCTTCCAACACTAAACTAACCAGTTGGACTTTTGTCGAGTCTTTGGATGCACGTATCGCGTCGTCCATGTGCTCAATTTACCCTTCAATTGTTGTGTATACGTTGGGTGAGATTATTAGAGGAATCAGCTGATGAATGAAAGAAGAAAGGTCCTCCATAGTACTTCCGATTTTGAAAACAAGCAAGAAATAAATGCGAAAAGTGTATGACGGAATTATTATTGCTCGTTCGTGACTGTCAATTTTAAGTGAAGTGAATATTTTTAGGTGCATTTCTGTGATTATATAAGCTTAATGCTGCATATCGAATTTTTAAAATAATAAAAAATATTGTGACATTGAAAGTTGTGCATAAAAAATGTTGCCATTTACGGCAGTTGCGATTGATTATGCAGCATATCAGTCACGTCCTGGTTTACCGGCTATTGGAAGTTCGACAGCAGCCGCTGCGGTAGCATTCACTCACAGCTGGTTGGTACCAAATGAAGAGTTCGTCGTTAATTTTAAGGCTGATGATCAACATCAGGCTCAGCAGCCACTAGACCCCGGGCATGTTTTTAATTTTTTTTATATATTATTTAATACTTTTTGAGTATTGTTTTTTGTTATTTCATTTCTCATAGATGAGGGATGTCGATGATTTCATTTGATATGAATTTACTTTCGTCATTCCTGAACTTTTGTGTAATTTTAATTTTTTTGTTGGAGTTTTTGAAATTTTTAATGTTTTTTATTGAAAACTCTATTGGATAGTACAACAGACAATTGATCGCAGTGGCTTTTTGTCTTAAGCAAACCTTTTATTAATAGAATATTCTCTATTGCAAAGTCTGACTTTATTATGATATGAAGCAAAAGTCATGAATTGAAATTAGTTGGAATGCATATTTGCTGATTTTTTTTTAAAACTTTTTGAATTATTGTCAAGCAATTAATGCTGAGTTCAGCGTAAATATGCTGAATTAAGCTGAGTTTGGTTGAATTGACCTAAAATTTGCTGAATTGACCCAAATTTTTGCTGAATTCTTTTAAATTATTGCTGAATTGACTTGAATTATTCTGCGCTGAGCTGAATTGAGGCAAAACTGGGCTGAATTGTGTAGCATTGAACTAAATTGAAGCAAATTTGTTCATAATGAACTAAAATGAACCTAAATGCCATTTCGAAAATTTGAATTTTTTTGAATTGAAAATGACCGTTGTAAATCAAAACAAAAACTTTTTTACTTAATTTAATTAAATATGGGTAAAGCTTGCAAAGTTGCTAGCTGTAACCAAAACAAATCATTAAATCATGTTTTTGAAGTGTTGAAACATTCAATAAATAAGGATTAGTGGAACTTTTTAAAACGGTATTTTCAAATTCAAAATTTTTATCAGTCGAATAACCTTTGAAAAAATTTCGAAAATATTTTGAATTTAAAAAACATAACGGTTCGTGATGTTGTTTGCACCCAATGGGTCAACCTGAATTCCTGACTGAATTTTATCACTTTATGTAAAGTTGGACGAGATTTTATTAAGTTTAAGTGCTAGTTTTTGTCAATATCGTTCCAAATTCAACCAATTTAAATTTAAACTGCAATAAATTTAGCAACGTTGGTGTGATTTAGAACTGTGTTATGCTCAATCATGACATTTTTTTTGCAAACCACTGAATTAATTAAATTTAAGCAGCTTTTTTAAGTCAAGTGAAATTTTCTCGTGTTTTATTTTAACATTTTAACAAAAATCCTCCAAATATTTAATTTTCATCCTAGACTGCATTTTTAGGTCAAATTTCTCAACTTTTCTCCTGAATTCATACCTTTAAATAAATAAAAGTGCCCACCCTCACTCAATCTATAACTCTATCTTACAACTTCAAATATAAACTAATAAATTTCACAAAATCAAATAAAAATCTGTTATAGAAGGCAAAGTTCTACCTTTTTCTAAAGCAGAGAGAAAGGAGAAATCCCTCAGGGAACAATAATATCAAAAGGATTTTTTAAGGGATAATTTTTGTTTATTCTTTTCTATTGTGCTGCACAATGGTCAGTTACCTTATCTTAAATCAAAAATCTTGGATTCTTTAAATTGTAAAATAATAATAATAATGGAAGTTGTAGAAGTAACGGTATTTGAATTTTAAAATGTTTCTTTCTTCTTGTTTCTTAACAATACACAAGTCGATAGCTTTAATTCTGATTATGTCAAAGAACTGAAAATTTATTGTAAATTAAAGAAAAGACCAGAAATCCAATTCGAGAAAATTGTTCAATCTCATGGGATGGAAAGAACAGATGAAAAAAAACACGAAAAGTCATCATCATATAATCTATCCATCCACACATATACCAGATTGATGTGAAGTTCTCCTTGCTCGATAAAAATGCTGACTCCTTCAAAAATCAAAATTTACTGCAAATCATGTTGAATGGCGATTGTTTGCTGACAGTGAAAATTAGATCATGCTTATGTCCATCTCTCAGTGCTCACATAAAAATTGTTCTCCTTTATTTTTACGAGAATTTAGTTTCATTTCATTTTATTTATGCGATGACAAAAGATTAGTCATCAAGTTCAGTTTCTGTATTAGCCACAGCTTTGTCGGCCTTTTTGCTTTGTTCTCTCTCACCCGTCTTTATTTTCCGCATACGAAATGGCATCATCATTATCATTATTATTACGAATCTCGAGTTCTCCTTCTTTTTTCTTGCGTCATCTTATCGTGAAAGTAATCAAATAAGAGATCCAGCGAGTCCAAATCAAGTTCGTTATGAATGAACGGCTGGATGAATGAAAACAACAGAGAAAAATATCATAAACATTAATTTGTTTACTGTCGGATCTCGGCAAGTAACTTCATATCATCTCTCATTTCGTATATGGGTAGACGAGACTTGTTAGCTTTTGTTACCGAGCAAGTGATTCTTATCTCGCTCAAAATTTATGCTTCTTTGCGGACTTGGTTTTGAGGATATAATGAATGGGTTGATCATTTTGTCTCACATGCTACTTACATGAATGGTTTTTTGTTGTCTGTATTATTAAAGTTATTAATTTTTTGGTGCTTTAAGTCACAAATTTGGAAGGAAAAATTTTTAGAATCTTGGAAAAAATAGTTTTGGAATTTTAAAATCCAGAAATTTGCAGTCTCTGAATCGTTAAAAAAATGGAAAAATTAAAATATTGAATTTAGAAATTTTAACGGTCAAAAATAATTTGAAAAATTGAAAAAAAATTTGACCGTTAAAAAATTTAAATGAAGATTTAGTAATTTTTAAATATTTTTTGACAGTTATTTTCTAAAATTTTAAATGAATGACTTTTGTTTAAGTGGATGGAAGTCTGAAACTGAAAAGTACTCCATATCATTCGTAATTCAAATAAATTGATCAAAAATACATTAAATTTCAATTTTAAAAACCACAAACTCCTCATAAGCGCTCCAAAATTCAATAATCTTAGTCACAAAAATCCCCTCAACTTCCATATTATTATTCATCCTCATAAAATGACGCAGGTGAAACTTGAAGATGATTCTCCACTATTTTTTTCATATTCATTTCTAATTTAAAATTCTGTTAGATGAATCATCAAAATTTTATATTCTATTTTTTTCATTCATTCAAAAGTGCTGAAAAAGAGCTCACTGAGCACAGAAGCTAGACTAGAAAAATCTTCGAGGTGGTAAATTTATAAATCTATATGGGCATGTATCAAGCAATTTCACGGCTGATTGACGAAAAGATTAATTTTTTCCTCTATTTTTGAAAAAATATTCCAAAAAAATCTATTTTGTTTTGGATTATTTAAGTGTCACATTAGTTCCACTGATTTTTTTATTTTATTTCGATAGCTCTCTTTATCTATCATTCTATTATTTCAACACCATTAAAATCTCAAATATGCTCGTTTTAAACGTGAATCTGATTAATTAGTATCGCTTTAAAATATGAAATTATTTTTCAATTCGAAATGCTGATTTGATGATGCAAATCACCTCACATGTGAGTTGATGTTAAATGGGTAACGAAAATTGTTGTGGCCTCAAAATAAACAAAGGTGAAATTCACACTTTAATTTCACTGTTGCTTTTGCATTATAAATTATGCAATACAGGGGGTGTGAGTGATTTTTTTTTTTTTAATTTTGTGCTGAAATATTGAATTATGCAAGGAGTAACGTAACATCTTGTTTGTGGCTGTTTATTTGATTTGAATTTTTATTTCTATTTCTATTTTTGATTTTCAATGGTTTGAAGTTGTGGTGCATCATTTTTAGTGGCACAAGGGTGTACCCTAGGTACCCCCCTAAGATTTTGAGAAGCAACATCCATTAACAGCAATCTAAAGAA
Organism: Chironomus tentans; assembly: GCA_963573255.1. Taxonomy (NCBI): domain Eukaryota; kingdom Metazoa; phylum Arthropoda; class Insecta; order Diptera; family Chironomidae; genus Chironomus; species Chironomus tentans. The sequence continues at coordinate 14,062,375 of OY754303.1, forward strand.
ATCCAAAATAAAAATCAAAATTCTTGCAATATAAAGACATTCTCAACCGAAAATCACTAACAAATAACCTTTAACCATCCTCTCCTTCCAGCATACTAGAGTTGAGGAAAGAGAAGTCACGTGATGCAGCACGATCGAGACGTGGAAAGGAAAATTTTGAATTTTATGAATTAGCAAAGATGCTTCCACTACCAGGAGCAATAACAAGTCAATTAGATAAAGCATCAATCATCCGACTCACAATGAGCTATTTGAAATTACGAGACTTTACAGCACATGGAGATCCACCATGGAATCGAGAGAATAAGACAATGAGCAAAATATTAAAAAGTAAGGAAATGAGTAATTAAATGCCCACAAAACAAAAAATTTATTCTTCCCTATTTCTTATTGCTTAGTAAGCGGAGGAATAAAATTGATAACTAAAGTTAGTTTGTTAGTTCATTAAATGTATATCCTCAATCCTCATTAGCATTTATATGAAACGATAGGAAATGAAATTGTCTTGAGGGGGGAAGAAATAGGAAGATTAACAAATAAACTATCAAAAAAATAAGGAAGAATTTCTATTAATTTCCAACCCAGCATAGAGCATAAAATTTATTCATTTAGAATCTTATTGAAAAGCATTTAACCCCTTTAAGTGGATATTTCAATACATGCATCACAGTCATTATTTATTGTGTTTATTTTGTCGATGCCTCCAAGGGTATATTTTTAAATACACCACACTAATCACAACAATGAATTAATGATAACTTAATTAAAGTCAACAAGATAATTCCTCATTGAAAAGGGTTCGAGTGACTGACATGCTAAAAAAAATTTTAATTATTTTTACAGGCAATTCAGCATCGAGAAGAACGACAGCCGGATTAGCATTAGAATTATTTGAACAGCATCAAGGGACACACATACTTCAATCACTCGATGGATTTACACTGGCACTTGCTGCAGATGGACGATTTTTGTATATATCGGAAACTGTCTCGATTTATCTTGGATTATCACAGGTTAGATATGGTGACTAGGAATTTTATTAAAATTAAAATAATAATTTTTGTGGATAGATTTTGGTAAATTTTTGCATTTGCTCTGGGTGTAGTCTGTACTGGAGATTGCCAAGTGCTAGGTTTAGATTGCTTTTAGAGATTTTATACTAAAAAAATTCAATAGCAAACCCCCCTTCCTCTCAAAAAATATCTGGCTACGTCACTGATACCAAACGTAGCAAATGCTTAAAATATGACATGGTGCAGCTTTTTTCTAGCTTCACACTAGATTTTCATCGAAGTCAGCTTTACATCGGACTTGTATAGGATTTATTTTCACTAGGACTTACCGAGATTCCTTAATTAAGACTCATTTATTTACTGGAGCTTCCATAGAGCTCTTTATAACATATTCAGAAAGTCAGATATCAATATCTGGATGTCTGTACTAGACAAAATATTCTAGGAGAGTATTGAGATTAGTCTTAGCTGAAGGTTCTTGATATTGGATATGGTACATAATCAGGGTATTATTTTTATGATACCAGTACTTGAAATCAGTCGGTTCAAGTATTTAGAAAATCTTAGATTTTGGCTTAATTTGTCGCGCTATTCAGATGCTGAATAATATAGTTAACTTATTTTTCCATTAAATTATCAGATTCCAAATTCGGAAAATTTCATTTTTGCCGTGTATTTAGGTTGAAAATAGCCGTTATGGTACCGTCAGTGTACCCCACCTCTTATTGACATTATCTCGTCAACTAGGTAACGTAGCAGTGCGGCTAGTGTCTACGCTGTACTTATCTTTACATTAAGGTCTATTTAAGCCACTTTAACTACCAAAAAAGTATCAAATTTCTAGTTTCTAATGCCTGCAAAGAAAATTCCCTAAAATTAATCATTTTTATTTCAAATACTAGGATAAAAACTGCTTACTTCAACCTTGAGTATCCTTAAGTGACTCTTTACCAATAATATGCAATTTGGTTTGAAAAATGATCTATGAAAATTTCAAGAAAAATTTGTAACATCCTTAAAAATATAGAAATATCCTTCCAAACACATTTGCTCTTCATTTACTTCCATTCATCTTTAATAGCTTTAAAAAATTCATGAAATAATATGCAACTGAGCTTTTTTCCTCTATCTCTATGAGAACTGCATGCATACATAAAATATGCTAAATGTAGAAAGATGCCATTCTGCCAAAAGAGGAACAGCGTGTAAATTTCATTTCACATTTCTATGTTTGTGAATAGTTGAGACGGAAATTCCTCTGTATTTTTGCACTGCAAACAGTGTGGAATATCCATGAAATAAAAATGAAGCGAGAAGAGAAGGAAAAAGAATGTTCAATGTTTGTAGCTGCACAAAACAGAGCGCACTTGGATCCCAGAAAAATATAAAAATAATTTTATTGCAAAAATGCAGATCACGTAGCGAATGATGGTGGAGAAAGAGCGACTGAGTTAGTGGGAGAGAAAGGTTCTTTTTTTTGCAAAAAGGAAAATCAATAAATGCCTTTTTGTTCCTTCAGGTCGTCTTTGCCGTATACTGAAATGAGATTCCTTTCTCTGAATGGCATTTTCATTATAGATTTGAATTAGTCCTGAGGGAGCTACTGAAGGAGGATAGGAAAATAAATGCAAAACAAATTTAATTGATCTCGACATTATTTTCAATAATAGACATCCTTTATGATATTTTTTTTTTCATCCTTCTCTGTGGAATTATTACTATCATTATTGTGAGCTATAAATCAAGCTGTATGAACGTTATGGAATTTTTTAGTGTTAAACACATTCCTGTACCGTTCATTTTCACGCGCATGAGCGATTTTTTACTCTGAAATGTTTTTCACTTAAAAATTTCTTTAATGAAATAAAATAAACCCAAGTTGAATTTTTATTTATACAATGAGAAAAAGCAATTGCCCCAAAATGTTTACGCTTCTTGTTCTTGATTTCTCAACGACGAAAAGGTTTTTTTTTATTTTTATTTTATTAAATTTGTTTTGTTATGGGTTAATGATGACGAGAAGGAAATTCTTGTTGTCATCACAGAAGCTACTTTTTTATAGTAATGGATGGACGTTTTGTCTTTTGTTTAAGTTTATTGAAAGTTTTTGAGGAATTAGTTTTTAATCTACACGTGATTTTGATAACCATACCACCAAAATTGCCCCTAAGTATCAGGGGCATATCAGCGGGCTAATTTGGGTGTTAAAACACCATCCTCGTCTTAAATTTTCTTTAATTTGCTAAGGTTTTTTGAGAAAAAATCCCAAAACACCCCCTAATTTTGGTATCCATACAAAAAAAATTTCAAAACACCCCCTCAAAAAATTTCTGGATACGCCCCTGCTAAGTATTACAATGATATTCCTGTAATGTCGTGAACATTGTTAGAATCCTTGTCATATCGATAACACTCTATGTATGGCTTGATACCCCAAATTCCACTACGCTCAGACACAGCAACAAGAGTCAGTTCAGGGGTAGGGGTCAATGTGGGTAGGGGTCAACCCTTCCCCCCCCCCCTTTTTTTCGAAAAACCAATGCTAGCCTAAATAAAAAAAATATCGAAGATTCCCAAAAATATCCAAAAAAAAATCCTAGATACGCCCCAGTCAAGAAATACTTCTCAAATCCATTTGAAACAGAACCAGAACGTTTTCTGATTTTTGAAAACATGAAAAAATATCCATAATACAGTCATTTGTGGATCAAGTCTTCCCTTTCAAAGACACATATAATAAAACAAAACGAGATATTTTCCCAGATCAAGCAACTGCAGCACAACAATCAATTTGCAATAATAATAAGCATCTACTCCCACCCAGCATGCGCTCAAAGATTCCATAACACTTCATTTTTTTAAAAAAATTTCTCTTACTTTTCGTGCCTCACTAAAAACAATTTAATTCAATTAGTAAGTCAGTTCACAATTCAATGGTTTCCTTCATAAATAAAATATATAAAATTAAAATTTCCACAATACATGCTCACACATTTTATGTGTGTGATAGATATAATATGTAAATGAATTGTTTTGTGAATGACAGCTCACCGGCTCTATCAGCAACAACAGTTGACAGTTACGGCATTTCTTAGAAATAAAGAAATACGAAAATAAAATAAAATAAAAAAAATTGAAGAAGAAAAAAAGTAAAATGTTGAATTAAAGCAGGATAATTATAAGCTGCACATGATTCACATGATGATGATGATGACAACAGCTTTGCTGTGGTTTATTGTTGTGAAAGCATGGAATATATACATAAGTTTTTATTTAGAAATCTTGCATTTCAACTCTTTAAAATGAGACCTAGAAAAATAAATATAATAAATAAAATTTAAATCAGCAAATGCAAAAATATCAAAACGATCGTGACTTGAATACATAATTAAGCTTGATGTTGAAACATTATTTTTATAAAGTGAAATTTTCCAAAACTTAAAAAAACTTTATTATTTTTTTCATTTATTTTAAACAGGTTGAAATGACGGGAAGCAGCATATTTGATTATATCCATCAAGGTGACCATTCTGAGATTGCGGAGCAGTTGGGTTTGAGTTTGGCGAGTCAGGGTAGCAGCAACAGTGGAATGACATCACCATCATCAAATAATGAAGAACCTACTGGTACTAACAATCCTGATGGTTAGAAAATTCGTTGGTTAATGACAAGGGCTGATTTTTTAGTATAATTCTACACCTACACCTATATACCCCTAATCTAGGGTAGACTCCTGCCTATACCCTACCCTAGGATGCACATTAGGTAGGGGCATAGCTAGGGGATATTTTTGATTACAGATGTAGGGTCATAGGGGTAGGTTTGCACAGATATACCAAGAAACCAGCCCCAGAGGTGTATCTGAAATATTTCTCAATCCCAAAGGGCCTGTTCAAAAATGATGTCCATCATATAATGGGATATTAGATCAGTTCTTCATTTTTCAAACATTTAAAAATAGAAAATACGTTGAAAATTATTCTATAGTTTTCAAATTTAAAAAAACCGTTAAATAAAGTCTAATATCTGAAAAATGAACAATTTGCAAAAACTGGTCTTGATGCGCCTGTGATACTTAATTTGAATATGTTATTGGGTCATTTAAAACTGTTTATTGTCAAAAGACAAGTTTTTTTATAATAAAAAAGCACTTAACCTCACATTTTAGTTCACAAAACTTTTTCACGCTTTTTTGAGTTAATTAAACTCATTCAAATGCTTAATTAATTTTTTTCTGTCTTCAGTTCTTTCCTCAAACTTAATTGAGTTATTGTCTCTGTGATTTCAAAACATTTTCTTATTATTCTTGCATGTCAAATTAGTTCATTGATCCATTTGACTGATTTATTTATTTCTTCTTCTTTTTCCTGCTCATTGACTACAGTTTCATCACAAATGTCATTAAATGGAAGCAATTACAAAGGTTATGAGCGTGCATTTTGCGTTCGGATGAAGTCAACTTTGACAAAGCGTGGATGTCACTTTAAGTCATCGGGATATCGGGTAAGCAGATGATTTTTTAAGCATACAAAATTTTAGTCATTTAAAATCATTCATTTACGGGTTATAATATAATTTTTCAACGACTATTCTTACCATTATCATCACGCGATCGCTGATAAATCGTAAAACGTAAACGCGTTTGTGGATGATTGATTAATTGTCGTAGGATAATAATAAAAATTCATCATACACAACATCAATTGAAAATAAATTTGGTAAAACAATGGTCGTTGAATATAGGGTAGGTATCGTTATATATTTTTTATATCCATTAGTGAATTGCTCATAACTGAAATACTTTAAATGGCACATGAAATAAAAGTCAACTTCCATAACGATAAAATAAAAAACGAAATTAAATTGATATTTTTGCAGGTGGTTTTACTACTTTGTCATCTACGGCCGCAACATTCCTTTAGTCATATGAAAAAATCCCATCCACCTTTACTTGGAATGGTTGCTGTTGCTGTCGCTCTACCACCACCGTCAGTCCATGAGATTCGGCTAGAATGTGATATGTTTGTGACGAGAATCAACTTTGACTTTCGAATAGCACATTGTGAACCAAAGTGAGTGAATTTTGATGGGTTTTATTCTAGATCTTACCCAATTTAGGACAATGAGAGAAATGAACGTTATTTTTTAGAAATTTGAATTTTCCCGCACTTTTTCTAGTATTTGTTTACAAATTGTATTCCAAAATGCTGAATTTACAAAAATTACAGGTTTTGGGTTATTTAGTACAAATTTGTTGTATCAAAATGATTATAATATACTTTACTGAACTTGGTTAACACTTTTTAATCATTCGTACTGTTAATAAACTTGAATTGAAGTCAAAATTTCATATTTAAATGTAAACAAACCATTTTCGAACATAATTTTCGAAAATTCGGACCAAATATCGAAAAATAAAGTATTAGTTCCAAAAGCCTAATGTAACAAAATCCAACAAAAACGTACATAACCACAACAATTCCCCTTTCTATTTTTACTCATCTCATCTTACAGAATTACAGAGCTATTAGATTACTCGCCCGATGAGTTAGTTGGTGAAAGTCTTTACACACTGTGTCATGGTGAAGATGCTGCAAAACTAAGGAAATGTCACATGGATTGTAAGTTCATCACTCACATTACTTTCTCTGCCGTAAAAAGTATCAATTTTCACTTTTGTTTCTCACTTCCTTATTAATATAAAAATAGTAATCAACAAAGGACAAGTCTTAACGCATTACTATCGAATCATGAACAAAAATGGTGGATATACTTGGATACAGACGTGCGCTACAGTCGTTTGCAGTGTTAAAAATGCCGACGAACAAAACATTATCTGTGTCAACTATATAATAACTGGTAAGGAGAATGCTAACATGATATTAGATCAATGTCAACTTGGTGTCATAAAGCGTGAGCCGATTATTTATGCTAAGAATGACAACGAACCAAAATCACCTGACGGGGATAACTCACGAAATCCACATGATCATAAAAATAACAATAATATTAAGCAGAATGCCAACGAGAATCCATCAATGTCTGATAATAGTTCAAATAATTGTGGCAATAAAGTAAATGAGCGGACCGTTCAAAATTGTGATGATGATGCATCGAATTCCACGTCTGGAAAGCGAGGTCGTAAACGAAAGGTCAAAGCGGAAGTGAAAGATGATTTACCACCACCTGAAAGTACACCACCGATGTCAATGGGTCATAATGAGTCACATCATTCAGACATAACGGTGAAAGAATTAGAGAATGTCATGTCTAAGCATTTACCCAAATCAATGATCCACGATGGAACGAGTTCAACAGATTTCAGTACGGACTCATTACTAAGACATCATGGTGATGGCAGTGATAAAAATCAAGGAGCACAATTTGGTCATGGAAATTCTCATTTTGCGCATCAACCAACCGCACCAATGCCAGCCACCGCTTTGCTCCGTCAACTTTATGCAAATCGCGAGAGCGTGATTCGAGCAACTTCTCGACCTGCAAATTACATGTACAGTGATAACTCTCAACAACAGCAATCGCTACCAACACCACCAAATGATTCGTATGACTCACAATATTTACTCAATTCACGAAAATCTGGTGAAGCATTTGGCAATTTAGTGTCATCATATGGTGCATATTCATCCATGGACTATAATAATGCAATGACACCGCCAAGTTCTGTCTCACCACGTGACTTGACAAATCATAAATCAAGTGGAAATTATGAGTACACAAATTTATCATCTGGTGATTCTCGCGTACAGTACCAAACAGGTACAAATGATACAAATTCTCTACCACATTTACCTTTAAAACCTCAGCCATATGCAATTCATCAAATGGATCACTCGTCGTATGGCATTGACCATCAATCACAATATTTTCCTTATCATTCTGGTTTTCACTTGTACCATAAAAATATGTACACGCCGCCATAAGATTTTTGTTAGCTATAAAGCTTAATGTGGGTAAATAATTTGTATAGAAAAATATTTTTGGGGGGATCTAAAATTGAAATTTTGTTGGTTGAATTTGGATTTGATGAGAATTTTGAATCTTTGGACTTAAAATTCATTGGTGATTATGACAAAAAAATCACTTCGTATTGGAAAATGGTCAAAATGTACATTAGAATCCAGGGGTGGTGAACAGAGCTTTTACCGAAAAAATTTGAATTCATTTTGAAAACTCACTAACACTTGAGTGTAAACATTAAAAATATTTCATTGAAATTTGACTTAATTTCAACTAATTTTGTGTACAGGATACAATAAGATGCTGAATGCAGTGTTAATGAAGATAAATGAATGCTTTAAACAAACCTTAAAGCATTTATTAATGGATTAATTGTAAAAAAATTAAAAAATACAATTTTGTTTATGTTTCGAAGTTCAAAATTTGAAATTTAACGGTAAAATAAGGTACCAAGTTCAAAAAATAAGGACCGTTCGCCACCCTTGGATTAGAATTGTCAAAAATATTCCTAATTTTCAAATAGTAAAAAAATTCTTATTAAATTATGGAACATGTTACAAATTATCTCCTAATAATTCAATGTAAGGTAAGATTTAACTTAAAAAAATTGATAATGCTTAATTATTATCATCAGTAACAAGAGAACAAAAGAGAAATACGTGCCAAAACTGTTTGCATACTCAAAAATTTTCCATTTTAATTCGATTACAAATGATAAACGATAATTAAACACGTATGTAAATGTAATTATAATCCCTACACATAAAATGCAATATATTTTGCATGAAAAAAATTATAAAATTGAAATTTTCAATGGTTAAATTATTATGAGAGAGAGAAAAAATAAATCTAATTATAAATGAACAGAAAAAAAAAGTTTTTTTTGTGTCTCTGCTGGGATCAGATTATGAATAATAATTCATGTTCTGCGTGAGCTTTCCCTATCTATTGCAGGTAACTTCCAAATGAGTTTTTAAATTACAGGAAGAAGAAAAAGTTTTTTTTTCTTCGCTTTTTTTTAATGAAAATGAAAAATATGAAAAAGTTTTTCTGTGTTTTCTTCTAGTTTTGTTATCAGAGGAATAAAGTTGTTCTGTTTTACATGTTGTTGTGTAAAAGTATGTAGGTAGGTGGGAAACTTTACTCATTTTTTATGACGATATTCCAAATTTTAATGTTTTTACTGCTTAACTGGAACCAGAACTTCATAAGGCTCCATTTGGAAGCCATATGATGTTCAAATTCCTGCACTCATAGAAATAATCTAAAAATGTCGTTTTTTTAAAAATAAATATTTTGAAAGAAATTGCTTGGAGTGAGAATCGAACCTATGACTTCTGGATTAGTAGTCCAGTGCTCTAACAACTACGCCACTGAATCATGTGAAAACACGTGGCAATTTTTAAATATATATTAAAAAAATTAAAAAATCAGTTTTTTAAATTTTAAAAACAAAATTTTAGATTTTAAAAATAATTTTTAGAATTGTAGAAAAAACATTTTAAAAACAGAGTTTTAGAATTATTTTTATGAGTGTAGTGTAATCTATGTGGAACAACCACCCCTCCCCCTCCCAGGATATGCAACTGATTGATATTAATGAATCCATTTTTGATAGGATTTAAGCCCTAATCGTCATAGAAACATTTCTCTAGCACTGATAGATTAGTTACTTCCGTGTTACGCCATTTCATTTCGAATTTGTTCGAACTTAACTTCGAATTTGTTCGAACATATTTACGAAAATTCAAATTTTATTTGACCGTTAAAACTTTAGAAATTTAATTCACAAGTTTTATCAATTTCCACATTACAAATTAATGATTTACTAGATTAAACTACAGTTCAGAGCTATCTAAACACATTAAACTTATTTAACAACAGACATTTGCAAAATTCAGAGAGTTTTTGACAATTTTATTTCTCAGAAATATTTTTACCTACAGATTCAAAGTTTTGTGTTGACATTTTGCAAATCTTCAATTTTATTCCAAATTTCATATGAGAAGCAACTCAAACTTACTTCAATTACAACAATATTGATTACTTTCCATGTTCTTTGTTAGTTCAATAGCTTAATTAAGCAAAATTCAGTTTTATTTTTTAACGGATAAATAATTTTGGAATTATTTGAATTTTTTTGTAACGGTCGATTTATGAAATGGCGTAACACGGAGTTACTTATTGCTTGATATACTTAGTTCCACTTTCCTACAAAAATGTACTTAATTTGCTAGAATTAAGTCTAAATAAAGCCAATTATAAATAAATTTTGCCTTTTGGGTTATTCATAAAATTGATGGCCCATTTTTAGGGAGAGAAGGGGGGTCTGATGATGTAAAATACTTCCATACAAAAGAGAAAATTATAGAGGGGGGTCTAAAATCTTGTTTTTTGTGTGACGTCATTTATGAATAGACCCTTCAAAAATTTCATCTTTAAAAAATCAAAACTCAAAAAATGCGTTCCAAAACTTGAGTGCTTTATAAAAATATCAAAATTTTCCATCATCCTACATCGCGAAAAGCTCCTCGTTTTATTTTGGAACATAAAAAAAACATTTTTTCGCGCTGTTATGAACTAAAAAAATGTACAAACTTGGTACAAACACAGAGAAAGAGAAATTATTGATTTTCCTCAGATACATTTTCTCATTAGTACGTGATGAGCATATTTACAATAAAATTATGAGTAAAGCATGAACATTTTCTTCTTCAGTTCTTTACTTAAATAGAGAAGTTTTGTTTCAGAAGAGAAATTTAAATTTTTTTCTTAGAAAATTTTCAGGAAGAAGAAGGAAAGTTTTGGATGTGATGGTAAAATATTTTGAAGAAATTTCTAGAAACTGCTGTAGTTTGTGACATGATTCTTGTAATTATATCGTATAATATTATTTTTTGAGCTTAAAAGTGATGAAACTACTCTTTGTATAGAAAACTTTACTCCTTGTCTGGAAAATATTGACATTTTACAAAGCTAGATACAGATCTAGCTAAGAAGTTTAAAGGAGCAAGGTTAAACAGAAAATAGCTGGAGTATACCATAAAATATACCCCAGAAACCGACTCCAGGGGCCGAATATACACTAATGCATATCCTAGGGTATACCGGTGGTGGTACCCCTAGAGTATACCCTGGTAGTGGTACCACTAAGGTATACCCTAGGCTATACCTCTAAGCTAACCCCTGTTGATAGTAAAGGAATATTCTGTTGATTGCACCTAGAGTATACCCTAGGATATACCAGAGAAACTGACCATAAGATGCTAAAATGCAGCAGTTTCAATCTCCAAATTAGCAAAATTAAGATTAAAGCAAAGTCAAGGGGGGTCGAGGTTATGTCAGGGTTTTTGGGAACTCTTTCTTAATATCAAAACAATTAAAGCCTGTTCTGTTAAAAATTTATGATTCCACCTTTAATTTGAAAGATATTAAACCAAAAAATAGTATTTTGGACATCAAAATGTATATTAAGACCACATATTAGATGCAAAAAGTCTAAAACCTTAATATTGAGTTTGAATCTAGTTATCGCTTATGTGCATACCTAGTTGCTACATAAGTTGAAAAAATCAATAGAAATCCTACACAAGTCACATCTTTTAGTCTAATTTGACAGAGAAAAGATCCAAAAGACCATTTCCCCAACAGCAGTGTCTTTCAACCTTTCTATTAAAAATTCACACGAACCTCCAAATTCCCCCCAACACCAAAAATTCTATGATTGATAATTAATCGAGAAAAAATTCTAATGAAAAATTTTTCACGTACACAAAATAATTTATCCAATAAAATTTTTAATTCACATCACTTCTTCTTCTTCTGCCTTGCTCTTTCCATTTCCAATATTTAAATGAATCGAGAAAAAGTTCTCACGTGATAGTTTGAACTTTTTTTGTGCTTTACTAAAAATAGATATAAAAAAATTTTCTATAAGCATGTACAGCATAGCATGAGCAATAAAGCAAGAATAACCTATGAATTTTCAATCAGCCATGAAATTGAAACATTCATGCTCGAGAATTGGAAAATAATTGATTGAAATTCTCGTTTGGTGGGCTTAAAACTGTATTTTTTTTGGTATGGTCATTGTGAGTATGTGGAACGATATTGCCTAATAATAATCATCAATGACTCATCAATTCTCAACTGACATTGACAGAAGCTTGTTAACGATACATATTATAGATTAATGAAGCTATTTATGAAGAGTCCACAAAAGGTATCATTTGATGGATGAAGTGGATCATCCAAATGAAGTAAAAGTGAATTTTCAGGCAGTCATAATTGTCCAGGACGTGCAAAATTACCTGAAAAATTATTTTTCGTACGTTTTCACAACATGTGAACGTGATTGGCGTCACAATTAGACTCCGCCTTAATAGAGCGCATGCATGTGACATGCTCAACTATCTTGAAACAAGCGTAATACAACATCATCGAGAGGGCAACAACAACAACTGTACAACATTCATTCGACACAAAAATCAATATTCGAAATATTGAATGATACGTTTTGATGGTCGAAGACTATCTTTCTCACTTTATTTTTGCGTATGAAGCGGCAACGGGACGAGGAAGAGGAATATAACTTGGTTACTGGGTCTCTTTTTTCGGATTCAACGGATGGCGATTCAACAAGTGTAGCGAGTAGAACATGACTTTTTATCAATCAAAACAAAAAAAAAGAGAATTTTTTTTTCGGATCGAACACGTCCAACAGTCACTCGCATACAACTCTTGAATATGTTGGTGGACGGAATTTTAACTAAATTTTTTTTTCTTTACTTCTTCTGCTGCTCGATGTTACGTGTTCGGGAGCAACGCACGTTCTGGAAGTAATAACTATTCTGAAAACAATAATTTTTGTGCTTTTGGCATGTCTTTTGCTCTATGAAAATGGCAAATGCGATCGATACTGTTGTTGTGTCTCGAAACATTCATGTCAATTTATGACAACTTTTCCTCATTTTCATTTCGTTCCTGTGTGCAATTAATCTGAGGAAAGAAAGAAAGAAAAGGAGTTTTTCAAGTTCAGTGGCAAAGCAAATACAAAATACTGAGCACGTAACGTTTCGATAAATGAAGAAAGAATGAAAATTCTTCAATGAAATGAATGAATGAATCATGAAAGTTTTATATTACATGAAAAAATTTACATAATTCTTGAGAAAAACAGTTACTGTGACTTCTGTAAATTTGTCAACATAACATCATGTGTTGGACTTTTTGAAGGTGTTGAATTTTTTGATAATTTTCATCACTTGTCTGTATATCTTTATCTTAATATTTAAGCCCCTGTTTCAAATATATTTTGTCCGTTATTATTCAAATATTTTTAAAAATTTATTTTCAAATATATTTTGACCGTTAATTTTCAAATATTTTTTGACGGTTATTTTTCAGTAGTCATTTTTGTGCGCTTAGTAGTTTGGGAATATTCAGCTTTCGTCCCGCAACCAGGACTCTTTGAAGTAAACCAAATTCACCAGAACCTTATCACTAGTAATTTTTTAATAAAAAAAGCCTTACGCAAAGACAGAAATATCAAATTAAATTTTATTACTTCCCTTTCAGAAGTAATATTTTTTTCATTCATTCTTGTATCTTTATCAAAATTTCTACATCAGAATATTTTATGAAGAAATGTGAAGGTAAAGTGAATTACATAAAAAACAATAAAACACACCACACAGGACAAGATTAAAACATAAATTATGAAATTGTCCATTTAGACAAAAGAAGAAGAAAATAAGAGAAATGGAAATTAAAAAATAAAGCCATAAAAATCATCATCACCAAAAACACGTGTATTTTAACATGAAAATCACAATCTGCTACTCATCATCAACATCTTTTTATAATAGAAATGGATTTTATTGCTTCCCAGAATTTAAAACAAAATAATAGAAGTAAAGGACAATAAAAAAACTTATAATGAGATTTTTTTCTGTTTGACTTTCACGGAAGGTACGAAAGTCGTTAAACTGTATTTTGTGTGTGGTTTCGACCCATTTGATCTCACTTGCCTGCTCACTCACACTCTTGGAGTTTAACCAAAGTAATTGGAAATTTAATGGTCATTTAATATGTAGCAGATTTATATTATGACCTATATTGTGTTGTATTTTGTATGAATTGAGGTTTACCGCAAACATCCACAGCAAAATAAATAAATTAAATGGGATCAAATGGATGTATGGACTTTAATTAAATTGTTAGAAAATTTTCTAGGTAATCTGATTGAATTACATTCTGTGGAAGTTCTGTAAGCGATGAGTAATTAATTAATGATTAAATGTAGAATCTTCAAAGCAGTAGAGTAGTAAAGAAGAGTATCTTTTGTAATAAGGCACCAAATCCATTTAAATGAGTACAAACACACTTACTATCCCACTACTTTGAGAAATGAAGCAACATTTGTTGCTTTTAGAATTTAATGACATTTTAGACAGTCTATTAAGCTATGTTGAATCTGATCCTACACTGTTCACTCCGTTAATTGTGTGGATCGAGTTAAAACTATTTGTGACCTTTAACAGCAGCTAAAGTATTTCTGGACTGAAATTACTAAAATGACATCCAGGTTTCACAGCTTCTAATCCTTGATTTGCCTCCAAGATCATTCATAAATTACGTCATGATTCAGGAGGAAGATAGTGGGTTGAAGAATTTTTAACAATTTAAACCGTGATCCAAACAAATACTGGTCCAATAACCAACGTTTCGAGGGGGATGGATGGTCCAGACCCCATTGGACACCCCTGACCCTCAATATAAGACTGTCATCTCTAATTTCAGTATAAATCTTATAAAAAAGGATTTGTCTGAGATTTGAACTCTAGAATCCTTTGTTGATATCAAACTTTCAGCTACTGAAGCTCTAAGCAACTCCACCAGTAACCCACTTCAGCTCACAATACGTATTTAACAAATTCTAGTAGCATATCTACAAAAATCCACAATCTGCAAATCTCTTCATTCCTCCAAGCTCATCCATCAACAAATTGACTTCCACAACTCAAGAATTCCTCTAATAAGCCTAATTGACTTGCACGGTAAGTTGTTTACATGAATTATTTAATATCATTGCTCATATCAACCAGGATAATAATTCTTATACCTTCAATTTCCATCTCATGTAATTGTCATTCATTCAAAATAGAGAGGAGGTAAGGAAGAAATATTTGGATGGATGGGAAAATTATTGGATGGAAGAAAGCAATAAAACATTTCAGGGAAAGAATAAAATCTCGTTACTTATTCATCATGTTCTTAATCCATTTCTTCTTCTTTTTAGGAACATAAATATAATGTTGAAGTAAATAAAGGAAGTAGAAATAGGAAGATATAAGTAGTTTATGTCATAAAAGAAACGAATGAGGAATTTCTGGGATTCTTAGTAATTTAATATCACATAATGTGACTTAAGGAATGAGCCAAAGGGACTATTTTTTTGCTATATGGAAATGTCAGGCATGCAGTCGTTCATATATTGTGGTTTTGTGGATAACAATACGAATATTGTCGTTGGGGTTGAGAATTATATGATTTTAATGCAAATGGAATTGCCACATGAACGTATGTGTCTCTTCTGCCTTCATCCTACATATGTGAGTTTCAGTTCCTATTATTTGCAAATGTTACATCCATAAATTGTTTTTCTGGTGGGATTTTCATCCTCACATTTTAATAATATGTTAAAATTAAGTTTTTGCCCATTAATTATTTTTTAATAAATGCCATAAATTCTTCCCAGCATCTCCCCGAAAAAAATAAAGAGCAACAACATGCACACCAAAAATTGCCAAACCTGTTTTCTCAACATGAGAATAATTATTGATTAGAAATTCTCGAGACGTCGTTCGTTAAATGACCTTGAATTGATTGATTTTTCTTCAATCATTCTGATGCCGCGTTATTTTTATTTCATCGATTTCACATGGGATTTCGTCAAGACTTCACCTGTAATCTTCTCATTGCTATGTTTTATAGCCTTTTTCTCGACATATAGGAAATTATTTTGTTTGATTTTGTGAAATTTATCAATAAAGGTAGTAGACAGTGAAGAGCTTGGTGGGAATTTTTTTTTGTAATTTTATTACTTTTTTATATATTAAATTTATTTTAAATCTTATTTATAAAATTACATTTTATTAAAATTTTGTTGTAGAAGAGAGAAAGGACTTAAAAATTATATTTGTCAATCAACTTCAATTTTGTGAAGAAGCACTAAAAAATTGTAAGTTTATGGCTAGAACCTTCACATATTAATAATTTTATTAAGCCAAACAAGTAATTTCCCCGACATCCAAGTGTAAGGGTAGATGGGATACTCTAGGTGAAGGGTAGGGTAGGGTAGGGTAGGTGGTATACCTAATAGAATTGGGAAGGGTAGGTAGAATATACGGCACCACACCTACCCCAGGTACACTAGATGAAGGGTACGGTACCCCGGATAGCCCTAGAAACCTGCCCCAGGTGTTCCACAAATTAACCAAAAACAAGAACTATTTTTGGGTAATTTCGTGTTCCTAGTTGAAAAATTCAACACTTAACACAATAAATTTCTTCTAAAAATAAAACTTTTACACAATATCACCTTTAATACACGCATCAATAAACGCACAATGCCATCTCAGAACATCATAACTCGATTTCATGATGCAGACGAATAACAATAAAAATGTGAACAAAAAAAAATCTCATAAAAACAATTATCCTTAGCACAGAAAAGAGAAAATTTCTCTTTACTTTCAGTCACTCTTGACAAAACAAATAAACAAACAAGCCACAGAAAAGGTAATAAAACATTTTATGAGATTGTGGCATAAGACGTACGTACTATTTTATATTCCTTTGATATTAGTCAAGATGTTCATGAATAAATAAAGAGGATTTTGCATTTGATCGCTTATTTATGTTACATTCACTTGCAACAAGCACATGAGAGTGGTGGATAATTTACGATTATGGATGCGACGATGAATGACTCTTTGCCTTGCCTTATTTTATGTTGTTAAAGTGCGGGAATTTTTTTTTGGTTTTTTTCGGGGGTTGAATTATTAACATTTCAAAGGAAAGACACGGAAAGTTAGGAGTCGTTTGATTGTTACGTATGCAATTTAAAGAAGGAGGGTCTGAGAAATTAAAAATTGAAATCTAGTAAAACTCTAAAATTCAAATTCAAGAAAGCCGTTAATATTCAAATTCCAAAAAAGCAGAAAAATTCAAATTTAAGAATATCGTTAAAATTCAAATAATATAAAGCCGTTAAAATTCAAATTCTACAAAACCTTAAAGGTTTAAGTTCAAGAAAATCATTCAAATTCTAGAAAATCGTTAAAATTCAAATTTTAGAAAGCCGTTAAAATTCAAGAAAACCGTTAAAATTTGAATTCCTAAGCATCAATAAAATTCAAATTCTAGAAATCCGTTGAAATTCAAATATTTTATAACCGTTAAAATTAAGTCCTCTAATTCCTGTTGCATTCAAGGTTAGGAAGAGTTAAAAAAATTAATTTTTATTTTCTATTACGTATCATGTAAATGGCCCCTCATCATAAGTAGAAGATTGCCGAAAAAAGAAAGTATGAAGCAACGGATGAAAATTATTAAAATTCACAAGAAGTAAAGTGTGAAACGATAAAGTTTAATTGCATCTCTTTTGTACCTCAAATCTCATCTAAATATGTTTAAAAGTCTGCATCATAAGAATAATTTTCGTAGGTTGATATCTCTCACAGTACATCAGCATCACATAATTTATGCATCGAATTTTGTACTCTCAGATATCCGTACCATGTAAATTTCACATCGTATCGATCTCAAATAAATCATTATTTCTTATGGCAGCAGCAGCGAAAAAACATATTTATCCTAAGCCATGGCTAAAATAAATGAGAATAAATTGGTTTAAGTGTGGAGTGAGTTGAGAAATGCAGGAGGTGGAAAATGATTGAGATTTTAGCTCAAAGAAATTGAGATGAGAAAAATTAGATTTTTTTTCTTGCCTCTTCAAGACAGCAGCAATAATAACAATAACATGACATATACATTTTTGGCTTATAAATTTTTTTTTCTTCTTATTAAAAAATCCTCTAATCGAAATTTCATTATCGCAACGTCAAAATCTTTTTTGTTTCTTTTCTACAATAAGTCGATGTGCCTTGAGGATGTAAACATCATGTTTCTCGACAGAGTGAGAGTTGAATGGAATAAAAAATGCAGCAGATATTAAAATACATAATAGGAATATCTCGTATTCATATTTATGTATGCTAATCGATTCGACATAATAAGACATATTTTCCATCGACATCTCATCAGAAAATGGAAATGTCATTTAGCAATTTTTCTCATCACTTACTGTTCTGTATTGTGTTATTAGGGGTTCGAAATGAGTTATTCATCTTCTTCTTTTAGTGTGATAACCGACTGCAGCATGCAAGTTAGCAAAAATAAATAATTTTGTGTCTCTAGGGCAGTCTTTCTCAAACTTTATAGTGTGGCTCATTAGTTTGTCATGAGAACATCACGAATTAGAATTTTTTTTGATTTTTTACCAAATTTTCTACAGTTTTTCACCAAATTTGGCTGGTTTAAAGGCTGGTTTATTCACAACTTCTTGCCTAGGGTAGGGGGTATACTGAGAAACCAGACTGATGCGTACAACAATAATAACAATGATGGTTCAAGTATAGAGTGGACTGTATTTTTATTGACGACAAAAGAATGAATACGTGTTAATCAATTGAGATGTGAATTTGTAAAAATCAATGACTACTACGATTGAATATTTGTGTCGATAAAATTGTAGAAATTGTGTACAACATAGACCCTAGGCTAACTCACCAAATAAAATTGAGTTCTAACATAACTTTTTGGGATCTAGTGTAGCGCAGAATCTTCAAAATGACGATTAGCATACCATTAGCAAATTATCAAAATGTCTGACGTTATAAATAAGTTAAGAGTCCATACAATATTTAATTTTAATTTTTAATACACATTTATGATGTTCTCAGGCCTATTCCACGGAATTACATGCTAAGTATATCTATTCCTTCTCTGTTTCATCTATGTATATATCAAGATTGAGACATCGAGAATCCAAAGGTCCCAAAGCTAGATGTAAGGTTGGTTTGGAGGGGTTGTAAATAAGGAGTCGTCTAAGCCTGGTAAGGTTCAGTGCTAGATCTTATCTAAAGACCTAATTTGAAGCATTTAGTCACCAGCTCTGGCTAGATAGTTAGGTATAAATTGGTTCGAACAGTGAATCCAACTAAAATCTTCTTGGATTGAACCTGTCAATTAATTGAAAAGTTAACTTTTTTTGAAATTTAAATTTTAACGTCCTTTTTGAATTTGAATATTTGATCTACTGAAAGTAGAACCTTTTGAACTGAAAAATCTAGGGTACTAATGAGCTACTACTGCTTATTCAAAATATTCCTAAACTCTAAATTCCTTCTAAACACAATGCAATCATGAATCACATAAATTCTCCCATTTCAAACTATCGATCAATTCGAGACTCTAAAACATACAGCACAAAAAAAGCCAAAGAGAGTGTCGAGTCACAGATATTGACATTTTCTGCTGTTATAGTTCACAATTCTTTCTTCACTGCCGCTTGTCTCTCATTTAACATTTATAAACATAAAGGCGAATATGCCGACTCACTTTTTTTTAATCCACCGTCATCGTCAGCATCAGCAGCAGTATCATCATCATCAAAGGTAAGAGCAGCAAAAAAAACACAAAAAAAGTGCAACCGATAATCCAATTACGGCGTGAAGAAGTCAAGAGATGTAATAAAAAAGTAGATTTTTATTGCTTTATAATCTTGCGCTATTGCTGCTTCTTGCTGCTGTTTTATAAACATCGCATTGTTATATATCGTATAGAAATACATATTTATGTGCGTGAGAGTGCCAACTTTGTATAGTGCAAGCTACATGCTCGATTACCATCTATAAACATTATTTTTTTTCCTCCGTGTGATATGTTTATAGCTACTGCTTCATTTATTCATTCATAAAAATGTGCGCAACATGTAAGATATGGATCATCAAGAAGCGAGGTACGTGAAAACTGATATTGCCGTTGCATGCCTGCTACTAAAGAAGCTGAAAATTATTTTTATCGCAAAATTCAAAGAAATGTAAAATCAAAAATCGTACGAAATAAAAATCACCTTTTTTCCCTTGTAACCATCACCATCAATCTCAATTTCCATACTTAAATATACTTTTCTCTTTTGCATTTTCGTCCATTCTCGCTCCATCCTCTCACCTTCTTTTTTTCCACACTCGAGCCTTAGAGCACCAACTTTAGGAAGCAATGAAGAAATTCGTTGATTAAAGATTACTGTTTATATATTACCATCAATTTACATGTACGCTATGCTGTACACATACAGCTATTGTATCAATTTGAGAGATTATCGAAAATTGTCTTTTGTCATTAATGGCAGATCATATTTCATCATCAGAATGTTTTATTTTAAAGAATGTGATGTTGAAATGCCTCAAATTGATGCTGTTAAAAAAACAGGCTGCGAGTAATTTTCATACAATTAAGGTATGTGAGCTGACTTACTTTTCTGCAGAATTTATTGGATTAATGAACGATGCTCATATTTTAATGAATATTTATTGAGTGGACTTAATTCTGAGACATTTGAGAAAGTATGAATACTTAAGACTGAGTTTTGGTGTTGAATACATGACTAGATTGGAGTGGAAATCTAGAGCACTGATGTTAGTGACCTTAATTTTGTGAGCATAGTTGCCAATTCTCGTAATATGGACAATATTCTATGTAATTTGATTGAGAGATTGACATCTGGTGGGAATTGAACCCACGTTCTCATAAATTGGAAGGTTACAGATAGCCAGTTTGTTACTTAACCCCTCGGTCACCAGGGTAGTGGTGAGGTCTTACTCTCATACTAGCAGATTTGTCTAAATATGGTTCGATACCCTAAATTCTAATTTTGCTTTGACACTATACTGAATATCTGAACTTTTAGTTTATTATTCGTCTTGCAGCTCAAAGTTCTGAATAAAGCAAAAACAGTTCAAATCTAAAACCAAAACTAAGTGACGAAAAGATTTCAAATCTGGTTCCTTAAAAACCAACCTCAAGAAAATGTATTTTAAATTTTTTTGTACATACTATAGGTGGCTTTTAATACCTGAGACAAAGACTTTCACCAGAAATTTTTGTTTTAATTGGTAAAAAGGGAGGTTTTGGGGGTCAAATCAGAGAGTTTTGGGGGTCAACCCACACCCCTCTCTGACTAAAGTTTTCTTCAATTTGCTAGAGTTTTTTGAAAAAAGAAAATCCTAAAAACCCTCTCGAGAAAAATTTCTGACTTTGTAATGATGTCTAACATTTTTAGGGACTTTAGAGCTGTGTGTCACTTCAAACAGTTGAAAAATGTTGATACAGAGGGAGGGTTGCATGGGCGTACCCAGAGGGGGGTCCGGAGTTTTCAAACTTTTTTTTTCAAAATTTTGTTTGATTCATAGCTACTTAGGTGTAATCAATTTAAAGGAATCATTAGTTTTTCAATAGGTTCCATTTATACTGAGTTTCAAAATCCAGACCCCCTCTGGGTACGCCCATGGAGGGGAGGGGTCAAAAATCTCAAATCTTAACGGACGACAATTGAGTGAATGACCCCTTTGCAAAACTACAAATTGAAAGGAAATTTTCTCTCATTTCCTATTGACATTACTTCTTCCCATATAGTTTGGTCCACTTCTTCCTTTTCTGCATTGAATTAGATGATTATTTGGAGTTTACTGAACAAATTGAATGATTTATGTCTTTTGCTAGTTTTTCTTATTTTCTCCAATAAATAAAAGAACAAGATGCTGAAACATATTGTGCAAAATCCTGTGAGATATTTTGATAAAAATAAGTTGCAACTTACTGTGAACATTTGTAATGTTTTTATCAAAAACAGTAATTCCATTAAGAAAGGATATTATTAGATCCGATGTTATTGACTTCTGCCTTCATCACGTTTATCATAAAAACAAAAGAAGGCTGCTTTTGTGTCGCATCTGGATGGCTTTTATATTGTTAAGGATGTTTTTAAAGCTTGATGTGAAGAGTCCAATATGAAAGGATTCCAATATTATTTAAAGGAATGGCAGTGGCTATTCTGTAGCTTTAAAGATGATAGGAACGAGTTACAGGGCAATTTTGAGTATGAGGAACCTACCACGGGGGTATGACACACTAGGGTATGGTGAAGTTCCTCTAAGATTGCTAAAAAGCATGCCAGCTTGCTGTGGGCCTTGAAAAATACTGAACTACTGATTAAATGAAGTCAAAATAGTCCAAAACGCAAGGAAATAAGTCTCTATCTCATCCAAAAGCATTCCATATCTTGAATACTATTAATCAGCAAGGCAACAGCAACTATTTACCCAATTCAACCTCAAAAAAGTTTCCAACTCACCAAAAAAAAACTTATTTTGCATGCAAAGACGACATTTTCTGCGCATTTATTATTTCATTCATAGAAATAGCAGGAAAAATTCACTTCATGGATGTTTACCATGCATGAGAACTAAAAAATATTCGACACCGTGCAATCAAAAAAAAATATATTGAAGAAGCAAGGAAAAAACCAATTTTGAATGATAAATTGCCAGATTTCGCCAAAATTACCAGTGATTTATTTATATTTTCAGTAACCGAATGTAAATGCGATTTTTGCGGATTTTGTTTACTCATGTACAGAGCGTTGTCATACATTTGTTATACTTTTTTCTCTTTTTGGCATGCCCGAGCTATATTTTGATATGTGGCTGTTACCAGATCAAAGGACAATGCTATAAACTGGATCATAATTTAGTTATGACTTTTGAATCAACAAAGCAATGAAAGCAATAACCGTTATTTTTTCAGAAATTTGAAATTTTTCTTTGTTTGTTTAATTTTTTTTTGTATTCGAAAATTGTCAATTTTAAAACTTTTCAATTTTTGAACTATTCAGAGCGATTTAGTGTAGCTAAATAGTACTAATAGCTTTGATTTTACTCAATATGTACTTCTTAAAATATTATCCAGTTGATAAGAGTACATTTAAGCCAAAATCTGGTAAATAAAATTTCATTTTAAAAATGTAAACAAATGATTTTCGAAAAGTTTCCGTGTTCGAAAACCAAATTCAAAAAATTCGAAAATAAAATACCGTTTTTCTCAAGGCTTCTCAGCTTCTAATCTTTAATCTTTTTAAGAGCTTTTAAAAGCTGGGAAGCCTTGGTTTTTCTGTATTTGCAAAAACTAACGAACCCTTTAAATTCTAAAACTCAGAAATTATTTCAGTTTCTGCCACGTAGCCTACAAAGTATGACGATTAGGTGTCAATTCCTGGTACTTGCACAAATTAAGTCACTTGACAGGGAGCTACTCCGTTATTAGAGCAGTCAAAAGACGACGTTCTCATCTGAATACCATCGAAAACAGTTTGCAGACAGTACCACCAAGTGAACTCCACAGAGCTGATCAATACCACTCGGGATGACTTTCTAAATTCACATTCACATATATTCACCCCCTACGATTACAAGTTCACAATGATTATTCGGTATGTATGCAATGTGATGTCAATATTTGTGTGTTTATGTTGCTTGATTAGCTTCTTCCTCATATATGCCATTTAAATTCTACTTTCGAATCTTTAAATTTTCTTGTTTGCATTGCTAATGCCAAGTTTTTTTTTGCTATTCAAAAGGAATAAAAGTAGAAATTGTCATTGATATAATAATGTTGATGGGCTGCTTCCTTTCGTTCTTACTTATGAATAAATTAATTGATTTCTCGTTTATGATAAAAAGTCTTTACTTCAAGGATTTTTTAATCCACTAGAGTACTTAGCACCAACACGTGTTTGCATTTTAAATCTTAATCATTTTCAACTTTTATTTCCATCTTTTCAAAAAAAGCGCAAATCCGAATGCCTGTGAAATATTAATAAATACCTCACATACAAGATTTCTTGCCTTCTCATTTCAATCGGGGAATTTCTTTTTAAACAGGAAATTCTATAAATAAAAAATCTGATAACGAAAAGTCTTCAACCCTAGGTGCAATTTTTTATTTAAGACAATTTTTTTCTCTCTCCTTTGAAAATTGACTTCCATCACCCTTTTGTATTAGAGTTTTTTCTGTTTTTTGAAAATCATAACATAAAGGGTAATTTTGATCAAAAATTATACAGAACAAATCCCCGCTCATAAATATCATCTGCTGGTTTGAAATTATTTTTGGATGAGTGAATGTTGACGCATTTTATTTAAAATTTTGATGTTAATATAAAGGATTACAGGATTTAGAGAATCTGAATCCACTAAAACAATATGTAATCCCAGGGACTGTTAGCTTTGGTTACAAGTTAAAACAAAAGTTACAACAAAAAGTTACAAAAGTTAAAATTTTAACCTTTTAAACTTCATAAATTTGATTTGAAAAATATTAAAATAAAGATACTTTTCATGCTTTTTATATGAATTTAATTTTATTAATAGATAGAATAGACGGGAATAGATATCAAATTGAAATTGAAAACAGTGATAAAATCAGCATAAACTAGCAAAAATTTCACAAAATTCAAAAAAAAATTCTCAATATTTAAAATAATTTTGGCATATTTTTTGAGAAATTAAAGTTATCCATTATTTGCTTTTGTAACCATTTAGAAATAATTAAATCCAATTATACATTTAAATTCTCAAAATAAGCATCTGATATTACTTAAAAGCTTCATAAACTTTGAATATATTTATAATATACTTTTAAAATTCTTAACGTTAACTTAATACTATATGAAAAACAATAAGAAGGCATAAAAATGATGATTAAATAAGTTTTACCAGATTTTTGTTGAAATTTTTTTTTAAAAAAAGTTTCAAAAAAGGTTACAAATAGGGTATTAGATATTAATTAATTCACTTTCACTTCTTTATAAAGTTTGTTTACATTTTTATGAAGTTCAAATTTTGAACTTAGGCAACATTTTAGAAATAAATTGAAATTTAACGGTTTTTTTGTAGACTTTTAATTTTAAATTTATTTGTAACGGTTTTTTTATGCATCAAAGTGTGTTTAAATTAAATTTAATTCATTAATTACTTTGCATTAACATCAACGAACAACCAGTATTGTTAAATAATTATACATACATACATAATTCACAACACTACAAGGACAAACTTAATGCACAGTGATTCTTCTCTTAAAAATCAAGCACATCCAAAAAAAACCTTTTTACACTTTCTTCCCGATTTTTTATGAAAATCCAATTTATTAAACAAAAAATACAGCAATATTTTTTTGAAGAACAATTCATTAATTATTTACAGTGTTTTTATTTATTTTCGATAATGTTATTTAGTAGATAGATAGATGATGGTGCTTGTGGTTGCAGTTGAGGTTTTATTGCTGAACGAAAGGCAAGAGAAAAGGGATGATAATTTCATTTGATTATGGTTTTGGGTGCAGTTATCTTGTGCTGTTCTATTTTTTTCTTTAAATTACAATTTACGATTGCAATTCGTTTTCTATTTGAATCGAATTTTGTTCCTTATCGATTTTCCTTGGTCCGGTAAATTTAAAAATAAAATTTTCATAAACAACTTTCTTATTTTTTATTTATACAATTTTGATCACATTTTGGATGGTCGTAAAATGACCCCCTCGGACTGAAGTTCATCTATAGAAATATAGACACATACGCAGCATGTTTAGTGGATTTAGGAATGTATTTCATTATCATTTTACGATTATGTACCTATTTCATATTTATAAAAATAAAATGTGCACTCTACATTGAATTGCTTTTAAGGATAGACAATATAGTCGATAAATATTGCCCCTTTTTGATACTTTTTATATCTCTTCGTTCCTCATCGCATGCTCAATTTTTATGAAGATATAAAAATGGACTGTTATCATTGCATAAAATAATATTTTTGATTATGATGATGGACCTAAGATGATAGTGATGTTGGAAAGGCCAAAAGATTAACAAATAACAATAGACATCATAAAAAGCCGACTCAATGTGTAATGAGGATAATCTTGTGAGTGTCGTAACAATGGCAATGAAAATGGAAATTGTGATGGTGATGAATTAATAAGCACTTTTGGATTTAGTGTCTGAAAAATAATGTGTTTGAGTTGATATTATGTTTGGAATAATTTTTTACCATTATTTTTTTCAAATATATATTGACCGTTATATTTCAAATATTTTCTAACCGTTATTTTTCAAATATTTTTTGATCGTTATTTTTTAATTTTTTAAACTTTTAAAAACAATTGAAAAATAGACAAAAAAATTGGCGTGGAATCTGGCTGAGTGGTCGTCAAAATCCTCTTCCAGATGTGGGTTTAGTTCTCATCAAACTCGATTTTTCTCACACAATTTATGTTACAGGCTTCAGTTGAAACGAAGTCTACAGCACTTAATCAACCTGATCCAGGCACGAAAAAAAATCATTTGAAAACTCATTACTTTAAAATTGAAAATTTTTGTCAAAACTTCTCATTTCAAGAAATTATGAGACTGCAAAAGAAATCAATAAGACATTGTTTGCGAATGAAAAATGCCTTTTCATGTACGGTACACAACACATTCGGATGAGAGAAAAAAATTCATTTCCTTTCATTCGATTTATTATGTCGCATGAAATTGCAAAAATTTTCATCAACATTTTTCAGCATGAATGAAAAATTAAACGCACATATAGTGAGTAAGTACATGCAAGATATATTAAGAATCGTAAAGTCAATTTCATTGTGAAGAAGCTGAAAAATGTTTTTCAATTTTAAAGAAAAGAAAGGAACAGCAAAAAATGCAAATGAATCAACAAGTTCAGTATAAATGCGTAAAAGCTGTTCATTTTTAACATAGAAATGTAATGTAGTTACGGTTCAATGGAATTTTCTCATTTTTCTCGCCCTAATTTTCCATTTCCATGGCAAGGAATGAAGAGAAAATCCAATAAACACCCCATACATTCATTAAATTACATTTTTTTACAATTTTTTGTGCCGAAAAAATAAAAAATTTATTGCCTTACAATTCGACTCGATTCTTAAAAGCATTTTAAAGGCCAACGTGAATTTTTAGCACATTTTCTTAAAAAAGGATAATACTCCATTGTCGTCCGATTGTAATGTGTCTGTCTGTCCTACTGTTTGTCTACTATTTGACTGGAACCAGCAAAAAAACTTAAAATAGTTTACGTAATGACCGTTATTTTTCAAATATTTGATGACCGTTATTTTTCAAATATTTTTTAAAAAATTTTTTTTCAAATATTTTATGACCGTTACTTTTCAAATATTATTTTACAGTTATTTTTCAAATAATTATTGACCGTTACGAAAAGTGCGCTTTCATCACTCATGAATGACCACATCTACACTAGTTATTTCTTTCTTCCATTAACAATAAAAAATTGTCCTGCTCGAAGAATTTTTTCTATCGCAACCCCAAATACAGAATAGTCGAATAGCCCTTGCGAGGTGTCTGAAACAATTGAACGGGAAAGGAAATTGACTTGACTTTAATTTTTATGTTCACACTTTTTAATTATGCAAATTTTTTCCTTAAAAAAATAAAAGAAATGAAAATACACGAATTTATTTTAATTAGTAATGATGTTCCTTCTTTTTCCAGCTCATTGTCTCGAAATTGATCTTGGATGAGGAAGAAAAAGTTAATTTATGATCTGAAAAAATTAAAGTCATTTAAATTTCTGTTTCTTTTAATTGCTTTAGAGATATAGGAACGGTTCTAATCATTTCACGTCTTCAGGATGTTCTACTGCGAGTCATTTGATATCTTATACTAATCGCCATTACCTTCATCTACACTTTATGTATTTTTTGACTCTGAAAAATGATTTACGATTCACAACGGAACAATCGGAAGAAATAAATATTTTTTCAGCAGCATTATCATGATATGCCGTCTCTCTCACAACTGCCATGAATTATTTTTATGCTAATTTTTCTCATTTCTCTCGATTTTCTTCATCCTAGCTTTATGCTGTTTAAAATTGAAGGGATTGTGACGACAAAAAAAATCATTTCTCATCTTTAATCTCACACATATGGACGTCACTTAGTCCATAAAGTTCCATTATGTTTGTAAGTGCCGAGGCATAAATGACAAATGATGGACTGTCATAATGTGTCACTTTCCAACTTCATATTACAGCACAAAACAAGGAGAGTGACGAGAAATATTACTTTTATTTATTTATTTTCCTTGTTATATGTGATATTGCGTAATATATGAAACTGTGTTGGATATAAGATATTCCTCATTGTTTGTAACTTTAGGGCAAAAACTAATTTTAATTTTGATCATGAACGACGGTCGAGGAAAATATTTGCTGTAAAGATTATCGTGATAACAAATTGACTTTTTCATTTCATGTATGTATCATCCACAAATGTAACTGATTGTGCTGCTTCTGCTGCTGGAATATGTGAAATGTAAATTTAATTTTGGAGATGCTCGAAAAAAGGAAAAATTCTTAATGGAAAATCGTCATAAAAGTCTTAGTTTTTCCTTATCATTAAAAAGCCATTAACTACAAAATTCCATTAAGTTTTTCAGAGCACATGGCAATAAAAAGTTGTAGCTGAAGAGACAACAAAAAGGACACAAGGAAGAAAATTTTTAGTGCCACAAGACGATCCACATGAGAATTGATAGTAAAGTGACATTCTCAATTCCACAATACTTAGTGGCTAAGTAAATTGCGCAAGCACCGACAAAGCAGCCAGCATAAAAAGTGCAATGAGAAGAAATAATTGAAGAAGAATTGATGAGAAATTTTTGATTTATTTCATTCAATTTCGAATCGAAATTCACCGAATAAAATTGATAATTTGCACAAACAATTGCGATTGAAGATAATTTCATTTCCATTTTTCTGTATTTCCAATTCTCATGATGAGATAAATAATTGCATTCATGAGGAGGTGTGCGAGATGAAAAATCAATTTCTTGATGACAATTTGTGAGATGTTTGATGTGAACGAATGGCTTAGAACAACAGAGAGATCCAGCACAAATGCTCTTTATTCAAATTTCCATCCAAACTACATTCATTCATTCATTTCATTTCATTTATTATTATCATTCCATATTTCTGTTGTTCATCTGATGCTGATACTGTTTACTTGCTGGCTGCTGCTGCTTTGTACTTTTCTTCTTCTGATATGATAAATGAATAAAGAAATTTTGATCACGTAGCAAATTTTACGTGTCGTGGATATCAAAAGAAGAACAGCAAAAGATATTCAGCAAGAGAAGAATTTTTCCCGTTTTTATTATCGCGCGCCAAAAAGCAAGGACTTCTCATACGACTTTAAATATATCCAACAAAAGCCGACTTAATTTTTCGGTAGTTCACGAAATGTTTTATTCATTCACAAACATTATGCAATCGATTATTTGCCAATTTTGTTTAATAAGTTTCTGCTTTTGTTTACATGCCATCTACCTTCGACTGATTGAGATTTCCTTTATTGAAATAAATGTCTTTTTTTTCTTGGGCAAATTTTCCTTCCTAAGGAGTCGTTCACAATTAACGTCTGTGCTCACAAGGAGTATTTTTTAATTTCTAATTTTAGAAAAGTGTTAAAATTCAAATTTTAGAAAATAGTTAAAATTCAAATATGTTCCAGCCGTTAAAATTCAAATTCTTGAAACCGTTAAGTTTCAAATTCAAGAAAACCGTTGAAATTCAAATTTTAGAAAACTGTTAAAATTCAAATATTTTCTAACCGTTAAAATTAATTTTTTAAATTTCTGTTGGGATCAGTTCACGATGTCTATTGAAAATCTGAATTCTAAAAATATATAATTCAGCTCCGGAATCCCCAACTTTCCCTAATAAATTTTGGACATCATTTTTAAATGACCCCTAAGTCATGTCAATGATTTTCCTTAACATTATTTTTTGTGCCGTTCATTCAAAGTGAGAATTTATTGCTTCCGATGTTATTTTTGCCTTCCTTACAATTTTATTGCGTGCAATATTATGAAGGATATCGACAAGTTACAATTTGACAGTAATCTGACTGTTATTTAATATATCATTGTTGCATACGCAAAGTTCCCTTCTTCCTTATTTTTTTTCTTTTCTAGTTCCAACAATTGATGTTATTCAATTTATTTTCCGCACAAGAAAATTGAACAGTGAAAAATAAAATTTTTCTTCTCCTTCGACTAACAAACATCACCACATGGCAGCATATATGGAAGGGAATATACGGAATAATATTATTATTATTTAAGTCCGAGAGAGAGAATAAGTAAAAATATGACAACAATCATAAATCTTATTTGGGCATATCTCATCGCTAGTTTTTCAAAGGAGAAAATATTTTCACCGCTTCTAGCAAGTTCACATATGAGCAGCAAGTGAGATATAATTTATTGCTGTTCCAAAGGAATTTTTTTTGCTTAACAAATTTTATTTTCTATTTTTGAATGAAATCATTTTGTCCTTAATGAGGATTAATTAGAGAATTCTAGCAGATTTTTTGGATTTATTTTGAAAAAAAAATTAGGTTTGTTCGCTTAGGTCTGGAACTCTGATTATAATGAGATTTAAACTGTGAAATTGCAGATTAATTAGTAAAAACAAAAGTTGAGCAATACTAGAGTGCATTTATACTTTTTAGCATCTCTTGGGTTCATAGCTAGAAGCGTATCTCGAAACAGGAGACCAGACCTCCTTCAAAGATTTCCTTAACCTTAAAATTTGTGTAAAATGATAAAATTCGTCTATTATTCATAAGATTGACCTAAGAGTAAGTTTCTCATTACAATCCTATCCAACACCTGCCCTTAGAGTATACCCTTAGTGTTAAACCTTATGAGTAGGCTGACCATTTGCTTGGTTTTTCAGAGGACAGTCCTCTATTTTTTTAATTTTTCAAAAATTAAAAAAATTTGTAATGTTCTAATTCGTCCAGAAAACGAATAAAACTAGTCGACATGGGGGATGTCCTCTATTTTTCTTTAAAATGTCTGGTAACCCTACTTATGAGGGATATGAGAGAGTTTGGGTTATGACCAGAAACCAGCACCAGGAGTGTTGTTTTCCAACTGATTACGGTTATACCTTAACAAGTTGTAGCTTGGTAGTATTGTGGCTTGTAAAATGCACAGAAACTGACATCGTGAAACGAAAAGAAGTGAACAGGCTCCTATGAACTGGACATATTATAAAGAGACTTGTAGAAGCTCCTTTAAATACGGTTTTTGAGTCTGAATGACATTGAAAATTGGGAAATAATACAAACTTAATATATTTCACTTCTGAAACAACTTTAAAGCAGTAGCTATTGATTTTGTGGTTGGAAAGAGGACTATTGCTATAAATACATTTAAATGTTTCCCAGAGAATGCGCTTTGAAGCCACATAAACCTAATTGATGTCAGTAACTCGTCAATAGTTTCCATTGATTGTAAAAATATTTTTTGCCACAGTTAAAAGCAAAATAGAAAGAGGAGTTGTGCATCAATTTTTTTTTGACGAAGGAAATTGTAGGGGAAAGTCACCGTGTCAAGCAGAAAAAGAAAGAAAGAAGGAACAATTTCTCGGGCGTTGAAAGTGTATGACCATGTACATATGTACATGCATGGATGGTAGGTAGGCAGAGAAAGGGGGAGTGAAGGAAATATTCTAAAAAGAAATAAATATCATGCAATAAATGTATGAAGCACATGTATCGGTCTTGTAAGAAATATTTTGAATTATTGCAGTTAATAATGAAATATTGTTTATTTATTAAGGCTTAATAAATCATATCAAATAAATAAGTCAATTTGTTCGATTCGTTGAGCTGCTGGAATGTAAAAGAGCAGCACCAATAAAAATATGTAAGGGATGATTCCATCAAATAATATTCATGCAATCATCATCATTTTGTGGACGAGAAAAAAATGGAATTTTTATTTGATTGACACGAGGAATTTATGTCTGGTTGTATTAATCAGAGGGTAAATTTACATATGTAGTAGATATGCTGACTTAATTACTGAACAAAAGGCTAATTCAATTTTCCCATAATGTTCTTGTCATCATTTCCTCTCGCTATGCAAATAGCATCATCTCTCTTAATGCCGATGTCATTGTACTTGTACAAAAAGGGTTGTGAATAATTCGATTAATGAAAAAAGAATTTTTCATTGAAAATTGGATTAAAATACGGAATGAGAGTCAATATTTAAGTATGGAAATAAAATTGTAACAAATACCGACAATTAAAGACAATAGAATACCACAAAATTGGATTTTGAAAAACAAACTGACAACACTTCGAATTTTGAACTTTTCGAAATTCAATTTTAAACTTTTCGAAATTCAGTTTCGAACTTTTCGAAATTCAATTTCAAACTTTTCAAAATTCAATTTCGAATTTTTTTGTTTATAAACAAATAAAAATTTCATTTTCAAAATTTTGTCCTTAAAGTTGATAAAGCAGCTGAATTTTGGAATCTAAACCAATTATATATGATGTTTTAATGATTTAATAAGCTCAGTAATTGCTAAAGCATAAAATTCAGTAAGATTTTATTCAAAATATTTTCGTGTACAATATTTGTTTAAATTTATAAAAAAAATTTAAAAGACCGTTTCTAAAAAGCTTTTAGAAGTCACTTTAAAATTTTTTTAAAAATTTTAAAAATATTTTTAAAGTTTAAAATTTAAAAAATATTTTTAAAATATAAAAAATATTTTTAAAATATAAAAAATATTTTTAAAATATAAAAAATATTTTTAAAGTTTAAAATTTGTTTTTTAAAATTTAAAAAACTGATTTTTAAAGTTTAAAATTTGTTTTTTAAAATTTAAAATATAAAAAATATTTTTAAAGTTTAAAATTTGGTTTTTAAAATTTAAAAAATATTTTTAAAGTTTAAAATTTGGTTTTTAAAATTTAAAAAATATTTTTAAAGTTTAAAATTTGGTTTTTAAAATTTAAAAAATATTTTTAAAGTTTAAAATTTGGTTTTTAAAATTTAAAAAGCTGATTTTTAAATTTTTTCAATATAAATTGACAAATTGTCATTTAAGTTTAGCCACTGAAGCATGGTTTTGAGCACTGGGCTACCAACCAAGAGGTTCATTCTCATTCTGAGCAATTTTTTTCAAAATATTATTTTTTAAACGGCTCAAAATAATTTGAAAATTTTAAAAAATATTTTTAAAAATTTGAAAAAAGTTTTTAAGAGCCCAGTTTAAAAAATGTTTTTAAATCTTTTCTATGAGTGTACATTTTTTTATGCTACGAAATTTAAATTTAACTTGAAATTAAATACAAGCTATGTTAATTGTATGATTTTCACTAAAATATTCAATTTCGAATTTTTCAAAAAGTTTTAAATTAAGAATTTCGAACCGTTCAAAATTAGAAATGTTGACAGTCTGGTCTGTTGGTAAAATGTTTACATTCGTAATTAGAAATCTTTTTACTATTTCTCTCAATTGCGTATGTACAGAATTCATTTATTCACATACATAGGATAAAGTTGATGACATTTTTCATCCCTCCGTACAATCATAACATTGAATACGCAACTACAGCATCAGCTATTTTTCCCTTCGTCTTCTTTGCCATTCAACGAAAAATTTTTCAACTCGTAATTTGATTTTCTTTAATCAAAATTTCCCACAAAATTTTTTTATATTCTTTATCATTCAATTCCTCAATTATGTCACAATTCAAAATGTAATCAATTTTGTAAGTGTTGCAAAGAAATTTGATTATGGAAAGATGAAAGATGTACTTTATTTGTTAAGGCTGGAATTATTTTAATCCATAAATATTGTAGAAATTTTGGTAGAGGAGGTGTGGAAAGAAGTTGTTCAAATTGTTAGGTATTATTTGTGTTTTTAAATAGGTTTGTGAATTATTAATCAAATCAGAGTTTTGAATTTATTTAATTTGATCAGCAAGACTCGTGGTTCTAATTAATAGTTGGTGTACCAGTCTTGGCATGGGAGGCATTTTTCTCAAAATATAGAAGTTCTATCTGAATACATAAATATACAAAAAGCTAGAACTGAACTTGATAAGTACTTAAATTATCAAGCTCAGGGGTCGGTTACCCTAGGGTATGCTTTAAGATATATACTACCCAAGGAGTATACAATAGGGTTATCCTAGCTATACTAGGGTGTATCGAGCAACCGGCCCCAGATATAAACCATTCCACATTATAGATAACTAACACATTTAAAGCATATGAGACTTGCTTCTTAAAGTTTACATAAAATCAAATAAAATGAATAGTCAAAGAATCTCCAAGAACCTTGATCAATAAACCAATTTCAGCATCCAATCATCATCCCATTACATTCTAAAATTTCCATGCATTCCTTCCACCAAGAAAGAAATCCTTAAAATGAAAGGAAGTGTGAATGGAGAAATTTTTCATCTCCATTGAAATGCAAAATGCGAAAAGAGCAGTGTCCATAAAGGAGAGACTAAAAGCATCAATGATGAGCTCAATATCCCTTTAAATTTAAATTGAGTCCATTCGTGCGAGAATTTCTTTAGAGTGAGTTGGAATTCTTTTACAGATGATTAAAATGATCAATCCTACCTATGTCGTATAAGAAAATAGATTGTGTTGCCATTGAATTGACAGGAAATTGCATTTCTCATCGTGAACGGTCATCTCATTTTACAGTTCATCATCTACACATTCACATTTATCATTAAGATGAATTTCCAAAAAAAGAGAAATTTTCCACCCCTTTTTTATGTAAAGTCAAACGAAGAAAGAAATGAATTAGACGGATCAGTAGGCAAAAGGAATGAAGGTGAAATTATCATCTTGAGAAATGAATTATGAGCATTGTTATCTCCTCTATACTATAATAAAAAGGGGACTAGTCGAAAATGAATTTAGAGTCATTGATAGTGTGTTTTTGCCTTTTTCTCGATTTATTTATTAAAAATTGCTTCAAAAAATTTTTAACGGCTTTTATAAATTTGAATTTTGTTACGAAAAATTTTTGATGTTGATAAATAAATCGAAATTGATAAAACATTAAAAATCACTCCGAAATCACTTTTAATAATGCTCTTGAGTTATTAAAACAATCTTAACTAATATTAGTAATGCTTTCAAAGGATTAAAGTCATTAAAAAGTGTCAAATTGCTTCAAAATCTTAATAAATATTTTCCAATTTTTTTCAAAGCATTCGATATGAAATTCAAATTTTTATCGACCGTTAAAAAAAATTTCTGATTTTTTTGTCGAGCCCCAAGAAAAATTTTCGTTTTATTTATGACAAAAGAAATTCTTTCTGTGACTTACTGCATTAAAAATAAAAAAAATGAAAAAGGAGAATTTTTGGAAACATTTAAATTAAAAATTTACTGCATAAGGCAATGTCGCTGTAATTTATTGCTCTCATGACTCATTTTTAACAACTCTTGAAAACGAAAATGAAATAAAAAACTTCTTGTTATTTATTTTGTTTGATATTCATCATTTCAACTTACTTCTTTAACTCCACATCCAGCACACCGGTAGCGATGAAACAAAGATGATAATTTTTTAATTTTAAACAACTCTCTCGATAGTCTTTAAGGGACGACGATTTGTTGTGTATTTGAAAAATGTGTGAACATTAAAAAAGCGTGTCGTGTTCTGCCTTAGAAACAAAATTTACATCATAATAGCTATTATGATTATGCGACAGAGGAGAGGAAAAAAATTTCCGCTGCTTCTGTGGGTGATGAAAATTTTCCTCTTTTGCATCAGGAATGGATAGTCCAATGAATGCTCAAGCAGCATAGAAGGAATTTTTATTTAATTTACTTCAAATAAGCGTAACAGAGAAAAAAGAAAAGAAAAAAAATAATGTGAGGGTGTGTGACATGTCCTTGAACAGAAATTTCATATTAATTCGAACGTAAACGTTATTTAAAAGGCTGAATTTGAGGGGCTCAAAATAAAATAAAAAAAAATTGATTAAATTGTTATTAAGAGCACGGCATTGAGACGCATTTTTCTGAGAATTCTAGAGTATATAAACCCAATATGAGGTAATCAGAAAAATAATTAATAAAAAAATATTTTTTTTTCATTATTCTGGGTCCGGTTTCTAGGGCTACTTGGGGTACCCCAGAGTGGGGGTGAGGGTAGGATAGGTAAGAGTACCAGGGGTGCGGGTAGGATAGGTAAGGATACCCTAGGGTGAGGGTAGGGTAGGTAGATGTGACTTAATGTGCATTTTGCTAGGGTTTTTCGAAAAAAATCCCAAAGCAGCACCCCCTCCCCCTCAAACTGGTTTGTATTGAAATCTTCAGTAGTTTTGTCAAGTATTTCAGTAATTTTGTTAATAAAGTTAATAAAGTTAATTAATAATAAACATTAATTTTTTTTGACGAACCCCCATGTAAACAGCATTAAAGTGTAGTTTAGCCCCTAGTCCTTGGGGACATACGAATGGTCAAAGAACGAACAATGAAACAGACTTACGGGCAGAAGACAACCCTAAACACCTTTCTTTCCAAAAGCAAAAATAACGCTAAAAAGGAGAGAAGAAAAAAAAATCTAATAAAGAAAAATGATGCCTTGCCAATGTGAACATAAAAGTTTATTTAATTCTTATTGTAATTTCTCCTTATGCCTACATAAGACATTACTGCTAAACGATTATAGTCTTAGCTTTATTTATGCTATTTATGTACATAATAATATCGAATATCGATTTGGGGTTCATTTAGCTAGAAAAACTGAGTTTCTTTTTCCTCTTGACGTCTTCGATACATTCCTTCATTTGTGATGTGGATATGTATGATGGAAAATTAGCAGAAAAAGCATTATATGAGGCGCTGGGGAGAACTAAATTTTTATTTTATTTTATTCCATCACATTATATTTGTAATCATAGTGATTATCACACTAAAATGTAATGATTAGGAACATAATTGGAAAAATTCGAATGCCGTTGGTGTTCTTAATGATTTCGTTTTGTTTTATTAGTGGATAGGAATAATAAAACATAAATGCTATAAGTTGCTCGTTTGAAGGTCTTGCAATATTGCAGACTTAGTTATTTTATTGACTTTCTAAAAATAGTTGAGCCGTTTATAACGATATACGTGTCTGTTGGATGTTGAGGAAAGGATTTCTATTCGGAAGTAAAGATTTCATAGACTCTACGATTGCCCTTTTCCTATACCTAAACTTAATCTAGGATATTTAATCATATACAGTGGATGGTTGCTCGGTATACCCTTTTTTCATATTTCAACAATGATGACTGGGTCATCTCTTTTATTGAAGGGACTATCTTAAGTATTAAATTACATGTTTCGGCTTGATTAATATGTTCGGCGGTGTGTAGGTTCATTGAAGGTGGATGCTATTCTGGGTTTCTGTATAAATGTAGGCTCTCGTATCAATATATGCAATGCTTCGGCCCGTTCCATCAATTTCCCAGTCTGGTGAATATTGTAGCTCTCGTTCCAATATACTGCTACATAAATGTTTTCTTGCTCCGTTCCATCATTTAATATTGCCTAAAGCATTACCTCCTTCTTTGAATCCTACACATATACTACCCCAAAGGTTACTCTAGGGTTACCCTAGGAGTATATCTCAGGGGTATGGCCTAGGGTAACTGCAGGAGTATGACTTAGGGTAACTCTTGGGGTATACTGACCTCAGGTTTGGATTTCCGATAGAAACAGACTTGACATATTAGAACAAACTCTCCAAAATAACATCAAGAAAACATGCAAGATAAGATTCTATCAAAAATTCCAAAGCATCTCAGCCCAAAATCTAAGATGCTAAAAAAAATAATAAAAATCAATAAGCTTAAAAGATTGAGATCTCAAGTCTATAAAAATGCTACAATTGAATGTTTTTTATCACTATTGTAAATAGAATTATGGCTTTTCATAATACACACATTCGCAGTCGACACTGCATATAATTCCACAAATAGAACATCACTTGACCCTAAATATTTTTTATTGACGCCTTTTTATTATATTTTATCCAAAACAATAAAAATAAGTCAAATAATTTTTGAGCCATAAATAAAGATTATCTTCTCTTCTGATATATTCTTGAGTTATGCAGCTGATAGAGAACATTCATTTCTATTGCCTTAAAAAAATGAAAATTCTTGTTAAGCTGCAAAAAGAAAGGAAAAATTTAATATGTTTAAAAGATGCGTGGCTTGAAATTCGTCATGTTGAGGAATTTTTATGGCCATCTTATGTAAATGTCGTTCAAGTAATTTCATTCCTCATGAAGCGCGTAAAAGATGGAAGAAATAATGCCATCATTATGCGGGCGAGTGAAGCAAGCAGACTTTCATTTCTATTTCCATTTAAAGAGTTACTCGAGCTCAAGGAATTAACACCCTTTCCATATAAATGGGTTTAATCATAGCGCATAGAGCATAAGGCACATAAAAAGACGAAGAATATCTCTTGGGAGATGCTCCATAATCCTTAATGAATATGCAAATTGGATTAATTAAGAAATGAGACAAATTGGCGACAATAAATATGCACAATTCATTTTTATGTCTCTTGGCGAGTGCCTTGATCTCTCTGATGTCAAAAAAATACCAATCATCTCTATGACATCTGCCACAGAATAATAATGACACTAATCTTATCAAAAACAGTATGTCCAAGTGCATTCAAATAATCATTTATCACATGAAATTTTGCATTAAATTGAATCTCATAAAAAAATCTCATTTTTTGGGGGGGACTTTGGTCATTCAATGACAATATAAGAGAATTTTTTATGGCCATTATGCAACATACGGTCTTGATGACTATGAAATTGCCAATATTCAACCAAAAAAACTATACAATAACAAAAAAAATCATGCAAGGAATAAAACATGAAGTACAATATTATTGTGATTAAAATTAAAATCTCTGGCAATTCATTTCATTTATCATAAAGCACATTCCGGCATTCCGGCTCGTGCAGAAGGTCAACATCTAAGTTGAATTTCATGCTATGCGATATTATTAATATGAAATCAATAACATTTACTCTATTGTTCAATTTTCGAATATTGAAATGTTTCTGTTACTGGCGACGAGGATAGGAGCAAGTTGGAAGGTTACGACAGGAATTGGAGGTAGTTGAGCGCATTATCTGTATTTTTATTACTAAGCCATCTGGTGATGCTAAAGATTTGTAGATTTGGAGCATAAAGTTCTTTTTGGATTTGAATACTCATGAATGGTCGGGTATGATCTTATTCCATTTGAAGCTACAAACTTCTAGATATGTATTAAGAGGGATATGGTCTAGGGGGTCCACCCAAAATCCATAACGTGAAATATCTTTAGCTAGCTATAGTTTTAGCCCCCCTTGTCACAAAACTTTCCTATAAAAAAAATTTTTTTGCATAAGGAGTCATTCACTTATGACGTTCATGATTTAGGGAGGGGGGGTCTGAGATTTTGTGACACTTTAAATTAAAGAAATTTTTTTGAATTAAAGTTTTGTGATAAGGGGGGGAAGGGGGGTCTAAAAATCCCATTTTTTGATGGACGTCATAAGTAAATGACCCCTAAAAGTGTCACAAAATCTCAGAACCCCCCTCCCCTCTAAATGTTGAACGTCATAAGTGAATGACCCCTAAGTAAGTAAGCTAAATTTTTGTGGGACTCGAGTGTCTTCTCCCTGATCAACCTCTTTCTAGAAATTCGATTAAAATCAATGTTCTGGCTAATTTTGGTTAATTGTAATAAATTTAAAATTTTCAACCATAGTTCACATCCAAAATATATCAGACAAAGTCAATAAACCACCATCTACTCATAATCACAAAAAAACTCGCTTCCAAAAATGATATTGTTATTATTATGATTATAATAAAGTTGTAAGTATTGTAAACCGTGATTTAAAAATTTATTGAAACTTCTTAATGATGTCACGAAGTTAGTATTTTTTTATAAAGCAAATAAAAAAGTACAAAACAAAAAGAAATGAATAAAAAAAAGTCAGAAGGAATATTCTCTCTTTTTACTTCATTCCTTACCGACTTTGATTCTTTTGAGATTGAGGCAGTTAAGAATCTCTCGTCTGCAACAACAAACAAGCAAGTCAAATGTTGCGCAACAAAAAGAGAATAATGAACAATTGTAGTGACCATTCTTTACATCTTGGCGATGTCTATAACATGTTACTGTATTGTATTATTGTCAGCAGCCTTTTTATTTCTATGGACATACTTTTTTTTGAGACAATATTTGACGAATGCCTTCTTTCAGACCTGAAAGGGTAACTAGGTGGTCTAATTACAATGACAATCAGTAATAATAGCATAAATGAATATATCGTCAATAAATCTAACAAAACTTTTATAACAAAAAGCCATTCAAACACGCTGTTGCAGAAGAAGAAATACTTTTTTTTAAAAAAAAATATGATGCGAGATACGGTTTATGACAGTTACACAATGAAATTTCACGGTATGTTTTTTATTCGAGCACTTGTGTCGTTAACAATACGATAATGCTGCCTTTTTTATCTTCTTTTATTTTCTTCAAAAGCAATTTGTATTTGGTTTATTTTTATGATAATTCTCATCATACTTTAACATCACATCTTGTGGATATGTGTTGACTGTGAAAAAAATGTGTTTTTTTTGTTACCGTGATTGTTTTTAAGAAGGAATGTGGAATAAATTTTGGCTGTTTTTTTCTTTATTTTTAAAGTTAAGTGAAAGTAATCATTTTTAGATTTTCAGAGATGGAGAATCGAGAGATCAGTGAATTGTCAATGGTATGGCTCTTGTCATTAAAATTATATTAATAATTAGAAATAATAAGTAATTTAAAAATTAGTGCTGAAGTTCAGTTTTTGGAGAAATTCGAAATTCTCAAGTGTCCGTGAAGTAGGATTCCGACCTAACGAGTTGGGGTTCAAACTTTATGTGGGAATAAAGTAGAATTTTGTAGTCCTCCAAAACCGCAAACCTAAATTTTGTAGCCCCTCATGTGCCTGAGTACTGAGCGTTTGAAGTGGGTCCCCGGCGGAATCTAACTTCACACCAATACTTTTGCTTATAAATCTGAAAAGGCTTATTCATTTTTAATGAAACTTTGCCTGAATTCTGTAGCCCTATTGAGGACTCTACTAAGCAAAAAAAATTATTTTAGTTCCTTACTATGTGCAAGATATATCCAAAACAAAGTGGGAACCCCCTATTTTTTAGCATTTTTTCACGTAAAAAAATACTTTTTCTAATTTTTCAAGAAAATAACGAAATGATTTCAAATAAAAACTATTCGTGAATTCTGTAGCCTTATTGTACTTTACAATCCAGTTTTTAGTTTTTTAAAATTGATGATATTGGTCGAGAACAAGCGGTTCCAAAATGGAAAGCAGTCCCATTTTTAAGCAAATTTTTTTTACAAATTTGTTTTTAAAATAATGTTTTGGTATTTATCATTAAGGTTTTTACGTTTTCTATTATAAGTAGTTGGTTTTAGTATAAAAATAAATTTGTTTCTTAAAAAAAATTAAATTTTGTGCTCCATACGCTGGTTGCCATAGTAGCACCTTTTTGGTCTCACTTGAGTCAACATAACTTTTTACAGGAGGAATATTTTTAAATTTTGTTTTCTGTGGTTAGTAGCTAAGATCAACATCTTTAAAACGATATATAATACTTGATACTTAGTACGATCTTGGTCATGAATATGATTTTTGATTGTGACCGACCCTTTTTTGGAATAAATCCAAAAAATGTTATTTTTAAATATGCTATTTATAAATAAATTTAGACATTGTATTTAAGTTTTTTAAGTTTATTTGTGATTATTATGACTAAAAAAACTCGACATTTGTGTTTTTAAAATTTTTTGCTACCTTTGAGTAGTCTCTTGGCAGCCTCTTAGGAAGGACCATTGTAGACTCTATTAGGTCAATAAATCTTGTAATTAAACTTATTTTACAGACTTTTGTCGACTCTTTTTTGATATTTCTGCACATTTTAGGCAAAATGTATCTATTTTTGTTACATTACATGTACCTATGCTGGTTGCCGACTAGGTACATTTTGAGACTACTTAAACGGTCATAACTTTTTACTAAAGTAATATTTTCCAATTCTGTTTACTGAGTTTTCTAACTAATGTCAGTACCTTTACAAAAATGTATAATACTTGTATATCACTTGGACTTTGCTGACATGGTAGTGCATTGAATGTGATCGACCCTTGCCAATCTCGAAAAAAATTGCTAAAAATATCAATTTTTCAATGTAATGTAACAAAAATAGATAAATTTTGCTTACAATGTGCAGCAATATCAAAAATGAGTCGAAAAAAGTCTTTAAAATAAGTTTAATTACAAGATTTATTGACCTAATAGAGTCTACAATGGTCCTTCTTAAGAGACTGCCAAGAGACTACTCAAAGGTAGCAAAAAATTTTAAAAACACAAATTTCGAGTTGTTTTAGTCATAATAATCACAAATAAAATTAAAAAACCTAAATACAATGTCTAAATTTATTTTTAAGTAGCATATTTAAAAATAACATTTTTTGGATTTATTCCAAAAAAGGGTCGTTCACAATCAAAAATCATATTCATGACCATGATCGTACTAAGTATCAAGTATTATATATCAATTTAAAGATATTAATCTAAGCTACAAACCACAGAAAACAAAATTTAAAAATATTCCTCCTGTAAAAAGTTATGTTGATTCAAGTGAGACCAAAAAGGTGCTACTATGGCAACCAGCGTATAGAGGACAAAATTTAATTTTTTTAAGAAACAAATTTATTTTTATACTAAAACCAACTACTTTTAATAGAAAACGTAAAAACCTTAATGATAAATACCAAAACATTATTTTAAAAACAAATTTGTAAAAAAAATTTGCTTAAAAATGGGACTGCTTCCCATTTTGGAACCGCTTGTTCTCGACCAATATCATCAATTTTAAAAAACTAAAAACTGGATTGTAAAGTACAATAAGGCTACAAAATTTACGAATAGTTTTTATTTGAAATCATTTCGTTATTTCTTGAAAAATTAGAAAAAGTATTTTTTTACGTGAAAAAAATGCTAAAAAATAGGGGGTTCCCACTTTGTTTTGGATATATCTTGCACATAGTAAGGAACTAAAATAATTTTTTTTGCTTATTAGAGTC
Organism: Chironomus tentans; assembly: GCA_963573255.1. Lineage (NCBI taxonomy): Eukaryota > Metazoa > Arthropoda > Insecta > Diptera > Chironomidae > Chironomus > Chironomus tentans. The sequence continues at coordinate 14,105,608 of OY754303.1, forward strand.
CTCAATAGGGCTACAGAATTCAGGCAAAGTTTCATTAAAAATGAATAAGCCTTTTCAGATTTATAAGCAAAAGTATTGGTGTGAAGTTAGATTCCGCCGGGGACCCACTTCAAACGCTCAGTACTCAGGCACATGAGGGGCTACAAAATTTAGGTTTGCGGTTTTGGAGGACTACAAAATTCTACTTTATTCCCACATAAAGTTTGAACCCCAACTCGTTAGGTCGGAATCCTACTTCACGGACACAATTCTCAATTTAAAACTTTTTGAAAAATTCGAAATTAATTTTTTTTGTGAAAATCATACTTTCAGCTTGTTAATTGCAGAAAACATGGCATTCTTAAGCTTGTACAATTGTTTATCAATCATAAGATATAGATTTTAAAGATAATTTCATCTTAAATTTAAATTTCATAACATAAACAAAAATGTAAACAAAAATTGTGTAAGAAAATGTTTTGAATGAAATCTTACTGAATTTTATCTTTTAGCATTCACTGAGCTGATTAAACCATTAAAACATCATAGATAATTGGTTTAGACCTCAAAATTCAGTTGCTTTATTAGCTTAAAGGACAAAATTTTGAAAATGAAATTTTCATTTGTTTATAAACAAAAAAATTCGAAATTGAATTTCGAAAAGTTTGAAATTGAATTTCGAAATGTTTGAAGTTGAATTTTGAATCGTTCGAAATTAGAAGTGTTGGCAGCCTACTTAGTTTTTTTAAAGTTGAATTATTTTTAAATATCTAAGTCAAAAATTTCCCATTTTTTATTTCCCCAAGATCTCAAATAACTCGATAATCAAAAATTTTAACCAAACAAATGCGCTTTCAGCACAAAATAATCCCTTCCAAATTTTTTACTCACTTATTCCCTTTTAAATTCAAAGAAAGAACGATTTTTTTTTGTCAACTCAAAGAAGAAGAAATTTAAAAGAGAAAAATTCGAAAGGAATTTTTCTGACTTTTTATTTTCATTTATTGTATTTTAACAGAGCAGCAAGAACCGGTAAATCACAAGAGTTAATGTAGGAATTTATTATACAGAGGCGACTAATTGATACTCAAACACTAATTAATTTTATTCTGTACACTTTTGTGAGATGTTTTTGGCCTTTTAATTGTAAGATTTTTAATTCGTCCTAAAGGTGAAATCGCAAAGTTGCTGGAAGTTGCTACAGTTTTACTTCATGTAAATGGTAAACATGTGTTTTATTGTTGCTACTTTATTCATAATACACAATTCTGTTTCGTTTTAAATCTCACAATTTTTGCTACCTTTCCATGCTGCAATGTACATGCTACACATTATATTTTACTTCTTAGGAAGAGAAATGCACAGAAAATTTGTTTCAGCTATGGAATTTGCAAACAAAAGAATCTTTAAAATTGAACATTTTGATGTTAAAAAAATAAGAAACAAAGTACAAATTTCCAATTGACTTTTTTTCAATTTTATTGGATTTTATTTTGTTTAAGTGAGTTTATGTGTGTTTCGTTATATTTAATGATCATTCGTGAATGCCAGCTACCTAGGAAGAATTTTGTACTTTATTGTGGATATTTTCAGAAATTTAAAGAAGCTAAAAGTGTCGCTAAATAGTAGTGTATGTGGAATAGATTCTCGAAATTCAGAAGTTTTATGATTCTAAGGAATATGGCTCAAATTAAACTATGCGTGCTTCCTATACCCCCCTATACTCACTATACCCTATCTAAATTAGACAGTCTAATAGCATGATGTGGTTAATCCGGATGTTTTTCTTTATTAAATCACTTTTTATTGTACTATATGGCTCGAAAACCTGGAATTCAATGCAAGCTAACGAAAAAGCACTTGGTGTCTTCGAAAGACCGGGTACTCTGAGCAATTTATGGTACAGTAAAGGAAGTATAAAACTATCAATCAAGATACAATGACGAGTTGTATCAGCTATTCCAGCAGGCTGATATAATAACAGTTCTTAGAGCCAATCCTTTGAGGTGGACAGGGCATGAGTTTAAACGATCACAGGATGGCCCAGTACTTATAGTGACAGTAGCAGATTTTGTGAACGGAAAGAGTTCACGAGGAAGACCAAAAAATTCATGGAAAAGGACACAAAAGTCCTTTTTGGCGAGTGTAGATGAAAGATTTTTTGAAATAATATAACTAAAAAATAATATTAACTCACCACTTATTTACTTAGATTTAAGCTTAAAACTTTATTCGAGTTCTTAACCATCCTGCTGCGTACAACAATAATAAATTCGATGGTTCTGGTTTAGAGTGGACTGTATTTTATTGACGACAAAAGAATGAATACGTGTTAATTGTTTAAGATGTGAATTTTTACTAAATTAATTGAAGAAAACGTTGACTACTATGATTGAATATTTGTGTTGATCAAATTGTAGAAATTAAGTTCAAAACCTTATTTCCTTAGTTCTTCGCTAGAACTTAGCTTCTTCGTACAATGTATTGTTTATATTTTAGGTCCATTCTATCAATTTTACAGTCCTGTGAATTTTGAAGCTCTTATTCCAACTTAACACTACACGACTCTACTTGACAGTTTTACAGTTCTTTAGACCACGACTTCACTCTTGACTCTTTCACAACAACTATGGTAGTATATTCTTAAACAGAGCACCAGAAAACACAAAAACATGCAAATTTATTAGCCATAAATTTCAGTTTTGAAAATTTTAAGTAAAAATACAAGGAAAAGTATCTAAACTTCCTTCGTATCCTCACATTTCATAATGGATAGCAGTGTGACTCAAACTATGTTCCACGACACATTACATTGACAATGGATACGACTGATTCAAATGTGGAACTACAAATAACAATGTAAGCGATGTAAAAGCGACCAAGAAGTGTCGTGTTGTGTCGTAAAATAACTCTAATAAAGTTTGGGAACCACTGCTTTATACATAGTGTGAAATTTGAAAGCAAAAAAATCGCCCGCAAATTTCTCATAAAGACAAAACAAACAAAGTAAAACAATCATTTCATTCGTGCATAAAACAAGTTTTGTGTTCAATGATTCCCATCCAACTCAAAGAAAAATGTTTTGTTCCTTGCAATTTCATTTTGATGACCACTCCAATTACTTAGTTAACTTTTTCCTTACAATTTTACTGATTTTGAAAACAAAACAAATAAGTCAACAAAAACAAGAGAAGAAAATCTTTCAAGTAGAGCGCAAAAATCACAGAAAAACCAGCATCCAAGTCTTGATTGACCAGTTTTGTTGAATATTCACTCAATTGCGACAAAAATAAGATTCAGAGAAGCAAAAAAAATAGTTATTTTCTTTTGTCTTCCTTTATTCTTGTGCAACTTTACAGTTCCCCGTTTTTTTTTTGCTACTCGTCAAGTCCATTTCAATTATGGTTTGAGCTATGTGCACTTTTTTCAAAAGAAGCGTGCCGATCGAGTTCGATTTCATTAAGGTGATTGACGAAAAAAAAAAGTTCTTAAGGCTTATATGGACACAATAGTGGCTACTTAAAATGCATTGCCGGTGATGATGCGAATGAGAAAAAGGCAAAGAGTAAAAAAAGGCAGAGTATGAACTATTAGTTCAATTAAAGGACATTTCTTATGCCTTTAAATGATGCGCAATGAAGTGATATGTTGTGGAGTTCCATATTAAGTACATTAATTAATTAGATTCATGCGATAAGTTATTTTAAATGGAGAATGAGCAAGATCACCGATGAAATTACATGTAATGTGAATCTTGCACATCTTGGCACATGGACACAACTTTTTTTTTATTTATAGTGCGCAAAAATTTTTGTATAATTAATGAGTGAATGGTTTATGGAAGTTAACATATTCCGTTCATTCCATATCATTTCTTCACATGTCATCGAGTGACATGAGTCCATGTCATTGACAATGAGAGAGAGAGCGAACAGAAACAGCAGCCAACAATATTGCTTATGTACATGAAGATTTGTTTGACAACTAATTGTTTCCCAATTGAATGAGAACAACAAATTGTAATTGCAAATTAGCCATCTCGTTCGTATCCAACGTGTATGTACAATAATATCATATGGTAAGAGAAGGAAACAAAAAAAAATGTCAAGTCAATATCGGTAAGAATAAAAATATTGTATATATTGTACATAAAGAGATCGATAATCATTGAGCAGAAAATTTCATTTTATAATGACGATTGATTGGCGATTTGTGATAAGTGAAGAATATTTCTGTACTGTAGCAATAATTTGTAAATCGTATTTTTATATATATCCAACAGGGCATCACTACTTTTCTGTCATCAGTCTATACAATCCAGTCGTCTCATAATCATTTTCGATCGATTGTCAATCGTTTTGTGAATGATGAAAATGTGACTTGATGTCAAAATAAGAGAGAAGTATTGAGTTTGAGTACGATATGCGATATGGCATCTTTCACTCTACCTATAGTATCCCACCGAGATTCATTCATTCATAACTTTTTTATGAGATCTTTTTAGTGCAACTTGCTTTCGAAAAGGTAGTTTGATAATGCACTTTGTTTGGCTAGCGTAATAACTTTTCAAGTATATATCGCATAGAGCTCTGAACCAAGCTCTGAACAGAGCTTTTATTGTTAAATTTGGAAAAATTTGAATTCATTTTGAAAACTCACTGACACTATACATAAAATATTCGAATGTAAACATTGAAAATAAAAATCTCAAAGCCTTCTAAAACACTATAATTATCGATTATTTTGAATTCTAATTCAGTGTAACCTGCAAAAATTTTATTTTACCTCTATAATTTCAACATTGACTCTAAAATTTCAAATTTTTAAAAACCGTTAGAATATTTGAAATTTAAAAAACCGTTAAATGACAAAATCTTTCAATAAATTAGCTTTTACCGTTAAATTTAGAAAAATTTGAATTCATTTTGAAAACTCACTAACACAAAATATTCGAATGTAAACATTGAAAATATTTCATTGAAATTTGACCTAATTTTAACTAATTTTGTGTACAGGATACAATAAGATGCTGAATGTAGTGTTAATGAAGATAAGTGAATGCTTTAGACAAACTTTAAACCATGAATTAATGGATTAATTGTATTTTTTTAAAAAAATACTATTTTGATAATGTGCACCTTAAGTTTCGAAGTTCAAAATTTGAAATTTAACGGTAAAATAAGGTACCAAGTCACTATGGGAAAAAATTGAAAAAAAGCGGCCATCCACTTTTTTTTGGGAATGTTTCAAATATCCATTCCAAAGAGATTTATTCTTGTAGAGGACATAAAAATAGACTTGTATGCCAAATTTCAGGTCATTTGGTGCTAGTTCCGTGATTCTAGAGCGGTTTGAAGTTGAAAAGAGGTAAAAAAACTGATTTTTTCATGCCATCTTTGAACTGGGAATTCTCTGTAATGGCAGAAGATATTGAAAAACAGGTTTCAGTTCCTAATAGTGGTATATAAGAGCTTTACTTTGGCGTACCACAAAGTTTAGAACTTTGTAGTTTTGGTACTGGTGTGGTAGGATATGCCTGAAAATCATAGGAAAAATAGCTTCAAACGTGCCGCAACTATCTTAAAAGGCCGAGATCCCATCAAGTAAACATATTAGCGTATAGCGCTTGACTTCTAGTTTACAAAAATGTTCATATACTAGGCAAAATACTTGCCGAAAAAAAGTTATGGAGGTTTAAATGAGTCGATCTATATTTGACCAAAAACTAAATTTTCTTAGAAAAAAATGAGAAATATGAGAATAATTATGGTTTTTGATGTTTTTCAATGATATATGCTGTTTAAAGACAAACTGCGAAGAAATTTTTCAAAAAGTTCAAAATCTAGTAAGATACGGGGTACATGAGCTCTCTGACGACTTGACCCTTTTTCACCTCACTCAAACTGCTGTAACTTTTTGACGATGTAATATTTTTTAATTCTGTTTCCTGATTATGGTAGCCTATATTAGTACCTTTTTAATGATATATAATATTTGATATTTGAGTTTGGTCGTGGTCATGAAATTGGTCCTTGTTTGTGACCGACCCCAAACTAGTAAAAAACTCATAAACATCATTTCTTGATATACTATTTAAGAACATATATAGACATTGTAATTATGTTTTTTATAACAAGTTATGATAATTATGACAATTTAAACTCAAATTTAGTACTTTGGAAACTTTTTGCTACCTATGGACAGTCTCTTGTTAGCCTCCTAGGAAATACCCTAGTAGTCTCTATTTGGTTAAGAAAACTTACAAATTAAATTATTTTACAAACTTTTATTGATCAATCTATGATATTTATGCATGTTTTAGGCAAAATACATATTATTTAGGTAGATTACACTGAAAAAATTTAATTTTTACTAATTTTGTTTGAAATTGGCTTGCGCTGGTCACATTCAATGTACTACTATGGCAGCAAGGACTACGATGAATCAAAGTATTATACATTTTTATAAAGGTAATAACATCAGCTATCAAACACAGAAAACAGGATCAACAAATATTGCTCTTATAAAAAGTTATGACTATTTAAGTAGTCTCAAAAAGCACCAAGTCGACAACCAGCATAGGTAAAAACATGATTTTGGAAAATTCATGCCTATTTTGACTTCGTAAACATTTTTTTAGGTTCCTTCATGACTTTTAATTACTTTTTGCTTCAAATTCTGCTGAAATGTTACTAAATTTTCCAAAATCATGTTTTTACCTATGCTGGTTGTCGACTTGGTGCTTTTTGAGACTACTTAAATAGTCATAACTTTTTATAAGAGCAATATTTGTTGATCCTGTTTTCTGTATTTGATAGCTGATGTTATTACCTTTATAAAAATGTATAATACTTTGATTCATCGTAGTCCTTGCTGCCATAGTAGTACATTGAATGTGACCATCTCAAGTCAATTTCAAACAAAATTAGTAAAAATTAAATTTTTTCAGTGTAATCTACCTAAAATATATGTATTTTGCCTAAATCATGCATAAATATCATAGATTGATCAATAAGAGTCTGTAAAATAATTTAATTTGTAAGTTTTCTTAACCAAATAGAGACTACTAGGGTATTTCCTAGGAGGCTAACAAGAGACTGTCCATAGGTAGCAAAAAGTTTCCAAAGTACTAAATTTGAGTTTAAATTGTCATAATTATCATAACTTGTTATAAAAAACATAATTACAATGTCTATATATGTTCTTAAATAGTATATCAAGAAATGATGTTTATGAGTTTTTTACTAGTTTGGGGTCGGTCACAAACAAGGACCAATTTCATGACCACGACCAAACTCAAATATCAAATATTATATATCATTAAAAAGGTACTAATATAGGCTACCATAATCAGGAAACAGAATTAAAAAATATTACATCGTCAAAAAGTTACAGCAGTTTGAGTGAGGTGAAAAAGGGTCAAGTCGTCAGAGAGCTCATGTACCCCGTATCTTACTAGATTTTGAACTTTTTGGAAAAATTTCTTCGCAGTTTGTCTTTAAACAGCATATATCATTGAAAAACATCAAAAACCATAATTATTCTCATATTTCTCATTTTTTTCTAAGAAAATTTAGTTTTTGGTCAAATATAGATCGACTCATTTAAACCTCCATAACTTTTTTTCGGCAAGTATTTTGCCTAGTATATGAACATTTTTGTAAACTAGAAGTCATGGGCTATACGCTGATATGTTTACTTGATGGGATCTCGGCCTTTTAAGATAGTTGCGGCACGTTTGAAGCTATTTTTCCTATGATTTTCAGGCATATCCTACCACACCAGTACTAAAACTACAAAGTTCTAAACTTTGTGGTACGCCAAAGTAAAGCTCTTATATACCACTATTAGGAACTGAAACCTGTTTTTCAATATCTTCTGCCATTACAGAGAATTCCCAGTTCAAAGATGGCATGAAAAAATCAGTTTTTTCACCTCTTTTCAACTTCAAACCGCTTTAGAATCACGGAACTAGCACCAAATGACCTGAAATTTGGCATACAAGTCTATTTTTATGTCCTCTACAAGAATAAATCTCTTTGGAATGGATATTTGAAACATTCCCAAAAAAAAGTGGATGGCCGCTTTTTTTCAATTTTTTCCCATAGTGCAAGTAGGGATGTCAAACCCAAATAGTGTCTACAGACCCAAATAGTAGAAAATTTTCTTACTAAAACCAACTTAAAATTAATTCTAATGATACAGAAATATTTCTCAGTATCAAATGGCTCTAAAAAACATTAACTTTTATTTTTCAATTTATTTTGAATTGAATTAGAGCAAATGGGTACCCAAATAGTGACCCAAGTAGTTAACAACTATTTTTTAAATTAACCAAAAAAGTTAATTAAAAAATAAAAGTTAATGTTTCTTTTAAAAAAATTTTAAGTCAAACTTTTCTTAAAAAATCCTACCAATTTAAAAAAAAATCACAAAAAATTAACCATCAATCCCCCTGAATACGTCGTAAAAAAGTACGTAATTGTCACTCGAATTTTGTACATTATTTTGTGGCTGTTGGGTAAAATTTAATTTATTTGAATTCTCACAAGTCTTAAGACCGCCCCCTCCTCCTCCAAAATGTGAACCTAACAAATGAATGACCAAGCAGTGGAAAAGCAGCTGTGGTGTAGTGGTTAGAGTGTCGGACTTCGGCTCTAACGACCCGGGTTCGATCCCAGGGAATGTCTAGTCGGATTTGGGTGCTTTTTCACTGTTCTAGCCATATCAACTCGGTTTGTGTGATGTCAGCACACAAATTGTGGCTAGGTACATTGCATTGATATACCCTGGGTCATGCAATTGTGCAGAGTTGGAAATCAATCGTCTTCAATGACAAAAAGCAATAACAAACACAAGTCTCATCTGGATGTTCTTCGCATCATAAATAAACAATAAATTTTTCATTTAAAATCCATAATTAAGTTGTAATAGCTGTTGCTAGATCTCTTAAAAATTGTATTGAAATACTGAAAAGCAAAAATAAAATATAACGTTTTTTTTTTTTAAAAAAAAAAAAAAAAATGAATGACCCATACCTCACGATACCTATTCATTTGATATGAAACACTTAACATACACTCAACTGTAGCATCTAGAGCACTTCCGGATTTCTTAACAAACAATACCAGCATGAGGTATCCATAAATGATAGATGAATGTGATACACAATCCACAGTTGGTAAACTAAGCTCCCTAAGAGACACTAAAGCATGCCATTGACTCCCAATAAGCATATTCACTATACCTTTGTGTCCATTACAGTCTTTATGAATTTGAGCCATGAGAAATAAAATAAAAATCAATCCGTGATTGACTCAAAAGTATTCAAACAAGACAAATTCAAAATTGTTAAGCTTAAATCAGCCATCTGCTTGATTGGCATACGTGCAATGATGATTATTATTATTCAATCTTGTGTAATCCATCCTTCATATTATTCATTCATTAGCGTGATTGCATATTGCCTCAGTAGCAATTTTAATTCAATTGTGGTCAATTGAAATTGCTGCGAAAAGAAGAAGAAGTAGATGAAGAAGAAGGAACGACTGACTAGAAAGATTTATTATCATCACATGAATCAATTAAATTTTTCATCATCATAAATTTTCTTTCTTTTTTTTTATTGCTACTTCCCTCAATCATTCACAATTTGACGAGAAGCTGATTATAAAGTCAGATTGCATTTCACCAACAATGACAGCCAATTTTCTCGTTCGCATCAGCATCTTAAAATTAAATTTGAAATTCAATGTTGGCAGTCAATTAGATCTGAATTAATTATTAGACAATTTCATACAAATATTGATGCTACTGCATGTTTCTGCTGTCTCTTATCTCTCTCTCTCATCTTGTATTTTTATTTCTTCTTTTTTTCATGTCATCACCGAAGACCAGTTTTTGTATATTAAATACTCAAACCACTTCCATTTCATCGATGTGATAAATTTTTATGACTTTTTCCTTAGCGCCAACTGTTGTGCCGTCATTGCAGCAATTGAGAATCTCTGAGAGACATCAAGAATTGTTAAAAATGAAAAGAAGATAAACATTGCATTAATTAAGTATTGTTACTTGCTTTGGTTCCATTCTCATGAATTATTCAATGTAAATTGACTTAATTACTTAATTTCATATGAACATGCAACATTTTATTTATTATAAACATTTATTCGATGACACAAAAGTTGATTGATATGTCTCGGTTAGAAAATTAAGTCTTCTTGCCACAGAAACAAACACACAAAAAAACTTTGATTTTGTTGAGATAAAAATTTCTGGAATTTATACAAAAAGAAAAAAAAATACATCAAATTTATGCAAAAGCTACATTAAATGTTGTACCTTGCATGAAAGATGTTTTAACACTTCTCCTCGATTTTGTGCTTCTCTTTTGTTACTCAGGCTCTCATTGCTGTGCATGGTGTGAGAGATAAAATTGATTAAACTTGTAACTTAAATTGAATTGACCTGTTGCTGGTGCAGTTAAAATTAATTTGATTAAGAAAATTTTATTCGGAATCATGCAAATAATCAAGGCACGCAAGTGTTTATATTTTTCTGGAAACGAACGGGATTTCTTTTGAAAAAGGTTAAAATATTTTTGTTTCAGCATTTTGAATTAAAATTTGGAAGTCTTCTTACTTTTACTTTTTGATATCAAGTCGATAAGGAGCCGTTCACTTACTACGTAACCTTAGTTCTTAGACCCCTTTCCTCACCTTTGTCACAAATTTTCTTTCAAATCTTTTGTTATGTATCACAAAATCTCAACCCCCATAAGGGGTCGTTCGTAAATTAAGGGGGAGAACCCCTTGCCTTGTCACAAATTTTCCATAATATCCATAATTTTTTAAGTTTGAACTTACAAAAGTTCTTCAATCAAACCCCCCTCTCCCTAAAGCAAGACCTAATTTACGAACGACCCATACAGCGTTATGTAATAAATGAAAGACCAAAAGTGGAGCATCAACATATTCTTCGACCTAAATTGTTATCAAATACTGTTATTCTTAAACCATGCTTTAACTCAGGGGCGTATCGAAGGCCCAGGGAAAAATGTTGAAAGTGCGCTAGTCCCTTTCTAACTTTTTGTTTGGAATTAATTGAATTTTAGGCCTATTAATAAGAGCCTCTCTGGGTACATTCCCCTACTTTATGTATCTCAGTTATGTTGGCTAAATTGGGGGTCGTTCAGTTATGATGTGCAAGATTTAGGGGGTCTAGAGCTGTGTGAAGCCTTCACACTAAAGATTTTTTTGCATGAAATTTTTATGGACGTCATAAGGGGTCATTCACTTATTACGTTCGCTTTTTAGGGGGGAGGGGGGGTCTGAGATTTTGTGACAGGTCAAACAGAAAAAAATTTTTCTTGGAAAATTTATAACAACGGGGTTGGGGGGGTCTAAAATTTCGTTTTTTTGCGTAACGTAATAAGTGAACGACCCCTAAGTGAATGGTTTTTTTCACAAAAAAACCCTAGCAAACTAAAAAAAATTCCAATGAAGTAAAAGTTCCCTTCCCCTGGTTTTGACCCCTAATTAGAACTAACGATGACTGTAATTTTTTTAATCTTTACAATTTTAATAACATTAAATATTTTAAGTTAACATTGTGCCAGTATTTATATCACTCGTAGTTAGCTTAGTGTTAAGAGGAAATGGAGAAAGTCGTAAGACTATGGTTCGAATCCCAAATGGACAAAATCTTTGAAAAGTTATGGATCTATTTTTCTTTTTTGGTTGATTCTATCTCTGACTACGCTTGCTAAAACATTATCAAATAACATTCAAGATAACTCAAGGCATCCAAATTAAATTCAAAATTCACATATTCACCTAAATATGAAGCCCTAAGATACATATTTGCAGCAATAATGATGAATTTCCTTTGAGAGACTATAATAGATAATTGGTTTAATATTAATGACGGTACATGATATTTTAATTAAACTTTTAATTGCACATTGTATCCCTTTGTGATGGAATAATTTCTGCTCGAATTATTCTTCCTCCTTCTGCTTGTAATCATAGCCACATCTTACACTTCACAGTCATTTAATCTTATTAACATTTCTCCCATTCCAATAATTTGACAAAAGAATATTTTGAGGCGATGGAAAACAATATTAATCTGGCGAAGAAGTGATGATGGAGGGAGGAATAGTAATCCTCAGATATATGACTTTTTATGTTCCTCTATGTCTTCACATTGAGTGCAAAATCTTGTAAAATGAGAGAAAGACGACACAAAGTCAAGGGAATTTATTCCTTATGCTAATTTTTAATGAACTTTTGAAATCAACGGGAAATTTTATTATTTTAAAACAACAGCAAGAAATAAGTGAGATGGAAATGTAAGCAAATTAATCGTAGGTAAAGTTCCTTGCTTCCTTTCTTTCACTTCCGCACAATTTATTTGAAATAACTCAGGAAATTAAGAAAATGCAAATTTCACACAAAAAACTTTTTTCTGTGCCTTTAAATCCACTGCTGTGTATGCGACCATGAAAAATTATCAACAAACAAATTCAACCATTGAAGAAGGTTTTTATTATAATAATAAAAGTCAGCATGCATGCAGCGAAAGTGTTGAGAAGCATCTCTCTTTACACGCATTTTAATATCTGACAGATTTGCCTCTTTACTTGTTTTCTTTATGATTAACAAGCAGAAAATTCATGAGAAACGAGGAACAAAATATGGGGTCATTTATAGATGGCGTCTATAAATGTAAAGGGAATTGAAGAATTTAATTTTAACGGTTAAAGAAAAATTGAATTTTTAGAATTTTAATTTTAATGGTTTTGTAGAATTTAAACTTTAACGGTTTTTTTTAAAAAAAATTTAACGGTGTTCTTAAATTTGAATTTTTAGGGGTTTGAAAAATTTGAATTTTAGCGTTTTTCTATAGTTTGAACTTTAACGGTTTTGTAGAATTTGAAATTTAACGGTTTTGTAGAATTTGAATTTTAATGGTTTTGTAGAATTTGAGTTCTAACTGTTTTGTAGAATTTGAATTCCAACTGTTTTGTAGATTTTGAATTTTTAACAGTTTTGTAGAATTTGAATTTTAATGGTTTTGTAGAATTTGAATTCTAACTGTTTTGTAGAATTTGAATTTTAACGGTTTTGTAGAATTTGAATTTTTAACGGTTTTGTAGAATTTGAATTTTTAACAGTTTTGTAGAATTTGAATTTTAACGATTTATTAGAATTTGAATTTCATCTTTTTTATTTGTAATTTAAATTTAATAATTTTAATAAATTTAACCCTCAATTCACCACAGACGTCATTTGAAATCAACCCCAATCCAAATTGCCATATTAAATAAGTAAATGAGAGTCATAAGGCAAGCTCATTCGATATGATATTAATTATTTATTGCTTTTGTTTGTAAAACAAGAACAATTAAGGCAGAAAATTTATTAATACATAAATTGATAATGAGATAAAAAGTTTTGTGTAACTTAAATCTCATAATTAACCTCCTCGGATTCTCATTTCGGGTACCACAAAGAATTTACATTTATGATTTAGCAGAGAGCATGCAAGATAATCACATAAAAGGAATTTTATTTCCATACATTGCCCCCTTCCTTATTATTCGTTACTGTTCTTAATTTTTCCCTCTCTATTTATTTAAAATATTATGTACGGTATAATGCTTAATCTGTATGCAAAGGAAAAGAAGATTTCGCGAATTTTATGCAAATTTCTCATCCAATTTTGAAAAGATTTTAATCTAATTTTTACTTTTATTGTTTGTCATCAAAAAGTGAATAGAAATGAAGGTTGAATGAGTGGCAAGGGAGATGCTAAGAAAGGATTATTATCCTATCTACTCGCTGTTCGCTGTGTATCACTCCACGCTGTGTCACAATATTTATTTGCCATAAAAATTGATGAGCAAGAACATGAAAATAAAAGACGAAAGTCGTAGACGAAATGGAAAAAATGTTTAAAATGCAATAAAAAAATCCTCCTTGAACATCAACCGAAATCGTCGGGTAAATGTGTACAAATGTTACAATTGGGAATTTCACTCACTTCTTCTTTTTTCGCGATCCATCGATTTTTATTACCTTTCTCCTGCCTGCCGCTGTTGCCTTTCTTTTGTCATGATCGAAACACTTTATTAGTCGCACATTATTCCCCACTTGAAAAAAAAAAATAAAATTATTTGTGTAGCGTCAGTAAGATGGCAATAAATATGAATTATTTTGGATGTTCTTTGCATTGCTTTATGCGACAAAGTCCTTACTGTAGCAGCATATTGTTGTATAATTTTTTTAAAGGCAAACATTAACATAATAATGCAATGTTTTATACTTTATGTTTGTAAGTAGCAAGTGTTAAAAAAATCCCTGCAATCTGCCAGAGCATTTATTACCACCACCATCATCATCATCGCTACTATTGTTCGCAATATTCTTTTTTTTATCGTGAGGGAAAAAAATTTCATGAAAAAAAAAATAGAAAGAATTTTTCATCACTTTTAAAATTCGTTACAGGCTATTTCATCTTTATTGTTTGATAATTTATTCAAAAATTTATTCTCTGCCTTTTTAAAGTGAAGAAAAATGTAAAGTAAATTTGTTGAATTCTATTCGAATGTGGGTTGACAATCTAAGGATTTGCTTCATTTCATGAGATTTTTTTTATTTTTTTACGAATCTAAAAGCTTTTGAAGGTTTTTTAATCAAATTTTTCGTACCAAAATTTGTTACCCCACCCAGCTATATATTCAGCCGGGTGGGTGGGTCTCTGGTGCTTCTCTAAGTCCTATTTCAATTCATGATTAGTAAGAAATTCGTACAAATAGTACCGAATTCATCATAAAAAGTAAGTATTTAAGGGTGTAGATGTGAAATTATTTTTAACTAGATAGACCTAAGCTTGGATGTTACGGCCAGGGGAGTACCCAAGAAGGTCGGTGTCAACAACCCCTCCCCCCCCTATGTTTTGAAAATGAATACTACACTAATAAAAATAGTTCAAAAAATCTGTTTTTAAAATGTTTTTAGAAACCAATCTATAAAATATTTTAAAATCTAAAATTTTGTTTTTAAATTTTAAAAACATATATATTGAAAAATTGTTATTTGTTTACACATGGTGGCGTAGTTGTTAGAGCACTGGACTACTACTACAATGGTACTAACCCAGAGGTCATAGGTTCGATTCTCACTCCGAGCAATTTTTTTCAAAATATCATATTCACACCAATTTTAATTTTTATTTTTAAAAAAACGTTTTTAGAATCTAAAAATTTGTATTAAGAGTAAAATCCAAAATCTTTAAGAATCCCAACCAATTTCAAAAATTAATAAAATTTCATTCAAATTATAAAATTTAACCTCAAAAACTCTCCATCCCCTGAATCCACATCCAAAATATCAACAACCTAAAACTCACTTTTATATTCATCCCAATTAAAGAACAAAAGAATCATAAGATTTATACATTTTGACAGCATACCTGCTTTATTTTACACATATGAGCAGCATAAAGTCATTTAGATAAGCATCTTGTCATCCCAACACTGAATTACGACTTCTAAATAATTTTGTGGCTTGGTACTCATAAAGATGGAATGTAAAACAATTATAAAAAATTTAATTTAAGAGATTTAGAGATTTTTTTGGTAGTTTATGTTCTTTTGGGTTTTTTGGAAGGAAGATGACCCTTTGCTGCTTAAGATTAAATTCAGGGTAGAAATTTTGGATGCAGTAGACATCAAGTCTCTGCTAATTTATATTCTCAAAAAGAAATTAATTTTTCCACATTTGCATCTTATCAGTTAAGCTATAATCAGCATCATATGTATGCAAGCTCAATAAATACCAGAGCTAAATGATGAATATAAAAATCCTGTTCCTTTTTACATCCTACATACTTCAATAATTTTAGGGTTGAAAGTGTTTTCTGTCTTGTTATCTTCATATCCTTATAACCCTAGCTGTAACTTTTTATTGCCATACACATTTCATTAACCCAAAAATCACATGTGAATGTATCGTTATGCCTAATTGTTCCTGCTAATCTTGACGACAATAGGAAAAATTTGCATGAAAATTTAAAACAATTGAAATCTTCTGAGGATCATAAAAGTGGCAAATGACAAGGTTTATGGCACAGAACGGAACTGATTTGGATTTTCAATATCTTTATTATGATAATTATTACGAGCATGACATGGGAATTCTCACATGAGAGGTAGCGACATTGAAAGTGATGATAATGATGATGCAATAATTGGAACTGACGTGATGCCTCCTCATTCTTATCAGACGCCGCCGTTTTTATTTTCATTCATATTATTATTTTTCTGTTGTTAGTAAAAGTAAGAGAAAGGAGGAAGAGAGATGAAATTATTGGGCACGTAGACAACATGATGATAACTTTTTTTCTACTCCTCGTCGTCGTCGTCCTGGCCAACTCTTGGATCCTTACTTAAAATTCGTCCAGCATCACCAATCCGTCCTTGCGACGTGTTTACATCGACAAATCGATTGATAAAAAAAAATCACTCACTATATGCAGCACATTCCTTCATTGACTTTTTTTTGTGTTGCTCGTCGAGTGTATGAAGCATTTACACGCAGCAAGCATTAAATGTATGTAATGGACATGAAAACTTTCGTTTCCTTTTGTTTTCTTCCTTACTCTCCTCTCTCTGCTTTTGACCTGCTTCATAATATTGATTCATCATTCCAATGATGTGAGGATAAAGAACAATTTATGGATGCAAGCAAGCTGAGAAAAAGATTTCAATTGCGAATTGTCATAATGTGGACGTGTCGTGTCGCAAAAGAGATGATGTTTGTAGCATGTCGCAAAGGCAAAAAAGTTTGGAAGGAAGACGGGCGGAGCTTAATTGTAAAACCAATCACGTTCACATACAAAAAAACGTACGAAGAGCATCAACAACAACATTCATGACTCTATTTATATGTGTGTGCATGGATTGAGAAGAGAAGAAAAAAGTTGGAGCGCCAAAAAGTACACAGTCGTAACACTGATAAGAAGTCACGTACCGCCCATTTAGTCCCCAAAACCAAACTCATACAAATGCAGTAGAACGTACACAAGTATAGACGGTACTTTTTTCATGATGGAATCCTTCATTCCTTTACTTAACTTTTTCTCACTCACACACACACAAATAATAATCATACTGTAGACAACGCGTGTATACTTCTCTCTGGCTCGTTCGTGATACTGATTTCAAATGCAAGTTACGTTCCCACTTTTTTTACTTTGCGACAAACGCGTCAACAAATTCAATATGTTCACGTGCACCGATTTTCTTTTGTGATGTCATTTTGATCAGCTGGTTCCTCTTAATTTAGCCACAAAAACCAGCATGATGGAATTTATTTATAATCTGTACACAAGTTCATATAGAATATTCAAAAAGATATGAAGTTTGTGACGTTTTATGATTACTGAATTTATGTGATAAGCAGAAGAAGTGACAATACACACGTCTGATACACAGAATTAGATACAGGCTTGAATAATTTAAGAATGATGTTTTAAGCAAAATTTATCAATAATGAAACTGAGATTCTTGTAGTGTAGAAAAACAGGGATTATTGAAAGGATTGCTATGGGATTCAAATGCTTGACTGTGAGCAAAAGAAGGCAGAAAACCTCAGGATTAATCTCGAAAAATCCTGAAAAAATTCAAGAATTTTTTCAAATTTTTTGGAATTTTAAAGTATCAGACTACACCTACCCCCTATGTTCCTGTGATGTTGTTGCAAAGATAGGATCTGTGATATCGAACCATATGTAGTGGTATATGTAAAAACTCTGAGGCCATGAGTTCGTTATCTTAGGGGTCGTTCACTTATTACTAGGGATGTCAAACCCAAATAGTGTCTACAGACCCAAATAGTAGAAAATTTTCTTACTAAAACCAACTTAAAATTAATTCTAATGATACAGAAATATTCCTCAGTATAAAATGGCTCTAAAAAACATTAACTTTTATTTTTCAATTTGTTTTCAATTGAATTAGACCCAAATAGTGACCGAAATAGTTAACAACTAATTGTTTTAATTAACCAAAAAAATTAATTTAAAAATAAAAGCTAATTTTTTTAGAGCCATTTGATACTGAGGAATATTTCTATATCATTAGAATTAACTTTAGGTTGGTTTTAATAAGAAAATTTTCTACTATTTGGGTTTGACATCTCTACTTATTACGTTACGCAAAAAAAAACGAATTTCCAAACCCCCCTCCTGTTTTTACAAATTTTCCTGTTACAAAATCTCAGACCCCCCCACCCCTTAAAAAGCGAACGTAATAAGTGAACGACCCCATAATTACAAGTTTGAATGGGATTTAATGGACTGATTTACATTATAATAGCTAGAACAATACGTTATTCAGCTGATTTAGCACTCAATGTTCAGTTTTGAGTGCCTAAATGGAAAGATTTAGTTAATATTTGTTCATTCCAGTTTTGTTGGTATAAATAAACTGCAATGATTGTAATGTAATTAAAAGTGACTTAATGTTTATTTATTGAAGAGACGATGTTGTCTCATACGAGTTATAATGAAAACTAAACTTTTACATAGAGGGTAAAACAACTATAAGGGGAAATCAACTAATTGTAGTTGCTAACATAATTCAAATATAAAATGACCGTTGATATATTCTCAACAATTTTTAAGAAAATTAATTCAAGCTCAAGAAGGAACAAAATACAGACCAGAATAAACAACATTTAGATGGATATAGATAACAGAATACTTTATTATTTGTAGACCAAGTAGAAAGTGCAGGAAAAAAATTTAATTCTAAAAGAAATTATCATAAATAAATATATTTGCACATCTGATATTCTTCATCAAATGCCCTTTCCGTTATTTAATTCTGATCAATACTTCCAAATGTGAAGTGAGTTCTACTTATCATAAATAATTTTTTCCTCGTCCAAATATTTATTCGAATGATAATGTTTTTATTGCACATGGATTCATCTCAATAGTCAGATGTAATGGTGCTGTATATGTGTGTGCAAGTTTTAGGTCAAATTGACCAAATTGGCTGACTATAATGCCTTGAATAATATTAAACAGCACAAGAAGTGCTGATGATAATCTCATGGGATGAAATAAAATATTTTTACGTATTTTTCGATAGCATGAAAGGAAGAAGACCAACTGAGCATTTTTAGGGAATTTTTTCTTTCTTTTCAATATTTTTTTCACTCAATTTTCTTCCTTTTTATCTTTCTGCCGAGAAAATTCAATTATCGAAATAAATTTTTTTCTTCCTCATTTTTTTGAGTTATTTTCACACTTTCAGACCGTCCATGTCTCTTATTGCCATTCCTATTGTACAATAATAATAAATAAATGATAGAAAGTCGAGGTAGGGATGAGAGAAGTTGGTCATCAATATTTTTGTTCCATTCCCATGACAAATGCATCAGCATTAAGTCTCTTTTTTATTATTGCAATCTATATTGGAACTAGAAAAGCAGGAAAATCTCAGGGAAAGAACCAGAATTAAAATGCGTAATTTGACTTAATCAAATCACATAGAAATATTTTTGGTCAATCAACTGACACGATCAATACCTCAATTGTGTATATTGAATGCTATTGATGTTGAGATGATGATGATGATTATGCTGGAAACGGAAGTTAATCAAGTGAATATTATTCTTTCCCATTTCTGATTATTCTTGCTACTTTCCACCCTGCATTCTCATTTTATTTAACTTCTGATTGATCACAAAGCATGTTACTGACGTAATTCCAGTGATATGAAAATGATATGTCTTATGATTTAAGCAGGAGTCAAGAAATTCTTTAAATGACGCACTAGAAAAAATTAAAAATGCGAATAATTTAATTTTATGTAGATCTGAAAGTCATTTGTCTAAAAAAATGAAGACAGAAACAATATTTTACATAATTTCATCATTGATTGCTGATATATTATTATCATTCCCCTCTTTTTTCAAGTATGTACACCAGTGTAATTTTAAACATGACATTTCATCTGTTCCTCATCCTCAAATTGCATTTGACTTCTACCCTATTGAATTGCGAAAATAGAAAAATATAAATTCTGAACATCGTTTACTGTTCTATATAATTTGGCAATAAATTAAGAAATGACTAATGATGTGTATTATATTGTTATGTTGTTCCATTGATTATGGATGTAGGTAATCCAAATATGCAGAAAATAAGGAAGAATTACGAACAACTGCAAGATCTAATTTTAGAATCTAGAAAATGACAATAATTTCAGCAAGGAAGAAACTTATTTTCTTAGTCAATTGGAATGATTTGCTGCAATTTTCGCATTGATATAACTTAGTTTAATCAGAACTCAGGGGCATAGCTAGAAGAAAATTAAGAGGGGTTCAAAATGTGAATGATTAAACTACAAATTAGAGTTCATGAAAGAAAATGAAAAAATTTCCATATAAAATATTTTTTAAGGGAGGGTATTTTGTGGTCGGGACCCATCAGACCCCCCTCTCTTTGGGTTGGCTTCCATGTATACCCATAACCTAGGGTACCTACAAAAATAATTTTACTTTACTTTGAATTCTAGGTATGGGGTCGTTCACTTATTACGTTACACAAAAAAACGAAATTTTTGTCGTTAATTTACGTTTTTATTTCAAAATTGAGAGAAAAAACTATAATAATATTAAATGTTTTTGTATGTATCAATTTAATATATAACTTTATATCATCCTCATCATCTTCATCCGTTATGAATACATTTGTATTAATTATCATATACAATTATGTTAACGATTGCAGTAGTTACAGATAATCTTTACTCATTCTCATGTTATTAAGATTAATATTATTATTATTTGTTGTCTTACTTTTTTTTTTAAGAAATTGGGACAGTTGACGACAGTAATAATAAAAGTCGACTTGTTTTAGAATTTTCATCATTAAAAAAAATGAAAAAAAAATTATTTCCTCAATAATATTGAAAAACAAAAGAGAAAATTTAACGTCGATCACGTTCACGAGATCTATCACGTCTTTTGTATGAAGACGAATGACCTCTAGGTTGCGGTGATCGACTACGACGAGAAGAACTATTATAAGGTGATCTAGAACGTCGTGAATCATAACGAGATGAGGAGGACTTATTATTTTCACGTTTTGAATCATACTTGCGCTCACGACTCCTGCTTCGATGAACTCTCGATCTTCCATCCAATTCACGAGCTCCTACATATCGTCGACGATCAGATGACGACTCGTATGATGAACGATTACGGGATCGGTCAACATCTTTCTTACGTGGAGCGGCTGTTTTCTCTAATTCAATGAGTTTCTCACGAATCGACAAGAAACCTAAATGTAATTTACCACCAAAGTGATCAGCCAAACGGACATCATTGTCATGAATTCCCAAATAAGCGGAACAGACTTCACAGACACGTAACTTTTGCTGTTGATAGCTACTTGCTGGTATACTCGAGCGATATTCATGCTCAGCACGAGCTTTCTTTGCACGCAACTCTTCAATTTCACCCATAAGTTGCATCGATTCCTCCACCTGACCTGCTTCACCTAGAGCCTCGGCTTTTGCCAATTTTTTACCTATCTCCTCGGCTAACTCGTGGACGGCATTTGCTTTCGTTTGAACTTCTGCTGACAACTCTTCTTGTGTCTCAGCTAATCTGCGTTTTGCAGCTTCAGTACGTCTATCGCAGTCAGCAATGAATGCTTGTAAATGCTCCATTGCCTATGAGATTTAAATAAAATTGCTAATTGAGTCTAGTTGGACATAAGGATAGAGTAATTACCTCAACATCATAGAAATAGTCTTTCTTCTGTTGTGCCTTCTCATAGTCAGCACGTAACGCCAAGTCGTGGACCTTTAAGCACTCCCCCAAGTCCATTCGCTAGACATTTCATAGAATGTAAAATAAAAAGTAAGCCCGCCCGTTTTGTTTAGATCATCCAGACCAAACATTGGGCAAGAATACAGGAGAAAAATACATTTTTCATTTAGTAAAATTAAAAAGGAAAATTTTTTCTGAAATTTTTCTTCATAATAATGGAAAATAAAATGAAAGAAAATAAAAGAAGAATATCAAAAAATTCTACAATAAATTGTGAAATTTTTTTAGTTTTGTTTAGATTTTTTTAAACTTTTTTTCTTACCAAATTATGCAGATTTTATGTGACAGAACCGTAAGTCATTATTATTCGATTTCAACGATATACAGTAATAAAACAAGAGACAAAAATTTCATTTCTGATTTGCGAACTTGCGAATTATTAAGTATGTTTAATAAATTTCCTGCCAGCAATAATTTTTAATTAAATTTTTTTTTTTGATTTTTTTTAGCTGATTTTATTGAAAATTTTTATGTTACGTACCCCAAACGAACTTAATAAGTTTCATGACGATAAGTGTCAAACCATTGATTTAGTAATTTATATAAATATATGTAAAAAATAACCGTATGACAATAGCGAGTATATAACATATTAAGGATCTAAGAAATCAATGATTTGAACATAATTAATTGCACTTATCGATAGCACGAAACTTGCTACTTACAACAACATTTTCGGCCTATTTCAATCAATCTTTTTCGGACATAAATATGTACATCCAGCATAGCATCATAAATCATGTAAATCCACGTAATTTTGTTGGGGCTGATTGAATATGTGAATATGAATTCGAAAAAGGGCAAATTGTGAATTTTTTAGTTTATCGAAACAAGACTAAGGAGAGTATCATGATATTTATAAAAAAATAAATCAAAAGAGGAGAGTTTACACAACTAACTAAACTGTTTCCTAGACACTGTTTTTTTTTTTTGCTTTTTAAGACATATAATAATGAAGTAAACTAATGGAAGATCATTAAACTCACAGACATTGAGCATAAATCTTCTCAAAAGTTGTCTACAACTAAGAATGAGTTTACTCACCGTTGTTGCGAGGATATCATGTGGACAACAACCGACTAGAAATGATTTGCAGACTCGAGCATCGCTGAATTTAATTGAATTTGAAACCTCACCTAAAAATTAATCGCATTTTTGAGTCATTTTTTTTTGGTGTTTGATGATGACGATAAAAAAATTTAAACTTACCATTTCTGCCAGTTCCCATGAGCTGATCCAGCATTGCACGCATCTGATCGTGAGCAGTCATATTCATTAATATATTTATGCACTTTTAAACTCTTAAAAATACGATTTAGTTACTTAAAATTCATAAAATAAAATTTTCAAAAACTATTAAAGTCGATTTAGCAATATTAATGTCGGATTTCATTCCTTATTTGTCTGTCTGTCAACTTTATAATGACCTTCCCCTTGAATTTGAAATGTAAAAAACCGTTAGAATTGTTTGTTTACTTTCTGACAAAATTTCTATCAAAAAAGTTTGTTGTCATTTGAATTTAAATCATTTTCTCGCTAATTCACAGTTAATTAAAGCATAATTTAGACTCAGTGAGATCATTTTCATGACGGTTAATTAAATCAGTGTGAAGGAATGTAGCATAACTTTTCACAAGGACATAACAGCAACAACAAATAAACATTCAACATTTTTTTCTTTCACAACTTTTTTTTGTTCCTCACAATGGATTTTTGTGAATTTATACAGACACCGAAATTAGATAGCGTAATACTACATCGACAATTGAAGTATCCAATACGAGGCACATTATGCCTAACATTCTCGCATTCTCTAATTGTCAGTTCAAACAAGAATGAGAACGAAAAAAATTCTGACGATGAAGAATCTTGGGTAAGATAAGAGTTGTGCATTTATACAGTCTGTTTATAACTTATATATCCCTTATCTATAACAGATTTTACATCAGAGCATCGACACAATTGAACGAAAGCCTTATTTAGTCAATGGGCAATTGATGAACGTAAATGTTCCAGGAAAAGGACACAATATTGTGTTAAAATTAAAAGACTTGAGGATAGTAACTTTAGAGATTCCAACAGCACAAGATTTCCTTAGTGTGGCTTCGTCTATTGAGCAATTGAGTACGTTAAAGGATCCAAAAACACTTTATGCATTCTATTATCGTCCAATTTATCACTTATATTTGGAGAATGGCTTCTCAATTTTTAGGTATGAGACATAACATATGGTACTTTGTGACCTAATTATAATGACTTTATTTTCAGACCAGAAATAGAATTTTCAAAACTACTTGCATCCGATGAGTGGCGATTGTCGACTGTTAATGAAACATACGAGATATGTCCAAGTTACAGTGGAAAGCTTGTAGTTCCAAAATGTATTACAGACGAACAAATTATACAGTCGTCAACTTACCGTGATCTCGGAAGATTTCCATTAATATCGTATAAGCATGAAAACGGCGCAGTTCTTATGAAATCATCACAGCCAAATGTAAATCATACAAAACGTTGTAAAGCTGACGAGGCCATCCTTAACTTTCTGTTGAATAAAACTCAACGTGGATATATCATAGATACAACAGGTGGCAAGAATAAATGGGGGTGTGAGAATGAACAGCATTATCATCTGTGGAAAAAGTTTATTAGGCCAATAGGAAATATTGCTCATCCATCGAGTTATCTCGACTGTTTCTCTAAATTAATTGAGGCATGCAATGACACGTCGTCTTCAACTGAAAAATGGCTTTCTAGACTTGAATCTTCTGGATGGCTAACATTAGTATTAAATTCTCTCAATACAGCATGCATTGTTGCACAATGTATAGCACAAGAAGGAGCGCCTGTTTTAGTTCACGGTGGTCAAGGAATGGATTCAACGCTCATTGTCACGTCCCTCGTTCAAATTATTTTAAATCCAGACAGTCGAACATTCCGTGGACTTCAAGCCTTAATTGATAGAGAATGGATTCAAGGTGGACATCCATTTGGTACGAGACATGCTCAATCCTGTTACACTTCATCACAAAATCGAATCAAGACATCTGGCGCAAGCTTTGTTCTCTTTCTCGATTGCGTCTATCAGCTTTACCAACAATTTCCATTAAGTTTCGAATTTGATCCTCAATTATTGATTATGTTATTTGAGCATAGTTACTTCTCACAATATGGAACATTTATCGTAGACAATGAAAATGAACGAATGGAACTTATGGCATTCACAAAGACAACATCATTATGGTCACACCTTAATCGACCAGATGTCATAACTAATCTCTTAAATGCTGGTAAGTCTTTCTTAATCCCTGCAATTTATTCACTTAATTCTTATTGTCCTCTATTCATTTGAACAGCTTACGAGCCAAATCAATCCATCATTTGGCCATCAGTCGCACCTGTCTCAATAGTTCTCTGGTCAGACCTTTATCTAAGATTTGTGGTTGAGAATAATCAAATTAAAAAGATTAAACATCAAGTTGAGACGATGGTGAGCACTGAAAAGGAATTGCGGTCGCGTGTTATACGGCTAAGGAAGCAGTTGAATGATTTGATGAAGGAATACGAGGAGCTTAATGATGACAAGGAAAAATATGACGACAATAGTAAAAATATAAATGTCATGAATGGTGCTATGTAATTATTATATTCTTATTTTCAAGAAGCAAACAAATTAGTGTAGATGTGATTACTTTTGACCTATAAATTAGTGCATTTTGCCTGCATCGAAAATATGTCTACAAAGTAACGGTCGAAAAATATTTGAAAATTAACGACCAAAAAATATTCAAATTTTCCAAACCGATTTTTAAAAAATATTTGAAAAATGAAAAATAACGGTCAAAAGTATTAAAATTTTAAAAATAATTTAATTAGGTCTAAAAGTTAAAAATTCAGGATAGATTAAACCTTTATTAGGAAAAATGCACTAAAAAAGACATTTTATTTCACATTATAAGGAACCTTTCTGCAACTGTGCGGTCTAAAATGCTTTAATGATGCATTATTATATGCCTTAATTAATTCAATACAAAAAAATTGTATTATTTTCATGACTTTAAATTGTTTATTTCCCATTTCTCTATACTGCCGATATTTCTGCAATATGAGGCTATGAACAAACCCGATAGATAGTGAATGTAAATAAATTAAATGTGTCTCTCTATATTCAATAATGTTTAAGATGTTAACAAATAATAACCAACTGCAATTAATGAATTTTCAGATCAATTTTTTTCTAAAAGGAATGTCGCTAATATCTAAATTAAATGTAATAAAAATGAATTTAAATGAATAATGATAATAACTATGAGTATGATAAGATCTATCTAGTCATATGTGATTTATGTTTTCCTGAATTTATGTACAACGATGTCATTAACAGATCAATTAATTTTTAACGGAAACTAAAATTTGAAATTTTAAAACATTTGTAAGGTTTTGACAAACATTTGTACCGTTTTCAATTTAAATTGACTTTAAAACCGTACAATTCCACAAAAGATGAACAAAATTGAAACATTTGAATGGTTTTGACAAACAATTGTACAGCTTTCAATTTAAATCGGTACAATTCCACAAAAAAAAACAAAATTAAAACATTTGAAAGGTTTTGATTAAAGACAACCAAATAAACTTAAAATTCAATAAATTAAGGTACGATTGCATACAAAACACCTTTTCTATAGATTAAATGCTTCCATTTATTAGGAAATTCTCATCAGGTCAATTATACAATAACTCAATTCCAATAGCACATATCAATTGAGTTTTCCTTACCATCAGATCTTTAAAATTAATTCTATTCCACTCCAGTGACTTTTACTGTAAATGCCCTTAAAGCTTGAACCAAATTATATTTACTTTTTATTCTTGTTTAATCAGAAATTTTATAAACTCAATGTGTACACCAATAAAGAGGAAATTAAATAAAAAATTATTCATTCCGATATGAAAAGTCTTTGTGATTTAATTTTATTAATCTTTTTCCTTCTTTTTTCATGTTTATTTAAGAAAAAGCCGCAAGACTTAAATTTAGCTCTTCCAAGAAATTTGCTTCCATACATAATGAATTGGGGTTTTTGGAGGAACAATTTGTGAAAGATCCATGAGCGAAATCAAGAGCAGATACTCAGTTACATGGATTATAACGAAGAGAGAATTGAGATTTTACCTCTAGACATTTGATTCCACTTAATATTCATATTGAGATGACTTTATGTATGTCAGGTTGTGATGAATACGAAAATAGAAAATATATTTTTGTAATAATGCCTTGTGAGTTTCAACAAGTTATAAAGTCAAAATATTCAATTGATTTCTAACGGTTTTTTAAGATTTAAAATTATAAAACTGCTGAATTGTGCTGAAAAGCGCTGAATTGTTTAAATTCAAATTTATTTTTACCGTTAAAACTTACAATTTTCTTTTAGACTTTATTTCGTCAAAAATCTCAACTTAAAATGAACAAAAATCGAAAATAAGCAGTCACAGAAAGCAAATAGTTGACACACTGCGGCAAAGTCATTCTGTGATATCATTTGTATGAATGATTAATGACTTAATGAAGTGTGTATTCTTAAATAATAATTCTACATTAGGCACTAAAATAAATATCAAATTAAAGCAGTAACTCTAGCACTCAGGGAGCTATAATCCTAAGACAACATTTTCATTCGAATTTCTCATACATTTGACTGACATTTGGCTTAACATAACGTGTTTATTTTGCGTGCTAAAAAGTGCTTTTATACAATTCAAGCAGAACTCATTTGTCTGATAAATTCTATAGAAGATTTAGGGTATATGCTTAAAAATAATTTTTCATTCAGCACTTAATGAATGAATGAGAAACGTGTTAAAATGAAAATAAAATATATTATTTAATTGCGGTACGAAATTTACATGATTTTGTATCCTCTGTTAAAAGTTAATTCTGTTAAAGGTCTGATGAGTTCCAATTCATTCTCGCTCTAATAAACTTTAACAAATTCTCCGAATTCATTTTTGGGCATTGAAAAGAGAAACGCAGTTATAGAAGGTATGTGGGTTTACGATGGAAAAGCATTAATTGTTTGCCATAAACGTGCTATGTAGGTGGACATATTTGTCATTCTTGTATAAAACTTGGGCAAATTGCAGTGATTTTGGTTGAAAGAAGACTTAGAGGTTGTTTAAATGACGTCCATCAAAAAAATTTGCTTTTTTACTACATTCAAAATGCTGTTGTAAGGTTTTGAATAACTTTTGTAAGGTTTCAATGGTTTGAAATACTGTTGTAAGGTTTCAATGATTTTAAAATCTGTTGTACGGTTTTGAATAACTTTAGGAACTTTTGTAAGGTTTTGAAGAACTTTAAAAACTGTTGTAAGGTTTCAATGGGTTTAAGAACTGTTATAAGGTTCTAAATAATTTAAAAACTGTTGCACAGTTTTGAATAACTTTAAGAGCTGTTGTAGGGTTCTAAATAATTTTTTTTTAAACTGTTGTAAGGTTAAAATGGCTAATTCTAAATGGCTAAAAAAAACTGTTGTATGTTTTTAGACATTTCCTTCAACACGTGTCTCTAATTCATACTTACTGCCCTTTAAAAAACAATCTCGTGTCCTTAATTGCAAAAACCCACAATGAACATAATTTTTTTATTGGTGACTTGTCGCAGAAAAAAACGAAACGTGATAGCAAAAAATCTGTGGAAAAAGAAATTTATGAATTTTTTCTGAAAATAAATACTTTTAGGGCTTACAAGGGCATGTTTTACAATAAAGTAGAGGCGGTCAGTAATTTATTCAAAAAGTTACTGCCTACATGAAGAATAAATCTAATTAAATGAAATTGACTTTTGTTAGATTGAGGAACATCATCAATTAAGTTAAAATCAAGCAACCTCAATTGAGCTTTCGACCGTTAAAAAAGCTTAAAATTCAAATTTTTTGCTTACAAATTTTTAGAACTTTATTGAAATTTAGTCTTTTTTAGCACAATTACTTGTCATATTCTGCTTGTTTATGGCTCAAAGTTATGTATCTGAAATGTCAAAAGCTTGTAAAACAGACATAAAGCACTCAAATTTACAAAATTAATGAAATGTTCTAAAAATTAAATCTGAAAAATTCAAATTTTGTACTAAAATAAAATTTAACGACATTTACTGAGAGTCGAGACTTAAAGTCCTTAAAATAGCTCCAAACTTTCCCATCATCATGAAAATCACACGCAAACAAATTCAAACTGAAAGTCATGATTCATTAACAGTCACGAAGGAGTCAATTTAAATGATTTGCTGGTTTTAAGGATAACAACGAAGAAATTTTCCTCATAATCAACAGGCTCCCACACAGCATCTCATTTATTATGCGGTCTCTCGTTCTGTACACTGAAAACAAGTAATTGATGAGGCAAGAAGATTTACAATTTCATCACGAACTCACAGTTCAAAAAAGCTCCATTGAGCTGTCGCTGAAAATTGGAATGTAAAGGAGGAAAATCAATCAAACAGTATGCAGTGTCTCTTTTTTCTGTCTCTTTATTAAATTAACTTGTCAAAATAAAAAATATATTTATGTATCATATGTATGTATGTTTATAGTCCCCCATAATAATGTTCAACATACTCTAAATAAAGTGAGAGGATGGAAATAAAAAGATTGCGAACTTCCAATGCGTATGACATTTTTATAACTTTTCTCGTTTACCATTAGATATACAGTTTGTTTTAGGAGCTTCCCACTCAGCAAGCAGAGTGAGTAAGTAATGTTCAATAAGAGTTCATCATGCATTCAATGAATGGGTTTTCAGTAAGTAATATTCTAGAGCATTTTTCGTTGAGAGAAAACAGAGATGATGGTCTTTTGTGCTTGTTTTTCCATTATTTATTAAAAGGTCAGGTCATGTTTTTAAAACTGCTTGGTATTTGCAGATTATTTACTATAACAACATTCATTGAACTATAATGAGACTTTTTACTTGTCATGATTCATTCATGCATTCAAGACATTGCGTGGGCAGCTAAACATTGCCTTTTCAGTTAAAAATCTCATGCTGTGCAACTGAAAGTGACGTTTTCTGATGAAATTCTTGATGTAAAGCCCACGAATGAGTTGTACGAGGAAGATTAAAATTGTAGCTTGTAGGATCCACTTTCGTAACTAAGTTTCATTCTAAGTGCTCATCATTTCAATTCTGTAAGCTCTGATCAGACATGAAAGCTCTACAAAACCAAAAATAATCATTTTTCTTGATTTTACTTATTTTAACAGCTCTGGATCTTGTTTTTATCAAAGTTTATGATACTTAGCACTGAAGTAACAATATCATGATGTCTATGAAGCTAGTTTTAATGTTGAATTTCAAGAAAAATGAAATTTTAAATTTATTGTTTACAAAAATTTGAAAATTTGAATTGAAAGCTTTTTTAACGGAAAAAGCTTTACTAAGTAAAAAACATTAGAATTTATGGAAATTTAAGATCAAATGGCAACTTAGTAGCTACTTGCCTTGTATATCCTTCCTTCTTGCATAATTGAGTGCTCTCATTTAAAAGCATGAATCATGAATGAACATTTAGCTCCATTTAATATAATTTTTTCATAATTTCAATTAAACGAGAAAAAGTTAAATTAAAAGTTCAAGAATCAAAAATTAATAAATTACTGGCATGAGATTTTTTAAAACGTAGGTAGTTGAATAGAGAAAGTGAATTAAACAAGAGCTTTTAATGTTTATAGATATTAAGAGGAAGTCTTTAATATATTCATAATAATTTTCCTCTTTTAACATTTTTTTTTCTTTCCTTCTTCGAAGAAAATTCATCTTTTTTCTGTGTGTATTTTTCACATTTTCTTAATGTTATTAAATTTTCATCATGATCTTTTATTTCGTAATAAGATTTTACATTTAGAAAGCTTGTAAAAATAGAATTTATTACACATAATCACTGAATTTTCATCATATCGCAAAACGTTTTACCGTGTAAGACTTTTCATCATACTTTAAGTAACCATTAGGGTGGCGAGTCAAGCATCAACTGTCATTCCTTATTTGAAAATTCAAATTTCATTTTCATAAAAATTTTAACGGTTCAATAATTTTCAACCGTCATTTTTAATTCAAAATATTCAAAGATTTTTTTTCTTGAAAAATTGCGGGAAAAATTCAAAAAATTAATTTAACGGTCAAAATTGACAGCATGCCACCCCTGGCATCTCATTTTTCACCGTCCTCATAAGTCATAACATGCTTGTTTACGGATATGTATGTAAATAGCACATAAAAGGAAGAGAGCAAGATCGAGTTTAATCAATCATCATTTTTTTATCGCATGCCAAGATTCATCAGGTGGCATTTAAAGAAGAACTTCTTCTCCTCACTTGAAACTTTTTTTAAAGGAAAATAAATTGATGATTTATTCGATGTGGGATGGTAAGATGTGCTGGTTGGGAAGATGAAGAGATTTATGGATTTTCTTTCATTTATTTGTCTTTCAAACTTCTGTGCTATAATATTTGTCAGCTGAGAGACTGTATGACAAAGAATTTGATTGCTTATTGGAGGAACATCTCAGACGTAATCAAATATTCTCTATGGAATGTATTCAAGCCATAAATCTTCAAAAAAAATGCATGAGCGAACAGCTTTATGCAATTTCCCAAATTCATTTTACATGTCTTCAAATTTGTATATTGTACATCCATCATGTGGCATTCAACAATGTGTTCATGCTCCATTCGTAAAATCCCAATCGTTCTTCGAATTGAATGGAAAAACAGATGTGATAAGAATGGAAATGAATGCAAACCTGTCGCTGTTAACTTATAAAATGGATAAAGTTTTCGAATAACTTTTCTCTGGCTGGGAAGCCTGTGATTTCGTCATAGCTGAAGGCAGATTAAAAGAAAATATTTTTTTGTGTGGAAACACCTGTTGAGAATACCACACAGTTTGTTCCAATTGGATATAAAGGTTGTTTTTGTGTTGGCTGACATGAAATGATTGCATGACCTATATTGTGACCACAGGGATGTCTCTTCCATTAGAATAATACAATCAGATATTTTTTTGGGTCATAAATCTTTCATATTTTTCATTTTCAATCTCTTTGTCTGTCAGAAGCATTTAGTGATGTTCTTTAAGTTTGAATAAGTTCAGAGATAACAAAATGTTAATCTAAAGGATACAATATATTTGAAATTTTATGTAAACTAGCTTGCTTTGATAGCAACAGGGGAATAAATGGGAAAGTTTTGTGAATTTAGGGGTTAAAGAGTCTCGTAAAATCATGTCAATCTGGTAGTTTTAGCCTTTCTGGGTCTTTTTTAGTTAGATATCCATAAAAATAAAAATATTTAAAAATAACGGTCATTTTGGATTCAAAATTATCCAACTTTTTGCAAAAGCTACAAAATTTGAAAAAGTTTTGACCGTTATTTTTTAAATTTTAAAAGGCCGTTGATTTTTTTTTGACAAAAATTTTTAATTTTTCAATTTTTGACTTGATTAAAAATTCTTCATTTTATCCAATCTTCATCGGAATAAAATGAATTTTCAATTGCAGAACCCCTTAATTTAAATTTCCAACTTCAAACAATATTTTCTCCAATTTTACTACACAGAATAATCTGCTTAAGTTGTCAAGCGAAAAAAGGCCATAAATTTACATAAAATATGGTATTTAAATTCCAAATTATCCCTCTACTAATTCTACACTAAAATTTATTCATTTTAATTCCTTGAACTGTAGTAAAATTTTATAATCTCAGCTCCTCCCTAATAAAAATTCATTCTTTAAGAGTACATCCAAATAAAACTTTGTCGTATCAAGCTCCAAGCTGTTGCATGAAGCTGACACATTAGCATCATTTTTATTCAGTCGTTGCACATCGAGGCCAAACGTCTTCATTATTAATGTATAAAGGACGATGGCATTTGAGAAAGAAAAGAAAAAAGTTTCAGCGAGAAGAAAAAAAAGAATTTTTTTTTTGGAAAATCGTTGGATAAATGTCTCAATTGCTTGAAACTTTGCCTTCTTTAAATGTCAGCGATTTCTCTCTTGTCTGCACTCTCTTACATATGTTCCATTTATACAAAAGACCGTAATTTTTGATATGTTTAAGGATGCTTTACTTTTTTGTTACTTTTTTTCATCTCTCTACATTTTTATTCGTATTCTTTTTCATTTCTGTATCACGTTTCTGTGTTATACCATATTTTTCATATTTTCTTCTCCCTTCACCTGACGCTTCTTCCAACAACCTTCATCATTCATATTTTTTTCTACTTCTATATGTATTGCATACCTATAAAGGGGTCGTTCGCTTATGACATCCATCATTTGGAGGAATGGAATATGAAGCAGAGAGACGTGTATCCAAAAGATTTAGTTCAACAACCAGAAACACCTTAGAAGCTACTAGTGGATAGCAGCAAGATAATAGAATTACGAACAACAGATCCGTTAACGGTTTTTTGAAATTCAAATTTTTAACGGTTAAAATATATTTGAAATTTTTCCAAACTTTTAACAAAACTAAGCGATAATAGAGCCAATATCTTACGATTTTTGGACCGGTTGCTCGGTATACTTAAAATTCCCAGGGTATACTGGGCTATAGCTAAGGAGAAGGGAGGAGAAGGGGATCCTGAAAATCCAATATTTTAAAGACGTCATTTGTGAACGACCCTGTTTTATGCCGTCTAAGAAAAGTTTTGAGTGGTTTTATGGAGTCTGTGTCCTTAAACTTTGTTTATGTTGGTTTCATCCAAGTTTTATCTCTCACTTCTCTTGCTGATCATTCGCTTATGATGTCCAATAAATTTTTGAGGTTAGAAAGTGAATTCTTCGATGGTATTGAGCTTTTTCTCATAAAAACGTAGCAGGGTGATAGAAATTAAACATAAACATGGAAGTTTGACCTTTCAACACTGCAGTTTTGCTTCATTCCACAAAAAATTTCTATTACAGAAGTTCGAGGGGGTGTAAGAATCCAATTTAAGATACACATCACTTACGAACGACCCCTTGTGACTCCATTCAATCTCCAGTTGTTTACTTACTCACTTGGATATTTTTTTTATTGAAAAAGTTAGTCAGAAAGGGAAAAGAATTTTTTTTCATCAACATGGCTATCATCTAGTATTAAGGTACATTTACTCTTCGTTTTTTATGCAATAAGACTTTTTTTTGTGTGTAGAGTCAACATTTGGACATGGTTTGATGCAGCAACGCAAATGTTGACTGAAATTATTATTTTTTTAAAAACCATTTATTTTTACTTTTTTTCACTCAAAGTTTTTTTTTATTTATTTTGTAACCTTTCTTGTATTTTTAATGAAAATTTTTAAACAAATTTTTTTTTTCATAAAAGTTTTTTTTTCATTAAGTTTTGCAAAAAATTAAATATTTTTTTTTTGGTAAAAGTTTCATTAAGCTTTTTTATCTAATAAGTTTTGTATTTGCGGAAAATTTCATTTAGAAAACATCCAGCTGTAATTTTCCAAGTGAAATTTTCTTTCATGTTTTACACACATTAAGGTTCATTCAATTGATATGTATTCATTTCATGTTTCTTCTGATATGTTTCTGTTATCTCATATATGTATAATTTATGATATGTATTCATTTTAAGTCCATTTAGAATCATTCTTATACTTTTTTTTAGTTTCATTTTCATTCCATTTTATGCAGCAACAAAATAAAATTTTATTTTTAAAAATTATCCACTGATCTCCAATTTCCATTAATCTCATATAAATATACTGTGTGCAAAATTGACATCGAACTCTGGGATTGATTCTCATATTTTATTAAAAAGAGATTTAGCTTAGATATGAATTTAAATATTTATAGCGGATTTTATGTATCTTTTACATGTCACGGTTTTAGATTCGAGTCATATGTTTAACATGGATGTAGCACAATATGTGACATACATTACAACATATTGCTTACTTTTAAACTCTAACGATGTTGACAGACGAGCTGAGAGTACTTCAGTCAAAATAAGTACGTTACTGAGTTTTTTTTTGAATTTATTTTAAATATTTTTGACGGTTGCAAATTCAAATATTTTTTGGCCGTTACGAATTTAAAATATTTTTGACGGTTGCAAATTCAAATATTTTTTGACCGTTACTGAGTTTTTTGAATTTTTCTGAATATTTAAAATATTTTTGACGGTTGAAAATTTTAAATATTTTTTGACGGTTATATATTTAATAATCGTTAAACATAGCAAAACTATCAATATTTAATAAATCATAAAAAAAATTCAATCTTAAATTACCCAAGAACTGCAAAAATATTTTCATTTCATCCAACAAAAAGTAATGACTTGAAGCCATGATTCATTAAGTTCATTGAATCTTATTAATTCATGAGAAATTTCTATAAAAATAAAATGTTATTCGAAATAAAAATATCAATAAATTAATTAGTACTTCTCTCCATAGCTACAAATTTCCAAACTTTTATGAGCGTAATAACATTCAATTTCGTGATGTATTCACTGAAAGTCTATGCCAATTAAATATTCATAAAGGTTTATATTTGTAATAATTTTTCCATCTCATGTAACATTAAACTCATTGATTTTCATGCCATGAAAGTTTTACTACGCAAAATAATTTAATAGAAAACCTGATTAAAATAATTAGTAGCGAAATTTGAACTTCCGAAAATATTTACGAAGCTCTTATCTCAAATTATTTAACTTATTTTTAGAGCTTTGGATTAATTAAATGAAGCAAACAGAATGAAATTAAGACAATCTTGTTCTATAAAGCAGCATCTGGCAATGTTGAAAGTATTGAGCTGTAGAAACTTCCATTCATCTTGAAAATTCTTAGTTTCTCATTCAATAAGAAGCTAAATTTAAGAAACTGCTTGGAAAACCAACAACAAGGCATGACGAGGCTCCATGACGGGCTCCAAAACTGATGATTCTAACTGACGAGCAAATTTTTGAATTTTATTTGACCGTTATTTTTTTAAGAAAATTCTCTTTATGGTTTTCATGATTTTTTTCATAAACAGACTCCAAAACTAATCTATTTTATATTTGGGTACATCCGTAGTCATCCCTAAATTCAAGATCGTATTTGAAAGGATTAATAAGCTTATTTTAAGGAAGTATTTAAACAAGCAATTACCGTACCGTCAAAAATAAGCACAAAAGCTCATCATCAAAGCCTTTAAAGGGATTATGGATTTTATTCAACAAGTCTTCATATTTATTGAATTATTAAGAATTTATAATAGAATTGTAATTTTAATTTTACATTCATTTTAATCTGAATAATAAATCGTTTTTTATTAAAAAGAAGATAAAAAATTTGAATGTAAAATTTCACTTGAATTGAATGTTTTTTGGAAATGAAAATCAAACGTCAATCTATAAAAATTGCTTTCATTTACACAACATTCAAAATTATTCAGATTAAGATTTACTTTTCAATTTTTGAAGGGAATTGAAAGAAGAAAGCTGTCTGTTCTAGTTGTTCTATTAAGAGTCTGATTTTTGATAAGAAAATGGGGATTATATAATAATGACGTCTATAAAAAGGTATATATTGTGCTATTTTAAAACTTTGGAGATTTTTCAAGGATCATTAACCATCTTAAGGCGAGTTGTCCTCCATTTCTTTAAAATTCGGTAGTTTTGGGGATTTCTACCATTTGTAAGAGGAGGTCTGATGACCATTTATGACGTTCTATATTCAGGGGACTACTGGAAGTACGGTTTTTCAGTAACAGTCCTGAAAACTCTAGTTAGAAGCATACTGGTCCAAATTTGAGTTTGGAGCAAGTATTTAGACACTTTTACTGACTTTTCCAACTATTTACTACAACTTATACTTTCTTTCTGCACGCCTCACTTTTGAAGACATTAAAGAGTCAATTTTTATGCTGAATTCCGGCATCTGAAGCCA
Source organism: Chironomus tentans (assembly GCA_963573255.1). Taxonomy (NCBI): domain Eukaryota; kingdom Metazoa; phylum Arthropoda; class Insecta; order Diptera; family Chironomidae; genus Chironomus; species Chironomus tentans. Next base: position 14,142,429 of record OY754303.1, read on the forward strand.
GTTTCTCGAGTATTTTCTAATTTTCAGTTGTGCCCTTGAATGTAACTTAAGGATAGATGGATCATACACTAAATAACCAATACTTGTAGTGGCTTTAGCGGTGGCTTGTGATAATTGACCGAAATACCACATGGACACAGACTTGATTTGATCAAAACTAGCCAAAATGATCATTCATAGTGACAGAAGGGGGGGGGGGGGGGAGTCTAAAAATCTCGATTCTTGCGTGACGTCATTTATGAACTCCCCCAAAACCCCATTTTTATAGTCATTTTTCTTCAAAACTCTCTAAAGTCAAGCGCTACTTCCGAAAACAGCAAAAACTTTCTGACAGTTTGAAACTTTATCTTTTGGGCATTGCGTTGTCTTAACTAGACACATTGATTGTAAGTTCATAAACATGTTTTCAACTTATCGTATCGAACAATAAAAAAACAGTAAAACAATTTTCAGTTCTGAATTGATCATTAATATTTCATTCCAACAACTTCAGGCAATAAATAAAAATCAATAAAAAAAAAGTTTTCCTTTCAGTTCCAATTTACATGATGGATGGATTGTAATTGTGGTAATTTCTGGTGTGAAAAACCAATTTCAATATTGATGAAAATTGTTCAGGCGTTTGTGAGCTTTTTTGTTTTTTTAGGTGATCGCTGATAACCATTTGGAATTGACATTTTTGGACATATACCTAAACAATGTTCATTTGGAATGAATAATTACAATTTGGTCAATAGAGATGTAATTGTAACCATGTCATTTTCAGTTCCATTCCGAAAAATGGTAACCTTGCCTACGAGACATTATTTCAGTTGGCTATGACTCATAAAAATCATTAACGACATCTCTTCTTTGTTGCTGTTTAGATCATATTACAGTAATTGGTCATTTTCAGAACGAGACTCGTGTCAGTTTTATGATATGTGCTACAAAGTCGTGTTAAGGATAATTTGCTTTACTGACATAATTTTTTTGGTGGAGATAAAACTGATTAATAATGGAACTAGAATTTCTATGTCAAAAAGCTGGTCCTACGGATGTTTAGGAGGCCATATGTAAATCTATTACAACAATGATTCATATATAAAAGTAGAACAAGACTCTACAAAGATTGGGATTTGAACCCACACCTTCAAAAGAAGGACTTCCATTTTCTGGTCAGGTACCTTATAAGGGCGTAGCCAGAAAAAAAATTAAAAGGGGGTCAAAAAATTTTTTTAGTTCTTGTACTCATATTTTTGTATTTTTTTGTTAATTTTAAAGGTGCGTGAATGATTAAACTTTAAAATAAAGCTTCGGAAAACTTTAGAAGAAAAATAGTTTTTCAAAAAAAATTTCCATATAAAATTGCTCAGGTGGGTCTGGACCCTTTTGGACCCCTCCCTGGCTATGTCCCTGGTAACTTAACCATACAGTCATATTCATTCCTTGCATCGATATTGGATATTATCCAACATATATGTATCATTCTAACTAGCCCATAAGCTACGGGCAAGGGCGTATTCAGGGAGGGGTTTTGGGTGTTAAAACCCCTCCCTTTTTTGGGAAATTTTTCAATTTGCTAGGGGTTTTTAAGAAAAAAATCTCAAAACCCCCCCTAAATTTTTCCTTCCATACAAAAATATTTCAAAACCCCTCCCTTGAAAAATTTCTGGATACGCCCCTGGCTACGAAACCCAACGAGCACTATCCATACAATTAATTTAAGACTAGATCCTTAAATAATGCTTTATTAATTTGGCAAAAAAATCCATAGCTGCACGCTTTTGATCGAAAAAGGGTGGAAAATTTTACAGTTTGTGATGTACTGAGAAAGTCATAACGGTCATTTATAATTTGAATTTAGTTTAGTTAAGTTTTAACGAAGTTGTTGTTTAATTTTGAAGTGCGTGAAAATTTAAGACTGAAAATTGGAAAATATAAATTATAATTAAATAATTTAAATTGAATAGCTTGATTTAGGCGAGACTTTACACAGTTAAGGAATTTTTCCAACCCCTTTTCCTCACAACTCTGGTTAAACCTTTTCTGTTGATTTATTAACTTAAAAAGCTACTCTTTCTAAGTTCCAGCACTAAATCAAGCACAAGCAACCTCTGTCAAACAATAAATATGATTTAAAGCTAGTTTTTCATTAAAACTAACTAAAGAAGAAGCAAGTTTGGTTTAGCTAGTTTTTTTGGTAAACAAATTACATCGTTTACGTGACATACCGCATAATTGCTTCAACAGCCGTATAGATACTAAAAAAATGAATATTCTCTGTTTTCCTACAAGATTATCATCAACATAAAACATATGTATTTGCTTGTTAATCATACATTATCATAAAATATGAGATCATCAATCCAATTTTAATCCTCATTCCGAAAGACTAATAAAATAAGGAGCTAAATCAATATCGGCATTCATTCACAGTATACATAATAAATTGCATTACTATGTGAAATAAAATAAAGGTAATAAACATTGCGGAACGAGAGTGTGAAGAACAAAAAATGTTCATGGCACCGAAAGGGATTGAATTAATATTGATTCATACAGAAAAATAATAAAAATATGTGAAAGTGTTTGCATGAGTTATTCATGATGAATGAATGAATGTTAATACAATTTATACAGAAGCGATACACTGTTAACATAATCCCTTCTTTTACACGTTAAAAGCTCCATATAATTGCTTTGCGGATAAATGAGATTATGGAAAGTCGGAGAGGGTGGATGTTAAAAGTTGTCGGAAAGGTATATCCGCAGCATTTAAAATGATTATTGTTGGAAATTTACGTTCACATTTTGTGTCAGTTATAAAAAATATGAATTTTCCTTTTTTTTACTCGAAATTTCCATCAATCATTTTATGGCCCATGGAAATTCACTTCCGACAATTCTCTAAAGAATAAGTTTCACTTCTATAACTGATATGTCCTTGAATAAAATTAATTAATAATTTCTTATCACTTATCATTCTTATCATTAATTAATTAATGTTTTTTGTCTCGTTTTTTTCTCATTTTTTTAGTTAATTTAATTAAATACATGGGAGTCATCCACTTATGACGTCCAATGTTGTATGATAGATAGTTTTATGACAGGGTAGAGGAGGGTGGGGTCAAAAATATTTTTTTAGATGGACATCATTTGTGAATGACCCCAAACGTAATATTGAAGAATAAGAAGTAAAAGCAAGTTGTATTAATAATTATAGCCGTCAAACCCAGTACCCAAATAACTATAAAATTGTGGACTGATTGGAACGATAGAATAATAGAATGGCGATAACGGCTCTGGTGCAACTCAATCTAAGAATCCCGTATTCACCAATTTCTCGAGGAAAAATTTAACATCGCCTAGCTCTGAATCTTTAATACCAAGAGATTTCAGCATTCCTAAATCACCATTCTCTACAGCCATAAACACCGAACGAAGATGCTCCAAATCAGATCGCATAAGATGCAACGCTGCACCGAAATCTGTAATGAAAAATAGAAAATAAGGATAAATGTTTATGTTCATAATAAAGTCATTGAATGTAAAAGGCTTTTCCCTCCAAGGAATGAGGAAAGAAAAACTTTTTTTGAGATATCAACAAGTTACATAAAAATACATAAAAGGGCTTATTTATCAAGTAGAAACAAACAAGATGTGAATGAGTGGAGGCAAAAAAGGTTCTTAAGGAACTTTTTATTTCCACTTTACTTGTTATCATAAAATATTCAATAAAAATCTATTGAAAAAGAGAAAGAGAGAGGAAAGGCAAGAGAAATAATAAAAAAGGCTTTCAACTATTGTTGATCTAATCTTTCACGCAAGAGGAATCATGATGTGGAAACTCTGTTGTTTTTATACTCAGAGGGATGGATGGTATTTCTAATTCGATGAAAATTGACTTTCTTTGAATTCAAACTTTTTTTGGTTCTATTAAATTTGGAGAATTTTGAAAGTAACTTCCTCCCATAATCAGGGGTATGTCCAGAAATCCAAAAAAATTTGAATAGGGGTCGTTCACTTATTACGTTACGCAAAAAATGAAATTTTTTGATGTGTTACAAAATCTCAGACCCCCCCCTCCCCCCTAAAAAGCGAACGTAATAAATGAACGACCCCATAGATGGTAAATTTTTTTATTTTATTTTTCAAATACTTTTTGACCGTTATTTTTTAAATATATTTTCATCGTTATTTTTTCAAAAAAGAAATTAACCTAGCTACTATGAACAGAACTTTTGACAGTTGAAGAAGCTTTTGAAAAAGCTCAAAATTCAAATGTTCGTATCTTTGTTTTCAAATTATGAGCTTTTCAAATTTTGTTTTTCGTAAAATTTGGTCTACTGACAAGGATTTCTTTATAATATTATGAATAATCCTATAGTTTATGACCTAAAGTATATTATTTTAATAGCATAAAAAAGTTATAATAGACAGAAAGTAACTAAAATTTGATTTTTGTAATTTCTGGTAGCATCCATTTTGTAGGAAAATAAGGACTTTTAAAAGTCGCTTTTTTGAATTTTGTTCTAAAATAAGGCGTAACGTATTTGTTCATAGTAGCTGGAAATTAACGTTATTATTTTTAAAAAATTGTGTTTATTATTTAAATATTTTTGACTAATTCTTTGCGTCAGTTTGTTATGCTTTAGTTTTCTTTTTCGTTACTTTTTTGTACATCAGTTTTTTAGGCGTTTAAGAAAATGCACTTCCTTCCGCAGCCCGTGGACGCGTTACTAGTTAGTGTCTATTGAAATTTCACTTCAACAAGTTTTCTTGTTCCTAAAGTTATTTTGAAAAATTTTAAGAGGTACTTTGGAATATTACACGATATAAAATCAAACCTTAAAACCTTTAGTTTCATGAATCTATTTTAAAAGTCATGGCCTAATATACATGTACTATATAACCTTCCCCAACAGTTAGTGTAAAATTTTAATACCTTACAAAGTCATAACACACTTCACCTAATTTTATTTTACTATTATACGAGAATCTCAGCAAAATAGCACCAAGCATTAACCACTTTTGAACATTACATTGTAGATATCTATGAAAATCTCGTCCCTTTTCTATAAAACAGAATACCAAAGTGGTCGTAAAGTCGTAGAAAAAAGGCTCTTACCAAATCTGTGCATTATTATTGCTCAAAAAATTAGATTATACAAAATTTCCATATTAAAATACATAACAAAGTTAAGAAAGTTTAAAATTCTTCAGGATGTTTGTTAATGTCAGCCTTGCATTTGTTAAAATTGAGAACACTTCAGCCTACACAAAAATATGAGCACCAACGATTTAATATTCATTGAAAGGGATTGTAAGATTATTCACTTAATTACAAAGATTTTACAAAACACCTACACCTTCCTGTACAAGCAAGCTTTCCACAGAAAACAAATCTGGCATTTTCATTTCTGAATTTACTGTGTACATTTTCTGTGGTTTGGGTCGTTAGTGAACTTTAACATCCGAACTTTACTTCTTATTCCCATGATAATATACCCATAAAAAGTCATGGGAAAGAAAAATAAATTTTCAAACAAATGAACCGATTATTTACCTTCAATGGTTTGACTTTCGCTAAGGGCAATGGCAACTTTCTCAACTCCACCTAAAGGTGCTAGGGCATCTCTCGCTTTGCTGCCGAAAAGTTTCTCGAGATAATTTGGACCATGGCTGGCGAGAAGACTCTGTAGAAATGATGCTGTCTCCTCTACTGGCGGCCTTTTTGCTATAAAGAAAGTAAATATGAGTCAAAAATGTCAGGAGGTAAGCAGATGACGAGAAAATAAGGATGTACATAAAAAATTCATTTTCTAATTATTACTCTATAGTGTAATGTTAAAAGGGATAAAAAAATTTATATGAGCTCTGTTATGGAGTAAAATGTCAATATATAAGGAAGGACTTTGTTTTCATAACGTTATTTTGTTTACTTGACATTATTAATGATCCATTTTGATGTTTGTTGGAATTTTTTTTTTTCAATTATTTATAATATTTTTCTCTCGGGTTTCTGAAAATCCCTTTAAAGCTTTTTTAAAGAGTATTCTCGATAAACCTTTTTCACGTAAAAACAATAATAATACAAAAACAACAGCAAATTTCGTCAAAATTAATTTAAAATTCAGAAATATTTGTTTACAAATAATCAAAATTGAAATTCTTGTTTTTAAGGAATTTTTAACATTAACTTGACATTGATATCTTTTTCTTTATCCTTTGATGTTAAATAATGTGAATATTGATAATTGTTGAGAATATATCAACGGTTATTTTATATTTGAATTGTGCTAGCAACTACAATTAGTTGATTTCCCCTTTTCATAGTTGTAATCCCCTTTCTTTGTATTATTTAGTATTCATTATTACTCGCCAGAGAGAACATCGTCTCCTTATTAAATAATCATTAAGGCACTTTTATTAACATTACAATCGTGCAGTTTCTTTATCCCAACAATAATTGAGTGAAAAAGAGCTGTTTAAACTTAGAAAATCCACAAAATTCTCCAATTTACACGTTTTTGGGCAAATCCTGAGTTCAAAAAAATTTTTTTTTGTTTCGACAAAACTTTTTTGTTGATTTTTTCATTAATTAATGCACATATGTAAGCAGCTTTAGTACAAATCTGCTGTAATATTATAAGAGGAATAAGCAGTTGTACCTAGTTTCCTTTCTAATCCATTAGTTAATGAAATTTTTCCATTTTTGTAAATCTCGGTCAGTCACAAAATTGTGGAATTCAACTTTAAATCAAATTTTCTCGAAAACAAAGGACTTTTACTGAGAAAAACTTTCAGTGACTGCTTTATTTTGAGTTTCTAAGCTAGTTTTGATTAAAACATGAAGCTATTAATAGCGATTTAATGATTAAATTAATAAAAATTACTCAAAAAAATCTCGGTCAGTCACACAAGCGTTTCTACAATATTTAAATTTGAAATTTCCGTTAAAAAATCATTACTTTTTGAGTTAAATCAATCAATAAGATACATGAAATCATAGTTTTAAGTCTACAATTGGCTCGCATATACTTATTATCTGGAAAACCAGCTTAATAATGATAAAATTTTACAAAATTTGAGAGAAAATTTGACAAGTTGAAGAAGAATTACAACTCAATTTTTTTCGTTCCACATTCTCTGGGATTTGCCCTTTTGGGCAAATCCGCAAAACAGAGAAACTGAGAAAAAACGACTTCCAATATTTCTCAACTTGAACTGGTTTAAATTCATAAAAGCCGTTAAAATTTTTATTAAATAATCGGATTTAGCTGATTACATAAGAATTTATACTTCAAATTGCATTCTTTATAACTACAATTAAGACATTTCAAGTCATTAAGAACGATTCAATGCTGGCTTGTCTATTAATTTAGTTAAACAAATTTGTAAACAATAAAGCTCACACAAGTTTGCATCAAATTTTGGTGAAAATTTTTTCGTAAAAAGCGCTTCCGCAGGATCGTTTAACACTTTTTTCATTAATATCTCTTTATTAAGTGAGTTAAAGCACGTACAGATAAAAATTAATTATATGAAATCACATTTTAAATGCATAGTAATGCATATTATTCTGTCTAGATTGTTTATTAAGTAATTTTTTGCAATTTTCAAAAATAATTTTTCTTGTGCAGGATCGTTTAACACAAGAAAAATCAAAAGATCTCTTTAACTAATGATTTCTACCATCAGATAAGTATTTTAGCATGTACTTTTGTTGAAAATACACATAATTTGGTACTTAAACATTACCTTAATAGCGGAATTAAAGAGAATTTTAGGAAAATAAAATTTTTGAGCTTTTTGCCTTCCGCGGATTTGCCCTTTTATGTTTTTAATTCCTTTATTGTACTAAAATAAGTGTACTAAATTCAAAAAATTTTTACTAAAACAATCCGTAACGTATTTTATCGAGAATATTAAGTCTTCTTTTATAATATTAATTTTTAACAAGGTTTTCTGTGTCAGGATTATTTAACAAGATACTTTTTGAGATCTCTGAAGTGTCGTAAACATATTACAGTAATTTGTCTATGTAAAAGGAGAACATTTTCCTCTTCAAGAGTTTGTGTTGAAGAGAAGTTGGCAAAAGTATAATTTTCAAGAGCTTATGGTGTCAATTTCACGGTTTTTTGACTCACAGAAGTAAGGACTCTTATTTTCTGCATGATATATTTTGGACACTTACATCCGTAATATCATTTTTCACTTTTACCTACAAATTGAATGTCCTTTTATTCACCTGTAATTTCCCAACATTTATCATCATTCCAACGTGAAATCTTAGATACATAAATAACATTATTTGTATGGAAATCAAGGTTCTTTATTTGACGCTCCATTACACATGGGAAATTTCTTTCATTCATCTCTTTTCGAGAAAACATAAGGCTAATATGAATGTCTACAAAAAAAAGTTTATTTACCCATGCAAACACACACACACACAAATTTTTTGTGTAGAATAACAAAAAGCAAGATAAGACATCCTTAAGGCATTAGAAATGAATGTTTAAATGTAAATTGCATGATTGGAATTGAATTTTTCTCCTTTCTTTGTTAGTGCACGCCTTTGATCTATTGAACATGAAAAAGTTTAATGTTATTTGCATTCTTATATACACAAAAGAAACAGAAACATTGTCCAAATGCTTTCTCTTATTTATTCACAAGCTTCAAGCTATTTATACATTAATTTTCATCCTTACTTCACAAAATAGCTCTCTTAATGTTTTATTTTCTCATGACTCACTTCCATTTTTTATCATGTCATAGAGTTGCACTTTAAATTTATATTTAAATGCTTGTGTCTATGCTTAATGTATGCAGGATCTAACACAAGAGTGAAACTTTCATGAAATTGTTTTGTAAACAAACGTATGGAATACATTTTGCAAATATGGAAATCATCATCAACGTCGTTTATAATGCTTAACATAACAATTCTATTATGCTTCGTACGTGCTGCATCTTTAAATGGGTGATAATGTATTTTAATTATGATTTTTTTAAAAAAAAAATGCTGCATTTGTATGAAAAAATATTTGGTATTTAAATAGCTGGAAGGCGAGTTGAATAATCATGAAAAATTTCGAAATTTTCACATCTATTTAAAAAGAATTGGCTAGATTTTGACACGTTTTGTCAAGACAAAGTTTTTTTTGATCAAAATTAGATACGACAAATTTAATGCTGATTCATCTGACAATGTTCGAGAAAATTGTATTTTGTATTAGGGGTCGCTCGCAAATTACGTCACACTTTAAGGGGGAGTTAGAAGAATTTGTGAGAAGGGGGAGGGAGGAGAGGGGGTCGAAAAATTCATTTTTTTTTGCATGACGTAACTAGCGAGCGATCCCTTAAGTAATACTTCGAATCATAATGTCAGCACATGCTTGTGAATTAGCACCTACACTTTCAAAGGGATTTCAGAAAAAAAGGATTATGAGTGGAAGTGAATCTGTGACGTCGGTTCGAATGGTTAAATGCTTTGGTATCTAAAATAATTGACGCCAACACAACAATCAGCTTGTTTTTTTGAAGGATATATACTGGAAGCTATATCAACTTTTTTTAAGGCTATAGAGCACACTCATAGAAAAGATTTAAAAAACAGTTTTAAACTGGACTCTTAAAAACTTTTTTTAAATTTTTAAAAATATTTTTTAACTTTTTTTAAAAATATATTTTAAATTTTCAATTTATTTTGAGCGGTTAAAAATTAATAATATTTTGAAAAAAATTGCTCAGAGTGAGAATCGAACCAGTGACATCTTGGTTGGTAGCCCATTACTTTAACCACTAAGCCACTGAAGCATGTAAATGTGTATGACAATTTGTCAATAAATATTGAAAAAATTTAAAAATCAGCCTTTTAAATTTTAAAAACCAAATTTTAAACGTTAAAAATATTTTTTAAAGTGACTTCTAAAAAAATTTTAAAAACAGTTTTTTAATTTATTTTAAGTGCAGTGGTTTTTAAAATATGTGCTGCGGCACACAAGTGGACACGAGAGCTTCACAAGTGTTCATATTATGAAATTTTCCTAGATTGTTCTCAAAATTTCTAATTTTTGGTAGATAAAAAAAATCAATTAACACTGTTATAGGTAGTTATGTTATCAAAAAGACGATTAAGATCCTATTACAACGACTCTATGTGTCTTTATTGGACCGTAAATTTTAGTGCACCTACACTACTAGAGGTAGCAGCGGCGTAGGCAGAAGGAAGGGGGGAGTTTGAAAAACTAGCTTACTACCTTGCAGAGCTCGAAGTCGACTAGAATTTTGTATGAAGTCTAGTCGACTTTAAATTTTTTCTAGTCTACCTTGTAAATTCTAATCAATTAAGGATCCTGGATTTGAACAGATTTGATTCGAACCAAATTTTTCTACAGCAAAATAGCTGTTCAAATTAAGGATTTACTGTATTTGGTTTAATTATTGTCTAAGAAATCTTATCTAGCCTTGAATATATGAAAGCATACAAACAAATTCAGCTACGTAAATAATTAATTTCAATTTTCTTTCCAAACAGATGCCTAAAATATCTATTCTTTAGTCTCTTAATCATTTTCTCGAAAAAACAATGTCCATTTAGTAAACAAAATGCGCAATTCTTCTTCGTATTTCATATGCCATTTTTATCTACTTCCTTTTCATTTCGCCATCATCATGAAATTCTCGCTCTGTGTAATTAAATTTTAATCTGTTAGAGACGTGTCTCGTTTTCATTTTGCTCATTTCATTAAATCACTCGCTTATTGCGTGATTTATGCAGAAAAAAAAGTCTGAATAGTGAATGAAGGAATGAAGAGGAACAGTTTCCAATGAAAATGAGATACAACAAGAGCATCGTGAGCTTACCTGCAGTGCATAACCGCATATCTTTATAGTTGTTGCAATGAATTTTAATGTTGTTGGTCATTACCGATGCAGAATGGAAAATGTAAAGAAAAGAAATTGAAATTATGAAAAATTTCATGATTATCTTTATAAAATTGCAAATTAAAATCTCATAATAATCAGCTTACCTTCATCATATCCATCACTACAGTCAGGGGCGCCGTCACATAAATATTGAATTGAGATACAATTGCCATCAGATGGACATCGGAAAGGCTCATATGGATGACATGTCTCTGTAAATAACAAAAAGAAAACCTTAATTAATTGACTAAACTCATAATAAAGTCAATTGATTGAATCATATTAATTAATTGATTCAATCTGGATACACTCAAATTTTCTCATATTTATATTTAAATTAATTAAATTGTTCAATGAATAATAAATCATCACACATTAAAACAGGCATCATAACTTGTTGTGGTAATAGTCGCTTCAGCGGTTTTCGTGGCTGTGAGTATCTAAGCCATCCTAACAGCCACTTGATTTATGTTAATGATACTTTTGTTGCTTTTTACATAACAAGCTGCTTACGGCATGTAAATTTATATGCAGAACAATTGAATTAGAGGCAGGCATCCATTTACTTTTGAATGAGGGAGTTAATCATTAACATCGTCTGATACTTGAGACAGCACTTTAGTATCTGATGAGAACTTAACCCGTATGCTTACAAAAGAATTAGTTTTGGTCAAGTACATAAGCTCTTGGTTAAAGAATCATCATTCTCGATACTTCAAAATTCAACCTGTTCCGACACAACAAGCAGGTAGGGGAGTCTGAAGAAGATTGACGTCATTTGTGACCATCCCTTTTTGCATTTTGGACTAGAGTATTCCAATAGCATGGCAACAGCATGGATCAACAAAAATAAGAAGAAAATCCCAAAAATTCAATTATTTTATCTACATAGAATGAATAAATCGCACCCACATCAATCATATTGATATCAATCACTCCTTCGTCTCCGACCTCATTAATGTCTCGTATATCAATAATTAACTTTCTGACGCACGTGCATAATAAGAAAAAAAGATTTCCAAAAATCACTGTTGCTAAATTGATTTACATGCTTAATAATAGAAAAGCATTGGCATGTGAAAACTAACAGGATAGATTGTTATTATCAAACATTAGGTACATATGAAATGATTTGTGTATCGGATTATGGCACAATATTTAATAACAAAAGATTATTAAATTTATTTCTCATGAGATACGGTAGCTTCATATCTATACTTGTTTCTGTCTGAATGAAGCTATCGTATGAAAATTTTATATTGACACTGTGGCTTTATTTGTTGCAAAAACTTCATGAATTTAGACTTGGAAGCAAAATTAAAAAAAACTGTAATTTATTAAGTTTATTCTATCCATTCGAATCAGAAAGAAATATGAAACAACAGAACGAGAGAAAAGTCAACAATTAAGTTCAGCATAAACATAGGAATAATCAACTATTGCCTTCTTAATTGAAATTTATTATCATTTAATTATTTTATTTACTTTATCTGTCCTGAGGATAATATAGAGCAAATTTACTCGAGATATATTTCCAAAGCAAATCATTTCAATTTGAGTTTCTTATTCTTTTATAGCTTTAAGATGCTAGTATTGATAATAATCAGTAAACTCGAGCTAATTTTAGAGGATTCTGTCAGTAGACCTAGGATATCTAGTTGTCGTCTCTTTTAAGAGGGTTGTGAGTTCGAATCCCATTAAAGAAGTAAATTCTCAATCAGATTCACAATATTCAGACATAGGCTTCAAACATCGTACTTTCTGTTCAAAAAATTGTTCATGCACTTTTCAGACTTCAAAAGTCTTGATAGAAACTGAATACTTTTTCCAGGGGGAAAACTACTTTCTGCCAAAAAATATTTCCTCCAATCACTTTTTGACTAATTCCAAATTTACAAATACTTCCAGGTGGAAAAGGGTAAGAAGTTCAGTTATGGATTCCAATGGGTTCTTATCAGGCTCATAGCCAGGGGGGATTCCCTACACCGAAAAATTCTTCATTTTGCCTAGAGTTTTTAAGAAAAAATCTGAAAATCCCTCTTGAAAAATTTTTGTTTGCACCTTCTTATTAAGGTTTTACCCATGTTAGCATTCAAAATTTTATTCCCAGACCATTATGAAAATTTCCCACCAAGTAGTTTTCCCCCTGCCTTGTTCAAGTGTTTATTCTTTTCACAAAACACTATGATGACCATAGATGATTGCCATGAAATGCTTCTGATAAGACATGACATCATTTATCGCTCTTAATCCTTTCACGCCTTGACATATATTTTGGACAGCATGCATTCCTATTTACGTACATGTTTCTAACATCCTACATCATACACGGTATTAACAACGATCTGCTGTCTTTTTTCATGCGTCATTTATAATGATGTGGTTTGCTTTGACGCATTTTATCAAAGATTATATATTTATAACTATGCATGAAAGCAAATGTCCGATTAATTTTCAGATTTCATTTCCATTTGCCATCCACATTTCATTTTATTTTAATTAATTGTTTTAGAGCAGAATCTGTCGAGACCGAGACATCAGGATTCCATAGTTAAATCTAATCAAACTTCATGCTATTCATTCCCTGTTGATTTCATTCTCAATATTTTGTGATAAAAAAGTTCCAGCAATTTACAAGGAAATTTATTTACAGCAAAGAAATGTAAGTAAGAGAGCAGCACGAGATGGAACAAAAAAAAATTATCTCCAAGGATTACCGTCTCCGTCTAATCAAGTGGATCGAGAGCGTTGATGAGACATCATCATAAAATAAATTGAATTAATTTTCAATATTAGTAAGAGATTGTCCATAGAATCGAAATGAAATTAATGAAAATTCACGGCATGCTCAACTAGCAAAAGCAATCTCTTTGTTTAAGCATATTCACCGAAGAGAAAATGAAGGGAATTTTCCCATTACGAAACTTGTTGCTTAGTCATCGTATAAACTGTACTGTTCATCTTTATGTTATTAAAGCTCATCTGTTGACTGACATAAAAAAAACGGATACGGAGAAAATTCGCAATAAAAGACAACTTTATTTTCTGATGTTAAAAACCCGAGAACAACCTTGTACTTCACCTTAACATGTGAAATTTCATCCTTCTATCCCACATTGCGTATGTACACACAATACTGAAAATATTTCTATGTAATACAATCTTCTCGTGGGGTTTCCTGTGAATTTATACGATATATCTGATAAAAATACGTAGATAGGAAGTAGCATGCATTGATATAAGAATATAAAGACATAAAACAGGACTGGAAGGTAGAATAATTTTTAAGGAACGGTAGCAGTGCTTATAATGAAATTTTCCTTATCATGACAATACTCATTTGTATTTATAGTTACTACTCCATGGAATTAAAAGCACAATGACAACAAATCGCAAGCATTCTGGATCTGCTTTATTAAAACAATCACATAATTATTAGCAGCTGCAGTCATTTAGAACTTTCCATACTACTGGTTCGTTAGGGGTCGTTCGCAAATTACGTCATACCCATTACGGGGGTGTTCAAAGAATTTGTGACAGTCCATACAAAAGATTTTGTTTTCTTTGAAAAATTTGTGACAAGGGGGAGGGGGGTTCGAAAAAGGGGTTTTTTAGCGTGACGTTATTTGCGAATGACCCCTTACATGCGAAAAATTTCTCGGAGGTAAAATAAAAACATCAGTTCCTTTAATTAAGCTCTAGCCCCTCTAGCCATAACAGAATGATTTAATGTAATTACTAGTCGGTAAAGTTGTAATTAGATCTTAAGGAATGTGGTAGATTTTTGGTAATGGATTAGAGAAGTAATTGTTGTTGCCAAAGTGATAAGTTTTTCGGTTTGATGTCAGTTTGCGGGCATGTGGTGCTGTGAGTGGAACAGTGGCATTATAGTCTTGTGTTTGGAAACTGAGAACTACATTTTAGGACTTTAGGCTTGGCAGGAAAAGTCAATGTGAGGGTAAGGCCTCTGTGCAGGGGCGTATTCAGGGAGGGGTTTTGGGGGTCAAAACCCCTACCCTTTTTGGGAAACTTTTTCAATTTGCTAGGGTTTTTCAGAAAAAAAAGCCAAAACTTCCCCTAAATTTTGTCGTCCATACAAAAAAATTCAAAACCCCTCCCTCAAAAAATATCTGAATACGCCCCTGCCTCTGTGGATTAGAAATAAATCTTAGACCCTTCTTTTGAAGACTATAGACAGAATATATAATCAGCATAATTATTTGAATTATTTTTTGAACTTGTAAATCTCACGAACCAGCTCTTCGTCACCTTTAAATAGGCTGAACTGTCATCTGTCCTTTGAAGGGTTCATTTTGTCCTCTATTCTCATAAACTGTCCTATATTTCGGTTCAAATGTCCTCTATTCCTGAAAATTATCCTCTTTACACTAGATAAGCGATGTCCTCTATCTGTCTCGGAAAAAATCTAGTCACCCTGGCTATAGATTACAGAAACATTAATACGAAATTTATCTTCAACAAATTTCAATTGATTTATAAATAACATCTAAGGATCTACTAGATTAAACGAGAACATCACTTCGTGTAAGTCAAAACGATAAATGCTTCAAGATTAAATGTAAGAAGAAAATCATTTCCCACGGGTAGCTTCATTACGAAAATTGTTGAGGCATCGGAAAATCTGATTCATTCATAAATTTGAACAGAAGGTGGGAAGAAAAACCTATTAAGAGAATAAAATATTATTCGAATGCCTTCTGGGAAATGTACGATGAAGAAAAAATATCCAGAGAACGCCCTCGTCCTTCCTTTCATTGAATAAAAATTTACACGATTTACATTTTTCTGTAGCGTACTCGTATCTTGATTTCATTTCCTCGAGCTTTCAACAATTACAGTTGAATTTGTATGACCAGCATAAAGAACAATTTGCTAACGACGAGATGAAAATAATTTCCATTTATTCCTCTTGTTGCTCTTGAACTTTTTGAATGCTCCATTCAGTAAATTATTTTTTTATTTGTCATGGCTTTTTTCTTCCGCTTTATAATTTAATAACAAATTGATTTGAAAGTTTGCGCAAGATAAATAACGAGGAAAGCTTGGAGCAAGCAAACACGTTTAAATGATTTAAATATTGCACCATTGTTGGGATTCTTTATGAGATTAAATCTGTCTAAAGTGTAAATTGCGCAGCATATTAGGAAGCACCATAACTCTTACACATAAATAAAATTGCATAAACAAAAAAAATTTAATTTCAGAGAAAATTTTTCTTCGTTGTGATTTTCACCATCATGTTTTGTGCTTCAGGTTTGATAAATGAGAGACAGCAGTAGTCTGTGTGAAATTATGTTACACATTCTACGTCAAATAATTTTTCATTGCTGTTTAGCTTATACTTCGAGGTTTGTTCAAAATATGCTATTATTGCCTCTTTGTCTTACTTTCGAATAGTATCCTGCGTTAGTGTGTATACCTAGGTACCCAGGTAGGGTAGGGTAGGGTATACCCTAGGAAGCCCTACCTGGTAAGGCATAGCCCCAATTACCAAAACCATTAAAAATCATCTAAAAGTTAACTGCAGCTAACTTTCAGCAAGCTACCTTTGGTTAATGAGGTAGGGGCAGGTGTATAAGAACCAAAAAATCAGCACCAGATCTAATAAAATGGATTTTTGACATACTAGTAGCTTCCATATCAAGAGCTAGAACTAATGAGAGATTTTGAAACTTGTCTGTTGATACCTAAGTTGTAATAACTGGAAGTTACTGTTGGGGTAGGTTTCTCAGTATACTCTAGGGTAGGGGTAGATTAAAAGGTAGGAGTATACCGAGAAACCCACACCTGGATATACTTTTTATACAGCAAATACAAATAAAAAATGGACCTAAAGTTATTTTGTGTTTTTGAAAGTTCTTTGTTTTAAAACTTCAATCAAAAAATGCGCTGTCATTTTGCGTTATTGCTGGTACTTTAAAAAATTTCACCATGTCATCGCTTATAGAAGAAAGGAAGCAACATTACCATAATTTTATGATAAAAAATCAAGCATATGCAGTCGCTTACGTATGCAAATATTCTTTCATCAAGTAATTATAAATTTACTATATAAAAAAATATTTTTTTAAAAAAAACCACGTTTTTCCCGTGGACTAAAAAGTAGAAAATAACTTTTATTTTATATTTGTCAGAAATTAATTGTAAATTTTCAGATTTTATTTTAAAAATTTTATCTTCTTCCATGAATTCATGATCGTCTATGAATTGCGAATAAGTACACTTCAAAATTATCGTATAGTTCGACTACTAAAAACGTGGGCGCATTTTATAAGAAGTAACTTAAGAAATTTCTATACTATACTGTAATGCTGAATTTCTCAATTGAAATTTAGTAAATTTGAAACCCTGATTAAATTTATAACTTCTTATAAAATGCGCCCACGTTTTTAGTAGTCGAACTATACGATAATTTTGAAGTGTACTTATTCGCAATTCATAGACGATCATGAATTCATGGAAGAAGATAAAATTTTTAAAATAAAATCTGAAAATTTACAATTAATTTCTGACAAATATAAAATAAAAGTTATTTTCTACTTTTTAGTCCACGGGAAAAACGTGGTTTTTTTTAAAAAAATATTTTTTTATATAGTAAATTATTTTCTACTTTTTAGTCTTTCGATGATACTGTTGAATCAAATCATAACATTTCTTAAGATTTATTTATGATCAAAGTAATCATTGAGATTCTTTGAAGTTATTGTTGAATAATTGATGAAATTTTTAATTATTGAGAGATTATTCTATAAAGAAATTGTCATTTGAAATACAGCTCACTATTAAAGTTATTGTTATTGCTACATTTTCAGATACCATAAACATAACTTTTAGACTAAAAATCAAGTATTTTACTAATTTGTTCATATGATTGATAATAAGTTGACAGTTTATTGATAACAGTAGTGTTGGACTCCACTTCGCTCCGCTTCGTTCGTCCAACTGTTATAGATCACAGTAGTGTTGGACTCCACTCCGCTCCGCTTCGTTCGTCCAACTGTTATAGATCACAGTAGTGTTGGACTCCACTCCGCTCCGCTTCGTTCGTCCAACTGTTATAGATCACAGTAGTGTTGGACTCCACTTCGCTCCGCTTCGTTCGTCCAACTGTTATAGATCACAGTAGTGTTGGACTCCACTTCGCTCCGCTTCGTTCGTCCAACTGTTATAGATCACAGTAGTGTTGGACTCCACTTCGCTCCGCTTCGTTCGTCCAACTGTTATAGATCACAGTAGTGTTGGACTCCACTTCGCTCCGCTTCGTTCGTCCAACTGTTATAGATCACAGTAGTGTTGGACTCCACTTCGCTTCGCTTCGTTCGTCCAACTGTTATAGATCACAGGGGTTAACTCAAATTTTTTCATATATCCGCAGTCTACTAACGACTTTGGAAAATTTTCACGCCTTCACTCGCTACGCTACGTTCAGGACGTAAAAATTTGTGAGCTACGCTCAACTTAGTTCGAACTACGTTCGAACTTTTATATTCGAGCTCCGCTCGAACTATTATTACTCAAATTATCAACACTTTCTCACATATCCGCAATCTACTAACGACATTGGAAAATTTTCACGCCTTCACTCGCTACGCTACGTTCAGGACGTAAAAATTTGTGAGCTACGCTCAACTTAGTTCGAACTACGTTCGAACTTTTATATTCGAGCTCCGCTCGAACTATTATTACTCAAATCACCAATACTTTCTCACATATCCGCAGTCTCCTAAAGATTTAAGAAAAATTTTCACGCCAACTCGTTACTCTACGTTCAGGACGTGAAAATTTTGTGAGCTACGCTCAACCTAATCCGAATCGTTATGTCCAAACTTTTTCTACTCGTCTCCATCTCACTGGCACAGCTTTGTTATATATTGTTCATTGTTACATATCATGGAAATGCAAAAACCCAAGAAAAATTTTCACACACTCTCTACCCAAACCAAAGCAATTTCATTTCTCACAGCCGTACACTGTTTTGTCCCCAAAAATATATTTACCGATATCAACCTATGAAACGACCTATTTTGAGCCAAAAAGTTGTACAACTACAAATTTTAGTGACAAATTTATACGTATAAAGAAAGATTTTTGCTCTTGTGAAGTATATCGACATTTCATACAAAAAATCAAACTTCACTCTTTTTTGTACTTTTTAGCTGTTTTATGACTTAGAAAAATATAATTATAAATAAATAAATCATGAAACATCGTAAAGCATCAAAAAAGTGTAAAAAAGAATCAAAAAAGTTCAAAAAAGTTTTTTGTCATCGGTGAGATTTGAACCCATGACATTTCGGAAAAATCAAATTATCTTCAAGAATGTCCATGAGAAAATGACATCATTGATATTGGATTATTTTCTCATATAAAAATTCATAAATTAAATTATACTATAATTAAGCATTTTTATGATTCCAAAATGCTAAAAGATTGCATTGTCATCCAAAATACGCATGCATGAAAAATTTCAGCTCGATTGGAGCAGTGGAAGTGGTCGAAAAATCGATTGCAAGATTTGACCAAGACAGAAAGACAGACAAACAGAAAGACAGACAAGAAAGCAAGTTAAGAAAAACGTGGTAAAAATTGAATTTACATGACAAGAAAGAATGTCAGATTAATGCGAGCAGGTAATCCTCACAGTCATTAATGAAATTTTTTCATTAAAACATCAATTAGAGTCAAACTAATGAAACTTTAGAAGTAATGTGTAACGTAACCCACTTACAGAAACTTAGTCAGGAGTCGTGGCAGCAAAAAAAAACTCGTTTGTAATGCATACCGCATCAAAAATTGCCCAAGGGACAGAGGAAATAATTTTTATATACACTTACTGTAACTTTAAATGAACATTTCTCCCTCTTATTCAACACCACAGCAGGAAATAAGCTTTAAAAAGATGCTTTGGATTAAATGCATTAAGAAAGTTTTTTCCATTTAAATTATTTATTCATTCTCACTGTAAGATTTTAATATTCACATTAAGATATTCTTTTAATTAATCAGCACCTTAAAAACAAATGAAGCGGAATGAACTTTTTGTAGAGAAAAGTTTCTCCATTTAAAATTTCACCAGCAACTTGGAATACTAATTGGAGTCTTTAACATTTCAAATTAACAAAAATTTACATTTTCAAAATCTTATGGGGTTAGTCGGATGATAGGAAATGATAAAAATTGGCATTTTCATGGGAAAGAGTCTCCTCCGTAGCAAAAATTGCCCATAGTGTTACATAACATTCAAAAACGCCCTACTCTCACCACCGTTCTCAATATAAAAGATCTTGTGGTACAAAAGTTCATCCTTGCTTTGGGGTCATTCACTCATTACGTTACGTAGAACAGCGACGTAGCCGTTGCAAAATTTGTAGGAAAAAAGTTTATTTTCTTGAGACTGTTATAAAATCTCAGACCACCCTCACCTCTAAAAAGCGAACGTAATAAATAAACAACCTCTTTGGGTGTGACTGAAGTCAGCCTGCATGCTGCAAATTGCTTGACGAAATTAGACGATATTATGACAAAATTATGGTGAAGTTTCAAGTCGATTGGTGACAGCATGCAGACTGACTTCAGTCACATCTCTTTGGGTTTCTCTTTATTTCTAAGAAAAAGGTAGTCAACAGTTCACGCAGTTCAAACATTATAAAATATATAATACTGCGGTGAAAGTGTATGCTGATATATATATAATCAATCCTTGTTAGCTTTTTGGGGAAATGTTTGTGCTATAACCACATTAAATAAAAGCTAGGATTTAGTTATCAAATATTCATTTTGGGTATGCATAAATTTTTATTGTTTCTTGTATGAGAGTTGATTTGTTTCAGTTTAAAGGCTAAACACTAATTCAAATTCCCAATATTTTTAGCTGAATACTCAATTTATTTTGTTCTGATAGTTCCCACAAAATATTAGTCAAATTAATTGATTAAATGAATTGAGGCTCTTTAAATTAAATTTGAATTTTTGGACCATTTTCAGACTTCCATCAAAAATATGAGATCATTGAGGAAATAATACGTAATTTAATAATACACAAACAAGTGAGCATCAAATTGATTATGCCACAAATACATCATTTAATTTCCATTCATTGGCACAATTTCAAGTTTCATTAGGTTGATGTTGATGCAAATTCAATGAAGTTGTCAAACATTTTTTGGCAATACAGAAAACCCTCAGAAGAAATTATGTTTAAATTAAAAAATTTATATGACTGTAAAATGAGGGTTCCCACAAACTTTCTAAAGTGAATAATGCATTTTAATGATTCTTTTTTTCTCGAAAAGCTAAGGATTAAATCCACTTGAGAGCAAAATGAAAAAAAGGTTGAAAACATCGCATTTGGAACTTTATACTTTAATATTATGATTCATAAATTATTTAATATATCTTGAGAATTCAAGTAGGTAGAAGTGAATTTTCATATCAGCAAGTAATATAATTATGTAAATTTAATATTTTCATCTGATGTCAGAGAGAACTTTCGTCTTTGACAGTATTTAATGGTTTGATTAACTTTGAAGCTTCAATTTTCCACAAAAGGTGTGTGATTGACGAAAATAATTAACAAATTATGTAAATTTTAATTATATCATACAATTTTCTCTAAATTAACATGTAAACCTTCTCACAATCAAGGGAAAACTTTGGGTTTTAACCTCCAAAAAGTCAATCAATCACTAAGAACTGTTGAGATGGTAATTGCGATGTTTAATTAAATAATTAACTGTTTACTCTTCAAAATCTCAATGATTACTAAATTACACAAAGAAAGGGGAGAACAACTATGATAAGGGAAAATCAACAAACAATTCAAATAAAATATGACCGTTGACTAATTCTCAACAAGAATTGATGAATAAGCAATAAATTCCGGTGATAAAAAATTTATGAAAAATTCCCATGAAAACTTTATGAATGCAATGAAAAAGGTCAACAGAAGGAAGCATTGAACATCAGGTGCAGACTTGAATTATAAATAAGAAATACCAAGAAAAAGCTCTTTGCGAATTTTTAAACACAAGAAAAAGTTGATAACATAGATGAATTTTGATGCCTTGTGAATGATAATCTTGTGCTTAAATGATCAAAGAAATTCGTTATCAAGGACTTCAAACTTTAAAAACATCTATTTCCTTTGAAATAAAGCTTCAATCTACAAGACGAGAAGTTCAAGAGAGGAAGACTGTTAGTTGATATTCATCAGCTTTTTTTGAGTTCAAGGATGGCATTATAATTTACATAGAATACAGACAGGCAACAAACAAATTAAAAAACATGATACTGCACGTTATTTTTTCGATTTTTATTTCGTTACTTCAATCGAAATGCTCAACACATCCACATGTTGTGCATACACATGAGGTAGCATAAAACGCGATTGTCAATATTGAGCATTACGAATTGAGGTAAATTAAGATTTACGATTGTGGAAGAGCTGAAATAAATTTCTTATTCGAAAATGAATGATAAAAATTGTCACGTAGTGCATCATTCGTGATAAAAAGCCATACACATATGTATGTGAGTGGATACAAAGTCAGAAAAGATTTTTATGTCACAATTGTACATAAAACAATAATTACAAAATTATGTCAAAGCTTTTTAATTACGGAAATTTATGAAATGTGACGCAAGCATGACAAGGAATTTAATGGAAACTTCTACATTTGTCGACAGTGTTAATGACACATGTTTAAAATATCCTGTACAAAAATATTGCAATTTATTTTATATTTTCAATAAGTGACAACAGGTTGCCTTTTCCTATAACAGCAACTACGTTGTTGCCTCACATCATTTATTATATTTTATTCCTGAATATGTTTGCAAACAGCATCTAAAATACATAACGTATGAAGCTTAACGTACCATACAAAAATAAACTGCGTTTCACGTTGATATCTATGAATAAAATTATCGTAAAATATCAAATAAAATGATAACAAATGGATTTCACGTACGCTTGCTATGGTATGAGGACACATTCTGCTTTAAATATGCTTTTTTGTTACATTTTTTAAACTTCCTTCCTATATCCCCTGACTTCCTATCTCATATCAAAGAGATTTTTGTGTATTTTTATCCATACATAATGCTTAGATGGATTTTCAACATCATCTGCTTTTAATTCCGACATTTCCGGTCACGAATGGCTGTAGATCCTTTGAAAGTTGTGGATCATGTTAAAAAATTCATTGGACATTTTTGGGGTAGTTTTTGAATAACTTTCATCAAAATGTGAGATTTTAAGACCTCATCTGATGCAAAATATTTTTTTATTGAGTATCAGTCAGCTTCAGTTTAAAATGGACGTCATTTCTGAACGATCTCTTTGTAGAATGGAAGGTTGTTTTGGTCATAAAAATATTATTTTCTGAATTTTGGGGGTGCTTGAATTTTTCTTAAAAATTCCTAGCAAATCTGCTCCCACCCCATCCTGCTTTCTAAATGCATTTTGAATGGTAAAATTCTCATTTAAGCGTTACGTAATATCCGATTTGACAAGCTTGTGTTCCAAATAATATTTAATCAGGGGTCGTTCGTAAATTACATCACTCAAAAAAGCAGCTTTTTTGACCCCCCCCCCCCTTGTCACAAAATATTTATAAAAAAAAAATTCCTGTGTTTGGACTCTCACAAATTCTTCAAACCCCTTCCCCTCCTAAAGCGTGACGTAATTTGCAAACAACCCCTCAGCTCTAGATTAAATTCTCAGATTGTCATCAAGTAGACCGCAAAAAAGGCTATACTCACAGGAATTTGATGAAAAATGGACTTAAAAGCAACACTTCCATAAATCCATTACCCATAACTCTCTCTCAAAGTCCTTGAATGTTCTCAAATATTTATTCATTCCCTTTTAGCCGTCAGGGACGCGAGTTAATTGAAAAACTTTAAATTGCATTTGTTACTAGACTATGCCAAGGTTGTGTCAAGGAATTTCTCAAATAAAAAGTATTTCAATTGAATATTTGACTTTTAATTCAAATTATAGTCAATGCAAAACTTCTTGACTTTTAAAGGAAAAGCTGACAGAAGGATCGAATATAAATTATTCCATAAAAGACACATTTGGAATTGAAGGAGCTTCAAATTATTTTATAATGGGGTCGCTCACTCAGGGGTGTATCCAGAAAATTTTTCGAGGGACCCCTAAAACCCCTCCCTGAATACGCCTCTGCGTTCACTTATGGTATCTAATATTTTAAAGGAACGGGGACACTATGCAGCAAGGATCTAAATTTTGAGGGTATTCAATCATATTTTTTTGATAGCCGTCATTTATGAACGACTCCAATTTTTATATCAAATTCAGTTTCTTGTTTTTTAATCCGTCATTTCGATTACAATATTTCACATTTAGATTGAAAGTATTTCGATCATATCTTCTTAATCCCCATTTTTATTTCCATTTACATCCTCAATTCAACCTTTTGAATGATACACACATAAATTTGAAAGAGCTGTTTCCAATTCAAATTGTTGCTATATTTTTGTTATTTTTGAATTTCAAATTTATCGAATTTATGTACATAAAAAAATTGGCATTTCTCTTTTTGCTAGTTGCTGTTATTTGATATATCAAACATTGTATTTTATACTTAACAAATAAATTGTTGATGCCATAAAAGAATCGATTTAACGTTGGTCTCTAATACGTGTTTGGATATTATGCGACAACAAATGGTCACAACATTGAGGATAATATGTCATGTTTTAAGCTCCCCTCATAATTCTCAAATTTCCTAAATCGAGACGCATTATATCCGTTCGTGCATTCGCTAAAGTACATTGGTTTGCTCGATATAGGGTTATTTATTGGTAATGCTTAATATTCAGCATGTTAGGAGGGTGGGGGGTGTCTAAAGCCTTTTGACACTCTATAAAATAGGTTTTAATTTAAATTATGACACAAACCCCATACCATTTTATGCACGACCCCCATATCTATGTTAATATTTTTTTGTAGCTTGACAATGTCATGCAATGCACAAAACCTTAAAAATAACTTTTTTATGAGATATTCTTGATGATGGAATAAATTAATCCGCAATTGTGAATAAGTCTCTTGTGTATACTTCATTTGATGGGGATAGAAATTTTTTAATTCCAGCATTATTACATTAGAGGAAAAGAGCGGACGGAGGAAAATTTGTGGTGGCATAAAAACCTCCGTTTACATTAATTATAATTAATATCGTCGAGTATTGTTGTTAATAATAATAGTGGATTGTTCGAATTTATAGACTGAAATTAAACTTGTTAATTTGTTAAGTTTGATGTTGTGGAGATATCGCATGATTTAGACATTTTCTTAAAAGACTAATTGCAATTTTTTATAGTATTTTTTGATTTTTTTAAAAATAAAGTTTTGCATAATTTTAAAAATTACAATTAAGATTTTGAAAAAGCCGTTAGAATTTAAAAAATTCAAAAATTAAATCGAAATCTGGTAAAATTGTATAACAATTAAATTCCAAAATCTTAAAGGTAAAAAATTATATAAAATTTAAAAAAATATAAATTATACCTGTTTCTTAAATTAATAATTTCACAAATTCTTAGAAAAAAGACTGACCGTTAAGTTTTTTTAAATCTGAGAATTTTAACAACTTAAATTTAAAAATACTTTATATTTTATTAAACTTATTAAATTTTTAATTTTAAAAATTCCAATTATTTATAGAAAAATAGAAAACCCCTTTAAATTTTTATAAATTTGAAAAAACCGTTAAATGTTTATAAATTTGAAAAAAGCCGTTAAATTTTTATAAATTTGAAAAAACCGTTAAATTTTTATAAATTTGAAAAAAACGTTAAATTTTTATAAATTTGAAAAAACCGTTAAATTTTTATAAATTTGAAAAAACCGTTAAATTTTTATAAATTTGAAAAAACCGTTAAATTTTTAAAAATTTCAAAAAGTCTGTTAGATTTTTTGTAATTTTGATTTAAATAAGTAAATATGAGAAAATCGATGTTAAATATTTGAAAAATAATAATACCAGCTATAAAACTTCTACTCACCGCTCCGTTTTTGAACCTCATGCCCTTCATGTCCATATAAACGAGCCAAATCGATAGCGATAATTTGTTGTGTCGTGAAGAGAAAACTGAATAGAAGGGAATAGAAGCAACTTGATTTCGTCATCTTTTGAGACTTTTTTTGATCCTTTAATCCGTTTAATGCAATAAACTTCTTGTTTGCAGACAAAATCAAATACACAAAAATTTCCAAATTGACTTTCTTCTTGCTACTTCACTTTCTGACCTTATATTCTCTTTTATGATTCTTACAAATTGAGTATATATGTTTGGCAAATGAAAGTTATAAGCCAGATGACGACGTTACACAAAAAAGTTATTCTCTACACGTAAGAACTTTAATATAAATTTTGACTCAAACTCAAATGTTCCTTCACTTTATACTTCTGTATTTTCCCTTTATGCCTTTCAATTCTGTTTATCACAACACGAGGAAAAATGGCAAAAATAAAAATAAAATGAATAAACTTTTTTTTGGTTTAAAATTTATTTTTTTCGTCTGATTTTCTCGATTCTCCTCTTTTTATTTGAAAAAGTGTTTTTATGTCAGTAATTTTCCACTGAGGAAAAATATTGGTTTATTTAAAGAGAGTGTTGAAAAAGAGAGTTGCGTTGGCAGAAATGATGTGTTTCTCCAACAAAACTCAAAGGTAAACTGTGACGTATCCGTTATTGCATTTTCTTTATATTGAGAATTGTCGCACGTATGTTCAGAGAGGAGAAAGGACTTGTTGGTTTTATTCGAAAATCAACAACGCCTTGAAAATCCTTTGGTATGAAAGAGATGAAACGAGTCGCGTTCTGATTGGATTGAAGATTTCGAATTTCCATGCGTAAAATCAAAGACTACTGTGATGTGAAAGCTTTGAATGAGGAGTGAATTTTTGAGAATTTAATAAGTAGCATAGCATTCAAAGCTTTCATGATTTTATGATTCGTGGAATGTTGGATGAACTTTTCGGAAAATTCCTTCCTTTCGATTGTGTCTTGGCTAAGTCTTTTTTCCTTAAACGTGGTTCTTTAACGTTTTTATTGCTATACTTCTCATTGAAGCTAGTCACTGAAATAGACTATGATATCAATAAAAAAATGGTTGCTGTAACCCACCAAATGGTAGGACAGCAGGGTATCTGGAATTTTTTCGAGAGGACCCCCCCCCATCCAACCCTCCATTTTGTAATTTTAGTGGGGATTTTTGGGATTTTTTAATAAAAATCCTAGCAAATTGAAGAATTTTTCATCGTCTAGAAGGACAAATCACTCAAATCCCCCCTGGCTACTTGCCTTGTAGAGGATGTAACCCAGTGACATTGCTAGAATGAAAAACTGGTCCAAACAAAAAAATTATTAAAATTTGCTAGGAGTCGTTCATGAATGACGTCCAACATTTGGGAGGAGGGGTTCCTGAAGTTTTTTACAATTCCATATAATTCTAAAAATTTTGTTTTTTGCGTGACGTCATTTATTAACGGTCCCTAGGTCTTAGAACTGAAAAAAATTCAGACCCACCCCCTGAAAAAATGGTTTCCTCCCTAAATATTGACCATCATCGATGAACAACCCCAAAAAGGAAAATTCTCATATTTATGAAAAATTCTAAAGACCAAATGCTGAATTCATTCATATAAAAATTTAATTTGTTTTTCAAAAGCTCTGCTTTCAAATAAGAGATAAAATGATTATTTCTTTTTTGTTTAATTTAATCTTTTTGCAAATTTAAAATGTTTTTCATTCAAGAAAAAAGTTTGTTTGGAGATTAAAAATTGAAATACGAATTTTCTACTTCATTAAAAATTTAAAATATTGTTGAAAAATGATTTTACTGCCAAATTAATGAAGCATACATTTTTGAATAATTAATTAAATTTAAACTTTTGTCCATTGGCTGCAAACAGCATCATGAACCGTTATTTTTTTTAAATTCAAAATATTTTCGAGGATTTTTCGACTGATAAAATTTTTGAATTTGAAAATACCGTTAAAAAACTTCTACTTATCCTTATTTATAGAATGTTTCGGCACTTCAAAACATGATTTATTGATTTCTTTTGGTTACAGCTAGCAGCTTTGCAAGCTTTACCCGTTTTTAATTAAAATAAGTAGAATAATTTCGTTTTTATTTACAACGGTCATTTTCAATTTAAAAAAAACCAAAATTTTCGCAATTTTGTTTTCGAAGAATAAGAACCAATTTCGAAGAATAAGAACTGTTTGCAGCCAATGGACTTTTGTATGTACTTAGTACTCGGATCGTTCTTGAAAGATTGGGCTGATAATAAAGTAAAGTTACATGAAATTTGACAGAATTTCTACCGACATTTTAAGAAACGACCGTTAAATCTCAAATTTGAAAATTTTTAAAAAAATAACGCTAGAATATTCAAATTTTATATAACCGTTAAAAATAAGAGACTAATTTCCAATGCTTAAAACCCGTTCAAGCTAAAATTTTATTTGAATTTTATGTTAAAACGGTATTAAACGATGTTTAAATCCCAATGACTAGACAGAAATTATATTGATCAAGATGAAAATAAGAGACATAGATTTGTGTCATGACTCTATTTAGTGCATTAACATTAATCCACCTTTCTAATATGTTGTCGTGTCATATAAATATTAAAATTGACATTTATGAATTCATAATAACTCAATAATGTATGCGTACATACATACATCCTTTTTGTATCATATTAATGACAATATTTATTTAAATTGAAATAAGATAGTAACAATCGCGTCAAACTTGACATTTTGAGTCATAAAAAATTCATATTTGCTTACCTTCGTGTTTTCCCTTAATCACCCACATATTAGCAACATATCATTAAAATTAAAATAATCACAGTTAGCATTGAAATAAAAAAATTATTTTTGATCCACTTTTATTATTTGAATTATCCAAATTTCCCGTGTAAAAGAACTTGTAGCAGAAAAAAATGGACGATAACCAATCAACATCCTCAAAACTATCAAAGCGTTTTAAAATTAAAAAACCTGAGCAGTCATCATCAAAAATTAGTCTAGAAGTTGAGAAAATTAAGCAAGATGTTGAAAAAATTCAAAAAGACTCTGAAAAACTCGCGCAAGGATCAAAAAGCAGCCTAAAGGAATCTAAACCCAAGAAAAAAGATGATGAGAAGAAATTCTTAAAGTTCAAAAAATCAGACCCAACATCTTCTGCTACAAGCCTGAAAGCTGACAACTTAAATAAAAGTTCATCAGAAACAATTTTTGATCGTTCAATTAAACCGAATATCTCATCCATGAATGCTGATGATAGTCTTGTTTTCGGTATTGATCGGTTAATTTGCCTTTGGAACTATATTCAACAATCAATAAATAAGAAAAATCCATAAAAATAGAAAATTTTGCTTTAATTTTCTCAAATAAAATTTTTTATCCAGAAACCGTTAAAAAGTTATGAGCACGTGTTGACCAACGTTTTTAAAATATTTAAATTTCCATAAGCTGATTACCCCTAACAAAATTCAAATATTTTTTGATCGTTACAGTATCTCACATTCCAGACATCGTAGAAGTCTCATTTGCTAGAGACAATTTCAGCAGCAGTATGGGATTATCACAAAGTACCAATGAAACAGCATAAGGCGAGTGGAAGAGCATATTAGAGAATAAAAATTTCATTTGTGTAACGGTTCTGGAAATTTTGAAATTAAGTGTGGAATACAAAATAACAAAAAAACATTTCTCTTCAAAAATTCATTAATTTCACGATAAATACAGTCTAATTCACCAATTAAAGTTTCTAAGCGTAGTGATAATATCATAATACACTAGAATCACATAGAGGATACATCAAAATGGACCTAGAAAATGGTAAATTTATGATTGAATGATTTAACCTAACTTTTCATGCGTTTGTTTATATTTCAGAATTGCTTAATTACATCAATAACAGCCTTCAAGGATCTTCTGAAAATGGTGTTAAATTCTTAATTAAAGCATGGAATTCATCTTCACTGGATACGAATGATAAATATGAAATAATCTTGAGAAACTTCGAGAAAACATATTTAAGTCAACTTCTAACGACTAAAAATTATGAATTAATTAAGGAATTTCTCAATTTGAAGTTTCCACAAACCTCTGTGAGTAATGAAGTCATTAAATCGGTGTTGAAATCTCTGAAACAGTCATTAGATGAAAAGTCAACAGATTCGATGGAAATTTGTACGTTAATTATGCTAAATGAGAGCTACAAAGAGTATTTCAAGCAAAACCTGACAGCTTATTGTAAGTTCATTGGGTCTACATTAACATGCTTCGAAGAAATCCAGTGCAGCAAGTATGAAATAATAGATGACATTGTCCGTGAACTTCATTATTTCGCAAACTTGAAAGATTTCTCAAGACAGTTTAGACAGCATGTTCTGTTACAGCTGTATAAAGCAGCACACAAGAGCGAAAATGTTAATGATATGTGGAACTTAATCAAAACAATATTTTTCTCACGATCATTATCACTAAGTGAAAATTCAGACGATACGTCCATAAAAATATTCAACGATAAGGAAATAAATTGCGAGCAAATGGAAGTGCTCATAGAATCATTCATAATATCATTCAAGTCTGATTCCACAAAGATTGTAAAGTTTTTAAACCATTTTAATGAGGACGTATTGTCAAAGTACGAGAGCAATAATGATGAATACCTAAATCACGTGAAAATGCTCTACACAATACTAAAGAGGCATGATATAGAAATTGCGGCACTAAAAAAGTCAGAATCAACATTTGATAGCTTCTCACTGCAAATAATAGAACGCGTGGAAAGTTCAATTAATGAGATGAATTTATGTGAATATTTTCAAGTGCTATCGACGATTATCTCGTACGATCCATTCATTTTTGTCGAAAATAACATGATTTATAAACTGATTGCTGAATGCATGATGAAGGAGAAATGTGAAGAGGATATGCCAAATTATGAATTGCTGCTGTCAACAGTTGCTAAGATTTTTGGAAAGGATATTTATCAGTTTATAAAGAAGCTGTTGACAGCGATTAATTCTAAACTGGATAATTTTGAGATTCCAAAGAAACGAAAGCGAAAGAACTCAAATGAGCCAAAAGGAAGTGCCAAGAAGAAGTTGAAGCTCACTGATGGAAGTCCAATATCAGCAGACAGCTTCCACATCTCAATTATCTGGCCAAATTCAATTAAAACACTTTTTGATGATATATTTGCGGACATAAATGTCAATCAGACGACAAAATTATGGAAATATTTAAATAATTGTTTAAGGAAGATAATCAGCAGCTTGAAGGAGTCAATTGATGAGAACATTCTGTTTAAAATTGACTTTATCTCATCCTTAATATGCCAATTAGTTACTTCCAGTAGAATTCATGAGCATCTTGTTTACAAGTCGTCGGAGATTTCAAATATAATCGACGACTTCAATGATGTACAGCACAACTTTTACGAGACAATAATAGAAATTGAGTACAATAATCGCATCATGAACGCGTTCCTCAAAATGTCTTATGATTATGAAAATTTTATAATGATGTACTTTTATCATTACGATGAGGAAGCCAAGAGTGAACTTGATCCAATTTTCATAGCTGATAAGTCGAGAATAAAGTCAAGTGAATGGAAAATTATTCAGCAAAGAATCAACAATTTTGGGAAAATGGAAGAAAAAAGTTATTCGAATCTTTTAATGATCCAGCATCTCATAAAAGGTAAATTGTTTAAAATATCTAATTACGATGACGATAAGGACTTCCTGCAAACTCTGTTGGCAAACAACGAGCAGATTAATTTACTATTGGACCAGAAAAATATTCGTTTACACATTTTCAATCTCCTAAATGATGAATCAGCAAGTCCAGACTTAATACATATTTTATACTCGAAAATCGAGGATGATAAAGAGAAACTTTCCATAGTTTTGAGCATCGCCAAAAACAATTCGAACATGCTAGAATCACTTACGAGTTTAATGCTGAAAAACAACGACATTCACGAGTCTATTGAAGTAATAAAGACCCTGCCGATTTCATACATGACACAAGAAATCAAAAAGATGATAGTCGAGAAATTGCTACTTGATACAAAAGGGAGAACACAAGCCGAAAATTGTTTTGATTTGATAATCACATTTAATAAGATCTTTAAAAATGATGGATATAAAAATTTCTTTAAAGATTTCACTCTGAATTCATTGATTGAAAGTCTAGGTGACATAAAGGCGTTCAGGACTGTCTATGAGATGATTTTAAGGACGAGCGTTAAGAAAATGACCACAGATGTTCTTAAGAATCTAGAATGGATCTTAAAAGAAAACCAAAATAGTGAATTATTGGAAATTCTAGCTAAAACATTGTGTGACATAAACATTTCAGCTACAAATGAATGTAGTGTCGACAAGATAAACAGTTTCAAATTGGAACTGATTGACAATATTTCATCGAAAATTAATGAACAGAATGTCGTCAAGGAACAGCATTTATTCTGCATTTTCTCAAAGCTTTGCAGTCAAAACATGCAAATTCTTAAGGATGAAACAAAGGAACATCATCTGAACCTTCTCAATAAGCTGCTAGGCTCGATGGTAAGTTTGATTTAATTTAATCCAATGTTTAATCTCGAGTTTAATTTTTAATACAATTTTTAATCTCGAGATTTAATTTAATCCAAGATTTAATCTCAGGATTTAATTTTAAATCCAATGTTTAATCTCAGAATTCCAATGTTTAATCTCGAGATTTAACTTAATCCAATATTTAATCTCGAGATTAATTTTAAATCCAATGTTTAATGTAAGATTAATTTTAAATCCAATGTTTAATCTCAAGGTTTAATTTCAAATCCAATGTTTAATCTCGAGATTTAATTTAATCCATTGTTTAATCTCGAGATTAATTTTAAATCCATTGTTTAATCTCGAGATTAATTTTAAATCCAATGTTTAATCTTGTGAATTAATTAAATCCAATGTTTAAACCTAAGATTTAATTTAAATCCAATGTTTAATCTCAAAATTCCAATTTTAATTCACGAAATTAATCCCATTTTAATCACTTCCATCAGGCAAAATCAACAGCAGCAGAAAACACAATCGAGTTATTCATGTTAACCCTGAAAGATGCAAAGAAATTAAATCTTAATGATGAAATTAAAGGCGGGATTGTTAAGGCATTAACAAAACATCTGCGCAATATTATCGAAGAAACGGTGCTAAAAGAAGAGAAGTACAACAACGTTGATAGAGAAAAGGAATTAATAACGACATTGAGCTCGTTTAAAAGTAATTGTCGCGAAGAATGTTCACAATTTTTACATAAACTTCTGAGTGGAAAGGACGCAGTTACAGGCAAACAATTAATTTATAGCTTCATGATTTACGAAATTTTATTTGAGAACTGCGAGAAGAATGAACGAAAAGAGAATACGACATTAGTCAAAAGCTACATAAAGCATTGCGATAATTTAGTCATGGTAAGAGGCAAGATAACAGAAATTGACCTCCTGTGTTCCATATACGCGTCTCACATTGCCATGATGAAATGCTACAAAGAGAAATTGAATTTTCTTATTATTGACGAAATCTTCAACTTCCACATTGATCAACGTCATCGACCTTTAGCTGAATTGGAGTCTGTAGAGGAATTTTGTAAATTTTATGAAATTGTCGGACAATTCTTGTTTGTGTTGGGAAATTTTCATCAGAATTACTTTAAATCGAGAATTCCTCAATACTTTAAGGCATACAATAAGTTTCTAGAGACAATTTACTACTACAAGGCTGACGATAAAGAGCAATTCGATGCAAAAGAATCATCAATGTTATTAAGACTAACATTACAACTTGAGAAGTATGCTGATTATTTTATTTTCTTTAAACATTTTAAAGTGACTCATCAGCTTTAACTCGTGTGTCGGTCACAATTTTTATTTAAAAAAAACCAGATTAGAGACACCTTGGCCATTAAATTTTAAAATGAGTGATAATAGACACTTATTTTGAATTAAATGAATGGAACTTACTCGAATTAATTTAATGTGTAATTTTTGGGGGCTTAATGATCATGTCACATCGTTAATTTTTAATGCAAAAATTTTTGATTGTAGCTTATTATAATTTTTCCGTTATTAAAATATTTGAATTTTTGGTGTGTAAAATTTTCAAATATTTCAAGACCGTTAATTTTTCAAATATTTTTCGACCGTTATATTTCAAACTAATACCAATTTAACGAAACCGAAGGTTAATGTCGAGTTTAAAAGCCACGTTACTCATTCTTCCAATTAAAATGGGCAGGAACTTCTCTGACCATATTTAATTAACATAATTTTTCTCTTTTCTCTCTACAGCATCATGAAAATGCTGATGAAACTTCACAGCAATTCGTTCTCTATAATTTCACCATACATTGTCTCGTCGATCGTAAATGTCTTTATCAAGAATCCCAAAATGCTCAATGTTGGTGATAAGGTGAGATCTTCTATCTACATGATGTTATTGCCAGCCATTAAGTTGCAAATCATCTCGAATTTTATTTTATTTACAGTTTAAGGTGAACATCAAAAATATTTGTTATCAACTTCTGTCAACATTTGATGATAAAATTCGTAAACATATATGCGCCGTTGTTGATGAATCGACAAGGGATGTCTATGACAATTTGTTCTTGGAATTAAAAAGAAAATGAATTGTGAACTCTGGAATTAAATAGAAATAAGCAACAAAGTTTTGTATAAATACTGTTTAAATAAATGTTTTCATTTTATTACCTTAATAAATAGCTTAATCTTGTATCGTTTCTAATCTACAAAATAATTAACGACTACATAACGTATAGTTACTGGAATATTCAGCGCATTTTTTTTCACAGTGAAAGATTTTAATGCCTGCGTCGGTTAGCTATCAGTGTGTTTTTAAGCTCAAAATGTTGATCAAGTGTATTACTTAATTGGAACTAGTTAGAAGTATTGCGTAGTATTTTGACCGTTACTTTTCAAATATTTTTCGACCGTTATTTTTTCAAATATTTTTAACCGTTAAATTTCAAATATTCATTGAACGTTATTTTTCAAATATTAATCTACCGTTATTTTGTTAATTCAATGCAGGAAAAATGCGCTTCTGGTAACCATCTAAACTACGTGTAAGGTATGAAAAATATAATATCGCGATCACAACCATCTTTATGACTTTCATATTTACAATTGAGAGAAATTTAATCTCTCGATCATTGCTCGCTAGCTACATAGTGGATTTATAAAGTTCTCATCATTATCTCATTCACATTTTTCTTTTATGTATGAAGGATGAGTTCTTAAAAGAAGAAATATACGAAATGAAATCCCTGATAATTTATAAAGTCATTCATTCTGATGATAAGATGACATACTACTCTATAATGTATAAAAAAAATGTTCTTATCACTAAAATAGAGAAAATTGTATTTTAAATTCTGGCACTTTTTGAA
Source organism: Chironomus tentans (assembly GCA_963573255.1). Taxonomy (NCBI): domain Eukaryota; kingdom Metazoa; phylum Arthropoda; class Insecta; order Diptera; family Chironomidae; genus Chironomus; species Chironomus tentans. Next base: position 14,177,889 of record OY754303.1, read on the forward strand.
CTCTTTCAATAATAAAAGAAAAGAAAATTTTTAGCTGTTGGGGGGAACTCGATTATCGACTTATCGATACAAATACGTACTTAACATTTTATTGAGTTGTGGAACGTGCAATTTTTTTGGTATTAAAAAATTATTTCATATTGCTGAATGGAATCACGTAAAATTTATCTTTAGAAATATTAACTATCAATCGTCTGCGATCTAATCAGTCACTCGAGTCTCATCCATGTAAAAAAGTCAATGTTGTTGATTCATAAAGCTCGTTAGCTCCCTGATCTCCCTTGCTTTCCGTCAATGCAGCTATATTGAATAAGAAAACAATAATATTAATTGGCATTTTATGATGGCCATAATCAGCGATTAGAGTTGTTACTAATGGAGTTACATTATAAATCAATTGTTCGTGTGATAAGTGACATAAATCCGTAATAATCAATCATGTACGAAAAGAAGAGATTCCTGATGTACTTTGATTTGTACACTTGAGAGGAATCGCTATCATTTTTAAGCAGTCGAATGGCACTAAAGTTACTCAAAATACCACAGATATTTCGTGATTTGACTAAAAATAGTCGTGTATCATAAAAAATTAATTTTTACTGCTCCCAGTTTAACTATTGTGATTACAGCCAGGAATATTTCTCTAAAAACACTTGCATAGTCACAAGGTCGAGACCTGACTATGATTATAAGGTGAAGTTAGACTCTTTATAGTAATAAGCCCAAGAAGCACGCTACGTCAAACCGTGGATTTTGGGTACCTTGACGTCTGTTTCTGGTTTCTGGATCCACCCCATGTTTTCACGATTCAACCCCCCCCCCCCCCCCTCCCCCTCCAAAACAAAAATCGTGGAAACGCTCCTGGACCTAACGACTATGCAGTCCCAGGAATGGATCGCTCACTAAATGTATATCCAACAATAAGGAATCACACAACCTAGGAAAAAGATACATAACCTCCAATTTAGAACCCCCAAATACACCTCTAATCACTGATAAACTTTTACGACAACTCAAATCAATTTGTTGGCCGTGAATGTACGATAATATAACAAAATAATGTCAGTAGGCCTTTACTCACCAATATATTGAAGTCCAAGCATGATTGAGAATCCAAAGAAAATACTTAAATATGGAATCATTCCAGAACGGTCTTTTGACAAGACCTCGAAGAAGATCACATACAACAAAGTACCAGTTGCCAGTCCTTGATTAACATTGGAAATGAAATAAACAGGAAGTTGAATTATGGACAATGAAAATCGATTAAAACTAATATTAATTTACCTTGTAAAACGATGTTCGGTACTTGCAGCTTCTCACCATAAGAGCCAGTTGTTAATATAGCACCAACCAAAATTCCTGTTATATAAATTTTTTTGTTATTGTTAAAAACATTTCAATGAGAAATGGAAATAATTGAAAAAAGAGAGAAAAAAATACGTACCTAGCGCACTGACAATTGAGTACACAAAAACATAAATGAATGCGAGCCAAACTTTGGTTTTTTGTACCATTAATTCGACGCCAATACAGAATGAAATGACAAATTTATGGGCACAAACAGCTCCAAACATGTAGTACACTCCAACTGTATTTCTTTGTAATCCAACGGCAAAGCCTTCAAACAATTCATGAAGTGATAAGGCAAGAACAATCAATAGTCCACGAAGTGATGAAACGAGGAGATCTTCATCAGGAGAGTGAGGTACCGGCATATTGTGAGAATGTCCATGTTGATTGTGTGAATGTGTATGCTCTTTATGACTGTGGACATGATGATGATCACCAGCTGTAAGAGTTTTCTCAATTGTTGGAATTATTTGACCTTTCTCGGCAATTGTGTCGAGTGTTTTGAGATCATGACCATCTTCCAATATCACAGATCCACGTCTTGAGTTCGTTATTTGAAGACATCCATTGCTGTCAGAAAATCGTCGATGGACACTATTTCTTGCACTAATTCCACGCATAAATGCTTCTGCGAAAGTTTCTTCTTCTGGTTTCATAGTCGCAATACTAGCTTGTGACTTTTGTAATGATTGTTGATATCTATGCAGGTAGTAATGAACGATCTCTTCAATTAAATAGATCAAGAAGAAGCCAAACATCATAAGACATTCTCCAAGACTTATATGCAAATTTGGAATCTTTCCATTCTCCTGTAAATGTGCTATTTCTTCATTAATATCTGGCAAAAGATGCAAGAATGTTGTGGCTAAAAGAACTCCACCGCCAAAGCATAAAAGAGCAGATACAATTCTTGATGACTTTTTGTTACTCTTACTGTCTGGGTCGAATGGCTCTGACCACTTAAACACTTGTGCAAGTTTGAATGGAACGACACCAAACATTAATGACACGAGGAACAGTGCAGAACCGGATATGATTTTAGCCATAAGTACTCCATCATCTTCATAGTCAGTCATTTTGATGCACAATAAATTAAATTCCCTTCACACTAAAAAAATATGTCTGTTAATTATCTCTTCCTGCACTATTATTCTTCTCTCTCTCTTTTTTTTCTGTGCCTAACGTGTAGACTTAATTAAAGAAGGGAACACCAAAAAAAACTTTTATTCTGATCGCAAAGACGAATTTGATTGAACTAAAATCATTTTCTCTGCTTTTAAAGCTTTATAACATACAAATCGAGTGAATGGAGCGATAATAACAAATATCACGAGCAATTGAGAGTTTAATGAGAGAATGCATATGTATGTGACTGATTACATTCCGTCTGTGGAACCTTACAATGGTTATCGGAGTCAATAGCCAAGCAACAAGGCAATAAAATTGTACACGTGAGAAATTTTAGGCAGTGATAAGGACTACGTGCTGTTTATTTCGATTAATTACTAAGACTACTTATACTCATAAATCCAGACAGAATCGACATCTCCGTCTGATAAAACTCTAGTGGGTGATTTGGTTGGAAGTGGAAATCTGCATGCGATAACTGTCGAGCCTTTTTTCAGTTCCTTATCAAACTTTTCCTCTAGCTTAGTCATCATTTCTTCTACGCCGAAAATTACACAATAATTGTAGCTGTCAAGTGGATATTTCCATAAATCCTTCCTGAAGAATTTCGTATTTTTTGTTGTTCCTGAACGGAGTGAGGCAAGACGTGAATAGAGAACTAGCCAGTAATTCAGTTCAACTCCATCAGATTTATATCCATTCTGAAAAGAATATCAATTGATTATTCATGTCTTATTAAGGAATAGACGATTATACCTTAGCAGTTTGGATAACAATTCGTCCATCGCCACTTCCAATATCCAAAAGTCGATTGTTGTTGACTGGATTTTTCGGAAGTACAGCAAGAATGTTTCGTAATTGCTTATCTGTGGCAGGTATGAAGGGCAACGTGAATCTCCGAAATGCAGGAGATATGAACGGGAAGCAGACGACAGAAATTCCAACAGCAACTAATCCAGAAGCTCCAATTAGCACCTTTCCAGTTATGCTCATCTTCTTGTTGTTTTGATTTGGTGCTGCTTTAATTTCATCGAAATTTTCCATTTTTAATGTATGACATGAGCTAATTTATGGATATGGATGTAAACTTTACTCTCTCCTGTTCATAACTTTGTTAAATTAATTAAGAAACTTTTTAGATTCTCTTAAAATTTCACTTTTTTAAATTTAAAAAATTCTCAATGTTTATATTTTTTTAAAGCCGTTCAAAAGTTTTTTTTCGAGAACCTTTCAACATCTTTATGTATGCAGGCATACACTGTGCATTTTAAGGAACACTTTTATTGTTATCATTTGTTGTGAAGATCATCTAAAAACGATATTTTAATGAAAATATGGAGGAAGTGGATTCAATAATTCTTGGATCATTAAGAGAAGTTGGATGTGATTTTGATGAGGATGTGAAGCTAAAGAGTTTGAGTCCAGAAGAGATTTACAATTCAATAAGTATATTGTGCAAAATTATTCGACCAGAAACTCAAATTCCAAAGTTTCTGCCTTCTCAAATGGCTCAAAGATTCTCATGTGCATCTCAGTTAGTTGATACCTGCAAGTCGTTGGGGTTTAATGGAGATTTAGGATATCAGACGATATTGTACTCAAATGTGACTGAATTGAGACGAGTTTTTATGTGGCTTATTGAGAATTTACCGAAGAGTGAGGACAAGACTGATTCATATCAGCCTAGAGCAATCAGTAAGGCTAAAAAAATTGAGAATGAGATAGCAAGGAAGATTGCAATGGATTTGAGGAAACCTTGGGTATCTGGATTCTTACAAAAGACATCAGATGTGCCATTTTCACCGATTGAATTTGAGAAGCCAACTCTATCAAGTGATGAGAATATCCAAGAGTATGAAGAGAAGTTCTTGCCATCAATTTTCCATCAAACAAGGAACTTGATTCCTTCAATAATTCATTCACATGACATAGACTTGACTAAGAAGAGTTTAATTAAATCTGAATCAGCAGAAATAGCTAAAAAATTAAGAACAACAATGATCAAATCAACACAATCGATAAGCTTAGTTCCATCGTCCTCAAGATCAACTTTATCATCACATTCAAATATTCCACAGCTTGCTACGGCAGATAGTATCCAGCAAGAAGCACAGCAACCAGTCATCAAGTCACAGCTTGAAATCCTTTCAGAAAAAGTTGAAACTTTAAAGGACAAAGTTGATGAGCAAGAAGATATTTATAGGCAACTGACATGTGATAGGAACGAACAATTAAAGCATATTGAGGACGAAAAGGAAATTCTAGAAAAATTAAAAGTTAAAGGAAAATTGAAAATGCAAGTAGGCATGCTGCTTGACAATCCAGAAGAGAGCATTGAGAAATTACAACAGACACTAGAAATGGCTGCGCAAAAACGACAAACTTTAAATGCAAAGTTCGAGGCTCATAAAATTCCATTAGAGCAGCAACTCGAATCATTTGAAGGAACAAATTCCAATAAATTACAAAAAATACAGGAAACACGCAATAAAGTCAAGCTCATTAAGCAGTCAGTCATTGATATTCATGAAGATGTCAAGCATAAAGTTAAAATGCAAGAAAAATTACAAGAAGAATTAAATAACATGAAGAGAACGACTGAGAGGTCTGCTTATACGTCACGAATAACTGATATAATTAAGAGCATTAAGAAGCAGAACTATGACATCAATGAGATTCTTAAAGAGACGAGGATGCTGCAAAAATCTATCAATACTATTGAGGGTCAGCTGCAGAGACAGTTCACAGTTACTGAAGAATTAGTTTGGACGAAGGTATGATGGGGTTTGTTCTCAAATGATGTCCACAGGGGGAAAACTACTTGATGAAAAAATTCATTTTCCGCCACGGACTTTTTGAGGTCTAATTCCAAATTTCCATATATGGAAGAAAATTTTCCACCAAGTAGTTTTCCCCCCTGGATGTCCATCAATATAGAAGCAAAAGTGACAGGGTGGTGTTGTTGGATTTAAAACCCTCGAAGTCGACTCGAAAAAAGCCGACTTGAGTCAAGTCGTTGTCGTTTAAGTCGAGTCGAGTCGACTTTGAACTCTGCTTTAGAATATACTCCAGTGTCGTAGCCAGGAAGGTCTTGTCCCCCTCCAAAAAATTTTGAGCCGTGCTCTCGCTGCGATTAAAATTTTTTCGTAGGGGGACAAAACCCTCCTGGAGTATACCCCAGGTATTGCCTTTAGTTTGGCAAGGGAATACACGAGAAACTGTCCTAAGTGAACAGCCCAACTTAACTTAATTAAAATACTAAATAAACTTTATTTTTCACAAATTTTAGACAGCCAAGCAAGACGAATATTCCAAGCGAGCTTATAAATTATTAATCTCATTGCACACAGAGTTCAGTGAACTAATCAGTCTGATTGAAAATACCGGAATGATACAGAGAGAAATAAGAGAACTTGAGGATCAAATTGATAACGAGCGACAGCATAATGTTCAGCATAAAATCGAGCAGATAACACGAGATTTACAAATGATCGAAAATTCAGGCTTTAATGATGGCAGTAAATAAGTCAATTATGATTCCACCCATTTTTTTCGTCAAAACTCATCCTCCTCTCCTTTTGTTCTTTTTATTGTTACATAATTCTTGTAACCTTTTCTTGCATGTATAGCAAGCCAATATTATTATTACTATATTACTATGATGGAAAGTCAAAAAAGTCTGTTGCCAATTTTAAAATTGCATTTTTATTTGTTTTTTTTTTGTCTCACGAGCATGCAGCTCATGCCTGGCTCAGCCTCTTATTTATTATGTCGGAAAAATTAAATATGGAGCAAGACGTAGGCTGAAAATGTATAAAGCAGAAAATCATAAAAGCAAATAAATAAAAATTGACTTGTCTAAGTGACATTCCAATAAACACATGTAAATGTGCGTTACAAAATATCAATCAGGTAGCCAAAAAAATGCATGGATATATATTTTGTCAAAAAGTGGTAGTAACGTATTTACAATTGTAAATGAGATCCTTTTTTCTCTTTTTCGTATATTATGGTAATTAACTTACCTACTTATTTGTTTAAAAAACTTTTTTGACGTGCTGAGAGAAATGTGACCTTACCATAACAGTCAACAGTCTTTTACATGATGCCACACTAATCAAATCGAGTTTTTATTTTCGAGTGCAAAAAAAATTAAAATAAATTTTTTAAAATAATATTTTTTCTGTGATATCAAAAGGAACTAGTTTAAATCATGGTGCAAATTAAGTTTATTATTGTCCTAATACTCATAATGCAAACGAAAAGTGAATCTAGAACTGTTAGCACGAAAGTGAAATTTAATCAAAGAGTGATAGCAAAGAAGGAAATAACGAGTTTAAATATAAATAATGATGAAAATATTAGCAATATTGAACCAAAGAAGTGTGATGAGTTGTCAGCATTAGTGCTTAATGATATCTTAGGAGCTGCATTTAATTCAAGGTGTGTTCTTGTTGATCTTACATTGCCAAAGGTAGTTGGGTTTGATCATAGGTTGAGTTAAACTGGAATCTCATTGCTCTGACCTGGTCAAGATGCTCAATTTGTGTGCTAAGTGCTTCTTTGTTAGGTATCCTAGCAGCTGGATATCTCCATTACGACATCTTGCGCACACTAACTGTGACTAGGTCCATTGCATGGTACATCAGGTCTTAAAGACGTTCTTATGTCTATGCAATGTGCAGAGCATGCCAGAACCTTGAATTCTGTTGTATATAATAGATTCAAAGGGTAGTGGACAGTAGATTCCATATTAATATACCCCCAGCTGCCCTTGACACATAATTATTATTTCAAAAACCTAAGTCATTCCTTAATTCCCAATTTAATGTCGTATCCAATTTTCTAGATACATGAGTATAGAGGAACCAAAGTTGGAAGAAGATCCTGAGCCCAAAAATGTAGCTGGAAAGCGAGGAGCAAATGACTTCATGCCTTTTTATGTTGACGATACATATGCAATGGAAATAAGTGACAGACCAGCATGGGAAGTTCAACATTTAAAGAATTCAACAGAAAATGGTGAAGTAGAGGAAGCTACATCCGATGAGAGTCAAAAACGAGTTCAACGATCAAATTTTAGAAGAAGAACAGACTCAGACGGAGGCAGTGGATTACAGCAAAGTAAAAGGCCTTGGGAATGTGAGGCAAAAATAAAATGGCTGGATCTTGGCTACGATTATTATCCACGATATTTAAGAACAGTCGAATGTACACGTCATTCCTGCTTTTATGGACATTTTACATGCAAACCACGATCATTTACAGTAAAGATCCTCAGACGAAGACGAGGTGAATGTGTACAGACGAAAAATAAAATTGGAATTGAAGGTTTACATGGGGATTTAAAGGAACTTTGGGTATGGGAGGAAAGAGCTGTAAATTTCTGTTGTGATTGTGCAGCAAAGTAATTTAGTGGAACTGATAAGATCAACTTTCTTGAAGAAAGTGATTCCAAATGTACTCATAAATATCCAGTTTTATGTCCATAAAAGAATTAATTTGTGTAGTGTAAAGATGAAATGTTTCCTACAAGATTAATCCACGACAAGCAAAGTGTTGATTCTGTATAGCATATGTAGGCTTAAGTTTATTTTTAGAGGCAATTTGTAAATATTTAATTACATTATAAAAGAAAATAGAAATGACATAAAATAAAGCATTTGATTTATTTTGTTACCTGTATCTTCGACACCTTCTATTAATATATTTTATAGCTTTTAATGTTTTTTTTTTCGGGGGAAAATTTCGGCAGATAAATTTATTACCGGACAACTTTTCTTATTGGAATTTTTCATCCCTGACTATTATTTTTCAAAAGATGTTCTAATTAATTTTAGAGTAAGTTGGCAATATTGGATAAAATTACAAGACTAATTAAAACGGTTGCAAGACCTTAAGCATGCTTTCCATAATTCAGTTAAATCTAAAAGAGAAACTGCGCAATTAAGTAATATCATGAACCGGCAATATTCTACTGTTGATACCCCCTTAAATTGCAGCACATTCCTTAAAATAATGAGCCATTATTGCATCACATTGTCTATTACATATTTAATTTTTTAGCACAGACACATGAGGTGATTCCAAAAATTTCTTGATCCAAGGGGTCGTTTGCAAATTTTGTCACGCTTTAAGAGGAAGAAGGTTGAAGAATTTATGACAGTACAAAGACAAGAAATGTTTTTCTATAGAAATTTTGTGGCAACGGGGTGGGGGAGGTCGAAGGAGTTGTTTTTAACGTGACGTAATTTGTGAACGACCCTTAATGCCTATGGGAGGAAGGAGGGGTCAAAGTTTTGTTACACTTCATATTAATTTTTCAGATTTTCTAGCAAAATTTGTTAAAAATTTGTCTAAAATGACCATTTTTAATGTTACGTGATATACATACGACCACTTAAACGTCACTTACTTATGACCCCCATTAAAAATTATATTTTGAGACACCATTCTTTTCGGTCAATGCCACATAGTTTCAGACCCTGCTCACTCCTCTCACCTAAATATTAGACGTCACTATTTAGTGATACCTGCTGTCGTGTAGCTCTCTTAATATTTCTCTCAGAGAGCACTTAGTCTTTATTCTCAGCAATTTAGGGGTCGTTCATTGCAAACGACATTCATAGATGAAGTTAGTCTGAATTTTTGTGACACTCTTTGAAAACAATTTAGGGGTCAGTCGCAAATCACGTCACGCTCTAGAGAGAAGGGTCGAAGATATTGTGATAATTTAAATCAAACAAAATCTCTTGGATCTTTAAATTTTTCTTAAAAACTCTAGAAAATTGGGACGGGGTCGAAAAATTCATTTTTTGGGTTACTTACACTCATAGAAAAGATTTAAAAACATTTTTTAAACTGGGCTCTTAAAAACTTTTTTTAAATTTTTAAAAATATTTTTTAAATTTTCAAATTATTTTGAGCCGTTAAAAAAATAATATTTTGAAAAAAATTGCTCAGAGTGAGAATCGAACCAGTGACATCTTGGTTGGTAGCCCAGTACTCTAAACCATGCTTCAGTGGCTAAATGCATATGACAACTTGTCAATATATATTGAAAAAATTAAAAAATCAGCTTTTTAAAATTTAAAAACCAAATTTTAAACTTTAAAAATATTTTTTAAAGTGACTTCTAAAAACTTTTTAAAAACTGTTTTTTAAATTTTATTTATAAGTGTAATTTACCAGGAGTCTTCTTATGTCGCCATAGTAACAAAGACTGTTAAAAGCTTTTACTTAACTTTTAATCATTATTAATTCCTACAAACAAAAATGCGCTTAATGCACGAGTAAAAGATTAATCACGTGACTTTTTAACTTTAAATACTGTTTACAATTGAGTTGGTTGAAAAACTTTAGTCTGAGAGTGAAAATTAAAAATTTCATGGAAATTAAAGCTTATTTTAAAATAATTAAAGTAGAAACTATAATATAAATATACATTAATTAAGTAATATATAAAGGATATTTGCATCAATCTAGGAAATATCATAAATTAAGCTTAATAATATTACACGAGATTTATTTCAACATTACAACTCATTTTTCATCAGGTGAGTCATAAGTTAAATGAGTCAGTTATTACGTCTAGAACATATTGTTTGATCAAATGTGAAAACAAGGAACTAGTTTATGAAATTAATAAGCCACAGACCGTAGTAGTAAAATTTTCATCTTATTGATTTTCTGATCATTAAATTTTTTTTTTGTGGATTCTTCTTATTCATCAATAATATAAATCTAAATGTTACGTGATTTCTACAAAGAAGATTTTAAGCACGTGAACAGAAAAGCATGTTATGTGTTTATAAAGTGATACACGCTGTCAATAACACAAAAGTTATGTAGAACTGCTTCATTGACCTACTGACGAGACTACTTTATTTTTGCAAACGCATTAACAGTTCTTTTGTTCTGTAGATGCTTATTTTTATGATGATGTCGACGATTTGAAATTTTAAGTGATTCCATTTCGCAGTCCAGGATGATTCGCTTGTAATATTTGTCGTACTTTGGATGACGCCTCACAAAAAATGCCCAGTAAGCAAATTCACCGAGGAATGCAAAAATACTAATTAAATATCCAATGCCAAGTGCAACGACAGCACCAAAGAATTTCTTTAAATCCATAAGAGCTTCTTGTGGTGGCTCTTCAATACTCGACTCAAAACTCTGAATTGCGTCATTGAACCACTTCTTAATTAATCCTCCTTGTGCAAGACGTAGAATAATCTCATCAATTTTCTCTTTCAATGGTGAATTTTTATCCAATCCAATGCTTATCGGCATGTTTATAGCACACTCATCCATTATGTGTAGTTTTTGAGATAATTGGCTTTGCTTCTTTTCGTGCTGAAATCTCAATCGTCGTAGTTCCTCTAAACTATCGAAATATGCAAACTCGCCTTTTTCCACTTTCATTATCTATAAATAGAAACAGAATCACAGAGAAAATCTATGCAATATGTTCAATGAAATTCACCCCATCCTCGGCGTCATCAATATTTTCTAATTTACTGCCAATTTTCTGAGCTATTGGATCAGACGATGTGATAAATAAGTTTCGGTTTTGTTCACCCCATGCACCACATCTTATTCGACTATTTGCAAGTGTAGCTAATTGATCGATAGTTAGTCGTGGCTGTGGATTTGCCAAAATTGATGTTAATGATGCTCGATAAGCAACAATCAATAAAAGGCAATAAATCCAGCACCATCCAGTCAGTAATCTAATTGACCATCGATTAGGAAGGGTTGGAAGAGAAACAAGAAGAATCATTGAATATGAATAAATTATGCATGCTGAAAAGTCATCAAACAGATCCTTCACTAAGACCTTCTTTCCTGTTGCTGAGTCAGTTTTGACGTAATTCTCGTGGTCGATAAAAATGTAGAAATTTGAGAACAGCCAGAAAAGAATGATGATAAAAATTAGCGACAGAAAAGCTCCAATCCACATGCTTAGTCTAAAAGGAAGTATGAGTGCTTTCCATGAATTATCTCCTAATATTTCAGGCGTGATAAATGTCAAGCACTGTATTGTGTACGGATATGATAAATCCATAACATCCAAATTGTACATTGTGTGATATAAATCCGCTAAAGCTATGTCTGCACGTGCTTCATTCATTTCTGCCAATAAGCCGGTAAAATTTCCACCAGCACTTCTCTGTCCCCATTTCTCAAATTCACTGTCAAAAGCCTCATAAAATTTTAAATCAAAATTCATCTTCCTTCCTATAGCATTTATCAACTCAATTTCAAGTCCAGCATAATGAACTTCTGACTTATTTCCATCGTTATTATAATCTTTCATAATTGCTGGCGCGTGAGAATAGACAACAATGTTCATAAGATTCCCATTAATCTGCTCACTTTTCTTATCGTCAAACAGTTCCGTTTTCTTTAGAAAACGATTTGGTGGAATGAAGTAATTCACAATTTTTGAGACATAAATTCCTCTTAATGTTGACGGAAATGGAACTGTTGATAGCTCATACAATGAAGTTTTCTTATCTGCCTGACTCTTCCTTATGAAGATAACATTTATTAATCTCTTCCACAAATAGTGATTCTCAGGTGTAAATAGACGATAATCATGCAGCATAATAAACTTTGCATTCGCGTTAAATAGACGATGATAATCAGCATACCTTAACAATCCAATCATTTGGATTCCATTAATTATCAGAATTATGTAATAATGACAAATCTCAGATCTCATGACATTCAGCATCAATACTACCTTTTCTGTCGGCTCAATGTCCTCGTCATCAAATGATTCCGAATCAATTATGCTTAAAATGTAGATCAATCTTCCTTCAATTGATGTTATCAATGAGCCATAATACATTTCAGTCTCGTAAATGCTGTCGGTGATAAAACAAATTGTTGACGTTGGCAGTGATTTGATGAGAACTGTACTGACGAAATTTCTTACATCATCGCGTTTGTTGGTGCCTTCGAGCTCTTTGTAGATTGCTCCATATTTTATAAATGATGATAATGAGTTGAAGATTGCGGAAGTACCGAAAATGTTTACGACGAAAAAAAGATGCAGTAATTTATGCTTGTTCATCGTAATGGATAGTTGTGTAAACTGCTACATATTTCTGCAAATAAGGCAGTCAGCGGCATGTTTCATGCATATTTAAATTTCCAATTGTTCTCAAAATGTCTGAATTGTCGAGAATATATTTCGATAACCTGTTTGTTTCATGGCGATGAACTTTGAAAAATGTGGAACTTCGATTATCAATAAAGAACTTCAAGTTCCTTTTACAAAATATTTTTAAGAACAGACGACAAACCCAAAGTCCAAAATGTAACAATAAGCATGAAAATGGATTTTTTTTGCCTTTGTTTCGATGACGCATTTAGTGATGAAATACTTGCGGATTGTATTACTAAGTGACTGAGTTGTATTACTTAGTGCCTTATTTATGGAGCAGAATTTAAATCTTGAATAAAATCTCTCTAAAAGAAGTATCTCTGATTTACAATTCCCCCAGAAGGGGGGGGGGGGGGGGGTCCTAAAAATTTATTCATTCTTTTACTCAAGTTTTTGCTCAATTCTAAAGATCACTAAGTTGCTTAAAGCGTTATGCTGATCCAGGGGCGTATTCAGGGGGGATGTGGTTATGGGGGTCTCCCTTTTTTTAAAATTTTTTTAATTTGCTAGGGTTTTTTAAGAAAAAAGCCAAAACCCCCCCTAAATTTTCTCGTCTATACAAACAAATTTTAAAACCCCTACCTACACCCCCCCCCCCCTGTGCTGAGCATCCTCTAGGTTTGAGGTTTTATTCTATCAAGCAAGACGTAAGCTTCAAGATCCGAGGACAGAGGGGTTATACAAGATTGTTGACGACACTATGACAGACAGAATAGTAAGAAATCAAAACAAGTTTGCAAATTCACAGAAATGAAGATAACGAAGAGAAAAGGAAATTCTAGATTGCGTGTACGGCATTATAATCAAGGTTTCGTTCCATAAATCTCAACATTTTCAAAAAACTGGTCTTGTGCGAGACAGTCAGGCAGACTATAAGCAGACAGAATCACATTTAGTTCTAAAGAACCGTCTAACTAACTCACAAAACTATTTTTTCTTGTTATTATGAAAACCAAAGTATCGTATGATCTACAACGGCTACGATTGGCTGTTTTAATTTAGGGGCACGACGCTCTACATTAAGAATTTTTTCTTGCAATGATATCGGATGCATTTAGAGAAAATAAAAAACAAATATATTTGCCGGCTTCTCAATTTCATTCTATATTCCGTTTTGTCATAATGAGATTGAGAGAATCGACTGAAAGGAAACAACTAAACACATGTAGATGACGTGGAAGAATTTTTTGATGTTAAATAAACGCGCATGAGCAAGTATCAGCAAAAAAAGTGTATTTTGAGCGAGTTATATAAAAAAAAATTAACAGCTGATTGTAAATATTCTCTCAAAATTTGAGACATACAAAAAACAGTAAGACGGAATCACCCCGTTCTCTCGACTGATGCTTAATCGACATTAAATTTTGTGATCTACAGTTATTCAGATCGTAGTACGACCTTTAGGTTCACTGGATTCAATTTTGTTTACGTAAATAGAAAAAGACTTGATTCCATTGCTGTAAGTATTTTTTGTGGACTGTAATGCGAATGTGATGAAATAAAGCCACAAAAAAAAATTATTCGCAATTTTAAAGTAATACAATGACTGCTGGATTAATTTCATAAAGTTCACATAATAATTATAATTTATTAAGCAACTTCCTCGTCCATAATTATGAATATATGGAAATTAATATTGATTTCTTTAAATTCCAGAAATTCCCAACATCTCAAGACGACATGTCATCACGCAAACGACCCCACGACTCAACAACGAACGAGAACGGCTTAAATCATGAAATGGAAGGAATTACTATAAAGAATGGAAGTGAAAGTATCAAAGTTTATAGGCCGGTAAGAATCATTAATTATTTAGTTTTGAAAGTTCACCGGTGTTTCATCAAATATTTACTTAACTTCAACATGTTGTATTTCCAAATGTTAAGTTTCGGACACATTCATATTGAACATTTGTATTTATTAATAATATAGAGAAGATCTTATTGTTTAGTTCTTAAAGGTCTTGTAAAGATTATTGATTGGAGTAAGATTCAGTCCCATATCCACTGCTTATTACTGACCAAATGTTTCAAATATATATTCAATGATTTCACTTGAATGACAACCAAAGTGACCAAACCTTGAAAATTACACTCTCCTTTCTCATGAAATTATAAAATAGCTCATTAAAAAATCAATAAAATGATGAGTAAGTCAATTACACATTCATCTAGTCACGTTTGCACAAACGAATCATAAAATAAAGAAATTTACATTTTAGAATAATCAGAGAAAGTCTACATCAGTCATTATTACATCACCTGATGATACTTGTTACTTTCGTTCTGATCGTATGATTTAAATTGTGCATATATACACTAGTCTCATCAGATCATTAAACTAATGGCATTGTATTTGTTTTCCAATGAAATTTCAATCTACTCACAGTTCTAAATAATTTATGAATCAATTCTGATTATCTCTTTAAAATGTATGCATTTAGTTATTCTGAGTATTACGTTCTAAATGTTTTGATTACAATTAGATTTTCCTAAAATAGATCCTTAATCCAGTGATGCCCAACCTGTGTGCCGTAGAAATTTTTTGAAAATAACACCAACCGCACGCTGTGTGCGGTTTTGGTCATGGTTTACCATCGAGGTGTGCCGTGGCTCAAAAAAGGTTGGACAACACTGCCTTAAGCATTGACTGGAAATTCCACTCATTCCAAAATTGGAATGGTACTTCCACTGGAAGTCTATCATTTTTCCAGTTCTATAATAAATTCTATTGGAAGTCAATTTGATCTTTCCAAAAACTCATTGGAATAAATTTTATTGGAAAATGGAAATCAATTTTGAATTTTAGAAAACCGTTATATTTCCAATGTTTTTTTTTGCATTTTCCAAGCTATCAAGCTTACAAAATCCTAAACGTTCCAAGCATTCAGCATTCGATTCACAGTATGAACACGACTGTTGTTGTAGCTTACAAATTCACATTTTGAAAGATATAAAAGCTTCATGTATCGCCACTTGTTTGAAATTACGACGCCTTTGAAATTTTATTATTTTATCATCGCATCAAAATAGATTTCATCACTCGAATGAATTTGAATCTATTTAGAATCACGCAAAGCCTTGAGAGTACTTTGTGAACTTCACGCAATGATAGTGAAAAAAAATCAATGACTTACTCAAATCCGGCTAATCTGTTCTTAATTTGTAAGCATGTGACAATCACACGAGCATTCTGGATGATCCGTTTCGAAATTTATTTGATAATAATAATAATCATGAATGATTAAGTCGTAATTTTAGAATTGTAAATTCATTATGATGAATGAGTTGGAAGTTTCGAGCTAAAATTGATTTGAGTGACGTCAAAAATTTTTTTGAGAAAAATTATTTTTTACTCGCTGAAGATAAATGCGAGAGGATCGAGCAATTCTCTGAGCAAGTAGCTAATATATCTTTTATTTGCGAAAGTAAAACCTAGCATACAGAAAAATGTAATACGTGGAAGACCTAAATGACTCAGTTAACATTCATATTTCAATGGAAAAGCAACATATTGCTGCTAAATAAATTGTTTAGTAGCACATCTGATCAAATAGTTAAATTATAGTTGCGTGCTTAAGTAATTTTATTAAAAAGTGTTTAATTTGCTAAACATGGCACCAAATACGACCATTCCCACGATTTTGCTTCACGATGTTCCACTTCCAAGACAATCGGTAATCATATAGAACATTATAAAATATTTATAGCGATATTGAACTTGTGTTGTCTCTCATCAGACCCAATTTTCCCAGAAAATTTCTTATTACATCATTCAAATGAAAAATTTGTTTTTCCTCCTTTTTCTCACATTTTCTATTCTCGGAAAAATTGCTGAAAGTGCTTATGAATCAGTGACTAAAGCGCAGATGTGTTTCTTTACTGATTGAAATTAATTTTCGTGATATTTTGATAACTAAAATTAAGTTAGTGGAAGCTAAATGATTAGTGTTGGTGATTCTAATGATACAAGAGTGTCAAACAGTTCCAAAGTCCCTCATTCTGAATCTTAGACTTTATAATTAAGGAATTAAAAGTTTTAATGGATTGAGTGACGTATAAAAGCAGCGTAAAAACCCCGAATGTATCAAAAATTAAACTCGTGTGGGAATATTTGACTAGCTCTTTCCATAGGTCAATGTCAGTTGGCTTTTGAGTCCTGAAATTTAACGAATTTATTCAATTTAAAAACCAATTTTTTGGCTCCAAAACTAATCAGGTTCAAAATTTGAACTTTAATTTGAATTTTAATCTGCCGCTATATTTCAAATTCTGAATTTCCGTTAATTTTCTTCTGTCTAAAAACTCAATTCTCAGCAGAAAGCGGGGCATACTCTGGTGGTGTCCGGACCCCATCGGACCCCCCCCCCCTTGGGTACGCCCATAGCTGAAAGTAATCACAAAAGAGAGCTATTATAAAATAAATAATTAAAAATGAAACCTGATTTCCGCATGCGATAACATATTAATATATCCAAATCTCCATTCAGTTAGTGACAGTTGACACGACTTTTTCTGTTAATGTATAGCAACAGATTTGTCATTTTTCTTCTTCCACGTTTTGAAACAACTTGTAAAGCAAAGAAATGATCATAAAAACTATACAGAGGATATAAATAACGCATGCGAAATATTTGTGCCATAAATAATGTGTCTCGTCTTCCTTCCTCTCGTTCTCGAAATTCCGTGAGCTCAATGAGGTGTTGAATAAATTTGAAATTTACCTTTGAACTTTGTTTCATGATCATTTCGTTCGCGATTCCGCAAAAAATCTCCTTGAATTTTATTTACGATATCATTCAGCAACATCTTTTAGTCCGAAAAACATTGAAGCATATGCAGTAATTAATTAATTCCTTCTATTTTTGTATATCTTTATAGACATTATGTAAGCCAGCACCATATTCAACAGATCCAGAAGCAATAGCTGAGCATGAAGCATGTGATTATACTCAAAAGATAACAGCTGAGATGGCAAGAAATGGTGCACCAAGAAAGATTCGTATTTATACGGACGGAATTTATGATTTATTCCATCAAGGTCATGCACGGCAAATGATGCAAGCAAAAAACATCTTTCCAAATTCTGAAGTTTATCTAATAATTGGAGCCTGTAATGATGAATTGACACACACGATGAAAGGCCGAACAGTAATGACAGATGTTGAACGATATGAAGCAATTCGTCATTGCCGCTATGTCGATGAAATTATTAGAGATGCTCCGTGGAAAATTACTGATGAGTTTATGGAGGAACATAAGATTGATTTTGTAGCACAAGACTCGACGCCTTATGTAAGTGAAGATTGTGACGATATTTACAAAGAAATTAAGGAAAAGGGATATTTTGTGGCTACCGAAAGAACTGAAGGAGTTTCAACATCAGCTATTGTTTCTCGAATTGTAAAAGACTATGACATTTATGTTAGAAGAAATCTTGCGCGTGGATATACTGCCAAGGAGTTGAATGTTTCATTCCTTAACGAAAAGAAATTCCGTTTACAGAATAAGTTAGACGAGATGAAGAATAAAGGCAAGAAGGTGATTGATGATGTTAAGGGTGATTTCATCCAGAAATGGGAGGAGAAATCTAATGAATTCATTCGTACATTCTTGATGCTCTTTGGTCGCGATAACTTGTCACAAATTTGGGATAAATCAAAAGGCAGAATTAAGGATGCCTTGCATAAAAGAAGTCCAAGTCGTAACAGTTTATCGCCATCAAGATCAGATGAAGAAGGAGAACCATACAGCAGCAGTAGTAATAGCACCAATGGAAATAATAGACATGAACTGCATGATTCTCCACCTGCAAAGCGTGTGCAAAGAGGAACTGGCACCCATTTAACACTAACATCAGACGATGACGACGAAGAGTTTTTATCACCATCAACATCCTTCCCACAATTTGGATTCTCAAATTAAGCATACCTTATGCAGTTTATTGTCAGACATACATAATAATGTAGCATGTAACTTCATTAGTGTACTGATTAATTAATTTATTATTATTATATTTTATACACAATTTGTGACTGAATGGATTGGAGATAATGATAATTCTTGGAATCATTTCAAGCGCGAATATTCTTTATTAGTTTCACCAAAAAAAATATATAGACACTTTTCTCGTTTTTTATGTGCTTATTATATAGTCATTAGTAATGTTCTACTGAAATTCAATTCTTAAGTTTAAAACTTTCCATAAATCAATATTATCTAATTAATATTTAGGAGCTACTGATGTAAACCCGAGCAGTGCTACGAAAAAAATAAGCCATAAAAACATTTTGCGTAGATTTTGTAAAATTCTAAGTATTTGAAACAATTAGAAACTTTCTCTTGTGAAGTATAAAGACTTCATGTTAAAGTTTCTTTTGTTATTACTTCAAAGGCAATGTTTGGACTCTTAGATATAGTTTTATGAAGTCTAATCTGAGGAGCTTTCTCAAAGTTTTGGACTTAGAAAAATAAATTGCATACTAATAATTTCTGAGTTCAAGAGTTAAATTTGAAACCTTACAACAGTTAAATTGGAAACCTTACAACAGTTAAATTTGAAACCTTACAACAGTTCAATTTGAAACCTTACAACAGTTTTATGACGATGTAAAAATCGATTTGAATTTTACAAATCCGTTAAAAATATAAAAATTTGTTTTTAATTCTAAAAGAATTATTTTTATGAATGTATGACTTATTTAACGTATTGAGGCTGACAAAAAAAGCTACTCCTGTCATCTCTGCATCATGTCAGTCCCGCGGAGTCACCATAAAATGTATTTTGATGCTGATTTTTACTAGTGCAGCTCATTCTCAAAAATGAGGGCAAAACATGAATAAATTAAAGTAATAATGACACCAAGTGTGCGTAATTGGACGCTTTATAACAAAAGAGATGAACTAATTCCTGAAAATATTGATTTTTTAGTAAGAAAGCATTAAGAACTGCTTTAAAAAAATACAAACATGTAGCTAATTGTTTAACAAACAGGCAGGCAAGACAGAAGTAAAACGAAGAAATTTCATTAGAAATAAATCAAATATTTATTGAATACATGAAAGAAGTAGACGTTTTAATTTCAAGCTACAGGACATAAAATAAGAATTTACAATGTTTTTTTTTCAGCTCTCAGATTATTTGGATTGGATTAATTTCTTGTCATTTTTATCGAATTACATGCAAAAGAACCTCAATTTATCATATCACAGATATCGTGCATTTATCGATTCCAAAAGGAATTAATATTTACAGCAACAAATCAGCCATTGAAGTTAATTTCCTTTAGATAAAACGATTAGACGGTAGTGTGAATGTGATAGATGGAAAGCCTGATTGAGCAAGGTTCAGTTCCTCATCGTCCTCGTCTGAGGTTACA
The DNA here is from genome assembly GCA_963573255.1 of Chironomus tentans. Classification (NCBI taxonomy): domain Eukaryota; kingdom Metazoa; phylum Arthropoda; class Insecta; order Diptera; family Chironomidae; genus Chironomus; species Chironomus tentans. The sequence continues at coordinate 14,197,922 of OY754303.1, forward strand.
GAGTAATGCTTAATTCGTGGGATTTTCTTTGGAGGTGGAGAATCAGTGCTATTATTGTCACGAATCATATTATTTTTATTATTTTTTGGATGTAAGCTGATAGCCTCTCTTATTCCTCCTTTCGACTTGTCCCAAATCTTTTCCAACAAGTTTTCACGTCCAAAAAGCATCAAGAATGCTCGAACAAACTCATTTGACTTCTCTTCCCACTTCTGGATGAAATCTCCTTTAACCTTTCTTCCTTTATGCTTGATCTCGTCCAGCTTATTTTGTAGACGGAATTTCTTTTCGTTAAGGAATGAAACGTTTAGTTCCTTTGCAGAGTAGCCACGCGCAAGGTTTCTTCTAACATAAATGTCATAGTCTTTCACTAATCTTGCGACTAAACCTGATGTTGAGATGCCTTCAGTTCTTTCGGTAGCCACAAAATATCCCTTTTCCTTAATTTCTTTGTAAATATCGTCACAATCTTCACTTACATAAGGCGTCGAGTCTTGTGCTACAAAATCAATCTTATGTTCCTCCATAAACTCATCAGTAATTTTCCACGGAGCATCTTTAATAATTTCATCGACATAGCGGCAATGACGAATTGCTTCATATCGTTCAACATCTGTCATTACTGTTCGGCCTTTCATCGTATGTGTTAATTCATCATTACAGGCTCCAATTATTAGATAGACTTCAGAATTTGGAAAAATGTTTTTTGCTTGCATCATTTGTCGTGCATGACCTTGATGGAATAAATCATAGATTCCATCCGTATAAATACGAATCTTTCTTGGTGCACCATTTCTTGCCATCTCAACTGTAATCTTTTGAGTATAATCACATGCTTCATGCTCAGCTATTGCTTCTGGATCTGTTGAATATGGGGCCGGCTTACATAATGCCTATAAATGTACAGAAATAGTAGACTAATTAGTTAAATATCCAATTCAGACAGGTAGTCATGAAGGCAATGATCTTGAGACTACGTATGACAGAATTAATTGAGCAAAAATAAATGCAATAAAATTTTAAAAGAATTAATTACGGCAGACACAGTAAAAATATTACTGGAAGTTATTTAATTAGTAAAAGTGAATTTGATGATGAAAACATAAAAGTTTCACTTGATTTTCATTTTTAAAAATGCCTATTAAAATAATTGAAAGTGGAACAATAAGCATAAATTCCAAAAATATATTTAACAACCCACTTTTCACTAGGTATTAACTAAAAACTCAAAACAATATGAAAAGCTTTATTTGTGTCACTTACAGAAGAGCGTTTAGAAACTTTAGAAAGTTCTGCGATCTGGATCGTCGGGAAGGTATTATAAGGAGCCATAACTAACTCAAAAATTCACTAAGAACTATTCTTTATAGTTAAATTAATTAATAAAGAAAAAAAATTAATAAAAATTTTCTACTTCCAAAATAAGGTCTTAACTCATCGAAAAACAAATTTCTACTGATAATGATCGCCTTTCTGAACACGTCGCTTAATTTTTTTCCAACAAACAATAATCAGTGAGAGGATTTTAAGAGAGTGAGAGGAATTAAAATATCACCCGACAAATAAAATCTCAAAAACGTCATAGATTCTTGAAGAAAAAAGTTTCAGGATGTAAACACTAGGGAATTTCAGGCATTGTTAATCACTAAACTCTCATCGCAATGGAAATTTATGTCGTTTTTAATTAATTAATCACAGATCCAGTAAGATCCAGTAAATAACTTTTTTTGAGAGAGCATGAGAGAATTTTTAGCGTATTTTTGAACAAAGTCAGCTTGATAATGTCAATGTTTGGCCACAAGATAGAAGCAACAAGGCATAGTAGGGTATAAATCGAGCAAGCATTGATAAAAAATTTGAAAATTAATGATTTTTCATCAGCATGCAGTTTTAATTTGAAATTTGCAAAACCGTTAAAAATTTAACTTTCAAAAAGCCGTTAAATTTAAGAATCTCTAAATATTCAAGAACTGCATATTAAGCTTATTTTACATGTCAATTGCTGCTGGAAAATGCGCTCAAGTCCCTCGATCACTAACACGTGATTTTATTAATTTAAATAATAAAAATTGAATGATCACTGACCACGTGACGTCACTTTCACATCGTATTTTTCACATAGGCATGAAGTTTCGCATTCTAAATTTTATTTTATTTATTTAATCGAATGGTGTTTGAACTTGCCACTCTCTACTTTTGTTGAGGGATAAAAAAGAAGGAAAACACAATTCGTCAAAGAAGGCTTGACCTTGATACTATTTTAAAGCATATTTTATCATGAAGGTGATAAAAGTACTCTTAGATATTAGTCACGCCACCAAAGCAATTGTTGAATGACGTTAATTCAAAGAGCTTTTTTTGGGGGGATTGATCATAAATTCAATTGTTACTTCAAGACATGCATGGAAGGTCAGGATGATTTAATGTGATTTTTAATTACAGAATTTTTTGTAGTAAATTGTTGAATGTATTTACGCGAGAATGATTTGGCAATTTTACCGGCAAATGAGATTAATCAGTGGTAATTAATTCAATAAACTTGATTTTTAATTTAGTTGAGAATTTAACGTATTTTTGAAATTTAAAAAAGTTGAACTGAACAGAAATGAAATTGGAGTTTCCTGAACGATTTTTATTTTATTTTTTGAATTTTAAAAATCCGTTAAAATGTTATAAATTTTACACAATTAATTTAATTAATTTTGAATATTTTCCGGTTAATAATTAATGCCAACTCTAACAGATAGTCACATCAAATTTCCATAAAACCCAGCTAAACTGCTAAACACTTTTAATTATCATAGTAAAAATGCTGACGCAAGCATGGAGCAGTAAAAGCAATAAGACATAATCATTTTAAATATAGCTTTGAATGAAAGTCCAAGAATATCGACTTGCGGAAGAGACCTGACATTCCTGACACTCAATAATTCTGTAAAAAGTCAGAGTTAATAAAATTATCATTAATTTGAGACATAAGCCAACGCATGTGGCCATGTTGATAATGAAAATTCCCGATTTATCAGTGAGCGAAAAAAATAATAACTGGAACTGATATAAGGTACGAATTGCACAATAACTTAACGCCTGATAAGAAGGCAAAAGTACATCATACGATCAAGTCACAAGATTATTTTTAATTCATGCATGATCGAAACTCCCAATTTTCTTGCTTGTGTCAAAATAATCGAAATAAGGTTTGTCATTGCTAGCTAACTGACTGTGCATTGTGTTTATTTATATCTATTGAGCGAAAAATGCAAAACTTTTAGATAAAAACATTCTCAATTGTGCTCATCTTTCACCGAACGAACGCTAATTTAAACATAAATTGCATCAATTTAATGCTACTTAAAATAAACATTTGTCAATTCCGTGCGATGCATGTGACAAGATAAAATGAGCGTGAACTAGGATGCATGGCGTGATAAATGTCAAAATACGATATCAAGACTTTACCGGTCTATTCTGACTATTTTTATATGTAGGATTTATGATTAATCTCTTTTCGTTAATCTCGGTTATTCCATCAATTGATCCATGTTCATTCGTCGTCGTCGAATTGTGGTGTGGTCTTTTACGTGATTCCATATTTTATATTTTTCACAAATTACAAAGTCTATGTCAAGATAAGTGGTGATAATAATAATATAGAATGTGAAGCTCTGTTCACATCCGACGACGAACACTTTTATTCACTAACTGACTTATTTTCTCTCTCCGAGTAACACTCTCGTCCAATATCGATTAAAGCCACGATTTATTTCGACTGAAATGTATTTGATACGGAAAATGCCGAAAATTAAATGAATCACCCACTTGACATAATAGCCACATAAGCTTGTGTGTATTAAACATTGTGAGTTGTTTATGGAATATGCTGGAAATTGTTTTCGAATTGCACCTTGATAATTGATTAACGGATTTTGAAAATTTGAACTTTAGCGGATTTTGAAAATTTGAATTTTAACGGATTTTAGAAATTTGAATTTTAACGGATTTTTGAAATTTGAATTTTAACGGATTTCTGAAATTTGAACCTTAACGGATTTTAGAAATTTGAATTTTAACGTATTTTGGAAATTTGAACCTTAACGGATTTTAAAAATTTGAATTTTAACGGATTTTGGAAATTTGAATTATAACGGAAATCTGAGCTTTAAAGTTAAAATGCATTTTTGAAAGAATAATTCGGTTCTAACACAACATAGCAGGTCATGTGCTTAGTTGCTGGAATGTGCTGTTTATGGGTCAAAATATGAGTCACCGAAAATGCATCTTATCATTACGGTATATATCGTAGCTGTTTATGAAAGGAATGTGATCACCTGAAAATGAATAATACGGAACAAAGTTTTAATGAAATATAGAACACATAAGTTTATTGTTGATAAACAAGACATTTTATATAAATTCCTGTTTCTTTTACAAAGTAATCATTTGAGTGTGAATGTCACCATTCTTGATGTGATAAGCCTGGAATAAAAAGTTCACGTTATCAGTTAAATTGTTTCAAAGTTCTTAAGAAATTGAGAAGTAAAGTAGATTATCAGTTAGAATTCTCAACATGGTTGTTTTATATATTTGGGGTTCGATTTTCTGAAGAGGGAGCTCATAAGAGCTATTCATCATAGTAAGTCTTGTAGTTAATTAGGAACTATGAATTTTACATACCTTATAGCCAGGACTAGTTATTTGTCAGATGATTCAGCAAGCATTACCTAGAAGATTTATAAATTCTCATTAATATACAGCAAGTAAACTGTAATCTTAGTTTTTAAAATGTAAGGCTTCAGATAGGAGCGAAAGACCTTAATTATACATAGTTGCTATGATGTGATCATGGTTAATCAGATGAACTATGCGTCATCATTCTAGGAAAACTTTCTTTATTAATTATTCAAATACAAACTTACCGAGTAAATTCATTTTGTAGACCCACATTACAGGTTCCACATGAAGCAGGCTTTCTGAAAGAAATTCAACAAGACCCATTAAAACCAAATCAAAATAATTTAAAAAATTTTATAAATAGCAATAGAGTAGATTAATTCAGATAGGAGCGAAAGACAAGATGCTTAGTAAGAAATCATTATTTAATCATCTGAACTATGCTGATCATCACGCTATTGTATAAAATTTAAATATTCAATTCTTATTACCTTGATATTGCTCAGAGTTCCATTAGTGTCACGGCATTAAGTAATAAGCTTTACAACCTGTAAGTAGAAAGCATACACTTTATTGTCATTTGAAGGCTTTAAAGTCGCGACAATGTGTGAAGATTTGGATATTATTCAGAATCCTTTTGGCATTAAGAAATTATACATTAAAATCATGAATTAATTCATACAAGCAAGCGTATAAAGTTCATCATAAAGGTTTGACTCGAAATAATTGAATTAACTTGATTTGTACATACCTAAAAGTTGAATGATGTGCCTTTGATGAGGCTCAAGTGATCAGCTGGCTGTGATTCTGTGATGAGAAAATAAACAAAGATTAATAAAGTGCTCATACTTAAATGGACATGGTTCTATGCAGAAACTTTTGTCAGCATCCTTTTTGGCTTTATTTTAAATCTTAAGACGTCACCATTGTATTTTATGTATGAGTAAAGTAATCATCATAGAAGGCTATGCTTTATTATTAATATTGAATTTAATAAATTACCTGGTTTATGCTGCAGCAATTCAACCAATTATGGACATTGACAGCAACCTAACAAATGATAGAAAAGGAACTAAAATTAAATATTGAAAAGTAATCAACAAAAAGTAGATTTAAATGGAAATCTTCAGCTGGCCGTTCTTATAGATTCTTCAAATTAATTCAGAACTAAGAACATTCATCATTTTTGGCATATCCATCGATACATAAATTGTATGTCTCACCTTTTTCAATTTAATTCCAGAAATAACCACAAAGTAACCTCATGGCTTGATGTATTTTCCTTGAATGAACCATCTCTTGACATCAACGTCTTCCTTCTTATTAACAGTTCTTCGCTGGATGAAATTGTTTTGTTCAACCTCAAAACCGGCAGACTCGAAAATGCTTTTGGCTTCTTCCAGTGAGAAAAAGTACGATCTAGTGCCATCTTGACGTACGTAAAAGTTTTCAGCAATTTTGTTCCCTGATTTAAATCGAAGTTGAGCCATGTCGTAGAGTCCATAGTCGCGAAACATCAAGATTCCACCTTTCTTCAACAGTCTGAATAGATTTTCAGCAACAACTTTAAACTTTTCTGGATGAATAGCTGACAATACAAAAATCATTGTAATAATGTCTACAGATTCTTCCTGAATGTTCTCAAAAATGCTCTCAGAAGTTATGTCACATTGGAAGGCTTTGATTTTGTCCTCATCATACAGTTCATTCTTTTTGACAAAGTCTACAGCACGTTGTGAGAAATCGCAGGCATAAATGAAGTAACTATTGTGTTTCTCTTCAATTAATGGAAATACCATATTGCCGACGCCGCATCCAACTTCCAGTAAGACTTTCTTTTGATCATCATTGCTTTCAGAAGATCCAGCAAGTTCTTTAAACTCACGAACCGTCCATAACCTAAAGATCCAGAAAGCATGGTTTTAATAATTTTTCAGAGTAATTTGCTTAATTAACTTACCGGTCTTTAAAGAATCTCGTCTCGTTGCGTTTATAGAACAAATCCCAGTTCTTTTGAGCTTCTTTTTCCAGCTTTTGTGCCTTAAAATCAGAAACAATGCGTGAATTCTGTTTTTCAAGCATGGACTTCATTTCTTCAGTCAATTCTGGAAGCTCTTTTAAGACTAAATTATTCACAAATTCATCTTCCATGATTTGGCAGCTTCTCTTAGCTGATTATCATTGCTTAATTTAATTAAATTAACTTTCTAGCGTCTAGAAACTATTTATAGGTGTGAACACTTTGAAGGCAGAAAATGAAAGACCGAAAAATCTCACCGTGTTCAACAAGTCGACGATGCAGGGTTAAAGCAGGGTAATTTTTGGATATCGGCATTTTTGAATCTAAAAGAACCGTTATAAGATGCAACTTCATGTCATAGAATTTTATCATTAATGACGATTTATTGTCATTTATCATAGACCAATCAGCTTATAATCATTATGACAAGTTTGTTATTATGAGTTTTAAAGAATATGTAGCAATTTGAGCTCATTAAGTGCAGTCAAAGACATGTTAGATTAACGGTCATTTAAAATTTGAATTGATCAAAAAGTGGATATCTCAAAGAGTAAATAAAATTATAATTTGAAGTTTTGCAGCTATAATTTAATTATTTTATGGCCTTAAAGTGCTTCTAAAGCACTATTTTCTTGTTTATCTGATTGAAGAGATCGCGGAGATAATTGTAAAACAATTTAATTTAATCTAATACGGATTTTAAAGGTAAAAATGACGAAAATAATTTGTTGCTTAAAATCTCATTAATGAAATTGGAATGTTTTTTAGATAAAATAATGGATACAGCATCAATTGAAGCGCCTGAAAAGGCAAATGTGGATGAGAAGGAGCCGATCAAGATAATAGAATCAGTTCCGAAAAAAGTAACAACGTCATTGGAGATTCCAGCAGATCAAACAGAAAAATCACTAATTGCACGTAAACAGTTACAGAATTTGACGAAGAAACGCAGTAAGAAGGCATCACCAGATCCATCAGATAATGAAAATAATACAGTTGTCACTGAAGCACCAAAGGAATTTGAAGTAATCTCTCCACAGCAATCGACAACGAAGCAAGAAGTTTTTCCAGAGATTCTATATGATGGCAAGCCTACAATGCCTAATTTAAGCAGCGCAATCATATCAAAAGAGGAGCTGGAAGATGAAATTCGTAAAAAGATTGGAAAATCAGATACACAGCAAGCTGTAATTAAGAAAAGTACAAGTTATGATATAGGAGCAATTGAAATTCCACAAGAATTAATTTTATCGGAAATAAATACATCAACTGGATCCAAGGATACCGACAGTCAATCCAGTCAATTAGATGAACAGCAATTGATTGACATTTTAGAAGGAAAGGATGATCAGCACGAAGACGTAGGACAGATAATTGAAGTAATTGGCGAAAATGGAATGTTTGTTGTTAAGGATAATAAGGACGATCAAATGACAAGCTATGAGATAATATCGACAGAGGATGAAAAGATGCAATCGACTAAACAGAAACTGCTTGAAAGGGAAATTGCAATGAGACAGATTGCAAGTATGCCGACAAGAAAAAATAGAAAATTAAAGCAAATAACACATCCAACAACATCGTCAGTTGCAGCACAGAGACAATCGTTGGTTCAGTCATTAGCAATGGACTGGAATGATGATGATAAAGGAGAGGAAGTAATATTAGAATTAGAGAATGTTGAGGAAGGAGACAATGAGCCAAAAATAAAGATTCTAAATATGACAATTTTAAATGAATCAGCTGAAGAAATAACGTCACCGACACAGCTAAAATCATCGCCAAAATTATTACAACTTCCAGTTTATAAAAACGAACCAAAAATCCTCAACAAAAATGCTCCAAAAAATATCGCCCCTAAAATCCTAAATGTTAATGCTCCAAAATTGCCTGCAGAAGAACCAAAACGAGTCATAAAGAAAAAGACTATTTGGGATCCATCCGTTGCTTCTACATCCCAATCACCAACTCCACCAGTAATGATTGAGAAGAAGGCAACACCAAATAAATTGCCAATAAGCCTCCCATCCACAATAACCATCAAGAAGCTCACAAAAGAATCGTTGGCTAAGAATGCAGCAAATATAGCTGAAAAAGAGCAGCAGCAGCAGCAACAACAAACACCTGGCAGGAAAGGCAAGAAGAAATCAGAGATTGATAAGCTATTCCAAGATGAAGGAGCTGTCAACATGATTTACAGCTTAGAACGACAAAATAATAATCGGGATGTGCCTGAAATTGAAGTGAATGTTGATCAAAAATCAATGATTGACAAGTCAGAAGAAAAGACAAAATTAATGGCTAAAGCTAAGACTATAAAGCAGACGATAATGAAGCAGTCAACATCCCCGCCAGAGACAAAAGTAACGCCTGTACGACCACAACGAATTAAGCGTGATTTAACGCCAAGTAAATCCGAAAGTGACAGTTCATCAGAGAAGAAAGGCACACCAGAAAAGACTGAAAAAACCGTAATAATCACAAAAGCTCAAAAGACTCCAGTTGTTGGACGAAAAAGAAAAGTTGATGATTCTTGGGATTTTGTTAGAAAGGCACAGACAACGTGCGATGATGCTATGATTATTCGACGTCATTCAAACTCATCCTATTCGAGTTCAGCACCAACTAGTCCCAGAAGATTAAGTTTGGATGCTGAAGACACTGGTAAATTTAAGGAGGAAAGGAATGGATTTAGATTTACAAAGCCTCAAGAAAAATCACCGGAAATACAAAAAGATTTGAAGAGTTGTGTTGGTGGTCTTGTTGAGGAACTCAGAAATACACTGTCTACTAAACTCGGTAAAGGAAAAGCGATGGCTGAAAAGTCACCAAAAGGAAGGAAACGTACTGCTGCTGCCAATAACAATAATAATCAAGAAAAGGAATCTCCACCAACAAAACAGCGTGTTAGTGAACGTCGATCCAACGGAACTGAGAAGGAATTCAAAATAATTAAGGAAGATGCTGTTACTCATATCGTCCTGACTGCTAATCCACTCACAATCACTTTGTTGGGTGAAATTAAGACACTATTAGGTCATTTAGAAACAGACGAGAGCTGTAAAGTCGTTCTAATCACATCAACTGAAAACTTTTCACATGGTCTGGATTATTCGACGCTCATTCAGACTACTATCGACAAACGGAAGCAAGCAGCTAGCGATTTAGTCACCGCAGTCAAGTAAGCTTTGAATTTTACTTGCTATACATTTTAACGGACTTTTTAAATTTAAAAATCTTTTGTCAAAAAATTTATTCAAATTTTTGAAAACCGTTAATTTTTTGAATTTCAAAAAGTCGTTAAAAATTCAAATCTCAAAAAGTCGTTAAACCCCTTTTCTTTCCAGAAACTTTTTCATATTCTTGGCAGCGTTTCCAAAGGTGATTGTGTGTGGACTGAAAGGAATGGTGTCGGGCATTGCTGTGTCTATGCTTCCATTATTCGATGTGGTTATCGCTGAGTCGTCCACAAAGTTCTCATTACCTCATGGAATGATTGGCTCAAATGTAGAAGGAATTTCAATATTACAAGCTAGTAATAAGATCAATGCCAATATTGTGAGTGTGTAAAGTTTAAATTAAACATGCTTAAATATTGATAAAATCTATTTTTATTTGTTTAGATTACCGAACTCTTCTATATGAATGAAATATTGAATGTTACATCAGCATTTAACTATGGATTAGTATCAAAAATTGTTCCTAACAATATGGAAAGTAATGCAAAAGAGATTTGTAAGAAAATGTCAACGCTTTCAAGTCAAGTAAGTGTCTAATACTACCAATCGACTACTGTCTCCTTCCTCAAGCAGTGTGCCTTATAAAATAGCTCATTATAAAATAATTCCTCGACATTTTCCTCTATGTCAGTTTCCTCGATATAATATCGACAATCGTCAGTGAAATTACACGTACATCTCTGAAATATGAAGCCATAATCAGTTCTGGCTAGTCCGCAAAATTCATCCGTATTGCATTTCCTTAAATCTGCACATTCAAAGTAATCGAATGCTTTAAATAATTTCTCATTTTCTGGCACACTTTGTCCTTCACGTGAATGATGTCTCCAATAGACTGGATGTTTATTACATCCACATAGCAATTTTGTGGATATATTCTTAATTTGATTGATGTAATAGAATTTAGTAATCTCCAAAGCTTTTCCTCCTGCCTCACATTCTGGTAATTCATTGATCAGTTCCTTAACTGGTACACAAAATTTCATTTGTGTTCTTGTGTTGATCAACAAGCTTCTGGTATCATTTTCATATGTTGCAGGACAGAATGTTCTCTCAGGACACAAACATAGCTTTTCGACAACATTTTTGCCATAATATGGCTTGTAAACTATGTTGCAAACATCAAATCGCCCACAAATGTCGACAGATTCTTCATCTGAATTGTCTGCTAATTCACTTCCATAAACCATATTGCAAAAGATCACAATAATTAATAAATAATTTATATTTCCCATTTTTCTTAATGGAACTAATTTTTAAATATGACACTCGACGACTGATTTCGAAAATAAAGTGTTCTCAAGACGTGAAAATTACTTTTTCTAATAGCTGAAAATTTTCTCACTTCTCTCATGAAAAAATGAATATTTTTCTTTCTATTTTTAAATGTTTTTGTGTATAAACGTTGTCGAACATGCTTTTACTGCAGAAATATTGGGAATTGCCTTATGATTATAACGGCTTATGCACAATTCACGAGAATATTATCTTTGAAAATTTAACGAATTTTAATTATTCAAAATGTATGCTTTTTGAAATTCTACAAAACCGTTAAAAATTTGAATTCAAAAAACCGTTAAAATATTTAAATTCTACAAAATCGTTAAAATATTTGAATTTTACAAAACCGTTAAAATATTTGAATTCTACAAAACCGTTAAAAATTTGAATTTTACAAAACCGTTAAAATATTTGAATCTTACAAAACCGTTAAAAATTTGAATTTTCTTATAATTTCGACAAAGTGAATGCAAAATTAACTCTTTTATAAAACGACACCAGGAAATTATTACCGGACCTATAATACTTTTGTTTATGTTGCGAAGTCGATTATTTTGATATCTGTACTTTTTTATATTTCATTAAAACAGGCATTGGAATCAACAAAGAATATTTTAACGGAAGAGTTTCTCTCGTCGATCGATCAACATTTATCGAAGGAAGTCAAAATATTGCAACAGCAATGGATAAGTGCAGAATGTCAAGAAAAATTCAAAAAGTATTCATCGACTGGATCTTGGTAAACGAAAAAAGAATTGACGAAATGTTTTAAAGAAATTCGGATTAATTAATTAATTTTTTACTTATGTCTGTTAATTTGAAATACTTTTAGTCTAGACATTTTTTTTCACCTTTTTATGTTAGTTAAGTTTACATAAAATAATTAAGAGAGAAAAGTTTGAGTTATAAATTTTTTTGACCTTTCATTGTCTTTATTATAAACAAACTTCCAAATGTTTCTTGAATCATGATTCATGATTAATTCTTCTTCATTAAACAAAGCAATATATTGTTATTCTTTCCTATAAAAACTTAGTTAATTATAAATGGATACAAATTTTGTCATTTTATAAAACAGATGGTACATATAAATATATTTGAATATGTTCAATAAATTGAGTTAAAATTAAACTTTAATTAATGTTTGGTATTACTGTCAGCAGATAGTCACGTTGATCTAGCAAATTTTTAGGAATGTTGTCTTCTAGCACACTTCTTGGAAGACCTGTCAATGTCAACATTGTCTCAAGCAAGTCCAGCCCGTTCATTATTTCCATCGATAGCTCGTGCTTTGAACTGTTGAATATAATTAAAAATAATTATCTGTAATTAAAAGTTTATGCCGTGTTATTACCTCAAATTAAACTCAAGCATTTCAAACAAGCATGTCCCAAATAAATCGATAAAGTCCATTAAATAATTATTCTCATAAAACTGTCTCAAAAGTGTAATTAAGCCAAGCATGAACACGTGTCCATCAATATATCTGTTGCTATGAATAATGTCAACTATGTTCTTTCGATGCTTCATTAACGCTGAGCCATTTATGCTGCTTGTCTTGTTGAATTTGAGGAGATTTTTGCCAAACACAAGTCGATTTAAATTTGTTAAAACGAAAATGACGATAAAGTTTAGGAATTCGTTCGAGTTTTTAGTCATTTTGATGTAGACTTTTTCTAGAGGATTGTAAAGACCGACCATCTCTAAATGCTTGTTTACTTCCAAGAGTAATTCAGCACTTGGCTTAGGTTTATTGTTGTCGATTTCATGGCACTTCAATTCATACAATAGAGCGCTGAATAAAAGGAGATGAATAATATTTGATTAAATAAAATAACGGTAAACTATTTTTCAAAAAATAACGGTCAAATATTTTTCAAAAAATAACGGTCAACTAATTTTCAAAAAAAATTCAAAATTTTGAATTTTTTTTTGGCGGTAATTTTCAAATATTTTTTGATCGTTATTTTTTCATTATTCAATTTGACTTTTTAAAGGCACAGTTAGATCATTTAATAAAATGTCAACTAAAAAGTCAGACTTACTCGTTAAAGGCACTTAAGGAATTCACCAAATTTCTACAATTGATCCTTGATGACGTTACTAGTTCATGAGCAATGTGGCTCCTCCAAATAGCTTTCTGTCCCATTGATAAGATTTGAGGCAGGATATTTGGAAGTCCTTTGCTGCATTTATTTATATATGGCTGATAATGCTTGAAAGGATTCTCAACTTTACTTTTGTCTTTCACATTCAACTTTCTGGTTTCAAAATCAGTCTTGAATTTTTGTAGAAAGTCTGTCCATTGCTTTTCCTTTAATACTTGCTTCAACAGCATTTTATGGATGTTTTCAAGATCATCAGATATCATGTATGAATATAATTTGTCGATTCCAACAAGTCCATGAACATCAACAGAGTTGAAAAGTAAATTTGTGAATTTTTGATCGACAATTTCTTGATGACTTTTTACGTCGTACCAGGATGTCAGGAGATCCACATAGATTGTTGTCTTTGGGTCTGTAATTTTGAGAATTTCTCGAGCTAATCTTCCAATGAATGTCAAGGATGCGTCATTTGAAAGAGACGGAAATGTTGGAATTGGAATTGAATCACTTTGGAACTTGCTGAATTGCAGCTTCTTCTTTTTAAACGTGTTACATTCCTGCTCAACATTGTAATTAATTATTCTCATAATTTCTTCCTTCCAAATCAATAAGCCACTGATATTCAGGTAGTCTTGGACATACTCAAATGTGCTACGAAGCCCTCTAATGATCTTTGCAAGATTATTAAGCTTTTCGACCAGCAACAATTCTTTTGAGTTCTTCTGTTGCTTCTCATTAAATTGTAAGACTTCATTTAATGCTTCAGCAACATGCTTGACTAATTCCTTCCTTATACCATCTTCCAATAGCTGTTTTGGATCTAATTCAATGACACCAACGAGAGTTGTTTCCATTGCCATAATTCCGTCCGTAAACACTGAAATATTAAATGTCAGCATGGCTATATTTTGACGAATGCTCAGCTGTGCAAATTCCTTGACTTTATCTTTTTCCAGCTTCTCTGGAAGTTCCTTTAAATGATTTGTTTGCAGCTCAATTATTGACCGTAATAAATTGAATATTGAATGTGGAATAATTTGAACAATTCTTCTGACATACTTGACCAGTTCATTGCTGTAATATCGTGTTATGCTGACAAACTCTTCAGCACCACCAAACTGATTGATTCTCATTAAAGGAATTTCTAATGCTGTTGCTAGCTTGATGAACAAAGTTCTTAATTTAATTAAAATATTTGGTGTCTTTTGCAGACTGTTATGGATGATTGGAGTAAAATCTTCAATTAAATACCAAGCATAACTAAAGTCACCAATAGCTTGCAGATCCACAAGAATTGTGTCTTTTATATTTAACAAATAAATCATGCTGTTGAGTAAGGAAATGGTTTCATCGAGTCGCTGCTTTGCGTGAGCATATGACGAGAAATTGTGATATTCTTGGACTTCCGAAAAAGCCTCAATCATTTGCACTAACTTCTTTTCAACAATTCTTGGTTTTTGCTTCAATTCAAGTGATTCAATCTCTTTAGATATATCCTCAAACCACGTCTGGAGCTTCTCATTTTTCTCAATTTTTAGGAATGTTGAAGCTTGACCAGAAAAGAACATTTTTAGTTCCGTTAACTTTTCAATTGCATCATTTTTAAAATTATTCCATTTAGACTCTTTATTCTCAAGTAAATCTGTTGCTATTTCCTTAACAATAAGTTCCAATTGACTTATATTAAGGATTAAATCATATTGATCATTAACATTGAAATTCTGCGAGTTCCTTACTAAATCACAAATATTCTTAGACTTTTTAGTAAAAATATTTGAGCTGTTAAGGATCCACCAGCGTGCTGAGAAGTTGCATTCTCGAATGACTTTGACAATCTTTTCTAAATTTTTTAATAGAAATTCCTCCTTCAATACTCCTTCCTTTAATAAGCCACGAGTAGACTCAATCATTCTCTTCATAGTCTGTTGATTCTTAACTGTTATTTCTTTGATAATCTGTGGCTCAAGGATCTTAACAAGTGCTGTTTTTGCAGCTTTGTATCCATCCCAAGCATCAAAAAGATTCACAGTCAATCCCATATAAATTGAAATGATCCAGTTATTGTAGTAAAATTTATCACAAATTTCTCTCATCCTTGAATGTTGATTCATGAGAGTATCGGGTTGGAAATAAAGGCATGCAAAGAGCATTGATGACTGTGTGGATAAAGCAATTGTTCGATGTTCTGGTGCTGGAAATTTCTGCATTTGATGATAAATGTCTTCAGACTTTAATGTTTCAATCACATTACTGACGAAATTTTCGTCTAAAGGCACTCGAGCGAAGTAATTCTCAGGATATCCGCTAGTTGAACATGATGGCTGGAAATGGATTGTATTTCCCGTATTTTGTGGATTATAGCTTGTAGATCTACAGAATTTACAAACATCATCAATTGATGAGTCTGAGTTTTGTGAATGATATCTATAGTATCCAATAAGAAGCCTCTCACGTATTTCTCCAGGAATAAAAACATCCAGAATGATTAGCATAACAGCATAGAGATACAGAGATTCACAAATCAATTGTCGTCCTTCCTCATCTTGAAATATTGAATCCAGTGTAGTTTGTATGTACCCTCCTTCATTTACATCATTAATAAAATGGTTCAAGTTAATGCCATACTCATAAACACTCTCAAATGCCAGATAGAACCTTAATAAGATCCGAGAAAAACTGTCACGAATAAATTCATCCAATTCCGTAAGATGCTCATCATTTTCAATCTTTCTTTCCTGTGATTCTATTATTCGAAAGTATCTAGATATAAAGTATGCAGTCATTAGTTAATTTACTAGGCTATAAATTGATTAAAAATTTAATTTACTTAAAATCCATAATAATCTCGTCGTATTTCTTGCTATCACTGACTTGGAACTCATTTGGAATGATCTGTGAGATCTTTAAAAGCTCAGAGATAATTGCATTACCAATACTCGTGAATTCCAGTACCTTCTCCATGTTAATTTAGTTAATTTTTGAATTTAAACATTTGAAATATTTTTTAGCAAATTCAATGTTTACACTTTGCAGGGTTCGCTGTCTAGACTTGTCTGTCTGACTGCATTTTTGTTTTTAGCTATAACTCACAAACTAAAGAGTGTTGAATAGTACAAGCTATTTTCAACTACTAATTATAAATCACTTGAACAAAAAGGTATCTTCTAATAAATAATCAGTGCTTAATTAAAGCAGAGTCTATGAAAACAAAAAAAAGTTGTAACGGTCATTTGAAATTTGAACTGTTCACAAAAAAATAAGTAAATAAGAAAAAACAAGAAAAATTGATTATCAATTAAAATCATCATAAATCGTGTTTCTAGGTATTAATTAAGCATATAAATCTATGGAAAACGAGCAACAAAACATGGAAAGCTCAGAAAAGCTGGACAATAAGAAGACAGAGCTTTCCAAGGAGAAATATTTCGAGGTATGATGTGTACCTTTTTGTTTTGTTTGGAAGTGAAAATTTGCATAATTTTTTTTAATGCTCATTTCACGGTTTATAGACATTGTCGCTTATTGACGAATTATGCAAGCATTTCTTACAATTTCTCTTGTTCAAATTCATGCCTTACGCAACTTCCAGTAACGTTTAATTGTTTTCAATGTCAAATTCATTAATTCAAGCTTCCTTTGTGCCTCTTACATACAGCTCCTTCAAGAATGGATTAATCTACAAAATGCATTTAGGGCAATGACTTATTTTCCCTTACTTAATCAACCACTGTTAAACACTGGAACTGAAAGTACTCAAAATCAGTCAAGACCACAAAACACTAATCAGCAGTTGTTAGGAAGTAGACGATGGTTTGATACAGCCAGAGCTGAGGAAGTAATCCGTGTGAATGGTGGATATGACTTAGTTATTAGTCCACTGTACAAAAGATTCTTAGCAGAAGTACTTGACTGCATAATTTTATTCGTCATTAAGATCGTCGTGCTCGTTATCTTGATTGATTTATTTGATGTGAATATAACGCTAGATTTAGACATCACAGACATAAAGGATATGAAGTTTCTAGAGGATGATTACTCACAATTATTGAATCTGAGCAGTGAATTCATTGTTCTTGAAATTATCACTAAACTCATTTCATGTTTCTATGAGGCAATCTTCTATAATAAGTTTGGTGCTACGGTTGGCAAATTGGTACTTGGCATTAAAGTAATTCACGCAGAAGCTGTCATTCCTCTAGAACAACAAGTTAATCATTCGTAAGTTACTTCATTTTCGGTCTAGACTCATTAAAATTAACTTTTCTTAAATTATAGACAAGGCATTCGCGCATTGATCTTTCCAGCAACAAATTTGACGTTTGTGAGTATAAACCAGTGTTGTCCAACCTGTGTTCCGCGGCACACTAGCTACCATAAAGGTGTGCCGTGACTCAAAAAAGGTTGGGCAACACTGGTATAAACTGTAAATTTTAGACAGTTAAAGACTTGACTAATCTTATTGCAGTTCCGCGCATTGATGAGGTCCTTTGCCAAGAATCTGATGGTCACGTTGCTATTTCCAGTGTACTTCATGCTGTTCTTCTATAAATATAATCAGTTGATTTACGACATGGTCTGTAAAAGCGTAGTCGTTGAGTATAATCCAAATCCGACGTTGAGACGCAGGAACTAAGCTATTCATGCGATAATCATCTTGTACCAAAAAAACAAACACGAAACGAAGAATAAATTTCCATGCATTTTTACTACATTATATTTATCCACGAATCCATGAGACTATTTATTAGAACTAATAGGTTATTCAACTTTCCTTACAGATTGGTTTAGGCAATTTTATCGTGTCCTCAAAGAAGTATTTGTTGAACTTTTTAAATCCATATCGCTTTTCTGGATCTTTTTTGCTGTTTGATGGTTTCAAAGTTCCCATTAATCCAGCTTTATGTGCCATAGTCACCATTGTTCCAATCTTCTTCTGTTGTCTCTTACATAATCCAGTAACACGTCTAGGCAGCATACATCCATCACTTCTGACATATTGGGAGAGTATAAGCACGTCTGTATGTTTTATATCAAGTCCTAATGAACATTCTGGGCAGAATCTCTCGCCGTTTTTCGCACATTCCTTTATTTGAGGAACTAATAGCTGTTCATGGCCTGATTCTACTGTCTTGCCACGAACTGTAATTACATCTTTTTCCTGAGTAATTTCGACTAAAAAATGTGAAAATTGTTTAACTTTAATTTTAATGGAATTTACGTACTAATATTGTCTTACTTTGTTTTATTCTTGTAGCTGGCGTTGTGAACAATGCTCTTGCAATCGAATGTCCCCAAATACTCTGTCTAAATACGATATTTTTAATTAAAGAGTTCATAATAAAAATAAAAACTCAAAATCAGCCGTCTTCACATTAAATTGGTCCCCTCAGAAAAATCCGTTATTTTCAAATTTGAAAATTAGTCCCCTCAGAAAATAACGAAGAATTTGAATTTAGCAAAAACACATTTTAACGGAAAAATTCAATATTTTAAGTATTATGCCTGAAAAACTGATGAATGACAATTAAAAATGCAGGAATTTACTTTGAAATAGGTATTCAAAATTTGTTTATTTTCAGAAAATCATCTTTAAAACAAGTTACTTCAAACAAAAGGCTTTTTTGTGCTTTAATTCACTTAATAACTTTCACTGGCGTTGAACATAAATTACAATATAATTCATTCGTGAGAAAGAAACAAAAAAAAAATTTTTTTAAATGAATTCCTTATTGAGATCAGAAAAAATGATAATTATTAAAATTTCAAAAACGTCTAAGAATTTTCAATCAAGACAAAAAAAAGAATTAATTAATTAGATAATAAGGAAACGTGAAGGATAAATTGTTTGTTAATTGCACTCGAAAAAAAAAGTTTTTTAAATATAAATTATCGATTAAATTTAATTAAATTGTCAAAATAATTCACAAAAAAAGAGAAAAAAAATTAATTAAAGATCCAGAAAACGTGCAACGAAATTTACAGAAAGCGCCTGAGTTAACAATATTAATTATTTTATTCGTTGCACATCTCTCATGCCTAAATTAAATGCATTTTCTTGAGCTTTTAAATTCCATTTAATTTTCTAAAAATTAATTTGCAGTTTTTTCATTCATTATTAAATGTTATAATGGTGGATTTCCTTCCTTAATTACAAATAAAAGCTTAATTAAATTAACTCAAAATTCAATTTATGAGAAATGCTAATTCCTTATTACATAATTACCAACTATTTCTTCAATTTCTATTTAATTTACATGTTTCTGAAGAAATTGCACAAATCATTAGATTACTATATTCAGAAGTACGGATTGAACTCGCTCTTGAATATCCTCTTGTATATGAACAAAAAAAAATTGTGTGTCCTTTAAGGACGATAGATAATAAATCTAGAAATATCACGAAAAGTGTGTATAAACAAAAAATAATAATAATTTTTTTAATCAATATGCATCAGCAGCTAGGAACATGTGTCAATAATATTTTATGGTAATAGACAATGGAAGACGTTCAGGTGATCTTGCTTTTAAAACCGAATGGAAAATCTGAGATGACCTTATAAGCTTTGATAACTATAGCTCGGGTACCAAGAGATGGGGTGCCAATATGTAGGGTGCACCCTGCAGTCAGAAAGAAATTGGACGATTTGCGTTTACTCTGACAGACAAATGATGTCGTCAACCTAGTCCTTATCAGTAAATCTTTTAAAAGAATTCCAGTTGACGTCCATGTACTTAGACACTGCTTTGGACTTTGTCAATCTCATCATGCAGTCTAATACGATATTAAAGAGGATTGGTGCTTGACATCTGGGGTCGGTTTCTCGAGCAAACCCTAGGGTATATCCCAGCTAATTTCTTTAGTATGACAAGGGTATACTCGAGAAACTGGGACCTGAACCCACTTTAATTTCGAGTTTAAGAAGATTGGCATCTTGGTAGAGCTCTTTAATGATGTCAACAAAGAGCAGGTAAAGATGACTGTTAAGTTCTTTACACTCCTCACTTATACTTAAGTTGTTTGTACAGGACTTTCCCTAATGATAGTCGGCAAGGCTTGTTTGCTATGCAAAGTACAGTCCTGGATGGAAGAAATCCTCCTCAACACCATGCTAAGGGTATTTTAATGTCGAAAAAAGTCAATATAGTCAAAAAATTTAACGGGTTTTTAAAATTCAAACAGAAAAATAACGATTTTTTATAAATTGATGGAATTCTAAAGCGCAAACTTAATCGTGACAATTTTTCAAATGCCCTGAATTTCTTGAATGACTGATACCAAATTTAGCTATCCTTGCTGTTAAACCATACGATTTCATGCGAAAACAATTTTCAAACCCTTCAAAATCCTCCATAAATTTTCCTGAACTGCTGATGCACCTCGATCACATTTTTATAAAATTGTAAATTTTCCTTTCTTTAACTTAAAGACATTCCTTAGAGAATTTTTGAAATGCTCTCGATTAATTTAATTTAATTAATGATAATATATCAATATTTGTACATATCTCTCTTAACATCATTATGGCTCTTATAGTATCTTCTAAATATTTTTATTTTATTTTCCTTTCATGAGATGAGTTTTTGTTTTGTTTTTTTTTCTTTTCTGATGAAAAATAGTCGACAAAAAAAAAAGAGTTTTGTGAAGCAGTTCAATGAACAATCAGTCTGTTAGATCGTGTAAAATAGTAATATTAAAAGAGAACAAATCCACATTAATTTCTATTATTGAAATAATAAGGCACATTGTGGTCAACCATTGAAATCGTATCTAATAAATCTTATCTATAACAATTATTTTTTAGTTTGGGGATCATTCAGTAATGACGTCTAGCATAGGGAAGGGTCTAGAAATGCTTGACAATTCCAAAAAAATTTTGTTTCAAAAATTTAGTGACAATAAGGACGTGGCAGGGTAGGACGACCTAGACAGGGGTCATTCAAAAATTACGTAACGGTCAAGGACTCAAAATTTTGTTGGAGAGGTAAAAATAGCCAAAAAATACAAAAATCTAGCTACAGGATCTAAAAAAAATCCCAATATATTATAGACGTCATTAACAAACAAACCCCATTGTGGAAGCACAAAATTTCAGTTACTTATTGAGAAGTAGCCACAATATGCTGTGGCATTGATGGAACAACATTATTATTATTCATGGTTGGTGCGATTGCAATTTGAGCCGCTGATGATGCAGGCGATGTGATTAGTGGAATCGGAAATTTACATTCTTTAGGCATATAGCACTCGTGTGTCATTTTCATGTGATTCTTCATCTTATCCGGCCGTGAAAATTCTTTACGGCAAACGGGACATGGAAAAACTGTAAATAAATAAATAAAAAAAAATTATTTTTAGCATCTGATTGTTTTTATATCCAGAAATAATTCTCAGTTACCTTTCCGTTGTGTACCCTCGTGATACAGAAATGCATGCCGTTGGAAGCTGTATTTATTTTTAAATGTCTTTTGAACATTCTCCTTTAAACATTCTGTGCATTGGTACACGCCATCTTGAATGCTCGCATATCTAAAGAGATTTAGTCCACGTACTGACATTTCCGTTAATGTCAGTGCCTGATCATCCGGTGATTGATTTTTCCTCCTAATTCGTCGTCTTACTGTTTTCTGACCTGATGTAGGTGATGCTAAAATTGAGCTATTGCTACTTGGCGTCTCCGTTGTCGACGTGAGAGACTTGAAATTTGCTATTATTATTGGCGATGCATTTATAGATCCATTATCATGTTTAATCCACCTTGAAATGTTCTGCATTTGATTTCTATCGACACCAACATCCGATTCAATGGCATCATTCTTTAATTGAAAGTTATTCGTTGCAGACGCTAAGCTACTACTTGTATTTATTTGCGATGCAAAGCCACTAACTCGAATTTGTGGCTTTGGAGTCATTTCCGTGACATTAATATCATTCATTTCCATTGGTTCCGTTTTAGGAATTAGTAGACCGTCTGAAAGGAAATTATGAGATTTAGCAAGGTAAGTTTATTGTTTTTTTATACGGTAGATGAATATTTGAATCAGGAAAGACATTTCGAAGAAGTATGGACCGAATTTGATAAACTTTAATTAAAACTGCACACATTAATAACGGTCATTTTTAAAATTTTCAAAAATACTCGAATTGTAACGGATTTTTCAAATTTGAAAAACATACAAATTCAAATTATTTTTTAAATCGAGAACCATACAAATTCTAACGGTTATTTTTCAAATTTTTGAAAACCATACAAATTCAAATTATTTTTAAATTAAGAACCATACAAATTCTAACGGTTATTTTTCAAATTTTTGAAAACCTTACAAACTGTAATTTTGAAAACATTTGTAAGGTTCTCACAAATTTAAAAAATAACTGTTACAAGTCCAATTTTTAAAGAATTTTTCACAAAAATCTAAAATAGGACAAAATAAAGCATCAAAAAGTTGAAATAAAAGTCAAATATATATTTTAGATACATTATAATTTGATGTAATGTATTAATGAATTTTTATTGAGATGAAAATTTTTCAATTTTTTTAAATAAAAGTTACAAAAATTTTTTTAAGAATGAAATTTCATTTTTCGTCTCGTTTTTCACGCAAAATAAAAAGAAAATAATAAAAATGAACAAAAAAAACTAGGTAAAATAATAAAAACAACAACAATTTTTCTTTATTCATACCGCAATTGTGGGATTGAGATAAATTAAAAAATCATAATTTTGTATTATCTTTGTGTGAAAAATGCTTGCATTATAATATATAAAGAGTTCATTTATTAATCATTAATTGGGTTTTATTTTGATTTTTGGTTTAAGAAAGAATTTGTTTTTTTTTGTTTAATTAAATGAAAAAATACTAAGTTATGTAACCTGAAGAATTACCAACATGTTGGAATATCTCTAAACTAACGTGCTAATTATTATTTATTTTTACTCAGTTTTTTAACTTCCTCATAACACATTTTCTATTCATATTTCTCTTTTCATATTTTTTTATCTGCTAAACTAAAATTGCACTTTAAGTTAGTAAGTTATTCTAGTGTGAATAGTGTGTGAATATTTCTTTGCATCCTTTATTAAAATTATTATATATCTTTTTTTTTATTCATTATATTTCTCAACGTGCCCATAAATTAAATTAACTAAAAAAATTGTAAGAAAAATCGTGAGGAGAAATTTTTACAAAATTAAATTAGAATTAAATTAAAAAAATCGAAAGGGGATGTTGGATTCAAATAAGAGATATTTGTTAATAGCCTGATGATGATTGTCGTGCAAATGTGTGGGATTTGTGATGAAATTAAATGACAGTTTAATCAAATTTTTGAATTTTCAACGGTTTTAAAAAATTTGAATTTTCGACTTTTTTGTTGGTTTCAAATTTTTGAAAACCGTTAAAAATTCAAAATTTAGAAAACCGTTGAAAACTGTCATTTAATTTCATCACAAATTTCAAATTGATTCTAAACTATCGACCTTCAGTCTTAACAGTAAATGATTTTCTAAAAAATAATCAAGTGATTTCTGACAAGGCTTGATCATTAAGAATATGAAAACTGAATATTCGATGAGCTAATGTATGAATCTGAAGGATAATCGATAGTTTAAGATCAACTGACAATTGCCGAGAAAGTTGGAGCTGCATTTTTTGAAAATACAAGTCATCCAACACAAAAATTGTAGAATCCTACATCCGTAAACTAGAATAATCTTACTAAAATCAAACGACTAAGATAAGTAATTAGATTGTGCATTTTTAAGATGATCAATTTTCGTCAAAAAAATTAAATTAATATAATTATTTAATAAAACATAAAATAAAAATTGTGCATGTGTCACATAGGTATACATATACAATAAAACTTATAAAGTACACATGCAACTCTTTTTACGGGAAGATATGATTGATTTTCTTGATTTTTTTAATGCTTTCACCATCGCCGATTTACAAGTTTGATGAAACATAAAAAAATTTTGTTACCATTAACTAGCTTTTAAAATTATTAATAAAATTAATTAATATTATCATCAGTTTTTTTTGATTATTTTATAATATTGCAACAACTTTTGATTTTTTTATTAATTGAATAAAAAAAATTTTTCATCCACATTTTCCACATTTCGGTTCCTCACCTTAACTAAATATATTTCAAATCAATATAAGTAAATTTTTTTTCTTCGTCAAAAAATCAATTATCATCTAATAGAACTCCTTCATTCAGCTTATTATTTGAACATACACTTACAACATAGTCAAACGTGTCTGCATATATTCAAAATCAAAATTTTTTATATAAAACACTAACTACACTAATTACTTTCTCTGTGAACTTGCTCCTAAATGTATATTAATGTTAATTAATTATTAATTTTATTATTATGCATGAATCAGTTAAATTTGGATCAGACTTTAAAGTTAAATTTTTAGTTTTTCATCATCTTTTTTGCATACTTTCTTTTTTGACACAATTTTATTGAATTAAGGCATTTCCTTGTGAATTATGTAAGGCCTCGAGTTTTCCATTAATCTATGATATTATGCTGTATGTGTGTGTGTGTGTGTGTATGTATGTGCTTATGATAATGAAATTAATCTTTGTTTTAAATATATATTTTTAAAGTGCACAGAAGATTACTCCCTAAAAATTATATTTTTAAAAAATTTTCAATTTTTTAGTACGGATTTTGATTTTTCTCATTATCTCTCAAGAATTTTACAATATGGGGGAGGCCTGTGCATCATCTATGTCAATTGTCTACAAGTATATTTACATCTTTTCATACAAACAAGATTGGACTTTATGAAATTTCTGAAAAATTTGACCGTTAAATAAAAATTTGAATTTTTTTGAACTTTAATTTTGAACTTTGGATAAAATTCAAAATATTTTTAGTCGTTAAATTTTTCAATGCTTTTTCTGTCTTTTTCTCTTATTTTGGCACAATTATTGAGTGTTATACCGTTTGCTCATTACTATTACATTTAACAATGCATAGTAAGCATGTAAAACGCCTTTAAAGTGCTTAGAAAGATGAAAATTTACCAAAATTAGATTTAAAAAAAGTATTACGTGAAGTTGGCTGACGTTTGGTTTAAAAATTCAAACTTTTAACGGTCAATAATTTTAAATCATTCAAATTTTATAACGGTCATCATTCTTGTAATGAAAAGATAAAGATATACTGAAGAAAATTAAGCATAATCAGAAGACACGAGGGCACCACCCAAAGAATGAAAGTTTTTACTTATAGATTAAGAAAATTGTTGTACTAATAGAGCCATGTCAACGGCTCTACCATGATCATTAAAAATATATGAATTTATATAATATAAGACAAAAAATACCCATTTTATGTTCTTTCCTAGCAATTAAAATTGCAGTGGAAAAAAGGAATGATTGATTTATATAAAAAAAATTTAGTCATAATCATCAATAAAATCATAAAACAAAAAATATGATACTTTTAGATCTCGTTGGGATTTGATTTTCTAGATTCATTTTTCATTTGAATTGAAGGTAGATTTTTTTTTGAAATCATAAATTATCATCATAAAGTATATGAAAAAAAATATATAAAATTCTTTTGGACATGCGCATCACATAAAATTTCATTGACTGGTAGTTGATAAGGTGGGCGTTACAACTAGTGGTGGTTGAGATGCATCACTTTGTTCGTTCTGCTGCTGTTGATGTTCCAACTTGTGTATGATCTTGACATGCGCTGTCATATTGTCCTTTCGCGTAAACTCTTTGAAGCAGAAAGGACATGGATACACTTTAACATTCCGTTTATGTGATGTCACGTAATGACGACAGAAGTTACTTATGTGAGTGTAGACGCGTGAACACACTTTGCAACGATATACATGATCAGCTTCTTTGGTACAAAAATCACGAACGGATCCTTCGGAATCATCAATTGCATATTTATTGGTTCGATTATCTTGAATCAACGGCTCCACTTTCAATTGTGGATCATTGCTGTTGGGCGTTGATATCGGTGATATTTGGGATGGTGTTGTGGGCATTAGTTGCTTAATTGTCTTAATTTTTATAAGATTCGATTGATTCATAGCTGAATTAAGAAGTAAATTATTTGAAAATAGATCAATGAATTCATTATTGTTGATGCCGCTAAGAACATTTGGTAGTTGAATATGTCCAGTACTCGTCTGAACGGATATTGGTTTCATTTCACCATTTTGCTGCTTCAATAGCTTTGCACGCTTATTTTGTTTTGGTAATGATTTTGTTATGACAAACGACGACGGCTGTCCACTAATAATAGGCGTCAGCTTGGGCAATTGCTGCTGCATTGCTAAAAGTTGCTGTTTCTTTTGTAATAACTGTGGCATGAGAACTTGTTGTTGCGTAAGACTGTTATTATTATTGCTGGTTCCATTCGCTTCCTGATTACTTGCAGAGTTTCCGTTTTGTGGCGCAGGTGTGGTTGCATGCGGTGTGTTCGAACTCGAATCCGTATCTGGATTATATTTAAATTCCATTGGTTCGTCAAACTCATCAAGCAGCAACTGTGGCTCGATCATCATTTGCTGATCATCGTCATCATCATCATCGGAATCAGCTTGCACATCTAAAATTATTGGAATAAAATAAAAGTTTTTAACTTTATTCAGGCAAAAAGAGTCAAATAGCAGTAGAAAAAGTGCCAAATATGTCTTTTTTTCCTCAGCATATAAGCAAGTTTAAAATTTCAATTGACTTATTGGCCTTTTTTCCAGCTATGACTCATCAATAAATATGTAAAACTTTGCTTGATGTCTCATAATAGTGAAAAATGGAATAATAAAAAAGATACCCAGGAAACTGACTATTATTCTATCAAAGGAAAAGCTTTAGGGATTTTTTGAGCCATTTTTTGGTGACGCAATTGAGTTTTTTTATCATTTTTATTTCACAATAGTATCACGTCATTTCAAATTTATAGTTTAAAGCGAATAATATTTTTTTTTATTTATGAATATGAAAGAATTTAGTTGACATTATTTATTATTAATATAGGTGCTTAAACACGTTTCATGTTCACGTCGGCCAAAAATCCCTAAATTAAGCTCCCTTTTTATTTTATTTTTTTCTCTACGATTTTTTTTTTTCATTTAATTTAATTAAATTTAAAGGGCGAAGTCTAATTTTCTGGGATTTTTTTTTATTCTCCTTTATTTTCGATGTATTATGAACATCAGTGGGCAAAGTGGAAAACTCACCTGGATTGATCGGAATTCTTTAATAAAAAACCGACGTAAACAAAAATTTTTAAAATGAAACTGAAGTCACATTTTCCACTTATTTTTTAACAAGTTCTTTCAACTTTAAGCATAACTTTGATTTATCGAGTAAGCAAAAAAGCAAAAAATAATATAATTTCGATATGTATCAAAAAATCCCTTTAGCTTTTCCTGATTCATATATTTGTATTTTTCTTTGTAACAAAAACATTCTACAAGGTTCTTTGTGTACGATGTTAACATACAATGCATGCACAACTTCTTCATACAAAAATTTTTTGACCAAATTCAAAAATTTGAAAAATAACGGGAAAAAAATTCAAAAATTTTATTTGAAAAATTTGAATTTTATCCGTTATTTAACGGTCATTTTCATTGTACGAGAAGTCACGCATATATTGTGTTAATCATTCTTAGAATTGACTGACAAAAACATCAATAGATGTGTCATTGTGAGGGGGCAATAAAGAATATTAATTCATGACTCACCATTTACAGAGTCGTCCTTTTTTGATGCGTTCGTCTCCTGAGTACTTCCATCAGTTTGTCTCTTTTGCTGTGATCGTGAGTCCTATAAATATAAATTCATTGAATATAAATGTCTACTCTTAATTAATTTAATATTTATGCAAATTTCACCTCATCTGTGTCATCCGGTCGCCGTCTACTGTCATTTTCTTCTGAATTTGTGTCATTTCCTGAATTTGAATAGTTGTCCGTGTTCATTTTAGCTTCCATTAAATCCGGTGAGGCCTAAATATACACAAATAATTTTTATGTCAATTCCTCCATTTTTATTTTAAGGTACGCAATAAAAGAGCATCCAAAAGAATTTTTTTTACCTGTAGCAAATTCTCTCTATAGTCATCATCATAATCGTCCACATCATCACTGCCGCTCAGTTTTCTGGGACGGCCCCTTTTTCTTTTCGGCATGGACGTTCCAATTGGACTGCTTGTTTGCTGTGGTTGTGGTGTCTGTTGTTGCTGTTGCTGCTGCTGCTGTGAAATTTGTTGCTGTTGTTGTTGAGCCTGATGTACTTTCCTCTGCTGCTGTGCATAACTATTATTATGCATTCTATTTTGTTGAGTTGTTGACAATGGTGTATCGGTTTGATCACGACTTGATGGTTTCTCATCATTAACTTCTGTTAATCCTTTTATCCTTAGACTCTCAGCGACACGTAGAAATGCAGAAAGTCGCTCCTGATCAACAGACACCTCGCCACGATACATAAAATCTAAGAGACTCTTCATATCGGCATATGGAACATCTCGAAGAATGACAATTGGATGTTTCTCGGGATGATTAACAAATAGTTGTTGGAAGTATGGACTACATGCTGATAAAACCATCTGTGGGATAGAAAACAGACATTCGTTATCGATTCCTTTCTCATACCCTTTTTTTTAGGAAAAAAGGCTTTTGGCATTTCACCCTTTGCCTTATCATTCGAGCATCGATAAGCATTATCGGAAAGTAAACATTCACACATCGCCTGTGAAATATTAATCATTTATCGCATTTTTGTACTTAAAGCCTTATCAATGAAAGTAATGCGAGAAATCCACCCTCAAAAAAATATATTTTTTATATCTGTATCCCTGACTGTCTATGTCTCCATGTGAGAAAAAAAATAATAATATTTATTAAAAACTTGATAATGAGGAACAGCATTAGGAAAGAAATGTTTTATGTACGCATTTATGTACATGAGCACTCCTTCTCACATTACTCGAATAACCGATTGTGGTTAAAAATGTGTGAATGATAAGACTTGATTTTCTATGTGTTACTCAATTGTGGGAGCGAGGGAATCTGGTCTGAAGGTATCAACCTCAGACATATATTTTGAGAAATAAGAAAAAAAAGTTACTGATAAGAGAGTGAGAAATACATAAGAGAACTTCTTCTTCTTGTTCTTGATTCAGAAAAAAGGAAAAGACTGAACATAAAGATAATGAAAATTATTTCTATTTTTTTCGAAAAAGTTCAACTTGAGTGTTATTTCCAGTACATAACATAGAGACAAACATTAATATGTGTGGTAGATAAGAAATGTGACATGAACTTCTTATATAAAACAAGTAGAAAATTACCACTCTCGTAGATTGAGTGCGATAATTTGTCCTGAATTCATTTTATCATGAATGCTCGATAGTCACTGAGAATTTCGAGATAAGGAATTTTTTTGGTTCTACAAAAGTGTTGGAAATGATTTAAAATTATATTGTAGTGAATTATTAATGCAGTTCCTTTAAAATCATGAATGGGGAATAATATTCTAAACACAGTTCTTATTATCGTCATTTTTGAGGAGATCCATACCCATCTAACTGTATTTTTGGTATACACATATCCCTAGGTTGACCCTTCCTATAAATTATAAACCTGTTGTATTTTCTAATTTTCCTTATAACTCTTCCTCACTACTAGAGTGCACCTCTAGTACCTGGGTACACCCCTAGTACCTTGGTACACACCATGTAAGTGGGGACAACTCTAGTACATAAATAAAATCCTTATTCCTGGATACACCCTCAGATACCCTTCTCTATAATCTAATGGAGGAAATTCAAGAATTGTGACCATTAAAGTTTCCTTAATTGTCTGTCTGCCATACAAAAATCAAACTTAAATACACCAGTTTCGAAAATTCAATAAACCAAAAACTTGAAAATAGTAGTTTTTATATAAAATTTTAAAGAAAATTTAATGTAATTAATCATTTGTAACAATAATAAAGCTAAATGCTTTGTGTAATCGATAAAAACATTAAGGAAATTTAACGGTTTTTTGAAATTCAAAATTTTTGAGCTGTGTATTTGAATACCCCTAGACTTTCGAAAAGTTTCCCCCAAACCAGACCTTGACTACATCCCTGACTCAAACCACACAAAACAATCATTTTAAAAACACCAATTCAAAGTGAATGTTCAGCATACAGCACGCCACAGCATTTAAATATCTGTCAAAAGTAAACAATAATCTACATACCTTATGAGCCTTGAGATACTGTCCATCGATGGCAAGTGTGACATCTGTGAATGTTTCAGCATGTAGCAGTTGATCGAATACGGATAGAAGATTAGATTGGTGATTATTCCATCGTAGACAAAAACGTTGCGAAGCCATTTTATCTAATATACTTGATCCTTGTCTTTATAAATTACACAATATATAATTTTTTTTCAATTTCGAAAATTGAAAATTGCAATAATTTTTTATATTTTTGATTTTCCGTTTCTCTTTATGAACTTCCTTTAAGACACTTTTATCACATTGTTAAATAAACTAAAAATGAATGAAAAAAAGAGAGAGAAAAAAAAGGCAAAAATTAATAAAACTGAATATTTTATCGTACAGTTCTCGACAAATTTCCACATACAGCACGTAAGTAGTAAAAAAAAGGCTTTAACAAATTGTATAAAGAGAATGAGAGGAATGAAAAGAACTTGAATAAGTACAAAATGTGCTGTTATCAGAAACTTCTACAACCATACACATTCACATGAAACAGGAAGATAACTTTTTTGCCATACACAAGGGGCTAGCAACAGAAACAGGATCATCGCTCATTGCCTAAAAAAATTTTAAGCTCGATCAAAAAAAAGAGTTAATTTTCTATTTAAGGCCAAAAAAAACATCCAACAAATAATTTTTGTTTAACAATGACATTTATTTATTCATTTTATTTTCAGAATCGCGCCGTATGTGAAAAGAACAAAAAGGCAAAAATCGACAGCCAACGCGCAAAATGTTATAAAATAAAAAAAGAGTTTTACTTCATACATCTCGCATACACAAAAAAACACGAGAACCTATTAGAAGAGAAGATATCCTACGCCATATTCGCGTTACGTCACAAAATAAATAAAACTGAATATAATGTAAAAAAGAATCTTAAGCAAATAGCAATAAAAGCGACTTATGAAGTGCCACAACTATTCAATTCCTCGAAACATTCAACACAGAAAATTTTTCTCAAAAAAAGACCTTTTTTCCCCACCCTTCCCTATTGTGAATTCTTTATAATTCTGTTTTCTCACTTTATAGCGATCACACAGTGCTTCATGTCCGCTCCTTACATTCATGTGCTTCACAGCTACATTTGTGGATGTATTGTGTGGAGATATACACAAGACTCATTGTTGTATATCGTTCTTATTTTTTAGCATTTATTTATTTTCGCGTGTTGATGTTTATGTGTGTTATCATTACCGCAGAGCGATATATACACAAAAGGAATCGCTTTTTTTTCCATTCAATTCTATACGTCGAAGTTGATTCTGTTATACTCAATACACGCTTAGTCATTGCGCGAGAGAAGAATACACGCGAGAGTGGGAAAAGAAGTCAGAATTGAAGTTGTGTATGGATGGAGATATACACAAGCATAGAGTTTATTAACAATTGTTGCGCTTTTTTAGCGAACATTCCCCAAAAAAGAGAATCTCATGTTCGTTGTTGTCCGTACGAACATAGAAAAAAAAAGAAAAGAATTATCAATTTTTCTTATTTTTATTGTTATTGTTGTTGTTGCTGTTATTCTTCGTGTATTTTTTTTTCATCAAGTGCTTCCCCATGTTAAGTTTTATTTTTTTCTATACAGTATAGAGCTCTTCTTAGTAAGTAGGAATTCTCAAATATTTCTCATCATTATTATTATCGTCTTAGAAGAATCATCGTACATACACAGACGAAGCTTTTACTTTATTTGCCTTCCATGCCTGAAAATGTGTAATGTTCATCCATCTCCTCTATCTATCCGACTTTTATTCTTCTTTTCCATTTTTCGACGATCGTGTCCTTGAAAAACTCTATTTTTCTCCATATATGAATGGGGGGGGTCGTGCATAAGTGACGTATTTTAGAAAATTAATTTTTCCTCCCTTTTTGGGACAAAATTTTCATACCCAAAAAAATATTTTCAAAGGAGTGCTACCGATCCCTAATTGCTGAATATCCCCAAATAAAAAAAAATCTCGTTTCGGGTCACATCGCCATAACCACGAACCATACATCGATATGGAACAGAAAATAAATCATTTCAGGACGGATTTCCATGTTAGAATGAATGAGCGAGAGAACCGCAGAGGAGAAAAAAATTAAGCGCAATTTGTGTTAGGAAATAAATGAGAATTACGTAATATCTAATTTTAAATGTCACCCTAAACCTATTGTTGTTGTTTTTTTACATCATTGCGAAAAAAAAAAAGTTTACATTTCATAAACCGGATAAAGGGAAAATTACAGGTCTGTGTAATTTATGAAAGCGTGATCGGTTGTGAAAAAAAATAATGGATGTTATGAAAAGCGACTCACTAATTCACTTGTAATGATTTGATCTTCAATGTATATGCTCGACTATTGTGTTGTTGTTACGATTATTTATTTTGATTTTTTTTTATTATTAATATTCTCTCATCAAACACGCGTCGCGCACTTGAAATTTAGGAAACAGATTTTCTTTAGCATGTTTAGTATCGAATGTATATTAAGGAATTTACTGCAATAATCACAACGAAGCAACAGCTTAAACTGAATGAAACGTCTCTATGTCAGCCACCACTAAAGCGAGAAGAATATGGAATAAAAAAAATCACAAACACAAACAGTTCCTCTCCGCTCCTACTCACAATATTTTTTATTTTTTTGTGTGAATTAAATAGTATTATGTGAGTATAGTCAGTAAGTTAAGTCGGTGTGGGTAAAAAAAAATGTTGAGCTTACAATGTTTCATATTGTTTTGTTATGTCTCTTTACTACTTTTGCAGAATTGAGCAAGCAAGCGAATAAAAAAAACTTACAATTTATTTCAACACGTACATAAAGTGGGAAGAAAACATAACAAATAAAGGCAAAGAGAATGAGAAGAAAAAAAAAGTCAGATTTTTATGTCCTTAAAAATCGAGTTTATCTTCATATATGCGCGCATATATGACGTGTATAATATTTTTTCTTCTTGATCTCGATTTGAAAATAAATGGCCAATTGACGATGGATTGATGGCAGATAATTTGAATTTCAAATAATCTAACGGTCCTGACTTCTTTCTCTATTACACTTTGCGGACGAGGATAACTAGTTTCTTTTCTATACTTAATGATGGTTATCATAAATTAAACGAGTTTATGTGTAAACACAATGGGGGACATTCAGGGATGGTGTCCAGCATGTGACACTCAATAATTTAGTTGTGGTCTGATAGAAATCCCATTTTTAGACAGACGTCATTTGTGAATGACTCACAAGACATTGCTCATTATTTAAACAGGTATGGCTTGAAATGCAATGTACACACATGTGTCATTAAGAACTATTCTACTTTTATTTCTGTGTGTCTCATCTTCGTTCATTATTGTCGGCATATCCTTAATTCTTTTATTCTTCATAGTCATTAATATGCTGAGATTTTGAAACCCACATTTGTCCTTGAAATCACATCCGCGATCCTCAATTCTCGTTTTTGATGCTTGACGGTGCATGGATTGTGAAATTTGCTATGCAGGGGTGCAGACGGGGGTTTGACATTTTTTTCTTGAGTAGATTAAATGCCAGTGGGGTTCAGACCATCACACTGTCATAAATGTGATTAAATTTTTGAGATATATCAAATGTTATGGCTAGTTTACCGTTGATTCTCTTCAAACAATTAAAAACATTTTTTATAGACACTTAAAAAAAATTCTTATCTATAAAATATTTTTCCAAAAAAATGAAATTTTTGAGGAGCTCATTAAACTTTAAATAAAAACATGACAAATTTTGCAATCAAAGCCATTCATTATCAAGAAGAGGAAGTGAATGATGTTTATGACAAAAAAAAGACTTTGACAAAAACCCATTGGGTATGATTAATACACAAATGAATTTATAAATTTTTATTGCCCTACCCTAAATGAAACGATCCCAGCCGAGCATTATGTGAAGAAGAAGAAAAAATTCCTTTTTCCGAATGTAACACAAACAAGAGCATGGCAAATAAACTTTCCGATCTGCTCTGTGTGATATGAAGAAGAAATGTTAACAAGACAATTTTTTTATCTTTTTATTTTTAGCCTTATGAGAAGAATCGACAAAAAAATTTTCATTTCGCCTGTTTCTGCTCTCACAAAAAAAATAAAAATTTTTTTGTGTATCTCACATAGCAAGCACAAGAAAAATCATCATCATACACCCTTCCTGAAGTCTAAAACAGCCACTTCTTCTTCTTCTTACTTCATCTCTTGTTGCTTCTTCTTATACACATAAAATGAGATGTTTTTTCTTTTCTTTTCTTTCTTATTCGGCATCCATAGCCGTTTTTTTGTTTTCTTCTTGGATGATGAAAAAAGAAAAGAAAAATACAGAAAACTGAAACTCTTTTTTTTTTAAAAAAAAAACGTAAATCGAGGACGAGATCGCATACGAAAACGACTAAGAAAAGAGCAACTCGAAAGGAAAGAATAAGAAAAAAAATCATCATTTCGCGATTCCTCGACCGTTTTTTTATATTCCTCGCAAAGATTTTTTTTTATATTATTTTTTTTATGAAAGTCAGTAAAGTGATCGGTGACGAAGAAAAAGAAAACCAGATTTTTTTTCTCATATATGTATACACATATGAAATGTGAATATATTTTTAATTCTCAGATTCTATAAGGACTGTTCTGCGTAGGGTGATTCATATGTTTGTGCACACAAGATTTCTCTAGAATTCATTAACATTTTGAGAGTCTTTTTTTCATGTATGCTATACTTCTAGGGATTTTATTTGTGAATAATTTATTTCCTCCGCTTATTTATCTATTTAAAAAAAATGTATATTTCTCGCGGATGGAAGTGAAACATCATTACATTTTGCAATGTACTCTATACCGTATATATTCATTATTACTGCAACAGTTAAGCTATTTCGCTAGTTCATTAAATCAGAGCACATTACATTTAAATTACAACAACTACCTATGGGCTCGTAGCTGCTGCTGTGAGTGAGCGATTGAGCATGTGAGAGTAAATAACGGAAGGATCGAGCAGCGAAAAGAGGAAGTCTCTAATAAAAACACAGAGCAGAGAAGAAAAAAAAGTCATAATTAACTGCGTTATGCTTCAAATCCCCCAACAAAATATGTTTTCAGTTCAGTTTCCCCATTCACAAGCGATTGTGTATTATTTTTTTTTCTACACACAGTTTCTTTTTTTTCGAATGCTCAGGGGGGAAATGAAAAAAAGGCAGTAGAGAAAAGCAGCCCGAAACTGATTTTTTTTAAAAGAGGTCAATGAACAACTCAGATTTTTTTACAGCGACGAAACGCACGCAGCGAGAGAGAAAGAGCGAGCGAGGGAGAGCAATGAGAAGTCAACGATGTAAAGGAATTTATTTACATTTTAATCCTTCACGAACGATCGACAAGAGACGGGAAAAAATGAGGTTTTTTAAAAAAAAATTCCAGACACACCCTGTTATACTTGTTGCAATCTAAACTCACCGAAACAAAAATTATTCTTTTTTATTCTCGTTCCTTCTTCTTGCTTGTTGTTGATTTCACTTTGAATAATAATGATAATTATACTTTGATTGTCATCAATTATCCTTAATGATTGTACAAAAAAATAATAATATTCTTGACTAATTTCTTTTAGATTTGATCGAACGTAAATCTTCTATAGCTTAACAAAAAAAAATTGTGATGCTTTAAAATCACATTTTTATCTCAATTTCCTTTTCACGTTTCCTTGATAAAACAGCTTTTCACATTTTCATTCATTTCACCAAGCACTGTCAGTCAACGAAAGTCACTTCGTTTTCCTTTCTATTTTTATTCTTAGAATTTTTCCTTCTTATTCACACATTTAAAAATTTTTTTTATTTTTTTTTTTGTTGTTGTTGCTTCCAGAGTTTCCACCCACGTTTTTATGTATTTTGTACTTAATAAATTTATTTTTTTTAGTCTTTAAACTCGATCGAACAATGGAATTAAAAATTTTACTGTATAACAATTAGAATATTAAATATATATGTAATATTTTTTTGCGCAGCGCTTAAGTCTATTCTTTTTTAAATATCCTGATGCCCTTCACACAATGAAACGGAGAGTGAGAGAAGAAAAAAAATTAAATATTAAATAATTTTTTCTTTTCTTTTTCTTTTTTTTATATATATATATTTTCTAAGAGATATCAGGAAATATACGTCTGAACCGCACAAAGTTTAAATTATTTCTAAGTGATCGTCGAAAATTGTACAAAAGTATTTCCATATCGCGATGTTAGGATGTGTTTGTGTGTTGTCGTATACATGCATACCGCTCGCTCACTCCGCTCTCATGCCTTATTATTGTTAGTCGTGGGTGAGAGAGAAAAAGATTGGTTACTTATAACATGATTTCAAGCATCTTTTCCATGTTATTATTTCCTATTTTTCTTCTTCTTTTTACATATCCCAGTCAAGCTATGGCATGAGAAACAATAGATTTCTATTTTCTTCATGAACTTCTTTTAGGGCATACAAAATAGGCTCCACTCAACAAACATACGTAGGGGAAAAATAGAATGAGAGAACTAAGTGATTTGATGGTCGTAGAAACAACAAAAAAATATTTTTCTGCTTCGCTTAAGTAGTTTTTAGCTTTTCAATTAACTAACATCATGATAAATGAATTAAAGGGATTTTTTTCTTCTCAATTCTCTTTCCTTCTTCCTCTCTCTTTCTCTCCCAC
This sequence comes from Chironomus tentans, assembly GCA_963573255.1. NCBI lineage: Eukaryota > Metazoa > Arthropoda > Insecta > Diptera > Chironomidae > Chironomus > Chironomus tentans. The sequence continues at coordinate 14,235,191 of OY754303.1, forward strand.
CCAGTTGATCTATCTATCTCCTTTCGTACTTAATAGATTTACCATATTTTTATTTTTGATGGTATTTTTCCAGCGCTATTGCTGCAGTAATAAATAACAATAACAAGAAGAATAATCCATAATAATTGAAAGAGTTTCTATTTTCCCTTTAATAACTTTTCACATTGGCGATGCCAGCATATTTAGATTATTTTTTTGGGTACGTTCTATGCATTCCACCCATACCCATGCATCCCATATACATTTATAGAAATAAAAGTTATTTAATGTTCATGATTATTTACAATACTGCTGCTGCTCATCGAAGCGAAACTGAAAAGTGATAGGATATAAATTCGCTCTATGTACAAAAAAAAATAAAAGCACACTAAAAAACGGCTTAAAGTGTGCAAGAGTCGAGTCTATGGAATGGAAAATTGCAATGCACTTTAAACATCAAACATTTCCACAGCACTCGATTTAAGCGTGATTTGATATTGATATGGATGATCAACAAATGGTCATTCCTTGATTTCACTATTTGCCTTGCCACAGCCACAGCACTCTCAAAAACCTGTGATTTTTTTTCTTCACAACGTCGTTTTCAAATAGTTAGTAATTAACTTACGTAATTTCTCTCATGTATGTGCATCAATAGCAGTAAATAGATGCAATAAAAACAAGGCAACAGCAGCAGCAGCAACAACAGCAGTTTATATGTGGGGTAACTAATAATTCAATTTGATGTTTGTTAGGTTTTGATATCGTGCGCCGATCTCTCGTGAGATTTTTTTTTTTCAAAATGCATTGTTGACTTTACTTTTATATCACAAACTGATGACGATGAATAATATCGCAAATGTGTTTGTGTCGCATGGCTCATTTTTTTATGTAATTGTATTTTAGATGTATGGAACGCCTAATAGATTTCATTCCTCTAGCTATTATTTAGATGACATTTGGTAGAAGAAAAATTAACCTTATTTAAATGGAATTAAGCAACATGAAGAATATATTATACAATGAAATTCTCTTTCTTTACATCAGTCTAACGTCATCAAATTACAATCTTGATTCTTTTCTTAATATTATTATTATTTTTTACATTTTTTTCATTCAGTTGTTGCAGTTATCCTCATTTCGTCTGTCATCTCGGGTTCTACATTCCGCTCTTTATTACCAAAATCATTACAATGTATTACATTGGAATTCCTAAGGACTGGTGTAGATAAGTTGAAGTAATACATATGAATTTTAGTTAAATGGGATGGAATATAGTTGAATAAATTAAATTAATTGATTTATAGATTAGAATTTGAATTTAATTGTGCTATAAAATTTACTTAAAATTGATTTGTCATGTAAAAAATTTGGTTATTCGATTTAAGCCTTAACAGACCATGCTCAGGGGAGTAGCTAGGAATTTTTTGAAATTTTTGATTTTTCAAAGAAACCCAACAGATTTAAGCAATTTTCAAAAGAGGGAGGGGGTTATATTTTAGGACTCCAAATCCTTTCCTGCACTCACAGAAATAATCTAAAAACGCTTTAGGGGTCATTCACTTCCATGATTTAGAGGGGGGTCTGAAATTTTGTGACACTTTTAAATTAAGGAAATTTTTTTGAATTAAAATTTTGTGACAAATGGGGGAGGGGGGTTTAAAAATCCCAGTTTTTGATGGACGTCATAAGTGAATGACCCCTTATCGTTTTATATGAGAAAATCTTAAAAACATTTTTTGGATTTTACTCTTAATAATAATTTTTAGATTCTAAAAACATTTTTTTAAAAATAAATATTTTGAAAAAAGTTGTTCGGAGTAAGAATCGAACCTTTGACCTCTGGGTTAGTAGTCCAGTGCTCTAACAACTATGCCACTGAACCATGTGAAAACATGTGGCAAATTTTCAATATATATGAAAAAAATTTAAAAACCAGTTTTTTAAATTTTGAAAACATAATTTTAGATTTTAATAATAATTTTTGAATGGTTTTTAAAAACATTCAAAAAACTGATTTTTAAATTATTTTTATGAGTGTGGATATGCTCTGAGCAAACTCAGGAGTACGGTTAAGTAGTCTTAGATCATGTGGTCACCAAACATGATATGGTACCGTTTCTGAACATGCTCTTTATCTGCCAGAAATGAAGGCTCAGATTCAAATTTTTCTAAAGTTCCTTTTTATTTGCTAGAATTATTTCAGAGTGAATTTTAAATTTCTTCAGCTTTCTGGCTATTATTTTGCATCTCCAAAAAAATTAAAATCATTTAAAACCAAACTATTCAGATGTCCCTGAAAACTCTGAATATGTCTCAAATTTAAATGGAAAATTTGCAAATTTAGAGGAGGGACCTGATTAGTATTTAAGGTAGCAGGAGGGTCTAAAAAATTCTGTTCTGCGTAACGTAATAATTGAACGACCCCTAAGCAAAATTAAAAGTTTTTTGACTCCAAAAATCCTTCAAAATATTTTGCGTAGTTTTATTTCTAAGCTCTAAAAATCAATAAAGTACTGACAATGATCTTTCTTGTTACAAAACTACAATTAAATAGCTGGAACTTAATTCAAATGAGAAATATTCTACATTACAAAATTATGGCACTATAATTCAAATCTCATTAAATATTCCAGATTTTAAAAAGATTCCAGACAGCATCTAAAAATTCGTATTAATCAGCATGGAATTTTTATCACAAAAGTACTTTTAATAAAAATTGGATCTGAGCATGCTCATCAAGCAGAGGATGTGGGAAACCATTTTGTAGCTCTTACTTCAAATAAATTGTAGACTAAAACGAGTGTAAAAGGAAATGGTCGAAACATGTAAATAGCAATGCATTAAAAAAATTTCCACTGCCTTTCTCCTTCAGCTAACTAAGTGAGGAATTCTTTACGAGACATAGATGATAATAATATAAAAATGAAATTTATTGCAGAAAATCAAACTGCGACAGGGAAAAGAAGCATACGGCCTTAAAACAAAGTTATACATTCAAGCACTATTCTTCTCTTCATTCGCTATATGTAATTCATCAAATCTGTGGGAATGTCTCGGATAAATAGAGAAGAAAACAAAATAAACACACAGGCCAATGTAGAGGAAGAAAAAGTCTCTATTTCATGAGAAAATCACTCCATGAAGTATATCGCAATATATACATAAATGTAGAAGAAAAATAATAATAAAGTGAACCTCAATCAGTTCTTCTCGGACATGTAACCTCAATATTCCTTGCCTTAGAAGACGAGTCGACTATAGAATGAGAGGAGAAAAATGCTTTAATGCTTAAAGAGAAAAAAATGAATGCGATCGCATTATAATGAGCAAGTAAATCGAAGAACTCAAAAAGGAACATCCGTTATGGATGGAAGAATGAAGGGGGTTTGATATGATAATGTGAGCTCATAAATACATACAGTCACTCTTCAATATGTGTGTTTAGTTCATGGAAAAAGGATGTAGTCAATGAATTTCAATTAAATTCAATCAACGAAAGCCCTTTTTGCCTTTCTTGTCAATTATCATAGTTTTTTATTTTTATTATAATGACTAAGTGTGTGTTAGGAAGAGAATTGAGCAGTTTTCAGGATGAATTGACAAAGAACAAAACGAAGAATTAATTTTTGTTTTGTTAATTTTCAAATAAAAGTCCTTGTGGTATATATCGATGGAGTGTCGTAAGCGCATTTTGTGTACCAGCAATTATTGTATCTTTTTGAATGTAATCAACGGTTTTTATAAATTCAAATTTTTAACGGTTTCTGAAAATTCGAATTTTTAACGGTTTCTAGAAATTCAAATTTATAACGGTTTTTTAAAATTTAAAGTTCAATAAATCAATTCACTTCCAAACCAATTGATAAGCCAGTAATTTCATACCATCAAGCTAATACTTCCAGTCTGCACTCTATACGTTGTCTGGATGCTTCAGTCTCATGGATAACCCAGTCATGCAACTGAACAAAATATTACTAAGCTGCCTTCATTCACAGAAATGCGCTAAAATATGAAAAAGACTCAACCAACCCCTCCGTAAACCATCGAAAACTTTTAAATAGCAGATATGAAAAATGAATCATAAGTCGAATTTCATTGATAGACGAATGATGCATGCATATGGGAAAAATCAAGAAATATAATTTAGGAATGATGATGGAAAACGAAGCATCAATGTCACTTGCTATAATGAGGGATCTTCTCCACTAGAAGAAAAAAAAATCTTCACATACGCAAAGCGGACGGAAAAAGGAGAGAAAAATTTTCTATTTTTGGATTTTTGAACCCTTTTCGTGAACTCAATACGAGAGGAACGGAAAAAAAGATTGTTCTGAATCAAGAAAATTCACTTCTGATCTCACGCCGCGATCATTGAACGAAAAATATCCTCTCGACACAATTCTATTTTTGATTTCATGAAGAAACAAAAAAAGCGTGGTGTGCTCTTTGCAATGGTACCGCACTGCCGCATGCCTCATTCAATAGTTTTTCTTTTAAACATTTTCCTTCACATGCTGGTACGCTGTGTGTGTGTTTGGAGTGGAAGTAAAGTAAAATGCCGATTTCTGACAACAATTAATATATTTTAGTACTCATTCGTAATGGGGGTAGAAGTAATTTCTTGATGTGCTACAACTAAGTATCTTCATGAGGGTACAAAATCAATGACTCTGACAAACAATATTTATCGCTTGTGACTACCATGTATGTTTATGGAAATATGAGGGTGCCGTATGAAAATTGTTGCTTGTTGCCTTTATCATTTAAAAAAAACTAGGAATTTTTTTCCTCTATGAGTAAGCCAGCATTTTAAGGAATCGAGTGATGATAACGAGTAAAATACTCATGAGTAAATGAATGATAACAAAGAAAACTGAAATAAATGGGAAGGGAGCAAGGAACTTTAAACTCGTTTCTTTCTTTACAAATGTACGTTCTTTATCATCCTTCCTTTGTGTGTCTAACTACAAAAACAAGTCTCTTTTCCATTCCTTATTCAAATTCTTTTTATATTTATTTAAATTCTTAGTTAGGGTGTAAGGATTTAAATAAGAATAATTGGAAGATCGATTTCGAAAATATTCTTTTTTTCCTTTATTTAGAATTCTCAATTATTCAGAATCTTTTGTGTGATTACCAGCAATTCCTATTATATCATCTGAGGTTCCAGAAAATATTCCACATTTACAGGCAATTTGTTTTCATCGGAATCATTGATCGTATCTTTACATTGAGCAAAATGACGCTTTAACTGTGATTTTATAGTAACAGGATTGTGGTGTTGGAATAGAATTGAATCTTTGGCATCATGTCTATATGACGGTGAGTCTGCTAGTATCAAAAGAAGGTATATGTGATCAAAGGACTAGAAAATAGACCGGATATCTGTGATTCTCTATTTTTGATGAAATGGCTTTGATTCCTGTCCATCAGAGACCTGTTTCTTAGTTATTGCCATTATTGCATAAAGTATTAATAAACCTAAATGACCACGACATAAGAAGGACTAAGAAATCAACTTAATAAATTTATAATAAGCAACTATTAGCTAACACTTCTAGCTTTAATAAAATCGAGTATTTTTATTACAAAAAATAAAGTTAAGCAAAGAGTCGTTCGCAAATTACGTCAAGCTTTAGGGGGGAGAACTCATCACAGTCCAAATACAACAAAAAAAATTTCTTTAGAAAATTTATGACAAGGGGGGGTCGAAAAAATAGTTTTTTTACGTGACGTAATTTACAAACGACTCCCAACCAAAAATCACGATTTAAAATCGAGAAACAATAAAAAAAATTCGGCAAAATCAGAAGTAATAAATTTTTATTTCAAAGGGAATTCAGAACGGTTGACTTGGTGATAAAACTTCATAGGGTTGAAAATCCTAACGAAAGCTGTTTTTCGAATTTTAAAAATTGTAAGACACGTGCAAGAGGTCGTGTTTTGAATTTTTCATAACCTCATTTTTAACTCTTATCTTTTTAGTGATATTTACTTCCTCGTAATACCTAAACTACTCCTTAATATTATTTTGTTTTGAACAAGACTGCCACAATAATTAGGGCAGGAAGATGGTGATGACCAGGGTCTTGGATCCAATGGCAACACAAACCGAGTAGTATTCAATCGACTTAAAAGTTTGTCTGAATATTGTCCTAATATAGGTTATTTTAGGTCATGCTTAGATTCCTAGATCCAGCAGACACCATTTTAGGTGCCCACAGAACATGAAGTACGTGAGCGACTTGCCATAGAAGTCTTTGTGTAAGATTTAGGATGCGGAAGATTGAGGATCTTATAGTCCTAAAAATACTATTGGATACGATCATTTTCAAATAAGCCAAAAGTCCACTCGCATGCCAAAAATATTTGCTACACCATTAGTCAGTGGCTGTATGTAACAATACTCTATCTAAATCTTAAAGGAGCTTTGTGGAGATCAAGGAACAAAATTGTCAAAACAGTGATCAACATCTTAAAAAATATCAATTTTCAAATCAAATTTAGACAATAGAACATCAACAACACACGTTGTGAATCAGACAGTATCCTCAGCAAGGAACCTCAGCGGATTACCAAACGAACTACAGAATTAGTTCCAGTTCAAAAACACATTTTTAAAACAAATGAAAAATCAAATCTTGATTCTTTCAGCATCGACGTGGGTAAAAGAAGAATAATTAAGGATAATAAAAAGAGAAACATTGAAAATTCCCATCGACGAGATTCTAAGACATAAAAAAAAGAAATAAATGAGAAGAGCTCCAAAGCGAAATAAGTAGAAAACAGGATTCAACATGCCCCAGCATTAATGTAGTTTAAAAAAAATAGAAGAAATCAAGGAGAAGAAGACGAAGCTGAGTGGAGTGAAAAAAAAAGTGGAGACGAAAAAGTAAAGAAAGATAAAGCAACAATTCGCCTTTTTGTATGATCATTGGGAAAGGAGAAATAGAGAAATGACAAAAAAAAGACTTCAAGTTCATTGTACTTCTTTTTTCTTTTCTTTTCCTCTCTCTTTCTCCGCCTGACTTTCTTCTTCAAAGAATATTAAAAGAAATCAGAAGGAACAGTTAGGTTTCAATGTAAATTTGATTTCTTTTCTTTTCTTTACTTGTTGTTTTCTTTAACTTAACTTTGGTTCTTTTTTTTTTTTGCCAGGAAGTCAAGTTCAGAATTCCTTTCACAGAAAGTGGATTTTAAATGAGTTTATGATTGGACTCAATAATGGATAGAATCGAGTGGTGTTGTGGATGTACGGACATTAAAAATTTATGAATCTTCCGAGAGGAGATGGAAGCAAGAGGAAAAGAAGAAGAATCTTTAATCTCGGATGCCTTTCACGATTATCTTCCTCTGTTGTCTGTTTATTCATCAACACACCACAAAAGTCATTGCCAATTCTACATGACGATGAAAAATGTGATCACCAATATGTGAATATGAATGCATGACGAATGTGACGTATTTTTTGTGCTTATCCATTTAGCCATTTTTATCTATGAGGCGCTGTTTACAAATCACGTCCACGTTTTAGACACTGCCATTCAATTCTTTTGTATGAAGTATTAAGGAACCTTCAAACTGAATGTTGGATGTCATCAACTGCCATTTTAACCGTTGAATTGTGAAAAATTTGAATTTATATTAAAAAATCCCGCCATTTTTGATTTTACACTAAAATGTTTAAATTTAGAATTTCAAGCTCAATTTATACTAAATTTCCAAGTAAACTATCCAATTTGACTGCAAAAAGTGGCAAAAGACTTCTATTCTATTTGATATTTATGCTTCCATAGCTTAAAGCGGCTAAATTTGCAAATATTTACGTAAGTTTGTTTACAAATTCTTATGTTTGTGTTAGTAAACAAAACAAAAGAATTTCTCAAGAATAAGAGCTGTTGGCAGGCATATCCATCTATAAATTGTGATTCTTCTTTGATGAATCAAAAAGAAATTATTCTTTGAATGCAAACGTAGGCATTAAAACCCTCACAAATAAGCATAAGAAGTAAAATAGAATTATTCAAATTACTGAAACGATCCTCCTCAGCAATAAAATTCTTTACAGCATTAGAGAAGAGAATAGAGAAGAAATCCTTGACTTCAAACATAATATCAAGTTGAATGACCTTTCCTTATGCTTCACTCCGTTTTCTTTTCCAACAATATCTCTATTTTTTCTCATATTCATTCTTACAAGAAATCATTATTTTGAATTCTTATGCTTTTTATGTTGCCTATCATTTATGTGAGCTTGTGGTTGTGATGAGAATGAGAATACACATGTAAGGCTAAGCTGTAAATATGTGCATGAGATCTTTTACGGAGAAAGAGAAAATATAAAGTAAAGGAAAGAAAAAATTACTCTCATGTAGGAACAGCGTCTAAAGTCATGATACTCTGTGTTGTTCTTTTTTCTTCTCTCTCCTCCGTTCTCTTCGCTTGCCGTTGTTGATTCCAATTGTAAAACAAAAATATGTATAGATATATGAGAAAAGCCAACTTTTATGTAAGTAATCCTTTATTTATTATTAACAATTCAAATCGTTGAATCTGTTTTTTTTTCTTTTTGTTCATGCCTTTCCTTCCATCGTCACTGAGGCGAAACAATTCGAGTTGCTGAGTTGTTTCAATTTGAAACAAGACACTGGAAAAACCATCAGACCACAAATCCATACCGCAATATCACTGCACAACCCTCCAACTTTTTTTTCAAATAATTATAATTACTTCTTTTTCTTCATTTTCTCTTCTTCATAATAATTTCATTTCCATAAACCTTCTTGATCATGCACCCCTCATGTACATCAAAAAAGAATTTCAATTCCTTAAAATGAAACATCAAGTCCAAGTCCTCTGGACTAACGTACTTTAGTACTAAAATTTGAATTTAGAACAAATTATTTTTTGAATGGAAACCATTGTCCATTAGAAAAATACAGAATGATAAGGAAAATTCAAGTTTTCATGCAATATTTCCAAAGTAAATCACTTTTCAGCTTCCACAGCTTCAAAATAGGACTTAAAGATTATAACTGATGATAGGAAAAGGCTCAAATTTTGACTCATCATTGACTTTGGATTAAGCATTACAAAATTCAAATTTAAACCGTTACAAAATTCAAATTTAAATTGTTACAAAATTCAAATTTAAATCGTAACGAAAACTTCAATAATTTTTCTATCCATAGGATATGGCATTAAATGAAATATCAAGTGAAAAACTTCTTCATCATCATCCTCACCACAATAAAAAAAATAAAAAAGGTAGAAAAAAGTTCGTTACACCTTACGGAATTGTTTAGATGAGTAGTTCACAGGTTAACGAACATTTTGGGGTTCCTCAACGTTCAAATAAATGGATAAGAAGCACAGAAAAGTGAAAAAAAGGGTCCATGAACGCACATACACAGCACAAAAAACACACATAAGATCTAAACTAGTTTTATTTAAATGCCTAATCAAATATTACAGGTGTCTTCGAGCAAATAAAGTCTTCGAATGAGGGGAAAGGTATGGACTTAAAGATGAGTTACATGGCAAAGCGGGCGAGGATCGTTGATGGAATGAAAGTTGAGAAAATGAAAATAAAGAGCGATATTGATTTCAAGTGTTTAAATGAAACAAAAGAAAACAAAACATAAATGAAGAAAAATACATAAAAAGACATAGAGTCGGGAAAGTCAAATAGTAGCAAGTTGCTAGAAAAAAAAATTTCTTCTTCTTTCTCGACTCATGACGACAGTTAAGAAATTTAATGAGAAGAAAGGCACAACCCTAGCTTGACCTCAATTCTCATATCGACGATCATCGAGAAGAAGCATCAATGCAACTCGGCCATAATTTCCAAATCATACATACAATTTTTTTTCTTCTTTTTCTCATCTTGAATGCGATGTTCTATGCAAGTACATAGATTGTAAAGACAGAAGGCAGCATAGAGATGATGTGAAGGAGAAGAGAGTCGAGTTCAAGAACCCTTACGACAAAAAAAATGAGACCTTTTAGTTATTTACTTAGCTTATGGAATATGTATGTACTGCTCACAATGTCTGTCAATGCATTTTTTATATGAATATATGTGAAATTAAAAAGAATGTGGATCGCTCGTTTTCATATATATGTGATGAAATTGTATCAATTACACAGTTTATGGCACTTATTAATTTCATGTCCGATTTTTTTTTCTTTCTTTTTCAGCTCATGAATGTGCAATGTATGTATGCATGAGCATATGAGAAATTAAATGTAAGTACTTGTGATGTAACACTTAATTCTTCATTTACTTATGAGAGACGCATTAAGCAATGTCTATAAAATTTGCTAAATTTTTTAGCGCATGATTTTATGTCTTGATTTTTATTTTTATTGCTCTCATTTGATCCAAATGGCTTTGACTATTCCATTAAAGGGTTATATGCAGTTATATGCTCTTAATGTTGAGACTGAGAGAACCTTCTCAATTAAGAGTTGAAAACATTTCCTTAAACACAAACTGAGCTACGTGATACGATCGCCATACCCAAAAGATCTAGTTATTTTTTTCTTACTTCTAAAAAATGATCAAGTCAACTTAATAAATTCAAAGCTATATTTGCATAATTTTTGACTTAGAGATCCTGAGAACTTTTAAATTTGATAATTCATACAAAAATGCCAACAAAATTTCTTGGAATTTTAGTTTCAATTTGAAATAGGTCTGGTGTTCATTATTTATGTTCCTTTTTTAGTCCATACAATAAATTAAGCTTAATATTAAACATGTCAAAAATCACTTAAGAATTTTTATGTGCTACTTCGATAACCTTGCTTCATATTTTTTTATTTTTGAAAGTTTAAAGCTATTTTGATCCTTTCACAATACTTTGGGGGTCATTTAAAAATGACGGGCATCAAAAATGTGATTTTAGGACCCCCACTCCCCCATTATGACTCAAAATTTTCAAAGAATTTTTTTGTATAGAAAGTTATGAAGCTTTAGACACTCTATCCATTAAAAGTTAGACGTTATTTGACAACGACCTTATTTGGGGCCGTTTATTAATGACGTCTTGCAAAAAACGAGATTTTTAGACACTCCCCTCCTCTGCCACAAAATTTTCATATATTTTTTTCTTCTTTTGTATGGACGTCAATTATAAAAAACCCTTAGGGGTCGTTCACTTATTACGTTCGCTTTTTAGGGGGGAGGGGGGTCTGAGATTTTGTAACAGGTCAAACAAAGAAAAAAATTTTTCTTGGAAAATTTGTAACAAGGGGGGTCTAAAATTTTGGTTTTTTGCGTAACGTAATAAGTGAACGACCCCTAATAGGAGTTATTTAAAAATTACGTCCTTAGAAATGTTTTTAAAAATCCTTTATACCCCCACCCTAAATATTAAAAATTACAAATGAACAAATTGTAAATTGCTTTAAGAAGTCGTTCGCAAATTACGTCACGCCTTAGTGTGGAAGCAGGGGGGGGGGGGGGGGGTTGTAGAATTTGTGACAGTCTAAACACAAGAATTTTTTTTCGGGGTCGAAAAATTATTTTTTAACGTGACGTAATTTACGAACGGGCCTTCATATATTCATTCATTTCCAAAAGAATCTAATAGACTTCATAAGAACCAATTCAATAAACTCTAAGCTAAACATTGCCAATATCAAAATTCCTTCACAAAAAGTCCAAAACTTTGCATGCTTAAAAACATTTTAAGTCAAATACTGTTCTCGTGAACTTTTCCGTGATCTCTAGCAGTGATTTCTTTAATTTTCTCAGCAAATTAGACCAATCATAAAATGAGCCAATTTTTTTGGATATTTTTTTTTATTTTCTCGATGCGATCTAGTTTTAAAAAGTCTCAAAAGGCATTAACTTAGTTCTTAATAACAAATACCGTTTTTTCGCAATACACAATTTTGTACTTCATAGACTCTCAAAGTCAATTAAGGAAGCCGAAAAGAGAGACAGAGAGAGATAAAGAAAAAGTATGCACTGTAGGAATCCATTAATTTATTCATACCGCTTCTTGTTCCTCTGTTTTATAAAATTACCCAAAAAAACGTGTCGACTGAAAGGCTCAATAAAGGTCGGGGTCATCAAATATTTATTAAAAGTCTGTCGGCTATTCCTTGCGACTATTAATTAGCATTTAAAAGTCATTAAAATAAAGTCGATATAAGGCACTGAATAATGCATTTCTAATGGATTTTAATCCTTTGTTGGAAGGTAAGAAATGGAATCAAGACACATTTAAAAAGTTTTAGGTATTAAAATCCGGAAGTGAATCGCGACAATGATCTGAATTAATAAAATTATGCACCCCGGCCGGGAACTTCCAAAAAATTGTTGAAAAATAGTCACACATAAATTTGCATCAGCAATGAACCTCTGATTTGCCTGCCTTAACATTGGGGATGAACAATTTCCTCATTTCCCGAAACGATTTCTTCCTTTGCTTTGTTTTCCCATTAACAATGAACGTCCCTACATGTACATTTCATGCATAAAAGTGACTCGACCGCGAAAAAGGCAGCGAGCCGCAAAATTAATTCCAATATTGTTTCCCTCATGCTTGTTGAATGAATCGTACACACATATCTACAAAAAAAATTACTAAACAGAGAGGGAACGATCGCCTTTAAATGTTCATGAACTTTATTTTCAAAACAAACGATCACTTCCGTTTTTTTTTCGCTGCTTTCTTTTTCTTCTTTTCCTATACACACTGAAATTATCGACTCTGTCTATATTGAATTTAAAAAATAGGTAGGGACGGTCAAATTTATTCATTTAAATGAGCATTAAAATATGATGTTTGAAAACTAGCATTTTTTAAAGGGGTTGATGTGAAGTAACAAGTGAATTAATTGAAGATGGAAAAATCGTGTGAAGTGAATGTGGAAAAAAATCAAAAAAATTATACAGGAAAATGATTCGCATGAAGAAGTTGAAATTTATGGTAATTTATAAGGATGTAACATCCTTTTCCCAGGCTTTTCAAGATTTTCTAAAGCGTAACGAGGTCAATCGCGCATAGTGAATGACTGTGCAGGTGTATTTTTGAAAATTTTTATATTTCATGACTTGAGAAATGAAGATATCCACAAGTAACATTGGATTTTGCATAGGGATTGTTCATAAATGATGTCTACTGAAAAATTAAATTTTTAGTATGAAGCTGAGCGTTAAAATTCATAACTTAATCTGAAGCTCAGCGTCAAAATTCAGAACTAAGTCTGCAGCTGAGCGTAAAAATTCATCACTTAGTCTGAAGCTGAGCATTAAAATGCAAAACTTAGTCTGAAGCTGAGCGTATAAATTCAGAACTTAGTCTGAAGCTGAGCGTCAAAATTGAGAACTTAGTCTGAAGCTGAGCGTCAAAATTCATAACCTAGTTTGAAGCTGAGCGTTAAAATTCATAACTTAGTCTGAAGCTGAGCATTAAAATTCATAACTTAGTCTGAAGCTGAGCGTATAAATTCAGAACTTAGTCTGCAACTAAACTACATTCTTTCAATTTGGGCCACTCAATCCCTCTTTTTAAATATTAGACGTAACTAGTGAACGACCCCCAGATAGAGAAGCATCATTAAGTAATAATAATTTCATAGCAATTTAGAGTTTTGTACAATATTTATCTGTCAAGTTAATAGAGCATGAAGGAAGACTGAATGTACACGTACATGCCATGACTCAACTACAATGACAATTCATGATTTCGTGCTCTTCTTATTAGAATCTTCAGGAGATAATTTTCTCTTGCGGCAAACTTAGTTGTTCACATAATTACAGCTCACAATCTACCCAGCAATTGCCTACAGAAATTATTGAAAACAAAAAAGTAGCAACTTAAGCCACCTTAACTGTTTCTTTAATTTTCTAGTAAGTAAAGGCTACACTTTGTTGGTTTTCACAAAAAAAAAATACAAAATATGTTTTAAAAACCTCGACAATAACTGACTATTTCACAACATACATTATATTCATCAGGGCAACTTGTTGAATAGAAGAAAAAAAATCGAGCAAACATTTATGCACACACACTTGACTTTGGCTTGTTGGCTCTTTTCAAATGTTTCTTTTCGTCAAAAAATGAATATGAACATTGTTTCCTTCAAAAATGTTTAAATGCAGTTCTGTTTTGTTTTAAAGTGCTCGTTTTGAAAAAAGTCAGCTAATTGTTTCATTTTGTTTGGTTGGATGGCTGGGTGAGCAAGGAGATAGAAGCAACTGGATATCGAAGAGAGTTCAAGTTTAAAGCATTAGTTCGGCGTTATTGAGTTACTGATTTATTGATTGATTTGGAAGTACTCAGCTATTAATATGCTCGAGGATTAATGATTTCCACGTTTGTAAATTATCAAACAAACACGTGCATTTTAACCTTAAAATTTTTCAAATTTTCAAAAAGCCGTTAAAATTTGAATTATAGAAAACCGTTTAAACAAAAATTTCAAATTTTAAGAGACCGTTAAATTACAAACTGGGCAAAACCTGTTAAGTTTTCAACAAGAAATTGCAAAAACGTTGAAATTTGAATTTAAAATGACCGTTAAATGATAGAATATATCAAATTTTCAAGAAAACAATAAATTTTGAATTTATAATGACCGTTAACTGACAATATCTTCCAACTTAGGAATATTATGTGCCACAATATGTGGTTTAATCATCTAATACACGATAACTTGCCATTTAAATACTGATCATAGCCACAAAAAAATGCGCTCAAGTCCCTCAATCAACACCACGAGGACATTTTTATTACTTTTTTCATATTTCATGAAATGCAAAATAAATGACAAAGCATTGTTGGTGACAAAGGCATTTCAAAAATAAAATAACTATATGAAGAATTATTTCGTAAAAAATTGTGATAGCCAGCGAGTTTATTATATTTGTGCATTTCAACGAGGTCAGTATTTATGTGTAGTGTGCATTTTTTGTGTCCCTCAGCAAAAACAAAACAAAATGAAAATTTATTTTGAATTAAATGTCTTATGCTCATGTTATTCCTCATTCCTATATCTCTGCCCATCTACCTACGGACATGAATGTGTGGAAATAGAAGAAAAGAATGGAAAGCCTTAATGACAATCATACATTCTAATAGCAGTAACTTTGACTTAACTTTTTTTTGTCCATATCGAAAAAAAAAATCTCATCCCGTGAAGCATAAAAATAAAATATAAAAAAAACGATCCAGCAAAGCGGAGAGAAGAATTTCTTTTCTTCTTTTCATGTTGTTTTATTTTCTAAAAAGGAATAGAGCCGAAGAGCATAGAATAGAAATTTTTGGGTCAACGAACTTGCCTATGGTATGGTTACAATCGCTTGTTGCTTTTTTTTCGGGGATATGGAATCACAAACAAAAATAGACTCTTCAATTAAATTGTATGTTTGGATGTATATGAGAGGGAAGCAGAGAGAATTGAAATACATTAGTATAAAAAAAATTTAAAGAAAGTCCTCGTGTTATAGATCGAGGGACTTCAGCGCATTTTTGTGTTAGCGATCAGTATTTGATTAGCAAAGTACTGCGTATTAAATAAGTCAATCATGAATATTTTGTGACTTAAATAAATTCAACAGCTCGATAACGGTTTTTTGGCATTCAAATTTTCTAACGGTCAAAATATATTTGAAAATTTCCCGCGTAAGTGCACTTGAAAATCATTAATTATACTATAATTAACAATTTGCACGGTGAATTTTCATATTTTAAAATGGTTTGTCATTTAACGGTTTTTTTAAATTCAAATTTTCTAACGATAAAAATATATTTGAAAATTTCCCGCGTAAATACACATGAAAATCATTAATTATAGTATAATTAACAATTTTGCAGTGAATTTTCATATAATAAAATGGTTTGTCATTTAACGGTTTTTTGAAATTCAAATTTTCTAACGGTCAAAATATATTTGAAATTATCCCACTTGAAGTTGGCTCTATTGTATTGAAAACAAAAAATCATTAATTATAGTATTTAGCGATGGTTTTCAGCTTTCTAACTATTCGATACGCCAATAACTCGATGGCACGGAGCTAATGCAAAAAACCAGAGCTCTCTACGATGTCTGGTTAAAAAGTTTTTCGTGTGCTCCGACCGACCGACCGACCGACCGACCGACCGACCGACCAGACAAAGTGCATTATTAAGCTACCTTTTTAAAACAAGTTTCAAAAATGCGCTAAAAACGTGGAGAGAAGAAAAGAAAGAAAAAAAAATTGATAGTGATGGTATGTAGGAAGAAGCAGCAGCTAGTTCACAAAAAAAGGAGGGAGGGGAAATGGAAAAGAAACTACTTTTTTCGACTTGTGAATTACCAGCATTTTTAATATCTGACAATCAACAATTTCTTCTTCCACATTCGACTTTCCTGCCTGCGTTCTCATTTCTTCTTCTATTTTTTTTTGTAGCTTCTTTCTAACAATTTTTATTTTTCTACTTACTTCTTTCCTACTCTTTCTCTTCAATTCAAGGCGAAAATGAGCAACAAACATGAATTATGGCTTAGATTTTTTCATTTTTCGTTAGGTTCAATGAATTCCTTAATTTTCTAATCCATTAGAGGCGATCACGATCTTCGATGATTGTTCATTTAAATTGAAGGGAATTTTTATTTCTCAGTGCTTGAGATCTGACGAGTCTGTCCGTAACTAACATATGTAATGTAGGATGCTTTATTGTGTAATAAATGAAGACTTGATTGCTTTTGACTTGCTTGTAGGAATAAGAACTTTATCCCAGCGAATGATTTCTTTTTTGGATGGACAATAATTGCAGCTTGTTTATTGAAATAAATTTTTTTGGAACTAGGATTAATTGATACACTGATCTGTCTCTAAACATTTTCTGAAATTTCCACAATTTTTAAAAAAAAATTAAACCTTTGAAACGTAAATGAAATAAAAAACACGTGTGTAAAGCATCCTACGATCATTTTTTCATGTGATTAAAAAATGTACAAGAAACATGCTTGGAGGTTATATTTCTTTCATTATTGGTCCTATTTACACGTTATGTATCAGAAAAACATTAATTAAATAATTTCTGATTACTATTGGTCAGAGGAGTAATTTGGTTACCCAACCCAACCCCACCCCCCACTTTATCTGGCTATGTGCTATATATCCTAACGGATAAGCACATGTTTCTTCAATCTTACAAAATAAGGCTAAAATGGGTCGATGGTTTAGTAGTACCTAACTACTTCAACTCTGAACAACAGGTTCAATACTCGATTCAGAATTGTTTTTGGACGATCGCTTTTTTCGAATATTATGTACTGGAAATGAAGCTCACAGCATGGATCTCACAAAACTGTAGATCTAATTTTAGTTTAGGGGTCGTTCACAAATTATGTCACGCTTAAGGGGGAGGGGGATAGAAGAATTTGTGGCAGTCCAAGCAAAAAAATTTTCTTTCTACTTAAAATTTGTGACAAGGGGTAGGGGGGGGGGTCGAAAAAGTAGTTTTTTTTTTGCATGACGTAATTTGTGAACGACCCCTTAATGCTGGATTGCCGAACCCTCACTCGTCAAAATTTAAAAACCTTAAGTAGTTAAAGGGTTCGTTCACATTTTTGGAACTTGAGGAAAGGATTATTTTGTATGGATTGTCCCCCTACCCCTAAAAGTTTGGCATTGTCAATATTACATGACCTAAAATGGTAGATTTTAATTGATTGTTTGCATTTTAGAGGGAGCGTTCTATAATTTTGTAACAGATCAGACAACAAAATATGTTCTTAGTAAAAAAATTTATAACATAGGGACTAAGAACTCGTATTTGCGTAACATAATAAGTGAACGATCCCCCTATTTTGACCCCAAAGTTCTTTCCCAATTAGATGCACCCCTAACAAGGTCCATGCAATTAGTCATTTTAGAAATGCATAAATTTTCCCATCAGCACCAATTAAACTCCATTTAAATAGCTCATGATGCTTATTGAACAAAAGTACAATATACAATAAAAATTTATTTATCAAAAATGCCGGTAGAAGTTTCCATCTCTCCTCGGTCTATCTCCTCATGTAAATTGAAAATCATGCAGATTTAATCAAGATACGATTGTGAATGGAAATAAAAATAAAATAAAATCAGATGATACTTGCACTACTACGTGCAAATTCCCTATTTAGGTATAGAAACTTTCTAGCATACAAGCTGATTAGAACATTTATTTAATGAGGCAATCGCACGTCAACCTAATAGGACAAAACGCCTTCTTTATAGCAAAAGGAAGTTACGTTACAGAAAAAAAAAATCACGTCCATTTAAGAAGAAAAAAAAAAGAGTTAAAGTTGCGTCGCACTCCACCTATATTGGGATGCATGAAAAGTTGCATTAAGCATTTTCAAGTATTGATAGTTGATTTGCCACAAAAAGAGAAAGAGAGCTAAGCTATAGCTAGCTCTGCAATTCATTCATTCATTTCATTCACTCAATAATATTATTTTTTTCCCATAATTGACGTTCCTAGATTCATGTCGCTTCACATACATTATTTTTGTGTCTATTTATCTACTTCTATTTCTCGCCACTTTTATTGTCACTGTATGTGTACGAAATTGTGAGCATGTGTAAATGTGGAATGTTATGCAATAATCAAGTGTAAGTTAAGAGAATCGAGCGTGCAGTTAGAAGAAAGACTACGCTTATGGCATGTTTTTTGTCATGGTTTCTTGAGGATGTTGTGTGTTGTTGGGGAAAGTAGCACCCGAGCGTATGTAAGTGAAGTGGTTTAGGTAACGGTATGACTTCTTACAATTGACGACAATCAATAAGTCATGAAGAAAAATTACTATGCAAGAGGACGACGAAAAACTGTTTTTTACAGTCGTCTCATAACTGCACAATCTTAATTTCCTTCGTGGTATCGGTGACTGTTTTCTATTTATTTCTATTTCATTTTGTTTTCTTGTGGTCGAGACAAATTTGATGGAAATGGCACATTGCGTATTAAATTGCCATTTGGTTGGTCCCGACTGTTGCATTACATCCCATAACCCAAAAAGCCTTTAATGATCGATTAATGGTCAAATTCCTGAACATTGAAATTGGATTTTAATGAAACCAATAATTTAGGAATCCATCACTGTCCATAAGTCGACTTTATGCCTTAATTATCAATAAGAACACAAAATGCAATTTGTCAATTGTCTAAAAAATGGAAGCTATATGCATTTCTCAATTAACTTGCAATTAGTATCACGTAATTATCTTCCTGTATGACATGAAAATTAATATTATTTTTTGCTATGTTTCCTGTTTACAGCTAGCTATGCTATATACTCACATTAAATATTGTTATCCATTAAAATCCATTGAATAACTAATCTCATTCTCTTTCTCATTAATTTCCTCTCATTCACTCTCTCTCTGTGTCTTGACCTTAACTGCAATTATATACCCTTTATGCAATTCTGTGAACTACATCGATTGTGACGATTGTATATTAAGGGGCTGATCACAAATGACGTCATTCACAAATTTGAGATTTTTATGACTCCACAACATCACAGTTTTGTTTTGTATGGAGACCTCGTGTCTTGAGCATTTTATCACATGCAGGATCACATGATTTAGAGATTCTTTATTACTCAGACACCTACAGTGGTAAACCCAAGAAACCGGCTCCATATATTAGATTTTTGAGAAATAAAGACGAAATTTCCTATTTACTAGGGGTTGTTTGGATATAACGTCAAAGGGGGAGTCAAAATTTTGAAATTTGCCTTTATGATTCATCTCTGGCTACATGCCTACTGTGAAGTTCGAAAATCTTGAAAATCTGTATTTCAAGAATCAAATGGGGTTGGATCACCTTAAAGGAGGTAGGGGGGTTGATAGGTAGAAGGTAGGGGGGTTTCGTGGTTGATACTGAGGTTTTGTAATTGAACTGTTAAAAAATGTATTCTGACAATGAGTAAGTGGGTCAACAAAATAATTAATAACGTAATTAGAGAACTATCCCTACCCACATTCTCATTTTGCTTCGACACCACAGACGTCATTTGTGAACAGCTTCTTAATTATTACACTTTAGTCTGCTCTTAATTACTTTACGGAATGAAAATACCAACTTGACTAAATGACAAAAAGGATATGTGTTGTCTATTTCCATTCCTCGATTATGTATTTTTTTTTTTGTTTATGTCAAATCCTAATTGATTTTTGCCTTCTTGAAGCCTTACATATTTCCCATATCTTCTTTATAGACAAACATACATGTAAGTTAAGGACATTTTTTTGCATTATCGCTTGACATGTCCGATGTTGTATTTTAAAAGCAAGAACAATGGTGAAAAAGGAAAAGGAGGTAATTAGATTTGGTTCTTGGGCACGTGAGGAACTCATTTCGTAAATTATTGCATGTCGAAAACATTTTATTGTTTCCGACTGTAAAATTCAATGGAAAGAGAATATTTTTGCTGTTAACGAAAAAGCACTTGTGATATTGCACAATGAATAGCAAAAAAAAATATAATAATAAGAAGAAATACACACACATGTGAGATTGATTCCGTGAATGCACGTATAGGCATAAGTTGAAACAATAGGAATACAACAGATTTGAAACGGAAATTTCCGTTTGAGCGTTGATTGTATGTGATGGTATGTATTTAGATATGTGGAAACAAAAGTAGTCGCTAGAAACTCCTAGGTTTTGTTATTTTGTTTTTTTGATGCCATGGTCATAATATGCTCAACTACTGCTATTACAGTATAGCCAATGTAACTCTTTCAAATTTATTCTTGTTTTCATGATGACAATTTTACTGTATTGCAAACGTCAATCATTCTCAACTTACAGTTTGTTTTATTTTTAGCCCATTTCCTTGCTAGGAACTTGATGTCTGCACTTTGGCTATTTAGAGTCTGAGATTCAAGGCTTTATGGGCAATTCTCCACAGGGTAAATCGAAAATTTTTGATTTAAAATGATTTTTTTGCAAAAACTTTCCACTAAAACTAACCAGTTCTTTAGCTTATCTGATGTATTTTTTCATTTCCTATTTGATAATTTAATTAAATAAGTAATAATAAACTTAATTAACAAGATATTTTGATTCTTTGGTCAAAATCTTTGTGACCAAAAATTGAATTTTTCCAAAATTCGAGTAAGAGAATTGAAAATTAGCTATTAAATCCCCATTTTTACAATTATAAACACATGTGAGATGATAGATAATGCTTAGTTCTATGATATTCTTCTTACATTACTAACCAATATTGTTTAATTAAGGAGAAAAATCGATTCTCCAAACGTCAACCTAATGTCACAAAGATTTCAAAGACGCTTTGCAGGGGAACATCAGCTCCCTAAAATTCAAAATTAAAAAAAACCGTTATAACATAATCTTTTATTTCTCCATTATTAGCTTCTCAAAATATATTTAATTTACTTAAATGATCACCAGAAGACGATTTTGTTATTGAATTGAGATTATATTAGCTTTAATTTAAACTTTGAATTTATACTACATTTAATTTTGATAAGTTTTTAACGGTTTTCACAAATTTGAATTTACAAGTAGAAGAAGAATTGTAACTCCCTTTTGAAAAATTCAACTCATCTGAAGAATTGCCCTTATGGTGTTTATAAGTTATGGCATCATAAATTCTAGGAATTTTGAAATTTTACACTTTTTTCTCAAGATTCAGACACTGGAAATGAGCTGATGTCCGTAAGGTTTCTTGACCATGTCAGAATCTGCTATTTTGAAATCCAATTTTGGATCAAAAAAATTTTGACCGTTATTTTTCAAATATTATTTTACCGTTATTTTTCAAATATTTTTTGAACCGTTATTTTTCAAATATTTTTTGACCGTTATTTTTCAAATATTATTTTACCGTTATTTTTCAAATATTTTTTGACCGTTATTTTTCAAATATTTTTTGACCGTTATTTTTCAAATATTTTTTGATCGTTTTTTTCAAATAATTTTTTGACTGTTATTTTTAAATACTAAATAATTCCATTAAATGAAAACAAATGCGCTTCCAACAACAACAATTCACCAGTTGTCTACATTAGTTATTTATTGTTGTTCTTCTTTTCTTCTTCTTGTGCTAAAAAGCTCTCCATTCTCTCGGAAAAAAAATGAAAATAAAAATAAAAACATACACAACGATAAATCGGCAATCTATTAAACCTATATGCACAGTTATGATGATGCTAATACAACATTATAATGTTGTCTAGTCGATTTTTAATAACAAATGCCGTCGTCTATGATATCTATTTTATTTTTCTTTCTTTTACTTTCTTCCAGCCAATACCTGTTTATATTTATTTTATTTCATTGCGAAAAAAAATGTGCGATGACTAAAAGGAATGAATTGGAATCAACATATGTGTATATGCGAGAGATCTCGAGAGCGAAGAAGACATAACAAATGACAACAAAAAATGCATAAAACGGTAGTATGGAGGTGAATAAAATATATCAATGACAATTAATCGACAAATTGTTTGCATGACAGTAAGTTCCCATCATATTGGATGTGATGTGTGTACGGAGGGAGAAATGAAGTAAAAAAGATGAATTTATGGCAAATTTATAATGAAGTTTCAGATCACTATCGATTTTATTCAGTCGGAAAAAATTGCAATTAAAAATTTCTTATGGGATCATAAAAATTTTTTGAGTCCCGATTTTTTGGAGTATGCGTTTTTGGCTGTGTTGCATGCCTTTAATATCCAATATTAAGTATACCCAGGAAATAAATATTCTCCGCTCATTTTGAAGCATTCATTCTAACACATTTTCGACTTAAATCAATTAAAAAGTTTCTAGGATTTTATAGCGGCTCAAATTTTACCACAGACATGAGATATTTGAGGAATAGAAATGTGAATGACCTTTCGGGGCTGCCTATAGAAATTTTTTTATTTGGGAATTCCATTCAATGCGTTGGCTTTGATATGGATATAGAACTGACAGTGATGCTGTTTTGGGGTCGTTCACTTATGACGTCCATGATTTAGGGGGGGGGGGGGGGTCTGACATTTTGTGACACTTCATATTAAAGAAATTTTTCTGAATTTAAAATTTGTGACAAGGGGGGGAGGGGGTGTCTAAAAATCCCATTTTTTGATGGACGTCATAAGTGAATGACCCCTTTGACAATTTTTTAATCGTTATCAAGGTATTTATTGGGATTTGATAAAATTCGAGGAAATAACTTGAAGTATGTGTATCCAGATCATTCACGAATGAATCTAGAAGCTTTTCGAGGTTGGATTTTTTCAAATATTTTTGTATTAATGGCTTCATGAATTTTTATTGAAAATTACTAGCAAATTGATCCTTCAAGAAATAATGTGTGTTTTAAGACCCAAAACCACTTTTGATACGCCAATAGTTCAGATACCAAACGAGATAATCCAACAAAATCAATTTCTGACTAAGTTACTGAATAATTAGCTCTTTGTGATGATAACAAAGCTAAATTCTTGATGTTATTGATACAAATAATTTAATAATTGAGAAAAAAAAATCCAACGGTTTTTGAAAATTTGAAAATTTGAATGTGCATACTTTAACACCCCTAGAAGTTCAAAAGGTCTGTCAAAATTGAATTTTCAGATAAAATTGCGAAAAAAAGGAGGATATTGAGTTTCAGGTTGTGTAAAAAAAGTCCAATCTGTGAATGGATGTCAGTTTTGAACGAAAAACATCAGTCATTCAATAAAAATCTCAATTTCATAATAAAGAAGAAATCTAAAAACATTCTCGAAGCTTCTTTTCTTACTTCCAAAATTCTCATTGTAACAAAAAAAAATTTCAACGAGTACATTCTACAAAGAAATAGAAGATAATTATGCAAACAGATTATGAGACCGTGGGACCTTCAATTATTGAGTCAGACGTTCTTATTGGAAATTTTCTTAATCATTCATTAATAAGTTAAGTTTAGTCAAGCCAATCTTACATATTTAAGTAAAATGAACGTAAAAATAGAGAAAATAGATAATAAAAATTATTTTTTTATCTGATATAGAAAATAACGAACTTTCAAGACTTGAATTTTTAACGGTTTTCTAATTTTTAAATTTCTGTTCTAAAGTTTAGTACTTAAAGTTCAAATTTGGACAAAAACGAATTTTTAAGTTGGTTGTAAAATTTTCCAGCACTTCTCCCATGTTCCATAAGCCATGCTTGATCTTATTGCTCAAAAATCTAAAATCTTATTAGGATAACCACGATGTTGTACATTAGAGTATCTTAATTAATAACTGTTATAATTAGCATCGATGCTTCACAGATGAGCAAGCAAAGGAATTCCATCAGCAATTTACAAAAAGAATCGCCGCTGTGTGGATAAACGAACGCGTGGAAATGTTTCGATTACGCAATATTTTGAAGGTAACAAGAAGAAGGTGCCGAGTGTAAACTTTGTTTTGGATATCAAGTTACACAAAAAAAATTCTTATTGGACTTGACTTCCATTTAAATGAAATTCAACTTAATTCCAATAAGAAATTGTGGCATTTAAATTTCTTGGAATCTAATGAGATCAAATTTCTAATCAGTCAATAGACATATGACTGTAGTTCCAATAAGAGAGACGATTCTTATTCGATCCTAAATCTACTGACTATTATGGTCAAGTCAACATTCAACAAGTATCAATTAGATAGCATTAGATCATCTCCCACATTGATGGACATTTTCTATATTTGAAAAAAACTTTTTTTTTTCTTCTCATTTCAAACTACAAATAAGACTCTCCGGTCTGTCCATAACACACGAAAAAAAAATTTATTAACTTCCACGCATTGCGTGCAAGTTATTGTATTCACTTTTTTTGAGATTTTCACTAATTTTGATTTTTTGAGTCAACGGAAGCATGAATCTTTACGTTTTTGGTCTCATATGACAGGTATTGAAAATATCTATTACCTGAGGTATGTTTGGTTCCAGTCAGTTCCGTTCCGTTGGAACTAGACGCAAAAAACCGTTAAAAACCAAAAATTTGTATGGAAAATTTTTTATGCGGTGACTTTCATACAATTTCTTGTATCTGATACGATAGGCCGTACCTTAAAACCAAAAAGCGCTACTTAACATCTGAACTTTATGTCCATTTAGTGACCGAAAAATGCAAAAAACATGATTTTTTATGACAGTTGCGCCATTTTTGATTCCGCACTGGAATTAACATTTCAAGCCTTGAAATAGGTATAAAATGAAAGATCAAATCAGGATCTACATTTAATATCCGCTATGTTGGTACTTTAGAGGTTCCTGTAAAAAGTTACAGCATGAAAAAGATTGTTATAAAAATTATAACACTTTTGTTTACGTTACGTAAAATCCTTATGTTACGTAAAATTACGTAAGGTGAATTTCACTTAAAAATATTTGAATGAATGTAGATGATTACTGGATCTTATTTTTATTGGACATAGAGGCTGTAGATGTTTACTGGATCTCATTTTACTGGACATAGAGACTGTAGATCATTACTGGATCATATTTTATTGGTCATAGAGACTGTAAATGTTTACTGGATCTTGTTTAATTAGACATAAAGGCTGTAGATCA
Organism: Chironomus tentans; assembly: GCA_963573255.1. Classification (NCBI taxonomy): domain Eukaryota; kingdom Metazoa; phylum Arthropoda; class Insecta; order Diptera; family Chironomidae; genus Chironomus; species Chironomus tentans. Next base: position 14,260,726 of record OY754303.1, read on the forward strand.
TTACTGTATCTCGTTTTACTGGACATAGAGGCTGTAGATCATTACTGGATCTCGTTTTACTGGACATAGAGGCTGTAGATCATCACTGGATCTCGTTTTACTGGACATAGGGGCTGTAGATCATTACTGGATCATATTTTATTGGACATAGAGGCTGTAGATGTTTACTGGATCTTGTTTAATTAGACATAAAGGCTGTAGATGTTTACTGGATCATATTTTATTGGACATAGAGGCTGTAGATCATTACTGGATCTTATTTTATTGAACATAGAGGTTGTAGATGTTTACTGGATCATATTTTTACTGGACATAGAGGCTGTAGATGTTTACTGGATCTTGTTTAATTAGACATAAAGGCTGTAGATATTTACTGGATCATATTTTATTGGACATAGAGGCTGTAGATCATTACTGGATCTTATTTTTACCACATTTTTATTACCTTGTTTTTCTTAACTTGCTTTCTTGTCTGTCTGTTTGTTTGTCTTGGTCAAATTTTGTAATCGATTTTTCGACCACTTCTACTGCTCCAATCGAGCTGAAATTTTTCATGCATACGTATTTTGGATGACAATACAATATTTTAGCATTTTGGAATCACAAAAATGCTTAATTATAGTATAATTTAATTTAAGAATTTTTATATGAGAAAATAATCCAATATCAATGATGTCATTTTCTCATGGACATTCTTTGAGAACATTTGATTTTTCCGAAATGCCATGGGTTCAAATCTCACCAATGACAAAAACTTTTTTGAACTTTTTAGATTCTTTTTTACACTTTTTTGATGGTTTACGATGTTTCATGATTTAAATATGCTTCATTATATTTTTTATGTCATAAAACAGCAAAAAAGTACAAATAAGAGTGAATTTTGATTTTTTGTATGAAATCTCGATATACTTCACAAGAACAAAAATCTTTCTTTATAAATATATTTTTGTCACTAAAATCTATAGTCGTACAACTGTTTGGCTCAAAATAGTGTGTAAATACATGCAACTCGTTTCATAGTTTGATATCGGTGAACATATTTTTGGGGACAAAACAGTGTACGGCTGTGAGAAACGAAATTTCTTTGGTTTGGATAGAGTGTGTGATAATTTTTTAGGGTTTTTGCATTTCATGATATATAACAATGAAAAATATATAACAAAGCTGTGCAAGTGAGATCATTGTTGAAAATTTTTTAAAGTCCTTAGAAGACTGCGGATATGTGAGAAAGTGTTGGTGATTTGAGTAATAATAATTCGAGCGGAGCTCGAATATAAAAGTTCGAACTAGGTTGAGCGTAGCTCACAAATTTTTACGTCCTGAACGTAGCGTAGCGAGTGAAGGCGTGAAAATTTTCCAAAGTCCTTTAAAGACTGCTGATATGTGAGAAAGTGTTGGTGATTTGAGTAATAATAATTCGAGCGGAGCTCGAATATAAAAGTTCGAACGTAGTTCGAACTAAGTTGAGCGTAGCTCACAAATTTTTACGTCCTGAACGTAGCGTAGCGAGTGAAGGCGTGAAAATTTTCCTAAGTCCTTAAAAGACTGCGGATATGTGAGAAAGTGTTGGTGATTTGAGTAATAATAATTCGAGCGGAGCTCGAATATAAAAGTTCGAACTAGGTTGAGCGTAGCTCACAAATTTTTACGTCCTGAACGTAGCGTAGCGAGTGAAGGCGTGAAAATTTTCCAAAGTCCTTAAAAGACTGCTGATATGTGAGAAAGTGTTGGTGATTTGAGTAATAATAATTCGAGCGGAGCTCGAATATAAAAGTTCGAACGTAGTTCGAACTAAGTTGAGCGTAGCTCACAAATTTTTACGTCCTGAACGTAGCGTAGCGAGTGAAGGCGTGAAAATTTTCCAAAGTCGTTAGAAGACTGCGGATATGTGAGAAAGTGTTTGTGATTTGAGTAATAATAGTTCGAGCGGAGCTCGAATATAAAAGTTCGAACGTAGTTCGAACTTAGTTGAGCGTAGCTCACAAATTTTTACGTCCTGAACGTAGCGTAGCGAGTGAATGACAATTTCTTTAGAGAATAATCTCTCAATAATTAACAGTTTCATCAATTATTCAACAATAACTTCAAAGAATCTCAATGATTACTTTGATCATAAATAAATCTTAAGAAATTTTGTGATTTGATTCACCAGTATCATCGAAAGACTAAAAAGTAGAAAATAATTTACTGTATAAATAAAAATAGCTCAAGCTCGACTCTACTGTGATCCATATAAAAACTGTAATTCTTAACAAGTCGAGCGAGCGTAGCTCAAGCTCGACTCTACTGTGATCCATGCAAAACTGTAATTCTTAACAAGTCGAGCGAGCGTAGCTCAAGCTCGACTCTACTGTGATCCATGTAAAAACTGTAATTCTTAACAAGTCGAGCGAGCGTAGCTCAAGCTCGACTCTACTGTGATCCATGTAAAAACTATAATTCTAAATAAGTCGAGCGAGCGTAGCTCAAGCTCGACTCTACTGTGATCCATGTAAAAACTGTAATTCTTAACAAGTCGAGCGAGCGTAGCTCAAGCAAGATCACTCTACTGTGATCCATGTAAAAACTGTAATTCTTAACAAGTCGAGCGAGCGGAGCTCAAGCTCGACTCTACTGTGATCCATGTAAAAACTGTAATTCTTAACAAGTCGAGCGAGCGTAGCTCAAGCTCGACTCTACTGTGATCCATGTAAAAACTGTAATTCTTAACAAGTCGAGCGAGCGGAGCTCAAGCTCGACTCTACTGTGATCCATGTAAAAACTGTAATTCTTAACAAGTCGAGCGAGCGTAGCTCAAGCTCGACTCTACTGTGATCCATGTAAAAACTGTAATTCTTAACAAGTCGAGCGAGCGTAGCTCAAGCAAGATCACTCTACTGTGATCCATGTAAAAACTGTAATTCTTAACAAGTCGAGCGAGCGGAGCTCAAGCTCGACTCTACTGTGATCCATGTAAAAACTGTAATTCTTAACAAGTCGAGCGAGCGTAGCTCAAGCTCGACTCTACTGTGATCCATGTAAAAACTGTAATTCTTAACAAGTCGAGCGAGCGGAGCTCAAGCTCGACTCTACTGTGATCCATGTAAAAACTGTAATTCTTAACAAGTCGAGCGAGCGTAGCTCAAGCAAGATCACTCTACTGTGATCCATGTAAAAACTGTAATTCTTAACAAGTCGAGCGAGCGTAGCTCAAGCTCGACTCTACTGTGATCCATGTAAAAACTGTAATTCTTAACAAGTCGAGCGAGCGTAGCTCAAGCTCGACTCTACTGTGATCCATGTAAAAACTGTAATTCTAAATAAGTCGAGCGAGCGTAGCTCAAGCTCGACTCTACTGTGATCCATGTAAAAACTGTAATTCTTAACAAGTCGAGCGAGCGTAGCTCAAGCTCGACTCTACTGTGATCCATGTAAAAACTGTAATTCTTAACAAGTCGAGCGAGCGGAGCTCAAGCTCGACTCTACTGTGATCCATGTAAAAACTGTAATTCTTAACAAGTCGAGCGAGCGTAGCTCAAGCTCGACTCTACTGTGATCCATGTAAAAACTGTAATTCTTAACAAGTCGAGCGAGCGTAGCTCAAGCTCGACTCTACTGTGATCCATGTAAAAACTGTAATTCTTAACAAGTCGAGCGAGCGTAGCTCAAGCAAGATCACTCTACTGTGATCCATGTAAAAACTGTAATTCTTAACAAGTCGAGCGAGCGGAGCTCAAGCTCGACTCTACTGTGATCCATGTAAAAACTGTAATTCTTAACAAGTCGAGCGAGCGTAGCTCAAGCTCGACTCTACTGTGATCCATGTAAAAACTGTAATTCTTAACAAGTCGAGCGAGCGGAGCTCAAGCTCGACTCTACTGTGATCCATGTAAAAACTGTAATTCTTAACAAGTCGAGCGAGCGTAGCTCAAGCAAGATCACTCTACTGTGATCCATGTAAAAACTGTAATTCTTAACAAGTCGAGCGAGCGTAGCTCAAGCTCGACTCTACTGTGATCCATGTAAAAACTGTAATTCTTAACAAGTCGAGCGAGCGTAGCTCAAGCTCGACTCTACTGTGATCCATGTAAAAACTGTAATTCTAAATAAGTCGAGCGAGCGTAGCTCAAGCTCGACTCTACTGTGATCCATGTAAAAACTGTAATTCTTAACAAGTCGAGCGAGCGTAGCTCAAGCTCGACTCTACTGTGATCCATGTAAAAACTGTAATTCTTAACAAGTCGAGCGAGCGGAGCTCAAGCTCGACTCTACTGTGATCCATGTAAAAACTGTAATTCTTAACAAGTCGAGCGAGCGTAGCTCAAGCTCGACTCTACTGTGATCCATGTAAAAACTGTAATTCTTAACAAGTCGAGCGAGCGTAGCTCAAGCTCGACTCTACTGTGATCCATGTAAAAACTATAATTCTAAATAAGTCGAGCGAGCGTAGCTCAAGCTCGACTCTACTGTGATCCATGTAAAAACTGTAATTCTTAACAAGTCGAGCGAGCGTAGCTCAAGCAAGATCACTCTACTGTGATCCATGTAAAAACTGTAATTCTTAACAAGTCGAGCGAGCGTAGCTCAAGCTCGACTCTACTGTGATCCATGTAAAAACTGTAATTCTTAACAAGTCGAGCGAGCGTAGCTCAAGCTCGACTCTACTGTTATCTATTTAAAAACTGTAATTCTTAACAAGTCGAGCGAGCGTAGCTCAAGCTCGACTCTACTGTTATCTATTTAAAAACTGTAATTCTAAATAAGTCGAGCGAGCGGAGCTCAAGCTCGACTCTACTGTGATCCATGTAAAAACTGTAATTCTTAACAAGTCGAGCGAGCGTAGCTCAAGCTCGACTCTACTGTGATCCATGTAAAAACTGTAATTCTTAACAAGTCGAGCGAGCGTAGCTCAAGCTCGACTCTACTGTTATCTATTTAAAAACTGTAATTCTAAACAAGTCGAGCGAGCGTAGCTCAAGCTCGACTCTACTGTTATCTATTTAAAAACTGTAATTCTTAACAAGTCGAGCGAGCGTAGCTCAAGCTCGACTCTTCTGTGATCCATGTAAAAACTGTAATTCTTAACAAGTCGAGCGAGCGTAGCTCAAGCTCGACACTACTGTTATCTATTTAAAAACTGTAATTCTAAACAAGTCGAGCGAGCGTAGCTCAAGCTCGACTCTACTGTGATCCATGTAAAAACTGTAATTCTTAACAAGTCGAGCGAGCGTAGCTCAAGCTCGACTCTACTGTGATCTATTTAAAAACTGTAATTCTTAACAAGTCGAGCAAGCGTAGCTCAAGCTCGACTCTACTGTGACCTATGTAAAAACTGTAATTCTTAACAAGTCGAGCGAGCGTAGCTCAAGCTCGACTCTTCTGTTATCCATGTAAAAACTGTAATTCTTAACAAGTCGAGCGAGCGTAGCTCAAGCTCGACACTACTGTGATCTATTTAAAAACTGTAATTCTTAACAAGTCGAGCAAGCGTAGCTCAAGCTCGACTCTACTGTGACCTATGTAAGTAATTTTTACGACCTGAACGTTGCGGAGCGGAGTGAAGGCGTGAAAATTTTCCCAAGCCGCATGTACAGTACGGGAATAATTTATGGTGAAGTGATAAAAAATTTATAGAATACTTTGTGTCATAAACTACGGCGAGCATAGCGCCATTGGATCGATATCAACTGGCGAGCGTAGCTCGCCTATGGATCGATATCAACCGGCGAGCGTAGCTCGCCTTTGGATAGGTAATTGCCGTTGGCGAGCGTAGCTCGCCACGTGGAAGTTTGTGGTGTGATCTATACATCGTGTTTTTTCTCATATAGTTTTTGTTACCTAACACGAAGAATTTTGTGCCATGACAATGTGGGCTGTGGAAAGAGATTTGTGGATGGATCAAAGTTGTAACAATAAGAATAAAATCCCATAAAAGCGTCACATAATGATTTTGGATCTCGGAAACCATAGCGAAGAAGGCTATGAAAAAAAGGCACAGTAAGATTTCTCTTCCACCGAGCCCTATCTATTTCTTGTGTATATACATAACTTTTTTTTCGGACGGCAATGATCTTTTTTATTGTAGCTTTCTCACAGGCATTTTTGGGCGAGTTCATCGCCCTTTCCTAGTACTTTTTGGATGCTTTTTCTCGTTCTCTTATCCTCAAACCAATTTCTATTTTTTTCTACATTTTTTTCTATTTTAAAAAACTCCGTTTTTTTCTTTTTTTTCTCATATTTATAACAATAGTGTTGTTACTTTTTATACTGCTTTGCTTTGCTCTATACTAATACAACGTTGCTGTTCCTCTTCAGATGCTTTCCTCAATTCGTGGAGCGTAATGTGATTGACCCTTTCTATCTATGGACTCTTTTCTCCTCTCTTTTTTTACTATTTTTATTACATCCATGAGAATGTGAAGCATAGAAAAATAATGATAATGTTTAAAGTCCTCGTGGCATTGGACTCGAGGGTCTTATGCGCATTTTTTATGCAGCAACAAGTACATAATTTAAGAGGTTATCGCATGTTAAATGTATGTCAAGCTTTGAGCTTGTTGTATAATGTGAAAATCATAGCAATCATAAATTGAAAATTTGAATGTAAAATTATTTAATAAACGAACCTCAAAGTCATAACAGAGCTCTTTGGTGTTGGTGAATTTTGAAATTTAACGACTTTTTGAAATTTGAAAACTTATGAATTCAAAATTTTTAAACAATATTCAAAAATTTTTAACGGCCTTTTGAAATTCTAATTTTTTTAAAGTTTTTGAAATTCAAATTTTTAAAGTTTTTGAAATTCAAATTTTTAAAGTTTTTGAAATTTAAATTTTTAAAGTTTTTGAAATTTAAAGTTTCTTTAAATTCAAATTTTAAAAGATTTTTTTTCCAATTTTAAATTTTAACGGCTTTTAGAAAATTTAATTTTAATCGAATTGGAAATTTAAAATTCAACTGTTTTTGTTTCTTAAATTTTAAACGAGGTTTCTTTGAATTTAAATATCAAATATTTTTTGCTGATAATTTCTATTGTTTAAACGATGTTGTAAATTTAAAATGTAAAAAAATAATTTGAATTTGCAACGGTATTTTAGGGGATATTAATGCTAAAAATGGTCAGTTTTGACCTCTCATCCCCTCTCCGTAACAAATTTTGTGGGAAAATTGGAAACATTTAATATGAAACTTAACAAATTTTTGACCCCTTCCTTGCCCCTTAACTTTTCATGACATTTGAACGACGCGTTATAGTTTTTTAATCAAAATTTTAACGGTTATTCAAATTTCAAAAATTTAGTTTAAATGATATTTCAAAAAAGTAAATGAATGAACATAGCAAATCTGTTTCATGTCTTTTGGTAAATTGAACTCTCTCAATGTATGTAGCCGATTTCTTGAAATGAATCCAACCCTCCCACCCCTTAGATTATTATCCTTGGGGTAGGATAAGGCAGTGGTATTGCAAGAGTTTAATGGGTCATTGGCAACATTAAAAGCTTAGCCTTCAAATTGAATTTTATTTTGTGACTAGCAAGTCTAGGATGCTACTAGGATAAGATGGGTGAATATTGAGGGTAGAATAACAGGGTTTATACCTAGAAACTGTCCTTAGTTGTTCCTCAAGTCCTCTGGACTAACGTATAATACTTATTTTTGTACTAAAATTTGAATTTAATACTACTGTTCTATCCAGAGGACTTGGAGTTGTTCCTATTTTACGACATACTCACCCAGCCAGCCAGCCTTCCAACAGAACAAAATGAACTTAGAAGCGTTTCTAAAGCGCCCTAAAAAGCGAACTTAACATTAACATTAATGCGATAGCCACACATTCGTAGTTCTTTATTTAGTTTGCTTAAAAAACTCACATTGTGATAAAGGAAGAATGGTAAAGAGAAAATTCTATGTAGCAAGTAATTTATTCGTCAAAAAAAAAATTATGCACTGCACTTCATTGTCAATTACATATTCGACATGATTCAATTTTAATTAATGCCTTTGTTCTTTCTCTCTATTTTACAATAGTCAAGTATTTAAGTAACGGCATCAATTGATGTTTGGTCTCTTCTTTCCATTCCATCTTCTCTCGTGTTGCTATTTTATTTGAGATCGGAAGTACTATAGTGGAAAGAAAAATGTTTCTTCGTGTTGGTATTTTATATTATTATTTTCTTCTTTCCATTTCTTTTGATCGGAACATTTCATTCATTGAAAGATTCGATGAAATGTGGCCAATGTGAAATTAGATGGAATATAAGAAAGAAAAAAATGAAAGATTAAATTAAATCTATTTTTTTATGAAAAGGAGGAATGGGAAAAGAAATAAAAAAAGATTTAAATACAATTTATCTTGAAAAAAGAACAAAAAAAAAGACTATTAAAGCCTTTTTACATTAATCGAAAGCCAATTTACATATTTTTTCATGATAATTTTCTTTTAATGATTTAACATGAAACGTGAGGAAGAGGAGGCGATGACCGTGAGTTCTGTGTTCTTCTTAATTCATCCTGAGAACTTTATCTTGATTTTTTTATGAATATTTATTTCTGCTTCTTGTAAATCAACGGAAAATAATTTTTTAAATTTTTGCATCTTTTTCAGTCTCTTTTGCATCTTTAGAAGTCAATAAATTTCAAAATTAAAATGACGGTTATTCTAGAATTGGTCTTTTGTGTCTTCAAAATTCAACGGAAAATAAAAATTCAAATTTTTGCATTTTTATTTCTCTTAATTTTAACAGAAATTTCAGTTTAAATTATTCTGTTTGCTTTTTATCCTTCAAATTGCTTTCAACACAATTTTCAGCTTTTTGGATCATAAAATCCGACATATTTAAAAAATTGCAATCTCAAGAATCGACAAATTTTAACGGCAAACTAAATTTCAAATTTTTCGCATCTCTTGTCAAACCATTTTGCATCTTAAAAGATAGACAAGTTCAAAATATTAACGACAGTTTACCCAGAATCATTATGCAATTCATAAATGTACAATTAATGCTGTTCTTAGAACGAATTGTAAATTTCTTTTAAAGGAAAACTTGATGTCACGTTATTTTGATGCTTACAGCTTTGCTGAAAAAAATAAAATTGTTTAGTTCTCGTTATTCCTTTACCCCGAAATTATCGTACAATTAAGTGAAAATAGTTATTGTGCATAAGTCAAAAGGTAAAGAAATTTTCATTTTCATGTGAGTGGCACCAAATATTAAAACTGTTTATTTTTCATTTTAACTCGATGTCGAGCTATTGCCCGGATTTTTAAAGTTGTGCTTCGCAAGTACATAATAATACAACGGATCTTACAAAAACGGTAATTTTCTTTTTTTGACTTTATTACACTTTTTTTAGCTGTCTTGTGGATTTCATAAAAAAGTGTTGGACTTAAAAATTGGATCGGATATAAGAAAGAACTGAAGAGAGAAAAAAGTAGTGTACGTTCTATGTTAAATTGATTCTTTACGTCAGCCGTTCCAAGCAGCTTACTGGCGATCCACTTTTACAGCAATATTCTCTTCCCGCTGACAAATTACTGTTGATCCATGATTTTGCATCGCAATTTTTGACAAACAAGTAGGCTCTCTCACGATGACAATCACGATCAATTGTTCCGCAAATTATGGCTGGAGAATTTGGAAGATGCTTGACGATTGTCTCTAAACATTTATTGACGCACATCTTAGTTCCTGTTGCTGTACATGGATAGTTGATGTCTGTCTCTTGAACGAGTGCTGGATATCCACTCGGCTGCTCATTTGAACCCTTTTTAAATTGTCCACTCATAAATACAGCACATGTACATGCCTCACCAGTTTCCAAAAGTCCAGGCAGCAACGATGTCGATGTTGTGATGGAGAATTTTTGTTTCAAATCATTTAATTGTAATTGACCCTCGGCAATGGATGCGATTAAAATAATTGTGATAATGCTTCGTTGCACTGCGGGTGAGAATAGAAATTTTCAGTTATCATCAACATGAGATGAAGATTAATTAAAAAAGCTCTTTTTTTCTTACTTTTTAATAATTTTGTTCTAATTGTATTCACTGTTGGACGATTAAGTAAGTAACTAATTTGTTCTTTCACAGTAATTGGTGTTTTATATGCAATATATGGAAGTGCAAAAGAAGGAAATGTGAATTTTTTTTGTTTTGTTTAAAATTGATGAAACAAAACATCCAAAAATGTGCTGCTGCTTATTTTTTTTAAAAAAACGATGCAATATTATTTTTATTTTTGGCAAAAAGATTTCCGGATAAATGAGCTGTGCATGTGACTTGATGTTGACTTTTTTCTGTAAAATTGACAAATTTGTTGGAAACATGTGGTTGCTTATTGTTTCTTTGCAGCATAAGGTATCAGAATTGGGAATTTCTTGACATATTGCTTGATATTTTGTAATTAGATTTGGGAATTTAGACCATTTTCTATGAAAAAAAGTCTTTATAATCAAAATTTTTATTGAATTTCATAATATTTTGACATTTGTTGACCTCCTACATTCTCAAATGTCTTAAAACTGCTTAAAAATGATTCTTAATCAACTTGAAAATCTTAACGGAAAAAAATTATTCAAAAATTTAACGGAATTTTAAAATTCAAAAATTGAACCTGTTGAATTGACAAAATTCAAATTTTTTCCGTTAAATTTTTCAATTTTTTAATTATACGAATTTAAATCAGTTCTTATATGTTAATCACACGACTTCCTGCAATTTCTTAAATAGATATCGAAAAAGAAACAATATGTAAGAAGAAATCCACAAAAAATCTTACTAAATTTCCTTAATTGGCACCAGAAAATCTAGAAAAAAATTCTAGCAAGCACAGACAACAAGATGAATTTGTTAAAAAGATTAATTATGTCCAAAAAAAGATCCAACGAAGCTTTCTTTTATGAGCGGATACATAAAATTGGCATATAAAGAACATAAATCGTCCTAAAAGATTAAAACTTACTTCAAAGCTGATTTGGATTAAAAAAATTTAATTAAACTCCTGAAAAGTTCAACAACCTTTCTTGTTGAATTCATTTTTTTAACACCTCAAATAGGAAGAATTTCTTTAGAAAAATATTTCTTTATTATTCATTTTTGTGTCTATTAAATAGATGCACGGAGATGCATTGTAATCTGAACATAATGGATGAAAGAAATGACTTAAAATTGAGTTAATTGGAGATGAGAAAAATAAGGGGGAGAAAAATTTAACTAAAAAAATCGTCTTCGTCCACAAAAAGAAGGCTTAAGTTGCCTTCAAACTCAAATACATTTTTCCTTGAATTCTTTGTCGTGATGGATTGATTTTCTTCAATATCTGCGTCATCATTTCGACTAATTCATCACTTGACACACCCGTCTTCTTGCTTTGTATTTTCTTAAGTAACTCGGTTGTTGTCATTGGCTTTCTCATCAAATACCGACGAACAGCTTCTTCTGTATTACTGAAGCTATCTTTTGAACTTGAAAAGTTACTAAATGACAGTGGCGTGATGGATATTGGTTCAGACTTTAATTTCTTTGCTGGTGTTGATTGTGGGCTGTTGCTGTTATCAGAACTTGTGATGTCAATTTTTCTCTTAATTCCACCATCGACTGGAGTTCCAGAACGTGAATTGTGAGCATTTTTCTCACTTTTCTGAGCACCTTTCTTCTTGCTGTTGTTATTGGGTTTCTTGTTGTTGGATGGTTCATTGTCAGAATCCTCGGAATCAGAACTAAAGTCACTAGCATTACCAGTTCCAGGTTTTTGATTGATTGCATCATAAAACTTCTGCATTTTACTCTTCTTATCATCCTTTTTCTTTTCTTTTGTTGGAGCTGCTTTCACTTCATGTTCTTTAGCCTCTTTGGCCTCGCCAGCTTTCCTATTCTTTTCCTCCTCCGAGTCTTCATCATTCTTTTCTGATTTCTCTTCATCTGAATCTTCATCGGATGTTAATAATTTCTGTAATGCTGGCTCTTCGGCTACTGATTTAAGTTCCTTATTTGTTTCCGGCTCTGATTCACTGTGTAAATGAGAAGAATAAAGAAATAAAGATAAATAAAATGTGAGACATAAGAATGAAACTTTATGTATGACTTCAGGTAATTAAAAATTAAGCGAATGAATTTAATGACACGAGATGAGAAGTTCAGCATGCATTGGATTTTGTCACAAGAAAAGAGAAGTTTTTTTGGTGTCTTTTCCTGTAAATTCCAATCACGTATGTTTCACATCTGTAGAAATGTTTTTATTGCACGTAAAAATAAGCATTGGCAACATGCTTCTTAAATATCCGGCGCTTAGAAATTGAATATTCATAAATTTATCATCCCTTTTATTATTGTGACTAAAAATGTGTTCAAAATATGTTGGACATTCTAAGCGCATGTACCAACGAGTATAAATATAGGACATGAGTGATGGTCGACGAAAGCGCATTATTCTCATGTAGAACTAATATATTAATTAATTAGTGAACATTTTCTGATTTGAAAAATAACGGTCAAAAAATATTTGAAATTTTACACATCAAAATTACACAACAGAATTTAAAAAAATAACGACCAGAAAATATTTGAAATTTTACACATCGAAATTACACAACAAAATTTAAAAAATAACGGAAGCTTTCTAGACAAAATGACATAGTACGGACAACTCATCCTTTATGCTATGAGAAAATGCCAAAAAAGAGAAGATTCTAATATGCTAATTATGGCATGGCGCTAGCACATTTTATGCAAACTAAGCGCCCAATAATAACTAATAACTACAAATTTATTGCAGAATGTGCGACAATAAGTAAAGGTCATTTTATGGATTTTCCATACATGCAGCATGCTCGAGAAGAAAGGGAAAGGGATAAAGGAATCTCTAATTTAAGAATCTGGTAAACACATTCACTTCCAGAAGTAAATGGTGTGAAAACCCAAACAGAGAAAACCCAAAAAGGATGGGATTTATGCTGTAAAGAGAGCAGAATGCGGATGACACAAATAAAATATAAAAGAATTTCCGTGTTTTTTCCATCCGAAACAAAACAATCTGCTCCATTGCTACCTGAGAGCTGCAAATTCATAACTTTTTATCATAAATATTGGAATTACCATTTCTCTCTCTCTCTTTCTCTTTATTGTATGCCAATTTTTATCTAATTTGGTGATCATCTGGTTCCCACATTTTGTTTCCTATTTTTCTTCCTGATTAATTGCATTTATTTTCCCATTCCCAGCCTCCAAACACGACCCTTTTTTGGAAAATCCTCAGAAATGTGCTTTTTCATATCAGTCTGTCAACTTTTGTGGGAAATTCCCAATAGTTCCAGTAATACATTTGGATTAAATTATTATTTTTCAAAAAAAATTACTATCTTTGCTAGCTGATTAAGCTTATCAATTTTTTTTATTCAATCCACATTAACTTATGCCTGCCTTAGTGCTCAGTATAGCTTAAAGCGTATTATAGTTCAGTTTGCTACATTTTTAATGACCGTGAACTTTGTTAAATTTAGGAAATAAGTGGTCATAGCTGGGAGATGAATTCTTAGGACGAGAAGGTTGTGTAATTAAGGTAGTTGTGGACCAAATGGTCATTTATCATGGACATTAAGATGCTTTGTATTTATTTATTCAAACTTTGACTGATTCTTGCTGGAATTCCTTACTGAATTGAATTCTAGTCGCTGGAATTAGGATTCCATGCAGTGATCTATGTCCAATGGAAACAAATTATAGGATTATCCACATACCCCCCCCCCCCCCCCCCCTTGCCACCCTCTCACATTATTACTTAAATAATAGAACATAGCCTTAAGACATACTCATGATCTACATGATAGAATCATGTTTAACAGGTGCTAATAGCCCCTATCTGCTTGGTCTAAAGTTCAGTTCAAGCACAGAAAACCCCCAAAAAATTAAATATTAATGAGATTAATCCACTTTTAATATTATAATTGAGTGTATTAATTGACAACTCTCCAAGTATTTAAGTCTATAGTAATGAACTCAAAAATCCTAAGCATGCCTCAATCCATAACAATAGAATTCATTCCTCAAAATTTCCAGCTACAGCGATGAAAAAGCAATTTTGCAGAATTAAGAAATAATAAAGTCTAAAAGTGAATATCTGTTGGCCACATGGAACGGGAATGTGTGCCTGAATTTCCGAAATGAGAATAAAAAAAACATTTGCACCAATATTTTGGTATTTCCCTTTCGTTCCTGCATATGTCCTTTTTTCCCTTCGCGTCTCGCGTGAGAGTAAAATGTGTGTGAGTGAGAATGAGAAGGAAATAGGGATATTCCGTAAAAATGATGAAAAAAAAGAGAAGATCTCTCGTATATAAGCTCGTGTAGCAATTGCAGAGTATGTCATTAATAATCGTGCTTTTGAAGTAGAAAGACATTTGAGGAATATTAAAGATAAGATAGTGCCCAAATAAAAATTGTGGTAAAACCCCAAAGAGTATTAATAATTATCATAAAAAAAATATCGTATTGAGCAATAAATAATAACAATGAGTGGAAGTGATATGGCTACAATTAATCAACATTACAAAAATATCGAGCGTCCATATGCAAATGTGGACTTGTCAAAGCTTCCATCATGGGACTTGGTGATGAGCATAATGGAGCAGCAAGCGCTTGAGGCGAGGAAGCAAATTATGGCAAGATATCATGAGAATCAAGTGATGATGCCAATGACAGTCAATAATGTCGAATATCATTCAGCACCATACAATTATAGTCACACGAATAACAACAGAAACGTGCAAGAAAGTGACAATAGTAGCTATTGCAGCGAAGAAATGGACTCATCACCAGCACAATCATCAGACTCTGATATCTCGCAAAGCGAAAGTGATATCGAGATTGATGTCGACAGTATTGAGGAAGAGAGCGACGACTATTTCGTACCATCACTCGATAATATCCCAATTACAGTTTTGCAATTGGAAACAAAGCTTCGAGAAAGAGAACTTCACAAAACATCATGAAAGATGCTAAATACTCGATTAGGTACAAAATATATAGTCTATAGAAATTAATTAATTGTTAGATAGAATTTTCTAATTTAGTTTGTAAGATTTCAAAATAAATGAATTATTTATAAAAAAATATAAATTACGTACCTATCACTTGAGTCTGAAATATATTCACGTTCTCGACCTTCTTCATCTCCGTCGTCTGAATCCTGAAGAAAATAAACAAAAATTAATTATTATTTGCGTCATTTTCAGCAGAATCGAGTGATTTTTTTGGAACTGAGGAGATTTTAAAAATTTGCGTCATTTGAAAGTTGATAAGAAGTTTCTTCTTTGACTATGACGGTCAACATACTGCTGATTGAGATATTCACAGATTTTAAATAATAAGACAAGCTAACTTTATACGTTTGTTGAGGAATTTGGGAAATTTTCATGACAAAGTAGTTTGTCATTGTCAACAATGCTATGAAGATTTTTTGGTTTATTACATTCTTGGGTAATTTGACAATGATTACACCCCATTTGCTGTAAACAGTTCTTATTATTCGAAAATGGTTCTCATTTTTCGAAGACAAAATTTCGAAAATTTGGTTTTTTTGAATTGAACAACGGTCATTGTAAATCAAAACAATTATTTTTTGGCTTTTTTAAATTAAATACTCGAGTAAAACTTGCAAAGTTGCTAGCTGTAACCAAAAGAAATCAATGAATTATGATTAAGTGCCGAAACATTCTATAAATAAGAAAAAGTAGAATTTTTTTAACGGTATTTTCAAATTCAAAAAATTTACCAGTCAAAAAATCTTCGAAAAAAATTTGAATTTTAAAAAATAACGGTTCATGGTGCTGTTTGTAGCCAATAGTTTACACAAAAATAGACAAGCTTTCTATTTAAATTTGCTTAAAAAGGTCACGAACTCCAACTTTTAGACAATTTTGATAAGAAATTTAAATCAATTTCAACTAGACATAAGTAACAAGATTAACGAGCTTTAATTTCAATCTTAATCAAGGTAAATGACAGACTTTCGTTAATAGTAAAACCCAATTGGTTGAGAATCAAACAGTCTAGCTTGAAATGTCGCAACTTTATTTTGAAAAGACCTCTTTTGAGATAAATAAAAGCCACAAAATTCAATCCGAATAAAATGAATTAAACTTACTTCAAAGGCTTCATCATTAACGTCCTTCTTTTTCTTTTTTGGTGGAGCTTTGCCTTTCTTTTTCTTGCCTTTGTCATCATCGTCACTATCCTCTTCCTTTTTCTTTTTCTCAGCATCTCCTTCGCCCTCACTTTGTGAGCTCATATCGTCTGAATCCATCCATTCATCCATTTCACTAATCATTAGTTTTTTCTTATCCCCACCCTTTGAACCCTTCACAGCCTTATCCTCTGGATCTTCGACTTCCTCCTCATCCTTATGTTTTAATTTCATTCGCATTTTCATGGACCATAAATTGACACATTTCTTACGACGACCAAATTCTTCCTCAGCCTCTTCTGCTGTTAATGCCTTATAACGTTGAATTGGCTGGAAATTATACCATTCGTTCAATGGAAATGCCTCAATTGAGCCATCTTTTGTCTGAGTGAATATAAAGTGAGCTGCATTCTCACTGACACCTCCTTCTCGGATCTACAATTTAAAGAAATCATTAGCATGATGTAAATCTACTGATTTTACAGCTATACTTACACCACGAAACTTCTTTCCTGATTTTCCACTATTAACTTTCAAGATCCAAGGTTGAGCATCTGGATTATACTTTCTCGCAATAATCCCAAACTTCTTTCGTCTAGCCTCCTCTTTCTGATCTCGATTATACTCAGATCCAGCGCCAAATTTCGGTGTATCCTCATCTAATCCACTTTTGAACTCTCTCATGTTATTTTCTCGTTCCATTTTAACATTTCTCCATTGCGAAAAGTCAACATTTAAATTGTAATTAAATCTCATGACATGATGCTTGTGTTTAATGTTCTTTGGAACTCTTATCGAGTATTCAGTCACTGACGGCTGGACACCAGAACTAAGTGATGTATTCTAAAATTAGACCAATGATTAATTAATTTAATGAAATTTTTGTGAAATACTTGATTTACTTACGCTCTGTGCAGGTTTACTCATTTTCAAATGACTCGACATCATGATGCTTGCCTAATAACTCTTCTAATACACTTAAAAAACGCTAAATTAATTAAATTTTTGATCAGAATTTATTTTTGCCACTTTTTCTTGTTTATCTCTCCAAAAAAGTCTCCAAATCCAGGGTTGTTAATCTATTAAGTATCAAGAATTTTGTCAAAATTCGGATATTTTCTTCTCGTACCAGTTTAATTCTGCAACAGAGGTTGTGCTTAGTCAGCTGACAAATGAAATGTGATGCAAATGATTTTAGAAACTGATAAAACTGAAAATTACCTGAAAACAACCCTGCTGAGAAAGTTTGTAGATTTTCTTTTGAAAAATGACCGTTATTTGGTATAAGAATTTCAAATATGAAACGACCGTTGAAATAATACGTATAATTTGTCATATTTTAGTGCCATTAAATTGCATTAATGTTTAAGTCCTTTATTATGATAATTAGGTATATAATGCGCGAATAATAACAGTAATTAAATTGATCCCTAGGTAATTGCCTTAATTATTCCAAGTGAAATGCCTTTATCGACATACTGAATTTTTTAATGGGCATTTCAGAAGTGTCATTTATGATACTTACAACAGAAACCTTTAAATGGACCAAATAAAATCGAAAATTGATAAAATGGAAATTAAATTGTTGCCATTCTTAATTAATCGATTAAAAATTAATAGCGCTGTAGAGGGGTCATTGATTGATGACGTCCAACATTTAGAAGAGGCTGGAACTGAATGACACTTCAAAGAAATTAAAATTTTGAGGCAAAGGGACAGGATTTAAAATCCCATGTGTAGGTAGACCTCATTTGTGGACGACTCCAGGAATAAAATATCGATTTGCTGAAAAAATATACAAATTTGCATGCAGCCAAAAATAACTTTTATTGCTTCAGCTCGCATTACCTGTTGATTCCATAATAATTTAATTTTCTCGCTCAATCACCTGCTTCATGCAGAATTAATAATCATATCGAAGAGGAATGGGGATGAAATGGAGCTATTTTTTGATGGATTTGTTTGTGAAAAATTACACAAAGTCTTCAATTTTTGTGAAAAATGAGGCATAATTGAATCTTGTGCACATGTGCCTTTTCTCATAGCTGATTATTTTTTTATGTAAATAATTAAGAAGACCACTCAGAGAGCGTTCTTTCCCTCTCATCCTACTAATAAATTAATAGAATGTGAACGATCATCAATAGCAATGAGTACCAAAAAAGTTTCCAGTTCTCATGCCGGCTTCACGCTCAGGAAAAAACGCCATAACTCCTCATCATGGCTTGTTAAGGTTTCATTTAGAAACAATAAGGTATGAAGACTTACTACAGAAATGATCCTCTGAAGCACAGTCTTAAAGTTCCAAATGATTTCGATCACGACTTATATCAGTCATTTCTGCAAGCTCTTGTGAAGTATGTAATTCAGAACAAAATTCAATTTTTATTCTTTTTTTCGTTTTCTTTATTTTTTATTTTTAGATTTTAATCATCTTATATTTTATTTTGACTTGTTTTTATCATCATCATTAATTTATCATATATAATTGTCCTTAATGTATATAATATAATATATATCTCGGAAGCGTTTAGGTCCAAAAATGTTTTTTTATTTTTTGTGTCTCTAAAAAGATAATGCAAATTTCATTGATTTCGTTTTTTTTAGCTAAACGCTTATGCGAGACGATGAATTGAAAAAAATATCAATCACTTTTTTTATCATTATTCAAATTAGCGCTTCCATCATTTATTTACGACCAACAAATTTCTTTTCATCAAATATTACTTTTAGTTTATCATCTGTTTCGATCATTCATTATTGCCCTTCAATTTCATGTCAAATCAATATCGTAAAATTTTTTTAATGTGAATATTTTAATTTTATTTTTATTTTTTTGAGTATTTTTTTCTCTTAATTTTATTTAAATTTGTCTCGGAATTAAAAAAATGCTTCTTTTGGACATTAAAATGATAATAAATGGATTTTTTTTATGAGAATGGTCAATTTGTTAATAGATAATGTGCTGATCAGGGGCGTAGCTAGAAAAATTTCGAATCTTTTACGTACATTTTACATTTTTAGGGGGTCCAGACGTGATTGACCCCTCCCTGGCTACATCCCTGTGGTGTAGCTAGATAATTTTCTAAGAGAGAGGGGTCCAGTATTTTTTTACGAGCATTTTAAATTTTTAGAGGGGGTTCTTTACAAATTTCAATCTTAAAGATGTTCCGAACCCCTCCTTAACTACACCCCTGACCAAGGGTAGAGGTGGGTCAACCCTCGACAGATTTTTTTTCAAGGGGTGTCCAACTTCAAAATAAATTGCTTTGATTAAAATCATCAAAAAGCACAATAATTTTTAAAATTTAGAGCCCCATCCCCCTCTCTTTTAATTTTTTTAAAGAATATAAAAAAGTTGGACCCCCCCTCTCTAGTTACGCCCCCGATACTGACTGGTAGTTAGTGGATGAATAAATTTTTATTGATGATAATTATAAATTGATTAACGAGGAGGTACACTCATGTTTTTTTAGATAAAATTGCTTGTGGATTCTTTTTGTATAATGACTTATATTCTTATTATCTAAATTATGCCTTTTGACATTACTTATCATTACCTAATATTCGTCTTCACTTTTGTTCATTTTTTTATTATTTATTTAAATATATATATGTGTATATATGTAAAAGTATATCTTCTTATTCATTCATGTAGATTTTCATTATTATTAAATTTTTTTATATATAAATGTATTCATTTATTCTTTCCTTCTTGTTATTCTTTAATTTTTTTTTTGTGGAAATATCGTCAGGGTATTTTTTTTCTTGCTCATTTTATTTGACTATATGACCTAAATTTATGTATGAATTGTAATTTTTTTTAAATAAGAATTTTTTTCATTCGTTTTGTAATCCTGCTAAATACTTTAACATTGCTTCTGCAGTTTTTTGCTTGCTATGCAATTATTGTTTTATATTCGATAGGAACTTTAATGTCCAACTTTATGCTGTTATATGCGTATTTCTCGTGTCTTTTTATTCTCATTTCAAGCTTTTATTGGAAATGTAATTCAAACTGACTGTATAACGCGATGCTTATTTGACTTGACTGGAACAAGATATCCATCACGGCTGTGTCTATGTCTCCTAAGAACTAATCGCTTTAGAACTTTAGCATCAAAACAAATTTGTGCTTCATTTTCAGTATCTAAGTACGATTTAAAAGTCGAAACCAAGAACTAACCCAGAATACCTACCCTGCCGATTTCTAGGGTATACCCTTGCCATACTATTAGCTGGGGTATACCCAAGGAACCGATCCCTTAGTCTTCGTTACAGTATTCGAGCATCAACCAGCCAGCCCACTCAGGAACACTCAAGGATGAGAATTTCAAGCAATTAATATTCAACAGAAGGAATCCTTATAAAGTCTACAAATTGTTGAAATACAATAGTATCTAATAGGGGGAAAATAGCGATTGCAACATAATTCACTATTTTTTTGCTATAAGGCCTTATGGTGTAAGGCTTTCAGATATCATTTTTGTTGGCAAACAAAGTGCTGTAAGTCAAGTCTTTGTGTGCCAAACCCTAGTAAGGCATGATATTGCATTATGTGCCAAGGATATTATTGAGGATGTTTGTTATAATTTAAATTTTAGGTTTATAATTTGAGATTTACCTCAGAAAAATTGAGGAAACGTTTCTAGTTAATGAAACTAAATTTGAGTATTTCTACCTAAGCATTAAACATTTTCTAGATTTAACAACTTCAAGCTTTGGTAATTGACTTAGTGTGGTGTTGGAATAGAGTGGAATCTGTGGTATCCTGATGTAGCCAAGTGGTTATCAGACAAAGAGCATACTCATTTTTATCAGCATGCTTATTACACACATTGTAAGTACAACTGAATATGCTCAGAGCTCTTTGCCTGTTAGAGATGCTCATTGAGCAGGATGCAGTACTATTGGGCATTCTCTTTGTATATTAGTACAGGAAATAGACTTAAAATAGCTAATTCTTTATGAAGACATAGGTTCGACTCCCACTAGAAGTCAATTGCTTAATAATTATGACCTGGTATTGTCTATATGGCAAGTGTTTGAGCAATATTTGTGATTTACCACTAAATAACAGCACTAGGATACTTTTGTAGACTAGTTTATAGTTAAATTTAGTTTAGATAGATCAATGTTCAACGATTAAACCGAAAACTTTATAAATTGTTTGTTTATTGCATGTTTTTGGCACTAGAAATAACATATCTACTAGACATTCAATAACCACAAAACTTCGTCTTGTTCATTTGATGAGCATGATAACAATGACAATAAACTTGTGTAGCAACATATTGCCGATGAATTCTAACTAACAAGGAACCAGTTGTTCTTAATAACTTAGGAGTCGTTCATAAATGACGTCCAATTTTCAGGAAGAGAGGGGGGTTCTGAGGCTGTGTGACACTTCCATACAAAAAAAAATTATATGGAAATTTTAAAACAGAGGGAAGGGGAGGGGGCTCTAAAAATCTGTGTTTTTGCAAGACGTCATTTATTAACGACTTCTTATGGAATACACTACACGACGGGTACTCAAGAGTTACCTTAAGCTGGTAACCCTCGAGTTTACACTTTGGGTAGTATATGCTCTAAAATAAAGTGAGTAGTCGGCCTTGAGTGCATATTTAAAGGACGTTTTTGAATTAAAAATATGAATATGATATTTCCGTCCATGTCCACCTCCTACCCTTGACAGTCAAATGAGCTTAATTTGATTACCGATGAAAGATCTCAAGAGAAAGATGAGACAATAAGTATCATATTATCACAAAAATAGAACTGTCTCAAATAGAATGTGACATACCTGTTGCTTGAGATCACACAAATGAGAAAAATACGCATTGACATAATAAAATCGGAAATTGAATTTCCTATCCAATAAAGTCAAACAAGAAAATTAAATTTATTACTTTTTTTGCCTTTCTTACTTTTTTTGATTTTTTGATTTTCGATTTCGTTTCTTTTAGAAAAAAAATTTATGGATAATTGCCATAATGATTAAATTTAATTTAATACAAGTAGAGATGATTATTAATAATAGTTTTAAGTCACAATAAAATAATTGCCATGAGATGCATTTTAAATGACTGCCTTATCTCCTTTTTTTTAAAAAGATTGAGTAAAAGTTTTTTAAGTAAATTTTCATTTATTTGTTTTTTTAGAGTTTAACACAACCTTGAGGTCTTTAAAATATTCATTTTTAATTAGGTTCTTTATTTCATAGACCACTTTTTAAATTTTTGTTGAGATTTTTATCATTTTTGACTAAATATAATTGATTTTTTTTTGTTTATAGATAATTATAATAATTATATTACTTCATTTAATAAATATGTTCTCTGTATGTTTTTTTTTGTGTTGATTTCTTTAAGTTTTTCACATGTAAATAGAGAAGAAAAAATGTTGAGCATTGTGCCTGCTCATTAAATATAGACTGATGATGATGGCATCTTCAACATTGTGTAGAGTATGATTTAAAACTAAAAATTAAAATCTGCGTATATAGTAAAAGATTGTTAGAAAATACTTATTCTGTTTTGTAATTCGTTTTTTTTTTCACTTCATAAAATGTTTTTTTTTGTTCTTGATTCGATTGATGATGATAATGGCAAGATAATGGTTTCAGACAGGGTTGGTGGTGGTTGTTTAGATCAATTTGGTACCCTAGGTGATTTACCCTATAACTGATGCATATGAATCAGTATAGTACAAGCAATTGATGCCTACTTGGTAGACCATATTTGCTAAGTTCTTCATGGTATCTGGATCTGGTCAGGTCTGTCCAAGAAAATCAGATTCAATAGGAATCGAACCCACAACAAAAAAGCGAGATTTCTGTCCCTTAGTAAGACACAGGGGGAAAACAACTTGGTGGAAAAAATTCATTTTCCAACATTTTATGCAATAAATTTAAGTTCTTGAATATTTCTTGGTGGAAAAATTGTCAGAAAATCTTATATTATGGTTCTGCTCAAGATAGGATTAAAAGGTTGAGTCTTCTAGAAAATTTCCATAGAGTGGTTTTCCCCCCCCAGTCAGAGATTCCTGCTTCTTGACCACTGGTGAACTTGTTTTACTTTTGTCTATTTTGTATTCAATTTACAAGCTGTTTATTCATGAACTCCATAATCATGTCTTTGTCATAATGGTTCTTTTGATCTAGAAGTCATTGACTCGAGCGGAACAACATCATATAGATGTTGGGTTGTCTTATCAATGATGTTACGATTGTATGACGACCAAAAATGAGATTTTCTATAGTTAGTCAAACGAAAGTTATAGAAAATCATTAAACTTACAAGTCTAGATTGCTGTTAGTTCCACCAAGCATTTACTAAGTCACAACCTTAATTAAATGCCAACTTTGCTAGAAAATGCTCTCTCAAATAAATTTTTGTTACCAACCCTGATGAAGAAAGTTACAAAGAGCGTATCTAGAGTGGATAATTTGTCTAGAAATCATACAAAAGCTTGATCTCCAGCATTAAATGCGATAAATGATTATTCAAAAAATATTAACCTTCAATATTGCATCTTGGCGTCTAAATGTCTGCTTTATAATGATTCTGTATCCAATATGATAAATGGCTATTGCTCAATATGGCTCAATATTTCAATTAGACTTGGAAATTGGCAGACGGTCGAAAGAATCAACTACCGGAGACAACTTGAGGAAATGTATGGATTATAATTGATTTTTCTACTCTACACATTTTCTTCTTTTGTGGAATGTTCGTCATCTGGACGCCATTTGGATGCCATCAAGAGAAATGTCTGCAGATCGGGACAGCAGTCCTCGAAAGGTTAAGTTCCAAAAGAGTCACGAAAACCTTTGTATTCTCACCAATTTCTCAGTTATCCTGTTAAGACACTCGCATACTAAGAAGTATTTAAAAACATCCATGGATCCCCGGTCCTCAAAACGATTTCTTTGTTACTCCGGAAGCCTCAAAAAATTTCAGAATCCTCAGATTACCGCAATTAGCTGTTATGAAGAATTTTTTTGGGCGTTCAAACATAAAAACCAACCAACCCTGCAGCCACATTAAGGAATAATTGTTCTTTTCCTTTTTGTAAAATTATGCATAAATTAAGTGAGTTAAAAATTCTCTTCCGTTCCGTTCCTTATTACGAAAAATTAAAAAAATATTTGTTAAAAAATCCTTTTTGTTCTCATCATTTTTGTTTTTTTAGATGTGAGAATAAAAAAATGTTCCATCATCATTGAGTAAATATACTGTATATAGGCCAATGTATATATATAATATATTGTTATTCGTATTACTTAATATTCATGTATTTTTTTGTTGTATATAATTAATCATTAATAATCCATCTTTAAAATACAATTAAAAAAGATACTTTGGTTTCTTCATCATCATCATCGTTGAGCTTTAATACCTTCTTATTTTTTTTATTATTATGAAAGTAGACTAGCAAAACAATGTGAAAGAAGACGAAAGTATAAAAAACATTGATAGAAAAATTTTTCTTTCTTGATTTTTTATTTGCAAGAAATGGAAGGAATAAGAAATGAAAATATACCTTTTTTTCGCAATGAACTCGTTAGCTGAGATTTATCACAACATTGTAATTACTTCTTTTTTTAGCTTTTGAATGAGTTCGACATATGACCTAGTATTATCGTTCTTGCTAAAAAACGTGATTCTTATGTTATCAAATTTTATTATTGATTACACATAATCGGGTTGATTTCTTCATTTTATATTGGATATATATGTATAGAAAGAGAGATAGATAGATAGACAGGGGAGTGAGAAGGTAGTGAGCATGTAAAACATCTAGATTTCGTTTTTAAAATATATAAGGAGATGTTCACGATTTAGTTTTAAAAAAGTGTTCAAATATTTTTTCTTTTTGAGAAATGTGATAATTTTAAAATAAATTTATCAATCTCGTCAGCTATTGATATTGAATAAATTTATTCATCTACAGAGAATTGAAATTGATCTTTGTGATTTTACATTGAAATTCATTTTAAATTCGATTATTTTAAAGCTTCTTTTCGACAAATTTATAAAATAAGTCACAACGACTTTTTGAATTTCAAATGTAATGAAAAGTTATGCGAATTTTCAAAATTTTTTATAACGGCTAAATTTGAATTTTAGAAATTTCAAATTACTTTATAACGGCTAAATTTAAAATTTAACGACTTTTTGAATTTCAAATGTAATGAAGCGAAAATTGATGCAAAATTTCAAATAATTTTGTAACGGTTTTTTGAAGGATCGATAAATTTATTTTAAATTCTTGTGTATTTTGGAAGAGCACATCCCTTACATTTTGTAAAACTACAACTAGTCTAAAATATTCTTCCAAAACCGTATATTCCAACAACAATTTATTGCATATTTCTCAGGGACATATCTCTGCCAAAGTACTCAATTATCATAATTCTCAAGTCATCAATAACGTTTGATCGACAGTATTTCCATATACATTGCATGAAAATTCAATTATGTCCTTAATAATGTTACCTTATGTATCATAATAAACAAACAATAACAATATGAAGACAGAAAGTAAGGAAGAGCTTCCAAAATGTGATTAGAAACGGGCGAGGTTTTATGTTATATTTTCTCAGGAGGGTAAGGAAACTAGTTCATTGCTGTTATTTTCGTTACACATCTATTCATTCATGTATATAAAATTTATGTTATTTTTGCTCCTTTTTTTGCGTAACTCTTAGGTAAGAGCTGATCAACAAATTTATTGCTTCGTTTTTTATCCTTTTTGAATTTCATTCATAATCAATCAAGGGAAGAAAGAACAAAAGCAGAATGACTAAGTTCTTTTCATAGGGATGTAATGGAAAAGCATGGAAAGGGTTTACTTACTGAACACGCATTTCATTTTTTATTGTCAAATACATCTCACATATCGATTTATTAAATCCAATGTAATATTTTCAATCATTAAATGATCTCAATGAAAAAACAATGGAAGTGAAACTTTAATGAGCCATGAAAATGAAAATGAAAAGAACAAGAGAGTATGTGAAAATTGTCTTAAGAAACACAGACACGAAAAGAATCAGCCATTTAAAGAGTATCAAGTAAGAAAGTCTACATTAATGTCACACAAAAGCGCACTTTCTGTAGTTGCATGCCCTTTGGATCCAAATTTGGATTAGTTTCTGTTGAGAATATATCAACGGTCATTTAAAATTTGAATTGTAAAAGCAACTACAATTAGTTGACTTCCCCCTTTAAAGTTGTTTTCCCCTCTCTATGTAAAGTTTAGTTTTCATAATAACTCGTAAGAGATAAAATCGTCTCTTCAATAAATAAATATTAGGTCACTTTTAATTACATTACAATCGTGCAATTTATTTATACCAACAGTTTCGTATTCAGGCACAACCAAGGAATTTTACATGCCCAAATTCAGCTGACTAGGTTGCAAAAAATAACCAATTTTTGTATGAAATGTAAAGACAGTCACTTCTAGTGACCATAACTCAGGAATGAGCCGATTAGTTCTAAATTCCTTTTGTCACACTAGTGCTGGATATAAATCCTTACAGTATGCCAAAAATGGGAGTTAATAGGACCTTCCATGAGTCAAAAGGGCTACAAGAACAGACAATCAGGAAAACAGAGTCTATTGAACTACATAAAGTACAGAAAATGCGCTAAAAATGCTTGAGAGAATCGAGGAGGATACAGGACATGGGTAAATATTTGAAAGTAAAAACCTCTCAAACTTTTTAACAATCTTCTTCTCTCTTTCTGTGCTGCTCTGAAGTGTCGAGTGTTTGCTTAAATGAAGAATGAATAGGAATGGGAAAAAGTGGGGTTGTAGAGTGATTCAGAGAGGGTGAGAAATGACAAAATCACACAATAACCGAACAAAAGGATTTTCTTCCCTCGATCTTTCTGAGATTCCATCACATTGTGTAACAAGACAGACTATTTTTTAATTTTTATATTATCTCATCTTTTTTTGCTTCTTCTAATATTGCGACAAAGCCTATGAGCTCATGTAGTTTGCTATTTGTTTAAAGGCATACACATAATGCCTGCTTTCTTTTTATTCTGAGGGGTGGTTTCTGGTTTTTTTACTTACTACATAAGAAAGTAACAAAAAGAAAAAAGAAAAATAAGAAAACTAGAAACAAAAATTATTTTCGTGCTTCGTTGAATTTTCAGCTCTTTTTTTGCATGACTATGCTTCAAGTATGTATTTTTATGTACGTATGTTGTTTGTTCTCTCTTTTTTTCAGCTAGTACAAGAAGGATTGATTTAATAAAATTAATTTCTATGTCACAAAACTATCGTCGTTCCAGTTTCACATGCTATCATTTAATGGATTATTTGGTTTATGTAGCGCATCATCCAGGCAGCTTAAAAAAATTTTTTTTGCTGTCTCAGTGACAGACTTAATGGCTTGATGAACTTTTTGCCGCTCTCTGGATCTTAAAAATGTGGAAAATAAAGTTTTCGAGAAGATTTTTGCAGTACGGAATTTTGTGGATATAAAACCACAAGTATGTATGTCTTCAAGATCTTTTTCTGGTTGTAATTAAATAAAAGACAAATGTTTGGAACAATGTTGCTAGAATAAAATTTTAGGGATTCGAGAAAAATGATAAAAAATGATTGGGTTTTGTGCCTGCTCAAATTGAAACGCTTAAGAACGAAGAGCAGGTCACTCTGCCCTTGCTAGTCAACTGAAACTTTATATTTGAGTGCTTTTTGTTAGCTGTTGAGACGGTTCAATAGATTCTGGTTCGGTTGGAGTCACAGTGCCCTCAGCTGGATTTACCTAGTAGCTGATACTCTTTTGTATTATTATTATTAGCTGTTCAGATAAACAAAGGTCCATAAGTTCACTTAAGCTAATAAAAGTTTAACAGGCGTGGTTACTGTACTCAAACCTAGAGATGATTTTACTGACTTATTGAGGAAAGCAGTGAGTTTCATTTTCGAACCCAGAACTTGAGGGTTGTTGAATAATGACTAAACTAATCAATTAGATCGATTGGTTGAGGTAAACGACTGGAAATTAGGGCACCTTCCTTTGAACGTGAGGGTTCGAATCCCATTTGATAGAATCTTATTTCACTTTTAAATCAACAAAGAAACCCCCCTTCTGGGGTCTGAATAATCCTTTTTGTTTGCGTTACGCTATAAGTTACATGAGTTTGAAAGCTATACAAACTTATGATTCGAAAAAGTGACAAGATGCCATGTCAAGTCTCGAACCCAATGAACTATTTTGTATGTAAAGAGTAATTAGATACAAAAGTCCTAAACCATTGTGTCATTTTAGTCCAATAATCATGAGAGGAATAACGTAGTCATTAGGGCACCGCTACCTCTAACGGCAAATCATCAAAATGACGTGGGTATACCCTGACTGCGCCTTGACGATGGCCTTAATAGCAAAAAGTACGATTTTCCGCAGAGTCCAGTTCAGGCTACGATAAAGCTCATAAAAACTTGATTTTTTTATAAAGATACAAGCAGCAGACATGGTCCCAGCTTGATAATCTTTTTAAAATATCCCCAACAGCCATGAACAGATGCGCTACATTTAATGCCAAATTTAGTTCTATTTTCATTCTTGAGGGGTGGTGGTGTGTGTGTGGAATTCTTTTTTAATAGTTTTTTTACCCGTTACAGCATCCTTAAAATTAATTAATGTGTATAATCTCCATTTCATCTTTTTTAATCCTTAATGTTTATCAATATTATTAATTATCCTTTTTTAGATTTTTTATTTTTTATATTTTTGCATTGAGAATTATGAGAAGAAAAAAAGTTTCCCACAATCATAAATATCTATCATCATATGTTATAATGCAATGCTTAATGAGACTTTTTATGCCACTAAAATGACTTAGAAAGAATTCATTTTGACACGACTTTTATGCTCATTTATTTTACTTTTGTATAGATTCATTTGGCACGAGAGATGAAAACTTCCCTCTAGACAATATAATATATTCTCATTTCAATAATAATAGTAATATTTTTTTATATTTAATATAGGTATCACTTAAAATTATATTGCAGTGTTTATTCACCATTTTTTTCACATTTTTCATCTTTAAAGTATAAGTTATATAAATATATATATAATATATAATTTCATTACTTTAAATATGTGTATAATAATTTCCTTTTTTCATCTTTCATCTCCACTACTACAACTACTTCCATCATACTCTATTCATCGCATTTTTTTCTATCAACCGAGTTCTCAACATGTTTCAATCACTTTCTCATTTATTTTTCATTTTTATAGATTAATATAAAATATGATGTAAAGTTTCGTAATATTCGTTTCACAAAACGATGCATTCATGCAGGCATAGAACGTAATTTCTTGTTTGTGAATGTAGATTGCACTCATTACTCGCGCAGTGTTGTTATCTAGATATTTATATTGGTTAGACATACTTTGAGATTACGATAGTCTACACTAAAGCAAGATATTGCCTAGTCTAGACAAATAATCTGGACCAGTATGGATGATTAGACTAGTTTAGACCCCAATGGATGATAACAGTAGTATTAACCGTTATTTTTTACAAATTCAAAACTGTTTCGAAAATATTTCGAAGTGTTAAATTTTTAAATTTTCAAAAACCGTTAAATTTACTTATGAATATTTCTAACGGTCATATTTTTTTGAAAAAAATTACATCTTCGAAGTTTCAATTTCGAAGAATATGAACTTTTGTCGCCCATTGGTTAAGACCAGAACTGTATTCAAGATTTTTGAAGGATTTGTCACCCAATCAGGCCTCATAACTACAACTTGCTCAAGCCAAAAAATATTACCTGGTCCTAGAACTGGTTTAACCTATCTAGATGCAGTTTGAGTACTATGCACTCTTGATGTCTCGGTATCAATAGGTTCTCAAGATAAAGAAGAGATTGAGTCCCATTATCATGAAACATACTGGATGCAAACATCCAGTACCTGGATACTCTTTAGGTGAGTAACCTAAACTTGACTTCACACAAAATTTGATTCAAAATCGATCTCTAATGCACTATTCTGAGTTTTTCTAGCAGCCCCAGACATCATCTTGGTTGTTCAGTCTAGATTCCAACTGAGTTATCTAACCAACAAAAATTTTCATCTTGGAACAGAGATAGAATTTGGGGGGAAGTCTAAACATCTTATCAAGGTCGATGCCCATGATTTTTGAGAGGATAATCATCCAAGATACTTAGACGATTCTACATCTTAGCACATGGGGTGTCCTTAACTGTAGGTTTGAGCAATTTTTTTTTTGTTTAAGCAACGTTGACTACTAAATTGCCTGATTTAGATACAATATCCAAAAATATCTAACCTAACCCAGGTATCTAGTTTAACAACACTGTAATCCTCGCTATAGATTATTTTTTACACTTTAATGGAAATTTTTTCATACGACAAACTTCCATGCCATTTCACAAACTCACATGAATGAATTGTTTCGTTGTTGTACAACAAAATTGTTATCATTATTACTAGTATTATTATATAGTTTTGATTTTTTTTATTCAATAACTTCTTATCAGATCCTTTTCATTTCATTCGTACGTAAAAAGATCATTTATTATTCAAAATTTATAACAATTATGTGCATCTTTTTTCACGATCTCTATTGTTATTAATTCTATTACTATTATTATCCCTCAAGCCTCCCAAAAACATCCATTTTCCGTTCGCATCTATAATGCCAATGATGTGTGGTTGTGTGATGTCTATGTGTATATAAATGTGCTTTCATCTATTCGAGGGTGTTCATCTATTTATTATGTTGCACTACCATTTTCTTTCTTTATTCTTCTCTCTCACGATTGTTGTTACAGCAAAAAATTTCGATTCTTTTCATGTTTTTCTTTTTCTTTTGCTTATAAGTTTTATATGTTCAATAAATTTATTTTAAAATATTCTTCCTCTTACATTGTTTTTATTGTATATATAGATATATTTTAGACTTCTTTTAACATCCTTTTATGCTTCAACTATATCAAACACAAAGTTTTTTAAACTTTTTCGCTTTTTTTCTCTCTTTTTTAAAAAGGTGGGATTTTTTCAGTGTTTTTGTAGAATTTACAACTTTTGCTTCTGATTTTCACAACTCTTTGATGATTTGTGGTTTTGTCTTCAATTTACTTAGTGTTAATGGAAATTTATCTCATTTTTCAGCGGTTTTTTAATTCATTTTCATGTTTTATGTAAAAAAGTTCGTTATTTTTTCAAAAATCAAAAGTTCGTTATATTTTCAAAAATCAAAAGTTCGTTAAATTTTCAAAAATTAAAAGTTCGTTAAATTTTCCAAAATTAAAAGTTCGTTAAATTTTGAAAAATCAAAAATTCGTTAAATTTTTAAAAATCAAAAGATCGTTATTTTTTTCGAAAATCAAAAGTTCGTTAAATTTTCAAAAATCAAAAAATCGTTAAATTTTCAAAAATCAAAAATTCGTTATTTTTTCAAAAGTCAAAAATTCGTTAAATTTTCAAAAATTAAAAGTTCGTTATTTTTCCAATTCCCAAGAGGACCCAAAAGTATATTAATTGATTCAAATCTAAGAATTATGAAAACTAGCAGCATAAGTCTATCGATCCATCAAACACTGATTTTGATTAATTTATGGTTACATGTGAGGGAGCAAAAAGAAAACTTTTACACAGGAGAAAAATAACTGTCAACAGAATACAAGAGATTAGATAAATTGTGCTTTGAGGAAAAAGGAACGGAAGAGGAAAACTACGTTATGTAAGAGAAAATTTTGACAACTCTATATGTATAGAACAAGAAAGTAGGTATAAGTAAAGTAAAACATTAGTGACAAAAATGTATATAAAAAAGTTTCCAGCAATCAGCGGAAAAAGGTAAATAATCAAAAAATGAGAAGCAACAGAGGCAGCAACAATACTTTCTCAAAGAAGTAAGCACAAAAGTTTTAAATATGATCAGTCAAACGATATTTTTTGGCACATTTTGTTATTTTCTTTTTTGAAATCTTTTCATATTCGACAGATAATTTACTATTTTTTGTCCTTTATAAATTTTTTTTGTTAAGTAGATGACAGAATAAGAGATGAAAGTTAGTATTAATCGTTATATCTTGATTTGTTCATTAAATATATCAATAACATTATCACATTTTTCTCATGAATTCACATCTTTTTTGAATTTTTTTATTATTTATTTTTCACTAGATTATTTTACTTAGTGAAAATCACTAAATTGGTAATTTATTCATCATTTTTAGTACGAAATAAAGGAGATAAATATTCTGTTATCTTCACTTCCTACCTACAAGGATTTTTTTTACTTATTTCTCAAATTTTTATAGTACCTTATTGCAAAAAAGACATCTATAGATTTTTTTTCATTAGTAATAGTGGGGGATTAAATTGACTTGGAGAATTGCTTGTTTATCATCATTCTTCTTATTCTTCCTTCTTTCTGATCATCTTCATTCTTTTTTTTTGAGGAGAGATTTGCATTGCTATGTATCTATGCAATGGTGGGCAGATCCATGCCTTAAATTAAATTTATGGGGTATAATATTGCTGAGCTTCCTTATATTTTTCCATTATTCGGAAAAGAACCTTAAGATATTTTATGTAAATCACCGTAAATCTTTAAGTTGACCTGAATTCTGTGAGTTCATTTTCTGATAAAATTTAACGTCTTTGAAAAATTCAAATTTTAACGGTTTTCAAAATTTGAATTTTAAACGGCCTTCAAAAATTTGAATTTTAACGGTTTTCAAAAAATTTGAATTTTAACGGTTTTCAAAAATTTGAATTTTTAACGGTTTTCAAAAATTTGAATTTTACCGGTTTTTCAAAAATTCAAATTTTAACTGGTTTCAAAAATTTGAATTAAAATTGTCCATTAAATCGTAATTTCAAGCACATGGATCAGCACCCAACCATAAAACAATAATTTTCACACGATAAAAAATGGAAACACACATGCGATATATTTTGTAGTGCAATTATTTCATTAAATAACAATTTTTTTTCGTCTGCATTGAGCTTTTTTTTCTATATGCAAAAAAGGTTATAAAAAATCTTTCACATTCACAATTCGTTGATTTATTGACATAATCTATCGAGTTGACATTTATGATTTCTTGTAGACATAGGATGTCCAACATTAACATTATTTCTACGTCATTTTTATTATTATTATCGCATCATAATAACAGCACTGTCCTTTTGATCATTAAAAAATATTGGGGGGAAAAAACGGAGGAAAGAGGAAGCTTGAAGAGCTTTATCATCGCAGTTTAATGTGATTAAAAATTAATGAACATTTTTTTTGGGCACCAAAATTTCGATTTAATTGGATTTCTCTTATCTCTCGCTCTCGTGCTATTATTCCACCAATGACACGCAAGAGAATACAGTTCGACTTACGTTTTAAAATAATTTTCAGTGCCACTGCCGCCAGTCCTTAATTTAAATAATTTTTTTCTTACTTGCTGCTCCATCAAAATATGGTTTTCATGTCACGTTTAATTTAATATTAAAGTGTATAATATGTTTTAATGAAAGTTATTCTTTCGGTTTTTTTGTAGATGCGAAATTTATAGTTAATTTTTTTATGGATTTCATTCCTTATCATCAATTTTTTTTGTATAATAGATTTTTTTTAAATATTTTTTTTTCTTCGTAGCATTTTTATTATCTAAATTGTGTGATTCACTTACTTCATTCATTTTGAGGAAAATATATTTTTAGGACATTTTTTTGTTTTATTTATTATTAGAGTGTGTATATATTTAATGTATAATTGCCATTCCATTATCATTATTCACTGTTCTTTATGTTTTATTTTTATTATTTTTTTTGTATTTTTTAAATTGCCTTTCAAATTTCACCCGAAAAAATTTACTCATTCGAATCTCTAAATTTATATGTATATATACTTTTTTGGGATGAGTCTTAATTCCACAGATTTATTCACATCCTTTTGCAGGTATACCCGTGGATTTATTGACGATATTTTAAAAAACCTCAACTAGGGCTTATTGCATGTCAAAATTGGATCCTTCAATCCAGTAGTATTACCCAATATACAGATTATGGAGTGACGAAACCCACGAGAATGTAAAGACTCATCCTTCAATTTTTTTTCACTATCAATTTGTCAGTTAATTGTGTAAATTATATTATCATCCAATAATGTATAAATTCACTTTCTCAAATATCTTTTTCGCAGATTCATGTTGAGATGAATAATTTAATTAAAACTTAAAAAAAATATGCTGTTAAATTGCACTCACAGTCATGATCCATTTAAATGAATTTGTGTCCAGTATATGCTGTACCATTAAAGCGGAGGTAGATTGATGTAAAATTATTTTCGTCCGTGTGTACATTGATGCGGGATGGTGAGGCATGAGGAAAGTGGTTGGGACAAAAAAGAATCATGTTTAGAATGTAAATTTATGGAAATTTAATTTATGGGAATTAAACTGGAGCTTATTTAACCATCAGTGATATAATTTTGATAGGAGTATTTTTAGCGCTTTGTTTGCGACATAAATCCAATTTAATTTCACTTTTTCCGACAAGATTTATGTAGATTGGAACTTCTGTTATTGAAGGAAACTTCCTGAATCATTATTTTAATGTCTTTCCGTGGGAAATTGCTTTTCTTCTTTCTTTCCGTTAGAAATTAATTTGAATTTTCGCGAATTCAGCAACTTTTTATTTACAAAATTATTGAAATTTATCTTCATTGAAATTTTCACTGATTAAGGTCTTTTTAGAATAGCTCTTATTGTTTATTTTACTTCAAATGATGTTTCTTAACGCATTAATAATGAAATTGAATCTTAATTCCCTTTTAAAAGTGAAACTTATCACACACAAATTTAACGGATTTTCAAAATTTGAAAAACTTCAAATCCACATAAATTTTAAATCTCAAAAAGCCGTTAAAAAGTCTTTTTCACTCTCAAACACATGAAACACAAAAATCACATCACTGATGACACAGCTCAAAATTTTAATATCATACCAGCTTGGTAGTTTGGTGGCCAGATAGTAGGAACGTTCTGTAAATAAGATAAATTAAAATTCATGATATGGAATGAGAGAAAACTAGATCAAAAAATGTCAACATTTACCATAGGCTGAATGAAAGGTTGATAAAATGGATAAGCGGGAGTCATTGTTGGTGGATATAATGCCGTTGCAGATGGAACGCCTAAAAAATTCAAAATATGTTTATACAATCGAA
Organism: Chironomus tentans; assembly: GCA_963573255.1. Lineage (NCBI taxonomy): Eukaryota > Metazoa > Arthropoda > Insecta > Diptera > Chironomidae > Chironomus > Chironomus tentans. The sequence goes on from OY754303.1 coordinate 14,296,127, forward strand.
ATATATGCAGATTGAGAGCAGCAGATACGGATGTGTGTATAAAATAGATAAAGATTTAAGGCATAAAAATGAAAATCAAATCTTGCAGTAATCCCCTTTACAATTTCTTAACGTGCACATGCACAAGATTATGATCAAAAGATATTTGTGAGGGAAAGAAAGAAGGCACAAGAAGTCGACTCTCCCCCTTAACACAAAAAGAAATGTCTTCTAGATGTTGAAAGCAAATGTTTAAGGGATGCATAATAAGAAATTGTGTGTGTGTGTACGGAAGGACGTTAGGTAAATATTTGATGCTCACCTGGCGAATAAAGTGCGGCGGCTGCTTGAGGAAATTGTTCGATGGGTATGTTATTTATAAGACTAGGATGTGTTGCGGCCGCATAATAGATGGTCTCGTTTGGTGCCACAAATGTTTGCTTCTTGATTGCGGGTGCAATATTTAATTTTCGATCACGTAAAATCACACAGCGACCCTTCAATCAGAGTAGATGTAAAGGTATTTGAAATAATTGGAATTAAATTTACAACATCTTACATCATGTAATCGACTAGCTTCTAATTCGGTCTCGAACGTCACAAAACCGTACCCTTTTGATACGCCAGCACGATCGACAATTATTTTGGTCGATTTAACATTTCCATAAGCTGAAAATACTCGACATAGTTCACTTTCTGTTGTCTCGGCACTGCAGATTTTTTTTTTATTTTTTAAGGAGATGATGGGAGCATGGAATGAAGAAGAAAAATTTATTTCACATTCAGCTTTTCAGGAAATATATTTCGATGAAAGAAAATGGGTAAATCTATGAGTCCTCGAAGTTGAATTGAATTTTAAATGAAGCTGAGTCTCTTTTTTCATACCAAAATCCAAGTCAACTTCTAGAAGCAGATATTGACAATTTTTATAAGGAGTTGTGGCAATTTTTCACTTTCAATAACTAACATTAAGAGGAAATAGGGATTTCAAGTGCTGATTGGTTCTCCAAATACTAATAATTCCAATTTTTACAGACATTGATCTAAAATTGTAAAAAAAATTTAAAATTGTAATTTTTATCAAGTTTTACACTTTTACCATTTGTAAAGACTTAATTGAATAATATTTTGATCTAGGGTAAAAAATATGTTTTCTTGCGCAAAATGCAGTTGAAATTTTTAAATGCTCATAACTTTTAAATGGATGCATGATTTTTTACAAACGACCATTTAAAAAAATACGAATTCAGTGAATTTTATATTTCTATCAAAATTTTCTTGACAGAATGCAGCACTGCTTTAAAAATCGATCATTTTCCTTAAATATATTTTCTTGCGCAAAAAATATATTTTCTTGCGCAAAAAAATATAATTTCTTGCGCAACATTGATGTCACAAAATGTTAATTTTTTGAATGTTTTTGGTGAACTTTTGCACTCGTTTTGATTACGAATTCTTGACAACAGCTGGTTTTAAGCTGTTTAAAGGTTTAAATTTTGAAAAAAATTACCAAAACAAGGATTTTTTTCACTCGCCTACTTGTTCAAAATTGCGCAAGAAAACATATTTTGCTGCGCAAGAAAATATATTTGACCTAAATGGCTGATTATTGAAGCAATGGAACATCCCTGACAAAAAATTCTTACTGAAATGGAAAATTCACGAAATTCGTATTTTTTTGACCAATTTTTGTGAAGCTAGGCTAAACCATTAAAAAGTTATTGTCATTTGAAAATGTCATGTCAAGAAAAAAAAATTTTTGGTGAAAATTTGTTCGCGCAAGAAATTATATGCGCAAGAAAACATATTTTTTACCCTAATTGTCATAACGTTCATTTGAGATTTAAATAATATTTATTGCATCATAGTTGTTTACCCCTTTTCATGTAAATATGGAGTCTGTTCGTGAACTCCGTACAATAAACATCGTATTCTACAAATCCGTGAGGAATAATAGTTTTATTCCAAATTCGTCAATTACAATTACAAAACTAATGATGTGTTTTCAGCATTAACTCATGATAAAAGAAGCGAATTTTGGAAAAAAACTTGAATTTATTTTGTAAATTAAACTAAAATGTGTTTCGGTTAAAATTTATGGATTGTCACACTATTTTGCAATTTCCACTTTAATTACTCGGTATTATTATCAAGTTTGATTGAAAAACATTAGTTTATAATAATATCAATATGATTAACTAGTTTATGCTTTATGAAAATCGTTAATTTGAGAGATTTTTTGAAAAAGTTTATGTTTTTGTCGAAATTTTTAAGAACTAACAAATTGAAAACTCAAAAATCTTAGTTAATAAGCATTCTTTTAGTCGAATAAGCAAGCCAAACGATAAAACTTCCATTTTTACATACATATTGAACAATAAATCTTAGTTTTAGTAGCACAAACCCAATAAAATTGCAAAAATTAAGAATAAACTGTCACTGAGGTTTCCTGACCCCAAAACTTCCTGATCAAGAACTCCACACTTTTCACTCATAGAATCACCCAAATGTAAAAATTGTCAGTTGATTTATTACCTTATTCCACCAACTAGAAATCATTCCACAGCAGACGGAAATTTTTTACGATTATCCCAGATTTTTGTTTGTGTAATAAAAGAAGAAATGAATGGAAATGACAAGATGCAATTAGTTGTGAGACGAAATATTTGTTTTTTTTTCTGTAGCAAAAGTCAAACTCACCAAAAATACGATTGGGAATAAGTGTTCCGAATTTTTGTGCAGTTGCTGCCTGTGGTAATTGAGAATCAGTCATTTTTAATCCTTTTTTTCCTTTAAACTCGCGGTTCTGCCTACTATGGTATGTAGTCAGTCCAATAAATGAGAATAAGAAAGAAAAAACACAGAAATGATTGATAAGTATTTCTTCCTTCTTTATTTCTCAGTCTTTTTTTTCAAGAGCGCGCGATTATTTTTCCATGTAGAAGGAATATAGCAAGCAATTTAGAATGAAATACAGAACAGCGAGAGATGAAAATGTAAATTTTTTCTTTCTTTCTTCCTTTCTGGTTGGGTGGGTGTGGGTTTTATGTACACATATACACACACAGAAAGTTATAACAGCAGCAATGTAACACAGAATTCCTTTACATAGAATAATCAAGCACAACAAAAAAAATTTTTTGAGCGAGTGAGAGAGAAAGAGAGAGAAACCTAAATTCCAGAAAATCAATTACGGTTCAATTAGATGGAATTAGAAATTAATTTAAAAGGATTAAGCCTTCTCGTCACTTGTTTTCGTCGTCAACTTACAGCACTTTTTATTTTATTTTTTTCTATGATTTTTCAGTCTAAAAACTTTTTTTTTCGATGATGTAAAAAAAACTCTCTTTTTTTCTTGGCAAACAATTAACTTTTTTTTCCTTTCTTTCTTTGGTTGCTTTGTTTTAAATTTGGAAAACACGTAACAATATCAAATGCTCGACAATTAATCAATTATTGAACTAAATTAGACACTTTTTTGCACTACACAATTAGATTAATATTCATTTATAAAACAGATAACAAATAAAAAAGATTTGAGAGTTCCTAATATGACGAAGAAAATTCTTTAATGAAAAAACGCTGCTTTCCCAAGTTGTGTGAAAATTGAATAAAAAAAAATTATATGTGTATGTGGTATGGATAGGAAAGGAAAGGAAAGAAGGCAGAAAAAATTATACTCTGAGAATTATAAAAACAATTTTCGTTACAACGCAGAATCGAGAGCGACGTAAAGTCTTTTCATATATTTTTTTGGGAGAATGTTGTTTTTCCAAAGGAAGGAAAGTGCATTGCATGGATGTGACATTGTACAATTTGCTCGTGTTTGTTGTTGGACTCTTGGATGATGGAAATTATGTACATTGAGTGTTATCTTTCTAGAACGTGCTTTTTATTCATAAAACTGATAGTAAAGTACTACATACTCCCTCTGAGCTTTGCACTCATTTACTTTCTCTTGCTGTGCCTGTGCCTGTGAGAGAATTCATTCTGTATGTTTTTTTATGAATTTCCTTCCGTTATGCTTTGCATTTTAAAATATCCTACTTTACATGTGTGACTTGCTGAAATAAGTATTTTGTATTAAACCTATACGCTACGCAATCATAGAATATAAACATTTTTTTTAAACAACTTTAAATGAAGCTCTTAAATTTATTCAAAGCTTTAACAAGACTTTGTATTTTTTTTCTGTAAACAATTCAGGAACAAATCTATTTTTGTTCATAAAACCCGTTAATTTACAAAATTAGTTTGAATTTTACGAAATTAATAAATCTTTGAATTTACAAAAATCGATTTAAATTTTACAAAATCGTTAAAATTTTAAATCCAAAAAATTGATTTAAATTTTACAAACCCGTTAAAATGTCAGATTTACAATGATTTGAATTTTACAAAAACGTTAAAATTTTAAATCCAAAAAATTAATTTAAATTTTACAAAATCGTTTAAATTTTGAATGCGAAAAATAAATTTAAACTTTATAAAGCCCTTAAAATCTGGAACTTACAAAATCGATTTAAATTTTTCAAAACCTTTAAAATTTCAAATTTACAAAAATTTATTTGAATTTTATAAAAACGTTTAAATTTTGAATCCGAAAAATAAATTTAAATTTTATAAAACCGTTAAAATCTGGAACTTATAAAATCGATTTAAATTTTTCAAAACTTTTAAAATTTCAAATTTACAAAAATTTATTTAAATTTTACAAAACCTTTAAAATTTCAAATTTACAAACATCAATTTGAATTTTACGAAAACGTTAAAATTTTGAATTCGAAAAATTAATTTAAATTTTATAAAGCCGTTAAAATCTGGAACTTATAAAATCAAATTTTTCAAAACCTTTAAAATTTCAAATTTACAAAAATTTATTAGAATTTTATAAAACCGTTAAATTTTAAATCTGAAAAATTAATTTAAATTTTACAAAACCGTTAATATCTGGAACTTACAAAACTATTAAAATGTAGAATTTACAAAAATCAATTTAAATTTTTCAAAACCGTTAAAATGTAGAATTTACAAAAATCAATTTGAATTTTGCAAAACCTTTAATGGTTTTGAATCTGGAAAATTAAAAATCAAATCTGTTTTCAAGAAAAGTCATTTTTAGATGTTGGCAACTTGCTGAAATAAAAATTTGATTAGCAAAAAATTTATAAATTCAAATAAAACAAAATAAATTTCTTTTTTTCAAATTCATTTTAAAACATTTTTATTCAAAAGTTCTTTTTTTATCCAATTTTTTTGTCTTTTGTACTTAGATGAAATAATATATAAAAAATTAACAAGAAAAACAACTCTTGGGACACTGGGAAAATTGTACAATAATAAATAGGGTTCTCATTTAACTTCTAGTTTTCAAGAGAGTAAATTATAAATAATTGCCATACCTTAAAAAAAATTCATTATAAAAAAGATCTTAAATTATTACGTACACAAACTTATGTATGCTATTTTGTATGTATGCTTTGCACGCTTATGAAATGAAAAAATTTTGAAATCATAAAAACTTTATGAAGCGGGCATGAGAGAGACTAAACCTTTATTGTGCAATATTTACGAAACTTTACGTATTCAAAGAGATTGATAGAAAGAGAATTAGTGAGTTTTTTTTGTTTAATTGAATTGAATTGTACGTACAAAATGAGTCTTTTCTGATCTTAATATCCTTAAGTATGTAAAAAATTGAAATAAACTAATTTAACGATCATTTACTTTTTGAATTTTCTACAACTTGAAGTTGTCTCTTTTTGAATTTTTGAAAATCGTTGAAATTTTGAAAATTTCAAAAAAAAATTAATTTTTGAAAACCGTTGAATTTTTGAAATTCTAATAACCGTTAAATTTCAAATGATCAATAAATTAGGTCACCTCAATAAATGTGAAAAAAAAATCATAAAATCCTATCCCGCATTCTCTGTCAAACAAACAAATTTACATAAAATACCATGATACCCAAACATTTTTTTCCATTAACACATTTCACTTATAATCTAACTAAAATTCAATTTTTTTCAGTTTTTTTCATCATGCTTTTTTAAAAAAAAAATTTGAGATCTTCACACGGTCTTATATCTCTTATTAAGTAACATAAAACTAACTTAACAAAATATTAAAATTATTGAATGCAAAAATCTTTTACAAATTCATTAATATTCATTAAATAGAAAGTATGGAGGTTCTCACTTTTTTAACAGTAAATCTAACTGGCCAGGTCGACAATTCTTTTTTTTGTTGGTGTCGTTCACAATTGACGTCTATAATTTTAAAGAGGATTTTATTTAATTTCCATTACGAAAACATTCCCATTTTTATTAACGTCATTTGTGAACTAACCCTTATTTTGGGGGTCCATGATTTGAATAATTATTTTGCTTCACAAAAATTCTAGTCAAATCAAATTGTTTACATTTTGAATTCAAATTTTCAAATTTTCAAATTTTCAAATTTTCAAATTTTCAAATTTTCAAATTTTCAAATTTTCAAATTTTCAAATTTTCAAATTTTCAAATTTTCAAATTTTCAAATTTTCAAATTTTCAAATTTTCAAATTTTCAAATTTTCAAATTTTCAAATTTTCAAATTTTCAAATTTTCAATTTTCAAATTTTCAAATTTTCAAATTTTCAAATTTTCAAATTTTCAAATTTTCAAATTTTCAAATTTTCAAATTTTCAAATTTTCAAATTTTCAAATTTTCAAATTTTCAAATTTCCAAAGGTCAAATTATTCAAACCGAGGACCCCCATTTTAATTTTTTAATAATTTCTCCATATCTTTATAATCATAGGGAATGGATAATTCTTAGTGTAAGTAAAAGTAATAATAGTAAATCACTTCAATATCCATATCATTTCACTTCCTTATCATTCTCAGGAATTGGAATTTTTGTATGTCTTAGTTTTTTTTATTAAAAAAATGCGTCTTTGGACTTTAGGAGAAGGCAAGCATTAAATTATTTCTCACAGAAAAATATTATCTTTTGTGATGATTTTCAATAATATATAACATAATATAAAATGTGAGTAGTGTAGTTGATTTCTATATAAGTTTGGCACTTAAGTTATACATAGTTCGTCTTAGGTAGAAAGATAAATTTATTCTATTATGAGAAGGAATAAGTTCTAAAGTGATAGAGAGAGAAAAACGATCCAAATGGCATAAAAGTTCAGCCGGTTGGTGTAACTTGGAGGAAAAATATTTTCATAAGCTATTCTAGGGTCGATTAAAGTGTTTTTTCAAGTGATTCTATAAAAAATTTGTATCATTTTTCATTGTTGTAAAAATCTAGATTGAAAATTGATTGGATTTTTTTTGCTTAAAGAGGGCAAGAGCTTTACTTGTTTTTTTTTATCAAGAGGTTAGCAAAAAGGCAAAGATTACATTCGGTTAATTCATCCTGTTCCACTAGTTCATTATCAATTTTTTGTTCAACATTCTCGTTTCTTTTTAAAAATGGATTTTGTGTAAGGCACTGGATAAAAATAATTCTCCTTTTTCCATCTTCTCATTAGTGCTATTCATTGGGACATAACATTCCTTTAATACAAAATCAATTAAGTTTTTCTTTTTTTTTTGGAAATTCGATAAAAATTTCTTAATTGAGTTTCACTCAACATTACTATTTCTATAAAGACAAGGATTAATTCCAATGTAATGAAATTATATTCAATTCACAACCAATCAACATTTTTTTTTTCAATTTTTTAAATAGGTTACATAAAACTTAAAGATTAAGGAAAAGTTTTTCTTTTTTAAAAAATAGTTTGCAAAACTTTAAATTGAATGAGATTTTTTAAGTTTGTTTTCTTAAAACCTTACAATTTTAAATTCAGAGAGGAATTGTAATGTTTTTGACATTTATAAGGTTTTCAATTCAACTGTTGTAATGAGATTCACTGAATTTGTAAGGTTTTAAATCTATTTTTTTTAAAAAAAAATTGTATGGTTTTGAAGCATTTGTGGTTTTTTCAACTTTTGTAGGGTTCTGAACTTGCTACTTTAAACATTTGTAAGGTTTTAAACTTGTAAGAGTTTCCTAACATTTGTATGGTTTTGAATCTGTTTTTAAAACATTTGTATGGTTTTGAACTTGAAATGTTCTTTTTACAGCATTTATATGGTTTTTGAGCTTATTGAGTTAAACATTTGTAAGGTTTTAAACTTTTTTGGTTTCTTAAACTTTTGTATGGTTTTAAATCCATTTTTTCAAACATTTGTATGGTTTTGGATCAAATTTTTCAAATTCTTGTATAGTTTTGAACTTGTAAGGTTCTAAAACATTTGTATGGTTTTGATATTTTCAATCAAGAATTTGAATATTTTTAAAATTTTAAATTCTTAACGGTTTTTAACAATTTTTCTCAAATCTTATCAACAAATCCACAAAAACCTTATTCAATTTAAGCTTCCGCAAATAAGAATTAACAGGGAAAATTTTGTCATGAAAGAAACGATTCAAATCAACATGTTCATCTTAAAATGTACGAAAAATAAATAAAGAAGGAAATAAGATAAACAAGAAATAAAAAGAAAAACACAACAGTAGATTAGATACGTATCAATTTACAAACTTATGAATAAGAAAAACATCACGCACCAAGAAAAGTCGTTTCTAATATCAACCAAATTCATTATAATAATTAAGTATAGGATAAAATAAGGAAACAGTAAGAACATAGTAAGTATCAATTTGCCAACAATCATCAATTCGGCATGTTTCTTCTTTTGAGGTTGTATAAATAATTATTTCATTTAAAATTCAATTTTAATTTCACGCTTAAGATTAGGGATGTCACTTGGCATAAGTCCACTATTGGCTAAAAAATTCTCTTGAAGTTTCATCCTTAGCTCATTAATATTTTCCAAACTATTCTGATTGAACATGGAAATGTCGTTATTATTAAGATTATTACCGATAATTTTTGTAGCATCTTCAGTTTTCACTTCCGTTTTCACCTTTTCAGTTTTAACTTTCATTGCTCGTCGTGGTGGTTGCGAGCCATTATTTTGCTCGTATCTTGCATGTGTTCGCATGTGTCTTGTTATCATATCACGACGACATGCAGCATAATTACATTGAGGGCATCGGTATGGTTTTTCACCTAGAAATGAAATGAAAAAAATTAGTTGAACGTATTTTTTTATTATTGACTCCGTCGTGGATGATAAAGTAGGCAATTAGGCGTCGTTCGCTGATGACGTCAGTCAAAAACACATTTTTAATCGTGGAAAAATATTTTTATGGGGGTACCCTACCCTCCTCCTATGTAGGGTACCCTAGGTACCCCTATGTAACCCCTAGCAACCTGCCTCTGTATCCCTTGTCATATAAAAATATTTTTATGGGGGTCAACCCCCCTTCTTATGTAACGCGGTAACCCACCCAATACTAGACGTCATTAACAAACAATCCCCACATAAGAGCATTCAACTAACCTGTATGCGTACGCTGATGCGTAGAGAGATGGTCACTTCGACTAAATACCTGGCCGCAAGTGTTACAATTGTATGGCTGGAATGATCATTAATTAGAGTTGAGTTAAGAGTCTCTTAATGGGTAAAAGAAAAACTGTACTTTGTAATATTTATTTACCTTAATTCCTGTATGCAATCGCATGTGTCGTGTCAGCATATCAGATCGGGCAAATGATCGATTACAAACTTCACAGACATAACATTTTGCGGGGCTACTTTCGGATGCAGGACTTCTAGTTTTATGACGTGATGCTATGTGCTTCGCAAGACGATCATTCAGTGAGAACATTTGACCGCAAATTGGACATACGTAGCAAGAATTAGTTCCAGGTGCGACCTCCTCGACAATTGGCGATACTTTGAGGTCATGATAATACTGAGGTAAATGATGTGGTGACATTGATTCACTGCTGGGCGTTGTCTGTAAGCTGATGCTACAATCTTTCGGAACTTGAATGCCCAATGGCTGTAAGACAGCATTAATCTTCTGTTCCGTTTGTTGAATTAACAATTGTTTCGTTAAACTAGGTGAGCTTGCTGAACTACTCGCTGAGCTGCTCTTTCGTCGCTTAACATTCTTCATTGATAAGTCCAATGGATATTCTTGTGGATCATTATTGAAGAAATATCCATTTTGATATTGATAGAATGGCTTCTGATGATTATGTCCATAAACTGTATTATTATTGTTGTTATTGTTGCTATGAATTGTCTTTGGCAGATGAAGAAATTGCTGTAACGGTGTTTTACATGTGTCGCGTACATTCTCAATTGTGTCTTCACCATCTATCGTCTCTTCCTTTACTTCAATCTTTACTTTGCCATTAAATAACATCTTATCTGCCGTTTTTGCTGCTGTCGTTGTTGGCGATGAGAAGTTCTCATTATTATTATTACATTCGAATAATGCTGTCGTCGGTGATGCGGGTGTATTTGGAATAAATGGAAATGCAGGATGAATGTGCGGAAGACCCTGACTTAATGCAAATAGGTTGCGTAAGATTTCAGCATTTTCTTGAACAGAACGTGCCAGGTTTGTACTATAAGCCATCTTATTTTCAATGTCTGCTTTTGTTGATGCCATTAACACATTGTTATTGATAACGCTCTCATGATTGTTGTTAATATTATTATTTATGTTACTATTTATGCTACTTGTGTTGTTATTATTATTAAAATTAGTATTACTGCCAATATTATGATGCATCATGTTAGTGTTGTTATGCAGCTTGTCTAAAACTGCAGACAGTCTTTTCCTTTTCCGTTTTTTGGGATCATTACGGCTAGCTAATGCGTCATGATGATCATATATCTCTTGATGTGCTGTTGGTGACAACGATGACATTAAATTATCAGCCATCGTCATTATTTTCTTTGTGTAATTCTTCTGTCTATGACTTATCGTCTCTTTTTAGTACGGGGAATTGTAATATCTTATAATTTGATGATGTCTATCCAAAATATATTAATTTCCAGCTCGATCTCACATCGACAAATTCATTTTAATGCCAACCGTATTTTTTTTCATCATCATCATCTAAAGTGGAAAGAAAACAGAAGTAGAAATGAGTAAAGGAAAGAAAGGTGGAATTAGAAAATATGTATATACATAATATATAAAAGTGCCCAAAGGCAAGCGTGTGTGAAATTATTTTAATTCATTTTTTTTTTGCCTTCAACAGTAACAATTTCGTCTCGATTGAAGCATCGAGTCCACATCCGGCGAATTAATGCTGATTTCCAAGATTTCGATGGACCACAAAAAAAATTAAATACAAGCAACCTAAATTGAAAAATCCATTCATTCATCCATCTATCCATGAGAGTGTAATATAAATACTCTTATGAAGCACACACCAGCATGGATGATGAAATAACAGAAGACATAGCAAGCATGAGACGAAGAAAAGATGAAGAAAATTTTAAAAGAAGTCCTCGTACTATTGATCGTGGGACTTAGACGCATTTCTTTTGGCAACAATCTCTTCTTGATTAACAAATGATCGTGTTATAAGCAATGCCAAGCATCAAGTTCTCGAACATTGAAATACCTAGATGTTTAACGGTTTTTTGAAATTCAAAATTTTAACGGTTTTAAGAAATTCAAAATTTTTTAACGAATTTTTGAAATTCAAATTTTTAACAGACTTTTGATATTCAAATTTTTAACGGATTTTAATTAAAATTGATCTTATTTTGCGTGAAATGGATCGATCAGGTAACTAGCCATGCAAAACAAAGTGAAATTCAAAGCTACTTTTCTTTAAAAAAACTGCCGTAAAAATGAAGTAAAAACAACAAAATAATAATAATTGGGCAACATAGGATGAATGAACCGTTTCTAAGATGGAATTAGAGTGTCGCAAAACCATTGAAGAGATGTGGTGCGTTCCAATGATCCACATTGTATTGCTTGTAGGTGAAACAATCATCGTGACACATGAGAATCATACAGTAATTATATCAATTATCATCATCATAAAGTGGAAATAATGTCAGAAGATTACCTCTGATCACGTCAAGTTGAAAAAAAAAATTTATGAAAAAAGAGACCAAAAAATAACAGCAACAACGACATCGCGCATGCGGAATCATTTGGCAAGAGATCCATCCATGAGAGCGAGAGACACATATGCGAATAAATAATAATGTGTAAGAAAAAAAAGATATGAAAAAAAACAACAAGAAGCAGCAGCAAAAAACACCAACAACTCAACACATGAAGGAATATGTGTCTTACGAAAGAAGATTCACACTGAAAAACCAAACCAGTGAGTTGTTCTCGCCATTAAATTACAGGCAATATAAAAAAGCAGCAAGAAAAAACTAATGACGATCATGCAAAGTATAAAGACTTGGACTTTTTGCTTTAATGTAAGCAACTCTTTGCACTCCCTCCCTCTCTGTTTCCATCATGTTTGCTGTTTCAACCACAGTTTTGAATGAAATGTGGCACAAAGGTTGCTGTGACAAATTTTGAATGGTTAATCAATAATCATGATCTGTGGATTGGTGGGAATTTTTTTTGGGGACATTATTTAGAAAATTTTGTTATGAAATATTCAAAGCATCTGTAGGTGCAGATTATGCCCTTAAAAAATCAGAAAGATTTTTTTTAAAGTTGCAAGTAAAATTTAACGACCATTTAGAATTCAAATTTTAACGGTAAATTAAAATTCAAATTTTAACGGTAAATTCAAATTCAAATTTAACGACCATTTAGAATTCAAATTTTAACGGTCATTAAAATTCAAAATTTAACGATCATTCAAAATTCAAATTTGAAAACCTTACAAATAACAACATTATGAAAAACATTTGTGTGGTTTTCAAAAATTTCTAATTCTTAAAAAATCCATCGCAGAAAATTACTTTAGCCACTGTCTGACACAATAAAAAAAGAACCAATGCGCGCCATACGAACCGCGAGCACAAACATTTCGACTTGTTAATTTATCTCTCCATCTCCTTTCCTCTCTCTCTTTCAGTTGATTGTCTTTAATTCCACCCGCTCCAATGCTTCACATCGTATAGATGACCAGCACATACAACACACGAAGAAGTACACAACACAACATATACGCGATGGAACCATCTACATAATTACAAAATTTCACCTGTTATGACTGTTTGTTCGTTTTTTTTCATTTCTGTTTCTTCTTCTCTCGTCTTCTTTCTTACTGCTTCATGTTCATTTTATTGTTGTTATTTTCTGTCTTATATCTTAAGCAACATGAGCAAGTAGTTACGGTAAATAAAATATACAACAGCGATCGCGTATAGTCAAAAGATTGATGATGAAAATTGCAGGTGGGTGGAGATGTAAAGCGCTTTTTATTTGACATTTTCCTCTCTTCTTTATGCATAAATTATGATAATGCAATTGTTAAAGGTGCTTCTTCAAATATCAATTCACCGACTCGACATGTTGGTTGGTAGTAACAAGTGCATATTTAAATAGTGTTAATAAAAGATATATTGACACAGAGACGGCACATTGGACTATTTATATATACATAATGATGAGAGAGTGCTTTTAAGACAATAACATGGGACTATCTATCTATTCAATCATTTTATTAGGCGCTTGGCTATAGCTCTGAGTCGATGGTTCGATGAAGAAGAAAACTGGTAAATAATGTAGAATATGGTGGAAACAAATAAATGAAGTAGAAATGTTTATCTCATTACTGAGTGCCCCGTCGTCATCTTGGTCTCTTTTTTTCTTATGATCATGTGTTGAGTATTGATTGCTTCTTGAACCATGCTTTAATTATACTCCAGAACTTTACAACAGCTTTTTTTATTGGTTTTTAATTAGGAAATTGAATTTTGTTGATTTTCTCTGTAATTTCAGGATGTAAGTGCTCTGGATCAAGACAGTAACAAGTAAACATGGATATTTTATGTCCCAAAATGCTGTAATAGCCAGAAACATGAGCAAAATCATTGAAATTTTGATAAAAATCGAATGTAAACAAAAAAGAGCTGAATTGAGCTGAATAGCTGCTGAATTGAGCTGAATAACTACTGAATAACCGCTGAATTGTTAAAATTCAAATTATCTTCCGTTAATAACCGACAAAAAAATTGTGTACGACGAGATAATGATCATGTGCTGTGTATTTATTTATTTATTTTTTTCCTCTCGTTTCTTGCTGATGCCGAGTGTTTTTGCTAAGACAAAATCATTAAAATTTATTATGATGGTGATGTGATAGCATTCACTCGATCGCTGACCTGTTTCAGAGCTCTCCTCATTTTGTGGGAGTTTATATAATCTTTCTGACTTCTTCTTCGTATGATACTTTTTTTTTATTTTGAAAATGAACGGAACACGAGAGGAGAAAGAAACATAGAAGAAAAAATAAATAAATTCATTTATATTTATATACATCATACATATATGTGAATGCTTCAAGGATGGTCTAACAACAGGTTGTTCGACAAAAAAATATTAATAATGAAATGAACGGTTCATGGTCCACTGTAAAGCCCTGATCTTTCTGGTATTTTTTCTTCTTCTTCACAGTCATCAATGATCATCATCTCCCTCACATCATTAAATCCCAAATAACATTTTTTTTTTCGTGTGTCGGATGCTCATGTGTAAGAAGGTTGAAAATTAAGCGCAAAAAAAAGAGCGAAGCAAGGCAAGAAGAATCACTTCATGCAACCGATCGACCGACCGATGGGAAAAAAATCAAGATGAAATAAATTTTGAGCATATATCTAAGATGGGGGGTCATAATGGTATGACGTCTAGGGGATGGGGGTACACTTTTTGAATAAATTTGACTTTAGTGGTTTAGGAAATCCCACATGTCACTAAAAGTGCCAAATTTATTATCAGACGTCACTCACGATTGACCCCAAAAAAAGAAAAATTTGAATGAATGAATCGGGATGGTTGCATCATTATGAAGGAGGTAATAATAATGATAATCGATTGCGAGGTGGATTGTGGAATGGTAAAGAATGAATAAAGAGCACCAATAAGTGGAGGGAAAAAATAGCGGAGAGCCACAAATGCATTCTTATTGCCGTCTTCTTCTCCTTTATACGAGCAATATTATTATGTATATTCAACTTGCATCTTCTGCGTGTTGCGCATTTTTTTTGCACCGCGATGGACAGTAACATCTGCAGAAAATTTTAAATTATTGTAATTATAGTCTGTATGGGCCTCTGATCTCATTTCTTCGATATATATCAGTTATTCATTTTCTTATGCCTTTTTTTACTCTCTACTCTATAACATGAATGGATGGATGGATGTTGGTGGAGAGAAAAAAAAGCAGCAAAACGTAAGAATGCCAGTGAATGGCCAATTTCTGAGAACCACAGTCAATATACATCAACAAATGTTTAACACACATCCAGCCATGCGACGAGAGGAAAAACTACGTGCGTTTCATATTCAATATTATTATTATATGAGAAATATAAAGGTTGAAGCAGCAACAAAAACGAAGTTAAGAAATTGAATTCCAATTAAATTACGAGTGAGAAGGATGGAGCTACACATCTTGACTGGCTTGCTGTGGGACCGGAGATGGATTGATGGAGGAAGGTGGAGATCTCAAAAAAATAACTCTGGTCATTTTGTGTATGTACACACATCCATTATTATTATTGCTGTTGCTGTTGAGATTGTTCACTAATGACGTCTAAAATTTGGATTGTGAAACGTGGTCTGAAGCTTATTAATTATCAGTTAGATGAGGTTTAATATTTTGGGTGGGGATGGGGTGACCGTAAAAGCTGATTGGCATATTTTTGTAATATTTATAAATATCCATTTACATTTAAAGTAGTCATTATATTAGGAAAATCCTAATCACATTTACATTTTGTTCAATTCAGCAACTATTTAGACCAATTCAGCAAACTATTCAGCTCAATTCAGCGACTTTTCAGCAAATTCAGCAAACTATTCATCTCAATTCAGCTGAAGAAGTAAACAAATAATTTGGAAATTAAATTTCAATAAAAGTTAAGTAAGTAATCTTGATTAAATTGACACTTTGGTAAGCAATAAGTAATTTTAATGGCATTGATGTAAATATTTAAGGAACAATCGATCAAACAAAACATTCGAATTAATGTTACTATTTATTTCTTAATTAATGTAATCAACATTGCAAATATGTGTTATTAATCCTTGAATTAATATTATGTTCCAAAATATCATATTTGTATTTTGAAATTGGTTGGGATTAAACAAGTTTTTGAGGAATTTTTAATTGCAAACTTTTTTACATTTCCTAGCTGAATAGATGCTGAATTCAGTATCTAAATGCTGAATTGGCTGAAATAATTGCTGAATTCAGCAATTTATTGCTGAATAAGAGCCAAATTAACAATCTAATTTGTGAATTCGTTGAGGAAGTTACTGAGTTGCTGAATTCAGCTTTAAAAATGCTGAATTCAGCTAAAAAGGTGCTGAATTCAGCTGAAAAGATGCTGAATTTAGTTAAAAGTTGCTGAATTCAGCTGAAAAGTTGCTGAATTCAGCTGAAAAGTTGCTGAATTAATTGAAAAGTTGCTGAATTAAATACCCAGTTTATGAGCTAGTCACAGCTACAGAATAGTAGCTGAACTCAGTGAAAAACTGCTGAATTAGCTGAATAGTGCTGAATTGAATAAAAAAATTCAAAGTTCAAAATATCAATTTTTAATCTTGAATGAAAATTATTTTAGAATCATTTTGTGGACGTCATCTGCAAATGACCGCATATATGTATAATATGCTTTCTTGGACTATTTTGTAGGTGAATATGTTTCTTCTTTCTACACAAAAAAAACTCTCATTAACTCTACACGTTGAATTGATTAACGTTTCCAATTGCGCGAATGTGATGTGGAGAAGAAAAAAAAAATCAGGTGAATTAATTTGATGTTGGCTGATCATCGATTGCGATCAGACATCATCACGGTAAAATGTACACATTTTTTCCCCATTAATCGCGAATGTGTGATTTTTTTTCTCGCTTTATACGGCCCAACAGTATATATATCTTTTTTTCTTCTTTCCTTCATTTGTACACATGTATATAGAGGTACATATTATATTATATATGAACAGAATCTCCACAACATTCCTCTATGCACCTTCAACAACAAAAAAAAACACACATCTCCGTCTCTATGGAGAGACAGAGAGAAAGATATCGTGAGATGTAATTTTTAATTACCTTCAATTGTTGGAATGTGTTATTTTTATACATAGATTGTTACTCCATTAGAGATTTTATTTTTTGCTTTGGTCATTTGACAGGATAAACTTTATTTTAGCTGCTATTCCTCTATAGTCTTCTATAGATGCCTTAAATAGCTTTCAGATTGTTATTATTAATCCTTTCTTTTTTTTGTTGTTTTAATTTAGTTAGTCGATTAGTTTTTTTTTATTAAAAATTTCAAACTGGACGAAGTTTTTAGTAATAATTGCATTCACTTTGAGTTGAGGACACTTAACTATTTTTCATTCGTGTGGAAAATCAAAACAAAAACTTGACACTTTTCACATTTCCATCAGATTTTCTCGTGTAATTTTTTTTACAACACTTTTTTTTTCTCTTTCCTTAAATTCTTCTTATTTAAATTTCGATACAAAAATAATTTTCGCAATATTTTTTTTAAATTCTTTTTTAGTAACGAGTTTCGATAACAAATCACTTATACTAAGATTACAACAATTAATAGATTAATCTGGTTAATTTTTTTAAGTAGTTAAATTAATTTGAAATTGGTGAATGCAACAAAAATAATAATTAAAATAAAAATAAAGAGATGTTGTTAATCTCTTGATGTTTCGACGCATACTAAATCATATTACTTGGTTCTGTTCCTATCCGTATGTACAAGCACATTGTGCTTGTGTGCTTCGTTCACTTTTTTCCTTCCCCTTTTTCGATAATTCTCCCTTTTACTTCTTTATTTATTACATAGCAACAATGATACAATCAAGCATAAGGAGATTCTTGAGCGATTCTTCATCTTACACATCTGTCCTGTCTTTGTGCGAGGTGAAAATTCTTAAAAATTTTAATATATCATTTTAATTAATCTCTTTGTATGGAAACATACTTTCGTTCATTTTTTCTCGAGGCGCAATATTTGAAAAAGCTCACTATGTTGTAATGTTGCGTTTGAAAAAATCGCGCGAGATTAAATTTTTTTGAAAATTTAACAACCTTTGGACACCTTTCAATTGACATTTTTTTATGGGTGGCTGTTATGACATACTAAATACTTTATTATTGTCATTTTCAGGTTTTATTTGTGATTTTTCCCTTTAATGATTCATTTATCCTTTATTGTACAATTTATTGATCTAAGTTAAACTCAAACTGACTTGAAAAGTTGAGCACAAATGGCTGTAGTTGTTGAAATTTGTCAGTAATTTACTGAAAAATATTTGAATTTAAATAATTCAGCAATTATTCTATTCAGCTTAATTTTTCTACTTAATTCAGCAGTTATTCAGCTCAATTCAGCAGTTATTAAATTCAATTCAGCTAAAACAGTTCATGTAAAATATTTCCAAATTTTAGATAAATTGCTCATTGAAATTTTTCGTTGCAAGAAGTTCAATTTGGCATTTATTAAATGAAAATGGAGAATTAATTAAATTGATTTAGATTTTTAATATTATTTAAAGCAATATAAAGGCGTATAGTTTGAATGTTAATAATTTGAGAAAAACTAGAAATTCTGCCACAAATCTGTTAAATTACTGGAAATTTAGCTTTAGTAATTTCTTAAAACTTTAAAAATTTATTAAATTTTATTAAAATTTAAAATTTATTAAAATTTAAAATTTATTAAAATTTAAAATTTATTAAAATTTAAAATTTATTAAAATTTAAAATTTATTAAAATTTAAAATTTATTAAAATTTAAAATTTATTAAAATTTAAAATTTATTAAAATTTAAAATTTATTAAAATTTAAAATTTATTAAAATTTAAAATTTATTAAAATTTAAAATTTAAAATTTATTAAAATTTAAAATTTAAAATTTATTAAAATTTAAAATTTATTAAAATTTAAAATTTATTAAAATTTAAAATTTATTAAAATTTAAAATTTATTAAAATTTATTAAAATTTAAAGTTTATTAAAATTTAAAATTTATTAAAGTTTAAAATTTATTAAAATTATATAATTATTTATTAAATTTAAAATTTTTAACGGCTATAAAAATTTCAAAAATGATAGCTGTTGTAAGGTTTTCTTATTAATTTCAAAAACTATTGTAATTTTTTTGATTCCAGAAAGCTGTTGTATGGTTTCATCAAAATTTAAGAACTGTTGATTGGTTTTTGAGAATTTTTGAATGGTTTTGTTTGATTTTTCGACAAATTCTGAAAGCTCTTGTATGGTTTTAGAGAATTTTCAAAAGAATCATAAATTTTAATTAATTTTTAAAATTTCCAAGTCTTAAAATCTAAAATTTTCCATCAGAAATCAAAAAACTATCTCTCATAAAAAATTATATAGAGCACTAACATCGCACATTACGAAAAATTCATATTACGCACATATCTGTAATATGACGATCTGTAAGATTGTGTAAATAACAAAACAAGGAGGAGAAAAACAAGTTTTTCGTTCACTCATCTAGTGGGAAACTTGCTGCTTCCTTCCTTCCTTACTCCCCTTCCTTACTTACCAATAATCACAACACAATAGCTACCTATGCTGTAAGCAGATGTTCACATAAGAAAACTCATTACAATAAAAATAGCGAGAAAAAAAAATGTTTAAATTGCGTAGGGTCCTTACACAAAAGATTTGAGTCGTAAAATAATCCTTAAGAAGGAGACGGAGAGAGCTATGTGTGTGTAGTAATTGTACGTAACTTAAAAAAAGAGGGTTGCTCGCTCAAGATTTTTCACGTAATTCACCAACCTGGGGTGCTTCTTTCCTTTACACAAAAGAAAATCGAGTTTCCCACGCTTCATAAGGACTCTGTGACTTGAAGGAATATAATATTAGATGAATTAGGGTGGAAATGGCGTGTAGTGAAGAAGCTTGGATTGAACACCTTGAATTCTCATTCTGCGCAAGCATTTCGTTAAATAAAATAGAAGCATTTTTGTGGAAATCTTCTTTATTTGTGCATTAAATCTCTTCAAATAATAAATTTAATTCTATTTGTTCTACACATAGTTTAAGGATCTATTATTTAATTAAATATATTTTTATTCTTCTCAAGACTCGTACTTATGTTCTAGACATCTAAATCAGCTTCATCGATGTCCCCTGACTGATTTTTCTTGGCCTTTCGTCCACCATAAACCTTCTTATTGACTACAACTGGCGTTGCTGCTGTTTGATCATTCTCGCCATGCAACAACGAGTTTCGATAATTATTGAATGGCTGCCAGTCATCATTTGATGCCACATTGCTCATCGAAATTCTTCGTTCCAAGAAGTTTAATCTATTTTTATTAAAATAAAAGTTAATTAAATTGGTTAAAATTTCCAGTACTTTAAAATCACTTACACGACTTTCTTGTCCTGCTTCAACAACTTGTTTGTAAATTCAGTCAAGATTTCCAAAAACAGCAAGTTTTGCGGTGGATTAATGTCATCAGCACTTGCATTCTGTGAAGCAAATAATATTCCAGCACGATGTAAAGCTGTGACTGCTTCTCTGTTCTTTATTGCATCTAGGCCAAATGTCAATGCAAATCTCTTTCCTAATTCTTTGAGGTCCAAAAATTCTTGACTTGTTCTCGATATTTTGTCTGGTGCAAAGCTATTTTGTAAATCTTCAAATGCAGTCTTTAAAGACATACACATTGTCATCGTACAATTTGTTTTAGAATTTTCTCTTGTCTTTCCAAGAGTTGTTTTAATGATGTCGCCATAATCGTTGTAAAACTGAGGGAAATAATTAAAATTTTAACGGTTATTTTCAATTTGAAAATTTAACGGCTTTCAAAAATTCAAATGAACTCGAGAATTACTGAACAATTTTTAAAAATCAAATTCAAAATTCGTCAAAATCGTTTAAAAAATATTAAATCAAATAAGAAGCATAAAAAAACAGCATTCATGACTCATTAAAAGCCCCTAGCATAAAAAATAAGAGTACATACCTTGATGTAATATTTAAAAATGTCACATGCAGCTGTAGTCGGCAAAATATTATATACAACGAGTTTACAGTATGCTGCAAGATGACTACGCTTCTTATGAAGTTCTTCGATTCTCGTCTCATCTTGAATTTCATCATAACGTGACGAAAACACATAAGTTTTGACAAAATTGATGAGCAAGTCTTTTTGCTCATCTGTCGGCCGATATTCCATCATTTGTACATAACGATTAGAGTTCTTTCCGAGATTTGCTGAACAGATAACTAACAAATCGCAAATTGATATATACGCCTGTGGATGGAAGGAATAATGCATGATTAATTGAATTGTTAGCTCATATTTTCCGATATATGCCGACTCTCAGACAATAAGTCACTTCCTCTGATGCATCAGCTAATAACTTCCAGAATTTGACCGTTATTTTTTATTCAAATCATTTTTTATCGTTATTTTTCAAATATTTTTTTATCGTTATTTTTTTCAAATATTTTTTGACGGTTATTTTTCAAATATTATTTGACAGTTATTTTTTTCTGACTTTTGTAGAGGAAATGCGTGTTTGTCGTCAGGCTTTAATGACCCCAGTTTGCTTGTTATTATTAACCAAATTACTTACAGATTCTTGAATGGGCAAATCAGCAGATCTAATTAAATGATTACAAGCCGTCATGTACTTGTCTAAATTGCGTCGCAATTCGTCTGCTGTAAATGCAAGAGCTGAAGATTCAAAGGACGATTCAAGTGATGATATTCCCCAGCTTATTGAAAAGAAACAAGATTCAATGCAGTAGATAACAGCTTCTGACGGAATACTTTTTTCATGTGATGGATCATTCAAATATTCTTCAATGTCTTGGAACAGCGAATTAAATAAATTCCATGGATTTAAATTGTGACAAGAGTAAAGAATTGAAACTTTTTTCAAACTGATGCAAACTTGATGAATTTCATCCTCATCGGGAATTTCTTCACCAGCAATAAGATTACGCCAATCATCGATGGCTTCCTTATATCGATTGACACTTTCATCAATAATATTGGATCTTGCAACATCGCATTGTGTGTATATAGCACTGCCTTCGGTACACAGAAATTCAAGTGTTTTAGAGCAAGCTTCCAAAACTTCACGGTCTGTACTAATCGACATGATTAAAGTAATTTTATCAAGTAGAAATTTCAACGATGCTTCTTGCCTCAATGTTGTGTACATTTCGAGATCAAAATATTGAGGTATGCTCAACAAGTTTATGAGCTTTTCATTATCAGCACTGTACTTTTCCAATAAATATGGAAGAGTTTGAATGAAATGTTCAGTCAATTTCTGTTTGTCGTCTTGCAACTGCTTTATTTCCTTTGCGGTCGACGTCTTTTGACGGTTGCTTCCTCGTCCAACTGGCGGTTCCGATAGAGCGACTTGCTTCACTGCACTAACCTGTAAATTAAAATATTAAACATTTTAAAATTATTTTGAAAATCAAACGGGTTTTTAAAATTTAAAATTCAAACTTTTGCAAGGTTTCATGATTTCAAATCTTAGAAAACCGTTAAAATTTCAAATTTCAGAAAACCGTTAGAGAAGTCAGCTCACCATAATTTCAATGAGTGTCGATTCTTGCTTGTTATCCATGACTTCCTCACTTTGACCGGGTTCTTCGAGCAGCAAATCTGTCATACATTCCCAATCTTTAATCATGGGATTACTTTCAATGAAGGAATCGACCAAATATGCTCCGTGTTCATGAAGTTCCGATTCAATGAAAAATTGGACAAGATCACGGATTAATGGAGTGTTTGGAAGTCGCTTCTTTCCTCGTTTTGTTAAGGACTCAACTGACGGATCAATGAAGAATAATCGAACGTTTAAAAATTCAGCAGCAGCTTGTGCAACGCCGCGATGAGAGGAATAAACCAATTCATAGACAATTTCACAGTCTTTATCAGTGAGAATGTCCTGATGTATTTTCAGAATTTTTATTACAAGTCTGACGGCATGTACTGCAACTTCATATTCTTTATCGAGAGTCATGGCCACAATTCGATCCTTAAATTTGGATGTAAAAAGTTCCAATTTACTTTTCAATTCTTCATTCTCATAAAGTGGCAATAATGCTTGCAAGCACCTTAAACGTACTTCTCCAACTTTGTCGTGAAGCGTCCATCCAATATATTTAAGGTACGAATCATCAAGGAAATTAGCCGAAAACTTGTGCATCCAAATTCCAATTTCTATCATGCAAATTGATCGAATGTCAGGCAAAGTGTCACGATATCGATGAACAAAAACGGATTTGAAGAGATAAGTAAGCATGTTCTTAATCTCGTCCATATTCTCTTCCAATTCCTGTCGTTTTGTCATCAAACTTTCAAGACGTTCCTCAGAAACATCATGTGCACTCTTTAATCGTTCACTTTCGTACTGACGTGCTGCATTATCCTGATTTATAGACACTAATAATGCAACATCAACGAGTGCTGTCATTAATTTCATAGCAGCAAGTGTTGCTGTATGTCTAAATGCTCGAACTTGTGAATCAGACAATCCAGTTAGCAAGGAAATGACATTATCCATAAGAAATTGATCATAAATTATTGAATACTGACATTGTTTGACGAGAGTTTGAATAAATTCACAGAAATGAGTCTTGAACTTCTTCCATTGTTGTCCTGCCATAATTAATGGGTATTCACCACTTTCTTCATCAAATTCTTCCGTCATTTTACGAATTATTGACGTATGTTCCATTGAGATTTGCATTTCTGTTGTTATCTTTCCTTTACATCCACTAGCATTAATGAAAAACTGCATTAGTGCTATCAATGCTGAATCTCTGTCAGTTTTATAATTCTCAATCCATTCGTCCACAATTGTCGTTATTGTATTTTTTGAGTACCTTAATACCCAAAAAAGACTATTTTCATCTGTTGTAATTTCACGTTCTCTAATTATACGCTCTTCTGTTGGTTCCTTCTCAATTACTTCTCGTTCCTTACGAATTCTCGGTGTTTTCGGTTCTTTTTCGACCTTTTCTTTTGGTAGCTTTGGAAGTTTACGTTTACGATTATTAGCAGCCATAAAAAAGTCCTCGTCATCTTCATCAATAATTGGTGGTTTTGTTGGAACTCCACCGCGAGCTCTCAATCGTGTCATACGCTGTCCCGAAGGTCCAGCACCTTCCAATTCATCCTGCCCATCATTCATGCTAAAATATTGATTTTTCTTCTTAATTAGTGTGCTTTTTTAATTTAATTAATAGTAATTCTTACTATAATGAGTATTCCATAGGAATATCATCCATTCGTATGCGCTTGCCGCGACTTATCATTTCTGCTATATTCTTCCTGAAAAAAAACATCAAAACATAAACAAACGAAAGTTGAAATTTTATTATCATGAATTAAACTATGAAATTCGTGCTTCTAAAAACTACAAACATGATTGCTTGATGCATTTTCACTTACTTTACACAATTACACTAGATTAATTACGTTATAAGATAGTTTAACTACATAAAATTTAATTTTAATGAATTGTGCAGCACAAATTTTTCTTCTCTAAACTTCTACACCAATTTTGGGACTACTCGATATTTAAAAAAAATTGAGCCGTTACGTTTTAAACTCAAAAACTCTTTTTCAAGTCCAATGGTTAATTAATTTTAACTTTAATTTGTACACCATCCTTCTAATTAGCATTTACACTGACATTCTTTTAATTATAGACTGATTGGATTCAAATTGAGTCTTAGATGTAACGGTTAAAAAAAATTTGAATGGATTGAAATAGGCATAGAGAATAACAAAATTTGCGTGAATTTAAATTAATTAAATTATTGGTGCTTAGAATGGATGATCCAGAGATTTTAGAAGTCGAGGACGATTATTACGCGTTTCTGAATGTGCCGAGAGATGTAAGTACCTGATTATGTTCCTATTTCATAATGAAAATCAGATATTTCACAATACTCATGGATTTATCATCTAAATACAGGCAACAATCGAGCAAATAAATAGCGCGTACAAAACTTTGTCAAGAACTTATCATCCTGACAAGCACATAGATCCAGTAGCCAAGAAAAATGCTGAAGTAATTTTTAATAAGCTTAAAACAGCACATCAGATTCTAACTGATCCAGAGAAAAGGAATATTTACGATTTATTAGGAATGAAAGGTTTACAAACAGAAGGTTGGGAACTGATTCATAGGTAATGAGAGCTTTTCTTATAAGAATGTCAGTTTCATTGATCAAATCATTTTTAGGAAAGCATCACCGACGGAAATACGTGAGGAATATGAGCGACTTCAAAGAGAAAAAGTAAATGACATTAATTTCATTAAAAAATGTCTTATGCAATAATTTTTTTCATAAAATCATAGGAGGAACGGAGGCTTCAGCAGTTGACAAATGCTAAAGGAAATATTACATTAAACATTAACTGTACAGATATCTTTAATTCATATGAAACTGATTATGAGTAAGTTATTGACTTTTTCTACTCAACTGGATCTTGATAAAATTATTCTTTGTAGTGAGCCTAGCTTATTGTCAAGCATTGAGATATCGGGGATGAGCATGTTTCAGTCAATTGAGGTTCCATTAGCTGAGAATAATACAGCAATTTTGTCTGGTAATTTGAATGTCTCGAATGGACAAGGCAATGGACGGTTTAATTTGTCTGCTAGACGAATTCTTAGTTCTAAAGGATGGATAGAATTGGACATGGGCGCAGGCAATGGTGTATCGTTTGGTGGAAAAGGATTAAGAAATTTTGGAAAGAGATTTTTTGTCAACGGTCAATTAAATATGAGTGTACGTCAGAATGGCATTGTGCCTTCTCTCGTTGGTTCCTTAGCGGTTCAATTAGACAGACATACAGTGGGCTATTTAACATATACAGCAGCTGGATTATCAACATCCTTGTCGACAATTATTGAGAGAAATTCAGAGAAAAATTACGTCAACTTGACATTCTCTTTAGGCTTGCCTCATTCCTTCATTGGATGTAACTATATTCGTAGATTCACTGACTATGAGTCAAAAGTCAAATTATCTGGAAGAGTTGGAACGTTTGGCTTCCTCACAGAATATGGCCTCGAGAAAAAAGTTAGCAAATATACATCGGTCCACGCATCCGTGATGATTGGAGTTCCCAGTGGCGTTGCTCTCAAAATTCGCTTCATTCGATCAACACAATCTTACAACTTTATGATTCAACTTAGCGAAGAAATCATCCCAGCGGCTGTATTTTATGCAACAACCGTACCCATTGTTTCATACTTTATTTTAAAGAAATGCATATTGGAACCAATGCAAGCTGAACAGCACAAAAAGGTAGTCGAGAAGAAAAAGGAAGTGAATAATGAAAGACTGCTGCAGAAGCGAAAAGAAGCAGAAACGGAAGTGTCATTAATGATAGCACAATATGAACGAATTTGTTCAGAGGAAGAAACCAAAAACGGCCTGCTCATTTTATATGCCTTTTATGGAACATTTGATGATGACCATACTGCAATTGACGAGCTAGTCCCTGAAGACAATTCCACATTTATCGATGTTAAAATTCCATTACAATGTCTCACAAAAGACAGCGAAATTATAGTTCAGGCGACCTTTAAGGTATGTCCAACTGGATTCTTATATGCAATTCCTAATTTTTATTAATTTAATTCCAGTACGATTTGCCAGGATTCTTCGACCCAGCAATTGGCGAACACAAGGTACTTAAAGTCCAATATAAGTTTAAGGACAGTGTCAGCACCGTCACGCTAGATGAAAAGGATGAGATTAAACTGCCACTGAAATAATAATAAACCAAAAAAAATGTGTCACACTATTTTCCTGCATATAGAAATTGTTATTACATTCGGAATGTAGAAATTGATGGTGTTTAAATAAATAAATAAATTTTATAATGTAGACCTAACTTGCTGTTTATCCTTCATTCACACATGGTCGTTGACAATTGTTTCAGTTTCCGTTTTGTTCCTGAATCTTCAGTTCACATGTTTTATGTCCATCGATGGCATTTTTGTTGCTTTCAGGAAATTCTGACTAGCGGCAATAAGATTTAGGCAACAAATGAGTAATTTCAATTCAATTTAATTATCTTTTCTAGCTCCAATGCAACGGAACTAACTCAAAAACTTCAAAAAAGCATTAAATTGTAAAAAAGAAGAAAGAATAAAATTTCATACATTTTCAAGTAAATGTTGTCGACCTCGATATACTTCACAAGAGCTCGCAGAAATGACTAATATAAGTCGCGATCGAAATCATTTGGAACTTTAAGACTGTGCTTCAGAGGATCATTTCTGTAGTAAGTCTTCATACCTTATTGTTTCTAAATGAAACCTTAACAAGCCATGATGAGGAGTTATGGCGTTTTTTCCTGAGCGTGAAGCCGGCATGAGAACTGGAAACCTTTTCGGTACTCATTGCTATTGATGATCGTTCACATTCTATTAATTTATTAGTAGGATGAGAGGGAAAGAACGCTCTCTGAGTGGTCTCTTAATTATTTACATAAAAAAATAATCAGCTTGAAAAGGATCAACAAGCTCTTGTTGTATCCACAAAGCTTATGATTCCATCAATTCAGTAAACACACACAGACTTAATCTTTTTAAAATGTCTAGAATTTTTATTACGTGTAAGTTTACAATTCAGTATTTTGTCCATGACGTTTGTTCCTATCTGAATTTTCTAAACAGACGGAAAATTTCTCCGTTATCTCATTCAGTGTTCCTTTAAAGACACCATCAGCACAGTCATTTCCTTTGGCCTCAACTAGTGTTAATTTTGGAAGCTTGTCAAAGAAGTGCTTGCCGATGTCATAAATTGAGCAGTCATTCATGCGGATTTCCTCAATTTCTGAATTTTTACTCAACAATTCTCCGTCGATGCTGAGAAGCTTGTTCATGGATATGTCTAAAAATTTTAATCTCTTTAAGCTTTTGAAGGTTCCAGGTGAGAATTTCTTGATGTTAGTTCCAGATAAATTTAATGTCTCGAGATACATGACAAAATCGAAGAAACGAACATCAAGTGATGATAGCAAGTTGTTGGATATGTCGAGGAATGTAAGATCAAAAAGATCATTGAGGGCATTGTAAGGAACAGTTTTGAGTCGATTATTCTTAAGATTTAATTTCCTTAGCTTCTTAATTGGCTTCAACAGCTTCCTTGGAAGTGAATCAAGTTGATTGAAGCTCAAATCCAGTTCCATCATGTTCTTAGTCTGTCCAAAAGCATTTTCATGAATTTTCTTAATTTCATTCTTGCTCAAATCTAAAATCACTAAATCACGGCAGATGAAGAAGGTGTCGTGAAGGATTTCCTTAATGTGATTATTATTTAGTGTCATGTAGACGATTGGGAAGCAGTTATAGATGTAGTCAAGCGTTTGAATGTTCACATTTCTTATGTCCAAATTCTCTAAATTCACATAAAACGTGAAAATGTCAAGTGATGGAAGGAAAGCGATGTTTGAAGGAGGCACAATCTCTAAGTACCTAACATCCTCATTTGTCTTCTTCTCCATCTGCGTTCCCGTAAATCTGACGTGTTGACTTTCATCCTTTAGATTAACATTTGGACATCTTGCTACATATCCACGCTTATCGTCCATAAAATACTCACAAATTGTGTCTTTTCGATCGTCATCCTCAACATGACAGTAAATAATAGACAGTAACAGTGAAACTTCCAGAAATAATACACAAAATATTTTATTCCATTTCATTTTTAACACTTCTTACGATTCTTTACCACGTCAAGCTTAATACTAACTTACTGAACTAAAATGAACCTAATTAATACAAGCTAGCTGTGAGGGGTTCATTCGCAAATGACGTCCATGAGAGGATTTTTGATCCTTTTGTGTCACAGAATCTTCATCGAAACTGCTCTACTTAATGTCATTTAGCTTTTGAACCCCCATAGCTGGACGTCATATGTGAATAGACCCCAGATAATGAGAATTTATCAAAAAATGATAAAAAAAATTAAATTCAAACGATTGACAATGTCTGTAATAATTCGTGTGATGATAAGATTACGCACGACTACTTAAGAGTCATTCTTAAATGACGTCCATTATTAACAGTGTCACAAAGCTTCAGTGCCTCCCCATAAATCCATGAATGAAACTAAAGATTGTTACAAAATTTACGAATGACCCCTCAATTTTTATTCAGCTATACTGTCAAGTCTATTCTATGTGCTGTGTAGATCACAAAATGTCTTAAAGTCGTCACATAATTTCCAAGATTTACTCGCGCAGACAATGTGAGCTTCTTTTGAGCATCCGCGTGTTAAGCATGCAACCATTGCACCATTTTTCTGACAATATTCACAACGATGTCGTGTACTTTGCCAAACAGCTGCCTCTAATCCAATTATTTTCGTTCCTATAATGTGAGTTCCTGGTGACCAAACGATGCAATCTTCATGGAACCATATCTCGTAATTATTCTCGTCGACTGGTGTCATTCCTGTAAATACTTCTTCGCTGATTTCTGGACCATTCACGGCTGTTGGGCTAGTGACTTTCTTTACATTTACTTCTGTCTTCTTCTTCTTTTTTGGCGTATTTACAGGTGACTTGATTGGAATGAATTTATCACGATTACTTTGACGGAAAATATCATTTGCTGGATCTTCAAGGCATAGAGAATATTCGTCAGATTTCTTGCTGATTATATATGGACCGAAAAGATCTCCAAGCTTATTCTTATGAGGTCCAAGTTTACAGAATACACAAATCCATGTCGTATCTCTTTTATCTGCATCATATTTATTGCTCAACGTGCTAACATGAAGTCCTCGAATGTGCTGTCGATGTTTTTCAGCTATAACTGGTTTCTTCGTTTTACTTGATGGCTTATCCGTGTCATCGTCACCATTTAATGTCTGATTAACGACTGTAAATGAGCCGTCTTTTTGAATCTGAATGTATGGAGCAGCATCAATTTTGACTTTAGATCTTCCACCGTTTTCCTTAGATTTTTGTGCCTTTTTGTTAGAGTCTTGCTTCTCAACTTTATTCTTATCGCCAGCCTTTATTTTTCCTGACTTGTCATTTTTCTTGTCTTTTGATTTATTTCCATTCACAGTCTTCTTTTGCTTCTTATTAGCTCCGGCATCGAGTTTCTTCCTTTTAGTGGCCTTAGACTTGACGACTGGTTTAGGCTTATCTTTTGTGCTTTCTTCTTCTTGTGCTGTTGACTCTAAGGTACTTTGTTCATTGACATTTGTTTCTGGAACATTATCAGCAAATAACTCTTCCAGACGATTCTCCACATCATTTATTATATTTTCTTGCTGTGCTTGGACATTAT
The DNA here is from genome assembly GCA_963573255.1 of Chironomus tentans. Taxonomy (NCBI): domain Eukaryota; kingdom Metazoa; phylum Arthropoda; class Insecta; order Diptera; family Chironomidae; genus Chironomus; species Chironomus tentans. The sequence continues at coordinate 14,326,543 of OY754303.1, forward strand.
TTTCACTTCCAGTTGGCTTTTCTTCGTTCGTGATGTTTGAGACCATCTTGGCAATTTTCTCAATTGTTTCACAATCCGATTCAGGTTTTGAGATTTCAGAATTTATTGAGATTATTGACTCTGCTGATACTTTATTTGTTAATTCAACATCTATGTCCATTGCCTCATTATCGCTAATGCTCACCGTGTCAATTAAGGATGTTGAGACTTTTTTTGGCTTTCTTTTTCGTCTGTTTTTACTGCCATTTGCATCGCCTGGAGATTTCCTATTATCTCCTCCTGATTTTGGCGAGCAATATGTTGAATCTGTTGACTGACTTTGTGTATGATCTATTGAAATTATTTCCGATGAATTGGTTTTTGTCAAATCAATTGTTGCTTTCTAAATTAATTGGAATTTTATGAGAATTTAGTCTTATTTTGTTAGAATAACATCTTACCGAGAGATCTTCCGGGTCATTGCTCGACATATTTAATTATTGGCTTCCTTTCTTCCTTAAAATCTATTTAATTTGGATATTTTTCTATTTCTTGATAAACTTTTGTCGGTAAACAAAAATTACGTTTCAATTTTTGATATAAAGATGTCACTTCATCCGTTTTTATTGATTCACGAAAATGTATTTGAATTAGTAAGTTCGTTAATAATTATCAGGAACTGCTTTGTATGCCTTAAAAGTCTGATTTTATAAAAATATTTAAAAAACCAACGGTTTTCAAAAATTTGAATTTTATTTTGAACAATTTTTCGAATTTCGTCTTTAAAAATCAATTTTTCTCAGAATTAAGCTATCCAGACGTTCCAGTGACTACATATACTTACATAAGACACTGAAATCTATCTTTCTGATGTTATTGTTACTGGGAATTAGAAGAATAAAAGCTTTCTTGTTGGAATTACCTAAAAACCTTTTTAGCGAACGGTCTTTTTTTAATTATTTGAATTTTGACTATCGAATAGCATTTGAAGCGGGAAATAAGTTTTCGCAATTCAAATTTGCGCGTAAAGCAACGAGATCAATCATTCAGCTCAAAAGAATATTAATTAAACTATTTAAAATGCCTGTTGAAACTAAGCCAGTATTGCGTTTTGCAAAGCTCTCAGAACACGGATTTCCACCAGTTAAAGGATCAGAAAAGGCTGCTGGATTTGATTTGAGAAGGTAAATTTGAGTTTTTAAATTTTCTATTGTCATTAATTCTTAATTAACCACATAATAGTGCTTATGATTGCGTTGTTCCTGCTCGTGGCAAGTTCATCGTCAAAACAGACATCCAAATTGAACTTCCGGAAGGCTGTTATGGACGAATTGCACCACGTTCTGGATTAGCAGCAAAAAATTTCATTGATATTGGTGCTGGAGTTGTGGATGAAGACTATAGAGGAAATTTAGGCGTTGTCATGTTTAATCATTCTGATGTCGATTTTAATGTTGCTAAAGGCGATCGTATTGCTCAATTAATCTGTGAACGAATCTTCTATCCAACATTGGAAGAATGTCCATCGCTTACTGATACACAACGTGGTGCTGGTAAGTTTATCGCTCATTTTATTTGATTGAATTATGCTCTTAATTTATGATATTATTCAAACAGGTGGATTTGGAAGCACTGGAACCAACTAAAACATGTCATTCTAATTCATATATTGATCTCTATCGTTTAATTCATTAATAAAGCTGTATTCTTCTAAACATTAATTAAATTATTTTTTTATTCATAACTTTATCACAATTTTTGCATTTAATAGCTATTATTTCAACAGATTGAATATTTAGTGTTTTGAATCTACCCTTCAAAACTTAATTAAATTGAAAACGGGTGATTTTTGACCGTTACATTTTCAAATATTTTTTGAGCGCTAGTTTTTCAAATATTTTTAGACCGTTACTTTTTCAAATATTTTTTGACCGTTGATTTTTCAAATATTTCTAGCACACTTAAACATGTTGCTTTAATTGATCAATTTGTAAATGGAACGTCACTTGTGCCTGTCTTGCTAAGTCATTAGCTAAATTCATTTCAACTTCTTCCGGGTCTGGCAGCCCTAATTTTAATCGAATCTGTTCTCTCTCCATCTCTTTTTCCTTCAATTTCAATTCACGCTGCTTGTTTTCAAGAAGCTTTTCTCTGCGAGTCTCCCTGTCCAATACTACAGCCATTGCAGGTCTGTCATTTGCTGTAAATGTTGCCAAGTTTTCAGAAACTTCCAATAAATGGACATTTCCACTTTTCGTTCCAACGGCTACAAGTTTGCCTTCCTTATGAGGTGCACAGTATGTTAAGGCTGCGTCTGAAATCTTTTGATTAAAATATTGGATTGGAAATAATTGGTTTGAGGGTTGAAAGAAAGTTGTACCTTAGTAGATAAAACAGGTCTATCACTTCGATGAGTCACATCCCATGCGTCAAACACCCCATCAACTCGACATAAATAGAAGCTTGCACATCTTACTGAATTCCAGCATCCATAACTCAACTCTGAATTATATTCTTTCGTCCAGAAGATTGGATTATCCTTCAACTCTTCACAATAAATTTTTGCTTGCCAATCACCTACAAAAAAATATAATATCGTCATTGATTTCATGCAAGGACATGGATATTGAGCAATGCTAATAATTACCAACACTTAGAAAGAATTTTAGGAACGACGGGTTACGTTGAGCCGCTGCGACTGCTCCTTTATAACATTGAACTCTAGAATATATCCTGTCAGACTCAGTCTTGAAGCGTTTATTACAGATATAAACAACGCCGTGATCGGTGCCTACCATGTCTAAAAATCCACAATAAACCATTAGTGCTTGGTATTTTACCAAAAAAAATGGGGGTCCTCGGTTTGAATAATATTTCAGTATCGAAAAAATCATAAATTGAACATAAATTTTGAATCAAAAATATCCGTTACACAAAAAAAATTAAATTTCAGCTTAAAATTCAGTTATTCAAATCGAGGACCCCGAATATAAATTACATTTATTGGGTATTGTGCTTTCATATTCCAAAACTGACACGCCAAATGCCTTTTCTTCCGTTTTGACAACTCCTTGTAGCTCCTGAGGACATAGTAATAAGACGTCAATAGGCTTGTCTAAATATCGTAAATCCCACCAAAATATTTCGCCTGAGCTTGCACCAGAAAAAAACTCCATGTTTGATTTTGAGCAGTAAAATGTGACAGCATTAACTTGATCCTTGTGAGAAGTTTCACGATGAGATATGACTGACGGAAATTTACTGCTTGATCTTATGTCGTATAAAGCAATTTGTCCAGTTATCATTCCTGTCACGAGACTTGTTATTTCCTTTGGATTGTACTCGAAACATTGTGCCTGTGCATGACCATCAAGTGTTCTTACTGGAGCTTTTGGATACTCTATGTCCCATATATGTAAAGTATTCTCTTCACCAAGTAAATAATGATAATAAGACTGTTCGCCACAATGTGCTGATGTAAAGTGTGAGCCATCCTCTGGATTCCAAGCTACTTTCTTCACCATTCTTGGAGTTTTATCACGAAACATGTTCAACGTTTTGGACGAGTATTCTTCCCTCAAATCGATTTGTTCCATGTCCTCAAAATATGTCTCATATAAATTAACTGCGTTATTCTGAAAAATTGCATGCTCACATGCCTTTATCAAGCCTTTCATCTGAATCACATACTGCTCATCCTTTTCCTGCTTCTTACGATAACGCGACGTCTGTTCATCATCAAGTCTATTTATGTCACGTGGCCAGCCACCTTCAACATGATTAATTCCAGTTGCTTTAAGTGTTGGATTATCAGTTGTCACATAAATTCCACAGATTTGATTACAATTTTGAATTCCAGTATCAAATAGTCCATGACGGTCCTTTTTCTTTGGCGGTGGTGGTTTTGCATTCTCTAAGGTCACAATCAATTCATCGAAATTCTGAAGCTTTTCTCTCAAACGTCTCATCATGAGCAAGCTCTACAAGAATTAGCTTTGCGTAGGTCAAGGATACAGGAAAGTTGTATGCGTCAATCAGCTGATTCTTTTTATAAAAATCAATTTTTTTTACTATACACGTAAAATTAACTCTTACAAACTTATGCTTCTTCTTTATTACTTTCTGACATGAACGATCCGACCGACCGAGGAAGGAAGAAAGTTTTTTACTATTGAACTCGACGAAAGCGTCAATGAAAATGAATAAAAGTGCAATGAATTACAGTGAAAAATGTGCAAAAACAAAAGTTTGATCAATGCACTTCAAGCAGAGTTATTTATAAGTCATGACCAAAGAAAATTGAAAAAAAAAAATATTGTTGTGATTGTGTGCACAGGAAGTGCTCATAAACAATGAATTTGTTGCATGCTAAATATTATATTTCAATTCATAAAGTCATCAGGAACTTTTTCATGCTACCCAATTTCTCCTTGCTCAATTTGTAAAATTGCTTTGTATTTTCTGTTGTGTTGCAGCTCGTTAACTTTAGGATTCTACATTATTATTATTATGTGCTGGTAGATGCTACACTCATAAAAATAATTTAACAATGTGTTGTTATTTTGTATGAAAATTTCAACGATGACATTGTTAAAATAGCGTTAACGATGAAAATTGTTAAATTTTACAATTCATCGTAAAATTTTCGTCAACAACCAAATTGTAAGATTTAACAATGATCATTGTTAAAAATTTTTTTTGGAGAAAAAAAATAACAATACGATTGTAGAAATTAACAATTTAAAATTGTTAAACGGTCACCCATCCAATTACTAAATAAAAATTTTGTTGCTTAACTTCTATGGTCCTTGTTGAAACATTTGCTGCACTTTCGAACATTTTTTATTATTATTAGATGACAAATACGACTATATATTATGAAAATTTTGAAATGTAATTTAATTAAATATTAATCAACATCTGTGAATATTGTAATCATATTTCAAATAAAATTTCATTGTCAGCTAATATAAAGATGATAAACATTTAATTAAATTAAATAAAAATAATTTACAATGACAATTGTTAATTTTAACATCAGTCATTGTAATTCATAAAAAAATGATTAGAATTTTGTTAGATTTTCAATGTTCTTAAGAGACAAGAATGATGGGAAACAATAATTAATGTATCTTAATTTAATTCTGAGTCTTCAGAGCTCAAGATTAATTAAGATATTTACGATTTATTGTTAACAATGACCATAGTTAAATTAACAATCAAAATGTAGCTTAACAATCAGATTATTGTTTCATAGTAAAAAACATTTTAACAATGATTATCGTTAAAAAAATTTCCTTCATACAAATTTAACAATTTCATTGTTAACTGTTATTTACAATGAAATAACAATAAGAAATGTTAAATTATTTTTTATGAGTGTACATGCTTGTGAGGTGAGAAGTACCACTCATTCACAAGTATCATGTTTAAGACCATAAAATTCCACTTTCTTAATGAATTTAATTAAAGGATATCATCAATTTCATCTACTTGAGTCCAATACAGTTCCAATTATTACTTCTTATTGTGCAAAAGATCGAAAACAGTTAATTAAACTTTTAAGAGCAACTTGACTAAAAAATACGTTAAATTAACGGTCATTTTTTGAAAATTTGAAAATCTTTTTTGAAAATCATTTTTAAACGATAATTATCCATTCACTATGGGAAAAAATTGAAAAAAAGCGGCCATCCACTTTTTTTTAGCAATGTTTCAAATATCCATTTCAAAGAGATTTTTTCTTGTAGAGTACATAAAAGTAGACTTGTATGCCAAATTTTAGGTCATTTGGTGCTAGTTCCGTGATTCTAGGGTGGTTTGAAGTTGAAAAGGGATGAAAAATCTGATTTTTTCATCCCATCTTTGAACTGGGAATTCTCTACAACGGTTAAAGATATCAAAAAATGGGTTTCAGTTCTAAATAGTGCTATATAAGAGCTTTATTTTGATGCCCTACAAAGTTTATAACTTTGTAGTTTTGGTACCGGTGTGCTAGGAAATGCCTGAAAATCATAGGAAAAATATCTTCAAACATGCCGCAACTATCTTAGATGGCCGAATTCCCAGTAGTATTTTTTTACCCTAGTATAGTCCTTAACTTCTAGTTTTCAAAACTATATGCACATTTGCTCAACTCGTCGTACTTTTTAAGTTATGGCGATTTTAGTGAGTCGATCTATATATGGCTAAAAACTAACTTTTCTTAGAAAAAAATGAGAAATATGAAAATAAATATGTTTTTTGATGTTTTTATTTAATTTATGCTGTTTTAAGATGAACTGTGAAGAAATTTCTTCAAAAAGTTCAAAATTTACCGAGATATGGGGTACATTTGCTCTCTGACGACTTGACCCTTTTTCACCTCACTCAAACTGCTGTAACTTTTACAAGATGTAATATTTTTTAATTTTGTTTTCTGATTTGTTTAGCTTCTAAGTTCCTCTATGACTTATAAATACTTTCTATCCTTTATACTTAAGAAATTTCATTTAGATTCTAAATTTTGTATTTTTGTCTATGATGGTTACCGACTTGGTGCTTTTGGAGACTACTTAAACCACTTTAACTTTTTATAAAAGCAATTTCTTTTATTTCTGTTTTCTTAAATTTCTAGCTTATATCAATAGCTTTACAAAAATATATAATACTTGTATATAACTTACTTATTGTTGCCATGGGAGTGTATTGAATGTGACCGACGCATGCCAATCTCGAACCAAATTGCCAAAAATCTCAAATTTTCAATTAATTCTACCAAAAGCATGTGTATTTTGCCTTTAATATGCATAAATATCATAAAATAATCGATAAAAGTCAGTAAAATAAATTCAGTTACAAGATTTGTTGATCCAAATAGAGGCTACTAGGATACATCTTTGGAGGCTATCAAGAGACTATCCATAGGTAGCAGAAAATTTCAAAAACCCAAAATTTGAGTTTTAGGAGTCATAATTATGATAATTAAATATAAAAAACCCAAATTCAACGTCTGAATATGCTTTTAAATAGTATATCAAGAAATGATGTTTTTGAGATTTTTACTAGTTTGGGGTCGGTCACAAACAGGGTCCGAATTCATGAGCAAGACTATGCTAAACTATCAAGTATTAGTTATCATTAGAAAGGTACTGATCTGAGCTAAACAAATCAGAAAACAAAATTAAAAAATATTACATCTTGTAAAAGTTACAGCAGTTTGAGTGAGGTGAAAAAGGGTCAAGTCGTCAGAGAGCAAATGTACCCCATATCTCGGTAAATTTTGAACTTTTTGAAGAAATTTCTTCACAGTTCATCTTAAAACAGCATAAATTAAATAAAAACATCAAAAAACATATTTATTTTCATATTTCTCATTTTTTTCTAAGAAAAGTTAGTTTTTAGCCATATATAGATCGACTCACTAAAATCGCCATAACTTAAAAAGTACGACGAGTTGAGCAAATGTGCATATAGTTTTGAAAACTAGAAGTTAAGGACTATACTAGGGTAAAAAAATACTACTGGGAATTCGGCCATCTAAGATAGTTGCGGCATGTTTGAAGATATTTTTCCTATGATTTTCAGGCATTTCCTAGCACACCGGTACCAAAACTACAAAGTTATAAACTTTGTAGGGCATCAAAATAAAGCTCTTATATAGCACTATTTGGAACTGAAACCCATTTTTTGATATCTTTAACCGTTGTAGAGAATTCCCAGTTCAAAAATGGGATGAAAAAATCAGATTTTTCATCCCTTTTCAACTTCAAACCACCCTAGAATCACGGAACTAGCACCAAATGACCTAAAATTTGGCATACAAGTCTACTTTTATGTACTCTACAAGAAAAAATCTCTTTGAAATGGATATTTGAAACATTGCTAAAAAAAAGTGGATGGCCGCTTTTTTTCAATTTTTTCCCATAGTGCCATTGAAATCGCCAATTTAATTAGTTATGGCAGTACAAATTACAAGACAAACTCAACAGTTTTGTGGAACAGCTGAAATGAGAGAGAAAAACTTTAACGGTTTTCAAAAATTTGAAATTGTGGAAAAATAATTTCTAGACGCATCCTGCAATTATTCCCAATAAAAAAGTAAAAAATTTAAAATAATTAAATACGCGTTATTTACAAAGTTCTATTTGTGGAATTTGCGATATAACGGTTAACTTTTAGTCTATAATACGTTAATTAATGAAAAGAGTCGTGACGCAGTGAAATTAATGAGATAAATTAGTTTAAAGTGTAAGTTCTTTTGGAGTTACATCATTGCTAGAAAAAAGTATGGTTTATCGCGAAATATACGTAACCAAAAAGATTACATTTCCAGAAAGAAAGTTTAATTAACAAATTGATATATCAACATTTTTCAGAACAGTGAATTATCCAAATTGTGACTGAATAAGCAAGATTTTAAGTCAACAGTAAAAAATTACAACCAAAACAACATTATTCCTTATCAAAAAAACAGTTGCACTAACTAACAAGAGATTTATGCTTAATATATGAATGTGATAAGATATTTTTTGTGATTATAGTCAGCAGTGATGATGAGTACAGAGAGTCCGAAAAAGGTTTGTTATGAATTATTGATTTTTTCCATCCATTCTTTTTGAGTTGCACTTCATTTTTATTAGCATCACATGCTTAATTATGGCTTTCTCTTATTATTTTCTTGTGTTTATTTATATATTTTCAGTTCTGACATCATTACATTCTATTGGTTTCTCACACATCGCACTGGATTTTCTTCCTTAAGACCTATTATATTATTATTGCTTTCGATTTACATTTATTCTTTTATTTAAAAAAGTATTTTTGCTAATTTACCGACGATCGAACAAGTGAAATATTGATTGAGAAAATATTTCAGAAACATAATTATTGAATCAATCAACCCTCTTCTTATCCCATCCACAAAACAACCGGATAAAATAATAAACGAATGGCTGCATATTTAAATCGCGGTATGTCAATGATTGCTGGAAATGGGTACGGTGATTCCTTAATGGATCCAAATACACGACGTGAACATCATCACGTTAATTCACCGTTGCAGATCTTTGTTAAAGCTAAGAAGAATATTAACGATATTTTTGGTGATATTAGCGATTATGTCGTCGAATCCACAAATTTCATTGAAGGTAAGCATAGCATCTTTAAGTCTACTGTCTGTGTCGAATTTATTTAATATTTTATGCCCTTCTTAAGCACTCGCACAAGGTCATATTGAGATCGTCGATAAAGCTGAAACAGAAACATTTAGGGGATTTGTATTCAAAATTAATAACATTCGGGAAGTACTGGCTCGTGATCATATGAAAGTTGCATTTTTTGGACGCACTTCAAATGGAAAAAGTTCCGTTATTAATGCTATGTTAAGAGATAAAATTTTGCCTAGTGGAATAGGTCACACAACAAATTGCTTTTGTCAGGTTGAAGGAGTTGACGGACACGATGCATATTTGATGCGAGAAGGATCTGAGGAAAAACTCAATGTCACTGTGAGTCATACATTATAATTCATGAAAATTTTATCATATTTTATACAATATATACTCTTTTAGTCGATTAAGCAACTTGCAAATGCACTGTGTCAAGAAAAGCTCTGTGAGAGTTCCTTAGTGCGCATTTTTTGGCCTCGCGAGAGGTGCAGTTTATTACGCGACGATGTCGTCTTTGTTGACTCGCCTGGCGTTGATGTTTCACAAAATTTGGATGATTGGATTGACAATCATTGTTTGAATGCAGATGTTTTTGTTTTGGTCCTCAATGCTGAATCTACGATGACTTTGGCTGTAAGTTTCATCATTCTTTTCTGTGCATTTTATCTGCTCGAACTAGCTGAAAATTTACGTTACAATAAATTTTTGAATTTTTCCAACTTTTTTTGAATTTTTCAAATATTTTTTGGCCGTTTTTTTTCAAATATTTTATGACCGTTATTTTTAATCAAAAACTTTAGCTGCTATCAAAATCTGTTCTTGAATATTGTATACTAAATTTATTGAATAATTCCTCAGGAAAAATCATTCTTCCACGAAGTTTCCGGGAAGATATCGAAACCAAATATTTTTATTCTGAATAATCGATGGGATGCGTCCGCTTCAGAGCCTGAATGTCAAGAATCTGTAAGTAAATTTTTCATTTTAAGTAATATGACTTTCAATTGCCATTAAATATTACGTATTTTCCTTCATTTTTCATTTTTCTGTTGGTAAATCTTTATAATGTAATTGTATTATTTGTAAATGAACGCATATCCTACACATTTAACAAAGAAGGATGCGTTAGAGAAGGTAATACATGCTTAGTGCTTGATAATGTCCTTAAATGTCACTTCCTCATATTACTCTCTCTCTCCATACTGTGTGCTGTGCTGTGCTTGCTATTTATTTGCTTTAAACATTCTAATAAGAACTTTTTTAAAATTATTTTACAGGTTAAAGCACAGCATCAAGAACGTTGCGTTGATTTTCTTACAAAGGAATTAAAAGTTAGTACAGTAAAGGAAGCAGAAGAAAGGGTGTTCTTTGTGTCAGCTAGAGAAACGTTACAAGGCAGATTGCAGGAAGCAAATGGATTGCCAGCACATACAGGAGCGTTAGCAGAAGGCTTCCAAAGTCGCTATTTTGAGTTTCAAGATTTTGAGAGAAAATTCGAAGAGTGCATTAGCAAAAGTGCTGTTAGAACTAAATTCGAGCAACACAGCTCTAGAGGAAAGACGATTGCAAAGTAAGTGCTAATTTAATTAACATGTCTGCTTGCGTTCGATTTATTGCGTTGTCTGACAAAACCTTTAATTTGAATTTTTTGAGAAAAAACCGTTATTTTGAAAATTTGAATTTTTTTGACATAATTTCTACCTGAAAATATTTGAAATTAAAATAACGGTTATAAAAATAAAATCAAATAAATTAATTCATTTCCTTTTTCTTCATAATTAGCGATATGCGTTTAATGCTGGACAATATATTTGAGAGGGTGAATGATCTGAGAAATCAAAAGTTGGAACAGAAGAAATTCTTAACTGATCGAATAAGTACGACAGAGACACAATTGATGGTAGTCACAAGGGAAATGAAGATGAAAATCCACAATATGGTAGAAGAAGTCGAACAGAAAGTGTCGAAAGCATTAAATGAAGAGATTTGGCGCTTAAATGTCCTTGTTGATGAATTTAATCTTCCATTTCACACTGATGCTCTTGTTTTGAATGTCTATAAGAAGGAAATGAATGCTTATGTTGAGACTGGACTTGGATCAAATTTGAGAGCAAGATTATCGACGGCATTAGCGATGAATATTGAGACAGCACAAAGAGAAATGACTGACAGAATGACAGCCTTAGTTACGAAAGAAAAGCTCAAGGAACAAACAACACAGATTATCACAGCAAGAAATCAGCCATTCGAAATGTTGTATACTCTCAATTGTCAAAATTTGTGCAGTGATTTTCAGGAAGATTTGGAATTCAGGTTCTCGTGGGGAATTACAGCACTAATACATCGATTCAATGCTAAACGGGCAGCTTCAAAGGGTGGCAAGGCTATCAAATATCGTAACAACGGAAACTTGAACGTAAGCATCTCATATTTCTTTCTGAAATATTTTATTTAATATCATTGTATTTTTTAGACATCAACCCATCCAATCACTCCAACCGCAGATCTAAATTCACCCATGACTTTACTGCCACAATTTAGCAATGAATTTACGACCGAGGAGCAATTGTCGTTAATATCTAGAATTGCAGCTGCATCTATTGGATCACAAGGAACCGTTGGAGGTCTAGTCATCGCAGGAATTGTAAGTTTAACTTTTAAAATTATCCACAAAAAATTACGAATCCTAACGGTTTTTAACGATTTGAATCAAGTCGGTTAATTTTTAAGTTGAAATATTTCAAATAATTTTGGACCGTTATTTTTCAAAAAAATATTTGACCGTTAGTTTTCATTATTTATACGTATTTGTAGCTCTTCAAGACAATCGGATGGCGAGTGCTAGTAGCTATTGGTGGAGTTTACTTGTCAGTGTATGCTTACGAACGTTTATCATGGACAAATAAGGCAAAAGAGAGGAAGTTCAAGGATCAATATGTGAAGCATGCCACGAGAAAATTGAAGCTTATCGTTGACTTAACATCAGCCAATTGCAGCCATCAAGTCCAACAGTAAGTTTTTCTCATCTTAAACATCCTTATGAAATTTAATTAATGCTTGAAAATTATTTGCAGAGAGCTTTCAAGCACCTTTGCTAGATTGTGTCGAGTCGTTGATAATGCTCAGAGCGAGATGAATAGTGAATTAAAAGAAATTGAAGGATTTCTCAACGTCCTCGAAGCGAATCAGAAGCAAATAAAGCTGTTGAGAAATAAGGCAACATTTATTACTAACAAATTAGACACTTTTGAGAATAATTACATTAAATCCAATTGAATTAATAATGCATAAACTTTATTTGGTGCCTGAACCGAGGTAAATTCTTAGTTGCATGTTATGATTGTTGTATTTAGGAGCAAGTGAGAAAAATGGAATGAAAAAAAAATTTGTTTTAGTATTTTTATCACTCAACCAACGAGTACATTATACTTTTTATTTTGATGAAATTCGTTTATAATTCATTCATTCATTTTGAAATGAATTTCTTTAATTTGAATATTTATAGATTCATTCAGTAATAAAAAATAATATGAATAAAATATATAAATGATGATTTAAGTGGGAATTGCATGGAAGGTCATTGTGTGGAATTTTAAATCCTTTAGCAGGCGAAAAGATTCTGGACATTTCTCGCATTCGTATACGTTTTCTCCTATGTGCACCTTGGCTAAATGTTTAACTAAATCGCCTTTCTGCGAATACTGAGATGAACAATATTTACAGCCATAAGGTTTCTGAAAAAGGAAAATTCAATCATTATCTTTTATGTCAATTTCAGCAATTTTTACTATTTATTACCTCCTTAGTGTGTGATCGCTCGTGGTTTTCTTGTGCCCATCTTGATGCAAATCTCTTCTCGCAGAAACCACATGGAAAGTTTCGTGGTAAAGTGCCATTGTGTCTCTTCAAATGAGTTTTTAATGTCTCTGGCTTTTCGAAGCACTTCTGACAGATCGAGCACTGATTAATGGTACGATTAAGATGGAATGCATAATGATGTTTGAATCTATTGTAGACGCTGAAGCTCTTGGGACACAAATCACATTTGTATTTGCAGGAATTCGTGTGGCTCTCAACGTGAAATCTGAGGAATTCATGAATTATTCTTTAAAATCCTTAAAAAGCATATTCTCAAAAATTAACCGTTTAATTTTAAAAATTCAAATTTCTAGCCTGTTTTTTCAAATTTATTTTGAACGTTAAAATTCAAATTTATTTTGACCGTTAATTTTTGATTTCGAGAAAGTACCACAATTAAATGAATTACCTGAATGCAACCAGCGACTTGTAGACTTTGTTAGGGCAGTGTGGACATTTGAGTATTTGTCGGTGATCGATTCGAATGTGCTTATTTAATAAACACACTGTTCTGAAGCTCTGACCGCATTCTGTTTAATAAGAATTCAGAATATTAATTAAATTTAAAAGCAGCCAAAAACAATAACAGTAATAATGAAGTTACCTGGACACAAATGAGTTTGGTCGGAATTTTTGTGGTTTTGTATGTGCATTAAGAATTTTAAGCCATAGGCATAACATCGACCGCATTCACGACATTTGTACCGATTTTTTGTTGCATGAAACTCTTTTGTGTGGTCGAGAAGATGCTGATATCCAGTAACTGGTTTATAGCATAATACGCAGGGTGTAGTTGTGAATTCAACGTCATTTCTGTGAGTTTCTAAGTGATTCAAAAGGTCATTCCTTTCTCCAAATTGTTCACGGCAAATTGTACAAACTAATATTTCTTTTGACTGATCCAAATTCTCCACAATATCAGCATGAGCAAAATGATGAAGATCACGTTCCTTTTTATTTTGACACACAACATCACACGAGCTGCACAAGAAGTCATCAACGGATTTGAGATGAACTCGCTGCATATGAAGACTAATTTTAGCTTTAACTTTACTCGTAAATTTGCATTTGTCACAATATAAAATGTTTGGATCTAAAAGTTTGTGCTTGTTGGCAAGATGCTTCCTTAAATTCTGTTGACTGACACAAGTCACATTACAATATCTGCATTGATAAGTCTTTTCAGCAATACCAAAATGAATTGTCTTAATGTGAGTTTCGAGTTTGCTCTTTTGATTCGACGAGAAGGAACAATGTGCACAAAAGTACGATATAAGATCACAATCAATTCCATGAACGGTTCTAATATGAAAATTCATATCCTTTGTGGCATAGAATCTTGAGAAACAGAAGGAACATCCCATATTTCGAGTCAATTTAATCTCCAATTCTTGTTCATATTCTATTGGATGACAAGTTGCTTCATGCCGTCGCAGTGTATGATATCCTTTATATTGCTGTGTACACCATCGACATGTTCTGATTCTCTTTGAGTAATCTCTTGTCACAACCGACGATTTGGGCTTTCGTCCTCGCTTTGATTTTTGTGGCTTTTGTTCGTACGATTCATCATCAATCTCTGATTCTCCATAGTCAGTTCCTCCTTCGGTTTTTAATTCTGTCTGTACAAAAATGCTACCATTGTCATTATCAAAGAAATTGGAGTTCTCATCGTCGTCCTCTTGATCAAAAACCTCCTTCTTAATTGTTGCGAAAACATCAGTTTCAAAATTGAAATTTTCATCATTAAATAGTGCGAGTGTTCTCAAATTATAAGCTTCATATACAATATTTAAGCACGATTTACAAATTGCCTATGTAAATAAATCATTAGTAATGTTAATTAATGGAATTAAATCATTTAACTTACATTTGGTTTATTGTCTGATCTCTCAAGTTTTATCAAGCAAATACTCGTAACTAAGTTGGCTATTTGCATGCCATTGTGTATGCTCCACAAGTTCTCGAGCTGTGTGCTCATTTTCAGACATAGTCGGCACAGATTTTCCATTTGTTTCCGCTTAATTAATAAATTTTCACATAGATTTAAAATCTTTTATTGATTTCCCTTTAAAATTTTCATAACTTACTTTAGAGACACGGATAGTCTGTGATTTTCCTGCGAAACTCTCCTTCATTTTCTCTACTTTTATGCTGCAGTTAGTATCTTTATTATGGCTGCCTGTACGTTAGTTAAATTAAGCTTTTTTAATTCAATTATTTCAGCACGATTTGTTTTGAAATTTCAAAATGGGGATTGCAACTAGCAAGCTTTGACAAGTCAAAAAAAATTTAAAATTTTGAAAAACGTTGAAAATTTTCAAAAAATTAATCATTTAACTGAATTGTCTATTAAATATTGTAAATTATGAGCTGATAACTCAATCTTATCAACAATAATACAGGAAGCTCCTTAGACACACGATAAGCATGGGGTTAAATCAACTTATTGTGAAGTACTTCAGTTTGAATTTTTGAAAACCGTTGATGTCAAGTTCGAAAATTTGTTTTGAAAATTAAAACTGATGTACTTTTTTCATTAATTTGATTGAATTCTACTCAAACAAGATTGAAATGAAATCCTACATTATAATCATTAGTTGTAGCTTGAATGGTGCTGTCGATGCCTAAATAATTAACGGGCATCAAGCATTTAAAAACAGGGTTACATCGCTCAGAATCTGTCTATAACAACCCTGATTCAAAAGTAAATAATTTTTGTGTGAAAATAATTCAAATTTCGTTTAATTAGAGTGTTTTAAATATATTTCAAATGATTGGTAAGCAGCGAGTTGAGCAGGCGAATGTGGAAAACGAGAGGAAAGAAAGATATTGGAAGGAAATGGCAGTAAATTTGTGAAACCTAGAAAAATGTGATTTTTGTGCCTCAAATTGTCCTGTTTTATTTCTCTCTTTGTTTTTATTCGCAAAATCACAGCATTGCTGGCGATTCCTCCTAGATATAAATAGTCAACCGAAAAGTGCTAATATCCTCACGATAATCACATTAAATTAACTTGTACATTAATAAAGGCAGGCAATTGTGGCGATGTTTTGAATCCTTTGTCAAAAAAATGAAGAAATTTGACAAGAAAAAAATGAATGGAATCAAGGCAACGCAAAATAATGAGGTAACAGTAGGAATGATTACTGAATTAGGTGTTAAATGATATTATGAGTGATTATAAACGGCCGTTTTCTGTGATAAACAATGCCTTTATAAAGTGAAATTTCGTGTGAAATTCGGAAATAATAAGGCTGATCCTGAAATACGTAGTATCATGTTTTCATTTATTCTAATAGATTTATTATGTGACAGATATTCTCGGTTACGCTATGTCCATTGTTGAGTAGTAATTAATAGTTTACGATGTGATTTCGTCAAGCCGTAAAGAATTTCCCGGAAAATTAGCAAAATTTCCAAGATATTAAAGTTAGTCATGCATTAGTCATTCAGGCATCAAGATTTATACTCTTTAAAGTACTTAACAAAGTATCTTTAAAGTAAAGTGTAGATTCCATGAAATTTGACTTTAAAGCTTTTCTGGGAAAACAAGTCCGGGTTGCATGACATTTAGGGGCTTATAATTCTCATGATAGACATGCAGATAGGATTGAAAAAAAGAAACCCCGTGAGTTCATTTACTCAATCTATTATCGATTACTTTAATCCTAACGAACCTTCCAATTCAGACGAATAAAAATAATTATTTATTTCCATTTTTGTCACGACATTAGCGGATCAATTGTGAACAGCAGTCACGTTACTTGACACTTTGTATAGCAGATTAAAGTTTTAGTGATTCATAAACACAGTTCTCGGTAATCAAATTTCTTATGGATTCCAAGTATTATGCGCTACAACATCCTCTTGACTTTATCATAAATCTTTCCTCTCACAGCCATTTCACCCATGCTTCCTCCACGTTGATAAATTGTCTAAATTCCACACTCTTTTCTCAGATTTCGGTGAATCGTTTATCAAAAATGATCCAGTACAGACATTACGAAATTTCTCAATGTCGTCTGTTATCGGTCAAAGGTGAGTGCCACATGATATCTTTATTTTACTTACACTTTTACACCTCATTATAATGAAAATGTGAACATGCACATGAAGAGAGAGAATATATATTGACTGAAAATAAGCTTCGTTATAAACAATGACCCATTTAATTTACGTATCCGTTCATCTTCATTATCTTACCCTATCAAATCAAATGTATTATTATTATTATTGTGTGTATGTGCAATTGATAAATCATCCATGACCAAAACAGTGGACATTCGTGCAGTTGTGGTCTGTATTTATGTCTCTTTTTGTTGTAGCATTTCTTCCTACACCCCTTGTCTATTACTCTCTATCTCTCAATTGCTATTCTAAAATGGAATCAAATTGAAATCAAATTATGACCACCCTCAGCTATTTGCTTGATGCTCTATGTCTAATACATTTATTGATATTTCAAATTATTTCTAATAAAGAAAATAAAGAAATGGAATCAAATTGAGTTTTCGTTTGAATATTTTTGGGGATCATCGAGAAAAATCAGAAAAAATTCTAACGGTTTTCAAAAATTTGAAATTTTAACGGTTTTCAAAAATTTGAAATTTTAACGGTTTTCAAAAATTCAAATTTAACGGTTTTTTAAATTTCAAAATTTAACGGATATTAAAAATTCAAATTTGAACCAACCGTTAAATTTTACATTTTTTTGGGTTAACAATCGCAAACTGAAGCAAATATCAATAATCATAGGACCCCAGAAAAAAAATCATCGCATACTCTGTTAGTTATAATTTGTTACAAAGATAAATGTCGATTTTTTTGGGAGAAAAGAATGAAAGAGAAGTGTTAAACTACCAGATCACTATGGGAAAAAATTGAAAAAAAGCGGCCATCCACTTTTTTTTGGTAATGTTTCAAATATCCATTCCAGAGTGATTTATTCTTGTAGAGGACATAAAAGTAGACTTGTACGCCAAATTTCAGGTCATTTGGTGCTGTTTTCGTGATTCTAGGGCTGTTTGAAGTTGAAAAGAGGTTAAAAATTTGATTTTTTCATGCCATATTTGAACTAAGAATTCTCTGCAATGGTAAAGGATGTTGAGAAACGGTTTTTGGTTCCTAGTATTGCTATATAAGAGCTTTATTTTGACATACCACAAAGTATATACCTTTATAGTTTTGGTACCGGTATGGTAGGAAATGTATGAAAATCATAGGAAAAATATCTTCAAACGTGCCGCAACTACCTTAGATGGCCGAATCACAACATATAAAGTGGGTATAGGCTTATAGGCCAAGACTTCTAGTTTTCAAAACTGTATAAATATTAGCCATAGCTAGCTGCGAACAAAAGTTATTGCGATTTTAGTGAGTTGATCTATATTTGACAAAAAACTAACTTTTCTTAGAAAAAAATGAGAAATATAAAAATAATTATGGTTTTTGATGTTTTTTAGTGACTTATGCTGTTTGAAGACAAACTGTGAAAAAATTTTTCCAAAAAGTTCAAAATCTACTGAGATATGGGGTACACGTGTTCCCTAACGACTTGACCCATTTTCACCACACTCAAACAGCTGTAACTCTTACAGAATGTTATATTTTTTAATTCTGTTTTCTGATTATTATAGCGTTTATCAGTACCTTTCTAACGATATATAATACTTGATAGTTTAGTATGGTCTTGGTCATGAATGCGGCCCTTGTTTGTGACCGACCCCAAACTAGTAAAAATCTCAAAAACCTCATTTCGTAATGTCCTATTTAAAAGAGTATTTATACACTATATTAAGGTTTTTTGTGTTTAGTTATGATAACTATAATCATTTAAACTTAAAATTAGTGTTTTCGAATCTTTTTGCTAGCTATAGACAGTCTCTTGTTAGCTTCCTAGGAAGTACCCTAGTAGTCTCTATTTGGCCAACAAATCTCACAAATTAAATTATATTAAAGACTTTTTTTGATTAATCTATAATACTTGTGCACGTTTTAGTCAAAATACATTTATTTTAGCTAGATTACACTGAAAAATTTTGATTTTTGCTAATTTTGCTTGAGATTGGCTTGCGTCGGTCACATTCAAGGCACTACCATGGCTGCAAGGACTACGATGTATACAAGTATTACACATTTTTATAAAGATAGTAACATCAGCTATCAAACACAGAAAACAGGATCAAGAAATATTGCTCTAATAAAAAGTTATGACTGTTTAGGTAGTCTCAAAAAGGACCAAGTCGACAACCAGCATTGGTAAAAACACGATTTTGGAAATTTCATGCCTATTTTGACTTCTAAAACATTTTTTTAGGTTCCTTTATGACTTTTAATTACTTTTTGCTCCAAATTCTGTTGAAATGTTACTAAAATTTCCAAAATCATGTTTTTACCAATGCTGGTTGTCGACTTGGTCCTTTTTGAGACTACCTAAACAGTCATAACTTTTTATTAGAGCAATATTTCTTGATCCTGTTTTCTGTGTTTGATAGCTGATGTTACTATCTTTATAAAAATGTGTAATACTTGTATACATCGTAGTCCTTGCAGCCATGGTAGTGCCTTGAATGTGACCGACGCAAGCCAATCTCAAGCAAAATTAGCAAAAATCAAAATTTTTCAGTGTAATCTAGCTAAAATAAATGTATTTTGACTAAAACGTGCACAAGTATTATAGATTAATCAAAAAAAGTCTTTAATATAATTTAATTTGTGAGATTTGTTGGCCAAATAGAGACTACTAGGGTACTTCCTAGGAAGCTAACAAGAGACTGTCTATAGCTAGCAAAAAGATTCGAAAACACTAATTTTAAGTTTAAATGATTATAGTTATCATAATTAAACACAAAAAACCTTAATATAGTGTATAAATACTCTTTTAAATAGGACATTACGAAATGAGGTTTTTGAGATTTTTACTAGTTTGGGGTCGGTCACAAACAAGGGCCGCATTCATGACCAAGACCATACTAAACTATCAAGTATTATATATCGTTAGAAAGGTACTGATAAACGCTATAATAATCAGAAAACAGAATTAAAAAATATAACATTCTGTAAGAGTTACAGCTGTTTGAGTGTGGTGAAAATGGGTCAAGTCGTTAGGGAACACGTGTACCCCATATCTCAGTAGATTTTGAACTTTTTGGAAAAATTTTTTCACAGTTTGTCTTCAAACAGCATAAGTCACTAAAAAACATCAAAAACCATAATTATTTTTATATTTCTCATTTTTTTCTAAGAAAAGTTAGTTTTTTGTCAAATATAGATCAACTCACTAAAATCGCAATAACTTTTGTTCGCAGCTAGCTATGGCTAATATTTATACAGTTTTGAAAACTAGAAGTCTTGGTCTATAAGCCTATACCCACTTTATATGTTGTGATTCGGCCATCTAAGGTAGTTGCGGCACGTTTGAAGATATTTTTCCTATGATTTTCATACATTTCCTACCATACCGGTACCAAAACTATAAAGGTATATACTTTGTGGTATGTCAAAATAAAGCTCTTATATAGCAATACTAGGAACCAAAAACCGTTTCTCAACATCCTTTACCATTGCAGAGAATTCTTAGTTCAAATATGGCATGAAAAAATCAAATTTTTAACCTCTTTTCAACTTCAAACAGCCCTAGAATCACGAAAACAGCACCAAATGACCTGAAATTTGGCGTACAAGTCTACTTTTATGTCCTCTACAAGAATAAATCACTCTGGAATGGATATTTGAAACATTACCAAAAAAAAGTGGATGGCCGCTTTTTTTCAATTTTTTCCCATAGTGCAGATCTATGTATTTATACGGGCTTTCTAAACACAAAGAATTGCAGTGACATTCCAATTATATTAAAAATTTATTAATGTACACATTTTTATGCTTTGCCATTAACAATTTATAAATTTTTTTCCGCTCTATGCAGTTTTAGCCTGTAACAAAAGTGGGATGTGATAACTTTAATTGCTAATACAAAAATATTATTAAGGGATAGGTTCATGTAGAATTTTTATTTTATTTTTTTTTTGCGTCCATCCAGACAGAATTCGTTTTTTTTCAACTCTCGTCTCTTCCTCATATGAATAACGAACAATAGACGTTTGATTAATTATTTAAATTATGATTTAATTTAGGGGAAAAAAATTGATGATAAATTTTAATGACCTCTATGCAAAAAAAGAAGCATATGTGAATTTGCAGAAGAAAAGTCCTCGGAATAAATTTCGAGCATGAATTTCGTTAGAAAAAAGAAGACGAAACTACGCAATGCAATGTGTGTGTATAAAAATGCAGAATGAGTTAAAAATATATGTATATAGAGAGACCCTTAAAGGCATCACTAGCAGCCGACCATTTGCCATTGAACAGCAACGCTACATAAATATATAGAACACCTGTCAAAACATTTGTTTGATATTGACTCGTGCTCATGTATTAAAGTCTTCTCTCCCTCATTTCCCTTCTTGTTTTTTTATGTCGTCTTGGTTAATGTTTCATCATGATGGCAAAGAACTGTATATTGTTACGACTTACTTCTTATTCTTTCTTAATAATGTGTACAATTTCTTCGTCTATATGAATTTATATGATGCACAAGCAATAATACATATTAATTCCATTTTATAGAGCTATTTTTTGAGCCATTAAAAGACGAACATAACATTTTACTACATACATTGAAAATAATAAATTCTAAAATGAAATTTTATAAGCAATCCCTTTAATTTCACCGAAAAAATAAAATAACATGCAACATTGAATAAAAACTCATTCATATGAAAAGTTATTATTGCAATATTCAGATAAATAATATATTACAATTTAAATTCAAAATGAAAATACTTTCTGTGTTCGCATTTAAGCAGCAAGCAAGCAAGCAATGCAGCGTCAAACATGAATTGAAGTAAAAACAATATTATCATCTCAATAACACATAGACTACAGGCATGAATTAGTCAGAATCAAACTTTAATCCAATTGCATACAAAATGCTTTCAAATAAGGATTATGTGCCATTTTTCATATTCTGTAAAATTGTTCAAACTGGAATCTAAATGGATGAAATTTGCATTTTTTTCCTCTCTATTTTCTACACGAATCGTTTCTGTGTGCATCCATTGTTTACCAACACGAACCAAAAAAAGGACCTCAAA
This sequence comes from Chironomus tentans, assembly GCA_963573255.1. Classification (NCBI taxonomy): domain Eukaryota; kingdom Metazoa; phylum Arthropoda; class Insecta; order Diptera; family Chironomidae; genus Chironomus; species Chironomus tentans. The sequence continues at coordinate 14,348,685 of OY754303.1, forward strand.
AATTACACAAAACGAAATGAGAGTGTGTAAAAATAGAAACTTTAAAACCAGAAAGAAATGAAAACGATGGCTGGAGGCTACAACATCCGAGTATGGGCAATTCCTTAAATTGGTAAACTTAATTAATAAATTTAACAGTCAAAAATCTATATGAAAAAATAACGGTCAAAAAATAATAGTCAAAAAATATTTGAAAATTTAACGGTTAAAAATCAGAGATCCGAAATCAAAATTAAAATCAAATGATTTCACTGAAATGAAATTGATTTCGTGAAATGTAATTCTGCCAAAGAAAGTTATCCTCTAAAAGGAAAGCCTGCTATGATTTATAGCCTGCAGTTTTAAATAATTTGGATATGCTTATTGGAAGATTGGAAGTGCCAATGGAACTAATATTAACAAATGTTTAATCCCATGCATGACAAATATAAAAAAGAACTGATTTCCAGCATAACAGTGAACAAATCATATAAAATTCTCATAAAAATTAATAAAAAAAAAAAAATCTTCCCAAATTTTTTGATTTGAGATCAAATGATTTCGCTGAAATCTTTTTTTATTTTTTTTAAGTTTTCTTTTTATTTTTTTAAGTTTTTTTTATTTTTTTTTTAAGTTTTTTTTTATTTTCTATTTTTTTTTAAAGTTTTTTTAAATTTTTTATATTTTTATATTTTATATTTTTATTTATATTTTTTCGAAGTATTTTTTTTAAAGTTTTTTTTTTATTTTTTTTAATTTTTTTTAATGATTTCGCTGAAATTTCAGTGAAATCATTTAAATTTGATTTGGATTTTGGATCTCTGTTAAAAATATTTGACTTCCTTTCTTCCAACTCTTTCTTATCGAACTACTTCTAAGTTATTCCTCAACTACTCTTTCTTAGTTTCTCGATACCTAATTCTAACCTGTTCTTCAATTCCTCTTCATTAGTTGGAAAAAGTTTGAAATATTTTTGACTAGTTCCAGCTCTGAGAATTTCCCACAATATTGATTGTTAGTTCTGATCATAGAAATCACCCTATAAGAGGAATAGATTTCTACAATGTATGCGTAATGCATCTAATACAAATAAATAGAGAGTTTTAAGTTGCAACCGATTTTTGTAGCCTGAAAGAGCACTAGAAAAAAGCCAACAAACATCTGCTCATCTCCCTTTTTCGAACATTTATTTTTTTGTTGTATTTTTAAAAGAATAACACTCACATCTAAAAACAGATGGTTTCTATATGAGTCACGAAAACAGTTAAAAAAAGGCATTTTTACTCTACCTAGGACTAAGTAGGATGTGTGTATACGTTCGAAGAAGACATGTGAAGTCAAATGGAACAAAGAAAAGAAGGAAAGAAAAAAAAAATATGGAAGAAGTAAGCACAACGACGATTTTGATGCCTTCGAAAAAATATTTTTTATATTTTCTTTTTCTTCATTCTTCCTTCTGTTGATTTCTATCTTAACAAGTTTTCTTCGATGGTATGCTTCATATTAAACATCCTGTTTTGAATACATTCACGATTAATGTATTTGTTTTTACCACAAATCTAATTTTTTCATTTTCAAATGTAATTAATGCATCGGCGTTAGAAACATTGGAAATCCTTTAGAGATTTAAAACGAATGTGTTCCTAATGAGCGCAACTGTCAACACCATTTTCACTCTTTTTAAATCCACAGAAAAATCAAATTTGATTGATAAAATATTTAGGGATGAAAAAAATCAACGCATTTAAGTAATATTGACATTTAATAGAATGAGATTTTAATGACAAAAATAAATCCTGAAAGGCACAGTTTTATTTATAGCAAATAAAGTTTATTATTTGACAAGGTAATGTCAAAATCATGTTTATGACTTAACACTAAAAATATATAAACTATATATGAATGTAGACTCAATTGAGATCAATCAGTGCATGAATGCACTTTAATATGAATAGAATAGTTACAGTAAAAGTGGAAAATAATAATAATGGTCTATTTACCCTCGTAAAACTCATCATAACTGAAAAAGACGTGAGGCTTTGTATTATATTAAGGCAATGATGAGAAGGTGCGACTTTATGTTTAACATTGCTGATTAGTTCTTTTTTATTTTCATATAAATGAAGGGATAACATTAATAATGAAGATTAAGGTCCTTAATAAACGATCTATAATCATAATTTATGTTTTAATCATGAGATGAATTTTACAGTTAAATGCATGCTTGCATGATTATTCTTCCTTGAAACTGTCTGTACATAAATTAAAATATTTTATCATATTTTTATGAAATGGATAGGATCAAGGACCAGTGAGTTCTATTTTCAAGTTTTGTCTACATGTAGATTCTCGTTGAAATTGTTTAGATCTACTCGATGAATTTTCCGAATAGTGAAAATGGTAGCTTTCGTCCTAGTTTCAGACCAAATCCAGATTCAACTAAATTTTCCTTGAATTGTAAACTTTTTCTTGGCACCGTCCACGAGAGTTAAGTGGCTTTATTTAGAGAAATTTCAAAATATTTTGAATTGAAATTATATATATTTAAATCGTAATATAAGTAATCTTTGAGATTGATCGTAATTGTTGAATTATTGTAATTTATATTGAAATTGAGTGTTTTGAATTGCAAAGGAACAATTAAACTGCATTGACTAAGAATTAAGTAATAACGAGGACTTAATTCTATAAAATAGAGTTTATTTAATTATCCCCTTAACCGGAAAATTATTCAATTTGGTAAATTTTTGAGAAAAAAAACTGACCCCCCCCCCTAAATTTTCCTTTAAAAAATTTGAACACCCCCAAAAATTTTTTTAAATACACCCTAGAACTGAATTCTGATAGGGTCAAGAATTCTATGTAGATAGGATTCTGGTAAGTATTTCAGAAGTATTTATTATTTGGCTTTTTTGTTAAATCCAGAGGATTAACTGCAATTTTTGATACAACTCTTTCACTAATGGGGATAGAAATATTCTTAATATATGGAATTTTCACACCTATCCTGCATTACTATAAACTAAAATCAGAAATATTGCAACCACCAAAATATTTAAGATATTTACAAAACACTGAAGTGGATAATCCGAAATTGAGGATAATCCACTTTAGTGAAACAGGATAATTTTCAAATCTAGGTTCCGCATGAATTTAGGCTCAATTTTCTATAGACATAACGTGATACTTTCAAGTCCATTATATCAATTCAAAATTCCATCTTAATCCATTAATTTAATTGTGTAGCTCTCGTTACAATTACTTCTTGCTCTAATTCAACTTCATGACCCTTTCAATGTAGCGGGTTAGCCAACTAGAAGGAGGGGGGTGGGGGTGTACCTCTTAAGACCATTAAGGATATCTCTGAATTATACTCTAACTTAAAATGGATTTATCATGCAGAACTGCAAGAAACCGTTCTGTCTACGAGCTATTAATACAATTCAACTGCTAATGTAATAACTTATTTGAATGCATAAGAAAAGATGTTTGATTTGCAATTGTAATGCCTTCTCTCATACACTCAAGGTGCATCATTTAGTTCCTTTTCCAATATTTTATTTTTTTTGTTCTTCTTCATGCTATGTAAAATGAAATTTGAATGTGCAGATGTTTTATGAAAGTAAATTGAAGACTTTCGCCTTACGACTTGAATTACTCGCAACAACAAATAAAACATTTTTAAGTTAGTTTTGGCATGTGTCTTTTTTTCTTCATCTTCCTTCTCTTCCTTAATATTTATGGGTAATACAATAACGTTGCACACATTTTTTTTGACACTCACACACATTCACAGTTGGGAATGTTGAATTGAAAGATTACTGAATCGATCCTTTTCCTTGTTCCTTAACAGATAGATTGTTCTCCTTCGTATTTCTTGTGCTGCTTTTGTTGAATTGTGAAAAATTAGGGCAGCTGCATTTTAAATTGTGCACACAAAAAACAGCCACCATAATGTCGAGAAAGAGAGAAGAAAATGTGTAAGATTACTACAAAGCAAAATGTGTAAGCAGGATTGTGCAATATTTTCTTATATAAACACACATCCTTCCTTAATTAATCCCCCACGTGTTTCTGCAATTATTCCAAAGATATTTTCTCTTGTGATTGTCTTGCAAGACACATTTTCACGCCATTTTATATAATTTTTTTGAGGAATGTATGTCTGTCAGTATTGATATTATAAATTGGTTCCATTAAAATGATGTTGTTGTTTTTTGTTAAATCAATGTCTTGTAAAAGTTACAAGACGAATTTAATAAAAATTTCTCGCTGAAGGCAATGACTTAAAACAAAAAAGATATTTTTTGGTAGGCAAAATATGCTCGTGTATCTAGTAAATATGACACACACAGGTTATACGGTAACATTAAGCGAAATATCAAATACGGTCGCCTTGAAAAGCTCCAAAGTAACATTTATTTAATGAATGAACATGAATTAATGTTATACAATTAATTTTATGCTTCTTGATGAAATGAACATTACATTTACTTGATAAATGCTAAGCTATTTCCATGCTACATGTCAAAAAAGCTGCTCATGTTGAAATAGGGTCCATGTAAAGTACTTATTCACAACAAGGGTGAATAACACGAGCACACAACAGGAAACATTGTTGAATTGTCGCGACAGATAATAATAAGGTGTTTTTAGCTTTTATTGCACATTCATACATACATAATTTTATTATTTTTTTCTGTAGTAACTTTGTAATTCCTTACTGCAATTTAATAAAAATTATTTCATTATGCTCTCTGTTTTGGCTCCTTTCTGTTTTGTCTATGCTTGGTCGGTATGTTCCTTTCTCTATGTGTCTGCTGTTGGACTCAGTGTTATCCAGTCTAGGCACTAGAAAATAATATAGAGTAAAAGTGAATAAACATTACGATCGATGATCTGTTGTACCATCTCAAGTTTGAATAACAGAATCCTTATGCCCTTGGATGGGTGGGGTGTTCGGAGTTTTCAAACTCTTTTTTCAAGATAAATGTATCACTTTTTAAGTTTTGTTTGATTCATAGTTAATTAGGTGTAGTCAAGCTTGAAGAAATTCTTAGTTTTTCAAATTGGCTTCATTTATACTGAGTTTCAAAATTCTGACACCCAGAGACCCATGGGGTCCAGAGACCCATGTGGTATACCAAGAGACCCATGTGGTATACCCAGAGACCCATGGGTCCCCTTGATAAAACCAACGATGTCAGAATAGCACTAACGCAATAGAATTAATTTTGATTGATTCACAGTGACATGGATCAACCCTAACCAAGTGGAAATGCGCCTTCGTCGGTGACAAATGCCCACGTCTTTACTAGTCTTTTTGTTGTTCGATACTAAGTCCATACAAATTAACGTGAATTGTTTATGGTAACCCGCAAAACGAAAGAAAAATTGGTAAAAGAAGTGAAGAATGAAGAAGGAGGGAAAAAATTGTACAAATATTTTCACGTACAACTGAAATGAAGAAAGCCGTAGAAATAAATTTACTCCAAGACACAAAGTTCATTTAGTTGTTGTCTTTTTGGTAAACTCGCAGAAATTCCTTTTTAATGCTACCCAGTATATACTTTCATACCAATTTTTTAGCATCTCATTTATATGGACGATAAATAGTGCTTCGAAAAAAAAAATTTCCTTAATCGAATAGAAATTATAATTTATGGCTTTTATGCAGTTCTAAAATTGATTCAGAAAAATTCCTTCCTCTCGCTTTTGTAAATTCTTATTATTTTATTTTTCATTTGGTTTTAAGCATTTTGATATCACTGATGTCTAGTGGAATAAAGAATTTACCATTCACTGTATTCTTCGTCTTCATTTCCCAGAAGTAGTTGTTTTGCTAACGAGTTTGCCATCTCATTAATTTCTGAACGCTGGACTCTTTTTTTTTTGTTATTTTTCTCATTCTCTCTCTTAAATTTAATGATTGTGCCGCGGCAAGTACAAAAATCGATGTGTTTATACTCGTTTTAACTGATATTAATATTCTTACGTTAACTTGTGATATTCATTCATTGTGGCCGTAAGCAAAACGGCGGTAAAACATTCTAAATTTTAAGCTGCTTCTCCTCTTTCATTTCCATCTTCTTTCACCTCTTGTACATATTACGAGGTGTGCATTCCTTTTGGTTAGTTCATAACAAGATTGTAAAATGAGAAAATTGGATAATAGAATTTTTTTTGTGCAAAAGCGCCACATATAATAAAGTGTGAGTGTGGATTCTAGCGATAATTTGCAGATCCAATTTGATAAGTCACTCGGGCAAGATGAAAAAAAAATTGGAACGATTAAAAATATGCATCACAAAACTGTTTGTGCTTCTTCTTAACGAAACTTTCATGTTTCTAAAAAAAATTCTATTTTTCAAGGATCTTCAAAGCAACAAGACGTAAAAGTTCTTTAACCTTTCGTAAGACGACTGCGAATGCTACACATTTTTTTTTCTTCTCTCTGATGCCCGTCAAAACATTTCAGACGCCGCGTGCATTTATTGTAGTTGTTATTATTATTGTCGATGTGTGTAAAAAGAATTTCTTTTCTTCTCTCTTTTTGGCTCCTTCTCTGTCTCACTCAGACTGTTTCTAAAAAAAATTGCAAATTGCATTTTTTGGTGTCTTTCCTTTCCCTTCTTTTTCGTTTGAATTTTTGTATGCATTTCGATGTAGTTGTCATGAATTATAGTAGAACTTTTTGTTGCTGCTGCTTCTTTACATTATAGTTGGTATTAATACATTAATTTATTTTAATTATTATTTTTAATTTACTCGTGCCTCATACATCTTTAATTATTGTTGTTTTTTTTTCTTTTACAAAACTTACAAATGTTTCTTAACTGTATTTTTCGTGTTACGGTGCTGTGAGACACATAGAAAATGTTTTGTATTCTCTTCACCAAATTTTTAATCAGATCTGCATGTAATTATGTGTTCCTGTCTGCTACTTTTCAAATGACAAGGGTGTGTTTGATGGGAAAAATATGGACTAATTTTTATTCTAAACAAGAATAGTCCAATTTGCTTTTGTGTCAGTCTTAAGAACAATATCTTTAATTAATGGTTCTAGTCATTTCTTTGTGAGAAATTTGGGGTAACTTTTTGTGTGCCTATGATTTAATGGAATTTTGTTGTATGCAGGGGTTTCCAGAGCTTCTGTTCCCATGAGATTTTAGAGATCAGAACCTCTTTTCACAAATTTTACTACCACAAAATCTTCGACCTTCAGCTTCCCCCAGATAGGTAGGGAATACCCTAGGATGCCCCTACCTACTTGCAAACGATCGTTTAAAGTATTAGTTGCTCAAACGAGAGCATTCTTAGGGCTCGAGCCCCCCCCCCCCCTTCCTCGTTCGCTTTTTAGGTGTAAGGGGTCTGAGATTTTGGAACAGGCTAAAGTAAAGAAATTTATTTTTTGATTCAAAATTTGTAACTAAGATAAGGGAGAGATAAGGGGGTTTAAAAGGTTGCTGTTTTGCGTAAAGTAATAAGTGAACGACCCGTTAGGGGTCATTTACTTTTGACGTCTATCAAAAAATAGGAATTTTAGACCCCCTCCCCCCTTGTATTTTCATACAAATAAAATTCTTTTTTTCTGAATCTCAGACCCCCCTCCCCTCTAAATGTTGGACGTCATAAGTGAACAAAAGTTCATTATAATGCATAATGCTATGTTTTTTCCCCAAAAATTTGCTGTAAACAGGGTTGTAAATAAAAATACTCTCGATTAAGGAGGACATAAGGGTTATAAATTCGCTACAAATTGACTTCATTTTGTAGACCGTTAAGAGAATATCCACAAATAATTTGTATAAATGGTATATCCTTAACTTGATCTAAGAACATAACTGCAGTATAATATCTCATTCTTCCATTTTTTGCTGTCTACGTTTCGCGCGCACATTGTGTTTTGTCTCATGTGCTTAAATATTATACTTTTCCCGACTTCTTCAATGTACGCTCATTGCAATTTTAACGACGTATGAATGTCTGCATCCAAAAGCATGTAAAGAGAAATTTTCAAAAGAGGAATGAAAAATTTGATGCTATATGTGGGCATATAAAGTTATTTTATAGTTGACACGAATATTTTGTTCTGAATACTGTCGGAAATTCCGTACAAATTTGCGATTGAAAAAATATATGCTTAATAATAATATTTACATCTAGGTCGGAAGCTTTTAAATGAAAAGCTCTCTATCATTTAAACATACTCAACTATTTATTTAAATGTGTCTACAATATTAACATTCATATTAACAATAAAAGATATGTTTTATGAATTCAGCTCTTGACTTTCCTCTTCTATTTGCTTAACTGATTGAGTAAAGTGTTGATGGAAAAGAGAGATGTAAAAGTATGTGCAATGCAAACAAAACCGGAAATACAGAAATTCCACAGCATATTTTTTTTTCTTCATCAGTTCAAATATGCGCTAGTTGTGAGTGCAACATATGAACATGATGAAAGATTCTCCTAATGTATATACATAATTACTTTATGTATATAAACCAAATATTTCTCTATTTTGTATGAAAACTTTTTTTTTTTGAGTAATAAGAGGAAAAGAAAAGCATTCGTAAATATTCTACGAGTAAACATTAGCAAGCAAGTAAGCGTGGAATTCACTTTGGGTGGCGTTTATGGCGACAAAAGAAACATTTTTGAAATTTTTTTCTTTTGTAAAAATAGTCTAGTATCGAGGTCATTTGCTTATGACGTCTAATATTATGGATGGGAGTGGATAGAAGGTGGGAAAATGTCTTTTGATGACTTAGGCGATGATTGAGAGATTGATCTTTGATGAGAGTTGAACCCAGGGCTGGGTTTCTACCCCCTACCATAGGGTATACCTGGTATAGGGACACCTACCCCTGTCAGGGCGTATTCAGAAATTTTTCGAGGGAGGATTATGAAAGTTTTTATATGGACCGGAAAATTTTAAAGGTTTTTGAGATTTTTTTCTTAAAAACCCCTAGTAAATTGAAAATTTGTTCCCAAAAAGAGGAATGGGTTGACCCCCAAAACCTCCCCTCTGGTAGCTCCAGGTGTATACCGAGATACTCACCCTAGGTTGTGTACATATTTGCTAACGTATAGCTTGATATCCCAGACTATTATCAGCTCAAATACTCTAATAATAGTCTGAAATTGATGCAAGATATCTCAGGTTTGAATTACCATCCTGACGTTCTTGCAATACTTAATAGATGAACGTCATTTGTGAACGATCCATATCCGTATTTACACTAGCATAAACTCCCATTCAATAGAATTTAGAGCATGTTTGAAGAAATGTTAATAATTCTAATCAATAACCCATCTCAAGCTTTAACTGAGGTAAGGCGTCAAGTAAGATTTATTGGCATTTCCTCCCTCAAACTCATTAACTATTTCTTCCCATATTATTATTTTAATTTTCAATTTCATTAAGAATGCCAATTAACTGTGAGATATTGCAATTTACGGCTTTCATCGTTGCCCTAAATATATTTCCAGTTAAATGACAGTTTTGCGCTCATTATTGCCCTTTCCTTGATTCAGTCGGAATCAACTTTTTTTTTCGTTTACTAAATTTAAGCCATGCTAAATAAACATAAAACTGATAACACTTCTATTTATGATAGCTCTGAGGAGGAAAGAAGATTATAAGGTCACACACATATGCACGACTTCTATCTCTTCCATTCCATTCATTCATTCATTCGATTTTCATTCATACAATTTTTGTTTTGTAAATCATATTCATACGTTTTTGTTGTGAGGCAAGAGTTTCTCAGAAACATATTTATGTATTTTAAATTTACAATTTCCTTTACAAAGAGATGCAATTGTGCAATATGTAAATTTATTGCTTTTGAAGATGCTTAAACACATTTCGAATTAATGAATTTTTATAGCTTTAAGAATTTCTCAAAAATTCCATAAATTTAATTGGCTCCATCAAAATTCAAAAAATGCATTAAATTAATCGTAAAATTTATCAAATTGTCAATACGAAAGCACACAACTTCAGAGCTCTCTTTTTATAAGTACAGATTATGTTGTTTTACACATGACTGCTACAATGTGGCTGTTTCCATTCATTTTTCATGAATGAAAAAAAGAGAATACGATTAAATGAATGAAGTCAGTAATAGCGTAAATATAATAGTAATTAGTAAAAAATTCTGAACGGAATTAACTGATAACGCCAGACAATTTTTTTTATTGCTTACATCATAATGGTGGCAAGATCATGTTAATATGATTCATTAATTTAATTAACAAGAATTTCTTCTGTACTTGAGGTTTCTTTTTAGTAAGAAAGAGTAATAATTTTTGATGGTCTGATATGAAACCAATTAAAGAAAGAATTTCTTGTTATTATAGCAATTGTCATAAATGAATTAATTTTACTTCCTCTCTTTTTTTCGTAATCAAGAAACGTTCTGGCACTTTAATTTTTCAAAAAAGAAATAATTCATTTCATATCTTCACAGTTTAAAAAATTGTGGGAATGTTGATTCAGAAATTATTAAGAAATTCTTTATTGGAGTTTTTCACAAATGACGTCTATCAAAAAAATGGAATTTTTAGACCACCCCCTCTCCTTGTATCCCAAATATATTCCTCATCCTACTACATACATACCAGGATATACTATTATCTGGATGATTTCTTGATGGTATCTTACGCACACGAATTATAACTAGGTACATTGCAGAAGTCTTATGACGTACTCGTGTCCTTACAATGTGCAGAGCTTGCAAGTGGTTTAGATCCCACTATAAACTGTAGGTCTAAAGGGTGTGGTACAATAGATTCCTGTAATCGCAGTACCTCCAGCTCATAAGGTTGGGCCCTTCACGTCCTAGTACCCAGAGGGGGGTCCAGATTTTTAAACTCAGTATAAATGAAACCTATTTGAAAAACTAATAATTCCTTCAAATTAACTACACCTAATTAACTATGAATCAAACAAAAATTTGAAATGGTTGACAGAATCTTCTTTAAAAAAGAGTTTATTTACTCCGGAGACCCCCCCCCCCCCCCCCTGGGTATTCCCAAGATTTCTAACCTTTGAACTAGTATTTTAATTAATTCTTTTCCTATTGCTAAATTTTTCTTAACTTTTGAGGATATGTTTTTTTTATTGTTATTGATAGTATTATTAATTGTCGTACATTTTCCCCCTCCCCAAATATTGAACGTAATAAGTGAATGACCCCTTAAAACATTCCTTACTATAAATGAGCGTCTATTTTCTTTATCTGAATGTAAATAGCTGATAAGTTTGACGATTTTTTTTTCTTCTTCTTCATCGATTTTTGTCCCTTCATCAACTCGATTATAGAAAATATTTTTATTAAAAAACTAAAACGGCACTTTCTTGAATCATATTGATCTTTCTCATATGATAGGTTTTTTTAAAAAAATAAAAATGTAGATAAACAACAAGCAAAGAGAGAAAAGAGATGAAAGATAAAAGAAATGATCAACAGAGATCATCGTCCTCTTAAATGTTAAATTTGTTTTACACGAGTGACATTTCTTCTTCAGTCTAACATATACATTTTTTTTAATTAATGGAAGAATGCCTCTATTCATATTCACTTCTTGCATTTCTCACCATCTTTGGATATTTTTTTTGTGAGCGAACCAAAGAATGTGTGAATGAAGATCAGTAAACACAATAAATTCCGTATTAAAATTCATGCTTTGTCACCTACATTTAGTCCATATGTAAAGCTTGACTGATACAATTATGATATTTTTATTCGAAAAATAAAGGTGCTAATGAATGAAGAACAGAAAACTTCTTGGATAATAAGTGCTAATCTTTTCTATTTTCACTTCTAGTCCAAAAATTAAATGTAATTGACATGAACTTATCATTTTCCTATTGCTGATAGTATCTAGATTTGTATTTTATAAGAAATTCTGAAAAAAAAACTCTGAAAGACCCCTAAATCCGTCCCTGGTTTGAAATGTATACCTTTTTGTAGGTAAGTGTCATAAGGAAAAGAATGTGTGTGATTTTATAGCTCAAGATTCAAAACAACTTTGTCCTAGTTCAGTGTTAAGCTTGAAATACTGAAGAAAGAGAAATATAATAATAATCAATTATGAAGTTTGATATTTCATGGGTATTGTGTACCCATATTCTGAGAACTTGCTAATATTTTAATTCTAAAATATAATCTGTGCATTTTTGCTTGCTAAAAATCAAGATGATTCTCTTTGAATTCAATAAACAGCCAGAAAATCATAAAAATGATTTTTAAAAGAATTTATAAATATTTCAGATCTCAACACACTATATGCATATTATTTATAAATTTAGAAAGATTCCCTCATTCAAGATTTAAATTCGAATTAAATGTTAAGGATAAAGTTTTGAAAAGGATCACAATTTTTAAATTTACGTTGAATTTTAATCTTCTAGACATTCCATTATAATAAAGAGAACTCCACACACTATATGTATTTGATGTACCCGACTAAGGCTTCTTTCCTGTATTGTATAGTACAACCAGGCCCGTAATGGAATGATTGTTGAAAGAAGAAGAAAAAAACAGAAATAACATGAAGCATAAAATATAAAATATAAAGTTAAAGAATTAAGAAATGAAAAGAAGAAGAAGAAAAAAAAAACAAAAATTCTAAGAAAATGGGTATTAATTTTTTTTCCTTCGTCTTACTTCTTCTCCTTTCGTATATGTGTAAACGCTATGCTTAATATCGTATGTTTGATATACGCACACAACATTCCTGAGTTTATAGCTCTTACGTTACGGTTGTAGGTGTACGCGCTTGAGATATCATTAATCAGTTGATTGTGAGTGTTATAATGATGATATACGTAATCTATGGTTGTCTCTTTTCTTAGCAAATTTTCTTCTTTTTCACGTTATTTTTCTTTGATATTTTTATTTATTTTTTCACATGCGAAAATTTAATTGCTCCGACTTTATTTGCTTGCTTCTTCATTTTCTTCACATTGACATTTCTTTTTTAATTTGATTCGAATTTTGAAATTAAAAATTTACAGCTTAAAATTATTAGAATTAATTGCTGAAATTTTAACTTTAACAAAATGAAAACATTGATTGTTTATGGCATTTTTCAGCTCTTATCAAATAAATTTGGAAATCAACAACTTTCATTTTTTTCTACATCTACAATCAAACATTCCCTAATCTATATAATTGAACATCTACTCGATGATTGATAAGGTTTTACCATTAAATCATCAGCTTGATACGCGTGTAGAGATCCATTTGGTCGTATCAAGGGCTAATTATTTCAGAAAAGAGAAAATTAATGAAGAGATTTTTTCGATAATTAATTGGAGATTTTTAAAATAAAGATTTCTTGATTTCTACATTTTTCTTGATCTTAAAGGTTGCCAGAGAAAACATCCAAAGTTGTAGATTCAGATTTAATTTTGACTTCTATTTTATTGGAACTTGAAAGTCACGAAATTCTGTTAAACCTTAAAATACTGGCTTAATAAATTATTTGATTGAGATCGCAGTGCCTCCTTCTTATTGATTATCGCAATGTTGGAATGAATCTTGCAATATAATTAAGTTAAAAATACCTTTAGCTTAGACCCACTTGTGGTTCATAGCTGATGGCAGCTTAATGAGCATGGGATGGGATAGAAACTACAAATGCCATCTCAAGAACCAGGTTATAAAAACATAATTCAGTTTTCAGCTGTAGCTGCCTGTGTGTTGCTAGGATCACACAAACCCAGATCTACTGTTTATAATAATAATAATAATAATCCTTTATTTAATTGCATTATAATAAGGCGGAACAAATATAAGCTTGACATGATATTAACCTAGTCGGTTTTAAATCACAATTACTGTTTATAATAGAATGTGGAGTCTAACCTAGTAGGATCCATTCTTTCATAAGATTTAAAATTGTGGGAGTCTGAAGCAAATGCTATCAAATCTGAATTGCCATAAATTTCTCGAACCTTGCCTAAATCTTAACGACAATGTAGACATAGAATGGATTATAATACGTGAAGGACTTAGCCTTATGAGCTGGAGGCATTGAGATTATAGAATCTATTGTACCACACCCTTTAGACCTACAGTTTATAGTGGGATCCGATCCACTTGCAACAAGAATGGAATTCAGAAGCTTTATAATTTCCTTTATGATTGCATATTTAAATTATTCTAATAATTTGATGAATTTTGGTTATTTTTGAAATGTAAAATTTTCGGTTGCAAGCTTACAAACTATTCACAGGGAATGGTACAATAGATCCCAATTCGTTTAAAGTCACAATGCCCTCAATTGGATTCACCGAGTCACTGATGTCCTTTTGGATTTTTATTCCAAATGAAATTATAAGAAATAGTTATTAGAAAAATCATGTTTTAGACTAAGTTTGATCAAATAATATGTTTTAATCTACTCGATGATCAGTTGAAAAATTCTAATTACTGAAATTCTTAAAAATCCCATTCAAAAAATAATTTTCGACTGAACTAAAGTCCCAGACAAAATTATAGAAATGCATAAGAGAGACTGTTGCAATATTCTTATTCCCTTTTGGCTCATATTCTACTGCATATCTTATGTTGGTGTTAATATATGTCTGATTATAAAAAGAAATACTTTATATATGCTTAAAAATAGTGCATTCTATTGCATTTACAGGGGGGATATCTAAAATTAAACATTTTTTTCTCTCTCATCTTTTTTTTTTTTGAAAAGGCGATGAAGAAAGAAATAAAGAAGGAAAGAAAAATAAATTTCGGAAAATATAAAACCGCGTTTTTCTTCTTAAAGACTTCGAGATGATGTGGAATAAAATAAAATAGTCACCGAGAGTTCAGAAATAGCAACAGTCGCACATTCATATATATGAGGACAGAAGACCCCCTTGTCATTTAGAAGAATGTGTTTCAGTTTTTATTAGATTCATTTTGTGGGTAAAATTTAACTTATTTTTGGAAATTTCGGGAGTTTTTTTGTTGTTCTTCTGTTTCTCTCGTCTTTCATCACATTTATTTTCTTCTTCAATAGATCGTATCAGATAGGTTGACTCTGACTTTTCCCTCTTTTTCTCGTCTCATTCCATCTATATTGCATGATGATGTGAGCTTGCGTCTTTAACTTCAATGAGTCAATTGTAAATTTATATAAATATATATTTGTTATTTACTCTGCATTTGTAATTTTTCTGTTGTTGTTGTTGCCTTTTTATGCGTCTTCCTTTGCTTTTGAGTTCATAAGAATATTAATTTGTTATTTTTATTGACGATATTTGTTCCTCAAGAAGAGCACTTCCGTTGTAGAGATGCAAAATGAGGAACGAGGGAACAAAACAAAGTCTTTTATGCCCATTGATGATGTGAGGAAGTGATTTTATCTATCATCCGACTCGTAATAAGAGGCTTCTGTCTTGTTGTTGCTTTTTTGAATGACATCTCTAAGGGCTCAAGACAATTTACAGTAATATTGAGATTGATTTCAACAATATGCAGATATTCATATTCATTCACATAAATGTAACGAACAGACAACTGTTTAACGTATTCTGGGTGTGCTGTTGTGATTACTTTCCTGTTTATTCTTTGGTCTGCTAAAACACTTCATTATTCAAATGCAAATAAAGGTGAAATGAGGTAAAATACGTTAATAGTGAAATGGGCACATTCCAAAGATGAAATTCGAGTGGACAAATCTATTGTATGATATACTTCATTAGTATAGGTTTGTCTTTAATGCCTCTCGACTCTTTCATAACTGGTGGAATTTTAAAAATTTAAAAAATTTATGCATTTCTAATTTTTTATGACTTTGCTTACACACACACAGATATCCACGTGCTTTCGCTTCGTCTATTCCTTTTATTGTTCTGCTGAGTGTTAATTATAATCAATCGTTGCGGAATAAGTTGTTCATAACGATCATTATTCTCGTATTCTGCTTTTTACTACAAGAATTCGATCATTGTTAATGTGTATGGCTTGGCTTGTTACATTGCTATCTCCACTACAACCAATAGAGAATGTATTCAATCAAAAATTTCTTTAAATCAATATTTTATATTTCAAACCGTCTTGCACTTTGCATTCCATTAAAGTGGAAAATGCAAATAGAAAATCTCATTTTCTCGCTGTTCCTTTTGCAATGGCTTTGAATTTGAATATTTTTCAAAAAAATTTAATTAAATTAATGCTGAATTCTTCTTAATTGAATCTAATCAGAGGAATTTAGTCTTTTAATAATTATGCATAAAATTTATTTCAATTTTCTCATCTCTCGACTTGTTAATTAGCACAATCATAGAATTGAGGGAAAAAAATTTGATTTCGTGATTAAAAAATCAACTTTAATGAAGAAAATTGCGCATAAAGTCCACCAGAAATACATGCTTAAAAGCAAAAGTTTATTTTTAGGTTTGTTACGTCTGATACTATATAGTTCTACATTGCGCTAGATATAAAAAAAATATATAAATTTTCATTCCTCTCTTTTTCTTGGGGGAAAAAAATAAAAAAATAAATAATTAAGAAAAAGAAGTTCTCTTCAAAATTTGTCGCACTAATGTGTGACATGTTAAAGATATATAAAAATCACGGAATTTTCGTATATTTGATTGAAAAACGTGGACTCACACATCTTACACACATTGTCAATTTATTTTAAGTTTGTATTTTGACTAAGAAAAATTGAATGCTCCAATCCAATGCTTAATATATGTTGCAGACACAAATGTATACATGTATCGCGAAAAAATAAAATTCACTGTTTAATGTATTACGAAGCGGCAATGTGACGTGAGACCGCAACGACGACGACAATACAAAAATTTAATGTGATATTCAAGTTGATCGGTTTATTTCCATGTGTTTTATACTTTTTTGCGATTTTAATGTGGATACACCACACATTCACAGCCTTCTTTATTTGATTCGCCATCTTGCCGGTAATGTTTTTTTTACACATGTATGTCTTGACTCTTTTTCTTCCAACTGTCTCAAAATTGAAATATAAAATTTTTTTGGGGGTGATTAAGAAAATTTTATAAATACTTTTCCTTCATGACATTTTCAAAATTTGCATTTTATGATAACCTCAAAAATAAAATTACATCCTACGAGCACACTTCACATTATCGATAATAAGAGATTGTAATTTCTGGTCTTGGGAGGAAGAAAGTATGAACCATAAGAACTTGTGACATTTAAATTAAAATATTGATGAGATTTTTATGCACAATTCTCTGCGATAATTACAATACTTTGTACAATCTCTTCATTTTGTTTTTAAAGTAATTAACAAACTCGTTCATTATAAAATAATTATTATGTATGCAACTTTATAAATTGTTAATGCAACTTTCATGATTTTAATGACTTCCTTACAAGAGCATTTCATTGTGAAGTTCCTCGAGCTTTTCGTAAACTTTCTAATGATGTTTGATTGTTTGCTTTATTTTTATGTTGATGAACTAGTTCTCCTGTTTTTACTGAAAAGTATTGCAGAATGTTCGTCCTGCTGTAAAACTATCAATCTTCAAGTTCTAAATAAATAAAATTTCAATTTATATAAGTTTTGAGTCCTTTAATGCTCATCCTTTCACAAAATTCTGCAAAAACTTTAAGACTTGGTTGATTTTTCCTGGAAAATGCCTTGATCCATGACCCTCAAAATACTCTGAATTTGATTCTTTAACTGCTGTTCTATCCATTTCAACTTCTTCATAGTCAGAACTCTTTGAACTTCAATTTATGACTGCTAAAATGGATAATTAAAAATTTATTCCTTATTTTCTGCTGCAACAATTTGTAAAATGAAATAAAATTGTTAATTATTGAAAAGGAAATAACGTAAAAAGTAATAATTGAAGTTGCTTAATTGAAATTTTTTGAGAGTCTTCACATGGATCCTAGATTGTGTAAAACAATTTTATTTTAAATAATTTCAATATGAGTTTTCATGCCTTTGGGCGTTTCTCCAATTACTTGCTGCAAATGTTGTTGGAATGAGATGCTGAGTAAGTTATTGAATTTTTTATTTCGCAGAAGTTGTTAATAGAATTGACAAAATAATGAAGTTTAATTGAAAATTCACTTGAATTATGAGGAAAATTGTTTAATTTCAACTTTATTGTACTAGAAAACTAAGTTTCATGCTGTTTTGATAGCTATTATCATATTAAGAAGTGTTACTCGTTGCATATAAAGCTCAATTTATTGAATATCTCAGGATTGAATGTGTAATAAGTCTTTAAAAAGGAACTGCAGTGAATTATGATAGCCATTACCTTTGTTTAAGCATTGGTTAGACCTAGTTCATGCTTAATCTGTGATAAAATTCCGCCATTGCTATGAAAATGATAGGCTAGACCTCTAATTGACTACAATTCTGTCTGAACCTACAGTCATCGACTGTAAAATTCATTTTTAGGACCTATTGATATGAACAACAGTAAGTTGAACTCTTTAGTCTTCAATTTGTAGTCAGAATTACATTTGTCAGGTCAAAAATCACTAGATCACTGCAACCAAGCCTCATTAGTTCAGAAATATAATATTGAGTATTAAAAAAAGGAATCAAAAGGACATTTTCTGTTTATAAAAACTCAAAAGATACTCGTTGATTGAAACTTAAATAATTTGAATGCTACAAAAGGTTATAAACTGACAATTCTGAATGCATATTTCAAGAATTCTTAACTTTTTTGAAATTTTAACTATTTTAACATTCGAAATAAACAACAATTTAATAACTAAAATGGCGGATTAGTAACTAAAATGGCGTTTATTTTGAGCTTCAAATGAAAACAATAATTGCATTATTTTGCATCAACAGAAAAAAATTATGATATAGAAACGATGTAACTTTAATTACAATAGCAACATAGTTAAAAATTTATTTAATACTTTATTATGAACTAGAAAGATATATCCTCTATTGTGCTATTAAGAAAACTAAAGCAGGTAGAAAAATAAGAGCTTGCATAGAATTTATCACACAGCAAAGGGACGAGTCTACCCTTTTAATATGTTATGCTCATTCTCATCGTTTCTGTAGCAACACTAACTTGATCTTTACTTTTATGAACTGTGTTTGTTGGAATGAAGGAAGTTTATAAGGAAGAGAAAAGGGGAATTGAATTTCAAGGAAAGATTTCCGGAAACAAACGTATTGTGATTCGCTTGCTTTAACGTAAAACAGATTCTTGTGCTGTGGACAGCCATGAGACAGAAAATTTCTAAAAGAAATGAACAAAACTGCATTGAAGGTTACTGGAAGTAGCTTCTTGTATGAGAGTCTTAGTTATATTTGTCTAATTGCGTCTTAGCGATAGTATGACATTTGTATTAATAGCTTTGAGCAGTAAATTAGAAAAATTAAGTCGCAAAAATGTGAAAATTTTGTTAAATTTTTCTAGTATCTTATAATTTATACAGCATTAATTTAAATTTAAATAACCTTAAAAAATATTCGTCATATCAGAAAAAGGCCGAATATATGTATATTTTTAAAGCAAAAGTTATTAACCTCGAAAGCATGAAAAATCTTTTTTCAAAGAAGAAATAAGAATATTAAAGCGATTGAAAATCGTCATCATCATCATCATCATCATTATTATTTCTCCTTTCTCTTTAAAAATCATGAAACAATCTCAGAAGTTAGCCATTGCTTAACACATTGACGAGAAAAAGAAAGAAACCTTAATGATCAAATGACTCGAGAATATTGATAGTATTTGTGCGTAATACACATATAAAAATAGTCTTTCTAAAAGCGGCTTAGTAGAAAAAAAAGCAGATATTTCAGGTGGGTGTCAACGGTTTTTCAAATGAACGCTATTTTTTTGATAAATTTTTCTTTCGAATGTATTTTTACGATATTCAAAAATTGATGAAGAAGTAGACAGAAAATATCAATGAATTATTTGTTTAATCACATAACCATTCCAAAGTGTGAGAAAGTTTTTATTTTTTTTTTCGTTAAGAGAAAATTTTCAAGATAAGATAAGATAAAAATTACTTGATTTTTTTTTGGACAAAATTCATAAAAAAAAAAGTTCAATGGATCTTTTTTCACACGAAAATATTGCTTCCGTTCTAGAAACAGAGATAAAAATTATTAAAGTAAGTCATGAAGAATTGAATTCCATTTAATTTTGTATGGAAAATTGTAGTTTACGATAAGCTTTTCAACATCAAATATCGAAGCATAAACAAAACCACGTGTTTTCAGTGCTTTTCATTCTTTAATGTGTAGCGTGGAT
Organism: Chironomus tentans; assembly: GCA_963573255.1. Classification (NCBI taxonomy): domain Eukaryota; kingdom Metazoa; phylum Arthropoda; class Insecta; order Diptera; family Chironomidae; genus Chironomus; species Chironomus tentans. The sequence continues at coordinate 14,368,927 of OY754303.1, forward strand.
TGAAACATTTGCCGCCATTATGTTCTGCTATTAGAGTCTCTTTGTTAGATAAGTTTATAAAGAATTTTTTTCTCTCTTTTCAAATGAATTTTTAGCATTCTTTATTGATTTTTAGAGATTTCTTCGCATATTGCAATTAGGTAAGCTTGTAGTTTGATGAATTAAGGCATAAATTTCACAACAAGCCTATAAATTTTCTTCATATTGAGAAATTCTTTAATTAAGTTTTTGAAATATTTTCGGGAATATCAAAAAGGTTAATGATTCTTATCAATTCAAGCTGTAGTTCTGAAAATTGCAAAAGGGAACAAATATTGATATCGCATTTTTGTTCCTTTTTTGATTAACATCGAATTCCACATGAATTTGTTTCTTTTCCATTTTATCGGAATTTAATATTTTTTTTCTTTCTTTTATTTCAACGAACCAAGCTACTCAAACGTGTAAAAAAATGAGTCGGCCGAGTCATGGCTCATGTGTATTAGTTTAAATTATTATCAATGTGTTTGAGATGTCTATCATTGTGTACAGCATAGACAGTACATGTATTCATATATATGAGAACAAAAAAACTTCATTTAGTATAGTAGAATTATGAAGGAAAAAAAAATGTGTAGAGAGAAGCCGATTTTTTTTTTCACCTATCTCTTTCATACAATGAACCCTACAGAGAATGATATCTTCCACTTTTACGATGCTTCTTAAATAAATTTTTACACGCCGTAATTATATGAGGTTTATTTTTTGTTGAAGGAAAGACAAGAGGTAAAAATTTGGAGAAAAGACGATGCATAAAAATGTCGTAAAAAACTTTAAAATCTTTCGTCGACGATCGTTGAGTGGAAAGTTAATTAGGAATTTTTAGGATTGACTTTTGCATTTGTGCTAAGAACGACAAGTCAAAAACCATACTGTTTGAGTTGCCCTGCAAAAAAAAATTTTTCTTCTTACTTCTTTTTTTTTATTAAAAAAACGTAGTCTCGTCTCGCCTTTTAAGCTATAGTAATGTCGCGACGGCGCACACAAATACAAATGTATGAATTTTTTTTTCATATCAAAATCGCACCAGACAAATCTCACTAAAAATGCTTTTTTCATGTGAAAAAAAAAATTCAGGCATATTCTACAATGAGTGAAAATGAAAGTTTTTCTTCTTCTTGATATATATCCCATTTTCTTCACATTTGAGTATATATAATAATCAGATTTATGGATTCTGATACTTTGAAGACATTTTTACGTCCGAATGAAATGCGTTTTCAAACTTTTTCAAGTCTTTTCTTTCACATTCCTTACATTGAAGAATTTCATGTATAACATTTTACGCAAAATGTGCAAGGAATTTCTGCAGAGATAAATGCATTCAATTCTCTTTTCTCCACATTGCAAAAAAAAAAAGAATTACGAATGAACAAGAAAAAAAGAAGGCAAAGAAAAGAAATATTCCATAAAATGCTATTTAGCATCGTCGCAATTCAATCGAGAAATATTTTCGTCTTTTTCCAATTTCTATTTTTTTTTTGCTTCTCTTACGCCGAAGTGTTTGGACAGACCGAACGAACATATAGTTAACAAGGAAAGAACGCAGACAGAAGCAACGATGAGAATAAAAATACGGCATTTTTTTAGAAAAAAAAAATATACACACACACAAGCGTAGCCGACATGGATATATAGTATTTGAAAAACTGCGTGAATTTTTTCGTTCGGAGTCGTCTTCTAGTGTTGTGTATTGCTTGCCTGCTTTGACTCTCTCTCTGTGTATATGTGAATATGTGTGTTGTGTAAATACTACAGACGAGAAAAAGAGAGATGAAGAAAAAAAAATATATGAAATAGATGTGTGGGAAAATAAAATTGAATTTTAGGTTGAGTTTGAGTATTCATTGAGTAGAAATTTTTTACAAAGGAAGCGATTCGTACGTACATTAACGCGCGCTCTCGAATTTCTATATATTATTTTTTTTTTCTTTTAAAAAAAAGAACCAAAAGAAAGCTCAAATAATTATTTGAACAAGAATTAAGGATTTGAAGAATCTTAAAAAAAAGTTAATTTAATGGATAAACAGAAAAGAAGAAAATAATTTTCTTAAAATGTGCAAATGAGATTTAAAAGTGAAGAATAGTCAAGAATTTGAATTTAGAAAAAAATTATTTCGATACACGCATAAATAAAAATGTGGAAAAAGAATGAAAAAAAAATAATGTAAAATAAAATCATTTTTTTTTGAAAAATGAAAAATTTGTTCGTCGTACAAATGAAAGGAAAAAAAGGAGGAGAAGCAGAGCAAAAATTTAAAATAAAATAAGAAAATAAATGAATGAAAACGAATTATCAATAATGATTGCAAATAAAATGTGTGTAAAACAAAATGAAGTAATAAAATATCATCGAAAGGAATTTCATTATAGTCGATGGCCAACCTAGCAGTTTGTGTAAAGCACGAAAAATGGATTACGAAAATGAATTCTAAAAGGAATGCGAAGGATTTACTTTAAAAAAATACATATCGACTCCCTGTTTTTCTACTGTTGACGGTTCGTATTATAAATGTAGAATAATTAAATTTAAAAAATAAAAAATTCAATTGTCAGCTTAGCACATAGCGCTTGAAAAGTGTGTCTTATCATAAGAGAATTTTTTGGGTGTGAATTTTTTCCTTAGTGCGGTTCACAAAAAAATTGTTTACACATTTTTCCAAATGCGCCATTTTGTTTTGAATATAGTAGAAAATAGAATTTTCTAAATGATAACTCCGATAGTTGATAAAATGTTAAATTTTTGAAATTGAAAATATATTTAAAAATTTCATTTCAACAAAATGTGCTAAAAGAAAGAGTATGAAATGGATTAAAAAGACATGAAATATACTCGCAAAATTATTCGGGGCAAAAGCCTCTGAAAAAAATGTGACTTTCATGTTGTATAAAATCTAGGCGCATGTTCAAGAAAGAAAAAAAATATACATGTATATATAGACGTACATACCGTTTGAGAAGAGGAAATGGGAAAAAATGCTTCAAGAAAAAAAAATCTTCCCCGTCGCATCACGAAAAAGTGAGGAGGTTGGATGGGAAGATGATGATGAAAAAAAAAAAATCAATAGACATGTTCTTTAGCATTTTCCTCCTTGTCATGCCTTAGCAAATTTGCTCCGCAATCATACATACAGCAAGCCTTTTGCAAAGATTATTATTTCTCTCAGTTTCGGTCTTTGTTCTGTTCCTTCTTTATGAATGAATTTTTTTCTTTCATAATTTTTTAATGCGTAATAGCTTGATAATGCTTGCCGTTTGTCATTGATTTTTGTACTGTATTTACATAAATTGAACGTAAAATGCTTGATTATACATTTCCAAGCCATCCTTCTAGCCTTAATGCGGAGTAAGAGGCTCTTTTGGTATCTAAAAGAGGAATTTGTGTTGATTAAAAAAAATTTGTCACATGTAGACACAGAGTTCTTGAATTGAACCTTCAACAAATCATGCAGTATATGTATAAAATATATATAAACCAAGGAGAAAAAGATCTTAAAAATATAATAAGAAAAAAAATATTTGAACATTAAAAAAATATTTATTCAAATAAAAAAAAGAGATTTTCTTTTTCAAAATACAAATGCCGAAATCACAGAAGAATTAGACAGACATTACATTCACATATGTACATGCCGATTGATGATGATCATTGACTCTCTTTTTTTTCTCAGTCTGGTATGTTTGAGTTCAGAGTCGCACTTATTAATATTATAAGATTGACTAAAAACACACGGTTCTCTTTTTATGTATGCATGTAGTCGTGTATCTATAACATTAATAAAATGGTTATTTATAATTCTATTTTTTTTACTTCGTCTCTTTCATGCACTATAAAAAATAATGCCGGAAGTTATTTAAAAAAAATGCTTTTGTAAATGTGAGCCATGTAGATTTTTTTTATGTTCTCAAGCGTGTTTTTATTCATAAACCAAGCACATGTGTGCTTCATACAAACGCTCTTTTTTTTCTTTCTTTCTTTTTTCATTATTTCTTGGATGGATTTTTTTTATATATATTTTATTAAATTAACGAAAATTGTCATGTGCCACAGGACGATGATTTAGGAGTTTTAGTTTCTTGAGTCTCAAAAAGTTGCGAATTATAGCAGTAATGCTTCCATTTCTTCTTCTTCTCTCTTTATTCCATTTAATTTTTTTTTTATTTCTTTTCTACAAATTTTGTTGATCTCAATTTTTTTCTAAATAAATGAAAAGAAACTCAAGCGAAGAAAAAAAATTTATTTTGCAAATCTAGCTCAAGGATGTTTACTGATGATAATTGTCTGAAATTTTTTTTTCATATATAAATGTTTTTTGGCACAAACGTGTGGCGGGGAAACGCAGTTTAAGTAAGTGTTTCTTTAGAAAGACATATGAGCTTCGCTGTTACTGTAACGTTAAGCTTATGTCATCATCAGTATGAAAATAAAATGGAATAAAAAGAAGCAAACTTTTTTTTTGTATATCAGAACCGACTATGTATATTCATTAGCAATTCCAAATAGCACACAAAAAAAAACTCAAATTATAATTAAAAATTACACTCTGAATTTCATGGCAGTCAGGCTCTCTTTGTTTGACGCGCGCGTAAAGTGTTGATTCTCTAGAACTAAATAAGCGACATCGACGACGCAAATTTATTCTAAAAAAGTATATATTTATAAAACAGAAGGAATTGTAGTTTTTTTTCTTAATTTTTTTTTATTGCCAACTGATAAAGCACAAGTCTCATGCGTAGCTCCATATTTTTTTCATTATTTATTTTTGTTCAATTCAATATCAATTTTCCATCTCTCTTTAAGCCTCCTTTTTTTATTTAGGCTTCTATCATTTCTATGTAGAAATAAAGAGTAAACGATGACGTAAATATCCATTGTATCGTCTTTTTTTGTAAATAGAAGCAATGATGTCTAAATAAATACTACGGCAAATGGTGACAATGAGCCGGAGTTTGAAATTGACGACATGAGTACACTGAACACAAAAAAAAATATAAAGAGTCAGACAGATATATACATAAGAAGATACAGATAAAAAAAAGTGTGGTTTGGCTTTTACACGTTTAAATGATCAAAATGAGATCGAAAAACAACAACAACAAAAAAAGAAATGCTGACTTTGATGAGTGATGTACTTTCAATTGCATTTTCTGTGATAAAATGTTGCTAATGCTGAACATTTAGAATAAAATACTCCCATTTAATGTTGCGTGTTCTAAGCATCGAATGATCAAAGAAGCTTCATTCTAAAACTTATATTTAGTCTCAGTTTGGATGCAAATTTTGAACTTTCAGCCATAACGAAAATGAAAACTATTTATCAGAGCACAATGTGTGTTTGCGCTTGTGGCGCCAAATTGAGCATTCCTGAAGACTGACACATACTGTATTGGAATGCTGAAAAACGTTAGACTTGAACAATATCGGTTATATTGCTGACAATATTTAGACCTAGTTTCATTTCATTCGTCTTCTCATTTTTTTTGCGCAATAAAGTAAAGAAAAAAGCTATCATTGAAAACCCAGAAGTTTAGCTTCTTTTTATTTACATTTTTTTTCTCCTTCTGCTGCGTGTCTCTTTAAATTTATGAATGGCGTTTTGTTGTTGCGAGCGAATTATGTTTTTTCTGTATATATATATTATATATACATTGTATCGTCGTTATAGCGGATCATACAAGCATGCATGTATTGTATTGACTCAACTGAGAAGAAGCTTAGAATTATCTGACGTAGTATGTATATATGTTGTTACAATTGAAAATAGTCCCGTTTAATATTCTTTCTTCTTCATCCACTTTGCCATCCACACCACCAGTCGACGTTTATTTTTTTTTCTTTTCCACACATGAATGTTTTTTAATCGATCATTGCCCCTTTTTTCATACTAAAAAAAGTTTTATTAAATGTTGGCTGCCGCCTGGTTCTCTTGTTTGCTTGGTTTGTGTTTTTATTTTTTTTTCTACTCTGGCTTGATGTATGAGGCGCGAGAAAGAGAGAAATGAATAAAAAGAAATCACTCATACAGCCAGAGAGAAAAAAAATGTGTAAAAGAATAAGAAAGAATATCAAACTATAGTTATGTCTGCATTTTCAAATCATTTTCTATGATAACTTACTCAAATTCCACTTACTTTGGCCTCGTTTGAATGTGACGTCTATTATTTTTATATCCTCTTGGTTGCAGTACACCCCTTACCATTCTTAAATGCTGAACTCATAAATATAAATTTTTTGAATTTCAAAAAAATATTTTTTAAATTTGTAAATTTTAAAATCAAATTTGTAAATTTTTAAAATCATATTTTTAAATTTTAAAAACAAATTTTTAAATCAAATTTTTAAGTTTGAAAATTTTAAAATCAAATTATTAAATTTGTAAATTTTTAAAATCAAATTTTTAAATTTGTAAATTTTTAAAATCAAATTTGTAAATTTTAAAATTTAAAATCGGATTTTTAAATTTTAAAATCAAATTTTTAAATTTGTAAATTTTAAAATCAAATTTTTAAATTTGTAAATTTTAAAATCAAATTTTTAAATTTGTAAATTTTAAAATCAAATTTTTAAATTTGTAAATTTTAAAATTTCAAAATTTCAAAATCAAATTTTTAAATTTCAAAAATTTAAAATCAAATTTTTAAATTTGAAAAATTTAAAATCAAATTTTTAAATTTGAAAAATTTAAAATCAAATTTTTAAATTTGAAAATTTTAAAAACGAATTTTTAAATTTGAAAACTTTTCTAAGTCCCAAATTTTACAATTTAAAAGCTCATCACAGTTAATTCTTTTCACAAAAGCTTAATATTACTAAAAAAATTATTCGAAAATTAAAAAAACGATTTTAGTTTCTAAAGCAAATTTTTTAAATTTCTAACGGTTTTGTAAAATTCAAACCGATTTTTGTAAGTTTGAAAAATTTAAAAATATTTTCTTTGGAATCTAAAAAGTAGAATTCAAAAAAGTTTTTTATATTTTTTTATTGAGAACAAGACATCACTTTGCTATTTTGTGTAATTCACATTATGTCTAAAGCGAAAATTCTACTCAAACCTTGAGATATTTTGAGAAAAATTTTAGAAACTCAATTCTACGTCAAATGAATATGAGATCTGTTTTACTCAAAGAGATAGCTTTAGTAGTAATAAAGTTTGAAATTATTTGATTAAGGCAAATTATTTCAATTGTCCATAAGTATCGTGCGAATTGTACATTCACATTTTTTACACTTTATCAATTCATTCATGACTTTTTTTATATATATTCTGACTTGAATGACGATCACATGTGATTTGTGATGCCTTTCTTCTTTATTAAAATATTTTAATCGTGCTTTCTCTTAATTTACTAGACAAACTTAATTTTACAATAATAATAATAAAATAAATAAATAATGCACGGCGTAAATTTGTCGAGTATCGTGTAAATACTTGCCTGTACTTCCTTTTGATTGATGATACATCTTTCTTCATTCCATTTTTTATTCTTCTCTCATTCGCGAGGAAGAGAATTTTTGCATGAATGAAACGTGTTTTCATTACGCTGGAATTCTGCTGCTGCTGCTGCAATAGTATTTGTAGATAATTGAAAGATTACTTTATTCACATGTAATCGGATGGAAGTAAAAAGCAACAAAAAAAAAAACGGCACTGAGTAAGAAGTAAAGCGCTAAAAGAACAAAATAAATGAGAAGTTCTTTAAGCGATAAAGGCATAAACAGTAAGGAATTTATTTCGTAAAAGAAACGAATTGGAGAAATGTAAAAATATATATACACATAATTTTCTCTTTCTCTTATAGTACGGGTGGTCTTTGCTTATGCTTAACGCTTCTCATTTTATGTGTATATATGAAATGAAAGACAAAAAAAAATTATCAGTTATAGCGTTGATGATGAAGGCACACATTTCTTGAAAGGATCTATCTCTCTTTCTCATTGTACACACATTGACTTTGTTGTCTACCATTCCTTCCTTTTACTCTTCTCTCCCAAAATTCCAATGGTTTTCTTCTCTTTCATTGTTCTCAAAATTTTACAAGCTTCAGTTCTACAAATTCATGCTCAGGACATTCTTTCTTTGTTGATTTGATTTTTGGAGACAGAAATTGCTTTATTTTTGGTGTAGATTCCTTCCAACTGTCTGGTAGAGATCCATGCTGCAGGATTTACGAGCTGGAAGCCCACTTCATCCCTCTGATGGACTTGTAACCCCTTAAGGGTAACTAAAAATGCCAAGAGCTCTTAATCGTACCTATACCCTATGTACCCCGTACCCAGTAACCCCCCCATCGCACATATTAATATCAAAATATCATTCATGATTTCAAAGATGGAAAATGATGCTCAAAGCATCAGCATCATCATCATCTTCATCCATTGTAAGATAATAACAATAAAAAACGATGAAATAAGAATATGAACGACATTTTTTGCTTCTTCTTTCGTCTTCTCTTTTAACACGTTTCTTTCTTTTCTTCTGATGAAATTCTAAGAATTTTTCAGACCTCTTCGTCCAGAATACGATCATGTATATATGTGTATACAAATGCTGCGTACGATAGTGAGCGTTACATTGAAGGTACACAAAAGAGACGAAAGAAAGAAAAAAAGATCTTTTGGTTTATTCCTTGCAGCTCGTCCACATTTTTCTGTTATTTTATTTCTCTTTCTTTTCTACTTCATGTTTCTTCTTTCTACTTCATTTGTCATATTTCTTTCTTTCTCGTTGGGAGAGAGATGATAACGAAAGAATGCAGTCTGAATGTATTTGGTGTTGGTAAAATGAAGTAATGAACGATTCACATGCTGATGATATTTTTTTTTGTCAAACTGGCTTTTTATTTTTTTCCAATAAATTTTCCCACAGTGCTTTAATTTATTTACAGTTATATTTTTTTCTCCTCTTCTCTTCATATATATCTCTTTGTGTATATACATATATGTATAAGCAATATCGTGCGGTTGATTGCTTCTTTGAGATTCTTATTATTTTTTTACAACTCATTTTAAATTTAAATTCAACATCATTTTTTACATTCCTTTAAGTCCAATAAAACTAATCACAAAATTTTTATCATTCCTTTATAATTTAATTACAGGGAACTTTATCCACGTGTCCTGGAATGCGTCTTGCAAACAGAGTCAGCGGATGTGATACTTACACATAAAGATGAGATATTGGAGACATTGGAAGCTGTTTCTAATGATAGAGGTAAGTCCAAAATTATTTTTTATAGCATCAAACTTGGAGTACTTCCTATAATTCTTTTGAATTATGAAAAGTTGTTGAAAAATTCAATTTTACGACGTTAAACAAAACATATATTCGGAAATGACTGTTTTTGTTCTTCACGCAGTCGGAAATACTTGATAATTAAACTTTTAATAGTTTACAACTTTATATGGAATCAAAAAAAATATTTAATTTGTTTTAAGAAATCTATAAACATTTTATGACATCTAAATCAACTTAAAATATGAAAATACCTTTTATTACTGTTACGATGATTTTTAATTTAAGAGAGATCGGAAAGATCCTCAATAACACATTTAGTTCCAATGTTTATTTGTTGATATTGCCAAAGAATAATTTTTCAGAATTTGTACTGCTCATATTGCATGCACACATATATTCCAACATTATGAAACATGAAAACGGGAAGGAAATAGACTTTTTTGACGTTCGGTGTTCCTGCTTACCCGATTTGTGTTTTGTGTATATCCAACAACAAAATTTATGATGACTATTATTTATTTTGCAATTTTTTCAGTTCAATTTATGGCTAAAAAAAGAACTACCTTACTTTTTTTTGTTCTTATCAATTTAAAAAGAAGGAAAAGAAAAAGACAAAAAATAATATGAAAAAAAAAAAAAAATTGTAAAGAAATTTAAATTTAGCAGTCGACAGGCGTTTTATGACATGTGATTGTTTTATGTGAAAAGTTGTAGGAATATAAATTTTTTTTTCTTCAATATCTTCGGATTGGGAAAGGGAAGTGAGAATGTGTATAAAAAAGGTTTGACATCGTGTATTCAGCAATTGGCAAATTTACATTAAGATCATGCATGTTCTCGTAATAATCTTCAACGTGCCACTTGTTCTTATTCATAATTTTTATTACGTAGATTGAAGATTCTTATAGACGAAGCCAGGAACGTGCATTTGTGTGTGTTCAAAGGTTTTTTTGCTATATTTTTAATCTTCTTCTTCTTTTTCAAATAAAAAAAAATAGGGACCGGAAACAATTCATTTTGTAGCGTTATGTGTATGGCTTTTCTAGTATACGTTACATATATGTGAACTATACTCGAATAAAAGAGTGTAATCATACGTAGATTGTATACATGCAAAACTCACATCAGACAAAACGTATACAAACTAACGATATAATATATAAATGTACGGATATGTACGAAAAAGTAAAGCAGAAATGTATCTACGAAGAATGAATCGAGAAATAAAATTGTTTCAGAATGAATAAGAATCACAGAACAAAAGGCCGAAGATAAATATTTCTTCTTCGTTAATTTCGTCTGAGATTTTTTTTTCTCTTACTAATTTTATTTTGAAATAAACTGTAAATTCTCGAATTTGTACAAGGAAGAAGAATCATATGCAGTATGAACTGTCTGCAACAGGAAAGGGAGAAAGAGAACAAACAATGAACTAAATAAATTTTATATCAATTATCGGTAAATCTTTATCTTCCTCAATTCAATCGACTTCAACTTACATGTAAGGACGCATTACTAAAAATATATAAAAAATGTCATGTCTGTAATATGAAATTGATCTGAGGATAACGATAGATGAATTAAATTTAGACTGAATCAGCTCAAAAAATTATCTTTTATTGATAGAAATATTATTTATTTTATCGTAAATTGTGTTGATAGACCTGCCAGACGTTTATTTTATGTTATCATTATTAAAGTATCTAAACTTCGAATTGATTTGGGTTGTTCTGCTTATGGCGTGACAAAATTATTGGAAAAAGGAATTCTGAAGATGTTTGAACTCAAAAATTTGAATTTTAACGGCTTTCTAGAATTTGAATTTTAACGGTTTTCAAAAACTTTGAATTTTAACGGCTTTCAAAAATTTTGAAAATTTGAATTTTAATGGTTTTTTTAGAATTTGAAATTTAAAAAAATCTCATGCCCGTAATTCGAGACTTTTTGCATGAAAATCTGATGACACAGATATGACGGAGGGTCCAAAAAAGAATTTTTTATTGACGCCATTCGTGATGTGCCCCAATGGAATGTGAGAAAAAGAATGTGCGATGATTTAGAGGATATAAAAAGTATTGATTTTTAGATTAGAAATTCTTGCTAAATTTTTTTTTGTGTGGCTTTGAGACGAATGAGAGGCAAACAAAAAAAAATTGCTTCTCAACCTGAAGGCAAGAAATAACATCATCAGCAATAAATGCTAATATTTGATTCCAGAGAAATCGAGTTTTTTTCTTTAATAAGATGAATTTAAAAGATATTTATGTTGCCTCATATAGTTAGCGCTCTTTCTGTTCTGTCTTTCTGATATGTATACAGGCATATATTTTTAAGGCACACTCAAAATTCCAATCGGTATGGTTGTTTGTAGCCTTTTCACCACATATTTTTCTGTGTTGTTTCTTTCTTTCTCATTTTTGCCGCCGTTTTTGTTGTAAGACACCAATGGAGAGCAAAAGAAGCGATTTAAGAAGAAAACGTGTTTTCGTCCAAAAAGAATTTAGCGCAAACAATAAGACCAAAAGCAGGCATAAAAGAGACACTGTTCGAATAGCACATGATATGAAATAAAATGAATAAAAAGTGGTGTGTATACAGGAGAAGGAAAAATAAAAATTATATTGAGAACTCACACACAATATAATATGTCAGTAGAAGGAAGACATAAGCGTGGGATACTTTCTCATAACTTCTGCACATTTCTTTCTCGTTTGACATAAAATTTAATTCTCTTTCTTTCTTTTTCTCCTTATGAAAAAATAAATTTAAATGTCTGTCTGGCTGCTTACAGACACTACGCCGCAATCAACCTTACATAAGTATTATTTTTGCACAATCAATAATTTGATGGTATCGTCAATTTGAGTGCTGAAGTCTTGTGGAATTTCGTACCACAAACAGCGACAGCATTTCTTAAAAACTGTGGGAATTTTTCTTCTCTAATTCCATTTCGAGAGATACTGAAGTTGTGACTTTTACTTTAATATGTATTTACTCATATGCATACCTATTATATGAACGATGATGATGATGAAGAAGACGACGGTAGAAAATTTCATCATATTGACAATAACTGTAAAGAAAGAAGTAGAAAAGTCGTAATATTTAAATATAAATAATAATAATATGTTTAAATGAAATAAAGATAGTTCAAACTTGCGGCTTAATACTCTGCCTCATTATCCGTAAAGACATCATTAATACCATGCAGGCACGAAGTCAGGAAAATTGATTTCTCAATTTGTCAACGACTTTTTAAATTTCAAATTTCCAACGACTTTTTGAAATTCAAAATTTTTAGCGGTTTTTAAATTTAAAATTTCTAACGGCTTTTTTTAATCAATTGATATTGATAAGCCAGTTACTCTAATCAAATGTTCATGAAATGAATGAAGTTATAGCGTTAATCACATTGTCGTACATTATTTGCAATGTTTTCATATGACTCAGAATGTTTCTGGTCAACAGATTACAGTTGTTGCTGCATTTCTTCTTACATACGATATTTTTTTTACTATATTCGTGTACGCTAAGAAACGTATTGAAAGATGTGTTTTTTTTTTTGTATATTTCTGGAATCTAGAGAAACAGGTTGAGGAAAGAAGAAAAAGAAATGAAAGAAGCCGAGTGAAAGAATGTTGAATACTGCCGTAACGATAAGATTAACATTCCAACGGGATGGCTTAATGTCTTTATGGTAATTTCATCTTGATTGTGAAACACGCATATTGATTAGTTATTTGGCCGCTCATAAGATGATTAGTTAAATTATGAATCTTGTTACCGACGACCACGACGACGAGCAACGATGAGAAGAAGGAGAAAAAAAATGTTGTGAACGAAACTAAATTATATCATCATTTCCTTAAACACGTTTACGTATATATTCTTTGATTTGTTACTTTTTTCTCGCAGACGATTTTCATTTTCTTCTCGTGTGTATAATATTTTAAATACGAAAATCTAATAATAAATGTTCATTAAACTTTAATTATGTTACACGCGTTTCGTGGGATATTGATGATGGTTGATATCATTTTAACTGTTCCATATTGTCTCAAGTCCAATAGTTGTTCAGTTATATTCCGCTTTCCGTTACCTCATTTTCGATGAAAACGAGTCAGACATTCATGCAAATTGATGAAAAAGCCACACAGTATTTTTGTTTTTCACGTCACAATTTATAGGAAAGTGTTTCAAAATTGTCTAGCCGCGTCTCGGGAAAAACAGCAGCAAGGAAAACAGAGAAAAAAATTCTTTTAATAATCACGTAGTGGCTTTAAGGAAAGTAAAATAAAAATAAGAGTAGAGACGGTCTATTTTCAGAAGCCATTTCGCACTCATGCAGTTTAATAATAGTATTGCAAAAAAAAAATCTTTTTTTTTTCTTTCTTTTTGTCCCCGGCAAACGCAATTCTCATCAACATGAGAAGAGTAACTTCTTCGCGACACAAGGAGAAATGGAAAAGAAAAAAAAACTGTCTCTAAGATATCTATTTTAAATCATTCATGTGAAAGAGTGTTTCACTTTCGTCAGTCCGCTGCTTGCTTGCTGGCTTACTGCGAGACGATATAAGAAGAAAAACTCGTAAACTGTAAATTATTTTCGATTTTTTCTTGCCGCTTTTCCTTCTTTTTTGTTGCCTCCTTCCATTTAATTCAAATTCTCAATGATTTAAGACCTTCTTAATTAAATTATAGTCTCTATGAGCTGCTGCAGTATGTGAACCTGAACATTTCATTATGAATTATGTAATTGTGTGCTTCACAGGCACATAGCAAGATTCTGTCACAAAAACCCTAGCAAATTGAATGACTCTAGACCCCCCCCCCCCTAAATTACTTCCATCCCAATGACTACGCCACTGGTGCTTCATGATCAATTTTAAAAAGGTCTGGGACATTTTCATTGAATTTTTACACATAATTAAGAGAATTAAAATTCACAATTAATTTATGTACAGGAGATGATGCAATAAACTGACAGAATACATTCTGGTCCACATATTCACATGTGCTGAAATGAATGAAGGAAGCAAAAAGTCATAGCAAACAATTTGCGTGCTATAATTTTTTTTGTATTCCTAAAGCAATATTCATTCCATTTACATTGCATATCGTTCGCAACCGCTTGCTCTTTTTTTTCATTCATAAAAATAGCTGAGAATATAGTGAATACATAAATGAAATGAAAAAGTTCATCTTCACGTGTGTGTATTGAAATATATGTATGTGGATTGTGTCGTATTGCATTATTCCCTGGCGCTTTGAGAAGAAAATAACATTTTTTTTTATTTATTTATTTCGTGCATTTGTGTGCTGTATAAAATTAGCAACTTTCAGTCTCGCATAGTCTCTAAATTTTATTTCTTTATTTTCATTAATTTTCATTAAATTCTAACTGCTGCGACTGCCTGATACTGAATGAATTTTATGTGCGAGCTAATTTGTAATGGCAGTGCTTGTCAAACTTTTATGGATAATAAGAATTTTATTAAAATTTTAACGGTTTTGTGAAATTTGAATAAAATTTTAACAGTTTTGTAAAATTTGAATAAAATTTTAACGGTTTTGTGAAATTTGCTTAAAATTTTAACGGTTTTGTAAAATTTGAATAAAATTTTAACGGTTTTGTAAAATTTGAATAAAATTTTTGTAAAATTTTAACGATTTTTTGAAAAATTGAAATAACTCTTAATGCAAAAAGAGATAAATTTGTAATAAAAATTATTAACTTTTCTCCATTCTTGTCTATTAAAAGCGGGATAGTTTGACAATAATTAGTCTCGAAAGTCTCACGGCACACAGCTTGACGAGCACTGTTTCTGTCACATTTCACAATGTGTTTAATAACATTATCATTTGAACAGACGTAATAGCTGAAAATTGCATCGTCATGATGTAACAATTGTTGCATCTCTATTTGTTGCAACAAAAAGTAAAAAAAAAAAATATCACCATATTGAGATAAAAAAAGAAAATGTTACATTACAATGACTGCATGCAAATGAAAACAAATTTTCGATGTGACAAATTGAAAAATGAGCGAAGGAAATGAAATGTGTCGTTAGTGTGGAAAATATGAACGAACTGTTAATTTTCGCTGATGATAAAAAATTTGTCAATTGTCTGCTTTCTAGCCAGCCAACAGGCATTATTCATACTTTTTTTTGCAACCACTCGTTTAGCGAGGCAGCAGCAGCAGCAGAGAGGAGATGAAATTTTATTAATGACTGCATTCATCATCATTCATTGAGAGCAGCACACACAAAAAAAAAGTAAATTTCCTGATATGCCTTTTCAATCAGTGTCAAAAATTTCTTCGCCTCCAAATTTTTTGACACACAATAGATGATGTTTGTATAATAATGACAAATATCTTGAATAGATCGCGAATTCTTCTTCGTCTGCTTTCCATTTGCTTCATTTTGTATAAAGTACTGTTATAATTCAAATTAATAAAGTGAAATTTCTTTTCTTTCGCTCGTCGTCGTCGTCGTCTGTGCAGCAACAAATATTCACAAATTCAAAGAATGTGACGTTCAGTCATTAAAGAGAATTGAGTGAGGAGAAAATGCGTATTGATGACAATAATAATAATATTAATAGTAGTGACGATGATGATTCATTTGAATTGTATTTAAGGAATTCGCAATGAGTAACGAATTTACAATGAATTTTAAAGCCATGTGCTTAATTCATTAGGATTTAACGGGAAGATGTTTCGACATTCTTTTTTCCCAGAATACGATTTTAAATTTAAATAATTTCATTAATATTGCATAATCATCGTGGCATGGCTGAACTATTTTGTGCTGAATAAATGTGTTATTTAGGGAATGAGGCTTTGGGAATAAAGAAATCAGGAAGGAAATTTATTCACAACTAGATGACGCACAAATGTGACTGACTCATAATTCATTCACTCATTTCAATTTATGGCGAAATCTTTCTCTAATTTTTGAAATATTGATATCGGGGTCGTGCATTAAGATTAAATGTCAAATATGATTGACTGCAGCACTATGGGAAAAAATTGAAAAAAAGCGGCCATCCACTTTTTTTTAGCAATGTTTCAAATATCCATTTCAAAGAGATTTTTTCTTGTAGAGGACATAAAAGTAGACTTGTATGCCAAATTTTAGGTCATTTGGTGCTAGTTCCGTGATTCTAGGGTGGTTTGAAGTTGAAAAGGGATGAAAAATCTGATTTTTTCATCCCATCTTTGAACTGGGAATTCTCTACAACGGTTAAAGATATCAAAAAATGGGTTTCAGTTCCAAATAGTGCTATATAAGAGCTTTATTTTGATGCCCTACAAAGTTTATAACTTTGTAGTTTTGGTACCGGTGTGCTAGGAAATGCCTGAAAATCATAGGAAAAATATCTTCAAACATGCCGCAACTATCTTAGATGGCCGAATTCCCAGTAGTATTTTTTTACCCTAGTATAGTCCTTAACTTCTAGTTTTCAAAACTATATGCACATTTGCTCAACTCGTCGTACTTTTTAAGTTATGGCGATTTTAGTGAGTCGATCTATATATGGCTAAAAACTAACTTTTCTTAGAAAAAAATGAGAAATATGAAAATAAATATGTTTTTTGATGTTTTTAATTAATTTATGCTGTTTTAAGATGAACTGTGAAGAAATTTCTTCAAAAAGTTCAAAATTTACCGAGATATGGGGTACATTTGCTCTCTGACGACTTGACCCTTTTTCACCTCACTCAAACTGCTGTAACTTTTACAAGATGTAATATTTTTTAATTTTGTTTTCTGATTTGTTTAGCTCAGATCAGTACCTTTCTAATGATAACTAATACTTGATAGTTTAGCATAGTCTTGCTCATGAATTCGGACCCTGTTTGTGACCGACCCCAAACTAGTAAAAATCTCAAAAACATCATTTCTTGATATACTATTTAAAAGCATATTCAGACGTTGAATTTAGGTTTTTTATATTTAATTATCATAATTATGACTCCTAAAACTCAAATTTTGGGTTTTTGAAATTTTCTGCTACCTATGGATAGTCTCTTGATAGCCTCCAAAGATGTATCCTAGTAGCCTCTATTTGGATCAACAAATCTTGTAACTGAATTTATTTTACTGACTTTTATCGATTATTTTATGATATTTATGCATATTAAAGGCAAAATACACATGCTTTTGGTAGAATTAATTGAAAATTTGAGATTTTTGGCAATTTGGTTCGAGATTGGCATGCGTCGGTCACATTCAATACACTCCCATGGCAACAATAAGTAAGTTATATACAAGTATTATATATTTTTGTAAAGCTATTGATATTAGCTAGCAATTTAAGAAAACAGAAATAAAAGAAATTGCTTCTATAAAAAGTTATAGTGGTTTAAGTAGTCTCAAAAAGCACCAAGTCGGTAACCATCATAGACAAGAATACAAAATTTAGAATCTAAATGAAATTTCTTAAGTATAAAGGATAGAAAGTATTTATAAGTCATAGAGGAACTTAAAAAATGTATAAAAAATCAAAATATGCATAAAATCTTTAAAAACCCTTTTTTGTCTATGATGGTTACCGACTTGGTGCTTTTTGAGACTACTTAAACCACTATAACTTTTTATAGAAGCAATTTCTTTTATTTCTGTTTTCTTAAATTTCTAGCTAATATCAATAGCTTTACAAAAATATATAATACTTGTATATAACTTACTTATTGTTGCCATGGGAGTGTATTGAATGTGACCGACGCATGCCAATCTCGAACCAAATTGCCAAAAATCTCAAATTTTCAATTAATTCTACCAAAAGCATGTGTATTTTGCCTTTAATATGCATAAATATCATAAAATAATCGATAAAAGTCAGTAAAATAAATTCAGTTACAAGATTTGTTGATCCAAATAGAGGCTACTAGGATACATCTTTGGAGGCTATCAAGAGACTATCCATAGGTAGCAGAAAATTTCAAAAACCCAAAATTTGAGTTTTAGGAGTCATAATTATGATAATTAAATATAAAAAACCTAAATTCAACGTCTGAATATGCTTTTAAATAGTATATCAAGAAATGATGTTTTTGAGATTTTTACTAGTTTGGGGTCGGTCACAAACAGGGTCCGAATTCATGAGCAAGACTATGCTAAACTATCAAGTATTAGTTATCATTAGAAAGGTACTGATCTGAGCTAAACAAATCAGAAAACAAAATTAAAAAATATTACATCTTGTAAAAGTTACAGCAGTTTGAGTGAGGTGAAAAAGGGTCAAGTCGTCAGAGAGCAAATGTACCCCATATCTCGGTAAATTTTGAACTTTTTGAAGAAATTTCTTCACAGTTCATCTTAAAACAGCATAAATTAATTAAAAACATCAAAAAACATATTTATTTTCATATTTCTCATTTTTTTCTAAGAAAAGTTAGTTTTTAGCCATATATAGATCGACTCACTAAAATCGCCATAACTTAAAAAGTACGACGAGTTGAGCAAATGTGCATATAGTTTTGAAAACTAGAAGTTAAGGACTATACTAGGGTAAAAAAATACTACTGGGAATTCGGCCATCTAAGATAGTTGCGGCATGTTTGAAGATATTTTTCCTATGATTTTCAGGCATTTCCTAGCACACCGGTACCAAAACTACAAAGTTATAAACTTTGTAGGGCATCAAAATAAAGCTCTTATATAGCACTATTTGGAACTGAAACCCATTTTTTGATATCTTTAACCGTTGTAGAGAATTCCCAGTTCAAAGATGGGATGAAAAAATCAGATTTTTCATCCCTTTTCAACTTCAAACCACCCTAGAATCACGGAACTAGCACCAAATGACCTAAAATTTGGCATACAAGTCTACTTTTATGTCCTCTACAAGAAAAAATCTCTTTGAAATGGATATTTGAAACATTGCTAAAAAAAAGTGGATGGCCGCTTTTTTTCAATTTTTTCCCATAGTGTGCAGCTTAAACACTCAATTTTCCTCCAATTCAAAAATCCTTGTTTTATTGAACTAAAAGATTTAAATAAATGTATAAGGATTAGTTCACAAAATTGTTCAGAAACAAAATTCAAATATTAAAAACCGTTAAACCAAAAATTAAAATTCAAATATTAAAAACCGTTAAACCAAAAATTAAAATTCAAATATTTAAAAACCAAAATTGATAAATTTGAATATTAAAAAACCGTTAAACCAAAAAATAAAATTCAAATATTTAAAAACCGTTAAACCAAAAAATAAAATTCAAATTTTAAAAAACCGTTAAACAAAAATCGATACATTTAAATTAAAAATGAGAAAATTCAAGGAATAAATGAGAAAAAATGTCACTAAATTTGGATTCTGATGAGATCAGCAGCATATGGATTGATTTTTAATAAAGAATCTGATGAGTAATTTAATGCTGGTTATGAAACAATGAATATCTGAGAAGACAGCATAAGATTAGTAAGTTAATCTATCACTATGACTATCAATACAATATTTATATTTATCTCAAGATCTGTAGACTTATTTACTTATCTCACAAATGCTCTATCGATTTATTCATGGATAATGAAGTAGGGAGGAACCGAATGACTTACTCGGCTTTATAGATTGATAACAAATGAAAAGTTCCACTTGAGCTTCATTCATTTCGAGTATTGATTATCCCTTATGGTTTATAAAGTCTTAATAATTATTAATGAAAAAACTTTTTCCTGCTTTTTTTATTTTCCATTTTATTACTCGATTTTCTTCCGTCACGATTTCCGATATGTTTCTCATCTCCATTTACGAAGTTTATTCAAAGTCTTAGCTCTCAGGCATTTTTCGTAAATCCCTTCCACGGTACTTTATTCATTTGCTATATTAAAACAGATTTATTGAGTGGACAAAGTTGAAAATAATATAAATAAAAAAAGTGAAGCATGTAAAGACAAAGGACAATAATATTGATGATGATGATACATTTATAATTTATTATTCTACGCACATCAAATTGTGTCCACAAAATTTCATCATTTCAGAGATTTCTTTCGATTTAATTCCTTGTCCTTGTTTGGCTATTATCACCATTTTTATCCCCATATTTACGCCGCAAACGCAATGTTCTGGACAATATTCGCATTACTCGCACTAGGGATGACAATAATTCGTGAATAAGAAAACTAGTATAGATCGTGACTGACGAAAGCGCATTTCCTCGCTCTAAATTTGAGCATAAAATAACGGTAATAAAATATTTGAAAAATAACGGTCAAAAAGTATTTCAAAAATAACGACCAAATAAAATATTTGAAAAATAACGGTTAAAAAATATTTGAAAAATAACGGTCAAAATCTTTAGAGATTTACTCGACAGACAGATTCACGGAAGAAATGCTGACAATAGTGTCTTCTCCCTTTGGGAAAATGCACTAAAAATAGGGGACGGTATAGGAATTTTATAATCTCTTTGGCGCCTTTTTATTGCCATTTCCTTCATGATGAACGGTCGTCTGTCATTGTAATGTATTGTATAAATTGTTATGTTCTACGTTACAATATTTTGTGTGTGCCTCCTTGTGCTTTTACGACAACACATCGTTATCTCCATTTTATTATTATGTTTAAAGAGCAAAATCAAGACAAGGAAAATAAATGAAATTGATTTCAATTTGAGATTTTTAATAGTTGATGAATTGCTGTCTACAAAATGCTTTCCATCATACGATTGATAATTTGTTTTGAAAGAAATGGATATAGAAGTAGATTTTCATGTACATGCTGCACATTGTCAAATAAAGTACAAGAAAATGATTTTGTTTTATTAAATTTTTACATTTTGTTCACTTGATGGAACATCACGAAGAAGACGCTAGTGCTGTTGTCTCATCACTACAACTTTTTTGTGTTCAACATCTTTCTGATGTTCTTTACATGCTCCTTACATAATAATATAGCAACAGCATTTTATGATGCTTGTAAGTAAACATGAAGGCTTGCTGGAAAATCTTCGTTTCCACTATTTTTCCTTTATTTTTAGCCTCAAGATATTGCATCTATACATACACATTCCTACTTATTATAGCACGAATGACGGTTTGCCATTCTTCATTTATTGATTTTTTTTCTACTTCCAATTTTTCTCTTTACTCTTTAACATTGAAGAATGTACTTTTGTGCTGCTTCTGCCATTGCTATTATAAATTCCTTCAAGACATAAGCGATAAGATACCGCCGTACACCAGCAAAGGAAGGAGAAAACAAATCTAACGAGAAAGTAAAGAGTTTTACAGCATCATCGGTCGGTCGGTTGGTGGTATGAAGTAGAAAGTTTTAAATAAAGAAGAAGGAGGAGGATGACATTAGAGTCGTACCAGTAAATTATACATGTTATATCGCATTCCATTGCTAAATGGAATTTTTATGAGAAAATATTCTCTCTTATTAAAGTGAAGCTAATCTCCATCCATCCCTCACAATCCCATCCGTATGTGGTGCATTAATATCTATAATTTAAAATAGCAATGTAGTTATTTTGCATGCCACTTGAGTTGGATATAAAAGAGCTCCATTTCCTCCTGCCTGCACACTAGGATTGAATGTCATGTAGCGATCGTCATAATTTGCCATTCATTTATATCAATAAAAAGACAATAGCATGAAAATGCTTCGACATAATTTTGAAAATATGATGAAAAGTGAGTAGGAGTAACACATGTAGGTGAAAGCAGAAATATGGCTCAATTATGGGGCCTTACGACGCAACTCAACAGAAAAAGGGACAAAAAGGCACAGTGTAGCGTAATTGTGTATAAAGTGCTTAAAGCTACGGAGAATCTTATTTTAGCATTGAGCTTTTATTGTTTTCATTATTTTCGTTTTTATATATCCTATCAATAAATGTGGCACACACCAAGCCACCCACAATATACACACCTTAATAGATTTCCGAAAATGTGGATTATTTTTTAAAAAACATTTTTTTTGGTGTGTGCCTGTGTGTGTGTGCGTGTGGAATTGTGCTAAATGGCTTGTTCAATGTACAATGTAAAAAATAAACTCGACGTCGTCTCCTCTCTTGAAATATGCCGAGACTATGAAGTACATGTGTATAATATAACGTAATATCAATGCCAATGATTCCGTTGAACCAAAAAAAGTTTCCGTTGCTCTCGGATATACATAAGAATAATAATAACAAAAATATATATTCGCACGTACTGTATGATGGGGTGGATAAATGAGATAATGTGTTGGTGTGCAAAAACATTTTTCTTCCTTAATAAATTCCTCAATGTGTGTGTGGGTGTCTGCAGGGAATTTCATTCCTTTTCCTTTCCTTTTTTTGTAAACAAGCCGAAGAAAAGGAACATTTTTGTGGGCGAAGGAGGAAAATGCTAACTTTATATACCCAACTCATACAGCTACAATATAATATTAAGGATGATGAAAAACTTCACAAACACCACAATGGGATTGATTTTTTTGCTACCACAACATTTCCGTACTTTTTTCTCCATCCGCATGCTTCAATGTCCTTAATTTAAATTTTTTTAAAAAAAAAACTTCTCGTTGCTGCTTTTACTTTCTCTGTCAAGTCCTAGCTTCTTTACTTAGCACACAGACAAGCAGTTTGCATGCCGGAATTTCCCATCCTATTTTTACATCTCGCGTCGGGGCACACACAAAAAAAAGAAGGAAAATGTTAGAACTTAATATTGTTATTATTTATGCTTTATGTGTGTATGGAAGGAAAGACTCAATGTGTAAGAGGCATAGACGGAAAGTGAGTGAGAGAGAAAATGATATCAAATTATCTGATTTTTTTTATTATTGTATGCGTGTCAGCATAGTTATTGCTATTACATAAAACTGTGTCTGTATTACATTACATAAATGTCGATGATTGCATCCAAAGGATTAGTTGAGAAATTAAATCCCGGAAAAAGAACTTTGTATATACTTTTTAATGCAGATACGTGCATGTCATGCTGAAGATGCTTCCTGTTTTCTTGACAATATTAACTTTGGAATAATTTATTGATGTAAATTTGTCTTCATTAATTCTATGAATTGAAATTAAAGAATGCTGTAGGATAAAAAAGGGAGCAGTTCCATTTCACTCAATTTTTAGGGTAAAAAAATACACAAAAAGGTTTGTTTAATGAAAGGCACGAAACATCGCTTCGTTCTTTAAGGTTCATATGATATTCACAACCACAAAAATGCCCATTTATATTCATTATAATTTGCCACAATTTTTTCTTGTTGTTGCCTCTTTAACAAGCATCCCTTTGTGGACGACAACATTTAAGTCTTCGCCTTCGTTTCTCATCTTAATCAATTTTTCAATATGCTGATTTAAGGACTAATTGGTCGAGGAAGCGCTTCCTTGCTTCATAACTTTATATTCCACAACATTTGAGGAGATTCGTCTAGCTGGAATCAATAATTTTAATTTTTTTGGTAAAATTTGGATTAGGGGTCATTCACTTATGACGTCCATCAAAAAATGGGATTTTTAGATCCCCATCCCCCCCTTGTCATAAAATTTTAATTCAAAAAAATTTCTTTAATTTTAAGTGTCACAAAATCTCAGACCCCCCTTCCCCCCTAAATCATGGACGTCATAAGTGAATGACCCCTTAATTAACAATAATTTTTTACATTTTGACCGTTATTTTTCAAAAATATTTTAAATGCTAATTTTCAAATATTTATTTGGTCGTTATTTTTCAAAAAGTTTTTGGTCGTTGGTCTTTAATTATTTTTAAAACAATCAACTTAATACGGGGTCGTTCACTTATTACGTTCGCTTTTTAGGGGGTCTGAAAAAATGTAACAATTTGTAATAGGTAGGGGGGCCTGAGAAAAATAACCATTAAAAATTTTACTAAAAAACTTAGTTTTCAAAAAAATTAGGATTTTGGATTTTTTTAAATAATTTTCACATCAACATCATTGTATTGATCAAAAAATCTAAATATTTTTTTCCGTATTTATTGTATTCTTTATATTTAAATACTTAAACCTAGTTGATAAAAATAAAAATGTCAAAAAATTGTAATTTTTTAATAATCATGAATTGTTGAACGTTTTATGGGGGGGAGGGGGGGTGTAACAAAAGGGGGAGGGGGTCAAAAAATCCATTTTTTGCTTAACGTAATAAGTGTAATAAGACTGTTTTTTTCACGAAATCAATCATAATTTTGCAAGTTTTTGATCTCCATACAATATTATTTACATCACAAGTAAATGGCCCCTTTTGTAGTCTACATTGTTGTATTCTTAAATGGAATGACAGTTTTTGTTGTTCTCAGATATAAGAAGGCTTAAAATATTGGCAGAGAATCACCTGAATATCTCTCTTTTATTGCTCATATAAACTACTGGTACATCTCCTTAAATCCTCTTCTTTATATCTTTCAACATTTTTCTCCATTCCTTCCTACAAATTATGAGAATATAGCATAGCGCAAGAATAATGATAGACAGAGAGAGGGACAATGACAATGCTAGAATACTTCAGCTGGAAAGTTTTTATGCTTAAATTGTGAAGGGAAATGCTTCAAATTTATCATAATTCGCAAATATTTAATGAATCCGAAGGACACATTGTTTTGGACTCATAGAATAATAGAGGAAACCAGAAGTAGTAAAGAACTTTTAAAGCAATGTCTTTCTTTGTATCGTTTACGAGTTTGTCCTGATAACACAGCGAGCCAGAGTGAAAATATTGTTATTGCGTTCTTCTTATTCATCCTCCAAGCTAAGGATGGAGGAGAAGAAGAAAAAAACACACAATAAATATCGTCGGGATCGTTTTTCGGATTCTTTTTTCCCTTAATATTCCAAAACGTTGTTAGTGGCGCACAACGAAAAGAACTCACATGCGCAAAATGAGGCAAAGTTTTTTTTTCTTCTGTGTTGCTCGCTTCTTTATTTTTCGATGAATCCTAAAACCGAAGCGAGGGCGAGAGAATGAATATTTTTTCCCTTTTTCCATACAATTCTGAGTCAGTGCGGTGAACATAAAAATTTCACATCATCTCTTGTGCCTACTTGTGCTATTATTCAGTGTTTTCATCAGCTCTTGAAGAAGCTTTCTTTTTTTTACGTCAAGGATGATGTTTTGTGCAAGAGAACTGACAGTTTTTCATCTAAGAAACGGACAGTCCATCCCTAATCAGGCTCAGTGAATCGAGCAATCGAAAAATTTATATTATTTTCATTGTACTCTCTCTTTACAAAGAGACGTGACAAGCAAGTGGACTTGATGATAATGGAAGCAATAAAATGTCGTTTTCTAAATTTGTGAGTCTTTCAACCTCATGACAAGACGGAAATCAATTAAAAAAAATCATTGTGATGTTTGATAACTTTAAGAAGAATGAAAAAAAGAGAGCTTTGTGCACACAAAAAAAATGTGAAAAGCACGTCGAGCATATTTTTGTATGAAGGAAAAAAACAATGTGACATAACCTCAAAAAATATCCGAAGATGATGGAAAAACGGAAAGAAAATTCTATACTCTTTTATACTGTACGTATTGTGTATGTATAGCACATATTTTTAGGGTGTAGTGCAATGGTGAAAGGCGTTGTGAATAAAATGCGCATCATCAAGTGTTCTAAAAAAGTTTCTCTTTAAATTTCATCCACAAACTTTGTTATTTTGTACCGTACAGTCTCACAATAATGGACCGGTTCATATTTTTCATTAACATTCCTTTGACAATTTTTAGTGAATTTTTTACCGTTATTTTTCAATTTTTTTGAATTTTCAAATAATTTTTGACCGTTATTTTTTCAAACATTTTTTGACGGTTATTATTCAAAAAGTTTCTGACCGTTATTTTTCTTGTTCTTCTCGGTTAGAAAGCTCTTATTAAATTTAATTAGTAAATAAAATTTGTGTCTTCTTGTTGCTTCCATCGGAGCTAGCTTCTCTGTGACACACAAAAAAAAATGCTCTCTTATTTCCATGGTTTCGAGCGAATAATAATTTGACAAATGAAAATATCTTTCGTTTCATTGTTAAATGACTTGAGATGCAAAAAGAGAAAAAAGGCATGAAGCATAGAACATTGTTAAATGATAAATGAGTAATGTAAAGGAGGAAGAAAAGCAGAAGAAAAAAAAATTGCAAACGTAAATGGACTGTGTAATGAAAATGTGATTGAAAATCGAATCATTAGATGTTCTTCAATGTTGCAAACATAATTGAATTTCTTCCACTTTATTTTACCATGTTTCACATCATTTTATATCGTGTTCTGTGTAGTCAGCAACAACAACAACATTATTGACAAAGATGCTGAAGCATAGAAGAGAAAATGCAATTGATGCAATTGGCATTAAGTTTGTTCTTATGTAATACAACTTCTTTTTCTACACTCTCGCCATGTCTTTAATGTAATCACATTTCTTACATCTATGTCCATACACTTTGGTCCTCAATGGTCTATAAAAATATAGTACACAACAGATATGATTCAGAACTGAATAGGAAAACTTTTATGATTGAATTTTTTTAAAATCCCATTAAAGTTTTTCTTTTCAATCAGTTTTCAGCTCCTTCTCCTTTCCTCTATCTGTGTTGTATCCTTTTTTTGTAGAATAAACTCTTTGCTGATGCCCTCATATTATTTTCTCCATGTCTTACAACTTCTCTCGTTTCATGTTTGACATATTTGAGATGAATGCATGAATATGATGTTGATAATGATAATAATGTAACATTCTAATTTGTCATTTCATTTAAAATGACATAGAACGATCCTGAAAGATAAAGACTTGTAATTTAGAGATTTAAACTTTAACGGTCAAAAATTTGAAAATTTCAAATTCAAATTCAATAAAATCATCCAATTTAGAACTAACTACAATTATTTTCATGCAGTTGATACGATAATATGATTTATGAAGTACTAAACATGAAAAACCATCCATTCTGGTAGATTAAAAACCATTATTTAAAGGAAAATTTGCAAATTTTCATCAAAAATACAAAGTTATGTTTGTTAGTGTAAAAAGTTTGAATTTTAACCGTTAAATAACGACTTTTAGTCAATTCAAATTTGAATTTTAACCGTTAAATAACGACTTTTAGTCAACTCAAAGCACTTTTCTTTGTGCTTTAATCAAAGGATTTTCCTTTCATATAAAAATGAAGCATAGAAAGGTAACAAGTAAAATTCACACGGGGAAAATGAGATGAATGTAAAGAGCTGCTGGTAATTCAATGAATGACAAACGCACCTCTCGAAATCATTGCTGCTTCACTCATTCAAATCCGATTGAATATAAAATTTCAACCAAAAAAAGTTTGACATGAAAACAAAGCCAAAAAAATCGTCCGTACAAGTGTAATTTTTCAACAATTTTGTATATTTCTCACTCCTATTGTTGTCCTGATTTGAGTGAAAATTTTTTTATTTTTATTTGATGCATAGCGCCAGCCACAAAGAACCCACTCATTCAGTGGACTCTCACTCCAAATTATCTTGACTGTAATTTTCATTTTTTTATTCTCTATTTTTACAGAAATGGAAGTACGAGCGAGTCTTGTGGGGAGCGGTAACATGATCCAAGTCTGTACATGTCTAACGCAGCTCGATCAAAATTTTGTACAAACTTTTGGTGTTCTACTGTTGGACCACATTCTATCAATTTTATTGAAATTTTTATCAGATGAGGCAACGGTAAATAATTTTTTTCCTATTTATTAATTTATGGCACCTTGTGTTCACACCTTTTCAGTCGCTATATATCATCATAGTAGAATACACATAAGCAGCTCTTGTGAATTGGTTTTTGAAAAGCACTTCTTCACAAGCTTTTCATTTTCATTCATAATCATTAAATCTCGTAGTTTGCTGTTTCGGCTATTTCCATCTTTATACATTCATAAACTGTTGTGTATTGAGACTGAGTTTTAACTGGATCTACATCTTTATGTTATATTCTTCTTCTTCTTCTTTCATTTCACAAATAGGTACGAAAAAGTGCAAATTCCACACTACTCTATTTAATTGAGAATGGCTTTCTGGATAAAAAAGTTATTAATCGAAATGTCTGTCCCGTAATTCTCAATCTTCTTAAAGTCGATAAAATTGATGGTGTGAACAATGGAGATCACGATATACAATTAAATGCAATTGGGGTAAGTTTAAACCACTACAATATTATTCTTTTTTATACTTTATAGAAAGGCATGCAATTCGCGTGTCTTTTTGCACATTTTTTGAGGGAAGAGATGTTGATTTACTACAATAAATGCCGTTAGCACTGCTATATCTTGATTGATGAAATGAATGTTCATTCACTTTAGTTAGTGTTGATTTCTCCTAACTTTGTGGATGTGATATTTTTCACGACAGCATCAAACAAACGAAGATTTAGTCAGTGCTAACATCTATTCAAAAGTCCGTTGAAAATAATTTGAATTTTCAAAAATTGAGGCCAACTTCAAGTCATATGGATTATTTTTTTGAAAAATTTCAAAAGTTCAAAATAATTTTGACCGTTATTTAACGAATTTATATCAAATTCGCGACTTTTTGATTTCCCACTGAATAATTTATTTTTATCGCTTTTAATTATGTTGACAAACACGAACGTTGCATTGATATGATTTCACATGACATAGAATGTCCGTGTCCTTTTTTTTGTTAAAAAAATATATAGAAATTTGAAATTGTGATAACAAAACAGTGAATATGTGATGTGACAATTGTGATTGATGGAATGACATAAAGCAGAGAGGAAAAAAATCAGATGAAAATTTGTTATTCATGTCTCTCAGGCGCAAACATGTCTGCAAATCTCATAGTGGCTTACTGCAAACGTACGAAATATAATTCACAAAGAGATGGTAGTGTACTTTGCCGTCAGAACTGGCTGTAAGATAGTGATTTTTATTCTTGAAACCAAACAAAACACAAAAAAAATCTTTGTTATTCTATCACAGCCAGCTTTGATGAGCAACGTCTGCTACTAAGTAAATCAGGTGAATGTTCAAAAGACACAGTCATCAAGCAAGCAAGCAGCAGCAGCAAGCCGATTTTGTCTTTTCCTGCCTGAACTCACAATTTGGTTGTGATATGTCAAAAACTTTCTCCGAATTATTGGGAAAGATGAAAGAAGAAAAAAACACACATTCATAGCTGTTTAATGCTATGGAAATGCTCATCGATATTCATCGTTAAATGTGAAAAAAAGACATGAGTAAAATGATAAAGAAATGAATTTTTTTAAAACATGAAATTAAGAAAAATATTTTCATATCATTTTAAACAATTTTCACATTTTGACAATGTTTTTTTTTGAACAACAATATTACACTCATATCACAGCCATTTTGATGAGCTTAGTTGGGAAAATTATGTGACCTTTGGCTGTTTGTTTGGAAAAGGAGCAACGCATCAACGTTGATGATGATGGAAAATTGCCGTAAAAAATGACTCACGCTTAATGTTATGTCAGGTGATGCTTTGGTGGTGTGGACATTCCTATTACTGTTTCGTCAATATTGGTTGTGACGTGCTGAATTTTAACCTCCATATCACAGCCATTTTGACGAGTTCAGTGAAAGGCATATGCAACAATTTTATGTGCTCTCTTTTTGCGTTTAACATTTTATTATATTTTTCGTCCGTGGTCTTTAGACTCTCAAAGTGGTTGTGGAATGTCATATAAAAATTTTATTCCTCATATCACAGCCAGCTTTGAAGAGCTAAATGTTGCGGAAGCATCGACAACTTTTAATGGTCACAAAAAAAAGAAGAGTGCCTTTATTAATATTAAAAAAAACTTTAATGGCATTTTGTCTTTATGTAATTTCCAATAAATAATAAGTGATTTAATAACAATGACTGACATTTATTAATTCAAAGAAGGAACGAGAGATTCATAATGTCTTCATTAAAATCGCTTCATATAATGTAGCGTGTCATTAAATAATTTTTATTTTACTATCCGCGAAGATAAAAAAAAATCTAATTATCACTTCTTCCTCTCCATTTTATCGCTTTTCGATCCCTTTTTATGCGAGTCAGTGGTTGCAATGAATTATCTTTTTTTATGTCGCAGAGATGGTGATTGGCATCTTTAGGGTTCTGCTTCTAGTATAGCTGTAAACACTCTCTTCTCTCGAATCATTAAGTATACTCAATTTCTCTTGTCTCATTTCAGCTTGAGCATGAAGCATAAAGTCTTCAGAGTGTATTTTATTCATTTCTATGAATGTTGTTCAATGTTCAACCTCTCAAAGTGGCTGTGAAATGTCTCCAAATAATTCTGCTACCATATCACAGCCAGCTTTGATGAGCTGAACGCTGATTCCAGTCGCACCAAATTGAATTATTATTTTTTTAGATCTTTGCAATTGCTCAAAATAAAAGAAGAATAAAAAAATTCGTATATATTTCATTTCATTAATTTTGCTTCCTTTTTTTTGTTCTCTTTTCTCCTCTTCCTTAATTCCACAATGTTCATCACAGATAATGGCCAAAGTGGCGCCTATAATTGGCATGGAAATGACGCACGAGACATTCTTTGACAAATTTATTGAAATGACACAAAGTGAGGTGTCGAATGTACGAAAACAATGCGCGACCGTATTTCCTGTGATGTGTGAAGTATTAGGTGGTGATGTGCTGGAGACGAGCATGCTGCCACATTTTGTCAAACTATGCGAGGATTCATTATGGAATATTCGGAACGTTTGTGCTCAAATCATACCGATGATATCAATTTTGTGTAGCCTAAATTTACGTAGAAAATACTTAGTACCAATTATGAAAAAGTTTATGTTTGATGACTCACGTTGGGTGATAATTTCCGCGCTTAATGTAAGTAGTTGCTCCATTTTACTTCCCTCACTCAATTATTGACGTCCATCCAAAGCTTGACCGTTATTTTTCAAATATTTATTTGGTCGTTAATTTTCAAATATTTTATGACCGTTATTCTTCAAATATTTAAATTCAATTTTAATTCAGACCCCCAAAATTATTGGACGTCACAACTCAATTTTAAATCTAAATGTGTAATTTTGTCTCGCTTATTGTAGAGTTTGGGCGAGTTCTTGTCAACGTTTGCTTCACCTCCAATAGTTGGACTGGCTTACAATTATCGTCTAGAATTATTTATCACAAATGCAGCTGATCAAGAATTTCGTCAACAATGCCAATCAAACATGATTTTATATTCAAACCAGCCAAATTCGTCAGTGATTTTCAAAAATTTGGAGTATTACGAGACAGAGTTTGCAAAGGAGTGCATCATTAACCAAAAACAAGGAAGTGAAAAGACAGCAAGATCGTTATCAGTTCCGAATGCAAATTCTACAATGAAATTATCGCCATCGGGAGATCACGAGGCAAAAAAGACAAATGTTGAGACTTATTTGCTGTCAATAATTAGAGCAAGTCATTTTAATGATCGTATGAATACGTCAGGTGGACGTTTGTCATCCACAACAGCCTCAGAATCCGATGAATGTGAGCTATTTTCCATACACAATTCAATCAATCCATCGGCAATTTTGAAACGTTTATCGTCAACATCTGACGACTTGATGTGTCCTTTAAAGGAAGATGATAACAATAATAGCGACGATGCATTCAATAATTTCTTAAAGTTTAATACACCATTAAAGAATAATTTCATCAATAATCGCTCGCTTACGCCTGACACCATTGAGTCATCATTCGTTTGGCACATGGGATTTGCTAATAGCAATGAACATGATTCTAGCGCTCTCAACAATTATCAATATCTGTTAAAGGACAATGGATCAGAAGATGATGACGACGATGATGATGACATTACAGATTTCGACAATAACTTCAATAAATCAATGGTTGTGAAATCATATATTGATCAAAACAATGAAGACACTGAAAATGGTGGTGCTGAAAATAATACAAGTAAGAATGATTCATTTGAGAAGAAGCTTGAGAATTTAACACTCGGCGATAAGGAGAATAATAATAATGGAAATGGCGAGTCGAGCGACGACTCTGAATTGGAGCAGTTTAATTCACATCAATATTGGTACATTCAGCCATCAAATATCGATGATCTTGACATTACAGTCGCTGCTGGCGATAAGAATGAATTGAACAACAACAGCATGCAGGAATCAAATGATGACACAAGCTTCAATCAAGATCAATCGACACTTGTCATGGACGAAGAGGATAATGTCAGTGAGAGTAGCATGAAGGTTAATGGAAGCAGCAACAAGAAGAAATTGGATGATTTTTATGATAAATTCTATGAAATGCCTCCGCCACCATCATCATCATCAAATAAGCTTGAGAATAGCGAAGCAGTCGAGGTCGAATGGAACTTGTTAGAAGATTTTGTATATATGAAAGATATCGACACTAATTTGTGCTTTAAATGTGCATACAATTTCCCAGCCGTTATGCTCACATTAGGTCGTAAGTTTTGGCCACTCTTGCATCAACATTTCCTATCATTATGTAATGATCTACAAAGTAGTGTTCGCGTTCGAAAGACAATGGCAAAATCAATTTTCCAAATTGCTCAAATAATTGGCTCAGAGAATGCAACAAAAGATCTAGTTGCGCCCTTTGTTGAGTTCTTTAAAGATAGCGACGAGATAAAGATTGAGGTTGTTAAGCAAGTATCAAATTTCATAAAGATCATTGATCCCTCAAAACATGAATTGATTGTCAATCAATTGGAAATGTGCTGGTTGCCAAACTTTAATGCCGTCAACTGGAGACTTCGTGAGCAAACTGGCGTTCAAATTGTTGAATTAAACAAGCTCAATAATTATATAAAGAAGGATAACTGCGTTCTCTACTTGACTGGATTGGCGTTGAAATTAATGATGGATAAATACGATTGTGTCCGAAAAGTTGGAATCGAAGCGGTTAGTTACCTTTAATATTCTTCTTTTTAGTGCTTTTATCAATATTTTATGTACATTCTTTCTCTCTTTTTGGCACTTTCTCATTCTTGTCTAACTCACACACACACAACAGTTTGTATCGTGCGTTGAAAAGTCAAAGCAGAAGAAGCAATTACTGAAATTCCTATCATTCCATTTTGCAAATTCATCGCGATGGCGTGAACGTCAAGTTTACATTCTAACTGTTGATAAATTGCTGGAATACAAAGCAATAGAACCAAAAATGTTCACATTATATGTTTTTAAAAAACTTATTGATTTGGTCAACGATAAAATACCCAATATTCGTATCTGCATTGCTAAATGCTTCTCCGTGACATTGCAAGGAAATTGTAAGTTATTATTTTATTTTTTACTTGTGCATCTTTAACCGTCATTTTTTGAATTTCCAACTTTTTTTACTGGTTTTTGAATTTTTGAAAACCGTTAAATTTTTTGAATCTCTGAAAACCGTTAAAATGCACAATAAGTCTCACATTCCTAAATTAATTATGGACAACATTAAATTCATTACAGCATACTATCTGAATGACAACAGTGAAACAAAGAAGCGCATCTTGCATGAAATTGCAAACTTAAAGAAAGACTCCGATCGTGATGTACGCGATAATATAATTATGGCATCTTCCGAAGACTCTGTTACTATTAGAAATGAGAATGATGAGACTAGTAATCAATCACTTAGTGAGATTCCTAATGAGATTCCTGTCACTGCTACCCCGTCACCACCGACCGTTCCATTAGAAATTAATATCTATGAGTCACCATCAAACAATGATGATTCAAGCATAAAAAGTTCTTAATGCTCAACATCCAGCACAATCAATCGTCTGATGCATAATTAACATCTATTTTTTATTATTATTTTTTATTATTTTTTATTTCCATTTTTCAAATCTATCAACCTTAATGTTTTTTTTAATTATACATATTGAACCTTAAAGGAAAAGGAATATTTGTCCTATGTCCTCTAATTAACTAAAAATCTTCTATCTATATTTTTCTTCCTCTTACCAATTCAATTCCTGTCCATTCTTCTTAAACAAATAAACAAACAAAAAACTTGATTGCAATCCACAACACAATATGAGAAAGAAAGAAAAAATGTTATACTGATAAGTAGGTAGTTAGATCATGTTATTGATTTGTCTTTATTATTTTTTTTTTGTTTTCTTAAGAACATTTATAAAATAAAATTATGAGTAAATTAAAAGGAGAAATTTGCCTTTTTGAGATAAGACTTTATTGCACCACCTCCCATAAAAAAGAAAACTATGAAAAACCAATTTTGATACAATTGCGGAAAAGTGCATTTTTTTCTTATTGTAAAGAGATATTCTTAATTTTTCTACACATAAAATATCTTTTAAGACATACATGATATCCTCATACCAGTTTCCTTTTATATAAACAAATACAATTTGTAATAAGGAACCCAAAAAAATCCGATTTTATGAAAAAGGAAAAATAAAGAAAATGAGAAGAAAAACAATTTTTTTGTGGCTTTTTAATTTTTATTTTTAAGATTTAACGATTTATTACAGGACTTGATTGCTGTTGACCCATTTTAAGATTTGGGGGTCCACGGTTTGAATATTTTGTCTCAGATAAATTCTGTTCATTTTACATGCAAAATTTGCCGTTACAATTAAATTCAAATTCATTTAAGATTCAAATTTAGCAATTCAAATCGAGGACCCCCTAGTTTTCAGCATTAACCATTCAACATTCTCATTTTATAGGAAAGAACTCGTTGTAAGGAGCTGAATCGAATATTTGAGTTGACAACTTCAGCAATAGTTTCGATAAATTGTTCTCAATGGGCGGAAAAACTTCACCTTTGAAAAGCTCAATGTTCTGATTAATTACTTCATTTGCTGCCTGTTCTAGAGCCTTTTGTCCATTAAAGAGATTATGGAAGTAGACTTTTAGGTTTGCTGACTTGATGATCATTTGAGCTGAATCGATTTTGAGATACTCTACGCCATTCTTGGGATATCGATTGCCAGAGAATTTAATGAGCACTTTAGTGTTGTCTGGAAGAAAATTTTTATAGTTATTGGTATTTAATTTTTCAGGAAGAAGCTCTTATGACTCGACTTTTTAATCTTGAATTTTGACCGTTATTTTTCAAATATTTTATGACCGTTATTTTTTGAAATACTTTTTGACCGTTATTTTTTCAAATATAGTCGTTAAATTTGAATTTTCCGAACTTTTCACAGTGTCATAGTGTTTGTCTTGTCCGAATATAAAGCATACAAACCTAACGAAAAAGTTTGATCGCCAGATCCTTGTATAGCAAAAATACCCAAATTCCATCCTAAAGAGTATTTTGCAAATCCGTCCACATGAGGCAATGAGGCAATCGCTTCCATCTAAATGGCAAAATGACATAAACAATGTGTCATAAAATTCACAAAAAATCATTTACCTTGAACTTATCGGTATTTATTCTGAGCTTATCAATTTTGAAGTTATTCATCCCCACGATGTACAAGTTATTGAGCTTCACATTGATGTTGCGGTTCACAGCAATATCGCCAATTACTAATCTGGTTAAATTTACATCAGTAATTAAATTTGGTCCGTAATAACCTGTGCTTATTTGAGGCTTCATTGCTTCGACTGCATTTATCAAGCATTCTGCCAAGTTTGGAGAATTTCTTTGACACGTTTTAAAACTTGGAGCTTGAAAGTTTAAGAAATAATGACAAAAAGTTCTAAATAAAATTGATTTAATTTACCAATTGCTGCATGTGTCGTTTCACAGATCAAAACGACCACGACGATCTGCAGAATAAAACTTAATGTCCAATAAAAGATTAAAAGGATATTCGAGGTAATTGAATGTTAAACAGTCATGCCTACCTAAGATACTTTTCCATTTTACAAAAAAAAAAATCACCTCAGAATTAAGTTAGAATCAAGTCTGTTCTCTTCGAAGTATTACTCACAACTAAACTGAAAAAATTCAAAACAAATATCAGTGGACACACATTTATCAAGAAAAAATTTACATTTCTAGTTATTGAGATGTGTTAATGACGTTTATTCCGCAGCTTTAATTTTTTTTTGTCCAATTCACCCCATATTTTATCTGTCTGGCATTAATGTCCAAATAAAAAGACTAATTTATCGATTTGGAATTATTTATAAATGACATCTACAGAAAATTCTCAAGTATCAGAATTCTAGCTAGAATTTTAAATCATGCCACTTTCCTTAGCATTGCACGTGATTGACGAAAAACTTTATAGAATGCTGACTTAGTCGGTACGGTACCAAACCAATCATAAGTGACTTGAAAATGTAAATAAAAGTCCTTACAAGTTGTAACTTACAACCAGAGTTGTCAAAGTCCATTTTGGATGTGAATGTGACAGGCGGATGGCCAAAGAGGTTTGGTCCTCGACGAAAAATTCATCAATTTCCTAGGGGTCTTAAGAAAAAATCACCCTCGAAGAGTTTTTGGCTACGCCGCTGAAATGTAATGAGCTATTGATCTAGTTACAATGTCCAGTTATCAGATGGAGACAGTCTATCTATTTGAAGATACCTAATTAACATCTCTGACTGACGTCTCTGCTGACTACTAGCATGTTGTTAATATTGTGGACATCTTTATGACGTGCCATTAATTGGCGATTGACTACTGACAGGATGATCCATAATATATACAGGACGATAATATTCAACTTTCTAGGGATCGCTCATTAACGACGCCCAAGTGAGAGGGTATAAGTCAGTGGTGCCCAACCTGTGTGCCGCGGCACACTACTGCCGCGAAAATAATTAGAAAATCCCACGAACCGTATGCTGTGTGCGGTTTCGGTCATGGTTTAACCTCAAGGTGTGCCGTGCCTCAAAAAAAGTTGGACACCACTGGTATAAGTAAACCGAGACTCAACAAAATAGAGCTCTAAATTGATTTAGACGTAATAAGTGAACAGTGTCAGGTGGGTAAATGAGCAACCTCAGGCAAGGGTGGTTGCCTGATTCTTAAAGGTTATGAGAGGTTATGAGTACTAAGACATCGTGATTCTCGAGATTGTGTTATCAAGTCAAGTTTTGACGCGACAAGCTGTGTTCTGGAATCTATGGGACAAGTGAAACTCTGGTAGACGTACAGGTGGTCCTAGTTTTGCATAAGATTCTTCTGTTCCCAAGCAGTTATGTAAATTGAGGACCCACTGTACTTGAGATTGAACATTAGCTACCAATCATGTTATATTCAAAGCCCTAGAACATCACAAGTGGATTAAAAGGACATCATCATCATATCAAGGATTATTCTGGAATGATGGTCATTAAAAATTGAGTTCCAGATCTTTATAGAAATATTGGACATCAAGAGTGAATGATTCCTTAAATATTCCGGTCTATCCCACAACTTTTATTTCTTTGGAAAGACCTAACGGGTTTCCCAGTGCATTAAACAAATGTTAGAATATGTCCAGCTAATAAATAAGAATCCAAATTGCTTTTCTCAAAAAAACCATCAGCTAAAAATCAAAGGTTAATACAAGAATGAATGAATCTTTTTCTAAACAGAAGTGTGGTCAAAATATTTATTCAATAGATCCGATTATTATTATGAATCACACCTTAATTCTAAGGAAAGAAATCTTTATGTGAGGCTGATGCAAATATTTGATTAGCAATCCTGAGTATTATGCTCGATACACGTTGTTCGATGATCGGAACTACGTCACCTTTAATAACATCAATATTCTGATTAATTACTTCATTAGCAGCCTGTTCAAGTGCTTTTTGTCCATTAAAAAGATTATCGAAGTAGACTCTCATCTGTGCTGACTTGACTGTTATTTGGACTGTATTTATTTTGAGGTATTCTACGCCATTGATAAAGTAGTTGGAACCGACGATTTTAAGAAAAATTCTGGCATTATCTGGAAGGATGAATTAATCATTGCAAAAATCTTGTCCTGGGACGGGTTGCCTAGGGTATACACTACCCCAGGGGTTACCCAGGAGTATCATATGGTGTACCCCTAGGTCATACTCCTAAGGGGTCCCTTGGGTAGTGTATACCCTAGGGTATACCAAGCAACGCGCCCCAGGACTCAAACTAATTGAGCCTTAACTAATAGATCACAATTGATCAAGTAAATTCGTATACAAACCAAGGGTTATGCTTAAATCTCCGCCTCCTTGAAGTGTGAAAATACCCAAATTCCATGCTAAGGAATATTTTGCAGATGAATCACAATGTGGAAAAAACATGATTGCATCAATCTAAGGCATATGAAACATGACGTGATTATGGTTGTCATTCTATTTACAGCCAACGACATACCTTAAAATTTTCTGCATTAATTCGAAGCTTCTCAATTTTAAAGTTATTAAATCCATAGCCATAAATTTGAGTCATTTTGAGTTTGAAGCTTTTATCCACGGAAATATCACCAAGCGCAAACTTTGTCAAATTGACATCAGTAATTAAGTTTGGACCGTAGATTCCCGTACTTATATGGGGTTTTAGTATCTCCATCGCTTTTAAAACACAGTCAGCAAGATTTGGAGATTTTAAGGGGCATGGCTTGATGCTTGGTGCTAAAAATGTCAAAAATAAGCAATGTCACTTAGGGGTCGTTCGCAAATTACGTCACGCTAAAAAACGACTTTTTCGAACCCCCCTCCCCCCTTGTCACAAATTTTCCAAAGAAAAAAATCTTTTGTATGGACTGTCACAAATTATTTGACCCCCCCCTCCCCCCTAAAAGCGTGACGTAATTTGCGAACGACCCCTTACCAAGCCTTAATTCTTTAAGTTTAAATTATTAGTCTTACCTAGTGCTGTGCCTGCTTGTTCAGCGATTAAAATTATGACAATGATTTGCAGAAAAATGCTGAAAATTTAAACAAAAAAAAGATACAAAGAAGAATTTTGGGAATATCCACAATTGTTAATATTGACAATAGCAACTAATCCTACCGGATCATACCTAATAATTCTCATTATTTTTAAACAATAAGCTTGTCTTCTTGCTGCAAAATTTTGATGGCAACTAAACCTGAAAGTTGCCAGAAAGGCTCTCAACAAATACAGACAAATTAATAATGCGAGCAAAAAACATAAAAAAAATTTGCATTTCCAGTATTTTGGATGATAAGACATAGTCTGCAGCCAACAATCATATGTAAAACTCGACCTTCGATATGCTTCCTTTAAAATGCGACTATCCAATAAAATTTTAATACCATAGATCAGTGTCAGAATGTGGATAATCTTGTTGACGACGCTGTCAGGGTACCCTATGACTTTTTACAGTTATAACGTTGATGTAGCGAAGCCCTAACGACTACGTTGTGCTGCTCGGGTCAAATATTGGCTTGTAAAGGAGGATCTTGTTAATAATTATAATGCACAACGTTTAGAGTAAAGAAGAACTGAAAGTCATAGCTCTAAAACAGTGTTTCTCAAATATTTTCGACTCGCGGCACACTAACAGCTATTTTAAAGATTTAGTGACACACTAGAGTCCTAAAAATTTATATTTGAACCTTATTTTAGGTGGAAAAGTAGCCTTTAAAGTAGCCTTTGTAAAACTTAAAAGACTTTTCATAGTAAACTTGGTAAACTTGTAAAAAGTGCTTATTTGTCTGTCTGTCGTACAAAATTCGAAGTTGATTACCCCAGTTTCGAAATGTCTAAAAGGGGTCGTTCGCAAATTACGTCACGCTTTAGGGGGGAGGGGGGGTAGTAGAATTTGTGACAGTACAAATATAATTTTTTTCTATATTTGGAAAATTTGTGACCAGGGGGGAGGGAGGGTCGAAAAAGTCGTTTTTTTGCGTGACGTAATTTGCGAACGACCCCAAACCCAAAAAACTTGAAAAGAGCAGTTTTTATATTAAATTTACAAGAAAATTTAATGTAATTAATCATTTGTAACAATAACAAAGCAAATTGTTCTATGTAATCTATAAAAACATTGAAAAAATCCAACGGTTTTTTGAGATTCAAAAAATTTGACTTGTGTATTTTAACACCCCTAGACTTTCGAAAAGTCTGTCGAAATTTAAGTAACACACATAGGACATTTCTAGATTGGAAAACAGGAAAATTTTGTGAAAACCCAAAGAATATTAAAATTTCAGAACCAGGGGCGTATCCATGGGGTTTCTCCAAGGTTGACCCCCCCCCCCATCACCCTCTGAATATGCCCCTGTTCAGAAGAGATTAGAGGAATGGGATTTATAATTTTACTTTTTATGGATGACCTCAACATTTAGGGTTATGATTCTTTTCTTCTGTCAATTTCCATCATGGTGGTATTTTGACACCCAAAACACCCTCCTGGATAAGCCCCTGCTACTACTGCTGCATTATATCTCCAAGATCTTTCTAAAATTCAGGCTCGTATCCATGAGGGATGAGTGGGGAGGTGAGTAGTTTTGACCAAAAACCTCCATGGCTAACCCATTAATTAATGAACACAATCTCATTGAGTCACTTTAGCATGCATCTAGCCGAATCATCAAAACATGACATCTCAAATTTCGTTTTTTTATTTTCATAAAGAAGTTTCCAAAGCCGTAAATTTATTCAAGAGTTTTACATTTAAATAAAATTAGATACAGAATCACAATAAATAGAGGTCGTTCACTTATTGAATTCAAGTTTGAGGTGCGGGGTTGTCTATGATTTAAATAAACAATTAGTGACAAGAGGTAGCGTTACGTAGACCTCAAATACTGAAAAAGGACTGCAACCACCAGCATGTAGAGTCATCAATTCAAAGGAAAGAACTTGTCGTACGGAGCTGATCCTAATACTTCATTTGCTATATTCTGAACTATATTTCCAAGGCTCTGCTCAATGATTGGATATACATCGCCTTTAATAATGTCAATATTTTGATTAACAACTTCATTAGCTGCCTCCTCTAGAGCCTTCTGTCCATTGAATAGATTATCGAAGTAGACTTTTAGACTTGCTGATTTGATTGTTACTTGAGTTTTATCTATTTTCTGATATTCAATGCCATTTTTGAGATATCGAGATCCAACGAATCTTAGAAGAACTTTTGGATTATCTAAGTGAATAGAATTTTAAAAAAAAGTTAGCAGCGCTCACAATTTTGTAATTAAATACAAACCCATTGAAATTGTCAGGTCGCCTGCTCCTTGAAGAGCAAAAATTCCCAAGTTCCATACCAATGAATATCTTGCAAATGCATCAACTTTAGGAAATGATAGAATTGCGTCGAGCTAAATAAAAAGTTAAGATCGTTTAGGGGTCGTTCATTTATTACGTTTGCATTAGAGGAATAGGATCGCACAACAGAGACGTCAGGGGCGTATCCAGAAATTTTTCGAGAGGGGGTTGAAATTTAGGGGGTTTTTTGGGACTTTTTTCTTAAAAAACCCTAGCAAATTGAAAAAAATTCCCAAAAAGGGGGGTTTTGACCCCCAAAATCCCCCTGAATACGCCCCTGAGAGGCGTAGCCATAATTTTTAAACGGAGTGCTTAATTTTTTTTTTATTTTTGATAAATCATTGAAATATAACCTTTGTATTAAATTTTTATACGTCTTTAGATATTATGATTGATTCTGTGAGTAGTCATCAACATGTTTTGTAAAAAAATTAATTGGTTTAAAAATAATAAAAACTGTATTGAATTTTGATCTCGAGGGGGTGTACGGGCACAAAAAGACACCCTTACCTCTGGCTACGTCCCTGAATCACAGATTATATTCAACAAGGGGGTCAGAGGTGGGTTTCTTGGTATACACCTGCACACCTAGGGTAGGAATACGTGTAGGTGTATACCGAGGAACCCATCCCAATCACTTTGTGTTATTCTACATCAACATATAAAAAAATTGACAGGAAGAGGCTAGGGGGGATCTGAATGACCCCTTAATAAACGGATCCTTTAATAAAGCTTACCTTGAAATTTTCTGGATTAATTCGAAGCTTATTGAGTGTGAATTTATCCAGTCCAAGTGTATAAAGTCCAGTCATTTTGAGGTTAAAGTTTCGATTCACAGACACATCACCAACCACCAGCTTTGTCAAATTTGTACCAATTACTAAGTCAGGCCCGTAATTTCCTGTGGCTATTTGAGGCTTCAACTTCTGTATTGCATTTATTACACAATCAGAATATTTTTGGGAATTTCTGGGGCATGGCTTGAAAACTGAAGCTTGGAATGAAAAAATATTGGTCAATGACTGTTTGGCATTTTTATGTTGAGTTATATTTACCAAGTGATGAAGCGGTTTGCTGATTAATCAAGATTATCAGAATGATTGGCAAAAAAATTCTAAATTTCCAAACATTAAAAAATTGTTAAAAATTTGTTAGGAAAATCCAAAAAAGTCAAGATCAGTGTACCTCAATAAATTCTTCATTGCTTAAGTTTCAAAAATTAAATTCAGAAAAATTCTCTTTTAGAGCTCCTCAAAATGTGATCCTTTCTCTTCAATGAACGATTAACAACTAAAAGTAGACGATGCATTAAGAGTTTCAGAACTCTTTTGAGACACGTCAGGGAGACACTTAAATAAGAAGAAGAAAAAATTCATTTTTGGCTTTTTTTGGATGCTTATTCCCACTTATTCATTTGGATCAGTCCGGAGCAGTGTATGACAAGCTATGAGCTACGGTCCTCTTAGTGAAAAATAATTTATTTAACTTTCTAAATCTGTACTGATTTATTTTCAGAGTGAAGGGTCGTCCAGGAGGTGTCTCAGTGTAGACTTCTTATATCCAAAATGTTTGACAATCACTAGTCACAATCTACAAACTACTAACATGCTGTTAATCTGTCAATTACTTTTTGAAACGATTCAATCATAAATAGCCAATAAAATATTTTATTAACCTAGATCAGTTGTCAAATACAGAATAGAAGCTTGTTATGCAAAACTGTTTAACAGATCAGCTTTCTTTAAAGTCAATAATCTTCTACTTTGGACTGTTTTACATATTGATTATAATAAATTTATAATTAATTAATAAGAATTTAATGAGGTCATTTACTTATGACGTTAGCACTTTAATTAGTATAGACATGGTCACTAATGATTGAAGTAAGCTTGATTTTCCAACATAGAATAAAAATAGATTGAAAATCTAACGGTCAAAAAAATTCAAACTGATTGAAAAATAACGGTCAAAAAAAATTCAAACAGATTCGTGTTTGAAAAATAACGGTCAAATTTTAAATTTTTAACGGAAAAATAAGCTGTTGTAAGGTTTTGAAATGAAAATTGAATGGTTCTGAATAGAAATTTGTACGGTTTTGACACAAAAATATTTTTAAAGATGGTTTTTCAAGGTATTTAATCTAAAGCCGTTCATACGAGATTTTTAGACTCCCTCCCTCCATCTACCACAAATTTT
The DNA here is from genome assembly GCA_963573255.1 of Chironomus tentans. Classification (NCBI taxonomy): domain Eukaryota; kingdom Metazoa; phylum Arthropoda; class Insecta; order Diptera; family Chironomidae; genus Chironomus; species Chironomus tentans. The sequence continues at coordinate 14,412,487 of OY754303.1, forward strand.
TCTTTTGTATGGAAGTGTCACACAGCGTCAGACCCCCTCCCCCCTAAATATTGGACGTCATTTATGAACAACCCCTTTCTCTGATTCTATTGTCCTAGAACGTTCGATTTAAAAATTCGAGAAGCCCAGCCTGAAATAAATTTTATCGTTGCACCATAAGAAGAAGTTTATCGACAATGAGAGATACAAAAATTAAAATGACAAGATTATCTTGAGTTCTTTTTATTCAAATTTTATTAAGATTTTTTACGAAAGCAAAAAAAAAGTTAAAATGTCTAAGAACAAAAATAATAATAAGAACAAAAAATAATAATAAAAATGATCAGTTTTTTGACTTCATCATTCGATAAACTGGTTGCAAAGACTTTTTTGTGTTTGTATTCTTTATGCTAATTGCAAATTGTGTTAATTACGTTATACAATAAAGACGTCCGAATTATTAATTATTAATGTGATCTTGAGAATCATGGCAGGAGTTGTTGGTAAGGAATTCTTTGGAATATTCCGTTGCTGGCTTGGTATACAACTTTAGCTGGAAAAATGAATGAAATTGATCAGTAGAATGGAAATTTTTAAAGGGGGTCCTCGATTTGAATAAAGTGCAATTTTTGTAACTGAAATTTTGAATTCAAAATAGTAAGAAGAATAATTATTCAAATCGAGGACCCTCTTATTTAAAAATATTAATTACATATGCTGTTCGAGACACTCTTTTCAATTTCAGGCAGGAACATGTCTAAATTCTGATTCACAAGGCGCTCGCCGACATCATTGAGAACTTTATCCTTGAATAAGTCATGAATTTTGAGGACCAAGTTATCCAATTTAACGACGGCTGGAACTCTCGTAATGTTTTTATACTCAACACCATCTCTGAAAAATGCAGCTGTTTCTATTTTGAGACGTAACTTAATCTCGTCTGAAAATGATAACAAACCAGTCAGATGATGTCATAGCTTATTAATACCGTATATTTACCAATTTGTCCTTCAATTTTTCCATGTCCTTGAAGATTAATAATGCCAAGAAGCAAATTGATTTTGTAATCGCCAAGGCAGTTAACATTCTTAAATTTTATTAGAAGATCTGCCACTAAATTTGGCTCTAAAGTTACGCGGATCTTTTCTATCAGAAAGTTGTGAATTGTGTTGTAGGCTTTAATGTTGTACAAGTTGAAAAAGAAGCCTGAACCTCTTTCCAAAGAGATGTCTTCAATTGATATCGGCTCTAATGGTACAATTTTAAATCCATTTCCTAGGTCACCATTTTTTAAGTATGGTCTCAAGAACTCAACGGAATCTTTCACACATGCTGCGAGATTCGGTGATGCCTTTCTGCATATTTTAAAACTTTGTGCTATAAATATATGTGAAAAATAACATTTAAATTTAAACGTTTAGAATTTGAAATAAGCAAACTAACGTATTTGAACGTTCTGTGCCTTTGAGGCCATTCCAAGAACTGCTAACAGTACAAAAATTCTAAGTAAAATTACTTTTAACATTTTTTTAAAATTGATAAAAATATCAAATTAACTTTATTCGACGAAATCTAAGACGAGACTGAGTCACCTAATAAAACAATTTTTATTTGTATCCATATACTTCACGTTTAGCACGAAAACAAGTTTCTTTATCCATTAAGCACGTGGTGATTTCTCACATCTTCAAAAAAATGCACTTTTAATGACTGTCAAAATTTTAACGGTTTTGGAATTTTTGAATTTCCAACAGAATTTCAAATTTTCAAAAACCGTTAATTTTTTGTTTACAATTTTTTTGTGATTTTTATTGAATATCATTTTAGCTAGTTTTGTGATCTGTGCTGCTTATATTAATATCTAGAATATCGATTGATGCATTATCCTGAGAACTATTTAACTGCAGCAATACTAAATTTCTTCAATATTAGTCACAAGAAATCAGAATAACATAAAAATTTAATTGAAGAACATTAGACAGTAAATTAGTAGTCAATTAAGTCATCGAATGACATTTGACATAATGAAGACTGTCCTTATATTCATGATATTCTTCACGTGGAAAGCGAGAAGTTATCCATTAAGTAAGTTAAAGTTGTTATTCTATTTATTTAAAAATCATTTTCATCCCTAAATTGAACATCTTACAAGTGGAACCGACAGTTCTGAACTTCTTGTGCTTTTAATCATAACATCTTGTCTAATAAATTCTTGTAATTTCTTAATTAGTTGACAATAACACCAGAATCGACGACTTACAGTCCAATGGAAGCAGCAGTCAGATAATTTATATGAAGAGAGTCATGGTATTCAAATTGTCCACTTTAGATATCCCACTTAGCGATAAGAACTACGATAGTTATGAATATGCGATAATGCAGGCACATTGTCATCATCAGAATATTACTATAAGACTGGAAAGTACTTCTAACGTGAAAATCATTCAGACTGGAACTAACATGGGATTTCTATTAAAATCTAACGATTCTCAGAGTGTACTTAAATTAACTAATAATAATTCTGATGACGTTAGGTGCCTTATTGCACTAATTGCTTACTCAAAAACGTCTCCAATTCCTGGAAATTGTGCAACAGATAAAAATTCAGCAAGCATTGAGATGATCAAGTTAATCGAGGAACCAAATTTTTTGACTGCTATAATTCCAAGCGCTAATGAGGCATCAAAGTCTTGTAAAGATTCAGAACTGACTTATGAGACCTATTACACATACATAGACATGATGAATTTCCGTTTTGATGTGTATTTTGATGGAATTGAGAGAATGCTGTATGACAGTATAACTACGGCTTATAAGGTATGATGTGCTTATTATTATTTTTAAAATCAAATTAATAGAATTTATTGACCGTTACATTATTTTTTAAATTTTCTAAGACCTTCATTATTTTCAAATTTATTCTGGACGTTATATTTCAAATTTTTTATGACCGTTATTTCTAAAATTTTCAAAATACAAGTAATAAAAATTAAATCACTTTTCTGATTATTTTGACAGGCAAAGCAAGTTCCACTGCACAACAGACACTTGTTAGAGACGATTCCTGGAAGAGGCGTGATTGTAAACACAGTCATAAAAGGAAAGAATGGAGATGTAGCATATTTCGTTCCTGTTGCAAGTTATTCGTGTCCTCAAAATACGTGGTCAATGCACTGCACGGATAATGATTTCTCAAAACGTGGTCTGAGTATTGTACTTATAATATTTTGTGTCGTCATGATATTAAACTTAATGTCACCAGAATTTATTGAATCAATTTTAAATGGAATGCTTTTCGGTGGCTTCATCACAATTCTGCTCCTCAAGTCATTTAGTATTGAGATGCCAACATTCAATTATTTCATGTCTGTCATTTTCGGTGCCAGTTTTGTGTCTGCATTACTAGGAATTGCTACCATGTATTTACCAATTGGAAGATATTTGTCGAAATTAACATTAAGCATGTTCTTAGTGATTTTTACGATGGAAATTTTCTTCGACAGCATGACGTCTGCAGATCTGCAACTTATTGTAGCATCAGTTTTATCAATCTTTTTGATATTTGTTCCGTTCACATTTTCTGTCATTCTTGGAAGTCTCATATTAATCCTTAATATCTCATTTCTATTAAAAATTGGCAACCTACATCGATTTGTGATGAATAATTATTTATCAATAACAACTCTGCCTGCAGAAAGCATCAACGAGACATATTTTGATTTTATTAGACCTAATTACATAAACTACAAAGTATATCCCAATATTTTCGACTACATCTTGCTAGTATTTTATATTGTGTTCTCAATATATTTTACTATCCGCAAGGAGAAATACTTCCGAGGACATCCTGAAGTTATGTTACCTGACCCAATTTTCACGGAATTGGAACAAGCACGATGCTTCAGAGGTGCACTAGAATCAATGAGAACTCAAGAATTAGTTAATGGATGCGATAAGCATACTGATAGAGTGCATTGTCGTCGTCATCTCTTCGAAAAACATCCAGCATTCCATGAACGATCACCTTTAATTATGCATTGGCTTGCAGGAAGTGATGATGAGAATGATTCCAATCATGCGCCACCTGAAACATCTGGAAATCGTGTAAGAATTCGAGTAACAAATGATTCTTTCGATCCGATAGAGGTCAGAACTTATGCAGACTAATTATTTTTTTTTTGGTTTATAATCTTTCTTTATTTCACATTTAATCTTATTTTGATCGCGGTCTGTGATAATCTTCTTTTGTAAATATCTACATCAGATGATAGCTGATGGAACTTGAAAATATCCATGACATAGTCTCACACACTTCTAGTCCTTGATCAATGTTTGTGCTTAAAATTATTCAGATTGAATATAAACCTGGCAAGTTCCATCAACTAGCACTTTTGAGAAACAAACAGTTCATTCCAATGTTATGTATGTATAAGAAAGCTTACATTCTGAGGTTTAATTTCCTTAAATACTATTACTTTATATCCATAAATCGATATTTATCTTTTGTATCCACAAGCTAATGGCACATATGTATGTTTGGATATCCTTTTTTGTATAAAAAAGTTATGTTTCTCTTAAAATTAATAAAAAAAAAGTAATCAGAAAAACATTAACAAATAGTTTTTCACTGTCTTCTCATTGTTTCCTTCTTCTCATCTTATAAAAAAGTATTAAACTTTCGTCTTAGGTCTGGCAACAAATATAAAAAAAAGTTTGAATATATTTCAGTAAACATAAAGAATAATAACATTAAACAAAGTCTAAAAAAAACTTAATCTAAGATTGTAGTCAATGAGATTACGTCTTTAACATTTTATATGTCAATAGATTCACAATGTGATTAAATCTTGTAAGAATCATTCAAAAAAATGTTTGGGCAATAATTGTATGTAATATGAAGGATTAACGAAATTACAAAACGATCACAATCATTCACTCTTTGGAAAAATTTCGCAAGATCTCTTATCTTGGTGCATTTTTGCTTAATTCATTCACAAGCTCATTCATTTTGTTTCAGTTTCAAAAAATCGTTATTTAAAATTTTCAAAAACAGTCCGTTAAATTTGAATTTAAAAATCGTTAAATTTTGAAATTTTCAAAAGCTACAAAATTTGAATTTTTGAAAACCGTTAAAATTTGAAATTTAAAAAACCGTTAATTCTCTTAAACACTTAATGGAGTTTGTTTCAGTTCCAATTTCAAAGTTAAAGCATCGTTCATGATCTTCCTGAAAATCATGCATTAATATCTTTCTCCTTTACCCAAAATTTCTTACTAAGCGTGTGATTTCTCTTTGATTTTAAGGGTAATTTTTGCACAAAGAAAATCGTCAATGTTCTTTCAAAAATCAAAAGAACTTTAGTGATGATTCCATGAAAATTATTTCCAAAGTACATAGTTAACAACAAAAAAAAAGTTTTATTTTTTGACATATCCTTAAATTTAAAGTTATTACATTCCTATTTTGGTATGCTGTTCTTCGTCACTATCGTGCGTTAATTTACGTAATCTTAATAAATTTTCCTCGCCCTGATCCTCGTTTGGAATCTCCTTGTTCGACGTATCAGCTTCAGGCTCTGTGCCTTCGGGATCAATGTCGATTCGATGTGATTTGAAGAACACAATCATATCCATTACGAATGCGAGAAGCATAATAAAGCAGGAAACACCTAGATTTGTATTAAAAAGATATCAAATGCAGGAACTAAACGAAGAGCAATAAACATACCGAAGAAGTACTTCCTAAACGAATCAGCATTATAGAACGAGCAATAACTATTTCCACTGCATATTTTATGCCACACGATGCATGTTGCATCAATAATTCTCCCGAATATGTGAGGGCAAGGAATGTTGCTAAGTAGACCGATTGAAAATTGCACTATTCCCATTGCCATTGCCTTATCTGTAAATATAAAATTTTAGGTCACCGAAATTCAGCTAATAAGCTCTAAATACCTTTTGGATGCGTGCATCTCATAATGAGAAGCATCCCACCAACTTCCGATGTGGAATGAATAAACACAGTGATTGCAAAGACTGTCACGAATATTACCAAAACTGTGCTGCAGCTTTCAGTCTTACAAAAGCCATCGATTGCACTTTTTTGAGCAAAATCTGAATTTAAAGTGGATTTAAAGACAATTAATTTGAGAATTTTAAATTAAGCTTACCGTCCATGCAAGCACAATCGTGATAACTCCTTGATGTGCTGTTAAGATCCTTTGTTGAATCCGAACAGCCTGCATGACAAGCTGAGAAATAATTCTTTCCATTGCTGCCACAAATTGGAGAAAACTTCTCAGTATCACATCCACAGGATGCAGATTTATTGCAAGGTAGCACAAATTCTAAAGAATTTGTAATCCTGTTAATAAAATATTCAATTAATTCCACAAATATCAAGCATAAGAAAAGGTCTGCTTACGATCCAGATGAGCCTTGTTGCAATCCTGCATAATTATCCATTGAACATCCGAGTGTCGATAAAATGAGCAATCCTAAAGCTGTGGCAAGTGCTGTAAACGCAATCCATAGAGAAACTTTCTTAGCTGATAATGGAAATTTAACGGAAATAACGCCAGTCACAAAAATACCAACGCCCATAACTAATATTCCGAAGGTTCCTGATATCCAATTTGCATCTGCTGCTGCCAAATGGAACTGCGTTTCTAGATATTTAGGAAGGAACACATAAAGTCCAGTTATGGGTAGTAAGTGAAGAACAGCTGATGCTGTACGGAACATTAAAATATCGTTCCTTAATTGACGCTTTATTGTCCTCCCAAAGTCTTTAAATTTCGGTCTCGTTTCAGCCACAACCGTTGGTTCCTCGTTTTTACTATCGTCAGCATTCGGTTTCACTTCGATCGGTTGCACTTTCGTTGTTTTATTGCGGAGTGTTTTGGGGAATGTAAACATAACAAGTGAAGCAAAGAACATGCTCGTTGAAACAAGCAATAGACCTGTGGAAGGAGAAAAATATCATGAAATGTAGTATGAGTTTTCTACAATGTCTCGTGAATGTGGACGAGACGTTTTATACGTCAAAAATATAAATAGAGAGAGAGGAATGAATGTTTAGCACATGGATGAGGAATAAGCTCTCGCATGTACACAACAAAAAAATAAAGAGCGACGAAAAATTTACAACAAAAAATATCACGCAACTGCATTTTTGATAATGCATCATTGTGCTGAGAAGAAAAGAGCATGTAATTGTCTGGTTCTTTTTTATGTGCATTCCTTTCGTCTGCATTATTAAAACTAATTTTTACGACATTTTGGCAGCACAAAAGGTTTTTAATGCAGTAAAGATCAAGATTAATTTTAACGGTCATTTTGAATTCAAAAAATTTACTCTAGTAAAAATTCAAAATTGAAAAAACCGTTAAATTTTCAAATTTGAAAAATACGTTCGGTATTAAATTTTAGTAAATCCAAGATGAAGTTGTACTTACCAAGATACCAAGCGCCAGTAAATCCTGGATCCGTATGAATCTTGTCAGTTGAAAAGTCATATGAAATTCGCATGCACACTGACCCCAAATAATAACCTAAAGCCGGTCCCAAAATTCTTACACCTATTGTAATCGCCATATACAATGGACTCTGCTTTGATTGCACATTATCATCGATATAAGGTATACCGAGGGTTGCAATTGCCGTCTGACCAATTCCAATACCTAATAAACTCACAGCCAATATGACCAAAACGTATAACGTAACACTATCATTATCTGCTTGTTCGTTATTGTCTCCGTTGCAAGCTATTGTTATTTGACGAAGGAAATGAGGATAAAATTAGTACTGATTAATGCCTACGGAATTCGTCTTTAATACTCACTTGATGCAACTGTCTGATTAAATAATACACTGTCTTTCAAACATAAATTCAGTCCGTTCAGATCGATTGTCTTATTTGCAGCGGCCTCACTCAGAATGGACGTTGTGATTGACTCAACTGTTTTCACGCTCATCTCATTTTGATGGTACAAACGATCGCCAAATATGAAATGTGGTAAAACAGAGCCAAATGCTGCAAGTGAGAACAAGAGCATACCGCATGCAATCCATCGTGGCCGATGTCCTCGTCCAGCAAAATAAGTTAGAAAAAGTGACGTTGCTATTTGCCCTGCCTCACTAAAGTTGAGCAGAAGCGCTATTATTGCTGATTTAACTTGAAATAATTTTTCAATTGTCGTTATCACGCTAACAAAGTATGTAAAGTAGCAGCCTTGTAGGACATATGCGAGCAGAAATACGACCATAAAGAAATTCGTTGATGCAAATCTACTTCTCCATTTTAATTTTGTCTCCGTTCCATTTTGAAGACTTAAAATGAAATCTCTTTGACCGGTAAGTGGATCCTCCTCGGTATTTTTATTACTTCCATTTGTTTTCATATCCATACTATAATCGTAACTATTGTTAATATTATTATTGTTATTTACAGTATTATTTTGATTAAAAGCTATCACAGATTTTTGAGGGACATCCTTATCATTTATAAGCGGAAGATCTCTGCCATCACTAAAATTGTCTGTCTCATTCGTTTCATTCATATCTATTAGCATTCTACAATGTTCTAACTCTTATTCCTAAATGTTATCTGGAAAGAAATAAATAAAACGGAAAGGAAAAAAAATGTTAATTTAAATTCAGATATTGAAATAAATATTTAAATAAATTTCAGATAAAACAGCTGCGCATTTTGCATTTATTTATAAAACTCATATCTCGGATGCAAAACTATTCAAAAATATGGAAGTAAGGCACAAAACGTCTCAGAGCAATTTAATTTTCAACGGACTTTTGCAATTCAAATTTTAACGGATACTTATTTGAAATTTAAAAGTTGTACTAGATTTAAAATTTAAATTTCAAAAATCCGTTGAATTTCATTCATTATTTCATATGTACTGGATTTTCATTTCAAATTTAAAAATACCGTTAGAAATTTAAATAATCTATAACAATGGTTCTCAAACTTTTTAGCAGGCCCCTGAAAAATCTTTGAAATGTCCTTCAGACACATTTTTTTTGTGGCAAATACAAACGACAGAAAATAAAAACCTCGCCAAAAATAAATTTATATCAAAAATCGAATATCAAATTCAATTACGCTTAAGGCATTCTTCTTATCAAAACTCGTCGATGCAACGTGCTGTTTTTCCTTATACATACGAAAAGAAATAATGCTTTAAAATAAAAAATAACCAGTGTGCTTGATTTATTGTTATTATATTCTTAAAAATTTACCAAAAAAAATCGACTAAAATTGCATTCGTCGCGACTTGTATTTCACATTTCTTAATATATGTTGTTCACGAAGCAATAAGAAAAAAAGTCAATGTCAAGTTCACGAGCAAAATATGGAATGAAAAAATACGAAAAACACAAGAGTTTGATCGCCAACTTCGTCATTATAGGGAGAGATTGCATAAAAACATTGCATATTTTATGACAAGTAATTATTATGCATGATTGCCTTTAAACATACGAAATCATGTAAGAGAAGTGCACAGCAGACTACTGTGGTCAAACGCTGTGAATATTCATTTTATATTTTTGGAAACATGATGCCGTTCGCGATTTCTCTGTCTGTCTACCAATTTGATGCAATCGACTTTCAAAAAGTATTGACCGTTATTTTTTGAAAATCATAATTTTCAAATATTTTTTGACCGTTATTTTTTTACATTTAAATTTGAATTTCTTTCGACCGTTAAATTTTGAAAATTCATTCTATTCACGAAAAATGCGCTTTAATGTCACATTGGCTTACTAATTTTGCCTTGCAGTCACCAGAAGAATAAGAAAATTGTTTTGAACTTGAAATATTTCTCTTTCTGCATGTGATTCCTCTTTTTTTTCGTCTCCTCATTTAATTTCATTCCAAATCGCATAAATTGACATAAATGGCAAGCCCATATATAATACTTAAATTTTATCTTCCAGTTCTCTTTCGTTCTATATACTTTTTAAAAGCTTAAATCTGCTTTCAATTGTATTTTTGCCTTTTTGTCAACAGAGATTACATATGTGTTAATCTACATGCAAAATACTTGTGCTTCCTGATTATGTGGTAAACTGAATTAATTGTCCTATTTTCAGCAACAAAGAATTTACATTAATTTGAATTATTTACAAAAGTGGAACTTTTTTGTGAAAATTTGATTTTTAGCTTATTTTTGCTGTTTACAAAATTCCCATTTCATGAATAAATCTCTCATCATCTCGTAAACAGAGTTTTATTGAAAATTAGATCATTTTTGCACAATCATGTTGCGAAAAAATATAGCAACGCAAATTTGCTCATCAAACGACTGAGAAATAAAAGTTTACAAATAACTTCCTTATCAGGTTTACTTTCAAAATATGAATATTATAATGTGTTTTACAGATGGAAATAATCATAATCTTTATTGTTCTATAAAAACACTTCTTTTCACAGAAATGTTTTATCAACAAAAAAAGTTCAACGAATTTGAGAGAATGTGTTCATATGGTTGGTTTAATATTTTCTGGTGCATTCCGTAATTATAATAAATTATTAATTCAAAAATTTTAACGGCTTTTAATAATTCAAAATTTAACGGTTTTGAAAATTCAAAATTTAACGACTTTTAATAATTCAAAATTTAACGGTTTTATAAAATTCAAAATTTAACGGTTTTGACGACACGAAATATATGGAATTTTCGACACAAATTAAAATTTTGTAAGTCACTAAAAATCAACTTACGTCAATACGTTGTCAGTTTTATTTGTCAGTTTTAATGTGTTTATTACACACAGCAATTATTCATACGAGAAACTTACAAAAAAGAAATTTCACTTTATACATTTTTGCACACAAAATTATTATTGTATATGACAGAATGTAGGAATTGCGTTCGTAATGTGACCTTGACGTCTTCTACACGAAAGCGCTTATCAAGTTTATTTTTCTGTTCATTGTGAAAAAAAATTCCAAAAGTTTTTTTTTGCTTACAACCACACAGATTAAATAAGAAAAAAATAAGAGGTAAAAACCGAGAGATAAAGCAACGTGTCTTGAAATGACTTTACTGATAATAAAAGTTTGAAATTCATCCTTGAGCTTGAACTTCAAAATTGAACCTTTCTGCGACTGTGAGTCTCTCTTTTGTACATTTATTTTTCCGAGGCATATGCCGGTAATAAACAAGTTGTTGTTATCGAGACAATAACACACAAAAATTGCTCGAGCAAATTTAAACCAGCAATATCCATCATAAATCATAAAAAGAGAGAGAAAAAATGATTTTTCGACCTATCTCAACATTCACACATGAGTGATATAATTTCTTCATGACACATGATGTTTCTGATTGTCAGAACAGTGCCTATCTCACTCTTAAAATGTTTGCACAAGGAATCAATTTCACAACAATGTACTAAACTGTAAAGCATATGACGACTGCAAGTCACATCAAATAAATGTGCAATTAAAATTAAGAATGATAAATGGATATTGACAGGTTTGTTTGTGGACTTAGGAAGCATCAAAATAGAACAACCGCTTTCCATTTAAAAATGTCATTTAAAGACAAATTTATATCAATTATTGACTGAATTTCGTCATTAATAACACTAAAAATATTATACGGAAATTTTTTTTGGATTATTTTGCAGCGTCTTGAGCGCATTTCGTGACATGTTTAAAGGGTTAAAATATTCCTATTTTTGAAAACTAATCGAGCAGAAAAGCAGCTTAATTACCAAAAATATTTGTCAGTTGTCACAAATAGCTACATTGTGTTAAATATCAACATTTTACAGATCATATAATTCCGAGAGACTACACACAGATCACATAATTTTGCAGATGTGTTGAGAGACTTGTCAATCTGGATCAGTTGGAAATGGCGGGGAAAAAATATCACAATCTAATGGCTTTGAACTTAAACAGTGGTTCTCAAACTGTATGCCGGTGTGTACTTCGTACGTTCGCTTTTTAGGGGGTCTAGGATTTTGTAACAGGCTAAAGTAAAAAATTTTTGTAAAGTAAATTTTTGGTTCGAAATTTGTAACAATGAGGGGGGGGGAGGGGTGGGTCAAAAAAGTCGTGGATCTGCGTAACGTAATAAGTGAACGACACCCATGGGAATTATTACGGTGTGCTAGACACGTAGCCACCTCTTCTAGGACCCCCCCCCCCCCCTGGATATACCCCTTGTGTGAGATAAACACTATCAAATATTAATAATTAAAAAGAGAAAGGAGGGGGGTTAGGGGTGTATCCAGAAATTTTTCGATGGGAGTTTTAAATTTTTTTGTATGGAAGGGATTTGTGATTTTTTTCTTGAAACCCCTAGCAAATTAAAAGAAATACAAAAGAGGGGTTGACTCCCCCCTGAATACACCCCTGGGGGGGCTGTTTTGAAAATTCATCAGTTCCACCTTCAAAAGCCCAGTCCATATTTAAAAAAAATTCATTTGGACGGACAGAAAAACTACGAGCAGGCAGCACTCAATCAAAGAAAGTCAGCAAGAAGCTTATATTGACGTTCACATCATTGTTTTATTTTTGTTAAGCATATGCAATAATTCAATTTATTTCAATTCTTTCGTAATTTGGTAGTCAATATGGCTGGGCATGAAATGGAAAGATCTTTAAGAGAACGGAAGAAGACATAAATTTGAAATTCAAAACAAAACAGAAAACTAACCGAAAGAAGAAGAACAAAAAGACTTTAATCTATGCGAAGAAGTGAGAAAGGAACTAAAATGCTAATCAAAATGAATTATATTATTGTATACATTGTAATGATGAAGCGAAAGATCATTTATAATGATTTAAAAATATAAAAGTTCAAGTAAATAAGTGAAATTTTTTAGGTGTGCTACAACTACGAAAAAAATTGAAAGTTTCGACCTCAAAATTGTGTATTATTCATCGTTCCATAACTCTTTAATGTCTTCAGTATGTATTCAGTGTTGATTTAAAAAATGCTTGGGCTACCGTGGATCATAGATAGTTTTTGGAGATCTTATCTCAACCAAACAGAGAGAAGGGCGTTCATGAGGCATTCCTTCATCAATGGTACCAACCAAAGCTCATATCAGATGTGAGGAGACATCGATAAAAGTAAGGTTAGGTTCCTACTTTGTCTAGACCAGACCTCGAAGTCAATATGAATTTTGAACAAAGTCAAGTCGACTCAACTCAACTATTCCATACAAAATCTGAGTCCACATTGAACTTTGGTGTAGACTAAACAGTCAAGACCAAATCTGGTCCAGATACTATTTGGACCTCTAAACCAAGACAAACTGAATTCAGATGAAGTTCTGGGTTCAGGCATACTTTTTTATCAGCACAAGCCATGTATTTCTCACAGATCTGAGCAAGGCATAATTTGTGACCCAGGCAAGCACCCATCCCACATAACAACACTGCATGAATGAATGTTTTAAATAAGAAATCCAATTATGACAGTCGAAAAAATTTATCAGGTGTCAGATAGAGACTTTTTTTTCATTATTAATTGTCTTTAATTTCGAAACTTTTAAATCAAGTAAAATTAATTTGCAAAGGAGGCACTGAGCCAGCAAATTAGCACGATAGCTACTGAGTGTAATTGAGAAATTAAAAGTGAAACTACATGCGGGCAGATTTAAATATATAATACATGCTTAAAATATTATTTTTATCCACAACAAGAACATACGACGCATTTAAAAGCTGTTTACTGTGTGACTATTTCGTCCTTGAAACTTCTGTTTTTATTCTTTTCTACTAAAACTATCAAAAAAATAGCAAATTAACTTCCAAATCATCATGATTTCTAAGTCGTAGTGGTTATATTCGGCTATTTCTTTTCGGCCATAGAATTACAAAACTATTCTGAAGTGTAAATGAACTCTTTCAAGATCACTTTGATCAAGTGTTTGGACACACATATTCGAAAATATCTATATACATTTCCATGATGTAGGTTTAATATCTATCCATCCATCTATCTGTCTATCCATTTGTCGAATATGATTTAGAACTAGAAATTAACTATTTAATATTTTGTTTTTACAACTTAAGTCGAAGCAGTCTTGAGGATGAAATTATTTAATAAATCTTTTGGGGATCATCCACAAATTACATTCAACATTCAGGGGGGACCCTCTAGACACCCTTACAGTAGTTCATATAATTTTTTTCAATGATACTTTTGGGATATAGGGTCTGAAAATGTTATTTTTATGGACGTCATTTGTGATCGACCCCTTTATATAACTGCTGGCTGCTAAATCTTTCTATACTAAATGTATGATGAGGAATGTTAACTAAAGTTGAATGTTTGAGCATTTCTGTGAATTTGCACTACACAATATTTTGTTTTTGACATAGTTCTTTATCAGTTTGGTATGGCAGTGTTGTTGCATTCATGCGGGAATTGCTGTGTGATGAGTTTACTTATTTGGGTTTTTTTGTCATGGAATGTTCAGTGGATTAAGTAAGTGACTGAAAATATTTTTAAGGTAATTTTTTTTTCTTAGAAACTGAGGAACTTTGGAGACTCTTTTAGTGGTTTTACCGAAAAAAGGGATATAAGGTGACATTTCCAAATTACATCACGATAAAAAACATTTTTTTAAATTAATCTTTAATGCTGTATTTTAAGCGTGTATAAAAAAAAATTACATTTTTCTTGAATTTAATCTTAAGGAATTAGACTTGCAGTCTTTCATTCATCATTGTAACGAATTCTTGTGAAATGTCATAAAATCTTTGACTCCACTCCCCCTAAAGCCTGACGTAATTTTCAAATGACCCTAAACTCTCCAAAAACGAGCAGATTGGTGTGATTAATGATTTAAACAAATTTTTTGGAGACAGCAGATCTGAAATTTCTTGACAACCAGGAAGTGTTGGAAATTAGGGTTCTATGAAATAACCAGTTCAACGAAAAATCACTTTAGAGTGCTGGGGAACAAATAAGAGTGTAATTTATATATGGTGTTTAGATATATATACAGATAACCCCCAATAGCTCAGTGGTAGAAGCATGCTACCGGAAATCTTAAGACGTGGGTTCGAGTCCCACTCTCTGAATCCTCGTTGGTTTGTCATCTAAAACCAGGAACGTATTCAGGGAGGGGTTTTAGGGATCAAAACCCCTACCATTATCAGAATTTTTTCAATATACTAGGTTTTTTAAGAAAAAACCCCCAAAACCACCCCAAAATTTTCCATTCCACATACAAAAATATTTCAAAACCCCCCTCGAAAAATTTCTGGATACGCTCCTAGAACAGTGTATTCCAAACTGTGTATAGCCAAATATTCTAGGTGTGTCGCAAAAATATGTTGAACCCAATAGTATGTCGAAAACGAAAAAAGTTTGGAAGATACTGATACCTCACTTAAAATATGTTTTAACAAGAATCAGTATTGAAATTTGTGACATAATCTAAATGATTATATAATATTTTCTAAAGGCTTACTATAATTGGCAAAAGTGATAATAGCAAAGAAAGACTCAAAAGATCACATTTTTTTTAAAGAATTGATAATGAAAAAAAGTTATTTAATAAGAATGTTGATAAACTTTGAACTATTTACTTTGACATAACTTTTTTTGAAACTATCATTGACCTTGAAACATGTTTTAAAGGGATGTAATCTGAGATATTATAGCAATTTTTGCAAAGGAAGTTTACTTTATGGAAAATTTGTAGCAGGAGGGAGAAGGGGGGTCTAAAAATTCTTCTTTTTTTACCTAACGTAATAAGTGTGCTGTGATGGATACTATGTTAAGACACTGACACTTTAAATCTTTAAGCATTTTTGATAAATATCACATAATTTATTAGAATCCAAAACAAATAATTTTACAGCGTTAAGAATCAAAAATAAACAAACAATAAGCCACAATTTCATTCCCAACTCTGAGAAGATAAACATGAATTCGAAGGTTCATGATACCAAATAGGTTATCAATAATAATAATGTAATTTAGATAAGATAAGCGTCGCAGACACCCACAAATTTCTTTTGCTTACTATCTGCTTCATGTCTGAATAGAAATTATTTTTCTTCTTTCAAACGTGAGAAAATACCATTGCCTTTACTGCTGATTACTTCACTTCACATTTTTGAATAAAAAAAATTTCACTATTCGACTTGAGTCTTGTAAGTAAGCAGTAACAGTAATGCAGATTTAATAATTTTATTTTCATTTCAACCTTCAGTTCAATGAACCTCATTCGCAGAGCTTGCATTCTTATAAAGAAATATTACTGAGACTGTCTTTATTTATTTGTTTTTCTTGTTTGGTTGCTATCGATACACAAAAATTCATATTTTTTTGGGAAAGGACGAGACGAAAAAGAAATAAAAAAATTGGAGCTCGTGGACGTTTTTATAAAAGAAAAAAGATAAAAAATGTCTCAAGAACTTACTTTTAAAGTCTATATCACTAAAAATATTCGTTTCTAATTGATGATGCACGATGCTTACGAAAATAAAAAATAAAGTTTTTTATATAAAACCGTGAAACTCGTTTCTTAATGCCACCGTTTGCTTCCTTTTTAATGTGTTATTGAATTTCGGAAGACAAACTTGAATTTTAAGAATCAATAATTAAGCAATAATCTTTTTTATGTCACACAGTTCCATTAATCGACACAGTTTTCACTCTCGTTTGATGAAAAGTAAATCCACTTGCGATGATGTAGATGAAAATGAAATTGAAATTTTTCTTCTCTCAAATTAGAAAATTGGGACAAAGCACTTGTTTATTACGTTTTTCTACACTTTTTTTTACTTTCTTCTCTCTTTCTATATATTCAGCTCTATGCACTGCTGTTTCACAATATTTTCGTTTGTTTATAGACACACAAAAAAAAAGTTTTTGATGCTTTACACAAAATTTGAGCAAAAGTTCACAGAAAAAAAGGCCGAATGAAATTTTTTTTACTGTCTGTTTTTTTTTGGAATGCTAAATTTTTTAGTTTTTTTAAACTATACACAAAAAAAATCACTTCTTTTTTTTCCTGTTCGCCTATAATACACAACTTCTCTTCTCGACGACTGAAAAGAGACTGAGGCGATTTAATTTTCATACAGAAAAAAATTGAACACATTCGTTCGGCTTTCGACGGTTGGAAAGAAGAAACAAAAAAAAAATTATATTTTATATGAACGATTATGCATGACAGAAGAGTCCGATGGAATAAAAAAGCTCTCTCATATCAAATGCCGCATGTATACAACCTGTTCAATTAATTTTCTTTGCTAATAATTTACCGGTTTTTGTTAAGAATTTATTTTCGAGCAGAAAATGCAAGAATTATGTAAAATAGCATGACATCGACAAGTATCAAATTGCATGTAAATGATTTACAACATTATCATTCGTGATGTGAGTCACATGATCGTGGCTCATCGACGATATAAATAAATAAGGACAAGGTGAGTAAATTCATTGATCACTCACATTTTGTAGGAGAAGAAAAAAAATAAATGAAAGAGAAATGGAAATAAAAAGGAATAAAAAAAAGAGTAGAAAATGAAGAAACAGAAAAAATATTAAATGCTCTTGTGCATGAGATTATTCGATTTATTACTTAAAGGAAAAAACGAGTTTTTTTTAAATAATAAAAAAATATATAAACAAGCATGTTTATGATTTTTCTTAAAGGCAACTGCAGTAAGATTGACCAAGGGCAGTTCAATATATGTGTGTCGACTTTTGTTAACTTAATGGTCATACCAATGCAATCCGATGCAATTATTTAAACATTGAATGCCGTTGCAATACATTATAATATGTGCATATATAGTTTTTTTTTCTCTCTTTATCTTGTCTCACTTGCATTGGCACTTACAACCCGATCGCTCTGTGACTATGCATACTATACAATTGATAACGAAAGTAACGGAATATTAAATGAATAAAAAATACTGAACTGAACTGAGAGCAACAATGATGAAATAAGTGAAATGGTCAGTAACATTTTTTTTTAAAAAAAGTAAAATTTATAAAAAGCGATAGAATTGCGGTCAAGAAACGTGCGAACGGGGAAAGGAGTTAATCGATAGAGGTCTGAAACGTTTGAGTGGCAAATTAATACGATATTCCGACTCACTACTTTTATTTTCAATTCACTGCTTTACAGCAAAATGAGCTTCGGCTCATTACTTTGTCTTTATGCTATTTAGTATTTAAATTGGTCGATGCTGCCGGCCGCAATAATTGATATTTTGTACATAGAAATTCGTAATGTATTTTATATTAGCACATTCACGTCCGTTCTATCAATATTTCATTTGTAAGGCAATCTTGAAGATCTCGTTCCTATTTCTCCCGCTACACTTCAAGTTCCTGGCCTATTCTAAGGTTCAATGAGCTCCAATTTTTTCTTGATCGCATGTCAAAGTATTAAAACTTCTGATAAATCACAAATTTCCCTAGTAATAAAAACCGTTAAAAAGTTAGTTAGAAACTAGCTGCGACTAACTTCCGGTCATTGTGACTTGGGTCTGTTAATGGCAGGATTCAAACTGATGACCTTCGAGTTACCACGCCAAATTTAACCCTAAACACTTTGTTAAGTACTTTACAGAGGTAAATTTTATCAATGCTGGGGCTGAGACGAGATTTTCGGGTCAGAAATAAGGAAAGCCTACACATAGTCACTTTATATCTACCTAAAATGATCAATTCAATCAGATTTTCTTTAACTGTGCTTAACTCTCTAAATTTTATGTCCATACAAAATAATTTGGGAATCCCCATCTTAAAAAATTTCTGGATACAACTAGCATGACAAATATTGTTGACCCAGAAGCTTAAATTAGCTAAGATCGGTGATTCTTGTGCAGAACATAGCTCAAGTCTGAGTTCGATGATATCGAGCCCAATGGGTTATAATGTCAGAGTCAAATTGTGTCAGGCACACCCCATAGTAGCACTCATTCTAAAGTGATCATTTACTTTAATAAATTCATCCTGATAATGTCCAAAAAATTCATATCCAAGATCATTGTAGCATTGAAAAGTGGAAAAAGTGCTCTCAAGACTCGAAAAGAAGCCAGCCAATTTACAACTTAATATTCTTCAATATTATCATTGGTGGCATGAGATCTTAATAAAGATTTTACGCTGTTGATCTATTTGATCATTTATTTAAATAAACTACACAAGTCGTTGTATGTATGAAGTGACGTTGAATGAGAGAAAGTTGACTCTTTACTTCCCGTAGGTTTATTTCCATGCTTCAAAATTGAAGAAGTATTTTTTTTTATAGAAATGGAAATTATTTAAACAGTGGCACCGAAAAAAAGATGATAAACGTCAAAAAATTAATAATACCACATTTAATGACGTGATTTTTTTTCTTGTGTGTAAAATAGATATCGACACTATTGCTTATTTATGCAAAGCACTTTCTCTCTCACTTTTGACATCCACTCAATAATCCTTTCATCTGTGAATTAAGAGATATGGTGACACCAATAATTTATCATGTTAAGTATTTGTGGAAATTTCACATCGTTAAACAGAAATCGCAATAAATTAAAAGGTTGAATGATTTGAATCTGTGGAAATGTGCGATATCTTGAGTATAAAAATAAGTTTTAAACAATCCTGACATTGTTGTATGTGGTCAATAAGCGCATTATACGTGACTCAATTCCTTCTTAACAGCATTTTTTTTTGTGTCATTCGGAATACTTAAATCAAGCAAACTCCCACAAACAATAAATTTACGGTAGTCAAGGCAGCCCAGGATAGGGGTATACCCTAGGGTAGAGGTAGATGCAGGTGTATACTGAGAAACCCACAACTTGATCATAAATTAATAGTTTATTTGCGTAAACCACATCTTCAGTGACATTACAGCACCTCTTGAAGTTCAAAATGACCCTAGAGCAGGTGTATATCCTAGGGTAGAGGTAGCTGCAGATGTATTACTGAGAAACCCAACCCAGAGCAAAATTTTGTCTAGAACTTTCATTGTTTAAGTAAGGGGTCATTCACTTATGACGTCCATGATTTAGGGGGGAGGGGGGGTCTGAGATTTTGTAAAACTTTAAATTAAAGAAATTTTTTGAATTAAAATTTTGTGACAAGGGGGGCAGGGGGTCTAAAAATCCCATTTTTTGATGGACGTCATAAATGAATGACCCCTAAAACGTCACTTGGATAAAGAAAAGTGTCAATTTGTGTACAAAGATGTAGAAAGTCCTCGTGTTATACATCGAGGGAATTAAGCGCATTTTCCCGCACAGATCAGTAAATAAATCCATAATTCAGAATGTAAAAATAAGTACCCACTTAATTTATTTCCCCAAATGAATTGAAAACATAGCATAAATGCTTGAAATATATAGTTGTAGCTGAAAAAAATTCCGGAAGCTATTTCAAAACATTTGTATGGTTTTAGTACAAATTAAATCTGTCACTTATACTTCACAAGTAATGACAGCAACATTTGTATGGTTCTACATACATTTACATTTCGAGAAAATAAAATTTATGAAAAAATGTACTTTTTTGCTGTTTTATGACTCAAAAAAATTTAATTATGCATTAATAAATCATAAAATATCATAAAACATCAAAAAAGTGTAAAAAAGAATCAAAAAAGTGTAAAAAAAAGTTGCCCGCGGAGAGGATCGAACCCACGACTTGAAGGGTTTTTTAATATAAGTATTCTTTTTAAGCGTCACGTTAAACTTTGACTAATCCAACGTCAGTGATTTTTTACACCAAAAACAGAAAAGTTAATTTAATTAAGTTTAGGTGAGGATTTTTAAAAAACTAAATACGTTGCGCACCCCTACGAAATAGCAGCTATTTAATGCAAAAAACCCGAAGTCTCTACGTGCTTCCTCCGCCGAGTTTTTGAGGCAGCGGGCCAGCCAGCGGGCCAGCGGGCCAGCCAGCCAGCCAAAGTGGACCTTTAAGCGCATTACTTTCTAAGGAAAATGCGCTAAAAAGTATGGACAGCAATCAGCCTTATTGACTACAACTAAGAACAGAATTGAACAGCTTTAAAATCATTTTTATCGTAGTAGTTGTAGAGGTAGAAGCTACAAATCAGCCAAAAATGGCAGCTTTTCGAACTTGTCTACGAAAAAAGATGTTGCATGACCAGACGTGTTAATTTCATAACGGACAAAGCAAGGACAATACCGCTTTTCAGACTAAAGTTCTGAAGAAGAAAAAATGCGCAAAAACAAGAGTAAATTGATAAACGATATAATTGTGTGGTTTGAACCTGATCAATGTCGATGCACTCAACCTTGAGTAATAATAAAATTGTTTATGCAAAAAATATAGCAGCAACCAACTTTGTGTGCATTATGATTTCTTTGTACACAATTATTTCATATAAAAATCACGTTATATCTGTCATAAAGAAATAAAACTAAATATGATTGATTGAATTATTTTGATATAAAGCACATCTCTTAATAAAATTGTACACAAGGATTTAAGCAACAGATAAATCACGTTCGCAAAAGGCATCAGTTATTCAAATTTTATGGCGTCAAACGCGATTATTTTGCATGTTTTTAATGGAATTAGAACGAATATATTTGCACGACTTTAAATTGCGTTAAAGGAAGTATTTAAAACAAGTGAAAAAAAACAACAAATTTCTCCATTTAAATTACAATCGACTTGAGCTGCTATCTAGTTAAATATATTAATAAATAGAAATAAGTAGCAAGTGGAGAATTTTTTTTTCTCTTCTACGTGACTTATTTCTTAATTCCTTATTTCATTATTATTCATCCACACATTAATCTTCTTCTTCTTTCTTTCTTTCAATGCCTTATTGGCATGAAGTAATTGCAAGTAATTTAACATGTGTAGAAAATTTTAAAAACTCTTTCGTTTTTATTGGAAGCTTTACTTCTTACCTAAAATCATGAATCTCATGAATTTTGAATGGGGTTTCGATTTTTTTTTGTTCATTTTTGAAGCTATTCTGTGCTGAAATGCTTTATAGATGCGTATGGGGTCGTTCACAAATGACGTTTAGGATTTAAAGTAGTGGAGGGGGTGTGTGGGGGGGGGGGAGAGAGTTGTGTGACACTAAGTAGAAATAATTTTTCTATGTATTAGAAACTAGTGACAGTGAGGGTGGGGTCTAAAAATTGCAGATAGACATGATAGACATCATGAGATGCATGATATACATCATTTTTGAACAACCCCTATTATAAAATTTATTTTTAATCTCCAATAGAGAATACCTAATTCAAAGTGATATTGTATAATAGAACTGCGATGAATTAATGACTTTCAAATGCCATTTTGAGGATTATGGTCTTAATTCTCATGAGAACGCTAAGTTTGACCGTCAAAACTTTCAACTGATGAAGCACTTCTACCAATTTCCGTCAATTCAAAAAATCTGCACCACCTATACCTTAGAAAATTTTAGGATAAGCTTCAATTTTGACGCTACAGCTATAATGAACAATATAAGTCACTTATGGACGATCTGATCCAAAATTTGCATATTCTAAATCGTTAAAAAAAATAGACGCGTGTCAGGGCTAAAGTGTCTGAACAGAGTAGAATCTGGGGTATCGAACCATATTTAGACGAATCTAAGATCGCGTGTAGGCGATCTAGGAGAGTAAGGCACTTTGACCAAGTGGTTAGTCAATACAACAGAAATCTGTTTCACTCTTTTTGTGAGTAATAAGTCAACCATTACATAAAGTGCTATCGATATGACAAGGATTTACAGCATATTTCACGAAATTGCGTAGCCAGAATTTTTTTAAAAAGGTAGCTGAAAGCTCCCCCCCCCCTGGTTACGCTCTTTGTCATAGGTAAACAGAAGCTCTACACAACAAAATGCAAAATAGATCATCATATGGTACAAAATGAGAAGATACAGGTCACATGATTTTTAATAGAAACTAGAACAGCTGCGACAAGATGACTGCCACGTTTAGTCTCAAAAATAACTTCATAAAATGATATTCAGTAGCATGATTTGCACAAATCTTTAAAAATAACTGAAATGTCAACTGAATTTTGCCGACAACTATAGATAGAAAAAATTATTAATCGACGATGTCTAATAAATAGTCAGAAATGAAATTACTGGCTACATTGTTGTATTTAAATGAGATAAATAGAAAATGAATGAAAAAAAATTTCACTTCTTCAATTTGTGTGTCAAAATGAATTGTATTCTCAGCTGCTTTTTAAATGCAGTTTTAAAGAGCATTTTAGAAAAGATGTTAGACAATAATGTAGGATGATGGCAATTATATTTCTCGGCAGTGGAATCGAGGAAAATAAAACGTAATAAATTATTTCCGATAGATGTAAAATGAAAGTGATTTGTATAATTGAATTTTGTTTAAGGTAGGTCTGAACGAAGCAGCAGAAAAAAAGTGGAATTACTATTGCCTTCCATTATAACATCCGATAATTTTTACGTACATTTTTCAGCGCATTTTATGAGCTTCAGTTCATATTTATTCCCAATTTGTCTGATCTCGTAACTATTTTCCGAGAGTCGTGCATGCTGACACCCTGAAAGCTTCCCAGTAGCGTAGACAGGGGGGTGGGTGGGTGGATCTCCACCCCCCCCCCCCTCCAAAAAAAATTATTTAAAATTGCTCCCCCCAACCTCCAAAAATTCTGGTTACACAACTGGAGCTTCCATATATGGAGTAAAAGAATTTTTGAACTGGATAGTTCCTTTCCCATTGAAGATGACTGCTGTGTACAGTTTTCATTATAAAATTCAGGCTTGTAGGTTCTGTAACTTGCTCCTGAGTATGAAATTGACGACATTTGGAAATTCTAATGGACAATCACTTGAAATCGGTCACCGACAGGGTAGCTAGGAATAAAGCCAGCTTCAGATGAAATCTAAGATAGGTCATGGATCACAGGATTGGTACGGCCAACGAATCAAGCAAGTACAATTGACTCTGATGAAATTGAGACTTAGTTTAACCAAAAGCTTGAATTCGATATTAATGTACCCCGACTCTACGAATGAAAACTGCGCTTTAGTGCTGCACAAATGCGAACGCAATTTACTATTTTTTGTTTTATTATTCGACATGCAATTCACAGTCAGAATATTCAAAATATGATTGCATTACAGCCAAGAATGAATAAATTAAAGTTACTGACCATTATTCAATCGTCATTGCGTTGTCATTGCATCATTTGAAGGAGATTAAACAATAAAAAGAAGTCTAAAAAATATTTACAGTTGTCTTCGTCACGAACTCTCGACAGTTCTTATGCAGAATTTTATTACATGCATGAATTTTTCTTGCAAATCATCTGATCGGAATGATTAATCGCTTAGCGTCAAAATGAGAAATTTCTTTGTATGTAAAATGTGCAGCTCAGACGAGAACAGAAAACAAAAGAAAAAAGATAAAAAAACGCGAAATCATCTCCAATTTAAATGCAATTTACAGTTTATTCATTTTTGGCCAAAAGTTCGTTGATCTCTCTCGGAGAATCACTCACTTATTGTTTCGAGAATACTGTGTAGTTATGCGGTAGTTTTATGAGCTGTACACAAAAAAAAGCAAATTATTGATCAAAGATTTTTTAAAAAATTAAGGTCACTAGAATTGCTTTTGCTTGCTAACGAACAAGCACACTTTAGGGTCGTTGACATCGCAATCAATGAAATGTTCTACAAGTCTAAAATCCATAAAAAAAATACATTTCATTCATCTCAAATTGTTCCAAATGAGTAGCGGGGGTACACACGAAAAAACATTGTGTGATGCTGCTGATATAATCAACAGGTCGTTCACATCTCTCACAAAAAAAAGGAAATTCCATTATTGATCGTAACGTCTTTCTGACTCATTTCTTTCCCTATTCCTTCTTTTCTCTACTTTGTCCATCACTTCTTTCACTTACTCCGAAATGCAGTTGATTACTCAATCATGCATTGCAATGTAAAACTAATAGGAAAGCAGTTTAATAATAATAATGTGATGAAAGAAGTTGAATGAACTGGAAAATGTATGTATATTGAATAACATTTAATAGAGGACGAGCGCGTGCTTTATTATCTATAAATTGCTGACTGACCTAGATACTGTTGAGTCTATACTATTGTAGTTATTGAACTTTCATGTTTGTATGTTTTATTAATTGATGGAAAAATCGTTCAACAAGAATATGATTATGTGCAAAAAATGTCACGAGTTCTTTTTAAAAAACTATTTTATTTAAAAGTAAATAGAGGCGAGGCGAAAATTATTTGCTGTCGCGCAAATACTTATTACACATGTTTAACAAGTTCCATGCAGCTTAATTATTTTACAATAGCTTTTGAAGAAAAGAGAGACGGATTTTTTTTATTAAGCGACGAAGCTTTGCAAATATTGAAAAGCAAATAGAGCTGTTTATTATGAACTGTGTGCTGTGGCACACTTGAATGCCGTGAAAAATTTCAGGTTTTTTTCTTGCTAACACTCTTTTTGTAGAAGGTCGTGCATTTCTGTTTAGAGGATTCCTTGCAGGGAAGATTTTCATATACTCATAAAAAAGATTTAACAAATTATTTTAAATTTGTTTGACAAAAATTAAAAACAATTTTTAAAAAAATTAGAAACTTAAAAATTTTTTTAAATATTTTGAAAATTTTTAATTTTTAAAAATATATTCTGAAAAAAAATTTGTTTGAACTGAGAATAAGCCCAGCAGTTTTAATCACTTATTCACTGAACAATCTTAAATAACATGGCAATTTTTCGATAAAGGTATATGAAAAAAATTAATAAATCACCATTTAAAATTTTAAGTTTTTAAAAATAGTTTTATTTTTGAATATTTTTAAATATTAAAAATTTTATTTAAAATCTGGTTCGGTGATAAATAAAAATAAATATTTTAATTTTCTAAGGTTCAAAAAATTCAAAAATTTTAATTTTTTTTCTCCCAAAATTTAAGATTTCTTCTCCACAAATTTAATTTTTTTTTTCTTTAAAAATTTTAATTTTTTTTCTTTAAAAATTTTAATTTTTTTTCTTCAAAAATTTTAATTTTTTTCTTCAAAAATTTAAATTTTTTTTCTCCAAAAATTTAATTTTTTTCCTTCAAAAATTTTAATTTTTTTTCTTCAAAAATTTTAATTTTTTTCTTCAAAAATTTTAATTTTTTTTTCTTCAAAAATTTTAATTTTTTTTCTTCAAAAGTTTTAATTTTTTCTCTAAAAATCTAATTTTTAAGTTTAAAAATATTTATTAAATCTTTTTTATCAGTCATTAATACACCTGATTTTTAAAGATGCAATATTGTAAAGTGCGCCGCTGATAAAAATAGTTTAGAAAACACTGAAACAGACAAATAAGTACAAGAAAAAAATAATACTTACATAAACGTATACGATAATGCAATTTCAATAACGATAATTTGACTAAATTATGTATCACAGTATATAGCATATTTATTGCAGCTAATTCTTACTTTATAATTAACGCTGATTAACCTGAAAGATAAAATACATTAGCAGGTGATTTATATTAAATGGATAATTATAAATATTTTTTATATAGATGTTGTGTAAAACATTCAGTTTAGTGTAGTCTTTTTGGTTATTAATGCATGATATTTCCGCATTTTTGGGATGCTTTTGTATTTTTCGTAAACATGAAGCAGTTTTGCCAAGCAATTTAATTTTATCATTTTTTAAAGCACTGCAGCGTCATTTTTGTTGAATTATAAATAGATAAAAATTAAAATTAATCAGAATTAAACGCAATATATTTTAAAACTGTTTCTAAGAGCCAAATCCAGTATATCTTAATCATAGTCCCAGTGGTGTATACAGAAATTTTTTAGGGATCCAAAAACAATTTCTTTCTTATGCTCATGGTTTTGTACCAGTTGCTAAATCTAACGATACATGAATGATTAGTTAACTAATTAGAGCTTCGGAAATTCCCATATAAAATTTTTTTCAAGGGGGTACCCCATCGGACACCCCCTTGGGTACATCCATACTTAGTCCGTGACAATTTTGAAGATAATTTCCATCGGCTGACTCCCAATCTCCCTTCCTGGCTACACCCCTGGACTGAGATAAAAAATGAAAGTCTCAAACGAGCAACTGCATTTAAATTAAGTCCAGTTTTGTTTATGGTCTGCATAAATGCCCAAATATTGAATCAAAACCTTAAATTCAGATATGTCGATATCAACATTGCATCAATTTCTAATTCATGCATAACTCTAAAATTAGAAATCAATAGAAACTCAATCATCAAATGCCTCAACATATTTCCAAAATCACATGGAAATTTTCTATTGTTGCATTCACAACATAAATATGTGGCTACAAATTCCAATGAAAATAGCTTCGTTACTTCACAGTTGCCATGTGATTGTTTATCATTTATTGTGTTATTAATAGAATTACTATACATGGAAAATATTTTGATGCCCTACATATTCCTGTCGTGTATGTATAAACATTTCCTTCCGACTTCCTTCTTTGTATCACTTGCTATACAGCATGAAATTAACCTCCCAACCAAGTTACCCACAAAATATTTAGAACGTAAATTTAAGGATCTCAATTCACTACGTTAAAACATCATCAAAGCTATTTTACATGTGAAATAGTATCCTACATTTTTTTGTGTGCAGTACAATGAACTACAATTTTATGCTCTACATTTTCTCTTTGTTCTTTTCCATTTCTCTTTCATATATGTATTTAAAAGGATATCAAATGGAATCAACATTTCCTTTATGAATGAAATTGAAGAAGAAAGTAAGTAGAGTAAGTTGTGTACAGCATGGACGGTGTTAAGTAATGTCACAAAATTTGGAATTTTTCTGTGAGACTTTTCCATGTTTAAATATGAATGTTGCCATAACGACGACAGGGTTATTGATCTAATATGGTTGGAAAAGCCTCATTTTCCATATTCAAATAGTTCATTTCGTTCAGTCGCGGTCTGTATTTTGATCCTTAAACGTGTGTCGAACGGCTTTTTCTGTTGGTCGAGTGAGAGAACCAGAGAACTTAATTCTAGATATTTTTCTTTCCTTTATTAAATTAAAGCATAGGAAAAAATATTGACAGCTTGATAAATTAATTTTAAGGGCGTATCTAATAAAGATGATCATTAAAGATCACAAGGATAGCATTAATCGTGAACTTTCGCTTGTGGAACAAAAGAAAATACAGTGGGCAAAAGAGCGAGGTATGAGGAATTGCAGTATGTGGATATTTTATTTTTTATGTCGTAGACATAGACATAAATAATTAATTTATACATTAGTCTAGTTTTTAAAAACATAAAAAAGCATTAAAAAAAGTTTTTCAATTACAGAGGAAATGGCAAAGCTAGAACAATATCACTCGAAATTGGCATCGAAATATGAACGGAATACGATACGGTATTGACACAAAAATCACTTTTACCTACACTAAATGTTCTGTGGAAAAAAGAAATGGTTTAATTTTTATGCAAATTTCTTTTCTCTCCATTTCGGAATATCATACAGCACGCAACTTATCACAAATACTGAAATAGTTCATCAAAATAATAATTTTCATCAGAAAAATTTCAACATGCGACGGATAAGAAGTCCCAGTCTTCCACCCATTGAGCGATATGATAAAGGAATGACACGGTAAGTGGCATTAAGGTAGGAGGTATCTCTAGACATTTTGGGTGGAGGGGGGTCAGGTGTGTTCTATGAAAGTGTGTGTAGGGAGAAGGGTTGGATCAGGGGCATATCCAGGAGGGTTTCGTGGTCAACCCTGCCTATTTTTTGAAAACCAATACTCAGGGGTGTATTCAAGGGGGGTTTGGCGGGTCAACACCCCATTTTTAAAGAAAAATTTCAATTTTCTAGGGTTTTTTAGGAAAAAATTTCCAAAACCCTGTTCATGCATAAAACTCCCCTAAATTTTCCCGTTCATACAGAAGAAAATCAACCCCCACCCCGCTAGAAAAATTTCTGGATACGCCCAATACTAGTTTAAAACAAAGATCATAATTGTTGGAAGAGATTTCCAAAAACAGTCATGATTTGAATAATCCCTCTCAAAAAACATCCTGGATACGCCTCTGAATCCACTTACAAGACAGGTACCTCATATCCCTTCCTTTCTTATCGTACAAATTAACTTTAAAGCTAGACACCGTCTGATAATTACCAATACCTTTCATAACTTCTTCATCTAGTTAAATTTGATTTTATAGACAGTTACTAGGGTACACCCCCTACCTCACAATAGCTAAAGATACACCATAAGATGCCTGTCGTGTATACAGCTACGTCCCTGAACTAGAGCAGTTGAAAGTGTGTTTTTCAATATAAAGCTAGACTTTTGCGAGACTTGAAGAAAAAGCAATTTTTACATTGATTTATGTTTGCGTGATTTTCACTAATGCAGGGATTCTTAAATAATATCGTTCATTGGGTTGTGAACTAATAAAAAGTATTAGAATATCAAGGATTTGCCGCCACACTGTGACCTTAGAAAATATATTTTACATCACAAAATTATTCCTTTCGACAGAAAAAAGAAATCCACGGGAAATACTTTCTTTTCTTCGTCCTTCAATTTTACCTCAAAAAATTACCATAAATCCTTTCTAATAATAAGTCACAAAAGAATAAAACCTTAATGCAAAAGTTGCCCTCTAACTTTTAATTTATGTTTTCATAGTCAAGGCAGTAACAACTCAGATCAATCATCAGGATATTTGAGTGGAAGCGGCGGATCTTCTTTGCCACCAAATGCTCACACGCTAGGAGCACAAAATCAATATGAATTTAATTATGGTGAAACGCACTTTGATACAGTTGGCAATAACTCACAAAATCCTCAAAAACATTATTCTATGACGTCATCAGTCAACGAGTATCCTTCCTCATCAAATAATGAGCGTGAAGTGGAATTTGATGTCGTTCAAAAGTGAGTGTGAACAATTTGCTCTAAAAACCCTGTTTCTATACTTTATGTAAATACGAAAAAAACTCGTTCATATTTTATTATAGATTTTATGTCTATTTATTTATTTTTGCACCGAGAAACAATTTTTTTATTTTTGTATTTATATTTTATGTTATAGTAATTGGGTTAAAATTGATTGATTTTTTCGTATTATTATTTTTTGTTGTTGCTGCTAAAATTAATCCAGTCTTTTGGGGCTGTTTATTAAGGGGTCATTCACTAATTACGTTTGGTTTTTAGGAAAGGGGGTTTTGAGATTTTGTAGCAAGGGAGGGGGGATATGGTGCAATATTGGGAATTGGAATGGATACATTTACTTTAATACATTTTTATTTCAGACCAATTGGAACGCCATCGTCGGAATCATCGGTAACAAGTCAAGATATATTCTCCGTGTCTTCGTATGCAAATTCATCGACAATTGACTCGTCAATAAATTATCAGAAATCACGTGAAGGCAGGGCCAAATGGGGTTCATATCTCTTTGATTCATTTGCAAAGGATAATAATGGAAGGAGCTCCCGAAATACGAATGGTCCGGTGTGGTTAGAGAAGAGCTTAAGTGAGGCGCGTGATAGTGAAGAGGAAACAATGTCAATTAGTGTTCATTCAGTCTCATCCTTTTTGCGTGGTCAAAATGCTCCAGTTGATGCTTTCATACTGGCTGAGCGCGAGTCAAAGCGTCGTAAGGCAATGGAACTGCAGCAAGCTATAAAGGAACAATTAGAAGAACGTGAGAAAATAAAGAAATTGGAAAGAGAAAGGCAGTGGCAGCAAGAGAAATTAGAAGAGGAAAGGCTAGCAAGACAAATGGACATGGAGAAGTTGCGTTTGGAGAAAGAACAGAAATTTCAAAATGAGAAATTAGAAAATGAGCGAAGGAAGGAAGAAACAATGAAAAAAGCACTCGAGAAAGCAGCTCTCGAGGCACAGATGGAACGTGATAGAAAGAGAAGGGAGAAAGCTCTTGCCCTACAAAGTTCGTTAGACGAAACTATAAGCATACAGAAAATAGGTGAAAGAACTGAAATTTATATTGAAGGATTTCAAAAGCCATTGACTACTGCCGTGGATACGACCAAGGAAGCCCCAGTTAAGGACGAAAACAATAACAACAGCAATGAAAAAGCTGATGAACGTGAGAGTACGCCAACGAAGAGCATTAGTAATGACCAATCAGATAATAATACTAATAATGATAACGATGAAGACGAGGATGATGGAGAAACAATTTTGATTGGAACTCCAATAAAGCTAAAGAAGAAGAATTTGGAGACATTAAGACGAAAGTTTAATAAGCGTCAACAAAGCACGGAGAACGATGTCAAGACGAGTGACGAAGAAATGTCTACGCCAAAAACAATCAAGTCAACTGAAAGTGTGAATAACGAGAAGAACACAACAAAGTCTACGGCAAAATCGATTTCTGATTTGGAAGGAATTGCTTTTGTTTTACAGACAATGCCATTAGTACCATTCGTTCCGCTAACTAATGAAATGTTCGGCTTCAATCAACTAAACAATTTAGCTCTCTTAATGGCCACCCAAAATCGTTTAAGTAGTCCTAATGTCATGCTTCCCATCATTTCCCATCGCGATATTTCAACACCATCATCAAACGACAAGTTGGATTTGAGCCAATTCATAGTTCCACAACAAAATAATCCATCAACAATTACGCTTCAAATTCAACAAGTCGATAACACAAGACAGGATAAAATAATATCCATTCCACCGACGCCTGATCTAAATAATAATAATAATGGACATCATCCTTCATTCGAGAATTCAAAGTCACAAGAGATACAATTGAATGAGTCATTGACTAGAAGTGCTCAACAGGTCGCTCATGAAAGTTTCAAAACATCGATACCAAACACGCCACCAATTCAAACTTGTTCTACTCCATCAATTCCGCATGATGGGACATTCACGAAAGAAGAATCATCTTTTTCATGTCATGACGCATGCACATCCACTATCAATGAGAATAACAACTGTTATTCGATGAAGAAGAATGAATTTAAGATATTAACGCCACAAAAATATCGAGTCACATTACCAGCAGCCAACAATAATGAAGCCTCAAAAACTGTCGCAACACAAACTGATTCATTTCTATTCTGTGAATTTTGTTCACATCAATATCATAATATTCATCGATGTTCACACTCGACAATTGATAATAGCATTTTAACTGCCAATAGTAACAATATGAACAGCAGCAGCAATAGCAATAATGTCCAGAATGACATTATGAAGCCAAAAGAAAAGAAATCTGAAGAAAGACCAAAATGGGGCGTTAGGAATCCGCCGATAAAATACCTTAAAGCAAGTGAACGTGACCCTTTCTATGGAAAGAGTAGAAAGAAGAGATATCTAAAGAAAGCAGCAAGCGAGAGCGAAAAGAATGATGATTCATGCACTTATAAGGATTGTCCGTTAGTTAAAAGTCCGTTGCTCTCAAGACGTTGCAACAAGTTGCAAAATAGGGAAAATTTATGCTCGAATTTATTGCCAATTAAAACTGATCGCTTCGGTAGGATTTGTTTAGCCGACGAGCAGAACTTTATTATGAAAGAGGCAATGAAGAGAGTGCCTTACTACACATCAGACACTGAAAGTTCCATTGACATTAAGCAGAGAAGCTTCTTCCTGCCCAAAGCTAATGATTTTCAAGACATTTTTGTTGACTAATATTAGTAGTTATGTTAGATATTTGATGACGAATGAATGTTAAGCAGTTAAACCTGTCACTTAATGACTTTGCTTCTTTTTTTGTTTGTTGAATTTTACATTCAAGATCGTTCTTTATATCTGATTGATCTCATTTATTATTGAGCTATAGTGTAAATTGTATATTTTAAAGTAGAAACAGAAAAGGATAGAAGATCAAAGAGCAACGAGTTACGCCGTCACTTGAAAACCATATTGCAACAATGGATTGATAAGAATTTTATCTTGGCAAAATGTTCAATATAACGAAATGATTTACAAAAGTATTTGTTGGAAGCATTTATGCGTAATAAAATGAAGTTATACTCACATTTAAATGTATTTAATCTTCTTTAATTTTCCTTTTATCGACAATGTAGTATTTAATAAAAACAAGAACAATAGAAATCAGAAAAATGAACAAAAAAACTTTATAATTTTCAACAAAAATAACAAATATTTCACCGAATGTCTCTTCTTGATTACTACAACAATCTTTCATGATAAATAACTAAACAAATAACTGGATATAAATTAATTAAATTTTTATTGCACAAAGTTTTTTGTTTTGTTTTTAGCAAGTTTAACGAACGAATAATTTTGTTAAGCGTCCGTCTGTCTAAAATTCTCATCCTTCGTTTTAATCTACGTAATTTTTGACAAAACCTATAGTTTATGATCTCATCATCTATATCACCAAGTGATTTGCCTATTGATTGGTTCCTTCTCTAGTTATAGCTAAATAAGTTTAAATTTTTACATGATTTAACGGTTTTTTGAAATTTGAACTCACAGAAAATCTTCACAGCATTCATAGTTTCAGCCCCTCGAGAAAAAAATAAACAAATTCAAATTTCTTAAAATTATTAATTACAGCGATTGTACAGCATATTAATTAATTTAAATAGTCAATACAGAACCACGTTAACACATACAAAATGGCTTTAGCTATGCAAAAGAGAAATAACGTAAGTAAATAATGAGAATTCAACAATTATTTATTTTTTCATCCAATAACTTTAATTAATCTACATTATACTTGTTATCTATATAGGTAAGACTTCCTCCAGAAGTCAACAGAATCCTTTATGTCAGAAATCTTCCATATAAAATAACCAGCGATGAAATGTACGATATTTTTGGAAAGTATGGAGCAATTAGACAAATTCGAGTTGGGAACACGCCAGAAACAAAAGGAACCGCATTCGTAGTCTATGAAGACATCTGTAAGTAATATATATCCTTACTAACTGCATAATATTAATAAATTGTTCATTTAATTATAGGGGATGCTAAAAATGCCTGCGATCATCTTTCTGGATTCAACGTTTGTAATCGATATCTCATTGTGCTGTATTATCAAGCAACAAAGGCATTTAAGCAGCAAGATTTGAATGCAAAGCAGGAAGAACTAGAGAAGATGAAATCAAAATACAACATAAACTCTGAAGATTTACGAAAGTGAATGAATTAAAGCATAAGTTTTATTCTTAAGGAATCTTAATAAATTTTAACATTTTTAAATAATCTTAAATCTCGATTGTTTCAATGAATCCGCATGATGTTTGTGGATCAAAGAAAAAGTAGTTGTAATGAGGTGCATCCTTTTGTGAGACTGTCTTGATGACTTCCTGAGCAACAGAACCGCCGAGAATAGCTGAACTTGGTGAAATCTGTCCAAAAACATGCTCAAAGTATGCGTCTGGAATCAAATTGTCGTCCGCCATTGAATCTCTTATAGCCAACAATTTCTTAATATCTTCATCTCGATGAGCAGGCAATGGATCACGATTTTCGTCTTCACGGAACTTTTGCATGATCTTCATAACAATATAAGCAGGTCCAGTCTTCTTCATGCGTTTTGTAAAATATTGAGACTTGAAATCAAAGTTTAACGTCGATTCCAATGATGGGAAGTTAAGTGTACGTTTTGTTGAGTGCTTAATTGGTTCTGTCTTGACCTTTTCATGAGGCTTTGAGATTACTTTATGCTTAATGATGTCCTCGGCAAATTCATGCTCCTGTAAGTCAGCAAAACTGAATCCAAACATTCCCCACATATCAGCAGCAAAGAACTTGATGTTATTTTTACGACATATATTGTCAATGCGTATTTGTTCAGTCATGCTTGCCTCAGTTATAACAATAACATCAAATTTCTTGAAGAATTCTTCATCTTTATCCTCCAAGTTTCCTGTATCTGCTGCCAATTCAACCATTGGATTTAATGCCTGTGCTCTTAACAAGCTTACTTCTGCACGGTACTTTCCTTCTTCTGTTGTTGGAATGAAAAATTGCGAAGCAAAATCCAGTTTAGAGACTTTTGCTGAATCCAAGAATGTTACAGACTTTAATCCAGCCAAGATTATATTCTTAGCTATTTCTGCTCCTAAGCCATTTAATCCAGCAAGTAAGATTTTCGAGTTTCTTAATCTGTAATTAAAATGAAGATTTTATTTCATGATTCTCAATATTTTTTCTGGATCTTACTTTTTCTGATTTTCTAAGCCCCACAAGCGGATTTGTCGATCATATAATTCAGCTTCTTCTGCTGTAAGCTCATGAATAACGTTCTCAACCATTTTTTCTTATTTTTAAGCACTGTTTTCTAGTATAATTAATAAAATTGCAAAATTTAGTGAAATTAGTCGGCTTTTTAAGCTACACGCAGGGACCAAAACTACGCTATGCAACTATGATCTAGATTTGAAAATTTTGTTCAAAAATTAACGGTTTTAGTGTCTGTTGGAAAATTTGAATAAAAATAAATTTAGAAATTTGAAAAAGCAGTAAATTTGATAGAAAACGCGTGTTGAACTGCATGGTGATAAATAAAACACAGCGAAAATGAATTTTTGAACAATATTTTCAAATCTAGATCACAGTGTGTGCGGGAAATTTCAAAATTATTATTTTCACCACAAAAACGGTCAGCATGATCGTGGTGAGTTTTTCTCAAAAAAGTATTGAAAATATTGTCGCTCTCCACAAACGTTTCAGTTTCAAATCAACCATTAAACTGTGCACACTTAGCATTTTCTTTGTTGTGTAGAGTAAGTTTATATTTTCGCGACTGTTTTCTTTATGCGCATCTAATCTTATCTTTTTACACTCATAAATTAACTTGTTCATGCATTGAATATCTCTCTTGGTAAAGGTCAGTCACGGTTCTGAGGTGTGTAAATGTCACCTTATATTAATAGAAGTGATTACAAAAGTGAATAGTTCTTTAATTCGTAAGAATAGCGACCGAGTAAACTTCAAAATTGGAAGTTTATAAATTGGCATTCTTCTGTAGAATAAACAAAAAAAAAGCGACTTAAATAGAAAAACTACAGTGATGTAATATATTTTTCGTGTTGTGCTTTAATATACATTGCGCCCACCTACGAGCTCATTCATGAGGTGCAAAAAAACTTATGGTGTTCAAACAGAAGGAAAAAGAAGAAAAAATATCCAAATTGACAGTGTTGACTTTTTAAATTTATATGTATGGCCACTGATTAGTAGGAATAGAATCTTAATTTAAGGCATGCGAATGCAGGCATAAGACGGACAGAATAATTTTATTACTTCCAATGAAAATAAAAGTTTAATCATCGTTAATGCAGTCAGTAGCTGACTGAACATACTAATTTAAAGTGATGATGTGCAACAATAGACTCATTTGTAGTCAAATTGGGAATGATGATTTGTTAAATGGACTATGAAAATTATCTACGTGGTTTCTCCTCGTTTATTGCACTCGCACATTCGCAACGTAAGAAAGGAAACTTTTCATTTCCTTTAGGAATAGTTGCTGTTGACTAAAATGTCAATATGGAATTGACTTGATAAGTTGATTGAGATAGTTTTGTAGGTGGATTTTTGAGCGCATTTTTAAAGGTTAAATAACAAGATTCAGGGGCGTACCAAGAATTTTTTAAGGGGTATCCAAAATAAAATTTTCAGATAAATTTTTCCTTTTAAAAATTTTTACGAGGGGGGTTTGGACCCCATCAGACCCCCCCCCCTTTTAGGTACCCCCATGACAAGACTAGAGACTTTATTAACAGCTCTGTGGGTTCAGAGGAGGGGGTCTAAATTCCCATTTTTTGATATTCCTAATTGTGATCCAAGCAGGCATTTGACAAATTGATGATCTGGCAAACCCTCATACAAGTTTAAAGCCTTTAAGTCTAATACACTTTTAAGCTTGAATTTTTTTTATTGTTTTGCATTATTCAGCAATATTTTTGATTCATCCTTAATCTCCCCGCACATCTGATGTCATAAATATTTTTATGACTTGAACCATCTTTTTATAGCGAAAATAATGAATATTTTTTCCGTAAATTCATAAAGAATTTTGACGGAAATTAAACTGATTAATCGATGCAGTGACTAATAACAATATTATCGATATTTCAAGCACTTAAGAATAAAAGGCGACACAAAGGCAAAATGAGAATTTATAACATTTCAAAATGGGCTAAAAAAATCACGGAATGGAATTGGAAAAATGAGTTCACAGTGAGTGACTAAAGAAATATATGGATTTAAAAAGCCAAATAAGGAAAGCAAGTTTCTTCTCTTGTGGTTAGAGCTCTTCATATGCCTGGAAAAAATTGAATAGTCTTCTAGCTGTTGATTCAGACACTTAAGCGCATAAAGTTTTGTCATTAATCGTTTTTTTGTTTTAATTTTCAACGGTTTTGTAAAATTCAAATTTTTAACGGTTTTTTTAAATTTAAATTTTTAACGGTTTTGTAAAATTCAAATTTTTAACGGTTTTTTTTGAAATTCAAATATTTAACGTTTGTTAAAATTTACATTTTTAACGAATTTTCAACAAGTCGATCAAAATGTATCATCATGCTGCTTCTTTCCTTAAAAAAACCGTTAAAAAACAAAATAGAATTGTAAAAGCATTTACGTTGAACAGAAGAGTTCATTGTAATAAAAGACTGAGTGACTTGATACTTGATACTCAAGATTCCTTCTCTCCATTGTGGCTTTTTTTAATGCTGCCAATAATTTGAAGCGCGGTTAAGGCATAAAAAAATATTATTTATATTGACAGCAGAAGCCCAAGAAAGATCGAAGATCACCGCGAGAAATTAGAGATAAAAATGAATGCTTGAACTAAGCAAGGATTTCGTACACTTGAAAATATAATTCGACCTTGCTTACATCTTATAAGCTAGCTCTTGAACGTTGTGTCATGAATCATAAAATTTGTTTAAAAAAGATGTTTTTTAATGAAGAGAAAAATTTTTTCTTTTCTTTTTTAAAACCGCGCGAGAGAAAAAAATAAGAAGTACAAAATGAATTTGAGATATTGTGTGCGATGCCAAAGGAGAAACAAAAATTAATAATGACGCAAAATGCTAAAAATAATCGTATGGAAAATGAAAAAAAAATGAAAAAAATATTTTTATGAAGGTTGAAAAATCTATTGAGATGAAAAGCTCTGGAATTTCTGGATTATTTTGCGCATGAATGCGATCTTCATTACAAACGTTTAAGGCAATGTTTTCCGTTCATCAAAAAAGAGATCGTTCGTGATGAATAAATAATGAAAATGAAAATAACAAAATATAAAAACTGGTTTCAGAATAATCAGAAATTTTTAGAATGTGCAAAATAAAAATCATACTGTGGCAATCAAGAACGACGAGAGAAGATGAATGTCAAAAAAGATATAAAAATATTGCATCATTGACAGAATCTTAAATTTTCCTATTAACATGTGCGCCGGGGACGGAGAGGTTAATCATTTTGAGGTGTCATTTGTGCTACTTAAAGTTTATAACAAACAAATGTGCGACATTCACAACATGTATTAATTTATTGTATGAACAATTGAGAGCAGCGGCTGTGGATGTATGTGTCTTTAAGTAAATTTTCTCTACAAACAGTTGAGTTTTTTTCTCTAAAGGCAATAGGCGATTAACCTTGACATCAAAAAAATCCGAAACTATTTTAGAAAATATTATAAATTTATAAATATGGAGTTTGCAATTATTCTATTGAATGTTAGTTAGTGTATCTAGCAGGGGGTGTATCTAGAATTTCAAGTTTCTCGATTGAGTGGGGGCAGAGACTTAACCAAAAATGATGTCTAAAAATAATGAAATATCGAAGCTCTGTTTCAATATATTGTTAGCGTTATGGGTGTAGCTCTCAATAGCCAGGGGATCCAAGGGGGTCTCCACCTCCTCGAAATTGAAATTTTATGTGGAAGATATTTTTGACGTTTTCTAATTCCAAAATTTCTGGCTTCTCCCCTAGTTAGAGTTAGGAAAAAGACAAATCAACGACCTGTACAAAAAAAATTTATCCGTTGTTCCCCCTTTCGTCTTGAATTAGAGTCTCACCCACCCCCAAAACGTCATCACACCCTAGGGTCGTTCGCTTTTTTAGGGGGTAGGGGGTCTGAGATTTTGTAATAGGCTAAACGAACGAATTTTTTTTCGTTCAAAATTTGTAACGAGGGGGGAGGGGGATCTAAAAAGACGCTGTTTTTCGTAACCTAACGACCCTCTAGCAAATTTAAAAAAACCGTTAGGGGTCATTCACTTATGACGTCCATGATTTAGAGGAGGGTCTGAGATTTTGTGACACTTTATATTAAATAAATTTTTTTGAATTTAAAATTTGTGACAAGGGGGTTCTAAAAATCCCATTTTTTGATAGACGTCATAAGTGAATGACCCCTTAGGATAGAAGCTGTTGGTCTGCCTTAGACCAGTGTTCCTCAAATCTACAACTTGAGGTACACTAATCACCATTTTGAAAATTTTTCAGATTATTCTGTTAAGCTCTCACGGCACACAGATTGAGAACCACTGATCTAAGCAAAAAATTGATGGAAATAGCAGAGTAGGTGGCTAGGTACCTGTGACTATGTACTTACTTAACCTAGATTTTGCATAAATCTTGCTTAGTCATTGGTAAATCTTAAACAATGACATAATGAAAATGAACGTAAGAAAAATCTAATATTGTTTGAAGCAGGAACATTTTCTATGCCTAGTTATTTGCTTAGTTGCAGGCAGTCCCTAGTAATGAACTCTTAAATTTTTCTTTTTAAAAAAAGACCCATCCCTAGATACATCTCAAGTAAATTGATCAGCGATCTGCACCTACGAAATCTTATAATCGTTGAAAAAAGAAACATTTCTGTGGATGTGAAACAGACACACAAAAGAGAATGATTTCTCATCAACAACAAATAAGATTATTATTCACTTGTTGAGCGGCGAAACTGACCGCAGGTTTCTGTTATTATCGTTTTGCTTTTAACGCTCACATTTAAGTGCAATTGAATATATAAAAAAATCCATCTTCCTCCTTTTCTTCTTTCATTTGGAATTTTTATTGTGTGCATTATTGTATATTTCAAAACAAACGGAATGATGAAAGTAGCTGAAAGTCGATACTTGAGAGCATTTTGTTCATTTGAAATTAAGCACAATGATGCCTTCTCAATGATTAAAAATGCCATAAAACAATAATAGAATGGAAATTAATTAATCACACATGTTCGTGTATTCTGAATCGAATTTCTGTACACAAAAGAAGATCATGAGTAGCAAGTATTGCGGTATGGAATTTTTTAAAGAAAAATCTGGCAATTGCCGGTGATTTTTTGATGCATTTTGGTTGGAATTAATTTTCTTCTTTTGTATATTTTTTTTGTAGCTGTCTATTTACTGTTAATGGATGAGTTAGTCATGAGACAACTTCCTGTTTTAAAATAACGTTATTTTTAAATTTAAATTATCTGAACAACAGCCCCTTAGTTGATAAGCACTTTCATAGTTGTTTTTCCCCTTTGTTTACTAAATCATTTGAGACATGAAAGTGCAAATAAGTTAAATAAACATGTTTGCGATTCTAAATTGAAGCACTGA
Organism: Chironomus tentans; assembly: GCA_963573255.1. NCBI lineage: Eukaryota > Metazoa > Arthropoda > Insecta > Diptera > Chironomidae > Chironomus > Chironomus tentans. The sequence continues at coordinate 14,453,049 of OY754303.1, forward strand.
TAGACAAATCTAACATTCAAGTTTGCATATGTCTTGATAACTATTTCGCAGACTTGCTAGAAACCAGTTCTTATTAAGTAGAAAAGCGTAATGATCGATACAAAATTCACAGAAATCTCAACTGCACTGATCTCTACCGACCAGAGTTTCATTGGAATTCAAAACTAAGTAAACATCTCTTAAAGATCAAGCCATAAATCAGTTTACATGATGAAATGAACGCAAAACAGCATGTCTCTGCAAAAATTGTCTCTATTTCCAAGTAAAAACTCTATTACGCAGTCATTCGTCGGAGAAACTAGTTTGAACAGTAGCTTAATTAAAAAATCAGATTCTCTGTTATTAATATTCATTGTGTAATCATCTCGTGTTGTCTTAATACTTAAGATTAAAGAAACATTTTCCTTACTATTCAATCACACGATGCTATGACTTCATTCATTCACTCATTCATTCATGATTTCTATAATGTAATCGTGGAATTCGTAATGAAAAAAAAAACTTTAAAATGCGATTTAAGGAACGCCTACGTGCTGCTTGATCTTTTACTCTTTTTCTTCTACATTTATTTTGGATATGAGAGAAGTAGAAGATGTAGGTATTTTATTAGAAATTTTAGAGATTTTTTTGGCTTTTTTCTTAAAAGTTTTTAAAATTTATTTCTTATGAAAATAGAAATGGAAAAAATATTTCAGGAAATGTGAAGCAACATTACGTTGTTTATGTATTACACAAAGGAAGCGTGCATAAGAGATATTGTGGTAGGCACACATGGCGTTTTTGCGTAATTTATTGGTCGTCGCACTGATTGAGAATTTCTTACGTCTGCCCATATGTGTGTCATGAGATGTTTTTCTCATATAAAGGGGGTCATTTATAGGTGACGACTATTGAAAAAATGGAGTTTGAGAAAAAAAACATAGCTTGAGATCCTCTTGTTACCTTTAATTGGGAATTAACCTATAATTTGCTGGGCGTTAGTGCACTAGCAAGAGGGGTAACTGGATCTACACCACTGCTGGTCATATGGATAAATATCAATCCATAGCCTCCTTATACGCCGTCTGAAGCTGAATCTACCTGTTTTTTGTTGTCAAGATTGGGCACAAACCACCGTTACGACACCGTCAGGGCACCCCTACGTCCTTTTGACCTTTTGCAGTTATAACGTCGACGCAGTGGTGCTAAAGGCTTTATCGCTCGGTAATGTCTCCAAATAACCAATATCAAGTGTTATATTGGGGAATAACCCATTTTCTGACGTATCACCATCCCAAGGATCTGTTTGAACCTAACAACCTCTGAAATTCATAACAGGTAGACGTAATAAGCGAACGATCACCTAAAATGAGATATTTTTTAGCGCCCAATTATATTTTTAGCAGAATGTCTCAATTATGTGGGTTTTCTATCGATGTAAATCTAAAAAGCTGTTTATTTATTTATTTACCGTGCACATGTGTCGGAATAATCTCTCTCATATGGTGAATTTTTCTCTCATCAGACACACAAATATAAATCTAAGTTTCCGAGTAAATTTTCAAGATCAAAAAACATGGGACACATTTCCCATCGAAGGATGAATGTTGCAAAAATATATTAAAATTTCAAGTTTGTACATGAATCACTCATTCAAGCTCGTTCACACGATTCTAATTTTATTAACAAGATTTACTTTCTCACTTTTCATGAGTCCGTCTGCTCGTTTGCTAAATCACGAAAGTTAAACACACATTTTTTTTTGTCTGTGTACATTGTGTGCCGGAAATTCGGCGATCGGCAAACGAAAATATTTTTTTTTGAGCATATTCTTTGCTGAACGGATAAATTAGTACAATAACTATGGCTTAATGGAGCTTGACCTAATTCAATAAAGCAAATAAGTTAAAAGCAGGGGAAAAAATCATTAAAATTCCATACAGAAGTCATCCAAATGCTGTCAATGTAATTAATTACAATAAATTATTATCAACCATGCTTCATAAAAAATAAATCGTGATCAATTGAACACAATGGTTAATGCTTCTTTTATAAACAATTTCAATAAAGAACTAGCAATCACATGCTTAAGCAAATACACCCATTAGAAATTATGTTTGTATCGTATATCTAGTGTCAGCTCTAATGTCGTATAAATTTCCTCGAAAAGCATTTTGTTACGCTGTGCATAGGCAAACAATGACATCAATTTAGACAAAAAAAAATAATATTGAATTTTCTCAAAATGTTTGTTTAATAAAAATAACATCCAAGAAAGTTGGATTGAAGATATACAGAAATTAAAACGCTAAAATCTCAAACTCTACGGAAGATAAATGCACAGTTTACTTTATTGTTTGTTGAAATTTGACTCGGGCTTTATGGTCAGATAAAAATCATTGGATGCTTAAATAAAGAAATAAATAGTCAAATTTCTCAAATGAAATTTCGAGAATTAAGACAATGTAATAAAGCTGATGGCTCATTAGGGTGTCCATTTAACCGATTTTTAAGAATGTTATCTTCAAAATTATTTTTAAAGAGAAAGTAAACTGTGTATTTTTAAATTAGAGGTACTTTTTAACCACAAATTATTCGCAGGTCTCAAAAAATCTTATAAAGTTACCAATTTTAAACCCTCAACCCTTGTTGTGCGCCAGTCTAGGGGATCGTTCACTTATTACGTTCGCTTTTTAGGGGGGAGGGGGGGGGGTTCTGAGATTTTGTAACAGGTCAAACAAAGAAAAAAATTTTTTCTTGGAAAATTTGTAACAAGGGGGGAGGGGGGGTCTAAAATTTCGTTTTTTGCGTAACGTAATAAGTGAACGACCCCTAGAGTATTCGTCTGAAAAGGGCCATAAAAATAATTTTAAAATGCAGGTCGCATCAATAATATTATGAAGGAATACTTAAATTAAGGCGTACTCAAGGTCCGATGGGGTCCTGAACCTACCCCCCCCCCCCCTTGAAACATTTTATATATAGAAATATTTTTTCTATTTAGAAATAGCAACTAGTATGGAACGAAACCTTTAAAATTACCTAAGAGACAAATATATGCTTAGTGCTACTCTGTAGCACTATTATTATGTTCACTAACCACGATAGGGTCCTTGTAGAACATAATATTTATCCCAATTTATCCCAGTAAGCACAAAATGGTACCATTGAGCATCTTCATTGTCTATTATGAACAAAGATCACTTATAGAGGAATTTCATATAACTGAAATGTTCCCTAACATTAAACTGATAGCTAAGGAACGTCAATGTAGTACATATGAAAAATATTTGTTACAAAGGTTGTGAAACTCATACCAAACGTCAATCATATGCTCATGTTATGCTGATATGGAGTAAAGACGAATATAACTATGAAGAACTAAAGATAATTATTTCTCACACGATATCCGAATCCCGATGCTAATCAATACTATTAAGGTGTGATTATGCTCAAAACCAGACTTCATATAAACCTTTTTATGATGAATTAAATTGCTTCTTCGAGTCAATATAAAATACAAGCCCCCAGATGCAAATCAATCAATCAATAACCAGAAAAATAAGAAAATTTCCTAATCCCACAGTGTAAATCACTCAGTTTCCCAATAAAAGAAGATAGAGAGTACAAGAATTAAAGAAATAAACATTTTGAATAGTAATAAAAAAAGTGATAAAGATTTATTTTGTAATTTACAGTAATCGGAAGACGGAATGAGACAGAATAGTATTTTTTTATTAGTTGACCTATGAGTTGATATTCAGTGTGAGGGTTTTATAGCCTTTAGCATACATTTTCTATTTACATTCTTGCTAATTAGGTTGACTGGCGTCATAGATTAGTTCCATTCAAAACTCTTACACATTTTTTTCATTACAGATTGTTTTTCTCTCAAAAGCATACACGAAACGAATATTAAGAGCATTTTTCTTCAATAGTACAAACTAAGTCACTAAAATGGGATCACCAAACCGGTTAAGATCATGTTGTGGATGCTCTAGCTTAAAGACTGGTACTATTATTGCTGGCACATTAGGAATTCTACTGTCGATTGCCACCATTGTCATAATTCTCACAACAAAAATTGATTTTAAGACAATTGTAAGTATTTAGTGCCGTTAATTCCAATTGAGCATATACAATTGTAATTTTCTTTCAATTTCAATAGATTTTCGATGACATTATTCCAAAATCCGTTCTTAAAATAATTTTAATCGTCAATTTGTGCATGACAATCATTCTATCATCATTATTGATCATCGGCGCATTAATCGTGAGTCTTAATTGCTGACAAATTCTTTTATGAATAAATCATAAACAAGAAAACTTTCCACTTTCAGAAAAATCAATATCTCTTTTTACCATGGATCATTTTGGGAATTATGCTGTGTATTGGTCTGTTAGTTGATATCATTTACACGGCAGTTGTTTTCTTTCTGGATAGTAAAGTTGAAGCTGGAATTTTATGGCTTGTTATCGGATTGATTTGTGTCGGTAAGTTAAGTGAATATTAGAGCTGCTTGTTAGGTGCCTGACCTAGATTTAACACAGATACGGCTATCTTTAGGTAGCAAATTCTAGGTCCAGAAACTTTTATTGCCTAGGTCAAGGTGAAACCTAGACAGGGTCCGGTTTCTCAGTATCTCAAGCGATTATTTTTTTTAAATTTAATATTTATTGGCAATTCAATCTTTGAGTCAGTACATAGTTCACAAGTTATACCCTAGGGTAGAGAGGTTTTCAGACCAACATCCTTCTTCTGGGGCCAGTTGCTTGAAATACCCTAGGGTATGCACTACCCCAGGTTTTTAGACCCTCTTCATTCCTCTGCTACTAAATTTCATACGCAAAAACACATATTTTATGTGGCATGTCATGAAACTCCGACCTAAATTTAAGACGTCATTTATGAACGAACCCTTTAAGTCATTAACAACCCCAAGCAAACAGCTCTATCGAATATAATCAATTTATTTACAGTCTAATTAATTAATTTTCTATGCTCTTTTTTTAGTCATATACTTCTACATGTGGGCAGTCGTATTGTCACACTTTTTGCAACTCAAGGAACAGAATGATCGGGGTCGGTATAGCAGAACACCTTATAGAAGATAAACACCGAGTGAAATAAAATTATTAATTTTTTTACTTAACAATTTCTCACTTTAAAAGTAAGAGATTAAAATCAGGAACTTAAGTCTTAAAAGTTTTTTGATATTCATTTATTGGATTTTTGTCAAAAATTTTTTTAAGTCAACAAAATTGATCTTTAAATTTATAAAAAATGCTTCCTTAAACATTGAAGTCTTCGATATTAAGTTGGAATTATATACTTTTTCGGAACAGCAATCTCTTCTTTTAAAATGCAAAATGTTCATTAACTGATAAGTTTAAAAATAATTGTTTACTTTAAATTGTAACTTAGAACTTACTAATGCTTTAATTCATGTTATTTATTTGAGATGAAAATAAATGTATTTTAACAAAAGAAAATATTGTGAATGATTTGTTTCACAGGGCGGATTCAATCACCCCCCCCCCCTTTTTGGAATCCCAAACCCCCCCTAAATTTTCTCGTCCATACAAAAAATTTCAAGCCCCCCTCAAAAAATTTCTGAATACGCCCCTTGATTTGTTTTATTATTACTCATTTAGTAAGTTGGCAGAAACGATTTCCAATTCTTCGCCGTAGTTGGAGATAACATCAACCATACAATTATTGGAGATTTCGTCTGGACACTTATATTTGATGACTTCCTTTGTTGGAGTTGCGTATATATAACGTGGAATTCTGTTACTTGGTCCTTGGTAGTTGTCACGGATGCTATAGAAACTATTATCTATATAATTCAAGATCCTCTTACAGTCATCTGCCTTCATCTCGCGACCACTCTTGTATCTGATTAAATTACGTATTTCAGTGTCTGGTTCTTAAAAATTATTAACAATATTAATGTTAATCAAATGATTAGTGAGTGTGTAATGTACCTTCAACAACAACTTGTTCCAAATTTTGGTTAGGTTTTAAAACGTCATCATTAAAATTGTCTTCAAACACTTTGTTTTCTGTGAATTTATTTAATATAGATGTGGTTTATTATTGAACATATTAACAAATCTATAAAGTCAATTACCGTCGAAAAGATTAATAACTATATCACCGTAAAGGCTAGGACTATTGTTATCATGAATGATAGACAACTTTTCATTATCCTTTTCATTGTCCTTATAGTTAAAAATCAAATTTTTGGAAAACATTACAAAGATTTATTTCGATATGTTTGTACCCTTTGAAAATACACAAAATTTTGAATTTTAAAAAACCGTTAATTTTTTTACTTATATATTTTTTCTTTTCCATTTTCTTATAATTTTAATTCCCCCCTAGGTAGGATGTTCATTTAATTTTCATGATAATACAGGACATTTGATAAATTTTTCCTTAAAATACAGCACATAAAGGAAAATTTGAAAATCAAGGGAAATTCGTGAAAAAAATACAGGACCTGGAACACAATTTCCAAATTTATACAGGACAATGCAGTGTCCGTTAAGTAGACTGTCTGTTGAAAAAGACGCAGATGATCACCTAAGTAATTTTTCTCAAGTCATTAAATTTATAATCATCCAGGCTCATGGCGTCATGGATCATTATAGTATCCATCTTTTTCTAATAGACACTGTTAAACCTGTTGAAAGTACGTCGGTTCAACTTCGAATTTTGAGCTGAACCTCAGCTTGTTTTCAAACACTTTTGTTAATTAAAAGTCATCAACTTCGGTCTTTTTTTAATTTAAAATATTTTTCATGTCCTGGAATTATTGGCGGTAAACAGTTTGAAAAACCTTGACATATCACATATTTTTTGCATGATCTCATCTTCCTTAACAACACAAGCATTTCTTTCAAAACAAGATACATTTATCATACATGCTGCCAGCAATTCAAAATGTATGAAGCATACAGCATGCGGCATGCGAACAATATCATCCGGATATCGACTGAATACATGCTTGTGTAATGTTTTTGTGTCACAATGTTTTTTGAATTAATTTTTAATGAAATTTAAATGGCATTTCCCAAATTATTTTCCAATAAATTTATATCCAATATCCACGACTTTCTGTGAATATGAAGCTCTCGAATAATTCTCAATTTATGTCAAAACCTGAATATTTCTCATGATCAACAATTGTTTGTAAACAACGGCTGGAAATCGAACAGCCACAAATGTCTGAACAGAAAATAAAGGGTAAGTAACAGAGCGGTTTGTGTAAAATCTGTCAAACATTGTCAGTTCCAGTTGAGCCGCAGAACGTGTAAGACGTGTGTGTATCGTGCTGTTCTTTTCATATTTAAGTGTTTATCCTTGCAATATCCGATTTGAATCCTGTGTCAGTTATTTACTATCACAATTGGCAAACTTAATGTTGAAGAAAATATAAGAAAATAAGCACAGAAATAGGAAAAATTAAGCATAAAAAATTGGTTATTATTTGATAGTGTTAGTGTTAAGCCAATCAATTATTCAACCTGCTACAATTTAACTGATAAGATTTAAAATAATACGAAAGAAGTGAAAAGGATTACACGAAGGAAGTAATTCATCTCAAGGAATACCGTCAATTAATATAATAAGCAGCTTGTGCAAGCGAAAACATTTAAGGTAAAATTAATCAAGATGACTAATTCGTTAGGTTGGGGCGTTAACCGATTTTCAGTTGATCATTTATGCAAAAATAAGCTTCATATAAATTAATTGTGAGAAATTTCCAAAGAGTGATCATGCATATGGATGTGAAAATGTGATAAATTTTTAAAAATTCATAGAATTATTCGAATTAATTTGAATTCCAAAAAAAATGCGATCGCGATGGGTGTGGAATGACACAACATTAACTACATTGTGTTGTTGCTGAAGCATGCTTGACCAATTTTTGACAGAAGCAAATTGTTTGAAAATGCTTTATCAATTAAATGCACGAAAAATCGCTTCTTCATCCTCAATTGGTCAACGTAATACAAATCGATTTCCAGAATAGAAATCAATTATTATTCAAATTGAAGTGAAAAAGACCCAAAAAGTGACTCGAAAAATTTCATTTCATTTTTCAAGTGACGTTGAACATTCATACACGTAAAGTAACGTGAAATAAAAACACAATGAAACAGGTTTTTTATTGTTTGGTATTTGCCTTAGTGTGCTTGCTACCCGCCGTTGAAATATTTTTCTGTGTATATTCACTGTACATACTTAGTTGAGAGAGAAAAAAATAACAGCAAAACAGAATCATTTTGCCGGGAAGAAATGAAAGATTTCAACGGAAAAGTTGTAAAGATGCGGAACCATTTGAAATAGGAAAGGATCCATATTTATTTAGTAAACAATAGACACACAATAACAAGATATATTTCTCAATAGGGCTGCATTTCCTCTTAATTCACATATTTACTCATACAAGCTAACTACAATGAGTTAAGGACGAAAGGTGTTTATTGACAAAAAGCCAGCACCCTTACCTGCTTTGCCAATTGCATGCATGATGTATTGCATTCGTGCACACACAGATGTCTACGAAATTTAAAATTTTTAATGCCAAAAAGTGCATTTTTGCAGAATAGATAAAAAGTTTCTTGAAGATTGTGTACATAATTATCAAGCCACATGTTTTTATATTCTCATATTTTTTGTTATGCATTATAATTAACCATTTTTCCATGTTGCTAGAAGCGCATTGTCAGTAATTTGACCGCAGAAGGTTTTTTTTGTTTGTAACATTTTTAAGGTAAAGATAAATTGTTTATAAATTTTGTTTTGTCTGCTAGAAGTTGATGTGTAAAGAGAATCTTTTGGGGAATTTTAAGTGGTGAGATTGGAATTGTTTTGTCTAGTTTTGTTAGAAACTTGATTTTGATACTTACTTGACTAACTTTAATTTGAATAATTAGCATGGGAAATAGTAAACTTCCAGATAAGGGTTCTGAGTGGGACTCGAACCCATGTCCTACGATTTACGGTCTCATGCTTTTACCACTGAACTATTGGGGGTTACTAGAAAGCTAGGCAGCATGCCAACTTAAACTATTTTCTGCTGCTTTACGGCTTTACAAGCTTCAAACAGGAATATCCAATGGGTGACAACAGTTCTTATTTTTCGAAATCGAAACTTCGAAGATGTTATTTTTTCAAAAAAAATATGACCGTTACAAATTTTCATAAGTAAATTTAACGGTTTTTGAAAATTTAAAACTTCTTACACTTCGAAAATTTCGAAATAGCTTTGAATTTCTAAAAAAATAACGGTTAATACTACTGTTGTCATCCATTGGAGGAATATTTTAAAAAGTTGTCAACAGGGGGAAAACTACTTAGTGGAAATATTTCATAGCGCTCTATGAATCAAATTTTTGATCATAATATTTGTAGAACCTTGACATAAGAACTTCCGACCATTTTTCTGGCAGGAAATGTGCAGATTTGAAATTTTAGGTCAAAAATTATCGAAAATTATTTTTTCCACCAAGTAGTTCTCCCCCTGGCTGAAAATCTGATTAGTTTTTAAAAAAATAATGTTCTCTAATTTTGATCAATTTTGACAAATTTCCTCTGATTCAGATTAAAATTGCCTAAATTTAGGTAAATCATGTGCAGCTGAGCTAGAATACTGAGCCGTAACCTATTTCATACAGCTCTAGGCTCCCCCAACACTCCCATAACAATAATTTGAGAATCAACAAAATAAAACTCGAAAAATAATTCCAATTAGACTTTACTTCAGCCAAACCCCCCAAAAATAACCTAAAAATGCGTCACTTACCAAACGAATGAATGCCTTAGACAATGGTTTGTTTTTGTGTTGTTCTTTTTAACGTTTCTTGTATGTTAATTAAATTTCATAAGAAGAAAACTTTCAAATGCTCATGAACTTTTAAATTTATCAAAATAATATCAATTTCTAAGCATTATTAATTGTTATTTGAATAGTGTCGCTATTGTATGTATGCAGTACTGCTGGAGGGTCACTATCAGTTTTCAATAATAATTAAAATGGTTAGAGTAATTAACCTCTCAACAAAAGTATCGAATTTCAAGATATTTTTTCATTTTCATTTCTCTGAGGGGTTGTGTATGGTTCCCTAAAGAGCAAATATATCCATATCGGAAATGTCTCAATAGTTTTTTTTTCAAAATTCTTCTCATGGAAAGACTCAAGTTTGTTTATTTATTTTCACATTTCTACTCATTTTCTATGCAAATAAAAACATGACACCACTTTATTATTAGTGATGAAAAATTGAGGACTGTATATGTGAATGACAAGTGTATTTGACATTACTTTTCATCGCTGTGTGTGGAGTAATTTATGATGATGGATAGAATGAAGAAAGTATTCTCAATACGTATAAGCATATCGTTCTGTTTCATCTTTCATTTTATCATATAGCACTTATACAGAGGTTGTAACCGCAATATATGTGTGCATGGCTTATTTCTAGCATAATTGTGTCGCTTTAGTTTCGATTTCTTTTTCTTGTAAGCATTACATTGTTGGGTATGGGTAGTTTTGGAGTAAAAATTAGCAAAGTTTAACTAATTAGTCATTCAGGATCGTCACTTACTAGTATGACTAGTAGATATGTATGTAAGACCTTATATTGATCAATTTTGAATGTTGTTTCAGTAAAAAAGCAGTCTAGTTTATTGAAAATTTGATGATTTTGTTAAGAGAAGTTTGTTTATGTTTAGTTTTGTATCGAAAATAAATTCGAAATTATGAGTTGACAAAAATCATGAAAATATTATTTTTTAATGTTTTAAAAGTAATCTTAGTGTTAAATTACACATTAAAATATTGAACAAATTATTAATAAACATATTAAAGATCAAATTTCCTAACAATTAAAGTTTTTAATGAAAAATATTTAAACGTCAATCTTCGAAAATTCGAATATCGAAAAATAAGGCACACTTTGGGTCGAATCTAACTTATTTTACTAAAGTACACACATCTACAAATTAAAAGGAGATCTACAGATCTATAACAAACTTAAAACTTGTCACTACATACTTCATCCACAAACATAGCTTCAAGTTTTGTAAATTGGAAGAATTGTAGCATTTATTGATGACCTCCTGACCTGCAGCAATATGACTCATATATAGTCACATGAAATCATGGATCTTAAGTGCTTTTAATCTTCAATTCTTCAGACAAAATAAGTAACTAGCTCATTTATGCTTGATAAATCTAGAAATAAAACAGAAGGGAATGATGAATGATTTTTCTACGTAAATCCATTTGTCGAGTGCTTCTTTCTTTGTGGCGTCCACCGAAAAATAAGCCATAATTTTAGGGAAATAACTGTTTCGATCATCATCGTCTGATATTTTCATCCCATAAGAATTTTCATCTGCTAATAATAGACAATTCATCATATGCGTGAGCACTTTATGCCTTTAATCTATTTTTGGGGTGAATTTCCCGTAAATGTGATGGATTAATGCAATTAATCTCGTCTGTCTAATGGATTTTAATGACTGGCAAATTATCAAGATAAATTCATTCCAATATCCAGTTGTAGACATAGTAAAGCTGCTGAAAATAATGTCCAATATCTCACATGGTCATTTTTGTCGGAATCTCTTCAATAATTCAATCAACAAATTTTATGGAAGTCGATAACAATTGATTTTTAAGGCATTCAGCTGTTCTGATTTTATTTTATTCCTCAACTCCCTTTTGTTCTATTCTTATAGTTTGATTTTTATGATCGGCGTGATCTTTCTTTATTTTTCTAAATTATTTTAGATTTATGTTGTAAACGCAATAAAATCTATAAAGTTGACATAGTTTATTGATTTAAATTGAGTACAATTCTCTCCACATTTAGTGGCTGAACATTCAATCCACTTTTAAATAAATGCAGATATTTTCAGTTTCAAACATAAAAACTGGTGACTCAGTGTTGTTATCTGAGTGGTTGCGTGGATCTGAAATACGTGTAGATGATTTTTGTGAAAGACTTATGGCTTGTTTGGTGTCGTTTGGATATTAAATAACGCTAAAAATGATCGAGAGGTAATATTCGAACGACTCCTTACAGTGGCTTAGTTAGAGAGAGATTGGATTGGAACAAAAATTATATATATGGCTCTAACCAAAAACCGATATCTAGACTCCAGTTGCGTCGATTTTGGTGGTGGGGGGAGGGGGGGGGGGTGCAAGAACCTAGCAATTTTAAATTATTGTTTTGTTTGAATCAGATTTTCTTGAAGTGAGGGGGGGAGTGAAAGTTACCAAATCACCCCCCTATCTACGCAACTGAAAGACTTAGATCGTGCAATCATGGAGTACGGGCATGCAGGCACAAATGACGAAGTCAGAGAGGAGTTCAGACACCCTCAAGATTGAAACTTGCATGGAAAATTTTTGGACTCCTCCTTACAATTAAAAATGTACGAGACCTCGCCGAGAGATTAAACCCCCTCTCAAAAAAACTAAATTCTGTCTACGCCACTGAATGGCGCCTTGCCTAGATAACTTTTTCTCTCACACAACACTTTTAAGTACAGACATTTGGCTCTAAGCTATCACAACCATCCAGATTAACAACACTGACAAGCATAAAAACAAGAAATAGAGGCATGGCAACAAAAGATCATGCAGCGGTGAAAGGTGCACATTCATGTATGAGATTTATGAGCATAGATGCTCAACATAATCTCCTTTCTATCCAACATAAAAATGTAACAAAACGATTTAACCAGTGCGTTATGTATGCATGTATTTTTCTAATCTTTTTTGAGTTCTAGAATGAAAAAAAAGCAGGAGGGCATGCATAAAAAACTATTTTCTAAGCCACGTGCGGAAATTTCAATTTTTCAATTCTCTTTTCTTGTTTTTACATGTTCATATATCCTTTCATATTTATTTGTACGTACTTTTGTCTACTCGTTCACAGGATGGACTCTTTTATTATTTTTTTGTTAATTCTAAAACATATAAAAAATTTAGTGCAGTTAGGGTTGAGAGGAAATAAAAAGAGAAAGAAGCAGTAAAAACATAAACCGTAAATGTGAAAAATTCTGAATGAATTACCGATGTTAGATTATATTTCGTAATTAAAATAGAGAAATGAGAGTAAATGGTACGTGATATGTGTCGTTTTTTTACATATAATGTGAAGCGAGTGTTATTTATAACAAGCATCTGCCAATTTTTTATTATTCTCCAGTCTATACCTTCTATCCGTTGCATTTTTATGTGCAGTTACTCAAACGCATTGTGTATGGGTTAATTTGACGCTTAACATTCACTTAACATGACTTAATTCTTTCATGTGTTCTGATTTAAAACTTGAGAATCTCAAAAATTATTAAAACAAAATTTATGTGCGAAGAAATGTTTAATGTCTTTATAATCATTAATATCGCCGCCTCATAATTTTTTATTGTAGCATCTGCTCACTCAAAAATTTGTTCTCATTTTTATAGCAGGCGATATTGTTTATGTTTGAATCGCATAAACTGCTGAACATGTTCTTTTGATACTCGCTATTTATGTCAAGCAAAAAAAATGATAAATAAGGAAAATATTTTGTATGTTGTGTGGAACAATTAGCTCATTTCATCGACTTTAGTGTGAAAGAAAAAAAAGTTGTTAATTCTGAGACATTGTTGAGCGCATTTCAATGGCACGTGACTCAATAAAACTTTATTTTCATCTGTCCGTAAATTTTTATGACGAAAATCTGAATTGCAAATTTCAATAAATTAACTGCAAAAAACTCATTAAAGCCTGCTAGGGTTAAAGGACAAAATGGAACTTTTCATTTGTTAGAAATGTAGAGCAACAAACGCTGCTATAGAAACATTAAAAATGTGCAACTGCCAGTAATCGAGTTATCTTTTTAAAGCATCAATTATGCTCATATGTTTTCATACAATACTTTTTTTTATCTCTCACAAGAGCCTTTTAAAGCATTTGAATGTACACACATATGTAAAGAAAGTAGACAGACTAAAACGCTACATTAATAATGCCGTCATCAATATTACGATAAGCTCATGACAAAAAAGTGTCTCGCAGACACTCAGTAGTCACTCAACCATAGAGTTTATTTGTAAACCGGCAATGCACATTTTTTAATTTACCCTGCTGTATATTTTTTTAGCGTTGTTTCTTAGTTAATGTTTAAGAGGAGCTACTGTTGCTCATTTGTCTGTCTGAATCAAGAAAATCTCTGAACATTGAAGCAAGATATCTAGGAAATCCCTACGAATCTCGAAGCTGCTCGTCAATTGTCAAATACCTTAAGGATTTATCAGGATTTTACAGAAATCTTTCTTCCATACTCATGGATTTTTTTAGGATTTTTCGAGATTAATTCTGAGTTTACTCACTCTGTTCTGAATTATCTTTACACTGATTGATATAGCAACCTTTTTCCAGAGAAATTAAAACCTAATGTAAAACAACCGTTATTTTTTCAGAAATTTGAATTTTCCCGCACTTTTTCTAGTGTTTGTTTTAAAAATTATGTTCGAAAATGTCGAATTTTAAATTTTTCAAATTTTTAGGTATTTAAAATAATTTGAAGAGACAAAATGATTTTAACAGACTTGATTGTACTTAATTAATATTTCTCGATCATTCCTAGAGTTAATAAACTTGAATTTAAGCCAAAATTCTGAGAACAAAATTCAATATTAAAATGTAAACAAATCATTTTCGAACATAATTTTTCGACTTTCGAAAAATAAGAGACCAAATTTCGAAAAATAAAGAACCGTACTCTTATATTGAAAAAATGCGTTTCCATGCCGCCTTAATACAAACATTTTCTACTAGTTTTACAATATAATTTCTCCTTATTGCCATGTTGTTGTGTAGAAAAATGTTATTATTGCCTTTTTTCACCCGGTGTATTTAAACAGTAGCATGCAAGTATGCTAAATAAGGCTATATTAATCAATGATAATGATATCGAATAGTATGTTTTAAAAAATACTTATGCAAATGCGACATACCCAGACATTATAGATCATACATAGAATGAATGAAAATTCTTGATTGCTTATGGATTTTTGCAGGCATTATTATAGACATAGAAAACGATTCTCGCACTTTTACAACACTGCGTGCTATGCTATTATAATGAATATTCATTTCCTTTTATATCCACTTACCAACGTTTGCTGAATTCATAATAATGTTAATCGAAAATGTTGAGATATAAAAAGTTTTGTTTAATGACGGCTATTAAGATTTGCAAAATAATACAATTTTTTACCATTAATTGCTTATCAGACTCAACCTGTGAAAAATGAGGTAACGAAGTAAAATTCAAATGATAATGGACGAGAATGATTTCAATTCTATTACCGGTTTGCTTTGATTGCACAGCATATGGAAAGCATGGCGTCAAGTATGTGTTTGTTTTCAAAGCAAATTAAATTCTTGACAAAGTTTCATTTTTTCACAGCAAGTGCCTATTGCTCGTCTGTCAGATTAACAGCATTACATTCGTGTGAAGAAATCCTGCATAACGACTGTGTGTACCTGTTTCGAACAGCTTTTTCAATTTATACACAAAATATTTTCACGCAAAAATAAAAATTGTAACATGACTCGCACGACGTTTCTCTTCTTTCGATCAACATTCATCTTAATTATACAGAACATTTACACATGATTCAATCTAATGCGATAAAAACTCTCTTGTGGATGGAACAGCATTTGAGATATTGAAATATTAAAGGACTTTTGGCGAATTTTAAAAATTAATTTTGCATAAAATTAACATTTTGATCATTTTCATTTAAATCATGCCGATTCTTTCTGTCTTGCTGTCTTTCAAATTCACCAATAATTCTTAACGTATAGGATATAAATAATATCCATGGACATTAACTGCTAATGCTGTATGGAGATTAATAAATTAAAGAACTCTTTCAACTCGTTCGGGAAGTTTGTAAATTAATTTTTGCATAATATTCTCTTTTTTGCATAACATGAGAATTTTTGGTGGAATTTTCGGAATAGCTTTGCTGGTTAAGGCATAGAAACTCACAGACTCAATAATGAGATGATAAACATCGTGTTTAATTCAGTCTAAATAATTAAAATTTATTTATTTAATGCTTGACGACAAGAAAGGAGAATTTAATACAAAGGCAGGGGAGAACAACTATAAAAAGGGGAAAACAACTAAATTACAGTTGTTTAGATGATTCAAATATAAAATGACCGTTACAAACCTTTCAACTTTTTTCACTTTCTAAAATGTTCTCAAGTTTCTATGCCTTGTTGCTGAATGGCATTCCAAGCGATAAAAGTAAAAAGTCATTCAAGCTTTTATTCACCATCTTTAAATTGAATTAAATGACATCATGCGTGAAATTTATAATCAATGAAAGTCGAGAGAAATTCTTGTATTGTTGTTTAATCGACAATAATGTCTTTCAGCTTCACACGGTTCAGTTACGATAGGAGAGATGATATGAATTAAGCTGGTTATTGCATATTGACATTCAACTTGGAAATATGAGACACGTGCGATCAGTGAATTGATTTTTTTTCTCTTCTTGTTCTGCATTTTTGTTTTGTTTACTTTTTGAAGGGTGACGGCAAATTTTTGTCAATTGGACATGATGTTTCAATCATCGTGTTGACTTTTTTGAATGTTTTTTTACTTCAAGTTATTTGTTGATAATTCTTTCGATCCTATTTACTGTTATTTGGATGAATTATTTTTAATCGTGCTTACTCAGAACAGAACCTGACTTCAGGCTAATTTTACGTTCCATAAGTGTTCATTCCACAAAAAATGTGCTCAGAACGAATTTTTGTTCGATTTTTATTTTGTAATAAATTTGCAAATGCGAGCCTTCTTTGATTAAATTCACGGTTGCTGAATAAAAAAGAAGATTAAATTGAAATTTAAAAGGCATGCAGAAAGGTGTTGCTTAATGTCCATGAATGATGTTATTGACCTCATCACTCAGCAATCAAATACAGAAGAAATTACGACAATCACACTCACTTTTTATTTACGTTCTTTTCTCTCTTCAATCTATTTTTATCAACACTTTAGAGTTCTTAAGTCATCTTAGTCAGCATTGAAGAAATATTTTTCCTGTCTTGACATTTATTTCCTTCAATTTTAAAAGTAATTTTCGAGAGAATTTGAAGAATTAGAAACAATGGATTAAGTGGATAGAAAAGAATTACAAACTTGACAAATGACGGTAAGAAGTCAATGCCAAAAAATCAAAAGTGTAATCATCTAAGTTATTTCGATGATAAATTACATGAAACTTTTCTCATTTCATGTAATTTGTTGTGCATGATCATTAAATGCTTATTACTTTATTATGATATAGAAGATGGAATCTATATTTAATACTTGAGAACTTGAACATAATTTGTACCTTTCACGCAAAAACCAAAGCAACGAAATTGTCAGTGTTGTAGATCCATATTCCTGGGTAAGAACAAATTACATATATTTGTGGATATTGCACTTCAAATAGGCAGATGACAAAAAATATTACATCCAAATACCCAAAAAGACTCTAGAACAGTCTAGGATCATCTACTTATATTATCTTTAGATTTTGTCTGAATTTGTATTCCCCAGTAACAAAACCGTTAAAAAGTTAGTTAATAACTAGCTGCGACTAACTTTCAGACAGTTTTTAACTAACTTTTAACGGTTACTGGGGTTTAGGATCAGCTTGGGTCCAGGGGCGTACCGAGGTGGGGGCTCTTGGCAAGGCTCATGTCCCCCATCTGATTTTTTGTTAAAAAGTATTTACTAAAATGTATCATTTAGGATGGATAACTATAAAATAAACTATTTTTAGAAAACTCGTAATCCCTCATGAAAATTTTCTGGCTACACCCTTGCCCTTGGGGTCTAATCAAGACTATTAGGGCTTGCCTACGGAGCTAAGTTCTTAGGCTATACCCAATCTGATCCAAAACATTTTTTTTGCACTAAACTAGTCGTATCGTTGTTATGGACAAATAAATTGCCGAGTTTGCTTAATCCAGAACCCAGTTTCTTGGATATACCAAAAATTACTAAGCCTTAGTAATCAGCCCCAGGTAAATAGCCATAAAACAACACTGTAGAAAACATTTTTCTTTCAACTGACATTAATCTAAAGAACAAGATAGATGGCATAGGGCAATAGAACAAATTAAATCTTCATTGAGACAAATTAGACATATGGTTTCTGTTTGTTGAAAGAAAAAATCATTGCATGACTCCCCATTGGAAATGAAAGCAATTTCTTTCGCCTAATTAGTTTAGACTTCGTTTGTTGTTATTTTCTCTAGTTAATTTAAATACAGAACGCACATTGAGTTGAAACTATTTCGAAGACTATCATCTTACGCTTTCTCCCGCCTTGTCTTTTATGTTAATGGGAATTTAATTCTTTCTAGTTCTATAACTATAAGTTGGAATAAACATTCTCTTCGCTCTAATGGTTTGTTAATATTTATCGATTTAATGGATACAAAAAAAATTAAAATACATAGGCAGTAAAAAAAGTTATATTTTTGCAGCTTACTATGAATCTCACAATTGTTTACTGAGAATCATGCACGCGTAGATAATTGCTTAAAACTTAATTGCTTGCCCATCTTGAATTTTTTTTCACATTCATAAATATGCTCATTTGTGAGGGTGGAAAGGTGCACGAAATAATTCTTATTTATTCATTTTTTTACTCTACCAAATTTTCTGTTTAATTGAAAAAAATCCACATGAATATTGCTGGAATTAAAGCAATAATTATCAATATAAATGAACATGATATACATTGTAGACTTAAATACACACACCCTATAATAACTTACCGAATTTTTGACCGTTTAAAGGGGTAACTTGTCGTGCTGCTTATTTTCTACCTGCTTACATGCATGTTTTGACTAAAAATGCACATTTCAATTCAAAATAAATATCTCTCGCGGCGCCTCTAACAAAAACATAATCTCATGCTTAATTAGAAAAAAATCAGGGGGAAAACAACTTGGTGTAAAAAAGTCATTTTCTACTGACCATATTTTGTGCAATAATTTTGAATCCTTGAATATTCTTGGTGAAAAAGTTGACAGAATATTATAGTTCTGCATAAGTTTGAGTCCAGGTGTCTTCTAGAAATTTTTCCACCAAGTAATTTTCCCCCTGGAAAAAATTATTACAAAAAATAAATTCAGCAGAATAAATTAAAAATCCATTCGTTCCTATTATTTTATATCCCATTGCTAATTGACCACACATTTTCACTCGCTTGCATGCTTGACTTCTCCTCTTACATATGAATTGAAATAAAAAAATGACATATGCTCCAGACCAAAATATTCCATAAAGCATAAATTTATGGCTTAACTGACATGTTCTAGGTGTTTATGGAAGATAGATATTAAAAAATTAAATAAAGATATATTTTAACCTTAGATTATTGCCTTCGGAAACGAGGGGATCATTTGGGAGAATGATTATTCATAAATTTTTTTATATTCCTATGTGACTAGCCGTTAAGACTTAATATGTAGATATGGGAAAATGGGAACGGGAAAAAAAGAAGAAAATTTTTAAATAAATTCAGCAAGATCATATAAATTTTGATATGCAAATGAGCTATGACTGGTCTTTTGTGGATGATAATTAAAATGTTTTGTATAGCTGTTCCTGATAAAGTGCACGAAACTGTGACACAGCCATAATTATTACAAGTTCAATGCTTTCTGCTTCACTCTCTGTAATTCCTTTCTCGTTAAATGGAAATTTAATGGGGGTTTGCTCACAAATGACGTTTGGGGCTGGTTGCTCAGTATACCCTAGGGTATATACTAGGGTTACAACACTAACCCATACCCCTAGGGTTAACCAAGGTTATACCCCTAGGGTTACCCCAACAACAATGGCCCCTGAGGCTGTTTAACACTTCATAGAATTTTTGTGACAGAGTAAGAGTAGATGGGATCAAAATCTCACCTCTTTGTGGACGTCACTTGTAAATGACCCCACATATATCATTAAAACTTTATTTTTCTGACAGGAGCACAATGTGTTTAATTCTATTCACAAAAATTTGTTATTAAAGTGAGCGAATAAACAAGATTTTAATGCATGACGATCAACTTGTCAAGAAGATAGTCAGATTCACCTTCGGGCTATTCTTTCTACTAACTTTTACACTCTCTGAGTCAAATGAGTCTGATCTTCAAAGATCTTCTGTGCATGTATGTAAATAAAACAGTTTTTTCATTCTCGATATCTTAAGAGAGATAAAGCCAGCTGAGAGAAATGAAAAATTCCCTTAATTATACTCTCGTGCACACAACAAATAAGTTAAATATTATAATTGCTACTTCTTGTTGATTGAGATTTTGAAGAAAGAGCAATTGTTGATGGAAGTAATTTTTGAGAAACTATGTAAACGGTTACATTCGTTCTCTTCTGGGAATGAATGGCAAAAATCACATAAAAACATTTCATAAACATCATGTAAAGTCTGTGTTTATATTTTTCTTCTGTTCTTTTATGGTAAATCCACATTTAAGTATGTTTAGCATGTGCCCGCTTGCGCTTCTAATGATTTAAAATATATATATTTTTTAAGCGTTTGTTGTGCGAATGAATGGAAAATGACTCAAATGAGCGATTACTCAAATTGATGCTGTCATCTGCCAGTAGTGCTTTTGACATGCATATCTGCTACATATTCTTAACACAGAACATCTATTGAGTTGTTTTTGTAAATAGAATGAAAATCTCTTTTTTCTTTTTACGTTACATAAGGGATGCAAGACTTCAAGAGAAAAGAAAAATCATTTGTTGAATATGTTTACGTTTCCATGTCGTGTTATTGAGTAAATAATGCATCAACATGAGCCATTCACTCGCTCTAAAAACTTTTCTCTTTATTCCTACGTAAAATTATTTGTTATTTTCTGAAAAATAAACATACAGTTGATTGTTAGAACATAAAAGAGTTCTTTTTAAGGAAGTTCTTAAATCAACTTCATTAGAAATTAAGAATTAATGATGTTATTTAAGGAGAAAGAGAAGTTTTATTGACATTGTAGTCTGGCACCTCTTTAAACTAGCACATGACTTATTTCAAACATGTAGAGGAACGAGAGGAAATAACTTTAATTAAATTGCAAATATGAACAAGTGGCTTTTATGTCTAGTATTTAAAAATATATGTAAGCTAGCGTTAATTGCATTATAAAATTACTTGAGTTTCATATGTAAGAAGTCTTAGTTCCCTATTGAAATTTTTTAATTAATCTTATTGTCTATAGAAATTCAGTGCATAACATATTATCATATTATGGATGACTAAAGTGTCAATCTAGTTAGTTTAAGTAAGGGTCTATTCAGCATATTCTTCATATTTACTTGATTGAGCCTTGAAAAGAATTTATTGTAATTTACTTATACTGTGAAAGATAATCTTGATGTGCTTTGTTATTGTTGTTGATTAAATACTCAAAATACCATATTCTGTATGATTATAAATTAGAATAAGATGTTTACTGTTCGAAATTCAGTGAAAGACTGAAAATTTGGATGAAAAGGGGCCAACAACTATGTAAAAATAAATATTATTCAAATTCAAAATAACCGTTAAAAAAATATCAAAAGACCTTGAACAAATCTGAACAAATAACCAAAATAATATTCAAACAAACATTTTAAAATAAATTTTTTAGAGATTCCATCCGGACTGATTCATCCACATGACTCAGCAATGTCAGAACTTTTATTTTTCTTACATTTCAACATCTAGAATCTAGATAAAAATTCTCCAAAAGTAGTTAACAATTTGTTTATTCAGTTTTTATGTGCTCATTAAACTTCTATTTCTCTTATATCTTCTTCCTTAATTGAACAACTTATCAAGTATAAAAAATACGAGTGCACATAATGAAAAAGAAGCCTCAAAAATGATTAATGCACAATTCTTCAAGTGGCTTCTGTTTTAATCCCTATGACTTCTTCATTATCTTTTCGTTTATATTCGTGAACTTTGTAAAAATAAAATAAAAATTAAAAAAGTTAGCAGCATAACAAGAACATCTAAAAAACAACAAGAACCAGAGATTGTTAATTAAACGCCACAAAAAGACATTAAAATTTATAAGTTGTTTATTCATGCATTATTTGAGGAGAGCGAGAGATTTAACATTTTCGAGTGCATACAAAAAAGCAGCATAAAAAGAAATTACAAATTTCATTATGGCTTAAAATTAAATTCATTTTTCACTTAACGGGGTGACAAAGAATTGAATTTAATTTATTTATGTGAGACATGAAAAGAGAACTTCTTTTTTGATTTATTCCACTTACCCTGTTCGCCATAATTCAAATACATATGCAGGGACGGAGCCAGAGAATTTTTTGGACATTATGTTAATTCTAGAACATATATCGGTCGTTTTTGAAGGAGGATAGGGGTCTGATCCCCTAGTTACCTTCCTGAATACATATACATGCGTCAAGAGTCATTAAATTCAGGGATCTCATTTAACTTCCATAGAATATGAAACAAAAAGAAAGAATAGAGATTTAATGTACGTGATAACTTCACTTTATTAGGTTTTATTGAAATCAACAATAGATTTAATATTTTGAGTGGAATAAAGTGGCATTTTAATGAAATGTTACGAAATATGATGATAAGGCATGTTGAGTCCTTAAAAGTCATATTGCTCATAAAACTTCCCTAACGTAAATTGAGTGAAAGTAAAGTTCTGTCCTATTTATATTCCTACGCACACAATTATAGGTCTTATTAAATATTTCTGAACTACTTATTCACAATTGCTCCAACACTCATTTCATGTGGAAGTCCATAAAATTTTCATAACATAGGAAAAAGTCAATAATTTTTTACTTCTATTTCTTCTCATTTGGTTATAGAGTTGAATATCCTTTTTCAAGGTCGTTCAAATTCGCTGGAGCGTGAAAAAGAAAAGAGAAATGTAAAATGAGATTCTTTCGGTACCTTTTTGCCTTCCGACGACATTTTTGTAATCGAAAAATTTCTCTTACTCATTTTAAATTATATCATGTCGCAATTGTTTTCACAGTGAATAATGTTATCGAGGGTTCTTCAGGCTTTATAACTTTTCACAACAAAAAATTTTTTTTCATTATTCTAATTCATTGAATCCATTTTTATATGCGATTTATCATTAGACACATTACTATAGCAATGAAATTAAAAATCTTGTAAGAGGGGTCGACCATAAATGACGTTATGGTGTTTAAGTAGACTGGAATCTAAGGGTTTTGAACTATATGTAGGTGAATATGCCAATGGGAGAGTATGGCATCTGTGGCTGAATGGTTAGGTAACAGACCAGTAATCTATATTTTGTGAAGTCGTGTGTTCGATTCCCACCCGTGACAGATCTCTCAATAGAAAAAATGAGATTTCTAGACCCCTTTTACCTTTCTTGTAGTCAAAAAATGAAAAAGTTGGAGTGTCTTACAGCTCTAGACCTTAAGTTTCCCTCTAAATGATAGACATCATAATCGAATCACCCCATGTCCAACAATTTAGAGTAGATGGTTTAGATCTGTATGAGACAGAGGAGAAAAGGTAAAAACCCTACCGTAGGGTAGCCTAAAAATCCCACTTGCTGATGGTCGTCATTTATGCACGACCCCAAACTTAAAATACAATGAGTGTGCAGAGAGATGTAACCAGCACCCTCCTCTCATGAGATGATAAAAATTTTATGTATAAATTTATGATTCGCATTCAATATTATTAAAATTACTTTACCATCGTCGTCCCTACGTTTGAATTTCAATGAATCTGATGACATAATCGAGAATAAAGAAGAAATTTTCTAATTTTCTGCTCCTTTCGATGCCTGAAAAATTTATTATTTAATTTTTTGGAATTAATTAGATCACGCTATTATACATTCATATAAGATATCTAATTTATTTTTGTGTAACTTGTGAGGTTAATGGCTCCACAATGTGTCATGTACGGAAACTTTTTGCATTAGCACATAATCTAAGGATGAGCACAGAAGAAAGGGTGTTTTAAAAGAATTTTTAATCAGTTTCATCAAATATTTAAACATGAAAATTCCGGGTAGATTTTGACATAAAATTCTTTAATTTCTTCAACAAACAAATGACACGAAATAAAAAAAATGTTTAAATAAACTTTGCATAAAGGATGTTTTTTAAAAAATGTGATTTAGATTTCGGTTCATGAGCAAATAATTGTAACATGTGCTGCATCTAATCCCTTTCTCTTTATCAGGCTGTGCAAGAGAGTAGCAGGAAATTTAATATTTTTGCGTTTGAAATGCATAGAATTTTACATGAATTGTTTCTAAAAAAGGTCATGAAGGGGGAGAGAAATTTTTACACTCATCCCTAACATACAGCATGATTCTCGAGGGGAAACTTTCTATTAAAATAGATAGCTTCGTTGGCTTAAGTTTTAAGAACTGAGTAAATATTCTAGAAGGAAATTTCACATCATTCGACTTTCATATTCACATAATATTTCATTTTGTGAGATTCTTCATTACTGACAGGTGATCTGGGGATGAAACTCATATTTTCCTGCAAATCAGTGAGGAATTGATACAAACCTTCATGAATAAAATATGTAGAAAAATGAGGATGCAACAAAATTACCTATTATCATTAAATTATTATTTATTTAGTGTTGTTTGAGAGATAAGCAGTGTTGTTATGCTTGATGACTTTGTCAGCTGAGTCACAGATATTTGCGTTGATTATATTGTAAATCAAGTGAATATGAAGTTACCAGGGGCTGGTTTCAAGGGCTACCCACTTACCCTACAATAGGGTACCTTAGGTGGAGGGTAGGGGTACCCTATGGTATACCCTACATACCCGGGATTTGAGTACCCTTGGGTATACCCTACCTACCCATTGTAGGATACCCTGGGTAGTCCTAGAAACCAGCCCCAGCTCAAAAACATTCCTAAATAACAACCCTGCGAGAGAAATGAGAAGTGAATTGATTGCATCCAATAATAGAAACATTTTTCACAACGGCAACAATGTGCAGACATAGGGGTACATTTACTGCAACATTAATTCAATATCTTTATACATTTATTGAGCATCATGATAGCGAGAAATTGATCATTGTTATGTGCATAGCGGGATTATAAAGATTCTTGGGTACTCATTCCCACTTCTCATTCCATTCCTATGAGTTTTAATCTAATCTATCTATTTTTCAATATTATTTATGCTGCCTGACGATTGCATTAAGCCAAGTGTGTTCTAAGGGTGAAAATGTGCATTTTTTTATGTTCCTTGCAGTAGGGATAGCTCTATTGTTACAAAATCGAACCCTAATCTGAAGTTTTCTTATTCACTACATGATATTTTCTAATATCAATATACATAGTGGTCGAATGGAATTTCAATTGCAATTGAAGGGAAATTGTATTGTTATTGCCAATAATTCAACTTCTATGATTTACTTCCTTGATTCCACAAATAAAACACATTTTGCTGCCACTTTTATTTTGTATCTAATTTAATTTACAACAAGAAACTCTGCCCTTTACTATAGTCATGCATATACATAGATAATAACATGTAAGGCATTTACTTTTTCTAAAGCATTAACCTAAATTCGTTAAACATTTTTTAAGGGATTAAAGGCATAATGCTTTAATTTGCTTCTGTATTCTGTTTCGCTACTTTCAGCAACTAAATAAATAATGAATTCTATTTCTAGTGCGTATAATTATCGCGGCCTTTTTATACAGCACAAAGAAACAAAGTTCTAAAAATATTTTCTCTTTGATTCTTCTTTTATTTATTCTTTTTTGCTTCTTTAATTCTTTTAATCGAAAAGTTTTACTAGACTGACTACAAAAAGTGAACAAAATTCTTAGCAAATTGGTTTTGTTATTATTTGGGGGTCTACGATTTAAAAAAATTTGATCAAGTCAAATAGTTTTAAATTTTCTAAAGTAAATTTCCGTTACGAAAAAATTTGAAAATGTCATTTGAAAAAATTTGAGTTAGGGATCATTCACTTATTACGTCCATGATTTAGGGGGGAGGGGGGTCTGAGATTTTGTGACACTTTAAATTGAAGAAATTTTTTTGAATTTAAAATTTGTGACAAGGGGGAGGGGGTCTAAAAATCCCATTTTTTGATGGACGTCATAAGTGAATGACCCCTTACCAATATTGAATTAATTCAAATTGAGGACTCCCAGTCCATAAAACCGCCAAAGTAATGATGCATTCAGATAAGAATAGAAACTTCCGTTAGCATGAAAGGGCGGCGATGCGATTAAAATATGAATAGGGATGAAAATCATTGAATTATTTTAATTTATTTTTTCACAAAGGTTTTATGTCTTTAATAATTTTCCTTACTTTTTTTTAATCTCATTATAGATCTGCATTGTGACTTATGTTTAATGATGAAAATTAATTTGGGCAACGAGCGAACATAAGAATTTAATTAAAAATGTAAGATATGGATGAATAATGTTAAAACGCAGCAAAATTATTAATAAAGTTTTTAATTTATTTCCAGTTTTACAAAGTCAGTAAGATGAGGTGCTCGTGGCATCGTTCGATGTCATTTTGCACGCTACTGTTACTCTTTCTTCCATTTATATCGGTGGCACTATCACAAATTCTCTCGAATGATGTTAATCGCTATAATACAGAGAGAAATAACGATCAAATTTCAACGCTACCGTATCGAGCGAATATAAATGATGATTTCGACCAAAAGACGCCAAATTTTCGAGATACAAATGGGAATTCAATAGATAATAATCCATTTAGTTCAGGGCGTGATTTCGATCAGCGACAGTCAAGCAGAGAACGTGAACGAGAGCGTGAGAGAGAAAGAGATAGAAATAGACCAAGAAATCGCGATAGAACAAATCTAGGCACATCGTATGCAAGAAATCCACTATTTGATCAGAGTGCCAACAATCCACTCATACACGATGCAACATATTTTGTAATTGCGTCGAAAATGGTTCGACCAAATCAAATTTATCGCGTGTATGTTTCCGTCTTTATTGAAAGTGAAGATCCAATTACAGTTCGAGCATCAATCTCACGTGATGGAGTTGAAATGGGTTCTGATTCTCAAATTATCAAGACTGGCGAACCGGAAACCCTTTTAATGAAAGTACCTCCAACAACAGTGCCTGGCGAATACAAATTAAGAGTTGAAGGAAAATACGAGAAAGCATTTGGTGGAATTGCATTCTTGAATGAAACAAAATTAACATTCTCACAACGTTCCATGACTATTTTTGTACAAACTAATAAACCCGTTTATAAGCAGAATGATCTCATCCAGTTTAGAGTAGTTCCAATCACAACAGAACTTAAAGGATTCGATAATGCAATTGATGTTTATATGCTGGATCCAAATCGTCATATTATGCGACGTTGGTTGTCTCGACAGTCAAATTTGGGTACGGTTAGTTTAGAATATCAGCTTTCTGATCAGCCAGTCTATGGTGATTGGATTATTCGTGTTGTAGCTCAAGGTCAAGAAGAGGAACAAAAATTCTCAGTTGAGGAATATTATCAAACAAGATTCGAGGTTAATGTGACAATGCCTGCCTTTTTCTTCGACACTGATCCTTACATGTATGGTAAAGTGATGGCTAATTTTACGAATGGATCACCAGTTCGTGGTAATTTGACTTTGCGTGCTATTATTCGACCAATTGGATTCTTCAATCCAAAAAATATCAATCAACAATTTCGAGTCTGGAATTTAGGATATGAGCCAGAAGAAGATCCAAGAAATCCACGATTCGATAGCTACAAACGGACAATTTATAATTATAATACAGAGTTGTACTCAGGAAAGCCTGGATTTAGTGCCAACAATCCATTCTCCAACAGCTACAATACAAATAATTATAATCCTACAAATCCTTACTCACCGGCTATAGATCAAAGCACCGATCAACGATATGTTGGTACAGGCTATCAAGATCAATATGTCGTAGAGACTCATTACAATTTCGATGAAGAATGGCCATTCTGGATAGACAAACCTGAATATACATCATATTCATACACAGATCGATATGGAGAACATTATGGAAATAGACTACCGTACTTAAGATTCTTTAATGGAACATTTGATTTCAAATATCCAATGCATGAACTGAAGAATATTGTACCAAGTTTGGCAAACATGGAAATCTTGGTGATTGCTCGAGTTGGCGAGAAGTTTTATGATGAAATTATTGAAGGATATTCCATTGCTCGTGTGTATAATTCATCAATTAAGGTGTCATTTATGGGTGGATCTCCTCAAATTATTAAGCCTATGATGCCAATGACAACATACATTGTGGCTGAATATCATGACGGATCAAAACTTCCAATTGAGAATTATTATCAATCAGTTATGGAAGTTTCAGGACGTGTTGAAAGCAGGAACGGAGGTAGTCGTGACTATCCATTGACAATTTTACCTATGAGTGGACAGCCTGGAGTATGGGAACTAAAAATTGATTTGAGAAATGACTTAAAGCTTGGAGATGATAGACAGAGTAAAGATTTCTTAAGAGAAGTTTCCCAAGTACGTCTTACCGCCAATTACATTGATCCAAGAGGTGATAGAGCACAATCTGACATTCTGTTTCTCTCACATTACTCACCACAAAATAATCACATCAAAGTTACAACGAGTACAACAAATGGACGAGTCGGTGAATACATCGTTTTTCATATTGAAAGTAATTTCTTCATGGAAACATTCCAATACATGGTCATGTCCAAAGGTATGATTCTTACGACTGGAATTGAGTCATACAAAGACGGAGTCAAAACAATGTCAGTCACGTTGAGTGCAGAAATGGCACCAGTTGCAACAATGGTCGTGTGGAATATCGGACAATTTGGACATATAGTTGCAGACAGTATTACTTTCCCTGTAAACGGTATCTCGAGAAACAACTTTACAGTTTACATTAACAATCGAAAGCACAGAACGGGTGAAAAGGTTGAGGTGGCAATTTATGGAGAACCAGGCAGTTATGTCGGTATATCTGGTATTGATAATGCTTTCTATACCATGCAAGCTGGAAATGAATTAACATACGCTAACATCATTTCTAAAATGTCAGCATTTGATGAAGATACAAATGGAACATTCGCTCATCGATGGTACTCACATGAGGGTAATCCAGATGATTTAGTCTATTATCCATCCTCAACTTACGGCGTAGATGCAAATAGAACGTTTGAATATATTGGATTAGTTGTATTTACTGATGGTTTAATTCCAAGACGTCCTGGCTATTGTAATATTTCTGTTGGGCAAATGGAATGCTTGACTGGACGTTGTTACCCAGTAGAACAGAGATGCGATGGATATTTCAATTGTGACGATGGTGCTGATGAAGCAGGATGTGACTATCACAACACTACATTACTTACAGAATTCCGTAAATTTAGATTCAGTCGCATTCAGAGACAATATGACAATGTGTGGATGTGGAAGGATGTCAATATCGGTCCTCATGGTCGTTATGTATTCACACTAGATGTTCCTGATATTCCAGCACTATGGATGGTTTCAGCATTCAGTATAAGTCCATCACTTGGTTTTGGTATGATTCGTACACCGCTTGAATATGTTGGATGTCAACCGTTTTATATTAACGTGGAAATGCCGACTGAATGCAGGCAAGGAGAACAAGTTGGTATTCGTGTAACTGTCTTCAATTATATGACCACAGCTGTTGAAT
Source organism: Chironomus tentans (assembly GCA_963573255.1). Classification (NCBI taxonomy): domain Eukaryota; kingdom Metazoa; phylum Arthropoda; class Insecta; order Diptera; family Chironomidae; genus Chironomus; species Chironomus tentans. Next base: position 14,482,829 of record OY754303.1, read on the forward strand.
CAACAGTTGTCTTACACGGTTCACCTGATTACAAGTTTGTTCATGTTGAGGAAGATGGAATTGTTGTATCTTATAATCCACGGACATCATATGGTGAGCATCAATTCTTCATCTACCTTGAACCGCAATCATCAACAATTGTTTACATACCGATCGTTCCCACAAGACTTGGTGACATAACAGTGAAAGTTCATGCATCAACATTGCTTGGTAGTGACAGAATTGAAAGAATCCTTCATGTTGAAGCTGATGGTCTGCCACAATATCGTCATCAATCGATCTTATTGGATTTGAGTAATCGTGCTTATGCTTTCCAATATATGCATGTTAATGTAACGGAAACGCCAATTATTCCATATGAGGTTGAAAGATACTACGTTTATGGAAGTAACAAAGCGAAAGTTTCATTAGTTGGAGATGTGGTTGGTCCAATTTTCCCAACAATGCCAATAAATTCCTCGACACTCTTAAACTTGCCCATGGAATCAGCTGAGCAGAACATGTTTAGTTTTGCTGCCAATCTTTACACTGTCATGTACATGAGATTGATTAATCAACGTAATCGTGGAACTGAAAAGGAAGCATTTAAGCACTTGAATATTGGTTATCAGCGTCAAATGAGTTACTTAATGCCTGATGGATCATTCTCACTTTTCCGTTCAGATTGGAATCAATCTGATAGTTCAGTGTGGCTTACAGCATTTTGTGCAAGAACATTCCAAGATGCATCTTTCTATGAATGGGAAAATTTCATTTATATCGATCCAAAAGTTATGGAAAGAAATGTAGCTTGGTTATTGAGACATCAACAGCCTGAAGGTTCATTCTATGAAGTCACGTGGTCACCTGATAGAAAAGTCAATGACTCATCAAATTATAAGACCAGATACTTTACAAACACAAACAACTACAATATCTCGTTAACTGCTCATGTCCTTATCACACTGACAACGATGAAAGATTTGGCGGGAACTCTTGGATCAAAAATAGCACTTTCACAACAGCGTGCTGTCATGTATTTGGATCAGAAACTGCTTTATCTGAAGGACTTTGGTACACCGTATGAAATAGCAATTGTCGCTTATGCTTTGATGTTGGCAAAGGCTCCAAAAGCTGAATATGCTTTCAACCTGCTCACAAATATTCGTCAATTTAGCGGAGAATTTTCATATTGGGGAAATGAGCCACTTCCCTTACCACCAACAAAACTTGAAAACCAAAAATATTTCTCTCTACCTCGACTGCCATATGAATTTGACTCTCTCAATATAGAAACAACAGCCTTTGCGCTGCTGACTTATGTCTCACGTCAGGAAATTATGGTTGATTCCATTGTCAGTTGGTTAAATGCACAACGTCTAACTGACGGAGGATGGGCTTCAACACAAGACACTGCGATCGCTATGAAAGCTTTAATTGAGTATACAATAAGAACGCGTATTCGTGACGTATCATCATTGTCAATTACACTTGAGGCAACATCACTTCCAGGTCAAACAAAACTGCTCGAAATTCATGATCGTAACATCGCTAAGTTGCAGAGTATAGAAGTAAGAATTTGAATGAATAATTTTTTCTTGTTAATTGAAATTAATTAAATGAATGTTTTTTAGATCCCGAATGCTTGGGGTACAGTAAAAGTACAAGCTAAAGGTGCCGGTTTTGCAATCTTACAAATGTCTGTTCAATATAATGTTGATATGGAAAAATATCAAACTCCACCGCCAGTACGGTGCTTCGATTTACATACAAAAGCCATCTTTCACGGTAGGAATCAGTCGCACATTAATTACGTCAGTTGTGCAAGGTAAGAAGATTTATATCGACCAATTTATTGCAGAAGATAATGAAAATTTGTTGTTTTTTAGTTGGACGAATGCAAATGAGTCGGAAAGATCAGGAATGGCTGTTTTGGATGTCACTATTCCTACTGGTTACATCATTCAACAGCAGAAACTGGATGCATATATTTTGACAAAACGTGTACGCAATTTACAAAGAGCAAAGTTTGCTGAGAAGAAAGTTATGTTCTATTTTGACTATGTAAGCTCATTGATCATCTTGAAAAATTGACATCGCATTAATTTAAAATTGTATTTTTTTAGCTTGACGACGAGCCAACCTGTGTAAATTTCACAGTCGAGAGATGGCTTCCGGTTGCTAACATGTCTAGGTATTTACCTATTCGTGTTTATGACTATTATGCTCCAGGTAATATTTCTCATTCATAAATATTTCATCATAAAACATTGATAAACAATAATTGTTTATTATTTCCAGAACGCTTTAATGAAACGATATTTGACTCACTGCCTACATATTTACTGAATATTTGTGAAGTGTGCGGTAGTTCACAATGTCCATACTGTTCAATTTACAACGCAGCTATAAGATCACCAATCTCATTCGTACTAATATTGACATCAGCTCTCGCTGTTATGTTCAGACATTATAGAATAACCAATGATATTAATTGGATTCCTCCTTGGAATATTTGGCCAGCTAATTAGATCGTTAACTTGTTCACTTATTACTCGTGATTAAGGCTAAATTCTTAATCATTTTAGGAGAAAAATCGAAAAAAGAATCTTTTTTTTATAATTTTTGCCGTCCATAAAAAATCTGGTCTACAATAATTTTTATTTTTTAATAATTTTAGTTTAAAATTCGCATTTTTAATTTCAATGACGAACTTTACTTACATAAATTTTTAAGAAAAAAATCGATAATACTTTAAAAAAATGATATATTTTCATGTAAATTTTAAAAAATGTGCATGTGACGACTCAAGACAATTTAACTCAAAATTTGGATCAAGCATTGAGTCCAAGGTTGTGGGAACTCATTGATATTTCAAGAATCTAGCATAAATTTGGAATATTTTTAGTATTTTTGGTGCCATTTTCCTTTTAACTTCTAATTTTACCTATCTTCTTTGTTTTTAGACATTCTTGAGACAATGTTTATATCAGCAAAAATAAAATAAAGTTTATTTTTAATGCTTTACAGCTTAAAATAAGATATTTACACTTTTAAATCACAATTAATTCTAAATAATACAAAGAAAGGGGGAAACAACTATAAAAGGGGAAATCAACTATGTAATTATAGTTTCTCAGACTATTTAAATATTTAATGACCGTTGATAAACATGATTTTGAACAAAGTTGATTTTGGTTTCAAAGTTTGTCTGTCACTTAAATGAATCTCAATGAGCACCAACCTTAACAAGCTCGAAAATATTCCAAATTTTGTTTTTTTTTAAAAAAAAATCCACCAGACCCACAACCTTGGCATTGACTAAATAAATAATACACAAGAAATCATTAAAAATTAGAAAATAATATCAAAGATTTAAATAAATAAGCAAAAATAATGTTGTTGTAATGATTTCCAATAAAAATTTGAAAATGCTCTCATTTTCAAAAAGCCTTTTCAAATTGTACAAAAACTCAAACGAAAAGCTTGCAAATTAATGACTTTTAAATTTTATAACATAAATGCTGTATAAACAGGAGGAGAATTAATAAAATTATTTGTAGCAAAAATTTATTCATGTTAAGGGTGCCTTAAACTAAATACAAATGCACACCAACAATTTTCCACCAATAATTAAGCAATTTTTTTGTACTACCAAAATCCACATATTTTTTAGCGCATTTTCCTTAGAAAGTAATGCGCTTAAAGGTCCACTTTGGCTGGCTGGCCCGCTGGCTGGCCCGCTGGCTGGCCCGCTGGCTGGCCCGCTGGCTCCCTCAAAAACTCGGCAGAGGAAGCACGTAGAGACTTCGGGTTTTTTGCATTAAATAGCTGCTATTTCGTAGGGGTGCGCAACGTATTTAGTTTTTTAAAACTCCCTACCAAAACTTAATTAAATTAACTTTTCTGTTTTTGGTGTAAAAAATCACTGACGTTGGATTAGTCAAAGTTTAACGTGACGCTTAAAAAGAATACTTATATTAAAAAACCCTTCAAGTCGTGGGTTCGATCCTCTCCGCGGGCAACTTTTTTTTACACTTTTTTGATTCTTTTTTACACTTTTTTGATGTTTTATGATATTTTATGATTTATTAATGCATAATTAAATTTTTTTAAGTCATAAAACAGCAAAAAAGTACATTTTTTCATAAATTTTATTTTCTCGAAATGTAAATGTATGTAGAACCATACAAATGTTGCTGTCATTACTTGTGAAGTATAAGTGACAGATTTAATTTGTACTAAAACCATACAAATGTTTTGAAATAGCTTCCGGAATTTTTTTTCAGCTACAACTATATATTTCAAGCATTTATGCTATGTTTTCAATTCATTTGGGGAAATAAATTAAGTGGGTACTTATTTTTACATTCTGAATTATGGATTTATTTACTGATCTGTGCGGGAAAATGCGCTTAATTCCCTCGATGTATAACACGAGGACTTTCTACATCTTTTATTATTGAACAGCGAATGGAAACTCATCAACCGTCCGATTCCAATACTTATTAACTCTAAACATTATAAACTGATTATACACAAATTATGATTATTAATATTTAATAGTTACTACTGTAATACAATAGATCTGATATGAGACAATGCTTTTCATTAATGAATATGTAGTAAAGGAAGTATTTTTGACACTTTAGTGGTATTTACTTTGTAACTAGCAATCATTTCTAAATTAAGTGAAAGGGGATTTTTTTATTAGTGGGGTCGTTCACAAATGATGTCACAGAATTATATAGTGTTAAAACTATATCCAAATTAGGGACATACTCTAGGCTAACCTAGTAAGAAGAGATCACTTGGAAGGTATAACCCTACTATTACTACCTTTGGGGGGTATTTTTAAGGTATTCCTTAGCCTATACCCTAGGGTATGCCGAAAAACTGTTGAACTAATTGATTTTTAAAGTGACAAATATTCATTAATAAAGTTTAACACTAAATATCCCTTAACTAAAAACCCCCCCTTCTTATACCTCCTAAATGTTGTACGTCATAAGTGAACGACCCTCAATTTTGTAAAAATTAACATAGAATCAACTTACTTTCGAAATAAATGGAAATTTTTGTGGATATACATAATGTTTCGTGAAGTTATGTTGATTAACATGAGTTCGGAATGAGAGGGTTTACGCATGCTGTAGAAATCTCCATGAAGAAAGATAGTAGGCATAAGTTAAATGATAAATTAATGTAAAGATGAAACTCTTTTTTGTTTTTCTCATTTTTATAGTTAGAAACATATCAATAAAGTTTTTAATAAAATCATCCAGGGCTGTCTTTAAATTTTAATTCCGCAGATATTTTATTTAATCCAGATATCCAAAGTCATCAAATTCAAGTAAGAGTGCCTGAATGAAGCTCTTGTAGTTTGGATTATTGAACAGTGAATAGCGAAATTCTTCAGCTTTTGTGGAATTTGCCAACAGCAAGTCCATCTGTAAATCTTCTGTGTTCTCATAGAATAGAAGTGGAACTTCACACATTGCAGCCAAAACACCATTAAATCCACATTTCAATACTTCAATATGGATGTCATGTAATGTCGGAATTTTCTTCTTATAATCAAGCGCAGCGAGGACATTCTGAAGAGTTTCATGATAAGCACGAAGTAATTTCTTACTAAATGATGTTCTCGTATCCTCAGTTAATGATCCGTATATGATGAAATTTAAATCAATACCAGGACTACCAAAATATGGCATTTGAAAGTCAATGAACAGAATATCGTGAATGAGCTCATTCTCATCACACTTATAGAATATGTTTGGAATCCACAAGTCATTGTGATTGAATACTGAAAAACTTTTCTCATCTCTGATGTAGACGTCACATCCTTTATCGACAATTGTTGCTTCAAGCTTTTGCAATTTCACAGATATTTCCCTCCATGAGCTTCCCCATTCCTTTTCAGCAACAAGTCCCAAAACTCGAGCACAATTGCGATAATGAACGAGAAAATCTTGTCGTTCTGGGTTCCTGGAAATTGAGCCTAGATAATTGAATTCTTGTGTCAATAAAATGAATACAGCATGAAACAAATATTTACCCTCAATATACGGTTCCATTATATCTGGATTATTGTCATACAGAACAGCAGAAGCAGCATGCAATTTTGCTAACTTAACAATCAACGGTAATGATTGATCGAAATTCAATAAACGATTTCGAGGTAGAACTTTGTATCCTTTGTCCTTTACATCCTCAAATGCAAGCATCATTTTCGGTTCCGATGCTGTGTACAAGCATGTTGGTGCAAATTTTGTTTGGTCGTCTATGTCACTCAACTGAAATATTATTATCATTATCAGGTCTATTATTATCATTCATGACAGGTGATAAAAGTCATTTTGATTTACCAATTTATCGATTTCCACAAGTAGATTACGATAAGTGTGAATTTCTCTGGGATACAATTTGTTTTGAACCATAACAAGTGCTTGAATTTCGCCTTCTGGCATCACCTGATAATTGATAAAAAGAAGTACAGTCAGTGGGGTATTTAGGAGTCTGGTAGGCTATTCAGATATTTTTCAATGAAAAAGAGGACATTTACATACTGACCAATGTTAATTTTAAGTTTTTACGAAAAAATTCAACGAAATACACAAGAAACATGCAAAAATATTTGTATATAGAGGATAGACCTCTGAAAAACCATTTAGATGACCTAGGGTGGTCACCATGAGTACAATTTTGTACTATCAGGTGCAGTTGATTTCTAGGTGCTTAATTAACAAAGAACAAAATCTGAGTCAGACTTTTCTATGACAATGATAATAAATCATTAACAAATAATAAAATGATGTCTTGTACAAGGCGTTATCTGAACTAGACAGAACAATTAATTTAATTTGAACTGATTATGATATATGGATGAAATCTGGGTTACTTCTCTTATTCTTAAAACAAAGAGCAATTCTGGTTTTATTTGAGAGTCTAGTCGTGGTTTTCAGGGCACTTAACATCAAAACCCTTCAACTAAAGAGCATTTTCATATTAAATAATCAACATATTATAGTGCAGGTGTTCTCAAACTGTGTACAGCGGTTCTTTAATGTCTTTAGACTAGACTCAACTAAGCTTTCCTGAAGTCTCGGTCTCGATAAATTTTCGAGACCGAGACCGAGACCGAGGAATCCCGGGAATTCCCGGGAAGTCTCGAAAAAAAATTTACATGGAAAATTTCAAATTTTTAACAATCATTTGATATTTTTAGACCCATTGAGACTTATAACGTATTTTTAAATTGAAAAGTGAAGATTAAAGTTACAAGAATATTAATTATGTCATTAGAAATAGTTTTAAAAATTGATTTATACCAAAAATATTTTTGAGTTAATAGGAATTATCCTTAGTTTTAAAAACTCAAAAATTATGAAAATCGACTAATCTGCTAATAGGACCAGAAAATTTTTAATTTATTATGTATTTACCCAGTATTTACTATATAATTAATTCAGATTTTTTTCCCTTTTTCGAAAAAAACTATATGGAAATAGGTTGGGATTTTTTAAAATATTACCTATAAAACATTAAGTTCAATCCGTTTTAATAAAATTTAGTTTTTTAGTGTTAAATTATTTTTCAATAGTAGCATTATTAGAAATCAAAGTAAAATTGGCTTACTAAATCCAAAATTTAATTCTTTCGTGATTTTTGATATCTTAGAATACAGTAAATTTAGTTTTTAATCACTAAAGAACTTATAAGAGAACATAAAAAATTCCAAATGTTAAATTTTTATTTTTTTGTTTGGTTCAAGAGAGTTGGTAAAATAGTTTCTTCAATTTTTCTTGGTCTCGGGTCTCAGTCTCGAAAAATTTTCGAGACCGGGACGAGACCGAGACTGAGACTTCCCGGGAAGTCTCGGTCTCGGTCTCGACATCGGGAAAGCTTAGACTCAAGGTTAAAATATAAATTTATGGGAATCTAGTGTGTCGCCAAATCTTCAAAATGGCAGTTAGTGTACCGTAGACCGAAAAAGTTTGAGAAACACTGCTTCCTAGTGGAATTCGATCCTCCTCTTTGATAACAATTTGCATGACATATCTACCTGTAATCTATACCAAAAGATATGTTCGCAGATCATGTCGAGTTCATGTGATTCGAAAAATAATAAGCGTGGGCAGCAGTTTGACCTTGTTAAAATATGTTATCCACAAATATTTTTAATCTAGGCTGGCCTAGATATTTGTTTAAAGTTGGTTAGGGGGCGATTGATTGGTATACCCTAGGGCAGTGATGCCCAACCTGTGTGAAAAAAATTTAGTGTGCCGCAAAAAAAATCCAGAAACCTCAAAAATACCTAGTTTTTTGAAAATTTAAACCTTTTACACTAGAGAAGATGGACCCAAGCGCCGAAGCAAAAGAAAAACGTCGACACAAAAAACCATTGGGTATGCCGCCAAAAATATTTGGTCTATAAGTGTGCCGCGGTACAAAAAAGGTTGGACACCACTGCCCTAGGGTGTATACTGAACAACCAGCCTCAGGTGTGTATAGTTCTTATTTTTTTGTCTACATAGAGCGTAATCATGTTTAAAAGAACTAAACTCTCAAAAATTGACTAAATTTTCCCTAGATACACCTCTGCATACCAATGTTACAATATGTGTCAGCTAATAAGCAATAACTCTATCTTATCAAGCTTACTTACCTTTAATATAATTGGTTTCCTTCTTTTACTCTCACTATACTCATAATCGACATTAATACGATACATATCACTTGCGTAATTATCGCCACGCTTAGTCGCGAATTCTCCCCAAAAATGCTCAACTTTGACATATCCACTGCCATTAAAATGCTGTGAGAAGATGCCTTGCAAGAAATCTAATGTTATAAATTCAGGTAATTTGAATGCCATATTGTTTATGATTTGATAAGATAATGCAAAGCTTATTGTCTCGTGAAAAAAAAAGTTAGTTAGAAAAATATTCTCTCGGAGGTGCTGTAAGCCTCAAAGTCAGATTACAACTGAACGACGAAATAGATGTGTTTTTTTTTGTGAAATAAATAAACATGACGACTCTCATTTATGAACGTGTATATTTTTTCAAATATTTTTCTTACCATACCATCATGCGTTGAGGAAAGAGAGAGAAAAAAAAATATACAGCACCTAAGGAACCAAATCTTATTAAATCTATTGTTTCTCTTCTGAAATGAAATTTGAGAATTGAAAAAAAATGCTTTATTATTTTTATCCATTCATTGATTTATAACTAATTTTATTATTAAACTACCTACATAGGAATGAGCATGTTGATTTGCGGCATTTACGGATACACAGAAGAAATTCAATTTCCTGTTTCCTACCTTTTGTAAGGATTCGAAACATCTAAACAACAAATTTCTTAGGCAACAGCAAAATCTATGTCAAGTGAGAGCTTTAAAGCTTCAGAAACATTTTTTTTCAAGGTTGCTGTGGAAATTCACAAAGATTACTATGTGAAAAAAATATATCAATACACGAGGATTAAATTATTTTATCATTTTGCATGTCAGCAAAAAACAAATCAGATTACGTGCGAGTACATTGAAATGCATGATTTTGTGACAGTGTATTGAACATCCATAACATAACAATAATAATAACAAAGCATGTTATCATTCGAAAATACAAAAATTGAAAACGACTAAGCGAAAACAAATAAATTAGAACATTTCTGATTGAGCGATAATTGAGTATGTAAATATGAAGCATATTTTAGATACGCAAGTAATAGAATTTCGTACACGAGATGCCTTCAACATTTTAATTGAGTACCTATAAATAAGTCATAATAAATTTGCAGAATGTGTGAATTTGTTATTATGTAAATAATATTTAATATCGGCAATGACAAAATTCTTGTTAAGCCACTGCTAATGAACAAATATTGAATATAGTGGGGAGGGGGAGTGGGGTGTAGAAGATAAGATAAGAAATTTTCAAAAATGGAACTAAATCTGCTCATTTTGGTTTGAAGTGCATAATTATGCCTAAAATTATTATGTTTTGTAGCTAATTGAACACAAATAATTAAATTTTTAAGCAAAAATTTTTACAAAAATTAACGGTTTTTAAAAATTCAAATTAAATATTTAAAAAATATATATATTTTTGTATGATTTTAGAAACCCTAGTACACACTTACCTACTATCTTAGGACTAGCCAATCAAGAAGGAGTCGTTCACATATGACGTCCAATTTTTAGGGGGGCTTCCTTACTAAAAGAAAAAAAATTATTTCAAAATTTTATGACAGAGTGGTGGCTTAAAAATCTCTTTTTTTGCGTAACGTCATTTATAAACAGTCCCTTGAGAAGTTTTGAGTATCATATTTTAACCAGTGAATCACCGTGTTCCGCCGAGTGCTTGTTTGCCATGAGTCCACCCCTGCCATGAGATACTAAAGTTTCTGTCGAAACTTAAATTAATAACAAATTAGAACATGATATATTAACTAGTTATAAGAGCTTCCATGTTATTCAGTTATAATATTTTAGATGCAGCTTCATGTAGCATTGTTACAACAAATTTTCCTGTTAGAAGACATAAAAATTTAATTCTCAAAGCAAAATGAACGTAAGTGTTTCAAATTTTTATTAAATTTTATAATGTACAGAACAAAATATTTAATTACTATATGCAGGACAAAGGTTCAAATAAAAGCGATATTAACTCAGACATGAATAAGTTTGTAGAAAATTTTTCGATGAAAAGTTTGAAAAAGATTCAAACAAAATATGAGAAATGGGGGTCACCAAAAAAATCTTCAACTAGAAAGACAGAAAGAGGCAATAATGGTCAAAGAGATTCTAGAGGTAATTTCTTTAAGAATTTTTATAGCTTTTAGTGATTGGAATTTATTTCATTTGAATAGGTGACTCATCAAATTAATCATAACGTGAACACATCAAATTAAGACAATTAACTCGAATTTTATTAAAATGTACCAAAAAATATTCTCATTAGGTCCTAAACTAGAAGGGTAACTGAGTGATTAGTCATCCCTTTTCTTAGAGGGTCACTAATTCTTGTGACATACAGTGGTTGATTACTAGGTATACCCTAGGGTGGACACTACCCTAGGGGTCATTTTTGGGATTTAGCCTAGTATATACCACTAAGGGTAACCCCTGGGACAGTATATACCCTAGAGTATACCAAGCAACCAACTCCTGCTGGAGAGAAACTTTGTTACCCTTGAATTCCAATTTAAAACACAAAAATTTCTTATCAAAAATCAATCATAAACTCAATTTCCGTATAGGGGTCGTTTGGATATTACGTAACGCTAAAGGGAAGGTTCTCTGGTTGTGTTACGCTTCAGATTAAATTTTTCCGTTTTTCTTACAAATATTGTTACAGTAAGGTGGAGAGGAGTCAATAATGGTAATTTTCAGCGTTACGTAACATTCAAACGACCCCAATAATATTACTTTTATTAATCATATTTAAAATAAGAAATGTTATAGTTTGTTATTAAGTTTTATACAGTTTGCTACGTCATAAAAATTTACAATAAAATTTCCGTGTATAAGCTCTCTACGTCTTACAATTTAAAACTCATTATTTATTTCCTGCTAGCCGCATATTTTTTGATATAGTCCAGAGAAAATGATTTTAAATTATTTGTGGGTGAAAGTGGTAGGCGAAGTGTAGCCCACAACTCCACTGGAGACATTTATGTCTGTATTCTTTAATGTGAGATTGTAAGGAGCTGTTTAAGTAGACTGGAATCTGGGGTATCAAGTCAAATGTAAGCAAATTTGATAGTGCGTGATTAAAGATTATGTTGGCTGGGTGGGTAGGCATCTGGATGTCTATAACCCTCTTTGGGGTCGTTCGTAAATTACGTCACGCTAAGAAAAGACTTTTTAGAACCCCCCTTCACCCCTTGTCACAAATTTTCCAAAGAAAAAAAAATCTTTTGTATGGACTGTCACAAATTCTTTGACCCCCCCTCCCCCCTAAAAGCGTGACGTAATTTGCGAACGACCCCTTTTGTGAGTATGTGGGTTCAATTCACACTAGAATTTTATCAGTGTGGCAAGGATTCACATTAGTATTACGACATTACAGTAAGCTTTATTTTTCAATACTTATGGTTTAAAAATAAATTAGCCATCATCGAGTCTCGATCTTAGAATCACTCCATCGACGACACAGTTATTCAGGTACCAGAGAACTTACCACTGACCTTCCACTTCCTGACTTGTGCCACATAAAATTAACATTCTCTATAGAAGCATGTCACAAAAGTTCAGCAGTCAGAATGAATTTAAAAATTTATACGTAAAACTTATCGATTATAACAGTTTACGTACGTTTAAGTCAGCTGTTTGATAAGAGAGTTGCTTGAATTTTAATTCTATTTTTGTTAAGTTTTACTGCGTTTAACTTTATTTTATTGAGTATGTTAAGCAGGAATTTATGTACAGCATTACGGCGCTTAAGAATCACGCCAGCACGTGTAAGAAAAATGCTTAAATTATACAAAAATTAGTAATATTAATAATTTCACACATTTACAGTTCTGTACAACAATTGCAGCTTCAGATCAAGGAAATTCTAGATGTGAATCATTGTATGCAGGCATTCGAGCAACTGAATTCGTTACTAAACCAGCTCTTATCACGCCAGAAGATTATGCACCAATTCCAGTTTATAGAGTAATTGATTCCGAAGGTAATGTTCTGGACAGCTCACAAGAGCCAAACTTGAGCAAAGAGACTGTACAAAAATGCTTTCGAGATATGGTCACGATCAATGCTTTGGATAAAATCATGTACGAAAGTCAACGTCAAGGAAGAATTTCCTTCTACATGACTAATTTTGGCGAAGAAGCTTCACATATTGGATCAGCAAGTGCATTATCAAATGATGACTTGGTATGGGCTCAATATAGAGAAGCTGGAGTTCTCTTGTACCGTGGATATACATTAACTCAATTTATTGATCAACTTTATGGCAATAGTGACGATGAAGGACGTGGAAAACAAATGCCTTGTCATTACGGAAGTAAGAAATTAAATTTCGTGACAATTTCAAGCACATTGGCTACTCAAATTCCACAAGCTGTTGGCAGTGCTTACGTCCTTAAGAGACGACCGAATAACGATCGAGTTGTTGTTGTTTATTTTGGTGATGGAGCTGCCAGTGAAGGAGATTTCCATGCAGCCTTAAACTTTGCTGCCACATTGGAATGTCCAGTAATCTTCTTCGTCCGTAATAATGGATATGCCATATCAACTCCTGTCAGTGAGCAATATCGAGGTGACGGAATTGCTAGTCGTGGAACTGGCTATGGTATGGCTGTACTTAGAGTTGATGGAACTGATATGCTTGCTGTTCATAATGCAACGAAGTTGGCTAAAGAATATTGTTTGAAAAATAATAAACCAATTATTTTGGAATCAATGCAATATCGTTTAAGTCATCATTCAACATCCGATGATAGTTCAGCATATAGACCGACTGAAGAATTGGAAATCTGGAATACTGTTGAGAATCCAATTAATAAGCTTAAACAATACATGATCAAGAAAGGATGGTTCAATGAGGAGGAAGAAAATGAATTTGTCAAGTCCATTCGCAAGCAAATCATGGCTCAAAATCAAGTATCAGAAAAGAAACAAAAACCAGACTGGCGTGAAATGTTTTATGATGTCTATGATGATCTTCCATTGAATTTGAGAAAGCAACTGAAGGAAATGGAAGATCACGTTGCAAAACATAAGGAGCAATACCCTCTCAAAAACTTCAAATCTTAAATAGTGCAAATTTAAAAAAAGGTGTCTTTAAATTGTGCCTTTTAAAGGAACGGATGCATTTATCTAAAAAAGAATTTATTATATTTTTATGTAAAGGTTTTATGGTATGATTGAAACGGAATAATAAAATGATATTAAGTAAATTTTAACGGTTTTTATTTGAAAAAAGATGCAAAAAGAGATGCAGAAAATTTAAATTTCAAAAAACCGTTAAATTTTTAAGAATTCTTTTCCAGACTTAACAGCATGTTTAACGACTTCGTGATATGAATTGAAAAAATCAATATGAAAGAAATGAAATAAATTAGCCAACAATCGAATATTTCCAACACAAAGGCTTTAAATGATCACGGAAATGTCATAAAAGTCTGTTAATAACTCGGTGGCATTTCGGTTTCTCTAACGTTCCTCACTTCATTTACTATCTATTATTCAAACGTATTGTACGTAAAAAAATTATAATAGTTCCCCGGCATGTGTCTTAAAATAAAATCTGTGTTCAAAACATTATGCTTTTTAGCAGTTTTTGTCATAATCTGTTATATTGAGGGAAAATTCAATATAATTTCTTCGAAAACAGAGCCATCGAAAATGTCCGGCCGTAGAATTTTAGCTTGTGACTTTGAAGTGTTTGGCATCGTACAAGGCAAGTGTTGGATATACTCAATATTGCTTACGTTTCATTAAATTCCAATTTTTTTCCTTCAACATTTTATTTGCTCAGGTGTTTTCTTTAGGAAGGTAAACAAATGTTAACTATGACAATTTTATGAATTATATTAACTATTTTACATTATAGCACACTGAAGAGACTGGCCGGAAATTGGGAGTTAGAGGCTGGTGCATGAATACAAAAGATGGGACTGTAAAAGGTCAAATGGAAGGCGAAGAAAGTCAATTAAATCAAATGTAAGTTTTTGTTACTAATCCTTGGAGATTTAACAGACATTTTTTGCTGGACACTGCTGTATATCCTGAGAAGTTAGGATGTAGTGGAAGTGATTTTGGACAGGTTCTAGACTGTTTTGAAAGTTCCAGACATGGGTTATTGATTATCGATTTCAGTATAATCCATAATCCATAGATTTTTTTTCATCTTTATCTTTTTTATATCCTGTAGCTTAGCAACGAGTGACCAATTGTTATTTTTATTGCAGGAAGGAATGGCTGTCAAAGACTGGAAGTCCATCAAGCAGAATTGACAAGGCTGTCTTTTCGGAGCCTAAAGTTATTAGTGACTTTTCTTACGAGAATTTTAGCATTAAACGCGTACGATAAAGCACCTAAATTTCCTGTAAACTCAGTGATCTTCATTAAATTAAAAAACAGTTAGCAATAAAACATCCAGTCATAATTGGAACTTAACATATTCTATTTATCATCGTGTAACAGTTTATTCAGTGCCTTAATACATTTTTCAATTTCAATATTTTGTCGATTTTTGTACGAGCTTGAAACCTTAATTCCTTTAATACTGAATGGGAATTGTAATGTGTGACATTCATCCTTCGTATTGACATAAAAATGAGCAAGAAGATCTAATTTATTGTCTGGGTGATCATCAATCTCATCTGGTACATAAATTGCAAATTTCGACTTTTCATTTCTTGGCTCGATTTCGATATGTCTGACAAGGACGCCTTTTTGTGATGTATGGCGATAAAATGCTATTGTAAATTTAAATGCACAGAAAATACGATCAAGTTCAATGACGATTCTCATGTATGAATGTCCTGACTGTAAAGTTATTGGATCACAAATTATGTCGTCTTCCTGTGACTCTGTTAAAAATGGCAAGTACTTGATTTTGGCGCTTCCAGCTGTCACGTTGTCATGTCTCTCAAGGTGAGTCAATAGAATCAACATGTTACTTTCATGTTCTATCTTTTCTGACAGTTCCTTAAAGTCTTGTTCTACATTCTCGAGATATTTTACAATGCCTGGAAATTTCTTCAAGTCATCATTTGTGATTTTTTCATAAGTTTCAGCCAAGTCATCGCTGTCTTTTGGAACTGCCGAATGTGGGATTGGAACGTAGTAAAAGAATTTATTCTTGTCTATGGCTATTAAGAATTCGTTATTTTGAGCAATAGAAAATGTAGCGACTAGACTCAAATTGACCTCACAAATATCTGGTTCCGCTGGTGCAAGTTTAAACTGCATAAAAATGATTTTATATCGATTTGAGTATATCAGGAATTTATCGGTAAATTCATAGCAGCTGATTTCGTCTCCCAAAGGTATTTCCGTTCTTTTAATCACATTCGTTTTTATGCATTGATAAAAAATTGTCAGGACCCAAAACTCATCAATAATCATGATCGAACTATTTAGGTACTTAATGGACTTAATTTTTCCTCTGGATACGATGACTGTCTCAAGTTGTAAAGGTTCTTGCTCCGATTCTCCCATTTGTGTACTCTCCTCGTCAAAAGTACCAGCGTATTTCACATAAAACAGCCTGTCATTCATTGAAACTAGTAAAATATCTCTGATATTCTCATTCTTAATATCCAATCCCAGGAAAAATGTGAAGAACTCGACATCCAACTCATTTTCTGTGATGTTGTAAAGCATTTCACTTGCGAATGTAAAGTTTTCCTTAATTTTAGGCAGTGTAAATTCATTTTCAAGTGTTTGGATAGAATCTTCTGGTAGTATTAAGTCCACACATCTCTGATATCCTGAATATTCTTTATCAAATGACTTGTCATAAATATAAAGTGCTATTTTGGACTCAAGTTTTGTTATCATCACGAAGCAGCTGTTGTCTATGAAGTTGTAATACCTTAAATGAAGGATATTCTCATGCTTGACTTTATCTAGTGACTGTGCTGATCTAAACTTGAATAAATCTCCATTTCTGTCATGAATGAATGTGTGAAGCTGGTCGGAAATAATGTCAATACCTAAAAATTATTAATTACTGCTTGTTACTACTTATTGCTTAAAGCTGAAAGTCGACTGGATTACCCGTAATATTTGTAAATTTTGATGACTTCTTGATCTTTATCGGCACTTTGTCATAATAATCTGTATTGACAGTAAACTTGATATTCACAATCTCTTCATCACTAATTATCACCAGCAGCGATCCTACATCCTTATAATTAATTATTTTTGATTTTGAAGGATAAACAAAGTCTAAATTCAATTCTTCAAGGCATTCGTCAAATTCCTCCAAATATACGTATGGCTCCTGATTATAATCATTGAAATCATAATCTACGTCTTGCGAGTAATCTATATCCATAAAGTTTAGTTGCTTAAACACACTAGAAACTTAGTAAAAATTTAGTTTTATTGTTTGTTTTGAAATTTCTCGATTTTTTGTACTGAACTGACATGAAGTTTGGTTTACTGAACAAAAATTCTGTACTGAATTGAAATGAACTCGAGAGTTACTGAACGAAAATTCTAGGGATGGAAACTACGAATTTATGTGGATAATATCCGTTATATTTTGGAACGATCACGTGTTAATTAGACAATTGAGGTAGGTATTAATTGACAATATTTAAGAGAACTGAGGCTGAGGATGTGTAAAGAGCATGAAGCTTCACAGGAGATACAGAGCGTGCATGCCTGAAATTTATCATCCAGCCAACTTCATGCTAGACGTGATTTCTCTTGTATAACTTGCTGTCTTGTGAAAATTGTCGAAACTATACTGCCTTCCTAAAACACACACAAAAAATATTTTGATATCTTATCGCGAGGCAATTTTTATGGTTTCATTTTCATAAGAATCATCAGACACTAAAGCATCCCGTTGTATAAATAAATATTTACATTATATCGGCTTAGTTAACTTAAAATACGCAGCAGTAAGAAAAGTAAGGAAAAGGATTGGCAAATTTACAAAAAATGTTCTCCTTGAACTTGTGTTGTTTTTCATATTACACGTCACGAAGTAGTATGCATGCATATATGTGCAAAAAAATCAGTAATAAATTTGTGTGGGTTTCATGTGTCGGTCGGTGGATATGCGTATCATGATAAATTGAAGAGCAAGTGAAAATTTATTATGATAATAATGTTAATTATGTGTGATTCTATTTTTATCAGAACCCGGATACTCAAAGAATACGTGAGCAAGGTTAGGGAAAATACGGCCTTGAGGCTTAAAATTGTGATTTTTCATCAAAAATTAATGTTTAACGTATTTTTAAAATTTTGAATGTATCAGACTTGTGACTTGATGAATGAAAATCATTTCAATTTCGCAGTAAATTATGCAATATCTCCAGAAAGAAGAACATCCGAAAATAAAATCCACAAGCTATCAAATTATGTAATCCTCAAATCAAAAATTTCTTCGAAGAAATTTGCAAGAAAGTATTTTTAAAACATTTAAGTCTCGGATTAAAAATTTAAGTCTCGGATTAAAAATTAATCCTCGGATTAAAAAAAGTAAACAAACAAGACCCAGTCAGCCAAACAAAGTGATTAACAATAGTTGTGCACCGTTGCATGCTAAAAATGCACCTTATATCTGTTCGTACTTTTCAGTTGCATCTACACTGTTTAACGAACAACATCGTGTGCATCGAAAAGCAATAGTTTTTGGCAAATAAATAATTCAGTTTCCCTTTAATTCTCTTATTTCCAAGGATCTAAACCATGAATAACCTAACGAGAAACGCCACAAAGTTCTGGAAAAGTGTAAATATTGTAAGGACAATTGATATTAAGTGATCATTATATAAATTAATCTAAATTCTAATTTTTTCCACAGAATGCAAAAAATTATGCAACGCAAGAAGCATCATTCGAAGTATTTCGAGTAAGTCATTCATATTCTGTTGCTACAGTTATCATTTATACTATTAGAATTGCGCAGATCAGTTTATTTTGTATTGTGCAATTTTTTTGTTGTTTACTTCCTCAAACTTGACATTCTCATCACTTTTAATAATTCACACTTTTTGACTAACAGCCATTCAAGACCCATAAGTTGAATAGTGCGCCCTCCAGCACGGTCAGTGTGTCGAGAGATGAAGCATTGGACATGTACCGAAAAATGCAAGTTATTCGTCGCATTGAAACCAGTTCCGGAAACTTGTACAAAGAGAAAATTATTCGTGGCTTTTGCCATTTATATTCCGGACAAGAAGCTGTTGCTGTTGGTATGAAGTCAGTAATGCGTCCACAAGACAATCTCATCTCAGCTTATCGTGTTCATGGCTGGACTTACTTGATGGGAGTTTCAGCACAAGGTGTTCTTTCGGAATTAACAGGCAGACGAGGTGGATGTGCTCGTGGAAAGGGCGGTTCTATGCACATGTATGCTCCAAACTTTTACGGAGGCAATGGAATTGTCGGAGCTCAAGTTCCAATGGGTAAAATTATTAATTTTCTGCTTAATTTTTAGTCTGTAAGTTTCATTTTGCTGGATTTAGGTGCCGGCGTAGCCTTAGCTTGTCAATACAAAGGAAATGGAGGAGTGTGCTTTGCCCTCTACGGTGACGGTGCTTCAAATCAAGGTAAATTAATTGATTCTTTAAAAATGACTCAGTCTTAATATCACTAATATTCTTTAGGTCAAGTGTTTGAGGCATACAACATGACATATTTGTGGAAAGTTCCTTGCATTTTTGTGTGTGAAAATAACGGGTATGGTATGGGAACAGCTTCAGAGAGATCCTCATGCAATACAGAATATTATACAAGAGGAGATGTTCTACCTGGCTTGTGGATCGATGGAATGGATGTTTTGGCTGTAAAGGAAGGAACGAGATTTGCTATTGATTATGCTGTAAATAACGGTCCAATTGTCGTCGAAACTGCTACTTATCGTTATTCTGGTAAGACTTGCTGATCAATTTTAATATCAACATATTTCTATAGTATAATTTGTGGATTTTTAGGTCACAGTATGTCCGATCCAGGCACAAGTTATCGTTCACGCGAGGAAGTTCAAGAAGTTCGTCAGAAACGTGATCCAATTTCATCGTTCAGAGAGCGCATGGTTCAGACGGGATTAGCCACCGTCGAGGAATTGAAGAAGATCGATGCTGATGTTAAGAAGGAAGTAGACGCAGCTGCCGATATTGCAAAAGTAGAACCAGAAATTGAAGTTTCAGAACTCTCGTGCGATATTTACTCAAATACTATTCAGCCTGAAATCAGAGGAGTACGACCAGATCAAATGCTCAAGCACACAACCCTCGGCCACGGTGTTAATATGAAATAATTTGAGAATTAGTATGTATTCCTTCCATTTCCATTATATCAAAAAAATATGTATCTAAGTTTTCATTAACATACATAGATTTCAGTGCTGTAACTTTTGTTTCTCTCAATCGGATATTAAGTTTAACTAATAGAAATAAAACGCTGAAAATATTTATCGAATTTCAGTATGACATGCTGAAATTCCTTAATTAAAGTTAAAAAAATCTATTTTGTTTCTTTTAACGACTATTTTTACGTAAGCAGCATGACCTTTACGTTTACGTAAAACGTAACAATAACAAAACAAAGTGATCATCGAAATTCATTAAAATGGAACTAAACTACTTAATTAATATAGTTAATGACGTGACAAAAAGATTTGAGCATCCAGCACTGCCATTTGAGCACGAATTGAAGAAGGAATTAGTCAATCTCAATGATTATGAGAAGCAAGTTGTAAGGAACAAAATAAATTCCATCAGTTACAATATTGGTGCCTTAAATGTGTTGAAATTACTAAAGGAATGTGATATATGCTCAATTACTGATTATTTCGGAAGCATAAATGATGATTTTGAGAAGCTGCAGATCGTGACAGAAATACTGGATGATAAAGAAAGTTACATTTTATTCGCGGAACTGATTGATAGCAACAGATTTAATGATCTGATTGATATGGCTATTAAGAATTATGTCAACGATTTGATCCATCGACAAGGCATCATCCAGAATGAGATCATTATGTCTACACAGCAGCTTTTACCAACAGATAATTTCACAAAGTGTATTTTGCCAAAATTCTTGAATAATTTGTTTCATCTTGATTTCAAAAATCCAAAGGAACTGATTGAAGCTGTTAGCAACCAAAATGACTGGACGCAAGAGTTTGGAAGTTTTCGAGTCCTTCGTAGTGTCTTAGATAATATTATGCCTTTATATAATAATCTAATCGGCAAGGAAATTTGTAGTTTAATTAATAGTGAGAAAGATATTTGCTGGTTCTTCATTTTAATGGCTGCTAATTACGTTAAGGATGAATACGATGGGTATGCTGAGTTGAAAAGTAAGTCAACTGGATCATACAGAATTCTACTAGATCTAGACGTTATTTTTTCGACCGTTATATTTTTAAATTTGAATTTTTTGAACCAAATTTTCACTAAATTTGAATTTTTTTCGACCGTTATATTTTGATTATTAATTAAAGCCTTATTTTCAGATCTAATTTATTCACAAATCAATGCATTTTGTGAGACTAACAGCTTAAACAGCCTATATAAATCATTACTATTGGCAAGACAGCTTTATCATTATTCGCCTTATAAGAAGAAGCTGACTTATCAACAATGGATTAAACATAATCTTGGCGACATTAATTATAAGCTCAAAAATAAATCAGCATTTGGAGACATCATGTCGAGTCTTGAGAACTTGATACCATTCGAAAATGATCTGGATGTTGTTAAAATTCACATTTCTATCCAAATTTCAGCACCGAGTAAGGAATACAGCAGAGTTTTGGCTTATAAGCAGTTGTTGAGGTCACGAGAGGATGTTCTTCTAAAAGAAAATACTGAATTGAGTCAAATGTTTAGTGATTAATCAGCCCAAAACTATTTAATCCCATAGAATTCATTCCATCAATCTAATGCTACCCAAAATTGTTTCTAACGGTCAAAAAAAATTTGAATGGAAAAATTGAGTAAAAAATTTTCAATAACACAGAAGAAATTTTAATTTAATAAATTTAATGGTATTAACACAGATTTAAGCTATTATGGATCTATTAAATGATTCAGATGTAAGTATATTACACTAGTAACATGAATTCAGTCATTAAATCATGTTTAATCACCTCATAAATCGGAAAAAAATCATTACAATTTTTCTGCATTGAAAAGTTGATCACAAATACAAATGCAAATTAAATTTTCATATACGCACAATGAAATTAATGCTCATAATTCATTGAATTTTCCGTTTAAGTAATTCATCAATATTTACCTATATAAAATATCATAATAAAAAAAATAAATAAATCAAGCTGTATAAAATGGATGGCCTAACGATAAACAATTTTTTCGATTCTGACGGTGGTTTCGATGTATGTATAATTATCTCTATATCCTTTGAATATTTTCCTCCATCTAATATCTTACTATATCTTTATTTTTAGTCGGGAAATGGAGCAAATGAGTTTGTGGATCTTGAATTCAACTATGCTGACACAGATTCTCATCTTAATGAAATTGCTGAGCTCTACAGCTACACAGAACATAACGAGTTTCAACTTAATGTTAAGGCTTTTGAGGATCAAATGGAAATGTACAAGTTAAAGCCATTGTGGCAACAACTTGATAAAGATCAACATCAAAGTATCATCTTAAAGCTCACCGATCAATTAGAAGTGCTTGATAATACGATGAGAATGAAGGCAGCACGTACATTGCTGTATCTTGCACAAGGATGTTGGGTTGAAGTACAATCTGACGAGGAGCAACAAAGTTTGAGTCGATATAATGTCATGATGCTATACCGATTGGGAGTTTTTCAAGCATTTGTGGAACTTTTGAATCTCGAAATTGAGAATGCAGCAACAGCAAATGTTGCCATTAGAAAGATTGCCGTTTCATTGGCAGATTCTATTGATTTGCGTGTAATTCTATCGGTTCTCTACATTATTACGGAAGTTATGCGTGCTGAAAAGGAGAGAACTGACAGTGAACATTTAAATCTTGTTGATGCATTCACTCAAGAAATTAGTCAGCCTTTAGGCGATGAGCTATTAGCAGTTAAGTTGCTTGGAATGATTACGAGATTCTGTAGCGGATCTGCTCCACATTTTCCTATGAAGAAAGTTCTACTTTTATTATGGAAAGTATCTCTTGTTTCGCTTGGTGGAACTGAAACATTAAAGAACCTGAAAAGTAAGTCAATAAATACGATTAATTAATTCAATAACTGAAGCTTAATTAATGACAATTGTAGATCAATATCGTGAGAGTGAAGGATTGCCAGTAATAACAGAAGATACACTCGAAGTGTCCAGGTTGATGCGAGCTAGTTCCCCACCGCCAACAGCAGGAAATGACGACAACATGGCAAAACGTTCTCGGCCATTTCGACGAGTACGTAATATTGTGATTTCAGAGGTAGAGATGCTTTTATTCCGTTCTGCTTCTATCATTCTATCACATTTGTTCTTGATGATATATTTTTTATATGAAATCCATTATTTTGTTCTATACATATTGAATTTTTTAAACATTTTGTGACATTTTTTTCGCGTTGAAAAAAAAAACTAATTTTTGAAAGATTTTGTAAATATTTAATTTTACAAAATCTGGATAATTTTTAATTGCCATGTTCCCAGCGTGAGTAAAACATGTCCGATTATTTAATGACCATTTCATATCCCATGATTTCATGTGTTTCTAACAAATTCATTCTTTCATCTCTTTATTCGGTGTTTCTTTAAATTTAACTCTTAACTTAATATTCTTCCAAAATTCGATAATAATTTTTCCAACAGAACATGAAAAATACTCTGTGATTAACCTTCTCCTCATTTTATATTTAATTTTTAATTCAGGGAAACAAGAATATCCATATTCATAACTTTAATTTTTCATGCATGACATTTACATTTCCAACTAAGGTTTATTGATCTCATTCAAACTCAAACTCAATCTCATTATTCACAAAAATCGCACATTAACTTACTTAAAATAGAACAACTAAACTAGAATTAGAGTAAACTTGTGAATTAAAGCGCATTTTCCACGAACAGAATTGGTATTAAATATTCACAAAAATTAACGACTAAAAAATATTTGAAAATTAACGGTCAAAAAAGATTTGAAAAAATAACGGTCAAAAAAGATTTGAAAATTGTCAAAAAAATTAAAAAATGACGGTTATTTTTTGGTCGATAAAAAATTCAATTGAGAATAATGTCTTTGGGAAGATGCGCTCAAAATCAAAATAGTAATAGGACATAGTAATTGTTATTAATTATTATTATTAGCCCGAAAACAATCAGCACATTGACCCCAAATTATATTTTAATTACTCATCATCTTGTGTTCCTACACGCTTTTATGTAGTTCTTCACGTTTGAGTGTTGACACTTCATCAAATTGGCCTCTAATAGAGATTAAAGTAGTTCCAATTAATGATAAAATTTATTGTAATTAGAAAATTGGTATTTCTATAAAAGCGTGTAACTACATTTTTATAGTTTTTGTTCCTCAGCATCATCAGTCACACACAGAAATATAAAGTTTTCAAGCATATGATTGTTGAATCCTTAATTGATGTTCCATTTGTCGACATTTATTCAAAGATTGAATGTTATTTTTTGAACATGAGAAAGATTCTTTTGCATGAATTTTTGACTTGAACATTGGGCTGATTATTTTTAGATGGCTGATAATTCAGCAAATGTACATTTATTAGAGATCCAAAAGTATATCTTTTTTATGATTTTTTGTAAAAATAATGCATAAGTTGAATTGAGAAAACTAGTGAAATTAGAAAATTTAGAGAACGACAATATTATTTTTATAAATGTGCCTTCCTATATTAGAATAGTGCTTCTACTAAAACAATCCTATCTATAATCATACACTTTTGGCGTGTAGTTGACGCACAATTTTATTCCAAAGCAATCAACTAATTCAAATTTTCTCGTATTCATAAAACAGAGCTTAATGAAGCAGAGTTCGTTGGATGAACAGGAACAGCTTGGAATGGAAATGGAAGCGCAAAATGCTGAAAATGAGGACGACATTCCCGATTACTACAGACAATTTGACGATCCAATGAATGGCGACAGAAATGGAATGATGCACAATGAGTCTGAATTGAATAAACAGCCATCGATATCAGCAGCCTCGACTCCCCATCCAACACTTCCTTGGGAACCAAAAGTCCGTCAAAAGGATATTTATCAGTTTATGGATATATCGAGGAAGAAGTTTATTGGATATTCTTTGCCTGATAATTGCGAGACAACTGCTGGACTCCCAAACCCCATCTGCGAGGGCATCAACATTTTGAAGCGAGTAAGTTGCACTTTAACGGAAATTTCAAATTTGAATTTTTTAACGGAAATTCAAAATTCAAATTTTTTTTGAACAATTACTTTTTAAATATTTTTTGACCGTTATTTTTACAAACTTTATTTGTAGCATCTTTATGTGAGTCTCGCCGACATCCAAGTAAAGCGTGAGGAGGAGATTGCTAGAAATCCGTTGACAAAAGGAGAGGAAGAAGTTCCAATAAATCCGACAGAAGTCCTGTATCAAGCAATTCTTCCAAATTTACCACAATACATGATCTCTCTATTAAAGATTTTGCTTGCTGCAGCACCGACATCTAAAGCTAAAACGGAGAGCATCAATATTATGGCGGATGTACTACCAGAGGACATGCCAATGACAGTAACTCAATCGACAAAATTGGGAATTGATGTAAATCGTCACAAAGAGATTATTGTGAAAGCAGTTTCAGCTATTTTGCTGTTATACTTGAAGCACTTTAAGATTAATCATGTCTATCAGTTTGAATTCATGTCACAACATCTCGTATTTGCAAATTGCATTCCTTTGGTGCTGAAATTCTTTAATCAG
Source organism: Chironomus tentans (assembly GCA_963573255.1). NCBI lineage: Eukaryota > Metazoa > Arthropoda > Insecta > Diptera > Chironomidae > Chironomus > Chironomus tentans. Next base: position 14,508,394 of record OY754303.1, read on the forward strand.
AGCATCATGACTTATGTTGGATCCAAGAATATTATTCCAATTATGGATTTTCCATCGTGTGTTATTGGCGAGCAGCCTGAATTAACGTCAGACTTGGTTATTGGTGATTCTGAGCCATATTCATGGAGAAATATCTTTTCATGCATTAATTTATTGCGGATATTAAACAAGCTGACCAAATGGAAGAATTCAAGGATTATGATGCTGGTTGTGTTTAAATCAGCACCAATTTTAAAGAGAACATTAAAAGTACGTCATGCAATGATGCAACTTTATGTCCTCAAACTCCTGAAGATGCAGACTAAATATCTTGGTCGGCAATGGCGTAAAACTAATATGAAAATTATTAGTGCAATTTATCAAAAAGTTCGTCATCATTTGAACTCAGATTGGGCATTTGGAAATGATTTAGACGCACGACCATGGGATTTTCAGGCTGAAGAATGCACACTCAGAACATGCGTCGATAGATTTAATAATCGACGATATTTCTCGCAGATTTCTAATGCTGTACGATTTCCAGATCAGACTAATGTCGGTGGAAATCAAAATCTTGGATTAAACTCAAATAATGTTGACAATGCCATATTTAATGGTATTGAGAATGAATTAAACATTAATAATCTCTTAAATAGTGAAAATTTATTGGAAGTTGACGATCATTTTGAATTAACAAAAGAATTTAAGAATAATTATGAAGCATGGCTGAAAGAGGAAGTTTTCTGTGCAAATCCCATCGATTGGAATGAAGTTTTGAATGAACCGAACTTGGTTCTCATCAATGAGATCAAAAATGCTATCCGATACTCGACATATTTTATGAAATCAGGATAAACTGCTGACGATTGGACATAAATAAAAATCATAAACATAATTATATTAAATGTAATAAATCTTTTGTGTTTTAATTTATTTAACCGCCATGAAGTGTTGATATAAATGATATGGTGTCTTTTGGCTGAATCTCATAGTCTAGTTCTCCCAGCAATTCCCAGTCTGTGTCGTTTACTAGCACCAAAATTCCAGGTCTTACAGATTCACCTTGCATGAACAGCTCTAATCTGTCTGTTAGGAGATTATCCTTCATGTATTGCAGGAATGAACGTATTGTCCCTAATAATTATACACGATAAATCATTAATTAGTCTATAATTTTGAATGACTTCATTTCTGGATCTTACATTTCTTGCCATCTTCCAGTTTAAGCTCACGTTTTTTGATATTATTGAAAAGTACTTCAGCACCGCCGCTAAAAAAACATCAATTAAGTCATAAGTAACTATAATAAGGCAGTAACTTACCCGAAATCAAGCGTTATGTCCATATTAAGCAAGAATCTGTGTTTGTTAAAAGTCGTTGTGTTTTGTAAACAGAAAAAAAGAATAGTTGACGTCCCCTCGAATTAACGGTTTTTCTTCAAATTTAAAATAACAGGCTTTGAAAAAACGTTTAGAAATTATCTTCAGTAATAAATTAATTAAATTCCTTAACAATAGTATATTTTTAAGAGTTAAAAAATGGCAGAAGTTGCAATTAAGGTTGCTGTGCGTGTTCGACCTTTCAATCGACGTGAATTAGTGAGTTATTTAAGCTTAAAATCGTAAAAAATACATTTTGTTTATAATCGGAAATTTTTATTCAAAAAATTAGGAACAAAATCAGAGATCAATTGTTCGAGTTTTGGATGAGCAGTCATTGATGTTTGATCCAGATGAAGATGAAGATGAATTCTTCTTCCATGGAACTAAGCAGACTCATCGGGATATAACAAAACGTGTCAAAAAGAAGCTTACAATGGATTTTGATTCAGTCTTTAACGAAGATTCCGTTAATCAAGATATCTTTGAGAATTGCATGAAGCCTCTAGTTTGCTCAGTTATGAATGGATATAATTGTTCAGTGTTTGTTTATGGCGCTACAGGAGCAGGAAAGACTTACACTATGTTGGGAAGTGATGAAATTCCGGGTAGGCTTAAAATCTTATTAAATTCTTGTTGGAATCGTACTAAAATGTGATTATTTCGCAATTTCTAGGAATTACTTATTTGACAATGGAAGAACTCTTCAGACAAATGGATTCGCACAGTGAGGAACGAAGATTTGATATTGGAATATCATATTTAGAAGTTTATAATGAAAATGTCATGAACTTGTTGACCAAAACTGGTCCGTTAAAGCTACGAGAAGATGCAAATGGTGTTGTTGTTAGTGGACTTGTTTTGAAACAAATTCATAATGCCGATGAGTTGATTGAATTATTGCATTTAGGCAATCGTAATCGTACACAACATCCAACTGATGCAAATGCTGAGAGTTCACGATCACATGCTATCTTTCAAGTCCACATTCGAATGGTTGAAAAGAAGACGAGCACAAAGAGAACAGTAAAGTTGTCGATGATTGATCTAGCTGGAAGTGAACGAGCTCAGAGTACAAAATGCAAAGGCTTGAGATTCAAGGAAGGTGCTAATATCAATAAATCATTGTTAGCATTGGGAAATTGCATCAATAAATTGGCAGATGGATGTAAGCACATTCCATATCGTGACTCAAATCTTACGCGCATCCTTAAAGACAGTTTGGGTGGAAATTGTCAAACTTTGATGATTGCAAATGTCTCACCTTCATCCATGACATTTGAGGATACTTACAATACGCTAAAATATGCAAGTCGTGCTAAAAAGATCCGTACTACATGCAGACAAAATGTAATTACAACAAACATGCCGAAAGAGTTCCTTTTAAAGAAATGCAATGATCAACAGTCAGAATTGGAGAAATTAAAGGCTGAACTTGAAAAGTATAAAGAACGTACACGAATGCTCGAGACTCAGATTATTGATAATAAAACAGTCGTGGATATGATGAAGGAAACTGACGATGGAACTAGAGCTAAAATGAAAGCAAATGACTTGTCGAAATGGCATGCAAAAATTGATACAGTTTATTCAGAGTTCAGAAAAGTTCGTGAAAGGTGCTATAAGCTACAGTCAAGTGAAAAGTTCCTCAACTTACGAATCAAATTTAAGGAACAGTATGAGTTGGTGAAGAAGATTTTAAGACTTGATGGTGCCAGTCTTGATTTGGTGAGTAAATCACGTGACTTAATGCTTTAACCGTTATTTTGTTTTTTGAATTTTTACCGTTATTTTTCAAACTGGAATTTCTACCCAATTCAAATATTATTCAACCGTTATTTTTCAAATATTTTTTTAACCGTTATTCTTCTTTCTGAAAAATAATTAAGGATGTAATTAAGCAACCAATTGAATCCATTAGATATAATCCTCTTTATTATTTCTGCAATTTAAACATTGTACAAACTCTATTCTTTTCCTGCTAACAATTCATGCTGCTTTGCCACAAGAAGTTTCTCAGCTTCTGCAACATGTTTGTCGCCAATAGCAATAATTTGACCTTGAATGGAGTGATTAAGATCGACCGAAATTTCAGCCTTCCTCTTGACCTTCTTAATATATTCATTTTGATTTTCCTTGATTGAATCACGGCATTTAATAAAGAGTGCTTTTGCATTTTTTGACAACATCTCGCGGTGCTCTTTTGTAACTTTTGGAACTGGGATGAAAACTGTTGTTCCATCTTGTTGAGGATTTAAGTTCATGCCACTTTTTGAGAGTGCTTGAAGGACATTCGGTATGAGTTGTGGAAATCCAATTAAATTTATGACAATTGTCTTTGGATTCTTTCTTACAATCTGCCCTAATTCCTGCAATTCATAGTCCTTTCCATCAGCACTAACTTTTAATGTTTCTATTGCTCCAGTTGTGGATCTAAGTGACAGATTTTTAGCGAATTCATCCTTCATTGTTACCAAACATTTTTCCATTTGTGATTTTAAGTTATCAAGATTAATGACACTCGAAAGCTGTTCCTCATTCACAGATACTTTTGTTGGATTCTTACTGTCCTTCTTTTTGTCTTTTCCCTTTGCATAATTTCTAACCAATTGAACGGACGCGATTTGTGGTCCATTTCGTGCTATTCCTTGAATTGCTGCCTGTCTTTGAACATTCTCACTTAAAATGCATCTTGATACTCTCATTAAACGTGCTATATTCCGTATTGAAAGCATTTTTGTACAGAAAAATTAAATTTTTACTCGGTTTGTGTACGCGACTTGAAGTATCAACAAATGATCCAGAAATAATGTCACATGAAAAATGAATTTTTAGGTTAAATCAGTCAAAGATAGATTTGAATTTAAATATTAACGGTTATTTTTATTATTATATTTTACAGGATCTCTCAAAATTAGACAGAACAATTGACAAGTTCAGCAAGGAGGTAGCCAGGAAGAATGAAGATTTGGCAAAATGGACAAAACGTTTCTCAGACATCATGAGAGCTTTAGAATGTTTAAGAGCTGAAATACGAGAAGCAAATCTTTACAATGAATTAGAGACATATTTGGAGAAGAAGCATGCAGAAGCAGAAAATGCAAAGTTAATCATGAAAATTGAGCACATGAATAAAATAAATAATGAATATAAGGTTGAGACAGAAAATCTCACAAATATCGTCACGAAGGCATGTGAGGTCATTCAAGAAAATTATCTTCTCTTACGTTCGATGGGAGAACTCGATAATGCAACACTCGATAAGTTCCAAAAGATTATGAAATTGTTACAAGGTCAACGTTCTGTGAAATTTGCTGAAGATGACATCACCCTAAATCATATAGGCACAGAAGATAGTTTAACATTCCAACACTTGGACTTGTCACATTGTAATGAAGAGAATCATCTTCAGAGTCCGTCGGTCATGTCGAGGAAGCGCGTTAATGGAGGAGATGAAGTTGAACTGGGTGATTTTGAAACTAAAAAGTCTAAAAACGACGATATTTTCGTAAAGCCTAAGGCACTGAAAGCAATTAACTTTGATATTGTCAAGCCAAGTGATATGAATTCGACTTTCGATATAGACATTCAGCCGCTAAAAAATGTGCCTGGACCAAGTAACAGAGTTCCAACGACATCTTCATCAGCAACTTTGAAAAGTAAGTACTTTTCAAATAAATTTCGACCGTTATTTTTCAAATAATTTTTGATCGTTGTTCTTCAAATATTTTTCCACCGTTATTTTTCAAATAAATTTTTTCCGTTATTTTTCTAACATTAACTTTATTAAATTTTCTCAGCTGTAAAGCAAATAAAGACAACATCAAAATACCCAATGTCCATAAACAAGGAAAACACGAAGAAATTCAGTCCAAGTCGCATCAAAAAACTGCCGAGGACTCCAAACCGGCTTGCTGGAAGTAAAGGTAAGAAATTCATATTAAAAAATTCCTAAAATTCACGATAATTTAATCTTTAAATTATTCAGCACCAGCATCTCTGGCGCATCGTCCGAAACTTGTAAAGTCAGCAGTTTCATCGTCCCTTACGACTAGTTCTGATAAGTTTAAGACGTTAAAGAAGTAGGGAATGTCGGAAGTTCAACTTTATTTTGATGATATCTCTTTAGTATTTAGCATTTTTTTTATGGATAAAAATTTGATTTTTCGTTATATATATTCTTTAAAAAGACTCATATAAAAATATATTAATATTATTACTTTTGGATAGATTCTTATGCGATACTCACTTATTTAGACCTAGCCATACATAAATAGCTTTGTCTTCAAATATATGTAAAATATTTTATTCATTTTTTTAAAATTAAAAGCATTAAAGTAACATATTTTTTACAATTTCAAGAGGTTTGTTGACTTATTTATGATTGTTTCTTTTTATTAAATTCCTTTTCAGAGAAATTATCAAACGGAAAACTTTTTTTCTGAGACGGTTCTTTAACGCCATTCGCAAATTTCGATCGAGGAAAGTCAAAAATCCTATTAAGTAACATTGTTTTAATAAATAATAAATATTCCAAATTCTAGTCGATTACCAAATTCAAAATGATTTATTACTTTACTAACAACGTTGATGATAAGCTTTAGGTCGTGCTATAATCCGGAACAGTAAGTTGAAACACGATTTCGCAATTAATCTATTAAAAGAAAAAAAATCTGAAGAATTTACAGATTTTGTTCTCGGAATTTTACTTTAGTTCACGTTTTTATAAATTTGAAAAGTCCATAGTCTATTTGCAATCCTTGCAATATTTTTAGTGCATTTTCTCAAAGGGAAAATGCAGTTTTTTTTGCCTGCGTTGTGTTTGTCTTAATGAAGTCTCTCAATTTTGTTTTTTTGATCGGTCACTTCCTCTGCAGCCTCTAATTCTGCAAGAATCAGCCAAAACACTTTCAAAATTGACTTACGCAAAACTTTCGTTACATAAAAATACGTAGCATGAAACTTTACGTTGCGTACGTCTTGCTTGGTGTAAATTGAAGTGAAATGAGGTAGGCAGGAAGGTGGGGTTACATATTTTAAAATTTAAACATTTATTCTACAAATACTTTTTAACCGCTATTTTATATTTAACAAGTTGGTTTTAAAAAAAATTAACGGTTATTTTTCAAATAAATTTTGACCGTTAATTTCAAATATTTTTTGACAGTTATTTTTCAAATATTTTTTAACCTTTATTTTTCAAATAATTTTTAACCGTTATTTTTTCAAATATTTTTTAACCGTTATTTTTCAAATACCGTTAATTTCGAAATTTTTGGGCACTTTATTTAATCACGTGTGCACACGTGTAACTACGTCCATATTTTTAAATTTTAATCTCTTTTTGAGGACAGTTTTTAACAAGATTTTCATGGTTTTTGAAAAAAAAACACTTGAAAAACATACAAATTGTTGATTTCTATTGCATAATAAAGTGCAAAATGAAGAGATTTGAATAATATAAACAGAATAAGAAATACTTTAAGATAAGATCTACAAAGTTGGTTATTTATTTCATTTACACACAAAGTCTCAAGTATGTCAACAAAAAAAAAATCTTTTTCACAATAACACAAAGAGAAAGAAAATTTTCTGGTCATTTCCACCGATTTCTGGTATAAACAAACTTAATGTTTTTATTATTTCATGCAAAAATATTTTTTGTGTTTAAAATAAATAATTAAGCAGAACGCAGTAAGAGATTGAAACGTCACAAGAAAGAGAAGTGATACAAAATAATTTTACGCTAGTCTGTTATCTGTTGAACAACATGTCAGATAAATAATAAGAATTTATTGAGCAAACAGCAAGTAAAGTAAGCGAGACAAGCTTTTGATGAAGAAGTCTCATATCATCGTCACAATTTTTCATCTCACGAGAAGCCGAGAGGTAAACATTCATATACTCGCAAAATGAAATATAAAATAAAATGTTTTCGCCAAGACCTTCGCTCAGTTGATAACTTCTACTCAAGTGATCAAGACGTTAAGTGACGACAGACAAAGAGAGAGAAAATAATTACATTATATCTAAATGATAACTCTGCGACAATCACCAACGAAGCAAAAACTTCACATTTCAAACTTAAATTATAATCCATAAAAGACCTCAACGGAATTGAATTATTGGAAGAGAACTTATTGAGAATAAAAAAGCGATTCCGTGAGCAAGACAAAAAGTGAGGTTTTTGTGAGAACATACAGAAAAAAAACATTACAGAGCACTGTAAGCAATGTGAATTAAAATTCTCCCCCGCTTTTTCGTCTATAAATGAAAATCGGGGAAATCATCTTTAACTTTCCTTCCGAATGGTTTTAAAAATAGTTCAAAAAATAAATTAATAAAGAATAAGAGAAATCTATATTTAAAGAAGAGTCTGTTCCGTATTCTGTTTATATCCTCGCGCGCGTAACTAGCCAATATCAAAGTTAATATTATAAAAGTAATCGATAACAAAGGAAACATGAGTGCTGTTCATAGCAATCAAATTTTTATTCTAAGTGGATCGACAAATGTTCCATCCACAATTGCTGCTATTGTGGCTGCACCAATGCAATCACCATTACCGGAAAGTGCAGATGGACGACGACGAAGATTTAAGGTAGGTCTAAATATTGACATTAGACATTATCTAATACGGTTTAGTGACTGACTGAATGTGCTTTGTTATTGTTTGCATTTCTCTCTGTCTATGTCTAAAAATACATTTTAACTATTACAAGATCAATAAAACTTGAACTTTAGACTGCATTTGAGAAGCTGGGCACTGTTATTTAGGAGATACACTTTAAAATTGTAAAAATTTGACAACATCAAGTGAAAATGTGCTAATTTCCGTGAAATATTCTCCTTCATATGAGAGCGAATAAAAATAATTCTGTGTGCCAAGTCATAAATCGGAAGTTCCTTCACCCTTGTACACTGATACTTTTACTATTTTCTTACGACACGTAAATTTATGAGTTTTTACGAAATTCATTAAACTAATTTTGTGTCTTTGTGAAGTAAAACAGTCGCCGTCTTATCGTTGTGCTCTTCTAGAGTGACACATTTGTGTCTATTTTTGAGGTGGAAATGTAGAGTAGATTATTTTGACATGAAATTGATATGCCAGATACTAGGGTACTATATTGCACTTAGTACACCTTAAGGTACCCTACATACCCTACCCTAGGGTATACTAGGGTGGAGTACTCTAGGTAGCTCTAAAGACCGTCTCTAGAGTCCAAGGCTTAGACTGGATTCAGTTTAAATACCGGTTTTGAATCAAAGAATTGACGGAAATTCAATTTCTACGTAAACTAAAGAACTTGCAACGGTCAAAATGCAAGCTCACATTAGAGAAAGCAAAAGCTTTTCAGTAAGAATTGAGTCTTGAGAATGATAGCATTGCTATCGAAATATATTGACGAATAAAATTGTTTTAGTGTAGAAAGTAAAGCGTTATTGTTATTCACTTGTTAATTTACAAGTCTTTCTACAATTTCCGACAATAATATTTAATACTACGTAATCTAACTCATCCGTGTGGCACACACTACAGTAAAAGTGAAAAATAAAGGCACCAAGCCGGCGTGGTGTCGGATTTCAAGAATTTTGGTCCCATGCCAGCCTCACGCCGGTCTGGTGCCAATATCTTTCTCCATTTCTACGTCGTGTGACATTCGAGACAATTTTGATTCAAAACCTAACTGAACGATCAGCATATGTGACTTAATCCTGCACCTAGCTTAACACTATGACACCATCTTGTCATTTGTGAGCATTGCCATTGAAGTTTGTAGCTTAGTCGACAAATCTGAGCATCAAATTAAGAGAGTTTGCTTTTTAAAATCCATGAATTTATTTTTTGATATTAAGTATCTCTTCATCTGAAATCTCAGTTCTGATATCAATCAAAAGCTTACTTCTGCAATTTAATTTACTTTAATTCAATTCCCAGAAACTCATTTGCTCCAATACTACCGAAAATGCTCTATTTAATCATCTTAAATTAAGAAACAATGAAAATTAAACAAAAAATACAAATGAACGATTAAGACAATACATCTCTATAACGTGACTGAATGCAACTATTTGCTTAATTGTTTTTCATCATTCCCTTGAACTTGAGTTGCATCATAACTTAATTACTAATCGATTGTCATTTAAAGTCAGCATAATCTTGTAGTTGATGACAATGCACACAAAGTGAACTCAAACAGAGATTTAATGATAAGAGACGTTATTGTACGGAATAAGACAAACAGTACGGTTGTTAAAACTGATACACGTTTTGACATTGACAGCTTTTTATCGCTCCAGTTTTTACGACCATTTTAAAAATTTAGGGGGATCGCCTACACTCATAAAATAGATTTAATAAATATTATTTAAATTTGTTTGGAAAAGTTTAAAAATAACTTAAATAACTTAAACCATTTTTTAATTTTTTGAATTTAATTTTTTAATATTTTTTTAAATTTTTTGAATTAAATTTTTTAAAAAATTATTTTTAATTTTTTTAAAAAAATTTTTTAGCTTTTTTTTAATTTTTAAAAAAATTAATTTTTTTAAAAATATTTTTAATTTTTGAAACTTTTTAAACTTTAAAAAAATAAAAATATTCTGAAAAAAATTGCTGGATAAAAAAATCGAACCCATAATTAATAGAAATTCAGTGCTCTAACCATTAAACCATGTGGTAAAAAGACGTATCCAGGGAGGTATTTTGGGTGTCAAAACATCCCCCTCAAGAGAAATGGTCCTCAATTTGCTAGGGTTCTTTAAGAAAAAAAAAAAATCCTAACCCCCCTAAATTTTGACGTACATACAAAAATAATTCAAAACACCCCCCTAGAAAAATTCCTGGCTAAACCCCTGAATGTAGTAAAATATGGTAAATTACCTCTCTACCTCTACTAGCGGCGTAGCCAGGAATTTTTCGAGAGGGGGATTTTCAAATTTTTTGTATGGAAAAATTTTAGGGGGGGGGGATTTTCAAGTTTTTTCTCAAAAACCCTAGAAAATTGAAGAATTTTTGGTAAAAGGGGGGAACAAATCCCCCAATCCTCCCTCTGGCTACGCTGTGTTCGTAGGAGCATAGCCAGAGGGGAGTCCACTTGACCTCAAGATTGAAATTCAGAAACATTGAAAATATTTGGGAAAAAATCGACCCCTTCAAAATTTTTTTGGGTATACCCTAGAGCATACCCCTGTGGTATAAGGTATACCCCACACCATAAGGGTATAGCTTAGAATATATCCTCGAATAAACCTAGTAAACCAACCCCAGGCTACGATTTGTGAGTTCATTATTTCTCTCATTTAGACAACTGTTGATTGCAGAGTTAGACTGTAGTCAACTAGTTCATATAAAATCTTAATCGGCTTCTCTGTTTGATTAGATTTAGATCTGAGCAGGGGGAAGACTACTTGGTGGAAAAAATCATTTTCCGCCAAAAAATTTTTTACCGCCACGCACTTTTTGAGCTATAAATCCAAATTTGTACATATTTTCTGGCGGAAAAAGGTTCAGTAGTTCTTGTATTAAGGTTTTATACATGTTAGCACCAAAAATTTGATTCTTAGTGCTCTCTGAAAATTTTCCGCCAGACGTGGCGGAAAAATTTTCCACCAAGTAGTCTTCCCCCTGGATCTGAGTCACTTTTTAGCGTCATTTTTATTTCCAACCTTAACTGGAAGTTTCTGAAAAGCTGCTTACATGCAAAAATACAACAAATTGCTCTGAATAGAATCGAATCCATTATAGTTGGACCTGCTTCATAATGGTCAGATACCAAACCTCCAAAAACTGAAGTACTTACTCACAAAAAAAGCATGAAGAATCAGAAAAAATTTTCTTCTCAAATCTCTTCATCTCATTCACACATCTGTGACCTATTTGTGTACGAAAAAAAAACTTAAAAGATGCTCTTTTTTGTTTCAATTTGATGAGAAAATGAAGATCATTAGACCTTGTATCTCGCACAAGTACTTAATGACAATGTTTACATTTATCTCACTCGTGTCCCATTTCCGCTATTTAAAAATCATTTGTATCAAATTTTTTTTTGTTATCGTCAACATGTATTTAGGTATTTCGTGATTTTTGGCAATGTCTCGAAAGAAAAGTCAATAAATAAAATTCCATGAATTGAAAAGTGCGTTACGCTAATGCTAAAACACTGTGTATATTTGCCATAGAAATTAGCATTCAATAAAACTTTAATTAACACATTAAGCATCTCCATCCCAAAACTATTGTGACTTCTTTTGACGTCACACGTTGCCAACTGTTTTGGAATGTTTACTTTTTTTTCAGTGTATGAATTTTAGACCGCATGTGGATGGGAGATATAGCGCCGAATGTAAATAAACATATTTCGTGCAGGTGAAAATGAGAATCATGCTGATTGAGTTTGAATGTCAATGACGAAAATTATTTTCCTCGGTGCTGTGCTGTGCTTGAATGTGAAGGTCGTAAACCTATAAAAATAATTCATTAAAAACTTTTCTTTGTGATCTCTTTTCTCTCAATAGAAGTCAAATAAGCAGTCACTGTGTGATTTAATTGTGATCCTCATCACGCTGCCAACACTCGTTGTTCTCGCTTTAATGCTTGAGTCAACCACGCGTCAAAATTGGCTGGAGACGACAGAAACTAGATTATTGGTTCTTGGATTAGGCGCTGCATTAGCTGTTATATGCCTCGCATTATGCATGTATGTGACATCGAGACTTGGAAAGAAATTCTTGTGGGTTGGACCACAATACAGTGATGATTTAGGTCCACACTTCTCGTACTACGTAAGTTGATTAATTTAAAAGCTTTCATGTCCTTATCTTATCTCGAGGAATGCACATCACATGATAAATATTTTCTCATTAATTTACTGCTTTTCCGTTTAAAGTACATCCATATATCTTTCAAATCAAATGTCTACTGTCTGATATATGGCTTTGTGTATTTCATCACATTCCGGTGGACGTAATAGAAGTTTCAAGAATTTTTTAATTAGTGCCTTATGAATTGAAGACATGAAGTCATAGAATGAAGTCATTTGTGAACGGATAATTAGAGCTTTAAATTATCTTTGTCCACAATCCACATAAAATGATCCAGGGGGAAAACCACTTGGTAGTAATTTTTTCATCAGGGCTTTGTGGATATTTTCTAGAAGACATCTAGATTCAAATTTTTGTTACTATCTTGAGTAGATCCATAATATAAGATACTCTGACACCTTTTCAACAAAGAAATATTCAACTTTTTTCCCATAAAGTAGTTTTCCCCCTGAAATGATCCTATCCCTTCATATTTGTTTCAAAAAACCCAAAAAACAAATTTTTGTATTTGGACTGTCACAAATTCTTCAACTCCCACTAAAGCGTGACATAATTTTCGAACGACCCCTAAATTGTCTTGTGCATTGCTCGAACCCTATCAAGAGATATCCGTTCTGGTTGGAATTGAATCCAAGCCTTCACAAAAGAGAGAGTTACAGACTTCCTAACCCTAGGGTAGCCCTAGAAACCGGCCCCAGATTACACTCTACTGAAACCCAAAAATACCCATCCAAGACATTTTCTAACAAATTTTCTTTCTTCCTTTCTAGAATCCACAAGCAGCAGCCGCCGAAGCCGCAGACTTACCACCAAAATACGATATTGTTATGGGCTTTGACATTCCACCACCTGCATACGATACCTTAATGATTGATAATGAGAAAATTCAATTCGAAATAGAAAAGTGCCCAAAGGAATCAACCATTCAACATATTTAGGACTATTAGAGATTCATTTTAATCAAATGAAGAATTTACATATCATAAAGATAAGCTTAAGGCATGGATGAGAAAGAGTTCAATATTTAAACGGAATAAAGGATGAAAAGCAGGAGATAAAGACATTTTCTTCAGTAACCAATTCATAAATAGCTGGCTGTTTGTGGCTGGAAGTTAACTTTAACAGTTGCTTGGTTACTGAAGACTTCATAATACAGGACTAGATAGATAACAAAAAAAAGTATACCAAAAATATTAAAAGGAAAGAAAGTGCTTTAATGTATTTATGCATTTGTTGTTAACTATTTTTGAGAATGAAAATAAAGGATCTAGTCATAATGATCAATGAAATGTTTGTGTCAATAGTCTATGGTTTATTGATCTAAGGCAATCATGCTTGAACTTAAACGTCATTCGCTTTATACTCTTCTTGTCTACAAGGTAGATAAAGGCAGACATATAGAATACACACGGATTAGTCTAGGACTCCGTGTGGCTTCCAAATGGAGCCTTACAGAAATCGAGGTCAGTCGAGTCGACTCGACTCGAGTGACACAAATGAAAAAGTCACTGTCATGAATCCGTCAAGGTTCTACCACGAAGTGATTTATTAAGACCAAATGGAAGCCACAGGGAGGCGGAATTCCAAATAGACTTTGTACATCCAATCACTCCGTGGTAGAACCTTAACGGAATCGTGGTGTTCCACTTCAACTGACTGACCTTGATCTTTGGAGCCTTGTGACGCTTGAGATACTAATACATGTACATTACAGTCAGATTTGATGGACAATAGAGCACATGGCTACAATCGGTGATCTTCAACCATTTGGTAAGTGACGTCTACCACTTAGAGTATCAACCAGTATCAATCAATATACTTTGGTCATTTGCTTTGCTAAAATCTCAAAAGGTGTCAAAATTTTCACACAAAAGATGAATTTGCGTGATCAAGTAACTTGTTATACAACCTACACACTCTTGTTAAAACTTGTTTTTGACGTCGCAAATCTTTTCTTAGAACTCTTTCTTTAAGGAATACGTTTTAATTAAGATAATTTTCATTATTTCATTAGCACTTCTAATTTTGAAAAATCACGACGTACAGATCACGCCAGAAACTTCCACGCTCTCTTATGTTAGATTTGAGTATAAACAAATATTACAATCCACACTGTCTTGATTTAGATTAAATATGATATTTATATTTAGTTAGAAAAAAGAATTTGAAAAACCACAGTTTTTGGAAAATTATTCCTAAAATATTTTAAAACTTCAATAATTCTTTAATTAAAGCTTCATTTTAACTAAATTAAGTACAGAATGATAGCTGCTGACTTATTTTATACATCAAATAACAAAACGAATGCAAATATCAAATAGTTTTGAAGAATTTTATGAAAAAGTAAATCTACTGCAAAAAATCTTTCGTGGATTTACCCTTATAGATATTTTAGTTTTAAATATTAATACAGCGATCACGCTATAATGGTCATATTCACACCGACATCCAAAGGCGAGCTACGCTCGCCGGTTGATACCGAAACAAAGGCGAGCTATGGTCGCCAGTTGATACTGATCCAAAGGCGAGCTACGCTCGCCGATGACACTGAACCAAATTAATATGTTTATGATGAATAATCTAAAATTTTCTTGTATATTCGTAGTCTCCAAACGGATTGGGAAATTTTTCACGCCTTCACTCGCTTCGCTTCGATCAGGTCGCAAAAATTTGTGAGCTGCGCTCAACCAAGTCCGGACTTCGTCCGAACTATTACATTCGAGCTCCGCTCGAATTTTTATAATTCGTTCGACTGTTTATAGATCACAGGGGTTGTCGAATCTCGATCCGCTCGTTCGACTGTTTATAGATCACAGGGGTTGTCGAATCTCGCTCTGCTCGTTCGACTGTTTATAGATCACAGGGATTGTCGAATCTCGCTCCGCTCGTTCGACTGTTTATAGATCACAGGGGTTGTCGGATCTCGCTCCGCTCGTCCGACTGTTTATAGATCACAATAGTGTCGGACTCCACTTCGCTACGCTTCGTTCGTCCAACTGTCATAGATCAGAGGGATTAACCCAAATTTTTCTTACATATCCGCAGTCTTCTAACAACTTTGGAAAATTTTCACGCCTTCACTCGCTACGCTACGTTCAGGACGTAAAAATTTGTGAGCTACGCTCAACTTAGTTCGAACTACGTTCGAACTACGTTCGAACTTTTATATTCAAGCTCCGCTCGAACTATTATTACTCAAATCACCAATACTTTCTCACATATCCGCAGTCTCCTAACGATTTAGGAAAGTTTTCACGCCAACGTTACGTTTCGTTCAGGACGTGAAAATTTTGTGAGCTACCGCTCGAATTATTGTTACTAAAATCACCAACACTTTCTCACATATCCGCAGTCTTCCAAGGACTTTGGAAAATTTTCACGCCTTCACTCGCTACGCTACGTTCAGGACGTAAAAATTTGTGAGCTACGCTCAACTTAGTCCGAACTACGTTCGAACTTTTATATTCGAGCTCCGCTCGAACTATTATTACTCAAATTACCAACATTTTCTCACATATCCGCAGTCTATTAACGACTTTGGAAAATTTTCACGCCTTCACTCTGCTACGCTACGTTCAGGACGTAAAAATTTGTGAGCTACGCTCAACTTAGTTCGAACTACGTTCGAACTTTTATATTCGAGCTCCGCTCGAATTATTATTATTCAAATCACCAACACTTTCTCACATATCCGCAGTCTTCTAACGGCTTTGGAAAATTTTCACGCCTTCACTCGCTACGCTACGTTCAGGACGTAAAAATTTTGTGAGCTACGCTCAATCTAGTCCGAATTGTTATGTCCAAACTTCGTTTTATCTTTTATGTTAAAATTTCGCCCAAAGTTAGTATTAATCTGATCCATGAATTCTGCTTTCTCGACTTTTTTACTCGTACTTGTTGATCTCACTTGCACACAGCTTTGTTATATATTGTTCATTGTTACATATCATGAAATGCAAAAACCCAAGATATATTTTCACACACTCTCTACCCAAACCAAAGCAATTTCATTTCTCACAGCCGTACACTGTTTTGTCCCCAAAAATATATTCACCGATATCAAACGATGAAACGAGTTGCATGTATTTACACACTATTTTGAGCCAAAAAGTTGTACGACTATAGATTTTAGTGACAAAAATATACGTATAAGGAAAGATTTTTGCTCTTGTGAAGTATATCGACATTTCATACAAAAAATCAAAATTCACTCTTTTTTGTACTTTTTTTTTGCTGTTTTATGACTTAGAAAAATATAATTATGCATAAATAAATCATGAAACATCATAAAGCATCAAAAAAGTGTAAAAAAGAATCATAAAAGTTCAAAAAAGTTTTTTGTCATTGGTGAGATTTGAACCCATAACATTTCGGAAAAATCAAATTATCTTCAAGAATGTCCATGAGAAAATGACATCATTGATATTGGATTATTTTCTCATATAGAAATTCATAAATTAAATTATACTATAATTAAGCATTTTCATGATTCCAAAATGCTAAAAGAATGTATTGTCATCGAGAATACACTTGTACAAAAAATTTCAGCTCAATTTGAGCATTGGAAGTGGTCGAAAAATCGATTGCAAGATTTGATCTCGACAAACAGAAAGACAGACAAACAGACAAGAAAGCAAGTTAAGAAAAACGTGGTAATAAAAATAAGATCCAGTTAACACCCTGAGCCTCTATGTCCAATATATTAAGATCCAGTTACCATCCAGACCCTCTATGTCCATTATAATAAGATCCAGTTATCATCCAGAGCATCTATATCCAATATAACAAGATCCAGTTATTATCCAGAGCCTCTATGTCCAATATAATAAGATCCAGTTACCATCCTGAACCTCTATGTCCAATATAATAAGATCCAGTTATCATCCAGAGCCTCTATGTCCATAAAAATAAAATCCAGTTACCATCCAGAGCATCTATGTCCATAAAAATAAGATCCAGTTACCATCCAGAGCCTCTATATCCAATAAAAATAAGATCCAGTTATCATCCAGAGCCTCTATGTCCATAAAAATAAGATCCAGTTATCAACATGAGCCTCTATGTCCAATATAATAAGATCCAGTTACCATCCAGAGCCTCTATGTCCAATATAATAAGATTCAGTTACCATCCAGAGCCTCTATGTCCATAAAAATAAGATCCAGTTACCATACAATGCCCCTATGTCCATAAAAATAAGATCCAGTTATCACCATGAGCCTCTATGTCCATTATAATAAGATCCAGTTATCATCCAGAGCATCTATATCCAATATAACAAGATCCAGTTTTTATCCAGAGCCTCCATATCCAATAAAAATAAGATCCAGTTATCATCCAGAGCCTCTATGTCCATAAAAATAAGATCCAGTTATCATCCAGAGCCTCTATGTCCATAAAAATAAGATCCAGTTATCACCCTGAGCCTCTATGTCCATAAAAATAAGATCCAGTTACCATCCAATGCCCCTATGTCCATAAAAATAAGATCCAGTTACCATCCAGAGCCTCTATGTCCATTATAACAAGATCCAGTTATTATTCAGAGCCTCTATGTCCAATATAATAAGATCCAGTTATCATCCAGAGCCTCTATGTCCATAAAAATAAGATCCAGTTATCACCCTGAGCCTCTATGTCCAATAAAAATAAAATCCAGTTACCATCCAGAGCCTCTATATCCAATAAAAATAAGATCCAGTTATCATCCAGAGCCTCTATGTCCATAAAAATAAGATCCAGTTACCATCCAGAGCCTCTATATCCAATAAAAATAAGATCCAGTTACCATCCAAAGCCTCTATGTCCATAAAAATAAGATCCAGTAATCATCTAGAGCCTTTATGATAATTCAATTTTTTTAAAAAAAAATCCAATTTTTTCGATTTTCAAAGTGCTGTAGAATCTCAGGATTAAGTCCAAACATAGTCATGTGGGGTATTTTTGTAAACGTCATGAAGAGTACTATAAGACTAGATGCAAAGATATATCCAGTTTGAAAAAAACCCTGGGTCGTCAGGCGTTTGAAAAAAAGTGTCATTTTTTCTAGGTTTGTCAACTTTGACAGCCTCAAAGTCACTAAAGATTTCAAAATTTCTTAAAATGACTTTCCATTCCCCTAATTGCTTGATATGTGTGACCAAATGGCAAAAAAACCAAATTTCCATATGCACATGGCTCGGCTGTGACCCTGATTACCAAATTTGTAGACAAAAAAGACGCCAAAAAAACACGTTTTTCAAGGTTTTGGAACTAAAGATGATGCTTAGTGCAAAAAGTTTATATACAGAAAAATGCAGCCTCGCGAGGGCAAACTTTTGGCATCATTAGATTTTTTTTTAAAAAAGAAGTCTTAACACCGTAGTAAAAAAATGTGTTTTTCGTGAAACTAAATAACTTACACGCTTTTGCGTGGAAGTTAATACACGCTTTTGCGTGGAAGTTAACACTATTCTTAGTGCCAAGTGTTTAAATTCATGCATGATTTGGTGTTAGCGAGTTATTCTGAAAAAAAATTCTGTTTGAAGAGACTCTCAGTGTTTTCTACTTTGGTATTTTTGGATAATAAGTATCAGTAAAAAGCAGAATTGATTAGATATTTTTGGATATTTTTTTCATGATATATTTTAGGTCTTGAAACATTTATTCGTGAATATTTCATTGATCTACTTGTGTGTTGAATACATTGTTTGTGTAAAGGCATGTGTGGACGGAGCAGAGTGGAATCTGTTGTGACGAGTTATCTGCCAGTAAGGAGTAAGGCTTCTATGGCTAGTAAGAGTCTCTTTTGTGATGATGTGGATTCGATTCTCACCAAAAGTCGATCTTTCAATCATTATATAGAGTGTTGTCGATAGTGGCATAAAAGCAGGAGGGCGACCCCCTCTTGGCCCCTTCTTGGCCCCCTCTTGACCCCCTCTTGACCCTTGATAATGACAAGGATCGCTACGCCACTGTTGTCGATAATGATAAGGATTCGTACAATGATCACGTCATTACAAATCAACTAGAACAGGACTACGCTTCCTCCTTCTCTTCTTCAACTAGTCTTGAGTTCCTCTTCGGCTTGTCTTTAGTTCCTTTTCATAAAGTGACTGTTATCGAATCCCCCAAATTTTATTTCTGATTATACCCCTTACTAAAAACTAAGGTTACAAAATTATAATATTTATTATTTCATATTTAAGCCTACAAAAGTAAAGTATGATAACAACAATTCAAAACAAATTCATATACATTATTAACAAATCAGTCAACAACTAACTAGGCGATATTACTTTATTATCACAAGACTCTTTACCATGACGGTTAGAAATGTTTGGTATATAAAATATTAGGCAGCAACAGATAACTAATGTTGTTCCTGAGTATATGAAAGCATATTCACAGTAATTGTTCAACATTAGTCCAGCTATAATAGATCCAAATACACTTCCCAAGCGTCCACACATCAATGATAGGGAAACAGCCATTGCTCTAGAATTAAAATGTTAAATAATGAAGGTTGTTGTATATTTTTTTTGGTAATTTAAGATTTTTTTGGGGGGATGGGAGGTTATTTTTGGGGGTCATTCTCAAATGACGTCTATCAAAAATTAGAATCTACAGATCTCCTCTCTTTTCTCTAGTCAACCATCTCCCTTAAAAGGTGGACGTCAGAAGCATAGCAAGGTGGGGGGGGGGCTTTCAGAGTCGTTTTCAAATTACGTCACGCTTTATGGGGGAAGGGGTGTGTTTAAAGAATTTGTGGCAAGGGAGAGGGTGTCGAAAAGATCGTTTTTTGCGTGACATAATTTATGAACGACCCCTTAAAAATCTTCAGACCAGGTTCAGATCCCTTCTCCTCTATAGAATTTCTTGCAATACTCCTGGTGGACGTCAATTGTGAACGATCCCCAAATTTAATAAAATCCTTACCTTAAACTTGTAGGAAATAGTTCAAGGGTGCTTCCCGTTATGACATTGATAGAGAGTCCACATGCCAACAGAATCACATAGAGATAAATAGATAAGTTGACTATTGACACAAACGATATCGCAAATGCACATAGTCCACAGCCAAGTAAAATAAATAAAACTATGAATAATTTTCCGAGACGATTAACGAGAAATCCAATCACAGCAAATCCAAGCGCATATATTATTTCCAGTATGAAGGAATATTCATAAGTTTTAAATTCTAGCTTTATGATGCTCTGTGGATTGACCTCAGACAATGTTGAGTTTCTGTTCTCGTAGAATGCTTGGCATATTGTTGAGGATACATTTGGATTTTGTTTCGTAAATTCAATCGATCGATTAAGAATTTCTGGGAAGAACATGTAGAACCTACAAAGAAATTGACTTTTTAGTAGCTGATTCCACAAAATAAGGAACACTTACCCTGAAGATGTGTTGAATATGAGAAATTGAATTGAGCACAAAATCAGTGTATTTTTCAAGTGAATCTTCTGAAATAATGGTGCTGTTTGGTTCCACATGCGCTTCCATAATGACAAATTCTTCGAGTCTGGCAGTTCACTTTCAATATTTTTTTCATCAATAATTATTTCTTTCACTTTGAATTCCTCCATCGGTCGTCCAGTGTTAAGTTTGTAAATTTTCCTTAGTGTATTCAATGCTTCCTCCTTCCTGCCACGTGTAAATTCAAACTTTGGTGATTCCGGCAGGAAACTGAAGCACAATCCGCTAAGTAAACTTAATGATCCACAAGTCAGTACAAAAAGCCTCCAAGGCTTATATTCGATGTTCAAAAAATCAATCACGAAAATCCATTCATGATTAATGATCAGCATTGCAATGAGCGGCATGCACATTGAACAGACACCGAAGACAAATGCAGCTATAAATATTAGAATTTTAAAATAATTAATATTACCTTTATTGGAGGGTTATCCACCAATGATGTCTATTATATTTTTGGTACCCCATTCAAATTTATCCTCCTAAATCGAAGGGTAGCATGAAGACTCCCTATGAACCATGGGTAAGGGATCGTTCGTAAATTACGTCATGCTTTTGGGGGGGGGGGGTTCAATCGAGTTGCGTGACGTAATTTACGAACGAGCCCAGTTTGTCGAGTTTACCCTAGGGTATGCCCTTGCTATATAAAAGACAAAAGCTAGGATAAACCGTAGGGTATAGCGAGAAACCAGCCCCTGGATACGCGTCTTTTTTGGCAGAAGGGAAAAGGAGGGTGTCTCAAACCACAATTTTAATTGACATCATCATTGGAGTATCAAGGATTTCTGGTATCTAGTAACAAATTCAAAAATTTCTTGCCAATATATGACTATGAACCATGTCAACCCCCTTCTTGCTACACCACTGGACGTCATTAGTCAATGACTTTTCAAAAACTCACCTCCCATAATAACTTTAGATTGCATCTTAATAGTATGGAACTCTGCTAAATAAGCGTAAATTGTGGCGCTGCCTCCAGATATGCTAAACACAAAAACAGAACCGGTTAGCATTGCAAAAACTTAAAAACTATAAATCTTACAAAAATCCACATAAAAATCGCATGGCAGTGAATATCCAAAAATTATTAACAAAACTGGATATGAGTGTACATCCGAAAGAGAGCAACAGTGATAACATGATGACTAATCGTCTGCCTTTCGTGTCTGCTAAAAATCCACTTAAGTGTGATGATGCAATAATTCCTGCATATGCAACGGAACTAACAATTCCTTTGTCTTCCGTACTCAAATCAAGATCACGTTCTGCAACAGGAAGCACGAATGAGATGCTGAGAGTTTCGAGTAGCACGGCAGATAGCACCATTCCACTTATAATCACAATAAAATAATTAAATTTTCCATATCCAGTTAGACGGATTGCTTCATCAAAATTAACTTTTTCGGATGTCTCATCGGATTTTTCTGTGTCTGATGCACTTGTCACTTGCTGGATTGATTCACTTTTGCACATTTTGACGAATCGAGATTCAGAATGAAAGTAAAATGCTGATGGAAAATTTTTGAGGTATTTATAATTGCATGTCTATTTACTGTCGTTATAAAAACTAAATAAATATTATTATATTTTTTCAACTCGTGTTCTTCAAGATGCAGTAAGGTATTATAAGGAAGTGTCCTTACAGCTCACTTACATACGTGATACTCTGCTCTAGGAAATTTACTAATTATTTTAAAATTTTAACTCAATATGTCCACAAAAGTAACTGTTGCTGTTTGAAAGTGTAAATGCAATTCTCCGTCTTACTTTCTCTCATGTTTTTCTATCTCTAACGCTTAATTATATAAAGGATTAGTAAACATCTGATAAATGTGCAGCAGCTATTAGAATAAAGCTTATCTATAATTTATAGACTTTTCTTTTCCGAGCGATACACTCCAAGGCAATTCATCCATACAGTAGTGCCTTAGAGTTTGGATTTTTTTCTGTAAAAGGATTACTGTCGATCCATAGAATTAACATGTTTCGTGGATTCTATAGATTCTACGAAAATTAGTAGAATAATGATCGGTTTCTCGGTATACACTTAGACTAGGGTGGATATACCCAGAGCCGGAACATGGAGGAAGAAAGTGGGGAAGTTGAGGTTTAAAAGTCCAAAATACAGAAATTGACACGAAATAAAATACTTGTGCACCTTCATCATTTCCAAAACCCAAAAAACATATCTCTTGATACCAAAAATTAACACTGTCTTGCTTCGTTCGTTATAATCATGAACTTAAGCATATATCTTAAGCTCGGTTTCATTCCATCATTAATATTCACGCCGACAGCTTGTTTAATCGAATATTATTTATTAAACGCCAAATTTATCACTTATAAAGTTGATGCTATTGAAACTTAGAAGAGTTAATCTCTTATGACGTCCATAATTTGGGGGGGATGGGGGTGGGGGGTGGTCTGAGATTTTGTGACACTTTAAATTAAAGAAATTTTTTTGAACTAAAATTTTGTGACAAGGGGGGAGGGGGTCTAAAAATCCCATTTTTGATGGACGTCATAAGTGAATGACCCCTTATGCCTAATTTGTCGTTTAAGAATTTATAAACATGAAATTAATGAAAATACTTCCGATTTTTAATAAGTAAGTAAATTAACATATTTTCATTATAAATTTATGCTTGATCTTAAAAATCTGCAATAATGACAGAATGTTCACTTGCTTGTCCTCAATGTAGCACAAATTACTTGTTTCAAGTTCTCGAAACAGTTGCTTGACTTTTCATTGATATCCTGAAAATAAATAACCACAGCATTGACATGAAAAATATCCTCATTACTTGATTCATGTGTCTTTGCTGTAAATATCCTCATATCGTTCAAATATAAGTCAAGTTATTTGCGTGAAGTAAGTCAAGTGATCTTTTTTTCACAGTGAATAAAGGAAAAAGTCAAGCATAATATTATTTTTAAAACATGACTGAATATATTATCTAGAACATTCAAGAACAATTGTGTCATGAGTGTTTGATGACTAATTCCTAGTTAAGACGCCTTAGTATCAATGCTTATAATGGCCTATAATATTCAATGAAGACTTGATATTACACAAGTTGAATTTTTTCAAATTTGTCGTTAAAGTTATTTTTGATGTGTTTTCTAGACAAGCAGTCTCAGAGCTGAGTTTCTTGGTACACCCTTAACATAACCCTTGGGGACGGTTGCTCTGTATACCCTAGGGTAACGGGTATAACCTAGAGTATATCCTAGGGTAACTCTAGTGCAACCTGGTAGAGTTATACCTCTCGGGTGTAGGTGTAAGTTGAGCATTTGTTACTTACGCATTTTGCACAAAGTTTCTGTGAGACTTACTGTTTGGCAATTAATGCTCGATATGAAATGGCTTTGACGACATTGAAGCACGACATTAGCTTTACATCAGGTCCAATGACGTATCGTGTAGTTAAATGGTGCATATGGGCGTAGCCAAAAAGTTTCATGAAGGGGGGGGGGGGGGGCTTGAATTCCAACCCTGTTAATAAACAATTAAGTTAGCATTGCAAAAACCTAAAAACTATAAATTTTACATAAATCCCGATGTGTGTAATTAAAGTTCGACAGACTTTTCGAAAATCTAGGGTATTAAAATACACAAGTCAGAAATTTTGAATTTTTAAAAACCGTTAATTTTTTTTACTGATGTTTTCATTGTATTTATCAATTAGACAGAGGGGTCATTTACTTATTACGCAAACAAACAAATTTTTAGACCCCCTCTCCCTTTGAATGTAAATTATGCACGAAAAAGATTTCCTTTGTATGACCTGTTACATAATTTCAGACTCCCCTCCCCCTTAAAAAGCGAACGTAATAAGTGAAAGCATTTAGATTCCCCTGGCAACGTAACTGAAACATTAAAAAATTAATTTTTTAATTTAAAAAAGTTAGTATTTATTTTTTTAAATTTTAAAGCAGCTTTTATTGTACATTAAAAAGATTGTTGCTTCTGATCATTTCAAACATAGTTGACAGTTTTAGTTTTAAAACAAACAAATCAAGCACCAGTTCACTTTTTATTTGAAAGCAGTTGCTACAAATTTGAGTGCTCATTATGAATTTCAAGTTGTTAATAATTTTATTGGTAATTTCTCCAAGTTACCAGCAAAAATCGCCTACTCTAGAGTCAAATACATCAATCATCGATGATCGGATGATCATCCGAATTCCAGAAGTTCAAAACAATTACATTAAATGGGAGAAATTATGTGATCATATAAGAATTATGTTGCAAACGACTGACGTGGCTGAAAAAAATAGAGTTGATGTAGTTATACACGACTTTTCGGCAAAATCCAATAAACATAAATACGAAGGATTTTATGCACTATTAGCGAAAAATGCAAATAATAGGATTTCGATGAAAATTATTGATTACACCATCATGGTCGAAGAAAAAGTAGATTACGCAGTATTGCTTATATCCGAGGACATTGCAAATTATGATCATTTTATTATGAACACATTTTCAACTACATATCAAGATAAATCACTGAAGATAATTGCTATAATGAGTGACTATAAAAGCATTATAAATTTAAAAGTTGTGTGGTCTGCACTCGTAAAAAGTGATTACTATAATGTCTACTTAATAAGTCATACAGCGTTTGGAAATTATAATTTATTTCGAACAAATTTTAAATTTCAATCAAATGGACGTCCTGGATTTATCGTTGAAAAGACACAAGACACTAAATTTGTTTTCTTTAAGAATCGGCTGTCAGTTGATGCTCGCAGCTATTATAGCTTTGGCATTGTATTTTACAACAACTTTCCTATGAGCTTCATGAGAAATGGTCAGATTGTCGGTGCCGAAGGGAACCTGCTTCGAGAATTAACTACGAAACTTAGTGTGACTTATAACATTGATAATAATCCTGAAACTGCAATGTCTGTGTCTAAAATCGTTTCACTGCTCAAAACTACAGCCGATATTTGCCTTTTTACAAACTTCATCATGTTTAAGGCATATTTGGATGGAGCTTGGATTCATGATATGGATGGATTGTGTTTACTCGTTCCAAGAAACATTCCTGTATCATCATACGAGAACTATACACTTCCACTTGACAGCATATCACTGATCCTCTCATTCATCTCGACAGTATTGCTGATTGTTGCTTGGAAAATTATTTCGATGTATACAGGCAGTCCAAGATCCATTTCCTCAATTTTATTCTCTGTTTACGACTTGATTTTGAATCTTGGTGCATCGGGCTTAGAAGAACTAAGCAGTCATGAAAATATCATGATATACTGCTTCATATTCGGATCGTTCTTTTTGATGTCATTTTATGAGACGGCAATCCTTTCATTTATGCTTACTGACTCGACTATGAGGTCGGCACTCAATTTACAAGAACTGAATGAAAGCAACACCAAGTTTTATTCCTTTTATGACACAAACATTTCACGTTTAGGAAATTTGCCTATAATTCGAGATGAACTGATCCTAAGTCACGTAAATATTTTAAGCATGCCCCACCTTGAAGTTCCTGAGAATTTCAATGAAAATTTAGTCCATTTAGTGACCTGTAAATATGCAGATTCATTCTCAAAGTCATCAAATAACTATCGAGAATATCGTCGACTTTTTGACAAGCTCACTTTGACTCAAACTATTCAAAGGATCACAACTAGAAGTGATTTTTTCTATATTGAAGAACTAAGAGACATGATTGAACGTTTCGAAGAATCAGGAATCTATAAATTATGGGAAAAGGACATGATTGGAGACTATCAACAAGGATTTCGAGCTTCAAATATAATTGACAGCAGTGGACATGACTTTGTTGAGTTTGGGGATATGGGTTTGCCGTTAGTTGTTTTACTTGTTGGATGTTTGACATCATTTATTGAGTTTTTATCGGAACTCATTAGTCACAGATGCAGAACATTATTTTCAGATAAGATCAATGTAGTTCGTGGACTAAAGATCCGAAAAATCAACCTCGATAAATGGGAAAGGAAATATATATTTAAGAAGAAACTCAAATTATCAAAGCATGAGGATGTAAATAAGGAATCTATCGTTGCTGATGCTTCTTTGATTTCAAAACAAGAATTTATTAAAACCAGAGAATCAGTTAAAGGAGGATATTTTATGATTAAAAAATTTGGACTGCATAAAATTAAGCGGAAAGGTATTCGACGTATTCAAGTGCAACCTTGTCAAGAAACTTCAATTTGAAGGCGTAATTTGTCTAACTTTTGAACTAGTATTTAGAACAATATTCAAAATAGTGACTTTCAGTAGTTCTTATTTTCGTACAAAATGGCTACTACAAGAAATGACAAAAATCAAATTTTAGCTACCTTCGGTTTATTTTAGCTTCTTTAAACTATTGAAATAGTTAGCTTTAGGTCATAAACTATAGGATTATTGATAATACGATAAAGAAATCTTTGTAAATAGACTAAATTTTACGAAAAACCAAAATGTGAAAAACTCAGAAAATGTAAACAAAGACTTGAAAAAAAATTGAATTTTGAGCTTTTTTAAAAGCTTCTTCAACTGTCAAAAGTGCTGTTCATAGTAGCTAGGTATTTAGGTTAATGTTTAAATGTTAATTACAATGTTTACACTTTGAAGTCTTAATTTACACTAAAAAATACAAATAAGGGGAAACAACTATGACAAGGGGAAGTCACCAGTATTTGTAGTTGCACAGACAATTCAAATATAAAATGACCGTTTGATATATTCTCAAGTTCGTCTAAATTTTGTGTAATACCTATTTAATAAATGTTGGTTGACAAAAGTATTTCAATGAAAATATTTTGATCAAATTCCATTAGGGGTCATTCACTTATGACGTCCATCAAAAAATAGGATTTTAGACCCCCCTCCCCCCCCCTTGTCACAAATTTTAAACTCAAAAAAATTTCTTTAATATAAAGTGTCACAAAATCTCAGACCCCCCCCTCCCCCCTAAATCATGGACGTCATAAGTGAATGACCCCTTAGTGTGATCTACTTCCTAAAATTATTTACATACCAAAACACAACTTTCCATTCTCACATAGTAATTGACTCTCTCATTTTCTCAGCGTGCACAATATTTCAGTAGTGGGGATGAATGACGATGATACATAACAATGTTTGAGAAATTCATTCATAAAAAGAGGGTGAGCATGCTGAGCATTTGTTTTGTATATAAAGCAACACATGTTGAGAATGAGGAATATTAATAAATTCAATTCGAGAGAATGAGCTACTCAAAAACAGGAGAGTTGGAAGTAGAAGAGAGAGACATATTTTCCCTCATCCCACTTTATTCCATTTACTCTCTCGGATATCCCTCATACCACCAAATCAGAATCGCATTCCAGTCTGAATTTAATGTGAGAAAGGCAACAAAAAAATGGGAAAGAAAAATTGTTTATCTATACGACAGAAGCAAGAAAGTCAAGACTTCAAGGAGGAAAAATAGCAATAAGATAAAAGAAAAAAGAGTGTAGGAAGTAAGGATAGGGAAACTTAATTTGTATTCTGGTTATGGTAAAAAGTTATAGTTTATTCTTAACTTTTCTTCTTCCATGAGCAAAATATTAAAGTTTTTTTTGCTTCCTTTTCTTCTTCTTCGTCTGTAAAATGGGCAATCGATAACCTCATGTATGGATGGAGCATTTAAACTGTTTTTTTGTAGTCGAAATTGTTTTTGGGCAATGTGATTTTCATCATTTTGAACTGCTTTTTGTGAGAGATAATAAAATTAATGCTTTATGCCTCATTGGGCAGTCTACTTTAATCGTTTTATTGTAGAGAGATAAATTGGTAGTTTTTTTTGATAATTATTGAGTCTAGTATGGAACATTCTTGGAATTTCAGATGGGTTTCTGGCGTCGTTGCTGAAGATGATTTTTATTGTAATTTAAAATTTATGTCATGTAACTTTTATTTTTGCCAAAAAATAAGTGACGTCATCGAAGAACAGATAGAACAGTTTTTTTCAGCACGGTTGTAATTACTGACTATGCATTTGCCTCACTTTATTATAACAAAAATTAATAAAATTAAGCTATTCAGACTTTAAGGTAGTTTAGTTAGGATTCGTCAGACCTAAGCACTCAAACATCTACAGATCCAGGAGCGTAGCCAGAAATAAGATTTGTATCCCCCCCTCCCCCCTTCCTCTTCTCCCTTCCGGCTACGTGCCTGATTAGATCCAAAAATCAACTCCTTTGATACAATTTTTGCCTGAAGTCAACAAAAAGAGGATTTGCGTTTCATATCCAGTATATATATGATTCGAAAAAGTGATATACTAGAAAATTTACCCTTCTGAGTCTAAAACAAAGTAATAAGGTACTCAGGTAGTGATTTCAATCTCAGAATCCCAAATCTCCTGAAACTCATGAAAAGAAGCTGTTGATAGTGATAGTATTACGTATGTCATTGAAGAAGCTAGCGTTAAAACCAGGTATAGGTGACAGCTAAGGGAGGTCATGGATCATAATTGACTTATATGACCAGCGAAGTATTATTATTATTATTTTATTCAGCCTTTCTCTTAAATTGTGCGACAATGTTTCTTATAAACCTTAAAGCGCTACAATTTTAACTTAACAATAATTCCTTAAAACTATATTATGATATATAAGCTCAGATATACAGCGCATAATTTTCATACAGCAGTTGTGTGTCCAGCAGCCAATTGAAAACTCTCCGATATTAGGTTCAGTATTAATGTGAGCTCTCGTTCCACTTTTCAGTAGATTACAGCGTGTTCAGGTCCGTTCCATAAAAGCCCACCACGGTGAATTTACGGCTCTCGTAACTTTTTTCGTTCTAAAAACTTAATTATTGATCCGTTCTAACATCTTACTTTTTGTCTAATTCTTAATTTCCGTCATTAAACTGCTGTACTTAAGAAGCCGAAGTATCTAAACTTCTGAAAAATCACTAAGCTGATGGTGGGATTCGAACCCAGGAGTTCAAATTCCACACCAACTTTCGTGACCCGCACCTTACCAACTGAGCTACCAAGGCACTTTTGCTTCTTAAAGTAAGTAAGTAGGTACGATTCAAAAGAATTACTAAGGTTAAAACCGAGAATCAATCCAGAGAAGAAATAATTGCTCTGTCAAATGAGTCATTTAAACTTGAAATTAAAAATGCGTTACATCTTCAACAAACATAAAACAGTTACATAGATCTCCACACAAATTCCCTTTTGCCTCAAACTTAAAAAACTTTTTTTCCTTTTCTTTTTTAAAGCACACACAAAAAAAGTTTTTTAATTGTTTTCAAAAGGTTTTCCTGAATTGAATCTCTATAGGATTTTTGACAGGCATCGGAGAGAATTGAATGAGGAAGGATAACAGTGAAGCCTTAAAAAAGTAGAAAATTGATTCCAATCACCATTAGCAAATTTATTCATGCAAATCATGATACTTTGTTGGTTCACATGAGAGAGAGAGAAAGAAAAGGAACGGAAATCGACAGAGAGAGAGACACGACATCGAAGTCACCCGCAAGCTTTCTTTCATTCCATTCAATCCTTCGACAATGATTATTTATGACCATTATTGCCCCACTAGCTCTTCTTCCGCTCGTTTTATTTGAAAAACCCTAACGTAAAGCTATCAATAAATTTAGCGCAAAGAGTTAACGAGGGGCCAAAGTCGTGCAGGAGGACGAAAATTTATTGCCTATCGAGCTCTTTTATTTCTGTGCCTCCCCGCTCAGTACTCGTCAGAGTTATTCTTTCTTTCTTATGCCTTATTTTCACTTTATTCTTTGCTTTTTTTGTGCCGCGTGATTTCCCAACAACAATTCTTCATGTGGCAGCTTCTTCCTTGATATTTCATTTCATTTCGTCTCTCTCTCTCTTACTTTTTTCGAGGAATAAGCAATAAGGGTGAAATTGCTTTGCAAAGTAGAATGAAATAATGAAGGAAGTTACTTTGCCTTGTGAATATAATGAGGGCTTTGTTAAGCGCAGTTTTTTTGTCTTTCTTTTTTGCGGAAGGCACAGGAAAGTAAGTATCATGGAATTATTGAGGAGCTATTAAGAAGCATCGTCGAGATCTGTAAAGGTTCTTCTCAGGGTTCTTCTTATCCTTTTGAGTGGAATTATATTGAATGGGAAAAGCTACTAAGCAGCTTTGGATTTAATACTAATAATTCATTTCTATCAAGTGCCTCATTAATATTGGACAGACCAATATTTAAGAGTCTGATGGTATTTTCAGTGGATCTTCTCTGATCTTCTTTTTGAAGGAACACAGTTTATAGGTGTGGATATACTCAGTCGTTCATAATTGACGGGATTCTGATGGTTATTTTTGCCTCTAACTGATGTATCTTTGTAAAATGCATGGAATCAAGTTGTATTTAATAGGTTTCGAACCTGCGTTTAAAACATGAAACCTTGCCATTCTGTAGAAGAGGTTTGTCCAGTACCCTAACTAACAAAGAGCTAAATCTGTGCTAGAAATTTGACCAATTATCAAACTAGATCTTTCTGGATTAGGGGTACTTAACTGACCAAGTGGACCTCTAGGATCGATTTCTATATCCTACGGCAGTGTATTCTAAACCAAGGGGAAAGAACTCGTAAATTTCACCGTGTTTCACCGTGTTTTACCACAAGTTCTTTCCCCTTGTTCTAAACTATGTGTTGCAACATTCTTCAAAAAAGACCCGTTTTTTAGACTTATTCTAAAATAATGTTTCAAAACTCATTTTCAGACCATTTTTTTTGATTAATTTGGTCAAAAAAATATTTTTGTTTGTCGTGAAAATTTAAAGGACCCAAAGGTGTGTCTCGAATTACAAAGATGGAAGATACTGTCCTAGGGTATACACTACTCAAAGGGTACTACTAAGGTATACCCCTAGGGCAGTATTGTTCGCCTCAGTATACTTGGTTGAATTTGTTTCGCTTTTTTATTGCAATTTACTGACATTTAAAAGAAACATTTTCGGCATCTTAGACATTTCTGGCATCTTTTGTGTACCCCTTATGTAGTGTATAGTGACCAACCTGTTCACGGTTTAGCTAGAGTCATCTAAATTCCACACTGGGACTAGATCCGACCATGCTATCTGAATTCTAGCCCAGTTGAAAACTTAAAAAAGCTTCAATTGAATAATTTCTTAATAATTATCATATTCCGTGCACAGAAATAAAAGCACAGTCAGCCGTAATTAAACCAAGCAGCAATTCACACCAGAAATCACGTTTCAACAATGGAAATGAAGAGAAAAAACTTGAAGAGATAATTTTTCCGCTCATCGCAAAAAGCAAGTAAACAAAGCTTAAGGAGGAACGAAAGGCGAAAGAGGAAAAGGAAAAAAAGCAGGCAAAGCACTTTTTCGGTTATATGATGTTTTTTCTGCTTGTGTATTATACTTTATGACTCTATAGCTTTCTCAGAACATAGCAAATATTTAAACACGGCATTTCCTGAAACATGAACATTGCGCCACTATTTTCATTCATTCCGACGAACGAAGGCAATTCATATTTTTAAATGCAGCTGGCTTCACTTTTAGTTTTTTTTTATTGTTTTCATTTTTAGTGCACTTTTGTTGGAGTCGAGTCGAAATGTCGAAAGCATTTGGCGACTCTCTAAATTATACTGCTTAACGATTATATTCTGAAATTAACTAATAAATGTTGTGCAATGTCACTCGCTCTCTCTCTCCCTCATTTTTAGTATTTTCTGTGCATATATATTTTTGAAACTTTTCATACGACCAAAAAAAAGTGAATAAAAGAGAATGAACATATTTTTATGGACATAAATGAAATTTTCTAGCTTTATGTGCCACTTTTTGGCATTGGAGTTGGTTGTGTTATGTATTTTTGCGGGATAACAACTACAGTTAGTTTTATTTCTACATTCCTCCTCCTTTTTTTGCTTTCCAGCTGAAAACACATCAGAATGAAGGAAATAAAATTGGCTAGTTTGAAAATTACTTTAGCTGGATTACTTAAAGTGCATTTTGTTGACCTTTGTTTGGTTGCTGGTTTTCTTAATGTCTTTTTAAGGTTGTTTTGTGATTGATTGCTTTTTATTTTAGACTGAAGTTCGTTAGATTTATTGTCTCTTAGATCCCAGGCGACACAAAACGTAATCTGACGTGATCGTTTAAAGAGCATTTTCCCCTCATAGCATTTGACTAGAAAAAAGCGGAAAGATTAAAATTAACGGTTAAAAAATATTTCAAAAATCACAACCAAAAACTTTTTAAAAAATAACTGTCAGAAAATAACGGTCAAAATATATTTGAAAATAACGGTCGAAATATATTTGAAAGTAACGGTCGAAATATATTTGAAAATAACGGTCAGAAAATATTTGAAAAATAACGGTCAAAATATATTTGAAAATAACTGTCAAAAATTTGTTTCACTCGGGGATCGTAATATGCTTTCGTACATGGGTATAGACACTTTTGACATGACGTCGAGCTACAAAATCTCCTTGAAAGTAGATAAAAGTAGGTCTATGACAAAAAAAATAATGATGCACAGCCATAATTAAAGCAATGTTGTTGGATTTACGATTAAAGTGTTTTTCAGTAATTTCTGTTAGTTTCAGACAGTGGCGTAGGCAGGTGGTGATTGGATATAAAATTACACCTTTCTCGACAACAAAAATGGCCAAGGATTTTTTTGGGCATGACTGAGTTGTTGAAAAACACAATTAAAGACGTCTTTTAAGAAAATACCATCCAAGAAATTTTGCTTAAAGCCAAATATTTCATAATAAATGTTAAACATTCAACAAAAGTCCAAAAACGACTCCTTATCCTTCACACAGAAAAAAATTTGCAGTAAAAATTGCACGACCATGAAGGAATGAGAGGAAATTTATTCAGTCTTAACATGTCCTGACCTCTCCGACTCCCACTTTATTATTTTACATAATATTTATCCAACTGACCAAGTACGTAAAAATGGAAATCTAATATTGTGCTGCTCAAACTTTGTGTTTCATTTCGTTTATGTATCCATTCGCTCCATCTCACTTACTCGTTTCTTACCATCCTTCCACAATAGCCAAAAAAATTTATGAAAGTTTAATTTAATTACGGAGCAATTTATGCAGTACACGTCGACTATGTTAATGGTGACAAGGCAACCATCAAGTATATACTATTATCGTTACGTCTGATGGTAGTGACTCGATGATTTTTGTGCAGCATTAACAGTTATTGTTATTATTTCTACTAATTCATATATTGTTGAATGGATGAATAGCCTTCCTGAATGGAAAGAGACTTTTTCTCAATTTTTTTTGGGGGGGGACAATAATGAGAGACGGAATATTTACGCAAGATGGAATTTATTGCTTCTCGGTTGACGGCGACAGTAATCCTAATGGCTTCAAATAAAATGTGATTTTTTCTATACGAATATATTTTTATCAAAAATATACTATGAATAGCCACAAGATGTTGATATCATCCGTTTTATTTATAAAACATTAAGTTTTGCTGAGTTGCTCAAAAAAAATCTCGCTTTTTCCTTTTTTTTCTGCACAGATCTCGTTAGATTAATAAAATTATGACTTGCTTCAATAGTCACTTTATGACTCGTATAGAATTTCTTATTGGTTCTAATATGATGATAGTCTTTTGTTAAAAGTTTATATCAATTTCATCAGATTCTATAGATTGTGGATTGACAAAGTCCTCAAGTTTTTGAAAAATAACGGTTTTGAAATATTTGAAAATTAACGGTTTTGAAATATTTGAAAATTAACGGTTTTTGATATATTTTAAAAATGACAGTTGGATAAATTTAAAAAAAACAGCAAAATATTTAAAACTGCATCATTTCTTTAAAATTTAAAGGAAAACTCGACATGGCGAGATTAAAGATATTGTTCAATACATATTGAAATTTCAATTTGTATAAGGCATGAATTTAAAAAAAATTATAAATAATTTTGAATATAGTTCATAAATTCCGAACTCCAATAAATAATATCCACGTATTGGATCTTTATCTACTTTCTGCTTTGCAATTGTTCAAACTGTAAAAATATAAGAAGGTCTCAATATTAATCCATAACCATCATTATTTGTATCGATTGAGATAAAAACACATTGATTTAAAAATAATTTCAGACGTTTATTGTCTTTCAAGCTACAAGTGTTTTTTTCCGATGTTGAAATTATTCAAAGTTATTTTCTTTATCACCTTTTGTGATAAAATATTTGCAACGAGTGAGTCATTGGTGAAAATTTTATTTTAAAACAATCTTAATTTTATATTTTTAAAGATTCAAGTCTTGCGACGGTGATGTTGACACGAGACATTGAAAAATGCAAGATTGATGATGAAATTTGCTTTCTAGGATCTTCAAATGCAGTTCTGAGCAAATACTATGGAGGTAAGTTCTGAAAATTAACTGTCAGAAAATATATTTGAAAAATAACGGTCAAAAAATATTTGAAAAATAACGGTCAAAATGTATTTCTTAAAAAATATTAAAATATTTTTTACAGGAATTCCCGAAATAGGCTTTTAATCCTTTGACCCATTTGTGGTCAATGAAATTAAGTTGGATAATTCTTATGGTGTAATCAAGACTAAAGGAACACTCAATAACATGAATTTAAAAGGTTTTGCAACTACAACAATTAAAAAGATTTCTGTATTTGAAGCAAACTTGTTAGAAATTCAATTTAAATCAACCAAATTGGTATTTACTGGAAGTTACAACACTGATGCGTGGATTGTGTTCATTCCATTCACTGCCGGAGGAAATTTTACGTTGAATTTTTGTAAGTTTCATTTTAACCTTTAAGAAATTTCAAAAGTTTTGATCAACTTTTTTCAGAATAGATGATTTTGACGCCAATTTGACCATCAAACTTGATCGTAATGTAATAAATGGAATGGCGTACTTTAAAACAAATGGATATGACATCACTTCCACTGCAAGAACGTGAGTAGTTTAAAAGTTTTGTTGCTTTAATTAAATCTGAAGTTAAATAACATAAAATATTTTATACAGAGGAGATCTTGATGCCACTGTCATTAACGGTGCAGTAATCTGGCTTATGAATACATTTTTTGATCCTGTCATTAGAGACAGCTTAAAATTGTATTTTGAAAATGTACTCATAGTTGAATTTGAAAAGGCTATTAATGCAGTCTTCACGAAAGTTCCGATTGAAGATCTCAAATTCATTACTCCCTAAAATTGACTCGGCTGATTGGTTGATCGACTCGAATCGACTTCCACATCTGGTTTGAATTAATTAATTAAAGTTTATCATTGGAATTTAAATGAAAATGTAACCTAAAATAATAAAGTTTCTCTACTTAGAGTTTCAAACCAGGAACCGAAAATAATAATTTTATGACTTCTTCATATTCGGATCCAAAAGTAATTTTTATTTCAGATTTAGACAATAATCCTAGGTTGCCTAAACAACAATCTTAAAATCACCTACACAGCAAGGAAATGTGATATTTATCAGTTCTTATGAAATTTTATTCTGTTTTTAATTTTAGAAGCCGTAAATCCTTAAATTTCAATTTTATGAATGAGAATTTTTCCGCAGTTGTAAAATTTATATCCCATGGCCATTGGCTGCAAGCAGTTCTTATTATTCGAAAATGATTCTTATTTTTCGAAGACAATTTAAATTGAAAATGACCGTTGTAAATCAAAACAATTTTTTTTTTGCTTTTTTAAATTAAATACTCGAGTAAAACTTGCACAGTTGCTAGCTGTAACCAAAAGAAATCAATGAATTATGTTTTTGAAGTGCCGAAACATTCTATAAATAAGAATAAGTAGAATTTTTTTAACGGTATTTTCAAATTCAAAAAATTTATCAGTCAAAAAATCTTCGAAAATATTTTGAATTTTAAAAAAATAACGGTTCATGGTTCTGTTTGCAGCCAATGGTCCCATGGATGACATTTATGTCCTTCGACCTCATTTAGATTGTTTTTATCTCATTGAAATTTGATAAATTACAGAAACTCATTCTCATATTTAGAAAATGTTCATTAAGGATTATTCAGCATCGTAATTCGAGTGGTTTTTGCATTTAGGCTATAATGTAAAATAAATATCTCCATTGATTTTTATGATTTCAACAGCTGCTGTTTCCATAATATTATATTTCCATTACAACAACATTTGTATGGATTCTCCATTTGTGCCATTAAAATAGAATGTGATGTAATGAAACTGATAACAGTCATATTGTGCTGTATAATAATAATGATCTTTAATTACAGAGTAAAAGTATCGAATTGTTTATTGAATTTTAGTTGATTGTTGCTTTTTCTGATACTTATTTGGAAGGGGTTTCGAATCTGTGATGATGATGATCATTTTGTACTAGACATGTACGAATTTTAGAAACTGGATCGTTTTTCGAATTTGCATAGGAGTCAGGGGCGTATTCATGGGTCAAAATGACGCATATAACCAGCAGTGGAAGGGACCATCGACCGCTGGTCATGGTCAACAGTGGATAGCCGACTGCCAGGAGTCATCGTCCGCTGATATCAATCGGATAGATAATCGGACCATTGACAAAAATCAGTGATGGAAAGGCGACTACCAACTCTGCTCAAATCATTAAAATTGTTGAAAATTTTGAGAAGTTAAGAGGGGTTGTTCATAAATTACATGAAGGTATTGATAGATAGCCAGAAATTTTCGCCTTTTTCTGAGTGACTGGCCATCACATTGTGGCTATTTCCAGAATTTCATTCGCATGACAATCTTCAGATATGCAGCTCAAGAATTCATCCAAACTTTGACATCAATTTGAAATAAGTATAAAATTTCTACCTCCTTCCATTGCTGTCTATATGATTCATTCTCTTTTTCTCAATTTTTTAGATTATTCTCTTTCCTTCATCTTCCTCCATAAAATTTTTATTTTGTATCAAAAATTATTTTTTCCACAGCAAATAACATCGTCTATAACTGCTAAATACGTAATTTATGTATTCTCATGGGGATGATAAAGAATAAATGAATGGAAACATAAGAAGTTGGTGAAGGAGGGGTGGAACACCTACGATGATGATTCTATGAGAAAGAAAATGACATATAAACAATACCTTCTACATACACATAGACAAGTAGGAAACAATGTGATATAAGAAGAAATTCTAAGGGGTCGTTCATAAATGATGTCTAATTTTTAGGAAGAGAGGGGGTGTCTGACGTTGTGTAACACTGTGTTACCAATTTTGTCATAGAGGGGATCTCGTTTTTTTGCGTGACGTCATTTATGAACTGCCTAAGGAGAAATGGGAAAAAGAAGGGAAGAAAAAACGAATCATAAATTCTTCCATTATATTTCCTTTCCTTGCCATTTACTTATTTTAACTTGGTGGAAAAAAATTATAATAGAACGAACAAGGAAGAGTATGGATGAGGTATTCTTTGTTGATAATGATAATAAAAAGCATTTTTTTTGTGTATTTTAGGAATCTAATTTCTGTCGAAAAAAATAGAAATTCTAGATGCTTAGTTCAGAATATAGCAAAAAATCATTTGCTTATGATCCAGCAGGAAGGAAAGAAGGAAGTCAGATGGTCTGTAAAATGACGATTTAAAGAAGATGGTGACTAGGATACCAGGCACTACAGTTATATTAAAAATATTCTTATAACACACATTTTCAATTTGGTCCTATATGACCCTTGCTGTACTACTGGCTACTTTGATACTCCATGAACATTAGAAACTTAAAAATTTAGTTACGGGAATGGACACATATCCAGGGAGGAGTGTAAGGGGGGGAGGAGGTCCAAAT
The DNA here is from genome assembly GCA_963573255.1 of Chironomus tentans. Classification (NCBI taxonomy): domain Eukaryota; kingdom Metazoa; phylum Arthropoda; class Insecta; order Diptera; family Chironomidae; genus Chironomus; species Chironomus tentans. Next base: position 14,546,824 of record OY754303.1, read on the forward strand.
CTCCTTCCAAATTGAAATTTGTATGGAAAAGTTATCCTAAAAATTAAAAAAAAGTATGCGAAAAAAATCCGAGATGTTCAATGTAAAGGAACCTCAAATTTAATTAAAATTCCAAAAAAATCTCACATTTACCATAGGTTCCGATTTATATTTTAATAAAAAATGTTAAAACTCCTCTATCTTAGTCGTAATAACATTTAACATTTAATTTAAATTCACTCGCTTCCATATCTTAAAATTATAATCTTTACACATTACAAAACGCGAGTTTTTCCCTTTTACTTGCCATAATTTCTATTCTCCATCCAAAAATTTCATTTCCTTTTAATTAAATTTGTACTTGAAACTCCTCATTAAATTAAATTAAAACATTTAAAGCAAGTAAAGTGATCAATATGGCAACAGAAAAGCAAGAAGATTTTTAATCTCATACATGAAATAATTTTGAGAGGAAGCAGCTTACACTTTCAATGTTTCAATTAAGTACAGAATAATGATGTTGGTGATATCAAACACTGTCATGGTTATTAATCTCTACATTCGTCAGAAGTGCTCATCATATTGTGTATTTTTTAAGCTTCATTATATTGTATAACCATTGTTTTTATGCCTCATGAAACAAATTTGAATATTTTTGAGGTCTAACATAAACCAGAATTGTCATTGTACAATAATCAATCATCATTAAGAGGATTTTGGTAATTATAGTGAGTCACAGAACAACATTTGATCTGTTATGCTATTCAAATTTTACAATATTTTATAATATTTTCAAATGATTATGAATTTTTGTTGTGATAGTCATAGATTTCAGACTATTTTGTTGAAAATATCTTTAACTATGATTGTAAGGAAGTCAATAACGGGTTTTGAAACCATAAAAACATCGGAAAGAAAAATAACGGTCAAAAATTTTTCAAAATTTTAACGGCTTTTTGGATTTAAATATTTCGCTTCAATTGATGCAAAAGGGCTTGTTTACATTCAAAAAGCTACGAATTTCTCGACCTTGAGAAAATTTCGAGTAAAATAAATCGAAAAACCATCCGATAAGCTACAAATATTCACAAAACTGCATAAATTATCCAACAGGCAGCTTACAATCCTAATAATCTTTAATAAAACAGCACAAAAATCTCTCAAAAATGACATGCAGTCGTAAAAATCGAGTAAAATACAAACATAATGGAGCACAGCTATTTATGTATCAAAAAGTATACGCTAAAAGGCAGTGCCATTTGAATGTTTGATAAAAATATATATACACACTCATTCTATATCTTGTGTAGGGTAGATTTTCATTCAATTTGTGTTTGCTCTCAAATTTCTTCTTTTCTTTTCCTTTTTCAGGAGGGTGAATTTCTGCATTGCTCATACCACTCAACTTGTAGCTGACGATGATGATGATTCAACATATATAAGAAAGGAAAAAAAACTCGAATGCAATACAAATGGAATATTTTTTTTGTCACATCACGAAGAAATAAATGGATGGAAAATCATATAATTGAAAATTGCATCTTTCATTCATTTTTTTCCAGCTCTTCTTCCTTCGATTTCCCACACTTCTTATCACACATTCACTGTCTAAGCACATCGCACATCGCTCTGGTAGTACCCTTATTGAAAATCAATTGAAATACGTGAAATGCAGCCAAATCACCAAAATGATTGTTACGTGTACGATGTTCTATGATTCTACAGTACAGAGGAACATTTATTTTGAAAGATATTTGTGTAGAGGAGGCAGCAGAGCGCAGTTTTTGAATGGATAATGACAGTGGCGTAGCCAGAAATTTTTCCAGAGGGATTTTGAAATTTCTTGTATATCCCCTCCGTAGCTTCAGCTGGCTTCGTGCAATAGAAGTTGTTTCGAGCTATGCTTCTGCCCTCCCCCCAATTACCAGAAGGTTGGGTTCATATTGCCCCATATACCCCATATACCCATATACCTCCTTCCACCCAGAAAAAAGACAGCCAACTAAAATGACAAAATCTCACAAATTTTCATGCTAGTCAGGCATTGCGCTTAAAAGAGAATGATGTGAATTTTATTGTGAAACTGAAAGCGCAGCAATGGCGCTATTGATTTAGCAAAATCATTCTTCTTTTCCACCTTCCTCACTCTCCGTTCATCTGAAAAACTGGAAGGTATAGCAAATTGCATACGTGGATCAATATCAGTCTAGTAATCAACACTTGAGATCATTGAATGAGCTTAAATATCAATTTCAGTTGAATATAAAGACCTTGTTTAGTCTTTTTTCATTTCACCCTCAAATTGCCATTTCATCTAACATTCTTCTAGATTCAATGCCCCATTTCGAATTCAGTGTAACGCAGGCTATAGTATATCTACCATAATTAAATTAATTAGAGTGGTTTTTCATATTTTTATGACGCTTTTTTCATAGCTTTGGTACATTGAATTTTATTGAAATGGAAGTAAGTAAAAAAAGAAAGTGGATGATAACAAGCAATGGCAATGGGAGCAAATGAATGGTTGAGGAGAAAAAAAGAAGAAAAATGATCAATTTTATGAGCATAAAATGAAATAATTCAATCTACGAGGTTTTTTTGTAATGTTTTCGATGTGATATACATCATGAGTTTTTATGTTGTTGCTGTTGTTTGTTATTTTATTTAATTTTTTTTACAGACGTCTGTTTGCTTTGTTCTTTCTCACTCTACGACAGAAATTAAGGCGATGTTTATGAATGAAAATTAGATAAGGAAATATATTCTTACTTTGGTGGAATTAGTTCACGAGTTTTAGTTCAGAATTATGTCCTTAGAAGCTTTATAAAATCCAATACAAGACAACGACAAAAATTTCCGTTATTTTTTCAAAAATTTGAATTCGAAAATCATTTGTTTACATTTTAAAATGAAATTTTATTTCCTCATTTCCTAATTTCATACTTATAAACTGAATATTAGATTGAAAAGCATTTAATGAGTATGATCAAAGCTATTGGTATCAATTGACATTAGCAAATAGCAGTAAATAGCTAAAAATTGCAAACTTTTAATTTTGTCACTTTTCAAAAGTTATTTGTAAACAAACAAAAGAAAAAGTGCGGGAAATTTCAAATTTTTGAAAAAATAACGGAAATTTTTGTCGTTGTCTTGTATTGGTATAAAATTTAACTTAATAATCTACAAGAAATAAACTTAAATTAACAAAATCATTTTCATCATGAACAGCTTTAAAGAAAATATTTAATTGACTTTTGAATAATTCAAAATTTCAGACACACAATTTATCTTTAACTACATCCACAAGCATCATACAGATCTCATTAACTTCACATTTGTTCATAATTCCAAAATATGATGTTCCCGCCAAAAACTTATCATCACTTTCACACAAGTGACGAGCTTAAGTAATGTTTTAAACATAAGAAGAAAAAGCTAAAATTGAATTAAGACATTTCTTCATGGAAGCTCAGTGAAATGAAATGTGCGTCATACATATTGTAACAATTATCATTTATTCTTCTCTGTTGGCATCCTTCCATCTATTCATATTTAATTTCTAAATTAAATTTTCAGCATGTGAATAAGCTAAGAATAAAATCCCTTTGAAGTATTTTGTCTGTATCATCATTTCGTTTCTAAAAAGAGGAATTTACTTGATATGTGCTTTATTTAGAACAGTTCAGGGGTTCCCAATGACACATGGTGTAAAAATGTCTCACCAACCCAACGTGAACACTCACTATTTTAACAAATTTGACCCTTATGCCATGTTTAGACCGTCCTAGTGTCAAATCGTCTTTTTACGTCATGTGCCATTCGGAGGTGTAACTAAAGGAGAGTCCAGGGAGGTCCAAACCCTCCTCAATATAGAAATTTGTATGGGAAAATGATTTAGACTTCCCTCGAGAGATTGGAACCCCTTCAAAAAATTTCTGATTACGATCGTGGACCAGTGGTTCTCATACTGTGTACCGTGGCACACGAGAGTCATAAATTTCCTCCAGTTTTCTATTTTAAAGCTTTTCGGATTATTTTCGAGTTCCAAAAATTGTATTAAACATTCTTGGTCCTAGGGAAGACCAAGAAAAATTTTCTGGGGAAAAATCTTGTCCATTTCTTCAGTAAATTTGTATGAAAATTGACAAAATGAACACATTTTTTTATCCTGGTTGGTGATTTGTCTTCTGATGCCTAGGTGTCACTTTATTAACTTAAGTTGAGTTCAAATGGATCCAGTTATAACTTCTTGGGACTCTAGTGTTGCGTCAAATTTTCAAAATGGTGAATAGTGGAACCCCAAGGTGATAAAGTTCGAGAAATGCTGATTTAGAAAGTGAGGGGTTATAAATGGGTGTGGATCTACACCCAATTTCCAAAAAACCAATTTCCCAAATTACTATTCTCAGAATTTATCATTTTCAATATTAAAATTCCTTTAAATTCCCACCACAAATCTCTTTAAAAATTCAAAACCTTCCAAAAACCCTAAAATATCCATCATAAATCAAAAACGAATCCCATCCAACCTCAAATCTGACAGAATATTCCTCAAGGACCATGGAATCGTGTGTATAACGTTGATTAGAAAAGTTATATTATAATGTATAAGAATAAATTTAAAATTAATGACAATGTGGCACAACAGCTTCATTGCGACACCAGAAAACATCATCAAAAACAGCAACAACAATGGCTGTGGAAGAAGAGTAAGAAAGAAATCATTAATGCGGTAAATAATGAAGGAAATTATCTTGTTCCACTGTCTCACTGTGCTGTACTATTCTAAATAAAAAAAGGGAAAAATGACAAAAGGAACAACGTCGACGGAGAGACACTCGAAAGGATATAAATTATCGAGGACAATGTAAATATTTGTAAAACACTCTCTGTTTTGTAATGCGCTCATTTTCTGTATCTCTTTGCCGCAAATAAAATTAAAAGATGAAGTAAGTTGGGGGGGAAAGAGGTAGAAAGTTTTAATTTTAAAAGTGACGGGCGACGAGACAGTTTGTGTCGACATTCAGCTTGAAGGCAGTTAAGGAGTGTAGAAATGAATAGCACAGGGGTATTTACTCTTTTTAAGAAAACACAATGCTCATCACTTTTGCTTTATCTTAAATACCAGCACTTCCTGCTACTTTCTCTCTCGCTCTATGCTTTTCATCGTCTCCGCGGATGATATGAATAAGTCATGAAAATTAATTTTACAGAATAAAAAGGATAATTTTTTGAACAATGAGTGTTTTTTTGAGAAATGAGTGGGTTTGGTGGTTCTATTTTTGCTGACTGACTCTTAATATAATCGTCATTCCAGTAGTGCAGTAAGGTGAGGTGACCTGTGTTTTTGCAGTCTATATATATATATATATCTTTTCCTATCCTACCCTAGGGTAAGTAGGGTATACCCTAGGGCGCCCCCATATTCCCTACCCATTCCTTTTTTGAAAATAGTTTTCGAGATAAGGTGTGGGTCTGAACCCTCGATATAAAAATATTTCAGTGGTAAAATTTAGGAATAAATAAATCTACAGTTCAGTGAGAAGAGGGGGGTTACGAGGTGACACCCCATCACTGGTGTAGCATGGGTTTTCGTCAGCCGTGGATAAATCAAAAATTTGCATCTCCAAAGCCCTGGTCTCCACAATTGCTACACCTCTGCATCCCATTTTCCATCCATAGTTGGGTATCAACAGTCTTTATTGCTTCAGCTATGTATATCTTCTCAACTGGCCTCGCTCAGCAGCGTAGAATTTTTAAGACTCAAAGAAATTTAGTTTAAGGTTTTGAACCGAAGATGGTGCTTGTTGAGTATACGAATTAAAACTCAGAAAGCAACAATATAAACCACATAGTTCAAGCAGGTTAAACTCTTTTAAATACATCACTTATATCCTCATTCTTCTTATTACAAAAGCGCTTTCATATAATCCTCAACAATTACTTTCCACTTTTCTTTATCTCCTCTCACAAAAATAAAGCGCTCCTGAATATTGTTATGTGAGTTTTAATTTGTGCGCCACTCACGCTTATTCGCGTTAAGCCATTATTTCAAAGTTAAAAAAAATGTTTTAATTGCTATTGCATGAATGACGGCTTTTTGTTGTTTTTTCAACATTGTGCTTATTTTCACACTTGAATAGCAATTTTGTTCTGTCCTCGTTGAAAAGATATACGTAACGTATTATGTTTTTTATGTATAAACATATTTTTCATGCATGTGACTGATGTGCTCTCTCGTATGGCATATCTTTTGTACATGGCTATATATATGAACATGAAGAAAGTGAGAAAGTTAATTGGAATAAGCGTTGTTTTCATACAAAAAGTTTGACGACAATGTTGTGTACTAAATTTGCCCAATTTGAGTAGTTTCGGAATTGAAAATCGTGGTTTTGGTCTAGTTTGTCCTAAGCTGCTATTTGGAATCGACAGTGAATACAATATGTGTTATGTAATGCTAAGATACATGGCTTGACTTGGTCATATTGACAATTTAGTTTATGGTGAGAATTGAACCTTCAACCTCACATAAGATAGATTTTCTGATCTTCATCCAATCGCTTAACCACTCGGCCACAGAAGCCTTCCTCTCGCACTAGCAGAATCGCCTATATATGGATCGACTCTTTAAATTTTACTTTTCTGTATCAGCAGTCACCACACGAGCTAGAGAGCCAATAATAGAAAAATCACCATAATTTTCAGTTAAAAAACATGAACAGGCAATAATTCAATCACAGAAACTTATTTTAACACGACTATTATTGCCACACTTAAAGCTCCTCGAGCAGTAACGCTAGCGAAGAGGAAAGTCAACAAAATATTTAGGTTAATGTGCGCATAACGCAAGAAATGGCACGAATCCAATTTCCACATGCCTTCCTAATTTTTAAAAAATTCATGCAATTTTTTCATCACTTAAATTGTATCTAGTATTTTTCAGCAACAACGAGCTAATGGAAAAAGGGGAAAAGGATATTGGGGATGATGTGACAGTTATAGACTGAATTTATTATTGTAACCCCATCGACATTTCCCTCCGTCAGCGTCAGTTACTCCTTACATTCACAACACAACATTTTTTTTCCATGTCATCATACACTCATAATGATAAAATTTTCTACTTTTTTGCACATACATCCTCTATTTCCTCACATCTCCTATGCTATATGTTACGTACATAGACAGAGAATTTTTTTTTATTTTCATTTATTAAAATACACATATCATGGCGTAAGCACAAAATTTATTGTATGATGCGATGAAATCCCAGACAAAATGTTTTTTAATTGCCACCCTCAGTACACGCCATTCTACCATTACCGTCAATTCAGTTCTTTCTCATTTTTATATTAAAGGCACTTGAAATGCGAGAAACGGAATTTATGCTTGCAATTCAATGAACGTGTTGAAATATAATTTGAATTTTATTCTTATTGCATCGCTTTTGATGATGATGATGATGCTTTTTGCAGCTACTGCTGACTTTTTTCTCTTCTTCAGCAATTTTCCGCATTTCTGAGTTTTGTGCATAGTCAAGTTCAATCGATTCAAATGATTGTTACCTTGCGCTAGTCTCGCTTTATTGTGAGATCATGCACAAAGGTAAAGAATAGAATGGAAATTTTTAATGCACATTAAAATCTCTAATTTAATTTTCACCTTTTCATTGTTGCCCCTTCGTAACGGCAATGAAGGAAGAGTATTGAAAGAACTTTTATGCTATAAAGTATAATTACTCATAATTCGAGTGTTTAATGCTCGAGCATTTTGAAAAAAAAAATATAAGTCAGGAAAGAGTCTATTCATACGCTGAGTACATGCAATACAGGCATTAGTGATGGGGTTAGGTTATGAACTTCCATGCGATGTAAGAAGAAGAAATGAAGAATGGATATATTTTTTGAGATAAGTACATAAATGTAAAGTGAGATAAGAAGTAATTCTCTTATGACGTCCAGCCGGAAAATTCCATTTGAAGGTTTATAATACAAGTTATTCTGCCAAGTCCAGAGTCCAGTTATGAGCATTATAATTTTAAGTGCAAATGCACTAGAAAAGTAGGAAGCTTAAAGTATGCTGAAGAAAATTCAACATGCCGTCAAATCGTACAAAAACCACCGTAACGACGTCGTCAGGGCAACCTAAGTCTTTTTGGCGTTTTGCCGTTATAACGATGACGTAGCGGTGCCCTAACGATTACGTTGTGCCGCTTGGGTTGCTTAAAAAAAAGCTCTTTATGCATTATTATGGTCAATTAAGTCATGGTGGCAAAGGGATATAATTCACCAATCTCTTACAGCCTTAAACTCGTACGTACGTGCCTTAAACTCAAACGTTTGATGAAGCTAAAAAGCTTTAATTCATTGATTGTCCCAAAATTGACTGACTGAATGTTAAAGTTATAATTTTAGCCTTCGGGATATTTCTTCCTGTAAACTAAACATTTCTGTTTGAATAAAAATTATTTCATTACATCAACGCCTTTTAATAAGTGAGTATCGATTTAGGCATGTAACGTATTTACCACGATACCTTTTCGCACCTTTTCAGGTGCTAAATTTATCCCTTTGTCACAAAGTTCAACCTTTTTTGTAATTACCACCGTGAAGGTAGCCCGGAATTGACAGGTCTTTTTATGATTCATTGATTAGATTTAATTCAATTGATGTTCTTCAGATTAGTTAAGGATTCAAAAGCAGATTAGTCATGAAAGCTCAAGTTGCTGGTTTAGTGGTCAGTCATCTATTTAAGGATCTGAATAATTCATTAAGAATTGAGTAGAAAAAATTAAATTCTCATATAGCTTTAAGGTATAGCTTGGGTAGGTGTAGTATAGCATACTAGTCTAGAGTGGGTAGGGGTAGGAGTAATGGTAGGGTGAATTGTATACCGAAAAATCAGCCTCTAACATCCATCATTGTTAAATACATGACGTCATTTTAGAATGACCCCAAAAATAATTATAAAAATCGTAAACAAAAGACTTGAAACAATTTCTTACCAACCCCAAAAATACTCTCGTGCATCTGCATGGAAGTTAATTCAAGAGACTTTTCATGCTCACATGAGATTTTTAACAACTTCTTCAACAGCAACAAAAAGGCACTTTTCAGTATTTTTAATTGCAACCGCAATTTTCCTCCACTCATCCTACAATCGACAAAAAAAGTCTGTAAATTTTCTCTTGCTCATTCTTTTATCGCTATGACAGCATAAAACAATCTGCTTTGCGTTTTTTTATTGTGCAACATTGTGTAATAAATTTAAAATTTTCAAGTGAGGGCGCCCCGCACTCTTATTCACTCAAATATGAAAATATACGGAAGGAATGAATAAAAATGTCGAACACAATAATTTCGTCTGACGATAATGGAAGTCCCATGTGTGATTAGAATGTTTCTCGATTGTCGCTCTTTATTCTACCCGTCTAAAAGCTTTTTTTAATCAATCCGTGCAATTCTCTATGTGCCATGCAAATTTATGGCGGAAATGTACAGACTTTTTCGAGAGTTTGAGTAGCAATAATGTGCAATTTTATTTGCGTTTGGATATTTGGATATTTGAGTGTTCATTTTGAGGATTTTCGGGTGTAAAAATTGATTCTGTTATAATTTGGTGTTAAATAGACTGGAATCCAATATAAGGCAATGACAGAAATTTCCGTTATTTTTTAGAAATTTGAAATTTTCCGCACTTTTCTTATGTTTGTTGTTTGTTTACAAATTATGTTTTTAATCGAAAATTGTTAATTTTGAAAATTTGCAATTTTTTAGCTAATTCCAGCTATATCGTTCGATTTGTTGTTGCTAAATGATACCAATAGCTTTGATCGTACTCATTAAGTACTTTATAATCTAATATACGCAGTGTTTGTATGATATTAAGCTAAATTTTCAATTTTAATTTGTAAACAAATGATTTTCAAATATAAATTTATTCTTTAGAGCCATTTTCAACTGATGTTCATCAACAATCTAGTCAGGGGATAAAGATGGCATTGGAGGAAGGAGAATTGAGAAGGTTGAAACGAAGGAATCAGACAGAAATCGATGCACAGTGTCAAAAAAATTAAGAATCAGTGGAAATATTGTTAAAAGAATATGTCACATAGTTCCAGACCCTTTTCTTCTCACTTTATATCATCAAACCTTTGAATTCGACAACTAACAGATGAGACCCACCCAAATGCGCGCCAATCACACCCAATCCTTACTAAACCCAAACATTTTCGTTTCTTGCATAATCATGAAATATGTAGTCAAGTTAGTTCTTTTCCTCCCTTTTAACCATACAACCAGAGAAAGATATACCACCGAATCTCTATATTTTCATGCTTCCTCTGCCATGACATTTTGTTGTCGTCTCGAGAGAGACATGATGCCGGAGCATAAGCACTCCTCACATCAGCCAGCGAAAAAAAAACTACTCTCTTATGAACAAAACAGTTCACTTTTGAATGCTCATATACAGAACAGCAGTGTGGAATTTCTTTTTCTTCATCCATACATATTTTCTTATATTTTGGTTACGGTACAGTAGATATTAGATAAAAATAAATGTATTTTCCATACATGCACTGACATTTTCATATACATTTATGGAAATATCTAGCTTGAGTATTAAATCTCAAAAGGAATATGAACAATTATTAGGTTTGTAGTTATCATGCATGTTGCATCTTTAAAGCTACACAACTCAATCAGACACGCTCATGTTTCATGAGTGAATTGTTATGGAAGAGATGTTCAAATGCTCTGGTTATTTCTTGTAAATTCCTTCTTTCCTATCATGGGTTCGTTCACTTATTACGTTACGCAAAAAAAGCAAAATTTTAGACACCCCTCCCCTTGTTACAAATTTTCCAAGAGAATTTTTTTCTTTGTTTAACCTGTTACAAAATCTCAGACCCCCTCCCCCCTAAAAAGCGAACGTAATAAGTGAACGACCTCCATGTTATTTGAATATTTTCTGTGTTCTGGATGTTTCACATTTCCAATTTGTTTTGAGTTCAGGGAGATTTTTATTAGGAAAATTCAAGGATGTTTTGTATTATATTTAGAGAGTATGTTACTATCCGTATCCAGTGGAATATCAAAACTTAACCATGTAGGTGGATTAAAGCAGTGACAGAGCAACATCAATGCACCACCATAGCAAGGAGAGGGGTTTAAAATCAAATTTCTACCCTGACTGGAAACTTAATTTAACGCCCCTGAAATAGTGGGACTCCAGCCTATATCAGAATATATTCAACGTCAAAAACCTAAAGTCAGGTATTTATATCTCACTAGGATGTACCTAGACTAATCTTCTGTTTGTTGACAAGCCTATCTCGAGCTTCACAACGTAGTCGTCAGGGTACCGCTACGTTACAACAGCAAAACTTCAAAAAGAAGTGTGGGTACTCAAACGGTGTCGTGACAGTGATTTTTATCCGATTTGACCCCAAAAAGTGCAGTTTGTGTACCTTACCACTCTGGTCGTTGCCTAAACTGACTGGAATACTATCGGATGATAACTTTTTATCAAAAATTAGGAGCGAGACTTTAAAAGAATTCAATTTTTATCTCAGTTAAACTTGAATATACTCAACTATACAATGATAGAGGATGTCCAAACGTGTACTATTCTTTGTATAATCAAACAGCACCTCATTCTTTATGTACTTCATATAAAAAATGACCTAAAATTCTGACACAAAAAAGAATAAAAAATTGTATTTCTATGAGCATTGTAGATCAAAAGCACACAGAACAAGATGAAATAAATTTTTGATGATACATGCTGAACACAAGCCTCATATGTTCAGGACATGAGCGTGAAATTTTCACTTCTCTAGGATGCACACACAAAAAACACACAACAATATCTCTCTTAGTTCTTTTTTTCGTCTATTCAACATTCTTGCATCTCATTTCTTTCTAACATCTTTGTTTTATTCATGTGAGAAATTAGTATTCAGTTCCTTTCAGCACTGGAGCAACAGAGCACAACCGACGAATGTGAGGAAAATTGTCTTAATGTCATTGCAATATTTTTTTGTATGCTTCTTTATTCACTTGTCTATCCCCTCTTCCTTATTTTCTGTTCTTCCACACTCTCTGTTTCTCCCTTGAGCATCATAAGTAGCAATGTGGAATGCAGATATTGGCAAGATGGTACGACAACTTAGTCTGCATAAATGTGTAAACACATAATTCTTCATATACATGTGGAACCAACATGCATGCAGTTCAAGTAAGTCGAAAAATTTACTCTCGGGCATGTTTAAGGAAATTTTCAATAAATTTGCTCTCCTCATAAATGAAGACATTCAGGAACTTTGTCGTCTTGTGCGTTTTTCTCTTCTTTATGTCTTTGTAACATGAATAATAATAATAATTGTAATGATAATAACAATAATACTAGGAATCTGATAAATTGGGTGTTAAGAACACGCATTTGAAGCATGAAATTGTGCCTCTTCTGTTTTAAGTACTTACTTCTCTCTTTCTGTGTATGATATTTACTGGAGTTTGACAGTGTCTGGATAGTTTTGAATGCAGAAAGGGGAAGGAAATTTATTTGGAATGTGGGCTTTAATGTGTAGATTTTACAGCAGATTTGGTAATTGGCGGATTTAAGTGGTTTTTGTCCTTGGACCTGACATCAGCCAATCCTGAAAATGTCCGAGAAATCGCATTATTAAGTATGATGTCGCTGTGCTACCACATTCGAATCAGACTTTAGAACGGCCAGGTGTTGGACAGGGGCGTATCCAGGAATTTTTAAATCTCAAAAGTGGAAAATGTATACTAAGTTGCTCCAAATTGACTTTTCATGACCTTGTTTTTTTGGGTTGTAAGAGTTAACTTTACCGCCAATGGACACTTGCAATCTGGTGTTCATTACCGATGCTATTTTGCAGTCTTTAGCTGGTCTTCTATATTAGCATACCAACTCTGGTTCCATGTGTTGACTTAATAAGAGTACAATCATCCCTGCAGTTATTTATAAACATCTACACAAAGAGTAGCACAATTTAAAATATTTCCCCTAATTCTCCATAGAGTCGAGGATTCATTCCCGTCACATGTGCTTAAAATCATTAAAGTAATTCCAAAAAATCCCATAATAATACAGAGCAGACAGACACCATTTGTTTATGCCACAAAATCATAAATTACTAGCCATAGCTCATCAAAATTCACGACATTTCAAGTCCTCAACTCTCTCCTTATTCCCCCTTCCACTCTCTGTCATTTGTCAGATAATTTTTTATCTCCTATCGTATACTTATTATTATGTTAAATAGTCTCGAATCATTTTGTAAGCTGATGCCTGAATTGTAGTCGATTTATCATCATTATGCAGTGGGGAATTTTCAATGTCTTAATTATAGAACGGTGTCAATTTGTAGAGTGAGAGATATTTCGAATGCAATTAGGGATAAAATGTGTCAAGTGCCATTCCTATCTCAATTCACTGCTTTACTCTATTTTATGACATAGGAAATTTTTAAAAAACATTTTATTCCCATGATCACATTTAAATTGATGACACTTTTCACATTTTCTATCCCTTTTCATGTGATTTGCTGGCAATACACACGCATATCCACAATTATACACACATATGCAAAATATTTTGTGTCATTTAATTTGATATGTACGCAGTGCTTGCGATATTTAGAGAAAATTGTCGCTTCATTATTCAATGGAGTTCTTTTTTGTCTCTTTTGTAAATCGTGTCTGTGGCTGTTGGGTAAATGGCTGACTGTCAATTCTGATATTCTTTTGTAATGTTGTGGATTAGGGGCCGGTGGCTCGGAAAATCCTAGAGTATACACTAGGGTATGCATTAGTGTATATACTAGGGTTACCCTAGGCCATATCCCTGGGGTATACACTAGGGTATAATGAGCAACTGGTCTAAGAAGAAATATTGACGAATTATATGTAAAATGAAAAATTAAAAATAATTAAAAACAATTTTTTTAAAGGTTACTTAGGGTTCTTAGATTCTGTGAATACTCTATTGTTGTATTTATTTTGAAAACATGTGCTGGACGCATTCTGAATATTGACTCTTCACTAAAGTCTGGAAGCGACTGCAAAGAATGTTTCTGCAAAGTAGGAAATTTGAAGCCCAAATCAGACAAACGGTGATCCCAAGTCCTCTAGACTGATATATAATACGTTATTTTTGTACTAAAATTTGAATTTAGTACTACTTATTTGTGAACAAAAGACGTTACAAAATCATATCCATGAGAAAAATACAAAATAAATAGAAATAATTGATTTTTGTTGCTATTTTTCCTTACTTTGTCAAAAATTAAAATTAAATTATGAATTATTAAAATTCTTTAATATTAATTAAAAAGAATCGTAATATTGACGAGAAAAAGAGAAACTAATTTTTGCTTCTAATATGACTTTGGATTAACTCTAAAAAATTCAAATTCAAATCGTTAAAAATAACTGATTTTTTTCTATCCAGAAGACTTGGGGTCATTCATAGCGTTACATAATATCTGAATGATCCCTTAAGGTCAAAGTGCTGAAGGTTTAGGCTTTCCTTACATCAACTGTTACATAGACATTTCACCTTACTATAAATGCTTACTCATGCCTATAAATCAGCGCCACATAACCACAAAAATATCCACTTCCAATAATGCTTAGTAAACTGCCTTTCCTCGTCGTATTATTATATTTGATAACATTTAAATTTATCCGATCCTTGTCACATTATGCAGCGCTATATAATAAAGTGGATTAATTTGAAATATGTCAACATAGATTTCCCATGAGTAAATTTACTAAAATTTAATACACACACACTCACATATTTATATTTCATATAGGTTGAAAATTAGTGCACATAAATACACTGAGATGATGGAAAAATTCCTTCCTTGTCATCGCAAAATGAATTTTAATTGAGTGCAAGCAAGTTGATGGAGCTGCATATATACAGAAAAAGTAGAATAATTCATTGCATAATTCATATTCATATACACACTGTAGTATCTCACTATAAAATAGTTTTAAATTGTCATAGCATGAATAAATGAAGACGACGACGATGATGATGGGTGATGGCGTAGTCAGGGGTGTTTAGGGGTTAAAACATAATTTTCTAGGGATTTTTCGAGAAAGATCCTAAAAAATTCCTAAAGTTTTGCTTCCATACAAGGAAGGTGCTGTCTAAAAATTCCATTTATTTATAGACATTATTTTTGAACGAACCCTATTTGCTCTTAATATTTTCATCATATTACATTACATTCGTAATATTCATTTCATTCATGATGAGCTTTTTTTGTTTGCTACAAAAATTTATCGTAACAAAGAAATATTCATATTTTTTTCTCGTGCATTCCACGACCAAAAAAGGAATATCCTTGTCGACATTTTGTTCACTCATCTGTTATTCTTTTGGGCTTATTATGCAAATTGAAATGGGAGCTTGAGCAAAATAACAGATCGTAAGTTTGTATAAACTTTAGGCTGTAATAAGCATATTCATGCATACCTGTTGGTAAATTAGGTAATGAATTTTTATCTGGCAGACGGTTTGTTCATTTTTGCTGCTGAAAGTTAAATGTGGTGAATATTTAGTAATTCAAGATTCTACATAATGTGGATACTAAGTGGGTATCCAGATATGTTGCGTACATGAGCTGTTAGCATGCTAACATAAGGAATTCAACCAGCTAATAGCTTTCTTAAATTAAGCTGTAGCAGTCTGCAATTCCTTAATTTTTTTTTTGCTGTCCTTAATTCAAACTTAATTTTTTGTCTGCCTTTGGACTCGCGCTCTATTTATTTAATGAGTTCTTTATATATTTTTTATGCTTTAAAGCCCTTTATAGTATATTTGTTTAGCTATAGTACATATTACAATTAATTTAATCTTACAGAAATGTTCGTGACATTTTCTCGCTCAAAATTTGTGATAAAATGTAAACAAACGGGGTTGCAACTATGAAAACGAGTTTCTGTAAAATTCTAATATCAAAAGTTCGTTTAAATTCAAATATCAGAAAACCGTTAAATTAATTCGGAAGTGTTTGTGGATTTTGACACTTAATTAAATCAAATATAATTACCAATGCAAATTTTATTAAAAATCATTCATAATATTTTGTGAAGCAAAATAAGAGTCGATCCTGTGTTCACAAAAGAAGGTGATTTGAGACCGAATGGTCAAAATTCTCTCAAAGATTAATTTAGCTATTCGTCAGACACAAATGATCATACCTTTAATGCGCTCATCACAGCAATCATTCTGTAAAGTCAACACACAACCTTCAGTACTCGTACTTCCTTCTCGTCGACATAATTTTCCTCATTTCTTTTTACATCGCATACATAAAAATAGCAAAAAAGGAAAAGGTCATAAAAAAATGCTGAATAGAATTCCTTAAAAGTAATGAAAAATTCATGAGGAATATTGAAATTATATCAAATACAAAATGACATTTACCGCAAGATACATATTTTCATCAATATGTCATATTTACATGCAAATAACGCTGAGAATATTTCTCCCCATTAGATTGTATACATGCCACATGCTATTTGTGTTGTGTATAAAAATCATAAAGTAAACATATATATGTATGTATCCATGCATAATGCAAAATAAATGAATGAAAGAAACGGAATCTAATCAGGTATGCATTTCAATGGAAAAAAATGACGCAAGTTCCATTCAATGGCGATCGATAAGACGCTAATTTTACAGAGAAAAACAAAAATTTCGTGCAAAGACTTAATTGGAATCAACATGTTCATTTCCTTTTCCCACGTATGCAAGCATACACATATGGCGTGCATTCAACGTGCTCACGATGATAAAAATGATATCCCAAGGCGTATATTATATCTCGCACATACTTTCAATTCTTTATCTGAAAATTTTCTTTTACTTATTCCTTACGATATATTGGAAAGAAGTGAACAGAAGAAAGAAAAAACTTTACAGCCTTTGAATATAAACATCATCCCTCATATGGCGCAGATTTCCTCATCACATTTCTTTCTTTTTCTTTGCAAGAATTTGATTAGATTGGAGGAATATTAAGTTATTTACCATATCATGCGTGGTTGTGTTCCTTTATAAAGCTCTCTTTCCACTTTTGCGATGTCATAAATAAACAATAAACCTTTATATTGATGATAAAGGAAAGGATAATATTGGAGATGATAAGAAAAGCTGAGATATTGGATGCGCATTTATTAAGAATGACTTATTTATAAGACAAGAAAGATTCTTCATAATGTTCATCAGATTGCTACCTCAACTCAGTGGTGAGTCATATGAAGTCAAAAATCCCATATAAAGGGTACGGACCACATCGGACCCTCCTTGGGTATGCCCATGAGCCTCGAGCAACAAAAACCTTTGCTACGCCACTGCCTCAGCTAATTGGCTGATGCTTATGGCTTAATAGGTTTACTCCAGAAAAGTCTCAAGTTATAATGGGGCAGTTCATAAATGACGTCCAATTTTTAAGGGGAAGACGAGTCTCACGTCAACAAAAGAAAAAATTTGAATGGAAATTTTGAAACAAAAGGGGTGCGGATGGTCTAAAAATCTCTATTTTTGCATGACGTCATTTATGAATGGCCCCTAATATAATATACTTCTAGAACTATGGTACATTTTTTCTGATTTTTACGTCAGCAACCTACTTGCTCTAGTTCATAGACAACAAGTGACTGCTTTCATAAATACAGACCGAAAATTTCCTGATCTAATTCCTCCACGTGCACAAAAAAGTTTCAAGCTGGAAAAAATTTTTTTACTGTACATTGTAGAATACCTAACAGAAAATTCACTGAACCTTCAAAAAAAAATTCGTAAATATTCTAAAAGATTCTCAAAAAATAACAAACCGACGACAAAGTTAATCTCCTACACACAAAAAATCAGCTAATAGCACAATATCAAAATCAGCCGTAAACAATGAAGATAAAAATATTCAAATTTCGTGAAAGAGATTGAAGGAATGAAATTTCAATAAATTTTCATAAATTTAATAGGAAATCGTTTTAGGCGGAAAACAGATGATGCCGATTTGAACGGAGCTGTTTATATTCTGAAATGATCAATATAATTGTTCTGTTGTTCATGAACAGAATGACAGATAATAATAATCTACTATGAGGGATTTTTCATTTCTGACATCTATTATTTAAGGGAATGGGAGGATGTCTTGAATTAATCGCGACAAAAATTAAAGAATTTAATTTTATCGACTAAAACATATTTGAATTTTAACGGCTTTCTAGAATTTGAACTAATATACACAAAAAAAAAATTAATGTGAATGTGTCTGAAAATCACTTTACAAAATTCAAATTCTAGAAAACCGTTAAAATTCAAATTTTTTCTAGCCGTTAAAATTAAATTATTTTATTTCTGTCATGATTATTTAACAAGGTCTATTTTTAGATAGACCTCTGTTTAAACATTTTATTAAAGTTAGTAGAGAGAAAAAATAAAAAAATCAAGAAAAAATTTGCATGTGACAATTAAACTTTGTTCTGCATCTGTGAATTTAGTAATTAAAAGATAAACTTTATGGGCCGTTTTCACTAAAGTGGATAATCCTCATTTTCGGATTATCTATTTCTGTAGTGCAAGAAAAATCCAAATTATTTTTTTCTGACGTAGAATTTCACGTTGATTAATAATCCGATGACTTTGAAAAAATATTTTTTTCTCGAAAAGTAAATATAGCGAAAAAGTAGTTTTAGTGAAGAGATTATCCTAGGATTATCCAGGGATTATCCTGCATTTTAATCCGAAATTTCAATCTTGGTACCCCCCAGTTTTAGAAATTCGGATTAAAATGCAGGATAATCCCTGGATAATCCTAGGATAATCTCTTCACTAAAACTACTTTTTCGCTATATTTACTTTTCGAGAAAAAAATATTTTTTCAAAGTCATCAGATTATTAATCAACGTGAAATTCTACGTCAGAAAAAAATAATTTGGATTTTCCTTGCACTACAGAAATAGATAATCCGAAAATGAGGATTATCCACTTTAGTGAAAACGGCCCTATGATTTCGTATTATCATATTAAAGTACAATTAGCGAAAATTTACTTTGTTTGTTGTTTGCGCAACAAATATTGAATGTTTTATAAGATGTCGTTGAGTCTCACTCACTTATTCAAGCTTGTTTATGTTAACATATATATATATATCTGAGAGCAATGTTTGAACTTGTGCTGTACGACTTTAATTCTTTAAGTACATAGATTACTTCAATGGAATTTTTTTGGATTTAGAAGGATTATACAGCAGCTACGTGAGAATTTTTCACTGTAGGAAGGTGAGTCACTTTTTCTAAGTCTGAATCGATTAAAATCGAGCATTTCTGTGACTCATCCTTGAGCTGTTGTCACCCGTTGTCATCTCAGCAGTCAAAATATATTATTTTTTTGAGATAATCAATCGAAATCAGATCTGTTAAATAAAATACCTGGAATGGATCAAATTGTGAATATTTGTATATCTCATTTATGATAATGATGTGTTCAGACGTCTGTTGTTCTAGACTTTAATATCCAAACACTTGCACAGGATCTGGAATACTTTAACAGTTTCTTTTGGATATTAAATAACGCACCCAATTCCGGTCTACAAGTGACCAATTGAGACCATACTTAAAATCCGAATGACTCCTAGATTGTCCAATATCCTGTTTAATTGTCTGGTTTAAACCTTGTAATAAGGAATAACACATCCGAACGGCATCCTGCGATAAATCTCATATTTACCATCAAATTGGTTTCGAAACAGCGAATACGGCATTTCCAAGTACTTTGGATGTCTTACCGTCGCGACCTTGCGGTGCCCTAACAACTATATTGTGCTGCTCGGGACAACCTTTACTCATTTCACAAATTAAGTTCTCAAGAATCTACGTCAAGCTCATCTCATAAATAAAAAGATCCCAAATTTACTTAATTATAAATCTTCTTAATCTTATTAAAAGAAGAAACATCACCAAAAAGATCTTTACAGAAGCACATAATTCAGGACAATGACAGAAAATATTTCATTCATTTATTACCTTTTGGATGGCAAATTCCATTAAAAAAATTAAATATTTCATTTAACAGCAAAAAAGGCCAACAAGATTTATATCCACTCAATTCATGCATGATTCATTAGTCAATCTCAAAAAATGAAATCTTAAAAATTCATTAAACCTTTTTTTGTGCTCGCCAGATTCCAAAAGAAATTAAAATTTATCGAAACATGAAAAAAGTCAAAGATTTAATTCAATTAACCAAAACTTCTTCTTACATGATAGCTCAAAAAAGGTTTCACAAAGTGGATAAAATTCAGCAGTTTAATAAATTAATTATTCATTCAGTCAAGACTTTTTTAACTGCCGAATTTTATTCTTTGATTTCACGAGCGTAACAGTTTAAATTGTTTGTTTCTCTGACTACACAATGAGAAGCTTTAAAAATATTTTTGTTGATCCAAAATAGAAAGGGGGTCGTTTATAAATGACGTCAAATTATTACGTTCTGAACCCAGTTTTGAAATTTCATGCAAAAGAAAAAAAAATATTTTGAAAGATTTATTTATTTTATTTTAATCCTAGGTATAGCTAGGGGTATAACCTAGAGCACTCTAGGGGTATATTCCATGGGTTACCTAGTATATACCCTTAAGGTATACCCCTGGGGTAGTGTATACCATAGGGTATACCGATCAAACGGCCCTAGAACCCTCCCCCCATCCTAAAATATTAACCATCTCCAACAAATCAGCCCCGTCAGTAAAAAAGAAAATTCCATTGAATTTTCCTTTTATACTTTCTTACATCATTGTTCTGAAGGACAAATACCGTTGTTGCTATAAACTCTATAAATATATACCATTCAAATGCTTGGGTTATGAATTTTATTCATGATATATTTTTGTAACAGTAAAAATAGATCATTCTTTTCGAAATGTATATTAAATTATGACATGAATCATTGCATTTTTGAGAAGCTTATGTCAGTCCACGTGTTATTTAACATTTTTTTTATTTTGAATTGAATAATTTTGGATGTTTCTTTTGTTCTAAATTTGGAATAGAAATTTTATTTTTATATGATTGCATGATTTTAGAGACATAATTGAACTTATTTCGATGGCAAAACCATAAAGGAGCTTGAATTTAAAATTAGTGGATATTCTTATTTAATGTGCAATTTTTAGTTCAAATTAATACTTTATGGTCAAAAGTACAAAGTTTTAGATTCTTTTTGACCTTAAAAGTAAAGGTTTTTTTTTAAAAGTTCGAACCTCTTGGATCCCTTCCTGGCTACATTACTGCTATTTGGAATATACACGAAATCTCACTGTGACATGCTAATGTGCATCAGAGTTCAATTTAATGAATGTCAACCAATATACTTGAGATTGTACACTTACTGATCAATATCGTTTCCCATTCACAACATTTTGCATACTGTCTGATGTTCAATATGAAGGACATATCCAAGTTCACCAGTCAATCCATAAATTTCCATGAAGTCATAAAAATTTTCTTCAATATTTGACATAAATATTCGAGAACAAAACTTTGGGTCATTAACATTTTTCTGCCTCATAACCTTCACATCTAAATCAGATATGCATCAAATTTATTATTCACTCATAATTTGATTAAAATATTCTGATCAAAAATAGTATAAATGGAAATAATTGGAAATAATTTATTCAATATTTATTAAATAACATATTTTCCTTTGTTTCATAGCTCACAATTCATGACGTGACGTATGTTACATTATGTTAATCATAATGTGCCTCACAAAATTTTCACTTAATATACAAATTTATTAAAATGAGTAAGCCACACAAAAAAATATCAACGATGATTATCAACAGTATGCACGTGTCTGGTGTTTCTTTCAGAGACAAAAATAAAAATCATTATTAATGCTCAGTGTAGACGAAAAAAAAGGCATTTGAAGTAAACAAGCAACAAAATTTAATTTCTTCGTTATCAAAATTCATTCATTGACAAACAGAATAAAAATCACGCGAAATGAGTTACATTAATGACAAGGCTGAGAAGTTCACGTGGGCTGAATTCTGATTTTTTTTGAAGAGTTTTCTGAATTTTGTTTTTATTTTTTTCTTTTACGTTAGGAATTATTTTTCAACTTGTATATAAATACAGAATTTTTAAAGGCATGCCATTTTCTAGTCAAGAAGGTATTTTAGAGATTTATGAACACAAAGCTTATTATTACTTTTCTCGAAAACACCTAGTAAATTGAACAAAATTTCCATCAAGGGGTGGGGGAGGGTTGGTTGACCCTCAAACTCCTCCAGGCACCGCTCCTGCTTTACGGTAATTTTCTTTCAATTTAGTAACACAGGGTCAAACTAGGGTGATGCTCATTAACCATTAAGAGCTACAATAGACACACAATGAGGTACACAGTGTTGAAACATCTAGAGGTGAGGAAGTGAACCCCTCGATGACAAACTAAGAGAAAAAAAAATTCCCGAGTAAACGAATCCTAAACTGAGTGGGATTCGAACCCACACCATATGATTTTCGGCCACATGCTCCTACCATTGAGCTACCAGGGGTTATTTGACTATATAGCGTTTCTGACTACGCCCATAGCTATGTGAAACTCTATTCAATTACTTCATTGTGAATCAATCCAATAGAATAGAAAAAAAGTCGAGTATAATGCCTGAGAGTGTAAGCCTAGCGAATAACATGACATACTGACCAAGTCGCACTAATCGTGCGAGATTAAAATATGTTTACTTGCAAAAGGTCACAATCTTTTTCTTTATTAAGAAATATTATTGCAATTAAGTATCAATGCCTTCAGAAAAATCTCACTTTTAATCATTTTGAGTGATCTGTTCACGGAGAGCAGTTATGATAATTTTAATTGTGATTTTTTCAATATTATCAATTCTTATCTCTATTCTCATTTACCAGAGGATTAATTATTTCAAAAAACATAATGTTCCACACGAGAATTTAAACATTCTGTTTGGTAACACACGAAAATCAACATTGGGAATATGTAGTGTCGCATATGACGCCGATAGAGTTTACACGTGAGTGATTAATTTTAATTGAATTTTTTGAAAAATATTCAATTTTAAAATTAAAATTAATTCAATTAATTGTCATCCGCAGGAAGTTCAAAGGAAGAGGTTTATGTGCGGGTTTCATGAATGGCTTTACACCATATCTGTTGCCATTAAATGCTGAGGTTTTAAAGCAGATTTTGATTACAAACTTTAAAAATTTCCGGAACAATTCGTTTGGTGTGAGTAGATGGATGTATTTTTGGGATCGAATGAGATGCAAGGGATGGGAATTTGTATTTTTTTGGTAATTTCTTATTCAAGCGTAAAGTTATTAGTCAAAAATTGAGCCTTAGTCTCAGTCCAGGCATGACTTAAAAAGGAAATTTTAAAACATTTTCAACTACCCAAACCTTAGTTCCACTCAAGAATTTCCATCCCTTGCACAAATCTCATCTACAAGATCCAACAAAGCACAATGAAAGCAATTATTATCGTCAATATTTACTCAGTTCGAAACAGAACGTCATTCAGTCATATCACTAAACCCCTTCTGGCTAAGAAATGAGAAGTGGAAGCAGAAGAGAAGTGAATTGAGTCCAGCATTAACATCATCTAGGGTATGAAGTAAAATGATTAATTGTTTAATCAATAATTTTCTGTAATAATTTCTAATGTACACACATAATTTATGGATGATAGCTGAAGGGAATGTATCCATTAATCGATGACGCTGCTAAGCAATTTACCGATTACATCAATATGAAAATGGCAAGCAGCACTTCAGTGATATTTGATGTGAGAGACATTTCTTTGAGATATTCATGCAACTCAATAACAAGCACCACTTATGCATTTAATGCGCAAGCATATGATGATGAAAATACTTCAGAAATATTGAATTATGGCAGAAGGATGTGGAAAAATATATCAACATCGACTCAGTTACCATCGTCACCTATCACACAAGAAGTCAATCAATATTTCATTAGGATTACGAATCATGCAGTTCAACGTCGTCGATATAGTAATGAAAAGCGTAGCGATTTATTGAATTATATCATTTCATTGAAGGATAAGAGGAATTTTAGTGAAATGGAGACAGCAGCACACGCCATGACGTTCTTTTTGAATGGATTTGAGACATCAAGTCTTGCACTTTGCTACGTGCTTTATGAATTGTCAAAGAACACGAGAGTTCAAGACAAGCTGAGAATGGAAATCAATGAGAATATTGATAAGAATCAGACAGTTCAAATTGAGACTTTATTGAATTTAACATATCTTGATCAAGTCTTTTACGAGGCAATTCGTCTCCATCCACCATTATTTTATACAACACGACAATGTAACGAAACGATTGAATTAATTTCCGATGAGCAAAAGATTCTCATTCCTTTCGGAACGACCATTTGGATTCCTATCTATTCAATTCATCGTGACCCTGACGTTTATGAAAATCCCCATGAATTTATGCCTGAACGATTCGATGAGGAAAATGGCGGCGTAAAAGCTTTTCGTGATAAGTGTGTTCTAATTCCATTCGGTGAGAGTGCCCGCATTTGTCTTGGCAAGAAGTTGGGAACATTGCAAATTAAGGCAGCTGTTGTTGAATTGTTAAGGAATTTTGAGCTGATTTGTGACGATTCAGTGACTGATATTGAGATTCGACCACATCAATTTGCTAATTTACCGAAGGGGGAGATTTTGGTACAGTTCAAGAAGTTAAGTGATTCTTGATGAAATGTTTTAGAGGCTTAAAATGGAATAATTGAGATTTTTATGGGGTGGTAATCTAAATTGTTGGGGGTTGTTTGGATACTACGTTATGGGGTCATTCAATCTTATGATATCCATCATAAAAATGGGATTTTTAGAACCCTTTGCCCTAAAATTTTTAAACAATTTTTTCCTGACATATGACGTCATATGTGAATGACCCCTTATTCCAAAAGTGACCATTTTGGATCAAGCAAATAGCCAAAAAATAATCGAAAAAGTGGAAGGAGAGTTCAAGGGTATCAAGACCCCATTGGACCCCCCTGACTGCACACACCCCAATTTAGGACTTCTCTCTCCTTCCAAAAACAAATATGATTGCAAAATTTAAAAAATATTAATGATTTTTATGTGAATGTGACGTTACATCCGAATAAGCCCAAAATTAAATTATTTTATTTTTTTTTCAATAGCAACTCAAATGTTTAATAAATTAATAAATTATATTAAAATATTCAACAAAAACTTCTCCTTTAACTTCATAAATCTATAATCAACTTCAATTCAATTTTTAGTAATCTTCACTCTATAAAAAATGCACAAAAATAATGCAGAAATAAAGTTTCAGAATAAATTTGCTTAAACTAGATGAAACTACCTTTCAGATACCGAAGAACTTGTTCTCGTATCCTTAAGGGATTTACAATAAGTTGACGATAAACTTTTCATTACACAGAATTGACCCCATTCAGTGTGAAAAATCTGATGTGATAAAATAAAATTTAGCATTTTTGGGATGCACAAAAAAATTCTTAATACTAAAATCTGTGACTCTGTATTGAGTCTGAATTGATAAAAGTTTCTGCTTAAAATGAATAAATTAAATGGGAATAAATTGAAAAATTATATTGAGAAAGTTATCAACATGAAAATTTACAAGTTTATCAAGTGAACAATTTTGTTGGTCTTGTTTGCTGACTTCCGTGCTGTGAGATTGTGAAATTTTGAGGATATGCTTAAAATTATTACTTAATATAAAATTCTTGAGGATTTAAAGTTAAATTTTGGTAGCTTTTTGTTTTTTTAAATATTTTGGTCTGAACCATAAGTAGGGCTAGGCTTTGCAGAATTTTCACATAGTTTTAGACCCCTTTACATCCCAACATACTAAAAGCCATAAGAAAAAGACCTCCAAACCCAAAAATCATATTGCTAGAGCCATCTCAGCCAGATTAGTTCTATTTTGTTGTTTACCATCAAAGGCGAATAGTTTACCATAATCTAAGATGCCAACCCTATACCACCTGGTAGTTCAACATCTAATTCCATCATCCACATATTTCTAAAGTGAAATTACGTGCAATAAACTTTTTATGAGATTCATCTCAAATTTTTTTCCAAATGAAATGCTTTCAAACCTTTTTTCCATAGAAATTAAATTCCATAAAAATCCAGCATATAAAGGAACCACTAATCATTTCAGAAAATTGTCATAATAAGCTTTTCTTAAATCCCAACAAAAATTCAAAATCAGCAATAAAAAATTCATAAAGAATGTGATAAAAATTACTTTCTTATTTTTCAACAATTTTTCATCCATTTTTTTCTTCATCATTTTCATATTTCTTTATTATGAATCTTTCATTTCCTCATTTGTCATTTTAGTCTTATTTTTTGCTGCTGCTTGGGTTATGCCTAGGCTGACCATCTGCTTGGTTTTTCAGAGACAGTTCTCTATTTTTTTCATTTTTCAAAAACAAAAAAAGATTTGTAATGTTCTAATTCGTCCAAAAAACAAATAAAACTATTCGACATGGGAGATGTCCTCTATTTTTCTTGAAAATGTCTGGTAACCCTAGTTATGCCCTCCATCTGGAAGAAAGGAAGCAAAAAAATTCATCTCATGTTTCATTTTTGCTGAAAATCTTATATAAATTGTGATAACATGCTAATTTTTTCGCATATATGTAAAGACTCTTCTTGTCATCATTTTCTGTTTCCTTGCACAATGTTTGCGATGAATAGAAAAAAGGAAGGAGGCTGATTATGCTGGAAATTGGTAAGAAATTTAAGAGGAATGTGAGATTGATACGCACATTTTTGTTCTTTTTTCGATTTCGAATTTCGAAAATTACTTTATTTTTGAATTTCGAAAATCACCTTACTTTTCGAATTTCGAAAAGTAACTTACTTTTCGAATTCACACAAAAATTTTACAATTTTTTGACAGTGACAAAAAAAATTGCATAAAATAGTAGGGTTCGGCACTTATATGCAAGTATGCGCATACTTTATGCAAGTCTTGTATACAAGTGCTAGAATTTCATACAAATTCTCAAACCATGCTCCATGACACTCACAAAAAACTTGATATGGACTATACAATAGGAATAGAGCTAGTTTTTAGGAACTCTGAGTTTGTCAATGCCCTCTACTCCGTATCGCTTGACCTAACAAGTAAGCAAGCTTGTGAGTATGTTCCACCTAGCCACAATTGTCAACAAACCCCAAATTCACAGAATCTTGTCACAATTAAAGCACTCCTAAATCAACAAGCTTGACCAAATATCAAGAGAGGTCAATCAGCATTTTTTTTTGCTTAAATTACAGCAATGTTCAGTCAATCAGACAAATTTCCTCCCTCAAACATCTTTTCCTTCTTAGAACTCAAAGGGAACTTGAGACTAAAAATAATAAAAGCAAAGCCTTCCGTCAAAATAATGAGAATCAATTTTTCTTTCACTCCATCACAAGACATTATTATTATTTGTGTGCGCGTATGTAATCCACGCCACATTTTCTTAAGCTTTTTGAACCTTCACATGTCGTTAATATTCGTCGTCGTTACGCTAATGCTTGTCTTTAAAGCACACGACCGAGTGAAAATATTGGAAAGGAATAAGAAGAAGAAGAGAGCACAAAAATAAGGAGAATGAGCTCATTAATATTAATTCATTTCCTTCATCTGTCACTGATTGTGTATGCGTCATGATTTCCCATTCCATCCCTTCCTATCCCCTTCATATCGAATGAGGAAAACCGTAAATCGCTTCATCAATAAATTCATAAGAGGCCTACTTCATTCATTCATTCAGTTCCTCAATATCAAGTAAGCAAGCAGCCACAAAAGAAAAAGAAATAACATGATGAATTATTTTTAGTGCTGTTTTGAGGAAGCGTGTGTGGCGCTCTACTTATTGTGTGAAACTGTCTGATTGACTGACTGATTGAATAATTTGATGGGTGATTGGATCGATGGTTGATTGTTAAGTAAAGTTTAGTAAAATGACTGACTAGTTGATTGGATGATTTGCAGTTACTGGAAGATTAATGAGGTTTTTGTGGAAATTGATTTTTTAATGGAATTTTAAGGTTTCAATGGGAAATTTTGACTTCTAACCTTCTTAATTTGATGGTGATAGCTGATTCTAGCTAGCTAGCGGGTACCCTAGGTTGAGGGTGGGGATAGAGTGGATGGTGTATACCTACATACCCGGGTAGGGTACCAAATACTGTTAAAATCAAGATACTCCAACAACTATTTCTAGAACCATGCCTGTCGAGCAGAAGCAACTCAACACAAATCCTTAAAATGCGCTCTCATTCACACAACTCCAAAATTTCTTTTCTTTTTTACTTTATTTTTGAAAAGCTCATTCAAGCGATTCTTCTTTCCAGGCGAATTATTTGACTCACAACAACCTCATCAACATAATTTCATTTATTCTCCTTCCCATCCTATACCCAGCCCGAATCTATGCATGATTCATATGCTTATAAAAAAATAAATTTATTATGTGTATGATGATTCTATTGTGATTTGATTGACTGACAAAATGAAATATCAGTCATGACGATGAGGATGATGATTATGGTATCTTTGACAGGCAAATTTTATGGATTATATCACACATTATTAAAGCAACATGATTTGGCAATATTAATCTATGTTATAGGCTGTATAGTTCTAATAGAATTATGTTGTAAACATATTTTTATGCTCTTTTGTTCGCTTTCTAACTCTTGAATCTTCTGTTTATTGTCTTGTAAAAAAGGATTGAAAATTATGGGAAATAAACTTTTATTGTTCGATGAACATTTTTTGTGTTGCTGTGGAAGTTAGTTCTTTTTGTGAGAATTAAGAATTTTTATGGGGGGTGTTTATATTCCCATTTCCTTTTATGAAAAAATTTCGATTGTTCTTTACTATGGACTATTCACTGGATTATTGACTGTACAAAATATATTGTTTTTTGTTCAGGATATAGAAGCAGAATAGAGAGGATTTTTACTAATTTTCGGTATTTTTATGTTGTAGAATTTTCTGAGACAGAGTTGAGATGTAGTTATCGATGGAGCTTTAAATCGCTCTAAATTCAAAGTCTAGGTCTCTCCGAGTAGGATAGGTTACCTATATCCTAGGGTAGGGTAGGTATGATATACTAGCGTAGAATTGGTGGAATACTCTACGATACCCTAGGTAAAAAGAAGGTGTAGGACAGGTGGAGACCCCTGGTAGCCCTACAAACTGGCCCCAATTATGGGGTATAAAACTGACATTAACTTCGATTTTGGCAATATTTCAAATACCCATTCTAGTTTTTCATTTTTATTATAGAGGACGTCAAACTTAACTTAAATGCCAAATTTCAGGTCATTTGTTTTCTATTTTTATGAATCTAAAGCT
Organism: Chironomus tentans; assembly: GCA_963573255.1. Classification (NCBI taxonomy): domain Eukaryota; kingdom Metazoa; phylum Arthropoda; class Insecta; order Diptera; family Chironomidae; genus Chironomus; species Chironomus tentans. The sequence continues at coordinate 14,576,295 of OY754303.1, forward strand.
ATTTGAAAATCAAATTAAAAAGTATAGAATTCCAGAAACAACAATCTATGTCCAACAAGAATCATAAATCCAAATAAGCCTCATTAAATTTCGTATAAAAACCATCTAGTATGTTAAATCTTTCATTAAAATCATCAAAGTCTAGATTTGATTCATGCTTCCTCATAAAGATTTCATATTCTTCGATGATGATTTTCATTCTGCTTTTAGATTCTTCTATCGATTCTTCTTCACATACAAATGACATGATTGTATTTCCAAATCAAACGCTGAGATGACAATTCTTAATCTCAGTAAGCAATAATTTTCATCAAATGTTGTTGTATATTCTTTTCTTAATATCTCAACACTCTGCCAGCTTCAGCCAAACGTTGATAATGCCTGAAAGCCTGATCTTGAACTTCCAAATGTTTCACTCACGTTGATCTTCAATACTTCACAATTCTGTGAGTAGCCTTGGTTTGATGTTGTTGAAATTCTTCAATCTATCAACACTCTTCCAGCCTCAGCCAAATGCTAATCAACTCAATATTATTCAGCTCACAAAAATCACTGATCAACTGCAAAATGCGATGTTCCGCCAATTTCCTTGATTTTTCCAACTTCTTTCAAAACGCTTGTTCAAATCGCAAGGTTCGAAGGATAACTTGATTTCTTGTCACTTGCACAACTTGTCGTACAATTGATTTGGTTCAAATCATGCTGCGATATACGACTTGATATAGATTTAAATGACAATTTATCCAAATAATTTATATTTTTAGTGTTTTGAAGAATTTCAACAAACATCATTTGTGAGCGATACCTAAACTAATTTAAATTTAGCAAGCTTCAACAAAGGTACTTACTGAATAATGAATAAAAAAATCCTATTTACATCGCCTACATAACAAGTGGATATTTTCAGAATGTTTCATTGACAACGTCTAATTGAAGCTTGATGAAATCCTCCTCTCATTTCATTGTATCATGAGACACAAAATTATATAATTACATCGATGCGTGCGTCTGGCAATTAATGTGATCATGAGCCTATAAATTAATTAACTGTTTGTCAATACAAGTCGTCCCATAAGACACAGTTTCGGTGAAAGTTGTCGTACGATATTGTTGTTGATAGTTTCGTAGTAAGTTTAATTATTTAATGAGAATTGGGTAGTGATGAGAAAGGAAGTGATGAAATTGATCTTTGTTTTGTTTAAGGTACTAATGAGGATGCTTAAAGCATTGGAAAGTCTAAAAAATAATCATGCAGGTATGGAAGTTATTACTGGGTCTCCAAAAACAGCCCCCTTAATTGTTAATAAGGGGAAAGGGGGCGAAAAAGTCCCCTAATCAGAATATTTTTAACAAGTTTCCATCTGGTTAAAAATTCTGATTTTTGCGACCGGTTGCTCGGCATACCTTAGGGTATACCCTAGGCTAGGGTAATCTAGCCTATACCCTTGGGGTTACCCTGGTCCTACTCAAGCTTATAGAGAGAAACTAGCCTCTGAGCCCCCTAAAAACTCCCTTGTGTGACAGAACCACTGAGTTCACTCATTTATATTAATCAGTCTACAAAGTCTGCTTTAAATTTGTTCCAAAAACCCCAACATATAAACATTAATCCAAACATTATTAATGCATCGATATAAATCCCTTTGAAAATAAAAGGAAATTTAATACAATTAACTTTTTAACAAAAAAATCACAAAAAAATATATTCGTCATCAAAAAAATATTAATACTCAAAACTTTTTCGTGCCTCACAGAAATGAACGGCAGAGGAGGATTTTAATCAGGAAAAAAATAGAAGAGGCACAACTTCAATCGCTGAGCACGACAAAAAGGAACAAAAAAATCGAAATTATGATGTTTTTTCATATTTTTATTCATGCATCCATTGAAGCATGAAAAAAATTGTGATACATTTCAATTCATCAGCATAAAATCGTGTTTCGATAAATAATTCGAATTTTTTTTTTCTCGCTGTCGGTGATTGATGACTCACATAAATGTATTTGTCAGTTATATAAGCTCATACATGTGCATCATAATATGTTTATACATAATCAGAACAACAAGCAAGAAGAGCAGAAGCTACGATAATTATTTTATCCGTAATTGGACCATGAAATAATAAACATCACAACTTAATCCACTGCCATTGAAGCATTAAATTGTTGCCATTAAAATTACATAGTGAGGCATGTTATCATGCAATGACTTAAATTCTCGGGTGACTACTTGATAAGCTACTGAACTGAGTGGATAAAGAGACAGATGAATGAACGGGAGGCGAGCTAGACAGAGATGGAAATTAAAAAAACCAACAGTTAAATGATAAAAGCTCTTGAGGATAATTACCAAAGAACTATCCTCGGCATACACAAACCACATTTTTTTCGTGACCACAACTGTACAAAAAATTTCATTTTTTTCTCTGTTTCATCTCGTTTTAGATCCTGATGATGATGATGGTTTCAAAAATATTAAGGCAAGTAGCAAAGTCACTTGGATTGAGAAATTGAATTTAACTGACATTTGGATTTTGAATTTAAAAAATTTAAAAATCGTCTAATCCTAGTCAGTGACGTCTCCACTTCGAAAAGTTTTATTAAATTTTAATGCATTTATAAAACAATATTGAGAACCATTAATAGCTAGATTTATAGCAAAAAGTAGCAATAATCATTAGATAAAAACAAAATAATGATTAATCACTTTGATTCCAAGAAATTTTAAATTCAAAAACTCTAACCTTAAAGATTTAAAGCACCTTACAAAATAAAGTTTAATTTCCCAGCAATATCTTTTGCCAAACAACTAGGAAATAATTCTATCGAAAGCAAGCTAAATTTTTCTGTAATAGGATTATTTTCATCCCTTATTTTCATTAGTGTACAATTTTGAGTGAAAAGCTTGTGTTGGGTAAGAGAAACATCACAAAAAGAGAGCGAGAGGAAAATTGCTTATAGTCGTGGCCTTTTGTGTAAATTTAACAAAGGCGGATTTAAAGATAAAATTCAAAAGGATTGCAAACCATGAATGAGATCAGAACCTTTATGACATCAAATTAAGTAATTGGAGTTAGATTCCACTAAAGAGGGGAGCTCATAATTTTTGTAATGGGTCGGAACCACTCGTATTTCATTTTTTGTTATTATTTTTTAAAGAAATTTTCTTTTCAAAACGACTCATTTATTTATGATGAAATATAAAAATAAAAAATAAAATTTCATGAAATGAACGAAAAATACAATAAATCGGATTATATCATCTTCTCTAACTTCTTTTCTCGATTTATCTTAATTTTAAAATCATTTTCTGCAACATTTCGGTCGGTCTATCATCAGATCTTTTACAAATTTAATTGAGTGTAAAGAAATTGCTGAACTGTTTGTTGAAAATGAGATTATTTGGGAATTAGTGAATATTCTTTAAATACTTCCTTGTTAAAAAGTTATGAATTGTTTTGAATCGGACTGACGGTCATCATTGACGTTGGATTAATTTTTTTATTCCTCCTTTTCGGATTTTTTAAGTTCAATTTTTCAAAAAATAAGCGGAATAACTGTTAACTATCTTTTTAAAATTAGGGAGTGAATTTGATAATTATGAATTTGATAATTATCAAAGACAAACTGGGTCAACAAACTTTACGGTATACCCCAGTGGTATGGACTAGGATACCACCAGATATATGGCTTAGGATAACCCTAGTTTATCCTCTAGGGTAACCCTATGGTATACTCTATGCCATACCCCTAGGGGTACTTTAGGCTATACCCTAGGGTTACTCTGTACGTACCCCTGAGGAATACCCTAGTGGTAGTGTATACCCTAGGAAGTAAAATACCAAAACCACGTGGATTTTAAAATATCAAAAAAATGCGTTTCATCCCATTCATCAGCAAAACCCATTCATCACAACGTTGAACTCTTCCACAGCTCTCTTTCTTTCCTTTCTTTTCATTTTTTTTTGTATCTTTTGTTTTAATGATGCAGATTTGCGACTTAAGTGGATAGAAAATTGTATTATGTCAAGAAGTTCTTCTTCGAGTGCTCTTTAGCTTTCTTTCATTTATTTTCTTCTTATTTCTCCTTTTCAGCATCAAAATATAATTCCATAAAACAACAGAGATGTTCTGTACAAAAAGACATGGAACAATAGCAACACAAAAAAAAGTCGAGGAAGTTTGTATTGCTTTCCATTAATTTTAAACAAAATTAAAAAAAGAAAATGAAAGGAAGAAGAACAAAATGTTTGTAAATTTGTTACCCAAAAGAATGAATTGCAATTCCGACAAAGTATGCAGTGTAATTTATAAATCGAGACACTATACTGAATTGAAGTATTAAAACCAGCAGTGAGTATTAGGAGGGTTGGAAGACATGTTCACACCTTCTGATTTTGAAGCTGTAAATTATTTTCACTTTGCTGGATCTTAAAGGGTATCTCAGTCAGCTCAACTCAAAGTAGTCATACTCAGCTCGATCCAAAGCAGTCTCATTCAGCTCGACCCAAAGAGTATCTCACTCAGCTCGAACCAAAGCAGTCTTACTCTGCTTGAACCAAAGAGTAGCTCACTCAACTCGACCCAAATAGTATCTCACTCAACTCGACCCAAAGCAGTCTTACTCAGCTCGACCCAAAGCAGTTTAACTCAGCTCGACCTAAAGCAGTCTTAATCAGCTCGATCAAAGAGTATCATCTCACTCAGCTCGACCCAAAGCGTCTCTTACTAAGCTCAACCAAAGGTATAAAAATTATAACGGTGTGAATATGACAATTCAAAAGGGATGTAGATAGTCAGAAAAATGCCATTGCATACAGCACTGAGGAAGTCCTTAAAACATCCTCTCTTAAATTTTCTTCTACTTTTTTTTCGTTTTAAGTCTTTTTTGCAACAATACTCCACAGTGCTTCTCTTCTTTTCATTTTTTCCATTGTTGAAAAAGAAAAAAAAGCTGAACGGAAATTCCTTTATAACATTCAATGCACATAACTTCTCGAGTACTTCTACTGAAATGTAATTGTTATTCCATAAGAGCGGAGGCCATTGCAATTTTTTTATTGTTGTAATATATTCCCTTACTAACTTCACCTTTTATACAGGAAATTTTTTATGTAAAATTCTTCTCGTTTTTTAAATGGATTTAATTTTTTTGGGGTGATGGGTTTGAAAATGTAAGTATGGCTGTTGCAACATGTTGACTGACTAGTCACACATCATAGAAAAGGCGAAAAATGGTGTTCCCAGGCCATCGTGAATCCAGCCCCAGACCGGATTTTGTAAAAATCCAACCCCATGCCAGCCTGAACAATATACACAACAAATGCGCCATCATAACAACCCTTCACGTCATCCACATACTCATTTTTTCAACAGTTACTTTAAAATTGCACGACAATAAATGTAAAACTGCAATTCATACGCGGAACAGAGCACGATAATAAAATAGAGGAAGAGGAGCCATTTAGTGCACTGAAATTAAAGCAATAAAAGAATTTACATTTTTAATGATTGCAATGAATTTAACATTGTTGTAAACCTATTTAATTTTCGAAAGGGGATGAAACCTTTGCTGTGGGGCAATATTTTGACATGAATGGATGTTCAATTCATCAAAATTACAATAATTATTAAGCAATAATTAGTGGACATTTGATACATTAAAGTTTTGATTGGAATCACATTTCATATTATGGAATGGGTCATTTTAATGTAAATAATTATGATAGTCAGTATACAGCTATTGTTTTCTATATTTGTGATTCATGGGAAATAAATATAATAGGAATGAAATTTGGTAAATTCGATTTTATTGTAATTATCAGGAATTATGAGCTGTTATACCTTTTATAATTTAATTATCTGGTTCCATTGCAATATTGTTAACATGGAATTAATGTTCAAAATTTTCTGAATCAAACTAGCTGGTGTTGTGAGCTTCAGGCAGAAAAGCAGCCCTTTAGGGCAAAATAATCTATTTATGGCACAAAAAATATAGGAACACTTTAATTAAGTCTTCATAATTAACGAATAGTTTTTGTTTCCATCTATTCTTTCGAATTTTCTCACTTTTTATTCAAATAAATCAATTTTGGGTTAACGGTTTTTTCATATTTGAATTTTGATTGATTCAACTTTCGTTAAGTTGGACGAAAGTAGCTTTTGTCCCTTTTATTTACATATTTTATGCAGGAAAATACAATTCTTTTCTAAAAGTAAGTTTAATTAAGTTTTTAGACAACTACTATTAACTATTTATTTAGATCTGGCTTCAATAAACAAGGAATTTTTAAACTAAAGAAAATTTGAGTGTTTTAAGCAGTTTCCAGATAATATTTCATATATTTCCCTCATAAGCTGCATTAAATTAAGGTTACTAACATAACAAATTAATCAATTAAAATCCGTGGATCGATAAACTTTTAAACTAACTTACTTGAAAGCTCAATACACTCTAGCATCCTTCATTATCCATAAAGAAATTTTTGTTTATTCAAATCCTGTTCAAAATATTTACTCGCAAAATTAAACAGTTAAAGTTTGCGAACGAGCATTAAACCCACTCTGCGTCCTTTAACATCCAAAAACCGTTCATAAGTGACGTCAATTATTCAGACTTCCTTCTCCTTAGTTACAAAAATTTGAATCAAAACATATTCTATGGTATGTCACGTAGCTCTAATTTACCCAAAATATTGGACGTCATAAGCAAATGACCGCTTAAAACCCTTAAAAGTATTTTAAAAAACAATAAATTTTGAATAAAAATTTAACTTTAATCTCCGGCAAGATTACTTTTTTAATGTAGCGAACCCTTTATGTCTATTAATGTAATGCATTTTAACGTGGAATGAACAAAAAAGAGAGAGAGAATATTATAGAAAAATGGAGATAGTAACATTAAATAAAAAGACTCTTATGGATGAACAACAAAAAAAATCATTTTACTGAACATTGATTGCAGTTTAATGGATCATTTCATTGTAGTAAAAAAATCGAGAGATATCTCGCATAAAAAGAGTGGAATGCAATCGAGGGGATTTATTGGCTTACAGAAAAAATTACATCAATGCTATCAAATATTTACCATCCATTGTAAAAGGATTCTTTTTTCCACTTCTCTTACTGTCTTTCGGCACATGCACATCTATAAAAAAGAACTCGAATGAAAAAAATAACATTCACTGTTTGATGACAGACAAAAAGAGAAATGTGGTGGGTAAGAACCGTAAATGTATAATAAGTAATCCATTGATAGAGTCTGAAGTGCATTTTTATGCTATTTTTGGTCAATAAAGATGGGTTTAAAATTAACTCATATGCACTTACTAGGGATTCTGTTATTGTTTTTAATGGAATTTTATGTTACAAAAATATTGAAAAACGAATCAGTTTTGGAAATGTTGCAGGATTGAACATAAGCTTCTAAGGAAGAATACCAGAGAAAGCACCCATGCTGTGATAAAACCACAAGTTTGTTACACTACTTACGGTTAGAATGGAGTCTTCTGATTCGATTGGAGTCGCAGTGCCCTTAGTTGGATTCACCGAGTCGCTGATACCCTTTTGCATTAATAGTGGTTAGATTTAGAAGAATAATAGGCACAAGTTTGGGGTCAAAACCCTCTTTCGACGGATATTTTTCTTCAATCTAGGCAACTAACGTGACATGACCAGCAACAGAGTCTGGTTAAAACATATGTATAGCTTTATATAGGAGCATGGCTTTAGAGACTAATTAATATACTAGGTTAGATACTTTATCATTGACACAAACCCAAAATAATTTAGCAAAGACACAAACCTTCCTTTTTACCATATTTAATTTTAATTCTAAAATATCTCACGTTTTAAAGGATTTCATGTATGTTTATTTGACTAAGTTGAATCTAAAGGATGGCACAAAACGATTAAAAGCAGTTGTTTGTCTCAATTTTGCTCAAAAATTCAACACAAAACATTTCACGCTATTATCCCCCCAGCCAAAACGTATCTTTACTTCGTTTACTGCAGCTTATGCTATAAATTACGCCCATAATACGTATGTGTATATGAGATAAAAGAAAGAAGGATTATTCAGTTCATTAAAGCCGCAAAAAGAGGGAGTTTTACTCGCAAACATTTGAAACAAAAAAAAACTACCCCAAAAAAATTCTGCTGATATGTGAACTTAATTGTCACAAAAATTGTCTCTTTTCACTCTTCTCGCTATTTTTTTTGTTTAAATTCATTCGATCAAATGTTAAAAGTCATCAGCAGTAAAATGGCTGCAGTTTTTTTTATTTCTATTGAGTTGAATTGTGCAGTTTAAATGACAATGAAAAGTGCAAAATGGCATAACTTTTTTGTCATTTAATTGACATTGTGGAATTATTTTGTGTAGAATTTTTTTTCGAAAGGAACAATGAAATTGTTTGCTAAAGTTTAATCACTGTTGCTGAGTCTTTGGGTTTGCTAAGTGCAGCACAAAATTACATAATTTTCGGATCTTATTATTGAAAAGGAGGATGACTATGTGTTATAGACTTAAGGGCATTATAGTAGCTAAAATAAGTCATTGGCTTGCATTGATATGCTTGACGTATGATTTTTGTAAACTGATGGTGATTTGGCAATTTAACGGTTTTTGAAATTTCAAATTTTAACGGTTTTTGGAAATTCAAATTTTAACGAATTTTTGAAATTCAAATTTTAACGAATTTTTAAAATTCAAATTTTAACGGTTTTTGAATATTTAAATTGAGGTTAAAATGTAATTTTAAAAGATTGTACGAGCAATGATTATGCTTTTACAATCAGTTATTTAGATATCCAGCTAGTCTGATGCCAGTCAGAAAATCAGCAAGCCTGACTAAAGTGAATTAGCAAGCTGTCTCATTTGAAAAGTACATTAAAAATTAAGGAAGTTCTCACAATCCAATCTCGACATTATTCAAATGGTAAATGACTCATCCCTTACCCCCAGTAAAAAAAGGTAAATTTTCATTCTTCGAATGATACTAAATGTAGTTCTGTAACTGTCTATCTACAATATTACATTTTACAGATAAGGAAGAAAATGGAATCCTTTTCGTGACAATAAAAGAGCGGAATGAAGGAAAAGAAAATTGCATCCAGCTGCACATTTCAATTTCGTTTTTCATCAAATTTCAAGATTGAGATTTTATTGTGTAGATGCAAGTGTCTCTAAAGCTCCTTTATTTTTTCCCTACGTTTTTATTCGCAATTTCAGATCGGAGGATTATTGAACAAGAAAAGAACTTCTTTTTTGTAACAATGCAATCACAATAAGAAGTAAAAGACGACGGTAACAGCGAAAAAAAGGGAGAAGATAATATTTCTTCATCAATTGCAATTGTAAGAGAAATGAGAAATAGAATGAACTGTTTGAGTGCTTTTGTCTGCACGTCTCCTGTTGTCTGTATATTTATTAAGAAAAAAAATTATTTTTTCCTTCCTTTATCTTTCTCACGTCGTCGTCGATATTACATCAGCTAGTGCGATGTTAAGAGTTTCAAATAAAACTATATGAAATTTTCACGTCGCCTCTTTTTTTCTCATCAGCACAACACAACATGAAGAATGGAGGAAAATCATCTGATAAGAAAAAAGATGAAATGAATGTTGATGCAACAGTGAAATAAATGAGAAAATTGAAAAGTTTTGTGCTGTTTAGAGCTCGTTTGATTGAAAGATTTTGAAATATTATCTGTCATTTTTGAAGTTTGGAATTTGTTCGTTTAGATAAGGTTTTTTTCATCTTGTGGATTTTTATCTGATTTAAAAATGAGGTTATGTCGTTTATCGAAAGTTTTGACAGGATTTTTATATAAGTAACTACAAAATCTCATACGTATGGCTAGGAAGAGCTAAATTTTAGATTTTCAGAATATTTTCTTAAAAATCATAGTAAGCTGAATTATTTTTCTGTTGTGGATGGATGTGTATTCCTAGTCCCCCTGGATACCCACCTGTAAAGCCACTGATTATGGGAATCAAATACATTTTATCTTTAAAGAGATGTTTACAGTTCTACGGACAAAAGGCAATAGAGGAAGTTACACAACGTAGTCGTTAGGGCATCGCCTCGTCGACGTTATAATGGTAAAATCAAATTGATTTGGGTTTGCCCTGACGGTGTTGTGATAATATTGTCATTTCTCCGAATGACACCAAAAAGTGTGTTTTACCTTAGCGTGCTATCTTTTTTCCGCGTCTGACTGGCAAGACTATACTCCAAATTACATAATCATAGTCCATCAGGCGCGTAGCCAGGGGGCTGGGGGACAAATCCCTGTTAATGGCAAAATTTCTTCATTTTGCTAGGGTTTTTGAGAAAAAATACCAAAAATCCCCCCTAAATTTTTTCCATACAAAAATTTTGAAAATACCCCTCGAAAAATTTCTGGCTACGCCGTTGTAGTCCATAATAAGATCAAAACTGTTGACTTACTTAAGTTGAATTATTAAAGTTTTTCAATTTAATCCTACAATTTGATGATAATTTCTGAGAATTCTTGACATTTTTTGATGACTTGAAGCATTACAACCACTTTTTCACTGATTTTCATTAATTTACACTCAAAAGCTCTCAACTTTAATTTAACTTTTGAAAAATAACAAAATGTTTCAATGATTCCTGCGATTCAAAAATAAAAAAAATGTTTTTTAAACAAGAAAATATTTTCAAAACAAAAACCATCCGTTCAAGATTCTCACAATAAATTCTCCTCAACTCGCCATTCTCGTCCATAAATGAAACATAATATTTTTTTTCTGTTTGATTGCTTAAGCATCTCAAATTGTAATCGCCTTTTGCTGGTTTCTCCCTTCATTCGCCTTTATCAGAAAATTAATATTTTATTGGAAAAAAGCTAGCAAGGGGGTCGTTCATAAATAATGTCCAATTTTTAAGGGGGGTCTGATGCTGTGTGACACTGAAAATTTTATGACTTAGGGAGAAGGACATCTAAAAATCTAATATTTTTCCATGACGTCATTTATGAACAACCCCCAAGAACCATTTTCAGTGTGTAATTGTGAAAAATAATCAAATTAAAAATTTATTTCCATCAGAGAATATCCAGAGAATTGAATTTTATGCTGTAAACATTAAGTACAATTTAATTCGCAATCCCGAGTTCTTATAGATGCTTCTATATAGCAGTCATGTCGAGGAGAGAAAATTGCAATAAAATCCAATAAAGACTCAATAAAATTCTATAAAAGTTCCATCTCAATAACGGAACCCGTAAATGTTGTTGTTCATTGTGTGCATTCTTCTTCATCTGTCTCATCGTCTTTCAAGCTCTGTATTATCCACAAAATATTCTATGTGCGGTATATGCATTGCGAGAAAGAAAAGGATGAAGAAACTAAAATAAATGTAAGTGTGGGGTTGGAATAAAAAATCCTTTAAACAATCTTTAAGCTTCACAAGCGTTGCCCAGCATCTTGAAATACATTCACATATGTGTATCCATGAGGAGAGTTCATGCTTGGCTTTTTATGATATTTTTCCAATGAACGTATGTAATGCGATTTAAATGTTATGCTTCATACAACTTCGATCAACATTTCTCGAAAGATTTTTCCTTCCTTTTACAATTTTTCTTATGTGTGCTGTGGCAATATTCTTAAGGAATGAGATTTTATGATCAAATTGAACGTCTGACTGGTTGGATGGATGGCTGATTGAATTAAGCAATCTCCTTTATATCTAGTTTTATTCATGAAATTTAATTTGTTTTGTTTCTTTTATAGTTGTTAACCTTTGTTTATAATTTTTGGCGCCAAAAAGGAATTCGTTGACTTGGAGAAAATTTGGGGAACTAAGATGTTGACTCTAAGAGCTGAGAAGTTATTATGACTGTCGAAAGTAGGTTTTTTAGACCTTCAACATAACTATTTAAAAAAATTATTTTGAAAATATTGGACTGCGCTAGAATAGGAGAGCTTCCTTAATACTAGACTTCATAGGTGAATAACCCTTATTACCACACATGTTTCCGCTTGGTGAATGGCTCACAAAAGTTAGCAACATGGGTGTCATGTGGCTACTAACTGGATGTTCATTGGGAAAGTTCCCTTTTCTAAACAGGTTTTGTGTCTTCAAATCCTCGGCAACCAGGGGCATAAGTTTTTTGGGAGGGTTTTCCAATCATGACCTTTTTATTCTAAACTAGTATGGGGATCCCACCAACCCCTCCCCCCGGATACGCCCCTGATACGAACGATCCCCAAATACAATATAAACTACACCCAAAAATATATTTATTTCAAAAAAATAATGTTTAAGAGTCCAAGACTAAATAAATGCGCTCATATTCCTCACCCAATAACCTCAATTTCCATATTACCATCTTCATCGTTGCATGACTGAATGTTAACTCAATATACACACATAAAAAAGATGCTGTGCAAAGAAAAAATAACTTTAACAAGAAAATGAGCGGGAAAGAATGAGCAAGAAAAATTGTAATGGGACAAAAAAAAATAAACTTTGCAGTCACCCAAAAAATTCATAAAGTTTTGATGTCTTTGAATAATCAAACAATCTGCATATAATTTACGACCTTTCGCACATTTACAATATTTTTTTATTATTCCATTGCTTCAGCTTCTGATGTTATATGTTGGAATAAGTTTTGGCCTCGCCCCCCGTCTCATGATGTGTCACTTTCTTTTACTTCTCTCTGCATGAATAAAAAGTATGAATTGATAAACTTTATTTTGTGACTTTTTCTTTCCAAAAAGAAAGAATTGGAGAAAAGTTCACAAATTATGCAAAAATAAATAAAAAGTTCTTTGAAAACTTGCATAAATCAAGCAAGACGCATTTTTTGATTTGTTGAGGGAATAAAAAGGCTTAGAGATGAAGTTTTATTGGATTTTGGGGTCGATTGGATATTATGGAACGCTCAGGAGGTGAATAGATGCCATTTTAGACAAAATAGACTGCAATAAACTTTATTTTAGAGCTGCAAAAGCTGTTTTGAGAATTTTTTCATCATTGACTTTGGATTAATTTTATTTTCTCATGGACATTCCCATATCGAGTTTTTAAACTAATATTTCACGTCCAGTACTGTGAAATACACAGTTTAGTTAGTCTATTTGAGCGTAACTTTTATGAGCAAGCAGTTATTTATCAAATTTGACCTAAACCATGATGAATTTCTTCATTAATTCATCCTAATACTAAATTCGCAGACCATGTGCTTTCTAATGATCAGCTTATGGCACCAAATAAATTACAAAAATTAAGTTTAATCTGCATTTTCGAGTTTTCAATTAAAAATTTCAGCAAATTATTAAATTTTACAAAAATTTATGCCATGCGGTTAACAAAACAGATGCCTAATTATTTTTCACTCATCTGTTCATATCACATGCCCAAAATGTGATTATAAAATGTGTGCATTAACTTGACTAAACTAACACAAATTTGAGCTGTGGTTAATTGTCATACAAAATTTTGCGTTTACTGTTTGTTAGATAAATTAAGGATTATTGGATTGTGGATTTGATGATTCTTATTTAACTAAGAGTAATAGTTTATGCAAATAGAAAATTATCATGTAATTCTATTATTCAATGGAAATCATTATTGCACTTGTCAGTTAGAGATAAATGATGGAATTGTGTCGAAAAATGATAAATTACCACAATTAATTTTACAAATGAATAATCAATGAATTAAATTGTGGATGTTTTTGATGATAACACTCTGAGTGATTCCTGGTATGCATTATTTTAATTTCTATTATTCATTAAAATCTTTCAAGAATAAGTTAGTATTTAAATATTCGTCTGAAGATGTCTCAAGATAAATATTTTGAAATATTTTCTGTGATTAAGTTTTTGGTTATGTTTGGGAGCTAAGTGCTTAATTACGTTAAGTAATTTTTCTCGGATTTTCAACTTTACTATTTTTCTTGTGAATTAATAATATTAAATTAAAAAATTATTTCTTAATTTTCCAAATATATTTTATTATTAGCTTCTAGGGCCGGTTGCTCGGTATACTCTAGTGTTATATTCCGAATATGGCTTAGGTAACCCTAGGGTATACCGAGCAACTGTCCTCTGAGTCCACTTCTGAGTAGAATTATATCAATTTTCACAAAAATCCACTTTTATAATGTTGATTCATCACTTACAATGGATTAGATGAGGGGACTTTTCGGGGGTCAAACCTTCTCATTTTTAGAAAACCCATCCGGTCATGATTCGAAATGAATGATATCCAAAAAAAGGTCATGATGTAAAGATATACAAAAAAATCGGACCCCCCCCCCGTCCTCCAAAAAGAAAATCCTGGATACGCCCCTGGATTAGATTCCGCCATTTTTAATTTTATCTCCACATCAAGAGTTTTATCATGAAAAAATCATATTTGACGTAATATTTAATAGAAATCTTTATCAATTTGAGTATCAATTCAATGAGCACGCATTAATTCACAACTTTTACTTGAATAATTGTCAATTAAGATGAGATAATGACAAAAAAATTATTTTAGGGGTCATTTGGAAATTACGTCAAGCTTTTAGGGGGGAGGAGGGGGCCCTTAGAGCCAAATTATTCTGAAATATCTATATTAAGCTATTGATATTCCAAAAATATTCTTTAACTCATAAATTATACATAAACAAATTTAAAAACAAAATACAGACCCCCTCCAAAAAAAAACAAAAGTCAAAACTTTTCTCCTTAATTCAATTGGACAAAGTGAATCCGCCATTAAGAGATTTTTCCTGTCACATTAAAAAGTGTGCCACACACAAAATAAAATAAAAATGTTATATTTTTGAGGGAAAAGAAAAAAATTTAATTTATTTCTCCTCTCTTTTTGAACAAAACATTTTTGCTGTGACTTTATGGTGAAATTTTCTCATTTCTTCGTTCTTATTTCTTGCTATGAAATTGTTTAACAAATGAAGAAGAAGAAGAGAAGAATAAAATAAAATGCGAAAACGGCAAGTTAAATGTGTTATTTTGGCTTGTATTTTGATTTATATTATAAATTCAGGCAAATAAAAAAAAAATGCGGAGAAACTTTTGCTGCCTCCACCTCCTCCTGTCTTTTTCTTTTTGATATGGTCGACTTTATTCCGTTTTTATGAGATTTATGCGTCCTACGGCACAATTTTTTTCTTATTCTTTGAGAAAAAAAAGTAAGTAACTTACACACCATCGCATTAAATAACTGTGCTTCTTCAAGAATTATGTCAAAGGAATGTGTAGTACTGGTCAAATGGAATGAATGGAACGCATTTTATAATTTGGAATGGGATATATTTGTTTATATTTTTGATTTTGTCACTCACTTAGGGTTCGACTCACTTATTACGTTACGCAATAAAATGAAATTTTAGACCCCCCTCCCCCATTGTTACAAATTTTCCAAGAAAAATTTTTTTCTTTGACCTCTTAAAAAATCTTAGACCCCCCCTCCCCCCTAAAAAGCAAACGTAATAAGTGCTAGTTCATAAATAACGTCCAACATTAAGGAGGAGGAGGTCTGGAGTTTTGTGACACCTCCATTCAAAAGAACTCCATTTTAGACAGTGGGGAGTTTGTCTAGAAATTTCGTATTTTGCGTGACGTCATTTTTGAAAGGCCCCTTAACGACGTCTATAATTTAATGGATGTGGATAGTCTGAAAGCTGGTTTCTCAGTATAAACCTGTATCTGTACCAACATCTTCCTAGTCATACCCTATCGGATAGTAGGTAGTAGTAGGCAGTAGGGCTATACCGAGTAAGGGACACCTGGAGCTATGTGACATTCCTTCTGTATTTAATTTCATAACTGGGAGGAAAGCAGATTCAATCACGTAATTTATGAGCAACCACAAAGCCAAGTCTCCTCTAAAATCATCAAAAAAGCACTTACTCTACAATTTATTTAGGCATTCTGACTATAAACCCCTCAAGACATTAAAATTAAGCTCAAAAATAAAGAATAATGCTCCACTTTAATGCCGCAAGAAGATTTTGATTCCATAATAATAAAAAAAGATATTTGAAGGTGAAAAAGACAGTAACAGCCGCAGCATCAACAAAAAAATATTTGCCGTAATTTTAATGTTATTTTCATTTTCAGTCAAAACAAGTGAAGTTTATCGATAACATAATATAATTAAAAAACATTTTCAGGTCCATTAGGGTGAAGATGAAGGTATATGTTATTTTGTTGTGATTTAAAAAGTCAGTAAAAGGGGCGCACATATACACAAAAAGTTATTTTTGTATATTTTCCAGATGAATAGAGGACCCAAAAGGAGGAGCAGGCGATAAGCAAATTAATATAATATAATTTTTGTATCTTTACCTTCAACCCCACTTCTCATGCGCTGATGGACTTAAAAAAAGGAAAGTGGAAGTAGACATAAAAAAGAAATCATTTAAGCATGAAGAGGTTCCGCTTTTAAATATTCTTGTGTGTATTTAAAGATGTTCATTTTCGAGGAATTAGCACTTTTGTAGAGTAAATGAAATTTTTATGAATCATTTTAATTGATTTGTGTGGAGGATTATGACTTGAGTGCTGGAATTTTAAGGTTAAGGACGTGAATTTCAGATGTTTAAATTTTTTTTGTGATTTTATAATATATAAATTGTTTACTGTTCAGAATTCGCAGCAACTTAGACATAAGTAATTAGAACCAACCATTGAGGTACCTGTAGTGACGTGCCTGACCGAGACCTACAACAGATCTTGTCTAAGACAATGCTTGTCATAGTGTACTGACCGTAACCACACCTGACTCTAATAAATTCTGTGAAACTGTGTTTCCTGTAGATATGATTCGATTAAGCAATGAGTTGCATTACTGTGTTTTGAACTCATGACAGCAGCATCGGTGTGGCCGAATTCAGCATTCACAGTACGCCACAATATTTAACCAGCTCAAGTCGGTGCCTTTATTTCCCAAAAATTACGAAATAATATTAAATGAGCTGCTTTCTATCACAAAAATTGCCCAAACATCAGAATAAACTTAATTTTTATCAGAAACTCACACTCTAATGCTCTCAAAAAATTGGACACTGATTTAAAAGCAAAAAAGGAAATAAAGCAAAAACAATAACGTGAACCTTTTCCGTATTTAGAGAAAAATATCTCAAATTATCGATTTTCTCCCCTCAGTGCTGTTTTTCAGCCACCAAATAGGTAGCAAAAATAGAGAATGGGAAAGAAAAATGCCTTAACATCAAGAAAATGTTCTGGTCGGTTAAGAAAATGGTCCGAAAATCCTCAAAAAAATGTTTTATTTTTCTTTCGTTTCAATATAGAAAATTAAATCCCACAAAAACCAAAAGCATGGTTGGATTTTTTGCAAATCACACTTCAGGTTGCCTTCGAAGGAGAATAATTTATATCGACCACAGAAACCTTTGGAAAAAATAAAATAAAATTTTTTCAATTCTAAACTTTGTTTCATATTAAAAGATTGTTTGAGTGCGATTTTCGAATGTTGAAATTATTTATTTACAATTTGAAATGAATTAGTCAATTTGGCTGAATTGAATGGGGTTTGCTGAATTGTGGTGAGTTTGCTAAATTTTGGTAAGTTTACTGAATTGATGTGAGTTTGTCGAATTGTGATGAGTTTGCTAAATTGTGGTGAGTTTGCTGAATTGTGGTGAGTTTGTTGAATTCTGATTAGTTTGCTGAATTGTGGTGAGTTTGCTAAATTGTGGTGAGTTTGTTGAGTTTGTTAAATTGGAGGTGAGTTAGCTGAAATAGTTGAATTACGCTATAAACGAGCTATCTCATTTCCCGTCCCAATCTCATCTAGAACAACTTTTCATTCTGGAATGCGGTTGATTACATAACAAATTCCATAAAGTAAATAATAGAGGAGAGTAAGTATCTAGCCATATAATTCAATTTATCGGATGAGTTGAACGAATTCACGTTGCAAAATTTTGCTATTCCAATATGCTTGGATTTTAATGTTCAATACTCTCATTCATCTTCATGCTTCGACTCTATTCATCTACATCCTGTACCATTGCACAACCTCCCTTTAAGAAAGGAATTTTCCCATTATCCATTTTTATGAATGTTTAATGGAAAGAAATTTGTTTTTCGAAAATTGTTATTTGAATCGTCTCTGTTTTTTTGTGTTCTCGTTCATTTGTTTTCAAAACACTGAGCTTGAACCATTCGAATGAAAATCGACAAAATGGAAAATGAAAATTAAGTATCGGAACATGATTTGAATTTAATAAGATAATATTATCTTAAATTTTAATATTGAATAATCAAAAGTTACAGCTGAAAGCTATTTTATAACGATAATTTTGGAGAAATTAATTTAAATTGTATTGATTCTTGAATCTTTATGACTAACGGTTTTATGATTTTTTTGATGATATAAAAATGATTTTAATTGATTTAAATGTTTAGAATATTCGTGACTGCTTACCAGTGTTATTGTTGAAGGAAATATTGACTCAAGGGTGTGTTTAGGTTCAGAACTCCCGGGTACATTAGTGCTGTGATGTTCCTAGCTTTATTCACCTCTTAAAATTCCTAGCTTTGCCCCTGATATGAATTAAAGCTTTAAACTTGATTAAAGATTTATTATTATTAATTCCAAGTATTTCAATCTCTTCTTCCAAACATAAATGTAACCACAAATCATTACGTACACAATTACATTCCCAAAAACTCATTTGCAATGACCAAAAGATCCATTAATTCAACTTCAATATTTCATTTTCTTACAACAAAAGGCGAAATCAATTTATTGAGCTTCATCAATTTTGAATTTATGTGTTAATTAAATTGGACTGGGAAATAAATGAAGCATCTTAACTTTGTCATTTTCAATAAAATTTAATTCAATAGACGACTATTAAAGTCTGATTACAGTTTTACAACATTCTCCCACACTCGCTTCATTGAGCTTCAATGGAAAATAATTACATGAAAATTATAAATCTGTACTTATTACCTCAGCAACGATGAGTTGAAAATTATTTTTGTAAACAGGTAATTGAAAATTAAAGTAAAGTTAAATATGTAAAATTGATTATATAATTCTTAAAATTGTAAGTTTAGTTTGAAAATTAATATAATATTTTTTTAAGAAAAATTAAATTATTGGGGAGGTTAAAATGATAAAATAACCAAAAATTAAAACTTTAAAATTAAATATGATGCAAAATATATAATGATACGGAAAACTAAAATGATGCAGAAAACTGAAAAGATGCAGACAACTAAAATGATGCCAAAAAATCTCAAATGATGCAGAAAATTGAAATAATCTAGAAAACTGAAATGATGCAGAAATGTAAATTGACGCAGAAAACTGAAATGATGCAAAAAACTTACTAATTTACTAAATTTTTTGTTTCAAAATCCTTAAAATTATGCAAAACTTTTTCAAATTTAAGCATAGTTTCAAAATTTTTGAACTGGCTTTAAGCAGACTGTCTAAATATTTAAAATCATATTTTCACTAACCATAAAAACAGAAATTGCAATTCTGTTAACATTTTTGCATCATTTTTTCTAGTATTTTCATATTTCGATAATTAATCATTAATACAGCAACGTAATTATCAAAAAAATATCATGTACAGCATAAATAAGAGCTTAAAGTGCGAGACAATGTTGCAAAAAACAAACGAGATTATTGAACCGCAATCCTCAATAGTTGTACAGCACACAAGCGCTATATATTGTTAATAATATCACATGTTGTTTGTATTTTTAGTGAAACATGAGGTAAGTCTCACATAAATAAGCACACGTACTGAATATATATGTATGCGATAGATAAATTCGCAGATATTACATTAATTATCCCTTCCAACCAATTCACAATTTTAATTGAATTGATACTTACAAGCGGAAGCACATTGCATGTGAATGGAAATTTTTTTTTGCTATAGACATGAGATAAATTGCGATGGAAACTTTTGTTTCCTATTTTGTAAATTAATCACGAGATAGAAAAAGATTGATGTGATTTTGGGTGGTTGGAATTTAGAGCGCATTTTTGATGGTGAACATAAGTAGTAATTTGACATGAATCTGGATGGATGGTAAGATTTAGCATAAGTTGGGGTCTGGTTCGTAGCCAGGGGGATTGAAGACACCCTGTCTATATCCTTGATCTCTGTTTCCGCCCTCTGAAAACTGTTATAACCTCAAAATTGTAGAACTGGGGCCAGTTGCTCGGTATACCCACTAGGGGTATACACTAGAGTAACCCCTAGAATAACTTCAGGGGTAGTTTATACCAAGGGTATACCAACCAACCAGATCCTGGCATTTTTAGGGTCATTTTTTGTATAGATGAATAATCGCTTCCCTTAAAGAGGTCTCCACGAGGACATTGAATGTTTTGACTACACACTAGTGTCACGGAGCATCGTAGCATTGTTCCAAAGTGAGAATGACAGACATTGTAATATCTGAATCCCATCACAAATTCCTGTTTTCACAAAAATCGGCTAAATATTATTTTAAATCGGATTTTGTTATTCATGAATCTCATTTTAGGTTAAAATATTTTGATTCTTCACTGAATTTTCCACTAATGATTTTTCACCGTTAATGACAGCGATGCTGTTGCTGATGATAGGACCTAAATAAATAAATTCCATTCATCTATTGATATAGACATGTTTGAAAGAACAGAACACAATTTTGCTTTTAGCTACATATCAAATGTTCATTGATGGCTGAAAAAAAATTCCAAATTCTGTTGTTAATGAAGGCAGCAATGATGTTACATGAAAATGTCGAGAATGAAAATAAATTGATGGACGTACATAACTAACTAAAATGAGAAAATTCCAATCCATTATAATTTTTTGTGATATGTGGATGAATATGAATATGAACAAGTGAAAAGTTTTTTAATGGAATGAGGATGAGTTCCCTCTCGAATATTCATTATTATCATTGATGCTGTTGCAGCTCTTTTCATTACATATCATTGTTATCATGAAACAATAGAATATTTTTGAAAGGAATTTTTGTTTGAGGGACTGTGTTATTGAACTCGGTTTGGTGAGTTGGCTCAGTGTGAACTTTATGGTTTTCTTTATCATGGATTTATTATTGAGAATTTCTGGACAATTTCCATCAATTTATAAAGAATCGATTAATTTTATGAATTTTGAAAATAATTTGATTGTTAAAAATTTCAAATAAATTTTGACCGATAAAAATTTCAAATAATTTTTAATCGTTAAAGGTTCAAATAATTTTTGACTGTTATAAATTTAAAATATTTTTGACCGGTAAAAATTTAAAATATTTTTGAATACAGTTAGAAATTCAAAAAGTTTCCGATTCTTAAATTTTTTGAAATTTTTACATCAGCGTCTAAGCCACACAATAATTAAATTTTCTTTTCATGACAATATTTTTCGTTCCTCAATCAGAGCATTCAGAAAACATTTTTTGCCATGTTGAAGCTATTAGTTCAACCAATTTTTATATGTTTTCAAAAATAAAAGAAAACTTTTCCATTCCGTTCCATTGTGCTGATGAATGGCAATCCATAAATGAACTTTTTCATAAAAATTTCTATAGAGACTTTTTTGTGTCATCAAAAAATATTTTTTTTCCACTCATGAACGTCCAAAACTTTATGCATTTATCAGCGATCAAAATTGAAGCAGCAAAAACTAATTTTTGTGCTTGAAAAAGTTTTCTCGTGCATGAAAATTTTTCAAGTTTATTTATTGCTCCTGACGAGAACTATAAATATTGATCTTTTACCTTTCAATCGCTTTAATTGATCCTGAACTAATGGCAGATAAAATTTCAAGCATGCACTCTGCACTCTCATGATATCCTCGAATATTGGCCCGGTGAGGAAAATCAATTAGTTTTAATTACTGAAAATTTTTCATTCACAAAAAATTTAGCTTCAGTCTAGTTTCGAGTATTATTTTTGAAAAGCTTTGTACTGTTTTATTTTGTGTAGGATCGAGGATTAATGTTTAAAATCATTGCTTTGATGGAAGTTTGCAGAGGAGCTGAAGACAAATTTCAGCAGGTATCAAGATAATTATGTTCAAAGTTGTTTTGTAGTAAAATTTTGTTGTTGATAAATAATATCGTCTTTCGGGTATTCCGTAATGATGAAGGGAGGGTGGTGGTGGCTATATCACGTGTTAATTTTGAGGACAGAGTGTCAAGTAAATTGTAAATTTTTTAAACTAGTCTAAACTAGTGCCATAATAGTAGGAGGATGACCATAGTCTTAGCCCTGGGTTTGGACAATAAGATAGTAAAAATCAAAAGACGCACGAACTTGATCTTCCTTTCTCGATACAATAATGGGTTTGGGACATTTCTCCACTTTACAGTGACATGACAAGGTGGAGGGAAGGCCACTGGGGGTTTAAAAATCAAAAATTCAACACAAAGAGATTCAATACAAAAAAATTTAAAAGACACCAATTTTAATTCACGGGGAGCTAATTTTCAATTTGGTGACATCAGGTGACAAAACCCCTTGCTACGTCACGACCACTCTACATTTCCCAACTAAACTCTTAGCACAAAAATTGCACGCCATATAAAAACCAAATTTTTCAAATACCTACGTCATTTATCAACAACTCCAATATCTAAGCTATATTCCTCTTAAAACTCTAATTCATCGTGCTTATTTTTCACAAATTCCATTCAATTTAAGCTGTAAATCAAATTCTATGAATATTTATTCATTCCTTGGATGTAACAACCACAACAAGTAGAATATTTGCAAATGCATACGAAATTCTCAATTTGATTAATTTGTTTTTATCGAAAAACTTTTCATGCATTCAATTTCAATCATCTATGTCTAATCTTACTAATTAATTGGATTTCTCATGTGAGCAACAAAACAACGAACAGAATGAGTCTATAGAAGAGGAAAAACAAAAAGTTTGATTAGGATAGGTGAGTTATGGATGAAAATAATTGGAACTAATTTTTGTAGTCATATGAAAAGTTCGGTACATTAAGACAGGAGTGTAGCAAGAAGTTATTCAGGGTGGGGATATTTCTACTTAAGAGGGGGTTATGTTTTAAAACTGTCTCAAAATTTATCTAAGTTATTCAACATTAGCTTCAAATTTGGAGTATGTTGGGGTAAATGCCCTGCATGACGTCACTTAGAAGGTATGGGGTGGGTGGGTCATACCTAGCCATGAAGTAGTGGCGCAGGGGGGATGAATGGATGAAAATTCACCCCCTTCTTAGAAAGAATTGGTTTTTGAATGAAGAAAAAAAAATTTCACCCCCTTCAAAATTTCTGGTTACGCCACTGGTATGAAGTAAGGAGGAGGTACTTAGGGGGCAGATAGAAGGTAGGTAGATAGGATACAGAAAGGTCTGAAGCTATCATCTCAAAAACATTTTTACTAGCTCAACAAACTACAATCCAGTTCATTTCCATCTGAAAATTTATCTCAATCCTCACATGATAAGAAACAGCACAACACAGCACAACTGTTCAATGTTCATTCACATATTGCACAGTGTTTTCAATATGTAGAAAATCCAATATAAATAATTATTTATAGAAGCTTACTTATTGTTTATTTGCGGATACAGCAAGTAGCATGCAGCAACAGAGACTAAATAATAATAATAAAGGTAACCTGAGGTAGAAACTAGAAGAAGAAGTGGAAGAAAATTGGTAAATATAGGTAGATTGTTTGTATCTGCATTGGGTATCCATAGAGTACATAAATATTGGATATATATCTCGATTTTCTGTAAAATTATGTCACGTACACTTTCAGCCACAATAATTTCATTATACAGAACATAGGTAGATGAGGACAGTTATGTTGAAAGATGCGGAAGCAACTAAGCATGAATTGAAAAGATGTCATGAATGAGAATGAACAACAAAGCTCTATCCAAATTATCCATGAATATACTAATTAATACTTTTTGATGATGGAAAAGCTTTTCAGTCTTTCTTCGGAATATTTCCACTTGAAATTCTCATAGAAGCTTCATAATCTTCTTTTCATATATTTGCATGAGCAATTCAATATGCGAAGTCCTATTTCTGTGTGGTAATTTAATTAAAAGTTTTATCATGCGAGTATAAAGTCCTTTTTTAATGAACAATTTAGTTGACTTGATTTTAGGTTGGTTTTTTTTAAAGGCGCATTTTTTTATTCTGATTTATCCTTTGTTTAGAATTCTTGTATTTTTGCTATAAAAAACTATAAAATTTCTAACGTATTTTTAAAATTTAAATTCTACGGGGCACTTAACTAAATTTTTATCTCACTTCGAAAAGCTTTTTGCAAATTTCTTCAAATTTATTTCAAATTTCAATCTTAATCATCATTTAACTTAATCTTTGAAGTGGCAAGAACCATTTAGATCTCATCTGCAATGTTAAAGCTTCTGCTGTCATTATAAATTCATTGAAATTTTATTCTTATGAAATTTTTCGAAGCGACGCTTTAAATTTTCATTCATTCAAATTTAAATTTTCCGTTAAAATTTACTCTTCACAAAAATGCATTCCATCTCAATTTTGAGTGAATTTTGTAACAAAATTCTGACAGAAATTAAGTTCCTATCATATTCATCAGCTTCACTTGTTGATTCTCAAACAAGCAACCAAATTGTTAGTTTATCTTCAATAACAACAAACTGAAAATTTTCTTTATATCCTGATAATTTTATCCAAATTTCATCAGCACTCAATTTAAATCCAGCATTCCAAACTGCTTGATAATTCACACAAAAAATAATAGAAACATGACAATGAGTAAGCAAAGCTTTTCTCCTTTTGTTTCGAACGCGATCTAATTTCTTATTGAGATAACGAAACTCTCCTAAATTTATACAATTTTAGGCAACAAGGAGGGTTAGAGATACAGATCCTTCAAAGCCTTACTTTTACTTAAACTCAAAGCATGAGAATTTTTACACATTTTAGCTCATAAATTGCCTCGAGTGTCGATAACTTCTTATCGCATGAAGATGAGGAGGAGCAACAGTGAAAAAAGTTTTTTTTTCTTCATAAAAATAAATTTTCATGCCAGTGAAAAGTAAAACTTTTTACTCAATATCCGAAAATTTCTGCTTTTACTCCCTTTCATATTGTCGCTCATTTCATTTCTTTTTTTTTTTATTTTGTTAAGATAGCTTAACAGAGGAAAACTGAAGCTAGAGAGACAGAGTGAGAGAGTTAAGAGACAAAAGTTTCTTATTTGAAGATTTAAGAGGATTTATTGTCACACTCGCTTCTCTTTTTCACATAAGGCTTAAATTTTTTTGTTTTTTTGTTAATAGCATATGGATTGGTGAGGAGAAGTTCGGGTTTTTGTCATTTTGTCTACAAATTTTTGGTGAATTTGAGATATTTCTAACTGTCAAGGTCTAGTTCAGGACCCCCCCCCCCTTTGGCTGCACAATGTCTCGATGTACAGATATCTTGTCAGCCATATAACTACTCGGTCATAGAAGCCTTAGTCTTGATACTTCAGATTCTACTCTGCTCAGACCAGAGCTCGAAGTCGATGTACTTTAAGTCGACTCGAGTCTACTTGACTCTGGCTCAGACACTTCACTGGCTATGCACCAATACGACACACAGTTTGACAGACGCTGTTCTACACAGAGTTGGCAGAGCTCCATTATTTGGAAGTTCACTAGAGTCCAGACTACCAGCTCTGGTCTCACATAATTGCACGAAAATCTTCAAAAAATTCGAGACAATTTCACATAAAAAATTACACACTTCAAAATATTTGAAACCTAATGTCAATAATTGACCTTCAACCTCAATCATTCTTAAATCCCAATAAAAATCTTATGAAACTTTCTCACTCAAAAGATCAATGCAAAATGTCAGCTATGTCATCATCATAATAGAATCTGACATTTAACAGCAAAATGTTAAAGTGCTTTCTGAGAGATGTTTACTAAGTTATCAAATTTACAATAACATTAAATTATAATGGGTCTCGAATGTCGTAATTGGATATGATGTTGATGAGAATTATTTACAAAACAAAAAGGAAATTGGAAGTCGTAAATCTTTAAACCTTTTTATTAAAAAAAA
This sequence comes from Chironomus tentans, assembly GCA_963573255.1. Lineage (NCBI taxonomy): Eukaryota > Metazoa > Arthropoda > Insecta > Diptera > Chironomidae > Chironomus > Chironomus tentans. Next base: position 14,602,368 of record OY754303.1, read on the forward strand.
ATTATTTTAATTTGGAGTGTTCGATGAGTTTTTCTAATCAAACGGAAGTTTACTTAGAATAGCAACAGATTTTGAGCCTATTATCAAGTCAACAAAAATATTTTCCTCTTTTCAAGGAATCCTGGGTAATATTAGCTAAGAACATCTTTCGTTGAACATTTGGCACGTGTATTTCGTAAATTTTGCGTCAGTGATGTTCAAATTTTTCTACTGACAAGACACTAGAAAGGAAAGAATGAGAATTTTGGTTAAAAATCAGTTAGAAAAATGTTTTAAAACTTAAATATAAATGTTTTGCATTTTTTCTTTGCGTCTTTGGATTTTATTTGCATCATTTAAAATGCAAAATTTTAAAACAAATTTCTTTTGCGTCTTTTAATGCAAATGTTTTTAATTTTGCTTCAAATTTCGCATCTTTTCTTTGCTTCTTTGTTTTTTGCATCATTTAAAATTTATAGTTTTAATACACAATTCTTTTGCGTCTTCTGATGCAAATGTTTTTAATTTTTGCTTCATTTTTTGCATCTTTTGATGCAAATATTTTTAATTTTGCTTCAATTTTCGCATCTTTTGAAGCAAAAAAGCTAAATTTCATTTAAAAAACAAAAAATCTGAATTTAAAATGCTTCTAATGCTCAATTCTCTCCAAAATCATCTCCAATTCAACTTAAATCCTTCTTCTACTGATATGAACATATGACTACAGTAAAAGTGAAAAGTTCTTCCTGTTAAAAAAATAAAAAATAAAGTAAATAAGGATATAAAAATAAACTTGATGTAATATAAGATTTCAACTTGTGTATATTTGTGTATATGCTCATATTTTATTTGAAGGAAGATAAGAAAATTATAAAATAAAAAAGGAAATCTTTCTCAGTTCACGTGTAAGACTTGTGGATTGAAAAAAATAATTTTCTTTAAAATAATGAAAAGTTCACTCCAATCAAACTTCTTTCTACTTTTTTTCTTCCATTTAATAAATGAATTCCCTTTTCATTTGAAAAATTTCTCCCACTTCCTTTTCCATTCTCTCATATTATGTTACATTAAATTATATTAAAAGCAATTTAGCACCATGACAATGCTTTGACATTTTCATTCGTAAATGAAATCACATACCATGAACCGATTGCTACATTTTTTCTCTGCTGCTCATTCTTTTTTTTACAATATGATATCAAAGGTGAACGAGTTTCTGTCACTGAGGGTGAAAACTCGAGGATTGGGTGAGTTTAGAAATATTTATGATTAAATTTCACCTTTGGAGAGCGCGCATTTATTAGAGGTTGGTGACATTTTTATAACTGATTGATTGATGGCTATTGAGATTGAATCGATTGAGGTGTGATGTTTGGTTTTGCTGTAGATTTGGTAGTTGCATAACAAGGAGAGGGTGACTAAGATCCTGGTATCGAGCTAAGACCCTGATATTGCAGGAAATAGCCATTTTAGGGAAGTAAAACTTAGAACTACGCCAGTGTATGTATGAGGGTAGAAATCCATTATGATTGGGGTAGCTTAGACCATCGTAACATTATTAACCTAGGGTAAACCCAGAATGACGACCCAAGAAATTGCTAAAAAGTCTTAAATCCTATGATTTGGCTTTGGGCGACAACAAGCTTTGCTACGTCACTGGATAAACCATAATTTAAATCTTCAATAAAGCACAATACAGCTTCAGACTTTTACAATTGTTTCTAAATTCTAAACTTGTGCTAAGCATCATAATTAATTGACTAAGCAAATTTGGAAGTTGATGTAAATTTGAGAATACTGAAGAAATGTCACAAAATTTCCTACAATCCACCCAAAGTGCATCATCATCCAATCCCCTAATCAAGCACCTCATATCATCAAGCTACAAACAAAGAAGAAAAAATGAGAATATCTATAAGTATAAAAGATATGTCTACAATTTGACATAAAAAACCGTGCGTAACGTTGGAATGATGTTAGATGATGGCAATAAAAACATTTCTATACACATCCATGTACGTATGATATGAGCAGATATGAGGTGGAAAAAAAGAGAATGAAATATTTTTCCGTTTTTTTTCCTAGCTGTGCGACAATATTTTCATCCTAATCAAATAAAAAAAGGAGGGAAAAAAGAAGAAAAAATGAAATGTTGCTGTACATAAGGTTGGTATAGAGAGGAAAAAAAATGTGAGAAGGTTCAATCACTTAGCACGAATAAGAAACAAAAAATGTAGGATGGTCTCGAAGAGCTTTCGATGGTGAGAGAAGTAAAGAAGAAGCAAATGTGAACATCATTTGATCGTAAGATGATAGGGGAGGCATTCTGTATGTGGATTATACTCATAGACTCGAAAAGATAAATTTTGATGAGAATATAAAAAGATATCTTTGAGTTTTTGCTTGAGAGCTTTTTCTAGCTTATTGAGCTGTTAAGTGTACTTGAAAAAAGAGAGCGTGGAGAGAAAAAAATTACTAATTGGTGTTTAAATTCTTGAAAGTCGTTAAATTTTCACGGTTCAGAGTGTTTTGAAAGGAATCCATTTGCTTTTGCGTTGAGCTTGATGAACTTAATTTCAATTCTATTTAATAACTTGAAAGCATTTGTATGCTGCTGCTTTAGCATTGGAAATTTATAATAAAACTTAAAATCTGTTTAACGGTTCGTTTAAATTTGAATTTTGTTACCAAAAAATGTTATGGTAAACAAATCAAAAATGGGCGATTCCACGGATAAGTGGAATTTCGAAAAAAGCGCTTTTTTAATCCATGTTATTCACAGATTTGATTATCAAAAAATGCTATTTAACTAAGTTAACACTTTACGACTACTAAATCAAAATCTTCTTTTACTTTAGTAATTTCATTACCAACATTCAAATCAATAGAATTCTTGTTAATTAAAGGTTTATGAATACATTTAAGTATGCAGAATGATAAAACAACATAGAGTGTACAGTAAATCAACCATAAAAAGTTGTCTAGATGTTTATAAAGTGGAAAATTCTTGCATACAAAATCAGAATTCAACATTTTGAAATTGAGTAACGCTTACAAAAATCCAAATATTTCATTAATTAAAGCATATAGAAGGAAGCAATACTATCAGAAAGATAGATTTTAGGGTTTTACATAAGCATATGCAGTCATTAGAACGTCTAGATGGCTGAATTATGAGAAAAATTAGTTTAAAGACGAAATTTTTGAAAAATCACATCTGTGGAATCGCCCAAATGTAAATTTATAAAACATCAAAAATCTCTTCGAAATCACTTTTAATAATTCATTGAAGTTATTGAAACAATTTCTACTAACATAATTGATGTCTTGCAAGCATTAAAGTTATTAAAAAGTGTCAAATTACTTCAAAATATTAAGAAATATTTTTCTAATGTTTTCGAAATTTTTGTTGGAATATTCGTTACAAAATTCAAATTTTTATCGACCGTTAAAATTTTTTTGATTATTTTTGGCAAACAGCATTTTATTAAAACTATTTTTAGTCTATCCTCCTTCTGTCATGCTTCAATTAGAATGTCCTCAACAATCTAGTTAAAGTAGGCATCTCAAAACCTTTAATAATAATAAATTCTTCCCCACAAACATCATATCAGCATAATAGAAATTATTCTTGACAAAATACATTAAGCAATCCTGAAGCATGAAGCTTGTCACCTTTATCTCGCATAACAATAAACTCTAATATCAGGAACATAGGAGAAACTTCATCTAGTGACATGAAAATAAAAGATCTGACAAGTCACTTTATGTTATTCTTAGAACTTTATCAAACAATTCCAATTTCCTTGAAAACTCTTTCCTGACTTGATGCAATAACACACAGCATACATATTAATTTCAATTAACCTCATTTCCGTCAAGTATCATGCTTCCTCTTTCTTTTAATAATACTTGACTATGAATGAGGCAGAGAAAAAAAACACAGGCAACTATAAAATGTCTTCATGCTGTTCATCTTAATTTTACTTCCCGTATGCAGAACAACATAAATATTTTCATTTAATCAACTGTCAAACATGAATGAAGAAATCGATGAGGATTTCCATCGATGCACAAATCTTTTGATAAATTGAATTATTCTTCAATGAAGATGCGAGAGCTGTATCAAGTAATATTTCACATTTTTTGTCTCCCACTGCTTGCATGATAATCACAAGATTTTAACTCTTAAGCCCTCAACGAACATGAGACTTAAATCCGTCATTCAATTCTGAGACTTTTGTGAGCGTGTTTTGTTCTGTTGGAAATATTTAATATGATTCGTCATTATTAACGAAAATTCAAATTTTAATTGACCGTTAAAACTTAAAAATTTAATTCACATATTTTGTCAATTTACACATTGTAAAGTAATGTTTCTCAAGTTGAAACTATAATTTAAAGCTAGTTGATTATTCTAATTTTAACAAGATAAATTTATAAAATTCAAAGAGTTTTTGACAAAAATATTTTCCAGAAACAAGACATTTTATTTTATTTTCGTGAAAAACATTTAACACTAGCTTTAAAAGTTTCAATGAATTTTAATATTGAATCATCTACATGAATTATAGTAGTTTAATGTTCAATTAAGCAAAATTTGATTTAATTTTTAACGGATAAATAATTTTTGAATTATTTGAAATTTTCTCTAACGGTCGTTTTGTGAAATGGCATAATACTGATACAAATGAGGACTGTAGCTCCTGAAAGTGGTGATGATGGTGATAAAAACAAATTATCGGTCTTCTAGAGTTATAAGAATGTAATATGTTATATATTCGAATGAAATGCATGGTTTCTCGGTATATCCCTACACTTATCCTACCCCAGGCTATGAACCCAAGGTGTATACCCCAAAAGTAGATTAGAGAACCCCATCCTCACGTCATTATTCGCCTCTTTTACAACGTGTGCCATTTGGGATAGACCATAATCATTTTTCACCTCTTCTTCTCAAATTCATACACCTCTGCTTCTTACTCTTGTTGTGTTACACTTCTTTGTGATAGGAACCCATCAAATTCTTCACATATTATAGCAGATACTATGTCTGTATGTTATTGACTTCTAAGATATTGAAACTGTTCATAACTTTGATGATCTCTTTAGTACTTTTTGCCATTATTCTTTTATTCTTCTATAAGTTATGCAAATGTATATCCCATAACACAGAAAATGCGTTCATGGATATATGATTATTCATCATTTCTTCGTCAACAGTATGTGAAATATTATAAGTTAAGTTAAGTACATTCGTGTACATGATACATAATCTTATTTCATGAAATCTGAGCAGAGGAAAGGCAAGCAGGCAAAGATGTAAAAGAGCTTTAACAATCTCAATGAAGAGATGGAGAAGAAAAAAAAACTTCTGAAGCTATGAATATGGAAAAAAATGGGAAAAGAAAAAGTCTTGAAACGTGTTATACTTTATGTTGATTACGTGAACATGAATCACTTTGCAGATTTTTTCTCCTTGCTACTGCTCACTTTTTTCTTCATTTTTCTTTTACTCAACTCATATATTGTAAATATTGTTCCATAAACATAAAAAAAGGAAAGTAAAAAGAACTAAAAACAGGGAGTGCAAAGCATATTTTTTACATCACAACAATGAATAAGGAGAGAAAAGATGTCGAAAGTTTGAGGATTGTCTGCAAAGACTTGAAGATAGTGACGCAGTTTTTTTAGATAGTTTTTGGATGTTTTGTAATAATGCGTTAAACTTTATTGATAGTTTTGTATTTTGCAATATTAAGTTAAACTATTTTGATTGTTTTCAGAGCTTTACATTCATTTTCACAAGATTAGAATCATTTCAACATGCTTGCTCCGACTTAAAGATCAATAACTAATAAAAATATTTGAAATTAGATTCTCTGTTTGCTCTAAATTCACGTTCGAAAACTCGATATGGAAGATCCGTGGAAAATTTCAACAACTTAATCCAACGTCAATCTTGACTTCAAAAATTGGACTAAAATGGTTAAAATTTAACATTTTAAGCAACAAATCCTTCAGATTTTGTATGAAAAATCAAATTTACTACATACTAGATTACATAGTGCAAAACTCCACAAAACCAAACCAAAATCCAGCTACAAAAATTTGAATGGAACTTTCTTTCATAAATTCTATAACAAACTGCAGTTCTCGTCATATTCAACGAGCATTGCGAACGTGGAGTGAATGCTCTACACTCATGTCGTATATTATTTCATTACTCTAGCATACTGTACAGCATCAGCACCTAATATGGTTAGTGAAAATAAATATAAAAGGAACGAGCAATGAGAAAAATTAAATACAGAAACAGAACTATGAAAAAAACGCAACATGTGCTACAAATTTTTGCCCCAAGTCTATTTTTGACGCTCCTCTGCTTAATTTTATGATGTTTACTTTTACGATTCTGACCATATACATATACATGATATTAAGTGTTAAAGGAAGTGTAAATCAGTTACGGTCGAAAGAAATGAGTGCTATGGGAGCTATTAACAATGTCAGAGATTTCCTGACTGTCTAATTTTCCGGAATAAAAAACTTTCTCAACTCGAACTTGCGAAAGATTAATGATCATCATATAAAACCGCTGACAAGGCTCCATCCTTGTATTCCATGTCGGATATTTTACAACTTGATTTTACATTTTACAACAACATGCTCCCATGCTTGTATCTAATATGGCACAACCACAAAATCCATAAAAATATCCTTATGAATTTTTTATCATCTTCCTAACTCTGCGATTATTTTCAGTCCTCATAAACCAGAAAATCGAATATCGAAGACAGAAGGGAAAGAATGAAGAACACTTAAAACATAAAGTATATCCTACATACATATATCACATCATATCAAAGAATTCAATATAATCGAGATTCAAGAATCATAAAAAATTCAATGACGATGAGGACTGAACCACCCAACAATATCCTCCACCGCAACATAAAATAGGGTGAGTCAAATAAATTCTTTTCTTTCATATTTTCTACATTATCATGTGTGTGTTGCTCTAGATGTTTTCTTGTTATTGTCATTGATTCCTTTTCTGTTTCACTCCATCCACTTCCATTTCAACGAGAAAAATAGAAATGATGAAATAAATAATTGACATGCCAATGTGAAGGAAAAAAGATGGGAATTGATGTGCAAATGAAAAATTGATTTTTTTTGTCATGAGAAAAGTGTTTTCTGGAGAAATCCTTGAGAAATGACGATGGATTGTTTTTGAGTTCTTTTTTGGGATCTGGATGTTTAATGGAATGAGATTGTTCACTAGGTTAACCGTGGGGTATACCCTATGGTAACCCCAGGAGTATAGCCTAGGGTAACCCCAGAGGTATAGCCTAGGGTTACTCCAGGTGTATAACCTAATGTAACCCTAGTATATAGCCCAAAGTAAGCCATACACAAGGGTTACGACCATAGTAAATACCCCTTGGGGTATCCTTAGATTATACCTTAGGTTATACTCCTAGGGTAACCCAGGGTATACCAAGCAACCGACTCAGATACTTCATTACGAAGTTTCTGATATCGAGATCAAGACTGCGATTATCTCGACCATGAGAATCTGTCACGACTAAGTCATCGGTGATACTGATGACAAATGTAATTACAAAAATCTTTAATAAAGTTGTTTAGTTCCAGCCAATGGGCGACAACAGTTCTTATTCTTCTAAATTGGTTCTTATTCTTTGAAATCGAAACTTTGAAGATGTAATTTTTTTTCAAAAAAATATGACCGTTACAAATATTCATAATTAAATTTAACGGTTTTTGAAAATTTTAAGATTTCCAAATATTTTCGTAACAGTTTTGAATTTCTAAAAAATAACGGTTAAATACTACTTTGAAGTCCATTGAAGTTCCAGTTGAGAATATTTTCAAACAAAATTATTTGTGCAAAAATCAACAAATAATGATTTTATCAACAAAATAAAAATCACCCAACTAAAAGGATATTTATAACATCAAAGGACATAATCTGTAACGCAATCTGAAACCAATTAGCATAATTATTTACTGATTTTCATCATTATTATTATTGTTGATAGAGCCATTGATTTAAAATTACATCAAGTTTATACTTCAATCAACACTAAAAAGAAAAAATTTTTCTTTATCAATTTAAATACTTTTTCCTATTCACAGAACATTTTCCAATCGAATGAACAAACAAAAGGATGAAGAGGAAGAGAAAGTTTGAAAAACTTGAAAGTTCTTCTTTTAAATAATTAACTTAAACAAGTAAAATTGCTATTTTAAACATTGAAGACGACATAAATTTTCATTAAAAATTTAATTACATAATCAGTCTCTGTTCCTATCTCGTTCTCCAACTTTCATTTCAAGTACTTTTTTATAGTAACACGCTAGAAAGAGGAAGAAGAAGAATGAAATTGAACAGAAAATTACATTGTAAATAAATGAAGAGAGAGAAAACTTAGTCTCGTCGATTTCTTGTCTTTATTGATTGCACTTGCGTGTACTTGGCGTGTACTTGATACCTGTTGGTCAAGGGGTGACTAAATCAGACCAATTTAGTAAAAAAAAACTAATCATTTTGGTTTAATTTACAATTGGACTGGCTGTTAGCTATACATTAAGACACTACCTCAAAGTTAAACCTTAGAATTTGAACTAGGGTACATCCTAGAGTACTTCTAAGCTATTTCTCTTGGGTAGCCCTAGGATATACACCTAGGGTATCCCATGTTTACATCTAAGCTATACATCTAATCATTACCCCAAGTACCCCAAGTACCCATGGGGTAGTGTACAGGGTACAACGAACAACCGGTCCTTCGGATATAGCTTAGGGTTACCCTAGGTATACTTTTTTACATAAGCAATAATTCTTACACAACTCTTTACCAATTAACTATGTTTTCTTCATGACTTCTCCTTTAAGTATATTCGACAATGTGTCTATCTAGCTAACTGAAACCTTTTCAACTAACCTCAAAAAATCACTCAAAAAAAATCCACAACAGCGATAAAACCAAAACTCAAAAAAATCCCTCAATTCCCACACCCTGAAATTTTGCTTTATTAAATTTCATTGTTTGCTTCCCAGACGATATAAATATCAATGAACCATCACCAACTGTGTACATTATTGAATTGCAAGATGATTAGATGAATGTTCTTGCTTCATGTCAAGCTCGTTCTCTCTCTTTTTCAATTGATATGAAAGAAAAGAAGCTTGAGATGTTCAAGAATTGGCAAAATTTGTCACTCGACTGGTAATCTAATTGAATAGGAAGCAGAGAATGTGGGAAATATATTTTAAACTTTAAATCATCCAAGATTGGATTTGATAGTTCCCTTTTTTGAATCTTCTGTCTTATTCGTCTTCTACTCAGATGTATCCGCCCAGCAAGAGACTTTCCAGACCAGAAGCAAAAATTGCAGCAATTTATCTCAATTTTCCAGGCTATTGAAGAAAATTATGTAATTTAAAGCATTGATCAATGACGATATCGTATGGTTTGATTTATTTAAAATGACTTTAAGGCAAAAATGTTTTTGAAAGCTTTCCCTTTTATGCTGCTTCTATGTCTGCAGACTAAAGTATAGGATGATATCTATGATATAGTTAGTGAGAGTTAAAAGCGCATTTTTATTGACAAAAGTGAATTTTTGAAGTTAGAGCTCGATTTAGTCAATGATGTACCTAAGGGGGTCGACCAAAAACCAAAAACCATTACTACACTACATAGAGTAGTTTAAAGACGATGTCTCTCAAAAAATTAATTTTAAGACCCACTAAACTTAGTTTCATAAAATTTCAGCTCGATTTGGGGAATTAACCCTCATACTTACATGCACACTGTATACTATTCAATGTATCCTTCTAAACAATATCCAAGTGCAGCACATGTAACATAAACACTAACATTTTGCACTTAAAATTTCAGCTCAATCAGACAAACCCACCCTCCTACAAATCACACGTCGACATAGCTCACGGCACGGATGGACATACTAATAGACAAAATGTTCAAAATCCAATATTTTCCGCAGGAAACTCTCATTCTAAATGAAATAAAAGAGAAACGGAAGACTTTTTTTTTATTCACAAGCCATAGTACACATCGCATCTCTCCATTCATGAACACATATTCTAAAAAAAAATACATCCAGCAATATTATTGATGATGATGTAATGAAGAGCACAAAGGAATAATAAAATGAAACAGAAGACTTGTACATGAATTGAATGAATATGGAAAAAGTTTTTTAATGAAAATGTGAAGCCATTGAAATGAAACTGATTATGGGCAAGCATTTTTCTCGTTCACGTTTGTTGAAACGAGATGAAGAGAGAAAAAAGTTTCACATAGCATGAAAAGAGCAGTTTTAGCGAGCTCATAAGGGGAAAGAGATATTTAATGTCTTTCATTTTGGTTGGTAATTTTAAAATTAAATTGTTAAAGTTCTTTGAGGCTTAATATGATGACTATTCAAGATAATTAAGTTGGTAATATGAAATTTAAGTCTAGCGTCAGATAGAAGATATGCTGACAAATAGATTTTTCATTCTGGTTGATTTTACAGCTCAAAAGTTTGAAACATGAGTTAGTTGTGCTGGATTTATCAATGTTTACAGACATTTGAATCAAATATGTTTGATAAAATACAAAAAAAAAATACTTTTATCAAAAACATCACTGACATTGGATTAACCTTTAATTTTTTGACGGACCTTCCATATCAAATATTAATCTTACAATAAATCATCGTAGAAACAGCTTAGGAACTTAATTTTAAATGGATTTTGCTATTCATACGTGAGCAAATCCAAATTTTCAACCAAATTTAAGCTATACGCTCATTTTAAGACTAAAATGAAGAATCTAATGTCTTATCAAATTCAAAATGGCGTCTATAAAGTATTTGAATTCGAAAAAGTTGTTAATTTAAGTTTGCAACTTTTTCATTCACCAAATATCCGACAAGTCAGTAACAATCAGGTATATTAACATCAAATGTCCAACAAATTCACAATAAATGCGTCTCCTAAGTCCAACAAAACCACTTCTAATCTTCTCCTTATCCCTCCACCTCAACAGAAAGAAGGAAACCCATGATACGAGGATATATTTTTATTTCATTGCACAAAATAAAAAAGTAAATAAGAGATTTTTCTCTTAACGATCCTTTAACACAAATAACTACTGTATCTTCTTCGTCTTCCGCCTTTTTGTGCTGATGACTGCTGTTTATTCTTATATCATCATGAGGTAACAGTAGCACAGTGAAATTAGAAATATAAAAAAAGTGAAGAAATCGAGAAGGAACTGAAAAAAAAAGTTTTTCAACTTATCGCTCACTGACTTTTTGTTACTTCTCGTCTTGATAATAAGGGAGAGAATGGAATTATCCTTGTGATGGGTTTTGTCAGCAACTAGTTGACGGTAGAAGCTCAAAATTCACTGGTTGGGTTTTAAAAGGAGGTTTGTGTACGAAAAGAGGTGGGGAATCAGTTTCAAAAGTAAGAAGCAAGAATAGGAAGTAATGGGAAGTGCTTGACATTCGATTAGGTACCACTGACAGGTTGCTCGGTATACCCACCCTAGGACAGTGACTTATGGACTCACTAGGTATATAAGTTAAGTTCAGGACCCTAGGGTAGGGTACCCATTGGGTAGGTAAGAGTAGAGGTACCCCTAGAGTATTGTAACAAACTTACTACATGATTCTCACAAATTATCCCTAAAGGATTCCTTTCTGTATAATGACAACAACTCCAATTACTTGCGAATTTTTACGGGTGGAAGAAAATCTTCAAAGTTTTCTTTATTTTTTGTGCTTCTTTTCAAAAAAAATGTCTTAAACACGCGACTGAAACTTTTTTAATACCTTAGTTAGTCTTATACACATGTGTATATGCTACCTATGTATGGAGCTTACGAAAGTCAGCAGAAATCAAAGTTAAATACAAGCGTGCTCCAAACTTGTTAAACATTTTTTTTTCTCATTCTCTTTTTTTTTCTTCATTACAACTTAAAAAATATAAGCACAAAAAAAACATTTTCAACGTTAATGATGAAACTTTTCCTATTTACGAGACTGAAATCAGGTATGGCATGTATGCAGTACAAATGAAAAACTTTTCTTCTACTTTCTTCTTCCTTTTTTTATACTTTTAGCATTGTAATTTTGCTCATTCATGTGTGCTTTGTATGTTTGACAATGCATAAAAATTCCACACACTGAATATGTATATATAGATGTGGATGTGGATGGAGATGACTTATCAATATCAATTCTTAAAGTTTTCTGCAAATAACTCTCGTTTGTGTTATGAGAAATTTTATATTATAGAGAAATGTAGAGTATGCAGTTTGTATTCCTTTGTTGTTTGTGCACTTGAGACATACCTAAATCATGAAAGGAAGTTCATGAAGTTAATATTAAATTGTGTTTCTGAAGATTGAAACACTGAGAGAAATTAGACTAAGTAAATGCTAGCAGTAAAAGTTTACAGAGACATTATTCAGATAGGTTTCTTAAATTGAGGATGATAATTGTATGAAATAATTGAATTACCTTCTTTCGTTATAAAAAGTTACGCAATTTATAATTAATTCAATTAATTATGCTATAATCTTTGATATTCTTGAAAAGAAAGAATTTCCATGTTTAAAATAATTTAACGGTTTACTGATATTTGAAATTTAACGAATTTTTGAGATTTGAATTTTAAAGCGAATGGTTTTCATAGTTGCAACCCCGTTTGTTTACATTTAATTTCTTTATCATGAGTTTTGAGCGGAAAAAGATCACGAAAATTTCTGTAAGATTAAATTAATTGAATTATGTACTTTAACTAAACAAATATACTTTAATACAGAAATATATACAACGAACTCATCAAAGAAGTAGAGCAAGAGTTCAAACGCAGTCGAAATATTAAGTTTCCTGTTATTTATTAAAGGAGCTTAATTTTCCCGTGACAAAGTGTTTGTAGATGACGCCGTGTGCCATTCAGAATTGTGTCTCTAGTTACCAACCCTGTAAGTCGACTTTCATTGTTAAATTATTTGTTTTTTCAAAGTGTTCTTAACTTCTTACCATCCCCACAATAAAAAGTCATTGCATCATCTTTTCCTTTTTCTTTAAGAAAAAAAAGTTTTTAAGTAGAACAGCAAATAGGAATTATTATTTTTTTATGAGCGATTCAATCTTTATTTCCCTTTTTCCCTCATTGTATTTCATAATATCTATCAAGATTTTTAGTGGTATTCATAATTTTTGTACATTAAAAACTTCTCTTTTTAAGGAATACAGACACAGATATCAACCTTCTCATAGGGAACTAATAGTTGTGCCAGTGATAAGAGAAATAAGAGATGAAGACGAAATTTTATAACCATTTTTTTTATTATATTTCATTTGAAAAGAGGAAAATGAAGATATAAAAGCAAGTCATTTTCATAAAATGCAAAGAAATGAGGAACAGAACGAAATATGATATTATAGTTGGGATTTAATCTAATTGAATTTTAAAAGCTTCTTTCTCCTGTTGCGAAAAGCAATCTACTTATGTTTGGAAGTAGAAAAATGAAGATGAAAGAAAGCATAAAGTGTGATTCAATTATAAGCTCATTCATCATGAATTGAATTCAAGTTTCAGCTGCATTCAGCCTTTTTGTTATTGTTTTTATTCAAGCAGATTGGTTTGGTGAAACTTATTTAGTCTTATAATTCACAAACTAAATAAGTTAGGAAGTTCAGAGTTTTTGCAGCTAGTTCGTGCCACTTTTTGGAATCTTTCTGTATATTTTTCTGTATTTCAAATTATTTAAATAAAGAGAAAATAGTGAAAAACTTTTTGAAGTGGAGAGAAATTTCTGGTTTGTGTCTTGACTAAAAAAAAAATATTTTTTGAATTTTAAAAAGCCGTTAAAAATTTCATTTTATTAATTTTTAAAATGCGCATCATTTGCCAACTAAGAGCAACTTAATCCTTTAGTTCCAACTCTTTGAGCACACAATAGAAAGAGATTTCAGTTGAACAATACATTGCAGATGAATTATGGCTTCTAATGTTCTTAATGTGTTACAACAAGAATTTTCAGAATTGCAATTGTAATTTCAAAAATTTCTCTCCCACATAAAATATTTTTTTCTTCCTCCTGTCAGAAAAAGCTAAAAAATTGCTATTGCCACATATATTCACAAAAATCGATTAAATATTTAAATGCATGAAATGAATATTCAACCAATCCATTGAATCACTAAAATATGTATACATGCATATGTGGATTGGTGATAGTGAGAGAGTTTAGAGAATTTATTAACTTTGACCTACACAGACCGAATGGATTTGAAATGTTTTTATTAAATATTCATAGCAATTTAGTTTTAAATGGATTTAATAAAGTTTTTTTTCAATTATGGTTGAATTTTTTTTTTTGTAATTTGAATCGCTTGCGGGTTGAACTTTTTGATGGATGAAGTTTGGTCAGATGCATTTTTCAGTTTTATATTTTAATTGCGGTTGTAAATTTATTGTTTTGTAAACTTTGAGTTTACATACTCAAAAAAATATTTTTTTAAAAACTGTTTTTTAAATTCACTTTAAAAAAGTTTAAAAATTCTTAAAAACTGATTTTAAAATATTTAAAAACTTATTTTTAAAATATTTAAAAACTCATTTTTAAAATATTTAAAAACTTATTTTTAAAATATTTAAAAACATTTTAATTTTTTTTAAATTTATTTTTAGTCTTTTTAAAAATTTAATTTTAAATATATTTTTAAAAATATATATTGAGAAATTGTCACGCTTTAATATGTCTCTTTGTCCTAATCGTTAGAGTTCTAGAATAGGCAAGAGATCGTTGGTTCGATTCTCGGTCCAAAGAAGTTTTTTAGAATTTGGTTTTTTAATTTTTTTTTTAAAATAAAGTTTAAAAAATTTAAATTTAAAAATTAAATTTAAAAATTAAATTTAAAAAATTTAAATTTAAAAATTAAATTTAAAAAATTTAAATTTAAAAAATAAATTTAAAATTTAAATTTAAAAATTAAACTTTTTTTTAAAAAAAATAAGATTTTAATAAAATTTCATAAAATATTTTTGAAAATCCAAAAAAGTTTCATAAAAATATTTTAAAAATTTAAAAAAAATTTATAAAAATTTAAAAAAGTTTTAACTTTTGTAATTTAAATCTGTAAACTTAATTTCTTACTTGTAAACTTAATTACTTTAATAAACAGTGTATTCAGAAGAGAAGGTGGGTTGAAAGGAGCATGTCAAGAGGGAAGGTGGCTCTCTCCATTAGATGAATTTTTCAAGGTGACCCCATTCACCCTCCCATCCTCTTTGAATGCACCCATACTTCTGACTGCAACCATCCAAGTTCTCCATCTTATTTGTTGCTCCAACCACCCAATCACTAATCCAAACTCATTTCCATCGATTTTCAATAAACGAAATCACAATATCACCTCAAAAGTCATTTAAATCCCTTCCATTATTATCGACTGATTTAATTAAAGTCATATATCGAGGAAAGAAATCTCACCGGGCAATAAATTTAACAAAGTAAAAGCGTAGAAGCAGCAATGAAAATTCCCTATCTAAATAGACTGGACAAGCACACCCAAAGAACTATAAATTAGAACCTGTGATTCAATAGCTTGATATATAAACACACATAAAAGGTAATCAACATTTTGTATACACTAAACGATAACAGTCATACAAGTACAACCCATGCATATATGAACATAAATTTCACAGTCGGTCAACGATAACACTTCTGTGATTACACATTTGTGGGCATTTAAGAATTAATTAATTCCATACTGAGGAACTCACGAGTTTCCGGCTCGAAAGGCTATAAATACTTAATGACTATCAAAAACTCCTCGACAGTCATTGTGCTTGGTTCTGTTATAATAAAAAAATTATTTTATTTACGGATAGAAAAATGAAAGTTTTTGCAATTTTAATTCTGTTTGCTTTCACATTCGTCAATTGCCATAAACTCAGTGAGAAATTTTCGTGGCGTGATCTGGAGTTTGTATGGCCCACTGACGATACACGACAAGAAGCACTCCTCAATGGTAAATATGTACCGAGCAATAATTTACCACTGGCATTCGATGTGTGGAGAGATAAAATTTTCTTAACCGTTCCCAGGTGTGTATGAGAATTTCCTCTCGTTATTTATGACAACCTTTAATACTATAAATTATGCTTCTTTCCCTATTTGTCTTATCTATCTTCTTCTACGTTACTTCCGTGTCTTGTTGCTATTCCTGCTTACATTACACACATTAATGAAGATGGAAGACGGGAGTTGGAAGCACGTTGAATTTTATTGATATTTCAAATGAGAAGTCGCCCGTCTTACATCCCTATCCGAATTTCACGATGAATCAACTTCCAGAGAGCACTAGCAGTAGTGGAGATGGAGACGAGCAACAGCATCCGAACATAATTTCCGCTTTTGGCATTCGAGGTAGGTAATTCATCTCAATTTGTATGACGGGGTTTGTTATTTTTTGTGTGGGGCATTTTCTTGAAGATGAATGGGAAAATTGGGATGCCTTGACTTGTTGGCATGGACTATATACTTAAAATGCAGGTGGAAGATTATTTTGTAGGAAATATTTTGTCATTTTGGATGGAATATGAGAAATGTGACTATGTTTCGGAAAGCACATCTGTGTCATGGCTTGACGTACGTCA
This sequence comes from Chironomus tentans, assembly GCA_963573255.1. Classification (NCBI taxonomy): domain Eukaryota; kingdom Metazoa; phylum Arthropoda; class Insecta; order Diptera; family Chironomidae; genus Chironomus; species Chironomus tentans. Next base: position 14,619,070 of record OY754303.1, read on the forward strand.
TGAGAAGTTCTAGCATGATTTTAGTAGGGAACTAAGCAATAGAGTTTGTTTTAGCTAGTACTATCTGAATTGGTACACGGTAAAATGCTGTTCATACACCTTAGGGTATACTCCAACTATCATCAGTCATTTTTGGGGGTATGGGTAAGGGTATACCCTGAGTCATACCCCCAAAAATGACCCCTGAGCTACTCTGACACAAATATATAAGGGCTTTTATCCTAGTGCCATGTCTTGCCTTCAAATTTAGTTTTTTTGCCAGGATGATACTGAATCAATGCTATGCCAATAAATCCATGTCAGCTTCTAACCAGCACCATGCTAATATGTCCCTTCCAATAGTAAACAAAATAAAACCTTTAAGAATAGCCATCACCAACATATTGCAGCATTTTTGCTTAGATCCTCAATATTTTTCTCATGATTCAACAAAATACCCTTCAAATTAATTGAAAATTTATCAGATTCATAAAGTTTGTCCAATAGTTTTCAACCATAAAGGATATAAATATCCAATACAAAATAAATTGGATAGATATCATCAGCAACAATGTCCCCATATTCCATCACAAAACTTTCATTCTCATTTTTCATTTCAATCAATCTTAATTCGACAAGAAAAATATCTTCATCTGTTCTTTCTTTCATTGTAGTTGACGAATGTGATAGATTGTGGATTGTCGATAGTGGCTTGTCAGATTTACTCGGTCAAACGAAAAAGTTTCAAAATCCCTCAGTTTTCATCTTTGACTTGACAACTTCAAAATTAATAAGAAGATTTGAGATTCCCAAAAATCAAAAGAAAGCTGACTCGTTCTTTGTCAATGTCGTAAGTTTATTCACATAAGCAATATTATAGCTTGCGACGTCGTTATAATGCATGAAAGTTCAAAGTTTTGTTGTCGCTTGTAACCAGCACACAACAAAAATTCCCTAATTGCATTTCAATCAAGCTAAAGTTTCTCTTTTATCCATACACAAACTTTTGTTCTATTGTATTCTATTCTAGTACGTTGACGTGCAACACACAAAATGCGATGAAACTTTCGCCTATATAGCCGATATTTATGGCTATGGTATTATCGTTTACGATTATCAAAGTGATAAGTCGTGGCGTGTCAATCATAACTACTTTTCGTTCGATCCATTACAAGGAGATTTGAACGTAGCCGATGTTAATTTTCAATGGCATGATGGTGTATTTGGAATGGCTTTAGGTGATGTTAGGAATGAACATGGGTGAGTAGACGAGAGAGAAAGTTTGAACAAGAGTGCATCTCCGGATTTCAAACTATATTGAACTTTTGTTCGTTGCTCCTTTTTTGTTATAAATCGTATTGCCTGATATTTTCAAATAGAATGTAGGATTGAGTTGAGGTGTCTGACAAGCAGACCACAGTAAATACTGGGATTTATTGAGATTGTTATGAAAGATTGAAATGAATTAAATTAGATTTTGGCAGGTTCATCGAAAATATCATTGAATTTTAAACAGATTTTGAAGTTTAAATTTTAACGAATTTTTGGAGTTTAAATTGTAACGAATTTTCGGTGTTTAAATTTTAACGGACTTTTGGATTTTAAATTTCAACGGACTTTTTGATTTTAAATTTAAACGAATTTTTGGAGTTTAAATTTGTGATCAATTTTAAAACCTCAATCCCATCAAAAAATTACTTTCATGCTTCAACTCCAATTTCAAACGTAATACTTTAATACTAGTAATATCTCACACTATTTATTTGCTATTCATTTTCACATTTTCCATCCATCCAGTGATCGAACAATCTACTTTCATGCGCTCGTCTCAACAAACGAGTTTTCAGTCGAGAATTCTGTTTTAAAAAATGAAAGTTTCTCTACAAGTCCAGCATCATATCATTCATTTAATTTGCTCGGGAGTCGTGGCACCAAGACTCAATCGTCTGCAGAAGTTTACGATGAGATAACAAATGTTATTTTCTACACACAAATTAATCTCAATGCAATTGGATGTTGGAACACGAAAAAAGCATTTACGATAGAGAATCAGGGAATTGTGGCGCGGGACGATGAAACGATGATCTTTCCGAATGACCTGAGGATTGATGGCAATGGAAATTTGCTTGCGCTTATAAATCGCATGCCAGTTTTTATGTTCAGTAATTTAAAGTCAGATGAATACAACTATCGGATAATGATGGGAAAAACGAGTGAAATAATCAAAGGAACACCATGCGAGGCGTAAATTGCACTTCAGCTGTTTTAAACCTTACAAATCTCATTATATTTTTACAGTGTTTAAATTTTCAATGAAGTACTTTTCAACATCACACTTCATTCTTTTTGAATGAATAAATATTATGTATGCATGCGAATTCACACTTTCAAAGCATTTTTATACTGTCAAGGAGCGGAAAATATTTCTTTCATGCCATCATTTGAATACATTCTGATGAATAAATGCTGCAACCTATTGCAATTTTATGACGTGAGAAAAAAAAAATTCATTACTAAAATATTCCATGAAAAATTCTATTTAATGTCATGAATTCATAAAAAGATGCTCGCGTTTGTTCCTTTTCTTTTTACTGTCTCATGTCTGTTTGATTTTAATATAACGAGAAGAAATGGTTAGCATGTTTATTGCTGAATATTGCTTTGTTTTGCTGTCATTTTGAGACTTTATATAGAATTTTCGATATTATTTCTAATTTTTGTCAACTTTTGCTTATTTAAACAAGTTTTTGCTACTTTTTTCTGTGATATGCAATATATTTCAGAGAAAACTTTCGTCCGCCATTTTGAAATTCTTACTTGAAAATTCAAATCCTAAAAATCCGTTAAAATTTTCTATTCCTTAAAAGTTCATCTATTAAGGCAATTTTTATGCCTATCCAACTTCATTTACATTTCTCTTTCCTCTTTTCCTTGAACTCACTTAGCATACACACGACAGCTAAAAGTTAATGCATGAAAATCTGCAAATGGTTTCCATAAAGTGATAAATTTAATTCAATTTGATGACTGTTTTGCGTATCTTTTGCCTCTCTCTCACATTTTTCCTTTCTGTTTCATACAGCATGATATTCAGGTCGTTGAAGAAGTAGAGAGTGTGAAATGACACAGTGGAAAAAATGGAAGTAATGTGAATTGCTTTTTATTTCGTTATATGTGTACATTTTGTGAATGTGGTAACCATAAAAATGACGATGGTAAATGCCTTTTTATGAAAATTTAAAACTCTACTGCGTACATTTCAAGCTTCGAATAAGAAATGGCATTATGCTTGCCATTCAAAAAGGGATCGTGAGGGGGGAGAGTGAAGATGGGAGTGGAAGGAAAGAATAGCAACATCAACAAAAGTTGAAATTGAAGAACTAGCATGGAAGACAGGGAAGGTTGGTGACTGAGACGTATTTTTTGTGTCATAACTTTGCAGCAAAATTTAACGAACTTTTAGATTTTGAATTTTACAGAATAAACATAGTTGTTACCCCTCAATGACAAAGCTTTAATTCCAATTGTTTACAAACTTCTCCAACTCATTTCAGCCATTAAAAAAGCAACATTCTTAATACCCATTAAGTTCCTCAAACAATAGCATCTCCAGTAATTGATCCAAAGTCATCTAATCCCCCCCAAACACTATCACTTAACCCAATAAAACTCAATAATCCAAAGTGACCATGAAATTCCATTTCTTTTACAAAAGAATCTTTTAAATTGTCATAAATAACGTTAGTAGAAGTTGGTTTTTGGATAAAAAGGCACTTGAAAATGCTATATCATATTAAGCTCATCCAACCAGTCACTGTCTCTCTCATGCATACTATAAAAATTGCGTATCATTGCGATTATGGTGAATTTATTGTGAAAATAATATTTATCCCGCAATAAAAAAAACGAGAAGGAAAAAGAAAATTTAAGGGCAAATAGAGGAACTCTTTAGCTTTTCTTTCTTATGTATGTATGGTAAATGGATGTATTCATATATGTCGCACATTTTGCTGCTAGATCTTTAACATTGGAGATATCTTACATTCGCCTCAATAATATCTTCTTGATGTCACCCCGAAAAGCAATAAATAATGTAACAGTTGTACGGAGGCAGTTAAACATTAAACTATGGTAGAATATTATAAAGTACGATAGAAAGGGGAGCAGAAATTTCGTGGAAGGGTTTAGAATTTTTTTCTGTCTCTTCTTTTAAGGATGCCATGCGGAAGGAAGAATATTATGTCTTTTCCTTTTTGAGAAGTTATTTTTGGAAGATTTAATAAGCTTGGAGATCCAAAATATAATAGAAAAAGAATATTGCGTAGATTTCTCGTGGAACTGACGAAACCTTAATTTGGTTTTGTTAAAAATGGAACTATTTGTTGGAATTTAAGTTTTAAAGTTGATTAGTTCATCTTTTGCCACTTTTTTAAAGGCAATAAGGCTAAATTTTGTATTAATTTAACTGATTAAATGCTTTTAAATCAAAATTTACTTTTTGAAGTGGAAAAAAATTAGCAAGAATCAGTGACGTTGGATTAAAACTATTTTTTCTACATAAACTTAGTGCTAAAACTAGTTCATTAGCTAGTTTTGCTCATTTAATAGACAAATCCCAAACAAGATGCAGCTACAGCGCTTCCAACGTACACAAACATGCAAACACTTCCATACTTTGTCCATTTTTTATTGAGAAATGAAATTTAGGGGTTTCATTTCCATCTGTGTATTTCAAAATGAAATAATAAACCCAATAATTGTACTACTTAGGCAGATATCCTCTCATCGGAACAAATATGAATGAGAACATTTCGTATGGGAAAATTTAAAGATGTTTTCTATTGCTTCTCTCATACCAAAGAGCATTCATTTCAAAAGGATAAAGTAAATTTCCTGGAAATTATTTATATTGAACGAAACGGATATGAAGGAAAATGAGGAAATGACTTTATCGCACTCGTTTGTTCCTTACTCATTTTCTTTGTGCCAAACATTCTTACTGCATTAAAAAATTTTTTTTGTGCTCTAATTTCCTCATTTTCAAGATACTCTCGAATCCAATACTTTAATGCAAAGGATTCACTTCCTCCCTTTTCTTGTGGATACTTTTTATGTCTATGAAGCACAGAACTTATTATCTTATTACAAATTAATGATTATTAATCACTGAAGAAGGAGAAAAAATGAGGAAATAAGAATAAGATGAATGAGGATGAACTTTATTAATGTGTATTCGATCTATCTAACATGGACTATGTGGAAGTGGACTCGATATTTGAAGCAACAGCTTTTGAGGCTTAAACAAAGGATTTTGGAATTTTATTATATGACCATATGCCAAACTAAATCTAATTCAAACTAAACTAAACTTATTCGTGACAAAGCTATGGATACTCCTACCAACAGACAGGGTCTGAGTCAGAACGTTTAGACATTCCAGACTCGAAGAATTTGGATTTTGTCTCGGTATCATACCGTTTGAATCAGCTGACAGTTTGCTGTTGCATTACTTGGTTGAGTTATGATATTATTCAATATCTATGGTCTGAGGCCATTTACCTTACATATCCTACCCTGTGTAGGATACCCCACCAATCCTACCCCTAACTTCCATCTTGGGTAATCTAGGTCGAGTACCCCGCATAGCCCGTGAAATTGGCTCCTGGAGTTGGTTGCTTAGTATAAAGGCTTAAGGTATTGCCGAGGCATCTAAGTAAACAACGTTGATTTTAGTCTGTATGAAAGACATTGAGAAGTAGCTTAAAATGTCCTCAAAACGTGATTCCGACAGACGAAATTTGAATTTTTCTTAATTATTCCAAAAGTAGCATAAGAATCCATGACCACAAATGTCACACAACATTTATTCAAATACCAAATGAAAAATTAAGCCTACGCAGTGAAAATTACTTCCAAATCCAATTTCATTACAACAATTTTCTCATTTTCTGCTTCATTTGTCAAACAAAATCCAATTTCACTATCCATAATCAACAAAACAAATCATGCACGTTCCATTGATTAAATTTTCCTCCAAATATCTCTTCAACTAGCTCAACAGACATAATTAATAAAAATTCAAGAAGCAACATCATTAATTTCAGATACATTTTTCTCTCCCTCATTTTTATGCGATGATGAATTTTTATACATTAACATGATAATAATCAATAAGGAATTAATTCCGCTCTATTTCTGAATCAATGGGGAATTATCTCCTTCAAAGTAATCGAATCAAAACATTTCAATTCGTATAGAATTATCTTGTTTCTAATCTGGGGTCGTTCATAAATGACGTCGAGCTAAAATGTGATTTTTGGAACCTCTCTTCATACCCTCTCGATTGAAGGTTGTTCTTTAATAGGGTTTTGAGAAAAACCACTAAATTCTCCCCCCCCCCCCCAAACAAAAATTTGAAAATTCTCTGTCCACGTCCTTGTCTCTTCCATTTTATAATTTTACAAATCAACCCCCCCACCCTTCCTCGTAATACTAGACGCCATATGTGAACAAGAAATAGAAACAAGACGAAGAAGCAATAAAAAAATCAAAATTGATTAATATTTCATCGCATGGACATGACTTGATGGAAAAAAAGCAAGAACAATAAAAGAATATAAATCGTTAACATATTTATGGAAACAGAAAGAAAAACAAATCAATGATTTACAGCCCCGAATGTACTTAATATTCCATCATCATCAACGACATAATGATTGACCTGCTCAGCATTCACAAAAAAATAAACAGAGATTTTTTTCTTTGCGGCATTCGACGTGCAAAAAAATGTGAAGATGAGGATGAAAAAAAAAGTATTTTTGATGAGGTCTATGCTGTATAATATGAGCGATATAAAAACGATTTGATATCCAATTGTGAACATTTCTGGTACTGGTGCTCATTAACATTCCCAAGTCGAACTTTTTGTGCCTTGTTTGTCGCAGTTTCATAACAAACATATGAATAATGCACGCACGCACATTTGTAGAGGTTTCGAGTGTTTTTTAGAAAGGAAAAATAGTTTTTTTGAGTGTTTTGTTGGTTTGGAGATCGATAAAAATAAGTTTGAAGTGAATTTTGAATAAAGTTGGTTTAGAGGTGTAGATATTACTTTTTGGGGGTCCTTGATTTAAAAACTGATTGGTTGAAGAAAAATCCTGTTCAAACATTACACTCATAGAAAAGATTTAAAAAACTTTATTAAATTTGTATGAAGAGATTTAAAAACATTTTTTAAACTGGGCTCTTAATAACTTTTTTTAAATTTTTAAAAATATTTTTTAAATTTTCAAATTATTTTGAGCCGTTAAAAAAATAATAATATTTTGAAAAAAATTGCTCAGAGTGAGGATCGAACCAGTGACCTCTTGGTTGGTAGCCCAGTACTCTAACCACTAGGCCACCGAAGCATGTTAATATATATGACAATTTGTCAGTATATATTGAAAAAATTTAAAAATCAGGTTTTTAAATTTTAAAAACAAAATTTTAAACTTTAAAAATATTTTTTAAATTTTAAAAATATTTTTTAAAGTGACTTCTAAAAATTTTTTAAAAACGGTTTATTAAATTTTTTTTATAAGTGTAGGTAAATATGTGGCTACAGAGCGTACTTGCGGTTATTCTGAGCGCAGGACGCTGTCTGAGTGTTATAGGATCAAGATGAGGACTCAATTTTCATCGAATGTTAAGTAATATGCTTGAAATCCAATGATATTAATTTTTGGAATTGAAATTTTAATGAAACTGATGTTTTATAAGTTAACGGACTTTTGAAATTCAAATCTTTTGCGTCTTTAAATTGATGCAAACTTTCGCATCACTTATTGGTGAAAATTTTTTGTTTACATTAAGTTTGATTTTAGAAATCACTCAATTGTTACAAATTAAAGAAGAATTAATAGAAGAAATCGAGAGATACTAACAAAGAATAATAAGAAGAACACTCACCAATTGAAAGCAAAGCCCAAATTATTTGAAAGTTTTCAGAAAATTCACAAAGTTCTTCAAAGAAATATTTTTAAAATTAAAATTGATTACTGTGATTGAAAATTTAATGATTTCAAACGTAAAACAATTGAAATTTGATTATGTTGTGAATAATTATTGACATTGAGAAACATATCCTTCAAGGCATTACAGAACACAACACAACAACCAAATCTGAAAACCTTGAAAATTCTCACTTTGAAACATTAGAAATTACAGCGATAACTTCTTATTAAATCCAAAACAAAAATTTCTCGCCCCAAAGAATCCCTACAAAACTCGAGTTCAGGCACTTACGAAGTAAAAACTTCTCATGTTAGATACGGAATATTGAATGAATGAAGGAGAGAAGAGAAATATGAAATTATTACATGCTGAAACTTTTCTTTTTATTTCCATTTCGATTCTTTCTGTCTTGTACATATTCAGAAATTTTGGGAGGAGGGAATACAAAAAACACACAACAAAATATACGAAAAAAAAGTTGAACATGAAAGATATAAATGAAGCCATCAAAGTGAAGAGGAGACGAGGAAAAAAATACTCAATTCAATGTTATTCTTGAAAAAGCCAAACAAACAAACACGAATGAGGATAAAAAAAAGTTTTTCACATTTTCTTTATTTTCCTCTTTTTATGTGTTCATGAGCTGTATAAACTCTCCATGAAATGAGCATACGAAACATTTAGAGACATAGAGCAAAAAGATGAAGCATATGGAACTGATGTCGGAATGCAGCAGGAAAAAAACTTTTAACTTTAGAGCTTTAAGATAAATATTTTAAATGAGCATCCTTTGAATAAATTTTTCTCGGATTTTTATTGGACGTCGTCAGATTTTTTTGGGGTATTTATTATTTAAAAAAAGCTGTTGTTGTGGATAGCTCATATTGTGAGATAGCTCATGGAAGTAGGTAGGAGGTCTGATCATCATGATGCTCACGCTAGAAATTGCTATAAAGGATCATGATCTATAAAGAATATTCAAGAACTGTGACCAATAAAATTTCTTAGTAAACATGCAAAAATTGGAAATTTGTCTGTCTGTCATTTGAAATTTGAAACCCCTTTTTCGAAAAATCAAAAACTTCAAAACTCATGATTGCATGAATATTTGAAGAACTTACTGAATAATTAGTTGTTTGTAATGGTAACAAAGCAAAATGCTTGATGTTATTGATCACACTTTAAAAATAAAGAAAAAAATCTAACGGTTTTTGAAATTTTGAAATTTCGAATGTGTGGGTTCAGGGGGAAAACTATTTTGTGGAAAAAAAGTCATTTTCCACAAGAATTTTTTTCCTTTAACCACATTTTGTGCAATAATTTTGAATCTTTGGTTGGTGTCAAATTATGGTTCTGCTCAAGATAGGAACAAAAGTTTGAACTTAAATGTCTTCTAGAAAATTTTCACCACGTAGTTTTCCCCCTGTGCATATTGTTACACCTTTAGATGTATGGAAGGTGGTCTGTCGAAATTGAATTTCCCCATTGGGGGTTCAGAGTTCACAAAATCGTATCAACTTACTTAGCCACTTCAGTACCTAAATTCACTCCTAAACACTCGAAGCATTTGGATCATAAAAAATCTGATAAAAACTTTCCAAGGAAAGAGCATTCAACAAATAACACAACGTATGAACTACTCAAATACGGAACTAGATTAGTTCTTTTGAATGCTGATACTCAACTTTCTATGTACAATTGAAAAAGTTCATTTTTTTGCGTGCAGAATGTGGAAATGAAAAGCAGAATGCGAGTGGTAATTCTAATTGATGCTCATGTATGAATGCAGTTTTTTTCTCAGTAAGTTTACATAGTGGATGAATGCAGAAAGGCATGGGGTTAGTAAGGGCTTTTAATATGCGCATTTTCAATGAACTTTTGTTCTGATTTTTCAGAGCTTGAATTTTCATGACTTTAAATTGCAAAATTTTACAAATGCCTATAAAGCTGCATAATCTAAGGTTAATGGGTCAATTCCTTTAACGATGGATTGCGGGAATAATTTTTGAATGGTCATTGTAATAAAATAAAATTGCTGATGGAATTGTGTCAATATTCATACCAAGTCTATAGCTCTTACCACTGAATAAATTTACTGAATGCTTTCCACATAGAATCAATCGAATAAATTTGTTAGCATAAAGTAAATTCTTCGTATCCGATCGATAACAATTTAAAGCTCTTATTCTGCTTAACCTACTTCAACCGAGAATGAGAATCATTCAAGTTGAAAAATTCACAATATTATCCAATTTAAATCATTCATTTTCTTCTTGAAAATTAATTTTCTCAAAGTAACATCAAAGGAAAGTGGAAATAGCTGGAAATAGAAGAAAAGTGGGTCGTTCGTAAATGACGTCTATAAAAAGTAGGATTTTAGACTACGCTCTAATATAAAGGAGCGTAGCCAAGAGGTGGTGGGTGGTGTTTTCCATTGAATTCAAGTTACCCTCCTCGAAAAATTTCTGGCTTCACCCCTGATGCTATATGCTAGCGTCATCCTAGGGATACCTTGTGTACTACTAAGTCATATCACTAGATCACTCCTGGGGTAGTGCATACCCTAGAACATACCGAATAACTGAATCCAAACCCCCTCCCCTCTAAAAAATGGACGTCAATTCCAAACGACCCCTCTGAAGAATAAGCAGTAAGGATTGTATTCACAAAACCGGAATGTTATTTAACATCTCATAAAATATTCATAATTAACCATTTAATTTCAGCTCATAGAGCCGGTAATTTATGTAATTTTCATTTTATTGAAATTCAAGAGTGGAATTAAAGCATTATAGGATCAATTAGATGATGAACAAAAGGAATGTTTTTGTGGCTGAGTTTAATCCCTTTTTACATATTCATTGAATCAAAATGAAAGGAATGAAAATCCTTCCAACGAGCACTGCATAATTGATAATCAGAAGAATTTTCATTACCATTTTCAGTGTATTCAGTCAACCTTCCTCATGCTCTATTTCTGTTCTCTGTCTCGGCTCTTAAGTAAGTATATTTCATTGCCTCTTATTAATTATGCATGAATTAAGCGTCTGAGTGGAGAGAAGTAGAACATTACAATATCCCAATCAATTATGCAAAATAAATAAATTAAGTAAGTAAAATGATTGGCCTCAAATATTTCTCTGTACGTTTTTTATTTCTGTTTTGAGTAGGGGAACTAACTGGCTATAAATTACATTATCGAAAGTGAGAAAAAATCAAAGGGGATTTCTTTTGACGCGTTTTAAATGAATTTTTGTATCGTTTTTGGTTTAACGGTTTTTGAAAATTCAAATTTTTAGGTTTTTGCGTCAATTTTGGTTTAACGGTTTTTGGGAATTCAAATTTTTAATTTTCCACGTGTTTTAATTTTTTCACACCTCGAAAAGTTTTTATAAGTTTTTCACAATTTTAAAGCACTTTTTAGCATAGTTTTTTTTGCAAAATGTCTTCAAAAAAGTGGCAGAACTATATCTGAATTAGCTGGAACACCAAAAACTCAATTATTCTTCAACAAAACTCAATTTTTTTCTCAGTTTGACATCAAACCTAACCTCAATCATGCAAAAATATTCTAGAATCCCATCATCAGAAAACAAATTCTAATCCTTAAACCATCGATCATTTATATTCCCTAATTTTTGTTATGTTATCTAACTGCTTATTCAAATTGCCTCTCTGTCACTTTATTTCCCTTGCTTGCATATAAAATTTATACAGTACATGAATTTATTTTTAGAGGGTGAAATTTTTTTTCTATAAAAAACAAAATAAAAAAATAAAAATTGGTCAAACGAAAACCGAGCGAGGACATCCTTCTCATTCACTGAACTGTATTTGTATATTTAAAAAGTAAATCCAATTTCAAAAAACACGATGTATAGATCACACCACAAACTTCCACGTGGCGAGCTACGCTCGCCAACGGCAATAACCTATCCAAAGGCGAGCTACGCTCGCCGGTTGATATCGATCCAAAGGCGAGCTACGCTCGCCAGTTGATACCGATCCAAAGGCGAGCTACGCTCGCCAGTTGATATAGATCCCAAGGCGAGCCGTAGTTTATGACACAAAGTATTCTATAAATTTTTTATCACTTCACCGTAAATTATTCCCGTACTGTACATACGGCTTGGGAAAATTTTCACGCCTTCACTCCGCTTCGCTACGTTCAGGACGTAAAAATTTGTGAGCTTCGCTCAACCTAGTCCGAACTGCGTTCGAACTATTTATATTCGAGCTTCGCTCGAATTTTTGTGATTAAACTCTAAAGTTTTTTTGTATATTCGAAGTCTCGTTCGAACTCCGCTAGTATGATTGTTTATAGATCACAGGGGTTGTCGGATCTCGCTTCGCTCGTCCGACTGTTTATAGATTACAGTATAAAAAAATAAAATTTTCTCACATATCCTCAGTCTTCTAAGGGCTTGGGAAAATTTTTTTTTTCGGACTTCGTCCGAACTATTACATTCGAGCTCCGTTCGAATTTTTTATTCGTCCGACTGTTTATAGATCACAGGGGTTGTCGAATCTCGCTCCGCTCGTTCGACTGTTTATAGATCACAGGGGTTGTCGAATCTCGCTCCGCTCGTTCGACTGTTTATAGATCACAGGGGTTGTCGAATCTCGCTCCGCTCGTTCGACTGTTTATAGATCACAGGGGTTGTCGAATCTCGCTCCGCTCGTTCGACTGTTTATAGATCACAGGGGTTGTCGAATCTCGCTCCGCTCGTTCGACTGTTTATAGATCACAGGGGTTGTCGAATCTCGCATAATTTTCATATACCAGGGAGGGGGGGGATTTTCCAATTTTTTGAATTTTTTTCAGTCGAAATTTTCAAAAATCATAGCAACCTTTGAATTTCACATTTTGTATGGAAAAGAAGGTTTTTTGCTTTTTCAGAAGCAACGGCTATTCCTACCATGCCCAAAATCTAATCAGTTCTTCTGTAGGGCGGCACGGATCGATTGCAAAAAAACTAGAAGTTTCAACGATGTCTCGTTTTGGATATGTCTTGCTGATTAACATGTTTGCTTGTTTGCTTGCTTACAGAAAGTGTATTTTGCGATTTTCTCGACAATGCCTCAACTAATTTCAATTCCGTTTTTTGAACATGATGTAGAATTTCAGGCACAAACTTTTCTGCATAGAACATTTTTGGGTGTTTTACCTCTCTTTCTCACAAAATACGAAAAACTGATTTCTTAATCTGAGCAAAATTATTAATTATTAATTTACGTGGGAGCTTAAAATAAAGATCTTATTATGATAGATTTTATGTCAAAAACTTAATTTAACTTGATTAAATCCTTATATGGAAATTTAATTTTGAAATTAGCTCAAAAATGACATTTTTTTCGAATTTTCAACTTTGGGACCCCCATAGACCCCCTTCAAGTCAACTAAAAAATTCCAGCCAATTCCAGATTTTCCAAATCTCAAAGTGTAATGTCGCATTTTTTCTCATTTTAAATCATAGTAGCATACAGTGTATAGTATACTAGGGTTTATTTTTCGGTTAACCTAGTTCGGACTACGTCCGAACTATTTCTTACTTACATGGATCACAGTAGAGTCGAGCTTGAGCTACGCTCGCTCGACTTGTTAAGAATTACAGTTTTTACATGGATCACAGTAGAGTCGAGCTTGAGCTACGCTCGCTCGACTTGTTTAGAATTACAGTTTTTACATGGATCACAGTAGAGTCGAGCTTGAGCTACGCTCGCTCGACTTGTTAAGAATTACAGTTTTTACATGGATCACAGTAGAGTCGAGCTTGAGCTACGCTCGCTCGACTTGTTTAGAATTACAGTTTTTACATGGATCACAGTAGAGTCGAGCTTGAGCTACGCTCGCTCGACTTGTTAAGAATCACAGTTTTACATGGATCACAGTAGAGTCGAGCTTGAGCTACGCTCGCTCGACTTGTTAAGAATTACAGTTTTTACATGGATCACAGTAGAGTCGAGCTTGAGCTACGCTCGCTCGACTTGTTAAGAATTACAGTTTTTACATGGATCACAGTAGAGTCGAGCTTGAGCTACGCTCGCTCGACTTGTTTAGAATTACAGTTTTTACATGGATCACAGTAGAGTCGAGCTTGAGCTACGCTCGCTCGACTTGTTAAGAATCACAGTTTTACATGGATCACAGTAGAGTCGAGCTTGAGCTACGCTCGCTCGACTTGTTAAGAATTACAGTTTTTACATGGATCACAGTAGAGTCGAGCTTGAGCTACGCTCGCTCGACTTGTTTAGAATCACAGTTTTACATGGATCACAGTAGAGTCGAGCTTGAGCTACGCTCGCTCGACTTGTTAAGAATTACAGTTTTTACATGGATCACAGTAGAGTCGAGCTTGAGCTACGCTCGCTCGACTTGTTAAGATTTACAGTTTTTACATAGATCACAGTAGAGTCGAGCTTGAGCTACGCTCGCTCGACTTGTTTAGAATCACAGTTTTACATGGATCACAGTAGAGTCGAGCTTGAGCTACGCTCGCTCGACTTGTTAAGATTTACAGTTTTTACATGGATCACAGTAGAGTCGAGCTTGAGCTACGCTCGCTCGACTTGTTAAGAATTACAGTTTTTACATGGATCACAGTAGAGTCGAGCTTGAGCTACGCTTGCTCGACTTGTTTAGAATTACAGTTTTTACATGGATCACAGTAGAGTCGAGCTTGAGCTACGCTCGCTCGACTTGTTAAGAATTACAGTTTTTACATAGATCACAGTAGAGTCGAGCTTGAGCTACGCTCGCTCGACTTGTTTAGAATCACAGTTTTTACATGGATCACAGTAGAGTCGAGCTTGAGCTACGCTCGCTCGACTTGTTAAGAATTACAGTTTTTACACGGATCACAGTAGAGTCGAGCTTGAGCTACGCTCGCTCGACTTGTTAAGGATTACAGTTTTTATATGGATCACAGTAGAGTCGAGCTTGAGCTACGCTCGCTCGACTTGTTTAGAATCACAGTTTTTACATGGATCACAGTAGAGTCGAGCTTGAGCTACGCTCGCTCGACTTGTTTAGAATCACAGTTTTTACATGGATCAGAGTAGAGTCGAGCTTGAGCTACGCTCGCTCGACTTGCTTAGAATCACAGTTTTTACATGGATCAGAGTAGAGTCGAGCTTGAGCTACGCTCGCTCGACTTGTTTAGAATTACAGTTTTTACATGGATCACAGTAGAGTCGAGCTTGAGCTACGCTCGCTCGACTTGTTAAGAATCACAGTTTTACATGGATCACAGTAGAGTCGAGCTTGAGCTACGCTCGCTCGACTTGTTAAGAATTACAGTTTTTACACGGATCACAGTAGAGTCGAGCTTGAGCTACGCTCGCTCGACTTGTTAAGGATTACAGTTTTTATACGGATCACAGTAGAGTCGAGCTTGAGCTACGCTCGCTCGACTTGTTTAGAATCACAGTTTTTACATGGATCAGAGTAGAGTCGAGCTTGAGCTACGCTCGCCCGACTTGTTAAGAATTACAGTTTTTACATGGATCACCGTAGAGTCGAGCTTGAGCTACGCTCGCTCGACTTGTTAAGAATTACAGTTTTTACATGGATCACAGTAGAGTCGAGCTTGAGCTACGCTCGCTCGACTTGCTAAGAATTACAGTTTTTACATGGATCACAGTAGAGTCGAGCTTGAGCTACGCTCGCTCGACTTATTAAGAATTACAGTTTTTACATGGATCACAGTAGAGTCGAGCTTGAGCTACGCTCGCTCGACTTGTTAAGAATTACAGTTTTTACATGGATCACAGTAGAGTCGAGCTTGAGCTACGCTCGCTCGACTTGTTAAGGATTACAGTTTTTATACGGATCACAGTAGAGTCGAGCTTGAGCTACGCTCGCTCGACTTGTTTAGAATCACAGTTTTACATGAATCACAGTAGAGTCGAGCTTGAGCTACGCTCGCTCGACTTGTTAAGGATTACAGTTTTTATACGGATCACAGTAGAGTCGAGCTTGAGCTACGCTCGCTCGACTTGTTAAGAATTACAGTTTTTACACGGATCACAGTAGAGTCGAGCTTGAGCTACGCTCGCTCGACTTGTTTAGAATCACAGTTTTACATGGATCACAGTAGAGTCGAGCTTGAGCTACGCTCGCTCGACTTGTTTAGAATCACAGTTTTACATGGATAACAGTAGAGTCGAGCTTGAGCTACGCTCGCTCGACTTGTTAAGAATTACAGTTTTTACACGGATCACAGTAGAGTCGAGCTTGAGCTACGCTCGCTCGACTTGTTAAGGATTACAGTTTTTATACGGATCACAGTAGAGTCGAGCTTGAGCTACGCTCGCTCGACTTGTTTAGAATCACAGTTTTACATGGATCACAGTAGAGTCGAGCTTGAGCTACGCTCGCTCGACTTGTTAAGAATTACAGTTTTTACATGGATCACAGTAGAGTCGAGCTTGAGCTACGCTCGCTTTTAAAATTCAAATTTTCTAACGGTCAAAATATATTTGAAAATTTTCCGTGTTTTTAATGCACTTGAAAATCATTAGTTATAGAATTATTAACAATTTTTGCGGTGAATTTTCATACATTAAAATGGTTTGTCATTTAACGGTTTTTAAAAATTCAAAATTTCTAACGGTCAAAATATATTTGAACATTTCCCGCATTTTTAATGAACTTAATGAATGTACTTAATGAACTATTATTATTATAATTAACAATTTTTGAGGTAAATTTTCATATAATAAAATGGTTTGCCATTTAACGACTTTTCAAAATTCAAATTTTTTAACGGTCAAAATATTTGAAAATTTTCCCACCAAAATATGTTTCAATCATCTACAGCCTCTAAGTCCAATAAAAACGAGATTCAGTAATGATCTATAGCCTCTATGTCCAGAAAAACAAGATCCAGTAAACATCTACAGCCTTTATGTCTAATTAAACAAGATCCAGTAAACATTTACAGCCTCTATGACCAATAAAATATGATCCAGTAAACATCTACAGCCTCTATGTCCAGTAAAAATATGATCCAGTAAACATCTAAAGCCTCTATGTCCAGTAAAAATATGATCCAGTAAACATCTACAGCCTCTAAGTCCAATAAAAATATGATCCAGTAAACATCTACAGCCTTTATTTCTAATAAAAATAAGATCCAATAAACATCTACAGCCTCTATGTCCAATAAAAATAAGATCCAGTAATGATCTACAGCCTCTATGTCCAATTAAACAAGATCCAGTAAACATCTACAGTCTTTATGTCCAATAAAAATAAGATCCAGTGATGATCTACAGCCTCTATGTCCAGTAAAACGAGATCCAGTAAACATCTACAGCCTTTATGTCTAATTAAACAAGATCCAGTAAACATTTACAGTCTTTATGTCCAATAAAAATAAGATCCAGTGATGATCTACAGCCTCTATGTCCAGTAAAACGAGATCCAGTAAACATCTACAGCCTCTATGTCCAGTAAAAATATGATCCAGTAAACATCTACAGCCTCAATGTCCAGTAAAAATATGATCCAGTAAACATCTACAGCCTCCATGTTCAATAAAATAAGATCCAGTAATGATCTACAGCCTCTATGTCCAATAAAAATAAGATCCAGTAATGATCTACAGCCTCTATGTCCAATTAAACAAGATCCAGTAAACATCTACAGCCTATATGTCCAGTAAAATGAGATCCAGTAAACATCTACAGCCTCTATGTCCAATAAAAATAAGATCCAGTAATGATCTACAGCCTCTATGTCCAATTAAACAAGATCCAGTAAACATCTACAGCCTATATGTCCAGTAAAACGAGATCCAGTAAACATTTACAGCCTCTATGACCAATAAAATATGATCCAGTAAACATCTACAGCCTCTATGTCCAGTAAAAATATGATCCAGTAAACATCTACAGCCTCAATGTCCAGTAAAAATATGATCCAGTAAACATCTACAACCTCTATGTTCAATAAAATAAGATCCAGTCATGATCTACAGCCTCTATGTCCAATAAAAATAAGATCCAGTAATGATCTACAGCTTCTAAGTCCAGTAAAACGAGATCCAGTAAACATCTACAGCCTCTATATTCATTCAAATATTTTTAAGTGAAATTCACGTTACGTAATTTTACGTAACGTAAGGATTTTACGTAACGTAAACAAAAGTGTTATAATTTTTATAACAATCTTTTTCATGCTGTAACTTTTCACAGGAACCTCTAAAGTACCAACATAGCGGATATTAAATGTAGATCCTGAGTTGATCTTTCATTTTATACCTATTTCAAGGCTTGAAATGTTAATTCCAGTGCGGAATCAAAAAAGACGCAACTGTCATAAAAAATCATGTTTTTTGCATTTTTCGGTCACTAAATGGACATAAAGTTCGGATATTATTTAGCACAAAATGGTTTTAAGGTACGGTCTATCGAATCAGATACAAGAAACTGTATAAAAGTCACCGCATAAAAAATTTTCCATACAAATTTTTGGTTTTTAACGGTTTTTTGCGTCTAGTTCCAACGCAACGGAACTGACTGGAACCAAACATACCTCAGGTAATAGATATTTTCAATACCTGTCATATGAGACCAAAAACGTAAAGATTCATGCTTCCGTTGACTCAAAAAATCAAAATTAGTGAAAATCTCAAAAAAAGTGAATACAATAACTTGCACGCAATGCGTGGAAGTTAATAATCATTTTTTATTTATTCTAGTGTCGGTAGGGGTTTGTTGTCCCCAAAAAAATTTTTATTGTCTTTTTTGGTCTGCTTGTAACAACAGAGAACACAGCAACAGCTTTTTTGGGTGTTTGTAGTATGCACAGGATGAGAACAATGGATGCGAAATGAAAAGTGTTAACACATGCTATGGGTTCAGTTTTGTTGTGATAAAGATTCCCTTTTTATGAATCTATGGACGTATGAATACAGATGGAGATATGGAGCTGGTTTGTGGTCAATTGGTGAATGGATTGAGCGCATAATTTATGTTTTTGTAGTAAATTTTGAATTCGTAGTTGCAAGCCCCTTGGAAAAAAATTTGTCGTAGTTTCTTACCCCTTTCACTTCAAATTTGTTTTTGTAAATTAAACATACTTAAGCTAACAATTTTGATGCAATTTTAGTTGAGTCTTGACCAAAAAAGTGGCAAGAACCTGGTCTACATTGCTATTCATCTGTAGATTGTGCGAAAAATGAACAAAAAGTGCTACTAAGACAAAATGAAAAATTAAATCCTCAGCAAAAAATAGCATACCCGAAAAAAATATTTGTAAATTCATAGCTGCAAATAAATTCCACTGTCCTTAATCTAGAGACAGAATTTATTGCTTGTAAGTGTGTTATTTTATTTTATTCTTGCTTGAAGGGAGAGATGGAGCATATCCACTGAACTCTTCTTAGAATTACAAAAATAGAAGGGATTTATCAGCTGCTACGTGATGATAAAAAAATTTTTCTATTTCATCTAAAATATTTAGAATTGACATGAGAAAAAAAATTAATCAAAAAATTCTTGAAAGACCCCATCTGATTCAACAAGTTGACTGAAATTGTGAAATGCCGAGAGCCTATCATCAAGATTGAAAATTCTTTCCTTATATTTTGTACAATAATATACAATAAGTATAATAAAATTTAATCTCGAAAAATATGAAATATGTCACTCAACGGCAATCATCAATCTTTGTACTTTCCTTCTTGCTCCTTCTCCACCGAGACAAGCAGTTATAACATTCATGGCATTTTATGGTACATTGAAAAAAAAATTTCCATTCGTGTGCCATTCATCTCATTCATTTGTGTACACACATACCTAAAAAATGAGAAGCTTCATCTTCTCGCTCACTTCGCACATTGTGATGTGAACAATTTTTTCCAATTCGACAATATGTTACAGGAATTGTTGATGGGGATTTCGTTTTTTATGTGGAAGAAGTTTCTCAAGAACGAAAGAAATATATGGGAAAATTCCGATTTGAAATGCTTTTCTCTTCATGGAGGAAAAAATAACACAATCTTTATTGAGTAGAAATAATTCTTTATGTTGAAGAAGTTGCAACTAAAATAATTGAATTTCTCTTCCTCTTATTTCCTTTCTTTTAACGAATGGCGCTTAAAGAACTGGGATTGAAGTTGGAAAGAGGTTGTATTTGGAGCGCAGTTTGATGATGACTAGCTTGGAATTGAAGTAGCTCATTAGTTTTACACCCCTTTTGTAACAGAAAATATAACGGATTATTAAAATTTGAATTTTGAGTGATTTTTCAAATTTTTTTGCAAATTTAATTCGTAGTTTCACACCCCTTCCACTTCGAAAAGTTATTTCAATTTTTATGACATTTTTATTGCCATTTTTTATTGATGTTTGATTGATCCTTACAGTATAAATTGGCAAAAGTCAGATAGCATTCATGCCAATTCTGATAGAACAAGCAATAAAAATTTACAAACAATTTTAAAGCTTTTACAATCCTTTTCCCGCAAAAAGCAATTTTATACATTTTTCTATCCAATCAATCGCCATATCCTTTCCAAAATTACTAAATCAATGAAATCAGTCCCAAAATCAGCATCAAAACTGATCGCAATTCTCTAACATTTTCAAGCTACCAAACTTTTCCATATTTTTCTTTTCGAGCAAAAGAAAAACACACTCATATATCTACTAAGCCACGGTGTCACATAAATTTGCAAAGGTTTCACTTTAAAGGGAAAAATATCTCTCAATGTACATAACAAAAGAAAATTTTCTTCTTTCATTCGCAGTGACTGTTTAAAATATTCTCGTTCTCCTCGACTTTTATTTTTTTTCTCACAATAAAAACACCGAAAAAAAATTGCAACGAGGAAAAAAAGTTCAATATTGAAAAGTTTGTTGTTATTCCTTCAGCACAATTTATTTTTATTTTGATTGTAAATTTTTTAGGATATTATTATTGGGTAGAATGGAAGCGATTTGACTAGTTGGAATTGGCTGTTATAATTTTTATACTTTATACTAAAAGAATTTGGATTGATATTTTTAAAATCCGTTAAATTTTGAATTCAAAAGTTCGTTAAAATTCAAATTCAACAAATTCGTTAAATTTGAATTCAAAAGTTCGTTAAAATTCAAATTCTACAAATCCGTTCAATTTGAATTTAAAAGATCGTTAAAATTCAAATTTTATAAATCCGTTAAAATTGAATTCAAAAGTTCGTTAAAATTCAAATTCTACAAATTCGTTAAATTTGAATTCAAAAGTTCGTTAAAATTCAAATTCTACAAATCCGTTAAATTTGAATTTAAAAAGATCGTTAAAATTCAAATTTTACAAATCCGTTAAATTTGAAATCAAAAGTTTGTTAAGATTCAAATTTTACAAATCCGTTAAATTTGAAATCAAAAGTTTGTTAAGATTCAAATTTTATAAATCTGTTAAATATAAATCCAAAATTTACAAAGCCATTAAATTTAATTTAAAATAAATTAGACGTATTTTACATAAAGAAAATTCAAATTTAGCATAGATCTGCAAACAGCAAATGCGCCTTACTCAGCATCCCACAATCTCCTTCCTACACATATTTTTTCCATCTTATACTAAAAAAATTTATTTAAATAGCATGAAAAAAAATCTTTGAGATGAAAATGAGATTTATTAGATGCAATTTATTGTCGCCCCGTAGCTCGAAGCATTCAATATTTTCACATCCTCAATCGTTCTCCCTCGCTCCGTCTATCCATAATGTTTCTGTTTCAGGTTTCAGTCGGCGACAATTGAAAAAAAATTTCACTATATTATTGAAAAAAGGAGAAAGTTTTTATATTTCTGACAATAATTTTATTTGAGTAGAAATGCAAAAATAAAAAGTTTTTCCTTTTGTGGGGAAGAATTTGCTTTATTGAATGAGAATTGTGAGGCTTTGAATGGTGGATAGTTTTAAACATTATTTGAATGAGATCTTTTATTCGACAAAGGGGTTGTAATGGCTTAAAACTTAATATTATGCAGGCATTTAAAGTTTGAAAAAATTTTATCATTGAGGACAACTGTGAGGGGATTCATAAGTGACGTCTATCAGAAAATTTAATTTTTTAACCCTAAAAAATAAAATACATACCATCAGATCTCCCCAACCACAATACATGTTGGACGTGATTCATAAATGACCCCAAAAGGCCATAAAGGGTAATTTCATGTCCAGAAAATGTTCATCCTCAAGCAAAACATTCAAATCCAACCCATTTATTTTCACATCAAAAAAAAACTTTTTCTACCTCAATTCCAGCATCACAATAATCCTTTGAATATTCCTCATAATGCCATTTTAATACTCCTTATAAAAACATTCCTTTTAGACCCATCACATGCCATTAGCTTTCAAGAGAGCCCATTCAACAAATAGTTCATCACCCCTCGTTATCAAACGAATAAAATTTCCATTCACATAAAAAAAGCGAAGAAAAAGCATAAAAAATATTTTTTTTATCAGGAAATTTATTTTTATAGCTATATCCATAGAAATCAATAAAATTTAATGAAAATAGAATAGAAATAAAAAAAAACTTTTTAATTTCCTCAATCTATGAAGCAGTTAGAGATGTGTAAATACTTCAAAAAAAAATTCAACAGCTCTTCTGCTTGCTAGACAGAATGAAAAGCACAGAAGAGAAATCACATCCACAAAATCATCATCAGTTTTATTTTTTTTCTGCTGAAGTGGCAGTCACATACAGTTCAAAAACAGACCGCACACAGTACATTTATAATCAAGAGCTGAATGGGAAGGAAAAGTGATTTCAAGTTGATGTGAAAGTGTTGTGGCATGTGATTTGTAAAAATAAAAAAGGAATCGCTTTTTTTGTGCCTTGCTGGATGAAATGAGGTAAGTAATGGATTTAAAGTTAGGAATCTGACGCATTTTTGAGTTTCAAAGCATCTGGTATGCTTGTTGTGATGTTTTTATTGTAATTTGAGATTGCTGAAAATTTTGAATTTTTAACGGATTTTTTAGATTTGAATTTAAGAAATTTTTATTTGACAGATTTTTTTCTCCACTTCAAAAAGTTTTTCAGTCATTGTGCTGAATTTATGAAGTTTTGGATGCAGATTTTTGTACCAGTTCTTAGAAAAAAGTGGCAAAAACCAATCTATCCACTTAAATCCTGAAGTTAAAGTCGAAAAGTCCTTAGAATTCGCAAAAAGCATATTTTGGCGGCCATTTTGAAACAAAATTTAATTTTTTAATGAAAGTAAGGCATTGGATAGTCTTTAGTCATCACAATAAGTACATAATCAGTAAACTGGAGCATATCATTCACTAGTAACCGCAGGTTCAGTTCAAATCGACTCAGTTGTCTGTGCGTGTAATTCTACTTGGATCTGATTTTGTCTGGTCATTTTACATCAAAAATATCCACTACCCTGTCCACCACCAACACAAAATACGATAGATTAAATAGCATAAAAAAATTACAAGCCACAAAATTGATATTCCAATAAAAGTTTACGATCATCCAATAATTATTTAATTCACCTGCCTTCTTCATAGCCCCTATTATATTAATTTACTATCCATTTGAACAGAAAGCAATAAAATGATTAAAAGCTTCCGATAAAAATTATACGACACGAATTTTTTTACACATTTTGACTGTCATTAACCGTTCCTCAATCATGGCAACCAGTTGGATTGAAAAAATATCTGAATTTATTTTCTGGACATCAACTTTAATTGGATTAACAATTCCACTATTTTTTATTTGTGAGAATTTATTTTACAAGTTTCGTGATAATTCTATGGCTTTTACACTTGATGCCACTTATTTGGATTTTAACACTTCATTTCCAAGTATCTCGTTATGTCAAGTTTTTAATGGTGAAAAGAACTGGGATTTGAGTGAGAAATATTTTGGTGATGAACGTGACAAAAGAATTGACGACTTTCTCACTGAGATTTCCTTCTTTACGGGTGCTTGTTACACTTGTGAATTATGTGATGTTGAAGTTCAATGTCCAAGGAACTTTAGTGAGATTCTTTTTAAATTTCGTGCAAGTTGTGAAAATTTTCTTAAAAATTGCTCATGGAATGAAATTGAATTTGATTGCTGTGAAGGATTTCGGCCATTGCCTACTGAGACTGGGATTTGTTTTACAATTAATTCTGCATTAACTACACCAAAATATGGAAAAGAATTGTTTTCAAACCGAGAAACAGGACCTGGCAAACTAAAAATGATGGTAACTGAGGATATTCAGCTTTTCATTCATCATCCTAATGATGTTCCCTTTGCATATGGTAAGGTTAGAAATTTTGTGTCAAAAATTTAACGTATTTTAAAAATTCAAAAAAATAACGGCTTTAAAAATTTCAAAAATTTAACGAATTTATATAATTCAAAAATTTAACGGTTTTCAAAAATTCAAAAATTTAACGGTTTTCAAAAATTCAAAAATTTAACGGTTTTAAAATATTCAAAAATTTAACTGCTAAATAAATCAAATTTTTAATTCACAACTCAGGTGAGCGAGATTTAAAGGACACAATTCTCTGGGGAAGTACGAAAGAAATTGTTATCAAAGTTACAGAAATTGTCAACGGTTTGTTCCATTAAGCATAAAATATGATTGCACTCATTTGAAACTTTCTTAAATTCCCAACAGACGATACAGTCGTGACCATCCCAATCAATCAAAGACGCTGCAGATTCTCTTGGGAATGGGATGGTCTAGAATCAGTCTTTGATCTTTACAGCTTCTCAACATGTCAGACAAACTGCTACAATAAGGCTCAAGTAAACTTCTGCAATTGCACACACCACCTCATGCCGCGCAACCCCCAACTCGGAATTCCTGAATGCGATTTCAAAGGTTTGATTTGTTTGACTGAAAATTTTATGAAAATATCCGAGATCCGTAAGGCTTGTCCAGATTGTATTTCATCATGTGAAGAGTACGAATATAGAATTATTTTTAACTCGAATGAGGAAATGGGAAATGAGGAAGGAACTGACATAACAATATCGATGATTGAATTACCGAACTATGTGAGTGAATGTAGCTGTAAATTTACAATTTAATTATGTTATTTTGAATTTCATTATAGCGATACTTTCGACGAACTGTAAAGACTACTGTGGAATTTATTATGTCCATTGGAGGCGTCATTGGACTGTTCTTTGGATTCTCATTTTTGAGTTTCTTTATTATAATTCATGAAGTATTTTATTTCTTTAAAGATAAGTTGAAGAAGTCGAGGAATGTTATAGCACCAAAATAACGGACTTTTAAAATTTGAATTTTTTCAACTTTTTTGAAAAATTTTTCTCACTTCAAAAAGCTTTTTGTTATATTTTTCAAGAATTAATGGAAATTAAAGCAACAAAAATAGCTTACTAGCTTTAAAAAAGTGGCAAGCTTTGAATAGCATCAATTTATTCATCAAAATATCAATAATAGACCCTTTAAAGTCAATTTCTTCAATTAATTTTAGGTTAAGTCTTCAGAAACCCTTAAAAATTTAATATTCAAAGCCAATCAGCACAAAATACCAATATTTACCACACAATCCACCCTTCCACAGAAAAAAAGTAGCTCAACAAATTTCGTTGTGTAAATTTTACAGCGATTTATTGCTGTTATACAGAACATTTATGGTTGCACTATACCAACCAAACATGTGGAGTGAAGGAGTAATCAAACTCGGAAAGAACATGAAGAGAAAAAACGTAAAGAACTGAACAGAAATAGAAGCGTAATGAAGTAAACTCACAGCGCTCATTTATTCGACATGAAAAATAATTTCCTTTACCACGAAATTTTCACCATCCGTAATTGCTTTTTTTTCCTCTCGTTCATTCTCTTTGATTTTTTACCATCAATAAATTTTTCTTTCATTGATCCGTCGCTTTATGCTTGTATAATTTTTTTTTCAGAAATACTTTTTTATGTAAAATGAGTATAGCGTGTGCTTTACATGCTCTAAAGCTGTTGAACATGAAAAGAAATTAAACAAAAAAGATTTTTTTTTATCGTAGTGTGTCTAATAAAAAATGTATGAGTAATTTGTGAGAGACACTTTGGGTAGACGAAGGATTACTTGTGTGGTTGTGAGCGGAGGTGTGAAGCTTATATGGATTTTGTGGTTAAGTGTTCTAATATGATTAACATTTTGTTTGTCTCAAAGTGCTAATGGATATAGTAAAATGTTTTGGTAGTTCTGTTAGTGGGAGGAGATGTTTGTAATGGAAGGGGATGACCAATTTCAAATTTTTGAGGTAGGTAACATTTGAACTGAATTTAAGCATTTATGCATTGAATAATGATGAACTAGTTCAGTATTCTACTTATTTGTATCTATATTCCGTAGATACAGAATCTTCTTGATCTGAAAAGCCAAGTGGTTCTATTTGGTCCTTTTATTTAAGTGAATCTGCAAAGATGATCCAAAAGCTCTTCAATGCTTGACCATGACACGAATTTTGTATGAAGTCGAGTCAGTATTACGAAATATATAAACTCTTCCATATGGAGATTTGTAGAATACACTTTTAAAAAGAAAATTTAAAAACCTTTTCAAATTTGCATTGAAAATTTAAAAAACAATTTTTAAACTGGATGCTTAAAACTCGATTTTTAAATGTTTAAAATTATTTTTTAATTTTTTTAAATGTTTAAAACTATTTTTTAATTTTTAAAAATTTTAAAACTATTTTTAAACTTTTTAATTTTTTTAAAAATTTTAAAACTTTAAACTTAAAATACAATAAATTTTTTATAATTTAGTTTTAATTTAAAAATATTTTTTAAATTTTTGAACTTTTTTAAAAAATAAAGGTATTTTGAGTAAAAATTGCTCAGAGCAAGAATCGAACCAGTGAACTCTATGTTAGTAGCCCAGTGCTCTAACTACTTAGCCACCGAACCATGTGAAAACTTATGACAATTTGTCAATAAATCTGAAAATATTTTAAAAATTAGTTTTTTAAATTTTAAAAACAATATTTTTAATTTTTTTAAACAAAATTTTTATTTTTTTATAAACAAAATTTTTATTTTTTTAAAAACAAAATTTTTATTTTTTTAAAAACAAAATTTTTATTTTTTAAAAACAAAATTTTTATTTTTTTAAATTTAAAAAAAAATTTAAAGTCTAAAGATTGGCTTCTAAAACATTTTTAGAAGTGCAATCCTGGTAATGACTAGGAACTTAAAATTTTTGGTCAGGCAATATACCTTTAAGGTACCGAAGCACTAGACCACTGAAATTTTGAACTCCTTCAGCTTTTTTCAGAATTTTCTTACTAAGTCTTGAACCTAAGATCGCTATATTTGTGTCGAAATTTCCAGATACCCAAATAGTTTGTCTACTGCCGTCTATTAAACTACAGAACCATTCAAACTCACATTAGAACATGCGAACAATAAGCTTCCGTAATAAAAGCGTTCAAAATTCCCAACCACAAGTCTAATTACTTGTAGCTTCTTCTTTTTATTATTCCATATCATGAAATTATTTTTTCATTTCTTGTTCATCAAAGGCGCAGGAAAAAAAACTTTTTTCATTACAACAGCAAAGGAAGAAGCAGAAGAAAAAAAATCCAAAAGCAGTGCGATGAGCAGTCTATTCCGGAAAGAATGAGAAATAATGATGAATGTAAAATAGCAGTTTTATGGGGAAGTTTTTTTTTACATAAAATCTAAAATCGATATGACAATAAAACGAATGAAAATTTTCCTTCTTCCTTTTTCATTCATTTTCATTTTTTTTTCGTTCATGAGTCATTTAACTTTTTCTTTCCTCTTCCTTTTCTTTTGCTGTCTGCACCAGTTTTTCTGTGCTTTCTACAAAAGCATGCGACTTCTTCTTGTTTTCATTTTGATGCTATTTATGTTTGTCTCGCGCGATGGAGAAAAAAGAATTTCAGCTTCTAAATTCATTGTCATTTAACAATAACTGTCTTCAGCATAAATTTTGTGAAAGTCCTTCGGGCGATTTTGAGAGATTGTTTGGACATTTTTATGAGATTCGCATCTCAATCTGAGGAGTTCATGAACCGTTTTCTGGAAATTTTTGCCAAAAGGGACATTAAGGTGCAATTTATAACGCTAAAGTCATCATATTTGTCATAAGTTAGAGGTTATTCACAATATTTATGATGACTACCAAACACAGGATTTTGGGACCCACTTCTTAGTGGTTTTGAAACCCCTATACCAAACTTCATTTGTTTAGTTGAGATTGCTACGTGGTACAACGATCAATTGCTTTGGTATTTAGAATCTGCAAGCCCCAACGTTCCGTTCCCTAACGTTCAAGTCTCAGTAGGAGCAGTTTGTCATTTATTGTATCATGACGAGTGACATAAGGTGCTATTTTGAATCCTAAATGGAGTATGGAGTCCTAGCAGTGGCGTAAGGGAGGAGGGAGGTGATGGGTCGACCGGAGCTTTGGCTGGGAGCCGTCTAAAAAACTCAAAAAATCCTATATAGGCTGCTATTGCCTAATTTTTGCCACTTGGGCTCACAACCCTCCATTACAGACTGTAGACAAAAATTTCTAACTAATCAGTTGTTCAGAAGTCGTTCCTATCTACCAACTTTAATATTAATGCCTATGAGTAATAATGTAAAAGGGTATGAACTCGGTGAAACCAGCTGAAGGCACCGCGAATCCAATGCCTATGAGACTAAGCCCTAAAACCCTTATAAAGATGATTATTACCTAACAAGTCCACAAAAATAATACTAAGGGACCGTCACAAAAGAACTTTCAGCTATCTTGTCCTACACAAAAAAAAAATATTCTTCCATCATCACATTCCTAAACATTTGTCAATTTATGATTCAGCATCGTTCATAATATGCAGCAATATTTTTCATACCTAAAGCATAAATTAAATTTTTTATGTGAACATAAAACGAAAAAATGAATAAAAGAAAAGAACAGGAAAAAATAACGATTGTGGAATGAGAAGATTTTGGAAGTAGTTTGTGGTATGAGTTGAGAATTTTCCAGCGAGAGACTTCCACGTGCCAGATTTTCTTCCCAGTGTCGACAAAATGAAAAATAAATTTTACCAAATGACTGCTTCCATCAGTTTGTAAAGTGACGTCGTTAGTGAAATGTGTGAAGGAGTTGGTGATATTTTTTTGGAATTAATTCGAGAAAATTTGAATTTTTGAGGATAAAGTTGGAAAATTATTGTGACTTAAAATGGTTTGATGATTTTTTGGGGGTTGATGGGTGTAATCTGTGCTTTTAAGCATTAATAGTTATGACTGTAATTTTTTGAAATTTTTTTGAGATTTTTTGAATGAAATTTTAATTTTTTTCTGATATTTTTAATTCTTTTGGCATTTGCTGAATCATAAGACTGAAATTTATAACAAAAATCGACAAAATAAAGAAGCTAGGGAGTCTAGAGGTGTAGCTAGTGAATGATCTGATGGGGTCCAACCCCCCCCCCCCTACTTTTTTTTACAAATAATGTTATTAGTTTATTACGTCATTGGAGTAGCAAGGGTTTCTGGCATCTAGAGAAGTTTTTGTGGTCCAACTTTATGGTCAGCCCCACACCCCCTCTCCAACAAAACATTAAACGTCATTTGTGAACAACCCCTATATATAAAGTAAAATTTCCTTGTATATCCTAGTAGTAAAAATCATTCAATTATACAATAGCAAGGAAAACAGAAGAATTCAATTCTAAATTACGTGCTACATCTCCTTTAATTTCTTTAAATACTTTAATGCGCAATTCTAAGACCAATTACTCGAAAATTAAAGAATTTATAAAAAAAGCAAATAATTCCGTGTAAATCAACCCAAAAAAATCCTTTCCTTAAAAAATCCCCTCGAAGCTCAGTAATAATCCCAATTAAAAATTGTCAGAATTGCGTATTTTTATTCACGATAAAGAAAAAAAAATTTCACCCAAAAATCCTCGAAAAGTAAAAATTTTACAGTGATTGAATTTTATCGCCCGAATATTTTTCTGTTCGACCCTTTTTTTTGTTGTTAAGTAAATTACCATCAACAGCCGAGAGGAGTAAAGACCATAGAGAGGAAAGAAATAGAAGCGATAGAAAAAGGGACCAGAAAGTTTTATGTGATTTGATAAGGCACATTTTCGGGCAGTTCCATTGTTCATCGACAATAAATTATTGTTTTGACGAGAAGCTTTAATGCTCTTGAAGAAATATAAGAAGCTATTGAGAGTGGAAAAAGTTTCATTCTCTGTATGACAATTTATTTCAATTTTTGCTTCCGTCCGTTACTTTTTTTTCATAACTTTTTAAAGAAAAAAAATTGTCAATGAAGAATTTCTTTTTCTTCACGCTGCTTCTCGATGAGAAACACAACAGATTGCAGATCGAGAATTTTTTTCCTAGTCCAAATTGAACTGTGATGAAGAAAAAGAAAGTTTTTTTTATTCTGTTGCTGTTGCTGCTACAATTGATGTATTTTGACGCGCGAAGTTTGAAAAACAAATTTTCTGTTTTGTCGATGTTTTGGCTGAGTGAGACGCAGTTATGCTTGGGAAGTTTTAAGAGAGCTAGAACTTTCTGTTATGTGACACTTGAGACTTTGACAGTTACATTATGGCAATCAATTCTTGAGTATAATATTTGAAGATCTTGACTTGACTCACGTGTCGACTGAAGTTGTCTTTCAAGTCCAGGAACTAGACAAATGTCCTGATTCAGATGTATTATGAATAGATGACAAGATTCTTTTCTCTTTCCCCTGGTGGACATCATTTGTCATGTGGATTCTGAGGTTGTGTGAAAGGAACAAAAAAACACAATTTTTATCTTATAAAAACCTGGAAAATTCAAAATTTTGTAAAATTGAAAAAATTCTTCATTGGATTGACATTTACAAGAAATTTGCACACCAACCTCAAATAGTTTTCAACACTCGAAGAAAAACTACCTCAAAAGAGATCCAATTTCAAATAGAAGACCAAACAATTCCTTTAACACAAATCAATCCAATCGATCTCAATTTCCTCAAATTTCCCCTAACCCAAACTGCCTTTAACAAATTACTCTCATTTCTTACAATGAGAAACTGTTTTTGTAAATAGAAGAAAATATTTTTATTTTTTTAGAAAAATAAAAGCAAAGAAATTTAAAACTTTTTACTTAAAGAGCTATAAAAAATTACTTTAAATAAATCTTGCGACTGTCGAAGAATTCCATTTGTTCATTCGTAATTTCCTTTACAAAAAAATTCGTTTTCCTCCACGATGGAATTTTTAAACAGATGAAAATTATTCAATTAGAAATTTTCATTTTTCAAATTATTTTACTTGAATAGCGACGAGCGTTGGAATTTCTTCAATTTTTCATGTCAAAATCTTGAAAATTTTCATTTCTGAATATTGAATTTTACAGCAACAAGAAAATTTTTTTATCAATACCCAATTTTTTTTGCCATCTTACTCTCAGAGCCTCGGCACACAAGCGCCATTAAAGCATGAAATTCCTCTCCAAAATTGCGGTTGGGATCGAAAATCTCTTTGGATTATTCGCTGCTTTAGCTAAAAGAAAAAAAATTCCTTATTTTTTTTATCATAAGCACAATAAAAAAAATCTTTTTGCTTTACTTTGTATGTTGTCTTAGCCCTTCGAGGAGGATAAATGTAAATTTTCATGTTTTCTTCTCTCTTAACCGAGAAACGATATTGAAGATTATTCAGTTACGGAACGAAAAGCAAAAAAAAAATTGAATTGCATTAACTTTGAGTGAGGAGAAACAAGTGAGATTTGGATGGAATCGATGAGGGTGTGAGGAAATACATAGAAATATGTGATTAGGGATTCTTTTAAAATTGAGGGGTTGGCTGTGGATAATTTCTGGAAAATTAATGAAAATTCTTTGAAAATTTCTATTCCTTGTTTTGGATTATGTGAATCAGAAAATAAAGAATGTTGTGAATGTTTAGGGGTTGTTCATAAATGATGTACAATTTTTTTTGGGGGGGAAGGGGGGTAGGGGGGGATCTGATGCTGTGTGATACTTCCATTGAATATAAAGTTTTGTGACAGAGGGGTAGTAGGGGTCTGTAGATCTCGATTTTTGCGTGACATCATTCATGCACAACTCTTTAGTTGTAGATTCATTTTCTAAGTCTGGATTTCCAAAAATCTTAATTTCTTCAATCAGTGGCATAACTAGAATTTTTAAAGGGAGGGGGAGGGTGTGCTGGAATTTTTTTAGTTTAATACTTTTAACTAGAACTTTATTTTGAAATGTAAACTTACATGTTTAGTAGAAAAAGGAGGAATTTTAATAATTCGAGAATCAAACTCGTACATCTTGTGATTTCTGAATATGTTTTCTTACTATTGTCCTCCCAGAGGATGCCAGGAACATTGATATAAACTATATTCTTCTAAGGGGTCGTTCGTAAATTACGCTTTTGGAGGAAGGAGGTTGAGGAATTTGTGACAGTTCAAACACTATGGAATATGTGTGACAAGGTGGGTTCGAAAACGGGTTGTGTTTTTAGTGTCACGTAATATGCGAACAATCCATAGAGGGAGGGGGGTCTGAGATTTTGTAACAGGTCACGAAAAATTTTTCAAGGGGGAGGTGGGTATGGAAATTCGTTTTTTTGCGTAACCTAATAAGTGAACGACCCCTAAGACAATCTCTCAATTACTAGATTGAGTCTGAGGTGTAAATTTCTGACTTTTGTACCTCATCTGCAGTTGGTATATACTGACTTATTCAAAATCTCCATCACTTCCTTAAACAATCAATCGTTTTTAAAAAAATTCCCAAAATCCCCGTTCCATCAGAATCACCATTACACACATCTATCAATCCTCACACTTTCCACTCATGCTTTATGTGTAAATCTAAAGAAAATACATCCCACGTGAGGTGCTATAAATTGATCAAGACTAAATCCATGACATTGTTTTCAGATTTCTTTCAAATTATTTAAGCAATACAAACAATGTTATGTGTTGAAAAATCCCTTCCTTGAGCTCTTTAAATTGTTACATGAGATTTTTTTTGTGTGTTTCTATTTTTTTTCCTTCCTCTTCTGTGCTGCTCTCTGAAAGGAAGGAAATTTATGAGTTGAACATTTAGCTAATGTGATTCAGCGTATTTTTCACAACATAGCACTAAGCTCTTTGATTTTTTTTTGTGTGTGGATACATTGGAATTTCAGAGTCTTTGTTGATTTACTGGATGAGGAAAAAAGATGGCAAATTATTGATGAGATTGAATTAGTGACAAAAGCTTCTTAAATTGGAACATATTATCAGGTTTAGCTGGTGATATGAGCTTTTGAAAGAAAAATGAGGATGAAATTGACAATTTTCGTAAGCTTTGCACGTGCTGTGCCTATTTATATACTGGAAATTCATTTAGGTTGATCTGAAATAAATGCTTCGATTTTTCATAGTTGTCGTCAATTTTGAGAAGCTTTGGATGTTGATGCCTGCTTGCTCCGAGTTGAATCTTATCTTTTTAAAGAGAATTCAGCATATTAAGGCTTCAATCAAAAGATTTTAAAGATTAAATATTTGATATGGAAAGTCCGCCAAAAAATTTCACACAATCCAACGTCAATGATGAAAGTTCAAAAGCTATAAATCCATTAAAAAAGCAAACAATACCTTCTGTTATCTCATTCCATTCGTATACCACAAAAATTACACATTCATCTAAATTTAGACAGAATTGCTAATGGCAATAAACATTTATGTCCATATCAGAGAGGTTCGTCAGCCTCACGACTGAATCAGACAAGCAAATAAGAACTCAGACAAAGCCATAAAATGAATTTAAAAGCACATTAATCTCTCTAAAAGGAATTCATAGAATAACAAGAATTGTTTACGAAAAACTTAGGAAGTGGCTAAAAGGAAAAATCTTAAGAGATAAAAAAAAATCCGCCCAGATGTTCCGATAAATCCACGACTTAAATCTAAAACCCCACGTATTGTAATTTTAAATAAGAATCAAGAGAAATTACTAATAAAGATACTAAGGATGCTCCCCAACTCAAAAATGTTTTTTTTTCTCTCTCTTTAAATTCTTCTTTTTTGCATTTTTCAGGTTACTTTCATTCTCTGCCTTCGCTTAAAGCACAACATACACGGAAAAAATAATACGTTATTGTTATAGGAAGAAATGCCAACAAAATAAATTTGTGCTAAATTATCTTGAACAACAATCATGATGAATTTCTAACTTCCTTCGTCTCTTTCTTGTTCTGCCTACATTTCTTTTTATTCCTTCCTTATGTCTTTTCCATTATCTAGGCCAGAAAAGCTGCTTAATGCGTCGTGTGTATATGGTTGTATATAAATTACACGAGACAACGGCACAGAAGAATTTAAAAGAGTCCCTTTCTTATGGGATTTAGATCGGCTAAATGTCAACGAATGTGATATTGGAACGAAAGCATGATGCGATGTGCTCTGAGAGATAACAAAGGAAGCTGAGTTTTGGGATGATGTGGAGTTTGGGTGGAGGAAGCTAATGTTTCTTTTGGATTGATGGGATTTGATGGAAGTTGGGGGATTTGATTAGATTTAAAGGGATTTAAATATTTATTATTGATAAAAATTTAAAGGTTTTGAATGCCTTTTTAACGAACTTTTCAAATTTAAAATGTTAAACGAACTTTTGCTTTTTGAAATTTTGAAAAAATCAGGGGTGGAAAACCTTTTTTTTGCATAGTTGTTCATTGATTTTGGTTCAAAATTAATACTGACATGCAAGCAGAATTAAATAGAAAAGATTTTAGCAGTTAAGATCAAGTAAAATTTATGAAATTCGTGAAAATTATTTTCGAGAAATTTAACGGATTTTCAATATTCAAAAATTACAGCAAAATTTCTTGTTTACTTTTCTGAAGCGTAAATTCTCAGATTTTTCTGCAAATTCTTAATAAACTATTAAGAACTAAGTGAGTAAACTAATGCAAAGGTTTAAAGCAAACAAACAAGAAAGCTTTCGGCTATTTCCTAACAACAATACAACCATTTAACAATCAAAAAGATCCTCAAGACAAACTGAACAAGAAAATTATTTTCTAATTGTAAAATTCCTCAAACAGCAAGCTATGAAAACTCACAAACAAACCAACACCAACAATGACTCATCCAACAATAAGTTTGTCTGTCAATATTTTACAGGAAGAAATTTTTCCCTCAATATTTTCCATTTCGGAAGAAAATAACAATAATAATAAACAGTAATGCTCTCTGTCGTATGGCACATTCAAGAAGGAAGAGAAGAAAAAAACTACAAAAAAAGGCAAACGAAAAGAATGTAAACATTAAACGTGCAGGATTCCGTACACAAAACTATATACACAGCAGAATGGATGAAGAAAAAAATTCGCAATTGTGTGGAATCTCAAAACAAACAAAGCAATAGAATAGAGAGAAGAACAGTTCAGAGTGAGCAGCCAATGTATGTACATTTTACACGTATAATGCGAGGATGACTTGAAAGTGAACAATGTTTGAGGCAGACAAACATAGAAGAATGAAAAATAATGGAAGTGGAGGAAAAAAAATTGAAATTGAATTTTCGCCGCTATCTCCGATTGACGGAATTTATTGTGCTGCCTTTTAAAGTGATTTTTTATGTTTCGTGCTTTTCGCTGTTGCGGACTATTTCCGTTATCGGAGCACAATAATGGAGGGATGTTTATTATCTGCGTTTCTCTTACGTTATTTATCATACATGACTGAACATTTATGCTCACGACTCTGAGTATTAATAAAGAACCTTAAAATTTTAAAGGAAAATTTCCCATCCACCCAAGCATTTCATGATTTCTGAGTACAAGAAAAATCAATAAAGAATTTTCTTTTCCTTCATGCATTTTTATTCCACGGAAGTAAACATCAAAATTTTTTTTAAAGTATAGCAATTTTTTTGTTTTGTTTGCATTTCCATTCTCATAAAAAAATTTGTGTAGTCTTCGGCAGCAACCAAATAATGAGCAAACAACATGAACATCAAGCGTGAATTGTGAAATGGAGTGGAAGCTAAAAGAGTTGAATTTTTACATTTCATTTGATGACTTCTTAATGCTTTGTTATTTCGCTGGGTCGATATTCGATAATACGCTATCAAGTATAAATAAGAGGCTGTCTAACGGAATGGAGAAATGGTCATATGATTGGAGTATTGGTCATGATTTTGAATTTTATAAAGAAAATTGAGTGGTATTAAAATTAATGAATTGATTATAAGCAGTCATTGCAAAATGATATTAAATATTTCATGAATATTCACAATTTTGAGTTAATTCAATAATGAATAAATTTATAAAATGTGAAAACACGTGTTTTTCGGGTTGAAAATTCCGATCAAAAATTTTTATGCTTTTAAATTGCAGCAACATCTCATAATTTGTATAATTGCATGCTCACATGCATATAATGTGTTGTATTGCTTGTTTGTGCTCTTCAATAAGCTGTTTTGAAAATATTTAGTTTTAAAAATGCGATGTGGATGGTCCATGAAAAAAACATTGTGTTAATCCAACGTCAGTTATGACTAAAAATCCAAAATTACATTAAAAACCTTCTAACCATCCATTGTCGTAACTACAAAGACACACCTAACGAGCATAAAGCTACCATTATCTAATTTAAGCACTCACTGAACAATTTGTTCCTTTAATGAGCAGGTTTTTAACCGGAAAGTGTCTAGACAGAAATTTTCTTTAAGCAAACAATTTCATTTTCTCATTTTTTATTCTAAAATTAAATATCCAAGTCATTAAACTTTTTTCACATTTCAACTTTCAAATCAGTCTGAATTCGATGAATGCATAAGCCAATACAGAAAATTCTTGTTACATTCTATTCATTCAGATTATTGGAAAAATGCGTCAATTGAATACAGAAAATCTATCTAATTATACTTTATTTAATGCTCCATTGAATGCACTTGCATATACATCATGGAATCTCTAATGACTGTTGCTGCTCTCGTTAAATAAATCTACATATGATTATAATTAGTAAAACAAGAAAATGAGACACGAATGAGGAAAACAAGTCCCTTGAGGTAGTTTGTATAAAATGATTGGAGAAAATTTGTCATTTTCAGGTCAGCTATAGTTCCGGATAATTGGAATCAAGAGATACGTTTCTCAGAGGGGATGAACTTAGAGCAATGATTGTATCTAGCATCCTTTAAATAAATAGTTGGTAAAATTGGAGACACTTTTTCACACAAATTTGAAGATTAGCTAAAAATTCGAACTTGAAAAATTCAAATTTTAACTTTCGAACATCAATTTCGAAATTTGAATTTTGACTTTCGAACATCGATTTCGAAATTAAAACTTAGTATTTCGAATATAAAAAGGTAATTTTATTTATAATTTCGAAATTCTATCTAAAATTTTCGAATTTTTAGATTTCGAAATTCGAACTTTGAATTTCGAAATTTGATTTAAAATTAAGAAGTTCAATTTTTCGACTCTAGTATAAAATAAAATATTTTGTGTAAATTAGGCCTGGCAAGTTGGAACTACTTATACATTCTAATGTCCTAGTTACATTCCAAAAAAAATCACCAGTAAAAAAGAAACAATTCTTTCATGTAAAACCGCATTCTAATATAATGTAAGTAAGTTGCTGACTGAACAAACGAACGAGTTGAGGAAAGTTTTATGTACAATTTTGAATTTAAATAAACACCCATAAAATTTTCCACAACAGACACAAATTCAGTTAAAACCAAAATATAAACTCAGAATGAAATTATAATTTAAATTGTAGAATGAAAATGTATATTTAATTAATTATATTACAACAGAATAAGTCTTTGTAAATATTTATACAAATTTTAATTCTTTCCCAGTACTGTGTACGTTGAATCATCATACACACATTTATTGTACATATTTGTTTAAAAGCTTTAGCATGAAATGAAAATTCAAAAACCAAAAAAAAAATCTTCTTTTTCTTCGTCTCCTTCCTTTTCCACGGCTATGCTTTTGTGACTGCTACAAATGTATTTAATGTATCTAAGACAATTGGAATGAAATTTTCATAAATCCATTTGCCGCAAATGTTGATGTTATAAGATTTAATGGATGGAATATTTGGAATGTAATTTTTTTAATGAAGAAAGCTCGATGAAGTTGTTTTATCCTCCATTTTCATGAGGTTTGAGGAACATACCTTCAGTCTAGAAGGTGAGGGGGATTATATATTCAGAGAAGAACGGATTTACGAGTCTAAATACCACTCCTTTGAGGGAATCTTTTCGAAATGTTTCAATTTACCCCCTATGAAATTGACCGTACCTACCATCTTCCAGGTGTAGCACATTGTACCACATAATGCTTAAGCTACAGATTCAAAGTTAATGGACACTTGACCACTGAGATGTCAAAAAAAACTAACTTTCCAAATTGGTATTTCTTCATCAAAATAAATTAGGAGACATTCATTTATTGTAGAGTCATATCGTATCTAGGGTACCACACCAGTGGCGTAGCCAGGATTTCTTGGGGGTGCCAAAGGGGGGTGCCAAAATTTTAATTTTTGAAAAAAATTCTCTAATATAACCTTTGTATTGAAGTTTTATACATTTTTAGACATTAAGATTGATTTTGTGGATAGTCATCAACATTTTTCTGTAAAAAATTAATTTTTTAATTTTCAAAATAAAAAAATTAAAAATTTGTGTTACCTTCAATCTCGAGGGGGTTTCCCGGGCACCTAAGAACCATCCACTGGCTAAGCCCCTGTACCACACCCACTTGAAATTGAAATTTGAATGAGGAAACAATTTGGACCCCTCAATAAAATATAAAATGTATAAGAAAAAACAATTTCTAGCTAACTCCCTGTCCAGAAAGGGTAAAATTTTGAAGTTTAAGTTGTCAAATGTTGTCTAATCCTCTGTCGCTAATCTGATTATTGGATTGTAATCATTTATAGAAGAATCTAAGTCAAACTATGTTTCTACACACTAGTTTGAATCAAATTATCTAAATGGTCACTGAACTAAGTTTTCAATTCATACAGACACATTAATTTTAAAAAATCTAACAGCACCCCTCCAAAAATAAAGAACAGCATGCTAAAGTAAATGTAATTCATCTAACTAAGTATTAATATTATCTTTTTCCATCAAGAATGTTTAATTTCTCATATATACACAATAGATAAAATGTACACAGTAGATTGATGTATGTTCTCATCTGCAAACAGAAGCAGCATCTACCTTCCTTTCACATCCGACAGACAATGTTCATACAACCCAACAAGTTATCATCATTAATTTATTTAACTCAATTTCATAAATGGATTTTTGAAAGTTTTATTTGAATTTAATTTTAGAAATAAACACTTACTCATGCTCTATTCTTGTTGTATACCTTCTATGAAATTTCAGTATAAAACTTCAAAAAAAAAAGTTTTTGGATGTAGACAAGGTTTCATTTTAAATTCGGTGAGGAGGAGGTGAAGATGAAATGTTTTAATCCAATACAATGTGCCAAGATTCTTTTTATCCCGAGCCTTTTTCCTTTCCATCATTCAGCATTTGTTAAGCTTCAGATTTTCAGCATTATGCGAAATTTTAATACTCATAGAGCAGACGTCAATAAAGGAACAAAACAGAATGAAGGTAAGATTCAGATTTACGGAGTGATTTTTTGTGTTTTCAGGAAGGGAATGATGATGGCGCACTTTTTTGCTGTGAGTTTTGATTTATGTGAGGGTGAGGTTGTAGTGGCGTAGCTAGAAGGTGGGTTTGGTGTTCGATGTGGGCCATTTCTACAGGTCGCTAATATTTTGGGGATGCAAAACTCTTAGAAAAATGCAATTTGGGTCAATTTTCGAATTTTACACATGGCATTCGAGACTTTGAAGAATTGACAAAGGCTGATAACAAAACAAAGCCTCATAAAACGTGGCTAAACATGTACAAATGTTTATACTGATTATTGTAATATCGTGAGCATTGTGCGAATCCTTGTCATATCTAAAAACTCTATATAATGGTTTGAGAGATCGGTCTCTGGTGGGAATCGAACCCACGTACTCACAAAAGAGTGATACAGATTTCCGGTCTGTTGCCTAACCACTCGGCCACAGAGGCCTTACTCTCGCACTGGTAGATTCGCCTATATATGGTTTGATACCCCAGATTCCACTCTGCTCAGATACCACAATTATGAAGACATTTTAATTACTAATTAGTCGTTAAAAATCAATCTAAATTTAAACTTACATTAACCAGATAAACAAGCTACATAACTTCCATCATCCCTCACAATTATGCTCCAAAAAAAATAAAACATCGACGACTATTTGCTTTTAAAATAATTTTTTATGCTACCTGATTTTCACATTTTTCGAAGGCAAAAAAGTAGAAATAGAAGTAAAGTATTTTATATAGTTTCCTCCCATCTAGTCTGGCTCATAACGATTCTCACACCTATATTCTCATATTGTATGTCTTTAAAGGCACTAACTATATATTCATGGATTAAAATTCAAGGCTGCAAATTATTTTCTACAAAAAAAAGAATACATTGGAACTAAGTTGTTTCATTCAAATTAGGTTGCTGAAGCAGGCAGAAATAAAAATTGAAGGGGAAAAAGAAGAGGTAAGTAAAAAAGGCATATGTTGGTTGTGTTTAAAGCGCATTTTATACTTAGGTTAAGTTTAGAATTGAGGATTATTTAGGGTTTATTCACTAATGATGCACAATATTTAGATGGAAGAAGAGCATGGCTTGGTAGGACACTTTTGTAACAAGCATGCCAGGGGCTGGTTGTTTGGTATACCCTAGGGTATGCACTACCTTAGAGGATACTCTATGGTATACCCAAATGGTACCCCAAGGGCTACAATGGTACCCCAAAGACTATCCTAGTGTATACCTCAAGGGTCTCTAGTGTATTTCCTATGCTATACCCTTAAGGTACTCCTAGCTATAAAATTTCTGGCTACCCCACTGATTCATTTAAAAATGGCTTCTTTGAAAACTGAACGTTTTAGTAGAATTTAAATAAATCCAGCATTTCAGACTGATAAATACTTAGCCAATCCAGCATACAACAACCCAATCTGATCATATAAGTCACCCTTGCCCACCAAAAAGATGCACATTCATGAATAAAATTGAAAAAGGAATGAAAGTCGACTAGAACGAGATATGAAAAAAGGAAAGAATAAGAACGAAAGGAAGCTAATAGGATGTCTTTATTCATGCTGAATCATGCACTGCAATTTTGAATCTCTCCTCCCGATTCATCATCACACACACACACACCCGGACACGATGATTGTGGAAGATAAGTGCAATGCAGGGAAAGCAGTTTTTGAATGAACGCCATTCAAATGAATATAAAAATTGAAAGTAGAAGGAAGAAGGAAAAAATTTGAAGGCAGAGCACAAACGTCATTTCAAATAGCTCAAAAGAATCAAAATGTAATTTTACATTGTACGTAGTAGTTGTCGACTCGACTTTGGTATTTAATTCGCATGCAGAGGCAGTTAAACGCTCTTTCGTGGCATTTTCAAGCATTTTACGATGCCCTTTTTCAATGTTAGAAGCAGCAAGTAAGGGAAAAAGAGGGAAAAATACAATTTTTTTATTCTCCTGAACAATAGAACGGATCATGAATACGTAATTTTTTCTTTTTTTTTGTACAACAAACTTTCGCATTGCGTGTTGCGTATGAATGGAGAACACACAAAAAAAATCAAAATTATTCCCTACGGTCGGCAGAAAAAAATGCACAAAATTAAGGTGGAGGAGGACAATAAGTGTGGTTGGAGAGTCACAATGGGTGGCTGGTAATATTGTTAGCAAACAAAACAAGGCTTTAAAATGAGTGAAGTATCTAAAGGTAAACTGAGTTGAGATAACTTTAAAGGTTGGAATTAGGAACAACATGGTGTTCTGTGGTGAGGAACTGTATTGGAAGTATATGTTTAGAGGTCAATGTAGTTGTAAATGTAAAAGATACAAATTATCTGTAAAGATTATGTTGGTATAAATAAACTGCACGATTGTAATGTGATTAAAAGTGTCTTGTCTATTACGAGTTATAAAGAAAACTGAACTTTTACATAGAGGGGAAAACAACTTAAAAAGGGAAAGTCAACTAATTGTAGTTTCTTTTACAATTCAAATACAAAATGACCGTTGATATATTCTCAACAGATTAGGTTCGATTCCCATATTTACTGAATTATAAAAATACATCAGAGACCTGTTTCTAGTACCCCACCCAGGTAGGTAGGGTATATCCTAGGGTACCCCTTCTTACTCTACCACTATCCTACCCTATCCCTAAACACCGACCCCAGTTATAAGAAGGTACTTAGATGTATAAATATTCTCCAATTCGCTACAAAAATCCCAATATCCAACCATGCAAATCAAACCTCCATTCAATCACCTTAAATCACAAAAACTTGAATAAAAAATTGCTTCCAATATTCCCATTCCCCATTCATACCTCTCTCAAATGACTGCTTTACATCACTGCATATAATAATAATAATAATAATAATTCATTTTATTAATTAGTGTACAGGGAATATATAAACGGACTTTTTGTATTATAATTGGTCCCACTGCAGTGTAGAATAAAAACGAACGAGGAACATTTTTTTTGCGACCAACAACATTCTTTCTTTTGCTTTCTTAATGCGGTCATTAATTTTAAACGCGCGCTTTCTATTCCGTTTTGTCGAGAGAGTTGATGCGAAATTTATGTATTTTGACTGAGTCTAAGTTTCTTCGTTTCTTTTTGTCAGATTGAGACTTGTGTCTAGAATTGATGACTGGTTGAGCTTGTTGATAAAAACGAATAGATTTTCATATTTAAAAATCAAATTAAATTCAAATGCGTCACTCCTGACTTGAAATACCCCCTCAAATCCCTCTTCATATTCAGCATCAAAACAGAAATTTTTAATCTTTCTCATGAAATTTCCAACAGATTATACAAAAAACTTCTCTCAAATCTCCAAAGTACCATCACATTGCATTCCTCTCATGACTTTTAAATAAAAGTTCCGAGACAATATAACCACTAGCAAAGATCATGAGAGAAATAAGACTGAAATCTCTAGTGAGAACTTTTAATTACTTCAAAATAATTCCTTCGTTCTCATTTTCTTCATATTCTTTTAATCCATTTTGAAACACAATTAATCAACATTGCCACGACAAGAGTGAAAAGTCGAGCGTATGAATGAAAAAGAGGAAAGGAACGAAAAAAACTTTAAAAAATGACTTTTCAACTTTTTCGTGAAGGAAAATTGAAGGAGGAAAAAAATTGAGTAAGGAATTTTTGAGGTGATTTGTGACAGAAGCGAATTTTTGATAATCAACGTGGCACAAGCTTCGTTAAGCATTCTAGTCAGATATTTTTTTAAAAAATATTTTTTAGGCAAGAGTATGAATACCCCAGGATTACCACAAAGTGTACCAAGCATCTGGGTCCTGGATGTTTAAAATTGCAATTTAAGGTATAATGACACTAAATAAGTCCACTTAAAAATAAAATAATCCAGCAAGACAATTCAAAATTTCAGACACAATTTCCTCCAAACCAACTACTCAATAAAGAAACTTTTTTCCCTATGAAAGTTTTCCTTAAGCAAATTTGACTTTCCTTCTTTTTTTATTAAAAGAAAATGAGAAATGAAATTAATCCTGATTTGTTGTTGAAAGACAGACATGAATGGCGTGAGGTGACGAGGAACAAGAAAGTTTTTTTTATTATTTGTGATTTTTTTTCTCAGGAATAAAAACGTGCAATAGTCACACTAATCTAAGTGTTGATAGCCACATGCACACATGCGGACGATATCAATTAATGAAAAATGGATGTTGCATGGAAACCGATCGAATCACTCAGATGTCCATCAACTGAACGAA
Organism: Chironomus tentans; assembly: GCA_963573255.1. Lineage (NCBI taxonomy): Eukaryota > Metazoa > Arthropoda > Insecta > Diptera > Chironomidae > Chironomus > Chironomus tentans. Next base: position 14,662,943 of record OY754303.1, read on the forward strand.
AAATGAAAAATAATCCGCAATTGATAATTGCCGTATCGAAATACAATAACGATGAGAATAATGATGATGATGATGTGAAATGTGATGTGATGGGTTGGTCTTGTGATGAAAATATTTACAGGGGGTTTTGAGAATATAAACAGTAGGAAATGAGTTGATGGTTGTTGGAAATTAATGAATTAAGCGCATGATGGATATGCTGTGGAAATTCTGACCATTATTTAGTCTAAAAACGAATTTAATTTAAAATAAGTTCAAATTCGAATCAAAAGTAAGTAACGGAAAAATAAATTTTAAATTTTGTTAAATTCTTCAGTAAACGATCCATAGTCAGTGATGATTTAATTTTTAAATGAAGTGTTCTGAAATTCAATATGGTAATCAATATTTTAGAGTATAAACATGCGTAAAATAATGAATGAATCATTCAAGATCAAGATCAACACTTAAAAAATACCAATAATATAGCCCTCCTCAATATTAAGTAGTTTTCTCATGGAATCATCCACCTCAAAAAAGGTTTTCAATTTAAAAGCATGAATTTAATTCATTTAAAAAATACTCCAAAAACAATCCGACGGCAAAAAGTGGCAGACGCATCCCAAAACAAATCCCGATTAATTTCATTTCATAATTCAATCCCAATCAGCCATCTGAATAATAAAGCACGCACTTCAAACGAAAATCTGTTTTTAAAAAAAATTGATAATGGAAATTCCAATTATTTTGCGCACGAACTGAAAATGAAATTGAAATTAATACAAAAACCAACCATCGAGAAACAATAACAATAATATTTATATTTGTATTATAAAAAAATACTCGAAAACCGCATTAATTATTGTTTAATTAAAATGTTAAATTGATATTCTATTTTTTATTTATTTTTCGTTCTGGATGTTAAATAATTACTGAATATGAAATTAATAATGATTATGCGGTGGTGTTCAATAAACAATAACAAGTACTGCTACATTGTCTTCAGTTTCCCAATGAATGTAATTAGTATTAAAGCTAATTTGTAAGCATAAAATTCTGTGTGCTTTAATGAAGCATGCGATGGCAGGTTAACCAGGGAATGAAAATTGTTTGCGTTTGGTATTTATGATTTTTTTGTTGTGGTTTTTAATAACTAATTAGTTTTTTGGTGGCGGTTTGAGTACTACAACCACACTAAGGGGATGAAATATCGAGATCGCAGATTCTTGTCATATTCTACTCCTTTTCAGGGTTTGGGAGGAACACAAGATTGTATCTAAACAAATTCTGAACAACAATTTCTAATGACAATTAAGGAATATTTGTTAATAAGGAATGAGGGTTCATCCAGGAGCAGGTTTCTCGAGTACACCCTAGCTTATACTAGTTCCAGCTATTGTATTTAGTACAGCAAGGGTATACCCTAGCGTATCCTAAGGTATATGCGAGAATCTGGCCCCATAATTCATATTTCGAGTCCCAAACTCATTAATTTGATCATTCACTTGTGATTCTCAGTAGAGTAGGGTGAAGGGTGGTGAGTTATGCAGCACTTTATACAAAATACAGTTTTTGTTTGGACAAAGAAAGTGTAAAGGTATGTATCAATATTGCAACGCTGCCTAATGAACGACTTAACCTCATTACCCCATAGGTATCTCACTAAAAATAATTTGAAGCTACTTCAACCACAAGTTCCATTCCCTTGCACGGAGGTTCATAAAACAGCAATAATAATTTATTACATGTAACAGCATTCCAGGAATTTCCTCTTACGCGTCATGCAAATTCCATTAAATGCGATGAAAGCCATAAATTTCCATCTTCATTTAAAAAATAAGTTATTAAATTTTGTTGTTGCTGTTTATGTGTCTCGCTCCATGAAAAAGTGCAAATAAAAGCTGTACAAAATGCAGGCAACCATGCAAATAGTTAAAAGTATAATCCGCTTATGATTTTTTTTCATGCTGTATGTACACACAAAGTACAGCGAATTTTTAATCCGCAATTAATTTGAACTCTATAAATGTAGCTGGTAGAGACTCAATACTGAACTGTGGGAGTTGAAAAATGGACATGAAAGGGATGGGAGTAAAAAATACATTTTTTATATATTGCTGCTGTTGAATTTAAATTGAATTCTGAAATGCTTTGAGTTTTTTTGAAGCATTTTTATTGAATAGATTTCATGAAAGTTGTTACAAATTTTAGAGGATTTTCTGGTAGAATTGTGCTACAAAAGCTTCAATTATTGAGAACTAATTAATTTATAATTGATGATAGAATTACTGCTGTATTATAGATGTATTTCTGATTTCGAAATAAATTCATATTTTAACTGAATTTCGAAATTAAATTCAAATTTTAACTGAAAATAAATTCAAATTTTAACTGAATTTCGAAAATAAATTCAAATTTTAACTGAATTTCGAAATTAAATTCAAATTTTAACTGAATTTCGATATTAAATTCAAATTTTAACTGAATTTCGAAATTAAATTCAAATTTTAACTGAATTTCGATATTAAATTCAAATTTTAACTGAATTTCGAAATTAAATTCAAATTTTAACTGAATTTCGAAATTAAATTCAAATTTTAACTGAATTTTGAAATTAAAAACGATTCTTTGAATAATTCTTTATTAAATTTTCAAGTCTTTATTTTCCATTAAAAATGAATTAAAATTCAGTTTTTCGAAATTATCAGTTAACATTTCCAGATCATTCTAGAACTTCCCATCCAACACTTAATTCTGCCCTCGGCTTCTAAGTACATTTGACATTTCTTCCAACCTACGCTTCTCATCCATTAAAGACTGTAAATTCGTTCTATGATCGTTCCTCAACCACATATAAAATTCAACTGCATCAGTAAAAATTGAGTAGGCATTTAAATTACAAGTATTAATATTGTTAAGTAAAGATGCTGACACAACTCCACGAAGATAATAAGTTCCATTTTTAAAAACAATCAATCCACTTCCACCGTCACCATTACACACTCCAGTTCCATCTGCTCGACCACCGCAAACTGTCCTGTGACTTAAGAGATTGTCATAATTATGATCCATTGAGCAATTATGATAACTCGTGATTGGAGTGTCGAGAATTCTTGGAGTATTTGCAATTTGTCCATTATCAGATGACTCAAAGCCAACAACCATTCCTTCATTCAATGTTGCTACATCGGATTGAGGTTCAATCAGACAAATTGGTTGAATAAAATTCGTAAATAGGACTTCATCCTCTAATTTTAAAATTACTATGTCAGCATCGTATGAGTCAACATTTGGGTTCCAGTCGGGATGTAAGCGAACGCTTTGAACATCAACTGAAATTCTTCCTTTTTCATTGGGCTTGCTCAAGTCATAATGGCCAAGGATAACTGATATATTTTGAGCAGGAAGTTGCTCTTCTGATTTTTTGGGTTGGATACAGTGGGCAGCTAAAATTTATTATTTATTATTGAAGATTATTTAATAATAAACAGATCAAATTCAATTACCAGTTACAACTTCTGTGTTTGATATCAAAGTTCCACCACAAAAGTAATTTCCATTATTCAACAAAGCAGCATTCCTTAAAAATACAAAGAAAAGAATAAACTTAATCAGTCATAAGTTGTCATTCAGGTGTTTGGTAAGTTCAGTTTTTTGATGAGTCACTTATAGCGGTTGCTCAGGTAAGTCACTGATGCTTTCCAAATTTATTTCAAGCAATATCGTAAAAGAATAATTTTTGATAATTTCATGATTTTAAAACAAAATCTTACCATGGAAAATTTCCTTGTGCAACTCTTGGACCACCAAGATGATGACCTTGTCTTTGAAATTGTGGTTTGCCGCAAGTAGGTGATCTAATTCTATTTTTATTTGATTCTCTTGATCCAAGCACTCCAGCACCAATAAAAAGGCACAAAACTAAGATTTTAAATTTCATATTTAAATTTTTTCAAGTTTTCTTTTTGAAGATTCAAGAACAAATGAGTTGATTTTGCTCCAATTATTGTGCCTGCATGGAATTCCCACAACTGATAATCGAGAGTCGCGAATGTATTATGAAGTTGATTATTTTATAAATATTGTCAAGTTGATAAAGCAAGCTCTCCCAAAACTTTTTTTCAAATGTCAATGTACAAAGAAGATTGAGAATGATCTCAGTAAACTTTTATTTGTTTTGATTTTAAAAGAGAGTTAGTTGAGAGAAGTTGTGAGTTTTTAGATCAGACCTCTATTTTTTTATTTACTGAATCTTTTAGCGTTGACTTTTTTATTACTTGATACCGGTCCGTATTAGTAAACAAAATATTGATGCTGTTTTAGACAGAGATGGCAATAGGCTGGTTATTTGTTCTTCTGTCAATAATATTTGCTGCAGATTATCTCATTATGACGTAAGAGTCATTCTGCACATTAAGGTCATCTGAGGTTGATGTCTTCGGTGTGCAGATAAGGATCTACCAGAGTTTACCTCAATGTCAATGGGTTGTTCACAAATGATGTTCAAAATTTAAAACAGGGATATCTGTAGGGTAGATAAGGGTACCCTAGAGTAGGTAAGGGTACCCTAGAGTAGGTAAGGGTACCCTAGAGTAGGTAAGGGTACCCTAGAGTAGGTAAGGTTGCCCATAGGGTAGGTGGTGTGGCAGGATATCCCAGATGGCCCTAGAGATTGGCAAGAATCTGCTTTGGTATTAAATTTGATGAAATCCGTGTTGAGTGAGCATCTATTCCTGTCAATTAAGCTGCATATTTTCTGATCAATTTGATTGTTTATGATAAAAAATCTCCAATAATTGATCGAGTTTATTTAGCTAACAAAAAATAATATTTAATTGTTTTGTGATTATTTGCAGTTATAATGCAATATCAATGTTAATAAAATAATCTCGCGATTATCATAGACGATAACAACTTTATTGTTGTCATGCAATTTTGTTATTCATAGCTTGTTTATTGAATTAATTCATAAATAAATTTTGAAAATTCAAAAACTGACACTAGTGGGAATAAATGCAAATATTTTTATGACTGGATTTTGAAGGAGAAGAGACAGTGATTTTGTGTTGGCATTTTGACTGGGATAAGGTAGTTAAAAGTGGAAGTAGAAGCACTTCCGAATAAACAACAGGAAATTTTTTTTATAAAAATAAATTAAATGGAATGAGGATCCACACTAACATATTGCACATTAATTAAAACAAGATTCTGTACAGTCAATAATAAAATTTATTTAAAAAGTAGCAACAGCAACAAAAAAAACTCCAGCCTGTCTGCAAAAATTATTTTTAAAATAATTACAAAATTGCTCAAAGGCAAACAGAAGGAAATGAGATAATGAGCGAGTGCAAAGTCTATTTTAATGAAATATGGAAAATATTCCATCGTCAGCATTGTCACTTATTCTGTCTATTTTGATGAAAATTGTCTGCAAAAAAGGATATTCGTCTCTCTACCATTTCCATTGTCTTTAAATTTTAAGGACACACAATCATTCATCATTTCATAATTATCATCTCTTTCACTTCATTTTAGGACTTGATGAATAAATGAAGAAACTTTTTTCATCTAATTTGTCTAATTATATTATGCATAACAGGTTGGCATGATTTCAATTATTTTTATTCAGTTTCTGTTTTGAATTTTTTTGAGAAGGCATTGTTAAGTGATGAGTCTTAATGGTAATTTTTACACATTTAGGGACTAAAGCGCATTTATAATGGTTGGCATAGGATTTTCTTACTTATTTTGCTTGTCGTGTAGATCAGTTGGGACCTATGACCATATTACGACTCAAAGTGCTTGCTGACTCCTCATTATAATGGATTTTTGGAACTATTTGCGTCATGTCTTGGTCAAAGAACACTGCTATTTTATCCATATTCAAAGCTTCAGGTACGTATCCAGGGCTGAGTTATGCCGAGAAACTCCCCATCAATACACCTACCCCTGGGATGTACACCTTGGTGTATAACCTAGGAGTATACCCTAGCGGTAGGGGTTGGTGTAGGGGTATATCGAAAAACCTAACCCAGAGGGGGTCTTGAGGGCATTTTATAAAAAAAATGTTTTTTGGGATTTGAACTTATATTTCTCAATTGCATGATTAAATAATCGAGTCTATCTTATCTAGTCGACAAGCTAGTTTGGAACATAGTTTTAGAAGTACTGCATTAGATATCTAAAGCGAACCTTAATTACATCAGAAACAGTAGCTGTTCAAGTCAACATCGACTCAACTACCCAAACCAAGCATATTAATCAACTCAAACTACAAAGTAACATCATAAAAAAGAAAAATCACAAGAAAACGATGAAAAATTGAAGAAGTTCATGGATAAATTGAAATATTCGTCGTTCTCACCTTTTCCTTGTTTAACTCGAGGCAATTATATGAAAAGGTATGAAAAAAATTCATTTTCACCGAGAGCAGCAAATCCTTTTCCATCATTTCTTCATTATTTTATATCACATCAGAGAAATAGATGGAAAGATAGCAAAAAAATGCTTAATTTTCGGTAAAAAGGTGATGATGCTGAAAGAAAAAAAATTCCTCTCGAGACAAAAATTCCGATCACGTTTCATATCGTCTCCTGCTCACTCCATCCATGATAAGTATTACAGTTTTTCATATTTCCTTTAAAGCCAATTAATGTCTTTAGAAAAATGAAAATTCGACCTGAAAAAATTCTCATCTGTGGTTCTTGGTGATGTCAATGATTGGCCTCGATTTGTCAGTCATTTGAGCACGTGAAAGTGGAAGTAGAGCATGATGGGAAAGGGGTCGTTCATAAGTAATGTTCATCAAAATATGGTCAACCAAAGTTGACCCTCAAACCACCCCCTCATCCCTGGCTACTCCCCCAGTCTAAACACCCCTCGGCATAACCCAATGATCCCCCAAAAACTCCTCATGATCCATCAAAATATGCGCTATAATTGCTGAAATAATCAGAACTCTCGTACCTGTCAATAAAATTTTTCCTAACCAGTAAAATGAGGGAAGCAATTTTTTTGAAGTCACATAATTTACCACATTGTTAACTTCTAATTAATTTAAAACCAGTCCCAAACAAAATTACCGCAAACATGATTCTCGAGGAGTGAGATACGAGACATAGCAGCGCAGAGTAAAAAAAAGAACTTTATTTATTTAATTGGTGAATTAAATTAAATTGCCTTATGTTACGATTCAAAAGCCACAGAAAACTATGCTACAACAAAAGTTTACGATATGGCGCAGCCAAAGATAATGTTGAGTCTCTCCCTGTCTCATTTTATTTACGGTATAACAGACAATAGTAGCAACAACAGCATGCGATAAGGGAATTTTACATTTTCTTTGGTTGCCTGGAAAAAAAGAGATTATGAAGAAATTATTGTGGCTGTATGTATACGTGACACAATTTTCCAATTTTTTCTTTCATTCTCTTTTTCACCATTTACATATCTATGAAATACAAGATATAAGTTGGACTTACATTAACATGAATGCAAAATTAAACGCCTTTGATTTGAACTTGTGAACAAAAAATGTTTAAAAAAATTTAACGGTTTTTTGAAATTTGAAATAATTTTAAGCTTGTAACAGAAAACACGTGCTTAGATTTTCATCCCACTTCGAAAAGTTTTTCCGTAATAAATCTGCACTCAAGCCTCTTTTATGATTCAAAAGTCAATTATCTTTTTCCAAAGAATAGCAAAAGTCATGCGATCAAGGTTTCAATGCTGTAGAGCATCTGATTCTACAATTTTGAGGCTAAATTCCTCCAATCTTCTATTCATCCGACTAATATGAATAAAATCTCCATTTCTTGAACAAAATAAAATCCTTAGAAAAACCATCACCATCTCATATACAATTCAAATATGTAGATCAACTCACATCGGTGTCTATTGCTAGCTTTATCTCTTTCTCTCTTGGTATACAAACATTCACAATAAGCTTCTACAAATAATTATTATATTGGATTTTCAATATGCACCTTCTGTATGAATTTAACGTTGAGAGTGTAGAAGAGAACATTGATGCTTATACACACAAAAGTGAAAATGGAAAGTACACAAAAAATGTTTATAGCATCATCGACAATAATAGCAACAGCAAGCAGCTCTGGTTGAGTGCTTGAAAAGGAGAAAAACATTTTTTTTTTCATTCTGAAATATTTGATTGTGAATTATTTTCCTCATTGAAACTTTTTCTCTTCTCTCGACTTTTTTTTTCTTCTCCATCATCAATGTGCATTCCATTGTTCTACACAATCGAATGAACAGCATATGAGGAATCCAATTAATTAGTAAGATTAGACAGAGATGAGTGAAATTGAATGCATAGAAAATTTGTAATGCAAACAAATTAATCAAATCAAAAATGTATATATGCACATTGCATTTCATCAAAACCGCACACAGTTTGTTCAATGTTGGGAGATTTTGTGCGAAAAATATTTTTAATATGAGTGGGATGAGAATGTATTGGAATGAGATATTACCTACTATTATTATTATTATACAGCATACATGAAGGTATGTACAGGCGAATGAAACGCATAGAGAATATTTCAAAAACACTTGAGTGGAATTTTGATTATTATCGTCCATACCATAGTTAGTTATTTCAACATACCATTTCATTAAACATTGTATTATATGGACTATAGTTTCAATATTCTAGTATTACAGTCGTATATGAATATATATTGCTTAGGGGTTATTGAATTTTTGTGGCATATGTTTTGACGATGAGAATAATTTAGAAATTTTATTAGAAAATTCATGTGAAATTTCATGATTATTGCATTTACAATATTGAATTCTTATTGATTCAATTTTAACGGTTTTTCAAAATTTGAAAATAAATTCACAAATTTCAAAAAACACGTGGTTTTGAATTTTCTCACCTGAAAAAGTTTTTTTTGGCGATTATTTTGAATCTAATGACTTAAAATGTATTCAAATATGGTAAATGTCTTGTAAAAAGTGGCAAAAGTCATTCAATAATCATTTTAAATACCAAACATGCATATTTTTGACAAAAAATTGAAATTTTCTTTTGAAAATCAATAAATTATTTAATTTTATCGACTAAACTGCCATTTAACTTTATAGAACCCCTATCACCATGCATACGTGCGTGTTGTTATAAAGAATCTCGTCCAATAATAACAGTATTCGACAGTAATTGAATGTTGTAGATGAAAATCATATCCTTCAGCGCAATAAATTTTTTAATGAGAAAATTTTCTTTGTTTCGTCATTTAATTTCTCGGCATGTATGTATATATCCACAAAATTAATATAAAAGCGCAGTGAACTGAACAAAATCCTTAAAGTATCAAATTTAAAATCAAAATGTTTAGATGTTCTTTTTTGATAGCTGTGCTAGTTCTAATACAAGGAAATCTAGTTTATGCATCAGATAATAATAAAGTACAATTTATTTTAGACTTCCTGAAGGCACAATCTCAGCCAACACATCCCATTATATGGCATGATTGCTTTACCAGAGCACAGAAATTTGAACTTGTCAAAAGCAGTTTTAATCCGACAACTTTCTACCGACAGGATTCATTAAATAGAAGAGACTTTGGGGTAAACTCTCAATATTACCTTTTCATTTTGGATCTAGCATGTACACAATCACCGGAAGGGATCATACAAAAGGTAACATCAACAGTTATCATTTCAAACTCTTTTTATTAAAGAGAACCAAAAAAAATTCGTTCTGCTTTTTTCTGAGCAAGTGCTGACGATAGTTTTTGAAATGGAAATTGTAACACGAGCAGTTTTGCGGAACATTTTCATGTTTAATGCATTTTTGTAGAGAAAAATTCTCGAATAAAATTTTTTATTGGTGGTGATATCAAAAAGAGATCAAATTTTGTAGTCATGGAGACACATAGCGACTAAGTAGCATTAAATTTTGAGGAGAATTATATTTAAAAGAGGATGAATATGTTAAATGTCATCACTTGATGAAGTGCTAGAAGATTTGCTCTAATGTCAAAGGTCTTGGGATCAGTGCTAAGGTTGCGGAACTGATCATATAAATTTTGGTCATTTTTGATAATTTTGACCCATTTCGAAGCCAAATCCAGGGGCCGGTTTCTTGGGTATACCATAAGGTACTCTAGAGTATACCCTTGCCTTACAAAAGACGAAAGCTAGGGTATATGCTGGGGTATACCGAGAAACCGACCCCAGGTTTGTTTAACGACTCGCTTCTCATTTTACTGATCTAGTCTCGAAGTTTGATTTGTGTGCTGGCTATAGCCATTGGCTGCAAGCAGTTCTTATTATTCGAAGACAAAATTTCGAAAATTTGGTTTTTTTGAATTGAAAATGACCGTTGTAAATCAAAACAATTTTTTTTTGCTTTTTTAAATTAAATACTCGAGTAAAACTGGCACAGTTGCTAGCTGTAACCTAAGGAAATCAATGAATTATGTTTTTGAAGTGCCGAAACATTCTATAAATAAGAATAAGTAGATTTTTTTAACGGTATTTTCAAATTCAAAAAATTTATCAGTCAAAAAATCTTCGAAAATATTTTGAATTTTAAAAAAATAACGGTTCACGGTTATTGCAGCCAATGGGGCTATAGTATTGAAATATTTGCCATAGAATTGATTATTTATGAAATTTTTCTTAGCTTGTAAGTAGTTTCGGTTCTAATAAAAACTATAAAGCTCTGCTTTATAGCCCGTAACGCAAAATTCAAAACAAATCCTGCGTCAGAACGACGTGAAGCCTGAAGTAATAGAAATCTGACATTAAGCGAGAACCAAACCAGAATTTTAACTTTTTGAAGTAATGTGTCGTACAGAATGTTCGGTCTGAGATGTATTTAAGAGTCACACCTCTCTTTGTCTTCGTAGTGACAAAAACGAATCAAAGTGGAATTCTTCTTAAGAATTTAGTCCCTAGAAATTTATTTTTCATTACTGTTTGACGTAATTTGTTGAAATAGCTCGTTGGTCCACTAGTCTAGTGCTTGAAATTGCGTCATCGACTCAGCAAGCCTGGATTTTTTACTAGAACTTACATAGTATTATATTGGAATATAAATCTCACAGTCAGTCCTCCATTAAATAATAAGAGGCTACTTGATGCTGTCCTAACCATGTACTTTAAAAATAGTTAAGGCTTTTCTATGAAGGTTACAGACAAAATTGCCTTAAAAAATCACCACGCCCATACAAAAATCCTCCTTCCAAGAACAACATCACCAATAAAAAAAAGTAGAATAAAAAGCATTAACACTGTTTCAAAAAGTAATGTGCCCATCTTCATCAAAACCATATGGAGCATCAGACATCTTGTTAATAATTCTCCATAAAAATCCATGCATCAATTTTTTCTCACTTTATTCATCCGAAAAAAGAAATCACCCCTCAAAAGTCTATAAAAATTTATAACTTTTCAACCACTTCTCTTTTTCTTCCAATAAAATTTTTTTTATTTCAGATAGACTCAACTTTATTTCAGCACCCATATCGATGGATAATTTTCACAGAAGATGATGCAATTTTAAACAGTATAAAAGCTTTTGTTGATAGCGATATATTGATTCCGCAAATGATCAACAATAATGGTGAATATAATCTAAAACAATTTTATAAAATTGAAGATAAGATTTATTATGAGCATTATGGCACATGGAGCATAAAATCAGGTATTATCGATGAGCGAAAGACTCGCGTAATTTCAAGGAGGAGGGCGAATCTTTATGGGAAATTGATTACAACGAGCTATTCTCATTTGAACAAGAACAGCAGGCACCATTTGACGGATTATGTTGATAATCATGTTGATAGTATTACGAAAGTGAATTATTTGATTGTTAATACCATACTGGATACCATGAATGTGTCTAAACAGGAGCTGTTTCAAATGACATGGGGTTACTACAATGTTCGTACAAAGAAGTGGAGTGGAATGGTTGGTGACATGGTGCATAATGGTGCTGATATTGGGGGTAAGGAATTTAATTAAATATTTCTAATTAGAAAATTTTTGAGGTTAAGTTGGAGTTCAAATTGCTGTCATCTGATTGGAATTTGCATAATTTTTTTGAAATTTTAAACTTCCACGCTGAAAGGAATAGTTTTTTAGGAATGCTTGAACTTCCACGCTAAACATAATTTTCAAAAATTTTGAACTTTCGCTCTAAATAAAGAATATATTTTTGAAATCTTAAACTTCCACGCTGGAGATGATGCATGAACTTCCACGCTGATGCATGAACTTCCAAGCTAACGATTTTTTTAATGCATCTTGTTCTGAAGTTCAATTCTCAAGCATAAAACACAAACCAATAATTGGTATAAATTCCAATTACCATAAAGCTTATTCTCTTTTCAATAAATCGCTTAATTAACAACTTTACCATGATTAAACCTTTTCATTCCATCCACATTTTTTAAACTCCATGAGTCGTAAATTTTAATTAAATCCATTTCCATTCATATCCAGCAGTTTCTATTCCAATGCACAGCAATTTCCTGATCACGTTCGAGCTTTAATAATGAAATATAATGCAATAACATAAGAGTTCATTTTTCTTCTTTTTTTTGCGCCCCATCTATATATCATAGGGACACCTTTATTCATCCAGCCCGACCGTATACCATATTTACATTATACATTCCTCTTTACACCAACGATGGGGAGTTTTGTCTTTCGTGCACCACAGTTATCAGCAGGTAAGCCAATTTATTTATACATTATTTGCTTTTTCCTCTCAGTCGTAGCTTTATTTTGCCCTCTCCGTGCTTTCTCGAGATGTCTTTCTTGATTAAAGAAACGGAAAAATCGTAAATTGGATAGATAGACATAGACATATGGTACGGTGTTGGGTGTATATAATAAATTTATATATTTGATTATTTGTCGGATATTTCTTCCATTAGTAAATAAATAATTTTGGAAGCGCTGTTGTTTGTTTTTGTGATCAATTTGAGGAAAATTTATTGAAAATGACAAATTGAAAATGAGATCAAAGGGAAGCTTGAATGTGACACAGTAATTTATGTTATGCAGCAACTTAGCTCTCAGTTTCTCGGATATAAGTCATAATCTAGAACAGTGGTTCTCAAACTGTGTTCTCCGGCACACTAATGTGTCTAGGAAATATATTTGTACACCCAAGAAACCAGGAGATTTAACACGAACAAGAAAAGTTGCTATAGCTGCCATGTTTATGACTTCAATCTCCAATAATCTGCACTATGTCTAAAATTTCCATTAATTTTTCCCTTTACAAATCATTTTATAGTCCACAACATCTATACGTTGCCATTTAAGCCACTGGTTTGGCTTAGTTGTCTCATATCCGTATTGTTGAGTACAATTTTACTCCATTTAACATCACAAAGTGCAAAAGAGAAGTCATCCCACACATCACATCACAAAAGAATTACGGACTCTGTCTTATCATCAGTTGCCGTTGTATGTCAAATGGATGCTTCATTTCGTTCAACTGTCACTTCAAGTCGTATCATTATGGTTAGTATTATTTTGATAGTAAACTTTCAATGTGTCATGTCTGTGTTTGCATTATGCCTTTTATATCTCATCTCATTCTCATTTCACCATAACATTGAACGATAGATGTGGAAATAATGTTTGCACTATTATAAATCTCAATCATACAGTTCTTCATCTTCCTGACATTCTCATTTCTGTATGCTGCTTATACTGCAAATATTGTATCATTGCTGCAAAGTCCATCGAAAAGTATAAACACAATACAGGATTTATTTTATTCGAAATTGGAATTAGGCATAGATGACACGCCTTTTTTGCGGTAAGTACTATTGCTTGATAAGCTTTGGGGGTCATTCATAAATGATGTATGTGAAAAAAATAATTTTTAGAGCCCACCTTTGCTTTCTGAGGAGCTAGGGGTAGAAGTATACCCTGTATAGTGTAGGGGTAGAGTATACCGAGAAGCCAGTGCCTGCTCCTAACTGTGCGACGTCATAAGCGACCGAACACTTTTTGTTGTGGAGACGTTCATTAATGACGTCACGCAAAAACTGAGGTTTTTTTTGTCTCAAAATTTTCATATTTGCAAAAAAAAATTCTTTTGTATGGAAGTTTCACACAACGTCAAACCCTCCTACCCCCTTAACATTGGACGTCTAGTTGGACAAAAACTTAATTAATTTTGTTTGATTAAAATTGTTATGATTATTATGCTTGTATAATATGAATCTATACTGTGTTAGAAATTACGTCTTGTTGACCATAAAAATAGCCATCTCAGTTGGATGTTATTAAAAAAAATTGGCATTAATCCATAGTCCAGCAGAAGGAAATTTGATCTATAAAATCTCAGTTTTATGACTAAATCTCACGCTTACAACCACTTCTTCTATATAGACTTACCAAGGCGATGAACATCATTTCTTGTGAATGATTATTATCCTTTGTATGACCAACACTATGATTATATTCCACTGATAATTACCACATGCTAATACAACACGATAATAATTAATTCAAACAACCATAATTAAATCTTAACAAAGCAAACAATCAATTTGTTTAACAAATATTTTCAGACACTATGCATCAACTACAGACGTTCCATTTTTGAAAAAAGTTTATGAGAAAAAGCTGAATAAGCCTTTTGCCGGTCGTCCAGATCATTTCATGCCAACTGATGAAGGAGCTGCTCGCGTACGTAACGGTATGTTTGCATTTATGGTGGAAGAGAGTCCAATGTATAAAGCAATTGAGAATACATTCTATGCTCATGAAAAGTGTGGATTGGTAAACGTTGAATATTTGACGTTTTCTAAACCATATGTAGCAATCCAAAAAAATTCACCGTATAAAGAGATTTTGAGAGTCAAGTGAGTATCTTGTCATGAATTTTCAATGAGCTTAATTTGATTGAATTTTCTCCTTTTTCTTATCTCTCACATATGTGTAAATTTATGTGCGTATAAATAAATAGAATTGTCAAGACATTGGAAGTAGGCATCCATAAAAGAATCCTATCAAGGTTCTATACAAAAAAGCCTGTTTGTGTAAATAGTCTTAACTTTCAATCAATAGGCATTGATGATGCTTTACCAGCAATGATGCTTTTACCCTACGGAATGGCATTCGCCCTTATCATCCTAGCACTTGAGAGGATATTCTTTTTAAAGAGATTCAATAATAAAATTTGCTTGAAGATTTAAAGACATTGCTTGGAGAAATGAAAGAAAATCCCTCAACGCGTGTGATTTAAAATTAGCTCTATAAATAATTGAAGACAACAGCATTGTAAAAAGCACGTAAATGTTTTATAAGAATACCTACCTGGAAGAGGAGCACTCCATGCGCATCCAATTTAAATGACCGCTCAAATTAAAAATCACTTTTACGTTCAGATGTTAAAGCACGGCACAGCAATCAGCAAGAAAACTTAATAAGAAACGTTAATATTTGAAGAGTAAACTAAGAAATGTTTACATTGTGTGCAAGAGCATATTGTACTAATGAATTTTATATTATTGTAGCTGCAATTAATTTGCAAATTGCTTCTGATCAAATAAAATTATTCAAAGTTTACATTTTCACTGAATCTTTTTGCATCTCAACTTTTGCATCCCAAAAACGATGCGAAAATTCAAAAAATAAATTACCGTTAAATCCATAAATCAAAATATTTACAATTTCACCCGCAAAATAAAACCAGAATCACATAACAAAAATCGATAACAAAAGGCCAGTCGTTAAGCTAATCTACACATTACCTTCTCGTTCCTCAAGATTCCTACGTTGTTGCTCTCACGAGAATGTTAAACACAAAGGGACTAAAGATTGAAAAGTAGTTTTTTCCCCCTATTGTTGTTCGAGGGTAGTTGAATGTGCTAACAACGTAGGATGTAAAAGAAATCTTGTCCAAAAAAGAAATCTCGCAGCACTACAGGAAGCAGGAAGGAAAAATTAAATTCAGATCACGTTTTCTTCGAAATTCTATACACTATTGTATGTATATATGCTCTGTCGTTGCTATTTGTATGTGTGTATGTGCATGAAAAGTAGCTTCTTAACTGCTCCAAGGAATAAAGGAAAGAAAAAAAATTGTTCAGCAATTTTAAAAAAAATTTCTTTTTCACCAAATTCATTTTTATGGTGAAACTTTTTTATTTTCACAGGTAGATTGGAAGTAAATTTTATAGCACTTTGTGTAAAATGGAAGTGAGGAAAATTGCAGAGTGAACAAGAAAGTTTGAGGTAAATGGAGTAGGAGTTAACGATAAAATTCACTGAAACATTGTAAAATGCAATGCAGTGTTGATTAAAAATTTTAACTAGAAAAGAAGACAAAAATTTAACGACTTTTTTAAATTTGAATTTTTGCTTCAATTCTAGAAAGAAAAATAACGACTTTTTTAAATTTGAATTTTCGTTTCAATTCTAAAAATGATTTTTATTTTAACTTTTCTTCGATTTTAAAAATGCTTTTGATTAAAACAAGTAAATATTAATCGATTTTCTCGGAATGTAATGTACAAAGTGGAAAAAAATATTTTAATAGAATATTTTACATCACTTCTTTCATCAAATGGACTAAGAAAATTACATTTTGACATTCTGTTGAATGAAAAAAGTTAAATAAGAGATTTTTATTGAATAAAAATATTTTTACATTTAAATAAGTTGAAAATCATGCTGTGAAAATTTAACCTTTTCACTTTTGGTGTCTCGGAAGATTTTTTCATCAAATAGTTTTTAAATTTAGTCAAACTTTTCCAGTTTGAAACATAAAAATTTTGTGGATATGACAGGTGAACTTTGTGATGTTAAACTTGCTTATGTTAAAAATAAGTTTTGTCGATCTTTATGGAAATAATTCTCTGAAAACTGAAATTAAATTTGAATTTTTTACAGCATCTTTTTCGAATTAAATGCAAATTGAATTTTTCTTGTAGCATTGAATTTGCAATTATTAAGCGGCTCATTCACAAATGGCAGGCAAGGTGTTCAAGCAGAGACAGAATTTAGGTAATTTAGACTAAACTTAATTAGTTTATTTTTCTCAATTTGCTGGAATTTCAATAAAAAATTTTTTACACATTCAGATCCCGAACATTCTTGACAATCTTTTTTACAGCAGATGATATAATTCATTGAGTGAAAAATCCATTTAAATTTCCTTGGAAATAAAAAATTTCACTAATAAAAATTTCAACAACAATAAATTTTCCAATTTGCTCCCAATATCCAAACATAATGTCATAATAACACTTAAAAATAGCATGAGAAAAAGATGATTTAGATGAAGAATCGTAAAACCAAAATCTTCAATAAACCAAAGTGTTCGTTAAAATTTCTTTTGACTACAGCAATTACATTAAATGCACCAGAGAAATAAAAATTCATCGTCTGTGAATTTCAAAGTAATTTTATTCTTTATTTTACTTGTAAAAAGGAAAAATTTCTATAAAGGAAAAAGTTTTGCTGTATCCAAAAGAAGGAATTGGCAAGAAAATTTAGGTTTAAAGGGGATTTTGGCGCATTTTAAAGTGATAAAGTAAAAAACTTATTTTGTAACGGGTTTTTAAAATTTGAAAATTATTGTTGGAGCCCTGCAAAAGCTACGCTTTTATTTTTCAATGTTTATAAACAATAAATTTAGTTAAATAGCAGTTTTAGAGGAATTTAACAGAATTTAAATGTCAATTCTTGTCAAATCTTATTCAATAATTATCAAATAACACATTTGAAATAAGCTAACACTAAGTTTGCTCCATAGTCACTGTAAAACATCATAAAATTGCTCAAAAACAAAGTGTTGATGATCATGATGTCCTTTTACTCCACTGTGAAGTGTAGAGAGTCCAAAAAACATTTGAATCTAACGCGATTGTTGGCTAAAGCCGCAAGCTCATTGAGTTGTTTACTCCGCTGAGCCGCTTCTTTACGAATAGATGATTGCCAAGTAGCAGCTAGATTTATGAGGTTTTCTCCTACCCAGCGGGTTCCAGAACACAGCTTGTCCCATTATATCTACGGGGTAAAAACAAAGTGATTAAAATAAACTCAACCTAACCTCAAAAATTGCATCAAAGTGAAAGAAAATGTTAAAAAGTCAATTTTTTCATAGTGCAACAAATGTAACATGCTCAAAAAATTTTTTTCAATTTTAAAATTCTCTCAAGTGTATTATGCAAAGTTTAATCTTAAATATGCACTTTATCGTTGTGAAAAGGCGCTGGGTTATTTAAACTTTAAACTATTTTTTTTATATCCAATCTTATCAAGATTGACTTATCCTACCATCATTCAACTATGTGAAAAACTAAGAGCTGTTCTGACACATTAATTTGAAAAGTTTTTTTTCCCATTTTCTCATTCTCACTGAATATATACAGCAACTTTTCTATAGTGTGCTTATTCATTTTATTCCTCACCTACCTCCCATTCCTTACAACAATTTTTCTTTTTGTTGAAAACTTTATTTGATGTGGAAAAGAGGTGCAGGATATATTCACGCGAGAAATTTAACACTGCATATCATGGAATAAATTTAATATGTAATGTGAGAAGAAGTTGAAATTGTAAAAGATATATGGAACATATATCTTCTGTTACAAGTCCTTATGTCACATATCATAAAAGACGATACAGCTAAAATGTTGCCTTTGCTTGTCATGCAGTTTTCGTAGAGCATTAAGCAGCGAAGTCAACGGAAAGAGACATTTTACAGACTACATTAAGGTGCTTGCATTTGAGGGAAGAATATGAAGCATGGAAATCTTAGAGTTGTGAGGTTGTCAATCTAAAAACTGTTTTAAAGTTTCTGCTTATTATTTTTTTACGATCGCTTCGTCATAAATGCTTACCGAGCGACAATTCAGTCAAAGTTGACGTGATGGTAGCGTGGCGTTAGTCTGTTACTGCTTGAATCTACCTGCATTGCTGCCTTCAAATTTCCATGGCACCTTGACCTTCATCACGTTGCCATCACGCCACTACTTCAGTCAATGTAGCTCGAACTTAAATTAAGGATAGATTGAGGGTCATTCACTTATGGCGTTCATCATTTAGATGACTACAGACCAGTGTCAGTCTTCGCAACCCTGAGCAGAAGCTAAGATCAACATCAATTACTAACTAAGGACTCAACAAATTGTAAATCAAGGATTTGTATGAAAATAAAACAAAACAACCCTTTTAAGCTATTAATTTATAAAGTCTGAGTAGAATTTGAACGCAAATACTTGAAAATAATAGACACAAACAGAAAACACATCAAAATTTCAAGTTAAATGCTTATAAATTTGGAAAACAACTCATGCTATTACAGCTTCACACAATATCCTCGAGCATCATTCTCTGAAAAATCATTGAAATATCTCAATTTCCACATAAAAGCATCAAAACATTTTAATTATTTCATTTGCTGAGACAACGGTACTTTAAAAAAAGCTATCATCATAAGCATCCCCGACAAAGGTTCACTGTCTTCATTTGTGATGTAAAAAAGCAGCATAATACGAAAAAGATTTTCCAACCCGATGAATAATTTTTTCAATGTGTAGTGGAAGGAATGTAGACATACATTTCCATTGTTTATGCGAGAATACACTTTTTACACCAACAATTTCAGCTTAAGCTTTTTTTGCAATACATCAATCATCAGTTGAGAGTGAAAAAAATGAGAAATAACGAGAAAAAAAATTATTTTTTGTGAAAATTGAAGACTCACTGAAAGTAATCCCACATCAAAATCCCACCTTTGCACGACACAACATGTTGAGAGGGCTTCATCATTTACACGCTGTAAGTCGTGATGGATGTGAAAAATTTACATGAAATGTGACGCATTTTTCATTGAAAAAGGGGATTTTTAGAAAGAGTTTGAAATTTTCTGAGAGAATGTAGCGGAACTAGAGCAGTTAGAGTTTTGGTATTAGTGATGAGTGAAATATAGGAGACCACGCCATATCAAGGCGAATTCCTGGACGAATTTGTCATGGGGTAACCTACCCTTCACTATGGAAAGGTACGGTATACAACATGATTTCCCTACCTACCCTACCTCAGGATATCCTATAGTACTCTAGGTATGGGGTAGGGTAGGTTAGTACATTGGTGGGTAGGATTGTACCCTTGGTAGCCTTAGAAACCGGCCTTTGATATCAGTCAATGCTGATTTTCTGAGGACGTTAGTTCGACTCCCATATCCGCGCAGCTCCATTTGATAGCCATTTTATAGCTTCAAGAAGTTTGGATTCCTAGCCTAATCCGTGTGGATTCTACATAGCTGCCGTTGTCCACTTTTTGATGCTTGGTATAGTACAATGTTGATGTAAATTGTTTAGTCTAAAATTTGGAAGTACACTAGACTCAGCCACCATGTAGCCAATCTATCCACCCAAAATGTCACAAGCCTCTATCATCAACATCATAAAAACTAAACATCCAGATTCTAAAGAAGAAAAATATGAAGAACAAAACTGCAAATTCAGTCATGAAGAAGCAACAACAGCATTATGTTTGTGGAGTTAAAATGCGTTTTTCAATCTAGACCTGTAAAAAATTTAAAATATGCTTTTATTCTTTATCTCTTATTTCTCTTTGTATGCATTACCTCGACGACAGTAATCCGCTTATGTTCTTCACTATTTGTGTTTGCACATATAATAAAAATTCAGCAGTAGGTTCTTCAACTTGTTAGCAGGTTTTATTGCGAGGTAATTTTGTTGCCAAAATTTTTTTTAGCAAGATGACTGACAGAAATTGAGATTTTAGTTAGTTAGGTGTCTTACTGCTTGATCAATTGATATTATTAAGATTTATGTTCACTTTCTGTAAGAACTAATTGATTTATCGGATTTTTTTGGCATTTATCTTACAAAATGCATGGATATTAATAGAAATTGAGCGCTTCTTACGATTGAACATTGAATTATTGCGTGGTAAAGTGAGATGCTTCTTAATGAGATAAAGTAATTCACTTATGCAGTAATTTAAGTAACTTTTTATTTATATGTCGACATAGCAAACATGGGTTCAATTGGTCACTTTTTTGACACAGTTGTATTTTATTTTCGAACGCGGGAAAATTTGTGTTCGAAAATCATTTGTTTACAATTTCGAACTAAATTTTGCCTTAATTTTATAATTTTCAATTCTCTAAAAGATTGAAAAGTATTTAATGAGTATAATCAGAGCTAATGTCATCATTTAGTTACAACAAATCGCATTAAATAGCTTAAAAATTGTAAATTTTTGAAATTCGAATACAAAAATTATTTGTAAACAAACAAAAGAAAAAGAGCGGGAAATTTCAAATTTCTGAAAAAAATAACGGACATAGTCTTATATTGGGTTAGTGTGTAGTGGTAACACAGCTCACAGCCTCCCTTTGTAAGCTTTAAATAAAAATGAAGCAATTTTAAAAATGCGCTCAAGTTCCACTGTTTTTAAGAATATCTGCGCTTAGTCTTTTTTCACAAATGTAGCATAATTTTAAAAAAGTTTGATGTACGAATGTAAATCTGCTTAAATGATGAATCCTTGAATGTAAAAATGTATAATTTATTAATGTAATGTAATGTAACATAGTTAAGCTTTATGTATTCCATTCATTTCATCCCAACAATAGCAGCGACACGACATGACACAAATCTGCTACTTTTATACGTAAAAACATATGCCATTCATGTGAGAATATTGCATGCAAACAGAAAACAATAAAGACATAATCATAGTTATTTTTATCACAGCTTCCATTAGATCGACACATAGACATGTGACATCACTTGCTGAATGGAATTTTTCTTGTAACACAATAGAATATTCTCCTTACCACCTCTGTCAATAACACTCACATCATGCTGCTTTTTTTTATCAATGTATCTCTCATTGAATGCGAAAAAAAAACCTTTCAGTTCAAACAAAACAATGGAAATGGCAGCAGCATTACATTTATGATTGAACAAGAGAGATGGAATAAGAAGAAAGGATAAAAATATAATAAAAAGTTTTTACAACAATATGTGTTGTTTTTTGTTGTCTCTTTTAGAGGTTATGGAACTTTGTCCTCATGCCTATTTATAGAAAGTTGTTAGAGAAATGAATTTTTTAGGGTATTTTGCTAGAAATGGCTTTAATGTGGTAGAAAAATTGACATTTTCTCTTTAAGGTTATGTAGAAACTACAAAGCTGGTTTTTAAGCATTATATTCATGCTAAATGCCTTACTAAAGTTAGATTCTTACATGCTCATTAATGAATTTCAATGTTTTAATTTAAATTTCCAGTTTTCATGAGATTAAATTGATTAATTTCGCACTTAAAGTTCTGAAGTGAGAGGTCCATGAAAAAATGAAAAATTTAATCCAACGTCAATTATGTAAATTTCAGAATAAAATTTCTCAAATAATCATCATTTTTTCATGCTCACAAACCGTAAAAATAACAAAAAGCAGCACAAAGTGAAAAATTTTCATCATTATTCCACATTATCCCTAAAAAGCCTCATCCCATTGCCTTAGTAATTTTCAAAACAATTCTCGATTGTAGTCTCTAGTCTGATGGATGAACGGATATTCATCTAAAGAGCAATGTCGAATCATTTAAGTAATAAGGTCCATATGAAAGAGCTTTACATTTGTTTCCACTCACATGCTTTATCTCTATCCCATACTCCCTTCTCTATCCTTATTATATTTGATAGAAAATAAAAGCCTTTTCTTGTCCCTTTTTCCTACCTTTCTTATCTATTTTTTTTTGTGTGCTCGAGTGTTTATGTGTACAATTTTTACATTGTTATCTACTTGAAAAATTGCCGCATTCGAAAAAATAGAGATGAAAATAGAAATAGGGGATCATTCACTAATGACGTTTAATTTTTGAGTAGGAGGGGGTTGGAAGGGTGTCTGCATCTATGTGACATTCGATGCCATTATTAAATAGAAGAAAAAATTAAAAACGTTTGTACATTTGTATGAAAAATTTAAAAAAAACACTGGAATCTTAAATTTTTTTTTCAATTTGAAAAAAAAATAAAATTTATAAAAAATATAAATTTTTAAAAAACTTAAATTTTTAAACAATTTTTAAAATTTAAAAAAAGTATTTTGAATTGTAATCTTAAAAACTTTTTTAAATTTAGGAAAATTTACATTTTTAAAAACCTTTAAAAAATTTAAATTTGTAAAAAAAACTTACATTTTTAAACAATTTTTAAAATTTAATAAAAAATTAAATTTTTAAGAAACTTAATATTTTTTTAATTTTTTTAAAAAACTTAAATATTTTTAAAAAATCGAATTTTTTTTAATTTTTTTAAAAAAACTTATTTTTTTTTTAAATTTATGTTTTTTAAATTTGTTAGTTAAAACCAGCTTTTTAAAAATGACAAATTTTTTGTTTAATTTTGAAAAGATTTTTTTAAAGTAGTTCCTAAAATCATTTTTATAAATTTGACGTAGAACATTCAGGGAGGAAGGAACGTAATTTATGAACGACCCCATCGAAAAGAAAATAAAGAGAAATAATGTATTTAAAGGAAATAAAAGGGGAAGAGATATTGTTTGTTGAAATTTGTGAAAAAAAACAATATCTTCTTCGGTTCCAACTGTGTAGTCATAGAAATTCCCTTTTCTAATTCTTGCTACACTTCCTCCCAAATGAAGATTACTTTGAACAAATTGATTATTTCCATCCTTGTACGTATGTACAATTTGTATTGTCGAAAGTATCATATCAATTGATGAAAGAAGTAATCAGGAACATCATCATCATCAATGTGATTATGTGTGAGGGAATTCAAGAGAAAATTGTGTAGGTTGTGATGGATTAAAGGAAAATTTTGCTTCGTACTTAAAATTGCTTTGAATTAAATTTTATGCATGCAAAGGGTTATTTACAAATTGATTGAAAATTTGGGGTTCTAATCACATGATCCCCTCTCAAAAGTACTTTTAAATTTGTTTTTGATGTCTTAAATGTTGGACGTCATTTATGAAGTGCCCCTACCTCCTGATGGATGGAATCAGCCATTAGTTATGGTTACTTCAATATTATTTTTTATAGTTGTCTAATTCTTCCTTTAGAACGGAAGAAGTATCTAAATCGACCATTTAAAGCATTACATAATATCCAAACAACCCCCAAACCAGAAAAAATGATTCCTAATTAACTCCCGCAACGGATCAACTTGATTATTAATTTAAATTAGCTTAATCGCACTTCTCGGAAGCACGGTTCCGTAAAATTAATAAGGAAGGAAAAGATTTTTACTGAGGGATTATTGAGCTTAATTTTCGCTTACCTGATGCCTCCGTACAGCTCACTTCCTCATAATTAATTAGGAAGAAGGAAAGTTAGTATCATTAAATGCCTACAAAAGTTGTAAAAGATATCTTCAAGTTTTGTAATAACAAACTATAACTACATCTAAAAACTTTATGCTGAGCATAAAATTTGCTTCAAGTTGGTACGTTTTACAGCCAATTTTTATCAGAGATCGAAGCCGCTTAGTTCGGCGGCTTAGCTCGGCTTAATTAAGCCGAAATTTTAGCCGGCTTATTTTATCGGCTAAAATAAGCCGAATTTTTAGCCGGCTTATTTTACCGGCTAAAATAAGCCGAAATTTAAGCCGGCTTATTTTACCGGCTAAAATAAGCCGAAATTTAAGCCGGCTTATTTTACCGGCTAAAATAAGCCGAATTTTTAGCCGGCTTATTACTTCGGCTAAATTAATTTTTAAATGAATTATTTTTTATTGTTTACATTAAATTTTTAATAGTGAAAATCGTTATGGCTTTAAATGTTATAAACCCGTCATATGAAAATGATTAACACATAAATAAAATTTTTATATTGTTGTTCCGGAAGTGACTTATTTCCTACTGGATCTTTGAAATCTAGGTCTAAAAGTTATTTAAATCTTACTGGATCTTTTAATTCTGGCCAAAAACGTGATTTGGCTTCTACTGGATCTTATTATATTAGACATTGTGTACCTGGATCTTATTATATTGTGTATGGTATGTCTTAATGTCCACTGGATCTTGCTATATTAGCTATGGTGTGTCTGTATGTCAACTGGATCTTTTTATATTTGGTCTATTTGTCCACTGGATCATAACTGACTGTATTGAGTACAGGCACACCATACATAGTAAGATCCAGTAGACGTACAGAACAAATATAATTAACATACAGGCACACCATACCTAATATAAGACCCAGTTAACATACAGGCACACCATAGCTAATATAACAAGATCCAGTGGACATTAAGACATACCATACACAATATAATAAGATCCAGGTACACAATGTCTAATATAATAACATCCAGTAGAAGCCAAATCAAGTTTTTGACCAGAATTAAAAGATCCAGTAAGATTTAAATAACTTTTAGACCTAGATTTCAAAGATCCAGTAGGAAATAAGTCACTTCCGGAACAACAATATAAAAATTTTATTTATGTGTTAATCATTTTCATATGACGGGTTTATAACATTTAAAGCCATAACGATTTTCACTATTAAAAATTTAATGTAAACAATAAAAAATAATTCATTTAAAAATTAATTTAGCCGAAGTAATAAGCCGGCTAAAAATTCGGCTTATTTTAGCCGGTAAAATAAGCCGGCTTAAATTTCGGCTTATTTTAGCCGGTAAAATAAGCCGGCTAAAATTTCGGCTTATTTTAGCCGATAAAATAAGTCGGCTAAAATTTTGGCTTAATTAAGCCGAAAATAAGCCGCCGCCGGCTTATTTATCGGCGGCTTCGATCTCTGATTTTTATAGTTTTACAGTCGATCATTTCAGAAAAAGTACTAAAATCGGTCCTGAAATGGAGTTTTTGAATCAATTTTTATTACAAATTTCTCACATTGTAAGGAATTTTACGAGACTCAATTAGAAAACCTTAACATAAGATGAAGATATGTGTATGAAGCGTGCAGAATGGATGGAAAGTCAACGATTCAATTTGGAAACCGAAAAGAAAATTTGAATTAAAATCAAAGAAATGTCGTAAATTGAAGTTAATTTAAGGTGGTTCAAAATTCAAATCTTAAAAATTCGTTAAATTTAGAAGCAAAAAATCAACTAATTTATGCTATGAATAATCCAATACCATGAATTCATGCTAAATATCCCATCCCAAAAATTACCTTCAAATGTAAAACTAAAGTTTCCATTTCAAATGCAAAACGACAGATACCCAGAATTTCCTTTCAAAAACAATAGCGATATCAATTCACACTGAATAAATTCAAACACAAAAGCAGTACGAAATCCACAGCGTAAAGATAAATTTCTAATTAATGCATTCGAGCAATGAAAAATCACATCCGAATTTTCACATTTACACTTCCTTTTACTTATTTTCGCTCTTTTTTCGACTCATACTCTTAGGTTTTTTGTGAGATATGTGATTGTTTTGGCTTCAAGCAATGTAGAACAAAAAAAGCATCAAGCGAGATGAAATGTATATAAACCGCACATTTATTTTCCTACCTTCGTAAAAAAAAGTCAATGAACATTATTTCAGTTATGCATGAGTGGATTGTTAAAGATGGAAAACATTGATGAGAATGGTGGATAGATAGGGCTTTTGTGACGCATTTGCTGGAAGTTTATTAATGAATAAATTTTTTTCAATCTTTGAACGAATTTCAAAAATTCAAAAATTTAACGTTTTTTAAAAATTTAAAATTTTTCATAATTTAAAATTTTTCATAAATTCAAATTTTTAACGGTTTTCAAAAATTCAAAATTTTAACGACATTAATAAATTCAAATTTTTAACGGTTTTCAAAAATTCAAATTTTTAACGGTTTTCAAAAATTCAAAATTTTAACTACTTTCAAAATTTCAAATTTTTCATGAATAACATAAATTCAAACTTTTAACGAATTTCAAAAATTCAAAAATTTAACGGTTTTCAAAAATTCAAATTATTAACGGTTTTCAAAAATTCAAATTATTAACGGTTTTCAAAAATTCAAATTTTTAACGGTTTTCAAAAATTCAAATTTTTCATGAATATCATAAATTCAAACTTTTAACGGGTTTCAAAAATTCAAAATGTTAGCAGCTTTCAAAAAATTAAAATTTTAACGGGTTTAAAAATTTTAAACTAATTTTTGCTATCATTATCATTATATTCTTTAACTGAAAACTATTTAGAACGAAATCGTTTAATTTCTGACATCAAAAAAACTTTTCTACACAATTTTCCCTCTAGTTTCTAGAAGTTTATTCAATAATCATTACTTTCCGACACCTACAGTGCGGCAGAAGTTGTATAACTGTACAAAACAGTCCATAATCATGAAATTATCGTAAATATATCGTACACTCCATTCAATCCATTGTGAATAATGCATGCTATTCTCACAACAACACGAAAATAGGACATAATTGCTCACTTACTTAGTGAAAATGAGCTAAGCAGAAACGACATCATTTATGTGCAAAAAAAAGTTGAATAAAAACGAAATGAAAGAAAAATGAGGAAGTGAGATGGAAAGAGAAGCGAGTGGTTTATTTCCGTAAATGAAAGTTGATAATAAATTTTAAGAAACTGCTGTAGAAAACTGGAGATCATTTTAGTCAGAAAATTTTGTGGCTATAACTCATAATAGAGAAAAATATTGCCGTCAATAAATCACCTGAATTACTGAAATTAATCTGTCACAAATGTTCATATTGCGTAATTGTAAAAATCTTTTATTTCATACCTCGGGCATAGAATTTCGAGACGCATAAGCAGGAAAAAAATAGAACAACGGGAGAGAAAATTCTTATTCATTTCGTTTTTCACCTATTGTGTTTCGGAGGTACTCTAATGGAAGCCTGTGTGAAATATAATAGCGACAATTGCCAAAGATTTCTTCCACCCTCTATCACAACAATATCATTCAATAAAAATAACTTTACTAGCATTCTGATAAACTCATTTAGAAATGAATGGAAAACAGCTAGAGTCAAGGTGTGACGATTGTAGCGATAAGGGAGTAAAAAGTTTCGAATTTCATTAATTATTTGAATATTGTATATCTTAAACAAGAAGAATTTGTGTTTTTAGAACTGTTTGTTGTTACTTACAAGGCATTCATCTTCCTCTAATAATAATAAATAATCCAATGCATGACAGCAAGAAAAAAAGTCGTTATTTTTTCAAAAATTTAAATTTTCCCGCACTTTTTTCTAGTCTTTGTTTACAAACAATTTTTTGAGTTCGAAAAATATTGAATTTTCAATTTTTAAACTATTTAACAAGATTAGAAGAGACAAAATAATTCTAATGTACTTGATTGAACTTCATAAATATTTCTTAATCATTCATTTCAGTTAATAAACTTGAAATTAAGTCTAAATTTTTAGAACAAAGTTTCATATTAAAATGTAAACAAATCATTTTCGAATATAATTTTTCGATTTCGAAAAATAAGGGACAAAATATCGAAAAATAAAGGACCGTTGTCTTGCAATGGTAAATAACAAAATTAATACACAACATTAAACAAAATTTAATTATATTCGTCACAGCCAGCAACACAGTCAACATTGTCCTCGTAGAAATGACAAAAAATTTAATAAATTTTCTTCCAAGAATCTCTAAATTCCTCACCCTTGACATTTTCTGACCTTTTATTAATAAGACGACGTAGACGCTCGAAGCAGGATGGAAAAAAATATGTACAGGTATATTGGCATTGTTTTTCAAGCATTATTATAGATCCGTAATACCATTTGAAGCGTTTTTGCTCGTGCTCAAACAATAATCTGTTAACAAGAACTAGAAAGTAAAGGAAATGAAGAAGAAAAAGGCAAAGAAAATAAATAAATAAAACTCCATAAGAATCTTATAAAGGAAAATTGTCGTTTGTTCTATTTCTATCCTTATAAATTGTCTCTCATTTATATCAACAGTAAATCCCCGTAAAGAATATGTGTGTTGTGCTTGTTGCTATAGATTCCTGCTGAGATTATTTTTTTGTTTTTGTCATATTTAATAATTTTTCACTTTTTTACGTCCCACCTCCGCCATTTAATTCTCATTTTTTGTTCTTTTATTATTTTTTTCCATTTTTAGCATTTCCATTTTCGTTTGTTTTTAAGCTTGAGATACAATCAAATGCTTGAATTGAAGATTTTTAGGATTTATAGATAGAAAGGCGCATTTTCTAAATTTTAGACATTTTTTCATTAAGTGGTTTTCCCCCTGATTTGTTTTCAATTGCAAAATGAAATCTTGTTTCCTTAATTTTGGCTTAAATTCACATGAATCAACTAAAAAAATTGATTGAAAAGTACTTAATGAGTATGATCAAAGCTAATGGCAACAGCAAATAGCACTAAATAGCTAAAAACATTGCATATTTTAAAATTCGAACACAAAAATATTTTGTAAACAAACAAAAGAAAAAAATGCAGAAAATTTCAAATTTCTGTAAAAATAACGGAAACACTTAAGTTCAATAAATATGCCAGCCAAAATGCCCAACTCTAATAACTCATCAAACAGACAACAAATCTTTCAAGAAAACAAAAAAAAATAAGTAGGAACAAAAATAATTTAACGCGCGATTTTTGTCAAAAGAAATATCTCAAGGGAAACTGAAGATAAATAATTGAAATAAAAAAGCAACAGCAACTAAGAATTGTATTCATCAGTAAACGAGAATGTTGACAGAGCATTGTGATTAAGTTCTCACAATTTCTTTTGTCTCTTAAGACAATTTATTTTTTGTTTTTCACATTTTTGTAATGGAACTGGCAGTTTTTCATCGCGAATGGAAGGAAGTTTTTTTTTGCAGATGCTGAGAAATGCAAATAATGGAGATAAAGATTTAGCAGATAATCTTCATCTGAAGTGCTTAAAGCTGTTAAACTTTACCATTTGTAAGACCAAATATAAGACAACAGCAGAAATTTCCGTTATTTTTTCAGAAATTTGAAATTTCCCGCCTTTTTTTTGTTTGTTTACAAATTTTTTTTTATGTTCGAATTTCGAATTTCGAAAACGGTAAATTTTAAAAGTTTGCAAGTTTTTAGTGCGATTTGTTGATGTTAAATGATATTAATAGCTTTGCTCATACTCATTAAGTACTTCTTAATCTATTAACCAGTTAATAGATACGAAATTCAATGAAATTAAGCCACAAATGATTTTCGAACAAAAAATTTTCCGCGTTCGAAAATAAAATCTTCTGGATGTACTTTCATCTTCTATACACAAATCTACAAAAAATGCGCCCCATTTCCCAATCACGATTGACATTTCCATCTTCTATTCTTTCCTTCCTTTACTTTTATCTATAATTTTACGGCTTTATGCTTACGATGGCAACACAAGACATGACGAGAAAAATATCAATCTCATTTTCACTTGAAGAGAATAATATCAGAATCTTTTTTTTCTCATCTTTCCATCAAAATAAATAATAGTCATCGGTTCCAAATCACTGAACCTTTTTGCGATTGAACGAGAATTTTTTTTTCATTGCTTGTCTGGCTGAAATTTTTTCCTCTTTCATATTTTGTTGCTGTATTCGATGCTGTTGATGATCGAAAAAAAATACTTTTTATACAAGCACTTTTGGATAAGTCTGTTAAGAATGAAATTCAGGTTCCATAAAGCCTACATACGCTATAAATAGCAGACAAAATAGTCAATTTAGGATGTTGTTGATGCAAGGTGAGATAAATTGTGTGGAAATTTTTTAAAAATGGCAGAAATAAAATAAATTGAATGTGAGGAACTGTTGCCAGCGTAATAACGAATGAAACATTTTGTGTGGGAAAAGTTGCACGCGTTTTTGATTAGCGTACATTTATGACTAACATAAATCATCAATAATTTAAGCATAAAATCATAAAAAGGGGGAAGTTTTATGTTTAATGTTATAGTGCCACTCTTTTATTGCCTCATGGTTTTATTAGATCACGAATACGTGAAAATTTTGTCGACGGAATAACTGATTAAATGAAAATTGATTAAAACAATGAGGTTGGAATAACTAGTTCCTGTGGATTTATGGATTTATTCGTAATTTTTCATCTTGTAACTTTGTGAGCGTTTCTGAATGCTTGTCATATATCCATAGGAGGCTAAGGAATAATTAAAAGACCAGTATCTGGTGGGAATCGAACCCAGTTCCTTTTAAAAGAGAATTTTTACAGATTGTTGATCTGTTATCTAGCCACTCGCACACATTAGTCTTATTCTAACATTGGCAGACTCGCCTATTTATTTATTGATATTCCAGATGAAGGAACGTATTCAAAAAAGGGTGCTGAGGTACACTCGACCCCCTCGAGGTAAAATTTCTTTCAATTTGCTAGGGTTCGAATCCAAAATCCCCAAAATAAATTCCGGTTGTAAAAATAATTGAAACTCCCTTAATTGAATTTTCTGGTTTAATTTTTTAAGCCATCAGATAACCAAGGATTTCAAAAGACTCGGTTTCAACTAAGGGGTGTAACCCATCGGACCCCTCTTCCTCGAAAATTTTTCACATCGAATATTTTTTTTTTGAAAAATATTTTCGATAATTTATCAATATTTTTCTAAAGCTCTAATTTGTTTGTAAATTATTCGCATACCATTTAAATTAACCAGTACAAAACCATGAGTATAGGAAAGAAAAAACTAGTAATGAAGCGATCACGCTTCATGGGCATATTCACACCGTTTCAAGTTTTTTCATTCATAGCTTAGTATTATGTTACAGATAAGATAAGATAATATCCAGTAATCATCCACAGCCTCTATATAAGATCCAGTAATCATCCACAGCCTCTATATAAGATCCAGTAATCATCCACAGCCTCTATATAAGATCCAGTAATCATCAACAGCCTCTATATAAGATCCAGTAATCATCCACAGCCTCTATATAAGATCCAGTAATCATCCACAGCCTCTATATAAGATCCAGTAATTATCCACAGCCTCTATATAAGATCCAGTAATCATCCACAGCATCTATATAAGATCCAGTAATCATCCATAGCCTCTATATAAGATCCAGTAATCATCCACAGCCTCTATATAAGATCCAGTAATCATCCACAGCCTCTATATAAGATCCAGTAATCATCCACAGCCTCTATATAAGATCCAGTAATCATCCACAGCCTCTATATAAGATCCAGTAATCATCTACAGCCTCTATATAAGATCCAGTAATCATCCACAGCCTCTATATAAGATCCAGTAATCATCCACAGTCTCTATATAAGATCCAGTAATCATCCACAGCCTCTATATAAGATCCAGTAATCATCCACAGCCTCTATATAAGATCCAGTAATCATCCAGAGCCTCTATATAAAATCCAGTAATCATCCACAGCCTCTATATAAGATCCAGTAATCATCCAGAGCCTCTATATAAGATCCAGTAATCATCCACAGCCTCTATATAAGATCCAGTAATCATCCACAGCCTCTATATAAGATCCAGTAATCATCCACAGCCTCTATATAAGATCCAGTAATCATCCACAGCCTCTATATAAGATCCAGTAATCATCCACAGCCTCTATATAAGATCCAGTAATCATCCACAGCCTCTATATAAGATCCAGTAATCATCCACAGCCTCTATATAAGATCCAGTAATCATCCACAGCCTCTATATAAGATCCAGTAATCATCCACAGCCTCTATATAAGATCCAGTAATCATCCACAGCCTCTATATAAGATCCAGTAATCATCCACAGCCTCTAAGTCCATAAAAAAGATCCAGTAATCAATTTTGCATAGCTTCTAGCCACTCGAAATCCAAAATGGCGTCGGTTCCATATTCAGGCACAGCTAAGGAACCTACATACCAAATTTCAGCTCATTTGGTCAAAACATTCCTTTTCTATGAAAAAAAATGTGTTTTGCAATAATCGGCTATAATTTGACCAAAAATAGCACCTTTTCGTTCCGTGTGCCTTACTGGCTGCATGTCATGACTCCAAAAACTATACAGTTCTTGCCATACTCGATATCTATCAAATGCAAAAAACCGGAAGTCTTAATATTGAGTTTGAATCGAGTTATCGCGGAACGTAACTAACTAACTAACTAACTAACTAACTAACTAACTAACTAACTTGCTAAAGGACAGAAAGTGTTTTTTTGCGATTTCTCGGCAATGGAAGCACCAATCGAGATGCGGTTTTCACTATTAAATTGGTAATTTTAGGCACAGACTTTCCATACTGAACACTATGGGTTGATTCCGTAAGCCTGAAGCAGCAAGTCCAAAAAAGTAGTTTCACTGAAATACCAAAAACAATATATTCACACACAATTAAAATTGGTGTGAATATGAAAAGAAATTTCTGGGTACACCTCTGTCTCACCATGAGGAACCCTTAGTGGTCGTTCGTAATTTACGTCACGCTTTAAGGAGAGGAACTGTTTGAAGAACTTGTAAGAGTCCAAATACAAGAAATTTTTTGTGACAAGGGAGGAAGGGTATCAAAAAAGTCATTTTCTTGCATGACGTAATTTACGAACGACCCCTTTTATTCCTAAAATATTTATTAATAGCGAAAGTCTTACAACATTAAACTATTTACAATATTACCCAGAGATTACGCACCTGCGATCGAGATGTAGCACGAAGAGTCGAATGTAGCGTGACAAGCAATACAGCAGCAAAAGCTTTAAGCAATTAATTTATTTTTTTCTGAATTTTTCCACTATTTTCTTATTTCGATGACTACTATGATTCAAAATCTGCACCATTTCTTTTAGATGATTCAATCTTAAGATCAACACCAATATTCATGTGTCAATCCCCTGACCTTAACATGACCCTTTTCATGACTAAACTTCAATCATTTCTCAGTCTAACTTGTCTTTAAACTTCTTCCAAAAAAAGAAACTTTTTTCATCATGATTTTTGCTTCTTCATATTTTACTTACTTCTAGAATTATGAAGAAGTAAAGATGTTCAACAAATAAATCAGAAGGAAATGAGGGGAAAGAAAAGGAAAGGAATTTATTTATTTTATTCAGCAAACATCAGACGAGATGTCATTCAAACAATTTTTTTTTTTTGATAAATTTGAAAAGATGAGCTGACGAAATAACTTGATGACAATTTCTTGGGGGGGTTGGTAGCAATAAAATGAAAGTCAGACTAGAAATATTTCTGTTGATGTAGCACAAAATATTCCCAGCTAGATAATATCATTTAATGTTCATACTTGTCATCTATATGAAATATTATTAAAATTGCTCTTTACCCTCTGGGCTACTCAATATCATTTTACATTTTATTCCACTATCAGCTCGTTCCTGTAAGCAATTTATGCCATTCATGCATGACATATACCTTCTAATTCGCACAGTGTGTTGCCATGATGATGAAGATGAAAAATGCTATTAAAGGACGACAACGACGACAAGGAAGAGATGCAAAAATGAATTTTATTAAAATTTCTTTTTCTTCTTCTAGCTTTATTTGTGTGCTGATTTTGTGAAGTGAATGTGATTTGTTTGAGACATTTGGGTACGGTTTGACATGCTCTGTGATTTGTTTGAGGAGATTATTAAATTTTTTTAATAATTTACTTGATGCTGTTGTAAATTGGGTATCATGATACTTAGTTTCTAACTATATTGGCTGGATAAATCAGTTTCGATCCATGATCTCTCTTGGTGGCTGTTTCTAATTGGTTCTATAGCTGGGTACCACACCCCAACTATTTAATATTGTGTGATAGATGGGATTAAGGAATTGAGCAAGAAAATGGAGGTTCGTGTACTCTTTATGGATGTAATTATTTTTGATACCAAATTTTCACTTCTTCGTTGAACTGGTGGTAAATCAACTTCAATTTCAAATCAGTGAGTTGTCTTGGTGCCACAAATGAACCATTCAAGCCTTTTGACTTGAAAGCCCTGAAATCAGGGGGGAAATAACTTGGCGTAAAATTTTTTGATGCATTTTCGATCGAACATTTAAATTCAACTTGCTAAACACATAAATACAAGAATTTTGGATCCTTTTCCCAGTTATTGGTCAAAAAAGGCGTAAAATTACTTTTTATGTCGAGTTATTTTCCCCCTGCTTAATTTTTTTTCAAAAACCCCAAAAAATGTCAAATTAAGCATTTTTCATAGCAGCCACATGGCGTCTTTATGACTGGCTTTTTTGAGATGTCGCAAACCGGATGCCACAAGATATCAGTCAAAAATGCGCTTCAACTTCCATTCACATCTCATCTGCATATTTTTATGCTACGACATTTTTCACCATTATAAACTTTATTAAGTTTAAATGTATATATTGCAACAAGCAAACGCGTAGTCATTCAGTACTTCTGACACCCCTCAAGAATCTCCAATCTCTTTATTTAGTATCTTTAACTAACTTGACATAAGAATTTTTTGTTTCCATTTCTGTCGTTGTATTTTGTTGACTGGTAAAACAGGATGCTTCAAATAAAGAAGAACAAAAAATGTCGAGAAAATGAAAATAAATAAATAAATTGAATCAACACAGAGCAACATTGGAGGGGTAGGAAAACAAGAAACGGTAAAAAATTGCATGAAATAATTTCCAAAAATAAATATGGAGGAGTGAGTGGATAGACTGAAACTAAATTGCATTCATTCATTTTTTTCTGTGTCTCTCTCGGTTGTGTATTCTCGGCTACACTATATCAATTTCAATTTGAAAATATCTACATTATGCTGCGCTAACTTGTTGTTATGTTTTATTTTTATTTTCATTTTTTGTCGCCAATTCTGCCTGCTTGACTCATTCCGAACACAGTTTTTAATGTTTATGTTTTGTATATGCTTTTTTTATAACTTTTTAGATTCGTACACTGTGTGAAATTTGAGAGTGAGTGAGATGCATAAATTACTGAAGGGAAAAATGGGATTTTAGCGTTATTTGCTTGATAATTGATTGAAGGCACACTCTGACATGTCAAAGTGTTCTAGGCTGGCTTGACAGGATATGCCCTTAGCTCCTATTAATCATTTTAAACGTTCTTTCTTGAGAATGGTGGATGATTTTCAATTCAATTACCCATCCGCCAGGGGTACGTGACTAGTCACAGCTCTGGTATGAGGTAAATACTATTTGTATCCACAGAAAGGGGGTTAAAAAGACAAAATAATTGAAAAAGCTGGGAAAAAGTGTCAGTGCAAAGTTTTAAAGGTCTTGGCAGGTTCCAGACTTTCTTCTGGAGTAAAATTAGCCTCGGCACAACGTTGATCTTTGTTGATGTTTTAAAATTGTATTTCAAGATTAAGAAGGTATATCCAATGGGGTTTATGGGTAAAAACTGTCACAACCTGGTCTTTATGAAGATTAATTGAATATCTAACAGTTAAATTGATCAGCATACTAATGAAGCGACAGAAAAATTCACACGACAAATGCTTTAGCATTCACCAAGCTTACAATTCCACTCTAACTCATTTTCATCCTCACTTTCATGTGCCATTCAATTGCACAAATTTGTTTTCCGAAAAAAATGCATATTTTACTCCCTTCTTCATTGCAAATAAATCTATAGATATGTGATACACATGTGGGAGGTGCACGAAAAAAAACTGTTCTATGCAAATATACAGAAAAATATTGATCGAATAAACTACGAATAATATACTACTGCACAGAATATACAACGGATACATGAAAGAAGAGAGGCAACAAAAAAAAATTGCTGTATTAACGAACATTTTTTTCCTCTCATCTCGAATATAAATTTACTTTAACAATGATGTATCGTCCTATTTTTTACATACAGGATATATCTCATGATAAAAATTTATTTTTCTACCTACATATGAAAAAATAATATGCAGAGCAACAGACTTCTGTAGAGGCAAAAAAAAATGAAAATATAGTTGAAAAGTTACTCCGGATGTTGTTGATGATTATTAAAGCGACTTGGACTGTAATGAGGTTCAAATTGTGGTTCACTAAACTCGGTCATGAAATGTTGTTGCCTTAAATTGAGTTGCTATGTGGATTGTAGAAAAAATTACGGCATATTTAAAGTAGCTTAAAGCTATTTGTGCTGCTTAAGTTAGAGATTGCTGGGAGATGGTTGCTTGGCATTTAATTTGGCAACTAAAAATTAATTAATAGCTTTAAATTGAGATCCTAAAATGGAAGTAAATAATTTCAAATAATGGATCTTGAAAGACTTTTCTTTTTCTTATATCCATCAATTTAAAAAAAAGTGAATGATTCTTGATCTGGTTGCTCAGTATACACTTTCCCAGGGGTTACCCCCAGGAGTATACACTAGGGTTACCATAGGTCATACCCCTGGTGTCACCCTAGGGTATATCGAGCATTCGGCCCCTACTTCAACTTAGAACTTCAAAAATATTTTCTAAAAAAATTATCAGGAGCGTATCCAGAAATTTTTCGAGTGGGGTTGAAATTTTTTTGTATGGACGAGAGGAGGGTTGGGATTTTTTTCTTAAAAACCCTAGCAAATTGAAAAAATTTACCTGTTCGTTATAGCAGAGAATTTATCAAAGGAGAGTTCCAAGATCTCTCATAACTTTCAGTTGTTTGTTTAAGGGGGTTCATCGAGAGGGCAAGGGTTCATCGAGAGGGCAAGGGTTCATCGAGAGGGCAAGGGTTCATCGAGAGGGCAAGGGTTCATCAAGAGGGCGGGGGTTGACCCCTTAAACTCCATTTAACCCCTTACCATCACTATTTCCTATACTGTTTGCAGCGCTATCTCATGGATACCACCAAAGCACCCCCTCAAAACAAAAGCTAATGCTATTCTTCATCATAAAAACCCCCGTTTAAAGAAGATGTACGGATATAAGTTCTAGTTATGCAAGAACAGTGGTAAAAATGTGCTAGAATATTCATCAATTAATTATTCACTGCTGCTATAAAATTCATAAGTCAAAAACCAGCCTCAACTCGTAACTCGTGCGTATGATGTTATTATAATAAACTTTTTTTTTATTTTGTTGAAAATGAGACCAGCCCCGACATGAATGTTTAAATAAAATGAGAAAGCTGTCAAAATAACTAAAATTCACATTAAAAAGTGGTCAATTAGAGAATGGATAAAGTTTAAGCAATAAAATTCTCATTCTAAAAGAAAAATGTCTAAATGGGGAATTGAGTCATTAATAATCAAAACTTCATACAATTATGTTAAACATCCTCTCACCATAAGTTGATGTGTGTATGCTGCTGCTGCTGCTGAATGTGAGTGAGGAAGTAAAAGTTCAACATTTTTTGATTGTTTACAAAACTCATAAAAAATTCATAATATCAAACAAGCTCAAATTTTCATCCCTTTTTGTGTTCCTTCATCCTCCTCCTCAAACATGTTTAGATATATCTACATATTTATTTTTATTATGTTCCTCATTCACTTTCTTTATAGATATGAAGTGGAGCAGATTGAAATAACAGATAATATTGCTAAATATACATGACTTGTATGGTTTGACACAGAAAAAAGTGTCTGAAAAGCGATTAAGATATGGAATAAGATGTGTGATGGCGGTTTTGAGAATCCAAAGTGTCGAAGTTTCCAACACACTTTTGTGATGAAAACTAGGGAGGATGTGCGGTATGAATGTTGTTGTATTCTTTAGTTTTGTTCTACAAATTGTTACAGATTTTTATCCCCTCGATTTTCAATGTCTCTGAGATTTTTTGAAATAATAACAATAAATTATTTTCAAAAAATGTAAAAAAAAAGTTTCAAATTTTTTAAAAAAAAAGTTTCAAATTTTTAAAAAAAAAGTTTCAAATTTTTTTAAAAAAAAGTTTTAATTTTTTTTAAAAATATTCAAAAATTTAAATAAATTCAAAAATTTAAATAAATTCAAAAATTTAAATAAATTCAAAAATTTAAATAAATTCAAAAATTTAAATAAATTCAAAAATTTAAATAAATTCAAAAATTTAAATAAATTCAAAAATTTAAATAAATTCAAAAATTTAAATAAATTCAAAAATTTAAATAAATTCAAAAATTTAAATAAATTCAAAAATTTAAATAAATTCAAAAATTTAAATAAATTCAAAAATTTAAATAAATTCAAAAATTTTAAAAAGAATTCAAAAATTTAAATAAATTCAAAAATTTAAATAAATTCAAAAATTTTAAAAAGAATTCAAAAATTTAAATAAATTCAAAAATTTTAAAAAGAATTCAAAAATTCAAAAAAATTCAAAAATTAAAATAAATTCAACTATTAAAATTTTAAGAAAGATTTTAAGATCTCAAGTTCAAAAACAAAATAATTTTTTAATCTTTTTTTTTTTTAAAAAAATATTTCTGAACTTTAAATTCAAGACAAAAATTGATAAAAATTAAGATTTACAAGTTATAAAAATTTTAGGCTTACTAAAAAATTCTGGGAAAGCTCCTAGTCAAGAAGCATGTAGCTTGAATTTAAAAAAATGAATGTTTGAATATTTTGTAATAGAAAATTTTATTTTCTGATAAACGTTATTTATGAATGACCCTATGATGAATTCCTGGTAGAAAATTTAAAATTCAAAATTTGTCAGTGAGTTAAAACTAGTTCAAGTATAAAAATATTAAAAAAATCAAATTAAATTAGATTTGAAGGTTCAAATCCTAAAGAATTAAAAAAATTAAGTCTGTTGAAATTCCATTTTTTTTTTATTTTTTGAATCCATCCAAACGAAGATACTCAACATGCAATTCCAACCTAATCCAGATCATCCATAAAAATATATTCCTACAATCTTCATAACAGGGATTAAAGCACTTCAATAATATTAGGACAGATTGAGCAATAAAGTAAATTATATAAGTGTTACAGAAACTGTATATACATTGCCACATGAAAATGAGTTTCAACTCTTTCTGTATGGTATAAC
This sequence comes from Chironomus tentans, assembly GCA_963573255.1. Lineage (NCBI taxonomy): Eukaryota > Metazoa > Arthropoda > Insecta > Diptera > Chironomidae > Chironomus > Chironomus tentans. The sequence goes on from OY754303.1 coordinate 14,702,777, forward strand.
ATGTATATTTAATGTATTCTTCTTTTCTTCATCTCAATGAAATATCAAGTAGATGAAAATAAAAGTTTGAAGACGAAGAGGAAAACCACAACAGATCCTTACTCATGCAGAAGTCAATTAGGTCGATACAGCCTTAACTGTTCATGACTCGGAATAAACAACTTTAATTGTTATTAAAGATATTAAATTCATTGTAGCATGTGTGTTTGTGAGGATATGCTTCCATGAGTGTAATGATATGATCCCTGAATTTATGAAAATTGTGCGAAGTGTCCTTAAGCTGTAGAATAGAATGAAAATCTTTATTGATTGACTTGTTTGTTTCTGTGAGGTTTCTGAATATGCTTCTATGATTTTTGGACTGAACATTTATGGAAAATTGTGACAAAAATTTTGAAATTTCATTTAACGGATTTTTTAAATTCAAATTTTTGTTTGTCAGATTTTTGAATTTTAAAAATACGTTAGAAATGAAATATTTTTTCAAATCAAAGACTTTTGCAAAGAATCATTCTCACACATCAGCAACATAAATGTATTCATCTCAAACCATTAGAATTTCTACACGAAATCCTTTAAAATTCAACAAAATCTCTCCCAAGGGAAATCCAAGTTAACACTTAGAAAAATACACAATTCGCAAAAAGCTTCTCGGAAATTTATCTAAAAATAAGTAGAAAACAAGCTCATAAACATTTCGAATTGAATCCATTCTCTTTCCTCCCACATTCTATATCCTTATGCTTCTTATTTCTTTTCCTTATTTTCTACAAGTCATCTCACGCTGTTTGTGCGGAAATATTAATTTATTTTATCGGAAGTGCTATTAATAGAGTGTTACATCATCACTTCTGCTTCTTATGAGAAAAAAAAATGAAATAAAAATTCACTTGCTTACTTTTCTTTATTTTTTTGAAAGTAATTTCATTTCCCACTCAGACATAAGAACAATATTTTATATATTAATTAAAATTGATTTCTAGTCTTGAGAAGGGAAAGAAATTTTCTTATTTTTTAGCAAGATTTCTTAGATAGAATTTTGTGGAAGTGATTTCTGTTTGGGATGATTGGTACCCCAGGAGTGTATCCTAGGGTTATAGTGTAATGTATTCAGTCATGTGTATCCAAGAGGATCAAGGAGGATCAAAGTCACTTTCAGACCCAATATATAAGATTAAGTATTATCCAGGTTCCTTTCAGACCCTTAAAATTTTCAAAAAGTATACCGAAATCTGCGAAAACCCCCAGATGATGATCATCATCAGAGTCTGTTTTTCTCCAGGTTCTAGTTACACGAGTAATTAGCAAAACCGGCCTAAGGCTAAACTCTTAGAAAAAGCAAGTAACCAGGCCCTATGGTCGGTTTCTCGTTATACCCCTGCACCTACTGTAGGGTATACCTAGGGTGTATGGGGTATACCAAGCAACCAATCCTTATTTGGATATCAAACTATGATTACTAAGTCTGAAACCTCGCATATTTTACGAGCCAAAAACATTCTTTATGCGCTGCTGTCCCTCAATTCTCATTCACAATCCTGTTGATTTCTTCCCCTTCTTTATTAAGATCAGAATGGAAAAAAGCAATTATTGAAAATTTTGCGGCAAAAATTAATCTAGATACGGTACATAATAAATCAATTATGCTGTTTGCCAAAGCATTATCTAGATATTAGAGAGAATAGGAGTGGAAGCACTTCTTTTGCCTATTGTTTGTCATTTTCTTATGTTTTCTGTTGAGATAAAGCACACTTTCTGACACATTCACGCGAAATCTTGATTCTTTCAAAAGGACTTTATTTTATTAGTGGGTGAAATAAAATGTAAGGGATGAACAGCCTGAATGAGTTTCAATTATGATGATTAATTTCATTCGAATACTTTATCAAACATTTTTGGTCTTATTGTTCTTAGGCTGTTTAATTTAGTCGTCGAAATGTTTTCTTATTTTTTATGAGAAAATTATGTCAGAGACACAAATGGTTTTGAGAAAATTGTGATGAGTTCTAATTAGATGAGTATTTTGGATTTTAAAAGCTTAAATATCAACAGCAACGCCCAACGAATATAAAATATCATTTCTAAAACGAAATTAAAATTAATGCAGAAAGGTCAAAATGAATTCTTCATTTTATTCCCCAAAAAAGTTCTAAATTAATAATTAAGCGTGAGAACGAGAGCAGCAACTTGATAAAAAGTTTAAAATTAATTCATTACTGCGTGGTTGGATGCTTCATTTCTCAATGCATAAAAGTTGAATGAGACAAGCTTTAGTTTAAATATCCAACATTATTTTGCTTATATAAATATTATCCCATTAAATGAAGTCCTTTTTCCAGTACGAAAATGACTTTCATCTTTCTTCTCCTTGTTTAGACTAAGCATGATGTTTTAAAATTAATAGAAAAGACGTAGAGATGAGAAAAGTTAGAGAGGGACTGGATTGTGAGTATGATAAATCTTTTTTGATTGTTTTATGTTCAAGAAACGCATTTTCTTTCATTTTTACAAAACTTTTGATTAACGGATTTCTTAAATTCAAATTTTCTTAATCCAAGATGGCTGTCAAAATTTCTTCTCATCTCAAGTTTTAATTTGTAAATAAATCAAAAGTTTCTTTGAAATCCAACGAACAAAGCTAACCAAATTCACCAAAAAAGTGGCAAGAATCAAGTAAGTAACAAAACAGACGAAGAAACACACAAATTAACCCCAACTTCTATAAAACTCAAAGACAATCCAAATTTAAAGCACTCACTTTTAATAAAAATCCACTTTTAAAAAAGATAAACAATACGAGATAGTTAAAAAGGGACATAATAATTCATTTCATAGCTACTACTAAAATTTCATAGCTCTTAATCGGATCCCTCTTTGTATACTTACATATTTAACTCATTACTTCCAACTTGATGAACATTTCATCCTTTCAAATATTTAATTACTTCTACTTAGTTTTTCTTATGTAGATCAGTAAACGTACAGTTAGAGTTGAAAGAAGAAGAGATCCTTGATGTCATTAAAACTTACTGTCATGGTTTTTGAGTATATATTTTTCATTTATGCTTGTATTAAGCTTGAGATTTAATATGAGATAGAACGTATTTTTTTAACGATTGTCATTTAATTATCCTCTATACTACACTTAAGCTTGAAGCAGCCATAAGCATCTGATGTGATTTCTTATCATTATCCACTAAGAGTAATGATGAGCATGGAAAAGGAAAGAAAGAAGAGAAATGTGTGATGTTATGTGATGATAAGATGGAATTATTTCATCACAAAAAATTCTCGCAATTCACACCGTCATTTATGGAAATTGGAGGTTCTTATCTGATTAAATAGAGTGTCAAATGCTTAGCTGAATATTTACGTGACATTTTAATAAGGTGATGCTTTAATATGAAAAAGAAATTACAAAAAGATGCGAAAATTCAGCATCAAATGATGCAAACTTTCAGCATCAAATGATGCAAACTTTTAGCATCAAATGACGCAAAAAATCATTCAATAAACAATTCACTCAATTTTTACAGTCAATCAATTACAAACAGTTACAAACTCAATCAACAACTCAATTACGGTGTGAATGCATTAACTAAACCGCACATTCTTGAAAACTACTTTTTATCTTGTATGCGAAACTCGAGCCAGGCACGTCAACATACAAAACATCACACTCTCATCTCCTTTTTCTGCTTCTTGAGCTGTTGATATGATTGAATAAGCTTTGTTTGTACTCAAAATAATTCCTTACAAAATGTTTACTTCCTCTTGTGTATATCCTCTCACAAAACAGAAATACTGAATATAACGTTAATCATACATACAGCAGGAACTTTGAAAAATGGTGTGGCATGTGAGTATGAAAATAAATGATACATTCCTTTCAATTTGACGATGAAAAATCTTTGATGTTTTCCAATGTGAAATGAATGTTTCTTCTTACGTACAGCTGAACTTACTACTAGTAGGATTTCCGTGAGGAGGCAATAGAAGGGGTTAACTAAGATAAATGACATAACTGTTGATGGATTTACACACAAATCTCATAGTTTTCATTTTCAGCTGGATTTTTTCTCTCTCTTTGCTTTTCCGTTGAATAACGAAAAGTACGAGAAATATTGGAAGTGGAAATATCTTCTGAATGATGAATGGAGGTTGAAAATTAAATCCATTTTCTGAAAAACAATCACGGGAATAGTGAAGAGACGTTATTCGAAAAAAAGAGGCAGAACAGAGTAAACAGAAAGATTTTTCACTGTCTATTTTTGTGACTTTACCTGAAGGGCATTCGAAAGCAATAAGCCATCCATTTTTTTCGATGTTCATATTAATGGATTATGGATTTTTTTTTGTAGAACTAGAAATTTTCATATTATCCATTTTGGATATATGAGGTTGAATCATGTTCATGATTTTTGATAGAACTAAGAGGCTTTATATTTTTCTGAATTTTTTTAAAAGAATAGTTTATTTTTTAACATTTATTATTTAGAATAGTCTGTAGCAAACATGATCTATAATTAATAACGAGATCTGGGGCTGGTTGCTCGGTACGGGTAACCCTAGGGATATACATTGAGGGGGCTGAGGCAGTGTTACTGAACGAGCTAGAATAGAAGCTAGGTTATTTTTAACCACAAGCTTGGGCTTGAATCTTTGTGATAAAGCTCTGTGTGACGTAGCTTTCTTAAACTCTAGTGGTAGGGAGATAGTTTGGAGCTAAAATAGTCTTGGATGGGTCTGGAGCTGTGCAACTCGAAATAAAAATTATTTTTTAACTAAAATATTTTTAAAATTCTTTTTAAAAATAATTTTAAACTTCTTCAATCTTCAAAACCCAAACCCAGCAAATATGTAGTCATAACAACATTCTATAAAAGAATATCTAAACATTTAGTAGCAATAGCATCTCAAAATAATAAGCTTAAAAAGTTTTAAAAAGTACTAAATTTTCAAATTAATTGAAACATTCAAGGATTTTCTTAAAATGCTTTTAAAAACCCAATAATCTTACTAATTAACTTTTCCATTTATATGTAAAGCTTGATGCTTTTTAATGCATTTAGTTTTCATAAATTTGTAAATAAATTCTCGTTTCTGATGATTTCAAATAACAACCACACATGTATGTAAGAGCATTGACATGAATAGAACCGCAAAGAGAACAAGTTCTTCAAAATGCAATTTATACATGATGGATAAAATAATCTATCCAATTTTTTATGTCTTTGCAATGCAAAAAGTTTTTTTTAGATACAATTTAATGACAAAATCGTGTTAAGGTTTTCTTGTTTTGTCTGATTGCTATCTTTAACGACTTTATTGACCAAACAATTGATGAAACAAAATTTCGGATATACTCTAGGGGTGTATGCTAGGGTATACCCTTAGGTTATGTGGTATACCCTAGGTATTCCCAAGAAACCGACCCAGACGCTTAGAAGACCAGTCATCCTGATTTCCTAAAACTAGCCAAGATTATGTTCATAACAGTACTTCCAAGAAGGTACTAAACGTTTTTGATAAAAATGGACCATAATTTTTATGTTTGTTAGGTTTTTTAATTCTATATTAGTTCCAATGCCTAGTAATGGTATCTTAAATCATCCATCGCAGTTCTTCTGCTTTCAGCAGTCCAAATGTTATACTCTGACCTGGCTTCTTTGAAGTTGTACTTTTCTGAAGCTAAAAATCTTAGTTATGGTGATTTAACTGCTGTATATGTACACTGAAATCGAATATATGTACACCAAGTGTTACCACTTTTTCTCTTATCTCGTGATTTTCTTGGTTTAAAGTAAGTAAACTTTGTTCCCAATCAATTGACATCAGAAAATTCGCTCTAATCACCAACATCTGATCAACATCCAGCAGTTCTTTTTCCTCATGAGAAAACAGACTCAAAGGAATTCTCAAAAGTATCAAATGGAAGAGAAATGAGTACAGAGATCAAAGTTTCTATAATTTGATGTTTACATTGGCAAAGCTCATTACATCAAGAAGCTTACTCCCAATCTCTCCATACAAGTTTCTAGCTTCGTTCTGAGATCCTTAAGGCGAAATTTCCCTCCTCCTTGTCTCCAACCCTTTTCACATTAAACGACATTATTTTTATTTTTTTTCTTGGTTATAGTTTTTATGCTTCGGGCATATGAGAATTGTTTGATGCAAAAAGTGAGGGGAGAAGAAGAAGAAGTGGAGCAAGTAATAGCATATCATAGCAAGAGGACATAGTACGTTCGCATACATGAACCTAAATAAATAATGTGTATATCATCATCATATGTGAAGCACACATGCCACATGAATCGAAAAATGATAGCTTAATCCTTGGAATCATGAAAATATCCATAGCTCCTCTCCTTTCTCTTTTCTTATACAATCGCACATGAACATGAACAGCAAATATATGAAATATAGATCGTGAGAACATATATGTTAATATATGTATAATCATACCGTTCAAACATTATTGTATGCGCTTACATAAAAAATAATATGTTCAAATGTACATACTTATAATGAACATTGTGGAGACAACATATATATATGTTGAATGAAGAAATCGATGCAACTGAATGTGGAGAAGACGCAACCAATAATGTAAGGATAATTTTATATATCAAAAGAGGAAAATTGATATTCGTGCTCATAAATATCAAACATACTATCCTACTATGTATGTTCGATGCTTACACTTTGATATACATGGAATAGTCTCATGAATATTTTATAAAGTGAACAATTTATTGGAAAATAAAGAGGAAATTTTGTTCAATTTTTGCAGTCATTAGTAATGATTTTTGTTGTCAATATCGATCATGAGATTTAAAGAAGCTTCAAATTTTATTCATTTACAACGGTTTTTGAAGATTTGAATTTAGTTAGAGTCCCCTTCAAAATAGTTGTTTCCCCCTTTTAAATTGTTAAGAGTTAAAATCAGGAAAAATACCAATTTAGTCACTAAATTTACGCAAAAGTCATCATTTCAAGTTCAGTCAACAAAGCAAGTCAATTTTCCATATTATTCATCAATCAAAATCATCAAAATTCGATCCAGCTAACAAAAATATCATCAATGAGTAAACAAATGAGAAAATAAGGATGTCAAACGAAGAGCTTACCGAAATTGATGCATAAAATGCCACTGCTTAGTGAAATTGTGATCAACTGATGAAAATTTGAAGAGACATTAAGAGTACACACGACTTAATGGATTGGAAAAAAAAGACAACAAAAGCTTAACGTCATAAATTTCTTCAACCATTAAAGCACATTTTCCCTTCAACAATTTTTTGCTATATTTTCAACCACGAACATCAGAACGACTGCTGCATCATGTGAAGCCAATCATTCATAAATAAACGATTTGGACTTGAATTTTGATTGTCGACATTGTGAAGTGAAAAGCTGACGCAACCACACAATAAAGCTCAGCGTCAATCATCAAGTTTTTTTTATAAAAAAAATATGAAACTGTTTACATATGACGACAAACCGCAATGCTTTTAATTTAATATGCATGAACTGTACTCACTTGTGAATTTTCCATTCCATTTTTTTTCGTGAACTGTCTTTCATTGCACGCACATAAATTTATGGTGAGTAAAGGAATAAATTTTCATGCAATGTTTCACGATGAAAAAAAGGGACAATTTTTATTTTAATTAATTCCACTTAATTTTCCTTCCTGCTTTCGAGGCTACAGACTGTACATCATAATTTTCATGATGAACGGCTGATAAAAAAAACATTGAGTGAGTTTTGAGAAAAAGGAGCAGAAAAAAAACAAATTAAAATAATCCATTCAATCTCATTTATTCCTTTACCTCACTAATTCGCATTTAATTATGCAAAAGAAGCAACTGAAAGAGTCATTCATTAAAATAAATTAAATTTGAGAGCACGGTAATTAGTGCATAAGAGCTTAAGGAATTTTCTTCATCTAACACAATTTCTGTTCTTTAATTCATGCATGAAAGAAAATCTTAAAGTAATTACTTCATGAATTATTGCTTCAAAATAGTACCGGCAATTTTCCATTAATTTTTCATGTTCTCATCTAAGTGAGTACGAGGAGTTGTTAAGGAAGAAAATTTTCTTCTAGATTTACTACACATTGTCAATGAAGATAATTTGCATACAATGATAATTTAGAGGAAATGAAAATTAAGAAATGTTAGGAACGGTAAGTAGTTTTTGGAGGCACCCTAAAAGGTGTTTACGAAATAAAAATTATGAACAATCTATTGAAACCAGGGCTGATATCCTGAACGGCACAACGAAGTCTTTATGGTACTGCTCTATCGACGCTTTAACGACAAAAGTTCAATAATTTAGACGTAGAATGCACTGACAGCGCTGTGACGTCTGTTATCAAACCATTTAATAGCTGAAAAGAGATTTGTCGCAATGTGCTGCTTGCGTATCTGTGGTATGACTATAATTAGACAAAATCTGATCCACAGATTAGACTTTCTCATGACTTAGGGGTCATTTTCTCAGGTATGCCCTAGGTCAGTGGTTCTCAAACTTTTCAGAGCACATCATTAAAACAAAACCTCCAAATTCACGATACACTTTTTTGTACGTCGTCAACCAGTTCTTGTGACACACCTGAGATGATGCCTAGGGTTTACCCCAGCTATTGTGTTTAGCTTTGCAGAGGTATACCTAAGAAAGCAGCCCGGCAAGTAAAAAACAAAAACACCTAGTTAACAACCCTCATTGAAGCCTTTATTAACTCAATTCTGAATAATTTTTGCTAACTGCATAAAAAATGATTTCTGGTTTAATCACAAAATCAATCTGATATTTTTTTGACAGGCACTAATTGAAAATCAACTGAAGTCTGCATTTATTTTAATTGATGAAAAAAAATATTTTTTATTATAAATCTGTGCTAATTAATTTTATATTTATGAAATGAATAAATTTAGGCTTTGGATATAGACAGAAGTGTACTTGGAAGTTTCTCGATTGCGTTGATTGAAAATTTTAAAGTAAATAATTTTAGATTCTGGTGTTGGTTGCTTGGTATGCCCTAGTGTGTACCCTAGACTACCCTAGGGACCCTAGACTATCCTAGGGTATACCAAGCAACCGATCTCTGGATGTTTTTTCAAAATACCAGAATTTTGTAAGAAAACCCAATTTCAATAATAACAAAGCATAATTCTGAATATAAGCATTTTATAGTATTCTAACTCTATGTCAATGCTAATAAAACTGTCTCAAAGACGTCATGATTAATGTTCTAGATAAATTATTTAGATAACATTCCAAATTGTCAATATTTCTCACAGTTTGACTGACATCGACAATCTGACCTTTGTGCGACATTACATGTAGGTACCTAATTGAGAGAAAAAAACCGTAATTTACGATTTCATTCATAGATTTTTCCATGAATTTTCATGAATAATTAAAATTTGACTGACACGACGCCGAGGACATTAAAATTTGATAATTACCAATCGATTGAGATTCATTTAGATGTGTCGACCGCACAACAATCACCTAAATGAATGCAGACAACATACAAACTTACACTAATAGGACATTCAATTAACTATCCACAGCATATAATTTTTTATTGTTTTTACTTCTTCCTGCTTATAATATCAATGTATGTTGTTCACATTAATGATCATTAATAATAATGAGTTTCAGCTGGTTAGCTTCTATCGATACTACAATGTTCATTGTTGCTCTATTTGTAATTGCCACACAATACTATTCACATTCATATCCGTCACAAAATAGCAGAAAAAAAGCCAAGCCGCTACCGCGATTCAACTTTTTTTTGTACTCCTATTCAGGAACAAGTAGGATGAGTAAAATTATTAATAAATTGAATTTTTGCTGATGACGGAAGTATTCATTATAGAAACCAGTACAGAAAAAGGAAGTGGAGAAATAATTAAATCAACTTCGGTTCCATCGCGATGCTGAATGATAAATAAAAATCATATTGTACGCTGTACGATTTTTAAATATAGCATCATCTCCTGCTGTACACAGAAAATTGATACAAGGAGAAATGAAGAGATAAAAATGATAAATATGTCAATTCAACGTATATCCTTTTAATGAATTCAGCCTGACGAGCAATTCGATTTTTAATTTTGAAATCTTTCGATTGTAGCTGCATAATGGACGTGGTTCTGTTATTTTGATCACTTTGGTTGGGCGGAATGATGAGAGAAAAGAGATAATTTCTGTAGAATCAGTAACGTTGGTGAAAATAAATTAATTTTTTATTTATAGATGAGTGAGTCTGTTCGGCAAGGTTAAAAGTCTTAATTCTTCATTTTACCTTTCAGTAACTGTCACTAGAAAATGTTTTCTGAACATTTTAATAAAAAATGTAATTCTTCGAGAATCTTTAAAGCATTTTTCATGTTATTTAGCTCTATTCATTAATAGAATGATTAAGTACTCTTAGACATGGCTCTAACTCTTCTCAAATTGACATGGTAATGGTTGAGTCTAGAATCTAGATCCACACCTAAGCTAAAGCGTTATTTTTATTGAACTAGATATTTTTCTCGATTTTTTTTGTTTGAATTGAGTTTGAATTGAGTTCAAACGGGTTCAAATATAATTTTTTCGGAATTAGTAGTATCCCGTCAAAACTTCAGAATGACGAAGACGCAAAATACCCTACGGACAGTTTGTCACTTTATTGTGTGTGGTTATACCCTAGGGTACCCCTATCTACCCTACCCCTATCTATTCTACCCCTACCCTCAGCCTTGGGTACCCTAGGGTGGGGTAGGGTACCCTAGGGTAGGGTAGAATGGGTAGGGTACGCTAAGCTGAGGGTAGGGGTAGAATAGATAGGGGTACCCTAGGGAATAACCAAATACAATAAAGTGACAAACTTTCCTGCTTAGTTCTAAATCATGATCGCTGTGTCGTTATTGCCATTCTGAGTTACTTCACCTGATTTTCAGAAGCAAAAATCCTTTAAAATCGAAAACTCTAGCTCTTTAAAATATCCTGATCCAAAAATGCCTTAATCCATCATCAGCATTCAACAAATCAAATCCAATTAATTAAATTCAATCAATTTTCCAACCTGTTGTGACGCCTCCGTCATAGAGCATCCAGTGACTTTTCAACAATATTTCTGTTCCTTCCTCTCACATTTTTGTTTTTTGCATATTGGTGCCACATTTCCCTGCCAACTGTGAAACATCGAAAACTATAAATGAGTTGTGTATATTCATAAAATACAGATTATACAAGCCCCCGACAGGCATACGACTGTTTTTGCCATTTAATTAATGTATTTTTGCGCAAAAACATTTGTAATTAACAAACATATTTTACAGTTAATAAAAGGCATGAGGAATTTATTTTCAATATATATTTTACAATATGGATTCAGCAAAAAGTACAATTTCAGATGACGAGTAAATGCTGTCATGCTGATCGAACATCAAAGTTGAATTTTAATTAAATTTTCTATCGAAGAGGAAAAAATAAATAAACAAATAAAAATAAAATAACTTTTTTTCCTGGAAAGTTCAATCAAACACGAATCAGTTGGAATTTTTGTCAGCTTCATTTTTCATTACATACAAAAATGGAAGTTACATAACATCGAATTGCGTATAAAAAATTGACTTAATTTAAATTTTTATAAAATTCATTTAAAATTACATTCCCATTTCCTCGGCTTCGCTTATTGTATCAGGGAGATCACATCCCAACGTTTCAGGTAGAAAGAGGGACAACATACCAGCTACTAGAGCAAAAGATCCAAACACTGTTAAAGGCAAAAAACTATAATAACTTTTTAGTAGTGGAATAAATGGAGCAAGAAGGGATGTAAGACGTGATATTGTTGATAGTGCACCGACGGCTCCACTTCTCATGTTCGTCGGCATCATTTCAGCTGAAAGTAAAGAAAATTTTGTCAGTTCTAAATTTAGACTGAATTTGGGTCATTCACTTATGATGTCCATCATATAAGAGGAAGGTGCAGGATTTTTGGTCAATGGGACAGTAAGAGTTATATAGAAAAGATTTTTGTCGCCCGGGGTCAAATTGAATTTTTTTTTAAATTTAATATGAACCTGGCATGTAGCAAGGAAGGAGATGGTTGGGTAAAATATATTTTTCATAGATAAATAATCGATTTCGGACCAGTGCCTTCTTCCTCTTATTTCTGGAGTTATATGATACACCAAAAAATTTTTATTAGTAACATGATGGAACGTCATTTATAAACGACCCCCAGCATCAAATCTCACCAGTATAAACAGTTGTGATTGTAAAAGACATCGAGATTGCCATTTTGCTGATTAAAAATGAAATAATTTCAAGCCATATTGCTTCGCTATCACTAAAAGCACCCCATATGCTGCCCACTCCACAAATCAAAAATGAAAATACTAATGGATATCGACGTCCAATTTTGTTCATTGAAATCTGTAAAATTTGATGACGGTTGAGAATTTTTTTTTTCATTAAATAATTCAGTGAAATTTATGACAAATTACCCAAGCAATTGTTGTTCCTGGTATTTCAATGAGACTTCCGAATATAAAGTTGTAGTAAATGTTTCCACCTAAATTAACGGAATTAAGTGATAGACCAAAAAACACAAGTGAGTTTGTTCCCCTATAAATAATAAATTTCGTTATTAATTCAGTCATTAACATAACTTAAGCAGTTTACCATAAGACACACAGAATAAGGATGCGTACCAATAGGATTTTGGATTTAAAGAGTGCTGCATAACTTGCATTTTCAGCTTTCTCAATTTTTTCTGATTCATCAATTGGAATTTTTCTTTCAATTATAAAATTGCCCTCAAATTGTGACGTTAGACTCAACGACAGTTCCTTATTATTGGCCTTTGCTGCCTTTTTGACTATTTTATATGCATTTGAATGTAATTTATTTGAAATCAGCCAGCACACAGACTCAGGAATGAGTCGATAAAAGAATATAAATAAAAGTGGTGGAAGTGATATCCAGCAAATGAGATTTCTCCAATTGCGATCAAAATACGCAGTCATTCCAACAAGAAATCCACCAAATGAAAAAAAGTAATTGAGTAGAACGGCTGACATTTCTCGTTTGTTTTTATCGATAATTTCAATTACCAAAATAAATGCTGAGAAATAAATTCCAGCTGTTCCAGCAGCATTCAAAAATGTAAAAATTAAAAACATTAAATATGAGCTCGAAATGGCCTGTCCAATTCCACTTAATGACATGAATATTATTGAAGTAATGAAAATTTTTCTCCTTCCATAATAATCTGCTAGAAAGCCAAAAACTGCTGATCCAATCATCACACCGGCAAAATTAGCTGTTCCAGCGAATGCAAGCTTCCATTGATTTTCAGTGCATGTTAGTTCACTAGGCCACTGTCTCGGGAGAGATAAAGAAATTATAAAATATGAATAATGGGTTTTTAGTTTCATATGAGCAATGCGTGTTTGAATGACAATGAAAGTAAACAGAGATGATTGCTAAGCTTGTAGCATGTAGCTAGGCAAATTTCTAGACAAAGGATCATTTTTCTCTATATTTCTATGGAAATGTTGTTTCCTGGGTAGGGTAAGGTGTACCCAGGGTACTTCTATAGTAGTTAAGGGTACCCCTAGAGTGGTAACCCTAGAAATTTATTACTTTAGGGGTATACCCTTAGAGTAACCCTATGGGTTACACTCTAGGGTATCCCCTAAGCTTTAAATAAAGCCAAATAATTCGAAGGCAATCCCTAGCAACCAACTCTGCATACATGTCGCGCGATATAACACGTGATTAGCGAAATTAATAGGGATTAATCTTATCAGTATTTTTGTAATTAATGTGAAATTTTCAAGTCTTACTTAAATTATTTCTTATCACCTTTATCCACAACAAAGTAATAATCTTATCAAAATTTATCACTTAGCCGACGGCATTTTTAGTTTACAATGTTTGCATCTGTTTTTTGTGGCGTGATGTTATTTTTTTTCAATCAACAACAAGCTTGATGATTAAGGGAATTTAAAGCAAACACAATTCTTTGTAGAACAACTTTCCATCTCTTCAAACACAGCACATATCTCATAAAATACAACATAACTTCTAGTACCAATAAAACCAAACTTACATCATTGACAATCGTCACTTCATCACTAGAAAAAATCCAACTGTTGCACTTTTGTCGTTCCAAACCAAATAAATCAGCAAAGCAAGTGTTATTCCTTGTTAATTCTGTATCGTTGATGTTCTGTATGAAATTGTATTCGTAACACCCTTCAGGTACAAATTTTCCATTTGAAAATGAACCTGGTAATGCATATTGCAGCCAATCTTGGCTGTATTTTGTTCCTTCGAATTGTTCACATTGAGAAACAAAGCATCTGTGTGTAAATATTGATATAAATGTTATTGCTTTGTTCTGCTGGCACCAGAGTTGGCATTTAGGTAGATATAAATGCAACCTGAATGATAAGGATGCTTGCTGGCGATGAACTCTGTATGCTGGTGACATCCGTCACTTTCATAATGTATTAATCGACCGCAGGCATCCTCTGTCATGTACATAGCAATAACCTGACTTTCTGCCAACTCTGTCTGGCATTGTTATAGTAATTAAATTTGTTTGCTTACCTGTAAGGCGGTTTACGGGATGTGAAGATGTATGATAGTGAGTTTGCTGCTCCATATAGAACAGGAAGGCAGACTAGCATCAAAATTTTTATTTGAAACTTTCCAAATCCTCCAATTTCCTCTAATATTGTATCGTAATCCATGACTAAGCTTTTTTTTTTTGTTGACAAAATTTTTCACAATATTTTAAAATATGTTGTTGACACACTAGATTAACACATTTTTTTGGGTGCCTTAAGAAATTATTAAGGTTATTATTATTGATAATTTACTTAAACTATTGGTGAATTGTATATGACTAGCTAGACGCGCTGAGTGCGTACGTTTGCCAAAATTCCTTGAGACTGAAAGCACTTAAACTTCAATAGAAGACTTAATTTTTTAAAAAATTGCGCTTTATCACTTAAACATACTATAAAGTTTTTATCACAGTTTATTGTTTGACTTTTAAATATATTTGAAAGTTATCTTAATTTTCATGGATTTATTTGCTTTAGGTGCTCTTTTTTATTTTTGATTAACTATACTTTATTATTTAAATTATTTTTAATTCTAGTACTTTTAAGCATCGCTTGGTATTTGTTGATGCAGCTTATCATCTGTTTATATTTTATACTTCCGTGGAATCTTCAAAAACTCAATTTAACCTTGAATTTTTTTAAATTTAGAATTTTGCTTTTTTCAGCATCCAATTTCCACTCAATTTTAAATATTTCAGTTTCTTTTAATTCTGTTGTCTCAAAAACTATCAAAAACTTTTGACACTTCATTAAACTTTTCAAAAATTTATTACAAAAATTTTGCTCAGCTGCGCTAATTTTTCTCCATCCACAACGTGATTCTCAGACAGTTATCGCGCGACTGCTCTTCAATGATTGATTAAACAAAAGAAAATTCAAAGCTGATTAATGACATCATTTAAAAGCCGATAAGATAATACACATACATAGTAAAATTCAGCTGTAGAAAAAAAGTTCATTAGCCAAGCGGCGCTATACATTGTATGAAGATGAGAGCACTTAATCTTCAATATTTATTTCTTATATGGATTGATAAAAAAATTGACGTAAAATACTTAAAAGAGAAGAGAATTCATCAAATATTGTCATACAAATCAAGTGCTTACTGTGACTTATCTCTAAGTGAAAAGTGAAGATTACGATAAATATTGAGCAAGTTTCTCATATTTATTCAGTCTTCAAGATAATGTCACAAGTGATACAATTATTTGAAGGAAATTTACTAATTAAGCTCAGCGATTATAAAGTTATTAGAAAGATTGTTTTGGATTTAAGTGCGTTGAATTTATAAGCTGTGTGTTTGATAGTCTTTGTGGGTAATCTTGAAGGTCATTTCTCAGTTTCTTTGGAAAAAATCAGCAGTCATCATTTTTTGTTAATTATTTTGATGATGTTTCTGAGAAATCACAAGTTTTACTAGTGACCATTTTCAAGGCTTAGACTCTCATTAAATTTTTTTTTAAATTTCTGAGCCTTAACCCTTTCTTAGGGGTCACTCACTCATTTATGACGCCTAACACTTTGAGACTTTACCAGGGGGATTAGGAGATATGTTACCTTCTCCAAGGATCACATAAAAACCAGAAAATTCCCCTCTCGAAAAATTTCTGGCTTAAATTAAGCTTGGGATTAAATTTTTCCCTTGTATGAGATTTTGGGTCCCTTTAAATTAACTATAGCCACAATTGTCACCCTCCACGTTGTTACGCCACTCCATGAGAGATCTGAAGTTGAGTGATGTCAGAGGAAAGAGATTTCTAATTTATCGAGCCATATATAGACGTATCAGTGAGTTCTAGAGCAAAGCCTCTGCGACTGATTGACTAAGCAACAGACAGCAAATCTATATTGTACATTTCTGATGTGGGTTCAATTCCTACTGTCGATATGACAGTTGTTGGAATAATTCGAATTGATTTCAAAATGAGCGGAGCCGAAGTCCCTCCAGCAATGCGCACATTATTTGTTCGAAAAGTGCTCATGACCTTAAGAGGAATATTTAAATTATTTTGAGACGTGGGGTGAAGGGGACTCAAAATCCTATTATTAACTTGAATAGCCTGAAAGACACGATCTTCGAGACCATTAAAACCAGTCACAGAATCAACAATTGATAGTAAAATAATATTAAAAAATGTCATTTGGGAACGACGTATTTTATTAACATCCAAAAATTGATGTCAAATTGATTTTAGTGCCAAACAGTCTCAACGAAATATTTAGTTCAATGAAATTTATTTTTGTTGTTTAAATCTCAACACAATTTCAAAATAATATTAAAATCCTACCTACTCAATGTGAAATATTTTTGTTACTAAAAATAACTTTATTTACTGTTAATAATAAATCTGTTTATTTTTAAATCTAAAAATAAGACTTGCAAGTATTATCAAAGCAAAGCCGACACTAACTGTTTTGTGTTTAATGGCAGAATCAAAAAATGTTCCTTTTTATAGCTGCTCAAATCAAAAGGAATTAAATTAATTGGTTCAATAAAGCCAATCAATGCGTACAAAAACAACCAATTGATAAAATGTAATCAACAGCATATATTTTTGTCAATAAAGTTTCTTTGATATTTAGGGTGTATGTATAATGGTAGAGCGGGTACAAATACAACTTAATGATAAGTATCAAGTAGTCATTACAAAAAATAAATATTTTAATAAATATCCAACTGCATTACGTTCCGATATTTTCAGCCTCTTGAATTGTATCTGGTAAATTTGATCCAAAAGTCTCTGGAAGTAACAAAGACATCAATCCAGCTGCTAACGAAAATGACCCAAAAACCATCAACGGCAAAGAGTTATGGAAATTCTTTAGCAATGGAATGAATGGAGCTAGAAGTGATGAAAGTCGTGCGACTGTTGAAAATATCCCAACACATCCGCTACGTAAAGTTGTAGGCATCATTTCAGCTGCAAATATTTTTTTTCTCAAATAAATTGGCGGTCCTCGATTTAAATAAATATTTTATTCATTATAAAAATAATTCAAATCGAGGACTCTCTGAATATTCGATTAGTTTTAGTTTATAATCAGGAATTGGTTTCTCATACCCTACCATGGACAGGTAGGGTCTACCCTAGGGTACCCTAGGTGGAGGTAGAAGGGTTGGGGTACGGTAAGTACCCTAGGTATCCCCATAAGCCGACCCTTGCATAAACTTACCTGTATAGACAGAAGTTATTGTAAAAGATGTTGAAATTGCCATTTTACTGATCATAAATACACAAATTTGTAGCCACACAAGATCCTCGCTAATAACTGCTCCAATTATGCTACAAATTCCACAAGCCATGAATGAAAAAATTAATGGCTTTCTTCGTCCAATTTTGTTCATTGTCAACTGCAAATAAATAGGCAATTAATAAGTCACCTATTTTGATAATCCATAAGTGAACCTACCCATGCGGCAGTTATTCCAGGAATCTCAGCCAAGCTGACGTACGTAAAGTTCAAATAAATATTTCCACTAAGACTGACGGAATAAAGTGAAAGTCCATAAAACACGAGTGAATTGGTTCCCCTGTTTTAAAACAATAAAAAAATCGTAACTTGCTAATTAAGTCATTGACTCATCAATTAAGACCTACCATATGAAAAATAAAACAAGAACTCGAAGCACTAATTTCCTAGATTTCAATATAGCGACGTAGCTTGTGCTCAAACTGTTTTCAGACTGTGATGATTGGCTTAATGAATCGGAAGATATATTGATGTCAATGTTCTTTCCTTTAAATTGGCTAACGATATTGGATGAAAGTTCTTTCTTATTATCTTTGGCTGCTTGTTGAATTATTTTATATGCCTTTGTGTAAAACTTGTTTGCGATTAACCAGCATGCAGATTCAGGAATTAACCAATAATCTATTACAAAAATGATCGGTGGAGCTGCTATCCACAATGTAAGATTTCTCCAATTTCTTTCGAAATAAGCTGTAATTCCAACCAAAGCTCCACCAATAGCAAAGAAGTAGTTCAATAGTACTGAAGACATCTCGCGCTTACTTTTATGCAGCATTTCAATTATCAATACGAATACTGAAAAATATATTCCAGCTGTTCCTGCAGCATTTAGAAGTGTGAATATGAGCAGCATCATGTATGAATTTGAAACAGCTTGACCAATCCCAGTTAATGACATAAATGCTAATGAACCGATAAAAACTGTCCGCCTTCCATACATATCAGCCAGAAATCCAAATATTGCAGATCCAAGCATCACGCCAGCGAAATTTGCAGTTCCAATAAGTGCAAGCTTCCATTCATTCTCTGTGCATGTCATCTCACTTGGCCACTAAGTAAATTGAACAAAAAATAAATTGGGGATTAGACTATGCGAGATAGCATAGAAAGAGTAACCAATGCCCTTGGGCATATCTAAAGGGGGTCCAATGGGGTCCAGACCCCCCCCTTAAAAAAGTTCAGTCATTCAGTCATGGGTACTATAAGCTCTAGCTACGCTCCTGGCCTGGCCATAGATTTTTTAAATTCAGTATAACTTTATGGACATAGCAGCTTAAATCACTGTTCCGATTCAAAATTATCCATGCAAAAGTGCAGCAAATAGTCACTTGAAATTTATTTTTAAAGAAAAACTCACATCAGTTATCATTGTGACCTCATTATCATCAAATATCCAGTTGTCGCACTTTTGTCTTTGTTTACCAAACAAATCAGCAAGGCATGTATTGTTTCCAATTAATCCTGTGTCATTAAAATTATATTTGTAGCATCCTTCAGGTACAAATTGTCCATTTGTAATCAAGCCTGGGACCGCATACTGCAGCCAATCTTGATTATATTTTGCACTCTCAAACTGTTCACATTGATCCACAAAGCATCTGAGTCAAGTGGATAAGCACATATCATTATTCACTTGTTAAGTTATCAGATTAATTCCTATCACTTACCTATAAGGCGGTGTTCGAGCAATAAAAACATACGAAACAGCATTTGCGGCTCCATAAAGTACTGGAAGGCATATCAATAATAAAATTTTCACTTGAAATTTTCCAAAACTACCAATTTCTTCTAATACTGCATCGTAATCCATAACTTAAATTCAAAAAAATATTTTTTACAACTTTTTGTATATTTTAATCAGCATATAAACTATATGAACGAGTTCTTTTGCTGTATTAAAACTTGAATCGATATCACAGCTATTTTTATATGCCTTATTTTAATAATTTGCCTTCTTTTTGATCGAAATATTTATTTTAAAAATTATGAGAATCTTGTTAATAAATCACTTAAGAAATTTTCTCACTAAAAAGCCTTTGTCACTTATAGTATTTCAGTTCAATTAAGCGCTAACAATAGACTAATAAAGTATAAAGTAAAATTCATACTGTGGCAATATACGGTATTAATGCGTAGTGTTGTTGATTATATTAGATTTATCTCATGCGTTGCATTGGATTGTTGATAAATACACCCGGTAAACGAAACGATTAAAACACTTGACTACCATACTAAAGAAGTTTATTTTTAAGTGCCAATTATAGCAAATCTTATAATTACAAATTAGTAATCGTCAATTCAGAGTAGGTAAAAGGCTTGGTTTCACCGATTGTCTGAACATCTACAGATATATATGTATACAGGTGGCCGTCTTCATGTCGAGGTATGCAGGTGGCCATCTACCTTAGATGACTTTCGGTATGCTTTTATAGAATGAATCTACCTGCATGCTAACTCTGATCGTCATTTACAAAATTTATTCGTGATTGTACTTAATTTTTATTGTGGTTTTTACTATCTTGAATAGAAATGTTAAGTTTTAATGGACTACAGGTGGTAAGGGGACTACAGGTCGTAGCCAGGATTTTCGTAGCCCCAGGTAGCTTACTAAAAATTCTGTCCATACTAATATTTGAACCGAACTCAACAAAAAAATTCTTGACCCCCTTGTAAGTTGTCTCAAAATAATATAATTTTAGCCTTCATATGTCGGTCCAATGCGTGTCTGTACTAATTTTATTTATTTTTTTGCAGTCATGCTTTATGCAATACTGCTCTAGTAAATGAATAAATACTCAATTTTATGAGCATACTTGTACTGAAAATTTATTGTGCACTTTTGTGCAACTGTTTGGCTACAAACTTGAAAATGTCGCAAAAAACACGTGCTCTATAAAATGAATCATTCAGTAAATGATTTGCGTGTCTTGTGCCAAGTGGAGAATTTTAAATTA
Source organism: Chironomus tentans (assembly GCA_963573255.1). Taxonomy (NCBI): domain Eukaryota; kingdom Metazoa; phylum Arthropoda; class Insecta; order Diptera; family Chironomidae; genus Chironomus; species Chironomus tentans. The sequence goes on from OY754303.1 coordinate 14,723,634, forward strand.
AATTATCATGTTAATTAAAAAAGAAGACCAAATTTATGTGATAAAATATTTAGCACAAGTGTGATTAAGCACATTCTTGACGTACGATGGAAGGAGGCTGTTGAAAGAGATATTATTGGAAATTGTTATACCGTAGGCATAGTGCCAGCCATAGATTTAATTATAGGTGACAATTAAGTGATGCCGTGGATCATAATTTATTAGTGCGAAATAAATGACAAACCACATAAATTCATAAAAGATGTTCAATTTTAGGGGGAGGGGCACTTCCATGAAAGAAAATTTTGTGACAGAAGGGGGAGGGGGTCTGAATATCTCGGTTTGTGTGACGTCATTTATAAACATTTGTTGCATTTGGAGCTGGACTGGAGGAAAGAGAGGGTAAACAAATATGATAAGTCTGATTTTTTCAGAAGTCACTTATTTATCACATCCAGCATAAAGGAATAAGGAAAATTTAGGTAACAAGATCCAAAAAATTAATTTATTTTTATAAATAAACCAATATCACTTTCCGATGTTTTCAGCCTCACTAAGAGTATCGGGTAGATTATATCCTAATGTCTCTGGAAGCAACAGTGACAAAAATCCAGCTGCTAATGGAAAAGATCCAAAAACCAACAACGGAAGAAAACTGTAGTAATTTTTAAGTAATGGAACAAACGGAGCAAGAAGAGATGAAAGACGTGATATTGTAGAAAATGCTCCAATGCATCCACTTCGTGTATTTGTTGGCATCATCTCAGCTGTAATGAAAATACGACTTAGGGGTCGGTCGCAAATTTCGTCACGCTTTAGTATTGAAGAATTTGTGACAGTCACAAGAAATTTTTTATATAGAAAATTTGTGACAAGGGGGTCGAAAAAAATAGTTTTGTTGCGTGACGTAATTTACTAATAACCACTTAAATGTAAATTTATATTATAAATTCTAATTCCTACCAGTATATACACAAGCAATAGTAAATGTCGTTGAAATTGCCATTTTGCTGATCAAAAATGAACAAACTTGAAGCCACACTACATCAGCATCAACAAAAGCTCCAAAAATACTTCCAATCCCACAGATTATGAATGATATCACTAATGGATACCGACGTCCAATTTTGTTCATTGAAATCTATAAATAAATTTTGATGGCTTCATTCATAAAAGACTCAATTTAGTGCTAAATTACCCAAGCGATAGTTGTTCCTGGAATTTCAATCAAGCTTCCGAAAATAAAATTATAGTAGATGTTTCCACTTAGACTAATGGAATAAAGAGAAAGTCCATAATAGACTAGTGTGTTTGTACCCCTAAAAATATTCATAAAGTTACTAAAATTATCTTTGAGTCTATTAATAAGAGGCTGTTCATACTTGACGTCCAACAAAAAATATAAATTTACTATGGACGTCATTTGTGACTTACCATATAAAAAACAAAACTAAGATCCGAAGTAGGAGTTTCTTCGATTTTAAAAGTTCAATATAGTTTGTATTGGATCGTCTATGTGATCCTTCTGATTCCTGAAGTTTTAAATCTTTAGAACTTTTGTGTTCCTCAAATTGATTGATAATGCTTGTTGAAAGCTCTTTCTTATTATCTCTAGCTGCTTGTTGGACTATTTTATATGCTCGAGAATATAATTTGTTTGAAAATAGCCAGCATATCGATTCAGGCACGAACCAATAAACAATGAAGAAAATAAATGGCGGAGCTGATATCCATAATGTCAAATATCTCCAATTTCTGTTAAAATATACAATAAATCCTGCCATAACAGAACCAACAGCCCAAGAATAATTTATCAGAACCGAAGACATTTCGCGTTTTCCTTTATCTAACATTTCAATGATCAGAACAAAGGCTGAATAGTAAATTCCAATTGATCCGCCTGCATTTAAAAGTGTAAATATCAGCAGCATTGTATAGGAGGTGGAGAGTGCCTGACCAATTCCGGTTAGTGACATAAAAATTAGTGACGAAATGAAACTTGCTCGTCTTCCGTATAAATCTGCTATGAATCCAAAAAAAGCAGATCCAACCATCACGCCAGCAAAATTCGAACTGCCAATTAATGCTTGCTTCCATTCATTTTCTTTACATGTCATCTCATTCGGCCACTACGATAAAAATGATCTGAAAATGTTTTAAATTGTGCCTTATAAAACTCACGTCAGTTATCATTGTGACCTCATTCTCATCAAATATCCAACTGTCGCACTTTTGTCTTTGTTTACCAAATAAATCAGCAAGGCATGTATTGTTTCCAATTAATCCTGTGTCATTAAAATTATATTTGTAGCATCCTTCAGGTACAAATTGTCCATTTGAAATTGATCCTGGCACCGCATATTGCATCCAATCTTGATTATATTTTGCACTTTCAAACTGTTCACATTGATCCACAAAGCATCTGAATCCAGATTAGGAAAATTAATTTCAAATAAGTTCTTATAAGTACATTAGACGAGCAATATGATGTCAATAGGAAAGGAGATTATGGAAACAAATCACCGGCATGGACAAAATTTACGTCTGTTTTCTATGTTTTTTTTCCAATTCCATACAACTGAACAGACAAAACGAACACTTAAGATCATTATTTACCTATACGGCGGAGCTCTTGCTATAAATATGTAAGCATTTGTATTAGCAGATGCAAATAGAACTGGAAAAAATATGTGCAATAAAATTTTCACTTGATATTTTCCAAAACCGAGTTCCTCTAAAACTGCATCATGATCCATTTATTTTTGCGGCACAGACTCAATTGTCAATTATTAATACTGATTTAATTCAACCTAGATATTTAAAAATAATAATCTGTTCCTCTCACAAAATATAATAATCGACTGAGAAAAGAAAAGTGTATCTGAAAATTATTGAAGCTGAATACAAATAACATGTGACTCAATGTGACTGCACAAAATAATTTCGTCGTCAAAATAAGAAAAGAAAAATTACAACGAGAATACTTACTGCACTAATGTGTCAATACATTTTAATCAAAAAGTGAGTATAGTTCTGTTTCTATTTCAAGCGCCGATTGCTGCCAATTTTTAAATGCAAAATGATGACGGGGAAATGCAAATAAGCAAAGTTCAGTAAGCTAAGATATTTTTAATGCTTTATAGATTTAGTCAAGCTCATGAGCTATAATCGTGCATTATTAAGTATTCATTTGTTGAATCCTATAGAATTACAGTCATTTAAGTGAAAACCTAAACAATTTTGAAAGTTTAACCAAATTGGGACATGTTAAAGTCCAATGGATGCAACAGTAGAATTAACCGTTATTTTTTAGAAATTCAAAACTGTTTCGAGAATATTTCAAAGGGATAAATTTTTTTAAAATTTCAAAAACCGTTAAATTTACTTGTAAGAATTTCTAACGGTCATATTTTTTTGAAAAAACTACATTTTCGAATTTTCGTCTCTAAAGAAGGGTTAGACCCAATAAAGGACAACGGTATTTTATTTTCGATATTTGGGTATTTTATTTTCGAACGTTGGAAAATTTGTATTCGAAAATCATTTGTTTACATTTTAAAATGAAATTTTATTTCCTAAAGTTTAGCTTAATTTCATACTTATCAACTGAATAATAGATTGAAGAGCATTTTATGTGTATGATCAAAGCTATTGGTATCAATTGACATTGACAAATAGCAGTAAATAGCTAAAAATTGCAAACTTTTAATTTTGTCAATTTTTGAGTACAAAAATTATTAGTAAACAAACAAAAGAAAAAGTGTGGGAAATTTTAAATTTTTGAAAAAATAACGGAAATTTCTGTCGTTGTCTTGTATTGGGGTTAGACAAAGTTGTATTCGAATATAATTGACTATATGCACAACCCTATTCTGAAATTGACCAAACGTCAAGCATGAGACCTGTATGTTGGAATAATTACGTTACAGGATAAAAGTCTATCTACCCAGACTAGCTTGTATGGAGGGAGGTAGTCAGAGGGTAACTATCACCCTCCCCATCAAAACTCTATCTAAGCCACTCATTACAACCAACTATTACCGAAGTAATCTGGAGGAGATTTACAATGATTCAACTAAAAATCTCAATTCTATAAAAGCTTGCTAAAAGCAAAAAATCTTCAAAGGAATTACAAAGTCGAAGCCATCAAAGACCTAAAATTTCATTTGAAGTTTTTCAATTTTCCAGCACGAAAACTCCATAATCTCTTCGGTCAACTAGATATGTAGGAATAAAATCCCAGAAATAAATGCAAAAGCCATAAAAGGAAATTGTAGAATTTTGTGTGTAATTCTTTACAGATTTGAAAGTCTATTGGCTTCCTTCCTACCGTATAACATGATAGACATTTTCTATATTGAATTCATGAAAAATTGAATAGAAAATAATCGAAGGACTTTATCGGATTGAAGGAAAAGGGTATAAAATTGAAAAGTTTTATGTTCAATTTTTAAAACTGACAATCCTTTTCGAGTCAGGGAAAATGAAACTTTTTCTTTCTCATTCTAAATATTTCATTATACCATCAACTATACACTATCTATCTTACCCCACTCCATTCGATATAAATTCTTTACTATTTTCATCCTTCGCTTCCTTAATGAAAACTTGTCTGTCCAACTGCTTTTTTTATCGACTTAAAGCATTTTCCATGACAATCCTGTCATCAAATCCCCAAAGTAATTACCAACGTCAATCACTATTAAGTGCTTTATTGGGAGGAAGAAATATTGAAAAATTATCTGTTTTTTCTTCTTCCTTTCATTCTCCTGATTCGATTCCTTGTTTATTTTTTTAGTGCGTTTTCCAACGCGATGTGAGTTTTTCTTCTGCATTTTGGTAAGATACCCACTAATGTTGAGAATATATCAACGGTCATTTTGTATTTGAATTGTAAAAGCAACTACAATTAGTTGACTTCCCCTTTTTAAGTTGTTTTCCCCTCTCTATGTTAAATTTAGTATTTATTATGACTCGTGACAACATCGTCTCTTCAATAAATAAATATTAAGTCACTTTTAATTACATTACAATCGTGCAGTTTATTTATTCCAACAACTAAGCTATCGGAGGTTACTTTGAAGCTTGACAGAATCCAATACAAGCCAATAAGGTGTTCGAAAATTGTCAATTTTAAAAAATTACCATTTTGGCCTCTTTAGAGCGATTAGTTGTGACTAATTGATACTAATAACCTTAATTTTTACTCGATCAATACTTTTGAATCAATTTTACTGTTGATTAGTTTGAAATTAAGACAAAATTTAAGAAACAAAGCTTCATTTTGAAATTGTAAACAAATGATTTTCGAAAACAAATTTTCACATGTTCGAAAATAAGATGATACCATAATAGGGGCAGAATGGCAACTTAATCTATAGTTTGCTCTGAGCAGCATCTTTGATGAAGCTCTATTTGGGAACAACCAACAAAAATGCGCTATATTTATCCACAACTAAGGGCAATCCTCTTATTTTCATCATAATTGACGCGCATATTAAAAAAATTGGAAACGAGTGATTTTCCTTATTGAAAGGAATTATTAATAATAAGATAGAGAATATTTTTTAATTAACACACAGTCGAGAGAGAGAAATGCTGTCATAGAAATTTATACTTTACGTTCTTCATTAAATGCAATAATTGAAGGAGAAAGGAAAAACTAATAAAAAGCATTTTCTTATTATTCGAGTTCTTGTTGTTTTTCAAACGATGAACAAGTGTTTCAACACTCACTGATTTATCACTTCCTTTAATCCTCTTAATCTCCCATTCATTCATTCAATGAGTTGAAGCAAGTAAGTAGCAAAAGAAGTTTTCAAAGCGCCAACTTTGAAAGAAAGGAAATTTCCACTTTCCGTTCCGAAACATAAGAATGAAAAGGAAGTGAAATAAATTATATTTTTGTGCTACTGCTGGTTGATGCTTATGAGAAGCAATGAAATGAACAGAAGCAACCAATAGGTAAAATCAATTTTTCATCAAGTGATGAGAAACTTTTTCCCATTCAATCTTGTCTTTTGAATTGCGATGAAGTTGTACGAAAGAAAAAATATTTTTTTCCATTATTTTGATGTTGAAGGCAGTGTTGCTAACTGTGTGTTTGTCAGAATTAGATAAAATTGAACCATAACAGCCAAACACCAAGTCATAATCAAGCCAATCTAGGTATATATGTGACTAATAACGTAGACTGACATAGATCCATTCTGGATATCATGACGTCTTCGCCAGATAACGTATATGCTCACACCATGAATGCTAATACCATTTGGAGCTTCTAGACCCCCCTGTCTATAGGATACCTATGACTAGGTTAGAATTAACTTCCTAAGTACAGGCGAATACTACTCTGCGGAATTATTAACAAAAACCTAACAAATTCGCCTATTTCAATCAGTAGCAATGCCATATCTAGGTTAGGCACCAAGTCACAGACACCTAACAACTGGCTATGATCTGAATTTACCCAGACGTCTGAGCAATCAACACTGGTTGGAAGAATTATACAAAAGGTAACTAATGAACAACAAGGAGGATGGAAAAACACCCTCGAGCAGAACATTTAAAAATTCCTCTTTCTGGTGCCTCCAATGAATGTATATTCCCCATCCCAATCACTTTACAAAAAAGTACACAACGTGCGAAAAATATTTCAAATTTTTTCATTCTTTTCTCTCATTTCGAAGCATTTACAAAAAGTACCTTTTATGTTCACCCCTCCTCTCTTAATTTACCATCTCACACTCTTCCATCTTGTTACCTATCATATCCACAAATTTTAACAGATCACGTGCCAAGAGTGCTATTGTCAAATTCAATCTGCTCGACATTCTGATGAAAATTACAAAAAATTTATGATATTTAGTGAACGTGAATGTAATTAAAGCTTTTGTAGCAAAACATTCAGTATTTCATTTCATACATCCATCTCCATGCTTTTCTTACTTCCCTTTCTTGTTCATTCTGTTTTAATGTACAGGTATTTGATCAAAAAAGATGATTTTTGTACTAACTTTGACTTTATTTGATATTAGATCCATGTTTACAGATACTAACAAGTTACAGGAGTATCCATTTACTTGAAAACAAGTTGAGATTTTAATGATTAGAATGAGAAATGAATTTTAAATCAATTAGATTTGCTGACAAATTTAACGAATTTTCATATTTTAAAAGTTTCCATCTTTTTTGACTCATATTTAGATACACAATTTGAAATCTAAATGACCGTTAGAAAATTATTTGGTCTAAAAATTTTAAAATTGGTGATTTTACCTAAAAATATGCGCCTATTGCATTCTAAAGATACTTTAAAATTTTTTTTACATTTTCTATTTTTAATTCAAATTTTGAGCTGAGATGACTTTTTATGGTTCACAAGAGTTGAGTGACTAAAAAGCAATTTTCATTTTCGGAATGATGAAAAAGGAAAAGAAAAATAAAATAACATTCCAGACATATAATTTTTCAGACAAAAAAGTATCCAAAGGTATGAGAACGAATGAATGAATGAAAAGTTGTGGATGGACGATTCGTATGCCATTTAAGATATGAAAATTTTAGACATGCATGAGCAACATGAAATAAAAAAAATCTATATTAACATTATTCCTTCTTTAATTAATACCAATCCCTTTGAGTTCATTAAAAAAAGCAATGCAACAAAGAGAGGAATTCTATAGTGATGCAAAATTAATTAGTCGAATGTTTATTAAATTAAATTCATCACCTCCCCTAGACATTACCCTGAACTCTTAGTTTATATTCATCCCAACTCTCTCTCTCTCTGCTTTTTTGCCATTTTTAATTATCATAATAAATTCTCCCTCATTCATGACGCTTTTAATATCCTGACGAGATCCTGACAAAATAATGAAAATTCTAGAATAAAGAAATCTCTACCTTTTGTTTTCCGGTTTCCATTTCTTATTGTTTTCAATTTTTCAAATGAAAATTTTCAATTTTCTGTTCCTTTATGCTGTGTAGTTCAAAATTAAATAAGTTGTTGTTTGCAAATTCTCATAGTTGAACTACAAAGAAGCAGTTAATGAGGTCCTAGTTGTGGAATTCACATTTTAATCTCAAAAGTTTGTAAACATTAGTAAGCATTGCAAAATTTGTTTTTTAAAACAAGTTAAAATTAGTAAATCTAGCTGTAATCACCAAAAGGTGGGCATAGTAATCAGCATGGATCAAGCACAGGTTAGAGAAAAGTCAGAATATCGTTGATTTAAAGGAAAGAATTAAAAAATTTCAAAAACCAAAAATATTAAGGATTTGAGACAATACATCATTTGTTGGTATAAATAAACTGCACGATTGTAATGTAATTAAAAGTGACTTAATGTTTATTTTATGAGAGACGATGTTTCTCTCTTGAGTTCATAATGAAGACTAACTTTTACATAGAGAGGGGAAAACAACTTAAAAAGGGGAAGTCAACTAATTGTAGTTGCTCTTACAATTCAAATATAAAATGACTGTTGATATACTTTCAACATCATTAAGTATCAACAAGAACTGCATATAACCACAAATACGAACAATATCCAGCTGAAAACATAGAATTGAGACCCAGTTCATTCGCAAAAACCTAGCAAACTAAGATAATCATTAATTAATTCCTGGATTTAAATGAAATTGCCTAACGAACGAGTAATAAGAGTTCACACTGAAATGCACTCGAAAATCAATCATGTGAATTACATCCAGTACTCTTTTGCACTTCCACAACAACCCTTCACTCAATTACTCGTGGCTTGTTTGAATAACAAATTAAACTTTTATTTCAGTGCATAGAAACTGCTTCAACTTGTTAATTAGACTTGTCATGTAGACAGCAAGTCTGCCTATCAAGTCAGAATGAAATCAAAAAGCAAAACGTAGCGATAAATTAAGCTAAAAGGAGGAAAAATGAGATGAAATTGTTTTACTTCAAATTGACACACAGCGTCGTGGTTGATACTGAAGTTCATTCTCATTGTATTTAACATTGTTTATTACTCTTTGAAAATTATTCTTCCATCTCCATGATAATCATCTGTTGTGTAATGTTCGTAACATAAACTACACAGTCTCAATTATTAAGAAGTACACAACAAAAATCATTTTTATTCTCGGTTGTGTCTATTTTTGTGTGGCATAAACTTGTAAGCATTCAAGATGGAACTTTATTGTTTTATTTATACATTAAAGAGATTGAAAATAATGAATCGTAAGAGGCCAACATGGAGTCATTCACAAAAAAGGTCCTGTGACATTTATTGATTAAAATTAGTGAAAGCGGGGATATCTTCATTCAGGGGCGTAGCCAGGAGGGTCTGGGCACCCCCCCCCCTAAAATTTTTGAGCCGTGCTCTCGCTGACCCTCCTGGCTACGCCCCTATCTTCATTGCAGTTCTTAGGTAACATTTCACAAGACCACTGTCCTGGACGCTCCCTACCCCCCCCCCCTTCGTTCAATGGGAATTTTTCTTCAATTTGCTAGGTTTTTTAAGAAAAAATCTTAACATACCCCTAAAATAACTAGGGGGTCTTAGGGTTTGACGCTGTGTGACGTCATTTATGAACGACATTCGAAATATTTTTGTTTATACAAATTGAATTTTTCTTCAATTTGCTAGGTTTCTTTAAGGAAAAATCTAAAAATACCCCTAAAATAACCAGGGGGTCAGACGCTGTGTGACGTCATTTATGAACGATCCTCGAAATATTTTCGTTTATCCAAATTAAAAATCCTCTCAAAAATTCACGATTCCAGACCAGGGGGTGTTAGAATTTTTTTAAAAACCCCTACAAAATTTTCCATTGAGGACTGACTCCCCTCCCTCGGATATTTGATGCTGTAGTGTCTAATAATTTTAAGGAACACGGTTGCTGAAACCGAGTAAAACAAAAAAATTGATGCTGAAATTTCTCAATTCCTTTAAAATGGCAGACTTCATAAGGGAATCCCTTAAAGGTATCGTTCATAAATGTGGGATCGTTGATGTTCAATTTTTAGGGGTAAGGTGGTCTGACACTGGGTGACACTACAATATAAAAGAAAAAATCTAAAACTCGAAATCCAAAAATCTCGATTTTTACATGACGTCATTTATGAACGACCCCTTAGTGAACAACCCCATTAGGGTTTATGAGACTTTTCAAGTAACTTTCATAATGACACAAAAAACTCATAAATGTTCAAATAAGAAAGTTCTTCGCATAAAAATGAATTTAAAAGCTTACATTACGAGGGGGCAAAATTAATGAAATTTATCCCTAAATGACTTTTTATCAGGAAGAAGAAGAAGTAATGTCACTTATTTCCTTTTATCTCTTACGAAGAAATTAACGCTAATTGCCCAAAGAATTTAATAAAGTTTCCTTTCCTCCTTCATGTTCATCTCATGTCTGTATGTATCTTAAAGACACAATTTAAGAGCACATGCGTAGCGGCAAACGATAAAGCTAAATTAAAAATTTAATTGCAATCTTTTTCGTATAATAAAAAAAAATTCTGGGTTGTTAAGAACAAGAAGAATGAGCTAAAGTATTAATCTCTTTAAGCAGAGAGGAGAGGAAAATTAATTAAATACTTAAAAATGCTTTCAATGTATGCGAACAGATGAAATTTAATTAAAAAATTTCCTAATAATAAAAGTTTCGAGATTGAAATAAGATTTTTATTAAATCGATCCGATTTTTATAACACCTTTCCGTTAAGGGATGATTGAAGTAGGGTTTAATGGCTTTTTAATGTCTAAATGTCTTAGAGAGTTGTTATGCAAGGATTTTTATAGACTAGACCATAATCAAGACAACAAAAAAGCGTTTGGTTCTAAGGGAATGTTCACTTATTACGTAACACATTATAGAGGGAAAGGCGGTTCTGATATTTGTGACCAGGGGGGGTTTTGGGGATCAAACCCTTTTTTTGAGAAATTTTTTTCAATTTGCTAGAAAGAAAAATCCCAAGACTCCCCTTAAATTTTCTCGTTCATGCAAAAAAAAAATCAAAACCCTCTTCGAAAAATTTCTGGATACGCCCCTGTTTGTGACAATTCAAACGAAAGAAATTTGATAGTTGCTAAATTTTGCCAAATCCAACAGTTCTTCTTAGTCCTCAAGTCTGCTTCGTACAACCTCTAGGTTGCTTTTTAGTCATATTAAGACCCAGGCGCGTAGCCAGGGGGGATTGGGAGACAAATCCCCCCTTTCGATGGAAAATTTTCTTCAGTTTGCTAGGGGGTCATTCATTTATGACGTCCATCAAGAAATGGGATTTTCAGAACCCCCTCCCCCCCTTGTCACAAAATTTTAATTCAAAAAAATTTCTTTAATTTAAAGTATCACAAAATCTCAAACCCCCTCCCCCCTAAATCATGGACATCATAAGTGAATAACCCCTAGGGGGTTTGAAGAAAAAATTCAAAAAAAATTTGAAAATCCCCCCGTCAAAAAATTTCTGACTATGCCCTTGTTTGGACCTATTAGGACATCCCTACCTTTTCAATAGTAACCAGTCATATTTTTGAAATATCTTGAATATTTTGGGATTTGAAATATTTCTGATTTTGGTTTATAATAGTGCAGGATAAGTGTAAAAATTCCATATATTAAGAATATTTTTCTCCCCACTAGTTGGAAAGTTATAATAAAAATTGTATTTAATCCTCTGGATTTGACAAAAAAGTTAAATAATACATACTTCTGAAAGAATTACCAGAAGCATAGCTATATAGAAATTTCACACATAGCCCACACAACTATAAACCAAAATCGGAAATATTGCAAACTTAAAAATATTCAAGATATTTACAAAACACTGAAGTGGATAATCCGAAATCGAGGATAATCCACTTTAGTGAAATCGGCCGATTGTTCCTAGCAGGAAGAAGAACAAAACCCCTCGAATCTGCACTTACTCAGATGGCTGCCATGGATCATCCACATCCCTTCTCCCTTTTCTAACAATTTAGAGGATGTCACAAGACAATAGACTCCTCAAATCAGTCAAATTCAATAGAAAAGCGCTCTAGATCAACATTCAAATCCCAACTTGTGCATTAAAAATTTTTATTGCCTCTAAAAATCGTCTATAAAATTTTAAGGATACCTTTTCATAAAAATTTTTATCGTAAAATAATCGAATGACTTGAGGCTAGAATATAATTTTTTAGGGAACGAAGGAATTAAGCGATCTGAAATTGATTTTTATTGATATCTGCTCTCCAAGAACGCTCATTTTGTTCACGCATTTCAACCTTTATTTAATTAAACAATAAAGTGAACGAGATGAGTTTATGCAATGAATGTTAAGCAGGTCATGCAAACGAGGGAAAATTAAGCGGCAGCAGAGAAGGATTCAAAATGTTTATCCATTAAAATTTATAAATTTTACTCTGAGGACTAATTTGCCATGAACAGCATTTCCTCTCTAAACGGCAATAGGATCAAATGGATCAAATTAAAGATATAGTCGATAGGAGTCAATTTATATAATTTAATAATAAAATTTCATGATTTTTAAGCTTGCTGTGTGTTTATGATATAAAATATTCATGATATAAAATATTTTCGGACGTAGAATGACCTCACAGAAGAAAAAAATAGTTCAGGATGAAAAATGTGAAACTAGAGGAAAAACTTTAGACTTTTATGTACACACAGAGGGAAAAGCAAATTTTTTTTAGAATGGCAAAAAAGGATTCTATAGAAATTTATGAAAAAAGTTCATTTACGGAATGCTATTCATCAGCACAACAGAATAGAGAGAAAAGTTCTTTGCTATTTTTAAAAACATATAAAATCTGGTTGAACTAATAGCTCCAACATATCCTTTTTATTTATATTTATCGAGCGTTTGTGCTGTAATGAACTTTTGTCTGATCGAAAAAATGTTTAAAAAATAACGTATTTTTGAAATTCAAATTTTGAATCAATTGACGCAGAAATTCAAAATTAAATTAGCCGTTATTTCCAAATTTTAATTATTTATGTCTTTTCTACAGTAATAAGCACATATATTGATATAATGCGCTTTAATCCTTCATCCCTAGATCTGTACTAACCCATCTCTATTCATTTGAAGTAAAAGTATTCTATTGTTTCATGAAAACAATGATATGTAATAAAAAGAGCTGCAACAGCATATACGATGATGATGAATATTTGTGAGGGAACTCAACCTTCTCTCCTCCCTCGCTTACTATTAAAAATTCCACTTGTACATTTCATATTTCATATATCACTAGGGTGACCAGATGTGACTATTTTCAACGGACAGTCCGTTTTTTTCATCAATTGTCCGTTGTCCGTTTTTGAGTAGATTTTGTCCGTTTTTTTCTAAAACAGTTTATAATTTTTTTGTCTTTACAAATTAATATTAAATTGAAGGTTTGTTTTCAATTACTCTATTGATTTGTAGTTATTTTGTCATAATATTAAGTTTTATTACTGAATATTTAAGAGTTTATTGATTTTCATACAAAATTTTCTTCGAAATTTTTCGAATCCAAAATTTGAATTTTTCGTTTTTAACGATAAAATTTTAACCTTTCGAAATTCATTTCATAAAATAAGCAATCTTAGCATCCACTGGGATTTAATAAACCATTGTAAACTTTTGATGCTAAAAACATTCTATTTAATTATATAACTATTGCACTTTCTCAGTTTTTTGGACATGTCCGTTTTTTTCTTGAAAATGTCCGTTTTTTTCTCAAAAATCCTCTGGCCACCCTATATTATATCACAAAATTGTAATAGATTGGAATTTCTCATTATCGTCGTCCAGATCTATATTGTCGATTATTCTGTGTGCTTTCATTTTTGATGCTTATCAAATCACAATCAATTCCTGTTTTCTCCCCACGAATCTGTAAATATTCCCATCATATTTCATCTCGTCTCTCGCTCATAAATAAAGCATATATGGGCATCAACATAAAAAATATCAATTAAATCGTAATTAATGTAATATTTTTCGAGTCTGTCTGTGTACATTTATTGGTTGTAATTTATTGAGTTTTTTTATTAATACAAGAATTGTAGTAAATTGTTTCAAAATGATTATTTAAGAGAAGAAAAAAATGTACGGGTTCAAGCCTAAATGGCATTTTAAGGAACAAGAAAATATTTAATTTGCAGAAAAAAGAATAAAGAAAGAATTAATATAATTAAGGACACAAATGCTTAATTATCTTCCGAACGAGTAGTCTCACAAAGATGCAAGAAGCTGAAAAACTCGGAATCGCTGCTTTGATTTTCCTTCTTAATGCTAAGGTCAACAGGTTTGTCAGATTCTTCATTGTCGTCTTTGACTCGTATCTTTTTTGAGACTGGCTCTTCTGGATTGGCCGATGCAGGATTATGAGTAGCCATGTGAGTGTTTAGGTATGACTTCTTTTTGAATCGCTTGCCGCACTCTGAAATAATTAGTTATAAGACAAATGTAATTGAAGAGAAATAAAGACTTTTATACCTAGACATCCGTGAGGACTGCACTTCATTTCCTTGAGATGACGAGTGTAACTTCCATCGCCTTTTATAAACACTTGATTACAGTCGGTGCAGTGAATCACAACAGGATTAGCAGTTTCATTCAACTTGCGTTTTCGAAGTCGTCTAGGCTTTTCATCATTATCGGGAGACTTTTGTCCTTTTGAGGAAGTACCTGGACTATTCTTTAATTGTTCCTCATTTTCATCAGTTGAAGTCCCAGCTTTCGGTTCGTCTTGATCAGCATATGTGACATTTTTTCGAGTGGTGAGAACGTCAGCTGAGGATTCTTCTGATGTTCGACCATTAGAAGATCCAGCGACTCTTTCATGAGTTCTCAGCAAGTTTTGAACGAATTCTCGATTGTCAAATTCAGCAGTTCCTTGCACAGCATCTGGATGTTGTAGACTAAACATGATTTGACGGATATGATTCTCGTTTTGAATCGAAAATGACATGATTGGCGCTAGCAAGCTGAAAATTCTTGTGAAATTATCTTCCATGTATGAATATAGTCGAAGATTCTCAGCTGCTCGTTTGTCTTGAGATGTTTTCGATTCTTGTGGACGGTCTTCAACTTGCGACATCGTTTAATTATCGTATAAATGTCAAATTAACACACAAAAACTAATTTTGGAATATAACCTCGTTTTTACTGTAATAAAAATGGCGACTGTTTCCTGTAAAATTCAATTCAAATTTCAAAAATACGTTAAATTTTCAAAAAAAATTAAAATTTTATTTCAGACGCAATTAGACAAAATTTCTACATTTTAGTCATAAAGTTGAAGCTTGGATTTGACTGTAGTGAATAATTTCCAGGTGCTTGATTCTGTTGAGCCTTTTGAAACGAGAAATTTAGATATCCTGGTTGAGTTGTGTCTGAAAATGCATTTGGTCCATATTGAATTTTTGAATCCTTATTTCCTGATGTCGATTCCTTCTCCTCAAATACATTTGTTGTGTCCCGAAGCAGCACTCTCCGTAGTTCAAGATATTTGGTCTTTTGTGTCTCTACCTTTGAATTAGCTTCCTGTAATCTTCCAGCTAATGCAATAAAGCTTTCATACAATTGCTGTAAGCCTTTCTTTAAATCTTCAGCACTAAACATTTGTGGATTAGCTAATGATTGAAGATGTTTCTCCGTCAATTCAACTTGTTGCTTCAAATTCAAAAGATCTGTTTCATATTTCTGTATTAAGTCTTTGAAATAAATTTGAGGCATGACATTTTCAAATTGTAATGCTGATGGCGTTTCATGTGTCCTTTGAGCCATGTCGGCATTTTCAATGACCTTTGCTGTCTCGTTCCTTAAATGCCTTAATGCTGAATTATTATTATCAATGTTATTTGATGTTTCTTGTAAGACACAATTCATTCGTTGAATCTCGTCTGTGACTGTCTTCAATTTCCTATCTGATGAACGGGCAATTTCGGACGAAATCGTTTTCTGGTTCTTTACATACGTTTTAAAATCCTCAACTGACTGAACAATTTGACTTGGAACATGCGTCTCTTTAGCAACTTCCACTTTTCCTTCAGTCAGCACTTTTTGTTGCTGTGTAGCACTCATGTCTATTCCTCCTAGTCCAACAAACGTATTTGTGGATGGCTGAGTCGTTTGAATTGGAACTGCTGGAGCAGAAGTTATGCTTGTAATTCCACCAAATAAATTAGGCTGTACATTTGGTGCAGCGGCAGCAGATGTTGTCAATGAGAGACTTGGTGCTGATGTTGTAGGCGCACTGGATGTTTGTGCAAAATTAAAGGAAGGAGGCGCCGTTGTTGTCGCAATTGCTGCAGCTCCAAATGAAAATTGATTTGATGGCATTGGTGCAACTGCTGAAATTGGCGTAGAACTTAATAAGCTAGTAGATGTTGTTGCTGGTGTAGAAAGTTGGAAGCTAGGCGGAGCAGCTGATGATGCTGTATTTTGAACTGGATTATTTAAGAGTGTTAATGGATTATTTGGATTTGGCATAGGATTTCCAAAGCCTGTAATTGGTTTTGGCGGTCCACCAAATGAGAATCCACCTGTAGATCCAGTTCCGGTACTTGCTATTGGTGTACTTCCAAACGATAATTGACTTGATGCTCTAAAAAAATCAAAATAACTTTATGAAATACAATAATTTGATGTAAAATGAATATTAATGGATATTACGTCGTTTGTGGTGTTCCAAATGTTGGAAGTACTGTATTTGTAGCCGCAGCCTGAGGCGTTTGAGGTGTTCCAAAGCTAAATCCAGACATTATTAAGGTTTTTACTAAAATATCAAGGAATGCACACAGCACAAGTAGAATTGTGCTTAAAATTGACACAAACAGAACGCGCTTCACCAACAGTTATTCAAATCTGAAAAAGACGTTGATCTGAGTTAAGATTTTTGAATTTAAGAAAAGTCGTTAAAATTTTCGCAGTTTATTAAGAAACAATTTTTTATCAAAAATTAACATGAAAATTGACTTTAAAATAGTTTTTGCTGTTTGTGGCTCTGGTTAGACCAAATGGCTTTAATTTTTTAAACTTTCTAAAAATATCCATTAAAGCTTTCAATCCATCACATGTCAAATAGCCCGTAGCACAAACTTTTCCGTCTGTGTATCTAAAATAAGATTTCGAGATATATCCAACTACTTCTCGTGAGCATTGATGTCTTATCGATGACGTTTTACTTGGCAACCACAGATCACACATTTCCTTAAAATACTTTTCAATTATATCCTTCGTTTGGCTTTTCTGGATTTTGACAAATTTCTCAGATACAGCTTGAAGCTTTCGTTTTGCTCTCACGCGTCGGTTCCTTAATCTTTTCAAAAGTTTCTTATGATTGAATCTGACATTTTTGCGCATTCCTTCCGTTTCATCATGACCACTTTCCTCAATTAAAATCGGTTCCTTACTTTTTGTATAATCTAATTCTAGTGACCTCTTGATGTCTCTACATTTTGGTAAGCAAATCAGTCCGAAATTGCAGTCTTTGGACATTCGATATTCACCATTGTTGCTCATGAAAATTGGAATTAAGGCATTCGAATCGATTTGGTCGAAATTAAATTCAGTGCATTTTAGTATGGCATTATTAAGTTCATTTAAAAGTGACTTATTTCGCAGGACATAAAAGTTGTCAGTTCCTTTACTCCATTCATTAATTAATTGCTTAAATGGAAGTCTAAATGGTGATGAAATCTTGAACTTTCTATAATTTATGCGCTTATTCGGTGGCTTCTTAAAGTATTTATCCGTCTCGTCATGTTCAATCCGTTCATATTCCTTAATTCCCATAATTGTGTCTGGTTGAAATATGTCAAGTTTCATCTCATTCATTATTAAACTATTTTCCTCGAAACCAGCAACAACTCGTGCACCAAACTTAATTAATGAAAGCCATGTGCTTAGTCCATAACCAGCAGATAGAATTATATCCCATCCATCACCCAAGTTATTGCTTTTTCTATCATTTAATGATGATAAATTTGAACGCTGTATTAAAATAATGGGAATTGGTTGTAAGGATTTTTCGAATGGCGCAGCAACTGCTGGAAGTAATTGCTTCTCATTTCGTAATTTATTTAATTCGCTGTTTGGTAATTTTGTTTTAAATATCTCATCCCGAAGATCCTTGCTCCATAATGGAGAGCAAGATGCTGTTTTTGGAACATCCAAAAGGTAATTGCCGTTATTAAATGTTTCATTTTGTTGATTATGAAAGACTTTTTGTGCATTTAAACGATTAGTTCTGGGATCAGCGACTATAAGACCTAAAACACCATTCGTTTGGTATTCAAATGATGAGTTTGTGTTCCTTAAATTATCATAAATAGCCACTTGTTGATCAAAAACTGCTTCAAATGATTTATCATCATTAATGTATTTTTTCAGCCATGTTTCTTGATTTTTATTAGCCATGCTGAACGTTTTAGTGATGACTGCATTTGAGAATGGTCCTGTTAATCGAAATCTATTAAGCGTATCCTTTAATTCTAAAATCTCAACGTTTAAGGCTGAATTAAAATATTTTGGATTTCTTATTAATGTTGATTTCAAATTTTCATCACTAACTGCCTCGAACAGTTCAATCAGTTCCTTTAATAACTCATTGTATGCACTCGGATGAACAAACATCCAGATTGTTTTTCGAGCCTCTTCATTTTGCTTCCAGATAAATGAGATTGGTGCTATTGCATTAAACGGATATGAATCTTTCTTAAATACTGTGACTTGACCTTCTCTAGTTCCATTTAAATAACATTTTGCTGTCAATGTTAATCCACAATCTTTTGATGTGATTTTTGAGAATTTTTCAGTTAGAATTTGAAGATCACCAGAAACTTCTATGCATGAATAATAACTAATGTCTTGAATAAGGCAGTGACTTTTGATTGCTTTATATGACGCCCTGTATCTCTTGTTTGTTGACGCGTACGGAATCTTATAGCCCCACATATCCTTCATTTTAAATCGTTTTGCATGCCAAATGTGAGTTTCAAGCCAAACATTCTTCATCTTTCGTCTTTTATACTCATTCATTAAGTTAACAGGTCTTCGTCGATATTTTCTGGACGGTCTCTTCTTTGGCTTATTCTCTAGTCCAGATTTCTGCATTTGATTGATATGAGCAGCTCTGTATCGTTTAGGAAGTCTTTTTGGATTATGAGACATTCCTCTTCGTCGTATATGATTCGGAAGTAATTGATGTATTAACATTTCTGATTTCCTTGTATTCACATCATTGTATAATTTCTTTAGTTCCGTTAATCTATCTCCTACATGCCTAATTATATTAATCGTTTCTGATTTTCTCTTTTTATCAGCCATGCTTTCACCGTTTTCCTTGCTCATCTTGATTGATTTGATGTATCTAAGATCTGGATTGATAGATTAAGCGTTAATTTGTATTTTTATTAAGTTAATTATGTTAATAAGCAGTGATTTACCTTAATTTTAATAGATTTTGAAAAAATATTCTAATTTTGTGTTTTATTTACCTTTTCGGCTTTTTAAAATGTGGGCATTTCAAATTTTCAATGACCGTTAATATTTTAACGAATAAATCTGACGGATTAAAAAAAGTTTTGATAAGTTTGATTAATTTATTAAATAAAGGCACAAAATTAAGACTCATTTTCATTATCATCATCTGGTATCTGAGAATCTTCGATAGTTTTGCTGCTCGGCGTGTACAATTTAAATGAATATTTTGATCGAGGAAAGGAACCAGTATTAACAATCGTGCAGTCAGAATGCGTTCTCTGGAAGTCGGTGCTGTTATCGCCAATAACTATCAAGTCTGGCAACGGATATAAGCTTAAGGATGAATCGAAATCCCAATATGTGGGCATCACTAGCTGAATAAAAGGTGTTAAACTCGCCTGACACATCAAGGTACGAGCAAACTGGAATCAAAAAGATTAAATTGAATTAAATAAATATGAATACAAATCAACAAGCTTACATGATCGGCAAGTTGTCCTGTTTCTGGGAATTTAATCGTATTCCTGCACAACTTTCTCAAGAGATCAAGACGGCAAACGACGATTTCTTGTGTACAATATTGAAGTCTGCATGGATTTGTGGCTAAAATGACTCTTTTGTGCTTCTTTAGCAAGTCTTGGACGATAGTTTGTGGTAAAGGTGGTCGAGGCAGAATATTTGCGGATGTTGGATCTTCAATATCAGGCACAAGGACAATGTCAGTTTCATTTTTAAGTGTAAATGTCAAGTCAAGAATTTCAGCCAATTGTGCAAATTTGCTTCTTAACAACGATGGACTTCCTTTATTCTTTAAAAATGGTCCCATTAAGATAATAGCAATTGGTGGTGAATCATCAAAGCCAATAAACAGCTTCTTTAGTCTATCCATGACATTCGCATCGTCAAGCCAGCAATCTGAGAGAAAAATCAAGCTAGCACCAAAATTAAGTCGTTCATAATCAAGAAGACGTTTTGAGAATTTTAATAATGTTTGTGAAGGACCGCCCCAATAGTTTTGTGTCCCAAAATATGCTCGACTACTTGTGGCTGGCTCTAATGGAGGAAATCCTAAACCATTGACTTTTAATACACCGTCATTATATGAGCCTTCAGCAAGCATAAAGCCACCTTCTGTGTACAATCCTGAATGAAATTTAGCTTCATTTAAGTCAATTGGAATTGCGCCTGTTGGATCTTCTAAGTAGAACTTTCCTTCCTTGAATTTTGACAATAATCCAAGCATAACAACTTCATTGACTGTTGATGCTGACAATAGATTTTCTGCATATTTTAATGAAAACTTTTTAGACTCAATTTCAGACGTTCTTATATTCTCATTATGATTTGGTGCAAAAAGGTCGTGTCTTAATATTCGCTGTAAGATTGTATTGTATCTATTTCTGATGTATTCTGATCTTGATGTTGGCGGTGCTAATAGCTTCCGTTTATTCTTTTTGATGATGAATTTCTTGCTTTCTTTTATATACTCATACGATGGAACATCAAATGCATTAATTACACTAAATATCGTCTCACTTTCCTCGTTAAAGTTCTCGCGATGTGCTGAATCCTATTATAATTAAATGAGCTTTAATTAACTAAATTATAATAAAACATTAAGACCTACCCTCAATATCGACTTGACATTCTCGATTTCTATGGAATTATTCTCAATGTTTTGGTTCTGGATGTTAGTTAAAGCTGTTCCAAGAAACTTCTTTCGATCTTCCAGTGAAAACTCTTTTATCTTGTCAACAAGCAGCATAGCAACTTCCGATCGCATTTGAAAGCCTGCCATTTTGAAGAATCTTGTGATTTCCAACTTGATCTTATTCACTTCCATCGTAGGTACTTAATTAAATTAAATAATTGTAAAAAAAAACTGTTGAATTATTTTGCCAGAGTTGTTTCTCCCTTAAGATTTTCAATATTTTCCCTCGCAAAAATGTACAATTTAAAGAAAGTCAGTGATGCACGGTTATTAGCTCGTTTCCTCGAAAGTGCTGCTGTAAGCATTAAATCATTTTGTCCACTGATTAATTTGCATACAATTTGAGCTATTTTGGTGCTGAATTTTGTAATTTTGACCGTTATTTTTCAAATAAATTTTAGCTTAATTTTTCAAATATTTTTCGACCGTTATATTTTCAAATATTTCATGACGGTTACATTCAAAAATGTTGAAAAATTTAATTATCATTTTTCTCAGTTAAATGTTAAATATTTTTAAGAGCTATTTTAATTCTATGCCAGAAAATACGCTTTTGACTGCTGCAAGTGGTCATGTCTATACTTACTTGCATAGTTTAAAAATTATTCCAATAAAAAAAAGTTTTTATTATTTTTCATAGAATTAATTAATTGCAGTAGAATTTCTCATTTGACACTAATTTATAGCATCGAGAGAGCTATGTAAAAAGCATATAACAAGTAGTGATAAGAGATAAATGACGGAATCAAGCGAAATTTAAAGGGAGCTTGACAAAACAGCTGATTTTCTTTGTGTTTTTATTGATTTGCAAATTTTTTTAATACCTAAGAAAGAAAAACAAAACTGTTGAAAATCACGAAACTTTATACTTAATTAAAGTATTTGTATAAAATCACCAAGCTATTTAGTGATATAATAAGTAAATTAAGGAAATTTTAAGAATAAGATAGTGTAAAAGGTGAAAAAAAGTTAATTAAATTAAGTATGGCAGTAAATATAGACGAAGGTGGGAATTGTTATGTTAATTTTAATCAGGACTTTACGTAAGTATAATACATTCAGGAACAATGGAACTAGCTTAATAGTCTTCTGTCCCGTCCAATCAGTTTAATATCGATTTTATAATTTTTCTGCAAATCAACAAATATCTTCTGTCAGTTTGTGCCTTATAATCTGCATTTTTAATGGGTAATCTATTTATAGCATCGTCTAATTCAGTCACATAATACAATAAAAGCATACAATTTTTAGTTCTGAGGTAGTTTTTTGATAAGCATATTGGTAATTTGCGTCTTTAATTGTGCCTGTCTATGTCGTATTTTTTTTTGTTTTCGATTCTATGGCCTTGAAATGCTACGAATAAGTCAGTCATGTTAATGCGAAAAATATACACTATGCTTGCTACTTACTCATTTCCTATACTTCAGGTGCAAACTCTTTTATCGTTGGATCATTCAACTTTCAATCCACTGTCTGTGACTAATTTATAGACTTAGCATGATGCATCGCGATAAGAAATAGATACAAGCTGGATAATAAATTACGCGTTAGTCTTTGCTTGATTTAATGCTTTTGTGATCTTTTTAACGGATTTTCAAAATTTGAATTTTCTTTCCAAAATTTTTTGTAAACAAATTGAAAATTAAATCTTAAAACATTAAAAATCACTTCGAAAACATTTTTAACAAAGCAGTAAGGCCGTTCAAACGCTTTGTGCTAACTCCTTTGATGGTTTAAAAAGATTTTAGTCCTTCCAGATAGTCTATTTGCTTCAAAATTTAAGAAAATACTTTTTCAACGGTTCTTAAAAATTTGAATTTTCTTACCAAAAAATTCCCCATGAAATTCAAATTTTTATCAGCCGTTAAAAATTTCAATGACCAAACTGATTGACGGGCAGAATTAATTTTAAAAGAAAAATAATTAATTGACTTCTTTTGTGTACAAAACAAAAACATTTGTAGATCGCTATCGGTCGGCTACAAGAATGCTTACAGTCTATTCTCATTGAATGCAGTGGATCAGCAACTTGAGGAGATTTATTCAAACTTTGGCGATGACATTTGTCTTGTTGAGCGTCTGTTTAGCAGCTCATTGCTTGCAATTGTGTCGATGAATGCACCAAGGAAGTTGAAAGTATGTCACTTTAAGAAAGGAACAGAGATTTGCAATTACTCATATTCGAATACAATAAAAACTGTGAAATTAAATCGCGCACGGCTCGTCGTATGCTTAGAAGAAAGTCTTTATATTCACAATATTCGAGACATGAAAGTCGTTCATACAATTCGAGATACTCCCATCAATTCAAACGGTTTATGTGCATTAGCAGCAGACTCTGATAACTGTTATTTGGCATATCCAGGCTCAGCTGTTAGCGGTGAATTACAGATTTTTGATGCTGTCAATCTCAATGCAAAGACAATGATACCAGCACATGATTCTCCATTAGCGGCTATAGCATTCAGTCTAAATGGATCGGAGATTGCAACGGCAAGTGAAAAGGGCACTGTAATTCGAGTCTTTTCGGTCAATGATGGAACAAAGCTCTACGAATTTCGACGTGGTGTTAAGCGATGCGTATCAATATCTTCCTTATCATTTTCCACTTGCAAGCAATATCTTTGCTGTAGTAGTAATACGGAAACGGTTCACATTTTCAAGTTAGAAAAGGCAGCAGTCGCAGGCGAACGTACATCATTAAATCAGAATCAAAGTAATGCTGTTGGACACAAATCAGATGACAATTGGATGGGATATTTGAAGAATACTGTCGCCAGCTATCTTCCATACGCATTACCAACACAAGTCACAGACGTTTTCAATCAAGGACGTGCTTTCGCATCGGCTATGCTCCCCATATCTGGAATCAAACATTCATGTGCAATCACGACCATCCAAAAGTCGTTGAGGTCTGTCTGCTTTCTTCTTGTGCGTGCTAATTGCTAAATGTTTATTCTTCTTTAATTGTAGATTGTTAGTTGCATCACAAAATGGATACATGTACATCTACTCTATTCCTCTCGACGGCGGCGAATGTCAGTTAATCAAAAAACATGGTAAGTGCTCCTCTTGCTTGCTTGCTTGCTGTGTACTCTAATGGTTTTTTAAAATTAATTTTCATGTCTAACATTCGACAGACTTGAAGAATATCGACCCGGCATCAAAGGAACAGCAAATCGTCAGACAGGAATCGGCTCCAATAAATATTGCAGAAAATTAATAATTGACTCTTCACATACTATACATACATACATATATTTTTTATTCAAGTGAATTTTTTTCCAAGAGAGTTTCTTTTGAAATAAGTACCACACACCACAATTTATGACAGAAACATTGTATTTTTACTTCTTATAAATTGATGATGATATTTCAAAATTAATTGATGATGGATGATGATAAATAAAAGTTGGACTTTAATTTTAACGAATTTTTTACATTCCAATCGCTCCTTTTCATTGCTTTCATTGTTCTAATTTTCAGATATTGTCTCAATTATTGATAGTTACTGGCATAACGGCCAGGAATTCAAATTTCATCGTTTAAAATTATATCCATGGAAAATGAGAAATCCAATGGAAATGATGACTAAAATTCCCGAGCAACACAACATTTTCAAGTGGCAGTGACGAGGTAGCCATTTCAGAATACAGCAGATTTTTAATGTCATCAACAGTTAACATGATTCAGTTCCAACAAAAGTACAACCGTAAGAAACTGATTTTAAAAATTCATAGCAAGCTAGGGCGCCTCATAACTGCCATTTACATGATGTGTTGCTCGGAATTTGTTTTGAAAAAGAAAA
Organism: Chironomus tentans; assembly: GCA_963573255.1. NCBI lineage: Eukaryota > Metazoa > Arthropoda > Insecta > Diptera > Chironomidae > Chironomus > Chironomus tentans. The sequence continues at coordinate 14,748,594 of OY754303.1, forward strand.
TGAATTAAAAGTTTTAAATGTAATTTTTGATGCATTCTACGTTAATTAACTAGTGGAAAAGCGATGGAAGAGGACAAGAATAGTCCGAAATATGCGAAGCTGCTAGCAGAATACTCAAAGGTATCGTATTTAAGGCCATTGTTTTGATTTCTTTATTCTTTTATCACCATTTTTTCCGTTCAATTGATGAAAAATTTAATTAATCATTTTTGTAATTAGCTAAGGACTCAGGCAAAAGTATTGAAGAATGCGGTTGTGGAGGAGAGAAATAAAGTATCAGTGCTGGAAGAAGCTTTGAGAATTAAGGACCAGAACTTGAGAAGAACTGAATCGGAAATTGATTCCATTAATTTTAGAAATAAACAACTTGAGCATCGAGTTTCATCTCTGCAAGATGATCTGCAGAATTTTAGTAAGCCAAAGGGCGGGGCCAATAAATCCAGTAAATCAAATCCGTCGACGGGTAATCATCAAATTGATCCAATAATCTTTGAGGACTTCCAGAAAAAGATTATCGAATGTGCGCAACTTTCATCAACGGTACTGTTCCTTATTGAATAACTTGAACCTTTATATATGGCAATATACTTATGCAAGATGTTTTATAGATTTCAGATAAGAACAATGAAATTGAAATGTATATAAATCGTATTAAAGATCTCGAATTACATGTTTCAAAATTGAGTAACAATCATGGAGAAGCGGAGAAGAAATTGCGTCGGGAAATTGAGGTGCTATCGAGTAAAAATACAGAATTAGAGACGAAAATAATAGAAGCTACAAGTCAATTGGGAAGTGAGGGTGATTCGACGAGTCTAAAAAGCGATTCAACAATGCCTATTAGTAATCTTGTGGTGTCGAGCACCAATCACACAGACGATCGAATAGCATTCCTTGAAAAAGAACTGAATCATTATCGCACGCAATATGAATTACTCAAAATTAACGATGCCTTAAGAATGGACGAGCATCTTATTTCGCAGTCAAATAATCAGTTGCAAAATTTGAATAGCACTAATAACACCAATCAGACAACAACAACACGAAAAGTACTCTCATCGCAGTCATCAACATCATCTTCTATGTCCAATAACAATCATTCGACTTTTGTAAATTATCCGACGAGCAGTCAGAGCAGCGGAAGCAAATCATCTCCATGTCAGACTAAAAGGTGGGTATTAAACAGTAATTGTGCTTTGCGTAAGGCATTCCTAATAAATCCCCAAATTGCAGCCTTCCAGAGACAACAGCAAAATGTGACGATGATCATGAGACGGTCTTGAACCGTGACCAAGTTGTGTACGAGCACTTTAGCAAGCGATTTGAAGAGCTGTTTCAAGAGAAAAGTAGAGCTGAGTCGAAAGCAATTAATTACATGACAGAAGTGAGTATATACTTGTACACAGCAATTATGACATGATTAATTTATTTATTTAATTTCAGTGTGAGACCTTAAAAAACAACATCGAACTGTTGGCAGAAGAAATTGAGGAGAAAGATAAGAGTATTGTTGATCTAAAGGCGCTGTATGTTCGACTCGAGGAAGACTTTATAACGACGAGAGTAAATTATGAGGAACAGATTTGCGTTCTAACGGATCAAGTGATAAATTTGAGCGACCAACTCGCAACAAGATAAACCATAACTAAGTTTTTGTTTAAATTCAGACACGATTTATCTCATATTTTTGCGTTATTAACTGGAAATGCTAGTAATGAGTTATATATTATATGATAAATGTATGTATTATTATGAATGATAATAAAAGAAAGTTCTATGTTAATTAAAGTATTGCAAAGAGTAATTTATTTACAAAGGGATTCTGCTGGATGTCTCATCCTGTTCTACTTAAAATTATTCAGCATCTCAGTATTAGTCTATTTTGATATTAAACGAAGCACCGCACGAGCAGCCACCATCAGCCTTGGGATTATTTATTATCCTAAAGCCAGATCTAATTAGTTCTGTATGAAAATCTACTGTCGAGCCAGAGATGTATTCAATTGATGTCTCGTCTATCACGACTTTTGCATCATCAGGGCCAAACTTTAAGTCGTCTGAATTCAATTTGTCATCAATGTCCAGTTTGTACTGAAATCCACTACATCCACCTCCCTAAAATTACTAGATCATTAAGTATCATAGCTGGATCTCGCAAATATGCTTACCTCAACAATTACTCGCAAGAATGATCCATCTTGGCATATTTCCCTTAATCTTTTTACACATGACTCACTTAATTTTAGATCGTGCTTGGTGTCATTTTGCTGAGTTGTAGTCGAAAATTGTGATAATCTTCCGATTAAAAATAAATTCCGACGAGAACTGCAAAAATAAACAATGAATCAAGATTACCGATAAGCTTAATGCAATATATACTTATTAAGCAGATGCCTGACAATATTTGCCATCAGAATCACACTGTATTTGATAAGGAACTTTAATTATTTTGAACTTTGTTTGTGCAACATAAAAAAAGAAACAAATTTTGACAGTTTCTCTGACACAAAACAGCTGATTGAAATTGAGAGCGTTTTGTACTGTGAGAAAATGCGAGAGTAAAAGAGCTGAGCATAATACAGGAGTTAGGTTACACAGTAAATTCAATAATTAATTTACGATTTGAAATTTTAGAAGAAATTTTTGGAAATTATTTTATAACGTCTTTTTAAAATTCAAATCCCAACGGCTGTAAAAAATTTGAAATCAGTAAAAATTCAAAAAATAACTGTCAAAAAATAAATTTAATTAATTCAAGCATTATTAAGTGTATAACAATGTCCATCCATAACTGGTGATTCATCCCGCAGCAAATGTGAGAGGAAATTTACTCTTTTTCCTCAGTTCATTCACAAAATTGCTCACGAGCAGTCAGAAAAAGCAGCTTTTCTGCTTAATTTTACTTTAATTTGCATAACTCTACACACTTTCATTTGAATGGGTAAGTCCAAAACCTTTTGAGATTACTAAATACACAGATATATTGTTAAATGAAAGTGCATTAAAGTGAAATGATGTGAGTTGTTGACAAAATATCTCGAATCATATGGAAAGTTTGATGATGTATCTCGCTATGAACCTCTAAAAAGCATTAAAATCATCTAAATTTAGATTTTTCTGCAAGCAAGAAACTTGTTATAGATCTATAAATAAGTCAGAAACAACATAAGATTTATTTTTAATGCTTTCTAATTGTTACTTCCCATTTATTTATTAATTAGACGACAACGAGAAGCTGAATAATGACTGGTACATCGCAGCTAGAAACAATAATCTCTTAAAAAATGAAACGGCAGGAGATCGACGCCAGTTATTGGACGATAACAGTGCAAAATCCAAGACAAAGTCATTTCTAGGAAATGAGATAAGTGAGCTGAAAGCAATGTCCAAAATCAGCCTTTTGGAAGGAGATGACGAGAAATTGAAGATGGATGATAAGTGAGTATTAGTGATCTTTTTTTTACCACAAAGTTTACACAAATGATTCACGCTTTTTCGATCAAAATAAGACAATAATAAAAGCAGTGAAGTTCCTATTACAAAATGTGATAATAAATAAATGTTATGTCTAGTGTCTCAACTCGGTCATCAATACGTACCAAAGATGAATTATTGAATGATTTATATGGAAGAGATAGATTCTTGTAAGTTCAAAGGTTTTTCTTGTGTGTAGAGTAATTTTATTATGGCTTGCTGAAAATCGACCTTCATTAGATTTGACAGCATAACGTTTTTTGTCTGATCATTTCCGGTTTTGCTCTTAATTTTTGTTTGCTGTGATTTTAAGTAGGAATTTTTTATGACGTTGCTTGTGACGACACTCAACAAGCTACTCACAATAATATTAATTGCATAATTTTGTGTCATTTTCAGAGCGTCAAAGGAAAATAGTCCGACTAACACATCAACGCACTCGTCCATGAAGTTCGATGAACCAAACGAAGATGATATTGAAGACCAAGAGTTTGAAGTAATTTCTAAGTCACAATCAGATTTACATCTTCACGTAAATGAAGAAAATAATGGATATGATGAGTCAGATTATCCTGAAAATCCTTTTGGCGATAGAGAAGGAACGACAAACCCCTCATTGTTTTTTGATGATGGAAGTCGTTCTGTTGATTACATGCTAGTATGGAAGAAAATATTACCACCAGACGGTTTCGATGAAACGGATGCATTAAAAGTTAAAGAATTGGATAAAATAACAAAGGAAGAAGAAAGCAGAGCTTCAAGACGAGAAGTTTTTGAAGAGAATTTACAAATTGAGGGTCTTCAACTCGAGAAATATGTTGTCGATGATGAAATTCATTTTGTTAAAATTCATGCGCCATTAGAAGTCCTAAGAAGATATGCAGAAATCTTGAAACTAAGAATGCCAATGAAAGAGGTAAATGTCAAAAATCAAATATCAAGTTATGTTCTCATTCAAGAAAAAGATTCGATTCGCATGCAAATTCAGCTAGAAATAGATTACACTTATAGAACTGTTTCAGATTCAAATACAAATACACGAGACTATGTGCATTCGATTTCATTTGTTTGTTTTAACATTAACAGTTTTCACAGTAGAATTATAGACATTTTAATAATGCCTGAAAAGTTTACTTCAATTTCAGGACGTTCAACAGTTTTTTAAAGTCAAAACAGTTAGCGTACGTATTTCTCAATGTAGGTCTTTCGTTCACATAATTCGCGTTCACTTTTATGTATCCGTCAATTTCTCAGATGTACTCTAACCGTCATTTCATTTTCAAATTTTCTACAGTTGATTTTTTTCAAATATTTTCCAACCGTTAATTTTCAAATATTTTTCGACCGTTAATTCTTCAAATTTTTCAATTTATTCTGACTCAATTCATTAATATCATTTTCATATTGTATGTGCATTACTTGTATCCTTTCACATAATGCGCATGTGATTTTACGTAACAGAATTAACACTTTACGTAAAAACTAACGTCTACGTACTTCTCATATCCGTGATTTTCAGACTATTTATCGGCCCTTCCCTAAAGTTCATTATATCCTTTATTCAAATTTACTGAATTAATTTGTTGTTTGAGAACATAAATATATATCCTTTTCGAAAAACAAAACAAAGCATCGCATGAACGAACTCATAATCTTCGTATATTTTAATTAAATGTGAAAAGTGTCATATTAATATGCGTGAAAGTGTCTTTTGGGAGATAGAAACATAGCACAAGTGTTTTACATATGCACGAAAAATTAAGAACAACGACATAGTTTCAACATGAATATTTTGTACATATACCAAATCCTAATTATACTATATCATACTAAATTATAATAATTTAAACTATTACAGTCTTTATGTATGCAAAAGGCCTATAATCTTCAAAGACGGGCAACATTTATTGACAAGGTGGAGACAAAATTTTTTTGATGCTTTAATTTTTATCAAATTTCCAAATTTAAACATATTATTTTGAGGGTTTTTTTGGTAAAGCTTAGCATTCTTATTGATCTCAACTTTTTCTTGTGAATGTACGCGTTAACAAAATTAACACAAACTTGTGATTTTTCTCCTTTAAACGTATGAATAAGTGTGGTGACGAGTCTCTAATAATTAATCTTAATTAATTCTAACCAAATGACCAAAATTTGAGAGAGATTTTAGGGAATTTAAAGGTGGTGACTTAATAGACTTAATATTATTTTGCAGATACCTGGACTGACGACCGTGAGTGAACGTACAAAATCGACTTTTAATCAATTTATGAAAGGTTTTATGCGAAAGTTTATTGTTGATGAAAAGCACTTTCCGCCGATCTCGCACCGTTTTACAGCTATATATTCTCGTGATAAGGAATATCTTTTCGACTTGCAACAGCCAAATTTCTTCACAACATGGGTTCGTGCACGAGTTGTTCAATTTATCCTAGATCGCCAAAGGTTCTCGAAAGAACAAACTCATGACTTTAGTTTTGGAATTGAGCGACTAATTGATGATCAGACTTATATTGCTGCATATGCTCTACATGACGGTGAGCTTTCTACGAAAGGTAGTAGACGTCATTTACTCTATACGAAATGGGCAAGTGTGAGGAAAATATTTCAATATCAGCCATTGGACTACATCAAAAATTACTTTGGTGTTAAAATTGGAATTTATTTCGCGTGGCTTGGGTGAGTAACGTCTATAAAATGTTTATTGCAAATTATTAATTTCCGTGTAACTTTTCGTGATTCTAGATACTATACATACATGCTGATTCTAGCATCAATCGCTGGAATAATTAGTTTCTTCTACTCGATCAAATTGATGAGTCAGAATCCAATCACAGAGCAAGTTTGTCAAGAAAATAATTCATATGTCATGTGTCCGCTGTGTGATAAATTATGTGACTATTGGAATCTCAAGGAAACGTGCCTACAATCTCAAATCACATCTCTTTTCGACAATCATGTAACTGTCATTTTCGCCATTTTCATGTCCTTTTGGGCTGCTCTGTTTCTTGAAAACTGGAAGCGCTACAGTGCTGAGATTACTCATCGATGGGATTTGACTGGTTTTGACGTGCACGAAGAACATCCAAGGCCTCAATGTGAGTTAAATTATTGATGATAATTTCAAATTTTTGAAAACCGTTGGAAAATTGAATTTAAAAAAACCGCTAAAAATCTAACTTGTAACTATTTTAATTTATTCAACAGACCTAGCTCGTTTGAAGTCAATCAAGAGGGAGAAAAAGGATTATGTGACAAATGTGACGGAGCCAAATGTACCATTTTGGAGGATGAAACTGCCTGCAACTCTTCTGTCCATCTCGGTTGTGCTACTTTTAATTGCCTGTGCTGTTGCGACTGTTCTTGGCGTTGTTTTATATCGCATGTCAGTTCTAGCATCACTGAGCTTTTATCGGAATTTATCAACTTCCTTTACAATTTTATTTACAACCACAACTGCCGCTATCATCAACTTGATTCTCATTGTAAGTCAATTTATGGCAATTTTGTGTACAGACCAAAATTAATTCCGTATTTTCTTTTCCCAGGTTATAATGAATTATGCTTATGAATCTCTTGCTGAGTGGCTAACGGAACTCGAATTGCTAAGAACTCAGACTGAATTCGACGACAGCTTAACACTTAAAATTTATCTGCTTCAATTTGTAAACTATTATGCTAGTATTTTCTACATTGCTTTCTTCAAAGGCAAGTTCGTCGGTTCACCAAAGGTAACTAAACTTTTTCCTTGTACTTTCTCTTTTAAATGACTTTTGTCACATTGCTCTAAATCGGTCACATTGTTCTCAAATATTTAACGGAATTATTTAAATTTGAGGGGCAGGAACTATGCTGTTTTTTAAATTTAAATCGTTATTTTTTGAAAAATGGGGGGTCCTCGATTTGCATAATTGGTTGGAATCAGAAAAATCATTATTCAAACTTTATTAAAATCGAGGACTCCCTGAATTTAATGCAGTGCTTCTCAAACTTTTTGAATGAATGCGCTTTCGACCGTCACTACTGACTATTACTCACTTTAATCAAACAATTGACCGCAATTAAGCAAGTAATCCTTGACCTGAATTTTCATTTCCCCTATTTCTTTACAATATATATTTACAGAGTTACAATAGATTTTTGGATTTTCGTCAGGAAGAGTGCGGTATTGGAGGATGTCTTATGGAGTTGTTTATTCAACTGGCAATTATTATGATAGGTTAATAGACTCTCCCTTAATAACAAATGGAATTGATGAACTCATAAAATTTTCAATTAATACATTTTTAGGTAAACAATCGATGAATGCATGTGTTGAAATGCTGTGGCCAGTACTTATGAAATATTTCAATCGATTACGCTTGAGGACTGGAAAGAATCGCGCAGGATCATTGAAGAAGGATAAACGATATGTGAATGACTTGAGACTGATTGAGTTTGGATCTAGGGGATTATTTCCTGAATATTTGGAGATGATTCTTCAATATGGATTTATTACGATTTTCGTAGTTGCATTTCCACTAGCACCACTGTTTGCCTTAATTAACAACATCTTTGAGATGAGATTCGATGCAAAGAAACTGCTCCAACATTATCGACGTCCAATTTTTGCGAGAGTACGAAATATTGGAATTTGGTATCGAATATTAGATTGTATAAGTAAATTAAGCGTAATTACAAATGGATTCATCATTGCATTTACAAGTGACTTTATTCCTCGATTAGTTTATGTTGTCTATTACTCAAAGCATGGCAATCTCACGGGATATGTTGACTGGACTCTCTCGAAATTTGATGTCTTAGAGTTTAAGAATGACACGCAACCATTGAAGACAGATTTTGTGAATGTAACAGAATGTCGATATCAAGACTTTCGATATCCACCAAACCATCCAAATGAATATTCTCGTACAGCTGAATTTTGGAATGTAATGGCTGCTAGACTGATATTTGTAGTGATTTTCGAGAATACTGTTGCTGTAGTCATGCTGCTTGTCAGATGGTTAATACCGGACGTGTCAGCAGAGCTTAGAGATCAGATTCGGAGAGAAGCGTACATCACTAATGAAATCATTATCAAAAAGGAAGCAGAAATTGCATCAGCTAGAAATAGAAATAGGAATTATATTCAAAGTGCATCAAAATGGAATCGATTATTGGCAAATGATTTAACTGGATCGCAGCTTGATCTTTTTATTCACAGCGAAAATGAGTCACGGGCACGAGCTCGATCGAAGAAGAATAAAATTCAGAATTTTATTGACAATGAAATCCAAAAGGAGGAAAATCATAAGAATAATAATAATAATCAGCGGGAAGAAACAAATGTTTAAATTTTTTTATTAAATTAAATTATCTCATTGTGACTTATTACTCGTTAATCTTAGAATCTTCCCATTTTATGCCAAAATGACCAAAAACTAATCAAAAATGTTAAACAGAACTGATTTATAAGATATTGTCTACATGGTGCCATTGACTTCCGCCATGTTATTTAATTTACTGATGATGCTTTGAGCGTGATTTTTTTAATTTAGGTTGCTAATATTTTAAAGTTGGAGTCAAATACTCGTTGTTACCCAGAAAGATCTGATTAGACCAGATTAAGCTTTTTTTAAATGAAACTTTAATAATTTGAATTAACCACATTTTGTGATAATTGTGTTGTGTCTTATTGTAAATGCTGAAAGGAGAGCTGTAAGCTCATAAAATGCACAATTATATACTAATATTAATTTCCCTGGAATTAGCATTTATTATTGGGCCTCGACGGATTTTCTGGGATTTTTATTCAACGGAAAAAAATATTTTGAATTCAAAACTTAGCGTACTTTACTAACGCAATCAAAACATATAAAATTTGTTTCTTTAAAATCTGCTTAAATCGATCCTTAATCACGAATTTCTTTGCTTAAATGTTAAAATAATCTCATATTAATGCTCCTTTATGTATTTAAGTAGCACAAATATCACTATTAAGAGATATTTTCATGATTCTTTTAATTTCAGCTTTGTAAACAAACAATTTGCAGGCAAAAAATTCAAAATTTTAAAAACCGCTGAAATGATTTTTTGGTATTAAAAATATTAAAATCGTCATATTTCTCTCAATTTTGTGTTATTGAATTCCAAAATATGCTCAAACTTCAAGCATTTTTATTGTCCATCTAAAAAAATACATTTGAGCAATTGCAAATAATTGTAAAGAAAGGTACAGTAAAATTCCCAAAAATTATACGTGAGTGACGCTTACTTAAAGTGATTTTTGGAAGTAACGGCTAAGTTTGAGGAAGTAAGTTATATATCAAAAGATGGGGATTTTTTTTCTGTATAAGAAAAAATAACTTGTATTGCTGTCACTTTTAAGGGTAAAGAGAAAATCAAGAAAAACAAAGCGTCACTCACGTATAATTTCATTGTGACGGGGCCCTATTAATAAATGTCGCTATATTGAAAACATCGAAAACATATTATATTTTTATTGCTTAAACGGTTTTTTACAGGAAGTTTTTTGAATTTCAGCATTATTTTCTTGACACATTTTGGTTTGAAAATAACTTTTTGACGTATTTCAGACGGAATTTATTTACAAATATTTTTTTAAAAATTTTTTGGGAAGAGTTTTGGTCGAATTTAATTTTTAAAAAACAGTTTTTGTTGGTTATTTAAAATTAATATTTATTTAAAAAATAATTTATTTACAAAAGTTTTTCATGGCTTGAATTTTGTTTGAAATAAGAACAGGATGAATAGTTTGAACTAAAGAGCAAAGCTTCATGTGATCTATTAAACTCTGTGGCGGATTGATGTTTATGTTTTTTTTGTATAAACAGAAGCAGCGAAAATGTGTCTTGCTTTTCAGTTTGTCAATAAAGGTGTTGAGTTCCACAAACTTATCATTGTAATATACCCATACATGCCATCCTAAAGCGTACACTGCAGACTTACAATCTACTTGCAGATCAATCGCTTTGTGTAGAAACATAGTGTGGTGTTTCTGAATGGATCTTAAAATTATAGGTCTATGGTGCTCAAATATATCATCAATTGACATGTTCTTGAAATTTTCCTCCATTAATTGTCTCAACTTCTCTGCTACAGGACTATCAATCACCGACAAGTTCTTCAAGTTCCAAAATTTATCCTTCTTATTCTCACAAAAATGATTTTGGTAGCGGAATAATTTTTCGCAGCGCGGACAGCTTAAACCATTGCCTCCAGCAGATAGGACCAAGTGACGATGAGCTCAGTAAGGTCGGCTTCTCCATGAACGTGGACTAAATTGGTTAGGCCTAACTCCCCTTCATCATGAGGCTTATTATGGGCAGTGCAATAAACAATTCTCGTCATCGGTTTTACGCCATAAATCATGCCGTCGTCGTCTTTGACGTTGCAGCTTCCCTGCGTGTAGACATTGGCGTCTATTGCCAGCCGCTCAGGAATGTTGATCGAGTCGGTTTCATACCAATAGAACAACAAAATGTTGTTTAAAATTAAGTGGCGATAGCTCTCTCCAACATAAACGTTGACTGCTCCCGTTGATCTGTCACGAACTATGTCACACTTTGTGGAGCCGGCTGTTAGGAGCAAGTAAAAAAGAGATAATTATAAGTTAAGTTTAATTTATTTATTCTATTTCTACAGTGTCTTGTTGATATTTTTCATAAAAAAATGTCGTGAAGCAAAGTTTAAGAACCCCTGCATTAGTGTCTCGTAGAATAAAGTTTGAGAGGCCCTGTACAATTTTCCAGTGGTTCTCAAACTTTGTTCCGCGATCCACTAATACAGTGGTTCTCAAACTTTGCTCCGCGATACACTAATGCAGTGGTTCTTAAACTTTGTTCCGCGACATTTTTTATGAAAAATATAAAGATAAAAATAAATATATTAAACACCTAATATTTCTCGTTTTTAGATTCTCTTGCATGCCGTCATTGTTTACAACAAGAGTTCACGAGTAGCCAAAATCTACGTCGGTGTAGATTAATGTCATCTACGATATCCAAACGCCATTCATTCATCTTTATATTAGGTCGGAGGTTACGTTAAGTTAGATCTTCTAATAAAGGGAGGCGATAACATCATCAATAGCATCCTTCAGCCTGCAAAGAGTAAGTATAAATAAATAAATAAGTAAATTAATAAATAATTATCTCTTTTTTCTTTCTCTTCCTAACAGCCGGCTCTACAAAGGGTGACATTGTGCGTGACACATCAACAGGAGCTGTCAATGTTTATGTTGGCGAAGGTTATCGCCACTTAATTTTGAACAACATTTTGTTGTTCTATTGGTATGAAACCGACTCGAGCAACATTCCTGAGCGGCTGGCAATAGACGCAAACGTGTACACAAAAGGAAGTTGCAACGTCAAAGGCGACAATGGAATGATCTACGGCCTGAAATCAATGATCAGAATTGTATATTGTAGTGCCCATAATAAGCATCATGAGGAAGGGGAGTTAGGTCTAACCAATTTAGTCCACGTACATGGAATATCCGACCTCACGGAGCTCATCGTAACTAGACACTTGGTGTTATCTGCAGGTGGCAATGGTTTGAGCTGTCCAAGATGCGGTAAATTCTTCCGCTACCAGAACCATTATTGTGAGAACAAGAAAGACAAGTTTTGGAACTTGAAGGACTTGTTGGTGATTGATAGTCCTGTAGCAGTAAAGTTGAGACAAATTATGGAGGAAAATTTCAGAGGAATGTCAATTGATGAAATTTTCGAGCATCATAGACCAACAATATTAGAGTCAATTCAGAAACACCACACTATGTTTCTGCACAAAGCGATTGAATTGGAAGTGGAGTGTAAGTTTGCAGTGTTCGCTTTGGGATGGCATGTATGGGTGTACTACAATGATAAGTTTGTGGAACTGCATACGTTTATTGACAAATTGAAAAGCGAGACACATTTTCGCTGCCTTTGTTTATACACAACAAATATAAACGTCAATCCGCCACAGAGTTTTATAAATCTCATGAAGCTTTGCCCTTTACTTCAAACTATTCCTCCCGTTCTAATTTCAAACAAAATTCAAGCCATGAAAAGCTTCTGTACATAAATCATTTTTTAAATAAATATTAATTTTAAATAACCAACAAAAACTGTTTTTTAAAAATTAAATTCGACCAAAACTCCGCAAAAAATTTAAAAAAAACTTGAGTGTATTGCGGAACAAAGTTTGAGAATCACTGTATTAGTGGATCGCAGAACAAAGTTAAAGAACCACTGGAAAATTGTACAGGGCCTCTCAAACTTTATTCTACTAGACACTAATGCAGGGGTTCTTAAACTTTGCTTCACGACATTTTTTATGAAAAATATCAACAATACACTGAAGAAATAGAATAAATAAATTAAACTTAACTTATAATTATCTCTTTTTACTTGCTCCTAACAGCTGGCTCCACAAAGTGTGATATTGTTCGTGACAGATCGACAGGAGCTGTCAACATTTATGTTGGCGAAAGCTATCGCCACTTAATTTTGAAAAACATTTTGTTGTTTTATTGGCATGACACCGACATAAGAAACATTCCGGAACGACTGGCAATAGACGCCAATGTCTACACAAAAGGGAGTTGCAACGTCAAAGACGATAACGGCATGATTTACGGTGTGCCACCGATGACCAGAATTTGCGGAATTTATCAATGAATGATAGTCTTGTAGCAGTAAAGTTGAGACAATTAATGAATGACAACTTCAAAGGAATGTCAGTTGATGAAATATTTGAGCACCATAGACCTATAATTTTAAGATCCATTCAGAAACACCACATTATGTTTCTGCACAAAGTGATTGAATTGGAAGTGGAGTGTAAGTTTACAGTGTTCGCTTTGGGATGGCATGTATGGGTGTACTATAATGATAAGTTTGTGGAAATTAACACCTTCATTGACAAACTGAAAAGCGAGACACATTTTCGCTGCCTTTGTTTATATACAAGAAATATAAACACAAATCCGCCACAGTGTTTGATAAATCACATGAAGCTATGCCCTTTAGTTCAAACTATTAATCCCGTTCTAATTTCAAACAAAATTCAAGCCATGAAAAATTTTTGTTAAATTATTTTGTAAATAAATATTAATTTTAAATAACCAACAAAAATTGTTTTTTAAAAATTAAATTCGACCAAAACTCTTCCCAAAAAATTTTATGTCAAAAACAAATTTTTTACGAAGCAATTAAAATATAATATGTCTTCGATGTTTTCAATATAGCGACATTTATTAATAATAAATGCTAATTCCAGGGAAATTAATATTAGTATATAATTGTGCATTTTATGCTCTCCGTTCAGCATATACAATAAGACTCAACACAATTATCACAAAATGTGGCTAATTCAAATTATAAAAGTTTCATTTAAAAAAAGCTTAATCTGGTCTAATCAGATCTTTCTGGCTGACTCCAATTTTAAAATATTAGCAACCTAAATTAAAAAATCACGCTCAAATTGTGACTGTTGACGCTCATTCTGTTGCTGATCTACCGGCGACAATCCCAGTTCCTGATTCTCATCATGTTTTTGTTGTTGCTGTTTTTTTCAGCTCTTCTAGTTGTCGGTTCTTTATCGCCAATTCCAGTATTTCCGACAGTTCTGCCTCCATTTCTCTACGAAGACGAATCAAATCATTTTGTTGTCTCTCGAAAATTCTCTCAAGCCATTCTTGTCTCTCGGAAATTTCTCTTTCCTTTTGTTCCAAATGATATGCTCTAAACTGTAAATCTATAGCTTTAGACATCAGTAATCTAAGCTCATTGAAAAGCTTTGCCTGCTCGTCAAGTTCCTCTTCATCGTCATCGCCATGATCGACAACATTCTGTTGCTCGCGTTCCAACCGTTCACGTTCTGCCTGTTCGCGTTCCATCCTTTCACGTTCTGCCTGTTCGCGTTCCATCCTTTCACGTTCTGCTTGCTTGCGTTTCCGCTTTCTCTGTTCCTTCTTTATGGCAAGTTGTTCCTCCATTTGCTGAATTTCCTCGTCAGTGTCCATCGACTGATTGATGTCACCATCGTCATCGCCGCCAAGTGCTGTACGGACCTCATTCACGACTCGTTGTGCCTATTTTAAAAAAGTTGAAGAAAACATTAGAATAAAATAATAAGAATTTAATTAAATTAATTTACATTTTGAAGAATTACAGGCACGATGACTTCACGAGATGACGACGAAGACTTTTCACGTTTACGCTTCTTACACGACTTTTTGCGACGCTCATTTGATGATGATCTGCGACGGCGACGACTTGAGTCCTTCCAAATTTCTTTCAAAAAATTTGGGTCAACATTCAAAATAATAATGTTGTCGTTGCCGTTGATGCTGCCAATACTGTTCCCAGCCAGTCTAAAATTCTCAGCCATTAATTATTAATTCTGGAATGATACAAGGAGAGGAAAATTAGGTGGTTTTTTTATTATTATTTGTCGATGGATGTTGTGAGATCCAGTAGAAGACAAGAGAAAAATCAGAAGGTTTAAAATTAATAAAATTAGAAGTTTCCAGAGCTTTGGAAGCACCCATAGAGGATGGCGGACCAAACTGAATAATGCTCGTTAGATCTGCTTCGGCCTGCACAAGCATAGTCATTAATTAGATTAAATAAAATTAAAACCTTTCTGTGCTTAGAAAAGACTTGTTGAGGATGGCTATTCAGGCAATGTTCTATGAATCTGCTTCAGCCTGCACGAGCACGGTCATTAAATAATTAATAAGAATATTAAATTAAAGTTTCCAAAATTTAGGAAAACTCGTGCAGGAAGGATGGCAATAAAGATTCAAGACATATCGTGAATGTGCTTCGGCCTCAACGAGCATAGTCGTCAATTATAATTTAATTCAATCAAAACTTTTCAGAACTTTGAAAAGACTCGTGCAGGATGGCATCAGTGAGACATTGTTTGGATGTGCTTCGGCCTCTACGAGCATAGTCACTAATTAAAATAAATTTTCAGTTTTCCCATGTGTTTTTAAGGAAGTTATTTTTGATCATCACTTTTTTCTCTAATTTTCGCTGTATTTGTACAGGAATTTAATCTTAATAGGATCTTGTTATGGTTGTGGATGTTAAAAATGTTAATTAACTTACCTAATTGCTAATTAATCTAGTTAAATTAAATATTCTTCACATCCAAGATCTGAAGTTGTCTGACATCCGGTCACGGTTTAAATTCAAATTTTTTGAATACGCTAAATGTCAATTTTACTTCTCATTCATTCAAATGTGATGTTTTTGGAAGTAACCTAGCACAATCAATGATTCAAAAGCATGTAACTCGGCTAGCACAATCAATGAGCATTTCTTCTCTGATGTTATTTACAGATAAATTGCAGGAATCTATTTTAACGAACATGATATTTTTTGAATACCAAAGCTGTTTTCGTTAAGTAGGGGACATCCAACTGAATGGAAAGGAACAAGGGGCAGTTTGTGAGAGATTTTTTCAGTAAAGAAGTGTATTGAATAGAGATAAGACGTAATTTTCTAATTGTGTGAAAAGAAAAAAAATTAAAATCAACAAAAACCAACATGTCTGAACGCGAAAATAATGTATATAAAGCTAAGTTAGCTGAGCAGGCCGAGAGATATGACGGTAGGTTTGATTGATGGAAAAATTGGGTGTAATTTCATGTTAAAAGTTAGCGTCGCCTTTTTTCATCAATGGCTTCCATGCTTCTTACGAAAAGATTCGATATGCCGTTAAAATTGTGAAAAGTATAATTAAATGGACTTGTAATGACTCAAAATGAGATCAAAAATCATTAATGAACTGATTAAATGTGAATAGTTGTGATCCAGTAGAGTTTAACCTTGTGCAAAAGAAAATTACATGAACTTTTATTGAAAAATCGGCAATATGAAATTTCGCATGTTCTTATGCGTCATCATTAGTGTGTGTGTGTGTTTCTTCCCAATAATACATTTATTGTTAATCATTGGATTGTCTGATATTAAACTATAGATCCAGCTGTATCTTTCGCAAGCAAAAAAATAAAATTTGAACTATTGAGTAGCGGTTTTAGACATAAAAATTGCACTTTTCCACAACTATTCAAGCAGTTTCATTCACCCCCTCAACATCATCATCTATAGACTCCCATACATACATAGAAATTCTTCTTGTTATACCTACAAATACATTCAATCAATTTGCCCATGAAATAAGCTTTATAGTTAGTTCTTTTCTCTCTCTCCTCATCTCTTCATACCAAAATCTCCAAGAAATAACTTTTTTTTGTCTCATTCCTTTTCTTTCCATCATGTTCGTTCAGGAGATATAAAAAGAAGACACTGAAAAAACATGTTAAAGCTTTATAAATGTATGTGTGAGTGTGAGTTTTCTACGTATAGTATAAACGACGAGAGTAAAAGAGATAGAGAGAAAATCAATAACTTCTATGGAACCATATTTTTTTCTCTAGTTAGAGTCGTTTCTTTTTTTTGCACAAAGAAAAATCCATGCTTCATAACCTTTCCACAGTAGCATGCTCATTGATTTCATACACAAACTTTTTCATTTAATTTGTTTAAAGATTTAAAGGAACTGATGAGTTTTGAGCTCCTTCTTCCTCTCTTTTTAACATCCACCCACCCACTTCTCGCTCGTCCTCGATTCACAAAACTCACGTCTCAAAGAAAAGTTGTCAGTTAAAGGGAAATTTTTGGAAGGAGACATGAAATTTTCATGACTTAAAACAAAGTGATACTCGCTTATTGTGGATACAAAGAAGAATTCAAGCACACGAGCATAATAGAGAGCAATAAGTGCTCTTAATCATTTAATCGTCTCTTTCACTGACGAAAATAATTAATTATAACAACTTAATTTATACCGTCATCCACACTCTCCATGATTCAGTTTGTGTGTGCAAGTATAGACCATACTTTTTCCTTCAATGGATGTCCGATGCGCTCTTATGGGGGATAAATTTTATGATTAGATACATGTATTTCTTCAGTGTCATGTGATTTATGGCTTTTACGATATTTTCGCGATGCAGACGCGTGAGAAATATTCTGGAAAATTGCTACAAATTGGCTTGGAACATTCCAAGTGTGCTGTCTGAGATATGAAGCAAATCAAGATCCAAATTTATTAACATGAAACTGACAGGAATGTAATGTCTAAACTTCTGATTCCCTTCTGATAAGACGTTAAACTGTCAATGTAGAATATTAGGACGTCCTCTGCTATCAATTAATGCTCAAACTATTTTTTATACATTACTACTTTGTGGAGAAACTGGAATGACTTTTATGAGAATGTCAATTTCTTTTTTCTGTGCCAATGTGTAAGCATGCTCACTGGCAAATCTTGCGGTTCCTATAAATAAATCTGTCTTGTTATTTGAAAAGAAATGAGCGAGGAGTTTTCATATCGAATTTTTGAAAATTGAGAAACATTTTTTTAGAAAATAAATTGCAATGATACCACATCGAGACTGGATATATGAGGAATTTCAATGACATTTGAAGGACTTTTGAATGCAAAAATAAAAAAACGTTTATATGTAAAAATTGTGCTATATATACTTGAAATTATTCACATTTCAATGAGTCTTTTCCCGCTCAAAGTAAGTTTTACACACACACTGCACACAGGCTTAGTCACTTTTTATCAGTCGCTCATCACATGTAAAGTTTCTCGTGTTATACACCAAAAGCATTTTAATAGAAAGTTAAGTCTATGTTGAATAACAGCGCAGAAAAATCCCCATAATCATTTAGCCGGATCAAAAAGAGATTGGAGTCATTAACTTATGACGTCCATCAAAAATAGACCCCCCCCCCTCCCTTGGCATATCATTTTCATTCAGAAAAATTCGTTTTATTTATTGGATGAAGGTATCACAAAATCTCAGACCCCCTTAATTTTGGACGTCATGACTACATAGAGCACAAATTAACATTATCATTCAAACTATTCCAACAATTCTGTTATTTAATCAACATTCTATTTTTTCAATTTCCGTTCTTTCTCACTGTTGCACCTTAATTTTAATTTTTTTTTGTGTAACTGGAATCAGTTACAGTTGCTATTTGGACAAGCCATCAATGTGTGCATACTCTTTTACACGATTTTTATTTTTGAAATGAAATCATTCGATGTGTATCAAAAATATAAAATAAAGCATGAAAAGATTCTTAAAATGTCATTGGAACTCGTTCCAGAAATGAAAATTGTCCATCGAGTGACAAACAGATAGAGAGAGAAATACTTAAGTACAGGTGTCGCCCCAGTACACCGAAAAGAACTTATTGAAAAAACAGCAAGTAATTTTAAACCTGTTTAAAGTCTTGAATGATTTTTTCTTCTCCTTCATTTCACTTCACCTATCATTCGTTCGTTACGATGCCGGGATTCTTAATTTTTTTTCAAAAAACACACGCGGACAAACAATAAAAAAGCTGGCAACATTGCGTTTTAGTAAATTGGATTTCTAGTTGCCGGTTTCATTCATACATTTATAATGAAGAAAGAAAAAAATTTGCATCACCTCACTTCTTTCAAATAGCATGATGACAAAATCGAGAGAAAGATGAACGAACACATACACGTGATGAGTCATAAGATGATTAAAGAAAGAATCGTCATAAAAAATGTAGTATAATAGGCAATGAGTGGTAGGAAGTAAAAAATTGTGAAATTTCTGTCCATATTTTCTGCACATAACAAATGAGCTTGGCTCGTTTAACTGACTTAATAGATGGTTGACTGATTGAATGGAATTTTTGCTCTCTTGAAAAGCTTTAATAAGTACGATTCTCTCATATCTCACAACGGTTTTTCCTAGTATTGGTTTTTTGAGGTTTTTTCGTCATCGTCTGAATGACTTTTTGGATGATTATCATAATTGACCGTTCACTAGAGACGTCCACAAGAAAATTGCTTATGAAAATTTTAACGGCTTTTCGAAATTCAAAATTTGTGACAGACAGACAAATTGGATATTTTTACATCCTATTCTTGATATTTTAACGGTTTTTTAAAATTCAAATTTTTTGAATTGTCAGACAGACAAACTTTAACGGTCACAAATTTTGAAATCTTTTCAACTGTCACACGTCTTCTAACTATAACTAAACGATCCCCTAATAAAAGAAGCATGGAAATCTGGAAAAAGAATGTTCGAAAGGAAATGAGTACTGCTATAGAATAAAGATTAGGTGTTCTGTTATTTCAAGTAGTTCACATGTTGAAATCAAATTTTATTCTAGTAATAATTAGCTTCATCTTTTTTTCGTAATCAACTAGCCTTCATCTCATTCACGATAAAGTAATTTCATTCAATTTATTCTCTCTGCTTTACTTCTCTTTGCATGCTAATTTCTATTATCACTTCATTTGCAAAAAAAAAAATGATTTTTTTCACACATACGAAATAGCGACTTATGATCCGTTAAATTACTGTATTTCATTTCAATTCAATGCTTTTCGTGATTGTGTACCAATAAATAGCCAATGGATTATCAAAAAAATTTGAGATAATAAATCATTTAACAAAATCTACTTTCCCTTAGTAGCATAGCAGATAGCATACGGAAGAAATTATCATTCACATGCTTCACATGTGAAAATTAATTTCCTTTAAACTCTTGTCGCTCAAAAATTCTGATGGAATAAATTTTTGTGTTGGATCACCTCGAACTGAATAAATGTCTATTACACTTCCTTGTCATGATGTTTCACTACATCAATTATCTCTGCAAATATTTGCCTCAATTCAAGTCTTTTACTTTAGGTTTTTCCCAAAAACTGACAAAATACGAGTTGAAAACATAGAATTTCATAAGATTGGCTGAAGATTAGTCACTATGTGCTAATCCTTAGTTTGAAGGCCTTTCTAAGAATATGGAATTGATTAGTTTAATCATTGAATTGAGTGATTCACAATTGATTGGCTTCAAATCCGTTTTCAAAACTTTAGATTCGAGCTTAGATGCTTTGGTATTCAATGATACATTGGCTTATAAACCTTTAAATTTGAACATTTTCTGGGTAGTTACAAAATTAATTAAAAAATAAATAAACAATATTGGGGAGGGGGGGGGGGGGGGGTGTTAAATACAACATTTTATTAAATTCCCTTTTACAAGGATGCTCATGATTTCTTTGAGTGAAGCAACTAGCTTTAATTGACGACGTAATACCTTTATGATAATAACGACATACGTAACATCCAGGGCGTATTCAAAAAAATTCGAGTTGGGCATTTTTTTAAACCCTAGCAAATTGAAATTGGGAATTTAACAAAAAGGGGGGTTAGACCCCCCAAAACCCTCCCCTGGTAACACACCGCATGAAGAGAGAGACACAAATGACATTAGCTGATGCGATAAACGTGACGAGAACTTACTTTAAAAATTTGATAAATAACAGTTGTTAAGTTGATGACAGTATCAGTACTTTACATGAATAGAATCACTCATTATAAATTATCGCACTTTGTCGTGAGCCAGTTGAAGTCGTGAATGATTTGAATGCTCATTTCTCTAAGTAGGTGGAAGATATCCTTTTTTAGCTCAAAAAGAAGCAAAGAACAAACACCATTTCATGCAAAAAGAAAAGTTTGTGAATCTCATTCATATTAAATCATGCATAAGTTAATATCTTTACTTCTGATGGGATTGTTGCTTGCCTTTTTTCCTTCGATCCGACAACAACAATCAGGAAATTTATTTATCCTTTATCCTGGTCTTATAAAAAATGCAAACGAGACTAAAAGAAGCAATGATTTTGCTGAATTTGCTTGTTTGCATTGAAAAACCACATGTTGTAAATGTAATAACATACATTATGATATGAATAGATCCACATATGTACGTTATTCTTTGTTTACCTTTGGGGTCCGTTCATAAAAGGCGTCCAATATATAGGGAGGGTCTGAGGCTGTATGACATCTTTTTGTATGAACAGAGAGGGGGGGGGGTCTAAAAATCTAAATTTATAAAAATGACGTCATTTATGAACGGCTCCTTATGTCGTACGACAGAAAAAGCAATCATGTTTCAAACATCAATATATCAATTTTTATTTAAATTCCTCTTTCTCCATGAATCCTTCAATTTTATTTCTGTTATATGATATAAATAAAATATGACAAAGAAGTTGATTGTCAGGAAGGTTGACGGAATTGAGTGCAATTTAAAATGTCATGAGATAATTTAGAAAAATTTCTTTTTCGAGAAATTCAGCTACAAAACTGAGTAAAATTTAGTTTTTTTAACAATGACACTATTCATGTGTCGAATACAATTAGTCACATACAGGAAATTTCACGAAAAGAATGCCAAAATGCAGTCAGTGTCAAATTATGGTGAAACAAGCTAAACATTAATGCAAATCAATGACTTCATTGTCATTTCTCTTTTTAGTTTTTGTTCATACATACAGATCCAACATCATCCAATGAAAGTACTGTACAAGAGAGTTATTAAGCTCGTCCATAAAATGGCAATAAAAAGAAGAAGAATATCCATTAAATTATATATTTTGCAGCGTGAAATTCCAATGAATTTGCTCAATGTAGACAGAAAGCGAGATTTTTTTTTGCTGCTGCTGCTTCATACGACCATAGCCGTTAATGAATCATCGTCTATACTTGCCTCACATTTATAATACTTTTCTTTAAAGTATTCATACAACACATGCATAATCATTTTGCAGTTATAACTGCATGCATGGAAATCTAAGTTTTTTTTCCATGATTCACATTAGAATTAAAACTTTTACGTTTCATGATCGTTTTCCTGAAATTAAGGTCGTAATCGCAATAGAGATTCATATTTTATAAATGTAATTTATCGATTCATGTCACGAGACATCCGAAAGTGTAGTTCATTGGACTGAAATACTATTTTTCGGCGCCTGTTTAAACATAAATTTCATGTGCAGTTCTTTTCTCTTTTCTCATTTTCCTTGTTCTCTTAAAATACACATGTGTGAAGAGAGGAATTAAATTATGAGGACATCCATCATAACGGTCATTGTAAATGCCTATAAATTTAGCGATTTTAATACTGAGAGCTTCATCAAATTATGCTAATTTATTGCACTTGTAAGACGTCAAACGACAATTTGTGAATATAGAAGAAGTTTCGAGTCACATGATTCCCACGAGGGCCATAAAACTTGTTCCGAATACTTTTCATTTTTCTTCGAAATGCAGTGAATAATATAGCGAGCTTTAAGAAATAGCCACTGTGTATATGCACTAAAGTGTCATTAAGCACGTACTTGCTTAATTTCACGTGAAAACTTTTCATCACCTTTGTGTGTGTGTGCTGTCTTCATGACGGCATTGCAGTTATATAACAACTTGTGATAACGGTTTTTAAAAATTTAAATTTTCTAACGATTTTTTAAAATTCAAATTTTCTAATGATTTTTAAAAATTCAAATTTTCCAACGATTTTCAAAAATTCAAATTTTCTGACAATTTTTTAAAATTCAAATTTTCCAACAATTTTTAAAAATTCAAATTTTCTAATGATTTATAAAAATTCAAATTTTCTAGCGATTTTTTAAAATTCAAATTTTCTAACGATTTTCAAAAATTCAAATTTTCTGACAATTTTTAAAATTCAAATTTTCCAATTTTTTAAAATTCAAATTTTCTAACGGTTTTTAAAAAATTCAAATTTTCCAACGATTTATAAAAAATCAAATTTTCTAACAATTTTAAAAATTTAAATTTTTAACATTTTTTAAAACTGAAATATTAACAAGATAAAGTTTTTGTGAGGAACCACCAAAAAATGCCAGCATAAGTTTCATTCTTATTAAGCCTCGATGCTTAGATTATTTATAGAAGATTCTAAACATGCTGGTCGTAAGCTGTGGTTATTTTATTCCTCGATAATCGTAAATGCTTAATGCAAAAATTCCACAAAGCTCTCCCACAAAGGACACCAAAAGCCAACACTTGTTAATGATTGTCATTTGTTGCCATTAGATTATGAAGCACCAGAAGCTACATTATGCGGTGTGAAAATGTCATATCAGCGTAGCAAAAATTAAATTTCCACAACACCAATGATTATTATTTGTTATGACGTATATAATGTGTATTATACACACGACTGTTCTGTCTATAGGATGGTGATGATGATGTAGCAATTGACGATAAATGAAAAGACATTAGCGTGAAAGGAAGATATGATAATAAAAACCCAATGAATGAAAATTAATTTAAAAAATTTAAATAAATATTGAGAAGAAAATTACGGGAAAGAACTGAATAAATTCAAGTTTAATAAGACGATTCATAAAAAATTCCAACTTCTCTTCCTCATACATAGAACCTAGCACATAGTACATCGTTGTTCTCGAGTGAGTGAGTGAGAGAGAAAAGTATGAAGTTGTATGTCTGTAATTTAAATTTTCTACGTGTTAGAATATGGTGGTTGAATTGGAACTTGCGCAATTCCAACATGAAATCTCGCGCACAAGCATTCCAACCACCCTTAATAATTTTTTTTCATCCTCACACCCCTCCATCACATTAGAACTTTCTTCATGAAACCTCGTCGACTTTTATTAACTCATTCGTTTCATTTTCAATGTTAAATACATCCAAAGAACAATGGAACCCTCATTTTTTTATGTATATCACAATACCTTAATTGTTCATTTTTTTAGAGCAATCGAAAATTGTATGTATTTTGGCAATAAATGACAAGTATTATGAAATGTTGACTGTATGGAATTTAGTCTAGAATCTGAGGCATGTTTACACGATTCTTCAAATATGTACAATGTTCCTTGATGTTTTATTATGCCTTAAATTTTGTCTGATCCCTTTTTACGCAAGTAATGTTAACTCAAGCTTAAAATATACACACACGCACACGTCTATGTATGTTTGGTGAAAAGGATGACATAGGTATTAAATATATTATTCATAACTACGTATGTAAAAGCTTATGTCAAGAAATGTATTTCTACACGAGTATCTTCAATCCTATCAAGATAATAATATGAAATTTATATTGACAGAATAAATTCACGTGGATATTTCGTGAGAGTAAGACTGTCTATGTTCTGTTTAAATAAGGCTTGTAATAATTAGCATGTTTTCCTAAACGAAGAAGTGCTGTCTGTCAGGTGAAATTTGTCTGTAAAGCCTTCTTGACATGGGCGTATCCAGGGGGGGGGGGGGGGGGGTCCAATGGGGTCCAGACCCCTACCCCCTCGAAAATTTTTTTACAAGGAATTATCTTAGTTAATCATTCATGTACCATTATAATATTAATAATATAAAAGGGTGTCAGCTGCTTGATGAATTCAGCTGAGGGCACTGCGAATCCATTAAACCATGTACCATTAGAATTAATAAAAAGTACAATAGTTTGAGTATAAAAAATATTTCTGGGTACGCCCTTGCTTCTTGACTAAGCCAATAATTAATTTAAATTAATTAAACAGTTCTTCTATGTCAAAGAATGCGCTTTAATCAATCCCTTGCTGTCCACTTTTATACTTATTATCATTGTGGATATCATTTAACACTAGCTTCTATTTATAAATTTAATGTTTACCGAGAATATTATCGGAAAATGACGTTCAAGTCTAAAATTTTCATGACTTCCTCAGCGAGACATGAAGTTTTCGGATGTATTTAATCAAGACGTGCTGTCTAGATGGAACTGAGAGAATTCTCAATCTTTTTTTTCGGGTATATTAAGAAGAACTATTTTGAACAGAAGATTTATTTCTATGGAAACTCACAGAAAAGATGCTTAATGACTTGCATCATCAAATTAATCACACTTTGTTGAATCATAGTATTTTAGGATTATTAATCATTGTTCTAAATGCTTTGAAACCTACAAATTTCTTGATAAAATTTATCATTTTAAACGAAAACGTGCCCACAAGTGGAATTTCCGTGTTATTGAACAGGATTTTTCAATGCCATCGCCGTTATCAAGATTGCAAAGCGGAACTATATGATTATAGATTGTTTGCAATCCCATACAACAACAAAATATAGCACTGGATCCAATTTTCCAATCCATTAAAGTCTGCAGACCTTTTTTTGTAAGGTTAACATTTCGTCTGGCTTATGATTTACTACCAGCAAAGTCTGCATTTAGTAGACATCACGCAAAATCAAATTGCTGCAGTCCAATAGAAAATTTCAACCGTGATTTATTCATGCTAGTTGCTACAGCTTTATTACAATAGTTGAGTGCTTGTTATCAGCTGTAAATTCTTGTGTAATAAAGTTTTATTTTTATTATGACTAATTTGCATAGGACAAATAAAAACATTTCATCCTTGATTCGTGATAAATGAGCCTACAAAAATTCTGAAAAGCATTAGAAGATTGATGAGATTAATATCTCTAACTTACAATAATATTTTGTTAAGAAACCTTTTTTAGCACATTTTTCAGGTGCTTATGGCTGTAATTTGTCTGTCTGTCCTTGTTTTTTCAAAAAAATTTTGACCGTTTTTCTTTCAAAAAAATTTTGACCGTTACTTTTTTAAAAACATTTTGACCGTTATTTTCTTAAAATCTTTAATTTTGATCTTTAATTGATCGTAGGCTTATTTAGAAAATGCGCTTTCGTGACGCGAGCCTGCAGACGTTTCACTAGTTTTGGGTTTGATGAAGATTAAACACAATTTTAAATTAGGATGAATTCGAGTTTAATCATGTAATAAAGCGCATATTCCGTTAGTTCTATTCAGTCTATGTCTGTAATAAGAGAACAGAGTGTACTACAGACAAAACAGCCTCAATATCACCTTCCAAACTAATTTTCTAATCTCTCTTCCTTCCACTCCATCTCTCCTACATATTATTTTAACGCAAAGGCTTGCTTGTTTTATACTTTCATGTTTTAATTAAAAATGGGTTAAATGCGAATTAGAAAAAAAATTTTTGGAATCTAATTTTAAAACCCAAATCAGGAATGAATAATAATAATAAGCAGAAATTATTTTATGTCAAGGGTGTGGCAGTTTTTACAAGTATTGCTTTCCCTTTATAGAAAATATACCGTCACGAATTATTTTCGAAGACATTAACCTTGTCTCCAGCTATTCGCATTTGTCAAAAGCAATAAAACATGATGGACACACTGTCCTAAGAGATTCTTTGTCAGATTTGTATTTTCCGTCATTGAAATTGCTTTCTTAAAGTATTTTTGGATTTAATGCTATCAAAAAAAAAGTTTGTTCTATGAACAATAACAGAAAATTAATGAATTTTCCTTCAAGGATATGCGCGAAGTAATGGAAATTCAATGATTATCGGCGCTCATGGTTTTCTTATCTATCTTCAGTCGAAATTATGCGACGAGCTTTTTCTTACTTTCATCACGCAATATCACAAGTCTTTTTATTTAAACCGTAAAAGTATGTGAACTGTGAGCCAATGCTACTTTCAATGTCCTTGTTATAAATTATTCTACCCCAAATTTATATTGTGGGAAAAAATCAATGCAATTGTATTGTGGATGTGATAAAAATAGTTTTATTCATTTAAACGCTAATGGCACGAGCACCTGATTGATATTAATGGAACTATATCTTTTTTTTATTACAATAATATCTTATCGATGCGTTGGATTTACGGATTGTGCTTATCGTGGCATATCGAATCATGCAAAATTTTCATTTTTACTACTGATAAGCTGCTTTGTGATGGAATTCCGATAATATTACATAAGATTAGTTATGAATGTATTTTAATTTAAGTTTCTAATAAGAATGAATGACGAATAGCCGCAAAACCGAGGTTTATTGTCTTGAAAGTTGTTTACAATTTGCAAATTAGTTGAGCAAACAAAGCAACCAGCACAATTTCCACCTCGTTTCTCATCTTTTCACGCAGATATCTTTATGAGAACAAGCCATTAATCATTTTTTTCCTTATTCTTTATTCTCTTCCTCTAGAAATGGTCGATGCAATGAAGAAGGTAGCATCAACGGATGTGGAATTAACAGTTGAAGAACGTAATTTACTGTCAGTCGCCTACAAAAATGTCATCGGTGCAAGACGTGCATCTTGGCGGATCATTTCGTCAATTGAACAGAAAGAAGAGAACAAGGGCGTCGAGGAGAAATTGGAAATGATTAAAAATTACCGTGCACAAGTAGAGAAAGAGCTTCGAGACATTTGTTCTGATATTTTAGATGTTTTGGACAAGCATCTTATACCGTGCGCAACAACGGGCGAGTCTAAAGTATTCTACTATAAAATGAAGGGTGATTATCATCGCTATTTGGCAGAATTCGCAACCGGAAATGATCGTAAAGAAGCAGCAGAGAACTCCCTAGTAGCTTACAAAGCCGCCAGTGACATTGCTATGACCGACTTACCGCCCACACATCCCATCCGATTGGGTCTCGCATTGAACTTTTCTGTAAGTCAAACCGTCAATTTCTCAAACTTTCAACCGTCATTTCATTTTCAAATTTATTTTTTGACCATCAGTTTTTCAAATTTATTTTGACCGTTAATTTTTCAAATTCATTCTGACCGTTAATTTTTCAAATTTATTTTTTGGTCGTCAATTTTTCAAATTTACTCTGACCGTAATTTTTTCAAATTTATTTTTTTAGGTATTTTACTATGAAATCTTGAATGCACCTGGTAAGTCTTTACACTTTTTATACATGAACAATTTTTTTTTTCAATTAATATTTTTAAACTTTGAAATTATTTTAATGACAATTTTAACTAACCGAGAATCCTTTTCTTTATCAACCATCGAGATCGTGCATGTCGTCTTGCAAAGGCAGCGTTCGATGATGCCATCGCAGAATTGGACACACTCAGTGAAGAAAGCTATAAGGATTCCACACTTATTATGCAATTATTAAGAGATAACTTGACTCTTTGGACATCAGACATGCAGGGAGACGGTAAGACCCAAATTGGCTTATTCCTAATTTCTTCAATTTGCTAATAATGACCAAAACATTATCAATTGTAGGTGAAGGAGAGCAGAAAGAGCCCATTCAAGACGTTGAAGATCAGGATGTGTCGTAATTGCGCCATGAATAAACAAAATACCACACTCCACCAACTCTTAATTTTTTTCTATCTACAACCACTTGTTCCCTCTTCTATTTTATAATTTAAAAACACGCAGGATGAACATACAAAAAAAACATATTTCTTTCTTCAAAATATTAAGTTGTCTTCTGATTTATACAAAAATAAAACAATGTATGGAAAACGATTAACGAGCATGGAATGCAGGCAATAGTTTCGACATAAGAATCCCCGTGATTAACACTAAATCACATTAACCAAAATTTGTTTTTTTAAACTCTTTAAAATCTTCTTCATCAAAAATTAAAGATAAAACAAAAAAAAATCTGAATCATCAATCACATAAAACAAAAAAAGAATAAAGATTATGTAAAGTATGAAAACGATTTCCATAAAGTTAAGTGAGCAAATCCAAAATTTAAAATGAAAAAAAATCAAGTCTTTACAATTTAATGATAGCATTTTTCATACGAGATAAGCATATAAGAAAAAAAAATATGAAAATTATAAGCAAAACCCTCCCCCCGAAATAATCAGTGTGTGTGTAACATTTATGATAAATTAATAATAATTGAAACCTCTTGTAACTCAAATATTATACATTATGTTCGGAAATAAGAGAAAGATGGCATCTATCTCGTGACACGGTGCTAGCAATAGTGCTGCAAACGCGAGATGTTGCATAACAAGTGCAAAGTTTTTTCTACTAAACAATACACGCAGCATCATTATCTTGAGTTTCTTAGTGAACATAATTTAAAATAATGATAAAAAACAAGGATAATTAATTAAGCATTATTTACTATTGTAAGGTATTGAAGAAAAGGATCAAACAACTCTTCTTTTTAATAAATCGAACTAGGAAAATTCTCTCCCTTGAATTGTGCATTAATGTCGGGTGCGCAAGAGTGATTGACACTTTTCTTACTTCTTTTGTTTTGCTAGAAAATTACGTCAAAGATCTGCAAAGTTGAGAAATTTAAACTTGAATATATCCCAGAAATTCCATTCAATCAATCATTTTTGTGTCCCAACAATGCGCTTACCTTCTTTTTGTCATCCTCAAAAGGCAAGAAAATTTACATCCTCAAATTCAGTCAAGGGAAAAGATGCAAAGAAAAAAAAATATCGATAAATTTATATTATAATCATGATTATTATACACACAATTTCTCTCATCGTCGCGTCTTGAAAAAAAAAGCTTTATAGGAGGAGTTTATAAGTTGAACGATTCATTTTTAAGAAGAAAAAAAAATTGTATGATTTGCTTATCGATTATGTTTCAGCTTCGCTTTTTATGAATTCAACAAATATATAGATGAAGAACAAAAAAATTTAAAAAAAGGATTTCAAATCACAATCTTATGCAAAAAAAAAAGAAAATGAATTTAAAAGAAAGAAATGAAGATACAAAAATGTATTATTACTATTTTCTAACTTTTTTTTTAAATATCAAAGAATAGAAAGAATACATGCGAAAGTTAAAAGCTTTTTTGACCGGCACACACATTTATTCTCATTTTTTATTATTATTATTATTAATTATTTTTATTTTCATTTCAGATACACTTTTTTTTCCTTTTTATTAAATTATGTTGAGAAAGTTTTTTGCGTATTAAAAATTTCTTTCATTTATACATTTCCGCTCATTTCGTTGAATTGAAATAAAAGAAAATAAGACGTTCTTATTTAAAATTATCATTTCATGTTTGATTTCATTCTTATAATTTCTCTTCTTACAGCACATAGCATTGTTGTATTCTCGGGGTGGGTTGACGAATAAAAAAGTGGCGGCTCGAACCTCATTTTTTTGTATCAAAGTTTCTTTGCAGTAAAACACTTGCATAATATTAATGAAAAAAAACATAGATAAAAAATAACTAAAACGATGTTCAGGAGGGCGTAAATAATCGCTAAAAAAATTAGGTTGAAAGCAATTAAATCATAAATCGAGAATTAAATTAATTGTGGTTAATTGGTAAATTAAATTTAAAAAAAATGGCAAAACTAACAATATCCTTCTCCCCAAAAATGCTCTTATTCGCAAAGCTGGCTGGTTGCTTGTCGCTATTGATGGACTCTCATTGTTGAAGATTAACGTTAAAAAAATATTGAAAAAATAACCGTCAGAAAATATTTGAAAAAATAACGGTCAGAAAATATTTGAAAAAACGTCATAAAATATTTGAAATTGAAATGACGGTTGGAAATTCTTTGAAAAATTGACGATCAGAAACTAAAAATCATGGAATTGCTCACATTAATCAGTTTTTAAGACAAGAATCACGCAAAAGTATTCCATAAAGTGCTCTGCGTACGACGACAAAATGAAGAAAATTCAATTAGAAAATTACGTCTGCTTGAAAATCCAATATCACGTACGTAACTGCCTGAAAGTATCACATCAAATGTCCAGCCATGACCACAAGTCCAGCCAGCTTTGCACATACAACACTAACTTGCTTGTTTAAGATTTTTGCAAAATATTTTGTGTTAAAACTAATTTCATGTCACATTTAACGATTAAAAATGAAAATATGACTTTAATTAAAGTTAAAGTTACACAAAAAAATTATTAACAAGAATAAATTGAGATAAATGCCCAAAAAAAGGAAGACATCATAAGTACTTAATTATACTAAATTAATAATGTGAATGTATTTAAACTAAAAAAAGGAATGAAAAAAATTATTATAATTAAATAGTAGTCATTTGCCGTTTATTCTATTCTTCTAACTTCTCTCTATCTCTGTCTCGCGAAACACAACTTTTAAGGAACAAAAATGACATTTTCATATCCAACAGACCCAAAAAAAATGAAAAAAAAAGAAACAAGAAGGACATAACAAATGCCGTAAATTAAATAATAACTTTTTTATGAGTATTAACAGCCAATGTGAGGAATTTTACTTATTATAGGAATTTAAGTTTCTTTTTTAACTGTCACTAATTAAATATACTTTTTTTTGCATAATCACACACCATCACACCAGCATTATTAATTCATTTTATTATTATCAGATCTTTTTCTGTAATTTTGTTCAAATTTGCAATTTAATAAACATTCTAGTTTTAAAAACAATAAAAAAAGTCCTCTCTTTTTATTTTTGCATGCTTTATTATTTCATGTGGATAACAATTGCAGGTGTCTGTCTGCTATTAATAGAAAAAATACATTTTAATCAAAAATATTTTAAATTCCAATACAACCAAAATACATCAGCATATAAATAATACGAATTTGTGTCGAGTTGAAGCTTTTCAAGATTTATTTTTTCCAGCATATTTGTTTCGTCAATAGATGTAGTCAAAATCAGCAGAAAAATGAGTTTCCAAATTAACTTTTATTTCAGGATATTTTTCTAAATTTCAGCGACGATGGCTTTAAAGAAAACTAGTATCATCGTGCAGGGGCCGGTTGCTCGGTATACCCCAGGGGTATGGCCTAGGGTATACACTAGGGTTACCCCAGGTCATATCCTAGGTCATACCCCTGGTGTAGCCCTAGGAAGGAAAAAATTACAATGATTGTAAAACTTATGTAGAACCACCAAAAGTTTCAATCAACAATTAATTTAGATGTAGCAGATCTTTCAGAAAAATCTGCTGGATGAACTGCGAGATAAAAGCAACCAAACATCGTAGAGCACTATTATTTTGCATTAGCTTCGTGTCTTCGTGTTTGAAAGAGTGTAGCCTATATGAGGTCGTCCAATTAGAAATGAGAAAACAGCATTTTCGATATTTTCGATCATATTTCTAAGACTTTAAAGATATATTTATAGTGTTTGATATCGTTAGAAAGGTCTTACTTGTGGCTATTCAAAACTTGAAGAAAATTTTCAAAAAAGTGGAACTGTGCCTTAGTGGCGTGCCTTAAAGTTGGTCAAAAACATACTTTTTTAAAACCATTACCCAGGGATAGCTACACAATCTATTTCATATTTTATGATTGTTTCTTACAGATTATGATACATTCTAAGTGCCATTGAAAACAGAATTTAATTTGGACTTCACAGTGAAAAGATATGGAATTTCAAAGTTTTGAAATTTATGCGATTTTTTAACAAAATATTAATAGTAACTTTTAAACTTTTTGTAATAACTTTTTTTTGGTTTTCGGATTTAAGCTATAAATATTTCTGGCTTTCTTCTGGGACTAGTTAAAACCAGATTGAACTGGTTATAACTGGATATAACCAGTTTAAACCGGTTTAAGCCGGTTATAACTAGTTTGAACCAGTTTTAAATGTAAACTTAAAATTTGTGTTGACATATTGAATTATCTAAAACTGGTTCAAACTAGTTATAACTGGCTTAAACCGAAGTGAACAGATCACCAACTACAAACAGCTGTAAGTCGTCTGCAGATAATCTGTGAATAATGGTTTTGGTAGGAATGAATTCCTTGTTGTCTGCTGTTATGATTTAATATATAATATATCAAAAGAAGAATTTTTCAGGAACACCTTAGAACACCTTAGAAGAAAGTGAACAGATCACCAACTACAAACAGCTGTAAGTCATCTGCAGATAATCTGTGAATAATGATTTTGGTAGGAATGAATTCCTTGTTTTCTGCTATTATGATTTGATATAAAATATGTCAAAGGAAGAATTTTTAAGAACTCCTTAGAACACCTTAGAAGAAAGTGAACAGATCACCAACTACAAACAGCTGTAAATCGTCTGCAGATAATCTGTGAATAATGATTTTGGTAGAAATGAATTCCTTGTTGTCTGTTGTTATGATTTGATATATAATATGTCAAAGGAAGAATTTTTAAGAACACCTTAGAACACCTTAGAAGAAAGTGAACAGATCAGCAACTACAAACAGCTGTAAGTCGTCTGCAGATAATCTGTGAATAATGATTTTAGTAGGAATGAATTCCTTGTTGTCTGTTGTTATGATTTGATATATAATATGTCAAAGGAAGAATTTTTAAGAACACCTTAGAACACCTTAGAAGAAAGTGAACAGATCAGCAACTACAAACAGCTGTAAGTCGTCTGCAGATAATCTGTGAATAATGATTTTAGTAGGAATGAATTCCTTGTTATCTGTTGTTATGATTTGATATATAATATGTCAAAGGAAGAATTTTTAAGAACACCTTAGAACACCTTAGAAGAAAGTGAACAGATCAGCAACTACAAACAGCTGTAAGTCGTCTGCAGATAATCTGTGAATAATGATTTTGGTAGGAACGAATTCCTTGTCTGCTGTTATGATTTGATATATAATATGTCAAAGGAAAAATTTCAGGAGCTTCTCAGAAGTAACAGTACGGATCAGCAAATAAAAACAACTGTTATTCTTCTATTGATATTCCACTAACTTTAATTTTGGTTTAGTATAGTGTCTTGATGTCTATAAGTGTTATCTAATATTTAAAAATTGCAAGAAAATTTTCATTGGGTTTTGTCAATTAAATTTTAGGAACTTTTGCTTATCTATAAGCAATTTTAAACTGTTTGGGCTTAGAATCTCTTTATCTGACGACCTCGAGTTTACTTGCTTCATACTATTGACAATTTTTTTTCGTGATGCTTTATTCCGAATTTTGAGCTGCAAGACGAATGTTTAAATTTTCTTGTATCTAGATATTTTGCTTCGTTTTTCCACTTGATAGTATTTGTAGTACATGAATATAATGGTTAAATTTGCAAACATTTTTAAAGAACAATTTTGTTTGTGTTAGTTATTTTTCGATGATAAAAGCATGTAAATACAGTTCGAATATTTGAAGAATCAATTTCGAATAATAAGCCTTTGGAACAGAATATTAAAATTGACAAATATTGGTTAAAAGCTAGCTCAAACTTAACCCTTGCAAAATTTGTTCAATGTTTTAAGCCAAAAGTAAGACAATAAATATGATTTCTTAAACTTTAAAATCAACCAAATGTATTTATTTTTTGTATAAACTTAGAATAAAAAGTTTTCAAAAATTTCTTTTTAGGTATACAAATTTGTGTCGAGTTGAAGCTTTTCAAGAGTTGTTTCTTCCAGGATATTTATTTCGTCAATAGATGTAGTCAAAATCAGCAGAAAAATGATATTCCAAATTAACTTTTATTTCAGGATATTCTTCTAAATTTCGGCGACGATGGCTCTAAAGAAAACCAGTTTAGATGTGGATATTCGTGACCAACGAAAGGACATTTTTCTCTTGCAAAATTTAGGGATTGAAATTTTAATTTAGAACGGTCAAAAATTATTTGAAAAAATAACTGTCAAAAAATATTTGAAAAAATAACTGTCAAAAAATATTTGAAAAAAACAGTCAAAAAATATTTGAAAAATAACGGTCAAAAAATATTTTTTTTTGAAAAATAACGTTTAATTTTAGTTTTTTTTGAAAAATAACGTTCAATTTTATTTTGAAAATAAAGTTCAAAATTTTTTTGACTCCCTCTTTCGAGACCCCCTTTCGACTCTACTTTAACCCCCTCATTATATTTTCTTAATACCCCAAAGTTTACAGGACACAAGACAAAATACGTATGTTAAATTACGTAACATTGAGTTTACGTAAGTCGCTTCCAGAATTTTTAAAAATTGTTCAAGCATAGAAAGTGACTTCCGATCAAACTGGAAGTATCTTATCCAAATTTACAGCCATCATCATTCTCAATGGCCAACATCATCCTCCAAATCATTCAAGTTTATTTGAATCGATAAGAAAATTTTCCAATGACAAATTGGCATTTCCAATCCACAAAAGGAAAACCAAGCAATCAGAAAAAGATGATGTCATTTATGGTAAATAATTTTTCAACCCTTTTTACATTTATAAAAGCAATTTGGAAATCGATTTATTTTATTACAATTTTCAAGCTCACAATGACTGAATTCTGCATGGAGATACTCAACTTGACATTTAAGATGAGGCATAATAAGAAGGAATATAATAAATATGTAGTTGTAGTTGCTATGTAGAAAAATCTCATTATAAAAATCCTCTTGAAATTCAATTCAATAATAATAATAATAATTTGTGAATAGCACAGGACGAAATCTCATAATTTCTTTTCAATTCGATTTAACAGTTGATCGAATCGTTGACAGTAGTTACGATTTCTTAATGTGCCTCTCACTGCTTTCATGTGTCGATAGATTTTCTGATGAATTTTCCCATCCATCAATTCCTGACGATTCTTGATCGATAAATTCCATAAATTTACAGCCAGTGTAAACATTTTATCATCACATAAATCAGATTTCATTGCCACACGTTCAAATAAATCAAGTGCCATTTGACATTGCTGCTTTGGCCTCTCGCTCATCCGCTGTAATTCTTGCAGTAAATCACTTAACAGTCCTGTTGATATCTCATTTATTTCGTTTATAAACTTTACATCCGCTCCATAAAGTTGGTCATTTGAAATGACATTCTGTAGATGATATGGATAAGTATCCTGTGCACAATAGCACAACATGTCGAGAATGTTCAACTCAATTATGGACTTTGTTGTCAGCTGCTGCTGCGTCGAATCAAATTCAATTTCCTTCAACTTATCGATGAGTAACCGCAGGAGATACAGCACACCCTTTTCTGGCGAATCCTGTTAAAGATGAAAGCAAATTTTATTTTAACGGTTTTTCAGATTTTGAATTTCAGCGGTTTTTCAGAATTTGAATTTTCAAAAACAAAATGTTACGCAAAAATTCAAATTTTTAAAGTTCGTTACAAAATCTTACCGGCACCAAAATGAGAAGCGAGAGAAATTTGAGGACATAACTTTGTAAATAAGTTTCAGAGCTCCTTTGTCGTCCGTCGATTTCAAAAAATTGTGGCAATTCCGATAATAAATTTATGGCAGCTTCAAAGCTAGCGTCTGATTGTCCTAAACATAAATTTGCCAAAGCAATTTTGCCCGTTTCTAAATATAAATCCAATCGCTGCGTTATTGAGATGATTGATGGGATTGTTATAAAACAATATGCAGCACAGGCTTTCACAAAAGCCGACGTCTTTCTTGTGTGATTTCCTTTCACAATTTGTCTCGTATCGATTGACAATTTATTTACACAATTTACGAGGGCGTGAAGCACAATGTCGAGGTTTGCAAACGAGCCGCGAGCATCAACATAAAATGTCAACTGTTGCTCAAAATCTCGTCCGAAATTAACGCGGAGGATGAAAAAGCTTATTAAATTTCCAATATGCCGTCGTTCATCATCGCTTGTTAAAGCACTGTAATTTAAAGGATATTTATGATAATCATTACAACTTAATTGAGCTAATTTATTGTAATACTTACTTAACACCATCATTAAGAGCCTTTGATACACACATAAACGCATTAATTGTTACCGGATCATTTATTCCGACGCTAAAATTGCTCTCGTCATTCGAACAAAACGTCTTGTACTTTTCAAGGATGTTCTTGCACACTTCAAACTTGATGGATTCTTTTTGGAACAAGTCGAGCATTGGGAGGAAATTATCCTAAATAAATAGAAATATTGAGTTCATTTACATAATATTAATTTGCAATTGAAAGCATTTTCGTCATGACTTTTGGAGAACTCCCACATACTTGACCTTGTTCATACACAAGATTAAATTGTATATAGAAATTCTTCAATCCTGCCGAAAATGCTTCCAAATACCAAGAAAGAACATACCATGCTCAAGAGCCCGTGAAAATCTGTAACATTCGATACAACTTTATCCATTAAGCCTTGAAGTTCGTTATAATATCTCTCGAATGCTCGCTTCTGCACAATACGAGTGAGAACATCTCGGAAGAATGTGTTGAGTGTTGTTATATCGAAATTACTTGCTATGTATTGAGACCACAATTCAACACAAGACGTGTAATCAGCAACATTTGTGATTGTACTAATGGTTTTCCATGCTTCATTAAATAACAATACTCTTTGTTCGAGCGGTGGTGGAAATAAACTCACAATGTTTCCCAATTGTCGAAATAAAGAGCCCTTCGTGATGCCTTCATTATTTGTATCGGCAAGAATCGAAACAATTTCAATGGATCTCAAGGATATGAATTCAGGACGAAATGAATGTAAAATTGTAAACAGTAACAATGAGCTGTTTTTCTTGTCTTTACACTGTGTGAGAAACTCTTCTAATTGAACATCAGTAGCACTTGCCGCATAATTTTGAACAATGAAATCTAAAGCTGGTGCGTAAAGTGAGAAATAGACACTTAATTCGATATTCTGCTTCAATATTTCCGCTCTAATGCCCGTGTTGAATATCTGTAATTAAATTTACATTAGCCTAAAGCTGTGAACTAATTTGCCGTGACTTACAGTATGATAGACAGCAAGAAAATCAGCAAAGCATTCTTTCAAGTATTCATTACTTTTACTAGTCATAACACCAATTCTAACTAAATAACATCGAGCATAAGCACCCACAAGTGGATCTCCAATTCCTCTTATCATTCTGGAGATTCTCAAAAGGGCTGCATCGATTTCTCTGCAAAATAGTTTGTCTTTAAATAATTTTTCTGAATGATATTGGATCAAAATTTGCATATTACTTAGGATTTATAAAATTATAGCACCGAACTAGGCACATTTCAACATAAAGTCTTGGTAAAAGCTCTCGTATTGATGATATCTTGTAGAACCAATTCAGACACGTCTCTTTTGCCGACTCGGGGATTTGATCTGGCGTGAACTTTTCAGGCAGACCTTTCCTGTAAAATTAACGGTCAAAGTAAATTTTAAAATTATCGATCAATAAATATTTTTTTGAAAAATAACGGTACTAACTCATTTTCAGACTTTGATTTGAGGCGTTCGTAGACGAGCTTTCCGAAAATGTCAAGGATGTCGGTGACTAAGACGAATTTTGATGGATAGAATTGCATTACGGATGTTGCGTCAGACAAGAGTTTTGAACACTGTATGGCAATTTTTAGTGATTTAACGCGTTGATCAGTCTTCCAAGCCTCAATTAATTCAGCATTTAATTGATTAATTTTCCCAATATATTCTTGTTGCGTCAGATTTTGCATATAGTGAATATCCTGAAAGTCATCAATTTGTTCCAATCGATGTTTCACTTTTTCCACAGTCGTTTGACTTCTGACTACATTTTCTATGCCCAAGAAACTTGTTGCTATCGACAGCTTCTCAGATGTCGTGTATTTATTGAGAATTATGGCCTTTCTAGAATTCCATGACTGAACTGCTGATGTTGTGTTTATTACAGCACTCTTCTTTTTAGAAATTACATTTTTTAAATCATTTTCTGCAGCCATTTGAGATAATGGATCGAGCTCTTGCCGAGCGAATTGACTTAACGGGTCATCAAACCCGTCAAAAAGATCCAATGTTGATGACTTTGATGATACAGACGACGATAATCTATTTTTGGTTCCTTTGCTGTCAAACACCTAAAATGCATACATTGTTTAAATTAATTAATAGGCTCGTTCTTGTGAAATAAATCTTCATCACTTACAATAGTCTTTTCTTCTCGTAGTGGATGTGATAAACTAGAATTAACAAAATTGAAAAATTTTCGACTTTCATTTCTGTCCACTTTGACGCATTTCCTAAAAGAAAATAACACCGGTAAGTACATCATTACATGAGAATCTATTGAATAGCATTAATCTCACCATTTATAGTCCATTCTAAAGTTAGTTAATTAAGAAAACAAGAAAATTAAATTTTTATCAATATTTGGGGGTCGTCAACTAATGTAAACTCAGACTAAATTTCAAATTTCCAAAGACTGTTAACGGTTTGATCCATTGTAGTTTAATTAAAAGGCTGTTTTACACTTGAAAAGCATTTTCTACTGACAGATCAATTAAAAGTGCAGGAATGAACGTCAAATAGACGATAAAGTGTCGAAAACATAACTAAAAATAGTAAATAGTTGGAATAAAATTAACCGTCAAAAAATATTCAAATTGCTGTGTTGATTACCCCTTGAACAGAAGTGATGTCGTAGGAACTGTTGAAAATATTCTTTCTTTTGATTCAGATTTCGAAGAAACAACACACATAATGTAAGTTCTCCAGTTTTTAATCACTTTTAAGTGTAATTAACTAATTTAAAGTGTTTGAAAATGCTTCCAACATTACAATCAACTGAAGTAAAGTAAATTAAACTATTAAAAGTATCAATTTATTAGTTAAAATTGATAAAATAAATGTTGAGGTTATGTTGCAAGCATTTTTTTCTTAAATGATGAAGCAAAGTTAATTCTTTTGCGGTTTCCACCAGAGAGCTATTCATTTAGCTTAGAGATGGCTTAAAGTAACTGATTCCAAACTAATTAAAATAGTTTAAAATTTATTGAGAAAAAATTGATTCTAATATTTTAAAAAAATTTTTATTTTTCTTATAGAATGGCGGACGCAGCTCCAGCCCAGCGCGGCGGTTTTAAACAAGGATTCGGAGGACGAGGCGGCAGAGGCCGCGGCCGTGGACGAGGGGGTCGCGGTGGACGAGGCAGAGGCCGTGGAGACAAAGAAGGAAATCAAAAAGAATGGGTTCCAGTCACTAAATTAGGTCGTTTAGTTCGTGATGGAAAAATCCGTTCATTGGAAGAAATCTACTTGTACTCATTGCCAATTAAAGAGTTTGAAATCATTGATTTCTTCTTGGGACGTGCTTTACGTGATGAAGTTTTGAAAATCATGCCTGTCCAGAAACAAACACGTGCTGGTCAACGCACACGCTTTAAGGCATTCGTCGCTATTGGTGACAGCAATGGACATATCGGTTTGGGAGTTAAATGCAGCAAGGAAGTAGCTACAGCTATCCGTGGT
Organism: Chironomus tentans; assembly: GCA_963573255.1. NCBI lineage: Eukaryota > Metazoa > Arthropoda > Insecta > Diptera > Chironomidae > Chironomus > Chironomus tentans. The sequence goes on from OY754303.1 coordinate 14,788,871, forward strand.
GCTATTATCTTGGCTAAATTGTCCGTTGTTCCAGTCCGTAGAGGATATTGGGGTAACAAGATCGGAAAACCACATACAGTACCTTGCAAGGTGAGCATTCCATCCATACTTTGTATTTATATCATATTTAGAGTGATGAGATTATTTTAAATTCTTTTGCGGTTTCCACGGAGGATCTTCGGGTCCTAAGATGGCCTAAGAATGTCTGACTTCATACCTTTAATATAATTATTTTTGTTTGTTATAAAATTCATTGCTAATTGAAATGCGTTTCTTCATATTTGCAGGTTACAGGAAAGTGTGGATCCGTCAGCGTCAAGTTGATTCCTGGTCCAAGAGGAACTGGTATTGTCTCGGCACCAGTCCCCAAGAAGCTTTTGCAGATGGCTGGAATTGAAGATTGCTACACACAATGTCGTGGATCAACAACAACTTTGGGTAACTTCGCCAAGGCTACATATTCAGCTATCATGCAAACATACGCATTCTTGACACCAGATTTATGGAAGGAAATGCCATTGACCAAGACTCCATATGAAACCTATGCTGATTTCTTGTCAAAGCCTGCAGCAAAAACCAGCGGCGCAATTCGCAACCAAGAAATTTAATTCTAAAGTGTTGAATTTTCACTTTGAAAAATAATAAAATTGACATCCTTTAAAAGTGAACGGCTCTGAATTTTCAATAATTGTTCACTTAATTTTCAGGATATATCAAGCTTGTTTTAACGAAGAATTCTTGTTTGAATGATTTGCAGTCGTTAAGGAATTCAAAAATCTCAAATCCGTTAGCTTTAACGAACTTTCTTCAAAAAAAGCTACTTGCTGCAAAAGAAGACATCAGCTTTTGAACGAAAACTGCTTGAGTTGGGCTTAATGCTCAAATTTTGTTACATAATACACTGCTGATCGGTGTTGTTTAGTCGTTAAATATTTCTGTGTGACATTATAAGCAGGAACAACAAATTTATTCATTCGTTATTTCAACGCGAATAACTTTACATATCAAAAATTTGCTTTTTAATCAAAATTAATAATTAAATTAGTCTTAAGTTGATCCAAAATGGTGACTACATGTGAAATTAAGTTTGATAACAATCCAACTGGAACATATTTATCAGGACAGATGATCACAGGCAAAGTTATCTTGAATTTATCAGAGAAGAAAAAAGTTCGATGTAAGTCTATGGATGTTTTTAACAATAGAGTATTATGGTAGCATCTTCAAGGTCTAATTCGATTGTTTAATTGCTAGACATACAAATTAATTGAGAATAATCAAGAATTGCAGTTCATTTGATGATGCACCAAAGAAAACTTTTTTTTTGATGATTCACAAAGTGAAACTTTTTACATGAACAAAGTTTTTTTTGTGTGTTCAGTTCTTGACCTAACGTAATGTTTTATGTAAACTCATTTCTTTTCAACCTTAGTTATAATATAATTATTTTCATTCTTTGACAGCGGTGTATTTGAAAATTGAGGGCTATGCAAAGTGTAGCTGGACAGTAACAAAAGGTAAATTCATTGAAAATCCACAAGTTTACATTATTAACATCATGTTTGCATTATTACTAGGCCGTGGAAATGGTAGACGATCAATTACTTATAAGGGACGTGAAGATTACTTAAATCAAGTGACATATTTATTAGGAACTGAGTCAGGACCGAATCTGGATCTAGCTGCTGGAATCACAACTTATTCATTTGCATGCATGCTGCCTGAAAGTTTACCATCGTCTTTTGAAGGCAAATATGGACATATTAGATATAGTTGCAAGGCAGTACTTGACCGTCCGTTAAAAACTGATAAGGAATTTAGGCTACCATTTAGTGTCATTAAAACAGAAGATTTAAATGCTGTTCCGTCATTAACCATTCCAACAAAGAGTGAAATTATCCGTCATTTTTATTGCTGCTGCTTCAAGTCAAAGCCATTTTATATGTCTGCAGCTATTCCATTTTCTGGATTTGTGCCTGGACAGAAAGTAGATCTGACAATTTTTATGAACAATCAATCTAATGTCAATGTTGAAGGAACAAAGGTAACATTAGAGAGAAGTACACAGTATATTAGTCAAAATCCAAGGAAGAAAATCAGAAGTGAATTGCTAGCAGTCAAAGAAGTTTATGGACCTGGAATGATAAAAGCTGGATCAGGAGAAGTAAGAGTTGCTCTCGTAATTCCACCACTATCTCCAACAAATATTAATTATAGTCGTGTCATTACAACATGCTATCAACTTCGAGTCGTGGCAAAAGTTAGCGGTGCTCACAAAAATCCATATTTAAACATTCCAATTAAAATTGGCACAAGCCCACTCTTGGCATCACTTGCAACCCCACAATATAACACATTATTTGATGCCTCATTCAGCAGCTCACATGCAACAGCACCACCAATGGCAGATTTACCCCCTCCTTCATACGAAGAAGCCATGCAAATTGTACCGGAAATGGCTGGCGATGACGCGAATATCAGTGTATTTAATCCACGTTATCCCGTCTGGAATTTCTCATCACCAATGCCCACGGCTCCTTTATCTCCAGCCAATTCGCCAATTAAAGTGCCACTCAATTAAGTATTCCCAAATATAATAAAAACTTCTAAAGAACGTTGCTCGACGCATATGATGATGTTATTAGGCGCATTTCATGAGTACTATTAGAAGTTAGTAGTGCTGCTGATGAAATTAGTATTTAACGTATTTTTAGGATTTGAAATTGCTACATTCACAAATTTAACGGTCAAAATTCAAATTTCTGCTTCAATTTTTTCAAATTTTTTCCGTTAATTAATACTGAATTTAATACGCAGATTGAATTATTGTCCATTAATTAGATTGAGACATTTATTAGTTAAACAAAAATGTAACGACATGCTTGATCATTTTATGCATATTTGATTATTTATTCGAAATAATATAAACATCCAGTAATCAATCAATTTAGTCAGACAGCAAAAGAGATCACTTTTATACACTCTTACTATGAGAAATGCGCTTAAAAGAAATAGAAGAAGCATTTAAATTTCATAAATATTTACATTTAAAAATAACCGAACGTAAATAAAACGTTCTATATACTCGTATTGATAGTATATACACACACTTTCAGAGGTATTAATATTTAATTTTTTTATACATTTTTTTTGAACAATTCCTTTATTGCAATGCATTTAATGCTTATGATAAAAGCTAATAAATACATTAACTTGTAAAAGCAATTAAATCACGTGACGTCTTTCATCGAATTTGTAGTAAAAACTCTTATAAGACACAAAGTAGTTGTCTGTAAAGATGTATAGCAGTAAGAAAATTTCAGATAATGCATGAATGGTGAGTAATGTTTTGTTTATAAGAAAACACGAGCAGAATGTTTCCGTAAGTAAGTTTTTCCTTCTTTCAACCGCCAAAAAAAATTTTCTTTCTCATTTCGCTGTTTAGTTTAATTTTTATTTTCGTGTCGATAAAACATCATTTTTGGGTTCTCTCGCGCTGTAGGAGGAAAAAATTATAAAGATATAAAAATAAGATATATAAATTTAGAAGGAACCGATCATAAAAATAACTTAATATCTCCAAATTAATATTAGAAAAATGGGTAAAAATAACACATTATCGATTACTCTCGATAACACATCTGCGGTCTACTATCCGTGTCAAATTGTCAGCGGTAATACTAAACATCTATCGATTATAAACTTCCTTATTATTAACTCAAACTCAACAAGTTACTAAAAACTAAATTATTCTACTTTAGGTTCTGTCGACTTGAAAGTTTTCGAAACAATTAAGAAGGCACGAGGTGAGAAGCTTCAATGAATGTATAGAATGCAAGTCGAATTTTTTTTTTATTGCTGCATAGCAACATGTGGTGGGCATGACTGTGTATTAAGAGCGCATTTAATGGCTTTGTTATCTACTTCTAAGGGTTGATTTCTTAAGTCAAGGATCAGTTTATATCTTACTTCTGGATCAGAATTCTGATAGCATCTTAGAAATCATCCAGAAGTTGAAGAAGGTGTAACAGGGGCGTATCCAGAAATTTTTAGAGGGGGATTATAAAATTTAGGGGGGTTTTGAGATTTTTTCTAGAAAAATTGAAATAATTGCCCAAAAAAGGGGGGCTGTTTGACCCCCAAAACCCCCTTGAATACGCCCATGAGGTGTAGCCAGAATAGGATCTGAGGGTTACCCCCTCCTCCTTTTCTGAATTTTTCTTAAATATGCTAAGGTATTTTTAAAAAAATACGAAATCAAATCCACATAAATTTTGCCATAAAAACAAAAAAAAAAGATTTCAAAACACCCCCTCGAAAAATTTGTGGTAACGCCTCTGAAATGAAGAATCCAAAGTGACAGAGAGATTATATTGTCAGTGAGATTTATTCACCATTAGACTACCGAGTATATACTTTAATCCCCAGTGAGCAATGGTGGCTTGACAACGAAATGGTCTATATATACGATAATTATTAAACCTACACAATAATTATGAATTCAGGAACTGGAATATCCATTTGTGCTTTGTGTAATGTAAAAGCAGATTATAACTTCATTTTAAAGGGGCCGTTCATAAATGATGTCACGTCAAAAATAGATTTTTAGACCCCCCCCCCCCTGTTATGGAAGTGTCACACAGCATCAGATCCCCCCATCCCCTAAACATTAGACGTCATTTTTGAACGGTCCCAAAGACTACAGACAGTAGTCTTGTCAATAACGTTAGCTCTAGGTGTGAATACAGTGTGTCTGTTGATCAAAAATCTCTAAAAAGTAGCCAGAAACACACTTCAGCACAGCTATGGATCTTCTGGAACTAAAAACAATTTTTTTTTGTGTAGTCAAGATCAACAATTTTGATCAAAAGATTCCATCCGACCCAAAATGAGCCATCACTCATCACCGTCCACAGGAAAAAGAAGCTAAACTATTTTACACACTCGATTTATTCGAATATAAAATGGATATTATTCAGATTTTCTGCACAGTAATTTCTATTTTTCTCGTTCATCGTCTCCTTGTCCCAATTTATGAAAACACTCAGTAAATTCTTCAAGTCATTTAATATCAAATAAATGTCGCCGCATAGACGAAAAATATTATATACGTGAATAAATTCCTAGTTCAAGGCCAATCATTCCGTAAGATACACAATCTTCTGCCTATATACACATCATCTCTTTAAGCTTTCATTCATATGAATTGAGTAGAAAAGAAAAAGTGAAGAAAATGATTTTTCCCAAACACATGTGAAAATCAGTTTTAAAAATAATATGTTGGCGTGAGATGGGGAGTACATTCAAAATATAAATTGTGTATTCTCTTTTTTCTAGGCCTTAAATTGACGGTGGAAGGTAAAAGTGAATCAGAATGGACAGAGCCAGTGGGCAAAACAACAAGAACATTTCAAGGCAAACAAAAGCACTTGGATGTTGTGACTTATTTGTTTGGGCAAGAGGACGGAGAGTCTGTTGAAATACCTGTCGGAATTCACACGTACAAGTTCAGTTGTAGATTGCCTCCAAACCTGCCATACTCAGTTGATGGTGAACATGGTCATATTCAATACAAAGTTGATGCTTCTCTAGATATTCCATGGACTATATGTGATTTACATACGAAACTTCCATTCACAGTTGCCCGCCGCGAAGATCTCAACTTATTTCCGGAATTGAGAATGGCACAAGAGGTCGAGGAGATTAAGAAATTTTGCTGGGGAATTTGTGACAAAAATCCATTACACATCAAAATACGCTTGCCAAAATCTGGCTTTGCTTTGGGCGAAAATGTGCACATTACAATAGAGTACAACAATATGAGCAGTCACAGTGTCGAGCGAACACATATTGCCTTATGGCGTAAAGAGAAGTTTGTGTGTAGTGATCCTGTGAAAAAAGATCGTGTAAATAAAACTAAAATAACTGAAACAACAGCAGATGGAGTGAGCAAGAATTCCGAGGCAAAAATTTATCACGTCCTACAAATTCCGCAAGTCTTGACGATCACTAATCGTCTCTACACTCAGGTATTTCAAATATCATACGAACTGAAGATAGATGTACTTACAGACGGATGGTCCTCGTCACCGTCCCTTAAAATTCCAATAACAATTGGAAATATCCCCATTAGGGATGTGCCTTCAATATCAATCAATCAGTAATTATTATTGTGTCAAGATGAAGTCTGTATTCGAGTGCCCTAAATTGTGTGCTTTGCTACACATCATTAATAGTAAATTATGAGAACAATTAAAAGTGTTGAAAAGAATTTGTGCAAAACTGCTAAAAATCTATCATCATCTGCAAACATGTGTTCCTTATTTACAACTCTTCTACTTTTTTCTCTTTCTCTTTTTAATTTTTTTTATGTAATATTAACGTTGTTTATAAAGTAATAAACTTCACTCAATGTTGAATGTGGAAAAAATCTCTCATTGTTTTTGTTTCAATGTTTTCAAAGGAAAATGATGTTGTTTATCGTTGTCGGATTGTTTAGGGTAGATGAACTGATCGATCTTGTTTTCTTGTAAACATTTTTTTTTTGAGATGCATCATGCATGAGATTCGTGGGGTATTCAGGTGATCATTTGTTTATTTACTTAATTTATTCATAACGCTTAAAAATTCAGCGTTGAAAGGATTATTTTGACCTCACTCTAGATTCTATTGTAGATTAATAACCAAATCATCACTACGTGAGTGTCTTTGCTAGCCTTGTGACATTTTATTTTGAATTCAGCCAAGGTGTCGTTCCAATGATACATCGGAGTCGCAGTGCCTTTATCAGGATTCATCGAGTTGCTGACACCCTTTCACATTATTATTGTGGGAGTTACATATTACGTAACGCGCTAGGGGGGGGGGAGGTCTGAGATTTTGTAACAGCCCAAACAAAAGAAAATTTTCTCTTTCAAAAATTTATAACAAGGAAGGGGGGAGAAGGGGTGTAAAAACTAATGGTATTTCGTTCGCTTTTTATGGGGGGGGGGGGGTCTGAGATTTTGCAACAGGTCAAACAAATAAAAAAATTTTTCTTGGAAAATTTGTAACAAGGGGGGAGGGGGGTCTAAAATTTAGTTTTTTTGCATAACGTAATAAGTGAACGACCCCTAAGCAGGGTTGATATCTAGCATTTGCCTTTGAAAAAGACCAGCTAGGTGTAGGCAATTATAAATCAAAGGCAAAGACAGGTTGCCTTTGCAAAGGTAAAATTTTCTGCCTTTGCCTTTGTTGCACCTTTGCAAAGGCAATGCCTATGATGGTGCCTTTGAAAATCTTTGCCTTTGACCATTATTTTTAAAGAAAAATTTATAAAAATTTGAAATCATAATTCATAAAGCCTGTGCAAAAAAAGAAAAATTTAAAAAATAATTTTTTGAACTTCTGATGCTCATTTCATTATCAATAATATGAAATTTTTATATTTTTGCACAGACAAAGGGAAAGGCACTGCCTTTGCAAAGGTAAAACAAAGGCAAAGGCAAGAAAAAGTTGCCTTTGCAAAGGCACGACTTTGCTAGATCATAGGCAAAATCTGGTCAAAGGCACCTTTGTATCAACCCTGCCCCTAAGTTCATCAACTTATTTCACATTCGAAGCAATGGATGTCCTGTCGCTCAAACTTAGAACTATACTCTTGAAAAAAAAGAAAGGGAGTTATTTGTTGAAGGATCATTCGCAAATGGTGTGTAATGGAAAAGGGATATTAGAGCATAAACTTCCTCTCCATCTATTACCAGAAGACTTGAAGTCAGCAAAAATATTGAAGTCTAGTCGCTTCGACTCAGAACAGGGGCGTATACAGGATTTTTTTGGAGATGGTTTTTCTAATCATGAATCATTTGATTTGGATATCTTTTCGAATATTTTTCAACTCTACTATTAGTTTTTCCAAAAAATAGGATGTGGGTCTCTCCCTGGATACCCCCTTGACTCAGAATGTTCAGACGTCACAAGTGAATGCCATTTGATATCAATTAAGTATTTAATGCTCATATTTTCTTCTTTCTATTTTTAGCTATGCTCTATACAACTTCTGATATTAATAGTATCGCTGAGATTAAAGGAAAGATTCATGTGAAAAGTAAACCACTTAGTAACCGAGCAGCTTCAATTTCAGCACCTTTTAATGAGTTACGGGCAGTTGTAGAGAATTTATGGCATCAGCAATCGGTGCTTCATCGGTAATAAATTTTTACTTTCTTCTTTTGTGCATCGATTTCCTATTGGCTCGTTTAATTACTTTTACTTTCATTCTGGATCTTTCTTTTTATTGATATCAGTTATTTTCATTAATTTTATTAATCTTTATTGTTTGAGGAAGCAATTAAGGTGATATTGAAGCAATGTTAATGATATTAATGGATTTTTATAAAACATACTTGAAATTTCCAATAAATATTAAATAAAATACATTCTCAGATGCAAGACTAGCTATATGGATCAGTGGTGTAGCTTAATTTTTAAAGAAGCCTTTGCAGTCAGATCAAAAAACCCTTTAAGACGCTTACTTAATAAAGAATTTAAAGCAAATATTATTTTCAAAGCTATTCATTTCCAAACAATTTATATGAGACATGTGAGCTGATGTGAACAAACACACATGGATATTAAGATTGATTTTAATATAGCAATAAAGCAATGACATAATCAAATTATTGGATGAATCAGTTTCTGCTCCTAGTGTTTAATAAAAACCTCGCTCAGCATGAAGAATCTCTTCCTTTATTTTGTGTGCTAATATACGGATCTATTTTAAATGACACATACTGTGTGTACAGAATGTAAAGGATAGATGAGTCAAACTGGGAAGCATGTGCAGAATAAGGTTATATATAAAGGTATTTGAATCAGTAGATGCTGAATGAAAGAATAACAGCCATAGTCTCATTCTTCAATGGGAAGGAACCTTGGAAGTGTTGGGTTAGAGCAGTGGTTCTCAAATTGTGTGTCGTGAGAGTTTTTTTTTTGAAAGTACTTTTTGGGACTCTAATGTGCCAACAAATCTTCAAAATGGCGTTTTCTGTGTTACAAGCCTCAAAATTTTGAGAAACACTGGGTTAGTGTGAATAAAAATAACCAGGATGGACCAAGCTTTGTTGGGTTTGCCTGTTTTTCTGACCCGCTCCTTTCAGATGTATTCTCCCTCTGCTGGATAAAATAAGTCAATAGCTCTAAACAAAAATGCTGAAGATAACATTCCTTCTGAAACAAGCGCGTAGCCAGAGTTAAAAATTTCTAGCTACGCTGTTCTGAAAGAATTTAAAATCAATTCAAGGACGCTCACAAAAATTCTCTCATTCATTTAACCCCCTTTGAAATTTGAATTCAAATTTTGTCACCCATTAAAAAAATCACAGGAAGATAATAAAAGTAATGCTTAAAAAATCAGATAATGATTGTTGTAATAATGAAAGGGAGGCAGACTGTGGAAATATATGAGAACAGCTTATGGCATGTACGTACGTTTGTAATGGAATATAATAACAATAAAATAAAAATTAACTCTTTTCATTCCAAATTTTTTTACGCAGTGAAAAGAATTATTGCATTATCCGTTTTTAAGTGCTGACTGCTTGATTTTTGTATTTTGTCTAGTTCTATGTTTATTTATCTCAGAGATCCGAACATACAAAGATGGCAATCATGACTACCATCACTCAAACCACTGATGACCTAAATTTCACTGTAATCACTCACATACATTTTAGTGAGTCCGCTACTTTACCTCTCTGATTGCCATCACTGATGGCCATCACGATTACCATCAGTGATTGCACGCGCAGATAGTGCGCTTTTGATAGTACGCAATCACTGATGACCATCATGACTGCCATCAGTGATGACCAAAATTAAAAGCTTTTATGAACTTTCACATGATGGTAATCACGATTGCCATCACTAATTGTAGTCAGTGATTGCAATCATTGAATACAATCATGATTACCATCACTGATGGCAATCATGATTGCAATCACTGATGGCAATCTCTGATGACAATTATAAATGTAATCACGATTGTCATCAGTGATGGTAATCACTGATTACTATCAGTGATTACAATCATGATTACCATCAGTGATTACAATCATGATTGCCATCAGTGATGGTAATCACTGATTGCTATCAGTGATTACAATCATGATTGCCATCACTGATGACCAAAAATAAAAAAATATTATTTTAAGCTTTTTTTAATTATTACTACGGAACTTGCTATATGTCTATGTCTGTTTATTGGCTTAGAGGATTGTTGATACCGGATCTTTTTGTGCTAGAATTAAACATTAAGATTTATTAGAAATGATTAGATTAAATTTTAAATACTTAGAAAATTTTCTGCTTTCGCCGAGATTCGAACTCACGCCTCCAAAATTGCTCCTCGTTGTTGTACCGTTCACTTATCCTCTAAGCCAATGTCTGTAATAATAAGATATTTTTTATATGGCAAAATGACATATAAAAATCTTGTGAAATTTTTCTTATAATACTTGCAATAATTTTTTTTTTCGATTCTTCTATATAACTTCATCAGATTATTAGTTAATTTAATTAACTTTTTATCATATGTACTCAGTGATGGTAATCACTGACTACCATCAAGATTACCATCACTGACTACCATGAGTGATTACAGTCAGTGATGACAAAAGTTCATCCAAATTCATCCTTTCATACATATTTATTTTCTTTTGTATTTCTTCTTGTGAAGTATATAATTTCATACAATTTTTTAAGGAAAAGATTATAAATACTTTTTTTTTCAAGAATTAATATTTTTTAGCTATTTGTAGACAAAGTTAATGTTTTTATTTTATTCTATGTAAAGATTAATGCTAGATTCTCGTAAATTCTGTACGTTAATTTAAAACAACTTTAAAAATTATAACTAAATGAAAAGAAAAATTATATTTTTTAATTTTTAAAGGGTTAATAAGGATTAAAAACTAGGGTTCGGAAATTTACAAACGGTTTGCAAACAGAAAAAAAAATTTTTTTCGTAGAAAATTGCAATTTTTAGCTTAATTATAGTGTTTTAGCCATGTTTAAATATACAGAGTTGAATGAAATAAAGAATTACATGATATAAGTCGGTAAAAGTTCAAAAATTACACTATACACTATATACAAAAAAAGTAATTACAAAAAATTAACTAAAATTATTGTTTAAATTAAAATCTCCCCTCAAAATGATATTTTGAGACAATTTCATCTAAAAATACTTGTTTTAAATAAAAATCTTATAGTTCAAAAGCCTTCATTTTTAAGGCGCCTCCACTGGCTTGTCGATCTTTGGTCTTTGGTGATTTGTGGGTCTGGAAAACATAAATCCACAAGCAAAACATTTTTTGACTCCCCTGGGACCAACATATGTTTTTGGAACATGCTTTTTTTTAAAAAAAAGTTAAAAAATCGTGTGCTTTACTGTGCTGATGAATTTTTTATTTGAGAGATGTATGTAAGAGCTCCCATAAATAATGACTCTATATAACTCTATATGCCCTACCTTTATACCCAAAAAAGTAAAAAAATCCTTTTTAAATTTCTGATTATTATAGCTTGCACTAAAGCCTAATGAAACGAATACCTATTGTCGTAGAAAAATGTGGTATATATGGTCAAAATGAGATTGAATCGAAAAAGATCGATTTTTCAACATTTTACTTTTCGGGTCCTTAAAGTGAAATCTCATAACCCATTAAATAAGTTCAGTTGGTTTTTAATTTCTCTTACAATGAGCTATAAAATAAAAGAAAAAAATTTAAATTGGAGTGAACATGAATATTTTTTAGTCCCTTGGTAAGCTAGATCCTCTTAAAGATGGTCTTCAGAGGGGTTCCAAGCATATTTTTTTTGTTAGTTAGCAAAACTTGAAGAAAAATGTATTAAACTTTAATAAATTACTTAAAATTGAATTACGGACCATTTTTAGTCATATTTATTATCGTAGATATGAAGCACAGTGAATTTTGTCATTCTGTGGATTTTTTACTAGGGTCATAATTTGTATTGCCACTAAAACACTGTGATAAAAGTCAGAATAGTTTTTTAAATAACTTTTTTTAGTATTTTCGTGAATGATAATGTAAAACCTTTTAAAAGATGTATTATTTAAAATATTATGTATTATTTTCATCATACTTTTATCAATTTTAGCTTAGATAACGCCAAAAGCATCGAAGTATATTGTGCTCTCTCAATTAAAAATTGTAAAATACTACAAAGGCCAACAAACTCTGAAAAATTCCTCCTTAAAATGGTATTTTTGGAAAAACTCCCAGTAAAAACATTTTTTATATAAAAATTCTCTCACAAAAATGAGGTCGTCCAAGTTAAAATGGGAAAACTGCATTTTTTACTTCTTCATCCATATTTCTGGTGTTTTAGAACTTTATACATAGTATTTGGTATCGTTGGAAAGGTACTTGAAAAAAAATTATAAAAATTAAAATTATAATTATAAAATCCTTCTTAAAACAATATTTTAAAGCAAAATTTCTCCTCACAGTGATTTATTTCGTCTGAATAGCGTTGTAAAATGATCTAATTTTCGTCAAAACTCTTAAATTTGAAGTTTACAATTTCATTTCATAGTGTATTGACATAAAAATATAAAAAATAATATATTTATTTATTAATACTTATTAAAAATCAAAATAGGAAACAAAAATTATTTAAAAAACTTGATTCATTCTATTTCATCCTTTCATACAAAAATTTCATCCTTCTTCATCCGGATGAAAATTTTGTATGAAGATGAAAAAATTCATCCGGATGAATCAGTGTCAACGCCTTGGTGATTACAGTCAGTGATGACGAAAGTGATGTTAATCACTTAGGAACTCACTGATTGCCATCACAGTGAGTACAACAGTGATTTCCAGATTTCAAATGTTAGTTTTTTTGTAAAGACAATCAAGAAGGCAATCACAACTACCATCAGTGATTGTCATCACATGATGACCAGAAAAGTTTTTGTCAAAAAATATTTGATTGCAATCACAATGGTAATCACGATTACAGTCACTGATTGCCATCACATGATGACCAGAAAAGTTTTTGTTAAAAAATATTTGATTGCAATCACAATGGTAATCACGATTACACTCACTGATTGCCATCACATGATGACCAGGAAAAAAAATGTTAAAAAATATTTGATCGCAATCACAATGGTAATCTCAACTACACTTACTGATTGCCATCACATGATGACCAGAAAAGTTTTTGTCAAAAAATATTTGATTATAATCACGATGGTAATCACGATTACAGTCACTGATTGCCATCACATGATGACCAGAAAAGTTTTTTCCATAAGACGTTTGATTGCAATCACGATGGTAATCACAACTACACTCACTGATTGCCATCACATGATGACCAAAAAAGTTTTTGTTAAAAAATAATTGATTGCAATCACAATGGTAATCACAACTACGCTCACTGATTGCCATCACATGATGACCAAAAAAGTTTTTTTATAAGACTTTTGATTGTAATCACAATGGTAATCACGATTACACTCAGTGATGGCCATCAAATTTTTAATAATATATTTTTTTGGTCATCATGTGATGGCAATCAGTGAGTGTAGTTGTGATTACCATCGTGATTACAATCAAATATTTTTTAACAAAAACTTTTCTGGTCATCATGTGATGGCAATCAGTGACTGTAATCGTGATTACCATTGTGATTGCAATCAAACGTCTTATGGAAAAAACTTTTCTGGTCATCATGTGATGGCAATCAGTGACTGTAATCGTGATTACCATCGTGATTGCAATCAAATATTTTTTAACAAAAACTTTTTTTGGTCATCATGTGATGGCAATCAGTGAGTGTAGTTGTGATTACCATTGTGATTACAATCAAACGTCTTATGAAAAAAACTTTTTTGGTCATCAAGTGATGGGAATCAGTGAGTGTAGTTGTGATTGTCATCGTGATTACAATCAATCATCTTATGAAAAAAACTTTTTTGGTCATCAAGTGATGGCAATCAGTGAGTGTAGTTGTGATTACCATCGTGATTGCAATCAAACGTCTTATGAAAAAAACTTTTTTGGTCATCAAGTGATGGCAATCAGTGACTGTAATCGTGATTACCATCGTGATTATAATCAAATATTTTTTGACAAAAACTTTTCTGGTCATCATGTGATGGCAATCAGTGACTGTAATCGTGATTACCATTGTGATTGCAATCAAACGTCTTATGGAAAAAACTTTTCTGGTCATCATGTGATGGCAATCAGTGACTGTAATCGTGATTACCATCGTGATTATAATCAAATATTTTTTGACAAAAACTTTTTTGGTCATCATGTGATGGCAATCAGTGAGTGTAGTTGTGATTACCATCGTGATTGCAATCAAACGTCTTATGGAAAAAACTTTTCTGGTCATCATGTGATGGCAATCAGTGACTGTAATCGTGATTACCATCGTGATTATAATCAAATATTTTTTGACAAAAACTTTTCTGGTCATCATGTGATGGCAATCAGTGAGTGTAGTTGTGATTACCATTGTGATTGCGATCAAATATTTTTTAACATTTTTTTTCCTGGTCATCATGTGATGGCAATTAGTGAGTGTAATCGTGATTACCATCGTGATTGCCATCAAATATTTTTTAACAAAAACTTTTTTGGTCATCATGTGATGGCAATCAGTGAATGTAGTTGTGATTGCCATCGTAATTGCTATCAAATATTTTTTAATATTTTTTTTCCTGGTCATCATGTGATGGCAATTAGTGAGTGTAATCGTGATTACCATCGTGATTGTCATCAAACTTTGTTTTAAAATTTTTTTTGTGATTGCCATTACTGATGGTAATCGTGATTACCATCATGATTGTAGTTACGAAAAATCTGACATTTGAAAAATTTCAGTTTTAGTGAGTACAGTAGTGATGACGAGAGTGATGGCCATCATTGTTGTACTCACTGTGATGGCAATCAGTGAGTTCCTAAGTGATTGTCATCACTTTCGTCATCACTCCGAGTGATGACCTTCATTGTATGTTAGTCTAGACTAAAACTAAAATCTCTGTCCAGTTATAATGAATACTAAATAATACGCAGAAAGGGGATTACAACTATGACAAGGGGAGATCAACTAATTGTAGTTGCTAATACAATTCAAATATAAAATAACCGTTGATATATTCTTAACAGTTCGTCACTGGAGTTGAGTTGCGCGAATTAAGAAAGAGGTGGACCTAAGCTCGTTTGGCTGAACTTTAGAATGTCGTTATTTCCAAAAATCCCTCAGGATTTATTTTTCTTTATTCTTTACTTGGATAAAACCAAAACTTCTGGATGGGATATAATGAATGTTTCTTCTTCTCCTCCCATTCCTCTTTTCTATCAACGTTCATATCCATTACAAGGATTGTTAAATTAAATGATACTGCCATCTATTTTTCCTATAACAATACAATTAAGCAGTATTGCTTCAATAAAAATTAATGCAAAAGAGAATTGCCTAATTTAAAGCACTTTTTCCTGTATCTCATATAAACAGATTGTGACGTCATCACTTGAATTGAATACATGAGAATTGAGACATTGAAAGGAAAATTATCCATCTTCATGATGAAATGAATCTCTTTGCGTATGTTTGTGTTTGCCTTTAAACCTTTTCAAGAAAGAGAATTTCAATCAGCATAATGCACTTTGAGATACCTATTCATTTTGTGCTTATAAAGTGCTAATTAGTCATGCATGATATGAGTATCGGAATTATAGGATGAAAGGAAATTTCTAATTATAATTCCACCTCCTTTCCGTAATCCAAATGACCCACATATCTCACTCTAATTAAAATCCCTTATTCATTCACCAATAAGCACTAAAATGCATCACAATTATCATCAACATCATGATTATGGCAAATTTAATTAGAGGATGTGTCATTTGTCTTTCGAAAATTTTCAATTATTTTGATGTGACAATTTTCATTCATGTGCTGTTGACTCGTCATTAATGAAGTAAACACAATTAGGTAATGTAATCCTCTTGAAATTGTTTTGGTTAATTTCATTGCCATAAAGGCATTGTAATGAAAATTTGTCACTTTAACGGAGGTTCATTCTAGATGAAATTTAACCAAAGACATCTACATTTTCCACTTAATTGACCGTAACTTTTTAAGTTGATCTTGTGTGTTTGGGTTGTGTGATGCTGGAAACTCACTTTTGGGCTGTGATGTGGTTTTATGAACGTAAATTGTCCGGATCTCAGTTTTTCTGTTGTTTTCAATCAATTCTTTGCGATTTCAGACAATTGTTCTGTAGTTTTTGGGTAGATCAAGCAAATGTTTCAGATTTAAATGCCAAAAATGCCTGAATTTAGGTATTTTATGCTAAAACATTGATATTAAATACTCAGATTCAATAAAAAATCTATCAAAGGGGAAAACAACTTTATAAAAGGGGAAAATAACTACGTTATATTTGCTTAGATAATTCAAATATAAAATGACCGTTGGAATATTTTAAACATTAATTTCTAATGAAGAGTCATTCGGTTGGATCTAAGCTTTTATATCTTTGATTTAGAAAGTCAAATCTACTTTTCCATCATCAAAAGTTCCAAAATCTCTTTAAAGTATCAATTCTAAAGAACTTCCAGAACATCCAATTCACCAATGAACAGAAAAATCATTTCCGACAAGCTGAAAAATTATTTAAAACTTCCAACTCTTGATAGCTTCCACTTACCCTCTTATATCCTTTATAACATGTCCTTCTGCTCTCTGTCTCCATACTTCCTCAATTTTTAATGAAAATCCCCAGAAAATTCTTTTCGTTATCTCTCATGCTCAATATCCCAATTTCATGTTCTCTTTTCCATTTCATTTGATTTTGTTCCTTAAAAATAATTTCTGTTCTGTTTGCTTCCATATGTTTGGATTCTATCTTATAAGCAATTCATTTTCATGTGAGCAAGCAAGCGAGTGGGATAAGTTATAAGAAACAAATATGCTGGAGAAGAGACAATAAATTAGAAAAAAAGCTGAGAGTGAAAATGAAATGGGATTTAAAGGAAATTAAGAATGACAAGTAGCAGTGACATTGCTATTGTGAATTGAAAAGGAAAATGAAAACAACAAGTTTTATTATTGTTTGATAAGATTTGAATAAAAAAAATGCGCTAAAAACTTGAAGTAGGATTTGGGAAATAAATCAAACATTAATTAGCAATATCTGTAGATAAGAAATATTTCTTTATTTATAGAGTTTTTAATCTATTGTTTTTAAATCATTTCATTTATCAAGTTTCGATTTATAACTGTAAAATCAGGAATTGAAGAGTGACGTGTGCAAAATTTACTAATTTTCACAAGGCATCCTTTGAAAACTAGTTATTAGGTCAAATTTTGTTTTATATCAAAAGATAATACTTAGTTAGATCCGATCCATTGAAGGCTGAAAGCTTCGTCCCTGCCCTATAGCGGGCGTATAGCCAGGAAAAGAATGGGGGACAAATACACCTCTTGCAGAAATATTTTCTACAAATTTTATGGTTTTTAAGAAAAAATCCTGATATTCCTACCCCGCCCCTAAATTTTTTCCATACAAACATTTTTTAAAAATTCCTTTTTGAAATACTTCTGGTTACCTCCTGGCCTGTAGATTATTTTTTACTGTTTACTTATCAAGAACATTCTGAAAAAACACACTAAATTTGAAGTGCTCGATAAACCATTTTTAAATGAAGCACTTGCTCACCTTTAGTTCAAATATCAATATCATTGGAATAACACAGTGTTGTCCAAACTTTTTTGAGCCACGGCACACCTTGTTGGTAAACCATTACCAAAATCGCACACAGCGTGCGGTTCGTGGTATTTTCAAAAAATTTCTACGGCACACCAGTGTGCCGCGGCACACAGTTTGGACAACACTGGAATAACAAGTCAATTAAGTCAATTCTTGATTTCGTTATAAGGAAAAATATGGCTGAAACTAAGACATGGAACCTAAAACAATCCGAGCTTTCAAGGAAATCTGAGAATTCTATTAGAAGTATTTGGGAAGGTTCTAAAAATGTTCCGAATCCTTTGCTTAAACTGATCACTTTGCAAATTGGTAAAATTACTTTATAAATTAATACTTACAGCTCAAGCATGATTTGGATTTTTTTTTCACAGGCGATCCAACTGCTTTTGGAAGTATGTAGTTATGGACTGTTCAACATTTAGTGGGACATTCTAATCAATTTTATTCGTTGCATAAATGTTTTGTGACAGGTGGGGTGGGGGGTGTAAAAATAAGGACGTCATTTGTGAACGACCCCTATAATTTATTTTATTTTAGACTTTAAAGCTCCGCCAGAAGCTAGTGAAGCAATGAAAAGAGCATTAGAATCAGATGATTTCTCGTACATGTCCTGTGCTGGATTGGAATCATCGAGGGAAGCTGTGGCACAATATGTCAATAAAAATAATGAAAAATTGTCTGCTTTACAAGATGTTCCTTATCTTAGCTATCAAGATATTATTTTGACAAGTGGATGTTCTATGGCATTAGAAATGTGCTTTCGTGTTCTTGCTATGCCTGGTGAAAATATTCTCCTGCCGCAGCCTTGTTGGGGATATTCAACGTGGATCTTAGGTTATGGATTAGAGGCTCGATATTTTAATTTAGATCCAATGAAGGAGTGGCAAGTTGACATTAAGCATCTTGAATCCATGATCAATGACAAAACTAGAGGCATATTAATTAATAATCCCGGAAATCCATGGTAAGAATAATTCATATTATGATCAAATTCAATTTAATATCTTCTTATGTCTTGTGCAGTGGTAATGTTTACAGCAAGGAGCATTTACTAGACATTCTGGATGTTGCTGAAAGGCATAAACTTCCTATTATAGCCGATGAAGTTTATGAATTTTTTACATTTCCGGGAGTTCAATTCTATCCATTAGCTACGCTATCTAAGAACGTTCCTATTTTAAGTAAGAACAACTTCCATATTAATCCATAAAATAATAAGAATTTCTAAATATTTCAGCATGTTCTGGTTTAACTAAAAGATTCATAATGCCTGCTGTACGTATGGGTTGGATTGTCATAAATGACAGAAATAATGTCTTCAGTGACATTAAGGCAGGATTATTTAGCTTGGCAGGACGAAATTTCGTACCAAACAGCACCTTGACAAAAGCTCTGCCGGATATTTTACAGAACACAAAACAAAAGTTTTTCGATGACAATTCAAAAACCTTATTCGTAAGTTGTTATCTTAATTACAGGTTTTTTGCAATTGTAGATTAAAACTCATGATTGTTTTAAAAATAGATTCATTCCTTATCAGCATTTAATATTTTAAAAACATGCCCTGGAATCATTCCTATAATGCCAAAAGGCGCGATGTATTTAATGGCGAAAATTGATTTGGAAAAATTTCCAGAATTTGATACATGCCTCAAATTCACACAGAAGCTGTTAAACGAACAAAGTGTTGGTGTTCTTCCTGGCTTTCCTTGCTTCAACTTTCCTGGATTCTTTAGGATTGTGTTGACTGTGCCTGAGGATTTAATAATCGAGGCTTGTAAACGAATTAAGAAATTTTGTGAGAAGTATTACAAGAGTGATGGTCAATCTGCAGCATTTTAAAAATAAATTAGGGGCCGGTTGCTGGGTATACACTAGGGTAACCCCAGGGGTATGACCTAAGGTATACACTAGGGTTGATCTTGGTATATACCTTAGGGTGTACCAAGCAACTGAGGCTCAGTTCATAGAAAGCGTTCATTCATAAATGATGTCCAATTTTTTAGGGGGGAGGGGGTTTGTTGCTGTATGACACTTAGTGAAGTTTGAACATTTTGTGAAAAAGGAGTCTAAAATCTTATTTTTTGCGAGACGTCATTTATGAACGGCCTTCTATTTTTTTCTGAAAATGGAATTTTTCACTCGATCATTCTCCCTGAGTACGCCACTTCTCTGAGTCTACATATTTTTAGAGAAGAAATAAACTAATCAAAATTTCTGTGAATCATTTCATAGAAATCAAATCTACCTAATGTTCACTCAACAGCTTCCTCCCTCATAGCATTTTTCCCTGTAAATTCACACATCCGTAAAATGTCAAAGCATATTAATGTACATGTCATAATGAATTCAATGTTGAATAAAAATTTTTTTTTCCGAGTGCTATTCAATCGTATATTATTTTGAATGTATTAATGTTATGCTTTCCATCCTTTATATTATTATTTTGTTGACTGATGAATAGCGATGGAGATGAATTACGTGTAAATAATTTTTTTTGCGTAGATAAAGTAAGGGTTGGACGTTCATAAATGACGTCATGCAAAAAGCTAGATTTTTAGACCCCCTCCCACTCTGTCAGAATATTTTCATACTTCTTTTTCACACAACGTCAGACTCCCGCTCTTCCTAAAAATTGGACGTCATTTATGAACGACCCATAAGTCCTCATTAATCTAATTTGAATGACTTAAGCGGATTTTTGCAGAAAACCTTTTGAATGCAAGACACATTAATTACTAAAATGTAATTTAATGAGTTTATGTCTGTTGGGTGGTTCATATTTGTTGTTCTTATTTATGTTAAGACTATAATGGAATGTGCTACTTGTGTGAGCATAAAATTTTCTCTTTATGCATGTCTTAAGTCCTGAAAATTAATTAATTTTGTGTTAATCAACATTTTGTCACTTTAAGTTAGTAAATGGATGATTAAAGACACACCTGAATATAAAGTATCCCCGACTACCGCCATCTCATTTTCGAATACTTCGAAATTACTTCGAAATTAATGTCGAATTCTTCGAACATCAAAACAATAGAAATTTTTTTTCATCGAAATTTTGCTCTTTTTGCATTCTTTAATTAAGTTTTTGCACCATGAAACTAAACATTCACACTAAATGAACCATTTAATCAACTCAATAACCAATATTTCATAGAATTCAATTAGAAAATTAACAAAAACATTTTCTGAAATTTTCTTTGTTTATGTTTATGTTTTGATCTTCAATTAAAAAATTGTCAAAAATTCTCATTTTGAACAGCTTTAGTAAGTTAATTACGTAGTCTGGAGTTTAGAAAATGATTAATTTCATTGATCTAAAAGGATAAATGCAAAAAATGTCATGAAACAAGCATTTATAGATTTATTTTTTAACGGCAAAAAATATTTTGAAAATATTCAAAAATTTCGAATAACTGACGTTTTTGAGATGGCGGTAGTCTGAAGTATCCAATGAGGTATTTAGAACTATCCAAATTTGATCAAGCAAGAAGATCCAGCAACAAAAAACCATAGTTCAAATCACAAATTGGTTAAAGTTGAAAAAATATGGTTTTACAACTTAAAGTTCACAACACTACCCAAAGTAATCAAAATGAATTTGTTACAGACGAAATTTAAGCAATTCTGACAGCTTATTTTGTACTTTCTTTCATTCCTCACAAATTTCCATCATCCATTTCAGCAGGAGGTTTCCTTTTGTGATTATTGTATCCACACAAAAAACAAGGCCAAATGAAAGAGAAAAAGGTCTTGGAAGTTTTTTTTGATGCTTGACTGCGACGATAAACGAAAGAAGTGGAAAAGTTTTGCTTCATAAATTTTCGCTTCCTTCACTGCCATGCCATACTAAAGGCTTCGTTTTGCTTCTCATTACATTCAATAGGAAAGAAATTCTTAGATTTAATTGACATCAAGCGGAAAGGCTGCAAATGAAAGGAAAGCTTTTGATGGCGTCTTTTTCCTCATATACACATCATCATCAACAAGAACTTTAAGGTTGACATTTGGTGCTTAATGAAGGAAGTAGGATATTTGTTGAAAAAGTCAGAAATGGACAGCTTATCTTTAGTGGATTATCATACTCTCTGGTTACAAAGAATTTTCTTCCTGTTACTTCCAAGAATATGACAAGATAATTTAGTGTTCAAAGCATACCTTAAATATTAACAAAATAAAAATCTCCCTTTTCCTGAAAATGTTCCCAGAAATATTCATTCCAAAAGATATTTTTTTCATCAAAATCCAATACTTTGCGTTTGACTGATTTTATCAATAATATCCACATCAGCAAGTCACATTCTATTAATTTATTCGGTAATCACATGAAAGCGATTATCATAAGTCAAGTGTGAACTGAATCATCCGTTCACGTGATTTAGTGAAGCATTAAATGTTGAATTATTGGAAATTATGGCAGGCATAAATTAGTGATTAATAAGAGGATCAGAATGCGTGAATTCATTAATTTGGTATTTGGAATTGAAGCATCACGGCATGAAGAGTCCAATTACTCTGAAGCATTTTCGGAATTAAATTCGTAATACGTCCAATTCAAATCAAAAAATTGAATCTGGATATTGAAATGGCATTAACCACATTTTTAGGAGTTCAGTGGCTGTTTTCTATGGATACACAAAGTATCCTACTTACTCTACAGGGGGGTTAGGTGAAGAGTAAGATAGGGTACCCTGGGTATCCATAGAAAACAGTTTTTAAGTTTCCAAATTATTGTTGAATCAAATTAACATCTTTTTTAGGATGATCATTCTTGATTAAAGTAATCATTGATATTATTTGTAATTATTATTGAATAATTGGTTGAAATTGTTAATTATTGATAGATTATTCTCTAAAGAAATTGTCATTGGAATACAGTCCACTATTGAAGTTGTTTGTTGTTGCATTTTTCAAGTATTTTAACGGATCAGTTTACAATATTAGAGGGATAGACGAGGCCAGGAGTTGTGGGTCAATCCTCACGACGGATATTTTTTTCAATTTGCTAAGGTATTTTTCTAAAATAAATTATCCAATGTATCCAAAAAAAATTTCTTTTTATTGTGTTCCTGCGCAGGGTCTGATAGAAGGTGACTAACTTCTTACTGGATCTTACTTTAAATTAGGGTTCGGAACTTGTATGCAAGTATGCGCATACTGTATACAAGAATTGCATACAAGTGCTAGAATTTCATACAAGTTCCGAACCCTACTTTAAATGCACAAAAGTTTACATTTTCTATTTTGAAAAATTCGTATTTTTATAAAGCAGCAAGCACTTGACTGCACTCAGCCTGTCCTGAGTTATCTTAAAATTACAAAAATACAAAATTCAAATTATTTATACAGCACATAGAATTTTATTTAATATCTTTCCATTTTTATGCCTTTCTCTTCCTCATTATTAATATTTTTTTAAAGCACAAATGCTCATTTTTCTCATTGTTGTTGCTTTACCCATTGAACATTTCGTACTAATTTCAATTTTTCTTCCTCATTCTTCTCTTATATCATTTCTTTAATTTTTTTGCGGCACATCTTGCAGTTGCTGGAATAACAGAAAGCTAAAAAAATATTTTCTTTAAAAAGATATAAAAAAATTTTTATTTCCACTTCGTGATTTAATTAAAAGCGAGAAAGCTGAAAAAAGTTGGAACTGAAACGAATAAAAAAAATTTCCCAACTGCGCTATTGTCTATTTAAAAGCTTTTGCTGTTGAGATATTTCCAACCAGTCGAAAGGAAAGTTTTAATCAGTAGAAGTTGAAAAGTGACACATTAGAGCAAAAAACAAAAGAGAACAAAGCACACAGCGGTGCCAGTGGTTCCCAAAAAACAAGAAGAAAGGACAAATATTAGACGATGAAAATTTTTATGACATTTTCTGCGCTAATTTTGTGCTTCGTCATTCATGGTGTGCTTACAGGGCGCCTAATACCCTCGACTCGTATCGTTTTGGACAAATGTTTCCAAAACTTTTATTCAAACAATTGTTCGAGGGACTTTGAGAAGGTCATGTCGACTGTGTAAGTTGATTCTAATTTTTTTCCTCATCATCATGACTAAAAATAGCTAATAATGCCTTCTTATGTCTTTGTTCATGTCTGCATGGACAGTTTTTGGGAATATAATTTGAATTCATTATTATTTCGGATGTCTGGGATTCATGTCTGAGAATTGAAATTTTGATGATGAGGTATGATAAGGAGACCTTCCTTACTTATCTAAATACCCGAGTAGCACAACATAGTTGCTACTTGTCATCGTTTTAATTCCAAAGTGATTGAACGACGACAAAAAGTGAGATTTGTCACAGCGTGCTGCTCAGGGTGGTGTATGGTACAAAGAAGTAGCTAGAAATGTTTGATCTATAGCTTAATAACATATAAAACAGAATTTCTCAGAATAAATTATTGCCATATTGCTGGATACAATCTATCACTAATGAATCATTAAATGCCTCAAAATACTTTCTTGCTAACTTAGCCCAGGCACAGTAAACAGTTGCCAAGCAACCAAAATTTATGAAAACAAGATTACGTCAGTCGCTCAAAAACTGCGCCATTTTTATTCAATTTATCTTTCATGCCACATCTCCATCATTCTTTTTATCCAACAATTTACCTCAATTTGCATCCCTTTTTCTTCTGTATTTTGTATAATTTAGAAGCAACAAGTGGTGCTGCATAAAATTCATTTATAATGAGAAAAATGACGATGAAGCATTACAGAATAATGTCATGACATCAAGTGGTAACGGTAATGAAAATATGACGACAAATATTATGATTAGTCGTGAAGCATATGATGATAGCATAACAGCAGATGATGTTTCTACAGATAAAAAACAAGACAGCGTAAAAACATTTCAAAACTCAATGTTGGATGAAACAGATTCAATTAATAAGAAAGAAGCAATTGATGACTCATCATTATCGCTCGTTGAAAATTCCATTGATTCTCTATTGAATGGTGCAACTGATGATAAGGATGACGATCCAGAATCTATGCAGCAAGCGGGGAAAAATTCTAAGAATATTGAAAGTAATCTGAATTCAAATGAGATAGAAAATGAGCTTAGTGACATACTTGAGACTTTAACAGCAAATGACGAAGAAAATGAGGACTTTAGTGGCAAAAATATTGCAGAAGTTGAAGAAGATGATGACTCATTTAAAGTTGTTGTCCCTAAAAAATTCAGTGAGGATATAGCAGATGAAACTATGTCTGGATCATTGGATGATAATATGGAAGAATCTGACGAGGATGAAGAACTTGAGCAGGACTTAAAAATTGATTTGGATCAAAATTCAGATGATGAAAAAGCGCAATATATCATTGATAAGACTGCAATTAAGGTTAGTAGTGCTAAAAAAGCTAAGGCTGATCCAGAAGATACTAAAAAAATTCCCAAAGGAATCAAAAACTCTGATTCTGAAACATTCACAAGTGATGAAAATTTCGACACAGAATCATCTCAGGAACTGACCGAAACAAATAAGAAAAACAAAGAGCTAGCCATAATTGATTCAGATAACATCGACAATGAAGATGAAGAATCTATTGACACAAAAGAAAGTCCAGATAAATCAAGAACAGACAATCGAAGCGTCGTCAAATTGGAAAGTGATTTAGACATAAATAATCAATCAGATGTCTCTAAGGATGATGATTCTGCTGAGTTAAGCAATGGTTTTAACTCTAAAGATGAAGAATCTGAAAGCTCTGTGGACCTTAAAATTGAAATTGAAGGAAGTGATGAATTAAATCCAAACTCAAATTTAGATGATGAATCACAAGAAAGCTCTTCAGAAGATCCAGAGTCAACTGTAGATGTTGATCAAGAACCAAAAGATGTTAAAGAAGTTCCAAAATTCACAACAAAACCATCATTTCTTCCAGGATCAAAAAGACGCTCAAAATTGAATAAGCTCAATAAAATTAAATCCAGTCAACCATCGCTCAATAATAAAACTCAGCGGAAATCCTTCAAACAGCAATTTACAAATAAACTCACGCAGCGTGGTCAACGACTGAATTCTAGGAAAAAGCAATCAAATTTTAATCCGTCTGAAAAATCAAAAAAAGATGAAATAAATATTCCATCCGATAAAAATTCTGACTCAAATTCAAGCCGTGAAAGAAATAAGAATCTTCCAGAAACTAATGCTGATGACTCAAATACAAGCCAATTACTTGAAAATAATAAGAATCCTCAAGAAACAAATGCTGATGACTCAAATGAATTTCTAGAGCAGGATGACAATGTGGAATCAAGTAGACATGAGGATGTAATGAATGACAATTCAGGAGAAATGAGCCGTGATGATGCTGAAAATGAAAACTCTTTAAACAATCCAAAAAGCTCATCTGAAAGTCGTTCAATTGAGTCAGACACAAATAATGAGAATACGGACACAGAAGAGGAAAACACAAAAGTCAAAATGTCACGTCAACAACAAATTTCTAAATTGTCTAAACAATCACCAGCGACAGACTCTAATGACTCGCTACAGTCTGATAATTCAGTTGAAAATGAGAGCAATCAAGTGGAAGACTCGGTGACTGAAAAGGTGAAAAATGAATTACAATTTGAGAATTCTATCGACGAGAATCGACAGCGTGTAGATGATAATTTGCAGCATGAATACAATCAAGCTGATGATAATGATCGTAAATATGAAAATGATGAATTGGAAAATAATAAAACTGGAGATGAGTTGGACGACATTGGAGATGATGAAATGACTGCGACGGGAGAAGAAGAGAAACTTACAAAGAATAAGAGCGGTATGAAGCGAAGGCCAGCTTTAATCAACAAACTTGGTAAGAGAGTGAACAAAAAGGATCCTGACGATACGAAGGAATCGAATATCGTTGACACAGTTGATAATCAAGTAGAAAATACCGCAATATAATTATCGAGGTCTTGTTTATTCTCCTTAATGATGCCACAATTAGTAACAATAGATGCTCTATTGCCAAACTGATTTTATGGAAATATTAATAATAATAATGATAGAATAATAAAATGAGGTTTACTTAAGTTTTTATTAATTTAAGTTCATGGCATCCTTTAATTGAAAATTAATATTTCAGTTTATTGAAAATCAACATCTTGTTGTCGTAAACTTTGCTTGATTATTTTAGACAGCACGCTGTGTATACTTATCATTAGTCTATCATCTTGTTTAGAAAATGTCAGGGGGAAAACTACTTGGTGGAAAGTTTTCAGAGAGATCTAGGAATATAATATAAGAGCTTTTGACCCTATTTTCATCGGAGAAATATGTGTTTTTGTAATTAAAATTCAAAATTTTTTTTCTCCACCAAGTAGTTTTCCCCTTGGAAAATGTCAGATTTTTTGTAGAATTTAATTCAGTAGCTTAGAGGTAATTTATTTAAAATCCTGAGCTGCATACTGCAGTAAATCTTAATTTTTGTCTTTAAAATGGTTGAAAACAGACGACAAACTGCCGTCAGGGTACTCCAACGTCTTTTTTGGGTACGGTACTTAAGTCCATCTTTTCTAGTGTAAAGTGGATAATTTTCAGAAATAGAAGGCATTTTAATACAAATAGAGGACAATTAATAAGAATATACGACAAATATAACCTTTCAGAGGATTTCGAAGGATTAAGCTTTTCTGAAAAACCTAGCGGATGGGTACGCATATATTGAAGTGCATGCGAATTTTAACAAAGTGCAATAATAGTTAAAAATTCTGGCTATAACATAGACTCTCTGGTGGTCTATTGTCTAAAATGTTGGTCATAAGGACCTTACTCTTGCACTGGCTAGATTTACCTTCATATTGCTCGAATCCAATAGCACTAATGGCAATCTCTAGAACTAGTCACTCATTTATCTTCAATGATAGCATCACAAATGAAAGCATTTTATTTTTTAGTATAAATCCTCAAAAATGAAGACAGACAGTCGAAAAAGCAATAAGATAAGCATTCCGTTTGTCAGCTTGCCCTAATTTTCTTCTTGTAAAGTTAATTTATTTTTATGTAACAAATTTCATCCATTCTTTTTTCCTTTCGCTGTCGTCTCGCTTTATTCCTTAAATTTTTTTCTTTTTCCTTCTTGTTAACATTTGACTATGTCGTCTTATCTTTCATCGCTTCCACGAACATTAATTCTATCGTGTCCGACCGCATTTTTCCTTTTTCTTGCATTTTCTTTGCCTGGTTACTTATTCACTCATTTATTTCCATTCCAAATTTGGACATTAAATAATCATAAAGAAGTCAAAAAGAAGTTTAGGATGAATTTGTTGTTGCTATTGATACTGTTCCTAGCGCCTTTCTTGGGTTGTTTATTTGGAAAATTGATAGAATTACAAATTTGATTTCATTTTGGGTCTAAATTTCTAGTCCATTTACATCTCTTAAAATTTATCCATTATTTATTTGCAAATAAAAAAATCGTTTAGGATATTGGAGGTTCTGCAGTTTATATAAATCAATTTAAATTGATTCTTTGAGGAAATAATGGATGAATTTGTTTGATCAATCGGTGCATGTTCAAATTAATGAATCTATCTTTTTGTTAATTTCATACCCTTTTTGGATGTTCGGATATTACGTATTACTAATTGATGGAACAGTCAGGTATTGTCACGTTCCACATTAAAGAGGTTAAGTAGATGTACTTACTATTCTTAAAACTGTGGGGGACATTTCATATATTTGGGTTGTTTCAAACTACTTTTGTCATCACGTACCACAGGTATGACTTTGTATGACTGTGCTATAGCTAAGGCCACATCTGACATTTCTGTCTTTAGTCTACAATAAAAGACTGCTATAGTATTCTATTACAACACTCTATGTAACAATTGAGAGTACGGGAATCGAACCCACGTACTCACAAAAAGAGTGATACAGATTTCAAGTCAATTAACTTACCACTCGACAACGTATGCCTTACTCTTGCACCAGGAGACACCACAGAATTCAGAATCATTGGGTCTGCGTTGCAGCTCACATGAACCAAAGCACTAAACCACTGCACCACCGAGTTATTTCAGCTTACATAAACATACGACTTCTGTAGATTTGAAATTAATGCACTTATAAAAAAATTAAAAAACCGTTTTTAAAAAGTTTTTAGAAGTCACTTTAAAGAATATTTTTAAAATTTAAAAAATATTTTTAAAGTTTAAAATTTGGTTTTTAAAATTTAAAAAGCTGATTTTTAAATTTTTTCAATATATATTGACAAATTGTTATATATAATTACATGCTTCGGTGGCTTAGTTGTTAGAGTACTGGGCTACCAATCAAGAGGTCACTGGTTCAATCCTCACTCTGAGCAATTTATTTAAAATTATTATTTTTTAACGGCTCAAAATAGTTTGAAAATTTAAAAATATTTTTAAGAGTCCAGTTTAAAAAATGTTTTTAAATCTCTTCATACAAATTTAAAAAACTTTTTTAAATCTATTCTATGAGTGTGGCTTCATATGAATCAACAATGATTTTTAAATATTAATATAGAAATGAAGATGTGAAAGCTTAGTAGAAACGAAAAGACATTTAATTCTTCCTATTTTCTAACCAGAACGATGAATCTTCAGGGAATTTAATAAGCTTCTTTATATCTTCTTTGTGTCTAACATCCCACAAAAAATAAGGATGAAATTTATGAAGTAATAAGAAGATGTAAAAGTACACCACGGAGAGATAGAAACCTTTATCTTCATTCTCAGTTCATTTTTAACAAATTATGTGAGCAAAAGCAGCACAAAGAGATTAAATATTATAATCTCCTGTTCATTTATACGCTTCTACACATGCTCACACATATGTTGAGGAAGAAGACAAACATGAAAGATTTTTTACATTTAAATACCCTTACTACCGATGGATATGCAACCATTTTTGGATATTATCTGGTTGCCACCAATTCAAGATAACAACAGAAATTTCCGTTATTTTTTTTCATAAATTTGAAATTTCCCACACTTTTTTATGTTTGTTTACAAATAATTTTTGTTTTCGAAAATTGTCAACTTTAAAAATTTGTAGTTTTTTAGTACTATTTGTTGATGTTGAATGATACCAGTAGCTTTGATCATACTCATTAAGTACTTTTCTGTCTATCATTCAGTTGATAAGTGTGAAATTAATCCAAAATTTAGGAAACAAGATTTTATTTTGAAATTGTAAACAAATGATTTTCGAAAACAGATTTTCCAGCGTCGAAAATAAAATAAATCGCTATTGGCCACATATAGCTTCAAAATCGAGTCATATCCTACTCGGCCGTTGTTTCTTTTCCTACATTTATTTACCAATACATTTCAAACATGAATGGCAATGATTATGGAAAATGTTTTTGGAACAACCACATATTAAATGTCATCGTAAGCTTGTCATCAAACGTATTATATTACGCTTGTCATATTTTACAAGGGCTTATGTTCTCCAAGGTTGTTTTCTCATTTTCAGAATTGATTGCTGAACTTTTTTCTCATGAAGAATTTTACATAAAGCCCTTTTTTGCGCTGAAAAGTTTCATAACTTAAATTTCCTGTTGATATAATGAGAACACGAGCTCCGTATTTGGAATCAAAATTATACAGCTTGCAGAGAGTTACAATGATCTTTGGAATTTAAATTTTGTAGTTAGCATAATGCATTGTGGTCATTCTAAACTACACAATTTATCATGGCTAGCTAATTATTTTCAGACATCTAATTATTAATTAAATCAATTCCTCACATCCTGTAATTGACTAATTGCAGCTGTAACAGGTAGATTAAATGTCGACAATAATTACTGCAATATTCCAACATATACAGACATAATTCAAATAGTAATGAACGGTAAAGGGATTAAAGAGGAGAGGATATAGCAAGTTGAAAAAATGTTTGGAATGTGAAATGCTGGTATGCTTATGTTTATTGTGCTGATTTGGTTCATTATGATTGAAAATTGTAATTATGTTTAGATTGCCAGATAGAATCAACTAATAGGCACTAATTTAAATTCTAATAAAATAAAGTATAATTTCAAATAATGAATCTAAAGTGTAATTCAAACATGAACATACATGAAGTCAGTATAACAATACTAACTCAACATTCATGGAAAATTCCACGAAATACCCTCGAAAATGAGGGAAAATATTGTCAATAATGAAATCATGAGCAACAAGAAGAATTCAACTAAATGAGGAACAAAAAATAAAGAAGAAAACAAGAAGAGGATGAAGCAGAAAAGCAGGCAATCCAAGAAATGAGAAATCACTTTCGAGAGATGATGAAAAAGAGTAAGAAGCAAAAAGAGAAATAAATCCTTTATTATGAAAAAAAAGACGGCAGAGAAATGTCGTACGGCATCTATCTAATTAAAGATGGAAAAGCGAATAAAAGAGTGAAGCATGAAGATAGGCTTATAGACTCTTATAAAGACATTTGTGGAGGAATTAATACTTTCATTATTACAAAATATGTTCTCGTTGCCTTCGAGGGCCTCGATGTTTTGCGTACGTGTACACATGTATGATACAACATCATCCCTGATGATGATTATGATGATACTGTGTTATGATATGAAACATTTTTCGAGGGAAATGGAAAAAAGTTCTTTTTTGTGCTGCGCCTCATCGTTGTCACACTCTGTAAATTTTTGTTGGAAAATTTTAGTTATTTATGCGATAAAATAGAATTAAGCCACCCAATGAGAAATAATGCGATGAGACAATTAGCCAGTTTTTATGGTGATGTAAAATTTATTAGTTTTTTTTGGGTTTATTAGCGATGAATAAAAATTTATTGGGTTAGTAAAATTGGGGCAAATAGGACGCAAATTAGAAGTTGGTGGATTTTATGTAGGAAATGCTCTTCGACTTAGATGGATGCAATTAATTTATTACTATAACCCGATCAGCACACGTTGAAATGTTGATCACATGGCGGCCACCACATGGTTGCTGAAATGTCACATAGCTTCAGACCCGCCACCTTCTACCCAGTGTCGTCATAAGTGAGCGACCCTTTATCCTTTGTCCACTGTTACAAACTCGTAATTAGGTTTAACAATTAAATTCTATTTTAATTTCCCTTTTCCATTTAACGGAATTTTATAATTTGAATTTTAACGGAATTTTGTAATTTGAATTTCAAAATCTTGCAATTTCTAAATTTACATAGTTGAAACCCGTGGCCAGTTTCTATGGCTACTCGGGGTATCCAAGTAAAATTTCAATAATAATAAACCATTAATAACAACACCAGCACAAAATTTACCCTTAGGACAGTCTTAAATTCTTGCAGGAATTCATTACATGTACATTTACGTTTCTAATTTCGTTGTCATAAGCCTCCCTCTCTCTCACGTTTAAATACTCAAATGACAAAGTTCATGATCTTTACAACAATGACAGATGATTCTTTAAGTCATTCACATTCCCTTCAAACTCTATCCTCTTAATTATTGACAAATGTTCGTCATTTGTTCAATTAAAACTTTTCTTTTGTTCTCATCCTTCGTATGCTTTTTGTCGTATACAATTACAATGAACGTGTGTTCGCCTACTTTATGCTGCTTTCTCATTTACCCATGAGAATCAAGAACGATAGAAAGTTTCATCCTTTTTTGTCGCTTTTTTTATTGCCGTTGGCTGTGAGAATGGAAAAAAATCATCGTCATTGTTGTTGCCGCTGTTGATTCATTTTGATGGTCCTCTGTGACAATTTTTATGTATGGTGCGGATTTTCTTGCATCTTGAAGTCATGATTGAGATTTTTCGTAAGGATTTAGACGGTTCAGAAAAGATCAGCTTTTCATAGACGGATAGTGGGCTGAGTTTAATGAAATGGAGTTCTTATTGTTTATAAATTGGAACTGTTTGTGTTTTTGTTGTGTCTGGCTTGATGACTTGATATTTTGCTATAGAAGTTTCCATCCTAAAAGCATATACAGCTTTAAAATAAGGGTCATTCACTTATAGACGTCATAAAGCACTCAGTGAATTTTCTAACATAAAGACACAACTATTCATTTATATACAATGAATACAGGACAAAGGTATTTTATTTTCGAATGCGATAAATTTGTTTTCGAAAATCATTTGTTTACAATTTCGAAATGAATTTTTTCCCAAAATTTTAGCTTAATTTCATATTTCTCAAATGGATAATAGATTAAGAATTACTTGATGAGTATGAGTAAAGCTATTAATATCATTTAGCATCAATAAACCTCATTAAATAGCTAAAAAATTACAAAATTTTAAAATTGACAATTTTAGAAAATAAAAATTATTTCTAAACAAACAAAAAAAGTGCGGGAAATTTCAAATTTCTGAAAAAATAACGGCTGTTTCTACTTGCCTTATATTGGATACACAAAAGCATTTAGTTCCATCAAGCAATGTTTTGAGCATGAATGCTTCAGGTGAGCATCAAATGAAGCCATTATGGTTGAAGCATTTAAACAATTTCCTAAACTTTATTCTAGTTCCTTAAAAGTTCCGTATTTAAAGTCGAGTTTAAAAGCTTACACTTCCATACATACACGAACGTCCCATACAATGCATGCAATCCATTATTACGTACAGGAATAATAGAGTGAGTGAATATAATGGAAAAGTAAAGTTTATTTTTCTCCTTTAACTTTTTCTTCTCCATTCCTTTCATGCATTTTTCTTTATGCTAACGTTGATAGTTCCAGTTCTTGTTACTAATTCCGTTTGTACAACGGACTATTCTTCTGCTACTGCTTCTGCTAATGATGGCATAGAAAATTGCTCGCACTCCAAATGAATTTTAAATGACTTTAGTTTTTTTTTGCCATTACCATCCATGATAAAAATGGCTGAAAGCATGTACCAGAAGGAATGAGAATGACGAAGACAAAGAAGACAAACAAGTCAGTGTGTAAGTGAGATGGAGACATATGTACATTGATGGTAAAAGTGAATAGAGTGAGAATTGAGGTTGTGGAAATTTTTACAGTAAATTGATGAACTGAGCGCTTACATTGTGGCAAATTGAAGAAGTGAGAAAGCGGTTTTGGTGATAATAATGATTGATTCTTGAAGAGGACGTTTGGATAGGATTCAAACTAATTTGCTTAAGTCAAAAATGTCTGAGTATCATCTAAATTCAATTCAGGAGCCATTCATAAATGACGTCACGCTAGAAATGAGAGTTAGACACCCTCCCCCTTCCTGTCACAAAATTTTCATAAAAACCTTTTTCTTTTGTATAAAAGTGTCACCCAGCGTACGTCTTGGAGGTCATAAGTGAACGACCCCTCATCTGTTTCTTGGATACAGCATTAGACTTTTTTAGTTATGGATCTTGAACACTTTTGGTCCAAAAATTGTTCATTCATGAGATTACCATCATTAATTTTCTTCAAACGTGACTTTTGACCACAAGATCCAGACTCAACATGATTACATTAAGTAAAGCTTCACTGACCCACCTCAGACAGACAAATCGCCTTTCAAAACCATAATTTTTACTTAAAAACTTTATCCTTTTTTCAGAAGGAAATAAAAGGGAACGAAAGATAGTAATTGTGTGTCATATCATGTGAAGCAACTTGGGAGAGAGAAAGTATGCTCCATTAAGTTCCATCTCGCATTCACGCCATATAACAAGCGCCAAAAGCCGTCCATAGATGTGATTTTACGATGCGGTTGCCTTTTTTTCACTCAACTCCCAAATGGTCGACGTTGTTCGCTTATTGTTGTGTCTTTTTATGTATATATTTCACAAAAATTTTGTATGCCAACCGACCATCAACACACACACACACACATTTATATAGATACACTAACGGGTAATCATAAATTATCATTCATAGCGTTCTATGACCGCACTGTTATCATCATTTCGTTTGATGCTCATTTTATGCTTTCGGTCTATTGGCATCGTTAGTCCTAACGGTTATGATGTGTGCATAATCGTAAAATTTGTAAATGGAAAATTGGAAATGAAAATGTGAAATATTGTAGGAATGGCAGATATTGAGGTGCATTAGGGAATTCAATTTTCCTCATTTTGAAGCCTCCAGAGACAAATTGAGAATTATGTGTCGAGATATCTAGTCATAGAAAATTTAATGTCGATTCTCATTGCATATCCAAATTAATTTCACAATAAAGTATGCAACACGATTCAAGCATTGTCCAACATCTTCATAACTAGCCAACAATCAAAATGTGTGGTTTCGTCATCCAGCAACCAATTCAAAGGTGACACAATCAAGCCACAAGACCACAGCAATTTACATGTCATTGACAATACTCGTAACATTATTTTCTATTCCATCCAACAAATGCTCAAACCAAATTATCTAAATTCGTATCCCTAAAAGTCACATAAAAATAAAAAAAGTGACGCACACAAAAGGATCTCAACTGACTGAACAAGAAAAAGACTGGAAATATTTATTTCAATTTAAAAAGTCATTTCCCAAAACAAAAAATAAAAATGTTCTTTACGATCGTTCATGATATGCTTTGTGAATCATGTCCAATGGTTTAACCGCTTTGGCTTGTTTTTGTGGCAAATTTGGGGATGAAGACGGTTTGTCATTTTAGCGGGTTGGTGGTCATTCAAAAATGACGTTCATTAAAAATTTAAATTTTGCTTGCTAGCTTTGGAGCATCACATAGCTTTTGAACTCATACTCTGTAAATATTGGACGTCATTTGTGAACATTCCCATATGTCCTTGCATAAACAATACAAACAGAATATCCACCAGCAGCAGTAACCACTTAAAGTCCAACAAAATGCGTCACCAAAGCTCACACTTAAAATGACTTGTGTCCATGCCATTTTTTTCTGATATTGTATGAAGCTTAGATAACATTGATGAATGAAAATCCCCATAAGGATGTTCTCGTTCCTTTTTTTATGTATTTTCATTTTTTTAATGCAGACTGATGTTCTGAGAGTGAAATTTTCTGTGACAAAAAAAAATTGCCTTTTATGTGCGAGATAAATCCTAATTGACAAGGCCACAAAGCACAGCGACATGGAAAATTTTTGCGGTTTTTGTTTTACAGACAAATCTTTTTATGTCTGCCTTTTGTCGTCTTGTGGATGTGAAGAGATTGTCGGTATTGGTGAAATGAATAATGATGGATTGTTTCTATTATCTTTTTCTACTTAAATATCACGTTGTCAAAGAAACTATAACGTTCTATGGCATACCATATGATGATACTTTTAACCAAGCACTTTATGTCATGAATATGTTGAATAAAAGATGAATGCTTGTATGAGATTATGTGGGGTTTGTTTTCTTGATTTTTCTCTGAAGTATGTCACTGAAAGAGGTAGACTTTAGGTATCATTAGATTGTGATTTAATTAAACAGACTTAATGACGAAGTACTTGAAAGATTTTGAGTGGGTGAAGAAAATCATTTTGATTTTTTTTCTAACTTGCACTTAGTATTTTGGTATTTGCAATTAATTTAATCGACTTTCAACAAATTTTCTCTCGCATTAATGTTCTTCTTCTCACTTCTTTTCAACCATCCTTTTTAATTCAAAATTCCCACATCAAATGACGCTAACTTCATGTTATAAAATTCAAATTTTTCTGTAACGGAAATTCTTCAAAATTAATTGGATTCAACATCCTATGTATGTTCTTTCTCTTTAAATTCACATGTTCCTGCTAATTTCCGAACTTCAGCAACAAATTGATCGAATGTCTCACCATCTTTTTGATCACGATAAAACTACATTCTTTGGATGTAAAGATGTGTCTTTGACTAAAGTAATTCTCATAACCAGTGACCACTTTCTTACAAACCTCTTTATCAGCATCCAAAAGTCCCAGTTCATTAAACATCCTTTCCAATTAACAGATCAGATGATCCAACTTGACTGAATAGCTCATTTTGTCTAATTCATTAATCAACAGGTAACAATTAAATTCTCTCTTGAATCTCTGCCATTCAACACGTAATAAACTTGAATTCACATCAATTGGATTGACTAAATCACTTATTCTCAACTGCGCCATGATAAATCTTTGAAATTCGTTTATTAACTGATTTTTCAAACAATTTTTACATTTATGATTGCTATGATTTTTATACAACACTCTTTAGGTGGATTCAAATTCGATTAAAGCAAGTTCGACATGACGCATTTATTTATTTGGTAACAAAATTTAAATATTTCACGTCATAAAATGATGCTGTAGATGAAACTTCGATTGATATTATGAAAAATGAAGTTTATTAGACAATCAATAATAATAAATCGAATAATCACTTTTAGAAGTGATAAATGCTTACAGCAATGCCAATTATTCATACTTTGTAGATTAAATTTCACTGCCTTTTCCATTCCCTCACAAAATCTTGTTTCAATTTTAAAAAAGACTTGAAATTTAATTTTTTAATTTTTAGTCTTAAAAATCATAAACTTTTGTCTCTGAAAATACAGTAAAAATCAAAGAACAGCACTGAGTAAGTTTAAACCTCAATTTCTCTTGCTATCCACAAAAAGACAAAGTTAAAGTTGCAAAAAATGTGAAAGAAGCAAAAAATTAATTAAATTTTTTGTTTTATGCCTTAAGGCATCAAATAATTTTTGGGTTAGCATTTTTTTCCATCATATAAATTCATAAGGGAAAAAGACTGGAAAGACAATTAAATGAATAGGAGTAGAATTAAAATGAATTTATTTTTTCATACATTATTGTTTGTGCATAAAAGTTATAAAAACTCTTTCTGCTTTTTGGATTCAAATTACGAATAGATTCATTTTTATGAAAATTTATTTAGCAATTTCATGTTGGGGTCATTTGTAAATGATGTTTATCAAAAAGTCGGATCCCTATTTTATGATTTTTTTTTAGAAAAATTCTGTGAACTCTGTGAAAATTTAGAGGGGGTTTTGGGATTCTTTTCTTAAAAAACCCTAGCAAATTGAAAAAATTTCCCAAAAGGGGTAGGGGTTTTAACCCTCAACCCCCCTCCCTGAATACGCCCCTGCACTGCAATACATTTAATGATATTAAAAACTTTTTCCAGGACTTTTTCTAAACACAAAAGGTGAAGTACAATTTTTTTATTTATTGTTGAAAAATCAACAAAATTTATTATTACGGGACACAAGATTGAATGCTTGAGAATCAAGTTACGAAATATTTGCTCTCTTTTGTTTCATGAATTTTTATTCACATTTCTTTTTTTTCATGGAAACTTTTTTAGAAATAAATATTACAAAAGTTAGTTCACAAGTTGATCTTGCTACAGTGTTTACGACTGGAAGGGGATTTTTTTTGTAAATAGAAACAAGAACAGAATGTATGCTGCATGCAAAGAGTGTAAATATTTTCATCATGTGAAGAAAAATTTTAAAATAATTGAATCATCGAAGCACTTGATGTTTTGTGCAAGTTTTGTAATGTAGAAAATATGTTTTGTTTAGTTAAGAATATTTTTCTGATGCTGTAGTGTCGAAGCAGAGTGGAATTTCCTGAAAATTTTATTATATTTAATCAATGGCAGAATGAAACTCGAGTGTTTCAGTTCCAATAAGTATTTTATTCTCAATATAATTAATAAATTTTGAAAATATTTGTCGACTCTAGTGTCGTCAAAAAGAGAGTGAAGAAAAATGTGGTGAGAATTCAAAAGGGGCATGAAAATATGAAAATTCAAATAACCAATAACCGTTACAATTTTGAATTCAAAATAACCGTTAATAAAATAAATTTAATTCAATTTATTTGTCGCAATTAGTGACAGATGCTGAACTGTAGTGTCGGAGCAGAGTGGAATCTAGGATAATAAGATGTATGCAGACGAATCTGCCAGTGAGAGAGTATGGGTTCTGTAACCGAGTGACTAGGCATAAGGCTAGAAATCTGCAAATCTTACTTAAAAGTGGACGTGGGTTCGATTCCCACCAGATCTCTTGGGAGTTACAAGAGCAACAGACAAGGGCTTAGCCGGGGATAATAAGATGGATCTCTGACAAAAGATTCATTCTTGACTCCCCATATAAAACCTTTAGAAGAACCATAGCTTGAGAGCTCACCCATGCTCTTTTTGCCCCTACAATATCCTATATATAGAAAAAAAATCAAAAATTTAAATCTAAATTATGACAAAAATCAGGTTATTCTATATCCATTTTCCCATCAACTTTTGATATCTATTCAAAAATTATGTTCACACACCATCGATTAAGCTATAATCCTGCCAATTTCACGACTGCCTACTCCAAGTCATGCTTTGTATCACAAAAAATATTGCAAACAATTACTTTTAAGCATTTTCTGGAAACTTTTCCAATATTCTATAACCACAGATAAAGCTTCTTGCTATTCTCTAAATGACAGACATCACCATTGTTAAGTTATACGAGATTATTTTGACGATTGTGAAAAGACTAATCGAAGATTACAGGAGATTACCGAGAAATTTTTTTATATCATTGCTTCTGGGGGGACAAGTCATGAAAATTCTTGTGGATTTATGAATGGAAATTGTTATGTTCCAGCATTTTTTTTGTTTAAATGACAGAAAAAATTTTGCTGCAGAATTTTTTTTTATAGAAAAATGGAAATCCCCTTTGGAGTTCATAAAATTCTTATTTAAGTCCTTATTCCTATTTTTATAACTTCCCAATGTCATCTTTGAGATGAGAATCTTATTGAACTGGCAGTGATTCTCGTCAGGTATGATAAAGTAAATTTCTGGATTATCAAGTCGCGATCGTTATTTTTTAAAATAGTATTTGGCCTTTGTTTTTCAAATATTTTTTGACCGTTATTTTTCAAACATTTCTTGACCATTTTTTTCAAATATTTTTTGGTCGTTATTTTTTGAAATATTCCTTGACCATTTTTTTCAAATATTTTTTGACCGTTATTTTTCAAATATTTTTTGATTGTTATTTTTCAAATATTTTTTGACCGTTATTTTTCAAATATTTCTTGACCGTTATTTTCGACCACATCTATAATAGTTTCTAATGCCAGAAGTATTTTCAAGTGATAACCCCAAAATTATTATTTCAAAAATTCTAAAAGTTGCCATATCAAAAGCTCGTTCCAAAATCTCCACTCAATTTCACAAGCTGACAGACAAATTTACCAGACCACATATCCACATTTATATTAGAATTTTCATTTTCATTGAAATT
This sequence comes from Chironomus tentans, assembly GCA_963573255.1. Taxonomy (NCBI): domain Eukaryota; kingdom Metazoa; phylum Arthropoda; class Insecta; order Diptera; family Chironomidae; genus Chironomus; species Chironomus tentans. The sequence continues at coordinate 14,828,825 of OY754303.1, forward strand.
TTTTCCTCTCCATCTCATTGGTAACTGTCTATGTGACTTGGCAAGGAAATATGAATTTGTTAGTATGTATATGACTATGCAGAAGTCATAAAGGAGCACAAAAGGGAAGAAAAATATGTTATTTTAAATTCTCGAGGGTAAATTTTCTTATGAATATGTTCATGCTGGACAGGAAAAATGGAGTGAAAAATCAAGAAAATGTTCATATTTTATCATCAATTTTTAATGAAGTAAAAGTTTATTCTGAATGGTATTTCTGATGCCAGTAAATAAGGAAGCAGAAAATCTCTTTTTACGTATCTATGGGAACTGCTTCTGTTACCGTCCAACTTTTAGATAAAGTCAGGATTTATGTGACATTTCAAAGAAAATTAACCTTTAGATCGGTGGTATGATGGCTTAGTGCTTTGATACTTAATTATTACGATACCGACACAGCAGTCTTGGGTTCGAGACTCGCCAGAGGGAAATATTTTTGCTTATGTACTGGATATAGACAGTCATTAAAAGAGTGGTTCAGATCCACAATCAGCTGTAGGAACCAGCGTATTCTTATGGACGTCTCCCTAACTGCATTTTTGGCACAGAAAATTCAGCAATGTCTCAATTTTGCCTGTATTTGAAGATTTCATAAAACACAAAATTTCTATCCCTAAATCCATATAAGTCTAAGCATATCCTTTCATTTTCCAGCAACCACTTTATGAGATCTGATCAAACAAGCTCATTTTCAAATTCAGACATTTTCCATTTCTATTTCCAATATCTCTACCAATATCATTAAGTATGATTACATAGGACGGTAGAAAATTTGATTTCAAAAAGCATTATCAGCATCAGTTCAATAATATCGAGCTCTTATTTGTCTCATGCTTCAAATAACATATACGACGAAACGGCAATTTGTATCAGAGTGGTCAATTTTGTAATTTGCTTGAATGTCACAATTTGGTATTTTATTACGAGACACTTCTGGTAGTCAAAGCAGAATGCTAATGCTGATGCTTCTATTTCTATGACATTTCTATCAGCAACAGAAAAAAAAATCATTAATGTTAACGCATTTCTAAACGAAAGTGAATGAATTTGAGGAGGAGATTCGGAATTGAATGAAACAGTACGCGATGGTATAGAATGATAAAGAAGGGTAGCATGTACTGCAAGTTGGAAAGTCTCTGTGGGTGGATGAGTTGGAGTTCATTAGGAAAATTAAACAAACATTTAATTAATTTGTGTTTTTAGTAAGTAGAGAAAGCTGAATAGTGAGAAAAGGTGATGATTGGTATGAATCAGCCGCGTAGCCAGACATTTTTTGAGGTGAGGATTTTAAATTTTTGTATTGGAAAATTTGGAGGAAGGGGGGGGGGGGGGATTTTAGGTTTCTTTCTCAAAAACCCTATCAGGACCTATCAAATTTGAGAATTTTTTGTTGAAAGGCGGGGATAAATCCTCTCATCTCTAAATCTAGGCGTGTAGAAGGGGGTAACCATGGGGATACCTCTCAAAATATAGGCGTATAGAGGGGGTAATCATGGGGGTCCAGACCTTCACTAACCTGGAAACAAATTCAAATCTCCGAAAACCCCCTTCGAGAGATAGGACACCCCTCGAAAAATTTCAAGATACACCCTTGTACCCCTCCTAAAACTTCTACATACCTGTCTATTATATTCCTTAAAAAAAGAATTCCCAATCCTACAAATTTCAAATAATTTCTATAATGTGGGCTTTGTGACAAGCTCCAGGCTCCATCACACTCTAAATGTAGAATGAAATTGTGGCAAAATCCACAAAAATTCTCCAAAAAAAATCTCACACAGCTTAATAATTTGAGTGTGCACAGCCAAAGATCTCCAATAAATATTACTTACAAATCATATTACATAGATTTAGACCCGACAAAGTGCTGAGTAAAGGTCACATCCTTTTCCAAATCCTCACCCAGAAAAAGGCACGTTTTTTTTGCAACATTGAAGTAGCTAAAAAGAAGAAAATTGGATGAGATTTTTTTTTTTGAAAAAGAAACAAAAAGATAACAAATGTTTGATGTTTTCCATGCGTCCGCTGTTGTATGCGACTGTATCTACTACGGCTCATTCATGAGATGGAATAAAAACCTTTTTTCCATCTTATTTCATGTAAACAACACTCAAAGGCAAAATCTTTTTTATTCAAAATAAGGATAAAAATGTATAAAAAATGTAAATGATGTATCCACCTTCTAGCCCATCCCCATAATTGAATAATGTAAATTCAGTAATGTTGAGAGTGATAAAAAAAGGGACGATGGCCATTGGTTTTTCTGGGATAAATATTCAAATTAATTGCCATTCCAAAAAGGCTTGTTCTCATCTCCAAACTTTTTTTTATACCTTCTCAGAAAAAAACTTCCAGAAAATGTGCTCAAAAAAGGCTCATTCATTCGAATAACTGTATCCAAAGATGAAAATGCGAGAAAAAAAAGGTGCAGAATGAAACTTTTCCGCATTCTTCAATTATTAATTTCATTTCTCTAGAAGCAAAATAGCCGTTATGGTTCACCATAAGCTTCCTGTTGAAAGTCAATTGCTACGTTCTCCCTTGCATTAATTTTTCAATACAGTTTGAAATTTTAATTTGACTTATGACTCGTGATTGTTATGGGCTTGTTGCATTTTGATATTGTGGGTTGTATTTGATTGTTTCTATGACGTATGAGTAGGTTGACCATCTGCTTGGTTTTTCAGAAGACTGTCTTCTATCCTTTTTTACCCAAAAAAAGAGCAACAGTGATCAAAGTTGATTTAATTCTCTGAAAATTATCTGGCTAGCTTATGTATGAGTTGAAACTAAAAACCAGCCTATGAACATGCTTACTGGGTAACAAAAGATGATTAGTGAGCATTTACTTGTTTTGAGGGTTTTTAGAATATAAATATTACAAATCTCCGGACCATGGGACTACCTGGAGTGCAATACCCTACTCTACCCCGTATTGGGGTACTCCTAACCTTCCTAGGGTACCCTAGGGTCGCCTATTGAGACATCACCTAAAGCTGGCTACCGTCTGTCAATTTACAATACCAAGTGCAATAAGTTGTACAATAATGATGAGAATTGAACCCTCATCCACCTTCAGTCACAAAAAGAAGAATATTTTTCATCTGCTGCCTAGCCACTCGGTCACAAAGACCTTCTTTTTGTATAGGCAGACTTGCCTATATATAGCTCTTTGCTACTTTATTGAAAAGGCTTCAACATATCCACAATTCATCTCAACCATTAATTTATATTCCAAAAAAGTAATTTTCAAAAGAAATCATTGAAAATGAGAAAGTTTTATTGTAAAATATGTACACAAAAAATGAGCATCAGAAATTGGATTCCATTGAACATAACCGCAATGAGTAGCTGTTGGCAAAAATATTAAAATAAGAAATAAAATTTGAACATTTATTGAATTCTTATTGAATCGAGCAGAAAAAGGAGAAAATTCAAGAGAAAACCTTATTAACAATGCAGAAGGCATAAACCACATAAACTGAAATTCTTAAAAAAGAACCAGCTCAAACCCCAATAACAGCATAACAATACATCTTTTTCTTTTTATTTTATTATATATTTTTCAATTAAATTTCCATAAATATGAAAAACAAGTCGAGGCAAATCTCTTTTTATAGCTTCAAGGGCTTTTTTTGTTGATGTGTTTTTCATTTTTGTTGTGTATTTTCCAACAGCAATAACAACTACGAACATTCACAAAAAAAAGTAAATTAAATTTTCTTCGAACCGTCCAAGAATGTTTGCTGTTTTATGTATGCACTCAACAATACATGGCATGTGTGCAAGGGTTGTGAATCAAAGGATCGACCGAAATTTTGGCCGATTTTTTTTTATTTCATAGAAAAAATATTTTTAAAATTATATTTCAAAAAAAATCTGTAAAAAATTTAACCGAAATATCGGTCATATAGAATCATACCCATATAGGTACAAGTAATATGTTGTTAAATTTTTTAATAAATTGTAGCCTCAACAATCAATTATACTCGTTGACAGTCCAATTAAAACTACAGAATTTTTTTGAATAAATTTTTCATAAAAGAAAAATTCAAATGCAGCTTTAGAAAACTCAAAATGTCAATTTAATTGCGACAGTTAATAGTTATTGATTCAATTCCATATCCAGCAATGATTTTAATTCTTACATCCATACCTTAGTTGACCACCAGTATTCACTTCAATCGGACTTAAAAATAAAGAAACTTAGAAAATGAAAAATCCTTTTAAGTTTGAGGACTTTTTTGAAGTTGACATAGTTTTTAACTGCTTTGGAATTTCACTGACTCAGAACAAGACCAATAGACATGGTCAAATTTTCCAGTGGGTATCGATTGCTGAGCTTTGCTTGATGCTTATCTCATTAAGTATCGACTTCGTACAAAATTTGACATCACAGCAACTGATCTACTCTATCGTCCAGTTCTGTATGATGGAAGTTGCTGCTCATGCTCTCATAACAGCCTACATATTATTTTATAAACATTTACCAGGACTAATTGATATCGTATTGACTTTAAAAGAGGATTTTCCGCAAGATTTACTGACTCAAAAAAAGCATAACATCGACAGGAAGTTGAAAGTTATTAACAGATTTGTTAATATTTGCATGATCATTTACTTCTCATGCATCGACTTCTTTGACATTAGACCATTATTTTGGAGGATTTATGATTCATTTATGTTACAAGAAGTAAGGTTGAAATTACCATTCGAAATGTATTGTCCATTCAACGTAGACAATATGTTTGTATACATCTTGATGTACTTGCTGCTAGTCTGGGCATCACATACCATTGTGATTGTAATGCTTTGCTATGACTTCTCATTCGTCAGTGTTTTGACTTGTTTGTGTATTCAGGTTGAAATTCTGTGTGATAAGATTCAAAGTATTAATCCACAAGATGTTAATTCAAAGGATGATTTAAAGTCGTGCATTGAAATGCACAAAAAGTTAATTGTGATGGTCGAAAAGACTGGTAAAGTTTTCTCGTTTGTGATGCTTCATAATATTTTGGCATCAACTGGAGTTATTTGCGTGTCAAGCTTCTTAGTTGTTGTGAGTATTATGAAGAATTAAATGAACTGCGGAAATATAAGCTTAACTTTTTTTAATTCTTTACAGCACGGAGCGGAGATTTCATTAATTTGGACATTCATGGAGATGCTTTTGACAGCATTGATTCAAATTTACATTCATTGTTATTATGGTGAAAAGTTGTTGGGGTAAGTTGTTTTAATTCTTTTAATTAAATGCAGGGATTATTCACAAATGACGTCTATTAAAAATTAAAAGTCAAAACCCTCTTCGGTGGAAATTATCCTCATTTTAATTCAATTTTTGCCGATGTGTGTAATTCAAGTTTGACAGACTGTTCGAAAGTCTAGGGGTATTAAAATACACAACACAAAAATTTTGAATTTCAAAAAGCCGTTGAATTTTTTTCACTAATTTTCTTAATATTAAGCATTTAGTTTTGTTATTGTTACAAATGATTAATTACATTAAATTTTCTTCGAAATTTCGTATAAAAACTGCTCTTTTCAAATTTTTTGGTTTTTCGACTTTTTGAAACTGACAGACAGACAAATAAGCAATTTTTGAAAGTTTATTAGGAAAATTTAACGGTCGCTTTTCTTGAATAACACACATCGGAATTTTTGCAAAAATTCTCCCCTTCCCCCTGCCCTCCTCAAAAAAATCAAACAAAACCACTTCACCCTGATAAAGAAGACAACTCACCAGCCCGTACAAAATTATTGATAGTAAAATTGAATAAGATAACCATTTTGTCTGCATCGTTGATTGCTATTCAGCCAGACTTTGCCTATTAGGGGTCGTTTGAATATTACGTAACGCTGAAAATGACAATTTTTGACTTACCCCTACCCCTACTCCCTATATGTAACAAATTTCGTTAAAAAAATCGGAATAATTCAATATGAAACGTAACAAACTTCTTCTTCCCCCTCAGCGTTACATCCCCTTACATACTGGACATCATTCATGAATAGCCCCAAAAATTTCCAAAAAATTAATATTTTTCTTAATTTTTTTTCCATAAAGATCGTCAATCAAAATTGCTGAAAGCTTGTACAGCCATCAGTGGTATGTTGGTGATGAAGAATACAAGAAACTCGTCCTTGTCATGATGGTTCAATCTCAGAGACCGCAAAAAATCAACGCTTTTGGATTTTTTGACGTCAACTTTGAAACTCTTTCTGATGTGAGTGAAAATTGTCTTCTTTTTTTGTGAAAAACTTTTTAATTTTCTTGATTGATGTTGAATTTTTATTTTTCATTTTCATAGATTTTAGCAAAGTCATACTCATACTTTTCGCTGCTTAAGAGCTTGTATTAAAATTGTAATATAAATAGTTTTAAAACTTTCACAGCTCTTTGAAATCAAGCTTAATGGATGGAAAAAAAATATTTTTTTAAAGAATTTCTTTCCACAATTGGGTTACACAAAAAAAAGAGAGTTGGGAAAACTTGAGAAAAGTTTTTCAATCTTCGCGTGTAAACCAAATGAGGTAAGAAATTCTTTTATGACACGGCACGGGTAAAATATTTTTCCTCACTTTAAAATTAGTTTTAAAATATTTGTGATATGTAGGACCAAATTGACTAGTTTTACAGTCTATTAGTGGCATTATTACTGGTTTAATTAAGTCGTAATTTAGAGGATATAGAAATGTTTAATTTTAAGGACAATTGTTTTTGATAATAAGCATTTTTGGCTGCTAGACAGCTATTAAGGCACCTACATGCAGGGTTCTGTCATCTACAGTTGTTGACAGTGGTGTACATAGACCTAACCAGGGGCGTAGCCAGGATTTTTGAAGTGGGGGTTCCCAATTTTTTATTTTTACAAAAATCACTTTAATATAAACTTTGTTAGAAATTTTAGTATTTCTTTAGACATTACGATTGATTTTGCGAGTAATCTTCAAAATTTTTTGTAAAAAAATTAATTTTTCGATTTTAAATATTAAAATTTTTTAAAAATTTGTATTGAATTTTGATTACGAAGGAGGGGTGCACCTAAGGACCATCCCCTGCACCTAGTCCTACTTTCTACCCCGTATACTGGTAAAACCAGTCCTTTGTCAATTCTGAACCTGATTTTATAAGCATTGAAAAATTCTCAAGAACTTTTACATCCATTTTTAATGAAAATTCTTATTTTCCCACCGCAATTTTCTTATTGATTTCAGTAACAATTTCAATGACAATGGAATGTATAATTATTATCGTGAGTAACCATAAGTAAGGCAATTAAGATTTCATGACAATTTTCATTAAAATGAGCATTTATAAGCCATTAAGCAATAGATAATTACACAATAAGCTGTCAATTGTTTTGATGTAATTAAATATTTAAAGTTTCAATAAATAATTTCATGTCTTGCTGGATTTTGACGTTAAAACGGCTTGAAAAGTTTCAAGTTTTCCACGAAAGTAATTAAAATTTAAAAAAAATTTCAATAAAAAATTGTGAATTTCTTTTTTTTCCAGAAAAATGCTTCAAAACTTTAAATAAAAGCACAACAATGTAATAACCATAACAAGAGCACTTCATTTTCACCTTATCGAATACAAAGCACCACAATTTTGCTTGTGGCTTCATCCAACAAAACCAGTGATTGAATTGCTTTAATTAAAAAGTTTTATTTACAGAATTGTTTGTGGAAGCATTGACTTGTTTACATTGTTTCTTTGGTATGAATTCTCATCGTTCAATTCTGTTAAATTTTCACTTTTTATTGTAAAGATTGAAATTGCCTTGATATAGAGTTTGTGACAAGTTAGCCATCAGAACTAATTGAATTTCTTTTTGTATCATGGAAATTGAAAGGTGTTGTGGCTTTTGATTGAAACAAGGACAATGTTTGGGTTTCCTTCATTTTTACAATGAATGGAAGCAGTGGTATATCCAGAAGTTTTGAAGGGGTTGGAAATTTACAAATAGTTCATTAATTAGGCACTCTTTTGAAGCACAGTGGCCACTGTTCAAATTAATACATTTTTTCCCAATGGATGACAACAGTTCTTATTAACCGTTATTTTTTAGAAATTCAAAACTGTTTCGAAAATATTTCGAAGTGTTAAAATTTTCAAATTTTCAAAAACCGTTAAATTTACTTATGAAAATTTGTAACGGTCATATTTTTTTTTTGAAAAAAAATAGCATCTTTGAAGTTTTGATTTCGAAGAATAAGAACTACTGTTGTCATCCATTGGATTTTTTCCTGACTTTTTTTGATGCATAGATTTCTGTTGACTCTAATCCACCGTGCATCCGGAATATTTCATAAAATTGGTGAAATTTTACAGATTCCAAAAATAAAAATTTTTTACCATGATATAATTGAGTCTCAGCTATCACAAGAAACGACCCAGATAAAAATCACACCAACAATAAAAAGAATCTTGTTGAATATTCAATGTTGCCAAAAAAATCAGAATTATCAAAAGAAATAAATTTTTTTATATATTTTCACAGCGCGCAAATAAAAAATTCATTCCCTTCATTTCTGTAGAAATTGCTTTTTGATGTTGAAAAATATCTCATTTGTAGAACATAAACTGTTTACCTTCAGGCACATAAGAAGAAAAAAAGTATAAATTCAGTAATGTAATGTGATTCAAAAGTAAAAAATAATGGAAATGAAGAAAAAAGGAAAGGAAAAGAAGTGGCAAGAAAAAAGAATATTATGCTGTATAAACAATGATACATTGCTGTGTTCGTCCTGGAATACATAAAAATAAAGAGAGCAAAAAACATACAAAAAGTAAAGGAAGAAGATTTTTTGTTCAGTAGCAATAATATATGAGTCATTTCCGTGAAACAATCATTTTGGCGAAAATATCGTACCGAAATGTACCGTGCACATGAAACAGAACAGAAATCATCTCGTAAATTATTACTGCTTAAGTAGAAAATGTTGAATTGAATTGGTTTGTGGATGGGATTGAATCAGACGCATTTTAATGATTATTGAGAAGAATAGGGATATTTAGACTATGAGGATAATTAGGAGATAGTGACATGGCTTTGGTATCGAGCATATTGATTAAAGTGACTTGTTGAATCAAATCAACATAATTTTTAGAATGATCATTAATGATCAAAGTAATCATTGAGATTCTTTGAAGTTATTGTTGAATAATTGTTAATTATTGAGAGCTTATTCTCTAAAGAAATTGTCATTTGAAATACAGTCCACTATTGAAGTTGTTTGTTATTGTTATTGTATTTTTCATGACTTAAAATGAAGGGCCTTGAGACTATAAGTAAAGATTCATCTATAAAGCGACCAAAGATACTGTTAAGCATAAAAAAAGCTTAAGTTGAGATTTTTTGAACTTCTTGACATCTCCTGATAGTTTAATGGTAACTCTTGCTGACGACAATCAATCTTTTGAATGGTTCTGAAAAATGAGATGGCTGACGTTCAGGAAATAATTCACAATTAAATTAAATCCTTTATTTGCTTCCACAATTTTGGTGGGTTTGTGGAATTATTTTCTGAAACATATCCAAAATACGTTATTAAATAAAGATTCAGTATCAGATCCTTCAGAGTACTTACTGAGACGTCTTGATCCACCGAAGATTGACGTAGAAAAGAACAAATTAATGAAATATTTGACTATTTTAATGATTAAGGGGTTAAAAGCTATGAAATTACCGTACGCAGGGGAATCAGCTATGAATTTTCTTCGATTTGAATTTAAATCTCAAACGACCGTTATATAACTGTCGTTTTAATAAATGAAAGTAACAAAATGCAAGATCGTGGGTTCAATTCCTGACAAACTGATTAGAATATTACTTTTATGTGCTGAATATTTAAAATAAATACTTAAACTTCAGTAATCATTTCATATCCATAAGTCATTCCTATTTCCCATTACTACAAATATCCTCAAACATCAAACTTAGCTCATCTACCAAAGAAAACCCTTCAAAATTAAACAACCTTTAAAAATACTGCCCGAAAATTCAATTCCAAAAGTTACGTGCTAAAATTGCCTTTTTCAAAAAATCTTGTTCCTTCCCATTCGCATTTCTCAACAAACAAAAACAACAGCATGAAAACTCGGAGCATTTTTCCAAGAACAATAAGCAAAGTAAACATCAGAGACTTTAATACCTTCAGGCAATATGTGAGCAATCAAACAGCCCTCTATTGATGTAAAATTACGCGGTAGTTCAAGTTACAAATCATGCTATAAAATTTTCATCATCAACAAATGAACATTTTGAGGAAATAAGCAATAAAGTATGCAATTATCCAGTCATTCTGACAAAATGTTGCCAATAGGATATTTTTTTCATTACAGGAAATGCTTGAAAAAACACTAAATTTATATGAGCATACAGAAATTGTGATGCGGATGCGATTTATTGCTCTACAAAACTTTTTTTTTCCATCTCCTTTATGCCCCTCATGAAGTGGCCTTTATATCGTCATAAAAGCAACGTGAAACACGAAAAAATACAAATCACAAAAAAGCACAACTGGCATGAATGCATTTTTTTCACACGGCAGTTATTGCTCTCTTTGGAATTCCTCCTCAAACGATACACAGCACAAAAGAAAAAAATAAACTTCACTTTCAATTTTTGCTCTAAATTGGGTTTAAAAAACATTTCTTTAAGGCAAGGAAGGCAGGGAATGAAATTGAAAAGAGATGAAATCGTTGCAGCAAGCAAAAGCACCGTTTCCATCATAAGCATTCAAATCAAGAAGAAAATGGATGTGACGTTTGAGTAAAAAGAAGATGATGGTTTTGATGATTGATATTCAGCATAAAAAGTTTTTTTATGTAGGAAAAAGCTAAGCCACAAAGCTTTCTTTGTGAGACTTTTGAGGATTGAGTAGGAGCGTTGAGTGATTGTCGGTCTGTTTGTTGATGTGCTGTATGGAGAATAGAATCAAGAGGAAGACCATTCAGTTGTAAGTTGTGACCGCACCTTTGGAAATGACCGTTGTATCCGTTTTGAAATATGTCCGGGCGGCTGAGTTGTTTTCCGTCTGGTGGACAATATACTTAGAAACAAGCAGCCACCGCTGGGAAAAGGCAGCCACTTACCTGTCAAGTGGTCAATAACTTAGCTGTCATTTATCGAGCAGCCGCTTAGTTCTAATTATACTACCAGTGTGTGGACATCATTTAAAATTGTCCCGATCAGATGCAAACTTGAACAATTAGTCAGAACACTCTTATTATATGACGGCTGTCAAATAATTTGATAAATTAACGGTATTTTGGAATTTAAAATTTAACGTACTTTTTAAATTTGAATATTTTTATCTCCTTCTGACTTCTTACGGAAGGAACAAGTTCAGTTCAACAAGTTCTACTTTTTGTAGATCAAAAATATTCAAATTTGAAAAGTACGTTAATTTTTAAATTCCAAAATACCGTTAACTTTCAATTCAATCTGCTCGGGTTAATCACTATCTTTGTAAATTTGTGTCTACTTTTCAATGAAAACTATTTAAATTTCAATTTTTAGGCACCAAACTGATATTACAATGAATTTTGACATTTCTAATTCTGAGTAAAAATGCATACCTTAGTTTGCATCATGACAACCCCCAGAGAAATAACTTTATTCTATTAATTAGAAAAATTCTCGAAGATGTTCATCAACATGCGCACGTGACAAACCACACACATGATAAATTGACCTTTCCAATCATAAGAAATGCGTCTTAATTATTCATTATCATTTATCACTTCCATTGGTGTCTTTCTATACATCACATGTTTGTGATGAATAGCACTAAGTAAGAATGATTGAAAAACGACACAAAAGAGGCGACAGGGATAGAAAGAAGAGAATATTTTTCACTCGTGCATGAGGAAATTGAAATATGTTTGAGAAACTATACAGACATAAAGCATATATATATAGATATTTTATTATTCAGATAAAGTTTTCGATTTCCTCGCACAGCATGTTTATATACTTTTTTTTTATAGAATTGATGCTGAGTTTGGCATAATAATCGAAGCATCATGAAGCATATTTCATAATGATTTCTTTAACCATCTTTGCCATAATGTCAAAAAATCTCTTGGGAAGTATTTTCTTATATTCTGTTTTTTTTTGCCTTCATTCAACGCCTCAAGGGTTATCACATACTTTTATGACATTCTCTTTATGTGAAAATAATGTCATTTTGGGACAATTTGTCTATTAGTTTTGAAGGTTCTTAGAATATTAACTCGGAGATGATGGTTGACATAAATGATGTAGAAAGAAAAATGTGGTTTATTTTTACGAAAAGCTAAGAATGATGAGTTGGTGCCTGGGAGATGCTGGAAATTTGCATGGGGTTGTTTGGATATTACGTAACACTTAAACTTGTCGCTTTAGACTACACTCCGTAGCAAAGTTAGTGTCCAATGAAGTTCGATATCACTTCTAAAGCGGGATGTAGTTTTTAGGGGAGTCTGACGCTGTGTGAAAAACAAAACTTTTTCTACAAAAATTTAGTGACGTCATTTATGAAAGTAGACAATTAATTGTGATATTTAGAGGAGAAGGGTATTTAAAACTGTCAGGCACTGGGGTAAGAGCAAAATTTCAAAAAACTCTAGCAAATTGAAGAAAATTTCAGTCAAAGGTGATGTTTTAACATTCAAATCACCCCCTGGATATTCCCTTGGGCGTAGTCAGAAATTTTTCGAGAGGAAGGAGTTATTTTTTCTGTTTGAATTTCAAAAAACCGTTAAAATTTAAATTTTTTCTGACAGTTAAATTTTTTTTAAATTTAAATTTTTTCTGACAGTTTAAATTTTTTAGAACATTTTTCGAATTTTTTTGGCTTATTTCGACTATGTTAACTTTTTTCGACACTGAAATGTCTAAAGTAAGGAACAAAATTTTCTGTAGATGGGTTTTGATCCCTGCCTTCATGGATACTCTGGTTGGTGTGTACCGGTTTCACAGACCACCTTTTGTAAAAAAACAGATGGTCGGTAATCCTAATTTTTGGATGAACATCATTTGTGAATTATCCCTTAAAGTCGTTAAAGTGTGTGTGTCTAAACTTAATTTCCCATAATTTTAGAGAAGTGACCGTATAACTGACAACTTCAACCATTTATCATTTTACAAAAAATGTCATCTATTAAAAAATTCATCACCTTTTGTGATTCCGTATCCAGTTCTACATCCTTTAATCAACATTACTCACAAAAGCCTTCCTTTATTTAGAAATTCATTTCATTCCGTCCATTTTACACAAAACTTCTCAAACAATTACTAATTAGTGTGATGAAAATCCTGTCCATAGCCATCAGCACTTCTTGTCGACTTTTTTACTTGTTCATCCTCCTCGCCCACTCAATATATGCTATAGACCACATCTCATCAAAATAAAGCAAGAGACAAAAAAAGTAGAATGAAATTGGACAGAGTTGAGTCAGTTGTCAAGCACAAGAAGATTATTATAATAAAGAAAAATGAACGAAAGGGCACGAATTGAGTGTGAGGAAGAACCAGTAAAAAAAATCGATAAAATGATTCATTGTTTGCCGTTCACTTGAGTCTTGATGGTTAAAGCTGACAATTTTCTTCCATATAATATTTTTTACGACAAAACCGACTGTAATGATTGTCAATTTAATATAACTGCTGGTTTTCTGCCTCTCATTATAAATGGCAAGAGAATCTCTCTTTTTCTAAGATGTGCTGCATGTTGAGCTTTCAAGCTAGCTCTTTTTCTGCATTACGAAGGCTGAGTGAGGGGAAAATAAAAAAAATTATCCATCCAATTATTTCCATAGATCGTAAAAAACGGAGAAAGACATGATTTTTTGGGCGACACAATGTGGCATCTTGCAATATTGTCATCGGTTATTTGAGAGCTTTTCTTGTTACTGCTTTTTATTATTGTAGTTTTTCTCATCATTTTATTTGACAATTGTGTCTTATTTTTTATAGTCGTTTTTCTGTTATTACTGGATGTGTTTGGATGGATACTCGATGGCGAGGGTTAATGCAATTTGTCGATTTTTGTGGATAATTTGAGCAACATTCAAATCTTTCAACCGTATTGGTGTTCGGAGCTTATAATGATAGGATTTGGTTTTACCGGTAAATTTCAAAATTTTGACCGTTATTTTTCAAATATTTCTTGATTGTTATTTTTCAAATATATTTTGACCGTTATTTTTCAAATATTTTTTGGCAGTTATTTTTCAAATTTTTTTTGACCGTTAGTTTTCAAATATATCTACTAGCTATGAACTCTATTTCCAGTCCCTAAAGTTCAAAAATGAACAAGTTGCCCTACGATTCTCACATTCAGGAACACTGAGTCGCCATTGCAATTTTCAACCTTGAAACCTGAGAGAATCCCTAACCCATCAAGATGTCGGAAGAAAGGAAGGATGAAAATTACATTTCAATTCCATTATGTTTACCATCGATGAAGCGAAGGTGCTCTATGAATTGCAATTTAGATTTTTCTTTCTTGTTACTACTTCCTTCTTCTCTCTCACTCGTCCTCAATTTTCTATTCCTTTTATTATTTCGACAAGACAAGTCAAGTCGAGTTAGGACAGAACAAATTCAGTGTAATAAAAACATTCCGCCTTTTTTATCTGAATCTACATACAGTGGAGAGCATCAGCAACACAAAAAAATAAAGCTTTCTATTATTTGCTAACTGGAATGTGCACATACATGACGACGGTCCATTATGAAAATTGGAATAAATTGCTATGCATCAGATGGTGTACATTATATATACATATTTTGTATTCTATGCTCTCTCCCATTTTCTTCATTTATCCTCATGTCATTTTATATTTCTAAATGTACCGTAGCATAGCTTTTGTATGTATGACTGAAAGCAAATTTTCAGAGATTTAGAAATGCAAGTTTAGGTTAAAATAAATTTAAATTAAGAGTGAAAAAACGAGTAAGGGGTGGGAAGTCTTGGATAATTTGACATGATTGGGTTGTAAAGTTGCTGATTGCTGTTCAGATCCAGTAGTTTTGATGAAGTTTCTCTACAGAGCATTTGCTTAGTTCTAGGAATGCTCCCCATCTATGTGCTATAAGAATCTGTCAACATCAGTGTGTGTAATTCGAAACTCACAACTCAGAAAATTTGAATTTCAAAAAACCGTTGAATTTTTTACTAATTTTCTCAATGTTTACACAAAGCATTTAGCTTAATTATTGTTTCAAATGATTTGTTTCACAAAATTTTCATTGAAATTTCATATAAAAATTGCTTTTTTTTTAAGTTTTTTGTTTTTTTCGAAATTGGGGTTTTTGAACTTCGAATTTTGGAAGACAGGCAGACAAATAAGCAATTTTCATAATATTGAGGATGTACGGATTCTTTTGGACCCCTTCCTGGCTACGCCCCTAATCCGAAAACCCCTTTAGAGTCATATTAATTCAAATTTTAGCTCTAAAATCAGTCAATTCTCTCAAAAGAGTCTGAATGCTCAATTAAAGATCAAAGCAAGTTTAATTTGATTGCAAAAATTTCTCGGAAGACTTGAACAGCACTCTACTTTATGACCTGAAATTATCAGGAATTTTCAAATTTCAAAGAACACTTTAAAACTATGAAAATCTCATAAGTTTTCACTCCTCAACCGAATAGCTACAGATAAGATGTAGATAGAAAAATTCTGACATTTGCCATTTTCGTTCCATTTCTCGACTAACTCTACATATCTTTCTCTCTCATATGAAAGGAAATGTGAATGTGCTGTACGGAATGTGACAGTATATTAAACGTGTTCGTACTGTCGAGAACGTATATAATAGAATAAATATGAAGTGAAAGGACAATTGGGAATTGAGGGTACAAATGCGCTTACTTTATGCCTCAATTGCAAGTAAATTGTTCATATCTCGTATGTGTTGTGTATTCTACGTTGTGAAAATATTTTCATGTGCTTAATTTTGCATAAAGTAAACGTGCTGGTGCAGGAAGTATGGCAGACTGGGGAGAATGGAAGAGTATTTGTTTTATTATTTGCAAATTGAAAGCTTTAAAAGCTCCGAAGATTCTTTGTTTGATTTTTGCTTCTTTGTTTTGCAGAACTACAGTTTTCTGTAGATATTATGCAGGAATGTTATGTATTTGTAGATAAGATGAAGGAATTAAATGCAGAAAATCTATATAAACTTAATTAATTTGAAGATATGAAAATTTTGGCGCCAAATATTTGTTTTGATGGGGAAATTTAACATTTTTCTAATCTTAATATTAGATTATAGATTTTTAAACTTATTTTACCATTTTCTTGCTACTTTTATCTATAAATTTCTTTACTTTCTATGGTTTAAGCTGCAATTGTAACCCAGAAATCACGAAAATCAATTTCGAAGTGAAGAAAATTTATTAAGCCACGTGGAATGAAAAATTCAAATTTTTAAAAACCGTTACAAAGATTTTTTCTCTAAATTTTATAAATTTTACTCAAAATTGTAAAATAAAGTACAAAAATCACTAAAAAAGTTTACAGCACGAATGATTTCCCAATTTGCTATCTTCACATCATTGAAGCATCTCCATTGTACAGCTCGTCACTATATTTTTCAATTTATTTTATCTCTCACAAGTGTCTCAAGAGAATAAGACGATTTTCTCATTTACTACAAAAAAAATATATTTATGTATGTTCCTAAAGACAGCAAGCACCAGAAATTGCAGCAAATGCTTCACTTCCTCATCCTACAAAGCACATTCTTTTAGTTGTGTTGTCTTCACAATGCAATTCTTTCGCTCCTAAATGGAAGCAATTCATCAAGCAATTTGTTGATAATTGGAGCTTCAAATTTCTCATTTTTCACTTCCAACAATGCGCTGCCGAGTACAACAACAGCAACTGTTTTAAAATTCTGTAGTGTTGCAGCAGACGGGAAACTATGAGTAGAGAAATTGTTTTCAATTCATTGCGGAACATTATCATAATGAAATTGCATTATCATTCATTCATTCATTCCAGGTAATTTAATTGCAAATTTTTTTTATTCATTTTATTATTTTCTGTTTTAAAAAATGAATATTTTTTTAGATGACAAAATTAAAGTGAAAATGTTTAAAAGATTATTGCGGTAGATTTGGTAAATGTTCTCTCTCGTTTGATGAATTTTATGGAGGGCTTAATAGCGTCTGATTACCATATTAATGCATTATGTTGTAAATTGGACTCGGATGGGTAATTTGTGAAATTTAAAAATAAAAATTTTTATCGACAAAAGCCCATTGATGGTTGAAATTGTTGAGAATCAAAAAAAGTAATGCAGCATAAATCAGATATGAATATTTTTTTGAGAGTTACTCGAATGTGAATTATTGAAGCTTGAATGCATTACCTTGATTTTTGCATGATCAGTTACTTCTTATTATAGTGGAATATTTTCGATAATTAATTCTAAAATGTTACGAAACCTTGGGGTACCCCTAAGTCAGGGGTGTATCCAGTGGGGTTAAACCAATCTCCCATCACACCATTCCCGAATAATTTGTATAATTTAATAATCCAATGATTATCTTGAAACATATTCCTAAAAATTCCTAAATTATTATATTGAAAAAATTCAAAAAAATTTGCTAGACCCCATCGGACCCCTTTGTCTTTTTGGTACCCACCCTTATGAAAATGTACGCAAAAAATTTAAAAAAATTACAACCAAGAAGTCATGTTACAAAATATTCTTAACGAGCACCCATCTCTAGTTCATAATAAAATTTAATAAATTTTTTTTGCTATTTTTATGCACACAATTCTACTTTTTCCTCTCAAATTCATATTTTCATTGTTAAATTATTCAAAAGTACTTTGAGCTGTTTAAATAATCATAAAAATGATGATGATAATGATGATGGTTGAATATTTGGGAATAATTTTGAATTGTTATTAAATAATTATCATAATTATGCTTCAACATCTACGATTCATTTGGGAAAATAATTAAAAACTATATTTTATGTGAATGTTTTTGTTGGAAAATATAAACTTTTTGGTACATCATTTGTGAGCTTAAATCTCTAGCAGTGGCGTAGACAGGGGGAGGCTGTGTGATTGGGTAATTTTGCACCCCTAAACTTAACTCCTAACAAAATTTCTGGTTACACCCCTGCATCTGTAGTATCCATGTCATAATCCATTATGTAATCAACAGCAAAAAGCGTTTCATTCCTCAAATAAATCCCAATTCATTTTTTAATTTCAATTGAAATAAAAAAAAATCCAGAAAAACCTGCGAGAAAATGAAAAAAATGAGAAGCAATAAAAAATCAATTGAAATGATAAGAGCATGGAAAAAAATTTTCATCACGATTGCATTTCGGTTATTAAACAATATTGCAAGCACAGAATGCACTGAGAATAAAAATTTAATTTAAATAATTTTATTTTATGTGAATGAAATTCAATAAGCGAATGACATTTATTGTACATTAATTGTTGCATGAAAATGAACATTCTGTTGCTTTCACATGCTAAAATAATGACTTTAATTGGGCACTCAAAAAGACATTAATGGAAGGTACAAATGTTACAGTTTTTTTATTGAAAAGCAGGCGCGAGAAATGAGTTGGAAATTTATATTTTAATAATGGTAGAATGTTCTATAGCCCAGGGACATAGGCATAAATTTTGGGGGTTTTAGGACTTTATTCTCGAAGAACCTTAATAAATTGAAGAAAATTTTCTGTCGATGGGGTTGTGGGGGTCACCTGGATATGACCCTTTCATGGCTTTTTTCTATAACATTACATTCCCTCATTATCGCCTTCCATTGCTTCGGTAAAATACAGAAAGAAGGATTGACAGACGGACGTATAGACAAGCAGGCAAACGGCCGAACATGTTGATTAAAAATGCGCATAAAAAGCGGAAGTAACACACCATAAAGTGTATCTATAAATATCCATACTAAATTAATGAGTTTCAATTAAACTGTTTCTATAAATTTCCACGACTACCCTCAATTTCATTCAATTTATGAACATAACAGGTTACAACGTTTTTCAGCTGTAAGTCCATACACTAAAATTGTCTATAAGATGAGCAGGTAGCGATGAAAATAAACATTATTAACATAATTAATTTAAAAAAATTTCATTACATTGCAGCGAGTACAGCGGACGGTTGAGGAAAGGAACAACAACATCGTAGCTATGGAAACGTGAGGTTTTATCAATAATGAAACCAACAACAACATAGCATATTTGTTGTCAAATGGACTGTATGGCTTGTGCTGTGTAATTGCCTTGAAAATATATTTCCTGTTTGAGAGTGAAAATTATGAAATTTATTATCAATGAACAGGAGTAAGGATGATGCAAAAGTGGAGCTTCCACCAGTGAAGACAAATGAGGCTAATTTGGAGGAATTAAATAAGAAAATTGTCGAAATTAAAAGGAAAATTGTCCTTTCAGGTGAGTCGCAATATATTCATTAAGTACGCGACAAGCATAACATCAAAGCTTACAATTTATTCTGCTCATTTTCATGCCAATGACATTAATCAAATGTTCCATTTTTTATTTCAAGAGGGTCAGAAGAAGGCAAATGTCGAGGAGTGGGTAAGTTTATTTTTTTTAAATTGACAAATATCTTGAGGGAAACATAAAGGTGTCCATCAATGTCTAAGAAGTTTGTTAGATTTTTCTTCAATTTTCGCTATAGAACTTTGATTAAAAAAAGATCCAGTGGGATTTTTATTTTGTGTGTTGTAAACTTTTTTAGACAGTTTTACTGTTTACTTTTGAATTAGGGATTCCAGTGAGTTCGAAAAATTTAAATGTTCCTGCACTTTTATTCGAATGATCTTCGAAATTTTTTCGAAAATGAAAATTGAAATTATTTTTGATAAAATCCTAATTTTTAAGCTTAATTACTGTGTCTATATAATCTTAAGCACTTACTTTAAGTTTAATAAAGCTAAATTATTACTTCCAACAACTATGAAGCTTCAAATTACGAAACTTTTCACAAATCTTCATTTTTTTAACAAAAATGTAAACAAAAATGTTTGTTTATAAAGACAAATAGCAGATGGATATTAATTTGACAAGAATTTGTTATGTTTTAATGAATGAAATGTAAATGAAGTGATAAATTAACTTTTTGAAACGAATATTGCAATTTTATAACGTATAAATTCTATTTGAAAATTTGATTTTCGAAAATAAGATCCGTAATATCGAAAATAATATTTTATTCGAACTCATTCATACCAAGACTTTTAGACACAACTTATAAGACTACTAAAACTATCAACTTTCTGTCACATATCACAAAATAATAGTCGAAAACGGAAGTTATGATTAACACCACATTTATATTTCCCATAAAAAGCCGTTCTTTTGAACATTCAACTTCATACACCTCTTCTGCTCCCTTCAATCAATTTCATTGATAGCTATTATGATTTTCGATTTTCTTTCCTTAACCTTTCATCAAAACATTGAACCTCATAACAATCTGTATAATGAAACATTTCCCATACCACAGTTTCATTCATCTGTCTATTTTTAACTTCCATTCATTTTTATTCTCATACATTCTCATACTTTTGTAGGAAGCAGATAAAAAACAACTAACCGAGAAGATTAATGAACTGAAGAAAGAAATAAAAAGTCTAACGGCAAAAATAAAATTTCTCCATAATCCATCGAAGAAGAATCAAAAGTTAGTCCAACAGGACTCGTCAATTCAACAGCAAAAAAAGGTACCGTTGCCAAAGGGAGCAGACAATTACGAGGATGGAGTGGACATTTTAGACTTGCAAATTATTGACTTGAAAAAACAAAATGATTTATTTCACGCGAAAATACAGAAAAAGCAGGATGATTTGGATAAGCTTAACGCAGAATATCAAAAGTTAGTAACGTTTAAAAGTGAAAAAACATCACAAGCAAAAACAGATAGACCGCCTGAAACGCAAGAAGAGGATCAAAACAGGAAGGTAAATTTTTTTTGTTCGCTCTCGCTTATATCTCCAGTGGCCTGTTTTATTTCACATGCGTTTGATATTTTTTATTTGCATTTACTGCCAAGTACGAATTGGATAGTTGTTTATGACTTTTAATTTTGCGAGCCATGGTTACTCATACATGAGAGATATGAGCAATTTAAGTTGGCGTGATTAGATGTGGGTTAAATTTGGATAGAGCGCACTTGTTTTTTGTGTTTCGGTAAAGGAGACACATCATGTGACAAAAACTTCCAAACTTCACCCAACGAACTGAGTTTCGTGACTAGATCGGTGAAATGAACAATTAAACCTGAGATAGGATCGAACCTAGGGCTTGGTTTCTTTCCTAATGGTAGGGTAGGTGGGTTACTATAGGGGTACCGTAACATAACTACATCTAGGGTACCTTATCCCTAGGGTAAACCTAGGGTAGTAGAGGTGGTATACCCTTGTTAACCCTAAAAACAGCCCCATACTCAAAGAAATAATCTAAAAACGCTTTGTCATTTTGTACGAGAAAGTCTAAAAACACTTTTTGAATTTTATTTTTAATAAAAAATTTTAGAATCTAAAAACGTTTTTTTAAAAATAATTATTTTTAGAATAAATTGCTCGGAGTGAGATTCGAACCTATGACCTTTGGGTTAATACTCCAGTGCTCTAACAACTACTCCACCGAACCATGTAAAAACACATGGCAATTTTTCAATATATATGAAAAAAAATTAAAAATCAGTTTTTTAAATTTTAAAAACAAAATTTTAGATTTAAAAAATAATTTTTAGAATGATTTTCAAAAACAGAAGAATTATTTTTATGAGTGCAGCATTAAAGCATATAGGGTCAACGCTCCACCACTTTGGTTGACTTTTTTAAGTGATACCCAATCCTGACAAACAGACAAAACAAAATCATTCCAATTTCCACATCTCTTGCCAAAAAATTTACCAAAAAATGTATTTCAAGCTCATGTTAGACTGAATAATAATTCAAATTATGGATTAAAATAATATTTTTCATGTAAATTTATTCTACATGTACGAATTCTGGGGGCAACGAATTATACATATTCACATGTTGTTTCGTATTATTTTCATATTCAGCTTATAACTCGCTTAGAGAATGAGACTCACAAAATGGAAGTTCAGTGGAGTGAAGCGGAACACATTCGTAAAAAATACCGAGCAATCAAAAATTCACTGATGATGGATTCGGAGAAATTTGAAAGCACATTGCTGAAAATGGAAACATCAATGAAGGAGCAACAACAGGAGATAAATAGATTGCAGGATGTATATCAGGAAGCATTAACAATGCGTGACTCCACAAAGTCGGTGTTGACAAAGCAAGAGCAAACAACAGTTGCATCGAACAAGACTCGTTTACGACAAGCAGAAGAATTTCGTCGTCAAGTTGAGGAAAGAAAAGCAGAATTGGAGCGATTGGAAAGAAAAATATTTGCTGCTGTTCCGGGACCGGGGAAAAACATCATACATCAAGAGAGTGGTGCAAGTAGCGGAAAGATGGATGAGGAAGATGCAGCAATACGTGAGAGCAAGGCATTCATGGAAGCTTGTTTGAAACGTATAATGGGAATTACTGGAGTTACAGTTGCAAATGAACTCGTCGACAGATTTTTAGCACAACGTGAAGCTAGTGCACGATTAACCTATTTGAGAAATGTCACGGAGCATGAAAAGAAACGTTTGGAATCGCAACGAGAGCAATTGAGTCTGCAGCTTGATGTATTCAAATTTAGTGATAATCGTGAGAGTGAAGTGTAAGTATGGATATGATTAGTGTTGCTATAGTTATGACTTTTTGTCTGTTGTATGCATTTTAACATAAAGCTTCATTTAACCTTCGGAATTGCCATAATTTCATGTAATTCTACGTCTAATAAACAAAGTAATGGTAGTATCATCTGGTGCCGGTTGCTTGGTATAGCCTAGAGTATACCTTTGGCTAGTCCTAGGAGGGTAGGTATACTCTAGACTATACCACTAGGGTAACCCCTAATTTCAGACAACTTAATCTATGTAAATTAGTCCAATGTCTGATCTCACAGTGACTACATTTTCTATGTCACTCAATTCCTTGTTTAACAAGTTGAATTTCTTTTTAGAAACTTTCTGAATAATTCATTCAAATATTTCCTAGAAATCCATTACAAAAATCAATTTATAAACCTTACAACCAATCTACATCGAATTACCGAAAAGACTTCCGAGAATTTATCTTCTTACTAAACGTACAACTTTCTCTAGTCGTAAAATATTCTTCCTTGAACTTACTTTTGTATTTTTCTTTCTGAACCCATTCTCGACAACTACAACAACAGCAATCAAGAAGAACTGGAAAGAGTGAAGAAGGATATTGATGAGGAGAAGACAAGAAAACAGAGTTTGGATGTGGAAGCTGAACGAACAATGATTGTTTTGCAATCGATTAAAGAGGCACTTGTCGAAATGTTATTAAAGCTTCAAGAGCTCGACGAGATGACAGCCGAGATACAGATGAGGAGAAAATTAGCTAAACCTCTTGGCTTTCCGTTGCCTGATCTCGTCACTGGAAATATTACAACAGAACAAATTGTAAAAATGCTAGAAGAGAAAGTAAAAGTGGGTATGATTGCTTCCGGTCAATTGACTGAAGGTGTAGATACGACACTGTCTGAAGAGGAGGAAATTGAGGAACCCAAACCGGCAATTATGGACAGATTAATGGGCTTGAGAGAGGATGAGGATGCTGATGATGTTAAAATCATACCAAAATCACCGTCAGTCCTCAGTTTTGGCATTGATGAGAAGCCAGCCGCATATCCACAAGTATATTCAAGTTTGATAGCTGGCAGAAGCACAGGATTAGTCAGCTCAGCATCACCAGGTGCCGGAGTTGGTGCAGTGTCTGAGGAAGAGGCAGATGTTCCAAGCAGATCTTTCCTTAAACGTCAAGCTAACCTAATATTGGATGCTAAATCTCGCAGAAAGTTTAGACAGGCACCGCCAGGAAGAAGAAAATAAAATTATGAAAAAATAAAATAATGTTTAGAGATTTTTTATACGTCAAACTTTTAATGAACTCAAAGAGATTTTTTTCTTACTTTTAGAGCCAGTATTTGTGGATTAAATCGTTTGTTGTGGCTGCATTGACTTCATGGTCGCCATTTTGAATCTTCTTAATGAAATTTGGTATTCTTTGAGTTCAAAAGTACAATTTCTGTAGATTTTTAAATTCTATGTAATACATGCCATCATTTTGATGAGCATAAATAAACGATTTCAATAAAATCATGCTTAATAAAATTAAAAATTGGATAAAACTTTTTGAAGTGAGAATTTTTTTTAATGGTTTGTGTCTCGACTAAAATTGTGTCTTAACTAATTTGAATTTCAGAAAACCGTTACACATCAAAAATAATTCAAGGATTAAAAAATGTTAAATTTTAAAACATCATAAAAATTATAAAAATGGTAAATGCGTTTCTGTCAGTTTAAAGAGTTCATTCACTTCAGTTCTGCCTTAATTTTTTGTGCGGTATCCTATGTATACACCAAATAAACTCAGATGAGTATGTAAAATTTGTTTAAAATTTAAATGAGCACGTAAAATGATGCTTTCAACATAGACACTTGCCTATATACTAGGGATCTATGGATATAATTTTAGTAATCTAGGATTTGTCGATAACGAAAGAACAAGAAAAAAATACAAACTTTTTAAGGCCTTCGAAAAAATAAAACTTTTAAAGCTTCTTTTGAACTTGAATTCGATACTTTTTTGTGATTTTAAGGAAGACTGAATGTTGAAATATTATTTAAAGAAACTTAAGGTTGTTATGGAAAAAATTTAAATTTTTTTATACTTTTTTAATAAAAATTATTGAAGAGATATAACAAATAATTTATTTTAAAAGTAAAAAAGTTAAAATTGATACAAAATAATATTTTTTCATAAATTTTAAATTCTGTCGTCGAATAACAAATTAATTAAAAAGTTAAATTATCACAAAAATATCAAAAATTCATTGAAACCATAAAATATTTCAGATATATCATCTAAAATGAGTTTTGAAATACAAACTAATTTCAAACTAGCTTTTTTATTTGTTTATGTTTATTTCACAACACAAAACTTTTTCTCCACAGCTCCAAAAGAGCACAAAAAATGTTACCCATAAAAAATTAAATAAATTTCAACAAATTGTTTGAAAACTAATTTTTCTGTACATCCATTTGCTGCCTTTGCCTATTTCATTTCATTTGCTGAAATATTATTCTGAATTTTATATGTTTCATGTAATTTATGAGTTTTTAATTTCGAAAGCTTTTGAAATTGATTCAGAAATTTTTCTCATCTTATTCCTTCTGGCTCGGTTGTATCCTTTTGCTATTTAGAAATATATTTTTTGAATAATTCTGGTATGCAATTGTCATTGGGTTACTTTATTGAGACGCTTTAAAATTTAGAGACTGAAGGTATTTTTATTGGAATTTTAAGGAAGTGATAATGGCATGAGTGGTCTACATAATAGAGCATTGAATTCATATTTCGAAGGTTCTCAGTTCAATCACAGGCCATATTCTGTTTGAAGCTCACTGGTCCTTTTCATCAATCTAGTCCATTTTGATCAGTCTTGAGCCCTTGCTTAGTTATTTATACAAGGATATAGCATCTAAAATTGACTTCCTTGTATGATTGGGTTCATTGCAGGATACATTCCGATTCATCAAGTCTCAATCACGTATTTGTGTCTTTGGACTGTCAGCACTATAAGAGTTGCTATGGTACCTGCCACATTGCTGTCCTTGCGTCTCATAGAGTTACTCAGTGAGATTAAGATTTTACTTTAAAATATAGTTCAAAAAAGTACCAAGCAACAGATTCTTTATAAAATGTCTGCCACAGTCCTTCATTTTGTCCTCAAATTACCCCTCAAAAAATGTGCTCACATTCACAAAAACTTTTTAATCTCATCCGAAAGTTTTCTTTTTTTTCATTCTAAAAAAATTAAAACTTTTCCTATTGTTTATACAAAAGTATCTGCCATAACATTAGAGAAAATGTTAGATGACTATAAGTAGCGATTTAAATCTCATGCCATTAATTTAGTCATCGGAAAATTAACTGTCAAGAGCAACAACGAATAAAATGAGCTAGTGAGATGTAGAATGTAGATGTGGGTATGAAGAAGTTCGAGCAGAAATATAAAAGCAGAAGATTCCTTAGGGAAATTGGAACGGAAATGTATTTGTGTAGCTTTCTGAGAAGGTTTAAGGAAGCCCCTGAGGAAGCCTCAATTTGAATGTTGACTTTTGTGATTGTTATTGGGAAATTTTAGGAACCATGCGACACGAGGCATTATTTGGGTGAGCTAACCAGATGCCAGTGTCTAATTTCAGGCTAGTCACAGATATCAAATCTGAGTATACGATTTTTTGGCGCGAAAAACACAAATTTTCAAAAATCCCCACAAAGTTCCCTCAAGGCAAGACAACTTTAAAAATCCTTCAAATTTCAACATAGAAAATCCTTGGAAATTCCAAACAAAAGGAAAAGAATTAAAAAGTTTTTTAAAATTTATTACATTCACATCGAATTTTTCGCTATCCTATCTACCAAGTCAGTAGCACATTGGATGAAGATACTCAACAAATTATCGTGATCCTTCAAATGACTCACATAAATCATTTTGAGGGGAGAGTGGAAAAGGAAGAAGAAAAATTAATAAAAATAAAAAAGGTTCAACACGCAAAAAGCAATTTAGGCTGTTTTTGTGTGTGTGCGTTTGTCGATAAGTCACAATCTAACTGAGTGATGTTATGATCGAGTCCAAAATTGCAATACATATATATTGGAAGCATTCATCACGTGGGATAGTTTATGGGAAATTGAGTTGGGAAAATGATAGAATAAAATGTACTGAGTAATGAATTGGTTGACTTTTGGCGCATTATTCTTCTTGATTGGTGAGGGATAATTTGGTATATTTGTCTTGTTGATGTTCTTGTAACTAATAAAAAGGAAGTATAGTCAGAGATGAAACAAAAACCTTTATAAATTTGCTATAGAAAAATTTAAAAACAAATTTTAAACTGAATTTTTAATTACCTACTTTTTAAAATTTAAGACATTTATAGATTTTTTTTTAAAAAATAAGCTTTTTATTTTTTTGAACCTTTCAAATTTTTTAAATTTTTTTTAATTTTTTTAAATTTTTTAATTTTTTTAATTTTTGTAAATTATTTAATTTTTTTAAGATTTCTTGAATTTCAGAAATTTTTTGAACATTTAAATTTTTTTAAATACTTCTTAATTTTTTTTTAAATTTCTTAAATTTTTTAATTATTGTAAATTTTTTAAATTTCTTAAATTTCATAATTACTTTTAAAATCATTAAATATTTTTTTTAAACTTTTTTAATATCTTAAATTTTTTAAATTTTTGAATCTTTTAAAATTTGAAATTTTTTACAAATGTTATAAATTTTTTAAATTTTGTTAATTTTTTTAAAAATTTTTAAATTCTATTTAAAATTTAAAAATATTTTTAAATCAAATCTATCTAAGAATATTTACACATAATACCCTGAGAATTATCCCGTCAATTCATGATCTTCATGTTCCAATCTGACAACAACTCAGTACCATTCTAACCAAAAATTCTCTGCTAACCTCTGACCATATTTTCTTTTATTTCACCCGCTTACTTACTCATATTGGAGGAATCGACATATTATATCAAAATAAAGTTGAAACGAGCATAAGAAGTAAAAGGTTTTGTAATAATATAGGAACCGAGATGAGACACAAGTTAATGTTGCTACATAATAAATATATGACCATTTGTGCTTTCCGAAACGAAGAAAAAAAAATTCACTTGTGTGTCACGTAGAAAAGCCATTAGAAAGTTAGATGGTACTCCTTCTTCTACATGCTCTCTCTCTTCCTTGTTTTTGGTGGAAATCTTGTGAAGAGCTTTTGAAATTTGTTGCTGAATCTTTTTTAGATGTCTTCGTTTTATTACATAACTTAGTATGTCTTCTTTTTCCTATCCTAGTTATAGATGAGCTGGATTTTATGTAATGAGGAGCTTTCATTGTAGGAATGGTTGCTACTACTTGACATCGTTGGAATAATTCTTGATGTTAGTTTGGATTGTGGTTTGGTGTAAAAAAATTCAAAAGTTTCTTTAATGATCCCTTAGAAGTAACATACTAAGGGTTCAGGGGCTTGCTGCTCGATAAACTCTAACACCACCTTAGTAGTATGGCCTATGATTAAGGTAGAACCTAAAGTTACCTCAGGGTATCCTTAGAGTTACCCTAGGTTTTACCTCTAGGGTAATGCATACCTTAGGATGTACTGAGCAGCCTCACTTACATCTCATCAGGCAAACCTCTACTCTAGGTTTCGAAACAAAAAGAATCAGTAGAATCAGGGCCTGAGTGACTCAAAGACATCATTTGTGAAGGACCCCTTAATTGTTTTGTCCCTAAAACTCACTAATGCGCATTCTCATTCCCTAAACCATCCAATTTTTTAACTCAATCTCAATTCACCTGTGATTCTTATTTAACCACCAAGAGCACCAAAAAGGCATGAATCCCCGTTGAGAAATCTTCATTACAAATAGACATGAAATTGTGTGTACAGATGCATGCTTTGTATTTATCGTTATACAAATAAATTCATTCAATATTATGTTTGTACACTTATCAGACTGAACATATATCCAGTTTTTTGTTTCCTCTTTTCTCTCATTCTTGTGGAAATTGTTTTTGATTCATGCGGATTTCCTTTAAACAATTTATATGCACATGAAATGTTTACCGGAACAGGATCTCATATATAAATTCGCGTAATAAAGAACAGTTGGATACGTGCATTGAACTCATATAAAATGTTGTCAAGAATTGTGGGAATTTAAAATGAAGCTCAATATTGGGTTGTACACAAAATATATATTGTACTGACATAAGGTAAGAACACAACAGTATTGACTGAAATGGATATGGTTGAATTTTTCGAGGATATGGAGATTGTGTAAATAAAGTAATAATTTTAATATGATTTAATTTTAATAGAGTTTATTGTGTTGTTACTTCAAATATTCCAGTTTGGAATTTCTGACAAATTTTGGCCGAATTTAAAACTTGATCAGAAATTTGACCAAATTTGAGTTTGATTACGGACGAGTTTCTGTAAAATTCAAATGGACTCTCGAAAATTTTGCAGTTTAAAAAAGTTGTTTAAGTTCATCAGTTTTTCCGAAATTTGACAGAAATTTTCAATTTGCAGCTCTTTCCCAACACCCTTCAAAATGCAAAGCTCATCAGAATCTTAGTTCCTCATAAAATATGTTTAAAATTATATGAAAATATTGACAATGATATTTAAGGATCAAAATCATTAAATATTAAGATTCATATTTTAAGTTTTCAGAGCCTTCAGAACTCAATATCATCCATAGAATTTTTTTTTCGATGGAATTTTGCCTCTCAATAACTTTTATTTTGCTGAAAACATGCTCCGTAGAATTATTGGCGAATAAAATTGCCATGAAATTTAGAAAATAAGGAAGAATGTGAGTAAAACCCTTGAAAATTTATGGACCTTCATAAAATCATTGGATATATAAAAAAATTTATAGTCCCTTTTTCCTTATTCCTATATCTTTTCCTTTTCATCTCCTTCCGATATTTTTTTCTCTCGTTCGGTTCGTAGTCTATTCCAATTGAATAGAAATCAGGAAGCTGTGGTCAAAAAGTTGTAAATTCATTTCATTTAATTAGCAAATTGAGTGAATAAGTGGAATATGGTGTTGAATATTGAGTACCATTTGAGGCAAACCTTCTGCTTTGGCTGCTGACCGAATGAATCTTTGAGTCCAATTCAGATTTACTCGTTGTAAAATAATAAACGATGCAGAATTGGATAAAGATGATGTTTATGACATGAATAAATTTAGATGTTTGAAATCAGTGGAATCAGTAGGTTAGTAACTTGATGAAACTGTTGAATTGTTGAGCAGTGGTAACCCATAAGATAGGCACGTAGCCAGGGGAGTTATGGGATTTTTCTCCCTCACAAACCTGCCCAGCTTCTTAACATTAATTCTAACTTTTTGGATCATACTGTTCACTGTTGTTCAAAAAGTCAAATTAGATGACCGTACCCAGAAATTTCACCAAAACTGGCCCCTTGTCGTGTTCACTTTAGTCATCTTAGTTGCAAAATAAACAATACATCCAGTAGAATTCCGTAGAATGGACCTAACAATATGTATATATGTATGACCTTAAAAATTAGACCAAGATCTTTACATAACGATTTACATAACCTGCCCATCCTCATCTCCACCAACTCTGCCTTAAAACAACTGCCAACCACACGGAAATCACTTAAAGCGTAAAGTTCGTGAGGTTGAAGATCACTGAGCCATAATTTATTTGAATGGAATTAAAGGAAGAGAACGAAAGCCTTTTCAGACCGTAAAAATGTAAATCCGGATCCAAGAAGAGAAAGGAGAGGAAAAAACGAAAGAATTTTCAGCATGCTTGTATAGGAATAAAATATTACTATTTGAATATATTGCCTCGAGAATCTTTCTTTAAATATAGAACGAAAGAAATTGCTACTTTTTGTATCGTTCTTCTAACGCCTTAAATATGAGCACATATACGTGGGTGTATATCCCAGGAATGAGTCGAAGTTTATTCAGCATGTATCAGCATCACTCCTTTGTATAATTTATTGTTTTATATTCCATTTATTGGAGCTGTTTCTTGAGATACTTAGTGTACAATTTGACAGATTTGATGGCCGATTTGGAGAATTTATAGATTGAAAATTCTCAAACTTCTCTTTGCGTGTGCTGTGGATTTAAAAAGAAGTTTATTAAATTTTCATGTCCCGCCTTTTCTACCAATTGAAAAAAGGAAGTCGTTTGGGATTTTCGGAGTGGGAATAAGGAAAAGCAGCTTCTTATTTTGACAATTTAAAATGATCATGAATGGCAAATTGGAATAATAGAAAATTGTGTTGCCTCCTCTTGAATATTTTATGATACACCTTCAGATTTTTTAGAGGGTTTCTAAAAATAATGGAATGTATTCTTTTTGGTTCCATTTGAAAGATTCAGAGTTTTTTCATTGAGTGCTTTTAAAGGAAGTTTAATAAATTAGCACTTTACAGAACATTTAATGAAAGCTAAAGGAGCTTGGTGGCGCAGAGGTTTAGTGTTCTTAACGTCAAAACTACAATGCTTAACTCAGCTATCCTGAATTCGAGTCTCAGCAATAAAACTTTGTCCTTTTTTGAATCTTATAAACTGGAAACACAGCTCATAGCCCAGGGGCGTATCAAAGGGGTTGATTTGGGTATCAAAAGACCCATGATCGGATGTTTTCTTTAATTGGTTAGGGGTTTTTGAGAAAAGAAATCATAAAACATCTCCAAAAATTTTGTCGTTCATTCAAAAAATTTCAAAACACCCCCTCGAAAAATTCCTGACTACACCCCTGTCACAGCCTCCAATTTAAAATTACAGACTTAAATTTCACCAATGGACTGATTTTCTCAGAACTGTACATAGACGAAAATATATCTAATTTTCTGGATTTTTCTGAGCCTCCCTAAAGATTCACGTCTGTAAAAAATCGATCCATCTACAAAAATGAATGGATACACTTGGTATATTGTTGTTCCTATAAAAATGTACTAAAATGTCCTTCAAACAATAAAAATTGATCTGATTTGAATTTCTAAGAAAAATTTCACAATTCTTCATTTAAAATTCAAATCTAGTCAATTAAGATGTTCACAAAAATATTATTTTTTACAAAGTCTCATTTAAAATTCAGGTCAAAGTAATAAAAGGTAAATACTCTCAATGAGCAAGTCAATTTCAATACTAATTTAAATAAAATATGCGTTTCATAGCAACTTACTATGCAACATTAGCTACTTCAAAACCGTCAACATAAAAAAATAAAAATAAGAATTTTTCTAGGCGTTGGCACTCGAATAATTTTTTTTACTCAAAAAACATGACCCCTAAGCTTGATGAATTCATATCATGTCAGAAAGTACTAGGACCTGACATTTCTCAAGATTAATCCAGAGTGTTACCGCCCTAAAATTTTCATATAAAAGAAGAAAGAAAACGCGAAGCTCATAATTCATTCACGAGGAAAATGGCATGAACGCAAATATAAAAAAATTGATCTTTGAGACACAGAGTGTAATTTAAAATTTATGATTTTCTTACTTCCCAAAAAAATCAGTCTTTGATTTTTTCCTCCTTTTTGATTTTAAGTGCTCTATAAATATCAAAACAGAAAATCTTGATATTCATAAGCCATAATTTCGATGATTGAGTACAGCCTTAATTTTATATTCGGAAATCATGTGAATATGTGTGTGTTTGAGCAGAATATGTGGTTCCTTTGAAGTATTTTGGAGTAATTGATGCCGAAAATTTGATTTTTAGCACTTTTTATTGAAGCTGCTTTATTGATCTATCAGGGGTACCGATGGTTCGACGACACCTATCCTATTCCAGGCATGAAGGTTATACTTTGGGGTACCCTCGGTAGGGGTACCCTAGGTAGGGATACCCTGGGTACTGTAGGGGTAGGGTAGGTAATCAATTGAGCACATGGTCGAAATAAGATCAAAAAATTAATTTGCAAAGATAATTCTGACAAAATCATCCCAATGATCAATTGCTCATACAAAAAAATTTATTTGTACCTTACTCTCTAAGTACCAAACACATATAACGGAAGTTTATGGCATGCTTTCAATTTAGATCTCGCAAATTTTATGTTATTTACATATCTTGCTCTCATTCCCATCACATGAATCATGAATGAACGAATGAATGGATTTTGGATGGATGAATGGTGAAGGCAATAAATGCTAATAAGAAGAAACATTGTTGTGTGTTTATGGTGTAGCTTTTTAAGCTTAAAAATGAGCAGAATAATATTTTTTGCCGTTCCACCCACGTTTTTCAGGTTTATTTGCTACTCATTTTTGAGCTTTTTTAGTCTCGACCGACGTCATAAAAACATCTCATGAAAGTACATCTGCACCTACACACAATTACGCTCCGTTCATTTACGTTTAAGTATCGTATGATTCCGTCCAAAAGTACTCTTTTCACTTTGTATTCATCCACTCAAGAGAGTATATATTCTTTTAGGATAATACTTAATTGACTTCCATTGTCTATTCTTCTTCAATTTTACACTCACTTCTCGCTTTTTTTTGTCTCATTCTTCAAGATTAAGAAATGACGTTCGCAGGTTCATTTTAGATTGTACGTGCTGTTGAAAAGTTGTAAATGAATGACCAATTTTGGTGCGCATTTATGGATTGTGTTGATTATTTTGCTTAATTTCGATTTCTAGTTCAATTTTGAACACCCCGTTCTCGAAAAATTTCTGGATACGCCCCTGACACTGGAAACTATGTTGTGCCACTAACATGGTGACGTAGCTTCAATTCACTATCTACAGATGACTTTAAATAAATGCAAAGGAAACTAGAAAGACAAACATAATTACGAAAGAATTTTGTATGATAAAAAGTGAATCCTACACAAAACAAGGAGATTTATTGTCAGAGATAAAATTCCGCCTTTGTTATTACGTGATGTATATCAGCAAACAATGAAAAATAAAATAGCTTAATTCATTTTAACGACTATAATCGCATTTTGTATTTTGCAAGAGGTCATGGATATTCTTAGGATGGAGAAATTTACAAATATAACTCGAGTTCATTCACGATTTTATTCTTCTTTAATGAGATTTTTTGTCTTGTTTTGTAAGATATGATTTACAAGATTTTAAAGGTTGATTCATGAAATTTAAGATTTAAGCAACTCATTGACACTCATTCATTTGTGTTATTTTTTGCGTCACGTAATATCAAAAATACCGCTAAGCTTTCTTGGTGTATCCTAGGGTAGGGGTAGGGAGTACCCTGGGGTATGGGTATACCCAGAAACCTGCCCCTGGATCTGAGTTCATGTCAAAAAATATCCTTAATATCTTTAATAATGTAAAGGGGGTGTCAGCGACTCGATGAATCCAGCTGAAGGCACTGCAAATCCTATTGAACCGGAGTCTATTGTACCATTAATATCTTTAAGTCTTCCTCCTTTTATGGGTCATTCGCGTATGACATCAAACCCCCTTGTCTCAAAATTTTAATTCAAAAAAATTTATTTTGTTCAAAGTTTCAGTAAATTTCAGACCTCCTCCTCCTAAAGAGTTACTTCTTAACTTTTAGACGTCATTTGTGGATGAACCCTAGTGTGAAACTACATATACAAAAAATTATAGAGGTGTTAGGGATTTTTTATGACTTTTTCATCGAAGATAGGATTTGTCCTCCAATTTACCTTCCTGGCTACACTCCTGTCGCAAATATCTTAAAATAATCATTGCCAAACCAGATATGATATCTTAATTTAAATCTATTGTCATTTGACGTCAATTTGACATTAATTAACATAACCTCGAATAATACCAAAATTTACCTTAACTAAATATTCACTGACGTCACTGACATTGCTGATTTTTTTGCTAGTTCCGTAAACTTGTTTATTCAATTGAGAGCATTCAATTTAAATGGCTTTGAAATAAAAAAAAAACAAAGTAAGCAAAAAAATATATTTTTTGTACTCATCAGTATTTGCTTACCTTTTCAAACTCATCGATTACCACTGAATTGCATAAACAGTATCTGCTTCTGTTTGCACTTCGTAATTGTAAAATAATTGATTGCAATAGTTAGTCATTGTTAATGAATTGTAAACTTTAATTTAACAACTCATCATTATTTGTTGTAATTTAATATTATTGCAGAAAAGCTTTTGAAGTTTGTAAATTAATTAGTTTCACGTGGCTTGCTAATTGTTATTATGTCCATTAATTTAATGTAATTACATTTATTGCTGTTAATTTAATTGAATATTTTTCATTTTGTAAATTTTACGAAAACATAGAAATTGTAGCTGCAATTTACAGCTTTTGTTCAATGAATAAATTTGTTGTGCGGAAGCGGAATTCAATTACCATAAACAAATCAATATCACATTAAAATTGCTACTAATTGACCTAATTAAAATGTAATTGCTTCCTGATTCTAAAATAATGTAATTATTCATTACATTAAAATTTCAATTTCGGACTAATGAGTTTTTTTGGTTTTGTTGAGTTAGAGGCAGTACCAGGCGCGTTATCGTCCTTACAAGGGTATATTCAGGGGGGTTGGAGGGTCAATCCCTCTTTTTTGGGTAATTTTTTCAATTTTCTTGGGGTTTTTAAGAAAAAAATCTCAAAAACCCCCAAAAATTTTCCTGTCCAATTTTTTTTTTAAATTTTTGGATACCCCCCTGTCCCTCACTATTGAGGGACCCTTCACTATCTGGGCATGCTTCGATTCTTATCAAAATTATAATATTTTCAAAAATTTGTACTTTTTAAAACAGCAAAGTTTTTATCACGGTCACCAGAAATTCTTGCAATTCAATTGCTTAAGGTTTTAAATAAACAGAATGCCAGATAATCAGACCATAAACCTTTTCCTTATTCTTCAAAAATCTTATTCTGTTAGAAAGAAGACCAAAAAAATTACAAATCAAATTACGAATATAATTTTACAAACGCAATTTCAAACTTTTATATAGCTTCAACTTCTCATCCAATTTCATATCCAATTCAACATCCCTACCTTCTTTTTATTTAATTTCAACTCTTACAAAAAGATTAAGTGATGATGATGCTTTTTGATAGCTGAAATAAAAAAAATGAAGACACAAAAATTTGTTGAAAAGAATAAAGTTTCTCATCATCTTCGTGTTCTTCAGCATCTTTACATTCGTTCCTTTTTTTCTATTTTTGTGTCGAGTAAACAAGTTATGAGCTTAATTCATTTTAATGACCATAATAATTTCTTTTTCTCTTGTTTGTATGTTACCAACAAGAGTTCATGGAATTTAATATCCTAGTGCTCATCATCAGCACCATCATCATTGTGTTAATAATTAGTTGTTGCTGTCTTATAAGGAAGATAAAGAAGAATCTTTTTTTCATATATTTTGTATCATATGAAAACTTAAAGTAGAGGAAGAAGGAACGAGAGTAGTCCTTGGGGTAAAATTAGAAAAAATTGAGGATATTTAGGGTATTTAATGGGAGAGGTAAGTGACCTTTGTTTTGTTTGCTGTTGTTTTATTTTATTAAAATTAGAAAAAATTGAGGATATTTAGGGTATTTAATGGGAGAGGTAAGTGACCTTTGTTTTGTTTGCTGCTGTTTTATTTTATTTGCATAATTTCCTATCTAATTAGCAGTTTCTCATAGGATTCGAACTAACATCTTAACTAAACATAGAATTATATCCCACACCAGGTTCAGGCCGGTCGGGTGTCTTTTTTCCTACATTTTTACGTCTCGTGCCATTTGGGTTATAAGGTCTATAACCTTGACCACAACAAAACTTATCCTCAAACTTACAGAACCACTAACACATACCTCGTTCCAATATATTCCACCTTTCCACCCAACCCCGCCATAAAATCAACTTCTCACAATCAGATTCACTCATAATTAGTTCTAGGAATTTGTACCGACATAAAAACAGTAAACATTTCTCACCCTAGACGAAATTCCTGTGAAATAATTCAACAGGGACTAAGCAAAAATAAAGCATACAACTTTTTTTTTTGCTCAAGTGTCTACATTGAAACCTTTTCTCATGACATATTTTAATAATTATGCCATTTAATGTCTTTTGCAGACAATTTTCAATACCGCAAAAGATTCTTCTCTCGTTTGAGAACAAAAATAAAAAAAAAATAAGAAGAGGAAAGAAAATAGGAAAATAAGCTCACTGAAGCAAAAGTCGAAGGATGCTTATTTCCCCTTTAATACAAAAGAACGGAATACACCAAAAAAAAACCAAATGGGAATTCGCAAAGCTTAATGGCGCATGTTGTGTGCCAAACAATTTTTCAATTTCTCTTTTCTTTTTCTTCCCCTTTTTCGTTTTGTGAGTCTTTTACCACATTTTCAAAATTCTTTCAACATTTCCACTCAATGTCTTATATATGGTGGCGCGTATATGCACAAATTGTATTCTTTATTTTGAATAATATTACATGAAGAATGCTGAAGAAGAAAATTCTCACTTACTTGATTGAAGTTGGCTGAAGAGTTGCTTTGTGGATGTTTTAAGGAAATGGATAAATACAGGATGATCCAAGAATATTTCAAGACAAATCTGCCTAGGCACAATTGAAGAAACTAAGAACCCTAGTCCATTGAAGAAAATTTTCAGTCAATAGGGGACAACGCCCTTAACATTAGCAAGAGGTGGGCATCCAGCACTGCAGTGGACTAGGGTATCTTAAAAAGGACCTTAAGGAATACAAATTACATATTTTTGATTGATGTTCGTACCAAAAACCCCTATTTAATCCATTCCTGAAGCCAACGGTTCCAACCATTCCAACTTATATCAAGTCAAGCGAAAATCAATTAAAACTCCACTTTTTAAACCTGACTCCCCAAAAATTTTCCTCACATGAAATTCCGTTGTTTTATTGCGAAATATTTTTGCGGGAAGCGTGGCTGGTTAAAAAAGAATGCGAACAAAGAGGAGCAAGTAAAGGAATGAGTGGAATGATGATACACAACTTGTCGTATAGTGGTGATGTACAAGTGCAAAAAACAAGGCATCACAAACATCAGTGAGTACGGCAAAAATGTGTTTATAATGAAAATAAAATATATGTATCTACATTATTTTTTCACAATAAACAGACACGGTATGCGGGATGGCATTAAGTAACAGGAACAATCATTTAATGTCAGTCAGTCGGTGCAGGGTGAAATTTTTTTAAAAAGCTATGAGCATTACAGACGGGAGAGGAAAAAAGGGAAAAAATCTTGCATGATTTATGAGACGAGTAACACAGTATAGCGCTCAGCATGTCAAGCTATCAAGTTATGATGACGAGCTACTTGTTGTCAATTGCATAAGCGGAATGACTACGAAGAAGAAAAGATTCCCTGTTATTATCGTGATGCCTGCAATTTTTCTTCTTGTGAATTATCTGGAAGAGAATGACGGAAAGTAAGGTAGAAAGTTAAGGAGTATATGAAGTTATTGTAGAAGTAAGACATATAGCGCATTTTTATTTGATATTTTATGATTATATCAGAATTTTGGGGATTTTGCTCGAATTTTGGCTGATATTCATGTGAGGTTGGTTGGTTACTATACCCTATATCTAGGGTCACCCTAAGGTACCTTGAATCCATATTCTTACTATTCATTTGAGATAACCTTAGAGTAAAAATCTTGGGTAAATGCAGGTGTCGGTTGCTCGTTATACCCTAGGGTATACACTACACTAGGGGTTACCTTAGTGGTATAGCATAAGATTGTCTATGGCATACTCTGATATACCCCTAAGGTAACCCCTGTAATAACGTATATCCTAGGGTATACCGAGCAACCAGCCTCAGGGTATACCCCAACAATTGTCCTTAGTATGACAAGAGTATAGCTACCAGCCTGCCCTTAGATAAGAGAATATAATTCCATTTCAACTCCGCTTAAAAATTGCTAAAAATCCTGTCTGACAGGAAATAAAACCATTTATATTAAGCAAAGAACAAGAGCAAAAGAAAGCTATTTGTTAGATAAACACATTCATACTTTAAAAATATTTTTTTACGTGCATTCAATTTATTCTTCACCCCTCCAACCAACAGTTCACCTGATATGATGATCATAAAATCTAAAGGCATGTAAATGTATTTCAACTTCCTTAAAAGCGCTGAAGCGAGATGTAATGTAAAACAGAGGAATAAAAAGTTGTTAAATATTTTAAAGCTTCTCCCAACAGTCTACGACCAATACATACGATTGTATGTAAATATACGCCAGCAACA
Source organism: Chironomus tentans (assembly GCA_963573255.1). Classification (NCBI taxonomy): domain Eukaryota; kingdom Metazoa; phylum Arthropoda; class Insecta; order Diptera; family Chironomidae; genus Chironomus; species Chironomus tentans. The sequence continues at coordinate 14,867,831 of OY754303.1, forward strand.
AAATGAAGAGAAGTGATGATTTATGGCACAATAATTGTAATTTTGTCTGATTTATTACATAAATTTATGAATTTTGTTTTGCGGTAAATCTCTGAAAAGAAATAACGTGGTGGAAGATGAAGCAGCAACAGAAGCTGAATCTCGTTCGAGAATGAATTGAAGTTTTGAGATAAATAACGCCAAAAGTTTATTTTTTGGCACAGTTTCAGAGTGCGAATGGGGTTAAGTAGTTGGTTTGACTTTATTGCTAACTTTTGAGTTGATTTTTTTATGTTTTGGAGGGAATGAGGGTGAATGGAACGTACAGAGGTGATGTGAATATTATAAGGTAAAGTGGGGGAAGTTCCTGGAGTATTAATCAAGTCGTTTATAGTTGGATTTTGTTCGATTAATACCAATCAGTGGAAAAACAGCATTAGCTCAAAAGGTAGGGTGTCTGCCTCCTAAACCAAAAGTCCTGGGTTCGATACCTGAGACGTCTACTATAATTCAAGTGCTTTTTCACTATTCTAGCTATCCAACTTAGTTTGTTAGTTATTTTATTTGTAAAAAATGTGGCTTGATACATTCTTTGACGAATTTTGGGGGCATGGGGGTGTGGTCAGAAAATTTCTATAGAGGGGAGGGGGTTGAATACCAAATCTGTTCTCTGAATACTAGAATGGGACATAACCTATCACAAAGTACTCAAAAACTAATTCAATTCAACAAAAAATATCCAAAATCTCAACTATCATCATTAAATGCGTCTCAAATGCTTCATAGCATTCCCCTAGCCTTCCCTTAATATTGCTTATCCCATCATAAAAACAGCAAAGCAAAAGAAAATATTTTCCCCCATTTGCCTCACTCAGCAATTAATAAATTGTCGAAGAAGATGAAAAACTTATTTTTTAATAGAAAGAAAGCTCATTAAATGAAACTAACAAGAAGTATACATAAAGCATCGATGCTTTTCTCCCATCTCGACTCTAAAAGTTCAACTTTTTCATGTTTCAAGGAAGCAAAAGTAAGCAGAAAAGAAATTACGTTTTTTTTTGTTTTACACACCTGCAATTAAGTGCAAAAACTTTATCCATATAATTGCATAAATGTTACCGTGATTATCGTTTATGTTGAAGATAAAATTGCTTTCACAAGAACTATAGATGCAAGAATTTCCATTGCTGTTTCTTTCATCCTTAAATATTTACTCTTTCCAATTTGCATAAAAGCTTTTGTTAAAAAAAATTGCTGGCAAACAGCCAAACTCGATGAGAAAATATTTGTTCAACTTTTCTATATGTGAATGGATATATATGTGTGTTGTGAGGGTATGCATAATAAGAAAAATGGATCAAGTTGATTTTCCTTGTTTTCTTGACATAGCTGGTAGATAGTGTGTCAGAAAAGTCCAAGTGACCAGTTTCTCTCTTGACAGGCGTGTAAATAAACCTGAAAATCAGCGATGTGAAAAAAAAATCATTTAAAATTCTAAAAATCTGTTTTTAAAATGTTTTTAAAAACTCTTCTAAAAATTATTTTTAAAATCTAAAATTTTGTTTTTAAAATTTAAAATCTAATTTTTATTTTTTTATATAGGGTAAATGAGTTTAAAATTTGCGCACTTTTACACTTGCAATTTTCATTTGCTTGATACTCTTCAACGGATTGACATAAAAACTCAAGAATGGTATTAAAATGTTGGAAATTGTAGAAATTTTCATTTTTTAGTAAAGGGTGCAAGCTGTGCTCTATATAGGCAGAGAAAATTGACTTTTAAGTTTAAATGTTGAAATTTGCGCACAAAATGTTAAAATTTGCGCAAAAAAAATGTTGAAATTTGCGCACTTTTTGATAGCAACCCTTGACATTTTTACGCAATAAACAATGTAAACAAACAGTTTTTTTTACAAATTCGGATAAAAAAAGGTGTTAATCAATGATTGTTATTTGGAAAAATCCATCAGCATTAATTTCAAGCTTGCCAATAATGCCAAAAATATTTTTATGGTAGAAAATGAAGAAGAATCAAGAATTAAGCTCAAGAATGTAAGAAATGGTTTTTATTCAAGTTTTATAGTTTCAAGCATATTAAAAGGAGCATCTACATCTTTGTCTGACTTTTTCGTATTTGTTAAAATTCTTTATGTTTTCAATAAATAAAATCGTATTGTTAAAGCATATCTAATTTTTTATTTTTGAACTATTAACAAAAGTCATCAATATAATGCTTGAATACCAAATAATGAGCATACTCTTGCTGTTTTTCTTGATGCTTTGTACAATTCTTGAGTTTTTAACTTTCATTTTCATCAATTCTTGAATGACTTCTAGTTCTTGAATATTTGCTTTGATTTTCCGAAATTTTCATTCCTCCGTGGCTTCATATTAGGCTTAAAACAACTCAATTTCGAAGGTAAACAATCGATTTTATCAATAAATTTTCCATGGGTTTCTATGCCAAAAAGTGCGCAAATTTCAACATTTTTGGAAAATTTTGCGCAAATTTCAACATTCAAAAACAAGCATTTTTAAAATTGATTTTTGAAGCACTTCCAGTTAGTTTTTTGATAGGGCAAAAATTGAATTATTTTAAGCAACGTACGATCTGCAATTTTGGAAACCAATATGTCAACAAAAGCTACTGGTTATATCCAAAAATTGTATTTGATTAAAAAAATTAATTTGTATGGGATTTTGATTTTCGGCATTATTCAGCTTCTTTAAGCCTTAGCGTCATATTAAATGATACGAAAACATGTGTGCAACTGTTTTACATAGATTTATCATAGACTGTCTTATCAAAAGTTATTATTTTAGACGAAATTTTAAAATTTTCATCTTCATGTGAGTGCGCAAATTTTAACATTGCGCAAATTTCAAACTCATTTACCCTATACTGAAAAATTGCCATATGTTTTCGCATGGTTCAGTGGCGTAGTTGTTAGAGCACTGGACAACTAACCCACAGGTTATAGGTTCGAATCTCTCTTCGTGCAATTTTTTTTCTTCAAAATATTTATTTAAAAAAACGTTTTTAGAATCTAAAAATTATTATTAAGAGTAAAATCCAAAAACTGTTTTTAGATTATTTCTATGAGTGCATTGTATTGATTTTATATTTATTGTAAAAAAAATAATTTATTGTTTTTAAAAATAAAAAAATTATAAACTTGTATTGAATTTTGATCTAGAGGTATGCCTGTTCACTTAAAAACTCTTTGACTAAACCCCTTCCCCCCTAAAATTTTCAGACAAAAAAATTGAAAAATACCCCTCAAATTTTTATTTCAAATTCAATGCCAAAAAAATAACCAAAGTTCACTATTAAGAGTTCGTTCGTAAATTACGTCACGTTGTCAAAAATTTTCCATTCGAAAAAATTGGTTTTGTTTGATCCATGTTAGAACTGCTACAAATTTTTTGACCTACTCCTCGTGACGTAATTTGCAAACGACCTCTAAGGATCATTCACTTATTATGTAACGGATTACAGGTGGTAGAGGGGTTCTGAGATTTTGTGACAGTTCAAAAATTTGTGACAATAGGGGGAGGGGTCAAAAATCTAGTTTGTTTGTGTTACGTAATAAGTGAACGGTCCCATAAAAAAATGATATTTTTCCCAACTTTATTGAGATTTTGAAGTAGATGCAGTAACTGACGAACTTTTTCCCTTCAAAAAATTTTCAAAATAAAATTTCGAGAACATGAAAATTAAAACTCCTAAATTTATCACTTGAACAATATAAAGTCGAGTTACATGACATCCAGGAAGTGATCCAATAATACAATGTCCACAGATTATAAAAAGTTGAAGAATTTGAATTGCTGTGATGAAAGGCTTTATAAAATTTGTATATTTTTGACATTTTTGGAAAGAACTAAGGAAGTAGTATCCATACATGATGACGTGTACTGTAGAATTCAAGACCATCATATAAATGTCCATCCTTCCACCACTGCGTATTAAAAATATCCAAATAAAAAATGGAACGCTGATATGATGATAAACATGCAAGACTGATACTTGGTTGAATTTCTTCCTTAAGATAAAGAATATTGTTTCCAAAAGTTCAGACAGTCGGAGAAAAATAGACCACCATTGGTAGTAACTAATTTTCATCGTGAACTCATCCGCATATCCAACATATTTTGGCCCATTAAAACATTTCCACGTATCTTCCCTGAACGAGAATCCATGTCTAAATGCTTCCGTAACAAAAAATAGGCACGCTGCAATTTGATAGATGTTGTAAAGCCTTGTTACTTGAGTCAAATTAAAAGGCTTTCGATTTTCCATAAATTTTGGTCCAGCTTTTAAAACAATCCATAAGTAGATAGCAAACACTGAGAACATTGGATATGGCGATGATGTAAATGGCCAGGACTGAATAATTTTACCTGTAAATTGAATTTAAAAAAAATTGATCAGCATCGAGTGACAAACTATTGATTATTTGGTAACCTATTTTGATCCCTTCTGGGTTTAATTCACAAAATCATAAAGGAGGAATTTTGGAAAGTTTTTAGGTTGAGGAATTTAAATCTGTCTCCAAAGCTTGATATTTACACAGGGGGGAAACCACTTTGTGAAAAAAAAAATTATTTTCCACTGACTTTTTTCTATGCCATGAATTTTTAAGTATTTGCTGGTAAAAATGGTCAGAAGCACTTATATTAAAGTTCTCCACAAGATAGCACTAAAATTAAGCTTGGTAGGAATTTTATCCACAAAGAGGTTTTCCCCCTGTATTCACAAATAATAATAAATGCACTTTAAACAGGAAACAGTAGCGAGCTTTAATTAAGAGATGCATTTAAAAGCTTATCAGTCTAGCCTTAAGTATGAAAAAATTTAGACTAGAATATTTTTGAATTTTTTGCCAAAATACCCTAGCAAATAGAGCTAGGGTTAGCTACGCGCCTAGTATGGCAGCATCACATTCAGGTTTAAAACTTAAGATAAAGTTGCAATATTAATTAACCAAAATATAATAACAAGCACTGAACAAAGCAATCTTACTTCTTTCATCCCACGTAATTGTTGACATTTTTAAAATTTTAAAACTTATTCAGTAAATTATCGAATTTTAATAAACGAGCTTTAGAACTTCACTGTACAAGCGACAAATATTGACTAAATGCAATTTATTTCTTAGTTTAGTTATTTGTAGATTTTAAATCTGCATAAATTTAATTTATTCAGTCATTCTGATATAAAAACTTCATCAATTAAATGTCAGATTAAATTATAAACTAAAACTGATTAGGCGTTTCAAAAAAAAATTAAATAAATCTATTCTATTTAATAAGTATCATATCCTAAGTTGTTACCATATGACCATTTTAACTTTCAGGGTAAGTATTTTCAAGTGACCTGTCTATTCCCAACTGAGCTATCAAGGGACATTCGATTTGGGTGGGATATGTGATAAAAATATTTAAATCCTTAAAATTAATCGAAAATGCGCTTCTGCTACCACAACTCAAATAACTTCCTTACTTGCCTGCACAATGCACAAACTTTTTCTTATTCAAGAGATTCTTCTTTCTTTCTTCTCCGTTTTTTCGGTGGAATTTCCTTCCTCATTCATTCATCTCTGCTTCTTTTTCCATTTTTCCCAAAAGAATTTTAAAATGAAAAGGTACACAAGCTATTTAACTTTTTCTACCATATAATAACATTAGCATTAAGCTTGATGTTCTACGTAGAAATAGAATGTATCATGATATGCATGTAAAGCATGCACGATAATCAATCATTGTTTGTGTTAAATTAGTTCCCATGATGAAGATTCTTCTCTCCTTTAAGACGTCTTCTTGCTCAGCTTTTGCTTATTCCCGTAAGTAGTTTTCAAAGTTTTTTTTTGATGCTGTGCTTTTTGAGGTATAAGGAATGAGATTTTTTATTGAATTATTCTGACAGACTAGCGAGATTGGATAAGAAGAATGATTAAGGTGATGCTGGGGTGTGCATTGGGACTACTGGATTAATATTTTGACTTGATGTTTGTGGAATGGAATTATAGTAGCTAAGGCGACAACTTTGGGTGGACTCATGGACAATAAGGAGTATAGTATGGGGTATACTAGAAAGATGCCAGGGAGAACCAGGGATGTGGCTAGGATACACCTTAAGAAGTAGCGTTGTAAGATGGTCAAATCAAAAATTTGGCTCCACATTAAAGGGGCATGTTCATAAATGACGTCACGCAAAAAATTAGACACTCTACACCTCTGTTACAAAATTTTTCTTTTATATGGAAGTGTCAAACGACGTCAGGCCCCTCCCTAAAAATTGGACGTCATTTATGAAGACTCCATGGGATTTTGCACCTCTTTAAACTGGGTTTACTTCCATTCCTATGGTATTTTATGATTTTTCTACAACCGTGGTCCCAATCACCCCCTTATTGCTACGTTAACGACCCTAAGGGTTACTCATCATGTAGGGTATACCGAGCAACCGGTTTCTGAAGTAGTGAGCTAAAAAAAATTAACGAAACTCCAAAAAATCTTCTTGTACATCTGCTTCTGTTCGAAGATCTGAGCTCTATAATAGGACTTGCTTAAGACCATAAATATGCGTCACATCTATTGCCACTGTCTGTATAATTTTCCAAAGCTTCTATATTCTCTTCATGCTTCAATAAGTTTCACATTATAAGATGCCATGAAAAGTTTCTTTAGTTTCCATGTTAAAACAAACGAGAGTGCAACTTAAGACACATGATTGAGATTAATAATTTTTCATGATTGATGATCCTTCACAAAGTTTAAAATAATTTTTTTCTGGAAATTCATAAGTCAAAGCACATGTGAAGTTTTTTCATTAAATAAATTTTATATGAAAAACTATTCACATAAAATGTTCAGATGACGTAGTTTTTCCATACATCTCATGATAATGCTATTAATTAATTATAAATGCCTTTTGTGGTTTTAATTAATTCGAATAATTTAATTAGGATAATATCAAAATGAAATTTTTGTTGAAAAAAGTGGGATATAAACTTTAATGTGTTGGTTTTGTGGGGGGAAGGGGGGGTTTGTGCTGTTAAAATGTGGATTCATTTCATATTATAGTAAAAATATAATGAAAAGCTTTTCGTAAGCTCATTGTTGTTATTATGGAATAACTTTCAGTTGAAAAATATTTTTAAAAAAATGTAAAAAAGAAGGCTTCCAGAAAGCCACACAACAGGACAGCTCAAAATACTTTTTTTTTTTAATTTTTAACATTACTTAACAACAATTTCCATCAAAACTATCCATAATTATTTTCACATCCTCGACAAACAATGTATTTACCATCAACAATGTCAGAAACTGTAATAAAATATCCACAAAATATGGCTATTAATATTCATAATTAAGAATTATAAATTCTTTACGACCTCGAACAACCAAACCGATAATAATTGCACAAATAAACCTTCACATTATTTTTGCATAAATTTTCCATGTAAATTGAGTTTCATAATTTAATGAGGTATGCTCATGTTATTCATTTTTTTTGAATGAATTATTCCAAAAACGTGTTATTAATACTTTGTGTATCAAATGGTATAGATAACCGCGGAACAGCAACAAATTTGCGTATATTTAATTGTAATAAACATCGAGATCAATTCCGATATCATCTTTGAAGGCTCGATTATAAATAGAATTTTTTGGTGCACGTATTGGCAGAACAATGAATGGGAAGCGCATAGCAAGGATGTCTGGAGCCCTTCCCAACTTCAAAACCAACCGATACAAAGAAATACTACTCGAGCGATCCAAAGGTTTCTTAAGAATCCATAAAACGTTATAAACGATCAGTTTTTAAATTACTTCACGAAAAAATATACTTTTTGGACCCCCCTCCTCCTTGTCAGAAATTTTTCATAGAAAATTTCTTTTATTTTAACTGTCACAAATTGTTCAACCCCGCTTTTCCCCTAAAGCGTGACGTAATTTGCGAACGACCCTTATAGGAAGTCACATGGAGTTTGTGTCAAACGGGTTATGACATTTTAGTGTTTAAGTGGAGTGTAATCTGTGGTATCGAGCAATATGTAGATGAATTTGGCAGTATGAGAGTAAAGCCTCTGTGGCCGAATATCTGTAACCCCCTTTTGTGAAGACATGCGTTCGATTCCCTTGAAAAACCGAACTCTCTTAACCATTACATAATACTACAGATATGAAATAATGTTGGACATAAAAAATAAACTTTAGTTGTTCAGACCATAGCTGCGCTCTTAATATGCGTTTCAGACCTACTTAATAATTATTTTGGTTTCATCCTTGAGACAATAAGTTCACAAATAGAATTAAGAACAAAATTTTCACGTGACGAAGCTGTAATTAGATTCCATTCTTTCAAATTCCATCTAAGACATACACACTCGCAAAAAAAAAGAAATGCTCGGGTTAATGTAGCGGGAAAATGATTATGCTGAAAAGGTTCTACGTATGTGAATATAATTATTCCAAATATTCATCATTTCCTAACATTACGGTGTGCAAATATTTCTTTTACTCTCGCATGCTGACGCGTTAAGAAAACTTTCATTTACTTCGAAATTCCGAATGACACAGCATAAAAGTTCCTACGTGTCTATGTGTGTGAGTTCAAGGAAACGAGAAGACATTAATAAAACGAAAAGATAATGTCATATGAGAAAATGGATAAGAAGAAAAATTTTTCATCGTATATCTCGATATTTCTAGCTTCCTTATTTAGTTACGCTTCGCTTTACTATGAATTTTAAGGGTTTTAATAATTTATGCTAGTGGTTTTATGGCTGACTGACTGACGAAGCAAGGGAGTAAATTTTAGTGAAATAATGCTGGATTTGTCGCATTTATTCATGCTCTAAGGAAATATTGGTATATGCGGTAACTGCTTAATTAGGTAAACTTTATGTTTATCGTTATATGCTGTTGAATAATTAGCAAATATTTAGAAATGAAGTTGTTTAAAATGCTTAACCTTGAATAGAAAATTGACGTCTTATTTTAATTTTTTCATTTTCTCGTTACTTCTAAGATCATTTCAGAATTAAACTTATGTCACTAGGCTGGTTATCTGCTCAGATTTTTTAAAAATTTCTTTTACGTCCGGGAATTTTTGAACTTACATTCGAAGACAGAAGAGCTATAAGGATTGAGCAACATTGGGGCAGAGGTATGAGTGTCAGTATCCTACGTTAAGGACCCAAGTTCGAATCCAGTAAATTTCTTGTTGTATTCGAGTATTTTTTACCAATTTATTGTTTTTCCTGTAATACAACTCGGTTTATGAGAATTTTACATGCACTAAAATTAATGATACTGTTGTTTTACTCAAAGTTGATATGTAGGATGTCCACAAACCATTAGAATCTCCTGTGATTCCTTGCAAAGTATTAAAATCTCACAGATTTTGCAAAAAAACCTAAAATACTTCCAAAAAATTGCGTTTCAGCTCCCTAAGCTCACCATAAACTTACATCCTGTTTCATATCCTGAAATGACAGTGTAGTCGAGACAAACGAGAGCTGTTAGTATGGAATAAGCAAGTATGTGCGTGTAGATGGAGGAAAAGAGCTTACGCATAATATCGAATCTTCTTCACGTAGTTGTAATAATGGATAGAGAATTTTATGTGTAAACAAAAAAAATTTCATCCTACATTTCCTTTACATTACATTACATTACATTACATACAATATATTTAGAGACGTACGATGAAAATTCATTTCACTTTCAGACTATACCTGTCAAATGACAGAACGGAATTTATGCTTATAATTTATTGTCAATTGTAAGATCTTTACACTGTTCATACATTCACATACATCTTACTCTTTTGTGTAAATATAATTTCTGACTATACAGTGCTATAGGTGCTGATGATGCCTAACGCATTTTGGCAGCTAGAAGGTCGGAAAGAAGACAACGAAATTTTTTATTTCGTTTACATGAAAATATGTCCGCCATGTATCATCATTTAATTCACTACCTGTCTACATTAGGGAATGTCGCATTAGTCAACATTATAGATAGAATTAAATTCGTTTTGGGAAATTTATTTTTGGGTAAATGAATTTCTTTCGAATATTAATGCATTTTTCTTTATTATTTGGAGTAAAGTGTGAAAATTTAAAATAATTATTGTAATTTTCGGGGTGTGTTGTGGATACTAGAGTATCTATCATAAAAATAAGGTGTCACACAGCTCTAGGTTCCTGATTTTAAGATTGAGACTGAGATTTGCCAAGAATCTTCGAGAATCTGCTGAAACTTAGACTTTGAGAAGCTTAGACTTTGAAAACGGTCAAATAATTTGTCTGTGCCGGTTATCCTTCCCCCTGCTAGAAATGAAGCTCTCAGAATTGATATCAAAGGAGTTGTTCATAAGCTGGAGGTCCCAGGTGCTGAGCACGACACAGTCTACTATGTCACTCGGCATTCTATTGCCTCTACATTTTCATTACGTCACCAACTTCTTCATCCAAAAAAATATAATAATTTTCTATAAAAATAAAGTAAAAATGCTTTTACTGTTTTTCCAGCGAAACATGAATTTGTCACACATTTTTATCCTTCTTCGTTTGCCATAAATTTCATCTACTTTATACGCAATAAGAAACAAGAATAATGTTGTTTTACTGTTGATGATAGTCACGTACGCTAACGCTTACAGCATCTCGTCCGCACTCGCTCTATCGTCTTATGGCACATATTTTTCCTCTACTTTACTCTCATCTCTCTTTTTTTTTGCGTTTATCGATTTCCATAAATTTGCATTTGCTGTAAACTTAATTGACAACGAAAAAGAGAAGAATAAAAAAAAATCCAAAAAGCATGGTTCGAATTTTAAAGAAGATTCGAAATAAAAAGCTCCCATAGAGAGATACAGAACATTACTAAGACTTCCTTTCACGATGGGTGAGGAAGGTAGGACAGGGAAATTAAGTTGTTGTGGATTTTGTATGTATTTATGGAGCGCTTGTAAGAATTTGAGATTATTTTTTGGAAACTAGTTATTTTGTAGATGTCACGAGCATTTAGATATCCTGTTGGAGATTCACAAATAAAGCTGTATCAACAATAACACCTAAGATACTGGTTAGATCAGGAAAAAATTTAAATTGTCATTCTGCTAAGCTTCTGAATAGTCCACGATAGCTAAGTGGTTAGGTCATATAACAGGATAATAGTAGGATAATAGTAGGACGTGGGTTCGAATCCTATTCAAAATCAATAATTAAAATATATGCTTTTTCTGCTAAAATATTCAAATTCAAAATCAATTTCTAAATTAAGTTTTAAGACGCAGATACCCAAAATGATCCTCAAACTGTACTATTAAACCACAAAAAAACAGCTAAAGGTAGGTTGCTGTGCGATAAAAATAAGCTTAAAATAATGAATATCATACCAACATTTCAAATATCTCAGCGTAAGCAAGTAAGCGACATCCGAAATTAAATGAGCTTCCGTGAACATAATAATGGAAATAACAGAAACTTTTCTCAGCCTTTTATATCCCACAACCTTCAATTCTGTCAAAAATAAATTAAACTTGAATTTTTCAAATTGATATCAAATTAAATTCATTCATAATCAGAAAATAATCTAATAGAGTTAAAATTTCATTAATCAAATTATTGAAGAAGAAGAATTAATGAATTACTGAATAATTGTACGAATTTTAGCAAATGGGACCTGTCAGATATTCAAAACCAGATATGATTTTTATTCCGCAGCGTCCTTCTTTTGTGATTGAGACGATAGTACAAAAAAAAAAATTTTTTTTTGAGTGGGAAAAATGTAATCATTGAATTTAATTGAATTCATTGTGAATAAATTAATTCAATTATTTGTATCTGACGATTCAATGGACAAATTTTGGATTTAATGAGATTAAATTTTTTTTGTTCACGCCTTTGTTATTATCTCTTTTTGTTCGTTTTTTATTATGACTAAGCACATTTGATAAAAATAATTTTAAAAACACGTGTTTAAAATATTTTTAAAATTTTAAAATTTCTATGAAGTTTAAAAAGTTCGATTTTAATTTATTTATATTGACAAATTACCATATGGGGCGATGTAATAATTAGATTGTTCGGTGGCTGAGTAGTTAGAGCACTGGGTTACTAACCATAAGGTTAGTTCGATTCTCACTCTGTGAAAAAAAAATTCAATTTAAAAAAATTTTAATGGTTTAAAAAAATTCATAAATTTAAAAAATTAGAAAAAAAGTTGAAAAAAAAGTAATTCACCCAATGACTCGTCCCGAGCGGGAATCGAACCTTACTTTTTTTTCAACTTTTTTTCTAGACTATGTCGTGTTATACATGCAGCTATCATGTAGAACTCTTCAAGTTCATTTTTACCCTTAATTTAAAAAATTAAAAAAATTTAAAAATTTAAAAATTATTTTTAAAAATTTAAAAATTATTTTTAAAAATTTAAAAATTATTTTTAAAAATTTAAAAATTATTTTTAAAAATTTAAAAATTATTTTTAAAAATTTAAAAAATTTAAAAATTATTTTTAAGAATTTAAAAAATTTAAATTTTTTTTTTTAAATTTAAAATGTTGAATCTTTAAGATTCTAGATTAAAATTTGTTTTTTTAAAATAAAAATTAAAATTTAAGCAAATTTGCATACAAATCTAAGAGTGCATTTTTTAACGTATTTTCTTCCTCTTGGGAAAATTATAGTGATATTTTTTTTTGGAAATTCCAACTATCTTTCTAAGATATCAGACATGATAGCTAATAAACTACAAATCATCTCTCAATTTGCATCAAATTCTCTTCAGCCTAATGCTTCAATTACTTTAATTTATCATCAAATCAGAAATAAGAAAACAACTATTCAATTTCAGTATATTCTGGTGTATTCTTCAATTCTTTTTGACTTCACAATTTCCATAATACCTCAATTTATTATTTACAGGCAACTCAGAAAAGCAAAAACGACATCAAAAGCTCTTGTATTTCAAGTAAAAAAAACTACATTAAAAATTAATTTTTTGCTTCGTTCCGTTCATCTTGAGAGAATTCGAAATAAACATTAAATTAAAGTGGCAATATTTTCTTGGTCACAAACAGCCTGAATATATTTAACCTACATTAATAGACTCAACAGGTTAAGTATGCAATTTATAAGGCTAAGTGATGCCTTAAAATTAATTTTAAAGGCAATTTTAGAAACAAAAGAATTACATCGTTATTTCTAATGATCATTGTATTTCCTTCTTCACCTTTCTGTCTTAAAAATCTCGTTTAGCATGAAACGCTACGAAATCAATAAAGGTAATTTATTGAATTGTTATATCTTAAAAGTTGTTGTATACATTTTTAGCTGGAATTTTTGAGATGTAGAGGTTGAATGGATTGAAAATTGACTGGATGACTAAAATGGTTGTTTGGTTGTTTAATAATAAATTATTTATAAATTTGCTACAAAAAAGATTTTTGAAATTAGCTTCAAAAGATGCGAAAAATTAGCTTCGAAAGATGCAAACAAAATTAGCTTCAAAAGATGCAAAAATTAGCTTCAAAAGATGCAAAAATTAGCTTCAAAGGATGCAAAAATTAGCTTCAAAAATGCAAAATGAAGCAAAAATTTAGCTTCAAAGAAGCAACTTAACCAACCCTTAGGGCCTGAAATAATTTAATAATGCGCTCAAAAATCCCCAATCTAATTATTTCCAAACTAATTTAATTCCCCGCGTATTTTGTTTTTATTTTCTTCCTTTTACCTCTCTCAAGGAGCCAAAAAACATTTTTCTTACACCAACAGCAAGAAAAAAAAATCACTTTGCTACAAAATTATCCACAGATGCTATTGTGCGGGTAAAAGGAGCAAACTTGGCAACATTGCATTGACTTTTGTGTGAGTTGTAATGGAATTGTGAAAAGAGCTTCCAGCATTTGCTCTGAATTTTCCATGAGCAAGGAAAATGAGAATTTTTTTTCGTTCCAAAACAAACACAAATACATTAGAAAAAAAATTTTTGGACAGAATTTCATGCAACTGGCATTCGAGCGAGAGATACCCTAAATTGGATGTGAAAAGCTCTTTGGTGTTGTTAGATTATGATGTGTAATATTTGGTGGGGTCTGGAACTGTAGACACGGGGGTAACATACAAAGGCCAAGCAGCCTCCAGTAGGCTCTAAGTATACTGTCAGCTTAGTGGTCATACCATCAGCATTTCAAAGTATGTCGATCGGATTAAAAATATAATCAGTCAAGCTTTAATGAAAATTAATTAATTCCAATATTTAAAATCGGGTCAGGATGAACACTTTGCCATTTTTTGTGTGACTGACTTCAAGTATGAACTAGAACAAGACGAGAATGATAAGAGGCATGAAGATTACTATAATGTGATGATAAAAAATACTTTTTTTATGTCATATGATTATGAACTACAATCTCGCTCTTATATCACGTCTTTAATATTTCCGAGTGCCTTTTGTTTGGCTTTACAATCACCAACGAGTAAAAAGACGGAAAATGGAGATGACTAAGCATGTCAACCATCACAAGTACACCGAAAAAAAAGAGTTTTAAAAATATTTTTTAATGCCAACCATGCCAAAGGAGACCTTCAAGTGAACGTTGCTGCTCAATTTTTTTTATCTTTGCTGCTTATTATGAAAACGTGACAGGAATGTCATGAAAGTACAAAAGCTTTTTTCTAGCGAGTGAAAAGTGCTAAAGAAAATTTCTTTTTGACACATTTACCAAACATTTAACCTTGATTTAGGTTTCTACTTCAATGTCGGTTGTGACGATGATAAAATTTTGTGATTAAACCAAAGATATAGGGAATAAAAAAAAGAGTGTTCAACACAGCCACACATTGACAGTAAAAATTGATAAATGTCTATGAAAAATTATGAGATTGTGGGGAAAAAGGGAGAAAATCGATGGATGGCAATTTTTGTGGGGTGAATTTTTTTTCTCGTGAGAAATTTTTTTATGACTTATTCCTGTCACAATTCTTTTTGACTTGATGCTGTCTGTTGCCACCAATTTGTTTTCTGCTTGAAATGCTTTAAACAGAAATTTAAAGTTGTTTCTTCAAAGCAGTTAAGTGGCTCATTTATAAGAATCTTGACTCAAATATGGGTGGTAACTTAAAGGTTGTGGGTTCAAATTCCTGCCATTAGGTGGCATTCCTCTTTTTAAATAAAAATTAGCCAAAAAAATTGATTTAAAATTGCTAGGATTTTTAAATTTAAAAAAATTAACCTCATCCCCTATAAGTAGGCTGACCAGCTTGGTTTTTCAGAGGACTGTCCTCTAATTTTTCATTTCTCAAAAACAAAAAAGATTTGTAATGTTCTAATTCGCCCAGAAAACGAATAAAACTAGTCGACATGGGGGATGTCCTCTATTTTTCTTGAAAATATCTGGTAACCCTACCTAGAAGTGGTACAAAAATTATGATTACGCTACTCAGGCACGTAGTAAAAGGGAGGGATTAGGGGTCAGATCCATTTCTGGGTGAAAAAACTTCTTCAATTTGCCAGGGTTTTTAAGAAAAAATTCCATGAATCCCCCCCCCCCCTAATTTTTTTCATATAAAATTTTTGAAAATTTATATTTAGCCCATGATCCCATTAATGACAACAGCGGAGCTCTTGGAAACGTAGGACTAATGAAAATGGGTCAAGAATTTAAATAATAGTTGGAGGAATAAGCACGACAGCTTCAAGATTAAGTTATGAGTGAAATATTTACAGAATGGATGCAGACAGGTGCTCAATTAGATTATGAATGCCATCTTATCATCATTTAGGGTCATTGTCATCTTTCTGGTACAAAATATGAAAAAAAAAAATTCTGACATACTATAAAGGTTTTTCTGGAAGCATGAATCTTAGACAAGACTTGAGTATTATTAAGATTCTAGTTAAGAAACAGGCTCAGAGTCTTGAGGCCTGTCACAAAATTCCTATGAATGATCCAGTGCAGGACAATTGCCTTTCAGTCTAAAAATACTCAATCACATCTCAACTTAATCAAAAGAAATAAAAACTTTATTAAGGACGATAAAAATAGCATAAAATTCCTAAAATTAAACTTCCTCAAAATCAATCAGTAAGTTTCAATTTTCTGATAATAAAAAAGCACAAGATTGTCCGGAAACTTTCCTACAAAGAGAATAGAAAATAATAAATCTACTCGACTGCAACTACAGCAGCACTGAATAATTCTTTGTTATCTTAAAGGAACGAGTAAAGGTGAAATTTCATTTTCTTCTGATTGATTTTTTTTCTTTTCTCATTTTCTTTTGTCAATTTATATCGCACATACAGACTAGGTCAATCAAGCAAGATTGATTTGTTCAAATTCATTTATAGCATGCTGTAAGATAAATGAACAGATTTCCATCATTAGAGATAGAATAGTACAGAAAAAATTGGTTTTGCTGCTTGTGAGGAATTGTGGGGATTTTGTCAGATTTTTTGGGGTCCTTTTTGTCAAAAAAAAATTGAATCAGGGGTCATTCAGAAATAATGTCCATCAATAGCGTTGTAATTTTTTTAAAAAAAATGAGACATTTTAGTTTGGAAAAAAATGTTTTTAGTTCTTATTAATAGCAGAATTAGAGTTACTGTACAAACCAGGTTCGTCGAGCTATAATTTTAAACATTAATAAATATTCTACATATATTTTTTAAAATATTTTGATTAATTTCCATAACAGAAAGGTCGTTTAAGTCATTGCATTGTGTAATTTTTAAAAATCGTGTAAAATATGGGCATTTGGATATTATTTCAGCTGAATCAAAGCTCGGAGTCAGAGCATGACAGAATAAAATAAAAAAAATTAAATTAATAAAAAGTGCAAAAATACAAAAAAATAAATAAAAATAATGAAAGACCTTGCAACTAAAAAAACACTCATTTTCTGATGGGATTTGAACCCAGAATTTTAAATCAATAATTACAGTTTTTCTTTTAAACTGTTAAATTCATAAAATAATTTTGGCATATTACCTAATTCAAAATGCAGATCAAAAATAGAATTATTTTCAAATTTTAGACCCGAGGGTTAATAACTTCTTTAATTTTATGGAAGATTTACTGTTTTGCTCTTCTAGAATCCTATTAAATTGAAGAAATTTTTGGTGAGGAGGATTAGTTCTTCCCTGGCTACGCACCTGCTCCCTTCTAAAGTTGGACGTTATAATTCCTAAGATAATAATAAGGGGTCGTTTGCAAATTACGTCACGCCAGCGGCGTAGCCAGGAATTTTTCGAGGGGGGGGGGATTTTCAAATTTGTTGTATGGAAAAATTTTAGGGGGGGGGGGAATTTCAGGGTTTTTTCTCAAAAACCCTAGCAAACTGAAGAATTTTTGGGTGAAAGGGGGGGACAAATCCCCAATAACCCCTTCTGGCTACGAGCCTGCGTCACGCAAAAAACAACTTTTTTGAACCCCCCTCCTCCTTGTCACAAATTTTCCAAAGAAAGAAAAATTCTATGTTTTGACTGTCACAAATTCTTGTTTAATTGAACAACTCCAAGAAAATATAGCAAAAATTCAAATTTCAACAAAGTTTGAGAAAAAAATCCCCACAAGGAATCATAAAGCAAACCAACTTTTTCCATCAAGTCAGTATTTAATGCCATGCTTTATGGCATTCTAACAATACAATTATTTAGCAGAAAATTTGAAATGATTGTGGTGCGTATGTGTGCCGTAGATGTGAGGATTAATGGAAAGCGATGATGAACTTTAATGAATGGAGTTTATTTTAGTTAACAATCTCATAGATTTCTCATTTAATTATATATCAATTTGTGTCATTCGACAAACTAGAGCATGAAAATCCTTAAATTTATGGCATGAGATTTAGCATCAAAAGCTTGCCTCGTTTATTGCCTACACAGATATACACAGCATTTAATATTTCTTTCTCTCACTCAGTCTCGCAATTCTCGCCTCATTCATACAGTTATTGATGTCGGTGGCAGCCGGGGTTATAGTCTGTATGTGATAAATGCTTTGAGGGTTTGTAAAAGTACAGCTTTGCTTCATACAGAAGTTAAAATGCATAACATACCATGTGTACAGATGCACTAGCTTCCGTATTATAATTTTTTACTCTTTTCACTGCACTTTTTTTATGAAAATGTGAGATTAAGGATACACTTTAAGTGCTGGATAAAGATGCTATGTAGATTTGATGAGTTTTAAGGTTATGGGATAAATTAGGTTCGGTTGGAATGGTTGTTCTAAGTAGGATACTAGCAGCCATTTCAGGGGGAAAACTACTTGGTGGAATTTTTTTGAGCTATAATTCCAAATTTTCATATTTTTCCCTGTGAGAAAAAGCATCAATATTACTTATATTAAGGTTTTACACGTGCTAGCATCAAAAAATTGAATCCCAGGTCGCTTTATCCAAGTAATTTCCTAGACCAAGTAGTCACCCCCCTGAACAAATCATTTCAAAACAATGCGCTTTAAATTCTTCAATCCCCGTACACAGTTCCTACTTACTTCCTATTTATACACTCTGAGCTCTTTCTTACCCACCCTCTCCCCCCACGCTCAACTCAATTAATATTCATGAGACTTATTATTTCAGTAAACATTTAAATTGCTATTTAACGAACTTATTTTATGCTTAAACTATTGCACACCATGTACATTCATGTGGCAGCAAACTTAGCGATGCAAAAACTTTTCTATACCTTCATCCCATATAAATTCTACATGAATGGAAGCAGAGAACATAGAACAAATGGGGAAAAAAAGTTCTTTCCTTTCTATTTAATGAAGATAATTCTTTAATAGTTTTATTATTCTTGTGTTACAGGAAAGCTTAGCATTGTAATATTGTGTGAATCTGTTGTTGGAAAAAGGGATACATCTTTTTTTTCATTTATAAAGCATACAGTGTGTGGTCAACACCTCCATAAAGAGATGTACACAATGAAGGTTTATTTAATTCGAGGACTATTTAATAAACACAAATAGATAAAGAATAGGAAGGATGTTCTTCATAGGGGAGGATTGAAGGAAGTAAAAAAAGGAAAATGATTGAGATTGAGATTGAATGTAGTTTATGGAGGTTTCAGGGGATGTTATAATGGATATTCTTTTGAGAGATAAAGGAAGTTTTGGTTAATAGAAAATAATTGAGGATCTGTTATTAAGTTTCTGGTAAGTTTTGTGAGGAAGAATTTATTGAATGAATATCCAATCTTGGTAATACAATTCTGTTCAACTTTGTCATAATCCAGCTTCTTTTTGAATGTGTACATCAAGCTTCTTAAACAAAAAGTGTTTACATAGACGTTAGGATAGTTTGGTAATTACGTAACACTGAAAATTGCAAAAAAATTGATATATTTTACCAACCCCATCCCCTTGGACCCAGTGAGGAAAGTATGACCCCCTTCGCGATCTTCTCAAACCATCTCGAGCTCTGGGCCGGTTTCTTTTACTACTTGGGTACCTACTCTGACCTAGAATACCCTAGATGGAGGAAGAGTACCCCTAGAGTAACCCAACTACTCTAGGGTAGAGTAACCCCATTCCAAAATGATGAATAGTGTCTTACAAAGACAAATCAAGATAGAAGATTTGAGAAACTAATACACCTCATTCAAAAACGAACCCCCAATTCCATAAAAACTAATAAGACCTTGACAGCATCTTTGGCTTACCTCAAAATTATGTGACAGAGATTAAGATTTCTCCACCCATCTTATCAATAATGTTCATGTACTAAAAGTTATATAATCTGACATCGACAAATCTCAATTCAACCCAATTCCATCTAGAACCACTAATCCCTTAAAAACAAGGAAAAACTTTTTTTGAAAAGCCTTATTTTGGGATGAATTGGTCACATAATAAAAGAAGCACAAAGTAAATGTTTAACAACCTCTCAAAAAGATGACACATTTAGCAGATTAACATCCCGAATGACGTCATTAAACTCGCATAAAATTAAGACATACAAGTAGAAAAACTTAAGATGACAATGTCATTTGACATCATGATATTGAATAATCTACAATTTAATCCGTATTTATGTGAATGTGACATGTTAAAGAAGCGGTAGGAGCAATTGAATGGAAGAAAAAAGGAAAGGAATGTCTCAACGCTCTACGACTGTATGTGATCTGTATTTAAGCCTTGTCATCGATGCGAACATGAGCTTCTAAATATCTCAATATTTCCTTTTTCATCATTACATCACATGGATCTATTTGATAGCATTGAGGCACTATGTTGTGCATTTGTTAATGTTGAGAATGGTTGCCGTTTTAGTCATAAAACAGTTTGTCATAATGACTAACTGGAAATATTTTCTGAAACCAGCTTAACACACTAGGTTTTCCTTTAATTCAAAAATTCCTTGTTTATTGAAGTCAGATCTAAATAAATGTTTAAGAATTAGTTCACAAAATTGTCTAAAACTTAATTAAACTTACTTTAAGAAAGATATTGTATTTCCAGCACAAAATGTGTAAATAAAAAGAGAAAAAGCTACTTTCGTTCAATTTAACGAAACTTCCATTAATCAAATTTCAAATATTAAAAAACCGCTAAACCAAAATTGATAAAATTGAATGAAACAATGAATCAAATAAAAACTATAAAATTAGAAAATCATGTCATTTAGTTCTATTATTGCTATTCTTCTTCCACTTCCCCTTCATGCAGTGCTAAAAATAAAGAAAGAAAGACATGAAAAATGACATAATTGGGCGTATAAAAAGTAGTAAGAGAAGGGATTTTTCATCCATATTGTTTGTACATGTATAAATATTTTTTCGGTCAATATAGCCTTCCAGCAATTTATACATGGCCTATAAATATTAATTACATACTTTTATGGCACTTTTTCTTTCTTCAGGCCAAAAAGACTCGTTGTAAATTGAAGATGGTGAGAGAAATAGTCAAGAAGGCATTTTGAAGAACATAAAAATATTTGCTTGCTCCTTTTCCTTTTTTCCATTCAGGACATAAGGAAAGTAATCGCATTTTATGCTTTCTCGCTTTTGTAATGTGTTATGATTCTTTTCAAGTTGCTCTTACAACATTTTTAATAAGATATTGACCCCTTTGGAGAAAAAGAAAATCGGAGAAAATCTTTACATCTTCCCCTTTTTTCATGCCTCTTATTCCTCTCATGAGCATTAAAAGGACATCAAAGTGCATAATGCGATAAAAGTATTTATCATCCGCACTCATGTGAAAATCTTAAAATCAATTGAATCGGAAGCCCTAAATTCATAGAAAAATAAAATTTAGGAGGAATTATTTCAAATTGATATATGCTGTGGATGTGTTGCTAGGGGGTGGGGTACTGCTATGTTGATGAGGAGACTGCTGGATTTTGTAACATAGCAAGGGTTTTTGGTTCCTTGGGAGTCAGTTTCAAGTAAATTGCACTTTTTAGTTGTCAATAGAAATTAAGTTGCGAACATAACCTCAAAATTTTCATGAGCACCCAACCCTATCCACCCATTAAGTATATATACATGGCATGGTTAATAAACATTTCATTTATCAAACGCAGCACTTTTCCAGCATTTCTTTAGCACACGTTATGAATGTGAGCATATTAACTGCCTAGAGTTTGTTACCAAATGAAATATGATTCATATGAAAATAACGAGAAGTAGCAGTTAACCTAGAAATAAAATCATACGAAAGTAATTGTCTAAATTGATTGGATGGATGGAACGCATTGATTCTTCTAGGTCATTTCTTTGATTTGATGTTCAGATATTTTCTTAGATTGAATTTCGAAGATGAAGAATTATTTTGTCGTGAATGTGGCGCATTTTATGAAGGAAAACAATTTAATTTATTATATATTCCATTAGCTAGAATGTCAATTAATACAGTCTATTGGAAAGAGAGGAGGAAGTCCGCACGAAGCAAAACTTATATGTTTTTTCCACAATACCTAGAAATACACGTGCAACTTGCCCACAATATAAAAACTTCTTAGGACTTAATAATCCTCACATGTTTTCCACTCCAATTATTCATTACAATAACCATAAGTCAAAATGAATTCTTAAGTATATAACCAGAGGGTCAAATGTAAATAAAATCTGCCAAAAATAAAAACGAAAAACATTCTGAAAATGTCAGCAGAAATATTACATTCATGTGTGTATTTATGGCGTGTGTTAAGGAGAAAATAAGGCGCTTAAAAAAGAAGAAGTTGTGTTTATTGCCAGAACAGATGTATCTTAGCAGGTCGATGGATTTCGTCACACCACTCGCCTTGTTATTGCTCAATCTTTTTTGCTTCCTTTTTGTAATGTCTTAAATTCTTCTGGTAGTGTTGTTTGTAAAGGGTTTGAGGCTATTTGATGTTAAGATAATAGAATTGTGTCTTCGAATGACTTTTAGAAAGGTTTTTGACTTTTCAATTGAAACATCGAATTATTTAATGAATTTAAGGGGGGGTCTGAAGTTTTGGTAAATAGAAAATATTTTTTTAAGCAAAATTTAAAATCTTGTTTTTTGTGACGTCATTTATGAATGACTTCTAAGCGGTTGCATCCTTTTCCCCATCTTTTGTATAATTTTGTTCAGTTTTAGTTTATTTTTATCATTTTTGCATCATTTGATGCAAAATAGTCTTCATTTTGGTTGCTTTGCATCATTTTTGCATCTTTTAACGCAAAAATAGCAATTTAAATTGTGCTTCTTTTTTGCATCATTTCATGCAATTTTTTCTTCAATTTTTGCATCATTTGATGCAAAATATTCTCAATTTTAGTTGCTTTGCATCAGTTTTGCATCTTTTGATGCTAAAAATTCTTAGTTTTAGTTGCTTTATATCATTTTTGCTTCATTTGACGCAGAAATATTGCAATTTTAAAAACTTGCTTTAGTTTCTATTCATCATAATCCACAAAATTTATTATTTACTGCCAATTCATTAAAAATAACTAACAAATGAAACCTTGTTAAGAACATTCATCCCCTTTATAAAAACAATACGTGACCATTAACAAAATCAATTACACTTCAATAGTTCAATCAAATCTCAAACGAGCAATTCAGTCATCCAGAAGATCCAGTAGCCCCCAACCCTGCGGTCATAGAAGAAGCATAATATCTCTCACATCAAAAATCATTTTGTTTCACTTTTCACGAAGGAAAAAAAAGCAGCAGAAATAACTGTGGGGGAAAAAAGTATGTAACAAACGTCGAGATATGAATCAATGATTACCAACGAATATCACAATTGCAAACATAAACGACAACATTCAGTGTTATTGCTTCATAGATACACGCTACTTTTTACTGTGCGACATACAAATTGCTATATCATCATTTCGAAACATAAATTTTAATTATTTTTAATGTCTATATGCGAAAAGGAGAAGTGAGATGTGAGACACTGAGATGAGAATGGAAAAAAGGAAACAGACTAAATGGCTTATGTTGAGAATGATAGAAAATTGTGCGCATTTTGAATAAAATTTACTATTGTTTTCTCAACGATTAAATTGTTATGAGCGAGAGACATGAAGCTAAATCAAGATACATGAAGCGATGTTGAATTAATTTTACATTGTCAGTGTAGATAAATACAATTCTGATGCTTTTTATCTCTCCTTAAAGACTTTCCTTCCGTCTTCATACTGTCTCTCCCTCACTTATTTCACATAGTAGACAATATATTGCGAGGAAGAGCATATAATACATAAGTATAATGTTTATAAAATCACTTAACTGAAATCTAATTTAATTCTCTTCAGGGAATGGGAAATAACTGAAATAAAAAAAAGCATAAAAAGAAGGGAATTCAAATGTTCAAATATTATGCTTCACTTTCTTCATCTTGTGTGATTTCCAAATGCGATTTAATATGTATTGCATGGCATGGAAAAGAAGTAAAAACTTTTTCCATACATGATGTAGTTGTTCTTACTTCCTTATTCTTTCTTTACGTATTTTATTGCAATCATGAGAATGAAAAATGCAGATAGAAGTTATTGTGAAAGTGGGGGAGGTTTCCGCACCATACACAAGATATTTCTGAAACATAAAATTTTAAGTCTTCTTGTTTAAAGTTTGATAAATGCTTGTAGAAAATTTGATATCTTATAGTAAAAATTATGGGTTCCTGATGAAAGATTTTTTTATTTTTAATTTGCAAACTCAAGCTCAAATTTAGATTTTTAAAAGTTAAAATTTTTGATTTTTAAAGAAAAATTTTAAAAGCAAAAGTTTAATTTTTAAGTTTTACTTCGGAAAATTTAAAATTTTGACCTTAAAAATTTAAAAATTTGACCTTAAAAATTTAAAAATTTGATCTTGAAAATTTAAAATTTAGATCTTAAAAATGTAAAAATTTGATCTTAAAAATTTAAAAATTTGATCTTTAAAATTTAAAATTTTGGTTTTAAATTAAAAATTATGAAAGAAATCGACATTAATTTAAAAATATTCTGTCGAAAACAATTTAACAATTTTCTTTGTGCTTTCAATTTTTTTTTCTTCATTTTTTTGGTTAAGAATGGTTTTGGTTAAAAATAGGACATTGCATCAGCTTCTTCTACTAACTCTAAATTATTTAAATACTCGAAAAAATGTTAACAATTTTTTTTAATTTTGAACAGAAAAACTAACGTGTGTTTTGACATAACCAAAAACTGCTAAAAATGAATTGAAATTAAAAAATTTTTGGAATAGAAAACCAAAAATCCCAGTGGTACCCTAGGGTGAGGGTAGGGGTAGGGTATTATGTATTCAAGGTAGCCCTAGAAACCACTGGTTTTAAAGTTCTATCTTTATTTTATTATATTTTTATGCCTTTATTTTTAAATTCAGGACAAGTCTTTTATTTTTTTAAATTTAAAACTAGAATTACACGATTAATCTTAAAATCTAAATTGATTTTTTGAATTTTTTCTCCTGAGTGTACTGTGTGCTGGTATACTGTGTTATGGAATATGCTTCTAAAGAAAGTCAAACAGTTATAAGGAATCTGAAATTCCTGATGAACAACATTTCTGGCTCGTATTCCATCTGTTAAAGAGAAATATCGAAATATTTACTGTTCTAGATTACAATTTCTAGTTTTCCTGATTTCATTGTATAAAATGTATTGGATATATTGTACTACAAAGTAAATGCAGCCAAATATTTCTCATATCAAAGTTGTGCAAATGAATAAAACAGTCAGGCAAATGAACTTATGAAATTTGAGAATCCAAAAAATTTGCTATAACAAATATGAAATGTGAGTTTTCCTGTTTGCACGAAGTCATAACAGTATCATAGGAAATCAGATACCGCATGTAAACACAAGCTGGATGTAGATTATTTTATGATAAGCATGTCAGTATGCCATACAAACTGCAATAGCTATAATATTTTACAAGCTGTCAAAAAATAATTCAATCCGATTTTTCACAGTCGTGATTTTCAAACTTTTTAGCAATTATGCAAACAGAACAGCAAAGTTTTAAACTAGAAACTTAAATATTTAAACCCACATAAATGGAATCAAAAGTTAGAAATGCAGGAAACTTTCTCCATTGCCAAATGGTCAAGTCCTTAAAATTTATCAGTAAAACCATTTTTCATTTCATTTCTTGTCATCCATGAATGTGCTTTTAACTGATCCTTCTTCTTCTTTTCTTTCCTTTTTATTCATTCTTAAAGTTTGTTGTTCCACTTCCTCATCCAGCAGCAAACAAACAATGGCGTGGAATAACGATAAGGATTTTATAATGCAATTTAAGTGAAATCTTAGATTTCTCTCGAGCAATTAAGAAAGCGTACATTTAAGCATTTTACCGCAAAGTACCTCATTATTGAGAATTATTAAGTGCCCACTTTGCAATCGTGTAATAATTTGTGTGCTGTGCACAAATTAATTAAACATAGATTATTTTATGCAGCGTTATTGCAATCGAAATCGTAGGTGAACTTTGTGGGAATATTTAAAAGATTTGGTCAGGTTTAAATTGAAATTCAACTAGATTTGGGGTTATTCTAGGGGTGTAGTTAGAAATTTTTCGACATCTCAAGTAGGGTTCAGAATTATTTTCTTGTACGTTTGCAAGTTTTTGGAGAGGTCCAAATTTTTCCCCATACAAACTTCACTTTTGAGAGTAAACCCCCTCTGCTGGTCCAACTTATAGGGGGGGGGGGTTGTGTCGACGTTTTTTTTGGTTTGGTACTTAAGTCTATCTTATCTAGTATAAAGTAACAGAGAAAAATGACTAATTATTAGAAACTAGTATAGTACCCCGTTAAAATACCCAAATATTAAGATACAGTTACATCCAGTAGGAAATATGAACATATGAACATCCAGCACAGTCAAACTCAAAACAGTAAATAAGAATCTCAGTTAATAAAGAAAAAAAATTCAGGTAGGAAAAAGAACATAAACTGTTTTGAAATTCTCAATAACAAAAAAATTTTGGAAAAAATGGGCGTGGCTGAGAGCGGAATGACAGAAAGAAAGAAAAATGAAGGCTTTTATATATATATAGAGGACAAAATGAACCCTTCAGATGACAGAGACCTCTCGAAAAAATACTCATAAAAAATTTAACCATAATTACCGTTTTTCGAAGAAATTTGTTTTCTTTTGTTATGTTTGTCATATTAATTTACTAATTCTAGTAAAAAAGTAAAAAAAGTTAGTTTTTTGGATTAGATTTGAACCCATGACTTCAAGTTTCTTGCCTGAAATTGTTTTATTCCTTCGAAATTTTCAAAATAAATGACAAGGAACTGTTTGTTGAAAAAGCACGCAGACTGTCACCCTAAATAAATAACTGTATAGACAGAAATTAAACAAAAATGCTTAAAAATTTTAAAAAAAATCTCAAGTTTTAAACAGCAGTTTTAATAAATTTCATAATAATTTTTATAAGAATCGAACGCACATCTAAACATGGCCAAATTTATTGTATTGATTTCTTTTACTGCTTGTGATGTGACCAAATAGCATTAACTTTAACTTTGAAATTTATAACGGATTTCACTATTGTTTGTAAAATACGTTAAAAATTTCCAATAAAAAGCTTTAAATTACTGATATTAGAAGCATAATAAGTTAAATGATGTTTCTTATGCATAAATTTCTATGTTTAAAGGATTTTAGTAAAGGTTTTCAATGAAATTAAGAGATTTTTTGAAAAGATGTAGAAAGTCCTCGTGTTATACATCGAGGGAATTAAGCGCATTTTCCCGCACAGATCAGTAAATAAATCCATAATTCAGAATGTAAAAATAAGTACACACTTAATTTATTTCCCCAAATGAATTGAAAACATAGCATAAATGCTTGAAATATATAGTTGTAGCTGAAAAAAATTCCGGAAGCTATTTCAAAACATTTGTATGGTTTTAGTACAAATTAAATCTGTCACTTATACTTCACAAGTAATGACAGCAACATTTGTATGGTTCTACATACATTTACATTTCGAGAAAATAAAATTTATGAAAAAATGTACTTTTTTGCTGTTTTATGACTCAAAAAAATTTAATTATGCATTAATAAATCATAAAATATCATAAAACATCAAAAAAGTGTAAAAAAGAATCAAAAAAGTGTAAAAAAAAGTTGCCCGCGGAGAGGATCGAACCCACGACTTGAAGGGTTTTTTAATATAAGTATTCTTTTTAAGCGTCACGTTAAACTTTGACTAATCCAACGTCAGTGATTTTTTACACCAAAAACAGAAAAGTTAATTTAATTAAGTTTAGGTGAGGATTTTCAAAAAACTAAATACGTTGCGCACCCCTACGAAAAAGCAGCTATTTAATGCAAAAAACCCGAAGTCTCTACGTGCTTCCCCTGCCGAGTTTTTGAGGGAGCCAGCGGGCCAGCCAGCCAGCCAAAGTGGACCTTTAAGCGCATTACTTTCTAAGGAAAATGCGCTAAAAAATAATTTTTGTTTGTTTACAAATAGTCAAGCAACATTTGAATTTTTTCAAGCCGTTACTCAAATTACAAAATTGAAAGTAATTAAGCTTTCTGTTGGTATTTTATAAATAACATTGGCAATTAAGCACTGATTATGCTTACACACTACATTTAATTGCTAAATTTAGTATTTAATATTTTTGAATATTGCATATTCGACTTTATATTCGAATTTATTCGACTAAAATATTCGAATATTTATAGTCGAATATATTCGAATATGATTTTGCCCAACGCTACTATTGTTATTTGAAGATGACCAAAATGTTCAAAAATCCACTAAATCAAAGTAGTTTGAAATTAAATCTTCAACATAATCCCAAAAAAATTCTGACAAAAATTTCCCTAAACTGACTTTCCTAATAATTTTCACGCCCTTGAATATCAACAAGGTTACTTTAAACAACGTGCTAAATAAAATTGAAGAGTCAGCACAAATTGAATCGCGTGATGTACAATTATT
This sequence comes from Chironomus tentans, assembly GCA_963573255.1. Classification (NCBI taxonomy): domain Eukaryota; kingdom Metazoa; phylum Arthropoda; class Insecta; order Diptera; family Chironomidae; genus Chironomus; species Chironomus tentans. The sequence continues at coordinate 14,896,234 of OY754303.1, forward strand.
TTTGTTGAGGCTCACAACATTTAATGGTACAACTAGAATTGTGTGCATAAATAACAATTCATTCATTCTTGACTGAAATTTTATCGAGTGGGAATAAAAAATTGTTTTTAAGAAGTTTCTTCTCTGTTTTCAACACATTTTTATGTTTATGAATTTTTTTCCTTTTTTTCAAGTCTCTTTCCTTACTCACATTACTCCCTTCCGTTTGTGATTTATTGAAATATTTTTTCCAGTCTCGTAGACTTTTTTTTGCAAGTTTTTTTTTAGTTGAAGGGTTTGGTGAATTAAATGCTTTGTGGTCTCATTTTGTCTGTTTTGTGTAATTTTTTTTCAGCTCTCAAAATAGGGCAAAAACACTGTCTGCTCTGAGATTTCTCTTATTCTACAGAGTTATTTGCTATAAATGTTGCGTACAACAATAATAGAGGCGATGGTTCGAGTTTAGAGTGAACTGTGTTTTATTACGACAAAATAGATTGAATGATTGAGAGGCGAATTTGTACTGAAATTATTGAGAAATTAACGACTACTGCGATTAACTTTTTGTGTTGATGATTTGCATCTTATCAGAATTAATATAGTCCAAGATTTTAAAGAAGGACGATTATTTCAAAGATATATCCCATGGGTGGCGAACAGAGCTTTTACCGTTAAATTTGGAAAAATTTGAATTCATTTTGAAAACTCACTAACATAAAATATTCGAATGTAAACATTGAATATATTTCATTGAAATTTGATTTAATTTCAACTAATTTTGTGTACAGGATTCAATAAGATGCTGAATGCAGTGTTAATGAAGATAAATGTATGCTTTAGACAAACTTTAAAGCATGAAATAATGGATTGATTGTATTTTTTTTTAAAAAATACAATTTTGTTTATGTTAGTGCACCTTAAGTTTCGAAGTTCAAAATTTGAAATTAAACGGTAAAATAAGGTACCAAGTTCGAAAAATAAGGGCCGTTCGCCACCCCTGGGATATATAATTTCGAAAAAATTCGAAAATAATTTCGAAAAATTCGATAATCTTTGTGAAAATTCAAATTTAATTCGACCGTTGAGATTGCAAAATTTTCTTATACCTAACGCTTTTCTTCTATTTCTATTTTTAATTCCTTCTTTCTTCTATGCTGGTTAATGACTAGTGACCATAGTAGATAAATTGTCTCCGATCTGCACACATTGATTCACATTGATCTGCTTATTGATCGCTAATGTGGGAAATAGCAGCCATTTAGTGTTCAAGCCGTTTTTATTTCCCATGTGGTGTTCACTTGATTCTAAGTATCTTGTTGGGACGATCTGGGTCCTTTCCTTGAAGTTTTATGTCCTTAAAACTACGAGGCCCAGGCAAGAGACTCACTTCTCAAAATTCATTTCCACTACAGTTGATGCAACTTTAAGATGGTATTTAAATTTTCATAAACCTCTAATTACATTTCATTGATCTACTTAAAACATGATTTATGCTCCTTAATTCACTCTTAATCTTCTTCGTCCAATAAACTTGCATATCCTCCTTTTTCCTTATTTTACTGCTTATTTATGTTTCACTTTATGCTGTCGAGAACGAAAAGCAAGAAAAATATAACTTTACTCATTTCATTCACTTAGAGATGAAAATGTTATATCCCTAAAATTGAAAATTTGCGGCTGGAATAATAAATTAAATCCGTCTCGAGCTACCATCAGCTGGGGAGCAGTTAAATGAGGGGGAAAACAATAGAACGGTAGAAGCAAAAAATATAAAATCACAGAAGAAATTCGCCAAAAAAAATCTCTCTGTTTGCACAAGCAAAACACATCCAGCTGAGGATTTTTGATGATAAAAATTTGCATAAAATATTATGCGATGAAGCAATTGAAGGATATTCATGTTGTCTTAAGGAAGGATGGCACAAAATAATATTTTATAAGAAAGGAAAAATATGTTTTTCATTTTGTCGAAGTTTATATCGATGCAGATGCCTGGGAACAGTACAACCCAACTAATAAATTGACAACTCTTGACCTACTCAATAAAATAATGGCAATAAGAATTTCCAATAAGAAAAAATTCTATAAAATAAATTTTCCGAATTTTATGTGTATGCATGTCAAGTTGTGTACAGAAAGGGCACAAGGGAGGGTGAAAATATTTTAAAATATTGTCAGCAATAAAATAAAGATTACTTCCTCATTCTTCTCATATAAATATTGGCTTGAAAAAAAGAAAGAAAGGAGGAGACATCTAACGAAAAGACATTTGAGTTGGTTTAGGAGAATCTATGGGTTGATAGTGTGAGGGCGATTCTTACGGTTCAAAAAATGTTATGACAATGATGAGGGGTTTCTATTGCTGTTTAGGAGGGGCTTGCTGTACTGAATTGCTTTTATTTAATACTGTCAGTTTTGGGATTTAAAATAGTTGGGGGGATTCACGCCTATTGCTCAATTTTCCCACATCTCCTGTTTCTTTTTGGTTCTATATGTCTTAATATTTGCTCAAAACTGAGGAAGGCTTTTGCTGGAAGGTTGGATTTGGAAAGAGAAAAAGAGGCGGCACGATATGGTCTCTAGGGTACTGCTACATCGCTGTGCTGACGACAAGACGACAAAAAGTCCTGAAGGTATAATGATGACGACGTGATGGCTGTTTCTAAGCCAATTTGACGGCAAAAATGAGGTTGGCAACAGCGTTTCGGTCGGTAGAACCAGGGGCGTAGTTAGAATTTTTTTAGAGGTTGGGGGGGGGGGGGGGGGTGGTGGAATTTACCTCTGTATAGAACCCACTTTCTCATAAAATGAGGTTATTGATTTTCGGTCTGTTGCCTAACAACTCGGCAACAGAAGCCTTACTATCGTACTAGATTGAGGGTTCCAAGTCTTCTATGGAATAATTCTTATTTTGAGCAGCAACATAGACAAATGACCTCCTTTCCTATCCTACTACACCAATGGATTTCCTATAAAAAGGATAGAAATTGCTTACTTAACCAAACACATCACCAAATCTTGCATCTACCCATAAATTCCTACCATTTCAAAGCCATTATGAAAAGATAATCCCTGGTTGAAAGCATAATAATTTTCCTCGTGTGAAGAACGCCTTAAAAAAGGCTGTTTGAAAAAGGGATGAGAAAAAAGGCATACGTAGGCACATAAGGAAGCCTCATGTAAGTATATTTGAATAAGATTATATTGCTATTATTTTAATGTCGACTATCGCAATCCTCACTATTAATCTCTTTTAGCTTTTATTCATTCCGTTCCTCTTAAGCAAATATTTTCTGTTAACTTTCTCATCTTCCTCTGTTTTAAGCCTACCGAAAAGAGCTTACACTTGCTGCTTCTTTGTATTTTTATTGTTTGTGTGTTTAGAGAGACACATTCAGATACAAATATACAGATATTGAGGCAGAAAAATATTACAAGGATTTATAGCGTTAAATAAGCTAGGAATAAGGATCCTTAGTGTCTTATTGGATGCTCATCTTCCCCCTTTTTTTGCCATACAGAGTTGGTAAAAATAAAATTAGCTCTTTATTGTTCAATTCGCAGTCAATTTGATCCTTTCAGCTCTGCTATTTCCATCAACTACCGTTATGAGCTTTCTGGCGTCAATCCAAAGTGAAAAATGCTTCGTTTAAAAAAAATAAACACGCCATGAATGAAACATGTCTGACTGAAGTATTTTTTTACGGATATAGCTCTAATTTTTGTGTTATGTACCACAGCCATCATAGAGAAAGTCAATCTAGCATGAATATCCAAGAGCGCGCTTAAATCTTATAATAAATCACCGGAAAGATAATTCACCGAAGGACTTTATGACATTTTCATCTCCTTTCTCTTGTTGTTCTCTGCCCCTTCTCTCCATCTTTGTCTCCTCGTAGATTTATCCATTCTCCAAGTTTATTCTTATGCTTCACTTAATTCTTTCTATTTTTTTTCGTTGCCAATTTTACGCTCAAAAATTTATTTGATGAAAGATGTATTGTTTAGTTTGTGGCATTTTCAGATGATATCTTGATTTGTTGAGCTTGTTATGTCTGTCTGGATTTGTTGAAATGAAACAATTTATTAATGAAAATTAAAGTTGAAAATTTTACATGCAATAAGTACAGAAATGTAAATTTAATTAATTCCACGAATTTACAATTGATTATTAATGAACTGTTAAATTATTTTACTGATACTGAATTAATTGACTAATTTATTGGTTATTAAAAGGAATTAATTAGGATATAAACTGAATTTTGTGTGTTTTGTAATTAATATGTATTACTGGTTGATTATAATCTATTAATTTTAATCAATTAACATAATATTGACCACAATTAAAATGACAATTGAGTAATTGATGGAGTGTACTACTCAAATGGTTTAAATAATATTTATTAAATGCTAAATAATGGCTTTTAAACTTGAAAATGGATTGTAAACAAAAATTCGAAGTTGATTTACGAAAATTCGAAAATGTTTCGAAAATTGACTAAATTTGAAATTTAAATTTCCGTTAAAAATTTTCTGATCAAAAAATTTGAATATTAATGTGAAAGTTGCTTAATTTCTATTAAAATTGAATTTCAGACATTCAAACTTTCATATTCTTATAAATTATAGACTTTTATTAAGGAAAATTTCAAAATTGCCCCAAGAAAGTGCGCCTAATTCACATAATCCAAAACAAACCTATCCTACATACCCACATGCATGTGAGTGACTCCTACTATCATGACTTTAGTTGTTTTAAAGATAAGCACAAAAAAACGTTGAAAGTTTTAAACCTAAAAGGAAGAAGAAACAGGAAAAAATACATTTATGTTTTTCGAGACTGAAAAATCATGCACCCGGATAATTCCAAATTTGTTTTTCCTTCTTTTCTGCCTCGATATTTTTTTGCTCCTTTTTTCTATTGTTGGAATCCATTCAAGTTCTTCTTAATGTTGTTTTTTGTGCCTCTCAAAACATTTCTTTTTTTAGTAACACAGCTCTCATTGTCGCATGATGGTCAAAAGAAAGAAAAATACATACAAAAAAAAGTTCCTCTTTGATTGTCAATGTTTTGACTTCCGATTGTCCACGACTGTTTCAATATTTTTTCATTCGTCATATATAAATTTTTTTTATCGTCCTCAAACTTGCCGTCAAGTACGAAATTTCCTGATTACCCGCTTCCTATTATCTCATTTTCGCATTATATCTTCAGGTAATCAATCAAACATTTATTGCTTAATGCGAATCATCAAGCATGAATATAAATTGGTTCTAATTATGCCTCTATTCAGGTATGAGGTAGAAAAAGGTTTGAGGATTGAAATTTGTGAATGTATTGTGAAATTAGCGCACTTTTTGGGGCTAAAGCTAGATCAGCTGTTTGATGGAGGTGATATATGCTTGAATTATATTTAAATGAGGTGGATTTGATGGGAATCGATCTTGCGGCTTGATAAAAGGTGATTCATTTTAACATTTAGCTCTTTAAAGATGCCAGGGGTCACTTTCTCGGCTATACTCTAGGGTATACCTGAGAAACTGGTCCCAGAGCCTTAAAATATCTCAGAAAATTTTGCTTTTGATTCCAAATTAGCGATCATTCAGTTACGACTTCCAACATCGAGGGTATGGAAAGATCTATATAAAAAGACGGACGAGATTGTTCAAAAATCGACGTCATTTGTAAAGGAATGCTGTTAAAATTAATTAAACAAAAATCTATAGCCAAGATTTCATAAAAACTCATTTAAGGTCAGACACTCCTCGCTCAGACAAACCAAAACCACCAACTTTCCAATCATACCCAACAATTTTCATCGCAAAAAAATTCATCGATGAAAATTTCTTTCAATTTTCTTCATCGTGACTCATCAAAAAAAGATTTACATTATATTTAATGTTAATGGTCCTTGATTGCCAGCCTCACAGCATAGACGAAAAATGAGAATCTTTTCCGGACGGGAGGAAGAAGAAAGCTAAAAATGTTTCGATATAATTATTATTTTTACTGTCTTGCGGTCTCTCCTTAAATGTCTAATGATATTTTTAATGAACAGCAATTTATATCAGCAAGAAATCGATGGAAGAATGGAGGAAGTGGAGTGAAGAGAGCGCAGTTTTGGTGACGAGGGATGAAAAAAATGTTTTTGTTAATTTTGTAGCAGAAAAGGATGAATTTTAATTAAAAAAGTTTTAACGGCTTTTTGAAATTCAAATAAAAAATAATTTTAAAGTTTCAATAAAATTTTTGTAACGGCTTTTTGAAATTCAAATAAATAAAATTAATTCGCCATTTTGATTTTTTCTCACTTCGAAAAGTTTTTTTTTACAATTTAAGCAATATTGAAAGACATTTCAACCTTAAAACTCATTGCGATAGCTTCAAAAACGTGGCACAAATATTTTGAGCACGTGTAAATGATTAAAATGTCAACAATTTCAGAGTTTTCATGGAAATAAAAATCAGCCCACGGAAATATAAACAAAAACAAAAATTTTAAATGGCGCCTGAAAAAGCACCAAGGAAGAAACATCCAAATGACATCGGGGAGAAATCTATTTATAGTTGTCAATTAAAAATTGTATTTAATTGAAAATTTCCACGACAACGATTGTCATGACATTACGTAACCCTCTTAAGTCTTTGAATACAGCAAAAAAAAATTAAAAATTTTAATTTGTTTTTTTTCGCGATGTTTCACCTTCAAAAGTTGTTTTCAACGATAAGTGACGCAAGTATGAAGTAAACAGCCTTTAATAACAGTTTTTTCGCGCTCTCTTTATTCGCATTCAATTTATTCCCAAAGTAAAGATTCTTCTTTCTGTTGGTGTTTGGGTGTTAGAGGTTATATTAGAAGCTATTCATAAAAATTACGTAGCTATGATTTTTTCATCAATCTTCGTTGCTTTACTTTGTTGCTGGCTTTGACTAAAATTGGAAAATATTTTTCAGGCTTAAAGACTTTCTTTTATGTGAATTTAAATTGGATTAAAATTGATTGGATCTTTTTTTTGGAATTAAGGGATGATTTTTGAAGGGAAAGCTTTGAAGGTATGCAGGCTTTGATGATTTCGAAGAAGCAGAATTTGGTCTAAATATAATTGCTGATATATATCCTTTAGTAACAAAATTGCAAACGTAATAAGTGAACGACAACAAAGTAAGGGCACCCCAAAGCTACGGTCGCCCCTCTTACTGGTTATTAGGGTAAGAACCCCTTCAATTTTTGTAAATCCAACCATGGGCATACCCAGAAGGAGTCCTGAGTTATCTCTAGGGTGTCCCTAAGATACCCTACCATAGGGTACCATAGGTGCAGGGTAGGGTATCCTAGGGGGTACCCTGGGTAGCCCTAGAAAACGTCCCCAGGGAAAAATTTACGGAGTTTTTAGAAAAGCCCTAAAAAATTGCTTAATATATCCCACAAGTGTAGTGGTCTGAATTCCAATTTTTGACGTCAAACCCTTACATTTTTTCAGAATTAGCAAAAAATATTTTTTTAGGGTTAAGCAAAAGCAAATTGCAAGAATTCTTTATTTAAAATTTTTTTACTCTCCATAAATTACCCCTTAAGTGAAGAAGCATCTCAACAAAACAAGAATTATTGACCCGATTTTTAACATTTACCAGGTATAAAAATAAACTATAAATTCCTAAAACTGTCATCACATTTTTTTCCGTGATTTTTATCAAATGCCAAAACATCCTCAATTTAATAACTGCTTAGTCATGCCATAGTGTGTTAATTAATAACATACAACAAATGATACTAAAATCGTATCAAATCCAATAATTTCAGTGTCCGGAACGGTATGCAATGAACAATACATATGTGTAACATAAAAATCTAGTACAATTTATGTTGACTTTCATGCTGCAGTAGCATAAATATGTTGTTTTCCTTCCCTAAGTCCGACAACAATAGAACAAAAAGAAGACAGCAAGCAAGAAGAGAAAGAGAAACAAAAAACAGTGAGAGTAAAATTGAGAGAAAAAATTCTGACTTTCTCTCTGTGTATGTGTCCCATGCTCAAAACTGTGCATTCATTTATCGAAAAATGAGAAAGAGAAGAAGAGGAAAAAAAATTTGATGATCGGAATTCCTTATAATGTTAAAATCGTCATCACAATATTCAAACACATTGCATATTCTGCTGATAAGCTAACCAACACATTAAGTTTTTATTTTGCGGACTGATCGGCTGACGTAGAAAAAAAATGTTTGAGTCACACAGGTTTTTTTTTCTAGCTCAAAAGCGTGACTCGTTGCTCGTTTAATCGCTCTCTCGCTGCTTCTCTGAATATTTTTTTTTGTTTTTTTGCGAACTATCGAATGAAATAATTGTTTGGGGGAATTTGTGGGGCATGTCACTGCTTATTTTGATAATATTGAGATATTAAAATTGAATTTTCAGAATAAAAACAATTTAAATTTTTAACGGTCATTTGAAATTCAAAAAAATTTGAGCAGTGAAGCGTCGCTTTAATGAATTTTCAATTTTATTTGTTTACAAAAGTTTTCACAATTTTCAAGATATCTAGCAGTCTTATAAGGCTAAAATCTATTAGTTTCAAATGTAGTAATCTTCAAAAATTGATTAAACCACTTCCAATTGGTAAAAAATCAATAATTTTTGAGTTATGAATAGAAATTGTAAAAAATTATTTTTGCGACCACAAATTCGTAAATTCATGCTTAAATCTACCATAATTTAGCTGAGTATTCATGCAATTATGATGCAACAAGCATCAATTTACAATTCTGCACAAGCTCAAGCCTTCAAAACCCCTCAATACCCATAAAATCCAAACATCCAGCAAACATTAAATTCCATTTAAAATATCCTTCCACAATAGCCCAGAAACGTCCATAACTGAGAGAAATTCCACAACAGGCCGTCAGTTGAGTAAGCAATAAATAAATTGGATAAAAGAGAGAAACGCGACATCACTTCCACTCATTTCCCTCACATCGTACGATAATTTTTTCCATTTCATTCTCTATCGCTATCTCTTTCACATTTGGTCTCATGGTACAATTGTTATTTTGCAGAGAGCTAAGCAAGTAGTACCTCAATATTCCACATATCATAAAGTCACAAAAATAAGAAAAAATTATTAAATATTGTGTCCGGTCGGCAATACAGATTGATTAATTAAGTGAATTTGACTGAGTGAATAATAATTATTAAAAATAAATTAATTACGATTACGTGTAACGATCGGAAGATGATGAATGCAAGGCCAAAAAGAAAATAAGAGAAAATACCAGAAATGATATGAGTACAATAATTTGATATAATACCGCGCCGAATCGTACGAGTCAAGACCGAAGTGCTCTAAACGCGTGTGTGTATTTGCCGTTTTTTTGGTACATCTCAGCATCTGAGTATTTTTTTGAGTATTAGGAAAGTTTTCTTCTCCTCAATTGACTGTTTATCATAAAAAAAATATTCGTATTGAGCTGTGATGCCATTCCTCGGGTAGATCTCTTTCGAAGACGAAGTGTTTTGACTTTCCGTGAGCCTTGCGCGTAAAGTAAAATAATAAAAAATAAATAATAAAGAATCAAGTCTTTAAAAGGACTCGATTTCTTTTTGGGATACGAAAAAGTTTTTGATTAGAAATTGAAAATAGAAAAATTTGTCATTTACGCGGACGTGTGATGTCTGTAACTAGACATCGAGGCGAGAAATTACGTAAATAAAAAAAAATCGTCAATATACGTAAAAAAAATCTGAGAAAGAAAAATAAGGTGTGTGTGAATCTCTGAATCTTTTTATTTTTTGCATAGAAAGAGAAGAAGAAGAGTAAAAAAAATTGTATCAAGTACCGAAGGCTTTTGTCGCATATACATGTGAATTGCACACGAAAAAAAAACACAAAAATTATATAGAGCATACTGATAAATAGACAACGTGTGGGTGCCAATAAGACATTAGGTATTGCTCTATTATCGTGAACAGTCATAGTGAAATAAAATTAAGGAACAAGACGAAGAAACAAACACCGTAAAGACACATATTTATCTATTTTCGTGCATCGAATTGTTTTCTATTTATTTACAATCGAACATCGATCGAATGACGATAAAAAAATAGTATTCAATTGTTATTATTTGTGAAGAGCTCAAGTGAAATCGTAGAAAAAATATTTTATGTGAAAATATTTCATTGTTGATAAAGCTGATTGTTATCTACATTGTGTCTGTTCTATCAGCGATAAAGTGGAAAAATATAATACATATTTGATGAATTATTCATCTGTGTGCTAATAACAAAAAACACTAGAAATATCCGGTGATCTGTTGTTTTTAAACAAATTTCATCATAAATCTCGAATTCTACAAGATTTATAACGGAAATTAGAAATTCAAAATTGCATAAATAAAGCCAACTTCAAGTGACAGAAATTTCTCAACGGTTTTCAGAAATTCAAAAAAGTTTCGTCAAAAAATATAAACAAATCGTGTTCGTCGTCCACAAAAAATCAAAACGAGAAATATTTGTGTTAATTATGTTAAATAGCCAAAAGCGAGTAATGAATGTAGTCAGTGTATGCGTAGTTAATTAATTGTGTTAAAATTGAATGGAATCTATTCGTTAACAAGAAAGAAAAGTGATGATTTGTAATAAAAGAAATAAAAAGTTTTGTTTCCGATTCCACATCATGTATTTGTGAAGCTACAAATTATTTAATTAAATTGTGCCAAAAGAGATTAGCTGAATAATATTTATTGACTGTAGATTGTGTGATAAACAAAATTTTGGATCATGATTATCAATATTTCACGCTCATCCAGCGTATTCCTTAGTTTCTGTTTATTTTCCTTCTTATTACTCACAATTGCTTGCGTAAACGGACAAAATGATAATCTGTCAGTTCCACAACAACAACAACAACAACAACAACAACAGCCAAATAGTAAAATTAATTCGATTAACATAAACAATAGAAGTGTGACAAACGGTGATAAACCAGAGGCACCTGCTAGTGATAGCGTAGTGATAAAGAAGAAATATTCAAATCTGAATAGTAAATATGAAACGCAGTCAACGGTGACATCCACAACAAGTGTCGGCCTTTTTCCTGGATCGAAAAAGAGTGAGTATTTATGTCTTTATGTTTTTGTTTGTTAACTGTATCGTTTTAGAACATTGAGGAACACGAAGCATTGTAAATTGATGCTAATTAAATTTAATTGTCTTCAAGCTCAAAGAAAATAGCCTATTGCGTGCCATTGCCTAATTGAATTTGCCGTCTGATTGCATCTGTAATTGAAAAATATTATGTTGTCAATAAACGACTTTAAATGACTCTTATTGGTGATAACATTCCGCAAAAATTAAGTTGACTTATCGATGGAGCAAAAAAACGTATGTGCTGGATATTGATACGGCGTGTACATGTATTTTTATTTATTTTTTATGTTATTCGAGAACTTGGCATTGAAAACATTTTACACATTATTTTGTGTGTGACGGGAAAATGAAGTAGTTAATCGGTCATGACTATACGGGAAGTTTAAGCTCATCGTTTGGTGTTAAATTGGTAATTTATATGACGTTTGCAGCTATTTGAAAATTTAACGAACTTTCAAAATTCAAAAATTTAACGAACTTTCAAAATTCAAAAATTTAACGAACTTTCAAAATTCAAAAAATTTAACGATTTTCTGAGTTCATGGAAATATTCAAATTTTTATTTAACGGAAATTAGACTAAAACTGAAGATTCACTTAATAATTGTTAATAATAACCAATTTGCTAAATAAAAATCAACAATTTCAATGCCAAAATTCAACTATTCCTCCCGAAACTCATCAACACACTCGAGAATCTACTTAAATTCAATGCTTCAACTCCATTTAGAAAAGGTCAAATAATTAAATGAAATGATTTTTCGAATCTGTTCCAGTCTTTTTGTTTTCGATTTATGATGATATTCATGAAATAATTCTCCCAAAAAGTCTCAATTAACAATTCAGCCATGCAAAATGAACTCATAAATTCTGACAGAAAATCGTAGGGAGAAAACATGAAAATATAGGATGCGATAATAATGCAGCTTGTTAAAGCATATCCACATAAATTAAACCGCACGTTCAACCCTTTTATGAAATCATTACAAACTGTCAATTCAGCCAAATGTCATACGACTCGAAGTAAACAATTAAAATTAATTTATGATGAAAAATGCGATGACTTTATTAGTTCAAATGACTTAACTTCTATGTTCTATACATTATTATTATTATTGTTGTTCCTAGTCCCTAGAGAAATCACAGTCAACTCAGAATGAATTGTTGTGCATATGTCCAAATGCAAAAGAATCACGTGTCAGATTAATTAACTTCTGTCCTACATTTTATTGTTGTTCTTCTGTTCTCACTTTTCAGCACTCATTTTTCATATTCTCTTACTTCATTTGTGAATAATAAGTATGTGGCGTGATTAATGGACGGAAATAAGCAAAAAAAGTGGGAATTGCGAGAAGGCAAGCTGATAATAATTTAAAAGGGTGTCTTGGGGAGCTCATTTAACTTCAGTTTATTAAGATATTTTTAGATAATTATGCTAAGTTGATAAGAACATTTTTTTGTACGTTGAAAAAAGTTTAAAACCAAAAAAGAAGCAAAAAAGAGTTTGGCTCCAGTGAGGATCGAACTCACGACCTTCGCGTTATTAGCACGACGCTCTACCTGTTGAGCTATGGGGCCATGACTTGTGGTCTTTTCATTTCTGATTTTGTGCCAATATTAATCAAATCATGTTTTTAGGTAGGAACGATTGGAGCGTCTAAGTCTAATTTTCCTTCAGACATCATTTATGAATAGTCATTTACCCACAAAAGCCATGAACAATCCCAAAAAAGAACCTTTATTAGCAAAAAAACTATGAAAAATCCATTAAGTCAGTAAGAACGTATCAAAGCAAACAGAACATCAAAAGAGCATCTGACAAACTCATACAAAAAGGCGCCAGAGTTTCTTTTTTCCTAGACTTCACACCAGCAAAAAAAAATGTGAATGAAAGGAGCAACGCCTAATGTAAATCATTTTATTCCTTTTTTTCTTTTCCTGGCGCTTACATGAATGCTTGTTCTCTTGTCTCTTGTCTCTCTCTCACTTGTTCTGTCTAGTTTTTTATGTCACGGATGGCAATGGGAGATAAAGAGGAACAAACAAATTTGCGATAAGCAAACATAAAACCCTTTTTTTACAGTCGTTCTTCTCTTACCAACAAAAACAAATTACAAATTACAGTTAATTTAATAATTAAACAAACAATGCCTCTACTACTACAGGATATAAAAATGGTTTAGGCATAGACAAGATGAGTGGATGGTGGGAATTGTAGATTATGTTGTGTACATGGAATAAAGGATGGGGACGTATAAAAAAAATCTCGGGGTAATTAAGATTGAAGTGAAATTTGTAATTAGTCAAATTTTAAGGCAATTTTAAAGTGTAACTGAATAAACCCTTTGTACTAGATATTGGAAGACTTCAAGGACGTTTTGAGAAATGATTTAAAGTTTTAAAGGCTTGAAGCTCTTGATGATTAATTCTGCAAAGTTTAAAGTGTAATTATAATGATGAGGTTTGATGGTTTGATGGATTTGTCCTTAAGTGTAAGCCATATTTCAATCCACGGAATTTAAATTTGAATCTAACGGTTAAAATAAATTTAAATTTGAAATTAACGGTTAAAAAAATTTGAATTTAACGGTTAAAAAAAATTTAAATTTTAATCTAACGGCTAAAAAATTTAAACTTGAATCTAACGGTTAAAAATAATTTAAATTTGAATATACCGGTCATTTTCGACATTTCTTAATTGCAAATCCAACAAATCTTCAACATGCTCAAAAATGACATTAATCCAGACAGAAGTTAACCTTTTAAATCAAAAGACATAGCTCAAGTTTAAAACCAAATTTAATCCCATTAAAATCGAATTCAAATACTCTAAATTCACTGCATTCGATTCCAATTCTCAAAGCAGAATCTCATCCATTTAGATTTACATTCTCAGTTGAATTTTATTGCACATGTTTTGGGGAAAATAATTGCATTAAAACAAGGACAATAAATTTTCTGTCAAACTAATTTAAATTTTACATAAATGTGGGATGAAGCTTCTCGTCTTGAATTTCTGTAGAATTATCCAGCATCAATTTATTATGAATAAAAATCATTAACGGTTTTTGCTTCCTCTAAATTCATTATCGCTTATTGAAAATTCTCTTTTTTGTACAAATTTTAGTACAAAATTCAACGAACTGCTTCTTTCCTTTTTGTCGCTCGTGCCGTTTAAAATTTCATTCATTTATGTTTGTCTCCAGCTCATATTTATGAAGCTACAACATTGTTTGAAGTATTTGATACAAGAGAAATTGAAAGGAATTATTTATTAATGCTGTAATGGCAGAGTGGGACTTTATGTGCTACTTGTAAGTGTTTGGAATTTTGGGAATTCATTGAGGGAATTTCAAGAGTGTCTTAAGTATTTCATTATGCTCAATGCTTTGAGATTATTATTGTTTAGCCTATTTTGAGATTGCGCTTCATTTCTACTTTCCAATTTCAATTTAGGGGTCGTCCAAAGGTGACGTCTATCAAAATTTTGGACCCCTCCAACCCCTTGGTCTTCAAATCTCCATTAAAAATGCCTATCAGCTTCAAGTTTCGCTTAAATATCACATTAGACGTCACTTGCGAACGTCCCATTACATTTAATCTTCATGCTGTACATTTCACTGTTCGTACAAGACGGAGATTACAATTTTTTGGAACCTCTGGTGTAACATACATAATTTGTGTAATTTCTGAAGCTGAAATATGTAATAAAATATTTTATTCTCTCTTTTCTTTCTCGTTTCCACCAAAATTCGATTCCAATTAATTTCTTCGACTCGTTTTTATTTTCATCTCAATCTTTTATATCTCTTCTTATTTCTCGGCGAAAAAAAGAGCAGAAAGACAGTGAAAGATTTGTAAGCGATTGAAGGCGATTAATAACATAATCATTTGAGATTGGAATTGAGGGGGGTGGGGTAGGGGGGGATTTGTAAAATGAGCATAGAAAAAAATAAGAAGAAACGGATGGAACTTTTGCTATGTTACTTTATTTCTTTCAGGATTGTCACAGACATATACTGGTTACATAAATACTTTTTGATCTTTATTTTACATTTTAACGGTTATTTTTCAAAAAATGACTGCTATTTTTCAAATATTTTTTGATCGTTTTTTTCAAATATTTTTTGACCGTTAATTTTCAAATATTTTTTGACCGTTATTTTTAAAAATTTTCATGCTTTATTTTTTGTCCACGTTCTATGCGAGGAAAAAGCATTTTAGTCGATCCGTATTTTATCAAACCTGCTCTTAAAAATATCCTTAAGCCTGCACTTATAAAGAATTTTCAAAACAAATTAAAACATTAATTTTAAAGTCTGCCGCAAACCCAAAATGCTTAACTGACACTGCTATTGGAGCAATTATCCATTAGTGAACTAAGAGTTATTATCATCTATTTTTATTTTAATTAAATGGAGAATATTTCTTGAAATTTCATCAACACAATTGAGCTGAGAATTGAGTTAATGGAATATTGTTGACTTCAAATCGTTTAATCCAAGTCCAATCTGAAAAAGTGACATTCATTTAGATAAGCCTTCATTGGTTGACTCATTGTTGAATAAGTAAACAGGTTGTTTGCTCTGAAGTTGAACTAACATCCTGCAAAAAAATAATTAATTAATTAAATGCATTTTATTGTAATACCACTTAAGTAAGTAAATACGTGCAGTTGCGTACTTCTAGATAGAGCAAGAGTTTATAAACAGCTGGATCAATATACTCGTAGCTTGAACTTAGTCATTTGTAAGCAAAATATTTAATTATGACGTCTAAGATTTTAAAGGAACAGCAGTTTGAAATCTTGTGATTTTATGTGGAAATTCCTAAATGGAATGAAATTGAACAAAATCCGTAGTATTAATTTTTGATAACACAATCTAATGGAAATTCCTTAATTTTTGACAAAAAATTTAAATCAATTTAAAATAAATATCCAGATTGCAATCAACAAATACACATTCAATTGATCAGCACGTCATTAACGACAATCACGCGCAAAAATTAACAAATGCGGACATGGTCATACGTGACCAACTAAAATGCATTTTCTCGGCATAGAATTTGAGCACAAAATAAAGGAATTAACGGTCAAAAAAATATTTGAAAAATAACGTTCAAAAAATATTTGAAAAATAACGGTCAAAAATATTTGAAAAATAACGATCAAATTTTTTTTTGAAAAATAACGGTCAAAAAATATTTGAAAAATAACGGTAAAAATGTAAATTAAAAATGTAATAAAGATGAACAAAAAGCTTGCAACTCAAATTCCAAATTAATCGAAAAAGATCACTTGGTTTTCGGATCATCACCCATTTATCATGCCTGATGTGAATTCATTCAGCTTGTAAATAAATCGATGTGGAATTTGACAACAAAATTATAACGAGCCCAATTTTTTTTGTGGAAGCAAAGGAAAGAGAGACAAAATTCCAATGTGTCATTTGATTAAGCATTACATTTTGATTAAATTGTGTAAGATGTAAGATGACATTTTCTTCGGACCATAAAAATTTATGGATGCAAGTCACCTCTCTTATGTCTCTTTCAACAAATTTCTCGTACAATTCTGTTCCTTTTTCTGCTTTAATTTATTACCATTGAGCATCTGGACATAGGTTTTGTGTATTTACTTCTTTTTCCGTTCTCTATTTCCAATTTTTTAAGGTGTCACTATTGTTGCTGCTTTCTGTAACCATCGACCATAAACAAATACGACAAATTTTGGTTTTGAGACATAAACCATTGACAAAAGACCCTTCAGATGATAACAAATTTCTTGGCACGCATAAAACTTCAGGTAGAATGAATGAGAGCCTTGATTGTGTTCCATAGATAAAATATCATCATGCAACATCGTTGCCTTTTATTGTCCATATACCCTTTTTTTCTGTCTCTGACTCTCACATACAAATACATATTTTAGCATTTAATTTTTTATTTGCTCCTCTTCTTTACCTTCGGTACTCATCTGGCATTTGTGGTTTTTTTCGGGTAAATTTGCAATTTTAAACACAGATTTTCATGCCTAACATAACCTGTCGAGATACTTTTGTGTCTCTTTCTCCTTGCCATTTTTAATTCAGCATAAGAATGTTCTCAACATCTTTTTTTTGTGTGTGTGTGTGTGTGTGAAGCTAAAAGTAAATGCACTGCAAGGTCATTTTCTCATGCTGAGCAATGACATTTAGCTGAAAATCTTTAATGTAAAGTCGTAAATTTTGGGTGCTGTATTTTTAATGCATTGTCGATTGGATTATGACTGATTTGGGAGTTTGGTTATTTTAGCTTTAATTCTGGTGATTTTTCAAGACTCATTTTATATAGCTACTAAGCATGGGGGTACCTATGGTCAGGACCATCACCAACCCCCTCGATTTTTTTTGTGTGGTAAATTTTTGTTTCGAAAAGTAATTTTCACCAAATATTGGATAATATTGTATCAAAAAGCAAGAGTTTTGTAATTTTTTAAGATTAGGGGTGTACCCAGAGTACTGACCCTCACCACCCCCCTCAATTTTTTTGTATGGTAATTTTTTTTGAAAAGTAATTTTTAGAATCAACAACATCTATAAAACCATAAGGATAAGATCGATGGGTACGTCCATTCAACTAAGTCTTCGTAAATGTTGTTAACCGTAGTTGGGTTGGGTCTGTGTTGCTCGGGATTATTTACTTCTTAATAATAAAGCTTCAATTAAAGTTGAAGGTCGAACAGCTTCTTCTAAACGATGCTTCAATTAAAGTGAGGTCATAAAATACATTCTAAAATTGAAATTTAGATAATATTTGCAAAGTTAAATCTTTAATTGACCACAAGTTGTTCAAAACTCATCATTTGGATAGACTCTTGACTGAAATAAATTTTTTAATGACGTAAACCCATTCGAATAATTGAAAATGCTAGAACTGCACTTAATCAATGTTAGAGGCTCTAATTTTCAAATTAAAAGTCCATAAACATGTCAGTCGATGGACATAATTGAATAGATCACAGTTATCTCGATTAATGCTTCACATTGACTAATTTTCATTCAAATTCTCCTTACTCGCATAATTTTCGGTCTGAATTGCATCGTGCTGTGCAGCAAGAACGATGAACTCAATTCACCTCAATCGTCTGCATCAAATTCAGGTACAAGACAACAGCAAAAATTTTTATGCAAAAAATATCCTCTTAAGCATGCAATTTTGAACCACTGTGATGTGTGCGTGGTTATTTGTATGCGGAGTCGATTAAATTTGCTGTTTCTAAGCCACAATGAGTAGCCAAATTGACAGATAAAAGCATGCACAAACTCATAATGATGCTGAAAGCTTCACAATTAGTGTCTTTTTATGTACTGAGTAAAAATCCCTGCAGAATTTGCTTTTCCATTTCATGCATTTGTGTGCTTCTCTCCCCATAACCTTAAAATAACATGCAAAAAGGGAATTTAATGAATAAATAATGTGTAATGTCAGGTGGAAAAATCTTGAAACGTGTTTAATGGGAAATGCAAAGCTTCAATGATCTCGTTCACATTAATGCAAAAGTGGTACTGCTTATTTCTCGGTCTCTATCTCTCTATAAGTGAGTGCGAGTACGAATGAATCGAGATGTACGGAAATTTCATGAGATTCAAGTTTTTTTTATGCTTGAAATGATTCTTTAGGGGTTAATCAGTCAGGAATCCTTATCATTGCCAGTGGCGGAAACAAATTTAGTTAATCATTGAAAATACTTTTGTATTAAGAAATATTGGGGTCCGTGGTCTCTGGGGTCGGTTGCTCGGTGTATCCTAGGGTATACACCACCCCAGGGGTTACCTATACTCTAAGGGGTACCACTATAAGTATACCCTAGAGTATATAATATGATATACCGAGCAACCAGCCCCTGGCTACGCCCCTAATTAATACCATTTCTTCTATTTTGCTCTGTATTAAATTTTACTGTGGTTTAGGACAAAAATCACTTTACAAAAGCCATTAATTGCCATTCCACAAAATCCATTTAATCTACCGAGTTTCCCAACATTTCAGAACCTCTACCACGATGTTTAAGCATTATTTTTATTACTCTCATTCACAGTTATTTACGTAGTAAAATGAATTTGCACTACCTGAGCACTTCCTCTTCAAACTATTGAGATGTACTCAAAATACATTTAGATAAGTTGAGGATGAGAATAAAAATAATTTTCCGTGTGCTTTTTGCGGTTATTTTATGTGCATTCTCACTTCATGTTCCACTGTAAAGTGCTTAATAATAGATAGAGATAATATTATTTTATTTTTACAACTAAAATTTTTCCTCACATTCTTTAGTGCTGTTCTCGTTGTGGATATGAGTACAAGTTGGGTTTTGAGAATTATTAAGGATTTCAATTTTAGAAAGCGTAACAATACCTTGACTCTCTCCTCCTAATCGTTACGTATTCTCCCAACGATTCCTAATGGTAATTTAATTCGAAATTTCGAAATTAAACAAAACTTAATACAACTTTTATTTAGCTTAGGGGTCGTTCGCAAATTACGTCACGATTTTAGGGGATGAATTTGTGAGAGTCCAAACAAATTTTCTTTCTTTCTTTGGAAAATTTGTGACAAGGGGGAGGGGGTAGAAGAAAGACGCTTGACGTAGTTTACGAACGGCCCCTTACCAAAAATGTCAAACGTTCTTTAATTTGCTTAACCAATTTAATTAAATTACTGCTATTTAAGGATCAAAATTATATTTTAAAAGCAAAAAAGTTCACTCTTGAATAATTTGATGAATTTAATTTTTTTTTGAAATGACGAGATTCAAACTCTTTACTTCTTAATTATAAATCAACTTTTGTTTTGCAATATACGTTAATGTGAACCAAAATTCTTAATTTTCATTTTAACTATTTTCAGAAAAATGACCATTAAAATGACATAAAAAATATATTAAATAGCAAAAATATTTATTCTTAAGTTTTCCACTAGTTAGATCTACTTCGAGGAAAAAATAGCACGATCACTAATTTAAATAATTGATTAACCAATTTCTTAAACTTTATGAATAATTAAGAACAAAGTCAAAAAGGTAATAAAGAAGAGAAGATAAGTTGATGAGTCAGTTCTGCTGATCTCATCTTTAGAGTCCTACATAAAAAAAATATAATTATATAAGGAAAAAACTTTAAATGTGAAAAAATTGCAAAACTTTCTTTTAATTAAGAAAACTTGTAAACTTTTTCTCATCAACTCGTTATGAATCTTATTCAATAGGGTTTATTATGAAGTTGTAGTCAGAAAAGTAGTTAAGAATTTCTCAGAAGTGCTCAGCAAAGAAAATTGTAATCTTTTTTTAAGTAATTTTATTTTCCAAGATTCTTCTTCCAACATCAAATCGTTATTTAAATCATTTCCTTCAACTCATCGCATCATGAGAAGAAGAAACAATCTTGAATTAGTTTCAGATACAAAAAGAAAGAAAAGGGAAAAAGGCCTTGGACACCCAATGGATATAAAACAAGTTAGATGAATATATGCAGGGGTGTAGTCAGGGAGGGAGGCTCTTGGCACGTGCTCTGGAAATCAAAATTTCATACAATATTTTTTTTTAAATTTTACAAACAAAATTGAGGGCTATAATTACTAAAAAGTATCATCTATAATAATTAACGGGAAGACCTGCAAGAAGATAAATCTATTTTAGAGAAAAAAAATTCAGGACCCCCCCCCCCCCCCTTCTTTATGATAATTTCTGACTACGTCCCTGGATGTATGAATAAGGAATTATTAGGCTTCACATGAGAGAAAAATTTAAATAATTTCATGGTCGTTTCACATCCAACATTGCATAGTCATCAATTTTGTGAGGATAAAAATCTCTTTTTTCTGCCAACGAATATTCACATCCATTTTAAGGAACCTACCGCATAAATTCACATTATCTAAACATGATGATGTTCATGTAGTAACATATGTGGATGTTAGTTCCTTATGAATTTCTTCAGCTACCTACCATCGCTATGTGGAAATTTGTGTCGCGTACAAATTCCGCTGTTGTATTTGTCTTAAAATTAAATTCCTTTCATGTTGCTTTCATCGCGTTTGCAATGTTAAAAACATGATTCTATAAGACGATGAGAGAAGGAATGAATGAAATGAAATTCTGTGAATATACAGACATGGAGTTTATGGTTAAGGCGCATTTATAAAATTCATTTGCAAATTTATTGAGAAATGATTATGATGAAAATGTTTTGATATGAATTATTCATGATGATTTAAGCTTGATGTATTTTCTAATTTTACCAGACACATTATGCTCCCATTCATCTAATGCATATCAATTTCTGAGAGAAATTCCTTCAGTTTTGCATAAATTCATTCAAAATTAAGCAATTTACTGACAGATAAACCCGAGAGGCACAATATAGTCGTTAGGGCTAAGACGTCAAGGCTAAAACGTCAATAGGACGGATGAGGGTTCCCTGACGATGGTATTTGTCCACCTTGACAGCAAAAAGTGAAGCTTGCTGTAGCGTACCGCTCGGGAAATACCTTAAAACTGTGCTAACAAGAAGAAATAAGGAGTGACATGAGTTTGTGCTCCTTAAATTGTTGCCGCATAGTTATCCGAAGTAAACATTCTTATTCTTTTCCTCTCTTAAAAAAAAGTAGAGAAACAAATGTACAGAAGATAAGCAAAAGAAAAAGCTTGAAAGCTTGAAAGTTGCACGAAAGATAAATAAAATAGAGGAAGGAATTTCCTCAGCTGTTCTATCTGATAGTGAAGTTTTTAACATAAAAAAGGAGATGAGAATAAGAGAAGCAAAAAATAAACTACTTGCTGAGTACAAAAAAAAAGCATCAGCAGCAGTATTGAATTGGATGAGAAAGAAGAAGAATTATCGGAAATCATGTTTGGAATTGAAAGCCTTGATTTACTTGAAAGACTAGCAAAAAAAATCTAGAAAAGTAGATAACTCAAGGTGGGGAAACCAAGATTAATAATGGAAAAACCAAAAAAAATCCATAAGATATGAAGCTTGATTTATGGGAAATTCCCTCTGCAGGACTGTATCCAGAGGAGGGGGGGGGGGTCGGTGTTAATCCCCTACTTTAAAACAGAAACGACATGATTGGAAGAGATATCCCAAAAAAGGTCATGATTTGAAAAAAACCCTTCCAAAAAACATCCTGGATACTTCATGCCCTAAGGTATTTAAAGAGTAGCTTCGTGATTCGTAGGGATTTCCTGGATATCTTTTTTCCCTGAGCTTCCTCGCCTTGAGATAAGTCGAACGACTTAAATATTGATGAAAAAAATATTGGAATTTTACAAAATTTTATACATTTTATTATTATTGAATCATGAAAAGAGTACACTTGACACTACATACTTCCTGATCCAATTTCGATTTTTATCTTTTTTTATTTTTCGAGAAAATCTTCTTGATTGCCAAGATACTGTCTATTTTCATCATTTTACATTTTTCATCGCTTCACGATTTGCTGCATCATCGAAGTCAATAAGTCTGCTTGAAAGGCATTTAATTCAGTTCATTGAGTGGAAAAATTTCTTTCCTTTTTCATTCTCTTTACTGAACAGATAATATATGAAAAAAATAAAAGATAAAAAATTATTGGAAAATTTTTGTTCATTAAACATTTTTTTGTTGTTGGCACAATTTTTATGCAACCTACGCGATTTGATTTTCACTTTATCCGGTCAGCTTGCTGGGTCAATAAAGCTGTTGTGAATCATTGATGCTTATAATTTTGATAATTTTAGAAATATTAGATATATTATGATATTTTAAAATTGGAAAAATACTTTTCGACTGTAATATCTAAGGATGTGGAACTGATTAAATGACTTTTGATCAATTTTGACCATTTTTTGTATTGGGGTCATTCGTAAATTACGTCACGCAAGAGAATGATTTTTTGACCCACTTCTTGTCACAAATTTTCGACTGAAAAAAGTTTCTTGCGTTTCGATTGTCGTAAATCCTTAAATACCCCTAAAGAATGACGTAATTTGCGAACGGCCCCTTATTTTGATCAGTCTCTTGGTAATATTTTGTTGCTAAGAGTCTCTTGAAGGCATTTGTGTTCGCTCACCAACAAAATATTGATGAAAATATTGAAGGACAACTGCTGAAGCCTTACAAATGATTCTCAATGTCATGTTCTGAAACAGAGTTGGCAGGACGCTGAGCGTCGGACGCTGAAAACCCAAAAACGTCGGACGCTCAAAAAAAAAATTAGCGTCCGACGCTGGTAGCGGCCGCCGCTGGTAGCGGCCGACGCTGATAGCGGCCGACGCTAGGACGCTGAGCGTCCGACGCTAGTACAAATTTTCGAAAAAAAATTAATGTTTGTAATTTTTTTTTGGAAATGGTGGAAATTGATGGAAAATGGTGAAAAATTATGGAAATTGTTGGAAAATGATGAAAATGGTGGAAATTTATGGAAAATGGTAAAAATTGTTGGAAATTAATGGAAAATGATGAAAATGGTGGAAATTGATGGAAAATGATGAAAATGGTGGAAATTGATGGAAAATGGTGAAAAATGATGGAAAACGATGAAAATTGTTGGAAAATGATGAAAATTTATCCAAAATGATTGAAATTGATGGAAATCGATGAAATTTTTTTAGAAAACGATTAAACTGAAGGAAAATAAAGGAAATTGTTATAAAGTAATGGAAATTATATTTAATTCGGTGCAAAATATGAGTAAATATAATGAAAAAATATATTTCCAAAATATTAAATTTTCCATTTGTGGAGATATTAAAATCTCCATTTGTGTTTTACTATATTAAAAAAGTTTTAAAACTGAGAATTAAAAACGATTCTATTTATACACAATTTTCCAACAATTTTCACCATTTTTAACCATTTCCCACAATTTTTCACCAGTTTTCACCATTTTCCATCAATTTTCATTATTTTTCTCCATTTAAATCATTTTCCAACAATTTCCAATCATTTTCTATCATATACACAATTTTTCACCATTTTAAACAATTTTCCATAAACTTCCACCATTTTCATCATTTTACAACAATTTCTATAATTTTTCACCATTTTCCATCAATTTCCACCATTTCCAAAAAAAAATTACAAACATTAATTTTTTTTTCGAAAATTTGTACTAGCGTCGGACGCTCAGCGTCCTAGCGTCGGCCGCTACCAGCGTCGGACGCTAATTTTTTTTTTGAGCGTCCGACGCTAGTAGCGTCCGACGCTGGTAGCGGCCGCCGCTAAAATAGGACGCTTCCAACTCTGTTCTGAAATGTCACGAAAAAAATATAATAATTTCTCCATAGTCAGCTCTTTTATGAGTTCTGTGGTCTCATTAATCTCTTGTCATCCACAAAGTCAGAAAGCGCTGTAGCTTCTTCAAATTGACTTTAACTTCCCAACCCCCCTCATCTAAATATCTCTAATTTCCTCACAAAAGACCCAATCTTTGTTCCTCCAGATGGAATTTAAATAAAATTACAGAATGATTAGCATAAAGACATGGAAATAAAAAGAATAAGGCATTGTAGCATGCGATATCTCATTGACGATGTTGAAAGTTATTTGCCTGAGAATTTCATGCAAAACGAACCTTTTCTTCTCGAACAAGAATTACTGCCATTTTTTTCTTTCATTTCCCATCACAAATCGCACAAGCTGAGAAATGGAAAGATACATCCTTAGTTACTGTTCAGTTTTAGTCGACGATATGAAAGGGAAACGAAAAAGAATAGGAAAGAAGTTATGCGAACTCGTTATTGAATAAGGCTATTAATATAAGACGTGCGTTTCATTCATATTACACTTTGTGTGTTTTCATTCACCCTGACACGCTTCGGTCTTATACATACATACAGTAAAGGAATGGTGCCTTTACTTACTCTTTTCTTTTCGGATATTTCATGTTATTGCCTTTGCCTTATTTACCACTAAAGGCCTTTGTATTTAATAAGGTTCAAGGAACATTTAGTTTTAATCGAAATTCTTAAGATCAGATTGGGTACGGAGCGCATGAGATGTGATAGGAATGCGATTGTTGCTATAGCAATCAAAAAGAAGCAGATCATCAATAATTTATTTCTTTAAATAAAAGTCAAAGCTATCTGTTTGGACAATGACGCACTCAAAAAATACAAAAAGGGGTCGTTAGCAAATTACGTCACGCTTTAGGGGGGGAGGGGGGGTAGGAGAATTTGTGACAGTCCAAATACAAAATTTTTCTTTCTTTGGAAAATTTGTGACAAAGGGGAGAGGGGGGTCGAAAAAGTCGTTTTTTTGCATGACGTAATTTGCGAACGACCCCAAAGATGAATTTTATGCTACATTTACCACAAAAATAGCTAAAAACAAGCAACAACAAGATTAAAAGATGCTCATGAAACAAATGAAACACATCTGTGGTCATGACAGTGAATTGGAATGGAAACAAATTTGTAATTTTTATATAAAAATTTGACTTTAATTGGTACGATTTGTTATGTTTTTATTTGATTTCACTGAACGCATGGATCGTAGAGAATGAAATAGATTTAATTTGAAATTGAGAACAAGAAAATTTAACACATCTGCTGATGTAGACAAATTGATGAATTGATGACATTACCGCATACAGAATTTAACCCCTGTAGCTCTCGGATTTTTAGAGTCATTATAATGTTATTTCCACTTTCTGTGTCTATTCTACTCCACCCACTTAAATAATTCTATGGATGCTCAATATTTCCTATTTGTGTGTTGCACGTTTTTGATTAGGGAAATATTTGTTTTTGGTTTGTCTGAATCTTTGTTACACGAGCTAGTCATGTAAATAAAATGTGGGAAGATAGGTCAGTGTGCTGTTGAAGAAATTACTGAAAATGGCATTTGTCTAGATAGTAACTGATTTTATATCTCTGACTTAGTTCCTTCCTTGAATTGTGCTTACTTTTGGGGTAACTAAAATTATTTTGAGAGGATTGGATTTCTCAAAATTAATGCTTAATTGATATTCTGAAGGTATTTCGAAAGTAGCCCAATTTCGTAGATATTTTGGATATTTTCATACTGTTCAGTGGTAAGTGACGTAAAAAATGCCTAAATCCTTTTTTGGTCTTATGAAAAACCCATCAAAAATGCGCCATAATTCCACGAACGTCCTTACTTTAATTTCATTTCAATAGTCTGGAGTGTAATCGAATTTCGGCTAAATCGCTTAATAATGTCAATGAACAAATAAACCAGCACATTAACAAAGGGTCTGTTCCCCTACTTTCTCTCGATGCGATTAAAAATAATAGTTACATTACTCTCCGTGTAGATATGTTTATTCTCTCCTCCTTCTCTGTATAATGCACTTACTTTCTTCTTCAAATGGTCTTAACAATGGCATTAGTAGTAGCTACCAAAGCATTTACAATTGAATAGCAATCGCTTAATTTAGTTCTGTATTCCTCTCGTCCTTTTTTTCTAAAAAAAATCGATTCTATATTTGCGCTACATCTATGCTTGGATGGAAATCGTAAAATGGAGATTTTAATCCGAAAATGTATGTATGGAAATGGACAGAATGTGAAATTTTTGTATACACCAATAACCATTATGCTTATGAATGTCAGCAAGTTCTATGAGACTAGTTTGAACTTTGATGATGTGGTTAGGGCGCATAGTAGGTGGATTTTTTTATTTGTAGATAACCGTAAGGTTGTATTACAGATTTCTTAAATCAAGTTAGCATCATAGTACGTATAAAAAATTGATTATTATTTGCCTCATAATAACTTTCATAGAAATATTCTTTAATTCGAGATTTGAATACACTAAGTGAAAAGGTGTTCTTGATTGTCTGATTCAAAGGGAATGATATAATCTGATCTTGCTCTTGTGTGGTGATCATTGTGTGGGGATTGTGAGAGAAATATCTCAAATATTTCTTAGAATTTGTTTAAAACACTCAATTTTTCTTTAATTTGAATGTTCTTGCTTTATTGAAGCAATTGATCTTCATAAATATGTAAGAATTAGTTTACAAAACTGTCTAAAAACTTAATTAAACTTACTTTAAGAAAAATATTGTATTTCCATCACAAAATATGTAAATAAAAAGGGCAAAAACTACTTTCGTTCAATTTAACGAAAGTTGAATCAATCAAATTCAAATATGATAAAACCGTTAAATCAAAGTTGATAAATTTAAATGAAAAGCAAAAAAATTCAAAGAATTAATAAATAAATTCAATAAATTACAATAAATTTCAATAACTTTTAGACTATATTTTGCATGTTCCTACCCCCAGTCTGTCGAATTGCTATCCTTGACTCTTTTAAATACCAAACAACCACCAACACTTTAAAAAGTTAAAAGCTGATTCTCTATATCGATTAAATTCAAGCGTTTTCTAAAAGTTCAGCATTCTTCATCCTCTAAATGCAAACATGTGAGCATAAACAGAAATTGTACAGCGATAAAATCTGCTACAGCTTCAAAGCCGATCGCTTCAATAGCATTATTGGATTAAAAACGAATAATGCTTCTCACATGTCACAAGAACCTCTCATATGTACTTATTTATTTTTCTTTTTTTGAACTTTCTCACTAACAACAATATTTTTTCTTCTTCATTCAATTCGTAATGCTATTTATGAAATATAGAGCAACAAAGAGCGAAAGAGAAGAAAATAATAATTGGCTTGAGTTTCATATTTCACAAACTGTGCGGAATATATATCGACGACTCACACTTTACACTACTTCTTCTTCTTTCTCGCTCATTTCTTTTATTTGACATAAAAGAAAAATTGAAAATTATATGCTTTGGGGATGGGGGAATGAAAAGTATTATAGGATGATTGGAATTCTTAATCATGATTGGAATTTAAAGCGCAGATCTCAGAAACTTGATCAACAGTTGTAAATTTGATACTTAATGAACAATTTTTGTGAATACAAATTTGGTCTCGTTCGCTTATTTCCACTACCTAGAACACCTTAGGTTATAGAGATTGCTCTGTAGTAAATTAATGGGCTCACTTGGGACGATAAGGGTCAATTCATGAATAATGTGCACCATTTAGGGGGAGGGGGTCTAATGTTTTGTGACACCTCCAATTTTGTGACAAGAGGGTCGACTGAATCAAATGTGAGCTGAACAAGATTCATACTTTAATAACAAAACTAGTTTTAAAACTAGCCAACTGGGGGATACTTTCGAATAAATTAGGGGGGAAACAGCCAGTGGAAAAAAGTCATTGTCCATCAACCATATTTTGTACAATAATTTTGAATCCTTGAATATTTCTTCTACCCCTTTCCACTGGTCATTCACTTATGACGTCCATCAAAAAATGGAATGTTTAGAACCCCCTCCCCCCCCCCCTTGTCACAAAATTTTAATTCAAAAAAATTTATTTAATTTAAAGTGTCACAAAATCTCAGAGCCCCCTATATCATGGACGTCATAAGTGAATGACCCCAAACTGTGTAGATAGTTTTAGCATAGATGCCTTCTAGAAAATTGAAATGGAATTTTTTTCCACCAAGTGGTTTTCCCCCTGGAATAAATAATATAAACATTAGAAAAAATATCATAAAATTCACGTTTCACAATTCATTAAAAATTAGCTGCAAAAAGTGTCGAGTGTGTAAAATCTTGTTTTGAATTGCTAACTTGAAGAAGAAGTTTAGTTATTAAGAAAACTTGCTGCTAATAAGAAAAGTCATAGTGGTGATAAAAAATATATATTTCATTTATTTCTCCGCTCATTCTTGAGAAATAATTTAAGATGAATGATAAAAAGAAGCACAAGACATTTCTTTTTGATGTTGAAATACTTTTTTGGTTATGAAATGTATGGGCGTTCTTGGAATTTATTATCATCTAAGGGGTCGTTCGCAAATTACGTCACACTTTTAGGGGGGAGGGGGGGTCAATGAATTTGTGACAGTCGAAATAGATTTTTTTTAATTCTTTGGAAAATTTGTGACAAGTGGGGAGGGGGGTCAAAAAAGTCGATTTTTAGCGTGACGTAATTTACGAACGACCCCTAATTTGATAATGTAATATAAAAAGAAGAGGGTTCACTAAATAAATTGTCAGTTTTGATAATAATATTTTGCGGTGGAATTACTTTAATGACAGTTGTTTGCTCTTAATGTAAGGTATAATTGGATTTGAATTGATGCATTTTATTCTAAATGGAAATATCTTTTAAGATTAGTTCTGGATCCATGAATAAAACCTTTTACATTTAATATCACTTCTCGAAATTCATTTCACAATCTGTCTTATTATTTCAAGTTGTTACTCAACATTTTCCTCTTCATTATTTCAGTTGTTTAATAACAATAAAGCAATCCCTTCTGAAGATACTGTAATAATAACAATATACTGAATACGACCATAATAAAGATATGCAGGACGTTGATTAATGATTGAAGTAAGTGCACCAGGGGCGTATTCAGGGAGGGGTTTTGGGGGTCAAAACCCCCACCTTTTTGGGAAATTTTTTTCAATTTGCTATGGTTTTTTAAGAAAAAAAAAAACCAAAACCCCCATAAATTTTCTCGTCCATACAAAAAAATTTCAAAACCCCTCCCTCGAAAAATTTCTGGATATGCCCCTGAAGTGCACATATGATTCAACTGCAATTTTTATTTGTGGCTGGTTTGTATGCTTGACATGCAGAATTCTAAAATTAATGACATTTTTTCGTGAATCTTGCGACATCCTTCCATAAATTTCCATCCAAGACATTTCACCACATTAGTTTCTCAATTTTTCAAACTCAAAGTAACCCCAACTACCGCATACCGTCCAATAAGTCATTTTAAGGGAGTTTAATATTCTACCAGTTGATTACTCAATGTTTATTGGACTTTGCTGGCAATAATTTATTCAATTGAGATTTCCCTTCTTTCGTGCAATTGTGATGTGTGGAAAGATTACTTCCTCACTTCTCCCCTTTTTTCCGTACTTAACATGTTACCATCGATAAAACATTACTTTGATGTATTAAATAGAAAATTGCGATAACAGCAAAAGAAGAATTAATCGATCAAAATGAGATGGAAAAAAGGAGTGCAAAGAAGTGAATTGAATTTTTATCAGTGTGTGGAATGTAAAGTTACGTTGCAAAGCACGAACGCCACGTGCCACTCATTGATTTTAATATTTTTACATTGACTTGAACGTTTCTTCTCGTATCTTGAGAAGTAAAAAGAAGAGAAGGAGATGAAAATAACATTCTCAAAAGCGGATGCAATCTTATATGCTTGTTCGCAGTAAGCACAAAAACGGATTCAATGTTTGTTTTCAAAACGTTGAGAAAAGTTGATGCATGAATTTCAAAGTTTATATTCTTGGAAGGTTGGTGTTCTCAATATGTCTGCATATTTATGCATTTCATCATGTGCTTATGAAAGTTTTGGGTATATTCGCTACAATAATTTTTAACTTTTTGATTTGATTTAATTTTTGAGGTTTTTTGTGGAGTCAGTTTAACTTTTTCTAATAGCCTCGAACGGGTTAACCCTTGAGTTCAAAGTTTATTCGAGTTTAAAACTAACAAACGTGTAGTTGGGACATGTTATTTCCTATTTAAGCTATTGAGAGCTGCTAAGACTGCTAGCATGGAAGGTTTAACTATTCTGTTGCTTTGAGCTACTATAAATTCCTTTTTGAATATGCTGTTCATTGACTTTTAACAAAAAAAGCGAGGAATGTCTCGATTTGGACTCTAAGAAGCGGAGCAGGCTGAAATTTATAGCATTTAAAGTATATAACTTTTATTGTTGCCTAAAAATAAGTCATGAAGTTTTTGAAAAAGCTAGATTTTGGGACCAAAACTATGAGCAGATGGATAGCCTATTTTGGATGAAATTCCTGAAATATTAACATAATCATGTATAATTGACTTATTTAATTAATATGGTTACCAAAATTATATATAATCTTACATAAAAATGATGCGTCAACAGCATGGACGTACCTAGGGAAGGGTCCAATGGGGTCCGTACCCCCTACCTCGCCAAATTCTTTTGGTGCTTTAATTTATTAGTTAATCATTCACATGAATTTCCTTAGAACTAACAATAAGTAAAAAACCATGAGTATAAGATGAAAAAAGATTTGCATCCCCTTAAAAATACTTCTTGGTACGTCCCTGGTCAACAGTTTCTTATTTCTAATTATATTGCACACCAAAAATTTCCAATCACTTCTCATTCTACCTACAGCCAAGCACGAAACTTAATAACATTGATTCGTATGTAGAGATATCTGAGTGTGTAAGGGAGAGAGAAAAAAAGCAATAAAGACGAGAGGAAATTTATGAAATCGATACCAATAAAGTTTAATTGATTTTTGTGCTGTTTCTATGATCAATATTGGAAATTTTTTTTACGTTGCTATCCCTTACTTTTTACGACTCTATACTGATCTTATCAGAGAATAAGAAGAAAATCTTTAGTAAAAAGGCTATCGCCTACTTGATACAATGCTTTTATTAAGCTTAGTATCGAAATCTAAATAATTAAGGGAAAACTGAACAATGGAGGCGGATAGGTGGATGAAGCTGATAATGATATAAATAAAAAATGGAGTTTCTAGGTAAAATTGTAGTTTCTAGGGCAGTATTTCTCAAACTTTTGCAACTAGCGGTTATTTTAAAGATTGGAGGCACAGATAAGTCGAAAAAAGTTGCATTCTGCCTTCATTTTCGTTTATAAAGTAGCTTAAGTATGTCTAGTAAAGTTTATGAATCCAATGATTAGATTGAAAAATCTTAGCTCGAAAAATTAGTGAAAATCTGATGAAAATCGTAGATCCAGGTGTATCTAGGGGGGCTTTTGGGGTCAAACCCCCAATTTTTTTGAAAAACTAATATACTAATCAGATTAACGACACCTGGATTTCGAAAAGTTCGACATTGATTTTGAAAGTTCGACATTTCGTTCGAATACTTTTTGTTTATAAATTTTATTTTGAAGATTTCATCATTTTTGCTATTTAACAACCAAATTTTATAGTCTATTACAATTATCTATGATGTTTAAATGATTTAATAAGCTCAGTGATTGCTAAAACATAGAATCATTAGTAATTTTTTGTTTATAGCAAGAAATTTTAATCAACAAAATCAACATCTTATGACTGATTAGCAGTTGTACAAGTATAAGAATGTTAAGTTTTGTGTAAATAGGAAGCTCATACTTTTATGATTTTCATTAAAAAATTCATTTTTGTAACGGTCAATTAAATTTTTGAAATTTTCTTCTAACGGACTTTTTTGAGGTGTCGGTAGTCTGATACTAATATAAAACCAAACCCTTCCCAAAAAGACATACAGGACATTGGATACGCCCCTAAATTGAAATCAGTGAACCCAAAACTATATCTTGGCCAATGATCTGATCTCATAACAATCCAATTTCAAAGAATCTTTGAGTAAACAAATCACATTAAATATTTTCTACACGTCTCAAATCCATCATTAGGTCAAACTGCACAAGAAATTCCATTGCATCCTACGTTCAGCAAAAAAAAATACAAATTTCTTCTTCATAAAGGTAAATAACAATTTGTGCTAACTGCAAAGCCATTTAGACGAATCAATAGAAATACTCCGACATAATAAAAGTAAATAAGATAGGAAAAAGTTTCATCTATTGTAGAAATTAAACTCAATAAACTCGCTTACATGAAAATCTTCGTCTACAACTCAATTATTGAGTTGAACATGTCGATTTGGTTGAAGGAATTCTTATTTCTCTCATCATCTACATATCCATCGTCGTATTCACAACGTATGACAATTCAAATGAAAGGATTCTTCTTTATTATGCTCTTAAAGTCCCACATGTCACACAATGTACCTGCTCTTCATTCTCGAGAGGTTGGTTGTATGTCAATCGAAGGTTTCCTATTTTTCCTTTTCATCCACTCATCTCAACTTGTTGTTGCTCCTATCCTTTCCTATTTTCCCATCAACCCACATGTTCCATTAATATTTCTCTATTCTTTCTATACATATACATGAGAGCCGTATGGCAAGAACTCCGATGAGAATTTCGAATCTTTTATTACATTAGCTGTGTATGTTGTTCATTTTGATCAACTTTTCTCATTCGGATTTCTCTCCTTCTTGTTTTCTTGTGTTGCTGAATAAAAAAAAAGGATACCAGAAAATAAAATTATTCGCCTTCATGCGTTCTTTGTAAGGTAAGCAGCAGGGGGAAGATAAGTCACGAGCCTGGGTAATTTTTTTATCCGTTTTACTTGTTTTTATACAAATTTGTGAACAAAATTCAAATTTGAGGTGAATGTCAAATTTGAGGTCCGGTCCAGGTTAGTAATCCTCCCCCTGTTAAGCAGTAAGCAGTATCAGCGATGATGGAAGTAAAAAGAAAAGTTTTACTTCTTATTTTCGCATATTACGCATGTTGTTCTTGTTATTATACTGATTCTTTCATATTTCTCTTTGAGGTATGAAGCATAATAACTAAAGCTCTTCCTACTTCTTTTGTATGCTGGTTGAAATAATGCTTAGCTGATTTTCACAAAATAAATGTTTTTTCTTAGTTCAATTTTTTCTTGGAATGAATTTTTGATTTTGTTTTGTATTAAATGAAAATGTCTCGAGACTGTCAAAAGTTTTGATTGACAGATATTAAAATGTGATGTTCTTTTGGGGTTGATGAGTTTTGTGGTATCTTCTGGATGTAATATTATGAAACATGTGACTGTTCTCCTCTTAATGCAACATATCTTCAGAAAGACCCTATTAAGGTAGGGTGACCTTTAAAATTTCATAAAAATCCAAAACACAAAGAAAAATTTGAAGATTAATTGAAATTTTCTCTGAGCAAAATTTTAAAAATTTTCTTGAAAATAAGGAGCAATTGGCCAGTCTTTTAAATCAATAAAAATAAAAAAATGCGCTAAAACAAAATTTAAGTAGCAATTTCCTTCAAGATGATTATTCCGGAAATTAGCAGAAAACTAAGAAGCGGAAAGAAGAATATGAATATATAATTGATGGAAATGAGAAAGGTCTCGTTCGGATATTATGTCTCGGTTTAAAGGGGGCAGGGTAGGTAAGGATGGGTTTTGTGACAGTCCAAAAAAAATTTTTTTTGAAAAATTTGTGACAAGACTAGGGGTAGGGGGTTCAAAAGTTCTTTTTTTGCGTGACATAATTTACAAACGACCCCAAAAGTAAAAACATTATTCACTTCTCAGGGGGAGAGGGTGGGGTCTTAGATTTTGTAATAGTCCAAATTAAAAAGAATTTTTGTTAAAAAATTTGGAACTAGGAAGGAATGGGGTGGGGTTTTAAATATGGCTGTTCTGTGTAACGTAATTATTGAACGACCCCTTACATAATAATTTGATAAATTCTTCTTTTGATTTAAGCTCCATCGAAGCTCGAACAACAAGAATAAATATTAAATTAGTTCATGAAAAAAGAGCGTACCTTTTTATACTTGAATGTCTACTTGTGCTTGTTTCCTTCCTTCCGTTGAATGGCTATAATAATAAAAAGCGAATGAAAAAGGCATAAGTGGATTTGATATGAAAGTAGTAACAAAATGGAAGCAAAAAAAGAAATCTCGACGAAGCAGAAAAAAAAGAAGTAAAAAAACTTGTAATGTCGAAAAATGTAAATGTTCTACCTTTTTTATGTCTTCATAAACTGTGAATATTTCATCAACATATGTCAATCCATCCAACTGTTACATACTATTATATGCGAACGAAAGAATTTTACATTCATTTTTCTTCATTTTCGTTCCTTTCTGGCGTGTCTGCTGAAAAAAAAAGCTTCCTTCACTCTTCCCATTGTCACCATCTTTCTCTCTCGTGGATGGATAGCAAAAATATTTCATTTATGCATGCATATATACTTTGACGGCACTAACTTTCTTTTCGTCTCCTATTTCTTCTGCTTTTCCATCGGTTCAAAATAAAAAATGGAAATTTTTTTTTGAAGAACGTCTCAAGTGAGGATTGAATATTTTTCATGCTTTCTTAGCACGTTTCTTTTGTAATGAATGCAGATTTATGCTTATTTTATCAGGATGAATGAGTGACACCTTAGAAAAATAATAATGAAAATGGATCCTTTGTTTGGAGCTGCATTTTTTATAGTAAAAATCTGAATGAAATATTTTTCATCCTTATAGCATTCGTGAAGTTTCAGAACTATGCTTTGTGAATAATTTAACCTTTCATTTTGTTACTCATGAAAAATTCATATTTTATTTCATATTTTTTGTCTTAAAAAATTCATACCCAAAAAAATCACCTTCATATTTAGACCATAAAAATCCACGCGCTACATTCGATAACATTTTGAAACATTCACAACTCAACTTTTCATTTTTCCATCAAAAATTTTCTTATTGAATAAAATATCATGCATGAAATCAATGAAATTTTCATACAAATCACATTTGCACTTTCACGGCGTAAGTTTTGATAAGAAAAAAGTTTTTATTTTTATTTCACGATAAAATGTGTGATTGCTTTCAATATTGAAGGGGTGTAGCTAGGATCCTTAGGTAACCGGGCGCGTAGTAAGGGGGGAATTTAATGGGATAAATCCACACCCTCGCTAAAAAAATTCTTTAATTTTCTAGTTTTTTTGAGAGAAAATAATTTTAAAAAAATCTGTTCAAAACATTTTCATCTAAAAAATTTCTGACTACGACCCACCTCTGAGATCACAATTCAATATTATTTTTCTATACCAAAAAATTATTTTTTCTTCTATTTTTAAAACAAAAAAATAATTATTTTTATTTTTAAACCAAAAATTTAGTTTCTCCTTTTAAAACATGTTGAATGCTACTGGCATAACCAATCTGAATGTCTAAATAAGTATAAAAACTTAATCCTAAGCCAAGTCCTCTGGATAGAAAAAAATCAGTTATTTTTTTACGATTTAAATTTGAATTTTTAACAGCTAATCCAAAGTCATATTAGGAGCAAAAATTAGTTTCTCTTTTTTTAGCGCATTTTCCTTTTGGAAAAAAGGCGCTTATGTCCGCACTTTGTCCGTCCGTCCGTTCGTCACAGCAACTCCTCTTTCCAGGAACAACCTAGAGACTTCGTTTTGGTGGCAAAATGTAGCTACTAATCCAGGGACCCTAAAGAAGTAAAATTTTTTGGAACTAGTCACTTCCTTTCCTGGTTATAGGCATTGGAAGTGACTGCTGTCCATACTTTTCATACATTTTTCATACAAATTTGACTTTTTTGATGAAATTTTTGCATCCTTTGACCAAATGAGCTGAAATTTGGTATGTAGGTTGGATTTCGAGGGGCTAGAAGCTACGTCAAATTGATTTTTGATTAATTTTGACCAAATGAGCTGAAATTTGGTATGTAGGTTCCTTAGTTGTTCCTAAATATGGAACCGACGCCATTTTGGATTTCGAGGGGCCAGAAGCTACGCCAAACTCATTTTTGCTTTAGTTTTAACCAAATGAGCTGAAATTTGGTATGTAGGTTCCTTAGTTGTTTCTGAATATGGAACTGACGCCATTTTGGATTTCGAGAGGCCAGAAGCTACGCCAAACTAATTTTTCTTTGCGGATTAGTTTGCTTTGCAGGAAAATGCGCTTCCGTCCCGCGAGCCCGTGGACGTATTTCTTGTTCGTCAATATTATGATAATATTATGATAATTTTAAAATTAATATTAAAGAATTTAGGTAATTTAATTCATAATTTAATTTTACTTTGTGACAAAGTAAGGAAAAATAGTAACAAAAATCAAATATTTCTATTTATTCTGTATTTTTTTCATGAATATGATTTTGTAACGGCTTTTGTTCACAAATAAGTAGTACTAAATTCAAATTTTAGTACAAAAATAACGTTAATAATAATCTATACGTTAGTTCAGAAGACTTATACTACAATAATTTTTCCAAAAATTAAAAAATTTGGTACCCCTTCTCAAAAATTCTGGTTATGACCCTGCAATATTAGATGTGTCATTTGGGGGTTCTGAAAGGTTGGAACTGGAAGAAAATCACTAAAAGAAAAATGAAAGAAAGGTGGTGTATTTTCAACATTTTTCCTGGGGCACCATAGACCATCTTTACATCTCTGAGGAAAATATTGAAAAAATAATTTATTTCTTTAATAATTTTAGAATTCAAAATTTAACTTTTGAAACTTAATAAAGTTAATTGTACCAATCTTAAACTGCACCTCATGTGGAACAAGATAAAAGTTTCAATTAAAACTTTGCTATAAAGTTCATCCATCTGAGCCAGAATTGCTCACATATTAGCATATAAATTTTAATATGATCAACGATAAAGCACATCAATCCCTTCTGCTAAGTTGAATGAATGAATTCCTTTGTTAACATTTTTTTAACCCTTTAATATTGTAAAGTTCATGAGAAGCTTATGAATGAAAATCAATCTATTCTGTACGAATGTAGCAAAGATAAACTTTTTAATTGACTTCAAATTCTTTGGAAATTTGATTAAATTCATTCCGCGGAACTAATTATTTTATTCTTCTATTTTGATAAAATTCCTGAAATCTTGATCCTAATTAATTTAATTAATTTCGTATTAGATTTATTACAAGGCATGTAATTGTGTACGAAAGTTGAAACTTTTCGCTGTAAGACAATTGAGACCGCTTTCGATCAGATTTCGATTGCCTTCAGCCTTCTTGGTATAATCTAATTAATCACAAAGTTTGTGACACAATTAACTTCCACGCAAAAGCGTGTAAGTTATTTAGTTTCGGTCAAAACACATTTTTTTACTACGGTATTAAGACTTCTATCTTTAAAAAAATTCTAATGATGCTAAAAGTTTGCCCTCGCGAGGCTGCATTTTTCTGTATATAAACTTTTTGCACTAAGCATCATCTTTAGTTCCAAAACCTTGAAAAACGTGTTTTTTTGGCGTCTTTTTTGTCCACAAATTTGGTGATCAGGGTCACAGCCGAGCCATGTGCATATGGAAATTTGGTTTTTTTGCCATTTGGTCACACATATCAAGCGACCAGGGGAATGGAAAGTCATTTTAGGAAATTTTGAAATTTTCAGTGATCTTAAGGCTGTCAAAGTTGACAAATCTAGAAAAAATGACACTTTTCTTCAAACGCCTGACGACCCAGGGTTTTTTTCAAACTGGATATAACTTTGTATCTAGTCGTATAGTCCTTTCCATGACGTTTACAAAAATACCCCACATGACTATGTTTGGACTTAATCCTGAGATTCTACAGCACTTTGAAAATCGAAAAAAATTGATTTTTTTTAAAAAAAATTGAATTATCATAAAGGCTCTAGATGATTACTGGATCTTATTTTTATGGACATAGAGGCTCTGGATGTTAACTGGATCTTATTTTTATTGGATATAGAAGCTCTGGATGATAACTGGATCTTATTTTTATGGACATAAAGGCTCTGGATGATTGCTGGATCTTATTTTTATGGACATAGGGGCTCTGGGTGGTAACTGGATCTTATTTTTATCGGATATAGAGGCTCTGGGTGATAACTGGACCTTATTTTTATAGACATAGAGGCTCTGGATGGTAACTGAATCTTATTTTTATGGACATAGAGGCTCTGGATGGTAACTGGATCTTATTTTTATTGGATAAAGAGGCTCTGGGTGATAACTGGATCTTATTTTTATGGTCATAGAGGCTCTGGATGGTAACTGGATCTTATTTTTATCGGATAAAGAGGCTCTGGGTGATAACTGGATCTTATTTTTATGGACATAGAGGCTCTGGATGGTAACTGGATCTTATTTTTATTGGATAAAGAGGTTCTGGATGATAACTGGATCTTATTTTTATGGACATAGAGGCTCTGGGTGATAACTGGATCTTTCTTTTATGGACATAGGGGCTCTGGATGGTAACTGGATCTTATTTTATTGGATATAGAAGCTCTGGGTGATAACTGGATCTTACTTTTATGGACATAGGGGCTCTGGGTGGTAACTGGATCTTATTTTTATCGGATATAGAGACTCTGGGTGATAACTGGATCTTATTTTTATGGACATGGGGGCTCTGGGTGGTAACTGGATCTTATTTTTATCGGATATAGAGGCTCTGGGTGATAACTGGATCTTATTTTTATTGGACATAGAGGCTCTAGATGATTCTGATTTTTGGTTCTCATTTTTATGGACATAGAGGCTCTGGATGGTAACTGGATCTTATTTTTATTGGATAAAGAGGCTCTGGATGGTAACTGGATCTTTCTTTTATGGACGTCTGGATGGTAACTGGATCTTATTTTCATTGGATAAAGAGGCTCTGGGTGATAACTGGATCTTATTTTATTGGATATAGAAGCTCTGGGTGATAACTGGATCTTATTTTTATGGACATAGGGGCTCTGGGTGGTAACTGGATCTTATTTTTATCGGATATAGAGACTCTGGGTGATAACTGGATCTTATTTTTATGGACATGGGGGCTCTGGGTGGTAACTGGATCTTATTTTTATCGGATATAGAGGCTCTGGGTGATAACTGGATCTTTTTTTTAGCGGACATAGAGGCTCTAGATGATTGCAGGTTCTCATTTTTATGGACATAGAGGCTCTGGATGGTAACTGGATCTTATTTTTATTGGACAAAGAGGCTCTGGATGTTTACTGGATCATATATAATTGGAAAGAGGTGTTCTGGATGTTACTGGATCTTATATAAACGGACATAGAGGTTCTAGATGTTTACACTTATAAAAAAAAATTTAAAAAACCGTTTTTAAAAAGTTTTTGGAAGTCACTTTAAAAAATATTTTTAAAATTTAAAAAATATTTTTAAAGTTTAAAATTTTGTTTTTAAAATTTAAAAACCTGATTTTTAAATTTTTTCAATATATACTGACAAATTGTCATATATATTTACATGCTTCGGTGGCCTAGTGGTTAGAGTACTGGGCTACCAACCAAGAGGTCACTGGTTCGATCCTCACTCTGAGCAATTTTTTTCAAAATATTATTATTTTTTTAACGGCTCAAAATAATTTGAAAATTTAAAAAATATTTTTAAAAATTTAAAAAAAGTTATTAAGAGCTCAGTTTAAAAAATGTTTTTAAATCTCTTCATACAAATTTAATAAAGTTTTTTAAATCTTTTCTATGAGTGTACTGGATCTTGTTTTATTGGACAAAGAGGCTTTGGATGATTACTGGATCTTATTTATTAGACATAGAGGCTCTGCATGATTACTGGATCTCATTTTTATTGAACATTTTGAACTATTAATACTTTTTGAGTGCAAATTTGGGCATAAAAAAATATTGATCCACTGTGCATCAATATTAATTTTTGGTTAAAACCATTACCATAAAATTTGTTAATTTTACCAATTATTTAGTTATTTTTTAACAAAAGTTAAATTAATATTTTTCGGATCATAACTATTATCCTAAAAATTAATTAAGTTAACCAGAAATGTTAATTTTAACCAAATATGTTATAAACGCTATTTTATCGATTTTTTGGCTAAAATTTGCATACAAATAGTTAAAGTTAGGTAAAATTATTTCTATGAGTATAAGTTTGCAGTCACACAAACAAAACTTACGGCCTATAGATATACGTAAGATATAAATAGTTGAATTTACTTTAATACAGTATTAATGCTTCTGTTTTAAAAAAATCTAATGATGCCAAAGTTGTGTATCGCAAGTCTGCATTTTTCTGTTTATAAATTTTTTGGATTAAGTATCATCTAAGGGTTCAAAACTTCAAAAAACGAGTATTTTGGGGTCCAAAAATTTTTCGCGGCCTCGTTACCTCGGCCGCATACTTCTACAACTTATTGATAATAATTAGTTTAGACGAAAACCGGATTAGGTTGCGCAAATTTTTACATCCTGAATGGAGTGAATAGGAGTGAAGAATGTGGATGTACAAAACAAACTTTATGGTATAATATTAGACATTGTTAAAAGGGTAAATCTACGAAAGATTTTTTCCAGTAGATTTACTTTTTCATAAAATTCTTCAAAACTATTTGATATTTACATTCGCTGTGTTATTTGATGTATAAAATAAGTCAGCAGCTATCATTCTGTACTTAATTTAGTTAAAATGAAGCTTTAATTAAAGAATTATTGAAGTTTTAAAATATTTTAGAAATAATTTTCCAAAAACTGTGGTTTTTCAAATTCTTTTTTCTAACTAAATACAAATATCATATTTAATCTAAAACAAGACAGTGTGGATTGTAATATTTGTTTATACTCAAATCTAACATAAGAGAGCGTGGAAGTTTCTGGCGTGATCTGTACGTCGTGATTTTTTCTTCTTATTAAAGCCACAAACTCTCTCAGATGCTAAAATACTTTAATTTGAGCAAGAAATTATTAAATTAAATGTTTAATATAGTTTGAACTTTAAGAATTGAATTTTTATGCTCAAAATATTTTTAAAATCAAAATTTCCAAAGCATCCACAATCCCAAAGCAGCCATATCTCATTCCACGACATAAAAAAAGGCCAACATGGAAAAATGTTTCAATTTTTATTATGCATAAATATTTTTCTCATTTCTCGTTCAACAATTCATTCCTTTCGATTCAAATTTACTGCTCCTTTGGCTGATTTTCAAAAGAACGAAAATTCTTCATGAGGGTAAATTTGATTTTTATTATAATTTGATATTTTTTCGCTCATTTTCCATTTTCTTTCCTCTCCACTTTATTTTTTTTTTGTTTTTCATCTCAATCAATGAGGCTGATTTATATTATGATTCATATCGAGAGAACTTTTTCATAACGGAAGGAAAAGAAGAGAAAAAAAGATCCTTCAATAAATTTTATTTTTCATTTTGAAGCAGCAGAAAAGAGGCGAAAAGTGTCGATAAAAATATGAGAATTGCCTTCTTACATATTCGAATATACATAAAATGCTTAAGGAAAAGTAGAAGAGGCAGCGAAAAGCTCGAGAAAAACTTATGAATTCGTCTTTTGAGGAATAAGAAGATATTCGAACCGTTGTTTACAATTATTGAGATAGATCTACGTCTAAATGTAGCTGAAGGCTTATTATCAGGGATGAATTTGGGTATAGGAAGGATTTAAGGACCTATCCTACTATTACTTTCCACCTACGGTATCCTAGGGTACCCCATTTATCCTTAGTGTCCTAGGGTAACCTCCCCCTACCTTCCACTTAGGTTACACTACCCCAAGGCTTCCCAGCTTCTAAAAATTAAAGATTAAGAGCTAGGAGCCCCTACCTTCTAGGTTACCCTACCCTCCACATAGGTTACTATACCCCTACCTTCAACATAGAGTACTCTACCCCTACCTTCCACTTAGAGTTCACCTAGAGAACCCATGGGTATGCTTTATCTATGGTAAGGTAGGTAGGGTAGCCCTAGAAAGGTGGAGCTTTCTTCTATGACTTCTATGACAAATATTTATTCCAAAAAATTCTCAAAATTTTCCATTTCAATAAACTTGAA
Organism: Chironomus tentans; assembly: GCA_963573255.1. Lineage (NCBI taxonomy): Eukaryota > Metazoa > Arthropoda > Insecta > Diptera > Chironomidae > Chironomus > Chironomus tentans. The sequence goes on from OY754303.1 coordinate 14,938,817, forward strand.
ATCACGGCATGCCTATACATAAAAAAGCATTCGAAGAATATAAACATTTTTCAGGATTTGCTGAAAAGAAGAAGAAGAATTTTATGATAATCTCAAAAGAAGCATAAATTCACGACATTGCTCATTCATATGTATGTGAGTGAAACGAGTTTCTCTTTAGATAAAACATCATTCAAAATTGAAGTGCTTATTTTAAGTTCAGAAAGGAAAAAATCTTTACTGTGCGTTCACGCATTCTGAACTTTCATCAATTTCTACTATAATAAAATTTTCTAATACATTGCTCATGTTTTGAAAAGTCAATTGATTGAGAAAAAAACTGCTTCACGAATTTTTTTTTCTTCCACCATATCTCGTTCAATGAAATGAGTTTATTCATAGCATTCTGACAAAAAAAGGGAAAAGTGAGATGAAGAAGAGAAAGGGTAGCTTAAAGGTTGGTAATTTTATAACAAAAAAGTCGCTACTTGCTTTTTTCAAAGCATTGAAGTTTGATCTTATGAATTTTAAGGTTAGGTTGCGTTGTTGATTGATTTTGTGACTGTAAATTGACTTTTTGGGGTGCTTTTGCTTAATTTGGTATGAAAATAATAAGAATTTAAATTCTATACCTGAACGGCACCAATAGCAACACCAGATTCTACGGTAACGATGCCATGGCGTCGCCGTCGAATCAGCTGTTGTTGATTCCACTTAGGAAAATTTTGAACGGTTTAAAATGAACTATTCTTAGTAAATATCCCCAAAAATACTATATTACTCAGCAACGAGACTTCAAAAATGACAATCAAGAAATTTCTGTCCCAAAAATGTTTATTACATCACAAAATGAATCTATCTTTCGTAAACAAATCTCTCTCTATCAATAGACAATTAATTCAACCTTTTTCTATTATTACAAATTTATTTTTAATCCCTACATCATTGAATTTAATCTATTTCAAGAATGAAAACAATAGCTTTTCATCCATCTTCTCTTTTCTCTCGCGCTATTTACCTGTGAATAGAAAATAACATTCCACTTCAATCTTCATCTGCCCTGTAATTTATATAACAAAAAAACACTTCTTCGTTTATTATCTATTCAGTCCATTTATCATTCTTTTTTATACATCATCGTGGATGGTAATGTAAAATAATCAAATAATGTAAAAGGTATTGAGCGAGTAGCAACAGAGAGAGAGAGAGATGAGAAATCCTTTTGTTTAATAGAATTTCAATGAATCTCTATCTTCTACTTCTTTTCATTCTCGGACCATCATGAAAGGAAAACAATGGGATTAAGTTCATCAAATTTACTTTCAATAATGTTAGAATGGAGAGGAGGAAAAGGGATGACTATGTAATGTCCATTGATGAAAAGTTAGAGGATGGCTGATATGCATGTGGAATGAAGTGGAAAAAGGTAATGAAGTGGCTGGATGGGAGTGGTTTTGGAAGCGCATTTTACTGTGGTTATTTGAGGTAATTGCTATTAGGTCGTTCACTTATGACATCCAGCATTTACGGTGGGAGGGTCACAAATAGGGGGAGGGGGTCTAAAAATTCCATTTTTGATCTCCATGGACCAAGGGGGGCCGGGCACCCAAGGACCCTCCACCTGGCTACGCAAACGTCTAGCTTCAAATACTATACTTGTTTTTATCAACAGCTTGCTTCCATAATCTGTAAAAAATTGAAAAATTTCTTAAAAATTAAAAAAATAGCTTAAAAATATAAATTTCTTCGTAAGATCCTTCAAGCACCAATTATCTAAATAGCCAACAAAATGTTCACCAACTAGAAAATCTGTTTACTCATGAAACTCCAATTACTGATAAAAATCACTTTTACTCAATAAAACCCTCTCAAATGTAGGAGGTGCCATGATTTTGACTATAATTCGAGCTTAAAAATGAAGAAGAAAATGGGAAGAATAACTTGTGATCATTCATGAACACCAAAACAAAAGACCAAAAGGATCTAAGCATATACACAAAGATGAGAAAGATTTGAATGAAATAAGGGCAGAATTGGAAGTCCAGTGAGAGATGAAGATAAATAGTTGGTCTCTTAATGCGATTCTTTTGTACATTTCATCCAAAAGACGAACTTTATTCCTTTTCTTTGTATTTCTTCATCACTTAAGTAATTGAAGTCTCGTTAGAATCCAATAAGTTGTCTAACTTTCACTTTCATTGAATACTCAGCCCATCAACTTGATAAATTAATGATGCTTGAAAAATTTTCTTCTTCATGTTACAAACAATGTTCGATGAAAATTAAAAATAAATTTTTTTATTTGTGTCACGCTTTTATATTCGCTCTGATGCCGACATAAGAGTTTTATATTAAAAAAATATAAGGAGTCGTTGGCAAATAACGTCATAATTTATTGAAAAATTTTTTTAGTCGAAAATTTGCGAGGAGTGTGTCAAGGAGGGAGAAGCCCCTCCCTCCTCCCTCCTTGACACACTCCTCACAGAGAGAATCATTCTTTTTGCGTGACGTAATTTACGAATGACCCCTAAACTGATGCTTCAGAATATTTTTAACAGTACTTGTTAAGATCACTAATTGAATCAATTGAAAAAAGTCAGGCGATATCGATATTGGAAATACTAGAAGAATTACTCGTCAATCATGATAGACATTACAGGACAAAATGAATTATAGCTCATAAAAATTAGCATAGCATGAAAATGTGCCTTCAAATTAATATTTACGTAGATTGCCGGATATAAACTTCAAGATTCTTTTTTAATTTCCTTAAAAACTCCCACATCTCAGCACCATTTTAAAAATAATGAGCAACTTTATAATGCAATACTAACGACGTTATTTTGAGTACAAAACGTCAATTAACTAATTTATTGAGTTGTGTTGTATGACATTTGACACTAATTTGATTTTATTGAGTTCCGATTGAATGTGATATCAGACGATAAATACATTAAGCGAATTATTGATGAAGAAGAAAAGGCGATAAGTTCTGTGGAGTATTTTTCTTGAACAATTCAATCAAATTTATTGCCTAAAGTCATCATTGTTGTGTAGAAAAGGTAGAAGGCAATATTGAGCTCATTCAGGATGTTAAGAAAGTGAAAATGCGTTGGTGTCTTGCTAAAATCATTTAAGGTCTTACAAGATAATGAAATTGTCATTAGATATTATTGTCTTGTGTTCAACTCAAGTCTCATCACAGTTACATCCTAAAATCTAACTCCATTCACTTGAAATCTTGTTCATCGCTCCTGAGAAAATTTCTCCAATTCAATAAAATTTATCGCCATGTTGTACAACCTTGTAAGAATGAAAAATAAAATCTTTTCCTTGTTCAACAAGATGATTTCGTTTAAGGCACGATTAATTAATTTTATAAGTACGTAGATTTAAAATCACCATGAGATTGCAAAAAAAATTTTTTTTTTCAGTTTGTGCTCGTGTTTTTTGACGTAACTGTGATTTTTTTTCATTCAAGCTCGATTTACATAAGATCATTGAATTGGACATTACTGAATGAATGTTTTAAAAAAATACTCCATGGAATGGGATTAAGTGTCAGAATATAAAAAAAACATATAGTAAAATCAAAGAAACCAAAACCAAATGAGGCATTAATTTACATTTTTTGAAATGATTAACACTTAATGATCATTAATTGACCTTCAGCTTACAGAAAAAAAAAGTTTTGTACACATGCATCAGGGACGTAGTTAGGGGTAAAAGCACGTACTTTTAGGGGCTGTTCATAAATAATGTCATGCAGAAAACGATATGTTTTACCCCCATCCCCCCTCTGTAACAAAATTTTCATACTAAAATCTTTCTTTTGTATGGAAGTGTCACACAGCGTCAGACCCCCACCCTTAAAAATTGGACGCCATTAATCCCTTAAATTGGTAACGTTTTTAGAGAAAAAAAATTCTAATACACCCCCCTTTAAATAACTCCAAAACACCCCTAATTCTGAAATTTTCTAGCAACGTCCCTGACATGTAGTATTATCTTTTTTTAAAGTAGACCTTTCCAATCCCAATGAAACCCACAATTTATACACGAGCTTGATCAAAAAGAAGAGAATAAAAAAGTTTTTTTTTCTAAAAAAATCTCATTTTCAATTCATTCATAATAAATCCATCAGCACAAAGCTTTATGAGCTCTTTTTTTAAGGTACATCATTAAAGAATATCCAATAAAAACAAAGTTTGTTGTGAATATGAAGAAGTTTATTTTGTGGATAAAATTAACCTTGAAGCTTGTCGAGCACTTAACCTTTCAGAAAGTTAGATTTTTTTAAAATTTTTATTTATTTTAACATCCACACAGATTTTCTAGTAGAATTTGGTAACTAATGCTGTCATCTTTGGGACTTTGTGGATTGTTTTAATCATGGAGGTTGACTCTGGGGATGTGGCATTCACGGAATTTTAGATTAATTTCATTTTATGAACTTAAAGTGAATGATTTGTTGGGACATTTTAAGCTTCTTTGTTTGTCAAACATTTTTTAACTTGCTTTAAATTTCTTGATTACCAAAAACTTCTCTCGCTCATAATTTCATTTCTTTTTACTCAACTCTTGCCATATTTCACATTAATTGCCTACAGAAAGCTTTTAAAACTGCTCATTTAATTTTTATTAAATGTGAAAAACTTTTAAGCGCAATGATGTAAATTTTTATATTTTTTTCTGGCTTAATAGAAAAGCTTTTAGATGTGTCTACATCAGTTAATGAGTTCTTTGATTTTGTAGATTGAAATTTATCCTTTAATTATATCTGCAAATATTTAAAAGTTATTAATGAAATTTTTTAGGACTTTTATGCTTGAGCAAATAAAAACCGTTATTCAAAAATTTTGAATTTTTCCTGTCGATATTTTTTGAATTTCTAAAAGTCGTTAAATGAAAAAGCGCTTTATTATCGTCCGAATGACAATTTTCTGCATGCTTACACGCTTATTTACGACAATTCATAAGAATATTTATTTCCAAAGGCACTTTTTCCGCAAGAGTCAGTAAATTTTCATCTTTTTTATGTTCATTCCTTTTACTTTCCTTTATCGTATGGGGAAAAAAAGAGAAACGATTTAATGTCTCTATTTTCCGTTTCATTTAACGATAGATGTAAATTGAAAAGCAATTAAGGAATCTTGTTTTCATCAGAAATCCATTCACAATGCGATGTCGAATAAAAGAGTATAAATTTTCGTTATTCGACACATTTATGTGATGTGAAGTTAGTGATAGGAAAATTCTCGAGAGCAATTAACTGATAAAAAATTTCGTTTTCTTGAAGGAAAATCCAATTTAAACTTGATTTGTGTATGTGACTTGAAAGCTAATGCTCAAGAGATTTTAGCTTCTTTTTGGATGGAACGCATTTTTGGCACGAGGGCTTGGGGCTGGTTTCTAGGGTACCCCTATCCTACTCTACCATACTGCTTATCCTAGGGTACCCTAGGGTACCCCACCAACCCTATGTTACCGTAGATTAAGGAAGGGAACCCTATATTAAGACAGGCATAGAATAGGTAAGGGTACCCAAGGGTATACCTTACCTACCCAGGGTAGATCCATTCTCCCCACAATTATCACATTCAAGCATCCATAGTGTCAATTTCACAGCATCAAAGCTGTTAAAATTGTACATAAAAATCATTGTGCAATTGAAACAAAATCAAATTCATTGATAAGAGTAAATTCCCATTGGTGTAAAAGCGTCGGAAGTATGTATGTGCTTAAAAATCCATTTTAATTGATAAATGTCGTGCGATAAGGAATTAAATGCCATAAAAATTAATTAAATTCCGTAATCCACTCAGTTATTTAATCTAATTTAAAACCTCAATAATATTCAGCAATCTTAAATGACATGGCTTATAAGGTTTTAACTCTTATCAAAAATTTCAAGTTTTAAGCGGTTTCTCTGCTGTACAATTTTTTATTTGCTCGTGTAGCAAACGTTCTTATGAGTTACAAAAATAAATATTCACAACGGTGAATGACGACTTAAAATGTAAATATTTGTCATCCATTTAAAAATGCTTATGACAATAAAACTGATGACACAGTTACCGAATGTAATAATTAACTCAAGTTCGCGCGCGTAACAATTTGACGCGAATGATTTAGTAGAATAAAAGTCGAGCCCACAATTATTTATTTATTGCTTACGAGTGCTTTTAAATGGGAGGAATTAAATGTTTACATAATGATATTTTGTTGATGTTTGTAATTTTGCTGGAAGCTTTGTTATTGATTGGCAAATAAAAGTTGATTTTTCGGTGGCTTTTAAACAATAAAATGTAATAAATCGAAACTCTCAATCCTTTCTTAAAGTTTTTCATATTGTCATAGTTTCTTTAACATCCACAAGCAGCTAGCTATGCAATGTACCGTTATTATTAAATTTTCTATTGATTTTTCCATAAATATCGAGATATTTTCTTATTGCTCCTCGTAATCCCTCCCTTAAAAAAATCATTTCATTTTTCGTTCGGTTATTGTTGTCGTTGGGTAAATATTTTGAATCACAAAATTGTCATTGATGTTGCTTGTATCAACATTGCAAAACAATTTTACGTAATTGTGTATATTAAATTGCAATTTCGAATAAATAGATTTTGGATCATTTACTATGACAACTTGTGCAATGTTTGTGTAGCTGGAAAATTTATCATATTCAGCAGATTCTTGGAAAAATATCAATTCAGATGAATATGCTGAAATTATTTCTGGATCCAGGGTTTTATTGACAAAAGGGATCACAAATCCAGTCTGCAATTCTACAAAATAAAATCCAGATAAAATTCCATTCGAAAATCTCCCAAATGCACAAGACAACAAAGTTACAAGCTTTTATATTCATGATCAAAATCACCCGATGATAACTCAATTAAAAATCATACGAGAAATGCTCCAAGCAGAGATCAATTGACGCTTTATTAGATGTCAATAACGTTGAATCAATTTTATATATTACACAGCAATCAATGTCACTCCATATATTTTAACACATGCTTTGATGTACAGATAAAAAATGCTGTGCTGAACTAATTGAAAATATGACTGGGTGAAGCAAAGCACTTGCTCGGTCATCTGAATAATTAAATTATAATGAAAAAAATTCATCCCAATTTTTCTCCTTATTTTTCTTTCGCAGTGAGACAACCAAAGTGTACGGATCGACAATTTCAATGTAAAAGCGGTGAATGCATTCCTATTAAGTACATATGCGACGGTGAATCAGACTGTAAGGACAGGAGCGACGAAGATCCAGCAGAGTGCACTAATATAAGTAAGTTAATTATTCAGTTTATGATGAAAATTTAATTTAAAATGGATCCCAGGGTTTTATGGTGAATAAGATGATAGAAACATGATGTTTATGAGTTGAAAATCTACAACTTTTGTTCTTGTCCAATAATAATGTCTCGACTCTTCAAAAAGCCTTCATCTGGTTTCATTAAATTTTCATGAGATTGCTTTTAGCTTTGATTTTAAAAAATATGCGACCTTTTGATGCTAAACAACATAGTTTTGCAATCTTAAATGACCGTCTGCTGCTATGGTTTTCCATTGCCAATATCCATTACTATAGAAAAGTTCATCGACATCCAAAAAGGTTTTTTTAATCAAAATTAACCATTTGAATAGTTTTTACGTGCTATTACAACACTTGAGTTGGTACATTACGAAACATGATGCATAAGGATCATTAATTTAATAAAAAAGTCATCGAACTCTCAATTTTCAAATGGCAAACTTCCGTTAAATTAAATTTTACCCTCAATTAATTTCCCAAGAGGATGAAAAGTGAAAAATTACTCTCATCCTAGTCTGTACAAGCTATGATGACTTTCTATAAGCTAAATTAATTTGTCATGTCGTCGAGGAAGAAGAAAAAATTGGAGCTTACGAGTTGAAAAAAAAAAGTCTTGATACCTTTGGGTGAAATTTGTCAGATTTATTTATGATTCTTTTGTGTTTGGGGAAGTACAGTCGAGAATGTGACGAGGTAATATGTCTTGATTTTATCGGGGGATGTAGAGGCAATATTTTAGCTTGGTCAAATGGAATTGAATTTCTAATTCAGTTTTTAGGGAATAATTATTTAAGCAGGTATAGTAAGGGTATACCCAAGAAACCAGCTCCTGAGAACTCACTGCTTATAGTGGGATTCGAACCATTTTTTACAGCCTATAAAGGGTTACTGTGAGCTTCGGCTCGAACATGGCACCATTTATCCTAGGTGGAGGAGAGGGGTATGCAGGGTATACCCTAGGGTATGATAGAGTAACCCTTCTACCCTAGATGATGGGAAGAGGGAGGGGAGGCGAAAGGCTGAATCCCCCAAAAGTCTTGCCATAATCACTGTGTTTGTGTCACCGACAGAATTAGAGTACTAAACAACTATACCACTTAGCGACTTCAGTTCACAATTATTTAATGTCTGAAAAACAATATTTCTCAAAATTCCAAAAAGCTATAAATTTTCCCACAAGGATTAAACTTTGTGTAAAAAAAAGTCTTTAAATAAAACTTAACTTTACAGACATAAATCAAGATTCATTTCGTCATGGAAAATAATCTTGATGACTGGCGTCAATAAACAATAAGAATTTATTGATTTTTAATGTTCGTTTGTTTGTCATTCTTTTCCATAGAGAAATAAATTTGTTTGTCAAATAATAAAAAAAGCTGTGGAAAATTTTTACTTTAATACTCAAGAAACGTTCTATGCAAATTCTCTTCAACTATCAACTCCAATAAAAAAAGTTTCTTCGGGAAATATGACTAGAAAATAAAGTTTTTAGCTGTCGTAAAAAAATTTTGAATGCAATACATTTACTTAGGGATGTTGTTTTGTAAATATTTTTTTTCGGAATTGAAGGTGCTTTGAGAGATTTTGATGCAAATTGACTGAGTTCTTTCAAATAATTTATCAGCTGTCATATAAATTGTGTTTTTATCCATTTTAACTTATAGGTCAAATCTAATAAACATGTAGCTCGTTGCTCAGTATACTCTAGGATACCATTTGGGTATACCCTACGTTATACCTCTAGAGTAGCCCCTGGAGTATTATATACCCTAGGGTATTTCTTAGCCCCAGTAACAAAAACCGTTAAAAAGATAGTTAATAACTAGCTGCGACTAACTTTCAGATAGTTTTTAACTAACTTTTAACGGTTTTGGTTACTGGAATAGTAGAACATGGTAGACCTTAGGCTTTACACCTAGGGTAATCCCTGAGGTAGTGTATACCCTAGGAACCGCCCCCTAGAAACATCAATTGCCAATTTCTTCCGTATGCCTCAAGACACCATCAAAAACTGATTCTAAAATGCACTTTAATTCCATTCACATCCAAATTTCAATCATAACTTTCTAACTTGCCATAAGCTTTTATTGAAACTAATGAAAATCGAGATGAATGACTAATAAAATTAAGAATTATTATTAATAACAGAAGCGTAACATTTTATGCGATGAAAATTTTCATAATATCCGAGATATAAAAGAGAACTGAAAACTATTCAATTTATTTATTGTCATTTTCGCCTAAAAGTTATGCACAACTCGCATTCAAAAAAAAAATCCATTCATACTTTTTTTGTTGTTCACAATTTCTATTATTCTATGCTATTGTCCATTATAAGCATCACATGAAATATTGAGTATAAAATAGAATGACACAAAAATATATCCCTAGTTGATTAAACTTTAAAGAGGTCCTCTATTTTAAGAGAGGAATGAATTTTTTAATATTAAATATTTTAGTGAGTCAGATAACATCATTGAATTTGTGTTTCGGAATTAAATGTTGACATTTTTACAGTGACCTTTTTTTGTTAGTCGTTGATGATCTCGTCCGATTTATTTTAGTCTGAAAATAACCCCCCCACCCCCCGTCTAAAATTTTTAGTTCGTATTATTTTAAATTTTGAATCATATTTTTTTAAATTATAATATAGTATTTCACTAAACTGAATCATTTGCGTGTAATTAAGTAACAAAAAATCATTTTTTGTTTAAACTAAATTATAGATGAGGAAAATACAAAGGAATAGTCACAGACTAGTATTTCTAGATCTCTGATTCATAAGCGTTAAAAATTTTTTTTTGTTATCAGTTAAATAATTGAAAATGATGAAATTTTATTGAAATGAAGGTCACAAAAATTAAAATAGCTAAGATTCCCCAAAACATGCACGAAATAGGTCAAAATACTCATTCTGAGCAATTAATAAAATCTCATAAATATTATACAAATTTTTGCCTTTCATTATTTCAATCGATTAATTAAAAATCCACAATAAATTATTTACGAATTTAATTTTTCAATAAATTGTTTTTGATAATGAAACAAATTTATTTAAATGACACAATTTTGATGATTGATTGACATTAAATGTGATAGAGTCTACAAAAAGTGGATTACTTTTAAATGGCAAATGTTTTACGGTTAAAAAAAATGCTATTTTTTTTATCATTTTATGCGTTTGCATAATGGAAATGGCAGAGAGCAAGGATAAAAGATCAAAAGCATCAATAAACATAGTTGATTGATATCTTCATCCATTATTTATGTACAACATGAAAGTACTCTGTGTGCATTTTCAGATATGCTCACTTTTTGATGCAAAAAAAGGCATTTTTAATTTAGTCAATATTCCTCATTTTGATAAAAAAAAATACTTTTAATGCACAACATGCAAATTTACTCAACACAAAAGTGGAAGAGTTGCACTGAGAAGAGCCATAAAATTCATTAAATGCGTTGAGAAAAATAGTATGAAAATGGAAATTTTATGCACACTCTCTCTCACTTAAGTGCCTCTATGTATATTGTACAACACATTCATCTACCATAGTCAGACTGACATTAAAAGAGGAAGAAAAATGGAGTAAGAGGAACGTTTCATTTGTTAATTTTAGAATAATTAAAATTGTATTAAGAGCAACAGCAGCATCTGGTTAAATGAACCCAAGCACACTCCTCAGAAAGCAAGTTAACATGTTTCAATTAGGAGGAATATTGCCTTTCCTTTTTGCTCCTTATTGTTCGAGCTCCTTTTTGTGTGTATGTGTGTGTGTATGGGGGAAGTTTTTGAAATAATTTTATGGTGCTAGGGTTTTCTTCGTGTCTGCCTGATTGGATATGAGCTTTAGAAGAGCTTTATTGACATAGAGTGTCAATCAGCACGATTAAGCAATTTTTAAGCCTTAGACGTCTTTAGAGGCGTAGTTATCAGAGTCAAAGTACACTACAGCTATCCCTACCCTTAGATGATACCCTTAGATGCAAGGTATATGAGTAGGGGTAGTTCATCCTTCTCTCCCAGATTCAATTTTTGAAATGGCATCAGTTGCCTAAATGGTAGAGCGTTAGCCCTACGTGCCAAAGGTGTTGGGTTGAATCCTAGGCCATGTCTAATTTTCGAAACCCTTTTCCATTTCACTGTTTTGGGTGCAGTTTTGAAGTCTTTGACATATAATGTGTCTCCATTGCTAGGTACATCCACAAGGTATTATAGTATCTGGAGTAACTAGGTATACTGCAGGGTTCATCAGGTCTTATGACGTACTCGTGTTCTTACAGGTCGCAGTGCCTCCAGCTCATAAGGCTGGGCCCTTCATGCATTATTATTATTATTATTAACATTGATATGTCCAAAAATGCAGCCAACGTTTATAAATTTACAACACCGACAAAATCAGTCACAACCTCAATTTCCATTCCCAAAAATGCGTCTTTTTACAACTCCCTATCATAGATCCCTTAAAACTTTTACATCTCTTGCTCGACTACATCATCAACTGAACATTCTCCAGTACCAAACTCATCTTGCATATTTCAGTTCTCTGTCATGAAAACCGACTAAGTGAATTTTCATTTAAGCTAAATTTGAAAATATTTTTCTTCTGTGTTTTTTTAACATTTTTTTCTCTTCCTTTTCATGTTGGCTTTAGTGACTGTGTGGAATTTTTTATGCTCTCTTTTCCTTTTTCTTTAAATATTTGCATTTTTAACCTCGTTAATTATTTCACTTTCTGTCTTTGCTCATTTATTTTCTGGTTACATTTTTTATTGCTTTTTTCACTTTCGTGAGATGAATTTTGTGTGAAAAACTGAGAAAGAATTTTTATCTTGATGAAATTCTTCTTTTTATTTCACTCTATAAAAAGTTGTTTCTGATGAAATAGTTGAATGACTTTAACACATCTTTTTTGCATGGAGAACGTTTACTTAATAATACACTTACGCACTGCGTAAATTAATAGTTGCAATAATTCAACGATATTGAATCAGACAGTGATGAAATTTTTTTTATGAAATTACAGCTCATAAAGATACCAATTACTTTTAATTTATAGACCGGTTTGGTTTGTCTTGTTTCTGCTTTTAGCGATTTTATTCTTCTTTATTGATAGTAAATGTTGTGTTAATGAGAATTGTATAGATTCAAATGATCCATCGAGTTGTAGATTATTATCAGTTTTATAGTAAATTTTGTTTTGAATGATATTTTTGGGATTGTCGAATTTTTAATGGCAATAAGATTGAAAAATCAGATAAATTGTGAACCTCTAAGGGGGCCATTCATCAATGATGTCACGTAAAAAAAGAGATTTTATTAGACCCCCCTCCCCCTATGTCACAAACTTTTTTCTTTTGTATGGAAGTGTCACAGAGCGTCAGACCCCCCCCCCCCACTCTAAATTATGGATGTCATTTATGAACGATTCCAAGTCAATCAACGCGCATTAGTGTAAACAAAACTTACTCAGCTCCTGTTATTATTGATTTCAACTCAGTTATTCAATTCATGTATCAATTTGTAGCGATTTGAGTGAAAAAATTAATACGTATTAGCTTGCTATTCATTTCCAATATAAACACAACAAAAAAAGCTTCGTCGACCCAATTTTTTGCAAATTAATAATTTAAATTACATGTAACCTAGTTCTGAATTTTAATGATTCAATATTCAACGGAAAAAAATAATATTATAATTAATTTTGCTCTAATTATTCATTATCACATTTAAATTGACATTCTTTCCATTATTCAAGCGACAAAAATAAAATTTATTCAGCTGTGTCGTTATTGCGCAATGATAATCAGCACACAATAATAAAACAATATTTTGTTGATAGAAACTTTGGAATCTTCCGTAATTGTGGCGTCAAAAATTCTTGCTTTTATTTTACGAACTTATGTGCGGCTATGCATGGCTCGTGTTTGTTTACATATATTTTTTTAGCGGAACGCGGTCTTTATGTACAATAGAATGAGATAATTTGTATTGTGACTAAAATAAGTACGCATCACAGCGGAATCTAACAAATCAAAGTTCAAAGAAAGTCAAATAAGAACAAAATTTTATCAAAACGAGCATAAAAATAACGACATAGTCACTCGTGACCGACTAAAATGTATTTTCCTCGCATAGAATTTGAGCAAAAATCAGGGGGCTGACAGCTTTGGTTACAAGATAAAAAAGTTACAACAAAAGGTTACAAAAGTTACAGAAAAAGGTTACAAAAGTGACAAAAAAGTTACAAAAGTGACAAAAAGGTTACAAAAGTTACAAAAAGGTTACAAAAGTTACAAAAATTAAAATTTTAACCTTTTAACTTCAAAAATTTAGTTTGAAAAATAATAAAATAAAGATACTTTGTTTGCGTTTTACATGAATTTAGCTTAATTAAAGACTATATATCAAATTTATATTCCAAACAATGATATAATCAGCATAAATTGGTGCAAATTGCACAAAATTGTATTCTAATATACTTGTTACTCATTATTTAAAACAGTTTTTGCATATTGTTTAAGGAACTCATTATATTTCAAACCATTCAGAACTATTTACATCCAATTATACATTTAAATTCTCAAACTAAGCAGCTAGTAATTACTTAAAAACATTTTAAACTTTGAATACATTTATAATTTAAGTTTAAAATGGTTTAAAATTCTAAAATATAGGTTAATACGCTAAGAAAAGTTATAGGAAGACAAAGAAAGGATGATGAAATAAGTTTTACAAGATTTTTACTGATTTTTTTCTAAAAAAGTTACAAAAGATTACAAAAAAGGTTACAAAAGTTACAAAAAAGGTTACAAAAGTTACAAAAAAGGTTACAAAAGTTACAAGGTTACAAAAGTTACAAAGTTTGTAACCAAAGCTGTCAGCCCCTTGGCAAAAATAAAACTAAAAAAACTAAATTGAAGGTCAAAAAGCACATATTTGAAAAATAACAGTCAGAAAAATTTGAAAAATAACGGTCATGAAATATTTGAAAAATAACGTCTAAAATATATTTGAAAATAACGGCCAAATTTAAAAAAAAATTAACACAGATATTAAAAAACGATGCATTAAAATCATTTTATAGAAAATTAAATTGATTGAATCTCCTAGAAATCGTTGTTTTGGAAGATGCAATTTACTCACAAGGTTATTATAAACAAGCTAGATATGCGTACGATATTTCCATAGAAGCTGTCGCGCTGTCTAGGAAACAATTTCACTCCCAAGGTTACTTAAGCTGTTTGCTTCATCTGTCATACCTTCTTCGAAGGAAATTTTATCAAAAAGAACTTTTTAAAGCTCATTAAATTTATATCCATGTTGTGAATTCACAAAGAAGTCTTATCTTGATATAATGATGCTATTTGATCATAAGTTTGTGAAGTCAAACGGCAAAATGCTGCAAATCATAGGAAAAAAGACATAAAAATAAGTTTTCTAATTATTTATTTACGAGAATTCTTTTCATAATGACACAGAACTGGATGATTGTTTGTGTACTTTTGAAATTTATTTACACAGCCATTCCCCTATTTATGATCATTTCGCTGTCGAGATTTGTGTTTGATAAAGATAATTCTTGTATTTGATAACCTCCCGGGTAAATGATTTAATTAAATCCCTGCAATTTATGTCAGAACTCGCTATGAATTTTTTTTTCTGCTGCTCTTTTGTTTTTTTCCCCCATTCTGCAATGGATTTTGTTCATGTTTCATCGAGCTTAACATTTATTGAGATCATGTGGGATTTTAATAAGTCAAACTGCTTGAAAAGGATTTTTTTGTTATAGGTATTATGATTTGGAATTTGACTGAATGTTGAAACTGATATGAATTTATTTAAGGGTTTCTTAAATTTTACGTCCAAGTAACGGAAATGCGAGCAGTGACGATTGCATTGTTAGTTTATAAAATTATTTTAAAAATGTATTTAGTAGCCACTTTGAAGATATTTTAAAATTTAATATTTTTAAAAATTAAAAAACTGATTTTTAAAATTTTTTCATCAAATTGTCATATTTTATGACATGGTTTGGTGGCTTAGTTTGAACTCTGGGATACTAAACAAGAGTTTACTGATTCGATTCTCACTCTGAGCATTTTCTTTTTCAAATATTTTTATTTTAACGGTTTAAAAAATTCAAAAATTTTTTTTTCATAAATTAAAAAATAAATAAATATTTTAAAAATATTAATTTTTTTTAAAAAAATCGAAATATCTAGAAATTTAAAAAAAATTAGTATATTTTTTTAAAAATTTTTTCCATACGCTAAATGCTAAAAGGGCTTTAAATTTTTTTCTTTTGTATAAATTAAAAAGTAAATAAATATTTTAAAAATATTAATTTTTTTTTAAAAAAATTAGAAATTTAGTATAATTTTTTTAAACAAGTTTTCCATACACATTTAAAAAGGTTTTTAAATTTTTTCTTCTAAAAATATACATTCAGTTATACAGTGTGCAATGTTCTGTCCTTATCGGTCAGTTGTATTCCCCTTGGTCCTCTTCATTTAACCTTTAAATGATACTAAATGATAATAAGTTGCGAAACAGAAATATTTTCATGTCACATTTGTCTTTTATTGTGTACAATTTATTCTTTTTGACACTTTTCTATTTAAACTATCAATCTTAAAGTTCACCCCAAAAAAAAAGATATTAAAAATGACCGAAAAAATTCTTCAGATTTCCATTTATTTTACCCAGTACTGTTACTTGCATTTTTCCTTGGCATAACATTTTCTCTTTTTGAGCTAAAAGATTTGAGATTTTCATCTTAAATAAACAATCAACGTAGAAGCTTCAGAACATTTCTTTATCTTTTCTCCTTTCATAATTCCCTCCTGTCAGATGAAAAATTGCTTTTCAGTTGCTACAGAAAAAAAAGTTTATCTTATCTTCTTCTTCACGTTTGCGGTGAGAAAAAAACACAACAAAGTTAAATGAAACTGATATTTTTATGTCATTCGACAAAGAAGGGCGAAGAGTTTAAATCCACAGCTATCAATCAATGTACAGCTCGATTCTAGTAACTACATCAATGATGATAAAAATTATTATTATTTTTGGATATTCGGTATTAAAAAGGAAAGTTTGGCAACATAGCAATAAAAATCATCCCCCTCAAAGTCCTTCCATTCTAACTTCCATAAGCACACATTTCGAAGCACAACAATTTCCAATCACCGACACTAACACACTGACATTCACCTTTTTTATGGATGCTGTGCATGATTTCCAGTCTGCTCTCTCTCTCGTCTATTTACCCACATAAAAGCTTTATAAAATTTTATTTTTCCTGTAGTCTGCTTATCTCTCCGTCAACAACGAAGATTTTTTCTCAGTCTATTCCAGATCTTTATTCGGTTCGGATGCTGAAAGCAGCAGTAATCGTATTTAATAAGTTTCTCGTGAATTAAAAAAATAATAAAAATTAGAAAACGTATGGAAAGAATAGAAATATTAAATAAAAAGCAGCAAAATCTTGTTATAAATTAAATTATTCTGGCACACGAACCATCGTGCACAAATAATAACTGTAGGAAGTTAACAATAGCAAAGTTTCTAATAAACTTTTTTTTTTCATCTTCCTCTGACCTATTCTTTGTTCCTTTCTATTGTCATGTAGATATGTGCACATATGTACACACAGACATACAAAAGTTTTCATTCGTTTTTTTTTCATGAATCAATGTTGTTTGCATACAAATAAGGACGGATGTAGGATTTCTGTGCTGTGGCACTGAATGTGAAGTTAAAAGGAATTAATTAAGAGTTTTTTTTTGTTAAAATTCAGCGATTCGTGATTTTTCTCAAGTGGAATGTAATAAAAAAATGTTTGCTTCATCTTTTCAAGTTCAGTCAAATAGAATTAATGAATTTTGGTGCATGAAATGTGTGAAATATTGCTTTAGACAAAATTTGAGTGAGCAAGAAAAGAAAGTTTAGAATTAAATGTTGCAGAAAAAAATTGAAAGTCGTGCAGGCGTTTTATGTAGGCTTATTGAATAATTGGCTGAAAAAGGCTTTTCAAAATCATACTTTCAAAAAAATTACTAAACATGTTTAGGGAAAAAATAAAATTTAAATATGAGAGCAATGAAATGTAGCAGGAGTAAGGGGGTTATCTTAGGTACCTTAGGTACCCGTGCACCCCACTCAACATTGTTAATGTACAAATTTTAATTTTTTATTAAATCAAAAAATATATTTTGATAATAAAGAAAATGTTGAAGTCTATTCGCAGAATTAATTTTATTTTTAAAGAAGTAAATAAAGGCAGCCCCCTCTCACAAATTCTTTCAAGGGGCGTAGGAAAGAAAACGGGGGGAAGACAGCTTGGAATGAAAAAATATTATAAGAAAAGATTAAAATTTTCAAAAGGTTATCAGATTTCAAAATATGAAAAAACAATTTGTTTGTAAATAAATTTATAAAATAAACTTCACAAAGTTCTAAATATCATGTGTGGGTATGCAGACATAAACAGCATGCTACTAAAATTAAAGAGATTTATGTCATTTCTTCTATCTCTGTAGCTTAACTTTATGGTTGCATTTGAAAATTTTATTTTTATCATTCAAGTTAGTAGCCTTAAAACCAGGAATGTAGTCAGATTTTTTTTTGGGTTGTGGGGGGGGGGTGGAATTTTATTTAGAATTCCTATAAAGCGATCAAATAAATTTCTATGAAACAATCTTGGTCTAATTCTCAATGTAAACGCTCATGACAAAATTTAATTGAAATCATAACTATATTAATATTTTGATGAATGTAAAAATAAATTTTTATACAGAAACTTTTAATTAGGGATCTAATTTTAACTTAAAAGTCCTTCCTCGAATTTGGTACCAAAAAACTTCTGCTCATTCATTTGTAAAACTGCTCCATGTAGATCCTTCCATTATAAATTTAAATTTAACACAAAAAAGACCACCTCTAGCCACTGAACTTTTCATTTCATTCATTATGGGAAAATCTCAAAATTAATTAAATAATTCGTTCATCAAGCTATGAATATAAAGCAAGCAAGATCATGGACAGTTCTATTCATTACATTGTGTGATAAGAAACAATGGAATGAAAGTTCATGGCTACCTAATGGTCTCTCGACTGTGAATGAATGCAAACATTTTAAAAATGATTTATTGAAATGAAAAATGAATTCTTTTGAGGGTAGTTTTTTCAAAAACTGGTAGAAAGGAACAAACAGAGAAAGCAGGAAGTCAAATAAACATAAAAACGAGAATTTGCTTTTTAATTTACATATTTTTTTGTGTACAGAACTTGTGAATAAAAAAGTCAGCTAACGAAAAAAGAGGACAATAATAAAAAAAGATAAAAAATTCATTTGTCAGTTGTGATAAAAAAAGAACAAGAACATAATTCCGAGTGAGACTCTTCACAAATTGAACAATTTAGTGCAATTTTCATAGCATTGTGTTGTATGAATAATAAAAATTAATGATGAATAAGAATTTATATCTTTTGTTCATCATAACATTAGCGATTGCAGTAAATGCCGCAATTCCGCAACGTGATTTGGAGAAGACAGTAAAAGGTAAGGGAGGAGATCCCTCATTTGCCCCTCGTACGCACAACAACAAAAAAATTCTCTCCATAAATTTTAAATGAATATCGATTTGGGGTGCAGGAAAAAAAAGGTTCAATATCAAAAATGTTATGTTGTTGCATGTCAATAATCCAGATCTTGACACATTATGCTACGTGATATTATTTGAGAAGGATGAAAATTTTTTTTCTTGTTCCAATTCAAAATAATGGAAGGAACTGAAGTACCAGAAGACTTATTGAGTGAATTTCTTTTTTGCTTCCTTTCGATTCGACCGCAATAAATCAATATGGCAAACTTTCTGGCTTCTTTATTTCTTGCATCGACCTCCTCAAGCATCTTTAATATAGATAGATTTGTGTAGATAAAAAAGATTGTAAGTTCACATCAAAAAATGATCAGAGCGAAGCTTTTTTTAAAGGAAATCCGAATGGAAAAAGATGAAGAGACATCATGGAAATACTTTTATGACAACATGTAGGATATGCTGCTCATTTTGTCTTGTCATATGAAGTAATTGACAGGGTGACGCTGATAAGCTTGTTTATCAACCTTTAGCTGATTTTGATTATGAGATTGAAGCTGAATCTATGCCTTGACAGTTTTATGAAATGACTAAAATGATTTTTGTGATAAAATTTGGATGATTTATAATGATTGTCGCTGATTTAGGTTAAATACAGTTTAAGAATCCAATTGAACCTTGAAATTTCAAAAATTATTTACAAATATTTAAATATAAAGGTCATCCAACCCCATGTTGTGCCAAAGGAAAGCTTGAACGTCGATTCGAAAGTAATTTGAATTGTTTTCGAAAGATTTTCTGAATAAAATCCGCCACATTGAAAAACAAAATTTTCGA
The DNA here is from genome assembly GCA_963573255.1 of Chironomus tentans. NCBI lineage: Eukaryota > Metazoa > Arthropoda > Insecta > Diptera > Chironomidae > Chironomus > Chironomus tentans. The sequence goes on from OY754303.1 coordinate 14,958,558, forward strand.
TAATTTTTGAATTTTTAACTCAATTAAAGCATTAAATGATGAATAATCCATTTAATCTAATCCTATGTAATGTTTTTCAACCTTAGATTAGCATTATATGATACAAATGAAGTTTTAAAGTAATTTTTTTTGTTAAAGTTCACAAATTTGTTGGATTGTTTACATTTTGTGTTTGTAAACAACATTCGAAATTCAGAATTTCTAAAATATCCTGATTCTGTATTTATGAGTTGTTTAATTCTGTTACAATGAATTATTAGACATTTACGTTGTCTTTTATGATCATCCAAATTAAAATCTTAGCGTTAAAATGATTAGATTAGAAGATATTTTATTGTGATTTTAACGTTCATTAAAAATTCAAATTTAGTTCGAAAATAAGGACCATCAATTCCGAAAATAAGATCTCACTGGCACTACATGGATCCAACCCCATTACAGGACACTGGTATTTTATTTTCGATATTTTGGTATTTTATTTTCGAATTTGTGTTCGAAATGAAATTTTGGTTTAATTTCACATTTACCAACTGTGTAATAGATTAAGAAGTCCTTAATGAATATCATTAAATCTATTAGTATCATTCAGAATCACCAAACCGTACTAAATAGCTATAAAAATGCAAATTTTTAATATTTACAATTTTCGAATGCAATTTTATTTTGTAAACAAACAAAAGAAAAAGTGCGGGAAATTTCAAATTTTTAAAAAAATAACGGAAATTTCTTTAACGGATCCAACCCCAAAATCACTTCCGAGTCAAACAGAATCTGCGTTTTATATTGAATTTTCATATCAAAATAGTTGAATCTTACTCAATTTCAGATAACATGCAAAAAAGAAGGCAGAATAGTTTCTTTTTCTAATTTTATATTCTGAAAAATAAAAAAAAACCGAAAGTCAAGAGCTAAACATAAAAAAAGTTTTACTTAAAATGAGAATATCAAACCTTTTTTATTCTATTTTTTTCCCTCATCTCTTTTGGTATATGTGAGTGTCCTTTTGCCTTCAATTTTATTTTGGTTAGCTCTTCAAACCCTTATCTCGTTTTAGTTTTTCAACTCTTTATTTTTTTTTGCTTCCTTTAATATTAAAATATGTATTTATATACACACACTTTTTTTCTGCTGTGTCTGCGTTCGTGAAAGATTTTTCATTTTACTCCAACAATATGAAAAATTAATGAGAGAAATCTCTGAAGATGAGGACTTGGGGAAATTTTCATTTTCTTCTTCTCACTTCCTTCATCCATTTCGAGGTCAGCTTATGAAAACATCAAAAGATAGAAAAGGGAGAGTGAAAAAAATGGTTTGAGGTTCGAGCTAATGCTCAATTTGATCCCTTTTTTGCTGTGAGTGTTCATTTCACATAAAAATGGCAAAACTAAGAAGAACTGGTGTCAATGGGGGGAGCGTGTGAATCCACAAAAATGTCAAACCCCTTTTTCCTGTTTTGCATACAAAAACTTTTTCTATAAAATCATATTTAATGATATGTTTGCTCAAAATTAATTCTCGTCTTCTTGTTAATATTATTCTCTGTTCATAATACTCTCGCTGAAAGTTTCATATTCTCCATTAATAATTATATTTTATGACAAATTCTTCTTGCTTTAATATATTGCAATATCCTTTGTAGAATTTTGTGTTGATTTTAATACTGGGGTTTCAATTTGTTGTGTTTTGGAACTTTTAAAAGCTTCAATTTATGCTCTATCTGGATTTTGATAATTGAAGAATCTTAGTTTGAATATTTAGGGGTCGTTCATTTATTACATTCCTATTTTTGGGGGAGGGGTTCTACGATTTTGTAACAGATCCAACAATTTTTTCATATTCATATATTTTGGAAAATTTTTAACTGGGCCCCCTAGGGGGTGAGTTAGTAAATAACCCCTTAATAGAAAAAATAATCAATTTTTCCCAAACGGGAATTGAACCTGCTTGTCTTACAATTCTCGGCCACACAATCCTATCACTAAGCTATCGAGGGTTGCTAATAAGCTTGGCAGAATGCAAACTTTTTCTATTAATTTGGTATTTAAGAAGTCAGGGGGTATTTTCTTGAGTCAAAACACCCCTCTCTTTGGAAACTTTCTTCAATGTGGTAGGGGGTCAGTCACTTATTATGTTCAAGGGGGGTAAACGAGATTTTTAACAATAGATTTTACGTTATTGTATAACGTAATCATGGGTGTGCCCAGAGGGGGGTCAAGCTTTTGAAATTCAGTATAAATGGAACCCATTTGATTAACTTATGATTTCTTTAAATTTACTACACCTAATTAACTATGAATCAAAGAAAATTTTGAAAAAGAGTTGGTATAAAACTTTGGACCCCACCCTGCTTTCAAATCAGGGTTAATAAAATAAAAAATATAGCCACAGACAAGACGAATCTTTTGATATATGAACACTGGTGGTAGACCCCAAAATAAGTGCTAGAACTCAAATAAAAATTGCCTTTTTGCCTTTGATTATCAACCCTGCTTCAAATTTAAGGAAACCAAGTGGAACCATTGATTAATCTCTTAAAAATAACTTGTGTATGCCCATGAATGTAATAAGGTGATATTGCTGATACGGCTTAACTTGGGAACCTTCAACAGATCTGCTGATTACTTTTCAATAAATTTGTTGACTATTTCCTTAAAGAACTAACCAAAAATCATAAATAACTAAACTTTTCGCAGATTTCATAAATCTGACAAAATTCTTCAAGAATCTATAACTTCTCTGATAGGCAACCGACAAAGAACGGAAGCAAAAAAACAGAAACTACATTAAGTATTCAGTTATCTCATTTCAGCTTGATATTCATCTGCCAAAAACTTTCTTTTCCTTTTTCTCTTATTCAGAATTTCTTTCCTCTTTCTTGCTTTCCCGGTATATAATGCAACAACAAAAAAAAAGAAAATTTCCTTCTTTCAAGTCATGTGAAAAATAAAGGAAAAAAGGAAGAAAAAAAGTTGCTACAAAATGAGAGCGAGTAAAACTTCTTTTCTACTGTTTTTGCTTGTTTTCTTCTTATTCAAATGCAAAATTCTTTTTTTTGTGCTGAATGGGTCTGAATCACTTTGGGATGCATAGCTGATGAGGTTGTACTTTTTTTTTAAAAAAAAAAAGCAATTTATTTATATTCAAGAAAATTATATTTATCTTTTGCGTGGGAACTAAATGCTGTAGAGAATTTCGGTAGTGATTTTCTAAGGCTGTTTAAAAGGTCTGTCCCACAAAATATTTTCCACACAATCCTCATTCCCATTAGACGTTAAATATGATGAAAATTAATCTAGACATCTCATTTAAATGTCACATTCCGCGACTTTTGACTCTTTCATGACGACAAAAATTGTGTAAATTATTCGATCCTGAATTTTCGACAGAATAAACCGCAATTTGCAAATTTTGAACATTTTAATTGAAATTGATATAAAATTGTCTAAATGTGAGCATGAAAATTAGAATGTCTAATGCCATTATTGACAATTTTTCGTTCTCGATTCCGTGTCAGTGACATGACATTGAAAAACATTTTCGACATTATCGTCGATGTTATTGACATACATACATAAATACGTTTATTTACGTGTCTATTTTATGGTGAATTTATTGGAACTAGAGCGGAAATATTTGGGATTTAGGGATTATTTAGATAATTTAAATATTTCATCCTTTATATGCGCTCTTTCTACATCTTTATACTAAACTGACCAACTTTGCTACTTAGATTTTTTATACTTTTGTCTGAAGAAGAAAGGAAAGCAAAGTTTTTGAGCGCCAAGGATTTTGGTAAACTTTATATTCTTCTTTCCTTCTTTATTCTCATCATTGAATAGCAAACTTTTAATATTAATAGTTTTCCTCACATTTCATCCCATCTCACTCGCATTTCTCCTTTTATGCTGCAGAAGAATTTCTTTTTTCCTTCTTGAATGTATGTGAGCCTTATCTTGTTTGGACATGTGGGTGTGAGTTTAAGGAAGATTTTTTTTGTACTCACAAATTCTTTCCTCATTCGTCCTTGATGTGGGTTATGTCATTGTGTAGGAAATGAAAGATTTTCTGAACGGATGTGAATGTCTGAAGCGCATTTGGCTTAGTAATTGAGACGTTGAGGATGTAGCAGTAATTAACGTGCTGACGTCATTGACAATCGATATGTTACTTGCAGTTGGGTGATTTTGACTTCGTGCCAATGACTAAGATGCTTATAGCTAATTTGACCATGAGAATGACCAAAAAAATCGCATTTTCAACAAAAAAAAGCACATTATGTGTTTGGGGGTCGTTCGGTTATTACGTAACGCTGAAAATGGTCATTTTTGACCCCTCCCCTACCCCCTTAACAAATTTCATGAGAAAATTGGAAAAATTTAATATGAACATAACTTTGACCCCCTACCTCACTTTCTAAGCGATACGTAATATCAAAATGACCCCATAATGAAAAAGAAAGTTAGAAAAAATAAGAACAAAACAGAGAGAATAATAGATTATCAGGAGATAAAACACATAAATGAATGTGGTCTTGCCCAATTCTAACATTAGTTTTTATCCTTCCGAGAAAATGATTTGTGTTTTGCATCGATAATTAATTTAGATACAGAATAAAAGAAAACTTCCGCAACATGACCCAATTCAGTCCACATTTTGGCGACTTAAACATTCAATTTTGTGTATGTGAATTTTGGGTATATGCGTATATACTTAAATTTTATAACAAACATGATAGTCATTATGTGTCACAATGAATGTGAAAAATCCATTAAATGGCTCCCTTAAGGACCAAAAAACATGAGAAAGATATTTTTATGGCTTTTTTTCTTTCTGCCTCTAAATTTCTTTTTTTCCTTACTTCTTTCAAAAATAATGGCACAAAGTAAAGCTTTATTATTTTTTAATTAGTAAAATTTCTCTCATAAATGAGGGAGAGGTGGAAGAAGAAGTGAATGAGCATGGGATAAGTTAAAAAGTCGTCAACTAATTTGATGGATTATGGAATGTTGAATTTTATGACCGAATTTTCGGAACTGTTCCAGATTTTGTAGGCTTATTAGATTTAGTCATTTTTATGAGTTTTTCTTCAAAGATTTTGATTTTCTGAGAACCTTTTAAAAGAGCTTTATGTCAAATTTTAATGCTGAAAATTTTAAGGACTTACAGACAAAGCAATGCCCCCTGCCAGAACACTCTTAGAAAAAATAAATTAATTATTCTATAGTATGTTACTTTAATTAAATATAAACGCAATAATTCTTTCCATGCTCATTTTCTGCTGCTTTATTTTATTTCATAAGATTAAAAAACAAAACACACAACAAAGTGTGGAACGGAAATTTTCTTTTCGACTTTATTCTTCTTCTACTCCTCCTCCCACTGTGCTTTGAACTGGTGAACTCATATAAAAAAACATAAAAGACATTTACACTCAAGAGACTTAATGTATCGCCCCGAGAGAGTAAATTTTCCTTTATGCTTTTTTGACAATTAACAAAAATTTATTACCTTTCATCACCCTCTCAACTTTAATTGATGATGAAAATGCTTTACACATATACGATTGGGAAGTAGAATATTGTTCAGAACCAGGAGCATAGTCAGACATTTTTCGAGGGAAGACAAATACCCAATCCCCCCTGGGCTGGTTTCTAGGGTTACCCGGTGTACCTCACCTCTCCTACCCAAGGGCTTCTTAGAAAAAGGGTAGTGCACCCTAGGGTATACCCTACCTAGGGTACCCTACAAACCGGTCCCTGGCTACGCGCCTGTTCAGAACTGAGAATGAGTTGAAATATTTTTTTCCTCCTCAATTTTTGTTATGTTTTTCTTTGAAAATTTTCATCTGGTTCTTGTAAAAGCTTTCAAACTTTTTAAGAATTTTTACTCAAACAATTCGTTGTTCATTTTGGGAGAAGCTCATTTTAGGAGCAGAAAAAAAAGTAATATATACAAATACATGCGCATATGAACATTAAACAAAATTTTTCACGCTGTTATAATCTTTCAAAGGTTGATGAAAATTTTCATTTTAATTTAATTGAAAATTAAAAAGTAAAATTTTCATTTTGATACCCCCAAAAAATGCTCAAATTATTTCGTTTAATAGCAATTTTATCATCAATGCTCATTGACATGACATTGAGATATGTTTTTCAGTGTCAGGAACATCGTTAACATTGACGTGAATAAGATTTATTTATGTTGTTATTATTGGCAAGATATAGGCAGAAAAACTGATGTTGGACTGACGTTTAGATATAAAATTTACCAAAATAGAACTGTCGAATTTGATAAGAAGCACAAGGAAAAATTGAATTTATAAATGAAGGTAGAATATTGAAGCCTTATTTAAAAATAAATTCAATGTAAATTATTTTACCTTACTTTATTTCAAAATTACAATAAAACTTCGTTAGAAAACAAGAAAAAAACCGTTATTTTTTCAGAAATTTTAAATTTTCCCGCACTTTTTCTAGTATTTGTTTACAAACAACTTTTGAGTTCGAAAAATGTTGAATTTTAAAATTCTCAATTTCTAAGCTATTTAATACGATTTGAAGTCATAAAAATGATTCTAATAGACTTGATTAATACCTTTTATTCATTTGTATAGTTGATAAACTTGGATTTAAACCAAAGTTCACTGAACAAAATTGCAATTTAAAATGTAAATGAATCATTTTCGAATATAATTTTTCGATTTCGAAAAATAAGGGACCAAATATTGAAAAATGGAGCACCGTTGTCTTGCATTGGCACATGTCTAGAACTAAATTTCACTCCTCTTTAAAGCTTAATATCCAGACCCAAATTAAAAATAAGGCACGAGATAAGAGAAGAGAGGAAAAAAGCCATTATCATGAAGCATTAACGGATCATGTAGATGAAGTGAAAGGTAATCGATAATATATTGGTTATCATCAATATTGTTAACAGTACAGAAAAAGTAAGAGCATGAAACAGGAGCATGATACACATTTGGTAAAGACCAGTGCAGATAATGGATGTAATTATTTGAAACAACTTAACATTTATGTAATACACAACAAAACAAGTTTTGTGATTGATGCAGCTACCTTGCTGTGAACCTTGCATAAACATTTTTTCTTCTTCCTTTAATTTCTCTTGTGTTCTTGATCATGAAATGGGTACATGACTTCTTTATTCATCTAATAGATGTAGAGCATTCAACTGCGTACATTTTTTCTGACGATACAGTCGGCTCGTTGCCGCTTGGGGAAAACATCAATAAACTCAATAAGAGAAAATATGATTATAAAAAAAATATGGATACTTTTATTGCCAATCGACCATATGTTTTCATTGCTGTTGTTTTAATAAAGAACTTTCATCAATTTGTTGATCAAGGTCAGAAAAGCAATTCATAACCGTAAGAGAGAGTAATGAATAAAACCATTTAAACCAATCAATCAATTGGGAACAAGGCATGTTCTTTCTATGTCTGTGATGAATTGGAAGGGGTCGTGTAAGGTTTTGGTCAAAATAATGGAGTTTTCAGTAGACGTTACACGTTTGAAAACCTTAAATACATGACAAACTAAAATTCAGGGGGAAAATAACGTGGTGGAAAAAAAGATTTTACGTCAAGCCACAACTGCTAACCTTTTGGTAATTTCTGGGGTGAAAAAGTTCCAAAACTCTTGTTTTTATGTCTTTTGCTAGGTTCAATTTGAAAATGCATCAAAAATTTGGTTTGAAAAAGTTATTTTCCCCTTGCAAAAATTAAATCTAATTAAATGCTAAAATGTTCCATCTGAACTCACTCATAACTACCTCAAAGAACATCGACAATCTTTCAACTATAATTCCATTACTTGTTTCTATCATAATTATTATTCAATTTATGTAAAAATCTTTTGCAACGACAATTTTCATGCCAATTAATTTATGTCTTGTTCTCCTTCTTCTTTTCTATTTTCAGAGAATGAATGCACTCTAGATCAATTTCAGTGCACCAATGGACGTTGTATACCAAAGAGATGGCAATGTGATCAGGAGAAAGATTGTAGTGATGGAAGCGATGAAGTTGCAAGCCATTGTCGTAAGTTTATTGTACTTGCTCTTTGTGTGCTTTATTTTACTTTACTATTTTTGGATGTCGCATAATTGAATTGAATGCTTAATTGTTCTAGAAGAATGCTTGGTCTTTTATATTTCTCAACTTCTTTTGTTCATGACCCATCAGCACCATTTAGTCTGCACTCTTTTAAGAGACAGGGAGGGAAAACTTAAGAGAAAATTAAACTGAATAAATGTTTTGAAAAGTCTATAGTGGCACCAATAACTGTATTTTTATCATGGTGTCGTCATCAAGGCGTCCTGGGACCGGTTTCTAGAGCCCTATGTTTGGTGGGTTACTCTACGGTAATCTAGGTACCGTAGGGTATACCCTAGCTACTCGTGGTAGGGTAGGGTACCCTGAAGACAGATTTTGACGTTAACATGGATCGAATCCGTCTTCAAGACTATGTGTCAGCACTGCCCCGGTAAAAGTACGGAAAAATACATTTACAACAACATAAAATCAGTTATTGTTGTTGGTGCAACTCGAGAGTAAAAGTTTCCCTCCCTTGATATTGTAAAGAATCACTTCATACACTACGACAGCTGAATGAGAAAGGATGTCTGTGCTTGTTTTGCTTCTTTTTTAATTTATGAATGAAAAAAATTATTTTATTTTGTACTTTATTAATTTAATTAATTTTATGCATAAAACAAGATGTAGAACAATTGACACACTGTCAAAACAACGAATTTCTGTGTAGAGATGGAGAGTTATGCATACCGAGAAGTTGGGTTTGCGACAGCTCACCAGACTGCGCTGATAAATCTGATGAGAGTCATTGTGGTGGTAAGATGAGTTGAAATAAGCTTTAATGAGACAGCGATTCAAGTTAAATTATTTTCCCATTACGGGGATGGAGCTTGTTCGTCGTTCTGTTTGCATTTGTGAAATGGAAATTTTTGTCGAGTTAGTCTGAAACATTAGACGAGTGATTTGGTCAGATAAGTGACTAGGGAAGGGGGATTGAGGATGTTATCACCATATTGAGGAAAAAATCGAGGAGACCCCCCTCCCCTTAGCAAACTCTAGCTAAGTAGACGGCTGTTATTGGTGTGTTAAAATCACAGTCGGCAGAATATTCAATCTATCTTCTCAAAAGTCAAACTGCGACCATATAACCAGAGAAATTATTTCCATTAATTTGATCGTCGATTCGAGTTCAATTGTTCTGAACGTCACAGCAAAAAAAGGAATTTTTTAATTAAAATCAGTGAGATTTAATTAAATTTCGATGACCTATTTTATGGTTAAGCAATCCATTTATGCTAAATAGTAAAGCGATTGTACTCAACAAGTATTTAATCAAATTTTTATTCACATTCAATTCTTTGCGTAAATCCAGCACTGTTTACATTGCCGCTATTTTCATTCTTCATTTACATTGAGGCAATTACAACTGCTTTCAATTGTTTTATGTCACTTTACTGTGCCTGTCATCAACAATCCTTCTCGTTTACTACTTGAAATTGAGCACTATACATAAATTATTCATACTAAACTTTATTACAAAAATGAAAATAAAATAAAAGTGGAAATGATAGTACTTTTGAATTTATATATTTTTTTGTTTGCGGATGTAGATGATTTAAATGTTTATTGCTAAAGGGTTTTGATGGCGCCTTTATTACGGAAGGGTTAATGTTGTGACTCGAGATTTTTGAGGAGATAATTAAGATTTAGTTTTTTATGATCATTAATTAGGATTTTACTATTTTTGCGTAATTTGAGTATTAAGCATGCTTAGCCTCAGATTACAACCTAGAGCAGTTAATAATACGTTTCTGTAGATCCAAATTACTATTTTACGCTTTTAAAATACTGGAGGACAGAAAAGTACATTAATTACAGTTTAATTTGAATCAGTAATGAGTATTCTTTTGCTGACAGCAAAAGGGGGGGGGGGGGTTCTTAGGTGCACCCCTCTCAAAATCAAAATTCAATTTTTATTATTTAAATCAAAAAAAGTATAAAAAGTGTAAAAATATAATAAAAAATAATAAATTTCAAAGATTTTTCAAAATTTAAAAACTAAGCACTCCTTCCTTCTCAAAAATTTTGGCTACACCCCCTGATCATCAGTGAACTGACAGTGATATATTTTAACTATTCTCACATTCACAAGCTTTAATACCTTTTAATTAATTCAGTTTGGATTATATTGACATGATTCAATGTTGATGAAGCTGCATAAAAATTATGCACATCTCTCGCATTACTATTATTATCGTGTATATGTGCATGCATGTAAAATTATATGCTACTTATTTTTATAGCTTAGAGATTCCTCAGAGCTCGACATAAACCTGATATTGTAAAAAATATAATAGTAAAATAACAAATTGACGAATGTTAATATTAACTGTCAGAAAAAGAACTCAAAAATATTAATATCGGCATAAAAAAACTCACGAACCTCTAGCCTGCATATGCAATATATCATATTATCATATAAAAATGCATCACACAGATAAATGCTGTAACCATTTCAATTTATATGTTAATTAAGTCACTGGTGTTTGCTACATGATAATAATGAAGTGTAATTAAAAATTATGCAGTTTTAAACTTTTATATTCTCTCAGTGCTTTTTAGCGCATTTTCCTTAGAAAGTAATGCGCTTAAAGGTCCACTTTGGCTGGCTGGCCCGCTGGCTGGCCCGCTGGCTGGCCCGCTGGCTGGCCCGCTGGCTGGCCTGCTGCCTCAAAAACTCGGCAGGGGAAGCACGTAGAGACTTCGGGTTTTTTGCATTAAATAGCTGCTATTTCGTAGGGGTGCGCAACGTATTTAGTTTTTTGAAAATCCTCACCTAAACTTAATTAAATTAACTTTTCTGTTTTTGGTGTAAAAAATCACTGACGTTGGATTAGTCAAAGTTTAACGTGACGCTTAAAAAGAATACTTATATTAAAAAACCCTTCAAGTCGTGGGTTCGATCCTCTCCGCGGGCAACTTTTTTTTACACTTTTTTACACTTTTTTGATGTTTTATGATATTTTATGATTTATTAATGCATAATTAAATTTTTTTGAGTCATAAAACAGCAAAAAAGTACATTTTTTCATAAATTTTATTTTCTCGAAATGTAAATGTATGTAGAACCATACAAATGTTGCTGTCATTACTTGTGAAGTATAAGTGACAGATTTAATTTGTACTAAAACCATACAAATGTTTTGAAATAGCTTCCGGAATTTTTTTCAGCTACAACTATATATTTCAAGCATTTATGCTATGTTTTCAATTCATTTGGGGAAATAAATTAAGTGGGTACTTATTTTTACATTCTGAATTATGGATTTATTTACTGATCTGTACGGGAAAATGCGCTTAATTCCCTCGATGTATAACACGAGGACTTTCTACATCTTTTATGCTGTGTGCATTTTCCTCCCTTCAGTCAATTTATTCCCACCTATGTTGTGTATATTATGCAGTCCTCCCACCATGCTAAATAGGAAAAAAAATTATTAAAATTAAATTGAATAAAGGAAAAGGCGAAAAAATTGAAATTTTTGAGTGACAGGATTAATTAAAATTTTTTATGAGCTAAATTGCTTCTTGGATATTGACGTTTAACCTAGATTTTGATTGTTTCCGTGCTAAAATTCTAGATTTGAAGAATAAAGCCATACTGAATTTTTTTTGGAGTTTCTTTCGCTAGGATCTCAACTAAAGAGAGTCAAATTTAAATATTTATCAGTTTTCCTCATTCAAGATGAGAGTTTTTCATTTTATTTTGTGTATAATGCAAAATTCTTGCATATAAATATTATTTTCATGAATGTAAAAAAAAGTCTGAATGTTGTGATGTGAATTATTGTTTGCATGATGAAATATGTTTGAATATATATCAAATTTTTTGTCTGCATTTTGCACACAGTGTGAATAACACCTCGTTTTTTTGTGAGTTTTTTTAACAATGAAAATGAATTTTAAAAAAAAGTTCCTCTTCAGTTAAAAGGGGCTCTTATTTATGCTCATATGCATTATATAAAAAAAATTTTTTCATTGCTTCACAGAAAATAAAATAAAATACATGACAGGAACATTTTTGTATGCTCTCCTTTTTTATTTTCTTTGCTGTTTTCATTTAAAATTATTAATCCGCTTCCCGGTTTCCTCGTTTTCATATTTTTGAATGCATATTTGCCAGTTTTTTGACTGTCAAGTGCACATTCAAATTATTTTTATTTTTTTGAGGGTTGTTCACTTGAAATGTTCATTTATAAATTCAGATTTGTCGACAGGTTGGGTGTTATTCATCTTTGACGTCTAGTCAGGGCCATATCCAGGATTTGAAGAGTTTCTGGAGTTTGAATCACTTTTTTGGATATCTTCTCGATATTCTAGTATTTGTTTTTCAAAAAAATCTATAGAGAATCCTAAAACTACCCCTGGATACGCCCATCCATCAAAAAATGATATTATTAGACCTCTTTCCCTCCAAAATTTTAATACATAAGAAATTATATTGTAGGAAGTGACAGACATAAGGACCGATCATAGGTCACGCAAAAAACTAGATTTTTAGACCCCCTCGCTCCTTTGTCACAAAATTTTCATACAAAAGTTTTTATGTTGCATGGAAGTGTCATACACCTCGAGACCCCCTCCCCTGTAAAAATTGGACGTCATTTATGAACGAACCCTAAATGATGGACGTCATAAGGGGTCATTCACTTATGACGTCCATCAAAAAATGGGATTTTTAGACCCCCCTCCCCCCATTGTCACAAAATTTTAATTCAAAAAAATTTCTTTAATTTAAAGTGTCACAAAAATCTCAGACCCCCCTCCCCCCTAAATCATGGACGTCATAAGTGAATGGTCCTTTGCTTAAAACTTCAATTCTCCAGATTTTTAAATTTACTTCCACTTAAAATTTTCAATTTGAATCTATAAGCAACTGTAGCGTTAAGCCATAGCACTATCTTTTAAATCCAGCTCTTAGTAGAAGACTCTTAAGGATGTTCATCATCTTCATAAAAAATGCGCATAAAATTCCACTTTTAAGATTTTCTCATACTTTTCATTCATTTATTTCACTTCATTTTCTGTCATTTCCTATTTATGTGTTTATGAATGTGTGCATCTATTAGTTCTGTGTACTTGTGTATGTGTGTGTATGCATGCCAAAATTTATTTTAAAAATAACAATTTTTTTGGTTCTATTTTGAATTTATATATAAATATTATTTTTAGTTCATGTATGCAGGAAACCGAAAGATATAATTCATACTAACAATTTACCATTTTTTTCTGTATATTTTTCGCTACATCTTTTCATATCTCACATCCTCTAAAAAAATACTGCCACGATAAAAAAAAATTATTATTCATGTAGAGGCAAAAATGTGCTCATCTGAGGATTTTACATGCAGGAGTAACAATGGCGAATGCATTCCATTAGCATGGATGTGCGATGGCAATAAGGATTGTACAGATGGATCTGATGAGTCATCATGCAGTGAGTATCGACTAGAACTTAAATCTCTATGCAATTTACTTTATATTTTCATCATATAATATAATTCATGGGGGTGAAATCAAGTTTTATAACTATATTTGACAAATGAGAGTCATAAAAACCAGAAACATTTCACATTGCATTTGTGATGAGATGTACATTGTATTGTGAGATAAATGTATATGCATGCAACTGACAATAATTCAGTGCAGTGTGATGAAAGTTTTAGTTTTATAAACAGATGTGGTATTAACAAGGGTAGGCTAATCTAGAACTTTGTTTTTAAATTTAAGTTTTTTAAATTTTTTATATTTAGAATTTGAAAAACTGATTTCTAAATTTAAAATTTAACAAAAAGTGATTTTTTTAATTTAAATATTAAAAAACCAATTTTTTAAAAATAAAATTTGAAAAACTAATTTTTTAAATTTAAATTTTAAAGACTGTTTTTTTGAATTTAGAATTTAAAAAATAACTTTTTAAAATTTAAAACCTAAACAACTGAAATTTTGAATTTAAATAGTAAAAAATCTGATTTTTTAAATGTAAGTTTTAACAAACTGCTTTTTAAAATTTAGTTTTTAAAAAACGGACTTCTTAAATTTGAAATTTAAAAAAACTCAATTTTTAAATTTAAAAAATTGATTTTTAAAATTTAGAATTTAAAAAATTGATTTTTAAAATTTAGAATTTAAAAAATTCATTTTTAAAATTTAGAATTTAAAAAGTTGATTTTTAAAATTTAGAATTTCAAAAAGTGGCTTTTTAAATTTAAAAAACTGATTTTTTAAATTTCCATTTTAAAAAACTGATTTTAAAAATTTAATTTTTTTAGGAAACCTGTTTTTAAAATTTTAAAATCTAAAATGATAATGTTTGAAATTTAAAACTGTCTGTAATTTCCTATAAGTGTATCCTGTGTGAATATTCAGAATGGAATTGTAAATTATGTGAGAAATCTGAAGAGATTCTCACATTTCTCATCACTAAAATTTAAAACTCAAGCATTAAATTGCTATAGAATTTTGCTTTAAGTATTAAAAAAACTTTTTAATCTGTCTCTTATTCATCCATTTCATAATAGCTTACTTATAGATATATAGTTAAAGAATTATAATTTCAGTGATTTAAATCCTCACATTTTTCCTCTCTTGTTCATCTTCAATGAAAGTTATGCTCAACTTTAAAATTTATGCCATGAAACTTTTACATGTAACCGTAATAATTTGAATATAAATTGAATGAAAAATATGTATAAAAATGATGGTGAATGCCACCTTGTTTTTCTTTCTAGGGATGCTTTCGAGTGGAAGTGAAAAACTTTTCAATCATTTATAATTTCAAGCATAATGGAAGTAAGGATGATGTAGGAATATTGATGATAAAAGAGGAAGTTCCGTTGTGGAATGTTTTTTTATTGGAGTTGAACATGATTGAAGAGTTTTTGTTGTGATTCTTTGGGTTTTCCTTCTTAAAATGTTTATTTTTGGCTTCGTCTATAAAAATAATTCTTGGAGCTTTTAAAAGCTTATTCTTAAAGCTGTGCTTAAAATTTTCCATTAGTACAGCATTAAATCCTATCAACCTCAAAAATCGAATCCCTTTTTCAGAGCAATTTCACACTTGTACCAAAAACACATCAAAATACTCAATTTTTCCACAAAATTTCATTCCATCCCTTCCCTTTAATAAACTTAATGTCAGGAATATTTACATGATGTCAATTTTAATGAAAGAATGAATCTTTATTCTCTTTACATTTCGTCTTAAGCACTAAGCCATTGGAAATTACATCAAATTCAACATTTACTTTTGCATCATTATTGTCGATGTTATGAGGGTTCATTCACTTATTACGTTCGCTCCTTAGGGGGAGGGGGGTCTGAGATTTTATAGGAAGCTAAACTAAAGAAATTTTGTTTCGTTCAAAATTTGTAACGATGGGGGGGGGGGGGGTCACCGTTCTTCGTAACGCAATAAGTGAATAACCCCTAACAAAGAACCTTTTTTCTCTCTGTCTTCTGCATCTGCTCATGATTTTTTCACTTTCCGTTCTCTTTGTATTTTATTTAATTTAATGAAATGTAGCATAACAATATTCATATTTACTTTAACATTTTATTTATATCTTATCAAATAAGAGCGCAAGGCAAGTAATAAAATGGATGTATTTAGCAGAGTTGTAGGTGGCTTTGGAAAGGAGTCTAGCTGTATCAGGTAGCTTTTGACTTTGTACAGGCATTAGCTAAACCAAGGCATGCCTGGGTAATATGCTGTGATAGATTTTTGCCTTAAAACACTAACTGGTACTTTAAAGATCACTTCCGTCACAAAAAGTTATATTTGAATTAAATTTTAGTTGATAAAGTAGTCTAGTTGTGTCTAGTAAAATTTTGGAACTAGTAAAAATTCACGAAAATTCGTAAATTCAAAAACTGTAGGAAACTTGGTGAAAAATTCAAATTTACAAATTTTTGCAGCATATAGCTCGATGAAAAGGTGACCTCCAAAACTCAAAAGGCACAATATAGTCGCCAAACCACTGCTTTGTTGCCATTTTAACGTCAAAGTGTCAAAAATATATCGGGGTACAAAAAATGAAATTTGCCACATCGTACTGCTTGGGAAAGTCGTATCGACTTCAGGCTCTGGTTAACACCACACAAAAAAATATCCCCTTTTCAAATATATTTTACAGATAATCATACAAAATATCAAAATTATTGTTCCTTATTCCCCAAACTAATCCCTGAATAAAATCTTGCAATAAAGCTTTGAATAAACATTGTTTCCTTATCTGAGAAAAAAAAGGAAAAGCTTTTCTAGAAAAATTTATTTTCTTACATTTATTCGCTGCTTTCCTTTCGTCTTTCATTTATTTCTCACGAGAAAAGCAAAAAAGTGCTGTAAATTTCATTTTCACATCACCTCAATTCCCACTTTTTCTTATTTATTCTCTTTAGTTCCTTTCTGTTACTGCTCCACATTCTTTTTTTGTGCTTCTTTCTTTAAAATCCTTCCTTAAGCTCTTTGCAAATAAATTTTAAAACGACAAAGAGCAAAACGAAGAGAAATACGATGTGAAGTGTCTTATTATTTCATTCAATTTACACACAAAGAGTCCTTGAGAAGATTTTGTCAGATATCTTTGGAACTTGTGAATTTTCATGTCAATTTCCTTTTATCTCCTAAATTTTTCATAATAAATTCAAACTTAATTTTACAAAATTACATTTTAAAACCCAGCAAATTCATTTCAAGGAAATGGCAACAGTATTCTTACAAAACAGCAGCAGAAAAAAACAATTTTTGCCATCTGATCATTAATCTCCATAAAATGGTAAATTTGATGACAATTTCTCTGTGCAAAATGGCAACAAATACGAATGAAAGCTTCTTATTTGAAAAAAATGGCAAAAAAGGAGGAGATAAAAAATAAATTTAACAATTTAAGGAAGCGGAAAGAAATGAAACTCATAAAATAAGAAGATGTAAAATGGAAATGCTCATATTCATGTGGGTGATCCATGATAATTTTTCACATTCTCTTATTCTCTTCTCATTATGTCTAATATCGCATAACAAATTATTAGTTCATTTATAATATCGTAAATAGCTGTATGAGAGGATAAAAAATAAATGTATGTGGGATAAAAACATAATGTAAAAATTTTCTACACACACATTTTTCGCAATATTCATAACTTTTGGGATGAAAGCTGAGGGTGAGAATAAAAATTCAGGTGTGAAAATTCCTGACATGAAAAATGACGCATTTTGCTCGAGTTTCAAGTATTTTTTGGGGGGATTCAGGAAAAATAAAATAAAATTCAGCAACATATCATCTTTCGGGATAAACAGGAGGTAATGTTACATTTTTATGAGTATTTCTTTTAAATACAATAAATATGGAATCATGGAAGTTTTTATATTAATATTTAAAAAATATTTTAAAAGCATCTACGAACCAACAAAATATTTTTTGAAAAATGTCGACATTAAATATTTAAAGATGACCCTCTCTTGGGTAGCCTCTCTTTCTAGTTCCGTAAGGGTAGGCAGATGGTCAGCTTGGTTTTTCAGAGGACTGACCTCTATTTTTTTCATTTTTCAAAAATAAAATAGATTTGTAATGTTCTAATTCGTCCAGAAAACGAATAAAACTAGTCGACATGGGGGATGTCCTCTATTTTTCTTGAAAATGTCTGGTAACCCTACGTAAGGGTACCGTTCATAAATGACGTCATGGAAAAAAACTAGATTTTCAGATCCCCCTCCTTCTTTGTTACAAAGTTCTCTACAAAAATTTATCTTCTGTATGGAAGTGTTACACAATGTCAGACAGGGGATCCCCCCCCCCCAAAAAAAAAAAATTAGACGTCATTTATGAAAAAACTGACCATCTGCTTGCTTTTCAGAGGACTGTCCTGTTTTTCAGAAATTGTCCTCTGTCCGTTGAAAGGATCATTTTGTCCTCTTTTTTCAGAAATTGTCCTCTATTTTGGTAAAAAATGTCCTCTATTTTTTAAAATTTTGTCATTTTACACTAAATAAGATGGACTCAAGAGCCGAACCAAAAAAAACGTCGACACAAAAAATATCCTCAAAAAGTGAATATTTTGAGAGAAACTTTTTGGGTCCTCTATCTTATGAACGACCTTTAAAATATCTTGCTGCTTAGTATTCAATGGACCTACATAAATAATCGAAAGCCTTCAAAAAATATCTCCATAAATTAAGTCTTCTTCATGAAGATTTCACACAAAGTCGACAAATTTAAGCTTCATTAATATAATTGTATTTTCCAAGGAAATTGAATATGCCAAGGTCGCTACTTTGTTGAACGCGCCTACCATCAAAAACTTTGCGCGTGAAAAAATGTTTTTATTAAAAAATTCTCACCTAAGAAAAAAAATTAAGGAAGCAAAAATATGAAAATTACTTTCTCGATGATGCTTCATAATGCGTACACAACATCTAAACATGAGGAATGCAAAGAAGATAAGCACAGAAAATTTAATTAATTTTTTCCACATTCATGCTTTTCCGTGTGTGCGAGAAAAAACGCCATTTTATCAGGAAAATAATAAAGAATTTGATTTGAGCCCTCGGTAATTCCTTGAAAACATTTCAGTGAATTGCTGCTTTGTGCCAAAAATATATTTTCTCATTAGTGGTGTTGCGGATGCAAACGTCACTGTGGGTAGATATTTATATTTTTTAAAAATAATTTGTTGCTTCATATTTTAATCCTCAGTCTCCATAGTCAATAAATATAGCAATCAATAAAGAAAAGTGACTTGAAAAAAGCTTTATTTCCTAATTAGCCATTAGCAGATGGTTTTTTGGTTACTTATATTGACCAGATGTTGAAATTTTTATATTTGCATTTTTTTTATTTCGGCACTTAAGTCCATCTTATCTAATGCAAAGTGACAAACATTCAGAGATAGAATTTACGAAATTAGAGGATAAAAAGACCAAGCAGATGGTCAGCCTATCTATAATTTAAAATTCAATCAGAAGCGTACCCAAAATTTTTTAGGGGGTCCAAAATTTTTCTTTTTCTTATGGTTTGGGGCTTTACGTAAATTTTAACTACCTAAATGATCATTTGTAAATTAGAGCTTATGATAAAGCATGGGAAAAAATTGAAACGATTTCCATTTAAAAAAAATTTGAGGAGGGGGTACGAATCCCGTCAAACCCTCCCTTGGGTACACCCATGAACTCAACAAATATCAAACCTTAGTTAATTTAATTGCTAATTTTAAAACCCAATTTAGCTACTAAATACAATAACACAGAGTATTTTATAATCACAAAAAAATATGTCAAACTCCAGCCAACATCAAATGGAACTAAATTGGATTATATCTCTTCCAACCATGTCTTCAGTTGCCTTTTAAATCCCCAAAGAAATTCTTCTTCACATGAAAAAATCCGCCACTAAATCCCCTCATGTCTCAGAAGCCTACGATAACTTATTTCGCAGTAAAGTCTCCTATCGCTACTTACAATGATGTCTACGTCATTCTCATAAGATATCTAATTGTAAAGAAAAATTCGGATCAACATTTTACGGAAATTTGAAAGCATTTTAAAAGAAAAAAAGGAGAGCTTTTGTGTCGAGTAAGTATATAAAGACAACGCGTTAAAATGAAATTGAATGAGCGAGAATGTAATGTCGTCACGTTTCAAGTTTATTATGAATTCCTCGGGGGCATAAGCTTTAATATTATTTTCGTAGCTAAGGACATTTTTTTTCTTATTCTTTTTCATCTTCCTTTTTAAGCATTCATTGTCGTATCTTACGTGTATATAAATATGTAGGAGATAGTAAAGCTGAAATTATTTGCGAATTGAGACATGTTTGTACTTGAGCTTTATTATATCCTGTTTCATTGTAAAGGCAGGCTCATAGCAATTTTAAATGCTCAATAGCATTACTACGTCTTCTTTTGTGTTTAACTCGTTTCCGTTGTTGCTCCTTTTTCTTTTTCCTTCTTTTTCTTTTCATTCGAATAGCAATAAGCATTTTATATTAGGTGGATTACAAAGAAAGTGTTTCAGCTTTCTTTGAAAATAGAAATCAAGATTGTAACTGAGCTGTTTAGGTATTTGAATCTCATATTAGATCTTGTTGTTTGAAATCTTGAGAATATTCGATGAAAGCTTATGATAACGAGAAGCCTTTGAGCTTTTACATTAAAAACAATAAAATGCTATTTTTTTACCTTAAATGTGTCTAGCACAGTGGTTCTGAAACATTTTACCAGGCGATATACTGCAAATTAAAAAAATTCGACAATGGGGTTAGTTTCTAGGGCAACCTGGGTACCCTACCTTAGGCATGCCCTAGGATACCATCTATATATAGGGTATGACACCTCGCTAAACCCAGGAAACCAACCCCTGAGATCGTGTCACGAATCACAAGAGTATCACGGACCACTAGACTCTAGAAAGTCAAATTTCAAAAGCATTTTTATGACTGCTCCTTTTCTTGCTGGAAACAGATGAAAAACCTTCAAATGCTGTCTGGGAATTTTAAAGATTTAAACTTCTTATATCAGTAAGTGAAATTGTCCTTGCTCATCCTTCGTGGGTGTATCGAAACTTTTATAGCTGTCTTTATGTTTTTTTTATTTTGTAACCAAATTCCTATGTTCAAATTCTTGCTCATAGAAAACTGAAAATTGTGACAACAAAATTATTCAAAACATCTTCAAGCATACATAAAAAAAATCTTCTAAATGTTCCTTAATTTGTTCCATCATCAAAAAACACAAAATTGCTATGCAAGCGAATATAAATTTTTATTATAGCATCTCAATAAAATTACATTTTTGCTTCACAGTAGATTGAATCAATTTCACATTAAAATTGCTTAAATGTGCAAAAATGGTAAAAGTCTTCGTGCAAGTGAATTGAGTGACAAAAAAAAACTTTTTCTACCTCTTAACTCTTCGATATTATGTTATTTTCCTTGCTCACGACGCTTACATAAAATTGAGTAAAATTTTGCTTCTACCCTACTTTTGCTATTTTGCATCATCATATCATTATTGCTATTATTATCATTGTGTTATGTGCATGTAGAATATTGAACATCCTTTCGTCAACAAAAAACGTTTTTCATGGGAAAAATATAAAAAAAAAAATTTGTGGCTTCCATGCGCGACTTCAGTTTCAAAGGGGTTTGAAAATTTTCATTTTGATGGTTTTTAGTCAGAAATTGATGAACTGTGCTGGATATATTTTCATAGTTGATTAAAAAGAAATCCTCACGTGGCTTTTTAATTAAAAAATCATATTTTACAGCAGCAACTAGATCATATGTATTGATTCCGAAAATATTATTTTAATCAAGTCTGTACACTGTTCATGAATGGCGTCACGAGAAAAACGAGAGTTTAAGACCCACCTCCCCATTTAAACACCAAATTTTCTTTTGTATGGAAGTGACACACAGCTTCGGGCCCCCTTCCACCTTTTAACATGTCTATCATATTTAACATGTCTTCTATTGTAAAAGTTGCGATTTACTACGATAGTGTCTGACCTTTGGTTTTATTCAAGGATTTTTAAGATATGAAGGGCTTAAATACCCCCCACCCCCTTAGGGGGGTTCAACCTCCCTTGAAATTTGATCAATACCAAGATTTAAACTCCTTTTCTCTCGAGAAACTTCTGGATATGCCCAACTAAATCCAAAAAATAAACGATAATCTCAAACTTCAAGTTTTCTGTAATAACAATCAAAAATTACCTCATTTCTTTCATACCCTGGAAGTCTAAGGCTTCCATCCATCAATCTCACTTTTCTCACAGGAGATAGATATGAAGTTCAATACGTGTATGTGTACATGATGACATGTTAAAGGCAATATGCTACACAAGCTTGAATATTATGAAGAAATTTTCCTTCATGTTCACGACATGTTATTGCACATGGAGTAGTAAGCATTATTGAAAAAAAAATTTTTTTGCACATATTACAGAGAATGGAAGATGCCAATTTTTTGTTGTTATTCTGTAAAGTACATTAAAATTCCTTTAACATGTGAAACATTCTGCAAATTGTTTGTACAAAATTATTCGTAAAATTTGATTTGCAAAGCATCAAGTCATGAACTGTAACATAATAAGTAAATTTTATGTTATTACTAAAGAATTGTGAGGTTAGCTCATGTATACATGCTGTCTGTAACATGTGGTTTTTGTCCTTTGTTCTCGAAAGCTGTCACTTGTCTGGTTTTATGAAATATTTTTCAAAACTAACAATTTTCGAATGAATTAACAATTGTGATAAAATCTAGAGCAATAAATCGATAAATTTTGTTCAGGATAATAAAAATATTTGAACCTTCTAAGAAAGTTCACGATAAAATGCGTTTGATGAAAAGATGAGAAAAGTTTTTATTGCAAAATCATCTTCAAGATTTTATTTTTTTCGAAATTCTTAAAAGTTTTATTTAATTTTATGTTCAATAAAAATTTCTTAAGCTCTTTTGAAAACTTCTTAACCTCAATTTGGTTTTTCTTTCTGATCAGCGTTGCTATCTGGTCCAATTTTTAATGTAATAATATTGCTTGATTTGTATTCTTTGCCAATTTTAAATTTTTCTGCTTTAAACTTAAACTTTAAATTTAAAAAAAAACTAAATTAAAAATGGTTTTTAAATTTAAAAAATTTCAAAATTAATTTTAAAAAATCTAAAGTTTAAAAAAAATAATATAATTTTACTAATTTAAAAAAATTAAATTTAAAAAAATTTAAATTAGAAAAGTTTTTAAGTATAAAAAATCTAAATTTGAAAAAATTAAACTAAATCTCAATCAAATTTTTTTAAATCAATTAAGAAATAATAAATAAATTTTTGTTTTGGACTCCTTACCTCTGGCTATGGCCCTGCAATTTTTTAAATTTATTTATTTATTTATCTAAAGCAACGGCTTCGCCTTAAGATTTCTATGTTCTGTACTGAGCAAGGCATCATCCAAGCTAACAACACTGTTTCTAACTTTTATATCAAAGAAATTTGTTCAAAATAATTTTCTTATTCAAACTCACCATCCGAATTAATTTAAAATTCATTACGAACGACATTGAAAAACTAACAATTTTAACCACGATGAATTTTTAATTAATTTTGATTGGCATTGGTTTTTTAAAGATTAGCAAAGTATGAGAAAAATTTCGAATTTAAAAAGTTGAATGAGATGTATAAACTTTAAGCAATATCAATACTTGTGCAACAGATTCAGAAAAGCATAAGAAATTATGCAAACTTTGTCGTTGATATCAGTTACAGAGAAAAGGTTAAGCTGCATGAATGCTTAAAGTTTTCAAGGATCATTATGCAAAGTAGCTATCACTAAGTATTTTATTATAAACATCATTGTAACCGAGTTGTAATAACAAAGGATGAAAAATATTCCACAAAATTTAAAGTAAGCTTTAAGTAGAATCGTTCTGTAGTAACCAAAAAGGATTAGGGATCATTTGAATATTATGTAACGCTAAAAATAGTCATTTTTGACCCGTTCTTCCTCTTAGTAACAAATTTTGTTAGAAAATTTGAAAATTTTAATATCAAGCCTGACAAAACCAGAGACCTCTACCCCTAGGGAGGGATCCAAGGGGGTCCAGACCCCCTCCTCGAAAATTTTTTTAAAAAATTATTTTTCTTCTAAAAATTATTCTGAAGTTTTTCTTAAGCTCTAATTTAGAGTGAAGCCATTCACGTACCGTAAGAATTAACAAAAAGTACAAAAATATGAGTAAAAGAACTTAACAAAATTATAGACCCTATCCTAAGCGTTACCCAATATCCGAACGATCCCTTATCAATTTAAGGTTGATGCTGTGAAATAAATATGCTGAAATTAATCATCCTTCCGAGAAGGGCAAGGTTTAACACATGAGACGTAAAAAAAAATTTTAATAATAAAAAATGATTGAAATTTAGTAATCAACAAAATCCCACGTTTATACATGTTTTATTGCTATTGGCAGTGACATTTGATATGCATGAAACATTATAAAAATAATTTCCATATTTGCCTAAGTAATAATAGCAATTTATGAGATTCTTGTTCCATTTTTAAATCCAAGATACGTGCTAAGACTGAAGTACGAAGAATTAATAATTAAAATTTTCCATTAATAACGAAGAATTTAATGATTACTGAAAATAAACAATTTTTTAAATGAGCTCAGTAATGAATCCATCATTAATGACGATGATGATGATGATATTAATGTAAATTATATTCAAAATTATGCAAATGACTCGATGAAAATTGAAAGAATTTTTCCTCCAGTTGCGCATAATGAAATCAAAGTTAAAGAGAGAAACCATTCCCTTCCATCTGTTCGTGTGTCTTTGCTGTGATGGAAAGAGGGACAAGAAGAGTGAAAAGAGAAAAAAAATAGAATAATTGACGAGTAGACGATAAAGAAAACAGTGAAAATCGGATCGATTGATGCAGACTGTCAAAATGGAAATAAAAACTTTTTCTTCTTTTCATTACTTTTGGCAATAGAACTTTTCTCTGGTGAAAAAATAAACATTTCTTCGGAAATAAACAAGCTTAATCCATAAAAAAAAGTTGAATAGACTTTGAAAGCACACGCAAACAGAATGACTTTGCAACAAATCAACTTTTATTTCAAAGAGAATTTCTTTTTATTATTGCGCATTTATTTGAATTTGTTGTTTACTTTTTTTGTGAGGTTAGGAAATTTGAAATGATTTTTATAGCATTTGAGGATGTTTATTTGGCTTTTTGAATTTGCGCAATTTTGTGCCCACATTCTTATTTTGAGATGTTGTCAAGTAAAAAATTATATTTATAAATTTTCCATAAAAAAGAGATTATTAGAAATAATTCATTTTTATGGGTGTCATACAGCTTTAGTGTCACATTTCCCTTTAAAAGCTGGACGTTAATTGTGAACAACCTTATGCAGGGGGGTACCCATATTTTTTAGGACGGTTCCAAGGCTCAGACACTCAAAAAGAAAATTGTAATTAATTACAATTTTTTGAAATTTGTATGGAGAAAATTGTAAAAATTGTAATTAATTACAATTTTCACAATTTTTGTATGAGAAAAATTGTAGAAAATTGTAATTTTTTACAATTTTGTCAGATAAATCAAAAAAGGATGAACAAATATATTTTACGGAGAATGAATATTAGAAACATTTTATTTTCAAATGTTGATGATTTTATAACTATAGAAAATGTATAAAAGATTATTTTCAATAATTTTACTTTATTTATCGAAATTTCATAAAATTTTCGTTACAAAATCATTTTAAAACCTGTTAAAACCATTTATGTTATGATAAAAATCAAAAATTAGAAAGTGTTTGAAGCAGTGGAAGACTTTTATGTTACAAATAAGTAAAAATTCTTGAAAAAAATTACTATTACAGTTAAATTTTTAATTTTTAATATAGTGAAGTAGCATACATATCAGTATACAATTGTAACATATAATTGTCAAATGTGCAATTCTCCTGATGAATTTTTTCAAGAAGTCTCGTACTAAAGTTAGACAAATCCTTTAATTCTGTATAATTAGAATCACTAAACACACTCTAAATAAGGAAATATTTTGAGTCTTCGGTCGATAACTCGAGAACAAGAAATAGAATTTTCATCTGAAGAATCGAAAATTAACTATTAAAGAATATTCTTTGAATAGTCAAATACATACCAATCGATAGACAAACAACTTTAATGGAAATTTCTCGAGAAAAATCAATTCTTCGAGTGAAAATTTTGTCTTCGAGTTATTTCTGAAAATATCATATTCAGCTTCTGATATTTTGTTATTTTAGTAACAAAACAATAAGAAGCTATTAAACTGAATGATTCAAGCCTAATTGCGACTTTCAATTCATCGTATTTGAGATAAAAATCAAAAAAATAATTTTTTTGTTTCGAGCCTTATTGACATTGGATTAGAATTTTTTTTGAAAATTCAACTCATCTGGAGAATTGTCCAAATTTAAACATAAAGAATAAGTTTGTAGCACGAACGGGTTATATACAAATCAAACAACTTCTGGGAAGAGATTACTCAGCCGTTAATAAGAAACTTACATACTAAATTTCAGCTCATTTGATTGAATGATACAAATGTTGAATATTGCGAAAAAGTAACAGTAAATTTTTTTACCTCCCCCACTTTCTATCAGTCAACCTCTGATCCATCGTTCAACTTTCTTCTTACCCCCAGTAACAAAAACCGCTAAAAGTTAGCTAAAAGATAACTGAAAATTAACTGTAGCTAACTTTCAGCAAGAAAATAGCTTCCTTTGGTTACTGGAACCCTCTAAATTTACTACACGAAAGGAGTACATAACATAAAGTTATATGTTACGTTAGGCACTTTTGGCTGGTTTCAGCAGAGAAAGTGGCTAATCAAAAAAATCTCTTGCCATTCTTGCCTCTGGCCCACACTTTAAGTAAAAACCTCATCAAAAGAGCTTAAACTAGCTTACGTACACAATTTATGCTTTTAAAAACAAAATATCATTAATTAAAGTATTTAGAGATAGCTGTGCTCTTTCAAACTAATCAATTCCCAAATAACTCGATGATACAAAGCTAATACCAAAAACTAGGGTTCTCTGCGATGCGTGGTTGCTTCTATCTCACAACTCATCTAGACAGCAGGCATTTTTTAAACTACCTGTTTCATGATATAATTAAAAAACAATTTTTTATGCAGTTTTATGAAATTTTAGTTATCAAATTTCATCAATTAGTTCAACAATTTTTTTGAAAATATTATAATTCTTTAATAAAATCAAAAACTGCATATTAAAGATTAAAAAGTTCAATCAAAACAACATTTTATGAAAGATAACTGAACTACAATCTTTCATACATTTTGAATGCAAAAAATTAAAAAATTGTACAATTTTCTGAAATTTGTATGGAGAAAATTGTAAAAATTGTAATTAATTACAATTTTCACAATTTTTGTATGAAAAATTGTAAAAAATTGTAATTTTCACAATTTTTGTATGGAAAAATTGTAAAAAATTGTAATTAATTACAATTTTTGTTGAGTGTCTGAGCCTTGGACGGTTCAAATTGTGTTGATCATGGTATTTATTAATTTGTTGTTAATTTTAACGGTACTTTTATGATGAACTAATAAATTAGGAGTTCAGAGTAACTTTGAAAAAAATTCTAAATGAAAAAATATTTTTCAGGGGGTGGGGGGTTGGTTCGCCCTCATGGCTACACTTTTGAACCCTTGAGATGTTTCTGATTTTACCAAATAAATAATTATCCCAAATTACAATGAAGATGACGATGAAATTCTAAACTACCCCCTCAAGGAAGAAAGAGTCGTTCGAATCCCTATTCTAAGTTTTACAAATTTTTCATAAAAAATATCTTATTTGTAGTGTCATAAAATCTCAGATAATAATAGAACAACCTTTTGAGACATTCTTGATGACTCCAAGTAGTCAAGATTAAAAACAAAATTCACGACGCAAATCTAAAGTCGTTCAAAAATTTAATAAAAAATAATCTCAAAATTATTGATTTTTCTAATATCAAAATCATATCAAAAATGTCAAAAAGTGACACCCTCAAGAACTTTATGAAATCAATATTTTCACCCCCAAATGCAAGCGCCCATCCCTAAAATACCTCTCATTATGAACTGATTTACTCAAGAGAAACTTTTTTTATGACTTTCAGATGATACCTGCCGCTCTGATGAGTTTACCTGTAATAACGGTAGATGTATTCAAAATAGATGGGTTTGCGATCGAGATGATGATTGTGGCGATGGTAGTGATGAGGCGAAATGTACACCAAAAATGTGTGATCCGATTAAACAGTTTCAATGTTCTGAAAAGTATTGCATTACGTCAAAATGGCGTTGCGATGGTGAAATGGATTGCCCTGATGGATCCGACGAAAAGGTAAGAATCCTATTTTATTTATCCCTTCACTTTAATGTCTGATAAATGATTATAATCTCAAGGGCAATAACTGCCTTGGGTATTATTTTTACTTTTTTTTCACAGAAGTTATTTGGACATAAAAGAATTTTTTAAACTCAGTAAAAAAATGAAAAGGTCAATGAGTTGCCTTATTCTCAAAAAGTTGAAGAAAAAGCATCTTGTTCCATTTCTGAAATTGAAAAATCTAAATTTTCTAAAAGAAAAAAAAATCAACAGCAAAAAGGGAACATGAGAACAAACTTTGCCATAACCCAAAATTCAATTACCAATGAAAAGTTTTTGATATAAATAATAAATTTCTTTTCTCACACACCCCTTTCAGCTCAAAAAATAATAATTTTTGTGGCTATATCAGTTCTTTTGTGTAGTTTTATAGTCTGGTTAGCTTTTACTGATATTATTTTATTAGATTAATTTTTTATTCGGATTATAATTCAGAAATGGTTTGAAGCAGACTAATCTTGACCTTTTAGTGTCATTAATTCATTAAAACTGAGTAAATTTAGTCATAATGGAACCAATCTGATCTTTTTTGAGCACAAATATTGAATTTCCTGAATAAATATACAAAACTTAATCTGTATCCTCACACTAGTCTTCATCCTTCATATCTTATCTTTTCCTCCAATTCACAGAACTGCTCAGTAATCATAAGACGTGAATCCTCGTGTGTACAAGCCGAATATCAATGCAAAGATGGAATAACATGCATACATCGATCATGGGTGTGTGATGGTGAGCATGATTGTCCTGGAGGTGATGATGAGAAGCCACCAGTTTGCCAAAATGTCACATGTCGTGCAGATCAGTTTCAATGTGCAGATAAAACATGCATTCACGGTCGATTCCATTGCTCTGGAAAAGCAGAATGTAAAGATGGAAGTGATGAGTTAAATTGCCGTAAGATAGAAATAAATTTTTCTTCTCAATCGATAAATTTTCAATTTATTATTTTCTCACAGCAACTCCAGACAGAACATGTGACCGCAAGACAGAATTCGATTGTGGTGATGGCATGTGTATTCCGTTATCAAAAGTTTGTGATAAGATACAAGATTGTCCAAATATGGAAGATGAACCGATTGATAAATGTGGACGTGATGAATGTAAAGCGAATAACGGTGGATGCTCACATATATGTGTAGATACACAGGCTGGATTTTATTGTGAATGCCGGAAGGGATATAAATTGTTAAGTGACAATCGTACGTGTGAGGATATTAATGAATGTGAAATACCTGGTTCGTGCTCTCAATTATGTACTAATGAACGTGGAGGGTTTAAAGTAAGTTGTATTAATAAATATATTTTATGTTCATGCTTTTTGGGGAAGGACAAGTGGGATGTAATTTACTTAGAATTTTATGAAAGCTTTCAAATTGAACTTCCTGAACAATTCCCTCTTTAATTGAACATTTTAAATGCATCCCTGCCATACATCTCAATTAGTTCTTTCATGAGATGATTTAAATGACTCAATAAACTCCAATTTTCATTTTTCATATTCAGTGTGAATGCGCATCAGGGTATTTAAAGGATCCACGTGACCACACGAAATGCAAAGCGACCGAAGGACATGCCTCACTTCTGTTTGCACGACGACATGACATTAGAAAAATCTCCCTTGACCACCGTGAAATGACATCAATTGTTAATGAAACACGATCAGCAACAGCTTTGGACTATGTTTTTCGTACGGGCATGATTTTCTGGAGTGACGTAACCGAACAGCGTGTCTACAAGTAAGTTACTGAGTTGAAAAATGCAATAAAATAAAATGATAAAAATTCAATTTGAGTTGCTTGAAAACCACACAAATTTAATTTTCAATCTTCATCTCACAATCTCAACTTGTTATCTTGTCCATTAGAGCGCCAATTGACGAAGGTACGGAACAAATTGTGGTTCTTCAGGACAAGACAGTGACATCAGATGGACTTGCGGTAGATTGGATTTACAATCACATTTATTTCACTGACACAAAGCGCTACACAATTGAGATAATGAATTTTGATGGTAATATGGGGAAAGTACTGATAAAAGACAACTTGGAAATACCACGAGCAATTGCATTAAATCCATTGGAAGGTTGGATGTTTTGGAGCGATTGGGGATCAAATCCGAGAATTGAACGTGCTGGCATGGATGGAACACATCGACAAACGATTGTTAGCTATGATGTGAAATGGCCAAATGGATTGACACTCGATATCGTGCAGAAGAGAATTTACTGGGTAAATTAATTGCTGATACTAAATTAATCTATTCAATATTACATGGAATATTAACTTTTATTCATACACACAGGTCGATGCTAAATTAAATGTAATTTCATCATGTAATTACGATGGTACGGGACGTAATTTAGTGCTCCATTCAACCGATACCCTCAGACATCCATTTTCAATTACAACATTCGAAGATTATGTGTATTGGACCGATTGGGACAAGGAGGCTGTATTTCGTGCAAATAAATTCAATGGAAAAGATGTAGAACCTGTCACAGCATTACATATGGTAAGAACATTGCATAAATGATTGTATTTCTCTAGCGCTGATTTGCAGACACAGGTGTTGTTTTTCCAAGGCAACATTAAAGACGTCTTTAAATTTGGATAAGGGAGCTGTTCATAAATGACGTCACGCAAAAAATGGGATTTTTAGTCCCCCCAATTCTGTCATAAAATTTTCAAAATTAGAAGTGCAACACAACATTAGACGTCATTTATGAAGGAACCCTAAGAAACTTTGAATGCTACAGATATTATGCTCAATTCCTTCACTCAATTGGAAGTAGAATAACATATGTTAATTGAATTTCCCTTTTTATCCCATATATCACCCACAAATCGTGTACAATTCAATGATCAATGCACAGCTCCAACATCCGATGACAATTCATGTTTATCATCCGTATCGACAGCCAGATGGCGAAAATCATTGTCAAGCAGTGAATGGACACTGCTCTCATTTATGTTTACCAGCACCTCATATAAACGAGCAGAGTCCGAGAATATCATGTGCATGTCCGACAGGATTAAAACTCATGGATGATGGCCTGATGTGTGTTGAAGACGGTAAGTGCTGTTGCCATTTTTTTTTGTGGTTTCGCCCTTTTTTATTTGCTTCCCTTTCATTTCAAACTGATGAATGTGATTCAATTGGATGTGAAAATTGAAAAATAGACCATTTTTTTCATCATCGTTTATTGATCCACATTTATCAGAGATTTTGGGGGAAAGAACTTTTTTTTATGGCCATCACAGAAGGAGAGAAGAAAAAACTTTTTCAATTAATTTTTTTCTCTCTTTTTTTACTGCTTGATGTTCGATAGGGGTTCACTTCCGACATGATGTGTGTGTGAATTTCTAGGAAATTTGTAAAGGGGATGAAAAATGTCAATCAATTGATTTTTATTAATGACTTTTCTCAGAATGGGATTTAATTGGAAATTTTTGCCACCTTATTGTTGGTTGGCAATAAGCATATGTCGAAGATAAAGCAATTTAAGCTTCATTAAGGATCTCAATAAATTTTCACACACAAAAGCTTTTATTGGAACCTCTAGTTGATACGAAAGCAATATTTTCTCATTCTTCTTCATCTCCAATTTCCACATAACTTGTATTATGGTATTCAAGGGAACATTTTCTACTTGTTCATCCGTGATAATCCTTTTTTGGGGGATTTATAAAATGAGAGATTATCGATTTATATCATAATGGCTAAATTGCAATTAAATCCCCTGGATACCGATTGAACAGCCATACACAACATCCCATTTATTTTCTGTTAATCTAATAAAATATTTTTAATTTAATTTTATTTTTATTTTTATTTTCTTTTTTTTATTTATTTCTCGATTCCATCGCCAATTGTTATGATTTTGTATCTCCCCATCTACACAATGATTTTTTGTGTTTCAACAAAAATACACACACACAAACACACATATGGATGTGCTTCATACATACTTTATTTCTGGATCTACAATAAATAATAAATTTATTTACACAACCAACTTGTTTATCGATTGGAATTCTGTGAATATTGGATGAATCTGTGATTATTTTATGAAATCTGCAATATTTAAATTGGATTTTTTGTAATCTCTGTGGGAAATGCTGAATATGTTGTAAATTATTATACGCCCATGCTCATCAATTTTTTGTGCTTTTCTGACAAAATCATCAACAAACTTTCTCATAATATTCAAAAATCATCAGAATCACAAACAACGACACCAACAACAACAACATCATCAACAGAGGAAGTTGAAAATTCGAGCACAAATCATCACGAAACAACTGAAGTAAAAAGTATGCATCCAATACATCATCTCGAATCAAATATTTATGATAGTGATAAAGATATTTATAGATCGCACAGTGAGTAATTTCTAGGCTCGACAAGCTGGATTTTTATTTTATTTTATTATTTTTAATCCTTCACCCACACACACACATATACCTTCTTTTTTGCCTCCTCATTGCTTGCACGAGACATTAATTACAATAACAATGATAATGGTAAAAGGCAAAAAAGCAACATTTTCTGACTTAAGGATGAGTGAATGAGATGTGAATTTATTACACTTTCGTGATTGTTCGGCACTCGACAAAGCAACAAATTCATTGTAAAAAAAATTTTTATCTCTCGTCTTGAGAGCTTTCTTTCCTCGCGCTCAGTTTTCTGTCTGTTGAAAGAGCTGTGGAATTGGTATGTGAATGATGCTTGAAGGTTCTTCATTTGTGGATGCAAAGAAGAATGAAAACAAAATAAGTTTAAAGGTTTATATTCGTGAAACAAATGAAATTTTTTTGGGTCGTTTTGTCTTGAGTTCTTGATGGCTTAACACCATTTTTGAACAAATTTGCCAATTACCAATTAAATAATACTTTAAATCGTTCATTTATTGTAATTAAAGCTGGAACTACCCTACCCTACCGTACACAGCTTTTTTTATATGTCTAAGGACCGATTTTTAGGGCTACTAACAAAAATCATGAATCCAGGCCATTCCACCTACCCTACGATAGGGGATAGAATATACCCTAGGATACCCCTACCTAAGAACTCTGATTTAAGCAATTTATCATATATTGTACACAAAATTAGTCGAAATTAAGTCAAATTTCAGTAGTGGTAATGACTTTTTGGAAGCTTTTTCGGTTTTTTGTTCGGTTGTGATATTGACTTTTCAAAGCTTTGCAAAAATAAATTTAAATTTCTCCGAATTTAACTTAAAAAGCTCTGTTCGTAAAAGCTCACCCCTGTGGTTAATACATATCTGAAATATGCTTCTGAAAGCTTCTTTTATTTAAATTCTTGAAATGCTTGCTAGCAACTGGTTGTCATAGTTTATAATCCCATTAAAGGAAATTCAATAGCGTTCTATTGAAAATTTTTCCATATCAATCCACATCCTTTAAAACAGGGGGAAAATCACTTGGTGCACATTTTCTGAAAGACATCTAGACTCAAACTTTTGGTACTTTCTTGAGCAGAACCATAATATAGGACCTTCTGATACCTTTTCCACCAAAAATGTTCAAGAATTCAAAATTATTGTATGAAACATGACTTTTTCCACTAAGTTGTTTTCCCCCTGCTCTAAAATCAACATCACAACACAAAGAGCTGAAAGGATATTATTTATAAACTCCATGAAGTGAATACATCCACATATGCAGTAAATTACGAATATTCGAGTACACAATGTTGCTCTGTAAACTTACACATGACAAATAATCCAATCTCTGGGGGAAAATTTAAATTTTAATTTATCAAAAAGCTTCTTTTTACAATCATAATGTCAATTTTCCAGATGAATTCTCATTTATTAATGTAAGGGATGTGTTGAGTTTACAAACATAAACAATTTTCAATGCATTAAAAAAAGGTCTTTGATGTCTTTTATATTGAATTTCTAAATATAGATGAGATCTACGTCCTTGTACTCAACATATATTTCACTTCCTTTACTGTATACATAAAAAGTCATCACAGTCTATTATATTAATGGATTCTGATGATGATGACGTTTGAGATTAAAGATTCTATGAGAGTCTTAATTTAGGATTCAATAAGATGGGATGTTGAAGTCAAAATAGAAGAAGTAAAGCCAAACAAATGTTAAAAAGAGTGAAAATGGAAGTTAATTTTAATTTTAAATACTACCTTGCTTTTATTCTTCGTATTTTAAGCCCAGATAGAGATTTTTATCATGATTCTCTCGTCAATTATTCTGTATGTAGAGCCGTATGTCGATTGAAGCTTTTACATCCAGCAGCATAAGAATAATTGAGTTTTGAGTGTAAAAAGCTCGGCAAGAGTTCCAGAATATTGAAAAATTCATTCAACAAATAGATTCAAAAATTCGAAAAGCAAATTTTACCATTTTCTAAAACAGAACCAGGCAATAACCTTCTAAAAGTCAATTTTATCTACATTTTGTGCATCATACCGAATATCTTTTGTGAATAGCATATCCCAAAAGTTATTTATCTCAGTTCTATATGTAACAAGCTGTATTTTGTGAAATGATATACGCAAACTTATTTATTTAACAACAGAACAATCTAAATAACATGAGATGCTCCATAATTGAACAGACAGAAAATAAATTGAGAAATGTGAAAGATCTGAGAGATAAATTAAATTTTGACTTGATTAATATTTTTCTTTGCATGCTGTGACTGACTGAGTGAGTGTGTTTGTGCTTCATATAATTAATAACATTATTTTTCTACGCTATTAACATCCAAAAATCAGGAAAAGGACGAGAATTAAATTTGCATGATACAATCATCGAAAATGATCGACGCTTGAATTTGGAATATTTGAAAAAGTCAGGTATTTGTGATATTTTGAAAAGGAATCAAACTAAATCGACAGATACAGGCTCATCGATAGGTGCTGGTTCACCTAAGGATCGCAATTACACATTACTTCCAGTTAATGCCTCAAATTCTCATTATTTGGCTTCGTTAATGGTCGAACAATTTGACAATTACCGTAAGAAAGACGTATTTGAAGACATGTCAAGTGCTGACAAGACTTTTTCACATTCAAATGTAAAAGTATTAAAATTTTTATGTACACGAGGTAAAGATCGTCTCTCCATTTGTGTATGTTTACGTCCTTTTGTGTACGACTAACAAATTCAGATTTCTTTAAATTATTTATGTCTAAATCTCCCTTGAGATCAGTAACAAAAAAGTAGGTTTTGTTGTCAATCAACGTTCTTTGTTTTTCAATTGAAATATTTTTTTGCGGATTAAGGACAGAATGATTTTCGGGTCACCAGCAGCGTCGCAGCTGTTTTCGTATTTCTATCTTCGCAAGTGGGCGATGAATTTCAATTTACTGCGGCTGAAAAAATTCTTAAAGGTTGAATGTTAAAGACTTTTTTGTCTCAATATAGATTTGTTCTTTAAGGATTTGTTTTTCTTATTTTACTGAACAAAACCTTCCACCAACTACCTTTATCTCAAAAACGTCAGTTATTATTTGAATATTTTTGAATATTTTCAAAATATTTTTAGCCGTTAAAAATAAAATTCTTGCTTAAATACATTTTTAACATTTATCCCTTTAGATAAATGAAATTATACATTATTTAAGCTTATTTAATATGAATGTTTAGTTTCATAATTTAAAAACTTGGTTAAACTATGCAAAAAGAACCAAATTTTGATGTTCGAAAAATTCGAAATTAATTTCGAAAATGAGAAAACAGCCATCTGATCTTCAGTTCTGAATTATTTATAAGCTTTTTATTTGAAAAACTGAAGCTGAATAATTGGCAATCTCAAAACGAAATGAGGTCGAGTCATAATTGGATACTTGGAAGCATTTGGAGTGAAAAATCTAACTTCATATTCATACAAAATTGCCTGTTCACTGACGAAGCTGAATATGGAAATATTGAAAATTTCAAAGCCACAAGATACAATGGAAAATATGAAAGGAAATGCAAGTGAAAACGAGGAAAATGTATGGAAATCAATAAGCAGGAAGGAATTGAAATTGAGCCTCATTTTTTACCTTTCATGAAACGTGACGAGTATAAAGTCTTAATGGATTTTAATAAATTTTCCAAGAAGAAAAAAAATCGTGAATTTCCATTAAAATCTTGTATTACGCGCTCTCTAAGCTGTGAAATGGAATCATAACGGAGAAATGAAAAATCTGATAAATTAAAGCTCAAAATCACCTGCTTGTATCAACTGTACCTTCCTTCCTTATTTCACGTTCAATTTAACTGTTGAGAACTGCTCATAAAATGAGAAAAAAAAAGAAATGCTGGAAGTAATTCTAATTTAATGATAGAATTACAATTCATGTCCCATCAATTTATTAAATGTCATAAATTTTTAAAAATCCTTCACAGCAATAACTTACAATATAATTTTTATTTCCATATAAACGCAATAACTTTTAAAGCCTCATTCATTGTTCTACTCGTCGCGAACGTTTTTCATCATTAAGACTTTTTTTAAATTTATTTTTCATTCCGCTTATGAGAATTTTTTGTTATGGTTGAGGTCGTTTTCATCATGCTGCCTGGAAAATTTCTCATTTTATTCATTGTTAGAATTCCAAGAACTCATTTAATAAGTTTCTCTTGAATTGCTTTAAAATCTGCTTTTATTGTTCATGTTAATTAACCTGAAAACAATTCTGAAGAAGTCAGGAAATGAAGGGATCAAAAGGAATTGTTGGTTCAAGCAGCTTCTTGTAAAAAGTCTTAAACGTACGTAAATTTGAAATTTCTAATTTGATATGACCTAAAATCCAATGAGATGGAAATAATAGAAGACAGCATGAGCAGCACGAAATTTACCATCAAGTGAGGTAAAAACCACTGTCACGACGCCATAAGGGCACCCCATGTTTTTTACCATTATAACGTTTTGTTTTTGGACAGTCCTCTGAAAAACCAAGCAGACGGTCAGCTGATAGTGTCCAAAATTTAAAGTTTTGGGGCAGCGGCATGGCTGGTCCCAAACTAGTCATATTACATCCTTCAAAACTTGACGGTCCAAATTCAAAAATCAGTTAAATGAGAAAGTCAGTAAGAATACGAGTTTGGACTGTTCTAACTATTTTGAAGACTTCCCTCTCCCTTGTTCCTTCCTGTTCTGTTCATTTCTAATTAAATATTCATAATTCTTCTCATCTTAACCACAATCCTCAAACAACAGCGACATGATGCACTACATTATGAACATCTGTGTATAGAGAAAGTGAAGAAGTAGTCACAGTAACCAAGCAGTAATGATTAATTTATAATTAATAACCCCCGTGTCATTTCAAGATGCTCACAATTAATTATTGTTAATTATTTTACTGTTCAATGACATTTAAGATTTAATTGAAAGAAATGTGAAATGGAAAAAAATGTTCATTCTATCGTAAATACGACAGGCAGATTGATTAATCAACCTTTTACTGGAAATCTGTGTCTGTTGTTAATTGTTCACATTTCCCTTGCCATGATTATTATTTTATTGTTGAATGCATATCCTGATATAAATGAAGGTATTTCTGTGATTTTTAGTGAGGGATGAAAAATATCAGAGGCGTTGTCAGGGTAGGGTGGTGGAGGTCAACACCTCCTCCACGATCGATGGAATTTTTCTTCAATTTGCTGGGTTATTTTGAGCCTACATTCACCCCACCCCTTCTCTGAAACAAAATTTCTGACTAAAAAGCTGAAAATCCCCTAATGTGTGTCTAAATAATTATATGAAGCCTGTTCTAAAGATTCTTATGGACCACAACATTTTTTTGTGGGGGTGTAGGGGACCCGTGGGTTTCCATGGGGTTTGATTCACGGGTTTTTTTAATTAATATTTTTTAAAATTTTTGTGGGTAGGTCACCCAAGAATCCTGTACATAAAAAGTTCTGCTTAAATAATTGACTTCCTTACTTGATCTTTCCATTCGAGTAAAGTCTGAGTATGATTTGATTCCAATTCTATTCATCAATTCATCTTCTCTAGCTCCTTATGTGTTTGAATAATAAATCAAGTTTAATTCCATCAATAAGCAATAAATAAAGATTTTCATTTAAATCCTCGCTGATTGTTCGTAGTCAACATCAATTTTATTCAATTTTTTTATTTGGGTTCCCTTTAATACTTTTACTTAAGCCACGTAAATAATATTTATGCAGGAGCGTAAACAAATGGCTGGAAAAAAAGTTTGCAGCTACAGAAAGAATGGAAAAAAATAAGCAAACATTAATTTTCATTTTCTACAGCATCCATCCTTACGTTCACCTACACAATTGCACACGTAAAATAAGCTTTTTTTGCTCATTCATTGGAACACATGCGGACATAATTTTTTATCTTTTATGATTAATATGTTGACGTTCGCGTGATTTGTTTTATTTTTAATGTTGGTGATGGGTTATAATTAGAAAATTTATTAATTTATTCCTTGTGGAATCGTTAATGTAGCATTAAACATTAGTTATAGTCATAATTTTGGTATAAATTGGTACTTTGTTTTTGTGTTGTTAGTTTATTAGAATTTCTGTTGGTTTTTATCATGCGTGAGAGTTTTTTCAACAAAAGACTCGGAGTGGAATATTTACTTGCTTATGAAACATTTAATTTTGGATGTCATAAGTCAACGACCCCATATTTTATGATCTTTTGTATCTTAAAGCTTTAAAACTAAAAAATTTATTAAATTTAAATCAAATATAAAAGACAACGACAGAAATTTCTCACACTTTTCTTTTGTTTGTTTACAAACAATTTTCGAAAATTGTCAATTTTAAAAGTTTGCAGTTTTTATAGTTATTTAAAGCGATTTGTTGTTGTTAAATGATTCCGTTAGCTTTGATTATAGTTATTAAGTACTTTTTAAATTTTTATTTAGTTGATGAGTATTAAATTAAGCCAAAATATAGAAATTTCAAAATGTAAACAAATGATTTTCGAAAACAAATGATTTTCGAAAAAAAATAAATAATTTTCGAAAACAAACTTTTCTCGTGTTCGAAAATAAAAAAGCGTTGTCCTGTATTGGATTTAAATTTGAAAAAATCTCACTGAATTTAATTTTCAATTTATCTATCAACAAAGTTCATAGCAGTTCTTGCTAATTTTATTATCAACATGAGATTTTAAATTCTCATTAGAACAGAGCCATCCGCAAACTACAAACGCGATAAACATAATTTTTTCTATAATTTTTAATTTCATAAAAGGCCATTAATTAGCGCTTTTGTTAACATCATGCACAAGCATAAACTTTTTTTAATTGCTCATCCACTCCCATTCTCACTTTCATGTACACCTCTCATACATAACACACAGTCTCTGTTCATGATACAAACATAATCGTAATTTAAAAAAATTACTGGGAAATTATTAATCCACAAATTACTGACATTTAGCTAATTACCACAAATATTAATGGAATTAATTTTTATTTTTATCACAGCTGGACTTTACAATAATGCCACACAACCAGAACAGATACTGAATGTTGCACCAGACTCTGGATACATTGCGATTGTAACAATTCTCATCGCTACGTTGCTGTTGCTCGTCTTAACAGTCGTAAGTCATTTGTGTCTTATTATGTACTTAGCCATGTTCTTATTGTCTTGATAAGAAGTCATTCGGAAATTACGTTGTGGTTGGAATAGTCATTTTTAACCACTCAGCTATAAGTAATAGCCGAATCAGAGGAAAAATAACTCAGGGGACAATTTTGTGTCCACTTTTTCTGTTTCATCCTCAAATTTGTATGAAAATGAATAAATCGAATAAATTTATGGATCGACTTGTCAGTTTTTATACAAATTTGCGTACAAAACTGAAAAAATGAACAAGAATTCGGTATATCTCTACCTCTGTACTATCCCTACCCTACACAAGGGGTACCGCAAAGGTATCCCACCAGAAGTACCCTAGGGTATACCACTAGCCCTACCCATACCCCTACCCCTATAGAAATCTAC
Organism: Chironomus tentans; assembly: GCA_963573255.1. NCBI lineage: Eukaryota > Metazoa > Arthropoda > Insecta > Diptera > Chironomidae > Chironomus > Chironomus tentans. The sequence goes on from OY754303.1 coordinate 14,998,615, forward strand.
CCCTGACACGAACCCATACCATACTAAGATTATTTGAGGGAAAATGAAAAGTTATTGGAAGCATTAATTTATGGAAGATTGGAGACTGTGTCAAGCCACCCTTGAATGTCTTATTCCTTCTCGCATCTACTTTATATTCCTTATTATTCACAACCTCTAATTTAAAAAATTAGCTAGAACTCATTCAGGGATTATATCTGAAATTACATCCATTTCACCTTAAGAATGCGCTATAAATAAAATCTTCCGTAGCTTAAGCTTTGAAATAACATTTCCTCCCTCATTCTTTCTTGCTGCTATCATCACCAGCAGTGCTGTGCAAACAGTGAGCTGTGTTATTTGAAAGAACCAAAAAAAATGAGCATTGAGCGTGATAAAAATGTAAAAATCATGTTCCATTAATTTTCATTATAATTTTTCTCTTTTTTCCTTCATCTCAAGCTGGCTGTGTTTGTCTACCGACATTATGTTCACAAAAATCTAACGTCCATAAACTTTGATAATCCCGTATATCGTAAAACAACAGAGGATCAAGTGCGTTTGAAGAAATCGCTTTCGCCGATAATATATCCAAGTACAGTAGGAGAGGAACTGCGCGCCTTAGCGCAAGATTGTCCAATATAAATAAAGAATATAGTATAGCAAAGAATAAAAGTAAATGAAGTGAATCAGATGGATAATGTATTTTAGCGATAATATTTTTCAAAAAAAAAGACGAAGACGACAGGAATGGAATGAAGAAAGTATGACAGCTCTTGTGACCATCATCACTTTTAATGGGGCATCATCATCGATGTTTCTCCACCCAAGAAAAAAAATCCATTCTTTGTAAAGCAAACAACAACAACAAAAATTTTCTTATTTTTCATTTAAATCTTCGTAAAAAAAGAAATGATGATGAACATTTTTGTAGTGATATCAGGAACATTTAATTTCCCCCCTCCCTAGTAGGCTAAGGATATAAATAATTTAATAAGATAAAATTAAAGATAAAAAAAAATCAACATTAAAGAAGAAAATTTCGGATGAATTTAAATCGTCACTAACTCGAGAAGAAAAAAATCTCATTCATCAAGCGTTTAACGTAATGAAAATGTGCGAGAGATTCTTATGGTTTTTAAGCTAAGGCAATTGTGCTATGTAAGTATCACTTAAAATATGGAACAGATAAAAGCTAACCAAACATCGTTCAAAATAAGAAGAGGTTCTTCACTGTTCCTTCTTCTGCTATAAATATTGTCTCTCTTTCCTTTTTATTTTGCGTATCAGTATTTAATCCTTGGTATTTTATAATGATTAATTTACTGAGCATGAAGCAAATTGTGAAAGCTTCTCAAAATGTATTTTAATGCCTCGCTTGCTAAGCGTGGGTACAACGATATTTATTAGCATTCTGTTATTAATTATTAAAAGACAGGCTATGGACATTTCATTTAACAAAGCAGAACTATCCACCCCCCCCCCCCTCACTTGACAAAAAAGAATATTCAGATTTTTTTTAATGAAATGTATGTAATCCTGGGATTGAAAACCCTAGCAACTTCACTAGACTATTGCATTTTGTACTTTAAGACTCTGTTTTGTACTTTCTCTGGCTTTAGATATATTTTAAATATTATTTTAAATTAAAAACTATTTTTTAGTAATTTCTTTTGGGGCCATTCATAAATGACGTTTAAACAAACGGGGTTTTAGATACCTTTGTCACAAAATTCTCATATAAATTATTTTCTTTTGTATGCTACACAGTGACAGACGAACCTCCCCCTAAAATTTGGACTTCATTTTTAAACGATCCCTTTGATCCCTAGACGATCGAGAGCTCTAGTACACCCCTACATGAAGGATAATCTAGGGTTTTTGCCTCTAAACATAACTCACATTTTTAGTTTAATCTTTAAAGTCCTAAATTGGGGTTTCGTACAACTATGCAATGGTTAACTACCCCCAAAAAATCATTTACCCTATAATTAATTGGCCATTCTTCATTTGGTTTAGGGGTTGTTCACTTATTACGTTCGCTTTTTAGGGGGGATGGGGGGTCTGAGATTTTGTAACAGGCCAAACAAAGAAAAAAATTTTTCTTGGAAAATTTGTAACAAGGGGTAGGGGGGTCTAAAATTTCGTTTTTTTGCGTAACGTAATAAGTGAACGACCCCTTATAAAAATTTTACATTCTTGTTATATTTTTATAAAACTTTTTCAAAATAAAATAACTTTTTAAAAAACTTTAATTTTTCGTTTCATAGACCTTTTCAAAAATTAAACTATTTAAAAAATTCTGATAAAGTTGATTTAAAAAAATTTACTTTTTTGCAAATAAATTTAACTTTTTAATAATATTTTAACTTTTTTAGAAAAAACAAATTCCAATTTAAAAAAAAATATTATAAATATTATTTTCAATTCTTATATTTATTAACGTTATTAATGGCAATAAATGTTTAAAATCCTTAGTTTAATTTTGAACTAAATTATACCACAAGACCTTAATGTCCATAATTAAAAAGCAGTCACTTATTAAAATTTTAATTAATCCTTTGAAATACCCAAAGCCTGATCTTTATAAAAATTCATTTATTTCAAAAATAACTAAAGTATCTTTTTCCTTTTTTTCTCATTTCCATGCTGCCTCTCAATGCCACGATCTCGAATTTATCATCAACTGGATCAACAATAGAATGATGAAAAAACAACGAAATTTTCATCCTTAAAAAAACTCTTATAAAATATAAAAATGGAAGAAGTAAAAAAAATTTGTAAATATTTGATTGAGCACCCTTTCAAATTCTCTAGAAATATAGAACTCTCAATCCTTCTTTCTATGTCTCTTTTTCTCGTTCAAATCATTCAGTTCATTTCTGTTTTTGTTAATTTCCCTCCCAAAAAAAAAGAATTCATCTCCACAAATTTGCATTTTCATTTTCACCACATTTATTAGAGCAAGGAAATTCATTAATTAAAATCTTTCCTACCGCGAGCAGCTTGCGGAGCTGTTTGTATTGTGAAATTTTTTAGATTATAAATAATATTGAATAAAAAAAAATTTTGAAGGAGATGGAAGAAGGAAAGATGATGAAAAAGAAATCAGTAAAAAGCGTCCAAAGTTGCTGTTACTTAAGAATTAGAAAATGGAAAATTGTAATTTGAAGGAAATGATATTTTGAGATTCAAATGGGAAGTCATGATGAGGATCATGAGCAGCACAGGGATGAAGAGGCTGTAATTGAGTATCAATTTTTTTAAACAAACCTAAAAATTAAATTTTAATGTTTTGACAGTCAAATGACAATTGAATCATTCCAATCCTATGCTGCTCGGTTCCTCATGTATCACATTGCATCGTATACGACCAAAGATTGTGAATCACAGCAACAACTTTCTATAAATTAATGTAAAATAAATTTTACTAACATTAATGAAAAAATAAAAAAAAAAAAAAGTTTGAAACAATTTTTCTCTTCTCAAATACAGCAACTTACAGCGTGGAAATATAAAATAATAAAAATAGTGAAAAACGTAAATTTAATTTGAAAATTTATTTCTATGATTGTATATATTGAAAGACTGAATCATTAATTTTCAAAAAATAATAATAATAAAATGTTATATTTGTTTAACATAAAATAATGAAGTTTTATTATTTTAAGGGGTTGAATAATGAATTTTTGAGCAAATTGCTGAGCATTTTAATTAATAAAAATTATTTTTCAGAATGGAAAACAGGGGCTGGTTTCTAGAGCTACTCGGGGTACACCACTTTCCCAATCCTGGGTAGGTAGAGTATATCTTATGGTTCCGTTGTATTTGGGTACCCAGGGTACCCAGCCTTTAGCAAAGCCATTATTGTATTCTATCTATCTTGGGTACCCAGGATAGTTTGGGTATACCCTGGGTAGCAGCCATAGACATCAAACCTAGGAACGTAACAAGGGTGCATGGCGCCTCGGAAAAATTGTTGAAAATACTCTTTCCATCTTTTTGGTTGGTCCTCTTTCCTCATCCTTTTTACGCCCTTTTAGTATTGAAAAATATCTAACTTTCCATTCTAATGCATCTAAAATATCAAAATAATTAATTTCCAACAAATATTTATTAAAATTCAAAATAATTTTACAGAAAAAATGTTCAAAGTTCTCGAATTTCAATTAATAACAAAATTTAATAGTAAAATTGAATATAAAATGTTTATGCCAAGCTTGTAGCTCAGAGTATGTCATTAATAATTTCATTACGACCTATTAAAATTCCCATAGACTTAATTCATCATTTATTAATCATTCACTTAAGTTGCTTTGAATATTTTCTGAGAAACGAGAAAGATTTAGATATGGATATACTTTCAGGGGCGTAGTAAGAAGGGGGAATTTTTAGGATTTTTTCTTAAAAATCCTAGGGACCATTCATAAATGACGCCATGTAAAAAACGAGTTTTTTAGACCCCCTCCCTCTTGTCACAAAATTTACATACAAAAAATTTGTATTAAGGTGTCCCACAGCACCAGATCCCCCACTCACCCTGAAAATTGGACGTAATTTATGAACGGTCCCTAGCAAATTGAAGAAAATTTTCCGACAATTGGGATTTGTCCCCCTGGCTACGCGCCTGTTCTTATTCCATATGGAATTCACAGACTTAATACTTCTTGACATTCTATTTTGACAAACGAAACTAATCAAGTCTTAATTGGGAATTTTGAGCTCATTATTTATTAATGGATGATGGAAGGATTTCGAAAGCTTATAGCTGCTGTACAACCAATAAAATGAAGATTTAAGTAACAAAAAAGAATGCCAGAAGGTCAAACATAGCCGGTTATCTCCATAATAACACACCTGAACACATGTTATTGCGCATCATCATCCTTCAGAATTTCATTTCCATTTATTTTACATCCGAATGAGCTCATGTTTTAATGAAGAGCTTTAATAAATCTTTAATTAGTTTTAATCAACTAGAAGGAAATTTTTTTTGTCCGTTTCATAAAAAACAGCAAAATAACGACAACCAACAATATCAAGCTCCAAAACGTGTATTACTTAATTATTTATGAAGCAAAAAGTTTCATAATCAGAAACATCTACTACAGTCTGCATCACACCATTGTCAAGGTACTCTTGTAAATTTTGCAATAATTAAAGACAATTCAGATCCCGTAATTATAATTCAAGCCACTAATCCTCATTTAATTATACGTAGTAAGTGTGTTTTACCTTTTGGTGAAATTTCGTGCAAGTCTGCTAATTAACAGACATGAAGAAAAGCTCATTCAGATGTTTATGAATGTAAATGAATATTTTTGTTACATGACGAAATGATGAAAAACAGAAAACACAAGAAAAAATCATCTGTCATTGACAGCAAAAAAAACCCAAGAGAAAAATAATTCGAGAAATGGAACAAAGATTATATTTTATGTAAAAAAATAGAAAATGAGATAGCATCCTATCAGAACAACTTATAAGCTTTCAATTTGCTTCAAAAGATTTTGAATGAGTTTAATTCTGATTTAATACGAAATAAATTTTTGTACGGTAATTATGATGAAAATACTAGCCTACCCCATCGGAACAGTTTTTTCAAGGTGACTGGGTTGTATCCACTTGGAGATCGAATGGTGAACATCTTACTTACGGCTGTCATGAAAAAAGTGTGCAAGTCATGTCAGAAGATAGTCAAAATTTTATTATTCCTTTGAATTCACTTTAAGAAAATCAATTGCTGTCCCAATTTCCGCAGCATGCTTCCGAAAAATGTAAAATGACTTGCTTCTTTACTCTAGTAATGACAGTTGATTGTAATTACACCCCTTTTAATTTTCTAGGTCTACTAGAGAACGTCATTATCATAATTATCATTATCCTTAGAGCAACTTTAAGAATCAGGGGGACAACTGCTTGGTGAAAAATTTTCAGACCGGTCTAGGAGTCACTTTTTGCTTCTGATACTTTTTGCAAGGAAATAAGTGTTAATTTGGAATTATAGCATAAAAAAGAGTGAAAATTATTTTTTTCCATCAATTAGTTTTCCCCCTGTCACGAATCTAATCCATATTTGGCATAATTTTCACCTTAAAAAACTTAAATTGGATCTAGTCGACCGTTTGAATTTAAGCATCAAAAGATAATTTTCCTCAAAATTACCGCTAAACTTTAAAGCCAGAAAAGAACAATGAGGAAGAAGACGAAGAAAGCTTGGTTGAATTAAAATTTTAATTAACATAAAGATAAAACAAAAAAAAGGAATATTCACAGTCATTGCATAATTACACAAAGGGAAAATGATAAGCATAAACCGCGAAGAAAATTTTCAATGTAAAATGTTTAGTAATTATGTTTATTTTCCACCTCCTTTTTGCCATTCTCCTCTGTTTCCTCTCTTATCACATCACAGCCATCTCTCACATCTTACAGAATGTGGAGCATAAGAGGCAAAATTTACATTTTCATGTGTCATAATTAAAGCAAACATACCGGAAAAAAAACTTTTCTTTTTGAGCCTTACTCGAGGCTTGAGCTGGGATGAAGGTAAGGTTTATATCATTTTGTATTATCATCATCATACGTACGCAACATTTGCTATGACATTCATCGTATTCGTGAGATGTATAGATGATCTGTGGGTGTTTCGTGAAATTTTTGACAGTTTTTGGAGGTTTTTTCTGAGTTTTCAATGAGGTTTAGTGGATATTTTTTAGCATAACTGCTGATAAGGAATTTCCAATCGTATTTTTCAATATCGATGGTATTCAATACTTGTTGTCACAACTGGGTTGTAGCCAGAAATTTTTCGAAAAAATCCTGATTTCTTCTAATTCAAACTTCAATCTTAAATGATGATTCAGACCCTCATACTGGCTCCGCTCCTGTGTATTCAGGATTCCTGTATGTCTATGCTTACTAAAGTGTTTCTTAATATATCATGACTTGGGGTCCGTTATCTTAAACCTTAAACCTTAATTTTAGGTAAAATAGGAACACGACGTGAAGCCAGGAGTCGGCTTCTAGAGCTACCCCAGATATTCTATCCTCCTCTCCCCCGAGTAAATATGGTATACCCTAAGGTACTCTACCTACCCTACCCTAGAAACCGACTTTAGATTTCACTGAATTCAGTGACATTAAATCAAGTCGTGACGACACCACCTATAGGTTTATATGATTATTACAACGACTATCCATACGTTGAGCAATAATAAGTGCATATTATAAGTGACAATAACACATGAGAGCTACGACACAATATAGTATACTAGTTTCACACAATCGAATAAGTGTGCACTGCACTACAAAACTTGAAAACCAAAGGCATTGGCAAAAGAAAACTGGTCTGGATTGGTCACACGTTAGGGGAAGAACATGCAGATGTGTTCTGGAATCCGTCAGGCAGGTGGAATTCTGGTAGATCTAGTGCTTCTTCATTACTTCATGACCTACACTTTACGGTGGAGTAAAAGGACATAATCAATACCCATAAAACTATTTGATCAGATCCATATACATAATTTAATTCCAATTCATAAATTTCCTAAGATTCCTACAAAACAAGCTCCATAACTCTATAAAACCACCCAAAAAGAGCACGTAGGAAGTAAGTGTGAAACACACAAAATTCTTTCCTTTACTTTGTTTCATTAGCATTAATACACTTATAATTTCACAATTATAATTCTTACTCTTTATGCTACCGGCATCTTATATAGATGAGAAGATGAATTTTATCCCTCGAGCTGAATCACGTACGTAGATATTTGCAATATATGTTTGGATGTGATCTTACTGTATATTATGCAGAAGCATAGCACCTTCAAAAATAATCCTTATGAGAAAGTAAATTTTGACTTTAAAATGAGAAAATGAAGTATTGTAAAGTTATGGTAGCGAAATGTTCATGTCTGTGAGATTTGAGTGGAGTTGGTGAGATTTTTAGGTGAGTTGATGGACCTGAATATTATGTTACCATCACCAATCAATGCTAGACACAAGTCAACATGTTCTTCAAACCATCTCCATCGGAAACGAAGCTTACAACATTTTTTAGGGATACAAATAGAAACGACGTTTTATGATTGGTTTGGTGTCAAATTTCTTGTAAAGGAGAAGTGAAATCTGGGATATCGAGTCATATGTAGGCGAATCTGCCAGTGCGACAGTAAAATCTGTGTGGTTTAGTTGTTAGGCACTAGAAGCCGATCTTTCAACCATTACTAATAGAATATTGTCGATATGACAAGGATTCGCAAGACAGATTTGACTCTTTTTTTAATACACTTCTGCTAACCACACCTACGTCTGTAAAACATTTACAAATAAATTCCTAAATCTACTAAAAAAATCTCTATTTATAAAATTAGGGCAACAAAATATCAGAATTGGCAAAATATTTTCAAAACATCCGAAAACTTGAGTGAACTTCCAAGAAGTACCACAACGTCGTCTTGCCTTTCATCTTGCTTTCACCTTTTCTCCCTTTCCATTTACAAATTCATGAAGAATTAATGAAATGGAACAACATAAACCCTTGAAATGTAAATTAAGTTCAAAAATGAGGAAAAAGAAGAGATTTTTTTTCCTGTTTTACCATCTCGACTCATTCATCTCCTTCCGCACTTTTTTTAGGTCACAAAAATCTCACAAGATTTAAAACAAAAAACCTTTTATTGTCGTAGAGTGCGATTGTTTCTTTTTGTTTCGGATATTTCGATACCCACATCACTCACGATAATTGACATTTCAACTTTTCATAAATTTTCATACAAATATTTCTGTGTTTGAGTCCATTAGAGTAAAATTGGCAGGTTTGGTTCTATTTTTGGGAAGTTTTCTGTGTCGTCAACAGAAGTTTGTCAAAAAGGTGGATTCATAGTTATGGATTTGGGGTTCGAATCTTTCCCATCTTGAACATGTTCCTACTTTTGATCAAAATTTGTAGAATGTGGTTTAAGTGATTGGAAATTTTGATTTTTAGTGCATTTTCCAAGAGGGAAAGGAGAATGGAGGCTAGAGGGGAGAAAATGGGGTAAACGGAAGTGTAATTTTTTTAAAACAATTATTTTACAAATACGTTTTAACTGTTATTTTTCAAATATTATCTGACTATTATTTTTCAAATATTTTCTGACCGTTATTTTTTAAATAATTTTTGACAGTTATTCATTTAAAAAATTGGTGTATTATATAATTCTTTTTGAATTCTTTGCGTCAGTTTTTTGTGCCCAAAAGTTAAAGAAAATGCACTTCCGTCACGCAGCCCGTAGGCGTATCACTTGTTATATTTCGTCAGAAAAAAATCGTCAGAAATAAAAACATTCCTCTTGAAATTTTGATCGGTCCTATGACCCACAATGCTGCCCACAATTTGCATTGATACTCCTTTAATCCGATAAAAGCCTTTCTTATGAAAAATCAAAGCTCATATTCTATTTCAAAAAAATTCTGACGAAATCCTCTCCAATCCCTTTCTAAATATTTCATGCTTACATCTTGTTATGTTAAGTTGAAAAAGCTCTTCAGAATTTTAGAACAGAAAAAGGATTATACAATGTTTACGGATGGGATGAAATGAGATGTACATACGTACATACATCTTCAAGTGTGAACAAAAGAAATAAAGAAGAATGGATATACGTCAGTCATTAATAATTCAAATGTCTTGCTTGTTGAAAACAATCGCTTCAAATTAAGACTTTTGTAATTTTCTTTTGAGATATGGAAGTTGGGTGAATGTTTAAGAGGATTGGGTGGATATAACGGCGCTTGTTTAGTCTGGGAAACAGATCAGTTGTAAGAGGATGACAAGAGATGCCTGGAGGCTCAAAATTGAAGAACCGATTATACTATTGACAAATATAGCTTAAAATTTAGACTTTATTGTTTATAATTCTGCTCATTCACATTTTTGATCAATACACTGTGGGAAATCTCATTTTTTGCTGACAGACAACGGTCATGGCCACGTCGCTGTCACATATTGCCATTACTACGGCAACATATTAGTATCCTGGCGACTACGTTGTGTCTCTTCGAGAGAATAGCGAATAATATGAAGATATATCCTCAAAAGACCAAAATGGTCACTCTCCCATTCATCAACTTGAATTTTGTGGTACTCAGACAGATACAGCATAAAATTCCAATAGTTCCGGTTCAATTTGAGTCACTAATATCCTCAAATCCTATCAGGATATTCAACAAGATTACAAAACGAATATTTGATCAATTCTTCAAACTTATCTGTCTCATTAAACCCGTAACAAAAAAGGAAAAGCTCAAAGCTCTTATTTTCATCCTCTTACAAACCATATTGTCAACAACACCCCGTCCTCATCTCATAAAAACTGCGTCACTCGATCGAAACTTTTCTTGTTCCATTTCTTTTTCGCTCTTATATTTTTTTCTTTTTGTCACCAATTGTGACGAAAGAAAACTGTCGAAAAGTTTTATTCTCTCTTCTTCCTTCTATGCCTTTCTGTCGCATTCATTCCACTTTCATCTCCCTTGATATTTCAATTTCAAAACTTCCATGACGCTAATTAAATAAAATTGTTTAATATTTAATTCGTTATTATTGTCTTCAACTTTGTCATTCCATTTTTTTCTCTGTCTTCGTCTCTTTCCTGTCTTGCCACGGTTGATGCTGTGCTGAGAACAATAAGTAATTAAGTAAAGAAACTAAATGACTTGGACATATTCATGGGATAATAAAGTCTAGTTGATTTAGCGTTGCAATAAATTTTACTTGATTTTATTGGATACGACAAGTTATAGCTTTAGTGAAGATTAAGGTGAAGATATAATTTTATTACGGTAGACTGGGGGGTTGAAATTGTGAATTTGGTTGAAATTTCAAGTAAATGGAAGTATATGGCAGGAGTCAAGATACTGTGACACACCTTGCGACTAAAACCATGTTAGGAGTCGTTTGGACATTACTTAATGCTAAAAATTGACATTTTTGATCCCATTTTTGAGAGAAAATACACTATCCCTAAGGGTATAGCCAGAGTGGCCAGCTTTAGGGTATACAGATCAAGTGGTCCCTGGATGTTCTAATGTGGAAGGTTGGAATGCTTAATACTTTTTTTTTAAAAAGTTCTGTTAAGCAGGAAAATTATAAACTTTAAAGTTACCTGCAACAAAGTTGTCGACCAAAAACTTCACATCCAATTTTAAAAAACTAAATTTCTTTAGAAAATAGAATTTTTGAACAAAAAAATTCACCACGTGCACGCTATTGAGTTTCAACAAAGAATACTTTTTTTACTCTTTTAATTTGTTGCTGTACTAATTAAATACAATAAAAAAATTTTTTTTTGCTGCAACATGTGCGGTTCTGAAAACACACAAAAGAAAACGGAAGACATAGTAAGTAATAGATGAAAATAAAAAAAAGTTTTTCTTACTTTTGAATTTTTCCTTAAGTAACATTATCATTACTATTGTTTCGTGGATTAAGAGTAGTACAGTTGGTGATGTCGTAAGTTGGGATTATAAAGATTAAATTGTATGGATGCAATGTGGGATGCTTTAAGTTGAGAGTGAAGGAATTTCCTACTAGGAACTGAAATTGGTGAAAAAGTAATTACTTTTGCTGTTGGTGTGGCAACTGACCAGATGACGTGAGCAAGGTGAGTTGATGGAAGTATTTGACCTACCAGCTCCTCTCTTAATAAAGCACTGCAAATAATATGATGTGTTGAAGTTGCTCAGTGCTGTCGAACAATGGTTTGGAACAAAAACCACCGTCAGGGTACCCCCACGTCCATTTTATATTTTTCTGTTATTAAGTTGACATACTGGTACGTTGTAATACTCGAGGACGTAATCCAAATAGCACACGGGGTAAAAAGGCAAAAAATGTCCCACTAGCCACATTTGTGTGTCATGGTGATAGATTCACATCTTAAGGTTCCAAAGTTTTCACTTTTTTACATCATGTATCTTTAGTTCCTAATTACTCCACTCTTACACATTGATCATAGATTCAAGACTCGACAGGGTCAATACTTGAATCATATATACCTGAAATAAAGCTCACAACTTTCCTTTGTAGGTTGCAGGCATAAATGTCATCAAATAGTAGTTTCAATTCCTTATAACCTCCTACCACCCCAACCCTCCCTTAAATACATCCTTAAAATTGGTATTAAAATAACAATCCCTGTCGAATATAAAGCATGTCAAATAAATCTCATTCATGCTTTATCAAAATAATTTACAACAAATTGCCTGACAAAGCAACAAATTTGTTCTCGAATAATCTGCATAGTTAAAGGAGCAACTGAATAGAAAAAAAATATTTTTCCGAAAACAACCCAAAAACTTACACAAATTTATGAGGACTAAAAATAATTTCCAAGGCAACCATAAGCTACGACTGAGAAATATTTTAACACCCTATATCATGTAGGCGACTTTTCAACAGATTTATTTAGTAAGTTGACGATTATTATGTCATTTTCATGTGTATACGAATGTAGGATGTATTATGTGTAAGTTGATGATGCTTATGCTTTATAAATATCTATAAGAATCCATCTTCAATGTTTTTCACATTTAAGCAAAAAGGTTAACCCATAATTGCGAAAAGAAGAAGAATTCTAATCAGTTTAAATGACAGCTGATGTCTTACAGCTTACGTATCCACAGAAATTCATCATTTTTCATAATCAAGCACATCTTTCTTCTTTAATCTAGTGCGAATAATCCACTAATAAAGCTATCATGCCCAGCTCTGTAGAACGTAAATCCTTCAGAGGAAAAAGTTTCAGCTGTGAACGGAAATTAGTTAAGAACTGAAAAATCTTTAAAACAAATAAAATTACTTCTTACTTCTTCATTTTATTCCTCGCTGCTGCTTCTTCAGATATAAAAGTTTTTCTAGCATTTTTTTTTCTTTTTCTTTCCATGGTTGCCTATGAATTGTCACAGGTGCTGATAAGAACATCAAAATTTCATTTCTCGCTTTGACATTAATTATGACTCTGCTTTCTTTACATTTACATCCTCTCGCTGATTCAATTTCCTGTTAAAGTTCCTACTGGGAACTGACGCTGTGATTATTTGCTCAAGGATACGCCATAAAGTTATAAGGTGAGTTTGATGACATAAATTTGATAAGAGTCAAAAGTTTATTGCTTCTTGAAAATTATGGGGAATGATTGTTCAATGAATGTATCTGATTATGGTCAAATGTGGTCCTTAATTTATGAGATAGTCCAAACAAAAGAAAAATTTTTTTAATGAAAATTTTGAATCAATGAGGGGATTCAAAAAATCATTTTATGGGTGACGTAATTTACGAACGGTTCACAAATCTTGACTCATTAAAAACGCTTTCTACGTTCACAAAAAGTACAAGAAAAAATTATTTCCTTTCATTAGACTGAAAATCACTTCACTAAATTCAAATTCTAGAAAACCGTTAAAATTCAAATTCTAAAAAACCGTTAAAATTCAAATATTTTCTAGTCGTTAAAATTCAAATATTTTCTAGCCGTTAAAATTAAATTCTTTAATTTCTATTGCGATCAGTTCACGACAGTCTTAATTTCTGGACTCATGGTAATTTTTGTGCTACAGGTAAAGTTGAGGCTCTCGAAATCTCTAATATTAAGCCAAACCCAAATTCAGTAGTTTTTTCCTCAAATAGAACAACATTGTATTTAATGAACTCTAAAGTCGTGCCTTTGGTTGTCATTAAATCTGAAACTAAGGAACCACATAAAGTAAACCAAAACTCATTCGTGAATGCACATCGACCATTTGACCTCAAAGTTAATATAACTGCTCTACATCAGTCGACTGAAAGTTAGGTAAACTTGAGAAATTCATTAAATAAATATATGTTTGCGGTTGTGGATATTCATTCATAAATCCATTAATATGATATAATCTGAGCTTTAAATCTTCAATAATTCTAAATACCAAATTGCTATAATCATCAACATACAGTTAAGTTTTCATTCTGATTCTCGAGCCCTTTAAATCATCCATGTACCCACTCATTCTTCCACTTGCTCTCATAAAATCCTCATCTGGTTTATATTATATACTCGAAAATGTCAAAACCACTTTGATTAGAGATTTTTTGGATGTGAGTTTATTACATTTTCCTGCCTTTCGGCAATCTAATGTTAAATTCACATGATATTTATGTCTGTGAAGTTCACGAGCGTTGTGATAAATCAGCACAAAGTTGTGACATGAAAATTAGTGGGATTGAGAGATAAAGTGCTGGCAAGACAAATTTATAAGCAAACTAGTTAATTTATTGGCGTCAAGTTTATTAATTTGCATGACAATCTCGTGAGCTGTAATTAATCATTTTGATTTTTTAAATAGCTTGATTGAAAAAAGTTGTGCGTTGTTGCTACTTTTATGTCAGTTTGACGGATTTTAAAAAAATAATTCAACAAACCCCCTCCTCCCCACCACCTCTGGAAAATGTGGCACAAAAAGTTATTTAAAATTGCTAGGGTTTTTCAACTGGTTTTTCCCCCCCCATTCACCAAAAATTCCAATTTTCGGTTTGGCTATGCTGCTGTTTCCGTTGAATTGACTTTAATTGATGAGGAATCCCATATTTTTCTGGATTTTGTAACTAAATTACTTTTAAATTTATGGAATTAGGGGTCATTCACTTATGACGTCCATGATTTAGGAAGGAAATTTTTTTGAATTAAAACTTTGTGACAAGGGGGGGAAGGGGTCTAAAAATCCCATTTTTTGATGGACGTCATAAGCGAATGACCCCTTAAAAGATATAATAATAAGTCTATGATTCAGCTAGGGGTTACATCCAGGGGAGTGATTTTGGAGTCTAACAGCCCATCTTGATGAAAATTTTATTCAATTTTTTAAGAGTTTTAAAAAAAATTTAAAACACAGCGCACATACAAAAAAAACCAAAACACACTCTCAAAAAAATTCTGGTTGTACCCCTGGATCTAGCTTAAAAATTTTAAGCCACTGTTAAAATCCAATGATCAATTTCTAGATATATCCGATTATAAAAGTCCAATATAAAATTCCTCGAACTGAGGCATTCCGTTAAAATATGCACCCATATCCAGCACACATCCTCACCTTTTCTCTCTTACACGAGTCAATATGTCAAGCGTGCAACTATGCAGATATTGAATAATTTAGCAATAAAAAAATTTAATTGCATCGCGTCAATCATGCAGCGTTGAAGCACATTTCAAAATATTTTCATGTTTACAGCCAGCCAATAATATTGAAATGAGACGACGAGAAAAAGTCAGCACAGAATAAATTAATTCAATTAGACAAGAGCATTTGGTATTAATAATAATAATGATAATTTTTATGCTGCCGTAAGCAATTAAATTTGCAAGAAATTTCTGTCGAGTGCTCATACATATTGACGTTGCATCTGCCATTTCTGCATAACACTCTCATCCGTCGTGTTATCTATGTGTATGGGAATGAATATTATTAAATTATATCTGACGGTTTATATGACACGATATAAATTTAATTTTCAATATTTTTATGACACTTTTTAAAAAAAAACGGTAAAGCCGAATAATTTGATTAGAGTTGTTCGAGTGAAATTCACCAGCAATTTTTCACTCCTCTCTCTGTGTGCTTCGAATTGCCTTGAGGGCATCAAATAGCGTAGATATTTTTTTTTCTGGAACTAAAACAAAAAAATATATATCACACAAAAAATATGAAAAATTGTTTTCGAATGTAGATTTTTGATTAAAAGTTAAACAAAATTTTTTTTACTATCAGTATGCAGTTTTCTCTATGTTTGGTTTGTTTCATGCTTTTTTGAGTTATCAACAAAAGTTTGATTTTTTTAAGAAAAAATGAAGTGTATTTTTTAATATTTTTTAAGCCGTTTCTCGATAAAATTTTCTTAAATTATTTAGAGGAAATCTTGAATCATTCACTTATTTCGTGAGGCTATTACCTGGTTGTTTGACTTGTTCGAAAATCTTAAAAAATTGGTGTAAAATCAGTGTAAAATTTATTTTGCAGGGCGTATCCAGGGGGTGGAGTGCACCCCCCCCCCCTCGAGATCAAAATTTCATACAAATTTTTAAATATTTTTTTACAAACGATATTGAAGACTAAATATAATCTAAATCACCCCCTTCCCACTTAAAAAATCCTGGCTGTGCCCCTGACAGGCAGTGATTTTCTTCCTAATTAGGACTCAATTTTAAAGGCTCCTCCAGCAGAATCCACATCCCATCAAGGCCTAATAACTCTATTTTCTACATTATAATAACAATCTCGTCAAATAAATGCTTCGACCAGTCAAAGTGGTGCCAATTTAGACATACGCATTTAAATAAAGTTAACTAGTTTATCGATGATGAAAACCAAACATTTTCATAGCTTATTTCACAATTAAAATTGTTAACAGAAATATTTTTATTGGTAACGCAAACAGAACATTTAGAGTATTAAAATAATATTTTTTTCAATCAAATTATTTAAATACTTGTTTGTGTATTTTTGAGCAAAATTTAAAATTCATGTGAAAATTAATAACGAATTATAATGAATATTATTTTAATGTTATTTTAAACGAAAAGTAATTTATTGAAAATTTTTTAAGTTTTTTTTGTTTAAATTTCATTTAGGGGTCATTCATTTATGACGTCCATCAAAAAATGGAATTTTTAGAACCCCTCCCCCCCCCCCTTTGTTACAAAATTTTCATACAAAAAAATTCCTTTTGTATGAAGGTGTCACAAAATCTCAGACCCCCCTCCCCCTTAAATGTTGGACGTCATAAATGGATGACCACTTATGTATATAAAGCTTTAAGTTGTATTATAAATTTACATATAATATATATATTTTTTTGTTGCAAATATTACATAATTATTTCATTACTTAATTAATTAGCATCATTATAGATTTCAAAGAAGTGGTCTTATAAGCGATTTTCAATAAGAATCAGCGAGTGAAAAAGTTTTATTTGCTATTTAATCATCAGTTTGGATCATAATGTGTAAAAAATTCAAAGTTTTACTTCGTATAATATTATAATAATTTTAATTAATTTTTATCAAAAAACTAAGTTGTTTCTGCAAACTTACAAAATAGCAGCTATTAAATAAAATAAAGAAAATTGCGTCAAAAAGTTGATTTCTGCATTAAATGTATTTCTTCATTGAATATTAGCGCCTTAAAAAATCCCCAACAAAAATTCGTAATTAGAGTTTAATTAATTAAAATTATCCAATTCATTTTATCTTAATCACACACAAGAATTTTAATTTTCCATTAAGTAAATTCCAGTTCAATCATTTTTAATCATTTAAAAAAAATTTCCCCATGATTCACTGTGAATCAACGTGATATGTGCAGATTTTGCATGTTCACACATGATATCCACACATAAAAAATGTGTGGCACACATCACACATTTTCATGTGTGACACAAAATAATATGTCACACACCAAATATGTGCACACATCACACATGAAATGTGTACACATATGCAATGTGTGACACATTTCATCTGTGAACATGTGAATTCTGGCACATAATGTAAACATTGGTATATTTTTAAAAAAGGCCATATTCTGGGTTTCCCAACCCTGATTATTACTTAATTACTTAATTAATTAGCATCATTATAGATTTCAAAAAAGTGCTCTTTTAAGCGATTTTTAATAAGACTCAGAGAGTGAAAAAGTTTTATTTGCTATTTAATCATCAGTTTGGATCATAATCTGTAAAAAATTCAAAGTTATACTTCGTATTATATTATTATAATATTAATTAATGACTATCAAAAAACTAAGTTGTTTCTAAATAAATAAAATAAATAAAAATGAGTCAAAAAGTTGAATATGTTGATTTTTTCATTAAATGTATTTTTCCATTGAATATTAATACCTAAAAAAATACCCAACAAAAATTCGTAATTAGAGTTTAATTAATTAAAATTATCCAATTCATTTTATCTTAATCACACACAAGAATTTTAATTTTCCATTAAGTAAATTCCAGTTCAAACTTGTTACACATTCAGTCATCATTTCTTTTATCTGCTGAGCAAAAAAAACATTTATCATCATTCACTCTGTCTCTGTCTCGCTGATAATGAGCGCAATACAGAAATTATAGCGAGAATTTTACACGTAGACAGCGACAGTAAACTGAAATGAAATACATAAATTTTTCTTTACTTCTTATTCTTCTGCGTGTTATCTCGATGGGCCATTATTTTGAGCTTAAGGACTGTACAGACAGTGTAAGGCGAAACATAAAACTGTTAATCTCCTTTTTGTGATAGCTGTTCCATTCATTTTACTTTGAGAATTATAATAATACGATGACACTGCCAGCTTCATTTACATAAAAATACATCATTTGCAATAAACGACAATTTCACCTTCAGCATTAATACATAAAGGATGGGTGCAGGGATATATTTTTGTAGATTTAAAGGTCTGAAAAGCGCATTTTTAAGGGTGGAAAATAATATAAAAATTTTGTTCTAGAATTGAGTTGACATTTGCAATGTCGAGAATATCACTAGCTGAATAGCACAGTTCTAAGGCACACCCTAAGGATGGCGTGAAGACGGATTTCACAAAATCCGACCAGGGGCTTTTTAGGGCTCCTCAGGGTACCCTACTCTTACCTAATCCAGAGTACCCCCACCTAGGGTACCCAAACCTATTGTACCCCAACATATGGTACCCCACCATAGGTTACCCCGTGGCCTGGAAATACTATTTTTTACCATTCCTGCTCCATGTGCCTTTCATACCAAAGGCAGACGACCTTGAAAAAAGGTGAACATCGACTTCAATGAACTTAGAAGTGGGTTTTTTGACATTTGGATCTTGCACAAAGCTTAGACATACAGCAAAGGGGTCTAGCAGCATTTCTACCAACACAAACTGTTCCTCTAACCTTCCACATTTAAAAATGCATCAAAAATGATAAAAAATTTATACTTTACATTTTCATGTGCAATTTGTATTCGTCATTATCATTCCGTTGTTGTAAGAAGCACGATAGCAAAGCTAAAGTTATATAACTTAATTTATTATGTAACTTATTCTGCTCCTCTTGATGTCGGAACTTTCTTTAAAGTTGAGCATCGTTTTATAAAATATTTGAATTATGATTTTTAAGTAAGCAAGAATGATTCTATCTTGTAATGTAAACACGAAAAAAAGGCACGGAATGATATAAGAAGAAATTTTTTCCCTACATTTTACAGTCGTATTTGATGCACAATGGATGTAGACA
This sequence comes from Chironomus tentans, assembly GCA_963573255.1. Taxonomy (NCBI): domain Eukaryota; kingdom Metazoa; phylum Arthropoda; class Insecta; order Diptera; family Chironomidae; genus Chironomus; species Chironomus tentans. The sequence continues at coordinate 15,017,873 of OY754303.1, forward strand.
GAAAAATATCCTTGGGCACTTTATGAACTTTATTTTAAGATGAAATTTCATGAATCATTTGACTCGTGTCTTTGTGACTGAATAAGTAGGAGAATGACTTTCAACTTTTAGTTTGGGGAGTATGGGAATGTAAAAGTTAATGGACACAATTTCATAATGGCTTCTTGATGGTTGGTATATGTAGTTCAGTATTTTTAAAAAGAGGGAATCGAATTTACGTTCTAACAAAAAAGGATGGTGCTTCAATATTTATTTATTTATTTATCATTCTATGTGTGTTCAGATCTTAGGTTCTGTATTCATGTCAGCTCTAATTTATTCAGCATGTTTATAATAATAATGTTTATAAAATGACGCAAATTTTTTTTAAATGTCGCCATACTAATACTGAAGACCAGGAGGTTGCTTCTTATGTGTTTGGGAACTATCTTGAGATTTACTTTCAAAACAAAATTTCTTAAATTAAATTTCTTGAAAAGTAAGTTGTGTAAGATCCTTTTAAAAATAAAAAAATAGTCACCCCTTCAAAAAATGATTACGCCCCTGCTGAAGATTACTATCTGGTTTTTGAAGAAGAAGATGTATCAGATCAAATGTGATAGGTAGATTCATACAGATACTGTTTATAGCTAACTTCCGTTAACTTCAAATTCCAAGTCTTTTCTAATTAGGGTTACCAGACATTTTCAAGAAAAATAAAGGACATCCCACATGTCGACTAGTTTTGTTCGTTTTCTGGACGAACATTATAAATGTCTTGTATTTTTGAAAAATGAAAAAATAGAGTACTGTCCTCTGAAAAACCAAGGAGATGGTCAGCCTATTTGTAGTTCATAATCTAAAATTAAAAAAATAATGAAAAATGCGTTTTAGCCACCAACAACAAATAACTTTCCTACTTGAATTACTTTTTCTCCTTTAACTTTTCTTCTTTGTCAATTGCAATATCTTTGTAATATGAATTTGTTCTTCATGATAATGCAGGAAGCTATTGAAGCACATTAAAGTTTTCTTTTTGCAATTTTTTTTATTGTATCATAAAAAATATGAAAAAGTTTTCCTTATTCTTTTAATTTGATTTTTCGAGATGCTTTAGATTTTCTTTTAAAAAGAGGAAAAAAAGGATGAGAAATTTAATTATAAAACGAATATCATTTTCCCTCTGTATACATGCTTGTTTGGTAATGCTGATTCTATGTTTATTCTTGTTGCTTCACATACACTCATGGAAATTTAATATCCAAGATTCTTGGAATTAGAAAAGAAAAAAACAGATGGAAACAGACGTGAAAATTTGAGGAATGAGAATAGACTTTTGTTGTAATTCTTTCGTGAAAAGCATGTGTGAGCTTCGAGCTTTTGCACGCAAATATTTGCTAATGGAAAATTCAAATTGAATTTATTCAATTCAAATTGACCGAAAATAGAAATTATTTTAATTTTAGTTCTCTAGACTATTGCAGAATCTGTAGATGACTCATAAAATGCAAATTGTTTTAAATATTTAATCAAAATGCTGGAAAAATTTCTTCATCAAAATTGATTTTCGTCTTTGAATGTTCAGTTAGATTTACTTTTGAATGCAATTTCAATAGTCTGATGGAAATAGTTAAATTTTTAATCAATGAAATGTTTATTGGAATGTAAAGATCTATTTCATTCATGTTGCTTTTAATTATTTACTGAATTCTTGTTATGCTTTGAGGTTCCTTGGAATGAATTTTTTTTGGAATGTTTGAAAATAAATTTCTAAATTTCGATTTAGGGCAATTCATAAATGACGTCTAACATGACTGGGATTGGGGGTCTAGTGTTTTGTGATACTTCTGTATAAAATATTTTTTTTGTATGACAATTTGGTGACTAAAATCTCATTTTTTGGGCAACATCATTTATGAACTTTCATAATTTTGAAGAAAATTCAAATCCTATTCCGACTAAAAAGGCAATTTTTTTTTCTAAATTCCGATAAAATTTCCCCTTAAGGATTACAACACAAAGTACTCAATAAAGTTTAATTAAGTTTAGAAACAAATTTGATATTTAAATTAAATATTGCATGCACAGAACTTCATTGGAAATGAAAAGTCATTGAGCTTTGAGGAATAATTGACGAAAGTTCAGTTTGGGGTCGTTCACTTATTACGTAACACAAAACAAATCGAATTTTCCCTTTTTACAAATTTTTCATACAGAAATTTTAGTTTATTACAAAATTTTAGACCCTTAAAATGTGAATGTAATAACTGGACGACCCCTTTCCTCTGTGACTACAAATTGAGGGTGTTATTTACTTCTTGCTGCATGTGGAATATTATTATGGTTTTCAAAGAGTTCAAAAACTTTTGGGTTTGCTCAGCAAAATTATAATTGAAATATTTTAATCTGCAACTGTAATGGATTTTATTGCACATCAATGAATAGAGAAGTTTTGAGAAGTATTGATGAAAAAAGTAAGTTGAGGTTTTTCAGAGGACTGTCCTCTATTTTTTTCATTTTTCAAAAATAAAAAAGATTTGTAATGTTCTAATTCGTCCAGAAAACAAATAAAACTAGTCGACATGGGGGATGTCCTCTATTTTTCTTGAAAATGTCTGGTAACCCTAGATATGAATCATTATGATCCTCTCCACAGTTTAAATTCCACAGAAAAATTAAGATTTAAATTTAACCAGGATCGTAACAAGGATGGAAAAAGTGGGTCATTTACCCAAGAGAATGCAAATTAATTCTGTTTAAATGGGTGCAATTTAATCATTTTTCCCAGAGTGCTATAGATCCTAGCTTCACACCTGAGTTTAAGTGCTGCTCATGGGTGTACCCAGAAACTGTAGGTTTAGGTTTGAGTGGAGTGGTCTGACTAACCCTCATTCGCTTAATTAGCTGTGAAAATATTTAACGCAGCTATGGAGCTTCCAGATCAGAACAGCTAAAGCAAGCTAAACTTTTTTTATTGATAACTTTACGACAATTTTTTTTTTCTTCCTTAAAGTCAAATTAATTTCATTGTAAATTATATACAAAAAGGGTAAAAAATGATCCACAAAAGCTTCTTTAATTAAATCCATTTTCATTCTTCTTATTTACGTCGTTCAACTTGTTGCGTTGGTGAATAATCGCAATTTTTTGGTTCATTTTATATCCTCGCGTGATGAAAATCTTGAAAAAATCTTGAAGGTTAGGGTTACCAGACATTTTCAAGAAAAATAGAGGACATTCCCCATGTCGACTAGTTTTATTCGTTTTTTGGACGAATTAGAACATTACAAATCTTTTCTATTTTTGAAAAATGAAAAAAATAGAGGACTGTCCTCTGAAAAACCATGCAGATGGTCAGCCTATTGAAGGTTCGCCTGTCTCTATGCAACAATGATTTTTGAGTACCTTTCTGATAAAATTAATTAATTCATCACGTAACCATTATGAATGAATTGGAAGGGATTATAAATATTTGTTGTTTTTAAGTTGAACCTTTTAAAGTTATTTTCACAAGAATCCCGAGCTTCACATCATAGCTATAGCAGTCACATGCCTGCCTAAAGAATAATTTTTGCAGATATCATTCGATTTTAAATTATATAAAAAGAAATGCAAACGTAAATGAGGAATATGTATGGAAGTCAATAAGCAGGAAGGAATTGAAATTGAGCCTCATTTTTCACCTTCCATTAAACGTGACGACCATCAAGTCTTAATGGATTTTAATAAATTTTCGAAGCAAAAGAAGAAAATGTTAAAAAAATATTCGTGAATTTCCATTAAAATCTTGTATTACGCGCTCTCTAAGCTGTGAAATGGGATCATAACAAAGAGATGAAAAATCTGATAAATTAAAGCTCAAAATCACCTGCTCGTCTCAGCAGCCAGCATCATGACCTTTTTCTTCTGATTTAACATTCAATTTAACAAACGTGAAGGAAATAATCCATAAAAATTTATTAGATCAAAGTTGAGAGTTGATAATTTAGGACAGGGAATTTGAGAAAATATCGATAGGAATGTCAAGAAGACACAAAAGTTTCCTTTAATTTATAATTGTTTACCAATTTTTTTTGTTGGAATAACTTACAAGGTCGAAAACAAAATCAAATTATTTATTGTGAGTTAATTTTGGGTCTTTTATGTAGAAGAACACGAACATTCTTGTTTATTCCTTTTGTAATTTGTTGCTGAAGCTATTATGATGTTATTTTATTGCTCACTGAAAATAGCTCATACAAATTATTGGAAATTATTTTTAAATAAGCCTTGTTTGCGTAGTCAAGAGGGCGATGTGAGTTCTAGAAAGGAAAAATTTAATTGGGTTGTTTTGCTGTTGGCTATTTTTTTCGATTGTTTATGGAATTTATTGCTTGATACTTGCTAATTCCTTTAACCTTCAACTTTCTTTTATTTTGTTGCTAAGATCAAATTTTACCCCCTCAATTTAATCTTTAAATCATTTGTTTTAGCTAGTGTGGCTAGGTGGAAGGTATAGCTTCGCTTACGAATGATTCATGACTCATAATAACCTAAGAAGTCTGAGTCAGGGGCGTATCCAGAAATTTTTTAAATTTTTTTTGTATTAACGGGAAAATTTAGGGGGGGGGGTTGGCTTTTTTTTCTTGAAAAACCCTAGCAAATTGAAAAAAAAAATTCAAAAAAGAGGGATGGACCCCCAAACCCCTCAAGCTCCTGGTCTGGGTTCACCAGAAAATAGCAATCATATTCACACCAATTTTAATTAAAAATTTTAATTTAAAATTAAGGTTATAAGCAGTAAAACCCTGAATAAAACACAAAAAATTGCAAAAAAATTTATTTCATAATTTTTTTTTGAATTTCAAACTTTTTTAATTTAAAAGTTTTAAAACTAGTTGATTTGATGAAACTTTCCTTTAATCTAGCGAATTGAAAGGGATTGTCTCTAAAGTAAAAGCTGAATCTTACTTATTATCTTGGACATTTGTCTTTAGGAACACATTGTCTTCTGTTATTCCTCAAAAATCCTTTCTTACAGACACAACCTTCTACGCACACCGTTATACAATTTTTTGGAGGACGAGGATTCGTGCATGTTGGTTGACAAAATGCTCCACATTCAGTATATTCACTATTTGGTTCTCTACACTTTATTTCCATGAATATTGAAGATTGACCTGAAATAATATAAGGTGTAAAAGTTGTTTCTATTTAGAAATACAATAATATGAAGGAAAAAAGGTCATAGGTAGCATCCAAAATATTTTTATTCAAACTTTAAAATTTTTTATTTATCAAATGGACGTTAGCATTTAAGGACATTCGCTTGCTAAAATACAATTTTCATTGTCATCCAAAACATATCCCTCAACACAGACACATTTTGGAATGCACATCAAAATACAGAAAAGAGGCTGCTCGCCACATGTAGGCTCGCAAGCGGTTCCACAATCATTCCATTCCATATGAGGTTTTGGACATCTACTAGAACCTGCTTGGGCTGAAATTTTAATAAAATTCTAACTTGAGACTTTATTTTGTCATTAATGTTTCATCAAAAAATATTAGGCCTATGACCAGATAAATTGAAATTTGAGTTTAAAGTTTTAAATTACTTTTAATTAAATTTTTTAATATTTCTTTTACTTACAAAGTCCAATCAAACAAGCAACAAGGAAAATAATAATAATATTTTTCATTTTTTTAAATTTAAACTTTAATCAGCAACTGTGAACTTTCGTGACAAAAAGTCAACTGACTATGAACGATTAAGGAACTTAAATTTATAAGGAATTAAGATGTGCCTTCAACGAAATTTTATTATAGTCATGACATAAAAATTGAAAACGTTTTTCGTGCATTTAAAGTTACTTTTAATAGGAAGTTAAAACTTATTTTGAAGGGCATTAAAATTAATCGAAATTATAAGTTGAAAGTCGTTAGTTGGAAAATTTCCTTCAAAATAAGTTTTTACAATTTTGCTATTAAAATAAAAAGTTTGTTTTGAATTTTGGTTTGATTTCTGTGCTAAAATTCAATAAAACTGTTTTTAAAATAGTTTAAGCTTAATAAAACTAGTTTCAATTATTTTTACTAAATAGCTCATGATAATTAAATGTTAAAACCGAAAATCAAATGTTAATTCATCTTATTAATGAAAAGTTATATCAAAAAACCTAAAAATTCATATATAAAAAAATCGTAAAAATCCAAAATTTTGCAGCTTCATATCTTTTTACTAAGGAGACTAATTCAGAATCGGTCTCCACAGTCTTCTAGTATGTACTTTAATCTACCAGAAACAAACATAAAATATATTATGCACTATGTAGCTATACCTGTATGTATGTTGAAAAATGTATGTTTTTGACTACCTTTGAAGCACGCCACTAAGGCACAGTTCCACTTTTTTGAAATTTTTTTTAAGTTCTGAATAGTCACAAGTAAGACCTTTCTAACGATATCAAACACTATATATGAAACTATAATGTACCCGCAATACAGTTAAAAATGACAAAAATGTATATTTCTCATTTCTAAATGAAAACACATTATTTGCGTAGTCAAGAAGGCGATGTGAGTTGTAACAAGGGAAAATTTAATTGGGTTGTTTTGCTGCTGGCGATTTTTTTCGATTGTTTATGGAATTTATTGCTTGATACTTGCTAATTCCTTTAACCTTCAACTTTCTTTTATTTTGTTGCTAATTTTAATCCCTCAATTTAATCTTTAAATCATTTGTTTTAGCTAGTGTGGCTAGGTGGAAGGTATATCTTCGCTTAAGAACGATTCATGACTCATAATAACCTAAGAAGTCTGAATAAAATACAAAAAATTGCAAAAAAATTTATTTTATTTTATAAGATGAAACTTTCCTATAATCTAGTGAATGGATTGTCTCTAAAGTAAAAGCTGAATCTTACTTATTATCTTGGACATTTGTCTTTAGGAACACATTGTCTTCTGTTATCCCTCAAAAATCCTTTCTTACAGACACAACCTTCAATGCACACCGTTATACAATTTTTTGGGGGACGAGGATTCGTGCATGTTGGTTGTCTCTACACTTTATTTCCATGAATATTGAAGATTGACCTGAAATAATATAAGGTGTAAAAGTTGTTTCTATTTAGAAATACAATAATATGAAGGAAAAAAGGTCATAGGTAGCATCCAAAATATTTTTATTAAAACTTTCATATTTTTTATTTATCAAATGGACGTTAGCATTTAAGGACATTCGCTTGGTAAAATACAATTTTCATTGTTATCTAAAACATATCCCTCAACGCAGACACATTTTGCAATGCACATCAAATTACAGATAAGAGGCTGTTCGCCACATGTAGGTTCGCAAGCGGTTCCACAATCATTCCATTCCATATGAGGTTTTGGACATCTACTAGAACCTGCTTGGGCTGAAATTTTAATAAAATTCTAACTTGAGACTTTATTTTGTCATTAATGTTTCATCAAAAAATATTAGGGCTATGACCAGATAAATTGAAATTTGAGTTTAAAGTTTTAAATTACGTTTAATTAAATTTTTTAACAATTTTTACTTACAAAGTCCAATCAAACAAGCAACAAGAAAAACAATAATAATATTTTTCATTTTTCTCTATTTCAATTATAATTAGCAACTGTGAACTTTCCTGACAAAAAGTCAACTGACTATGAACGATGATGGAACTAAAATTTATAAGGAATTAACAGGTGCCTTCCAAGAAATTTTATTATAGTCATGACATGAAAATTGAAAACGTTTTTCGTGCATTTAAAGTTACTTTTAATAGGAAGTTAAAACTTATTTTGAAGGGCAATAAAATTAACCGAAATTATAAGTTACAATTCGTGATTGCTGAATATTTACTTCAAAATAAGTTTTTACAATTTCGCAATTGAAATAAAAAGTTTTTAAAATTTTCATTTCAAATTCAAAAATTTAATTCAATTTTATTTCGTACTCAATGTAACTTCGTGGCAGTTTTCTAATCTTGAATATATTTTATTTTATAATTAATATTCATTCTTAAATACAATATCTTCTCATAAAAGGAAAGTGACCGTTAAATAACGAAAAAAATTGAATTTTTTTCATAAAATATTTGAATTTGAATTAATATGTTTAATCGCTGTTGATTAAATATACATTTTAGTATCTATTAGGGCATTCTATTGGCAACACACAATCGCCATTATCATTTCGAATATATCCTCTTTTGCATTGGCATCCTTCGACGCAATACGTTAGACATAATCCTGGACGATGTTTTCTACAAGTTTTTTCACAGGGAGATCCACATGTTGTATATTCTGTATTAGGTTCCATGCATGTTGTGTTGTCTATAGCAGAGGGGCATTCACTTTGTAGAATGCAATTTCCATTGCTATCTAAAACGTATCCATCAATGCAGACACACTTTGCAATGCAGACTAGAATGCAAATATATGGTTTTTCGTCACATGAAGGCTCACATGCTGATCCACATTCGCTCCATATCATGTTGGGTTTTGGGCATACAACTTCCTGTGACTGAGCTACAATATTGAATTTAAATTATTTAATTTTTAATGGATATTGATATGTGAGTTGTCAACTTTTAGCGGTAAGTAGAATCTGAACGACCTTGTCGGAAGTTTTTTTAGCGGTGACTGATTATCATGAATTTTTGAATATTAAACTTGTTAAAATGAACCGGAAATATATTTTCCACAACGACAAATATTTTAAACCACAACAAAATCAAACAAAAAAGGCCGCAATGAGTCTGATGAAAAAGTTTAATAGTTTATTGCATCATTTCTACATCTCAGCACATTGATCTGGTCGAATACAAATTCCTTTATCTAACACATATCCATCTTTACAAAAGCATCCCATGACACACACTTCAACACAAACTTGTGGATCAGGATTATCACATGTAGGTGGACAAAGAGATCCACAACCATTGTAGATCATGTTTCTTCCACATGGCTTTTTAGATGATGCTGTCAGATGTAATGGAATTAAAATAAGTTCACATGATGATGATTCAAGATACTTACCGAATCCAGCACAGGCCACAATAAGCAGAATTATTAACAATTTATTCATTATTTTATTTGTTGATCTAAAAAGTTAACCGCCGACAAAAATAAATCTTATGATGAACAAAGTTCTTGATTTAAAGACTGAAATAAAAATATTTCTCACGTTGTACTTGTTATTGCCTCAATATTTTGAGTGATAATGTAAGAGCAAAACATTCTCATCAAGTATTTATATTTTTATCAGTTTATTATGAACAACAACTTGTTTTGGTGTCAACATCTTCATTTTACTCTGAAATTGTTTATAAAAAGTAGGATCAGCAAACTGAAATTAATTTAAACAAAAATTTTGCAGTTGCAGGGGTGTAGCTAGTATGAGGCAGGGGCGTATCCAAAAACCCCCAACATTCCCCCCTGAATACGCCCCAAGTATGAGAAAGAGGCTTGAATTTACTATCAGAAAATTATAAATTAGTACACAAAATAACAACAGTCTAAAATTTTTAAATTTAAAAAATATTGAATCACCCTCGTAGACAGCGACGTTGGCAGAAATTTTTCGAAGAGCAAATTTTCAAAATTTTTGTATGGAAAATTTAATTTATTTTAATTTAATTTATTCAAATTTATTTAAATTTAATTAAATTTATTTAAATTTAGTTTAATTTATTTAAATTTATTTAAATTTAATTTATGCAAATTTATTTAAACTTAACTTATTTAAATTTATTTTAATTTGTTTAAATTTATTTAAATCTATTTAAATTTATTTAAATTAAATTTATTTAAATTTAATTTATTTAAATTTAAAAATTCCTTCCTACGGAGTACCCCACCAACCCTTCTTCTAGGTAGGATATATTAGGTACCCTAGGTAGGGTAGGTGAAATGCCCTAGGATATCATAGTAAGAGGGTATTCTGGGTAGCCCTAGAAACCGAACCCAGAAATCATAAATCATTTTTGAACCTACTTATTTTAGCGAAATATAATAAAGTCGTCACTTGTTTACAATAGTTTCAAGTAAAGTCTCAATCAACCTTCCAAGTAAAAAGGTATAAAACAGGTTGTTCAAAGAAAAAAAAGCAGCTACACAAATGATAAAGAATTCTTTATTTATTTACTTGCAACAGATGCGTCAAATTTATATTATTTTGTTTATTCAGTTTGAATGTCAGTTAAGTAGATTATGATGTCTGATGTTTTAGGGGGCCGTTCATAAATGATGTCCAACATTTAGGAGGTTTGGATTTTTGTGATACTTATAAAAAATTATATAGAGAGGGAGGGGTTCTAAAAATCTAGTTTTTACGTGACGTCATTTATGAACAGCCCCTTATGAATGATCTAGTTTTTTAATTCAGGTTTTTGCTTCATAAAATCCGTAATAAACAATTTAAAACTAATAAACTAGATAAAAAAATCTTTTTAAATATTACATGTCATTATTGACTAATCCAATTGTGTTGTTCATTTATTACATAACACAAAAAACTAATTTTTTTAATCCAATTTTTTGATCTTCTCTTCTAAAACACAAACATAATAAGTGAACAATCCAATTTAAATTATTTAACACTTATCAGATCATAAAATCAACACTAATTTTGTTTGAAGTCCAATCGACTTATTTTGACTTTACCATATTCTTAATATTTCCAATTCTCCTTTGAACAAATCCATATAAACATTTTTCCTTCTCAACGCATCTATATTTGTCATCAAATACATATCCTTCCTTGCACATGCAACCATTTTTACACTCGAAGGTACATTCCCTTGGAAGAACTCCCATGCATCTTGGTGGACATTCACCAAAGCAGTCTGTTTTCACTAAATCTCCTGAACATATTGTTGGAATTAATGAGGCGTGTGCTGTTGATAAGAATTTTTAATTGTTTTTTAATTTTTTAAATTTCGATTATTTAAATTTAGAAAGAATTTCAAATTCTTCTTCTTTAAACTCACTAAATTTGACAATAACTAAAATAGCTAAAACAGTAATCACTGCCTTCATTATAGTACTGATTTAAGTGTGATCGAATTTACAACTAAATTACTTAGTTTAAATTCACAAACTGACCTATTATAAACGATTCAAGGTTTCTAATTTTAAAAAATGTCGAACTAATTAAATTTATTTAAAATCTGAAACTAAATTAATTTAAAAAGCCTTTAAAAGCTTTAAATATTTAAAGCTAGTTTGACATTTTGTTGCTATACAAGGCTGTTTACATGTTATGTTTACTTCATTTCAGTGTGATGACCGTTCAACAATTTAATTAAAAAATCTATGCCCAAATTGAAACTGCTATGAGTAATAGGAAAACTAAACTTTATATACTGAATGATTAAGCTATGTACTGTAAAATTTCAATTTGTGTTTTACTAAGAGGTGGAACAAACACGAGCAGGGGGGTATCCAGACATTTTTATGGAGGAATACGCCCCTGAGCACGAGATTAATAATTTTTATCACACTTGAGTAGATCCTTTGGGGTCACTAAAAACTTACTAGTTCAAAAGTTAGGTCTAATTTAGTATAAGAAATAATTGTAATACTAGTTCAGTTAGTAGTTCAAATCAAATCAAAATTTTTTAAATTTAGAGTTTTATTATCAAATTCTTTACAATAATCTATAATTTAATCAGCTTTAAACTTTAACAATCCTTAGGTGGAACACAGCCTCCTTCTTTGTTAAGCAAAAATCCTAGTTTACAGAAGCAACCGCTTTTACAGATTGTTAAGCACAAATAAGTCTTTTTAGGATCACATGTACGACCACAATTACTTGAACAAGAAGAATATTGCGTGTTCGGTTCGTCATGGCATTCTTTGTCAACAGAAGTTACTTTTAGATAAAACAAAAAAATTTAAAATTGTTAAATTTATATTTATTCAATAAACTTACCAAATTCAACTAATGCAGCAATCAGTAATAAAGTCAGCAACTTATTCATTTTAATTTGACAAGTTTAAGCAGCTTTAATCAAATAACTTTGTTTTTCTTGAATGCAGTTTTTAAAAATTAATTCAATTTTTTCCGTGAATATTAAAATACTATTTTTGAGCATGTCTAATTTCTGTTGATATTGCATAAATTATAAGTTGAAATGGTGAAGTATTTGATTCTTAAGTATTTTGCACCGACCCAGCAATCATTAATACTGAAAATTCAGCTTGCATTATCATTTTACATGTTTCAGACAGTAAAGTAATTGTTCCAGATCCATATTATTGGCAACAACCTTATGTTCTAGCAATCCTCAGGATAAACACAATTTACGCCTGAAAAGTCTAAGGGTATTAAAATACACAGCTCAAAATTTTAAATTTCAAAAGAACGTTGAATTTTTTTACTCATTTTTTTGATATTTTTATCGATTATACAAAGCATTTGGTTAAGCTATTGTTACAAGTGATTAATTACATTAATTTTTTATTGAAATTTCATCTAAAAACGGATAAAAATGTTATTTTTAAGTTTTTTGGTTTTTCAACTATTTAAAAGGGGGGTATTTAAGTTCGAATTGTGTATGGCAGAGAGACAGATAAGTAATTCCTACAAGTTTATTAGGAAATCTTAACGTTCACAATTCTTGAATTACACACATGATTTATGCTCTAGTTAAACTCGTTAGATTCCACTGAAAATAATAATAAATAATAATCAAATAAATCCTTTGAATTTCTAGATACTTCAATTTACTTTTTATTTCGTTTAAAAAATAATAATAATCATAGTTACGAATAATAATAAAATATAATCTCGAATTTTCTCTATTCTAATTGTTAAAATTCAAAAATAATTTCATATCAAAAATATCAATTTTAAATTAACTCCTGTATCGGAATCTGATAGCAATCAGTAACACATTGTCCATCTTCATTAAGGAAATATCCATCTCGACAGAAGCAACCAGCAACACACATTCTTATGCAGGCTCGTGGTTCTGGATATTCACATGTAAGAGGACATGCAGTCCCACAGCTCTTATATATCATGTTCTGAGGACAAACTTCTAGGTATGAATGTGCTGCATTTTTATGGAAATAAATTAAATTTTTTATAAGAAAAAATTTTAATTTCTTTAAATTTTAACACAAAATTCACACTTTAAGTCACAATTGATAATTTTTTATATTCAGCACATATTCACAAAAAGTAATAAAAATACTCACAAAATTCGGCAAATGCCACAATCATCAAAACAACCAACAATTTATTCATTTTAATTCTAAATTTTTTTTCAATTTCTCAAACTGAATAGTTTCGTGATGTAAATTCTTCTAACAATAAGTAAGTAACTTCACGCCTTTATATCTTTGTAATAATTATATTTTTTCTAAGCAAACAAAATTATTGAGCACGTACAGTGTGTATTTAATTCAATAACTGACATCAAATGATAAAAGCAGCAACACCCACGAGGTATTTATAGCTGTATCATTTCATGTTCTCCTGTCAAAAATTATTTTTAAACTGTTTTTCAATAACTTTTATTATCAGTTAGTTAGCGTGAACCATGTAAAAAAATTGAAAGCACAGCTACTGATTAAAAATTTCACCGGCCATTATTACGGTGTGGAAAACATAAATGAAAACAAAGGCGAAAAACATGATATTGTTTACCCAAATTCAATTATTACCTGTAGTGACTCCATTTCAATTTCATTGGTGTATTTTCGGGACAATTGGAATTAATTACAACCAGAATAATGCATTATTTCGACATTATCACTGTAGGTTAAATGTTGTTTGAGTTGAAAACTATTGTGTGTGTGAATGCAAGCTTAACTGTGTTACAATGTGAATAGATAAGCCTTTGGTATAAGACAACGAGATAAAAAACGTTATTTTTTCAGAAATTTGAAATTTCCCGCACTTTTTCTTGTTTTTAGTTTGAATTTTTAAATTTTCAATTTTCAAGCTAATTAATACTAGTTGAATAGAATAAATGTTTCTACTAGACCTTATAGAACCTACTTAATACTCCTTAATCATTCATACAGTTAACAACCTTGAATTTAAGTCAAAATTCTTCATATTAAAATGTAAACAAATCTTTTTCGAATGTAAATTTTCGATTTCGAAAAATATGGGACCAAATTTCGAATAATAAAGAACCATTGTCTTATTCTGGATATTCCTATGGCTATTGAGTGATTTTTAGCCTAGATTATTCAGAATTTGTTGATGGAAAATGATCAATGAAGCATTAGTCCATTAGTATCAACAAATTTCTCCATAAACTCAACAAACTATCCAAAAACTTTATTAAATTCCAATTTCTTGACAATTTCCATCATAGATTGTACATTAAAAGTTCTCCAAAGCATGAACGATAAAACTTCATCTATAAAGAATTTCCAATAACAAAAAAAATCAATTCCTGTTTTTGACATAAAATCTTGCACAACATAACATCAAAAGAGGCATTAAAACTTTTCATTTTACAATATTTACATAAAACCTGACTGTATTTACATAATGAAACTTCTATGCATTCAATAACTTCCATCAACAAACAAATTGAAAAAAAATTCCTCAACTTTATCCTTTCAGGAAAGGAAAATTGACCACAAAAGGAAACTATTGCTGTGTATCCTACAAGAGGAATATTGTGATATAATGTACATCATGCACACTGCAATTTAAAGTTCCTCATCATTCTTGATAAGAAGTTTTTCGATACTATTCAAGGGGTCGACACTTAATGATAACTTCTTTGATAATGATGAATATAAGGTTCAAGAGCATGTTCCCTTGGATAGAATGCGCTAGAGAAAAGGCTTTTTGGTGCTACATGACACAGAACAGCGATGAAAGAATGTCAGCTCAGCATGGGGACATAGAATTTGTACAAACTGGATGGCAAAACCAGTAATATAGCCAGTTAGAAAAGCTCTATGTTCCAACTTAAGCTCCACATAGGAACTTATCTGTTGTCAGCAAGTAAATAAAGTAGGCAAGGTCTGAAAGCATGTACCATATGGAAATAAGTACACCCTACAGTCTGTACAAGGATTAATCTATATAAAATATATATTTATATTCTTTCTTAAAGTATGTATCACATCCTAGTCATATATCATCTTACTGTACAGTCCTTATTTGAAACGTATTACGGCTGAATGAATTTTAATAAGTTCCAGTTGAGAATGTATGATGAATGGATTAAGCCTTTCTCTATTTTCCAACATTCCTCTCTCTCTCTTTTTCTAGCTTTAGTTTAGTGTTGAATAAAATTTCATAGGCAAAATGCACTCAAGTGTAAAGTTGAAATAAGAAAATGTGAAGAGAAGCCCCGATCAGCACACATGCAAAGGTTATCATGATGGCAGCATGTTTAGAATCAAGTAGCAAACCATTTGGTGAGTTTGTTCATTTTTTCCAAGCAACAGGAGCATATTCAGATGCTGCAGATGGTATTGGGGGTCAAAGCCCTTCCTTTTTGCGAATTTAATATCAATTTTCTGGGGTTTTTAGGCAAAAAATCTAAACCTTCCTCAAAAAATTTCTGTGGACCGGGACAGAAGATGAGAAAAATATATAAAAAAATTTATTTCTTTTATGAGAAATGCAGAACAGATAGATAGATAGATAAATCTGACTGTGGATGAATAGAAAAAATGTTTTTAATAGGAACAATTCTTGATTTATTTGAGGCAATAAATTCCTTGACTTGCTTGCCTTTTGTGAAATAGATTTTTGTGCACTCAAGCACAGCTGATGAGAAATTTTTTTCTTGATGATTAAAAAATAAATTCAACAATCTTGAAAGGAATTTTTTGGGGCAGAAAAGTTTAATTATAGTTGATGAGAAGAAGAATTCTTTGATGGCTGAAATTTTTTAAGATTTTTCTTTTCTTACGTTGCTGGAATGTCGATATTGTGAAGTTTCTACAGCAGACGAAAACAATGAAGGCTATGTAGCGATAAAATTCAGGGTTGGAAGTTCCATGATAACAAATTTCCGTATATAGATATTTATGCGTCACACACGCGCCCCCACAAAACATCCACAAGCCGCCAAAAAATTCCTATCACAATATTACAATTTTCTATTCTGTCAATCTTCGTGTGGAATAACAGAAAAATAAGAAATCCATGATTGACATTTTACCAGTCGATATTTATTGTGATATTGATATTTTTCTACAATTTTTCTGAGAATAAAAAGCTCATATACAGTCAAAACAACTTGTCACTCATAAAAAGCTTGAAAACACACACGTTGGCGCTCTGGCAGAGCAATTGCTGAAAGAGCGAAAATATGAACATATTAACATATTTATTGAAGTTTTCTTCTATTCAATAAATGGAGAATAAATAACACCTGTCGTCAAATATTTGATCACTTCTCTTGCTAGTATCTCTTTTATGCTGTTACTACCCATAAGTACACATGCACGTGTGAGAGAGATTTCAATAAATATCACTTCAGATTGTCTTTATTGCTGCATTAAATCAAATCGAAATCGTTTCATGTAAATCCGTCACATTGATTTTAGAGCATAAACATACGATGGAGTAAAAAAATATGAGAAAAAATCCTTTTAGTAAGCAAGAATAATGGGAAAAGTTTCAGAATTTCAAGCAAAAAATATTTAACGGAATTTCTATTTTTGAAATTAACGGAATTTCTATTTTCGAAATTAACGGAATTTCTATTTTGAACTCCACGTGGTCTTCTCACCTCGTAACTTCGAGACTGAATTTTTCTTTACTGATAGCTTTAAATGAAGATTTGTAAATTAATTACTAAACTTCAGGCAGGAGCACGGATTCTACCAAAATTCCAAGTCAACTGAACAAAATCTGGAAGTAGTATTTCAAAATTCTAAATTTTAACCTCAAAAGCAGAGCCAAAATAATTTTTTACATCTAAAGGTTGATCAAAAAATTCCACCTTTAAAAGACCTAAAAACAAAAGCATAAAAAAGCCTCTTTTTAAGCACTTACGTTACATTATTGCCCCGAAAAAAGTGAAAGTTCATAAGAAGACATAACATGAATAAGTAATTTTGATTTGAAGCGTTACTGATTTTACACCATCACAAGTTTTGTAATTCGCTTCAAGACATCTCCGCTTTCGTCCCATTTTAACATCCATCCTTCTTCTGGTAAATGCACATTATTTTTTATTGCAGAGCCATTATTCAATTTTATTGTACTAAGGCATACCCGCAAAGCGTACAAACCATCCGAGAAAAGGCGAATTGTAAGAGAAAAATATGAGACGTCCTCATTCCATCAGCTTGCTTGACATTTTCCGCAAACAATAATATTCAAATAATAAAAGTTACTCGTTGATGAAATCGTAAAAAACCAAAAATAAAGAAGAAGACCTTCGACCCCTCAATGGGAATCGAGTAAACGAGTGAGTAAAACTTCAAATGAAGGAGAAAAGAAGAAATTGAAGATGATGGCAAAGTTCAACAGAGCGTAAATTTCTTTAAAAAATGAAAAATACGAGAAAAAAGCTTTTAATGAGTTCAATGAAATTTATGATTTTTTTTCCTTTCTTTCTTAGTGCTATCTGAGGGGTCATAAAGAATTTTTCAAGTCGCGAACAATTATTTCCAACAGGCTCCTACTCATTCTGGCTATAAAACATCGAGTGGCAAGTTTCTAGTCTCTTCTTACTTACGTCCCATACTGATAATGATAACATTTGCTGCGAATAGCAAAAGAATAAAAAAAAAATTAAAGCTGATAAACGATTTTTTTGTGCGCGCTTGCTGTTAAGGAAGAAATTATATCTTATGACAAAAGAGAGCAGCAAAACTTTTCCAATAAATAATTCAACATTATGGTTATAATGAGGAAAAAATGAGAGTGTGTGAGTTGAATGAATGAGATATGGACGTTCTTTTGGAACATGCCGATTCAAGTATGCTCAATTGGACATAAATTATACTTAGATTCGTGGCTTCTTTTGCCAAATTTAAATTTGTGATCTTTTTGTGTGTCGAAAGCAAAATGCTGTAAATTTCGTGTTTGCATGTAGATGATGTGAATGTATAAAAGGTTTTTTTGATGATTTGCGGACCTAAGCTGGAGATTATGGTCAGGAATGATACATTAATATGGATTAAACTCATTATGACTCAAGAAGATAGCAAGGGTAGATAGATGGTGGTTTATTTACCTTAGAGTTATTAATATTAGCATAAATAGCATTTATTATTGAATATAGCCTGATCAGCTCCTGAAAATTGGAAAACCCTATTCTCACACTCATGAAAAAAAGTTATTAATTTTTATTAAAAATATATGAAGAATTTTATTAAATGTTAGTAAATATACATTTTGCTAACTTTTTGCTAAAATTTAATAAAAGTTATTAAAATTTATTTGGTTTTATAAAATTTCATTCAAATTTCATAAAACCGTTAAAATTTTAATAATTTTCATTCTAAAATTTAATAAAAAGTTAGCAAGATGTATTTTTTACTAACTTTTAGTAAACTTGTTCGAAGATTTTAATAAAAAGTTATTAAAATTTCTTTGGAAAATAAACTATATAATATAATTAATTCACAGTATAAAGCTTTTTTAAGTCAAAACTGAGAAACCTTCTCAAAGTTTGGCAATTTATGTGCTTCATAAATTGTCAATTAATTTGTATAACTTTGTATGAGAATTAAGTAATTAAGTGTAAACAAAGTTTTAGTAACAAATTATTAAAAAAATCATAAGTGCAGTTCACCAAAAATTTTCCTACGCTTTAAATTTCAATTTCCTCGAAAGTATCGATTAATCCAATCATTTTACCCCCAACCACTAATTAAATTTAAACAACTTCATGAACGTTCATGAAAATAATTAAAATTTATTTTGAGACTCAACTTATTCCATTGAACGAGTTTCAACACTTGAATTTAGTTTCATCTCATTTATGCTTCAAAAAACATCAAATGAAATCTTAAAATACTTGCGATGAATAAAGGACTTTATCCTATGAAATATGAGATTTACGATGAAGAATTGTGATGAACAAGAGCTCGAAAAATTCAATGGATCAAAGAATTTTTAAACAAAATTCCTTTTATTAATTAAAAGAAGATTTTATATTTTGCTATACAATTTTTGCTGTTTATTTTCTCTTTTTAAAAAAATACATGCTTTATGGAGCAGCAAAAAAAGTCATATATTATGTATGCTTTAGGATTGAGTTAACGCCTTTTTTCATATGAATAAATAAATCGAGTTTACTAAAAACTTTTGAATGTGGATATTTTTTCTGGATGAATCTGTGACTTTTATTTGTCATTTTGGGTATGAGGTCGGTCAAAAATTTTGTTTAATTAATTTTGGAATTTTCAGTTTCACTTGCTGTTTTAGCCATCTTGGTCACTGATAAGCACGCCATCTGCTCGTTATTTTCAGGAAAAATTTGAAAATTCTGTTCAACGACTCATGGTTGTTATAGTTAATTGGAGTGTCTTTAAACATTAAAAGCTATACAACTTCAATCAAAATCGAATGCGTTCAGGAATAATTTTCATTGAGAGTCCTTTCGAACTATTTTACCTATTTTTAAACTCGCTTTGTTTGCTTTCGTTTTATGATTTTTTTATCGTATCAAAATGACAGCAGGACATTCAGGACTATTATATGTAGAGTATTTACATAAAATATAATATAAAATGGGTATTTTTTGTATTTTCACTTATTCTAGTGTGATAAAATAAATTGGAACTCTAACATCTGCAATTAAGTGGAGAAATAAAATAAAAATTTATTCGATACAAATTTTCGTCCGTTTTTTTGTGGTAAATTTGTATCAAAATAGACAGATCATCGTCCACTTTGGAGGCGCCTTCAAGAAAGTCAAACTTTATGGGTTCTCACTCTTGCCTACTCTGCTCCTTATACATAAGATTTAAAAAAGTGATTAGCTGTTCTGCTAAGTCTAAAATGAAGGATGATTGCTGGATCAGTATCGAAGCTTTCAAATACCCCATTAGCTGCAAACAACATCATGAACCGTTATTTTTTTAAATTCAAAATATTTTCGAAGATTTTTTGACTGATACATTTTTTGAATTTGAAAATACCGTTAACCAAATTCCACTTATCCTTATTTATAGAGTGTTCTTGTACTTCAAAAACATGAATCATTGATTTCTTTTAGTTACAGCTAGCAATTTTGCAAGTTTTACTCATATTTAATTAAGTTAAGTAAAAAAATTTCTTTTGATTTATAACGGTCAGTTTTAATTTAAAAAACCAAATTTTCGATTAATAAGAACTGTTTGCAGCCAATGGAAGATACCTAATAATAGACAACTCTGCCTCACCAAACCATTTTAACTTGCTTTTATCGCAAATAAATGTAAATAAAGCTAATTTTATGGATAAACTTTCAAGTTTTAAAAGTTTTTCAAAATTTGTTTAAACTGCACGTGAAACCAATTCAAAGTAAAATAGAAATAAAAACTATTTTATTGCCTTTAAAATATGCTCATAATCCATAGCAAGACCAAATCCTAGTCATGAAATATTTACAATAAAACCAAAAGTTTTACAACCTCAATCTGTTACTATATCACAAAAGATTATTGAACCTTTTTTGTTACTCTCTGAATGATTCAATAAAGAGAAGATTTAGAGCTCTCATGTTTCCTATTCCAACATGTAAATGCACATTTCATTCGAGCCTCATCAACTTTCTTCCTTTTTCTCATCCGCAATGCTTCTTAAATGCTTCTGTAATAAATTTTCCATTTTTTTTTCTTTAAAAATTTATTGAATGTGAAAAATTTATTTATTCTTTTTTTTTGTTTCTCATCGTCGTATGCTCAAGAAAAGAAAGTGGATGGAAGCAGCATTCTTCTTATGAAATTTTGTGCGGAAGGAAGATGAGATGTTATATTTCTCAAATTGGGAGACTATATGGCAAGTTAGGTGCTGTCTTGGTCAAGTTTTTGGTTAAATGAGCGACTAAACTTTCTAGACTTTAATAGACTTCAATCATCAACAAAACGAGTCACAAGCCATAAACTCATTTACAACCTCGAAAAACTCATGAAAATTTTTCATTAAAATTTTCTCAGAAAACCTTTGATAAAAAATTCGCCCCGGTCAACATTTCAATTTACTTTTCAGTATTATGTTTATCATGCATACAGCCATAAAAATTTTATTTTGGAATTTTCTTCATTGCTTCTATTTTTCTCGTTTTCATGCAATAATTTATAATATTATTCAATTTTTTTATTCATAAAAATATTTTTAAAAAACATACAAGAGAAAAAATAATTCTGCACAGTGCAACCTTAAAGGAAGGAAGGATATACATATGGGCTTCGTTGAAATATATATCGAGAAAGAGTTTTATTAGACTCATAACTTATAAAAGAATTGGAATGAATGATTCGAGAATTTCTTTTTATAAAATAAATATTGTCAAGTATTTTTAGGATGTAAGACGCATTTTTAAATATTTAATATAATTTTTGATATTAAATTTAGACTATCCGTCGGTTTTTGACAGGCACGTTCCGATTTCAACCCTACAAATCAGAACAGCCTGAAATTTATAGTATTTATAACAATTTTGGGCAACTTTTAATACTGCCTTCAAAAAGGTCATGAAGCATGGACGTACCCAGAGAGGGTCCAGATTTTGAAACTCAGTATAAGTGGAACCCTTTTGAAAAACTAAAGATTCCTTCAAATTGACTACCCTGTTTTTTCGTTATAAGCTACTACCCTTTACTAAGCTACTAGCTTAGTAGAGTTTTTTCAGAACCAAATTTTTTTGGAAATCTTTACTAAGCTACTACCAATTTTGTTCCAAAAAATAGTTTAACTAATATTTTACTACTTTCTAACCACTGATTTCAATAAAATATGGCATTATGAATGAAATGAAATTAAGAAACAGCCTGACACTTCATTAATTAATTAAATTAATTACTAGTGAGCCAAAAAAATAACTTTTTATTCTACTAAGCTACTAGCTTATAACGAAAAAACAGGGCCACCTAATTAACTATGAATCAAACAACACTTTGAAAAAAGTTGGTACAATTTTCTTAAAAAAAGAGTTTAAAAACTCCGCCCCCAACTCTGGGTACGCCTATGTCATGAAGTTTTTACAAAAGTGTGACATTTGGGTCCAAAGCATGTCTGTCGCGCCAAAAAGTGAACCTACATTAAATTAGCATTTCCAATTTGACAATTCTGCTTTTAATTTTTCTCAAAAACATAATAAAATGAAGAGTTTTTGGTGAAAGGGTGATGGTATATCTTTCAATCCCCCTGGCTATGCGTCTGCTAACCATTCTTCCCAATCCAGTTTAAAAACTACAATAAAAAATGATTGAATAATTTCAAAAAAAAAATTCGATGAGAAATAAAATGTATTTTTATTCATATTTTCCCCCATAAAAATTAACATCTTATTGCCGAAAGGAACACAAATTTTTATTCCTTTTAACATGAAATTACTTTCCAATCAGGGAGAATTCGGGAACTGATGAATGATTTTCATTTTATGCGTTTTTTTTGCCTTACTTTAGTGCTCGATAATTTTGTTTAATCTTCTATCATCGAAAAGGACCTCGAGGGGGAAAATTTGTATGAGTTCCGAAGAAAAAAAAGGCTTAAATATACATAAGCTGCCCGTAAAATCATAATAAATTACAAATGGCTGAAAATAAATTTTCATCTTTAGTCCCCTCGACTCATACTCTCTTGCACTCTCAAAAAAAGCTCTTGATACAATTTTTTTGCTGTTCATTGTTATTTCAAAGCATTAATGCGCAATATTTTAATGCTGGAAATGATGATAAATATCACAACGGATGCGAAGTTGAAAAAGCATTCGGCAGAATAATAAATTGTATTATCATATGATTTACCAACCGTCCGATATACGATCTCAAAAATGGATGAATAAATGTGCGGATGTATTTTGTTACTGATAGAAGACGAGAAATTGTTTATAATCAAATATCCTATAAAATTGATAGGCAATTTTTAGAGATGTTCAAAATAATTTGAAAAATTTCACAAAAGCGATGGTGGATCCAATTACTGTATTTGAAACTTCCCTTAGTAATTTTTCTCAAAGCTTATTCGACTTTCAGCACATTTACCGTTATTTTGAAGACATGGCGGCATACAATAATTCTAAAAAGATAAGTAACCCTAAGCATTGGTCAAAAAAAAGGAATAATTCTATAGCCATCCTCTAAAATCCACCAAGCATTATCATAATAATGGATGAGAAATGAAAGCAAATTGGCATATGCAACATAAATCTCATTAAATTTTTTGAAACCGTACTTTATGTGTGCGTTGTTTAGCGATTTACGTCAAAAAATGATTTGTAGGCTTTCAATCACTTGGATACGCTGAAAGCTTTTTATTTTTGTTGCCACGGAATTAAGTATTGAAAATGTTTCAAAGAAAAAAAATTATAAATCCTATGAAGATTCTTGAGAGTCAACGACTTTAAATAATTTATTTGTTTTATTGTAAAATACATCAAAAGGTTTTTGAGAATCCGGGGCGTAGCCAGGAGGTCTGGGCCCCCTAAAAATAATTCTGAACCGCAGCGAGAGCACGCCCCTGTTGAGAATATTTAGGATCTATTAGATTAGACTGAGGAAGCAGGGAGCAGAAAAAGGATTGAGAATGTCAAAAAAATTTATTAAAAATCAAGTCAAGTACGTCAAATTTTATTTTAAACGCTAAAGAAAGTCCGTCTAAAAACTAATTGTGCATAAATTATTAAGCATCACTATCAAAATACCACCCAAAAGCCCAACGATTCACACAAATGTGCGAAATTAATTCATAATATTTATCCTGTTTTGAAATTAATTTGCATTTACTCAATAGATTAATAATCATATGCAGAAAGCTGTGAAGCTCGTTCATTTGCCTGTTTGCAAAGCATTTATTATCATTATTGTTATTGTAAATTAAATATTATTATGCATTTCATGCTGATAAAAATTCATTTTATTTGATAATGAAATGTCAAATTCAATTAATGACTGAATTTATAATGCGAGAATATTCAATAAATAGATTGGATATTTGCTTACACGAGCAATTGAGTTATCTGGCAGCAATATTCAATTTAATTTATTAATGAGCATGGAAATATTCATATTTATGAAAACTTCGTGATTTAGTTGAGAATTTAATTTTATTGCTAGGTGGAAATTTTTGGGGAGTTATGAAAACGTTTTGTAATGATCCCTAGCATCACGTTACGACTTAATTGTGTCAAGTTGGATTAAGAACAGCATAACGATTCCCCCAGGATACTCATATGTCTTTTTAATATCTTACCATCCACGGTGTTGACCATGGGTACACCCAAGAAGGTCAGGACTCTCCAGAACTAATAACAAGTACAAAACCATGAGAATAAGAAAGAAAAAAATTTTTGGACCTCCCTAAAAAAAATTTCTGGGTAAGCTCCTGATGGCGACATAGCAACGTCACTCGGGGATAACAGCAATATATTTTACAAATTTCAGAAATAAAAATTTAAACTATTAATTTTCAGCAATAATTTTAAATGTTATTTAATATGTTTTAAAAAACCAATATTTTGTAAATGACAGCCTTTTAATTTGAAATAATTCCAAGAATTTTTTAATCCGCAATAAAATTGAATTTTCAATAACGATTTTTGTGGTCTTAACATTTAAAATGTTTCATATTTTTCGCCCTGAATTGAAAAATTCATTTCCATATTTATGTTTTTTAACAAAAAAAGTCAACAACATCAAAGAGGAAATAAAAGCTTTCAGGCTGAAATGAGCAAATTTGCCCTTGTTTAAAATGTAATGAAAAATATTGCCAATCACACAAAAACAAAATTTTTTCAGTATGTTTGTATTTAATTTCATTTGAAACATAAGTTGTAATTTTTTTGTAACAATGCTAAACTGTTCAAAATTAATCCTTGTGTCTCTTTTTGAAATTTCTTATATTCATATTTTGGTGAAGTCTTTTTTTTTGGTGATCAAGGACTTTGCCAAGAGAGGGGATCCAATGGGTTCTAGAAAAACAATTTGTAAGTGAAATTTGATTATTTTAGGGTATCCCACCTACTCCCACTCTAGAATACCCTAGGGTCCCACCTACCCTATCCATTAGGGCTATAATTATCACCCTAGAAAGTGGCCTCTGACCCCCCATCCCGTAAAATTTCTGGCTCCTTTCATGACCACTAACATGCATTTTTAGTTTGAAAAATGCTCATCAATATCTACACTCTAAAAATTTTCATGCTCAATGCTGTGCAGAAATTAATTTTGAACTTTTTCATTATTTTTTTAATATTCCAATAATCGTAATAATTACAATATAAAAACGCCATTTGCCAACATATTTGTTATTAATTGTGATCATATAGAAAGCTTTTATCGTAAAATTCTTGTGCAAATGTCACATGTGCCTCAACAATTTCACTCGAATGTTGAATATTGATAAACATAAAATTAATAGCTCAACAGAACAAAAAATTGCGCGTGTCACATTAATACAAAAAAAATGAATATAAAGAAATCTACTGAGTATAATGTAATATAAAAGTAAATGAGGGTGTCAGTAAGACTTAATTGATTTTTATTCTGCTGAATCGACTTAATAAAATAGCAATTAGGGGAGTTGAAATGAAAAGAAAAAAATGAATGAGAGGAAAATATAAAATCGTAAAACGAAGAAAAAGGTTTTCTTATTTTTTATTTCTCTTTCAATAGAATATTTTAAGTGTTTTAACCTTTTTGGATTTTTTTAATTTAATTATAATCTTTAGTTTCCAATTAATTAATTTTTTAAAATGAAGGTCAATAAAAATGGCTTTTATTAAATATTTAGATTTTTAGACCCCCATTTTATATACCTCATAATTAAATGACCCCCAAAATACACCCAACTAACTTTCCAACTCATTTTCATTAAAGACATTAAAAGAAACTCAAAGAAGAAGCAAATAATGACTTAATATATGCATCAAGCGCCTGAATAGGCAAACTCACATTTCATTGTTTGAGAATTTACTCATCAAGAAAGACAATATATCAGTAAACAGAACTGTGCATTCAGCAACAAAAAAGAGAACGAAAAAAAGTCGAGGGAAATTCCAATTTTATGCTCTCGTTAAAGTTGAAACTCGAGCAATTCATTTCACGGTTCAATGCAACAAATGGTCCTATATAATAAAAAAGTATCGTTGAATGTAAAATTAATACCTAGGATTTTCGAGCATATTTTTTTGTTGAATATTTAGGAATGCTGTGCATTTTTGGAGGCTGGTGTGTTTAGAATAAATTTTTTTTTTTGAAAAATGGTTTGAAAAAGTAAGGTTGGGTTTCTTGGTCTACTCCACGCTTTCTCCTACCATACCCCTATCCCTAGGGTATACACCTACCTCTACCCTCAGGTCCTACACCAGGGATAGACCGAGAAACCCAGCCCAGTGCTTCTGTATCCTTTTAAATTGAAATTGAAGTTGTTCGTAAAAATCCCCATCAAAATTTACTTTTTTACCAAAATTGCAAATAAAAATGCGCTCTAAATTCCAAAATGAACCCAATTCCTTACTTGATTAAGTCCTTTTCCCTCTTTCATCCCCTTAACTATTTTACACATACACTGCGATTTTTTTTCCTCATCTCATCCATAAGCGCAACATGAAAAGCTGTGAATATAAATTAAAAGTGGAAGCAGCAGCAGCAGTAACAGCAGAAATCCAAAACCGTTATATGGTTGTTAAATAAAAAATTCATCGAGAAAAAGACTTACAGAGAAATAATTTATTATTTCACATACAATGGGGCCTATGGTCGAATCGATTTTTAGCCTCCCCTTCTCTCATTTCCTTTCACAGTTTTTTCATCATCGTCATTTGGATGGTGGATATCCTTGTGGAGAATTTATGGAGGATTTTATGAATAATTTGAGATGCAAAGCATGTTGAGGTTTTGGCCTTTTTAAGGTCTGATTGTTGCTTTTGAGCTGATTTTTCAATAATCTTTGTTCATTTTGAAATTTTTATGACTGTCACTTCCTAGAAAAATTTTCCCAGCAATATCAGATTTGAATTATTTACATAACAGAACTTAATTCCATTTAATTTATTGCAAGTGATGCGATGAATTGTAGCATTTTTAATTTAAAAAAAAATCGTGCGCCTTGATGACTCTTTAAGGCAGGAAAAGGTTCAACTGCCATATATCATTCGGTCAACATGAATCTATGACATGGTTTATGCCATAATTTATCATTCTGTATACGATTTTAAATTCTTTTATTCGAGATTCTTCTATATCCACATACATTTCCACATTTATGCATTAGCAGACCGGAAGAAACAAAAAACATTACCGTATGGCTCTTGCAAAATGCACAACATTATTACTTAATTGGTATGAATGGGCAGTGGATATCTTTTGTGCAACGCAAATGGTGTTTATTAAGAGCCATTCAATGAGAATTTTCAATAATAGAATGGGAATCTATTAATGGTACGTTCACTAATTTTGTGCATCGAATAGAAATTGGCATGATTTTAAAAATAGATAGAGATATTTGCATTTATTGAGCATTTACCTTGTTGGGTTCTGCATAAGACAACTCTTCTGGATTATCATATGCAGAACTATTAAAATTTCTAATAGTTATATCTTTGAAAATGTAGGTCAAAAGTGAATTTTTAATATTCTTTTAACGAAAAGTATCCGAATTTGATCTCCAGTCTTCAGTATTCAGTCTTAAAGAATCATAAAATTTTATGTTATGTTCTGATGAAATAAGGATTGAAAATTGCAGGATATTTGCAATTATTATGTTCAGGGGAAGGGTGGGGGTACTTAGCTTTAAATACTAGCTTTTCTAGGAAGTTTATTGTTGGAGTCTCGAAAGAGGCATATCTAGGGGTAATTTGGGTGTTAAGACCTCTTCCTGGACCAAAATTTTCTTAAATTTGCATCACGAGAATAAATCCCAAAACAACTCCTAAATATTCTATTCTATGGAAAAAAGTTTCAAAACACCCCCAAAAAAATTTTGACTACTACCCTGAGTTTCACTCAACCACATCAACCTCATCAAAAGTAAACAGCAACAAAGTATTCAACAATTTTTAGAATTTCAACATAAACAGTTCCAAGAACCTGAAACTATTTTTTGCCATCGTTTGACTGCTTTTCTGAACAAAATTTCTCCGAAAATTGAAAGCATCAAAATTAAATGACATTAAATTGGAGCAAAAATCTTTTAGCACATGATATTTGATGACAAAAAATGACGACGCCATCATCAGAAAAAAGTCTCAAATAAAAATAATTTGATAACAAGCAGAAGTTAATGATGATGAGTCACATTTTACGTGTTTCAATTTTTTCGTTGCGTACTCACACTGTGTTTTTTTTCTGAGATCTAATAAGATATTTATAAAGACACAAATAATATAAAAATTTACTTTTCTTCCATTATTTTTCAATGGTATAATTGAGGTAGTAGGGAATTTAAACTTTGTCTGCCTGCCTGACTTTAAGGTGGTGCAGAAAGCTAGAAGGACCTAAAATTACCAAATAGACCAACATATTCCAACTGCGTACATCTACAGCACCAATAGATAAACTTTTCTATGTTTTTGTGAACAACGCAGATTCACCTAGATAAGTGGGGTAGCATAGACGTCACCAAGAGTGATATAGTCGATACGAGTTATTCATCATATAGGAAAACTATCTCTACTTTCCTTCTTATCTCTAAGATATGTGCCCTGTACACCTAAAAGCACCCTTACTACGCTTCTACCCAACTTCTACCTAAAGCCAAATAATAACACATCCACATGCGCTCACTACACCACGAATCGATCTCATACAACTTTATTTTTATTTTTAAACGTTTTTTTCTTTGAAAAATGCGAATAAAAAAAACTTAAAAAGTACAAATTTATGCAAATTGAAGATTTTTCCTTCATTCTTTTCATGCTCATTCCCTTAATGAAAATCGAGAAAAAAATTTCTTTAGTGAAGATATTTGCATTAATTTAACATTAATTTTTTGGAATTTCACATTCTCATTCTGGTTTCAATTTGTTTTAGAAAATATTCAAACAAGGCACATATAGACACATCAGGCAGGAAATGAATTTTCCAAATGTTATGCTACATTTAGGCAAGGTATATTCAACATGGCATTTTGTTAGACTCTGTTAAAAATATGTCTATACATTTTTCTAAAGAACTTGTTTGACATAGACAATTTCAAAAAGATTTTAGATTTCATGAGCATAAACATTTCCATTTAGAACAGTGCTCGAAAATCACTACTAAAGTAGATTCTCAAGGACTCAAAGCGCACTTGTGAGCTTCGTCAATCAAAATGATGAAAACACTTGAAGAGTTTTGGAGTGCAATTTTGAGTCTCTGCATCATATCTGTGTTCTGAGCTTTACTTTATTTTCAATATTTTAAATTTTGAAGTTTATTTGACTTGTTGACCTGTTTTGTGCTTTTTGAACTTAAACATCATTAACTGAAGTCCAATTTTTTCTAACGGTTAAAAAAATTTAAATATGAATTTTTTTTTAATAATTCAATATAGTTTCTAACGGTCATTTTTGACATTTCCATGGGTTGAGTTTAATTAACTCGTCAACCAAAGTGTGCACGATTTGACATCTAGACACTCGTTATGTCGTGAGTATTGTGCGAATCCTTGTCCTATCGAAACATTCTATTTAATTATTGATAATATTGACTTCTTGTGGGAATCGAACCCATGTAATCACAAAAAGAGTAATACAGAACCACAGCTACCTTACTTTCAAACTAGCAGATTGGCTATTATATGGTTCGATACCCCAGATTCCACTCCGCTCAGACACCACAACATGTAAGCTAAGGAATAATCATATAGTAGAAATAAGAGATAGAAAGACATGCAGCCATTTAAGCACCAAGAAAACGATGACACAAATTCAATTCACGCCTCTAGCTAAAAATCACAAAAATGCTCAATAGAAAACGAAAAAAGGGAGGCAAGAATATATTTCATTTCACATATAATGACAGAAAGCAATGGTAGCAACTAACAAATGCTTCAATATCTATCAATAACGATCTAAACATTTCAAATTGTGAGGAAAGAAAGAGTCGACAGCAGTTTGGAGAAAGCAGAAGCAAGAAAAAAAATATTTTCATCGAGCACATAAAATATCGAGAGCGATAAAATCACAAAACTATCGCAATGTGCAATGTCAACAGCTTCTAGGGTGTGTATGAATTTGTTAAGATGGGGCAGAAATTTTTGTAGGGAACTGGAAAATTTAAGGATTTAAAGAAATTTAAAAAAGTTGATTGGATGTGATGAAAAAATTAAGTTTTGGATTTGAGAAAGTTCAAAATAACAAAGATCCAAGCCCTTTGCAATTACCTCACTTATTTGAACATGGAAAATAAATGTGAATGGTTATAAAAGGTGGATAAAGTGTTGATTCTGAATACTTTTTTAAATGAAACTTCTTTATTTGAATGTTGCACGGCATTAACGAAAATACCTCCCAATTTAAGAGCTTTATACATGAAACTCGATGAATGAGCACATACAGTTTATGTTCTGTATGACAAAATAATGGAACTTGATCCTTTTTGTTGCAATATTTAAAAAAGATCTCCGAGTGTGTGGGTGGTTCTGTGAGTGTTGATTTATTAAATTAGTGTGTGGTTTCACTGAAGAGTTATGAACTTTTTCGGAAATATAATACGCTTTATTTTTGATACTCTTGCCATTGCTGTGCAGGACATTCGCTTTGATATTTTATATCATTTTGATGCTTTAGTTATAATTGAATTTTAATTTTTTTCGTAGAATTATTTAACTCAATGTCAATTTAGCTCGAAGTCATTTTGAATTTTATTTGATACCAAGCCGACCTTTGCATGCAAAATTCGAGCATTCCTCAAATATTTGCGCAACAAATTTCAATGACTTTTTCTACTGCATGAGCTACGTGCTAATCCAAATATTCCCAAAAACATATGATTCTCGATTTTCATTTCTCATCAATTGAAATTTATAACTTTTAATACCCGCAAAATCCTCGTTCAAACATGACCAGCAACGTGAATTAATCATAAGCCTTTCAAAAAAAATTTTAAATATAGCTTTTGAGCTTTTTCATTTTCATAAAGCTCACAATAGTTTTCTATATGAATTGAAAATCGACACTCGAAAAGTCGTATAATTAAATTCACATCACATATTCTGCTATATGAGATGAAAATTGTGATGAAATTGACTCGAAATGTCCACATTATTTGAGCATGAATGACACTGAGTTTATGGACGTTCATAATTTAATATAGTATTGAACTTTCATTTTAAAATAATTTTAAATTGAATTTCTAACAATTTAGATTCAAAAATTAGAAAAAATCTTAATAAAATGTGTTTGAAATTCTAAAGTGATATTCAAAAATGCTCAAAACCTTTACAAGGATCAAGCTTTTCAATTTTATTTTGTCCATTTTCATATAAAACACATAAAATTGTGTGCAGACTTCGAACGTATCTCATTTGATGCATGTCATATTGTTGAATTTTATTTGAATTCAATGATTGTTCGGAAATCAAATTACTTATTGAAAATTCTTCTTTATTTGATCAGATGAAAAAATATCGAGAGAAAATGGACATTCACATATATATGAGCGTGTTTGGTCTGTTTTATGAAAGTTCATGTGAAATTAAGTAACAGATTCATATTGAAAATTTGGAAACGCATTCAGCATCCGTTTACTATTAGATTATCCTAGGGTCGTACTCATCATTTGTATAGTCAAGGAGAGGGGGAGTCAAAACCCCGATGTAAATATTCATACAAAAAATTCAAGCCCTCCACCTTGCTACCCTGATACTTAAATTACAGGAGCGTAGTCAGGAGGTCCAAAGGAGTTTGCATTGATTTGCATTCTAATTTGTAGTTTAATCCAATTTAATCAGGGGCTTATCCAAGAGTTTGTTTTCAGATTTCAGATTTTTTGGATATCTTTTCATCATAACCGTTTTGATTTTCAAAAAATAAGGGGGGGATTGGTTGACCCCCAAAAGAAGAGGAGAGGGTGACAATTTGAGTAACTTTTCGGTTTTCTTCAACCTTATTCATTCGTTCTCAATATTTTATATTTCATTATATTTTAAATTCTTAAGTAAAATAACTAATTTCAAGAAATATTAAACTTTTAGAAAAATATCATCCCAACCAGCAGTCATTTTGAAATTTAAGAAGACTAAATTTTGTTTCTCAGATTTTTGTCTGCTATTAAAAATAAATTGTTCAATAATGATCGATTGTAGAATGTTCAAATTCATTACGATTATGAATAATATTAATGTAAACGTTTTATTAATAAAATAATTCTTTAAAGTACTTAAATCATTTTTATTTCATGAAAATCATAGCCATAAATACAACATATTACTCAACGAAATTGGAAGTATAAATTTATTTTTACTTTCATATTATGATTTATTGCAAAAAATATTATTTTCTCTCTTCCATATCTCCACCCACAAAAGCTCTCATTTTGTAATTGATTCTATTGAACAAAAAATTTCGTTTTGATGTTATTCTATAAAGTTTATGGCATTGATGGTTCTATAAAGACTTTGTGGGTGTATTGAAAAAATGTTTAGGTAAAAAGTTTATTTTTTGTAAGTATCAAATAATTTATTTTGAACTTTTCATTTTCATCAATTTTTAATTAATTAATTTGAAAAACTGGATCATGTTAAAAAAATACTTTAAAGTGGAAATAAAACTCCGTCAATTAAATTTAAATTTATTCATATTTCCTCCAATAATAAGAAAAATTTCATTCAGAATAACGAACAGTGAGTAGGATGAAATGTCAAATAGCCTTAGAGCAACGGCATTTGTATTGTTGCTAAGTGTGAGCTTATTCAAGAAGATGTTTGGTAGAGTAAGATCATTGAAAAAAATGTTTGAATTAAAATCAAAATTAAATTCGAAAAAAAATTTAATACCATAAAATTGCAAATTTATAAAGTAGCAACATCAAAATTCAGAGAAATTACAAAAGCAGACAGAATCTTCATTAATGTATTGAAAAATAATTTGGTATTAAATTATAAATTGAAATCAAATTAGATTCAATTTTACTTTTACTAAATTACTTACTTTTTATATTCATAAATGAAATTGAATTTAAATATTTCAAAAGAATTCTACTTAATTGAACTCGACTTCTGAACTATAGCAACTTTGTTATAACATTTCTATGATATTATCATTATTAATTTTAAATTTAATTATTTCTCGGAAATTTTAATTATTTTGAAATCATTTTGATCAAAGTAGAAATTTTCTAAATTTGAATTCTCTTTAAAATTGTTTTTTTTAACTCAAAGCACAAAGTATTGATTCCTTAATAAATTACCTTTAGATATTCAATATCATAATAATTACAAAATAATATTATTCATTTCAAATCAATCAAAGCTTTTGTGCTTTTATGAAACAAAAAACAATATTTAGAAATAGCTCGAAGGTACTTGAAATATAAGTAGCTACTACTCAATAATTTATTTTCATAAAGTCTCATTTTTGACTTTCAAATTCAATTTTTTTTCGTTCTTCGCAATTCAGCAATAATGATTTCATCTTCGAATTGAAATCTTAATTGAATTGAATGAAAAAAAGGTTTAAAGGTAGTAAGAGCACTCATGATTGAAGTTACGAAGAGACGCTTATTATTAGCTACTTATTTTGATCTATTTTTCTTGCAAACTGTGCCGTAGAATACGCTCTGGAGTGCTACGAAATAATTTTAAAAACTTCAAAAATTTGTGGGTTTTAGAAAATTTTAGATTTTTTTCTGAAGAAGCTCAAGTGAAGAGTACGAATCATAAAATTTTTATACCCAAGTAGGAAGTGTATTTTCGGAAATAATATACACCAATTTTTTAAAAAGAATAACGGTAAAAAATTATTTTTAAAAAAATAACGGTCAGAAAATATTTGAAAATAACGGTCAAATAGTTTTTGTAAAATAAATTACCAAAAATAAAAAAAATTTACAAACCCCCAGTTCCAGCATTTTAATTCCCCTCGTCACACCTTAATAAACCCTTTCTCGTAATTCAATTGCTAAGCTTCCTAACGCTTAAATCAAAATATTCAGTCAAGACAGTCAAGACAAAATAAATCTTTTCACCAGAATCTCCACACAAGAATGAAAGTCGAAAGTTTCAGAGTGAAAAATCAAGAAGAATCTAAGAATTTCAAAGTAATCAAACAAATGAGAAAAAAAAGAATAAAAATGAAAGTAGAATAAGCGAGCAAGAGAAGGAAGAAAAGAAAATCGAAAAAAAACTCAAATGGTAATTTTAAAAGAAATTCAAAATCATTAAGGTAAGTTAGGAGCAGTAAGTAGTCGTAAAATAGAGGGGAAAATATAATTTTAACGCAACTGCCACCCCATCTAAAGACACATCAAGTGGATATTACTGATTCAAATTAATGCAAATTCAATGTACTCCCACATAAAATAAAAATGTGATGAGATGGGAAAAAAAACTAAGAATAAGAAGGAATAGAATTGAAAGATTACCTGAGCAAAAAATAAGGGAATAGGGAGAAGAAGAACTGCGTAAAAGCTTTTCAATATAATGCTATTCAGATAAGAAGAGACTTGATATATAAGTATTTCTTGATAAGACTTACGAAAGATTTTCACTTCTTTGCCTAACTTTTGTAGAAACGAAAACATAAACTTGATAATTTAAGAGCAAAATGGCTATTTTTAGATGAAATGTTTCAAAGCTAAGGTCTTGTCTAATTTTTCCACTCAAATGAGCATCTTAATGCCAACGAATAATCCATAAAAATCGATAAGATTGAGGTCATTTACACATGATGTCAATTAGAAACTAAGATTTTAGTCCACCCTCTGTAAAAATAAAATTTGAAGAGTGTCGTACAGCTTCTGAATAGAAGTCATTATCAAATGATGTCCTACAAAAATGGGATTTTTAGTCCCCTCCATTCGGTTGTTAAAATTATAATTTTAGTAATAAATGCTATTCAGAAAGGGTGTAGGGGGTCGTTCGCAAATTATGTCATGCAAAACAATGACTTTTTTGATCCCTTTCTTACTGTCACAAATTTTCCATTGAAAAAAATTTCTTTTGCTTGAAGTTCAAGCTTTGAACTGTAACAAATTCTTCAACCCCTCCCTCTAAAGTATGACGTAATTTGCGAACGACCCCTGCTAGAGAAAGTTTCTTTTTTCTCAATGGATAATTCGAAAGACAAATAGTCAAGCCCCACTAAAATTTTCCATTCACAAATAAAAATTTTGAAAAACTATTTAAAAATTAGGCGAAACCTGACCCTCATTAGATAGACATCATTACAAACCAGGAGGACATGATAGCATCAGGAAAATTTTTCGAGGGAAGGGTTTTGAAACATTTTTGTATGGAAAAAAAAATTTCCCAAAAAGGGTAGGAGGTTTGACCCCCCAAAACCCCTCCCTGGATACGCCCCTGCTGCTTGACCACCATGTAGTCAATATTTACCAAGCAACCCCTAAATGAGTAGAATTTTAAAAATGCTTCCACATTTCTCCATGATGAAGATGTCAACTATGCTTTTCTCCATTTCCTAAAGGTCAACAAAAAGAGCAACATCAATATATATTTAGACTCTTTAAAGCTTTCAAGTTCACTCTTGTAGACAGCATGATGGAGAAATATGAGAGATCAAAATTATGCACATTATATTTTGTTTTCCTTTGTTCCTTCTAAAAATAAAATGAATTTTTGATGACAAAATGAAAGACCTTCGTATGCCAGAAAAAGGAATGATTTTGTGTTGTTTGGTGACTTTGATGTTTTGTTGAAAGAACATTTTAATTTATTGCACGCACTATGTGATTGATGGATTTAAATGATGTCAGGGTTATTGCTGATTTTTGGGAAATACAATCTGCATCTGTTTTATGGTTCATTGGATGAAATGACGCGGTTTGATGTTCAATTGAAATCATCAGCCATGCAATAAACCATAGCAACGGAAACAGAAACAATAAAATTTCTCGCAGCCCCCTCAGAAACCAATGAAAAGAGTCAGATTTGAATCTTCCTGATATGCCATATCGCATCGTGAAAGCAAAGGTACTTAATTCAAATTAAATTCCACATCAAATCTACACATACATACTCAGTGTGATAGGAAATCAATTCAGCAATTTCTTTTTTCTACTGAACGACGGTGCGATGATATAAAAACCATCTCATGAATTTTATTGAGCTAATTTTGTGCTTGATTTGAGCTCAAACAAAAAAAAATTTCGACTAAGGTAGACGAATGAATTGAGGTAATTTTACGATGGATGATCTTTCAACGGTAAAAAATGTCGTAAAAATATTTTGCAGTATTTCGACTGAATTTCTCTTGTTCAGTAGATTAGCTGCTGCTTTGATGTTGTTGAGAAATTTCACATTTTGAATAAATAATAAGTAAAGAATAATTCGAAAATTACCAAAATTCTCGCATGCTGCTGAAAAAATGCGTTTTATAACTATTTACTCAAGTCACTTTACGGAGCAAATGTAATCCAAATAATTCTATCCGGATTTTGGGTATGTTTGGTTGATAAATTATTGAGTGGAATTTAATGAACTTTGAGCAAACTAGTTTGATTATTTTACAAAATACACAGATAAGCTAGTCAGACAGAAATGGAGTAAGCTGAAGTTAATTATTGATATTGGATTGAAAGACTATGTTTCTCAGGTTGTTGGATCTTCTTTGACAAGACGTGGAATACAAAATTTTGAGACTAAATCACATGTACGCGAAAATTGACACTTAACATTGGTGTTGATTGAAAAGTTCTAGATTTAAAAAAATTGGAAAATAACGGTCAAAAAATATTTGAAAAATTATCAGTCACAGAGTTAATCAACATTAATAACTGAACCCAAATAAATTTTTTAGAGGAGATCCAAATTTTTTGATACAGTCACATCAGGATTATGGCTTTAAAAAATTTCACTTTCACACTCGAGATTAATTCCTGACTTTGTATCAACAAAATTTCAATGGATCCTGATTTTATATGATGAATAGATCAGGGGTTTATTGGGAGATACAAGATTTCATGTGATAAAGGATAGAACATGTGATGTTTCAGTTTCCGTTTCAGTTTCAGTCAAAAAAGTTTATTTTCACTTTCAAATATGTTTCCTATTATTAACCATATTCTATAAGAATCCTGATTAAAACATATATTTTGAGGCATATTATCTGTAAACATTTATCATGAAATCGTTTGTTTTAACACTTTTAAATTTTTATTGTGTTTAACTAAATTATTTATTATAAAAATTAAATAAGTTTATTTCAAAAAATAATTTAGAGAAATAATTATCTTTTGAAAAGGTTTTTGGTCACCCTGTCTAAAAAATTTCATCAGGTTTTGTATGTAAACTTTATTTCAAAAGTCTTTTAAGTATTATGTGCAGTAATATATTTATTTCTTACAAAAATAGTTTATAGTTTAAAACACACTATTTAAAATTTAGAGTTTAAAAAAATCCTAAGGTCTGAACCCGTTTGATCAAAATTAATTCAATTTATTCTCGAAATAATCTCTTTTTTATTAAATCTCACGACATCTATAGGAACTAACAGAATTAATGCATATTTCATTTTTATAACATAGATTCATATAATAAAACTCATTACACTCATCAATATCTATGCATTTATTTTGTGAATCAGGCTTATATCCTCTCCCACATTTCACTTCAATTGGTTTAGCTTTACTTTCTTGATAATTTGATGAATGTTGTGAGTAACTTAGTCTTTGTGGTCTTTTTTGAAAAGCTTCAATGGTTTCTAAATAATCACAAGATATTACTTCACAGTTTCTCTTTTCTTGAGGAAGACCAGTGCATTTATCACCATCATATTTTGGTTCAGGATTATTACAATATCTAATTCGATACTGAGTTCCTTGTCCACACGGAGCAGTACATCCAGACCAATCCGACCATTTACTCCATCCTCCATCAATTGGACATAATTTCAATTCCTTACATTCCCGATGAACTTTATCAATTCCCTTACAGTTAGAACCTCCATATTGAGGAGCTGGTGAGTCACATTTTCTAAGTCTTGTTTGGTTAGGTTTTTCTTCATTTTCATTATAACATGCAGGACAAACAATCCAAGGTTGCCATTCACCCCAACCACCGTCGATTGGACAAGCTTTTATATCACATTCTTGCTCCTCAATATCATCTCCTTGACACACTAGTCCACCATGAGCTGGTTCTGGGGAATCGCAGGTTCTGCTTCTATTATGTTTAGGCTTTTCTGATTTTAAGGAGTCATAGCATGTAGGACATTCACTCCAATCTGACCAAGAATTCCACCCACCATCTATTGAACAGGAATTTATACCACAATCCTGTTCCTCAATATCATCTCCTTGACAATCATGTCCACCATGTGCTGGGACCGGAGAATTACAATATCTAGTTCTAATATGTTTAGGTTTCTCTGAATTTAAGGGATCATAGCATGCAGGACATTCACTCCATTCCGACCAAGAATTCCAACCACCATCTATTGAACAAACTTCTATTTCACAATCTTTTTCTTCAATACCATCTCCTTGGCACTCAAGTCCACCATGAGCTGGTTCTGGGGAATCGCAGGTTCTACTTCTATTATGTTTAGGTTTCTCTGGTTTTAAGGAATCATAACATGTAGGACATTCACTCCAGTCTGTCCAAGAATTCCAGCCACCATCAATTGGACAAGCTTTTATATCACATTCTTGTTCTTGTGTTCTATCTCCTACACAATTCAGACCACCATAAGCTGGTTCAGGTGAATCGCAAGTTCTACTTCTGCTTTGCTTTGGAAAATCTGAATTTAAGGGATCATAGCATGAAGGGCATTCACTCCAATCTGTCCAGGAACTAAAACCACCATTTATTGGACATGGAAACTCATTGCACTTCCTAACTTCAAGAGTATCTCCCGTACAGTTGTAGGACGGAATTTCATCAAGGAGAATACAAGTTCTTGTACGAAATTTAGTTCCATTATAGCCACAAAATTCACTACATTCCGACCATTTTGACCATTTAGTATATTGAATTGGAATATCAATCTTTACGTTGAAGCTTTTCTGTATTTGTCCAAATCGGTTGAAACTTGTGCATGTGAACTTTCCTGTAGAAATAAAAGCATTAAGATTTAGTAGTCATAAATGATTATTTCTTTTACCTTCACTGTTCCTATTTGCGTTGATTATTCTCAAAACTTGCTCATCAGATGACAAATATCGTCCACTACCAAATTCTGTTATGTTCTTTGAGTTCTGTAATATAAATTGAAATAATTTAATTCTTATACTATGAAATTAATGATGATCAAACTTACAAAAGTCCAGTAGGTTTCTGGTTCAGGAAATCCATCAACTTTACATTCCATTGTCAATTTATGATGAAGCTTCACTATCAGATTCTCATCTGAGCTTTTATTGTCAATAAATTCTGGTGGATAATATACATTTAGGACAAAGGTTTTTTGGATGAAGCCAACGGTGTTGTTTGCATAGCATTGATAAATTGCATTTTCTTCGACTGCTTGAATTGTCTGAAACGCAATCAAAATAGGTTATATTACTATTATGAAGGTCAAAATATAATTTTAGACTTACTAAGTTGCTTGATTTCTCATCTAATAAAATTCTTCCTTTATCACTAACTTGTACCCAATGAATTCTAGCCTTTGGTGACGCTTCAACTGAGCATTCTATAGGAACGTCCTCTCCCCGAATAGCTTCAATTGTTTCTACATTTTCTGGAATGAACTCTTCACTAGAATCATCAGAAATCTTTGATGAAGTCATAAGTTTGGGAGGTGAAAGAATAAGGACATCATAAGTCAATTGCATAGTTCCAATTTCATTTTTGCCGACACAAGAATAATTTCCAGTAAGCCATGCTTTTGTCTCTGGTATATTAAGAATTTTTCCATCGCTAACAAATTTCAGAGTCTCATTTTCAAAAATTTGGATGTCATCTTTGTACCAAGTTATTTCTGGAACAGGATATCCATCAAACATGCATGTCAACTGCAGTGGCAAATGTTCCAAAATGTCCAATTTAGTTTTCTTTGGCATGTCTTCATCTTCAATGTATGGTTCTTGATAAAAGACAGTTTCAACCGCTTTCTCGTCTTGTCCCAAAGCATTAAACGTATTGCAATAGAACTTTTTCATATGCAAATTATCACGATTGTTCTTAATCATCAAATCAAGTTGTAATGACTTTTTGTCTAATTTTTTAAGCTTCGAGTAATGAATTCTGCTTGAAATATTTAGGTCAGATGGATCTGAATAGCTAATTCCATTTCCATTACCATCAAAATACAAAAAGTTGTCACTAGTTGCATTAAGAACTTCATTTATTTTTACTTTTGATGTTGTTGATAAAATTCGTCCATTCAATACCCAAGATATCACTGGAAGAGGATATCCTTTAGTAAGGCAACTAATTGTTACAAATTCATCATCTTTTTGAGTTTTCTCTTGCTCAATGGATTCCATAATTTGCACAGGCTCATTAAGAGTTAGATCAAAACGAATATTTTGTCTTCCATATTTATTTCTAGCTAAGCAACGGTAACTGCCTTCATCAGATAGCTTTACTCTTTCAATAATGTAGAAATTTTCAATATCATCTTCCAAAAGTTCACTGAAAAATTGAAAAAATTGGAATACGGAAGTAAAACTTTGTAATGTCATGAATCTGGTGGGAATCGAACCAACGTATTCACAAAAAGAGTGAAACAGAACCACAAAGACCTTACTCTCACACTAGCCTGCATATGGTTAGATACCCCAGATTACGCTCTACTCAGACACCACAAAATTTAACTTACTTTTTTCTGTACCAACTAAAAAGAGGCTCAGGATGTCCAATTATTGGGCATTTTATAGTCACAGTTTCATCAGATTTACCATACACATCATTTGCTACTTTGGCTGTCTCATCGACATGTGGGGCAGATAAGATGTCAACTTTGAAATATTTTTTGACTGTTCCATGCTTATTTTCAGCTGAGCAGGAATAAATATCACTAAGAACAAAAGTTTAAATGTCATACATTGATTTGTTTAAAAATTAAGATTCTAACCTGTGAAACAGCTGCAAATTATTAACTGACAAGACCTCTCCTCTTCCAATTAAATCACTTCCTTTTCTCCATTCAACATTTGGTACTGGATTTCCATCAACAGTACAGTTTAGAACTAAATTTTCACCTTTCCAAAATACTTTCTGATCAATTCCAGCATCATTTTTATCAAAATCAGTAATAGTGCTGTTAACATTCCAGCTTGCAAGGATAACTGGAGGGGATAGGACTGTTACATGATAAGAAAAATCTGTAGAATTTTTTGTTTGGAATGCAGAACAAGTCCAAAGACCTGAATACGATTTTTTTGAATTATAAATTATTAATTTTTTATCAACTTGTCTAAAATCAGGAACTTTAAATGGAGATCCATTAAGAGTCCATTTAATAATGTTGTAATTCTCAACAGGACATAAAAGCTCCAAATCATCTCCTTCACGAATTGTTAGGTTTGTTTGTAGCTCATTTGCAATTGTATGTAATGTTGGGATATTAATGACTTCAAGGTAAAAATGACGTTCATCAATTCCTTCAGAATTTTCAGCAATGCAGGATATTTTGCCAGTTTCGAACTCAGAATCTAACTTTATGGTGTTTTTAGTGCTGAGTAGTTCCTTGTTATTTAGCTTCCATTTGTAACTTGGTCCTGGAATTCCATCAGCCATGCAAGACAAAGTTTTAGTTTGATTTGTATAAAGTGTGATATTGTTGAAATTAGTTGAGATTGATGGTTGCTGTACTACAGTGACATAGAAAATCTTCTGCATAGATCCAATTTCATTTTCTGCATCGCAATGGTAACTTCCAGCATCTGATGGGCTAACTGATTCAATAGTTAATGTCGATTTATAAGAAATATCTGTATTATTTTTAATAAATTTAATTTGAGGTACTGGATATCCTTTTGCATCACACGAAAGTTTCAGTTGAGTATTGATTT
The DNA here is from genome assembly GCA_963573255.1 of Chironomus tentans. Lineage (NCBI taxonomy): Eukaryota > Metazoa > Arthropoda > Insecta > Diptera > Chironomidae > Chironomus > Chironomus tentans. The sequence goes on from OY754303.1 coordinate 15,060,056, forward strand.
CGACTTTGACTGATTCATCATTTAGTGATAAGAATCTGGGGTAACCTGAAATGAAATTGAGGTTAATTTAGATACCAATACAAGATAACGATTAAAAAAATCCGTTATTTTTTCAAAATTTTGAAATTTCTAACACTTTTTCTTATGTTTGTATACAAAAAAATATTTTTTTAGTTCGAAAATTGTCAATTTTAAAAGTTTTAATTTTTTGGGCTATTTAATTCGATTGGTTGCTGCTAAATGATACTAATAGCTTTGATCATACTAATTAAGTACTTTTCAATATATTATTCAGTTGGTAAATATGAAATTAGACCAAAATCTAAGAAACAAAATTCTATTTTGAAATTGTAAACAAATGATTTTCGAATATAAATTTTCCCGTTTTCGAAAATAAAATTCTAGAATATCAAAAATAAAATATCGTTGTCCTGTATTAGTTTAGATAGTTCAAGTAGTTCTTGAGTTCAGTAAGATCTAAAAAGGCATCGAGTATACTGCAAATACTAATTCAGTAAATCGTAACAAATAAATCCAAAAATACTTACTTTTTACTGTACCAACGAACTCAATTTCAGCACTTCCATATTTATTAATCCCTTTACATTTGTAGATTCCACTATCATCAGGCTCAGCAGTGAAGTTTAATGTATTTCCACTAATATTATACTTGTCATTTTCCTCAATAAGCTTTGAATTTAGATACCAAGATATTTCTGGTATTGGCTTTCCAATCAGATCACATATGATCATAGCTCCTTTGTCTTCAGTAACTGTAAACTCTGTACTGGTTTCACTTTCTCTTTTTGGCATGAAGTTAACATCCAGTTGAATTGCTCTTCGAACAACACGAACTAAGTTTTCGCTTACACATTCAAATTCTCCTTCGTCACTCAAAGTGGCATTAATGATCTTAAACACTGCATCATCGGATAACTTTTGATTATCCTTAAACCAGGATATTTTTGGTGGTGGCTGTCCTGTTCCTATACATTCAACAGTCACGTCTTCTCCTTCGAGTATATCAAAATTTCCATTGATTTCTGTTTCATTAACCAAAATTTTTTCAACTTTCGGAACAGTTTGAATTTTGACATTGATTGTTGCCTTGTCGTCACCTAAAGAATTTGTAATTTGACATTCGAAAGTCCCAGTGTCAAACTCGTCTGTGTTATTGATCATAATGAAGGTTTTAAAATAATTTTCATTCTCATTTTGTCCAATTTGTATTTCGTAGTTCTTGGAGTTATCGAAGGTCCATGAGTAATTTGTGATTGGTAGACAATTTTTACATTCACAAAATATTTCAAAGCTTTCTGTTTCATTTACTACCGTTTCCTTAGAGGACACAATTTTTGGTGATTCTAAAAAAAATTAAAAATTTAGAAAAAATTATTTTAAACTTTTTTGTTAAAACTTACCTTTTGGGGTCAAAGAGATTGTAAAGCTTCTACTGACATTTCCCAATTCATTTCCAACAATACATTCGTAATTGCCTTCATCATTTTCAAAAGCTTCTTGTATTTCCATGACACTTTCATTCCTTCCATCCAACACTACAGCCATTGTTGAATTATTTGTGGTAAAATTCCATGCTACTAAACTTTTTGGAGGATTCTCTGTTGTTGAACAGTCAAATCTTACTTTAGATCCGTAAGTGATGCTATTTTTAGTTAAGCCAGTAGTAAATCTTGGAGCATAGTTTATATTTAAAGTTATTGAATTTTCGACATTAAAATCACTACAATTTGCTTGGCAACTAATGAATTTGTTGTTGTCTGCAGCAATTGGTACGATTGAGTATGTATTTCCAGCCTTTAGAAAATAACCAATTTTAGTCATAATTTTAAATTATTGAAATGAATATTAAATATTTTTACATTATGCAGCAATCCTCCATCTTCATCCAACCACGAATATTCAATTGTTTGCTCTTTGGTTATCTCATCAAGTTGACATGTCAGCACATAAGTTGAATTTTCTACCATTCTACTAGATGAACTAGTAATTTTAAGTTTAGGAACCTTTGATACTCCTATACGGACTTCATGAGTCTCGCAACCAACTTGGTTAACAGCAACACACTTGTATGTACCTCTGTGGTCATAACTGATATTCTGGATGTTTAAAATGAGTTCACTACTTTGACTAGAATGAAATTTAAAAAAAGCTACTGTATAACCTAGGTGCAACCCCTGCATAAAAATAATTCTAAAAATATCTGTTTTTAAAATCTAAAATTTTGTTTTTAAATTTTAAAAACATATATTAAAAAAATGCCATATGTTTATACATGATTCAGTGGCGTAGTTATTAGAGCACTGGACTACTAACCAAGAGGTCATAGGTTCGAATCTCACTCCTAGCAATATTTTTTCAAAATATTTATTTTTAAAAAAATGTTTTTAGAATCAAAAAATTATTATTGAGAGTAAAATCCAAAAAAATGTTTTTAGATTATTTCTATGAGTGTGTGGTAGTGAAAAATGAGATTTTCCAAGGGGGTACACCGAGCAACCGGACCCAAGAATGAAGCCAAAAAAATGAGGCTTGAGGGTTCTTTATAATCATGTTTGTTTCTATCCTGAGGGTGTTGTTTATTGACCATCCTTTGGCTACATTACTAAATAATGAACAGTTTAATAAAAATAATAAATTTCTTACATCGAATGACTGCTTTTTAATGCTTTCCCCTCAAATGTCCATGCTATATCGACAGGAACTAAAGATTTCACATTACAGTGTAAATTCAAATTTTGTCTTTCATAAAATTCCAATTTTCCAGCGTCAATCGTAACTTCAGGTTCAGCTTTAAAAAATAATTTCATATTTTTTATCTAAGAATTTTTGTTATGGATATATATGTAACTTACTTCCAGCGTATTCAAACAAGGCTGAAGAGATAATTCTTGAAATTTTATTTCTATTTCTATCTTCTCCTTCCAAAAATATTTTGAATGGATTTTTTGGCAGTTCAAATGGATCTGTTATATATAATTCACTTTGTTTGAATAAATCTAACTTAACTTCCATAGCACTCTCCGACACATTTAATGCAGCAACTAACAAAACAGCTTTCGACAATTTATCAAGTTTTGAGGAATCGGAAACCGAAATTGATAAAATATTTTTAACACCACTGATTGGCTGTTGAACTGTTTCTGATATATCGTCCACGAAATCTATGCTGAATCCAAATTTAACTTTTAGGTCACTTATGACACTAATTGTAACAAAATCATCTTTAACTTCAATTTTCCAATTGCCTTTCATTGGATTTTTGAAATTCAATATTTTGTTGCCTTCCGTAATGAACTTTGATTTCGTCTGAGCATCTGAACGGCTTGGATTTTTGATTTCATAGCTTTGAGCTTTTCCAGCCATAGTAACTTTAAGCTCTGATACTGTATCGTCAATATCAAAATTAAATTTTATTGATTTATTGTTCGCAGATCTAATTGTGGTCAAAATTTTGTGGTTTGAATTTATGTCATCCTTTATAGACTGTAGAATGTCATTGAAATTATTTTTCTCGACCTCATAAGTCAATCCATAACCGAGCTTACTGATTTTGGAAAATACTTCGTATTTTTCATCACGCTTTCCACAACTATTTGATATCAAACAGTTTACTGTGATTTGTTTCTTCAAAATGATTGCTGAGACATTTTCATAAAGCTCTTTATCGTTGGCTGGTGCATCAGTAAATAAATAAACTATTGAATTTGGAAGTGCTACATCCAAGCCAGCTTTTAATCCAGACAATGCATTTTCTGGGCAATCAAAATTCGCGCTTGGAACAACCTCAACCTTTTTTAACTCTTCAATCATTTCAGTTGCATTTTCAGTTATCAATGGCGCGCTTACATCTAAAAATGAATGAAATTATTAGAATAAATGAGTAAGCAAAGATGTTGTGCACAAAATAAACAAAAATAATGTGGAATGTAGATAAGAATTAAATTAAATCTCTTCCAAGAAAGAAGCAAGATTCGATTTATGGGTGAATTGACTTAAAAGCAGCACGAATGGCGTAATTCGTATAAAATATGTATTCCATGAACTATTTCTAATCAGACCTACCGGGATCACTAAATCCAACTAAAATGTAATTGAATATTTTTGAGTCATTTCGTGATGAAAAGTCTTTCACAATTTCCTGAGCACCAATTTTGTAGTCTTCTAAATTATCTTGCATAGATCCTTAAAAATGGAAATACAAATGATTATTTAGAGATATTTTCACAAAGAATCCTGAACGACACAAATGACAATCACGTCACGGAGTAACTTATTAATCTAATGTGGTTACCATACGGAAGTGGAGCTGCTCGTCCACTCCATTTGGTGCTAATAAATCACTTTGTGACGAAGCCTTGACTGAATCGTGATGGCACTTTTGTCATTTGAGTTATTCGGATTTAAAGCTTAAATTGTCACCTGTTGTATCGAAAATAAATAAAAGGCTTCTTTGGTCTAAACTAGGATGATTTACTGTAGAGTTAATTTTAATGCTTGGATATTTTTGGATGCATTCATCTGTGATATTCACTGCTTCAATTTTAAGACAAAATATTCCACAAGTTCCAAGAAATAATAAAACACTAATAAATTTTATATGAATCATTTTCAAATAGTATTTGACAACTTATTAAGTTTTCACAAGTTCATTCATTAATTATCACTAATTATAAAAATCAATTCTCAGAAAATAATATCACTTTAAAATTAAATTCCGAAGAGCAGAATTAAAACGATTTAATCTCTCTGACTTAATGTTCTGAACTGACTGCACTCACCAAATCGTGATATTTCCATGTGGATTTGAGAAAAAAATCTCTGAGAGTTGGTGATAACGTAAATGATCTATTTTTATTCAAAGTTTATGTGCAAATTAGTTATGAACTCTCTTATTTGTTGTTCAGGGTTAAGTGTTCTTCTTTATTTTACTTTATTCTAGAACTTAAGCGCATTTTTTTGTAGTGGCAATTAGTATTTAGCAAAGAATTAGATATTGACATCATTTGTAATTTAACGGGTTTTTGATATTCAAATTTTTTAACGGTTTTTTAAAATTTGAAATTATATAAGCATGTAAGTGAAATTTCGGTAGTTTACAGGTATTATTGCTTACGTACTGATTTAAAAATAATTATTTCTCGTGGATAGTTGTTCGTAAATTATATCATGCAATAAAAACAATTTTTTACCCCTTACAAATTCTTTAATCCTACTAAAGAGTGACGTAATTTGCAAACGACCTCCAGAGGCGTAATAAAGGTCCATGGCACCCCGGTAAAAATGTCAAAATGCTTCACTTTCCTTACCTTCGTTACGTCATTGACGAGCCCTTAGGGGTCGTTCGCAAATTACGTCACGGTTTTAGGGGGGAGGGGGGTCAAAGAATTTGTGACAGTCCATACAAAATATTATTTTTTTCTTTGGAAAATTTGTGACAAGGGGGGAGGGGGTTCGAAAAAGTCGTTTTTTAGGGTGACGTAATTTACGAACGACCCCTTATGTGCACGTTCATACCTATTGATAAGGCAATAATTCGATAACACCGAGCAAATGTTTTAAACTAGAACTCTCTACGACATTTCGTTGCTTCTTTATCGCAATCCACATACCCAGCCAAACAAATTGTATTGCTAAGTAATCTTTTGAAAACAAGTTTTCAAAAAATGCGTTTAAAAAGTGATAAGGCTTGGGAAAATACGCTACAAAAATCACAGAAACATACGTAATTTTATTATTAAATAATCTCTTGGAATCACCTAAATATTTTTAAATCTGTAGAAATTTTTCAAAAAAAATACTAAAATATTTGAAATAACTATTAAAAAATTAAAAAAAAATTGAATTAACAAATAAAAAAAATCAATTTTTTAATTTTTTTTCAATTATAAAAAAGTTTATATGACTAATTGAAGCTTCCATACATTTTTAACTGCATTTCTGGTATTTAAGCGTTTTATTAAGTTTATAATATCTTTTGTGGTTAATAAAAAGGTTCAATAAATTTTTCAAAAAACTTGCACTGTGCACTAGAATCGAGCCTCAAAATTATTTTTTCATACCCATTTTCCAGTTAAAGTCAATTCAATTTTAATTTAATTCAAATAAAGCTCTTATCTACGACTATTTTGAGCTTTTAAAACAATTTTTTTTAAAAAAAACGAAAGCTTTTAGAAAATTTTTCAATTATGTGTCTGTGATTAAATATTGCATTTTGAAATTAACTTTTTAATTTCGCAGCAAATTAAATTAATTACCAAAAGGCATTTAATCTTATCAATGAAAAACCACTTAATGAATCATTATTCATTAACTTCAAGAATAAATATTATTAATTCAAGATAGTAATTTTGAAAAGGTTCAAAGAACAAGTCATGTATTTGTGGTTGGAAAAGTTTTCATTAACAATATGCTTCACGTATGGAGCATTCTATTCGATAGCTAGTGTGATAGTTTTGTACTTGTTATTTTTGGCACTTCCTTATGATAAGCTTGCTGGTCAAAATTATGACTTTTTGCCATGTAAGACTTTATTTTATTTGAGGGTCATTAACTTCATTTGAGAGACGCTATTTTTGGATGACCCCCCAAATTGTGTTCAGTATAAAGCATTAATAATTACAGGGTATGCGTTTAATTTGACAATTCTATCCATATTCTTGTTTATGTTTATGTTTATTGATAGCCAATCTTTGTTACAATGTTAGAAATGATGTATAGAATCTTGATTAAAGATGACACTGCTATTGCAGTTGGAATAAATTAAATTTGAATAACTTTAAGAAGAATTAGTCATAAAGTAAAGGAGTTGTATGATGAATCGAACAAGAAATGTTTGTCGATTAGGTAAACGGCTTTTGAGAATTTGAACTTGTAACGGAAAGTAAATATTTAAATTAACATGTTCTAAAATTTTGTTCTAAAAATTATTAAATGTAAACAAAAAGTGTAAATAACATTTAAAATTAATTAAGTTTTGGTGTCGAATTAGTTTTGGTGTAAATCTAGATGAGTCAGGCGATCTTACGAGTTTGGAATTGATCCGGAGCTAAAAGAAGGTCGACCTTTTCCAATAAGTATCTTTTCACTGCAATTTTAAATCTATTTAAGCTTTTCATCTCTTTTAGCTCCTTACTTAGCTGATTGTAAATAGTTGCTCCAAGATAGCTGATGTCAGTTCCGATGTGCCTTTTCCTCGTAAACCTACTCGGCTTTATGTCTCCTGAAGATCTTCGGTTGTTGTCATTTATTTCAAATTTTATAAGTTCGTCCATATCCATTAACAATGATTTTTTTATATTGATGATCATCGAGGAATAGGCAATTCCAATTACTGGCAGAGATTTGTGATCAAAGGACTTAAATAAATCGACTGTAGAGTGCTGTGCATCAAGACCAAATATCATCTTTATGCATCTGTTTTGAATTCTCTGGATCCTTGACATTTCTTCTTTTGTGAATTTTGGATATAAGAAGGCACAGTAATTAAGATGTGACATTACATGCGCATGGTAGAATTGAATGAGCATTTCACGAGGTAAGTGATGTTTAATAATTGAAAGAGCTCTACAGGACTGTGTGATCTTGTCTAGTACGATGGAGAATTGCTCCTTGAAGTCAAACTTTTCATTAACTTGTATTCCAAGGAATTTATATGATGAAGTGTTGGAAATTTTGACATCACCAATGACTGTAGCTTCAGTAGGAATGGCTATTGAATCATTATTTCTTATGATCATGAACTTTGTTTTCGAAAAGTTTAGTTTCATTCCACAAGTCTTAAAATATCTGCTCATAATTTCTACATCATTCATGATTTCCTTCATTGCTGATTCAACATTTTCCTTATTACAGGATTTATAAATAGCATAGTCATCAGCATACTTTATCCGACTCGACGAAATTTCGGGAGCATCAAATTGGCTGATAGTGAAAAAGTAAGGACCAAGTATTGAGCCTTGAGCGACACCTATCTCGATGAGAACCTTATTGCTTATTGAATTTCCAATTTTAACTGCCTGTTGTCGATTAGTGAAATATGATTCAATCAGCGATAATACATGTCCTTTAATGCCCAGGTGAGATAGTTTTTTTAGTAAGACTCGTCTGTTAAGTGTATCAAAAGCAGCAGTCAGATCCATAAAAACTACGATCACATATTTTCCGCTATCTAGGGAAACCGACACATCATGAGTGAATTTAAGTACAGCTTCATTTGTCCCAATTGATTTTTTGTAGCCATACTGCTCCTTGTCATTTATTCCGTTTGATTTCATAAAACTTTGTAATCTATTCAAGATTATTCTTTCAATTATTTTATTGATTATAGGCAGGAGAGCAATTGGTCGGTAATTGTTGATATCATTTTTGTCTCCCTTTTTGTAAATTGGAGATATAGTTGCATATTTGAGAGATTCTGGATACTTAGCTTCGTGAACAATTTTATTGATCAGACAAGTTAATTGAACTGTTAGTTCATTTTTTAATTCTTTTATGATTTTGGGTGGAATTCCATCACTTCCTGTGGCTTTTGAAACATCCAGATCGCTTAGGATATCATACACTTCTATGTGTGTTACTACATCAAAATACATGCATTTATTAGTGGGAGATGAGATGTTTGATGACTCATGTGAGGTTTGAGGGAGTGATATTTTTGTCGATGTTGACGAGAATTTATCATTGAAAAGTTCTACAATTTTGTTGGTGTCATAGATTAATTTATCATTATTCACTAGACATATACTTTCACTTGCTTTCTTTCTTCCGAGTATGGTATTAATTACATCCCATGAGTTTTTACCACTAGTTATAATTAAATTTGAGTAATACTTTTTGGATATTTTGTTGCTGTGGTTGCTGATAACGTCTTGTAAATCATTAAGTTTTTTTCTCAGCTTGCTTGTTGGTTTGCCAGCTAATTCTAATGTGTTTATTTTTCTCATTATATTTACAGATTTATTCTGGAATCTGTAATAGGTATTATCAGCCCAAGGTGGATGAATTTTATTCTTCATGACTTTGAATTTCTTTGTTGATGTTGATGTCTCGACTGATGCTCGAATGCAGTCAGAAATGTAATCGCAGCAGTCATCAGCAGATAAGTCGTCTAATAAATTACTATCACATATGAAATTTTCTCTAAGCATTAAGTAGTCGCATTTCTTCCTGGTTGTGGTATTCTGAGCTTTTTCGGGTATTTTTAAATTCATCACTGACAGCAATAAGTTATGATCTGATGAAATCAATTCATTGGATGTGAAAGTGTCGACAGTCAATGCATTTGGAAAATTTTTTATGATGAAGTAATCTATTTTTGTCTTGCTCGCATTTCTCGTTACAGCATGATTAGTTATTGTTGCGCCTATTGTATTCAACACATCATATAATTGTGATGAGATAGAATCATTTCTTAGACTATTAATATTTAAGTCTCCAGCAACGATTAATGGATTTTCAAAATTCAAGATGTCTTCTAAATGCTTTAAAAATAACTCCATTGAAGAGTTTGGGGGACGATAAATGGCATTTATTGTAAGTTTCAGATCATTTAATGTCAGATTTAATGTTATATATTCCAAATGTTGATAGCTCTCTTTACTCACGATTTTAGCAGAATGATTTTTGTGGACATAGATTAAGATGCCACCTCCAATGGAATTCTTGCGAGCACAGGAAAATGATTGGTAGTCATCTAGTTTATACATATTGAATTTGCTACAGTCGCTCATCCAAGTCTCAGTCAAAATGATAATGTCAATATTATTATTATTATTGCCCACGAATCCAGCTAGTTCAGTTTTAAATTTCTGAAATGAGTTAAGTGATCTAATAGAGCGAACATTCCAAGTGATTAATTTGAATTTATTCCTATTAGATGAATGTTTAATATAATTTTCTAGAATGTCCAAACTGTAATTTTTATCTGGTGTCAGCAACTGGATGCGTGGGCTTGAATTTCACATGTCTACGCTTATGTTGGAGGTGAAAGAAGCATTTGGATTGTCATCACGTGTGCTTCCACTTATGTCTTGGTGTGATGATGACTTATTCAAAAAACGTCTTTGTTTCTTTGGGTCGTTCGGAGAACGTTCTTCGATTTCTACGGAATCAGGTGCTCTGCGTTTTTCTTTTGGATAGTCAGCATCATTTAGCTTGCGCTTGCTGTCTCGTTGTGGATATTTTTGTTGCCAGTAATCTTTATTGTAGAATGTTTTTGAAGGGATATGGTGACTTTTTCCAGAAATATTCGTTCTAAGTTTGTCTAAGTCTGAGAAATTTCTAATATGAATTTTCTTCGGTTTCTCGTTCAAGTCTGATGGATCGACTTTATTCAATGTGACTTTAATTGAATCATCCCCCAGGAAAACTTTGCTGACTGACTTGTCTGCTTGTAGTTCGTGACATATTCGTTTAATTTTGTTTACGTCATATGATGATGGTTGGCTAAATATTGCATCTAGATTATTTTGGTTTGATGACTGCTTATTCCTTGCAATCTTTTCCATTATTAATCTTTCAGCAGTGAAGCTGTCGCTGAAGTGTACATAAATGTACTTCGTGAATTTGTTGACATTGTTAATTCGCTTCATACCAGATAGAATAACTGCTTTTGTGATATATGCTTTTCCCAATGACAATCCCTGTTCCTTGATGATTTTTTCTGCTATGGAGATGCTATTATTTCCGTTAGAATTATCTAGGACGCTGTCATTCTTTAAGTAGATTATCATTTGTGTCTTATAATGTCTTATGTCTGTTTTCAATTTGAGCTCTTGTTTGTCATTCTCATTGGCTTCAACGTATTCAAAGTGATTCTTCGAAACTTTAGTAATCTCATCATTAAGCTGTTCTGAGGTTTCATGGAATGAAGCAGTGTTCTCGTCTACGGTTTGAGCAATATTTGTGCAATTGTTAAAATTAGTTTCGACTGCTTTTGCGAGTGATGAATATGCTTTGAGTACCATCGACATTGCTTTATTGACATCTCCTTTTTCTGAGAGAGTTTTTACAGAGCTTTCTAATTCTTTTGGAGAAATTATGTCAGGTTTTCTTATCACGTCTATTGCATTCTTCATTTTGACTTCATCTACCATAAATGATTCATGACCTGCTAGGTCTCTGGATATTGTCGATTGGCTTTTCATGTCACGATTAAGAAATCCAGCTATTTTTTGGGTGCTAGTTGCTGCTTTTGAAAGCTTATTTCTATGCATTTTGCAATCTCTAGTGTCAGTTCAAGATGTTATTGATCTGCCAGCTAAATCCCGAACGTATATTCAGGCATATACTCAGACAATTTAACCCAGATATCAGTAACCTTAAATAACCTTGAGTGCAAGTTTTAGGTTGATTAGCAATCGTACGTTTTAAGGTAATTAATGATGAATGTGATGATAACTCACAAGATTTTGCTAATTAACGGGTGTGTCAAGTAAATTATGACAGCTGATGTTCAAGAAAACCATTAAATAATAAAATTATTTAAGGGAAAAAAAAAAAATCACGACACACTGGATCTTTTTTATAACAATAGAGAAAGCTAATCACATTAATTCACCACAATATCAGTAATAATAAGTCAGTTAATTATGTTGGTCACTTTAACAATGATACTTAGAACATTTAAATTAATAATTTAGTTTGAAAATCTTAGTAAAAGCAATTAAAAATATTAAAATATATACAGCACACGTGACACCTGTTCCAGGGTTGGAGACTTATTCTTCATTGGACTATCCTTTGCCGGTATTCTAGCAATGTGTGGAATAATTAAGGTATTTTTTTTTAATTTTATTTATGGACGATCATCATTTTTTCAAATTTATTTACAGAAAAAGAAACTTCTAATAGGTCCGTTAATGATAGGATTGTTTGCTCAAGGCTGGATGATTTCTGTTTTCACCAATCTGTATCAAATCGACACGGTACAAAATCATGAAATTTCAATTGTTGATCCTCCGTTTATTGTATTTTTAAAAGTTAATTATTCTACTGGATTCATTATTGCTATTTTGCTTCTTTTTCCATTCCATTTCTGTGCAATAGTTTCCTTTGGCACTATTGACAAAGCAATTAATGGAGAAAATTATACGTATAGTCACAACGAAAAAATTATTTGGGGTTGTTCATAAATGACATCTCTGCTGTAATTAGTTAATTTTTTTCTGATGCGTGTAATTCAAGGAAAGTGACCGTTAAAGTTTCCTAATAAACATGTAAAAATTTCTTATTTGTCTGTCTGACATACAAAATTCGGAATTAAATACCCCAGTTTCGAAAAGTCGAAAAACCAAAAAACTTGAAATGAACAGTTTTTATAGGAAATTTCAAGGAAAAGTTAATGTAATTAATCATTTTTAGCAATAAAAAAGCTAAATGCTTTGTGTAATCCATAAAAACATTGAGAAAATCGATAAAAAAAATCCAACGGTTTTTTAAAATTCAAATTTTTTGACCTCTATATTTTAACACCCCTAGACTTTCGATAAGTCTGTCGAAATTGAATTACACGCATCAGATTTTTTTAAATTATTTACCTTAAAAGTTTTTAAAATTTAGGGGTTAAGTGATCTAAACCGTTAAATTGAATGTTTATTATACTCAAAACTCATTCTATTAGACATCAAATACACAGCTTTCAATATATGTGTTTACGTAAAAAAAACTTATCTTCAAATATTATCTGTTTCGCTTTTCACCAGAATCGCATTTAGTGCCGTATTTTAATCAAAATTCTACGAAACTTATCAGTGGCGTAGCCAGAAATTTTTCCTGAGCGGAGAGGGGGAGGCTAAATTTTTTTTCTCTAAAAAAAAATACTTTATCTTCTCGTTAAAAATCAAAAATTTTGTAAATAAATTTTTTTTTGTACCAAGATGAAGATCATTGATTAATGCACCACGCATCAACATTTTTGATTTTACTCCTATGAACTTTTGATTTCCAAATAGGGGGAAGGCAAAACCCCTGAAATTAATCTTATCAGATATCCGTTTTACTAAAAATAAATATTCATTGAACAATTTTTCAGTATATTTACAAACATTCAAAGTTGTAGACATGACTTGTTCATTGAGGAATAAATTTCTGTGCTGCTTTCCTTTGTTGTCCGGATGCTTCATTATTGGAGCTATTTGTTCGAAAATCGGAACATTTCTTTTATTTTATACATTCATGACACTTACAACTGAAAGACTCATTAACTTAAAACCATATTATCTTTTTAGTAAATTGAAATAATTGTGTAAAATTATGAAATAGTTTAATAGCTAAGTTTTTTTATTCCAGAATTTGTATTTTTCTTAACCACTCTAACAATATACTATATTGGACTCATTTGTGCAGGGTTTTTAACGATGTATGGAGTTTCGAAGGTATTAGACACAAAAAATATTTTTTTTGAATTCCTTTGGGGGGGGGGGGGGTCGTTCACTTATTACGATCGCTTTTTAGGGGGGTTAGATTTTGTAACAGGCTAAACTAAAGAATTTTTTTGCTTTCAAAAATGGTTATGGGTCTAAAAAGTTGCTGTTCTGCGTAACGTAATAAGTCAACGACCCCTTGGGGGTCTTTCGTTAATTACGTCATGCTATGTGTTCCAAAAACTAATATTTCGACTTCTTTCCCAGGGGCTTAAGAAAGGGGTCCAAGGTTTATCTTAAGTCCCTCTTGTTTGAACTGTCAATAAACCTTTGACCCCCTCCCCCCAGAGTGTGACGTAATTTGCGAACGACCCCTTAAAAATTCTGACTCTTAATTTCCAATTTTAAAATTCACAGAGAAAACATACAAAACTGTTGCCTTTGTTAGTAGCCTTAATTGCTCATCCATTTATGGTATTTTCCTACAACTACGTATATACAACTGATTGGAATGGAGATCATTGTTACCAAATGGTACAAACAGGTACACCATTTTTTGAACAAAATGGTGCTTATATTTTCATAATTGGATTAACTATCGCTGCATATTTTGCATTCTGTATCTTTAATGGAATCAAGATGATTCAAAATAATCAAGTTGAAAAATATTCAGTATTAAATTTTAAAATTCCGGAACTAACATCATTTCTTGGTATTATGCCATTGGAAGTTGGAGGATTAATAATTGGTACTTTATCAATTCTTCTTGGAATTTATCTTTTGTGTTCAATGATTGCTACAATTCCGTTTGAGATGCTGACAATTCAGGATACTTTATTTTTGACAAGTAGTTTAATCTTAAAATTACTGAAATTTCAAATTTTAATGTATTTTGACTTTTGCAGTTTATTATGGCAACCTGGCTATAGTTTGCATTTATTATATAGCACTCACAATTGGAGGTATTTTGATGGTACGAGGAGTACTTAAAGTAAGTCAGGGGCCGATTTTTAGGGCTACCCGGAGTACTCTACCCTGGTATACTCCAGGGTAGGGTAGGTGGAGTAAATAGGATATTCTATGGCAGGGTAGGGTACTCCGGGTAGGGTTTAATAATTTCCAAAAATAAGTTAAATTTAACAAATTTTCACCAAATTTTTTTTATCATTTTGCGCAAGAAAATATATTATTTAAACATTTTTAAATTTAGAAAACTAAAACATTCAATTTTCAGAATGATTTCAAAATTATGAAGCCTTTGATGATAATTTTAGCGATTCAGCCTGCCTTGGTCTATTTCTTCTTTGCAATGTACAGTACGAACTATTACTCATTTGACATCAATATGATGTTAATATACATTATTTTAACAATTTTTGGAGCCTATTCTGCCTTATGCATCAGAAGTTTACGTAAAATAATCATAAGTCAATCACAAATAATTGATGGTAATTCGTATGAAAAATTAAATAATTATATTTAGGATAGTCAAGCTAGTAAATTTAAAATATCAAATAAAAGCTTAATTAAATCAAAATTTAGTTTTTAAATTTTATTAAGATTTCAACCGTATGTGACCGTACACGAGCGGCAATTGGGTCAAAGTTAACGTGGTGTCAGTCTGTTGCTGCTTTTATCCGCCTGCACGACTTGGCAGCAGTGGCAGTTATAAGGCAGCCATACAGGCGGATTATTCGACATGTAGGAACGCTGCCACGTTGCCACCACGTTAACACGGCAGTCTCTCGGGTAATTAGTGACATCATTTAAAACTGTGCCGGTTGGATTTGTTAAACCTTTCGATATCACATTAGCTTTAGTTAAAATGATAATTTTCTTATCAATTGAACACTAGCTTTGAATAACATAAGCGAAATCGATGACAGAATGTCTTGAGATTTGTACTGATTTTTGCAAATTTTCAATTTTATAACGGCAAGCAGAATTAAGTCACAAAGCTTGGGTTGTGTTCTTTCATCGCAAATTATGATTATATCTAAACATTATAAAGAAAATGCGCCTTAAAACTAGTCATAACTAATTAAATATCTACTTAAAATGAATAATCGTTATTACTTTTCAGTATTTTTGCGAATTTCGAAGGTGTTAGACATGACGTGCTCGTTAAGAAGCAAATTTTTGTGCTGTTTTCCTTTACTGGCTGGATGTTCTGTTATTGGAGCAATTTGTTCTTTGACCGGAATATTCTTATTGATTTTTACACTTTTCACACTTCCAGTGGAAAGACTTTTTAATTTAAAACCATTTTATTATTCACGTAAGTGTAGGTTGATATTATTGCTATCAGGATGTTTGGAAAAGGCCTGAAAAATAAGTTAGAAGTAATTCTTATAAAGATCCGCAGCGGCGTAACCAGAAATTTTTCGAGGGGGGGATTTGCAAATTTTTTGTATGGAAAAATTTTAAGGGGGGGATTTTCAGACTTTTTTCTCAAAAAACCTAGCAAATTGAAGAGTTTTTGGGTGAAGGGGGGGACAAATCCCCCAATCCCCCCCCTCTGGCTACGCGTCTGAAGATCAGGCTATAGGCCATAATATAGCTATAATTTCATGGGCTGGGTACACGGTGTTGTCATTCGACATGTCAGGATACAAAGTCAATCTGATCGAGGCTGTTTCTGATCCTTAAAAATTGGAACAGAATCTAGAATTGAAAATTATATTTTTAACTAATTTTTAATCTTATTATTACAGAATTTACATTTTTCCTGACAACTCTCTCAATTTATTATGTGGGACTAATCTTCGCAGGATGTCAAGCGATATTTGGAGCTTTAAAGGTAATAAAGTCTGTGAAAAATTAATAAACAATTTCTGAATTTACTTTAATATTTACAGCGAAGCCATTCAAACATGTTTCCACTATTAGCAGCCTTAATTGCGCATCCATTTATGTTTTTTTCATATAAATTCGTTTATTATAAAGATCAGAATGTAGATCACTATATTAAGGAAGTATATTCAGCTACAGGATTAATCGAAACCAATGGAATATACATTTTTATAATTGGAACAATTGTTGCAGCATTTTTTTCCTTCTGCATAGTAAATGGAATTGAAGAGATCAAAAAGGAGTATGGTGAAAGATTAATCGAAGAACCAGGTGACAAAAAGTCAACGTTACGAGAATTTCTTGAAAATTATGGTTTCCTTCTGTTCATAATTGGAATGGTTCTCGTGTGTTTCGTTATTTTAAGTGCTATTGCCGGTGTTGATATGTTGATTGATATCATAGAACAAAATGATCAAATTCGGAGAGATAATGAAGCAAGGCTTACTACTACTCCCAATTACTGGTATCCTTTTACCACTGAAGATTACTCCATGTCTTTTACTGAAGGATACTCGACTACTACTACTGAAGGACCCACGAATTAACCTGAAGATTACTATCCCAAACCTAAGGATTACTACACTACTGAATACTTGATAGATTCATGAGTAACTTCGACAACTATTAAAGGTTATTTCAAGGGACTTTTTATTCAGATTCAATTCTTAGTTTTTATTTTGAAGTTCCTTATAAAAAATAAAATACGTGCAAATTGTAATGAAACGTAATAAAATTTATTTTTCTGTCACTATCAACTTATAGTCTTTTTATCGCAATTTTGTATTAAGTGTTGGATATTGATGTTAAATAGAAATGAGTCATTTGCTTTTGATGTCAATTGACTTCCAAGTAGGGGCGTAGTCAGAAATTTTCATAAGGGGATTGAATGGGTTGCATTTAGGACCCTCTTTAAAAATCCTGGCTACGCTCTAGACACCCCTGCTCCTTACCTAATCTAGTGTCGTACAACTCTTAACCATCTCCTTTTTGAATGGGTATTCCTAATTGGTATGGTTTCTTTGGTATCCCATACCCATTGAAAGCTCTCATTTTAAAGTATATTGACGAAATATCTAAATTGGTTCTGCAACTACGCACTTGCTTTATTTCGAAAGCAGTAAAACGTTCCTGGAAAAATGGCTAAATGATAACGTTTATTGGTTAGATAATGTGTTTATCATTTGAGCAATAATTTATAGAGAATAACAGAAATGTAAATGACAGAACGTCTTTTACCCTTTTGACTCTTTTTTTAATCCAACTTTTAATAATTCCATGCGACACTTCCAAAAGTGTTTTTCCTATAAATAAGTTTAAAATACTCGAAAAATGTCTGGATTTACTTTTGTAGTGTAAAATGTCCACAGACAAGAAAAATGCGCTCAAGATCAAATATCAACACGTCAGTTTTTAAATAAAATTTTGCAATATATTCAGTATTAATTCGAGTTTTAAAGGTGTAAGTCATGTTTGACATAGTTAAAAATAAATTTTTGTTTTTCTTTCCTTTATTGGGAGGATGCTTCTTTATTGGTGTCACCAGTACTCTTACTGGGGCTTTCTTTTTGGTGTTTACAATTTACACTTTGCCACTTGAGAGGCTCATTTATTTTCCACTGGGTTCCTACATTGGTAATTTGTTCATGGTTGAATGCATTGGTTTGATTTGGTTAAATTATTAATTTTATCATTATAGAATACACAGTTTGTCTTGCAACATTAATCATTTTTTATGTTGGACTGATTTTTGCTGGCTATCAAATGATGTATGCTGTAGTCAAGGTAGGAAAATTTAAAATTGACTGTTAAAATTCACTTGATTCTAAGTATGTGTCTGACAAGGCGCATTGGTGTCTCGAACTTATATTAGGAGTCATTCGCAAATTAAAGCCATTCTTTAGGGGGAGGGGGTTGAGGAATTTGTGACAGTCCAAATACAAAAAAATATTTTGTATGGAAGTGTCACAAAATTTCACACCCCCTCCCCCCTTACCCCAAATGTTGGACGTCATAAGGGGCCGTTCACTTATTACGTAACGCTTTTAGGGGGGATTTTGTGACAGTTCAAACAAAGAAATTTTTTCTTTATCAACATTTTGTGAAAAGGGAGGAGGGAGGGGGTCTGAAAAGTCGTTTTTTTGCGTTACGTAATAAGTGAACGGCCCCTAGTGAATGGCCCCTTATTATATTTTATGTTAATTTTCCAATTGGCAGCGAAAACATACCAAAATGTTACCTATGTTAGTGGCCCTAATTGCGCATCCATTCATGGTCTGGTCATACAGCTATGTATACAATAATTATGAGAGCTCTTATTACAATGGTCGCTATATAGACGACAAAAACACATTTCTTCGGTTCAATGGAGATTTTATTTACGCAATTTCAACTTTCTTTGCTGCATACTTTGTTTTTTGCATCATAAATGGAATTACAATGATTAAAAATGGACAAAAGGATAGAATACCATCGAAATTCAATTTTGAGAAACTCATTACCTTTGAGACATTTTTTGGATTTCTATCTTTGGAAACTGGAGCGATAGTGATTGCAACTACATCAGTTATTCTTGGAATAGCTTTCATGATATTGTTATGTCTTCCATCTCCGTACTATTCATATGGGTATTATGGTATAGGTTAGTTCTTTACAATTAAATTTTTATTAAGTATTTATATAGGATTATTTTTCCAGTTTATTACTTCTGTAGCAGTATCGTTGGTCTCTTTTATGCTGCACTAATAATTGGAGGGATTTTGATGGCACAAGGAGTGGAAAAGGTAAACAAATTTTTAGAGAATACCAAAATATTCTTTAATTTCCTAGGGTTTTAAGGGAAAAGTTCTTATTCTAAATTTTTTCATGCAAAAAATGGTGGCCCATGGTTGCATGGGCGTATCCAGGGGGGAGGGGTCCGATGGGGTCCATAAAATTTTTTACATGGAAATTTTTTTTGTGAAAAATAATTTTTCTTTTAAAAGTACAATAACTTGAGTATAAGAACAAAAAAAAATTTTGGACCCCCCCCCCCTGGGTACGACCATGATGGTTGGTTCATAATTTCCCTACAATTTTGTTGAACGATATTTTTAACAACTCCTTAACATATTTTACCAATTAAATATATTTTTGCAGAAGGATCCCAAAAAGATGAAGCCACTGATGATAGTTTTATTTGTTCAACCAGCATTAACATTAATGTTCCTTAGAACTTTTAGCATAATGAATGAGACTATAATATTATTATATTTGTTCTTAACAATCCTTGATTTATACTTTGGATTCTGTATAAGAAATTTATTTAGAATCAATGGATATGAATCAGAGATTATAAATGACATTTCTTATGAAAAAATTGATACTTTGGACGATGTAACTTTTGATGTTTCCAATCCTGAAGCAGTTGTTAACTAAAACTTTATAAATAAAATTGAAGTTTCAATAAGCTTTTATTATATTCAGTGGAATTAGCCGTTATTTTTTAGAAATTCAAATAGAATTTTCAAAAACCGTTAAATTTACTTAGGTATGAAAATTTGTAGCATTCATATTTATTTTGAACCAATTTCGAAGAATTAGAACTGTTGTCGCCCTTTGGATTCCTCTTTTGAGATGATTTTCTTCTTTCAATAATCCTTGGGGTCAGTTTCTCAGGTGTACCCAGTTATTCTCTTTAGTATGGCAAGGGTATACCCGAAAAATCAGCCCTGGAGTAATCCTGATGAAATTTTTGAACAAAATGATGAAGATGCCTTGATAAAAATCCACAATTTATGCTTTTGCTCCATTTTGAAGCCATAGCTATTTAGAGGACGATGATGCTTACTCACCTGATTGCTGATTCATCATTCAATAACAAAATAAAATAATAACATTCGTTTTCAATGAAGAAAGGCTCTTACTAAGGGGTCGTTCACTTATTAGGTTACGCAAAAATATGAAATTTTAGACCCCCCTTCCCCCCTAAAATTTCCAAGAACTTTTTTTCTATGTTTGGCTGGTTAAAAATCTCAGACCCCTTCTTCCCCCTTTAAAAGCGAACGTAATTAATGAACAACCCCTCAATGTTATCATAATCATTTAATATTTACTTTCTGAATCCATTTGTATTTCAATTTATACACAACAAAAGTAATTTCCTGGAAAAAGTTTAAAAGCTCTGAGAGCTTAATAGATTTATGATGATCAATAATCTAACAATGAATATTTGGGTAAGCTAGGACATGAAGTAACTCTAAAATTGAACATTTTAAGCCCTTTTCAACCTAATTATTTTGATTTGGTTAAAAGCCTTCTAAAGTCCATAATTAAAAAAATTCTGTTTCCTGTCTGCTTAAATTTAATCTTATCTAAAAGTAGACACTAAGACTATAAACTTTGGGTATATTTTAAATTCAGTCAATCAGTATTTTCACTAAATTTTAAAGAAAAAGACATGATATCAAAATTCTTCTGCTGTATTTCAACGAAAACTGGATGTTTAATTATTGGAGGATTATATGCCTTTGTTGGATTATCGCTCCTATATTTTACAATAGTGCTGCTTCCTTTTGATAGAATTTCAAAGCTGATGCCTGATGACTTGACGTGTAAGTAAATTATTTAGATCAGTTCTTTGAAATAATTTTTTGATTTATTTTTACAGGCTACATTTTGTACCTTTTATTGGTATCTCTTTATTACATTTGGGTTAGTTTTGGAGGTTTTCTAATGATATATGGGGTTATTATGGTAAGTTAGACACAAGATAAGGGGTCGTTCACTTATTACGTTCGCTTTTTAGGGTGAGGGTCTGAGATTTAAAACAGGCCAAACAAAGAAAAAAAAATTCCTTGGAAAATTTGTCAATGGGGAGGGGGGGGTCTAAAATTTCGTTTTTTTGCGTAACGTAATCT
Source organism: Chironomus tentans (assembly GCA_963573255.1). Taxonomy (NCBI): domain Eukaryota; kingdom Metazoa; phylum Arthropoda; class Insecta; order Diptera; family Chironomidae; genus Chironomus; species Chironomus tentans. The sequence continues at coordinate 15,081,186 of OY754303.1, forward strand.
CCTAGTAGGTCGTTTACTTATTACATTACGTAGAACATCGACATTTTAGACCCCTCACCCCATCGTCAAATTTGAACTAAAATAGTTTCTTTAATTTAGTCTGTTACAAAATCTCAGACACCCCTCTCCATGAGAGTAAACATGGGGGTGTTCAATGGGGTCCGGACACCCGTCTCGAAAATTATTTAAAAAATTTTCGTAAGTTTTTTCGAAGATCTAATTTGTTAGTTAATCCTTCACTTACCATTAGATTTAACAACAAGTACAAAACAATGCGTATAAGATCAAGAAAATTTTTTGTACCCCCTAATTCTGGGTACGACTCTGCCCCTCTCCCCTAAAAAGCGAACATAATAAGTGAATGAAATAATAATAATAATAATGAACCCTAATTAATTTCTTGATTTTCGTGATTACATACCTTTTTTAAAAATATTTTTCAGCGTCAGCACAAAAAGATGGTTCCTTTGCTATTGACTCTATTTTCATATACTTTTATGGTAGTTGTTTGTGCTTTGTTCTATAATTTTCTTCCAAATGAAAGAGATGAATTTGGGGATTATTATAGAAGAGCGCCACTATTAGATTTTTTTGTGGAATATAGTCCTATATGGTACATAACTGGCATGGTTCTTGGATGTTACTTTGCTTTATGCATCATAGTTGAAATGGAGAAGATACAAAATGAACAAATTGAAGAAAATTCAAGAATTTGCAATGATAAAGAGAGATTGCTTATTACAAATCCATATTCATTATATGTATAAATTGAATATTACGTAAAACAAAATAGATAACTGACTGCAGCTGCCTATTTCCAAAGCTATTACGTTTTTCTATTTCATGGAAAATTATTATTAAATTGACTGAAATGTTATCTGTAGACCTGGTGATAATAAAGTTATTTGTGATTATAATGATTATACAAGTTAATAAAACTTACTAGCACTTGAAATCAGCACATCTATTTGAAAATTCAGGAACAAGAAAGATTGTTTAACCGTCATTTTGAATTTGAATATCAATTCGGCGAATTCCATGAAAAAGACGCCAATTTTAAGAAAATTGAGATTCAAATTCACAATGACCGTTAAAAATGAGCGAATTGAGATTCAAATTCCAATAGTTTGTTAGATTTTCTTTAAGAGTTTAACTTTTTATTTTATTTCCAAACTGGAAATAAATGTTACAACTTTAAATCATCCCAATTCGAATAAATTGCATGTTTTAAGTAAATTTCCTAGATACCTTATCTAAAAACAGACAATTAAGTTCAAATAAATTCAACGAATTTCTTTCATAAAGACAATAATTAATTAAAGAAAAGCTAATGTTTGGGAAATCGAAGGACAAGGACGTCTTTTTTGGACATAAATAATATTAATTTTATAATTATCAGCAGTTCAATTTTGTTTTTGTAACTTAATATGCAGTAAGTAAATTTACTTCTTGTTGATGAAGTCCTCGCCAACTTGGATGTTCTTCTTCAATTCAGGAATAGCCTTTGATAAAAGTTCCTGTTCGAATGCATTCAATGATCCCATACCCAAATTCTTTTCAATACCATTCTTGCCGAGGAGAAGTGGTGTTGAGAAATATTTAGCTTCGGTGACATCTGAACGGACATAGGCACATTCGACAACATTTTGTTCACCGCGTAATGCACGAATAAGAGAAATGGCGAAACGAGCTCCAGCATAAGCCATTGAGAGAGTTGCAGATCCAGCACCAGCCTTTGCCTTAACAACTTCTGTTCCAGCTTCTTGGATGCGTTCTGTGAGAGCCTTGATTTTGTCAGCTGGGAAATTAACTGATGGTTTGCATTGTGAGAGCAATGGCATAATTGTGACACCAGAATGACCACCAATAACTGGAATATTGACTTGAGCTGGATCAACACCGGCGGCTTCTCCAATAAAAGCATTAGCACGAACAACATCGAGTGTTGAAACACCGAAGATTCTCTTTGGATCTAAAACTCCGTGCTTAGCAAGAGCCTCACTAGCAATCGGAACAGTCGAGTTGACTGGATTTGAAATGATACCGATTAAGGCTTTTGGGCAGGCCTTTGCACATGCATTAGCTAAATCGCGAACGATTGATGCGTTTGTGTTGAATAAATCGTCACGAGTCATGCCTGGTTTACGTGGAACACCAGCGGGAATAATAACAACATCAGCACCTGTAAATTAACAAATAATGTGTTATTCTTGGTTGGTGCTAAAAATATTTGCACGAGTCATTCACACTGACTTGATTTTGTCAACAATATTGTATGCGATATTACATGATCTTTAATGACAAGATCTAGATTATTTAATAAAATATTTAACGGAGTTTTGATTTTTGAAAATTAACCGTCGAAATATTTTTGAATTCTTGTCTGACTAAATTTAAAAAATTAATAACCGTTAGTCATTGACTCACCTTGTAAAGCCTTTTCCAAATTTTCAGGTCCATTATATCCAACAACCTTGCTCTTGGTGTCAATGTGTGACAAATCAGCGGCAACTCCGGGTGTGTGTACAATATCATACAAGGACAATTCAGTGATCAAAGGACTTTGCTTCAATAACAATGATAAGGGCTGTCCAATGCCACCAGATGCACCACAAACAGCTACTTTAATATTGTTCTATAAATAAAGGTCATTGTCATTCAAAAGGGCATATAAATTGCAATTTGGGTAAGAAAATTCGTAAATATCTATGAGAATTGGACTGTATGATAAAGTTCAAAAGGTAATTCCTCTAATCATAATCTATTGGACGAGATAATGATATCAAGTCATTGTGTAATTATGTTACTTTAATTTTTATTTGGTTGCGCAATCAATTTTTTTTCCTCCTGATCATTAGGGCTATAAATTTTATATCTGAATTTACGTCACTGGATCTACTAACCTGATTTGATGTGGAGAAGTTCTTAGCTCCTTGTTGAGCGGCGACTCTGAAGACTCTTGAGAACATGATTATGCTGAATAAATTTATGTATGGATGTGATAAATTCGAAAACAATCGGCAGCAAACAGCAAAACTCGACTAAAAGTCCAATAAGAATGTTTGGCAAGGCGAGGGAAAGCAACTACTTTAGTGCTGTCGACGGATTAGCTGAAATTATCGTGACAATGAGTTTTGTGTCCGAATGTCAATTGCTTTTTTTCCTCTGGATCTTTAAGCTTTTACTGGATGTTGTTGCTTAGAAGCTAATTAAATACTTATTTAAACAATAATACCTTAATGTAGCTAAGTAAATCACTCAAAATAACGTTTGTTTACCGGCATCCAAAAGCGCTTTTTAGAGTAAGTCGACTCTTACTTGTGACTTTCGACGGCATTACACAATTTTCTTTTCGACGGCGAATACTGGAAAATTTCATTTGAAATATATTTTCGCTATAATTAAGTAGTTATTCACTATGGCATCACTCGTAAGACAAACAGCTTTCAGCATTTTAAGGAACGTCAATGTTCTCCGCACTGTAACTGCTAGCCAGCGAAGTTTTCATGCAATTTCATCCATTAATAATTTCAAAAAGGTAAATTTGTGTTAATTTGTTGTGTTTGCTCTCGTGATTAAGTTCTGTGAGCTGTTTATCTGATATTTGAAGGAATAATCAAGTCAATAACTTAATATCATGTTCAATTTTAGGTAAATTTCCAATGCATTCAAAAGATCCAGAGTTTACAATATTCAACAAAAGATAGAAAAGAGATTGAAAGTCGTGTGATGAAAGTCATTGCAGCATACGATAAAATTACTGCCGATAAGGTAAATAAACTCATCATTTCATGCACATCCATTATCATTTCAGGTCATTTCGCATCAGCAACAATTGGAAAATGTCACGATTCGAATGTTTAGTGCAAAGGAACCTCTAACACTTAAAATGATACACGAACGTGTTATTCTCGTCTTGAATTTGTATGACAAAATTGATCCGTCGAAGGTTGGTTTGTTGCTGGTGTAGGAAGGAACTGTATTTGCTGAAGTTATTGATCGGAATTGTGTATCTTAATTTAATTGCTGCTATTTGCTAGTTTTGAGTCAAAAGTTGAGGATTATGTTGCTTAAAGCATAGAACTCCTCAATTATTTGACAACTGTATCTCGAAATAGACATCCATCTAAGGATCTCCATAGAAACAACCAAAATTCATTCAATAACTTTAAATGTCCTTCAAAGTTTCCGTTCTTCATCATTTTCATCCATTAAATGATACACAAAAACAAAATATCCACCCACATAATTCAATTTTCTTCTCCTTCTACCCCATACAGCTCACAGCCGATTCACATTTCATCAAAGATTTGGGTCTCGATTCATTGGATCATGTTGAAATAGTTATGGCTATGGAAGATGAATTTGGTTTTGAAATTCCTGATACTGATGCTGAGAGACTTCAACGGCCAGCTGATATAATTCAATACATTGCTGACAAAGATGATGTTTTTGAATAAGGAATACAATTATCCTCAATTTCTCATTCGTTTAACGAGTCTGATTGCCAGATATGCTACAAAGATTATAATTATAGGCCCTTTAAACAAATTTCATCAATAAAAGAAGATGTACTAAATTCGTAAATGTGATGATTGATTTTTTAGGCGGAGATTTTGTGCCTTAATGTGATTTGGGTGATGGTAAAAATGGAACAAAAGTCAACTGTGAATTTGTTTGTAAAAACCGTTAAAAATTAAATTTGAAAAAAAGTTTCGTTCAGTTTGTTTCGTTAAATTTTTTCAAAATTGAAACTACCGTTAAAATTTAAAATTGCAATAACCGTTAAATTTGTGGAATCTTTTTTTAATGCAATTTTATTCTTATCTGCAAACTGTATTCTCAGTAAAGAAAAGTGGGTCATAATGATAAGAAGCATCGAAACAGTACAGTGTTCTTTGCATAATTTTTGTGATGACACAGTAACCATAGCATAATGATCCAGCTATCACAGCAAAATTTAGTGTTATTGACATTTCTCATAAAGTTCACAAAGAAAGACCAAAAGCTGTTGCTCATTCTAATATCTACAAATTTATGTTTATTGCCAACATCCCTCGAGGCTCAATGTCCCAACAAAACATTCAACAACTCAAATCTCCAAAGCATTCACAAGTAGCCTGTCAATCTGATAAATAGCCTAAAGTGAACGATTTGACTGTTAACAAGAAGAGAAAGTTGTGGGTGTTAGGTGGAAAGGTACGGCAGTATTTACTTAAAAGGCTCTTGACCTTCCTCAAATACTATAAATGTCAATTTGCGTGAGTGAATGTAGGATGCGCAGGCACGTGTCTCTAATCATTTGTCAACAATGTTGCTAACAGGAGCTTCAAGCTATTGTAAATATTCCTTTCCAACTGATCGTAAAAATAGTGAATTTAGTTCCTTAAAAATGAGTCAGTTCCATAAAGAATTGCAATAACCACTAAAATTCAACAAATCCCTGCGACCAAGTAAACTCAAGCTGATGTGGAAGTAATTCAATCAATAAATATCAAGTCTGTCTCTATTCAGTTCTTATTCTCGTTCAAATATTTGCTCTTCTACCTGTATCTGTGCCTAATGATGATGTTCATCGCATAAATTTTCGATTATTCAGCCTCAAATCTCTTTATGCTGTATTATTACAATTTGTGTGCATACTTGAATTCATAATGATTTCATACTTTTTGTATGTTGATGGCATGGACTTTAATATCGTTGGAAATTTGATGTTCTACTTCATTGGAATTTTTACGACACTCTATTTAATGATATTTGTCTTTAAATGGAGGGACTTGATGACAATTTGGAGTAGACATGAGGATGTATTTTGCCATCCTCCTTATTCTGATATGTTGCAGTCGTTGAGGAAGGCTGTATGTGTTGGATATGGATTCATCATTGTTTTTATAGGTTTGTGATAGTTATTGGGCTTTTTTTGAAGATTTAGATTGTCAGTCTCAAGATTGATAAGCCATTTATCGATATCCCAAGCTTTAGATCATCACCTTGATTATAAACTCAAATGACCTTCAAGACAATACATTTGTTTCAAAGGTAATATGATCGCACAAATGTTGATGTTTATTTAAATTATAAAGTGATTGTGAAGCTACTGCCTCAAATAGACGTTTTGTGAGTGCTTTTAGATGAAGAATCATCCTGTGAAACTCAATATTCGCTTTGATGTCTGTTTTTCAGCTATATGCCTGGAATTTTTGAGATAAACGAGTAGATTAAGGGTCAGGGAATCCTCTAAGGTTTAACCAGCAGGATATGATGGCCTAGCAAGCAGCCTGTACTGGATTTATCAATGATGAGTTACTGGTAGAGCCTATAAACATCTAAGGAAGGTCATAAACCACAATTGACCCTTAAAGCAATTGAAGATCTCTAAATTGCAGCTCCATAAATTGCACAATACCTATCATAACTAGCTTGACACATCCACTCCTTAAAAAGTGCTCAATATCCCAATGAAAAGCCATTGATTCTTAAAAAAAGAACGGAAATACCAATCAATACATGCAACAACCAGCATTCTAACGAATTTTTGCACTACCACCCTCTTATTCGTCATAACAAAAGGCCACCAGATGTGCATCCTTTACATTGAGTCATGTTTGATCATGTTGCAAACGGCTGATCCATAAAACAAATTAGCTAAAGTGACAATTTTCAATGAGGATATCTGCATAAAATCAAAATATAAAGGCAAGCATATTTCAATGCATGTATTAAAAAGTTTCATAATTCATGCTCAAATTTCATAATATTATGAAATACAGCAGGTAGAATTATGTTGAGAAAGTTCTAGAAGAAATTTATCGTTATGTTGCGAATAGCATGGGGTCGTCCATAAATTACGTCACGCTTCTAAAGGATATGGGGGTCTGATGCTGTGCTTCTAATCCAAATACATGCATTTTTTGTATGGAAAATTTGTGACAAGGGGGGAGGGGGTTCGAAAATCTCGTTCTTAGCGTGACGTCATTTACGAATGGTCCCAAGTTGTGTACTAGAATAACTTTTGGCGCGTATTTAAGTTTCAAGGAAGTAAAAACTATCAAGTGCAGTTCTCATAACTAAACTAGACGTCCAGCAGTAAAGATCACATATCTGGTAAGTGCTTAACTTCGAATAAAATTACTGCTTAATTGCTGAATCACTAAATAGTGAGTAATAAAGCAGCACATTTATAATTTATTCGACATTTTTTGCAATTTTTTTTATTAATTTGTGAATTTCTCTTTATTTTACAGATTAGTATTGACAAATATTACGAAATTTAACAAATTTGAAGCTTAAAGAACAACATAAATCACAAACATGGCAAAGGTTACTAATGTATTACAAGAAAAAGAAAATATTGCTGCTAATATGGAGAAAGTTTCTCTAAAAGTAAGTATTTTTGTACATTCTGAGCTATTTAACTCAATTCTAATGATGTAGAAGATCATCAGCTTCAGTATTATGTCCTTATTAGCTGTTTAATGTAGATCCAGTACCTAACAATTCAATATTTTTAACTTCCAGAGTCCACACAAAGCAACATCAGAAAATGTTTTGCCAGCAAAAGTGCCAAAGTTGAAGGACTTTGAGGAAGTTGGATCAATTGCACACAAGAAGACCAATTATGCTTTCGATCCATCAAAAGAACCATTGCTACAGCCCAATCCTAATAGATTTGTGATCTTTCCAATTAAGTATCCGGATATTTGGCAAATGTACAAGAAGGTAAGCTGATTTAATTGATTCTAATGTATTTAATTCATTTATTAATAAATAATTCTCTTATTACAGGCTGAAGCCAGCTTCTGGACAGTCGAAGAAGTCGATTTATCAAAAGATATGACTGATTGGGAAAATCTCAAGGATTCAGAACGTCATTTTATCTCGCATGTATTAGCTTTCTTTGCTGCATCTGATGGCATCGTAAATGAGAATTTAATTGAGCGTTTCAGTCAAGAAGTTCAAGTAACAGAGGCACGATTCTTTTATGGATTCCAAATTGCTATGGAAAATGTACACTCGGAGATGTACTCAATTTTAATTGAAACTTATATTAGAGACGCAAAGCAGCGTGATTTCTTATTCAATGCCATTGAGACTCTTCCGTGTGTTAAGAAAAAGGCTGACTGGGCTTTAAATTGGATATCCAGTAAGAATGCAAACTTTGGTGAACGAGTTATTGCTTTTGCAGCTGTTGAAGGAATCTTCTTTAGTGGAAGCTTTGCAGCTATATTTTGGATTAAAAAGAGAGGATTAATGCCAGGACTGACATTCTCAAATGAGCTTATTTCGAGAGACGAAGGACTTCATCGTGACTTTGCATGCTTAATGTACAGACATCTTCTTCAAAAGCCACCAAAGGAAAGAGTCATTGAAATTATCACAGAGGCTGTAACTATTGAGAAGGAATTTTTGACTGACGCACTTCCAGTTAAGATGTTGGGGATGAATTGTGAATTAATGTCTCAGTACATTGAATTTGTTGCTGATCATTTATTGAGTGAATTGGGATTGGATAAAGTCTATAACACTAAAAATCCATTCTCATTTATGGAATTCATATCACTTGAGGGCAAGACAAACTTCTTTGAGCGAAAGGTTGGTGAATATCAAAAGAGTGGAGTCATGTCAAGTCGTCAGGAACAAGTTTTCACATTAGATGCTGATTTCTAGTAGCAATTTTCACTGATTGTCACCCAGTGATTGACTTCTTCTGTACATCAGTTATAGAGGCAAACAAGGAATATCATTCTTCTTCATTTACTTATTAATAAATAGCTTTAAAGGTTTGACTTACTTATTTAGACAAATTGATCCTTTTGAAATATCAACAATCAAATTATGTATTAGATTTCTAAGAAAGATTTATATAAGATAGTATTAATAAAGGACCGTAAAAAGGCGAGATTTGACTTAGTATTTCATTATTATTTAAAGTTTTCATGTGAATCAAGGCTGCGTCACAGTAAATTGAATAGTATTGAGCATTTGTAGTTTTAAAGATCTTCTTGCTTGAATAACCAATTAATAACGGAATTTTTTTTGAATTTTCTCATTCAAATTTGAATTTAAAATTGAAATGACCGTTAAAATTTGAAATGGAAATGATCGTTAAAATTTGAAATGGAAATGATCGTTAAAATTTGAAATTGATTTGACCGTTAAAAAAATTCCTACAATAGAAGCATTAAATTAAAAACGATTCAAAGCCTACTAAGATTAGATTCCCACATTAAAATACAACATCAATGTTTCTAAACACGCAACATGTATCAACTAAGCCTTAAATAGATACAAGAACAGTTCCAAAATACCATTCATTAAAAATGTACCAAAATATCGTTTCATGTCCAAAATTAAATTCCATTAAGACTAAAAATAATTGTGTGAGACATTTTCATTCATTTTAATGGTAATCACATGCCGTAAGCATTAACATTTCTTGAATATCCTAATTATGCAAGCATTCACGTGTAGTTGTTTTCTTTGCTTCCATAAAGATTAGCACTAATGACATTAACAGACTTTTCCACATTTCCTCTTCCAGTTGACCACTTTTTCCGGATGTCATCAGAAATTTACAAAGGCTACTTAAAGCATAAACGATGTGTTGGCGATGAAATGGATTTTTGGTCAACAGCCAAGACAATTTATATCGAACAAAGGTCGGTTCTGTTTAAGGTCATTGATTTTCATTCCATTTACATCCCAATTTTTGAATGGGTGCACATAAGTCGACGGGTAGCATGGAGTTTCTCAGAAGTCCTTATCATTTAAATCGCCATGAATTTGTCAATGAAATTTAACCAATTTTACGATAGATTGAATCGAATTAAGCAGCAAATTGTGTGGGATTCATACTGGAGAATTATGAGAGAACATTACATTATGCTGTGTGAATTAGTAGAGAAGGCAAACGAGTTTGCAGCACCATTGTTAGTAGCGATTATTTTAACAGAGTTTTTCTTTTTATGTGAGCGTCTGTATAAGCAGTATGCGTAAGTTTTTATTATCCTTTAAATGATTCCTCCATTCCTTAAAAAAAAGCATTTTACATGCTATGCTGAAAATCATAAATGTAAAGCTGATTATGACACATTCGGGAGGATTCAGATAAGCTTGCTTGGATTATTCTTCCTCCTACGAAGCTTCACGCTGTTTCATTACTTTTCGAAAGTAAATGTTGATGCTTGTAAGCCATTGAAAATCTTGCAAGATGCGCCGCTGAGAAATTGGACAATGGATGTAGGTGTTTGTGAGATTTTATTTTTAGAAATGTCCTCTTTTTTTGATTGAGTGATTTTAACGCCTTTATGGAGCAGCAATCAGTATTTAATCCATACAACGGTTTTTTGAAATTTAAATTTTTAACGGTTTTTGAAAATTTAAATTTTTAACGGTTTTTTTGAAATTTAAATTTTTAACGGTTTTTGAAATTTAAATTTTTAACAGTTTTTTGAAATTTAAATTTTTAACGGTTTTTGAAAATTTGAAATTGTGAAAATTCGACAAGTTGTTTTGTTTACAAAATCAAAAATTCATAAATTCTCGAGTTTTGCAATGATTTTGGGCCTTCATACCACTCTATAAGTCAGTAACTCGATAGTACCAAGCTAATACTGTAAAATTGGGCCCTAAACGTTGTCTGGTTGCTATTATTTTTCATATTTCAACTAGAGATGGCTAGTAAATCTCATTGATTACAGTTTTGATAAATTGTCAGCTAACTATACAGCCAGCCATCCAGCCAAACAAATTGCTATTAATCTACTTCAAAAATACGCCCAAATATGAGATTTTTAATTTTTTATGGCTTTGTTCTGCCATTTCGCTGGATTTATTCAAAAATCTCCAATAATCTGCAAAATCTTCTAAAAATAACTTCCAATAATCCCATTCAATTTAGTTCCAGCGATTGGTATCAGAAGCTGAAAATCACAATCTGTTTAATCTTCTTCCTAATCACCCAAGGATTTACGATTTCCTTCATCGGAACAGTCACGACTTATCAGCTTGTTATTTTACAAAATATTAACACTATACGAAAAGTTCAGAATGCCACAACTAACGAATGTTGAACTAAAGTTTTTTTCTCCATTTAAATGCATGTACTTTAATTCTAATCTATATAATTTACATTTAACTAAATTGTTTATTCATATTGTACGTGTGACTTGTCATTGCACATAAAATGCAGGAATAAAGTGTAAAGCATTGAATTTGTCAGCACACAAATATTGTCGTTGCATGTCAACATGAATACAAATTTTATGTTTACGAGGATAAAGTTTATGGATGGAGTTTAGGTTGTTATCATGCAGGCGCGTAGCAAGGGGGCGATAGGGGGTTTGGTTCCTTCCTTTTGGGTTTTGAGAAAAAAATCCAGAAAATCTTCATAAATTATTTAGATGCAAAAAATGTGAAACCCCAAACCCCCCTCCTCGAAAAATTTGTAGCTACGCTGCTGTCATGACTGGCTGTTCTTTTGCAAAAAATTCAAAGTTGAAAGCTATGGTGGGTGGAACTCTTTTTCTGAGCACTTATTGAATACTATGTAAAAGGTGCTGTGATTAGGGCAGGATTACCCTTAGGCTGTCCATCTGCTCACTTTTTGACGGGAGAGTCCTGTTTTTTTAGAAATGACTGCGATCCGCTTTGGACTTAAATGTCCAAGTTGATAAAAGGAAGTCAGCCTACCCTCAGACTAAAATAGAACTGAATAGGATACATATCTGATTGGTCAATATTGAGGTTAAACATCAAAGTCTTGGGTGGTTCTTCAAGTTTGCATACTTTTTGAGACTATAGATATACTCTGAGCCCAATTATAGAGGTATTCTTGGAAGCATGGTGATATAACCTAGGGCCAGAGGCGTAACCAGGGAGGGGTCCAAGGGGGTACGGACCCCCACCCCCTTGAAAAATATTTTTTCTGAAAAATCATTTTTTTTCTAATTTTTTTCCGAAACTGTAATTTAGACTTTAATCATTCACGTATAGTTAGAACTAACAAAAAGTACAAAAATATGAGCATCAAAAATTAAAAAAATTTTTGGACCCTCTAAAATTTTTTTCTGGCTACACCCTAGGTATACCCATGAGTTTATAATAGGATATTCCTCTAAAGTACACTTTGGATTGGCGACAGTATGTAGGTTAATTTCACGTAATACAGTTAATCGCATGACAATTCTCGAGTATCTATATTGGCTTAATAGAAATTTATGCGCCTTAATGCCATCCCCACAATACCTTTCAAACTTACATCATTGTACATAAAATGAAATAAAAAATTATATCCTCTCACACTCTACGTCTTCATTAAAATGTTGATTGTAAAACTAACAAGATGTGGTGGTACAACGAGCTGAGCGACGAAAGTGACGACGACTATTTATATTGTGAAAGTTTAACCGACGAGGATTATGAAAAATCATTTTATTGTGCTATTAAGCCAGGTAGGAATGGAATTAAAATTCTTAAGCATTTTAACATTAAATATTTTAATGATTCACAGCTATAAAGGTTGGAAAAATTTTTGGCTTATTTCCCATCACCATAAACTCGAAGCAACCTCTTGAGATAACATTTGAGTGGAAGAATTATCGTACTGTTATATCCATATTTTATATTTTATGGGCAGCAATGACCGCATTTGGCATTTTTAAAATTCAAACCCAGGCAGGACCCTTAACACCTGCCAATGTTGTCGGAATTATATTTTTTACGATTTGCACTGTAATTTCAATTTTATTCTTTAAGAAGGCAAGAGAATTTCGGAAGTTGGTGGCAGTTTGGTGGAAAGTCGAGAAGATCTTTATGAATGATAAGTACAATTTCCCAGAAAAGCGATGGACGTTGAAAAAACGACTTAAAGTGTGCCTTTATGTGTGCTTATTATTCGGACTTCTGGAACATTTATTCTACTTATCTGCAGAAATATACAAGCTAGGATTCGAGATAAAATATTGTAATCTTACCGACGTTGATTATGTGGAGATGTTCATCACCAAGCATCTTTCATTTGTTCTTGCAAATATTCCAATTCCATATAATAATATCCTTGGACTTATCGCAGAATATTTTAATGTCACACTAACATTCTGGTGGAACTATCTGGACCTTTTTATCATCCTCATATCAATGGCTTTATCAGAACTTTTTGAAAGAATTACTTATCGTTTGGAATGCCTTAAGACAGTTCCGTTAAGTGAGACAATATGGGCAGAATTAAGAGAACATCACACCAAAGTCTCGGATTTAGTAGTTCATGTCAATAAAATTTTTGGAACTGCATTTATAATTACATGCTGTAATGATGGATACTTTATTCTCATTCAAATGCTGAACATCACAACGTAAGTTAAAATATTGCTTTGGATAGGCTAGTGCTTCTCAATCTTCAATACAAGACAGTTTTCAAGACTTATTTTTATGTTTGTTTACAATAAACAAAAATATTTTTTGTGTTCGAAAATAGTCAATTTAAAAAGATTGTAATTGTTGGCTATTTAGTGTGATTTGTTGATGGTTAATGATATTAATAGCTTTGATCATACTCATTATGTACTTTTCTGTTTATTATCTGGTTGATAAATATGAAATTTAGCCAAAATTTAGGAAACATGATTTCAATTTGAAATTGTAAACAAATCATTTTCGAAAATCAATTTTCACTTGTTCGAAAATAATATCGAAAATAAAAAAGCTGTTCTGTATAGGCTCAAACTATGCTCAAAGACACACCAAGTTTACACTAGAATCTAGTGACTAGATGAAGTGTTTCACGATCGAAAAAGTTTGAAAAGCACTGGTATAGGCTGTTGACGTCCTTAAGTGAGTCACAGTCATGACTAGAGTCATGGTCAAATGATTTCAATTTCTGCAGCGACGTAGCTAGGGAAGTCCAAGGAAATCTGAATTCCTCATCGAGATTGAAATTTGTGAAGGGAGATCTAAAAATTGAAAATTTATGAGAAAAAAATTCTGGACCCCCATGGGACCCCCTTAAAAAGTACTTCAAAAGTCACTACTAACCTGAATTTCTACAACATGTTCTACATTTTTGCCATTTGCACAAACATTTACATAAATAATTCAAATTGGAGCATAAAAAAGTGATAATTATTCCCTAAATCACGCACAACACAGTTCGTAAACGCGTTAAGAAATCTCAATCAAAGTACTTTTCTAGACTTCCTAATCCTTATATACTGTTGAATATTCTTTGCTATCAGAACTAAATTGATTTTCTAATTTCAGATCATTGCCATTTGTAATCAGCGCAATTTACTTCTGGTTCTCACTTCTATTTTTGATTACTCGAGCATCAGTAACGATAATATTTGCCGCAAAAGTTCATGACACTGCTCGTGAGCCGCTTAGTATTATCAGAAGTATATCCACAGATGTCTGGTGTTCAGAACTCCAAAGATTTTTTGATCAGATCAAATTTGAATCAAATTCAAATTCGCTGAGCGGCAAGAATTTCTTCTTTATGAATAAGCGACTTTTATTTTCAATTGCTGGTGCTTTGGTGACTTATGAGCTTGTGATGATTCAATTTGATGGCAAGAAGATTGAATGGGAAGATATTATTGATTGCAATGCATCAACTTGAGCTGCATTTCACGCCAAACTGATTAAATTTGCTAAAATTATTATTGAATAATTAAAACTTTTTATAATAAAGATTCTTATCAATTTTGTTCAATCTTAAATAGCTCCTTGCTCTAGTTTTTTGCTCATTTAAAAATCCCCACACTTTCTTTCATTCTTAAATGGTCGTTAATTTTTTTAATGGTCTTCTTTCCCTTTTTTATCACTGTATCATCAATTTTCTTCATTCTGAAGGTAAGGTGTCCGAGCTGTGCATGAGATTATTTTATTTGAAAGGCACAAATTGAGGTAGAATCGGTACGGGTCTTGTATGAAGCTGACATCAACTTATTTCGACAAATACATTCGAAGAACCCCATCCGAAATACTCTCACTGAATGTGCTTACCGGTAAAACCGAAAAGGAAGCAAAATTAAAAGGACAGTAAGCAGGTGCTTGCAACAATCAGCAACTTTACAGATAAAAATTTGCTTGATGAGAAAATTATGCAAAAAGAAATTGTGCTGTAAAATTAAATGTGTTCATTGACGCTCTGACAAATGAAATGGAAGATGGAAATGAGTGCAAGAGTTGTAATGGAATTTTCGACCTAATTTTGCCGTTCGCTGTTTGCTTAAAGTGAGAAAAGAATGGAATGTGCAGAAACAAGTAATTTTCATTAAAGCTAATGGATTGAAGCTGATGTGGAATGAGTCTTTCCGAATAGAACATTAAACAAAACAAATTGAAAAGTCAACAGTTTTGTTTGCGATGCATGTCAAGGTTAGTAAGCTAAAAGAAAATGAAAAGTATTAAAGGGATTAGGTAGAATTTTTAAAGGATATTTAGTTGAATCTGATAAAAACATACTAAATTAATTTAATTTTGAAATCCTTGTAATAATTATCGAAGGATCTAAGCAATCAAATCATTTTTAGTTCACAATAATCAGTAAATTTAATTAAATACATACTTTGAAAAAATATTGCAATTTGTTTACCACAAAATGTAAACAAAAGGGTGCAAAACTAAGTTTGCTTAACTTAACGAATAAAATTTGAATTTTAGAAATCCGTTAAATTAGAAAATAAAACCTAAAGATCTAAATGGATTAAAAATAAGTGTTTCTACACATCATAAACTATCAAAATTTCAATAACATGATGTAAATCCTAAAATAACTTACAAAATAGTCTAAACCTTATCAGCATCTACAAAAAATTTAGTTGATTGAACACAAACTCAATAATGTTCATCATCACTATAAAATTTCATTCTATTTTCCAAAATTCACTGCAATCAGATCCCCAAAAGACATCACGATTTTCTCTCTGTAACGAAAATCCGGCAACAACAAAACTTCATCCATTTGTTGATTTATTCCTGATTGAAAACGAAACTACTCATTTTTCAGAGCATATGGAAGAAGTAAAATCACAGCTATAAACATCAACATTTATGAACAGATTCAACAGAAAATGAAAACTTTCATCAGAGAAAAAGAAGATTCGTGATATGCATGTAAGAGAGCAGATAAGTCTAGGTCTGTATTTTCCACACATCATCATCAATGACATTAAAGCACACATCCTCATTCTCTAAATTACGATTTCTCGATTGGAAAAATTGATTTCCGATTCGATCGTTAAATTTTCCTCTGCTTACGGGTTTTTTTTAACATTCTTTTCACAATTCATTGAAAGTCGTAAAAAAGTTTTTTTATGGCACTGATCTTGTTGAAGCGTACGAAATTCAATTCATTTCAGTTTTGTTCTTGCTTAACACACAGGAAAATGTCTGAAAAATGTTTGATTACGAATAATGGAAAAAATTATCATCTTTATCATTTTGTTGACACTGCGTGCTATTAAATCTTTATAGGGGTAACTGAAAGGAAACGGCAGATGGTTTGGATTAATTGATTTAAGTTTTTTTCCAGTTTTTTCAACCAGAAGCTATGTATCTAAAAGTTTTGGGTATATTAAAAAATAATTATGTTTCCAAATGTGATTGGAGAAGCCTTTAGTCCCAATTTAGTCAACAATTTAGTCAGTTTCATGACATAACATCCATTTGTACATCCTATAAATAGTGGATTGGTTAGATCCAGGAGCTCCCCTAATAAGAGCCTCTCCGAGCAAATACTCAACTTTATTCACTCTTGTTATGCCCCTGGCTAGGTCATGTCATAAGGAAGCTTACTAAAGTTTCATCAAATATGGTCCAGTAATTCAGGTTTTGTGGAAAGCAAGGGATCACGTGGGTAACCAAAAAACTCATTGAAGGAACCTGTTGATAGAGATAGGATTGCACTTGGTATTGGAAATAGGCAGACCATAGCCAGGACCGGTTTCTAAGGAAGACCCTACCCCATTGGCTGCAAACAGCACTATGAACCGTTATTTTTTTTGAAATTCAAAATATTTTCAAAGATTTTTTGACTGATAAATTTTTTGAATTTGAAAATACTGTTAAAAATTTTCACTTATTCTTATTTATAGACTGTTTCGCCACTTGAAAAACATGATGATTTTTTTGATTTTCAACGGTCATTTTCAATTAAAAAAACCAAATTTGTCTTTGAAAAATAAGAACCATTTTCGAATAATAAGAACTGTTTGCAGCCAATGGAGCCTACCCTATCTTATCACGGGTGAGTAGGGTATACCCTAGGGTAATCCACCTATTCTACCTTGGGATATCATAGGTGGAGGGTAGAGGTACCTTACCTACCCCCTAGAAACCGGTTCCTGGGGCTACCCTTCAAAAATTGTAAATTAAACTCGAAACCCTAACAATAAAAGTCTCAACACCGCAATTGACATTTAAATAATAATAAAATAAGTCAAATCCACATCCATATAACCTGCAATAGATCGAAGACAACTTTCATCGTCCCATAAAAATTCCTACCTTCTTTTTATTGCCATATTGTACTTGCGAAAACAATAAACAACAATAACAGATACAGAAAACATACAGATGAGGGCAACATTTAGGACTTAAAGAAGAGCAAAGCAAAAAACAGTGAGCCAGGTAAAGTGGTGCTATAAAGTGTTCGCTTTTTTTATTTGCAATAATTTTTCCTTATGATGTAAATGATTCTTATTTAATCGCTCCCATTGCACGTAATAGACTCGTTTATTTTAATGATTTCATTTTATTTACGTTTCTGCTATAAACAAATTTGTCTCTGTCTGACTTTCTCACTTGCTGGAATGTCAATAAGATGAAGAAAAAAGTATTGGGAATTAGCCGTATGACATCATCATTGCTGTTTTATTATTCGACAAGCACGGATCCCAATCTGAAATCTGTAGCGTTCATGGAATTAATTAAAAAGTTATGGATAAACATTGACTAAGAGAATTCTTACATTGTCATCTTGGTGGAATTGGATTAATACTAGCTCGTATGTTCTGGAATAAAAAATATTGTTGAGGTAGGGAAAAATATTGAGTATGAAGGTTTATGTAGCGTTCATCACATGCCAGTAGAGAGCGCGACAATCAGCGCGAGGCATGTGGTAAGCGTTTTTCCAAGCAGCAAGCACTTGCTTGCTGATCGACATTATAAGTCGATGGGGAGTTCTTCTTTTGGAGTGATACGAGCAAGTCGTATCAAGTCGCGAGCTCTCGCGCTCGTGGACGGTTCGTGATTTACCAGCTTAGCAGCAAGTTCGCGCTACCCCACCCCGTACGCTACATTTAAAATGAGTGGTAGTCAACTAATGTATGATAGTCAAAATCTACGAGATTCCTGTATAACAGCAAATTTAGAATTCTTTATAGGAAAGTAAATCATTCAGTACAGAAATAATTTGTTCCTAGAAATAACATCAAATCGAATTGATATCGATAGCTTCCAAAGAAAATCACTTTCAAACTATTGCAAACTATTTCCTTATAGAAACTTATCTATAAGCTGAAAAGCAATAAGAAAAATTCCATCGAAAAGGAAATCAATAAGAAAATTCCTTACACAATCGTCCCGGCAACAGATAACACAAGTTTCCTTGTCAGATAGAAAAATTTCATTCCGGATAATGCAATTGTATCGTGTGCAACTTCCTCATTGAATCTTTTTACTTCAACACACCAATCCTCACGACATACGGATCGAAAAACTTCGAGTGGCTTCTTCGATGCATCATTAATGGCTGCTGAGTAAAGTGATACTGCTAACGTACGTCCAATCAAGTAAATTAATGATGTCCAAAAGTAGAATGTATGTGCGAATGTCGGTTTCTTGCTGGAAGTAAAATGAGAGATTTTCAGTATTGAATTTATGTCTCTAAGGGTGTATTCAGGAGAATAGTAGGCCTGGTAGGACTCTATATGTTACAAAAATTCTTAAACCCACTCAAAACTAGTGTTGAGTCCAATATTTTAAAAAGAATAACGGTAAAAAATTATTTGAAAAAATAACGGTCAGATAATATTTGAAAATTATCAGTAAAAAATATTTGAAAATAACGGTCAAAAATTATTTGTAAAATTAATATTTCAGAAATTCTGAATTCACCCTCCCATGCTAAATCTACTCACTCCAAGCTCCTCAAAAGCTGAACGCAAATGAAGAATAAATTATTGGAAATTGATATCAAAATAATTGTAGACACCGCTTTATCAACAACGGCTACGAGTCCTACAATTTCTCGATAATAAACTCGATACTCAGACCAATACCCCGCATTAATTCCTCTTTTTCCTTTCATTTTTCTTAATTCATCATTTAGCTGCTCAAATTTAGACGTCAATCCAATACTAATGATGATGACAAACAAATCTGTGTAGCTCCATGCGAACGTCAAGATGATGTTGAAAAATTTTATCAATGATGCTAACCATCCGCTGTACGTAAAGATGAGCCATACTTGTGGATAATTTCGAACGTAAAATGCCTTAATGGGATCCTTTATCGTTGGACAATTGTTAGCACCATGTGCTCCAACTGTGATCGATAAAAGATGCTCACCTAAATGAGATGATGAAGAAAAAGACAGTAAATGATTAAACGAATCATGTGGATGTAGCACATAATGTCAAAAATATTCACAGTTTGCGGAACATAAATTGATAAAAATCGACCCGTCATTTTCTAAAGAACCATTAGTCTTAATTGTTTGACGGAAAAAAACGACCAAATGCCACAAGTTAATGTAGACAGGCTCGTGACTGGAGATCATTAACTGTGGTATGCAAGTGAGACGTGCTCGAAACACTTAATTGAATGACACGTCTGACAATGAGGAATTATAGGCTAAGCATGAAGAGGTTTGGAGGTCAAATTTGATTTTCTTTCACGAAGGAGCAGTTGGTTGCGGATTATTGGATATTTTATTAGTCAATTGGATAGCTATAAAGATTGTTATTTACTATAATGACTTTCTGATTGCAGCTGTCTCAAATTATTGAAGCTGAAATGTAAGTTTGTACGAAATGCAGTAACAAGCGAGGTATCACTAGGGTTGAGTCACTGAATCTGCCTTTACAGGTGCGTTTCCAGAAATTTTTCAAGGGGGGTAGGGTTTGATATTTTTTTTGTATAAACAGAATAAGTTAGATGAGTTTTGGGTATTTTTTCTTAAAAAATCCTACCAAATTGAAAAAAAATTCAAAAAGGGTGTCACCCCCTCCCCCTGAATATACCCCTGTGCCTTTAGTGAGGTCAGTCAGCTCAGCCAACTCGAAAGAAATTGAAACACCATGCTATGGACCTAAACATTCTATGCATAGACAAATCATCACGATCTACTAGGGTATGGACCTCATTATAAAAGTATCTGGATATATCCTAACCTATACAACCTCCAACAATCCGCTCTATAAATACACTCATTAATTAAAATACTCACTCAATGAACTAAACAGAATCACCAGTGTAGCCATTTTTATCTGATATGCCATTTTCTGTTTGTCAAATTGATATTTTAACTGCGGCAGAAACTTTTCCACTATGTACCATTTGCCGATAAGCTCAGGCCACTTCCTTCCCAACTCGAGAAAACAAAATAAAGCTACTAAATTAGTAAACTCGAAGGTGAAATTTATGAGCTTTCCAAATTCTAATTTCGATGTTGCAATCCAATGAACAGTAAGGCTGAGACTCAGCATGCAACCGATAATGTAGATAACGGAAAGGAGGAATCGAAATGAGAGAATTTTGAAGCGTAATTGAGAAGGATTTTTTGCTTTGATTCCATGAACAGGCATGATACCAAACATCTGTGCAACAGCAAGGATGCTCCCAACAGCTTCATGAAATGTTCCGTCGTACATGTAGTCATCTCTCGTGCCACGCGTAGGCAAATGAAATTTAATCGTATTGAAATTTATTGATGGAAATTTTACTAGGAAATAAAATTCTTTTTTTATCATGAAATAATTGAAAAATACTTTGTTAATAATGCCTACCTGACTGCATGCGTTTGACATTTTCCTTTGTGATGAAAATTTTGTCAGCTATTCTCTTCATTAGTGTCATAGCTGAGTGTTGAACTCAAAATGACACGATTTTATGCATGCTTTACACACGTACTTCAAGTCACAAAAGCTGTAATTTACAACATTAAATGACAATTAAGTGCAACTGCAAACATTCCCAAGCTGCAAACAAACAAAACAAGAACTTTTAAAATTAAATATTTAAATGAGACTTTTGTTGTGCAAAATGAAATGTGTCACAGAATGTTGACTGCGTTGTGGATTATAGCTTTTTACATAAAATCTTTTTAAATGTGACTTTTATTTCTGCTACGGTAATTAATAATAAATTGTGAGCACAAAAGTGTTTAAAGCGTACACGTTGTTAAATTGCCCGCCTTGATTTCACGGTCATAAAATTGCACCAACACCAGCTCATAAGTCCTAATATTTATGGGGTAAAAAGTATGTTTGACTTCTGTCAATGATTAATGAGCGAATAATTGTAATTAATGTCATCTTACACTATTGTTCCAGTTAGCTAAGAATAAGATTAAAGAAGGAAGTAAGAGTAAGAATGAGAAAATATTTCTAGTAATTAGTGGGTAAAGCGCATTTTTTTAAAATAAAGGATATCCACTTCAATTTAATTTAAATGAATCAGTTAGAAGCGACAGAAATTATCATCAGATTGTAATAAAATTTTCCCCCCTCTAAATGACTAATCCTTATTTTAATTTTTTTTAAAAAACTTTTTAAAAAGTTTGCTAAAAAAATTTTTTTGTAAAAATTTTTAATTTCTGGATAGGCCCCCATGAACACCCCTCCTCTGATTACGCACCTGGTCAGTTAATATTTTATGTCAATAGGATAATATTTGACCTAGAGATACACTACCACTTCGTGACATAAGGCTATTAAACATTAAATATCTATATATAAAGTGCATTCAAAAATTTAATGTCGTAGACTGAGAGTGATCCAATATGGTCAAATCTGGTTTATCGTGGATTTTTTATTCTAATTAAGGATTTTTAACCCCCTATTGAACTGCCAAATAAACAGTTAAATGTAAACTAAGGAATTTGCAAGGAGGTCATTCACTTATGACGTCCATAATTTAGGGGGGAGATTTTGTGACACTTTATATTAAAGAAATTTTTTTGAGTTTAAAATTTGTGACAAGGGGGGTTCTAAAAATCCCATTTTTTGATGGACGTCATAAGTGAATGACCCCAAGGCACTTGACTCAAATTTGATGTATTTACTTGCAGGTCGACGGTTCGAATCCTGCCATTCTTCATTATATGATTTTTAAGAAGTTTAGATACTGCGATTGCTCTATTGGATGATCAAGACAAAATTAGATCTCTAGACAGCGTTGGACCAAACAACGGGTCATCAACATGGAGTGAAGTGGACCTAATAACCCTAGACTTGTTCAATATATCTCTTCTGATATTCCAACTATGAAGATAACCAGACCATACTAGAAAAATTCCAAAGTGAGCAACAACTTCATCACTAAAACCCAACTTAGTCTACAATTTAATAAATCCCACTCATTTCATAAATAATTCAACAAATTCTCGCTCAAAAAATAACTAAATTAAAATAAATTACAGTCAATATAATTTGCTTTGTCATCCAAAACAGTCCCATGCCATTTAATGCAATGGTCGTTGACATAAGAAAGTTCTGAAAGGCTTTCAAGTCTGATAAATTACTTCCAGTCGATACTTCATGCAGAATCTTTGTTGTTCTTGATGATTCATCATTAATCTTCGAGCAGAAATAGCAAACAGCGAGTGTTCGTGTACAGAGGATTAGCAGGAGAATCCATGGGACGAGACTTTCAATGCTCTTGACTGAAATGCTTTTAAGAGCAATCATGATTCAAAATTTCATTTAATTTTAATTAAAAATTACTTAAAATTCAGTAACAATGTGAAGCATATGAAGTACAAATTCATTCCGAATGACAGTAAAATGTTAGGTCCGAGAAGTTCACTTGTTACAACCACATGCTCATGTAATTTCCTATACAATGCAAAGTGTTGTTTCCAAAAGGTTTTTGATGTGTTCTGTGAAAGGATTTTGAGTTGTTGGATATGTCATAGTATGTAGCTCAAGAAGAGTTTTATACGCACCGTTGCATTTAAAACAAATTTTTCATTTAATTGTTCAAAATCTCTATGCAATATAATCCCAATGCACATGATGAATAGATCATTGAAGCACCAGGCAAAAGTACAACAAAAGTCAACAAAACAAAAATAAAATCCAAATGCGATGTGGTAAGGAAGAACTTTGAATTGTTCTGCATAAGTAATCTCGAAAATTCTCTGATGAAAGCTCTTGACATGTGCATCGTCAGCACATCCTGTGATGATTGTTCCATTGAATAATTGAAGGGTGAAACTTAGCAAAGCTAAAAACAAAAAACTATAGAACCATCTAAATATTTTAATATCTGTAGCCTTTTGTTTTATATCCACAATAAATAATTGTTGGAAGTAATTATTCAATTTGGTCCAATTGTTGTAAAAATTTTGCCATTTTTTCGATACGAACATGAAGTTTATGTAAATGAGGAGGCTGAAGTTGTAGTAGACGAAAAAACCTAATTTTTTTTTAAATAATAAAAAATTTGAAATTGATTAATTTCCAAAATTTGAATTATTTTAAAAATTTAAAACCAGAGATCGAAGCCGGCTTTAATTCGTATAAGATTTGGGTTAAAATCGTATAATTTTTTTCGTCGAAAGTTAAATTTAGACGTGAATAACTAATTTATTAGAAACTTCTTTTTCTATTTGTAATCCTGCATTCATTATTGTTCTTTTTCAATAGTTTAAAATGTAATAAATATAGCCAGTAAGATTATACGAAAAAAAAAATTTAGACGATTTTAAGCCGGCTTCGATCTCTGTTTAAAACATGTTGAAATTTTCAACAAAAAAATTAAAAAAGATTAAAATTTTCAAAAAAAAAATTAAGAAAAAAGTTTGAAATTTTCAAAAAAAATTTAAAAAAAATTTGAAATTTAAAAAAAAAATGAAAAAGGTTTGAAATTTTCAACAAAAAAAATTAAAAAAGCTTGAAATTTTCCAAAAAAAATTTAAAAAAAGTTTGAAATTAAAAAATAAAATAAAAAAAGTTTGAAATTTTCAAAAAAAAATTGAAATTTTAGTAAAAATATTAAAAAAGTTTAATTTTTTTTTAAAAATTGAAAAGTTTGAATAGGTATTTTAAAAAATTTGTAATTTTGATAATTTAAATAACCATTTAAATAAATTAAAATTTTAAAACTATGAAATTAAAAAATTTAAAATTAGAATTTTTAAAAATATAAGCAAGTTCAAATTTTCAGAACTTATGAAAAAGTTAATGAATTAATGAGTTGAAAATTTTTTAAAACAAAATATTTTATAAATATTAATTTAAAATATTTTTAAAAAACCAAAAATTTTAAATTAAAAAAACATTTTTTTTTCAAAATTACAAAGAAAAAAATTTAAGAAAATTCAGTTTTCAAAAAATTTTAATTGAGTTTTAAAATGCTTAAACTTCTAATAAAAATTAATTTTTATCTCACTTATTTTAGTATGAACATTTTCATCTCTAATTTGCGAGTAGACAGCTATTGTAATCGTGGTAATTATTTTAATAATGATAATTATTGAATAGAAGAATTGAAAACTTTTTATTTCAAAAGCCCATTCAGACTGCCTGTTTTGTCGAGATAATGACAATAATCCGAGAATCTTTCCCATAGCTATGACTATAATGAGATTATTTTCAATCAAATGTAAATTTTAATTTTATATTACAAAAAACTTACTTCTTGTAATCCTCGGAGGGATTTTGGAGCTTGTGCTTTTAATTTTCTTATAAGCACTTCCAAATTCCTCTAAAATTAAGCATATTAGTAGTGCTGAAAATGTTCAATTTAAAGGATTAAAAATGTCTCTACTTCTCCAAAAATCTTCATTATCCATTCCTTCACAACTAAGCCTCACGAATGTAAATGTGATGACTGATTTTCATTTAAAATATTTTCTGTATCTAAGCGCACATCCCACCAGATTGTATTCAGATTCAGTGAGTTCTTTTGAATGAGCGTAATACCATATCACTTAATACATAATTCATTTCCATTTCCTTTACAATTCCTGTATGCATGAATGGAATTTCTCTTTTTCTATCGTCTTCCTTTTCTCGATATACCATAAAAAATAATTTGCATGAAATATGTAAATTGAGTAACAAAATTACATGAGTAATATATTGATTGAATTAGAAATTTGATGCAGAAATGACAGATGGTGGTTGTGAGGGAGGTAGATATTTCAATCAGATATTCTAGCTTATTTGTAGAGGTAGTAAGGATTTTTGGGGTTCGATGTTGAATTTTTAGAATTGGGGTCATGACAAGGTATCCCAGATTTTTATAATTGAAGGACTAAGGCTCTTTCCACCACCTCCTAGCTACGCCATCGACACTTATGATGACCATGCTTAAGGAAAGTAGGACATCCAAAAGCTTAAAACTATTTGGCATTCTATAATCATATTCACACCAATTTTAATTGTGTGTGAATATATTGTTTTTGGTATTTCAGTGAAACTACTTTTTTGGACTTGCTGCTTCAGGCTTGCGGAATCGACCCATAGTGTTCAGTATAGAAAGTTTGTGCTTTAAATTGCCAATTTAACAGTGAAAACCGCATCTCGATTGGTGCTTCCATTGCCGAGAAATCTCAAAAAAACACTTTCTGTCCTTTAGCAAGTTAGCAAGTTAGCAAGTTAATCGGTGCGATAACTCGATTCAAACTCAATATTAAGACTTCCGGTTTTTTGCATCTGATAGATATCATGTATGGCAAGAACTGTATTGTTTTTGGAGTCATGAGATGCATCCAGTAAGGCACAAGGAACGAAAAACTGCTGTTTTTGGTCAAATTATAGCCGATTATTGCAAAACACATTCTATTTTTTTCATAGTAAAGGAATGTTTTGACCAAATGAGCTGAAATTTGGTATGTAGGTTCCTTAGCTGTGCATGAATATGGAACCGACGCCATTTTGGATTTCGAGGGGCTAGAAGCTACGCCAAATTGATTTTTGCTTTAACTTTGACCAAATGAGCTGAAATTTGGTATGTAGGTTCCTTAGCTGTGCCTGTATATGGAACCGACGCCATTTTGGATTTCAAGGGGCTAGAAGCTACGCAAAATTGATTTTTGCTTTAACTTTGACCAAATGAGCTGAAGTTTGGTATGTAGGCTTCTAAGCTGTGCCTGAATGTGGAACCGATGCCATTTTGGATTTCGAGGGGCTAGAAGCTACGCAAAATTGATTTTTACTTTAACTTTCACCAAATGAGGTGAAACTTGGTATGTATGCTCCTTAGCTGTGACTGAATGTGGAACTGACGCCATTTTGGATTTCGAGGGGCTAGAAGCTACGTCAAACTCATTTTTTCTCTAACTTTGATATTTTTGACTAAATAAGCTAAAACTTTACGATTTTTCATAAGTCTTGTTAGTAACATAACACTAAGCTATGAATGAAAAAACTTGAAACGGTGTGAATATGCCCATGAAGCGTGATCGCTTCATTACTAGTTTTTTTTTGAAAATTTTGGGAAAGGAATAAGGCAAGGAAGGGGCGTAACAAGAAATTTTTCCAGTGGTATTCCAGAAGCTATTTGTGGGGGGGGGGGGGGGGGGTGGTTGAAAGACAGGAGCTGAGAACTCTTTACTGCGCTTTGTTGGAAATTTTCCATAATTAGGAGATCCCTAAGTCATTAGGACTAGAATAAGCACCAACTTGCATCCTAAATTAACTGCAAAATTATTTCCAAATATCCACATCATTTTCACACAATTTTCCAACTCATCAGACCACAAAATCCAATGAAAATTTACATTCGTCAGTTACGCTAATGATTTCAAATGAAATTGAAAAGTAATAAGCATGAAGAGAGACTTTTACTGAATAATAAATGAGCTTTGATTTATTCTTATTAATAAAAATGCTTCTGAGTTTTTTTTCTGTCAGCATTAACCTTTCTCCTGCATGTCCATTTCTGGGTTATAATTTATTTTTATTTCCTTTTTCCATTATTTATTCTTGTACCTTAAAAAATGCTGCTCCTTATAAGTATAATAGTTTATAAAATGGAAGAGAAACATAAGAACAGAAATTTTCCTTCCCTGAGCAGTCAATAAAAAGCTGAAAAAAGTTCCATTTTCGAGAAGGTTCATAAAAAAGATTTAATGCTGTTTAAGTCGTTTGAGGAAAAATCTCAGTATGACAAAAAACAGACGACACGTGAATTGTTTCATGTAAAAAATTTAGGAATAAAATATTATTATTTATGTTATATCTTGTTTCTATTTTTGGACACATTGGTGCATTTTTTATGAGGTTGATGTCGTTTTGTAACAAGCAGTAGGAATATACTGAGAAATTTGGTAAGAGCTCGAGTTTGTAAAGATTTCAGCTGTATGTGTGCTTTTAACCAAGCAATTTTTGCTAAGACTTTCGATTTTCTGTTCGACAAGTGCTGATTTAGAATAGACCAAATCTATAAGATTGAGGATGTATCCAGAAATTTCGCATCGACCTTTCTCACATCTGTGAGCTTGAGCCAGGAGCGTAGTCAGAAATTTTCATGAAGGGGTCCTAATATTTTTTTATGGTAAGAGGGGGGGGGGGCTAAGAGTCCCCCATGTCTATGCCTTTGCCTTGAGCATCCTACCCGAAAATGGTTTCAAATTGTAGATCCAACTATGATTTATGTTCGGCATGATCTAATTGTTTAGAGTCAAATCTCTCCACAATTGTGGAGCACAATCCATTAATTTGCATAACCAATTTACAAAAAATTTACAATTTAAAAGCACAACTCGAAAAGTTTCTATAAGTACAGCTCAATTATTGCAACCAGCATTTATGAAACAAGTTTTATGTACACAATTTCTCATAAAAAAGTACAACTCACTAAATTCAGTTTTACAACCAATTTAAAAATCCATATCCATTGACATTCCACTCTTGTCTCACACACAAAATCTCTTCACAAAAAAAGAAGAATCCACCACAACCGAAGTGGAAAGTAAGTGGAAATAAAATCTGTTTTTTAATGGTTATCTGGGTTAGTATGTTATCACCATTTTTTCCATTTCATTTCAAACTTTTCAATTCCTCTTCAATTCTTCCATAACATTGACTTTAAATTGAATGAAGAAGCACATCCGAAGATATTTTATTTTCTACAGAAAGGAGATCCTGATTGAAAAACATAAATTGATCCTTCTAGATTAAACGATGAAAAAAATAAAATAACAATCAATAATTCATTTAGGATTCACATTATGAAAGGAGATAAGAAATGGAAGTCAAGAGTCAGTGATGATAAAATTAATTTTCTGTTAACATTATTTATTTATAAGGTGAGATTGTTGTGATTCTTGTCTATTTGTTGCAGATATTAATTTAATTGAAAAAAAATATCTTGAGTGTTTGATAAATAAGGTTGTCAAAGCTTTTATAAGAAAAATATGGGTCAGGCGAAGAGTTATTTAAAATATTCAATTTCCAAGCTATTTTTGCAATATGTTGTCTATTATGAATCCAGTGAAATGCATCTATGTGCTGATTTTCTTGTCATTGATTTGGTTTTGAAGCTTCTTTCGATTCGAGAATAATTTTTTTTATCATAGGTCATCGAAAGCTGGGGAAAATAGCTTGGCATGAAAAAGTGATTTCGCTTTTTGATTAATTACAGCTTATTACTAGCGGACAAAGGTTCAAAAGTTCTTTTATTTTGATATTTAACAAATTGCCACTAAAATTTTGATCCAAAGTAAGCTCCAAAAATTTTACACCATGCTGTTTTCCCCCTGATTGGAAGTAAAGCTTGCAGTATCACATTCCCGGTTAGGGTGATGTTTAGTAATTCTGGGCTAGATTCCAGAAATTTTTTGTGATATTTGTTTGATTTTTTACTGTTCGAGCCATCCAGCTCAGTTTATGTGCACTTCTTGTACACAAATTGTAGCAAGCTGCATTTTAGCTGCATTTCAGGAGACAAGAAAGGATAATGGCTCGTCAAGGGCGTATCATGGGAAGTGTTTTCTTCAATTTTCTTGGAGTTCTCGAAAAAAAATCCCAAAACACTCCCCTAAATTTTTGCTTCCATACAAAAAAAATTCGAAGCACCCCACTCAAATTTTTTTTGGCTACGTCCGTGCGGCTCGTGCAACGTTGAATGTCGGAACGCCACAATATCTAAAGGTATTTTGATTCTTTTTATTCTTAGTTGATTAAAAAAGAAATCACTCATTTAAGGTTATAATATTTAAAGAGGGGTTGTATAGCTCCATTACACAACAAGAACAAAAAACTTCTATAGAGATTTAATGACAGATGGGTTGATAGGCTATAATCGCTCCTAATAACGATAAAATTCCACGAAAGATTTATTGAAATATTTTAAATGAGTTCCTGAAAATAGTAAATTACACAGCCATTAAAATTATCAAGCAGAAGAATCAATATTCTGAAAATAATACCTTCCACAAGACTACAGAATTGCTCATTGCTTAAAATTTAATCAGTCATAATAGGAAAAATTCCAATCTATATAATAAAATTCCAAGAAATTAATTCAATTTTATAAATCGCTACGACATCGTATAAACAGTTTGGAATACCAAACGAATGAAATATTGTCTCGCTGTGGTTTTCAGTGGTACGCCTACATTCTTAAAATGCTATAAATTGTTAAGTATATTAAATGAGTGTCAGATTCTGTAAATACGAATAATGAATAAATTATGAATTTGGAGTAATTGAAGTGATGTAATCTGTAAATAATCTGGAGTTGGGGGAGGATGAAGGATGCTCTGAGGATGTAGAAATTTTTGTAATGATTTAAAAATGTCAATTGTTGGGGGTGAGGGAGCATTTCATCTACAACTTAACATTTTCCATCTAAATTTGTCTCTGGATGTTGAAATAGACCAAAAGCATGTCCATACCCTCTAGACACCTGTCAACAAAAACGAAAAGCTTGCTAAAATTTTATGAATTCATGTCATACAGGTAAACCATGACTTTTTGTGACGTCAACTTATAATGTGAATATCGCTCCAAATAGACCAAAAAATACGCATTTTGTCATGACAAAAAAAATCCCATTCCACTTAATGCTGTCGTGTTGTTACGTACTTGATCGAAAAATCTTTCAACCTGGGTCAGACGTTTAGTGAGAAAAAGAAAAAAAAGAGTATAAAAATAAGTATAAGAAGAAAAGCTTAAATATTAATGTATTCACCTCATCTGTCCATCCCTCAAATGGAATAGAACGTAAAACTTTCATCGATCTCTGTGAGCTTTCATGGATTGTTGATGAGATGAGAAACATAGCCACAGTTTTGGTAATTAAAAGGGAAACTGAATAGTAGTTGAAGATGTTATTTATCAGGAATGGTTGCTATCTGTAATAAAAAAGTAAGTGATGAATATTTAATTACTTTTGGTAATGAATACTAAAAATAGATGTGGGTAGGAGGGGGTGGACAGTATGTGAAATGTTGTTGGCACCTCATTTAATGTTTTACTTTGTTTGCAGAGTAATTAAGAATGATGTTGTAAAGATTGAAGTTGATTTATTCGGTTTGGAAACTTGGAAATGATCTGGCAAAAATAAAATCATTTTTAAGGTCATTAAAATGTGACGTTTCACATTTAGGTGGGTCTAGAGCTGTTTGACATCCCAATAGATTTTTTTGGTGAAAATTTTGTAGCACCAAGGGTCTTAAAATCCCATTTTTGGTGGACATCATTTATAGACGACTCGATCTCTGAAATCTTCAACGTGCAACAAGTGTGTAGCCAATAGAGTGAATTGGTGAAGGGGGGGGGGGGGGCAAATCCCCTTCGAAGTAAATTTCTGGCAACGCTACTGACGTGCGATCTATAAACTGTCAAAGAGCAGACCAGATTCACTCGGATAAAAAATAATACAGAAATAGAAAAATTTGCTCTTTGATGAAAAGGATGGCTAAAAGATTATTAAAGGATTACAAAGCCAAACCATTTTGTGGCTACGTAAAAGCTCTCAAGTTCAAAGAAACGTACACAAAGGTTTTAATTAATACCTTCTGGACACATAACTATATCATAAAGTTCTCTCTGTGTACATTTGAATCTTTGGATTCATTTAATTTGGGTAAAGTTGATTGAACGAGTTTTTTTGCATAAAGATTCATAAATTAAAAATTCAGAGACAAATGAAGAATTTTGGATGAGAAGAGAAAAGAGAGAAAATTTTCTTATCAAAATTTTAAATCAACAACCCAAAATAAATATGAACTAAATAGAGAAGCAGTAGTGAAATCTGTGAGTATTAGGTTCTAAAGCGCATTTTTTGGTACAAATCATTAAAAAGGTCAAGAATCTGGAATGTGGAGGAGAATGAGACTCCATATTTGACTCTTTTGTAGTCATGGTTCCTTGTCAAATTTCTTTAAACCTGATCTGCTACTCGTTCGATTTTTTTCTTGATTTGACTCTTTTTAATACCTTTTTGCTAGTCTCTCTTACTTTAACCCAGCGTGTCATCCTTATCGATCATCTCTGCGATTAATTCGCTCATCCTTAACTAGTTTTGATTCCATCCGGCCCCTTCTCTGCTCCCTCGCTAGTCATTCTTATTTTAACCCATCAGACACATTTATTGATCCTCTCTAATCATATTTTAAGGTATAAATCCCAAAGTGACCATACTACTCCCCCTTATTCTACATGAAATCATGTACAAAAGAAGAAAACTTATGCTAAAACCTGCAAAGTTTGTACAAGTATCAGGTATGAATTATTTAAAGCAGCCAGCAGTATCAGTTTTTCAAAAGCTTTATCAACAAACTTCACAAGGTCACAAACTTTTGTGTAATGCAGCCGTACTTCATTTCATTTATTATTCGATACAATACGACTCGTAAAATATTCAATCCGTTTGTTGATTTGTTGAAAACGATACGAGATACTGATGCTGAGCAACATGATAAATGTATCAGGAAAGGTCCAATGGAATGACATGACAAAGTTAAAGAACTCGGCAATAATACAGAAAGTATGAGTAAGTACGGTAACATATCGAATATATGATCTAAATGGAATACAATAAACTTCTCAGTGACGGCACCACTTGCA
Organism: Chironomus tentans; assembly: GCA_963573255.1. NCBI lineage: Eukaryota > Metazoa > Arthropoda > Insecta > Diptera > Chironomidae > Chironomus > Chironomus tentans. Next base: position 15,113,432 of record OY754303.1, read on the forward strand.
GTTAGATTGGATGCATCATTTATATAAATAATCTTTTGGATTGTTGAACTAAAGAATAGGATTTGATTAAGTATGGAGGAGAAAAATCCTATCCAGAAGCAAATTTGAACTATCTGCTTAGGTGTCATTTGCTGAGGTGGATGCTTATACTGTCCTGACAAGAATATTATCTCCATCTTTGACCGTTCGATGAAGAAATACTTCCAGTCAACAATCAAGAAGAATGCACACGAAAGTGATGATGAGATATAGAATATTGCACCTTTTATGTTCTCGGGTGTAATGGCATCTGAGTGAATGTGCTTTACGTATTGGCTATTGCTGAGATTATAACAGCTGATATGAAAATTGATGTGTACATTACTCGAAGGGATTTCCATTTGAAATTAATTTTCCTCTGGTCTCTTTAGTGTAAATCTTCGAGTGGGAATAATCCGAAGAGCTGACACACAATTATTACTGGAATAATTGAATATTATTGTGATTGTTCCTCGCCACATTACATCAATATCCTTCAATCACACCTAAAATATAATCCCCTCACCTGGTTTAATAGCACATCGAAAACTTTCGTCATAATTTTCACTCGCAATCGGCAAAACTTTGTCAATATTTTCACTATCCACACTACTCGACATAATGAATGAAAAAGGAATTGTTTACAAACATGTTAAAAAAATACCAGTTTTCCGCATTCATGGAATAATTTCGCCCCACATGCTATTTTGACATGAAAATGAATTACTGATACCAATCCATCATTAATTGTGATAATTGCCGTGCCGTTGATTTTTTATGAACAAACATGCAAGAGTAAAATCGTAAATAAAAACTCACTTTTGTGAAATGCTATGTTAAACAATAAACTCAATGTAATATTTACTAACCGGATGTTTATCAATGGCTGAATGAGTTTTAATTGAAAATTTTATCGTAAATTACGAAAAAATATCAATTGAAGATTTCGCGGAAATAAAATGAGAAATAAAATTTCAATGAGCTTGTATTGATAAAAATTATCATAAATAAATTGATTTCTGTGGCTACACATTATTTACTTAATAGTTTCTAAAAACATAGAATGAGTTATTGAAATGAAAGTTTGCTTATTAAAGCTTTATTAATTGTTTCTGAGACCAAGGTCGTAACAATCGGGCATGATGTCAAAAACTTCTCAAACTAAGAAGTTAGATCGTGACAACTGAGGTTAGTCACCCTCTTTGCAATACTTATGTCTGGGATTATGAACTTGACCGGGATTATCTGAAAAACTACAAACTACAATCTAAATTACAATTTTTAAGGATTTGTTATTTCTATCTTAGTGAAAACCATTCAGACGGATACGCTAGACATGGACGAGGTGACCATCAGTGGCGCTAGTCAGGAGGGGCTTTTGGGGGCACGTGCCCAGAAATTTTTTTAAGGAGGGTGGGGGAAGGGGCGTGGTTTGAATCATGATCTATTTTGGATATCTTTTCGAATTATATTTTTATTGGTTTTCCAAAAAAGCGGGGAATTCATAGAATTTGAGGAGTAACATTTGACATCTAAAGTAGAAAGCCAGCTTTTGTTCAAAAAGTATGACTGTCTCGCCAAAAATTGCACAGCAAGGTAGTTTGTTTATCTGCAATATTATGTTATGATAATCAATAAAACTGCTGCTTTTGAATAGTATAATGCTTTTATAAGCATGCATAAGTTTGCATGAACCACTTCAAAAATAGTCGATTCATACATTTTTAGCATTCATAAACTCAATTCAGTAAAAAAAGCTCATAAAAGAACAGTTTAACGGTAAAAAATTTATGCAATTTCCGATAGCAAGTGAATTTTTAATGAACAAAAGAGCGGAATTTAATCAACATTGAGGAAGTGATGTGGAAATTTTTGCAAATAAAAATAAAAATTTCCAAATGAATTTTCATTTATAGAGCTATGGAAATGAAAAAAGTGAGCTAATCGGAGGATGAAGTTTAATCTAGTGAGATAAAAGTATATAAAAAAGTTTTTAATTCACATATAGCAGTAACGTTTTAAAATTAAACAACTGTAAACAATGCACCATTCATGGCTGGTGCTCATTAAAATTTATTCAGAAGAAACTTTCATCATTGGCTCTTATTATCTCTAATATGCATGAATGATGTTAATGATACTCATAAATATGTATGTCAATGTAAAATCCAATATAAAAGACATTGAAATTGAAAAATGCATAGCAAATTGACTGCAATTGAAGGATGTACGGCTATGATGTTGATGTGTGCGATGATGCAGTAAAATCAATTTTATAAAATAGAAGCAGAGTAATGAAAAAATATAAATTTAATCAAATTTTATTCATCAGTTCACATCGCGATACACAGGGGTCTTAGTCATGATTTTCGAAGGGAGGTGCTCAATTTTTTATTTTTGAAAAAGTCACTAAAATATAATTTTACAAATGATTTTCAGCAATTTTTGTAAAAAATTAAATTTTAATTGAATTTGTATTGAATTTTGTTTTCGAGTGCTAGGGCATCTAAGGATCACCCCGTAGTTCCGCCCCTGGTGCTACATATCTTAACAATGTTCATTTTATAGCTGATGTTATGATCATAAAAAACTTACTCAAAATGGTCTGAGTTGTGAGAAAACTGTTTAGAATATTTAGATTTTTCGCCATCTTCTGAGATAAGACCTGATGTGTGGCTTAGATTAGGGCATATCCTGGGGTATATCCAAACATAAACCTTAGGTTATATCCCTAGGTAATGGGTTATACCTGAGAAATCGGCCCCTTATTGTCTTAATACTACAGTTACTCATTAGTTACTGTCTTCTTAAGCATCGTTTGGTAAATATTCCAACTTATGTCGATCGGGTCTATATTTGCATTTAAGCTGCATTGCTAGATACATGCAATACAGTCTGATTCTCATCTAATCAAATTCCACCATTCTTTCTCATCCCCAGACCATCCACCCAGAAGAAAACAGCATAAAAAGTGCTACAAGTTGCTACTGCACGTGCACAAATCCATCACATGAAATTTTCTTTTTTTCTCCTTCAATTTGAGACATTGAAACATGTTGCATGTGCTTTAATGCTTCTAACTGCCAGTTATAAAACAGATAAGTACAAGTACTTCGAACCATATGTGTGCGCTTTATCGATTTATGCTTTTAACATCAATAAAAATTCAATTCTGTATGTTATTGCGATGTCTGTTGAATTTGAAATTCATTTTTGTTCTTCCTATCGAATCGACTGATGACAAATTATAGATGTGAGTACCATAAAAAAGTTCTGTCATGAATAAAATAAAAGATTGTGTGGTATGAGGAGCAAAAATTGATGATTTTTGTCAGGTATTTCGTTAGAAATATAAATCCATCAAAAATTGTCAATTTTACATCATTTTTATGAGATTGGTAATAATGTGGGTTTAATTCATTTCATGAATACTTCTTGAGCTTTGATTGCTTTTGGTTCTCATTGTTTGTTTTCTGATATGAATGAATTTTTTTATTAAATTGCTTATGTACAGTTATGAATTTAGATTTGCGTCATGAATTTGATTATAAATTGAATAATGTGCTGTTATTTAATAAAATTACGTTTCTTTGAGAAATACGTTCACATCTTCAAATATGAGGGTGAATTTCGAATTTTTTGGGAATGTTCGAGAGAAGGGTTGGGATGATCAGGAGGGGGGATGGTAGGTCACCTTCTCTTAATAAAAAATTTTCTTCAATTTCTTGAGTACAATGCCTACACTCATAAATTTGTATAAAGAGATTTTAAAAAAAATTTAAATTGGACTCTTAAAAACTTTTTTTTAAATTTCTAAAAATATTTTTTAAATTATCAAATTATTTTAAGCCGTTAAAAAATAATAACATTTTGAAAAAAATTGCTCAGAGTGAGTGTGACCTCTTGGTTGGTATTCCAGTACTCTAACCACTAAGCCACCAAAGTATATAAATGCATATGACAATTTGTCAATGAGTAAACGGACATCAACATCACTAAATATATCACTGGATGAAGGACCTCCCAATTAGTCTACAAATCAAATTAAAAACATTTCAGATAGAAAGAATTAACAATGACAAAGACATAAAGCACCCAACAAATGATTGAGTCATTCCATAAAATTTTTCGTCTCTCATTAAAAATATAATACAGAAAAAAGTTAATTTTGAACTTGAAAGGGTGAAATAAAATAAAGTTTTCCATTTTGTCGATTCGAAATTTCCATTAGACTCGAAATAGACTAATTAATATTGCAGATGCCTTAATAGATTTGTCATGCTTTCATCGAATAAAATTTTCATTTTAATTGTTTTTCTTAGTCCTTTTCTTTTGAGACATCCGTCAGTGATAAAAATATATATTTAGTGCTTTTTTACTTTCTTATTTGAAATATTCATGAAATCAGAGACCAATTTCTAGGGCTATCCTGGATACCCCAGTACCCTACCTTCCACCTAGGGCACTCTATGGTATACCCTCCTAACCTAGGGTAGGGTATCTAAAGTAGCCCTAGAAACCAGCCCCAACAGCAAGAAATTGTGCTTGATTCTTGTAACAATACAAAAATTCGAGACTTTCTTGATGATACATAATCAGCAGTTTACTGACGTAAATTTAAAGGAATCACCGGAATTATATAAATACATTCAGTTGAATAACTTTCAAAATAAACAACCAGTCAATGAAATGTTTGTCAATCAACCCCAATTCTATTCCAAAACTCTACAAACTTTATATTAAATTTCTAGCTTCAAAATCAAAATCAAATCATGTCACGTGCATGCTTATGGTTAATCATCATCATCATAATCATCTAAAAAATCCAACATATTATTTTTGACCACATTTTTAGCATTTCAGGGGTTGAAGGAACTAATTGATGATTTTGATTGTGACCCTTTTTCTTTCGGTATGTTTTATAAGCATGTACATATGGAGCATGCTTACTAATCCATATTTTCGTACATTTTTCTTCAGGCATAAAAAAAAATAATTTTTTTCTCTGTAATATAAAAAATAAGGTCGGATTGAATCTTAATTGAGGAAAAGAGTTTTAGGAAAATTTTAGTTTTATGTTGATAGAAGTAAAAGTTTGCTGTGTGTCTTTATGGCAGGCATTACATGAAAGCCATTCAATTATCATTGGATTAAATTTGATAACATTTATTTTTTTCATATTGTTATAAGGAAATGATTATATTTTCCGTTGGATATGAAAATGCGGCACACTTTGTGAGCCTTTTTGCAATTTTTCTTCGACAGGCAAATGAACAGGCACAAGGAAGTGTTGATAACACGGAAAAAACTTTATTTTACCAAAAATTATTCAAAGCTTTTCGTAAATTCCTCGGTCCGATAAAGCAACAAATAATAATAATTATAATGGAAAGGAATCATGATTTCATGCCACATGTGGCAGGCATTTGAGTATTTGAAAGGAGCTGCACGATAAGTAGATTTGCTGAAAAGTTTTGTTTTTATGGGAAAATATAGCTTATTTTAATTACGCTAGTGCATGAAAGTTATTCCTGATTTTTCTATGATATGTAATTTTATGTGGGGCAAATAATAAGGCAATTAAGTGGGAGGGGATTAGTTTATTTTTAGGTTTTGAAGGAATTATGTTAGAGCAACGATATTACGATGGATTGTGGTTTTATTTGTTAAGTTAAATGTAAGTATTTGGATTATTGACTACATTTCTTGTTAAAAAGGATGATCAGATATAAGGATGATGATTGGGTATAGGTAGAGGGGAAAAATCCAAATATTTTTTTTGGATCGACACATAAGTCCATCTGACCTAGTGTAAAACTATAAAATGTAAAAATGGAGAACATTTAATAAAAAAGTGGACAATCCTCAGAAAACCAAAGAAACTATTTAAATGAAATAAAATATTTTGAAAAGTATCATTTAAACTATGGGGTCGTTCACTTATTACGTTACGCAAAAAAACGAAATTTTAGACCCCCCCTCCCCCCTTGTTACAAATTTTCCAAGAAAAAATTTTTTCTTTGTTTGACCTGTTACAAAATCTCAGACCCCCCCTCCCCCCTAAAAAGCGAACGTAATAAGTGAACGACCCCTATATACTCAAGCACCATGTGTCGATCAAATTGTGAAGGGGCCCACGAAATTTTTTCTTTCTTATTCTCATGGTTTTGTACTCAGGGGCGTATCCAGAAATCTTTCGAGGGAGGGGTTTTGAAATATTTTTCTACGGAAGGGAAATTTAGGGGGGTTTTGGGTTTTTTTCCTAAAAAACCCAAGCAAAATGAAAAAAATTCTCAAAAAGAGTAGGGGTTTTGACCCCCCCAATAATATACGCCCCTGTTTGTACTTATTGTTAACTCTAACGGTTTGATAAGAATATAATGATGGGGAAATCCGCGGAAGGGAAAAAGCTCAAAATTTTGTTTTTGTTTAAATTCTCTTTAATTTCGCTATTACAGTAATGTTTAAGTACCAAATTACATGTATTTTCAACAAATGTACAAGTTTAGATACTTATCTGATGATAAAAATCATTAATTAAAGAGATATTTTAATTTTTCTAGTGTAAATCTCTCCTGCAACAAAAATTTGCTTTCATAAAATTGCAAAAAATTTCATAATTATACATTTAGACAGAATAAGACATATTCCATAGCATTAAGGAGGTACTTTTCTATCATTTTCTTTAATCAGCAAGCGATTTAAGTCACTTAATAAGAAGAAATTAATAAAAAAAGCGTCAATCTCTCCTGCAAAAGCGCTTTTTATGAAAATTTTTCTCTGCAAAATTTGATGCAAACTTGTGTGAGCTTTATTGTTTACAAATTTGTTTAATTAAATAAATAGACAAATCAGCATTGAATCGTTCTTAATGACTTATAATTTCTTATTTGTAGTTCTAAATAATACAACTAAAAGGATAAACTCTTATGTAAACAGCTAAAACCGATTATTTAATAAGAATTTTAACGGATTTTATGAATTTAAACCTGTTCAAGTTGAGAAATTTTGCAAATCGTTTTTTCCCAGTTTCACTACTTTACGGATTTGCCCTGATTAGCTATTAAATTAGAACTTTGAAAAAACAATTTAAGACAAAAACTATTTTTCAGAAACATTTTCAATGTAAAATTTTTTTCGAAGATGGGACACCCTCTTGGGTACGCTCATGAATTGGTGGGTCGCCATGTCACTGACACTCGTGTGGTCTCCACGTCAGTGCAATCATCATTGTGTGTTGATCTGGAGATAATAATTAAATATGTAAGTCGTTTAACTGCTTCATTTTACTAAAAGTAAGAGACATCCAGTACTCGAGTACATAAAATATCCATACACAAATAACGAAAAACTTATAATTCAATCTCAACGAAGACTTAAATTCAGTAAATCATTCCCTAAAGAATAAATTGTTTCAAACGTTTCTTTTTGTGTATCGGAAGTCATAAAAACTTCTTCTACAAACACCAATCTTCTCATATTTACTCAAAAAGTTCACAAAAATTTCCTAATATAATCTCAAAGAGCTTACATTATCCATAAACTCATTCTTAACCTTTAATACAGCCAGCATGACAATTTTATCATGCAGGAAGAAAATTCAAGGCAGAAAAGAAGCACATGACCAACTTTTTTCTCTGACATTTCACGTAGACAAAACTTTGTCTAAAACAGACAAACATTAATTGAATTTCACATGAGACACATTAAAACAAGTTTATGCCAAAAAAATCTCAGTGAAACAGTAAAGCTTTTAAGGAGCTTTTTCATTCTCTTCCTCACTCATTCGTCATTTGTATCACAATATATTACAAATTGTCAGATCGTGAGGAAAGCATGAAAAATAAAATAGATTACTGTGGCTCGAATCTGTCGAAATCAAATAACGTAAATAAGCTCGAGGGGAGAAATTTTTTTTTGTTTATGAATCTTTTAAGAGTTTTAAGACCGATTTGATTTTATAGCATTTTGATGTTATTCATTTTTCAGTGATTAAATTTTCAATTTAAAAGGGAAATGATTTAATTTTGTGAAAATTTATTAAAGCTTCCTTTTTATTATTCTTTTGGGAGATTTTACGGTTGGGAAAAGTGATTATAATATTTATGATTGATTGTCTTGTGGTACTGATAAGGAATTCCGTGTTTGCTGAAGAATTTTCGTTGTTATTTTCAAGGTTGTTATTTAAAAAGTCGCTTTGGGAAGCGCTGTTATTAATATTGATTTTGAGTCTTGCAACACTCAACCAAGGATAATCTTCTCGGTCGGTCGGTATAGACCAGTAGTACTCAAACTATGCTCCGCGACACACTACTGTGTCGCGACGTCATCTCAGGTGTGTCGCGAAAAGTTTGGCGATAAAATCGACTCAGCTTCCGAACCAAAAAAAAACGACGCATAAACGTCTAAAATGGGTCAAAAGAATATATCACTGTGTCGCCACATTGGAGGTGCAATTTTAGTGTGTCGCGCTCTGAAAAGTTTGAGAACCACTGGTATAGACATTGATTTTGGTATTCGATGTACAGTTCCATAGCTTTAATTATGAGAAAATGTGCTTATCATAAGAGACTAAACATATACTATTCTCGACTGAACAGACAAATAGAAGAATAAGAACAGAAATTCAAACTACAAATTTCCTTCCAGGAAGTTGAATTTAATTTTGCATGAAACTTTAATTTCAGAATAATTAAATTTCTCGTTTTCTTCCTAAAGGAAATGTGTAATGAGCACAAAATTACACAGAAAAACTTTTCTTATTAAAAATGTCTACAAACTTCCTCAATATTCTAAACAAAATAAAATTAAGTAAACATTTTAATATTCACAAGTAGACGCGTGTCTAGAGGTGGTTTGGGTACAACCCCCCCCCCCCCCTCCTCGAGTATTAAAGAAAGAAATTACCCTCAAAAAATTCCTAGATACGTCTCTGTTCGCAAGAAATATTTAGCATAAAAACTCATCCCAATTAAATAGTTCAAATATTCCAACAACAATCGTGAATAAACTCATTCAACATTATAAGCGAAGATTTTTTTTTAAATAACCTCAATTTTTCCCTTTCAATAACAATTTTCTCAGCTATGCTATAACGTCGTATTATTATTTCTTGCTTGTACAAATTTAGCATAACACGACTTTGTAATGTGTGTATTACATGAATAACGCGTTTATTTACATGACTAATGTTTGACATTAAAGCTGTAGCAATTTTTGTGGATGAAAAATATTTTTGCATGTTTACATATTCGTGAACAACAGCAATTGTTGGTAATTGGAAGTTAATTATGTCGACTATATTTTAATTTCATGAACAGAATTAATCATTTTTCAATAAGGGGGTCGTTTGGATAATAAGTGACGTTAATAATTTTCTACATAATGAAAGGGTACAGGAGTATAGCCAAAGAGGTCCAAAATTTCAAAGTTGGCATTTTGATCTCCAAATTATGTTCTAAAAAACGTCTAAGGAAATGATATGTCGTCATGTTAATGGCAAGACTTTAAAAACATACAAGAGCACCCTGACAGTGACCTGTTTTCAACCCAACTTGAAATTAAAATATAAGATTTGCCACAGCATGCAGCTTGGGACAAATGATTCATCAATCAATCAATATTGCCATTTAAGCACTTACTTATGAATATTTACATTTCCATAAAATAGCATCAGATATTTTTACCCCAGCAATGCAACCACAACTTAATTACAGAAATGAAGAATCACATTATTCAAATTAATTTCGATCTTGCATTTGCTTTTCATTTTCATTCCACTTATTTAATGGATAAAAAGGTTACGACGTAGCTTCATCTCTCTTCTGACTTAATAATCAAGATTATTATTGATTCTTCCATTATGAAAGCATACGGTGAAGTTATTACAGAAGCTTTGCATTATTCTGATGGAAATGTAAGGGGTCGTTCATAAATGAAGGGGAGGGGGTCTGATGCTCTGTGACACATCCATACAAAAGTAAAAAATTTTGTGACATATGGAGGAGGGGGTTCTAAAAATTTCACTTTTGCGTGACATCATTGATGAATGGCCCTTAATGGTAAATATTATATTTAATTTTTATAACGATAGTTTCTGTGTGCATTAGTGAAATTTTTAATCTTTTATCCCTGCTCTTATCTTGAGGGTCGTTCACTTATTCACTTACTAAATCTATAAACCTCCTCCCCTTCTTGGTATTGACTTTAATCAGCGAGTCAAATATTTTAGCATTAGTGCATGCAAATTCACAATTTAAAGTTATCTACTGCAGCTGTACCTTCATATGTACATATTAACCACATTCCACTCCAATTGATTGTTTTTTCTTCTTATTTTCCCAATAAGCTGGTCAAATTCCATCCAATAAGGAAACTCAACCCGAAAATATTTTAGACAATTTACCAAGCCGTAACATTCTAATGCACATTTTTCCGCTCTTATTCTCTGTTCAAATGGAAATTCAACCATGATGAAAAGGAGAAAAGTGGAGAATTCCGTAATTGAAAGACGAAAATCTATTGAAAGCATTTCCACATCATTCAGATTCCATTATTGCCAAAATAAGAGAAAATTTTATTTTTATTGTTGGAATGTAAAAAGGCTTTTTAGTACCCTTTTCTACTTCCATCTCATATTTGAATTGACGTCATCAATTACATCGCAATAGCTGATAGGTTTCATCTGTAGTCGACAGAAAAAGGTCGCGATAATATTATTGATCTATAAATGGGATTTGTTAATTCGAAATGCGGATCATATATATGATTTTTTTATTGGTGGTGATTCTGGGTTGTTCATCTAGATTCTAGATGTATGATTCTTTCTTGAATCAGGTGCTTGTTTAAGGTCAATCGTCAAAAATCGAATGGTGAAATTCTTCCAATTTGTTGGGGGTTTTTTGAGAGATCATTTCATCTATGGGTACTGAAAGAATTTAAGCCCTTCAAAAAATGTCTGGTCACGCTACTGTTTTGGATAGGATATATTCCAATCACTTAGGGACCAGGGTGTAGCCAGAAAACTCAAAAAACCCTAAGAAATTAAAGGTTTTGATCTCAAAAACTCTCCCTTTGTTATGTCCCTGAACAGACGTCAATCTAGGACTTGACTTTCTTTGTGCATAAATGGAGTTTGGAACCAGACGCTTAGACACTCAGACAGGATATCTCTAACTGTATAGAAATTTTTAGATCCCTAGTAACCAAAATCCTTAAAAGATTAGTTGAAAACTACCGACTACGTGCTTAATTTACTGCAAGATTCACATTTTAGCTAGCCTAGATGAACACCCAGATAACAACACTGGTACTTAATATGCTTACTAAAGAATGTATTGTGGTTGTTCATTTCTTGAGGATATTGTTAGATGTCGATTGAAATTTTAGATTATATTCCACATGACTCCAAAAAAATTTTACATTCTTCCAAAATTTCAATCACATTTCCACTCTAAAAATATGAAAATAAATGTGAAAAAAATTGTCTTAAAAATAAATCTGAAACGCGACAGAAACTGGAACAAAATGAGAGAAAATTTATGAAACTCTCTCACACAAAATGATCCACGAAAGATTTTCTTCCTCATCGAGCTAATATGACCGCACATCATGCTTGACATTCACCATAATATTAAAGAAGTGATATTATTTATTATTTATGACACACATATGGAATGACTCTTTCATAAATCCGTTCCATACATATACAGCACATCTTAATCCTGTGTGTCGTAAGCACGCAAAAACCAAATTTTTTTGTGTCTCATTTTTTTGTACAATTTTTTGTCGATGTAAGTGAGATCTTGATTGAGTGAAGTTCATCAAGTGGTGATTGTTCTTATTTTTGAAGGGATTTTGGATATTTTGATTATGGACGTTCTTGTCGATGACCAGAATAGATTTATGATAAGATTTTCCTTCATTTAGTCGACTGAGTCAGACCAGAGAGACCAATTTTTGAAGACGAAGGGGGGGGGGGATGTATTTTTTGTAAAAAAATATTTTTTTGTATTGAACTTTGACCTCGAGAGGGGATGTTAAAGTTTTCATATGACTAATGAATAAAATATTTCATGCCTCAACCTAAAGTGAACCCATTTTCTAAATCATAACTATTTGAGAATTTCATGATCATGATTGAATTGATATAACTTTATAAGTAAAGGCTTTATTTTTCTAAAGATTCTTCATTAGCTATTAAACTACTTTACTACAAAACATCAAATTTGTCATCAGAAAGTGTATTGACAAACCCTAGGATAAAAATCTAATTGACATTACGACAGTCAGTTTAAACTCACACAAAACTGAGCAATAAGGAAGCCAAAATAGAAGAAGAGCCGCAAGCAAAAAAGCTCATATTGTGTGCATGAATGAGCGGAAGGAATGAATGAATGAATGGATATTATCATCCAAGATGAAACATTAATAAAAATGAAGAGAATATGAGACATCGCATATAAGACTTTTGGGGTCATACACAAATGATGTCCATCACTAAGGAATATAATGGAGGGTCTGGGGTTGTATAATGATTAATGTTGGTCATTTGGTCATTAAGTGGTACCAATCATGGTCAGTTGAGACTACTTCTAGAGCAACCGTGTTGTTTTGCCAGACTAAGGGGGAAAACCACTTCGTGGAAGTTTACTAGAATATACCCAAACTCAAATTTTTTGGTCCTATGTTAAGTAGATCCATACTATAAGATTTTCTGACACCCTTTTCATCAAGTAATTTACAAGGATTCAAAATTATTGCACAAAATGTATAAATATGTAAATTTCTGGTGGAAAATGACTTTTTCCACCAATCAGTTTCCCCCAGGACCTGGACTTATAGTTTTCAGTGCTTTTGATGACATTTTTGCCTGTAGCCTACAAAGAAAGACTGTAAGGTTTATTTCAAGGACATATCATTCCAAAAAGCAACAACTGAAAAAAATTTCTGGTCGAGCCTGGTACCCATGATCATTGTGTCGTTGTGCAGTGGTTAGGTACTAAAATACTGACTCTCTTATAGCAGAAATGGAAGCGTGCCTATAAATATCATTTCTTATAAACGTAAATGGTGCACGACTTCTCTATTCTATCTAAACATACATGCATGTGTGCGTGCGTGTAATAGAGGGCACAATAACAATCACTTGAGTACATACCACAACGAGACATTTTGAGAAAAAATTTAATGTATCGTATAAATCAAATTTAAAGCAAAATGTATGCTATAGAATTTTTTTTACTCAGCGAAGATGAATGTGAAGGCTAGAGGGGAATGGAAGAAAAATAGAGAAAAAATAGGAATATTGTATAAAGTACATACGATGAAAATTAAATCTACTTTATGAACTGTTTTCGTTGCTTCTTTTTGATATCAACTCTCTGAGGGTTCCCTCATATAATATCATTTTTCATTTTTATACTATACGTATTCATGAAAATGTCTCATATGCCGCACTTTTTTGGCTCTTTTCGTTGGTTTTACATCTTTCTCAATTGCATGTCATTCCCTGTAGATTTAATAAAGTGGGATGGAAAAATAATCTCTTACGACATTAAAGTCCACTTTTAGCTCAATTATGGATGTGGAATATGAGTTCTTTATGCTTTAATTGCTTCGCGAGTCCTTTTCAGCATGTTTGATGAAAAAATGTGGAATGAAAATGAAGTTGATTTGACTTTTATTGTAATTCTGAAATTATTGAACTTTTTGACAATACAATGAGCTTTTTGACGTAATGAACTTTTAAAAAAAAATGTTTAAAAATTAAATTTTTTTTGACAAAAATGATCTTTTTGAGAAAATTGAACTTTTTGACATTAAATTAAACCTTTTGACATAAAACGGATTTTTTTGAGAAAATTTGAACTTATGAAGAAGAAAATTGAATTTTTTTTTAAAAAAAAATCGAGCTTTCTGACAAAAGTTGGAGGTTGGAGCTTTTTTTAATAATAAGGCTTTTGACAAAAACTAAGCTTTTTGATAAAAATAAACAATTTTGATAAAATTGAGCTTTTTTATAAAATAAATACTTTTTGAAAAAAAAACTGAGATTTTTGATAAAATACTGAATTTAAAAAAAAATTAGAAAATCAAACTTTTAAGCTTTTTAATTCATTTTGAACTTTTTAAAGTCCAAAACTTTTTGAAGTTATCCAAAATTGTTACAATTTATCCCAAATGTACCTATAAAACTTTCCACATTCTAGATAAAAATTTATATGTCACATAAAATATTTCAGTGTTAATCTCTTCAGCGTTCAAAATTGTTTAACTCCTGTTACTAATTTTTTAAGTACCAAAAGCGCATCCAGAAACAAATCTCTTGCGAAAAAAAAACTTTTATATCTCCCTCACTTCCTGGAAAGAATAACAGTAAAATATATTTACATGCTACTCAGTACTTTTCTTCTTTCTTCCTTTAATGTGAATAAACATTCATGCAATATTCTGTCTGTAGATACGAGTGCAAAAATGAGGCAGAAGAATACAAAAGCATGAAAAATTTTTACATTCTCTTAAAACAATAGATGTATGGATGTGAGTTGAGTAGAAAGAACAACACGAAGTAAAAAAGAACGGAAACAAAAGAATCTACGCTATGTGACATCACAAGTCTCACAAGAAAGATTTCCATATATATTTTAAGCAGTAATAAGGTCAGTTAATTTTCGGAACGAAAGCGCATTTTGATCTGGGGCTGGTTTCTAGGGCTACACTGGTATCCATTATGCTCTCTCTAGGATATCCTGCCTACAATACGTTTAGATACTCTACGTGGAGTTTAGGAGTAGGGTAGGCAGGTTACCCCAGGTAGCCCTAGAAACCTGCTGCTGCTTATAAATTGGAAACATAGAAATGGATGGATGGGAGGAAGAATAGAGTGGACTGACTAATAAATGGATAAATCGTGAGCATCACTGACATTTTCCTTTGAGAATATAGGCTAAAAATGTCCATAGGACCTCGAAACTCAGTCAAATCTGACGTGATTTGTGTGTAACATTCCGCCCATACTCTCAGCTATGTAACTCGTCTATTTTTACGTTCTGTGGGAGGATTATGCTATGTACGCTGTATTGAATGGAGGAAAAAGAAGACAAGAAGTTCAATCGATTAGGAGTAAGCCATTTGGAATTAATTTATTGTATTTTCCTTTCGGAAGTTCGATCTTGAGGCGAAAATAAAAATAAAAGAACCTTTTTTAAAACCTTAAAGTATTCCTTTGTATGTCTCTTTGGGATACTTATTGGATTTTATTTAACGTATGATGCAATGCCGATGTAGCTATAGCTATTTATGGAATCTTAAAAATTTTCCTTTATCAAAAATAGTTCACATGTTCTTTTGTCTGTTCCTCACAGCTCTTTATCCACACATTGTAAGTTTTAACAACGAAGATACATGAAAATTCATTCAACAAGTTTAGTGCTATAAAATTTACGATCTTCCTTTTGGTAACATCAAAAGCTGTAAATTGACACTTGATGAGGTGAAATATTTATGTATGAGACGCAAATTTGTGCAAAAAGGTTTTTTGTTTGCAGCTGATTTTTGTGGGGTTCAGGTTGGAGTTTGGTACGCATTTTGATACCTATTAGAAGGATACTGGTCTAATCTAGAGCTGAAAATTTAGCAAAATTCTAATTCTACCCAATTGATTGAATACAAAAATGATCCTGCCTCAGCTTCAGTATTATAAAATTTAAATGTTACAGATACAGAAAAAATAATTACTACGAACACAGGATACCCAGTGGTACTCGAACCCACGTCATACGATTTCTGGTCTTAGCTCCCGCCACTAAGCTATTACGGGTTAAATGCTAGATATTAGCCTTTTTATTAAATTTGACATTGTCAAGGTCATAACTATCATAATTCAATGCTCAAGAAGTGTAGTCTGGGTGCCAAGGTACCTAAAATTTCATTTAGTAGCCTAGACTCCATCCAAGTGTCGAGTATTTGGGCATAGAGAATAAATTCTTTTGTTTGAGTTAACTGACAACTCTCCAGCCACTAAATTGCTTCATCGTCATAAAATTCTGAAAAATATTTAAATTAATGGCTGACCCGGATATCTGAGTTGACAACACTACACATCAGCATAGTTACAAAAACAGCGTTTTTTCCCAACCACAATTCCCATCCCATAAATATTTCATCATCTTCTTCTCATACTTAAAAGATGAACATCAGATGAGATGAAGGGAAAAAAATCGAATGGGATAATAAGAAGCTGTAAAGAGTGAAAAAATGTCTTTCATCAATTTTTAACCAGACTAGCAGTAAATCGATACAAATGTGTGCATATAAAGTAGCTTCATAATAAAAAGAAGTTGTAGCACATGCTCTTGCTAGTTCCTTTGTAGATTTTCTGTCAATTACTTGATTTTGTATAGTCAAAGTATTTTACAATCTTGTTAGGGGTCATTTGGATGTTGCGTAACCATGAAAATTGTCATTTTTAGGTGAATCATCATTCTGGCCCATAAAAAATATAAAGCAAGTTTAAAAATCGACTCGAAATAAATCAAAAAAAAAAATAATTCAACCTACAAATCATAACCCTTAATTTATAATCAATATTCCCAATATAAATCGCTTTAGCATGCTAACGCAGATGAGAAAAAAATGATGACTTTATGGTTAATGTACAACAACATTTCCACTTTTCCGTTTTTTACTTCCTTCATCTGGTTAAGTTATCAATGTTGATTGATAGAACCTTTAAAGCTTTAAGACGTGCTCGAGCGAGAATGAGACCGCAAATATACAATTTTTTGACACATTTGATGATGTATTTACTTGTCGACTTAAGAGAGTCTCAATGACACTCTTTTCTACTTATTGTTTTGCAATCGAATGCGTTCAAAGTGATTTCACAGAAAATATTATGTATCAACGTGAATTGGTATAATAAAGCCCTGACATTGTTGCTAATAGTCTTACGGTAAAGTCTGCTTAAAATGTGTTTTTTTTTGCCATAAAAAAATTCGAAATTCTTTTTTGATCTCCTCTCATGTCGTCCCAGACAACCATCTGTTCACTAATTACACATCTTTTAACACACCATCCTTCCTCGAAGGTTATTTGATCAGTGGTGTAGTTAGGGGATTTAGTGCTTTTGGACAAGGGTCTAGAACTGATCAAAATGATTATAAATCATCAAACTTCATTTGATCAGAACTACACCCTTGTCTGGGGTGGGTATTTAGCATCTGGAGCTAAATTTTAAATCTATGGCCTCTATAATAATTTTTCATGACTAGTTTTCCTGCAGGATTCTCAATTTTTCACCATTTGAACCATATCAACAGACTTGCTACCCTCTTGCTACGCCACTGTCCACGATACAATTCCAATAGACATATTCGCAAACTGCAAGACAGCCAAATATGTGAAGATGAAGAAATGTGAAAATACAAACAAATCCGAATGTATAAATCATATTTTTCCGTTTTACGCTCACGCAGTTTATGATGAAGATGAAAATTATTGAATAATTCATACATTTTCTTAGCCCATGATAAATGAAATCGCATAAAAATAAAAGGAAAGAAAGAAACTGTCAACGTTGTATTGTGATAATATAACATTTCTACTGTCTGACTTCAAAGAAGAAGGTGTCTTGTAACACAAAATTGTATGCTGTTGAATAAGGAAAAAATCTGAGTCACCGCACTTCTTGTTGTTTAAGCGTTAAATTTGAATTTATGTCTTATTTGAAATATTGTGCTAGAAATTATGAAAAATGACACAATTTGGAAATTTTTTAAATTTTTGTGAAATTTCAGATAGCAGAGAATAGGAATAGCTACAGAAATGAACCAGTTTGAATCATCTGACTCAGTCCAACTAATAATGATGCTTAAAATTTGCAATCAACAAAAAACATTTCCAAAACAACATCAGATGCCTCAAAATAGCTTTCCTTCAACAATGCTTTAAAATGAGTGGAAAGGGAAGAATAAGAAGATCATGAATAATAAATTAGGAAGGAGGAAGAAAGCAGTCGAAATTTATGACTGATATTTTTCATAAAAAATTGCAATTTTGTATCTTCACAGCTTTAATACATAGCCACACAGTATTTGTAGCCTTCATGGTAGGAAGGAATCAACATGCAGGAATCTTTAACTTATGATGTCAAACATTGAGTCGAGGGGGATCTGAAGTAAGGCTCGAAGTCGACACGAATTTTATATGAAGTTGAGTCAGTTCGATGGTTCAAAATCCCATCTTTTGATGGACATCACATGTGGTGATTATGGCAACGTCATATATGAACGACCCCAAAGTCATTATGATGGAAAATCTTCTAGCCCCGAAATATAAACAAGCAAAAACACAGAAATATATTTGCTTTAATCAGCAGAAATTTTTTTGCAGCATCAACTGCAATTAGTCACGTCTCAAGATTTTCTGACAAACTTCAGGTGCTAAAAAATATTTTGTTTATCTTTGAAATATTCATGAATTTTGCGTACAAAGTTAAAAATTTTGAGAAATTTTAGACTGAGAAATTTGCTTCAGCAAACGTCAACATTTGTTGAGTTTTTCATTTCTAACATCAATTTTGAGAAACTCAAATACTTCTTGACTGTTTACATTTTCAAAAAGGCAACAATCAGCTGAGTGAACTTCCATTAAATTGAACTTGAAACTCTTTTTTGAAATATATTTCACATTTGTATGCAGATAATGTTGAGTAATCCATAACATAACGCACAAAATCTTTTGCTTCTTCTTCTTTTGAACTAAAATGCTCAGTTCCACCTACACCCAAATAAAAAACAAATCTCGAAAAAAATCTGTACACAAAATCATAACTGACTTACAATCAAAAAATATGTAATCGATTTCAGTCACGTTCCTTGGTTGTTGTTTCTGTGTAGTTTTGGGTAGAATGCAGAGAATTTGAAAGGAAGATTGGATCTTGTTTTTGCAGATTGTCTGGGTTATTTGATTAGGCTGTCCAGGGGCGTATTCAGGGACCTTTAAAACCCCTACCCTTTTGGGAAATTTTTTCAATTTGCTAGGGTTTTTTAAGAAAAAAAATCCCAAAACCCCCCCTTAATTTTCCCTTTCATACAAAAAAATTTCAACCCCCTTTCCTCGAAAAATTTCTGGATACGCCCTTAAGGCTGTCCATCGATTTTTGACCATGCCTTGATTTCAACCCTTAAAAGTGGAACAGGTTTATTGTATTTTTAAAAAAATTGATAATTTTTAGTTTTGGCTAAAATAATTTGATTTGGTGAGAATCGAACCCATGACCACATTTAATATAGAATTACAGATACCAGTTCTGTTGCCCAGCTATTCTGCTAAAGATGACTTATTCTCATATTGGCAAATTTGCCTTCATAAGGCTCGATACCCCAACAACCTATTTCTTCCAAGGCTGTCTTAGTAATTCTAGGGTATATCCGTCAAAAAAAATTTTTTTAATTGAAAGGAAGAGGATATATAAAAACAAACCATTAAGTGTATATCCTCGATTTTACCGAGAAACTGGTCCAGATTCTACTTTACAAAGATAATTGAAGATAAAAATTAACTTTTTCCATGATAAACAATGCGCTTCAGTCATCAAAATAGCACTTTAAACCCATAGAATCTTCAACCATGAGATCGATCACTTGAAAACATATTTTCGTAAGGTTGAAAACTTTTTTTGATTAAACACTGACAGATAGCTGATTTGAGCTTCAATTAAATGTGAAAAATACAAGTCACATACCTCCATCACCTCGTACGAACAAATTATTTATGTTTTGACAGAAAACGAGCAAAATTTTTTTGCGGTTCCTTCATTATAAGATATTTTTTTCGCCTCATACCTTGATGATTTATCATCTTTTCCTGACACATATTTCTCACCTGATTCAATTTATTTAATTTTTTTTCACTTCTGACAGCTTTTGAGAAAATATTTTCGTTTCAGCATCGATTTTGAAGAAGATGTACTCACTTGTGGGGACGTTTATAAATGATGTCCAACATTTAAAGAGGATGTGTGCAGAATTAGTCTGCGAGAAATGGATTCAATTATTTTAAAGTCATCATTTCTGATCGACCCCTTATTCAATTTGTTGACTTCAGCAATAAAATTCAATTAGTGCAAACTCTTCACTAAATGATAATATGCAGAAATTTTTATTACGTTGTTATACCGAGTCGAAAAGTTTGTTTACTTTCAAGATTTTCTCCAGAAATATAAATTTTCTAGAATTTTAAACACTCATTGTGGATTTGATGCAGTTTATACTCGAATATTGACGTCAAACTTATTGCAAAATACGATGCTGTAATGTTTACTTTTTCATGGTTTGCTAAGTGGAATTTTTTATATTTTTATGGAAAATATTTTATCTGTGGAACTAGCTTTTGCGATAACAATTCATTGACAGAGCTTGGTTTAACCTTAGCATGATATTTCAGATATCACAATTTCTTCAAGCTATATCCATCAGTTTTGAGCATTTTCATAAACAAGGTATCGCTTGACATTTAAATCACATCCTAAAATAACAATGTCTTGCTGTTTATAGCTACATTTTCAAATTTTAATTATCATCATGTAAAATTATCTTCGCGTCAACTATAAGCATATGCAGTCTATCACATCATAACACTGTCGTCTATTGAACATTATTTGATTATAAAGTGTTAATTAATAAATAAAGTAATTACCTAAAATGCAGCACTACATATGCAACCGTCACACTTCATGAATCAATTAAAGTTCCGCACACATTTTCATTAATTAGTTCACGACTTACATTGAAAAATTGTTTTACGTTCTGTGAGTGAAAATGAAAATTAAGTTTGAAAATCATCCGTAGGAAAAAATTTGTCTTCTTTCTTGGTCATCTTGGGTAGTTGTAAATGATGAGGAATAAAAATGTTTAGTGCAGAAGTCGAAATCAATCTTTCTTTTCTATATAAAATTTGAGACGACTTTAAGCTCGGGTTTAGTGGGTTTGAAGTTGGGTATTATGAAGTCTTTCTTAAATGATGAATGTTTACTATTAGTAAAGTCCCATAAAGTCCCAGGGATACCTTACCTACTCTAGGGTATCTACCTACAGTACCTCACTTACCCTGCCCTTGGATACCCTAGATGGAGGGTAGGGGTAGTATAGGTGGGGGTACTTTAGGACCCTAGGCTATAAAATAGCCTACGCTCATAGAAATAATCTAAAAACGCATTGTCGTTTTGTATGAGAAAATCTATAAACATTTTTTGGATTAGATTCTAAAAATGTTTTTTTTTAATTTATATTTTTAAAAAATTGTTTGGAGTGAGAATCGAACCTACGACCTCTGGGTTAGTACTCCAGTGCTCTAACAACTACGCCACTGAATCATATGAAATCATGTGACAATTTTTCAGTATATATGGAAAAAATTAAAAAATCAGTTTTTTAAATTTAAATTTTTTTTAGATTTTTTAATAATTTTTAGAATGGTTTTTAAAAACATTTTAAAAACAGATTTTTAGAATTATTTTTATGAGTTTAAAATTATGAGAATATTTATTAAAAACTGTTTGAGTTTTCAGAAAATAATATTTTGGTCAATTTTGGATCCCCAGTTCACAAATTCTAAATAGGTTATCATTAAGTATCTACAACCAAAAAGACAAAATTAGTCCAGAAAATAATTTTCATCAAAAACTATCTAAAAAATTAGTAAAAAAATGTTTTCAAAATAAAATAAAAGTAAAAGAATGTCTGCAATTGTTACGATGATTAATTCATTCAACATCTTAATTGATTCATTTCACAGTTTTTAAAATTCAAGACTAAATTAGATTAATGGCAGAGAAAAAAAAACCTGAACTAAAATATCCTGTAAGAAGTCGTGGAGTCGTTCAGATGCAATTAAAAAAAAATTTAAAATGATGAATTTCTGCATGTTTCACTCTCAGTCGTTGTGGGTGACGCGCATTCATGAATAATGAAGCTAAAAATTTTATTTTCTAAAAGGCGTAGAAAATGAATTTTTCTCGTATGCTGGTGGTTCTTTTGATGAAAATGTGTAATAAAAATGTCAATGATTCATTAAATTTTCTTTCTTTTTTTCACATGCACGCGTTTGTGTGAAACCGTGATGTGCGCAAATTATTTGCTCAAAAGTCAACATTTCATTATTATGGTTTTAATTTTTCATTTCTTGTGTAAATACATTCATTTATTTAATTTTCTTCATTTTTCTTTTCTCGCTACTCAAGTTTCTCATTTCTCGCAATTTTCATTCATCTTAAATGAGATACAAGGGAGTTCATCATCTTGTTATTCATTGTGGAAAATGAAATTTTATGTTAGAATGATTTTAATACAGCATAATCATTTCACGCAATTTTGATGGAATTTATTATTTGGATGGTTAGGTTGAAGTGGAATGATAAGGTCTTTGAACTGATTTTTTTGTAATTAAATCTTAATTTAGGGATTGTTTACTTATTACGTTTGCTTTTTTTTGGAGGAAGTCCCCTGGAAAGGGGGGACTGAGATTTTTTTAATAAGCTTTTTTCCAAAATGCCTTCAAGTTGTGTTCCGTTCCTGTAGTCTAGCGGTTATGACGTTCGCTTTACACGCGAAAGGTCCTGAGTTCGATCCTCAGCAGGAACACTAAAAGTATAATTTTTTTCAAAATGGTGATTATTCAACCATAAAAAGATAATACTAATATTTTGTTAAAATATATTTAAATTTTTTTAAGGTATCTTTATTTTAAATATTTGTATGGTTTTTCGGTATAAGACACATTTTATTTTTTTATGTGAAGTTTCTGTTTTGAAACGCACTTTTTGCTGCACATTCACTTATTATGTAATGCAAAAAATCACTTCTCAGACCCATTTCCCCCTTTTTGAGGGGGGAGGGGGTCCAAAAAGTCGCTAGAAATGCGTAGCAAAATAGGTCAAGCCCCGTGAAAACCCTCGCAAATTGAAGAAAATTTTTCCATCGAATGTGGTGTTCTAGCACACAAATCACCTCCTTGGATACGCCCCTGTACATGTATGTACATACATTACTGTAAACATTGCATCGATTGAGTCATAAAAAAAGATAAGATAATTTTGAACTTATCGTCATTTTTATCATACAATATTTTTTTTTTCATCAAAGCAAACAAGTATTTTTTTTAGTAATTCATAAGTCATCGAAATGAAACATTCAAAAATTTGTTCTGTGACTATGAATTCAGTGATTTTTAATTAAATATGTGCGATAATATTTTAATTGGTGAGGATTTTTTTGAATTTACGAAAATTAAAGTTCTAAATTGTTATATTTCCAGAAGAAAACACAATCAAAATAATCCCTCAAGATGAGAATGACTCATGGATACTCAAAACCTTCACCGACATCAACGAGTCATTGAAATTTTTAAAAACAATAAAAATTCCACCAAATCATCAAAATGTGCTTAAATTAAGACTCAATATTGAAGAAGATTTTGATGAAATAAGCAGCATTGATCTCAAAAAACTACAGAAAAAGTTTAAAAATATATCAATATTAATCTTTATTACCGCATTAAATGACAGCAAATTCGTCATTTATTGGAAGTCTAAAGATATCAGAAAAGTTTTACGACTTAAGTCATTTAAAGATAACTTTATCGAGAATGACAAATGTGTTTACGAATTTGTTGCTGAATTCTTGGAAGGTGCATTGAGAAAAGGGCATTTAGGTAAGAAAAGTTCATGAAAAGTTTTCAAAAGAGGGTGTAGAGTTAAAATTAATGGGTCAAACCTTAATTGGTGTGGTTAAAAAAGAAAAAAAGCCGAACAAAATAAGAAGTCATGCTACACAGCTGAACTGAACTGTGTTCTTTTACAAACATCTTAATTTAGGGACTTAACTAGAGTGTCAATCTGCGTGGTTTTCATAGGACAGTTCTGTATTTAACATTGTCTTATATAAATTTAGAAAGTTCATTCCTTGTCTTCTGTTTTTGAGAAATTTATCAACTGCCCTGTATTTTGATTATAGGCGTATCCAGAGGGGGGGGGGAGGGGGTCGGTTGTTAAAACTCCCATTTATTATAATTGAATAAGGTCCAACTTTCTAATTTCCATTTCCAGGAATCAACAGCAATATTTGGAACAATACTAATGACATTGAGCTCCACATATTAGCTGATGAGCGTAACTTCAATCTATTACTCATCGCATGTGAGTCTGGCAATATTAAACCCAACGAATCTTTAATTTTCTATGGTATGGAGTCACAATTGCCTGGAAGTGAAATTACTGCTCAAAGTTTGGCATTCAAAAATCAACATTTTGACGTTCTTTTGAAATTGCTTCAAGCGAATTTTACATTTCCAGAATCAACTGACATTAAACAATGCTCTGAGGAAGTTAAGAACTTTATTGAAACTTCTGAAGAGCTCCATGAAGCTATCAAAAGCAAAAACATGCAAAAATTGGAAGAAATTATAAAAACATACCCAAAACTCCGACATTTCTACAATTTATCAAACGAGTCAGCTATGAAAGTTGCAGTGAACCTCAAACAAATGAAAATTTATGAATTTTTAGTAGCCAAGAATCTCAGCTTCGGACCACATGAAGATACAGATAAAATATGGAACAGCTTAACAATTACAGATCGAGAAGACTTACATGACATTCACATCAAATATCTCAAAGACATGCCAGAAAAGCACATAAATATTCTTATGGCCAACACATCATTCAGTCATGATGAGATGGATGAAGAAAATAGAAGAAATTTAGTATTTAGAGCTTATCAGACATTAAATGGAGATCCTCGAATTAAAATCATCCTCAAAGTTATTGCAGCTGTAAAAATATTTCACATTGTCTTTGACTTTTATCAAGATTCAACATACAGGATAGATCCAACGACTAGTGCTGGTACGACAGGAACTTTCTATTTTTCTGGACGAGTTCTAATTGGTGCTAAACAATTATTAAATCCTGAGACAGAATATGAAACTTTTGGGACATTGGCACATGAACTTTGTCATTATGCTCTCTATGTTATTTTTGAGAACAAGGCGAATCCATATCCAGCAACTGATCGAAAAGCACAAAAGAATTTCCAACAAATTTTAGAAATTTGCGCACAAAATAAAGAAAAAGAAGAAGTTATCAAGAATGTTTATGATTTTTACAGAAAAACAGAACAACCATCAGAACTGATTGTCAGACCAGCACATCTGATTGCCTTGTACCTTCAAAATCCAGAAAAACTACAAGAAATAGGTCAAATCTTTCCAGAACTTTTCAATTATTATGAAAATATTGTCATACCAGCTATGGAAAAAGCACTGCCAGACATAGAAACGAGATTAGCTTACAAACCAGCATATACTTATGGGAAGTTACCGGATGACAAGAAGGTTAAGGTACAAAATGGGCTGGTAAGCTACAAAAATGTTAAAGTTAAGCTTTGTGAGTTATTTCCAGGAGATTTTAAAGTTTATGACAAACTGACATCTGAACATATCTCACAGCTTCTCAATAACAAAGTCCTAAACTTTAAAGACTCACAAATGAGATATTTAGAGGAAGTGATCAACTTAAAATGGGAAAATTTGGCAGATAAACTGAAACAGAAATGCTTGAATTTAAGTTTGAATTTTCAAGGTCAGAATGTGAGGTTTAGGGATTTATATGAATCATGCTCAGAAGCCTTCCATACTCTAACATCCCAGCAAATTATCAGCATACTAAATGGAGATAACTTTGTGATTGGCACTAAAGTTGAAAGCGATGTTGATTTTTATCTAGAAAGAAAGTTCATCCACGAAGATGCTAAAATGATAGCTTTTGAATATGAGCATGGACATGAATATAAAGTTGACTATAAGACAGAAGAAGAGCATGTCAGAAACAGGATTCAAGCTCAAACTTTTCAAGAATTTTCCGATGAACTTTCCAAAAATAATTTCGATTCTTGTTCTCAAATTTTCCAGAAAGTCAAAGAAAATGATTTTTTCCAAACAAGATTCTTTGACCTAACTTTTAAGAGTTTTCACTTCATGCACAAAAATTCTCAAGAAATTATCAAACTAACAGAAAGTGAAAAGCTCCTTATTCTCTCATCAGAAGCTGGTGCTGGAAAAACTGCAACTTTTGAGCAGCTTGCGATTGAAATTAAGAATAAATGTCGGAAACTTTGGGTTTCTTATGTTAATCTTAAGGATTATACACAATTTTACAAAAGTGGTGGAACTGATGAAAATGTTGAAAAGCTCCTCGAGGACATTCTATGCCTTAATTCTGTCAAAAATGAATTTGAGAGGAAAATTTTTGAAGAATTTTTCAAATCAAGTAAAATTGTCATTTTTTGGAATGGATTCGATGAAATATCCCCAACCTACAATAACTTCATCTTCAATACAATCAACTGGATCTATAAAAACACAAATAATGTCCAATATGTCTGCACGAGGCCTTTATATTCTGATCAATTAAGCAAAGGATTTAAAATTAGATCATGGCAGTTAGTTCCTCTAAATGAGGATGATAAAAAGGAATTTTTAAGGACATGCTTTGAGTTCCATCAAGTCTCGAGTGACAAAATTGAAGAATTCATCGCAAAAGTTGATGAAATCATCGAAAAATTGAATTATGACGTCAATTCCTTTGCCTATAACTTCAATACTCCATTGATGCTAAAGCTCCTAGCAGAAGTTCATAAAGAAGAAAATTTATTCAAGCTTGGACATGTCTATGGAATTTTTGAGATTTTTGTGGAGAAGAAAATCGGCATGTGGCTTGAAAAAAGCACAAGATCCCACAACATAGCCAAAAAATTACTAATCAGTGGATCATTAAGGATGATTTTTCAACGATATGCATTACTGGATGATCTTCATGTATTTTCATCCACGACATTGACTCTTAAAATCAAGAAGCTTCAAATTATGCAGAAAAAAATCATGCAAGACCTGCCATTTGAGGAAATATCAAGGATGGGCATTTTGTACATAAATGGCAAGAACAAATTTGAATTTGCTCACAAAACTTTTACTGAATTTTTCATCGCTCAATATTTTATTGAAGCTATTTATGATGTGGATGATGACGTGAACAGCGATGAAGCTGAACTTAGACTTGAAATATTTTTCCATTTTGCAAAGTCTTATGGACATACCCAGAAGATCATTACGGATTTTATGTCATCATTTTTGGAGATGAATAAGGACAAGGAACCTGAAAATTTTAATCCAAAAATTTCAGCACTTTTAAGGACGAAATTTCAGAATTTCTTTTTGCGACTGTTGGATTCAAATTATCCGGAGATCTTTCTATTTTTATTTGATTTTTTTAAAAAGGATCCAGACCTTCTAGCTGATCTCCTGCATGTCAATCGCAATGAGACATTTTACACAGCAATTTTCAATCCAAATCATTTTGCATTGTTCACAAATCCTGAAGGAATTAAGGAACTAGCTGAAGGTTATTTAAGTGCTGAGAATTTCAGCAAGTTCATCAATGGAAGGAACCAGAAAGGTACCATTTTATTCGGACTACATTTTTATGTACAACTTCAGATCCCAAAGTTTCATAATTCATACAATTCAGAACTTGAAGCACTTAAAGTCACTTCCTTTAATGACATTTTCAACAAACTCAACAAAGACGAACAGAAAGAGCTTTTTGTGACTGCAGTAAATCCAAAAATGTATTTATTTTATGAAAAATTCTTCAATCCATCTGATTTTCCTGAGTATGAGAAACTTTGGATGGATTATGCACATTTATTGACAGTCGATGAATTGCTGGAACTACTTGGAAACTCAATAATTCACTATTTTGAAGTCTTTCCAAATGACAAAATTGGAAATGAACTTTTCTTGTCCTTGCTGCTTCAAAAATCAGAAAAATTCCTCTCAAGTTCCCAAATTTTCGAAATGTTCCTCAATAAAAATATTTTACATGAAGCTCATTGGTTTTCTCCAAGTTTCACAATTCTTTGGTGCTTCCTTAGTGGCCACGCATCTAGAACAGAACGGAAGCAAATTTTACTTCAAGATGATTTTGATGACAAAAATTTTCACTTCTGGGATGGACCTGAAGACATGAAAAATTATTTCTCAATTTATGGATATGCTTATTTCAACTATGACTTCACGCCATTTAAAATTCTACACCGGTCTATGATCCTTCCAAGTGCTGTTACTTTTGACTTCACACAGTCAATTTATCAAATTCATTTCAGTCAAAAAGAATTGCAGGAAATAATTTCAAGCTCGAATGATTTCATTTACTATGCAATTGGGAAGACAAAGGAAGAGCCTTGCAGGAAGTTTGCAGACTTTTTGGAAGATCTTTTTAAAGGAAATGAGGAATCATTAAAGGAGCTTTTTGAGCGAAAAGTTAAGAGAACAAATTTATCAGTTTTAGAATTTGTAGAGGATTTTCGAGGACTTCCTTACTATGGACAGGATTGGTTTGCAAATTTAAAAATATTTTTTGATTTGTATGATAGGATTAAGGATGTTCTAGATCGTCAGAAGCTGACATAGGACCCACAAGCCTTGTCTACGCTCGAGGACTAGTGACGAAATAAGGGAAAGTGACGAGAAATTCGAAAAGTGGTCTTACTAAAAATATTTAAAAACGACAGGATTCGAACAGACGACCTTCGAGTTACCACATCAAATCTGACCCAATCGCCATGCCAGCTACTCCATCAAGGCACTTAGCTGCTTAAATTTTAAATGAAAAAATCATAATTTTAAAATTCACTGTAAAATCCAATCCAATAAAAATGTAAATCAAAGACACTTATTACATCGAAATTTTACATCAATTTTCTTTTTTATGGCTGCACATGACATGAATTGCAATCAGCAAATGAGTATCATTGCGTTTTAAAATGCAATTGCATCCAATTTCCTTTTCCAACACTCTTTACAATTTCATCAATAAAATCACATTACAATTGATTGGCAATTGATAGCTGATATTGCTTGTCGATATTAATTTGATTAAATTGGAATTGAATAGCATAAAGACAATGAAGTAATGATGTGATATTTATCTGACTTTTAAAATTAAGGTTGTGGGTGGATTTGAACATTTTGTTACACAATTGAAAAGCTTATTTTGTTGCCTGATAGGTCTAATAAATTTTATATCTTTCAACACGGACACAAAATTACGTAATTCTTTAATTAAAGAAGTAAATAAGAAAGTTAGAAATTCTTAACTGACGTGGATGAAATTTTTATGGCTTCACACGACAAATTAGTTGAATGTGAGACGTGGGAGAATTTTTGTTTTTGTAAATTCCATCTCCAAATTCTTTTATTTATTTAGGCGATGAAAATAATTTCTGTAAATATTTTGTTGAAAATTTTCTCTTTGATACTAATTTTTTTGCTTTAAATTAAGGACCGTTCAGTATAATATGTTAATATTTAAAGAAAATTAGGTATAATAATTATACACTTCTACAAATATTACACTTATATATTTTTTAAAAAATGTTTTTAGAAGACAATTAAAAAATATTTTTGAAATTTCAACTTGTTTTAAATTTTATTTGTTTTTAAATTTTAAATTATTTTAAATTTAAAATTTTTTAAATTACAACTTTTTTAAATTTTAATTTTTTTAAATTTTAAATTATTTAAATTTTAATTTTTAAATTAAAACTTAAATTTTTCTAAATTTTATTTTTTTCACATTTTATTTTTTTTAAAATTTTATTTTTTTTAAATTTTAAATTTTTTTTATAGATAGGGGGATTCTTGATAAATATCTTTTTTACTCGAAATATACTCAGGGGTATAGTAAATCAGTTTTTAGGCGTGGGTTGGAAATTTCTCACTTTTATCTTCCTTCTTATCAGTGGCGTAGCCAGGAGGGTCTTGTCCCCCTTCGAAAAAATTTGAACCGCAGCGAGAGCACGGCTCAAAATTTTTTGGAGGGGGACAGGACCCTCCTGGCTACACCACTGCTTCTTATGTCACTATTAAGTTTATTTCAACATTAAAGACTTCATATTAAAGTAACAATTTCTATTGATATTACATCCTCGTAACTACTACAAATACTCAAACAAATGAAACAGCAAAAATAAATTTATAGAAGAATAAAATTCATCCACAAAGGAATACAATGCTTGATTTATGTTTCGTCATTTGATTCCATTCGACTGTATCTTTAATCCTCCCAGGATATTGCTGCTCTTTAAATTTCAATTCATTCTAAATAAGATGAAGATACGAGAAGATGAAAGTGGGGAAATATCATCACATTTCAAACAGCATCTTACCCATAACAAGGATCCGTACTTGTGTCGCTAATATGATCGCTATCTTGAAACTGAATGAGATATATCTCGTAAGTTAAAATGGTACTACAAATCGATAAAACAAGTTGTCGTGTTATTGGGAAAAAATTCATTCCTGTAAGTGCACATGTGTCCGTATAGATTTCTCTTTGAAATCGTTTCGTCTTTGAATGCAAATATTAATTCTGTTCATTCTCTGTTGGCTATGAAATGAACAAAGTTACCTCAATGCTCCAACATTCACTCGGAATTTTTCTCAAAACCACAATTGGCTTCTTTGTTTCTTCGTGTAGATTCGATGCATATAAACATATTAAACTTGTTCTCATGAACTGCACCATCAGTGTAAACCAGAAGTAAAATGTACGGAGAAAGTTTCCTTCTGGACTGGACTCGTACGGAAGTGGAAGAGAGAATAATGGAATAAAAGTTATTTCTTAATTTATATGGAAATTTCTACATCCTTTTTGTTAAGTGTTTAGTTCTATTTTAATTTGAATAATTTTTAAGGTACTTAAAAAATCGCTTAACTTAAATGAATTTATTACTTTTTTGGAACTATCTTGAAGTGGAAGGGGTGTTAAAAAGCTTTATATGTTTTATAAAATTATTTTCATTAAATTGAGAAGTTTCTGCTCTGATTTGAACCAAAATTAAGCGGCCTGTTTCACTAAAGTGGATTATCCTCATTTTCGGATTAACTCATTTTGCAGTACAAGGAAATTTCAAATTAAGTTTTTCTGACGTAGAATTTCATGACTAGTCCTAATCCGATGAGTTTGAAAAAATATTTTTTTCTCGAAAAAAAGATATATCAAAAAATTAGTTTTAGCAAAAAGATTATCTGAAGATTATCCTGGGATTATCCTGTAGATAATCCAAAAATTCAATCCTGGTACCCCTCAGTTTTAAAAATTTAGGATCATCTACAGGATAATCCCAGGATAATCTTCAGATAATCTTTTTACTAAAACTAATTTTTTGATATATCTTTTTTTCGAGAAAAAAATATTTTTTCAAACTCATCGGATTAGAACTAGTCATGAAATTCTACGTCAGAAAAACTTAATTTGAAATTTCCTTGCACTGCAAATGAGTTAATCCGAAAATGAGGATAATCCACTTTAGTGAAACAGGCCGAAGATTTTTGACACATTCATCCACCGTTTTAATAAAAATTTAAAAAATAATGGTTAATAAAAATTTAAAGTATAACGGTCAATAAAAATTTGAATTTGAAAAATAACGGTCAAAACTAATTTGATTTCTCCTCTTTTCTGTTTGACTCCTGAAAATTATAATTAATTAAAATTGCTAAAAATATTGTTCAGTTCCCTAATTTCTGTAAATAAATTAAAATTTGCTAATTCCTAGAGAATAACGCTAAAAAAAACTTTAAATTCGTGCCAAATACACGACTATTCAATTCAATTAAGAAAATTTTTTCAACATCCTTTGCCAAGAATAATTCCATTTGACAATTCACATTAGCGTAAAATATTCTGGAATAAATTTAATGAAAATTTTCACATCAAATTAAAATTTTAAATTAAAAAAAGTTATTATCAAGCGCCAATAAACCAGTCAACAATGTAATCCGATTGAAGTGATTTTGGAAATAAATGTATGGTGAAATTCAATCGAATGTTCAGCACACATAAATATCTTGATTAAAGGTACACAAATTTTTATGAGCCACAAGCATCTTACGGTACACAACATAAAGTACTCACTAGAGGCCATTTAATAGCGATGTACAAATGAAAAAGAGATTATTCGATAATGCAAGCATGGTGATTGATGATATTGCCTTATCAACATCCGCAACAAGGCCCACAAGCTTCCGATAATACAACCTGTGCTTCGCATAGAAACTCATTGGCATCGATTTTCCTTTATGATCCAATAAAATTTTATTGACCTGTTGAAAGCGTGCTGTTAATGCGGCAGTGACACATATTATGAACAGATCACGAAAACTGCCCAACAGTGATAACATGTAGCTTGTTATTCGTGCAATTATGCCAATAATGAGATTATCATTTAGTATCGAATACACTTCCGGATGTGATACAATCAGAAATGCTTTGAATTTATTATCTCCGTGGCATGTGCTGGTCGCCTGTATTATCAATATTGTTTTTAATATATTTTCAGCTATATTTCATTCAGCATCGAATAACGTTTTCAGGAAAAGGGGGAAGGACGTGGAAAAATAAGAGAAAAAGAAGTTTTTCCATTAAAAAAGTGTTTAAGGAATGTAAATGGACGTAAACAGGAGGAAGTTACTTTAAAGTTTTCAGAGAAAATTAGTTCTCGTGTGAAGGTTGAATGTGATAAAGCATCAGAGATAGTTCAAATAAAGGGTTTGGATATAGGATGATGTCTAAAATTGTCACTTCAGATCCTTTCTACTCCCTCACTTAATTACAAGTTACATACAGGCAACTATTATTGCATTCATTTTTAAATGGGTGTCATTTTTTCATACTTCTTTTCTTTAGGTATTAAGATTGATTCTGCAAAGAAACTTCAGAGAATTTTGATCTCGAGGGGAGATAGGTTGTCTTAAGGAGTCTCAACAAATATTAAGCATAGAAAAATTAAAAAAAAAATGAATAAAAAAGTATATTTAAACACTCACATAAGATAAATATGTAGAACTTTTTCATTTAGGACTCGAACCTATAGCTTTTACTTAAAAAGACAAGACTGTACCCATTAAGCAATTGTAATAATTAAAACTATATACATCGTGTGACAGAAAGCATATTTAAACTATTATTGACATTTTTCAAAATATTTTGGGTGGCATTTAGTTATTTTTCTGAACAGATAGTTAATTACGATTGAATGGTTCATTTTTATTGTAGAATTAATTATATTATGAAAATTTAATTTGCTCTTATTTAATTTCAAAACAATGACACCAAATATCTAAAAAAATTACTCAGATTCTTTGTTACTTCCGCTCATGATAATTATGGTTGAAAAATAATTCTAAATTCCAGAAAGTTCCACTCCCTTGTATGTACTTACCAAGAGAAATTGATATAACAACTATTTGCAATATTGTTATTTTTCGTTTAATGAAATTTTTCTCGTGCTGTGTCCTCAGCGTCGGTAAATATTGCTCTACATTTGTCCATTTCAAAATAAAGTGGTTCCAATTACGAGCCAAACGTTGTAATAATATCAAACAAAGGGCATTTCTCAAGTGCAGCGTAAACGTGTGAAAAGTTTGTATTGAAAAATCAGCGACGCTATTCAGCATCCAGATGAAGTAGAAGATAAGGAAGAAGGTTGACATGATGAGAAGGAAGAGTGAATAAATTGATCGAAATGACATCCATTTAAATCCAACGTTGGATATGTCACGAGAATAAATTCCAATTATTGGAAATCCAACGAAATTACCAAGCAGTAAAATTCGAGATATTGCAAAATGAAAGCTTCCGTCATTTTCAGTTCGTCTTCGCAAATTCATCACTTTAACTCAACTGAAAAGAAAATTACGATGATGATGATGGGAAATGGTTTCAATAGCACGACATTGAAGGAAAATGAAAAGACATTAAATGTTTTTTTATAAATTACAAGCAAATATTAGCATTTTTAATATTCCATGCAGACATGTCAATTATCAAGCACAATGTTGTCATTACAATCAACGATCTTACTTATATTTGTACCTTAATTGCGGTCGTTATTTAGAAAATGCTCTGGAAGTAAAAGAAATAAAATTATTGAGGGTTGAAATTATGCAGCCTTTGGGTAGTTATATTTTACTATTTAACTTTAATGATTTTGGAATTTTTTAGAAAGTTTAAAAATTTAGGAATTTAATAAATTAGAAATTTAAAAAAATAGGAATTTAATGAATTAGAATTTTAAAAAAATAATTATTTTAAAAAATTAATAATTTAAAAAAATTAGAAATTTTAAAAAATTAATAATTAAAAAAAAATTAGAAATTTAAAAAAATTAGAAATTTCAAAATTTAATTTTTATAAATTTTGAATTTTAAAAATATTGTTTTTAAATTTTGAATTTTAAAATTATTATTTTTAATTTTTGAATTTTAAATAATTTTTGAATTTTAAAAATATTGAATTTTTAAAGTTAAGATTTTTTACATTAGAATATTATAATAAAATTCAAAACACTTCCCTGAGTTCAATTTTTCTAAAAGCAACCATAAAAATCCTCAAAGTCTAATCCCAAAAGCATACACGTAACTCAAAGAAAAATATGCTCGTGGAAATTATTAACAAATCATATTCTCCACAGCACAGAAAAATTTCTTTTTTCCTTACATTTTACATAAATCTTCAGCATCCTCAATGTTTCCTGCATTTGGCTTCAACTGAATAAGGAAAATTTCATATGTTACAATATTTGCAGCAATAGACAAAAGTAACTTCCTCGTAATCGAGAACTGTTTCAAGCCAGTAAATGCAATCGTATCCGTCATGACTTCATGATTGAAGATGCTGACCTATATTAAATGTAAGAGAATATGAGACCTTATAAAAAATTATACGAAACATATTGTAATAAATCACTTCAGTACACCATGCTGCACGGGGAATAGCTTTGAATACTTTTATCGGTTCCTTGCTTTCCTCATGAAGGTCAGATGCAATCATGCCCAAAACGAATGTACGAATTATGAGAGATAAAATGGAGAACCAAAAATATGTTATATCTAATGCGGAGCCCTCGAAACTAAAAGAAAAATTTCATGTATTAAATCATTCTGTATCTACAGCCATAACCAGGAATATATTCAGGAACGGATCAAAATTATGGATGGGGCCACTAGAATTTTTTGGAGGTCCAATTAATTTTTTTAAAATTATTTCAATATAATTTTTTTTCGAGGGGTTAGACCACGATCCCCTAGCTGCACCCCAACCACAACTTACTATAAGCTCTTAAATAAATGAGCGCAAATGATAAATGTATTTTTCCCGATTGCCAACATCGCAATTCCATTAATTGAATCATCAAAATCGTTTACGAGCTTCCTTAATTCCGAATATGTTGTACGATACTTCCAATAGTAATCCGACGTCATACCAAGACCTTTCGATGCTTCCAACTCCGTATTGATTTGTCGAAATGCTGCTATGAATGCTAACGAAATGTTAATGATAAATAAATCTCTATAAGCCCAAGTAATCGTGATAAAATAACTCATGACTTTTGCCATAAATCCAATCACTGGACTATATTTAATGTGTTGAAATATGTGTGGATATGTTGCTAAATAGAAGACTTTGGTTTGGTGCTCCGATCCACATTTTGATGCCTCAAATAGGACGGTCAGTGATTGTAGTGTGTAGTCAGCTATGAATACAAGTGGTTTAAGAGATTTTTTGAGTTTTTACTGATGAATCCAATTTCTTGACCTTCAGAGTACCAAAACGGCACTACCAGGACACCATCACGTCAGTTCGCTGTAAACACGACAACGTAGAGGTGTCCTGGTGACTACACTGTGCCTTTCAGATTTATATTACCACAAACTCATTTAAACTTGCCAACAAACTAATTAATTCATTAATCTAACAATAGCAAAATTAAATCCAAACTCACCAACAGATGCTGTAACTAAAACAACGAGAATCAGGTTCATATTCTGCTTTAAACTCTTGTTGTCATAGGATATTTTAATTTCCATTGAATCCCATAAATGAATTAATTTCGGCCATTGCTTTCCAACTTTATAAAACAAAATCGTATTAATGAAACTTCCAACATACACAATTAGAACGATGAAGTAGCCCAGAGACATGTTTTTACTAATGAATGTCCATATGATAGTAAGTACTAGGAATATTAATGAGCCACTGCTGATGATGATGCTGTAGACAAATCGTAATGATTTCCATGAAAATTTTAACTGTGAACTATCTTTGTAACAAATACCACTGACTGGCATTAATCCTAGAATTTGTCCGAACAATATTGTCTGTGAAATGCAATTGTGGAATGACATTTTACTGATATGGTCAGCTAAAGCTCCTTTAATGAGAATTGAAATGACTTTTTTTAATTTAAAAAAAAAACTTAATTTTGCTGTGCATTTTGAAAACTTTCCATTAACGTGCATGTTTAGAGTCATGCTATTTTCACTTTGATTGCTTTGCAAACTTTCCTTTGAGCATTCATTTTAAATTGAAAATTGTTGCTGTTCTGTGTTTGGAAATTTATAAAATGCTGATGACTGTTTTTGGAATATTGTTGATTTCACCATTTTGTGTAAGTTCAAATTTGAACTGTGCTAAAAATTTTATTGTACTGTCTAATAATTTTCAGACAATAGTTATAACTGCCATTTAAAATTCAAATTTTATTTTATAAAGTTGCTCGAAACTTAGAGCCAACTTCACGTTGGTCGGATCTTTTTAATTCGAACATTAAACTAAGACAATAATTTTAGAGACATTTTAAATGAATTTTAACTAAATTAAATACTGAAGACAATCTAAGGAAGTATATCTACAGTTGAAGGTTCTAAGCATTGAGGAAAAGAGTAAGATATCTAAGGAATTTAATTTAAAAGGACAAAAATTAAGAAAACACATTTTTTTCCATTGTTCGAAGAAGCTAAGATCCAGCGAAGAACTAAGAAAGAAGGAAAATTTACAAAATGATTGTTGGAAACTTAAATAAAGCAAATTGTGAACTTAATATGAAAATTTTTTTACCCGATTCTGGAACACAAGATCCTTGTGTCGGTGTGCTGACTAGCATCAAACTAAGAAGAAATATTTCAAAACTTTTTCTAAAATATAAATGACTTCCTTCTCTTACTTTTGTCTTCTTACGTAAGCTACTTAAAGATTATTATGTACTTCATCAATTTTTGAAGGAAACAATTGATGAGAGAAACATGATAGCTCATTGTTATGCTTTGTTATTATTACATCAACTCAACAACTTTCTTCTTTTTATTCAGAGCAAAACAAAAAAGTTTGTAGATAAAATAGAAAGCCGAAAATAGAAAAACAATCAATGAGATTGCTGAAAAGATATTTTCAGGTTGT
Organism: Chironomus tentans; assembly: GCA_963573255.1. Lineage (NCBI taxonomy): Eukaryota > Metazoa > Arthropoda > Insecta > Diptera > Chironomidae > Chironomus > Chironomus tentans. The sequence goes on from OY754303.1 coordinate 15,150,807, forward strand.
TTACTATTGATGTTCAACATTTAATCAACAGAATCTAAACCTTGACATATTAAGATGGTGTCCATAAACACAGTCTGAACGGTACATTACAAGAAGTGTCATTTTTTGCCGTCAGAAAAATGACACTGTGTTATTAGGGCACCTTTATTTCTTTGTGGTGATTCTGACACTTGGATGTCCTCTCTCCTAATTCATATTGTTTTAGTTCTCCTTCATAAAGAAGAAATCTCAAGTTCCGTCAAATATTTCCCTTCACTTCCTTTAAAGAACAAAGAAGCTCTCATGTTTCCATGACTATAAATTCCACAAAAAATGCTTCCATCATAAAACAGGAAAAGAGGGATGTTAATTTTTTGCAGAGCATTAAAAATGATGAAATTCAATTAGAGGGGTAATTAATCAGCACCAACTTTTTCTCTAGTTCCTTTCTCGTAACTGCTGACTCGAGTTTTTGATAATTTTTCTCTGCTTTTATTGACTTAATGATTTCAATTGTTCATTTTCTTTAAAACAACAGAGAAAGGGAAGAGAGAAAAAGTTAATGGAATGGAAATGAATGTTGGTTTCCATTTCGACATTGATTCTCGATTTTTAGAATGTAGTTAAAGCGATTTGCATTGATGTTCTTAAAATAGCTTATGACGGAGGATGGGAAGCTGTAGGTTTTTGGATTTGACTGCACTTGGTTTGCATTTTCTTGTCTATTTATTGAATTTTTTATCTCTGTCCTATTCTATTAGTCTATTTGAAAATCAATATGAAGTCAGATTTTTGCTACAGTCCACGCCTAGTCATCATTTTAAGATGCGAAAAAATGAAAAGCGAGCAGTTGAAAAAACACAAACAGACATTAAAAGTTGCAGTAAGTAAAATTTGTTCCATAACTAAGCTCAGGATAATTGAAGGAAAAAGTTTCAATGAACTTTAAAGTTCGGATACTCCTCAATCAACATTACTGTTCACTCACCTCCTTAAATGCTTTTTTTAGTTTTATAAAAATTAATTAAATTGGGATTTTATTGCGCTTTCTTCAAAGAAAATTTGATTACTATTCATAAAATTAAAGTTACGAGCTTTTTCTACCCTAGAAAATTTCTCATAGCAGTAATTCTTGTTAGTTTACTGAATGCAAACGTGTTTGTTAAGGAAAATGTTTGATGCATATGCAAGCATAAAAATTTTATATTTCTATTGAGGGTTCTTTGATTTGTTTTAAGAAGATTGTGTTTAATTCTGAAAATTTCTCGAATGATGAATCATATTCAGGTAGTAGTGCAGTGCTCTTCAAAGCATAGCAATGCATACATGCAGGATCACAGCCAGAATTTTTGAAGCGATGGTTCATTAATTTCAGCTTTATAATATCACTTATTGTAGGCAAAATCTGAAGTGCCTCGGTGGCGTAGTGGTTTAGTTCTTCGGGACCTAATTACTACCCACCGACACAGCGATCATGGGTTCGAGACTCGGCCGGGGAAATTTTTCTCTTGTCCTTTTTCGAATCATATGTACTGGAAATGAAGCTCACAGCCTTCCTTTGTAGGCTACAGGCAGAAATGTCATCAAAGGAGTGGTTCTGATCCCACTATAAACTGTAGGTCTAACTTGAGTGCAGTGGCTTGGGGACCCCTCACTCGTTAAACAATCATAAGCCGCGAATCGCCCTAGCGCAGCTATGGATCTTCTAGATCTGAACAGCTAAAGGTTTTTTTTGTAGGCAAAATCGGATTCGAAATGTTCCTTTGATGATATTTCTGTTTGTATTCCACAAAAGAAGGGAATGTGCGCTTTATTTCTAGTACATTTGACTCGAAGAAGGACAAAAAAGAAATCCATATTTTTATATTTTTAACGGTTTAATAAAATTCAAAAAACTTAAAAAATATTTTAAAAATTTAATAAAGTTTTAAGATTCTAGAGGCTGGTTACTCGGTGTATCCTAGTATATACCCAGGGCTATACCCCAAGGGTATAAACTAGGGTATCTTCTATGGTATTCCCAAGGGCATGGTCGAGCGACCGGCCCTAATTTCAAAGTTCTTTTTAAAATTTTCCATACAAATTTAAAAAGGTTTTTAATTTTTTTTCTATAAGTGTATACAGTGAATAAAGTTGATTTGCTACTTATCACAGTTCCACCCCTGAGTCACGTTCTCGATGATTCAACAATTTATTTTTTTTGTTCTCTAATTAACCAATTTTTGTCATCAAAATCTACATTTAATTACAAAAAAGTTGTTGAAATAATAAAAACAAAACAACTTTTTATTTAAGTCAGTTTAAAGTCACACTGTACCATAAAAATTTTTAATGTTAAAAATGTAACTATTTTCACAGAGCTATTAAAGCTGCAGGAGTGAGAAGTGACGTTAAGACTCAACAATGTATGCATGTCACTCGGAAGTTTTTATTATTAAAAACTTTGTTTTAATTACATAGAAAATAAAAAAGCTATAATAAGTCGCAGTGCTATAGAAGAAATGCAGACAAGCGGATTATAATTAAACTACATGACGCGACAATTTTTGTTTTAAAATGCCATGTGATGAATTTATGACAAAGTTGTGTTCTGAAAATATGAGCACCATGTGCTGTTACCATCCCGTATTCCTCTGTCCAATAAGACTAATTCGAATGTCACAATTGTTCCTGTCATCTAGGGAAAGTGGAAAAAATCAATTCATTATTCATATAATTGAGTAAATGCAATTTAACAGAATGACAGAATGCTTACAGTTAAAATCAATTGCCTAGTGATGAAAAAAAATCCACATCCACTAAGTGAAATGTTCTCGTATAAAATTAAATCCGATAATCTTTTAAGCTGAAAAATGAAACATTGTGAAAAATTACTTTTATGAAATTGGATGGCTCTGCTCTGTCTGCGGCTGGATTGAGCCAAAAGACTTTACTATAATTTACTTAATTATGGATCGGTCGCTTATGAAAGGTGGAAGGAGGTGCGTGGGTAGTTTCATATTTTAAACGCCATCCTCAGTACTCTATTTGCTTAAGCGCAAGCACGAAATACAGACATAGTCACAAGTGATCAAAATATTTGAAAAATAACAGTCAAAAAATATTTAATAAATAACGGTCAAAAAATATTTGAAAAATAACGATCAAAATATATTTGAAAAAAATGTTGTTGTTGTTTTTTTTAAAAAAAATAACCGTTAAAATGTAAAATAATGATCAAAAGGTTCCTTTTTTAAATAACAAAAGACATTCACTTACATCATCACCCCAGTATCTTGACGGTGCATTTCGAATCAAAATCAATGGCCTTTTTGCCTCAATTTGTATATTTGAGCATGTATGGAGCATGACAAATGTACGAAAGAACATAAAAAAGAGATAAAAGTAAAAGTAAATGTGGTTTAGCAGGAACGGTCGCTCTGCATATCTAAAAATAAAAATGAAAAGATAATGAAAATAAAAACAATATCTTCATCTATTTTAAGTCTGACCTAATAGCCTCAAAAACTTTCGTTGCGATGAGAAACAGATTCTGCAACATACTAACGAGTATCAACAGAGCTATTTTTCTATCAATAAAATGCAATAAATCAACAAGATTTGTATAATGCTCCCGAATGTCAATCCAAAATTTACGAGTCATTTGATTTGATGTTGCATGTATTAAACGTCTATTAAGCTGATTGAAACGTGTCGATAAGCTGAGACTGATGCTTATAATGAAATAATCAACAAAATTCCAACCAAATGCCATCAATGTTATGGTCCATTGAAAAAATGGAAAAATCCACCAATGATATGGCAGGACGTCTAGTAAATGAGGTCTCTCACGTCTCATGTAGTTATTTAGGAAGGAAATACTTGTAACATTGCAATATGTCAACTGATAGTTGTTATCATGTAGCTCCATTCCGATGAACGTAAGATGTTCAATCAAGTAGAAAATGGAGAAAACAAATCCAATAAGATGAGCCTTGATTGACAAACTAAAGCTACTCATTGTGTACGGCTCATAGAGAAACGGACGCTCCTTGTCGTACCAAAAGACAACAATTTCCTTCCACTTTGTGGCTAAATAGAGAAAAATGTACGCTCGTGCTACAGCAAATCCATAAAACATGATTAGCTCTATCAGATTGTGAAATAAGGTTAGATTCTTGTTTAATATTGAATATGGGTAATTCCATGGAACGATTTTTCTACAAATTTGTCTCCAAATTGATTTTTCACATATTTAGACTTAATAATAGTTAATAAGCCTTTCACGTAGCATTGGAAAGAGCATTTACTATATAATTGCATATGAAAAGCTTCCTAAAAGTGGTTAATTAGTGAAATATTTTAATTTCTTTGCTATTACTTGGTAACGCTAAATGGAAAAAAATCATCTCTCCAAATTTTGATCTTAATTTTTTTCAAGTTTCTAGCTACTTTACAAAACAAAAAACTATACAGAACGATAGATTGTGAAATCATCTATCAAATTTGAGCTTTAATTTATCTCAAATATGTATAGTTAAGTCACTATTTGAATTCCACGGAAGTTACCAAGATGTTACCAAGTAATATTGGAGAGAATTTCCGCGATAACCTACAGAATGTTAAAAATGAAAACTTTAATTCTAAAGCCTAATTTACTCAAAAATAATTCTATGCTCTTTTAAATTGCTTATTTTTCTCAAAACAATTAGTTAAGTTTCATAAAACTTCTTAAAATCATCTACAAAACGAAATATTAAAAATTTGTTTTTCTTTGGCGAAGAACATGGATTAAACAAAAATGTAAACATTGAAATTATTTCATGGAATCACCCATATGTCAGTCTATTCTTACCTACTTCCATCAGGCTGAATCCACCCCGTACAGCCTTGATTATCATCAATATCACTTCAAATGTACCGAGACAGAGGAAGAATATTGTATAAATTACACGAATTGATGTCCACTTAAAGTAAACATTATTGCAATTCCTTTCAAGAACTCCACATGATGGCAGATATCCAAATAGTTGACTGACTAAACACACGAGGATGGAATGGAAGAAGATAAAGTATGGAATGAAAGGATGGAAAATTTATTCAGAATAAATATTAACTTGTTAGGATGCACACTGGTCTAAAATCGAAAAAAAAGTGCAATGGACCTTTTTTGGAAAAGGTTGACCAAAATTCTTCAAATATGTCTCATTTGAAAGCTGGTATATGTGGGAACAAATTCCCAAAGTTTCAGACATTTTGGTTCATCTGGTTCCGTATGGCAGTTCCTTAAAGTTGAAGTAGATGATTTTCTTAGAATTTTTTTGAACTCATTTGAGCTCAATTTTCTCAAAAACTGCTCAATCAATTTAAAAACGGTTTTCTGTTCCTAAAAGGACATATAAATAGCTTCAATTTAGTGTATTGATATGTAAAAAAAATTATGTCTATGTAGAGTTTGGTTGGGATATGTACGAAAAATGGGCGAAAAACCGTACTAAAAGTTATTTAAATTACCATAAATCATCAAAATTCAAAATGCGACAAGCAATTTTTTCATTTTCTAATAGTAGAAAGTCTCAGCTTTCTAAAATGGGCCCACTCTTTACAATCGGACTGCAGGTTTGGAAGTTATTGCCAGTCAAAATTTGGTAAAAAACCGAAACTCGCATATATTTAATTTCAAAATTTTGCTCAAATTTCTCACTTTTTTCTCAATTTATTTTCAAATGGTATTATTTTTACTTATTTTGGTGATAATAATCCATTTTTAGTTGATTTCTTATAAAAAATTGAAAAAAGGGCTGATTTTTGACACTCTATTCTGGTTGTCGAGCAGCCCCTTTTTTTACTCACTTAATCCACTATAACTTTTAACAAAATAAATATTTTTGAATTCTGTTTTTATTATTTGATAGCCTATTATTATACCTTTAAAATGATATATAATACTTGATGGTTGAGTTTTATCTTGGTCACGATATTGACCTTGGTTAGTGACCGACCCCTTTCTGGAAAATTCTCAAAAGGGCTATTTTCATATATCACATTTAAAAACCACATTATTTGTTATTCTTGTGTTTTTCATGTTCAAATATGATAATTATGAGTACTAAAACCAAAATTTTGTGTTTTGGAAACTTTTTGATTCTCACAGGTAGTCCTTTTGGAAGTAGCACCTACTCAAAGTTTAGTTGCTCCCTGTGAGAATCAAAAAGTTTCCAAAACACAAAATTTTGGTTTTAGTACTCATAATTATCATATTTGAACATGAAAAACACAAGAATAACAAATAATGTGGTTTTTAAATGTGATATATGAAAATAGCCCTTTTGAGAATTTTCCAGAAAGGGGTCGGTCACTAACCAAGGTCAATATCGTGACCAAGATAAAACTCAACCATCAAGTATTATATATCATTTTAAAGGTATAATAATAGGCTATCAAATAATAAAAACAGAATTCAAAAATATTTATTTTGTTAAAAGTTATAGTGGATTAAGTGAGTAAAAAAAGGGGCTGCTCGACAACCAGAATAGAGTGTCAAAAATCAGCCCTTTTTTCAATTTTTTATAAGAAATCAACTAAAAATGGATTATTATCACCAAAATAAGTAAAAATAATACCATTTGAAAATAAATTGAGAAAAAAGTGAGAAATTTGAGCAAAATTTTGAAATTAAATATATGCGAGTTTCGGTTTTTTACCAAATTTTGACTGGCAATAACTTCCAAACCTGCAGTCCGATTGTAAAGAGTGGGCCCATTTTAGAAAGCTGAGACTTTCTACTATTAGAAAATGAAAAAATTGCTTGTCGCATTTTGAATTTTGATGATTTATGGTAATTTAAATAACTTTTAGTACGGTTTTTCGCCCATTTTTCGTACATATCCCAACCAAACTCTACATAGACATAATTTTTTTTACATATCAATACACTAAATTGAAGCTATTTATATGTCCTTTTAGGAACAGAAAACCGTTTTTAAATTGATTGAGCAGTTTTTGAGAAAATTGAGCTCAAATGAGTTCAAAAAAATTCTAAGAAAATCATATACTTCAACTTTAAGGAACTGCCATACGGAACCAGATGGACCAAAATGTCTGAAACTTTGGGAATTTGTTCCTACATATACCAGCTTTCAAATGAGATATATTTGAAGAATTTTGGTCAACCTTTTCCAAAAAAGGCCCATTGCACTTTTTTTTCGATTTTAGACCAGTGTGGGATGTCTGGATTGAAGAATCTCTTTTTTTGTGTATGTATCAAGAAGAAAGTTAGTGTGTGCTTGAAGATGGAGTGATTCAAGCGGATATTCTTTAATTGGAAATAAGTGAACAAATGACTATCTTCTTTGTATTTTAGATCAATCCAAGAGTATGGATCAATTGCTCATTTTCGATCATTTTGATCAGTTCCACATTCTTGGACCAATCTACATGAAGTCTACATTATTTCATGGAAAGGGGAATGCAGCTGACTGGATAGAACACCATCATGAGCTCCTTTTGCTCCAAATTTCGTTCATTTTAAGGAACGGATTAAAACGATCGAAATTTTGTCCATTCTAGCTAGTTATAATCCCTCTTTGGGGCATATTCAGGGAGAAGACCAAGAGGTTCTGTACCTCCTCTTGAGATATTGGATTCCTCCTTGAAAATTCTTTTGACTATGCTCCTATCCCCTTTGAGTAAACAAAGAGAAAACTCTGGAAATTCTCTTAGGAATCGCTCACAAATGACGTCTACATCTTAAAGGAAGGAGGGCCTGAGTTGCACGTCACCATGTCACAAGAGAGTGGAACTGATCAAAAGTGATTGATAAGTTCTGACTCCTTGGATGAAGGTGTGAAAATTCCATTTTTTGATGGACCTCATTTATGAACGACCCCTTATATCCATCTTGAAGGCAAACATGAAGCACATTTTAACCTTGTAACTATAAAACTATTCTGAATCACTAAATGTAATTCCTTCCGTCCGTCTTTAAACAAATTCTTCAATAAAGCTTTATCGTTCACAAAATTCAACCTTAAAAGTTACAAAGTGCCTGTCAGCATCGACAAAATATGTTAATCCAGACACGCTACAACAAAAGAATTCTTTCTTCTCAGAAGGAACTACACAAAATGAAATCAGTAAGGTTAAGAAAACAAAAACCTGTTAAAATTGGTCCCATAACATCATGAAAGGACGAATATTTTCTCTTTTTTTGCTCCTTAAATTTAAAGACGTTCCTTCCTTCCATCCCATTGACTTTGTCGCCATCGAATGGAAATTTCTTTCGGATGGCCCATTTGTTTGCGTCTGATGCCAACATCATAATAAATTTTTATTCTCACACAACTACGGTCATTACGTCCATAAAATGATTCGTCCGTTTCGGAATTTCGTAAATAAATAAAATGTGATGAGGAATGAAAAAGAAGAAATTTTTTTCTCTTTAAGTATCAATGAAAATTTAATTCATTGCTATTTTTTTCTGACTCACCCACGAGTGTCATTTTCTCGACGACTTTTAAATATTAAAAATAAATAAATGAATGGATGTGATGCTTTCTCAAATTAAACACAGTCACTTAATGATTTGTTATTGTACCTTAAATCTTCGATTCTCATTCACATGAGCATGTATTCGTGCTGCCTGTAAATTGATGTGACTACTTAACTCGAGAATGAGCTTTAAATTACTTGTAGATGAACGCAATGGAGAAAAATATATATTTTTATATTTGTCGTGTCGTAGCGTTTAAAAAAATTGAACACGTTGAGGAAAATTGCACTGAGACATGAAATTGTGACGTGAAAATTGGAAAAACTAATTGTGGAAAATCATGTGGAGGTTATTTTCATTAGAACTGGGTTGAGTTTAGTACATAATCAGTTATTTTGTCATAAAATTATGAAAATTGACCTGATTTACTAGATTGACTATTTGCTTGGATTTTTCAGAGGACTGTTCTCTATTTGTAGGATCAAAAAAGTTAAAAATAGCTACTTTTTATCTTGAAATAGTCAGAGGTCTTAGAAAATGAGAAATATCCTTTATTTTATTAAAAAAGTGACTTGGGCCGTTTTCTAGGGCTACCCAGGGTACCCTACCCTACGTAGGTAGACCTACCATACCCCTTTCTTACACTTAGGGTACCCTTGGGTATTGTAGGTGAGGTATAATCCCTAGCGTTGCCAAATCTAGTGTCGAATTTTAAAAATTAAATAAATTCGATTTCAGTAGGTGAGTTGTTGGTCGACGCACAGCACATATGCACAATTTCCTAAGTGTTCCACCTAAAAAAACTTGGCATCATAAAATCTGCCTAAGATGCTTAAAATTAATCCTTTTCAAAAACTCTACCTTCTTGTGCTCCCCTTCATCAGTGTATCAAAGAATATTGCACATTTATTTGAGACGACAGACTGTCACATTCAAATCTTTAAAAATGAACCGTACCAAATGTCATTTTAAATGAACCATAAAGATAAAATCAGAAGAGATTTTAAGGTAAATGTTAGACATCCTTTTAAGATTCACGTCACAGTAAAATGACGCAAAAGACGTTTTAAGGAAGAAGTTTGAAAATGCCAATGTTAGGTATGCACCTTAAAAAAATCTCAGAATTTCCATTTTTAGTCCACATCCGTCAGCAACAATTCATTGCAAAAAATGAGCAGTAATATTTTTAATGACATAAAACAGCCCTTAACTGCCTCAATATGTCCCATATTTACTTTTTATAGGTTCAGCAACACTGGAGACTACAAGAAAATAATTAAGGACACTTAACCTGTAATTCATTCTTTCACGCGAGACAAATTCATTTTCATGACACTACGTTAAATATTTTGTTCATTTATGGGTGCACGAAAGTCACACTCAATCAGTTTCAACGCGCCCATCCAGTTGATTGCCTCAAATGTCTATAAATTTAGTTTCATCTTCAATTATTGTGGAAAATTTTGCATAGCACTCAATTATTTTGTGCAATAAAGTCGAATGAAATATTCAGATTTTTCTACATTTCTGCAAGGTTGTGTACTCAACTCGCTTCGATGCACTGAACAGTATGCAACATAAGTGAAAACAAACCCTGACACATTTGCAATAACGAATGCTGAAAGATTGCAAATTAAAATCAATTTTGCATGGGGATTTTTTTTGTAGAGCATTGGCACGAGCATGCAGATGAGGGGAAATGTGATAGAGTTAAATTTATGCTAAATTTCATCTTTCTGCTATGCACAAATTAATTATGAGATAATTTACATTCATCATACCGCAACGATCAAATCAAAATTTCATATTTTCTTTGCCTTTTTTATAATGAGTAAGTTACTTTTTATAATTGCTTGTTTTGTGTGCCAATAGGCTTGATTATGATACTTTGTAGGTTTTATTTTTTGTGATTCATCCTCAACCGATCAACAGATGTCTATCTGAATAAATCCTGTGGTGTCAGAGCAGAGTGGAATCTGGGGTATTGAACCATATATAGGCGAACCTGCTAATACGAGAGTAAGGCTGAGTGGTTAAGGAACAGACCGGATATCTGTATCACTCTTTTTGTGAGGACATGGGTTCGATTCCCACCAGAAACTGACCTCTTATTTATTATATAGATTGTTGTCGATATGACAAGGAATCATGATATTACACGTCTATGTCCATAAAAATGTTGTCAGGAGAGAAGCCAGAAAATTTTCCATCGACAACGCGCCTGGCACTGGATAGTAAGTTCCTTAAAACCTTTCCAAAAACCCAAAGTTAAAACTATTTCAATCCATCAGCATACAAAAATAAAAATATACTTTTTAATGGATACACGAAAAACATTCAAAGGAGGAAAAGCATGTTAAGAAGCCATTGAAAATTAAATTTCAGTTTTGTGTTCAAGGAAACAAATGTTCCCACGCTCCATTCTTTCCCACAGATTTTCATGCTTTAATTTTCTTGCAAATTATTTTGCAAAGTAGTTTATGTCATTAAATTTTTTTATGGATTCTTTTTTTGCTTGATGAAGATTAGAGTGGGTCTTTAAATTTTGAATCTATTTGAAATTATGAAATGGATTTTAAAGAAATTTTTAATTTTACATCGAATAGATTTGAATCTTAACATAAAATAGAAAAGGTTCAATTCTGCTCAAGTCAAAGTTATTGAGAGTTGAGAGACAATTGGATGGTTAAAAATATTTTGTTTGGACTCCAAATACAATAAGTCTTTGTAATGCCTTAACTAGGTAATTAAGCTCCAAGACTCATTCACAATAACACTAAAGATCTTATTCAGAATAGATAAATATTATAAGTTGGCATTATGTTAAGTTTACGAGTAACCACTGATAGCTCATAAAAAATAATATGTGATCAGAAATCGTAAGGCTGTGGGTTCGATTCCTACGGTCAGTTTCTAGGTCATCACACCTAGAACTTAAACTCTCGTACTACGATTCTCTTGGGTATCCTTACGGTATACCCTAATTAACTGGGGGATGATAGGTGACGTACCACGGTAATCCCTTGAAACTGACCTTTGTTATAGACAATTTGTTAGAAAGTTTACTTTTTCTTCTTCTCAGCTTATAACCTTTATTCAAAATAAAGATTAAAAAACTTTGTAGATATCAAAGAACAAAGGTTAGAATCAGGGTCAGCATTTCATGGGGTTGACAGCTTGATTTATTAGTTTTGGTATATCAAACAAATTTAGTTCCTAAAAATAAATATTAAAATTAACCCAGATCATGCAAAATATCCTCGTGACTTACTTTTAATAGAATAGTTACCGAAAAGTATCCCATAAACCACTTTGTATTAAATATAATTTCAACAAAAAATTTCCTCCTTGAATTATTTTCTCAAAACTCCTTAAATCAGCCCACCACAATAAAAAAACACTTTGAAATAAATTCTATAAAAAAATATAAAAGGCATAATAAACCATTAGCAGAAAAATATCCGATGAAATGAATTTAATTAAAAGCAGAAAAAAGTAAGATGTCATATGATGAACAAGAGAAAAACACCACGTAAAATAAGACAAGCGAAATGAATAATTGACTGACGACATCAACTCAATTTCTCAGCGAGCTAAAAAAAAGTGAAACAATTAAGTGAACGACAAGAAGCAATTAAAAATTTTTTTGTTATACTTTAAAATATCAAAAAGTATTTGGTTTTTGTGCTTTGCTATTCGAGAGGTTTTTACGCTAAAAATTTAATTGACAATTGCTCTCTTAGCTTCATTAAGTGAAAATTTAATTTTTATTTATTATAAACAAAAAAGACATTTTTTAAAATTTATAATGAAAACTATTGAAATGTTACTAATTGTTCTCGTGAGAATTAATCTGTAACTGCTTTTGTTGTGAAAAATAATTTTTTAAATTAATTGTTCCCCATTGTAAATTTTTTTATTTTATTATCTTGAAATTTTATTGACTGCATTATCCGAAAAAAGCATTTGTGCACTTTTTTAATGGACATAAATTTAATTAAGTACTTTAACATGTTACATGATAAAATTTATTGGATTTTTATTGGATTACACAATTGTCTGTTATTGAAAATTATTGAGGCAGATAATGCAGTAATGTATGGTTTGAAGTAGGAGCATATCCAATAATATTAAACAGCCGGTTATAAAGGCTCAAACCAAAAACATTTATGTCTTTATAAATAAAAGTCTGAGAGCCAAAAGCCTACTTTATTTTAGGAACAGTCTGCTATTCGTAAACCAATGTAGCAGTGACGAAGTCAGAATTTTGGTAAGTGGGGGGAGGGGAGGTGGAAAAAATTTTCAGTTCAAAAACTTAAATTGTTTGGGCCACATTTTTCGAAAGGGGGGTAGAAGTCCACCTGGATTCACCCCACTGTAATGTAGTATATGAGCAGAGTGGAATCTGGAGTATCAAACCATATGTAGGCAAATCTGTCATTGCGAGATTAAGGCCTCTGTGGCTTAATGGTTAAACAACAGACCGGATATCTGTATCACTCTTTTTGTAAGTGCATGGTTTCGATTCCCACCAGAAGTTGTATTGAAATCGTGATCAAAATAAGGATTCTAAAAGAAGCTAAATTATTGACTTTTCATCTGTTAAGTTGTAAAGTTAAGGAATCGTTTGCAAATTACGTCACGCTATTGTGTAAGTGTGAAAATTTCTTCCCCCCCTAAGGAATGAAACGCCCCTAAGTGGAAAATTATCTTTTAAATAACATTCATTTTTAAGCGACTGAATCATAAGCTCATTAGAAAAAATCTTATAAAATTTCTACAATAGATTCCGTGGTTATTTTCTCACTTACTGTCAACTCTTTATTCAAGTTAGCATATTATGTATGCATGATGTCCTCAACATCCTCGAGACTTATTAATCTAATTATTGTCAAGTGATTTTCTGTGATAAAAATAAACGCCAGAACTGAGCAAGTCAATACATGACTCACATCATCATACGTTATTCTGAATATTATTTTTTTTAAACTCGTGTTTATGAAAAAACACTTGACTGTTAAACAAAGAATTTCAGGCATCATCGTGATTCATGATTCTCTTGACGTCATATTCTATTTTTTAGTTATTCACAAATTTTCTTTTAGCATCCTAGACAGCACGTATAATTTAATGCTTTATATCCACAACATGGGGCTTAAATAAAAATAGAGAGAAATTCTAGAGGAAATAAAAATTTACGGATACAAAAATTAAATTTTTTATGGTTATCGTTTCACATACAGCGATGCTTATCTACAGACATGAAGACAGCAGTACAGCCGTAAAGTGAGGAGAAAATATTTTTATCTGACAAAGCTTTTAACGTCCTCTCGTCGATTATTTAATTTTATTTAAGAGATTATTGAATTACTGAGGGAAAAAATGCTATTTGGCAAATGACAATCTCTCTATTATGTATCGTCTATAAATAATTGTTTTGTATGTAGACACTACAGTATATTTTTAAACACTTCCTTCGCATTTTTCTTTCTTTAAATTAGTACAAAAGTCACCTGTTGTTTAGGTGTTGGTGATTTTTATTGCATTATTTGAGGGTTTATGTTGCAACTAGGGTAAGGGTAGGGTAGCGTACCCCAGGTAGCACTGGAAACCGGGCCCTTGTCAATCAGCAATAATTTGGATATTCACCATCGTCCTGTATCCTTGGTGATCCGCGATAATTGATGATTTTTAACAAAATTGCACATAAAACCTTGTAAACTGCCGTCGACAGGGACATATGCCGTTGTTGTTCTCCATCTACTGAAGACACAGGATGATGTTGCACACCTTTCATCGAAGACAAAAATCTGCCGATTTCCAACACTACAAACAGCTTGCCAGTAATTCAGTCACCCAAAATGACCATCATTTCTCAAGAACCTTGTAAAAATGCACTTAAAAATATTTTTTATACCTCATCTGCGAAGTCAAAAACAATAAGTTGTTGTGCGAAATATTAGTGGATGAAAACAAATTTATGCTGTCACATGCAGTCAATGTCAAACTTAATGACGGACATAACAGTACGAGCTATTAAAATTTGTGTCACGTAAAATTTTTATCTCATTTTTTTAACGTCAAATTAAAATGAAATATTCTTTCACTATTCGATGCATGAGAAATGTCATTTGGTTGATGTTGTGGATGGGCCAAGAGGTGGGCATATAATGTGAGGATTTGGAGGGGAACTAATTTTTGAAAGGCAGTTTAATGACAAATGTCTATTAATTTTTGACTGAATTTAAGTTTTAAAAATTAAAAATAAGTTTTAAGCTTTAAGTACTCATCCCAAGATGCAAATTTCTTTACAGTAAAAATTACACAATATGAAAAAAAGAAATTCGTGAATAAATAAATCATCCATACCGAACACACTGCGTGTACTGCATATGTTCGAACTCATAACAAAAATATTGTTTATAATAGCACAGGAAAAATATTCAACATAAAATTTATGGCGATGAAAAAATAATGCAAATTTTTCTGGATGAATTGCTGTGAAATAAGAAGCAGCAATTTTTCTTTCAAGCCATTATTTAGTAAAAATATTTTTGAGCATGAACGACTCATATGTGAATATAAAAATAGAACAAATTCGACAATTTTATTTTTTTCTTCCTTTGCCACTCTCCTGACTTTTTTTTTCAAAAATCATTAGCATCAGGTTGTTTTTTTTCTACTTTTATTTTTAAATGAGAAGAATTTTAAGTCATAAGATGAAGAAAATGAGACAGTTTTTCATATTTTTTCGCTGATCTTGTAACGGTGACCGTCAGAAAGTTTTGTTAAAGAAGCTTGATTCATTCTCTTATCAAAAAGTATCAAATTTTTATTGGGAGAAATTTTAATTCAATTTGATTGAATTGAACCCCTAATAATGATCAAATGAGGGGTTAGGGGGTCCTGTTTGTAAAGGCCTTCCTGATTTCAAGCAATTGACCGGCTTAAAGTTGGCATCACAATAGACTATTAGCCTCAGAAGCATAGCATGAGGTTTTGTTGCTAGTTCCTACATCAGAAATTTCCATTACATGGGATTTTTGAGTTTTTTTTTCGATTTTTTGGGTCGAAGCCCCCTTGCTACACCATTGGTTAGCCTTTTTGATGCAAGGTATGAATCTTTCAGAATAGTAAATGGACACACAGTTAACATCCTGCCCTCCCATTGTGGACTTCAGAGAAAAATTTTGTTAATAAATAGGTTCGAATCTTATTATAAGTTAACAGACCCAAGTGCTGTACGATGTGCTTGTAACATTTACACACATTCATAAACGACATAATTGATATGAAAAAAAAAATTGAAATCAATGCCCCAAATGACCCAGTCCTAACCTCTAATGCTGCAAAACACTGCTCAAAGGATAGTAAAAAATAGAAACCAGACCAAAAGGGTACGACCCACGCACCAAACAACCCCAAATTCTTGGTAGTGGGGTCACGAAATTACAACAAAAATTCCACCTAAGGGAAAAATCACTTGATTTGCTTCTGATTCATATCTTAAACCCAATAGACAAATCCGATACAAATAAAATGAGTCCACTTATTTATAATCTCATTTCTCAATTAACGACATCATCAGAAAATCATTCGATTTTTCAATTTAAATAATGTGCATTTCATGTTCATTCAAAAAAAATATTTATGATTCGCGTCATAGCGTTAAATTGAAATAAATATGAAGAAGCAGTTTGACAGTTGACAAAAAAAAGAATATTTGTGGACGGTCACGCTGATTTTGATGATTTCAAAGTGAAGAGTAACAAAACATGAGATTGACATTCATGAGTAGAAAATGAACGAAAATAACAAAAGGCACAATTACATTATCGTGTTATTTTTAACTCAAGTGATTGTGAGTGAAGCATAAGGTGGGCACACAAAAATATAATTCTTATTTAAGGCACTTTCGAAATGTATAAAAATATCAAGAAAATATTTTTTTTCTTTCCTCAAAGTAAATTAAAAAGTAAGATCAAGAAGAATTTTTTTCCTCTCACTTTTCTCACTCAAGGTATGCGAGAAAGTTCAAGAATAGTCATCACGTTTGATCTTCATTTCATTGTTAGCAATGGGCGGCATGATAATTACACATGAGATTACAAAATTTTTCTGTTTACGAAAATACAAAGTGTATCTTTATGAGATCAGGTATGAGATCATATGCAGTATTTTTTTCTACTGAGGATTGTATATTTGATGCAATTAAAATTCTTGCTTGAAATTTTGAATAAATTTTTTTTAAAGTATCATATTGTATTTTTATTGGTTGCAAGTTAAATAATTAAAAAAACCTTAAATTTATATAATAAAACAAATAAATTGTACATTTGATAATTTATCTTTATAAATAGGATTTTGAGCAACGATTTAACTACAATTGTATTTTACCCTCAAATATATCCCAAAAATCCTCTACACTTCAAAAAATACTACTAAAAATTTATTATTTAAAAAAATTAAAATATACAATTATATTTTGTAACTATTTACGATTTTTGGGTCATGCCCAGGGGCTTATTCAGGAAGGGGTTTTGGGAGTCAACCCCTACCCTTTTTGGAAATTTTTTCAATTTGCTAGGGGATTTTAAAAAAAAATCTCAACTCCCAATCCATAAATTTTCGCGTGCATACATTCATAAAAAAGTTTAAAACTCCTCTCTTGAAAAATTTCTGGATACGCTCCTGGTCATGCCCCAAACCCCGTTGATCACCTGTTGATTCTTGAGTTTTCACTATTAGTTGACCCCATCTAATGATGGGTCTGGTTCAGGGTCTGGTCATCAATATACTCCCGTCATTCTAAATAAAATAGTTAAGGCAATAGTTAGGGTTACCAAAGAAGTCAGACTCTGACTACTATGTGTCCAATATCAAGAGTAATATCTTTCATCAAACGCTTCAACAACAAAGCGGAGAAACTCAGGATTAATTCCAAAAATATTAAAAAACCATCTCTGAGCAAGAAAGCACAATCCTGAATAATCCATAGGTTATTTGACGAGTAGTTTTGGGATTTCTTAGACATTTTGCTGACTTTTTATCAGATCCACACCCTTAAACTCATTAATGGACCCAAAATTAAAGCTAGGAGAATTTTAAAAAAATTCCAAAATTTATAAGAACACAAAACTGGATATTTGTGCTATTTCACCTCATTTTAATAAAATTTAAACATATTTACCCCTTTCCACTAAACAATTTTACCTCTGTACATTTGATAAGCTTAATTTAAAAGTCATAAATCTCATATCAAAAAATAAAAGGCGGATGTATTCATGCAACCATAAAAAAATTCAAAATCCCAACTTTAAATTTCACATTGAAAAGTCTTCTCATAAATCAAGTCGTAAAAAAATTGTCGAAAATTTGTTGAAACTTTTTCTTTGTCCCCACCCCTTGTTACAACGAAGAGAAAACTTTCAAAGAAAAGAAAGAAAAGTCGCGAATATTAAGGTGCTATAAATTTCTATAACGAAGTAAAAATATTTTTCTGTTTACGCTTCACTGATAAAATTTATGAAAATTACGACAACAATTTTTTTTCGGCAACAAGTATCTTGGCAAAGAAATGTTTCGTTATTTTTTTTTGTGTGTGCTTACGACTGTTCCGAGGGGAAAATTTGGTGCTTTAGATCACTTAAAAAAATGAGTAGTGTAGGCAATATGATCGCAAAGTCATAATTAATGAGTAAATTGTCTTGAACTAGCAGTGGAAAAAGCTGTTTATCCAGTCATTAACTGATGCTACATTACAGCACATTTCATTCAATTTCCAACAAACTAGTCATGCCATAAAAATTTGTCACCTATGTTGATGATAGATTTAAATAATTTTTGTAGCAGATTTTGTTTTAATGGAATTTGTTGGTTCTTTGCCTGCTCTTTTGTCTGTCTGTCTGGCTGTGTGAAGCTTAAATCTAGCTCTAGTTGAAGCAATTTGATGTGGTTATTTTCTGATGAGTGCTGGGGACAGGTTTCTTGATTATCCACATACCTTTATCCTTCTACACATAACACTAGAATTTTCATCTGAGATATTCGATCGATCGGTTTTTTTACAACTTACTTCTAGATGAATCAAAATGATATTGACAAAATAAAATCAACTAGAGTGGACTCTAGTTTGCTATGACCTGTGTATGGTAGTGTATGGTAGGATGAAGTGCAGTCCTCAGGATTAGGTGTATTCAGACAAACGGATCTCAGAAAAATGGCGAAAGATCCTTTGATCAAAATCTGATCACTTTGCCTTCTTGTTCCTAGTTATGTATGCCTCAAGCCATTTTCTTGGTATATCGCCACCCCTACCGTTACCCCTAGGTATACTTTAGGTGAAAGGCATCCCTACCCATATGTACCCCTACACCTAGGTACCCCTACCCATAGGTATACCGAGAAACCATTAAGGCTCATGAGTAGCCATTAAGATTCTAATTATGAGACAAAAAAATATCAGCAATAGATTGTGGTTAGTGGACGTGTAAGATATTAAAGTCAAATATATAAAATGCGCTTTCCTAGCTTAAAAACAACCACTTCTTAACTAGCTTTTCGTCATCTTCTTGTTATTCACATTGCTTGCTGTTACTATTTGCTATTTATTTTAAGAAATATTTTTCCTCCTCTTCTCTCTCGCATACTCGTAAAATATTTCATCAATGCGAAAACTTGTTTGAGAAAATATAAAATATTAATTGTGCCTGAATATTAGTTTGTTAGTCATATATCATGAAAGAAAATTCTTCTTTAATTAATCCAAATCTCTTTTATTTTATATCCTCTTCTGTGGAATGACGTTTGGAACTATAAATCTTGCAGGAAAATATTCAGCACAAGACTTGCATGCTTTTGATGTTATCAAGATGTCTTAATATACTTTCCTCGGATTAAAAATGAACTCATTTCGATATTTCTAGACTCGAAAATATTTTTAGAATTTTTCTTCATTCAACTAAAAAATTTTTAAGACTGATGATCGCTGTATTTTCTCAGTCAATTTTAAGACAATGATCTCGGAATCTCTTTATTATTGTCTCATCGTCATTATTGTTATTATTTTTTTTGTGATGTCTGTCTGCGTTGATAGATCGACTTTATGTTCATGTATTAAATTTAGATTTGTTTTGTGATGTTTTTGTGATCTAGTTTTGTTTTTATTAAAGGGGAGCTGGTTTGATGAACTGAAAGTTGTCATCATGATTCTAGCTAAATTTTGAAATTTTATTCAATTCTGGACTAACTTGAGAAGGAGTGACTCATGAAGTAGCGATAATGGTGACTTTCGTGGGTTCGAATACTTTTTCTGAAAATTTTACCTAAGTTCTGATTTTTCTTAGGGGTTTCTCGTTGTGTCGGTGACCAAAACCCACCCTCTTTGGGTACAATCGCCTAGTATTTCCTAAAAACAGTTTCAGGTTTCACTTGTAATGGGGTTGGATTGGTCACACGCTAGGAATGGACCTTGAATATACAATGCAACAAGATATGCTATGGCAGGCGACATTCTGGTAAATCTGGTGCTACTTGATAATAATTCCTATTTCTTTTAAGTGGCTCAGCAGGGCAATCAACTAGCAATCGCATTATATTCAAAAATTTCATAGAATTCCCATACTTTACAATACCCAAAAGGCACACGATATAGATATATTTTCTACGCCGTGTGCCTTTCGGAGTAGAGTAAAAGGACATCATTAAAATGATCAAGATCATATTCTGGATTGTAAATTTTGCTAGACTGGTCCGCAAGAGCATCAGAACTGTATATTTTTAACTAAATTTTTATGTGACTTAACCTAATCTCATTCTGTCACATAAATGATTACTTTAACATAGCATCTGACCGAATCATCAAATCAATTTATCTCAATGAGAAAAAGGTGGCATTCATCAAGCTAGACTGAATTGGTTCAAATCTTGATCTTCTTCATCTCGATCAAAATAACAGCTTGTCAACTGAAAAACAAAAATTTTCCACCCGAGCTCTCATTGATTTCCGCTAAAAGAAGTGAAAGTGAACACAACAAAACAGCCATCAAGGACATTCTCAATCTGACAGAAATCTTATTGAATTATTTTACAATTTTATCAATAATAAATGGATCTGACTTTCACGACTCAACAGCAATTTATTATTCCGTAGACATCCAAAACATTTTTTTTTCGCTTCTCATCGTCCTCAAATACAAAACATTTTCATTAATATAACAAGAAGAAAGAAAAAAATATGA
Source organism: Chironomus tentans (assembly GCA_963573255.1). Classification (NCBI taxonomy): domain Eukaryota; kingdom Metazoa; phylum Arthropoda; class Insecta; order Diptera; family Chironomidae; genus Chironomus; species Chironomus tentans. The sequence goes on from OY754303.1 coordinate 15,171,495, forward strand.
AAAATTATCATAAAAAAAAGAAGTCTGAAGGATGGTGTTGTGATTTGTGGGGAACAAGAACATTTCGATTTTGACATTTCTTCCATACAACTTTTCAAAATTGTCAAAACAGTCGATTATAAAATGTTTGTATAATTATTGACGGGATTTTTGGTCTGTGCTGTATGATATCTAGGGTACTTCATGAATATCCATCGATTTTTACAGATTTTACTCAAAATGATATGAAAGGTTGCTTTTGGTAAAAGTGAGGTTAGGTGATTCGATGTTGAAGTGATCACAGGAACATGCAGTACCTAAAACACCAACATAGCCACGTATTCCAGATATGACAAGACGTTTATTGCTTTGTAGGCAATTTGATCAAGCAAAAGTACTTGATTTGAGTATTGAACGGTCGTTGTTTACGAAGCCACCTTAATGAAGTTAAGGATATACATCAGGAGTTAGTTTCTAAGACTAGGGTAGGTAGTGGTACCCTAGGATAGGTTACGGTAGGTAAGGATACCCATATTATCCAGGGGTATTCTTACCTACTCTAGGGGTACCCTTACCTACCCTCCTCAGTAGGGTGGGGTCCCTCGTAACTTAACCTCTCTTTTGCTTAATGACTTGTGTTCGAATCCTATCGAGTAATGATTTTAAATAGCTACTCAGTTGATAACATTGCAAAGTACTCCCTCAAGGCTTCAACATCCGCTAAACTCATCGTACCTAGCCGAGACTGCATTGCTATTAATAAAAATTATTAATTTTTGGTAGGAGGAAGTTTTGAGTCATTAAATAGATCCGCGTGACACGAAATTTGCTCTCAATACATCACCTTCATATGTTATTATACAATTCCATCAGTAATATTTTGCTACAATCCTACCCGTCATCATTATCATCATCATCATGAATTTTTTTTTACTCAATCTTTAAACGAACATTTTTTTATTTATAGAATGAAATTCTTTTTCTGATCGCACACTTAAAGCCGCCAAATGTTTATTTAGAGATCTCTACAAAAGCACAGTAGCAAGAAAAATCGCAATAGTATATGACGATGATGTGTAAAGTGTGAGATTAAACGATACATTCATTCGCATGCGATATTGTGGTAGTTCTTCTAACTCTTTTTTAGTGCATTTTCCCAAAGGGAAAAGACACTATTGTCCGCGTTTTGTCCGTCCGTGTGTCCGTCCGTCCGTCCGTCCGTCCGTCTGCCGCTCCACACCGCCTCCAGTTTAAGCTTTTTCGATGGGGTTTTTTGCTTAAAATGTGTGGACTAGGTCAGAGGCAAGAATGACGAGAGATTTTTTTGATCAGTGCAGTAGAAGGTTAATTAAATTAACTTTTTTGAAAAAATTGCTTACGTTTTACGTACGTATTTTTTACGTAGCCCTTAAAAACGTGACTTTTCTTACAATCTTCCGGCCAGGGTTCGAGCCCCACTCCGAGCAACTTTTTTTTTGTACTTTTTTACACTTTTTTGACATTTCATGATGTGTTATGAAAATTTTTTCCATTTTCAGATTTTTCCTGACATTTTCCGAATTTTTCACGAAGTTAAATTAATTAAAGCTTACATTACGTAAAAATACGTGTCATGTAAATTTACATTACGTAAACCTTGCTCGGCGTGAATTAAAGGGGAAAAAGGGAAGTTGAACAAGGGGGTACGAGGGGGGGGGGGTTGGTAAAACTGGGGGGGGAGGTATTATTTTTATTTTTCAAATATTTTTTGACCGTTATTTTTTCAAATATTTTTTGACTGTTATTTTTTCAAATACTTTTTGACCGTTATTTTTCAAAAACTTTTTGACTGTTATTTTTTCAAATATTTTTTGACCGTTACTTTTTCAAATACTTTTTGACCGTTATTTTTCAAATACTTTTTGACCGTTATTTTTTCAAATATTTTTTGACCGTTATTTTTCAAATAATTTTTGACCGTTAATTTTTAAATATTTTTTGACCTTTATTTTTCAAATATGTTTTGACCGTTATTTTTCAAATATTTTTTGACCGTTATTCTTTTTAAAAACTTGTATTTATTATTCTGGGCGTTAGTGTTTTATGCGTTAGTTTTCTTTTTCATTTCTGTGCACAGTAGTTTTAAGAAAATGCACTTCCGTCCGCAGCCCGTGGACGCATTACTAGTTTACCTCTGCGCCCAATAATTCAATCGTGCTGATCGTGAAAAAATAAAAAAATAAATTTTTCTCTCTTTCTGTGTTGATGATGATGATGCAAATTAAACAGCAGCTTTTATCGAGAATCGATCAGTTGAGGAATTTCATTTAGCTGTAAAGTAATCAGCTGGCGCCTAATTTCCTGCTAACAATTACCTGTCGTTAATAAGAAGAGGATATCACACGACGACTTTTATGATCATCACGAATTTTTTTCTTTCTCAATGACCTTGCCGTTGTGTCTAATGCTGCAGCTGAAAAAAGAAACACTGATCTCATTATTTTAAATGAAAAGTTCTTCGCTTCTTTCCTTCTATTTTGATTCCTTTAGATATATATATTTTTGCACCTTGGGAGAATGGAATGTGAGATGTTGATTATATCTTCTCACTCGCAAGTGCTAGAGGAGAAAAAAATAATATTATCAAGTTTTGAAATGCTTTTGAGGAATTTAACAAAGGTATAAACGCATGTGTTATCAAACCTATGAATTAGTATTTATTTTCATGAATTTTTTGGATCAATCCAGGGGGAATACAACTCACCAGACCTCTGGTGAGGTCAAGAAATTTTTCCATTTTGTCTGAATTCGGTTGAATTTCTCTTGAATCAATCAGAACTAAAATTATAGGGATATTTCGAATGCACATTGAGGGTCGTTCGGATATTACTTAATGCTAAGTATGATTATTTTGATCCCTCCCCCTCAGGGGCATATCTAAGGGAGGATTCGGAGTCAACCACCCTACTTTCCCTCCTCATAGCAAATTTCGTTAGAAAATCACAAAAGTTTAATGTTTAGCGTAACAAAAAAGACTGCTCCATCACCTCATAGCGTTCCCTAATATCCAAACGACCCCTTATCACAATGGAAGTCACATGGCAGTGCCGTGACATGTTGAGTGTTTCCAAGTGAAGCTTCATTATATTTTCATTATGCCAAGCTTCTGACTGACCCCAGATAGCTCAGTGAAGAAGCATGTGGCTGGAAATGTTTAATTGTGGGTTCGAGTCCCACTTGGAATTTATTATTTGAAAATTTACTTATTTTTCTGCTAAATATTCAAATTTAGGTTCTTAAGTATCCAAATTAAGTAAAAAGACACAAAAAATTAGATGAATTTCAATTCAAAAGTTGACAAAATGTCAGAAAGTTAAAAAATTTCCCTTACCTTTCCCAAAAGTAATCTCCATTTACAAAATTAGCAGAATCTCAGTATGAAAAAATATAAAATTCAAACCTGTTGCATTCCAAACAAGATACATCTCGCCGAGATTAAATTTCTAGAAAGTCCTCAAGGCAACGAAGCATGTCTGAATGGGACAGCAGGAAGCTTCAGGAAAAAAAAGTAATTGGAAATTCAATACCAAGGAGTGTTTAGCATTTAAATCATGACGAGAAGAAGAAAAACTTTTTCTGAAAGAAAAAATATCTTGAAAGTGTTTCAAAAAGACGATCCACGGATGTAGAGAAAAGAGCAGGGAGAAGAAAAGAAGGAAAGAAAAAAGTGTGAGTAAGAAAAGCAACAACAAAAAAAGCGATCGTGAAGATCAGCAGTATTCGACGCCGACGCGTATTTCTAAAAATACGATCGAATACTTTTCTTATTCTTTTCTTGATTTTTTTTTGTTTTTCTACTTCTTAGATTCGGCACGGACGGACTCAACTAAAACATTTAATAGAGCGGTGCCCGAATTTTCATTTTCTCGCTTTTACGTGACTGAATTAAAGAGAAGAAAATAGACAGAAAACACACACAGCATTCGCGCTTGTGAGTCGAGAAATTGAAAATTTTTTCAGTTCAGTTTTAATTTTGACATCGGCGAGTTGCAACAATTGCCCTAAGAAACCAGTTGCTTTAAAGTTTCAAAATATATTTTCTTAGAGATTTAGCTGCTCGGAATTTCAACTGAGGATTACTTTTTTTTGAATGTAATTATCGATCGTTCAAAATAATTAAGAAAGTGCATCGTGAAAAAAATAATTCCAAAAAATGAAATTTTTGTGACAAATTTAAAATTCCAATTGAGGATTTTAAAGTGAAGAAAATTTTTTTTCAATTACGTAACTTTTGGTGTGAAAAAAGTCACAAAAAGAAGAAAATAGTTTTCTTTTTCTACTGCGAGAATGTGAAAAAGTGTGTAGTCGGAATCGGTGTCGACTGATATTTTTCAAAGCAAAAAGAAAGAAAAATTGAAAAATATTTTAAAAATTTTAATAAAAAATTTAAAAAAAAATTGTGAATGGAAAAAATTAAAAAATAATTTTGTGAAAAATAAATTCAATAATTCCAGTGGATTTTAAAAAGTGCAATGCACACACATACATACGCAAAAAATTGATGATTATTAATTGGAATTGAAAAAGATTTTCTTCATATTTATGAATATTTTCGCGGATGTGTTACGAAGACATGAAGAATTTTCTGGGGAGAGTTCAACAATGATGGAACAATTTTAGTTGTCTATGGAATTTATTTTGAAATTTTTGGAGAATTAAATAAAATAAACAATTTCAAGGATTAATTTTGAAATTTTCTGGATTTAAAAATGCAACTTTCTGAAGTTTTAAAAATAAAAAATAAATTTCTTTTGAAATTTTCAGTTGTGTAACATTGCGTGAGTGACTGAATGAAAACTGGTTCAGAGTGGTAACAAAAAATAAGAAGATGATTATGAACTGATGAAAATTTAAAAAAAATATATTTAAAAATATTTAGTTAATTGAACTTAGTTTTTGTTATGAATTTTTAAAAAAGATTCTTAGAAATTTGGAATTTTTAGGCAGAATTTTTAAATTTTAGTTCCAAAATTAAAAAAAGATTAGAAATTTGTTGATAAATTTCATTTCCAAAAGTGGGGTTCCTGAATGTTTTGTCTTTGATAGTTTTTAATAAAGCAGAATATAATTAAATCTAGTGGTGACCCCTTTTTTAATACACCCCCAAAATTTAATTTTTTTGACTTTTTAGAGCATAAATAACTTTTTCCAAGAGTTTGAATTTTTTCAAATACTTTCTAGCATTTCATCAATTTTGAATCATTTTTAAAAACATAAAATCATTCAATCAAAGACTAAATTTTCAAAATACCACAAAAAAACTTCAAATTGACTTAGAAACCCCCTAAAAATCAAACATTTTCTAGAAACTTCAGTTCACTTTTCTAAATGCCTTACAAAAAAAATCCACTTCAAAAACTGCGCTAAGAAAGTGAGACATATGCGTAGGCGATAATAGTGAGCGATGTGGGAAAAAGCTACAAGTTATGACCCCAAAGAAAGATTTTTCTCATCTCTTTCTTGTGGAAAATTAAAAAAATTATTAATAGAAAAAAATTCAACAGGTGGAAGGGATTTAAGAAAGGGTGGGAGTGGGTTTATGGTTGTTTTTGAGTAAATTTTGTATGATTTTTGATGGGTCTTGTGCTTGATTAATTTTTATTAGAATTTTACAAATTTTCAGAAAATTTAATTCAATTTTGAATCTTAAAAATGTTTGAAAAATTCAATTTTAATGCTTGAATTATAAAATAATTGCAAAATAGTTCATAAAACCGGCAAATTTAATTCCAGAATCTCCAAAAATTCTACATAATTAAAAAACTCTCTAAAAAATTCAAAAAAATCCTAGCAACAAAAAAAGTTGAACTCAAACCCCAGTAAAAACTGCATTTCCACAAAAAAAATCTTCAGCTCTGGAAATGCCTTCATGGAAAAATAATTCAACAAAAAAAATATTTCTCATATAAAACTTTTTTTTTTCGTTCTCAATTTTTGTTTAGTTATACCACCAAGTGATAAATTTTCTGCTCAAGCTATTTTAATTTTCCGGGGATATAAAAAAAAGTGAGAGCAAAAAAAAGAAAGAAAGAAGAAAAAAAAGTAATAAGAAGAAGAAATTTCAAATCATATTTTTTTGTGAGTGAAGCGCTATTTTTTGCAATTAAAATCGCCTCTGTTTTCTTAGTGTAAAAGGTGAGAATGATGATCGAGAGGATCAGAATTAAGGTCACACATTTTGCGAATCGAAAGAAACTGAAATTTTCACATTAAAATATTTTCAATTGTTTTATGCAACAAAAAAATCATGTGAAACTCCAAAAAGTCAATCACGAGAAAAAATGTGCAAGCTGAAAAAGTATTGGAAAAAAATGTTATTTTTGTACCATGAACGCGAGATAAAAATAAAAGATGAAATTTCTTCTTAATCATCATCATGAAAAAAAAAGAAAAATAGAAAAAAATGTATATATTTAAATTAAACGTTGTGAAATCGCAAAAAAAGAAGAACTAAGAAGAAAAAAATTTCGAGTTTCATCTCGAAAAGAAAGAAAAAAAATGCTGTGAGGTTTAAAAATAGGATTGAAAAGAAATAATAATTGTAAGAACAGGAGAAAGATACTCATCGTGATGTGATGTGATGAAATATAAAAAATATTATATCATGAACGAATGAAAAATATGTGAAATATAATCAATAAGTTGATTTGGCCTCAAGTGTTTATTGTAGATGGCAGGAAAATGACCGGAATCGTAGGATTTAAGGAAAATTAGCTGTGTTGATTGATTTGACAGAAGAATGTCGATTGAATTGATTGAACAGTGTAAATTGTAAATCTGACACATAACATTCAAAAAGTTGATGTTTAATTGATGAAATTTGATCAGAAAATATTTTGTGGATTTTGGAATTGATTTCAAAGAAAAGAAAATAAAAAAATCGAAAACAAGTTTTCAAAAATTCACTAAAAAGGACTAAAGGTTGATTATTGCTAAAATTAACTAATATTTTGGATAAATAATTGCACACCCATTTAAAATATTTTTGATTGAATTTGAAAAATATCAAAATATTTTTGAATCCTCTTTTTGTCATGCAAACTGCTTTGTTCTGAAAAGTACGAAATTATAATCCAAAAAAAATTAGATTTTACAAATTTTTTTAAAATGAAAAATTGCTTAAAATTTTTGTAGAAATTCTCAAATTAAACTTTTCATTCAAACTGAAAAACAGTCATAACAATAACATATATTACTTAATATTTATCGTTCTGTTCATTACATTTGTTTCCTTTGAAATATTATGACTACTTAAATTACTTTAAAATTAATCAAATTGAAAATTTATATTTGTTCACTTATTATGCTATAAGTAGGCTGACCATCTGTTTGGTTTTTCAGAGGACTGTCCTCTATTTTTTCATTTTTCAAAAATAAAAAAGATTTGTAATGTTCTAATTCGTCCAGAAAACGAATAAAACTAGTCGACATGGGGGATGTCCTCTATTTTTCTTGAAAATGTCTGATAACCCTAGCTATAAGTAACAACTTTTTTAGTTTAGCATATTACAAAATCTCAGACCCCCCTTGCCCCTAAAAACGACGCAATAAGTGAACGACCACTAAAATGAATTTTTTTGTATTCATGCAAAAAAACTTGTAAGTAATGTGAATAATTTAGTGAATTAATATATGCTGTCGAGTAGAAGGAAAGGAAAGGAAATAGTGGTTTATATCCGTTCACATATTATAAATATGAAGAAAATTTTGAAAATTTATGGAGGATGAAGTTGTGAAAAATTGGAGGGTGAATGAAAATATTTTTTAAAAAAGAATATTGAGAAAAATGTGTAAAAAAATAAACTTTAAATTTTGGAGTAAATTTTCCATTACGATAATATTTATAAGAGTTAATTAAGCAAAATAGTTGCTATGAAAAATGTTAACAATTTTGAGAAACAAATTCAAAATAAGTTAAAGTCACCTTAGAGTAGGGTGACCATCCTTAATAAATTTAGAAATTTTGCTCCTGGTTCTGCATTTTTTCAGGACTTGGAACAAAATTTCAAAAATTATACAGAACACTGTTAAAAATACTGGATGGTTCGTTGATAACCACGCAAGTTACTCTTGTTATGTCTCTAAATTAAATAACATTTCACTTTAAATATGACAAATATTTGTTTGACTCGAAAATTCACAAAATATTGGGTTGGTGACTTAATTCTTGGACACTTTTGAAGCAATTTTTGAAAATTGAATATCTGTGCAATGGAAGCAGATATCGAAGTGAAACAAAAACCATTTCGAGGTAGAAATCTAAATATATTTTTTAATTAGTTTTAGTTTTCCAAATGTCTAAGGAAAACTTTCTGGAAAATTCGGAAAACAAAGTAAGGTCAAAAAAGATAAGACGATTTGTTTCAAACTCAATTTTCTCTGAAGTTTTCCACTACGGAAAATTCTTTCTCTATCTTAAAATTTAGTTCCTATATTGAACTTAATAGTACTGTTACTTTCGAAATTTTTCCTTGAGAGATTTCCACGTGACGTCATTTTAAACTTTAAGTGTCCGATTTTTGAAAAAGTGGAAAACCTTAATTTTCTCTGAAACTGCTTAATCAATTTAAAATCTGTAAATGCAGTTATATGTGCAATAGCCATTGTAAAATTATTGCGTATTAAGTTTTTGAAAACACGATACTTTTTCCGGACCCTCCGTACAGACCCCAGGAGCAAATTCAAATTACGGAAATTTTAATATGCCAAAATTTAATACTAGTCATGCTGCTTTTAACTGCATTTACAGATTTTAAATTGGTTAAGCAGTTTCAGAGAAAATTAAGGTTTTCCACTTTTTCAAAAATCGGACACGGAAAGTTTAAAATGACGTCACGTGGAAATCTCTAAAGGAAAAATTTCGAAAGTTACAGTACTATTAAGTTCAATATAGGAACTAAATTTTAAGATAGAGAAAGAATTTTCCGTAGTGGAAAACTTCAGAGAAAATTGAGTTTGAAACAAATCGTCTTATCTTTTTTGACCTTACTTTGTTTTCCGAATTTTCCAGAAAGTTTTCCTTAGACATTTGGAAAACTAAAACTAATTAGAAAATATATTTAGATTTCTACCTCGAAATGGTTTTTGTTTCACTTCGATATCTGCTTCCATTGCACAGATATTCAATTTTCAAAAATTGCTTCAAAAGTGTCCAAGAATTAAGTCACCAACCCAATACATCAAAGATTCATTCAAATAAATAACAGACAATTTTCCTGTAAATTGACTTTGACAAATATTGATCATTCAGTCCTTTCAGATCACAAATTTTGTCAGTTACAAAAATATTTTTACATTCTGCACTTTTTCTCATGAAATTCCATTTTTAACCCATTCTAAAAATCTTACTGAATTTCAAAATTCTATTTTTTCATAAAACATTCAATCCAGGAAACACAATCCATTCCAAATGATAAATAAGCAGACAAAACAAAATTTAACCTCATAAATTGCATTTTTAGCAGCAATAAAATGAAATTAATGCTACAAAGAAGAGAAGTCATAAAAAATTATCCAACAAAAAAGATTATAAAGTAACTTTTTCTTATGTCGAATCAAAAAAAGTCTTTTTGATTTTAAGTTTTCTGTTCAACTACAAAAAGTACTTAAAAGAAATTCAATTAAAACTTTTTCCACATAATTTACAAATTTTACATTGGTGCAAAAAGAATTGCTGCAGAAAATTGGTCCTTTAAGCTTCATGCCAAAGACAAACAGTTTTTGTGTTCCAGTAGAGAAAAAAGCAAATAAGACGATGAGAAAAAAAATTGTTTGTCATTGAAATGTTCTTTAAAAAATGAAATTGAATGAAGAAAAAAAACCATTGAGGATGTCACGAGACTGTGAATAATTTAAGCACATTTTTTCGAGCATCAATCATAAATTTTGAGGAAATAATTTGGAAATGATTGAGGAACTCAAAATTTAGGCATTTCTGTGGAATCGTATTTTGTAGTTCAGTAAATTCTGAGCCTGACATTTAAAAATTTAATAATTTAAATTGTTTAAGAACTGTATTGAAGCTATGATAATTTCTTCTGTGAAAGGACATTCTTTAATATTTTCTATATTAATAATGGATTTCAAACCAGACATTGAAGTCGACTCGGATTTTGTATGGAAAAATCGATTCGACATCATAAAAAATTTGGGTCTACTAAAATTTTATATTTTTATGCAAATTTTAGAATATTTCAAATTTTGAATTTTTTTTTTGAAAATGTCACTCTTTCATTGTATCACTCTTTTAAAAAAATTCAAAAATGTTTTGGGGTCATTCACATAAAAAGAGTTATTGGACCACCAACCCCCTAGGATGCAAACCTAATAAAAGCGTCTTATTAAAAACTATCAAAAATAAGTATTCACAATTGTTTTTGTGTAAAATTCATTTTTTTTCTTCAAAAATAATTCAATGATCGATCGGTTGTTTTTTTTACATTTTTCGTACTTAATTTTTTCGTATTTCTCATTATTAAATCCAAAATATCTATCAAGTTCCAAATTAAATCTAAAATAAAATCTAACTAGGTTGATATTAGAAACGCAAAACTAATGTAACGACAATCAGAATTCACAACAATAAAGTTTATATTTTTTCAAAATTTGATTGATTTGGAAATTTTTGAAATATTTTGATGACATACTAGTGTATCTAAAATCATTCAAGCACCCATCCAATATCAGGATCAAAATTCAGACTTAAACATAAGTTTATGAAATATTTTTGAAAAATTTTTGGTTGAATTATTGGCAATTTTTAATAAAAACTAGTAACAAACCAGTTAAAAAGTTTTTACTAGCTGCAACTAACTTTCATATAGATTTTTACTAACTTTTAATAGAAAAATAATAAATAATAATTATAATACTATTTATAATTAAGGAATCTTTATTAAAATGATTTGTTTCAACAAAAATGATTTAAAATCCTAAAATTTACCTCCAATTTGTCGACACTTGAAAATCAGTGAATTTTACACAACAAATAGAATTTGAAAAAATATAAATTAAAAGAAGACAAATTAAAAATTTCTTGCCTATTCAAATTTTAATTTGTAGATGAAATTTAAAACTATCATGTCTCAATTTCTCGATCAATTTAGATTTAGTTTTTACTAAGGCCAATATCAACACAATTTTATCTTCTTTTTTAAAAATAAAATAAATTAGTAAACTCTGCTACATTCCAACAAATGATGCAAATTAAATCTAAGATAAACTGACGATCAAATTAAGCACAAGATCTAATTTCCTTTACAAAAATACTTTTTAAAAAAAAATACACTTAAAAGCAGTGGCGTAGCAAGGGAAAGGCGACCGGGTGTCCTATGAAGTGAAATAAAATTGAATAACGGATCATTCGCAAGTTACGTCACGCTTAATGGGATGGGGAAGGAAGAATTTGTGACACGGGGTAAGGAGGGGGTTCGAAAAATTAGTATTTTTGCGTAATGCAAGTTACGAACGATCCCTAAATTCTTAAATAAATTTTTCATAATTTTAAAATTATTGATTTAACCTCAAATTCACTAAAGGTCCTTCCTACGCCGCTGCTGACGTGACGATAATTAATTTAAATTTTTAAGGAGCACATTAAGGAAATGACTCGTGATAAAAAAGTATCTTCACTCGCCAGAGCCAATCAAACATAATAAAGTGTAAATTGAATAATTTTCTCAAAAAGCTAGGAAATGGCAGAAACTCAAGAATAAAAATTTATTTATAGCCAAAAACTTAAAAATAATAAGCCAAGAGAGCTTAAAACAATTAGCAATTCAATTTGAGAACTTGGCACTACAAACTTTGTGTACACAAATAATATCTTTACATTTTATGCGTGAACTAAATTCCTCAGTTGATTGACTTGTAATCCGACATTTTTTCTCACTTCGATTCGATTTGCAAGATGTGTGACTGACTCTTTTAACTCATACAAAATTTCTAATTCAATGAAAACAAATTTTCAAATGCAGGATCAAAAAATAATTTTTTAATTCAATTCGAGCAAACGAGCCAATCAACAACTTTGTGAAAATTAAAACAATTTTTTTATTCGCACATAGCCTCATTAAAATAAATATTTATTTCTCAACGTACCAAAAAGAAGAAGAAGAAGTAATAAAAGAAGAAAGTTTAAATATTTTTTGTGGGCGTTAAGTGGATGAAAAAAATTAAAAAGTTCCTAAACACAAAAAGGAGAGTCCAAACGAAACAGGATCACAAACAACAAAATCACGATTACTAAAACGATCTTGACATAAATCACATCGAGAGATCAACGACCCCAGCTGTGCCGTAGGGGACAGACAGCTGGTGAGATCATGTTAGGAATCATTAATCATTAAAATAATACAACAGAAAAGAAGGAAGTTAAAAAGTTATTAGAAAATTTTTAAAAAAAAGTGTGTGACAAAACCCAAAAAGTGACAGACGAATAAGGAGGAACCGTTGCCACTCTTTTGTGGAACAATAACTTATTTATTATTATTTTAATTTTTAAATTATTGAAAAAGTAAAAATATAAAGAAAAAATAATTTTTGGAAAGTGGAATCAAGTGGCTTAAATAAAGTGAATTAAAATGGTGGTTACACCAGCGAACGGTGACTTTGCACCAGCTTTTAAGCAAAAGCCTCAGCTGAGACAGGCTGATGATGGCAACAAGTTAATTTTTGAATGCTCACTTGCTGCCTCGCCACAACCGTCCATCGAATGGTGGCGCGGTGATGAGCAATTGAATGAATCTGATGGACGTACGTTCTTTAAAATTGCACCAAGCAGCGAAACAAACTCCTACAATGTTTCATTAACACTTGATGATGTTGTTGAAAATGATGCGGGATTATATCGTATTGTTGCACGTAATACATCAGGAGAGGTTGCAGCGTCAATCAATTTGAATTTTAGCCGTAAGTTATTTTATCAACTTTTAGTGTGTTTTAATTAATTAGAAAACTTTTAGTTATATATTTTTTTGATATATTATGATGGAGATGTGAGCTATGTTGATTGAAGGGTATGGTGGTCTAGGTTGTTGATATAATATTCAGAAAATCATGCTAAATCTTTCTAAAAGCTATTATCTTCATGAAAAAAATTGATCCTTGTTGTACAGCAAGGATGTCAATTCTATGTGGTGTTTCCTTAAAATGCCAATGAAGTTCAGACAGTGTCAAAAGTGGGAATTAGGACCTTCTAAGTCAGTGGTTCTAAAATTGTGTGCTATGTATTTCGACTATTTTTCCAGTCTGATTCATGTCTTGGAAGTACAAGGGCGAGATATGTGCAATCGACTTGAAACTAGGCCTTAATATTTTCCTAATATACGTTATTTTAGGTCATCAATTAGAAATTTAAATTCTGATTTAAATTCTGATTTAAATTTTTATTAAACACACCTGAGTTATTCTACAATTTAGAATTGAGTTCTTTCTTAAACCTTGGCTTAAACATATTTTTTTTAAATTTATAACAAATTTTTAATTGTACAAGCGGTCAATAACTCGATGGCATGTGCATAATGGTGTAGCAATGGTTTTAGTGCCTGTCACACTATTATATTTTTCATCCGATTAGAATCAATCTTGACTACGCTTCTGTTTCATTATAAACGTAATAAAAATCTAAACCACAAAGAATGCACTTTAAAAAAGTATGGAATTCTGAAAAATTCATTGTTCGCAGCAGTTTTATGGTTGATCCATTAAGATCCTTTAAATAAATTTTAGACATGTTTTAAATCTAAAAATTCTTCATCAACTTTGGATATTGTAACACAATTTATAAAATATTCAATTATCATCATCGAGCACTGCATTTTTTAATTCCATTTTATATCCACCATAAAATTCATCAACCACTAGATTTTCTGAACATTTCTCTTCATTTATGGACCACTCACAAAGCTTTCAATGAAAGAAGCTCAAATCTCTATTAAATATTATTATTGTATCGTAAAAACAAGGTTTCCATCAAACGTTTATTATAATAAAAGAAGTTTCTTATTTACCATAAGCTCCTGATAAAACTTTGCAGAAATTTCTGTCCTTAAATACTCTTGAGAGAAAGAAAAGTAAATAAATTGCGATAATTCACTTCTCAAATGATATAAAATCTGTGCAACTCAAACATTTTTAATCCTCTTTAGAGATTTTCTGATGAACACAGCATAATAAAATTTTCCAAGAATTTCCATTGTATGCGACGAGGAATGTTCAACCTTTTTCCTATAAAATTTACTAATTTTATATGAGCACAATTTTTCTGAAAACTAAGAATGTGTGTTTTGAATAATTCAAAGGTTACTTGACTTTTACAGAATTTTTTTTATGTTTAAATTATAATGTATCTTTAATTCTCAATTCAGAGAAGACTTGATTTGGTTCATCTGAAGAAAATTTGAATTTCTATTTCTTGATTTTAATGCATTTTATGACTCATAATACGTGATTTCTCGAACCAAAGTATCAGCTAACTAGACTGACCATCTGTTTGGTTTTTCAGAGGACTGTCCTCTATTTTTTTCATTTTTCAAAAATAAAAAAGATTTGTAATGTTCTAATTCGTCCAGAAAACGAATAAAACTAGTCGACATGGGGGATGTCCTCTATTTTTCTTGAAAATGTCTGGTAACCCTACAGTTAACTCTAATTTCCACGTCACGCCTTCTTGAATTCATACATCTAATGGGTATTTGGGGTATCTCAAATGATGGAAAATTCTCCAACTTGCTAGGTTAAATTGAGCTATTTCCTAACCAGGTCAAGGGTGGGTTCAAGGGAGTCTGAACCTATACCCACTCAAAAACACTTTTGAATGGAAATTTTTCTTCCGATATTTTTCCAAAGCTGTAACTTATTAGTTTATTCATTCACTTATCTTTAGAATTCATAATAAGTAAAAAAAATTGATTAAATAAAAAAAAATTAGCCCAAACCCCCTCTAATTTTTTTTGACTACGCTTCTGTTTCTACTGTGAACTGACTGTAATCATCCAAAATTTGACTCAGAAAAGATCAAAAAAAGAATTAAACTTCATTACCTGACTCACAGACTAGTCACAGAAACAGACGATTTATTTATATTCCTGAAAACAGTCCGTTTCTGTCACATATTCATCATAAAATCAACATTTCCCATAGAATTAAAGCAAGATTTGATGACAAAAAATTCCCTACTTCTGTAATTTTCCTGGGACTCAGGCGTGTACCTGAAATCTTTCAGTTTAATGTGCCTTGATAGTTTTGTTACAGAAACTTGGTCAGTAAGGGTTAATAAATTTGCTTTTAAAAATACAATTTCACTCGAAATTTTCTTTAAAAAACCAAATCTCAAAACAAAATCTTTTCATGACTCACAAACTTATGACTCAATTAAATCGCACAATTAAAAATTACAAAAGATTTCAAATTTAGTCATAATTATAATTAATCTGCAATTTTTGTAATAAAGCCTCATTATATGCCCATGTTTATAAGATAATCAATTATTTTAATTGCCTGTTGTTGTAAGCCACGCGACAATTTTAAGGATTACAAAGCACAATAAAGAAATTCACATGAACATCTTAATTGCATTTTACGACTCTTGTTATGGCATTTTTTGTGGTTACTGAATATTTTAAGTAGCTGATTTTATATTGTGATTAATCTTTGTTTCATTTTAAATTAAAATCAAGATTAATGAAATGAAAATAATTTTTTGAACAGTTAAAATTAATTTTCATAAAAAAAATTTAAATAAAAAATAAATTGTAAGTAGATTTTGAAGTAGATAATGAATTGAGGTTGCAATTTTTATGCCAAAAAATAAAAAAAATATTTATTTAAATTCATAAACTAAATTAATTGTTGAACATTAAAAATAATTAAAAGTTTACGCATAAGAAAATTTGATAATTTTCGAGAGATTATTTATTTGTACTCTAATTTTTTTGAGGAATTTTATCAAGGGTTATTTTAAAGATGACTTCAGCAAAGTGGGCTTTTAAAAATATCTGTTAATTTTCTTTTATATCCCAGATTCTTACGAAATTTGTAAAATTGTCTAGGATTTTTCCAAAAAAAAATCTAGTCACCCTATCATAATTACAGTTCAAAATGACAAATAACATAATTCATAACTTTTAGACATGTGTCATTCGTATCATGAATTATTACTTCAAAAATTCCACTAAAATGCCATTATTCATTTAACTGACCATAATTTTCGTTTTATTACACTCGTCAATTAGCACATTTATTACGAAAAATGTCCATTAACTTGTCAAATGAGTAATCTTTGACATTGAACTTGAAAAATGCGAATCAATAAGAAGAGCAGCGGAAAAGTTTGAAAACTTTTGATGAATCCATTAAGAAAATTAGTTTGTGCTGTACATAAATAATAAAAAAAAACTTTTTCTCGTAATTCTTATTTACGATGCATGTTCTGTTCTAATTTGTGGATTTTTTCTTGTTTGCATAGTTTTTTACAACCTTTGAAGAAGTTACAACAAAAATTTTTTTATTTTCTTTTTGCGGTGGGCTTGAAGAGCTCGTAAAAGTAATACGCAAAAAATATACAAAATTTTCCGTAGAAATGCAGACTATTTTTGATCCTTAAAAATATGGAAGAGGAATTTCTGGAATGAAATGTGATATTGTGCTTTGATATTCTTGTGGTTGAGGTTTTGAACGTCTTTGTGCTGAATTTTTGACGAAAAAAAATCTAAAAATTTTCTCTATTTTATTAAAAAATCTTCAAAACTTCTCCAAAATTCATTTTCATTTCAAATAATTTAACTTCAATAGTTGAGCAATTCCACAAAAACATTCAGACAGATTAGTTTTATCGCTCATTCCCCCAATCAGCGATAAACATGCACAACTGTGAGTCATGAAATTCAAAGAGACATGTTTGAGAAAAAGAAGCAAATTGAATGAGGATCAAAAGGTGCTTCTTACTAAAATATACATCAAATACCTTCCACTTATAATAATGAGCTCATATCTTTCAACAAAATGATATCATCATTTTTTAACCTTTTGACGCACCTGTCATGTTGCACACATATGTTGATATTTGGGGATGACTGTATCAAGGATATAAGGAAGAGTTAACAAATTTTTTGATGATTTTGTATTTTTAATTTTAGTATGAATCTTTCATGCTCATGATACATTAATATATGTGAGGCTGTCATCCATTAATGTAGAATTCAAACTTACCTGCACTAAAAGAGGATCTGGGTAGATCAAGGCTCAGTCATTCACAAGAAAAGTGTTCAGTTTCATAATTTTTAGAGATCTTCCCAAATAAAAATTCTCAAAATGTTAAGGGTGTATCTAGGGGCAGATGGGTGTCTCTGTGACCTCGTTTGGAAATTTCAGTGGAAATCAGGCAAATGCTTCACTTGACACACCCTTGTTACATCCCTGAACCACAATCTGCCTACATACACCCCTGCATAGAAAAAATCTTGTAATTTCCCCGAAAATATTCACCTCTCCACTCTACACTCTGACTCCCAACCTTCATTTAGCAAGAAACCACGACAAAAACGCAATAAAAAGTAAAAAGAAACTTCTCTGAAACAAGAAAATTGTAGAAATGTAACATGTTCACTCTCTTATTTTACGTCTCTGTTCTGTTCTTTTTCTTTCTTTCTCATCCCTTCGTCTTCAACATCTTTACATCCTTATGTATATCCATATATATTTTACGCACTTTTAGCGGCTGATGAACCGAAAGAAAAGTAAGCAAAATTTACTTTCATAAGTTTATGATGCTATAAATTTATTTGGTGATTTTGCTTATGCTTTCGCAATATAATTTTGTTTTACGTTTTTATATTTTCTTCACATAGTTGATTATTATGCTTTTTTTACATTTGACGTAGGATAAAAAATAATAATAATAAAAAAATGAAAATGAAAACGAGACAATTTCATTTTATTTTTTTTGTTCCTTGATTTGCAATGAGTTTTGTAGTTTTATGGGGGCTTTTTTGTTGTTGTTGTTGTTGTTACGGGTGTGTATCAAATGATGTCATGAATTGTTGAGTTTATTTGATGTCGGTAAATTTTATTGTTTAGTAAATTGGAGGTTATGGTACTTGATGGACCTTATGAGATGGCTTGAATAGACTTTGCTGCAAGATTTGAATTGTATTGCAGTAAAATTAACTTTTACGGTCTAAATAGCAACATAATTGGATTATTTTAGAACATCGATGGTCAGGATTCTTGCCTTATAATAAATTATGTCTATTATTATTAATTTTTAATGTCTACCTCTATTTAGAGAACAATGTCGAGCATACCATTGAGATACCCTCAAGTACACATGCCACAGTATTACCCTGGATATATCCCTGGAGTTTAAAAGCCAATTCTTTAAAAAAAATTACTAAAAGAATTCATAAATACTTCTAAAAATTCAAAATTTTGGCAATTTTAATAATAAATACTTTAAAACCTCTTTAGCTGCCAAAAATACTCAAGAACTTCTAGAACTTCCTCCACATCTCTCAACAAAAATCTCATTAAGATGCATTGTTAATTACTCTCTAATAACGACACCAAAGTAATTTCAATTACCTTCAATCAACCTTAAACATTTATGTAATATTCTTAGCACGATCCTTATAGCTCGTGTATATTTATCCACGAGAAGTTTCCATCATCTGATTCATGACTCATGACATCAAACAGCAATAAAAGTCTTCATATTTTTTTTTGCTACAAATAATTGATTTTCTTCGTTTTATTAAGGGGTTGTTCATAAATGACGTCATGAAAAAACGAGATTTTTAGACCCCCCTCTGTAACAAAATTTTTTCTTCTGTATGGAAGTTCCACACACCGTCAGATCACCCCCCCCCCCCAAAAAAAAAATAGGACGTCATTTATGAACAAACCCTTAGTGATACACGTTTAATAAAAATTACGTTGCTATTGATGAGATAACAATGCTGCGTGGCCATAAATTTATATATTATTTTATTTAGCGAACGAAAATGATTTTTATGGTTTTATATTTTATGAGTTTTGTGGTTTTATAGTACTAAGTAGGAAGTTGTGCAGTTAAGGGATGGGAGCTTTTTAGGGGGATTTTGTATTGTTTTTTAAATCTTAACTGCTGAATCTTTGGATCGGGTAGTTGGTATATCTTAAGACATTGGTTTTTAAACTATTTAGAGCATGAAATATTAAAATAGAGAACCAGATAACAGTTGAGGCTTATCTTATTTAGTGTAAAATGAGCCAGACTTTTTTTTGGCATTCGTGCGATATAAAAGTGTTTCGCAGAGCATAGTTTGATAATCACTGTCCTAAGGTATGTCAGCTTGTATCTTTACCCATATAAAATACCCCCAAAAGATTCATAATGACCCCCCCAAACTAGAATTTATTATTTTCTATTATGATTTATTTTTTGCTTAATTCTAACAAACAACTTGCATTGGCTTATTTTTAGAGGTGCCCGAACTGGATCATTTTGAAAGGTAATCAAGACTTACCTTGTCTATCAGATGTTCAGTTGTTTGATTTTTTATGTATTTTTTCATCCTAAAAAAAGTTTTTTATTGTATTTTTTTTTTGATTTTGTTTGTTTTTTGTTGCGTAAATGTAAACATTTTTTTTGTTGTTTTGCTCCTACGCATAGGAACGTATGGCATTATTGACCTAATATTATTTTTTCTTTGCCTTTTTTCATCAACAACACATGCAATCTTACAGACAAATTGATGGATTAGCGCCAACTTTCATAAAGAAACCAGCAATTCGTCAAGAAGATGACGGTAAACGTCTGTTGTTCGAATGTTTAATTAGAGCCGATCCATTGCCACAAGTACGATGGAGTCATAATGGCAGTCCCGTTGATGACGATGCCAGACATAAGGTATTTATTATTTTTAAATTTTAAGCCCCCAAATTAATATATTTTTTTCCACTCGCTTACATAACCTTCAGCTGTCAGTTTCGAAGGATGGCCAACAATTTTTTGCCTCACTTGAGATTAAAAATGTTACCGTTGAGGATGCCGGTAAATACAAAGTGACGGCGAAAAATGAGTTGGGCGAGAGCAATGCAACGATTACATTGAACTTTGACAGTAAGTAAAATAAATTCACATGAAATGCGATGCGTGGTCTGTCAATGGAAGCGTAAAATGAGATTTTATATGCTGGAAAAAATTTAAATTTAATGTAGAATGGGTGTAATTTTTGAGAAATGGATGTGATTCAGAATTTAATGAAGAAAATGTTTTAAAGAAAATTTACCTTGAAGCTGTTTGTGGATTCAAAATATATTCTGGAATTGACGTTTACTAATTGAATTTACCTAGAAATTTATGGTATTAGCGTGTGGGAAATAAATCTTAAAATATGAAATCGAAAAGCTTAAAATTAGGAAAATTAAAGTTAAATGTAAAACAGAGGAAAGTCACATGCTAAGTTTTGCTACAAAATTTAAATTTTAAAAATCGTTAAATATTCAAATTTCAAAAAAGTCGTTAAAAATTCAAATTTTTGAAAACAGCTAAAGGTTCAAATTTCAAAAAATCGTTAAAAAATCAAATTTTAAAAAGCCGTTAAAAATTCAATTTTCAAAAAATCGTTAAAAATTTGAATCATAAAAAACCGTTAAAATTTAATTAATTTTTTACAAAACACACTATAAAATCTCCATTTTTCCCCATTGACAAACCACGTAACATGCTAAAGCACATCAAAAAAAATTATTCAAAAAGAAAATTGACTTAAAAAAACTTGAAAAAAAAATTTAATCACACACACTCGAAGGCTTCTTATTATCTATCAACTCTTTTATTAATCATCTCAGCATTAATACTTTAAGAGCTTCTTCATCATTTTCTAATTATCAATCTCTTAACCTAACAATATATATCCAACGAGTAGACATACTACTCTAAATAATATAAATTATATAGTTCCACATACATAATTAAATGCTGATTTATCTTAATTTTTGTATGTATGTGGCAATGATATATTAATAGCTTTTACTCATTTAATCGCTGCTCACAATAAAGAAAATTACATCTGCACACACATTTAGATTGATTCATTCTATAAAATACTCGTCGTGCAGGTTGAAGAGCATCATCAGTCACGATCATGTTTGCAAAAAAAATAGACTAACGAGCATTTTTAACCAGCCATTTTTTTAATTCACAAATGGTGCCGTATTATTTTCATTCGTGTGTGTGATTATTCATGTTTTAGTTATAGTCTTTAACGTTTTTTTTCGAGCGGAATCAACCACTTGTTTTTCTCTCTCTCTCTCGGTTTGCTCTTTTTAATGATCGGAAAAAAATATTTTCATCGTTAGCCGAGGGCAGATTATGTCGTACACTCCCAAATAAAAATAAAATAAATTCAATATTTTTATAGATCGCTGTTAGGTATTTTGGCCCCGTGATGCTATTTTTAAAATGCCTTTTTTATTATTATTGTCATTATTTCTCCTCCCCACACTCGTTGTCGTCAGTGACTTCATATATTATTAAATATCACATTACGAAATAAGAATGTGAGGTGGTTGGAGAAAAAAAAGTAAATATTCAGATATTTTTGTTTCAATTCATAAAAAATTATTTTTAAAAAATATTTCTTGCCGATACGAAGAAAATCTTAAAATAGAATTGAAATGCGGGAACGACGAGATGATGATCATGGGAGGGGGCGACTAGTGAGAATTTTTTTCATATTATTCATCATCTTAATACGTAAATGAATTTTTCTTGTTCGGTCAGATGATGATTTATGGATGGTGTGGACATCGTTTAGTTCCTTGACTTGTCATCTCTAAATTTGTTTCTTTTTGATTTCCACACCATTAGGGGTCATTCGTTTATAATGGTCAGTACTATATGGACCTTGGACCTTAATTATGGTGTCTGTCATTCAATAGAATTTATTATGACACTCTGAGTGTCTAAAAATCTAATTATCAAACTGACATCATTTATAAACGACCCCAAATAATAACTTAATCGTCCATCTCTCTAAAGTAACTCCCAAGCTTCCAATAGGGAAGTAAAAAAAAATTCTAAATTAAATTGCAAATAAATTGTAATTGAAAACTCATCACAATTCAAAGGCGATGAAGCAGCTGTGCCAGACGATGGATGTAAACCAACATTTACAGAGCGACCAGTAATAAAGCAACTGGATGATGATAAATCTGGAGGTCGCATCTTGTTTGAATGTCGATGTGTTGGCGATCCAAAACCTGAATTAGTATGGTAATGCATGATTCATTTGCTAATTGTTCCTGCTTTCAATGTGTCCTAACTTGTCTTGTGTCTCATTCAATTAGGTATCATGGAAATGAACTACTTGTGAATGGTCCAAGATTTCATATGACTATGGAAGCTGATCAAAAGCTCTATTATATCGCTAAATTAGAAATACGTGGTGTACAGCCAACCGATAAAGGTGAATATCGTGCTGTAGCTTCAAATAAGCATGGCGAGAGCGTGGCTACGATAAATCTTAATTTCGATAATGCTGCTGGAGGAGCTCCAAAGTAAGTTTGATAATTTTTGTTCAGTTTATGTGACGAAAGTGCATTTAACTTGGGTTTGAACAACTTTGTGGGAGCTGGGGCCAGTTGCTCGGTATAACTTAGGATATACAGTACTCCAGAGGTTATCGTAGGGGTATAACCTTAGTATATACCCTAGAATAACCCCTGGGGTAGTATATACTCTATAGTATACCGAGCAACAGGTCCCTAGATCATAAAAGACAGCAAGATCCACAGGCTTGACTAGTTCGAACCCCTCCTTCAAATAAAAATAATCTAAATAATTAATCAACTTTTTACAGAATCCCAGCTGGCAAGCCACCACGTTTTCCAAAGAAACCAACCATCCGTCAAGATGAAGATGCAATTTCTGAGGAAATGCTTTTGATAATGGAATGCATATTGGAAGCAAATCCTGGACCAGAAATCCGTTGGTACCGAGGCGACACAGCGATCGAAGAGTCAACACCACGCTACAAAATGGAACGAAAAAAGACTGGACGTGATCAATACACATTGACATTAACAATTCGCGCACCAACTCAAGAAGATGGTGGTCAATACCGCTGTAATGCTGTTAATGCATTTGGTGAATCAAACGCAAACATTGCCCTTAACTTCGCAGGTAAATTTTTAACGGATAATAAGAATCCAAAAAAATGTGTTTTTGAGTAATCCTTTAATGTATGAAAAATATTATTATGTGAATAATTTTTCATGTGATGGGTAAGTGAAAGTAAACAAGCAAACAGAAGAGCCGTGAAATGTTGAAATAATATTTTGGGAGAGTACGCGTTAGACCCAAAAAAAAATCAAACATATTCTGTGGTTGTATATAAATAGAATCCATTCAGTTCATGCTTAACATCAATAACAAACAAATTTCATTTGACTTTTTTTAAAAAAAAAAATAATTTAATTTGCATTCATGTAACTTTTATCCATGTCCACAACAAACAAAAGAACAAAAAATATAACTTTATGTCTGTTATGTCTGTAAACAAATCCAAAATTGCCAATAGCTGTAACAAATTTGATTGTTTTCTCTTTTAGGCGATGCTGACGACCAAAAGAATGCAGCAGGCTTTGCACCAACATTCACAAGCAAGCCTAAAATCACGCCATTGGCTAACGGCACCAAAATCGAAATGTTGTGTCAATGTCGTTCGAAACCACAACCAGAAGTTACATGGTTTAAGGGTATTCATGAGATTTATGTAACACCATCGGCTGAACATGCCGCTAAGAAGATCAAGAAGGATGAAACACTCACCGAAGTGATTGAACGTTATAGCTTCTCTTGCACTGCTGTTGATGCAACAAGTGACGAGAAGAAGGATTTCTATGAGATTCGTTTAGTCATTACAAATCCACGCAAATTCGATAGTGACGTGTTCAAGTGCACTTTAAAGAACGAATTTGGTGATGCATGCGCCAATCTCAATCTCAATATTGACGATGAGGAAGAAGAGATGGCCGAACTTGCTCCAATATTTTTGGAAAAACCAAAAATTGAGGAAGTTAACGAAGTTGTGACAATGCGTTGTCACGTCACGACAAAATGTACGACAGAAAAATTGCAAGTTGTATGGACCAAGGACAGTAATGTCATTATTGAGAAGGAGAACTTGAAATTGAATATTCAAGAAGTGAAACAAGGTGAATTCATCATCACCCTTGTACTCAACAAGCCGGGTATTGACGATGCTGGTTTGTACAAGTGCAACATCCGTAACTCCTACGGTGAACTTAATGCCAATCTCACATTGAATATTGATGTTGTTCCCGTCATCAAGGAACGTCCACGCATCAAGAAAATCATTAAGAAGAAGGAGGTCATCATTGAGTGTCGTGTCGCTGTCACAATTGGCGAGGCAAATTTACCAAAGTGCGAATGGACGCACAATGGAAAGAGAATTTCAAAAACATCAACACGCCATACATCGTCTGTGACAGAAACGACACAAACTGTCATCTCAAGTGGAACAAAGGAATTCATTTCACAACTTTTCATTAAGAATGTCACTAAGGAGGATGTTGGTAAATATCAGATGATTGCCAAGAATGTCAAGGGAGAGGCTTTCTCACAGGAAGTCAATTTGACAAATATCGAACAAGATGAGGAGGAAGAAGAGATGGCACCACCTCAAAAGAAAAAGAAGGAGGAAGAAAAGAAGAAGGAAGAAGAGGAAAAGAAAAAGGAAGAAGAACGCAAGTTGGAAGAGCAAAAGAAGGTAAAGTTTGTCATTAAAAAAAAGAAATAGTTAGGGAGATCTAGATGAATTTTGCTTTAAGCTGCTAGACGTAGCCTGCTTATGATTATATGCAACAGAATATTTATTACTTAATACAACGAAATTCTATAAATGGTCAAGAAAAATCCTATTTTTATGTACCTACTTCCATAAATTCTATTGTGAACCTCAAAATTATAAGTTTTGTAACTTATGCTGCAAATTACATTTTTGGACAGCACATTACCAAACATTGAAAAATAGTTTATATTGGATTTGAAGGCGTTATCACTTAGTTGGTATTATCAATGACATGAGAGTAACCAGGGTCAGGGGTCTGATGGGGTCAGAACCACCCCTTCTTGAAAAATAATTCTAAAAAATAATTTTTCTTTTACAATTTTTTATTTACGTCTTTCCGAAGCTCTAATTTGTCAGTTAATCATTCACATAATTATTGGAGTTAACAACAAGGACAAAAGCTTGAGTAAAAATACGAAAAAAATTGAACCCCCCACCCTCTTGATTTTTGGACGTCTTAACAATACCTTCACAATCATACTGGTGATCATTATCGCGTCATATTCTGGTGATGTGCAGTTCAAGAATGCTAATTCAAAATTTCACAATTTATTGTCTCAGTTTAATGTTTTATAATTGTTGTAAATTGTATCTCTTCATGTTCAGTACTCAACATATGAACTGTTTGTAAATTTCCAATCCCTGACCAATTTCTTACATTGCGTACATTAAATATTCTATTTAAGTCTTTTTGACCCAGAAAACATCTACAATGAAAAATCACAAAAACGCTCAAAATTAATCATTTCAAACTTTTATCAAAACAATTTTTTGTTGTTCTTCAAAAACTCGGTCAAAGTTCACAACACTTTATGAATATTAATTTTTATAAATCCATCTGTTGCTCGTCATTTTCATATCTTACTCTTTATAAACACTACTTTTCATGTACATCCCATATCTGTACATAAACTCCTATTCCATAAAATTAATTTGTCTTCGTTGTACACCAAAAAAAGTCCTAGTCTCTCTCATTAGCCACTTTATGTTTGTGATTAACTCAAAAAAAAAACCACATTGTTGAATGTTTAGGAAGAAGAAAAGAAGAAAAAGGAGGAAGAACACAAAAAGAAATTAGAAGAAAAGAAAAAGAAGGAAGAAGAGATCAAAAAGCTCGAAGAGGAAACCAAAATTGCTGAAGAAAAGAAGGCTGAAGAGGAGCGCAAGAAGAAGGAAGTTGAAAAGAAGGTTGTTGAAGAGAAAAAAGTCGAAGAAGAGAAGAAAAAAGTTGAAGAAAAAAAGAAAATCGAAGAGAAAAAGAAAATCGAAGAGATCAAAATCGTGGAAGAAAAGAAAAAGATCGAGGAACAGAAAAAGGAGGAGGAAAAGAAGGTCATTGAAAAGAAAAAGATCGAGGAACAGAAAAAAGAAGAAGAAAAGAAAGTCATCGAGAAGAAAAAGGTTGAAGAGGAGAAGAAAGTAGTCGAAGAGAAGAAAAAAGTAGAAGAAAAGAAGGAGGAAGAGAAGAAGAAAGCAGCTGTTAAGCAAAAGGTTTGTACATCTCATAGAATCACCATCCATAAATTCATGAAAATTTGTATATAAATATATTGCATTGCTGCCTGTTGGCTTTGCATAGGCTAGCTATTATTTTGAATATATTATTTAAGACTTAGTGTTAGAATAGCTCCATATTAGTTGTTTTTATTTATTGTTACATATTGTATGCAATGCCTGTAGAAACCTGAAGAAACCCCTAAACCCGAAGAACCAAAAACGAAAAAACCCGATGATAAAAAAGAACCTAAAGTAGATTCGAAAATTGAACAAACTAAACCAGAAGAAACTAAAAAAGAACCTAAAGTCGAGGCTAAGCCGGACGACAAAAAAGAACAAAAAGTCGAGGCTAAGCCGGACACTAAAATTGGCGCTAAGCCTGATGATAAAAAAGAAATTAAAACTGAGGCTAAGCCTGAACTTAAAGTGGAGGCTAAGCCTATAGTGGAGGCTAAGCCCGAACCAAAAGTGGAGGCTAAGTCCGAACCTAAAATCGAGGCTAAATCCGACGATAAAAAAGAAATTGCTAAAGTAGAACCCAAATTGGAACCTAAACCCTCAGAAACGAAACCCGCTGACACAAAACAAGAAAACACTGACACACAAAAAACACAAGACACTCGCAATGTTTCTTTTAAAGACGAGCTTAAGCCAACAGACGAACCAAAACCCACGGATGAGCGTAAAGCATCTATTAAAGATGAAGCTGCTAAGCCTTTTGCTCGTAAACAGTCTATAAAGGTGAGGATCTTTAATATGACTCGATTCAACAAGATGAAAAGATTATTTAGGTGTACAATAAGTCAATGTTTATTATTTATTTGATTTCAAAATTTATTACTCATTTGAATTCATTATTATTTTTTTGATATTATTGGCATTAACATTAATTTTTGATGGTCAGAATTTTGATGGGTACAAGGATATTTTTAATTTTGACAAACTTTTTTATGGGGGGCTACCCTACTCTACCCTAAAATGAATGGGTTGGAGATTTTGATAGTGTTTGACCCTACTAGATGTCTGTGATACATTTTTTAGTCTTTTGACTGACATTTTTTAGTTTTAATAGCATTTTATACTCAGGTACCATCTAGGGGTCGCTTTTGGGAAGGTATCCTTCCTATGTCTGAAAAATATAATTTATTCCAACTAATAATTGAAATTGCTATTCAAATTAGCGCAAATAGGATCAACTAAGAACGCAGTTTCATAGTTAGAGCTGGGATTAAGTCCAACACCCCTGCACTACCTCAGAAAATGCTTTTAGCAGACTCCTTTGGATAGAATTCCTTAGAAATTGAACCTGTAGCAGTATTTTTAAACCAGTATTATTATTTAGGGCCCTCAAAATTCTGAACATTCATTTTTAATTAATATTATTGTTGGTTTTTTCAATTTTCCCCAAGTTAAAAATTCATACAAAATTGGATTATTTTCTAAAAAAATTAAAAAAAAATCACGGAAGGACACTTCAAATTTGTTAACTTTTTTTAAGACAAAATTTTTCTCTTTTTCATCGATGTATATAAAAAAAATATTTCTGTATAAATAACACTTTCTAGGAAGGGTTGGAAATGTTGAAACCGTTTAAGAAAACGGTAGTCAAGGTAAAGTGTGTGACATGATCTTGACTTGCTTATGATCTTTGCTTATCTATATCGTATCTATATCTATTATCTACTTTTGTATTTTTAAGCTTTTGATCCATTTGAGACGGCCTTTCGTTTCGAGTGGATCAAAAAAATCTATTTTAGCTATAATATCTATCTATTTCTATCTATCTATCTATGATCTATGTATTTTCTATCTTTCTTTTTCTCTCTTTCTCTCTATGTCTATAAACCTCTATACTATCTGTCACTATCTATCTAATTCATTGTTGTCCTGCTTATCGTACATAAATGTAAAAAATCAAACATAATTCATAAATACAGGATAAAGGAAAGAAGGAGGAGGATCAGGAGGTATTATTATATAAATGCCTTAAATTATTTCTTTGTCATCAAAATTTCATCACATTTTTTTACTCTTAAGTTTTTATTTTATTTTATTTGGAATTTTTATTTTTTTTATCCTTTTGAGTTTTCATATTTGTTGGTGATATGACTGGCCAATGGATGTTGGATTATTTGCTTTTGTGGAATTTTTAGGTTTGAATTTTCAGGCCCATATTTGCTGTATAAAGGCAGAAAATATCCTTAAATTGCCTTAAATTTTTAAAAAATTAAAATTCTTGTTTAAGCTTTCAAAACTTCATTTTTGACCCAAAATACCCCCTTTAAATCCAAATATATTGTCGTCCTAGGATGAATTTCGGACTACCTTTTCATTGTGGTCACGAATTCCTCTCTAGGATACCCATGATAGCCTTTCAGCATTTGGCATCTTAGCAGTACCGAGAAGTCAATTTAAGTATCGCTTCCACAACATTTTCCCGTGCTGCTGCATTCAAAGTTCACTATAATAATGAATTTCAATCTTGAAGGTCCTTAAATTAAGCATTTAACCCAATATATTTGGCCAGTCATACCATTGCTCGCATTCTTAAATATTTTAAGCCAAAAAACAACAACAAATTTTTCTTTCCAAACTTTTTCTTAGAGTGATTTGAGTAGAAAAATGACTGATGAACCTGATAACAAATCAGACATCAAGCCAAATGACAGTCCAAAGTCAAAAGTTTCCAAAAAACCTACCTCCGAAACTCCTGAACAAAAGCCATTGGATCAAAAGCCTAAAAAGGAAAGTTCTGAAGAAGAACCGAAACCAAAAATGAAGAAAAAAGTTCCAAAATCAAAATATGAGGAATTGCCGGAGATTCCTGACTATGAAAGACCTCCGTTGGAAAAATATGAAAAGATGGATTTTGAGCCGACGAAAAAAACTGAATCGAAGGCTCCAGAAGAGCATGTGGATGTTGACAAAAAACCAAAGTCAAAAGTCACAAAACCGAAAGAAAAAGTCGAAGAACTTTCACAAATTGATGACTACGAAAAGCCAGAGTTAGAAAAATATGAAAAATCTCCATTTGAGCCAACTGAAAAGCCAAAAGACGAGAAAAAACAAGCTGCAACTAAAAAAGTTCCAGAAGAAGAAAAACCACCGGAGACTAAGCCATTAAGACAGACGAAAAAGAAGGATGAAGACCAAAAACCACCAGAAGAAGAACCAAAACAGAGAATAAGGTTTCCAAAGAAGGCTAAACAAGAAGAACTTCCACAAATACCAGACGATGAACGACCAGAACTTGAGAAATATGTTGAGTCAGATTTCGATCCAACGGTAAAAGAAAAAGTTAAGAAACAGCCTAAAGGAAAGACTGAAGAATTGCCAGAAGTTCCAGAATATGAGAAGCCAGAGTTGGAAAAATATGAGAGAAACGAGTATGAACCGAAAAAGAAGCCACCAGAAGAGGAACCAAAATCATGGTCAGGTAAAATTAAACCAAAAGAAGATGAAGAGCCATCAGGAATTGCTTTGAAGCCATGGAAGAAAGATGATGATAAAGTTGAACAGCCTCAGCCTAAAGAGCCAGAAAAGAAGCGTAGAGCCAGTGATTTAGTCGATAAACCATCAACAAAAGATGTTGATAAAAAACGAAGAGGAAGTGACTTGCCTGATAAATTATCGGAATCTGAGAAAGGTTTGAAGGAAAATTATGTTCCAGGAAAGGAACCTGAGAAGAAAGTTAAAGAACCAACCTCAAAAGAGCCAGAAAAAGTTCTTAAAGATGAAGATTTGCCGGACATAGCAAACCTCAAACTCAAAGACAAAAAGTCACCATTAAAACCAGAAGAACCAACATCAACCGACCAAGATACAGAAGCAACATTCAAAGGTCCCAAAAAACCAGCTCCAAAACGAACCACCGAGGAAGAATCAGTTGCAGCTGATATTAAATCAAAGCCTCAACCTAAAGCACCAACAACTGTCGAAGAAGCTGCATCGAAAAATATTACAATTAAGGAACCACAAGATATGCCAGTTGAGATTATAATAACAGAAACTGACAATTCAATGGCTGATTCTAAGAAGAAAACTCGTCGATTTGATCCAATGGCTAAAGTGCCTGAAGATGAAGAATTACCATCTCAGGCACCTCCCAAACCCCAAGATCCCATCCCCAAAAAACCTCGTAAATATGATCCTTTCGCCTATGACTTGGATGATGGCATTAAAGGCAATGCAGAACCACAGGTAAACACAAACAAATACATTAAAACACACAAAGTACACACAAAAGTGCCTCAAAATTTAAACGGTGACAATTTTTTGGTCTTCATGACTGTTGGAAGGGTTTTGGTGGGATTTTTCTGGATGTCATTGAGCAGATTTGATTCCAACCACAGCTTGGAAACTTGCTGATGACATGAAAAAACATCAAAACTTCTCTAATTGTCAAAAGGAATATTTCAGGGATTTTGTGACTTAAAGGCTTGCTTTTTCAACATTGTTCGTGGATCAGAACTGAAAATGAAGATTTTTGATTATCTTTTTAATTTTGATTCAAAAATTATTGTGAAAAAGAAATATTTTAAGTTTATGAATCCCAAAAAATTTCTTGTGAAGGCAGAAAATGGATAAAAATGAAATTTCTTTGGTTGTTTGAGACTTTGCTCTAATATTCTACCGAGCAACACATGTTATTTAGGAATTTTGTAGGTATTGAAAGCGCTATTGCGTAGATTTGATTTTAAATCTACAAAATGTCATTTAATTTACAATCATACTGCTGCAAAAATGCATTCGAAATCTATAAAGATTCCGTTCAGTAAATATGTGTTTCTCGAGTCTAGAAGAAAATTAAAATATTTTAGATTTTAATAAACTGTTAAAATTCAAATTTCTAAAATTCGTTAAAATTTAAAATTCTAATTTTGAAAAATTCGTTAAAATTTAAACTTTGAGAATTCAATAAAATTCAAATTTTGAGAGTTCGTTAAGATTTAAATTTTCAGAATTAATTAAAATTCAAATTTTAAGAATTCGTTAAAACTTAATTTTTTAGAATTCAATAAAATTCAAATTTTGAGAAATTGTTAAGATTTAAACTTTAAAAATTCAATAAAATTCAAATTTTAAGAATTTTTTTAAATTCAAATTTAAAAAATTCGTTAAAATTCAAATTTTAAGATTTCTTTTAAATTCAAATTTAAAAATTTGTTAAAATTTGAATTGAAAGTTAGTCTAAAGTAGAAATTGAAACTTAATCAAACAATCAATATGCAGGTGTTTATATGATTGAAATATTTTGTAGAACTTGAAGGCTTTCAAAGCTATAATTCCAATGAAACCTTCTAGAAGTTTCTTCAAAAAAATTTCCATCCATAAACAACTTTAATTTAAAAGAAACATTAGTTAAAACCTATTTGGTATTTGCACATTTTACACACAATACACACAAAATACACAATTACACACAAATTACACAATAAAATGCGATTGCATGTCCAAAAAGCTCTTTATTCCGCTCTACCGCTTTTTTTTACCGCTTTGTAGTCCTGTTTAGCTGCTTTTAGTGTCGTGCTCGTTTTAAATTATTTAGATTCAGATTGTTTTGGATAAGAAGTAGTTGTTGAAAAAAATTCTTTCGTATTGCAATGAACAATTATTCTGTTTTTTTGTGATTTTATTTATTGCTTGTAAATATGCACATATGTCGCACCTACAACACAAGATCAAATATTTAGAGATAGAAAAACTTTACATCTGACTTTTAATTTAATTCTTCAAGACAATCTTACTCTGTACAATATTCCTTCCACAATCTATACACTGTCCTTTGTCTATCATTTATTCTTTATTTTTATCTTTATTGTCTAATTAGTCGTCTATCTCTATTTTAATTTCATTTCTTATAAATTTTATATTTTCTTATTTTCTCCTTTATCTCTTTCGCAAGGGAATGTATTTGAATGGTTTTTATATAATTTTTTGCTATTTATGATTGGATAACCTAATGATGACAATTATGGAATTTTAGTTGAAATTTTGCGGTTTCATTCCTTTTTTTATGAGCCGTTGAACTTTGAGGAATTTAAAATGTTGTTGTCTTTAGGTTTAGGTTTCTGGACATCTGAATATATTTTTGTGTTAAGTTTAATATAAAAACTATTTAAAAAAATAGAATTTTTGAAACATAAAACTATGAATTTTAAAAAGTCTTTTTTGATTTTTCAAAAAATATTTTTAATTTTAAAATTTTTAAGACAACTTAAAAAATTTAAAATTGTTTTTAAAAAAGTATTTTGATTTTAAATTTTTAAAAATTTTAAAAATAATTTTAATTTTTTAAAATTTTAAAAATAATTTTAAGTTTTTTTAAATTTTTAAAAATTATCCTTTATTTTTTAAACTTTTAAAACTTATTTTAAATTTTTAAAAATAATTTGAAATAGCTTGAACATAATTTAAAAAAAATTCAAAATAGTTTTAATTTTTTAAGGTTTTTTCAAACTTTTAGGTTATCTAAATTTTATACTTTTTTTAAATTTTTAACTGTTTAAAAATTTTAAAAAAATATTCAGAAATGCCCAATCCTATGCCACATAAATTAACCATTCAAATCAGTCCCTCCAGCAAAACTTTTGAATCTTTTATTGTAATAAATTCTATAAATGTCTAAATGTTTATATATTCGTTTTATGTTCATTCGATAAAAAATTGGATATCTCGTAATCAAAAAAACAGAAACTTGAAATTAATTTGCAATCATCAAAGCCGGGACAGTTGGAAATTCCAAAATTACGTAAAGTCATTAAAGAACAGCCCGAGCCAGAAAAGAAAAAGGAAACCGAAGACAAAGAAAAGTTAAAGAAAACGGTTAAAAAGCGAAAAGAATCAGATTATGAATTACCAGAGATTCCCGACTATGAACGTCCGGAATTGGAAAAATATGAAAAAACTGAATTTAATCCGTTGGAAAGGGTGAGTTGAGCGGAATTGTATGAGTATGAAAAAAATCAGAAATCGAAAGAAAAAATCATGATGCAGTTCACAAAATAACGGAAGTCCGTCCTTGTTCTCTATCTATTTCTATTTCTATCGCCTCCAACAGACCTGGAACAAAAAATTAAATTAACTTAAAAGAACTGAAAAATTTCAAGGAAATTATTATTTTTTTGATGTTCTTTCCCAATGTTCATTATGATTATGATTATTTTATGTCTCCTATAAATGTTTCATGTTACCTACCTTAAAAAGTGCAAAATTCAATTATTTTATTATATATTTTTTTGTTTTATTATCATTTTCTCCTTCCTGTGTCTCACATAAAATTATGTTACCTGTTCATTCGTCTCTATTTATATTTACTTCCTTTTTTATATATGTATCCCTCATATACACCCATATACACTTCGAAATATATATTTCTTTATATTTATAACATCATTAAAATGTGTGTGTAAAATTCTGCAAAATAGAATTTTTTTATATGTCAAGTTTTTCTTCTACACCTTTACCCCCTGAATGAGTGACCCCACTGTACTCTGCCTGAATGATAGATTGAAAATTTTGCATGGTAGTTACTTTAGGACTCCAAATTAGGAGCTGAGATGGTAGTAAAGAGAGATGAATCAAATTGGCTCTTTATTATTATACCTGAAATTGGGGCTGAAAATTTGTCAACCCAACTTTAAAATTTATTACTCAACTCTAGTTGCTATGGATACCTTATATCATGATCTCGACAAATTCTCGAGATTGGGTAATTTCGGAAAATTTCCATTATGATCCCAATTTTGAGAAGTCGTATTTGCCAGAAGAGTATTTAGATAGGTGTGACTTTCCGAATTTCCCATAAATCCCCAAAAAATACTCAAGCTAAGAAGCATGGCATTCTAAAGAATCCTTTCTAATTCTAAATCTACTCGATAAATACTTTTGGAATTTATCAGGATTTTGGTCATATCATGCTTCTTCACCTGGAGATAATTTTTGGATTTTTGGGATTTTTAGGATTAAACCTGAGTTTCAACGCCATGGATTAAATTTTTTGGGGTTTTGACTCAAAAATTTAATTTTCCTAATCCCAAGTTTCTTAATTCGTTGAAAAATTTTCCTCAAAAATTTGAATTAATTTAAGGTTAGTGACTACCATGAAAATTTTAAGTAAGGCTATATGACCCCCCTCCCCTCACTGATTATTTTTCTTGCACTACCTTTTTGAAAGCACAACATCAAAAAATTATTAATAAAATTCTCAAAAAACTAGAAATAATATATTTTTCTACTAACGGCAACAGACTGACAGAGAAAAGGCAGTCATTCAAGATGCCAAGCAACCAGAACAAGCAACACTTAGTGATGCAGATCCAAACAAGGGCAAATATCAACGTGGACAAAAACCAGATGGTCCAGATGACGAGGAAGCTAGAAAGCTTAAGATGGGCAAGGGAAAAATACCCGACAAGAAGGATGATGGTGAATCTGTCAAGCTTAAACCAATCCCAGATAAACAAGTAATGTTTTTTTGTTGCTTATTTATGATGCAAACGATGATGAAAATTTTGTGTATGCAAAAATTTTAATGATGACATAAAAAAATTTTTCTTATTTTTTCACAGACTGCCGAAAAAATGGAACTGAAGCCTGCTGATGCTAAGGTAATTAATTTTGATTCTCGTCTTAAGAATTTTAATTAATTTGTGAACATATGTGTTATAATTACTCAAAAAAATGCTCGAGAGAGAGGGGAAATATTTCTCTCGAACATCAGAAATTCATCAACACAATTTAACCTTCATGTCGTGGTATGTCAATGGAATGCCATCAAAATGAGTGGGTTAAGGAAAAAATTTGTTATATTTTTGGCATGTTTTATGGGTGAATTGCTAAATTTAGAGGTACTAATTAAGTTTTGATATTAAAAGTTCAAGTGACGTATGAGATTGATCTGTTTTGGTTGAATTAGTAGATTGAGATGTAATGATTCGAAAATTGGTGCTGATTATTTTAGCTGTTATTCAAACTTAATCTTTATACCATCCATACCTTTATGGAATACTTGAGGTATCCCTTAACCTTACTTTTGGGCATATATCTGAGTTAAGTTGCTAATATGAACGGATAAGAAGATTGTATCTGATTTAATGGGAATCGAACCAATGTGCTCGGAACAAGTGATCGTTGACCACTTTTTTCGAAGATTTCTGCCACTCGGTCACCAAGACACTCATCTCACTTCGACTATCTACCATTCACCTTCCAAATATCAACAAATATTGAACAGAATTCTTGATACTTGGCACACCACGACATTCAACAAATTACCAATTAATAATCATTCTAATTCCATACATTGACATTAATCACTCTAACATCTGATTTTACCATTTCGAAAATTAATTTAAATCAATACGAGATTTCTACAGAATTTATCGTCGATAATCAATAAAACGTTCACATTATGGTTGATAAAATTCGTAGAAATTTATTTCAATTAATTTTCTCATCTAACATCCATAATTGAAACTTACATCATCACATATCCATACATCGTATGCTCATTCGTCTAACTAATTACTTCAATCATTCATTTGAAGATTAAATGAACCATAGAAGAAGTTTTTATCGAATGTAGATAGTGAAAATGAGATAATAAGCACAAAATGTGCAGCATTAATTTATTTTCTCATAATCAAAAAAGGGAGTCGTTCACTTATGACGTCTATAATTTAATTACATTCAAAATTTTATACCTGGGGAACTAAAAATGCTAATATTTGACAGACGTCATTTTTGAACAACCCCACGGATGCATAGATGCTTCTTTATGCTTTTACACTTTAATTATGATCGAAAGAGCGCATGATGAAAAATAAAATAATTTGTAGACAATACGCAAATAGACTAGTTTGGTATATATCGAGAAAAATTCATAAAAATATGAAAATTCTGGCAGTAAAATAGACTAAGCTTTTGATATTGTAAAAAGTAATTTCGAACCGAAACCTATCCATGAAATTATTACCTTTTTGCACATATACTTGCATGTCCAATAACGAGACACCTTTGATGCTTTCTCTCCGATCTTTTTTCTGACCTTTTCCTCCTCAATTTTATCCGAGGGTACGGAATGAGTGTATGAAAAGTTTTTGAATTTTTGGAACTTAAAAAAATTTTTAAAAAAATTTTGCATCCTTGTTTTTGATAAATTCCGTTGATTCTAGTTCCAATAAAAATTCAAATTCAAGGCACTCAAATAATACAAAGTTAACGGAAGAGCTGTGACATTTCCGTTCATTCTCAAATTTTTCAAGCTTTTCAAAAATGATTAAATTTAAAAATAATCTCGTAAATAATGTAGAAAGCAACTCCAGTCGAGGAGCCAAAAGATAAGCCAAAGGCAAAGAAAGCAAAGGCAGCAAAATACGAGGAACTGCCTGAAATTCCCGATTATGAACGTCCAGTTTTAGAAAAATATGATAAGAGCGATTTCGACCCCAATAAGAAGGTAATGTTAAATAAATAATGTAATTATGTGCACACATTCTGACTTGTTGCACATACTCAAATATTACAGAAGCATTTAAAATGTAATTTATAATGCCCGTACAGACGTGTTACAAAATCATATATATTTTTTTACAAATTTGTTAATTGCGTACTTGAAATTCGTAGTTATTTGCACTAAAATTTTAATGAACGATATCGAGGTGATGTTCACACATTTCATGTAGAAAATATTCTCATAATTCATAATGGGCGAGCGGAACAAAAATTATTTTAAAAAATTTATGTAATAATTATGAGAGAAAAATCCTTTTGGTAATGCAGAACAACAGAATAAATTTTTTTTTGGTGGCGTAGAAAATTAGAAGTAAAAATTTTTGAGGGTTATGGGATGGAGGCGCATTTTGGTGATGCTAAAGGATGTCTTACGAGGCAATGTAGGCTCTGATGAGTGATTTAGAGACACTGGTGTGTCTTTTGTTGCTCTGATGAGTCTTTTGCTGCTCCATTGCATCTGTAGATGATCTGATGAATTTGTAAAGGCTTTAATGAGTCT
Source organism: Chironomus tentans (assembly GCA_963573255.1). NCBI lineage: Eukaryota > Metazoa > Arthropoda > Insecta > Diptera > Chironomidae > Chironomus > Chironomus tentans. Next base: position 15,208,878 of record OY754303.1, read on the forward strand.
TTAACTTATCTATTGAGTCTGTAGAGGCTCTGATGAGTGTTTAGAGGCACTGATGAGCTCAATGGAGTCTGTATAGTGTGTAAAGTATCTATCGAGACTTTAGAGGCTTTAATGAGTCTGTGACTCATTTGATAAGTCTGAAAAGGCTCTTATGAATGTATAGAGGCTCTGTTGAGCTCTATGGAGTCTGTAGAGTGTGTAAACAATTCGAAAAAACTTTAGAGGCTCTAATGAGTCAATTGAGGCTCAGATGAGACCTTTGAGGCTCTGTGGATTCAGTAAGGACTTTAATCAGATCAAATATCCTCAAATTTGCATCACTATTAGCACACCCCACTCAAATTAAATCAAGAACATTTTTTTACTTCCTACTTTCTGCACTTGCTTGGATAATAAATTAGATTTTCAACCAGCCATGCAAAGTGAACCCTCGTCACACACGTTCCGCTAGAAAAACGCTAAAAAATATTACAAACTCATAATCACTTTGGCGACATTTCAATATTTCATATAAATTTTCATTTATTTCGTTCGGTCACAATTATGCATAGTTATGAAAAGAATATTAAATAAATTTATCTCTCACTCCCCGAATGCTCATAACTTGCGCTTTTTGGCTTTCGCCTAAAAGGAATGAAAAAAAAATTGTAAAAAGAATTTTACAGTCGTATCTCATTAGTCTCATTTCGACTTAATAATTTAATTATAAACTCAACCGTTGATCGTGTAGCATCGTTAAGAGTGAGAGGATTTATTATAAAGTGCAGCATAATTAATTAAAGAAATTACGGGAATAAATAATAATTTATTAGTTAATTTATGGAAATTATATTACACAATTCATAAAAAAATATTAATGTGATAACAATAAATTAAAAATAAAATAATTTTTGTGTACGTCTGACTTTAAAGTGCTTCTAATAATTAAATTCTAATTTTGTGAAATTTCTCTTCCAACAATAAAAAGCCAAAGCCAAAGGTACCAGAAATCAAAGCACCAGCCGAAGGCGGAACTCAATTGGAAACACCTAAAATCGAAGTTATACGTGAGCCATCTCCTGATCGTAAAAACTCATTAGCTCCAGGTGTTTAATGTTTATTCACTAATAAAAAAAATATTTTTGAAATTTTATTTTGGATGATGGAAAATAGTTTTGATAATAATTAAAATTGAGGAATTTGAAAATTGGAAAAAAATTAAGTGAAATTGAGATGAAAAAAATTGCAAACTAGATGAATCTGATTTAAACTAAGAACTAGTACCCGAGTGACACAAAGCCAATAATGGATAACACACAGACTATATCAGATCGTTTTTAATTTCCGTGTGGTTTCCAAATGAAGCCTTATGTTGCTCAGATTGATAGAATCTTAATAAATAGCTAAGAATTTCATATTGAAAAGCCAAAATCTAGCTATAGTAGCGTGCATCAGGGAAGCACATTGCACATTGCAAGGACACGAGTACGTCATAAGACCAGATCAACCCGTGCAACAGAACCATAGTTCAATTTGCTTAAGAAAATATATATTGTGAAGTTTTGAGTAGTTTTTAGAATTTTACTGCATTAAAAAATGTTCAAAAGTGCTAAAATTTGAGGAAACAGTGAAGCTCATAGTCCAAGGTGTCAAGCTTCTGAGTTGGCAATCTAAGTTCAACACCAGGGAAGTTTAGACAGATTCTGGTACTTTTTCACTATACTTACCATCCAATTTCACATATAAAATGGAGTTTGTTGCATTTTATGACATATAAAATATGTAGAATTTTATACTGAAGCTGCTATCGACAGAAAAAAGTTCAAATTTGAAAAGCTTCACCTTAATGTGCTCGGTATTGCCAATGTCAGTTAAAAATATCAAAATTGGATTGATATGTCACTAAAGTTATTTAAAAAGCAACTTTTTTCAATATGAAGTCAAATAAATCCATAAAAATTCAAAACAGATTCTACAAAGTTGCAAATCACTTAAAAAGTCCATCAGAAACTCATTTTCCATCATCAAAAAGCAAAACTGAATCGATTGACAAATTAAGCAGAACACAAAACTTCCCACAAAATAAAAATTAAATTTATCAAAACAAAAAAGTTGATCAAGTCTCAAGCAGAGCATTTAATTATTCAACATTTCCACTTCCTGTCAATCGTTCAGTTTCATTTAATCTAATTAATGCATAAATTAGTACTTTTTGTGCCTCCTTCTGATTGAAAAGTTTCAATCATGATAGAAGCAGAAGCACACACAGCAGATTCATATTTAATTATGCAGTAAGCTATATGTATCCGCAGGAGGAAAAAAATTAGAGAGAAAAATTATGAAAATTTCCCATGATTGATGATTATATTATTGACCTTCATGGGATTGCCATAGATCAATACACGATATTAATGTTTAATGTTCATTCTGAGACAGATGAAAATTAATTAATATCAAAATGCTAGGTAGAAAAAATATTAATAATAATTATGTGATTAACATGTCCCAAGTTCACTTTCATGTGACTAAAGTCTTATTTGATTTAAATTGAATTTTAAGTCTTTAAAATGCTGTGTCAATTATTCAATGTTTCGTTTGTAAGCATTTACTGAAGCTCAAGGGAAAATTGAAGATTGAAACTTAATTTAAGCTAATCATTTCCGTCATTCTCGACAAAATAAATCTTCTCAAAAGAATTTTAAATTAACCGGAAAATCATTTTGCAAACATCAAAAACAGCCCCAAAGTAATTCTCATGTGAACAATTTTCAAAAAGTTCCAAAATCAAATCATATGTTCCATTCACTCTATCAACAAATTACATATCTCAATGAACTTTTCGAATGAGGAAAAGATTTTTTGTCCTTGAGCTTTGTTCACAGTGAATGGAGAAGAGATGTGTGACAAGTTATTGAGTGTTTTTGGACGAGATTTGATTTTGGGGTGCATTTTTTGAGAAATTTAGAGTCTTTTTCAAAATTAGAAGCTAGGTTTTTTGGAGAACGACTAACTTATCTAGTGAAAATTTTTGATTGAAAGGGGTTCAGTGGTCATTGGATTCAACATTTGAAGACGATGTTTCAACCAAGCAATCCTCGCGAGCAATCCTCCCCGAGTCCTCGGTTCGAGGCCCTAAAATTCAATTTGCTATTTTTTGCAAAAAAATTCAAGAAATGAATTTGCCAGTGTTTTTATGAGTTCTATAAAAAAGTTTCATCCATTCCTAGTTACTTTCATGATATTTTATTAAATATTTTGGTTAAAATCATGCCATGACCTGAATTTTCAACCCATGACTCGACAACAATGTTTCATAAAAGTGTACCCCCCCTGATTAAGCCTCTGGCTAGTCAGGGCAGTCCTCTGAGAAAACAAGCAAATTATCAGCTTACCGTTTCATGATCTATTAGTCTTAATATCACAGCTGCATGATGCAGACATTCAGATGACCCATAATACATTCTGACAATCTTTATTAATTCACCACGACAAAATGAAATATGCATTAAAAATTCACAGTGATTATTTTCATTTTCTTCCATTTAATTGACGTAATACGTTTAAAATAAGCTTCCGTATTCAAGTCCCTCGAGTTTCGTAATGAACTTGTTAGAGCGCTGATAAGAATCTTGAATAGACTCGTGCCAAAGATTACAATCAGTGCAATTATTCGTGTTCCCTCAGTGATTCCTAAAGAGATTCTTATGACTTAAATATTCTCGTAATTTAATAATCCAAAAAAAAATATTAAGAGTCTCTTCAGGCACAAACCATAGTCAATTTATTTTCATGACAGAAATTTAATAAGATTTTTTTCTGTATCCTGCCTTTAGGTTCCGGTCCATCAAGTCGTCGCGGTTCATTGTTTGATGATTCTCGACGTCCAAGTTTATTGATCAATGACGAGGTTAGTATACTGCCTAAATATAGATGCCATAAATTATTAAGTAGACTGTTTTACAGCATAGAATATTTTTTTAAGGGTAATATTATTTTTTTCTAGCATAAGAGTATAAAAATAATAACATTTGGATGAGGATTGTGATTTTTTTGAGGTTTGAGGGAGGTTTGGGGTGCATTGTGGATGTGGATTGATATTTTTGGAAAGACTTGCTGGAATATTTAGAATGCTTGTACAAATTTCTTTGACTTTTTGACAATATCCACATCCAGGGTCCAAATTTTGGGTATTTTGGACCCAGCTTCATTTTTTTGTACATTTTAGACCACAATATCAAAGAGTGACCAAATCTCCTCTTGAGCGACCCCCTCAAACTTCACAAAATTAAATCCTCATTGTCATCCTCAGTAGTATAAAAATTATGTTTGACATTCCTGAGTAGAAAAAAGTTTTAGATCTTAGTTACAAAAGAGACAGATTGAATTGAATTGCATATCTTTTAGCGTTTGTCTATCTTTCTGTATACAAAATAATAATTAACCTAATTTATGCTATAGCCAAGATTTTCCACTGGTTGATTAGTATAAATGAGATTGTATATATTAATGTATTTTTATGACAATTTTTTTCCCAAACGACTGAAAGGGGCTGAGTATTAAGGTATATGGGTTCAGACTTTTTTCATACTACGGCGTTGTTCAGCTTTTATTTTTTTCTTACAGTCGTCGAAACGATCTCAGATTGAATCACAATTTAATTACACAAGAGAATATAAAAAACGACATCAAATGTTCCTTTACCCTCTCATTTTATCCCTTTTTTATATCTCCTTACATCTACCTTGATCGTAAGAGCCATAAAATTTGATAATAGAAACAAAATTGGAACAAATTTAATTTCTGTGATACCTTAATTGAATAAGGACATTTTTTAAATCTAGTTGGGATTATTCATAAGTTGTGTACATTCGGCATATTATTTTCTAGATGCGAAGATTTATGAATAATCCAATAATGCTACACAATACATACAACATACACAATAAGACATCTATACAAATACTAACCATAAATATCAATTAAATGATCCAAATAAATCCTGTACATCCATTATGATTTATAGAATAGAAGATAAAGTATTGTTGATTGTTCTATACCCCAAACAGAAACTGCGTCCTGGTGAATTACCCGATGATAAGAAGGTAAAACATCCTGGTTCTTAAATGTCACTAATGTCCGCTATTACTGTAGATTTAGTTCCTTAACCCTGTTCTACTAACTGAAACTTGTATTGCTAACTGTCACCTTAAAATGAACCTAATTAATGGATATTGGGAGTTATTTGCGGATTTTGAAGGTTTTTGAATTTAAATTTAAGGATTTTATTGAAATTTAAATTTTAAATATTTATTTTTAATTTAAATATTGTTTATTTTTTACAATTTTTAAAAATATCAAAATAATTTTTTTTTAATTTTTAAAAATTGTAAAAGTTAGAATTTTTATTTTAATATTTAATTTTTAATATTTTTAAAAATTGTAAAAATTAGAATTTTTATTTTAATATTTAATTTTTAATATTTTTAAAAATTGTAAAAATTAGAATTTTTACTTTATTGCATCTGACATTTAAATTTTTTAAACTTTGGTAAGAAATGAAATTTTGTAAAAATATTTGCAAATAGTATCCTTCAAATTGAATGAAAATATTTGGAATTTTTGATAAAAATTTAAAGAAATCCAAAATTATGATATTTTTTAGTCTAGTTTTAAAAAATCAAAACTCTTCGGTAAGAATTTTAAATTTGTTTTGCAAAAATAAACAAAAATAAAATATTTCAAATTTTATTTTAAAAAATTAGAAAAAATTCTGAATTTTAGTTGAATGTCATAAAAAGTTTTAGGATTTTTTAAAGAAATTATTCTTATAATATGAATCATCAAAAAATTCCAAAAAATCAAAAATAGTTAAAAATATTTAAAAAAAACCAGCAAATAACCTCAAATTCCATCAAAACACATTCACATTTCTACACAATTTTGTTTATTGATGTTCTTACACACAACTACACCCATTTATACAATAAATATGTAATGAATCAATGCTTATAACGTAGATTTCCTGTTGTAACTTTAAGCTCAATCCAGTTGGACTGAAGGTCCTCTAGGGATCATCTTTCAGAAGCTGGTTCCTCGGGTATGCATTTCGGTATACTCCAGATATTGCCTTTAATATGGCAAGGATTTACTTTAGGGTATACTCGAGAAATCAACCACAAGGGTACCCAATTATAACTGGACCCATCTTTGCACTTTTAAGTGAACAAGTTTCACTAAAAGCACCAAAATTTCTAAATTCAATTGATTTTTAATCAACAGCATCCCCAACCCCAAAAACGATTGAGCTTAAAGTTCATTTAATAACCACAAATTTTCATCATCATCAATTTAGCCCATCCTATCCTTTAATCTCTCTTATTATCTATCTCTGTCTTCTAATTCACATTTCTTCTTTCCTTTCCACACTCGATTTTTTCTAGAGCTTAAAGCTCCTTCACGCACACGTTGTTGCTGTTTTTTCACTCATTTCTTATCGTTTCGAATTCAAACACAAATCTCATGAACGAGTTTCAATCGACGAATTTTTTTTGTTATTTTTCACATTTCTCTTTTTTGATATGATTTAATATTATTTTTTACATACACCGTCTGAATGAATTATGTTGAGCACATGGCATTTAATTTTTTAAGATAAAAAACTTTTTTTCTCTTGATGATGACGAATTTCGCACTTCTTTCTCAAAACTTTTGCGCTAAAATTGACTCTGTTTAATATCTAACTAGTTTCTTTGTGATGAATTATTATTGATCAACTATGCAGGTATGATACTTTTTGGGAACAATCTTCGGAAAATTTTTGGCAGATTTTTTAGATTGCTTGATGGGAAGTTCTTTAAAATATTTTGAATTTGATGATCATGGATTTTTAAATAAAATTATTGAATTTATTTTAAAGTTTTTTGGTCAAAAACGACAATTATTAAGAGATGGAACTACGCAAAATATTTTCAAAGGGGTTTCAAAAACCACTCCATGGTCCACCCAGTCTAAATTTAAGCAGAAAATATAACTATTACATAAAAATTTTTAAGCTGACAGTTATGCAAACTTATTTTAAGGTGTGTCATAAATAGACAGACCCCACCATCAGCTTAGTTTTTCAGACTGTCTTCTTTTTTGTGTTTATCTTCTGACTTTAGGCTGATTTTTAAATCCTTAAATTTCCAAAATTATATAAGAAATTAAAAATGTCCAAAATTGGTCGAAATTAAGAACTATCTTCTATATTTCCTAATGTACCTCCAGCCTAGCCATAAGATACTCAATGGATACCAAACTACGATGAAAAAATACATAATCTACCTTAAGATCCACGTCATACCTTACATAATTTCAACAAAAATTTTGAGGAACTTCCTTGACTGAAAGAAAATTAGAGCAGAATTAATTATAGAAACAGCATCAATAGAGACTAGTTAGACTAAATGCTATCAAGTAATAATATGTGTCTATAATCCGTGTCTCGCAATTTATTTTCTCACAATATGGTCATTTTAATGGGAATTATAATTGGTAATTTTTCATTCTTTTTAAAGCAAAAATATATTAATTGGCATTAATGAATTACAACTTTTTTTTATTCATTATTATTTATTTACTTATTTTTTCTAATTTCAATATTTTTTATATAGCAGATGTATTGTGTATTTGTGATTTGATAAATATTCATTTTTTTCTGCGACGACGTTTGATCATGAAAAAGAATTAATTTACATATTTTTTTCATGTTTAGATCAAAGTGAAAAATATTTCGGTACTCCTTTGATCGTCGTTGTCGCTTGTCTTCCTGCTCTTTTTCGGGATCAATGAGTATGAATAAATTCATCAAGTCACAAATACATTCGAATTGAGCAATTATGAATTTTTTTTATTTTATTTTATTTTAAATTTTTATTTTTCTTTTATTTTTTTCTTCCAAAATTATTCGCGACAAAAATTTACAAAAAAAACACACAAAACATCCACAAAAATCATAAAAAAAATTCCAAAACTTCCCCAAAAAAATTAAAATTGCAGTTGAAATTGAGACCCGGTGAAGTTTTTGATCCAAAGGTACGGCACGTCCTCGTCTATTATTGATTGATAGACAGTCACATGCTAAACATTTCTTTTCTTGAATTTTATTTTGTTGCTGCTGAAAAGCAAAAATTGAATTTTTGTGGAAGAACTAAATTGACTTTATGGCTCTATACTTCCACAATTTTGCCATACAAAATTAATTTTTGAGTTTTTTTTCTTCACACACAACAAATTAATTTGATTTTTGATTTTTGTTGATATAAAAATTTGCATTTTTTGTGTCCGTCAATTTTTTTTTGTCATGACCTAAAAGTGATTGAAGCTTTTTGAATATTTTTTTTGTGGCGTCACTTTTGAATTGTTATACCAAATGGCTTTTTATCTTATGCAAACAAATTATGATTGAGACTTATTGGAAAAAAAGTTTACATAATGTATTGAGGAAGGGTCGATGTAATTTGATATTGGATTTTTTTTGTATATCAAGTTATGTGGCCTTGAATTAAGTGTTTAATGACATTGAAAATTTACATAGGATTTTGATTGTTGAAAGGATTTACTGAGTGTGTTTTGGAACCTGCCCTGGAACAGTGGCGTAGCCAAAATATAATTTTTTTAGGATTGTCCAGAAGTTTTTAAAAATATCTTTACTCTTCATTTTGTGAAAAGATTTCGAGTCCATGGGCCAGTTTCAAGAGCTACCCAGGGTGGTAGGGTATACCCTAGGTAGCATAACCTATCCCACCTCTACTCTCCACCTAGATAGGGTATGTGGGTTACCTTAGGGGTACTCTACCTACCTGGGTAGGGTATTAAGGCTAAGTCAAGTGAATATAGTTCCTTTTAGATGGAATCTTTTGCATATTTTACAAAAATCCCTTTGCTACACCACTGAACATTATCTATAGTCTCAAATTATGTCTCCAATAATTTTTCCATGTATATAAAAAATCGATCAAAACTCAATTGAGTCAACAACCTTTTCATCTCAGCAAGAAAAACTTCTAATACACCCAATCAGTATATCCTCATCAACAATATCGAATGATATATGTAAACAATTTGATATTTGACACTTGCCTCAATATTTCATAAGTCAACATCAACTTATAATACGAAACTTTTTGTCTCCTTTTTTTCTCTTTCTCATATACAATTTTCATTATTTTATCAGTTGATGAATCACAATAGAAAAATTGTGCAACTGATGAAATATTTTTTGAAGATTTTTTTTTAAAAACACACATTTCTCAACTATAAACATACATTTATATTCATACACACACAAATTATTGAACACATTTTTTTCTTGTCTTTTTTAAACAAATGGTGAACAAAAAACAGATGCGAAAAATATTTTTTGTCTCCAATTTGTTTCTTGACTATTGACTATAGAATAGAATATATTGCTCTATGATGCTATGGTTTTTGAGAAGGTTTTGTCAGATTCTTTTATGGGATATTGTGTACCAAAAATGTTACACTCATAAATGTATTTTTTAAAACTACTTTAAAAAATATTTTTAAAACTAAAAAAATAATTTTTTATAAATTTAAAAAATATTTTTTTAGGAATTTAAAAAATAGTTTCTTAGAAATTTAAAAAATAATTTTTTAGAAATTTAAAAAATAATTTTTTAGAAACTTAAAAAATAATTTTTTAGAAATTTTAAAATAATTTTTTAGAAATTTTAAAATAATTTTTTAAAAAATTTAAAAGTTTTTAAATATAAAGTTTTTTAGAAATTTTAAAATAATTTTTTAAAAACTTAAAAAATAGTTTTTTAGAAATTTAAAAAATTATTTTTAGAAATTTAATAATTTTTTATATATCTTGAAAAATTGTCGTAAGTTTTCACATTGCTTGGTAGATGAGTAGTAAGAGCATTGGGTTACTGAGTAAGAGGTCAAAGGTTCGGTTCTCAGTCCGAGTTATAATGGGTAATTTAATGAGAATTTAAAAAAAATTATTCAAAATCTGACAGAATCTTCACTTCAAAAACAAAATCTTTTCTATCAAAAAACACCAAAATAAAACCATCTTAAAAAATGTTGAAAATTCAAAGAATTTTTTTCATTCTAGCTATGAAGAATCACGCAAAATGAAAGCAATCTGCTGGTTAACGTTTATGTTATTTTTGAATTTTGCTGAAAAACACAAAAATGATTTTTTTTACACATGCAGAATAACTGACTTTTTTTAATGCTAATTTAGCGATCAGAATATATATTTTTTTGACACAATACCCATAATAATGATTTTTGTACGATTTTGTTATTATTTTTATAGAAAAAGGTTCGGCCAGGTGAATTGGATGTAACTAAGCAGGTTTTTTATCGTTCTGATGAAAATCAAATAATTTTTTTTTTGATATTTTTGATTTTTGGCAAATGCAAGCGGATAGAATAGAATAGAATAGATGGCAAATGTAGATATTTTTTTGTTAATACCGCCGAATTCACAACAACAAAACCAGCATTTTTTTGCTGTTATTTTTTTGTAAAAATTATTATTATTATTTTTTTGGAATGTGAAAAATTTTGTAGAATAGAAAATTTTTGCATAAATAATTTTTTTGACACAAAATCATCGCAATTTTCACATAAATCAACGAACAAAATCGTAGTTCCGTCGTTGTTGGTTTCATGAGAAAACAAAATATTGGGCATTAAATGGATGTGTACATAAAAATGCGTCATGACGGGAATTAAAAAGCATAAATTATATAGAAATTTGTAGATCTAATTATTGTGTTGCTAGTGATTCATAGTAGTTTGATTTATAGATCGTAGTTGGAATGGTAGTTGAAAAGTATTGTAAATAGCATTTGAACCTTAAAGATGGGTGTCATTTCCTGATTTTGAGGGTGTGACTAGAAAATTTTGTTCAAAATTTTACATGAAGTAATCAATTTGAACTTAACACAATCAACACTACTTTTCTTGGCATTTACATGCTGACCTAATGGACGCTGTGAACATGCCATGAAAAATATGTGAAGGTTGAGTTAGAAATTTTCTGGTTTTTCACTCTCATTTAATGAGCAATTAAGGAAATACTCATCTCAGTAGCTGTATGTAGATGTAAAATAACAATTTTTCATATAAATTTAAATATATTTTAGTCAAGAAAATTAAGCATCAATAAAACTTTAAAAAAATTCTTAAGGCAGTGATTTGAAGTCAAAAATGTATGGAAATCCTTCATTTTTGACTTTAATTTGATTTAAATGTAATTTTTGAAAATTTTGTTGAAAATAATTTTAAAAAACTTCTACAAAATTTTTGAAATACATTTGCCTGATTACTTAAACAAAAATCTCTAAACAAAATAAACTAAATCTCTTAAAAATACAAAAACTCAAACTTTAAAGCAAAAACTTAAAACAAAACTTTTTTAAACGATAAAAAAACTCAAAATGAACGGATATATTTTTTTAAAATTAGAATAGAAATTTTTACCGTAGAATAGAAAACTGCAGTGGACCGAAACACGAGTGATTGACAAAATTTTATATTAAGATTTTAATATTTTTGAATTTATAATTATTTTTAAAAATATTAAATTATTTCTACATACTTTAAGTTATTTTAAAAAATTACTTATTTTTTATCATTTTAAAAAATTTAACTTAATTTATAATTTTAACAAATTTAATTTTTTTCAAAATTTCAAAAAATTTGAAATTGAAAATGAAAATTATTTTTTTTAAAAAAAACGAGTTTTTTAAAAATTTAAATTATTTATACAATTTATTTTACAATTTTATTAATTTGAAATATTTTCAAAAATTTAAATTTTATTTTAATTTTTAAATGTCAATAATTTTTTTCAAATCATTTTTAATTTATTAATTTTTAAAAAAGTAAATTTTGTTGATCACTCAAAAGCTACCGTCGATTATTTTCGGCATTATCAACACATTATTTTATATTTATTTTTTACATTATTTTATTATATTTTACACTCACATATACATCGAAATATTTTTTAAAACTTAAAATGGCATGTTTTTGAATTTAATTTGAACTTTTGCTTCAAAATTTTATTTTCGCAATTTTTTTGCAACCGAATTTAAGCTTTATGAATTTTTGCTTAGTTGATAATTTTTTGATGGATTTTTTTTATTTTTTCGGAGCGTTTTTTGATCATCATTGTATATACAGAAAATCTCGATGGTCTTAATATTGTTCCAAAAATTATCAAAAAACATAAAAATTTTTAAAACAAATTTCGAAAATAAAAAAGGACGTAAAACATTTTCGAAATAAAAATTTTCAAACCTAACGAAAAAAAATATTTTCTTAAATTTCCGCTAATTTTGTGTATCATAAAAAAATTATAGAAACGAAGACCATCGATTGATATGCGTCGTCCAAGTGTATCTGATCTTGAAGGTTTGATTGACAAGCCATCAACTCCACTTCGTCCAGTTGGTGATGGAGGTCCGCCGTCTATTGTTGATATTCAAGAAAGCTACTCGGCTGTTGAAGGTTCGAATTTTGTCTTTAAAAAAATATTTGGCTTTGACGATTCTAATGCGAAAAGTTTTTGATGTGCGACTAACTTTGACCCTAGTGGTGGTTTTAGAAGAATCTTTAGGAAGACTTTGATGACCCAGAGTCAAATTAAGCCAGAAATGAATGATTTTCTGATAAAATCCTAGACAAAACACTCAATAATATCCGGAAATACTTAAATTCTTAAAGCCTTATCCTAGTTATTCTAGCATGTCCTCTCACATATACTCTGGCAAATCTAAAGATTCAACAAAAATTCCTAGGGCAATCCTGCTTTCAACTATTCTTGGCCATTTTCAAAAACAAAATTATTCTAATTAACATAATTCAGATCAAACTGGTTACATCACAATCCAAGTTGAAGGCAATCCACCACCAACCTTCAAATTCTACAAAGGTGTTGTGGAAATTATTGAAGGTGGTCGTTATAAATTCATCACTGATGGCGCAGCCAATACAGTTACATTGTGCATTCGTAAAATTAAACCAAATGATGAAGGAACATATCGTATTGTTGTATCTAACATTCATGGCGAAGATTCTGCTGAAAGTCCATTATATGTGTCTGATTCTAGCGGTATGGACTTCCGTGCGATGTTGAAGAAGCGCAAGTATGCAAAATGGGGCCAAGACAATAATGATCCCAACTGGGGTGACTTGAAGGAAGTCACCAAGCCCGAGCCACCAGCACTTAAGAAAGTCGAAAGGGTGAGTTTCTTGTTTGTGACTAAAATTTATCAAACATTTCTCATTTATTTCTGTTTTTCAACGGATGAGGACTTAACTGCGATGATATTTACCAAATTTCACTGTTTATCAAAATAATGAACTTTTAAAATTTGAAAAATTTCTTAACAAACTTTTTAAATTCAAAAAATTCCGTAACGAACTTTTGAAATTTAAATAAAATTCTAAACGAAATCTAGAATTTAAATAAAAAATTAACGTACTTTCAAAATTTAAAATTCTTCCTAACGAACTGTAAAGATTCAAAAAAGTTTTAACGACTTTTTAAAATTTAAATATTCAAAATTATTCCGTTAAAAATCGAATTCACTAAAATCTCGTGATGTGTACAAACAAAATAAAATTTAGGATCCAGCATCTCGACGAGCGTCACTAGCCGAAATAATTCCAGATTGGCCCGTGCTTCATCCAGTCCGTAAACAGGTTTGACTTTCAAGTAAATAATCCTCTTTGTCTTTCTATCTGTGTCTCAACAAAACAAAAACAGTAAAAAACCAAATTTTGCACAAACAATCTCTAATTAAATGCACAAAAAATATTATTTCGAATACAATTTGTTTCGTTTCTTTCTTAACAGCTTAACCGTCTATCTTTTATCTTCTTTCTTATGTTATTTATTTATTTTATTTTATTCTTTTCGGAATGTGAATTTTTCTTCGATAAAAATTGGTAAAACAACTGACATATTTACTTCTTCTTACATCAAAATTCTATTTACATTTGCATACTCAATTATTGGCAAAGTTGCTCTTCTCTATACAAAAGTTGATTCCTTAATGTGTGAGGGGTTTAGAGGGGAATTTTGGAGGATCGAGCTGAAATATTTTTTAAAAATTTTTTTGTGTTTATTAAGAAGATCAGGAGCTGGATTCACATCTTTGGGTAACTCTAGGGTACTGTCCTGGATCACCGTTTAGTCATACCATAGGATTACCAAAAAAAGGTCACCTTAAAGGTAAACTCTAGGGTGCTTCTTAAAGGTATGCTTAATATGCACCATGCCAAGATGCACCTATAGTTAAATTCTATGAGATGTATAGAGAATCAGTTTCTACAGTCCATAGTGATCATTTTCAACTTACTAGTCGGTAAAATCATAATAAAATTAAAACAAAATTTCAGCTCGACTTTCAAAACCTCACCCTTAAACTCACATCACACATAAACTCCTACAAAAACTCTGTCTATTTCTTTTGGGTCGAATATATATTTTAATTTAATTTGAGTGTCAATATCTGTTCCTTTTTCTGTTTGCATGAAATATACAAAGTAAAATATTCCATATTTTCCATTCTCTTTTTTGTCTCTATTTAAATACACACAAAAAAACTCTTTTTGTTCAATTTTGAATTGAAAATTCTACAGAAAATATTGACTTTTGAATACTTTTTTTTCGCTCAGATTTAATTTTGCGACTGACTGGATTTTATTTGATTTTTTTTCTCTGTTGAGTTGAAAGAATTTTTTCGATTTTATTTTGAAGTTTGCTGGAATAAAAAAAATTCGGAGTTTCGAGGATTGTTTTTCGTCGAGTCCGTAGATTTTGAATTTATTTTTATATTTTTTCAGGAATTTTTTCAGAACGCGTTTTTCGCAGTGAATTTTCTACGATTTTTAGCTCAATTTTGCGCTCATTTTTTATATTTCTATTTTCAACCTTTTCTCTTCGCATCACTGGATCAGGATTAGAATATTTTTGAGTTAATGCTCTCCAGTGATGCATAGACATTTTACATCCCAAACTTTATTCTAATTTTCCCCTAAATTTTTTCTCCCTTCCAAAAAAATCTCTATCAAATACAGAAACCAGACACATTTTCACGTCCATTGATCGATCAATTTGCCAAGGAAGGCAAGGATAAGAAGGTCGTCTTTGAGGCACAATTCACAAAACCCAACTGCAAGCCACGTTGGTACTTCCGTAAGGATGAAATCTTCCCATCATCAAAATACAAGATGATAAATGAAGGAGAGGTCTACAAGCTGGTCATTGCAGCACCAAGAGTTGAAGACTCTGGTAAATACGTCATCGAGATCAACACGATCCAATGTCCAGCAACATTGAGCGTTGAGGAACCAGATCCAACATACAGCTTCATTAAGATGCTTGACAAGAAATGCAAAGGTTATTATGGACATGACTTTGATCTTGAGTGTGCTGTCAACAGCGGTAAGGCTCAAGTCTATTGGACCAAGAATGGTGAACGTATTAATCCAGACTTAATTGGAGATGGCAAGAAGTATCAAGTCATCAAGGAGTTGTCAGGTTTCTGCAAACTCACAGTCAACAACTGTCAAAAAGGCGATGATTCAACATATGCCTGTAACTTAGAGAAACAGCCCGACAAAACTGAGACTGTCATTACACTTTCTGAGTTCCAATACAAATTCACAAAGATTCTTAAGTCAGCACGTCTTGTTGAGAAAGATACATTGACACTTGCTTGCGAGTTGAATGACTCTCGTGGTGATGTCAAATGGTTCCGAGGAGAAGAAGAAATTCAAGGTGATAAGCGCATTGAAATTGTCAAAGACGGACGTAAACGTAAGATTGTCATCAAAGATGCTAAAGTTAGTGATGCTGGAAACTACTCTTGTGTCTCAAATGCTGATAAGACACTTGCTGACATCACTGTCAATTATCAAAATAAATTCTTGAAGAAACTCAAGGACACAGACCTAATTGAACGTGATCGTGCAGTCTTGGAAGTTGAATTGCAAGATCAAACAGCACCAGCTGATTGGTACTTGAATGGACAAGAGCTTAAGGATGGAGATGATTTCGAGATCAAGAATCTCGGCGGCGGTAAACATCAACTCATCTTTAAGCAGGTCAAGATGACCGAAGCTGGTGAACTTGAATGTAAATCTGGTGATTTAAGCTCAAAATGTAACATTAATGTCCTCAAAGGAGAGACAGGACCAATTGTTGATGCACCAGAAAATGTTGAGTCACCAATTGACAAAGGAGGTCCGTTTGAGTTTGCAATTCCATATCGTATTGACGGTACCCGTAAGTCACCAGTTCAAGCTAAAATCATTGGACCTGATGGCAAGCCATTAGGCAAGAGTGATGCTGAAATTATCATTAAGGATGACAAAGTCATCGTCAAGATTAAGAAACCAACACGTGCAATGTCTGGTCCATACAAGGTCACAATCGAAAATGCACAAGGATCAGTTGACAGTCCAATTAAGCTCAACATGATGACACCACCAACAGCACCACAAAAATTGGAATTGAAGGATCTTTTCGAATCAAGCTTCGTCCTTAAATGGGCACCTCCTCTTGATGACGGTGGTGCACCACTTATTGGCTATAAAATTGAAGTTGATAATCAGTCAGAGAAGTCATCATGGTATGCCTACATACCAAAAGAAGGTGATGCTGTTAGCGTTGATGATAAGGCAATTCGTAAGGTCGTTAGTGAACTTGAACGTTACATTAAAGCCTCAATCAATCGCTACAAGGTTGAAGGATTCAAGAAGAATCAAGTTTTGAGAGTTCGTGTCCGTGCTGCAAACAAAGTTGGTGAATCAGATCCAGCCAATATTGCTGATCGTGTTACCATGAAGAATCCATGGGGCGTACCAAATCCACCACGTGAACCAGAAATTTTCGATTGGACAGCAACAACATTGTCAGTACAATGGAAGGCACCAGATTCTGATGGTGGTTCACCAATTACTGGTTACGTTATTGAGTACAAAGAAAAAATGGCATCATCATGGAAAACATTCTATCAACCAGAACCAAAGAAACTTAATACCATTATTTCAGATCTACGTACCGGTGCTTCATATGTTGTTCGTATTAAAGCACGTAATATTGAAGGTGACTCAGAGCCATGTGCACAAACACCACCTAAAATTGCCAAGGAACGTTATGTTCGTCCATTCTTCGTTGATGTTGCGACCATGCAGAATGTTACAATTCGTAAAGGACAAATGTGTAGATGGGATGTCGCTTATGGCGGTGAGCCAGAACCAACATCAAAATGGACATTCAGCAAGGGTAGATTGGGTGTTGCACCAGAAGTTGAACTCAAAGCAGACAGTGATCATGTCACTGTTGAGATGTACGACAGAAATTCAGTCGTGACAGTCAAGAAGGCACAACGTTTGGACTCTGGCAGATATTACATCCGTGTTACTAACGAAGTTGGATCAGCTGAACATTTTGCTGATTTGCTTGTTCTTGACAAGCCAAGTCCACCAGATGGTGAACCAGAAGCTACGAAAATTAGATCTGATTGTGCAACAATTGCTTTCCGTCCACCAAAGGACGACGGCGGCTGTCCAATTTTGGGATATATTGTTGAGAAAATGGACACTGAAACTGGTCGATGGGTTGGTGCTGGTGAATGTGGACCAAACAGCAATGAAATTGAAATTAAGGGTCTCGTCAAGGGTAAACGCTATAAGATTCGCGTTAAGGCATACAACAAGGAAGGTGAATCAGATCCAGCTGAGATGTCACAATCATTTGTTGCTCAAAATCCATACGGTAAGTTGACTTGACACTCTGATTAACTGAATGTTTTTTATACACAAAATGTACACAATTTACACGATTTTTTTTAAATATGAACTTCCAATGTACACAAAATTCTTTTTTTTCCTGGTTTTGCACCCTGATTTGATCCATTTTTTCTATCTCTATCTCTCTCTCTCTCTTTTTTTATCTATCATCACAAACCACGTTTTGTTGCATATTATTTAAATAAACTTTTATAGATGAACCTAATGCACCCGGAAAACCCGATATCATTGACTATGACAATCAATCTGTTACATTAAAATGGGAACCGCCAAAGAATGATGGTGGACGTCCCATTACTCATTATGTCATTGAAATGTTGAATAAATATCAACCTGATTGGTGTGAATTGATGCCAACTGAGACAAATGCATGTGAATTCAAGGTTCCTGGATTAAAGGAACGCATGGCATACCAGTTCCGTGTTCGTGCCATAAATAAGGCTGGTAAATCAGCACCATCACCACCAACAGACAGCCATGTTGTTCGTCACAAGAATCGTAAGTATTACGCCATTAAATTCTCAGAAAATCAAATAGGATCTATAAGCAAGTGAAGGGTAAAGAAATAAGTAACGAACTTGATGATAAGCTACGACGTGAAAATGATTGAAGAAACAAAAGGAAAAGTTTTTCTGTTTTACACTTCATACACAAACATACACAACCTTCTTATTTGTACTATTTTATTATCATTACTGTATATGTGTCTATTGTAGATAATAAGTTTCTTTCCTTCAAGTTTAATTATCTTTGTTTCCATCATCAATTGTTCAATGTTATTATTGAGTATTTAGATTTTTTTTGTGTCACGTTTTTTTCCTTTCTCTGTTTTTGACTATCTTAAGCACACAACTTTTTTCCTTTTTAGTACACATGTATGAGTTTAAAATTATTTTTTATTAGCAAATAGGATGCTTTGAGATTTGAAGAATTTCATATCCAAAGACAGTCCTTGCTAGACTTTTTCTATGTTCATTTGTCACTAATATTTTGTTTCTATGTTCTCACACATTATCATTCCTCACATATAATAACAGTTAAGCCACGCATTGAACGTGATCAAATGAAGAATATCACAATTAAGGCTGGACGTACATTACAATGGTCAGTTGATGTTGAAGGTGAACCAACACCTGAGAATACATGGTCATGGCGTGATGGACTTGCATTGCAAGACTCTGGACGCATTAAGATTGACAACAGCACACCAAATCATACAATCTTTACTATTACGGATGCTCAGCGTGAAGATCGTGGAAAATACATTTTGACGTGAGTATTTAAGGCTATAGTGGTGTATACCTAAATATTAATCTACTTTCTAATTCCAGCGCTGTCAATTGCAACGGTAAGGATACATGGAGTGCAGAGTTTGTTGTCTTGGGTGCACCAAAAGCAGCTCAAAGTTGTGAATGCACAGAAGCTCTTAACGGAACTGCCAAATTGAAGATCAAGAAACCAAAAGATGATGGTGGTGTTCCAATTACTGGATATACCATCGAAAAATTAGATCCAGAAACCGGCAAATGGGTTCGTGCTGCCTTTGTTCCAGCTAACAAGACTGGACATGGCGATGAATTCGAGGCTACAATTCCAAACTTGAAGAACGGAATGCCATACAAATTCAGAGTAAAAGCTGAGAATGATGAAGGCGAGAGCGATTTTACTTACACTGATGTGAGTTTTTATAACTTGATCTTTAAAGTTTTATTTTCTAACCTTAAAAATATTCTTTTATTTAGGGTGAAATTACACCGGTTGGCGCTCCCTCAGCTGGCGGTAAACCAGAAATTGTCGATTTTGATGAGAATTCAGTAGATCTTGAGTTCGAGCCACCAGAAGAAGACGGTGGTGCACCAATTGATGAATATGTTATTGAACAACGTGATCCAAAGACGGGTCAATGGGTTCCAGTCAAGACTGTCCCATCCGACAAGGAAGACGAGGCTAAGGCCAAGAAAGAAAAGAGAAAGAAGAAGAAGGTTAAGGCTAAAGTTGATGGACTTAAGGAAGGTGACAATGTTCAATTCCGTGTCCGTGCTAAGAACAAGGGTGGACTTGGTGAACCATCAGATGCATCTGACATGCACAAAGTTCGTCCAAAGAAGATGAAGCCAAGAATTGACAGAAATGCCATGAAACCAATTACACTCAAGGCAGGAAAGACTCATTATTATGAAGTTCCAGTCCGTGGTATTCCTCCACCTGAATATATCTGGTCAGTTGGCGATTATGTTATTGAAACAAACGAATTGTTCTCAATTGACAGTAAAACACCAAATGTCGCTAAATTGAATGTTCTTGATGCTCAACGTAAACGCAGTGGAATGATGAAATTGAAAGCCACAAATGAGCATGGTTCGGATGAATATGAAGTTGAATACACAGTTCTTGGTGCACCATCTAGACCAAATGTTAAGAAGAAGGTTGATTTGGTTCCAGCTGATACCAAATTGAAGAAGGGAAAAGGTAAAGGCAAAGACGATGACAAGGAGAATGAATATCCAAGTCTTCGTGGAATTCCAGGCCGCGGTGGTGATGATGACGACGGTGATGATGGATCTGGAAGAGGAAAGGGCAAGAAGAAGAAGCCACGCTCTGATTTGCCAATTGGAACTGGAAATACATCACCATTAGCTGCTAAGGTCAGCTGGGATGCTCCAGAAGATGACGGTGGTGTTCCATTGCAAAAATACATCATTGAAGCACGTCCAGAAAAGGGCGGTAAATGGGAGAAAGTTGCTGAAGCAGATCCAGATGACACAGCTGCTCTCATTAAGAACTTGAAACCAGATGAGAAGTACAAGTTCCGTGTTCGTGCAGTCAATAAGAATGATGAAATTGGCGACCCAGCTGAAACTGATGTCTGCTTAGTTCCACCAAATGTTAAGCCACCAGAAGAACCAGGTCAACCAGAAATTGTTGACTTTGATGAAAAGTCCGTTAAGCTCAAGTTCAAGCCACCACGCAACGATGGGGGTGCTCCAGTCACTCACTATATCGTTGAAGCTAAGGATAAGAGTATGCCATCACAAGGATGGAAAGAAATTGCTGTTACAGACAGTCCAAAACCAGAAGCAACTGTTGATGGATTACGTGAAGGACAAACTCTTCAATTCCGTGTCCGAGCAGTAAATGACGCAGGTCCTGGTGATGCTGGTGAGCCTTCAGAAGCTCATTTGGTTCGTCCAAAGAATGCAGCACCACAAATTTTGCGTGAACATTTCAAGAAGGATGCAAAGATCGAATTACACTCACAATTCCGTCTTGATGTTCAATACAAGGGTGAACCGGAACCAGAAGTTGAGTTCTACTTGAAGCCACGTAAGAAGAAGGGTAAACCAGAGCCAAAATGTGAAACTGAATTTGGCAACAAGTTTGAAATTGGTACATGGCACAAGGATGAAACACCAGATGATTCCCTTACACATTCTGGTTATCTTACCATTGATCGTATGGAAAGAGGATATAGTGGTGAAATTACAGTCATTGTTAAGAACGTCAATGGTCAAGATGCTGAAGCAATTTCTATCAAACTTATTGGACCACCAAAGAGTCCAAGAGGTCCATTGGAAGCCTTTGATATTACAAAGGATAGCTGTGTTTTGAAATTCAAGCCACCAGAAGATGACGGTGATTGTCAACCAACTGCATATCAACTTGAAAAGATGGATACAAAGACTGGATTATGGGTTCCATGTGGAAAGATTGATGCCCCAATTGATGGCGATGATGAAACTGAAATCAAGGTTCCAGTTAAAGGACTTGAAGAAGGACAACGTTATCAATTCCGTGTTAAGGCCCTTAATGATGAAGGTGCTAGTGAGCCATTGACAACAGATGGTTCAATCTTAGCTAAAGATCCATTCGGTCCACCATCACCACCTGGATTCCCATCAGTTGTCGATTTCGACGGTCCAATGGTCGAGTTAGAATTCTCACCACCTCATAGAGATGGCGGAGCACCAATTCAATCATACATGATTGAAAAACGTCTTAAGGGTGATGACCATTGGGACAAGGCTGGTGAATGTGCAAATCAAGGCATGGGACCACAAAAGGCTAAGGTTAAGGGCTTGATTGTTGGAGGACAATATCAATTCCGTGTCAAGGCCGTTAACAAAGGAGGTGTTAGTGATCCTAGTGAGGAAAGTAACTGGCATTTAGCAAGAAATAAGAACGGTAAGTGTGGATTTTTAAGATTATGGATATTAATATAGAATTTTTAAGAAGTTTTCAGCATAACTTCAGGGAAGTCATTTTGAATATTCTTCATAGTTCTTTGTTAATGTTGATTGTTGTATAAATGTATTAGATTGATCTCTTTTCATAATACTTAGTAGTCGTACTAGTAGATCATCAGAATATAATCATCATATTCTGGTGCCTTAACTGTCATTCCCCTTGTAATATTGTTTCTGTTATTATATTTTCTCATATTATTTCCTACTCATTCCTATTATACAAGATATTTTACAGACTGAAAAGTTTCTTCAATCGGGGATTTTAATTATTTTTAGCTACGAAATGTCATTTTTCAGAAGCAATCTACAAATTATTTCATAATTTTCCATACCATAACCTAACTAATCATCTATTCTTTCCAAAATTTAGTTCCACCAAAGATTGATCGCGAGAACTTGGGTGATATGACAGTCCGTGCTGGCTTATCACTTGCCTTTGACCTCAAGGTCATTGGTGAACCACAACCAGTCATCACATGGTACTTTAATGACAAGCCAATTGAGGAAGTTGATACATCATCATTGGCTGACAATGCTAAGGTCAAGATTGAAGATCCAACACGCTTTATGGCACCATCTGCATTGATTGGAACAGGCGCAACAATTCTTGAAAATCCAAGTACATTTGTTGGTAAATTCTGCTTGTTGAGAGCATGTCCATTCTGGCAAGGAAAATGGAAGGTAAAGGCTGAGAACATTAACGGTGTTGATGAACATACATTCAATGTTGATGTGGCTGCACCACCAAATCCACCACGTGGACCATTAGAAATTTCTGATGTCTGCAAGAATGGATGCAAACTTGCATGGAAAGAACCAAATCCAGAAAATGGTGGCGTTCCAGAAGGATATCGTGTTGAGAAGATGGATTTGGCTTTAGGAGGTGCATGGATTCCATGTGGAGAATCAACTAAACCAGAATGTGAAGTTCAAGGTTTGGCTGAAGGACATGTCTACAAATTCCGTGTTGTTGCTGTCAACAAGAATGGTGAATCTGAACCATTAGAAGCTGAAGATTTGGTAACAGCCAAGGATGCATTCGGTGTTCCAAGTAAACCAGGCGTTCCACAATGCACTGCATGGGATGCTGATTTTGCTGAATTTGAATGGGCAGCACCACAAAGTGATGGAGGAGCACCAATCGAATCATATGAAGTTGAGTGTCGTCGTGATGGTATTCACTGGGAGAAATTACCATTAGTATTCGCTAAGAATGGTAGAAAAGTCAGAGTTCCAGGTATTCAGGGTGAAGAAGTTGAAGTTAGAGTTTGTGCCATCAACAAAGCTGGCAAATCATTGCCATCAAATGCTTCAGATCGTATTAAATTGCGTCCATCAAAGGTCGCTCCATCAATCAAGCTTGGAAATGTCCCACCAAATCTCATTGCTCCAACAAAACCAGGCGAGGAAGGAGAAGAAAAGCCATTGATTCAAATCAGTCATCCAAAAGACAAACCAATTCGATTCTCATTGTTGGTCAATGGTGAACCAGAACCAACTGTTGAAATCTTCGATGGAGATCAAAAATTGAATCCAAAAGAAGACGGAATTGAGTATGAATATGCTGATGGTGAATTGGTCCTTAAGCTTGACAAACCAAAACGCAAGAAGCCACGTCGTCTGCGTATTGTTGCTAAAAACAAGTTTGGAACCAAGGAAGAGAAGGTCAATATTGACTTCTTGGGTCCACCAGATAAGCCAGAAGGTCCATTAACGTCAACATTAGATCAAAATGTTGGTGAACCTCATGTTGTTCTTCACTGGAAACCACCCCAAGACGATGGCGGCTCACCAATCGATAACTATGTCGTTGAGAAGCAAGATACAACAACAGGTCGATGGGTACAAGCTGGTTTCGTCGATGCACCAAAACCAGGTGCTGACGGCAAGACACCAGACACTCCATTAGAATTCCTTGTTCCTGGATTAGTTGAAGGAAATCAATACAACTTCCGTGTCAAGGCTCACAATGCTGAAGGTGATTCTGAACCATTAGAAACAGAACAAGCAATTACAGCACGCTCACCTTGGGGTGTTCCAGATGCTCCAGAAAATGTCAAGGTTGTTGATTGGGGACGTAACTTTATTACACTCGAATTTAATCCACCTAAATCAGATGGAGGTTGTCCAATTGAGAAATACTTGATTGAAAAGAAGGAAGTTCATACCTCAAAATACATCCGTGGTACTGAATTAATTCTTGGAAAACTTAAGCCTGATGAGGAAGCACCAACTGTATTTAAGGTCAAAGTACCTGACTTAACAGAAGGCTGTCGCTATCAATTCCAAATTAAGGCTGTTAATAAGGCTGGAGCTGGTCCACCAAGTCACGCAACACCACCAGTTGAATGCAAAGATCGTTTTGCACCAGCTCGTATTGAAGATCGTCACGGATCAAGAACAATTGTTCTTCATGTCGGTCAACCAATGAAGGTTGATGTTAAGTTCAGTGGTGAACCATGTCCAGATCGTTACTGGCTTTACAACAAGGAACGTTTAGATCTTCCAGGAACACGCGGTGGTATACAAAAGACACCAGACTCACTCTTTGCAACACCAGAAGCTAAACAAGAATTCACAAAGACTGTTTTATGTGAGATGGAAGATTATCGTGTCCGTATCAATGTTGCATCAGTTACACGTCAACATATGGGCTTGTGGCAATTCAAGGTTGCAAATCAATACGGTTCAGATGAATTGGATGTTAATGTAACAATTGTTGGACCACCTGGCCCAGTTCAAGACTTAGGAATGAAAGACTTAACAGCTGACACTGCCACAATCAAATGGATGCCACCCCTTGACGACGGCGGGGTTCCAATTGATTACTATTGGGTCGAGAAGAAACGTCTTGATGAATGTAAGATTTCACTTTGTATTTTTCAAACTTTTTAATGTTTAACTGTCAAATTTCTTGAAACATGTTAACTTAGATGCATTTCTTAAGTACTCCAAAAAAATTGTTGGAAAATTAAATTTTTTCTCAACTTCAGTTCCATGCAGTTTCAGATTGAAAAACTGAATGGAAGTAATTAGCAATGTGAATTCCTTCAAGTTTTCAATCCAAAATTTAAACTTGGCTGGAAAAATTTCATAAAAATTAAAAAAAATTAAATTTTCACTTGGAGTCATCTCAGTAAACATGGTTTGAAAAAATTTGACATTTCAATTTTGTGTTGTTGTTCAATATATTTTTTTAAATAATTTATAGCAACAAGATACATTACATTGGGTCGCTCAAAGGATACACACTTTGTTGCCCAAGAACTTGAAGAAGATGTTGCATATGAATTCCGTGTTCGTGCTTGTAATGCTGAGGGAGAAGGTGAACCAGTCACAATTTCACATCGTCACAATCCAGAAATTCAAAAGACTCCAGGCAAACCAGGAACACCTGATGCTTATGACTGGGATAAGGAATGGGCTGAATTACGTTGGGCACCGCCAGTCAATGATGGCGGACGTCCAGTTACTGGATATCTTATTGAGAAGCGTAAGAAGGATGGATTCTCTAAATGGATTAAGGCTGGTGAGACACCACAGAATGAATATCGTGCAACTAACTTGGATGAGGGTGAAGAATATGAATTCCGTGTTAGTGCTATTAATGCTGTTGGTGTTGGTGAGCCTAGCGATCCATCAAAGGGCGTTGTTGCTCGTACACGTAAACGTAAGTTAATTTTTTTATTATACACTTTAGCGGTAATTTTTCAAATATTTTTTGACTGTTACTTTTCAAATATTTTTTTACCGTTATTTTTCAAATATTTTTTGACCATTATTTTTCAAATACTTTTTTCACTTTCTATGTTGGAAAAATGCACTTTAGTTAGTCACGTTTGACTACGTTCGTATATTTTAGTGCATTTTCCAAAAGAGAAAGGGAAATAAATATATTTTCAACTTTTTAATACCTACTTTTATATAATTACAGTTCCACCAAAGATTGACAGACGCACACTTAATGACCTTAAGGTTAAGGAAGGTGAAGTCTTCTATGTTGATGTTAAATGTGTTGGTGAACCAGAGCCAACAATGTCATGGGAATTCAATGATCGTTCTCTCATGTCAACAACTCACATGTCAATCCGCAATGAACCATACAAGTCATACTTGAAGAATACTGAAGCTACTCGTCGTGATGCTGGTCGCTATAAGGTCATTGCTACAAACAAATATGGTTACGATGAGGCTGAAATTGAAATACAAGTCTTGTCTAAACCATCAGCACCAGAAGGTCCATTGGAAATCAGTGACATTCATTCTGAAGGATGCAAGCTTAAGTGGCGTAAGCCAAAGGATGACGGTGGCTTGCCAATTGATCACTACCTCGTCGAGAAATTCGACCCAGAAACTGGAATTTGGTTGCCATGTGGAACAACTGATGCACCTGAAATGGAAGTTGATAGCTTGACACCAGAACATGAATATAAATTCCGTGTTAAGGCTGTCAATGCTGAGGGTGAATCTGAGCCATTAGAATCACTTGCACCAATCTTTGCACGTGATCCATACTCACTTCCAACAGCACCAAGTGCGCCAAAACCAATTGATTGGTCAATTAATCATGTTGAATTAGAATGGGATGCTCCAGCACTTGACGGAGGCACTCCAATCATCAACTACATCATCGAAAAGAAGGATAAATACTCACCAATTTGGGAGAAATGCGGTGAAAGTGGTGGTCCAAAGAACAAAGCCAACATTACAGGTCTCATTGAAGGCGTTGAATATCAATTCAGAGTTTGTGCTGTCAACAAGAAGGGTTCAGGTGACTTTGGTCCAGCATCTCGTCCACATATTGCACGTCCACATCACGTTGCACCAAAGATTGATCGTCGTACATTCAAGGATGTTTCATTACCAGTCGGTACATTATTGAAATTCGATGTAACAGTCATTGGAGAACCAACACCAAAGATTGAATGGCGTTTCAACAAGGCACGTTTAGAATCTGGCGGTAACTGTGAGACAATGTCAACTGATTACGGTACCAAACTCTTCCGTAGACCAGTTACACGTGTTGATGCTGGTAGCTACGAAATTATTGCTACTAATCAATATGGAAAGGATGTTGCTATTGTTGAAGTCAATGTTGTTGATGTTCCAGATCCTCCAGGTGGTCCATTAGAAATCTCTGACATTACAAGCAGTGGATGTAAATTGAAATGGAAGCGTCCACTTGACGATGGTGGCTCACCAATTGAATATTATCAAGTTCAGAAACAAGACGTCAATACAGGCGTTTGGATTCCATGTGCTAAGTCAACTGAACCACATGCTGATGTTTCTGGCTTAATGGAAGGCGGTGAATACAAATTCCGTGTCATTGCTGTCAATTCTGAGGGTGAAAGTAAGCCACTCGTAGCTGAAGAATCAATTATTGCCAAGAATGAGTTTGATATTCCATCAGCACCTGAAAATGTTCGTGCATTACGTATTGATGCTCACGAAATCACAATTCAATGGTCACCACCAAGATTGGACGGCGGTGCTCCAATTGAACGTTATGAAATTCAAAAGAAGGATAGATTTGGCAACTGGGATCGTGTCGGTGAAACTGAAGTTACTGGATTACCACCATCAGATCCAACATTCAAATGTACTGGACTTATTTTGGGAGAACTTTATGAATTCCGTGTTCGTGCTCAAAACAAGGCTGGATGGAGTGAATGGTCATTACCATCACGCAAATTTGAGACCGCAAATGCTGAAGCTCCACCATTTATTAGCGTCGTTAAGGCACCAACTAATGGAACATTCGCAGCTGAAAGACCAACTGACGAGAAGGTTACATCAAATGCTCTTGGAGGTGCTGTCATTAGAAATACACATGACAATTCATCAAATGTCATCAATGTTGGTGTATGGCGTATTCGTGCTGGTGAAAGTGCTGCATTTGAATTCGCAGTCAAGGGTACAGAACCAATTGTATTGAAATGGTTGAAGGGAGGTAAAGCTGGTGTCAGTCAAAGTGAACAAATCAAGGCTGTTGCCACTGAAACAACTGCTAAATTACTTCTTCGTACAGTCACAAGAGCTGAAAGCGGCGGCTATGCATTGACAGCTCAAAATGACTTTGGTTGTGATGCAGCTGTTGTTCATCTTTACGTTATGGATGTTCCAGCAGCACCCGGTGGTCCATTAAAGGCTAAGGCTTTAGGCGAACGTGAAGCTGCAATCAGCTTCAGACCATCACCAATGGAATCTGATCCACAATATGCTGTTCCAATTGACTCATATGTCATTGAGAAATGTGATGAAGGTGTTGGACGTTGGGTACAATGTGCTGAAGTTCGATGTGCACCAATTCCAGGCGAAGATGTTAAAGTTGATGGATTATTGCCAGGACATAAGTACAAATTCCGTGTCCGTGCTGTTAACAAGTATGGCAAGTCTGATCCATTGACATCAGCAACACCAATTGAAGCTAAATCACCATATAATCCACCAGAACGTTGTGGAGCACCAGAAGTTGCAGACTTTGACTCAGATTTTGTTGATCTCACTTGGGAACGTCCAGCACCAGGAATTCCAGGCAAGGACGGTGAGAAGGAACTCGGCGAGCCACCAATTCTTGGATATTTGGTCGAATACAAAGATCAAGCTGGTGGAGATTGGGTTACTGGCGCTGAAGTCGAAGGAGATGTCAACAAGGTTAAACTTGAAAATCTTCCAGAAGGTGCTAACCTCATGTTCCGTGTTACAGCAAGAAATATTGCTGGTTATGGTCCAGAATCATTGCCATCAAAGGTTCATCGTATGCGTGCCAAGAATGCACCACCACGTATTGATCGTTCACAATTACACAACATTCGTGTCAAGGCTGGAGTAAATATTGACTTCACAGTTCCATTCAGCGGTGAACCAACACCAAGAATTGAATGGTGTCGTAATGATGTTCCATTGTTTGATACAAGTCGTTTGAAGATTACAACTGAATTCCCAACAACAAGATTCCGTTTGTTCGACTCTGCTCGCGCAGATACTGGAACTTATACCATCGTTGCTAAGAACGACAACGGAACTGACACAGCAACACTTCGTGTCGAAATCATTGATGTTCCATCAGCACCAGAAGGTCCATTGAGAGCTGAAGAAATCTGTCGTAATGGATGTACACTTCGTTGGAAACCACCAAAGGATGACGGCGGTGCACCTGTCGAGTCATATACTGTTGAGAAAATGGATATGGATAATATGCGTTGGGTACCAATTGGAGAAACAGTTCAACTTAACTTCCGTGTTCCATCATTGATTGAAGGACGTCAATACCAATTCAGAGTTAAGGCTACAAACAAGATTGGATCATCACCATACTTATCCACATCTCAACCAATCACTGCTGAAGATGAATTCAAACGTCCAAGTCCACCAGGAGTTCCACAAATCACAGACTCTGATGCCACATGGGTCGATCTCGAATGGACTGCACCAAAGAAGGATGGCGGTTCACCAATTGAATATTACAAGGTCGAGAAACGTGGACCAAATGGTAAATGGGTTGAAGCTGGACGCTTTGATGCACCTGATACTAAGGGACGTGTCAAGGGACTTACAGAAGGCGAGAAATACGAATTCCGTGTTATTGCTGTCAACAAGGGAGGTGAATCTGAACCATCAGAAGCATCTCATCAACATTTGATGAAATCTAAATATGCAGCACCACACTTGGATAGAAATGCATTGCCAGACTTGGTTGTTCGTGAAGGTAAATCTGCTAAATGGGCAATCAATGTTAGCGGTTCACCACAACCAAAGGTTGAATGGCGTCGTGGAAATACCCTCATTGAAGAAGGTGCTCCTCATACTCACCTTAGCTACTTCAGTGGTGAAGCTACCTTCGAAGTTCCATTCACAAAACGTACAGACAGTGATACATACTCATTGACTGTTAGCAATGAAGTTGGCAAGAATACAATTACTGGTAAATTGAAGGTTATTTCAGTTCCTGATGCACCAGAACCACCATTTGACATCACAAATATTACACGTGATGCATGCTCACTCAGCTGGTTCCCACCAAAAGATGATGGCGGTTGTCCAATTCAATATTATAAGGTCGAGAAAATGGATGTCTCGAGAGGAACATGGAATGATGCTGGTATTCGTCCAACATTGACATTTGCTCACGTTACAAACTTATCATATCGTCGTAAATACTTGTTCCGTATTATTGCTGTTAATGAAGTTGGTGATTCAGATCCATTATGCACTAAACTTGCAATGGTTGCTCGCGATCCTTATGCTGAACCATCACCACCTGGAAAACCAATGGTTGTTGACTGGGATCTCGGTAAAGTCGTTCTTCACTTCCAACCATCTGATAAGGAAGGCGGCTCACCAATTGATCATTATATTATTGAAGCTTTGGAAGCTCCACTCGGTGTCAATGTTCCAGCTGATGACGAGTCACCTATGTGGCATCGTGTTGCTGAAGTTCCACGTCGTAACGGAACTGTAATGAATGAAAGATTAGGACAAGTATATGAGGGAACAGTCACAGATCTCAATCCACAACGTGTCTATTCCTTCCGTGTTATTGCTGTCAATTCATCAGGAGAATCAGACCCAAGTCAAAAGACTGACTTTATCCAACCAAAACTTCGTCTTCTTGCTCCACGCATTCTCACTGCCACATCACACTCATACACATTCAAGAATGGAGTCATTTTCCATTTGGATATTGACTTTGAAGGTGAACCAGAACCAACTGTTGAATGGAAGCGTGTTACACGCGACAAGTGTACATTAGCATCATTGGATTCAACTGACTGCTTCGAAACTGCAGCTGTTATTGAATCAAATGAACGTCGTACAGTTACAGCTGTTGGATGGCATACAAACTTGCACATTGTCAACTTGAAGCCTGGCGATGATGGTGGATATTATGAAGTTAAGGTATCAAACTCATGTGGAACTGACTTACGTCGCTTCCAATTGGTCGTTTTGGAACCACCAGAAGCACCACAACCACCATTCAAATTCGAGAAGGTAACATCAGGATCTGTTACTGTTTCATGGAATCCACCAGATTATGATGGCGGTTCACCAATCACTGCCTACGTTATTGAGAAACAAGACATTACTCATGGTGGTGGCTGGGTACCAGCAGTACCATACATTAGCCCAACAAATCTTCATTCAGTTGTTACCAAGTTGCAAGATCAAACAGTTTATCAATTCCGTGTCTTTGCTGAGAACTTGCAAGGACGTTCACCACCACTTGTTAGTGAGAAGAAGAAGGTCTCAAATGCTGTACAAGTTCCAGGAAGACCACAACCACCAGTTGCATCAGACATTAATGCTGATTCAATTCTTGTTACATGGACACCACCAATTTCTGACGGAGGTGCAAGAATTGAAGGATATGTTCTTGAAAGACGTGATCGTTTGTATGGACGCTTTATTAAGTGCCATAGTGACATGCTCAGAGATCTCAGATACAAGGATAATAATGTTACT
Organism: Chironomus tentans; assembly: GCA_963573255.1. Classification (NCBI taxonomy): domain Eukaryota; kingdom Metazoa; phylum Arthropoda; class Insecta; order Diptera; family Chironomidae; genus Chironomus; species Chironomus tentans. The sequence continues at coordinate 15,240,416 of OY754303.1, forward strand.
GAAGGTCATGCTTACGAATATCGTGTATCAGCTGTTAATTCTGCTGGAGAAGGTGAATTCTCAGATGCATCTCAACCATTCTATGCTAAGAACCAGAAGGAAGGTGCTCACATCATTCACGATACAACAACTCGCAAACATGTCAAGATTCGTCAAGGTGAACCACTTCGTTTACATGTCAAATATGGAGGAACTCCAGCACCAAAGGTTGAATGGAGTAAGGGAGGTGCTGAAATCCCACAAGCCAGCAAGACTGGATTTAAATTCGATGGTGAAAACACTGATATGTGGGTTACAAAGACAACTCGTCGTGACAGCGGTGAATATAAGATTCAAGTATCGAACGAATATGGAACTGATTCATATGTCTTCGATGTCACTGTCCTTGCTCCACCAACATGGGAAGCATATACACGCGAGGAACCAAGAGAACGTTCACTTGCACGTGACGGTGAAGAGAGACCAGTCAAGATCACTGAACCATCAGTTGTTGGATCAATTACATACAGCGATCAAACACGTGATGGACTTACATTACAATGGCCTGAACCACGTGATGATGGAGGCAGTCCAGTTACTCATTACGAGGTTGAATATAAGGAAGTTAAAGCTCAATTCTGGCAACTTCTTAATGGCTACTGTCCATCTAACAAGTACAATGTAAAGAACTTGAAGGAAGGATCTAAATACGAATTCCGTGTTCGTGCTGTTAATGCCGTCGGAGCTTCAATTGATGAATTGACAGGCAAACCAATTGTCATTAAGAGTCCATACGAAGTTCCAGCTACACCAATTGACCCACCAAAGGTTGAAATTACATCTGGAGATGCTGCAATTGTTACATGGCCAGCAGCTCGCGATACAGGCGGAAGAGCATTGCTTGGATATCATATTGAACGTCGTGCACGTGGTGCACCATGGGAGAAGCTTACAACTTACCCAACACCAAGTACAACATTACTTGTTACTGACTTACAGCCAGGTCTCAAGTATGAATTCCGTTATCGTATTGTATCAGATGCTGGAGAAAGTGAGCCATCACCTCCATCCGTTGGCGTCGAACTTGGTGTTGCATCACGTCCACCAGGCGAGCCTTATCCACCAAATATTGATCGTATTACAAAGGATGGAGTCAAATTATCATGGACAGCACCACTTACAACTACAGCCAAGTCACGTATTGCACCAGTTGAAGGCTGGCGCGTAGAAATGAGAAAACGTGATGGAGAGACTGAAAGTGAATGGTCAGTTGCTCCAGGATGTGAATTTGTTGAAAATCCAAATGCTGAAGTTAAGGGACTTGAAGAAGGCGGTGAATATCAATTCCGTATCAAGGCTGTTAATTCATTCGGAGAATCTAATCCATCACGCGGTTCACAATGGTGTAAGATCATTGAACAACAAAATCGTCCAATCTTTGGAGCTGAAAAACCACGCGATATTGTCGTTCGTGCTGGAGAGAGCTTCTCAATTGCTATTCCATACACTGCTAATCCAATTCCAATTGCATCATGGAACTTTAATGGTGACTTCTTGATCTCATCTGATGAAAAGAATCCAGAACAAAAGTCAACTGATGGAAACATTTTGAGCAACTTGACAATTGATAATGCAATGTTGGTTGTCAGCAATGCACAACGTAATCATGCTGGAAATTATCGCTGTCAATTGAAGAATCCATCTGGATTTGATACATTGGATATTAAGGTCACAGTTCTTGATCGTCCATCACCACCAGAAAATCTTCACGTACCACAATTCGAGGGAGATTCACTGCTCCTTGCTTGGTCAGAACCCTCTGATAATGGCGGTGCACCAATCGACAATTACACAGTCGAGAAGCGCAAGGCTAAGGATTCAAGATGGGTTAAGGTTAATAGCTATTGCACAACAACTTCATGCAAGGTTCGTAATCTTGATGTTGGTACTGAATATGACTTCCGTGTTCGTGCTGAAAATACATATGGTGCATCAGACTGGGCACAAACTGATACACCAATCCGTGCTCGTCACTCATTCAATGTACCTGATGCACCAGGTGTTCCTCAACGCTCTGAATTTGACCGTCCAGTCAAGAGATTCGATGATCTTGAATCACCATCAGCAGTTCCAATTACTAGATGGGAGACAATTATGCTCGAATGGAAGACACCGAAGAGCAATGGAGGTTCACCAATTACTGGATACACAGTCGAACGTAGATTGGAAGGAACAAATATGTGGGATCGCTGTGCACAAACTGGACCAGAATGTTTGGCACGTATTACTGGATTGGAAGAAGGTCAGAACTACGAATTCCGTGTTCAAGCTCGTAATGCGGCTGGACATGGTGCCTTCTCACAAGCATCAATTCCACTTAAATGTCAACCACCATCAACAGCACCAAAACTTGGAGCTATCCGTTCAAATCTTCAATTACAATTGGGAACAGCACCAAAAGAATATATCGTACCTGCTGGTCAGAAATTGCGTATTACAATTCCATTATTACAAGGATTCCCAGTTCCAGATGCTCAATGGGATAACAATGGTAATTTGATCACTGAAAATTCACGCATTAAGATCTCTTATGCTCATAAGGAATATCAATTGGAGATTCTTGAAACCGAAAGACCTGGTGATACTGGTAATTATCGTTTGACAGTTGAGAATCAATCAGGAAAGGATCAAATCAACTTTAAGGTTGTTATTGTTGATCGTCCTGGACCACCCAAAGGATTCACAACACTCTTACCAATGGCTGGTGACACAACAACTTCGAAGACAGCCGTTGAAGGCAAATACTTGGGATGTACAGATGTTACACCTGAATCAGTCACTCTCCTTTATGATGTCCCAGAAGATGATGGTGGATCTGAAATTACGAACTACATCATTGAACGTCGTGAAGTTGAATATGTTTGGGTTAAGATTTGCTCATTCAATCGTGGAACAACATACACTGCATGTGGATTACGTGAAAATCATAAATATGAATTCCGTGTTCGTGCTGAGAATCAATATGGTATTTCAGAACCATTGACAACAGCTGGTCCAGTTCAAGCAAGCTACCAATTCCGTATTCCTGATCCACCAGGTACACCTTCATGTACTGAAATTACAACAAGCTCAATCAACCTCATGTGGGCTCGTCCAAGATCTGACGGAGGTGCCAAGATTACTGGCTACAAGGTTGAATGGCGTTCACCAAATACTGGAGGACAATGGCTTATTACACCTTATCTTATTAAAGATACACGTTATACTGTCCATGGATTAGTTCCAGGAGAATCATATGAATTCCGTGTTCGTGCTGCAAATCTTGCTGGCATCAGTGAACCTAGTCAACCATGCCATCCAGTCAAGACGAAGACAAAGACTGCACCACCATCTGGACAATCAGCACCAAAGATTATTGCTGTTGGAAAGACATGGTGTGACTTACGTTGGTCAGCACCTGATGATGATGGCGGTTCTCCAATCACTGGATATACCATTGAGAAGAAGGAAAAGAACAGCGCATCATGGAGAAGATGTCATGATATTCTTCTTAAACTCAATGAGTTCCAAGTTACTGGACTTATTGAATACAGTTCATATGAGTTCCGTGTTACAGCACATAATGCTCACGGTGCTTCTCAACCATCACCAGCAACACCAATGACAAAGATCTGCGAGATTTCTGGAGGTGAAAAACCAGAATTTGTTCGTCGCTTACAAGCACAAGACGTTCCAAGAGGTCGTGAGTGTATTCTTGAATGTGAGGCTCATGGTACACCAGAACCTGATTGTCGTTGGTTGAAGAATGGAAAGGATATTACTGAAAATCCACGTTATGATGTCTCATGGTGCAATGGTGTCTTCAAACTTACCGTCAGACACTTTGAATGGGAAGATGAAGGTGAATATTGCTGTGAAGCATTCAATCCACTCGGAACTGTATGGACAATGTGCCACATTCGTGTCGGTGCTCCACCTAAACTTGGACATTATGAACCAACTGTTACCATCAACCAAGGAGATACATGCAAGCTTAAGGTCTTCTATAGCGGTGATCAACCTGTTGATGTTTCTGTTTTATTGAACGGAGTTGAACTTACTGGAGATTCAGACATTGAAGATCGTTGCCGTGTTGCAATCTTTGACGAATTCTTCCTCATCTTCTTGAGAGAAATGAAGACAACACAAGCTGGTTCTTATGAATTCAGATTGAAGAACTCAAGTGGTGTTGTTTCTGGCAAGACTGATGTCTATATCCTTAGTCCACCACCACCGCCAAGAGGTCCAGTTGATGTTCAAAATGTCACAACTAACTCATGCTTCCTTAGATGGTCAGCACCTAAAGAAGACTTTGAAACATCATCTAACTGGATCGTACGCAAGACAACTCACTACATCATTGACAGATGTGACGTTGATTCAGGCGTTTGGATTCAAGCTAATGCTCACTGTCGTGATACAAGTGTTTGGGTACAGAATCTTCAACCAGCACGTCAATACAAATTCCGTATTGCTGCTGCTAATGACGCTGGCTCATCTGACTGGTTGGATTGTAAAGAAATTGTGCATACAGTCTCTGGACAACGTGCCCCAGGAGCACCTGGACGTCCTTCACTCGTCGGATCACCAATTCAACATGCTAAGGGCCGTAAGGCATCTAAGGATGATACGGTTGTTGAAGATGAAAGTACACAACTTGTTGGATGTGCTGAAGTTATCTTACAATGGTCACAACCAATGGATGATGGCGGCAGCACAATCTTTGGCTATCAAATCGAGAAGCGTGAATCAGATACTGAAACTGATTTGTGGCAACGTGTTGGACCATCACAATCATCAACCACAACATCTGGACGTGATCAATTGTGTTATCCAATGTATGCTGGTAGCACAATCTTCCATCCACAAGCTATGATTGATAACTTATTGGATGGACGTACATACGAGTTTAGAATTCGTGCTGTTGGTGCCGGAGGGGCAGGAGCATGGTCCCCACCATCTCGTCCAATTAAGATTGTTGATCCAAGTGATGGAACACCACCAGAAATCATTAAAGAAGTCAATGGCTGTGCATGCGTTGCTAATCGTGATGCTGCGTTTGAATGTAAGATTATCGGTGTTCCAGCTCCAAGAATTACTTGGTATAAGGGAGCTCGTGAAATTACAAGCGGTACACGCTATCATATTTACACTGACGAATCATCATCAACACATCATTTGATCATTAACAGTGTATATGGTGAAGATGCTGACGAATATACTTGCCGTGCTACAAACAAGGCTGGTGTTAAGAGTACAAAGGGATCTTTGGTCATTAAGACACCACCAAAACTTAATGTACCACCACGTTTCCGTGACACAGCATTCTTTGATCGCGGTGAAAATGTCATCATTAAGATTCCATTCATTGGCTTCCCACGTCCAAGAATCACATGGACACGTGAAGGTGACACAATTGAATCCGGTGGTCACTTTAAGGTTGAAGCTGGTGAACGTCATGCTTTGTTGAAGATTCAAAATGTTGAACAATTCGATCGTGGCAATTACGTCCTTACCGTTGAGAATGAACTTGGATCTGACTCAGCAGCTATTAAGGTTGAAATTTGTGATCGTCCAGAACCACCACGTAATATTGAATTGACATCTAAGTACATCATCTATGATCAATTGAATGCCGCAGCTTTGAGTGCTAAACTTAAGGGACTTACAAATGGAACAACTGATGATGTCAGCACTGCTGCATATCCACCAGATGCACCAACTGTTCTCTTATCACAATCATTCGGAACTGTTGCTCTTACATGGAAAGCACCAGTTACAAATGAAGCATCAAACATCACCGGATATATTGTACAGAAACGTGAATATCCAAATGATACTTGGGTATTGTGTGGAACAACTCGTCTTAATGCAATGCTTGTACAAAACTTGACAGCTGGTCGCACTTATGCATTCAGAGTATTCTCAGAAAACATCTTTGGACGTTCAGAACCAACTGAGATGAACGAATGGGTAAGAATGCCAGAAAAGGAAACAAAGAAACAAGAACCAACAACAAGATTGAAATTGGATTCACAAGGCAGAAAGATCAGAACAGACCAAAAGGGACAAGTTACTGATTACGATCAATACTATTGGGATATCTATCAGAAGTTCATGCCAAAGGTTGTCGATACTCAACCAGGCAGTGTCTACTCACGATATGATATTCTTGAAGAAATCGGAAGCGGAGCATTCGGTGTTGTACATCGTTGCCGTGAACGTGCTACTGGACACATCTATGCTGCTAAATTCATCCCAGTCGGAAATGCAATGGAGAAACAACTTTTGATGAAGGAAATTGACATCATGAATCAATTACATCACAACAAATTGATTAACTTACATGATGCCTTCGATGATACAGAAAATGAGGGTGAAATTTGCATGATCTATGAGTTCTTGTCTGGAGGTGAATTATTCGATCGTATCACAGCTGATGGATATATTATGTCAGAATCTGAAGTTATTAATTACATCCGTCAAATTTGCGATGCTGTCAGATACATGCATGAGAAGAACATCATTCATCTTGATATTAAGCCAGAAAACATTATGTTGACAACATCCCGCAGTACAGACGTTAAATTGATTGACTTTGGACTTGCAACAAAATTAAATCCAAATGATGAAGTCAAGATCTCAACAGGAACAGCTGAATTTGCAGCACCTGAAATCGTTGAACGTGATGCTGTTGGCTTCTACACAGATATGTGGTCCGTTGGTGTTCTTGCTTATGTCCTCCTCAGTGGTCTTTCACCATTCGCTGGTGAGACTGACGTTGAGACATTGAAGAATGTTAAGGCTTGCGATTGGGAATTCGATGAAGAAGCTTTCCGTAACGTATCAGATGAAGCTAAAGATTTCATCCGTAGATTGCTCGTTAAGAACAAGGAGAAACGTATGACAGCACATGAATGTTTAGATCACGTATGGTTGACTGGTGACTCTATTGCCAAGACAGAAGCATTCAATCGCGAGAAATTCAACCAAAGAATCCAGAAACTTCACTCAAGATTACGCAAGCAAGGCATTTTCGGAAAATACTTGGACACAACTACCTACAAAATCTATTTGGGATCATTGGCCGCACGCTCACGATTACGTCTTACTCGACAATCAACATCACTCAGTTTCGATCGTAGACAGGCAGCACCAAGATTCGTTATCCGACCACAATCACAATTCTGTTATGAGGGACAAAGTGTTACATTTAAATGTCGCATTTGTGCTGTTGCAACAGCTACAGCATCATGGTACACAAACAGTCGCGAACTAAGACAGAGTGTGAAATACATGAAGAGATATAATGGAAATGACTATGAATTTACAATAAACAGAGCAAAATTAGCAGATCGTGGTGAATATATAATTAGAGCAGAGAACTTCTATGGTGCACGCGAAGAGATTGTCTTCCTTAATGTACAACCATCACCATATGCAGGACCAAATGACCTTTCACAGACAATGCAACAAGCCACAACACGATTGGATGCATTACGTGAAAAAGTCCGCTCGAAACGAGAAGAGTCATTAATAAAGGATACACCACCAGTTGGTCAGTCACCAATGTTCACATTCCAATTGCGTCCACGTGTCATGCAAACGGGAGATACCTGCAAACTTCTGTGCTGTGTTGCTATTAATGCAAAGAAACCAAATATCAAATGGTATAAGAACACAACGGAACTCAACAAATACGAATATCCACAATCACAAGCTGATGGTGTTATCTTTATGGAAATTGTTGGCTGCCGAGTGGGAGATTCAGGAAAATATCGTTGTGTCGCATCCAACGAGTACGGTTCAGACGAAACAAGTTGTGTTGTTATTGTAGAAGGTAAGTCACAATGCACAGCATGAAATTATTATTTTTTCTTATTCAAAAGGCATTTCGCGACGTAAATTAAGCTGTCGTGATGAAATATCCTTTGAGACATGAGATGGGGGACCGAATGAGCCCCTTCTGTGATACTAATCAAGATCAAGCACTGAGGACATGCTTTTCCGAAAGGAAATACTCGCGAAATGCCACTGGAATATTTTTACATTACATAAGCTTTTACAACAGACTATACAAACAAGTAGATTAGTCATCTGTAGGCAGATGATTGAAGCGCATTTTTGGTGAGGATTCAAAAATTTAACGACTTTTTGAGATACAAAAATTCACGGCTTTTTTGAATTCAAAAATTTCAATAACTTTTTGAGATTCAAATTTTTAACGACTTTTTAAGATTCAAATTTTTAACGACTTTTTGATATTCAAAAATTAACGACTTTATGGAATTCAAAAAATAACGACTTTATTAAATTTTAAATTTCAAATAAATACAAAAATGATTAAAATTTTAAAATCATGTCCCACAAAAATGCGCTCAAATAACATTTTACAGAAAATTGATTTGAAAATCCAGATAAATCGCCATGCTTCGGAATACAAAATTCTGTGATGAAAACAAGCACATCACCTGGATTTTTTTAATGCTGGTTTTTGTATCTACAAAATATATTTACATTCTCTTCTCTTCTTTCTTCTTCTATCTCTTTTATTTACGATACGCTATGCTTAATACTATCTACATTTTACGAATATTTTGAATTATTTTGAAAAAAATTTGCATATGTCGTTGATATAAATAAATTTTTATATGATAAAAAAGGCGAGGGTACATCGCCCGAACAAGAGCAACTTGTCCATAATCTCTTACATTCAGGAGGTAAATTTTTGTGTTAGGATTTTGTTTACAAAAAATATAGTTCGCCATGCACGTCATGTGATATAGTTATAGAATTGTTTATAGATAATCCATTTCAGAGAATTTTTTTGTTGAGTTTAAAAAAGGAAAAACGATTGTGACTAACATGAATTAAAAAACTGCAAAAAATATCGATTCTCTCTATTTGCGGTGTCTCCAATTTTTCTTGTGAAAAATACGAAATTTTAGAAACAAATTATTACACATTAATACCTAACCGCATCACACATAACACCTAGATATATCCTAACATATACCACACTTCTATTCACATCCTTTTAAAATTTCGTATTATTTCACACAATTTTTAAATGAAGGATATTATTTCGAGATTACTGAAAAAAAAATCTGTTCCTGGTCCTAATGGTACCTTGTTATATATTTCCATTTTGGTTCAAAATGTTCCCAATGGAACCTGTTTTTTGGTCCAATGTAAATAATTTTTGAGACATTTTGGCTAATTTTTTAGTAAATTTTTATAAGTTATATAAATAATTGTTACAAGTTAGTTTCAATATTAATATTTTCATATTTTTCAAATTTTAAATTCAATTTCTAAATAAAATTTTAATTAACTAAATTTTTTAAAACAAAAAATTAATAAACTTTCCAATTTTTTTAAATAAACCACTTAAAAACTCTTAAATTTAATAAAAATTCATATATTTTTAAATTAATAAAAAACTAATTTCAAAATTTAAAATTTTTAAAAAGTAAATTAAAACGTGAAAAATATGAAAATTTTAATTTTTACAAATTCAAATATTATCTTTATTTAAATTTTTTAAATTTTTAATATCTTATTCATACCAATTTTAATTGTTTGTGAATATATTTTAATAGGAAATTTTAATAATTTCTAGTTTTTAAATTTTATTTTTATTCTAATAAATTTAGAATTTTAAGAAATGAGCCAAAACTTAACTTTTAAATAGTTTTTAATTTTTTAAAAATAATTCCAATTTATTTTGTACACTATTTTTTAAAAACAACGTTCTATGTTGGAAGTTACCGTTGTCTTTGAACACACAGCTGTTATTGCTTGCTGTAAAAAGGCTTCAATGAGCCAGTCGATTTTGACTGCTGAAATTTTCAAAAGTCAAATCATTCCAAGTGTATATAATAGAGAGATGTCCATGGTTTTTCTTTTTTATTTATTTTTGCAAGTTCAATTTTTGTAGTATTGAAAATTATCATTTTTTTCGTTGGGTTAAATTTCATTACGTTTCTTTTTTCTGTTTCTTTTATTTAATACAGATCGATGTTAATTAATTTTTTACTTTTATTTATTGTTTTAAAAAAGTCGTTATATGTCGAAATCAACTAATGTGAAAGAAGCAAAAAAAATTATTTATTGGCGTAAAATGTTCTTTAAAAAAAATTAATTATTTTTATTATGATTTAATTAACTACATTTTATATTATTTGCGTACACGTTTGACACATTCCTATATCTGTCTATGTACTCTGTACTGTCTCGTAAGAATCTTTGTCGATCGACAACATAAAAAAGAAAAAACCATTTTTAACATTTAAAAAAACTTTCAATCTTCATAGACCGTAAATTCGTAGAGAAACAATCGATGGTCAAACAGCCACCAGCACCACTCAAATCTGCCTTCACCAACACATCATCAAGCACCTCAACATCAACGACACATCAATCTAGCAGTAGTAGTAGTAATCATCATCATCATGTAAGTTCATCAAGTTCATCACACACAAAGACTTCATCAACATTAAGTACAACAACGACATCAAATAAGAAGAAATATGGCGGTTCACAGGCAAGTCCAAATAGATCACGTAGTGCAACAAAGGAACTCATTCTTCCACCAAACGACTCTGCATCAAGTCCACCAACCTTCACGACTGGCCTCAAAAATCTCAATATTGGCGATGGCGAACGACTTACATTACAGTGTCAAGTTGGTGGCGATCCAGAGCCAAATGTCACATGGTACAAGGATGGAAAGAAATTGGAATCAAATGACTTTGTTGACCTTAAATACAAATATGGACTTGCAACACTGAAGATTGAGGAAGTATATCCTGAAGATGCTGGTGAATACAGATGTGTAGCTAAGAATTATGTTAATCAAGCTGAAACACAATGTACATTAAAAGTTAAACGTAAGTTCCAGCAAAAATTCAATTTTTTTATGTTTTATAAAAATTTTATCATTTCTACAGCAATGGAAGGAGGTCATGCCGGAAAGAGAAAACCAAAATCAAGTGATGAAGCACTTTCAGACAAACCACCAAAAGTAACAAAACATTTAACATCAACATATGTATCAGACGGTGGTGAATGTGAGCTTGTCTGTGAAATTGGTGACACATCAATCTATGATGTCGTATGGCTTCACAACAACAAGGAAATTAAACCATCAGCTGACTTCCAATACATTAAAGAAAAAAATACGCTAAAACTTAAAATTGCCGAGATATTCCCTGAAGGTGAGTTTTTGATTCTGTTTGGGAGGGTTAAGGGGGTTGGTTTCTAGGGCTACTCGGAGTACCCTACCCTAGAGTAACTTACCTACCCTACCCTAGGGTAACTTACTTACTCTACCCTAGTATACTTTAGGTGTAGAGTGGGGTTATAGTAGGTTTGGGTACCTATACCCTACCCTACCCCAGGTATACCTTATTCATCATTAAAGTCATAAGATCAACACTGTACAAACCTCGAATTAAAGCTGTCGTGATGAAACATCCTTTGAGACATGACATAAAGGGACGAAATGAGCCCTTTCTCTGATAATTATCAAGATCAAGCACTGAAGACATGCTTTATTCGAGGCTTTCCTATTTTTAACTTGAACATGTCCAGTTCTTTATTTAAAAAATTCTATTAATCCTTTAATTTTATCCCACAAAAACCAGACGCTGGCACATACACATGCGAGGCATTTAACAATGTAGGAGAATGTTTCAGCACATGTCAGGTATTTGTAATTGGACAACATGAGAAGCTCGAGTTCTTACACACCCCAGGAGCATCAGTGCCTGACAAGGATCGTCTTCTAGAAGTCAAGAACCCACTCTTCCTCAAATTCCCACAATCACAGTCAGTCGGTGTAAGTGCAAAGGCTAAATTTGAATGTCAATTCTACGATGACATCAGTTCTGTTGAGTGGCTTAAGGATGGAACTAAAATAACAGGCGAAGACGATAATATCAAAATAACAGCAAAGAATGGCAAATATAGTATGGAAATTAAAAAGGCTAGTCAATCGGACATTGGACAGTACCAAGTAAAGGGTATTGGACGTCAAGGAGAGTCAATATCAGCATTCTCACTCAATGTTCATTGATGACATAAAAACTTTTTGTTAGGACAACGAAGGAATTTATTTAATTATTGTTTTTCTTGATTTTAAGTTTTTCATTATTCTTATATTATTTTTTTTTTGTAATTTAGAAGAGTTTTATGGAAATGCTATTATTCATATACAAAACATATATATACATACATATACATACACAACTTATATTTCTTTATTTATATATTTTTTAAAAGAATTACGAAAAACATTTACTAATTTTAACACTTAGTAGCAAAAAAAGTGGAACTTTTTGGGTTTTATTTTATCGAGAATTTGTCCTTGTGGCTTTACACTTAATATCCTCAAAAAAATATAAATATGCAAATTATTTTCGGCTTACTGCTGTGGAAAAAAGTTTTTGTTGATATTTTCAAAGACATTTAATTAAGACGAGGAAAAAAAGAAAGTTTGAGAAAAACTCAGTGGCTTAAGATCTTTAATTCCCCCCGGAAAATCGCTCAGTTTTTCTCAATTTTCATTTTTTTCTCACTCCAAAAATTGTCTTTTCGTTTATTTCGCAATTTCTTGATGGGAAAATTTCAAACCATAAAACGTTATTGTCGGTCTGCAAAGCTAAACACATTGAAAAAAATGTGGAATTTTTCAATACAACAAATTAGAGAAGCATTTCCTCAGAATGTTACGATACTATTCGGCATCCTCTCATTTTTAAACATCAATAATTCGATATGGTCTTGTGACATTATGAGAATTTCTTTTTCTTTGCTGTTTGTTGAGAATTTTATTGAAAAATTCCATTGTTGTTTTTTTTATCAACATTCTTCTGACTGTTTGACGTTTGGTGTTGGGGCTAAGGGTTGGGGTGTGCCAATGGAATTTTATGACTTTCATGAAATTATTTTAAGCTTTTCAAGATTTTTTAATTTTTTTTCAAGAATTTTCCAACATAATTCTTAATATTTTCAATAATTTTAAATAATTCAAAAAAAAATTCATAGATTTTTCAATCAATTTTAAATTTTTATGAATATTGTAATTATTTCAAAAATTCAGATCAAATTTTTACAAATTTATTAAAATAAAGAAGAACTTTTTGTTAAATTTTGGAATTTATGAGCAAAACTTCATCAATTTTGTTCACATTTTCGTCATTTTTTGCCAATTTTCTTCAAAATTTCATCAATTTAAATGAAACTTTCATCAATTTTCACGCCTTTTGCGTACATTTTCGAAAATTTTGATTTAACTTTACGAAGTTTAATCAAAATTTCTTCCAAAAATTCAATAATGCTCCCCAAAAAATTCACAAACCCACCAAAAAGAAATTTAGCCCCCAAAACTCGCTTAAATGTTTCTCATCGCATTCCCATCGTTTCCCGTCAGCAACCTGAAAATGCAAGGATTAAAAAAAATCTCTCTCTCGTTCACAAACGTCTACACACACCGGTCCACAAGGAAAATTTTCTAAATATTTAAATCGTAGTAAATTTTTAACATTAAATTTTATTAAAAATTGTAAATTTTCTGTTGTTAAAAAATGATTTTTTTTGTATGAATGAACTTTATATGATTTTGTTAATCCTTTATCAAATTGATTGTAAGATAGAGAGATTCATACATGCATACACACATACAAAATAAAGTAAAAACAAATTATTTCGAATCGTCGATTGAGAATTGAGAATGAAAGTTGAATAAATAAAAAGAAATTAATTTTTTGATTGTTAACTTTTTTATCCAAATTTTAATTTTTCGTTCCTAAACAGACACAGATACAGACACAGACATTAAGCAGTGAAAATATTATTTTTCTTTTCTTTTCTTTGTAAAAAGGGGCAAAAGGAAAATAAAATAAATATGTTCGAACATTTTAAGCAAAAAAGAATGGGATTTTTTCATTTCAAATTCCGTTCACATTTAGATACCATGTTGAATCCTGTAATTTGCATTATTTCCGATTTCTGCTTCAATTGGTATCGTTTAAATTTCTATTGTTTTTCTTCAATCCAATGGCAGTGGAAAAAGGGAACTTTGAACTAAATTTGGATTTCGTTTTCCTTTTTCTTAATTTTACGCAATTTTATCTCGACTGATGAATAAGTAAAGGAAGAAGAAATTGTGCGGAGTGGAAAGCTTTTCGATAAATTTTGTCATAATCGAGGGTGTCTATAGAATATATTTTTATTAGTTAATTTAAAATATTTTTTCTAGGTTTTCAGGATTAAGTTTAAATTTGTTTTTGAAATTTTTCTCAATTTTCATGAAAATTTTGAAAATTGTACAAATATTTTGAAAGTTTTTACAAAAATTTTGAAATTTTTTACAAAAATTTGAAATTTTTTTCAATTAAAACAGATTTTCCTAAATTTTAGAAAAATTTCCTCAATTTTCACTAAAACTTTAATTTTTTTCCTTAATTTTTATTAAAATTTTGAAAATTTTGAAGTTTTTTCTCATGTTTTTTTTAATTTAAAATCTTTATTAAATTTTTCACTAAATTTAAAAATTAGTTAGGTATTTTAGTTTTAGAAAAAATGCATAAATTTAAATTTAAATCCTCAAAATTTAAAAAAACCTCTAGTCATCCCAAAAACACCCATAACAAAAGAAAAATTAAATCGAATGATAATTTTTCTCTTCTCTGATCCTCAAAAATTCCTTTCCGCTCTTTATTAAATCTTCATCTTTTTTTCTTTCATCCGAAAATGCCCTTCTTTATTTCCTTCAAATAACAATCGAATTGAAGTTCATTGAATTTCATTTTCATTTCCATTTACATTCATTTGAAAGCAATCATTTGATGGTTTAATGAAGACCAGATTTCCCTTCTCTCAATTGACTACCAAATCTTCCATTATTTTGTGCACAGAATAAGAAAACGAGATGAAAAGACGACAGAATTGAAATTTTTTCATTTCATAATTGCATTTTCGAAATGAGGAATTTTGTGAATTTTCCGAGAAGTTTATTTGCATGATTTTGCGTCGCTTTTAAATTAAATTGAAATTTTGTGGAATTCTTAGAGTAAAATAATCAAATTTTCTCAAATGATTGCGCCTATAAGAGTTTATCAGATAAGAAATTCATTGTTGCAGAAGGTTATGTGAATGTTGGCACTTAATTTTATTCGTTGTGATCTGAGAATGTTGGAAAATTGGAGAATAATCTTTCTTTTGTTCAGTTTTAGACTTGCAAAAATCTGTGTTTTTGGGGCTGGCAATCTTCTTCCACAGATAAAGGTATATAAGTTAACATTTGGCAAAGTTACGAGTCAGACTATATTTTTCTGATTTCTTTGGACCGGTTTTTAGGGTAGTGTACCCCTAGGGTAGGGTAGGGTACCCCTTGGGTAGGGTAAGAGTGTCCCTACACCCCTAGGGTACCCCTGTAAAATTTTGAACATCTTCCATTCTATTCAGATCAAAACACCTTCCATATACACACATAAAGCAAAGTAAATTTACATAAATGTATAATTTGATAAATTCGATGGATAAAGAAGGGTAATGAAATTCTCAGCTCACATATAATTGAATATAAACATCAATGCACGCACACACACTCAACTGTATCATTAAAATTCAATTTGTGATAAATTTTACAGCGATGAAAACGAAAATATTTCAGATAAGATGAAGAAAATAGCACGTAAGTCACTTTGTCATGCATGTAAATTTACCTTTGCGATGATTAATGTTTTGGCAATATTTTAGGATGAAATTTTGAGAATGTGGCGTAACTGCTATATTTATACACCAAGATCATGCTTCATTACATTTTACTCTATTTTGGATGTCTTTCTTCATTAAATTGCGGATGTTTTGACATAATATGAAGAAGTTGATTCAATTTTACACTGTGTGCTTTAAGGATTTAAAATTTACAATCTAACTACCTTGTAAAACATTAATGGGTAAATTAAACGGTACATCTTCTGTGTTATGTGCTAAACCCTCCTACAAATATTAAATTATTCTATGGAATTTGATAATAGCGGCAACATAATAATGTTTAGAACTGTAGAACTATTTTAATGTATGTCAACTTGGCAGAAGAAATTAATTCCTTATAATTCACACAAAGACAAGTTTTAGGATTCTTTATATGACGTGGGTGGAGAAAGTTAAAGATGTGGAGTAACAATCGATTTTGTTGGCATTGAATATAGAAGAAATTAAGCCATGAGCTAGAAAAACATGGAAAACACTGCTACAGATGAAATAATAAAAATAACTTATGGGGAATTATGTAACTAACACAGGTATACAGATTATAATATTCTCAAAGTAGTTGTGTCTAGCAGCTAATTAAAAACCCTTAGATTTTAGATTCAGTATTCAGGGGCATATCCAGGGGCTGGTTGTTCAGTATACTCTAGGGTATACACTAATCGTAGGGTAACCCTAGGAGTATGACCTAGGGTACCCCTAGATGTATTGCTTAGAGCACAACGATTAACTGACCTCTGATTTTAAGGTGGTCAAAAAAGTATTAAAAAAGTCATGATTTGAACCTGGAAATTCAAATTCTACACCAACTTTCGTGACCTTCACCTTGCCAACTAAGCTATTAAGAAACTTTTACTTCTTGGATTTTACGATGATTTTGGCAAGTATTCTCTATTTTAGGGTAATAAATATCCAAATTTAGGTAAATTTTACATAAAATAGCCAAGATTGGTCGTATATCAGAAATATCATCTTTAGCTATTTTATCCTTTACAATAAACATCCAAAATTTAGTTCATCACAAAACTTCTCACCTTAAGCTCCTGCTTAAGGTTTAATAAAAAATCACAAGAATATCAGACGTAAAATTTCTGAATACATCCCATAAAATCGAATGACATTGAAAACGAAATGAGAAAAAGAAATTGCTGAACTCGAAGGAAACATGCAAATCGATTTTTTTCTTTCTTTTTTCTTCTCATTTAAATAAGGAAGAAGACAAAAGGCAAAGCTTCTCATTTTTATGCAAAATATCGAATGAGATATATTTATTTTCTGAAGATTTTTGTTCTTTAAGTCTTGGATTTGATATTTTGATATTTAATTGGTTGAGAAAAAAATAATTTAAATAAAATTTTATTTTTAGGTTAATTTGAGAAGACTAATTTGGGGTTGTTAGGATATTACGTAACTCTAAGGTAGGGGAGTCATACCAATGAGGCAGCAGGGTGTTAGTGGGTCAGATGCCAAAGGTTCATACAAATTTTTATCCTAGAAAGAATCTTAAGTGAAAATTTAAGGTCCATTTTAAATTACGACTAATATTTCATACAAGAGGGGAAGGTGGGTACACTGATCCTTATTGGAGGTTCCCCAGAACAAAAAATACTATTCAGATCAGAAAATAATTTAAGTTGACATTCTGCCAACCTTTTGAGTAACACTCGTTAACTTAGTGGTAGAAAAATACGTACGGAAATCTCAGGACGTGGGTTCGAATCCCACTCAGGGTCATTAGACTCCCACTCAGGTCATTAGACTCAACACACTCCACTTCCAAAAAAATCAAACACTTAATCAATTTGAAATATCAAGTTATTAATATTCCAATAATATATTCTTCAATTTTCATTGAGCCATAAGAACACGTGAATCAACAATGTAGCGTATGTCTTTATTCACATATAAAATAAATATTAGCTCGTATCTAAAACAATCAATTTTTATCATTAATTTAAACTTCCACATGCTTTATTTTTACGATATTGCCATTTCTTCAAAAATTCCCACATGACGAGCTAGATAAGGCATACACACGTTAATGGATATGAGATGATCTACAAAAAAATTATTAAAAAATTCAAATCCTCAGAAAATAAAACCCACACGTAGGGAATAATTTTTGAAATATGAATCATAAGCACGGAAACTTTGTCTACTCATCAAACAGACGCAACGACACAGAAGCAATCAACTTACATTGAGCCATTAAAATCTCATTTCCATCCAGCAAAAGGCAACTGAACTTTTATGTGATTTCCAAGGAGAAAAGCAGATTGAAGCATAAATTGAGTGACCAACTGAAGTGCTACGCACATGCTGATAATACAAAAATGTCCGTAATTAATTCAATTATTCACATGCTGTTTCCCCAGTTGACCGACTGACTTTTGTGTCATGACTGGTTGACATTGAAATGAAAAGAATTAATGTGCATACAAAAACGTGTCGGAAAATGCAGCAAACTGACAACATTTTTGCTTCATATTCAGTTAGTTGTGCATAAGAATTTTTCGCAACATGTATTGCAGTTCCATGGGATCATTTCATGATGCGATTAAGCCAATTGTAAAGATCTCACAATTTTTTGGGATTCTACCAGTGGATAATATCACCAGCAAGGAGATTTCAAATCTACACTTTCGATGGAAATCCATTAAAACAATTTATAGCCTAGTATTCCTCACATGTGCCTCAATAGAATGTATTCTGTGTATACGAATGGGTTTTAAGAATGGCTTGTCATTGATTTATATCAATACATTGTCATTTTATTCAATTTCAACTTTCAATGCAATTTACATCTTTACATTGGCAAGGAAATGGAGACAGATAATGGATTCTTGGTACGAGCATGAAAAAATGTTCCTCAAGTTGCCGTATACAATAAATGGATGGTCGTTGAAAAGAAAAATTGTCATGTGGTCGACATTGTTTGGATTGTTGGCAATAAGTGAGTAATTGTTGGAATGTCGATAAAATGGGAGGATAATTGTTTGATTTATAGGATATATGAAGATAGAAATCGACCAATTAGCTGACCATTTTGTTTACTAGCTTAGTATCCCGTCAAGCATGATGAAAAAAATTAATAAAATGATTTTTTGTGGATATCAGAGCAAAAATGAGACTTGAACAGACATAAATTGTGCAGACAGTTGAACAAGCAGACTAATGATGACAATTATATTACAAAATATTCAGAAATTGTTCAAAAAAGCTCCAAAATTCCCACATATCCCAAATATCACAATTCTAATATCTCAAATTCTCCTTCTAGTCGACCGTGGCTTTTACATGTGGACAGTCCTGTTCAACAACCAAGAAATCATAAACAAATGCAACTTAAATGAATCGGAATTTTTTCACAGCTATCTCATAGCTTACAGACATCATCTAATAGACGTGATTCCATACCACATTGCTGAATTTCCAATTTATGAATGGATTAATATATTAATGACATTCTCGTGGCATTTTATAGACTTATTAATTGTTATCATTAGCATTGGATTGAGCACGAGATTTGTACAAATTAATCAGCGGTTGATTAAATCTCAAGGAATTGAGTTGCCAGATAATTTTTGGAGTGAAATTAGACAGCATTATTATTCATTAATTGATTTAACTGAAATTGTTGATGATGAGTTTTCTGTCGTGATTTTGATTGGAATTGGGCGTAACTTGTTCTCACTTTGTACGAGTATTTTTGAGAGTTTAATGGGGTGAGTTTAAGGGGTCGTTCAAGGATGTCGTCCATCAGAAAACGTGTATTTTATTTTTTGAACTAGAATTTAGATTAATTCTTATTTAAAAATTTAAAGCTTCATCCCTCTGGTCCTTATCTCCGTCAGAAAAATCATTCAACATTTCCCCCTCCATAGAAGTTTTTTAGTTTTAATATGAAGGCTCAAGGGAATCCATCCGAAAAAATTTCAATTATATCTTCCAAGAAGTTCGTATAAAAATCACCAGACTGACAAATTTTAATTTAATTTCAAGCAACAACGGAAAATATACATTCGAAAAAGTCTTCTTTTGGTACTCATTCTTCTTCATGATAATTCGAGCATTCTCATCTCTTCTGTGTGCCTCAAAAGTTAATGAATCAGCAAAGGAAACGGAAATTTTAATTCGATTAACACCGTCAGCAAAATGGAATAGCGATGTAATTCACAATACAGTAAATTAATTAACTAACTTTTCCTTATTCATCCTCCCACAATATTACAGCTACAACGATTGAATGACACTATCAAATCGAACACAATCGGTCTATCTGGACGGAGATTCTTTTTTGTAACAAAGGCGTTCATTCTAGCTGTAAAATGACTCACTTATATGCCAATCATATGTAATTTATCAACATAAACAAATCTTTTTCAGATGATTGGAACTGTTGTGAAATATGAGCTTGTACTACTCGATGAGGTGAACAACTATGGTGGACTTCCTGATGTTTGCCATTATTTAAAATGAAAAGAGAGTGGGAGAGAAAATGGAGCATGAAAATGTTGTATTATCAATCAATTCCAATCGTTACGATATATTAAGGTTGATTTACTGTGATTTCTTTTCAAATTTATATCTTGATGTCCCTTTTGAAGCTATAAATATTACGATGATGTGTTAATGTTGGGAATTTGAGTGGTTGTCTAGAATATATTTGAGGTTGAGATAAAATAGGTCTGTAGATGTTAGTGTGTGTTGATCTGATCACTAGGGTCAGGTAATTGTGCGGATATTGATCATTTACAAAATTACTTAATGCCCTTGGGTGAGTTATCCCTCTAGATTCCTAGGGGTTTTGAGGTAGAGAGAGAACCAAAAGCGCCTGGTTGAACAAATTCTTAGCCTAGGGTCTATCTAAGTAAAATCTAGGTCAGTCTGGGTGATTAGGCCTCTAGACAACTAGATTATCCATAACTGATCTAGATTCAAACGGCATACGTGGGTATCTAGGACCAGATGGCATCTCAGGATACACCAAAAACCGTAGTGTGATTGAATTTAACAGTGTCGTTAACGTAGTGTCATGAAATTATTAAATGTAATTGATGTGCAAAAATAATAAATCACTTGATTTGATTATAAAAATGTTAATTACCGTAATATATAATGCTTAATATCCATCCAAACTAATTTCTGTATATCAATAAAACTGAAGTAATTAATTTGCTCAGCAATATAAACCATCAAACTTTGAAACTCATTTAATAAATCACCTAATTAATATGAAGCTCATAAAAATGCCAGTAGATTCTTGGAAGTAATCAGTAATATGTTACTGGGCCTTTTTCGAATAATTAATGAAATCATTTGATGAATTAATTGTCGATTAATCATTTTCATGATAATTAATAAAGTTTTATGGCTCAAAATGCTGATCAATCACTTGATTTGTTTTAAAGGTCAATTTTTATATGCTTCACATTGGCAACAAAACTTTCTTACTTTTCATGGTCGCTTTTGTTTTATTCACATGTGGTTTCTTCTTTCTGTGTAGGACGATGTAGGATGTGTAGGGGTTGGTAAGTTTGGAATTTATGCATGCGCTATGAGATACAGAAAAATTTGAGGTTACGTAGTAATAAATATGGAGTTTTAAGGTTATAAAGACAAAAATTTGGAATTTTGAGGTTATGTAGACATAATTTTGAAATTTTGAGGTTATGTGGATATAGCTTTAAAATTTTGAGGTTGTGTAGATATAATTTTGAAATTTTGAGGTTATGTAGACATAATTTTGAAATTTTGAGGTTATGTAGACATAATTTTGAAATTTTGAGGTTATGTGGATATAGCTTTGAAATTTTGAGGTTATGTAGCGATAATTTTGAAATTTTGAGGTTATGTATACATAGTTTTGAAATTTTGAGGTTATGTAGACATAATTTTGAAATTTTGAGGTTATGTAGATATAATTTAAGAATTTTAAGGTTTTATAAATGTAAAAATGGATAGATAATTAATAAATACACATTAATTCCCTACATGCATCCATCGCGCACCCCCAAAAAAGAAAATTCAAATTTATTACGATATATTAATCCTTACATTAACCCAATCTTCGTTCAGTCCTAAAATAACAAGTTTTGGTGTCAAGTGAGTGAAGAAAGAAAATATCAGAAGCTCCAATATTTGTGAATAAAGAAAAAGACTTTGAAGGAGAAAATTGCGATGAAGCAAATGTTTGTTTAAAAAAAAGTTCTTTTGACTTTTGCGATTATTCAGCAATTTATTTCAATTGTTTGCAGGAACATTTCTGATGCTCTACATCCAGTGCTAGTGTTTGCACAATTCTTCGGAATAATACCAGTGCTTAGCATAAAATCATCATCAAGAAAATTCAATTTACTGAGGATTTTATTGAAAAATATTTACACTTTTGCAATACAATGTTCGTTTTGTGTCATGTTGCTCATTCTCTTCTACATCCCCTTCAAAATCAGGCGGAAATTTACTTATGATGAATTTGTCATTTTTATGTGCTATTTCAACTGCTTCCTGATTGCTATTGCTATTTTTAAATTCTCTTACAAATTACCAACTTTATTTCGTGAATGGATTTACTTTGATTATTATGTCACTCATGTCAACGACGTCGACAATGGAAAATTTAAGGCATTAAATTCCGTTCACATTCTTATTATCTTCATGATTATGACACTCATTGAAGATATTCTCTCGTACGCGACAGATTATGAAAGCAGTTCACGATGCTTCCATTTATATGCGAGCTCATTTGAAGGATTTACACGTGGAATTATTCCATCATTCTTTAAAGTATTTACATATTCGGATTATTGGGGAGCATTCTTCATTATTACACGTTTCTATAGATCCATCATATGGAGCTTTAGTAATGTCTTTCTTGTCGTCATCTATTATGTGATTTATAATAAAGTAAAAAAGTTTAATGAGAAAATCATCGCTATGGAATATTTGGTGAGTAGAAATGCGAGGATTTTTTCATTAAATAAACTTGGAAAGAATTATTTAAATTATTTGAGAAAATTTAATTGGATTTGAGTAAAAGATCAGCAAACTTTCTATGGAAGGGAATTTTAGGGTCAAAACCTTCCTTGAATTGCAAATTTTATTATTATTGGTCCCCCTAAAAAAAATCTCACTACACTACTAGTTAACCTCTCTCTGTCCGAATGGTTAAGCGATAGATCAGCACCAAGTCCTCTGGACTGACGTATAATACTTATTTTTGTACTTAAATTTGAATTTAATACTACTTATTTGTGAACAAAAGCCATTACAAAATCATATCCATGAGAAAAATACAAAATAAATAGAAATATTTGATTTTTGTTGCTATTTTTCCTTACTTTGCCACAAAGTAAAATTGAGTTATGAATTAAATTATCTAAATTCTTTAATATTAATTAAAAAGAATCATAATATTGACGAGAAAAAAGAGAAACTAATTTTTGCTTCTAATATGACTTTGGATTAGCTGTTAAAAATTCAAATTCAAATCGTAAAAAAATAACTGATTTTTTTCTATCCAGAGGACTTGGAATCAGCAAACTTTTATTTTGTGAGGACGCGTATTCGATTCCCACCACAGACAGATCTCTTAAGGATATATTTCAAAAGAGTGTTGCTCATATGACTGTTTTATGGGTTAAAACGTGCTCACGACATTACACCTACCAACATGGGCGTACCTAAGAGGGGGGGGGGGGGTCATATGGTCCGAACCCCCGTAGAAAAGCTTTTTATATGCAAATTTTTTTTTCTGGAAAATTATATTTCTAAAAATATTTTGAACCCCCCCAAAAAAGGGGCGTACCCACCCTGACTAGCAAGTAAAATTGTCTCTCTTTTTTAAACTCTGAAAAATATGTCATTAAAAAATAAACTTACAACTTTTCTCTTCCAATTTTTAATTCCATGACCTTCACTGTAATAACAAAAATAACAACGCCAACATACAGCATCGTCAGGAAAACTTTTGGCGTAAAATTCGATTAAACTTTATGCGGTTTCACGAGAAGATACGCAAGACAAATTCAATGTTGTCGTTCCTACTAATAATGTCACTTTTTAATGACTTTTACTTTATCTGTAATCAACTTTTGGAGGCATTCAAGTAATTTCTTCATTATTATGTCTTAATTTGTTGTTATTTTATAGCTCGATAAATGTTTTATTATTTTTCTGGAAGCTTATGGTTTTTTGAAATTAATGGAAATTAGAAATATGCGCAATTTTTGAAGCATATGGTTCTGTTTCTAGAATAGCATTAAAATTTTGTGCTCAAAAATTTCCGCATATTGTTTAATTTCACGTTTTGGCATCATTTGTTGTGATTTTTAATGTCGCATCATGTATTATTGTCTAGTATTAATTTCCACATGAGAATATCTCCATTATACTTTATTCAGACATCACGTATCTATTTTATTATTTTCTTAATAATACAAAAAAATAATTTTCCGTTTCCTTTTGCAGCCACCGAGGATCCTTAATTCAAATGCTGTACTTTTGGTACTCATTTCTGTATTTGTTGTTCAGAACACTTGCTTTATGCTGGATGGCATCTTTAATTTATGAAGAATCCAAAGCAATTATAAAGATTCTTATTAATGTTCCATCTTGTTACTACTGTCATGAGGTAAGGGGTTGTTTGTATATTGCATAGGGATTTTTGAGAGATGTAATGGCTTGATGGTGCAGTTATATAGCACTTCGTTGTATGATACCCAGAGATATGGCTAGGAGAGTGGTCCTTAGGAAACCGGGCACCTCCCCTCGAGATAAAAACAATACAAATTTTAATTTTTTTTTATAATTAAACCAAAAAACGCTTTTATTTTAAATATTTTTTTTTTAAAAAATTGGCACTCTCTTCACAAATCCTGGAGTTGGTTGCTCGGTATACACTACTCCATGAGTTATCCTAGGGGTAAACACTATGGAGTTGGTTACTATAGGCTACACCCCTGGGATTATCCCCAGGGGTATACTCCTAGGATAGTCCTCATCTATACCCCTATGGTAAACCGAGCAAGCGGCCCCAGGCTACGCTCCTAGTGACGACATAGAGATCCTGCGTTCGAGACTCAGCAGAGCAGATATTGTTCTTTTTTATTCCATTTTACGTTGGGGAGTTGACTCATGATTTGAATCTCACTTTATTCATTCTAATTTTCATCCTCAAATAGATCAAACTATTGCAACAATACGCAACATCAGAAAAAGTTGCCATATCCACCTATGATATTATCCACATCACTAAACCATCAATATTGCACGTAAGTATGCGAGGCAGAATCTTCAAGAATAATCAAGTTGATTGAAATGTCAATTCCCACATCCTGTCAACTTAACCCACGATAGTTTATAAAAATGCCAATAATGATTCAGCTTTTTATTTCCTCCTTCACAGTTGCTTGGAACAATTATTACTTACGTCATGGTGATTGGCACGTTTGCTTCACACGAAAAGTTTGATTTGTCAGCTCAAAATTGTGCATATTAATCATTTTACCTCAACTATTATCCTTCTGTTCCTTTGTTTGACAAATTTGTTGACACTTTATCATTTTAACATTGTTTTTGATTATATCTGAATTGTGTTTAAATTACAAGCATATGTGCTTATGCGATGAGAATTATAAAAATAAAATGATGATTTTGCATTAAGCATATGCTCGTGTACTCATCAAAGGGAAATTGACAAGGAATTTCATTGAACGACTGGAAGCCATGTGGTACGGACGGATCACTGTTGGAAATTCTAAGTAAATTCTTCCTATTTAATATTATTTCTGATTACTAATTTGATGTTTTTTATGTTTCAGAATTTCCCCAAAACCATTTCAACCAAAATTTTTCTCATCCGATTCCAAATTCATACTTGATGAACTGAAAGTTACTGGAACTGTCAAGAAGTCAAATTTGCTAATTGGAAATGGATTTTATCGTATAACACGGAAACGTAGGTATTATTTTCGAATATTTTGAAAAGTCATAGACAGGGTTGGCAAAAGGCTGGTTTTATTGGTTGTAGACTGTCTATAACATATGGATGGACACTTATGGTAGGGTCCACTAAGGTAATTGGGGGACATGGGTCCTTAGGAGTGAAAGTGAATATTTGACAAAGATACCACCTGTGACAGATGAACCTGACATGCAACTATACTCTATATGCAGTTGGGCAATTCTTTAACATGCAGATGGCAGATTGTGTACATGACAATTCTGAACATGTTTTAAAATTGATTTTATTTCCGAGAACAAGAAGATTGTGGAATGTTTAGGAAGTTTTTGATTGTGAATGTTGTTGATTCTCTTTGAGGAAAAATTAAACAGAGTTTTGAGGTATTTTTGTTGATTTTTGGACCGAATGAGCAAATTTAATGAAGATTTTTTCACAAAAATTTTGACTAAACTTCAAAACTGAAATTGAAAGCTAATATCGACTTTAAAACATCAAGTTTTTCTTATCACCATGTAAGATCAATAATTTATTTTTAGATAAATTGGAAAAAATCAGAAAAAATTTAAAATTGGATTATTTTATTCAGAAATTGTCACCTAAATGTAAAAAGTAATTTTCAAAGTAAATATTGAATTTCGTTTTTTCAAAGTCATAATCTTCAAGAGAAGATTTTTTTCTCTAAAGAGAAAATTTGTTGTCAACTTATGATGACTGACTTTAAGGCTAAATCAAAAAAATATCACGGTGTAAAGCGACCATCTGTTGAGGTATTTTGTGAAAGGTTTGAGATTAATACTAGATTAACATTTTTTTGGCATGAAAAAATGAACAAAAATATTCTAAAATGTTAAATTGAATTAAAATTTAGTTATTCTAAGTCAGAGGTAAAGCAAGGAAGGGATTTGAAGGAGTTTAGACCCCATCAAGATTGCAATTTGTATTTAAAAAATTAAGGATCATCCATGAATGAAATCTAATCAGTGGCGTATCCAGAAATTTTTTCGAGAGGGGGTTTTGAATTTTTATTCCATATTTTTATATGGAAGGGAAAATTTAGGGATTGACCTCCAAAACCCCTCCCTGAATAGGCCCTTCGATCTAATTTTTCAGAAGGAGGGGGTTTGATGTTGTGCGAAATTTTCATACAAAAGGAAAATTTTTGTTGGAGAGGGGGAAGGGGGTCTAAGAATCTCGTATTTTTTGTGACATCATTTATAAATGGCTCCTTACGAATTCAAAAAAAATTGAATTGAAAAGGTATTTCTGGATACGCTTCTGAACTGAATCTAATTTGTATTCTATCCAACTTCAACAAATGCCTTTAAATTCACAAATTATTCAAATTAATCCTGACGGGGTCAATTTTATTTGCCATGTTGGTCAATAATTGATTTCTATTTCTATCTGCTTGATTTTTACATGTCAATGAACATTTCTGTGTCAATTAACAACCTAGCATCTCTTGACAACCTCAACCATGACAACTTTTTGTTCATAGAAACCTTTTTTCTGTCTAATTCTAACCTTTTTTTGCGTAAAGTAATTCTGATATCACAAACTGTATTTGGAATTTTTCCTGTGCGTAGTCTGCGTCAACCGACGTCAGAATATTTAAAGTTCAACATGAAAAGCTTCTCATTCATTTATTCAATGGTCATTCAAATGTGTATTATCTTCATGTTTTCAACGTCTATTTATAAACAGCTCAACAGTAAAATTGTGTACACAAAAGTCGGTAATTAAAAACATATTTTTGTTGCTTGCATTTCCATTTTCTTGCATTATTTTCTAATTTCAGTAAAATTTGTCTTTTTCTTCTTAAACTTTCTCGTTTACTTAAACTTTACAATTGTGGCAAGGAAATGGCCGCAATATGTAAAACATTGGGAGCATGCCGAGCACAAGCTTCTTGAGCTTCGCATCATGCAGCAACAGAATCAACAAGTGCAGAGGAAAATTTGGAAAATTGCCATCGTAATTATGTTCTTGGCATTAAGTAAATTTTTCATATGATATCCCATATCTATGTGTACATAAATTCATGAGGGTTTTGTGTGTGCTTCTTTTCCCCCTTTCTTTTTTCATGTGGCTTTTGTGAAAAATGTGATGCAGTAATAGTCGCTTATAAGGCTATAACTTTATCATCTTAGCTCTTTTATGTTATAGGATATTTTATGATGGCATAAATTATGCAGAAACAAAAAGGATGGCACGAATCCATGTTTTAAATTTATAAGGCTTTGAATTAGGTAGCTTGTAGATTTTTTTGTTGCTCTCTTCTGTAGATTATTTGGAAAGGATTTATAATCTTTTTGCAGGTGTTTTTAATATTCTAATTTCTCTTGAATAATTTCATGCTAACATTTTTACTAAAAATTTATTTTTAATTTACCAAGAATTTTATCAGACTCTACGAATCTGTGTAGGATCAAGTAACTAGAAAAAACAATAAAATTACAAAAGCCAAGCCAAATTCTCATGAAAATGATGAAAATCATTCAAGCAGTTGAAATCTTCTAAGAAGCAACACCAAAAAAATCCAATATTATTATAGAGCAGCAAGAGCTTCTCATCTTTTCAATTACTTTTGTATCTGTTTAACCTTTCTATCTTTTAGTCGAACATAATCTTGGCATCGCCTCCGGTGTTTTTGTTTCAAAATCATGCTGGGGTGTCCGTTCAGCTGAAGAAGCTTACTTTCGACAATCATTTACGGACTTTTTTGCAAGCTTCAAATTCAACATTTATTTGGGGTTATTTACACAAATTGTCAATTTATTTTGGTATGTAAAAAATAAGGATTTAGGATGTCAAGGGAATCAAGAATCAATTTTTTCTATTCCTTTATTTGTAGCACATTCGCATGGAATTTTATCGATGTTTACTTAATAATAATCAGCGTATTATTGACTGAGAAATTTGCATGCATTAATCGTCGACTGAAAAATAATCTAAGCGTACACTCATCAAAATTTTGGAACGAGATCTGGTGCGGTTATAAAATCTGTGTGGAATTGGTTGATAGAACAAATCAACTGAACGGTGGAACGATTTTAATATCATTTTTCAGCAATCTTTATTTTATTTGCGTTCAATTGCTTGGATGTTTCAAATCCGAATCATCAATACTCGATGGACTTTATTTGTGGTTTTCGTTGATTTTTCTCATCGGTCGTACGTTGGCATTGTGTCTATTTGCGTCAGAAATCAACGATGAATCATTGAAGCCACTTCAAACGTTGAGGTCTATTCATTCGAACTATTTTGACATCACAATGAATCGATTTACGGAACAATTGATAAATGGAAAAGTCGCATTGACAGGACTGAATTTTTTTTATCTTACAAGGAAATTAATTCTCAGTGTGAGTATTTTTTGGGTCTGTTGTTTGGATGCTGTCATGACATTGGTAAGGTTGGGGGAGTGAAATGCTTTTTTTTGACTTTTTAGGGGTCTTTTGTGTCTTTTTAAATAAAAAGTAACGTTCAGATCAATTTCCACCATTACAAGACATCTAAATGACCCCCACTTGACAATTCAAATATATTTTTAAATTTCTTCATCTCAAAGTCCACCCAAAAAGTAAAAAAATTCACTTATTAAATATTAATTAAAGCTTCTTTTCTTGATACTTTTCACAAATACTCACAGATTTCAGGAACAGTCGTAAGCACTAACTAACAAAAGCTCATTCAATCGCAGATTAAAATCTTCTTTCTCATTTCAGGTCACTTATGTGCTTGTTATGGTTCAATTTAACGAGGCAGAAGAAAAAGAGTCTGATAATAATCCATGCACTTGAGCTTCTAATTCAGCTTGATATTGATTTTAAATTGTTTGTAGCTTTTAAGCTGGGATTGAGAGACTTGTGTACATCGAGTATCCTTTAGTCATTGATAAATGTTTGATTTGTTAGAGATTAAATTATTTTAAGATAATAAATGTGAGCTATAGTCCCTAAATAAAGAATGATTATGAAAAGTTAAATCACGGAGAGAAAGTCATCATCCTTATTATGCTGAATCATTCATTTATGATGGGTTTTATCTTGACACAATCTGAAAATAGATTAAGATTATGCAAATTTGCTGCTCTTGGTTTAATAACAGAAGGATCTACTGAATGAATGAGATGAGTTGGATGTTTAAATTTTGATTGATAAGTGCTCTTCAGATTTCTTGCTTAAAAATTACGAGCTATTTTATTTTATTCTTAATAATTATATGCCTTAAAAGGCTTAGCATTTTGAGAGCCAATTTTGTTGAAAATCTATTCAATAAATTCTATTGTATCGTTTATTTTACGCGAAACTTGGGGTCGTTTTCTATGAATACCCTACCTATCCTACCCTAGAGTATCCACCTATCCCACCATAGGGTACCCTATGGGTAGACCTGGGGTACCCCAGGTAGCCTTAAAAACTGGTCCCTGACCTGGGATCAAACCAAAAACCTTAGACATGTACGACCAACTCTCTAACACTTAAGCCACTGATGCCATTCCATAGATCTATCGTAATAATTATACTCTTCTTAATAATGCACAATAAAATGTATAAAATCTGATCTTAAATTCAGGTCATATTCGAACGTTCCACATCATTTACTTTCACCCAAAACAAATCCCTTCTAGCAAAATATCATAGCAACAAAAGTCAATGAATTGATGAAATTTCTTTTTCCAAAAAATCAACAACCCTACTTTAATTTTATTAATCGATAAACCAATAAATTAAAAAGCTCAATATAATCAACATAGATAAGCTCTTAACTTTGAACACGTCAATGAAGCAGATACGAGCCACACAATAGGCAGAAAAAAAGAATAAAATCAACTGACCATGTGATGAGATAAATGTATTGAGAATAAAGAAAAGAATAGGAAATAATCTTTTGGAAAAACACCGAGAAAAAAGGGGGAATGGCCAAAAGGGAATAAATGTAGACCATTGTGGTCAGCTCTTTTATCCTCAATTTAGTTCTTTTCTTTTGTTTCATGTAAAAATAGATTTTATAGGAAAGATTTCTTGGGTATATTTGGAGATTTTTGCGCATTTCTTTTGAAACAGACCACATATAATTTTGCAATGACTAAATTTCTTAATGCATGCTTGATTCTAGATATCTGGATCGTTTTTTGGGGTCATTTAGTTGTGGCGTCTAGAATTTAGGGCGTATGGTGCTATGAAGAAGGCATGGATAGGGTTAATATCTGACAGATTTAAATCACTGACATACCCATCAAAGTTAATAATACAATCCGCATGAATCATACCATAAAGCAACAAAACCACTGCTAACATAACAAAGAATATAAATGAAAGTTAAACAAATAAAAAGAGAATGAAAAAAGTTTTCGTTCCACCGTTTAAATTAATAGACTTGAGCTAGGATTCAGATGAAATGACGATGAATGAATAATGTATTTTTATATACTTTTTTGTTCACTTAACAATTTATTTTGGTAAATTCATTTTTTCTTAAAAAAATAAATTCTTAGAAATCTTATTCAGTTTTTGATGATTGCTTGAAATACGAGAAGTTCAATTAAGAGGAAAAAAGTTATTTATGTAATGCATGTGGTGAAGAACTTTCTAGAACAATCGTAAATTTCAGAAATTACAAGCACAAACAAATAATTAAGCAGAGTTAGAAGGGGCTTGTTTGTATTGCTGCTCGGAGTATCCCTACCATAGACACTGTATTCCCTAGGGTAGTCCTATCTACTCTCCCCCCTCTTTTAAACTAGGATGCCCTACGGTATCCAACCTATCCTCCCCTCTCCTACTAGACACCAATAGTATCAGACTCCTGGAGTTCTACCAACGCTGTAACTAAGCAATGATTTAACATATCAAATACCTCAAAGGATATTGTAAGAAAAGCAATTATCTTCTGAGATTATTGTTGCTCGGTTACAAAGTAATTTGTTATGTCAATAGTTTTACGAAACAAATTTGCTAGGTGAAATAAGTCTAATTATTTTCATAAATTCTATTTTCAATTATATAAACAAATTCAATTTAAAATATAAATCTCTGTTTAGAGCATAGAAACAAATCCGTATTATTTTTGAAATAAAAATGATTAATAACATAATCTCAGTGCTATCTATTTTTATTTCATCATTAAAAAAATATAATTTTGAAATTTTTTTCTCATCAATAAAACAATAAAATTAGCAAAATGAATTAGGGTAAACGATCTGTTTTTTGCGGTAATCTATTTTTTGCGGTATTCACACTTGTTAAAAAAACCCACTTTAAGATGCTTGACACATCCTTATTTTTTAGCAAACCTCTTCAGAACGTCAAATTTTAAAGGAATGCTTAATTTTAAGTGTCTAGGTACTTGCTTTAATTAAATATTCATGATTTAAATTTTACTGCAGAATAGCAAGTTTTTGCTGTGTTTTTAATGTCAATTTTTCAACAGTTTTTTGCATATGACTCATGAAATAAGATGAACTATATTGTAAATTAAGCACTAAATTTACATATTTTTAATTACTTAAGTTCAAAACTTAATTAGATTAACTAAAAAAACGTGATTTAATTTTTGTAAACATTGAATGTATTTTTTGCGGTATAAAAATCTATTTTTTGCGCTATTTGTGCGGGAAAATTCTAAGAGAAATTATGGTTGAGTTACCCTAAAGGTTGATATTCCCCTGCTCCATTTAAAACAGAGAAAGTCGTTACAATTTGTTAGAAATTAATTTAATTAAATTTAAGGTTTCTGATTATTTTGATGACTTTATTTAACTTTTTATCAATTAAATGTAAACTAAAGATCATATTTAAAGTATCTACACAATTAATTAAACAAGAAATTTCGATTTTTTGATTACCGCAAAAAATACATTTTTTTACCGCAAAAAATACATTTTATACCGCAAAAAATAGATTTGTTAATTAACTTCGTTTTTTAACAAGATCATAATAGGACATGAAAAATTGAATAAGTATATGAAAAATATTTAGTTTCCTGGATATTTTAGTGTATGTTTCATTAAAAAAGAAGATTCCTATAAAAAGTTATGAGTACTTAAAGTTCTCAAGAACAAGAATACCGCAAAAAACAAATTGTTTACCCTATTTAGAATTCGTAATATTTTGAATAATAATAATTGTTTTAATGAAATTGATAAATAGAATTGGATGTCACAGATGTGTCTCATTTTCACGATTTATATAATTTTTTGGATTTTAAATCATATTTTTTATGAATTTCAATCCAGAGCAGTTCAAAAAAATTTTTAAAATGAATTATTATTTTTTTTAAATACAATTATTATTTTAATTGAAGAAATCATTTAAATTTTTATAAATATTTTAATTTTAAATTTATTTTAATTGAATAAATAATTTAAATTTTTATAAAAATATTTAAAATTTTTAAAATTATAATTTGAAACAGCTTTTTGACAATATTGTTTCAAAACTTCAATTTCATTATAATCTTCTTCATCATAATCTAATCAAAAGTGATTCAAAATCCAATTAAAATCAAATTACTGTCACAAAATTTTTGTCAGACC
This sequence comes from Chironomus tentans, assembly GCA_963573255.1. Lineage (NCBI taxonomy): Eukaryota > Metazoa > Arthropoda > Insecta > Diptera > Chironomidae > Chironomus > Chironomus tentans. The sequence goes on from OY754303.1 coordinate 15,273,718, forward strand.
CCCTCTCCCCTAAATATTAAACGTCATTTACGAACGACCCCTAAGTAGATTACAATGTTCATTATAAGTACATGAAGCATGAAAATATCTGCAACAAAATTGCATAGCTATCCATCAAAATTATCGAAGATAAGATATACAAAATTTACATCTAGTCTTATCTCTTTGATTGAGTGAAATAGCCTTAAGCTTATTTACACCTCTTGAATTATTGATTGCTATCTAAAATAGTCTGCCTTATCGCTCTAACCAATCCTATATTAAGCAACTACTTCTTCTTTACTTTTTCATATCACTTTAATGACATTTTGATGACGTTGATAATTTACACATAATTTACCTACTTTTTGTTCCACTGCAGAGCAATTTTTGCTTTCTCATGTAATAAAAAAAATATTTTGTTCTACCGTAGCGTGACTTAATGTTTATTTTCGTCAATAAATCTTTTCTCACATCTTTGAGTCATTTTTGTTTTCTCTTACTCGCATTTTGATGATGACTGCATGAAAGTCTAGAAAAAGAAACTTAAAAGACAAGTGAGGGTGAAATAAGAAGGAATTTTTTGTTGAGATTTTGTATGAAGTTGGGGATTAAAGCGCTTTTTAATGAAATTTTGTTAAGTGAGATTTTTTAAATAAAAATCCAGACCCTTTAAGAGGTCGACCCAACCCCATTCGAAAAATTTCTGGCTACATTTTGACTATGTTTTCATTTAATCTTATCATTATCACTTTACTAAGTCATTGAGTCAGCCAAAAATTATAGAAAATCTGACACCATATGCCTCATATCCATAAGACACTTAAAAAATCAACACTGTTCGCAAAACAGCTTTTATTGTGGAAGTTAACAAATGAATATTAACTGAAATACAAAAAAATAGAGCAGTAGTAATGATATAATGACAACATAAAATCTTATTGTTCCTCATTTCCTTCGCTTCCTGTGTCCGGATCATGACAAAAAAAAGTTTTCTTTGTCCAAGAGAAGAAGCTGAAATAGTAATAAAGTTAGCATAACAAAAGTCTTTGGATTGACAAATTACACTCACAGCTTCAATTTTTTTTCATCAGCACTAGAGTTCATTGTTGGCACTTGATGACTTTCTTGTGTTATCAGTAATATAAAGCTTAAATAAACTATTGAGGTCGTTAGCACACATAAGCGACAAATTTTTTTTCTCGTAGCATTTTCTTGCATACATTAGTAAGCGCTGTGAACGTGGAAATTGACGTGATGAAAAGTAAGTGAGAAGCTCAAAGCTTTATAATTCCATAAATCAACTGCATTTGTAATTTAATTAAAGGTATCAAGTTTCAATTTGATGACTTAGATGCTCCAATTTCACTGTTCATGCATGCATGCATGTGATGTTTCACACAATTCAATTTGTAAAAAATGGCTGTAACTGAAAGGTTGAGGTGAAAAAATGAACTTTTTTAAGACGGTAATCGTAACTCAAATTGCTATAACCAAGAAAAAAAATTTATTCAATCTTCAATGTGTGATAAGAAAATTACACTTTAGGTTAAGATAATAAACATTGAAATGATGTTAAGGTTTACAAAAATAAATTATTTCAACCCCATTTTCATAATCATATACTTATGTAATGTATGAGATGATATGAAAAAAGATGTCTAGGTTTACATGGCTGGGGGTTTGGTAATATTGATTACAGTTTTCGTTGGAGGTCGTTCGTAAATTATGTCACGCTTTATGGAAAGGGGGTTGAAGAATTTGTGATAATTCAATTACAAGGGGGGAAAAAGGAGGTTAAAATTTCGTTTTTAGCGTGACGTAATTTACACACGGCCCCTTGCAAATTATCATAGAGGGTGGTTTGGATATTACGTAATGCTTAGTGGGTGGGAGATAGTCAAGTTTCATATTAAATTTTTCCGAATTTCTAACTAAATTTGTTACGAGAATGGTGGAGGTGTCACAAATTGTAATTTTTAGCATTACATAATATCTAATCTACCAATAATATTGAGATTTGAATGTTTTATTGAACAGGGGCGTATCCAGAAATTTTTCTAAGGAGGGGTTTTGAAATATTTTTATATGGAAGGCAAAATTTAGGGAGGTTTTTGGGATTTTTTTCTTAAAAAACTCTAGCAATTTGAAAAAATTTCCCAAAATGGGACCCCCAAAACTCCTCCCTGAATACGCCCCTGTTATTGAAGCTTTAACAACGTAATGAACAAAATTTATTTGGTGCCAATGGGCGACAACAGTTCTCATTCTTCGAAATTGGTTCTTATTCTTCGAAATCGAAACTTCGAAAATGTAATTTTTTTCAAAAAAAATTTGACCGTTACAAATTTTCGTAAGTAAATTTAACGGTTTTTGAAAATTAAAAAAATTTAACACTTCGAATATTTTCGAAACAGCTTTGAATTTCTAAAAAAAATAACGGTTACTACTACTGTTGTCATCCATTGGATTTGGCGGTTAAAATATTTAGTAGATTCAACTGTTATTTAGCAGAGTTAAAAAATTCAACAAAAATTATTCTGAGGTATCACAGATACCTGAATTAACTGGCTTTTTACTGAGGGTCTACATCGCAATTTAATCCACAACCTAAACACATTGAGCATCATCAGCAAAAAAATATATACATCACTGAAAGCTCCATATATCGGCCACAAATACATTCAAGTTATTATGTAACATATTTATCATCTTTATGCACATTATTTGGCACTTTTGAGGAACGCAAAAAAAAATTCACATAATACATGAAAATTTATGAAGGTTGAAGAAGAAGATTGAAAAAAGTATCGGAAATTGCGAAACATATTTTGTTGAATAGATGGATAAAAGCTTACCGATGTCTCATAAAATATTCAAATGGATGATTTATGCATTGAATAGTCTGAGAGATAAGATAACAATAGCTTAAAATATGTACAATATTTTACCTTAACACTGAAAGCATTACCGTAGTCAGGTGACAATGAGTAAGGAATACAATAAAAGCAATGACAATGAAATTTTTTTTTTGGGATGATAAATTTGGGGCTGGATGGAGTATTTTTGTAAATATTGTATAAATATTTGGGTGCATTGCAATGGAATTTGAGATAAATTTATGGCAAATTAATTTTAGAATTCATGAAATAATCCCACACCTGTTCCTACCTAAATCCCATAACAACTCTACTAAAATTACACAGAAATCTATCTCTTATAATCTAGCAAAAATCAATTACATCTCCCAAATTCATTCATATTCTTTCTTCCTGGAACTTCTTTAATCATTTTTGCCTATAAATATTTTATTACGCAATTAAAGCTGTCCACAAATCATAAAAATGTTTTACAAAAGGTTCGTTCACAAATGACGTTAATCAAGTTAGCAAGGAGTTTTGTCGCCTGGAGTCACATTGACCACTGCATCGAGTATAGAATTTTTTTAGACACAGGTTCAGACCCCTCTTCCACCTAATTGATGAATGTCATTGATAAACAACCTTAAATGTACTAATCAGGTACATAGCAAGGAGGATTAGGAGAGACAAATCTTTCCTGAAAAATGTTCTCAAATTTACTAGAGTTTTTAAGAAAAATACCAAATATTTGGCTACTTTACTGCTACTCATCATCAACTTTTTACGATAAACATTAAATCTTGTAATGAATTCGTTTTCTTAATTGTTTAGGAAAATTACATAAATGACGTCACGCATAAACGAGATATCTAGAACACCACCCCCCCCTTCTGTCACAGAGTTCTCTTAAAAACTTTTTTGTTTAGAAGTGTCATACAGTGACACACCCCTCTCCTCTAAAAATTGGACGTCATTTATGAACGACCCCATATAAATTATTTTTTTACTCTTGAAAGGTCAGCTTGCTCTTCCTATCATATGGTCTGCTTTTTTACATGCACATAAAAAAATATGAATGAAGATTCCGACAGACTGATAGACTGACTTTGTTTGTGTGCTTAAAATATTTGAATAGAATGAAAAGGAAAATCTTAATATTTTGATGGGGAAAAATGTAAACGGAAGTTATTTTAAAGCTTTTTAATGGAAGGATATGGACAAGGCTTCCCAGCTTCTAATCCTTAATCTTTTTAATTTCATAGAGATTAAGAGATTTTTTAATCTTTAATCCCATAGAGATTAAAAATCTCCATAGAGATTAAAGATTAAAAGCTGGGAAGCCTTGGATATGGATATTTGATGAAAAATGTAAATAATTTATGGATATTTAAAGAAAGTGATCTTTGAGTGATTGTCTGTAATAATCAATAACTAAGCATATTTTATCAGGGGCAACATAGTTCCTAGGATACCGTCACGTCATTGTATTAATAAAAAATGTCACAGAGACCTATTGGTGTGTTAACGGTGCCGTGTCAGTTGGTTGACGGCTAAAAAGTAAGATTTTTTCTTTAAAAAAATTAAATATTGATCATCATCCTCAAACTTGTCATTTTTATCCAATTTATTTAAGTACTTTCCACTAACGATGACCTTTCAACTTTTTGAGAACAATTCTGATTAAAACTTCAGATTACATCTAAACATCTAAGAGCTGAAGCAAAAAATTCTTAGAACAAAAATCAATTATCTTGCTACAATATTAATGAAATAAAAGTTGTCAATCAAGTGAGCAGACTCTGTAAGAAGTGAAAACACTTAATCATTATGTCGTTGTCGAAAAATCAATCATTCATGAAAAAAAAATTAATCTGATTTAGTTTCTGAGATGAAATTGATGATTTTGGGGTACATGTACGCAGATACCAGACGAAAAGTAAATATTGTGCTATAGCTTTAATTTGGATGTGATACAAAAATTATAAACTTTGAAGTCTGCAACATAAGCGAAAAAATAATTTAAATTTCTGGTGGATAGCTTGCTGCTGCAAAACCTTCATTATAATTTCATCATTATGTTGAAAAATCATCAAGCTCTACCACATCACGTAGATTTTATACACACTTTTAACTAACACCATTCAGAATCACATAATTACCATGTTTGCATCATTTATCATCAACACGTTCTGCAAACATTCTCAAATGTAGCTTTGCCTACGTTTTAAAAATAGACTTGTATCATATTGCCTGAAATGTTCAAAGAAATGAGGAAGTGAAATAAAATAAAATGAAATTTCTTCTTAAAAATGCTTTCAAAATATAATTTTTTTATTCTCCTTTCTTTCTCCACATTTGAATCAAGCCTACAGAAAAATGTATATTTTAAAATTTATTTATTTATTAATAATATATTTTTACATCCTTTTCATTTTTTTAAAGGTATTTAGTATATGAATATATCAACATTTTATAGCATCTTATATCAACTTTGAATTATTATTTTCTATCTTTGATTTATTAAAAATTCTTAAAAGTAACATCATCACATTTAATTGGTTTTTTCACTTTTTTTTTATTAAATTTAAATTTTATAACAAAAATAGTTCGGGTTTTTGAGGGAATTTTTGTCAGATTTTTTGAGCTTTAAAGGGAGCTTTACCGTAATTCAGAGTTGGCAGGACTCCGCTTTGGAGGTGCCTCCATTGGAGTCCTGCCAACTCTGCCGTAATTATTAAAGTGGGTTGAAGTAGATTTTAGGAGGTTTTACTGAATATTTTGGAAAATAACTTCTAAAATTAAGATTTGGAGATAGTATTGGCAAGAGGCATATCCAGAAAACTTTATGGACTTTATTTCAAAATTCTTCATATAAATAGAGCAAATTTGTTTGGGATTTTGAGTATTTTTGTTTCAAAAAACCCTTTCAATTTTAAATTTACTTTGATTTATGGATAGGGATGGAGTTGACCCCCAAAACTCTTTTCCAACTATGACCCTGATTGTTGCTTATGAAACCTATAAAATTTTCGGCTAGATTTTGCTGAATTCTGTAGAATCTTGATCTAAATTCAATTAAACTTTCGGTTGAAAAACCAAGAAACCTATTTTATGAACCATAAATTCTAGAGACCAATCCCATTATAAACAAAAATTCAAATCCCCTCGAAAAATTCCCCAATACACCCCTGACACTAAATTTCCAAACCTTAAAAATAAATCTGACCACAAAATTTCCCTCAAAAACTCATTTCACTTACAAGTACGAAATATCATCAGATTAAAATAGAAGAAAAAAAATGGAAATATCATTTTAGCTGCTGAATAAGAAAAATCATTCCTTTTTCTCCTTATCATCTTTCCATTATGGAAATGCGTTCCGCGTGAGCCAATTTTATATTTTATCGCCAAACGCATTTTCAATTTTTTTTCCATCATATTTTTTTCATACTTTCTCCTTAGAAAAAAATTGGAAGCGACATGAAAAATTGAATCATTAAAGCGCTCATCTTTTCCCATATTTTTTTGATGCAAAGTTAATTCTTCTAATAAGTGGGAGGAGATCAGGAAAGGGGAATTGTTATCTCAAGCATGTAATGTGCATGGAATCGAACTTAAATGATGTGTGGGTTGTAAAATATATTCTATGAATCTTTAATGGTTATTGGTTAAGTTTAATTGAACGTGAAGCTCCTCAGGGGAGTTTGGAGAAAAATATGTAAATTTTTTCTGGGAAAATATTCAAACTTTAATTTTAAAGCTGCAGATTTTGGTTTGGTGTGGAATTTTCATAATTTGCAACATTTTGTAGAAGTACTCGAGAAAAACGTAAGCTGAGCTTATTCTATTCATAAATAAAATCTATTAAGGATATTAAGTGACAGAAGATAGTACAAAATATAATCTAAATAGGACAAGAAGGATTAAATGTCGTCTTTTTCCCTTATTGCAGGAATATAGCTCCCATGTCTCATTAATCACTTGATACTTTTTCTCTTTCATTTCCGTAACATTTCTGTTTCATTTTCAAACGTTCAGTAAAAATAAATTTTCGCTCTGTTTCCCATTTTTTGCTATGTACATATCTCATTTTTATAGTTTATTGTACTCATGTCATGCTTTGTACTCATCTTTTAGCACTCTCGCGCCTTTTTTCAGCTATATCATCAGCAAATTTATTTTTATATATTTTAAGGTTTCTCATCACGTTTTTTTGTGTGTTTTTCTTGTTCGTCCATAATTTTTAATACACATAGCCTGACGTTGGCCAGACACTTAATGGTCATTCCTTCATACCGTTCTAATTCTCATGCCTTGGTCGTGTTTGGGAGAAAAGGAGAAGAAAAAATGAATTAACGTTTGGGATGAGTTTCTCTTGGGAAATAATTTGCTCCTGTTATTGGGGGGAGTATGTGATTATAAGATATTGAAAAGTAACCTAGAAATTTGTGGAATAGAAATAAATTTTACGGTTGATTTTCAGAAATTTTTCTTAAAAACCCTAGCAATTTAAAGCAAACTTTCTGACGAGGAGGAAATTTGTCTAACCCCTCACCCCCTGAAGCCGGTTTCTAGGGTCACCCGGGGTACTCTACTCTACCCTACCCTACCTACCCTCCTATCCTACCCTAGGTATTCTAGATGAAGAGAAGGGGTAGGTGGGATACACTAGGTAGTCATAAAAACCAACACCTGGCTACGCATCTAATATGGGGGTACAGGATACAAATTGGATGGACCTGTTTTGATAATTTGAGAGCATATTGATGGGGTTTTAAGGGAATTTTGACATAGAAAATTTATTTTGTGCTAAACCCATGAGAAAATTAGAATATTTTGTAGTAGCTAATGTTATGGACCTCTACGCTAGGAATTCGTTCAAAATTAAGACATCAGCGTATCAAAAATGAGGTTTAAGGGGATTCAAATTTCAATTTTGTTATTTTTTTTTGCTTCCGAATGATATTTTGGAATACAGGATGTGATAGAAAATTCTCAAAAATTCCCATCCCTTTCTTGGATCGTTCCAAAAACTATCAGTCAAAAGATTATTGGAAAAATTTTCTAAAACTCCAAAAAATTCCAAATTTCATGGATTCACCATTTATATTTGAATCTCTTTTAAGAAACACTCAAAAGATGATCCAAAATAATAATTTTTCATCAAGTCACCCCAAAAACAGGACCCTGAAACTCACCCCAAATCACATACAATAGAATACAGAAAGGAATGAAAAAATGTACAACACCTCATAGATCCCAATGATTCAAGAAGGAAAGTTTAATTATTTACAAACTGTTCATTATTATTTTATTGCACAAACAGTCTACAGACATACGAACAAGCGTACATTCATGCCATTATTCCATACACATCTTAAGTTTATTTATGTTTATAGGAGGAAATTTATAGACAAAAAAGGAAATAAAGACGAGAAAATATGAAAAGTTAGTGGTAAGAATAAATTTTAACAATAATAAATTTACAAAAAAATACATTTCCTAAATATTTACATATCTTCCGTTTTTGTTCTACTTGAGATGTCACAATTGACAATCTCTAACACTATAAATTCTATGTACAGAATACTGTATGTATGTGTTTCAGAATGAAAATTACATTTAGTATTTAAAAAAATTTGTTTTTAGTGCTTTTACCCTCTCGACTTAATATAGAAAATTTTCAACAAATATTTTCATTCTGTGCTCGATTACAGCTCGAGTTCATTGTACAATGTGACTAATGTTCTCCTTAATTAAATATTTACAATGTGATACGATGAAATTTATTTCCTTCATTTCGTTTACAAATTTGAAGATGAAAATTGAAAATATGAGAGACAATTTCATTTTGTGTGAATGCGTTGTTGAATGGCCAATAAATTTGTGGATTGAACGGTAACTGAATAAGTTATATTCCCATTAGAACCCATTTTATCATTGAGACCATTAAATGATTTCATTTTTTTTGTGGTTGACATTGAAATTTTTCTCTCGTTTCTGTGCTAAAAATAAAATTAATGGGAATCGACCCGAGAAGCACATTAAGACATTTGGGCGCTAACATCTGTATTGTCAGAGATTGGACTGAAATTTGGGATTGGTAACTGGGATTGAATAGTTTGATCTCAGACGATATTATTATAACTGGACTAGTTGTCGTCTATCCAACCTCAAGAACATGTATTTTAAAGTTTTTTTTGTACATACTTAATATACAGAAATAAAAAATTATTATTTAAAAAAAAGTTGTCGTCTATCTGACTACGGTGTTTCCTGGTTGGCATATGGTGTATGATACATTCTGTCTTGCACATCTAGGTTGACTATACTGAATTTAAATTTTTTTAAAATGTAAAATGTCACATTATGTCATCAAAAAAGAAATTTTTTGTGCTTGAATTCCAATGATTTTTGAATAAAACTTTCTGGATTTTCACTGGATGTTGACTGGATCTGTACGTGTTGCATGTTGGTCTTATGGTCAGCTTCTCAGTGCAATTACCCATTCCTACCCCCAAAAACTTTGAGTTAATCATATTTTTTGAATATTCCTTGTCAAAATTATATACAAATAGTTCTAAAGCTGTGTGAAGCAGCTCACTAGTTTGTTATGAGATCCTAGTAAGGTACCGCAAATTTTTTTTAAATCCTAATTTATTTATGAATTAACATGGAATTTAGATTTAAATTTGCCACCAAATCTTCAAAACGTTCTAGTCAAAAAATTTAAGAATTAAGAACACTGTGGTTCACTTAAAATTTTTGGTTTATTTAAAAATTAGCCTGGTCCGTCACATGTCAATTAATGTTTATTCATCTAGACTGAGATGACAATCTTGTTTAAGTGCTTAACCTAATAAAGAATTGATGTGCAGCTATGGAAACTTTATATCACTGTCTACATTATTATTTATGTCGATCTGTGCGATTACAAGAGAAATATAGTTCTAGAAATTCATTTTTGCAACTTCCGAAATGAGTATAACTTTCGTAAATAGAAGAGATTATGGAAACAAGAAAAAAAGCATATGTAATAAAATTTATGTGTCCACAATGAAGATTCTCCTGAAAATCGATATGTTATTGCTATTATTCTTATTATTATGTCTGACAATGGGCACGTAATCAATTCCACTCACAATGGAAAGTACGAAATTTGAGATTTGATTTACATCAATTAAGATTTATCATTCTACATAAGCATCTCATCATTCATCATCGCCTGATGTTTTTTTATCAGTTTGATCTTCAAATCACATAAGCTGCTGTGTGTAATGATGAGCGAGAATTGTTATGATGATATTCACAAATATTTATTCAACAATATTAATTCAAGTATAAGTAAATATTCTCTTTTATTGCTTGAATAAACACAATACAAGCTGTTTGCCTGGGAATTATTGCTGTATTCTTGAGCATTTTGAATGTATCAATTTGAATCCTTAGTAAGTCGATTAGCAGCATATTTTTTTTCAATTCAATAAATCCGCTTTTGTCAAGACATACAAAACAGCAATTGAAACTTTATTTGGATGGGAAATATTTCTGAGAGCAGTTCTTTAGATATAGGACAGGGCAATGGTGTAGCCAGAATTTTTTGAATGGGGGGAGGGGTGGTTGGAAAATATTTTTTTCAGTTCAAAAACCCTAGCAATTTTAAATAATTTTTAAAGTGGGTTGAAATCCTCCCATCTACCCCTCCCCCCTGGCTACGCTTCTGGGACAGGGTATGATAATCTAAGTAAAGTAAATCTAGGATATCGAGGGTGGAATCTGGGATATCGATACAATTGTAGTTTAATCTGCTGGGATATAGACATTTGCCCACCGGATTCTGTGGCTGAGTGGTTAGTATACAGACCAGATATCTGAACCTGTTCTTAAGTGATGACATTGGGTTTGATTCTTACCAAAGGCCGATCACTCATTGAATACATAAAATACTATGGATATGACTACCACTCGCATAATGCTCATGATCAGAGCTAAAAATCGACTCAGATTTTATATGGAAAAGTCAAGTCGACATTACAGTGTAATGGAACAAAGTTTGTATTGAGTCATGTGGGCGCAATTCTCATCATAGCTGAGTTTGTATGTATAATATTCACCATAGTATGTTTGAATGATTCTCACAATGCAATGATCACGACACAACAGTACAAAGCCGTAAACAAAAATTCTTCATCCCACTTGTTGCTATTTCCCTATCCTTCATGCACTTACAGTCCAGCCTGCCGTCAAAAATGTCTTTACTCTTAACAATTCTCAACCAGACATTGAAAAATCCGCATAATGAAAGGCATTAGACATCTGAATCATAATGTCAACCACATAGCTTCAGTCAAACCACTAAATGGCTATTATTTAACATTCGCATGTCACTCAAAAAAAATTGTTTTGTTCTCACAATTTACGAAAGTACTGATAAGGCTTATAATACAGCTATTACAGCAATAATACACATTAATTGTTATTATATACATGTCTCTGTTTTTAAGTCACTCAAACAATTAATTAATAAATTTTGCGGTTGTTCGTACTTTTTTGTAACCAAATGGTTGTTATTGATGTTATTTTTATTAAATTCATTGCGTGCTCGTTCATCGCCACAACAGAACAGATCATTTCCTGATGATGGATGATTACCATTACCATTCACATATAATTTCTCATTATCCCCATTAATATTGATTTTATTATTATCATTTTCGAGGCAATTGTCTTCGTCTTCTTCTATTAAATTATTCATCTGCGAATCCATTCGTATTGATGGCGTCCTCGACACAGGACTGTGGCTTAATTTATTGTTACCATTATTACAGTGATTATTAACTGATGATGTCATTGACGATAGTAAATTTATGTTTGACGTCGGTGATGGCGAGGATGGAGATGTTGTTGTGGTTAGCGTGGTCGTTGACTGCGATGTATTGGCTGTTGTGAAGCATTTTGTCTTAAAGCTATTTCCAATACACACTACAATTACATTTGAGCTGCCATTTGTTGATTGTGCTGATTGCGTACTGTCTGTGCTCTGTTGGATTCCGAGAGAAATAAATGGAAGAAAAATTTATTTATAGATTAATTTTGAGCATGGTTTTGGCATTTTACATGGATTTTTTGTTATGTGTGGGATTGAAAAATAATAAGCAAAATTTTCTATTCAAACAGAACCAGAGCTTGAAGTTGAGTTGGATTTTGTATGTAATCGAGTCAACTTTCCTATGCAACATCCGAACTCTGAACAGAACTTACAAATATGACTGACTCAACTCCCGGAGTCTCACACCATTGACACGTGTTGAATGGATGACAAAAGTAGTATCAATCCGTTATTTTTTAGAAATTCAAAACTATTTCGAAGTGTTAAAATTTTTGAATTTTCAAAAACCGTTAAATTTACATATGAAAATTTCTAACGGTCATTTTTTTTTTGAAAAAATTAGATTTTCAAAATTTCAATTTCGAAGAATAAGAACCAATTTCGAAGAATAAGAACTGTTGTCACTCATTGGGTTGAACCATTTGATTCAAGACTGATATAATGATACTATCTGCTTGACCACGGTGTGGTTAAAATTTCAACGTATCGGGCCGCTCATAGCTCATCTCATAAGCTATGTAGCATTATTTACAATTCTCTTTTTAATCCCCACTATTCTGTTCATATTCCATACCCTTAATCTTCTTTGTCTTACTTCAGATATTCTTTATAAGAATTACTTAGAAACACTCAATGTAATTAATTAATAATAAAGGTAAATAAACCTAAAAGCCTCTTAATTGAAAGACTTCTCCTTCCACAACATAATTTATTATGCATTGGAAAAAATATTTAAGTATATACCGCAAGGTTAATAGGATAATTAAGGATCATAGAAGTAAAAAGTTGTTCTAAGATAAGAAAATGTTTTTAAAGCATGAAAATGAGGTCATTAGCACTCCGTCATAAAAATCTCTTCAACGTACAGCTGGGTAACCAAAAGTATTTTTTCATCATAATTCTTGTTCTTTAAAAATGAGGCAGGAATTTTCACGTAGAAGCAGACGATGTAACATAAATTAAACATTTTCACATAAATGATGAGCCTTAAAAAAATCATGGCTTGGAATTTTTTTATGGATCATGAAGCAATTTAGGATTTTTTAATTTTAATTCATATGAAATTTTGATGAGATGTTCGTGTGTTTATGGTGCTTTTGGATACACGTTCCGTGAGAATTTTAGTGGAATTTATTTTTGAGATTATAATTTCTGTGTGACGTAAGATAATGTGAGTATTTTTGGAGTCATTTTTGTAATTATTTTAGTTACTGGTACGTTAATTCAACCAAAAGTGGGTTCAATGAACAGCTTTCCCCTCAATCTATCTTTTAAAAAATCAGGCTATTTATCTGCGCTTATACAGAAAGATAGTCTAGAAGATAGCCTAAATTATATAACCTAGGGTTCTTCCAGGGGTATAGCTTAGTGAAACTCTAGAATATAGCAACTATCCTAGCAATTAACATCAGGGAACATGTTAGTTCCTTTAAACCACTAGAAAATTTCCTGTCTAGGGAGATTTAGACTAAGGGATCATTTGTAAAATACGACACACAAAAAATTACTTTTTTGAAACCAAATTTTCCATATAAAACAATTTATTGTATTTGAACTATCATAAATTTTTCAAAGCCCCCCTCCCCCCTAATGATGGAATTTTCTGACAATACTACATGTGTTGGACTTGTACTCAACAAATTCTTTAATATTAAGAATATTTCTCTCTAAAGAGCTCAAATTGACTCCCACATGATTTTTCTGATACACTCAGAACAACAAGATACGACTGACAAACAAACAAAATCTAAATTTTCACTTCCACTTCCACGGAAATCTTTAAATTCTATTTCATTTTCACACAGTCATCTGTTCAGCTCCTGCTTATTGAAAGCTCCATAATCATGATGGTTGTCAAGATAAAAGCTACGTGGCAAAAATGATGATAAAGTCTCGCCACAAATACACAAAAAGGAGGAAATAGGAAGTAAGGGAATGGATAATGGTACTGTTGAGGTATAAAGGTTGAAAAATTTAAGGTGCGAAAATTCATTTAAGCGAAAAGCAAACAAAAATTGTAAGGAACAAGAAAGAAGACTAGAAATAAATAATTCATTACATGAAGAGTGTGAAATGCTTACTTTTACAGAATCGACACGCTTTGCGTTACTCTCCTTCCATCGAATACTACTATTCAGTCTTCCATTATCCCTATAGCGTGAACATCGATGCGATAACATTGACTTTGTTCGAAGCTGACAGAAAAAAGGAGAAGAAAAATTTATTTAAAATTAATTGAGCATCAAAAGTAAATACTAAGACTTACCAACTGTGAACCCTCATAATTGAGATTATGATCTCGCCCGGTTGCAGCTATTGTCGTTTCTCTAAAACTCGATTGATCTCGAGCAAAGCCATTTGAGCTACTATAGAATCCACGCTTACGACTACAAAGTGTCTCCCTAAATGCTATCCGGTATCGATGTGACATTACATTGTAAAGAATAGGATTTATTGTGCTGAAATGGCAGAATGAGAGATGAGATGTGAGAAAAAATGTCTTACATAAACACATTAAGGGATGTTAAAAATGGATTTCTATGTTGTGTTTGATTCTTCTTCATGTTACGGCCTCGACATTTGGTGATTATTATTTATTATTTTAGGGGGTTATTTTTGGATGGGATTTAAAATTTTCTTAAAAAGTTTATTTTTGGGGTTACTCAGGCATATGGTTGCAAGTTTGCCATCGACTTTGTGTCTACTTCCAATCCTAATATCCTTTAAAATACCAAAGGTATTCAAAAAAGTCAGCTTAATGCACAAAAAATAAATAATCCCTTTTATATAATTTTTGAACCCCTTAAAAATCCTCAAAAAATGCTCCCCCAAAATTAAGCCACTAGTGACCATAACATGGATATTTATGTCCTCATTTTTCATCTCCCTCCATCCTCATGTACAGTTACACAAGATAGATTTTTTTCCTTTATTTACATCTCAATTTCTTCACTTCCCCCATTTATTCATTCCTTATTTGATTCTTTTTTATCTTCTTACTATTCAATAACACTAAACATAATAAAAAAGAAGGAAACATGAAATGAAAAAAGAAGAAGATCCATTGCGGCTTACATATTTCATGGAAAAAAAACTTGGGGGAAGAAGCTCAAAAGGGGGAAACTGAGAATGAATATGTAGACATAAAGGAAAGGAGAATGAGCTTCTGCAAAAGCTTAAAATATTCACAGTTTCCTTTGTATTCAAAGAAGTGAGATGATGGTGTATGGATTGTGATTGCTTGAGAATGGATGGATGGTCTGAGATTTTTGGAAAATGTGTGGAAAATTTGATGATATTCTGTAGATTTAAATTTGTTTGGTCTTTGGAAAAAGGATGGAGAATTTTTTTTGACACGTCAATGAATGTTAAGATTCAGAATTTTTAGCTTTGGGAAAAATTTTGGTTCCTGACGTCAAGTTGAGTAATTTTGTATCATTCTTTTAAATATATTTTTAAAAAATTCATTAATTTTACATGCTCTTAATCAACTAATCTTGAGACCAAGTTCTATTTTAGAAGCAACTTTACTGGAGTCCGGACTCCAAAAAAAGCAAAGTTCGACTTCATTGGATTCCTGTCAACTCCGATGACATCTTTATAAAAACAAACATTAACAACACCCCCAGAACACTTTTCGAATATTTTTCCTCAATTCCATCCACTCCAAACATTGAAGGAGGTGAAGTATAATGTAAGCAAATAGAAACGCAATCACAATAGAAATGTCTAGTAATGCTTCCCTTTTCTTTCCTTTTGTGTGCTTTTCACACTTTACATGTTTTTTAAATTTTTTTCACACCCAACAGAAATTGCTATTTGCTTATACTTTGTACAGTTTGCCATACATAAACAAGTACATTTCGTTTGATTTTTTTCCATTCACAATTCACAGATTATACAATGAGATCTGTACAGCAATAACGAAGCAAACATGAAAGCTTTCAATTGACTTCGAACCCTTTTTTTTGGCTGTTCAGTAATCTCTTTTTATTTGTGTATTTATGTATTCTGCTGTTGCTATTTTTGAGCTCATTGATAACGAGTCGTTATGTACATAGCATTATCAACAGT
Organism: Chironomus tentans; assembly: GCA_963573255.1. Taxonomy (NCBI): domain Eukaryota; kingdom Metazoa; phylum Arthropoda; class Insecta; order Diptera; family Chironomidae; genus Chironomus; species Chironomus tentans. Next base: position 15,289,741 of record OY754303.1, read on the forward strand.
TCATTTATGTCCCTATTCTTTCTTAACCGCTTTCCATTACAATTCAACTGCTCCATTTAATGAATGACTTTTTTTCTTAAGAACTGAAATTAAATTTGAATTTTAAATTGCGGAACTGAAATATTTATTTAATGTTCTTTAATTTAATTTCTTGATAAATATGGCAGATTTTTAACATCCGGTTGGAATGTTCATTTGTGTATGGAATAAAATTAATTTTTATGATAATCAAGAAGAATTTTCTGAAAACTTACGAATTTTTTCATCGAAAAAGCTTTCTTTTTTTCGTTACTTTACTGAGGATTTATATTTTTTTTAATCCTTTTTCACTTCATTGGGGGTTAAGAAAAATTTCGTAATATTCATAACATAAATAATTGAGTATACATTATATTTAGAGTTTTCAATTGAAAAATGCTGTGTTAGGTTGTTTGGGGGTGTCAGTTCATTTGAATTAATTTTTGATTAAATTTTATTATATTGAAAAATAATGTTTTTGTCAACTTGACTTGATTATGAGTACTCAACTCAACTTGACTTGAGTTGACTTGAATGAAATACACCCAACTTGACTTGAATGGATAACACTCATCATGAATTAAATTAATTACACTTAACTTGACTTTAATGAATATAGAATAGAATTTAATGAGTAGACTTTTCACTCAAATTGATGGAATCAAATGTTATCAACTTGTAAGTCTCATTTAAATTCACATAAATAGATCACATGAACTTGACTTAGACAAAAAGCATTCAATTGGATTTTAATGAATTACACTCAACTTGACTTGAACGAATTCAACTGATCTGCATTTAAAATAATTGCATACAACTTGATCTGAATAAAAATCTCTCAATTTGACTTGTATTAAAAAGCTCCTCAACTTGACTTGATCGAATATTAATCAACTTGACCTAATCAAATACCCATCAACTTCATTTGCGTAAATCGCACTCAACTTAATTTTTATAACTCACATTTAACTTGATTTTTTATGAATCTTATTCAGCTCAACATGTACAATCTTTAATCAATTAGTCCCTAACGAGTTTAAAAGTTTTATTCGTGTGAAACACAAGCTTATCGTCACGAGTTTGTCAACTTTTTCTTATTATTTCTCACATTAACTAAAAGCATTTCATGACTTTCAACCATGACTAATAAGCTTTTCCTTTCACATATCAAATCTCATATTAAATGCTGAACTTGACGTTATCAAATTTAAGCGTCAAAATACAAATCCACTTTCACCATAATCTCGATGTTTATGCTTTAATTATGACATAAAATCATGGCATTTAGCTAATTATTCAAATCAACAGAATAGAAATGACTTAAAAAAGAGGAAGTTCATCACGCAATATTGTAATAATTATTGCAATTCTTCTTATTGAATTTTTTATCAAAATGGACTAACAAATTCCACACAGAAATTTTTGATCATTATCACGAACATGAAACAGATGAATATTTCATTCAAAAAGCATTGCTGCTTATTGCCATTATTTCTTGTATGTCACATCTTGTATAAATAAAATAAAAAAAATTTTGATTAGCAAAGACATAAAAAAGCACTTGGAAAATGGAAAATTTCTAGCTACTGTTGTTGTTTTTATTCCATTCTTCTATTAAGCTATTACAGGCGACATAAAGAAAGAAGAATATGACCTGGAATAAATTTTTTATTGGGGAAATTCTGGAAAACTATAAAGTTTTTGGGGTGAGTAAATGCTAAGATCATTTGTTATTGCTGAGTTTGACCTACATTGTAATAAAGTTTATCCACCAAATGGACCAAGGTAAACATAGATCTAGAATTTTTTGGGCATAAAAATGAAAACGTGATGTAATGTACGTGTAGATTTGAAGCATTTAGTTAGGTTAGAGTCAGAATTTAAAGACAATATTTCATTTTACTGAATATTTTGAGGGAAGGAATTTAAGATTGTTTCATTTTTAGTTTTAAATTTGCATGGTCAAAATTATTATTCAAAATCATCCAACATTAAGGATTTTTCTCCAATAGGCCCAAAATTGATTAAGTATTAAAAAAATTTGTTAGTTTTTCTGAGAAATACAGCCTACATGGCCATGACCAGGGGTTGTCTAATAGTCCTGACGGTTTTTGGCATTCAAATTTTCTAACGGTCAAAATATATTTGAAAATTTCCCGCGTAAATGCACTTGAAAATCATTAATTATAGTATAATTAACAATTTGCACGGTGAATTTTCATATAATAAAATGGTTTGTCATTTAACGGTTTTTTGAAATTCAAATTTTCTAACGGTCAAAATATATTTGAAAATTTCCCGCGTAAATGCACTTGAAAATCATTAATTATAGTATAATTAACAATTTGCACGGTGAATTTTCATATAATAAAATGGTTTGTCATTTAACGGTTTTTTGAAATTCAAATTTTCTAACGGTCAAAATATATTTGAAATTATCCCACTTGAAGTTGGCTCTATTGTATTGAAAACAAAAAATCATTAATTATAGTATTTAGCATTGGTTTTGAGATTTTTAAATGTCCGGGGGGCCAATAACTCGATGGCACGGAGCTAATGCAAAAAACCAGAACTCTCTACGATGTCTAGTTAAAAAGTTTTTCTTTGCAGCCGACCGACCGACCGACCGACCGACCGAACAAAGTGCATTATTAAGCTACCTTTTTAAAACAAGTTTCAAAAATGCGCTAAAAAATTGGAACCCCTCACTTTAATTTTTTTCCGGGTATGCCTCTGTCAGCCTACCCTTAACCTATTCTTCACTTCCAAACACCCCAACTAAATGAAACATATCAATTGTAAAAAGTCACCCAGAACATAAATATCTATCATGCCTCCCCCACTTAACCTAAAAACACACATTCACAATGTCTAATAAAAACATAGAAGCCAGAAACAATTCCAATTTATAAGCACATGGAATTGTAAAATATTTTGTAGTCCCCTCCATGCCATAATAAATAGTTTTATGCGAATTAAAATTTATTGACTTTTTTGTTCGGTGTTTTTATCATACTAAATTAAATTGTCGCAAAACATGCCATAAAAGGCTCCAGTTTCGAATTCATGTCGTATATTTTATTTTATTGTGAAATGCAGATGAGAATGTTAAAATAATTTTATTTCAGATGAGGACGAAAGTCGTGTTTACTAAATAAATATTTACAACCTTTTTTGAATCTCATGAATGATGATTAAGTCGTTAAGGAGGTGAGAAATCCAAAAATTAAATTAAAAGTTATCTTAATTATAGCAATTAACTTACCATGATACGTAGTATAGCCACCCACTCATTGGAAATAGCCATGTATTGAGCATTGGAAATGATTCAAAGTTTTTACCGTAAAGGTAAAGTAATCTCTGCAAAATAATAACAATCATATTTTATTAATCAAAAAATAAACTTTTATTAAGTCACAAAAGGTTCGTACCTGAGCATGAAAAGGCGCCCAACACACAAAGAATGTGATGACGACAGCGGCTGTGGGGACAAAAAGGTTATGATTTCATTAATATTATTATCAAACTTTTTTTATTTATTTATTTTAGGTGACGAAGGAGAAAAATTACATGAGATAATTAGCATCATAAATGATAAAGGTACCACTGAAAGAGTGTGGAGTGTGAAAAAGAGAAATTTGTCAATTAAAAAATATTTTGAGAGTGGAGAATTTTTTTGTAGCATTTGAAGTGGCGTTGGTGGTGAAAAGAGATTCTGCTGATGGAATGCTTTGATTAATTTTCTTCAAAAGAATTCTGGAACATTTTTAAATGAATAATTTTTTAACCAAGTTTTTCCCTGAATTTCCAGTTTGAAAAATCAGCAAATTGTAATTACTTTTTTGTAGGAAGCATACCGTGTATGGTGTTTGAGGATGTACTAGGGGGAAAACCACTTGGTGGAAAAAAAATTTTTTTTAAAAAGAAATTTAAATTTGTCAGAAAATCTTACACTATGATTACATTAAGTCTAGATGTCTTCTATGAAATTTTAACCAGGCTCGGTAAAATTTTTTCCACCAAGTGGTTTTCCCCTTGTTATTATTGAATTGAAAAACTCAAATGTTATTGTTGAATTATTGAATCATAGTAATCATTTTTTGTTTAAAAAATTATTTAATCATTGTAAAAAGTTTATCGTTTGATACAGATTCTTCAATTTAAATCTTGTATCTAAAAGTACTTATTCTAAAAGTTATCTACACGACGGCTAAGGGGTCATTCACTTATAACGTTACGCAAAAAAATGAAATTTTAGACCCGCCCCTCCCCCTTGGTTACAAATTTTCTGTGTTTGACCTGTTACAAAATCTTAGACCCTCTCCCCCCTAAAAAGCGAACGTAATAAGTGAACGACCCCTAAGTGGACAGTATATTTAGATTTAAGAGGCAGCGAATTGATGAATTTGGAAGATTTTTAGGGTGTTTTCTCCAAGCAGGACAGTCTTAGTAAGAAATGTGATCGTGACTTATGAAAAAGACCAACATTCCAGAAAGAGGGCAGATCCAATACCCGTGTGAAGTTAGCCACAACTTCCCAGCCACAACGGTCGGCCGATTTGGTCGGCCGACAATTTTTTGGCTTACGTATGTCGGCCGATTTTAATCAGCGGTCTTACGTATAAATAATCGGCCGATTTTTTGTCGGCCGACTTTTACTGTACAAGTTTTTACTTGCGTACAATATTGCATGCAAGTTTTAAAATGTCGGCCGACAAAATCGGCCGACTTTTCGACATAGTTGGGATTTGAACTCACAACCTTTGGTAAAAAAAAATTTCTAAGTCACTAACCGTTTGAGCTAATGACCCGAATAATAATATAATTTTCGTTTGGCGAGATGACATATATAAATTATAATTTATTTTAACACACCAATAAAAATTTATTATGAAGAATATTTTTTACTCAATATTATATACTTCACAAAACAATAAATTTTTAAAATGTCGGCCGACTTTTTTTTGTCGGCCGATTTTTTGTCATATTTGGGATTTGAACTCGCAACTTTTGGTAAAAAAAAAATTCCCAAGTTCCTAACCTCTTGAGCTAATGACCCAAATAATAATTTTCTGAAACAGTGCCAAAATGACGTATATAAATTATTATTTATTTTTTACAAGTATAAAAATTTGATTTATATGATATTTTTTAATTAAATAAAAAGAACAACTTCTTTATTGTGTATTAATTTAAACTTTCGTTTATATATATTTCGGTTGTAAATCACCAACCATCTTCAGAACTCTTTCAAAAAATTAAAATGTTTTCTTCAAATTCACCAGGTTTCTATGATTTTTTTGTGTAGTTTTGGAAGAAAAATATTTTACGTTTTTGGTGAATTTGAAGAAAACATTTTAATTTTTTGAAAGAGTTCTGAAGATGGTTGGTGATTTACAACCGAAATATATATAAACGAAAGTTTAAATTAATACACAATAAAGAAGTTGTTCTTGTTATTTAATTATTGTTAATTGTGTCAAAAATGAACATTTTACATATGATATTTTTTACTTCGTATTATATACTTCACAAGAAATTAAATCCTTAAAATTTCGGCCGACTTTTAGTATTTTTAAAGATTTTATGTTCATAATTCACAAACAACTAAAACTTAAAAAATATTTTATTAATTACTAAATGTGTTTGTATACTAAATGTGAAATTTCCGTTTTACCACTAATTTTGGTTCTACCTAATTCAATAAAACTATTTTAAAAAATGTTAAGACTGAATATCTGGCTGAATAAAATCAATTTCTGATTTTTTAATAAATAAATTTTTTAATAATAGAATCTTAAAACCAAAACTAAAAGTTGATTTGTTGTGTTTATGGAAATTTAAAATGAAAAAAAAATAATATTTACAATTTTTTTGTGTTTTTTAAAACGCTTACAAATTGAACAAAATTTTCATCGAGGGTAGTGCTTTAATACCATTTAATACATTTTTGAATATACGTGACTTTAATAAAAACAATCATAAAATTAAAATTCACTTTGGGACTTTACCCAGAACTTTACCTAAAAATAGGTAGGTTAAAATAGTAAATAATGATAATAATGCATGAAGGGCAAAGCCTTGCTGGAGGCACTGCGATTAATGAATTTATTGTACCACACCCTTTAGACCTACAGTTTAATTTCTTGTGAAGTATATAATACGAAGTAAAAAATATCATATAAATCAAATTTTTATACTTGTAAAAAATAAATAATAATTTATATACGTCATTTTGGCACTGTTTCAGAAAATTATTATTTGGGTCATTAGCTTAAGAGGTTAGGAACTTGGGAATTTTTTTTTTTACCAAAAGTTGCGAGTTCAAATCCCAAATATGACAAAAAATCGGCCGACAAAAAAAAGTCGGCCGACATTTTAAAGATTTATTGTTTTGTGAAGTATATAATATTGAGTAAAAAATATTCTTCATAATAAATTTTTATTGGTGTGTTAAAATAAATTATAATTTATATATGTCATCTCGCCAAACGAAAATTATATTATTATTCGGGTCATTAGCTCAAACGGTTAGTGACTTAGAAATTTTTTTTTACCAAAGGTTGTGAGTTCAAATCCCAACTATGTCGAAAAGTCGGCCGATTTTGTCGGCCGACATTTTAAAACTTGCATGCAATATTGTACGCAAGTAAAAACTTGTACAGTAAAAGTCGGCCGACAAAAAATCGGCCGATTATTTATACGTAAGACCGCTGATTAAAATCGGCCGACATACGTAAGCCAAAAAATTGTCGGCCGACCAAATCGGCCGACCGTTGTGGCTGGGAAGTTGTGGCTAACTTCACACGGGTAGATCCAATCTAAAAGAGCGCAAAATGCCAAAAATAAAACCAAATTTTTTAATTTAACCTAGTCATGGGGCATCGATGGGGTATGTAAAAAGTATAATGAGGTAAACATAGGCGGGGTGAAGGGGTAAAACCAGAAAATTTATTATTTTCCCCTGCTATTTCTCCCTTTGGTATGTTCCTGACTTGATATACCATTTATGAACGAGTTTATAAGCTTCTCAAGTTAATGTAATACATTTTATGTCACATAAAGAACTTCCTTCAGTTACTTTAAGTACAAAAACATCAAAGATAATTTTTATATATGTAAAAAAAATTAAACGGATATTTAGATTTATTTTACTTCCTCTCATGTAGAAGATCAGCTTTTTGTGACAAAGTTCCTGTCAGCGATTGAACAAAAACTTGACAAAAACATGTGAGAGCTTTTTCATTTTCTTAGAAAATTATAATTTGGAGCCTCTAATTGGATATTAGATTGCAAATTCACCATAAAAAAAAATCCAAAGATGTACTTCTTCCTAGAAAATTACAAAATCAAGAAGAAGCTAGACGAATTGGAAGCACTAAATCAAATTGAATGTCATCAGTGGGATTTAAGTACACAACATCACGAAATACTTGTGTTTGCACAATGAATCCTATTATTCACTCTCCATCATCACGGCTTCTTGTTCTTTAAGATTTATGAGGTGATTTGTTAATTGTTGGGGAAAATTATGTTAGTTCTGTGGAATTTCTGGGTAATTAAGGATGTCTTTTGTTGATTAGATTGATGATTTATTGGAATTTAGATGATTTCGGTATGGGGATGTTGATTTAGTCTTTTTAACTGTCAGTTCTGTGTTTTAGATATAAACTTGACTTTTAGTGGAGAAAATTTACAATTTTGAGGATGTAGATCGACATAAAAGCCATAATCCAATAATGTTGTCAACATCAACATTAACATTTGCCTACAAATGAATTGCCACTTAAATCCACGAGTTAAATGATCCCCAAATTTCATCCCTGACCCAAACATTAGCCATTCCCATTTGCAACAGGAAATTTCTCCGAAATCCATTCCAAATTTCCATAAATGCCGTAATAATGACAAAATTATTCTAACAAGAACTATTCGATAAAAATCAAATGAATTAATGTTAATAAAACAACATTTCGATTAGCTTAACTGCTACTTGAGTAAGGCTATATTTGGCACAGCCATTAATTATAGTTTGTTCTATTTTTAATTTGTTTGTTTATTTGCGAGTACCTGGCAACGAAATACCATTGGAGAACGCTTCGATTATAATTAATTAGTGACGAAAATGAAAACAACGCAAAAAGGTAAACAATGGAAGGATTTTGGTAAACAAAAAGTTATTGGGAGTTGTTGGAACATGATATTGAATATTTAGCAGAAAAAAGTATACTTCTGAATAATGAATAACGAGTGGGAATCGAACCCACATTCAAGGATTTCCAGTCACATGTTTCTATCATTTAGCTCTCATGGGATATTCGAAAGCTTAGAAAAGTGGGGATAATCCAAAAATTCAATTATTTAAGGGGACGTTCATACATAGGCTGGCCATCTGCTTAGTTTTTCAGAGAACTGTCCTCTTTTTTTCATTTTTCAAAACTAAAAAAGATTTATAATGTTCTAATTCGTTCAGAAAACGAATAAAACTAGTCGACATGGGAGATGTCCTCTATTTTTCCTGAAAATGTCTGGTAACCCTATTCATAAATGATGTTTAATTTTTAAAGTTCTGATTTTTAAGGGTCTGATTCTGTGTAACACTTCCTTCAAAGCAAAATTTTGTGACAAAAGGTGGAGGGGTTTAAAAGTTTTGTTTCTTGCGTGACGTCATTTATGCACGACCCCTAATAGAAGTCATTTGAGAACGTACTATTCTAGAATTTCTATTTTTTTTCTAAGAAAATGACAAAATTATCCAAAAATTTAAACAAAAATTTAAATATTCTAAAAATCCTCAAAAAATACAATTATTACAGAGTACCGCCACTTCATTTCGAAAAACTTCGAAATTAATGTCGAAAACTTCGAAATTAGAGCCGAAAATTTTAATTTTATTTGAACGTTGAAGAAATTGTAAACAAACAAAACTTTTGAAACAAAAAAATATGATTTCTGTTTATTTAAGTAATGATTCTTCAATAAGTTCCTAATCTTTAACATTTTTTTGACCATTTAATCAGTTTACTTCACTAAAAGAAGCAAAAATAAGCAAGTTATCATTGAAAATCAAATTCATAAAAATTTCACTAACATTCGTTGTGAAAATTTGTTAGGCATAAATTTATGCATTAATATAATTAATTTGAGTCCCAAAACATTAAAAAACTGTAGAACATGTTTGGTTTTATGTAACAATTCAGTTTAATGCTTAATTTGTCTTGAATTAAACTAAAAAAATATTTTGCTTTCAACGGTCAAAAAAAATTCAAAAAATTAGAAAAATTAGAAATTTTTTGTAACTGACATTTTTTGAAGTGACGGTACTCTGAATTATTACTCCAATGAGCCCTTCTCCTACGAAGCAAGTAGAAATTACAAAGAATTTTCACGTCTTTAGGAACCTATATTATTACATTTAAAGCATTCAAAGCTTAATACAGCACAAGAACCCAAACCAATTATTGTAAATTCTTTAATTTTCTCGCTAAAAAGAAAACTTTTTTCTCTTTCGGCTTTTTTCTATTCAAAATAAGAAGAAAAATTAGGAAATTAAGGAAATAAAAGCGAACAAGAAAAAATTCAACAGACAAGAAATTTTTGCGTTTTTTTGTTGTGAAAGAAAAGAACAATACAACGCTTCTAAAGCGTGTGGAAAAGACATGCAAGGAAGTTTGTATTGAAAAAGTTTTTTTTTGTGAATCTTTAACTTTTTCATGGCTTATTATGACGAGTGAAATAATTTATGGAATGGATATTTTTTTTGAAATATAATAACAAAAATACCCAAAATTGTCTGTAGCACAGAATTTACCACAGTTGTTGTCTGGTCACAGGCATCTTGCTTGGGGTGTCCATTTGCTAGCTTTTTTGGGATTTCAAGAAATTAAATTTTATTCATTGTTTTATTTTACGACAAATTTTGAAAGCTTTTTTTAAGGACATGGGTTTGAACCCTGGACCATTTTTTAGAACCACCTGGGGTATATACTAAGGTACCCCAGATTGAAGGAAGGCCTGGGGTATCCTACTCTGGGTAGGGTGGGTGGGGTACTCCTGGTAGCCCTAGAAACTGGCCTCTAAGCAAAATTATTTTTTTATAATAAAGATTAGGTTTATCGGACCAAAAGTGACTATGAATAAGAAAATTTAAAAAAATCTGGTCACCCTAATCATTCTCACATATATTCACTATACTCATATAGAAAATGCGCTCCATCCACAAACTTCATCACAACTCTCACAGCTATACTAAACATCCATTCCTTCATCTTCTCCTTGCCTTTCGATTTTTCAATTGCCTATTTCCTTGCCTTAATTAAAAATTTGCAGTACGTCGTAAATTACTCGACGTCTTGTATTCAAAACAGGAAGAAGAAGTAAATAAAAGGCAGCACGCACAGAATGGAAGATTATACACAAAATGTTTATTTAACAATGAAACATTCACTTTCACAAATGCTTATTTATGTAACAGTGTAAAAGAGGTTGAGGAAATTACTCTCGACTTAATGAATTCAAAACTGTTTTTATGAGCAGTTCCTACCAAAAATTCTCATTTAATCATCATCGCATAAGATAAAAGGAAGAGTAGCACAAAAAAATATTAAATTTATTAATTAAATAAAGAAATTAACGAGCGTACGAGTGTTAATTATTCGCATCACATCGTCGTCTTTTCCGTCCACTAAACGTAAATTAATTGTCATCGCATGATATCTCGAATATAAAAGATATGACCAACTAGGACAAAAAAATTAAATTTGCTTCCGACTATATGAACTGAATAATATGTCATGGACATAAAAAAAGAGAGGAGAGATGAGTCAACAAGTCATGATGAAATTAATTTTTGATGATTTAAACGCATTATTTTATGAACGACGACAGGTCAACAATTTTAATGGGAGAGAATTAAAAACTAAATTAATTAGCTTGCACGAAATGTTTTATGATGATTTATGGTCTGGGAATTTTAAAATATTTTTATGAGAGAGTTTTATTACTTTATTTAGGAATTATTATTTCTTGAGCTTTTTGGGACTAGAAATAATTTTCTGAATGTTGTGAAACATTGTTGTCTAGAACTAAGCCTGAGAGAATCTGATCCTAGACGTGTCCTTGATATATTTATGATTCACACAGATTAAGTATAGTTTGCCTTTAGATGTTGACTTCTACAGACACAAGGGGTGTATCAAAGGGGCGTTTTGGTGTCACATGAAAACCAATACTATCCTAAAAGAGATCATGAGTCGAACCCCTTCCTCCTTCTCAAAAAAATTTTCTTTGGGTATTCTGAAAGTTGTCTAAAAGTGTTCAGATGAGAAAAGTTCTTAAAATCCTATTTTTTGATGGACTTTAATACTAAATGTCTCTTTTTGAAAATCTTTTCTACCTCGTCTGCTTAATTGCTGCAACTTTGGTTTCAATTTTTCGATATTTTCCATAATTGTATGCCAAAATAATCTTCAACTAATTGTGAAGCAAGAGGAAGGTAATCGAAGCCCCTGCCCCTTTTAAACCAGATAGTTAACCATAATTTAAAGAACCGTTGGTCCAAAAATCCTTCTAAAGCAACAAATCTAAATCTTAACCATCATGGCATAGTCAGGACACCCCTACGTCTCTATAATGCTTTACTGCTCATAGCTACTGTACCCTCTGTCTTTAAAATAGTCAATAAAATTGAACTTTCCAAAATAAAGTTTCAGAAATCTCGTCAAAAAGACAAATCGACAATTCCAGCTTATCTACAATCCAAGAAAATAATGCTTACGCATCATCTCAATATGAATTAAAAAAATTATTCTATTTCTAGCACAACGCACACAAAAAATATATAAAAACTCAGTTCCGTCATTTCCATCTCTCATCCTATTTCTTTTATACAACACAAGACAAAAAAAAATCCTCACTCTAATTGGATACGATCAAAATTATTGTCAAATCGTGAACAGCTTCTGGCTTACGATAAAATTTATTAAATTTCTCATGCTTCGGATATCATGTTGTGAACAGGCGAGCGAAAATTTCTGACGTAAGCTATTAAAGTTTTATGACCACGCAAAAAGCAAGAGAGAAGAAAATATATGAAATTCTTTCTAGCATGCCAGTCAGTCAGTCAGTGTTGAGTGGTTGGATTTGAAGTGGCGAAAACTAAATGAAGAGAAGAGATTCAAACTTTATCCTCTGTATTTTAAGTCTCAGTGAAAGTTTTTCAATAAATCCGAATTAAACGTTGGCATTTTGAGTTGTAAAAATTTTACCATGCTGCTGCTGTTCACTTCTCATCTTAAATTTACCATAAAAAAGCCACGCAGAAAATGTGGCAGGGCATAAAAAATGCAGAAAAAAAAGTTTTTTGACACTTTCCATTGTCTTTAGGGGGTTTTTAGTACAATTTCTTCCTGTGGTTCCATAAAATGGATAGACTCGGTCATGAATGACTGATGAAAGCGCATCTTACTTCTGATCTGAGCCTTTTTGATGCTTTAATGAATTTTTATATTAATTATAACTGAAGGAGGAATTAAACGGTAGAGGGGCAGGTAGGATCTAGTCCTACCCATCAGTTGACAGCTCTTAGCGAAGCAGGTAAGCAGAATAAGCTCCTTTGCTGCATTTTACAAGGAATTGTAAGACATTCGAATTTCTTGGCTGCTCTAAACTTCAACTTAGAATAAATTGACAAAATTTTCATTAGCAGAGCAACCAAACAGATAGACAAACTGACAAAAGTCGAACTATTCCTCTTCTTATTAAACTTCTATTCCTCTTAGAAGAATTACGCTAAAAATCATAAAACGAGGAGAAAGTGCGATAAAACTTTGAACACATTTGAATTTAAAAAAATTCGCATGAATGATTTTTAGTAAAGAAGAAGTCATAAACTTACCCAACATTCTTATTATGGCTTTCCTCGACTGCGTCTGTTTCGATTCACCATGAACGGAATTGGAGTGTGTGACACCTAAATTGACATAAAAATAAATTTATTAGAAAATAATGTTGTTCCTATAAAGTGATTGTGACGGTGACAGATTGAGCAGATTGATGTGGCTTTTTGCTACGAACACTGGAAGTGCCAGAGGCATTGATCCCCCAAAAAAACATTTATAATTAAAAGAATACTTTTAAGATGGCTTTCCGTATACAAAACTTTCCCAAAAAGCTGCCGCGAGGCCAATCCCAACATGAACAAGCATTTAACTTCTATTTAAGAACCGAGTTAATGACTTTTTTGTCCAAAAGCGTAAAAAAGACTCATCTTGAATTATCAATGAAGATTAATTAAATGAGCACAATGGCTACTCGAAAGGATAGATGAGCGCATGAGGATATCTAAATTTACAGCTTCAATAATAAATATAAAACTTTTTTAACATAAATTTATGGCGGCAATTCTCAAATTTATAACCAAAATTCAAAATTTACAACCGCTAACGGAGGAATGAACGTAAGAACAAACTATGGATGGAATAAGAAATACATGAAAAACAACAAAATGTTATGAGTTAGAAGAAATATCCTCAGGGAATTTATTGTAACAGCTTTAATGAATTCCGCGTTGTAAAATTTAACATGAGGAAATGAAAAGTTTCGACTGAGGAGATTTATTGGAACATGATATCATGATTAGAGCGCATTAAGCTCTGTTTGATTAATATTTTTGATTGAATGACAATTAAGATGCTTGATTGTATGATAATAATATATGGGTCTATTTTGGGGCATTCTTAGAGGCATTCTAGAGTGCAATCTTAATTATAGAAACGTACAATACTACTCAGGATTATACCAGATACCTTCCTCAAGTTTCACACTTCTGAATAGTTTAGGTATAAATTTTACTAAAATAGGGACCATTCAAAAATGACGTCATGTTAAAAAATATAATTTTAGACCTAACTTACACTTTTTCACAATAATTTCTTTTATATGGAAGTGTCATACAGCGTCAGACCTCCTAAAAATTAGACTTTATTTATAACCTCATACTAGGTCACTAGGAACATATACAGAGCATTGCATCCCAGGTTCAATTCTTTGTTAAAACTGAGAGATTGGACACTTGTAGGAATCGAACCCATTTTATTTTGAGAGAGCATTGCTGTCTAAACACTCGGGTACGGAACCCTTACTCTCTTATTAGCAGATTTGCCTCCATATGCTCTAGCAACACAAGACTGATATTTAGTCGGATTTAATCTAGGTTCACACTTTACTAGGATATTATCCTAGCTTCATAACATGTCTAGAATGTACAGGAAAATAATGAAATACTTCTTGGAGGTTTTTAGATAGAGCTTATTATCAGTATCCATAACCTAACCTCCAAATCCACCATTATTGGCTCAATTCCATACTTATCGTTCAAATATCAATTCCACCAATAAACCTTGACTTTCAGCAAGTCAGACAACCCAAAATGAGCACTAAACCACATGAATTTAAATTGAAAAACGTGACGAGAGCAATCTAATTTCTATTATACATTAAAGACTCATTTTTTAACCCCCAAAAGTGATATCATAAAAAATCATACAAGAAGCAATTTGTTTATAAGAATACACGCGGAAACGACAGAGCAGTAACAATTAAGTTTTATTGATGCAAATAAACATCGCGGCGTCATCAACAATCATGGCTCTCATAGTGTTATTATACCGTATTCTGCTCATTTTGATGGAAACAAATAAAAACTAAAAGGAGGGAAAATAATAAAAGTATCGTAGAAGAACTCACCTAATACCGCCGACTGTCGTGTTCTAGAGCGAATTTTAAGTCCCATCCGACCATATAAGATTATCATGATAACCATGGGGAATGCGAAAAAGATGCATGTTGATAATTCCCATAACGGAAACTTATCTGGGTTGTCAAGCATCGCACAGAATGCTGAATCAGGAATATCTTGATTTGCTGTAATAAGATGATTATTATTCAACATAGAATATCATTGAAAAATCGACACGAGATATCTTTTTTTATAGCGCATGAAGGCATTAAAAGGCATGAAACTTACTCTTTGGATATTGTAAGTAATGGATTTTTGTAAAAACAGCAAAAGGCACGGCACTCACGAAGCTTACGACCCACAACGCAGCAATTATTCGAACAGCACGCTGTAAACCCGACATCGTGTACAAATGAAGTGGATGACAAATGGCAAGAAATCTCTCCATTGAAAATGCCACTATCGTTAGCACACTTACATACGTTGATCTATAAAAAAATAAAAAAAATGATAATTTTACTTCCATCTTCTACGTTCAAATTGCACATAAGAGAGCACCTTCAACTCATGCATGGAACTGTAATAATGGCAATATCAACTAATGAATACTTACGCTTCTGATATTAAAGCTCTCATTTTACAAAACGTTAGTCCTAGATTGTAGGGATATTGATGCCAGTAGAGACTCAAATCATACGGAAGTCCTAAAGTTGAAAAGATTTTTTTAAAGGGAAATTGAAGGAAAAAAATTAATGTAATGAAAAAAAACTGAATAAATTTTTATGTTTAACACTGAAAATGTATGAAAGGTTTTTGAATTGTTATTGTGGAAATTTGTTATGTAATATTTGAAATTTTATGGCATTTGAGAAATCTTGAAAGTGATTTTTGCTACAAAAAAATTTTATTGCTGATCTTTGTTAGTGTAGTTCAAATACATAGACTTCAAAAAAATTATGGGCAGATTTTCTATATCATATTGTGTCAGCCAGCGTTGGAAGGACTCCACCACTTTTTGGAGGCGTCTCCACTGGAGTCTGAATTTTCGGAATCCTGTCACCTCTTAAAATCTAAAAATTGAAGAAGTTTCCAGTAAGGGGTAGGGGTGTATCCCATTCAACCCCCCTGGATACGCGCCTGTATTATGTAAACTTCACTCTTTAGGATATCCCATAGAATAATATAACAGAATAGATTCATAAGTAGGCTAACCATCTGTTTATTTTTTAAGAGGAATGTCCTCTATTTTTGAAATTTATCTGAAGCTTCACTTTGTAAAATTTGCAAAATGTAGCCATTTTATACTAGATGGAGTAAAGTACCAGACCCAAAAACATCAACACAAAAAATGAACCAAAAAAGTGACTATTTTGAAATTTTCTAGTCACACCAGGCGCGTAGCCAGTGTCTCCTCCTTGATGGAAAGTTTTCTTCAATTTGCTTAAGTTTTTGGCAAAAAAAATTCAAAAAAAAATTCTGATCTAAATTATCATACAAAAAATTTGAAAATTTTCCCTCGAAAAATTTTCTGACTACGCCCCTGAGTCACACTATCCATAAAAAGACAAAAAGCCAGATAAATGACCAACTACATTAAAAAATACTGTTTCAAAGTAGTAATTGCTTTACATCCCGAAATTCAGTTCAATTGTTCAAATGCCATTCAACTACAATCTACTCTGTAGGTAGTTTTTACAACATCTTGTTATGAATTTATTCATAGGAAAATACAAAAGATTTATTAGTTCATATTGCGGTTTAACATACAACAAGAAACAATGAAACAATAAAGATATTTCGTATATTTAGTTGGAAGTAAAGGAAGTTGAAGGAAAACCACAAACATAAATAGTTGATAAAAATAGTTTTGCATACTGTAAATGTGCACGTGCTTAAAGCTTCTTGAGGTTTCATTTTGATATATTTATTATGAAATGGAATGAAGATGACGTCAATATTTGTCAATTTTCTAATGAATATTTTTGAGGTGTTTTTGTGTAGATTGATATGGATTCACAATTTTTTGAAAATATATTTTGGTTGTTTACTTATTACATTCTCAATTTTGAGAGGATCACCTATCCTATAAAGTAGATTTTCATTACCAAAACATGCTAATTTTGAATACTTCCTGAAAAATCATGCAGATCGATTAATTTCACAAGGCGGACAAGAAGTGGTCTCGTGACGTTCATTTAGTGACTTTTGAAGAATTTTTACCACAAGGTTGTCATGCAGATGTCACCAGACTGAAAACAAAAATTTGTACCAATCTGGACTGTACCAGACACCCAAATCCTTCCCTATGTGCACTCTTGACCTAATATTCAACAAACTCGACCATAATAAAGCTCCTTACCGACAATTCTGCATTAAATTCAACAAAAATTCCATAAAATCCTACAAATTACAACCCAACAACATTCATACACGCAGCTGACTCATAAAATTTTCAAAAAATAATCACATTTTGATGAGAATTTAAGCTTTCATCATCATAGAAAAATGTTTTTTTTATTTAAAGGGCAATTAAGAAGTCAAGATCTCTTCCTTTCCCATTAAAAAATTAAACTTCATATAAAAAGCATTTCCTTCTCGTTTAAAAAAGCCTTCATTTGATGTAGACTCAAGCATGTCTACGATGTTCATGAAACATTCTTTCCAAGCTGATATTTAAAAGCATGTTAAATTTTTTTATGCCTTTCAACATTTTCGTGAGGGGGTAAGAAAAAAAGAATTAAACTCATGTACGCGTAATAACAGCAAATGACGAGGTTGGTTAGAATAATTTATGAAAAGAAAAAAGTTTTCATGCTTTATGATGAGGGGAAAAGAAAAAGAAGATAAGAAAATTTCGTTTTTTAGATTGACACAAATGTTTGCATAAAAAGTTACTCTACATTTTAGAATGAAACAGGATGGTAGCATGATGATGGTTTTTGGATGTATAGTAGCAAGGATAGATCATTTTTTGGTAATTAAGAGATGCTCTTCGAAGCCATGATTCATAAATTTTGTTAAATTCTGAATAATTTTAGCTTATTTAAACAATGCTAAGCTTCTTATTTTTTTATTAGGTCTTAGGAGCATAGGATAGATGCTTTGGATACTATTAGGTTATATGGTGAATTCACAAGTTCGAAACTCATGAAGAACAATTTTTAATGAGCGTTTGGATATTAAGCAACAATTAGGCCGGATGGCATCCTCAGGCTAGCATCTTACAAGAGTATCCATATGAACGTCATATATGTATCTGTCATTCAGTTGCAAATTATATCCAAGAATTCCTTTCACACAAAATTCTCAATTCTGTTTCCCAAAATTTCCACTTTCTCAAAAGCCTTCAACGTCGAATTTAAAAGTAATAAAGACAAAAGTGCTGACACAATGTTCATCCCTAATTCACGTTTGTTTCAACACTTTTATCTACGCATGTATGTATCTCCTCCGTTGGGAAAATGTCTTAATGCTCATCAAAAAATCCTCATTCCCACATCCAGTTTTGCGGGAATATCAAAAAGAATATTTATTTCACTATTCGCCACATGTGCTTATTAATATGGAATAAATTCCTCAGGCATTCAAGAAGCTTTTTGTAAGAAGCACTTCATGTCAAGCTTGTTTGATGCAAAAAAGATATTATGACATTTTACCTGTATATTATTTTTATATCAAATTGTAAAATTCCATCCCTTTTTGATGGAAAAAGAAAAGTCACAAGTAAGTAAGTAAGTCAGCATATTTACAAACATTAGGATGAAATGTAGAAAAAATATTTATTTTTTCGTAAGTGAAAATGTTCAAAAAACGAAGGATTTAATGTTTTATATTGCACTAGGCGTTCCTTTATATCGTATGACACATGACATTGAGAATTTCACATGACAGCCTTCAGTGCTGTTACTTTTAGAAATTAAATAAATATAAAGAAAAAAGGAAAAAAACAAACAAGAAGTGAAATAAATTCTGTGTATGCCTTTTTTGAAGGAGCTGGATTTTGGGTATGGTATTCGAACCCCCTTACTACTTTGGAGTTAAATCGTGTACTTTGCTGAGATATACATTCAGATATCAATCGATTTAATGTTTTAAAAATTTCAAAAAAAATTGTCAAAATCCAACCCAAAAACCACACGGTTCGACTACACTTAAAAGTAACATGTCCATAAAGAAATTGCTGAAAGCATGTGAATTTTATTTTATATGTCATGAAAGTTAAACATGGCAAAAATGTGTACAGAAACAGGAGGGAGGAAATGAAGAAAACCATAAAGAAGTAGAAATCATATCGAAAAACAACAGTCTTTACTTATGGCATACAAGCAATCTATGCTGTATAGAAATGTCTTGGCAATGCTGATGTTTTATTTTACACTAATGCAGTGAGAATTCTTATTTGTGCTGTAAAATCAATTTATAGAAGTTTTAAGAGTAATGTTGAGAATTTTCGTGAGAAAAAAGCATTTTGGCAGTTAATATATAATAAAAATCATGAATCAGATGGTATTTGGCTGTCGTAGCTTGATTATTGTCATGTTACAATACAATTTTAGCTGAATTTAGCAGATATCGTCTCTACGTGACAACTAACGTTATTACTAGCTTTAATTTGAGTACATGAGATCCTGTGCTATATGAAAACCCCAAGTATAATGTCCAAAAATTCAAAATTATCCGCAACACTCGAATTAGGCAATTTGAAATTAACATTGACCTGGGATGGGTCTTGGAATTTCCGTACATAAGAAAACTACTTCAGCTCAAATAACACATAACACCAATAAGGATAAAAATGAAGCTTGCACCCAATGTCGAATCCATATCTAGTTGTCATGGTACCAGATTTCTCCACTTATGTTTTTCAGGTATACTAGGTTTGTCTCTTATTATTTAATCATCTTGATCATCATCAGTCCTACTCGCCTGCTTTCTAGTTCCAACTTATTCAAATTGAGCAGCATTTACCATTTCTCATCATTCTTTTCTATCCAGAGCTCACGTTTTAATCCCCCACCCTACTCTATGTATTAAAATAACTTGTGATCCTAATAATTTTCATTCTAATCGAATTTGTGACTGATAGACTGGAAAATCCCTCGTAGAATTACATTACAACAACAGCAAGGAGAATGTTTTGAGAATAAAAGAAGATTTCTTTGTTTCATAGCGACAAATTCCAGTCGAAACGATGCGTAAAACAGCACAGATAAATAAACAACATTGAAAGTGAATTTATGCGTTTATTTTATGCTTTATTTACATTTTATCAAGCAAGGAATGCGAAGAAGTCTTATTGAAACAAATTTTATCATGAATCTGTGTTATTTTAGAATAAAGTAAGATCAAATAATGCGGAAGAGATTCTTTAAAATAGGTTGTGAAGATTTTGAAGCTTTGGTTGATTGAAGCGCATATTTAAAGAGTCTGTAGGCTACAAATTGAGGCTTTGAGCTTGATTTTTAAGTTATATGAATTTAAAAGTTGACAATTTGTCCTAAATAGGCTTTCCCAAAGTCTCGGTCTCGACAGATTTTCGAGACCAAATTAAAATTCAAATATCATTGATGTACCTGGATACCTTTAAGAAATTATAGTTTAAAATCATTGCTTAAGTAGTTAGTAATCATTCTAATCAAAAATTTGTAAAAAAAAATTAATGACATCCAAGATATTTAAATTTAAATTTTGATCTTGAGTCTCGAAACTTATCGAGACCGGGAAATCAGGAAAGCCTAGTCCTAAAGAGTCCAAAAACCATTACAACTGGATCGGTGGTGCAATTTTAAGACCACCAAAGCACTCAACCACTGCATCATCTAGCCTTTTATCTTAACTATGATCAAAAATTCCATAAATCCAATTTTTTTAAACTTAGACTAAATTTTGAATGAGGTTAAATTTTTTTCAAAGAAATTCAAGCTTTTTTAAGCTGCATGTTGAACATTTTTGAACAAAAGCCGTTTTTGTCACAAAAAAAGTTGATAAGACAGAAGAAAAAGTAACAAATAAAAAAATGAGGAGAAGAAAATAAAATTTATTTTCTTCAACTTACGAACGGACGTTTTTTTTTATTTAGAGAAGAATGAAAATTTTCCTCGTGACACTTTTTGACTTATGACTGTGTGTGTTTCATGCTATAATAAGCATGAAAATGAGAAGTGAGAGAAACTATGGTAAAAACATTTTTTAAATGTCGGGGGGATTTTCATGTAAATTTTTGTGTAAGCTTTATAAACACTTTTAAGCTTTCTTCTTTTCCTTTCCCTTTCCTTAAAACTGCTCGTGTTTGGTGTTAATTTCTATCAATACCGCAAAGGTGACATACATGAGCACAATATTTAACGTAAAGATTTAGCAACTTTTATGAATATTTCATGAGACATGACCTTGAAAATAATCATAAATGGGGGATGGGGTGCTATATATTTATAATAAAAAATACTTTTATTTTGGATATTATCACAATCACAACAATCCCCAAGGCTTTTGGCC
Organism: Chironomus tentans; assembly: GCA_963573255.1. Lineage (NCBI taxonomy): Eukaryota > Metazoa > Arthropoda > Insecta > Diptera > Chironomidae > Chironomus > Chironomus tentans. Next base: position 15,310,991 of record OY754303.1, read on the forward strand.
TCATCATTGGCAATAAATTTCTTGAATAATCATATTATTATAAAGGATTTTCTAACTCAATGGATTATTTGGATATGTGTGATGTGTGCCAATGGTTTTTTAGGGGATTAAGCTGTTTCTTGGCAGAAAATTATAGTTTAAATGATTTTTAAATTGATCAAATTTTCCTGCAAATTTTGAAATATTTAAAAAATATTTAAAGACCAAAAAATACTAAACCATAAAAATTTTTAAAAAAATTAATATTAATTCAAAGCTTAAATTTTTTAAAAAATATATAAATTTTAAACAAAATATTGTTTATTCTTTTTTATATCCATTTTTTAAAATTTTCTTTTATTTTTAGATATTCAATTTAATTCTATTGTTTAATTTTTTAAAAGTCTTTTTAACATTTTTCAAATTAAATAAATTTTTAATATTTTTGATAGAAATTAAAACATTTTAAATTTAGTTAAAATTTTTTTAATTTTTAATTTTTTAAAACTATTTTTCAAAAATTTCCAATTTAAAAAAATGTCAACAAATTAAAATTACCCATAAATTTACATTCACAAACTACATTTCCAAACCCATGTATCTTTTTAAAATGATCTCAATCTTCAATATCATCCATTCATTATATTCATAGGCATGTCTAACGATATCTTTTTAGACAGGCGTCACAATTCATGACAGAAATTACGACAATGATGATAAAGCGTTTTGTAAAATTTTAAATGATTCATAATAAACCATTAAGGAAAGAAAAAGCTGTGAAATTTTTTATTATTCGTGATTTTATTCTTAACTGTTGAGGAAAATTTTTTATCGCTGTTTCATAATTACAAAATATCACGGTATTAAAAAGTTTTTCTCGTTTTATTTCTTTTTACAGAATTGTTTATGTTTGTTTGCTGATTTGAGATAGTAAATTTTAAAGAAACTTAAAAAAAGTTTTATATTTTACAATTTTTAAGTGGAAAAAGCATTAAAACTTGGAAATAACAAAATATTTATATTGCAATTCAAAATACAGGAAAATTTAAATATTTTTTTGTGATAAATGTAAATGTAATTTAAATTTACTATAGTTCTTGCACTTATATACGAATTTATGTAATTTTCTTTAGGGGCGGTTTATGAACATATTTTTTTTTAAATGGATTTTTATAGAACTGTGATTTGTAATTCAAATGTAACCTCTGCCTCTACCTAAAATTCTATTTATCCTCAAGTCACAATTAATTCAATCATCCAATAAACCAAGCAAGCCCCCAACCTTTAGCAAATTCTTCCCAAAATCACAATACAAATTATGGTAATATAAAATAATTTTTTAAAATATTTTACGACCTTTCTACGTGAGGCATTTTTCATAACCCCTTTCTAAATAAAAAAATATCGAGTTTCAATGCTTCCAATAATGAAACCATAATCCTTTCATGATGATCAATCAGTAACCTTCGGCTTTGGGACTGGTAATTTCATATTCGAAGGCGCACCAAGCTATATAATTATTATTTTTTTCCCCTACATTTAAAATTCAATAAAAAATTTCGTATAAACTACCAAAAACCGCTTTTAAAAGCCAGATGTATTTGACCTAAAAAGCCACATTAAACGTCCCTTTCCCTTAACCTTTTCTTTTATTTCCGCAACAAGGAAGAAGAAAATTTTCTTTCTTTCCATAATTTTTCAGCCACTACTGATGCTTCTTTGTTGTAAACAATTCTCTTGAATAATAAAAAATCACAACAATTTGCGGATGGAATTTTAAAGGAGTTTGGTGAGTTATGAAATTTTCATATGAAGCTTTAATGCGGCGCCAGCAGAAGTTAACGAAGGGGAAAGTGATGAATTTGAGTGGGAAATGAGGAAAAAAATTTTGAATTTTTTATTCTTGCTGGTTGAGGGTCGTTAAGATATTAAATAAAAAAATTTAAAAATTCAAATTTTAAAAAGTCCGTTAAAAATTCAAACTTTAAAAAGTCCGTTAAGATTCAAATTTCAATGATCCACTAGAAATTTAAAATTTTAAGATACGTTACAAATAAAACTTTAAACATTAGTCAAAAATTCAAATCAAAAAACCATTAAAATTTCACATTTGGAAAATATGTCATCCCCAAAGAGTCATATTGTACCCAAGAAACAACATTTCCTTTTATGATTTAGAGCAACAACCTCAGTTCCGCTGAGCTTTTCTTTGCATGCACAAAAGAAAATCTTCTCAGATCTCCACTTATTCTTCGTCATTTAAATGTACTGAAATAATTTTATTGTGCCATAAATAACGATGAAAACGAAAAGAACAGAACTTGAAAGCCCTCAATGTTCAGAATGTACAAAAAATACACATTTTTTGTGGCCAATAATATTTATTGTGCTTTTTCGAGTATATCATAAAAATGTAAATGGAAGAAAAGTGTTAAAGCTTGGACATGAAAAGGCGAGTTTCTTTTCAATGTTGGAGCTTTTTCGGACGTGAGATGGAAACAAGTGCATGATTATAAGTTAGATTTTAGAAGGTTTTGTGAGAATTTTTGTGGTTGATGTGGAAGTTGAGCGCATTTTTCAGCTTCAGGGATTTTACAACCTGGTTGGTAAGGTTCTCTCTTACCTAGACACTCTCAAGGGCCAGACACATTCTTAAGTTTGTGTCAGATGTTGTCTGAACCAGGGAAATAACATTAAGGACCAAATGATCCACAAAAACCACATTCTACTCAATTTCTTACATACAGTCACGAAAACAGATATAATAAAGGATTCGATTATTAATTCCATAAAATACAATTTGATTTTGTTCTCAATCTTCATAAAAAAAATATATACGACATTTTTATGATACTCTTTTTTTTAAATTGAACGAAGAAATAAAAGCTTTATTGTCGTCCTGTAGAGAATAGCATTTTTACGAATCAATGGCCACAAAATTAATCTACAAAAAAAAATAAATTTATCTTGTTATTGAAAAAACTTTGCCTTTTATAAAATTCTTTTAATGTTCATCAATAATTGAATTTATCGTAAAGTTTTAATCAAGCTCTCGTTCTCTCAAGCTTCATCTGATGTGGTAATAAAATACTAGAAATTATATAGCTGAAACTTTTTTGTATAACAAGTTTAATTACTTTTTATTATGCTTCTTCGTTTTCTTCAACTTGTATTCGTCTTTCCTTAGATGAGGATGAATAATCTACAGATAATAATGTCCTTTTGTGGTGTACATTTTGTCTTCAGTTTCTGTCGAGTGACTATTATTATATCAGATTCTTGACTTTTTAAATAATTACGTTTCGAGCTTTGATTTTCTGAGAATTTTCATTAAATTAGCATAATTATGATAAATTGATGATAAGTTTTATAAAATTTCTGATGGATTGTGTTATAATTTTTTGAAGGCTTTTAATGAACTTATTTATTGACTTTTGTCTATTTTATTGAACTTTTGGAGCTTTCAGTAGATTAGAGCTGAATATAGATTTAATCTGTTACAATCTCAGGGGCAGGTTTCTAGTGGTACCTGGGGTACCCTACCCTATCCTATCCTAGACGCTTACCTACCCTAGGGGTACCTACCCTACCCTACACCAGGTAACCCATCTCTCAGTGAGCATAATAAGTGAACGAAACTCAATTTTTCTGGCAAATTATTTTGCTAGCCTAATTTAGAGGGACGAGTTCTTCAATTAAACACATCTTAAGGATAGAAGCCAAGACCGTGATCCTAGCAACTCATAATAGAGTAATAGAGACCCAAATCCATTTTAAATGAGAGCAAAACCCTATATGACTTAGAGCCGGATGCTAATAACCCTTAATAATGTAAAAGGGTATCAGTGGCTCAGTACATCCAGCAGAGGGCACTGTGAGTTTAGGCAAACCGAAATCTACTGTACCATAACCCTAATGAACCTTAGCTACGTTACTTAATGTCCTTGGTATGCCAATGTCAGGGTTTCCTACATATTTTTAATTTCAATATTTTAAAATCAAACTAGGTAGAATTCAAACCTCTGTCCACAAAAATCACCTCCTTAAATGCCCCCTTTATTCAGGTCTATCTACTTATGATATGAGTTATCTAGTCATATCTACATATTCTTGACAGTAATCGATGATATCTTCACAGCCTTAGTGACAAAAAATCTTTTGAGTCTTTGTCTTTCGCTTCCATAAGTTTATCTTTCATCTTCAAGGATTTCCTTTGCTCTTTTCATTCGCTTTCTCAATTAAAAAACTAATAATTGGCAGAAGAAGAATTTTCTTATGGTTTCAAAAGTTCCAATAGCAGCAGCAAAAATTGATTTATGAGAAAAACTTTTTAAATGAAAGAAAGGCTTTGATGGCACTTTTGAGTTTTTGCTTCTTGAATAGCTTCGGTGTGACAACCTTTTGCCTCTTAATTGAAGTAAAACTTTTTGAAAATCATATTAAAAAATAATTATAAAATTCTTTTGGATGAGAAATTTAGGTCAATTAATTTTAAGTGTGAAAATTCAATAATGACAAATCAAATTTAGTCTTTAGAAAGTCATTGAATGATAAAAAGTAATTTCCAGGTGAGTCACAAGAAACTTTTGAAGTTACTCGAGTATAAGAGGATTTGATTTTTTTAAATGATCAATTTATGATGGATGGAAGTGATTGAAGATGGATGGATTGAGGACATTCTACCCTTATTTAATGCTGCATCATTGTAGGTGTTGCAATCCGTCATCTTCATCTTCTGTTGATAAAATTTCGTTCCATATTAACCCGAACGACACAATGTAGTCATTGAAGCTGCACTACGTAGACTTTATAATGTCAAAATATCAAAAAGACGTAGGGGTGCTCTGACGGCATCGTGACCGTGGTTTTTGTGGTTATAAATTTTTAAATTCTTAGTAATTTTTTTCATGGACTTCGAAGTGAGAAGAATCACATTGCCACAAGCTAGTCGTGCAACACTCTAATTATTATATTTTTTGAAACTTCTTTTGCTAATTCCTTCAAATTTTCAGTCCCCAAACCTTAATCGCCCTTTTAAGAGATAATTATCGTTCAGCTTCTTTCTCAATCCTTTAAAAGCTATTCTTTTTCTATTTGAAAATGTTAAGGAAATTGAATCAAAAAAGGTAACGGCCGGAATATTGAAAAATGATCCTTTTTGCCATAATAAAAAAATTCTTTATGCTGCAAATTGGTTGCAAAAACCTTTCATTATTAAATTTTTGGAAACAATCCAAACGACTTACATAGCAAATTTCCAAACCATTTAATTATGAGAATAAAGAAAAAATAAAATAAAATACTCACCCATCATTAGAAACAAGAGATCCGACACAGCCAGACTGAATAGATAATAATTTGTAGCGGTATGCATTGAGGCATTCTTAACAATGACAACGCATACAATTAAGTTTCCAAAAACTCCCGTTACAAAGACGCCGACATATAAGATTGTAACCTAAAATGAGAAAATAGAGATGATATAGGACTGCACATGATAGATGCTTTTTAATTTAACATTGAACTTGAAGGACAATAGAAATAAAATAGAAGGAAGTGACAATGGCACGAGTTTCCTTTCATTCATTTCTGTTCAGATATGGCATGGCTTGATAAAGAAAATGTTTTTTTCTTCTTTGCTATCCTTTGGGGTCATTCGTGAATGATGACCTTAAATTTGATTTTTAGAGCCCAACACTAAGGGCGTATCCAGAAAAAAATTCTATATCCCCTAAATTTTTGCGTCCATACAAAAAATGTCAAAATTCACCCTCATCTTACCTTATTACCAAATATCTAAACAAAAATATCTTTATTAAGGTTCACATAGCCACAACCCCCCCCCCCCCTTCTCCCTTTAAATGAGAAACGTAACTTTCAAACAGGCCAATCTGCACAAATCCATGTCTATATATGCGTACATATATATTACATTGTAACAACGAAGGAAACTTTATGCCCCAGCTTTTGTTTTAGTCTTCATTCTTTTCTTATTCGATTGTTCTTTCATCAATATCACATTATACAATTTGAGCATGTCATTGATGCTTATTGTTTCGACAAGATATCAAAAAACAATTTGCACGAGTTTCCTCCAGTCATGAAGTGATAATAAAGATATTGGAAGTGACGTGGAAAATTGCTTTTCATTTATAAATTTCTTTTTATTCTAAATTAAAATTCAATTTAAATTCCATTATTTTAGAACGTAGTTTCGGTATAGCTGTGTACGTGAGATAGTGGAAGCATATTGACAAATTTTATATGAATTTGATTATGTTGAGCAAGTAGTTGCTAGAGTGAAGTTATAGACATGTTGTGGTGCTGGTAAAGAGCTAAGGGTTCGTTCATAAATGACGTTTTAGGAGGGAAGGTAGTCTATCTTACACTGTGTGACACTTCCATATAAAAGGAAAATTTTTGCATCAAAATTTTTTGACAGAGGAGGAGGGGTCCAAAATCTCGTTTTCTGCGTGACGTCATTTATGACATCCCTCCATCTCCAACCATCCCAAATGCCCTTATCTTAGCATCTCATTTCCATTTAACCATTTTAATCCGCATTAAATTTTTTTAAAGGATTTGATTGTTTCATCAGCTTAAGAATCCTAAATTATTCATCATAATCATGACACAATACTTTCATAGATTTCCCTCTTTTCTGTCTTTCTCATTTTATTTTATTTTTCCGTTTGTTTGTCATCGAGAGAAAAAGGCACAAAAATCAATAAAAAAGCTGTAAATCATCCATGAAAATAAAAAGAATATCTTCCTTTTTTGGGGAATCAAACAAGGTAAAAAAGGTACGCGGACAATTTTTCACATGCTTTTTATCAACCCAAAGTTAAAGCCAGGCTTATTGACATCATGTGTCAATAGAAGATTAAAGAGGGAAAAAATTCTTTAACCACAAACGAACTCGGCATGAAATTATGTTTATTATCTCCATTTACCTTCATTTTGTGGAGCTGCAGAAGACATAAATGTGAATTATACTTTTTCACTTTGTTTAGACAATTCAACGTGTCGACTTGACATGGAAAAAACGAGATAAAGCTTAATTTACATATTCTAATACGACATCATATGGAACATCCATTTGTGGATGTTTTTCTATTTTTATTTCAGTTTTTAAAAGAAACAAAAACAGAATGGGAGCATTTTCTTTATCATTTCTTGTGTTTGACTGACTATATACTATTTTGACTATGAATGTAGATTTGTTGATCCACAAAGCTACTCTCTACTATTAAATACACTTTTGGTACAGAATGAAGGGTTTTTTCATATATTGATGTTAGTTGCTTGTCCCACAAAGCCACATCTGAAAACCTAAGGTACAGAAAAGCCATTGAATCAATTATTATGTGCCCCCATCTGCCATTTTATCCCAATCTCCAAAAAAATACCTAATTTACATCCACCAACCCCAAGTAAGAGTCCCAAACCCAACAGACCATCCAAACCTCCCTTAAATCTTCCCTTATCACCAAAAAAGTTTTAATGCAATAATGCCATCGCATAAACATTTTAAAACAGAACATCCCAATCCCTTATGTATTTAAACGCATGTAAAAAAATTTTTTATATATCTTCGGGCGTATGTCGTATGACATAAAAATAAAATGAAAATGCGTAAGGACTCTTATTATGACATTTTTATGGAAATTACTGTCTTTTTGATATTCTCACATGTGAATATAATAATGTCTCAAGTTTCATCTCGTCATTGCAATGTTGGTTATGTGTAGTCACTCCGTGTAAGAGTCACTGATGTTTATTAAAAATTATTTGTTTGTGTTTTGGTTAATAATGGAGTTAAGGTGAGTAGGATTCACAGATTTTAGGTTGATTAAGATACTTTAATGTCGATAGAAGCTCTTTTGGGTTCATGAAGGCTCTTTAAAGTCAATGGAGACTGTTTTGGATCGATGGAGACTAGGATCTAGGATCAAGTCAGACTCTCAAGGATCAATCAAGAGTCTGCAAGATTTAAAAAAATTATTTTGTGACTATTTTATGTCGAGTAAGATTCTTTAAGATTTAATGTGAGTCTCTATGGTCAATAAAAGCTCTGCTAAGGTCAATGAACACTTCCTAAGGTCGACTAACACTATTCTTGATTGAAAGAGACTCTCTGGAGTCAATAGAGAGTCTTTGGGGTCACTAAAGACTCTCAAGGGACGATGATGAGTCTGCTAGGTTCAAAAGAGGCTCTCTGGTGTCGGCGAAGGCACTATGGGAGGAAGTGAGCTTATTTTAATTCGAATTATAACTTCTATTGATCATATTTCATTATTTAGGATTGAAGTCACATTAATTTACGGTCTGAATATATCCACGACAACAAGTGTCACCCAAAACAAATTTTTATCTACAAAATGAAATCAAATACTTTCTCCCCCCTAACATGTAAACCACAGATGAATTATCGTTTTGTCAAGCCTTTAAATGAGATAATATTAACGAGCTTTATGTCATTACGTCGATTATATTTCTAATCGGATTCTTTTTTTCCTCGTTTAACGATATTTTATTATTGCTTCACATGCTGTAAATCCCAACAAAAAAGAGACACAAAAGAATTGAAATTTCTAAGAAGGATAAAAATTAAAAAACTTTTTTTTTGGGATTCTTTTTGAAAATAAAATAAATAAATTTAATTAAAATAAATTTTTCAATTAACTGAGCTGAATCCTTTGATGTGATTTTGTTGTTTTATTTTCCATTTTCTTTTTCGATGTTCATTTAGACAGAAAATCAGTCGAAAGATAAACAATTTTTTACCCTTCTTTAAGAATTTTCGTTTTATGAATGTATTTGTTGACATTCTCATTCCTCCTTGTTTGCTAATCGTAAATTTTTTGGATGAAAAATAATTCTCATAAAGGATTTGTCAATATTGATTTTCAGTTTTTCATTCAAAATCAGCTCCAGAGTTTGAGTTTTAGAACTTTTCGATTATTTATTAAGACATTACGTGACTTCCAAGAAAGATTTATTAAAACTTTTTTTCATAAATTTCATTCATTTTCATGGAAATAGCTGAAGCCCTCAGGTAAAGCTAATAAATTCAACCCCAGCTAACATTCCGAAGATTAGGAAGTCAAGCATTTACGCCAGTCTTTTTGTAATTTAATTTTTATTTCAACAATTACGAAAAGCACACATTGACGTGAAGCTGACACGGTCTTAGTGTTCAGTTGGGGTATATTCATTAACGACGTAAAGATTCGGCTACAACCTGACAGACCACTGTACTTGTCGATTTACACCATAAAGGTACTCAAAAATCGTACAGACAGCATAATTGATCAGCATTAAGTCAAGATAACACCCAATAACCCCCGACGTGCATCAACGTTCAGCAAAAGTGTGCTTCCCGTATATTTTAAGCATTTTATCAAAAAATATAATTTAAACATGTACAGCACGCGGATACAAACTTTTCCTCGTATTTCATTTCCTCCAAAAAAATTATTTTCTCAGAATTTCTCGTTCCTTCACCATCTAATCATGCACGGCATCAAATGTATCGATAAAACTCAAAGAAGAAGTTGTCAAAAGAAAAAAAATATTTAGCTCTGTGCCTTTTTAATTATTCATGTAGACTCGATAAGTGAGGTTCAACAAGTATCGAACGCTACAGTTTAAAAAGTTTGTTAAACTTTTTTTTTATTGATTTTTAAATAGGTACTAAAATATTGACCTTGTGGAAGTAGAAATAATTGCTTTCTGTAAAGTCGTCAGACAGTTTAGTAAAAGGTTACATTTCTAAACGATTGGAAAGTTTTCGTTTCTGAAGTTATTCGGCTAGAACTGACTGACTGGAGCACGAGAATTTGATTGAAGAAAAAAAATTGGAGCGTTTGTGTTCGTTCATAAATGGATTCTAATTTTTAGGGGGTATTGTGTGATATTTTCATAAAAAAGGAAGAAGAAAAATTGCATGAGAATTTTGTGATTCAAAGGGGGTCTAAAAGTCCCGTTTTTTGCTTGACGTAATTTATGAAAAGCCCTTTTTAGAGACTTTCTCTCGCTGGCTTGGAACAGACTCAATTTAAACGTTCAGGAAGCTTATATCAGTTGTTAAATTGCTTATCTAATTTTTTTAAATTCATGAAAATTAGGTGACAGGGAAGGATGAAGCATCATCAATAAACAATAAGAAATATTGAGAAAATAGTGAAAACTTAAGACCAAACATTCCTAAAAAATGGAAATATCAATAAAAAATTACATAATAATCCAGCACACTTCAAACTCCATTATTTATTCAACAAATTTTGAAAAAATCAAGGTACGCGTGACATTTAACTAGAAAATAACCCCCTTACATCCTGATTATACGTTTCAAAAAAATAATATTGTTTTTAACTATTTTCAAACACATTTGTTGTAATCATCATAATTATGTCCTAGTTATATTATTCATAAATCAATAGCATTTCAAATGAAAAAACATTTGTCAATAACTTAACTATGGCATGTGACGTACATTTTCTGTTTTATGTACTTTTGTTTATCTTGCTTCATTATTGATTGTTTTGGAGGATAAAGTTCCTTACGAGAGTACTTATAGTAATGGGATATAATTAGTCAAAATAATATTGTATGGAAGAAGAATAATTAGGAATAAGAAGCAATAAAAGAAGAAAAATGATTTGCTTTAACTGAGCTTTAGGTTGAAAATTTTCCAGGGGGGTTCTAACGCTGTGTGAGACTTCCAAACAAAATAAATTCTTTGTATGAAAATTTGATGACTGAGAGGAGGATGGGGCTCTTGTTCAAAAATCTTGTTTTTTGCGTGACGTCAATTATGAATGACCCCCTATCATCCATGCCATTTAAATCAAAAGTAATAAAATCTACAAAAAAATCATCAACTCACCCATAATGCAGTCTCTAATGGCATTTGTTTGGCACCCAACTGAAAGCTAAGGAAATCGTCAACAGAACAATTGAAATCCACATTAAGTGGATCACATAAATGAACTAAATCACTATCGTTTCCATCTCCAATAAGTCCGACATTTGTGACGTTCAAAAATGACTTTGTTGCATTTAGATCCATAAAGTTTGCGGTTGGTGCTAATGTGCTTGTCACGTTCGATAAGCTGATCCATTTTGCTGGAGCAGATATTGTTGATGCCGTGATTGTTTCAAACATATTTACAAAACAAAAATAAAAATGTTGAAACAGAAGGAAACAAAAAGTCTCGATTCGAATTTTTTTTACGTTACACTCAGACACACACACGCGAGAGTGCGGCTACTTTTTGTGCTTGATATAAGCATCGACTCACATAACAATGAAAAAATATATATAGAACTTTTTTATGACTCGAACACACTGACAACCCGCAATATTGAAAATGTTTTATTATTCTGATGAAGTTTCACCAGTATTGTTTGTTGTTTGCTCACGGTCGACATGATATCACAATTATCAACACTTATCTCATCTCAGTTCTCTTCTTCATCCATGCCAACTTATCATTTATCAAACAAGAGATGTGATTCACTTAAACTTCTTATTTTACCGAGACGTTCATTCTCATTTCACTGAACTGGATTTATTTCAACTTTTTCTTCTTTATCTTTGTGGTGTCTTATTTCCTGTATTCTTATCTCTCGTCGTCTTTATTTCTTTGATGGGATTTTAATTTTTTTCTTCTTTTCTTGAGCCGCTTACTAAGTTTTTAGAAAATTGATCTGAAATTAAAGAAAAATTTCAAAAATTGGGAAAAGTTTAAGGCATCAAATGAAACTATATGTTGAGATTTTGAATTAACTGGGTTTCAGGCGTATGGTAAGGGAGGGTTAGAAATACAAATCCCCCTTTTAATGGATTTTTTTTGAATTTTGCAGAATTTTTAATTTAAAAAAATCTTTTAAATCTTTTAATATAAATTTGGAATTTTGTGTCTATCAATTTGTGATACCAAAGGAAAATATTCCACTTTTTACATTCTTAATATGTCCCTGAATTTGAAACTAAACTTAAAATTTCATTAAAAAAACTAGTAATGAAGCGATCACGCTTCATGGGCATATTCACACCGTTTCAAGTTTTTTCATTCATAGCTTAGTGTTATGTTACTAACAAGACTTACGAAAAATCGTAAAGTTTTAGCTTATTTAGTCAAAAATATCAAAATTAGAGAAAAAATGAGTTTGACGTAGCTTCTAGCCCCTCGAAATCCAAAATGGCGTCAGTTCCACATTCAGGCACAGCTAAGGAGCATACATACCAAGTTTCAGCTCATTTGGTGAAAGTTAAAGTAAAAATCAATTTTGCGTAGCTTCTAGCCCCTCGAAATCCAAAATGGCGTCGGTTCCATATACAGGCACAGCTAAGGAACCTACATACCAAATTTCAGCTCATTTGGTCAAAGTTAAAGCAAAAATCAATTTGGCGTAGCTTCTAGCCCCTCGAAATCCAAAATGGCGTCGGTTCCATATTCATGCACAGCTAAGGAACCTACATACCAAATTTCAGCTCATTTGGTCAAAGTTAAAGCAAAAATCAATTTTGCGTAGCTTCTAGCCCCTCGAAATCCAAAATGGCGTCGGTTCCATATACAGGCACAGCTAAGGAACCTACATACCAAATTTCAGCTCATTTGGTCAAAGTTAAAGCAAAAATCAATTTGGCGTAGCTTCTAGCCCCTCGAAATCCAAAATGGCGTCGGTTCCATATTCAGGCACAGCTAAGGAACCTACATACCAAATTTCAGCTCATTTGGTCAAAGTTAAAGCAAAAATCAATTTGGCGTAGCTTCTAGCCCCTCGAAATCCAAAATGGCGTCGGTTCCATATTCATGCACAGCTAAGGAACCTACATACCAAATTTCAGCTCATTTGGTCAAAACATTCCTTTTCTATGAAAAAAATAAAATGTGTTTTGCAATAATCGGCTATAATTTGACCAAAAATAGCACCTTTTCGTTCCGTGTGCCTTACTGGAAGCATCTCATGACCCCAAAAACTATACAGCTCTTGAGATACCTAATATCTATCAGATGCAAAAAACCGGAAGTCTTAATATTGAGTTTGAATCGAGTTATCGCGGAACGTAACTAACTAACTAACTAACTAACTAACTTGCTAAAGGACAGAAAGCGTTTTTTTGCGATTTCTCGGCACTGGAAGCACCAATCGAGATGCGGTTTTCACTGTTAAATTGGTAATTTTAGGCACAGACTTTCCATACTGAACACTATGGGTCGATTCCGTAAGCCTGAAGCAGCAAGTCCAAAAAAGTAGTTTCACTGAAATACCAAAAACAATATATTCACACACAATTAAAATTGGTGTGAATATGATATGTAATTTGGAGCAAACTTTAAAATTTATGTAAGAAAACATTGAAAAAGATGGGGAAACAGCAAACAGCCAGAATCAAGGGTATCATGGTCCTACCCCTTACAAATCTAGGATTTGGGAAGGGTTGAATCATGACCTTTGCTTTTTGAATCATAACATTTTTTGATAAGCTAGTACTGGTTTTTTTTTCATAAAAATTGGAGGGTTTGACGACCTCTGGTAGAGGATACCTCCCTGGTGGCATAGCCAGAAATTTTTTGGTCGAATATTTTGAGTTTTTTAACATATACCAAAGTTTAAGGAGGTGTTTTGAATATCTTTTTCTCGAAAACCCATATTAAATTGAAAAAAATTTCTGTCGAAAGTGGTCCAACCCTCCTGGCTCCATAAAAATACTCAATGTAGGTCACAATACCCAAAACTATAAACCAAACTATTGTCAAGTCTATGCAATATTTACCACAGAAAAATAATTTTCTCGTTTATCCACAAAACATTATTTTCACACAGAATCAATTTGTTCTTCTTTCCGTCAACGAGATTAGAATATTAATCTGTAAAAGAGAAAGATATTGATATTATAAAATAAATATATATTCCGTCAAAGCAAAAAGTATCATTTTATTTGAGTCGCTATTGGTGAGGATTAAAGAAGCTCTTAAAAGATGAAAATGGAGGTAAAAAAGAAGTCTTTTTTATTCATCTTCTAAAAGCTTTAAATCATCTCATTTTTTCTGTTTATTTTACTTTAATTCAGCGACTCTACAAAGTGCGCAAATAAATTACTGGCATTATTTTGTCTCCTCCGCAATTTAATTAAGACTTAATAAACATATTTACTGAGGTTTTGAAAGTATTTGTGAAAGTTTTGTGTAAACTTGTGGAATAATGCAGTGAATAATAAAATAAATTATGATGTGATTAACTTAGTATGAGGAACAAAGAGATCTTTGATGGCAAAGCTGTTTTGAATAAACTTTAAAATTTTGTTCTTTTTATTAATTTTTCATTTAAGTTTCGAATTCTAGGACGTAGTGGGGGGAGTATCCAGATGTGTCAACCCCCTCCCTTATTTTTTTTGAAAAATAAAGCCCTTGACGTAGCTAGAACAGAAACCAAGGGTGTCTGGACCCCTTCCTCAAAAATCTTTCACATGAAAGTTTTTTCTAAAAAAATAATTTTCATTTTCAAAAAAATTTCCGTTATTTTACCAAAGCCTCTGATTTGTATTTTATTTATTCACGTACCTTAAATATTAACAATAAGTATTGTAAAATATTGAGTAAAAAAAGAGCCAATGCAAAAACTCAAAAATTTACATTTTAATATCAAAATCAAAGCCTACTCAAATTTATTTTTTCACTTAATAATTTAAAATTTAAATTATTTAATCACCAGTCATAACCATATTTTTTTATCACACACAAAAGTTTTACTTTCAATGAAAAAAAGTTTTCAAGTTAGTCTGTCGTTACAGCATAAAATAAAATTCTATTCACAAAATGTGAATAAAAATTTTATTTCAAAAAAAGTTTTAACGAATTTTCATCAGAACTCAATTTCAACAACTTCATGTCACTTTAAATTCATTTACAGTAAAACTTTTAATTAGAACTCTAGTTTTTTGGAAAGTTTGTCAATTTTAAAATATTCATATGACGACGTCAAAAGCACACATGTGAACTTGTTGCATGACGAAAATGTTGATGTATATTCTATGCAGACAGCATGTACATTATAATCAGAAATGATCAAGAAGAGTAATTAATTCCTAGCTACTAATTGATAATTAAAATTTCATGACAAAATTAATTGTGTGACGCTCGCGAGTGTTCTGAATGACAATGTGTCTGTGTGGGCCTTTGTTATGAAATTTTGGAATTAATTCATCATTTAATCAATTAGTAAAGTTGACTTTAATTGACATTGAAGACTGTCATTAGGAATTTGGGGTGGATTTGATGATGTGTCTGTAATTCTTGAGATTAAGAGATTTTTTGGGAGAAAGGTGAGAATTACATAAATCCCGTGCGAATAATGGAAATCGCTTACAAACTCAACGTCACGCCATTTTCATAGTAATACAAAATTAAAATTCCAATAAAAATTGTCAAAACCTCCCAAAAAATATTCAATCCGCAAAAAAATCCACCAAATAATCATATCAACTGTAATTCACATCCATTATTACAACACAATCAAATTTTAAGAAGAAAAAATCTAACAAAATAAACAAATACACATGTGGGTTCATTGTTTGGATAAAAAAACGCACATACAATTCTTTTTGTGTAATCAATTGACATTGCTTTTGGGAGTGTTTCTTCTCTATTCTTGAACGACGAATCTAAATTAAGTGTGTAGAATATCATGTGACATTATTCAATCATCACTCGAATAAATTGATTCGCTTTTATTGTGTAAATGATTTATTCCTTTTGTGGCATTTAAGAATTTTTGTGAGCGATATCAGCTTTAATAAATCTGAAATGTTCAATTTATGTTGGATAAATTGCGCATAATGAAGTGTCTTTTCTTTGGAATAATGAATTTATTGACTGAAAAGATGACACAAATTGGCAGTTGACCTTAATTGCACGAGGTTTTATCATAGATGTTGACTTGAGCTCTTAATTTAATGTTTGTTGTGGATTTTTTTGAGGTTATTGTTGATTATAGTGTCATTTATCAGTCCTGGATGTCCACGCAAATTTATGGTATTCAACTTATAATGGTTGGAATTAAAGTATCGTTCGCAAATTATATCAAGCTTTAGGGAAGAGGAAAGGAGTTGAAGAACAAGGGGGAAGGTTCGAAAAGGTCGTTTTTATGGGTTACATAATTTATGAACGACTCCTTATGGAAACTAAGATATCGATCCTTATTTAGGTGAATCTACCAGTACGAGAGCAAGGGTTCAGTGGCTGAGTTGTTATATAACAAATCGAACTTTTGAGTTTTTTTGTGAGGACGTTGGTTCGATTCCCATCTGCAGCCGATCTCTTAATCATCACAAATAGTTTTTCAATATAAGAATAATTCAGAAAATGCTCACGACATTCCCAAAACAAACAGCATCAATCCTCAAAATCCACTCAACCCAATCAACATATCTGCAATCCCAAACCACTCGACTATATACATACAATCCTTCATTCCACAAATAAACATTCAGAGTTAATTTTAGCAGACTAGACAAAATTACACAGCACTTACCCAATTTGTCAACAAATAAATACTACATGCCCCTCAAAAAAGTCACTTAAATACTTCAACGAAGAATTCAATGTCAGCTCACCAATAAAGCATTCGAGAAGGAACGTGAAAAGAAATGAGAAGGCGTCAAAATTGATGGTTTAATGTCTCACATAATACTCAGAGCTATATTGATGGGCATTTCTCTTATGACACAAATGATAAATAAGCAAAAAATTCTTTTTTGTTCCATTTCATTACTATTAGTGCTGTACGCACGGTAAATGACGAAATCTACGTGATATTAATCAGAAGGATACAATAACTTTTCTGTATATGTGAAACTACGCGTGCTGGTCATAACGATGAGGTATTTTTAAACAAACTTAATTATTTATTGGTGAATGATATCAGATGTGTAATTTTGGATAATGGATGTTGGCCTTTCAATTTATTTTAAATGGAAATTATTATTTTACAAATACATTTCGACCGATTAACTGTTATTTTTCAAAAAAATCTTTTCAAATATATTTTGGCCGTTATTTTTCAAATATTTTTTGACCGGTAAATCTGAATTTTTGAGCTCTATCTTCTGCTCATATTCTATACTGGGATGATGCACTTTAGTCGGAACAAATTTCTAATTTAGGTCAATTTATTTAAATATTATTTAAAGAACTGCTGTATGTCATTCATTTTAGTATCATCAAAAACATCATTAAACGACATCCTTTTATAATCTCCAACCCCCCATGAAAATTCCTAAATCTAAATTGCAAAAAAAAATAAATTTGCGTAGTGTTATGCTAATTTCAAAGCATCAAATTTAAATCTAATTTTCCCATTCAAACAATAAATCTCTCCTGTGTATATCACACATGATACCTCATTGTATTTATATTTGATGAATATTATGGGATCAAATGTTGATGTATAACAATAACCCACAAACACAATAGAACTTTAAACATAATAAGCTACCAAAAGTTCAACATTTATGTACATAATAATTGAATAAAGGATTCAGAAATGTCAGAACGAGTCCCGACTTAATACAATTTATGAAAATAAAATTGATCCTCATAAATCCGCTTGATAACTATATTTTGGTCCTCTGAATAATCCACATAATTTCCAGAAAAGGGCAAAAACAGCTACTGTATACGTATCTCAGCCACTTATTGATATCATAAGCATATCAATGCGACCCAATAAACTTGTGAAAAAAGAGCAGATTATGTCAAGTGTTGACACATACGATTTGCGGTTATTTTATTTGGTGACATGATAACGGCATTCTTTGTGTCCTTCTATATTGTATACTATTGTGGATAATAGGTGTGAGTAGACAGACAAACAATAAAAGGATATGGAAAGAGAGCAAACAACTATCAACGGCTTAGTTTGATGACTTTTTCGCTTTTATTAGAATTTCAAAAAATAACGGTCACAAAAAATTTGAAAAAATAATGGTCTCAAATTTTTTAAATTTTAAAAAATAACGGTCATAGAATCTCAAACTAACTGAAAATTTAAAGTAGAACAAGCATATCAGTATTAGCAACCAAATGGTAATGAAATCCTCAATTTGGTCATATTCAATTAAGTAGATTATCGAGGTCAAAAATAAATAATTTTGGGTAAATACTTCCTAAGAAACTTCATTTACAAAAATAGACAAAAAGTTTCTCGAAAAATTTCCCATCAAGTCATAGCTCCCTTATTATACGTATGAAGACATTAAGAAGTCGCATAATTTGATAAAAAAGTTTTCGAAACATCGCACAGCTTAATACTATCTACACGACAACGACGTGACATTTCCCATAAGCTTAATTTGTTTTCTCACTGCCTGAAGAAATTCCACACATCTGAAAATATTTCTCAGATTCAGCACGCACCTGTTTGATTGATGTGCGTCAAGATGCGTAATTAGCTTGTTGAGAAGTAAAATTTTTTGGTAGAAGGGATTTTAGTGCTTAATTTTGACATGTTAAAATATAATTTTAGTGGATAATTTAGATATTTGGAGACGTGACTGATTTTTGATGTGACGAGCTTCTCATTAAAGTTTTAAAAGTTTGTGGTGTTTGAGGATCTTGAGTAGTGAGTCATTTGAAGCAGTGGTGTAGTCAGAGGGGTCCAAGATAGGTTCTTAACTTAATAATAATTCAACATTTGATCGTTGAATATTTGACGTCAGTAATAAATTCCCTAACGCGGAAGCTCAGATCAAAAACATTTACAAGAAAAGAATCTTAAAGCTTCATACAGAGGCGTTAGCTGAAAATTCCCATCAAAAATTGAAATTTTCTTTTTTTTTCCTGCATCCCACCGAGAAACAACCTTGAAAAATTTCTTTTAGTAATCCTAAAACTCGTTGATATTTAAGTTAAAGCTTCAAATTTTATTTTTATTAAAAGCAGGAATTTTTTTTTGTATTCAGCCTCAAAAAAATTACTTTGTTAAAAATTTTAATTAATTAAAGACATTATTAATTTAAAATACATTTTCTGGAAACTGAAACCTGAAAAAGATTTTTCGAAATAAAGCAGATGGTTGTTGTCATGGATGTGAAAAATCTCAGGGAATTAAATAAAGCTGTGATTATTTTAGAGATTTTTTTTCATGGAAATTTAATTAAATGCGAATTTTTAAATGTTAAATAATCAAAAAATTTAATATTTTGTGGAAATTATAATTAACTGAAATTGAAGGAATTTTATTTTACTCATTTTTAAAATCCTAGCCAATTGAAGCAAATATTGCATCTAGAAGGAGTCGTGGAGCCAAATTTCAAATTTTTTCAAACTTTTTTAAACTTAAATAATCATTTTATTAATTTTCCGTCGTACTTGACAGGGGACTTCGCTAGTACTCACAGATTCTAGTCATTAAATTCTTCTAATTGCAGTCTCATAAAGTCGGATATCCTTTATAAAGACTCAATAGAATAATAACACTAACTTTGCATTGTTGAAGACTAACAGCTTTAATATTGTGTCCCACAATTCCTTAACAGTGGAAAGTTCTGTCTCATTAGTCTTATTAATGTAAATAACGACACTTTGACACAGCACAAAAGCAAATAATTTTCATTCTGTGTCATTTTCTTTCTTGTTCTACTTATTACTTAATATCGCATATTAAAGAAAGGAAAAATGAACGTCAAAGGGAAAGTGATTTACAGCATGAGGCTGCTACAATGTAAATGAAAGTGAAACCAATGAGCTTAAATGAGAGAACATAAATCAATTTACGATAGACAGAAGTTGCATTTGTGTACCATTATAAAATTAATGTAATACAATGACTAGACATCTGTGTAAGTCTGTAGACTCAGGGGAATATTTCTTGGGATAGACTACCGACCGAGGAAATTGACTCGCAACCTGCTGTATTTTGCGTACGGACACTATTCTGGGTCATTAAGTAAGTCACCCTCATCTCGCTTTATCATTGACCTTCAGGGTATCCTCTAGGATAGATGTAAGGGTAATTATATACAAAGTAACTGACCCAGAACGCTTTGATACTCAAGACAGCCATCAACTTTTATGTATTATTTTAAACCTTCCAAAATTGATAGAAATACTTTTGCTTGACATTTTCATTAAATGTATTTTTTGCACGATAGAACATAATTAAAGGTAAGAAATTTCCACCGATGAAATGGGTATGCCTGCCTAAATAATCAAGCTTAACTCACAAAATTCAATTTTCACTGATTATAGCTTTTTTATTCATTTTTATTCCACAGCGCCACCTTCTCGTGTATCTTCATCTTATCTTATTTACATAAAAACTGTTGTTTGTCGTCTCATTTTGTTAATTTTTTTTCCTCCCTATACAGCACAAAAAAAATAATTTTTATTTAATTTTCTATTTTTGCACTCTTACAAATGTTAGATTATCAAGTGACGGTGTCAGATGTAATAAATTTAATTACATCTAGAAACTTTTTTTCTATATCAGCTGAGGGTGACGGCAGAGGTTTTTTCTTACAAAAAGTAATTGAAATGTATTAAATTGTAAGCATTAGGTTGGGTGAATTAATTTCAGGATGATATTTTTTCTGAGAATGTCATTAACTTCAACTTGATTATTAATTGTTTAGGATGTTGTTTGCCTCCTTGTTGTTAATCTTCAAGTAGCATTAGGTCGCTGACTTATTACGTTATTCAAAATAGTGAATTTTTAGACCCCCTTCTCTAAAAAGCGAATGTCATGAGTCGCTTCGAATGTCTTCACATAAAGACAAGACTTTAAAGAAAATCTACGTCCTTTTATATGAGATTTTTTAGTCATTCAGATGACCCCGGACCCCATAGGACCCCACCCCCCCCCCCTGAATACGCTAATGAGATGACCTCACCCCTATTTTTGAAGGGATGATGTTAAACTTTTTGGTAAGAATTTTAATACTTCTAAAGAAGGATTAATAAATTCTTCTCAAGAAGCCCTAGCAAAATTACGTTAAGACCCTAGCTAGAAATTTTTCAAAACAGGGATTTTTATTCCTTTGTATGAACGCAAAATTTGAAGAATAGGGGATTTTTGGATTTGACGTCAACCCTGACTAGAGTTAATTATTTCAATATATTGAAAATAAACGATACCATTAACCTGTATGTTTGCCTGTACATTTTTCCCCTTGTGTCCATATATAGGCCAAAATAATAATTTTTATAAATTTTTTACCATAATTCTTGATGAATGAATAGTAACTAGTCCTTAAGAATATCCCTAAAATTTTAGAAAATCCTTTAAAATTTTAATGTCTTGTTTAACATTTTGTTGATTTTCTATGTTTATGATTTTTCGCGTATTTAGTTTAAAATCAGGCAATTTTGATTCTTATTTCTGGGAATCATAGCTCTAAGGCAACACTCGATTCGAGATGGTTGGTAAAATCCAATCTAAAACTCCTTAATGTCAATAGCGAATATAATGCTTCTAATTCTTCAGATATTATGAGTGAGTGTCGATAAATATTTCAGGAACTTTTGTTTGATGTAGTTACATTAAAAATCTTATTAATTAATAAAGTAAACTTGTAAGAAGATTTTTTTATAAACCCACTTAAAATCTGAAAGGTTAAATTTCAATAAAAGAAAGTTCTTGTTCTTCAACAATATAGACATCAATTGCGTTAATGTTACGGAATATTCAAAAAGTAAGAACATTACACCACTCAAGAAACTTTTTACTATAAATGGCAAAGGTATATGCGGCATAAAATTACAAAAGAAGAACTTCTACGCTATTTTCGACATCGGCATCATTTTTTATTCAATAAAAAGGTATGAAGCAAGGCATAATGATTGAAAATAAGGGATCCGAACAAAAATTGGATTCAATTAGTGGAAGATAATTAACATTTATGAATGTCAATTAAATTAATGGCGTCTTGTCACTCGAGTGATCAATTTTTTTCAATGCCAAAAAAACGATTTACTTCCATTTATGTTTTGCTTGCTTCTTCGTTTTAGGTATCCAGTATTATAGCATTAGAAATTCACTACTGGTTCAACTATTTTTGGATAGTGGGGTTCATTAAATCTAAATTATTGAGAGATCGTCTTCTGGTGGGAATTGAATCGACATCATCAGAAAATTTAATAACTTGCAGGTTTCTACTTAACAACTTGGTCAAATAGTCTTTACTAATCTGCTACTCGTACTGGCAAATTTCTCTAGAATTTCTCTAGAATCCAGATATCCTAGATTCTATTCCGCTCAGACCAAGGCGTTGACACTAATTTTTTGGCTTCAATCAGTGTCAACGTCTTGTCTCAGATATCACAAAATTTATAGAAATATACCATATTTTGAGGTTGGCCATCAAAATTTTATTAAAAAAACTGAGACAACTTAATAAACTTCAAATTTTTTAGGAAAAATTTTTTAAAAAAATTACAGGTCAGTTTTAAAATTTCAGGACAATAAGATTGCATTCATTTTTTATGAAGTTCAAATTTTCAAGATTTTTTTAGATAATTTGAAATTTAACGTTTTTTTATAGACTTTTTACTTTCAAATTTATTTATTACGGTTACTTTTACGCATCAAAGCGTGTGTAACTAAATTTAATTCATTAATTACTTTGTAATAATATCAACGAACAAGCAGTTCGATTAATTTTATGAAATATTGATGGTTATCCTACATCTAATGATAAGTTTATCCAAATAGGAAAAAAAAACATAAAATTTTTTGATTTTGTTATTTCTCGTTATGAAAAATATTCAAAATTCTTATCAAACATCAATTGATGGACTTTAGATAGAACAAAAATATGAATTTGAAATTTGTTTTGCAACAAAGAGGCAGATATGTAAACCATAAAATTGATTTTCATTTCCTTTTCTTTTCATCAAAATAAAATCAGATTTTTTTCTGCTACTTAGTCCCTTTTCAAAGTCATCGATGTTTACTACTCATTTGAATTTTTTTCATTATTTTGCAGCAGGAATCGTTTGTGGGGGGATTTTAGAGGAGCAGTTTAGGTTATGAGATTATAGATAGATGCGCAACTTCTCATCCATTTCCCAACTCAATTTCAATTTCTTTGTTCATCAGAAAATAAATATTATTCATTCATGATTATGATGGCAACGAAGTCTCTCTTCATGTTATCATCAAAAAATAAATTACCAAGAAAAAAATCTAAATTGATTTTTGTACCTTTTTAGGTCTCGTTTGATGTCTTTTATACTTTTTTTCAGATACAATTGAGATTGAGTCGTGAACATTTCCTAATGTAGCTTTAATATTGTTTACCTCACGATTATGAGGAAGTGGTACTGTATATTTTACAGCAATTGAGAAGGTTGATGAAAAAAAAATAATCTTGAGGTTAATGGAAATTTTTGGGTAATTAAGAATTCTGAGAAAAATCTTGTTTAATGTTTTTTGTATGAATGAAGCTAAATACTTCTCAGATTTGATTGAATTTTATTTGACGGGGGGATTTCCGATGAATTTAATTTAATTACTGATTGAGTTCGAAAAATAATATTTTACGATGATTCAGACTTTTTTTTGCGATGCTTTGATTTTATGCTTCAGCATATTTCATGATAAATTTTATGGTAATCATTTTTGTAAAAAGAATTTACAATCATCAAATCTCTTCGTAGAAATTTTTGAAATTCTCTTTTCAAATTACGCACCGCAAGAATTTCAGGAAAAGCCAACTTTGACTTCATAAAATATTTGAAGAATTCTCAAACATCTCATTCATAATTAATATTTAGGTAAAATATATTTTCATCGCTAACAGCATTTTTATGAATTCTTCAAAGATAAAAAAAAGTACGAAAATATTGCGGAAATTTTCATTTTGATGCCAATTTCTGTTCCCTCATAACAAGATGACCTTGTGCTTCGCATAGGTAATGAAATGAAAATTTCGAAGAAAATGTCCCTATAAATAGATCAATATTACGGAGAAGAAAGAGTGAGGACGATGACATAAAAATAGAACCCAAACAAATCCTCATTTTATTTATTTTGCTGTTTATGTTGATAAAATTAAGTTAGTTCTTAAAGGGTTTTTTTTGTGTTTATTGCTGCACCCTTGGTGACTTTTTAGAAAGTTTGTAACGAAATACTTATTTAGAGATTGAATTAAAATTTTAAAGGTTTTTTTTAAAAAAAATTATGACTTGTTTTTTGTTTCTTATGAGATTTTCAAAAAAAATTTGGATAAATATAAAATTTCAATATAACTATGCAAAAATTGAAACTTACTAAATTTTAGAAATAGCAAAAATATTGAAACTAAAAAATCATTGTCATTTATTTCAAAACATGTGAATTTTTTAAAACATTTTGTGAGATTTTAAATTTTCTTTCAAATGCTTAATAATATTAACTTTAACTTGAATTTTCAAATTATTTTTAAAATTTTAATTTTCATTTAAAGACATTTAAAATTTTAAATTATTTTTCAAATTTCATAAATAAATTTCTTTCAAAATTTTAAATTTTTTTAAAATTTTAATTTTCTTTTAAAATTTCAAATTGTTTTAAAGTTTTAATTTACTTTAAAAGTTTAAATTTTAAATTAAATTATATTTTTTAAAAAAAGTTTAAAATTTTAATATTTTACAGATTTTTAATTTTTTTAAATAATGTATGTTAGCTTAATTCGTAATTCTTGCTACTTAGTTTAATAGCTAATTTATTTTTATTTTTTGGAAAATCAGAAGATTAAGAAAATTTCTAAATCCATAAAAACTTTCCAAAATATTTTAAAAATTTGAAAAAAATTATTTTAAGAACTTTTGTGAATAATTTAAACAAAATCCAGATTGAAAAACTAAATTTTAGAAGAATTTTAAAAATTAAGTTTTCGTTAAAATTTCCATGAAATTAAATTGAATGAAAACCATCAAAATAAACCACAAAGAATCTCAAAAAGCTCCACAAAAACCTCGCCATAAATTTTCCTTCGTCTCCAATTAAATGCGGAAAAGCCATAAATTCATTAACGTCTCAACTTTATTTACTTTCACAACTATTTTAAGGCAACAATTTTCTTCTTACTTTTCTAATAATATTCTTCCAATAATTTCAGTTTCTTTAGTAAGTTTCACATCCACAATATATAAATTTATCACTAATCACAATATTCACATGGATAACTTCAAAGTTAGAAATTCTAACAGCATGTGATCATTTTATTCATCAGTATTTTTTTTATATTTCACACTTTTTTTTTCACAAATTTTGTTATTAAAGAATTTTCACAGTCAAATTTTTTTTTTATTCACAACTTCTTATTACTTTTCTAGTCAATGGAAAAAAGTATCAAAAAATTCAAAAAATTTCTTCTAGCTAACAACTTTCAATTTTTGTGACCGCCTCGAGTAACGTTAAAAATCATACTGAAAGGAGAACTGAATGCGTAAGATGTAAGTAGCATGTCGGTAGCACGTTCTGTTCATATCAAAATGATTATTTTCTTCTAATTGCTCACTTCTCTTCATTTTCATCGCCGTTCCAGGTGCTGAAAAAATTTTCCGCTCAAAACTGAGCAACTTTCCGCATTCTCTCAATCTTTTTTGCTGTGTTCATGCAGTTTCTCTTGTTTGTTGTCGAACTCTCTGTTTATGTATGGAAAATGTGGATATTATTGTCGCAACCCGAGGTATGCTTGCTTGATGGTCTTTGATGTGTTACTGAATGAATGCTATTCAATATAACTATTTTTTAATTATGGAATTTTTCAGGTATGATATCATAAAATCCAAAATCATCGTTTTTGGGAGAGCCAGAAAGGATTTATGTCAGCTTAGGCCAAGTTAAACCAATTTAGTTCAGAGACGTAGCCAGAGTGCCAGAATAATCTAGACTCAGATCCCTATGATAAATAATACAAATAAAAATATATAAAAATTACAGAATACCTTAATTGTCAATATAAATAGGCATCACGACACAAAAGAGGCGAAAAAAATTATGTTAACAAACATTTCTACATCCCAATTCTGTGAAGCATTCTCGTACAAACACGTCCTGTACCAAGAACAAAGAAAATACAAGATTAAAGAGAATAAAAAGAATCATATAAATTTTTTAAATTGTAGATTTCTTTAACAAACAATTTTGACATCTGTTTTGAAGTGCTCACATCACAGATAAAATATTTATTTAGATGACACAAAGGAACTTGCTTTATGAACTCATTCTCTTCCCAGTTCTTTGGTGCAGATGAATGCCTTAATAGGACTTATATTTAATTCTTGAAAACAAACGTGGTTCATCATTTCGCTCTTTATTGTTATTGTAGTTTGAATTTTAAGGAATAAGTGGAATTTTTGATAGGATGTCCATCTGCGTATTTTTTGGAAGGACAGTCCTGGCAAAAATTTGAAAATTTAAAATTTTTGAAAATTTAAACATTTAAAAATTTGAAAATTTAAACATTTAAAAATTTGAAAATATAAAAATTTGAAATTAAAAAAATTTGAAAATTTAAACATTTAAAAATTTGAAAATTTAAAGTTTAAAAATTTAAAAATTTGAAAATTTTAAAATTTTAAAATTTGAAAATTTAAAAAAATTTAATAATTAGAAAATTTGAAAGCTTAACTAAAAATCTGACATTTTATCATCAAAACGAATCAATAGTCTTTATTTAATGAAATTTAATTGAAATATTCATATTCATATTTAACATCGACAAGCAAACCCACCTAATCTGAAAAACAAGAAATCTCCACATAACCTGAAAAAATAAATACTTTTGTATCTAAAAATACTTAACATATTAAAAATATTTTACACAAAAGCTTGATATAGAAAATGCTCACAAAAGATGAAAACATTGTATATCCTGTGCATTATTATGTGTATATATGCCACAATAACTCATCTTTCAAAGTAGCTAAGCTATTGTATTCATTGTATGAGACTCACAATTCCAAACCTCTAACAATGGCTTTACTACTAAATTCCTAATAATGCATCTTCATGCTTTTAATATAGGAAATTCATGGAAATATTCACACAGTAAACACATTTTATGTAATGCACGAATCAAAATATTTTCATTCATAAATGAATGGTACGCAATACCGTGAAATTTATTAAATATGAATGAAAATGAGATTCTCTTCTTTCCATCCTTCCTGTTTCTTGACAAATTCTTGTTTGTCATTCGTCTATTATTACAAGTGAACTGATGTGGGTTGGTGGTGCAGTGGTTAAAGTAACTAAATGCTCAATTACTTTTACACCGAACAAGCTTTTTAGTTTGAGGATCAGGTAGAGAATTGTCATGTAATATGTAATCCTAATCCTCCATTGCTGCATCATCTCATAACGTTTAAAGTGGAAACGATTTATTTTTCGAATTTGTGTCCGAAAATAATTTGTTTACAATTTAGTATGAAATTTTGATTTTAATTCAAATTTATCAACAATGATTGAAAAGTATTAACTAAGTTCAATTAAATCTACATCTACTAGAATCGTTTTGTACTTCCAAATCATACTAAATAGCTTACAAATTGAAAATTTTAAAATTTCGACATTTTAATAACTCAAAATTTGTTTGTAAAGAAATGCTAGGAATTTAAATATCTGAAAAAACGAACGCATTGAATGGAGCATTTATTGATGATTGATGTGGATTTTGAATAAGAAAAGGTTTCTAAGCCTATCAGAATACTCTACTGTACCTTAGATTAACTAGCATTT
The DNA here is from genome assembly GCA_963573255.1 of Chironomus tentans. Classification (NCBI taxonomy): domain Eukaryota; kingdom Metazoa; phylum Arthropoda; class Insecta; order Diptera; family Chironomidae; genus Chironomus; species Chironomus tentans. The sequence continues at coordinate 15,338,708 of OY754303.1, forward strand.
TCAGCAATTTACAATAAAAAAATTCATATATTTTAGATACGAAACAACAAATAATATACACAAAGAAGTGCAATATTTTCAATAGAATTTTATAAGCTACTCCGTTCCGGAATAATCTAAATGTAAATATTCATTCAAATCCAAATTGAACGTCATGTAGCTTAGATACAACTTATCTGCAATGCAAATGTAGATTTGAGATAAAATAATACTGAATGTTATATGATGAAAATGTGATTGCCTTATAGCACACTAATATGACAGAGATTACACAATGCAAAAGCTGATTCTTTTTTTGCTCCACAAAATTCTGCATTTAAAATAGAAAAAAATCAATAAATTTTTATCAATTTAAATTCTTCTATTTTTTTCATAAAAGAAATTCTAAATCCACATAAAGTTTGATTAGGATGACTATTATTAAATTTTATTGAATTTTTATCTATTTATAGATAAACTAAGCTATTTGAACTAGTTTTCCTTTCTACTAAATTTAAAAATTCTCAATTTTCACCCAGCTTCGAATGTTAGTTCTGTGCTTCGAGATAAACAGAGCTTCTTCTTCGTCATCCTTAGTGTGGATTGAGGAGAAAAAAAGTTTCTATTTGTTAGTTTCATTTTGATATAAGGAGCTATCAACAGCACTTATTTATCGATGAGAATAAGTTGGAAATGTTATTTATATTTATTTGCTTACTATGATTGCTCATCATTTAATTTTTTCTCATTTCTGATATCAATTTTGAGCTGTATGATGATTTGTTTTGCTTACTGATGACGAAGAGCTATTGGTTATGAAGCATGATATTGCACTATGATGACATTAAATAGTAAATGTTAAGGAATTTAATGGATTTGTTTACACGAAATGTGTCCATTGAAAAAGGTTTTAAAAAGAGGTTTAATACCCCTATAAATTGAAATTGGTATGGGACAAAAGTTACGGACTCTCCTCGAAAAGTTTGAAACCCTATTAGAAAAGTTGTGGCAACCCTGCCTTGACCCCTTTTCTTTCATAATCTAAAACGACCTTGTGTCCATACAGAAGTCATTTTCAGACATTTTATAACTTTTTTACGTCATGCTTGAAAGAAGTGATTCTTATTACCTGTAATCTTCAGCCGAATAGTCCGCTCTTGGTCTCCGTATAACCAACTTTGGTACGAACCATAACGGAGAAATTAGGGATTAATCCCCAAAAATTCCCTGAGTAAGAATGCAAGATATCTAAGAAATCCATTCAAATCCAAAGTTATTTGCCAAATACCTTGGGGATTCGTCGAAATTACTCTGGTATATTGCTCTTTTGCTCAGGTATTTTTGGAATTTTTCGGGATTGATCCTGAGCTTTTCCGCTTTGGCACAAACAATGTCAAAAATATAGACAAATTTGGGACAATTTTCCATCCATCATTATCAACATTTTAAACACAAATTGCATTCCATTTCAAATTAAACATTAGCTTAAAGCTTAATAAATTTAATTATACTTCATAATTAATTTAATTTAATTTAATAAATTTTAAAATACTTCAAACTGTGGAATAAAATTAAGAAAATGTCATCTAAATCCGAAAAGAGAAATTACTTCTACAATTCAACAAGAAAATTGCTTAAACGTTTTTATTCTGCAAAAAATAAAATAAAATAAAAAGGTAGAAACGAGCATTGCTCCTTAAACGTTTGAATGATGTCAGCAATTCAGCATGAAATAAAAATATACACAGAATAAAAATTGCGCAGCAATAATTTCACATGTCTTGTATCCACTCTTGTTAGCTTTACTTCATCATCATTAAAGTTAAGTTGATACAAAAAAGGTTGAGTATGTATAAAAAAAATATATTAAAGTGTCACTTACATCTACTGACAAAAAGGAAATGTTCAAGCTTAACTACCATAACTCTTATGTTTAAAAAATATTTTAGTTCCTTTAGATTTTGACATGTCTGCTTAAGTTTTTAATTCCTGTTTAGTTCTTTGTGCTTATTTTGATTTTACGGACAGTGTCAAGTTGGCTAGGTTATTCAGTTGACGTTCAACATCTTTTATGAATTTTTCAGGAACATTGTTGGATTTCATGTCCTTCACCTTCGTTTCGATCACTTGCTTAACATTTCTGTTGGAAAAAAGAAGAAAATTTAATTGGAAAATGTTCATAGATTTTTCTTACACAATAATCAAGGTAAGGGGCTTAGTTTTGATAACTCATGTATCCAGACAAATACTGTTAAGGGTGGGGAACTGATCAACTGACTTTTGATCATTCTGATCAGTTCCAGACATTGGATGTTGGCTAATCCAACCCTTACTAGACCAGTAGTGATCATAGGGCGCATATATCTAGACATGTCCTGATACTTAGACTAGTTCAGACTGTATAAGAGTTTTTGACACAGAACCTGTATTTTGTGAATCTCATCCTCAATTTAAACTCAATAACTGTATAAAAACTAAAGTATAATAACAAAAAACACATTAATCTCACTTTTCACGCTGTCGTTCTGCATCAATAAGAGCCATTTTCTCACGCTTCAATTTCTCTTCCATTTCGCGTTTCTTTACTTTCTTTTGTTCAATTTGTGCGATTATATCATCTCGATATTTGCATTTAGTCTGCGAACGAAGCTTCTTTGTCAGCTCTTCTCTATTCTTTTCAACTCGTAGTTTACCCATAAACTCATTGAAATTAGCTTCATCTCTTGCTATTTGCATTGCACGTTGTCGTTTCTGTATTTCAGTCGGAAACATTGTATTGTTGGTGATGATAAGGAAAATATTGAAGGTGAGGTGTAAAAGAGGAAAAAATTATGTCAAACTTATGTAATATTTGTTATTGCACAATGTTATAAGCAGAGCGGATGTTTATGGATTGAATCTGCTAGAGATTTCAGTTTTAAATTTGTAAATAAATGAGTTTTGATGATTTTGAAAATTTGATTGAGAAAATGTTTTTCTAAGCTTAATTAACTTTTCTTTGTGTTGGTTGACTAGCTGTTAATGTTATGCAATTGATAATTATGTTAAAATTATTAAAATGTCACTTAAACTAATTAAATTTAAGTCAAAACTTTTTGTTTATCTGAAATTGAAAAGTTCACTGATGCAAAAATTTCGCATCAAAATTTCAAATTTAAAATTTCCGTTAAAACTATTCTCAACCTCTGCTCAAATTTACAGCCCAAAACAGAAGTATCCATGCCCAGTAAATAAATATTATGACTTACAACTTCCTCCAATTGAACACTACGTGCTTTAGCTATATCTTCAGCCATCTCACGTTTCTTTATTGCAGCTTCCTTCTCTCGTCGTCTAAATGCACGCTCAACCTCTTCCCTTTGTCGTCGATACTCCAACTCATTGCGTTCGGTTTTTGATTCGAGTAATTTTTGCTGACGCTGAAGAATTTTGTCATATTCCTTTTCACGTTCTTCCTTTGCTAGCCGCCTCTCAAGCTCCAATTGCTTATCCCTTTCTAATCTTTGTCGCATGTACTCTTGTATTTTCAATTCCGCAATACGCTCTTTCTCAAATGCTAAATTCTTGAAGTATTGACTCCAATGACTAGACTTCTGAAGACCTTCACGTGTTTTTTGAATTTTTGCGCTTCGTATTCGGGCTTTTTCCTCATCTTCCTGTGTAGTCATGTGAAATTGAAAAGGTAAATGTTGTGGAATTTGGAAATTAATTTTTTCTTTCCTCATCTAACAGGAAATGCTTTTCTACTATGTCACATTCCAATATTCAAATTCTTTTTTTGCTTACCTTTTCTATTGCCATAAGCGCCTTTTTCATGGCAGCCGCTTCCTCCTCAATTCGTTCGACTTCCTTCGATCGCAACGCTTCCCTTTCTTCCAATTGTGCTCGTATCTCCATTGAATATTTTAGTAAATTTTTTCGTTCAACTTCTCGCTTCTGTTCCTCTTCAACGAGTGCCTTCTCACGCTCTTCCAACATCATTCGCTCAAGTCTTAAATTCTCATTACGAAATTCTCGTTCAATTTCATTCTTCTCAGCTATTTGTGCGTCGCGTATTACGGAACATTTTGTTGCTAAAATGATGCGATTTGCTTGCTTTACTTCCTCTTCCTATTATTTTATTTTGGATGTAGAGCGTAATTTCCAAGAAATGATGTGGTCGATGTGATATTTTGTGAAGATTAAAATGGAATAAGAAGAAGATAGTTAATGAGGAATGAAAAGGTAATGATAATAAATGGACTGAAAAAATATCTTTTTAATACAAATTTTTTAGGGGTGGAATAATGATTTGGAATAACCCAGACGACACTCTGATTCCAAATCAGAGTGTCAAATCACGACACGATCACGACGGTTTGGTTGGGTTTGAAATCTCAAAACTGAAAAAATGTAAACTAATTTGCTCGAAATTGACTTTAAATGACCTTTTATCATGAGCTGGATTCACGAGTAGGGTATACCCTTACTCTACCGAGAAACCCATCCTTGAGTCCAATTTCTTCACCTAGTCATCATTGAACTTTTTATCATTTATTGAAACGATTTTTCCACCCAAATAATTTGCTCTATATTTTTTTCCAGATAAATCGGTGACTAGGGCTAGGATGATTAGAAGTCAGCGACTAAGTTGATAAAATTATTATTTCAAATGTTCAATAATTCAGATTCTTTTATATCTGCAAGCAAATTTCAATGTAAATCACAAATATGCTTGCCTTCACAATAGCACCCAAGATTTTCTTCACAAAGTCACAAAAAAATTCCACAGACAGCATTATTAAAATTTACCTGCTCTTGTTTCGCTAGATATGCCCGGTCTAGCAATTTCAATTTATTTTCATTCTCAGCAATTTGATACGAATCCAATTCATCCTCCATCATTGTCCTCTTTGCCATATCAATTTCCCTCAGACGCTGTTTCCTCTTCTCACAATCTTCCTTCAATTTTCTATTCTCCTCGAGACGTTTCTGAAGCTTTATCATTTTATCTTCGACTGTTAATACTTTGGCTTTATTCTGGAGACGTACAAGTTCCTTTTGTGGCCAAAAATCTTCGTACGTGTTGGGCCGTTTACTCGGAACTAAAAGATTCCTCACTCCATCGCGAGTGACAATTGTAACAAATTCCTTTCCATCAAGTGGATTTTCTCGTTGTTTCTGAGCTAATTGAGAAGCACAGAAAATTTTTGCTCGTGAACTGAAACTGAAAAAATCATTTGAAAAACGAAATTATTTTCCTGCAATAATTTTATTAATTTTTGTCACAAACGTTTTCGATCCATCGATATCCCATATGAATTCCTCGCTTCGTACACGTCTTGCGGCAGATTTAAAACGTTCACGAGCTAGTTTTGCGGATTTAGATTTTGACATTTTTATAGCTCTAATATTTTTAAAACTAAAATATGAAAATCCAATTTTCAAAAGCGAACTGCATAAAATTTAATATCGAGTTAACAAGTAACGATATGGTTGTCATGGCAAATGTGTATACTGTATACTGAAATAAGTCTCTATGAGAATTATTTTATTTATGTTGGTTGCGAAAGGTAAAATGTTGTTTTTTCAAGGTAGAGAAAATGTTTGTTTTGTTTTACTGAATGTAGAGGAGTGGGGGATATGCTTAGTTTAGAGATTTGGTTGAATATGCTGAACAATTTTATATTAAGATGAAAATTAAATTAAATTTCGTTTAAAAATAACTTTAAGTGTGAAATTAATGCAGATATAACTCATAACAATCGGACCTCTCAAGGAGTGTAGTCAGAAATTTTTCGAGGAGGGGGTTGAAATCTGTTGTATGGACATAAAATAAGAGAGGTTTTTGGAAAACCCTAGCCAAATTGGAGATAATTTCTATCGAGGGGTAGAGTTTACCACCAAAACCCCTACCCTTCTATAAGTATTGTAGCCAGAGTTTTCAATTTATATATAAGTACAATCAAGGATGTTATTATCTCAATCAACCCTCTGGGTTGACCAGGTGAAGAAGCACAATGAGTGACTATGCAGCAGACCGAAAACTTGAGTTCGATTCCCACCAGAAGCTGAAAACTACCGAAATAATAAAGGTTCGCACAATCAACCCCCAATAATAATTAATAGACAATAATTTTACGATATTACACTCCCTTGGCTAAGCATCTGCCACCCAATCAAGGGGTGTTTTGGATTTTTTTATATAAAAGGCAAAAATTTGTGGGTGTTTTGAGATTTTTTTCTTTCAAAAAATCCTAACAACTTGAAGAAAATTTCGGTGGACGTAAGGATTTTGACCCCAAAAACACACCCCTGGCTACAACCCTGTACCCAATATTTCACGCTTCCATTTTTAAATCCCATTAGTCTATCCCATTTAATTTGAAGAAAATAAAAAATATTTAAAAATTTTCCCAAAAATTATAAAAACATTTCCACAGCCTGAGTCAAATTTTCAACATTAAAACACCACAGAAAAAAATACAGAAATAAAATAAACCCTAACCCTCAACATATTCCGCATTAGCTCAGCTGTTTAAAGTGGGTATGATGCGATGCGATATTCATAAAGTTCATAAATTTTCATAGTTAGTGAATATTCACGATGAAAAAACCGAGAGGGTTGCCTACATAAATATACACACACATACCGTTTAATAAAATTTATAAGTTTTTTTTCTCCATTTCATATGCACATCGTTTTGTGCTTGAATTATAAAGTCGCGGTGAGATTATTGCACACTTCGTTCCCTTTTTAGAAAATATTATTACATTTCTTACCTACGATGTCAGGATATCAACAATTTTACTTCTTCTTATACTTCATTTTGTAAAGTAGAGAAATTTTATGAACCGTAGGTATAAATAATGATATCTTTTAATGCCGAAAAGTTTGAGTTTAAATGCTAGGATTTTTCTGCGTTTGTGTAGATTGGATGGGGTAGAAAAGATAGAAATGGAATGAAGTAAGAAACAAAATTCAGGGGTCGTTTGGATATTACGTAAACTCTGTCAAAAATTTCATGTAAATTTCAATTGTTGATTCTCAAATAGACATAGAAAGTTTCGAATCCAAGATTGCTGGGTTGATGTTCATCTTATCAGGTACCAAAGTACTAGACAATTGAACTTCCGAGTCATTTCAGCTGTTTTACTGCAAAGGGGTCTATTTAGTGTCATGTCACTTACGAAATACCCCAAATAAATATCTAATAAATTTCGTACAAATAAAAAATAATCCATCATTAAAATTAATCACTTTCTCGAAAATTCCAATAAGATCGATCAATCATCGTTTCTAAAAGAGTCATGAAACCTGGGAATGAAACCGTCAAAAAAAATGTTTCTTTTATACTGAATTTCAACATTGTAAAGAGTTAATTAAAAGGGTGTTGTCTTTATTATGGCTGATTTTGTGGTGCTAAGTAATAAATTATCAAAGGTCAGAGTTTATCATAAAAATTGGAACTTTTAGATGAAATGGTTTTGATTTTTTATACAATGGATGAACACTTAGAAGATTAACTAGTTTAGTATCTGGTCATTCAGTCACTATTTATACAAAATTTGAGTCGACTTCGACCTCTGGGGATGGTTGCTCTACACTACCCGAGCGGTTACCCTAGTAGTATAGACTAGGGTACTCACTAGGGTTACCCCCATTGGTATAGCCTGCGGTATACACTAGAATTGTCATATACCCTAGAGTAGGGTAGCCCTAGATTGTAACCCAACCTAGGGTATACCTAGCAACCGGCTCCTGGTTCAGATTATGTTGATTGCAAGGTATAACGTAAGTCCTAGCCAGTTAAATTTAACCTAAAATTTTTATTCAACTTCAATTTGCAGAAGGATTCCTCTACCAAGAGCTTTATATGGCAAAGCTAGTCTAACATTTCTTCTATTTTTAATAAAATTTCATACACTTTTTAAGTTATAATACAATTTTTAAAGCCAATTCAAATGTCTTTAATATTTTTCTAACATACAAAAGTTCGCAGACTTGATTACAGACGAGAAAAAACGTCAATAAAAATCCCAAGTTTTTTTTAACCTACATCATAAACATTTCAGAATCAGAGTAGTGTGTAGGCATAACACAATTACGATTTCTATTCAATTCTTTTGTCGTAAACTTTTTGATTATTTTGCTCGAAATTTTGTTCTATTTTTAAGTCAACAGATTGAGTTACTTCATCCCAAAATGAGGAACAGAAATGAAAAAAAGTTCAAGGTTCAGTGTGTCATTACTCATCAAGCTAACGAGGATTCATTGATAAAATATCTTCTACGTCATTTGTCCCATTTCTTGTTCCACATATGTACGTATGTTTTCATCCTACTCAGTGTAATCCTTTCCTGAAAATGAAATGTAGCAAAATTGAGTATTCATTACATTCACTTACCTTTTTTCAATCTCTTAGAAGAAGTATATGAAGTTTTTATCGGTTTTGCCTTTTTTACGTCTTTTGCAAGAAAATATTCTTGAATGTGAAACTGAAACTTTTCATGCCTTGACATAAAAATCTGAATTTATTTCTACGCAATAGTGCAAAAATATCTTTTTAGTATTTTTATAGAAATGCTTTACATTATTCTGATTTTTTGATGCATTGATTTTCTAAGAGGAAAAAGATTGATGTATGGCTACGATTATCCATCTACTTGGATCTGCAAAGGTCCATTGTTTTTGTAACTTGTCATCAGGCCGCAAAAATGTCTCAAACTAGATCTGATGTACTTTAGTACCCAACACTATCATCAAAAAGTGAACCAAAAAATAGAAAATTGTAATATATATTTATGTTCTATCCCTGGTTCTCTCCTAAACTCATCAGGAGCTTATTTCTCGGGTATACTATACACCATACCTTTAGAGGTATCCCAAGTGTATACCAAATGGGGTATACCCTATACATTGGAGAAACCGGCCCCAAAAATTCAATTCACCATGAAAAGGTTGAAATTAGAAACTAAGGTACGAGAGACTAAGTGAAGCAATGATACCTAGTTACTGCTCGGGACAGCACCCAGTACATAAACTTCGCATAATCATAAATTAAACATTTTTTTTCTCATAAACTCTCCATCTGTAATAACATCGTCCTTAAAATACAAAAATAAACTTTTAAGCAGCTTAGAAAGCAAACTACATCGACATGCCTTAAGGCCATTAAGTTCCTTTTCACAGCAGGAGTTGCAAGAAGCAATTGATTGAAAAGCTCTCGGCACTTAACGTCAATAGTTTCGTTGTGTAGGCAGCTCCACTTTTTCCTACTTTATTCTGTCATGTTCAATAAGTGATCGAAGGAAAAAGGGTTATGATAGCTGAATGATACTTAAAGGTATTGTCGAAAAAAGCTCTTTTTGTGTATGAATATACAAATCAGAAAATATGAAGTGTGTTCATGCTTGTTCGCTTTGAGGCAATCGGATTTCAAGAAGGAAACGGCTTATTGTTATATGTGTAGAACAGATTTTTGAAAGAAAAGTTGCTTACAGACATAAATTGATTTATTTTCGGTTCCTTTGATGAAACAAAAATAACATAAAATTATCTTGGGGCTCAAAAATCTTTAGCGTGCATTAAACCGTTAAATCATTTGAGACAGAAAGAAAAAACTTGATAAATTCTTCTTAAACCCTTAAGTGCTGATAAATGTGAATTTTTTTACAGTTTTTACCATCAAATCGATAAACGTGCGAGCGTAAAAAACTGAGGAAAATTTTTTACAATTCTGCAACATGTTGCGAGAGAAAAACGATACAAATTTTATAGAAAAATATTTTTCCAAGGATTAGATACAAGGTTGAATGACTTTTTGTTGAGAAAATGAATGAATTCACAGCGGATGAAAGCTTGGAGGGATTTTTACAAACTGAATAAAGCTCCTGAGAAAGAGATATTAATAACCCAAAAGGAACATATCTTAAGGTAAGTTCACAAAAGGCTGCAGAAGCGTATTCAGAAATTTTTGAGGGAGTGGTTTTGAATTTTTTTGTATGGACTGGAAAATTTTTGGGGAGTTTTGAATTTTTTTCTTAAAAAACCCTAGAAAATTGAATAAACAATTCCCACACGGGGTGTCCTCCAACCTTCACCACCCTAAATGCGCTATTTTAAGGCTGGTATCAATGCAAATTCGACACAAAGTCTGCGTAGAGACGACAATAACGTAGTTTCAAAGAAAAATGTCTTTTTCAAGTGCATATCAGCCTTTCATACAAGGGCTTAGCTAAAACAAATTATTTATTATTTAGTATTTATACTTGTTGTTAAATCTAAAGAAACGTGAATATTTAGATAATTTACAAATTAGAGCTATTATAATTTTTTAGAAAGAAGTATTAAATCTAAAAAAAGTTCAAGGAGGGTCTAGACCTCCTAGAACCCCTCTTGCTATGCCTCTCATCTCAGGTAAATTTCAAATAAGATGCTCTTAAGCTACACTGGAATCCTCTAGACTAGAAGCTGGTAAAAAATCCATCCTCATTCCCCCTAAAATTCCAAATAAATCGTCTAATCCCATCCCTCATATCCAAATTCATATTTATTGCACAAATTCTTTATAACGATTTTCATATGTTCAACATCAGCATTTTCATATTTATTTTATATTCTTTGTCATTGAGGCATAAACATATGAGAGAAAACATTTAAGTAGGTTTCATGTACATAAATTTGTGTACTTAATGTTTAAACATTTCCGCAAAATATGTACAAATTTTATAAAAATCATTTCAACAAAAAAAATCTTTTTTTGCGAATCATTGCCTTTTTCACATATAAAACTCAATTAAGTTAAATGAGTCATTACATTTGTATTGGATTTTAATGCAGCATGAGAATGTGTTTATTATATGTGAGTACTGGGATAGTCACTGAGCGTTACTGAATGAATTTAATTTGATAAATTCAAATTTAAAATTCAAATTTAGAAACTTTCAGTTAAAATTTTTAATTAACATTTAAAAAATTATTTTTATGTTATTTTTTAAAAGTATTGACCCCTTGATACTGCTGTAAAATTAATATCAATATCATATCAATTATGGAAATATCAATTTTATCATTAATGTTTAATATCAACTAATTGAATCTGTGTAATGTGCGTTTAATCATGAATTAATAAAGTATCATAAGAAACCGTAATCGACAGCATAATGATTAATAATAATTATATTCGCAGTTTATTGGAAAATTCAATGGATTCAATTAAATATTTAATGAAAATTGGATGTTATGGTTTACAGTTATTGCGTTGATCTTAGCAAAATTTAGGGGTGGTTGAGACCCCTCCTTCATCAGTCGTAAAATATTCATATGGATCTATCACAGCTTTACATAGCTTATCTAAGCAGAGAATTTTAAGGTTTGGGATTTTTTTCTTAAAAAACCTTAGAAAATTGGAAAAACTTCACCAAAAGGTAGGGGTTTTGACCCCCAAAACCCCTCCCTGAATACGCCTCTGCATCTACTCTAGCTTTTTTCAGATACCAGAGCAACGAAATAAATGAAAATACCGACAAAGATCTGGCACATTTTCAGTATAAATTCAACAAATGGCTTCATCAACTTAATTTTTCCCATAATAATTCATTCCTATGGACACCAAAGCGTGGGAAGAAAAATTTTACAGACAGAAGGACTTTTATGATTTTATTACATCTTTTCGAGTTGTTAAAATTGAGGGTCAAGCAAAATGAAGAAAATTTACAAGAGAAAAAAATTTGAGACAGAGGTAGAAGGGGGTCCTAGAATCTCTAAATTGAAAAATTTTAAATATTTGAAAAAAAAACATAAAAAATCTTTATTCAAAAAATAATTGAAAGCTAAAATGCTGTGTTAATCTCGTCGATTTATAAATGAAAATAATTATATTTTCCCTAAAAGGAAATGATATTAAAAAGCATAGAAAATGAAACAAGGGAGCATGACGGTGAGAACAAAAAAAGAGAAAAAAAACAGCATCAACAGGTGGTTCCTCTCTCAATATTTTTTTGTACAGAATAAAACTTTTGGAACTCGAATAATTTTTCTTTTAAGATTCATAAACAGCAAAAAAGTTTTCAAGGACCCAAATCTTCAGAAACACAACAAAATGATTTAAAGGCACCAGCAGAAAGGGAAAAGAACCATGTCATAATTTTTTAGAAATAAAAGTATGATGGCCTTCATAAAAAATAAGAAATGGATGAAATTCGTCTAAGTTTGAGGTAGTTTATTGTATGTTTTCATTCAAGTTTTTATTTATTTTGTAATAAGTAAAATTTCTAAAATAATCTTTTTTGGAAACTTTGTTCAATCCGATCAGTTTTTTCTACTAAACAATTATAATTAGCGTACCCATGGGGGGTCCTATGAGGTCTTATGATTTTTTTCGAAGTTCTTCTAAAGTTCTAATTTACAAATACAAAAACTTTTAAAATTTACAACTAGTACAAAGGCATTAGAATAATAAAAGAAATCTTAGCCCCCCCCCCCTAAAAAAATAATACTTGTTCGGTATACACCCCTGGGGTAGGAGATACAAAGGTGGAGTTTGACTTTAAGCGCACAACTAAGCTTAAAATTATGTAATTTAAGTCTAGTTAAGGAGTATTGTAGGAATGGTAAGCAAATTCATGTGTATTCCTATATACTGTCTTAAAAAATTCCCGTAAGCACCAAGCCAAAGCAAAATACAAGTTAATTGTAGGCAATCAATACTACTAGGGAGTTTAAAAATTCCAAATTTTAGTAAAATTCTATAGTAAAATTTAAGTTGACATCAGTGATAAAAATTTATCAAGCAAATAATGCATAAAATATATTTATAAATTCAGTCATACCCTTCGAAATCTCAAAAGAGTTCCACAACAAACTTTCTACGTCCCTTTTTGTTCATTTTCCCATGAAAACGATGCAATCACTCGAACAAATTGTCCGGAGCTTTTATTCCCACGATAAATAACAAAAATTAATCTTGACAAACAAAAGATTCGACAAAATTATTTCTGTGTGCCTCCCCATGGTCTCCTAATTATAGCAACGTGATACTTCCTTAATGCCGATTCATTAATATTTTTTTGCCTCCTCCTTTCAGTCATTCATTCATGTCCAAGTGGAAAAATGCCTCATCATCATCATGACAATTCACATTGTTTGTGAGTTAGCACTAAAAGTGAGGACTTTTTTTCTTTGAATAGAAACGTGACTTAATTGGATATTCAGAGAAAAATATTGTCAACTTTTTCCTACTTCTTCTTATCAAATCTACTTCCTGAGATATAAATATTTACGTCAACTCATTGTTGACGGAAGAAGAGGACAAAAATTAGTCAAAAATGGCGTGAACAAACGTCCTAATTAAAGTGCTGTAACTTTCCCATCATTTATCCATTATTTGTCGTTAATGAAGGTCTGGAAGATGAATCTTCGTTCTTTGAATTTATTTGACATTTTAATTTAAAAACTTTTTCTTTTCTCTTGTACATACTTGGCTAAGGCTTCTTGTTGTTGAAGGACTGGAAAGTTATTTCTGTACTTTATGTAAGAGACTGTCTGGATGAGCAAGGTTAAGGTTAAGTGCTCCTTTTTGTAGATAAAAGTTAGAATTTCTTTTGCTTCTACTTTGATAATTTTTAATGGTATACATTGAAATGCTGACCAAATGGTGACCAGGAGGACATGCTTAGAACCTAAATTCAGGATATTACAGCACAATAGCGTAATAACCCTTGGCTACGTCCCCGTTACTTTAAAAATTTCGCAAATAATATTCAAAAAAACAAACAAATAATGTTAAATGAATTTTGGCTGAAAATTGCAGAAAAATTCAAAGACCAATTAATTAAAATATTCAAAACTTTTGCTTCAATTACCAGTATCCAGCTCGCTAGCATATTTCAAGATATAAAAATCCGTAAAATTTAATTTCACAAATAAAACTTGAAAAACTATTTAAATAGATGCAAAAAAACTACAGAAGTGAAACTACTAATAAAGCTATTCAAAAGCGAGAGTAGAAAAAAAATTTATCAGCAATTTTTTTTACATTGCTTGCAACTTTTTCCTTGGTTAATTTTATTTTTTCAATTTATTTGTGCATTTCAATTTCCATTTTTCATTCACCAAGTGAATATTCTATTAAATTGCTCTTTCTACAACTTATAGTCCCTCATTTGCTATGTAAACTAACTGAAATAAAATTTACTTTGATTTTGAGTGCAATTTCATCAATGGGGTATCCAAAAGTGACGTCTATTCGAAAAATGAAATCAATGTCTAAAAAAATGTTTTTTTAAAATTAAATTCCCCCAAAAAATTAGACTTCATTTATGAATGACCCCCCAAAGGAAATGAGATTTTCAACAAATAGAACTGAGAAAAAAAAACGTTTTAAAACATTGTAGTTGCACCACAAGCTGCTTCAGCTCTTTAGAAAATTGTTGTGTAATTGGACCAGCACGGATCGTAATCTTTTATTGCATGAAATGAGAAGAGAAAATTGACATTATTGTGAAAAAGCATGGACTTATTAAAAAAATGGATAAAAATAAATTAAAAAACATCATTAGTTCTAATTGGAATTGAATTTCTGATTAAATTTTACTGGATTTATATTGGAGCTTAACAATGGTCTAGTTCTGGAAACTGTGGAATGCTAAAGATACTTCTTACACATTTGGGGATAACCTACCCTACCCTAGGGGTACCCTTACCAATGATAGAGTAGTTTTTGAAACCGGCTCAGTGGTATCACCTAGGGTTACCCCTGGTGTAGCCTAAACTCTATGGTATATCGAGCAACTGGCCCCAGGAGATGAGAGTTCGATGGGATCTAAACAAGATTTTTTTTTGCAATAATAAAATCTTATATTGAATACAAGATTAAGGTTAGTATGAGGTTAACAACCCCACACAGATTTAAGTATAAAAATATTTGCTCTGATTTTCAAATCTTTTCTCAATCTAAACATAATTTCAGACCTTCATCATCCTCAGAGACATGCCGAAGATCCTCAAATATTACAAAGTATCATCACAACTCCATTCAGAAATTCATTCGAGTGCACTCAACAAATCATCAAACCATAAGTAATTCCAATGGTCATTCATGTAAAAGGAACTACATACCCGTAATATCATCATCCGTTTTAAATTGAATCAGCACCTTTACAAGTGGAATTATAACATTGTTAAATTGCTTTTCAACAAAAAAATACATCCCATATGGAAAAGAAAAGGGATATAAAATGTGTCATAAATGCTTACAAGTTCATATGTTATAATTGTGCCAGCAACAGACAGCACAAGTGATCGGGTTAAAAAGAAGAATTTCTTTCCTGACAATGCCACAATATCGAAATTCACTTCCTCGGAAAATCTCCTTATCTTTGTTCATTTAGCATGAAAATAAAGAGAATTTTGAGTTAGGGTGGATGTGTTGTTGTCATTTTTGGATGAAATTTATGGGATTTTTTGGGTTTGGCAAAGGAATTGGTGTGCGTGCTTATTTTGAAGGTGACCTGGTGAATGCTGGACAGTCTATCCAAGTAGTCTTTAAAGTCATGCTCATGCCCTGGATACCCCACATACTCACCTCCAAGCACCAAGACTCTCTCGGAATCGCACGAAATACTTCAATTGGACGCTTCGATTCATCGTTGATTTCTGCACTGTAAAGTGACACTGCAAGCGTTCGTATGATTAAATAAATAAGTGAAAACCAGAAGTATGTCGCATGAGCATAGGACTTGATGGTACTACAAGAATATAATAACAAAAGTAATTAAATCTCAATTTAAATTAAATACTGTAATTAATTTAGAAAAAAGAAACTTTGTTCCACGTAATCCAATTCCGTTCATCATCATTAGATGCTCAAATACAATCAACTTTAACCTACTCCATGCTGTTAAGAAGCTGAACGCAAATGAAAAATAAATTGTTTGAAATGGATAGAATTGTTAAAAACGATATCTTATCATCGATGATGTTGACTAAGTCGCAAATGCTTCTGTAGTAACGACGATATTCACTCCAGTACTCAGTGTCCTTAAACTTTGTTTTGTGTTTGTTTGTGCAGTGAGAAAATTAAAAGAAAATAAGATCAGAATGAGATGATAAGTATGAAATGTAATATTTTGTTGTTATAAAAATAGCGCATTGACTTTAATTCTAGAAAGTATCGTTCTATGAATATTATTTGCTAAAAAACAGTCCTTTGGATGAAACTTATCCCTTTTTCTCGTAAACAACCCAATTACTGTATAACTGGCATAAACAACTGCCTACTTATATGCTTCACAGGAATTCTTTTGGGAATATTTTCAACAAATAAGCAATTCTATCTGACCTAAGGTAGTTACTACTCGGTAGGATTCCTGAAATCGATATTGAGATCATCCAGAATGTCTTGAATACGCCCATGTCGAGACATCAGGAACCTTTGGTATTGGTGTTACAGGGGAAGGGCTTCCTCCTCATGAGCGTTTTTCTTAAATACCCTCTATCTCTAGAGGATAGATAGGCAGCCTTACTACAATCCTATGGTAATATAATGTGCTTAGCAAACACCAATGACAGAGAGTCTGCCTTAATTGACATGAATTAGTAATAATCCCGATCTCTAATTTCACTCACCTTTCCTTTATCCTCGAGCATCCTTTCATTAATTAGCTTAAACTTTTCCGACAATCCACACGATATCATCATGATAAATAAGTCAGTAAAAGTCCATATAAAGGTTGCTGTTACATGAATAAACTTTATGTAGATGCCGAAAGCTGTTGAATACGGGAGAAAGGAGAAGACTTGTGGAAAACTTTTAACATAATAAGCCTTCGTGATGTTTTTAATTCGAGGACAGTCAACCACAATAGCTACGGCGCTAATGATCGATAAAATATGCTCAATCAACGACATTATGAGGATTATTGCGACTATATTTCTCATTCGAACACGCAAACGACACCGTTCAATCTTTGAACGATATGGCGGGAATTTTTTCTCGACATCATGCCATAACATCATCAAATCAGGCCATTTTGTAGCGAGGATGAGGAAACAGAAGAATGACATGAAGTTTGTTACATAAAATACGAGATAAACCATTTTGCCGAATTCTAAGTGACGACTGAATGTCCAGTAAAGTGTCAAAAGTGCCTCCCAACCTACACTTAAAGTCACGAAAAGAGCATACACAGATCTCAGTGATTTCCATGTGAATTTCAGCGACGATGGATATTTTGACGTTACATTAGTCACTGGCATTCCACCAAAGAACTGTCCTATCACTAATGCTGGCTTTATTGCGTTATGAAATGATCCATCAATTGACATCTTGTTGGATTTTAGATGTACATTTTTAATTCCATCAATTAACTGCAATCGCTTGATACCCGTGATTGGTATTTCTAGATTTGTTGGAGCTTTTTTGGATCGCTTGAAGAGAATTGACTTTGCACAAAGTTGCCTTTTAAATTTCATTTCTGAAATATCCAAATAGTTTTATTTTAATTCAGGGAAAAAGTTTAAAGCACGTCCTAACCTGTCAACATAGATTGAAGAACTTTTCGTGAGCGTGGAATTTTTTTCCATAAATTAATGAAAGTGAAAATAAAGACAATAAGTTGTTATTGCAATTTTTATTTTGGTGTTTATAGAGCGAATTTATCTGCAGAGGACTTCTAGGTTCTTTGTCTTTAAATTTATTTGAAAATTCCAGAACTCTAAGAACTCTCAACTCGGATTTTGTAATGGACTTCTAATCGACTTTTCTATACAAATTCGAGCTCTAGAAAATTCCAGTTGCATAGTAAGGAAACTCGATTATTACGGGCTAAGAATCACAAAAATAAGCAGTTAAATACCTCTGTGGAGTAATCAGCAAAGCACTTGGTTCAAATTTGGTATAGTAATTTGAAGATCGTTGGCTCGAATCCTGTTATTTCCAAAGTTGTGTTTTTTCCGAAGTTTAGATACTTCAACTGTTTAATGTATGAGATCAAGACAAAATTGGATCTCTGGGCAACAACGTTAAATAGAGGAATGTGCCAGGAATTTGAATTAAAGTAGAAAAATAGGAATGAGAGCTTTAAGATTCTCTTATGAATGGAATATTGATAGAACGGACCTGAAACTATCACCAAATCATACAAAAGAGAATATTGCATGTTTCTAGTCTGCTGTGAAACCTCTCGTGATTTGTTTAAATATCCCTCGAAACCCAGGTTTCATTGTGCTCTAACATCACAGCATTAAACAGTCGTAATACTCAGCCACCTAAAGTGACAAAGGAAGCAACAACCCTTACTAAAAACCAGCACAACAAATCATCATTAATGCATGAAAATTGCAACTTAATATTTTATTTACAAACCATTTTCATGTGTGCACAGTCAAGTGCATAATTTCTCACGCTACTCATATTACACGGATATGCTATTCATGTGTGAATTTATTAGAAAAACACTCCTGTGTTTTTAATGTCACTATAAATTGTTTGATTAGTTGAATTTGTTAGACATGATGATGTTTATCTTAAGTTTGGTGGAATTATTGTACAATTAATGTACAGAAAATGAATATTTATCTAGAAAAGCTATATATTTTTTTCAATTTAATCCTTCCTTAGATGACTTCTGAACCAAATTCAGTTATATCCAGCATGAAGACTACTGAATGTATGAGAAATGAAGATATGTTGTACCTTTGTCAACATTTTTAAACTATTATTATTTTCTCAGGCGTTCACAGCTCATAAAATCTGAAGCCTTTAACATAATTGAATTTCCATGGAAACGAAAATATTCTTTCACAGCAATTGGCGTGTTTATTGCTATTTATTAATACAATCTTGTAAATATGTTCAATGGACGTCATTTGAAATTATTTCTACAATATCCGTTACCATATAATTGCCATTAAGGCGCCTTAGCAGTAATGGTAATTAGAAGATAGACATTCAGGTTGATAAAAGCAGCAACATACTGCAGAAAACTTCAAAGCTTTTTTTTATATTTGAGATTTTGGGATTATTTTCTTAAAAATCCTTGGAAATTGATGAAAATTTTTCTTAAAAGTTTAAGGAAGTGTTCGACGTGTCTTTCTGCTTTCTACTTTTATCATTATTCAACAGATTATTTCAATTACACACTCATACTTCAGCTACTTGACTCCTAAGAACCTAACAAACTATAATTTAATACAAACTAGACATAATAATTATTAAGTGAATGTTATTCATGTTAAGTGTATGATTACGTGTTCAACTTGTCTGTTTTACCACAATGACCATAATACATACTTATTGGAATCACTGAATGAGGATAAAGCAGTATTTATGTCTCAAATTGCAATTATATTGGAATTGTTGAGTGAGTTCAGTAGCGTAGTGTGGTGTCTGAGAAGAGTGGAATCTTGGGTATCGAACCATATGTAGTCGATTCTGCTAGTACGAGAGTAAGGCCCCTATGGCCGAGTAGTTAGGCAACAGATCAGAAATCTATATCACTCTTTTGGTAAGTACATTGGTTCGATTCCCATCAAAAGCCGATCACTCAATCAATACTTATGACAAGGATTCCCACAATGCTTACAATATTACATATAGCAAAGGTTTAAGGTGTCATTTTCACATATAGTCTTTAGACACTAGGTACCCAGGTGGCCGAGTGCATAGCAGGGTGCTCGAATTACTTATAAAAAAGGCACAAGATTCCATATAATGAGATGCAAATTCAATTTAAATAAACACACAATTCTTTAAATGGGGGTACCAAATTTTTGATTTATCTCGTGACACCAAAAACCCTAGGCCACGCTGGGCTCGGCCCTGCCCTTGCAACTAGATAAATATTAATATATTTCCAATTAAAAGTAGCAACATCTTCTGAAAATCACCTAAACCACATATGGCATATTTTAGTAGACGAAGAAGCATTCAAGATCCATTACATAAACCACGACCACAATATCTCATAAATTTATACTAAATCTTAAGAATGTTTCTATTCATATTTCATAAATAATCCACACATGCATTAAATGTTAACCAAAAGCTTAAAAGCATTTAAAAGATCAGCTTCCTTTCACTGTTCCACTTTCAAAAATGTTCTGATTTTCAAAGAAAGTTGTCAGACGGCCACATAGGAAACAAAGCATGTTTATATTTAGCAACATTGGTAAAGAAAAAGTCATCAAGTCCAGTAAATCACAAACTTTGTTGCTGACAAAAAAGCGCAGAAATAAAGAAAATATTAAAAATGCCTGAGATGCTTGCTGATTCAACAAATCCAATTGTATATCTAGACATTAAAATTGGAAAGGAAGAAGGTGAGCATGAAATATTTTGAAATTATCTTCAAATTTTCTGATAAATCATTTTTTTCCAAAAAAGTTGGCAGAATTGTTATTGAATTGAGAAAAGATGTATGTCCAAAAACCTGTGAAAATTTTCGGTTGTTATGCACAGGAGAGAAAGGATTATGCTATCGAGACTCAAAGTTCCACAAAGTCGTCAAACTGTGTTTAGCACAAGGCGGTGACGTTTCCGAGAGAGGCGACGGAACTTCTGGAAAATCTATTTTTGGAAAATATTTTGAGGATGAAAATTTTGAGCTTAAGGTGAGATTGAAATGTGATTAATGTGCTGTAGCTCTCTTGGGACTTAAATTAATGAGAATAGATCATCTACTTTTGAATTTTACTTCCACAAAAAAAACAGTCTTCAAGAGCAATTTTTTTAAAGACTTTATGTAGGCAGAAGGCTTCGTAGCCTTGAATTTTATATTTTTATCTATTTTTATTATTTTATTCAAATATTTACGTTTGACTTAACGCTTGAATATTCTCATAATCAGCATACACTTCAAAGCTCTGCATATATTTTATTAAAATATTTTTAGAGATTTTGGTTTTTTTATACTAAAAAATATGTTAATTAAATTCGTATTTGTTAATTAGATTACTTTATCAGTAAAATCATGGCAAGTGGTTCGGATCTCACTATAAACTTTAGGTCTAAAGGGTGTGGTACAATAGATTCTATAATCGCGATGCCTCCAGCTCATAAGGATGGGCCCCTCACGCATTATTATTATTAAATTCATGGACGTTGCTATGAGAATCCCTACAAGAGCTCCCATTTTTTTTTAAAAAAAACAAGCTTCTGACTACGACCAGTAGTGTTGTAAGTATTGTGCGATTTCCGATCTGTTGCCTAACTATTCGGTCACAGTGCCTTACTCTCTCAATGGCAGATTCGATACCCCAGATTCTACGTCCTTCTAATAAAGTGCCAAATTATATCCATCGCTTGAACAAAATCAACTCTAAAATCTTCAAAAATAATCAAAACCTTTCTTTTCTCTCTCAAAATTTCACAGCACGATCCTGGATCAATATCAATGGCAAATTGCGGTCGACCACACTCAAATAACTCACAATTTTTCATCACATCAGTCGAGTGCTATCACCTTGATGGCATAAATGTTGTATTTGGTCACGTCAGAAAAGGACTTCCAATAGTAGAAGAGATGGAAAAATATGCAACAGATGATGGTGTTCCAACAAGAGATATTATCATAAGTAACTGTGGTGAGTTGGGTGCCGATGAGAATTGGGGATATTGCGATAATGATGTGACGACAGAAGACCTTCCACCATTTCCAAGTGATTGGGACAGAGTTCATGAAGATTTTACGATAAATGAGAAAATTGACATTCTTAATAATATCAAGGAAGCTGGAAATTATTTTTACAGAAATGAGGACTACACAAAAAGTGCCAGAAAATATAAAAAAGTCACAAGATACTTTAACCACTTTAAAGACTTAACAATCGACCAAGATGAGATAAGAGCACTTGACACATTTCAGTTAACGAATCTTACAAATCTTGCCGCAACCGAGCTTAAATTACAGGATTTTGAAGACGTCATGTATTCGTGTACTGCTGCCATAAAACTTGACCCAGATAATACGAAAGCACTATATCGTCGGGGGATTGCAAACATTGAATTAAAGAACTACGAAATGGCACTGAATGATCTTAAGTTTGCACTTAAATTATCGCCAAGCAACAAAGCTATTCTCAAGGAATTTGAAAGGGCGAGGAAATGCTTAATGAATTATCGAGAAATTGAGAAGATAAATTATAGAAAAATGTTTCAATAATGTAAATGTTTAATGTATTAAATGATTTAATTTTTGTGTCATTTTGTGTAAGGGGTCATTTACTGATGACGTCCAACAAGAAATTGGATTTTTGACCTGCTCATTCAGCCTTTAGTAAAATTTTTCATTTAAACCACTTCTTTTACACGTTGGGCGTCATTGTTGAATGATCCATAAGGGGTCTTTCGTGAATTACGTCACGCTTTAGGAGGAGGAAGGGTTAAAGAATTTCTAACAGTTCAAACACAAGAAATTATTTTCTATGGAAAATTTGGGACAAGGGAGAGGGGGTCTCGGAAAAGTCATCTTTTGCGTGACGTAATTTACAAAGAACCCCTAAAGGAAAATATTAATTGTAATGTTTAAAATGTTCAGAAAATTATTTAGTACGAATAGATTATCCTTCAGTCACTTTTATGATTTTTAGAGTCTCTAAAATTGAAATTATTTATGAATTATTCGAAATTGATTTGAAAAATATTTTTGGAAAAAAAAACTTTTTAAAATGCACCAAAAGTTTGAATTTTAATTAAATTTCTCACTACCATTCGGAACCAAATATTGAATATCAATCAATTCAACAGTCAGTAAGATTTAAAGTCTATACATAGGGTGACCATAAATTTTCATAAACATAAGGGACATTCAAAAAAAATTACTTAAAAACACGAAAAAATGAAAATTTGCAACAAAAAAGGAACCAAAAACAAAATTTGAAAATTTTTGCGGGGCAGCTTTAAAAAATACGGGTCTGTTTCGTACGAATACTCGGCAATGGTCACCTTATTTATAGTTTCATGAAGGATTATCAGTTATTAAAATTAAGGAAATCTAGAAAGATTTGTATGCAATGTGCTCTTAAAATATAATGTACTAGAAAATAAAGTAAAAAATAAATTTATATTTAATGTAGATTGGTCTCTTATCAATCCAGGGATTCTTGAGGATCTCCAGGCCTATAATTTCAGGTTAAAATGCTGCAACTTATAAAAAATAGAAGAAAAACTGAAGTTTTCAGAAGACAAGGGACAAATTTCAAAAATAGAACTGTCCTCTGAAAACTCAAGCACCGGGACATATCCAGAAATTTTTCGGGTGTTTTGAATTTTTTTGTATGGACGTGGAAAATATAGGGGAGTATTGGGATTTTTTCTTAAAAAACCCTAGCAAATTGAAAAAATACGTCCCTGTTCTGAAGCAGCTGAATGTCACAGCAAAATACAAGAAAAATCATCATGATCTTTAAGCACTTGCTTGATTTTATTAAATTTCAGGATTTTTTAAATTATTCAAAAAAAATCTAAATACATGAACAAGTTTTATATGATATTTCATTTGCTGTAGAATATTCAGTCTAAAAATTAACATAATTTTTAAGCATCATATTCAAAACAATCTTATTAATCAACCTCACAATAGGGCATCGTTTATAGACATCATTCTAAATTGTATAGCTAGAGTTTCATAAAAATAATTACGGTTCTTTAAAAAATCAAGTAAACATTATATTGTGACCTCCCCGCATGCATTCGATGTGATGTTCTGATTAATGTCTGTGGAATAATATATAGGTCATATACAGAAGGGTTGAGATGAGAATGATTTAATACTCAATCATTACCCACCCCATGTGCTGGGTTTCTTGGTATACCCTTATCCCTACCACTGCCCAGGCTATACACCAGGTGTGTACCTTTTGGGGTAGGGGTCAGATACTCTGCAAAAAACTGAAAATATCACTTACCAATATCAGTTAACTGTTGAAGCAATACCTGCAAAAAATCATAAAAATAACAACAATTCCATATCCTCAAAAAAGTCTATAAAAATCTCAATGATATCACCATACAAGTTCATATGTTAAAATAGTCCCAGCGAGCTTTAAATTTAAATACAAGAAGACACAAATTCACATATTGATTTTGTAATAAAATGAAAAGAAAACTCAAAAGATGTGAGTGGAATACTTGGCATGTCTTCTGCTTAATATTACTCTTATATTTTATATACTCACAGCAAGTATCATTGACTTTGTTACATAAAAGAATCGATATCCTGACAATGCTACACAATTTGAATGTACGACATCAAGAAGTCGATGATACTAAATATAAAAAAATATACAATTGAAATGAAAGAGAAAAGAAAAATATTCACATAATTCATAATATGGCATGGAAATCAATCACAAAAGAGGATAAAATTGGAAGTTTGAGAAATTTTTGGTGAGAGTGACTGAAACGCATCGAAGCTGTGTAGATAGGTGCCTGTAACAGGCTGCTTAACTTATATCTAGAACTGATCTTGACTGGACTATGCAAAATTCAAAGTGTAGTTTACTTATGGCGTCCATCAAGCTACACTGTAAACAAGAAAATTAATAAAGAAGAAACCCTCTCTTCTTCTAAGGGGCAATCAAAGGGGTGTCCAGTGTTTTTTTGGAAAATTTAATAAATTTGAATCTCGAGGGTGGGTCTACGTCCCAAAGTTACAAACTGACAGCTTCCAATTTTACTTTTAGAGTCAGTTGGAGGGCCTTTTATTGTAACCTAAGCTCCACATAGGAACATGGTTACAGTAAGTAAGTAATCCCATAGAGATTAATGATTAAACAAAGATTAAAGATTAGAAGCTGGGAAGCCTTGATCCCGAGCGGCACAACATAATCGTTAGGGCATCGATATGTCGACGTTATAATGGCAAAATGCCAAAAGGACGCGGGGGTGCCCCGATGGCTCCGTGACAGTGGTTTTTGTCCGACTTGATGGCAAAAAATGTGGCTTGTCGCCGCGTGCCACTCATGTATTCTCAATTTCCACATACTTACATTAATTCCATCAAACGACTCACTCGGCACTTCCCTCAAAATTTGCAAAACTTCACGCGACTTCTCATTCACTTCAGCAGCAAAATACAGCATGTAAGTTGTTCGAGTGATGAGAAATATCGACGAATAAAGTGAATAGTATCGATCCCATGGATTTTTCTTCCTCTCAAACTGCATAAAAATCTTTTGACAAATGAAAAATAAATTGCTGAACGAATAGACAACAACAATTGGCGAGAGGATTTTGTCAGCTTTAAGTACAAGATTTGATACGATGTTGTAGTGTTCTCGTATTTTATTCCAAAATGACTCAGCCAGATGGTGTTTCTCATAAAATTTTAAACGATTTGTAAGTTGCTGAAAGCGCGTCGACAGCGCAATCGATATACATGAGACAAAAACTTCTGAATATGTCCAACACATCGTTTTAACAACTTCGTACCATTCAAGAAATGGTAAGAGTGCTGTATGATATGGAAACAGCATGAAAATGACTTGACGCTCATTCACATAAAGGATCCTCCAAAAATCACGTTTTGATTCATCGCAGTCTTTAATTTTCATCCTTGTATTCTGAATTGCTGATATGAAATAAATGTAATGATCGAGAATAGATAGTAAAATTGTGCATATGGCAACAAATCGTATTTTTTTCACGTATGTACTTTTTATTTTGTCAGAATATGGCTGAACTAGAAAGTGCCTCTCATCATTCCACCACACAGTCATAAAATTCGGCCATTTTGTTGACAAATAAAAGAAATAAAGTCCACCGAATGTACATACAAATGTGAATATTGTTTGTCCTTTATTATGAAGTCAGCAGCATGCATGATGGATAGAAGATTGATAGATAATAAAAAAATGAGGAAAAATGAAGGCAAGAATTTTTTTATGGTCTATGGATTGAAGATTATTATGCCACAGGCAATTGTGAGTAAGATTTGCATCTGGGTCTTGTGAAAGACTTGAAAAAATGTCTAATGCTTGAGTCAGGATGTTATCAAAAATAATAAGCAGACTAACAAAGAAATAAATTATTTTTTTAGTACAATGGAAAGTCAAACAATATTTTTAAGGCATTTGTCATTAAAAAATTTTCATCGTAAAATATTTTTTGATGCTTTAAAAGATGAGTATAGTCATTAAAGATTTTCAATAAAAAATTCAGAATCTAATTTAAAATTTTGTTCTGGGGCGTATTCAGGGAGGGGTTTTGGGGTTAAAACCCCTTCCTTTTGGGAAATTTTTTCAATTTGCTAGGGTTTTTTGGTAAAAAAAATCCAAAGACACCCCTAAATTTTCCCTTCCATACAAAAATATTTCAAAACCCCTCTCTAGAGAAATTTCAGGATACGCCCCTGGCCTAGGATATACCCTAAGGGTACCCATATTTTAGGATATTTTAACTCTCTCTCTCTTTAATTCTAGTTAGATAGAATTTGTTTCAAATAATCCTATTCCTCGTGATATTCTCAAAAATTTCATTTCCACATGAAAACATTATGTATTTTTGCTTACATTACGTAATATTGGAACAACCCCTGAACTCAAGTCAACTGGATACACTTATAAATAAAGTTGCTTCCCCAATTTTGCTAATAAGAAACGATTAAAAAATTTACAAGCTACAATAATTCTTACTCCATCCTAACTCACAAAAATAAGCCATAAAACAATAACAATATCCTTAAAAAAGTTACCATCGACCAACACAAAAAAAGGAAGAAAGGAAAATACTCACCAACCATAAAAAATTGAAAGGGAGCCTTATAAAGGAACAAAAAAAGCGTACAAAATTCAACAAGCAGACAAAAGTTGACAATAATTGAGTAGATAGTTATAGGATGCCAAATCCTAAACTTTAACGACTCGACATTCTTCGAGAAGATTCCAGCGACTGGAAAAATACTGAAAATGTTGCCGATGGCTATGACGGGAGCAAGAACTTCATGAAAACTTTTCAAGTCTTCGGGGTTGTTATTAACTGTAAAAAATAGAGACATAAAAAAAGACAAACAATTGAGATTCGACTTTATGTGGGTCAGAAGCATGTGGAACTGACACTTACTTGCGTTCTTCTTGATCTTGTCTTTCAACTTTTTATCCTCCAATAATTTCTTTCGAAATTGAATTTCAAAGTTTTTGTACATGCTGTTATGAGAGTACACAAGAGACTAACAATGTCCAGTTATTGAGAATGACAGTTTTAAATGAGGAAAAAGCGTGTCTTGCTAAACTAGACACGAATGACTGAGACTTAATTGCAGTTTCATTAAATTTTTAATTCCATACTTGTACAAACTTTTTCAATAACTTCATTGTTCTGAAAATAAGAGCCTTTTTATAGCTTCGTAAATTTTTCAATCATGTCAAGATATAAAGGAAATTTTCATAATGAAAAATTTCATCAAAAGTTATGCTCACTTTTATTGAATTCCTTGTAATAATGCTTTTAAGGGGGTCGTTCATAAATGGGGTCACATGAAAAATGGAATATCTTGACCTCCTTTTAAGACTTTCATACTAAAACCTTACTATAAAGCAGACCTCGAAGTCAATACGAGCTTTATAAGAAATAGAGTCAAATCAGCAAAACACATCAGACCCCACCCTTAATACTAAACGTCATAAATGAACAACCCCATCGAATATAAAACTTTTTATAGCTCTAATACCACTAAAATAGGTTGTTATTGCCAAAGTTTTGATCTGTAAAGAGAAAAAAGTCATTCACATAAAATTATGTTGGATTGCTTGTTAGATATTGACGTGTATTACCAAGCGATTATGGGGATCAATAAGAACTTTATTTAATTTTCATATTAGCAGATAATGACAAAGTTTTATGGTACTTTAGATTAATATCTATATTTATATGGGAAAGATATACAATTGATAGTATTATTAATAGAATTTCAGGTAATTTTAAACAACTGTTTTTGATATTTAATAAGCATAACAAGCCAAACTGGACGTATTACCATCATGCAATTATAGTCATCGAAAAGGATGAAAGATGAACTTTAAGAAATCATTTTTGATGTATTTTACAGGACAGTTTTGAAAAATACAAGTCTGTCCGTTGAAAAACTACCCTATTTATACCTCGTTTAACAGTAACATGGCGTTTTTGGGTCTTCCTTATCTAGTGTAATAATCCAGTTTGCTGCCAAATTTTTCATGATTTAACAGAGATGACGATGCAACAGACTAGTGCACTCTGAAGCATACTTCGCGAAAAACTGATCCTAGTATAAAAAACTGAAAGAATCTACGCCAAAAGCTAAAATTCATACCCCAATATTTCCACAACCTACAGTAAAGCAATAAAAACTTTTTCGATATCACAAAACCCACTTTCTTCAGTTTAATATAAATAGCTCAACAGAAAACTTTCCTTTTCAATTTTTATTTTCGGCATTTTTATCATATCCGCTTCCAAATTCAACTAACTAAACTGCTCCATAAAAATTATCATTACAGGGCAATAAAGGAATGAAAGGTGAATTAATAACAGCATAAAATTAAATATGGGAAAATTAAAACGACATTTCTTGATAGTGATTATCATGAACCCTTTTGCATGCAGTTAATGTCCATTAATCATGAGCAAAATGCATCAGCGACGTTGACTATTTTATTCAAACTAAGTTCAAGCAGAAAAGTGTTTAAAACGTCAAAACAAAAAGGTCTAAGGACGTGCTTAAAGATTATCAAATCGAAAGTAAACAAAAAAGATGTCAAAGGAAGTGGAAAATAAATCATTTCATGAGTCAATCGGACCGGTTCTAATTTTTGGTCAATTTTTTGCCATGCTTCCAGTTAATGGCATTTTATCAAATGATGAAAATAATTTAAGATTTCACTGGACATCCATTAGAACAATTTATTCAATCATCTTCCTTATTTTTGGCAGTATTGAAAGCTGTCTTGCTATTCGTAGACTTATTGTAATTGGATTTTCAATCGGATATGCTGAAGCTATACTATTTTATGTCCTGTCGATGGTTCGATCATTAATGATATTTCGACTGGCTATGAAGTGGAAGAGTATTATGTTATATTGGAGGAAACGAGAGGATGTGTTCTTAAAAAAACCTTATATCATGACAAAATGGTCATTGAGGTGCAAACTTTCAATTTTCTTTGGATTTATTGTTGGATGTGTGTTTGGTAATTTAATATTTATTGAGTCTCATTACATATCAAGGAGCCTTAACCATTAAAATTTCTCATTTTCTCCAAACCCAATCTTTGATGCACCCTTATTTGGTTTTACACATGGGTGAAGCTAGAAATTTTTCGAAATTGGGGTCCAACCTCTCGATGAAGGGGTCCGGAATTTTATCTTGTACATTTTAAATTTTTATGAGTTCAAAATTATTTTCCATATAAATTTTAA
This sequence comes from Chironomus tentans, assembly GCA_963573255.1. Taxonomy (NCBI): domain Eukaryota; kingdom Metazoa; phylum Arthropoda; class Insecta; order Diptera; family Chironomidae; genus Chironomus; species Chironomus tentans. The sequence continues at coordinate 15,368,062 of OY754303.1, forward strand.
TCTGAAAATGTGTCCGGACTCCCTTGGTATTGATATTGTATATCATCTCTAAAATTAAAAAAATTTCTTTCCAGTCGAGCACTTCCTTTTTCTAGCATATGCAATTCACAGCAACTATATACAACTTCTGCATTGCAATCCAAAGTCGAAAATATTCTGGGATAATTTTCTTGCAAGATATCGACCGCATGTCAGGCACTTTGTGAAATATTCACCGTGGCAGCTGCCTATTTACGAGGTGAGTTGGTCTTATTTAAGAGGGTTGTTGAGGACCTCAAGTTTAGAACATTTGCTACAAACATCTTAGAAACAGTTTGCAAGTCATATCATGCTAAAAAACCACTTTATCGAACCACCAATTTTTTTTACAACTTTTTACCACCTCTACCCCGAAAAGTTTAACGTAATTTGAGAAAGAACCCTAAGGACATTTTAATTAGGTTAACTACTAGTTCAAAATTACATTCATAACTTAACCTCCAGCACTATAATAATAAATTTTCAATTAAAATTACTGTCCACAGACCTTCCACCTCCCATTTATTACCAATCAAATTCAAATAACATAATTGAATTTATCAAGCCACAAACTTTTTTTATTAATTTATTTTATATCCAATAATTCACAGTGGGTAAATTTATTGCAAGCATTTGCATTTAGCTATGCGGATATATTTATTATGCTGTTATCCATCGGCATTACAACTAGATTTAATCAATACAACCATTTGTTCCATAGAATTATTGCAAATAAGCACATTGAGTACAAGCCAACAATTTGGCGTGATTTGCGTGTTCATTATATTCAATTATTGGAACTAACAAAGTTTATCGACTCACACATATCAGGCGTTGTTTTAATATCAGCTAGCCACAACATGTTGACGGTTATTTTGAAGTGTTATTCTGCATTTAAGTGAGTATGCAAATATAATTTTGAATTCCAGAAAATCCTAATGCGTTAATGAATTTTACAAAATTCATTTGCAGACCAACGAGGATTGATTTTTTAGACACAATATATTTCTGGTTTTTTATGGCATTCTTGATCATTAGGACATTCCTTGTATTGTACCTGCCTGCAATGATAAATGAAGCAGCATATAGACCATTGATATACATCAGACAAATACCACATGAACAATGGAATTCAGACGTGAATTTATTTAGGGTTTATTCACAAATGACGTTAATCAACTTACAACCCTTTAAAAATTGAACGTCATTTATGAATAACCACATAAGCATTTAATTAAAATTTCAATAAATTTTTAAAAAATAATTTTTCCAGATGGAGCGACTCTTTGATATAGTTTGGACAGAAGCGCCATCGATTGCGTTGACGGGCAAACGATTCTTTAATATTAATAAAAGTATGATTCTCACAATGATCGGAACAATAATAACATTTGAAATAATTCTGCTTGACCAAGTTGAACCACAACCACAAAGCTTTTGTGCTTCAATCGATTAAATCGTGCTTAAATGTTTTCAAATATTTATTTTACAAATATTTCCTTATTTAAATTAATGATTTAGATATTAAATGAAAGATAATAACATTTATAAAGATTAGTGATGCAAAACATAACTATTAAACTAATTTGCGCCGGTTTCTAGGGCTACAAGGGGTAAGGGGTAGGGTATACTCTATCTTACCCTAGCGGTATATCCAACTACCCTGCCCTATGGTATCCTATGTGGAAAGTGTGGGTAAGATTTGTGGGGTACCTCGGGTAGCCCTAGAAACCAGCCACTGTATGAAATTATCATATAATTAGTTAAATCAATAAAAAAATATTTCAACTACTGCTCGTAATATTTTGCACGCTACTGTATATGAAATGTAAATTAACGACAACATAAAATGATATATGGGAAAAATAAAACCAACATTAATTGATAAAAATTATCATGAAGCTTTTCGCATGCAGCTAATGTCCACTAATCATAAACAAAATGCATGAACGACGTTGACTATTTTGTTCAAACCAAGTTCAAGCAGAAAAGTGTTTAAAACGTCAAAACAAAAAGGTCTAAAGACGTGCTTAAAATTTATCAAATCGAAAGTAAACAAAGAAGATGTCAAAGGAAGTGGAAAATAAATCATTTCATGAGTCAATCGGACCGGTTCTAATTTTTGGTCAAGTTTTTGCCATGCTTCCAGTTAATGGCATTTTATCAAATGATGAAAATAATTTAAGGTTTCAATGGACATCCATTAGAACAATTTATTCAATCATCTTCCTTATTTTAGGAGGCATTGAAAGCTGTCTTGCTATTCGTAGACTTTTTGTTATTGGATTTACAGTTGCATATGGTGAAAATGTTGTGTTTAATGTCCTGTCGATGGTTCGATCATTAATGATATTTCGACTGGCTATGAAGTGGAAGAGTATTATGTTATATTGGAGGCAACGAGAGGATGTATTCTTAAAGAAACCTTACATCATGACGAAATGGTCATTGAGGTGCAAACTTTCAATTTTCTTTGGATTCATCTTTATAATTGTGTTTGGTAATTGAATATTTATTAATTGTGAGATAGACCCTTGGTATATGTTACTATTCAGCTACAACATTTGGGGGAAAGTGGGTCTAGGGGTTCTGGGATTAAAACAGCTCCAAAAATAAAGCAAAAATTAATTTAGATTGTTTTTTAGTCGAGCACTTCCTTTTTCTAGCAAATGCGATTAACAGCAACTTTATACAACTTGAATATTGCAATCCAAAATCAAAAAATTTTTGGGACAATTTTCTTGCAAGAAATCGACCGCAGGTCAGGCGCTTTGTGAAATATGCACCATGGCAGCTGCCTATCTATGAGGTGAGTAGGATCTTATTTATTAGTATGAATTCTCATTTCTGCATATTTCTGAAATTTAAAACTATAATGAGATAATTTAAATAAATTAGTTATAAATTCACCTCCAGCATTAAAACAATTATATTTTCAAATAAATCTATTCCCACTGACCTTCTACCTCCCATTTATTACCAAAAAATCTTTATTAATTTATTTTTTATCCAATAATTCACAGTGGATAATTTTATTGCAAGCATTTGCGTTCAGCTATGCGGATATATTTATTATGATGTTGTCCATCGGTATTACAACTAGATTTAATCAATACAACCATTTGTTCCATAGAATTATTGCAAATAAGCACATTGAGTACAAGCCAACAATTTGGCGTGATTTGCGTGTTCATTATATTCAATTATTGGAACTAACAAAGTTTATCGACTCACACATATCAGGCGTTGTTTTAATATCAGTTAGCCACAACATGTTGACGGTTATTTTAAAGTTTTATTTTGCATTTCGGTGAGTATGCAAATAGAGTTTTAATTACCTCTAAATGGAAATTCTAGGAAATCCTAATGCGTTTATTGATTTTTTAAAAACTCATTTGCAGACCATTGAGGATTAACCTTTTAGACTCAATATATTTCTGGTTTTTTATGGCTATGTTGATAATGAGGACATTCCTTGTATTGTACCTGGCTGCAATGATAAATGATGCAGCATATAGACCAATATCATACATCAGACAAATTCCACATGAGCAATGGAATTCAGATGTAAATTTATTTAGAGTTTATTCACAAATGACGTTCATCAACTTAAGACCCTTTAAAAGTTGGACATAATTTGTGAATGACCCTCTATGCATTTAATAAATAATTTTTCAGATGGAGCGACTCTTTGACATAGTTCGGAACGAAGCGTCATCGGTTGCATTAACAGGGAAACGATTCTTCTATATTAATAAAGGTACGATCATTACGATGATTGGAACAATAATAACATATGAAATAATTTTGCTTAACCAAGTTGAATCAGAAGAGTATAGTTTTTGTTCGACAATAGATTAAACTTTGCTTATGAGCTTGACAAATGACGTCTAATATTAATACAAATACCTTTACAGTTATTTTTCAAATATATTTTGACAGTTATTTTTTAAATATATTTTAACCGTTATTTTTCAAATATATTTTGACAGTTATGTTTCAACTATTTTTGACCATTAATTTCAATTTTTTTGGACTCTATTTTCTCCTCACGTTAGTCGATCACGTGTAACTATGTCCATATCTCTTTTTCTTCATTTTATAGATGTCATTTGTGAACAGTATCTTATTATTTATTCACGGTACAATGACATGTACTTAACAACATTGCTAATTATCCTTATAAATATTAAAATATGAATGCGTTAATTACATTGCAGTTTTAGAATTTTCATAAACATTTTCTCATTCAGAATTGTTTTAAAGTTAATCATGTCAACACAACGTCCATCAATCATAACCGTAAAACCAAAGGAGTCGAAAAATGACAAGGAAAAGGAACAAACTTCACCAACAATTCTTGTTAAAACTCAATTAGACTCGACACAGAAACATGAATCGTTTCATCAAGCTGTCGGACCTGCATTACTTTTGGGTCAAATCTTCGCAATGTTACCTGTTGATGGTGTCTTAGCAAAGAATGAAAAGGATTTAAATTTTCGTTGGAAATCACCAAAAACAATTTATTCAATTGTCTTTCTCTTCTGTGGAACAATAGAGAGTTTTATAGGAACAAGACGACTGTTGCGATTGGGATTCAACATACATTATGCTGAAAGTTTTTTCTTCTTGATAGCGGCAATGATACGAGCATTTGTGCTGTTCTTCATGGGTAGAAAATGGAAATTTATTATGATGAGATGGCGCACATGTGAGGATGTGTTCTTGAGGGAACCATACAAGACTAAAGGATGGAGCTTGTCCAGACGTATTCGGGTTGTTTTTACGGTTGCTGTTATTCTCGTTTTGAGTGAGTTTTTAATTGAATTTTTTGGGTATTTTCCCAAATGAAAAAGACACCATTGTCTGCTTTCAGCTGTGTGTATGTTTGGTTGTTGCTTAACTATTCATCCAGTTTAAGCTTTTTCAATGAGATTTTGACCTTTTTACATTTTAACGGGTATTTTCAAAAAAAACGACCGTTATTTTCAAATATTTCGACCGTTACATATATTTGAAAAATAATTTAAGCAATATTTTTCAAATATTTTTTGGTCGTTATTTTTGAAATATTGGGTTGGTTCAGTGAAATGTTGCTACATTATTCTCTTAATTTTCCAGCGGAGCACATTCTATTTCTGATGAAAGGAATCGAGTACAATCAAATTCAGTTCAGTTCAGATTGCACAACAATTTCAAATGATTTTTGGCAGAACTTTTTGTGGATATACAGACCTCATCTGGTATATAATTTTCCATACAGTCCATATGAACTTCCGCTGTACGAGGTAAATTAAAGCTTGGATTATGGGGTTGTTCACATACGACGGTCATTGTAAAGATAATATTCTTTGTTCATGAAGATCAATTTGTTTCCTCGCTACCCTAAATATTAGACTACTTGTGGCCTTATGACCTTACTAATGGTGACAAGATTCTTTTAGTGGCAGGCAGTGCAGATTGTCATCCTAGTCATAAGTGAATGACCCCTAAATGTGTGATAAAGAACTTTCTTCATGAGAACTTTAATTCCATTTTCAGTGGGTCAACTTACTGCAAGCATTTTCATGGAACTTCAGTGACATTTTTGTCCTTATACTATCAATAGGCATCAAGTTTCGTTTTGATCAATTTAATCGATATTTTGAAACTGTATCAAAAGATGAACGTTTGATGACTTCAGAGACTTTTCGGAACTTAAGAGTTCATTATTATCAGCTTATTGATTTGGTTTACTTTATAGATTCCAAAATATCATTCTTGATACTTTTGTCACTTGCTCATAACATGGTCGTGTTGATTATCAAAATATTCAGCGCTTTGAAGTGAGAAGCTAGCTCTGAGTTGGAATCTAGGTGTTGTATGAGAAATAGGTCGGCGTGAATCTGGTGGCCCAGGTATACCCTAGGGTATACCGAGCAACCGGTCTAAAGGAGCTAAAGTTTTCAAAATTTTTTACGCTGTGTGTCATTTATGCACCTAGATTACAGCTCTGAATTCTTGTTCCAATGAGCAAAACATTTTTAATTAATTTTTAAAAACTATTTTTCAGCCCTAACAGACATTACTTCTTGGATGAAATCTATTTCTGGTTCTACATCTTTTTCCTCACCTTAAGAATATTTTCAATGCTTTTATCTTGCTCAAAAATTCATGATGCTGCTACAGATACAGTTAATTATATTCGGATGATTCCATCCACTTATTGGACTCTTGATGTAAGTTGATCCATGACCTTTAATTATGATATTCTCAATTTTTACTTTTTTAGCTCAAACGACTTTCTGATACGATCACCGTTGAAGCTTCAACCCTCACATTTTCTGGTCAGAAATTTTTCTACATTACCAAGACAATGATGTTAGCATTGATAGGTGCAATAGTAACATTTGAACTCGTCCTTCTTGATGAAATTAAAGAGGGGAAAGGATCAGAATGTATGAATGTCACAGAATTATATAGTAACTGAATATGTTGAATTCCAACATTAGTTTGGAAATATTAAGAATCATCTATTCTTACTGAAAAAATTTAAAGAAAGTCCTCGTGTTATATATCGAGGGACTTCAGCGCATTTTTGTGTTAGCGATCAGTATTTGATTAGCAAAGTACTTCGTATTAAATAAGTCAATCATGAATATTTTGTGACTTAAATAAATTCGACGGCTCGATAACGGTTTTTTGGCATTCAAATTTTCTAACGGTCAAAATATATTTGAAAATTTCCCGCGTAAATACACTTGAAAATCATTAATTATAGTATAATTAGCAATTTTGTGGTGAATTTTCATATAATAAAATGGTTTGTCATTTAACGGTTTTTTGAAATTCAAATTTTCTAACGGTCGAAATATATTTTAAAATTTCCCGCGTAAATACACTTGAAAATCATTAATTATAGTATAATTAACAATTTGCACGGTGAATTTTCATATTTTAATATGGTTTGTCATTTAACGGTTTTTTGAAATTCAAATTTTCTAACGGTCGAAATATATTTGAAAATTTCCCGCGTAAATACACTTGAAAATCATTAATTATAGTATAATTAGCAATTTTGCGGTGAATTTTCATATAATAAAATGGTTTGTCATTTAACGGTTTTTTGAAATTCAAATTTTCTAACGGTCAAAATATATTTGAAATTATCCCACTTGAAGTTGGCTCTATTGTATTGAAAACAAAAAATCATTAATTATAGTATTTAGCGATGGTTTTTAAAACAAGTTTCAAAAATGCGCTAAAAATTCTTACAGGAAGAAAATTGCATGGTGGAAAAATCATTTTCCGCCATGCACTTTTTGAGCTATAGATCCAAATTTACACATATTTCCTGAAGGAAAAGAGTTAGAACTACTAAGGGTTAGAACTACTATATTAAGGTTTCACGTATTATATCACCAAGTAGTAATTTTCTCACCAAGTAGTTTTCCCCTAGTTTCTTGATATTCAAAACTTATTTTTGAATTACGTAATAATTAAACAATCCTTGAATCTAAACACTTTTATGCCAAAAAATGGCTATTTAAGATTTAACACATAAAATTATTAAAATTTAAAAAAATATCTAGACACTCAAGCATAGTTATTACACTAAAATGCTGCTACCAGACAAGAACTAAACCTGGTGATTTGGCTGCAACAACAAAAAAAATTAAAGAAGAAAAAACTCCAATAAATTTTTATTTAACTGTAAAACTAAATTCAAATGTTAGAAATTGAAACAGATTGAAATTTGAAACATTTTTGTCGGAAAATCAGCTGTTATCGGAAAATTAGAAAAAACTTCATTCGCGCCAATAAAAAAGCTTTTTAAATAATTTTGAAAATTAAGAAAACGTTATTTTTTACAACCATAATAGCTTTTTTAAAAAAAATCCATTAAAGTCTGAGAAAAAATTAAAATATGGGGCCGATTTCTAGGGGTATCTTCGCCTACCCTCCACCTAGGGTACTACAGGGTAGGCTAGGTGGGATACCTTGGGATACACAACCATACCCTACCATTTCCTAGTAGGATGCCTTATGATACCCCACCTTCCCTACCCTAGGGTATCCTAGGTGAAGGGTGGGGTACTGTATGTGGTGTACCCCCAGTAGCCCTAGAAACTGGCTCAATAATGTAAGTTAAAATTATTTGGGGGGCGATTTAAAGTTAACGAACTTTAGAATAAAGTGAAATTTGAAAAGCATTAAATGTTTGATGCAAAATTTAACAGAAAAACGAAGAAGCTAACAAAGCATTATAAAAGTAATGAACAACCAAATGGCACATTAATTTCTAAAGAATTCTACAAAAACACAGCTCAAGGCTTTCTTAAGAAATAAAATTTCATGTTTATTCAAAATTTAAAAATTACAATTTTTTTCTTTCTGAGCAAATTAATGTTGTCAAAGCTTATAGAAACGAAATATAATTTAATGTATACTTTAAAGATACTTCAATCATGAAATTTAATATCAAAAGTTATACAATTTTGATTCCTATGAACCTTAAAATGATATTTTTATCTAATTTGTTATTAAATGACTGAAAATTTGCTACTTTATGGTGATTAAAGCATTAAAAATTTACAGATTCATAAATGATAAGCTCGATGGAATTTTTGTAAATATTTCAGGCACAAAAGTATCAAACTTGACATGATAAAAATAAATTTTTTGATGTAGGAAAGACGAGAAACTTGTTCTTCATCAATCACAATTTTCAGGCACTCAAACTTCTACAATTGTACAAACTGTTTCCTCGGCATTATGTACTTGATCAAATAAAATAATTTGGAATGTCGCCATGGTTCCGAACAGCTACTCGAGCACACAAGTATATATATTTAAGGTAAGTATACACTTTTCTATTGAAATTTAATTATCTTACCGACAATATCATGTTACGAGTAATGAAAGAGGCTCTAATGATTGAAAATGCGAGATTTGGTTCCTCAAATTCGATGATGTCGTAGAGAATTTTCAGCTATTAAAGGGGAAATAAAATGAATAAGATTTAATTTGAAATTTTGAATATTTGATGTCTTGCATTTAAGGGAAGGATGTTTAGTGGTGTTTGGAGTGATTGAAGACAGTCATATAGGGGTCATTCATTAATGACGTCCAATGTTTAGGGGGGAGAGATGTCTGCTACTTCCATACGAAAGAAAATTATGTGAAAAATGGAGGAGGGGATCTAAAAATCTAGTTTTTTGGGGTGACGTCATTTATGAATGACTCCATATTGAATTATATCAAAATTAGCTATTTTTTGCCCTTCCACCTTCTTCATTTCTTATTAACACTTGATATCCGAATAATATCTTTAAAAAAATATTTGGCATTGTGCTAAGGGGTAATTCATAAATTAAGTATGTCAAAATATCTGATTATTGGAGATTTAGGTGATTTTTCGATGGAAGATTCCTCAATTTACTAGGGTTTTTAAGAAAAAAATTCATCTAGGGCAGTGGTTCTCAAACTTTTCAGAGCGCGACACACGAAAATTGAACCTCCAATTTGGCGATACAGTGATATACTCTTTTGCTCCTTTTTACCAGTCCTTTTTACCAGTCGTTTTTTTTTTGGTTATGAAGCTGAGTTCATTTTATACCTAAGATGAGTATCAGTAGTGTGTCGCGGAGCATAGTTTGAGTACTACTGATCAAGGGGGCTGTTTGCAAGTTACGTCACGCTTTTGGGGGGAGGGGGGGTAGAAGAATTTGTGACAGTCCCAATTCAAAATTTTTCTTTCTTTGAAAAATTTGTGACAAGGGGGGAGGGGGTCGAAAAAGTCGTTTTTTGTGTGGCTAAATAATATTTTAGGTTATCGCGTCTTCATGAATATAAACCTATAAAATAATTCAAACTTACATCAGGAGTCCAATTCTTCCCAGGAACGATTCTCAAAAACTCCAATGCTTTTATAGCATTTTGATGAATATTTGCACACACAAATAAAATTCCCATTAGCCTAGCAATCAATATAATGAGAAAGAACCAGAAATTGACATGACTTAATGTATTGAATCGATGTTCTCTGAAAATATGTATGATTAAAATTTGTTATCAGCATGAATTATTGTGAAGCACTCAAGCATACCTAAATATATTAAAGATTTTGATTGCTGTGTTGAATCCATTATGTCCAACACAAATGAATGTGAGCACATTAATTTGAGAATCAATAAAATGAAGTAGATCAATTAAATGTACGTAATCCATCCTCATCTTCTTCCACATGCTCGCATTCATTAAATCCCTCTCTTTATGTATTATTTTCCTTAAGAGGTCATTAAACTGACTGAATCGTGTTGAGATACCTGTTGCTAATAATATGATGAAGGAATCACTAAAGCTTTCAACGTTCGCTTGAAGTAAATTTATCCACTGCAAAAATGGATGTTTGAAATTAATGTAAACTGATGTTGATTCAATTAAATGGAAGGAAAATATTTACCTCATATACAGGCAACAGAAATGGAGAATATGGAATGTTTGCAATCAGATGCGGTCGATGATGAGCTAGATAATTTTTCCAAAAGCTATCATACGGCACAGGGCATGATGTAATTTGAATGTAATTATCGTAAGCTGTTGATGCTATGAAGAAGATGTGTGGGACTAAGTGGGGGTTGTGGAATATAAAAGTTATTGGATTAATGAAATTATTGAGAAAAAATTTAAGCGCTGAAAATTTTTTTGTGTGTGTGGGGGATATGCTATATTATTTTCACTTTGTGTGGTTGTTAAAAAATTCACATTTGTACAATTTTTTTAAAGAATTTAATAAAATATTATTTCATTATTTGAAAAATAACAGTTAGAAAATGTTTGAAAAATAACGGTCAAAATATATTTGAAAAATAACGGTTAGAAAATATTTAAAAAATAACGGTTAAAATATATTTGAAAAATAACGGTTAGAAAATATTTGAAAAATAACGGTTAGAAAATATTTGAAAAGTAACGGTCAAAAAGTATTTAAAAATGGATTGACAAAAGAGTTACCCACAGATGTATCCCCTCGTATCCCCCACATTAAAAAATTACTCTCACCACCCTCATTTTGAGTTTCTAGACATTTGCGTATCAGATCAAATGCGTTTTTTGTCAACCACGAGTGACTCAGTCCATACCAACTTTTTTTCGTGGGCGAAGAGCTTTTTGATCTAAATTTAATAAACATTCTAATTTATTGAAAACATAAAAAGATATTTCGATAAATATCCTGAAGATATTTTTTATAAACATTTTTTAAAGAACACATTTTTCATTTTTAACATTAAACAAGTATCATGTAGGCGACAAGAAGCCCCTAAGAATAATGAAATGATTTAATTTTGTGGATTTTGTCGTCGACATGAATAACATATTTTCATCTCGAGTGCCCTTTTTGTCTATTGACTTTTTGTCTCAGTTCGCGTTGGTGGCACAACGCTTAAAAACAATATATGTTAAACAGTAGCTTTGAGACACTCTTGGGGAAAAAATACGCCCACAAAAGTGAATGAAAAGTATCAAGTTTTCTATTTTTTAGTATCCATTGTTACAAGTGCTTAATAATTCATGGCTTTTGGTATGCTTTAAAATCTCAAATGTCTCATCTTTAACTTGTTGAATTCTGACATTTTAGAAGGAAAAGTTTGCTTAAATGTTAAGTCTGATATGACACTCAAGTGACAGTATACCATAAATGTTGAGGGTTTATGAAAATTTAATATAAAATATTTTAAAAATTGATTGACGCCTTTTTAAGATTTTTTTAGGTTATTTAAATAAAATTATTTTTGTTTTTATCAAGATTCAGACAAAATTGTGTTTTTTTGGGAATATTTTTCCTACATAAATTCTAGAATCAGCCATAAACTTTAGCTTCATGCAGAAAATTCAAAATATTTATAAAAATTAATTCTATTTAAAAACCAAATTTTCAAATCTCGAAATTTCCACAAAACAAACCAGATTTTGCCGTCGGCTCACACAATACTGAATTTTACCAGCTTGTTTTTGTTTCTGTTGCGAGTTTCAAACAATGTTTCTGTACACATTTGAACTTTAATAATTAAAGCTTTACATACAGCAAAATTAATATAGGTTTAAATATATTCTAAAATTAATTTCCATTTAATATACATCCTGCTACACAAACTTGAAGCTTTTCATTGACCGAATGTATTATTTTTACATCCGTGCGGACCGAAATCGATAAACATATGTTAGTTGCTAAAAAATTAATTTTGCTGTTATTTTTAAATAATTAAGCGATTTTAACACATTTGTTTAGATGAATATGGAACTATAAGGGTTAATGTAGGCTTTGAAAATATTAAAATGCAAATTTTCAGGGCAATTAAAATGTGCAATTTTAATGAAGTTCATTAAATAAAAAATAATATCCAGGTATATTAGAAAAAAAGTATAAAAAATGTTGTTTCGAAGTCTTTAATCTGGATTTTCTAAGAATTAGCTTTAGAACTAGAATTTGCTTGCAGGAAGATTAATTTAGCTCGATTAATTCGATGATGTATTGCAGGACGGGATGGGAAATTCAAGCAAATTCCCGTCTCTTTCTCGGTACCAAGATCTATTATTGATCATCTGCATACCACAGGGGCGTAACCAGGATTTTTTAGAACGGGGTGCCCAATTTTCTATTTTTGAAAAAAAAATCACAGAAATATAACCTTTATATAAAATTTTTATCCTTTTTTAGACATTAAGATTGATTTCACGAGTAGTCGTCAACAATTTTTGAAAAAAAAAATAATTTCTTAATTTTAAAATTAGTATTGAATTTTGATTTTGAGGGGGCGTGATCGGACGCTTAAGGACCACCCCCTGGCTACGTCCCTGGATGACCAGATAGACAGCCCCTTACATACCAGGGAGGTTTTTGAGAATCAACCCCCCATTGATTAAAATCTTCTTCAATTTGTTTCAAACTCCCAAAACCACGAAAAATTTGGATGTACAATTTTATATGTAATCTGGAAACTAGAGGCCTTTTTTGAGAGGGGGTTTTGAATTTTTTTTTTGTATGGACGGGAAATTTTAAGGTGGGTTTTGTGATTTTTTTCTTAAAAAACCCTAGAAAATTGAAAAAATTCCCACAAAGGGGTTTGATGCCAACCTCTCCCTGAATACGCCCCTGCTGGAAAACCCAAAATAGTGATTTAAATCTTAACTTACTAAAAATCTGCACCAAGCAGTAAGCAAATATAATCCGACACTTTTTCTTCAAGCACCACCTAGTCTCAGCATAAGGATAACTCAAAAATGGCTTTTCACATTTCATCCAATACTTTATTATTCGCGTCCATTTCAGATTAATGTTAAAAATGATGTAGGCACGTAACATTGAGAAAATGAAGAAAAACAATCCTTGAGCCATTCCCAAATTGAATCCGAATCGTAAAATTCGTCGTACAGCTAATGTACTTTCAGCAGTTCCAAATGCCAGAAATGTCAGCGAATAAAATGTCCTTAGAGAAAGCCACGAGAATTTCATTTTATTTTCATCACGATTTCTAATATTCTCGATGGGAAATAAACCAAAAAATTGACTAAAAAACAGCATCGTACCGGCAGCCTCGTGAAATGATAAAATTCTTGTGGATGAACTGTTTTTGCGTGGAACTTCTGGCAATATTTTTGTCATAATTTCGTTTTTTTTATTCACTGACAAGCACTAAATGAGCTTTTTTATTGTGTACGCTTTCAAGTTCAACTAACCATAAACATTGAGCTTGTGGCAATAAAAAAACATTTTATGTTCATGATACCATATTTTCCATGACAAAAGTCATATAGATTTTTACTGCCTGATAACTAAAATACACAAGCTGTCAAAGTGTTTATTATTTTTTAAAAATGTCCATAACAAATATTGAATTGATAATAAAGGTAAATTTTTCCGCAATGTTGTTCTGTTCATGGCATTACGATGCTTATTTTGGTCATGTTGGGAATCGAGTCAATAAAATAAGAGAGAAATTTTATCCGCAGTGGTTTATTTTTGGAGTACAATTTTTGGGGAAATTCATAATTAATTTTATTGTGTTGAATTTTAATTATTGAACAATCATTTAGGCATTAATAAGCTTCATCAATTTATGGAATTATAAATTCGTAAAAATGTTCGTAAAAATTTGGGGCAATTAAAAATTATTGAGGTAATTCCTGTGAATTCTAAATATTAAACAGACATGAAGCATCTGCAAACAAAAAAAAATAATAAAATGCAATGCTGATGTTTCTTCCAAAACCAGATACTCCTGCTAGTCTGACAAACCATAATTCTTGGTTAAAGTGAAATAATTGTAGCTATGGTTTAAGTATCATGGTGGTGTATGGAAACTAGTTTATATCTGTCAGATTCAATGCAAAAATTAATTTTAAAATGCTGTTAAGGGGTTGTCCATTAATAACGTCTAAATTTTTAGGAGGGAGAGAGGCCTTACGGTATATGGCCAGGAAGAAGACAACTTGGATTAAAAAATAAAAAGATTATAAGAAAAGATTAAAAAGATTAAAACTTTCATCTCTATTTTCTTTTTAATTAAAATTTTATAAGAAACGATTAAAAGAAAAAAGACTAAAAAAATTTTAAGATTAAAATTTAAATCATTATTTTCTTTGTGATTAAAATTTTTATTCCAAGTTCTCTTCCCCCTGTATATGACACTTCCATATAAAAGGGAAAGAGCTGGTTTCTACACTCATAAAAAAAATTTGTTTTCATAATATTTCTAAAAACCAATCCAAAAATTATTTTAAAAATCTTAAAATTTTGTTGTTAAATTTTAAAAACATATATTGAAAAATTGCCATATATTTACACATGCTTCGGTGGCGTAATTGTTAGAGCACTGGACTACTAACCGAGAGGTCATAGGTTCGATTCTTTTTAAAAATTCTTTAAAAAAGGAATCTAAAAATTCTTATTAAGAGTAAAATACATCTATGAGTGTAGCCTACCTACCCTACCCATACTCCCCACCTAGGACCCCTAGACCTACAGTTTAAACAAGGGTTTTAATCACTTTTGGGACGACATAACTTTGTTGTCGACACAGTAATTAGATACTGAATTACTGAAACGCTGTGTCACCGAACCACACCAGCTACCTCAGTATAACAACTTTTAAAACATTCATACTAGAAATTTATCCTGAAAAATCAGCTCATGCTCCAAACCATTACACAAAACTCCACACAATCCGACCTTTATCCTTTTATTGAAAAAACATCCCTAAAGCATTTGCTAGCTTAAAACATAAATACAGGCACGTCACTGTTAATTAATAGTACACATGTACATGATAAAAACAAATAGCAGCACTAATGCCAACTGGCCTTTATCTAGTTTTCAATTTGGTTTGTGGTTTTTAAAACCAGCATTTTGTTGTTGCTGCCATGTTGTAATTAATTCCTGCAGGAAAATTGTTTTAAATTCTCAAATATTTACATGTTAAATTGCATGAAATTATTTTTTAAATTTTTAATTTCTCTTGCCTGCATTGAGGAAATTAAACTTGTGTTACAAAACTTTTTTTTACTGTAACATGCATAAAAAGTTTTTCTCATTCCCATTTTGTTGCCCCTTTTCTACTCGTCCCGCTTTATCGTGTTGTTATGTACTTAAGCAAAGCAATTAGTGCTAAACGAATAAGTTTTATTTTACACAAGAAAATGGATGCTTGTGAGAAAGAAATTAAGTTGAAAGAATCAATTAATGATGAAGATGATGATGACGAGAGGTTATAAAGGAGGGAAAAAAGGTGACAACAGACAGACTGTGAGAAGAAGTGCTGCTTGCCATGAAAAGTAAAACAAAAGAAATCACAAATTTGTTTACCTTAAAATTGTTTCGTTGTATAATATCTACAGGCATTGTAAAGTCCTTGAATGATATCTTACCCTGTAAATCACCCACACTCCTTCCTCACCTTATTGTAGCTTGATATTTTCATTTAGAACTTTTACACGATTTTCTTTGAGAAATTTGAATTTTAAATTCTTTTTTTGTTTGGAATTTTTATTAATTTTAAATCAAAGCCTACTTCAATCTGTCTTTGTTCATGTGACCTCGAAGCTGAGCTTTGGCTGATAAATCAGCTGAAATTCACACAATTCTGAGAGGATTGACTACCTGAGTTGTGTATGACAGATATCTTAGTTGTATCAAGTACCTAGTTGGTCGAACGGAAGGAATTCTCTGACTGACTACTCAAAAATCTTCAATTTTGCAAGCACGGGTTTAATTCTCATCAAATTTAAGACTCTACACAAATATCAGTCACAACAAGAATCTACATGCCTCAAAAAATACCAAAACTCAAAAGACATTAGCAACTGCCTGTGCATGTATGTGTGAATCTCTTTACAGCTCAAGGATTTGTCTACAAAAATTTAATTTTCTTCCATTTATCATAAGCAGCATTAAGTGACGTGATAATCTCTTTCATTTATTCTGCCTCACATTAGTCCTTTTCATTTCAATCTTTTGCTGTTGCTTCTGTCATTGATGCCTTTATATTTATATATGTGAAGGAATTAATTAAATTAAATAAAGCCGTAATTAACAAATAGATGAAATGGATGGAATGTCTGTTTGTGTGTATTTAGCATTGCTGTCAATTAGTGAATGTACTCAGTCTGATTCTAAATTGAAACTTTTCGTTTCTTCCTTTTGTTCCCTTTGTTGATTTGTTTGCAGACTGTGATGGAATTTAAAACTTTTTGAAAAGATTTTCAGACTGGATTTTTAATGAGCTTTTTCTCAGTCAAAGGAAGTGCTCTTCTGTGAAGTTCTTATATTAAGTGCTTGAAATTGATTGAAAAGTGTGTTTAAGAGCTCCAATTTAAGTCTTTTATCCAATTCAACTTTGTTGCTGTAGCAAAAATAATTAAGGTTCCCGTTCCATCCAAAATTTTGGTTCTTCCTGGAATTATAATTGAAATTGAGAACCTTTGAGAAGGAAAGTCAAATTGAAAGGAACTTTTAGTCAAGGTCGCCTTCTTAAATTCTACTTCATTCCCTACCATGCCTCAAAAGAGTGTTCAGCATTTCCATAGCCTGCCTTGTTCCATGGAATATGAATAGCAAATAACGACAATAATAAATTCAACATAAAGAAGACTTCAAAGCAGCTTTTGTCATTGTTTCATTTTATTTTGTGTATGTTTGCGAATATTTTGCATAGAAAATGATGAGTGACGGAAAGACATCAAAATAAATAGACAGAAAGCAGGCACACAAGACAGACACAGACACATAGAGAATATGCTGGTGCTAAAATATACATTGATATGTAAATATTTAAATTTCCGACGATGCAAGACGAAATTTTTTGTGGATTTTGTGACACACAAACTTCTCCTTATTATTCCATCACTAGCTCCATCGTCTTTGCCTTCATATCTGTGCCATTGCATGAATTTATTGAAGCATCAACAACAAGAATGAATCAAGTTTATTTGAGCAAACAATCTTCGTTCGTTTGTTGTCTGTTGTCATTCTTATTATTATTATTATTTTCTCCTGTATCAAATTTCAATGATATCAATTCATGTTACATGATGGAACAGAGAGAAGAATAGATGGATGGAAGTAGAAGATACAAATAGAAAATAAGTCAATCGAATAAAGTTGCGTGGATTCATGTTTGTTCTACAAGTTCGACAGCACAACACTATCAAGTTCTTTTGTGTATCTATTGAAGTGTAAAAATGAAAATTCCACTCGATTAAATAGCTAAATTGACATTACAACTTCGAGCATTAATGTTTTCTGATTCCTTTCCCACCCACTTACTTCCATCTTCGAATGATTGAGTCGAGAAGTTTGTGCGAACATTTCAATTATTTTTGCTCAGCAAATTCATCAAAATCAACTAATTAACGAGCTTAATTCCATCATCAGACGAACTATTTTAATTCAATTAAGCTTCACATTTTAACACAGCTCATTAGCTGGAACAGAATTTTCATCATTATGGAATTAATGGAAACAAAATGAGTTGGAAAAGTTTCTTTTGAGTCAAAACTTTTCGAGCTTCTTCATCATTTTTTCTTATCCTGCTCTTCAACGATTTCAAGTCAAATGTGGTCTGAAAGGATTGAAAAGTCTTCAAAAATTCGAATTTTTGTTTGTTCATGAAGAAGAACTTGTGGTTATTGCTGAGGACTAGATTCTTCGTTAGATGATTTTTAAATCGATAATTTGCGACAAAGTTGTGTTTATGATACATTCTGTCTCTTACTGACTTACTTTATCGATCAGATTAATTGTGATTCAATGGCAGATCTCACTTCAGGTCTATTAGATTTGATATTTAAGATGATGGCAAGACAGACCAATGCACTGTGTGAATACCAGAGCATCGTTCAATTCCACCAGCATTGTAGCATGAACTTTTGGTGTCCATGTTTAAATCTAAAAAAAATTGGTTCCTCATTTTCCCTTTCAATTACATGGAACTCAATGTGTCACCATCCAGTTCAACCTCCCTTTTATATACCTCCAATTCTACTGTGCACTATATTGGCAGTCTACATTGCGAAGTTGAGTTGATTGAGTGAAACAGAAGCCACAAATGTTTCGCTTTTAAGACACAATTCTGTCTCTTAATTCTCAAAAGATATCTCTTAAACTCATGTCAGCTCAACCTGAACAAAAACACTGAAAATCTGACAAACAAACCTGTCCAAATCACATTCCCAGCAGAAATCCAAACATTTTTTGAATCCTCAGACCACATTGAAGGCGTAAGAGAGGAATTTTTCATATTTAGATCAACACAAATGAGCACAAATGTCTTGATGATGATGAAAAAGTTTCTTTTTTCTATTTCTGTGCTTCTTTGAAGGAACAAGAAAAGAAGATAAATTTCTTTGAATAATTTTCTTTCATATTTTTTTAAAGAGGTAGTAGACAGGAAAGGGAAAAGCACATAATGAATTACAAACATGTTGCTGCCATTAAAGGATGTTCTTTTTATATGAAAATAAATTTATGAGACTTTTCATTTCTTTTTCACTTGCTTATTATTCTTCTATTCATTAGAGCGAGGAAGCAACAACATTCATTCAGTCAGATTTCGCAGTCAGAGACTGAAATAATTAAAATTTACGGTCCATTTGAGGCATTTTTGGTATTTCCATTTCTCTTTGTGACTCACAAAATATTTTTTGTGGAACTAAAAGTGCTGGAAATGTCGGATGCAAGTGTGCGACTTGAAAACTAATTAACTGAGTCATTCTGTTCAGCATAGTTGGTGCTTCAGATGAAATGACATCGAGACATGGATGAAAAAGTGGCACAAGAGAAGTCAGGAATGAAACATTAGTCTTAATTGTCATAAATCTCTATTTTAGCTTCAACATTCATTTCCACCGTAACTCAGTTAGAGCACACACATTTCTACTGGCTTTCCTCGTTCCTTCCTTCTTCCTTTCCGCACTCGTTCACTCTCTCTTGACATATGAAATAATGCATGTTAATTAAAAAAGTTTCTGCTGAATAATTACGGAAAATTTGGTTTGGCTGTTTGGCATATTCTGCTTCAGGACTTTCCACAACTTTTTGCATTTTTACCAAGCCACGAGATGTACGTGAATCATTTTATATTAAAAATTATTCATTCTCATTCTATTGAGTCTACTGACTTGTTTCTCCCCGCTTGTCTCCCACTAATCATTGCTATGGCAATGAACATTCAAATGTATTCGAGGAAAACGAAAAAAGTTTAAGTCTGTCTTTAGGGAAGAAGTCACATTTATAGAGAATGAGAGTAAAGGACTTGTCCTTGTGATGATTTTGGAGTGAATTTCTGATTTTTACTTGGTGACGATGAAACTATGAAGAAGTTGAAGGCAGGGATAGCAAAATGTTGATAACTTGGATGCAAACCAAAATTATTTGAGTCTGACTAACGTTGTGACTGAAGCCAACCATGGCTGTACATATTTTTGTTGAAAAAAAAGACATGGTATTCGAAGATTTGGAGTTAAAAATGATGAACAGCCATAATATATTGTCTCCATTCTTTGGTTTTTTGACAGTGTTTCATAGAATTTTGTACTTCTTACATCAAGGAACTAACAAAATGTTGCCCAACACACATGTTAAGTCAGTAGCAGGTGAAACTCAACCTATTTCAGCAGATCCATAAAAATGATCTCAAACTCTCTTTAATTCGACAAACTGCTACAAAAATCCAAAAACTCTGATAAAATCTCCATCAAGGAACTAGAAGAGATTGAAAACTGTTAAGGGAGATGGAAATTTCTATTGGCACGTTTGTTTAAAGAAGCAAGCGCTTATTCGCATGAAAGAACCGAACGAGTGAAAATCAAGTACAAAACAAAAAGTTTTCATTTTCATTGTCGTCGTTGTCATCGTCATAGTCATTGATTTCCATTGATAAGAGCGGAACGAAGTTTTTTTCATGCCGTCGATAAGCAAATATTTGATTTTTTCAACTTAACTTTACAAAAAGATAAAGGGATAAAGAGTTACGCAATTGTGAATTGAATGGAAATGAAAAGGAACGTGCGACAGTGGATGGGGATGTAAATATTCAAATAAGGCGTTTTCCTTCCTCGATTTCGTAATCATCGGTGATTTAGATTCATTTCGTTACAATTCACAATACACATTGGAATTTTCTTTCATATTTTCATGGCACGATTCACAAAATTACAGGAAGGAATCTTCGCCATCGATGTCTTCTGTCTTTCTGTTCCAAATAAAATAAAAATGAAGTAAATGTTGCGTAAAATTTTACTTTTATTGAATTGCTGTTCAATGAATGTAATTCAATCAATTGCTTCTATTCTGTTCCTTCATTTTCGTCTATTTCTTGCTATTGGACAATTCTGTGTGCTGTGCTGCTTCATTTTGGATATGAATGTGATGGACCTTTGGGTTTCTAGTTCGTGAACTTCTTGACCGTCTGAAAAATTCTCAAATATGATGAAACATTTAGCAATGACTGCTCAGGGATCATTTAAAAGTGACGTCCATCAAAACATGGGCGTACCACAGAACCTGAGGTACCCAACTTCCTTTAGATAGTTGGACTTCTTAAGTCAACGACTCTTCATCTAGATTTAATTTGAACCAATTCCTCAAAATATCAGGAAAATGCGCTTTATCTCATAATTGTCACTGACTTTCTTACTCGATTCAATTTTGCTTTCAATTCGAAATGAAATAAAAATTTCCTTTTTTATTTTCTTTCGTTTTTTCGCTGAATTTCCAATTGAACTTTTTGTTGTACTGAACAAATAAATTTTAAATAACGTTGATGTTGATGACGAGATGAAGAAAAGAAGATGAAAATTTTCATAGAATCTTTCGTCGTTTTTCTCTCGTTTTTCATCATCCGAAATGAAAATGAAAATTGAATAGAAAAAGTTTGGCTTTAGCACTTTGGCATCAATAAAATGTTTTTCCAATCAATCTTTCTGTTGGGTTTTGATTATAAATAGAAATAAAAAATATACAGAATCAATATTATTCAACTTTTACCATCAAAAACAAACCAAAGGCATGAGGCAAGCGGCATGAAAAGAAGAGAATGACAAAAGTGCTTAAGGCAATGAAAGTTTATTGCATAATCCTTGATAAATATTTGAATAGGCAGTTGAAGGTTTTGACTCACTATAATCTGATGATTTTGACGATGGTAATTCCGTTAAAAGGAGATCAATCTTCAATGAGAAGGGATCATGATGAATTTTTTATTCATTCGTAAAGACTGAGAAATTTTTGAGGAAATTCTCGTTCCATTTTCGAATGGAAACTTTCTCATCCATTTCCATCACGTGATTGTCATTAGAAATTAGTAAAGATACAAGTCGATCCGTAATTTATTTTATCGAATGAGAAGGTTCTCATTCAAAATTATTGGAGAGTGAAGAAATTACAAATTGGATTTTCATTTGACCTCACAAACTCACCAGAGATGAAGATAAGGATGAGATGTGGATGTTCCTTCCTAACTAACCCTGATTAACGTAACTTTCTGGCTCCTTTTACCTTTTTATAGCAGTTCCTGTCTTGAATATTTTAAGGTTGCCACAAAAAATCAATTTTCATCCACAAAACTGCAGACATGAGAAGATACTCATCCAGATTAGCCTTTATTTTAGCTCTGCTGTCCATAGAATTGAAGCTCGTACATGTCCATACGTTGGAACATCACATGAGCATTAAGATACAACAATTTTTGAGATTTTTCTCATACAATGACCAATCATGTCCCAATGTGACTGAAATTTACTCAAGTAAAAACTTTCGTCTTCATCCGGATGGAAAAACTGAGCTACAAAATGCGACAATGAACTCAAAAAGAAAACATTCAAGTCACATTTCACATCACGTTTCACTCAAAAAATCCTTCCACATTCTCATCGTCCCCTCTGTGTGTATGTATGTATGATGTGTGAAATTTTTATATCCCTAGACATGTCGCAAGCTCCATAACATAATATATGTGAAAGTTATATATTTTGAGCATGACGCAGGCACAAAAAGGACCTTTCGAACGCAATAACTCGATTTATTTCATGAAAGAATAAAAGAATAAAGGAAAATGAGAAATATGAAGGAAGAAAGCCTGAGTCGAGAGGAAAAAAATGAAATTTCATGGAAAAATGAATTTTTGACAAGCAATTTTCCATCTGAATGAATTGCCTGTTCAACAGCAACGACAACAATATAAATGGAACTGCTCCGAGATTCAATTTATGCACAACCTACGCACATTATTGGCCATATTATCATTGTTTCGTTATTATGCATACACAATCGAAAATCAAATGACGCAAATAATTGAATTTCCATTCTACTTCCAATCCTTTTCAAATTCTTCGTCTTCTTTTATTGCCATTGCATTAATTTTATGTCTTCATAAAATTTCCAAACGATAGAAATCTGATGCTATTCGATCGATGGATTTTCGGTTCCGATTCTGAAGAACAGCTGTGATTTTATGGCAGTTGGATATAACAAAACGTGTTTAAGTTGAAAATTTGTATATTTAATGTTTTATTCAGGGTTTGTAGATTTATTGGATATCGGTGCTGTTGGATGAATGTGATTCTGGGTCCTAAATATAACTAGAGATTCTCAATTGAGTACCACACAGTTTCAGATACCGAAATCCTAAAACTTGGACATCAATAGTGAATATCCATATCCACAAACCCTAAAGAAGGGAAATTCAAATAAACAATTGAATCCTCAACCCTTAGCAACACGGAAATCACACAGTATCAGCCATAAGTATATAAATTTCATGAGAGAATCAGGAACAAGAAGAGAAATTGACAGCAAATCGAGTGAGATTTATGAACAAATGCAAACATCAAAATCAAATCAGAATAAAATCGACAGAACATAATTCAATTAATTTAATTCCAAAAATTGTGCATGCAATGATGACTAACGATCAATGCCTGATGATATAATAAATACGAAAATCAAATCAATGCGAGCAAATTATTACCATAGTCAATAAACTATTATGAAGAAATTTTTATGGTATGAATTAATAATGACAAATGATTGCATGATAGAATCAAATTATCGTCGATGTCGTCGCTTTCGACAAATTTGTGTGTGCTTGTGGAGAAAATTATCGGAAAAATTCAGTCAGACCATTCATTTAGCATTAATAATTTATGTTTTTCGATGAAAAATTCAGCTTTCAACTTTGTTCTGCTCATTCATGACTAATGCATTGTACTTGAATGTCTTTATGTGTATATAAAGCTTGGAATAGATGAACTGATATTGACTGAATGGAATGAAAAAGAAGAAGGAAAAGGAAAAGTTTCGTGCTTCTCAATTCTGTGAAAATGAACACTTGTAGAAGGATATTCTC
Source organism: Chironomus tentans (assembly GCA_963573255.1). Classification (NCBI taxonomy): domain Eukaryota; kingdom Metazoa; phylum Arthropoda; class Insecta; order Diptera; family Chironomidae; genus Chironomus; species Chironomus tentans. Next base: position 15,391,962 of record OY754303.1, read on the forward strand.
ATTCTAGCTTCATAAAGTATCCAATTTTCATATTTATCCGTATCAGTTCATTACCATTTTCATCCAACATTCACATGGAAAATGAGGATAACCACTGTCTGCCCGAAGGTTCTCTGTATTTAAATTTCAAATTGACTGTGGTAAACGTGTGTATTTATTTTTTGGTATATAAATTCAGAGTTTGGAGTTATCGCTTCATAAATTGAAAATGTTGGTGTTTATTGGTCCATTTCGGCAATTTCATGCTGTTCTCTTGTGTTATGCTAAGTAAAATTTAGTTATGCAGTTATTTGTGAAGCATTCAATTATTTACAAATTTGTGGTTCAATGAATGAACAAAGCCTTAGATTTTATCGGCTATTTGTGAATCTCGAAACAATTATTGCTGACAGATTTGGAAATTTAAATGATTGTGTTGGATACTGAGGGGTATGCAACTATGACATACTTACTTTCATTCACATCAGGGCTGGGTTTCTTGGTATATCCATGCACCTACCCCTTAGCTGGGGTCTAGACAGGAGGTGGTCCTTAGGTACATGGGCACCCCCCCCCTTGAGATCAAAATTCAATACAAGTTTTAAATTTTTATATTTTTAAAATCAAAAAATTAATTTATTACAAAAAATGTTGAAGACTACCCGTAAAATCAATCTTATTGTCTCAAGAAGTATAAAAACTTAATACAAAAGTTATATTACAGTGATTTTTTTTCAAAAATTAAAAATTGGACACCCCCCTTCAAAAATCCTGGCTACACCCCCTTGGATATGCACCAGAGTATATCTATACCGAGAAGTCTACCCTTATAAAGGGTTCTTCTATGCGAGACTTTAAAAAATTATTACAAAATACTTTTTTTTCTGCATACAGAAAATTTTGAAAGGATGAAATGTGGAATTTTACCAGAGGAATTTGTGATACACAGAGGTATTTCCAAGAAGGTTCAAAGCTGGGTACTTAATTATTTAAAAAGCTTTCAAAAAAATTCACGTTCAAAATTCTTCATTTCTAAAATAAACACAATCTTAATTTTCAAGAAGTGAGCCTTACACTGTCACCTAACTATGAAGAGCCTAACAAACTCATATTCCTAAAACTTTTCTCCTTCCACACCACGAATGACAAGAGCAAAGAGAAGCCCAAAAGAAAATATTTGTGGCTATTTAATTTAAGTCAAATTGGCATACGAAAATTTTTTCCTCACACTTTCGTTGGTAATCTTCGAGTGCTGTTATTTCTCTCACAGAGAGAGAAAATGTAGCTCATAATTGTATTAATTTCGGAAACCATAAATAATGAGGAAAACCTCTGGAGAATTTTCTCGGAACGGCTGGTGGTTTTTTTTCTGTGTGTTTCACAAAATAAGAAGAGGAAAAATTTAAATAATAAATTTTCGGCCGTATCATCGCAGCAAGCATTCAACTCAGTGGCGTAGCAAGGAAATTTTTATGAAGGAGGGTTCAGAAAAATTATTTTGATGTTAATAACTCATCCTCCAGTTAACTAACTAGATGCTTAACCATAATGATATAAAAGTGCATGCCTGGGCCCCTGAAGCCCCCCTCTAGCTATGCCCCTGATTCAGCCTCAAAGAAATTTCATAGGAACAGCGAGAAAATGTTTTTAATTTTCTTCTTTCCTCCTTCCTTTTAATCTTCGTTCAACAACATAAGTACATGTACTTAAAATGCTTATAAATAAGAGAGCGAGCACTTACAACGCCTTTTTAAAAAGCAATAATTTTTTAAGCATTGTAAAATATCGATGATGTTAATTAATAATGAGAATGAGAAGAATGAAAAGCTACTTAAGCAGATGAGAGGATTGTTGGCAAGTGATACATAAATTTAAAAGTTTTAAGGCAATTTATGCAATCTGTGCAGCAGATTTGATTCTATTTTCAACAAATTTTCATCTCCTTTCTCTTCTTTATTGTTGCTAGTTCTGTTGCTGTAGTTTCAGTTTTCTGTGTGTGAAAATTTTTCATTTTGGAATTCTTGCAAATCGTAAAAAAATTTGCAATTAAAATTTTTCAATTCAACTGGAATGAAAAGCTACGTTGGTAAGGCATTTGGTTTTGGATTGGAATGGTGAGCATTTTTATGGACATTTAATTGAAATTTCTGCAAATTTTCCAGATTCTGAAGTCACCTCATCCATAACTCATAAGCTGAATAATCGCTAGATCATTCAAATTGAATACAAAAAGGACATTCTTCATGCCCAAAAATGCTCGCAATAATCCACGCATAAAAAATGTCCCCAAGCAAGCCTTTATTCGAATATCAATGAATGAACATGCGAATATTTGTTGTGTCATTATAATCGCGATATTGAAAATGTCCCCGTGAGGACGATAGCATTTATTGCCGTAATTGAGCTGACTCTCCTGTACACGAAGCTATTCATTTTCCATTTTATTTTATTTTATTTTGTGTAAAATTTTAATGACATTTTTTACGTAAATTGTTCGCTGTTTTTTGAGTGTCACTTTTTATTTATCTGTGCTGCTTGAAGCTTGCCGTTCCTGATGTGGTGTTACATTGTTCTGATAAATAAAAAAGTTGTAGAGAGAATAAAATCAGAAATTTATGTCACGTACTCTTATGATGTGATTAAAGCTTAGATTAAAAAAATTATAAATGGACGTGTTAATGGAATATTAAATGAAGTATCCTCCATTGGATACTCATCATCTCTCCATAACAATTAATCTGGCATGCAAATTACAATATTCATAAATCTTATGTCAATTGAGATCAACTTTTTTATGGACACAGAACTTTTTCCTTATTTCAGAAAGTCAAATTGAAATTTTTTATTCATGCTGCAAAGAAAATTTTCAATTTGAATAGATTTAAAGATGCTCTATGGCCATGGCCAGTGGCTCTCGACATTCCAATAAAACTTTTCAAAATCTCGATTGCAAATTGGATTTCTCGAGAATTTACCATTCCTGAGTTTCCATTTTGAAGATGATTTGAGCTTCCATTCTCAATTGAGCATGCTTTTGTGCATTGAGCAGTTTGTATGCAGCATAAAATATAAAAGGAAAGCTGAATTGATTGACTCTTTTGTTGCTCTGTGAATGGCTTTTCTTTTTTGCAGATTCACAATAGAACTGAGGATTTATTGAAAATGTTCAAGTGCAGCATCTCTGGCAGGCAATTTAACAAATATTGACAGAACTTTAGATTTTAATTGAAACACATTTGAGAGTTTTAAGTGCTGCACATACTTTGATTGACTTTATGCCTCATATACTGAGTAAATATTTCTGAAAATTCACATTGATTTTGAGTTTCAAGCTTAGCTATGAGAATTTTGAGAATGTTATGCGAATATTTAATAAAATATCCAATATTTGATTACGTGTGGATGTTTTTATAGCTGATATATGGATGTATACTTGCCACTCTGCCATCTAAGAACTTGCATCAAGTCATCAATCCATCAAGGATCTAAATCCACATTTTCTGATCTCATCGCGTCTCGTGACATTCACAGCAGGTGCGTATCTATAACGGCAAGTGCTTGACCTCATCCCATAAAAATATCTTTCTCTCAGCATTTAATATCATTGCATCACATCTTCTGTTCCTGAATATTTTTTAATTTCAACAACATTTTCCTGATCGCAATTTAATTTCTGTCAAATTCAGGAATTTTCAATTCCATCGTGTCCACAAAAAGCTGCTTACTCTCCACAATTCACATTTCGTTCTGTTATTTTAAAATTATGAGGAATCAGAAACAAAAATATGAACCGACAGCATCAAATTGATGGTCTGTGAAATTAATTTTGAGCAACAAAAATACAGAAAAATTGAAAAATTTGCAATTGAATTAGTCGGTGCTGAATTTTCCCACAAGGATACAATTTGTAGCATGTCTGTCATGTTTTTCAATGTCCATAGAGAGAATTTATTACATGAGCCTAGTCAATGTCCATAAACAAATCACGTTCGTTCTGTTCTTCGAGGAAAAAACTTTTCAATTTTATCTCTTTCAGTTCTGCATCAAATCATTTTCATCCTCAGACATTAAACATTGAAAATTGGACGAGAGTTGGAATTTTGTATCCAATAATTTTTGACAACAAGTTTCAGTTTCTCTAGGAACTAACTCATAGACATGAAAACCAATGAGTGAAGCTCATGAACACATTTAGAAGAGGATGAATGGATAGTCGGTCAGTTGGGTTAGATAGGATGAATTATATACTCGAATTAATTGGAAATTTCAAAATGTTTGTCATTTTACGGCTTGATGACTCATGAATTTATCATCGATATCCACATACATTGTCAAAATTGATGTTGAAACTCCATTGGCACATCCTTCATACATGCAATGAGTCTCATCACTTGAAAATTTCATGTGCCAAATGTTTGCATACATAACCCGACCATAATGAAGTTTTCCGTTGATAGTTGGCATTGATGAACTTCTATGAATATTAAATCAGTTCCAATTCTCGTACGTAATAATGTTTGAGCTTTAAATGAGCTTTTTTGATGCTGCAAATGAGGAAAATTTTCAGCTCATATTGTTTTATCGGTCATAAATTAATAATTTTATAAATTAATCATGAATTTATGTGTGCATGCATGTATGTCTGTATGCTGTATGTATGTCATTAAAAATATATATTTGTAGAGGTAAAAATGAGAATTTCATGCAGCACATAAAATCAGAAAATCCGATTAAAGCGATAAAAACAAGAGCATGAATATCAACAATTGAGTTATTGTTCGTCGTCACAGCATCGAATGAGATTTATGCTTAAAAAGTCCTTAAATTATATTACCGAAAAATAATGTCCCAATGCATGACTCCGATTGATAAAAATTTATTTTTCACATTTAATGCTGTGCAACATTTTTATGTCATTTAAATTAATGAAAAGTTCAGAAACGTGTTTGGGGGATTTTAATGAGAGACTTAAGCTCCTTTTCCATTTCAAAGAAGCTTAAAAGCAATGAAAATTGTTGAATTTTTAATTTTAATTAAAAAATCTTTTTTTTTCTCGCGTTAATCAAAAATAAAAATGGGAATGACTTGGCAAGGCTGACTTTAGTGAACTGAGGAGTTGAAAAATATTCAAAAAATTGAGACTATCAGCTTAGGATGCATATCCAAGGATGATTATGTGACTAAGAGCAGTCATTGTTCTTGACAAAGCTCTCTTAGTGCCAAACCTTATTAAATTCTACAAAACATGAGTTCCTCGGTCAGAATACAGTCCAAACTGAAACATCAGAACTAATGATCCATAATAATAAGACACAGACACTCATGAACACATTCCTCATCCTTAGACCACAGAAGATGACGATAAAAACAGGTAGAAATGTCTAAACAAGAATTCCCAAGACTTTTGTTTAAGAATGAGTGAAAAAGAAGTGGAAGGGATGGAAAAGGATGAAAATTTTAACGACTTAAGATGATTGTAAGTGATAGAACACATCATTAATCCTTGCTCCTTTCTTTTTTGTTGCTGCTGCTGCTGTTGTGTTTTACTTTAGCATAAAAAAATATTTAAGCATGCATTAAGAAGAAATTGTGGAGAAAGGTACGAGACCACAAAGAGAAGGAAGGAAAAAAGTGAAAAATGAAAGGCAGCAAATGATGAGACTAATGATGATTTTTAAGGTACAGAAATGCTTTTCGCTTTTAACCTTTCTTTACTTTTGGTTCCGCAAATTTTTTACATTCTCATTTCCATTTTCACCACGATCAAGCCACAGAAGCACCGCACACGTGCATGAGTGAAAAACGACTTTGCGTTTAATTTTATTCATGTGGTTTGAACTTTCAGTGCTTGATGATGTCGAATGAATCTCACATTAATTAAATTTTCTTCTATTTCCACTGCTTTTCAGATTTCCGCATGATTGCATCATGCAATGAAGAAATTATCAGACAAATGTGATGCACTTAGATGTGTATGATGATTATGATGATGGAAAATTTCTATGAAGAGCTCAGTTCTTTATGTATTTTTTGTGAATAGAGCATTTCCGCATTTAGTTTCATGAATAGCATTCATTCCTCATTAAATATTTTCACTACATTCATGAATGAGGATGTATAGTCATTGAGAACTGAAAATCCAGAATATTTAAATTTTGTTTAACTTAAAAGTTCAAGTATTAATAATTCAAACTGCTTTAGTGCTGTTACCAGAAGCAGAGCTGGCTGACTAGGAGCACAAACTTATGACTAGACAAGGAAAGACTCAAAAGACTTTAGTTAAGACTCATGCAAGCCCTGTGCTAGATCTAGAAATCACAGACATCAAGCCACACATCTCTGACCACAACTAGGTGATGTAAAATGAAACTAGATCTATTTGTAAATCATAATGACTGCCTGACATTTATCAAAGGAATCATGTCACCTCCTCCCACCTCTTAATCATCATCATCATAGCTCTTTACATTCTGTGTAGTGTTGCATGATGAAAGCCTGTAGAATCAAATATTTACACAAATTGGAACAAAGATAACAAGGAAGAAAATGAAGAAGAATCAAGAAGATGAGGAAGTGAGGCAAAAACTGAAAAATTCCATCATGCATGGAAAAGTTTGCAAAAGAAAATTGTTTACAGTGCTTGTTGAAAGAATTTAATAGATGCATCACAAGAACTATCACTGAGTATGTGTCTATGTCTGTGTGTATGGAATTGGAAGCTCTGACTGTTACGATAATCGCACAGAAACCCTTCACAATGCTTTTATGTGAGGAATTTGTGTACAAAAAGCTCAAAAGTGTGGCAATGGGAAGATAAGAGTGGATGTAAGTGAAGGCACTTAGTAGATGTCACTATTGTGAATGTTTTATTTCCACCTTTTGCCTTTTCATCCTTCCACTAACATATAAAATTGTGGAATTTATGCTTTAAATAGTAAACATTGCATATTCATGAGATTTAAAAAGTTTTTTTTATAATTTTTTTGTGTGTCATACATTCGTTCCTACTATTTCCATACAGCCACAACTGCTGAATTTATATGAATAAGCAGCTTAAAAGTTGACTGTGCGAGCTTAACAAACAATAATAAAAGAGATAAAATTGCATCATTTGGATTTGTCAAGAATGAAAGAAAACTTTTTTAATCCACAGCAGCAAAAAAATGTCGAGATCCAAACAAGAAGGAAGAAGAAGGAAGAAGAATTTCCAATTTCAATTAATGCTTTAGTTTTAGTTTTATGTGAAAAATTTTCTTTCACTTCAATTTTGTGTGTTTTTCATTTATTTTTTTGAGCAATTTTCCTGCTCAGGAATTTTGTTCACAATTTTTATGCTTGACTGACTTCCAGCATGCCATGACAGGAATCTTTGACAATGTAAAGGAATCCAATTATTTTGTACATGTTATTGTTACTTGCATGCATGTAGACTGCATTCTTAATTGGGATACATGAGAATTAATTAAATGGATGTAAAGTTTGATGCTGAAATTCTTTGTTGTCAAGGATTTTAGACTAATTGAGTGATCTTGTGTTTTATGTGCTGACTTGCTCTACAAAAAAGATTAAATTTCATCTAAGAAATTGAAATCTTCTGGATCCTTTAATGCGCTTTTACTTTAAACTCAAAAATCAAGCTTGAAGGCAACTTTCGTACCAATTTCATTCATTTCTGTTCTTTAATTCTCATTTAAAAAGAACTGAGTTAAAAAGAATCCAAGAATAAGCAGAAGTGATGGAAGAAACTGAAGTATTTTCACCACACACAGAAAAGCCAACAAAAAAACTTTTTCCTTCTTTTTTGAGTCCAATCGAGTCGAGTCGAGAAAGGAAATTGAAAATTATTTATTCTTTTCATCTGCTTGTGACTGCAAAGCTCCTTTTTCCATTCATTTAGTTTTTTTACGTCTCATTCGAGCAGATTGAAACTTTCCAAACATATGCACGAGAATGTGTGTATGGCTGTGTCTGTACGTTGAGCGATGGAATGGAAAAAGTTAATTTATATTTTTTTTCATGTTCCTTCCTCAAGCTTCCGAACTTTTTTTGTAGAATTATTTTCATCAACTAACTTTTTTTTGTTCTCCGTCCACTCGCTTTGTAGTTCCATAAATGGCTTAAATTATTATTTTCACAATTTTTCAAACCGACACACACACATTCATAGTCACAATAAATGGGCAACTTTTACCTTCTTTTGTACTCAATGTCAATATAAATGATTTCCTAAATTGATGTGAAAGTTAGCCCACATCAAAATGGAAATGTCATCCATTGACATATTGTGTGGATGAAATGCCATAAATTTTCCTCATATCGGAATTTCTCCTTATAGACCGAAAGGTAAATAAATGGAAGTGCCCATCAAGAATTTTCTCACTTTTTATTCGCAGGATGTTTATGGAAATATCATCAAAGTAGAAATAACAATAAAAGTTATAAGAACAGTCATCATAATATAAATTTTTCGAGCCACAAGAGGCATCTGGATGTTTACATATTGTACAGAATGTTTTTGTGGTGAAAATTGTACTTGACATATGATAAGTTGGTTGTTAAGTCAAGTGGAAGTAAATCGTGGTATTAAAACTTCTCGAGTATTCATGTGCGAGCTTCTGTATCAGCCACAATATTTACTCTCGACTGATATAAAATGTAGTAAATCAAAATATGTTGTGGGTTTGAAAATGTTGAATTTAATTGGAACGGAGTGATTTTTGAGGAAAATATCAAAACAGACAACTAGTCGAGGGTGTAGCTAGGAGGATAGAAATGCGGCTATAGATAGTTTAAGTATGCAATCATAACACAGAATATCAAAGCAGCCGTGAATCACTTCCTAGTTCCAAAAAGTATCTCGAAAGAGCCTTGAAGTTGTTTCCAAAATCATACGAAGTCAAACTGACTCAAATCAACATTTCCATACAAAATCTTAGTAAATGTCAAGTTTCGCCCCTCAACTCCACCCCTACATCCAGTCCCAACTCTCCTGCCTCTTCAAAATTGGCATCATTTATTCACATTTAAGCCTTCATTGCTTGGCAGACCACACAATATTTTTTAATGTCCTCAGAAATGAAAATATTAAAGCCAGTCATTAAAAGTAATGAAAATTAAGACCGAGGAGGGGAACTAGCCCCAAAAAAAACCTCACATTAAGCACCGCAATCTCTTTCCACATCTAAAGTCTGTTGGGACTTTTAATTTTTGAGAAAGCTTCTTTCTTGCTTCATAAATTTCGAAAATTATGAGCACAAGAAACTTCTTTGCCTTCCTTTTCTGCTCATTTAATCTTATTGATGTGGATGGAAAAAATTTTCGACACTAAGAATAAATTTTTGTTATGCTATGAGTGTGTGTTTGTGTCTTTTGGGATATGAAATTTGCGCATTTGTGTGATTTCTATGAGAAATAAATCTTTGACTTTTATGATTTCAATTCTTCATTATCCTCAATCTCATTACTGAAGCTTCTGTCGTGCCTTGAAACATAAAATTTCTTCAAGTATTCGAATTGAATTTGATTATGGAATTATATTATTCGATGAGTTATCAAAAAAGGAAGGAATCAGAAATGGAATGAGAAAATCCACAACATTTAATCTACGCTTCCGTTTTCACATTCACCCTTTTGCCTTTCATTTGATTGCCTCCCTTTTTGTGCCTTTACATGAAGGAAGATAATCAAAAAGTTGAAGGAGAAATATTTCGCAATCAAAATGTGTATTGAACATAAGCATGTGAGCCATCAATCATGTCTCATTTCCTTTCCATCTGCGTATGTATTTATATCTGTGTAGGGTTATGAAATATTCGCAATATTGGATATAAATATAAGAAAATAAAAATAATAAAGAAGAAAATGGAAAGAAAAAGAAAAGTAGAAAGGAAAATATTTGCTCAAGCTTTTCTTGGAACATCCAAATTTATATTTTGAATATTTTTCCTAGCAACCACTTATCGATGGTGAATTGTTGTCATTTGAAGAGCTTTTTTGTGTGTTGATTCCTTGGTGACAGTTTGACAGAGTCTTTTTTGTGGATATTTTGAATTAATTTTTGCTTCTTAAGGAACACTAAAAATTAAATTTTCAAATCCTTCTGTCAAAAAAGTATCACAATAGAGTATTAAACAGCTCCAAGGGGTTACGATGTCCCTAAATCGTAAGCATAATAAGAAAAAGTACCCAAAAGTCATGTCCATAATAAATAAAGTCATAATAATTGAATAAAAATCTAGAATATCCAGCTAAAGTCATTCAGTTTCAGTCATTTTAGTCACTTTGTACAAGACAAGGGCACAAAGTAGCTCTGAATAATAATTTGTCACTATTGAAAGCAGATCAAAATTACAGATTCGATTAATTTCAACCTGAATCTCATCCGCTATATTCCAAGCTCATGTAACCTCAAATTTTCTCACAAAATAATCCACAAAATAAAATGAAGCCATTCAGGAGAGAAAATTCATGAATAAACATGCTAAGTAGGAACCCGTGAAGAGTTTCCCTGGAAACATTTTAGTGATTAATATTTGACATCATTCTTATTTGTTATAGCAACACATGAGCACCTTTATCCGCCTACAATTCTATCCTATCTAGCACAATAGATGTTCATGAATGGAATGAGTATGCAGTGCAGCATCAGGAATGGAATGTGCTGTGATTAATAAAAAGAAATTAATACATTTCATGTGAAAGATCTTTTATGGCTGTTCTGTTGTGGCTGATATGCTGTGTGTCTATGCAGACTCAAATATACCTTGAATAAAACATGCGTGACGTTGTGTCGAAACAAACAAAATAGAACAAAAAACAAAAGCAAGAACAGGAAATAAAAAATTAATGTTGATAAATGACAAAATGAATACGAGCACATTTGCTTCTTTCTTTACATCCATTGCTCTTATTGTTATTGCTTCATTTCATCCTCGTGCACGCACATATGTGAGTAAAGACTAACAAATAAGGAAATGGATAGGTGTATGCATGTACAAGACTAAATTTATGGCGAGAAGAGTTTCGATAACACATTTGAAGCATTAAATCAACTCTTTAGACTAACTGTTCACGTCTCGTTCCTTTATATCATTCGAATGTCGCGCGAATGGTTGTAGGGATTGAAGAATGGAAGGAGTACTGATATACATGTGCATTTTATCAAGTCAAGGATGTGTGAAATACTTCTGAGGGTTCTTCGATAAAATTTTCTATGCTGTGCCTCATTCTACAGCCACAAACACACAAAAAACTGTAAAAAGTCGGAATGGATAAAAGAAAAAAGTTTACGCACATGACAATCGTGATATGAAAGCGAAAAGTTCCTTTTTTGTGTGACAACAGCAACAACAATTCATTTCCAAGATTTATCACCGCCAACAGCTGAGGTTTTTTTTCTTTTTCTTTTGTTGCTGTTGTGAAGGAGGAAATAAAACATCAAACTTTAACCGAAATGGATACTTTTTCCACTCGACAATACCAAAACCGTGGTTCCAAATGGATTTTCAATCCTCTTTTAAACTTTTTATTGCAGCTTTTTCTTTGACAGCTTTGTATCAGAATTGTCGATTATTGAGTTGATTCTTGTGAAAGGATAATATTTGCAATTTAAGTGAAAAGATCCATGTTAAAGAAATTGGTAAACAATCCCTCGAAGCTTATCTGTAATGTCTTCCATTTAAAGATGTACAATTTCTGAGGTTTAAAGCTCTTTGTTGCTGGATAAAGAATCTTTAAGACAGAAACGTAGGGTAAAGGTATCTAAGGAGGTCCGTATCCACAACAAAGAGTGACAGGTACACGCTAAACTTTCTTTCTGACTACACCGCAGCTTTAAGCTCCACAAATAATACAAAACAGTTTAAATCGACCATTTCAGAAAATTGACGGAGCTTCCCATGCAATTAAATGTAAAACTGTAAAGTCTCAGATAGTCTAGCATAAGTTTTGTGAGAATAAAGCTGCAGAAAATCAAAGAAAATTCAACATTGACATTCACTATGAAAATTCTCGTCTGAAAATTATGGCAGGAATGAAGGAAAAGTTGAACGAGAGTAAATTTCCCATCAGTGAGTTGAATAATGGAAATATCAGAGTCATGCATCATGAAGCACATACAGCATAAAGCATATCGCACATAAAAACAATTTCTACCTTGAAAAAGCACATCCACAAAATGTGAAAAATAGCTTTTTCCTTTTCTCGATTTATCTTTAGAATGACAGCCATTTGGCAGTTCCAGTTATGCTCAGATCTGATGTGGCTCATCATTTTTAACTCAATCACATTTTGCTGGTAAATAAATTGGAAGATTTTGTCACTCACTCGATTCATTCATGTCTGAGCTGTATAAATAATATGATGACAACAATTCATATAAAAATAACAGCAAACTGGCATCATAAAAGCCATCCTTAAACTTTTTTATTCATTTTTTTAACACTTTTCGATTATCGAGTAATAAAAATAGCAATAATCCGATTTTGTCTGTCTGCCTGCCTGCTTGGCATCTCCATTTGTTTGCGATTGCATTTTTCATCAAATAAAATTTATTTTCGGGATATTTGTTATGAAGCAATCAAGTCATACTGAAAATAAACTGAACACATGAATGAGAATTGGATGAAAATGTGAGAGAGATGTGAAAAGGTGAAGCAATAAATCCAGCACAGGAAAATAAAAATGGCAACAAAAGCATTGCCAACAAAAAGTGTTAAAGCCAAAAAAACTGAACATAAACAAAATTTTATTCCTTTTTCATATTTTATCGCAATTTCAAATGCAAACACATACAAACAGGCACACAGCTCATGTAGGCTTAGATATGCGGATATTTTGTGGTGGAATGAGAAAAGAATTGAATTTTTTATTTAAATATGGAAATGTTTATGTTCTGACTTCCATATGGATGAGGTCAGGTGCAGCATTATGTGTAAATTTGCATGAATTTTTAAGGACTAGACTGTATTGAGCAAAAGGGATGATTCTGTATAAAATATCACCCAGCACTAGAGTACCTTCTAGCTAGTTCAAAATAAAATTGAAATTTGAAGGTCCGCACGGAAGTTCATGACCTGTAGTCTACAGCCATTAATTTTTTTTATAAACCTTTTCCATTTCCCTCCAAAAATACAAACTAGAGATACGTCCACGGGCTCGCGGGACGGAAGTGCATTTTCCTGAACTACTGCGCACAGACCACTAACGTAAAAAAAACTAACGCAAAAATAACTGACGCAAAAAGTTTGTCAACTAATCCTTGTAAATGATGAATGAACTTTTTATCATGGATTAGATTTGTATTGAAAAATTTTTTCTTAAAAATAACGATCAAAAAATATTTGAAAAAATAACGATCAGAATATATTTGAAAAAATAACGGTCAAAAAATATTTGAAAAAACAACGGTCAAAAAATATTTGAAAAAGAAAACAAAAAAATTTTACCCCCCCCTCGTTTACCCCCTTCCACCTTCTATCAGTCCCCTCGTACCCCCTTGATCAACTCCCCCTCGTTCCCCTTCAATTTACACCAAGCAAGATTTACGTAACGTAAATTTACATGACACGTATTTTTACGTACGTAATTTTACGTAACGTAAGCTTTAGTTAATTTAACTACGTGAAAAATTCGGAAAATGTGAGGAAAAATTTGAAAATTGAAAATTTTATCATAACACATCATGAAATATCAAAAAAGTGTAAAAAAGTACAAAAAAAAAGTTGCTCGGAGCGGGGCTCGAACCCTGGCCGGAAGATTGTAAGAAAAGTCACGTTTTTAAGGGCTACGTAAAAAAAACGTACGTAAAACGTAAGCAATTTTTTCAAAAAAAGTTAATTTATTTAACCTTCTACTGCACCGATGCAAAAAATCTTTTGTCGTTCTGGTCTCTGACCTAGTCCACACATTTTAAGCAAAAAACCGCATCGAAAAAGCTTAAACTGGAGGAGGAGATACGATACAGACAGACAGACGGACAGACGGACAGACGGACAGACGGACAGACGGACAGACGGACAGACGGACAAAACGCGGACAATAGTGTCTTTTCCCTATGGGAAAATGCACTAAAAACAAAAAAAAACAAAAGCAAAAGCAATTCGACATGACGAAAACACGGAATTTGGAATAACAATGACAGAATTGTGAATGAAAAAGCATTTAATATTGGAAGAGGAAATTTTGATTGAGTTTTATAGGAACAAGCAATTTATTTTCAATCTTTTGTGACTCGGCTTCTGTGTATTGGAACCGACATCATTGTGCTTTTTTTGTTACCAGAGAAATTGACGTATTTATGACCAAAGTATCTTGGATTTATGAAAAATTACCAATTTATTGCGATACTCTTCTTCTTACATCCATTCATTCATCCGAGGATATCCAATGCTTCATATTTCTTCCCCTTCCCTACTTTTTATCCACCCATAATAAGCTCGTGTCAAGCTTTTTGTGATTTATTGCTCAATTTTTTATTAGTTTAGTTATAGCTTCTTCCTTCACCTCCTCCGTCGTGTGCTTCTTCAACTTCCAACTCAATATTTCTTTGTAATAATATCATATGATATGATGCAATACAGCACAAGAGAATGGAGCATAAAAAGAAAATTCGGATCAAAAAAGTTTCATCTTATATCCTGCAAAATAATATCTTGTTCCTTAAAAACTCCTCGAATTCCACTTCAACTACGTCAATAAATTTTCTTTTCTTTTTCTTTGTTGCTTCTTCTTGCTGAGGAAATTATTTATTTATAGTCAAGACTATAATACACGAGACTTAATCGAGTATGAGAGAAAAAGGAACTGCCATTTTTGCCAAACGATTTAATCTCATAATGAGATTTTGCCTTAAACTGATTAACCTCTCACGTGAACATTGTTGTAAGGTACATACCCAATTATTTATGTCGGCAATTTGCTCAAATTATATTTTAACATGAAAGTTAATCTTATGAAGCTTCACAGATTAATTATTTAGCACAATGATTCATAAATATCTTATTATTCTTGTTGTTGCTGTTGTTACTGCTCTCAAAACATATTCATCCTTATCATTTCCATTGTTCCTATTCTCATCATCATCATCATTAAAATTTAAACTTTTTCATTTCTTGAGAAATAATCTTGACCTCCTCTGCAGACTCAAAAACAAAGTGATGTGGCATGAAGCAGAAGAAAAGTTCTGTGAACTTTTGTTGAAATGTCAAAAGTTCCCACAAAAATTCTTTCAAAATTGCTTTTTTTTACTTTTTGTTTCTGCTTCTTCAGTTTCTGAGACTTGAGCCATAAATAATCTTCAATTCTTGAGCTGAGCTTGCAGAAAAATTATTGAAAAAGTCGTTGGATGGTCTGCAGAGTGAGAGTGACATCAGCGCTGTGTTTTCTCATTTTAAATCTATTCCTTCAGAATTTGAAGACACTCAGCACTGATTGATAAAATTCAGACAGTTCTTAGACAAAGTAAAAGTCCATAAACAATTTATTTCAAAAATTAAGCTTTAAATTACAAATTCTAGTGATTTCATAGCTTATTGTCATTCCAATGTGACCAATCTGCTTCCAAACATCAAGCAACTCATCCACATATCACATTACAGAGCCCTTCAATCAAACAAAGTCATAATCATTGAATTCTGTCTACAATTCTGATTCCAATTGAGGAACTTAATACCGGAGATAATGTATTATGCATGAAAATGATGCCATTCTTGGCACTTCCAAGTGCCACATCCCACATCTTGTGAATCAAGTGATGAATCAAAAATTTATCTCCAGTACAGGTGCCAGATTTGCAACCTTAATCATATCAAATTTTCATGAAAGGCAAATCAACCTGTCAAGTTGGAGAATTTATGGTAGACTAAGTGACTGTGGATGAAGCATTTCCGGCTCACAACTTGACTAAGAACGTAGACAGAATGAGGATTAAGGCATGATTGAAGTAATTGCTGGAAAATTGAGATGAAAAATTTAGTTCGAATCATTAGAAGTTTTTCTGGCAAGTTTTGAAGACCAAACTTTATCGTTTGTCGATTTTCATCCTCGAAAATAATAAACAAGAAGGAACAGACGGGAAATTTTTCTTTCATTCATTCATTCAACGGCAACAACAACAACGGGAGAAATAAAGCATGAAAATTGAAAATGTGAAGAAATTCATATCCAAATCACGTTCGTCCCAAATGTTCCATGCTGCATACTTTCTTCTTCTGTTCCCTTTTTGGCTTTATAAAGCTTCTTAGAAGTTAGAGATGAAGCTTCTTCTTCATCAGGATTATAAACACATGGATATGATTTACATTCGTTTTTATTGTCGCAATGCATTTCTTCATCAGATTTATGCTGAACATGCTGATGCTTATGCTGAAAAATTATGACATCTCTTTGAGATTTGAAAACTTCATTACGTTGAGAGCATTCGAGGAAGGTAAATGGCACGTGAAATTGTTCTGCTCCCCCCTCAACTCATCCCAGCCTTAATCTCGAGATTCTTATTCGTCATTTGAGTCTTGAAAAAAAACGAAATGAAAATTAAATGAAAAAAAGGTTCAAAAGATTCTCGTCGGAGCTCCGTTTTTTCTAAATTTTTTATCTGATTCCATTCAGCAATGAGTGAAAAGGGAGCAAAGCGATGTCAAAAAGAGATTCTTTTCCTCAGACATCTTTAAGATTTATTTGAAGATTTTTCCTCAGCACTGTGTACTCTGTGTGCTAAGAGCTTCTTGTCAATATAGAAAAAAAGAGAAGCTCCTTTCATCCTCTTTCACAGTGCATTTCTTTTCACAGTTCTTTTTCATTTTGATTTATTTTTTAGCATACATTTATGGGTGAAATGGAAGATTTGGAACTGATGACTTGGCTGACTTTTATGCTGCTTTTTAAATTATCATCTGACTATGGCATGAGATGGGATGTCATGAAGGTTATCTTTAATGGTAAATCAGAATTTAATCTATGATGGAACATCCACGGATTATGAAGGACATAAAGGTAGACTAGCCACAAATGCGTCCTCAATTCTCATCTACAAGCTTAAAATAACAACTTTTGTTCAGAGAAATATTTCATAATAAATGTACAAAAAGAAGCAGAGTTGAAAAAGGAACAAACAAAAAGGAACTGAATGTAATGCACAACCAACACAAAGTCAGTCTTATTTCCCACCAAATCCATTCATAAATAAAGTTGCATTAACAACTTTTGCTCCCATTTTCTCCAACATTTTTCATACATAGATAAATGCAATTGTTGGTGGATATCCAAACATAGTAACAGCTATACAGCAAGCACAAGTAGCTAAAAATATTTCTTAATTTAATAAATTTTCACTAACATAGTACGAAGCAGAACTGAGTTGAGAGTGGTCAGCCATTATTCTGCTGACTTCTACCGCCATCACGAATAAACACAGCACACAGGATACATAAAGGCAAAGAGTGAAAAAAAGGCAAAAGAGTGGAAAAAGCAGCAGAATTGAAAATTATGTGAAAAATATTTTCTCGTATGCGATTTACTTTTATAATAAATTTAAATTATTTTTTGATTCCAGCTCCAACTTTTTCCTTTTTTTTCTCATTCCAATCCCTAAAACTTTCTCGGTTCTCCTTCCATAAACAATATCTGTGCTGTAAATGTGAAAATGAGAAATATACACGCGAATATTTTGTAAAGATTAATTTTATGCATGTTCTACGAAGCAGTTCATCCTGCATATTCTCATTCTACTTCTTCTTATTCTTACTCCTTCATCCTCACAAACCACACTCAAATATTGAAGAAAAAATTCCATTTAAAGAATATTTTAATGAAGCAATTTCCATCCTTTCTCATTCACACATATCATTGATGCAGTTCCACTGTCGGTGTTGCTTACTTAAATATTTACAACCGCAAACACGATTGATATACAGTCAGTGGTATTATTCAATAGTGTCGTAAACAGAAAAACAAAAATTCTTTGGAAAAGCATTGAGCGGCTTTCACATCACATTTTCAATACTAATCTCCCTTTTATGCTTCCACAAATCTCTTTGAAAGGCAAAGCCTGTTGATAACCTCTTTTTGTAGAAGAATAAACACAAACAGATGTGGAAATGTGAGCTTATGTATGCATCTTTTGTATATGTTTACTCATCAAAAAATTTCTCATTTATTAAAGCATTTCCTATTTGTTTTCATCCCCCAACATCCGCTCATACACTCATCACATCATTCAAACTCAGATACTCGATAAACATCCCTTGTGGTGACTTTATTTTGGAAGTTGATTTGAAATTATTTTGAGATTCTGAAAAATTTCTTTATAAGGACTCAAAAATTGAGGAAAAAATCTACAAAAATCAACAAATTTGGATATAACCTCAAATTACTCGTTTGGAAGTGACGTCCAAAAATAATTTTGATACAGAAAGGACTCTAGACATCCTCAGCATTACACAGTATCCAAACAATCACTTCCCCATCCCTAACATACCACAATTTCATGGGATGTTATTGACACAAATTATCCAAAGGATGTTTATCACATGTCAAATTTGGTTTACATACAAATTTTCATGTAAACATCCAGATGCCTCGTGTGGCTCGAAAAATTTATATTATGATGACTGTTCTTATAACTTTTATTGTTATATCTACTTTGATGATATTTCCATAAACATCCTGCGAATAAAAAGTGAGAAGATTCTTGAAGGACACTTCCATTTATTTACCTTTCGGTCTATAAGGAGAAATTCCGATATGAGGAAAATTTATGGCATTTCATCCACACAATATGTCAATGGATGACATTTCCATTTTGATGTGGGCTAACTTTCACATCAATTTAGAAAATCATTTATATTGACATTGAGCACAAAAGAAGGTAGAAGTTGCCCATTTATTGTGACTATGAATGTGTGTGTGTTGGTTTGAAAAATTCTGAAAATAACAATTTAAGCCATTTATGGAACTACAAAGCGAGTGGACGGAGAACAAAAAAAAGTTAGTTGATGAAAATAATTCTACAAAAAAAGTTCGGAAGCTTGAGGAAGGAGCAAGAAAAAAAAATAAAAAAATAAATTAACTTTTTCCATTTCATCGCTCAACGTACAGACACAGCCATACACACATTCTCGTGCATATGTTTGGAAAGTTTCAATCTGCTCGAATGAGACGTAAAAAAACTAAATGAATGGAAAAAGGAGCTTTGCAGTCACAAGCAGATGAAAAGAATAAATAATTTTCAATTTCCTTTCTCGACTCGACTCGATTGGACTCAAAAAAGAAGGAAAAAGTTTTTTTGTTGGCTTTTCTGTGTGTGGTGAAAATACTTCAGTTTCTTCCATCACTTCTGCTTATTCTTGGATTCTTTTTAACTCAGTTCTTTTTAAATGAGAATTAAAGAACAGAAATGAATGAAATTGGTACGAAAGTTGCCTTCAAGCTTGATTTTTGAGTTTAAAGTAAAAGCGCATTAAAGGATCCAGAAGATTTCAATTTCTTAGATGAAATTTAATCTTTTTTGTAGAGCAAGTCAGCACATAAAACACAAGATCACTCAATTAGTCTAAAATCCTTGACAACAAAGAATTTCAGCATCAAACTTTACATCCATTTAATTAATTCTCATGTATCCCAATTAAGAATGCAGTCTACATGCATGCAAGTAACAATAACATGTACAAAATAATTGGATTCCTTTACATTGTCAAAGATTCCTGTCATGGCATGCTGGAAGTCAGTCAAGCATAAAAATTGTGAACAAAATTCCTGAGCAGGAAAATTGCTCAAAAAAATAAATGAAAAACACACAAAATTGAAGTGAAAGAAAATTTTTCACATAAAACTAAAACTAAAGCATTAATTGAAATTGGAAATTCTTCTTCCTTCTTCTTCCTTCTTGTTTGGATCTCGACATTTTTTTGCTGCTGTGGATTAAAAAAGTTTTCTTTCATTCTTGACAAATCCAAATGATGCAATTTTATCTCTTTTATTATTGTTTGTTAAGCTCGCACAGTCAACTTTTAAGCTGCTTATTCATATAAATTCAGCAGTTGTGGCTGTATGGAAATAGTAGGAACGAATGTATGACACACAAAAAAAACTTTTTAAATCTCATGAATATGCAATGTTTACTATTTAAAGCATAAATTCCACAATTTTATATGTTAGTGGAAGGATGAAAAGGCAAAAGGTGGAAATAAAACATTCACAATAGTGACATCTACTAAGTGCCTTCACTTACATCCACTCTTATCTTCTCATTGCCACACTTTTGAGCTTTTTGAACACAAATTCCTCACATAATAGCATTTTGAAGGGTTTCTGTGCGATTATCGTAACAGTCAGAGCTTCCAATTCCATACACACAGACACATACTCAGTCATAGTTCTTGTGATGCATCTATTAAATTCTTTCAACAAGCACCGCAAACAATTTTCTTTTGCAAATTTTTCCATGCATGATGGAATTTTTCAGCTTTTGCCTCACTTCCTCATCTTCTCTTCTCTTCTTCATTTTCTTCCTTGTTATCTTTGTTCCAATTTGTGTAAATATTTGATTCTAGAGACTTTCATCATGCAACACTACACAGAATGTAAAGAGCTATGATGATGATGATGATTAAGAGGTGGGAGGAGGTGACATGATTCCTTTGATAAATGTCAGGCAGGCATTATGATTTACAAATAGATCTAGTTTCATTTTACATCACCTAGTTGTGGTCAGAGATGTGTGGCTTGATGTCTCTGATTTCTTTCATGAGTCTTGACTAAAGTATTTCTTGATGCTTAAATTTCTTTGGAGTCTCTTTTTATCTAGTCATAGGTTGGTGCTCCTAGTCAGCCAGCTCTGCTTCTGGTAACAGCACTAAAGCAGTTTGAATTATTAATCCTTGAACTTTTAAGTTAAACAAAATTTAAATATTCTGGATTTTCAGTTCTCAATGACTTTACATACTCATTCATGAATATAGTGAAAATATTTAATGAGGAACGATTGCTATTCATGAAACTAAATGCGAAAGTGCTCTATTCACAAAAAATACATAAAGAACTGAGCTCATGATAGAAATTTTCCATCATCATAATCATCATACACATCTAAGTGCATCACATTTGTCTGATAATTTCTTCATTGCATGATGGAATCATGCGGAAATCTGAAAAGCAGTGGAAATAGAAGAAAATTTAATTAATGTGTAAAATAAAATTAAACGCAAAGTCGTTTTTCACTCATGCACGTGTGCGGTGCTTCTGTGGCTTGATCGTGGTGAAAATGGAAATGAGAATGTAAAAAATTTGTGGAACCAAAAGTAAGCAAACGGAATGTAAAGAAAGGTTAAAAGCGAAAAGCATTTCTGTACCTTAAAAATCATCATTAGTCTCATCATTTGCTGCCTTTCATTTTTCACTTTTTTCCTTCCTTCTCTTTGTGGTCTCGTACCTTTCTCCACAACTTCTTCTTAATGCATGCTTAAATATTTTTTATGCTAAAGTAAAACACAACAGCAGCAGCAGCAACAAAAAAGAAAGGAGCAAGGATTAATGATGTGTTCTATCACTTACAATCATCTTAAGTCGTTAAAATGTTCATCCTTTCCCATCCCTTTCACTTCTTTTTCACTCATTCTTAAACAAAAGTCTTGGGAATTCTTGTTTAGACATTTCTACCTGTTTTTATCGTCATCTTCTGTGGTCTAAGGATGAGGAATGTGTTCATGAGTGTCTGTGTCTTATTATTATGGATCATTAGTTCTGATGTTTCAGTTTGGACTGTATTCTGACCGAGAAACTCATGTTTTGTAGAATTTAATAAGGTTTGGCACTAAGAGAGCTTTGTCAAAAACTATGGCTGCTCTTAGTCACATAATCATCCTTGGATATGCATCCTAAGCTGATAGTCTAAATTTTTTGAATATTTTTCAACTCCTCAGTTCACTAAAGTCAGCCTTGCCAAGTCATTCCCATTTTTATTTTTGATTAACGCGAGAAAAAAAGATTTTTTAATTAAAATTAAAAATTCAACAATTTTCATTCCTTTTAAGCTTTTTTGAAATGGAAAAGGAGCTTAAGTCCCTCATTAAAATCCCCCAAACACGTTTCTGAACTTTTCATTAATTTAAATGACATAAAAAATGTTGCACAGCATTAAATGTGAAAAATAAATTTTTATCAATCGGAGTCATGCATTGGGACATTATTTTTCGGTAATATAATTTAAGGACTTTTTAAGCATAAATCTCATTCGATGCTGTGACGACGAACAATAACTCAATTGTTGATATTCATGCTCTTGTTTTTATCGCTTTAATCGGATTTTCTGCTTTTATGTGCTGCATGAAATTCTCATTTTTACCTCTACAAATATATATTTTTAATGACATACATACAGCATACAGACATACATGCATGCACACATAAATTCATGATTAATTTATAAAATTATTAATTTATGACCGATAAAACAATATGAGCTGAAAATTTTCCTCATTTGCAGCATCAAAAAAGCTCATTTAAAGCTCAAACATTATTACGTACGAGAATTGGAACTGATTTAATATTCATAGAAGTTCATCAATGCCAACTATCAACGGAAAACTTCATTATGGTTGGGTTATGTATGCAAACATTTGGCACATAAAATTTTCAAGTGATGAGACTCATTGCATGTATGAAGGATGTGCCAATGGAGTTTCAACATCAATTTTGACAATGTATGTGGATATCGATGATAAATTCATGAGTCATCAAGCCGTAAAATGACAAACATTTTGAAATTTCCAATTAATTCGAGTATATAATTCATCCTATCTAACCCAACTGACCGACTATCCATTCATCCTCTTCTAAATGTGTTCATGAGCTTCATTCATTGGTTTTCATGTCTATGAGTTAGTTCCTAGAGATGGCAACTTATCTATTGGAACTGAAACTTGTTGTCAATTTAAAATAATTTTAAGACAAGAATTTCTTCAATTTTAAACATTCTAAAATACCATAAATTGATTTCACCAAAAAATATTGGATATAAAGTTCCATCTCTCGTCCAATTTTCAATGTTCAATGTCTGAGGATGAAAATGATTTGATGCAGAACTGAAAGAGATAAAATTGAAAAGTTTTTGCCTCGAAGAACAGAACGAACGTGATTTGTTTATGGACATTGACTAGGCTCATGTAATAAATTCTCTCTATGGACATTGAAAAACATGACAGACATGCTACAAATTGTATCCTTGTGGGAAAATTCAGCACCGACTAATTCAATTGCAAATTTTTTCAATTTTTCTGTATTTCTGTTGCTCGAAATTAATTTCACAGACCATCAATTTGATGCTGTCGGTTCATATTTTTGTTTTTGATTCCTCATAATTTTAAAATAACAGAACGAAATGTGAATTGTGGAGAGTAAGCAGCTTTGTGCGGATACGATGGAATTGAAAATGCCTGCATTTGACAGAAATTAAATTGCGATCAGGAAAATGTTGTTGAAATTAAAAAATATTCAGCAACAGAAGATGTGATGCAATGATATTAAATGCTGAGAGACAGAAATTTTCATGGGATGAGGTCAAGCACTTGCCATTATGGATACGAATCTGCTGAGTCAGTGATTTACTGGACATTTTTTGTAAAATATAACTTGTTGATTCCTTAAGATCCAGCTATAAATTCATTAGAATACAAATGAAAGCACTTGTAGATATAGTTTGAAGTCTCAGCATGTTCCTGTTAGTATAAACGATGTGATCAGATGAATGTGGATTTATATTCTTGATGAATTAAGTCTTGGCAAGTTCCTGGAAGCCAATTTGGCAAGGATTTTTAAAGTCATAAGATTGATTCCATAAAATCTGACTTGTTTTTCTAAAGTATGCATCCATATATATCAGCTATAAAAACATCCACACATAAACAACTATTGGATATTTTATTCTCAAAATTCCCAAAATATTCTCAAAATCAATGAAAATTTTCAGAAATATTTACTCAGCATATGAGGCATAAAGTCAATCAAAGTATGTGCAGCACTTAAAACTCTCAAATGTGTTTCAATTAAAATCTAAAGTTCTGTCAATATTTGTTAAATTGCCTGCCAGAGATGCTGCACTTGAACATTTTCAATAAATCCTCAGTTCTATTGTGAATCTGCAAAAAAGAAAAGCCATTCACAGAGCAACAAAAGAGTCAATCAATTCAGCTTTCCTTTTATATTTTATGCTGCATACAAACTGCTCAATGCATAAAAGCATGCTCAATTGAGAATGGAAGCTCAAATCATCTTCAAAATGGAAATTCAGGAACGGTAAATTCTCGAGAAATCCAATTTGCAATCGAGATTTTGTAAAGTTTTATTGTAATTTCAAGAGCCACTGGCCATGGCCATGAAGCATCTTTAAATCTATTCAAATTGAAATTTTTCTTTGCAGTATGAATAAAAAAATTTCAATTTGACTTTCTGAAATAAGGAAAAAGTTCTGTGTCTATAAAAAAGTTGATCTCAATTGACATAAAATTTATGAATATTGTAATTTGCATGCCAGATTAATTATTATGGAGAGATGATGAGTGTCCAATGGAGGATACTTCATTTAATATTCCATTAACACGTCCATTTATAATTTTTTTAATCTAAGCTTTAATCACATCATAAGAGTACGTGACATAAATTTCTGATTTTATTCTCTCTGCAACTTTTTTACTTATCAGAACAATGAAACACCACATCAGGAACGGCAAGCTTCAAGCACAGATAAATAAAAAGTGACACTCAAAAAACAGCGAACAATTTACGTAAAAAATGTCATTAAAATTTTACACAAAATAAAATAAAATAAAATGGAAAATGAATAGCTTCGTGTACAGGAGAGTCAGCTCAATTACGGCAATAAATGCTATCGTCCTCACGGGGACATTTTCAATATCGCGATTATAATGACACAACAAATATTCGCATGTTCATTCATTGATATTCGAATAAAGGCTTGCTTGGGGACATTTTTTATGCGTGGATTATTGCGAGCATTTTTGGGCATGAATAATGTCCTTTTTGTATTCAATTTGAATGATCTAGCGATTATTCAGCTTATGAGTTATGGATGAAGTGACTTCAGAATCTGGAAAATTTACAGAAATTTCAATTAAATGCCCATAAAAATGCTCACCATTCCAATCCACAACCAAATGCCTTACCAACGTTGCTTTTCATTCCAATTGAATTGAAAAATTTTAATTGCAAATTTTTTTACGATTTGCAAGAATTCCAAAATGAAAAATTTCCACACACAGAAAACTGAAACTACAGCAACAGAACTAGCAACAATAAAGAAGAGAAAGGAGATGAAAATTTGTTGAAAATAGAATCAAATCTGCTGCACAGATTGCATAAATTGCCTTAAAACTTTTAAATTTATGTATCACTTGCCAACAATCCTCTCATCTGCTTAAGTAGCTTTTCATTCTTCCCATTCACATTATTAATTAACAGCATCGATATTCCACTTAGAAACAGAATGCTACCTCATTACTAATATTCATATTAAATGCTTACAAAATAAAAGCAATTTTGCCAACACATGCCGATAGTGTTGTGGTTGTAAATATTTTATTAACTAACACCGACAGTGGAACTGCATCGATGATATGTGTGAATGAGAAAGGATGGAAATTGCTTCATTAAAATATTCTCTAAATGGAATTTTTTCTTCAATATTTGCATGCGGTTTGTGAGGATGAAGGAGGAATAGGAAGAAGAAGAATGGGAATGTGCAGGATGAACTGCTTCGTAGAACATGCATAAAATTAATCTTTACAAAATATTCGCGTGTATATTTCTCATTTTCACATTTATAGC
The DNA here is from genome assembly GCA_963573255.1 of Chironomus tentans. Taxonomy (NCBI): domain Eukaryota; kingdom Metazoa; phylum Arthropoda; class Insecta; order Diptera; family Chironomidae; genus Chironomus; species Chironomus tentans. The sequence goes on from OY754303.1 coordinate 15,417,774, forward strand.
ACAAATATTGTTTAAGGAAGGAGAACCGAGAAAGTTTAAGGGATTGGAATGAGAAGGAACAAAAATGGGAAAAAGTTGGAGCTGGAATCAAAAAATAATTTAAATTTATTATAAAAGTAAATCGCATACGAGAAAATATTTTTCACATAATTTTCAATTCTGCTGCTTTTTCCACTCTTTTGCCTTTTTTCACTCTTTGCCTTTATGTATCCTGTGTGCTGTGTTCATTCGTGATAGCAGTAGAAGTCAGCAGAATAATGGCTGACCACTCTCAACTCGGTTCTGCTTCATACTATGTTAGTGAAAATTTATTAAATTAAGAAATACTTTTTAGCTACTTGTGCTTGCTGTATAGCTGTTACTATGTTTGTGCTTGGATATCCACCAACAATTGCATTTATCTATGTATGAAAAATGTTGGAGAAAATGGGAGCAAAAGTTGTTAATGCAACTTTATTTATGAATGGATTTGGTGGGAAATAAGACTGACTTTGTGTTGGTTGTGCATTGCATTCAGTTCCTTTTTGTTTGTTCTTTTTTTAACTCTGCTTCTTTTTGTACATTTATTATGAAATATTTCTCTGAACAAAAGTTGTTATTTTAAGCTTGTAGATGAGAATTGAGGACGCATTTGTGGCTAGTCTACCTTTATATCCTTCATAATCCGTGGATGTTCCATCATAGATTTAATTCTGATTTACTTTTAAAGATAACCTTCATGACATCCCATCTCATACCATAGTCAGATGATAATTTAAAAAGCAGCATAAAAGTCAGTCAAGTCATCAGTTCCAAATCTTCCATTTCACCCATAAATGTATGCTAAAAAATAAATCAAAATGAAAAAGAACTGTGAAAAGAAATGCACTGTGAAAGAGGATGAAAGGAGCTTCTCTTTTTTTCTATATTGACAAGAAGATCTTAGCACACAGAGTACACAGTGCTGAGGAAAAATCTTCAAATAAATCTTAAAGATGTCTGAGGAAAAGAATCTCTTTTTGACATCGCTTTGCTCCCTTTTCACTCATTGCTGAATGGAATCAGATAAAAAATTTAGAAAAAACGGAGCTCCGACGAGAATCTTTTGAACCTTTTTTTCATTTAATTTTCATTTCGTTTTTTTTTCAAGACTCAAATGACGAATAAGAATCTCGAGATTAAGGCTGGGATGAGTTGAGGGGGGAGCAGAACAATTTCACGTGCCATTTACCTTCCTCGAATGCTCTCAACGTAATGAAGTTTTCAAATCTCAAAGAGATGTCATAATTTTTCAGCATAAGGATCAGCATGTTCAGCATAAATCTGATGAAGAAGTGCATTGCGACAATAAAAACGAATGTAAATCATATCCATGTGTTTATAATCCTGATGAAGAAGAAGCTTCATTTCTAACTTCTAAGGAGCTTTATAAAGCCAAAAAGGGAACAGAAGAAGAAAGTATGCAGCATGGAACATTTGGGACGAACGTGATTTGGATATGAATTTCTTCACATTTTCAATTTTCATGCTTTATTTCTCCCGATGTTGTTGTTGCCGTTGAATGAATGAATGAAAGAAAAATTTCCCGTCTGTTCCTTCTTGTTTATTATTTTCGAGGATGAAAATCGACAAACGATAAAGTTTGGTCTTCAAAACTTGCCAGAAAAACTTCTAATGATTCGAACTAAATTTTTCATCTCAATTTTCCAGCAATTACTTCAATCATGCCTTAATCCTCATTCTGTCTACGTTCTTAGTCAAGTTATGAGTCGGAAATGCTTCATCCACAGTCACTTAGTCTACCATAAATTCTCCAACTTGACAGGTTGATTTGCCTTTCATGAAAATTTGATATGATTAAGGTTGCAAATCTGGCACCTGTACTGGAGATAAATTTTTGATTCATCACTTGATTCACAAGATGTGGGATGTGGCACTTGGAAGTGCCAAGAATGGCATCATTTTCATGCATAATACATTATCTCCGGTATTAAGTTCCTCAATTGGAATCAGAATTGTAGACAGAATTCAATGATTATGACTTTGTTTGATTGAAGGGTTCTGTAATGTGATATGTGGATGAGTTGCTTGATGTTTGGAAGCAGATTAGTCACATTGGAATGACAATAAGCTATGAAATCACTACAATTTGTAATTTAAAGCTTAATTTTTGAAATAAATTGTTTATGGACTTTTACTTTGTCTAAGAACTGTCTGAAACTTATAAATCAGTGCTGAGTGTCTTCAAATTCTGAAGGAATAGATTTAAAATGAAAAAACACAGCGCTGATGTCACTCTCACTCTGCAGACCATCCAACGACTTTTTCAATAATTTTTCTGCAAGCTCAGCTCAAGAATTGAAGTTTATTTATGGCTCAAGTCTCAAAAACTGAAGAAGCAGAAACAAAAAGTAAAAAAAAGCAATTTTGAAAGAATTTTTGTGGGAACTTTTGACATTTCAACAAAATTTCACAGAACTTTTCTTCTGCTTCATGCCACATCACTTTGTTTTTGAGTCTGCAGAGGAGGTCAAGATTATTTCTCAAGAAATGAAAAAGTTTAAATTTTAATGATGATGATGATGAGAATAGGAACAATAGAAGTGATAAGGATGAATATGTTTTGAGAGCAGTAACAACAGCAACAACAAGAATAATAAGATATTTATGAATCATTGTGCTAAATAATTAATCTGTGAAGCTTGATAAGATTAACTTTCATGTTAAAATATAATTTGAGCAAATTGCCGACATAAATAATTGGGTATGTACCTTACAACAATGTTCATGTGAGAGGTTAATCAGTTTAAGGCAAAATCTCATTATGAGATTAAATCGTTTGGCAAAAATGGCAGTTCCTTTTTCTCTCATACACGATTAAGTCTCGTGTATTATAGTCTTGACTATAAATAAATAATTTCCTCGGTAAGAAGAAGCAGCAAAGAAAAAGAAAAGAAAATTTATTGACGTATTTGAAGTGGAATTCGAGGAGTTTTTAAGGAACAAGATATCATTTTGCAGGATATAAGATGAAACTTTTTTGATCCGTCTTTTCCTTTTATGCTCCATTCTCTTGTGCTGTATTGCATCATATCATATGATATTATTACAAAGAAATATTGAGTTGGAAGTTGAAGAAGCACACGACGGAGGAGGTGAAGGAAGAAGCTATAACTAAACTAATAAAAAATTGAGCAATAAATCACAAAAAGCTTGACACGAGCTTATTATGGGTGGATAAAAAGGAGGGAAGGGGAGAAATATGAAGCATTGGATATCCTCGGATGAATGAATGGATGTAAGAAGAAGAGTATCGCAATAAATTGGTAATTTTTCATAAATCCGAGATACTTTGGTCATAAATACGTCAATTTCTCTGGTAACAAAAAAAAGCACAATGATGTCGGTTCCAAAACACAGAAGCCGAGTCACAAAAGATTGAAAATAAATTGCTTGTTCCTATAAAACTCAATCAAAATTTCCTCTTCCAATATTAAATGCTTTTTCATTCACAATTCTGTCATTGTTATTCCAAATTCCGTGTTTTCGTCATGTCGAATTGCTTTTTTTTTTGTTTTTTGTATTTTATTTTTGGAAGGAAATGGAAAAGGCTTAAAAGGGTAGACAGTAGTTCATGAACTTCCGTGCGGGTATTCAAATTTCAATTTTATTTTGAACTAGCAAGAAGGTACTCTAGTGCTGGGTGATATTTTATACAGAAACATCCCTTTTGCTCAATACAGTCTAGTCCTTAAAAATTCATGTAAATTTCCACAAAATGCTGCACCTGACCTCATCCATATGGAAGTCAGAACATAAACATTTCCATATTTAAATAAAAAATTCAATTCTTTTCTCATTCCACCACAAAATATCCGTATATCCAAGCCTACATGAGCTGTGTGCCTGTTTGCATTTGAAATCGCGATAAAATATGAAAAAGGAATAAAATTTTGTTTATGTTCAGTTTTTTTGGCTTTAACACTTTTTGTTGGCAATGCTTTTGTTGCCATTTTTATTTTCCTGTGCTGGATTTATCGCTTCACCTTTTCACATCTCTCTCACATTTTCATCCAATTCTCATTCATGTGTTCAGTTTATTTTCAGTATGACTTGATTGCTTCATAACAAATATCCAGAAAATAAATTTTATTTGATGAAAAATGCAATCGCAAACAAATGGAAATGACAAGCAGGCAGGCAGACAGACAAAATCGGATTATTGCTATTTTTATTACTCGATAATCGAAAAGTGTTCAAAAAATGAATAAAAAAGTTTAAGGATGGCTTTTATGATGGCAGTTTGCTGTTATTTTTATATGGATTGTTGTCATCATATTATTTATACAGCTCAGACATGAATAAATCGAGTGAGTGACAAAATCTTCCAATTTATTTGCCAGCAAAATGTGATTGAGTTAAAAATGATGAGCCACATCAGATCTGAGCATAACTGAAACTGCCAAATGGCTGTCATTCTAAAGATAAATCGAGAAAAGGAAAAAGCTATTTTTTACATTTTGGGGATGTGCTTTTTCAAGGTAGAAATTGTTTTTATGTGCGATATGCTTTATGCTGTATGTGCTTCATGATGCATGACTCTGATATTTCCATTATTCAATTCACTGATGGGAAATTTACTCTCGTTCAACTTTTCCTTCATTCCTGCCATAATTTTCAGACGAGAATTTTCATAGTGAATGTCAATGTTGAATTTTCTTTGATTTTCCGCAGCTTTATGCTTGCAAACTTAAACTAGACTATCTGAGACTTTACAGTTTTACATTTAATTGCATGGGAAGCTCCGTCAATTATTTGAAAGGGTCGATTTAAACTGTTTTGTATTATTTGTGGAACTTAAAGCTGCGATGTAGTCAGAAAGAAAGTTTAGCGTGTACCTGTCACTCTTTGTTGTGGATACGGACCTCCTTAGATACCTTTACCCTACGTTTCTGTCTTAAAGATTCTTTATCCAGCAACAAAGAGCTTTAAACCTCAGAAATTGTACATCTTTAAATGGAAGACATTACAGATAAGCTTCGAGGGATTGTTTACCAATTTCTTTATCATGGATCTTTTTACTTAAATTGCAAATATTATCCTTTCACAAGAATCAACTCAATAATCGACAATTCTGATACAAAAGTGTCAAAGAAAAAGCTGCAATAAAAAGTTTAAAAGAGGATTGAAAATCCATTTGGAACCACGGTTTTGGTATTGTCGAGTGGAAAAGTATCCATTTCGGTTAAAGTTTGATGTTTTATTTCCTCCTTCACAACAGCAACAAAAGAAAAAGAAAAAAACCTCAGCTGTTGGCGGTGATAAATCTTGGAAATGAATTGTTGTTGCTGTTGTCACACAAAAAAGGAACTTTTCGCTTTCGTATCACGATTGTCATGTGCGTAAACTTTTTTCTTTTATCCATTCCGACTTTTTACAGTTTTTTGTGTGTTTGTGGCTGTAGAATGAGGCACAGCATAGAAAATGGTATCGAAGAACCCTCAGAAGTATTTCACACATCCTTGACTTGATAAAATGCACATGTATATCAGTACTCCTTCCATTCTTCAATCCCTACAACCATTCACGCGACATTCGAATGATATAAAGGAACGAGACGTGTACAGTTAGTCTAAAGAGTTGATTTAATGCTTCAAATGTGTTATCGAAACTCTTCTCGCAATAAATTTACTCTTGTACATGCATATACCTATCCATTTCCTTATTTGTTAGTCTTTACTCACATATGTGCGTGCACGAGGATGAAATGAAGCAATAACAATAAGAGCAATGGATGTAAAGAAGAAAGCAAATGTGCTCGTATTCATTTTGTCATTTATCAACATTAATTTTTTATTTCCTGTTCTTGATTTTGTTTTTTGTTCTATTTTATTTGTTTCGACACAACGTCACGCATGTTTTATTCAAGGTATATTTGAGTCTGCATAGACACACAGCATCAGTATATACACATATCAGCCACAACAGAACAGCCATAAAAGATCTTTCACATGAAATGTATTAATTTCTTTTTATTAATCACAACACATTCCATTCTATTCCTGATGCTGTACTGCATACTCATTCCATTCATGAACATCTATTGTGCTAGATGGGATAGAATTGTGGGCGGATAAAGGTGCTCATGTGTTGCTATAACAAATAAGAATGATGTCAAATATTAATCACTAAAATGTTTCCAGGGAAACTCCTCACGGATTCCTACTTAGCATGTTTATTCATGAATGTTAGCTCTTAAATGGCTTCATTTTATTGTAAGGATTATTTTATGAGAAAATTTTGGGATACGATATAAGATTGGAATTTAACGGATGAGATTCAGGTTGAAATTAATCGAATCTGTAATTTTAATCTGGTTTCAATAGTGACAAATTATTATTCAGAGCTACTTTGTGCCCTTGTCTTGTACAAAGTGACTAAAATGACTGAAACTGAATGACTTTAGTTATACATTCTAGATTTTTATTCAATTATTATGACTTTATTTATTATTGACATGACTTTTGTGTACTTTTTCTTATTATGCTTACGATTATGGGGCATCACACCCCCTTGGAGCTGTTTAACACTCTTATTAGATACTTTTTTGACAGAAGAAATTGAATAATTTATTTTTAGTGTTCCTTAATAAGTGAATGGTCCATCTATGAGTCTACAGACATCAAAGAACGAAAAAATCTATTCAAAATATCAACAAAAAAGACTCTGACAAACTGTCACCAAGGAATCAACACACAAAAAAGCTCTTCAAATGACAACAATTCAGCATCGATAAGTGGTTGCTAGGAAAAATATTCAAAATATAAATTTGGATGTTCCAAGAAAAGCTTGAGCAAATATTTTCCTTTCTACTTTTCTTTTTCTTTCCATTTTCTTCTTTATTATTTTTATTTTCTTATATTTATATCCAATATTGCGAATATTTCATAACCCTACACAGATATAAATACATACGCAGATGGAAAGGAAATGAGACATGATTGATGGCTCACATGCTTATGTTCAATACACATTTTGATTGCGAAATATTTCTCCTTCAACTTTTTGATTATCTTCCTTCATGTAAAAGCACAAAAAGGGAGGCAATCAAATGAAAGGCAAAAGGGTGAATGTGAAAACGGAAGCGTAGATTAAATGTTGTGGATTTTCTCATTCCATTTCTGATTCCTTCCTTTTTTGATAACTCATCGAATAATATAATTCCATAATCAAATTCAATTCGAATACTTGAAGAAATTTATGTTTCAAGGCACGACAGAAGCTGCAGTAATGAGATTGAGGATGATGAAGAATTGAAATCATAAAAGTCAAAGATTTATTTCTCATAGAAATCACACAAATGCGCAAATTTCATATCCCAAAAGACACAAACACACACTCATAGCATAACAAAAATTTATTCTTAGTGTCGAAAATTTTTTCCATCCACATCAATAAGATTAAATGAGCAGAAAAGGAAGGCAAAGAAGTTTCTTGTGCTCATAATTTCTGAAATTTATGAAGCAAAAAAGAAGCTTTCTCAAAAATTAAAAGTCCCAACAGACTTTAGATGTGGAAAGAGATTGCGGTGCTTAATGTGAGGTTTTTTTTCTTGCGGATTGTATCTTAAAAGAAGGATGTGGGTGTCCAAGTTTTGTCAGAAAAGTTACTTTTAGAATGAGTGAATAAGGGTGCTGATTGTTTAGCCATTTTTCATTGGATAATCTTAGAAAATGGTCAAGTTAGAAATATTGTCACTGGAATGGCTTTAGTCTTAATATTCATGAACTGCAGGTCGAACGCTAATTTCTTCAAAGCCTGAGGATACTCTTAAATTATGTCCCTGAAAAGTAAGTATGCCTTAGGCCATATCCTTAGTTAGTGATGATCAATTTTTGGGTCCTGAGTAGCTCTCTAAAACAGTTTTCATAATTTTGTCTTAATCAGGGATCTAGTAACAGTTTACAGCACAAGAGACAAGAACCCACCATCCAGGCAATTTTGATGTATATTATTGAAATTCACAGCTCTTTCCCTACTCATCAAAATAATTGATATTGATGCACAATATTTTTCTCCTGAAAAAAGTCATTAAAAAATACAGAAAATTTCAATTATCATACCATTAACTCTCTGAGGAACTGCATATGTACATAAAGCTGAAAATTTTTACAAAAAAATATATAAATCATCATTAACTTAAAATATGCGCTATAATTATCTCCAACATTAACGAATCCTCGTAATATTCAAGTAAACATGTCACTCCTCATCATCATTATCATTTCCATTACACTTAATGGTGGTTAAAACATATTCGTTCACTTACTTAAGGGAGGGTCATTTAAGCATGACGTATATTATTTGAAGAGAGAAAGGTGGTTGTGTCTCAAGGCAAGGTGAGTGTAACCAAGGATGCTATTTCAGGTGTTTTGTGTAAAGAAGTTTAAATACCATTAAAAGTGCGTCAATTATGCGATGGGTGCCAAAATAATTGATAAATTTCTTTGGGGAAGTCTGAAACTGAAACTTGTTATTTTAAATCAAATTTTTTCCTCATTTAATTTTAAATTTTTAATAAAAACAATAATTTTTATTCGTATGAATATTTTGTGACAATAGGAAGACGCAGTGACGTAGAAAAGACTGGGTGACTAGGTCTATGATGACAAATGATGACAAATGAGGTAACCCTAGTGTATACCCTAGTATGTACCCCTAGGATAACCCCTGGGGTAGTGTATACCATAGGATATACCAAGCAACCGGCCCCAGAACTGTATTTAGAGGAAGCAGTCATATTGAAAGAATGAGCAGGAACTATATTTGTCAAAATATTCGTCTGGATGCTAAAAATCTTGCAAATCTTGCATCATCCTTCCCAATGGTAGACAATGGTTGAATTTTGGTTTAAATTCAAGTTTATCAACAATACAAATGATTAAAAAGTATTAATCAAGCTCAATTCATATTAAACAGCTTAAAAATTGAAAAAAACAAAATTCAACTTTTTTGTTTGTTTAAAAAAAATTTAAAAATTGTTTATTTAAATTTTTGAAAAAATAACGTATTTTTTCTCATTGTCATGCATTGAGATTCTTCAAGAAGGGTCCAAAAGTTCAATTTTGATCTAGATGTCACTTATGTACACTCCCTAAAAGCTGCAATAGAAACAGAAAAAAATTGCGACGTGCTTATGATAAATATTTAACAACCTGAAATAAAGGAATGAGGGCATCAAAAGGCAAATATTTGATTCAACAATAAAAAATATTCAAGTGAAATTTTATTAAGATAAGAAATAAGAACAAAGATAATCAAAAACAATTTTCTGTTCTGTATAATTTTCATTATCATAAAAATAAAATAACGAATAAGAAACTTCATCGCTTTTTTTGTGTTTTTTTCATCGCCTTTTATTGTTTTTAAAAATATAAAACTTTTTTTTTTCATTCTTCTTTCGTCTCTTTTTCTAAATGAACGGAAGAAATTTTCATCATTTTTATTTATTTCTATACAATTGAATGCATCACAGCTTAATATAATTTTCATTATACGTAATTGAATTTTCCATTTTGTTTCTGCCTTTGTTCTTTCTGTCGTCAATTTAGATTAACAAAGTGCTTTTCTCGTAATTCGTTCTTGGAAAATTGTGGACCGTCAATGCAGAACATTTTCTTGTGAAGGATGCTTGATGATGAATTTTGCTGCCGAGGCAACTGTGAGTGGAATTTAATGAAAATGTGCAAATTCTTTGGAAAAAGCTTAATTTTTCAGGTCAGATTTTTTTGCTGATTTATTTTTTCTTTGTTAGAATGCTTTTAAGGGAGATGAAATTCCTTTTTGATAAAACTGGGTGGTTCATTTGATGTGGAATGTTCATTTAAGATCTAACCACCTGCTTTTTGGACTAAAGTAGTAGATGGTCATCAAAATATTATGAAAATTTGATATGGTTCCTTAAATGTTGTAAAATTTCAGGTTAGGGAACAGGTTTCCATGAAATTTTTCGAAAGGGGGGTGGGGGGAGTTTTGAAATATTTTTGAATGAATTGCAAAATTTAGCAGGGAGTGTTGGTTTGAGAATTGTTTCTTAAAAACCCTAGAAAATTGAAAAAAATTCCCCAAAAGGAGGGTTTTGACCTCCAAACCTCCCCTCCTGAATTTTGGTTGGAATTTTTTCTCAAAAAACTAATTAAATCAATTCATTAAATAAAACTTTTCATAGAGAAGGAGGGTAATTGACTGTCAGTGACATAGCCAGAATTTTAAAAGGGTTAGTGCCATTTTTTATTTTTTGAAGAAAAAATCATTTAAATACAACCTTTGTATAAATTTTTTATACTTCTTTAGACATTAAGATTGACCCTACGAATAGAATTGACCCCTTTTTGGTTTAGCAATAAAAAATCAAAAAATTTGTGTTGTGTCCGGGTATGTATGATTTACCCACTGGCTACACCCCTGGTTTGACCTCCTGGATACGTTCCTATGTTGAATCTAATTTGCATCCCCATCACACAATAAAAACTCAATCTTTCTTCTCATCCTTAAGCAAAAAAATGCAAATTTCTCTATTAAAAATCCACAATTACCTTTTTTTAACCATTCCTTGATATGCAAAAAATTTGAATATAATTCTGGTATTAATGTAGATGAAATGATGCATAATTAAATTTAATTTTTTTCAGTTTCTGCAAAAAAAAAAGTCATATGGAGATTGTGTCTGCATTTTTCTGTGTGAATGAATCCTTAAATAGCATTATCTTAATTACAAAAAACTTTATACAATTTTGGCACATGTTAAACTAGCATTGTACATTACTTATCTGTAATGCAACTATAAAAGTTATTTTCAGTGAAATTCGAGTGAAAAAAATTTATTTTATTGCAGTTTATGTTCTGAATGCGAGTGAACCGTAAAAAGCCTTTTGTAGAAATTATAAAATGTGCATGAACAATTTTTTTAGTCCATAAAAGTTTTAGTTTTTTTTGATTCAGCTTATAAATTTTATTGAGTTAGAAAAATTAAACAAAAAAAACTTTTCTGTTTTTATTTTAATATAATAATCTAGATAAATGAAAAACTTTTTCTTCATATTAGACTAAATTGTTAAGAATTTTATTCTTGTTAGTTTTTTAAAACATATAAAAAATATAATAATGAAAATTCTCTCTTGACTATGTGCAGAATTTTTTGAAATTTAAATTCAGATTCTCGTGCTGAAATAGAATGAAGCTGTTAGTTGGGAAATTGATGGTTGTTATCTGATAGTTTCATGGATAAACTTTGGATGGAAAAAAATACCATGAAGTTATGAAATGCAATCTGGATCGTTATTTCTATCGTCGTTGTTAAACAGATTAAATGGGAAATTGGATATCTGAATTGGATTTAATTTTAGACTAACAACATTGTTGCTACTGCGATTTTGCAATTTTGAGGATTTAAATATTAAAGGTACTTTTTTTGGAATTTTTTACTGAAAGCTAGAAATAAAATGAATGCTTAATAGTAGCTTGAACCCCTGGAAAAGGTTCACTAGGCCTAAGCACTTAAACTTTGTCCTCTAGTGTACAGTTAAGAGTTACCCACTAGGGTATACCCTAGGATGGTCCAGGGTAACCCTAGTATACTCTAGGACATATGTTTAGGTGTACCCTAGGCCCCCAGATGTATTGATCCCAGCCTTTGCAGCTCTGGTTCAGTTTGACCCTAACCACTTTCTAAAATATCAAATTTCAATAAACATCATAAGTTGACGTTCTATGAATTTTATCGAACTGCTCATTCCATTATCTCAAAGCTTAAATTCAAATCAAAACAGCTCAAAATCAATCCACGAGAATCTGTTTTTCCTCTCAAAACTCTTTAATTGACTAAAAATAATAATAATTTCATTATACTCTAGCTACTATCATAATATTTCTTCAAATTATTTAAAATCAACCATTGAAATTATTTTCCTTTTTATTAACAGAACCTTTAAGTGGAGGCTTCTTTTGAAAGCGACAACAAGATTCATAAAAGGAAAATTTAAAAGACATAAAGAACCCCAAAAAAAATTTTTTTTTGAAAAAAAAAATTCCATTGAGAAAAAAATGTTTGTGGCATTAAGTCTAAGCATCAGTGGTGTAAGAAGTGATTTTGTCGAACATGGTTAAATTGGAAATTTACTTCTTCATCGAATTTTTTGTGTGACTGGTTGCATAGTTTTGTGCTCCTTAAGTTGTGACCGGCAGTAGCACATCAAGGGAGGACGGTGGCTTATGGCATCTTATAGAAATGTGTGCAACAATTTTAAATTAGGCTCCACGCTCCAAAAACCTTTGTTATAAGGGTCGTTCATAAAGGACGTCAAATTTTATTGCGTAGGGAGACTGGAGTGTATATGACCTGTTTTTTAAAAATAGGGGTCAATCCTAACAACCCCCCCCCCCATATCGAATATGCATTTAGAGGAAAGTCTCGGTTTTAGCGTGACATCATTTATGAACAGTCTCCTATTGGTTACCAGTCTCCAACTCCTTTATACTCCTCTGTTAAGCATGCTCTTCAACAGAATCCCATCATCGTTTCAAAAAAAAGCCTTCCACGTTTTCAATATTAATTAATTCTTCATTTAAATGGAATTAAAAATCCTTTTTTCAATATTTTCCCAGAAAAAAATAATTTAATTAAAATTCAATTTTCTCTCAACAATATTTTTTTTTGCCGTCGTCATTGACTTACTGGTATCACAATTATTTTATATATATATATTTCATTTTTTTAAAAAAAAATTATTTTCATTTTATTGGTACGATTGGGAAAAAAGGGGAGAAAAATTGAAGAAAACAGAACAACAAACTCAAACGTACTGCTCCGGCGCATCATCGTCCTTTATTGTTGTGTAGTGGACCTTCCTCGAGACATTTGTCATCACGGGATTCACAATCTTCTTAATACGGTTACGATTAATGTAGATGGCCGTAATAACTAACGTTAGCAAAATTGTTAAAATAACTACAGATAGAAAGACGAGGGCTATTGTGTGACCTTTAGCTATATTCGTATCTCGACTTTGTACATGACATTTATTATACTTGACTGATAGTAATGGTTGATATTTGTGACCCTGCTTATAGCAAAATAAATTATCAAGATTACGTATCTTAACTTTTGTCTTTTTCAGCCAATCCTGTATGTTGTTTACTGTACAATCGCATGCGAGTTGATTATATGTTAGATCGACAATTAAGTCCGTATCACGCTTTGGAACATTTCCCAACATGTCGAGCATGTACAAATCAGCCTTTCGCATCTGTGTAAATTTATTACGTTCGAGATCGAGGAATCTCAAGTGACTGAGACAAAGGATGTCAAAATTTATCTCCTCGAGTAGATTATCGCCTAAATGTAGATCCCTTAGACTCGGCAGGTCACAAAACACACGCTTGTCCTTAAACTTTTTTATCTCGTTCTGCTCCAGATGAAGTTTTGTTAATTTTGTTAAATTACTATTTACGAATATGTCATGTAAGTCCTCGGACAGTTCCTCGGTTGAGTTGTCAGCAAATGCATTCGTTAGATGCAGTTCCATGAGATTTATAAAATTCGAAAACACTCTCGGATGATGATGATTAAACTCGTCGTCGTCTCTCGAGATACTCAAATTATTGTGATTGAGTATGAGACGCTTCACGTTCGAGACGTGATGATAACTCTTTCCACGAATCTCACGTATGTGATTATTGCTCATGTCTATAATTGTCAAATTATCTAAATTATTTATTGCACCAAAAACATTCCATGGCAATTCGGGAACATAATTTCCTGTCCATATTAGCACCTCTGTCTGTTTTGGTAATGCTTGAAGCATTGCTGTATCCCGAAAGCCCATATTTGTGCAATTTACAATGTATTGCATGCGATCAATATATTCGCCTAGGCCACATGAACATTTATTTTGGAATTTGGCTCCACAATCACCGCCATTAACAATTGGAAATGGTGTGAGGATGAGAATGACCGCAGATAAATATCTCAATGCCCACATTTTTGTGTTTTTCTCTCTCATTCTGTATTTTGCAGCTGATTCCATAACACAATTTCAATATATTATGTGTGCTTGTTTGCTGTGTTTGTGTATGGGTTGGTGGCTTTCTTTTTTGAGGGGGCAGACCCGGACGCCTCAAACAAGAGATGAAAATTATTCCTGAATTGTTTTCCTATTGAGATTTTTATGTTATTTTCCTTTTCTGTTGTTGTCTTTATATCTCTCAACTTGAACTCGATTCAATATGCACATTTGCCACCGATGTGATTGTTCAGACTCTCTACGAAAATGGAAGAAACAAGAAAATAATAAATTCAGTTTTATGGTTGAAAATAATGGCTTGGAATTTTAAAATAAATCGAGTAAAATATTTCTTGCTTGGGATTTTGTGTTGCTGTATCTTTACTCTATGCCAGAACACAACAATATTTTTTTTATTTCTCCTTTTTCTGTGCCTTATAAAACTCTATTATTATTGCGTTCTGCTTACTGATGTAATGCAATCATTTCAATGATTTTTTTATGGAAGAAAATGAAAATAAAGCAAGAAAGCTGAATGTGGATGAATTTGTTAGCTGGAATTTTGTGGGATTTTGAGCAGTTTGTCTGTTTTTTAGGTGGATTCGATGGAAGATTGCAGGAAAAATTGATAATTTAGAAGAATAATAAAGCTAATCACTTCATAATAAATTGTATCACTAGATTAGTTAGGAGGCCTTAACGAAACTTAATTGAGGGTCAAAGCACCCCTTTGGTATACCCTACCCTTAATATAAGATATACACCTACCCTTCCCTAGCTTATACCCCTAGGTGTAGTATACCGAGAAACTGACCCCTAACCCTCAAAAAATTAACAAAAATGATCAAACAATTGATCACTTCCGCCGTCTTTATAATAGTGTGGCAGCTTTAGAATACAACCTGGTAATGTCTTAGCCAGTCATTTCATAATTTTATTTTAGGACTATGCTTGCAGCTTACATCAAACCAAATGTTCAATTTTACGAATAAATCTGTTAAACTTTTTTTATCCTTACAAAATGCAGCATCGCATTTATTTTTTCATCCTTCCTCTTTAACTTTTCAACAATGTTCATAAAACCTTAAAGTGCTACAATTTTAGCTTAACAATAAATTTGCGTTCTTTCTTCTCATCGACATCTCATGAATAGAGCAATTAACACCCAAACCACTTGATTGTTTAGTCGATTTTAAACAATTGATATTCATTATCATAACGTAGAATTCCCACTTGTATTTAGTGCACTTTAAATCTAGCGTAGATGAAGAAAAATCAGAATTTTTATTTTTCACACTTATGTTAAGTTTTATGCATTTATGATATTGCTATTAAGTGCATGTGAAGAGCTATTCATGCAGTTTTACTTAATACTTTAATATTTCCAAATGCTTTTAACTAAATGGAAAATTATTTAATTCATAGTAAACTATAAGCCTTTTTTGTTGATTTCTGTAAAAAATTGAATTTTAAATTGCTTGATTTTTTGAATGGAAAGGATGGGCGTACTCATGGGGAGAGGGGTCAAACCCTCGCCAATATTTGGGAAATTTTTTTTCAAATTGCTAGAGTTTTTTAAGTAAAAAAATCCCCAAACACCCCTAAATTTTCTGGTCCATACAAAAAAAATTCACAACTCCTCAAAAAATTTCTGGAAATGCCCCTAGCAGGTGTCGAATTTTTCTCACGGTTCAAGAAGACGCATTTTTGAATTTTGGTTAGAAACCCCAAGTCTCATTCCTACTAGCAACCCTGTTTAGGTATAAACCTTGTTATCATCACTAAAATCAATCAAACTTCCAATATAACTTGAATTACATGCTGTGAGAATTTTTCCTATCGATTTTTCTACTAAATTTCCCATCAACCTCAAGAAACTTATTCCCTAACCAGAAAAGTAATAGTAAATTGCAACGTAAGGATGATTGACGGTGCTTGATTACCGTCAATATCCATCAATCTTTCATTTCGAAGAGTGATTGACAGATTGATAGTGTATTCATCTAGATACATTTAGTCCTTAATTGTACATCAATAATCATCAGAAAGTAACATTGATGTGAGTCAAGAAAGATGTCTATCCATGTGGTTTTTCCAACTTGAATACTCAAAGAATAATTTTATGGCTATGGTGATTTGGGAATAAAAGCAGAAGCAATTTCGATCCTTTTTTTCTTTTCACAGAAATAACATATACACATTTGGAATACAAACAAATGGCTTGGAAACCTTAAACCAAAAACCATATGCATTATAATACTCAATAACATTGACTAATTCATGTCTATCGTATAATAAAGCAAAGAAAAAGGAGATGTTTAAGGCAAATATACCCACAGTACTATTATACATGCATACATTTATTTATTTATTTTTTGAATGAACAAGCCCAATATTCATACTGCATATACATGGATGTTTATTTTGCTGTGGTGCTTTTTATGTTAAAGCTTTTAAATGCATTTTTTGAAATGAAAAGTTGCAAATATCCGAGGGTTATCAGTTTGTCCATCAATTTTCCTCATATAAATTATCTAGAGGATTATTCAAGAAAATACAACGATGGATTTCTGGAATGTACACTTGAGGTTATTGGCATATAACATTGGACTTGCACCCCCCCCCCCCCCAATTGGTATAAGATGGCAAGGATCATGGCCTAGGTTACCCTACCATTGCTACGCTACTGACTGGAATCCACATAAAGCACATTTGATAGAGGGTATCGTGGAAGGATAAATAGAGACCAAAACTTGGAACTAAGGGTTCGTTCAGATATTACGTAATGCTTAGAGAGACAAAAGAGGTGATTAAAGGAAATTTCAAACTAAGTATCAAAAAGTGTCAATTTAGATGTCATAGTAGGTAGGAAAGTGGTCAAAAAATGTCAAGAAAAAAATGAGGAGATCGAATAAAAATCTATAGGAAGTCCCAAAATTATAAATATTTTAAAGATTAAACACCACAAAAATGCGCTCTGAACCCACAACCCCCGGATTTTTGTTACTCATTTTTCCTCTGTTTGTGAATAATGCTGCAATGCAAACAATTGAGAGAAGTCTGCATTGCAACAGAAATATATTTATTTCTGGCTGGCTATACATCTATAGCTGAGAGTGTAAATGGACACTGAGTAAACAAAGAAAATGCAATGATATTGTCGAAAAATTTATTATTTAAATTTCCCTTGTTTTTTGGATGAAAAAAATCGACTGAAAAAAAATTGTTTCCGCTCCCAAGTGAGGCAAAATTCTCGAGAGGTTTTCCTCATTATTTATGGTTTCCAAAATTAATACAATTATGAGATCGTCTCTCTCGTTTTGTGAGAGAAATAACAGCACAAAAGGGGATTACAAGCAAAAGTGCGAAGAAGAAATTTTCTTTATGCCAATTTGACTTAAATTAAATTTTTCTTTTGCTTCTTCTTGTTTCTGTTTTTCTCATTTTCCACTTGATTGCAATGACTTTTGATTTTAAATTGGGGGAAACGGAAGATGAGAATTGTAATGAAATCATCCGGATAAAAAATAGGAAATTTAAGATTTTCTTTCGTGCACTGACTCTTTACTTGAAATTTAATGAAAAATTGTTGTTTCGGGTTCATAAGGGACGTTCATAAATGACGTTACGCAAAAATGAGATTTTAGATCCTCTGTTGCAAAATATTTATACAATTTTTTTATTTTGTATGGAAATGTCACATAGCGTCAGACCCCCCTCACCCCTAAAAATTGGAAGTCATTTATGAACTAATCTTAATGAAACTAGAGTTTTTTGAGGAACCAATTAGAGCTTGGAAGTGCTTAAGGGTCAGCTTCACTTGGTAGTGTCAATAATACCAGGCTCAAGAGTTTTGAGTCAATCGAATTCCAAATTTTAGAACCATTCATAAAAATTACTTTATTCACATTCATAAATGACGTCACGCAAAAAATGAAAGTTTTAAACCCATCAGACCCAAAAAGATTTATGACCAACCCCAAATTTTTTTCAATGAATAATATGTGACAATGGGGCGAAAAAACCATTTTTGGTATCGTAATATATGAACGACATGTTGAATAAATTTTCAATTTGAGAATCAAACCCACATCCTCACAAAAGAGAAAGTTTCATATTTCCAGTCTAACCAGTCTAAACACTGGCAGAATCATCTACACTTGACTCGATATCCAATATTCAAATCTGCCGTGAAGACAATAAAATTGATGATAACTAGCTTGGTTAGCAGTCTAATAATTATTTTATCGATTCACGAATCGAATTAAAACTACTTTATAATTATGTCTGTCGACTGCTTCCTTTATTCATGCTGCTCTAAAATTAGTTTCTCTATTTTCACAATTCTACAGCTTTTTACTTCGAATTTGCACAGTAGTCAACAATTTTCTATCATTAACAATGGTTTTAATGTAGTCAGAATGAAAATATCCTTCTACAAGTGTTCATTTTCACAGAATTGAAAAGCACGAAACTTCTCCTTTTCCTTCTTCTTTTTCATTCCGTTCAGTCAATATCAATTCATCTATCCAAGCTTTATATTACACATAAAGACATTCTATAGTACAATGCATTAGTCATGAATGAGCAGAACAAAGTTGAAAGCTGAATTTTTCATCGAAAAACATAAATTATTAATGCTAAATGAATGGACTGACTGAATTTTTCCGATAATTTTCTCCACAAATTTGTCGAAAGCGACGACATCGATGATAATTTGATTCTATCATGCAATCATTTGTCATTATTAATTCATGCCATAAAAATTTCTCTCATAATAGTTTATTGACTATGGTAATAATTTGCTTGCATTGATTTGATTTTCGTATTTATTATATCATCAGGCATTGATCGTTAGTCATCATCATTGCATGCACAATTTTTGGAATTAAATTAATTGAATTATGTTCTGTCGATTTTATTCTGATTTGATTTTGATGTTTGCATTTGTTCATAAATCTCACTCGATTTGCTGTCGATTTCTCTTCTTGTTCCTGATTCTCTCATGAGATTTATATGCTTATGGCTGAAATTGTGTGATTTCCGTGTTGCTAAGGGTTGAGGATTCAATTGTTTACTTGAATTTCCCTTCGTTAGGGTTTTGTGGACATGGATATTCAGTACTGACATCCAACTTTTAGGATTTATGGATCTGAAACTACATAACAATCGATGGATGATCCCTAGTTATATTTGGGACCCAGAATCACATTCATCCAACAGCACCGATATCCAATAAATCTACAAACCCTGAATAAAACATTAAATATACAAATTTTCAACTTAAACACGTTTTGTTATATCCAACTCCCATAAAATCACAGCTGTTCTTCAGAATCGGAACTGAAAATCCATCGATCGAATAGCATCAGATTTCTATCGTTTGGAAATTTTATGAAGACATAAAATTAATGCAATGGCAATAAAAGAAGACGAAGAATTTGAAAAGGATTGGAAGTAGAATGGAAATTCAATTATTTGCGTCATTTGATTTTCGATTGTATATGCATAATAACGAAACAATGATAATATGGCCAATAATGTGCGTAGGTTGTGCATAAATTGAATCTCGGAGCAGTTCCATTTATATTGTTGTCGTTGCTGTTGAACAGGCAATTCATTCAGATGGAAAATTGCTTGTCAAAAATTCATTTTTCCATGAAATTTCATTTTTTTCCTCTCGACTCAGGCTTTCTTCCTTCATATTTCTCATTTTCCTTTATTCTTTTATTCTTTCATGAAATAAATCGAGTTATTGCGTTCGAGAGGTCCTTTTTGTGCCTGCGTCATGCTCAAAATATATAACTTTCACATATAATATGTTATGGAGCTTGCGACATGTCTAGGGATATAAAAATTTCACACATCATACATACATACACACAGAGGGGACGATGAGAATGTGGAAGGATTTTTTGAGTGAAACGTGATGTGAAATGTGACTTGAATGTTTTCTTTTTGAGTTCATTGTCGCATTTTGTAGCTCAGTTTTTCCATCCGGATGAAGACGAAAGTTTTTACTTGAGTAAATTTCAGTCACATTGGGACATGATTGGTCATTGTATGAGAAAAATCTCAAAAATTGTTGTATCTTAATGCTCATGTGATGTTCCAACGTATGGACATGTACGAGCTTCAATTCTATGGACAGCAGAGCTAAAATAAAGGCTAATCTGGATGAGTATCTTCTCATGTCTGCAGTTTTGTGGATGAAAATTGATTTTTTGTGGCAACCTAAAAATATTCAAGACAGGAACTGCTATAAAAAGGTAAAAATAGGCAGAAAGTTACGTTAATCAGGGTTAGTTAGGAAGGAACATCCACATCTCATCCTTATCTTCATCTCTGGTGAGTTTGTGAGGTCAAATGAAAATCCAATTTGTAATTTCTTC
This sequence comes from Chironomus tentans, assembly GCA_963573255.1. Taxonomy (NCBI): domain Eukaryota; kingdom Metazoa; phylum Arthropoda; class Insecta; order Diptera; family Chironomidae; genus Chironomus; species Chironomus tentans. The sequence continues at coordinate 15,438,205 of OY754303.1, forward strand.
ACTCTCCAATAATTTTGAATGAGAACCTTCTCATTCGATAAAATAAATTACGGATCGACTTGTATCTTTACTAATTTCTAATGACAATCACGTGATGGAAATGGATAAGAAAGTTTCCATTCGAAAATGGAACGAGAATTCCTCAAAAATTTCTCAGTCTTTACGAATGTATAAAAAATTCATCATGATCCCTTCTCATCTGAAGATTGATCTCCTTTTAACGGAATTACCATCGTCAAAATCATCAGATTATAGTGAGTCAAAACCTTCAACTGCCTATTCAAATATTTATCAAGGATTATGCAATAAACTTTCATTGCCTTAAGCACTTTTGTCATTCTCTTCTTTTCATGCCGCATGCCTCATGCCTTTGGTTTGTTTTTGATGGTAAAAGTTGAATAATATTGATTCTGTATATTTTTTTATTTCTATTTATAATCAAAACCCAAACGAAAGATTGATTGGAAAAACATTTTATTGATGCCAAAGTGCTAAAGCCAAACTTTTTCTATTCAATTTTCATTTTCGTGTCGGATGATGAAAAACGAGAGAAAAACGACGAAAGATTCTATGAAAATTTTCATCTTCTTTTCTTCATCTCGTCGTCATTATCAACATCAACGTTATTTAAAATTTATTTGTTCAGTACAACAAAAAGTTCAATTGGAAATTCAGCGAAAAAATGGAAGAAAATAAAAAAGGAAATTTTTATTTCATTTCGAATTGAAAGCAAAATTGAATCGAGTAAGGTAGTCAGTGATAGTTATGGGTTAAAGCGCATTTTCATGACATTTAGAGGAATTGATTCAAATTAAATCTAGATGAAGGGTCGTTGACTTAAGAAGTCCAACTATCTAAAGGAAGTTGGGTGCTTCAGGTTCTTTGGTACGTCCAAAAATTGTCAGAAGTAGAAGGTGGGGTCTGAAACTACATGTTTTGATGGACGTCACTTTTAAATGATCCCTGAGCAGTCATTGCTAAATGTTTCATCATATTTGAGAATTTTTCAGACGGTCAAGAAGTTCATGAACTAGAAACCCAAAGCAGCACAGTACACAGAATTGTCCAATAGCAAGCAATAGACGAGAAATGAAGGAACAGAATAGAAGCAATTGATTGAATTACATTCATTGAACAGCAATTCAATAAAAGTAAAATTTTACGCAACATTTACTTCATTTTTATTTTATTCGGAACAGAAAGACAGAAGACATCGATGGCGAAGATTCCTTCCTGTAATTTTGTGAATCGTGCCATGAAAATATGAAAGAAAATTCCAATGTGTATTGTGAATTGTAACGAAATGAATCTAAATCATCGATGATTACGAAATCGAGGAAGGAAAACGCCTTATTTGAATATTTACATCCCCATCCACTGTCGCACGTTCCTTTTCATTTCCATTCAATTCACAATTGCGTAACTCTTTATTCCTTTATATCTCTCTGAAGTTAAGTTGAAAAAATCAAATATTTGCTTATCGACGGCATGAAAAAAACTTCGTTCCGCTCTTATCAATGGAAATCAATGACTATGACGATGACAACGACGACAATGAAAATGAAAACTTTTTGTTTTGTACTTGATTTTCACTCGTTCGGTTCTTTCAAGCGAATAAGCGCTTGCTTCTTTAAATAAACGTGCCAATGGAAATTTCCATCTCCCTTAACAGTTTTCAATCTGTTCTAGTTCCTTGATGGAGATTTTATCAGAGTTTTTGGATTTTTGTAGCAGTTTGTCGAATTAAAGAGAGTTTGAGATCATTTTTATGGATCTGCTGAAATAGGTTGAGTTTCACCTGCTACTGACTTAACATGTGTGTTGGGCAACATTTTGTTAGTTCCTTGATGTAAGAAGTACAAAATTCTATGAAACGCCGTCAAAAAACCAAAGAATGGAGACAATATATTATGGCTGTTCATCATTTTTAACTCCAAATCTTCGAATACCATGTCTTTTTTTTCAACAAAAATATGTACAGCCATGGTTGGCTTCAGTCACAACGTTAGTCAGACTCAAATAATTTTGGTTTGCATCCAAGTTATCAACATTTTGCTATCCCTGCCTTCAACTTCTTCATAGTTTCATCGTCACCAAGTAAAAATCAGAAATTCACTCCAAAATCATCACAAGGACAAGTCCTTTACTCTCATTCTCTATAAATGTGACTTCTTCCCTAAAGACAGACTTAAACTTTTTTCGTTTTGCTCGAATACATTTGAATGTTCATTGCCATAGCAATGATTAGTGGGAGACAAGCGAGGAGAAACAAGTCAGTAGACTCAATAGAATGAGAATGAATAATTTTTAATATAAAATGATTCACGTACATCTCATTGGCTTGGTAAAAATAAGAACAGAATTCAAAAAGTTGTGGAAAGTCCTGAAGCAGAATATGCCAAACAGTCAAACCAAAATTTTCCGTAATTATTCAGCAGAAACTTTTTTAATTAACATGCATTATTTCATATGTCAAGAGAGAGTGAACGAGTGCGGAAAGGAAGAGGAAGGAACGAGGAAAGCCAGTAGAAATGTGTGTGCTCTAACTGAGTTACGGTGGAAATGAATGTTGAAGCTGAAATAGAGATTTATGACAATTAAGACTAATGTTTCATTCCTGACTTCTCTTGTGCTACTTTTTCATCCATGTCTCGATGTCATTTCATCTGAAGCACCAACTATGCTGAACAGAATGACTCAGTTAATTAGTTTTCAAGTCGCACACTTGCATCCGACATTTCCAGCACTTTTAGTTCCACAAAAAATATTTTGTGAGTCACAAAGAGAAATGGAAATACCAAAAATGCCTCAAATGGACCGTAAATTTTAATTATTTCAGTCTCTGACTGCGAAATCTGACTGAATGAATGTTGTTGCTTCCTCGCTCTAATGAATAGAAGAATAATAAGCAAGTGAAAAAGAAATGAAAAGTCTCATAAATTTATTTTCATATAAAAAGAACATCCTTTAATGGCAGCAACATGTTTGTAATTCATTATGTGCTTTTCCCTTTCCTGTCTACTTCCTCTTTAAAAAAATATGAAAGAAAATTATTCAAAGAAATTTATCTTCTTTTCTTGTTCCTTCAAAGAAGCACAGAAATAGAAAAAAGAAACTTTTTCATCATCATCAAGACATTTGTGCTCATTTGTGTTGATCTAAACATGAAAAATTCCTCTCTTACGCCTTCAATGTGGTCTGAGGATTCAGAAAATGTTTGAATTTCTTATGGGAATGTGATTTGGACAGGTTTATTTAAAAGTTTATAAAAGGGAGGTTGAACTGGATGGTGACACATTGGGTTCTATGTAATTGAAAGTGAAATTAAGGAACCAATGTTTATTAGATTTAAACATGGACACCAAAAGTTCATGCTACAACCATGGTGGAATTGAACGATGCTCTGGTATTTCCACAGAGCATTAGTCTATCTTGCCATCATCTTAAATACCAAACCTAATAGACCCAAACTAAATTCTTCTTTGATGTCATTAAATCACAATTAATCTGATCGATGAAGTAAGTCAGTAAGAGACAGAATGAATCATAAACACCACTACGCCACAGTTGCAAGAAGAATCTAGTCCACAAAATTAACCACAAGTTCTTCATGAAAAAACAAAAATTCGAATTTTTGAAGACTTTTCAATCTTTTCAGACCACATTTGACTTGAAATCTTTAAAGAGCAGGATAAAAAAAGGATGAAGAAGTTTTGACTCAAAAGAAACTTTTCCAACTCATTTTGCTTCCATTAATTCCATAATTATGAAAATTCTGTTCCAGCTAATGAGCTGTGTTAAAATGTGAAGCTTAATTCAATTAAAATAGTTCGTCTGATGATGGAATTAAGCTCGTTAATTAGTTGATTTTGATGAATTTGCTGAGCAAAAATAATTGAAATGTTCGCACAAACTTCTCGACTCAATCATTCGATGATGGAAGTAAGTGGGTGGGAAAGGAATCAGAAAACATTAATGCTCGAAGTTGTAATGTCAATTTAGCTATTTAATCGAGTGGAATTTTCATTTTTACACTTCAATGGATACATAAAAGAACTTGGGGGTCATTCACTTATTACGTTTGCTTTTTAGGGGGGAGGGGGGGTCTGAGATTTTGTAACAGGTCAAACAAAGAAAAAAATTTTTCTTGGAAAATTTGTAACAAAGGGGGGAGGGGGGTCTAAAATTTCGTTTTTTTGCGTAACGTAATAAGTGAACGACCCCTTGATAGTGTTGTGCTGTCGAACTTGTAGAACAAACATGAATCCACGCAACTTTATTCGATTGACTTATTTTCTATTTGTATCTTCTACTTCCATCCATCTATTCTTCTCTCTGTTCCATCATGTAACATGAATTGATATCATTGAAATTTGATACAGGAGAATAATAATAATAATAAGAATGACAACAGACAACAAACGAACGAAGATTGTTTGCTCAAATAAACTTGATTCATTCTTGTTATTGATGCTTCAATAAATTCATGCAATGGCACAGATATGAAGGCAAAGACGATGGAGCTAGTGATGGAATAATAAGGAGAAGTTTGTGTGTCACAAAATCCACAAAAAATTTCGTCTTGCATCGTCGGAAATTTAAATATTTACATATCAATGTATATTTTAGCACCAGCATATTCTCTATGTGTCTGTGTCTGTCTTGTGTGCCTGCTTTCTGTCTATTTATTTTGATGTCTTTCCGTCACTCATCATTTTCTATGCAAAATATTCGCAAACATACACAAAATAAAATGAAACAATGACAAAAGCTGCTTTGAAGTCTTCTTTATGTTGAATTTATTATTGTCGTTATTTGCTATTCATATTATTTGGAACAAGGCAGGCTATGGAAATGCTGAACACTCTTTTGAGGCATGGTAGGGAATGAAGTAGAATTTAAGAAGGCGACCTTGACTAAAAGTTCCTTTCAATTTGACTTTCCTTCTCAAAGGGTTCTCAATTTTAAAATTGAATTCCGGGAAGAACCAAAATTTTGGATGGAACGGGAACTAGAAATATATTTTATTAATTTTTCTGAAAATAGCTACCCAAACCTCCTTTGTAGTGTTTCTGGACATATCCCTTAATGGAATAAATTGCTTGTTAGGAATCAAAATGAAATTTAATTATTTTTCCTACAGAAACAAAGTTGAATTGGATAAAAGACTTAAACTAGAGCTCTTAAACACACTTTTCAATCAATTTCAAGCACTTAATAGAAGAACTTCACAGAAGAGCACTTCCTTTGACTGAGAAAAAGCTCATTAAAAATCCAGTCTGAAAATCTTTTCAAAAAGTTTTAAATTCCATCACAGTCTGCAAACAAATCAACAAAGGAAACAAAAGGAAGAAATGAAAAGTTTCAATTTAGAATCAGACTGAGTACATTCACTAATTGACAGCAATGCTAAATACACACAAACAGACATTCCATCCATTTCATCTATTTGTTAATGACGGCTTTATTTAATTTAATTAATTCCTTCACATACATAAATATAAAGGCATCAATGACAGAAGCAACAGCAAAAGATTGAAATGAAAAGGACTAATGTGAGGCAGAAAGAATGAAAGAGATTATCACGTCACTTAATGCTGCTTATGATAAATGGAAGAAAATTAAATTTTTGTAGACAAATCCTTGAGCTGTAAAGAGATTCACAGATACATGCACAGGCAGTTGCTAATGTCTTTTGAGTTTTGGTATTTTTTGAGGCATGTAGATTCTTGTTGTGACTGATATTTGTGTAGAGTCTTAAATTTGATGAGAATTAAACCCGTGCTTGCAAAATGGGAGATTTTTGAGTAGTCAGTCAGAGAATTCCTTCCGTTCGACCAACTAGGTACTTGATACAACTCAGCTATCTGTCATACACAACTCAGGTAGTCAATCCTCTCAGAATTGTGTGAATTTCAGCTGATTTATCAGCCAAAGCTCAGCTTCGAGGTCACATGAACAAAGACAGATCAAAGCGCTTTGATTTAAAATTAATAAAAATTCCAAACCAAAAAAAGAATTTAAAATTCAAATTTCTCAAAGAAAATCGTGTAAAAGTTCTAAATGAAAATATCAAGCTACAATAAGGTGAGGAAGGAGTGTGGGTGATTTACAGGGTAAGATATCATTCAAGGACTTTACAATGCCTGTAGATATTATACAACGAAACAATTTTAAGGTAAACAAATTTGTGATTCTTTTGTTTTACTTTTCATGGCAAGCAGCACTTCTTCTCACAGTCTGTCTGTTGTCACCTTTTTTCCCTCCTTCATAACCTCTCGTCATCATCATCTTCATCATTAATTGATTCCTTCAACTTAATTTCTTTCTCACAAGCATCCATTTTCTTGTGTAAAATAAAACTTATTCGTTTAGCACTAATTGCTTTGCTTAAGTACATAACAACACGATAAAGCGGGACGAGTAGAAAAGGGGCAACAAAATGGGAATGAGAAAAACTTTTTATGCATGTTACATTAAAAAAAAAGTTTTGTAAGAAGAAAAAATAATTTCCATAATGCAGACGAGAGTGAAAGAACATGAGAAGAAAAAATTAAAAATTCATTTCTTATTTCGAGCATGCAGTGCAGCCACAACTTATGCAAATTCTGTAAACCACATGAATAAAAATTAAAATAACTCTGAACAAGCATGTAGGGAGAGATAGAACACAGCTCAAGATGTGGTTGAGAGGATGAGGAAACAAGTTTGATTATTTTTTTGTGAAGTGTGGCTTTTTTGAGCATTTTTTGATGGAATTGAAGGAATTTTTTGAAATTTGTTTTTAACGAACTTTTGAAATTTGAATTTTTGTAACAAACTTTTGAAGTTTGAATTTTTAACGAACTTTTAAAAATTGAATTTTTAACGAACTTTTGAAATTTGAAATTTTGTAACGAACTTTTGAAGTTTGAATTTTTAACGAACTTTTAAAATTTGAATTTTTAATGAACTTTTGAAACTTGAATTTATTGAACAAGATTTTTGCCGTTATTCTTCAATTTAGACCAAATAGCAAACTTCCTTCCATCTCAAAAGAACCAGCACAAAATGAGTAAAGAATTTAAAAAGATGTGGGAAAGGAAAATAAAATTTAATTATAAGAAGCACGAAATAATGTCAGAACAGAAAAAGCCAAAATAACATTGGAGCAGAAAATTGCATAAAACTTGGATCTCATCTTGCTCTTCCACTTCAAAAAAAAATTACGAAACTTCTTATTCTTTTCACAGACATTAAAATATGCAACAAATGCATGCAAAGTTTCCTTCTTCTTTCTCATTCGTGGTATTGCGGTATGATGTTCTACCTTCGAAATGACGTTGCCCTCAAGACAGAAATTGTGTATACACTTGCAATTATGTACATGCGAAAAAAAAGTTTTATTTTACTGCAAACATTATTTCTCCATTAATTGTTCTTTCTTCATTGCTTAACGAGAAATGAAAATTTAATTTTGTTCATTTTATTTCTTTTTAATGACAAGCGCATTTTCAGGTTTTATTTTGATTGACGTTAATTTACAGTTTTGCTTGATGATTTATTAAGAACCAACTGAGGAAATAGATGATTAATGTAATTATGCTTTTGCTTGATATCACAAATCACCGTGAACTGCTATTAATATGGATTTATTGTAGACTTTTTGGAGGCTTCTTGAGTATTATTCAGCCTTTTTGATGATTTCATGGGTTTTGTGTTAAGAAATGTCTACGTGATTTACATGTTATTTGAGGCAACACGTTTTGTTATTGATTTTTTGAAGGATTAGATAATAAATTTGTGGGTAAAATTAGTGTTGTTTACTCAGGGGTGGGTTGTTCGGTATACGACTATCTCTACTTAGTACCTTTGAGCATTAAACCACTCCTACCATACCCAGTATCTCTCTGAGTGTAGATTATTGATGTTTGTTTAGATTAAGTTTCATCCCAGCAATGTAATCGACAGATAACAGCTGATCTGAAGCTGGTTTCTAGGGCTACCACACCCCTGGGTACCCTATGTAGAAGGTAGACCGTAGGGTAGGATAGGGTACCATAAATATATTCTAACTACCCAGGGTAGAGTAGAGTGGGGTAGGATAACCTTGGAAACCGATCCCTGGTTAGAAAATGTTGGATAAACCCAGTCGTTAATCTATAACTCTCTAAAGTCTCACTTTATATAATCTTCCAATTCTAAAAATGTCCACTCTGATAAACTCATCCATCTCCTCAATAATCTCATTTCTATTCTCATTTGAATCAAACAAGTCACTTATCATTAAAACTGTTCTCAAAAAGTTATACAACTTGCCTCAAAAAGATACAGATGAACAAATTGAAGATACTAGAAAAGAAAGGCAAAATTACAACTTTTTTTTCTTAATCGAACATGGAAGCTTGATGTAATTCACTTAAGGACGAAGAAGAAACTTTATTTTCCGAGCATGCTAGTTTGTGTGGGAGCAAAAGAAAGATGCTAGAGGGAAGCATGTCAAGAGACTTGTAAGATACGGTCTGATAAGACAATGGTATGGGAGTGAATGTATCAGTTTTAAAAGTGTTAATGTCAAAAGCACAAGAGACCCAACATAATCAATAAATTAAAGTTGAGAGTGAAAATGGAATTGTATACAAACAGTGTTAATTGTTGGGAAGGTAATAAAAGTTTTTTAGCATGCTTTTGAAAAACGGACAATTTAATAATACACTTTGTTCAGATGGATGGGTGAATGGATAGTTTTCTGGATCTCTGGCTGACTATACTAGTTGTTTGGTCGGATGGGCTAGGTCACCACGAAATAGAAGCAACCCGACATCATATAGAGTTCGGTTTTGAAACATTCCCTATCGATTTCTCTAGAAGCTCACAGTCATTGCTAAGCACATGAACTAATGAATCTTTAATTTTGTAAACCTCTTTGATTTTAAATTTTATAAAAACGTTAAAAGTTTGAATTTCAAAAAACCCGTTTAAAATTTGAATTCTAAAAATCCGTTAAAAATTTAAAGTTCAAAAAACCGTTAAAATTTGAATTTCAAAAGACCGTTAAAAATTTGAATATTAAAGATCCGTTAAAAAGAAGCTTCAAAAATGCGCTTAGAACCCTCGATTAGTAACATAAAATCTTTTTTATTTTTTTCCTTCCTTATAGCTTAATCGGATGGAAAATTTCTGTGGTTTTTAAATTAAAAGCAGGAGGAAATTAGGAAAATTCTAATTAATAGTAAAATCTGCGTTCGGTTTTAATGAAAATTAGCAATCATCTGTGCGGTAACTAAAATGTTTGTGTAATTTGTTCTAATTTTCATTTAATTTCTCCAAGATATGCGCCAAAAGCTGTCACATTTTGGGATTTCTGTGATAATTATCCAGCTTAAGAGATTAGCAACCTCGTGATTACACATTTTTGCGATAAAATCTTATCAAAAACTTACGCAAAATATTTTTATCAATCCATATTCACTTACCATGCCCCAAAAAAGCATTAATAATAGATAACGATTAAAGCAAATGACCCTTCTGGACAAATAAATCAAAATAAATTGTTAATTGCTTATTAAGGCTGTTATGATTTAATTCTATCATCTAAGACAATGCCAATAAAGGGAATCACTATGGAATGAATGACTATATAATTAAAATAACGATGAGAGAGAATGAAATAAGAAGAGAAAATTACCATGAATCATCAGATTCACTTTACACAACAGCACTCAATAGATGCTGACTCAACGTCTGCAGAAAATATTGAATCATTTTCGAGTTTTTTTTTCTTCTTTTCTCACTTCACAATTAGCCAAGTCGCAATAAAGTCATTTGTGTCACTTTGTATCGAATATATTATAATACTAATGGAAGCTGGGTTCAAACAAAAATTGCCCTTTTTAGTTAGTGAGATGTATTCAATTTATTGAAGCTCTTTGTACTTCTTTGTAGATGTGAGAATTGCTTTGTTTTGTATCTGGTGATTTTTTGAATAGGAATTTGAGTAAGAAAGTTTTGGGTTGTTGCATATGAATTGTAGGTTACATCTAAGGAATGTTACTAGGAAACCCTTTCTACCCTGCCCTATGGTACCCTACGTACCCTACTCTAAGGTATCCTAGGCGGAGGGTCAGGGTAGGGTAGGTAGTGTACCCTGGGTAGCCAAACCAAATGTACCGCTGAGAAGGTAAGGTTAAGAAACACTGATTTCTAAGGTTTGGAGGGGGGATGGGGGGGTCGCATCATCTGAAGCTGACTCCATTGTTTGTCACTGTCTTTCAGCGTTATCACATAAATTTCTGCATTATTTTACAAATCTTGTTACAAAGATGGGTCAAAAATAACCATTTTTAACGTTACATGACATCAGAAAGACCCCTGATGATTATTTACAATGAACAAACTCAATGTTTGAAAAAGAATTTGCTATAAATTGTGGATTTTGAGAATTTACCATTTAAGCCAACAAATGCAGTATTTTTCTTGTCAAATTAATGCTAATTTTTTTCTCTTGGCTTTTTTGAATATTATATGTGGGAGTCACATGAAGACATAAATTATCCAATTCAAAAATTGGCCTGTCATGTGGTGCTCGTGAATATCAGATTCCATAAAAATTGAACAAGCCCAATTTATCTCCAAAAACTGTTCTGGAAATCGACAATAGCTCATTATTAATGCAAAATTGTTTTTCTAAAATTGTTCAGTTCGAGTTTCTGCTCATTTGAATATTTTATGTTGCACCGGTTGTTCATAGACTTCTTGATATTAAATATTAAATTCTAATTCTGATTGCTCAGGTTTAAAAATAGATCTAATGTCTCTTGGGTGTTTGATGTCAGCATGAAATATTCATTTGATTTTATTAACCTGCAAACCTCATACCTGGCACTTAACTACTTATATTACTCAGAAATGTCTGCATAAAAGCCATTCATAATTTCTGAGAAACATTTTATGGAAAATTAATTACTTTTATTGACTTTTGCTTGCTCGTGGGATGAGTGAAAATTTCTAACTGTAATTGCTATGTTGTGTATGGAATTGAATGAAAGGCAAATGGCTTTAAGTGTCAGTCTGTTTAATGCCTCATTATATACCATTAATTCGATGTTTTATCAATGATGGTTGATCTATTGATTTTATTGTGAAATTTCGTTGTGAATATCATGAACTGGAAATCAGTGGCAGGGGCGTATCCAGAAATTTTTCGAGGGAGGGGTTTTGAAATATTTTTCTATGAACGGGAAAATTTAGAGGGGTTTTGGGATTTTTTGCTTAAAAAACCCTAGCAAATTGAAAAAAATTTCCCAAAAAGGGTAGGGGTTTTGACCCTCAAAACCCCTCCCTGAATACGCCCCTGATCAGTGGTTCTTAATCTGTGTCCTGGCACTCTATTGTATCATGAGAAATGTGCTACGGAAAATTTTATGAAATAGAATTTTTTCTTATTTTTTAAACATTTATTATTAAATTCTGAACAGTTTTCCAGTCTAATTTTGTGAAGGGTTCATAAATGACGTCACGCAGAAAACAATATTTTAGACCCCTCTGTCACAGCTGATCTACCCTCCCCTTTCCTAAAAATTGGACATCATTTATAAAAAGGTTCAAAAATTCACTTCTCTTCATCACGTAACATCCTGAACGACCCCATCGTCAGCAAAATTCTCTGTTCATACGTGCTGAGTTCAGATGACCTCAACATTTCATTCATTTAAAATTCTCAAGCTGTAGCTAACTATTTACTTAAATAATTTAAACGACGATGTGAATAGGGTTTGTTTACTCAACTCAAGCTAGTGAAAATGCGCTTGAATGACTTCATGTAAAGCTCTTCGTGAGGTGATTCACTTGTGATGTCTAATATATTTGAAACAAGGAGGACTAAACCTATGTGATAGTTCATGAAAAAAATATTTTTTTATGAAAATTTGGGTCTAAAAGCAAAATTTTTATGGACGTCATTTATAGACGACCCTGCCCTCCCAGCTCATACTTAATTTTCATCGAAAGTGCATTAATACAATTTTAATATAATGAATCATTTGAACAATTTTCTCTTTTATTCTCTTCTACATTTAAATGCGTCAATTTTGCTCCAAGCACGAAGAATTAAAAGGAATATTATCCATAAGCGGGAGCGAATGAAGAGAAAGAGAAAAACGAGAAATTCATTTCTTATTTTAGTCACAAATTTCCTGCAGCATTTAAATTAATGTTGCTAAGGGAATGAATGCGAGAAAGATGAGGCGAGAATTGAAAACAAAAAAAGAAGAATCGCTGAATTGAAATGCTAATTAGGTACATTATATACCTAATTTGAAATTTCAGAAACGGAAATTCATCAGCATTTTAACTAAAAAATTATTTTTGACTCGATATTTTTCTTCTTTTAGTTTTTTATGCCGCATGTCGTGGCAAATTAGGAACTTTTCTTTCGGATAAACGTCAGCGGTACATGATGTGATTTCGTGTGACAATAAGTCTGATGTGTTTTAAATCTTGTAGCGCATTATTTTGATCTTATTATAGCGCTTTGGCTGGGGTAGCTTGTAGCTTTCCTCTTGAAACTAGAGTACTCATAAGTATCCCAAAGAGAATCAAAAGGAAAATTGAGAAATATTGATCGAATACTTAAAAATCCTAGGGTATAGCCTAGCATACCCCACCTACCCTCAACCATCCTGGGGTACATTAGAGCAGGTTAGGTAGGGTACCCTAAGGCATCCTAGCAGAAGAAAGTATGGTAGGTAGGTTGACCCAATTACCCTACCCTGTAGTATCCTAAGAGGAGAAGGGTAGGGTAGGGTAGGTGGAGTAGTGACTGTATATATAAATTAATAAACTTAAACATCGTATTAGCTGAATATGACCTTAAACATATTTTCCCATAAACACACCATATTTCCGGATTAATTGACTTGAAAATTTTTGTTAATCCATTCGAAGAAAATAAATCTAAAGCTGTCGCAAACTAAACCCATAAAAATAATTTTTAAATGTTACTTTAGAGATTCAAAGAAGCACTAATCTTATTATTTGCTTCAAAAAGTCTGCTAATGTCGGTAGATCTATCAAAATTCAGCATTAAAAGTCTATAAATTTGCTTGCAAAAGCATTTACACAGTTCAGTGAATAGCTTCAGGGGCAATTTTGAAGCTTCTTAAAATTTTGCGCTAACAAGAATTTTTATTATCTTTGCTGTTAGTGACGCAAGCTGGTATTTTGTGGAAAAACACGGTTCAAAGTTTTGTTAAGCAATTAAAGCTATAAATTTATTTTTAAAATTTTCTATAAAAGGTCTGTCTCAATTGATGCTAAATCCAACAACAATTGAAGCAAATTTCCAGCATCAATTGAAGCTAAATCTTTGCTTCAATTGATGCAGAATGAACATTGATTTTTGCTTCATTTGATTTAGTTTGGCTCCATTAAATTTGAATTTTAAATGTACGTTATAAATAAAATTCTCAAAGAATTCTTTTTCTTCAAAAAAGCTGAATTTGTAATAATTTGTTAACAAAATTTCTCGCATCACTTGATAAATCAGCTCACTTTTTTCATTGAATTTTCTTACAATTTAAAATTTCTGCCTCAGCAACCAGAGAATCTTAATGAAGTAAATTAATTTCTTCCAACAAAGTTTTGACAGACTTGTTAAGATCTTGTTACCACACCCATCCGTCCAAAACGAGCAGCGCACAAAACAAATTAAATAATCCAATGCGTTAAAATCAAATGGATAAATATTAATAATTTGTGTATTAATATTCAGAATAGAAGATATTCATTAACACTATAACGAACAATGATGATGGAGAATGAGAATAAAATATATACAGCACCGCGTATATTAATCAGACTCGCAGTCCGGCTCGTAAAAAAATTTTATTTACTTATTTGTCAGCAAGAAAGAAGAGAAATAACAAAACAACAAGAAATATATCCCGAGCGGCACAGACAAGTTCTTGGTACCAAAAAATTATATGTTGATGTCAAGGCACTGCCATGGCATCCTGAACTATTTAAGCAGTGAGAAGTGGTCAGAAATCCGACCAACACACTTCGCAACTTTCTTAGGAAGCCATGACAGTGATGTTGCAATATTTGGCAGCATAAAGGTGCCGTGACATTGAAATAATATTTTTTGACGTCACATGTGCTACTCGGGTGTGTGTTTGTGAGTATATATCTCAGTCAGAAGCATGAAGAAGTATCTCCAAGTAATCAAACATTTTTTTTTGTTCTCGAGTGTGAAAGGCGTATCATCTCACCATAAAAAGCTCTTTTATTGCTCCCACGATGACATCATCCGGTGCTAGATAGAAAATTTGGTAATCCAAATAAAATATTTCGTTGCTATTTTATTGTTGTGTATAATCCAAAATGAGAGAAAGGAAAAGATAATTAAAGAAATGTATCTTAATTGCGTCACTAAGTCCACAAGATTAATGCTATTTGATGTATGTAATCCGTGTAATTCTGATTCAAGGATGCTTTTAAGTAAATTACTATACTTTTTCTCTTTTCTTAGCTTAAATGAACTTTTTTTTGCTTCGTTTTATTTCCTTTATAATTAACGTCTTTTCATGCTCTCCTTTTTTCCTTCTTTTTTTACTTTTTTATGCTCTTCGCTCTTTTTTGCGATAGCTTAACACTTGTTAACAATTAATATACTGTATAAATGTACACCTATGTTCGGTTAATGAGAGGTTTTCTTTCAAGTTTAGTACAATGACTTTTTTTTGTGTGAGGATTTCAATGGAGGTGCAATTAGCTGTGGCGATGTAGGTAAGTGGAATTTTGAGTATCGAAACTTATATAGGTGATTCTGTCAATCAAAAGTAAAATGAAGTTTTTAACCAATAGTTTGGAAAAGAAGTTTTAGGGTTTGATAACCCTGAATAATTGGAAAGATGTAGGTTCGAGTCCTACAAAACAAAAAGATTTTATTTCTCGTGTACTTTGTTCATTTTTTTTTAATTTTAACCAAATTTTTTTTATTGAAAATTTTAGTAATTTTCGAAAATTCTTTAACTTGCTTTATTTTGTCATTTTTATATTTTAAAGCTCTAATTTCAATTATAATGCATATTTCATTCCATAATTCTCATATTACATTTACGAAAGCACAATTCTAAATAAAATTGAGGTCAGCCAAATTGGTCAAACTTAACAATTATTATTAATTTCCAGAAATATTCTTTTAGAGTCTGGAGATTTTATAAAATAGGTGGGAAAAGAGGAGCATTTGCCTAGAGAGTCTCTTATTAGGCGGGTGCAAAATTCAGTAGAACCTAACCAAAATGGAAGACGAGTAGGGTGACCATCTGCGTAGTTTTTTCAACAGACAGTCCTGTATTTTTCAAGACTGTCCTATATAAATTTTTAAATTTTGTTCTAGGTCCTGTATTTTCATGAAAATTAGATGGTCACCCATGGAAGATGGACCTTCTTCAACATTATTCCCGGGACGCTATGGACCCTTGTAACGCCCCTGATTTGCTAGGACAATTGCTTTTTAAATCAGTACTTGAGACTTGTCTGAAATTCTTCGAGTGGGAGTTTTGAAAAGAAATTTTTGTGTAGATGTAAAATTTACAGAGGTTGGTATTTTTTTCAAAAAAAAAACCCAAGCAAATTTGACTCTTTGGTTTTGACTCTCAGGTTACGCCCCTGTCTGGATCTCAATTAGATATAATCAGGTTGGATAGATTTTTTTAAAATTAGAGAACGAACTTTTGTTCACTTTTAAAATTTTGTATATTTTTGAAGATTGAGGACAACTTGAGCCTTTTAAAAGACAGAAGACACAACTAAAAAATAAAGGACAGTTTTCTGATAAATCCATAAATCAGATAAACTTTGTTATACTGAGAAGGTTTGAAAATTAGATTAGAATTGCCGAAAAGATTTATTTTGCTTGAAAATTCAATTACTTTTATCTTCAATTTTAGTTGAATATTTAAACTTTTGAATTATTTTCCTAATTTATTTCAAAATTTAATCAAGACTGCAACACATTGTTTGACTATTTTCAAGATATCGACAACCTACATGCCACAGTAGAAACTTCACTAAAAATTCTCAGAAACTCAAATCCATGACCTAATTCTGTCAGGAAAATTCAATCAATTCGTTTTAGAAAATTTAGCTTCACATATTCGCTTATCCATCACTAATCGTAGCTATTGCACCTTTAATTCCACTAAAACATCCACAGCAGTTGTAAAGCTTGCAACTTTAAGTCAACTTTTCTTACCTAAATGAAAAGTCCCCAAACAAAAAATAGTCATCAGTACTAAGCAGAAAAACTTTTCTTCTCACTTGGCCGGTCATAGATCTAATTTATACATAAGTATATAAACTTATCCAATCATTAGCAATGCACACAACAAACTACTAAATGTTCACATGCGACGAATAAGAGAAATCTGAAACCCGTTCTTTTTCAACTCTATCCGTGCCGATTGTTTTCTCGCTTCTTTTTTTTACGTTTTAATGTTCATATGAATGTTAGTCAGACTATATATATTGTTGCTTTTTTTTTTGTTTCTCGCACATATATTAAGTTCTGCTTGTTGAGCTCATTCTCTTGATATCAAACGAATGAGTGCATATACATATATGTTAGATACAGTGGAGAAAAAAGAAGAACTCAACACAGTTGATGGCACTTAAACACGTATCAAACTAACTTCTTTTTCACCTTATCAATTTGATATTTATTTCCAACACCGTACATGAGTCGCCTTTTTGTTTACATTGTTCATTACCCAACACATCTATTTTTTTTGTCAAGTGATGCGACCATAAATTATATTTCATTTACTTAACACTTATTTGCCCATGGGTGTCAAATAGATTCGGTAGTTTTACCAACATTCGGATATGCGTCTTGCTAGTTTGAAATCGAAAACACTACTAAAGTGGAAATAAAAAAGAAATCATTTGTTGTGTTGCAATGTGTATGGGACTCGAGTGTAGGTGAGAAGAAGAGAAGATAAAATGACTGGAAATGCTGTTGGAAGTTGATTTCGAAAATTTTGTGCAGCATGAGTTTTGTGTTTTGATGGAATCTTCTAGAAATTGCATGAAATTCAGCAAAAGTCATCGCAAAAATGCTTAAAATTACATAAAGAGCAAGTTAAAATCAATAATTCAACAAATCAGCTTAAATTTCCGTTAAAAAATAATTCAAAAAAATCCGTTACGAAAAAAATTCAAATTCCAATGTCGAAAATTCGAATAAACAAAAATAACATTCAGTTTTGCCGATTCCCACATCACAGTGCATCGTAATTTTAATCAATTGATAATTAAAGAGTATTTTAGACACCTAACAATCAATAAAATCATTCAGTGATATCTCATAGTACAAGTGTAGTGCAATAAAATATTAAAGAGTGAAAATGGATACGTCAAAAGTTGAAATAAAGAATATTGAAGAGTTGCTGAGACGAGATAAATATATAGAACCTTATGAGACGGAGATAAGACGCAGGTTTGTGCTCAGGATCAAGTTTTAATTAAAATTCATGTCACAGATATTCGTGAAATATCAAATTACTCGAGAATATCTCTGAAATTTTCAATAAAAAGAGTTCAAAACTTTTCAAAGTCACACGAAGGTCGATCGAATCATCTGGTAAATGATGAATGGAAAGAAAAATATTATTTTTAACCGGCCTGGAGTAACGTAGATTTATTCTTCTACGCACTTATATCTCTTCACGTCACGACAATGCATGGAAAAGACTAGAATAAAAAATATTGAAGAATTCTTCTATAAATTTCCTCAAAACGGCAATGATTAATTGCCAGACTGCGAATATTATAAATTGGCATGATAATCTCATCAATTTTGAGCTGTTTTCATGAATATTTAACACCTTCTTGACGGTTTTCTATGAATAATTTGCCGATGCTTGTTTACACGCTTATTTTTCAGTGCTCGCATAGTCGGTATAAATGACATACATTCAGTCGTCACGTGAATCTCAATGATTGCTTAATTCTATCTAAATTTATGTGATACACATGACGATGCTGTGGAAAAATTTGTTGAGTCTTAAACATAGAAATTGGTGACTATTTTTATGTGATCAATTAAGGTGTTTTTAAATGCTTAGACTTTTAGGATACTTCATTAAAGCTTCCTGTATTGTTCATTTTATATTACTTCAGGCAGTTCCTTATAATTCAAAGAGAATTCTATCACATTTCAGAGAAATTTGTAGAAGTTTTCCGACATTTTCCGACTGAGTACGACTAAAAATGTAAATGTTGCGTTATATCTAGGAGAAAAAATACCAAAATTCGTTAGCTCATAGCACTCGTCATCATTGTCCAATTTAAATTTGTCGCTTTCAACATCACTGTTTGCAGGATGTTAGGACTGACAGTTGTCGTTAGAAGCAGATGTCAATCAAAACAGATACAATAGGTTGAGAATCTGCCAAGAATTTGCTTAGAATCTTCAACAGGTGGCTTCTATGTGAAAATAAGGAAAAAATCGAAGATATTTAAAGTCAAAGGGCAGTTAAATAGCCTTGAAATTTCAGAAAATAGAGCAATAACGCTACTTTGTTGGTAAAATAGTCTGGTTTAGAAGCTTTGACTTATAAATGATGCAGTTAACTGTTCTTTTTGATGAATGTTATTTCCTACACTAAGAAAAAGTTCAGGAAGGTCTAAAAATCCCATTTTTCAATGATTGTCATTTTTGAATAAAACTTATGCATGTTTGACTGGCTAAGCTTAAATGCAATGGCACAGTGGCTTAATCCTT
Organism: Chironomus tentans; assembly: GCA_963573255.1. Classification (NCBI taxonomy): domain Eukaryota; kingdom Metazoa; phylum Arthropoda; class Insecta; order Diptera; family Chironomidae; genus Chironomus; species Chironomus tentans. Next base: position 15,456,971 of record OY754303.1, read on the forward strand.
TATTCCTTAAAAGCTACAGTGTTGATCTAACAACTCCTAGGTTCCAAATTTATTTGGAATCTAAACATGTCAACAATAATTTGTCATTTTTTAATTAATGATCAGTATTAGTTCCTATTGATCCACTGTGAACCGTTTGTCATTTTTTTCCATTACCATTGGTGTATTCCAGTCAATAAACATGATTGATTCGTGTCCGTTGATACGTATATGAATAGTTAATGAGGTTTATAAATATTTTTCAAACCCTAAGCCAAATTGCCAATAATCAAAGCCCACATCCCTCCTCAGAACATGCTGTAGCTTGTGGCTTAATATTTACATAATTCAGATACACTAATTAGCAATAATTGGAATAATCCCACTTTTAAAATTTTATATCCAATAAAGGTCATCAAGAAAAAAAATCACATCAATTCACCTTTAACATTTCAATGTTTACATTAGAAAATTAGCAATGTGGATGTGCCTCTTGTTATTCACTTCCTAAACGTACTCGGAACGTATTTTCTTTTACAATATTTTGATAAAGCTTCTTACTGTATCATTATTTGCTTTCATTTAATAAATTCATAAAAGACCCCTTCGTCGAAGTACACTAAACGTTCCTTAATATTTACTAATGAAGTTCCTCTCGTATTCAATTTGTTTGTTTACTTATTCATCAACTTATGACCTTTTACAGACGTGGATGCGTAGATCAATGGTTGAAAACCCTTCAGGAGGCGGATGGTGGTATTGAAAGCTTCACAAAGGGATACGAATATTATGGAATTCACGTGAAAGACGATAAATCGGTTGTGGCAAGAGAATGGGCCCCAGGTGCCGTTGCTGTGTATCTAACTGGAGAATTCAGTATGAATTTCTAATTTCATTTTATATAGAATAACTTAACGTAAAATTCCACACATTTTTCGACAGATAATTGGAACTGGGAGGAATATCCATACAACAAGTTAGAGTACGGTAAATGGGAATTGATATTACCAGCAAATGGTGATGGTAGTTGTCGTATTGCACATTTGTCTGAATTAAAAGTCATCATACGTACTGAAAAGGGTAAATTGGAGCCGAGAATATCACCATGGGCAACATATACAGTTCAACCAACAGATCTAGCATATGGATCAAATTATAAGCAGATTTTATGGAATCCTCCACAAACAGTACGTTATCAGTTCCAATATAAAAGGCCAACAATTATCCCAAAAGCATTAAGAATTTATGAATGTCATGTTGGAATTGCAACCGAGAAATTGGAAATTGGTTCATATAGAAATTTTGCTGACAATGTTATACCACGAATTGTGCGTCAAGGATATAATACGATTCAAATTATGGCCGTAATGGAACATGCTTATTATGCTAGTTTTGGCTATCAAGTGACCAGCTTTTTCGCTGCATCATCACGTTGTGGCACGCCAGATGAACTCAAGTATCTCGTTGATGTTGCTCATAAAAACAATTTAGTAGTCTTATTGGATGTTGTTCATTCGCACGCATCGAAGAACGTTCTAGACGGACTTAATGAATTTGATGGAACAGATTCATGCTTTTTCCATTCGGGTCCCAGAGGAGAACATGCTTTGTGGGATTCAAAATTATTCAACTATAATGCATATGAAGTTTTACGCTTTTTGTTATCGAATCTTCGTTGGTGGTATGATGAGTACGGTTTTGATGGATATAGATTCGACGGTGTTACATCAATGGTAAGATTTTCTAAAAATAAATAAATTTTAAACTTAATTAAATCCCATGCAACATACAGCTCTACCATCATCATGGAATTGGAACCGCTTTTTGTGGTGGCTACGATGAATATTTCGGCATGAATGTGGATACAGAAGCTCTCACGTATCTGGCACTTGCCAACAAGATTCTACATGATATCAACCCAAATATCATTACAATTGCAGAGGACGTGAGTGGAATGCCCACTTTATGTTGTCCATACGATGAAGGCGGTATTGGATTTGATTATCGCCTAGGCATGGCCATACCAGATAAATGGATTCAAATCTTGAAGGAGAAACGTGATGAGGATTGGAGTATGGGAAATATTGTACATACGCTAACAAATCGACGATATAAGGAGAAAACCGTTGCCTATGCTGAATCTCATGATCAAGCACTTGTTGGCGATAAGACACTCGCGTTCTGGATAATGGATAAAGACATGTACACAAGCATGGCTATGTATTCACCTCCAAATCTTGTTATAGACCGTGGAATCGCTTTACATAAAATAATCAGGTAAAATAAATTGGAAAATTGTTGAAATTTCCATATATAATAATCTACAATTTACTTTCTATCCACAGACTCATTACGCACAGTCTTGGCGGTGAGGCTTATTTGAATTTTATCGGTAATGAATTTGGACATCCTGAATGGCTAGATTTTCCGAGAGTTGGAAATAATCAGTCGTTCCATTATTGCAGAAGACAATGGAATCTCGTCGGTAAGATACGTAGCTTTGTGGTTGTGGATTATAGACAGAGTTGTTGTGGAAGGTTTGAGGAAAGGGATGGAATGGAATTTTTATTGAGGATTGGTTTATTTAGAGGCTGGTTTTATGTCAGTCGTTGGGATATGCCATATCCTACCTATGGCCTATACTATACCTTATCTAAGACATATACCATACTAGGACCTAAACCCTACCCATAAAGTGGATCGAAGTTTAGTAAATCTCTACTAATTATGCCTCATAAAATTCTTAGTACTCAGATAAATTTTGACCATAACTCTTTCCTCAAAACTTCCGCAACTTGCCATGTCCCACAGCAATTTCGATAATATCTCACTTATCACAACTGACATTTAATTTGCTTTTTAAATTTATTGCTAACATTAAGACGATCCAACATTGCGATATAAATACCTCAATGAATTCGATCGAGCAATGAATATGACAGAAGAGAAATACGGCTGGCTTAATAGGTACGCAAAATAACTTTAATTATTCAGAAAAAATGTTCTTAAATCTCTTTTTCTCTTCCGTTTCTTAAACACGGCACTTACAAAAATAACATATTTAGTAATCCAGGTTACGTGACATGGGTACATGAAGGCGACAAGATAATCAGCTTTGAGAGATGTGGACATGTGTTCGTGTTCAACTTTCACGCGGACAGATCTTTCACAGATTATCGCATCGGAGTGGAACGGCCAGGAAGCTATAAAATTGTTCTAAGCTCTGATGATGAAGCTTTCGGTGGATTTAATCGGATCGATACAAGCTTAACACACGTTTCGGTGCCAGAAGGTCATGCGGGTAGAAGTCAATTTATTCATGCGTATTTACCGGCTCGAACTGGATTTGTTTTTGTAAGACTGGGATAAAATGTTAAATAGTGCACTATGGATTGTGAATTTGTAGCCATAAATGTCATGCAATATAATAAATATTTTTGTAGTAGGAAATGAATTCATAGCCAAAAGTTCTTAATTTTTTCTTACTTTGTTTCTTTATTTAGTTTTTTTTTACTCTTTTTATACAATTGAATTTTTTTCTTCTTCTTACCGTCGTTCTTCTATAATATATAAAGTCCATTTGTATTTTTATGATAGGACCATTAATTACACAAATAAAATTAATAACTTTCATGCTTTTTTTTCTTTTCACTGTTTCTTCAATAAGGGAATTGAAGTTCTGTACACACACACACTCTCACACACAAAACTTTTCATTTATTTATATTTCATCTCTCGTGAGACTGAGAGAGGATGGTGCTGAGGGGAAATGGAAGCTTTGGTTATTTAGTAGATGCAATAAAAAAGAATGAATAATGAGTAAAGTTGTCTGGAAATGGATGAGGTTGAACTGAGGTCAAAATCATTATTTCAAAAAGCACCTGCATTGCATGAATATTTGTCTAATAGATTTAGTTAGGGATGTATCCAAGAGGGGTGTTTTGACACCCTCGACGGAAATTTTCTTTAATTTTTGCTAAGGTTTTTCGAGAAAAAATCCCAAAATATTACACTTCCTGGCTAAGTCCCTTAATTCAGCCATCTAACTGACATTTTCAGAGGTTCCAGAACGTCAAAGACTGCCAAATCAGATAGTTGCTCTGAAAAAACAGTTAAACCATCTACATAGCTGTCATGTAGTCCCCTAAACCATGGATTCAATTTCACGATACCTCTTGAGGTGATGGCGATTACATGACATACATGAAGATGGCTAAATCGTTTTAATAGAGCACTTCTATGGCAAATTGGTGTCTGAAAAATATCACTTTTTCAAGTGACATCATTTATAAAACCTCCCCAAACCTAACTCACTTTAAAGACCGATAAATAACCATCAGACTTCCAACCCCCTGCCAGAAACAAAAGTAATTGTTAAAAGGAAAAAGAATTGTACAATTTATGAGCCATCTGCATGCTTTCAGACACAAGCTCAGCACACCAAAAATTGAAAGCTATCGTCCATCATCATAATTGCTTCAAGTCCGGATGTTATGAATTAATAATAAAAAATGATGAAAATTGTGTAGTAAAAGTTTTTTGTTCTATTTCTGTGCTGATGGCTAGAAATGTACTGTTGGGTAGACGTTGAGCTGGTTATATACCCTTACTATTTTGTTCTGCTTTTTGAATTAATTACAGCGATATATATTTTTAATAGCATTTTTATGTAATGTGGGTAATTTTCATCATTTTCTCTTTCTTTCTATTGCAAAAAGTATTTAAATATTTTTTTTATATTTGTAAAAGTGGTTTGCCAATGGGAGATGTCGACTGGGTTTGTTGTTCGAGCAAAACAAGCTCACCTCCTGAGGTTATTGTGATATAGATATTTTATTATTCCGTAAGCTTGTGTATCGGTTACAAAAAAAATAATTTTTAAAATATACAAAGATATACAACAATATGGGTCAATTGATGAATAATTCCTGTACAATTTTGTGAGGGGGGTCGTTTACAAATGACTTAATAGCTTAGTGATTTTTTAAAGGAGTTCTGGAATTTTAGATTGAAATTACGCTACAGAGTTGGTAGCCTGTGACTAATTGGCAGAACTAGATCTACAATAGATCCTTTTAGCCTGACTTAGTAGTTCCGAAGTTGCAGGCAGCCTCTAGAAACCAACTCTACAACCCATCTACCCAGGTTACCACTTATACATAGACACCCTAGGGTACCATAAGTGGAGGGAAGGGATAAGGTAGGTAGGGGCATCCTAGGGTATAATCTGAGTAGCCCTAGAAATTTGACAGACGTCATTTGTGAACGATCTCCAAGACAATTTTAATTCTTTTGACCCATCTAACGCAAAAATAAATTCCTCAACAAAATTTCCAAATTTCAGCTCAAGAAGCTGCCCATGTCTAAGTCCATTGGCAGACCACAAAAAATGTTAACAATTAATTAGAAAATTGTGTGTAGTGAAAAACTGAATAATTATTGCTACTTCTGTTGTATGCTATGAAAAAGTTTACATTCTATTTTGTGTGCATCTACATCATCCGACCGACAAATGACTTTCCTTAAAATTACGAGACAAAAAAAATTTAATTCACTTTTTACAATAATTTAAAAATGCGTTAATTTTAAAGGATTTTTTTTACGAATTTTAGTTTCTTGTGGGATGTCGAGAGTTTCACTATGCTTGATTCAATGACTCATGTGTCGATGTCTATTCGATTTACTATTAACTTTTTCAACTAAATTACAAATTTTCAGTGCAGGTCCTAATTTTATGTCCATATATTTCATCATCATTTCTGAATTGAGGAGCAGCAATGCCTTGCCGTCGATTTCCTAGAAGGAAAAAATGAGATTTAATTGAGTTTGGTTCTTGGAAGATTTTGATTAGATTCATTCGGAGAAATGGTAATTTTTGGAGAAATTCCAACGATCTTCTTCAATTCCCACGTCAATTTGAGAGTCAAATGCAAATTGAAGCAAGCATTGAATTCCCAATTTTTCTGGCAACCCCCTCAAAAAACCCACACCCTTAGAAAAATCAAGAACAACATCTATACTCACATGTCTCCTAAATAAATCAGCATGTACAGCCAGAGAACTGTCAGCAGTTGAGATATACTGAATGACATCCTCAATCTTCCAGTCATTAATATTACCACTAGGAATTGTCGGGCCTGGGCTTGATGCACTGCTCGACGGACAGTCTGTGCTCTTGTCAATTTCAATTTCAGAAGAACTTCGGATATCCGACGAGCGTCCACCACGCATTTCTGCTGATTGTGGTGTCTCAGGCTCAGGAAATGTTGGAAGTTCTGGTGTCACTCGCTCTTCTTTTATTTTTGTCTCTTGTACATTTGTTACAGCAGGCGATACAATCGGCTTTGACTCCTTAACATTAGATGTTGCCGATGTTGTCGTAGATGTAGTTGTTACCGTTGTTGTTGGGGTATTGCTTGAAGTTGTTTCAGGTGTTGATGGCTCAGATTCATTAAAAACTAATTTCTTTCTCTTAGGAATCGGGGAATCAGTTCCTTTTGACTGCCTTTTTGGTGGCGTCGAGGGTGCTGTATGATGGTGATGATGATGGTGAGTTGTTGTTAATGACGTTGTTGTTACATGCGTTGATGATGTACTTGTTTCAACTTTTTCGCTACATTTCTCACATTGTTCAGGCTCGAGTGATAGTGTAATTAAGTTTTTGCATGAATGACATGCTGTTAACAGTGATTCGAGGAAGTTTTTCATCTCCTCATTGCCTTTCTCTTTAGTAAACATGGGAATCTTAACAGTAAAGTTCTTACTTGATGCTGTCACAATATGAACCTCACCATCCATATTAAATAAAACTGGCGAAAGTTGACTTGTGTCTCGACATGCTGATAAAATTTCTTGTATACAAAGCTTAGCTAGAGATTGATGTGATGGTCCAGTGAGAATGACCGGAAGTTTAAGAGGATTTATAAATGGTCCAGCTTTACATTGTGTATGAAAATGTGCAGTTACTGGAGTTGCTTCTTTCAGTTCTTTATCTTGTGCTAGTGTATAGTTGACTCTAGCATGACGCTGCCGACTTGATGTTGAATCAAATCGTCCTTTATGACCAGGTGGTTGCATTGGATGACAACTTTTTGCACACCAACCGACCGGAAAGATGTCACGTGAATCATAACAACACCAGTAATCAAATGCACCACGCCATCCATCAAAAGTGACATGAATTTCATTATCTTTCACAGCAGCAACTGTTGCACAGCAAATTAATTGTGGATTCTTTTTATCTACGGCTTCAAGCTTATGTCCAACTTTAAATATATTTCGTTTGGGAGTTTTCGGTTCAGGTTGGAAAATTTCACCAGGTGCCATTTCAGCACCGTAGAGAGTTTTCGACAGAAATGAAGGCCAACTGCTTGCATTCATACGAAAACCTAACGGTGGTTGTAACATTCCTTTATTTCTCTCGCAATCGCCGACCGGTTTAATTTCACTCGAGTCAACCAGTCGCCAGAAGTCATTCTTATTATCACTGCCATCCAACCTTAGTCGCAATCGAGATCCCAACACTCCAACGACTGTTGCAATACAAATTGAATTAACATTACGTGGATCTACAGCTTCCAATTTCATTCCTATCTTAAAATCATTTTTCGGTGGTGCGAAAGCTTGCTTAAAGCATTCCGATGGTGCAGGTACTGATCCAGTTTCCTAAAATGAGGATGATGTGAGTATAAATAATAAATAGAAATTCAGCATAAACTTACTTTCAAATATTCATTCCAGTCGAATACGTGAAACGCCTCATATTGAAACATTGGACTAATTTTTGTTACTGCATAATGCTCCTTTATCGTGTTATTGTTATTATTGTTATTGTTTGTCTCAACAGAACTACCTTTCTGTTGCTTACTATTGTTATTCTCAAGATTATTATTGTTATTGTTTAGTAATTTATTTTGTGATGTCGATGGTGCTTGCGTCTGTGTCTGATTGCCAGATGTTATACCTTTCTTCTTGTTGCTTTTATTAAGACAATATGTTGAGCAAAAGTCGCGATTTGGTGCACTTCCTCTTATCGCGTTATCACATTCCTTGCATGCCCCCTTACTGTATGCTTTACGGAATTCCGCAATGCATGTCTCACTACAAAATTCCTTCTTACCATTTTGTGTCGGCAGGACATATTTGAGAGGAGTTTTTGTCTCCGCACACCAAGTGCATCTGTTTGGATTCTGTTGTTGCTGTTGCTGCTGTTGGGATGTTGCATTTTGTTGCTTCACGGGCGATTTTTTGCCACTATTTCGATTTTTTCCATTCATTAAACTATTTATGCTTCCATTTTTACTATCATCACTTGTACTGCTGCTGCTTGTCGTTTCAGGTTCCGTTGAGGACATTATCGCTCATGAAATTATTTTATTGAGTCATCAATTGATGAAATTTTTTTCGCGGGGCAGAATGAATTTTTCATAAAAAAGTCACTTAAACTCCTCTTTTAAATATTTTGCTTATGCACAAGCGATGAATTTTCACCTTAAGCGTAACTTAAATTTTTTCCAGTTCACAAAATTTCCAAGAAAATGGAAAAATTAATTTTTTTAAGTGAGAGTTTCTTCAAAATTACGCTTTTTTCGAATCGGTTCGTACGGTTTAATGGCGAAAACGTTTACGTTGAAAAAATACGCATCACATTCATACAATCCGTGTAAATTTCTCTCATCTTAGTCACGTAATTTTTACGTACGTAAGTTTTGAATCGGTTCATTGTTTTGAAAACAATTGGAAGTGAATTTTTGTAAATAAAAGAAGAATTTTAGCGAAAATTTAATTAAATTATGTAAATAAGGAAGTAATAAATACATCTAGCTATGGATTTCCATATAACAATTCAAATAACACCAGAAAATATTGAAAATAAGGAATATATGTGCAATGAAATGAATTGCAATAAAATTTTCAATAATGAACAGAATCTTAAGAAGCACATAAACTTACACTACGATGAGAGTAACAAGTCATCCAGAATAGTCTATCAATATAGCTGCCCAATCACTTCGTGTCGTCGATTTGTTGCAAATGAATATTTTTCATCTCGAAAACACTTAATTCAGCATTTCTATAAAGTCCATAATAGTGAAAAATTCAGTTGTACAAATGTAAACTGTGATAAAAGATTTTCTACGGAAATTTTGAGGAATTTGCATTTAAAAAATTGTGGAAAGACATTTGAATGTGATTTTTGTAAATCTAAATACAGTTCAGCTGAAGCTTTACTAACTCATCGGAGACGAAAGAATCATTTGGACAGTAAAAAGAAGAAGTCTGAAGGTTCACCAACTAAAAAGAGTGTATCCACAGCAACATCAACAAGCTCCTCACAAACATCACCCCCCAAAGATGCTAGTCAAGCAAAAGTCGTCTCATCTGAGTCAAAATCAACAATAACTGACAATATTTACACAAATCAGCCGGCAACTTCCTCCTCATTATCTACAAAATTAATCAAAAATTCATCAACATCCACTGATGATTTTATGAAGGAAGACAATTCAAACAGTTTATCATCCACTTCTAGTCATAATAAGACAACAAATGTCAACTGGATGGCCACTGGAGGATTTGAGGAAGATTCAGTGACCTTATTTGATAACGATGTCAAAATGGAATTTTATTCTGCTGAAACACAGACAGACTTTAGTGAAAATTTGTTCAATAACAACTACACGCAGACCACGTTTGCTGATTTTTATGATTTTGAGAAGTTTGATAGTCAGACTCAGACAAATTGGGATGAATTTAATCAGGGTTTTTGACAAAAGAAGTTTTAATGTTATTTTTATGTTTTTGTTCAAGTGTGAAGAGACTAAATCGAGCGACAGAAAGAAGTACAGGCTATCTTGAGGATTTTTTATATGCCGCTTGGGTAAATGAGGAATTAAGGAGCAAAGGAACTAAAGAACAGTGAATTAGTTGCAAAGGATGAGATTAATAGCTTTGTTCGAATAAAAGTGTCAATAATACTCTGAAATTTTACAAATTATCAAAATTTTAATATTTATTCAAATCAATAAACTTATAATAATTTAAAAAAAATTGTAAATTGTAAAGCAAAATAGCTTTTTGGGTAAAAATCAATGGTTAGTTTACTGGTAACTAATAATGAGTCTGAGGGGAAATTAACTAGTAAAAAAAATATCAGCTGCGTAGTTTCTTTCCTTTCGTCATACTTTCTTGTAAACAAATAAATTTCACTGCCATTTTCTAAATTCTCCAATTTGTATATAAAATTTTATCAAAAAATTGTTATTTAATAGCCTTAAAGCATAAAAGAATCAAAATAAAAATGATTATTTTGGGCTAAACGTTATAAAAGATCTTTTTATGATACATCCAGTGTGAGATTAAGATCCAAATGATCACTGTGTATAGATTTTCCAAAAGAAGTATAAAATGCGTGTTCATTACATCCAGAGACCAATGGAATGGCCACATGCTATGGAAGACTGAATGACCGACGTACAGAACAATTGCATTCATTCCTGGATAAAGGAAAATCGTCCAGAAATCATCGCCAATATTCTTAACATCGACAAGGAAGTAAATTAAACTGAGTAGCAAGAAAGCTAGTGAGGATGTCACAGTCACAAAGGATAATGACCATAAGTTCTTATTGATTGGAATAAAGCCATCGTTCACTGAGAATAATGTGAGTACACAGGTTAATGTCAGCAATGCAAATCCCCATAAGATCCAGCGTCTTAATCGTTCCTTTGCAGTTGAATATACAATCAGAGTAACACCACATTGTACACCTAAAAAGACTTGAACACAAGTCATAATACATCCAAAAAGTCCTTCAGGATCAAATGGAAGAGCATCATAAACGGAACGGATTTTAGCTCGTTGATACAAGTGATTTACACCTAAAATTGTTCTGTCAATATATCCAGCGATTCCTCCAGTGCAATTCTTATGAGTCATGTATTCATGGATGCCACCAGGGCCAAGATATCCACGATCACAGTTTGGTGCATTAACTCCAAAAATAAATATCAAATAGACAGCAATAAGTGACAGGATAACAAGCCACTGTCTCCAAATCATTCGAACATCATAAAATAATTGCTGCAGTCTTGTCTCCGCGTTGACAGAATTGCTCATAAATGCCAAATGAATCAGACTGACGACAAGGTAAGCAACACCAAATCTCTGAAGAACTCCAAAAAATCGAATGGTTTGGAACGTTGCACCCCAAAGAGTACTGAGGCATAGACCAATGAGAAACAAAGTCATCGAACGCTACAAGGATAATGTCATGTAAATAATAGTAAATTGTTGATTAATTGCTGATCATACCTTAATAATTTTCATTACGATGCTATTTATGGGAACCTGTCGATTAACTTGTGATTTAATACTCAATGGAATGCATACACCCATTATGAAAAGAAACCATGGGAATACTAAGTCAGCGAAATGTAATCCATTCCATACTGCATGTTCAATCCACCAATAGTGACCACCACCGCTGTTGACAAAAATCATCAGTACAATTGCTACACCACGAAAGATGTCCAAACTTCTTAGCCTCTTCTTTACTTTCGATGCATCAAGTTCATTGTCTGATGATGACTCTTGGATAGGATTTTCTGTTGCTTCTTGTGCATTGCGTGGGCGTGATATGTAAAAGATGTTGATGAACTTGCATATCCAGTAGAAGCAAACGAGTAAAATTGATATGAAGAGAATTGCTGTGAATTGAAGATAAAGTTGAATGAATGATTTATATTGAGGGTAATTTTTAGATAAAGAAGAAGATTTAACGAACTTTTTGGATTTGAATTTTTGGAATCTTGAAGATTTGAATTTAAAAAGTTCGTTAGAATCGAAAAATTTTCTAAACTTGAATTTAAATCCAAAAAGTTCGTTTAATCTTCAAACTCATAAATAAATTTGATTTGATTCAGCACTAAATGATAGCAAATCACATACATGTTAAAGTATTCACAGGTTCTTTTGCCGTTTCAAGTATTGGAGGTCCAGCCTTCTTAATAATCAAGTCATAAACACCAAATTCTCCAAAATCAGGTTGATCACTCCAAAATAAATCTTGATTAACAATTTTTGCATCAACATACTGTCCATGATCTTTCCCAAAAAGCCTCAACTCAAAACCTTTATCGGTATTTAATTTCACTAATGTATCATTTTCCGGTCTAATTGCTTTAACAAATCGGAATGGACATTTTACACATTCTTCAGACAACGAATAAAGAAAATATTTCTTTGACTGTTGATTACTGATATTCAAGTAGGCTTGATCAACTTTAAGTTGTGTAAGGTCCAGGCCTCGAAATTTATTGTCCGTCCACTCAATCCACGACATTTCGAAATTACTTGCACATCAAAATATTTTTTCTTTCTCTTTATTTTTTTTTCACTTAAAGGTCAATGAGATTTATTATGAGTAAGATAAGATAGAGATGAGATTTTGATACAGTTTACAGTTTCACAATATTTAGCCCTGACCGCTATTTCCTATTTTCTTCAGTCAATCTTATCTGCAATGCCCTTAATCAATTGATGTTATTCAATATTTTTTTCACTGCCGTACTTTCTAGTCTTTATACAAAGGAGATTCGACGTGAAGTGTCACAAAAAATTTAGTTTCAATTTCATTGTTTTTTTCTGTCTTTTCTCTCGTATATATTTTTTTTTTGCTATTTGAGTGAAAAATAAAACTGTTGTAACGTTCAAAATTAGAAGGAGATGGAACATTTAAATGTATCGAGTAAGTATTGCTGTTAACGGTTTTAGCTGTTTAGAAATTAAAGGTCCATAGCATAAAGATGAGAGTTGAACTCAAGGGCTTAGCCAGAAGAGGGTCTCTCCAAGAACTTCTAGATCAATATTCAATACAATTTTTCATTAGGGGTCGTTCGTAAATTACGTCACGCTAAAAAACGACTTTTTCGACCCCCCCTCCTCCCTTGTCACAAATTTTCCAAAGAAAAAAAAATCTTTTGTATGGACTGTCACAAATTCTTTGACCCCTCTCCCCCCTAAAAGCGTGACTTAATTTGCGAACGACCCCTTATTTTAAAATTAATTTTTCTACAAAAATGTTGAATACTACTCGCAGAATCAATTTTAATGGCTAAAAAAGTATAAGAATTTACTGCAAAGAAACATATTCAATTATTCCTCAAAAATAAAAAAAACTTGACACCCTGCCCTTGCAGCAATTTGGAACGAATCTTGCAGGAACTTGTGAGGAAAAGTGGGCGGATTTTGACCTTAACTACACGACAATGGCCGGAATTTGAAAAATTTCCGGGCACTTTCTGCCAAAAAAATTTTCCTCCCAAAATCTTTCGATTTTCCGAACGAACTTGTAAGGATTTTGGATGGAAATTTTCTGTCTAAATTTTTTCTGGCAGAAAGTGACCGGAAATTTTTCAAATTCCGGCCATTGTCGTGCAGTTAAGGTCAAAATCCGCCCACTTTTCCTCACAAGTTCCTGCAAGATTCGTTCCAAATTGCTGCAAGGGTGCCACCCTTGACACCTTGTTAAATGAGGGAGGAGGGGGGGGGGGGGGTGAATGGAAAAAATGACATAAATCGAAAAATTATTTTACCGTTTTTCTACAGGAACAGTTTGTTTCACCCCCTTCACAAAAATTCTGGCAACGCCGCTGCCTTCAGCTTATAGTGGGATCTGAACCTCACTTTTGTAAATAGCCTTCAAAAAGAGCTGTGAGATTCATTTCCAGTACATCTGATGAAAATTACAATAATTAAGAAATAAAAACTGAGCCATCAAGCTTACTCATCCTTGCAGGTGCGTAGCTAGAGGGGGTATTGCGGGACAAATCCCCTCCTTGTCAGAAAATTTTCTTCATTGCTCGTCTTTTTAAGAATAAATCATAAAATATCCTATTTTAAATTTTTTTCTTACAAAACCTCCCTAATTAAAGAAAATGGAATGTATGTTCTATAAATAATTTTTCAATATATAGAATATTTGTAAGCAACTCGTCAGCATTTCCATCCCTATCTCATTAAACTTTCAACTAGACAAACACCAGCCAATATTATTGTTATTCTCAAATATATTTTTTCCTCAAATTAAAAAAAATATTTTTGTTATTCAGTTCTAATTTTAGTCATGCAACGCGTGTAAAAATTCTGAATTTCACAATAAGCATGTGAAATTTAATTGGAAAATGCCCAATGTTTTTGTTTTGTTATCCTTTGGATAGTTTTAACAAGGATTTGCATTCCAGTGAAACATTGGAAAGAAAATTTGAATTTTTGAATTTTTAAAATACGTTGGAGATTGTCAAGGGATCTGGAATTTATGTTTGTCAAATTCTTTAGAAATTTACAGAAGTTTTGAAGAAAGAAACATTGAAAATTTTTAAAAAGTGAGAAAAGATTCTCAAAAAGTTATCAAAAAAAGAAAAGTTCCACAACAATCAACAGTGAACTCGTATCATCGCGATCAGATTAAGGACGCAATAAGTGTTCGTAACACGAAGTCAATTGTTCGTCTGTCGTCAAATTCGTTGCGCAACGAATGAAAATGAATCAGGTGCTATATAAAAAAGGATGTTGAACATAAGCGAGCACCATTCTTCAATGAACATCGTGGTGATAACACTTGTTGAATATAAGCGGTGAATTATAAGTGAAAGTTTAAATCCACACATAAGAAAAATAATTAAAATTAGTGACTTTTTTTTCAATAATTCAAGTGATTTTTCATTTTTCCGTTCCTTTATCCTGTGTATTTTATTTTTACTGAACATTAATAATCAGTACGAAAAAGGACAAAAATTAAGATAATAAGCACAACCACAAGATAAAAAAAAAGTTAAGGACACCAAAATCTAATTTTTTTGAAAAAGGCACAACAGAAAAATAAAAAGTTTCCCTTTTCTGATTGAGTAAAGCAGCCTCGCGTGTGTGTGAAGAATAAAAAGAAAGTTCATAAATCAAATTTATTTTGTGAAGTTACGAATATAAAGTTTCTGACGATCTAATCATTCGAACGATACAAGAAGTGAGATAAAAAATTCATGTAAGTCAATAATCTCAATAATCAAATTTTTTTTTCTTGTTCCTACATATTTGCATTTCTATTTCATTCTGCATTACTTATTCAGACATCATTTAATTCGGAACAATTTAAACTTTCTTTTTTTTTTGTTTGTTCCAATAGCAAATTGGATCTTTCTTTTTGCTTCCGTTGTTTAACTTTTTCTTGTGGTACATTCGGATTAATGTATTGTAATTTCTTTTTTTGTGTTATGTATCTTATGTGTTTAAATGAAAGGAAGGATTTGGTTCTTTTGGTTTAAATTTTAAAAGTTTTTAAACATTTTTTATGTCTACATTTTCTAGCCTAAAGCTGGCAAAAACTCCCAAAACAAATGAAAAAGTCGAAAAATAATAATCAAAAAAATGTTTAAAAAAGTAGTCATCATTTCTTAGAAATATTTTATTTAATTCTAATTTTTTTTTTGTAATTTATTAAAAATTATTGACAAATTTTTAAAGATTTTGAAGATTTCTAAAAAATTTCTAGGATTATTTCGATTAAGCCAAAATGGCTAGACTTTCTGAAAGCTCAGTCAAACTTGGGATCTGACTTTAACTTGATTAAATTGCCCGAACTTTGATGAACTTGAAAAATTTCATTCAATATAAAAATTCCAAATTTGAATTCAGACATCCAAGTCAATAAAAATTTTGTATGGAAACTCAACTTCATACAAATTTTGTTTTAAAATTCATAGTTTCAGGAACTTTGAGTTAAATCTGGTACTGTTTCTGCAATAAAATACCAAAGATTGTCAAGCTTCGAAATTAAATTGTTTCAAAAACTTCTAAAATAAGTCAATTTTCTAAGTTCTTCATTTTCCTCAATTAAATGAAAAAGTTGATGATTTCTTAAATCAAATCTAATTTGACTTTTTCATAGAGTCATGCATCTTCTGATATTTTTTTCTATTTTGTTCAGGAAGACAAAAAATGTAATTTTTTAAACACTTAAATCTAATTTGGTTTTAATTTAAAATTTTAAAAAATTGTATTTTTTGAGTTGCCAAAAATTCAAAAATTACAAATTTTCAAAATTTAAAAATTACAATTTTTTTAAAATTCAAAAATTACAAATTTTTCAAATTGAAAAAATACAATTTTAAGCATCTATGAAAATTAAATTATCCCAATTTTAAAGTCTCAATAATAATCAGCATTAAAAACTTCAAAAATCCACTCTGAAAATTCCCATTCATTAAAATAATTAAATTCGTCACACTTCCTCTTTATCATTTTGTACTTTTACAATTCAAACTCAATTATTTCATAATCACTACATAAATTCTGTAACTTTTTTTTAACCCAAATACACTTAAACTTCTTTTTCATGTTCATTAACTTCTATGCATGTAATCGGAAAAGTTGAGAAAATGAGAAAAATAGGTTCAAATAGAAGAAAAAAAACTATAAACACGCGGATATAATTGTTTTAATCCCTTCTATCACAAATTGTAATTTCTCTCTTCACAATTCAATGAATCAAGATTTAATTAAAAAGTTATGCGGACCTAGTTGTTTGCATTAACAGCATCATTAAAGTTTGAATGACATTTTTTTTTGTTCTTGTTTGATTGACAAAGTTGAGATTTGTTTTAATTGGGATAGCGGAGGGGATTAAGGCGCATTGTTTTTGAGGAAGTAAGGGTTGCATTGAGAATTAATTAATTTTTTGGCTTTAAAGTTGTTTAAATTTAAGTAAAAAGAAATATTTTGAATTTAATTGATTAAAATCTGCAGAATTAGCTAATTCTGTTCAAACAGATGCTTGCCTGCTTCTGTATCTGCATACTCATTAAAAATCTGCAAGCTTTTTGTCTTCAAAACAGAAAATCACAGATTACCGCATTAGAATTAGTGGGAAATTGACCATATTTGTCAACAACTGCATTTCAATCCTCAACATTTCACTCCTGCAACCTTTAACACTTCATTCCAAGACAAACTGCTTCAATCATCGCCACTCAATCCCTCAAATAACCCAGTTAAAAATATAAAACTCAATTTGGAGCAATGAAAGAGAAATGAAGAAAATTTCCTTGTGCTGTTGCTATTGCTGTCTTTTTTCCGACGGATTTAATTGAAGGATGATGAAAAGTGTATCTTATCGTCCAAGTGGGATGACGTGAATAGTTTTTCTCTCTAATGGCTTGTAATAAATGACTTCATTTTTATATAAACACAATTTTGTTCATTTTAACAATTTTAGCTTTAAGGGATTTTGAGTTTTTACAAATCGTGTTGAACATGACTGTCTTCTTTGACATCTCATTGCCTAATTAATTTTGCTTTAGGCGATTTTCTTGGAATATTATTGAAAAATAATCGAGTTTTTTAATATGGTTTGGTTCTTTTGTGGTTATTGAAGCTTTGAGTTTTTTCAAAGCTGAGCGTCATTAAAAGTGAGCTTTTGTTAAAGCTGAGCGTCATTAAAAGTGAGCTTTTGCTACGCTGAGCGTCATTTTGAGTATGCGTTATTTTGTTACCGAGAGGTTTGCTTAAGCTGAATTTTTTATGGCTGAACATTTATTGAACCTGAGCATTTTCTTGGTTCTAAAAGCTTTTTAGTTGTCTTGAAGCTGAGCATCATTTTAGCTATTCGTTATTTATAAAACTAGAATTTTGTTGAAGCTGAACTCTTTAAAGCTGAACGTTTTTTAAGGATAAATATTTATTTAGCTGAACGTCACTGTGGCTGAGCGTATTTTCGTAGCTGTGATTATTTTTGGATTTGTGTTTTGTTAAAGTGGAGCGTCATTTCTGGCTTTGCATTAATTTAAAGCTGAGCGTTATTTTGGTTATCCGTTTTCCTAAATCAATAAAATATAATTTTCAATGTGTTTCTTATGACTTTTGAGGTTATTTAAATCAATAAAATTTAAAAAATTTAATAAGTTACAGTAATTCATAGAATCTTCACGAAAGCTTAACCACAGTTTAAAAACATCGCACAAATTTGTCAACCAGCTGAATTTCCGATTTTTTCAATTTTTTTTTTCATAGCTGCAGCTCTTCCTAAAACCGTCCATAAGTCCCGTTATCATCGCTAAAACCACGAAAAAGTGACACAAAAAATTATGACAACTCAAAATAAAAAAATCAAACAAAGTTTTTATCATCAACATTAATAAGCCTCAGTCATTAAAATGAGCATTAAAAAGGACGTTATGAGAAACTTTTCATTCATCCAATCCAGAATTATTAAAGGAGAGATAAAAATTGCAGTTGTGGTCATGACAGATTTTGTGTTTTTTAGGATTAAGCTAGAGTCTTTCATCCACACGATTTCCACAAAAGATCGCATTTCATTTCACGAGAATTTCAAAGAAAATTAATTCCTCTTGAATTTTTTGCATGTATTTGCTCATAATTACAGTTATGAAATAAAAAATTTCTTTTTGTGATTTTCATGTTTGATTCAGTGAGTAGGCGGATGTGCCTTTATGCTTTGCTTGTTTGGCAGGTCAGTTGTCTTGGTCGTTCATTGTTTAACGGTAATTAGTTTTGTTCAGTTCTGTTTGAATATTTCGCATTTTAATTATCGTTTCATGTTGTCTGTTAATTAGGCATCGTGTAGAAATGTGAAATAGAATTTAAATGTCACAAACAAAAGTGAATTCAAGGGGTTGGCCCCAGATTGTGAATCAGCCTCCAACTAATTTCACCTAGAATCGTAGCTAAATTTTTTAGACATTTATTTTACATTTTAACGATTATTATTTAAATAAAAATTATTGTGATTTTCAAATATATTTTGACCCTTAATTTTTAAATATTTTTTGACCGTTAATTTCAAACTTTTTTGGGATTTATTTTCTGATTACGTTCTATGTTGGGAAAATGCACTTTAGTCGTTCACGTGTGACTATGTAATAAAAATTAAAGAGAAGTTTTCATCGGGAGGGTTTGACTCCTCTTTCTAAAATGCCTCAACCAACCCCCCTTGACCATCCATCCCTTATCTACTTTAAATATGTCTAAATACTGCTCTATTGTAGAAATATGGCAAAAATTCATACAGCACAAAATTGTGGACAGCAGTTGACATTTTAACAATTCTAGATAAATTTTTCTCAAAGGTCAAATAATTCATTAAATCTTATTATATTTATTGATTTTGTTGACAAAAATCCTACAAAAAATTCAGTTCCTTGCTATTCCCCTGGCTATTACAATGAGAAGTCAATTATTGCCCTTTAAAAGCTTTCCTCAAAATAAATAACAATGCTTCTCAGAATCCCTCCAAAACGAAAAATTGAAAAATCCGCAAATTAAAATTTTCTATCGAATAAACGTCAAGTGATATCCAATATAATGATTGAATGTACCCAAAGGTTGTATTTCATACAAATTTTTTATGCGTAGTATTCATCGTAACCTTAAGTTTGGTTCATAAATCATTTATCAACGAATTTTTTTTCTCCGTGAGATGGAATGGAATTTTATGCAGTATCGCGTATCACGTTTGCTTATTTTTTCTCTGTGCTGCTGTATATGTTGATCCAGTAAATAAAAATTCATGTGTGAAGCGGAAAATATTTGAAATTTTTCTCTGTTTTAGAGTGTTTGTGTAAATTTACAATTTAATTTTTTGATTCATGAATTATTCAGCTTTGCTGGCTCATATTGGCTCTTTATAATAAAAGTCCTTCAAATTTCGACAATTTTAATAGATTACATAAAAAAATGTGTTGACATAATTTTGATGAATTTACGGCTTCATTAAGGACGTAATGGTTGAGTTCATAAAAAATTTCAATTTTCTCATCTAAAATGGCCTTAAAAATATTACAATAGGCATCATTAAGTCAACAAATAAATGGAAAAAAAACACGTAAAATCCTTTAGCAAACAAAATTTATGATTAAAAGTCATGAAAAACTTAAAAAATAAAATCTAGCAAATTGTCGAGTGTACAATAGATCTAACTTTGAGACCAGCCTATAAAGAACTGTAGAATAATTACGTATCCTTCAGGTCTGCGACGTTCTAGAACTATTTTAATGCTTAAGGTCTTCATTGGCGCCTTGAACAATTTTATTTCAATTTTCTGAAGAAAAATCAAAAATTTATCCCAACAGAGTAGAGAGAGGAAGGGTGCCATCCGAAAAACTCAAAAATAACCATAATTTTTTTAAATTCCCAGGTGATGAGACCCTACGCCACTGAATTTATCCTTAAACCTCTTCTAACCCTTCTTTATACCCTTTTTGGTTACGTCCCTGCCCTGAATATATCCTTAGTAAGATTGCTTCAAAACGCAAGATTAAACCGCCAAAAATGTGTGATGATAAACATGATTTTTTATTAAATTCTTTATTTTTCACACCCAAACTTCATCAAAACCAGTCAAAAGTCACACATAAAAATTTGACATTTAATTTCTCATCGCAAATTTTCCCCACGAGTAAATTTTTCATTAATTTAACTGAGAAACTCAACATAATTTATGAACAAAAGTTAATTTTATCATCGCACGCAAAATGTGGCAATAGAAAATAAACAACTCAAATTGAATACATTCAACAATTTCCGTTCCATTCTGTTATGTTTCATAAAATGTTGTAAGCTTTTGAAGTTTGACGGCTTCGCATATTGAAAATCTGAGACTGAACACGAAACATATGTAAAGTTTTGTCCTTAATTAATGATGACATTTAATGAGTAATTGAAATTGTCTTATGGAACTTAATTATGATTTTGTGGAGTTTGAGAATTTTGAGTTGGAAATTTTGAATTTAAATTCCTAAATGTCATGGCATTTTTAGGAAGCTTTGTAAAAGTTGGGAACGGTAATGATGAAAATTTCAAAGCATTTAACTTTATTTGTGATTGAAATGCTAAGGTTAAAACTATTTCTATTGGCAGGCTATATTCTAAGGCCATTTTCAATAAAGCTTCCATAAGTCTTCTTCTCCTACGTTCCAGCAAATGAATCCTATTAACTCTGATTCACAATGCCTCACTTTATTGTGAAGGCTTATACATTAAATGCACAATTTCTGTCTACAGCAACATTCAATGACTTTAAACTATTCAGTGCTGTCCAGAGCAGGCGCGTATCCAGGGGATAAATTAAACATTAACCTACAATTTCAGTAAGGTTTCGTACTCTACCCCTCATTCCTTCACTCATAGAAATAATCTAAAAACATTTTTTTAAATTAAATATTTAAGAAAAAAATTGCTCTGAGTGAGAATCGAACCTATGACCTCTGGGTTAGTAGTCCAATGCTCTAACAACTACGTCACTAAATCAATTGAAAACATATGACAATTTGGCAATATATATATGAAGAAAATTTAAAAATTAGTTTTTTAAATTTTAAAAACAAAATTTTTGATTTTAAAAATATTTTTTTAAATGATTTTTAAAAACTGATTTTTAGAATTAGAGTGTTGCTACTTTAATCTTTTTTAAACTTACGAGAAAAAAAATACAAATTTTTTTATGATTAAATCAAAATTTTTTTCGGCACCAAAAGTTACCCCAATAAATTTAAAACAATATTACGAAAATTCCCAAGCTCATAAAATTATCACATTTTGCAGCCATAAAATCACAGCAACAACCACAAGAATGAAAAAGTTGACTGAGTTTCATAAAAAATACGCCTTTTAATTTAATTGAAATTTCTTTTTATACTTCGTAAAGAATTTTAATGGCAATCAGGTGAAAATTGAATAAACATGAATAAAAATATTTTTTTTCATTTATTATAACAAGATGAGCTTAATGTCTTTAAATTAAGATACGATGCAAAACGTTGGCAGGAAGAAAAAAATTTTGTTAAACAATAAAAGAAGAGAAATTGAGAAAATTTCCATAATTAAGACGAAACGTTCATGTCGTGCATGTATTAAGAAGGAAAAAAAATTGTGCCAGGAAGATGAGATGGGTGGGTTGTAATTACATGAAGGAAGGAAGTAAATTGATTGAGTACACAATCTATTGATTATTTACGTAAGTCATCTCATCAACAACATTAATTGATTTAAAAATATTCATAAATTTATTTTTATACAAAATGAAGAATAGCTGTTTGCTTAACAGTCGAATCTGATTACATTCATGAATATTCAGGTGGATAATCAATTTCAATAATTAATTTGTTATGAAAGAATTTTATAATTATAGTTGAAGTAGGTAGGAAGCCCGTTTGAGGCGTCTAACAATCAAAAATAGAGATTTGATCATAAATTTTTGTTTTCAAATCTCTTCAACTGTCATTTTAAATTCAAATTTTCCCATAATGCAGCTAACTTCAGGTTATAGAATTCAAATTTTTTTGTAACGGAAATTCTTTAACATTAAATCCGAATGTAATTTTGGAATAGTTGGACATCATTTATTAACGACTCCAAACACTTTATAGTTTCATTTAGAAATTCACTTAAATTCAAAATAGAACCTTCATCACAAAATCTATCTTTAAAATTATTGTCTTTATATAATCAGAATGAAAACAACCTTTTCATTACCTAAATAATGGATAATCATATTACAACTTGCGTAAGCTTTTTTTAGAAACTATAAAACTTACAAAAAGAAGACTTTATTTGATACAAAAAGTAAATAATTAAATGCATGACATGTGAATTCTCAAATTTTATGAAGTCTATAAATAAACTTCAAACGAGTACCAATATTTCTTGATGTAAGTTTCCTTTGTGAAATATCAAGTAAGATTCAATTGAATTTTAATATCAGACTTCAGAAGGTATTTATGTAAATTAATCTTAGTTATATATTGGATATTCTTGTAGTGCATGTAGAAAAAATTTGAAGAATTTACAAAATTCTACGAATGTCTTTTGATACCATAGCTTTGGTTATGTAAAAGATTTTTGATATAATTTTGTGTACATTTTTGAATTTTTAGTTAAGGACTTTGATTTAATCTTGCAATCTACAAAATTAAATGACATTTTTGGATCTAAAATAGTAGCAATGTTGAAATTATTTTATTAATTTTGGATAGATTAAAAGATAATCCTGCTAAAAAGTACTCAGTTGTAAACCTTTGGGACAGTACTTTTATGGCAACTACTGTGTTGCGGGGGCATTTTAGTTGTGTTGTGAGAATGTCCTTTAATAAAAATTTGTATAGACAATTTAAAAATTATTGCAACAAAAGCTTCAAGTGCTAAAACATCTTTAATACCCTGCTAATTAACTTTTGAATTTATCCGAATGACCATCAAACAAAAACAACCCCAGGTTATTTGAGAACGTAACCTTTAAAAAATCATTCCTCGATATCTGAAAATGTTAATTAAAAATTACGAAATAAAAGCCTGTTAATGAGAATATTTCATGAGAATCCATGTGAGCAGTTGCTTAACAAAGTCCATTCACATGTAAATGTCTGTTGATGGCTAAAATTCTTCATAATTATTCAATCATTGCACCCATCATCCTCAGAAAAGAATCTAATGAGGCCAGTAACTCCAACACATAAAAAAGCTGAACATTCATCATCCAAAAATTTCGTGATTTTATCATGCGTGCTCACACATTAAGGTTTTATTTTTAGATCTAAATATCATTCATAAAATTAACATGACAGATAATTTGAGTAATGGAAGTGATATATTTGTTGAAATTCATCATCATTACGATAGCAATTATTGCCATTCATAAATTTCCCACTTAAAAACTACAAATGTGATCAATTAATTGATACAAGCAGCTCAATGATTAAGTGCTGCTCATGTCCTATCCAAAAATCTGAAATCGATAAGGGACCTCCCTTCTTTAAGTTCGTAAGCCTTTTTTTTGTTGTTCTCAACCCCTTAAGAATTCCTGACTCAGTGGCGTATCAGGGGATGCTCTTTAGGTGCCTAGACCCTTCGGAATCCAAATTCCAAAACAAATTTTAGTTTTAAAACTAAAAAGTTAATTTTTTACAGAAAAAAATATAAAAATTTAATAAAAAGGTTATTAAGGTTCCAGTGATTTTTTAAAAATAAATTAATAAGCACCCCCTCCCCCTTCAAAAATCCTGGCTACACCCCTGTCCCGACTCCAGTCCCACTAAGAACTAACATGAACTAATCAAATATTTACTTCCTCCATTGACTTCATACAGCCATTAAATGTTCATTGATTTAATTAATCGATAAAAGTCAAAGTAAACATTCTCAGTGGACACACAAAGGCAACATCCACAACATATTTGATGACATTAATTCAATAAGTCCTCGTTCGTGAGGAACTTTTGATGGTCGTATAAAGTTTTTCAAAGAAGACATTGTCTCACGTTTCAATCTAAACGAACAATCATCTCCCGAGAATTTCATCATCGGATTCCAACGAAATCTTTTGAGGACAAGAAGTGGAAGCACGTAAATTATTTATTTATTTGATTTTTATTTGGCAATGTGAGCGATTAAGGAAATGTAAACAAAAATGTGTCGATGACATATTAGATAATGTTGTATTTGTTAACTTATTATTGTACAATCGTATGACGCAGGTTAAGCTATTGTTCGGGTTTTTCATGCATACTTATTTGATGTGTATCTTGTTATTGTTTGCAATTTTATGGGTTGTTGATTTTTGGATGGAAAAATGATTTGTTTATTTTTATTTATACAACAGAGGTTTCGGACAGTAGCTGGGGTTAAGTGTAATCAAAGCATTTTTTCTGATAAAATTCTGTAGATTTTGATAGTTAAAATCCATTGACTGACAAAAAATTATATGTAGAACTTGTTCTGGTTCGTAGTCATCCTTGAGTTGATCCAGACGTTTACAAGTCCAGTTTGATATCCAGGCGGGTAGACTGCTGTGTAAACAACGATGTAATTGTATTGAAAATTAGTAATTGACAAAAGGAAGCGAGAAGTAGAGCCAGTTATTGACAGATATTAAAAAGTAACCTTAGAAATATCTTGTGAAATTTGACTTAATTTTATCTAGTCACTGAGGGTAAGCTATAGCTAAATTGACACAAAATATAACGGACACCAACCTCAGTCATGTGGAAGTCAATAAGGTAGTCAAAACATCTTTTGGATACAATAAAAATAAACAAATGCTCATAAAAAATTCTATCCATCCCAAAAATGCTTTTGTATCCTTTATTTATTATGGAAAAAGAAAAATTTCTTGTCAGCACTTTATCCTTTCGGAATTTAATTAATGTAATCGTTAGAATTGCCAAGGTAGCAATAAAATATTCAGCAAATTAAAGCAGTAATGAATCGCATATTTATTAGTAAATTAATATTTTCATGGAATGCAATTTAACAGAAATAAAATTACCCAATTACAGAGTATCATTACGTCCAATTCATGATAATTATTTTATATTTTGGCTTTTAGGTGAGAATTGAATTACCAAAAGGAATATTTATTTTTAGTAAATGAGGGAAGTAGACTTTTGGATGGGATTACAATAATTTTTAATGTTAAAAGATTAATTTAACATCTGGGGCCGGTTTGGGTGTATCCTAGGCTAAAGTATGGCAAGGGTATACTCTAGTGTAAACCTAAGAAACCAGCCCATGAATGTAGTTTTGAATATGAATAAAATTTCTTGGAAATCACGCATTCCGTCCATACATTTGTTACGCATTGAATTGACCAACTAATTAATAATTTTCAAGTATTTTGATGAGGAGTTGTTCATTTATGATGCTTATCATTTAGAGGAAAGGGGTCTAAAGCTTGAAACTATTAGGAAAATAAAAAAAATATATTATCGTCATTTATGTATGACTCCTCATCTTCCCTGAATGTCACGCTGCGACAAATTACTTTTTTACCATCAAATAGGTGTCATGGTGTAGTTACCCCAGCGTCTTTCTGAATTTCTGACTTTTTGCCGATATACACTGTGATGTAGCGGTGTTCTGGCGACTATGATGTGCCGCTCGGGATAACCTGTAATCATTATTGTTACAATACTACGCTTGATTGATTAAATCTCCGCATCAGCATTATCTCAAACTTAAAACCACAATATTGTAACCTAAATTGTTTAAAAATTCATAAAATTCATGGGAAATGAATACTTTTTTAAGTGGTATTTAATTTCGGGTCTGTGGGTTGAAATTTATCCATTCCTATGCTTAATTAATTTCGTTTAGATTATGTGCTTATTGTTTAATGAAAAATAGATTTGAAAAGTTTTTTTCCACATAGCCATTTTAATCTAAAAAATTTAAAAAAAATCTAATGAGAAAATTCTTAAAGTTGCAAAATGAGAAGATTTATGATAAAATATCCCGAAGCTATGACGTAAAACTTTTGAGGATTACTGTACAAAATTGTTCCTAATCACAATAAACAAGAGGGATTAAATAATTATCTTAATACTTTCGGGCGGAATGACGAGAATCTTTTGATGGTTTTGGGTGACATGAGCAAAGTTGCCGTATGGAATTAAATTCTCTCCTCGGAAAGCAGGTTGGCTCTGTGAGAAAATTTATGTAAATTCCTGAAACATCATTCCTCGTCTACATTGTTAATATTTTCAAATATTTCTAAGTCACGAAAGTATTTGTTGAGTTGCTTCTTTTAAGATAAATGAAGCTTGATATGCTGAAATTCTTATAATCTATTCGGCTGCGCTTATCATTCGTTTGCTAAAATTCTTTTAATTCGATTAAAACTTGAGAGTTTTTTGCTCAAAAATTTAGAGTCTATGTAGTATAAAGTTTGAAGTATATTGTGCCTTAAGCAAATTTTGTATTTTTATGGGTTTTATTTTCTACAACAGCTACAGACACGACTACGTAATTTATTTCCAAAAAAATCTAAACAATGCGTAAAAACTCTACAAAAAAGTACTTTACCTTCCAAGAATCAACCTCCTCTCCCCTACGTCTCAGGATGACAATGTAAATTAGACCTGATGCTTCTTCGTGTTCATTATTGACCATTCAGTAAGCCTTCACTAAATCATACAAAATAAAAACACAAAGTTCTTCGTAACCCAAACAAATGAACAAACAAACAAATCTACAGCATCGTATAAGGTTACAAGTTATTCATGTTTAAAAACGACATTAAAGATTATTCATTGAATAATAATGTGACGTTAATTCAATAAGACAGGATTTACCTTTTAGCCGCAACACAAATCAAACGAAACATGAGATTTTTCTTTAAAGAAACATATTAATCAAACAAAAAAAAGGAAGGAAGAGAATGTTTTTTGCTTATTATTTTTTTCTTGAACTCCTTAGGCGAAAGAAGTCAGATAATAATTCTTGCTTATTTTTTTGTGTGTGGTAAAATTAAAATACGACGTTTTTGAAAATGAAACGATTCCAGATTATAAGAAGGAAAGGAATGAATAGAAGGAAAAGATGGAAATGAAGCAATGTTTTGACTCAAGTTCCTTTTCTGCTTGGAAAAATAAGGAATAAAACGATTTTATTCCTGGGTAAAGGGAGCAAGAGCTTTATTAAGAATCTTTAAGTAAATTGTAGTTTGTGAAGGATTTGAGCGCATTTTTTTATTATTTAAGTATTTATGTAATTATTCTCAATGTTAATACAGTTTTTTTACATTGATTATAAACATTGAAGCTAAATTTCCATATTTTAATTCCTTTAAACTAAAAAACTTGAAAAATTCTTAAACTTACCTAATTGCAAGTTCTGCAGTTTCAATTTTACTTGATTATCATTTTATAGTTCACAAAGCTTATGAAATAATTGAAAATAGGCAGCAAAACTATTACAAACTCACCTAAAAAATGATTCAGAAATTTACGAAAAATATAAACAATAAAGGGTGCAAAACTATGTTTAATGAATAAAATTCAAATCTGAAAAGTTCGTTACTTCATAAATTAAAATTTTTTGTAAATTTAGTAAAATTTAATGATGTTTGCCATAACGCTCTACTATAATCCCTCTTCTCACTTCAAAACAAGCTAAACGTACAATCTTTTGGAGCTTCTTATTTCTACAAAAACTTCTCAACCAGTGGAAATTTCTCTTTTCTTCTTAATTCGTCTCATTGCTATCAAAACCCCTTTTTCTATTGTTGCAGCTGATAAGTGAGCAAAAGAAGAACCTTTTTGTGCTGTTCTTTCTGTTGTTCGACTTTTGTCATAACAATATGCTGGTGGATGTTTTTAAATTCATTTCTATGACATCTTTTGCGTCAGAAAATGCTCTAGATTTGAGGAGCTTCTTGTGATACATCAAGTGTACAACTGCGTTATTCCTTTTTGATTATTGTTACTTGATATGAAGAATGAGTGTTTGAGAGAATTTTATTGAAGGTTAAAAATTTTAAGGTTAAGTTTTTTGAGAAGTGAATTTTACATTTTAATAAATTCAATTCTATAAATCAAAAGTTAAAAAATATCGCATAACTAAAAGATAAAAATCCAATCAACGCCCACATTAAAGTCTTTAATTTATACCCTCAAGCAATAATCTCATATAAGCAATAAATGTCAAAAATTTACAGCATCCAAAATCAAAGAGGATAATACAAGTGTAAAGTTATCGTAGCGTAAAATCTTATATGAAAAGATACTTACAAATATAATACATATTTATTTCAACTGCCTTTTTCAGTTATAAGACCTTTTTCACACATCCACGAACTCAATTTTGTCCTTTTCCAATAAAATTCTATTTATTTTTTTAATTTCACATGTGTCAATTGATGATAATCGCATAAAGTGATAAAATATGAATATTATATATAATGACTTACCTTTGAGGCACTTTAGTAGTATATAGAGGTAGATAAAAGGAAATTTCTTCATCCCACACATGCTTATACCTGTTGTCGGTTGTGTATGCCGTGTGAGAGGTTAGAATGTCTGGTTTGGATATTTTGTCAGTTTAGTATCTGCCCTTCGTTCGAAAAAATTTTGGATACACCTAAGGACACCTCTTTCAACCTTGCAGTAGAACAGCAAGGGATGGAGTGACTCTGACCATGACCAACCCCTTCTTCCTCCTGGCTAAACCCCTGAATACAACCCTACCAATTGCTTCATATCCAATATTTATTCTGCAACTCGTAGAACACAAACGAAAGAAGCCTCAATGTCGCATGATGGCTTTAACTTTTTATTAAACATATTATAGGTCTCTATCGTTCTTTTAAAGCATCGACGTGTTGTATGTTTATCATAAAATATCGAGAAGAAAATTTTTATTGCCTTTTATTTCTTTCATCTTTTTCCATGCCCTTTGCCTCGTTCTTGCTCTAGTATCGTATATGGTAGCATAAAGTAAAAGTTCTTTTCGCTAAATTTATTTTATTATGATTGAAAACAAATTGATTGAGGTTATAAAACATTCAATTTAAATAAATTATTTGAAATTACTAACAAACTTTTTTCTAGAATATTATTGAAGTTTGTAAGAGCTGAAAGAAGAAGTAATTCATCATTTCACAGATGTTCGGCGTCATTAAGTTGAGTGAATGTTAAAATAATATTAATTTGTATACAGAATGACGCAGAAATTGAAAAATGTAAACAAAAAGGGTATAAAACTAAGCTTAATTCGAATAAAATTTGAATCTCAAAAAACCGTTAAAACAAATTTGAAGAATAAATCACAAATTCCGTTTCTATTTCCATTCTAACAAAAAAACTCACTTAAAATTTTCAAGGTGCTGTGGGAAAAAAGACTATCAGCATTGAAAAATTTACACTGCTAATAATAAATTATTTTATAATGATAAAAATTCTTCACAAATTCCCTAAAGGAACAAACAGCACATAAATTTAAAGATAATTAAAAAATATTCTCATGAATTTTAATTCAAAGTTGCTCATAGTTCCTGAACATTAATGTTTAATTGTAGGCTTGAACATTTCTAATAAATTTCATAATTTGACACGATTTCAAAATAAAATCATTCAAATAAAAATTAATTTTTATATTCATGCATGCCACTGGCACCAAAAGTGTGTTGGCGATAATTTTCCATTCATAATGTGAACAGCAATTAGAGTTAATTCTCCGAGAAAATAAAACTCTCCACTCAACATCCAAAAAAGCACAGAATCTTGCATAAGAAAAACTTTTTTTTCGTCGTCAACAACACAAAACAGCAGAATAAAATGTAGCAACAGTTTTATTTGAGTGTGGTAATTACATGTTAGTGTAATCGTCCGTAAGAAGCAATAATAATAGTACGAAGGAGTGACGATTACTGTTGTTAGTTGTTCATCTTCTCTCGTTTTTGCTTGTTGCTCTTACTCACTCTTCGCCTTTAATTTGTTAGTGATGATTTTCTCTTTTTAATGTGTAGTTTCTGGGCGTTTGTTACAAGATATGCTTAGATTTTTTCTGTCAGTCTGTTTAGTTGTAATTTTTACATGCTTTTGCTCTGCCTGTTTACATTCAGGATATTGAATTTCCAGATTTAAACACAATTTTATTCAAATGTTTAGCGATGAAGGGGAAAAAAAACTAAGTTTTTTAGCATTTTTTGGACAAACCACTAACCTAGGTGATAAAAGATTTTATTGGGAATATGTTTACATATAAGAGGTCTTTATCTACTTTGTGTGAATCATATGACAGTCACTTGGCGAATTTTAGTTCTATTTTGAACATTTTCAATCTCAAAGGGCAACAAACTACGCCATTTTTATACTAAAAAGGGTGTGAAACTGCGCACTTTTTTCATAAATTTATCAATAAATTGTGTTTTGGATAGAATTTATGTGAAAAATCAGATTACCAATTAAAAATGCGTCAATATTCAGCATCATTACAACCATTTCAAACCAGTTTCATTCATTCAAGAGCATACGTTTATGTGAGAATGTGAAGAAAAGAGCAAAAAAGCTTTCTTCTATTGAAATAAGAAGTGAGCATCAACAAATTGTTCGGTTAAATACACACACTTTCCTCGGACACTTTTTTTCCGCAAAATAAATGATGACATTAAATGTTTGTTGTTTTGTTGATTGTGAGGATTAAGTGGGATATAAAGTTCATATTCTCACATAAAGATTAGCTCTTCATCTAATGAAGAGCACTTATGATGCTTCATAACAATTAGTATAACATAACTCTATAAAAAATTCAATAAAGCTTTTTTCCCTCAACTTAGTATTCAAGATATGTTGTATCTATTGAAACCTCATTCTTCGAAATTTAATTATGAGCGTATCGTTACAAGTTGGTGCTAAACTGGCACAAAAGATGCGGTTGTAATAAATTCCTATTGTGTATAATATTAAAGTGTAAATATCTTAAGAATTCTATTAGGAGTCGTGCATCAGTGGTGTCAATTAAACCATAATCTAGGTTCAAATTCATACTATCCTGATACACCCCTTTGTAACACCACGCCTGGTATGGTCCTTCCCTGAATGTGAGACCAATCTACTCCATATTCCTGTCCTATATTGAATCCTGTCTACCTTAATGCTAGAAATCATAAATGTACAATTCCCAATTTTGCCGTAGGAGTTTGAATGAATAGAAACCCATTTGCTTTAAATTAACGAATTAAATGCGATAAAGAAAACTTCCTCAATTGAAAATAAGGATGAACATATTTACAAATGTAACAAATTTCAATTGATATTGCCTATCCCAGGAAAATTTCATTTATCACATTTGTATCAAAAGCATTCTCGTAATATATATGCTGTAAAGTAAGATAATATAACAGAATTCCATCCCACGCACATACGCTCTACATACATCTCAATTTTCATTATTAGACATCTTTTCTTCTTCTTTTATCGTTTCAAATTTATAAAATACACACAGAAGATATTGCCAATACTCATTTGCCATCGAGAGCTTTTTTCTGGTATTTCGAAGAAAATTTAAAATTAGGAAAGTTTCTAAAATTGAATTGCTGAACTTGAGAGTTTGTAATCAATATTTTTCTTGTATATTCTATTAATGTCACAAGTAGAAAACGTGTTTGTTGTTAGAGAAATTCTTTTAAAGAATAATTGAGTTGCTGATTGCTCAAATTTAATTTTTTAAAACCACACACTCACTTCCGCATCACAAGTGGTGTGCAAAATATTAAGAAAGTTCACTCAAATGTCGTTACTCAATCAATGGAGAGTAAAATTGATCATTTGGCGTCTTGATCTGATTACCTAATGACATAGAAAACGAAATAATCTACCTCAATATCGTTGATTGGAAAATTTCGTAACTAAGTTACTAGTAAGTATGGATTTTGGATGATTTGATTACATTGTGAGTTTCTTTTTACGTCACTAGCAGTAGATGTACATCCAGATAACACATTGAACGGAAAAGGCTAAAAAAAATTGGATTCACTCCAAATCTGGCTTTAAATTGGCCTCATACCTGCTTAGTACCATATTTAATCCACTACTGCTTTAAGAACAGATAGCTTTTGATTAACAATCATCTTTTGTAGTCTACTGGCTCTATAATTGGCTACGTTTTGTCAATTTCCAAAAACCAAGTAAAATGCTGTCTCTATAAAATCCCTCCTTCAATATTTAGAGTTAAGTCAGATACTAGTCAGATCATACAATAGTGTTAACAACAAATTGAATTCTCTTTAACAAAACATTTACAGAATGTTTCGTATTATAATGCTTAATCTTGCAGACTTGTAGAAAATTTCTTCATTGAAATGAAAATTTTATCTCGTCTATTAACTTAACCATTCAATCCAATAAAATTCAATTGAATTCATTGTTAAGAATGCTTTATTCTATTACATAACGTTCGATTCTTACTCAACTGCTGTATTTTTCTATAATAAATACTCTTTCTATGCAACTTTGTATATCTCTTTTGTTCTATTACGGTTTCCATTGTTCTCTGTTGCATCATGCTCACAACAGTGAGGAGTACTCAGTTACGACATTACAAAATTATCTCTAATTTGACATATTTCCTGTTTTTTGTTGTTTTGAGATCAACAAGTACTATGCCTAGTTTACTACATTTAATTTTATGAGATTTTTTTTGTACTTGCCTCTTGAATTAAAAAAAATGGCATCCATTTCGAATTCAAGCACAGTTCTAGCTTAGGAACGAGCTAACATACTGGAAAAAATTTCATTCACAAATTATCCATTTTTAACAACAATAATTGATATTAGTTAACTTTAAATTTAAAAAAATGCCAACTAAATGCAGAAGTTTATAGAAATCATGATATTTGATATTTGACTTTTGCACTAAATTTTCAATTTTCTTTAGGTTTAACAATGAAAACCAACTTCAAAACACATTTAAGGCATAAATAGTTAAATGATTTAAAAATATTTATCAATTTATAGGAATATTTCCTTTACTTTTTAACGGAAAAATATTTTTTAAATTATTCAAATTTTCATGTAACGGTCAAAATTCAATATGACGCAGCATAAACTTGGATACCGTTTGATAAACATTTCAACGTGTACTGAGAACTTCATCCGTTCTCTTCAATCGTTCCTACTTTTATTGAGGAGTTCACCACGACGGAGGTTGAAGTGTTGGCATAAGATGGGTTTGGTATGGATTACAAAAAATATTTCCCCAGAACTACACAATAACCACATAAATAATAAGAACTAGAGTATACATTCATAATTTAAACAAAAACTATCATGCATAATTTACTCTTCTGTGTGGGATCAAAGTCCTTCAGAGAATGTTCAAATAAGAAGGCAAATGAGCAAATAAAACCCAAAAACATCAAAGGGTATTTCTGATTTTACATCAACAATAATCAAAATAATTTTTTATGAAGAATGAAAAGGGACAGAAATCACAGTTAGAATCTAACACGCAAAAAAATGTCAGAAACTTTTTAATAAAAGGTTAAGTAAGCTCATGTGGAATCAAGTTTCAAGAGAATGATACAAAAGCCCAAGATTTCATTAGGTCACGTTTAACTATTAATCAAATATTGGACATGAGAAGTACGAAATTAAATTATGGGATATTTGTATGAGCAACAATAACAAAATAAATAACGTAATCACATGTCTGGCCTCATGTGAAGCCTTCTTATTATTCATCTGAATACAAGAATAAAGAAATTTATTTCTTCTGACTCTCCAGGGAGTGTTGACAATGTAAATCACATTACGTTTATGTTATGCATATGCTGAATATTTTAAAGATGAAAAGGAATTTCGGTAGACTTTAAGGCAGGAGTGGGAAATACGGTAACCTTTTATCTTGAACGTTGTTATTTTTATCTTGAAATTTGTTATTTTTATCTTGAATTTTTAATGCTGAATTTCCTTAAAATGAGATTGTATTGTGTTCAAGGGAATTGTTAACCTAAAGTTTGTAAACAAATAAATAATTTTGAGCTTAATAAACAGTGTTTTCAAGAATAAAGTGCTTCAAACATTTATAAACTATCATGTAAAATCCGTAAACATGTAATAAAGCATCCAATAATGACAATAAATTAATTTGTCACTGAATAAACATGGCAACAATTTGATTTCGAATCATTTAGTAAAAAAATTAAACAGATTTACGTCCGTAATTTGAGAGCTTATCCGCGTAAATTGTTTTATTAACGACTTTTTATGATTTAAAACTTAACGGAATTTCATAATTTGAACTTTAAAGCACTCATTTTCATAGTTGTTTACCCTTTTTGTTTACATTTCACTTCTAACGAAATTTTATACGAGAAAAGAGCACGAAATTTTCTGTAAGTTAATTTTATTAAATTTAGCACAACAAGCTAACGAATTCTTTGTTTCTAGAACAATTACATAGTACAATAGATGCACTAATTTAATTAGTGCAATTGCAGAGATTATCCCTGTCTATTTGTAAAGAATAATTCATTTTTTCACTAATTAACTTAGTAAGTATTGTTTTAAATCCTCAAGTCATCATTAATAAATTCGTAAATTATTAAAATTTACACTGAAAAAGCTCAATAATCAATCTATTTCCATCCCAAGCTTGCAAAGAAGCATACGTCATTGTCAGATAATGTTAAACAAACGAAGCCAATCATTTCAAATAAATTTTTCTCGCAAATGATTGACAACCTTATGACTTTTATAAACTTCAGAATTCATGAATCAAATATTTTTTTTCTTTCCATAAAGAAACTTTTTTCATTCTTTATTTAACAAAAGTTGTCGTACGAATTCAATTTTCACAATTGACTTAATTTGTAATGAGCAAGAAAAAGCGCGAATATAAAGAAATTTTCCACAAAATTTCCTAGATAAACATCTTCAATTTATTCATAAAAATTATTTTTTAAAAACTCCGTGGTTATACACAAATCAAGACATTTTTATATCAACGGAACTTAGCTTGTAGAAGCAGACATAAAAATTTATTCATTCATTATATCGCTACGTTGAGTGAAGATGTGGAAAATTGACTTTCTTTATAACAATTTTTCCCACGTAATAACTGATAATGCTCAATTATTTACTGAATGGAAAAATGCGTATTGCAGAATTAAATGTACAAGCAGTTGTAATTTATGGTCTATTTTGTTATCATTTGACAGAATGAATTATTTATGGAAAATGTCGTACCACGAGAGAAGCATTTAGAGGTTTCAGGAATGCAATTTTCCATTGTAAAGTCGCTAAATAAAGGTATTGACAATTGTGGAAGCTATTAATAAATTAATGCGAATATCAAGCAGTAAATATATTTTTCTGTTGATGGCACCTACCCAAAAAAATATATTTTATCTCTTCCTCAAAAATATCAAATGATCATGCAATACAGAAGCTATAAAGAAATTACTGTAGAATATTTGTTACTTTTGTGGACATAGGTTAGTTAAATGAAGCAAATTGCAAAAGTGATGAGGTAAAATTCCCCTTAGACAAAGCAATAGAAATGTGGTTAAAATGGAAACATTCACCAAAACCTTATGGATGTCCTAGTCAGTTTAGTAATCACAACTACAAAGCATCTGTTCCTAATTTATTTCAATGAAACTTGTCAAGCGCGTAGCCGGAGGGGTTGGGGATTGTTCCTCCCCCCTCGATGGATCCAACTCCCTCTTAAATTTTTCCATACAAAAAAATTGAACCACCGAAACCCCTGACTCCACCTGAATGCTTTATTTTCAACTCTTATTCAATTATTTTCATAAAAATTATCCATCTTTACATTTACTCATTCATCTGATGCACAAACGTTCCCGCTTATCCTCAATGTTTTTCTTTCTAACTAAAGGTTAATACAACATATTCAGTTTGATTAATCATGCTTGATTGGAAAAACCCACGAAACATTCAAACCTCTAGTATCATAACAGGAAGCAATAACTTACAAATTAAACTTAAACAAAGCATGAATCTCATATTATTGACCTGTTTATTCAGTCATGTATTGCTACACATCTACATCATTATAAATTTATTGATTCCTTTCATCTTCGTTAAGCACAATCAATTCAAGGAAATTTTTCAATTATTTTTCCACATGCACATGATTTATACATTTCTTCATTGAATAATATTTTCTTCTCCCTCCGACTGCTCATCTTAAAAGTAAATAAAAAATGCATTGTGGGAACTTTGAGGAATATTTTTCTTTTTCAAGAAGAGCAAATGCTTTAATTTCATAAGCGTGGATTAATGAACCATGTGATTCACATGATGTGAACACATTTCTGTGTAGAACGTTTGCAGCATGTCCCAGCGAATCTGTATTCTCATGCATGCATCATTTGTGTTGTGAATAAGTAAAGATACTTTGTCGATACTAAAAAAAGGTAGTTTGTAGTTTCTGAATTCACTTAGATCACAGAAAAGCATTGTGAATTTTCTTTTTAAGCTCTTAGCATAGCAATTCATGAGTTTTTGGTTTGAAATGTGGTGTTCTGTTCATTTTGTCTCAATTCCATTTTTGAATGGTTATTAAAGATCTAATAAACTTAATCTTATTGAGAATATTATCAACGGTCATTTTATATTTGAATTGTATGAGCAACTACAATTAGTTGATTGCCCCTTGTCATGGTTTTTATCCCCTTTCTATGTATTATTTAGTATTCACTGTAATTCGTGAGTAAGAACATCGTTTCTTAGATAAATAAACATTTAACTTATTTTTAATGATATTTTGGGAGCTGATTATTCATCTCAGTAGAAGCTATAACTTGATTTTGATATTTAAGAAACATTAATTTGAATATTAAGCAGAATATATTAATTTCTGAATAACAGACTCATGTCCTACGATATCGATTTGCACTCTTAAAACACAAATCTACTCTAAACAGTCTCTTTGGTGTCATTGTTGATGCAGTTTTACTTGTAAACATCCAACAATTATCAAAATCAGGACTGTCGTAGTCAAAATTTAAAATAGACATTCAGGGAAGGGTTTTTTGGGTAACAATACGCCCCTTGGATATCACTAAACTATCAATCTTAGTAAATACTAGAAGCACATCCAGAAATTTCTTAAAATCGAGTGTTTCATTTCTTTTTGAATGCTGCACAAGAAAGAGGCTTAAAGAGAAGAATTTGACATTGAATATAATCTTGGGAAGGAGACAGATGTCAATCAGCAAAGCGTGAACAATTAAAGCAATTTGCTTAAATAAAATGCGCTTTAGATTTCAAACTCTGGCGCCATTTCTCTTGAATCAACATTGAAAATTATGTATACATGCAGCATGTGGGGTTTTCAAAGCAGAAATCTTCTATCTATTTTAAAATTTCTTTCTCAAAAGATCCAAAAATAAATGTCTCAAATAATTCCAAGAAAATTTCCTTCATCACAAACTCCTTAGCATAAATCTTTGATGAAAAACATGTGCCAGAAATTACACACGTGCTTCCAGTCATTCAAAAATTCCGAAACTTAATCAACAATCCATCTTACTTCATATTATCGCACTCATTATGTTTTAAGTGCTACAAGAAATGAATACTTTATATATCTTAAAATCAGATTATAAATTCATTAACAGATGAACACACATGCTTGACGACATAAAAAAAAGCTTTTAGTCACACTAATGTCTACAGTAAATGAAAAAGCAACGTTCAAAATTTTCTGCATAAAAATACACTTTTAAGCTTACAAGTTGTAATCTTCAGCAAAAAAAAATAAATAAATACACAAAGTGTAAAGTTCAAAAAGTAAAAGCCCTTTGCGTTACATTAAAAAGAAGATATTATTATAGCATGTGAATTGTGTGTAACATTTTTGTGTGGGCATTGGACCCTCAGTTCTGAGACAGAAACAGATGCAAAAGTGAAAAAATATTTACACAATCTTTATTGTATATATTAATTTACTTTTTAACGTATTTTCACATAGATTGCGTGACCATTTCGTCCTGTCTGTTTGTAAGTTTGCCCCAGAGTTCAAATGCAACTTGAATTTCGATTGAAATCTGTTCGACTTTTTCATACAAAATCCAAGTGAACTATGAGCTCTGTTTTGTCCATTTAACATTCTTCTTCTGCTCAAAAGCTTTTCCGAAGTGGTATTTTGTTTATGTTATTGGATATTGACAAACTCAAATCGTTGATTCAGAGAACTCTGTAAAGCAGTAAGTACTTTCGGCGCCAAATCACGGTGATAAATAAGTTTTAAGCTTGCTACCCTTTATTAAAATTATCTGTGTCTCGATCCAGGTTGCCCTTGATGTTTATTTACTCTAAAGTTAGTGTGGTGTCTGAATAGATTGAAATCTAAGATATCGAACCATATGACGAATCTGACAGTGCGAGAGTAAGGCCTCTGTTGCCGAGTGGTTAGGCAACGGACTGGATATCTGTATCATTCTATTTGTGAGCGCGTCCATCATAAGTCGATGAGAATGACTCGAATAATGCTCATGAAATTATAGTCAGAAACAGTAAAGTTCATTTTTAAGATACAATTACAGGAAGTAACTTATTTCATGACATTTCCCAGTGAAATGCGCTTACGTAGATCACAAGATAGAATGCTGAGTTTAGGAACCCTCTTCATTCATGCTTACCTTTCAGTTCTTATGAAAATATTACAAAGCATTAAGAGAATGAATGCTGATTAAACTGAAGAAAAACACAAAATTTCGTATTTTAATGCTTCATCTGCTTTTCTAGTTAAATGTACCTTTGGGAGGATTATGGAAAGAAGACCGTAATTCTATTGGGAGTACACCGTATAATGCTGAAGATTATGCAAATGAAAGATCGCAAAGCTATGCTAAATCTGTTCATTCTGTGAATTTATACGGTGTGTTGATCAGATGCTTAGTTCAAAATACTCTCGTGATAAATGTTTTTACGCTAAGGTATCTGAGGTTATTTATATACATACTCACAATCTTCTTCCATTTGTGAATGTTTTATTTGTTTGAAATTAGTCGCATCTGGTGCCTTTCGTGCTGTCATTGACAATGCTGAATTTTTAGCTCTGTTTTCGTTTGTTGTTCTTTAAAATTGTTTAATTGCCACATCTGTGAATCCATGGCATCATCATTTGAAATAATTAGGTGACTTTATGCTGAAATGCGTGCAACATGAGTTGGTTCTTGCCTGACAATCTAGAAAACAAACAAAATTAATCATTCTCATCAATTTGATTGTCATCTCTTCCCTGTGGCTAATAATTGAATCCACAAAGCATCAAACTAATCCGATAATTGACGTTTATAAGTGATTGATTCTTATTTAAATGTCCTAATTACGATTTGATTCGATTGAGTGCATTTTATTATTGTGATAACAAATCCAGTCATACACAGAGATTTAATGACATGATAAGGAACTTAATGTTCCATTTATTGATGCATATTTTGTGACGTGAAAATATTTTGTTCATCCTGTGCAGCCTACACGTTGTTTCTTCTTGTTCTATGGATTTTACATTTGAATTCATCCAGAAATTCATTAATTTGTTAATGTGACACCATAGTTCTTGCAATACACATGGTTTTAAAAATATGACGTCAAAAAAAAACTCGAAAATAAATTTCTGATAAATAAAGCAAAGCCTTCTTCGGTATATATTTTTAAAATTAATGATAACTCGAATGTTTTCAAATATAATTCATCCTCAAATCTCGCACATTCTACTGATAATGAAACACATGGTTTCATGTCATTAAGACTCATTAGCACATCATAAGTCGTTTATAATACCTTATTCAAAATAATTGTTGATTGCAAAAATATCACGCTTTAATCAAAATTATTATCAAAATGCTGGGATTTCCTGTACCTTTCAGCTAACACAATCGACATCTTTATCAGCTTGCAATAAGGCTAGTCAGGGGCGTATCCAGAAAAAAATTTTTGGTGGGGGGGATTGTTGAAATTATTTTGCATGTACGGGAAAATTTAGGGGGGAGTTCTTAAAAAACCCTAACAAATTGAAAAATTTCCCAAAAAGGGGACTCAACATTCCCCCTTGAATGCGCCCCTGAGGCTGGTTTAAGTTATTAAAAATTATTCTAAGTAATCTATAGGGCAAGTCTCGCACTTGTTTTTGATAATCTTTTCATTTTATGATTTCTATAGCGCTAATTTGATAATTAGTAAGCATTTAAAATTTGACAATTTAATTTGTCTTCTTCTTACTTAATATAATATGTAGCGTGATGTAGAATCTGTTTGTATGACTTCGTGGTTTGTTTATTTGTTTATTGATAGCGAATTAAAGCTTCTATGGAAAGTCGTCCGCGTACTTTATCCCGAGCAACATTGATTGCTGGAGTGCCATGGTGGCACTCCCACATATTGATTTATCATCCAGCATGGCTGTCATGTAATTGGTCATCGCTTTGACGGCAATGGTAGTCATGCAGGCGGATAAAATGGCACATACTGGAAACTTCTGATTAATAACCTAAAATAACCTATAGTAGGACAATATTCAAGCCAAGTTTCAAGTCGATTGGACATGAACAAATTTTCTTATGTATTTATGAACAATGTAGGTCCGTGAATGAACCCACCTAGATCAGTGGGGAAGCATAGGTGTTGACAGGATGATGGTAGTCCGTAGAATTGCCATTAATGGGTCTGAATCGTGGAAAATCTCACATTAAGGATCACTTTTGACTACAATAGATACCCTTGATGGGTCCTGACCATGACAAATTAACAATGCCAATAAGTTTCTTAATCAATAATTGACCAAAGCCTACCTATAATGAGAATATCTTATCACCTGGAAGTAAAAATTTTAGATTAAAACTGATTTATTAAACCTGCTTACAAAGGTTTCCTAAACAAAACTTTTTGTTTATTATTAGCTACCACACTTGTTCTTGGACACGTCCTCCATATTTGCACGATATTTTTTATAAATAAATCAAAGTGCCTCTAAAAATCTCTTAAACCAAAAATAGTTGTAAAAAAGTCACAAATGACGTCCAACTTAAAAAATATTTTAAAAGTCACGGACTATTGACTCTGGACACACCTTAAACGGAATTATTTTGGACTTTATCAGATCATAAAAATATATATCTTAATGTCACGCAGTAATACAACATGAAAATCACATTAAAATGAAAATACAGCGATATGGAAATGGAATGTTTTTGTGATAATGTTCTGCGTGAATTTCAATTGAATTTTATAAATAATTTGCAGATTTGTCATGTGATGTGATAACAATACATTCTCGCTTTCTCCCATGAATGAAATGTCACAATTGTTTTATGAATGAAGTGACAATCCATTATATCGATGTGATGTGAACATGATGTGCCACAAAAGTACGTTTGAACATCCCATAATCCGCAGAAGCTAAGATGTTTTATGATACATTTCTTGCTTTAAGTCTAATCTGATCTGTCTGTCACCTTTACGTCTTATACACAAAAAAATATTTCCAAAGCCGATTAAAGAGACAAGAAAATGTGTTTTATTTTCGATACATTTATCCTCTTCTTAGTCATGCTACATGCTGCCATATTGTACATCAACACTTCTTCCCACTTCATATTCCACGAAAAAATTTATTGTTCATGGTTCTTAGTGTTGGAAATCCCTAAAAGGAATTCTAAATGCCGTATTATGTTGCTTGGCGGAAAAACGCACACCTGTAGATTCAACAAATTGACGAACAACACAAATGTAAGCTTTGTTATGAAGCCTGTTTCCATGTCATTTATGAAATCGTACATAAACAGTCTAATAAATCATTTCAGAGAGAAAGAGAGAAGAAATTTTAAAATTCTCTTTAAATATAGCATGCAATAAAATATTAAAGTCAAAAGCCATCTCAAGGGCCTTCTGATCAAAAGTCAAAGTTCACATTCCATCCATCTTTTCGTATCGATAAAAATGTAACGTAATTGAACATCGAAAACCACTCATCAAATACCATAAATTGGTTAGGTAAACAAAAATAATTTAACTTCCCAGATGATAACTTGTGTGCTTTAATATTTGTGGATCTTTAAGGATTTTTGTATTTTAATAAATTTCAGTAAAAATTGATAATGTTGTGTATTACATTGTGGAATTTGAAAAATTGTCGGAGATTAATAAATTTAGCGTTTCAAAAGCTTTTTGAAGTCAAATAAATAGTATGATAAGCTACAATGTGGAGTAAATACTACTAGAAAGACTTTTGTCAATTTAATTGTTCAAAATTTTAATTCTAGCTCTTAAAGTCAATAACGTATTACATTTCTATACATAAAGAACGTAAATGAATTGACGCATTAGAATGGTTTTGGTTAAAAGTCAACTTATATGTCCAAAAAATTGTTGATAATCAAAACAAACAAAAAATAAGTTCAAAATGTTCAATTTATCCAACAAATTTCCTAAAATGCCAAGTTTTCACACAATATAGCTCTTAATAGTTACGACTGTTGTACTAATTGCAGATGAAAAGAATATAGAGCACAAAATACTAGATAATGATATGAAAATAAACTTTACTCCTTGAAATTCAGCAGAATACTGAAAATTTATATACGAAGGGTTGTCAACTATAATAATAATAATCTAGTCTATTGTACCGTTGTCAACTATACTAAAATAAAATATAATTTGAATTTAAAACGACCGTTATAGAAAAATTCTCAACTTAATATGAAAGAACATAAATAATACTCAATTATATAGGGTGACTAGATTTTCCTAGAGACAGATAGAGAATTATCAGAATGGATTATTTGTTTTATAACCCGTTCATTGAACTAATTATAATTTGTCTCAATTGTCAAATCCAATAAAAAGTACAATAGCTTTTAAAACGAAAAAAAAGAGAACAAAAATAGAGGACAAAATAAACTTTTTAGAAATATAGAACAGTCCTCATTAAAACCAAACAGATGGTCAGCCTAGCTATAAGACTATCCGAAAGGTCAATTTAGTTTTAAATCAAAATTTTTGTAAGGTTAAGTACCTTTAATACATCCTCCTACATGATATTACCAAGATATTGCATGATATCTTCACATGAGATTGAAATTTATTTACGAAAGTCTATAAATATACATTCCGTAGTTCCTACGCATATCACATATACATTTATTTACATAAAACTCTTAAAATACATACAACAAAATCAGAAAATATT
Organism: Chironomus tentans; assembly: GCA_963573255.1. Classification (NCBI taxonomy): domain Eukaryota; kingdom Metazoa; phylum Arthropoda; class Insecta; order Diptera; family Chironomidae; genus Chironomus; species Chironomus tentans. Next base: position 15,500,453 of record OY754303.1, read on the forward strand.
ATCAGATTGATACCAAAAACGGTCAGCACTTCACTGGGCTTATGCGTAAAAGGAAGTAACCAAAGATAGTAAATAAAAGAAGATTTGAGGAGAAAAGTTATTCTGAAATCGCAACACGCCTATACATGAACATCAAGTACAATCTGTTAAATTTACGATCGATGTAATCCTCTTGAGGTTAAAGCAATTGCTCCCTAGCATTGCTCATTCCATTTCATTTCTCATTTCATAACATAGTAAACAGCATAAAGAAATAGAAATGCAAATTGATTTTTCTCAGCAGAGAATGTTTCATGCTGCTTATGTGTGCCTTTTTTTTATCTGCATTTGAAAGTTAATGAAAATTTATCAAAAAGGAAATTTAATTCAAATCAACATTGACTGTATCTTTTTCTTTCCTATATATTTGCAGTAAACTAACTAGAAAGATGAAGGCTCTCTTGCTACAGTGTACACTACTGACGACACTCTGTCTAGCATCGCAATGTATTGCGGCAAATCCCATAGACAATTCAAAATATTTACCCGTAAGTAAAATACTCAGAAATTGTTTTGTTGTTATTGTTTTTTTGTTTTTTACAAATTTCTCAGTATTTTGAGAGTGCTCAAAAAATCCCTCAAATATTATAATGACTCAGTACTTTTATACAGTGAAGCTGAGAGGAAATGGCAAATTAAAGTGATTAAAAATTGCGTAAATTATTTTGATTTCATTTGAAATACAAATTATGTCAACATACATGACTAATGATTACCAAATAAAATGAAATAGTCCAGTTTGTTATGACTAAGGATCAGAGGTGGATTTAGACAAGAAGTATGTGATTAAAATCTTTCCTTAGAAATTTTTTGACATTCTCAGACGTTCTAGAATTTCAAAAGTTAATTTTTTTCTGGGACAGGTAGAGCTTGGCTTCAAGTTTGAGGTGTATCCAGAAATTTTTCGAGGGGGGTTGAACTTTTTTGTATGGACGAGAAAGTTTAGAGAGATTTTGGGATTTTTTTCTTAAAAAACCCTAGCAAATTGAATTTTTCCCCAAAATGGAGGTTGACCATCCAAACCCCGCAGCCCTTGAATACGCCCCTGATTCAAAGATAAATTTTAAACATTGATGTGGTCAGCATACACATAATTGAAACCAGTAGCGTAGCCAAAGGGGTGAATGGGTGGAAATTCATCCCCCTTCTCTAGAAAAAATGACCTAATCCAAAAATTCTGGCAGGGGGAAAACTACTTGGTAGAAAAATGATTTGCAACTTAGGGGTCGTTCGCAAATTACGTCACGCTTTTAGGGGGGAGGGGGGTTAAAGAATTTGTGACAGTCCATACAAAAGATTTTTTTTCTTTGGAAAATTTGTGACAAGAGAGGGGGAAAGTCGTTTTTTTGCGTGACGTAATTTGCGAACGACCCCTTACCACTTTTTGAGCTTTAATTCCAAATTTACATATATTTCCTAGCGGAAAAAAGTTCAGAAGTTTGTATATTAAGATTTTACACATGTTGGTATCAAAACTTTGATTCCTAGATAGCTCTGAAAATTTTCCACCAAGTAGTTTTCCCCCTGAATTCTGGCTTATGCCGCTGACTCAAACCGACTGCTTTTTTATAAAATATCTTAATATCTTTATCTTTGGTCTGGGAATTCGTCGTATGATATCTCCATTGATAGCTTTCTAGCATGAGTTAGTTGATCATTTTTTCATGACAAAAATGAGTCAGATTTATGAATCAGTGACAAAATATGAATATGTGAACAGTTTTTCATCATTTCTTAGTGAATATAATATGAACCGTATGTAGTACCGTAAGCTATGCTTATAATTCAGAGGAGGATAGCCGTAAAATTTAACTAACTTAGTCTTCCTGGGCATATTTAGGTAGGATGACTAGAGCAAGAAAAAATAGGATTTTGTCCCTTTTAATCTTAATTTTTTGCCATCAAGTAATCGTCACGTTGCCATCAAGCACACCCACCTCGCCTTTTTAAAGTTTTGCCGTTAACAAGGAGACCCTAGCGACTATGTTTTCCCTCCCAAATATCCTTCTATTTAAATACTCTAGGATTACCCTCACAAAAAACCTAGTATATACCTTAAGATACTACTTTACAGGGGCGTAGCCAGGGAGGGGTCCAAGGGAGTGTGGGGTCCAAAAAATTTCTGTCTACGCCCCTGCTCCTTTATACAAGCACCCTGGACAATCAAATAAAGAAGAATACGGTGAAACACCTCAAAAACTTCAAGAAAAAATTTCCAGAAATTTGATAAGGCCTTTTGACAAAGCATTTTGACAAGGCCTTAATAAAACAGACCTAAGACATTGAACATTGCACTTGAAATATGAAAAAAAAACAAATGAAAAAAATCCTATGTAAATAATTAGAGTAAATTTTGATAAGAGTTCATGTACAGAGAAATAGAATAAGAAAAAAGAATTGATAACAATGAGATTTATTATAAATTATTCAAAAATCTATGAGCAGCTTCAGTTGACAAAAGGCATTCAAGTGAGAAACATTTAAAAAATTACTGACAGAAGCAATGAAAATGCTTAAAATAATTATAATATCAAGCTTATTAATTAGTGCAACATTGGCAGCACATAACTGTTCATCATTTAGTGACCGAAATCATGGATTCGGATGTGAATTAAGGAATGTGACACCAAATTATGAGAATTTCGAGATAAACGTAATGATGCGTGACAATGATCAAAATAAGACAGAGGAAGACATCGTTTGGGTGCAAATTCGTGATTCTCAATTTTCAGATTTGCCCCGGGGTGTCTTTGAAAAGTTTGTGAATATGGAAAAGATAATGATTATAAGCTCATCGGGATTTAAAGTCTTTAACACATCATATTTCGATAAAAAGATTACTTTAGTGTTGATGAAGAATACAGACATAGAAATTGTGGGTGAATTTCCATTAACTGGATTGAATGAATTAAAGATTTTAAGTTTAAATTATAATCAAATCACGACAGTCCACAAAAATGCCCTCCGAGACTTGGTGAAAGTGGAAAAAATCGAAATAGTTGGTAATAAATTGGAGTCACTGGATGTTGACACATTCCAAAATAATGTCAACTTAAAACTGGTCTTATTGTATCACAACAAGCTCAAAGTCATCCCAGCCGACCTTTTCGGACGTAATAAATTGGTTGAATCGATTCAGTTACAAAACAATTCAATTTCACAAATTGAGAAAGGCTTCTATCGTCCACTAGAAAAGCTTACTAAGGCTGATTTCTCATCAAATATTTGTATTAGTGAAACGATTTCGCTGACGCGAGCTATTCAGTGGAACGCTCAAGTGTTCAAATTTAAGGATTGTTTTAATAACTACGCACTTATGAAGTCAACAAATGAAGTGATTGATACTGTACGTACAAAATTGACAGATTTAGACGGCAAGGTCGCTAACATGGTTGAGAGAGTTGATAATGACTTGACGGTGCTCGAGGGAAAAATGAAAAATGCAACGGAATTGGAAGAATTTAAGACAAATTTACTAAAATTCTTCGAAAGCGATAAGGAGAAATTAGAGGCACAATATAAGAATGATTTGAATAACATCACGTCACACGTACGAACAGACATGATGGATGAGATTAAGAAGAACGTCGTTGATGTATTGGGAAAGTCACAAGAAATTCAACAAGCCCATCTTGTTCAGGATGATTTTGAGCATTTCCGTGAAAGCTTTTCAGGACGATTTGCAACAATTTACGTGATGTTGTTCTTATTGGTGGCTTTTGTCGGTGCCTTGGCTTACGGAATGATTAAATACATGGGAATATTTTCAAATAATGTACATGGAGATAACAGAAAGTTGATTGATGCGGAAGTATGCTAAACAATGTAATATTATCGCAATAAATTAGTTTCATAATAATTTCCACAATTGATTTCCTTCCTCTAATTTTAGTCTCGCATTGAAATCGCATTATAAATGCGCCATTACTTAATAAGATAGTCATATTTTTATACAAAAATAAAATGTTCATTATTGTTATCTTTACTGCGCTTGAAATAATAAATAAGTACATAAAGAATGAAGGAAAATGACGGATTTTGTGATAAAAAATTATAACTGCTTTTTGTTTTCATTCTTAAATCCATCCTGTGCTTATTCCAGTAATTTTGAGATTATTTTTGTATGAGCAATGTTTAATTATAATTCTAGACTGATCCAATGATAATTCATTTAATGCTTTATTCCGGAGAAGAACTTAATTTAATTACGGATTTTTGTAATTTGATACTAACCTTTTAGGTTCTATGCAGTTCATTTTGTGGAAAAACAGAACTTTCGTTGAAAAATAACGGAAAATTTAAATTTTTAACGAAACATTTCTCAAGTTTAAATTTCAAAAATCCCTTAAATTTTAAATTTTGAAAGTCCGTTATAAAATTTAAATGTTTAAAGTCCGTTATTTTTAGAAATTTGAATTTCAATAATCCGTTGTTCTCAGCAATTTGCTTTAAGTTTAAATTTTATATTTCTACCTGTTTTACTGAAAAACAAAAGATTATTAAATATTTTAAAACCAAAATCATTTTCAAATTTCAAAGACAACTTAATTTATTTAAATTTTAAAAATTCATATCAATCTTTTTTCTTTGCTAATTTTTAGTTCAGTTTATTTAATTTGATATAAAGTTCATTTCATATCATTTGAAATGTGAAATCCCGTCGACATTTCAGGCCAGACTAACTATCCTACCTAAACAAATTCAGACGTATTTTTTGGGGATCGATCAACAATGACGTTCAAAATTTTAGGGGGTTTACTCTTTGGAAAATTTGTCATTAATGACAGAAGGTCCCAGTTTTTATTGGACATCATTTTTCAACGACCCAACGAGGAATATGAACATAAAATTAAGCCGTAAGCCAAAAATTAAAAGGAAGACTAGTACGGATGTACACGATTCGCAAAGTGCAGTGGAACGCCTTTCTCCAAAATGAACTTTTTCGATGCTAAATGGATTTGTGGATAATAGTGAAGGATAGAATCCCAGGCAATTGCACTCAATTTTGGAATGGTAACCCACATTTTGTACAGATTTTTTGTACGTTGTGTGTTGGATGTAATCCCACCAAATATGCTGTGGATGGTAAAAATAAACATACAGCAAAAAGAAATGACATAAATTGTCAAGTAATGTTATACTTACTACATACAGCCGTCACTTGTTATGGCAGCATCATGGAAATAGAGAGTCGTTCGCAAACCAGCTTTCTTGAAGCAAAACCAATGACGCGTTTTAAGTGAAAATCTCCAGACATCATTCAATGGTCCCGACTGATTATTTCCACCAACAATATATACGAATGTCTCCTCCTCACCGTTGACATCCTTCATTGTATGCTGTACAAGTGAATGACACTTACGTGGCTTTGGATATTCGTCGTCAGAATTAGGATAAGTGTCGACACGATTCCATTTACGTTCGAGTAAGTCATAGACAGGCAGTTCTTTTAAGTCAAACACTTGATCGGCAGTTCCACCTCCAAATATGTATATGTAACGTGAATCAATTGCTATTTCATGTCGATACCTGCCAATTGGTTGAATTGGATCTATTTCAGGCCTACTTATTGCTAAAAGTTCCCATTTATGATTCTGAAGATCCAGTCTGTAAGAATTAAAGCTGTTAGTTGATATAATGGAACAAGATGCATGAGAACTTACCGAAAAAGGTCAGCAGTATAATCAAATCCCTGCGTGCCGCCTAAAGTATACAAATAATTGTTCTTACACACAATTGACATCCCATATTGTTGGGGTGGTTGATTTATTTCATCATTATAAGTCTGTAGTTCATTTATCCGAAAAGGCTGATCAGTTTTAACTAGTGTGATTGTATTTGAGCAACGCAAACCAAATGGATATGAAGTTCCACCGAAAATAACCAGTGTTTTGCCGTAAATTAACATAGAGCTTGAAGCTAACTCATCAGGAATATCCTCATCATTCACTCCATCGTCTGAGATATCATCGTCATTAATTAACTTCCAGCGTTTCGTTACAAAATTATAGCAGAGTATTTCTTTGTACAGATTATGAGACTCGTCATTTTCCTTGAAGTTATAGCCACCAAAACTATACAGATTGATATCATCACAACAAATTCGATGTCCTTAATGGGAAAATGATGAAAATTTAATTAGATTGACGTGTTGGAACTAAAAATTTTACAACTTACCACTTCTTTCGCCAGGAATAAAGGAATCAGAGTAATTTTCTTTAATTATCTCAAACGGACGAAATTTATACAATTTCATAGTCATTAGTTATCAACTAAATTCATTTAATTAAAGCACAAATATGTATTTATTACTAAACTTAATGAAATTAAACTTTCTTGTTTTTCTTTTTCGATAATTCAGGAAGTCCACGATTTGAATAACTTTGATTTGAAGACTAAAATTTTTGAATGAAATTTTCAAATTTTCTTCCGTAACGGAAATTTTGAGAACAAAATGAAAATTATTTAATTTGCATAACAATTCTTCAGACTCAAACAATTATTCAAATCGAGGACCCCCCTAAATTTCCAAAACAATGAATCCAGAGTCACTAGTGCATTAAAATTATTAAAGTAATCAGTTTTAAAAAGCAATAAATTACATGGGATTTTATCTTGTTACTTAAAATTCTCTCACAAAATGTAATGTAATGTTGAACAGTCTATATTCTGACAATGAACTGTAATGCTGAAATTTATGAACGAAAAATTTTTCGTGCCGAGAAAAAAATTACACACAAATACATCCAAACACCACTTTTCTGGTGTATGCGCAATTTCAAATTTTGTTCGAAAATTAACGAACTTTCTTCTTACTTTTTGTGGGATTTTTTGAACGCAGCAATCTGTGGTATTTTATAGCAAGCAGCTGCATCAGAAAATGATGAAAATAATTAAATTATCCTTTGTTTAATTTCAGGATAAATATTTCTCTCTTAAGCGAACAAAGCCATCGCTTTCTATAGCAAATCCTCTCGATGTTCTACGTCAACGAGTTATATTGGAAATGGCTCGAAGGCAGAGAGAAAAAGCTATACATCAGGTAAATATAAACGGGTTTTTTGTAACATTTTTTAAGTATCTCATTTATTTCTTCTTTGTTCTCATCCATCCCGCTGTCTACCCATTCAGGCCGACATCAATAGAGAAATTCTAAAGACCATCGGAAAGCGTGGAAATTCACTTGATTATAACGATATTGAAGACTACTTGAGAAGTCGATATTATGACGTATCACGAGGATATGCGCCTATCTATCAGCCTAATCACGGAAGTATGGTGTTAAATAAGATGGAACCACAGCAGCAGCAACAGATTCAGTCAAATTCAGATGCTCAAAATGAAAAGGCAAATGGAAAAGTTGAAAATGAAAGCAAATTTACATCGAACGGAAACGCAATAACTAATGAGGCGAGTCAGGATCCAATTTATATTTTTGATGACGCAGGCAACAGCAACAATAATGAAGATGATGACGAAACGCAAGTAAAATATTTATACAGTCTACTCAAAAACAGAATCCCCAATAGCATCTAAGGAAAGGTCATTGATGAAAACGTAGATCACCCTCTCATAGAACAAAAAAGAAGAAAGTCATAATGCTAGCAAAAGATCCCCTCAAATGCCCTGTAGAAACTTTTAAAAAAATCTTTCCATGTAGAAATATAAAAGAAAAAAATCAATTACAATGAGAATCAGTATTATCTATTCACAAGATTTCTTGAATATGATTAATTGGGGTGCGCAATGTCGGCACCACTACCTTTTTGGATTTTATCTAGAGACACATTTAATATAATTATCTGCTAACCCAGTATAGCTGTATCTTCTCATATAAAATAATTTAATTTATGGAAATTTTTTTTAAAAAAAACTTTTTTTTAGCTTGATTACAGTATTTTCATGTAGAAAACGGTTTAATTGCCTAAAACAATGACAAAAAGCTAAAAATTGAATTTAAAGAAATAATTTCTTACAACTTGAAGTTGGCTTTATTAAAATTCAAAAAAAAATCTAACGGAAATTTGTATTACCTGAAGTTGGCTTTAATTTGAAAATTTCAAATATTTTCCGTTATTTAACGAACATCATGTTTGTATGAGAAGATAGACATATTGTAATTAACCATTGGACATTCAAATTATATATTTTAGAGAATCCAGTCCTCTGAAATTAATTCAATAAATATTAATTTAATTTGTCAACGGAACCAAAGCATTGTGCACCTCAGAACAAGACAAAAAAATATGAAATTAATCACAAAGAAAAAATTAATAAATTTATTTAATTACAAAAAAAATGAAATCAATGTTTGTTGTAGAATTTCTATTGCTTTGTTACTTAATCTATAAACTCAATGGTTTTGCTTTACAATCACAATCCTCAAAAAACAAGAAATGGAAATAAAAAAAACAAATGATCAAGTAAATATTTTTGTACTGAAAACTCATTAGCTGGCTTTAATTAATGTTAATATGAGAATATGTTACAAAATGTCAAATAATTGCCAAAAAAATATTGTTTTTGCTTTCAAAAGTTCACTGATTTTTTGACGAGAAACTTTTCTTCTTCAATTTTGCTGTTTACTTTCCATTCCCATGCAAACACCTTTTCCCTTCCTTTTCATCGCACACATATGGAAATGTGATTCCTCAATATGTTAAACGTATTCATCGATATAAGGATGGAAACAAGAGATAAGAGACAAAATTATTGTCATTTATGACGTGTGCTTTATGTTTGTACACAATTTTTCCTGTCTTTATCGTTTTACGCAAAAAATTTACTGCTAATGGAAACAAAATAAAAGGTTTGCTTCTTTAACTTCTAACTCGGGGTCTGCTGTAAAGGTTTGAGAATTTTATTGAAGCTTTTTTGAATTAAAAATTAGTAGTTTGAACAATTTTGAGTCAAATCTGTCAAAATTTAAAGAAATTTTTAAATTTAATTACTTTTAAATTTTCTTAAAAATGTATAAATTTTTAAATTTCAATTGAATTTAAGATCTTGAAAAAATTTAATTTAAACTAAATTTAAATTTATAAAAACCGTTATGAATTTAAAAATATTAAATTTCACCAATCTGTTTTTAAAAAATTTTAAATTTGAAATTAGAAAAAAGTTAAATTTGAAGTAATAAAATAATTAAATGTAAAAAAGTTAAATTTGAAAAAAGCAAAAGTTTAATTTTAAAAAATTAAATTTGAAAAAAGAAAAAAGTTAATTTTAAAAAGTTTAATTTGAACTCCAAAAAAAACTACTATAAATTCAATAAAATGTTCAACCTTATGTCCAACCACAACATTTCTAAAACTGCAAACTTCTTACTTATTTCCATGCACAGTAAAATAATATTAAACAAATATTTTCCCATCATTACATTTTTTCATGGTCTATAGAAAGATTTCTCATATTTCAAAATTCATATTCTGCCTTTTTATTTAAAACGAGAAAGCTTTCCTTTAAAAGCTCAACTCCAACAGTTTTTTATTTCAATATGCAAAAAAAAATTGTAAATAACGAGCAAATTATTAACAAAAAAATAAATAAAAGAGCCTCATTTTACAATCATGCTGGTTATTACAAAGTTCTGATCCTTTTTTCCTTATTAAAATGTTGGAATTTGTGTTAATCTTTGTTTATCCTTTGCATGCGTTTGGGGAGATTCCATTGGATGAAGAGAATTTTTGTCGTAATTTGAGTGAATTTTTTTAAAAATAATTTTCAGATTTTTTTTAAAAATCCTTAGTTACAGAAAAAATTATTAAACTATGTATAAAATTGATTTTACAGCTAATAAAATGATAAAAACCAAGTTTTCTGACTAAAAAATGTTAAAATATATTTAAAAAAAGTTGAATTAATAAAAAAATGTGAATAAAAAGTTTCCTAACCTCAATTTTTGTCTAAAATTTAATTTAAATATAAAAATTCAATTACAGAATGCTTTAAATGTCTATAAACCTGGATGAACAAATTATTTTGACATTTTTTAAGATTTATTTCAATTTTAAAAATCAACCTAACCTCAAAAAAATTATCTTCATCCATGGAATCACCCATTTGGGTATTAAAAAAATTTAACGATTCAAAAAACTATGAGGAAAAAAATGATGAATAACTTTTTTGACATTGAAATAAAGAGACATGAATAAATGCAACTATGGCAACTATTTAAATCATATAATTATAATGAAAAGTTTTATTATAATAAAAAAAAATATATATACAAAATAAGGCAAAAAAAGGATAATTATATGGAACATAATAAAATGACAAATTTACTTTTAATCAAAGCATAAAAATAATGACATTTATGGTGTTAATTCAACAAGGAAATTCTATAAACACAAAAAAAACACAAATTATTTTAAAATAATATACAGAATGATAGAAATGAAATAAAAGTGAAATGTTTTAATTATTAATGAAAAAAAGTGTGTTTTAAATATTATTATTCATTATTATTTAAGTAAAAAATGAAAGGAAAAAGAGAGAGAGAGAAAAATATGAATAAAAATATATTTTATTTTACATATATAGAAAGAGAATGATGATTTAGGACATGATAACTTTATACACAATGAAAGAAAAAAGTTAATGATGAGAATGATGATGATTTACAGAAAAAAAAATATTAATAAAGAGAGAAATTATTGAGTTAGCATAAAATACTATGACACTCACGTATGTATATAACTTTAGTGCTAAGCAATAATGATATGATATATATTAATTTTATGAACGATGATAATGATGAAAGTGACAATGAAGAAGTAAAGTTGAAATTGAAATTGCACGTCTTTTTAATGTTTTCTTTCCACTTGAGAGCTTTGCTTAACTTTTCAGACTTTGTTTTTATAATCAGCTTTAGTTTATTCCAGTTGATAATCATGTTAAATTAAAGAAAATTGTAAATTGTCTGCAAAATTTGGTTTGTTTTGGCTTTTTCACGATTTTTCAAATACAAAAGATGCGAAAATTCAAATTTTAAAAATCCGTTACATTTCAGATTTTTTTTTTGTTTTTTTACACTAGATTTCCAAAATATGACTGAAAATTTCATCACCCACTCAAAAAAAACTAGGTTAAATGCCAAAGTCATCTCTTAATCACCAAACTTTAAACAATCCATTTAATCACACGATGAATCTTTATTATCCTTCCATCCAAAACACTAAATGTTCATTCAACAAGTTGACATAAATGAGAGAATTTCGCAGACAATTAATTATTTTTATGCTTTGCATCAGAATATCGTGGAAAATAATTATCTTCATGACTCATCGGCGTCTTCCTCTTGAGTGGCAGTATCATGACAAAGCTATTCAACTATATTAACATGAATAATTGTTACAAATGATTTTTATTTTTAGCTTCTTGATGGATTTTTTCATGTTCATGCACTTACATGTAATAATACGTCATTTATCGTAGGTTTTAATGAACTTAAAATGCCATCAATTTAATTACAGATTTAGAATGTCTATCCTATCCTCGACTCGTACGAGTTGATCATTGAGAATGCACAGCAAACATGGAAATGGAAATTTCCCAATGGAGTCTCATATCGTAAGAAAATCATAAGATTCTTGACAAGATGACACATCAAGGTTGTTTTCATCGCACATTTGTTACCTCTATCGGTTGTTGTTATGACATTCACGCTTCGAAACAGACCGAGCATAATTGTGAATGAATTTCTTGGGGAAAATATTTGATGATGTCGTCCGTGAATGACGTCTGTTTAATATTTGTGATATTTGTCACTGAATCTTGTCAACTGTAAAGAGTCGCACAGTATGAGGGGGTCTGGGTCAAGGCATGGACACGATTTCATCCGTTTCATCCTTTCATACAAAAATTTCATCCGGTTTCATCCTTTCATACAAAAATTTCATCCGGATGAAATTTTTGTATGGAAAATCAAAAAAATATTTCATCCGGATGAATTTTGTATGCATTTGTATATTTTCTTGTGACATATCTAATTTCATACAAATTTGTTCCAAAATAGATTTTAATTAATTTTTTTGCAAATTCATAAATATACGAGTTTTTTAAATATAAAATTGATATTTTACAAAACATTTTTTGTTATTTTACATATATTTTAATGAAATTAATGTATCAAAAATAAAATTTTTGATTTTTGGAAGAAAAAAACGCAAAAATTTGGTTCAGATGGTTAGCCTATATTTAATAGATTTTTTTTTGGAGTAATAGAGTTGAACAAAAAATTTATATCATGATGTTTCTTGCTTTGATGAATAATTTAAGAGTTTAAATAGCAGAATTTCACATTTTTTTAGAATTTCAGCTTATTTATATAAAAACATCAAATGGGTTTTAGGCCATTTAGTCAAAATACCTTAAAGTTAGAGCAAAAAAATAAGCTTTTGCTTTGTTTTTTGCCCCTTGAAATAAAATATGGCATCGGTTCCAATATATGAGACAAAGTCAAGAATTTGTATACTAAATTTCAGCTAACTTAGTCACAATACATCAAAATTAGAGCAAAAAAATATGAATTTGCGTAGCTTCTAGTCCTTCGAAATCCAATAAGGCATTTTTTCCATATTCAGGCATAGCCAAGGAGCCTACATGCCAATTTTAAGCTTATTTGGTGAAAAAACATCAAAGTTAGAGTAAAAAATTAAGTATTTGCATAGTTTCATACCCCTCAAAATCCAATAAGGTATTAGTTCCATATTCAGGCATAGCCAAGGAACCTACATTCCAATTTTAAGCTTATTTGGTGAAGAAACATCAAAGTTAGAGCAAAAAATTAAGTATTTGCATAGTTTCATACCCCTCGAAATCCAATAAGGCATTAGTTCCATATTCAGGCATAGCCAAGGAACCTACATTACAATTTTAAGCTTATTTGGTGAAGAAACATCAAAGTTAGAGCAAAAAATTAAGTATTTGCATAGTTTCATACCCCTCGAAATCCAATAAGGCATTAGTTCCATATTCAGGCATAGCCAAGGAACCTACATGTCAATTTTAAGCTTATTTGGTGAAGAAACATCAAAGTTAGAGTAAAAAATTATGTATTTGCATAGTTTCATACCCCTCGAAATCCAATAAGGCATTAGTTCCATGTTCAGGCATAGCCAAGGAGCCTACATACTAAATTTGAGCTTATTTGAACAAAAAAAATCAAAGTTATAGCCATATAAAAAATTTCATCCGGCTCATATAAAAATTTCATCCGGTTTCATCCTTTCATACAAAAATTTCATCCGGTTTCATCCTATTTCATCCTTTCATACAAAAATTTCATCCGGTTTCATCCAATTTCATCCTTTCATACAAAAATTTCATCCTGTTTCATCCGGATGAAAATTTTGTATGAAGATGAAGAAAAATTTCATCCGGATGAAATCGTGTCAATGCCTGGGTCTGGGTAGTCTCCTCAATCTAGTATGTGACGTCATAAATGAACATAACCCCATTTGAGTATGGTAACATTTTTGAAATATTTTGCAGCTACTTGGTAATATATGGAATGATGAACACAAAAACTTTATGTTACTCTTCTACAAATTCCACGAAAACCCACTTTACAAATTTACATCTACAAAATTCAAGCCTTAAAGCTACTCCGTAAAATTCCTCACCTCAATTTGAAATAAAAAGTCAATAACGTCACAAAATTGTGTTGTGCATGTTAATTTTATTACATTTCTACGTTTTCCTTCATCCTCGTCATCAATTTGTACATTTTTCATTTTTTATTGACTTTTCATCTCGAAAAAGATGCTCACATTCAAGTCATAAATCACATTAAAAACTTTTTACTTAATATCACACAATAATGCAACACCCCTCAATGTCCAATGACGTGGACTCAAATCTGTTTCAAAATCAATCGATCCCACATATTTTTGGTCCGTTCGTTGTGGTTTTCTGTAAATTGGACATTCATAAAGTTTCGGATCTTTGCCAGCTGTTGTGTTTATGGCATAGATGTAAATTATTGGCATTTGCTCGTATAATATTTTTGCTTTCGATTCAATCAATTTTCCGCTACGACGGTCCAAAGAAGCACCTGTTGGAATGGAAATTGAAGTGGTTAGAATGTTTGATTGATTAATAATTGGTGAGAATAAGTCAACGGTTATATTATATTTGAATTTTATTGGCAAAAATGAGTAGTTGTTTTCCCTTTTCATAGTTGTTTTCCCTTTTCATAGTTGTTTTCCCTTAATTTGTAATTTTGAGAATTTTATTCAAATTTTACGAAATATTTAAGTTTTTAAAGGTAATCAAGTTGTCTATAAACTTACTATGACCTTCATTCATTGAATTATAGTTAAAACAATCATTTCAACAATAAAGTTGGTAAAATATTGATGACTAAATTAGAATTTGACTGAAATTCTTTACAGAAATATGCAAAAAATCAACGCCTCAAGTAAATCTGTAATGAACCACAAAACAACGTCAACACAACACTCCGTTTGCCTTCTAAAAACAAGCTTATGAATTTTAGATGTCTTTATATTTTCTAAAAATAACCAGTCAGTCGATTTTTGTTTGTTCTCGTTATAAGGCTTCATAAAATAACTCAAGCTAATCATCACTACAAACAAACAACACGACAAGTTGTTCCATGATGTAAAAGATGACAAATATTTACAAAGGGAAACAAACAAACTTTCTCTCTCAACAGCCACAGTAATAATAATGATTTCTTTCTGTTTTTGGACATAACAAATATTGTTTGTACAAGTGGAGATGGAAACAATGGAAAGGGAAGCCTTTTTAGTGTATTTTTAAAACAATGTGATAATAATAGGGATTTATGAGATTTATAATTTTTCAACTGGCAATTCTCAATTCTGATGGTACACAAAGCATAAAGCCTCGGACGCCTATCAGAGATTATGAGACAAATATTTATATTTTATCAGCAAACAATGCTTTCGGCGTATGGAATGTTTGTTATGCAGATTTTCAAAGGAAAGCCAATATCATATGAAATATGTTTGTTCATATATTATTTATCTCTATTTTGACTTTGCGTATGTCCTTTCTCTAGAATAACGTTGTTATGGAAAGGACTGGTCAGTGATTGATGGAATGTCAATAGAATTATTAGATATTTATATATAAATGCGCTCATGATTCTCACGACCTTTACCCTTTCGAGCTTCTTTAATCTTTCCATTGTTGATTAAAATCATTAAAAATTCAGATTGCATACAATTTTGCTGATTGCTTCTTCACAATTCCCCGCGTATAAAGATGAAAAAAGAAAATCGCAATCATCAATAAAGCACAGAGCAAATGAGGCATCGGTTGGAGAATAATAAGAACATGATATTTTGATAACTTTGATTGAACTTGAAGACTCAATGGGAAGTAAAAATATTTGGAAATGTGAGAAAAATCATCTAGAGATTTACAGAGTATTAGACATGCTAATAAAAGCGCAACAGTGTCATATTTCATGAAATATAATCTGACAGCATTTTTGATTTATGGTGGGAATGTTTATCGATTGTGAGAAGCTTTAATTTTTTAAAGAAGAAGCTTTCTTCGGGGTAGTGACTTAAAGTCATAATAGTTCATTTGTCATGTTCGGTATATGATAATATCCCCAATATATATTCCATTAAAAATTGATACTGATTATTTTTCACATATGAGTAAGTTCTCAATGACGTCGAAAAGAAGCTCAATAAAAAATTAAAATCAATATTTGGTCATAATCCGCTTATGGATGCGGCACGTCAACAGCAAAGAAAAACATTCCACATACCTTCCAAAAAGAGTCCATGAACGTAAACACCTAGAAATAACACAACAGATATTTATAGACTGTCAAACTATTCTTACATTTATCATCTATTACCTTCTGCCGGTGGATCATGGATGTCTTCTTTGTTGTAGCGTGTTATTTGATTCTGTAAGATTACAGAGTCCAGTGCCCAACCTTTGTGTGCTCGAGTTACTTCCTGTAAGGTAATTTAAGAGAAAAACTATAAAGAATCTTAAACAAGTATTGAATAAAGATGCGAGATGCTTATTTTTTTAACGGTAAGGTGTGTTTTGGACTTCATCGGATTCTTTTTGCTTCGTCAGTGTTGTCCAAACTTTTTTGAACTACGGAACATTTGGTTGAATTGCTTCATTTGCTGTTTTTATTGTCCTTTATATGCTTTATATTTAAAAAATTCGTAGCATCCCTAGACACTTGTCAAGGAATACTATTGGGTCACGGCACACCATTTAGACAACACTGGGCTACATCCTTGCCGAAAAAATCTTAATCTAACTCGTAAATTCTCCCATCTGATTCCCATTTAAAGCAAAGGTCAAATTTAGATCTATCCTATATCTTTTCAAATCCTGTCTTTCTCAGTCCCCAACATCATTGAATGGAGAGGGAAATATCAGAAATAAAATTATTTGTGACGTCTTGTATGTTCAAAAAAATCACAAAGTACACGAGAAAAGAAGAAATCTTTAATTCTGCACTATGTTCTTTTGCGTCGAGCATAAAACAAGATGACAATCAAATCATAATGCTTGATAAAAAGCACATTATTTTTATGCTGAAAAAGGTACAAAGAAGAAGCCTTGATGACGATAAAATTTCATCAAAAACAAATTACCGTTGAAAACTGCTTGAAAATGAGATGTTGTGAATAATATTATTATTTCTGTTTCAGATAAAAAGGCACTGATTGGAGAGCGAAAGTGACCCCTCGTGCTCAGCTCTATATTTCCATACTTGATGCTACTTAATCAAATTTAGTTTAATTTTCTCCCTTCTTGCTTCTGACGCTTCATCCCAACCTCACACTCAAGACAGGTGCTCATGATACAAGATGTGAATAACTTCGCAATATTATAATTTACCTGTCTCATTGCTGTTAAGAATCCTTGTGGATTAAAGAAGCCTGTCATCCAAAATACCTGCAAAGTAAATAATATTTATTAACACACAACAACCCACTACAAGATAGATATGACGTAAAAATATCTCCTTACTTTTGGTCTGTCGTGTGCACACCAAATGCGGAATTGAGAATTTCGTTCAAGAAGTTCCGTGTACCAGAATCCCAATGTTGTTGATTCCCATGAGATCTAGAGCAAAAAGAAAAGTTTATTATGATATAAGTGTAAATTTGCTACATAACTACAACTGTAAAGGAATAAATTTGTATAATTTTTCATGGCTTCATCCAGATAATGAAGCCATAATCACGTGTCTTTTGAATGAAATTAAAGAATATGGAGAGTGATTTTGACTAAATGTTAGACGTATTTTCTTAAATGTTTACTAAGGTGGGATTCAAAGCTTGTAAAATGAAGGATCTACAAATTCTGGTTTGGGTACCTTAAGCATTCGATCACCTCGTTAGGGGCGTAGCCAGAACTTTTTGGAGAGACGGTGGTTTCAAGAATTATGTATGATAAACAATTAGGGAAAGGCGGGGGGAAGGTTTTCAGGACCTTTTTCTCAAAAATCCTAGCAAATTGATTTAATTTTTTCATAAATTTGTCAACAAACCCCCTCTGGCTACGCGCCTGCCTGCATGATTTATAAACCTATATATACAAGACATAATCGTAATGTTACATGATTGGAATCGTAACAGCCATTCTCAAAGTTTGTGTGAAATTTAACACAAAGCAGATTTTACAGCAGATAATCGAACGACCACAAACGAAAAGACGTCCAGGAGCTCCAAAAGCTACCTGGCGCAGAACAGTAATGAAGGAATGTCAGCTTAATGTGCGGACAGAGCATTTGTACAAACTAGGTGACAAGGCCAGCAATAAAGTCAGATGGAAAGCCTTTTGTTGTAACCTAAGCTCCACATAGGAACATGGTTACAGTAAGTAAGTAAGTAATCGAACGACCATAAATAGCCGCTCTAAAATTAAGTCATTATTACGTTTGATATATATTTTTAAATTTTAATTAAAATTGAATAAAACATGTGATATAAATTGTAGGAATTTACACCATGCATTCATAATAACAGATGTAAGCTTATGACAGCGACATAACCAGTATTTTTTTAGAGTGGGAGAAGGATAAGCTCTATCCTGGCTTATGTGATTAAATAATGTGGTTTTTGATAAAATTAAAATTTTAAAACTCTTTAGTCTGCATCATTCAAAATTCTTCCTTATTTGTTGCTTTTACTTTATAGACTTGCAATTAAATTGAAGCTTTAAAGACAAGTTCACATAAAAATTAAAAAGTACAACGCAAAAATCTACTTTTTCCCAGTTTTTCATCATATTTTTAGCAAATTATAATTTCATCCAAACTAAGGTACTCAAATGTGTCCGTATTATGTTTACACAGAGAGTATATAAGGAAATATTTCTACTAAATAATATTTCAAATATTTTTCACTCATTTTGATTCAGATGATATTTACTGCCCTTGAGCAAGGACCTTTCGAGCTACCTCATCATGATATTGGTAATAACACTGTTCAAACATTTATGTAGTCAATATCTCTTACCTTTTGCCATCGTTCCGGTATGCGAGCAACATACATACCATCCAGTGAATCTCGTAAATATTGACTCATTACAATCGTACCGTCAATGGCTAACTTTAAATCTGTTAAATTTGTATAAACTGTCTTGATGACTCGCTGCATCCTGTCGACTTCTTGTCTGTCATCGAGAGAAGAAAATAAATGAAGTCACGATTACATAGGATGGAAAATAATTTTATTCTACCTTAAGAAAATATTCATTGGAAGTAAGGCTCCCATTCTTGCCAATGATTCTTTCACTTCAAATGCGTTGTATTGTTGTGGAAGCTTTCTCAACCTACATGAAATTAGAAAGGTTAGATGTTAATAAGGGGGTTCATTAATGACGTCACGAATAAAATTAAATTTTTAGACCCCCCAACCCTTCTATCACAAAATTTTCATACAAAAGCTTCAGTAAACTTAGGACGTCATTTATAAACCACCCCTAAGGATCTTTTACTTATGAGATCATTCTAAGGAAGTGGGATTATTCCCATTTTTGAAGGACAACTATAAGCACACAACCCCCTCATAGCTGTCAGCAATTATTTATTCACTATTCTTACATATCATCTGCCAGTTGATACACAACAGTTTCACGTGATTCACCACTCCCGCCTCCACTTTCTTTCGGTTGTACGCTTAAAATTGTATCCAATATTCCTTTTGCAGTATTAATTTGATACGTGATATCAGCATTACCGTGCAAACCGAAAACTTCAGGTGTGTCGTTTGATGGAAGTGAGGCAATGTAATCAATGTAGTGCTGAATATTTTTGGTAACAGGAACTTTGTAGTTTTTATAAAATTCGAAACTTGATGTTAGTAATTGATCGCAGAACCAAACAGCACAGAATGTCGTGAGTAAGCGCTTATCAAAATCGTCAGTAACACGTCCACCGTACTGAACTTCACCAATCATGTAGCAGATTGTTTGCCACGACACACCCTTCTTTGGATCCATTTCGTCAAGGTGATTTTGGATGAATGCAACGCTTGCAGCAAAATCTGCTTGATTAAATTCATAACCAACATTCCAGCCAAGTGGACCAAATTTTCTTCGTTCCTGTACGACTGTATGAAGGAATGCAACGGTGTAGAGAAGCGGTGGCCATTGAAATGCTGATGTGTAGTCCAAATAGTCTTGTGTAAATGTTTGGTATGTTCGCTTCATGCTTGCTCTGATGCCTTGCGGTGGTTCATTGGTGAACTTAATTGCAAGCTGAAGGAGACCGATTGGGAATTCTTGATGAACTTCGGTCGTTACCCAAAGACGGAATGTATCTTGGACATGTTCGGTCTCAATCAATATGTCAATGATTTCAGCACAGAAATTTAAAGAGAGGTGAACATTTTGTAGCAAAACCCATCCGCCTATAAAGTCATCATGTCAGAATTTTTAAAATGATTCAATTATTCTTCGAATGTCTACATACCTGTTGCCATACATTCAGTCATCATTTTGCGAGCATGATATTCTTGTCCCTGACCCATTGAAACAGCTCGTATTGCTGTATAAACGAAAAAAATATGAAAATTTTCATGAATGGAATTTTTCTCTCCATCGAATCGCTCAATAAACTGATTTTCATCGATTTGTTCATTCCATTCATGAAAACTTACGGATATTTTTCAATTTAGCCAACGCAATGATTTGATTTGTTGGATCAGAACCGATGGAAAGTATACAAACTAATGGAGTTCTCGGTTCCGATTCTTCCCATGTTTGCTCTAAATCTAAAATGTGCGTCTCGCTGTATTCTGGTCCAAGTGATTCTAATAAAAAAAATTTAATCAAGATAATTGAGATTAATATTGTTTGATTTTTGAATAGACTTTACCTTCGATGTATTTTCTTGCTTGTGATATTGTTCGATCGGGACTCCAACTTCTAATCAGAACTAATTTGCGGAAAACATCGAGTTGATTATAGCCACACGGGATTTCCTCCTTTTCGGGGCGCTCAGCATCGTACCTTGAGATGTCAGATACAAATAACAAATATTTGGGTTTTTTAGCACTATTTGGGGTCATACAAATACTTGGGTATACACCCAAATAATTTGGGTACAAAAAATTATTTTTACAATGAGATTCAAAAAGTATATCTTGTTAAATTTTGTACACTTTGATATCAAATTTTTAATAATTTTGACTTAATTTTCAATAAATTTGAAGAAAAAAAGCTCATTAATAAAGTTTTGAACACATTTTGAAGTATTCAGCTTCAGATTTTGTTTAGCTCAATTAATTAACAGAATTGTTTTAAGAAGAGATATTATTATTTCTTGAGAATTCTGTTCTCTAAATTTGATTTAGTTATGAAAATATTTAATTTAGCCTGCAATTTTATCAGTATTTCTACTGACTCTTGCATGATTCTTGTGGAAAAATATATTTTTTTTTCATGCAGTGCCTAAAACTTTATCTATAAATTGTTAAGTATTTTAATTTCTGAATCATTTATTTAAATTCTGACGCACTTTATTAGTGAAATTGGGTTTTCTAGACAAAATTTAGACCCCATTATTGCTAATATATAATATTTTTTTTTGGTTTTTTCCATACAAAAAACTATTTGGTATTTGTACAAATATTTGGGTTTTACTATTTGGGGTATTTGGTATTTGTACAAATAGTAAAAACCCAAATAATTGACATCTCTAGTCATACCATAGTTTCCAATCCCTCTCGTTGTTCTCAATCTTCTTTAAAATATCAACAAATGGCTTTAGTTTTGAAATTTCTACAAGATTTAACCACGTTATGTCGAGAATCCATTTAAATGGCTTTGGAGTGACGGCATTCAAGTCCAACGACGCACCTCCTTTAATGAAGCTCATGAATTCTGAATGATTTATTACTCCTTTATGGTAATCAATTTTTATTGCCAACATCAATGTAAACAGCAGTTTATGACGTTCGTACAAGCTACGACTTGTAAATGCCCAGACTTCGTATGTCAAATAACGCAATATGATATTGATGCGTTCCTCAGTTATATTGCTTCGAGCTGATTTTGTTATGGAATTGTCGAAAATGTTGAGGAATTGTTTCAACGAATTTTGATACATAATATTGACATTGCTCATTTCAACAATTAAGAAGTATAGAATTGAACCTCGCGTTGCTACCGCACGATATTCCTCACGAGCTTTCATAATTTTCTTCTCAGTAATTTCTGAGATTTGTAATTTTTGATTTACGTCCTCTGCTGTTGTTTTCGTCTCACGGAGCACTTCAATTAAAGCTTCATCGTCAACAAGTGAACCTTCTGTTGATGTTAAACGACACAATAAATTAGCTTCCAATTCCTTCATTGTCCTTTGATTCTTCATGACACTCTCAAATAGACTCACACGCTCCGATTCCAATTCCGATTTCTCCATTAAAATTACACGACCCAATAACTGATCTTCCAGACCACGCATCGTTACAGTGAAATCAATTATAGATGCTTTTGCACTTATCTCAGGACTAAACATTGGATTGGGTAGTTTTGTTGTGATATAAATCATAAAGCCAGGCATAACATCACACTCCTTGTCACCGACAAGTACTTTCTCAATTGAACCGGACTTGATGAAATTTTTTTCAAGCACATTATCAATAACAGGATCTAATTCGACCCCCACATCCTCAATCAATAGCGGACGACCGAGTGACAAGCTATCTTCTAAATGTGTACGGAAATATTTGTGATTAAGTGATGTTGTTTGTAATTCATTTTGATCTTCTTTCGTTTTTATCCAAATTTTGCCTTGTCCTTGTGGATCTATGAGCAGGGGATAGCTGCTGCTTTTGGTAACAATCAAGGCATTTTGTACAGATAATTCATCATTTGGAAGACCCTGAAGTGTCCATTCTGAAATTGTTGCGTTGTCAACAAGCATGCTAATTATATTTATATTCATTGTGTACGGTATCTTCTTATCTTTTAACAGCTGCATCCAAAATTTCATTAGATTTGCTCGATAATCTTGATTATAGCTATTTATAGAGAATATTTGGATATCATTAATATATTGTCACTAAGAGTCAATGAGTCACTTACGGTCCACAATATGACAAAAATCCAGTTGCAAGCAAAACGTCACCAACAAGTCGTCCAATTTGTTCCTTAAATTCTTTACTCTGTTGAGTCCATCGAATCTTCTCACCAGCTAAGCCATTAATCAATGCGGTTGCAGCATTCATTTTTCTCAAGCACACATTCGCAGCGTCCGTTAACCTTTGTTTCTCCCTTACAGCAGCATCATAGCATTCTTTCACCTGCTGCAATGCTTGTTCGCGTTCACGTAATTGACTTTCTGCACCTGCCAAGTCTTCCATGGCAACCTGATTGTTGTGATTTATTTGTGATTAATATTTTGGGTCGTTCATAAATGACGTCCATCAAAAAAATTCATGCTGAATGTTGGACGTCATTTATGAATGACTCGAATGTTATTTACCCTTAATCGAGCTTCTTGCATGGTGAGATTTGCCTTTAATGGTAAAACTTCCTTATTTACACCGTGAAAAAATGCCATAGCCTTTGTCCATGACAGAAGTCCAGCAACATCACCGCAAACTCTCCTTGCTGTATCCATATTATAATCCTCCATCCTAAAGTACGGTTGTAAATGCTCAATCATCTCTTCGTTAATTGAATCTTTTGGATAATTTTGTAATTGAAGCAAGAATGTTGTTGATGCCATCATCTTCAAACTCTCAGCCCAACTTGGTTTGGGTGATGGTGCTAAGTAATGAATGAAAAAAATTATACAAAATTATGCAAATTGCCATAAGAGATTAAGTGATTTACATACCAGCTGTATCAGGCATTGTTGCGTGAAGTTTTCTTTGGAACAAAATTAACACGGAATCCATAATTCGCATAATCAAGTGTGGTGGACGACCCAATTTTCTAACGGTTGCAATGTGAGCTGGCTTAATTGTGTTAAGGGCATTTTCTGCCTCCTCGAGTGCTGGTTTTGCTGCCTCTAATTTTTCCTCAGCCAACGCTTTCTCTACGGCTATATTTGCAACGAGAATCTCTGCTTTCTCCTTCACAATCATGACCTGATTTTTAACAGCTTCTGCTTGCGAGGCACGTTCTGTCACCTCAATTAAGACTCTCTCGGATTTAAGAGAGGCTTCTGCTAATTCCAATTCCATAACTGCCAAATCTTTCTTTAAAACTTCAACAGATTCTGATGCTTCTGCTAATTTCTCTAAACCTGTGTCCATTTTTTCAGCTCCCTCACATAACTCACTGTGCTTCATTGAGTAAATATTTTTATATCCAGCTATGAAATTCAAATATGATTTTGGTGTGACATGAGTTGCACGTCGGAATCTATGAAAATAGTCAACGGATGTGGCTGATACACCATCCTGAATGGTACCAAGTGCTCTAACTAGTTCAATTTTTACATCTGCTGAACATTCTATCTCATAAGAAGTCAAGAAATGTTCAGCTACCATAATTAATGCATCTCTCGGCCATGGCTGGAACCAATCAATAATACAACCGCTAATTAATGCAGGAAACTTGACAATTCGACGACGGAATGTTTCCCCAACAGGGGAGAAGCAAAACACGACATGAAGATTATGGCATGTACGCTGTAGGAAATATTCCATGACCGTCTCTTGATTTATAGTCCGCTTTTGATTTTCTCGCTTCATTACAGGCGTTAATTCTGATATTATTTCCTGTTGCTCATCACGATTAAATAGATTCGATATAACACCGGATGAAAGAATGTTATTCAAATATTCGAGAAAAATTTCTTCCTTCACATCGAGATCTTGGAATATGAACGTTGTTCCTTTTCCTTGCACACCGCAAGTACGATATAAAAGTTTCAAGTCTTCGAGGAAGTTTGCAACATTATAAGAGCGTGTCAAACTAATTTGGAATGTTTTATAACCAGCAATAAATGATGCGAGTTTTGTCAAACTTTGCTTACCACTACCTCCAACACCTACAAGCATGCAATTTCCTCTCGGATGTCTTATAACACGAGAAATTTTTACAAGATGAAGCATCGCATCTGGGAAAAATACCAAATCCATTCCAACGCCACGAACCATTTCATTAAATTGAACTAAGAACATTTTCAATCTGTCTCGAAGCATCTCAATATCAGTTACAGGTTCATAAACCTTTGGTAATTCCATATCAGCTTCCTCACCTTCTTCACCTGTCGGCTCTGGTGCGTCACGCATGAAATCAACAAACACTGGACTTGGACCAAACATTGGCTCATATGAATCTCCAAGGTCTTTAACTGCTATGGCTTTTAATTCTCCTGAAAACCATTTATAGTCTGCAACTGTCGTAAATCGATCAGCAAACACACGTGTACATTCATTCTTCCACAATGAGATGAGATACTGCTCATTCGTAATAACTGTTGATAGTGTACCAATCATACCTTGCCATATCCTTGACAGATCACGTAAACTAAAGATATAATGGAATTTAGCTGGTGTTGGAAGCAATTTCTCACGTGTTGCCTGCCATAATAATCGAGTAAGTGGAATTAATTTTCTAACAAGCTTACGAACTTCACTCGAAAATCCACGCTTTGAGTTATAATGACCTTCCCCAATAGTTCTGAATATTGTATCAATTGATGTGTCGTCAGGAACATTACAATTAAATATACAAAATTGTCGTTTCAATCTCGATGGAATATCATTTCGTCCACCACCAGGCAATCCCATAGCAGCTATAAATTGTAAATCAACAATATTTGTAAAGTCACCAGGCTTTTCTAAATTAAAGAATCCCTTCATGTCCATCGTTTGTCGAACAATTTCGTTTGTGACTTGATCTCCCCACTCATTAATCTGTGGTAAATTTATGTCATCAATAAATACAATTAGCTTTTTACCACCTGCTGGTCCAAAAGTATTTCCTAAACGCTTATCAATGTAACTTTCTATAGTCTTCTGGAACTGAAAGGGACTTGTGGCTGATGAAAAGTTAAACGAACGTACCATGTGCGTATCAGGATTTTGTTTTTTCATAAAGTTTTTAATCATTATAGTTTTTGCTGTTCCTTGCTCTCCAATCAACAGCACAGCTCGTTCTTGATTAGCAACAGTTCCAATTAAATACTCAATTCTAGCATTATCAATAATTGGAACGAGAATTGATGAATATTCTGGTGTTGATGTTTCAGGATAGACATAAACTGACACAAGATTTTTCCATGGCTCCCAAGCTCCAATTCCTGACACGAAGAAATCAAAAACTGTTCCATCAGGTACTTCAGGATCTTTTGGATAGTCATAGCTCTTAAACTTTTTCCTCATAAATGTATCCATTTTTATTCGGTCACCAGAATTCAAAAAGGCACCAAGTGCCCATGCCATTGAAAAAATATAAAGACGATGAAGATGCTCAGGACTTGCCATTTCAGTTTTCGATTGTGCTTCATCTTCCTCGAGTAAATCATCTGAATGGAAATTTATCAAAAAAAGGAAAGAAGAAGAAAAAAAAATACCAAAAACAGTCAATTGTTCCTTAACAAATTAGTAGGATACTCTAAGTTCATCTAGCATGAACACATATAGTGCACAAGATACAGAAATATGACACAACATTTACACAAGTATCAAAATTATTAGTGATGAGTTTAATGGTGATGGAAATTTGATTGATTTATAGACTTGACAAGGAGAAACAGCTTATGGTATAAAAATTCAGGAAAACATCCAAAAATATTCTTTTATCCATAAGTTTTTCTCTCTTTTTTGCAATTTTTATAAGTGCAGAACAGATTTTTTCACGAATTATCATGAATAAGACACCTACGAATGAGAATACGCTGTTCTAAAACACCTGTTACATGCCAATTGAAAGAAAAATGTTGAACAAGACAATTTTTGTATTATAAAAGATTTACACATACATAAAGAGTATAAAGATAATATGATGAACAATTATGATGAGAGAACAACAAAAAAAGGCACAGAAAGGAACATTTTTTTCTCACCTTCAGTGCTTCCGGCAATAGACTGTGTAGCAGCTTGCTCAATATCTTTTGAGTAAGGTATTAAACCGTCAAGAATGGACAAGACTTGTTGAATGATGTTACATTGTAAGATATCCATCGTGAATTCACAATTTTGGGTTCCCCACGTGAAAATTGCTAAAAATGACTGCTCAAAGAGTTCTGAGAATACCTGCTTTTCACGATTCGTTCGTCCTTTAAGCCATGCACCAAGAACTAAGAGAGAAAAAATTCTTTAAAAATTTAATTACTTTAAAAAAAGCCTTGAATTTTTACTTGGCTTCCAGTCTAGACCGCTCGAGGACATGTAGACCATTCCATTACGACTGACAGTAGCTGGTGAAGCATTGTCAATATTATGTGGTTCAAAAATAATTTTACAATGCGGTGACATTGCCAATCGATCACCATTAGCCAATGTCAATGTCTTATTATCATCCAAGACTGAATTTAAATTCTCGATCCAAATACTATCGACTGGTCCGTCGAGAACGAGCCATATATTCTCCTGCTTCTTTGTTTTCAATGTCTTACGCCACATTGCTGAAAATATACCATCCGTCCAATCATTAGTTGCCACATCTAATTTACCAAACATTTGCGATGCTGTGATAGATTTTGGATTCATTCTCATCTCTTTATGTGTCTTTCCTGTCTCCGTTAATGCCTTCATTAGCACATGAATACACTTTGTTTTTCCAGCACCCGTTGGTCCAAGTACCATTATACCGTGACGTACTTTTTGTGTCTCATACAACTGAATAAGTTTTAGTGTCCATTGTGGATGATTTATGAGACCAGCTTCTTGAATTTGATGATCGATTGCCGTCTCCAATTCTGCATATGTGGTCTTTTCTAAACTTTGATTGGGGAACAAATCACTGACCAATGACATGAAAAGTGGTTCATCTTCATCAATTAATTTTGAAAGATTCATATCCCTCAATACACGCATAACAATTGTACTCTCACTATCCTTACTGTTTAATCTCTTTGCGGTTCCCAAAGTTCTCAAAACTGACAAAATATTACGTAAACCAAAATCATAATGAACTTGTTTCGTCAACTGCTCCTCACAGAGTTTATAAAGTGTGTAGAACTTTCTGGCGAGAGTAATGTTCTCTAAGAAACCACAAGATGCAAGCTTCACACGAATAATAATCTGTCGGTCGGGTACCATCATTGCTACTGTTCTAAATTGGATTTTCAAATTCTCAGGTAATTCCTTTCTTCCAGCGTAACCAGGATTCATCTAAAGGAATATAATCTTTATTGATCTGGGCAACTTGACGTCTAGCCACAGATTAGACATCTAGATTAGCAACTCTGTTCCCACATTCACTTACCGTAATAAAAATACCAAACTCAGGATTTAAATCAATTGTGTCACCGTCAGTAAAAATAAATGTTTTCTTTTTATCCTTCTTCGCTGTGAGAACAACGGCAACCTGTTGCGCAGCAACAGACAACACGGGAAGCTCAATACGATTGAACTCGTCAAAGCAACCCCAAGTACCAGATTGCGCTAAGCCTTTGTAAATTCTTGGGTGAAAAAAAGGAAGCAGAAGAAAAATTAATTCCATTAAAAGTGCTAATTAAAATTAATAAAAAGCTCGAGACGGCTTTTATGATGCCATAGCATTTACACAGCAATTAATTGGAGTAGCTTTACCTTCCCAAGCCTCTGTAATCCATTTGATCTGAGCAATTGAAGACAACGACATATTTTCCCAATGTTTTACCCATATCCTTTACAGTTTCAGTCTTGCCCGTACCAGCAGGTCTATATAAAGTATTAAGGATGTGCATCATATCGGTTATGAAATTTAAAGTAAATATTTTTTTTACCCGCAAGGAGCACCACCCATACAAAGTGCAAGTGCTTGTGCAAGTGTAATGTAACATCGATCTGTTAAAGGAGTTATGACAAGACGTTCAGTACATCCAAGATATTCATTCTGATATGTAAATGTGACATCAGTAACACTCATAAACGTTTTATCCAAATCGTCTTTGAAATAGAAACGACATTGCTTAAGCCATTCAAAATCATTTGATGACCTGATGTTCATACGACAAAGTATATCGAATATGTCACGTTGATGTACATGAATTGTGATAAGTGTTTCAAACTTTATCCTT
Source organism: Chironomus tentans (assembly GCA_963573255.1). NCBI lineage: Eukaryota > Metazoa > Arthropoda > Insecta > Diptera > Chironomidae > Chironomus > Chironomus tentans. The sequence goes on from OY754303.1 coordinate 15,529,167, forward strand.
TCCATTTTTGTTATGTCTCTGGTTGTTTGATCAATGAGGGTGTTAAGCAGTTCTAAAAATTTATTATTTGTCTCTGACATAATTTTCTTCTCATGACGAGATTGGGTGAGTGCAACCTCACTGTCTCGTGTCCATATCATTTGAATACCGAGAATTCCCACTTGTGCTGGCATCTTGTCTAAGAAGACTAAAATTTGTACATTCGGATCATTGATTTGTGAATTTGCTTGCCGTATAATCGAGTGTAAGGATGACTGTGATGATTGAAGTAATGATGTTAACCATGTCTCAACAGATCCCTCGGCACGAATTGCTCGGTCTAAAGGAATTGATTCGCCTTCGGATGATATTATAGCAACCATTTTATTATATTCAACGTCATGAAATTTAACATATCGTGTATTATCAAAAATTGACAATAAATGATTCTGAATTGTGTGTGGATCTGACGCCTGACCTAAAATTTCCAATAATGCTGGATCAGAGACGAAAAAGAAGCGCGGAAACATCATTCTCTTCTTCTCCAGATATCCGCTCAACGATTTTTGACATAACTCAAGTTGTTCTTGTAAATGCGGTAATAGCTGCTTTAATAAATCATCACCGACACAACATGCAATCACTCCAGGTGTCTCATGGGCTCTCTGCATAATCTTCTGCCACGATTTATCGATTTTCGAGAATCTCTTTGCCTCTTTCGGGAGTTGTTTTGCAATATCACCGCCAACAAATACAGCCTCGAGATACACCCACATGTTCTGTACGAGCAGCCATCTTTCAAGGATATCATTTGAATTTGATAAATCATACACCCATTGTTGAATTTGCTTTCTAAATGGTGCGTTGTAACGATTTGAAAGCAATGAACCGAGAACCATCAAACTGTCTTCTAATTGTCCTATTGTCTCTGCTGTTGTGTCACCACGAAGCAATAATTCACCACGATTATTGAATGACATGAAACTGAGCTCATGTCCCGACCACTCATTCGTTACTTGTTTTAATTTGGCTTCAATATCCTTCTCCTTCATTGCTGAGATACAAATATCCTCAATGTCTTCCTTGTGTTTTAATAAAGGTGCATCTAAGATGTGCTTTAATGTGAATCCATCACTATCAAATTCGAATGTATATTTCGTGACTTCCATAATTCGTTGCCAATGACGTGGTTTCATCGCCTTGTTTGCCATCAATTCAAGTAATGGACACATGTCATTAAAATCATCAATGGTTCTCTTGAGAGCATGAAATGCTGGCCATTCTTTAAGTGCTTTTGGTAATTTTCTGCAACGATTTTGGAATTCCATGAGTTCATTATTAATTTCTTCAATGTCAACATCTCCCCATGCGATATCATAGTAGCTTGAAACTCTGTCAATGACGTCATTGTAGAGCTTATAAAGCTTCTGTAACAAATTAAGCTCTTTCTTAATTTGTGCAAGTTCTGGATAATCAGTTTGTGGTAAACCAAACAATTCTTCGCCATTCTGAAACAATTGTAGACGACGCCACATTCCATCGAATCGGTTTTGGAAGAGAATAAGTCGATCGGAAGCTTCACGCGGTGTCAAGCCAGGCTGCATCGGACCAGCATTATTATATTCATTGACATAATCGATTTTCTCATTTCTAAATTTGTCCAAATTTGTTGTAAGTTCCTCCTGAAAGACTGGCTGCATTTCAAGCAATTTACAGTGGGTGTCAAGCGCACGATTTTTCAATTTATACCAAGTGTCTCTCAAGTTATCAACACGTTCTGTGTGCTCCTTTTCAATGGGTATTTCATATTTTGCCAATGTGTTGAATGCCTCCTCAATTGGATCAATTTTTAGTTCCATATCAACTTCTTGATCACGAATTTTACCCAACGTATCCATGACCATTCTGACGTCATCAAGATCTCTTACCGGTCTATCAAGCTTCCTATCCATTTCATTGATAACCGCATAAACATAATCCATTTCTCGTTTGTACTTCTTTTTCATTGCTTGACCAATTTTATGCTTAAAGGCTTTCACTTCAATATTGAGACCGAATTTTAATTTCTCTGTTGACAAAGCCACGCATGACTGACCGAAATATTCCATATCTGGTTCTACAGATAAATTCGCATCAAGTTCTGTTAGATAACGAAGATTTGTCTCAAATTCAGGAAGTGTATATTCCAATAATTGACGAATTGTTTTATCATTCTTCCATAAAAATTGATAAGGCTTCCATTTCTTAACAAATTCTTGAATTTCACTCTTCAAATTTTTGGTGCATTGAGATAGAAGTGAAAGAGTCTTTACAACTTCCTTGTTGTCCATCACATAAGTGTAAAAACTTTTTGCCATATGTGGCATTTGTGGTCGTTGTTCAGACAATACACGATACACGCGTCGCCTATTAGCACGTTCATTAGCAACGGCAGCACGTGGACCTTTTGGATTAATTTGTGTTGTGCATCGATCATCGTCTCTGCCAGAATTCCATTGTGCAACACCTTTTGATACACCAACAATGTTCTTGCCAGCCTGCGCTAATGCTTCTTGCAATTCATCCAAACTTGGTCGAATAGCAATTGTTGGAATCATAAGAACAGCATTCAATAGAAATATTGGCTTCTGTGAAACTTCATGTTCATTGCTTTCTAATATAAATCGCCTACGAAGGAGATCCAATGAAGCACGAGTAACTTTTATGAGAACATCAATAACCTTGCGACTATAATAACGTCTCATTTCATGAATTGCATTAAAAACCATTTCCGTAAGTCCTTTGGGTAATCCACCTTCATAAGAAGTAAATAATGAGAGCGGGTTCTCGAAACACGTATATAATAAACTCCAATCTTGCTGTTGATTCGATGTTCCCGTGTCATTGTCATTTGTTGGTGTTTCTGTTGCTTGCAATCTCAGTTCTTCCTCACCAAACAAATCGTTTTCCGGTCCAATCATATTTCTGAATATGACACTTGCTTTTTGCACTAAATCAAGCACTTCCTCGACTGCTTCTTCAACCATTTGACTCTTTCTATTTAATTCAATTGCAGCCGCACGACAAGCATCTTCGTTTTTGTCTAAAAATTTCTGTACCGTCCACAATTCGTCCGTGGGAAGTGTTTGCAATGAGATTTCTTGCATTGAATTTAACACAAAGAGAATTCGATTTGTGTAAATATCATGGACACGTTGCACAAGTATCTCAAAGGTATTAATAGCTTGTTTGCATTGTTCATAAAATTCCATCCAACGTGAATTTGTCCACTGTGGAAAATTTACAAAAAAAAGAGAATAAAGCTTATTAATTAAACCTGAATTTTTTTACTATCCACTTCCTACATTTATATGTTTTAATCCTGGTCGAAGCATTGTTGTTAAGCGCACGAGCTGTGGCAAAAAAAGTGGACGGACTTCATGAATTACAGATTTAGTAACACGAAAGTACAGTTTAATTAATTCCTAAAGCAGACAAAGTAGAGAGAAAAATTATTTCAACACAAAAAAGTTGTTAATTAAAGTGGTTTTTTGCATTGATAAAAGGTCTGTAAAAGTTTTAAAGAAGGAAGAAGTTGAGAACTGGCATGAGTAAAATATTGACTTTTAGACTTCCATACTTTAAGGAGATGAACATTTAATTCTGTTTAAAAATGTGCTTAAAAATTTGATAGAGGTTGTTCACAAATGATGTCAAAATTTGTGGTATGGAATTTTAATTAATAAATTTTTTTTCATTGGTTTTGAATGATTTTGGCTAAAGATAGAACATTTAGTCAGAACCTTTTGGTAAAACTTTGTTTGATTTAAAATATTTAAATACACACTCATAAAAATAATTCTAAAAATTAAAATCTAAAATTTTGTTTTTGAAATTTTAAAAACTAATTTTTAAATTTTTTAAAATATACATTGAAAAATTACCACGTGTTTTCAAATGTTTCAGTGGCGTAGTTGTTAGAGCACTGGACTACTAATCCAGAGGTCATAGGTTCCAATCTCACTCCGAGGAATTTTTTTCAAAATATTTATTTTTCAAAAAACGTTTTTAGAATCTAAAAATTTTTATTAAGAGTAAAATCCAAAAAAAGTTTTTAGATTTTCTCATACAAAACGACAAAGCGTTTTTAGATTATTTCTATGAATGCATTTTTAAAAATTTAACGGTTTTTTAAAATTCAAATAGAAAAAAAATAAACGGCTGTTTCGAAATGTTCGTAAGATGTGAAAATTAAAGAGGATTTTTAGACCCTTAGGGGTCGTTCGCAAATTACGTCACGCTAAAAAACGACTTTTTCGAACACCCCCTCCCCCTCCCCCTAAAAGAATCACAAATTCTTTGAACCCCCCCCCCCCCTCCCCCTAAAAGCGTGACGTAATTTGCGAACGACCCCTTATCTCTGTATAGTGTCACAGATGGGGGCGTATTCAAGGGGAGTGTTGGAGGTGAACAACCCCCCTTTTTTGATATATTTTTTTAGAATTTGCTAGGGTTTTTTAACAAAAAAATGACAACCTCCCCTAAATTTTTCATAAATACAAAAGAAAATTCAACCCCTTAGAAAAATTTCTGGATACGCCCCTGGTCACACATCTTCAAATTGTATCAAACAATCTTTGAATTTTGTCATGGTTTCCTTTCTGAGCTATAGAATGTGTTATTTTAGGTATATTCACCGGTGTACTATAATTGGTATGATTTATGAAAATGAATTTTATCTAGCATATGTCAACGACCCTAAAAAAAACTTTGCTATCATGTCATAATCACTCAAAAAGTCAATAGTCTCTTTCCCGACAAACCAGCATCTTTTTCTTACATAAAGAAATTCAGAAAATGTTCCCAAAAATGAAAAATTTCCCTTCATTCATAAAAGAACATGAACTCAGCATAATTAGCAAGTTCTTATGACTAATCCTTTCATTAATCATTCCCCAACACAGAAGTTCATTCCAACTTACGTTCATTGAATCCGTAATTGTATCAAAGTGATGTTGCTTGCACAACAATGTTGTAGCCACAATAGGCAGGTCATGAGTGTTCATTTTAGCTAAACATTTTGCCTCTTTAATTAACAATGAAATTGTTGGATGGAGGTTGACAACTAATCTATCATTTTGTATTGCCAGAACAGGCTGTACGAGACATGCATCGGCTATAGAAACATCCTGTGAAAGCCATAATTGTGTCATTTCCTGCTCGTACTCAGCAATGTATGTGTTTGCATAATTATATCGATTTTCTAAGTCTTTACTTATTGGATGATTTGCAAGGACTGGATGTGATGAAATATTTGTAATTAATTCTTTAAGGTGCGATAATAAGCTTCTACACCATTTAATTCTACCAGATATTGGTGGAAGGCATCTTTCTAGTGGTGGATCATCTCGTTGCTTTTTGAACAGCTTTAAAATTCTGTCAAGTTCCTTCTCACAATATTTCAATATTCTCTCATATTTATCATTCATTGTGCTGATTGGAATCTTTGCGCTGACTTTTTCAAAACGTATCAAGAACCGAATGCCTTGCGGTGTCTCCCAAACAGAATCAAAATTATTTTCAATCATTGATGCTATTGATTCCTTTAGCATGTTTGTCTTGGACATAAATAGGTCAAAATCTTCATTAAACTCTAAATTACGGTGATCTAAGTAATCATATTTCTTCACTAAAACAGCTACTTTTGCTTCCTCAAATGTTGTCATTGCTTCTTCTAATGCTTCACCCAAAAGTAAGCCTTCAAGACGTCTCTCAAAAAGATGGTTGTAATCCTCAATTAAATTGAACATTGAAATGATTTTTGATAGACGGTCACAGAAGGTGTCAAACTTTCCAAAGACAAAGTTCTCACTGAATGCGAATGGTGCTTGATCAGGTAAGAACGGCTGTGATCTAACGGTGTAATAAGTTTCTCTATAAATGTGATTTAATTTAAGACAATTTGTGAGTTTTGTGCGAACTAAGTTGCGATCCTGCGACCAAATATTTTCCATTCCACGGCATGTAATGTATGACTTACATGTCTCAATCATTTGATTTGTAATCTTAACCATAAGTGTCGATGTACGTTCAGAATTATTGTAGAATTGTGAAACAGAATAAATTAATCGAACTGTCTGCAGCAAGCTTAAGATACTATCTTGCATAGTGACAGGGTCATCCAAATACAGTGAGTGACAACACGACTCCATAGCTTGAATGAACTTTGCATTGTCACGTGCCTCATTATAGCAGAATGTAATTTTCTTATCAGTCTCCTTCCAGTTCTTGACCATTCTCGATCCGTTGACGGTAAGGCAAAATAGTGTCCATTGTACTTCACGTTCTTGAAGGTATGAGAGAAGTTGTGAAAATTGAGCACCTCTGCGCTTCCAATACTCTAATTCATCTTGCGGACCGCTAGAATCATTTTCACGACGCAATTGCTCACTTTCCATTAAAATCTTTGAGATATTTTTAATCCAATTTGTCACTCGTTCCTCTAATTCGGAAACAATTTCAGCATCTTTGGACATGTCTTTTACATCAGCAACACTCTCTGCTTTTGAGACGATAACTTTTCCATCATCAAAGATGTTATTTTTGGTACAGACTTGTTCACAAACACGCAATGCACTACAGAAGCTACGTAAGCCAGGCAGAAGCTGTTGCTTAATCAAATTACAATTCATCTCCTCATCCTCATTCTCAATGTTTGGAAAGGCCAGTGCTTGCATAAAAACAAATTCAACAATCCTTTCGATTGACGCTACCAAACCAACTTTTTCCGCATCAATTATTCCACAGTATCTTTTAAATGAGAAAAAAATAATTATTATTTTTTGTCATCGTCATCATCATCATCATCGAAAAAACATCAATTAATGGATATTAATTTTCCACTCTGTCAAATCTTTAAATTGCAAATTAAAACAATCATAAACGTTGTAAAAAAAATGAGAAAAATATTTTCATTACAATTGACAACGAAAAACTGACGTAAGTATAAATAATAATAGGAGAAAGTAGTTGAGGACATTTGCGTAGGTAGAAGTATTGTGTGCATTTTTGTGTCTCATTTTTATGTAACTAACAAGATTTGAGAATGAAGAAGGTCGTGGAAATTTAAATTGTTTTGTAACTAAGCAATTTTGGAAATTTTCTAAATTTATTTTCTAGAGGCTGTCTGGGCCCCACCTGGATTGACCCCCTTACTATGTTCCTGACCCAGGAGGGGCGTATTCAGGGAGGGGTTTTGAGGGTCAAATCCCCATCTTTTTGGGATTTTTTTTTCAATTTACTAGGTTTTTTTTTAAAAAACAGCCCTGTCCTGACCACTTCCAAGTCAATCTGACCATTAATATCCACAAAAATTCAGCTAACGTGATGTGTGGCGACAACAAATATGAAAAACAACTTACAGATCTTTATGGAATCCTTCCTCTGGTAATTGTTTGGAGATGTTGATGCGAAACATGTAAATGCAAACACCCGTAAATGGACATGACCATCCGTCAGTTAAAAATAATTTATTTTTATTTGCACTCATGGCCGATGATGAACCAGGGATTGGTGTACGTGATGATGAAGCTGTTGCACGCGATGGACCGGGACGACCTGAATGATCTGGGACGGTTTCAGCTTCTTCGACTTCTTGATAGAACCACATCAGCTTATTGCCTATACACGATGATTATTTTTGTAAGATTATTTTTAGATTTTGCAAGTCAGAGATTATTTACGCATGTTTGGTAAGAATAATTGATTAATCTCATCCAACATGTTGCCTTCAAAAATATGATCCATAATCTGATGCCTCGGCAAACCCGTTCCGTCCATAAGAAGTTGAAACGTGAATTCCTAGTTGTTGGAAATTTTTAATTGTGAAAAATTCATAAAATGTGAAAATAATATTTTTTACCAGACGAGGATCCATTTCCTTTATAATTTTTTAGTCGATTAAGAAGAAAATAATGATTTATTATGAATAGATAAAGCTACAAAATTATGATAAATACCCCGCGTCTCGCCTTTCTCTCGCATTCTTCTCGTCGTCGCTGTATATCGGGATCATCAGGGGACATCATTTCGTTGTCGTATTTATTTTATTATATTTTTTGTTGTTGCAAATAAAAAAATTTCAAAATTCAAAACGAAAAAAAAATCTTTCAAAAAAAATTTCAAAAAAAGTTATTAAAAATGGAAAAACTTTAAAAATTGTGAAAAGTTTTCCAATAAAACAAAAAGAAGGATTTGTAACTATTTACACAATCAAGTTATGTACAATATTATCCTACAAAACAACAAAGAGATTACAAATTGTCAAATGTTTTGTAATTCAACAAATCTCAAAAATCAACATGCAAAAAAATGTTTGTCGCATAAAAATGGACAAGTTTTCGTGACTCAAAACAATTCTGATTGCACATTAATATTTATGATGCCAATTCCACGAATAAGATTTTGTTTTATTTTTTTGGACGAGTTCCAAGTGAAAAATTGTGAAAAATAATAACAGAATAATTGAATTCATTAGTTTTATTTTTACAAAAAGTTTTCTTTTTTCTGTTTAAAAAAATAATTACAAACAAATATGTGATTTTATGGGATCAAAAATTTGAATAAAATCCACAATATGACACAATTTATAAGCTATCTAATCAGTAGCGTAGTCAGTGAGTCCTTAGGTGCCCAGCACCCCCCTCAAGATCAAAATTTAATAAAAATTTTAATTATTTTTTTTTAATTTAAACATTAATTTTTTACAAAAAGTATTGAAGACTACTTACAAAATAAATCTTAATGTATAAAGAAGTATAAATAATTTACTACAAAAGTAATATTACAGTTATCAAAGGTAAAAAATTAGGCACCCCTCCTCCAAATTTTGGCTACACCCCTCTATCCAACATCTATACAACAAAACTCATATTATATAAATTAATTAATAAATAATCAACATGAAAACTAATTGTGTTATGTGAAAGGATGTAACTAATTGAAATGGTTTACAAAATTTAAATAAATATATCATGGGCATACCCAAGACTCCCCCCTCCAAAAATCTCTTGTATGAAAAATTTTTCTCTGAAAAATAATTATTCTATGATTATGTACCATTAGAATTAACACCAAGTACAAAACCATGAGAATATAAATATAATTTTCTGGGTACACCCCTGAAATTTATTTAAAAAGCTAGGTTGCTAGGGATACTTTATTGGTTGTTTAATCAATGTTTTCACTTTTTATAGCACTTATTTAAGGTACAATAGTGTTGAGGAATGTGAAATGTTTGACTGTTCATCAGAATTTAGTGTTTTTTATAAATATTTAAAGGAATTTAATTATAAAGTTGAAAAATTAACTAAATATAAATATTTAAAGTTTTCTATAAATTGAACTTAATAAAGTAAAATGGCAAATTTTTGTTAATGTAATGAAAAAAATCTTGAAGATTTTGTTAATTTAAGAAAGTGCGCTATAAATTTTTGCACACTGAACTTTTAAAAATTATTTTTCAGCAAATGTTCTAATGACTAAAAAGGAAGTGCGTATAAATTTTAAAATTGATAATCACTAGATTAATTTTAATTTATGTATGTTCATTATTTACAAAACAAAAAGTGGATAATTCAAAAAAAATTATATAACATCAAAATATGGCGAATTTTTTCATTATATAACAAAATAAAGTGAAAAATTTCCATAAAATACTTAATTTTTCAAACATTTAGAAAAGAAACTTAATTTTTAGAATAAACTGAGAAATAATTATTAAAAGTTTATATTAATTAATTAAATGAATTGTTCGCACCTGCAGGAGATCAACCTCAGAAACTTCCTCTCCCTCATCATCGTCTGAGTCATCCATTTGAAACATTTTTTAATTGATTTTAAGCTTTAACTTACTTGAAACAGAAGAAAGTTCTGGAACAATTTTTTTTTATTCTTGTAAATTTATTAAGATAAAAACTTTCACATCTATAAGATACGAGTTCCTTTATTCAATCTGAAAAGCCATTGATCAAACATAACTTTTTTTTTTCTTTTTCGCATGTTGCTATAACAATGTATTGCTTATTTACTCGTGCAAAACAGTTTTTGGGGTTGTTATAAATTTTCGTAACAATAAATTTTAATATATTTTCATGCACATATAAAAATATTATATTTCCTAACTTATGAAATTTTCCTTGTGCAATTTGGAATAGATAACTAACTATAAATAACAAATATTAAGTCGCAATAAATTGGGGTGTCTAAACTTTTTTGTATGTTTTGAACTGTTCATAAATTTATTTTAAATTCTTGTAATAATTTTAAATTTGAAAATTTCTATTTGACCCTAAATTTCTATATTAAATGCAACATGAACTTTTTAAATTTTAATTCTCTTCCTGTAATAAATCAGAATGTAGACATCCTAAAAAGATCCCATCATACACAAGCGAGAAATTTTGGGTAGTATTAAGTTTCATATTTCGTCGAATTTTTTTATTTTCTGGGATGACGATTCATAAGCTAAATATTTTCAAAGTTTAAACGAAATAAATTATTGATTTATGTTTGGAAAATTATTGAAATTTTTTTAATGACTCTGTTGCATGATAGACGACTGTTAAATGTTTTGTTGTCATTAGCATGAAAATTAGAAATTTAATCTGTTGTGATATTTTAAACATTTTATTTTAAGTTAAGTTAACTATTAGTAACATAAGCACCATTGACGTGGATGCGTGATGCCTTTGTCTTTAGTGCAATGATTTGAAAGTCGGAGATTTTTAGGTTGTCGTTCACGCGTTTACATTTTATGAGAAGGCAAAAATTAAAATAAGTTTGAATTAATTTTTGGAGTCACTTTCATGTAACAGGGGTATATTTAGGAAATTGTGGTCAAATCCTACTCCATGGTCGTAGCCAGAAACTTTCATGAGGGGGATCCGAAATTTATTTTCTTTAAAAATAATTTATCTTGTTTTATTATTCATCTTGGATGCTATATTTTAGTATGTAATGCGGTCAAGCAAGGTAAATAAAATCTTCAAAAAATTTGTCAATTTAAAAAATTTTGTATTAATTTTTGAATTCCGGATAGGGGGCACAGGCCCTCAAGAACCCCTTTACCCTACTCTATAGAAAACTTACTTTAATTTCTTAGATATTTTTGAGGGAAACCCCCTACTAGGGGCGTTTTGGAGTCAAACCCCCCTTATTTTTTGAAAAACCAATACTAGTTTTTTTTTAAAAAAAAAAAGTCATGATTGTTACCAAAAAAAGTCATGAAATGAAAAACCCCTCCCAAAAAATCATTCTGGATATGCCCCTGACCACTACAGTCTCCTCAAACAACTTGTACGTACGCCTCTGACATGTGGCATGTGACATTCATTTTAGAAGAAATTATATACAAAAACTTTGGAATAGATTCTATCAGTGGCGTAGCCAGGGGGTGGATGGGTGGATTTCCACCCTCCCTTTCGAAAAAAAATTGGCCCAAACAAAAAAATTATTTAAAATTGGGTTTTTGAACTGACAAATTCCCCCTCCAAAATTTCTGGCTTCGCCGCTGGATTCTATGAATATTAGAATTTTTCATAAATATAATTCCTCTATCCATAACTATCAACATTGTGCAACTAGTTCACTTGTTGAATCTCCTCAAAAAAATCATGACAACTAAATTTTAATAACAAACTATAAAGAACTTCTTTCTACCTCCACAATCCAATATTCATAATAATATTGATATTAAGTATTATTTGTATGTCAATAAAAAATAAATAAAGAATACAGCAGTCATAGTTTAAAAGACTTGCAACAAGTGTAACGTAAACATTTATTCAAGTTGCTAAGAAATATAAGAAAATTGAAATTTATTAGTTTGCTCCAGTGAACTTGTACTACTAAGCATTTACATTTTTATCTACCTGTTGAAAGCAGAATGTTTGATCGATCAGAGACGTCTGGCTTCTATTTTCATTCTTAACACACCCCTTCTTAAAATAGAACACATTTAATGCAAGTTACGGTAGACAACCTAAACAACTCTTGATTGCTTTTTTATGGTGAATTGTTTCATAAATAACTACTTGTTGAATGAATTGCTCATTATTGATTCCTCAGAGCTTATAAGACAGAAACTATTGCAAATATTTTTTCAATCTATTTTAAATTGGCGTTATTTGCTATAACTGAGACTGTAGAAGTCTGTCTATAAATAAAGTTTGCCTCAGGAGAAAATCAATGATATAAATTTAATGCAATTTAATGATATCCATAATCAGTCGGTCATAGTTTCCATATTTATTGCTGATTTAAAGTCTTGTTTATTAAATATTTGAGTGTAGTCATGCTTGTTCTAAACAATTCTGCTTTATCCTCCTTATGATTTTTCTGAATTGACTTTAAAAGTACTAGAGACAGGCGCGTAGCCAGGGAGGGATTTGGGGGACAATTCCTTCTCCCTCACCAAAAATTTCTTCCTAGGGTTTTTGAAGAAAAAAATTCCAAAAATTTTCTGTTCTCAATTTTTTCATATAAAAATTTGAAAATCCCCCTAACTAGAGTAATATCTCGTCAAGCATGACTGGCAAAATTTAACAAATTTTTATGTTAGACTTCTATGGATATTATTTTATAGATTTATTTAAAAATTATTATATCAAAGATATGTTGGTACCATGACGGCTGTTTTCAACCATTTTGACAACAAAAAAAGTAGATTTACCGCTCAGATATGAATTTTAAGAGAACTTGGTTACCAAAACCGTTAAAAAAGTTAGTTAACCAATGTGGCTGAATGATTAAAGTACTCGATCAGAAATTGAAGGTCTTTCTTTTGAAGGTGTGGGTCAGGGGGAAGACTACTTGGTGGAAAAAATCATTTTCCGCCAAAAATTTTTTTTCCGCCACGCACTTTTCGAGCTATAACTTCAAATTTACACATATTTCCTGGCGGAAAAAGGGTCAGTTGTTCTTATATTAAGGTTTTACACATGTTGGCACCAAAAATTTGATTCTTAGTGCTCACTGAAAATTTTCCGCCAGACGTGGGTTCGAATCCAATCTTGATAGAGTATTGTTCCCATTTATATACATATCATTGATTTAATACATAAATTTAACCAAACACTTACCAAAAACACCTAAGCTGCAATTTTGGATTTCACCATATTGAAAAAGTAGGAGAGAGTCTAGAGTTTGTTAAAAAAATGCGACTACCTTACTAAAGAGTCCCAAGATTGCCTTTATGATTCATTGCTCAATTTAATGTAATATTTTTTTTAAATTCATTAATTTTCCATTTCTCTGGAACTCAAATCAGCATCAATATCTATTAATTTATCGACTTATTGAGTTGATGCATTTTTAAATCGTCACCAATTATCACATATTAAATAAATAACTGAAATGTATCATAAATACTGAGCACATGTTTGTATCACATGAGACATTTCAATTCTAAGTAGTAAATCTACAGTAGATTAGTTTGTAAACTATGATGCTTCACGTGCAAACACTAATATTGATTATTTTGTATGTAACTTACATCCATTGAGAGACTGTATCAATTATATTTGATCTGATTGATAGTTGGAATTAAGTTTGTTAACAATGTTGAAAATGTTCGAGAATTAAATATCATGACAGCAAGATAATCTTCAATTTTAGAAATAAATTGCAAATATTCACACAAAAAAAATCCCTTCATAAAGATTATCGCATTTACGAACAAAAAAAGAGTCGCTATGTTTTTTTTTCTCATTCGCAAAATATTTTACGTGGGTTTTACGTCATAGCATGCAGAACCGAAGCATGTTGCATGAAAACCGTTAACTGGAAAAGAAATGAACATTCCAATGTTAACAGAATCCCCACTTTTCAAATTTCCATGACCGTTATGAATGAATCGTGACTTCCAGTTGTCAGCAATGCGCATGCCATGTTGCTATCACAATATTATTTCCAATTAGCGAAAAAATATATAAATAAATGCATTTAAAGTTTCAATGATTTAATAAAAAAATATATATAACAGTTTCATAAATCACACATCTAATTAAGCCTCAGACATTGATGTTAAATCAAATTCATGATCGTGAAAGAAGTAATCGTGTGAAATTTATGGACGAGCATATGGAAAATTACGATTTAGAAGTAAATTATCATTTTAAAAAAAAGTTTTTAATCTCAATTCATTGAATCGAATAAATTTATTGCAGAACTCAGCATTACATCGCAAGCTGCAAAGTAAAAATGAGGCATTAAAGATAATGCGAGCAGAAGTTGAACGATATCGTACAGAACGGGATCAATTTAAACTTATGGCGGAAACAATTCAAATACGATATTCTGCAATGAAAAATAGTCTCGAGAAGTCAGAGCATAATGATTCATTTGGGAGTTCCAGTTCGACGTTAGGTTATCTATTAAATCAAACGAGAGAGAAAAACATTTCATTACAGACGGAAACAGAGACATTACGACAAAAGTTGTATGAGTTGCAAGGTGACATTAAGCTTCTTAGATGCAAGAATGTCGACATGTCAAAATTATTAAAAACTAAAGAAGTTAAGAACAAGGAACATACAAATGATGAGATGCAAAAATTATGGAATGATGAGAAGGGAAAATTAATTGACCAACTAGAAACATTAAAGAAGAAAAATGCTCAACTCCAATTTGATTTTCGTTCAATGCTTGATGAGAAGGAGGAAATTGTTACCGAACGAGATGCCTTTAAATGTAAAGCTCACCGCTTAAATCACGAATTAAGTGCTATTTTGAAAGGAACTGAGACTATTGATATTGATGCTCTTATTTTAGAAAATAAGTTTCTTCAGGAAAAAGCAACCAATTTAGAAAGTGAGGTGAAATATTTGAAAAAGGGACATGATAAGCTTCAGGTAAGTGCTGAGACATTTGTTGAAATTTTGGTCTCTTAAAAACTACTTCAACACGAGAATAGCAGGAAAAACCATCTTAAGAAGTTATTAAACTTTTTAAAATGACACATACCCCTGGGGTTAGCCTAGGGCCACTTTAGAGATATAGACTAGGGCTACCCTAGGGTAAACCCAGGGGAACAGCTCCAAAACCAATTAAATCAGTTGCCAACTTCAAATTTCATGTTTTATAAATTATTTATAGCAAATTCAATTAACTACTTATTAATGATTTATTTTCAGCATCTTCTGGAGCAAAAACGTGTGAAGGGAATTATTAAGTTAGGTGATGATCGCAATAATCAAATGATTATGTCACATAAACAAGGTACAAATTGTCTATTGAAATTTTCAATCAATTTTAACCTTTAACTCATTATTGCAATCTAGTAAAAAAGCTATTAAACGATGGAACTGTATCAGAGCTTCCAGTTAAAGCAGCAACAATAACTGACTTAAAAGCACTGTGCTTAGCATTATTAGATAATTTAAATGATAAAACAACAGCGTTGGGGCATCAAAAGAAAACTAATCGATTATTAGCAGCAAAATTAGCATCATTAGAACAGAAAATAGCAGTTTTATCAGGTGAAACCAAGCCTGAGTCACTTTTGTCTCCATCTCAATTTCTATTAAACGGCTATACGTCAGCAAAAGTTGATGAAGAGCTGAGACTGATTAAAGAGGAGAATTATCAAAAAGTTAACGGAGTTTTTGGCGAATCATCGGAATCAAATCGAAGTTTAATGTCATCGGAATTTGAGACTCAATCAACGAGTGACATTTCGACAGAATTCAAGCATCTGAACTATATTAAAATATTAAATGAGCAAGAAATCAATGAGGAAATTGAGGAGGAAATCGAGGACTGTCAAAGTCAAACAAAATTAGAAGAATCATGTGAACTTGCAGATCTTCCACCAGACATCCAAAAACTAGTTGATGAAGCGATGAGGAACATAGAAATTAATGAAAATGATAATCAATAACCATATCGTTGTTGACAGAAATAAAAATATATATCTATAAATACAAGCTAATTTTAAAAAATCATTTTTTATTACCATCATCTCCAAACAATCTCACCTTTTCTACTGATGACGACATTGAATATTATTTTCTTTTTTTTTCATGTCGCAACGGAGGTTAATGTAACAAATGATCATTCGGAAAGGTGTAAAATGGATGATAATTGATCTATATGAAAACAAAATTAAAGTAATAATTAGATACTTTTGTTTTTTTTCGGGCATGTATATATAGGGGTCTCATGGCTGTCGTCTGAATAGTTTGTGGGCGATTTTTGTGATGAAAAGTGAAACAAAAGGCAAAAAATAAAACAAAGAATAAAATATAATTAAAATGCCTATAAGTTAAAGAAATTTGGATTTAAAAGAAAAATCAGAGAAAACCTGAACATTGAAATAAAAAGTACAAGATGAATACCAGATTTCAAGTTTCCCCTGTTCCAAATCTTAATCTTGAACGAGCAATTGATATTGAGGATGATAGTGAAAAACGAAATGGAATTGAAAATAGAAAAGTGAGCTTAGCTCAACTGACTCGGTACAGAAATGTAATTAGTAAAATATAATTTTTAATGTCACGTGATTTTCAGTGAAAAACTACCTCGACTTGATCATTTTCGGCTATCAAAGCGTTTATTTACTCGTCCATCAATTGGAGAGCTCTATGGAGACCAGAACCAAAGAACTGTAAGTTTTTTGAATTGTGATGCAAGATACACCTCCCTCTTGGGTTCATCCACTTGGTATAACCCAAAAAAAAAAAGAATTTTTAGAATCCACCTCTTTTTAGCCACCTTAAGATTGAATTTAATTCAATATTTCCAATAAATTCCCCTGTTCGACGCTATAATGAGCAAAACGCATTTAATCAACAAGAAAATGATAACGCGGCTGCAAAAGCTCTGTTTTCATCACATGTCCTACGTAAGATCATACAAAATATCCAGATAAAACTAGAAATTTCCAAATAAAATATTAAGCACTGCTCAAATCGGTATAATCGTGCGAATTGAGTTACATACATTTTTCTTTTCTTAATCTGAATGTGCTAATAGAAAATATCGATTTAATGATTTGGTTGCGTAACAAATGATCACAGATTTATAATAATTTATTGAGACTTAATGCTAAATTAAATAACATTTTACTTACCATTAATTTAGAATGAGGATGAAATTACGATGGCTGGTCACAATCCACACTTTCAACTAGGATGGATTCAAGGTGTTCTCATTCCTGTTCTCCTTAATATTTACGGTGTTATGCTTTTCTTGAGAATGGGATGGATTGTTGCACAGTCTGGAATAATTGAAACTATAATAATCATTGGAATATCTGCTGTAATCTGCATCATTACAACTTTATCCTTGTCAGCTCTTTGTACAAATGGTGATGTGAGAAGTGGCGGTATTTACTTCATTGTCTCACGATCTCTTGGACCAGAATTTGGAGCATCTTTGGGAGTTATATTTGCATTTGCTAATGCTGTTGCAGCCTCAATGAACACAATTGGTTTTTGCGATTCGTTAAACGATTTACTATCTAAACATGGAATGAAAATTCTTGATGGCGGCATAAACGACACAAGAATAATTGGAACTATCGCAATTCTCATCATGATTATTGTTTGTGCAACTGGAATGGAATGGGAAGTTAAAGCACAAAACTTTTTACTTGTAACTATTGTAGCTGCTGTTATTGATTTCCTTGTTGGAACAATTAGGGGACCAGTAGATGAAGTTGAAAAGGCTCAAGGATTCATAGGAATTTCGGCACCTGTCTTGGAACAAAACCTACCAAGCAATTATCGGTTTAGTGAAGGTTTAGATCAAAATTTCTTCACAGTTTTCTCAATCTTCTTTCCATCAGTTACCGGTATTCAGGCAGGTGCTAACATTTGTGGAGATCTAAAAGATCCAGCTTCAGCAATCCCAAAAGGAACGATAACAGCATTGTTAATATCAATGAGCACTTATTTGGGATTCGTATTTGTCGTTGGATCAGCTGCCTTAAGAGATGGATCAGGCATTGTTTCTGAGATTGCAAATCAGTCAATACCTTATAATTTTAGCTGTGCTGCTAATCATGTAAGTTTAATTTTTTTATTTATGTATTGATGTTGAATTTCCTGATTGACTTCTAGACCTGCGAGTATGGTCTCCATAACAACTTCTCAGAAATGCAAGTGATGTCTGTATGGCCATGGTTGATATATGCTGGTTGCTTTGCAGCAACTTTAAGTACAGCATTGACAAATCTTCTGTCTGTTCCTCGACTTATTCAAGCTTTGGGAGTTGATCAAATCTATCCTGGATTTATTTTCTTTGCAAAACCTTACGGAAAAGTTGGCGAGCCTTACAGAGGATATATTCTTACGTTTATCGTGTCTGTAGCTTTTCTGCTCATCGCTGATCTTAATGCTGTTGCTCCACTCATTACAAACTTTTATCTGGCTGCTTATGCATTTGTCAATTTCTGTACATTCCATGCTGCATTTGTACAACCACTCGGATGGCGTCCAACATTCAAGGCAAGTAGAAATATACTTATTAGTTCTTCTTAAATGACACTAAATATGTATATTTCTCTTCAGTACTACAACAAGTGGCTTAGTCTTTTCGGTTTTGTTATTTGTGTTTTCATCATGTTCCTGTTGTCATGGCAAGCATCACTCGTGACTGTATCGATTGTATTTGCTCTTTATCTTGTGGTTCACTACAGACAGCCTGATGCCAATTGGGGAAGTAGTGCACAGGAGCAAGCCTATAAGGATATCATTTCTACAGCACATCGTCTTCAGGAAACTGGTGGTCATGTCAAAAATTATCATCCACAAATCTTAGTTCTAGCTGGAAATCCATTTAGGTAAATTTAAAAAATCCAAAAATATAATAAATATTCTTAATTAATCTTAAATATTTGTTAAATATCCAACAGCCGTCCACCTTTGATTGATCTAGCACACAAGATAACAAAAAATAGCTCACTGTTGATGGTTGGTGATGTCAGACCGGAAAAAATGACGAGCTCACAAAGAGCAAAGAAAGTGAAAGAGGCATACAAATACTTTAATGATAAGAATATAAAAGCATTTTATAATCTTATTGACGATGTTAGCGTTGACGTAGGCATTAAGTTAATGATACAATCAAGTGGCTTTGGACAATTGTCACCAAACATTGTTCTCATGGGATATCAGCAAAACTGGGCAACTGCAGGCTATGATTCGTTAAAAATTTATTACAATGTTTTGCAGTAAGTATTTAACTGTATTAAGTAGGGGTGTAGCCAGGGTATACTCTAGGGTGCCCCTACTTACCCTACCCCTTCCCTCTACCTAAAGTATGGAAGGGTAGGGTAAATGGGGTACCTCAAGTAGCCCTTGAAACTGACATGGTACCCCAAAGGTTAGAAAGGAATCGAACCTACATACTTATTTTAAATCAGTGGTCAAACTGTTGGAGATTATTAACACTCGATTACCAGAATAATTGACATATTTTGACTATTTTAGGGGATTAGGGAATTTGTAAAATTTGAAAACACCCCTCGAAAAATATTAATGTTATGCTAATTGATCAACTGACATTTTGGATACTTTTCAGCAATATTTTCTCATATCGAGTCTCGGTTGCAATTTTACGTATGCCACATGGCCTTGATTACTCACTTATACTAAATAATGGACTTAGTAATGTGGGATATGTGCAATCAAGTAACGGATCGTTGAATGAATTGGATGAGTTTAGTCCTCCAATGACACGTGAGTTTACATCCTTATCGTTTAAATGATTGATATTTTAAATTTCAAAAATGCTTTGTTTAGCAACATCACCAAAATCAGACAAAGGCAATAAATCAATAGATCCAAAAAATATGGCTAAAGAGGACATTGAAATGAATTATTTCAACATTAAGCAAGATAAAGGAACAATTGATGTATGGTGGCTTTATGATGATGGTGGACTGACAATGCTCATACCCTACATTATGACGATGAGATCAAATTGGGCAAAATGTAAAATTAGAGTTTTTGCTTTGACCAACAGACAGCAGGAATTGGAAGTTGAGGAACAAAAGTAAGTGTTTTAATTAACAAAGAAATACTTGAATTAAAATTTAATTATTTTCAGCATGATTCAATTGCTTAAAAAATTGAGAATCGACTTCTCATCACTCGTCATGTTGCAAGGCATAAGTGATCTTCCAAAAGAAGGAACAACAAAATTTCATTCTAAAATTCTCAGCGGATTCCGAGAAGGTGAAAATGATCAATGCTTTATAACGAATGATGAGCTCGAAAATATGCGCGATAAGACAAATCGACAGCTAAGATTACGAGAATTATTACGTGAACACTCAAAGAAAGCCAATTTAATCGTTATGTCATTGCCAATGCCACGACAAGTAAATTTTCAATTTGATTTTCTATTAACATTAATTTGATATATTTTCATATTTTAAATAAATTAGGGAGAAGTTTCTGCACCGCTGTACATGTCATGGTTGGAGGTCTTATCATCTGGAATGCCACCAATGTTGTTCGTCCGTGGCAATCAAACCTCAGTGTTGACCTTCTATTCATAAATTTTCTTTAGATTTTTCCTTGAAAAAATTTTAAATATTTTTTTTTTAAAAAAAATTGTAAATAAATATCAAATAAAATTTTATCGTATTTCGAGCACAAGATCAAATACGTCACAAATGTTTTCATTCAACTAAAGAACCTTTAAATATTATTTAGCGGAAAAATGCTGTTCACTTGCTCTGTCTTGTTTGTCTAAAACATTCACACCCATCCACATCCATAACGAATGCAAATGAAAAGCTCAAATATTCAATTGCTAAGTAGTCTATATTTTTGCATTAACTTATCATTGCTGTCTTACAGCTCATATTTGAGAAAAATGAGAAAAACCTAACAACGAAGAGTGTCAATTAGCGAGGAGAATACACGAAGTTTTATGTTTTTTTTTCGAAAAGCTATAAAATCCACTGCCAATAAGCGACAATTTTCCACTTAAACGCTAGCAATCGTTGCTGTCCGTGTCTAGTTGTCGGTTTTATAGTAAGAATTAAATGTTTTATTAGAATTATTTGCACTAACTTATCAGATATTCATTCAGTTGGAGGCGATAGATTGATAAGTGCGGATATTGTGGAATTCTAAAAAAAATCTAAAATATTTCATAAATAATAAGTGACAATTTAATTAAACTAATAACTGCTATTTACTAATTAAAGTGATTTGGTTTCTTTGAAATTGAAATGCCAATAAATTTCTCCATAAATCATTTTTACACTGTTAAACACTTCAAGTCATTTTCACGTCAAATTAAAGATTAATCTATAAATAATTAATTTTTATTGGAATAGTGATGTGAGAAGATTTCATCAATAATTCAATTCCAATCTATAAATCACATAAAACCCTTTGGAATCTTTTTGTTCTAATAATTATTGATAGATGTTTCTGAGAAAGCTTAGTATGTTACACTAGGAGAATGGTAATATATGCTTAGGGTGACCATAAATTCAACACTTTTTTCGAAATAGTCCAGGATTTTTATGAGATTTACAAAACAGTCTCTAAATATTTCTTAAAAAAATATGAAAGTGAGAAAAACCAAATAATTTCAAAACGAAACTCAACTCAAAAAAATTTAAAATTTAAATTTTTTAAATTTAAAATGATATATAAAATTTAAAATTTTAAAAAAATTATAAAAAGTGAAATTTTAAAAAATTGAAAATTGAAAAAAAAAATTAAAATTAAAAAAAAATTAAAATTAAAAAAAAATTAAAATTAGAAAAAAATTAAAATTTAAACAAATTTAAAATTTAAAAAAATTAAAATTTAAACAAATTTAAAATTTAAAAAAATTAAAATTTGAAAACATTTAAAATTTAAAAAAATTTAAAAACATTTTAAATTTAAAAATATTTAAAAACATTTTAAATTTAAAAAAATTTAAAAACATTTTAAATTTAAAAAAATTAAAATTTAAACAAATTTAAGATTTAAAAAAATTAAAATTTGAAAAAAATTAAAATTTAAAGAAATTAAAAATTTAAAATTTTAAAGAAAATTCAAAAATTAAAAAAAAAATAAAAATTTTAAATATTCTAAATTTGATTTTTATTTTATTCGAACAATAATTTTCAATCAGAATTTTTCTCTCTCAGATCAGATATCTTTAAGCAAAATTAAATTCTATTCACCCTACATATTTAAAAACTAAGCAATAACATACAAATATATAACTAACCATCTCTAATTAGGTTCGTGGGAAAAATATTATTTAGGTGCTAAAGTGAACTAAAATCGTGAACTATTTTAAAATCACTTTGTTTATTCCGCAGCTAATAAGTGCATAGAATTTTTTAAACCGCAAGTTTATTATTTATTTTTAATAAAAATGCAATAATTAATTTGCAGATTAAGCTTCCATTCTGTGATTGGATTAGTTATAATTGAATAAAATGCAAGATGCAATCAAGAACTAATAAGTTGTGAAATTTAAGTGAATTGTCAAGAACAAGAAAAAAATAATTGATTGATTTTTGAACAGTATGGAAAGATTCACGGTTACCCGTGTAAGTAACAAAGATATGAATAATGACAATAACAAGAGAGGCACTACAGAAGTGTCTCTCAATGTGAATGACCTAATACACCGCAAAAATTCTCATTCGGTTCCTGTTTCCTCAATTGACCGAAGAAAATTCAGTTTTGCTCAACTGACACGGTAAGTTTCATATAAATTTTGAAAATTAAAGTGAAATTTATTTTTTAAAAAAAGCATCAAAAAGCACAAGGTTAAATAGGGTTAAATAATAATGAAACGAATACACTTAATATAGGTCACACGACAAGAATTTAAAAAACTATATTACAAAATTTATTAGCTTATACTAAGTAAACAAAAGGTTTAGGTTTTCCCAACTTTTCCGTTCCGGTAAATTTTTCAATAATTTTCTAAAAAATCGAAAGAAGCTTTCACTTTTCAAATTTTAATTCTGGGGTTTAATACTAAATGTGTACTTTCTGTTAATTTTAAAAATACAAGAATGATTCTGCTTTAAATAAAAGCTTCAGAAATACTTAAAAAATTAAATTTTTTTGAAATAAATGTTTAGAGGGAGCTTCTGGACCCCCCAAGCTACACCCCTCTTTTGGACATAATAAGTGACAGGGGCGTATCCAAGGGTGTGTTTTGGGTGTCAAAACACCCCTCTTGGTGGAAACTTTCTTCAATTTGCTATGGTTTATGAGAAAAAAAATCCCAAACCAACCCCTCCCCCTTCCTAAATTTTACCGACCATACCAAAAAAAAATTCAAACACCTCCCTGGAAAAATTTCTGGCTACGCCCCTGATAAGTGACTAAAATTCACTAAATTTGACTTAATCCATGATATTATATCATTCGATCACTAACTTATGACTTAACGTAGTCTAAGTGTTAATAATTAAGTTCATAATAAACTGATAATTCGATCATTTCCAATTATCAAACACTTGTGAAAAATTAAAGTCAATCTTGTTAGCTGCTTGCTAATTTATAATTTAATTTTAGAATCAGTAAATCTTTCCAATGTGATTTTCTAAGTCAGAATGCTTGCGGAAGCTTTCTATAAAAATTCCCATGTTGAAATATTCTCGATAAAATATTTTTCGCATTTATTTCTTCTAGTGAAGCACTTCCACGACTAGATAATTATCGAATATCAAAAAGAGCACTTAAACGTCCATCACTTGGAGAATTGCATGGAGATCCCCAGCAAAAAATCGTAAGTACTTTATTGTTTCGTGTATGTAATAACATAATAAATTATTTATCGAGTGTGTAAACACTTTTTATCAAAAACACGTTGTAAAATTAAGTACTTAATAGGATGAAGCGGATGGAGAAGAACATGCAACGACTGGACACGGACATTTTAAATTAGGATGGATTCAAGGAGTTCTGATTCCATGCTTACTCAATATTTGGGGTGTTATGCTCTTTTTGCGTCTGTCATGGGTTGTCGGACAAGCTGGAGTTCTTACAACGCTTGGAATCATTGGAATTTCAACAATTGTATGCCTCATTACAGTATCATCATTATCAGCCATATCCACAAATGGTGAAGTTAAAGGAGGTGGAATTTACTACATCATTTCTCGATCACTTGGACCAGAATTTGGAGCTTCTGTTGGTATTGTCTTTGCATTTGCTAATGCTGTAGCTGCTGCTATGAATACGATTGGTTTTTGTGACTCTTTGAATGATCTTTTAAGAACCCATGGATGGAAGATTGTCGATGGAGGTGTCAATGACGTAAGAATCGTTGGAATGATTGCATTAGTTATTATGATTATTATTTGTGCTGTTGGTATGGAATGGGAGGTCAAAGCACAAAACTTTTTAGTCGTGATTATTGTGGCTGCAATCTTAGATTTTATGATTGGTGCTTTGTGGGGACCAAGATCACCTGAAGATAAAGCAAAAGGATTTAATGGCTTCTCAATGGAAGTGTTGGAATCGAATATGATGCCTGACTATAGATATAGTGAAGGTTTAGATCAAACCTTACTCACAGTATTTGCCATTTACTTCCCATCAGTCACTGGTATCCAAGCTGGTGCTAATATCTGCGGTGATTTGAAGGAACCAGCATCAGCTATTCCAAAAGGAACATTACTTGCATTGCTTTTCTCAACAATTTCTTACATATGCTTTGCAATTTTCGCTGGTGCAGCAGCAATGAGAGATGGCTCAGGAATGGTTATGGAGATTGCTAATGGATCATTCCCATATGAATTCAGCTGCGTGGCTAATCATGTAAATATTCAAATATTTATTATTACATTCACATAATAATTTATATTTTATAGACATGCGAGTATGGACTTCAAAACAGTTATTCAGTTATGCAACTTATGTCCGTTTGGGGTGGTCTTATTTATGCTGGATGCTGGGCCGCTACATTAAGTACAGCTCTCACAAATCTTCTCTCAGTTCCACGTTTAGTACAGGCATTGGGTGTTGATCGTATATATCCTGGATTAATATTCTTCTCAAAGCCATACGGCAAGAATGGAGAGCCTTACAGAGGATATGTTCTCGTATTTATTGTCTCAGCCACATTCCTTTTAATTGCTGATCTAAATGTTGTTGCTCCATTGATTTCAAACTTTTATCTTGCCGCTTATGCACTCATTAACTTCTGTACATTCCATGCCGCCTTTGTTCAACCACTCGGATGGCGTCCAACGTTCAGAGTAAGTTATAATTTTTTAAACAAACATAAATTTGTCAACAGTTTTGCTTATTTTTATACTTCATATTTTCTCTTCCATTTAGTATTATAATGCATGGTTAAGCTTGTTTGGATGTATGCTCTGTGTTGTCATCATGTTCTTACTGTCATGGTTCTTTTCACTTATCACTTTCATCATCATATTCCTCCTTTATTTACTTGTTATGTATCGTAAACCAGATGTAAATTGGGGAAGCAGTACACAGGAACAAACTTATAAGACAGCTCTTTCAGCCGCACTTAGACTACAACGTGTTAGTGACCACATCAAGAACTATCATCCACAAGTTTTGGTTCTTGCTGGAAGTCCTCATGTTCGACCCCCTTTGATTGATTTAGCACACTTAATTACCAAAAACCATTCTTTGATGATTGTCGGTGACGTAGTCAGGGATAAAATTTCATATCGTCGTCGTAATGACATGATTAATGATGCCCACAAATGGCTGAATGCAAGAAAGATTAAAGGATTCTACAACCTTGTTGACAGCGTAGTTTTTGAGGATGGTGTTCGTTCCTTAGTTCAAGCTAGTGGTTTTGGTAAATTACAAGTAAATATCGTGCTTATGGGTTACAAAGCTGACTGGCGTACATCTAGTCCTGGAGATTTGCAGACATACTTTAACAGTTTGCAGTAAGTTTTAATTGATATCCTGTAATGTTCCATTATGTCTAAATATTATATTTTATTTTTTCCAGCACCGCATTTGATTGCCGTTCAGCAGTCGCACTATTGAGCTTGCCATCAGGAATCGATTTCTCAGAATACGTACCACAATACAAGGAGAGCAACAACTTCCTTCATAGCACATCAGTAAACTTTTCAACGGATGTTGAAGCTTCACCGGAAGTTAAAACTACGAGATTCATGCATGTCGATTCTAATTTGAACTTGGAAGGAATGGTTTCTAGCACATCATCCATCAATGTACCACAAAAAGGTATAAATAAATAGCTTTATGTACCTAATAAATATTTAATTAATATATCTCTTTATAGCTCCACTTCCAAATCTTCAAAAGCAACAAAGTCAAATGTCATCAAGTGAAATTAATTACGCTACACAAGGTGGAACTAATATCCCAAGGGATGTTCTAGATGCAATGAATGTTTTCAATATTAAGCAACAGAAAGGAACTATTGATGTATGGTGGCTTTATGATGACGGTGGTCTAACAATGCTCTTACCCTACATCATCTCAACACGCTCCAATTGGACAAACTGTAAAATCAGAGTATTTGCACTATCAAGCAGACAGCACGAGTTGGAAGTTGAGGAACGAAAGTAAGTTTATATTTATTAGATAGTAATTAACTAAATTAACCATTTAACCTTCCAGCATGGCAAATCTCCTGTCAAAACTTCGTATTGACTACTCATCCTTGACAATGCTTCAAGGAATCACAGACAGACCAAAGGCTGAGACAATAAAAATGCATCAAGACTTACTTAATGGATTTTTCGAAGGCCAAAATGAACATAATTCAGTAACAATGACGGAATACAAGCAACTCGAAGATAAGACCTACAGACATCTTAGATTACGTGAAATGTTGAAACAACATTCAAGTCAGGCATCGTTGATTGTCATGTCATTGCCAATGCCTCGTCAGGTAATCAAACATTTCATTAATATTAAGAATAACGTGATAATAACTTGAATTATTTTACAGGGAACTGTATCAGCACCGCTATACATGTCCTGGCTAGAAATGCTCACATCGGATATGCCACCGATATTGCTTGTTAGAGGAAATCAATCATCAGTACTTACCTTCTATTCCTAAAATTCCTAGATTTAATTAGCATAGAAATTCTATTATTTTCTTGAACTGTACGTCTTGAATATTATTATTAGTTGAACTTAGTTTTTATTTTCTCTTCCTACATTATAATAATAAAAATTGTTATCAAATTGAACTTAATCATGCTGTAATTTCTGGAGTAAATGTTTCTCGAGGTGGTGGCGTGTAAAGTTCTGGTGTCTTTTCCTTTGTTCTTTCAGCTGATTGTTGGTCACTCTTGTTACTTTGTGGACTTTCAGCACTTACGCCATTTGCCTCCTTTTCCATTCGTCTCTCAATTTCTTCAGCCTCTACTTCAAGCTGTCGTTCCATTGCCTTCATTTTTTTCTCCTCAGCTTCTTGCTGCTCTTTTAATTTCTGCTGGACATGACGTTGAATGTCACGTGCACTTTTTAATAGCTTATTTGTTTCTATGCCACCAATTTCTCTCGACGGTGAGGACTCACGTGACCAAGTTCGACGTTTCTTTCGTTTATGATTGTCATGATCATCTGATGACCATCCAGAGCCAGATCTTGAACGAGAATCATTTTGTCTAGTCGGTGGCGTTTTCTTTGTATTACCATCTCTTAATGTTGTGACCAATTTTGGCTTTGATGTGCTTCGTTGACGACGAGTTGACTTTGATCGTGATCGAGATCGTGAGGAATGAGATCTTGAGCGTCTGTGATTTGAACGTGAGCGACTTGAGCGGCTAATGATAAATGAGAAAAATTAGATAAATGTTGAAAATTTATATTTCATGACTTACCTTCGACTTCTTGAGTATGATCGTCTACGACGTAATCTAGTACGGCTATATAAATGGAAATTAATTTTTGAATATGTACAGATATCATTTAGAAATTACCTTTTGCTCCTGGATCGACGACGAGGTGATCTTGAGTATGAACGTCTATCATCGTGTTCATTATAATAGTCATCATCGTATTGTCGATGATATCTAACAGAATGTATGTCCAATGTATTTAGCAGCAAATTAAATCATTATCAATTCATACCTGCTACTTTCATTATTATAATATCCGCGTCCTCTTCCTCCACGACCCCGTCTTGGATAATTTCCACGATAATTCGGATTGAAATATGGTCGCATTGGTGCCATTCCAGGGAAAAATGGCGTGTACATATATTGTGCTGGAAACCACTCACCTGTATCGGGATTAGGCATCCAACCAGATGAATACATATTATTAGGAGCTGGCCTTAAAGATGATGATTTCGAACGACTTTTATGATCAGTCGATTCATCGTCAGATGAACTTGAACTAGCGGAACTTGATGAGTCGCGACGTTTTTTTGATTTCTTTCTACTTTCATTAGAGCTAACACTACTTGCACTTTGTGATCCGTCATCATCACTTTTTGAATCTTTATTTTTTCCTTTCTTTTTCTTCAACTTATTGCGCAGATCAAAACCTTTAAAACCTTTTGTTGGACCGTCAACATCATCTGCTGGAAACTTAGATTTGATTCGATCAAAAAGTGCCTCCAGCAGACGAATACTTTCCATTTTTCGTTGAGCTTTTAGAAGCTTCTTCTGTTCCTTAATTATTTTTTTCGTCAGATCACTGCTCTCTGATTCTGTGATTTTTTTGATATTCTTCTGTTTTCGTCTTTCCTCACGCTGTTTGCGACGCTCTGCCTGGATTTGCTTACGAACCTCTTCTTTCTGCTTTTCTTTGTCACGTTTTTCTTGCTCGGCACGCAATTTCTTTTCCTCTTCATCAGCCTTTTGCCTATCTTTCTCCATAAATCTCTCACGAATAACTGAAATTGATTTTTTATCATTAATTAATTCGTAGGGAATTATTACAGGAATTTAACGTTCATTTACCTTTTCGTCTCTTAATGCTGACATCACTTAAATGCTTAGTCTTATCAAAATTGACTTCTATATTGACTGCGACTAATTTGTCTTTATCTTTACGCACTAACTTCATTGCTCTAAACTCATCCATACACCTGACAAATGATGCATACTCAGCGAACTGGACGTACCTAAAATGACATAAATCAATGTTAAAATCCAGTAAATAACAAAATATATCCATCAAGCTTACCCTTCAAAATAGGTTTCATTGTCGTAACTAAAATTTTTGAGTCCAGTCAAGCCAGATTTCATTTGATCACGATAAGGATCACATATTGGAATATCAACTGTCCGTACTTCACCAAATTTCTCAAAGATTCTCTTAAATAAAACTTCACTTGGTTTGACTTGATCGTCATTTTCATGATGTCGTGGACAGAACCATCGAATTGGGAGATTAGATATGTAAATTGTATCAGGTCGTTCGCCAGCGTGCATTTCATCCATGTTCTTAGCATCACGAAAGAATGAATCCCAATCATGTTTTGTTGGAAATGAACTTCTGGATTCAAATGATCTAACTTTGACATATTCTGTGAATCCAGTAAGCTTGATTTGTCTACCGTCAAGTCTGGCAATTACGTGCTTCAACTTGTGACGATCATCCAGTTCAGCATCAAATCGTAGAAGCTCAAGAGTTGTTTTGGATACCTAAAATTATGTTCCACCCATTAATTTACCGTTAGTTTTTATTATAAAGTAATATTGTACCTTTAGCAATGAGAATGTATCCGGAAGAATCATTTGACGAAGTTTATCCATGACTTCGAAGTTGCTTATTGTCTTTCCAGTTACATTGGCTGGAAGATTGATGGATATTGTCAAGTTGGCCAATGGTTTAAGATACAGCAGAAGTGGAGCATATAATAACTGTAGATCAGCATCGTTCTGGATTGTTTGCATATTCATGATGAACGTTGTTTTATTTTATCATTTATTTTACACGATTTATTCACACATTAATTAATTATTCAATGATTATTTTGATAAATTTCGAAAATGAAAAAAAAATTTATATGGAGAAAATTTAAGTTGAGGAAAAAAAACCTGAAAAAGAAACCCTAAGAGACCCTGTAAAAACGACCTAGTAATGTTAATCGAGTGCTTAATCCAGCACTCAACCACAAAATACACAATTTTATCCGCGAAACGCGACTTTAAATGAATTAACAAAATTTCTCTTTTAATTTATGATGATTTTTTTTAAGATTTATTTTTATGCCTTGAAAACATTTGAATTTAAAAAATACGTTAACAGACATGTGCAGTTGAACTTGACGTCTGGTTCTTTTTTTAACGGTAATTTGAATTTCAAAAAATTGATATGCTGAATAAAATACAGTGAACTGCCCTGAAAATTGCATTTCTAGACGCCGGATTAATTTAACTAAATTAACTGGTTTAAAGTAGAGTAAAAAGTCTAGAAATTATTAAAATAAGTTAATTGTAATAATCTTAAGGATTGTAAAGAGAAAGTGAAGCTAGAAAAGCCGAAAAAAGTAGAAAAAGGATTGAAAACTTTTTCAAGCTAAACACAAATTTGCGCCAATTGAAAAAGTTGTTTTAAAAATCAAAAATGGGCGATAGAGCAGAAGTTGGTAAGTTAAACTAACTATAATTACACTATTACATCATATAAAGACATTCTAAACAGAATACCTGATATGATGAAATAAAAATGAAGGTTATTAATGCAAATATATCCGTTAATTAAACTATAGCTGAACCGTTTGATAACGACGCTGTTGAGGAACGTGTTATCAATGAAGAATACAAGATTTGGAAGAAGAATACACCATTTCTGTATGATTTGGTCATGACCCACGCATTAGAATGGCCATCATTGACAGCTCAGTGGCTTCCAGACGTCACAAAACCGGAAGCTAAAGATTATACAGTACATCGATTGATTCTCGGAACACACACATCCGACGAACAAAATCACCTACTTATTGCAAGCGTTCAATTACCAAATGAAGATTTTCAATTCGATGCAAGTCATTATGACAACGAAAAGGGTGAATTTGGAGGATTTGGAAGTGTTTCGGGAAAGATTGAGATTGAAATTAAGATTAATCACGAAGGAGAAGTAAATCGTGCACGTTTTATGCCTCAAAATCCTTGTGTTATTGCCACTAAAACACCATCATCAGATGTTTTAGTCTTTGACTACACAAAACATCCCAGCAAGCCTGAACCGTCGGGTGAATGTCATCCAGATTTGCGCTTAAGAGGACATCAAAAAGAAGGATATGGTCTATCATGGAATCCAAATCTTAATGGCTATTTACTCTCGGCAAGTGATGATCATACAATTTGTTTGTGGGATATTAATGCAACACCTAAAGAATATCGCATTATTGATGCTAAGAACATCTTTACTGGACATACAGCTGTTGTTGAGGACGTTGCATGGCATTTATTACACGAATCTCTCTTCGGTTCCGTTGCTGATGATCAAAAACTTATGATTTGGGATACACGAGTCAATAATACCACAAAACCATCACACACTGTCGATGCTCACACCGCAGAAGTTAATTGCTTGAGCTTTAATCCTTATTCAGGTAAATTTAAACTACATTTTTGTCATTTATTCATTAACTAATAATGATTTTTTCACGTTTAGAATTCATTTTGGCAACTGGATCTGCCGATAAGACTGTTGCTCTTTGGGATTTGCGTAACTTGAAGCTTAAATTGCATTCATTTGAGTCGCATAAAGACGAAATCTTTCAAGTTCAATGGTCACCCCATAATGAGACAATTTTGGCAAGCAGTGGAACTGATCGTCGTCTTCATGTATGGGATTTATCAAAGATTGGTGAAGAACAAACAGCCGAGGATGCTGAAGATGGACCACCTGAACTCTTATTCATCCACGGCGGACATACAGCAAAGATTTCCGACTTTTCATGGAATCCTAATGAACCTTGGGTGATTTGTTCAGTATCAGAGGATAATATAATGCAAGTGTGGCAAATGGCTGAAAATATTTATAATGATGAAGAGCCCGAAGCAGTCGCCAATGAAATAGAAGGAGCAAATGCTTAAGAACATTTCCAATTATTAATTTTTTTTATTATAAGTTCACATTTTCTTTCTTTCATTACTATTTCTATAAAAATAAAGTAAATTTCGAGTGAAAACGGGCAATTCTCTAGACTATTTTTGAATACACTTTTTCCTACTGCCTAACTCTATCGATGATGAATGCATATTTTCATACAAATTAACTTTAGATACGTAACATTAATCCTAAAGTCCTTATTTATTTTTACTCGAATGCTCAATTTTATTAACGGTCTTAAAATTTTTGAAAATCCAACGGTCATAGAATTTTTGAAAAATAACGGTCACAAAAAATTTAAATCCAAAAAGATCGGTATTTTTTGGCATTTAAAAAAAGAATTCAAGCTGTAATTAATGAAAATTGAGCAAATCTAAGAATTTTATATCTAGAGAATCGCCCCACACACAAACGTCACAAAAAAAACACAAAACTGTTGATTTTATCCAAGTTATTATTTTAATGTTTTCTCATTTCTCGTGAATAATACATAAATGATTAATTAGATATCATAGAAATTTTACATCGTTTCTAACTCACGTGTTTAATGACAAAAAGAAAAAGAATTGGTAAAAAAATTCATAAAAAATTAATTATTTTATGCGGGTTGCTTAAATCTTTCTAATCGTAATCGAGCCTTTTCAGCTAATTCATCACTATTTTTTGTCGGTGACGTAATTGTGATTTTTCCTTCAGATCCAAATCGTTCCTTTCGTTTCATCAGCTTCTCTTCATATTCTGACTTCTTTGCTACAGTCGAAATTGCTCCAAATCGTTCTGCTCGTTTCTTTAGAACATCTGGTGTTGAATTATTGCTTGTTGATGTGCTGATGGGTGCAGAAACTCCAAAACGAACAGCTCGAGCATCTAATTTAGTCGATGACGGAGTGGAATCAACAGTAACTGACGCATTTGCACCGAATTTTTTGGCACGCATTTCTAATCGATCTTTTGCTGACAATTCTGAAATCTTGACAACCTTTTTGTCTGGCTCCGATGAGTCATTCTTGTCAGATAACGTTGATTCTGTCTTTTCGTCTGGGAAAACTGGCGTTTCAATGCAAACATTTCTCTTTAGGGATATCTTCTTCGGTGGCGGTGCCGATTCTGGTGTTGATGATTTTGAAGAGTCTGGTGATTTCAAGAGATCATGTGTTGAGTCCAAAAGTGACTTTTCCTCGCTTTCCAAATCATCCTAAAATAGAATCATATATGAGTCAATTTTAGTGATCAATTTAAATTGTTGTCAATTAATTAAACTTACATCATTTAGTAATTCATCCTCAAATTTCGGGTCAAGATCTACGCCATCTGAATTAGCTGCAGTTAGACGATCAATCAGTTCTTGCTTATTGCCGGTGGTATTTAGTCCTTTAGATTTTAGAGCTTCTCTTAGCTCAGATACCTTTGAAAAATTAAAAATAAACAAATCCAGGTTAGCAGAAAGTTTTAGAAGCAATTTTCTCACAAAATCTCACCTTCATTTTGCTCAAATCCTGATCCATTGTATGAATTAAACCTTATTCCGTACGTTAATTAAGTTTCTAATAATTAAAAATATGAATTGATAGAGTTATTTAATTAAGTTTCTACAGATTTTTAATAGGCTTCAAAAAATTGTTTAGGGGGGACGAAACTATTTTTATTCAAAAAAATTCTCAAATTTCAAATATTTATTGACCGTTAAAAATAAAAAAAAAACTTTCTCCATTTCTCTCTTTCCTTGAGCTTTAATAGAATAATTAAATGTGTATCATACAATTGCCATATATATAAACTAATTTAGAACATAATTAACGTTTTGATGACCATCGACTTCCTTGTCTTCGCCCCTCACGAGTCCTTTGTGTTGGCTTTTGATTATTAGCATTATTATTAAAGGCTCCATTATTACTATTATTATTAAATCCTGAATTATTATCCCATACCGTTGGAATATTAAGTAAAGAAGGAATTCCACTGCTATTACTACTCTCATGATCATAATTGTTATCAAAGTCTTCGGTACGAAATCTTTTTGCTTGAGGTTCAAAATCATCACCATCTAGTCTGTCATTTCCAAAGGAAGTTGTGCTGTCTTGATTAGAAGTTCCATTGCTATTATCGTCGTATGACGATGGTGCATTCATTTCTTTTATGTCTCCTGAGTTGAGATAATTGTAAAGAGCTTCATTACCATCCATAATGGCTTTGAACAGCTTGGTTCCGGCTGTAAAATAATTAAGATATGTTAGTTTAATTTTTTGGCATAAATAAGCATAAAAGCTACAAAATTCAGCTTCTGTCTGTTAGATTAGTTGATAATCTAACGATAGCAATAATTCTATAGCTTCAAAACTCAATTAACGTGGTGACAAAAATTCAAATTTTGACCGTTATTTTTGGATGTTAACTGTTAATACTCACGTTTGACGTCGATTTCCTTTCCAAAAATAATCACTTTATTTGGTCGCGACTCGTCAACTCTCAATACGCCTGGAAGTCGTTCCATAACACTTAATAAGACAGTCTGTGCATTCTTTAGAATATCAAATGAATCGTTTGAACGTCCATGAGGTTTTTCCACTTTTGACTCGACGTTCCACTGCTCTTGGAAATTTTTTGGTATGGGTTTTATAAAAGGTTTCTTAGCTGGTGCTTCAAGATCCAATCCAGGAATAATTGCATTGTCTGCAGGCTCCGCATTTTCATTATTTGCCGATGGCTCTTCTTGTTGTGGTGGTTGGAGCATATCAGAAATTTGTTCCTCATTAAATTCATCATCGTTGTATTTTATGTCCATTCCTGGAATTACTGTATGCTCATCCATCTCGTAATCTTCCAAACCAGCAAGACTGGCAGGCAACGTGTTCAAATTATATTTATCTCTCATTTGATCACCAGGACGGTTTCTAGTCCAAAATTTGACAGTGTGGTCATTTGATCCTGAACACAAAATGTGACCGCATGGATGCCATGCTAATGTCCATACAATACTCTCGTGTGCAGCCTCAATTCCACCAATCTCTTTGTCAGTACTAAAATTAATAATTTTAAATTAAATAGCTGTTCATGCTCAGCATGCATGTGGATTTAACTTACCCAACATTCCAGAACAGAATTTGACCATCAGAACCGCCAGAAACGAACAGTCCTTCATGCACTGGATTCCAACAAACAGAACTTGCCTCCTTTTTATGCCCACGGAACGTCTGCATGTCTTCCTTTAAGTTCCTCAAGTCGAAAAGTTTGAGAAGATGATCACGTGAAGCTGTAATCAGCCAATTTCCATTGTCATTCCATTTCAAGTCCATAACAGTTGATTTGTGAGCATGAAGTGTGCTCAGTGCTTGACCGCTCTTTGGATCCCATAATTTTATCGGCTGCTGATTATCCTTACTTCCAGACACAACAAGCGACTTTTGTGGATGCCAATGAACGCATTTAACGTCTGCACCGTGTCCCCTCATGACTCGTTCCTCTTGACATCGAAGAAAATCAAATATTCGAACAGTTCCGTCGTCGCTGCAGCTCGCAAATTTCGTATCAGTTGGACAAAAGCTGTTATGAGCATGGGAAAAGAAAATAATTTTTATGTTTGATGCACTGATGAGATTTATTATGGAATTTTGTTTTTATTATTGGGGATATTCTAATTCATTTTTTTATTCTCTTTATTATATTCTTCAATATTATTTGTTATTTTAGTCATTGCAATGCATTGGAAGCTTAAAATGATCAGTATTCTTTATTTCATTTTTAACGGTTTTTTGAAATTCGAAAATTACGATTTTGACGAAACTCGTTAAATCTTCGTCAAGTTTTGAAAATTTAACGGCTTTTAAGAATTTGAATTTTACAAGTTCGTTAAAGTTTCATTTTGTTTGAAAATTTAACGGCTTTATAGTGTGTGTGTGAAAGTAATGCACAACATCCAGTGAACATATAATCGCTTTGATTGTTCTAAATAATGTCCTTGAAATGTAAAAATGACGCAAATATCTTCTTTATTTTTATTTAATTCTTTCTATCATCTCCAGCTAGGTTGGTAAATAAGAAAAGTGATCCAATGAAAAGACTTTGGAATTTCTTTCAGTAAATAATATCCAAAAATTTATTCACAGAATTTCTAGATATTTGACAAATGCAATTTTTTTCATATGCACAATTTTTTTTTCACTAAGTATTTATATTCAATCATAAGTTATGGACGTAGTCTTTATTTCTTTCATCATTATTATCACAGTAAAATTATCACAGAATCAAAATATTTATTTAAATAAATTGCGTCGTTAAGATCCTTCTATTTCAAATCTTTATTAACTGGATCTTCTTGGAGAGAGACTTTATGGTCATAAAAAAAATCTTTATTTAGAAAATTTGTGATATTCTTGAGATCAGATTCATTTTGTGGGGGGTCTCAAAATCAGGGAGAAATTTTTAAGTTTTTTTCTTTATTGGTCAAAAAATGTAAAATTAAACAAAAATCTTTGGATCTACCTTATTCCTCTAATAGGCTCCTTGTGTGCTTGGAACTGTTTGACGTTATTCATGTTTGACTGCCAGTACTTTACGAATCCATTGTGATCACCAGTCACCATCCAGTTGTCATTGTGTGACCAAACCATAGATCTAACAGAAGTGCTGTGTGCCTGTGAAATGAATAGCCATAAATGACATTAATCATAGTAATCAGTTTTCTTAAAATACGTACTTGTAAGATTGTTTCAAAATTAAATGTCAAGCCATTCCATAATGTAAATTCTCCAGAACTTGCGCCTGTAATCAATCGTCTTCCTTCTGGCGTCCATGCAACAGTAAATACCGGACACCTCATCTTGTTTGTAGCTATAAAATTGAATATTTTTGAAACTTTATTGCTTCTAGTTCAAAATAATGAAGTTTGTGTCCACAATTAGATCCAGTTGATGGCCGGACTTACCTGTCTTAACGAATCTTGTGGTTATAGAGTTACTAGGATTGTCCAAATAACTTGATGGTGGTAATAAATCAGGAATGTATGTATTTTCTGGCTGCAGTGCTCTTCTGTCTCGATGATCTCGTTGCCAAATTCGATTCTGCAATGAAGCTAGTCAAGTATTCCATAAATCACATAAATATATTCAGTTTATTTACCTCTAATGCTTTAATTATCGATGCATTATAATCAACAGTCTTTCTCATTACACTTTTACGTAATCTCTTGCCATCAAAGTCATCCTGTACTTGCATTCCATGTTTGTAGGACTTGTAGAAAGGTTTATGATGGTGATAATTTGGATGAAAAGGTCTTGGCTGGAAGTTTGGTTGATGAAATGGTGGTGGCTGAAAATTTGGAGGCGGCATAGACATAGACATATCTGGTGGTGGAAAATCCATCTCTTGTGCTGTTTATTTAACTTTTCTGAAAATTTTCTTTATACTGGATCTTTAAAATTTTTTAACCGCAATGCGTCCCACTTTAAAAACTCTATTTTAATCACATTCACGATACTTATGAATAATATAAACAGTTTATAATGTGTATTAGAATGTATATTCTATGTTTAAAATGTTTTAAATCATTTTAGATGAGCTTTTCTAGTGATATTATTAAAATTAAGAACTGATTTGTAAACTGGTTCGAATTAAAATTTTTGACGATTATTTTGACAAATTTGAATTTTTGAAAGACGTTAATTTTTGAACGAAAAAAATCCATGAAAAACGACGACAATTCAAAATGTTTTAGACAAAATTCTGCTTAATTATAGATAGTTTAACTAATTTTACACTACTATTCATGCTCAATTGCATCCTTGGATGCTGTTTAATTATAGGAAATAACAGTTATTGAAAGTTTGAATTGAACACAAGATTAAGTGCGTTCAGTAAAAAATCTTTCTTTTCCTCAAAATTTTTCTAGCAAACGTGCAGAAAGTGAGTGAAAATAATTAAATTTCACGGTCAAACAAGGATTCTATTGCTTGAATCTATCGTGGACATCCAGATAAGATACCTAGAAATATTATCCACATTAGTTTCTGTCGTTAAAATAGCTATATTAGTGTTAAAATTAATAATTTTATAATTCGTCAACAAAAAGTTGTGTATAGCATAATTTTATCATTTTATGCAATCCTGGAGCTTAACTAATAAAGCATAATTAATGCTTACCATAAGACCTTCAAAATTCAATAAACCGAACCATTAAAAAGTCTATAAATGTTAATTAAATTTTGTGGATAATTATTTTTAGGTTAAATCTTCTCTGGATGTTAAAAGAATGAACAAAACATCAAGTTTTAATATTGTCAATCTCTTGTCTCTTTTAGGATATTTAAAGATGTCTCTCGTCATACCAGAAAAGTTTCAGCATATTTTGCGTATCATGAGTACCAACATTGATGGTAAACGCAAGGTTCCAATTGCTATGACAGCAATCAAGGGAGTTGGACGTCGTTATTCCCATGTCGTTCTCAGAAAGGCCGATGTCGATACAGACAAACGCGCTGGCGAATGCACAGAAGAAGAGGTAAGGAGTTATACCTTAAATTTATGTTGAGCATGAATATAATCAAAGAATATCCAATTTGCAGGTCGAAAAAATCGTCACAATCATTTCCAATCCACGCCAATACAAAATCCCAGATTGGTTCCTCAACAGACAAAAGGATATCATTGACGGTAAATATTCACAATTGACATCCTCATTAGTCGATTCAAAGTTGCGTGAAGATTTGGAACGTCTTAAGAAGATCCGTGCTCATCGTGGTATGCGTCATTATTGGGGACTTCGTGTTCGTGGACAGCACACAAAGACAACCGGTCGTCGTGGACGTACCGTTGGTGTGTCAAAGAAGAAGTAAACATTATTACATGCTTTTCGTGGTGCATTATCAACATCAATGCACTGTTTTTGTATAATGCATTATACCTGCATTAATGTGAAAATTAAGAAAAATACACAAAAAAAGTTCAGAAAAACAAAAAGTTTTGGTTGTTTAAAATAAATTAAGTTTCAGTGACGTCATTTCGCATCCTAGAACCTGTCTGCAAATATTCACGTGTTGTTCGTCCCCACAGAAGAATCCGTACCAATAATTGCGTGTGTTTTTGGATGCCTTGCTAATAGCAACATTGAATGAATTCGAATAAATTAAGATGATTTTTTTGTGGAAAAAATCCAGTTTGTCCGGAATACTCATATTTTTCTACAAACATTGGCAGTTTCTTTTCAGATTCTGAAGTAGTTAGCAGTGTCTAAATGTTGAGTTTAATTAATTCGTCAAATCACACAATTATTTAATAAACAAAGGACAATTAAAGTCACACAACATGACAAAGGATACAGTAAATCAGTCAGAAGTTAAGCTATTGGGCACTCAAAGCTCATATCCGCAAGATGCAGAAGTTATTACGCTGGATAACGCACAAGAGCCAGAAAATGGTAAAGACGAGCCTTTTATTCAGCACAAACAGAAGTAAGTTACATTGATGATCTCAAAGATCTTAAAATTCGGCATATTGGGTGCTTTGCTTTGATCATCTCCGTATATATCAAGTCAAAGGTCAATCGTTTAATTCCTTAATACTTTTGTTTGCTCAAAATATTAATTTATGTATGTGGTCAGTAAATGTACTGTCGATTTTTATTAATATTACTACAATTTTTTGCGAAGCTTTTGTTGTGGCCGTTACGAAAGCAATCTACTAAATCTTATGTCCATAAAGATCATTTACTCGGTATGTTTAATTGTTTTCGGGATCATTAAAGATTTATTATCCATAGCAGTCTCTAGCCTCAAGACAAGAGAATAGCCAACACACGTTTCAGTCAATTATTTAATGAACATGCGAAAGAAATTTTTGCCTTCTCTTATCATAGAAGACACTTCCTGACCAAAAATATGTATGGTATGATATTCAGTAGTCAGCCAGAACTGTCATAATTTGCATATAAATATTTTTGTGATCGGAGCAAAATTTGAATAATCTGGCGATTTAAAGGAGTCAGTGAGGTTTTCTGATGTCAACTGATGATATTTGTAAGCTTGGAATTAATAAGCTGTGGTAGATACATTTTTTGGTAAAAACCGTTGAGATTTATTTTTGAATTTTAGACGAAGGGGCATTCAAGAAGTTCGTTAGAAATTTATTCAAATATTTTTCGTCCGTTAAATTTTTAAAATTCTGTTTTCCGTTAGAATTACGTCTGTTTTAGATGCAAAAGATATCAGGGTGATTCTTTAAATGAGTTGAATTTTTAAAAGTGTGATTTGTAATTCCATTTCTACTTGAAAATTTAAATTTTTAAAAACCGTATTTTTTGTTTACATTTTGCGAGTTGAAACATTTTTATTAAATTTCAATTTAAAGAAGAATTAAAATATTAAGGTTTCCTTAACTAATAAAATTTACTGGACAAGTTCCGAAACTTCACTTTAACGGTTTTTAGAAATTCAAATTTTGTTGAAGCGCTTTACTATTTCTCGATTTCATCATTTCAGAATAAAGAATCAATTTTTCGCTTTAATTAACAGTTAATTTAGGTAGATTATAGTCTTCATAGATACATCAAGGGACCTTCTTTCATTTGTGAAATAAATTACTGTTGAATATTTCTTGTGTTTGCTTAAATTTTGATTCTTCAGACGAGAATTCCATTTTGTGAAATCGAGAAATTCTCCGAAGAATCGAAATAACTTAATTAATATAGATCTTTGAGATCTAATTCTTGTTAAAAATGATAGTATTAGACCTAATACATGATTCAAAGTCACAATATTAAGCTCTTTGATAGAAAAATATTGAAAAAAAACAATTCTTTTGTAAAAAATTCAAAAAAATCATCTAAAGAATCGCCCATCAAGCATTTATGCTTTAAAAAGTATGCATTAAATAAATATGATACATGAATATAAAATTTCTCTGAATGACAATTTAAAGTAAACAACGTCAATTTCTAAAATCATGTAACTAAAAACCACATCCTCGTCATTTCCAAGCATTTAGGAAATAAGAAATCATAATTGTACACTCATAGAAAAAAGTTAACATTTAATGTTAGATTTGTATGAAGAAATCTAACATTTATTGTTTGATTTTCCTTTAACATAAATTTGTTAGAATCTAACATAAAAATGTTAAATTTAAATTCAAATAATTTCAAACCGTTATTTAACGAGAAATCTAACATTTAAATATTAAAATCTAACATTAAAAATTTATTTTTTGTTAATTAAATAAAAGCTTTGAAAAAAGATTTCAAAAGAAAATTTTTGTTAACTTAGTTAACATAAGAATGGTAGAAAGGAATAAAAACGTCTAAGTTCAAGCTTATGAGAAGCTTAAATGCTTTTTAGAGACATGTTCATCGGTCGACATCTCATTTAATAATGAATATCATAAAGAAATTGCAGCACTATTTATACTACCGTTTGCTGCGAATTATAAGAGTCAAAAAAATTAATATTAAGATGTTAAATTTTAACATTTCAGTATTAAATTTTCCTATTTTCCAAAAGTAAACAAAGTTTAACAACCAATATTAAAATCTAATAAATTTTTATTAAATTTTAATAAATTTCTGCTAAAATTTATCAAACTAATATTAAATTTATGTTTAATAGAAATCTAACATCGATTTATTAATTTTTTTTCTATGAGTGTAGCTAAAAGTAGCACCTGAATGAGTTACAATTTAATGCTGACTTATGAGATTTATAGAAATATTTCAGCATGCATTATTGCATTTGAAAATTGAGCATGTGAATGTGGTCAAGGCTTTTAAAATCAATCAGATGCATAATTACTTACTTTATGCACATTTTCAATTTCTGTCTTAATAAGAGGTTCATTCAGGGAAAGGGGGGTATCTAAATTATATCAATCAAGTAAAACACAGTGTAAAGTGTCTAAGCCTTGTCTCAATTATGTTAATCTCTTAACACTAGATTATCATGCACACGCAATAAAAGTCTAGATTTATATCAGTTAACATACATTTTCTCAATGAGCAATGAAATGAAGAAAAGAATATGAGCATCTTAGCATGCCTCAACATTCAACTCCGAGAGAAAAACATTCAAACCAACAAACGAGGCACACAGTACAACTGGAAATGAAAAAAAAAAGTGTTAAGCAATATAAAATCGTTAACAGTGAAGTCGAATGCTTTCAGTTCTTTCGCGGACACCGGTATAGTAACTTGTGGTCATTGAAAGCTCGCAAAAGAAAAAAATATCAAGTGAAGGTTGGGTAGCATCCCAGTCGTCTCCTCTATAGCCAAAGCATAAAAAATAATTGAGTAAAGAAATTAGTGGATAAGTGCTAAAAGTGTATAAATTAAGGAATTAGTCATCTAATTTACACGACTTAGTGGAACTAAAATTCACTACTTAAAAAATAGTTATTTTTGAAAGCTATAAGCAAGTGAACATAATCAACTTAATCGCACATTAAAAAACTCTTCATCATGACTCAAACTGTAATCAAGTACGTATATATCCCATCCTATTATGAGCACCAAATAATCATAATCATAATTAATGTCAAATGATTTAGTGACGATAAAAGAAATTCGAATTTAATGACAAATTTCCTCAATGAATCTTTTATTTTAAAAATTCAATGCATGATCGGAATTGCCTTTTTTTCGAGTACCTACAAACTATGCTGGAATGTTCATGTTGCTTACTTTCTAAAAATAAGGTTTAATAAATTTACTTTTATTTTGATTGGCAATTCCAAACATATTTTTAAAGGCAATCCCCGTGCAAAATGATAGTAATGAGGATAATCACTTATTGCCTACTCCGACTTTTAATAAAATATCAACAATCAACATAAAATTATGGATTTAGATCAAAAGTGAACGAATAAAGGAATGAATTCCTTTTGATGACCCAAATTTGATGGCTTTTTTGGTGCATTTTCTTCTTTATCCAATAAAAAAAATTGTGTTAATTTAATTCTCAAAGACGAGAATTCGGTAAACACGACAACTTTCCATTTTTGGTGGATATTATTCGCTGGTTTGGGGAATTGTTGATTAGCTCTAAAGTAGAGAGCGCATTTTTATTGAAAATGAATCTGAAAAAAAGAAATCTGCAAATTAAACAGAATCTATTATAAGGGGTCGTTCGCAAATTACGTCACGCTAAAAAACGACTTTTTCGACCCCCCTCCCCCCTTTGTCACAAATTTTCCAAAGAAAAAAAAAAATATTTTGTATGGACTGTCACAAATTCATTGACCACACCTCCCCCATAAAAGCGTGACGTAATTTGCGAACGACCCCTAACGTGAATCCAAACACCCTCCTGCTCTTAATTAATACTAGGTTTCAGACAATATCACAATCAATAAGAACAAGTATCATCATAAATCTTCTTCATATAGCTTATCTATCCTAAAACCTCAGTAATTTACAGCATTTAGAGGTCATTCACTTATGA
The DNA here is from genome assembly GCA_963573255.1 of Chironomus tentans. NCBI lineage: Eukaryota > Metazoa > Arthropoda > Insecta > Diptera > Chironomidae > Chironomus > Chironomus tentans. Next base: position 15,572,572 of record OY754303.1, read on the forward strand.
CGTCCATCAAAAAATGGGATTTTTAGACACCCCCCTCCCCCCATTGTCACAAATTTTAAATTTAAAAAAATTTCTTTAATATAAAGTGTCACAAAATCTCAGACCCCCCTCCTCCCCCTAAATCATGGACGTCATAAGTGAATGATCCCTTAGCATGAAATTTCTAAAATTGCACGAAATAAAATTTTTTCTAATTAAAAGAGTTTGATGCTTTCATATTGACACGGCTATTTATATCACCTGACATTTATTTTGCTGGTATCCAGATGTATTTTCATAGCTTACTTTAATTAAAATTTCAAACTTTTTCTCGAGTAAATTTAATAATACTGTGTCACATAACTCCTCAGAACTTCTGATGACTTTTAAAGGATTCTTCAAGATTTCCTAGATTGTGACTAGAAATTTGCTAGAATTCCTATGGCTTAATCTCAAGTTGATAAAATCTCAGAGTTTTATTTTATCGGATTTTATCATAACCGCCTTTAAAGGTTATTTCTTTCGTTCGTCATATGATGTTGCTTAACGGCTTAACACTTTGCAAAATCTGCTGTTTCACTCATGACGTCCAACCAAAGGCGTAGCCAAGGTGGTGAATGGGTGAAAATTTACTGCAATTCTTTGGAAAAATGGCCCACACCGAAAAATTATTTAAAATTGCTATTATATATTATATTTAAATTTATAATACAGCTTAAAGCTTAATATGAATAAATGAACTTCAAAAAAACTGAAAAATAAATTTTTCTGGCTACGCCACTGCGTTCAACATTCTGAGGACATTGATATTTTAAATTTTATGACTACGGTCCGATGTCTAAAAACTACCAGATTTCGAATTTGACTCAAATTTTGTTTCAAGTCGAGCTGACTTTTTGATACAAAACTACATTTTCTGACAGAAATCATTTATAAATGATCCACAATAAATATTATCTAATTCAGTCAAAGCAAATGACCAATTTCCCCAAAATTCATGCTAACCATTCCCACCTACCTAAGAAAGCACAAAATAACTTAAATTTCCATATCGCTGTAAATCAAAGAAAGAAAAGAACAAAAAAAGATAAGAAATACAAAGAAAATGCCTCAAGAGAATTGGGTTAAATATTTGGCTTTACAAAAAATAACTTGATGACATTTTTAATAATCCAAAAATTAATACTCATTTACGGTATCATAAAGATTTACATGTATGTGAAAACAGTGAGCACATCTAAATGGGAAATTTTTGTGTATTTCTTCTTTCTGCTGTCTTTTTTCTCTATCGAAATATGTGTGTAAATTTTTTTTATCATCGATAATGTTACAAATCAAAAATGTCAAGCTTTAAAATCTCAGCAGGTGGAACAGTATGGCTGTTTTCAAATAACAAGTGTGTTAAATTCATCAAATTTTTTGAATAAATTTTCAAATCAATTTTAACGACGAAATAAAATTTGAATTTTTGCATCTCTCAATTCACCTTAAAAATTAAATTCAAAAGTAAAATGACCGTTATTATGAAATTAATTCGTTAAAATTCAACGGAAAAATTCATTTTGAATTTTTGCATCTCTCAATTCGCCGTAAAAATAAAATTTGAAACTAAATTGACCGTTATTCCAAAATTAATTCATTAAAATTCAACGACAAAATAAAAATTTGAATTTTCGCATCTCTCAATTCGCCTTAAATATATAATTCAAAAGTAAAATGACCGTTACGAAATTAATTTTCTGGAGAAATAAAGTAAAGCTAACAAGAATGAAGCTCGTAAAATAAAATGCATCAAGACACACATACATTAACTCTTGCGAAAATTCAAATAATAATAATAAAAAATTTAAAGAAAGTCCTCGTGTTATAGATCGAGGGACTTCAGCGCATTTTTGTGTTAGCGATCAGTATTTGATTAGCAAAGTACTGCGTATTAAATAAGTCAATCATGAATCGATAACGGTTTTTTGGCATTCAAATTTTCTAACAGTCAAAATATATTTGAAAATTTCCCGCGTAAATACACTTGAAAATCATTAGTTATAGTATAATTAACAATTTGCACGGTGAATTTTCATATTTTAAAATGGTTTGTCATTTAACGGTTTTTTGAAATTCAAATTTTCTAACAGTCAAAATATATTTGAAAATTTCCCGCGTAAATACACTTGAAAATCATTAATTATAGTATAATTAACAATTTGCACGGTGAATTTTCATATAATAAAATGGTTTGTCATTTAACGGTTTTTTGAAATTCAAATTTTCTAACGGTCAAAATATATTTGAAAATTTCCCGCGTAAATACACTTGAAAATCATTAATTATAGTATAATTAACAATTTGCACGGTGAATTTTCATATAATAAAATGGTTTGTCATTTAACGGTTTTTTGAAATTCAAATTTTCTAACGGTCAAAATATATTTGAAAATTTCCCGCGTAATTGCACTTGGAAATCATTAATTATAGTATAATTAACAATTTGCACGGTGAATTTTCATATAATAAAATGGTTTGTCATTTAACGGTTTTTTGAAATTCAAATTTTCTAACGGTCAAAATATATTTGAAAATTTCCCGCGTAATTGCACTTGGAAATCATTAATTATAGTATAATTAACAATTTGCACGGTGAATTTTCATATAATAAAATGGTTTGTCATTTAACGGTTTTTTGAAATTCAAATTTTCTAACGGTCAAAATATATTTGAAAATTTCCCGCGTAATTGCACTTGGAAATCATTAATTATAGTATAATTAACAATTTGCACGGTGAATTTTCATATAATAAAATGGTTTGTCATTTAACGGTTTTTTGAAATTCAAATTTTCTAACGGTCAAAATATATTTGAAATTATCCCACTTGAAGTTGGCTCTATTGTATTGAAAACAAAAAATCATTAATTATAGTATTTAGCGTTGGTTTTGAGATTTTTAAATGTCCGGGGGGCCAATAACTCGATGGCACGGAACTAATGCAAAAAACTAGAGCTCTCTACGATGTCTAGATCAAAAGTTTTTAGTGTGTTCCGACCGACCGAACGACCGAACGACCGAACAGACAAAGTGCATTATTAAGCTACCTTTTTAAAACAAGTTTCAAAAATGCGCTAAAAAGTGAATAATTTATGAATGAAAAAAAGTAAAAACTTGTAAACGAGCAAGCAGGTTGATGATGATGGTATTCAATTATACAACAGATCTCTATTTGTTCGAATATCTATCTCGTGATGAGATTTTTTTTATTTTGTTTCTATTGGTGTTATTGTCTATTATGAAGAAGATTCCCCAAGACAGGTTTTTTCATCCAATTGTCATATGACTTTGAAGAATTTGTAGCCTTTCAAAAATATTTTCTAAGCGATCGTACGGAAATTATTAAAAGCTTTAACACTGTTCTTGAACGTGATATTGAAATGAGGAAATAAAGAATCATTCAGACTGAAAATAATATCTAATCTCATGCATGCCAGACGCAGCACTCATAAAACTCAATAGAAATGCGATTTCTAGTCCATTTATCAATCATAGTAATGTGCTTCTATATATATTAAGAGCTCACACGCAACACTTAATTGAAGTGAAAGATTGCTTTTGCAGATCATTTAAATTCATACGAATCATTTAGTTCTCTTAATTGAGATTTACGATACAATTGATTGTTTGAATACTGAATCGATTTGTTGTGTATTTTATGCCATAAAACTTAAGATGAACTAAAAAGATCTTTTCTCCTCTCACATGTTTTCATTCATTAACATGCTATGATTAATTAGATTCGAAATGATTGGCTTGTAGTCATTGACATTTTGCGAAATTAGAAATTTTTGCAAGCAACGGACTTTTAAAGTTTGAAAATTCTGAATTAGCAGCCTCATTTTTGAAATTTTTTGACAGTTTAAATTTGAATTTTTTTTGACAGTTGAAATTTGAAAATTTTAAAATCGTTACAAATTCAAATTTTGTTTTGCTAATTCCTCGGTTTTATTTTGCCGAAAAATCCAAAAGAATTTAATTTTTTAAGATGATCTCTTTTAAAAAATACCCAACATAAAAGCAATCAAAGCATATACCAAAAACAGATAATTCGCGAAATTCCTATCAAAAATCTCACAGACTAGCTGGTACCATTGCCAAATTCAGAGAAATGATCATGCAGAGACACAAAAGAAAAAAGTTATGTCCATCAAAAAGTAATTTTTCATGCATTCCACGGCAAGTCATTTAAATATCCATTTCATAACTCAATATCGCTTATATCTCATGACTTTTAATTTAATTGTGATGAAAAAAGTAGAAATTAATTACAATTCAATGCAAATTCATGTATGAATTATAAAAATGTGCGTAAATAATCATTACACGAAAAATATTTCAATGTGAAGCCCTTCACAGTCGGATGTAATAAAATAATGATGATTATATTGTTTTTTTAAAAAAAATTATTTGAATTGGAAGAAAATTATTGTTTTATTGAATGTGAACCGAGAGAGAAACCGTCCGGTTTCAACCTGACTTTTACATAATCGATTGTCTACAATGCATACATGCTCTCTTCTCAATCTCTCACAGCCGACTTGTTTTGACTTTTACTTTTCACACAAACCACATTCCACTCATGTACACGGTGTGGAAAATTCAGGCAGCATCAGAAGGTCTATTAAATATACATATTATGTATCCCATTAACAGTATTAAGCTATGCCGTAATTAGAAGCCTCAGGCAACAAAAAGAAAAATCTTTTCGTGAACTGTTCCGTGGGAGATATTCGAGTCAAGTTCAATGCCATTTTACAATGGAGAAAGAAGGAGGAAACGAAAATAAAGTAAATAAAAAGAATAATGCCAAAAAATCCATTATTATTAAATTTTTCGAGACAGATTAACTGTCAGTTTATTAATTATATTTGTCATGGGGTCACGGCTCGTTGTTAAATTATCATTAATCTTAAACTGTAAGCAAGTGCGAGCATCTCTATTTATTTTCCTTTATTGCTGTCAAACCTTTAACATCCACATAATTCCTAGAGTCAATCACACAACATGAAGTTTAATATGAATAGCAGTCGCTTCTGTACTTTTGATTTGACGTCTATATAATGTCATTTTCTGCGAAAGTTCCCTTTTGCTAGAGTCTGTGATTCACATTGTAAAGTTGTTACTATCAATTAAGTGCTCATGATAGACTTCTTATTATAATATTGCATAAATTCAAAGGGTTTGATTCAATAGAAGTAAGAATTATGCTTAGTATTTTGTAAAATTACGTAATTTAAATAGAATTCATGGAAATAAGAAGGTTTTCCTTTTGTAATCCATAAAGCTCTATTGGTGCTTTAATCTACTTTTTGAATATTTTGTTGTGATTTAGTTCACCTAGATATTCATCTTTAAATCATTAGAACTGAATTAAACTTTACATTTTCTCAAGAATGAATGATCCATGCCACTTAGTGCAAGTCTATGAAAAACTACAAATCACAGTACAATTCAAATATCTATAATACGTTATTTTTAGATACAGCAAATAATCATGAACAGTAAATTGAAGGAAATTTCATTGAATACGACATTTTTATTTGTTTATTGAACGATTTGAGTTATTCGAGTGTCAATGAACATCAAAGAAATTTCAACAATTAAAAAAGTAATTCCATCAAACATTGTCTATGCCCCAACAGTTGATCACCTCTACGTTTATGACTAGTCATTTTTTATTTCTATTAAAAATCTTCTTCCTTATCTTTTAATATTTGTATTATTTTGCACTTTAGTGATGTATGGGCGTGAATTGAATATTTAAATATTTTTTCCAGTCATTTTACAATGTGAATTTTTAATGAAAGTTTTTATTATTTTTATCTTTTTCGTCTCGTCTTATTGGCCCGTATGTTCATTACCTTCATTTAAATTGAAATTATTTACTTTTTTGACTCTAGTGTTTTGTTGTCTGAAACATTATTAAAGCGAAGAGTCATCAATTGTTGGGTTGTCATATATAGGCATGGAGTTGAATGATGGTTAATGCATGCAGCGATTGTTGAAGTTTATTTTGGGTTAAAGACTTATTGTTGATTTATTGAAAATTAATGAGCTTTTTGTCTTTAACTGTTATTGAGATTTTAAAAAATTTAACGGACTTTTAGAATTCAAATTTTTTCAACCTTAACCTAAATTTTTTTGCTTTCACTTCGAATTTAACTATGCAACTTTTCCACATCAAACTAACCAATTTTAACAAACCTTTCTATTAATCTGAATCTACAGAATGGCAAGAATCATTTACAAAAACTTTCAGTATTTAAAACACCTTAATTTTCGAGTTTCAGGTGACTTAATAAGCTAGTCATGCATGTGAAATAAATTTAATTTTGTTTTGCAAAAAAAAAATAATAAAATGTGCTGAAAATTTCAACCATAGAAATTAACTTGAACAATATGCGTTACTGATTCAGCATTTTAAAGTGTTGATTATTGAAATAAATCCTTGAAAATTTGAATGATAAATGAATAAAATTCTAGTATTTACAACGGGAAATGAGACGAACGATTGATGATCAACTGCTAACATAATTTCACTGCAGATCAGTAAAGTATGATACGTGAAATAATTAAAAAATGTTCTCATATAACAATGATGCAATTTTGTAATGAATATTTTGATGAGATTAGAATTACACACATTCAAGTGTCAATTACACTGCTAATTTGATATTTCCACACATCTAACTCCATGAATTTTATAGCGTTGCCATGAATTAAATTAAATAAACTGAAAGATTCCTGAGGATTTGCATAAATGATTGAAATACGTCGTCTAATTTTTTATTGATTTTTTATGAAGATCCTATTGCTCAATTTCCATAAATATATCTCAGTATGCGTTATTCAATTAATTTATGTGCATTTCAAACTGCAGCAACAAATTAGTCTCAAACTGTTGTTTTCATTACGCATTAGGAATTACAAATTAGATAACAAGTGAATGATCGACGATGCATGAAGTATTCATTTATGACGCCAATTATTCCAATTTTATTAATAACTTTTTATACATTTCGTGTTGTTTCAAACCTTTTTTTAAATTCATAGTCCATAAATTATCTCTGTCTATTGCTGTTGAGCTCCTCATTTGTATCCAATGTTCATTCATATTACGAAATATCAACAAATGTCGATAAGTTGGCCAAATTTGCACAATAAACAGTTATCGGGAAGAAGAATCACAAAAGATACCCCAAAACACACTGATTCTATATTTGCACACAAAAATTATCTTTAATTATCGATCGAAACGTCGTTAGTTCCAATATGTGTGTCTATGTACAGTCACAGATTATTACGAATTATATCTCAAGGCTCTCATGCATCACTTCTTAAGCTTTTGTTTTTCTCACAATCACTTCTTCTTTCAATTTACCATAAATCATAAACAATTTTGCTTTACTTGAATCTATTAAAATAAAATGAAATCATTTTAATGAGCATTTCATGTCAATTTTTGCTTGTTGGTAAAATAAAAGCAATAAAGATAATACACACTTGTTCAAATTTAAACAATTCTAACAATATTGTTAAATAAAATCATCGAGTAGTTCTTGAGAAATAATTATATTAATCATGGATGAGGTAATAAGTCAAGAGATCTCAAAGAAATGATGAATCCAATCAAGGCGTGGAGAATTTGTTCATTTTTTGATGATTAACGGAAATTTAATTTTCAAATTTTGTAATCCTATCAGGGGGAGAATAGCTGTCTGTAAAATGTAAAATTTTAAAATTTTAATTTATTTTACAACGATTTTACATCGTTTTACAACGATTTTAATGATTAAAATGATGTAAAATTGTTGTAAAATGAATTAACATGAAAACATTTTACAGACAGTTATTCTCCCCCTGATAACGATTTTGAAGATATCATTTTTATCAAAATTCAACATTTTTAAGCGTTATTAAATACATTTGACATTTTAATATACACAATAAATGATCAATTAAGCTACCAAATATCAAATTACAAGAGAAGCTTTCACAGAAGATTGAAAATTTATGAAATAACAATTTTAAGGTTCAAATTTTTTTTATTTGTCTTAAATTCCACAAAACGTAATAAGGCATAAAAGCTACAACGCAAAAGAAAAAATAAATTCAGTTCATTTCTGAAGATTTATCATCTTGATATCTCTCTAAATTATTGAATAGATATTTAACCTACGAGAACTCCAATTATCCAAGTCAAGAAAGCGAATTATTAGTGAAATCATTCTCACAGACAATGCATGATTCCATCATCAATCTTCATCATAAAAGAAGAGAAAAAAAGAGTCTCATTATGACCTTCAGATCATCTTTGATGTGGCCAATCTGACATACATGAAGAGTACAAAAAAAAGTTATTGGGAATTTGTTCATCGCAGCTTCTTTTACCGCTATTCAGATGATAAATTTTTGTTGCCACATTTTGGGTACGGCTACTGGCACTTGACAGAGCGGTCAATGATCGTGCGCCTTATTAATACAATCAAAATATTGTAGCATTGCAAAATATTTGTTTGACTTCTCGGAAATTTTATGATTGATTGATATTGGCAATATGAGATTTTTGAAGTTGAGTAACAAAGAAGATGGCTAATGAATTTTGACACAGCCAGGTGTTTTTGAAAGATACAGAATAATTACTCAATGGATTTTAAATGAGTTTGTGTGGAAAGCGAGAAAGTAAATTAGAGTTCTGAAATCTGAGTCAAAATATTTTCGAAAGTCAAGTGCCATTGAACCTTTTTTTGTGTTCTCATTTTTTAGCAGATTTGCAAATGATAATGATTAAGTAACGATCATTCTATTCGTTCTGTTTGAGCTATTTTAAATGACTACATAACAATTCAATTCGCAAAATTTATGACTTGAGTTTTTAAGTACAAGCTAGATTGCTTTAATATTTTCATGAATCTTTCTTATTATTTTCCTACTGTTAACCACTTTTATGATCTGATCTTATATACATCGCAATTTCACAGCTTGCTGTTTATTTTTCGCATATTTCAATGCTGAGTCATCAGTTCACAACTTTAAAAAGCATTTTTGACATGTGACAGTAATTTACATACTTTTTATATTTTTTTGGGGGATTTTGGACGTTCCTAAATGTGGGTTTCTACATTTTAACATGCTTAATACTTTGAGGTGTTTCCAGATTATATTCGAGATCGTTTGGGAGAATTTTAGATGAATTTCTGGGTTTTTTCTAAGAAAAGAAAATCTCATCGTGAAGGTTGGAACCTTCCCCTCATGGATATTCCTTGATAGATACACATGTTGGTAGAACTGAGCTAATTCTTCAACTGTTGGTCTGAGTGATGCAAGCAGGGGCGTAGCCAGGGGGTGGTCCATAGGTGACCAGGTACCCCCTAGAGATCAAAACTCAATACAATAAAGTTTTATTTTTATTTTTACAAAGAGAATGTTGAACACTACTTGCAAAATCAACCTCAATGTCTAATGAAGTATAAAAATTGGGCACCCCCATCCCCTTCAAACTTAGTTGTCAAGCGGTAGGGTCTCCAGTAGATAAGTCAGGTGTAGCTTCATTTCTCATCAAATTTGATTTATTTTACTTAAATTGTACAATACACCAGTTATAAGTAGAGATCTACAGCATGCATGCCACACTCGAAAAAGATATTAATTTTAATGAATACAACCAATGATATTAAGTGATCAAAATTAATTTCACACTTTTTAAGTTCATATTATAATAAATTATTAAAGAGCATATCGTGACATGAAAAAGAAGTGAAACACATACAATGCATAAGAAGACATGAGAAAGAAAGACAAATCCGTTAAGGCCACCTTTTAGAAACACAACAAAAATGAAATGAAGTACAGACAAAAAGCCCCAACAACCATTGTGGTCACAACATTCAATGTAAATCTATGTTTACGAAAGAAAAAACAAAACACAGCACTTAATAAAAAGCTTAAGGCCTTTCATTCCCTACGAAAAGTGTCCAAAAAAGATTATAGTAATATCGTTATAATCAATCATAAAGTGTAAAGATTTGACAGTAATGCGAATAAAGAAGGCAGTAACATAAAAATTTATGGAATTTTTTCTCTCGACTTCTAACGTCTTAAAACTCTAGTCAATAAATGGGCAGTTTACCATTAAATAGAAGAAGATACCAAAAGTATTATATCAGTGATAATAATGGACGGTTTCATTGATATTTTTTTCTCCCTCCTATTTTTATTGTTTCGCAATTTATATTGCTTCCAATAAAAATCGTGTGAGCTATATCATTTAATCGTAACTAGTAAATCAGTCACTTTTTTTTCTTTACTATTGCGCTGTACACTTGCCGCGTCTTTACTGCATTTTACATAAGTTGATAATTACTCAATAAAAGTCAACACTTCATTAAACAAAAGCTGACTGATGTGACGATATTTGTCAGGTTTTCGTGCACATCGTTGCTTGATTTAATCATTAATTACATTACTCTTTTCCTATCATATTTTCACTAAGCAATTAAGTTTTTATTTGCTAACCGAGAAGCCAAGCAGAGGCTCGTTAAGTGAGTGAATTGGTTTGAATTGTTATGATGTGATGGATTGTGAAGAGATTGGATTTTTATACCAACTTTTGACTTCCTACGAAAGAAATGATTCACAAATGGGACCGTTCATAAATGACGTCAAGAAAAAATACGAGATTATTAGACCCCCTCCACCCTCTACAAATTTTCATATAAATATTTTCTTTTGCATGAAAGTGTCAGGTAGAGACAGACATTTCCTCTAAAAATTGAACATCATTTATGAACGACTCCAATGATGTCCATTATAAATAGGGAATAAGATACATTCCCTCTGTCACAATTTTATCCTCTATCCTTAACAGACAAAGAGCATTCTCTCAAGGAGTATGCTCACGAGTTAGCGCAGTCAGTACATTAAGGTGAGCATAGTTTTTGAGAGCATGCTCTTTGTCTGTCATATATGAGGATGTCTCTTACTTTAGATTCATAATATTGAACATCGTGACTCCAGTTACCCTCCTTTTTTACTAGAAAGAGTAGTAATCGCTGCTAAATCATCAAGGAAGCGCCTTACTAGCTTTATTCAAATTGTTTTAATAGAGGTTTTCCATGGTGCCTTTTTGGCAAGCTGGTTGTCATTGTAGCTCAGGAGTGTCACCGTAAATACCCTCTTTTCTCTTAATATATTGTAGAGTCATTGTGGGTGACCATTCAGTGGTTCTCAAACTGTGTGCCGTGAAGTTTTTATGAAATTAAAAATTTTGCTTTAGGGGTCGTTCGCAAATTACGTTACGCAAAAAAATTGTATTTGGACTGTCACAAATTCTCCTACCCCCCTAAAGCGTGATGTAATTTTCGAACGACTGCTTTATTTTTTACAAATTTTTCTCCAGCTTTCCAATCTAGGAATGTCTTTAATGTTTTTTCGAGCTCCAAAGTTCTTCTAAACAAACCTAGACCACCTTTTCAACTAAAATAAAGTTCAAATTTCAAATTTTGGGACTCTAGTTTACCGATAAATCTTCAAGATGGCTGTTAGTGTATCGCAAGGTTAAGACTGCCTTAAATTAACCACAGATTCTTTTTCGTTTAGTTCTGAACTTCATTATGATTCATATGAACCGGTCTGAAAAGATCTTTCTGTATTGTTTTTTGTTAAGTCATTTAAGATAATCATTTTAGAACTTATCAAGATTTTTCTGACGATTTTATCATTTGATTTCTTAATGTAAGAAAAAAAAGAACCTGACTTTAGTTTTTTCTGCATTAATTTTCTGCATTAATTAAATTCTTATGACGTAATTAAAATGGATATCTGATGCTCAAATGTAAAATAATCTTGATTTCTGGATTCTATGGATTAAATTGTCATCATCTGTCCTTCGCATGCTCATAAAATATTCAATTTAAAGATGGGTTGGTCAAAATGGTCTTTGACATTTCCTCCAAACATGAAAAGTAAGCGGCTTCGAAAACAAATCTCAAAGAAATAAAAATTCGCTTAGCAATTAAATCCATCAACATCTCTTTAATCACCTTTCTATTTCTTCATTTCGCACAGTCAATTAATTGACTGAAGTTTCTACTACTCAGTAAGTGCTTGTATGTAAAAACTTACATTCCAAACTATTATTAATTTTTTTAGTGTCATTCCATAATCATTATATTGAGTCATGTGTAAAAGTGACATTACGCAATTTACATTTCTGATATCAACGTACATGCTTAACATATAACGACATTGATGATGTTAATGTGTTATAGGCGAGGAAAATCTCTGAAGCGCCACATACGAAAATGAATGTTGATTGTTTAATGCTGCACGTCCAATGTTTGTAAATAAATTTTTGAATGCTGAATGAGGAAGACGAAGTGAAAAAGTGCTGATTGAGATGTTTATTGACACTCGTTTATTATTGATGTTTTCTGTTCATAACTAGCTACTTACGAGAATGTCCGGCAAAATATTTTTACATTTATTTACTGCATTTCCTCAAAATAAATTTGAGTTATCTTCACTAAGCATTTTTTTGGCGCTGGCAAGTGCTTTTATTTTTAGCATGCTTTAATTCATTTATCAACATTTTACGGTATGCACATAAAATCGAATAAAAGTAACGACTGATAAGGAAATAACTTTTCGAAAGTGTATGGATGATTTTTTAAGGCGGAAACTTAATGTTTCCGTCGTTAAATGCAGAACATCCGTTTATAATCCGTACTAGTGACATTAAAATTTTTTCGAGCTACAGAATAGTAAAGTCGTCATGATAAATCATTGAATATTTGAAGGCTGGCGTGGCTAATTGACCAAACAGAATATTCCGTTCTTCTTTAATTTGTTAAGGTTAAATCTGTAAATGCTCAAAAATAATAGCGAAAGTACCATCATTATTGGATTGAATATAAATGTAATACACGTTCAGCATGCGATATTGTCATTTACATGTGCGAGAAATGTAAACAACCAACTATGTGCTGAGTTTATAGTAATTTAGTGTTAATGGAAACCTCTTTTCAAGTTAATTAATTAAGGCAATCTGTATAGATCTGAATGATTATTAGCAACATAAATTATTACAGTTGAGCACAAAAGGCGTAGATGAGAAAATTATCATGTATGACATTTAATTATTGGGAGATTCCCATAAATATTCTTAACTGTTCTTCAAGGGGAGTGTGTGAATTTAGTTAATTAAATGGGAAAAATATGTTCGTCTAGTTCTAATTGGGGGGTCGTTCGCAAATTACGCCACGCAAAAAAACAATGTTTTTGAAAACCCTTGTCACAAATTCCTCAAGCACCACTCCCCTCCCCCTAAAGCGTGATGTAATTTGCGAACGACTCCTTGCTGGGTTTTACTTAAAAGAATTTAAATGCATTGTTGCAAGTTTAATACAAAAAAAATCCTGGAATTTAAAGGTTTAATCAGAACTTCAAGGGTTTTAGTGATGGAAATTTTATCGTAAAAAATTTAATAACTTTTGAGCTATTAAAGCAAATCATAGTAAAAGGTCATCTCTATAGAGATATTTCAATCATCTCAATGCAACTCACGTGATATTACGCTTATGGTATTGAGCATTCAGAAGGGTACTGAATCAAAAATTAGCATTTAAGCAGGGGGAAAACAACTTTGTGAAAAAAATAATTGAAATTTTATAGAAGACACCTAGACTCAAACTTTTTGTCTAATCTTGAGCAGAACTATAATGTAAGGTATTTTGACACCTTTTCCTGGTCAATGGAAAATTACTTTTTCTACCAAGTAGTTTTCCCCCTGGATTTGACAGTCTTAAGACCAATGAATGATAATAAAATCTCAAAGGAATGTCTCACATGGTTAATCATTGCAAAAAAACTGATAATATATCTGTGAACATATTTCAACGTCAAATGTTGATTCCATCTTAATTAATTTGACGTAACCAATTGAATTGGAAATTGAAACCGTAAAATTATCTGACCGCAACAATTGTGTAACACGAAAAGCCATAAATATTTAACCTTTCGTCACTTGAATTTGCAATTTCTAATTTACTTATCGGTTAAATCTTATTTTTAATTTATTTGTTTTTTTTTCTTTAATTAGAAATCCAAATTGGTGGCGACGTCGGACTGGATTGGAACGTGGTCTCACATTGGTTAGCATAGTGTGCAGTTTAGCTCTAATAGTACTTATTATTTCACTAGTTTCTGTGATACTCAATGATAAAACAAAAGAGGGTAAGTCACGTTTTATTTCTAGTTCCTGTCCGTTAATAATTTCTTGAAATTTTTAACAGAATCTATGAAAAGCACTGCTGAAGCTTTAAATGGACATGATTCACCCAAAGTCCACATAATAACAGCTGAAAGTAGTAATAAAAAGAAATCTCCTGGTGTAGCTAACAACGAAGATGTGTGCTTGACACCTGGCTGTGTACATGCTGCATCAAAGATGTTGGAGCAGATTGATGAAGTTTTCGAGCCATGTGATGACTTTTATGAATTCAGGTATTGCATATTGTATAATTCTCTAGTGCACTCTTAATAATTGAATGCTTACATAGTTGTGGACAATACATTGAGAACACAATGATACCCGACGACAAAGTTTCCGTCAATGCATTTAGCGTGATTAGTGATAAACTTCAGGAACAATTAAAAACGATTATTACATCACCAATTGAAGACGATGAGATTGAGCCATTTAAGATGGTTAAGAAGCTCTATTTAGCTTGCATGAACAAAAGTAAGTCTTTCATTTGTTGCTATTAAAATTTTATGACAGCTTTCAAACACACAACTTTAAAACTCGTTTAGCATTGATTGAAGAGCGCGGCTTAAAACCACTTGTTGATATTCAAGAGGAAATGGGAGGATGGCCAGTTGTGAAAGGTGACACATGGGATGAATCAAAATGGACATGGCAGCAATCAGTTAAAGATTTTCGCAAGCGCGGTTACTCTACAGATTATATTTTTGACTTTTCTGTTGGAACTGACTTGAAGAACTCGTCAAGGCGTATCATTGATGTAAGTCTGTGAGATTTTGTGATGAATTATTCTAATGACTTAAATTTGGATATTAGATCGATCAATCTGCATTAGGACTTAGTCGTGAATATCTCGTAAAGGGATTCGAGAATCCAATTGTACAAGCATATCATGCATATCAAGTTGACATGGCAGTTTTATACGGAGCAGACAGAACACGAGCCGAGAAGGAAATGAGAGATGTTCTTGACTTAGAGTTCGCTTTGGCTAATGTAAGAACTTTATTCATGCATAGTAAATGGATTAATTAGAAATTTGGATTTGCTTTAGATTTCCCTTCCGAATGAGAAACGTAGAAATGCAACAGCTCTCTATAATCCAATCACAATCAGAGACTTACAAGTTAAATATCCATACAATGATTGGGTAAGTTATATTAATTTTATTTTAATTCTCAAGCGGCACCAAGAATCTTCAAAAATGAATGAGTTCATATTTTGTGGAGTAGGTTGCATCATGAAGTATAATTCTGCTCGGATATGACTTAAAAATTAAATTTACGGCAAATTTCATTACCATTTGTTCTTTAATTTAATCCATTCTTGAATTTCGTTCTAGCTCGATTATTTCAATGCTATTTTACCCAGTGTTAGTCAAGTTACTGAAGATGAGGTCATTATTATAAGTGTAATCAGCTTCTTCGATGAATTGGGACCGCTTTTAGAGAAAACTCCAAAAAGGTATGGATATTAATTTAAAATTATTATACAAACAGGTTTAGTCTAACGCCTCAATTTTTTCAGAACAATCGCAAATTACGTAATGTGGAGAATCACCGGATTTTCTTCTTACTTCCTCACCGAACAATTGAGAAAACGTCAATTACAATACAGCACAGCAATCAGTGGAAAGCAAGAGCAAGAACAACGTTGGAAGGAATGCATTGACTTAGCATCTGGAAGTTTATCAACTGGATCTGGTGCATTGTATGTCCGCAAATATTTCAAACAAGACTCAAAAGCTGCTGCTTTGCAAATGGTAATGTCAATTAAAGAAGAATTTGAGAGAATCTTAAAGAAAGTTCCATGGATGGACGAGACAACTCGCACTGCTGCATTGTCAAAAGTTAAGAGTATGACAACACACATTGGATATCCTGATGAGTTGATGGATGACAAAAAGCTCATTGAATTCTACAAACCAGTCAATGTTTATGAAGACAAATATCTCGAATCAGTATTGAGCATCAACATTTTTGGTACTGATCGTGCTTTCAAAAAGCTTCGTGAATCTGTCAACAAGACAGATTGGATTACTCACTCCAGACCAGCTGTTGTTAATGCTTTTTATTCATCCATCGAAAACAGTATCCGTAAGTACTCATTTAATATTCAATAACTCACTCGAAAATGATGACAGTCTAGAATAATTTTTAATGCTTTATTTTAGAATTTCCCGCTGGGATTTTGCAAGGTCAATTCTTCTCTGCTGAACGACCCAAATACTTGAATTATGGGGCTATTGGTTTCGTCATTGGCCATGAAATAACACACGGATTTGATGATCAGGTATGATATCCACTTTTTTACAATTCCAGCCAATATCAATAATCATAATCATTTTTGTGTCTAAAAGGGGCGACAATTTGATTTAGACGGTAATTTGGTCGACTGGTGGGAAGAGGAGACGAAAAAAGCATATTTGGAAAAGGCACGATGCATTATTGAGCAGTACGGCAACTTCACAGAACCAAACGTTGAACTTAAATTGAATGGAATTAATACACAAGGAGAAAATATTGCTGATAACGGTATGGACATGCTTAATGGATGATTGATGCATGACTTAATAATTATTTTTAAATATTAGGTGGAATTAAAGAGGCATACTTAGCATATCAAAGATACGTAGCAGAAAATGGACACGAACAAAAACTTCCTGGATTAAATTACACAACAAATCAGTTATTCTGGATATCAGCAGCACAAACGTGGTGTTCAGTATACAGACCAGGTAAATACCTGATTTAAAATTTCATTAATTCCATAATTAACGATCATTATTAATGTCAACAGAGGCAATGAAAATGAGAATCACAACGGGAGTGCATTCGCCAGGACAATTTAGAGTTCTTAGTCCATTAAGTAACATGAAGGAATTTTCGAAAGACTTTAACTGTCCAGAAGGTGAGTCACAAACGTGATTATTGCAGCTTACACAAAGCCATGTCTGATTGCAACAGCCACGACCAAACAAATGACTATAATTACTGTTTTTTTTGTGTAATAATACTCATTATTCTTAATTAGGTTCACCGATGAATCCAGCCCACAAATGCGAAGTTTGGTAAAACACACATGACTTCAATGAAGCCTCCCTGTTGTGAATGCATTCAATCTAAAGTTCTCTCATAAGAATTCTTTTATAAACGTTGAGTTAAGATAAATATTATATTTAAAATGACATTTTAGACTTTCTGGAGACATAGAAGAAAAAATACTCGATCGACACACATGGTATGTTGTCTACACAGTGGCTAAGCGGACAATATACTTAGAACCAAGCAAATGGCAGCCCAGTGGTTGCAAGGGTACGGCCGCTTGGTTCTAAGTATACTATCCGCTTGGCTTGCCGTGTGGACAACATTTCAATGTGTGCCGATCGGGATAATTGTTAGGTTGAAAAAAAAACTCTCTTAAAAACACATTTGTACGTTTTGTACTTACCTAACCGATCAATACACATAAATCACGCTTACATTTTAATTATTGAATGAAAGAAATAAAAAATAACTATTTATTGCTAAATTTTATAGCTTTAGAAGATTTATGAACGTTAAATGTGCTTTTAAATGTTTAAAGCATCAAAGCTTTTCCAAGATTGCATTTTATATAAAAAAGTGTTAAAATAAAATTGTTTATAACTTTTTCGTCATCTCCATCTCATTGATAAGTAAATAATTAATGAATGACTAATTTTTACGAGTAAGAGAAAAAAATAAAGAAAATTTTGTTTGTTTTATCCAAAAAGAAGAATTTTATTTTGCCACTCAGTTGGTCGATATTTATGTCTATTTTTATAATAGATTTAAATGCACGCACACATTACTCTCGAGAGAGCCATTAGTGCCGTCAAAAGTCTGTTTCTCATAGAATGATACTCATTTAAAATTCACGTTCGATGTTTTTTATTGTTATTTTTCCTCGCTCAACTTTTACTGTATTTTCGTAGGTTATTTTCCACACATTGTCTGTTGTTCATCGCGAGTGCTTGGATTGAGATAGATTTTACTGCAATTTCTCACGCTTTTCATGTAAAATTTTGCTCGCTTGAAATTTAATTTGTTTTACGGGTGTGACAATAAAAAGGCGGATTTAAGGGTTTGTGAATCAAAGGTTTGATATCAAGCTCGTGTAAGTAATATTAGAATATTATTGAATTAGGCTTTCAAGTGGCTGCTTTATTATATTTAACATAGAAACACTGAAAAAATTTTAGTAACACGCCAGATATTTGAGTTTGAATTTTGGTTCCGGTCTCGAAAATTTTACGAAATAATTAACTTATAATAAATTAATAAATTTAAAAGTCTAATTTTTAGCAAAAAAATATATCTATTTTATTAGAAGTCGTTCATATGTGACGTCCAAAAAAATGAGAATTTTGTGATCCCTTAAAAGTTGGACCTCATTTGCTCATCAGCATATGTGAGCATGCTCATAGGGTACCATAATATGCTAAGTGAACAAATGCTGGTTTGTTAGGGCTCGGTATTATAGTGGTGAGCACTTCCTTTTATTTTAGTGTTTATGGGTATTTACTTGCCGGATGTGTTATGTCACAGATCATGGACTGACATTTTGGAAAAAAATCTTGGGAGAAACGTATTCAGGGAGGGGTTTTGGGGGTCAAACCCCTCTTTTTGAGAAAACTATTTCAATTTGCTAGGGGTTTTTAAGCAAAAAATCCCAAAACCCCCTAAATTTTCCCGTCCATACAAAACCATTTCAACCTCCCCCCACTCGAAATTTTTTGGATATGCCACTGAATCTAGGGGAATAGATCGAAAAAAACTTTTGTTAGATTTTTCCTAGTTTTTGTCGGCAAAATAGATAAAATTCGGACAAAAGGGACCAAAATTTTGTGTAGTCCCAAAAATCTTTATTTAAATTGCAAATCATTTGTGAACGACCCCCAAAATCTACATCCCCAAAAATCCATCCAAAACAAAAAAAGCGCCCAATAAAAATCAATAAAAACCATTACAACTCGTTCATGTTCATAACGGCTTTCAAAATATCCACATATTCTCGATACATGAATTCTATAAAAGAATATTTTTTCAGCGAGTGATTACACAGTATCGTTCCGAACATCACAAAATAAGCACGCTTTTGTGATTTCAATTTTTTTATCTTCCTCAAAAATAAAACTTTTTTTAAAATAATAATTTTCTATAGAATCACAAATTTAATTGCAGGTTTGTTGATATTCATAGTCCATCAAATTATATGTTATGAATAAGAACAGGTATGTAAAGTGCTAGAACCAAAATTTAGTTAGTCATAAAAAATTGAATGAAAATTTTTAAATTTTCTCTCTTTCCCGTCTATCGATCGATGTAATAAAAAAACGCGTTTTTTAGAATCATCTTCATCATTGTTATTTATAATTTTATTTTGATAAAATGTGAAAGCGAAAGCGATGATGATAATGCTGTCGGATATTGCTCTACGCAAGCGTGCGAGCGCGAATCTAAATATATTCTCGATAAACTAGACACATCTGTTGATGCGTGTGATGACTTTTACAAACATGTCTGCGGCAATTTCATTCAAAATACAAAGATCCCAGATGATAAAACATCTGTTGATGTCTCGACTGAGTTGGATGACAAACTCAAAGCGCAACTTAATGAAATTTTAAATTGTTCTATCAGTGATGATGACATTGAGCCGTATAAGCTGAGTAAAAAGTTCTATAAAGCTTGTATGAATAAAGGTGAAATGATGTCAATCGAGTTTGTTATCAAAAACTGACTAAAATATTCTATTAATCACGATTGTAGATTTAATAGAAGAACTGGAACTGAAACCGATAAAAAAGCAACTTGATGCTGTTGGAGGTTTGTGAATAGTTTTTATAAAAATTTCAAAACAGTAGCTTATTAATGAACAGTCATCTAGTTTTACTCTGATGCAAGTAAATAGAGAGACTTGATGATACAATAACAAATTTGTAGAGTAGACAGCATTGCAAAAAATTGCTAATACGCAAAAGGGGTCGTTCGAAAATGACGTCAATCGATCTTCATAATAAAATTCTCATTACGAAATAAAATGTTTTTTGAGGTAGTTATTGTTTGGTTCTAAGTATACTTTCCGCTTGACCGACGTGTGGTCAACATTTAAACGTATGCTGCTCAGGAGAAACCTCATTCCTCCTATACTAGACGCCAGACGCATAGCCAGGGGGGATTGGGGAACAAATCTAGGGGTTTTAAGAAAAAATACCAAAAATTCCACCCCCCTTAATTTTTTTCCATACAAAAATTTTTTAAAATCTCTCCCCCCTAAAATTTTTTGAAAATCCCCTGCTAGACGCCACTGTTGAACGACCCCTGATCAATGCTTTTTGTCTAAACCAGTCCAAAATTGCAAATTGCAACTCTAAAAATTTCAATTTTAAATCACATTCAACAGGTTGGCCTGTGGTCGAAGGAAACACTTGGCAGGAAAATGTTTGGTCATGGCAGAGAATTCAACTTGAATTGGTAACGCGAGGTTTCGACAATAATTATATTTTTTATTGCTCAGTCGAGATGGATATGAAAAATTCGAGCCGCAAAGCGATTTATGTAAATACCAAAAAAATACGTAATTTTTATCTCATTGATGTAGGTCAGGAACGACCGCAAAATATTATTTTTTAGATTGATCAAATGTCATTAGGAATGGATAGAGAATATCTTGTTAAAGGCTTTGATGACCCTAATGTACAAGCTTATTATAATTATCAAGTTGATGCGGCAGTGATTTTTGGAGCTGATCGATTTAATGCAGAGCTTGAAATGAAGGATATTCTGACCTTTGAAATTCATCTTGCAGAAGTATTTTATTTTTTTGTGGATGTGTAAATATTTTTGAGGCACTTCATAATTTTCTAATAATTTTAGATATCAAAGCCTAAAGAAGAGCGACGCAACATGACACTTTTACATAATCCAGTCACAATTAAAGATTTTCAACACATGTTTCCCATCCACGATTGGTACAAGTACTTTAACAGCATCTTCCCAAAAAGTAACATATCTGAAAATGAAGTCATCATAATGACAGACTTTACAGAAATAGTTGATGAACTTTATGACTTTTTGAAAGTCACCCCAAATCGGTAAGACAATAAAAATATAAAATTTCTCTGGCTATTATATTGAGAAACAATAAATTGCAGTGTGATTGTTAATTACTTATTATGGCGTGCGACTTCAACTGTTGCTGAATTATTGAATGACAAAATGCGAGATCGATATATGGAATTTAAAAAAAATATCAGTGGACAAAAGAGTTTTGAAGATAGATGGGAGGAATGCGTTGACGCTGCTTTATTGTACCTTCCAGTTGCAACGAGTGCATTGTATGTCAAGCATTTCTTCCAAAAAAGTTCAAAAGATACAGCACTGGAACTTGTTAATGCAATTCAAGAAGAATTTGAGGATACATTGAAAACAATCGAATGGATGGATGAAGAAACCAGAAAAGAGGCTCTAAAGAAGATAAATGTCATGGAACGACATATCGGCTATCCTAATGAACTGACTGATAATATTAAACTTACAGATTATTACAAGGACCTGGTAGTTAACGAAAAGTGCTACTTTGAATCAGTCCTCAACATTTCTAAATTTGAAGCCAAAAGAACTACAAAAAGTTTTCGTAAACCAGTCAATAAAACTAATTGGGAAGATCATGCAATTGTTGCAGTAATCAATGCTTTCTATCATCCATCAGAAAACAGCATTCGTAAGTTGATAAGTCAATTTCATGGTTATCTTCTGGGATTCCTACAATATATCCAAGAATTTCAGTCCTAGGGCTGGTGGGTCGGTATACCTATGGTATACCCTTCTAAAGGGGTTACACTAGGGGTATAGACTACCCCCATGTATACCCCATGTGTATAGCCTAGGGTAACCTTAGTGAATACCCTAGGATATACCGAGAAATCTATAATATTTTTAATCTACTTCATTTTCTACAGAATTCCCCGCTGGAATCCTTCAAGGAGTTTACTTCGCTGCAGATCGTCCAAAATACCTAAACTTTGCAGCAATCGGATCTATAATTGGTCACGAAATCACACATGGCTATGATGATGAAGGCAGCCAATTTGATGCTGATGGAAACATAGTAGATTGGTGGCAAGAAGACACTAAGCAAGCCTATCTCGAAAAGGCTCAATGCATTATCGATCAATATGCAAATTTCACAGAATCGTCAACTGGAATGCACCTAAATGGAATCAATACACAAGGAGAAAATATAGCAGATAATGGTAAGTCACTAAGCATTTCCCGTTAAGCATCTAATTCTGAAAATTTAAAATCTAGGTGGACTGAAGCAAGCCTATAAAGCCTATTTACGATATATGGAGAAAAATGGAGACGAGCTTACACTGCCGGGTCTGAACTATACCATAAAGCAGCTATTTTGGATATCATTTGCTTCAACATGGTGTTCTGTTGAGAGACCAGGTAAGCAATATTTACAAAGAGACATGGAACTAGCTATTAAGATGTTCTTATCTACACATTTTAATAAAATGATTTCAGAATCAATGAAACTAACAATCACCGGAGATTCACATTCGCCTGAAGAATTTCGTGTGAATGGCGTTATCATGAACATGCCAGAGTTTGCCGAAGATTTTGAGTGCTCATCAGACGCAAAAATGAATCCTGAAAATAAATGTTTAGTATGGTGACAGTAGACTTATTGTGATATTGAATAATAGTTTCGAAATGATGTTGTTAGTGCTTCTTATAATTTTTTTGAATAATTCCATTGTTGGAATCTTCTTATTGATAGTAAACTTAAAGTTCAGTCTTTAATGGAGTCACGAATTTTTTACTTTTGATTAGTCTTAGTTGTTTGTATGAAAGAAGCAAAATAAAGCTGGAATTTATTTGAGGAATATCTCATAAAACTTTTATGGCTGTCTTTTTGAAATTAAGAATTTTTTTATTCCAGGTGCAGATTTCAAGAGCTACTCGGGGTAACCTACCCTGACTAGGGTACCTTAACTACCCTGACTAGGGAATTTTATCTATTCTACCCTAGGGTTACACTCTGGGTACCTTACCAGCTATAATATGACTAGGATACCTTACCTTCACTCCTCCAGGGTAACATAGAGTACCTTAGGCATGGAGTAAGGTATATGTTGCTCTAGGCATTTGATAAGGTAGGTGGGTTTATATAACCTATCTATTATATAACCTTCCTTGGGTATGTAAGGTACCCTGTATAGCCCTCCCTAGAAACCAGCCCTTAATTAGCACCGATAAAAGAAGACAAAGTACAAAATCTGAGTCTACTTCGAGCTCTGGAAAATATCATGAAAGAATTGAGTTCCCAAGAATAATATTCATAATTCGTCTAAACTGGTTTCAGTCTTATATACAAAAATATCGAATTTAATTAGTCCAACATACAAGTCAGTCTGGCATTACGGTAAATATCAGCTACTACAATAAAAACAAATTTCTGTTTAATCATTCGTGCTGTGCAAGTTACTTCATTATTAATGATTTATTGATATATTTTTGACATGTTACGCATGTTTGCTGATAAGATGACTTTCCAAAAAGAAGCAACATCCACATACGCACATTGTAATTATGATTAGCGAGAAAATATTCATTTAGGAGATATGAATTAAATTAGAAATGCGGTAATGTAAACTACTAATTAATAAGGGAAGAACCGTAAAATTATACTTATCAAAAGCTTACAGCTGATAATTGTAATAAAAAATCAAAAGATTTAAATGCATGTTAAGCAGGTTGAATGATCTTTCTTCTAACAACATATGTATGTGTGGGTGTTTCGTTCTACGTATTAAAGGCATCTTATGAGAAGACTTTCTTCAGTATTTTCGCACATTTCAATCAGTTCGGTTGCTCTTCCAGGAAGGTCTTAATACGCAGTCATGTTTTGGAAGAAAGAGTAAATAAAAATTTAAATTTTTTTTTTGTGGCTTGATAATTATTTTGTAACTCGTTCACTAGGTTTTTGGTGATTTTAGTTATCGTGACTGCCCTAAAATCAGCAGCACCGCAAAACGTGTGTAAGTCAAAAGTGTGTCAATTAGAAGCTGAGAATATGAAAAGTAAAATAGATGATTCTGTATCACCGTGTGACGATTTCTATCAATATGCTTGTGGAAAATACAATCCACACATCCCTGACGATAAATCAGAAGCAAATGTATTTAATGTACTGCAAGATTTATTGGACGAGCAACTGCATGAAAGTATGAGCGAGGAATTAAAGGAAAGAGACATAAATCCACTGAGAGTTGTTAAGAATTATTATCAAGCTTGTATGGATAAAGGTTAGTGGATATGAAAATCATTTTGTGAATAAATCAAGTGCTGCACTTAGGGGCAGGGTGGTGGGGTTGGGTTTGCAATTTTTCTTCTCAAAATACCCTATCAAATTGAAGAAAAATGTCCTTCCCTAAAACACCTCTATGGATCCTCACCGCCTCTGTTGCTACTTTAAGTGCTGTGTGCTGATTTGAAAATGCATTTTTGAATATATAATGAGAATTTATGCTAATATTCGCCTATTTACTATGAAAATGAGAACAAAATATTCATTATGTGTAGTCTCAGGTAGAAGGTTTACTATAAGCAAGGTGTTAATAATTAATCCCAAAAAAACCCAAAAATCCTAGCACTCCCTGACATGATATCTCAAAAAATCCAACGGATTCTAAAATCATTTAATAGGTTGATTTGATTAAGCTATTAATATTAATTATAATGAAGATAGGTATCAGCGGGTGGTAACTACACAGGGGCGTAATCAATTTTTTCAATTTGCTAGGGTTTTTTAAGACGAATCTAATAACTAGTATTATTAATGTAAATAATTTTTATTTATTTTTTCTCATCTACAGAAACCATCAACAAAATCGGTCTAAAACATGTTGTGGAGAAGATAAAATTCCTTGGAGGATGGCCGGTGGTAAAAAGTCATAATTGGGATGAATCTTCATGGAGATATCAAAAGTTTGTTCAAACCGCAGAGCTTCTAGGCTTCCCTCAAAACTATATCTTTGGATTTGGTTTAATACAAGACTTAAAGAATGATACCAGGAGAATATTGGTGGTAAAATTTTAAATTCTATAGAATTGATACGCACACTTATAAAAAAAATTTAAAAATCTGTTTTTAAAAAGTTTTTAGAAGTCACTTTAAAAAATATTTTTAAAATTTAAAACATATTTTTAAAGTTTAAAATATTTAAAATATTTTTAAAATTTAAAAATATTTTTAAAGTTTAAAATTTGATTTTTAAAATCTAAAAAGCTGATTTTTAAATTTTTTCAGTATACATTGACCAATTGTCATATACATTAAAATGCTTCGGTGGCTTAGTGGTTAGAGTACTGGGCTACCAACCAAGAGGTCACTAGTTCAATCCTCACTCTGAGAAATTTATTTCAAAATATTATTATTTATTTAAGGCTCAAAATAATTTGAGAATTTAAAAAAGTATTTAAGAGCCCAGTTTAAAAAATGTTTTTAAATCTCTTCATAAAAATTTAAAAAAGTTTTTTTAAATCTTTTCTATGAGTTCAGCTGTTAAGTATTAAGGCTGTTGCTAGAGGTTGTATACTAAAAATCACGAAATGAGCGAACGGAACTCTAGAATAGTAGTTTCAAACTGTATCCCTCTTTAGCTACACGCCTGTACCTAACAACTAGTCCTGTAACTTGCTCATTTGTTCTTTTCCTCCTCAAATTTAGCTCGATCAACCAGGCTTAGGACTAAGCAGAGAATTCTTACTTAAAGGACTCAATGAGTCCTTAGTTCGAGCATATCATTCCTACCAAGTTGATTTGGCCGTTTTGTATGGTGCTGATAAAGAAGATGCCGAGAAAGAGATGAAAGATGTCCTCGATTTTGAAATTGCCTTTGCAAAAGTAAGGAAGAGTGTCATAAAATTTTATTTATTTTAATTTAAACACATCTTCTTTTCCACTCAGATTACACAATCAAAAGAAGAACGACGCGATGTGAGAAAACTTTATAACTTGATAACCGTTAGCGAACTGCAGATGATGTTTCCTTGTTTGCATTGGGTAATGAATTTTTATTCATTTCTTAAAATAAATTTATTTAATTAGCATTAATTCTTCAAAAAAAAATTCTGTTAGCTTAACTACATGAATGCATTCCTTCCAAAAGATAAACATATTGACAAAAGTGAAGTGGTTATGATAACGAGTAAGGAAGTTTTCATGAATATTCATAAGTTGATGACTAGCACACCACAGAGGTTCGTAAAAGTTTATTCAATGACCCAATTTTAGGACATTTAAGACCAAATTTATTAATTGGATTTTCCTTGAAAAACACAGAACTATCGCCAACTATGTAATGTGGAGAATAGCCCTATCAACATCCAGTCTCATGTCTGATGATATTCGAGAGAGAAGACTCCAATACACAAAGAAGCTGACTGGCGTAGAAAAATATAAACCAAGATGGATGGAATGCGTCAGTTGGACATCAAATTATATCTCAATCGCGTCCTCAGCACTTTATGTCAGAAAATATTTCAATGAAAAGTCAAAGCATGATGCCTTGGAGCTTGTTGACAAAATTAAAGAAGAATTTAGAACGACTTTAAAGACAACAGAATGGATGGATGAGAAAACAAGAATTGCGGCTATTGAAAAGGCTCTGAAAATGACAAACTTCATTGGATATCCTGATGAACTGAATGATGACCAGAAGCTTATTGAATATTATGAAGATCTTGAAATTAACAACAAAGAATTCTTTAAATCCTTCCTTAAATTAAACCGATTCAGTACAAAGAAAGAACTTATTAAGTTCCGTGAGCCTGTCAATAAAACAGCTTGGGAAGACCATGGAGAAGTTGCTCTCGTAAATGCATTTTATAGCCCAATTGAAAATAGCATCCGTAAGTACTCATTTAATATTTAATAACTCATTCGAAAATGATGACAGTCTAGAGTAATTTTTATTGCTTTATTTTAGAATTTCCCGCGGGTATATTACAAGGTCAAATGTTCTCAGCTGATCGACCAAAATACATGAATTACGGATCAATTGGCTTTGTCATTGGACATGAGGTTAGGGGGACCTTTTTTTGACAATTAACAGATTGATGCTAATATTCTTTCATAATTTATTAAGGTGACTCACGGATTTGACGATCAAGGTCGACGATTCAATGGAAATGGAAACTTGGTTGATTGGTGGGATAAAGACACAAAGGATGCTTATCTAGAAAAGGCACAATGCATTGTTTATCAGTATGGAAATTACACAGAACCTACAACTAACTTGAAATTGAATGGAGTTCATACGCAAGGAGAGAATATTGCGGTAAGTTATTGAAACTTTATTATGGATGTTCCTTAAATCCACAACCTTTCTTAACAGGACAACGGAGGTCTTCTCGTGTCATACAAAGCATACCAAAACTGGGTGAAGGAAAATAAAGAAGAACAAACGTTACCTGACTTAGATTTGACACCAATGCAACTATTTTGGATGTCCGCAGCACAGACTTGGTGTAGTAAAACAAGACCTGAAACGATGAAGCTAAGAATTGCAACGGATACACATTCTCCTCCACTTTTCCGAGTCAATGGTGTCGTGAGTAATACAGTCGAGTTCT
Source organism: Chironomus tentans (assembly GCA_963573255.1). NCBI lineage: Eukaryota > Metazoa > Arthropoda > Insecta > Diptera > Chironomidae > Chironomus > Chironomus tentans. The sequence goes on from OY754303.1 coordinate 15,600,525, forward strand.
TGAATGACTTTAAATGCTCAGAATCATCTGCGATGAATAGAAAGAATAAATGTAAAGTTTGGTAAGTGCTAGATTATTTTTTGACAAAGAAGGATATGCCCATTTTTTTTATTGAGTTAATATTATTAATGTTGAGAAGTATGAGAATTCTAATAGAACAATTTATGGTCAAAAATTTTCAATTAAGTTCTTTATATTAAGTAAATCTTAAGAGATATAACTAAATTAATTTATTTATTTTGTAATATCATTCAATCATTAAGAGCTCCTCTTTTTCTAATCTTAACCCTTGAGATTTGTTCTTTTCACAAAAATAAAATAAGTAAAATTATAATATAAAAAATGTCTTTCATTCACTGTCCTTTGTTCGTAAGTAACTTAAATATAATACAATAAAATATATATCTTTATGACAAATCACAAGAAATAAAGTCTAAAATTGTAAAATAATTTTTTATACACAATTATTTTGGGATATTAACTTTAAAATGCATTTTGAGCTTAATTTGTTTGTTTTTTTGTATCCTTTATGAAGGGGGAAATACTAAAACCATTCAAGATAATGGTCAATAACATACACAGTCTCTAAGAAACTACATTCAATAATAATTATTAAATTTTTTATGTCTTTGACATACACTATTCACTTAAATTTGTGACATTTTCATTGATTTTTTTTCATTATTAAAACAATTCATATAAAAAATATCAAGACATGAGCGACTTTTGAGAAAATTGACAAACTTATAAATTGTAATGAGGTGTGGGATGATTTTAAGTACGGCAAGATTAGAATTTCAAAAGATTAAAAATTAAATCCTCGGATTAAAAAATTAATCCTTAGATTAAAAAATTAATCCTTGGATTAAAAACTAAATCCTTGGATTAAAAACTAAATCCTTGGATTAAAAATTAAATCCTCAGATTAAAAATTAAAGTTTGGATTAATTTTTAATCTAATAGAAGTTAAATTCCTAATGATTCATTAATGTCACATCCGTCAATGTTCTCGAAAGTAGCCATGGCTTGTCAAAAATAGTCTTTTTTAAAAAGAGATAAATTATTCGTTTCTTTTTAATAATGTTTAAATAAAAAGATTAAATAATTGTCAGAGAATTGACACGGAAAAGTTTCCAGAATTTTCACATGTCAAATATCCTAAATTAAACAGACTTGTACTACACAAAACATATACATTTTGATAATAATAATAACTTAAATTAACGGAATTAAAATACTAAATGTGCTTAAAATGAATATCATGACTAGCATCAAATGAACTTTTAATGAAATTCGAAAATATCACAAATTTAAATGAATAGATCATTCGTAATTTGAATGATTGTGTCACAGACGAAAAGATTGAGTTTATAAAATATAGTGCTGAGCTACAACTACCGCTGTATAATAGGAAATGAGATAATTTTGTTGGAAAATATTTTTTTGAGTAATGATAATCATCATTATCGTCGTTATAGTTGTCATTACAAGTTGAGATCATTCGTTTAGTTAAGAATGAAAATGGGTAAACATCAAGAATCATCAGTATTGGGACACACATAAACACTAGGATGGTATACATAAAGGATGTCATAAATTGATGTTTCCGCACAACAAAAGCGTTTTGTTACGGTTGAACTTTTTTTGGCTTACGGAGTTCACCATCATTTTCAGTATAGCGTTCACCTTTCAATGACACAATCTTGTTGTCTCGATATCGTATCATCTTTTTCGGTTCGACTTTCGGAATGAATGGGCGATGTTCTTGCTTTGCTTCGTTTTGGTCGACATATGAGTATCTAATATAGAGATTGTCCGCAATTAATTATTGTAATTATTTTTAAATTTAATCAATAATTTGTGGACACAACTAGCTCTGTCCATAGCACCAATACCAATAATAATAAAACATTGGGATACCTTTCAATGATGCGATTCTTCAATTCCTTCTCATTGACTGGTTTGGAATGCTTAATATTAGTGCGTCCAGAATTGTAGAAACTTTGGCCTGACTCTTGTCGATGCAAGATGATTTGACGAGCTCGTTCAATTTCACCATTTGCAATTGTCATGCAATACTTAATTTCCATCGATGTACTTTCGGGAAACATTTCCTGTAAACGTTCACAATCTTCCAGGAACAAATCGCAGTTACTGTCTGTTGATCCACTGCCATCACTTGTCTCAGACAAATGTTGAATCCTCTTGATGTTACTGTTTGTTTCCAAGGATTCATTCGATGCATTTGACGTGTTTAACGGACGACCTATCAATTTCTCCTCTGGAATGAAGTCTGTCAATCTTAACGTTCTGTCATTTTGAATAATAAATGAAATGAGTTTTTGGAATCTAACAGAAAATGTACAATAAAACTTACTCAAAACTCAGAATCGGTTTTCCATTTTCTTTTGGCTCGTCTAATTTAGACAATTGAGATTCAAGCTCAAAGATCCATGAGCAAATGACAGCCGGATCTATTTTGGCAAAATCAGCAAAATAAGCCGACATCATTTCTTGAAATGCTGAATAGAAAAATGGAAATTTATAGAACAAGGTACTTAAAAATGTATACCACAATAGGCAAAATTACCTTCGACATCAAAGCTTTCATCTTGAGATGCCTCTTCAAGGATAGATATAACATATTCCAAGACGACTTCATCAAGAACTTTTAAATTTGCACCTGGGATATTTTTCTTGATGAATTGTGACAAGGATTTTTTCACAATATCATGCTGCTCGTTTACATTCATTTCTCTTCAGTGCTAAATGACCGAATGAACAAAGAAACACGAAAAATTGTTTAGACTTAATTAGATATACAACTGAAAGGCTTCATAATTTAGTTTTTTTTGGCTCAGGATCAATTCAACAAGATATTTCGTTTTGTAAAACGCAAATTAAATGTTGCAACAACAAATTAAAATATAAAGAAAATTTTCCTCTCCTTTTTTCATTTTATCGATTTTCAGTCATTCGAAACCCACCCTTGAAAATCATAATTTTGTATAAAAAAAAGTTAATAATGTTAAAGATTGCGTTTGTTTGATAAAAAATCATGTCGAATATTAATAGCTTTTTTGCTTTCTTCCCTACGACAATATGATATAATAAACATAAACGAGACTTGTAAAAACTTTTTTTTTCTCCAATAAACTTATGCAGCAGTCTAGTTAAATCGACTGGATATAAAAAAAAATCAATCAAGATTTTGTTTTTTATAAAAATTCAAATCGCCGGAACAATATTGAATGAAATTATTTATAGAAAACACAATTAACACTGAATAGGATAGTCCTTCAACTAGATATTGATCAATTTAAGGATATACATCCATTGTCTCGATTAGTTTGCTGGAATTTTCATAGATTTTTCTCATCCAATCTTATTTGTTCGATTTTTTATGATTAATAAATGCGTAATTTACTTAATTTCACTTTTCTTCAATTAAACTTACTTTATTTTAAACACCGGCGTCAAAAGATCAAATTTAAAGGAACTAAAAACACAAATATCGTCAAGAAAGAAAATTCTTCAGTTTTCTCTGAGACTTTTCACAATTTGTTTAAAAATCGATATATACAACGGGGGAGCTCAACTACGATGTGTTTTTAGCTCATTTTTCAAACCTTTTTAAGCTTTTTGTCCGATTGTTTTTGCATTATAGCTGTTTAAATTTATTAAACAAATTTTTTAACAATCCTAAAAATTCAACGGTTTTCAAAAATTCAAAAAATGGTAAGTCCAGAGATTTAATATTTTTTGAATTTTTGAAAGCCGTTGAATTTTTTGGATTTTTAAAAATATATTTAATTAATTCAAACAGCTATAATACACGACAGTGTCACTCAATAATCTAATCTTGTGCGCTTTAAAAAAACAACTTTCTTACTTCTTCAATGTTTACCACGATACAAGTTGAAGTCATTAATTTTGAGAGTTGAAAATATAGCGATTGTGAAAATTTTTAATTTTTTTACAAATTAGCATAAAGTACAAGTTTTTGACGTCTCCTTGTTAATAAAATGGAATCAGACGAAGGCACAACTGCTGTAGATAATGGAGAACAAGAGGAAAATGTATTTTCTAATGACTTTACAGCGGATTTTGATAAGTGTGTTTTTTTCCTCAATATTTTATCTCAAAAAACATTAAATATTGAAATCTTCATGATTTAATTACGTTTAACTAACTTCTTGTTACGTCTTTTAGTGGTTGGAACAACGAGAATAACGACAATCAGCCGCCAATGAATCAGCAGCCGCAAACATCCATACAGCAACAACAACCTACAGTTCAGAATGAAAATCGATTTGTTCCAAACAATAGCAATCGAGGGAATATTCGTGGGAAAGGGCATCGTGGGGGCAGGGGATCAGGTCCAAACAATTGGAATCCTCATCAAGCTGTCCCAATTCAACAGCAACCAACTCAACAAATGGTAATATTTAATTAAACGCATAATTTCATATTCATATACATTATTAAACATGATTAATTATTCATCAGCCACAAGAACTTTGGGTAGAGACGAAAACTGGCGACAATAAGTCCTATTTTTATCATGCTGTAACACGCGAAACTACTTGGAATCGTCCAGACGGACCGAATATTAAAGTCATGACGCAGGCTGAGTTTGAAGCATATACAAGACAACAAATGAGACCAATGGAACAACAACAAAGACCTGACCAAATGAAGGATCCCAAAATGACGTGAGAATATGATTTTATTGCCTAAATATTTAGTTTAATTACTGTTTTATTGAACTTTTAGTATGATGCCGCCAAACTTAATGGAACACAACACACATTTACCTCCACCAACCCAGCAAATTCCTCCGTTTATGCCTCCTTTCAATGCTAATGTCTCACCGTTTGGAATGCACGCTCCTCCTCATTTTAACGCACCATTTCCTCAATGGCAGCCACCAAATGATCCAGCCAAGATGTTTGATAATCGAATTGATCCAAAAATACTTGCAAAAGCAGCAGAATGGACTGAACATCGTGCACCAGATGGAAGATCTTACTATTTCAGTTCTGCACGCGGAGAAAGTGTTTGGGAACGTCCACAAGCATTGAGAGAACTTGATGAAGCTAGAGCAGCTTTTATGCATCAACAGCCACCAATGACGTCTAGTCAAGGTAGTATAACGTTTGATTCTGCAGGAAATATGGTCAAACCAGGAGCTTTAATGAACAAGCCTCCAATTGAGGTTGCTGATCCAGGCGAAAAAGATCGTAAGCGTAAGGAAGAAATTGAAAAGGCAAAGCAACAGCCACCAAAACCACAAGATAAAACTCGACCAATTTCCAGTACTCCAATTGCGGGTAATTTTGATCATTTTTATGCTTATAATGCTTTATATCTTATGCATGAACTATTATAGGAACTCCTTGGTGTGTTGTTTGGACTGGAGACAGTCGAGTTTTCTTTTATAATCCATCGTCACGAACAAGTGTCTGGGAAAGACCACAAGATCTTGTCGGTAAGCAACTTAATTGGTATTTATATCCAATAATTCAATATTCACACAATGTTTTTTCATATTATTTCAATACAGGACGTACTGATGTCGATAAAGCAGTTGGAGCAATACCTGATCAACTGAAAAAGGATGGTAATGTAAAGGAAGAAACACAGGTTAGTGAAAAAGCTAATAATCCAGGTATAAAAGTGGAATCGGAGAAGAGCAGCGACGAGGAGGAAGAAGATGAAGAAATTCCGACCAAAAAATCCAAAGTCGAAGGTAAACTTTATCACTTTTAATTTATTTTATTTCACTTTATTAATTCGACAATTAATTTTTTGTAGAACAAATAGCAGTACCAGTGAAAATTCAAAATGCACCACCGATTGTCGAGAAGAAAGTCGACGTAGTAAAGGATCCAGCAGTTGAGGCAGAATTGAAGGCTGCAAAGGAACGAGCACAGATTCCGCTGGAAGTAAGAGTCAAACAGTTCAAGGAGATGCTAAAGGAGAAGGAAGTGTCAGCATTTTCAACGTGGGAAAAGGAATTACATAAAATTGTGTTTGATCAACGTTATTTACTTCTTGCAAGCAAAGAGCGTAAACAGGTATTTGAGAAATATGTCAAGGACCGAGCTGAAGATGAGAGACGTGAAAAGAGATTTAAGGCACAGAAGAAACGGGATGATTTCAAAGCCTTAATGGAAGAAGCAAATTTGCATTCAAGGTAACGTATTTTCAGAATTTGAATTTCCTCAATATCACTTTTTTCAAATTTGAATTTTGGAAAACCGTTGAAAATTTGAATTTTAAAAGTCCGCTAAAAATAAATTATACTTTCATTTCAGATCAAACTTTTCAGACTTTTGCTCTCGATATAGCCGCGAGGAGCGCTATAAAGGTATTGACAAAATGCGCGAGCGTGAAAATCTTTTTACTGATTTCTTAAGCGAATTGAGGCGTCGTGAAAAGGACGAGAAACATCTTAAGAAGGAACAGGTGAGCTATATGACTTCAAATTTAAGAGAAAATGATAAAAAAGCATTTCTAACTTTGTGCACGAATGGAATTTCACACGCAATTTTTTTCTTACCAATTCATTCATCATGTACACGATTTTTGTGTGAAATTTTATGTTGTGTAAAGTCACAAATAATGAAGCTTTTATTTCCAAAAAAAGCAAATGACCAAAAATATCTAAATCTCTATCAAAGTTCATCATTTTGTGTTTTCCTTAGTTTAATGATTTTTTAATTTTACTATTCATTGTTGTTATTTATTCTAAAAAATATATTCTACGTCGATGGTTATACAGATTACTGTAATTACAACATACTACCACTTATCCTTGAATATTCAGTAATTTGTAAATCTACATCCAACAAACCGGTGTCGGTTAGAATCAGAGAGATGCTGTCGTCCTCAATTATTGTCGCAGGACATCACGATGACTAGGGTTCTTAGACGAAGAATTTAAAAGAATACTATTTTTAATGGTATAGATCACAAAACTCATGCTCTGCAGAACTATAAATATTTAATTATACTATATTATGCATCCGAAGAGACTATACGGAATGAAAAGAGTATTTCCTGAAAAATTTATGATGTTTGAGAACGGAAATAGTGTGAAATCTTTATGTTCTAATAGCTCTCGTGGTCAATCTACTCTTTTGACCTGGTTTTTTAACGGAATTTTGAAATTTAAAAATAACGACTTTCAAAAATTCAAAATTTTAACGATAGATTTAAAAATTTAACGGAAATTTTAACGAAGGATTTAAAAATTTAACGAAAGTTTCAAAATTCTAGTCCAAAAACAGTTTCAATTAGAGAGCATTAGAACTAGTTCCGTGTGAATCTTCAATGCAAATTTACGTGTAACATTATCGAGACTTAATGTGACCTTTTATTTCAGGAATTAATCATTTCCCTTTCAGGAATGAAAATGTTCATTTAATGCGATGAGATAAAATTAAGTGAAAATTTTCAATGTTTGACATTAGTTTTTAAGATACATAGATATTAAGCATGTCACTGTCAGTATTATTTTTATTTATGTACTTTCTTCCCAATCTCGTTTCTCGATAATTAGATTCGAAAGGATTTCTTTGACTTGCTAAAGTCACATTCAGAAATTGACAGACATTCTCACTGGATGGATATAAAGAAGAAATTGGACCAAGATCCACGATATAAGGCAATCACAGATTCAGTTCTACGTGAAGATTATTTCTATGAATATGTCAAAATGCTAAAGGAAGAACGTAAAAAGGAAAAAACCAAGAAAGCTAAAAAGTCTGAAAAGAAGGAAAAGAAAAAGAAGTCAAAGGACAAGGATCGTCACCGAAACGAGTCAAATAACAGCAATAATGATGCTGAAAATAAAAGCAACGATGATTCAGCTAAGATTGAAAAGGAATCACCAGAAAAGAGCAATGAGGATAAGCCAACAGACATGGATATCGATGATGAGGATAACAAGTCCGAAATGGAGCTAGATAAATCTGGTTCAGAGAGCGAAAAGGACCAAGAAGATGGAGAACATTCAGGCACAGATGAGGACAGTGAAACTGAGAAGGCTCGTAAGGATAAAGAACGTCAACAGCGTGCAGAAGCAAGCATAAAAGAGCGTGAAAAGCAAGTCCAAATTAAACTGGCTGAACATTTGAGAGATCGTGATAAGGAACGACAGCATCACAAGCACGATGAAGCCATACGAAATTTCGGTGCTCTTTTAGCTGATTTGGTGAGAAATCCTGACTTGACATGGAAGGAAGCCAAGAAACTGTTGAAAAAGGATCATCGATACGATTCAGATTTAGATCGTGATGAACGGGAAAGGTTATTTAATGATCATATTAATATGCTGGCTAAAAAGAAGCGTGACAAGTTCCGTGAAATGCTGGATGAAATTTCAAATATGGAACTGACTAGTCCATGGAAGGAAATTAAGCGTCAAATTCGTGACGATCCTCGGTATTCAAAGTTTGGAAATTCTGACCGGGTAAGATCTTTTGTTAAATCTCAGGTTTAATTTAAATCCTTAGGTTAATGGCTGGATTAAAATAAATCCCATTTATAATGGCTGAATTAAAGTAAATCCTAGGATTAAAAATTCTAACGGTTTCCAAAATTTTGAATTTAAAACTCCAAACTCCAATCTCTATTAATTTAAAATTCAATTAGCCGTTAAATGTTCAATCGATTTTTAATGTAGCAGTATTGAGTATAGAGCTATCAATTATTAACGACGAAGCCATTCAATTAATAATTTATATCCAATTTCAGTGCGAACGAGAATTCAGAGACTACATAAGAGACAAAACAGCCAACGCAAAGTCCGAGTTTAAAGAGCTTTTGCAAGAATGCAAATTAATTACTCACAAGAGTTATGACCTCTACAAGGAAAATCATAATCATTTGAAGGAAATTGAAGATATTTTGAAGAATGATAAGCGGTGAGTGGGAAGGAAATAATCAATTGTGACACAGCAAATAAACTATATAATTATTTTAATTACAGCTATTTGGTATTGGAGCATATGCCGCGCGAACGAACAGACATGATTTTATATTACTTTGAAGATTTAAAGAAGAAAGGATTTCCAGCACCAATAACACAAACAATTGATAATAATCGAAGAAAGAAATAAGTTTTTGATCATAGATTTGCACGTTAAAATGTGTCGATTGTATTTCAATCCAAAATAAAAAGTTAAAAATTTTAAATTCCTTTTTTGTACATACTTAAAACTTAAAGCCTTAAAAAAAGTTTGACGTAAAAATCAGATGATTATCCTGAGGAACTAGAGGAACTGCTTGATGAGCTGCTGGATGATGAGTCACTCTCGCTATCGCTACTTCCACTTGATGATGAACTGCTCGAGGATGAGTCCGAATCACTAGAGCTGAAATATTTGTAATAACAATTAGATTCGTCAATATTTGAGGCATAAACAGTGGACATTAACTCACCTAGAATTCGCGGGAGAAGTTTTCTTATTTTTCTTTATTGGCGGTTCCTCTTTATTGTCCTCAACATCCTTGTTTTCATTTTTCTGCTCCAAATTCTTCTTCAAAATCTTTGTACGACTGTCTCTCATCACTATTTTACGCTTGTTCTTACACTCATAGCTGTAATGTCCATAATCCAGACACTTTTGGCACCGAACAGTCGCTAGATCTCTAAAATACAGAATTTAATTGATAATTTTTTTGTTTTCATTTCTATTTGAACAATTTTAACATACTTTTCAGGTTTTTTCTTCGGAACGATCATATTAATGAGTAATAAGTTAATTAACGTTTAACTGATGAATCGATAACTTCCCGTTCTGTTGATTTTAATGTTTTTATTTTTTGTACAATTGAAAACCGTTCAAATTGAGGCGCTTTCGATGATGCAAGTTGAGGATTATTGTCAAGTTCTTGGTTGTATACACCGGCTGATTAATAAAACTTTATAAACTGGTTAAATTAATTAAAATTACGATTCCTTGAATTCACTGGATCTCGAGGGGTAATCAACTACGAATATTATCAAATTTTTTTTGAATCTGAAAAGTTCGTTGAAATTTTCAAAATTCTAATCATAGTTATCTTGTTAAAATCGTTAGTTAATTTTTTTCTACAATTTTCTCTGCTTTTTTCTAATTCCAAAAAACATGTCAGACGATGATGGCATTATTCGAAGATTTCAATTACGATCATCATCAGCACAAAGTCCAAGTCAAGGATATTGTGTCAGACAATCTGAAGAGGCATTAAGAAGTTTGCAAAAAGAGAACTTTAATTTAAAGCTGAAAATGTACTTGATGGAAAATAAGCGTGACGGAAGCACAAAAGTTCCAATAGACATTTCAAATATTGACGAGAAAGAATATTTTGATTTAGTCGTAGAAAACGAGGCGATAAAGACTCAATTAAATGAAAATAAGGAATTAATGTCCCATGCATTGGAGGTAATTGACATGTTAGAGAAGCAAAAGGATGACGAGAAGAGAAAATCTGAAGAGTTGGTTGATGACTATACGAAGAGAATTGAGGAGCTTAAGGTACGCTCAAAAATGTGCAAGCGAAAAATGCTGAAAAGCAAGAAGCAAGCTCAAATCAATGACAATACAAACGATTTGAAACTTCTTCAAGAGGAATTGAGTAACGTTAAATTCCAAAATGCTGAATTATTTGATAGGATAAATGACGTCAAGAAGGAAAATATCAGCAAAAATTTGATTATTGAAAAGCTATCCTTGGAAAAATTGCAGCTTCATCAGAAATGTGAAGAGATAGATAAAGCATACAATGAGAATAATGTAAGCGATTGTTAAATCATTATCACATTTTTTAACGGTTTACAAAAATTTGAATTTTTAACGGTTTTTAAAAATTTGAATTTTAACGGGTTTTAAATTTTTGAAAGCCGTTAAATATTTAAATTTGCTTAAAAATCATTAATTTTTATGTCAATTCTTAATTCCACAGAATCTCATCACCACTCTGAACGTGAAATTATCACAAAATTCCAGTGAATGTAACATGTCGAATCTTCTAGAAACAAATGAGTCTCTGAAAGAAAAAATTGAGGAATTGTCACAAAGATACGCAAAATTAGAACGTAAATGCAGAGATTATGAGAAAATTGTCAATGAGCAGTCAGAAATAATGAAAGGGCTCAATGTGAGAAGAAAATTTTACTTTTTACTAGCATCCTGTATCCTTTCTACCGCTTTATTAGTTTATGTTGATTTCTTTCGCGATTCTTAATATAAAGTCCTAAATAAATTTAAGCTTAATATTTTGGATGTCACTAAAAACGTTTTTATTTGTTTCTCTCATTCCAGAGAACAATTGAGGCTAAAAATGATGAATTAGATGACTATAAAGGAAAGATAGAATTTAATAGCACAAAATTTATTCAAGACAATGAAATTAATCTCAGTGAAACAATTGTACGCAAATTTCCCTTCCACAATCCTCTTTTTGGAAGCTTTCAAAGTCTAATTATCGATAAAAAGTAATAAAAATATTTAAAAAATCTTAAGAACTAACTCTTATTAACGGTTCGTACAACCCCAGAAACGCCATCGACGAATTTCGTACGGAACAGAACATTTGCATTGTTAAACATTCCATCCTTAAGTGACACAATCACGAATTGAGAATTCTTGAAATGAGCTTTCAACATTCCACCGATATTTTGGGTATGTGACAAGTCTAAGGCAGCATCGACTTCATCGAGGATGTAAAGTGGTGCAGGTTTGTACTTAAGCATAGCTAAAATTAATGATAAGGCAACGAGAGATCTTTGGCCACCACTTAATTCCGTTAATGACTCCTTCCAAATGCCATTAAAGCCAACTTTTACTTCCAATCCTTTAAGGAAGTTGTGTCCTTCTGGTGGATCTAATTTGGCTTGTGCTCCTGGCAGTAAAGTTGTAAAAATGGAACCGAAATTTTGATTAACAACTTCCCATGCTTTTTTGAGATTTTCAACCTTCTTTGTATCCATATTCTTAATGCTGTCTAAAATTTTCTTCTTGTCATCCTCGACCTTTGAACGTCTATCCATAATCTTCTTGTAATGCTCTTCTTCCTTCTCTAACAACATCATTGCCTCTTGATTGATATTTCGACTCAATTTTTCTTTATTTTCTTGCAAATTTTTAAGTTTCTGTCCAGCTTGTTGTGGATCTTCCTTACTGTAATCATATCTAGTGTTTCTAGCTCCAAAATGATCTTTATCCTCTGGAATCCACGGATATTTCTCTTCTAATGCTGCAATCTTGTTATATCCATCAGTATTGTCGGCTCTAACTTTAACAATTTCATTCTCCTTCTTTTTTATATCCAACTCTAATTCCTGGATTTGTTTAAGTAATTTATCTTTTCGTTGTGTTTTGGTACGAATTTCTTTATTCTGTGCTGAAATGTTATCCTTTTGTGCCTTAATTTGTGCTTTTAGTTCTTCTGTACGCGTTTTTAAGTCACCGTCGTTGTTGCTGCTCTCGTCAATTTTCTTCTGGAACTCTTCAATATTTTTCTCCATTTGAATGACTTGTTCCTTACTTTCAGCTATTGTCTTTTTCAATTCATCAATTTCAAGCTTCATTGTCTCATATTGCTGTTCTCTTTTCTTCCAATTTTTCTGTGACTGTTCGTGCTTTTGTTTTGCCTTTTTTAGTTCCATTTCAGCATTTTTCAATTCACGTTCACGATGACCTTTTGAATCTGATAATTTTGATGTCAAATCCTTAACTTTTTCTTGGTTGGTGACGAGAATATTTTGACATTCATCGATTGTTTTTGTTAATGTGTCAATTTTGGTCTTTAATTCATTAATCTCGTCTTGATCTTGTTGGAATGCTGTGGATTGGATTCTCTCTTGGACAGCCTTCATTTGCATCTGAAGAGTTTCCAATCTTTCCTTAACATTTTTGTACTGCATTGCTACATTCTGGATGCTCTCAATTTTTCTCGATATTTCCTGAATTTCTCTCAATTTTATGTTTAAATCATTCTTCATGTGATTAATTCGAGTTACTTCCTCTAAAATTGGTGGACCAACCTGAACGGCACCACCTGATAATGCTCCACTTGGTGACATTTCATCTCCATCGAGTGTGTAGCATTGTCTGGAGATGTCTCTGTGATATGTTACTTTTTTAGCTGATTCCATGTCTTTACAGATGAAGGCATTTCCGAAAAGATACCTCATTGCTGGCTCAACCTCCTTTTCATATTCAATCAAGTCAATAGCTGGAATTGCATTTTCTTTGCCGACTAGCTTTTGTGCTAGATTAACTGTATGATTGTCAATTGTTCGTGCTGAAATCTTGTTTAAAGGAATGATTGTGACACGATTTAATAAATTTCCTCTTTCTAGCAACAACTTGCCAGTTTCATCGTTGTCAGTTATAACATTTCTCCAACTGCCTCCAATCATACTTGACAATGCTCGTGAATATTTCTGGTCCTTAACACGAATACAATTTGCGACAAGTCCCTTGACACGTCTCTTGTCCCAATTTGGAATTGGATCATTGTATTGAAACTCAAACTTTGTGCCATTTTGACGATCAATATTTGTACGAATTGTTCTGCATTCTCGAGTTAATTCATCCTTCTTTTCCATCAGTGCCTCTATTTCACCATCCTGATATGTGATTTTCTTCATTTGATTCTCGAGATTTTTAATTTCCTTGTCTGTGTTGTTTATAACTTCTTGATCCCTTATGTATGCTGTATCTTGTGTCTTCGATTCCCTTTCTCTCTTTTGCAATGTTTGTTGGGAATATTTCAGTTCCATTTCGCTCTTCTTGATTGTACTTTTAGCATCGGCGATTTTAGAGTTGGCATCTAGTTAGGCGAAAGTGATTAATTAGTGATTTATGATTTAACGGTTAAAATTATTTTGAAAATTTAACGACAATAAAAATTTTGAAATTTAACGGTCAAAAGAAATTTGAAAAATAACGGTCAAAATTATTTTGAAAATTTAACAATAAAAATTTATCGGTCAATTTTTGAAAAATAACGTTTAGAGCTAAATCTAGCAGATAAATGGATAGGCCCTGAAATTGCGGATAGACCCTGTAAAATTGCTGTAGAAAACTCACTAGTCAATTGATCCTGAAGAGATGTCGCTTCTCCATCGTCATTAATAGCCAATCCCATATTTACAGCTTCGAGACGTTTCTGAGCATCTTGGAAGGCTTTTAAGTCATTTGCTTCGTCCTGTTTCAGTTCCTCAAATGTGCCGCCCATCTAAATTATTAACATTTTATTAGTATATCCATTAAATACCATTAAAATCTGAGTTTACCTGTCCCATTTCATTTTCCTTCTTTTCGAGAGCAGTTTCATCAATTTTGATGTTCTTTTCCAGAGTTTTCAGTTTGCGCTGCTCGCTTTTCATTTCTTCTTGTGTGGCATTGATTGTGGCTTTAAGTTTGGCATCTTGTTGATTCAGACCTTCCAGCTCTTTTTCTAGTTCCTTCAAATCACCTCCAGATTGCTGTAAAGTAAAATTTATTATTATTTTGGACAGTAATTAACACCAATCAAGTACTCACACTTTCCAGTGACTCGTGAATTTCCTGAACCTTAACTTCGATTTCCTTAATTTCTTCATTATCCTTCTCAATTGTCGTTTTGTTATGCTCAATGCCATCAGTAAGTTTTTGAATAGTAGTTTCACAATTCTCGATATTTTTACGGCACTGGAGATATTTGTAGGATATGTGGATTCTTGTAAGATATTCAACATCTCGACAAACTTTTTGATACTCAATATATTGCTGCTGATCTTTTCTCAATTTATCCAATTTCGGCTGGATGTCATCTTTTATCAATGAATTAAGCTCATCAAGTTTTGCATCCTTTTTCTGGATCAGTGCCATAGATTTTTCTCTCTTCGACTCGTACATACTGGTTCCAGCAGCTTCCTCAATCATTGAGAGAATTTCTGGTGGTTTCATGTTTAAAACTTTCGTGATACGTCCTTGCATAATGAGGAAGTTTGGATTATTGACATTCAATTGAACGGAACAGAAGAGATCCTGGATTTGCTTGTATTGAGCATTCTTGCCGTTAATCATGTACTTTCCTTTTCCACCAACGACAATTTGACGTGAAACTGAAATTTCCTTGCAATTTTCATATCCAATTGGACACTGATTCTTGTTGCTGTTGTCAAAGTTGATTGTGACCGTTGCTTTTGTCACGCCAGCCTGTCCACTCTTGTAGACGAGATCTTGAAGAGAATTGGCGCGAACCTTAAAATGTTGATAAAATTAATGAAGAATTGTTGTAAAACAAAATGAATAATACACTTACATGAGATAGATTGGATATTCCAAGAACAAAGCATATACTGTCGAGGATATTTGACTTGCCAGTTCCATTTAATCCAGTAATTGCATTGAATTCTTTGTCTATAAGAAAATATTGAAATTAGACATAAAACATCAATTTTGTTTTGCTCAAATGATTCTATACAGTATAATCAGCTAATATGCTGCCTTACAAGCTGCTATCTAAACGCAATTAACAAAATATTTAAGTAATCCAGCCAAACAAAACTTACCAAATCCATTAACTTCAGTTCTTCGTCCATAAGACTTGAATCCGTCAATGATTATCGACTTGATGTACATTATTTCGACTTATTTAGTATTTTAAATTATAATTAAGGTATTTAAAACTAATAATTAGCGTTAAAATATATGAATATAGCGTGAATTTGAATTATTACTTGTTTACTGTTTACAAAAATTAACGGTCGTTTTTGATTTGTAAGGTTCTGAAAAAACATTTGAGAGGTTTCAGAAAATGAAATCATTGACATTTTGTCGGCTTGTCCATTAATTTTGTTGATTATTTTAAGGAATTGTGCATTAATTAACAAAATTAGCTATAATGCTATGATTAGAAAAATGCTGCATTTTTGAATATTATTAGCGTCGATCAGAGACTCACTATGGACTTATGTTGGATGCGCTTTAATATTAAATTATCCAGTAAGTTTCGTAACTGCCACAAGCAATCTTCCCCCTATTTATACAAAGTCTACGTGATAAATTAATTTTTCATTTTTATAGCTTAATTCATCAACATTAATTCCATTTAATCGTTTAGACCAATTGAATACTATCTCATCTACGACTAGACATAAGAATATTAAGGATATTACCATTAGCAGCCGTGATACGAAGGAAATTAGGACAGTGCCGAAAAGTAAATAATTGAGAAATTTAGAAATGTCTAAGGAAGAAGAAGTTAAAATCTCTCATCGCGCTAAAAAGCGTATTAAGGATGTTAAGAAGAAGGCACGACCAGGTAAATGGATGTTATGGCAGCAGTTTAATGAATGCAATTAATAACATTCGATATTGTCTTCTTCTTGTTTCTAGAACTTGCCTCAACGTTTATGTGGACTGAATTAGAATATGCTAAAAACTTTGAACCATACACTAAGTTTGTGGACAATTGTGCTCGAATTCATGCACCAGATGTCAACTGCGAGGAATTTATTGAGCAATTCGAAAAACCTTATATTCCTTGTGTAATCAGTAACATACAGGAAGGATGGAAAGCACAATCAAAATGGGTAACATAGAGCTTACTGTATTTTCCAACTATGTACTCAATATTTTGCTTTAATTACAGACAATGGAACGGCTAGCCAAAAAGTACCGAAATCAAAAGTTCAAGTGCGGTGAAGATAATGAAGGATATTCAGTCAAGATGAAGATGAAATATTACGTTGAGTACATGCAGAAGACATTAGACGACTCGCCACTTTACATTTTTGACTCGTCGTATGGTGAACATCACAGACGAAAGAAGCTACTTGACGACTATATTGTTCCTAAATATTTTCGTGATGATCTCTTTAAATATGCTGGTGAAAGTCGTCGTCCACCTTATCGATGGTTTGTAATGGGGCCAGCTCGTTCAGGTAGGCTCTTACAAGTCAAAATCATGTAATATGTGATTGATGTTGAATAACTTTAGGCACTGGAATACATATCGATCCATTGGGGACGAGCGCTTGGAACGCTTTAGTAAAAGGCCATAAACGTTGGTGTCTATTTCCAACAAACACACCCAAAGAGCTTTTAAAAGTAACTTCTTCGGTCGGTGGTAAGCAACGTGACGAAGCAATCACTTGGTTTGATAAGATTTATCCACGCTGTAAGCAAATGGATTGGCCAAAAGAATTTGCACCGATAGAGATCCTACAGAAACCTGGCGATACTGTTTTTGTGCCTGGAGGATGGTGGCATGTTGTGCTGAATTTAGACGATACAATCGCTGTAACCCAAAACTTTTGCAGTCGAACGAATTTCCCAGTTGTATGGCATAAGACCGTTCGCGGACGACCAAAGTTAAGTAAGAAATGGCTTCGAGTTTTGAAGGAAGTGGAACCAGATATAGCAAAAATGGCTGAAAAGATAAATGTTAATGAAAGTTCTGGTATGGCTTCAGACAGCTCAAGTAATTCAAGTAGTTCATCTAGTTCCTCTAGTGCTGACCAAGATTCGGATTCAAGTTCCGAAAGTGACAGCGGTCAAGAGAGCTTAACAGCACATAAAACTAAAAAACGTAGGAAACTTGATGACTCACCACGTCCGGGACCATCTTCGAATAATTAAATTAATCATCAGTCAAATATTAAATCACATCAAGTCGCTAGAAGATTTTTACTAAACTTAATTGGAAAATTTCTTAGAAATTTACTGGATTTACTTTCGAAACTTGATTGAACTTATTTTTTCTTCTTATATGTAACGTATTTTACCTACTCAATATTAGATAAAATGCCTAAAAGATTATCAAGAATCATTTGTAAAACTACCAAAAAAAATACACAACTTTTTTCATTTTGGAATAAAGGCTAATTTATGGAAATTTCATAATTGACATAAACTCGTACACGTCTAATGGTGATAATTTTTTAACATTTACATAAAAGGCTATATATAACAATCAGCATTAATCACGATACCATTTTTGAATACACACTTTTGTTGAGAATAATTTACTCTCGTGGTGTATTCAAAAAAGGAATCAGTGATTAATAATAAGTTGATTGCATACAGCTCAATTATTGACACATGGTATCATACTTCTTTTTCTTCATAGTCACTTACTTTTTCATTTCAGAGTTAATTAAATAGTCACACTATACTTTTTAGTCATTAAGTTTTGTAACGGCAAAATTTTGAAAAAATAACGAACTTCTTGGATTTGAATTTTTTCTGTTAAAAATCGTAGTTAATTTTTGAAAAATTAACGAACTTTTTGGATTTGAAATTTTCAGTTTAAAATCGTAGTATGCATAGTTTCACACCACGAATTAATTTTAAACGGTTTTTTCAAAATTAGTGAAAATCAAAGTTTAAATAAAATAAGCGTGAATTAGTAAGAAACAACTGGTTAAATCAGTCACTAACCATACAACTTAATCAAGCCAACAGCTGAAACAAAAAATGAAATGATATATTCAGTTGAAAATTGATTACCAAGATAAAGCCGTTAAAAACGACACATAAACTGCATTACTTCGATTAAAACGTCAAGAACTCAAGTTCAGGTATGTTATTTTTACATATATTAAGACACCACATAACTCAATTGAAATGATTTCATTTTATTATCGATAAATACACATGAAGAAGCAATTTTTCATACATGACTAGCATGGAATAAGAAAATATGATTAATGAAAAATGATCAGAGATTTCATTTCGAATAAATTTATTTTTCCATCGTTCTTAAAGATTGTGTTTCATAGATAAAAAAAATATAATTTTGTTTCTTAATAAAAATAGAAACTAAGAAAAATCCAAACAGTCTTAAAGAAAATGTCAACACAATTTTTAATGGACTTAGTTCTTTATTATGAAATATTATAGTAATCAAAGAATTCATACAAGTTCCGGTATCTTTTAATAATCTTTATTAAGCGAAATTTGAATACTGCCAAATCTAAAGCCTAATTCACTGTATCCAACTGAGTGTAATTGAATGGATTGAATATCAAGACGAGTAGAATGTTGGCAATGGAATATGAGCGTATATCAGTTTCTGCATGGAAATTGCTACTAAGATGTAATATATGGACTATTATTGAACACCTCAGGGTTACTAACTATGTGTCTATGTATCTGAGGCAGATCTACACAGAGATGTTGCCTGGTTACAGACAACTTCTCTTTGTCAGTCAAATTTACGGATCTGTGATTCTTTTTGAGCCAAATTGTGCCTGATTATAAACCCTGTGCCTGTTTTATTGAGTCTGACTCACTTGTGTTACATAAATTTACCAATATTATGCTTTTAGTGACTTAAGACAGCTCTTGAGGTTCAATTTTAGTGTAATTCCATTTATAGTCATGTCTAGAACTGACACTGCGACTAATAGGTATGATACTGAATATTTCTGTGATAGAAACTCAAAAATTCTCAAGGTACAATTTATTCCAAAGAAAATGGGCTTGAAAGTTCCATGTAATCGCAAGAACGTGTACATTTAAAGTATTTAAATAAGCACAATGATATGCACATTAAATAACAATAAAGAATTCAATGAACAATGTGAATGTGAATTATTATGCCGGTAAAACCGATTTTTAAATGAAAAAAAAATTTCTTTAATGTGACTAAAAGAAATTAAAATCACGGCGATAATCTAGAATCAAGAAATGAAAATGTATGCAAAAATCGTTCCACCTACGTTCTATCTATTTATTCCCTCTCACTCTTGTATGTATCTTATTTTAAATTCAAAACTCGATTTTTAAGGGGATTTTAAGAACGCGACAAATGGCATTAAATTTTGAGTTCAACACACGGATGAGGAGAAGCGAAAGATATTCATGAATTTTATTTTTATTTTTTTTTTCTCTTCTGCTTCGAAGTTCATGGCTAAATGGTAGAATGGAAAACAGTATATATACTTGCAAAAATCAATCGCTGTATTCCTTGCATGGACAAGAAACAAACGCTCTTGTTAAATAAAGCCCTGTTCTTGTATATGAATGTATTCAGCAATCATCTGAATCTGAATGTATTTTCTTGTAGTTTATCTCGTTATTTCATTTTTTTTTGTGAACGATGTAACCTTAAGAAGAAATTTCTGGTTCTTTTGATGGGCTCGATGGTCTGGGAGTTTGGAAAAATATTCAGAAATTCAATTCGAGTTAGAGATCTAGAAGAACAACTATCCTGGATTGAGTATACCTAGGAAGGTATCTACAAATTTTTTCTAGTGAGGGGTTTTTTTTGTATGAATGGGAATATTTAGGGGTTTTTTGGGATCTTTTTTCTAAAAAAAAATTCCAAAAAGGTGGGGGGTTTGACTCTCAAAACCTCTTCCTGAATACGACCCTGAGTAGACCCTACTCTACTAAGACAGTTCCAAGAAAGACAAAATTTAAAACGAATTTTTATAATACTCAAATAATGAAAGCATTATTTTGGATCAGAAACTCTATATTACCTAGAAACAGGTGTGTAGTCATAAATTTCTCAAGGTGGTTCCAAATACCCCCTTTTTTTGGAAACAGAAACTTTGGGTTGTGTTTTTCTCTCGAAATGCCCTAAAAAATTGAAGAAAATTTGCATCGAATGTGTTTTGGCATCCAAAGAAGTCTACAACCTTGCCTATTTCATCTTCTTCTCTTTTTTCAAGTGTATCAATGTCTAAAATGTTTGAGAACTCTGGCTACATACAATAACCTCTTAGGTTTGAGTGCTAAGACTAGAAGTTCTCAAACTGTGCGTTGCGGTACAGTTAGTGTGCTGTGAGAGCTTCACAGTTTTGCAACCAAAATTTCAAAATGGTTGTTAGTGTACAGCACAGAAGAACTTTTTTGAGGGAGTGATTTTTGTATGGACCGTCAAATTTTGGGGGTGTTTTCATCGAGGGTGCACCCGGGTGGTGTTATTACACCCAAATGACCCCTTGATACCCCCTGACTAGTAGCAATATTAAGGTGCTTAATGTCCTTTTAAACATATTTTTAAAATGGCCATGCATCAAACACGACTGTATTCCAATTTTTCGAAGAATCATCAGACACTAAGAACACTGTGATGCGCATACATTCATATAATATGTATGAATCTCTACGTTTTTCTTATGTATCGAATCTTTTTGCCCATTTCGCTGATTTTATTTTTTTTTTTCTTAAAGTCAATTTATATATTTTTTTGCTTGCTCGCTTGCTTTATGAATTCGGTACATAAGAAGATGATGATGCCAAAAATACTTTTCCGTTGGTTAAATTAGCTTCAGATGAAATAACTCTCTTTTATCTCTTCTTTCCACAATAATTGAGGAAGAAAAATTTTATTTTTCTGCTTTTGATAAAAAAAAATCTGAAATTGAATTAAGTTAACCGTAATGGAGAAGAATTATTTATGGTTTTTCAATTAAGTGTTTTGTACATGTTGGTTTTTACAACATGCATGAACTTTCAGAGGCAAAAATGTAGCGCTTTCTGACACGTAATTTGTCGAAACATCGCGACTCTTAATGACTTTCAGACTTGAGGATTTTTAATTACAAAAGCTATCAAGATTTGTCCACCTACGCGAAACCAAAGACTCGTACATGTGGCAGATTAAATGTATGTTTCATTAGCTTGACCACAAAACCAGAAATAATTAATATTCAAGCTAACCAGCGTCCCAAAAGAAAAGATGTGGTACACGCACATGTCATGTTCATAACAAAATATAGTCGTTTAATTTCCAAATTAACAGGTGAAACTTGAGCATATTTTTATGATAGCATCTATATCGATTATGTATTTTTGAGCTATTTAGTGCTGTGTCGAGGCTGGCTATAGATTTTTGATAGATTCTGTGTTTAGTGTGGTAAATTGTGGGTTTTTGAACCTTAACGTAATAAACAAAACAGGCTCTTTTGATAATTATGGAGCCATTCACTTATTACGTAACGTTTTTAGGGGGAAGGGGTCTGAGATTTTGTGACAAAGGGGGAGGGGTCTGAAAAGTCTCTTTAGTTAAAGTCCACTTTCCACGCCCAGAAAAAGTACAACATATATTGATTTTCACGCATTAATGTGAACGAGTCTGAAAATTACTTTACAAAATTCAAATTCTAGAAAACCGTTAAAATTCAAATATTTTCTAGCCGTTAAAATTAGTTTTTATTAATTTACATAGTATCTTCAAATATTCATCATATAGCCAACCCAGTCTTGTGGTTAAATCAATTAATTGGTAACTCGAGCAGCGTTAGATCGAAATAGAAGGTTAATGGCTGTAATACACGAAGAACATTAAGGAATGTGCTAAAATTTAAATTAATATTTGACGATATATTTTTAAATGCTAATTTGCATAAAATTTTATATTTTTTAAAATTCAAAAATCGAAAAGCCAGCAACCAGCGACAGATAAACAGCATAAATTTATGGAAATCATGAATCAACTGGAAAAAAAATCCTCGTGGGCGAAAACATGAAAATTTTAAATAATTGTCGACATTAATCAAATGTAAAAACCATGACAAGCTTTAAATACATTTGATGAAGATGGCTTGTGCTTAAATAAATTCTGATAATTTATAATAAAATCAGTTGGAAACGCCATGGCAGTCGAAAATTTTTAAACTAGCGATTACTTCATTGATTTCTGTTTTCATCGTGTGAGTTTGTTAAGTTGCAGACATAATTTCCATGAAAATTATATTAGCGATACATTAATGTCAGTCCTTCTTACGTTAATGAAATAAAAAGTTTTCAGTATCATGTTGCACGTTGCTGGAAATTAACAATCATTTTCAATCTCGCTTACATTTTTTTTAGTTTCTTCATCTGTACAAGATTGTGCATTTATGCATTTATGTTCGCTATTAAGATTAACTGCGAAGAGTTGTGATGGTTCATTTATTTTTAGCCTCATGCCTATATCATCCTTTTTAACATTTATTTTAATACTCATTCGCATAAATTAAACGATTTTATGGCAATGCGATTATTTTCATTGAATGCGAAGGTAAGACTGACTATAAGTACATGAGTAGCTATTAAATTGAAATAGGGTTATTGGATATATTTTCCACTTAAATGAAATCAATTATATTCACATAAATTTAACGTCTTTTTATAATTTAAAAAATGTTTTTCTTTTTTACTTTGCAATTTGTTTTGATTTTCGTCAGCAAATGCTCAATTTAGATTAAATTATAGTGGGTAAAAATTGTTTAATGTAAATTCTGTTAACATTATGAGAATATTGAGTTTGAAAATGATCGAACATGACTAGAAGCGAACAGTTTGATTGGAAATCATTATGAAATGGAATCAATAGCCTGGAAAAAAGTGCATTTACATCTCTTTGTTGACTTACTAGGGTTGGGTTTGAGTCAGCTTAGGCAGCATTCGTGATAAAACTTGCATTTGACTTAAGACTTGATCTTCTTCTCAAACAAGAACTTTCTGTAAATTTCCTTAAAAACTCCTAAAATAAAGATAAATTTTAGGGACGGTTTCTAGGGGTACCCAGGGTACTCTACCCTAGGGTATGGTAGGTTACTCAGTGTAGCCCTAGAAACTGGCCCCAGGGATAACTTGGTATCAAAATCACGGACTAGATGATCTTATTTATCATTAGACTGGAAATCAACCAAAACAAACAATTTAATCAGCCACATTAAGAAAATAAGCATCTCTTACAAGAATTGAGTTTACGCGACACGTGTTTGGATAAACAAGCATTGATCTGAAGGACAAGAGTCTGCAGTCATACATGCTATCAATGGTACAAGTAAACATTCAATTAAAGAATTAAAAGATCAAAAGAAATAAGAGTTGCAGAACAATCCTACCATCCATTATCTTAATGTGAAGTCAGACAAAGTGAATCGACTTTAATCGTATATTTTACAAACACATTAGTAACAGAATTATAAGTAGCATAAAGTATATAGTTTTAAGTAAATTAAGCAGATCTAATTGAATACGTATGAAGGAACTGATCATTTTTGAAAGATATGTACAGAATTAATCCGTAAAAATTCCTTTAAGTTTATCGATTTTTCGTGTATCAAAGTCCACCTTCATCTGGTTTTATAGCATGACATACTCGAATTTCCACATAAACGGGAATATAAATTTAAGATATTGGGAAGAATAAGAAAGAGGAAATTTGCAAGTTTGTGTCACAAAAGTAATTTTTTGTTTCGTTCCTTCTCTCAAAAAAAAAACATAACTCAATAGACTTCAATGAATGTATGGGAACGCAAACCAAAGTGATTTATTAAACACGATAAAAATTCTTTAGTTATGGAGGCTGAAGAAGAAATGAACGAGAAGAGAGAATGAAAAGAAGAAGGAAAACTTTTTTGCATGATATAAATTTTGTTGAATACAGCAGTTTTGAAAATATTTCTCGACCAAGCTTGCCTCAACGTTCGAAAAGAACGCGTTGATAAATGATAAGTTATTAAAGTTTAATAGAACCAGTTTTCTTCTCTTCTTCCATTCAATTCTTTGCTTCTGTCAAAAAAAAACAGAATGTTACAGCTTCATTGTGGTCTGAAAAGGAATGAAAACGTTCAGAATTTTTGTTTAACATTTTAACGGTCAAAAAATATTTGAATTTTTATCCTCTCTAAAGTCAAAATATTATATGGGGTCGTTCGCAAATTACGTCACGCTTTAGGGGGAGAGGGGGTAGGAGAATTTGTGACAAGGGGGGAGGGGGGTGACGTAATTTGCGAACGACGCCTATTATATTTTAAAGGGTTTGTAGAGGGGTTCGTTTCCTTATGAGTGAGGGGAAAGTGTCTGAAATGTCCAATTTTAAAGTGAACTCTAATTGAGGTCTTCTTTGTCTAAGTCCTGACTGTAATCTTAGTAGTAGCTGGACTTTTGGGTCCACTTTCATAGCTAGGAATGTTCCAGAGCTTAAATGCTTTTGAACATGGTTGATACATTGTAAAATGATTGTAATCAGGCAAAATCTGACTCTGAAGGAATCACAGGCACATGTAAATAATGATTTCCTTGATTGACTTTGTCATAGATTGGCAGTTTTTCACAGACTATGAGCCAAATTTACCTGTAACTTAGCCAAGAAATGCGGTCAATGCCTATGATTCTGCTGATGACCAAGCAATATCTGATATATCCTAGGGTACCCTCTGATAGATTTATAGCAGATTACCCAGACACAGGTCCCTAGTTAACAACTGCTATTAACTACAAACTTAAACTGGGTCGGTTTCTCGGGTGTACCCCAGCTTTTACCTCTAGCATGGCCACCACTATTCTGTCTAAAATTACTTCTGAAATTTATATGCAAACCTTTATTAAATTTGGAGATTAGAGACTTAAAAATTCAAATCTGATTCATTTACTGCACATTCTCCAAATCCTCAGTTCACATTAAAAGCTAAAATGAGATGGAGAGAACAATAAAAAATTAACGAACTTTTTCATGATTTTCTGTTCATTGTCTTTTTCCATCTTCTTTTTTTTCATGCATGCTCATAAACAATTTGTATGTATGTAGTTTTTCCATAAGAGAACGAAACGAAAAAGAATGAAATCATAATAAAACAAAAGATATTGACCAAGTAAGCACTTTTCATATATGAACTCCTTATTTAACTTTTTAATGATGCTTTTATTATATTTTTTTTCTCTCCTGTTTTTTTTCATTATTTAATTTTCGTTTTATGTTCTTGCTCTTTTCATATGAACAGGAATAATCTTACATTACTGTGTAATGTATCCAGATTTTTTTTCCTTATTTCATCTCACTCACTCGATCGTATATATTTTGTATGTACTCTGATGATGTGAATACATGAGGGATATTTTGAAAAGTCGCTTGAGGATGACTGCCTTGGGCGCATCTCTTGAAGATTTTGTAGTAAATATTAATTTTTAAATATTTGTTTGGCTGCACTTATAAAAATATTTTTAAAATTTAAATTTTTAAATATGTTTTTAAATTTTATTTTTTTTAAATTTTTTCATATAAATTGATAAATTACTAAATATGAGCTTATAAGTTCGATTCCAGTCTCAGTTCCAGCAATCTTTTTTTTAAAATATTTTTATTTTTTAAACCGTTTAAAATTCAAAAAATTAAAAGTATGTTTTAGAAGTTTAAAATTTTCCATACAAACAAAAAATGTCTAAAAAACTATTACACAACCGGCAGACAACCCACCGATAAATTTTATAATATTTTTTATGGGATTCGAACCCTTGACCTTTGAAATATTTTCCACATTTTCTCCACGATGCTTACTCTTTAAGCCATCTTTACTTTTCAATTCGACAAACTGACATCCACAAAACTTCTTCTTAAGAAAACTTCCATCTCAAGACTCAAAATTGCTTTCGTTTGCTAAAGTTTTCGAATTTAAAATATTCTCGTACTAAAGAAAAAATTTACAATCACGTTTCTTTCTTAAGTTTCGCCATATACATACATTTTGGCATCATGATTTATTATGAGATAACGAAACAGCATTCGAAATATGAAATGAAGGGAGAACCGGGTTGGAGGGAGATGGAGAGTTATGGATGAAAATCCACAAATGGTTTTGTTTGGGATTTTGTTTGTTTGTGGCACACAAAAAACAAGAACTTTATAAATGAAGGAATGAAGAAGGAACTGAAAAAAAATTGAGTCATTTGTTTGCGTTCTTAGCTTTAAGAAAAAAAAGCAAAAATTCGTTGAACTCCTAACAGCGCAAAAATTATCTTTGAGAGCTTTTCAATCTTTTTATATATATATTTTTTGTTATATAGATATTTCGTGAGTGCCCACATGAGATGTGATGATGCTGTGTATTTGACAATTTGAACTTGAACTCTCTGTTTGGTCAATAAACTTTGTTAAATATTATTTGAACTCTGTATGTCTTTCTTATTTCTTTTTCTGTACCTTCGATGATACGTTGTTTTATTATTATTATATCTCTTGTCTTCCTCTCTCATCTCGCTGTGGTATATACATACAACAACTTTACATTAACATTATTCAAATGGATCATTTTGATTGACATAAGAGCGTTATTTCAGGTATGATTGCTTACAGTGATGTTGAATGACGATATATTTTTATCTGGGGTGCGCAATCTGGTTTTGATTCTGTTGATTAATATTTGTGGCTTAAGTTATTTGCATACTAAGTGCTCATGTCATTGAAATGAGGCATGACTTTCGTATTGATTAAAATTTTTGACTTTCAGTTCGAATTTAACTTTAGATACAAATACAACTCTGCCCCAAGCCACTCACTCCACCGCCACTGTAATGATCTTCGAAATGGTACATGTCCATATTTGGACAATGAATTGAGTCGATTCAATCAGTGGTAAGAGAGAAAGAAATGAGTTCTTACTTCATTCTCTTTTTACATTCATTTTGGTACATCATCCATTAATTTATTTTCGATGGCCATTTAATGATACTTTATAACAAAGTTCTCTCTATCCATCTTTCTTTTCGACACTATGTGGTTTCTAACTTTTTCCATTATAATTTCTTACATACATGTTATACATCTTTGGAAACCACTACGTCCACATAATGATTAATTTTTTATTACTCCATGCAATTACCAGAAAGCATTTTTGACTATTAACAATCATTACTTCATTGTTAGAATCAAAGATTTATTTGGAACGAGCAGGCAAGCTTGGTGCTGGGAACGCATTTTTAAATCAAATTCAGAAGCTCGTATCCGATTAAAATGTCTTTAATCGATCATTTTTGACTGATATTTAAGATAAGCATCATTGTTTTAAGATGTATTCAATGCCTTTAAATCAAAAGTAAATGGATAAAATCTCCAAAATTAAGTAATATATTTGAGCTGCCAAGTTGGAATCATTTCAAAAAATTACGACATTTCAAAAATATTTTTCTATATCAACAAGATCTCCTAATTTGCTTTAAGCAGCAGTCAATAAGCACAAAATACTCAATCATTCATCATCACATGAATAAGTCGCTAAATATAGAATATCCATCTCTATTTCTAGACATATATTGGGTTGTACCGCGATAGTTCATTCCCAACATGGCCGATAAAAAACTATAATTACGAAAAGCTTCTTACAAGCATCATCTACTTACGTACATTTTTCTTTTACTGCCATACATATATTATAAAAGTTTTTTTTGCGAAATAGCAACAAAGAAGTCAGCATCAGCAGCGGCAAAGAGTACAAAATTTTTTAATATTGATTGCCAATTAAATAAGAAAAGAACAATCATTATTATTTTAGTGATGTGGTTCAATGAAATGCCGACTGTGAGTGCAAAAACTGTTATTTGGCATTAATATTTGAAATCTTATTTGACTGGGGAGGATTGAATCATAAAATTAATGGTGGATTTTTGTGTGAATGGCTTGGTTTCTGATTTCTTGATTTTTTTTGAAAGTTGACAGGTTATTGATTGCTGCAATTACTGTGTATTATCTATCATATAGAGTTTATTTATAGAATATAACATGTTTAGAGATATGGCTAGAGTTGTATACCCGAGGAGTATGAAATAGTCGTTAGGTTACCGCCACGTCGTTTTGTTAATGGCAAAATATCATTCAGACTTGAGGGTGTCTTGATGACGCTGTGATAGTTGTCTGGTGGCAATAAATAGGATTCTCCGCAGTGTGCAGCTCGGGAAAGTATACAAGAATATATGAACGTGAGGCTCATAGTATAACTAGTTGTATAAAGGGCGTAACCAGGGGTGGTAATTAAGTGCCCGGGCATCCCCACTTCGAGATCAAAATTCAATAAAAAAATCGAAAAATTATTTTTTTTAAAATAAAAATGTTAAAGATTACTCGCAAAATCAATCTTAATGTCTAAATAAGAATACAAATTTAAATTTTAAAACAAAGATTATATTACAGTAATTTTTTCCAAAATCAAAAAATTGGGCACCCCCCTTCAAAAATCCTGGTTGTATGTGTATGATAATTAGCCGAAGTTAGTTAAGTACTGCAGTAGACGAGTGGAAAGGATTTTCGACTAATTAATCTACTAATTAATTAGTAGAGGGCAAGTTGAGGGTTCAATTTCAATCAAATCCGACTTTCATACCACACATGTCCTTAACTGTAGAGAAATCTACAGTGTTTTAAAAAGAACTCGGTAACCTTAAATCAGTTCTGCATCTATCTGAACCCAAAATCAAATCTAGAATTCCAAACCAAATATAAAACAAATTGCTGTCTAAAATTTAATCACATTTGCATGACCAACAGCTTAACTTTTAAGCACTATTATTAAACAAACATGATTTTATACACAGCTACTGTATTCATGAACCAGAATCATTTACAAGCCATTCACCAACCACACGATCAAGGCATTCCCATTGTTCAAGATCTGGTCAACCGTAATTATTGGAATAAAATGTGAAGAATGGAAGCCTTAAAAAATCTTTAATATCTAAACTGTATTTTTGAATAGATGAATGATTGATGTATCCAATGTGACATTTCCAAATAATTAACTTAATGTATCAAAGATCAGATTAGCTTCCAAATGGAGCTCCATCTATTTACTGCTCCACAAAAAAAGAAAGAGAAGAAAAGATATCATAAAAAAGAGTTAAGGTATCATTCTTGATGGTCTGACCATAAACAATTTTTAATTGCCTATGTTATTCGAGCATCACCACAGTGGATTTTGATTGATTCTCCCCTCGACTGTTTCGCTATTGACTATTAAAAATCACCATGAGCATTTTTGACTTGAACCGTGAAAAGTCATAAAATTTAAATGAATTTTTTTTAATTCTTCTCTCGAGTGTTTCATTTTAAAAGTAACTTTTTTTATTATTATCGATTCCAATATGTCAGTTGAGTTTTGGCACACGAATGTTTTAAAGCATGAATAAATCAATATCATATTTGTTGATCAGTGGAAATTTCTCTAGAAAACAATACGAATGAATTCATAAATCTTGACATGATTGAAATATGTTTTTAAAAAAAATCAAACTAAATTCATGCTGTGAGTATTTAGAATATGTGGACATTCCAGTTTTCTTTTTACATTTCATTTGGTTAGAAATTTTATATCTTTTTTTTGTGTTCGTCCAATTACTTTTTGTCTTGAGGGTAAGGAGTTGTTTGTAAATGATGTTTATAGTACCTCTTTTATAGTTTAGAGTAAAACTATTGCAGTTTTTAATGACCTGTGGTGTCTGAGCACTATTGAACTATACGTAGAGGAATCTGCCAGTATGAGAGTAAGGGCTAAGTGGCTGAGTACCTAGACAACAGTACAGAAATCTTTAACCCTCTCTTCCATGAGGACGTTGGTTTGATTCCCACTAGAAACCGAATTCTCAATCATTACATAGAGCAGTGGTTCTCAAACTGGGTCCCACGCCACACTCTGCGAAATTTTAGGAATTAGAAAATTTCCTTGATTTTTCACCAATCTTTCAATTTCCAATTCTTACAATATTTCCAAAAAAACACAAATGGAAAAAGTGTAACACCATGCCAGGTCAGCTTTTTAGTCTTCTCTGTACAATGTGATGTCCAGGATTACAGGACCTCCAAAGTGTAATTTTCCTAAATTTTTCATATATTTAATAACTTCCATAAATAAACGTATCCTTAAAAAATTACATCATTTTACCAAATAATAATTTACCAACTGTATTATTTTGACTGTCTTGAGGTGAAGGAACTGAAAAGACGCGAACAAAAATGCTTTCAAAAATTTTATAAGATGAGATTCGGAAATTAAAGAAAGAAAATCATTTGATGGTCTTTTGTCATTAAAGATAGTGCCATAAGCCCAACAAATTATGATAACGGAAACAACCACGAGGGAGTAAATGAAATGCCATCAAATAATTAACTTAAAAATTTCCATTTAAAAGATTCAACAGATATTTTATATGCAATGTCACCTTAATTTAGTGAATTTTTATTGAGATTTTTGAGCTTCCTCTATTAAATGTAATTTTCATGAAATAAAAAAGATGTAAAAGAAAAAGAAATTAATCGATATTTTTATTGGACGCAAGCGTAATCAGTCGAAAATTCATGTGTTCACATTGAGTTGATGAAATAATGATCTCCCTCTGTGTATTCTCTGGTTCCAATGATACGCTAATGTTAAATTAATGTAGGTGTTTTTATGGATGCTGAGCGACGCAATGTTTTCTAAAGAACAAGCTTTTATAACATCCGCATGTCTTTTTGATTCGTATTTTATCTCTGTTTTTTATTTTATACATTTTTTTGCCAGTATGTAAGTTACGTCACCGTATCCGTTAAAATTCGACATTGATTTTTGCACACGCAGTCGATAGCATGTACCAAAATCAACTCTTGACTCCTCTACACATATAATATGAAGAAAAAAAAACTGTTTTTGTTTCTGCTGGTAAAATCAGTTTGGTGGCAATTTGCTTTTGTTAAAGTTGATGGACTTTGGGAGTCGCTTTGACTGGCTGGAATTTATTTTTTGTTGTAGGATATTTTGAATGCTATTCAATTAGCAAATAAATTTTCATCCAAATGTTTAAGTTTTTTTTGTTGAAAAAGTGATTTTCAAAAAATTGGAAGCTAGAACCTCGATGGTCATGTGACAAGTTGAACGCCCGCCAATATTGATGGACACAGGGAGCTTTTGTTGGTTTAAGTACCCTATCCAAAAATTTAAAGCTTGCACAAATCGTAAAGTCTAGAACAGTGTTCTTCAAGCTTTTTCAGCTCTAGCTACACTAATCGTCATTTTGAAGATTTGGTGGCACACTTGAATTACAGAAGGTTATGTTTGATTTCAATTTTTAATTGAAAAGTAGTACAAGTTCTATAACTGAGGAACATAGGCTATATTTTTTGAGGTAGAAACAATTTCAAGGATCGATTTTATTGGAAAACTGGAGGCAATTTCGAGCACATCAGTGAAATTCTCATGGAATACAGTTTGAGAACCAATAGTTCAGAAACAGCCAGAAATTTCTCGAGGGAGTGTATTAAAATATTTTATATTAAAAAATCCTAGCTAAATAAAATAAAATTTCCATCAAGGTAAGGGGTTTGGCTTCAAAAACACCCCCCTGGGGGCGTCTCTGTCAAGAACAAAATTCTTTTAGATAGAATAATGCAATATTAATTTAAAATTTTAGAAACAATTTCGAATCTGATCTACACTGATTTATTTTAGTTTAATTACTTTTGCGAACGAATCCCAATCCCATCTCCAATTCTGTTGGTCCCCTAAATAGCTACCTAAATATTTGCACCAAATACAAAAACTCAGCATCTTCTAGCAGTGTGAATTAAAAGTTTGTTGACCAAACAAAATGCTCCTCATTTTACCAATCAAATATTGATTCAATAAATTTCTCGACTTGCTGTTTTATTGAAGCAGCTTCGAAAGAAGAAAAGAAATAAGCAAAGAAAAATATATAAAAATATAAAAAATTAAGAGAGTGGATGATGTTATGATTTTTTTTTCTTTATTTCTTTTCTTTTTCTCAAATGAATGTGCTTAAGATTCTTATAAATCCCGAAATGATCGTTGAGAGTCACAAATTTATCTTATTTTTCTTCATTTCTTAACCCGAAACCTGTTTTTCTCTTATATGTCGACTTCTTCTCATCCATTCGATTCCTTTTAAGAGTTTTGTGCTGTGTGCACACAGTAAATAATGATACGTTTTTATATAATGTATATAAAAGATCTTTTCGGTATTTTTTTTTCGGGATGTTGTGGAATTTTTTTCTTCATTTTCTTCATTTGTGTGTTGCTCGATCGATGGTACATTCAGAAAGTCAACTCGAGAACCATAAAAAATCGAATTTAATTCTTATATATCTTCCCCATTCTGTACATACGACGACGACAACGAAAGACGACGACCGTATGATGAAGCAAAAAAAAGAACAGGAATGTATGGTAACTCTTTACTATAGTCGTTAATTTTAGATGCTTGATTCTTCTCTCATTTTTTTCCTCCGATCGCAACGAAAACTTTTCTTTCTTATTTAATAAACTTTTATTTTTATAAGAAGATATAACGAATTTCTGTCGAGAATGCCATCAACTTTTTTTTATATTCTTCTCCCTTTCCACTGATCATTCTTTTCTTACTTTACAAGAACGTGAGAATTGCAAGAAATGGTCTTTAAAATTAAATGATGATGATGATAGTGATGATTATTTTTTTCCACCAAAAAAAAGAGGAACGACGAAAATGTATTATTAAAGTGAAATGCATTGACAATAAAATTCTTTTCGTTACTTCTTTTTTTATGTCATACACACGTTGCTTTCAATTATGCATTATCGTATGGTCGGTCAATGGAACTTGTTGATGATGCAATGTACTTCTCTTTCTCGAATGATTGGAGTCTGTTTTTATTTATTTATTTAATGAGAAACTTGTAATTTTAATTTTTTTTTGCTTAAATTTACCGGTATCTTTGGGCGTATTGCAACATTGTATGATTTAGAGGCTGCACATCTGTGTACTTTTTGGGGTTTCTTTGCTCGTTATGCTGGATTTTGTTAAATTTTGGATGGAAATGTCGATTAAGTTCATACAAAATTCACGTCAACTTTGAGATCTGGTTCATACAGATCAGTTATGATGCATGACCTCCATCAGGATTGTTACCCTATTCCCTAGCTGATTCAGGTGTTTACTAAAGTAAGAGTAGAATTTGATAGGATTTGAACTCACACCCGGAAAGTAAATGATCTATAATCACTCGTCATAAGATCCTAGCAAATTAGCGACCAGGATACATGACTAATTCTGGCTATTTGTCAATCACGTTCAATTAGCTTCCCTGCAAGCCCCATGACAAAGTCAATTTACTCAATAAATCCTCTGATGCAGTAGACTCCATAATTATTATAATTGTAATTTTTTCAGTTCAGCACTTGAGTCTATTCTATTAAATCGACTCCTAAAAGCAATAGTGAGTAAAATCTGTCAACTTGCCGGGGTTAGTATGGTGTATAGACGAATTTTGCATGGAACTGGTAACAAACCAGCATGACGCTACCTGAAACCCACATTTTTACTATTTAAGTTAATTTAGTTAATTTTTTACACAAGTTTATTGCATTATTCCTGGCATTATTTACACAATAAAAACTCGATGGTCACCCTTCATGATTTTTTCAATATTTTCAATATTAAGCCGCATTAAAATCAATCATTCTGGACTCTTAAGAAACTGCATGTATGATGAATAATGGATATTATTAAATTTATTTTATTCAATCTAAATTGACCGATCAAAAAGTATTATTAACTGAAGCATTTGCTGTATGAATTCAAGAAATTCCATCCTAATGAATCAATAAAAGGCGAAGAAGAATTGAATATTTAAGTATAAAAGACCAGAAATAAAGTAAATAATTCTATAAATAGAGAATATCTAAAGAACAATGATTACGTTATACTCGTTTCGAATGAATTTCTCAAGAAATACGAAAGATTTGGTTTACGTAATATGAGAGCCAAATATTGATTAGTCAGATTTTGTGCTTCACTAAATGATTTTTTTTACGATTTGCTTTTGACGACAAAACTATGCGACCATATTTGACTATTTTCTCTGTATCCAATAAAATATTATTGGCTTCTTAAACAAATCTTTAATCTGTTTAATCACTTTTGAGTCAGCATTTACTGAGAAAGTATTAAGATTTTGGATGGCTAACTAAGTGCTATTTTATTCCTAATTAAGATGAGTTATCTTCAAAGACTTTGAATCTGTGGACTCAAAAATGACCATTTTGGACCCCACTCTCCCTTCCATCGGTCCCCTTTGTACTACATCATATCCAAACAACCTCCCACGTAATTTACGAACAATCCCTCATGCACATAACTCAAAAACTGCTGATTCAGTTGCTGTACAGATAAAATTAACAGAAAACAATTCCCATCCATTAAATTGCTGTCCATTTTCTGGAATGAATTTATTAACCTTTAATTTTAATGACTCAAACAGACCAACCCATGAGCGTCTCGAACACCTATCAACAACAAATTATTCGTTAACTCGTTATATTAAAAAATATTCTATATATATTTATATTACATCTATCCATTCGCGAATAGATATTTGCAAGCTATTTTCTGTTTTTTTTTCTTTCTTCGTTGTTAGAGTTAAATGACCTCATATTAAAAGCGTTTGAATGTATCAACATCTATAGATTTATAATCTCGAGAGAAGAAAATAATAAAAATTGAATAGGAATAAGAAAGGAATGGGATGGGCAGCAATATTCGAGCTTTCTTCTTGTGCTCATTTTTGTAAAGATTGCTGCCTCTAATGTGCCAGTCCTTTAATTAGAGAAGTCAGGAATGGATGAATTCTTTCTTCTCATTATTGTTGTGTGCTGAGAGGCTTGAATATGCTAATGAAATTGACTATTCTAGCATTAAAATGACTCAAATTTATGGCATTAAACTTAAAGCTGCTAATCAAATTTAACGGATTTAATTTTTTTGAATAATTTCAAATTTAACGGATATTGAATTTTGGGAAAAAACTATCAAATATTTCAAATCTTAAAAAACCGTTAGCAACAAAATTTCATATTCCAACAACACCAACACAAAACTCATAGTCCATCGGCACACGCGACATTCTTTTCACACAAAAAAAGCACGCTAAATTGCGGATAGATATGTTTATAAAGTATATTTCAATATATAAAGAGCCAAACCTTGTACATGAAAATGCGATTCATTAATTAAAGAAATCACATGAGAACCGTCATCGACAAGCTGGAGTTCAATTAATTACGTCCTACTTTGCATTTCAATCCATTTTGCAAGAATAACAAAAAGCTAAACTCAAGCGTCAATGTTACCTTATAGAGTCAATGCACTTGTCTCTTCAACTAATAAAACATGACAACATGATTCGCTTCAAAATCCATGATAAATTATAATGGAATGAAAAATAATTGAATAAAATCAACACGTCACCGAGTTTCTCTTTTTGATTTCTTTGTGCTCAAATTAAAAATTCTAAGTACGTCTCGTCATTTTCATGGTGTAAGTGTTGCAATGCACTTTTAGGTCTAAAAATAGGGTAAAAAAGATTGAAGTAAAATTCAAATTAAATGAAATGTTTTAGAATATGCAAAAAAAACATTCCATGCAGATTAAAAATTCTTGTAGCGTCCGCATTCATTTCTTGATGTGTTCTTTTTGGGTATAAAAGTTTTGGCGGGCTACTTGATGAGCAGTAAACCAAGAAATCTGAATTAATTATGAGAAACTTATATTGCTTGGTCAGTCTCATTGTGTGCGGTATTGAATTTCGATTTTTCTACGTCAAAAATCTTAACATTAATTTTATTTTCAAAATCAGCATATAAACGCTCACTTCACACTTTTAAGCTGGCAATTAAAATTCATAAAATTAGAATTTCTCGATTCGTGTTCTAAGAATAACATTTTTAGAAATTATCTACCATATTTCATGGTCATTAGATTACCATATTATAGCCGTTTCTATTATCATCATTACTTAAGAAAATAAATTGGACTTTTTAATTGAACTTCTAAATATATATACATGTTTACAGATGAGATCATAATCCAATTTATAAATGGCAGAGCATCATGAACATATAAGGTGCCGCCTTTATATCCATTAAAATCGATTATAGTATGGATGTGAAGGGAAAATGAAAAGAATTAATTTAAATTGTACTACTGGTTTTTTGATTAATTGATTTTGATTAGATAACACAATAAATGTGCTTCCATTTTGCAATCTTCTTACATGTTCTGTTTTATAGCATTTTTTTCCTTTTTCTTTAAAACATCCAATTCAATTGATCTTCTTTTTTATTATAAATGTAATGCTTTTTAAAAAATGCTCTTAGCATAGTTCTTGGGAACACAATGACGAGTTTTAAGTGCTTTTAATGGCTGGACATTAGTTTACGTACTAAGATAAGGGTTAAGTTGAAAGATCTTTTAGATACCATCCTTATTAAGAGATATTGTTTTGTAGGATAAAAAATTAATACTAGTTTAGTACAAATTTATGCAAAGTGAGGTTAATTGATCCTGAGCGGCTTTGTAGGATTTCTATCTTAGTGTTCTGAATGAAAATTATTATGATTCGACACATCGATCCTAGGTTCAATTCTTTGTATGGTCGACTTAAGTTTATCGAGTTCTCTGTAGGGATGTCAAACCCAAATAGTGTCTACAGACCCAAATAGTAGAAAATTTTCTTACTAAAACCAACTTAAAATTAATTCTAATGATACAGAAATATTCCTCAGTATCAAGTGGCTCTAAAAAACATTAACTTTTATTTTTCAATTTGTTTTGAATTGAATTAGATCAATTAGTTGTTAACTATTTGGGTCACTATTTGGGTACCCAATTTTAATGGGTACCCAAATAGTGACCCAAATAGTTGACAAATATTTGTTTTAATTGACCGAAAAAGTTAATTTAAAAATAAAAGTTAATGTTTTTTAGAGCCACCTGATACTGAGGAATATTTCTGTATCATTTGAATTAATTTTAAGTTGGTTTTAGTAAGAAAATTTTCTACTATTTGGGTCTGTAGACACTATTTGGGTTTGACATCTCTAGTTCTCTGTATTTAGAAATGTAGCTTACAGGACCATTTAGTAGTCTACAGTCAGGTGAAGCAGTTATTTAGGTAGAAATTCTATAAATATAGGTATCAAAAGGTTTTCGATACCCAGCAACATACATATTTTGGGTAATTCCTGGAAAATCGATAACAGCATCAAGTTTCATTAATAATATTGAGAATTCTTTATTAGTAGCATTTCTACGGGTAGATTATCACTTTAAATCCGAAGAAGAAGTGATGAATTAGCTATTGTAAAAGATTTAAGCAATCCTGGATCCTGGATCTAGTTCATTAGCATTCTGTGGACCATACCCTACTGATAATTAGGTATTTTAGACAAATTTGGAAGTGATACTCCCATACTGAAGCTGTATGACGCTCTCTGGGTCCAGTATACCCAAATTATTGTCTTCTGTATGGCTAGGCTATACCCAAGAAACCAGCCCATCGACTTATTACATTACCCAATGCTACAGACATCCAATGACAAATATACAGAAAAAAACCCTTTGAAAAGATACAATTTTGAATAACTTTTAACTCTTCAACAAGTTTATTATGCATATTAATGAGGTACATCAATAAATCATTGAAGCAGTTCAATCATTTTCAGGATACACTTACAATAACCTGATTGTAGACTTACTTACCCATGCAATAACCATAATTTACCACAAAATATACTAATTATAAAAGCTACATCATTTTTCATTAAATCAGACTTTTGAAATCAGTTTACTTTCCATAAATAGTCATTAATCAAGGGCATAAATGCGCCCAAGTCACTCACCCCTCGGGTGATTTTCAAACAATTTTTCTTTCACTTAGGTTTCATTTTTTTTCTCCTCTTTTTGTTGAAAAAAAGAGTAATGTAGATTAATCTTGCAATACCATACATACATTCCATTTCATTTAATTCAATAGCAGAAGAATGAGGCGAGCAAAAAACAGAGCCTTAAGGCTTAATGGCGAGTTATGTCTTCTGTCTGACATCTCAGAAGGTCAACATTTCTGATGCACATATTGCAATATAATAGTAAGTAAGAGGCTTGTGCGATTATAATGAGTCTCTTGAATCAACACGAAACTTGTGAAGAGAAAAAAAAATTAATGGAAATCAGCATGAAGATTACATTCGCGCCAAACTACAATCCATCTTTTTTTCTTTATTTTCTTGCTGTACTTATATATTCATACCATCCATTGTCTGATGGGTGAGAGAGAGCTTATGCATACATAGAGTAAAGGAAAAATAATAAAAATAAAAAAAGTCAGTCTATGGTGGTTGAAGAGGAGAAAGGCAAAGTGCATTTGGTACATTATACCATTTTTTTACCTCATATGGTAAAAGCAAGTCATGATTCTCAATATAAAAATATAAAGAGATTCACGCGAGGTAACAATTGCAATGGATATACAATATAACGAATGCGATTAAAGAGCAACTTTACCTCCTTCTGAGCCCGAAAAAAAAACTCTTTTCTTTCTTTCTTCCTTCTTATTCTTCTCGTTGTATCACAACGTTCATGAATGTACTTGAATTTAATTCGCTGATACTTTTTTTTTCTTATTCGCGGATTTTATGAGCGAGTTTGTGCAATATTGGTGCACTTTTTCTTGGCATTTTTGATGGTTGTGTATTTTAGTTTTGATGGAGCTTTTCGTATTAAGTTAAAGTGCTTGGTAGGTGCTTGGTACCAAGTGATCTGGTACTTTGTCTTTTAATTAATGATGTACTGACATTGTAGTCATAGGTTCGAGACTTCACAGGGTGACATATGGATGATAATTACTGGAAATGCTGTTCACAGCCTGTTTTTGAAGGGAAGTTGTTGGATCAGTATTATTAGCCAGCTCTCATTCCAATTTATTCAGCAAGCATCAACGTGTTCAGGTCCGTTCTAGTAAAAGCCCTCAACGGTGAATTTACAACTAGTATGTATCTTGCTCTAACTACATCATTTCTTGACCCATTCTCACATCTCAGGTTGACTAATTTTTAAGTTTTCAATCATTCAAACTGCTGCACTTAAGAAGCTGAAAATCACTAAATCTCTGAAAAATCACTAGGCTGATGATGGGATTTGAACAAGGAAGTTTAAACTCAGCATCAACTTTCGTGATCCAAACCTTGTCAACTGACCTCCAGTCAACAATAGTTAAGTGGTTCAATGTATCACATTCTAAAAACTTTGATAACACTGCCTTAGCCCCTGGACATTGATCCATACTTCAATATAATAGGAATACATTAACAGGATTTATGACATCTAAGTTACAAATTTACAATCATTTTTTAGCATTTTACCAGAATTCTACGGGTGCAGTATGCATTTGAATCCAGTTTAACGCTTATCACGAGACAGAGCTTAACTCTGTTCATCATTTTTAAGCCATCGAAGAAAAAAAATCTGCAAAAAAGTCTTCTATTTAAAAAATAAAATCTTCCAAACCTCATGTGGAGAACATTAATACCGATTATGCATAAGAACAAAAAACCAAAGCTGTCAATTTCGCGTAGCTTGATATTTTTAGCGAAATAGACACGATGCAGTGACGTGATAGATAAACCAGATTTTTCAGAGAATTATATTCGCTATCGTCCTATTCGCAAGAGAATGACTGAGTACGATGACTTTCCTACTAGCTTCTCTCCTTAACATCTCGATGTATCTTAGCAACAAGCCGTTTCTTATAGCATGGCAAGTTTTTTTGTATTACTTTTATATGTTCATTTTTCTTTTTGTTTAATCTCCATCCATGAATTCGACGTTTTGCAGCCACACAATATTTTATGCCCTGATACAGAAATATATATATATATATATACATTCTGTAAAATCGTGATGATTCTTTTCTTGTAACAGCCAAACGAATGTTAAGAGTGAACGTAAAAATGGATATAGGTCTTTTTTTATAAGAATTTGCAATGGAAAATAAGATGCATAAGATGCAGCATAGCAACAGACTAACGACAAGACATGAGTACATTGCATTGCATTACATTGGAAGAAGTAAAAAAATAAAGTTCTTTAATAATATTAAGTAATACTTTCAAGAATTATATACATTTTTTGTACCTTTTCATATGCAATGTAAGTTGATATCTGAGCTCAAGCGCACACCGGGGAGATATGCAGTAAAGAAAAGAGGGAAAAATAAATTATTATATGCATATCACTTCATCATACATACCAGATATGAAATAATTTTAAGACAAAGGAGAAGGAGAAAGAATATTCGAGAAGGTTCCATGAAAGCGCATTTCAATCAGCTGCTGGGGTGTCATTAACACTCTTATTGCATTAATAATGAACGGTATAGAGAGAAAAGTAAAAAATGCTTATGATATTTTATGCTACATTCCTGATTAAATTGTTTTCTTTTAAAATCAGAAAGGTCAGATATTTCAATTTTATGAATTTATGGAATTTTTCATGTTCTCAAAAGTAAAATCGATGTGAAATGTAGTATTATGAGGGGAACTAAGCTTGCTGGAGAAGATTTTATTGCTCTGTGATCTCTGTCTATTATCAAGGATTTTATGTAAATTTATAAACGTCGTCCTGAGGCTGGATTCTTGGGTATACCTTTGGCATACTAATGACAATAGCTGGGGTATACCCTAGATAATACTCGAGAAGCCGGTTCCTGAGCACAGAATTGAACGCTAACATCCTTTTTACCAGAGGCGTATCCAGGATGGGATGGGTTTTCCAAATCATGATCTGTTTTTTTTGGTAACAATCACGACTTTTTGTTTTAAACTAGTACTGGGTTTTTCAAAAATAAGAGGGTTTGACTCCACCTGGATACGCCCCTGCTTCTTGCTATGCCACTCCTTGTTTTGTGACAAGCTTCCTATATCCTGAAATTCTGATGCGACAAGCTGGAGGAACTGAGATCTTCTTTATTTCAAAATCTATGAATACATTTATTGAGAATTTCATTAAAAATAGTAAAATTCTTCTTATAACTCCACAATTTTTGAGAAAAATCTTGTGACCACACCAAAAAAATGCTCAAAAAAGAATTCTGAAAGAATCTTTAATGAACGAGAATTTACTTTTAATTACAGAAATATCAATTATAAAGTTATTCTTGAGGCAATTATTTTTAATCAAATTATTCTCTTTTGTTTAGTTTGGAAGCAGAATTTTATCGCAAAAGGAGACACGAAGTATGCATATTTTCACAACTTTAAGCAATTCAAACTTGAATAAGAAAGAAACCGTCTGCATTTTGAAGTTAATGAATATTTTGTTGATTTCACAAATTTGGAGACGATGAATTTAGGGTTGGTTTAGTTATTACGTTTGGGTTTTGGATGGGGGCAGGAAGTGAGGGTGGTAAGTGGATCTGTGTTTTTTAATAGAGGCTTTAATATGATTTATATTGATAGCAATTTTTGAAAATTTACAAATTTCAGATAAAATCTCTTTATCCTTAATTCAGGATATAATATGAGCAATATTCAGCCACACAACCTCAATACACACTATTCCATTAATCAATGCTAGTAAAATTTAATGTATTTAAAAAGACTCATGTCCATATTTATCCATACCACAAACTGAGCATCTGTTGACTCGATTATGAAAGCCTGATGAGTTGACATTCCCTTCGTATAACAAGAGCTACGGACTTTCCATCAACTCAATTTAAACTTGACATTTCTCTCGCCATAAGCAAACTTACAATGACTCAAAATTATGAGCAAATAATTGATTCCTTTTTTTGCGAAAATATGCTAAAACAAAATTTAACATGACGATGTTAAACATTCAATAATTACCAATAATTAAGAATTTCATTGCATTAAATCTTTGCATTTTTTTATTAACCATAAAACGTTTTATTGTTTTTTGAATGCAACATGCCAATGCAGTATATACTCTTTTAATTATCACTCGCAGACGACTCTTGGCATGATGCAAAATATATAAATAAATATGCTATGTATATTTATCATTATGAGGCTGCGCCATACAACAAGACCCGACATTTTATGCCAATGCGTTGTCGTAATTTTCATTTTATAATCGAATATCTCTCTCTCCATTGTGAGCAATAAAAAAGTCAGGGAGTTGCGAGCAGAATTTTTTTATCTTTTTTTTGTCTTTTTCATAGCTTTATGTCAGTTTTATGTATTATAGAGATATAAAATATAAATTTAAACCTTTATGGGCACATACAATTGTTGGCTGTTATCTGATCGAAAAGTAATCATAGTTTAACATCTTCAGCATCTCTGGAGCCGTGCATTGTGTGTGCCAATAGGAGAGTTTGTGTGGTTTTAGGTTAGAAAAAATTGAAAATTTATGTTGAAAATATTCACAAGAGACCAACGGTTGAGGGGTGGGGAGAGGGGTGCTAATATGTTGCTAATTTAATTAATACTTTAGGAAACATCCTTGCCAATACAAGCTCTAACAGTCAAAGAGCATACTCTGAGGATACTTACTTTTTGAGGATGCTCAATTATATTAAAGAAGTTTGCTATGAACATGCTCATTAAAGTGACTACGCTCATTGTCTGTTAGGGAAGACAATGACTGAAATTTCCGTTATTTTTTCAGAAATTTGAAATTTCGCGCACTTTTTCTTTTGTTTGTTTACAAATAATTTTTGTATTCGAAAATTGACAATTTTAAAAGTTTGCAATTTTTTAGCTATTTAGTGCGATTTTCTGTTGCTAAATGATGCTAATAGCTTTGATTATACTCATTTAGTACTTTTTAATCTATTATCTATTTGATACGTATGAAATTAAGCTGAAATTGAGGAAACAAATGATTTTTGAATACAAATTTTCCGGCGTTCGAAAATAAAATTTCGTTGTCCTGTTTTGACATCCCTGATGATCATCATAAGGCTTTGGAAGCAAACTTTTTAATAAACATTCCTATTTAGCAGACTTTAACTAGAAGATCAGATAATTTCTTGCTTTTTTCATTAAACAAAGCACCTCCATCAATGATAGCACATGCATATCAATCATTATCAGCCTCATTAGCTCACATAACCTTCATTCATACCTCATAAAAGGATTAATGTACTCACGCACTTTAGTTGAATTATCGTAATTTTTCATATAGGTACTTAAACCTCATGATATTGTTGGACAACAAGCCATGCATTCATGTAAAAGATCAATCGATCGACACTTAATGGCATGAAATTTTCATAAGAAAAAAATTATTATTCATTGTATAAAGATATCTCACTCTGAGAAA
This sequence comes from Chironomus tentans, assembly GCA_963573255.1. NCBI lineage: Eukaryota > Metazoa > Arthropoda > Insecta > Diptera > Chironomidae > Chironomus > Chironomus tentans. The sequence goes on from OY754303.1 coordinate 15,644,381, forward strand.
AGAAAAATGGTGAAATATGACTTAAAATTGATGGTTGTTTTACTATAAACTTCTTAAAATGTTTTTAAAAAAAGGCAATTTAAGTTTATATATGCCATAAACATACAACGTTGAGATTCAAATTTCTTCCAAAATGTCGCAATCTTCATTCGTTCTTCTTAGTTCATTACTGTGAGTCGGATCTTGAATTTATGATATTGTAGAATAAGAAAACTTGTGTTTGATTTTGGAATTTTCCGCGCGCTCAACGAAAAAATAAAATGTAGAATAATTATGAAAAGTAGTAAGACATTTGCCGCGCATCAAAAAAATTTAATTTTGTTATTCTTGTTCATTCGTCGCTTCATAAAGTAAGTTTATAAATTTAAAATATGTGTGCATACACATTTGAGTAAACCTATTGTGCAAATAGGCTGATGACGCAATTAAAAAAAATATCAGCAAGTAATTGAACTGAAGTGAATGAGAGAAGAGAGAATAATACTACCCAAGGCAACAACAGAAGGTGAGATGGTAGGGAACTTGCAAACGTTTTGGGGAGAATGGAGCGCATTTTGCTTGGGAGGATCTGGAAACGAGTGGACATTGATAAAAATCCACATGAAATCCAACAAACTAGCAAAATTTGTTTTCCTTTCAAGTTGACTTAATTTTTCTCAAGCTGACAAATCAAGGTTACTTAATTCCACTTTTAAATTGACTAAATTTTCCGATCAACTTGACTAAATTTCTCTTTCAAGTTGACTATATTTCAACTCAAGTGGACTGAATATAAGTTTCTTAAATTGACAAATTTTCCAATCAAGGTGACAAGTTTTAATCAAGCCGACTGAATTATAATCAAGTGGTCTGAATTTACTCTCAAGTTGACTTAATTTCAACTCAAGTTGACAAATTTTAATCAAGTAGTCTGAGTTTACTCTCAAGTTGACTTAAATTTAACTCAAGTTGGCAAATTTTAATCAAGTAGACTGACTTTCCCATTCAAGTTGACTGAATTTAGCTTTCAAGTTGACTGAATTTCACTTTCAAATTGACTAAATTTCAACTCAAGTTGACTCCTCACAAGTTGACAAATTTAATTAAAGTTCCTCACAATTTTATTGAATTTCTTCTCAAGTTGACTTAATTTCAATTCAAGTTGACTAAATTTCCATTCTGGATACACCTCTGAACAAAATAATCTGGAAATATATCAGAAAAATCTGCAAAAAGTATCAGAGTCTAAGAACATTGATATAATATTATAAAAATCCACAATTTCCAAAAAAAAACATTCCATCCAGTAGCTCCTAAATAAATCAGTTCAAACTCCAACACACGAAAGCATCATTTCCAAAACTCTCAAACACAAATAAAAGTCAAACACACTCCAATCCAAACTGATCACACCATCTCCAACCAGAATGTGCTAAAAAATATGACTCGAAAACAAAAATTAAATAAGAAAACTTTTCATATTGATTGTAGTGTACAAACATAGCTCATGGAGTTTAATAGTGATCTCGCTGTATCGAAAAATAGTCGATGGTGAAATTAATTTTTTCTGCAAGAACACAAAAAAATTAAATTTTAGTTTCATGAAAAAATTTTTTCTCAGAAAAAATTTAAATGATATTTTTTTTTAAAAAAAAAATAGCTAAACTCAAAAGCAATCGTGAATTCTGAATACATAGACATAAGAATCATCATCATTTAAGACAAGAGGATGAAGTTCTTTTTTTACGGCTCTTAATAGTCTATTGATTGTTTAAAGAAATAAAAGCAAAGTGCTTTTAAAAGCGTTAGTGATGTTATTAACCAGTCATTGAATCTATCCGTGAATTTCGTGTGTTTTTTAAGAACAACAACAGCAACACCAACAATGAAAATTAACTCATTGTGTATGACTTCTTAAGATGTATGTAAGTATATTAAAATAAGAAGCTAAAAAAAGTGTACAATTGTGTAGAAAAAAAAGAATTAAGCGACACAAACTTTTTAGAGTCAATTTACGCAACATGTATGTCAAAATACAACAAAAAAATTTTGAAATTAACCGCCTACACACAAAAGTCATTAAAAATTCTTTTGTTCCCTTCAGCATTCTCGCATTTAAATCTTTCCTTTCCCTTCCATTCTTCTTCTTTTTTGATTCATTTATTCTTGATTCTATTACATAAGTCGATCATTATTATTATTTTTTTTTCTCTGTGAGGCGATGGATGGAAAAATGTGAATAAAATAAAATTAAATTAATCGTTTTTGAAATGCTGAGAAAATCAAAAAAATTGAAAAGAAGAATTTAATAACCATGTTCGCACCGTACTTTATAAGAGTTCTTCTGCTCGTTGAGTGTAAATACTGAGAATAGATCAAGCTGAGTTAAATTTAAGATCAAAATTTATTTATATCGGTTGTTTTAAAGTGATGTATGTCATGAAAATTGGATATTCTTCACTTTAAGTAGTCTTAGACCCTACTAATAAAAGTGTGGAAGTAAATTGCAGAGGGTTAATTCAGTCTAATGTCAATTTGAAATCAGTTTCCCTTAAAGTCGAGTTGACCTTAATGGACTTCAACTGATTGACTTCCAGCTTTGTGAAATTATAATTTTTTGAGTCCTTTTTACTTCAAGGCAGACGCGTAGCTAGAAATTTTGCGAGGTCGAAAAATACTAGAGGTATTCCACTAGGGGGTATGAAAAATTTTAGGAGAAATTATTTTTTCTCAAAAACCCTAGCAAATTCAAGAATTTTTGGATCATACAATCCCCCCTGGCTTTGTGCCTTGTTTAAGGTAGAGGAATTGATCAAAAATCAGCTCCAAACACTTCATTTACTTATTAAGGATCATTTTATGGGGCATCCTAAATGTAAAACTCACATTTTGACTAAGACTTAAATTTAGCGCTCTATTATGCAAGGGAATTGGCAAGCGCGTAGCCAAAGGGGAAGCACCCCAGCAAAGTCTTAGTTTAAACCTTTAATAAAGGTTGTGTTTAAGGGCCAAGCACAAATCAAAATAATTTTTAATTAACAATGACCATGCTTGAGCTTAGAATCTCAAAATAGGCTTCACTAAGCTAAAATTAATGCTTACCAAAGCAAAAAAAAATGATCAAGGTCTCAAAGATCATTCACCGAAGGCAATCATAACCTCCATTTCAATATTCTAACTCATTCTTTATTTAATTAAAAGCTTAACAAAGAGAAACGTGACTAAGTACTTTACCTTTAATAGAATTGGTTGCGGTGTGAATACACGCACAATGACTGAGTACCTTCCATATCCGTCTCACGTTGCCTTCTTTTTTTCATCATTTGGTAGGGGTTAAATATTCTTTGTTTAGAGAAAAAGAGAGATAGATACCCGTAAGTATCCAAGAAAAATTTTTTCAATAGACTTTTGCCTTATCATCAAAAATAACTTTCTCGTCTAGCCCATAGAATGGATATTTTCTTTGTTTTGTTTGTGGGATCCTAACGATTCTTTATTTTTGTTTTCATACTCCTATCCTTTATTTTGTGTTATTTTTTCTGTATTTTAAATCATTGCAGGTAGAATAGTTGGAAGTCAGGTAGGAATCGTAAAATAATTGAAGGGGATAGAGTAAATACAGCATTCACAAAATGAAAAGTTCGTTAAAGTATTGATCATGAAACAAGAATTTCCCTGTTGGAACTAATGAATTTATTTAAAGAGAACAGAACAAACAACAGTTAACTGTATCACACAGACAACGATGAAGACAAAAGGAGACGAAATTTATGAGTTCATTTTTAAAAGTATTTTTCCTTGTTACTCGTCCAGATCAACGTGCAAAAGAAAGCGTAAAAAATTCCTGTCCATTTTATCCATTTTTGCAATACTTTAATAGACCTTTGTCCTCATCACAATTGTAACATCATCTCCTTTAAAAACGACGCGAACAGTGCACAATGGTCAGAAAGCAAGCTATCTAGTGCAATCAGCAAAAAAAGAGTTGGAAAAATTAATTTTATGGCCTTTTTGTATGTCTCAGTCAATTTAATTTTCTTGTTTGTCTGCCTTCTCTTTTCCTCGACGCTGTGTATCTCTCGTTCATGTTTATTCAGAGATGAAATTGAAATAAAAAAATTCCTTAAGTGCTATAAGCAAAATGAGCATCGATTTAAAATGTGGATTTAAGGAGTTGAAATTGTATGCTGTGTGATTTTTTAGCTTTAAAGTTGGGAATTGTTAGGCATTTTGAGCTATAACCTCAAACTTATTAACAGATTACATGAAATTCTAGTAATTTTATAGTCTGTCTTTTACAAATGCTAATAAGCACTTAACAGTTGACAATAAGACGGTTACATCCCTATTTTGAGGTTATGTCTAGCTCTAAAGTACTTAATAAGATTTTCTACCTCAATCTTAACATCCTTACTGCTTTCAAAAAATTCATAAACTAAACCTCAATTAATATTTTACGTCTAAAACCATAAACATCGCTTAAGACACATCATAAACTCCATCTTAACGAGTTTTCCTGCTTCATATATACCTCTTTGTTACTATCAGCCATAATCATAAAGTGTAGTGTCATTCTCGCAAACAGAGTAATCAGAATGCCGACATTTAAAAGAAAAATTTCTTGAATATTTCACCGATAATGATTTTACCCTGGTGCATGTAGAAAAAAAGACAAAGCATTGATGCAATGAAAAAAATGCTACAACAGCAGCGACTGTTACCTTCATCATGCATAATGAAAATAAATTGGAGTAAGTGATGGTAATTATTGTATTTTACATTTTATCATTTTTGTGTGATTACATTCATGCATATATGCGTCGTTATCCTTGGAAATGTATCAGTTCATTTGCTTAAATGGAACGAAAAAAAAGTGAGAGAGATGTGAAATTGCTTTTATGCAAATATTGTGGTCAGGGGTAGGGAATTTGTGGAGTGGAAATATAGCAATTTCAGAATATAATTTAAAAAAGTATTTAAAAAATTTGATATTTTTTTAATGCAAAATTTTATAATTTTTTGAATTTAAAGTTTTATAATTTTTTGAATTTAAAGTTTTATATTTTTTTTGAATTCAAAATTTTATAATTTTTTGAATTTGAAATTTTATAATTTTTTGAATTCAAAATGTTATATATTTTTTTAATTTTTTATTACCTATTTTTTGTTTTCGATTGTAAAAAATTAGATTTTTTAAATTTCAAATTTCGTTTAATTTTAAGATTTAAATTAAATTTTAAATAAATTAAATGTTATTTTATTTCAAAAAATTTAAAAATTAAATTTCTGTTTATTTAAATATTTTGAAATATGTTATATTTTTAAATTTTTTGAAATTATTTTAAATTTTCATGTTCAAAAACTTTAAAAAACGTTTTCAAAAAAAATTTAAAAAATTTGAATTTCAGTTTCTTTAAAATTTAAATACTTTTTTCTTTAAAAAACGTTAAAAATCATGCAATAACCCTTAAAATATTTCTTAATTCAATGTTAATTTGTCAACCGTTTCCTAACTTGATCATATACGCTCGTTTGTTACACATTTAAAGTGATCAATTAATGAATTAGTTAAATCAATACTGCAATGTTAATTAGCATTTTAAATTAGTCATGTTTCATTGGAATTAGATAGTCTGTGACATTACTAGTGTACATTTTTTATTATTTTTGCATAACACCGACTGGAATAAATTATGGTGGTGAATAATTTCGAAAATATTTTTTTATTTTGCTTAACGTTATTAAAATTACTGAGAATTTTCTCCCTTCTCTTTTGTACCTCATTTGTTGGCACCTCAGCTCAAGCAAATATAGACAACACGTCATCATGAAACTCCAATTAAGTGAATCCGGTTAGGTTGATGAATTAAAACGTAATGAAATCTCAATTTAATTTTTTTTTCTCACTTATTTGCCAGTGAATTACTTCCTCAATGTAATTTTCAACTCAACTCGGTATGCGTGGTGTTTCCCATTTTACATCAATTAACATTTCAATATTTATTTACTTGTTCATACAATTTTTTTTCCTTTCTCACACCTCGTGCTATGAATTCTTTCAACTTAGAATCTTTAATAAAATTAGTGGATTGTGTCATAAAATCTCACAAATTTGCAGAAAATGATATTTGGGCTTTGAAAAGTCATCGTTTTTAGTTGGCTATATTTTTTTATTATGTGTCGTTGGGAAAATGACCATAAATTTGGATAATTCATATGATTTTTTAGCGGGAATTGCAATTAGAGCATAATTTAATTTTTGCTGGCATAAAATTGGGGGTCGTTCGCTTATGATGTTCAGCAATTGGGGTTGTGACAATTAGTAGGGGTCATTGCATATTAAGTAATTTTGAAAAAATATTATTTTAAACCTAAAGTGTTACTCTGAATGTTACTTCATATCCCAATAACCAAAAATAATTTTTTTGAAAAGAATATTTTGTGAAAAGAGAGGAATGCTACATGGCAGTAATGAAAAACAGCAGTTTAGGGTATTGATCTCTTTTGGAATGATCCTGGCTTGATCCTAGGGATTGTCAAGTTGGGCTTGGGTTCTTCATTCCTATTCTAGTCATTCAACTCAGCTTTTAGATACAAATTGTGGTTAATTTCACTATATTTATATATCTTGAGCTGTAGAACAATGCAGAGTTTTTACAAAAGTTATTTCAATAAATTCTCAATAGACATCATTTACAATCAACCCTTAAACCTGGATTAGCTTTTGAAAAAACATCCGGAATGAAAAGAATTAGTTTTTATGTGAAAATTGGTTAAGTAATTTCAAACAGCTGTAGAAGATTAGAGTTCATAATCCGTAAGAATTTCATTTTAAAAGATTTTGTTGCAAAATTTTAAAACATTCAATCACAAAATTCATTTCATAACATAAAAAAAAGACTTCAAGTAATTGAAAAACGTCGACAAAAATTTCACAATTAACATTGACAAGAATTGAAGCAAAATTGAATTTCGTGCAGAACGTCAAGCAAATTTCATAATTTTATTCAATAAACCTCTTAAAAAAATATTCAATAAAAAAAGAGTCAAATTAAATTCAAGAAACAAGAATTGCATAATCAAGACAAGAAATGAACATTTTGTGTGCCCTTTCTTAATTCCATCAAGAATTCTTTCTTTCTCGACAGAGTCAATTCGGTTCTTATATATATATTTTTTGCTTTGCTTTAAAATTGGAATTTCAATACACCTTAACGAAAGAAGAAAAAAAAAAGCCAAAACGAAAAGAATTTTTTTTTGACCGAACCGATCGACAAAAAGTAAAATATAAATGAAGAAAAATCTTATTTATGCTTCATATGCGTGTGTGTGAGTGTGCGTTAAGTGGACAAGACAAGTTTTTCAACCATTCTTTAAAGAATTAACAAAAAAAAAAAGAATGTACATAACGAGATTTCTTCCACTTTTACATACGTAGGATCAAGTCAAGATTCATTTTTTTTGTTACGGACGCACAGTGCCGGTTATAGAAATAAAATTAATTTCTTCAACATTTCTTCGATCCTCTCCTCAATCCCCGAAAAAAGAAGCACAAGTATTTATTGTATATACCTCATATATTCATCCAGAATTCTCTTATGTAAACGATCGAACCTTTATGTACACATAATTGTGGGCACCGAAAAAAATAAAAATAAATAACAACTTAACGTGTGTAGAGTCACTTGTACCTGTGTGTGCGTCTTTTAAGTACAAGGTGGATGAAAAAAAAGAGAGAAAAAATATATTTTTATATAACTATTTGTGCCTATATACCTGTGGCAAACACACAAGCGACGAACTTAAAGAAATGAAGGAAAAAAAATTCGTGTTTTTAGCAAAGAGCAATCGACGACGAATGTACAAACGAAAAAAATAATCGAGACTTTAGTCTTGTAGTGTTTGCGCTTGGAAAAATACCAAAAAGGTTGTGACTCCTCAGAAAACGATCGGCATTCAGTACGGTTGTGTGTTTTAAGCTTGAAAGAAATTCTTTTTTTTTTGGTTTCTTGGCTTTTTTTGATTATTTTTTTCGGGAAGACTTTTCTTCTCAACCAAAAATTTGTTTAAGACATGAAGCAGAGCTTGTTTAATTAAAACACATTTCCTCGATCGTTCTAATTAGCGTTTTTCTAATTTATGTGAAAAATTCAGTCACGTGGAAATTTTTATTTCTCCTTCTTTCCAAATCTTTTTTTTCTTCAAGACCAAGTATTGAAAAAAAAATGTTTAAATTAAATGGACAAGCAAGTCGTGGAAGTTGACAAAAAAAGAGTGAAAATTAAGAATGTGCAAAAAAATTGTTGTTAAATGATGCATCCAGTAACACGGTTCATTTTGTAAAGTGTGTTCGATGAAACAACCAAAAACCGTCACAAGAAGGAACACAGAAAGCAAAAAATTATAATTAAGCATTTTTAAAAGCGGAAAGGAATTTTTGAATTTTACGGTAATAAAACATTTTTTTTATACTTTACTAAGTGTTGTAAATTCTTATGTGTGCAAGCAGACACAAAGAGTCCACACCGGGAACCTTTTTTTTAATGTGAGATTTTATTTCCCTCGCATGAAAAAAGTTATTTCCCATAAAAAATATCGGCATCATTCATTCTTAAAAAAAAGTTTTTTTTTGCCTCCATTGAGAAGATTTTTTTTGGATATACCCGAATTCTCAGAATAAGTGTTAATTACACTTAACGAAAAAAATTCCTAAAATTTGTTGATGATGACTGTGCATGCTTGATTCTTTTTTTGTTACCTGTTGCAACTGCTTTGAAGATGGAAATTTGAATTTTTAATGAAAATTTAGATGAAATCATTAAAGTTGAAGCTTATGGTCATCACTTGTTGCTATATTGCTATTAATAAGCAATATGTAATTGATACGTGATCATAGAATTGAAATTAGTCATCAATATAATATTGTAGTGACTTAATAGGAATGATAACGTGGAATATCATTAGTCATGACTAGGCTGGTCATCTGTTTGATTTTTTAGAGCGCTGATGTCTAATTTCTAACTTTTTTGGTAAATATCCTCAATTATTTGTATCCAATAGTATCAAAAATAGATCAAAGCTAGTTTAAAATGACATATTTTTGTCATTAAGCTGAAAAATATCTGGTCAGCCAAGTTCTGACTTATAAATTTGCTTGGGTAGCTTAAGTAGAACAGAATATAATCACATGAAGACATTGGTTTGGAGTTTGATGATATTTTCATGTAAAATGGTCTTTATTGGATGTGAAAAACAACATCCTAGTCAAAAAGCCTTCCATAAACTCCTAAATCATCAAAATCTATTCGAAAAAGCCACAAGTCTACTTAAAAGATTAAAAATCTCAAACAAAAAACCATAAATTCAATAATTTGACCATCTTAAAATTCTCACAAAAAGAAGCCTTCAGTTTCTCACTAAAATCAATCAATATTGTCTTAGTCTTAGTGAAACTCACGTCAAAACGTGTTCAAACGTATCTTAAGCATCAATATTCTATTCAAAAATAATCTTACAAGTTCCAAAACTAAAATGGTGCTGCATTCTCTCTTTTTATGGATTCTTTCGGACAAATTCTTTCATTCAAAAAAAAAAGCTTTTATTCAACCTCAATGACCGTACACGTAGCGAAACTCTTACAAATTCTTCACGATGATATCATCTTTCTGGTTTGTTGCAGATATCGAGCATTTATTCTTTTTTTGTAATTTTCATACGAAAATTAATGTTGGTATCATAAATTAAATTTTCTAACTGGTGTACTAATGGAAGTTGGTAATTTTTTGAAGCATGCACCCACATGAAAATTATTATTTTTTTTTCATTTTAAATATACAGAATGATCAAGTTAGTTTCCATTTCAATTACTTTTGCGGTCTATTGTACACGTTCTAAGGGCAAAATTGAAAAATCTCATTTTTTTTCTTCCTCCTCGAAAACAAAAAATTGTTTCTTTTGTTTTCACAACATTTTAATGGGCATGGAAGATATTTTTTTTGTGTGTTGTTGAAAAATAATCTAAATCAAATTTACATAAGAACAAGAGAATTTACAGCAGAGCAGGAAAAATGATGGAAAGCATTAGAAATTTTTTGTAGGAAGTTTAAGCGCATTTTTTTGTTGGTTGAAGATTTTAACGGTTTTTCAAAATTTAAATTTTTAACGGCTTTGTGAGATTTAAATTTTTGAAATTTAAATTTTAACGGATTTTAAATTTCTCAACTGCTGTTCAAGTTTTAATCATTTATGCATGCATAACAGTCAATAAAGCAAATTTAAAGTGAAACTAATGCTTACTGCAACTAAAAATCTCATATTTTTCAAGAATTTTCAACATCCAGTAACATCCAGTAAATAAAATAAGCACATAAACATCCAGTCAGTCAAACTGAAGCCCATAAATCAAAATAATGCTAGTCACACAACATAATAATTGAAAATTAGTGAAACCTAAGAAAGGAAAACGAAAATTAAATGGATGGAAAAAGCGTTTCATCGACTGGTCATTATACCGAGAAGATTTTTTAGTCTTTGTTCTTCTTCATATTTCTGATTCAATGCGCTGCGACGAACAAACAGACGAAAAAAGACCGGGTAGTCCAAAGCATTGCTATGGATCTTGATTTTCGTGTAATAATTTTTTCTTTATTCATGATGAATTCCATTCATTGTTTGAGGCTCATCTGTATACACAGATATTTCAAGGTAATTCCTCAACGTTACTATTTCGAAGACGATCTGGGAAATTCTCATTCTGTGAAATTTTTGAGTTCATTTGACCATTTAATTAAATGTGAAAAAAAAATTAAATGAATTTGTATGGTAAAGAAGTGTTCACTTGTCGGTTCCGTTGAAAATCAATGAAATATAATAAAATTTTATTGCTGGGACGGAATTGACACATTTGAGGAATGGGAAAAAGAGTTTGCAATGAGCTTGTATTAAGTCATTAACACTTTGATTCCACGAAAAAAAGAGCAATGAACACAATAATTGAAATTATTTTTGGTAGTTTCTGACGAGATCCGTCTACAACACGTGTTTCTGACTCAATATTTTCCATACATTTCTGTTCATAAAGAAGCAAGCAAGCAACAAAAAAAAACATCTGACGCAACTAAAATTTATTTTAAGTATATTCACAAATAAATTAAGCATAAAATTTAGGTATCGATGTTTCAAAAAAAAGCAGGAAATCTTCTTTAAATCTTAAATTGAGTATTTTTTTCGGTAATTTACATCAGACATAATCGTAAAGAAGCTTATTTTTGGCATTACGTGAGATACCATTAGTTTAAAAAAAACTAATCAGTGGAATTATTTCAAAAATAAATCACGTTTCTAAGACATGAACGTGCAACCTTTTCTGGTATGAAAAGATATTTAAATTTTTTGATGTCATTCAATTTGCATTGCACAAGCGCATCTTATTGTCATTTATTGATGCAACCAGAAGCTTTTTCATCGACTCTATTCTCATTGTGTTTTACAGCTCTCACATTTCATATTTAAATATTTTGCTGCTTCATCCGGAAGTCTTAGAAGAACAAAGAAATGTCTGACATGTTTGATTTGGTTCTGGTTTTGGGCTGGCTAGGATTGCATTTTTAGTTTTTAATTAAAATTATTTCCGTTAAATATTAATTTGAATTTTTTCCGTTACAAAAATATTTGAATTTTGTCTGTTAAATAATTATTTGAATTTTTTTCCGTTAAAAAATTATTTGAATTTTTCCCGTTAAAAGTTATTTGAATATTGAAATTTATTGTTTAAAGGCATATAATTCAACTGGAATTTTCCACTGCAACCTGAAAGTGAATTTACAATTTTGCCTTTTGCTTTTTCCCGCACGTAAAGTCTTCACTTTAAATTCCAATCTGAATGCTGACTTTCATCACGATGGAAAAAAAATCTCCATAATGTACTCAAAAAGTCATTCGCAAGCAGATAACAACAGACAATACAATTATTTCTAGTAAACAAATTTAATTGTTTACATTTTATTCAACAAAACATTTAAATTTTCACCTTAATCATCAATTTGTTGATGTGTCAACAAGACCGACTACTCACATGACATAACTCAGGTAAGAACATTAATCATTCAGCATATAAAACAGTTAGCTTATTGTCAACCCACATTTTTCACTTTGAATTCATTAAAGTTGAACAGAAAATCATGGCCCACAATTTAATGACCCCAATTTTTTTTTGTTATTTTCGTTCGTATTACAATTGCATGTTTAATTTATCAGCGTTAAAATTGACTTTTTGAGTTGTTTAGTCGTTGTGAAATTTTTCTTTTTTTGATAATTGCCGCAAATAAGTTCTTGGGGGTTGTTTGTAAATGAGGTTTCCTTTTTTGAGACCCACAAGACTGCCTTTCATTAATTTATGAATGAAATGAATTTCTGGAGTGGCTGAGAGGGTGCTGGTAGTGAGGAAGGCCTCTTTAGGGAAGTAAATTTAACTTACAATCTCGCTGAATGTTTCTTGATATTTCTGGATGCTCCTGGATGTTGGAACCTGGATGTCTGATATCAAATTCAAGAAAATTTATTTAAAAACTATTTCAAAAATTCCTGCTAATTCCTTTCTTTAAATTAATTGAAATTCTATTGTCGTACACAAAAAAGCAAAATATTGGTGACGATTCAACTTCCAACTGACAAAAATAAATCACGATTCCAATACAATTTTGATAAGAAAAAATAATGCTTTGTGTAGTATTCTTATCAAAAAATAGATAATGGAAATGTTTTGGACATAAAATTATTATTTTTTTCTTCATGTATTTATTGCGATAACAATAAATTTCTAAAAGGAAGTACCTTTTACTTTGGAAATTGCCTAAAAATGGTAACATACGATATTCTTAGGTGATAAGACTGACTTTTTATCAAAATATGTTATTTTCTACTTCTTATTTCCCTTTTGCAGTAAAAGTCATCGGTATCAGCTAACGCTCAGTAGACATTATGTCATCTACAACAAAAGAAGTCGAACGAAAGGTAAACGTTAGAATTGTCTTTGGTTATCTAGCTGTATGAGTGAATTTTTTGAAACGTCATAAAGCTAGCTTACCGAAGTTAATGACTGACGTTATTAACATCAAGTCAACTGTGATATAGAATAGCATCTTAACTCGTTATTAAACAGATTTAAATAAATGAAGAAAAATATTTGAAAAAATTTATTTTGACTTTTTTTGCTTGTGAAATTTTGGATGCTTTGATTTCAGAATTTTGAGAGTTTTTTTAGGTTATGTGAGTAAGTTTGTTGGCATTTTTTTTTTGGTCGTGTAAAGAGCTTTCAATAAAAAGTGTTAATTTTTCCCCAGATTTTCATGAAATATTTCTTACAATTTTTAACAAAATAATGAAATTTAAGATTCATGAAATTGATTCTAAATATTTTATTTTTTCAGTATAATTTCAAATTTTATCAAGGGTTGTTCATTATTGGCATCTATAGGAGTATTAATGGCGACTTTCTAAGAAATGCTTTGATTCAATTTTTTTGAAAATTGTTCGTTATTTTTGGACGTCCTATAATTCAAAACTAAATTATTGAAAAATTCTAAACGTCAGGATTGAAATTCACATACTATAATAATTTAAAACTTGCTAAATTTTAATAATAAGACTGTTACGTAATTCAAAAAACCGGCTTTTTAAACCCCCTCACCTCTTTGTCATAAATTTTCAGTAGTGAAAAAATTTCTTTTGTTTGAATTGTCACAAAATCTCTAAAAGCTTTACGTAATAAGTGAATATATATACTTTAAACATAAATTCAATAATTGAATGCTTTTAATGTTCATTCATTCATGACGTCCAACCAGGGGCGTATTCAGGGAGGGGTTTTGGGGGTCAAAACCCCTACCCTTTTTGGATTTTTTTTCGATTTGCTAGCGGTTTTTAAGAAAAAAAAACCCAAACGTTCCCGTCCATACAAAAAAAATTCAAAACCCCTCCCTCAAAAAATTTCTGGATACGCCCCTGCGTCCAACATTCAGATGTGAGGAGGGTGTTTGTAGTCGTGTAACACTCTTTTTTTGACTGGAATTTGGGAAAAGGGGTCAAAAGACTAACTTTTTGATTGAAATTATTCATGAAAGACCCTATCATAGTGCTCATAGTATCAATAAAAAGCTAATATTGTTTAAAAATTTATTTTTTATCTAAATACTGTAAAACTGTTCCTAAAAAGCAGCAAAATGAGACAAAATTTCCGTATATAAAAGATAAAAAATATTATTTGAAGAGAAAAGCTTCAAAAAAGCTCTAAAAGCATTTTCAAATTTTTAAAATACGTTGTTAAAAATACAAACTTTTTTAGTTGAAAAAGTTAAAACATTAAGTCGCAGTCACCATATTTTTTATTTTAAAAATTCATTATTTTCTCAAATATTTAAGCATTTTTTTATTTCAGCAAATTCAAATTTTATTATTTTAATAAATTTGAATTTATTTGTGAAATAAATCTCATTTTTTAATCTACTTTTACCGCTTCAGCATTTCTGTTTATTATGTGAAGACGACTGAATAAAAAAATTTCATGTTAAATTTCAAAACAATAACAGAAACGCATTACTTCTCATAGAATTTAAGGTTTTTAAATAATTCAACTATTTTTAAGATGTCTGATAATCCAAGTAGTAAAGAATCAGCAACAAAAACCACAATGGTTTATGTTTGCTCAGGTAAATTGGCACGAAACTTGCAAATTCTTCAAAAATTTAATAAAATTTTGAATTTTTTTTCTAGAATGTCACAATGAAAATGAAATGAAAAGCCGAGATCCAATCAGATGCAGAGAATGTGGTCATCGTATTATGTATAAAAAGCGAACCAAGCGTCTAGTTGTATTTGATGCTCGCTAAAAATAAATTTAATTAAATTCTAAATAATCAGGATTAAATAAATTATGGTTTAAAAATTAATAAATCTCCAAATCCAAATTATTAAACGATCCCAAATCCATAACAACCTCATTTTTCCTAGAAAGGCTCTTTAATTAATTTAATTAATTTCCATCAATTTTCTTCTCTCCTTTAATTGATTTTCTTTCAATCACAATTTTATTTTCTTCTTTTTCATCTAATGAACCCTCGTCGATAAGGCAAGAAAAAAATAAAGAAAGGAAAAGTTCACAAAATTTTTCAACACAGTTTCTTAGGGACCGTTTTATTTCGATGAGCATTTTTGAAGGCTGGTGGCTGTCTTCTTAATTATTGGATTTATTTTAGTGGTTGTTGAATATTGTGTCGCATGATTTTTTTTAAATACCAAAGAACTTGTAGATGGAATATTTTTTAGCACACAACCATAGATAATAAAGCAGAAAAACAGTTAAAGAAGCGGGTAAAAGCATCTGACCTAGCCAATAACAGAAACCTGTTCAATCACTTCATTAACGGTCTATAGACTATAGTTCACAACCTACTCTATTTTTACATATCGACAGAAATTACAATTTTTGATTCTTTCACCTTCAAATCATAACAACTGGCTAGACCCCTCCTTCCATGCATTCATGCGTACCGTATAATCCAAAAATTAAAAACTTTTTCTTAATAAAATATTTTTCTACCGAATTCAATTAATGTTTAAGTCCACTTAGTGACCAGAAATCAGCCATTCACAAATTTTTATTTTTTTTCTCAAAAATTTACTTTGGCTGCTTAATATTCGAGATTAAGACAGAAATTGGAGCTCTGAGGAATGCTGAACTTAAGAATGAGTGAAGAATTTGAAGCAAAGTGAGAGAAAATAGGTCAAGATCTCCTTTCGAAAGGACATTGCATCGAGGCTTGGTGCAAGCCAGAATCAATACATCCATTTGCCAATATTGTACTTTTTAAGAGACTAATAGCTTAAATTCAAACGAAACCTTTATTCCAATAAATACTGCGCTTTTGTCATTGAATGTCGCATGACCCAACAAATTATCTCCTCTGTGCTTTCAAGTTGAAATAATTTTTTGATGATGATGAAGATTTAAACATTTTTTTCTGAGAATTAAATTAGAAATGTCTTAATTTTTATGACCTAAGGGTGGCATATTTATCGGCGAAAAAATGATTAATTTGAATTTCTTATCCGATATCTAGTATCACTCTTCTTATTCATTCCTAACCCTCATGAAATTTCCAATGCTTGTCGATGCGTAAAAATATAAACAACAAAAAAAAAACCTAAAGTTGTTTTCTTGCTCTCATCAGATAATTATTTTGATAACTGAAGCAAAAAAATTAAGGATGTTATAATGAGATGAAAGAAAAGAGAGAAGAAAATTAATCAAACGCGCTTAAATGAATTATTTTTGAGAAGGCCTTTCCTTCATTAATTCCATTCTTTTTTTTTCTTCGATTGTGGACAAAGAAAATTAAAATTGAATTAAAAAACTCTTTTGTTGCTCGATAATTACAAATTTTTTTGTATTTAAAATTTTCAATTTTGATGATCCTTTTCTTATCCTTATTAGATAAAAGGCCAGAAAATGACACAACTTCAAAAGGATTATTCCTTTTTCAATTGAATAGACAAATTTTATTTGGGTTTCTTGGAAAATTTGGTGGCTCTAAAAAATAGCTTTTTGAAGAAAATTGAAAGAATTTTAATTTAATTGGACAAAAATTTCAGTTTTTAACTTTTTTGTTTTAAGATTTTTTAAAAATATAAAATTTTAAGAATTTTGAATAATGTCTATTAAAATAAAATTTTCATTACGCTTTGTAAAAATTTAAAATTATTATAAAATTTTTTATTTTATTTCGTGTGAATTAGAAATATTAAAAAAAATCAAAATTCAAAAAAATAATCAAATTTTGAAGTTAATATTTTTTAAATTTTTTTCTGTCATTTTTTTAAATTGTAATTATTCTCGACCAAAAAGTTTGATCTAACTGATATCAATAGACTTTTTTAATGATTTTTTTAAGATTGAATGTTCACGTGAAATGAAATGTCATACTTATTGACTTTAATGGCTTATTATTGAACATAATGCAACATAGATAACACCTATATAAAAAGCTATTTCTCGAATTTTGAAATTACTATTCAGAATATATTTCGAGTGAATTAGGCAAAAAATTTAAAAGTGAAAATGATGAAATTAATTTTTATGGTGATTTTCTTATTTATTGGTGCAAAGTCAAATGAATTTTTGGTAGTTTTTGCTTTATACTTAAAATTTAATTTTCTCCTGAATTTAGTTTTTTTTTTGACATTTTTATGGGGATTAACAAATTTAAATTTGGTAAAATATAAAAAATGATGTACTTTTGAGAACCATAAGAGTCCAAGGAGTCTGAAATAAATTTTTAGAAAGTTTAGAAAATTGTTCAAAAATTATGAAAACTGGTGATGAAAATTTAATCAAGTTTCATCATTTCACTAATAAAGTTCAATTGGAGTTCAAAAAGTCCAGACTTTTGGAGTCTGGATTCTCCTTTTTTTGTGGAGTCCAAACTCCAGTGCAGGGGCGTATCCAGAAATTTTTTGGGGGAGGGGTTTTAAAATTTTTTTGTATTGACTGGAAAATTTAAAAAAAACCCTAGCAAATTGCAAAAAATTTCTTAAAAAGGGGAGATTTTGACTCCAAAAAACCCCTGAATACACCCCTGCTCAAGTGACACCCGTACTTCAAAGTAGACCTTGCCAGACTTTGTTGCTAAACAACTGCACTTTTACCTTTGTGAAAATGCACTAAAAATACAAATAAAGAAGATTAAATTATTAATTAACTCAAATTAATTTCAGACATCACAATTATCCAATAACAGACTATTGGAAGTCATTTTAGATCGAGTCGAAATAGTTTATGAGACACCAGATATTGCAGAATGGCATGTTCGTGTTAGAAAAGTTAATAAAACCAGAGCAATTGTAGGTTTCGTCATTGTGAGAGAGCAACTTTCGAATGAACATCTAGGAGAGTTTAAAGTTTTGAAGAAACAAGGTTGGCAGCTATTAAGAGGTCGTTCACAAATTACGTCACACAGAAAAACGACTTTTTTGACCCTCTCCTCCCATTGTTTCACAAAGAGAGAATAATTTTGTGTTTTGACTGTCACAAATCCCCACCCCCTAAAGCGTGACATATTTTACGAACGACCACTAAGAACAGTTCGATAGTTTAATAACTATTTTATTTTTCTAAATTTAGGTGGTGAATATCGTTATTTACCTTATACTGTGCCTCGAATACCATTTTGTGACGCCATTAAACAAGATAAATACGTATATCCAGATTTAGCAAAGGTTTCTAATCTTTCAGAAGATATTAAGGACAGTTGTCCACTAGCTCCAGTAAGATTATTTCAAATTTGACTCTAATTTCATCTCATTCAATCATAATTTTTAGGGAAATTATTCAACCGATGGTTACATTTTCAATACAGATAATATTCCATTATCAGCTGCTCAATCTGGTGAATATGCGATTGAAGGTTTATTTTATAAAAAGAATGGACAACATACTGGAACTTATCGAGTTTATGCTTATGTTAATAAAGTTTAGCATGTTCTTAAAAACACAATAAAATTAAAATTTTTGTAGTTTAGAATTAGAAAATTAGATTAAAATCGAAATTTTTGTATGCAATTTCAAATAGTGAGCCACGTTATGTGAAAACAAGAAAATAATATCATTTACAGCTATTAAATTTTTTAAATTTTTAAAATTTTTAGATTATTAAATT
The DNA here is from genome assembly GCA_963573255.1 of Chironomus tentans. Lineage (NCBI taxonomy): Eukaryota > Metazoa > Arthropoda > Insecta > Diptera > Chironomidae > Chironomus > Chironomus tentans. Next base: position 15,663,070 of record OY754303.1, read on the forward strand.
TTAATTTTTTCAAATCTCAAATTTTAAATTTTTCAAATTTTGATTTTTTCAAATTTTGAATTTTTCAAATTTTGAATTTTTCAAATTTTGAATTTTTTAAATTTTAAATTTTTCAAATTTTGAATTTTTCAAATTTTGAATTTTTCAAATTTTAAATTTTTCAAATTTTAAATTTTTCAAATTTTGAATTTTTCAAATTTTGAATTTTTCAAATTTTAAATTTTTCAAATTTTAAATTTTTCAAATTTTAAATTTTTCAAATTTTAAATTTTTCAAATTTTAAATTTTCAAATTTTCAAATTTTTCAAATTTTAAATTTTTCAAATTTTGAATTTTTCAAATTTTAAATTTTAAATTTTTCAAATTTTAAATTTTTCAAATTTTAAATTTTTCAAATTTTAAATTTTTCAAATTTTCAAATTTTTTTGTTTCACAAATCATATGATATTTCTTCATATGACCAACCATTAAAATTTTCTAAAAAAATAATTTCTTTTGGCTCACTTGAGCATGACATGTGCAAATAGTATCACATTGACCAAACGTATCACTAAGTTTCAGATAATTTTTTAATTACTCTTTAAAGTGGTAATTTCACAGATTTTTTTTAGATAAAATTTTATCAGTTTTAATTAATGACCGATTGAAATGTAATTTATAATTGTTGCCTTCATTTGACTCTCTTAATTGGTGTTGAATAAACCGCAAAGCTTAATATGGACAAATTATTATTTGTAATAATTTTAATAATTATTTTTGAAACTCTTGCATCGGACTTTATGGTAAATCACGTAGTAATTTTTTAAAAAATTGAAATTTAAAACCTTCAAATTCCAAAATTCAACAAAGATTCCATTAACTTTCAGAATTCAAATTCCACAAATAAAAAATTCTTTGAACTTATTTTGGATCGCTTTGAGTTATTGGTTGACACCCCAGAAATTGTAAATTGGCACATTCAAGTTCGAAAAGTGAACAAAACTCGTGCATTAGTTGGATATATTTCAATTTTTGAGCCACTTGGAAACAATTTTGCCAGTGAATATAAAGTTTTGAAGAAGCAGGGTGAGCCTTTGGATCCAAAAAATGATTAATTGCAAAATAGTTGATATTTTTTTTATTACTCAGGTGGTGAATATCGTTATTTACCTTACACTGTACCCCCTTCACCAATTTGTGACTTTTTTGAGAAAGATCCGTATTTTTATCAATATTTTGCAAATCATTCCGACTTTCCTAGTAACATTAAAGATAAGTGTCCATTAGCTCCGGTAAGTTTGAAGTTGTATTAATTTGAAAATTCATTTTTTGAGAGGATTGTTATAAAAAAATATCACCGAACTAAGTTCCTCAAAAATAAATAATTCACAGCTCCAGATCCTTTTTTAAATTGGATATTAAATTTCATTTGCGAATAGCACTTGACAATAAAACAATTATTAATTTTTGTTATTTAAATTTACAGGGCAACTATTCAATTTATGGAATTTCATATGAATTGGATACCACAGCTCAAATGATGGGACTGGTTCATGGGACCGACCGAATTTCGGTTAAAATTCGGTGAAATTTCGGTTAAAATTCGGTGAAATTTCGGATGGATTTCGGTTAAAATTCGGTCAAATTTCTGTGAAATTTCGGTCAAATTTCGGTCAAATTTCGGTGAAATTTCGGATGGATTTCGGATGAGTTTTAAAATTTTTTTTAAAAAATATAAAAAAATTTAAAAAAATTGATTTAAGTAAGGAATTGGACCAGTGAGCTTTTGGCTAGTAGCCCAGTGTTATAACCACTCAACCACTTATAGAATTCTCAAAAATTACTTAATTTACGTATTTCTTTTAACTTCTATTTTATGAACTGGTTTTTTTAGAAATGTTCTTTTGAGTACGACTAGATTTTAAAAGGATTTCAATTAAATTATTACAGATTAGGGACGTAGCCAGGAGGGTTGGGTCCCCTCTGAAAAAATATGAACCGCAATAAGAGAACGGCTCAAAATTTTTTGAAAGGGGTCTAGACCCTCCTGGCTACGTCCCTGATCTGTAATAATTTAATTGAAATCCTTTTAAAATTTTGAAGAAAAAAAATAAATTTAAGTAATAAGTGAAAGACCCCTCCAATTTTATTTTTGAAGGATCATATTTAATTAAAATATAATTCCATTTTGTTTTTCTGATAGCAAAAAATATAAAACGGTTAAAATTTAAAATAATTTAACAACTTGTAACCAGGAAGGTTATGGGTTGTTAAACATATTACTTTCCTAATTATATTAAAGGGTTATCAGATACAAATACCAAATATTTGGGTATTTGTGTATTTTAGGCACTATTTGGGGTTTCCCCCCCAAATTATTTGGGTACAGAAATTTAAAGATTTTAAACATTTTTTCTTAAACGCCTTTCCATGTTTTATTTTGCAATATTAATTCATTAAAAATTGTCTCTTTAATCCTGATTTTAAAACATCGCACATATATATTAACTTTCGATTATTTTCAGACTACCGTCATCTTAAAAAAAGTCCGTTAGAAGAAACTTTCAAAAATTTCATTGACCGTTACAAAAATGAATTTTTTTGTGAAAATCATACATTTAGGCTATGATTTAGCTTCTTATTTACACAAAACTTAACATTCTTATGCTTGTACAACTGCTAATCAGTCATAAGATGTTGATTTTGTAGATAATTTTAAGTAAAATTAAAATTTCTTGACATAAACAAAAATGTAAACAAAAATTTAGTGAAAATTTTTTTGAAAACATTTTGAACGAAATCTCACTAAATTCTATGTTTTAGCAATCACTGAGCTTATTAAATCATTTAAACATCATAGATAATTGTAATAGACTATAAAATTTGGTTGTTTAAATAGCTAACATGATGAAATCTTCAAAATAAAATTTATAAACAAAATATATTCGAATGAAATGTCGAACTTTCAAAATCAATGTCGAACTATTAGTCTGATTATTTTGTTTAAAATTTCGTGAAAATACACGACAAACATACATTTTTTCTTTGTATTCAACTTATTTTTTAATTATATACTTAAAAATCAATTATTTATGATTTATTAATAATTTTCATCAAAACGAGTCTAAAATAATTAAGAAAACATTAATTTTATTAACCAAAGCTTGATTTTATATCATATCGTAACACGTGGTTTTGAGATTAAAGATTAAAAATATTTGTATGAAAATTAAAGATTAATTAGTCTCTATGGGATTAAAGATTAAAAGCTGGGAAGCCTTGATATCACTAATAAAACCATTTTTCTTTTAAAAAACATTGGGTGTGCCGTGAAAAATTTTTGGTCTATAAGTGTGCCGCGAAAAGGTTGGACACCACTGATTTAGACATTCTCTAAGCAGGAATAAATCAGACTACCGACATCCCATTTCGAAAAAATTCGACGTTTATTACGAAAATTCATGTAAACAAACAAATCTTTGAAAGCTAAAAATTGCTATTTTCATTAGTTTTAATCATAATGTTTCTAATTAATCATAATCTTTAGCATTTTCTTGGCCATTTAATCAGTTTGCTACATTAAAATGAGTAAAAATAAGCAGTTTATCACTAAAAATTAAATTTACGATAAGTTTCACTAACACGTGTACATTTTTTGTTTACATTTGTTGTGAAAATTTGTTTAGCATAATTCTGTGCATTTGATCAATAAACTTGAGTCCAAAACATAAAGAAACTGTTAAGAACGTTTAATTTTATGTTACAAAACAATTAAATGCTTAATTTATTTTAAAATAAGCAAATACAATATTTTTCTGTTAACGGTCAAAAAATATTCAAAAAATTTGAAATTTTCTGTAACTGACGTTTTTTGCCATGTCGGTAGTCTGGAATAAATCATTATTTAAAGTGCTAACAATGATGGATTATAAAGAAAACGATTAATTTTTTTGAGTATTTTCACATATATTGACAAATTGCCATATATGTCTACTGGTTCGGTGATTGAGTGGTTATAACACTGGACTACTAAAAATCTCACTGGTTCGACCTCAGTTCAATCAATTTTTTTTTTCAAAGAATTTTTATTTTTTTAACGGTTTAAAAATATTCAAAATTTAAAAAAGTTTTTAAAATCCATCCGAAATTTGACCGAAATCCATCCGAAATTTGACCGAAAACCATCCGAAATTTCACCGAAATCCATCCGAAATTTGACCGAAATTTGACCGAAATTTAACCGAATTTCGGCAGAATTTCGGTCGGTCCCATGAACCATAATCCAAATGATAGTTCAAAGTGGAGAATATGCTGGTGAAATATTGTTCTGGAAACATGATGTTAATGTATTTACTTACAGACTTTATGCATATATAAATAAAGTTTGATTTTTTATGTATAAATTAACAATATTTTTGAAATTAATTGGAATAAATAATATTTATTTTTTTTAAATCAAAGTTGTCATTTCATCATGATCATAGCTGTTATATTTTGAACAAAAATTCGATTTTCAGGAAAAAACTCAAAATCTTGAACCAAGGGTTTAAAATTTAAATTCTAGAACGGTGTCAGCGACTCGATGAATCTAACTGGGGGTACTGCGACTCCATCCTTGCCCCAAACGCCTCCTTTTGGTTTAACACTAAACCGTAGCCAGACAATTTTCGGATTCTTTTTGCTACGTTGAAATTTTTACGAATATTCCTGTTACAGAAGGTCAATAGATCACATTTAGATTTGTAAAAATACACGTGAATATCCAACTCAGGAGATACATAACACGTGTATCGTTAATTACAGAGCTTTGGTATCAATTTTTGAATCTCTATTTTTTCTTCTAGTTTATTTGATTGATAGTTAAGAATCAAATAAAAATTTGAATTTGAAAAAAATTAATGACATTCAAAATAAATGCTAATTACCAATAGAATTGATTTATAGTACAAACAAAAAAAATTATTATTTACAAAAAAGTGTAATTTTAGGTATGAAAAAGTGCATTAATGTCAATTTTTTCGAGAGGGGGGGCATTTCATTAATGACGTCTATGGTTCGAATATCACACAACTCTTAACCTTTTCTATTCTAAATATGGTGCGTCTCCTAACCCGATCTTTACATTTTCATCATGACGGATGAGTGAAAGACTCCTGTTTGCTGACAAGTGCGACCCATCTGTCAATAAAAACGGATGCCTTTCCCTTAATGATAATTTCGCAAATAATCTGATTAGCTTTGATAAAGCTTTGTTTATGTCAAGTAGATCAATAAACCCATATGTCGATTAGATAATGATCTTCGTGTGATTTTTAAGTGTCAAAACAACTAAGCAACTGACTATAAATTGATTTCACTTTCTCATCAATCCTTCATTATAAACTTTAATTCAGTTTGACAAATAGACTAAATAATAATGGCAAAAACTAATTTTGAAGTAATTTGGATAGTCAAATTAATTGTAATTGTGACACTGGCTGCTGTTATGGCTGATGAAAATACGGTAAGTATGTTTCTTGTCTAGTCCCAGTTTGATAATATTCAAGTATTTAACAGCTTTTAATCCATAAACTAATTTTTTAATTCTTCAAAATTTAGGGAAAAAGTTTTGCAGGCAAGAAATTGTACTTGGAAGTTATTCCAGATCGTGTTGAAGTATTGCTTGAATACCCAGAAATCTCAGAAACTAAACTTCGTGTGAAAAAGGTCAACAAAGAAAGAGTTGTTGTTGGTTGGATTGACGTAAGAGTCCCAATCGGAGATGACTTTATGACTCAGTGTAAAATGTTGAAGAAGCAAGGTATGGAATAATTTAAAGACATTTTCCTGTAGCTAATTATACCTTTTTCTAGGTGGTGAATATCGTTACTTGCCTTATGTCTTGCCTGCTTCACCTGTTTGTAAATTTATGTCAAACGATATCTACTTGTATCCAGACATGGCAAAACATTCAGACTTTCCTGAAGACGCTGCCAACAACTGTCCATTACCAATCGTAAGATCTGACTTTAGATATAATTATTTTACTCTTATCATTTGATTTATTTTAGGGAAATTATTCAATTTTTGACTTTAATGTAAATACCGACAAAGTTGTTTCTGCAGCAGCAACTTCTGGCGAATATGCAGCTGAAGTAATTTTCTCTAAGGATGGAAATAACACTGCAATCTATCGAGCTTATGGATACATCAATAATGTATAAAAAAATATATTATTTGTAGCTCAACAATAAAATAAAGAGAAACTAAGGTTTCTTGAGTTGACTGAATTGAAAAAAATTGAAAATTATTGAAAAATGTAAAAAGCGATTTTGCATATATTTCCAAGAGGATTTCCTCCTGTGTTTGTTTTTCTGTCCGTCCATTGGTCACCGAATTAATCTCTCCGAAAAATAACACATTGATTTTATTTTGATGTCAAAATCAAGGGTGCGGAACTGATCAAAATGATCAAAAACCAATTGATCAGTTCCACACCATTAGTCAAAATAAAGGAAGTAACTCGAAGTTTCGGAGATATGAAAATCATTTGATTTTATTACTTCCTTTACTGACAACAATCAATCACGAAACCTCATTACTGACTTCCTCTGCGTATCAAGGGGTGGATGGCAACCAAAGAGTCTTATAATACAAAAGGATGCAGAGTTTCCACATAATGAGTGAGAACTTTTGGATTTTGTATTTCCTTAAATTCTCAAATTTTTGAGACCATTCTATTTAGTTTATTGAATCTAATGTAGATAATCAGCATAACAATGAATTCACATTCAAATAATTATGTTTCAACTATTGTTTTGATAACATCGTACATCAACTAGCTCTCAATAATGAGATGAGTCTGATGACTGATACTGAATTTTGAAAGTCAAATCAATCAAAGTTCTGACTATAAATTGATGAAATTTTCTTTATTTTTTTGCATTATATACTTTAATTTGGTTGACATAATACAAAATAATAATGACTAAGAGCAATTTTGAACTTTTCTGGATAGTGAACTTCATTGTTGTTGTGGTAGTTGCTGGTGTTTTGGCTGATGAAAATATTGTAAGTAGTTTTTTTAAGTCCAGACATTCGGATTCACATTTTGTGTTGTCTGAGCAGAGTTGAATCTGTTGTATCGAACCATATGTAAACGAATCTGCTCATGCGAGAGTAAGGTCTCTGCTGCCGAGTGTTTAGGCCACAGATCGACTGCTGTAACCCTCTTTTGTGAGGACATGGGTTCAATTCCCACTAGAATCCGATCTTTCTATCATTACATAAAGTTTTGTAGATATAACAAGGATAACGCACAATGATCACGACATTACACATTTTACGACACATGAGGCCTAAACCCAAGCTTGCCATGCTATTCTTAAATCCTCAAAGCTTTTTGATATCTGTTGCCTTAATTATTAATGTCGAATATTTTCAGGGAAAAAGTTTTGCAGGCAAGAAGATGTACATGGAAGTTATTCCAGATCGTGTTGAAGTAGTTTTTGAAACTCCAGAATATTCTGAGGCGAAAGTTCGAGTGAAAAAAGTCAACAAAGAGAGAGTGGTTGTTGGTTGGATTGACGTAAGAGTTCCAATTGGAAATGACTTTGTAACGCAGTGTAAGCTGTTAAAGAAGCAAGGTATGGAAAATTTAAGAACCTTTTCCTGTAGCTTATCGTCCATTTTCTGTAGGTGGTGAATATCGTTACTTGCCTTATGTCTTGCCATCATCGCCTGTATGTGATTTCATGAAAAAGGACATTTATCTGTACCCGGATATGGCAAAGCATTCTGATTTTCCTGAAGATACTTCTAAATGTCCAATGGCAGTTGTAAGTTTTGAATAACTAGGAATTCCTTCAATTTTAATCAATTGACCTTTTTCAGGGAAATTATTCAATTTATGACTTTACCATAAATACAGACAAAATTGTTTCTGTTGCCACACACTCTGGAGAATATGCTGCAGAGGTCATTTTTAACAAAGATGGGAACGTCACTGCAATCTATCGAGCTTATGGATTTATTAATAATGTTTAAATATTTTTATTTATAAAAAACTTTAATAATATAATAAATAAATATTTGTGACTGTTGTCACCAATTAAATTGAAACAATAATTATAATTTTGTCAACTTATCGTCAATTTTAAAATTTTTGGACTGTCACAATTTATTCAATTTATAAAAGACGTAATTTGCGAATGACCCATTCATATATTTTTTAAAAATATTAAAAATAATTATATTAAAAAATTAATATTTTTTGTAAAAATATTAAAAAATTAACAGTTTTTTTTAAAAAAATTAATATTTTTTGTAAAAATATTAAAAAATTAATATTTTTTTAAATATTAAAAAATTAAAATGTTTTTAAATATTAAAAAATTAATATTTTTTAAATATTAAAAAATTAATATTTTTTAAATATTAAAAAATTAATATTTTTTTAAATATTAAAAAATTAATATTTTTCTAAATATTAAAAAACTAATATTTTTTTAAATATTAAAAAATTAATATTTCACTAAATTACGTGACTTTTTAATTTGTATCATTTGAAGCTAATTAGGAACTAGTTAAGTAACTTTGTTGTTAAATATCCATTATTTATTATTTGTTTTTTGATCATATCTTTGCTAGTTAATTAAATTTCAGATCAAATTCTTCACTTCAAGTTTTTTCAAAATTATTTTTTATTGATATTTTGAATTTACTGCGTTAAAGACATGATTGAAAAAAATTTAATGTTGAAGTTATTTTTAGTTTATATCATTTTTCAAGATGGTTGCTTAATGGCTGCAGATTTCAATGTAATCAGCGTCAAATCTAATTAATTGAGCTCTCATATAAAATATTAAATCTTGTATTTTAATAAATTAAATATTTTAAATTCTAGAATCCTCTAAAACCAAAGCAGCTGAAATTTTTTGAAGTCATTATGGATCGAACCGAGATTATTTTTGAAATCCCAAGCATTGTGGAATTTCAAATACGAGTTAAAAAAGTGAACAAAACTCGTTCGCTTGTCGGTTCCATAACTTTTCACGAGCCATTTGGTAATAATATCAAAGTTGAAGGAAAGGCTTTGAAGAAGCAAGGTAAATGGAATTTTGACTCTGCTATAGTCCTAGCTTTAAAATTATGGATTACCTGTCGATAATTTCATTAATTTCAGGTGGCGAATATCGTTATTTACCATACAAAGCATCACCAGCACCACTTTGTGATTCTATAGCCAATGAAAAGTATGTCTATCCAGATATTGCTAAAAATTCTGATTTTCCTGAAGATGTCGCCAGTAATTGTCCTTTTCCTGCAGTAAATTATGATTTAAAAATTGAATCAAAGAGTATGTAAAATTAATATTCAAATTTCAGGGAAATTATTCATTTTATGGAGTTACGCCTAATTTGGAAAATGCACCGTCAGTGGTTGCGCCAACTGGTGAATATGCTGGTGAAATGTACTACTATAAAGATGATCAGCATATTGCAACATATAGAATTTATGGATACATAAATAACGTTTGATTTTTAAGGAATCAATTTTTTTAAATCAGTTTATCTGTGAAAATATGATAAAATTGTTTTTAAATCAGATGAGTTTTGAACTAACATTAACGCGGTAATTAGTGATGTATTACTAATTAGTCAATTCTATAATAAAGGTGCTGGTAATAAGTAAACATTTTCTCCCCTGATTGATCATTTTTGAAGTAGCTTTCGCTTAAATCAGTTGAAATTGCCATTATTAAGTATATTTAACAATGGATTTTTCTTTAGTATTGATAATGCTTTGCAGTGTTATGGCTTACGAGCTTCCGGTAATTATTAATCAGTGGCACCCCTTCCTATATCCATGTTATATCAACAACATTCTATTAAGTAGTTGAAAAATCAGTCTTCGATGGGAATCAAACCCACTTTATCACAAAATAAAGTTGCAGATTCATCATCTGTTGCCTAATCAGTGCCTTGCTATGGCAGATACTGCTACGTATCCCACTTTGAGATTCACTTTGCTTGGGTGTAGTTATATTTAAAATCAATAATCTAAATTATTTGTTCTAGAAAATGAAAATAAAATTTTTCGAAATTATTATGGATCGAACTGAGCTACTTTATCAGGATTCAATGTTTGGAGAAGTTAGTCTACGTGTTAAAAAAGTGAACAGAACTCGTGCATTAGTTGGCTTTATTGACTTTAAAAGACCGGTTGGAAATGATTGCAATGTTGAACTTAAGACTTTAAAGAAGCAAGGTGACCTTTTATTCATAGCCAATGGATGATAACAGTAGTATTAATCGTTATTTTTTAGAAATTCAAAACTGTTTTGAAATTTTTTCGAAATGTTAAAATTTTTAAATTTTCAAAAACCTTTAAATTTACTTATGAAAATTTGTAACGGTCACTTTTTTTTGAAAAAAATTACATCTTCAAAGTTTCGTTTTCGAAGAATAAGAACTGTTGGCGCCCATTGGGTTCATGGATGTCATTCTTTTGGGAATCTGACAAACTGGATTATCCTTCTTTGTCAAGATTACTAAAATTTCTCATTTTTAGGTGGTGAATATCGTTACTTACCTTATTCTGTTCCTCCTTCGCCTTTGTGTGATTTTTTCTCAGAAGATAAATACTTTTATAAAGATATAGCAAGATGTTCTGATTTGCCTGAAGATATTGTCAATAATTGTCCTTTAGCTGCTGTAAGTTTCTATTATTTCAGAGTTATTTTACGAATTTCATCAATTATAAGCTTAAATCTTAATTTTAGGGTAACTATTCAATAAATGGCTACACGGTAAATTCGGACAGAATTGTACAAATAGCTACTCAAACTGGTGAATATGCTGCTGAAATAAATATTCATAAAAGTAGTCAAATTGTTTTGTCTTTGCGAATTTATTTTTATATTAATAAAGTTTGATGAATTGTATCTACATTTTTGGTTGAAATTTAATCATTTTTATTTGTTGCTGGTTTATAACCAGTGGTTTCTAGGGTATCTCACCTACACTAGTTTTAAAAATTGATAGTGTAAATGTGTTCACATAAAAATTTATTGACTAAGCTTAGAAATTATGGATTAATGATTTAATTACAGTTCCAATTAAAATGTTTTTTAACCGAACAATTTTCGACATTTAGTTCTTTATTTCATATAACGACGTCGAATCGAAAAGTTGAATTTAATTCTAATTTTTTTAACAACAAAATGTTTAAAATTTTAACTTTAATTTTAATCGTGTTAATGACGACTTCTGTGGTATTAAATTTTAAACTATTTTTTTTAAAGAATGTAAACTTTATGCCTCCTATTTTTCCTCAATTTAGGGACAAAAGTTCTTTGAAATCATCCTAGATCGTCTTGAAATTGTACAAGAAGACAAAAGTGTTGTCGAATTAAACGCCAAAGTTAAAAAAGTTAACAAAACCCGTTCGATTTTTGGATCTATGGTTTATCATATTCCATTTGGAAATGATATTAAAGTTGAAATAAAGACATTGAGGAAGCAAGGTGGTGAATATCGATACTTACCTTATTCAGTTCCACCGGGACCGTATTGTGATATTTTAGCAAGCGATAAATACGTTTATCCAGACATTGCAAAACACTCTGATTTTCCCGAGGATATTAAGAGCAACTGTCCCTTACCTGCAGGCAATTATTCATTAAATGGACTATCTTCAAATTTTGAAAATATACCAATGGTTGCAGTCCAAACTGGGGAATATTCTTGCGAATGTATTTATTATAAAGATGATAAAGTAGTGGGAACTTACAGACTTTATGCTTACATTAACAAAGTTTAATTGATAAATTAGTAACAACTTCTGTATCACTTCATTCTTATTAACATTTAAACTGTTTTATTCACTTTGGTCTAGCCTTTTTAGGTCAGCCAAAAGTGGATGTCTTTTAAATTGTTTTTAAAATATTTTTTGAACTTGAATTTTTAAGTTTTAATGTTCCATTATATTTTGAACTTTAAAGTTTCTTAAACGGCTTTAACTGTTCCAAAAATGAATGAGATTGAATTATAAGAATTTCCGTTAAATAAAAATTTGAAATGCGTAACCTGAAGTTAGCTGCATTTTGATGGAGAAATTTGAATTGAGAAAGACGGTTGAATAGGAGTAAGAAGTATAATTTATAACAAAGGTTTTTAAACAAAAACTGTGAATAGTTCTATATAAGGTGGCTTTTCCTTTGGTAGAAAAGAAAATTAATAAATAATAATAATTTTTTAAAGTGAGAATTTTGAATTTTGATTTTTAGTTTGTAATTTTGTGTTTAGTTTTTATTAAATAAATTAAAAAATAAAAAGTTTTTAAGAGTCCAGTTTAAAAATTGTCTTAAAATGTGCATACAATTTTAAAAATATTTTTTAAATCTTTTCTATGATTGAAAATTATCAGACCATTTTAAGATATCAGGCCTCTACCAAGGAGGCGATAGTCAGCCTTTTAATTGATTTTAAAAATTATTAAAGCAAATTAGTTCTAAAAATAAGTTGTTGACTAAGTTTAACTTTAGATAAATGATTTAATTGCAGCTCTAAATGAAATGTTTTTAATTGAACTTTTTTCTACGTGTATTATTTTTTATTCCACGTATTGAGGTCGAATTGAAAGGTTGAAATTAATTCTTGATATTTTGCCAAAATGTCAACAATTTCAAAAGTTTTTTCAATTTTAATTGTGTTGATGACGATTTCTGAGGTATAAAATTTATAAATTTTTAAAATAAATATTCTAAAATGATTGAACTCATTTTAGGGATTAAAATTATTTGAAGTTATCCCTGATCGTCTTCAAATAATACATGAAGACCAAAATATTATCGAAGTGAGCGCTAAAGTTAAGAAAGTTAATAAAACTCGTTCAGTTTCTGGATGGTTTTTTTTACATATTCCATTTGGAAATGACATTAAAATTGAAGTTAAAACATTGAAGAAGCAAGGTGGTGAATATCGATACTTGCCTTATAAACTGATACCAACACCATTTTGTGATGCCCTAGAAAGTGATAAATACTTTTATCCAGATATTGCAAAATATTCTGATTTTCCGGAGGATATTAAGAGCAACTGTCCATTAGCTACAGGCAATTATTCATTAAATGGAGTAATTGTAAGTCTCGAAAATTTACCAATAATTGCAGTCAAATCTGGAGAATATTGTGGCGAACTGATTTAGAATAAAGATGACCGAAAAGTGGCCATTTATCGAGGTTATGCTTACATTAACAATGTTTAATTCATAAATTTTTTGATATTTGATATATAACTTTATGTTCAATTTTGAAATATTCTATAAATAAATAAAAAAATTGCACCAAAATTTCTATTTTTAAATTCGACATTGTAGCAGTTGTGCCCATTAATAAGGGGTTCTAGTCTATTATTTTGATGCGCAGATAAATTTTACTGAAAATTGACAATCCGGAGACTATGCACTGAAGCAATTAAAAAAGTATGCAATTGAAAAGTATATAATGGAACAAAGCTTACATATTTACTTTTCTGGCCGTACACTAATTTGAGAAATTACTTGAAAGTTATCGGTATTTTTGAATTTAAATTTAACGAACTTTTCAAATTTGAATATTTTGTAAAATTTAACATTCAAAAACCGTTAACTTTCAATTAATTTCTTAAATTAATTGACAATCTAATTTAGTTGTCATCTGTATCTGATTTGATTTTAAAAATTGTTTAATGAGTTCATAAAAGGAGTTGATGACTCAGCTTAAACACTATAGATTAATGATTTAATTGCAGTTTTAATTAAAATGTTTTTTTTACTATACTTTTCTTCTATGTTTATTTTTTTTATTCAACGTATTGATGTCGAATTGAAAAGTTCAAATTATTTTGTCAAAATGTCAAAAATTTTAAGAGTTTTTTCAATTTTAATTGTGTTGATGACGCTTTCTGAGGTATAAATATTTTTCAAGCTATATTTTCAAACTTGGTGTCTGCTATCTTTCTTCAATTTAGGGAGAAAAGTTCTTTGAAATCATCCTAGATCGTATTGAAGTTATGTATGAAAATAAAAGTTTTATCGAATTGAATGCTTGGATTAGAAAAGTTAATAAAACTCGTTCGATTTTTGGTTCTCTGTTTTGTCATGTTCCATTTGGAAATGAAATTGTAATTGAAATTAAGACATTGAAGAAGCAAGGTGGTGAATATCGATACATGCCTTATAAAATTCCACAAGGCCCCATTTGTGATTTTTTAGCAAGCGATAAATATTTTTATCCAGACATTGCAAAGTATTCTGATTTTCCGGAGGACATTATGAGCAACTGTCCATTAGCAGCTGTAAGTTATGATTTTCTCACTGGCAATAAAACTGAAATATTTTATTTCCAGGTTAATTATTCAATAAATGGAGTAACTATAAATCTGGAAAATGCACCAAAGATTGTAGCCCAAACCGGAGAATATTGTGGAGAACTGACTTACTATAAAGATGACCAAAAAGTTGCCATCTATCGAGGTTACGCATACATTAACAATGTTTGATTTTTATAATTTTATTTATTTTTATAACAATTTAGTTTTTTTGACTTTTGATGTGTAAATTTATGTTCAATTTTTATTAATCATTTTGTAGACGATTAAAATAATTTTAAACCACCACCACTTCTTTTTTTATGTCAGTCTTCTTTTCGATCTGTAAACTATATTTTATACAGAAAAGTATTTAACATAAGAACGATCCTATAAAATCTAGTTTCATAGTTTTCAAATTCAATAAATTGACGTGCAAGCAAGAAACCTTACTTACTTGGCTGGTGGTAAAGATCAATTGTTATCTGTGATTTTTCGGTTAAAAGTCGATGCTCAACCTATTCATTGGGATTGCATGACCTTTTTTTTAATAAGTTCATTTTTGAAAATTGTTAAAGCAATAAGGTTTACAAAAAAAACATTATTGACTAAGCTTAAAAACAATGAATGAATAATTTAATTGCAGTTCTAATTAAAATGTGTTTTTCCACATTTATTTTTGTTCATTCTATGTATGGACGTCGAAGTGAAAAGTTGGAATTACTTTTTCAAAATGTCAAAAATTTTAAGTGTTTTTTCAATTTTAATTGTATTGATTACAATTTCTGAGGTATAAAATTTATAAATTCTTTATAAATAATCTAAACTTATTGCCTGCTATTTCATTCAATTTAGGGACTAAATTTTTTTGAAGTAATTCCTGATCGTTTTGAAATAATAGAAGAAGACAAAAATATTATCGAAACGATTGCTAAAATAAAGAAAATTAATAAAACTCGTTCACTTTCTGGTTGGTTTTTATATCATATTCCATTTGGAAATAATATTAAAATGGAAATTAAGACATTGAAGAAGCAAGGTGGTGAATATCGATATTTACCTTACACAATTCCACCAAGTCCTTATTGTGATACCCTAGAAAGTGATAAGTACTTTTATCCAGAAATTGCAAAATATTCTGATTTACCGGAGGATATTAAGAGCAACTGTCCATTAGCTACAGGCAATTATTCATTAAATGGAGTAATTGTAAGTCTTGACAAATTACCAATAATTGCAATCCAATCTGGAGAATATTGTTTCGAACTAATTTACTATAAAGAAGACCACAAAGTGGCCATTTATCGAGGTTACGGTTATATTAACAATATTTAATTCATAAATTTTTTGATTTTTGATACATAAATTTATGTTCAATTTTGAAATATTCTATAAATAAATAAAAAAATTGCACCAAAATTTCTATTTTTAAATTCGACATTGTAGCATTTGTACCCTTTAATAAGGGGTTTGTTCAATCTGTTATTTTGGTACCAAATACTGAAATTGACGTAACGCAAAAAATCGACTTTTTAGACCCCCTCCCCCCTTTGCTTGTACGTAACACATTAAAATATTATTTAGAAATCAATAAAAAAAGTTAAAAGTTCGAACCAGAAAATTTTTAAAACCCTGAAGCTTCCAAATCTTCAAAATTTGAAAGAAAATAAGTTTTTTACCAAAAAAAATACGAATTTATTATTATTTACTCATATTTTGACGGATTTTAGCTATATTTTATCGAAAATTTCAAAAAATAATTTATTAATTGAGAACGTCTCTCCCCTCCTTGTAACAAATTGTCACATTTTCTTAAATCCCCCTCCTTCCCAAAAAGCTTTACGTAATAAGTGACAAAGTCGAAACAAGTCTCGTTTTTCGGTTAAAAGGCGATGGTCAGCCCATTCATTGGGATTGCATGAGTTCCATTAATAATTTTATTTTTAAAAATTGGTGAAGCAAATGAGTTTACAAAAAAAAAAATGATTGATAAGCTTAAAACAACGAATCAATGATTTAATTGCAGTTCTAATTAAAATGTTTTTTAATTTTACTTTTCTTCCAGGTTAATTTTTTCTATTCCACGTATCAACGTCAAATTGAAAAGTTGTGGAACTAACTCTAGAAATTTTATTTCAAAATGTCAAAAATTTTAAATGTTTTTTTAATTTTAGTTGTGTTGGTTATGATTTCTGAGGTATTAAATTTTTCAATCTATATTTTTAAAGCTGTTGTCTGCATAATATTTCTTCAATTTAGGGACAAAAATTCTTTGAAATCATCCTCGATCGTATTGAAGTTATCCAAGAAGACAAAAGTTTTACAGAATTTAGCGCAAAAGTTAAAAAAGTCAATAAAACTCGTTCCATTTATGGCTGGATGTATTACCATGTACCGATTGGAAATGATATTAAAATTGGATTGAAAATATTAAAGAAGCAAGGTGGTGAATATCGATACACGCCTTATTCAATTGCACCGGGACCACTTTGTGATACTTTAGGAAACGATAAATTTATTTATCCAGACATGGCGAAACATTCTGATTTTCCGGAGGACATTATGGACAAATGCCCATTACCTGCAGTAAGTTATGATTTTATTATGTGCTATAAAAATAAAATATTTAATTTTAAGGGCAATTATACAATAAATGGACTAATTTTGGATTTCGAAAATGCACCAAAGATTGTAGCCCAAACCGGAGAATATTGTGGTGAACTGACTTACTATAAAGATGACAAACAATTGGCCATTTATCGAGGTTACGCTTACATCAACAATGTTTAATTCATGAATTTTTATTTTTTATAATAATTACAGTTTTTATGATTTTTTTTGGTGTGTGTAATTTTAATCGTATGAATTTCATATTCGCAGACTATAAAAATAAATTTCTACAAAAATAAATTTTTTTCCGGGTAGTTTCAGCATAGGATATCAAAGGGGAGTCTCAATGTGAGTCTGTGGTCTAATCTTGATCGATTTATCAATAAATTGCCCCTGTCAGGTCTCAATCACATGATTGTTTTGTCTGGGCCCGGTTTCTGGGGCTACCCGGGGTACCCTATCCTACTAGGGAGGGATAAGGGTACTTAGGATGTCGTAAGATACTTACCCGGGGTAAGGGACACCAGCTAACCCTAAAAACCTGCCCTTGATTTCTTAACCATTGCGTGTTCGAGACACTTTAGCACACAAACATTGTAAAAATTAATTCTTATGATTTACATCTAAATCTATTTTATTTGCACGATATTTAACGAGCAATCATGCTAATCTGATTTGATTTACTAACACATTAATTAGTTCATAATTATGAAAAATTATCTTATTTTTCAATTTATTAATCAGTGATCTTTTTCGACTTCAATTAGACAGTTTTGGGAAAAAAATTCAAATAATGATGAAACCAATTCTTTTAGTTGTTCTATGTATTGTTTCTATTAAGACATATGATTATAAGGTAATAATTGCTGTTTCTAAGATGCATGGAGTTTTTTTATTTTTAAGGAACTCTGCTTAATCAAAAATACGTCTCTGCATAAAATTGCATAATTTTTCAGAATCCAACTTCTCGGAAATTTTTCGAAGTTATTTTAGACCGTGTCGAAATTGTTCATGAAATTTCAAGCATTATTGAGTGGCATATTCAGATTAAGAAAGTCAACAAAGTTCGGTCAGTTATTGGTTACTTGACTTATCATGTACCAATGGGAAATAACTTTGTTATTAGTGGCAAGACTTTAAAAAAGCAAGGTAAATGCTATCATGTTCATTATTGAGTGTTGTTCCTTATTAATTATGTCACTTTCCTTGCTTTAAGGTGGCGAATATCGATACCTTCCCTATTCAATCCAGCCTGAGCCGTTTTGTGATCTTTTAGCAAAGGATCATTTTGTATATCCAGATATTGCAAGACAGTCTGACTTTCCAAATGATATTGCAAAAAGTTGTCCTCTAGCTTCTGTAAGATGCCATTTTAAATTACCACAAAATTATTTTTGACACTCCTTATACTTAGGGCAATTATTCATTTTATGGAGCAACTATCAACCTGGACACTTTGCCAACTACAATAGCTGGTTCTGGAGAATATGCAGGCGAATTGAATTACTATAAAGATGATCAAAATATTGCGATAAATCGAGTTTATATTTATATTAATAATGTTTAATTTTATTATCAACAATATCCTTTAACCATTTTGGATTTTTTTGGATAGAGGAGGTGGTAGGGTTTTACATCGTGGATTCTGTGATAGTAGAGGGTGTTCAACAAGAGAATCTTTTGTTGGATCTTTGTAAAAGACATTTTTGTCATTAGTTTTCAAAAATTTCTTATCTACTTCTGTAGAACTATGATTATTTACATTCTTTTGCAGTTGCGATAAAGTCATTGAGCGTAAAATCTGTTGAGAAATAAACAAATCATATTGGTGCTCTAAAATTTGTTGGATTTCAACTGTCATAAGAGAATCCATGCCCATTTCTGAAAGTGTTGTTTCCATTGATACAGATTTATGATCTCTAATAGACATAATATTCATTATTGTATCAATAATATTTCCATTTAAATCATTTGAATAACGTTTCTCAGCAATGACCATACTTGATACAATTGGATGCTCATTTAGTATTAATCGATCTAATTCATCTAAACATGATGAGATTTTTTGCTGCAAAGTTCCACTTATTCTCATATCTAATTTATCTTCAGCCAGGTCAGCTATTAAACCAACCTCACCGATTACACCCCATTGAATTGCCTTTGCTGCCAATCCATCTTTGTGACGTTGTTCAATAATTCTTTCCATTACTGAATTTGACATACCATAATTACTTTGACCAGCATTACCACGTCCGCATGATACACTTGAGAATACAACAAAGTATTGCAACACTGGACACAAAACTCTTGAAAGTTCATCCAAGTATTTTGTGGCATGAGCCTTTGGTCCCATGCTTTCAGCAAACTTAGTAGCATCTTGATTTTCGAAAATAGAATCTTTCAAAAGCACAGCAAGATTAAATATTCCACCAATCGGTCCCATTTTCATTCCATTTAATATGAGTTCTTTACATCCTGATTTAGTTGAAATGTCAGATGTATCCACTACAACATTTGTATCATAAGATTCCCAGATGCTGTTTAAAATAAATAAGTTAATAACACGCTTGGAAGTTCTCAATTTCACATTTTCCTAACCTTATGCAGTAAGCTTGGTACGGTTGCGAAATTCCTCTTCTCGTGCTGAGTACCAAATTTTTACAACCTCTTAGCACTAACCAATCTGCAAGTTCCAGACCAAACCCTCCAAGTCCACCAGGAATAATGTAACAATGTTCTGGATTGCAATAAAATCTTGGCAGTACAGTTATGGGCACTGTCATAGCATCAGTTTCATTTTCACGGATTTGAATGATAACTTTACCCATATGTTTGCCACTGGCCAAGAAACGGTAAGCTTGTTCGATTTCATGAGCTTGGAAAATTGATGTCTTAAGAGGCTTAATAATTCCACGATCTAAGTCATATTGCAAAAGTCGCTTGAGAGTCTTAAAATCAAAATAACAAAATATTAAAAGTTATAATACAGAGAAACTACTTCATAGTGTCTCACCATCTTTTCTTCATGTGGTCCTCTGAATAAATTGTCTATAAGTACAACATGGAATGATAATTCACGAATGAATTCTCCTAAACCAATTTTGTTGTCATTTGCTATATCAAATTTGCCAATTTCTAAGAATGTACCTCCTTGACCAAGGCATCTAATAGATGATTTTAATTTTTCTTCAGCAAGAGAATTCAGCACATAATCGACACCTTTTCCTTCTGTATGAGTCATCACAAGATCTTCAAATGTTGAATCACGAGAATTTCCGATCTGTTCAGGTTTTAAACATTTGAACTCCTCCAACAAGAAGTTCTTCTTTTCTTCAGTACTAACTGTTGTGAAAACATTTAATCCATATGCTAAAGCAACACGAATTGCTGCCAAACCGACACCACCAGAACCAGCGTGAATAAGAATTGATTTTCCTTTTTGAATCTTTGTTCTCAAGAAGAATGCTGAATAAACTGTGCCGTAGACAATAGGACATGAAGCAGCTTCTGCTAGTGTCCAACTGTTTGGAACATCCCATAAAAGATCCTCATCCAATTTGATATGTGTTGCTGAAGCTCCACTAATAACCATGCCCATAACTCGTCTATGATTATCTTTTCCATAAAGACCAGAAAATTCTAAGCCAGTGACACATTGTTGCTCAATTCTTGTCTTTGCACATGATTCAATAGCCAGTTTTCCTGTTGCAAGCATGACGTCACGGAAGTTTAGGGATGAGTATTGAATTTTAACAATATTGTCTCCATCTGCATATCCCAATGGACCTTGTAACCATCTGAGTGATGATAAGTCACCTCGGACCATTGAATTTGCATAACAATGTGTAACATAACGTGCAGGTTCAAGCTTTTGTTTCAGTAGTGAGTGCTTATAACTACCCCAAAGCCCATTTCTGTAAATATTAATTGCAAGTCCTTGTTTTAATTTTGTGGCATAAAATGGATCCTCCAAGTTAAATGGTGGTGCTGTAATGTCATCAACAAACACGCATTTAAGGTTATGTCCATTTGGCTCTTTACGGATGCAGTTAACGAGGCCAATGATTCCTGAAAATTTATCATTTTCTGCATAAGCGATAACCGGATCTGTTTTCATTGCTAGCTGAAGTTCTTTAATCCATGAATAATTTTCATCCTGTGAATCAATTTTAACTATTTTTGATGCCATTCTCTGTGGAACTTTAACATAATGAAGCAAAACAATTGTTTCCTTTTCCATTAAAATTACTGAAATTATTTGATATCCATTTGGCAAACTCAATGTTGGTATATCTTTCGCATTGTTCGACTCACGTGATACGATGAATCCGTTCTCAGAAAATAGTGTTGAAGCTTGTTCCAAAAATTCTTGATCATCAAGACAATCAGATCGAATAATGACATGGTTATTAGGACATGATGTAATGTCCGATTCTGAAAGTTTCACACTTGGCAATTTCATTTCAGTTTTCGCTGTTAAGTATGTCAAATCAGATGTGACAAGAGGTAGGTCACCAATTGCTTCTCCAAATGAATCAATAATTGGTTCTAGTCCATTATTTGTGTCGATTTCAGTGCACACGAATTTAGGCGATGGGAAATTTTCGACTGCTAATTGTACACAAAATCTTGCCATCTCGATTTTGTTCATAACTGGAGTAGTTAAATGTGGAATAAATTGATATGTTTCAAGAACAGGAACACCAGGTGGTTGACGTCGTCCAACTGAGTTTGCTTGCAGACCGCGCATTTCGATTCCACCACATCGAAGAGTTTTAATATGAGACGAATAGTGAACATTAATAATTTTTTCATTTCTTTCAATATCATCAATCATTTGCAAATGTTCTTTTGGATGAATAACAAGCTTACGGAGACCGGTTGGAAGGATAAGTGATCGAGTTTCAGACGCTATGATTTGCAATTGGAGAAGACAATCGAGGAAGGTAACCCAGTTGTCTTGCCACTTAACGCGTCCTTTTAAGCCATCAGCTCTTGCAGTTTGAACAGATCTAAAAAGATTCTTGTAGTTGTACCCACGAAGTCGCAATTCCTTATAGAAATCACGGTGGTATAACGTTGTAATTTTTGGATCATCAAGAGTAGTAATGTCTGTTAATTTTGAATTTTCATGTCTTTGGACATGACCAGTACAAACAGCTGTAATTCCATCAAGAATTTCAAATCTTCCTGTACCTTTCTGAATAACGACAACTAGTTTTATTTCTTGATTCTCTGTCATCACTGTTGCACGTATAAATTTCACATCCTTAAACTCAATGTCAAAATCTTGAATTGGTAATCTGTGTTGATATGCCATTGCTTGCCATGCAAGGAATAAGTAACCAGTTGCAGGGAAAAAAATTCTTCCTGTATTAATAATAAAATTAGTTTTTAAAAGTTTTTCTCTCTTTTCTAAACTTACCATCGATTTCATGTCCGCAAATATAATCGAATTCCTTATCTTGTAGATTAATTATAAACATTTTCTCACTAGGAACGTCCTCATCAAATTTGTAGACAAAATAATCTTGTTTGTGATCCCATTTAATTAATGGAGCAATCATAGTTGTTCCTCTTGATACGGGGAACTGAACTGGTGGATATAATTTACTTACATCAAAATCTATTCCATTTTCGAAAAGTCTGCAAGATATAGAAATTTTAGTCTTCAACTAGTCAATGTAACAGTAAGTCACACTTACTTTCCTAAAGTGTTAATAAGATAGAATGAATTCTCTTTATTACCACGCTTTGCCAGACTGAAATGTAAACCCTCAGGTAATGACCTCTTTAAAATGGCTTGCAATAAGCCAAATGGAGCGATTTCAATAGTTAGTGCATTTTTAGGAAGATGTGCTGTAGCTTCTTCAAACAAAACTGGACTGAGAAGATTGTTTGTGTGATATTCAGCTGATGAGTATTCACATTCAACAGATTTCCAATACGATTCTGGAACACTTGAACAAATCCACTTTTCTGAACGCTTTACTGGATGCTTGATTACTTCTTTGAGTCGCTTTAGAAGATTTGGTCCCATATCTGAGATGTATTTGCTGTGGTAAGGAATATTTGCACAAGCAACTTGCTTAGCAAAAATATTTTCAGTCTTCAGTTTACCAACAAACTCAATAATCTTTTCAGCAGGTCCAGAAATTGTACAAGAATCAATTGAGTTATAGCAAGCAATTTCAATACCTTCTGGTAAAATGTTTTTCAATTGATTAAAACCCATTCCAACTGCCGCCATTGAACCAAACGGAACTTCTGTTTCTAGACTTGCCATACCACGTGAATAAGCACTTAAAATCATCTCTTCAAGACTAAAGCAGTTATCAGCAAAAGCACATCCTAATTCACCTACGGAATGTCCAATTACGTAATCTGGTTCCAACCCTAATGCCTTAAGAATATCTGTTAAACCTATTTGAATTGCTGAAATTCCAATAAATGCATTTAAGATATTATCGAATATATTTGGATTTTCGGATCTGATGATTTCCTTTAAGTTAATTCCACAACCAAGAAGGACGTTGTGACATCTTTCAATTGCATTAGCAAAAATTGGAATATTCATTAAATCAGCACCCATGCCAACCCATTGTGAACCCAATCCACTATAAACCCAAACGATTGGTCTTTTTGATGAACTGAAGTTTTGGACACTTTTGTTGATGCATGTTGCATTTTTTTCGTCATTTTTAGTAAAAATACCATAACCACGATAGATGTTTGATGAAATTGTTCCTTTTTGTGTATTATGAAGCAATCCAATGAATTCAGCATCCAACGGTCTTTCAGTAACGCTATTCATAATGGTATCAACAGCTTCTTCTGTACGTCCAGACCATGTAACAAGTCTTGGTAAATCATCATCAGGAATTCCATGATTGATCTTTTCTTTCGCACTTGATTTTAGTAAAGCGTGAGCATTTGCACCTCCAAAACCAAAATTGTTCATGCTTGCCAATTTACCTTTGAACTCTGTATGTTCATTAATGACTTTCAAACGTCCTTCAATCAATGAAAGACAGTCGGAACGAGGTTCCTTATAGTTAATAGTTGCTGGAATTTGTTGTCGTTCAAACATTAAAATGAGTTTGATAATAGAACACATACCCGATGCAGCCTCACTGTTAAGATATAAAGTCAATGAGATGACTATAAATTAATATTTATGAAAATACCTGTGACCCATGTTCGATTTTAAAGCACCAACCAATAACGGTCCTTCGCGTCCATTACAGAAAACGGTATCAAGAGCATGACATTCCTCTGGATCTCCAACCTTGGTTCCTGTACTATGACCTTCTACATAATCAACTACACGTGGATCTACTTTAATGTCTTTGTAGAATTCTTCAAGCATTTTAGCTTGCGTAAATCCACTTGGGTAAGTAATTCCCTCCTTTTTGAATCCATCATTATTTGTTTTACAGTAGACCAAATTAGCATAAACGCGCTTAGCGTCACGTTTTCTTTGCAAAAAAATTATACTGATAGCCTCACTTCTTATGTACCCAGATGCATCTTTATCCATAGGTCGACAGAAACCATCTTTTGACAAAACACCCAACCTAATTGATAAGAAAATATTATTTTAAATTACTGGATTGTTGAGAGCGGTTAATCCAAACCTTGCAAATTGAATATTAATATGGGGATGAAGCAACAAGTTAGTTCCACCAACAAGAGCAGCATCGCATTCACCACTACGAATGGCATTCATTGCAGCATCAAGAGCATAAACTGAACTACTGCAAGCTGTATCTATTGCAAAACTAGGTCCTTTTAAATCCATTCCAAAAGAGATTCGATTTGCTATCATTGCACGTGAGCAACCCATTAAAGCTGTAGAAATATTTCGAAAAAATTAAATTTTTTTTAATCTACTTTTTTAGAGGTAAATCCTTACTAACCCAATCCATCCTTTACATTTTTTTCACAAAACAAAATGTGGTCAGTTTCAACGAAAGCGCATCCAATATAAACTCCAGTGTGACTTCCCTTGAGAGTTTTAGGGCACATACCAGCATCAAGTACAGCTTCATAGGCATGCTCAAGCAAACAACGACATTGAGGATCCATATAAGTTGCTTGACGGCTATTAACCGAAAAAAATGAAGCGTCAAATTTATTCAGATTGACAGTTTTTCCAAATCTTGGTGGAATTTCTGGATCTATGTGCTTCCATCGGATTTCTGAATCATCAACCATGTCAATCTTATTATAAAGATTATAAGCAAACTCAGCCACATTAGCTGAATTTGGAAATCTTCCAGAAATTCCTGAAATGACGATTTCATCATCAGGATCGATTGGTGCTGCTCTGAATGAAAATCTCTTTTCCTGACTTGTTGACATTATTTAAAAAATAAATAAATTAAAATATTTTCACAAACTTTCAGTACACCTTGTGGACTGAGTGTCTGAAAATGATATAAATGTTTCTGCGTATTTCTTTATATAGTACCAAAATTATATTCTGTCAACTTTAAATTAAAATGAATTCATTCATTTAAAACAGCTAAAGGTGAAAGATTAAAATTGTAATCAAAAGGTTAACAAATATGGTTCAAAAATGACGACCATCAAAAAATTGGATTTTCAGACACCCCTCTCCTGTTATTAAATAGAATGCTATTAAACCAGTTACATGAGTAAAGATGCTCGCAGGATGTGTCAGTACTTAAAGTGACATTCCCAGTTTTTTAAACAAAAAAATCAAAAGAATGATCGAAGAATTCTTAGGGGCTTTAGGGGGGGGGGGGAGGTTGGTGGTGGGTTGGTTTTGGAAGAAAATTTTTCAGTTCAAAAACCCTAGCAATTTTAAATTATTTTTTTTTGCATAATTATTTCCTTAGAGGGAGGGTTGAGGGTGTGGAAATCCACGCATCCACCCCCCCTCCCCCTGGCTACGCCACTGTATATGATGAATCACCTCTATCACTATAAAGATTCATTATTTAATCGATCAGACATAATTTTGCATGGTTCTACAAACGCAAATTTTATGTAAATTTTTTTTTGAATAAATAAGCAAAATAGCTTTAGACATTTAAAATATAGCCCTAGTTGTTAATTAAAGATGCTAATCGAAAATTGCTTACTAGTGGCGTCACTAGCCAGATTTTTGGTTTGACTAAGCTTGAGCAAATGAATTGAATTTATAGAATGTTCTTTTTTTCTGTAAAATATCTGGTCCGTCGAACCAACACACTCATTTGCTATGGATCACATGTAAGTGAATCTATTGATTCATTTTGATCTAAACAGCTATTGTTTTTAATTGGAGATGGCTGTCAAAATAAATCTTAATTAATCGATTCAAACATGCAATTATTTCATGCATAAATTGAAATATTTTCATTGCTTCTGTTCTGTTTGAATTAAATGGTTTTGACCAGGGGCGTAGCCAGGAGGGTCTGGGCCCCCTAAAAATAATTTTGAGCCGTGCTCTCGCTGCGGTTCAAAAATTTTTTTAGGGGGCCCAAACCCTCCTGGCTACGCCCCTGGTTTTGACGATCAGAATGCTACAATTACTTATTGTGGCTTTAATATTGATTAATAGTAAAACAACCGCTGTTACTGATACCATAGTAATTCTTGTATATTTTGATTATGTCTCACGATATCCAACTAACTTCATTTTTAGAATTCAGCAGTTTCAAAACAACAATTCTTCGAAGTTATTCTTGATCGAGTTGAGAATGTCTTCGAGACATCAAGCATAATTGAGTGGCAAATACGAATCAAAAAGGTCAACAAAACAAGATCATTCGTTGGTTCCATGACCTTCCATGTTCCAATTAGCAATGATTTTAAAGTCGGTGGGAAGTTTATGAAAAAGCAAGGTAAGCAAAAATTTGTGAAATTTTATAAAGCTTTTTTAGCTTAGCTCTTAGACTAAGTTGATCTTATTAGGAGGTGAATATCGATACACGCCGTACTCCTTTCCACCAACAGCGTATTGTGATACAATAATAAGCGATAAATATGTTTATCCTGATGTTTTGAAACAATCTGATTTCCCACAAGACGTTGCCGCAAACTGTCCAGTTCCTCCTGTGAGTTTATTAAATTTTAAATAATTTTTGTGATTAAAAATTAAAAATATTTCAGAAAAATTATACTTTTTATGGAGCCACATTCAATTTTGATGCAGTACCAACATCTATCATTGGATCTGGAGAATATGCTGCAGAACTTTGTTACTATAAGGATGGTCAAGTTATTGGAAATTATCGAGTTTATGCTTATATTAATAAAGTTTAATTATGAGTCGATTATACTCCTTGTCATAAATTTCTCAAAGAGTTTGGTTTGAAGTGTCATTCAAAGAATCGAAAAATAGAAGAAACTGTAGATATTATCATCTAATAACCTATGTTAAGAGATAGAACAGACAAAAATCTACTGTTTCGTAGCATCACTTTGTTTCGTTATTCTTTAATTAAAGAGATACTTTGATTCTTTGAAAATTTTATTTCGTTACGGAGTTATAAATAAGTTTAATCCAGGATAAAATACAAAATTTTTTAAATAGGAATTTTCATTTTTTGACGTTCATTGCTTATCAAAAGTTCAATTATAAAGATTAATTACTTTTTTATGATTTTCAACAGTTTTTGCTTATTAAAACTCTATAAATAAACTAAATTTACGAAATAAATTATTTAAATTTGAACATCAGTGACAATGGATAGTTCAAATTTTTTTTCAAATTCCACTCATCCAAAGAATTTGCCTCGTATAAAAAATAATTGACGACAAAATAACTTTTTCTACATTTACATAATACACAGGATTGATTTTTTAATTATCTTACATCATTTCCAACTAATTAAGATCATTAAAGCCCATTAAAGATTACACTAGTAATTTTAACCCCACAAATAAGTGAAAAATGGTCTAAAATTACATTACATCATCTTCGTACAAAAAATGCTGTGTGATAAAATTAAAATTTTTGACGACACTACACTAAATTGATCTTAAATTACGAAAATTCCTTTAATTTCATACAGCATCACAGTTTTTTGCTCAGTTTAATTTTAGAATTCATTTTGAAAGATTTCAAAACTAAAGCTAAAGAATTTTTAGAAAAAATGAATAAATTAATATTTTTAATATTTGCAAACCTCGTTTCTAAAATAATATGCTTGGGTTATGAGTCAGATTCTTATAAGGTAAATTATTCAGGATAAAAAAAGAATTTTAAACTAATTGAGTACCTATATCCTTAGAATTCTTCCTTTAAAAGTATGATCGGTGATAGGAAGTATTTTGAAGTTATTCTTGATCGTGTCGAAATTCTGATAGAAAATAAAAATTTTATGGAATCACACGTCCAAGTTCGAAAGGTCAACAAGACTCGATCACTTGTTGGATATGCAATTACTCATGAGCCATTTGGAAATGATATTGTAGTTGAAGCAAAAGGACTTAAAAAGCAGGGTAAATAGTTTGTTTTTTGGTTATGTTCAAGGGTGGGGGTATTGTAGGCAGGTGACCCTCTTAAAAAAGGCGTAAGCATTTTTTAGTGTCTATAATATTTTTGAGTTACCATCTAGCTTTTTATTCCTTTTATCAGGTGGCGAGTATCGGTACAGTCCATACAAAGTGGCACAAGTCCCACTGTGTGAAGGTCTAGCAACAGACACTTACGTGTATCCTGACTTTGCTGCAAATTCTGACTTTCCTTTGGATGTTGGCAATAATTGTCCATTACCAGCTGTAAGTTATGACTTTAAAATTTGGTTTGTGTCATTTTGGGGTTGTCCAATATTTGGAGTATCATTATCTGCATATAATTAATTTTAATAATATTTCTTTCAATCTAGGGCAATTACTCCTTACGTGGCGTATCATTTAAATTGGAAAATCTTCCAACTAATGTTGCACAAACAGGAGATTACGGATGTGAACTTATTTTTTTAAAAAACAATGAGACTATCGGAATGTATCGTATTTTTGGCTGAGTAAATTTTGTTTGATTGCAAGTAGTCTGCATTATGGAAAAACATCATTGTCATCAATTACTGTAATAAAAATGAACTCAATCAATTTTTAATCTTATATTGATCAAATTGCGGAAACATTTAATTTTCAGCATTCAATAGTTATCAGAAATTTTTAGTAAAATTGCAATATAATTAAGCATGTTCAAAAAAGTGAGTATGTTCAGAGCATGCTCTTTGTCTGTTAGGGCTACAATTAATTAATGACTTTAGTTGTGAATACTTCCGAAACTACCGCTGTTACTGATGTCGTGGCTTCTTTTAAATATATCTCATGATATCCAACTAACTTAAAGCAGTTCAAAAGACACAATTTTTGTGTCAAAATATTCTTATTTAAAGGTCCGCTAAACCTAATCTCTGTTACGTCTTTAGTCATTTTTTATAATGAAATTTAAAAAAAGGATGGAAAATAATTTAAAAAATTTCTTATAACACAAAATTCAACTTCTTGAAAATCGGAGACATTTTTGTTCTTTTCTGGGACATAATAGGTCTCAAAAAAATCTGGGAACTTAGCTTAGGCACTTTTGCTTCTTTAGGAATACAATGAAAGATGTGATTGAAGCCTATAAGTTATTAGGTAAAAAAATCTGTTTTCGTCACTTTTATGTTTAATTACATGCGTGTTTAGCAAGGGGATTCCAAAGGGGTTTCTAGACCTAGGTTTCTTTTAAGTACGTCAAGGGCGTATCCAGAAATTTTTTTTGGGGGGTCCAATTTTTTTTGTTTCTTAAACTCATGGTTTTGTATTAGTTGCTATTCTAACGATACAGGAATGATAAACTAACTAATTAAAGCTTAGGAAAAACCTCAAAAAAATTTTAAAGAGAAAAATAATTTTGTAGAAAAAAATATTTCGACTGGGGTCCGGACCCCTGTAGTATGTCATTAAAAAAATATCCATATCTAAAATCATTACATACTAATTAATTCACCCTGTAATTCACTTAAAAGATAAAATGTTTTTTTGCATTACTATACCTCATTATTATTTCAGAATTAAAGGAATTATTCATCAATTTTAGTATCCAATATTTAAACTACTATCATTTCTCATTTGAACTTAATTGTGTAAAGTTTAAAAAAATTTAATCAAAAATGTTTAAATTAATTTTTGTTATAAGCTTTGGAACAATGATTATCGGAGTAATTAACTAAATCTTTAAAGTGAATATTTTTCATAATTAAATATTTTTTAGAGTTTAGCATTCGTGACATACTTTGAGCTTATTGTGGATCGTGTTGAGAATGTCTTTGAAACGCCAAGCATACTGGAAAGGCAAATTCGTGTAAAAAAGGTCAATAAAACGCGTGCATTAGCTGGTTTTATAACTTATCATGAACCCATCGGTAATCATATAAAAATTGGAGCAAAAATATTAAAAAAGCAAGGTAATTCGATTCGTGAATATCTTTTTAAATATGGAAATAATGCTCATGTTTAGGTGGTGAATATCGTTACACTCCTTATTCTATCCCGCCGGGAAAATTTTGTGACATTATAACAAGTGATAAATACGTTTATCCAGATATTATTAAACAATCTGATCTTCCTCAGGACGTTGAGAAAAATTGCCCAATTCCACCTGTAAGCTAATAAATAAAAATTCTGTTTATGATACCCGACCGGCATACGTTGATAGCTACGTGTTCTGATCGGAATAGTTTCTTTAGCATTTATTTATTTTCAGAAAAATTATACGTTCTATGGAATAACATTTAATCTTGATGCTGCACCACTTGCGGCTTTAAGTTCGGGAGAATATGCTGGTGAATTGATTTATTATAAGAATGATGAATATTTTGCAACTTATCGAGTTTATTGTTTTGTGAATAAAATTTAAATATCCATCAAAGTTCGGTAATATTACTCTGTCTTAAAATTTTTTAAATAATTTTGATTCAAGTTCCCCTGTAAGTTCCTTTTTGGATAATTAGCCCTGTCAATGCTTTTTAGATACAAAAATGTATCTTAAATTTTGATTTTTTGGAATTGTATTGACCACAAAATAACAAAAACTTTTACCTACGTCATACCTTAGGATATACCTAAGGTAGGGTAGGGTAATCGTAGAAATCGGCCCTAGATTTGATTCTTAAATTATCTTACCTCATTTTCAAGTAACAAAGATCTTTAAAGATTACATTGGTGGTTTCTTGACCCCAAAAATGATTGAAAAGTGGTTTAAAATTACGTAAAACTTCACGCAAATCATAATTTCTTTTAATCTAGGGCAATTATTCTTTACTTGGCATATCATTTAAATTGAAAAATCTTCCAATTAATGTTGCAAAAACAGGAGATTATGGATGTGAACTTATTTTTTTTAAAAAACAATTGAGACTATCGGAATGTATCGGATTTTTGGCTGGGTAAATTTTGTTTGATTGCAAATTATCTGCATTATAGACATTTGCTTTAAAAGAGCAGCTCATAATGCTAGCTATCTTTCAAAATCTTTGAAAAACATCATTGTCATCAATTACTGTAATAAAAATAAACTCAATCAATTTTAATCTTATATTGATCAAATTGGGGAAATATTTAATTGTCAGCATTTAATAGTTATCAGAAATAATGAGTTATCTGAAATTGATTGGATGACAAAATATACTGTCGCTAGGAGCCTAGTTGCTCCATTTAGAAGTTACACGAAATGGTTGTGGGTTCCATATTACTAATTTTGGCTACTTTGTGTCGGAAGATTCATCAACTCAGTCTCTGTTGCAAGTAGCCTTGGCATGAAAACAATCACCTACGACAGAGGCCACCTGCGATAGAGGTTGCCTGCATACTAAGGCCATCGTCGGCAGATGACCGAGTAATCGGCAAACCGGGCTTTTCCCAACTTTCACATCAAGATATAAATTGGTTTACATTCCTTCTCTGTGTGAGTTAAGGTAGCCGTGTTTAGTATCCGAAATCTGCTACATTTACACTACAGTCTTGGATTGTAGACCTAAACTGAATTGGAAAGAAGCCTGTTAACTAGATTTTTAGTACCTGATACAACTGCCGATACAACGTCCGGTCCAGTAAGTTGTATCAGGGCTGGGTATATCGGTCTCCTCCTACCCTTACCCTTGAGGTATATATACCTGGTGTATGGGTAGGGGTAGACCGAGAACAGGCTTCTTTTAAAATTTATATAATCAAACTACTGACAAACAGAGTACAAAATTCTTCTACAAACAAAGGATTATGTGTGCTTTATGTGCACAAAACAAAAAAAAAGATGGGTTGATTATAGTTTGCACAAAGTTTTGAAGGGAAAATATGATGAACATAAATTCACACTTGACCTTATTTAATGCAACTTAATCCTCATTCTATCTTCCATTCTGTCCCACCTTCTTTGTATTCGATGAGACTAAACTTTTTGTTTCTTTTTTCCAAAACAGCACACAGGTGCACTTGATGAGAATTTTTATCAAAAATGGGAGAATTTTGGTGTCTTTTTTAATGGAAGATAAATTAAAGTTTATCGTTTTTAGAAAAATTGTTTCATTACTTTGTAGTTGTTCGAAGAGTTTAATGAGGATAAACATATTGTTTGAAAATTTTACTAACTCTCAATGACAGTTAACATCTGGACGAATTGGGTTTGAGAAGGAAGAACTACAAACTTTTTGATGAAGATAGTGTTGAATTGACGTAAAAATTGATGGAATCTCGTTCATTGAACTTAATTTTCATATTGAAGCAGATAAGTTTGTATTTTAGCGATGGGTACCCCTAGGGTATACACCACAACGGGGTTACCCTAGGAGTATAGCATAGGGTATACACTAGGTTACTCAAAGGTAACCCCAGGTCAATGCCAGTATGACTTTGCTAATAATACATCATATAATCCCAAAATGACTAACAGAATGTCAACTTACTTTGCAAATTCCAACATTCTTTTACAAAATCAATAATTCAACATTCCATTACACCACACATTACAGTACCAGGAACAAGTCACAAAAGGTAAAATAATCAACTTAACAACGTAATTAATTCTTCCCCTTTACTATATTAAGGGATTATTCGTTAATTATGCTGTGTTCATTTCATACATCCGTTGTTTTAATACATGAAAAAAAGTCTAGTTATCTCTTCCGTCTCTAGCAATCTTAATCATTTTTTCCTCTCTCTCGTTTGAAGCAACAAGCCCAAGTAGGAAAAAAAACATGAATGAATAACTCGTTACATGCCATGAATAATTTAATATGTTGAAGATTTTTTTGTCTTTATATTCATTCATTTTGTATCTCCATAGTAAAATGGAAGCATGCTGTTGCCTTCTTATACTCTGTCTTCTATGATACACAATCTTGTCTATTTTCTTACTTCTCGCTCGACGGCATCATAGCGTATGCTGTCAAAATGTATAATACAAAATAGGATAGGGTGAATGTATTATGCTACACACAATATATAAATTTGGATAATTTTCCTCACAACAATCTTTAACGTTCTCATCATATCATCTGTAGCTTGATATAAAGGCTTTTTGGAATGTCTTGGTTTAAAGTTGGAGGATTTTCAAGACGCATTTTAGATGAGTGGATCTGTACCTAAAGTATGACACACCTTTTGTACCTGAGGGTTAGATGGACATATCAGAGTGTCACAATCTACCTTAGAAGCCAAAAAATTGAAAATTCTATAAATAAGAGCTCCACAACCTGCCAGAAGCCATCAACTTACTCAAGCAGCCAATTTAAAACCAAAACCCCATTTTTCTATATTCCTATAGCTCTTATAAAAACAAGCAGTCTTATCTTCATCCTGTAGAAATGATATTATATGAGACTGAAGACATTAAATGCAGCAATAAGAGTAGAGAGAAGAGAATGGAATGAATTGGTTGAAATGAATGAATGAATGAGTAAAGCGGATGTTTAAATTTATATTAATCGGTCTTTTATATTAAGCAATATCGTTCTCATAGACGTCACCATATCCACCCCACAGTTGCTCTCTTTCTCCACATTCGCTTTTATTATTATGATTTCCACTTTTTGCCTCCTTTTTTCCTTCTTCTCGTTCGTCGTGTCTATTGCAATATATATAAAATATTGTATGGAACTGTCGATGATATAAATAAAATCGTTTTAATAGCAAAATGCTGCTGCTTTTGCCATAAATTTTAAATTAAAGATTTTAGAGCTTTTTATTTTCTATAAAGAATCTTTTCATTTGGTAATGCATAAGAAGTTTGTCATTAAAGTCTGAATTGTTGTTGAAAATGCACAAATACTTGAAGTTTTTATAGAAAATTTAAGTTATTTTGTAGTTATTGAGAATTTATGTGTGAATTGTGTAGATTTTGACTTACCTTCAATTTTGCGATGAAGTTAACAGTTGAAACTAGCAAGTAAATTCTAAACTATTTATTATAAAGCACTATAAACCATTTAATTTACCACAAAATAATTTTTTGTTCAAAAAACATCAAAAAAATTTGCTACAATTGACGAAAAAACCTGCGCCAAAAATTCAAATTTAAAATATCCGTTACACAAAATTTCATCAATTTTTCATCATTCAAACTTGTTTTCTCTCTCCAAGACTCAACAAACAGCATAAAGTGATGAAAAAGCAGACTGAGACAGAATAAATGAAGAAAAAGGTATGAATGAATATAAAACTATGCAATGGATGTTTTATTTAATTTGTTTTATCTCCATTTAAATACATTTACTGCATTCAAACGACATTTTTGCTTTTTAATGAAAGTTTTATTCGCTTTTATGAGATGTTTTATATTAGCTGTGATTAAATTACTTTGTATTCATTCTCAAATGTTTATTAAAGATGCGGTTTTAGTGTCTTTATTATAGCATAAAAGAAGAAGCTAAATTGCTATGCAACATAATCAAAATTACAAAAAAAGAAAAAATTCTACAGCACGTAATCCATTGTATTTTGTAGAATAGATGAAAATCAAGGAAAAAAACTTTCTTTTCGTCATTCATTCAATGACATTTGACGAAAGCGGTGGATTTAAAAAAATATATTTCTATTATTTTCTTCTTTTTGGATTCATTCATTCAGCAAGTGCTCGGATGATGTTGTTATTACATTGAGTTACAATGTCTATCTTCCTTTCAAATTGTCTTCTTCAATGTATCCTTTGCGAAGGTTAATGAAGTTTGGAGAGCATTTTGTACTTGTTGGAGAATTTTATAGCTTTGTTGAGAGAATTTCTAAGAATTAATGAAGCTGGATATTTAAGTGAGGTTATGAAGTTTGTTTTCTCGGTGATGACCATCATAAAGACATTTATTTCAGTCTTTAAAAGCTGTCATGGTGATATTTATGAGGTGAAGTGCCTTGGTGATGGAGTGGTTTAGTGCTTTAATACTTGAAAACTGGCAGTGGTCCTGAGTTTGAGTCTCAAAGGAGTAAATTGTCATTTTTTAAATCATTGGGACAGGAAATAAGCTCTTTTCGAGTCTACAGATACAAATATTGCCAAAAAAATTATTATTTGAGCAGATGAAGCAGTATGAAGCGTAACAAACCTCTGACCCCCTTCCCCATAAGCCATTACATAATTTTCAAAAGAATACAAAGTGATTCGGTTCCTGCAATAAAAATTTGTTATTAATATTATTATTTATTTATTTCTATCTTCTATTAAGGGTCATTTACTTATGATGTCCATCATTTAGGGTCCTAGGAGGTCTGAAATTTTGTGACAAGAGGGGTTCTGAAAATCATCATTTATCAATGACCCATTAGCTCATCACTAGGGCAGGTGTGCTAGAAATTAATTTAAAAAAATCTTAGAAATTGAAAGTAAAATTACAAAATTTGGAATTTTTAACAAAAAATCCTTAATTCACCAAAAATGCGTTTTTATGACAACATAAAGCAATAATCAAGTCATCAACTCGCAAACATTTTTTTTCTTTGTAACAAAATTGTTCATTCATTCATTTCTTTACGTACTTTCTTCTACTTCCTCTCCTTTAAGTTACACACACAACTGTTATCAAGATTTAAAAGATTACAGCAATTTATATAGACAGTCTCAATCTCACTTTGGAAAGCTTTGCCTTTTTCGTTTCATCTCTGTTGCTTTTTTGAAAATGAGATGGATAAGGTTGAAAAATTGGATGTAAGTAAGATGTAGATTAAAGAATAATTAATCGAATTATTTTATTTTACATGTCTACTAAGTTGATCAACAATTTGTCTAGCATAAAAATAAAAACTCCATATACATTTATTGATTCAAGCTTTTGTTGTCGCTAAGATGATTATGATGCTGAATTTCTAATTTCTAAATATATTTGCATCATGTAGATGTAATCACTAATTAGTGTCAAACAGAAATTGTACAGCAAATATAATATCACGTAATTAATATTTACATGCTCGTAAGTTGATGTTTTGTGGGGCAAAACTTTGTCGATGTATCTGATTTTGTTGATGGCGCTTGAGGGTTGTCGACATAGAAATTAAGAGAGAATTATTTCTATGGAAATGAAATCAATAATTTAATTAGTCGATGGGGGTCGATGAAAATTCAATTAAAGTTTTTGAATCATTGAGAGGAATGTCATTTGAGCTGTTGAATGCAGAAGTAATTTATGAAGAGACTCAATGACTGGATATTACAGTTCAGTTGGAAACTGAGCAATTTTGGTGATATTGATTCCGTTTGAAGTGTTGAAATAAATATTGAGATTAAAATTTGTATGAAGTTTGAACTCGTCGTCTTCGAATAATGTCTGGAAACATTCTTTAGGCGCGTATCTAGTGGAAATTAGAGGATTGAAGGATTTTCTCACCTCTTATTGATAATCCATACATTCCCCCTTGAAAAACTTCTGGCTACGACGCTGATGCCTTTATATCAGTGGCGAAGCCAATGTTGGGGTGGAGGGGGCTGAATGGGTGCGCTTAGACCCAAATTCGGTTTATTTTAATCGAATCGTAGCATAGTCACCTTTCCCTTACTAAGTACTCGGTCTTTAAGGTCCACCAAAGTGGCTAAACAGTAGTCTTCGTCCATTCTTCACGTCCTCTTCCTCCAACTTCATATATTTCATTCCACACATCACCATTATACGTGCTTAATTAAGTATCAGCTCACATAAGCTCATCATAAATAAAATTTATCACCAAAAAATAATATTTTCATCCTTCAAGCTCTTTTCTATTTCCAAGAAGAGAAAAAAAGAAAATTCCACCTTAATTGCGGTATAAAATAAGAAAAAATTCTATTCGTCCTTTCTACTCAATTTCTTTT
The DNA here is from genome assembly GCA_963573255.1 of Chironomus tentans. NCBI lineage: Eukaryota > Metazoa > Arthropoda > Insecta > Diptera > Chironomidae > Chironomus > Chironomus tentans. The sequence goes on from OY754303.1 coordinate 15,700,264, forward strand.
TTTTTTGTCTAGATTCTTAAATTTTTTTTCACTGACAAAAAAGGTATTCTTTTGGAAATGTATCCAACATGAACCCAAATGTTCAATTCTTACAGGATATGCTTCATTTAACTTTATACTCTCCATCATTCATTGTCGTTTCTGTGTTTCTACCCATTATGCTACCTGACGTAATCATTTCATTGTCAAGGAAAAAGGTTTTTCTATTGCGGATACCTTTCGTCCTTTAACAAATTCTTGGAATAGCTGACTTATTTTGAGAGTATTTATGTTTGTTGTTGTTGTTGTTCTGTTTTATATAGGACTAGAATTCCAGAACGTAATACTGATGATAGAAAAATTTGTTCTTCTATTTGTTTTTAGTATTATTTTTTGGGGTTGTTCATAAATGATGTCAAACATCATGAGGGAGGGGGAGAGGTGTCTGAGGCAGGTGACCTGCTGTACGTTAAGGTTTTATACTAACCCAGGGGTGTTTATTCTTGGGGTATAGCTAATAGGTACCCACATTACCCAAATGGCAGTTTTCTCTGGCATATCCTAGAGTATATCCTGGCTATTGACTTTGTTAGCAAGTGTATATCCTATAAACCAGACTCAAGGTTACCAATGTGCCCATAGGTACCATTCACTTCAACTGGTCCCAGAAGCTCGTTTTGGAAAAAATCTGATTCTGAAAAATGCGCCTTATTCAACCTTCACCAGTGCCTTCTTTACTCGTTCAAATTTATTTCTTCATCCTTTCAAAGCACTTGCTCAACCATAATTTGAAATTATGAAAGTCACAAAGGAATGACATACTTTATTACTTCAATATTCCTTCCTTTTTATAAGCTTTTTTTCTGTGGAATTTTTGATTTATAAATTTATGAAAATGCAGTTTCTGTTCATCTCTCTTTTACTCTATTTCAAATGGTAAATTTATCATGAAATTTTATTTTTCATCTTTACAAGTAAGTTGAAATCTTAAAAAGCCACTTTTAATTACCAATGGCAACGATAGCAAATATATATTTTCAGATACACACTTAGCTCCGCTTGCAATTCAATTGAAAATTAATTTAAGTTAGCTGAAGCGAGTGAAAAATAAACTTTATCGTCTCATGATGAGGAAAATAGAAAATAAATCAAGACGAGAATTTCTTTTAAATTCGTAGAAATCAGCTAAAGGAAGGAAGGCAAAGTTCCAAAGTGACCTTTGTGTTGATTGCTGTGCATTTTCAAGATGTTTAGCTCAAAGTTCTTCAATTTTGGTCTATTGATTAACAAAAATTGTTAACTCTAATCTTATTTGACATACTTTGATATCGAACCCGGATAATAATTAAGGATGGATGACACTAGCATCTACAATACTTTTTATTTTCACTGCTACTTGTCCATGTAATTGTAAATTTTTTGTGAAATTTTAATGTAATACAGGGGCGTAGCCAGGAGGTGGTCCTTAGGTGCCCCCCCCCCTCGAGATCAAAACTCAATACAAATTTTTTTTTATTTTTAAAATCGAAAAATTATTTTTTTACAGAAAAATGTCGAACACTACTCACAAAATCAATCTTAATGTCTCAAAAAAGCATAAAAACTTAAAAGGTTATATTAGAGTGATTGTATCAAAAATAAAAAATGCGCACCACCCTTCAAAAATCCTGGCTACGCTCTTGTTGTAAAATATTAAAAATGGTTCTTATACCTACATATAAAGTAAAACACTGAAATGTATTATTTAATTTCTTTATTTCCAATGGATGACAACATTAGTATTAACCGTTATTTTTTAGAAATTCAAAAATATTTCGAAGTGTTAAGATTTTTAAATTTTCAAAAACCGATAAATTTACATATGAATATTCGTAACGGTCATATTTTTTTTAAAGAAATATTTTTTTTCAAGAAGGAAGTCGAGGTCTAAGGCAACATTGAATGAATGGAACGGATCAACAATAATAGATTGGAACGAAAGCCTAGATTTATACAAAACCTGCGAATAAGCTAACGTACTTGATTCTACACATATATTGAATTAGTGAAAATTATAATCGAATTATTGTAATAGATCTTAAGCGATCGGTACGGTCATCAATATATAATACATACATACAATAGATTGAAATGAGATAATAAATTTTTGATGTGTACGAATAAAAACTAAAATCAACTCCTGATAATAATTGTTAACGTAAAATCAAGTAAAATCTGGTGAAATCACATTTTAATACAATATAATTTGAATGATTTTGTTCTCATAAGATTATTCATCGAATAGCTACTAAAGCTATAAGATCGTAAGAATATTAATTGTGAATTTTGAAGAATCAAGTAAAAAGAATGGAGAAAATATTTTTGTAAGTATAAAAAATTAAAAAATTAAACTTTTATTTTATTTATTTATTTATTTTATTTTATTTCAATAAATAATTTTTATTTTTCTAAAAATTAGTCTCATTGCTTGTGCTTTAATCGTTTGTGGTGAATTAACAAGAGCAACTAGCATTGAATGCTTGTATAGTCAATATGAAACCTCAAAATCAAAATATAAATGTAATGTTTTTTACAACCCAGAAATCAAAGCCAAAGAATCAGCACAAGTAACTTCAATTAATAAAATGCCTACAAATTTAAATGCTACATTCGATAATGTGTTTAAGTTTAGATTTTTAAGAAGAACTATAATTTACTTTCCGCGAGGTTTGGGCAGTGATTTTAAGAATATTGAAGTAATTGAAATTACACTTTGTCACTTGAAAGAACTCGAACAATTGGATTTGAAACAGTTTCCTAATTTAAATCATCTTCACCTGGAAAAAAATGATATTGAAGTAATTGAGGATGGCCTTTTTGAGTTTAACCCTAAATTAGAATATCTAGAAATTCTCGAAAAAAACATTTTTTACATTGCTCCAAATGTTTTTGATCATTTGAGTCAATTAAGTGTCCTTCGGTTTAATTATATTTCTTGTATCGATCAGTCTTCAGTAAATATTAAAAAAGTTAATAAAACGATCATTAAAAGTTTCAATAATAGAGAATTTTTGTCTATGATAGAAGAGCTTAAAAATCTTCAAAATGACCCAGAAATTTCTGATGTGAAGCTTACAAACTTTGAAAATAAATTGCAGAATTCAACATTGTTTGATTCTGGAACTTTATGGGAAAGATTTGAAAAACTCAAACCACAGAAAATCTACAAGCCAGTAATTTCCGCAGATCCAGAAAATCTAAATTGTCCTCCAGTCACTTTGAGTAAAAGCACAACAAAAATTGAATGTAATAATAATTATGAATCATTTAAGTTTTATAGTGGATCTACTTTTGAAAGAGACTACAAATATTACTGTAACGTTGAATTTGATCCAAAAATTGTAACTTTAGAATCAGCGGAAATAACTTCTTTAAATTCAAAAGAAGTAACTTACGACAAAATTAAAGGTTTTTTTGCTAATTCTGGAACAATACGTTACTTTCCAAAAGGGCTTGATAAATTTTTAAAAAATCTTAAATTGATTAAAATTGTAAATTGTCATTTAATGGATATCCATCAGGCTGATTTAAAACCTTTTCCAAAGCTAACTTATTTCTCTTTAATTGGCAACGACATTAAAGTTATTGAGGAAGGACTTTTTGACTATAATCCTAAATTAGAAGCAATAGAATTATCTGAAAGTAACATTATTCAGATCTATCCGACGGTCTTTGATAATTTAAAGAGTTTAGAATGCTTTAAATTTGTCGATGTTCCTTGTATTAAAATAAGAAAAATAAGTTCTTCTTATGAATTGAATGGAATGTATGAATCCAGAAGAAATGTTCTGAAGAATATAAGAAGTCTCAAAAAATTGTGCACAAATTCTGAATTTATGGCTCTGGATACTGAAATCAAAAATATTGATACTGAGTCAAAATCACTAGCCTCAAATATTGAAAATTTCGAGAAAAACTTAAACAGCTCAAAGTTCTCAAATTTTCGTCAATTCAGAAATAAAATAACATTTCTAAAAGCTATTAACAAACCAGCTCCAATTTGTGAAAATGTCTCAAGCGGATCATCAAGCACATCACAAAAATTTATTCTTGCGAACTTCATTAAGAAAATGGATTTGGTGTTGAAGTTTTTATAAATTTTAATCATTTGAATTAATTATCTTTCATTGGCAATCATATTGTACTAAAAATATTCTATGTTCAATAAAAATGTTATCTAAATAAATTACGAAGCGTTTTTCAAATTTAATTATTATTATTATTTATTTATTTATCTCTCTCAAATTAAAACTTAAATTCTCCAGTTGCATTTAAAATACTAATGTTATCTGTGATGAGTTTTATTCAGCTTGTTTCTTTAAAACCCTAGCAAATTAATGAACTTTGAATTGAATTTTTGTATTTATCCTCCTGGCTACGCACTTATCTCTGACAATCCCTACCTTTCGAGGTCTTCAGCCCCTAACTGAAAATCAATAATTATAATAATGCATAAGGGCCCAACCTTATGAGCTGTAGGCACTGCGATTATAGAAATGTATTGTACCAAACCCTTTAGACCTAGTTTATAGTGGAATCCGAACCACTTGCAAGCCTTACATATCCTTGTATACCTAGCAATGGAGACACATTAAGTGCCAAATACCTCAAAGTTGCACCCAACACACGAACCGAGCTTCTTAACTAGAACGGTGAAATAGAAAACTTTGGCACGCTACTGATACCATTTCACTGTTACTGAAGATCAAGCTAAGTACAAAAATTTCAGACCACAGACCAAGAATTTATTCGGAAATCCGGATTAAAAATAGTTTAAAATTCTTAAAAATTAAAACCAGTGAGAAATTTTTGAAATTGAAAAATTTTCAGTCCCCCCTACGTCCCTGATTCCCACCTTTTTATTATGCCAATTGTAAAGTTCAATTATTGAAATATAAAGTTAGTTTATTTCAATTCTTTACGACGGTTAGCCATGAGGTCGATATTTATAGGTTTCTTTATTCGGCTTTATTTATCACATTATTATATTCATCATGTAAAACTAGTATATTGCCAATAGTAATTCATTTAATACATTCGAGTATATAATACTTTTACCAATCAATATTACAATTCATGTATTATTCTGTCAATCGTATGAATCATTGAAGGATGTTTTAGTTGTTGTAAATAAGCTTTCCCGATGTCGAGACCGAGACCGAGACTTCCCGGGAAGTCTCAGTCTCGGTCTCGTCCCGGTCTCGAAAATTTTTCGAGACTGAGACCCGAGACCAAGAAAAATTGAAGAAACTATTTTACCAACTCTCTTGAACCAAACAAAAAAATAAAAATTTAACATCTGGAATTTTTTATGTTCTCTTATAAGTTCTTTAGTGATTAAAAACTAAATTTACTGTATTCTAAGATATCAAAAATCACGAAAGAATTAAATTTTGGATTTAGTAAGCCAATTTTACTTTGATTTCTAATAATGCTACTATTGAAAAATAATTTAACACTAAAAAACTAAATTTTATTAAAACGGGTTGAACTTAATGTTTTATAGGTAATATTTTAAAAAATCCCAACCTATTTCCATATAGTTTTTTTCGAAAAAGGGAAAAAAATCTGAATTAATTATATAGTAAATACTGGGTAAATACATAATAAATTAAAAATTTTCTGGTCCTATTAGCAGATTAGTAGATTTTCATAATTTTTGAGTTTTTAAAACTACGGATAATTCCTATTAACTCAAAAATATTTTTGGTATAAATCAATTTTTAAAACTATTTCTAATGACATAATTAATATTCTTGTAACTTTAATCTTCACTTTTCAATTTAAAAATACGTTATAAGTCTCAATGGGTCTAAAAATATCAAATGATTGTTAAAAATTTGAAATTTTCCATGTAAATTTTTTTTCGAGACTTCCAGGGAATTCCCGGGATTCCTCGGTCTCGGTCTCGGTCTCGAAAATTTATCGAGACCGAGACTTCAGGAAAGCTTAGTTGTAAATGAAAATAAATTTAAACGAAATAAAATATATTTTCGAAACCACTTGGATGTGAGATCAAGTGACTCATGTTTAGGCTGACCATCGGCTTGGTTTTTCAGAGTACAGTCCTCTAATTTTTCATTTTTCAAAAATAAAAAAGATTTGTAATGTTTTAATTCGTCCAGAAAACGAATAGAACTATTCGACATAGGAGATGTCCTCTATTTTTCTTGAAAATGTCTGGTAACCCTACTCACGTTTCGGCTTGGTCATTTGCCACATTTTGGAATCATATGTACTAGAAACACAGCTTTGTGCAATAAAAAATAAGTTTTATAAATCACAAAGCTATAAAGTGTATTAGTTCAAACTAAAAGACAACTCCTGATAATAATTGTTAATGTAAAATCAAGTAAAATCTGGTGAAATCACATTTTAATACAATATAAATTGAATGATTTTAATTTGATAAGATTATTCATCGAATAGCTACTAAAGCTATAAGATCGTAAGAATATTAATTGTGAATTTTGAAGAATCAAGTAAAAAGAATGGAGAAAATATTTTTGTAAGTATAAAAAATTAAAAAATTAAACTTTTATTTTATTTATTTATTTATTTTATTTTATTTCAATAAATAATTTTTATTTTTCAAAAATTAGTCTCATTGCTTGTGCTTTAATCGTTTGTGGTGAATTAACAAGAGCAACTAGCATTGAATGCTTGTATAAGAGACATGAACGTTTTGTATCTGAATCACATGAGGTTTCAAAATACTCATGTGAAGTAATGAACAGCATAAAAATCAAAGTCAAAGAATCAGCAAAAATTACTTCAATTAATGAAATGCCTGCAAAGTTAAATGCTTCATACGATGATGTGATTACGTTTAGAGTTCTACATAAAATGATGGTTTACTTTCCTGAAGGTTTGAGCAGTAATTTTAAAAATCTTGAATGGATTCTCATAAGTTGTTGTCACTTGAAAGAGATTACACAGTCGGATTTAAAACTGTTTCACAATTTGAAAATTCTGTGGTTATCTCATAATGATATTGAAGTAATTTACGATGGGTTATTTGACTTTAACCCAAAATTAGAAAATCTAAATATTAGGGAAATTAATCTTTTTCACATTGCTCCAAATATTTTTGATCATTTGAGTCAATTAAGTGTCCTTCGTCTAAATAATGTTTTTTGTCTTCAAAAATCTTCATTCAATGTTAAAAAAGTTAATGAAACGATCATAAAAAGTTACAATAATGAAGAGTTTTTGTCTATGATCGAAGAGCTTGAAAATCTTAAAAATGACCCAGAAATTTCTGATGTGAAGCTTACAAACTTTGAAAATAAATTGCAGAATTCAACATTGTTTGATTCTGGAACTTTATGGGAAAGATTTGAAAAACTCAAACCACAAAAAATGGATAATCCAGTAATTTCTATGGACTCAGAAACACTGGATTGTGATAATGCCAGTCCAATCGTTTCAGATATCAGTTCGACTAATATTGAATGTGAATACCATAAAGTTGGAGAAGAATTAAAAAATAATGAATGTTCAACATTCGATAAAAAGTGTTCTAATGGCTGTAAAGTTACCAATAATCCAAATATTATAAGTTCAGAATCTGCAGTTATCTATTCCGCTAAATGGCATCAAGGAATTTCAAACCCTTTAGAAAATGCAGAAGGTTTTATTGCTCATTTTGTGACAATGCATTACTTTCCAAAAGGACTGGATAAATTTTTAAAACATCTCGAATTCATTGATATTAAAAGTTGTCATTTAAAGGAAATCCACCAGGCAGATTTGAAACCTTTCCCTAAATTAAATTATTTCTCTTTAATTGGCAACGCCATTCAAATTATTGAGGAAGGACTATTTGACTATAATCCTAAATTAGAATCCATAGAATTATCCGAAGTTAACATCATTCACATTTATTCGACGGTCTTTGATAATTTAAGAAGCTTGGAACGCGTCAGGTTTCAAAATGTTCCATGTTTTGAACATAGAAAATTACTATTTGGCATTTATGAATCCACAAGAAATGTACAAAAAGCCATAAGAATGATCAAAAAGAACTGCACAAGTTCTGAATTTATGGCAATGGATGCTGAAATCGATAAGATCAAGACCGAGTCAAATTTACTTGCAATGAAGATTGAAAACATTGAGAAAAACTTAAACAGCTCAAAGTTCTCAAAATTTCGTCCATTAAGCAACACACTCGTAAGCCTCAAACCTTCAAAAGTTAATAAAGTTTGTAACAATGAAAATCTCTCAAATGCATCGTCAGGCGCATCACAAAATTCTCTTTTTGGAAATTTATTTAAGAAAACCGCTTTGTCTTTTGAATGTTTACGTGCTAAAATATTTTAATGAAGTTTTATTAAATATAACAAGGCTTATTAAAACAAAAAATTTTTTAATAATCATATTATATTTTAAATTTGTGAAAAATATGTTTTTTTTTGTTCAAACGATATTCATCAAAATATGAGATTAGTAGATTCCTAAATCTACTTATTTATGTTATTATGTTACTTATCATTTTAAACTGTCCATTCAAACAGATTAAGTCTTCTGAATTCTAAAATACTTTAAAATTTTTAGAAACTCCTTGCTTTCGATCAGGCAGAAGAGAATACATTAAACAAAGTTATATCAAGCAGTAGAAAGTAGAACTTTTGCTATACACAACTATACTGAAATATAGAGCACATGTCACATCAACCACATGTAAATGCAAACTTATAGCAAATTAATTAATCGGATTTCAAAATTAATTTGCGTATTTCTCGTATGTATATTTGAGTGTTAATTACGTGCATAGTAGGAGGAAATGCTCATTGGTTGTGTATGATTATATGCATGCATACATTCGAGGTTTTTGCGTTTTCCTGTTATTATTATAATAAAATATTTATATTCATAAAATCACATTAACATTCGAATTTTGAGCAGTGAACGGATTCATATATTAAAAAAGATGCTGTGCAGGCACAGCAATGGATGAATGTAATGTCGATATCGCGTATTAATAAAATAAATTATAAAAAAATATTGTTCAAAAAATAATGAGAAATAACATGTTGTTGTAATTTTTTTTCCTTTTGGGAACACATTTTCCTTGTGGTAAAACACGGTGAAATTTACGAGTTCTTTCCCCTTGACATTTTCAATTGGGTTGAATTTTTTTGAGGTTATGTTTTTGTTTTGTCTGAAGAAAGGTTGGGGTTTATAGTCAAGCTGTTGATCTTCTCTTACTCCTCTTTAGAAATTTATCATTAAAAAATTATTATTAAATCATTAAACCCTCATTTAAATATTTCCGTTATGATACCCGCCCCCCCAAAGGGTGTAGGGTTCTAGAGGGGGGCCAAAACTTTTTTTGCTCATATTTTTGTCCTTTCTGCTAATTATAACGGTACGGGAATGATTATACTACAAATAAGAACTTCGGTAAATAAGCAATCATGCTTTCCGTTTAATATCTAAATGAATTCTATGCATAAACCCAAGTTTCCACACTTTGTTATTCCACTGATCTTAATAATGCAGTCATAACTTTGCTATTTGCATACCTCATCTTAATATCCTTCTGTAACCCCAAAACATACACACATGTTTTCATTCAATATTCTTGTGGCTTTTGAAATGAAGCCTTATTTACATCAATAATTCAACTCCTTTTGTCACAACACAATAACATTTTCCAGCACAAGCCACACATATTATATCAATCGTTTATTTGATTCATAATCGCCATTAAAAGTAAATTTTACAGGTTTTATTACTTGTTATTTTTTACATTTTCACATCGTTTCTGTTCATATTGAATGTGTATTGTGGGAAGTGAAAATCATGTGTATTATGAGAAAGAGGGAGACGGCAGTCGAGAGTCACATATTGTACATTATTGTCAACAGGTGAATGAGCTTGGCAAAGCTGTTTGTTCGCTGTCATAATAAATAAATTTCGTATTCATATAAATGTATTTATGTTTATGTCTACATATATACATATTTATTGTGAAAAAAAAAATTTGCCCCGTTGCTGCTGCGTATGTTCATTTCCAAATAGACTTCATTCCATGGTTGCAATATTGTTTTCTGTTTACTTGCATGCCTATTGAATTTGCATTTGTGTGGCTGAAAAAGTGCTGAATATCATCACAAAATGAGAAATTGGGGGGATGAGAAATGGAAGAGATGATAGAACTCGAGGCGATGCAATGGAAAAATATTTATTTTCACAAATGGAAATTTTAGTTAATTTCAATGCACAAAATGTGTAGCGTAGTTTGTGGGGGGAAAGTTGGAAGTAATGGGGTGACATGAAGAGTTGGAGCGCTTTTATGCTTTTTTTTATCAAATCTTTTTTAATTATCTTGCAATTTCTCAAATTTTTCAAATATTTCAAATTTCTCAAGTAAAATTTTAAATTTTTTTAAAATTTTTAAATTTTTTTTAAAATTATAAAATTTTAAATTTTTTAAAATTATACAATTTTAAATTTTTTTAAAATTATAAAATTTTCTCAATTTTTTTTAAAATTTCATAAATTACTAAACTTCAATTTTAAAAAATTTATCAAAATTCTTTAAAAAATTAAAAAATAAAAAAAAAATTTACAAAGTTAACAAAATTTTAAAATTTCTCATTTTTTTTAAATTTTAATAAATTACTAAATTTCAATTTTTAATTTCTCAATTCTCGTAAATGTATAAAATGTTTCAAATTTCTCTAAATTTTTTTAAACTTCACTAAAATTTCTCAAGTTTTTTAAATTTCAAAAAATTCATTAAATTTCAACAAATTTCCCTCAATTCCTTTAAATTTCACAAAATTTCTTAAAACTTCTCGAATTTCTCATTTTTTTTAAATATATTTTATTTTTTTTTTAAGTTTTAAATGTTTCAGAATTTTAAATTTCACTCAAATTTCTATTAATCAGGACAATCTGATCTAAAATTCACCCTCAATAAAATCCCCCTGCAAGTGCATTTCACAATGAATATTTCTGCTGATTATTACAAAAGAGAACAATTGTTTATTATTTGTAATGGAACTTGGTTTTTGCGGTTATGCTAAATGAAATGCAGTTGGCAGGTTATGGGGTTATCCACTGAAGGTAATGCCGTTAATATTTGCTCTGCAATGACATTACGGGACTGCGAGCAAAAGTACAACCGAAATTAAGTTTGTTTATGCTTAAAAGGCCATTTCAATGGAATAATTTCGCTTTGTGCTTGTTGAATTATTTCACGGTGTTGGTTTTTAGTGGATAAGAAATTTCATTTTAGTATTTAGATGCTCATCAAATTTACGAAGGGATTTCTTAGATGTTTTAGACATTTTGAGTTACTTTTCTGAGAAAAATCCCGAAGCATTTCATATGAGTTTCCATAACATGTGCATACGGTCTCATTAATTCAGGTCGAGAAATGAATATTAAATTCTGTGAAAAAAAGTGAAAATCAAGCGAGATACAGCTGCGGTTGTGGTTTGAATTTATGCATGTGTGGATTAAAAAGGCACAATTTTTATGTTGAATTGTGGCATAATCTGATTGATAAATTTAAATTTTTAATGTGTATTCATTAACCATACAGTGGCTCAATCATTATCTTAATTTGATTATTGACGTTTAATCAGCTGCTGTGTATATATTGTGGTATTGGGGGATGCAGAGATGGGGATAGGCTTTATTTTTTGGACTAATATAAATTAAGCAAATTTTGAACTAAAAAGGGTTTGAAACTACACAAATTTGTACTAAAAAGGGTTTGAAATTACACAAATTTGTACTAAAAAGGGTTTGAAACTACATAAATTTGTACGAAAAAGGGTTTGAAACTACACAAATTTGTACTAAAAGGGGTCTAAAACTACGCAAGTTTGAACTAAAAAAGGAAAAAACTACTCGAGTTTGAACTAAATGAGACCAAAAACGCCAAAAACTATGAAAATTTGAACCAAACGAGGTGAAAATTATGCAATTTTGAACTAAAAAGAAAATTTGTACTGAAAAGAGCAAATACTACGCTTATTTGATTTAAATTTCATCTCTGACATAAAATATTCACTCACAAATTTACAAAAAAAAATTTATCCATCTCACACCATCATTTATGTTCCATTCTTTTTATGTCTAAAATTTGTTGGCAAAACGGCATTCTTTTTCCATATAATTAGCCAATTATATAGTCTCTATCTCTCTATTCATTATAATAGCTGATTTAAATTATATATTTAAAAGACAATTGTACTAGTTTTATGTCGAAAAAGGCTGGATATAATTTAAAATAATGGAAATGAAATAATGAATATTTAAGACTTTAATTTTTAATTCAAATGTTTAATGAAATTAGAAAACCAGAGCACATACATCGACATATAAACGTATAAAATGTAGGAACCTATATCAGATGACATGAAAATGCTTCCACATGCTCAAAATTAATTTATTCAAGAATATATTTCCGTATTCAGATATTAAATTGTGATTTTCTGGCTTAAAAGCATTCTCTATCTCTCTATAGAGTAAAACCCGATATTCACATCTAGTAAAGAGCATGAAAATGTCATCAAAATCATAAGATATGCTTACATATTTAATGTAAATGTAAATGATCTGATGACAACCAATTTATGCAATGAAATTTGCTGCTGTTATTATGAAAAATCGTCCGTTTAATTACAACTGAAATTTAATTTACTTCCAAAAAAATATGATGTTCGAGAACAATGAGCAGAACAGCAAAAAAAAAAGTTGTTGGCAATGTTCATTTTTCATATTTCTCGTGAATTTGTGGAAATGAGAGGGAGTCAATGGCTCATTTTGTCGTTTGTTGATAATTCTGCTTAATGAATGGATAATAATCTGTTTGTTTTGTGTCGAAACTGTCTTATTGATTATGATTGAATGGCTTTTTATTTATTCTGACTGGATTTTGAGCTTTTTTAGGACACTTGAATTGAATTAGACAATGATGTTGTGTAGATGTTGCTACAGAGCATCTCATGATGAGATAGATGCAGCAAGGTCGAACTGATTATTTTTGTAAGACAGATAGCCAAAGTGAGGCAAGCAGCTAAGTGGTAGGATCATTCATTTTGATAGCATGGGCTCGATTTTCATATAATTCAATTTGTTTTACTAAAGTTATTATTATTATTATTATTATTATTATTATTTTATTCAAGTAATGATAAATTACATAATTTAGTAGCTAATAATCAATTTTAAAGTGATCAATTTTAGAAATGTTCTACGAAACTTTAAAGAACTCAAAAAGAATAGAAAAAAGCAAATTAAAATGTTACAATAACGGTTATTTAGGATTTAAATTGCATTGTGGTTACAGGTAGATTACTGATAAATCTACTTAGGTGGTCGATCACTAACAACGTCCATTAAAATCAGGGAGGATCTAAAAATCTTAATTGGGGGTGGACATCATTTATGAACGATCTAAAGCAATATTCAAGATTTTATTAGGGGTCGTTTATGAATGACTTCCAATTTTTAAGGGGTTCCATTTTTTAAAAGAAAAATAACAATGCGTGTATTTCAAGTTTTACAGAATTATCGAAAGTCTAGGCCATAGACTTAAAAATACACAGCTCAAAAATTTTAAATTTCAAAAAACCGTTAAACTTTTTTACTCGTTTTCTTAATGTTTTTATCAATTACAAGCATTTAGCTTTCGTTCAAAAATCTCGTTTTTGCATTTATTTATTAACATGCATTTATCCGGTCCACTGGGACTTTTTAGATTGTATTTTATATAGAATTTGAGTCCTAATCACATAAGCAGTCCAAGTTTGATTCCTCCTGCTATGTCACTGATGGTCTTGCATGATTTTCGGAAAACATAACGAGATTAGCATGATTTTAGAATTTACCTTCCCTTTCCGAGTACTAAGAACGCTAATCCCTGCTAAATGAACAGCGTTTAATTCTTTATTCCATTGTGACTTCATCACTCGTTTCCCTTTCATCCAAAACTTCACCATCCATCCATTCTCATCTCAAGAGCAACTTTTTTCTGCTATTTTATTTTCAACGATGTAAGTTAATAAATTAATATAATCTTTCAATATCTCATAAATATTGTCCTTGATAACTATTCTCATAGAAATTTCTCATGCCCTTTTGTCATCCATACCCCTGCATGCCCAGCATCAGAAATTTATTTTTTTTTCTCTGAAATAAAAAATAAAAAAAAAAGTTGGAAGAAAAACAAAAAAAAATGCGAGCATAAATCACTTTTCAGCTTCAATATCTTTTTTTATATAATGTTCAACTATCAATAACGATGCTTGTCGGAGCTTTAAACGAGGCGAAATTCTTTTCACATTCTTTTTTATTTTCAGTTTCAATGCTCCACAGTCGTTTAGCAGCGAGTAAAGAAAAACAGAATTTTACAACGCTTGTTTGAGCTTTTAAAAAAGTTCCTCGTTGCTTTTTTTGTTGGTGAGAATTACGGCTGAAAAAAAATTATTTTTAAACCCCTCCGAGGAAGAAGAAAATTTATGAAGAATAAAAAAAAATCTTCTTTTTTAAGTTTGGCAAGGAAGACGACAGAGATAAAGTTTGGTCGGTGTCGAGTGTCTGAAGTCACTGATTCAAGAAATCAAAATTTATTTGGGTGAAATTTTTCATGTGGAAAACTGTTATAAAAATTTATTTTTGAGAGAGAATTTTTCCAGATTTCCAAAATATCCCTCAACTTTGTGAGAAAATGAAAATTTTTCTCTGAGAGGAAAAAATTTCCTTTCTCACACTAAATTCAATTTCCTTCGTGGAATTTCCTCAATTTTTTTCTCATCCATATCTCTTCCTTCTTATCAACTTAGAAAATAATGAAGAATATTTGTGCACTAAATTTGTTATAATATCGGTGAATGGAAATACCATTTTTTTAGTTGCTCCATATTTTTTGTCTCATTCTGGGGGGATTTTCGTTAAATTTATGCGGGTTAGATTTATTCGACTTTTCCTTTAAAGAGGACCAAAAAAAATGATACTTGAGAATTGAGACTTGTTTTAGTTTGGAGGATTTAATAGTGAAATTGATTTTTTTTGTAAATTATTTTTTTGTGTCATTTGGGGTCATTAAATTTAATTACACTTGGAACTTTAGGGCGGTTTTGCTGGTTTCGAGTAGCACGATATAGTTACTAAGTAATACTATGTCGCCATGGCTGATCAGGAGTATATCCAGTAGAGTACAGCAGCCAGATGCCAGTTGATCGGTATATAGGGACTACTGGAGGGCTATATCATTGGTAGCTTGCTAGGATATACTAAGCAACCATCCCCAGATGAATGTTGACAAAAAATAGAACATCGTATGCTTCACTATTTTCTCCAGTATACCCTATGGTATGCCTACCCATAATGGTAGGCCAAGTCCTCTAGACTAACGTATAATACTTATTTTTGTACTAAATTTTGAATTTTAGACTACTTATTTGTGAACAAAATCCGTTACAAAAGTATAGGAAAAATACAGAATAAATAGGAAAATTTTCTCATCAAATTACTAAGTAATAATAAATAATTAATAAAATTATCCAACTTTGGAATAGCCGCTGAAATTTCAAATTCAAATCACAAAAAAATAACTGATTTTTTCTATCCAGAGGACTTGGGGTATACCCTTTGGGTAAAATCAACCCCAGAACATCAAAAGGTCGACGTCTTAGGGTGCATCAATGACATCATGGTGGCTACCTTCAAACTGTTTTATTACAAGAAATGTGATTTGACGCAGAGTGTTACTTGGAACAGGGGTTAGTTTGCAAATTATGTCACACTTTAGGGAGTTGATTAATTTGTGACCTTCAAGAAATGTTTTTCTATGGAAAATTTGTGACCAGGTGGGGAGGGGGGTCAAAAGTCATTTTTTACATGACATAATTTATGAGTTCTTATTACCCTTAATTTTTGGACTTCATCTTAAGACTCAAGATAAAACGTATCCATACTGCAGAAGTGAGACAAGTTCATCAGTAGTCATGTGACCAAGATTTCATTTCAACTGATCGTATATCACCAAAGGAACCAAAAAATTTGTTCCCTAGAATAGTAAAATATACAAATCCCGAAGTTATGTCCTTCAAAAAAAAATCTTTCTTTTAAAAAACAATTTCACTATTTTTTGTTCCATACTTTGTGCTGTATATTTCATGACAACATGTTTTCATCCCATAAATTTCCCATTTATGATATATATATTTTCCTTTATTTATCATATTTTTTTGTATGCTTTGATACACTGTAGTTAGTCACCATTTGAATTCTTTAAATATTTTTTTGTTTATATGTCAAACAAAGTTTTTTGAGAGGAAATGCGACACTGCCCCGTACTTTGTTTGTCCAGCTGTCACAAAATGCTGATTGTTTTTCTGGGAATGGGGGTAAATTGTGTGGAAAAGTAGGACACAAAAAAATTGATGGGGAGATTTTTTGTTAGATTTATGTGAATTTTATTCTATGATATTTAAAATAGACGAAGAATCGATTTTTTGGATATAAATAAAATATTTTTGAGGTTAGTTTAGGAGTTGGTCATAAATGACGTATATCAGGAAATGAAGCTGTTATTTTTTGGAATTTAATCCACAATTGTGTCCACAATGGGGTCTAAACTGCCTTTTGATATTGAAATTTATCATTCCTTTCCTATCCACAACTCACCCCATTCTACTCCAAAGTGATGGACATCACTAATAGTCGACCTTTTAAAATCTTCACAAAATAAATTGAAAATTTCACAGAAAAATGCGTTCCAGGTCATCCACGTGAGAAAACAGGATAAAAATGATATTCATCCCTTCTTCCACTAGCAGCACCAATGTACACAAAAGTATTTTCCACATCCACTCTCACATGTATAATAAAATGTAAATTTATTCAACCCTTGTTTCTCCAGAATTTTTTTTAAATGCTTTATTATGATGTTGAAGACATAAATGGGTAATGATTATGATAAATTTGAGTGTGTTTTGTATACGTTCATAAATTTTTTTTCTCCGTTTCAAGTAATTTTCTTATTTTCTCGTCTGTTTTATGCTTAAATTTTTAAATTTTCTCTCTCTGTCTTTTAATATTCGCATACGTTATGTTTGCATTATGTTGAAAGCATTCATACATAAATTTTTCAGAGAACATATTTTGATAATTAAGCAAGCAAAATAATGATATCGTTCACGTAATTAAGAAAATTGGGACGAATGTGGCAGGGGTTTGGTATCGGAGATGGAGGTGTCATGTAGTGGAATTTAAATTGTCGTGAAAAAGAAAATTTTAATCATAGAATCGTGACATAATGGAGTGTAGGATTGTTATTCTTGAGTGTTTGGGTAAAGTGCACATTTTTTAGAATTTTATCAAGATTTTTGAGCTTAAACTTTTGTGAAAATTTAAATTTTGAATGTCAGTTATTTTTCAAATATTTTTTAACCGTTACTTTTCAAATCTTTTTTAACCGTTATTTTTCAAATATTTTTTAACCGTTATTTTTCAAATATATTTTTACCGTTACTTTTCAAATATTTTTTTTATTGATTTCAAAACTTTCAGACTTTGTTTTCTCTGTAAATTCTTAGCGAATGAAATGCTCAAAAAATATCCAGACATCCAGCAGCTACTTAATCTCATCTCACATTAAAACTTTAAAAAAGATATTAAACCCCTTTTAATAAATGACATGATATGAACACAATATGATACCGCACAACTGCACGTCTTCATTTCGAGACGAGAGAAAGGGAATTGTCTTTTACTAGTTGCTACATAAATTTGAAGAACTATAAAATTTGCTCCATATTGTCGTTGATGCTGAATACAAAAAAAAAACATGCACATAAATACATAGAATTGTAGATCTAAAAAGGAATTCATCACACGCCATACAGTGGAAATTGTATTGTTTTTATTTCCCTTCCTTTTCTTCTTTTAACATGCGAGAAAACGTATATCTATGCTGTTATACACATTTATTCCTTTTTTCTTTATTTTCATTACGTTTTTGACTGTGCAATTGAATTCCGTACATGATGCTGTGTATATCATTTCAAATTTATGTCTTTTCACGCTTCCATATCGTAAAGAGAAGAGTCATTGCATGATGCTATGCATGAATATTATTCTTGTTAGCCTACATACTTTCTTATTCTCATTTCACTCACTCGCTTTTTATAGCCTCACGCTAACAACGGGTGTTGTTCTATTATTAGCTTTTTGTCTTCAATATTTTATTTACTGATGGTCTATTGATAAAGCTGACGTCTTTGATGTTGACATTTTTTACATGCTGTGATAAGATCTTGAAGAATGTCATTGGAGAAGTACTGTAAAGGAAAATATTTGAAGTATATTCTATTATTGAGTACAATGGAGTGGATTTTAATTTTCCAGTTAAATGTGTAGGAAGAAGTAGAGCTCGAAGTTGAGTCAAGTCAACTTGAGGTTTATTATACTTTTTTACGAGTTTTACAAGTCGACTCAAGTCGATTAGACCTTAAACATGGTCGAGACTTCGAGCTCTGGGAAGAATAATTCTTTAGTTACTTTACATGAAAGCCTTTGACATCAAAGAATGCTTCTGAGATACCTTCTTTTCACCTGAAGGACATCATACACTAGGAGACCATAAAGCTGTGTGTCATTCTTTGAGAAATTGTTTATGTGGAAATTTTATGACAAAATGTAGATTGGACTGGAAATTCCATTGCCTCATAGACATCATTGAATGATCTTAAATTGAAATGGACATCTAACCACTTTGAACTATAATATGCACTTTTAGAACTCTAAATTGATACTTTAATTTGAATATTCGAAGAGAGATCCCATGTTCATGTCACTATGCTATCTGGGGTTACTCAGAAGCTTGGCAAAATGTTAACTTAAACTATTATGTGCTCTGTATAGTAAACTTTGGTTTTAAGTTGTGAATAATTCAAAGAAATTAACAATAATTTTGAGAAATTTCATTTTCGATACAATTGTTTACATTAAAAAAATTTGTTGGTGAGTGATTTTTTAAAAAAAATAACGGTCACTTTTCTTGTATGAAGGATTCAAGTAGGATTTACAGTGCCCACAGCTGGATTCATCAAGTCGCTGACACCCTTTTATATTATTATTATTGTATCCTTGTATGAAGACATATATTAATATTGATTGGGAACCTTCAACATGCACTGCACTGATCGATACAAAACTGATCAACCTTACATTTGATAATTTTTTGATCATTTCCGCACCATTGCTTTTGGCTCAGTAACTTTTGAACTGTAGAATTTTGGTTCAAATTTTTTCATCAAAAACATCCACAACTTTAATATGATACTCACCGAATGCGCTCTTATTATTCACCTTTGCCTCATGACATCCAATATCCACTCAAACTTCTTATTCGAAACAATATCAGAAAAAATGTAATGTTCAAGTTATTCGTAACGAATTCTTAGATAAACGAAATGAATTCTTCATTTTATGTTTGTTCATATATCTACAAGCATGCATGCATGCCATGTATTTTTCTTGACAATTTATTGATATTTTGAGTGAATCAATTTGGAATTTATTGCTTTCAATTTATCACAAAACATTTTCATTTTATTTGAATTTATGACGAAATTTGTATTTTGTTGAATTTTACATAGAACGAAACAATTGATGGGTGAAGGAGATAAAACTGACAAATAGGATACAAATTGTGATACAGAAATTTGAGAAAATTTTGAATAAAAATTCTGAGCATTATTAAGAATTAAATGGAAATTTTGGATTGATAAGAGAATTACATAAGTAAATAGGGCTTTATGTTATGAATGGATTTATAATTTTCTGGGAAATTATTTGAGAATATAAGCTGATTTTTCTCATGAATTTTTGAATTTGAATTTGAATTTTTATTGGATTTGGAAATGTTGCATAAGACTGGCGTGAATCTGGCATGAGGCTGATTTTGGTGAAATCCAGTCACACTTTTCTCCTCTTTTACTCCAACTGGGGGTCATTTATAAGTGATGTCCAAGTGGGAGGACGTCTGGAGTTTCTAAGCAACACAAAGCTCTATTTGGCAGCCATTTGGAAGCCACACATAATTGGGATTCGTAGTGTAATCCATGTGGATTCTTTGTAGCTTCTTATACCTCCTTTTTGTCACTCAAGGCTACTCATTGTATTGTAAAACCCTCAACAAAAATCACACCCGTGCCAAACAGCACCAAAAACTTTTCAAAAAACATTTTCTTCATCTGCACAAAATTTTCAAGAACAAAAAGTTCCTCGAAGCAAAACAGCAATAATAAAATAATTCTTAGAAAAAAGAAAAATGCCACAAAAGTCTAACAAAGCATATCACTTGAAAATTCCATGAGAAAATATCAAACAATTATATATCAGCACACAAACAGATAAATTTCATTATTTATTTAATTTTCTTCTCTGTGAGTTACATGTGCAGAAATTAAATTTCGTCGTTTCGTAAAAAAATAATATTCTCATGCACTTATTCGAAGCTGGAAGTTTTCGGTTGAGTGAACTTGAGGTGGGTAGCAGTTTGCCCTAGAAAACAGATCCATGGATTGATAAAATACTCAATAATTGAGTTACTCGAGGAATGAAATTCGATCGAGTTTCAATCTTTAGCCCAAGGGTAACATACTTTGAGAATTAGAAAAATTTATTTTTCAGGCTCTTCTTCAGTCATAATTTGATGCTAAATGAAAGATTCTTATGTGCTCCGTCCTAAGGATTAAGAATTTGTGAAAATAATTGTGATTCATCTTATATTTAACCTTTTATTCAATATAGAAAATGCGATGTGGAAGGTCCGTGCAAAAACTAGAAGTTTGATCCAAGGTCAATGATGATTTTTGATTTTTATGATCAAATGTTAATTAAATATTGAGTATGACTGGAAAATTGTAAATAAGATTAAAAATAGCCGTAATAATGGCAAATTATTCCAAATGTCATAAAAATTGATTTCAAGCTGACAAAAATTAAAAATTTGCAAAAACCAGGGGGAAGACTACTTGGTGGAAAAATTTTCCGCCACGTCTGGCGGAAAATTTTCAGGGTGGTCTAGGAACCAAATTTTTGATGCTAAAGTATGTAAAACCTTAATATAAGAACTTTAGACCTTTTTTCCGCCAGGAAATATGTAAAAATTTGGAGTTATAGCTCAAAAAGTGCGTGGCGGAAAAATTTTTTTTGGCGGAAAATGATTTTTTCCACCAAGTAGTCTTCCCCCTGGCAAAAACTCAACAAAAATTTAAAGAATTATTACAAAACAATCAAAAATGCGTTCCAAAACTTATTCACATACCTTCAAAAAATTCCTTTCACTATTTCTCATGTCACAGACGAGATGAAAACTTTATTTGACTTCCAAGTGACTGTACATACAATTCCAAATAAAAGAAGCACAAGCGAGTTAAAAAAGAAAAATTGTATAAAAATATGATTATTTTTTCTTCATGAAGGTAAAATATGAAGTTTACAAGCAAATATGAAATTTGTCTCGGAAAGAAAATTGCAATAAATTACACTTATTTATCTACACAAACCGCGCGCACATCATATGGAGCGTAAAAAATGTGGTACATGAAGAAGAATAATTTAAAAGCAGTTTCACTCTTTCTCTGCTTTAGTCGATTTCTTTCTTTCCTTCATGTTGGCTGGAGTCGAAAAGAAAAAGAAGTGAGTGACATACTGAGCTCTAAAATGGATTTATACATGATAACATAATACCTCACTTGTTTGTTCTTGTAACGAGGGAAAAATAATTTTTTAGTGCCAATTTATGGGGAGAAAGTTGGAGTTTTGTTCTCGGTTTGACTTATTTTCAGTCATGTGCTGTTCTATTGAGTTGTATGAAAGCAAATGGTTATCGATTGAGATGAATTGGGTTTGAATTGTGTTGATTTCATTGAGAAAGAGTTGAATTATGTCTAATGACTAATGACATAGGCGATAGATTTGTTCCCCTTCAAAATCCATCTTAAAAAAATTCTGACAACACCCCTGCATTAGAGTACTAAGGACAGGGTGGTGACCACATCATCAGTCGGTATCCTAGTTAGATTGACGTTATAGAAAGTGATATATCCTATTAAGGCTTAATTGTGAATCTTTTTGAAAGTCACATGGAGTTTAAGTGTAGTGCAATCTGTGTGGATTCATTTGGCTGTCGTTGCCTATTTTATGTTGCTTGGGTCACTATACTGTCAGTCATTCGTCTTTGAGGGTTGACCAGGCTCATTTGTCAATGGAAATGCACAACTCATATCTATTAGAGCCTCTAAATTAATTTTTAATATATTTGATTCAAAAAACGGACCTGTTTACCCTGCCGGGTTTCGAACCCATTCCCTTTAGGTCAGCATACCAAAATTCAGATATCAAACCACTGAACCATTGTGCCACCAAGCCACCTTATCTTAACTATTCAAATGCGCCAAAAAACCAATTTAAAATCAAATTTCCATACGTGCATCTCTTCATATTCCTAACATTCGGTCTTTCTCTTTTTACCCACCAATTTTATGTCTCTATGTACTTTCTTCTATAAAGAAAAATAAGAAAGAACGAAATATGTATTAAAATTTTGCAAAATTAAATCGTTGGATCAAAACGAAGAAAAAAGAAATTCAATTTTTCAAGCAGAATAAAAATATCTACATGTGCATGTACATATTTTCTTAAGAATGTACACATGTATGGTATCTGATAGAACTGCTGTCTGAAGTTCCTCTTCTTTATCCATTTTCTGGGGTTTCCTTTCTTTATTATTTTTACATTTGAATGAAGAGTCGGAGAGTGAGTGAGCTAAAAGAATCAGAATTTCAATTTTTCATGCTTCTTAGTAACAAATCCGTATATTAACTTGTTCTTTAACATAATGTCTGTACGCTTCCTTCCTTTTTCTTTTCTAAATTTATATTTTTTCCTTCTTCTTCCTCTTCACATGTATGAGCACAAATGTAAACAGTAAGATGAAGATTTGAGAGAGCAAAAAAAAAAATTTGAAAAATGATTCGACTAACACACACATCAAGTGCTGCTCTTCAGTTCTTCTAAAGCAATATGAAGAAGTTGAAATGGATTTTCATTTTGATAAGTGAGCGAATTGAAAACGTCTTTTGTGGCTTTATAGTCGAGAAGTAATGAGATTTTAATAAAAGTTTCATGGTCGATGCTTCTTGAGGGTTGAAATTGAATTCTGGGGTATTTTTCAAGAATCTTAAGCATCTTATTTACGAGGGATATGTTTTGTGGTTATTTTTCGATCATATTTTGATGTCAATTTGAAGATTCTTGTGTGCTCTGGTCTGTAGATGAAAAATTCTTGAAAATATGTGAAATTAAGTTTATTTTTATGGATTTATTTGAGTTAGAAAATGCGAAGTTGAAAGTCCATAAGAAAATGAAGGATGTGATCCAAGGTCAATGATGAATGTTGATTATTCTTATTTTAAGTGCATTTTTGAACATTTTTATTCGAGTGCAGCATAACCTGCTGCTAAAATTTTGTATTGTCTCTATAACTTCACCATTATTTCTATAAATTGAAATTTTTAGAAGCCGTTTGAAAATTTGAATTTCAAAAAACCGTTAAAAATTTAAATTTTTAAAAATCGTTAGGAAACTTGAATTTCTGTAAATCTAAATTTTAAAAAACCATTACAAAATTTGAATTTTAAGAAACCGTAATAAAATGTAAATTTTTAAAAATCGTTAAAAAATTTGAATTTCAAAAACGCGTTAATTTGAAAAAGATTTTGATTCAAAAAAATTAATTCAAAATCCACTCGATGATCCCAAAATGTCCCAAATCTTTTATAATTTCACAAATCAAGATATACACTACAAGTAAACTAAAATGGTTTTGTTAAAATGTAAGATGCAAGATGACTTCAGAGAAAAAATTATTTTTGTGGTTAAATTGAAAGTAACTTGCTACGAAATGTAGCGTGAAATTGAAATTCATCGTACATGTGTGTGCTTTCAGCAGAAGCAAAAAAGAAGAAGAATGAAAATATGAGGAACATGAATGTACTTGAATGAATCCCCTTTTTGCAGCAAAAATTCCTTTAAAAAAATTTAATCAGTTTTTTTTATCCGCGTGTAAAGTGCAGGAATGATTATGTGGCTTTTAAAACGAGGAAGAATGATGAAATGTATGTAAAAGTTTTTAGCGTTGAAATATACGCCTTTTTGACTTTTTGCATTCTTTTTTTCTTTTAGAAAATTTTCCAGAATTTTTTCTTTTTTGTTGTGGAAGAAATTCTTTTAAAAGTTAAAAAAAATTAAGAGGATTTTATTTGATAAACAAAATGTTAGGAGTTTGATAGGACTACATGCATTTTGGGATTTGTTTTATAAATTTTTTTAAAAAAGATATTTTAAAATGAATATACAAAATATTAAAAGCATAATTTGGAGAAAAACAACAGTGTAGTTTCACACCCCTTTAAATTTCAAAATAGCTTAGAAACTTTCAAAATGAACTAAAATTTTAAATCGAATGATAGTGATGATACTTAAGTCTATATAAAGGGTACCTCAAATAAAAGTGTAGCTAGGAGGGGGGTTCATTAGGGTCGGTACAACCCCCTCAAATTAACAAATTTTTTTCTAAAAAATATATTTTTTACTCATTTTTTTTGAAGTATTTCTGGACATCTAACTTATAGCAGAATCATTATCGTACTTTTAAAATTAACAAAAAGAAGATTAGGAGTCGTACGTAAATTACGTCACGCAAAAAACAACCCCCTTGAAACAAATTCTTCAACCCCTTCACTCCATAAAGCGTGACGTAATTTTTTAATAGAAACGAAAAAATATTCGGACCCCCCAATTTTTTTACTGACTAGCCCTTGATCTCAACTTATTCATAGTGTATATACTTAGAAAAATGCCCCTGTTTCAATTAAAGTAAAAATTTTACTATGCGCAGTTTCACACCCCTTAAATCCCAAAAATGCGCTTCAAATCCTCACAATCTTCCAGAAACACCCCTCAATCCAAAAAAGATAATTGCAACAGAATCTTACATTCCTTTTCATCCCCTTTAAAAGCTAATGATATAAGTCATCATGAAAATACCAGCAAACTCTCATTCATGTCACTTTCCGCATCATCATTATATCATGTACATATCATCATAAGTAGTAGGAACTTTTCATATTTTTCTTCCCTTTCAAACCTCTCATCCATTTATCCATTCATTCATGCAACATCTTATTATTTTGTAAAATACTATGCGTTATTTCACTTCCTCATCTTTTCATGCTTTTTTATGAGTTTTGCGCGAGAAGATTTATCATTTCTTTTTCACTTTTTTTTTTCATGTAACTTCTTTTTTTCTCACATACAACAAAAATGAATATATCTTTTTCCATAAATGTTAGAATAGAGAAATGGTGATGCCTACTTTGCCGAGGCTGTTAGGTACATATATATCCACAGAAAATGAGAAGAATAGGCAAAAAAGAAGAGATGAGAGACAGAGTGAGTTTGTTTATGTCTTCACAATGGCCCATAAATTCAAACAAGTCTCCCGGAGAAATTCACGCGTGCCTTACGTACATATATATTTTTTTTATGACTAGAATAGTTGCTCGTTGAGGATAATGGTTATGGAAATTAATGATTTATTGAGCTTTTTATCATAATATTTATGGGAGGATCGAAGCCAATAGACAACGGGATTGGGAGGAAAGGAAGTGCTGCTGTGGAGTCGACTTGAGTTGATGGATATTTTATTGGTATGTGGGGATGGTAGTAATGTTTTTTGGCTATATATGCTTGGAAAAGATGGAAATTTTGCATCCTTAGGTCCAAGTTAGTGAAATTCCTACAATTCCTTTTAAATTTCCAAAAAAAATTTTCTTTGAGACTTTGTTCTTCAGATTATTGGATCTACTGCCACTTGACCAAAGCTCCCCGTCCTCAAAACATACCAAACATTGAAGAAAATTCTACAAATAAACTAACAAAAGTGAAAGACTAACAACAACATCAGTAGCAGCAAAACGAAAACTGACTATGATTTATTACACGCAAAGGCTATGCTTGCTACTGACGATATTTTTACGCATCTACTGTCTCACTTCTAGTCCTTCTCTCACTCACTCCTCAAATTGACAATGGAAAATGATATTAATTTTCTGTATGAGAAAACATTAAAGTCAGTAAACACGTTTCTTGTGTTTCTTATTTTCCCTTCATCGCACAGGATTAAGCACACCACGCAAAAAAGACTCCATTTTACTTCCTCTCATCGCATGCAAGAAAAAATAAATGTTGTGATATATTTTTCTTTTCGCTGTTTTTCTGTAAGGATTGGAGGCTATGAGATTAAGTCATAAGAATTTTTTTGGTATAATTCATGAAATTTTGAATGTTTTTGAGTGAGTAACAGAATTTATTTATTAATTATTTCTTTTTTGTGAACTTTATTTGAAGTTTCTGGAAAAATTGAAAAATTAATGTTTTTGAGAATATTGGAAAGAAACTGGAATTTTTTAAAAATTCTGGAAAGACACTGGAAGCTTTGAGAAATATTGGAAAGAAACTGATAGCAGACTAGCGTCACCTTAAAAAAGTCCGTTAGAAGAAAATTTCAAAAATTTCATTGACCGTTACAAAAATGATTTTTTTTGTGAAAATCATACTTTTAGCTTCTTATTTACTTTTCGAAATTCAGGTGACGTTAGTCTGACTGATAGTTTTGGTCCAATGGGCGACAACAGTTCTTATTCTTCGAAATTGAAACTTCGAAAATGTAATTTTTTTCAAAAAAATATGACCGTTACAAATTTTTGTAAGTAAATTTAACGGTTTTTGAAAATTCAAAAATTTTTACACTTCGAATATTTTCGAAATAGCTTTGAATTTCTAAAAAAATAACGCTTACTACTACTGTTGTCATCCATTGGGTTTTGGTATAAAAATGGAAGATTTTTTTTTTAAAAAACATTGAAATTTTGTTCAAAACAGTGAAAGTTATTGGAGAAATCTGAAGTTTTGACTAAGTTATAAAATTCATGAAATTCCTGAAACTCCATAACAACAATCCAAGCATCCCAACCTAGTCCTTTCACTCATTTTTCACTCACTCTCTCTCGACAATAGACAATATGATGTTACCATGTGTTTCGCAATATTTTTATATCTGAAGTTACGAAAAAAAATTATCATATCATGAACTCATTTTTATTTCTTTTTAAAAATGACACAACATTTGGTACTGTGTTTGTTCTTCTATTTGTCTCAGCACACCCTCACTTTTCTTCTGTTACTGATGCTTGTTTTCTTTTTAGCAACAACATCTTGAGTCAATACATAATAATCTAGAATTAGAAAAGACTTATGTTCCATTCGTAAATATAATATTTTTCATTGAAATGGGGACTATTTTTTGAGGAGCAGAAGGAAGTGTTGACAGTAGAATTTTGTCAGATTATCAATTTTTTGTGAAACCACAAGAATTTAATTAAGCTTCAATGTTTTTGATTAATTAAAAATTAGTTCTGAATTTTCGACAATTTATAAATCACTCGGGCGACAATCCACCACCAAAATAAAACAAACAAGCACTAAAATGACAAAAATCAAGCTGAAAATCCCTCAAAACAGTCTCTTAAAAAAGAGACATAACAAAAAACTTGTCAGAGGCTTAAGGACACAAAAACAAGATTTTTTCTTTATCATTTCAGATGATTTTGTTGATTTTAAGCTCGAATTATAGAACCGTGCGTGGGAAATGTTTCGAAGTACTCATCGAGAAAACATAAATACTGGATAAGTCTCCATACATGCACACTAAAAAAACAGATGAAAATCACTGTTGAAAATTCAAAATGATCCGATTTGTGTTATTTTTTGAAGAGATTATATCGTCTTTCTTTTCAGCCATGCGGTAGTCAATGGAGAAGCAAGGACGATAGAAAAACGGACATGTGAAGTACACAAAGTAATCTATTTTCTGTGAAAATATCGCCGATGGCTTTTCAGTGTGGCATAAAATGAAGTGTGAATGTTAGAATGGGAAAAAATGTTGAGATTGGTGTTGGGGTAGGCAAGTAGCCATGGAGGTATTGGGGGATCCTCCTTGGTAAAAAAACTTCTTCAATTTGCTAAGGTTTTCTGCATTGGAGGTTTTAGGGGATTCTGGATCCGTCGATTAATAAAAACATAATAATTTGATGTATTTATGAGATTCTCAATTATAGCAGCCATATAGGAGCACTAATCCTCCTCATAACCATCCAAACATCAAAAACTATTCAAATAATCACTTTCCATTCTCATTATCTACACACCCTCAACTCCACATGATTCTCATGTCATGTTTGATGCCACATAATCAAATTTCATTCCTCCCTTCCTCTTATGGTCTGTGAAGCACGGAGAAAGTTTTTTTCTTTCCTCATGTAAATTTTTTGTTGTATGCAAATTAGCTCTTACTCCTGCCATAAGTACATTCTCATACAGACAATGGCATATGATGAAAATAAAATTATTATTTTATGAAATTTTTTTTCTTTGTCTTCCTTAATTAATTTAATTGGGAAAAAATTATTTTTAAGGGCTTTATGAGAAAATGCAAAAGAGGAGGAAGTAGGGATGTGATTTGTAAGTTGGGGGAGGTTGAGAAGCGCTTTTGGGTCAAAAAATATCAAAAAATCTTATAAAAATCCACAACATTTATTGACTGGCAATTCCATATACCAAACTTCATCACCATCACCACAACAGACATCCATTTCCAATTTCGTAAATCATTTTACGTCTGAAAAATTCCATATGCTCCTGCCTGAATGTTATGTCTGCATTGTGAGAAACAAATTCAGCAATTTGGCAGCTAAAAACACCACAATCGTAGTTATTTTCCTGGTTAGGACAATAAGCACATTCCAATATCCATTCAGATGTGTCGTAATGCAGGTTTCGTTTATCTATCGATTCATCCTTGACATATTGCATGAGTGCATTCGGTACGAGATAATTTGGATGTCCCATCGAGTCATAAAATTTTATTGTCTTGTTCCTAAAATCAATTATGGACATACACCAATGATCTCCGGTAATGTTGACCTGAAAGTAATTTTATGCTTAATTTTCATGTAAAAAATATAAAAATAGTGGAACTGACTGGAATAAGAATGATGTCATATGCAAAAATGTCAACTCTTCGTGTCCATCGTGCGACTCCATAATAGCCTTCTTTCAGCAGCTTTCCAATAAAATATGTGCTCATGACGTGGACTTTTGGAAGATATCCTACACGTTCACTTCTTTCTTTAATCAGTTCCATATAGAAATTGATGATGACGTCGTTCAGCCAATTAGTTCCATCCAAAGTTAACAAATCAAATCGCGTTACATTCATGTTGAACTTGCTGATAATAATCTGTGAGTGAAAAGAGAATTTTAAGATATTTTGTATTATTTAAAGCTCGAACGGCAATGACTGTCCATATATCGTGCTGCAACCATGTCAACTTAGACCAAAGTGCCGCTTCAAAATTTATTGATAAAGACATTAAAAACCAGTATGACTTACCTCATTTCTCGGCCCTTTCAATATGTACTCTACAAATCGATTCAGTTCTTCATTGACCGGCGATGAGATTATATTCATAATTATTGAATCTTTATAGAAGTGATTAACGTCAGCTGATATTTGAACTTTATGCCACGACGTCAAGTGATGATCGAGATTTTTTTATGGAAATTTACGCTGCAATTATTTAATCCAGTCAAAAAATTGTAAATAGAAAAAATTCTGAATTGATTGCTATGATAAATTGAACTTATGAACCAAAAAATTAAAAAAAAAATGTGAAATCCGTTCAAGTTTATTTTTTAAATTTTTAGGAATCGAACCTAAGCATCATCATAATAACTGTTAAATTTTCTTGAAAATATATATCGCATTTAACATTTTATAAGTTAAATTGGCTTAAATGATATCATAAGCAACCAACAGCGATGCAGTCAAAATAAAAAAATTAAATAATCATGTCCAGGGGCGTAGCCAAAAAAATTTTTTAATGGGGGTCCAATTTTTTCATTCTTTTGCTCACGTTTGTGTTCTTGTTGCTAATTCTATTTTCCTTAATTTTATGATCAGGACCACCTTGGACCCCTTCTTGGCAACAACCCTGCTCATGTCAAATGCTCAAATTCTACAAACAAATACTGAACGAGCTATTTGGAAATGTCTGCATGACAAAGAGTGAAAAAATCTCAAGCATATGTCGCAAAAACCAAGCTAATAATGAGGAGAACTTTTCCTCTGTTTAACAAACGAAACATACACACAGAGTAGCAGCAGGGAAAAGAAGAAGATAAAAAAGTAAGTGAGCTTTCTGCACACAGCATACACATAATTATAGAATGGAAAACCTTAATTAAAACCATCTGTTGTACTCAATGTTGTACTTATTTTTAATAGTATTTATATTATAATAATGTATAACGGAATGAAATGAAAAGTTGTTTTAAAAAATTTCC
This sequence comes from Chironomus tentans, assembly GCA_963573255.1. Taxonomy (NCBI): domain Eukaryota; kingdom Metazoa; phylum Arthropoda; class Insecta; order Diptera; family Chironomidae; genus Chironomus; species Chironomus tentans. The sequence goes on from OY754303.1 coordinate 15,730,789, forward strand.
ATTTGATGCTGTTTTATAAATTTTCTATGTTGAAAATAAATTTTCGCTTTTTCGAGGATTTAATGTGCATGGTATGAAAGTAATAATCAAATGGATATTTCATGGACTTTGCTAAAAATATGTTGGTATTGGGATAAAAACTAAAAATTTATGAGGGGTGATAAGGAAGGAATTTTATTGTACGGGTCGTTCATAAATTGCTTCAAGCAAAAATTGTTTTTTTACCCCCTCCCCCTCTTGTCACTAGTATTCCATATAGACAATATCTCGAGTGTTTAGACTGTCAGAAACAGGGGGTATCCAGGGAGGGGTTTTCGGTTAATTCCCTCATTTTCAAATAAAACCCCCAATTTTTAATACTAGCCTTAAATAATAAAAAGGGCATGATTTGAAAAGATATCCAAAAAATGGTCATGATTTGAATTTGAAAATTTTTGAATATGCCCCTGGTCACAAATAATTCAACCCCCTCCCCTCTTAAAAAGTAATATAATTTACGAACGACCAAGGTCGTGTTTAGAGTCACTAATAATATAATAGTCATTACTAGCCTATCTGCATGATGTGCGACCGTTCAAACAATATCAATGAAGCCTTTTTCTGTCATGTTTGTCGAAGAACTACACTAGTTTACCATAAACGCTCAAAAATTGGATTTTCAGACCTAATCAGTAGCGCAATATAGAGACCTCATTATAACGGAAGGGATTTACGAACCAGCGACCATGATCTCAATAGTTTTTCGACGAATCTCAAAAATTTCCATCTCCCAAGTCATCGTCATCCAATAATTGTGTATGTACATATTTATTTGTGTAGGAGAGCTATAATAAGAAATAAATTAGAAAATAAGGACAGCGAATCGAGAAAAGCAATAAGAAAAAGAATAAAAAAATCGTTGATTATGAATTTTATTGCTGTAGAGAAAAAAGTATTTATGCTTCGTTGGAATATTAATCACATTCTGCTTTTTATTTTCATTATTTCTCCACCTTCTTATTATTCCCACTTGTACGGATCTCGCAGGGCATTTGCCGCTCATCATAAATTTGAATTAAAGAATTTTTATTCTATTCGTCAGATCGCCCACGATTTATTGTTGTGTGTTTTCTAGGAAAAGGAGATGAATGAGAATGAATGGATGTTGGAGCTACTTCTGATGAGTTTTTTTCGCTTTCTACTCGAGAATTCTGTTTGATGCTGAATGAATAAATTACCTTGAGAATTTAATGCTTTAATTTTTTTGAAAGCCTACGCGAAAATATACGTTATGCTTTAAAGACATTGCTTAATTTGATCCAAGAAATTCAAGTTTTGCATCACAGTGAAAAATGAAGCAGAAATGATGCAAAATTCTAAAAAAGAAGCAGAAGAGATGCAAAAATTCTAAAAAGAGATGCAAAAAAGACATTAAAATAAAAAAAGAATCAAAAAGAAACAAAAAGATGCAAAAATCTGAAAAAGAAGCAGAAAATATAAAAAAATTCTGAGAAGCTCACTAACTTTGCTTCTTTTGAAGCAAAAGCTCTCAAATCTTGCGTCACTTTAAGAGATGTATTAACAATATGAATATTTTTGCATCATTTGAATCAAAATCTACATTTCTCAAATTTCTAAGAAAGCAGCAAAAATATCAAAAATCAATCTAAACTAGAGACATCCAAAAATCAGGTCAGGGCCATAACAATACACAAAATTTTTATCACTCTTTCAAATCAGCTCTCCAGCAAAAAATGTTATCCATCCATTGGTAAAATCTAAACTTTAAATAGCAGCAGCAACGCAAAAGATATTGAGGAGGGATTTTTTTGATTAATCTCAATTTTCTCACTCCATAACATTTGTAGCTTCCCCAATTGGTTGTGTGTGCTGATGTCATAAGAGAACGAGGAGAACTAGCAAAACAAGAAGGAGAACAGAGAGAAATTTTATGTGTTTTTTTCTTTCTTCATCATCTCGTTCTTCTTTTCTTTTCGATTAAGAGCAATTTTTCATAAATTTGATTTATTCACTTAATGCATGATTTCATCGTCCTTTGTTCGACTAATACACGAGCATGTATACACACACAATATGTACAGCTATGTATATTCATAACATTGTTATAATCACAATGCCATAAGGAAGTTATGTTGGATATGCTGCTGCTCTATCGCATTATACAATTTCCCTCAGGCACTTCTCAGCGAATTATGTTTTCCATTTGATGCACTTTGTCTATTGTGATGTTCACAGCAGCTGTAACATCTGCACGATTATTCTGTTCATTGTTATGAAATTGATTGCTTATTGATTCCGCCATCATCTTATGGAATTTATTCATTCAGTTGATACTTGGAATTGGGGACAATTGTTTTCGGATCAGTTTTTTTGCTTTTGTAGTTATGAAGGATATTGGTAGTTTGAGGGTGTTTTGTTCTCATGTAATTAATTTTTTCTTCAGTGTTTCTTAAATTTCTTTGGTTTACCTTAAATAAATTTTCATAGTCTTAACGGTACTCCCAGGTAAAATTTTAAAGCAGATCTGACAGGAATCGCTGAAAAAAGGTTGAGAATGATTGAATTTGATAAAATAAAATAATTCCTGGTAGGCAAAAAGTTTAAGAAATAAATCTGCAACAAAAAGTTTGATTAAGCAACATATTAAACACTTTCATAAATGTTTAGGTTTCGAACCTTTGACATGTTTAGTTACCAAGTACCTTTCATGCATATCTTACGTGACACTAAACTTTTTACATTCTTTTGGCGTAAAGCTATCTTAAATAACTTAAAAATTGAAACTTTATCATTTGACCCCACATCAGGTGGGTAGCCTGATGGGGACTATGGAGATACCCTTCGTTGGATGATTATCTTTTATTCGCTGAAGTTTTCATGAAACTGTCCTAAAAGTCTCCCCAAGTTTTACCCATTCATACAAAGAATTTGAAAGTTTGCCCCTCGAGAGCCCTCAAAACTTTCTGACTCTGCCAGCGGTGTAGCCAGAAATTTTCGAGGGAGTGAAAATACAATTTTAAGCATTCACCCCTGGCTACGCCGCTGCGTGCTGGCAAGCTCCAATTAAAAATGCGCCTTACTCCCCCCTCCCGGAAAAATTCTACAAACTCTCCTATTCCTCTCCTTATTTTTGTCTTCACGATCTCCTTTATATCCCACTTCCATTTTTAATGTGTAAAGCTATGAGAAAATGTGTCACAAAATATAATTTACTATTTTTACTTTTCGACTTTTTAGTTACAATCTACACCCGAGTTTCATAGCTCGAGACAATAATTTTCTTACCGTCACAAAAGACTGGAGCAGATGATAAGGGTTATGTTACAAAGCAAGAAAAAGATTTTTTTTTCTTTTGCCTCGACTTGCTTTTTTATTAAGTAACATATACATACAAAATTTGTTTTGTGCGAAAGCAGAGTACTGGAAATGAGCTCAAGGTGAATGCTTTTATAAGGAATCAGTGGATAGTCTTGTACTCATGCTAATGCTTATGGACGAGGGATGAGAATATTTAGGTTTAGTTTTGGGTATTTTTTGAGGAATTTTAAGAGGGAGATTTCAGTTTTGATGTTAAAAATTGATGATTTTTTGAGAGGGGCTGATTTCTAGGGTTACTCAGGATATCTTACCTAACCCTATCATGGTCAGGTATACCTTAGGGTATCTTACCTGCCCTACTCTTACCATACACCTAGTTTACCATAGAATACCCTGGAGCAGGGAAGGTGGAGTACTCTAGGGAAGATAGAGTACCTTTGAGTACCTTAGAGTACTTACCTTGGGTAATAAGGTACCCCGGGTTACCCTAGAAACAAGCCCCAGAATTGAGAGAACCAGAATATATAAAAAGTCAAAGCAGTGCTCACCTCTAGAAATTTTTCCTTCAATTCTCTTTGCTTCTTGTTTAAGCTCTTTCTTTTAAAAAGGAGACCTTCCTTTATATTAATATGTGTGTACACATTTCGCCTTTTAAAAACAGCTTATTCAAATTTCTTTCTCGTTTTTGTTTCCATTTAAGATAAAAAAATGTGAAAGGGAAATATTTTCTTTTTTCTACGGAAAATGCCTTTAAGAAATTTATCGAACGAAGGCTTTTAGTTCCTTTTATGAGAAATTTTTCTATTTTTTGTGATGTTAGAGAATTTTTTTAATTTATTTTTCGGGAAGAAAGTGAAAATTTATGATTTTTAATCGACTTCGTTAAGTGAAATTATTTAATGGTTAAAATATAAAAAAAATTAAAAATATTAAAAAAATTTTCAGTCAACATTTGAATTTATAATTATTCAATTATTGAATTTTTGATAAAAAAAAAGCAAAAAGCGAATTACATACATAGGGCATTTTAAAGATATTTTTTAATATAGTTTCAAAGGATTCGAACCCATTCCTGATAACTTTTTAAATAATTTCAACCAAATCTTCATTTTCCAATTCCAATTCTAAATTTCAATTTTGCTAAAAGTCTATTTTAAATCATTCGTAATTATTTACCAAAACAAAAATTCATTTTAACTCAATTTTCCAAAACAATAATTAATTTTAAACTTTATCTATAACTACGATGACAGCAAATGTATCTACCGCAATATCATACTGCAACATCTCATATTCTCATGTTTACAACTCCTTCTATGAAAGATAATAAATTTTTCCATGTCTTATAAAAATTTCAGCAACGACACTGAAATGCATCCGCAATTTTTTTTCGTTTAAAATACTTGACTTTATGTCTTATGATCTATGTTATACCACATATTCAATGTTACAATAGAGTAAGCTTTCAACATGAAAACTTAGCTCATTACACTTCAACAGCAAACGTATGATGACAGTAAGTTTTGTCTTATAAAAGTATCGATGAAAAAATATTACATTCATGTATATATGAATAGATGTTGAAAGTTAGATAGATTGAGGATGGTGTAGGAATACTAGAGACTAGGAGGAGTTGAGAATGGAGGAAAAATGTTGGATTTGATGGATTTGTTTGTGTTTCTTGGGTTATACACTCTAGTAAGAGTAATAAGAAAAGCTTAGACAGAGAGGGGTCCTAGAGGGTCTAGACCCTCCTTTGAGATTGAAATTTATACAGAAACTACCATAAAAATTGAAAATATTTGAAAAAAAAATTCTAGCCCCTCTCAAGATGTAGTACTCCTTTCGTAAAACTTCTGGCTACCCCCTGAGTGTATCCGTGCAAAAAGAGGGTTTAGATTCAAATCAAGAGGCCATTGTAAATGACGCTAAGCCAAAAATAAATTTTTTAGACGATTACTCCTCTTTTACAAATTTTCAGACCCCCTTCCCCCTCTAAATGGACGTCATTTAAGAATAGTCTCTTATATAATTAAAATTAAGTTTTCAAATAGTAATACCCCCTTAACTCCCCTCAAAACCAAACAAAAATTTACAGAGAATTATACTTGAGAATTATACAAGCAATAATTGAGAGTGAGGAAGACAGAAAGACAGAAACGGAAGTAGTATTAATGTCATTTCACGAGATACGTAACAGTTTTTCCGATATAATTTATTATTGCTGTATTAGGGAGCAATAAATAATTCGCTTTCGTTCATGTTTTGAAGGAAAAATAAATTAAAAAATTATATATTTTTTTTGGTTCTATGCTGCTAAACTAATATAGAGCACAAGAATATCGATATGTTGGGTAGGAGCAGCTGATATATATATATATATATATATATATATATATATATATATTTTTATGTGTGTAACACGAATTCAGATGTATGTGCTGGGATTTATTGAACAGCACACAGCATGACATTGATACTTAATAATTTTCATCTTCTTTTTTTGTCATCATTCTATGTTTGGAAATTATTTTTCCGGATTTTTATGGGTTTTATTGCAAAAAAGCTTAGGCTTTTAATTCCATTCAGCATGATAAACATTAGAGATGAGAAATAAAATTTTGTGACACATATTCTCTCGCTGATGATCCTTTTTAGCTGATATTTTTGTGATGATGTTTTTATTTCATTGTGAAATTGGGTTTAAATTTGTTCTGAGTACAGCAATATGTGCATGGCTTGAATAAAAATTAAACTTTTGCGTCAATTGATGCAGAAGTTTGCGTCTATTGAAGCAGAAGTTTGCGTCTATTAATGCAAAAGTTTGCTTTTTTTGATTCAAAAATCTGCTTCTTTTGGTGCAAAAATCTGCTTCTTTTGATGCAAAAAGATGAATTTTTACATGCGACATCTAAAAATGCACTTCCAGACTGTCAATTTTCCCATAACTTTCAAACTTATATCTTTTCTATTTATCTCTCTTATTATATTATTATTTGGACTATATAGATGAGAAATTCTTCTTAATAAATTTTGAAAAGAAAGACGAGATATGGATGGAAAAATATGACAAGAATAGAGACCATTAATCAATCACCCCGAAAAAATACGAGAGGGGACCTTCGTTTGGATAAAGTTATTCTTCTTCTTACTTCTTCTAGTATTTTGAAAATAAATATTTCTTTATGTTTGATTAATATGGATATCTCTTCATTTCCCAAGGACTATCAATTACATCTTTAATGGATTTTTCTTCCTTTTCAGTCATTCTTGTAAAAGATTTTCCAATATATTACAAAATAAAAATCTTGATGGCTCTCCTTTTTTGATCCAATTTACTTTTGAATAAACTTTTCTTATATTCAAAATTGGAATCTCCATTTTTTGTGTGAGTTTTGTATTTATTTTGTTCCTTTTTTGAGCTTTCTCTTATATTTGTAAAGGTACGGTTTGTGGACTGTGAATTAGAGATTTATTGATGAGTTTTATTTACTTTGTAGTAAGTTTTGAGTTCTTTGTGAAAGACATTTGTCTTTTTTCTGGTTACTGTCCTCTGTTGCTTGCTTTTTAGATGTTAACTGTTCAAATATTGAAGGAGTCCGTTTTGTGGTATCTCTTTCATATCTGTCCCTTTGTACTCTGAATGACCGATACTCCGTTTTTAAGAAGAATTGGAGCTTTGAGGCAGTGATGATCCAGTTTTAAGAAATAATTCAAGCTCTAATGGAATTTCGCTTCACTTTAGCTACAATTTACAAATAAACTCACTCAAACTTTGAATTACCAGCCATTATTCTACCAATTCCTGACTAAACCAACACAACACATTAGCAATCCAAAGGAAGTAACAGAAAAGCTATAATAAAAAGCACATTAACAATTACACAGCATGTAAAAAGCCATTTTCTCTTTTATAAACTAACACGTTATAAGTTTTCACTCCATTTACTGTTTCATAGACCGTTTGAAATGAATTGACGTTGTTACATTTTCCTTTTCTGCTTTAGAGCTTCTGTTCCGTCTCATTCTCCTCACATTTCTGTTTTGAGGCATTTGCCTGGCAACAATTGTATTCATATCATTTACAAACATTTGATCGCGAAGGAAATTACTCAAATGACATGAAATAAACAGATACAAATGCTCATCTCCTTCCTTTGTTCTTCACTTGTTATTATTCTATTTCATCTTTCATCATTTAAATTGTGCAAATACTGTAAAGTAGAGCTTTTTTGACGAGAAAATGCAAGATGAGAATAATAACATTTCATGTCAGTTACTTTATCCTCTTGTTCTATGCGATATGATACACAACAATTGTGTGCTTTAAATGTCGATTTTATTGCTTCTGGTTCTTTATCTCTGTCACTTATTTGCATCATAAAGAGCTTTTGTAACATCAAAAACGATGCAAATTCTTTGTATGAAGTGTGTTTGTGAAAGGAAGTTGAAGGGAAGTGCATCAAATTTACTGATTTGCTTTGTTAAATAGAAAGTTAACTTAAGTATTGTCAATTTCATATATTAATATTAGAAATTATAAGTCAGAATATGGTAAGGTTGCCGATAAATACAGGGACAAAGGAACAAATGTGCAGAATTTGAATTGATCTTACAGACCATAAGTTCCTCCATTCCATCTTCTTTTTACTCAACACCACAATGCAATATCTCCAAGCATTTCATAGCTCCAAACGAGATCTTTATCAACTTCCTTGTAACATCATATTCAAGCAATTTGAAGCTTCATATCTGAATGAGAAAATCTCTCAAGAACAGCATCAACAATTGTTAACAAAATGATTTAACCAGAATATTTCCATTATGATTGTTGTCATATAAAAATTGTCATAGTTTCAATTAACATAAGAAAATGGTTTTTGTAACAGCACAAAAAATATCATTTGTCGGATCCCCACCCAGAAATTCGCTTTCATTTGCAATGAAATTAAGGACAATGACAAGAAAAATTCACTGTTTATTTTTACAAAATGCTGTAAAACATTTCGCTATTATTCAAAAGTGGGGTGTAAGTCAGTATAAACTTCATCGTCTGTTTCTGTTTCTTTAATTTTTTTTTCTCCTCCACTGAGTTCTTATTATTATGCAGAACTCTGTAAGCGACACATCAAGGAAATGAGAGAAATAAACGAAGAATGAAGGAATTTTGTTTTGCATATTTATTTTTTTTTTAAAAAGGAAGGAAATTAGGTTAAATGTTCAATTTTGTTCGCAATTGTGATGCAATTTTTCTTGTGGACGCTGTGACGCGATGGCTATTTTTTTGGGTAATCTTGAGTCGAGTCGATTCAAATTTTGAGCTCTGATACGATCAGCATGCGTTGAAATATTAACCATATGGCGGCCAAACGGAAAGTATACTTAGAACCAAGTAGATGTCGCCTGAAAAATATCAGCCAAGTGCTTATTTTTAGATAAACTGTCCGTTTGAACGCCATGTGTTCAACTTTTCAGAAAGTCAAAATTTATTAAACTATTCCTAACAGTAGACTGACTTAAAATTATTCTAGGGGCTGGTTTCTAGGGCTATCCGTAGTACCATACCCTACCCCAGGTAGGTAGCGTAGGTGGGGTAATCTAGAGTATCCTAGGGTAAAGTGTCCTAGGTTACACTAGATTACTCACCTACCCTCCCATAGGTTATCATAGGGTACCCCTAGGATGCCTTATATTTTTTAGAGACTGAAAAGGTCGAAAATTTTTGTCTTAAAATGACCAAAATTGGAAGAAAATTAGAAATTTCTTCCATATTCCTAAAAAAATGTCCATCCAGACTACCTAATAGTGATGTTTTTATTTTATCTACCCCCTCCCTCATCCCAATCCAATTCTAACTCATCCTGATATCACATTCCCATTATAACACACAGAAAACAGAGCAAAAAGTACATCCAGCATCATCGTAATGTTAAATGAAGCATCTTAAGTTAACGAATCTTTCATTTGAGATAATTTTATCAAGTATAATTGACAACATGCGTAAAAAGACTGAGGGATGAGTGGATGTGAATTGTGAATGTAATGAAAATGGACGATGAGCACAGAAAAAAATAATTTTATTTAACTTAATGAAGCTTTTCAGTTCCTTTGCTAACATTTACTTAAAGCAGATGGTGAGTCTTAAAGTTGTATTAATGTTTGAAGAAAGGGAATTAAATTTTACAGACATCAAAGCCCGCCTGAAATAACACAAGTCCTGAATATTTACTGAGCATTTCAACCACCGGAATATTTAATTTCCTTGTGGGGGTTTCTGCTTGAAATTTTGTATGATTTTTTTGTGGTTTTGATTTTAGAGTTAGACGTGGATGTCAATAGAAGATGGTTCTAAGTAGATTAAGACTCTTTGGTATTCATGTAGACTCTGTAGGATCAATATAAACTCTGTACGATCCAAAGAGTCTTTGTAAGGTCAATAGAGATGCTGTAGGATCTACTAGGAACTATTTATGGTCGATGGAGACTCTACGGGGTCGACCGAGGCTTTGTAAGGTTGAAAGAGTTGCTGTGTGGTCAAAAGGGACTCCGTAAGGTCGATTAGGACTCTGTAGGTTTTACTAGAAACTCTTTATGATCGAATGGGACTCTGTGAGGTCGATGGAGACTTAGTAGGTTCAACAAGGACGCTGTAAGATTAATATAGACTCTTAGGGGTCAATGGAGTATCCCTTGAGTCCACAAATTCTCTACAGGCTTACTGAAGTCAATAAACTCACCAAAAAAATCAACCAAAACTCCCCACCTGGAACCATCATGCTTCCTACCCATAAAATTCACAAGCTATCTAGAAAATGCCTTTGCCAATTGCTTTTTTATTGTAATTACATCAGTCTTTATAAGTCTGTAGTATTTATTGAGACTTTTTATTTCGGTGAGGATGGAAAGCAAAAAATGGCAAAAAAATCTTTTAAGTTCTTTTCATTCTTCTACCTTTGTAAAAATCGCTAAAGAAAACTTTGCAGCCATCGATTTATTTTCCACTTTTTTAGAATAGGGAAAAAAAATTATTTTGAAGGAATTTTTGGGGATGAGTGGATTGAGCGACTTTTGGTGGAAGGTGAGGTATTTTTACGTAGAAAATGTAAATGGCGAAAAGCTTTTTGTGGAAATTCCTTTTGTTATCGTGACGGGGAATTTGGGTATCAATTTTTGCCATCAGCAATTTATTTTTTTTTTTGTCGAATGGAATTTGCTAATTTTTTGAGGCACGTGAAGGGTGTCCATCTACTTTTTGGTTTGAAATAATAAAGACATTTTGCTGTTTGTTAAGATTTTGATAGTCAACATAGACAATATAGATATCCAGTCCACTCAATTCTACTCCAGACAAATCGATCCATCCAATCCACACCACATCCAACCAAAAATATGTGAAGATTTCTTCTTGTTTTCTTTTCCTACTCTCTTCTTTACTTGATTCGTTCCAAGAAAAAAGAAAGGCAAAGAAAACTTTGAGTTTAACTTCGAAAAGTTTAATGAAGCTGAAAAAACTATAAATTTATATTCATTTTGATGTGACTCTTTCAGAATCAAAAACGAATGAGAGGAGAAAAGTTTTCAATACTTTATGTTTTTTCTTACCTTCTTCGTTGCCTTACAGGATGGCCAGAGGGTGTCAAGGGATGGAAAGTTTTTGGGATGATATTTGATATAAGTAGTTTATGAAGTTTTTTGATCTTTTAGTTGAGAAGTGGAAATGATGGAGTCAAGTTGAATAAAATAGAATTTAATAAGAGTCGATTCGATTTTCTGCAAAATCAGTGATGATTCAAGTTCTGTTATCAATTTAAGTTCATAAATGACGTCAAGCAAAAAACACGAGAGTTTTAGACCATTTCGCCTCTCTGTTACAAAGTTTTTATACAAAAAATTTCTCTTTTATGGAGGTGTTACAAAACTCCAGAATCCTCCCTCTTAAATGTTGAACGTCATTTATGAACGGCTTCTAATAATGAATATTTAAGTGAATAAGGAGTTATTTGCATATCAATTGATGTTAAAAATGACCATTTTAAGTCGTAGTAACAAAATTTGTATGAAGTGTAACACAGGCGCGTAGCTAGAGAGGGGTAGGGGGTTATACCGTCGAAATTTTTTTTAAATTGCTGGGATTTTTAAGAAAAAATCAATTCTTCACTTAAACCTCTAAATTTTTCATACAAAAACTTGAGAGTCCTTGTCAATTTGATTTATGAAGTATCTGTCAACTTATTATTGGAGATTATGCACTATATACACTACGCGTACCCAGGAATCTTTTTAGGGGTGTGTTTTGGAATTTTTTTCTCAAAAAACCCTACCAAATTGAAGAAAATTTCCGTTTTAACACCCAAATCTCCCCCCAGGATACGCCCCTACTAGGATGGGTTGGGTCCCCTTCAATATTTTCAATTTGCTGGAGTTTTTTAAGAAAAAAATACCAGAACCCCTTTAAATTTTCCCGACAATACAAAAAATTCAAAACTTATCCTTCAAAAAATTTCCGTATACACCCCTGCTAATGGATAACAAAAAAACCAAAATATTCTATAAAAATACCAAAATAATTCTAATTCTCCCCTCTCTAGCTACCCCATCATCAAACAACAGTCAAGAAAGCAAAAACACCAAGAAGAAGAATCACGAAGAAAAATCATAACTATAAATTGAATACGGTGAATGTGCAGAGGACAGAGAAAAAAACTTTATGTGGACAGAGGAATCTTATTAGGACACATTCTTAGTTTTATGTCGCTACTAAAATCAAATTGAGAAACTTTCGATATACATACATAACATTTTGGAGGGGATGTCGAGCAGTATTGGCTTTTGAAACTCTCAATAAATGTCTGATTATTTCAATTCAATAATTTTTTTCTCATTTGTGGATGGAAACTTCATTATGAGTTTGGCAAAAAAATATGTGTGGATTTGGCGGAGTCTGTAGGTTGGTTGATGGTTATGACTCCCACGACATTATGAAGAAATTCTTTGATTTTCATCCTTTGAACTTTGAAGATATCCTTTGAAATTCTACGCATTTACCCACAATTTTATTTAATTTTCATCCTCAATATCACAGATGAAATCGCCCCTTATTATGTCCATTAAGCCAACATCCAAAATTTGGACTATAAAAACGAATTGATTTCCTTTTTATCTGCCCACATTAAAGTACTTGAGGAATTTTACTTCAAAACTCACAGATACAACAAAAATTCTTTACTTCCACTCGAAGTATGTAAGTATAATGGTTAAATAAACTTTTTTAATCACACTATTTTGGACATTTTTATTTATTTATTATTGTTAGGTGTATTTAGGAGATTGAGCCAAACCCCTCCATCCTAAGGAACATTTTAATGGTTTCTTGAATAAAATTCTAGAAAATTCCTAAAAAATTTAAATTATTCCACATAAAGCATTTTACATTAATTTTTTTTTTCTGAAATGATAAAAATAAAAATGTTTTTTTATTTTGAGTCAAGTTGAGCCACCTTTACTCAAGATTGTAATTAACATTTTATGAATTAATTAAAAACTTTTTTTGACGCATTTTCACGACTTTTTACTTCTTGTTTAAATGATTGAATTAATGATGAGATTCCTTTACATGGTAAAATATTCAAGAAACTAGGTTGTGAGGGATTATAAGGTTTGTTTTGTTGCTGCGAATTTTTTACTTTTGCATAATAATATTTACTTTGAAAGGGCCGTTCAAAATATTCCTTAAAAGAGGGAGAAGGGTATGTGACACTTTCATGCAAAAGATTTATTTTGTCAGAGGAGGTATGCAGAGACGTAGCCAGGGGGTGGTTCTTAAGTCTCCGCACTCATAAAAATAAATTTTAAAAATCAGTTTTAAAAAATCATTCTAAAAAATATTTTTAAAATCTAAAATTTCGTTTTTAAAATTTAAAAAACTGATTTTTATTTTTTTCATATATACTGAAAAATTGCCACGTTTTTTTGCCACATGAGGTCGTAGGTTCGATTCAATTCTGAACAATTTTATTTTCAAAATATTTATTTAAAAAAAACGATTTTAGAATATAAAAATTATTATTAAGAGTAAAATTCAAAAAATGTTTTTAGATTTTCTCATACAAAACGACAAAGCGTTTTTAGGTTATTTCTATGAGTGCGGACATCTCCCCTCGAGATCAAAAGTCAATAAAAATTTTTTTATTTTTAAAAATCGAAAATTTGTTTTATTTTTTCTTTAAAAATAAAAGATTGAACTTCTCCTTATAGAAATCCTGGCTGCGCCCCTGTCCCTTACATATATCGTATTTTAACAACTCCAAAGACCTAATTCAAGGAGTTTTCACTTTTATCACTGTCTAAAATTTTTCATAATTGGCATCTCAGAGACAAAAGGTTAATAAAAGTCTCAATTTCTTCATTTTGAAGTCAAACAAATTCATTATAAATATTTTTTTTTATATATTTTCGAATTTTTTTTAATTAATTTTGCAATTATAATTAAAGAATAATTTAAACACGAAAACTTTGGCACTTTTCGACTTCTTTATTATAAAATTATCGCATTTTCATTTCTTCTTCCTTATTACCTCATCAGGAGGTTGTGTTTGTGGTTGATTCTTACGAAAAATTTACATTTGCATTACGAGTAAATTTTTAAAGCGCATTTTTGATGGGAAAATGTTTCATTTAGTCATCCAGCTTTGAGAGCGCTGTCACTAACAACTAGAAATTACTTTAAATTCACAGTAGCTTCAATAATCCAAATTTCATCCAAAAATTCACAAACATAATCTTCATAATTCAGAACAATTCATCAGGGAATCAACAGACAGCCATAATACAAGATTCTGACACCTCCAAAACTTGAGAAGCTTCGTTGTTTTTTTTGATAGAATTAAATCAGAAAACTTTTCACTTTTTTCCTTAAAAAAGCTTACAACGATAATCACTTTGTTATGAGGTGTAAGAAAAAAAAAACATACGATGAATGATGATGAGGACGATGATGATGGTGAGAAGATGAGCAGGATATTTATACTGCTTAAGAAAAATAATGTGAATCATCCATAAAATAAATATTATTTTAAAATTTATTATGGGAAATGATTTTATTGCATCACTGAAGCAGGAAATTTGTGATCATGTCTGTGCTTCCATTCCTGAATTGAATTAAATTGGAACGGAATTAAAATGAATTTTCTATTTTGTGAGGAGATTTAGTGAATTTTAAATGATAGAAAAACGAGAACAAAAAACAGTAAAAATTCAAATCTGAATAATCGAATCGGAAGCGTATGAGTCAGGTCTAGGGGATGGTTTTGCTTTATTTTTGAAATTTTATGAAAATTTAAATTTAAAAAGTAAAAAATTAAAAAAAAATTAAATTTAAATTTGAAAACCTTCAAATAGTAAATTTTCAAACTTAGATTTCAAAAAATAAAAATAAAAATAATTGAAATTTTGAAAATACTAAACCAAATTTAAAAAATACTATTTTTTTAGTTTTAAAAACACTAAAATTAAAAAAAGAAATAAATTTTTAAATTTCAATTGTAATTTAAAAATTTCAAATAAGTTGAAAAATAATTGAAAAAAATTAATATTTATACAAATTTTTTCAAAAATGTTTCCATTCCTTATTTTTTCGAAAAATCTTTAATATCTATCACAAAATCAATCCAATAAAGTCAATCCCAAAAGCATCATAAAAATTCTAATGAAAAATATCGACAGAATAAATTTTGCATCGCAAATTCAAAGTCAATCTACCATCGTCTCATGTTCTCATTAAAATAAGTCAATAACAAGAAAGTTCAATGTCAAATTCATCAAGTTTTCAATCTCTGTTTTGCTTCTTGTTTACTTTTTAATAATCAATCAAGTTGTTTATGAGTTTTGATACTTTAGACGAAATTGGGGGTTAGAAAATTATATCTTTTAAGGATTCAATTTTTTAAAATGATGTTTATTAGCATTTAATTATTTTCAAAAGCAAAATTTAATTTAAAATATTTTTAAAAAAAAAGTTAAAAAATTTCATTTTTTTAGTTTTGAATTTTTAAAACTTTCTGCTTTTAAATTTTTAAAATGTTTTATTATAAAATGTATTATTTTTGAAATTTAAATCTTTTTAAACTTTTAATTATTAATATTTTAAAAAATTTGACTTTCAAAATTCTTTATTTGATCTTAGTTTTTAAAAACTTATTTTTTAATTATAATTTTTACTAAATTATATTATTTTTTCAAAATATTTGAAATTTATATTTTAAATTTCACTTTTTCAAAAAAAAAAATTATTCCAAAATTTTTATTTTTAGAAAGTTTATTTTTATTTCTTAATTTTCTATTTTTAAAATATTTTATTTTTCTTGAAAATAATGTATTGGCAAAATGAAAAATCTCAATTGAGTCCAAAAATTCCTCAATTATTCAAATATTCACCTAAAAAAGTTAAAAAATTTCACTGTCTTCCTATAAACCCCAAAATATTCATCACTCAATAATCAACAGCACATATACACCCAATATGATGAAAAGTCTTTATCTTGTATCATAAATTCATCTAAAATAAAACTATAACCATGAACATACAAATCCATATTCTCTATCCAAACATAAATATCTATATTGATACTACACGTGTAATAAAAACAGAGGAAGTAGAAATAGAAAAGGTAATACACTAGTCTAGTTGCAATGTGAAAATTTTCTTTCAAGGTTAATTTACTGCCATAATATATCAATCTGTAATGTTGCCGAAACTCCAGCCCCAAATAAAACCTTTTCTTTATTCTATCGTCTTATCGCATAAATTCATGCATAGAAATATGTTTTGAGATAAAGAAAATGGAATCGAAAATTATTTTTCTCATTCTTTTCTCTTTTTTTGAGGTTATCTTATTGATGTGAAAAGGGTGAGATGGAAATTGTCTGGCTGTTTGGGTTGGAGTAGTTGAAAAAGAGTTTGGTTTTGGATATGGTCAGGTATGGATATGGAAGTTATTTTAGGTTAGGTTTTTGTGAGAGGGAGTATCAAAGTTTTAAGGAAAAGCTAAGAGAAAGACCTCTTCTTCTGGTTGAAATGGACTGTTCTTGGACTAAAAATTGGTTGGTATAGTCTCAAGCTCGTGTCTCGAGGATGGGGTCATTAAGAAAAAAAAGCCATGGACTACCCTCTCGAACCGCATTGATCGACATTATTTAAGTAAAGCTACCGTTATGGACCAGTCTAAGGTCATGACAGGACACCAGATACACTTCCAACTCTGGGTCTTAGGTCCTTGAGTATTCCCCCTTGGTATACCATAAAAGAACTTCCTGATCTTTCAAAAATTCTAATGAACTTTTTCTAAAAAATCTATTGCTGATCGTTAAGTCCTCAAGCCAAAAAAGCATTTTAACCTTCCTCCAACCCTCAAAATTCAAAAAAATTCTGAAAAAAATCAGAAAAATTCACACAATTCCTGATTTCCTCATAAAATATTCATGATCTCTGCTCTCCCTTCTACTAAAATTATGCACCACATCCACATAATTTCCTCAATAATTTTCACACCATCTCGTTAATGTTGTGAGAAAGGCAATGTTATATAATACAACAACTGTAGGCAGGCATACTGCACACTTAACGTCAATTTATTGAGATGTTTTGTGAGAAATTGAATATCTGCTTTATTCCTTTGTTTTTGAGTACATCTTTCACCCAACGAAAAGAAAGGAAATGAAAAATAAGAGAGAAGTTCAAGGAAAGAGATCAAATGAAGACGTTTCCATAGGAGTTTCAAAAGAAATAGAAAATTGTGTTGTATACATGAAAATAAATCTTGTCTCTTCTTTCCATTTCGATGAAAATGTGCCATCGTTAGTGTCGGTCTATTGAGTAAAACATAACATTAAATTGGCAAAATATTGGTTTCGAATTCCAGCATTGAATGAGTTCATCATCAATATATGTATATGGGTATGTGCTCTCTCGACTTTATTCACTATCAAAAAAAAATTTTCTTATACATTTTCTTTAGCTTTATTTTGTGGGTTAAATGTGGTTGGATGTGGTTTTTGTCTGACTGAATTTAAGGGCAATTTATTGAGCTTTTGGAACCTTTATGTAAAATTTCAATCTAAAATTTAAAATATTTTTTAACGGTTTTTTGAATACAAAATGATTGAATTTTCAAATATTTTTTGACCGTTATATTTTAAATATTTTTTCACCGTTATTTTTTCAAAAATTTTTTGACCGTTACTTTTTAAATAATTCAGTAAAATTTTAAAAAATGCGTTTACATCCCAATAATCGATTATTAATGTAAAATTTTCCTCCTTGTACACAATCTCCAGCTACAAGTACTCTTATGTACAATAATAGAAAAAGTTTATCATCATCATCATCGTCACTTGACCAAGACTACACATTCTATCCATTCGTTTTTATTTTTATCGAAAGCTGAATTCTGCTCCTGAGGGCAATATGGTAACATTATAGAGACCGGACTGAAGATGTGTGATGAAAAATACAATTCCTTCTAATCCCCAACAAAAATACTTATATTTATAGTCATGAAAAAAGGAGGTTAAAAAAGACTCGATGATGCTGTTACGAGATAGTGAGTGAAAAGAAGAAATAATGCCAAGTTATGTGTGAGTGAATGGACATCTCTTATTATAGTTTGTCATTTTATTGTGAAAAATGATATTTTTTAGTACTTCACCGTACGTACTTTCATGCTTTGTTATTTTTAGGATGTCACATTAAATAAACTGAGATTTTCTTATATTTAGCGTTGTTTTATGAATATTATGAGGATAATGTCTAATTTTGTGCATGATGGGTTTTGGCTGGGCTTGTGTTGTTGTTCAAGTTTTAAATTTAATTATTTTGGAGGCTTATTTTTTGGGGGGGAGGGGTAATTGAATGAGAAATACCCCTTAAAAACTTCATCAAACCCAGATTAATATGAAAAATAGTAAAGAATAAATAAAATAAAAAAGAAAAAGTTTAAAAGCAGTCAATCTAAACAAGAATAACAAAATCATGAAGGAATAAGAAGAAGACATACGATTAATAGCACCTTATCAGCTAATATTTTTTTACATTAAAACTTTTAACTGATTAAAAACTAATTTTGTCAAAATTAAAACATCAATTGATAAGCCGAAATAGCTCAGTTGGGAGAGCGTTAGACTGAAGATCTAAAGGTCCCCGGTTCAATCCCGGGTTTCGGCAAATCAACGTTTTTTACTCTTTTTTGGTAAATATTTAATTTTTTTATGCTTTATAATTTTTACTTCACTAAAATTGATTTTTTTTTCTATTTTCAAAGTTAATTTCATCATGCGCTCTAAACCACATCCAATAAGCTCATTTCAATCACTTCCCACACATGAAAAGAGCATTTAAAAGAATGGAAAAAGGTTAAGGATCTAATTATATCATAATGATGACAGCAGCAACATTGTTGACACATAAAACCACATTATTCCTTTGTTGAATTGTCTTTCTCCATCCTAAGCTTTTGGATACTTTTTTATTTTAAAAGATTTTCAACTTTTTTTTGTGTGTTTGATTTTTCAAGTCTTTTATGATGAGAAATAAGTGGGTTTGGGGATGCATAAATAGAAGTGGTTATGTAAAGAATAAAGAGAATTGAAAACTAAGTTTTGATGCTATGGAAATTCAGTTAATAATAGCCATAAAGAAATGTTATACAACAACCCAAAGCACTTCTCAAACTCACAGGTAGACAGCAGAAAATGGTTTCATCACGTAAAGGGTTTCTCTAATCTACCTTCCGAGGGTTGCTCTCAAAATGGATCTTTTAAAATTTTATTTGACTTGATTTCTGGTCTACAAATGTTGTAAAATTAATTTTCACTTGAACTGCTATGTCTGCAGAACTTAACATTGACCGCAAAAATTTATGTAAATTACAGTATGCGGACAAAAAATTAGGGACTTTTCAAAAAATTAGTATTATTGATCTGGAGCTTAAGGATTAACAGATATCGGAAAATGGTAAAAGGGTGAAATATTCTACATATCATTAGCTATTCAACAGTATATAATAGTGGACATAACTTCCACACTCTTATAGGGTTTCACTCAATTTTCATATTTTGATCAAAAATTTATATTGAAAATTTGTCATTTTTCAACAATATTGCCTGTAACTTTTGTTCCTTTCAATGAATCTTCCTGAAACTTTTACATAATGTTTCTGTTACTTATGGCTTTACCTTGCCTACATTTCAGATTTTTTGAAGGCTCTCTTCATGGACTTCCACACCAATGAATTAGGCAACATTATAAAACTTTAATTTTTAAAAATTACTTTAACTAACTATTTTACAATTTAAACATTTAATGAATTTGACAGTCTTTTATTTAAGCTTTCTTTTGGTATATAACTTATTAGGTAACCATTTGTAGATCAAGAGAAAACTTGAAGAAAATCCAATATGGCGGACATTTTTCCTACAATTTTTTGCATAAATCATTGATAACTTTTATAAATTAGTCTAGACCTATGGATATTTTTACATATTTATAAAGCTCTAATCTTCCTTTACAAGTTTTTAGTACATTAAAAAGTTCTGAGATGGACGGAAGTAGAAGTTATCAGCGCTTGAAAAGTTGTAATTTTTCAAAATCAAAATTTTTGTATGAACGAAAAATAAATTTCAAATTTTTCTTAAAATAAGCAATTCCTTTGGTTGTAAATGACATTCCTGATACTGAGAACTAAAAATAAATCAATTACAATAAGTTATATACCAAAAGAAAGCTTAAATAAAAGACTGTCAAATTCATTAAATGTTTAAATTGTAAAATAGTTAGTTAAAGTAATTTTTAAAAATTAAAGTTTTATAATGTTGCCTAATTCATTGGTGTGGAAGTCCATGAAGAGAGCCTTCAAAAAATCTGAAATGTAGGCAAGGTAAAGCCATAAGTAACAGAAACATTATGTAAAAGTTTCAGGAAGATTCATTGAAAGGAACAAAAGTTACAGGCAATATTGTTGAAAAATGACAAATTTTCAATATAAATTTTTGATCAAAATATGAAAATTGAGTGAAACCCTATAAGAGTGTGGAAGTTATGTCCACTATTATATACTGTTGAATAGCTAATGATATGTAGAACATTTCACCCTTTTACCATTTTCCGATATCTGTTAAGCCTTAAGCTCCAGATCAATAATACTAATTTTTTGAAAAGTCCCTAATTTTTTGTCCGCATACTGTAAGATCTTTTGATAGAATTTTCTATGGAAGAATTCAATAAGAAACCATCAAGAGGCAACAAAAAAGCGAACGAGAATGACAAAAAAATTGGATTCACAACGTCAACTTTTCAGACAAGGCTTTCACACTCGGGATTTTTGGGATTAATCCCAGAAAATCCCAAAAAATCCCAAAAATCCCAAAAAATCCCAAAAATCCCAAAAAATCCCAAAAAATCCCAGATTTCTTACAAAAATCCCAAAAATCCCAAAAAATCCCAAAAATCCCAAAAAATCCCAGAAAATCCCAACATTTTTAACACATTTTCCAAATTCAGTATGAATATATTTTTGTATGTAAGTTCATTGACTGTGTCTGGAACCAACGCCATATTGGATTTTGAAGGGTTTGCAACTACGCCAAAGTTAATTATTCTATAAATTTTGATATATTTTGATCAAATGAGCTAATGTTATGTATGTAGGTGTATTGGTTGTGCCTGATTATATGAAAATGACGTCATATTGGATTTCGAGGGGTTTGTAACTACGCAAAATTTATGTATACCAAAATTTTGATTTATTTTGTTTTGTACGAGGTTATTTAAATGTGCCTGAATATTAGAATTTTGTTATCTTTGATCATAATTTATTTTTTATTGATTCGTACATGTTTTTTTTTAAGTTTTTTAGTTTAAAAACTGTTTATTACTACAATCTTTTCGAGAATTTTTGTCTCGATTTAATATTTCTTAATTTTTCTACTTATTTAACCACTAAAGCATTGATTTATGATTCAAATCTGATGTATAAACAAAAATACTATAAATTTTGAACCATACTTGGTGAAAAAATGTTTAGTTGTTAACTTATTTAAGTTTTTATGTTGCTAACCGGTAGAAAAATCATTTGTTGAAAATCACATAAATATACGGTGACCAGATGTCCAGATTTTATCCGTTTTTTTCTTAAACAGTTTATAATTTTTTGCCCTTACAAATTAACATTGATTACAAGGTTTGTGATCAGTTATTTAATTGATTTGTAGATGTTTTGTCATAAAATCAGTTTTTATTATTGATCAATTAATAGTTTATTGATTTTAATACAAAATTTTCTTTGAATTTTCTTGAATTTCCGTTTTTAACGGTAAAATAAAGTTTCTTTTTAAAATTAGCTTTTTAAAAGTAAATTTTTTTTCATCCACTGAGATTTAATAAACTGTTGTTAACTTTTGAAGTTAAAAATGCGTTATTTCATTATATAACTATTGAATTTTCTCAGTTTTTTTGGGGCATGTCCGTTTATTTCTCAAAATTCTCCTGGTCACCCTACTCCTAGACACATTAATTTAGAAAATACTAATTATTTGCAAATATATTCATGATCTCTAATGCTTTTAATATATTGCACATACCTATATTGTTTAATCAAAGAGAACATCGCAAAAATATTGTTAATCATCTCATTATTGCAAAGCACATTATTATTTTTTTATAAAATTTAGCTACTTTTATGATGATTTAGTGTTGATACCACATCAAATGATAAGTAATAAGATATAATACATTTTCAAACATGCATTTTTAAACAGAAAAAGCTAAAATAAATTGTACTGAATTCTTAAAGTTCACTTGTATTACCCAATAATTGAATTTCTGCCGATTAATAGTATTTTTGCCTTTTTCTCTTTAATTAAACAATATAAGTATGTGTAATATTTTAAAAGTAGTAGGAATCATGAATATCTATGTAGATAATTAATATTTTCTGAATTAAAGTGTCTTATTTATGATGATTTTTAACAAAATCGATGGTTTTTCTACCGGATGGCAACATAAAAACTTAAATAAGTTAACAACTAAGCATTTTTTCGACCAAATATGGTTCAAAAGGGATAGTTTTTGTGTTTTTACATCAGGTTTTAATCAGAAATAAATGGTTTGATTATTGAATAAGTAGAAAGTTAAACAAGAAATACGTCCACGGGCTCGCGGGACGGAAGCGCATTTTCCTGCAAAGCAAACTAATCCGCCAAGAAAAATTAGTATGGCGTAGCTTCTGGCCTCTCGAAATCCAATATGGCGTCGGTTCCATATTCAGGCACAGCTAAAAAACCTACATACCAAATTTCAGCTCATTTAATGAAAATTAGAGCAAAAATGAGTTTGGCGTAGCTTCTTGTCCCTAGAAATCCAAAATGGCGTCGGTTCCATATTCAGGAACAACTAAGGAACCTACATACCAAATTTCAGCTCATTTGGTCAAAGTTAAAGCAAAAATCAATTTGGCGTAGCTTCTAGCCCCTCGAAATCCAAAATGGCGTCGGTTCCATATTAAGGCACAGCTAAGGAACCTACATACCAAATTTCAGCTTATTTGGTCAAAGTTAAAGCAAAAATCAATTTGGCGTAGCTTCTAGCCCCTCGAAATCCAAAATGGCGTCGGTTCCATATTAAGGCACAGCTAAGGAACCTACATACCAAATTTCAGCTTATTTGGTCAAAGTTAAAGCAAAAATCAATTTGGCGTAGCTTCTAGCCCCTCGAAATCCAAAATGGCGTCGGTTCCATATTAAGGCACAGCTAAGGAACCTACATACCAAATTTCAGCTCATTTGGTCAAAGTTAAAGCAAAAATCAATTTGGCGTAGCTTCTAGCCCCTCGAAATCCAAAATGGCGTCGGTTCCATATTCAGGCACAGCTAAGGAACCTACATACCAAATTTCAGCTCATTTGGTCAAAGTTAAAGCAAAAATCAATTTGGCGTAGCTTCTAGCCCCTCGAAATCCAAAATGGCGTCGGTTCCATATTAAGGCACAGCTAAGGAACCTACATACCAAATTTCAGCTTATTTGGTCAAAGTTAAAGCAAAAATCAATTTGGCGTAGCTTCTAGCCCCTCGAAATCCAAAATGGCGTCGGTTCCATATTAAGGCACAACTAAGGAACCTACATACCAAATTTCAGCTTATTTGGTCAAAGTTAAAGCAAAAATCAATTTGGCGTAGCTTCTAGCCCCTCGAAATCCAAAATGGCGTCGGTTCCATATTCAGGCACAGCTAAGGAACCTACATACCAAATTTCAGCTCATTTGGTCAAAGTATGCAAAAATTTCATCAAAAAAGTCAAATTTGTATGAAAAATGTATGAAAAGTATGGACAGCAGTCACTTCCAATGCCTATAACCAGGAAAGGAAGTGACTAGTTCCAAAAAGTTTTACTTCTTTAGGGTCCCTGGATTAGTAGCTACATTTTGACACCAAAACGAAGTCTCTAGGTTGTTCCTGGAAAGAGGAGTTGCTGTGACGAACGGACGGACGGACGGACGGACGGACGGACGGACGGACGGACGGACGGACGGACAAAGTGCGGACATAAGCGCCTTTTTTTTCCAAAAGGAAAATGCGCTAAAAAGACAAAAAAATTTCAGTCGTGGAATTACCCTAGAGTAGTCAAAATGCAAATTTCAAGTCATTTTTATATGGCATCAGGGTAAGGTGGTCTAAATTAATATTTTCTGGCATTTATGCGAGAAAATAAATCCTACAAATAATTTTTGGGTATATTTCTACATAGTTGGATTGTTTAAAAGACGGTAAAATCTGTAAAAATTAATATTTCGATGATTTACTACAATTTATTGTACAGTGAACTATGTTTTAAAACGCTTTTGTTAAAATATAAAAAATATATTTTCCAAAAAAACCTGAAAAATCCCAGAAAATCCCAAAAAATCCCAAAAATCCCAAAAAATCCCAAAAATCCCAAAAATCCCAAAAAAATCCCAGTTTTTCTATAAAAATCCCAAAAATCCCAGAAATCCCAAAAAATCCCAAGCAATTTTTTCGAGTGTTTACGCCTTGTTTTCAGACGATGGAATAAGTGGCACAACAATCATTTATTGTCAGGCATCTTCTTGATGTTTGCCTCTTGGAATGATTGAGTGGATGAGGAATTAATAGTGGATTTAGGGGCGCTATTTTGAACTGGATTTATTGGTGGATGCTAAAATAACGGTCAAAATATTTTTGAATAAAATAACGGTCAAAATATTTTTGAAAATAATAACGGTCAAAATATTTTTGAATAAAATAACGGTCAAATTAATTTTGAATATTATAACGGTCAAATAATATTTAAATTTTTGCCCATTTTTAAAAATCTATTTTATTTCTGTACCAAATTTTAAACAGTGCTTTCGCTATGCAGATTTAAACTTGACAAGCGAATGATCACATCCAAAAGCGATGACTCAAAAATGAAAACACAACCCAAATTTAAAATCACAACCTACAATCCCACAAAAGCATACAAAAGACTCAAATCTCTTCTTCCATTTCATTCATCCTCCCTCAGTCTCACAAAGACCTTCAGTCCTCAACAATACATTCATCACACACAAAACAGAATCCTTGATATTAATCATAAAGTTAGTAGAATGTCTTTTGAAGCATTACTGACGTAATAAATTGAAATCATGAGTTTGTAAAATTTTATGATACTAAAAACTCTTGTTATTCCATTCTGTGTGCGGTTTTGTGTAAAGTTTAAGTTAATTTTTCTTTTTAGTTCATTTAAAAAACAAAAGAAAACGAAAAAGTTTAACTGAGACTCGAGAGATTTTGGATTCTTGATACCGTTTTGGAAGTGTGTCTTACTTCTTCCACTTGAAAATTTAGTTGGTTCTAAGAAGGATGGATAAATTGCAGGAAATTGGTCGATGAGAGATGATGGGGCTCGATGGCGTGGTAGTTTTGTACTTTGGTATGTAAAAACAGTGACATCGATATAGGTTCGAGACCCAGCTGGGTAAATTGTCACTTTCTCGAATCATAGGCACTAGAAGTAAAAGCCATAGCCTCCTTTTGAAGGCCACAGACTAAAATGTCATCAAAAGAGTGCTTTCAGATTCTTTTATTGGCTGGATTACTAAGTTTTAGTATTGAAGTCAGGAAACCTTCCCATGATGCCCAACAGCAATGAAACACCTTTAAAATTCATATTTATGGATCTCAATGCTATTTTTCTGATATCCATCACTTTTGAATGACCCCTAGGAAAATATTTGAATTTACAGACACATATAAAAGATATAAAAATCCTTTAATGAAGTAAACACACAGAAAAAAGGTCAGATGAACACATTCTTTACTTTATTCCATCACTTCATACCTACATGTGAGCTGTTAAAAGTTTACAAAAGGATCTCGAGAGGATTTTATCCCTGGAAAAATTTCTTGTTGAAAAATCGTAGAGCGTCATGCTTATTTTTACTGAGTAACTCTTTCGTTTGGTTGTAAAGAAGGAAACAAATTGTAAGTGCTTTATTTTACCCGTAAGAAAAACACATGCAATTTCCCCTGTGATCCCCATCACTTTTTTCGAGAGCGATTTAAAAACAAAGAAGAAAGTTATTTGAATTTGAAATAGGAATTGTTTTTAAAATTGTCTGACAGACTGCGTCTGTGAGGGTATTTGAAATTAAAATTTGTAAAAAATAAATTGAAAACAAAAATTTTAAAAATTCCAAAAAGAAAAAATTAAAAATAAAAATTAAAATTAAAAAATTTAAAATATGAAAATTTCAACAATTGAAAGCTAAAATTAAAATATTCAAAAATTTGAAATTAAAACTTAAAATTAAAATTTTAAAAAATTTAAAATTAAAATTTTAAAAAAATTTAAAATTAAAATTTTAAAAAATTTAGAATTAAAATTTTAAAAAATTTAGAATTAAAATTTTAAAAAATTTAAATTTAAAATTTTAAAAAACTTAAAATTAGAATTTTAAAAAACTTAAAATTAGAATTTTAAAAAATTTAAAATTAAAATTTTAAAAAACTTAAAATTAAAATTTTAAAAAATTTAAAATTAAAATTTTGAAAAATGTAAAATTAGAATTTTAAAAAATTTAAAATTAAAATTTTAAAAAACTTAAAATTAGAATTTTAAAAAACTTAAAATTAGAATTTTAAAAAATTTAAAATTAAAAATAAAAAAATTTAAAATATGAAAATTTCAACAATTGAAAGCTAAAATTAAAATATTCAAAAATTTGAAATTAAAACTTAAAATTAGAATTTTAAAAAACTTAAAATTAGAATTTTAAAAAATTTAAAATTAAAAATAAAAAAATTTAAAATATGAAAATTTCAACAATTGAAAGCTAAAATTAAAATATTCAAAAATTTGAAATTAAAACTTAAAATTAGAATTTTAAAAAACTTAAAATTAGAATTTTAAAAAATTTAAAATTAAAAATAAAAAAATTTAAAATATGAAAATTTCAACAATTGAAAGCTAAAATTAAAATATTCAAAAATTTGAAATTAAAACTTAAAATTAGAATTTTAAAAAACTTAAAATTAGAATTTTAAAAAATTTAAAATTAAAAATAAAAAAATTTAAAATATGAAAATTTCAACAATTGAAAGCTAAAATTAAAATATTCAAAAATTTGAAATTAAAACTTAAAATTAGAATTTTAAAAAACTTAAAATTAGAATTTTAAAAAATTTAAAATTAAAAATAAAAAAATTTAAAATATGAAAATTTCAACAATTGAAAGCTAAAATTAAAATATTCAAAAATTTGAAATTAAAACTTAAAATTAAGTGTGTGTGACGTTGGCCAGAACAGGTTCTCCAATCGAATTGAAACTTTGTCAGAATTACGTCCATATTACGTCCATTTACGTCCCACATTTAAATATTTTCGTCCTATCCACTGGAACTGGATATAGCGCATGCAAGATTTGGGTATTTTTCCCGCGTACTTCACTTTTTTAGCTGGAATAGATAGCGGAACTGAACTTTTATGAACAAATTATATATTAAAAATGATCTACTACTTACGTCCAATTTCGTCCCAAAAAAATTTTTGGAATCGGAAGTAACCACTCAGAGTTATGGACTTCCAAAGTTTACGGCTGTGCCACTTGTGGACCAAAAAATTATTTTTTCTTAAAACTAAATTATTACATCATGTTATATATCAAAACACATCTACTTTTTTCCAGTAATTCAAATTTGGAAAAATAATTTATGTCTGACCTTATATCTTGGACTTATGGCAGTTCCAGTACGTCCACTTCGTACCTAACCATGACAAAAGTTTCAAAGTTTCGTCATCTCAGATTGTTGTGATTTCTAATATTTAAGCACTAAAGTATGTGAAGTAATTGATATTCCGCCATACCACATCCTGTAAATGTTCTCCTAGAAATTAGTGCATGGTACCCTTGTAATATGAAAGAAGAATCCATGTGAAATGATGTCGGAATGACATGTATTTAATTAATAAAAAAAATATCAAGTTCATTTGAGTGCGCTACTGACAAGAAAAAGATTAATTAAATTAACTAAATGCTCCCATTCCAAAAAAAAAAGACGCAATACCCTGGGATTGAACCACTGATCTTCTACTTTTTGTTGCATATTAATTTACTTGCTCTTGTTACTTAATTGATTAAAAATATTGTCTTTTAATAAACCCCATGGAATTTTCATTATATTTTTAAATTAGTTAAATGTATTTAATAAACACATGTCTCAAGAATAGAATCTCAAGAATCTCAAGAATATTAGAAATCACAACAATCATTTCACGTGGATTCTTCTTTCATATTACAAGGGTACCATGCACTAATTTCTAGGAGAACATTTACAGGATGTGGTATGGCGGACATAAATTATTTTTCCAAATTTGAATTACTAGAAAAAAGTAGATGTGTTTTGATATATAACATGATAGATATGAAATTTCGAAACTTTTGTCATGGCCAGGTAGTGGACGTACTGGAACTGCCATAAGTCCAAGACATAAGGTCAGACATAAATTATTTTTCCAAATTTGAATTACTGGAAAAAAGTAGATGTGTTTTGATATATAACATGATGTAATAATTTAGTTTTAAGAAAAAATAATTTTTTGGTCCACAAGTGGCACAGCCGTAAACTTTGGAAGTCCATAACTCTGAGTGGTTACTTCCGATTCCAAAAATTTTTTTGGGACGAAATTGGACGTAAGTAGTAGATCATTTTTAATATATAATTTGTTCATAAAAGTTCAGTTCCGCTATCTATTCCAGCTAAAAAAGTGAAGTACGCGGGAAAAATACCCAAATCTTGCATGCGCTATATCCAGTTCCAGTGGATAGGACGAAAATATTTAAATGTGGGACGTAAATGGACGTAATATGGACGTAATTCTGACAAAGTTTCAATTCGATTGGAGAACCTGTTCTGGCCAACGTCACACACACAAAATTTTAATTTTAAAAAATTTAAAATTAAAATTTTAAAAAATTTAAAATTACAATTTTAAAAAACTTAAAATTAGAATTTTAAAAAATTTAAAATTAAAATTTTAAAAAATTTAAAATTAAAATTTTAAAAAATTTAAAATTAAAATTTTAAAAAATTTAAAATTAAAATTTTAAAAAATTTAAAATTAAAATTTTAAAAAATTTAAACTTAAAATTTTAAAAAACTTAAAATTAAAATTTTAAAAGATTTAAAATTAAAATTTTAAAAAATTTAAAATTAAGATTCTAAAAATTTAAAATTAAAATTTTAAAGAATGAGAAGAAAGAGAAGAAGATTTAAAATTTAAAACTAATGTTTTAAAAATTCAAAAAGTATAAAATTGAAATTTAAAAACTAAATATACAAAAAATATAAAATTTTCTAATTTTAAAAATTTAAAATTTCAAATTTCCAAAATTTGTTTATAATTAGTTCAAAATTAATTCTAAAATAAGTGTGGCTTTTAAACCATCAGTCTTAATCATTTTTACCCTTTTACAAAATTCTATTACATAATGTCAATTAATATCTTCTACAAAATTCAGCTCAAAGTTCAACAGACCGAAAATTCTTGAACCAAAAGGATGAAAGATTGAAAGTTCTTCTTTTGTTTCCTTCTCAAAACTTCCCAATGAGTAACCTTTTCATTTATTTGACGTAGAATTTTAAAAATACTTTTTTGTGAGTCTTTAGAAATTTCAATAATATTAAAAGTTTGTGCTTGTAACGAGTGATTGTGTATGCCTTACGTGAATGCCCCCAAATTAATTAATTAACAGTCAAAATTAAGAAAATGGTCAAATTTGATGAAAAATTTCAAAAAAATGCTCTATTCACCACCCTCACCAACAGTCAACCAACTTGTCATCCATTCTCACTCTCTTCATCCTCATTCATTTTTTTTGTCATTCCTGATTAAATTGTAACCTGAATTGAAAGTGAAATAAGTGCTTGTATACAATGAATAAGATAGATCTAAAGTGTATGTATCAAGGAATGAAAAAAGAAGTGTCAATATTCTGGCTTCACTTGTAAAACTTTCTCTCCTCAAGCATCCTGCTGGCATGGAATAAATGTGCTTACGAAATGAACCATAAAAGTGGATTTTTCTTCTATTGCCACTTGATGGCATAAATATACATAGCATCACCGAGTGGAATACTATTATTTTCTGGGGGTGGAATGTGGATCGTGTAATGGGAGCATTTGTTTTGGAAAATTTTCTAAATTTAATTTAATAAATATTTTTTAATTTTGTATGAAATTTCTTTAAATTTTTTATTTTTTTTTCTATATTTTTGATTTTCTTTTAGAAAAATTTAAATTTTGAAGTTTTTTAAACGTTCAATTTTTTTAAACATTAAATTCGTGTAAAATTTTGAATTTTTTAAATTTTTGAATTTTTTAAATTTTTGAATTTTTTGAATTTTTTAAATTTTTGAATTTTTTAATTTTTTTTGTAATGTTATAATTCCATTAAATTCATTTAAACTAGTGAGTTACTCTGTTAATTGTGATAGGGAAGATTTTGGTTAGTGAAATTTTTTAAAATTTGAATTTTTTTAAAATTTGAATTTTTTAAAATTTGAATTTTTTAAAAATTTGAATATTTTAAAATTTGAATTTTTTAATTTTTGTTTTAAATTTTTGAATTAGTAATTTGTTAAAAAGATAAAATATTCTGAAAAAATTGCTCGGACTGAGAACCGAACCGAACCGAACACCTCATGGTTAGTAGCAAAGTTGTCGCTTATCAATTTTAAAAGTGACTTTTAAAAAATATTGCAAATGTGAGCATGAAAGAAATAAGAAAACTGAATGAAAATCAAATCCAAAAACTGAAAACCACAAAAAATATTCCATCCCAAGTGCAATATATTAAAATATGGAAGACGGAGCATTTTGTGTGTACGAACGGAAGATGAGGCGAAAAAAGCATTTGAAGTGAGCGGATGAAAATAGATGGAATGACTAAAGAGCCCTTGATATAGTAATCTACATCGTGTACATACTTGTATAATGAAAGTCATGGTGATTTGTTAAATATTCATCGATACACAAACATCTCCGACCAACCCTCCTTTGTTTCAATGCTGCTTCTTTCATTCTTCTTTTTTTGTTGTTGATTTATTTTGAAACATTAATTAAGAATCGATATTGTTGTGTATATAAATTGAACGTTGTGCAATGAGTGTAATAACAGTAAAGAGAAGAAAAGCGAACATAAACGATGATGACGATGCTGATGATGTTGAAAGAATGAAAAAGTTTTTTTTCGTGAAAAATTATTGTGAAATTTAAACTGAGAAAAATTGCATCACATTGGAGCTGTAAAGTTATAATTCCATTAAATTCAGTGAAACTAGTGAGTTACTCTGTCAATTGTGATAGGGGAGATTTTTGTTGGTGCTGTGTAATGAGATTTTCGACTAAGTTTGATGTTTCCAATTGGAGTGATTGTGCAGAAAAAATTGTTAACAATTTATTGACTTTGACAAGTCTAGGGAAATAAAAGACTTTAGTCATCATCCTAATTTGTCAGAATTGATGAAGAATACCCTCATTCTGAGAATAGTTGCTGAAGCCAGACTGATAAGTGTCTATTGATTATAAAATTGTTAGAAAAAATAACGGTCAAAGAATATTTGAAAAATAACGGTAAATAGATATTTAAAAAATAACGGTCGAAAAATATTTGAAAAATAACGGTCAAAAAATATTTGAAAAATAACGGTCAAAAAGAATATTTGAAAATTTAACTGAGGTAAAAGTGCTAAAAATATCCTAGAAATCCAAGAACCCATCGCAACCAAACCACAAAAGAATTATAAAACTAATCCCAACCCTCAATTTTCCAGCTTAACTACAGTGCATTAAATTCGAACACAGATAGAATCTCAGCAAAACGATGAGCTTATTCTTTAATACTGATGACGGAGTGCATCTTGAGCGAGTTAATGCCACACAGATGGCTAAACGTGGCATCTTTGTAAATGTGAAACCCGCAAATGATGCCGATGATGATTTAGAAAACCAACATAAATGTTTTTTTGACTCAGAAAATAATCTTGAATTTTCACCCTTCAGAAAACGTGATGGGTTTACTAAAGCATCTGTAAAGAAGGTACTGTGATTCCCAATTTCTATTTTTTTTTGGTGTGAATCTATAATTTCCATATTGTTACTTTATGTACACCGAGCATTACAGTGTTCATTCAATAGCAATGATATTATGCAAATAATAATATTCTTACAGGATATAATTTTTGATTGCTTGAAACCGATCTATAATTTCCTACGTGGCATGGGTGTATTCCCTCAGACGAGACTCAATAGTGCTGGAGAATTTCAATTTTACGTTAAATCAAAATCTATGGCGTATTCATTCTGCATCTTTACGATATGGATGGTATGAAATTTTTTGGTTGTTAGTCGTACATACTTTTTTTTTTGAGGTGCGCATGAAGAAATTATCACTATTTCAATCTTTATGGAGAGTATGTAGTGCATTTGTGGGTTGTTTTGAAAATTGGGTTTTGATCCTGGTTTGTCGGATGTTCTTTGAAATACCTGCCATGGATAGACTAACTCATCGATTGGTTATGAGTTATTACTTTGGGATTGACATTAAGAGAGGTACCCTATGCACTAAGCTATCCTAAAGTATCCCTTAATAGGCTGATCATGAACTCTTAACAGGGGCCGGTAACCCACCTACCCTACCCCCACACTCTATCTAGAGTATAACCTACCTACCCTGTCACAGAACCCCATCCCACCTAAAGCGTAATTTACAAACGACCCCCAAAATTTCAAACTTCATGTTAAGTGCCCCTAACTTATAACTTTTAGACGGAAGTGGGTCTGAAATATTGTGACAGCCAAAAAATGGTACCAAGATACTTTAAAGGATATCGTGTTATAAACCTTAGAATGGTGGGATGAATTTTGAAAAATAGTGAGAGCCTGACTCAATTTTAACTAAAATTCACCTTTATTTGCGCTTCTAACTCAAAATCTATCTTCAAACCTTCTCCATGTGCATCTTTCTTCCCAAAATTCCTTCACTTCTCACAACTTTTTCAGTAACTGCCATTCATTTTAATTTTATTCTTATATTTTTTTCTACATTCACAGATTTACATAAGCTACACATTTACTAAGCGCATAGAAACCGTTCGAAATGGTGAGGGACGATTTGAGGAAGCTGTAATCGCTTATCTGTTCATTGTCAATCTACTGCCAATATTCATCGTACCCATAATGTGGTACGAGGCAAAAAAGATTGCATCTATATTGAATGAATGGAGTGATTTTGAAGTATGTTATGAAATTATGATATAGTATTTGACGTTATAACAGTACCAAGCATCACATAAAGCATATTCAATTTCATCCACACCCAGATACATAGCAAGCATATTGTTAAAAATTATGATGAAAATGCAAATTTTATAATTTTATGATATTTTCTCTCTATGTCATATAGAGGATCTATTATAAAACAGCTGGGAAGCAATTGGAAGTTGAACAGAGTACAAAGGCATTAGTTATCAGCATTTTGTTGCCGTTTCTATCAACTGTGTCTGTAGTACTGACACATTATGTCATACGGATGGAGGAGACAGAATTAGATTTCGCATTTGTGCTTCAAGTGATACCCTATTGTTATTTAGATACGTAAGAATTTATATGATGGCATGTTAGTGAGGGGGCTGGAGTGCTTTAGTGGATTGAACTTTTTCTCGGGTTTTTTCTTCAGTTTTTTCATTCTTCTTGTTTCCGTTGTTCATTTTTGTGGATTTTTAATATTCTTGGTACCCTAGGACACCCTATGATACCCTAGAATAATTTAGGTCATCATAGATTACCCTAGATCATCCTAGGAGATCCTAAGACACTCTAAGTCACCTTAAGGCAACCTGATACACCTTCATGTCTACGCTTCTATCAAAATCATCAAAATTTGTGAATCCAATATACTTCCACCAAGCACTTGACCCCCTCATTCCAAATTTTCAATCCACATGTTCATATGATGCATGAATGATGAAGATGATGATGAACACTCTTCAATTTATTACAGGTTGACTTACATGGCAGGAGCCTTTTGGTATATGTCCTGTGAAGTGTTGAGCCATTCAGCCAGAATTTTAGCAGAGGACTTTCAAAAGGTCTGTATATGTGTATGAGTGTTTGATTCATGTCAATTCGTATTTTCATGGTGTGGTGCTTGAAATGGAAGAAGAAAATTAATTTCTTGTGTAAAACATTCCACATGAGATTTTGAATGGTATTTTGGGAATTTCCAATGAGTTTGTCACAGAGAATTAGAGATTTTTTTCGGTACTCGTGTTTGTTTTGTGATAAATTAGATAAATAATTAAATGTGACATGCTTAATGAATGCATACATATGTCATTTACAATTTACATCACCATAGGCATTGCGACACATTGGTCCTGCTGCGATGGTTGCTGACTATCGTGCTTTATGGCTTCAATTGAGTAAAATTACACGTCACACTGGCACATCCGTTTGCTATACATTTACATTTATCAGTCTTTACTTGTTCTTCATAATCACATTGTCGGTGTACGGACTGATGAGTCAAATGTCAGAAGGATTTGGAGTTAAGGATATTGGTTTGGCGATAACAGCACTCTGCAATGTCAGCCTACTGTTCTTTATATGCGACGAGGGACACAATGCCGCATTCAATGTGAAGACAATTTTTCAAAAGAAAATTCTCATGGTTGAATTGAGTTGGTAAGTTGAATCGTTGAATATTGACATAAGCTCAGACAATCTTATGGGTTTGAAGCATATGGATGGATTATGGATTTTTTAGGTACATCACCCTTGAAGGGAATTTTTGGTTAAATGAAATTTAGGAATCGAAAATGTTGGTTGAATGCAAATTTAGGTGTCTTTAATGTTTATGGTACCTTTAGCTACCCCAAATGCTGGTTTGTGGGCATTTTCTATGGTATACCCTAGTGTAGTGTCTTTCAAACCTTTCTGGGTTGTTTGGAACGAGTCTCAGGATTGCAGTTCGATTAAGTATCGAATTTTAGTATCCAAATAAAAAATAAGGACCCCCCTCATCTAAAAGGTCACTAGAATATGACAAGAGAGCCTTAAATTCCCAAAAGAATATTAGGGGGTAGAGGAATAGTTGGTGGTCATTCCCCTCCTCAACGAAAAATTCAATTCAAACTTCTAGCTACGCATCTGATCAGTAATAAAATAACCTTCCAGCCACCCCCTCTCCTATCCCAAACGTCTCAAAGATAGTGAAGATAGTCAAGTGCCATAATCTCTTAAGACATGTCTGAAAGCTTTTTATTTCCCTTCCATTCTGTCGTTCCATATAAAAAAATCTTTTCAGGATGAATTCTGATGCACAAGTGGAAATCAACATGTTCTTAAGAGCGACTGAAATGAATCAAGCCAATATCAATTTGGGTGGATTTTTTGATGTAAATCGAACCCTCTTTAAATCGGTAAGTATCTTTATGTCATCGTCACTTGATAGTGAGAAGTTTGGTGATTTTTTGTGACAGTTTGAAGGGCGAAGAGCCCAAAAAATTTATTATTAATTTAATTCCATTTTTTCTCATTTCATAAAACTAACTTCATTAATCCTCATCATAAAAAGCTCCTTGCAACAATGGTGACTTATTTAGTTGTACTGTTACAATTCCAAATCAGCATTCCATCCGAGGAGCCAGCTGCGACGACATTTATAACGAAAAATATAAGCTATTATGAATCTTAGAAGGCATTTTCTGCTGACAGCATCTTTAATTTATGACTTTATCGATTTTTCATGTCCTTCGTTTGGAATGAAGGCAATACAATAAACTGTAATAATACCAATAATAATAAAAAGAAATATAGAAGTGACGAAATTGTTGCATTATTATGTGAATTTGTTAAGGCGCACTTGATGTGCTTGTAAATTATTTATGTGGAAAAATGTCTTTGTGTAATAAATTGGAATTATTTTAGTGAATAAAGTCATGGGAATGAAGAAATGTAGAGCATACTATGAAATATTGATGGACTTAAGGATTATTTAGTATTTCGGGTAAGAAAATTGGAGTTTCAGCAGGTCAGGGTTGAGAAGTCATGTGTTTCTATGGCGGTTGGGGTAAAAATATTTTGTATGGGATTTGGTCCCCATTTACATTTAGTAGATAGTAATTGATAGATCTAGCTGCAGGTGACAACCAGACGTGTAGCCAGTAGTGGAATAAAATATGCAATAAAGTGTGTGTTTTAATAAGACACACTAGGTCATGACATGGGTCACCAGTCTTTTTGTCACGCTACTGGTTTCTGGATTGGGGTTTAACATGCGTTTGGACAAGGGCCTTTTAAGAGGTCAATGTTTAAGAGGTCGAAATTTTTCTGACTTCATTCCTTATCCAGTGCCCCTACAGACGGTACCAGATACTTGATCATAAAATTTTGTACTGAGTTGGATTTTCAGTTTGAGGGCTAAATCACCCACCCCCCCCCCCCCAAAAAAAAAGACCTCCTCCTGGATACGCCTTATTCCTAATATTTATATAGCAGCTAATATTCCAGAAATATTACTGCACTCCATCATTAATTTCAAACTTTATTACTCAGAATTCTTCAAAAATAAACCCAATAAATTTCAAATCCAATATCGATCACTCAAATAGACACCAAACTGCAATCATATGTCCAACAATATTTCATGTTCATTGCGCCACTCAGCAAAACAAAAAAAGGATCACAAAAAAATAATAATAATAAATATGACACAACAATGGTTTGGGAAAAAAAATACTGCGAGTCATGACATAAAATATGCACAGCACAGTTATCAATGTTTGTCATCATAATTATTGCAAGCACATGTTCCTTTGTTATTAGTTTTTTAGATGTCATTGGAACGGAACAACAAAGCAGCGAGAAAATAACATAAAAATTGTCCTTCTTTATTTCCATCGTGTGCAGTTTTGTGAGCTAGTTCTTTTTTTTCGCTGAAAAAGAAAAACAGCAACTGGATTTTTTTCTCATTTCATAAACATTTTATGCATGTTTTAGCATCACAAAAAATTATTATTATTATTTAGACTCGTTTTTTTGCATCGTTAGCATGTGCATAAATATGATGAAGCATGAAATAAAAAAATGAGTTTGGATATCTTGAGAGGAAGGTGATGTTTAGGATGCATTTTGAGACTTGCTAACTTAAATCACATTTCGTGGTTTTTGCAGAGGTAAAACCAAAAATTTTAGGGGGTCAGGGGCATAACCAGAAATTTTTGAACCAAAAACACCCCCCTGGATACGCCTCTTATGTTTTCTATTTAAAAAGTCTATGAACAATTACAAATGACGCAGACAAACCGCTCCACCTCAACACCAATCAATAGAAAATCTTCCTCATTTTGAGAAACAATTTTTATAAAATATATAAAAAAATATTTTCAAATGGAATTTTTATTTCCACTTTTGCTCACAAACATATATTTTATAAAAAGTTATTAAAAATCACTCAGCCATAATGTTGAAATTTATTGAAAAGCATTTATATATTTTTTTTATCTCAAAGCTATAGCAACGCATATTTATGTGTTTTCATTCATTTTGACAGGACATTCGTACAAACACATTTATGTTTCTGTATTCTGATATTTTTTTTCGTGTAGATTTCATTTCGTTTTATTTTATTCATTCACATGAATGCATTTAAATTAAGTAGAAGCTTTATGAAGCCTTTATTTCTGTTGAAATGAAATCAGGCATTGAGTTCGTTTGGATACGTAAGTGTTTATTAATTTTGCACTAATTGCTTTGTTGATTGAGGACTATAAAGATGTTAGTTATGTGGATTTTAGAAGGAATTATTGAAAAAAAGTCGTTAAGTGACAGGAGCATAGCCAGGAAGTTTTTGAAGCTTCCAACAGTGTTTTTCCTTAATAATGGAATTTTTTGAGATTTTTTTAAAGGTCAAAGCCCCAATCACCCCTTTGCTATGCCATTGTCCCCTCCCTTTGAGAAGGATGGTGGTTCGATGTCTCGAAGGCGAGGATTCTGTATTTTTTTCTCGTATAATTTTAATTTTTGGAGGTGTTCAAAAGAAGAGTCTAAAAATTTCTCATTCAAACTTCAATCTTGAGGGGGTCTGGACCCACCATGTCAACGCCATTGGTTTAAAAAATTACTTCTAGTCCTCCTTCTTACTGCAAAGCAAGAAGAAATAAAAAATTCTGGTATTTTTTGAGGTTATGTTAAATATTTGCAACTTTTTAAGTTTTGTTATTTTTCATCAAAGCAAAAGTTTAAAATTTGTATAAAAAAACTCCTCAAAAATTACTTCCCTTTGAACTCACATCCAACAAAAATTACAATGCAAGTGCTACTTTTACAGCTGCCACAAAAGCATGCTTTTAATAAGCACAAATTTTACCTTTTCAAATGCTTTTTTCCAGTGCAATTCAAAAGAATTTTTATTTCACCTGACTGCCTTTCATTAACGCTTTAACTAAAAGGGATTTTACAACGTAATTGTTTATTCGGCATGCAACTTACTTCAGTTTTACGGAAATGAATGAACATTACTCATGGGGTTTTTAAGAGATTAAAATTGAAATGAATTTTAAACTATAAATAAAATGAATTTTGACTATCAGAAATGTTTAATCAGTGGCGTAGCCAGGGTCAAATTTTATACTTATCAAATTTATTATAAAATAAGTTAAAAGTCAGTTTAGAATATATTTTACACAAAAACTCAATGAAAATCATAAAAATATTAAATTTGAAGTACCATCCAAATTTTTAATATAATTTTTTTGAAATCTTTCCCCAATAAATTTCTGGCTCTAACACTGGAACTGAGTAATCAGTACGGAAGCTTGAAGTCGCAAAAAATTATTTTTGTCGTTTTTTAAATGGAGC
The DNA here is from genome assembly GCA_963573255.1 of Chironomus tentans. NCBI lineage: Eukaryota > Metazoa > Arthropoda > Insecta > Diptera > Chironomidae > Chironomus > Chironomus tentans. The sequence goes on from OY754303.1 coordinate 15,769,573, forward strand.
AAAACATAGAAATTATCAACAACTTGGTATTTTAAGCTAAAATAAGAATTATGTGAACATTATTAAGTCAGAATTAAGTTATCACCGTGTGAACATTAAAATATAATTGAGAGAAAGAAATTTGATATAAAAGAAGTGATTTTGCTGTTCTGGAATCAGTTTGAAGCTGCTTGTTGATTGATAAACATTTTTTTTTTTAAAAAAATTAAGCAATATTTGGTGTAAATCTTGTTGAAAAACGTGAACTTTCAAACATAAAAAATAATAAAATCTTTAAAATAAAGAAAAAAAAAGTTAATAAATCTAAAAAATAAATATTTAAAGAAAAATCTAAGAAAAAAGTTAAATTGTTAAAATTATTGTTTGAAAATATTTTTTAAAAACTAAAAAGGAGATGAAAATGGTCAAAGTTGTAATGTAAGTTTTAAGCTAAACATTTTGAGCGGTCACTTAAAAGTATTTTGTCTTACTTCCTCTAGCTTTCTCGTCTACCTTTTGGTGATTTCTTTTGATTCTTCTGAATCAGTTACAATGGAATGCGAATATAAATATAACACTTGGAGCATAGTTGGAAGTTTGTATACTTGCAAGGTCTCAAAAGGAATAACAATAACTTCACCAGATACAGCATATGTTAATTCAACAACAGGAAGTCATCAAAGTGGAGATAATAATGATAATGTGAATTATTTTTATATAAATTCAGTAACAATTTCATATTTCCCACGTGGATTAGATGCAATTTTTAAAAATCTTAAAGGTATTCGGTTTGATTCCGCCGGTCTTAAAGAAATTCACCAATCAGACTTGAAGCCATTTCCAAAATTGATTGAATTTTTGGTTTATACTGGTAGTCAGATAGAAATATTAGAGGAAGGTCTATTTGACTTTAATCCTAGTTTGGAATATATTAATCTGCATACTAACAAAATTACTCATATCGATCCGAAAGTATTTGATTCATTGCCACAGTTAAGGTTTTTGTACCTTAATTCTAACACATGTATTAACAAAGGTGCGTCAGATCGAACATCAGTTCTCAATCTCATAAAGGAAGTAAATACAATGTGCAACAATTCAGATTATTCAATTCTAGACCAAAAACTTGAATTCCTCGAATCAGAATCAAAATCTCTTAATTTTAATGACTTTAAAGTAGAATTAGAAAATCTAGAAAGTAAAATTAATGCCTCAAAATTCATCAACTTTTATCAAACCAAGCTTCAAAATTTAAAAATAGTTCTTGATGAAAAATTACCAAAAGTTAAAAATTGTTCAACTTTAAAAGTGAAATTTTTTAAATTTATCACAAATTTGAATAACTTAACTGCTCAAGTTTCTAATGAAATTGAAAATGTTAGTGAGGAATCCAATAATGAAGCAACAATCAACCAGCAATGCTTGTCACTTAACGATAGTTTTGTAAATATTAACAAAAATATTGAAAAAGTTGATGAAAAAATTGTAAATTTGAGTGAAAATATTTTAAATTTAAATCAAACAGTCGCAAAAATTGAGGAACAAATTTCAAGTTTAAAGGAAAGTTTTGTAAATTTTAATAAGGAAGCCTCAACAGAGTTTAAAGATAATATTGCTAAAAATAATGAAAATTATGCGGAACTTAATGAAAAATTTGAAAATGTCAAGGAAGCTGTTGAAAGTATCGACAAGAAGCTTGAGGAATTAAAAGGAACCATGAATAGCATCAGAACATCAACAACAGAAAAAGTAGAACCAGAATCAACAGCCACACATGACATCATTAAAGAGGCAATCAGTAAAGCAGTTGAAAAGATCGAGAAGAACTTGGTGGAAAAAATGGACGAAAATTTAAAGGAAATCAACAAAAAAGTTCAAGAAAGTGAAAAGAAATTCAATGAATGGACAGCAAAAATCATGAAGGCAATAAAAGTAATCTTCGATGTCTCAGATATGGCACTTAACTACTCATTACAATAATTTAAGTTACGTAATTTACAAACGACCCCTTATATTTTATAAACTGAACTTTAATTTTGCATAAAATTTTTAAATAAAAATATGATAATATTTAAAGTATCATAAAACATTATTGAGTTTAGAAAAATATTTAACTTTTATGTGCAGATGTCACTTGTGACCAACTTGAGCATAAGAAACCCCAAAAAACTCAAATCTAACGACAAAATATTTGAAAATTAACGATGAAAATATATTTAAAAAATACCGGTAAAAAAAAATTTAAAATTTTCCTCTGAATTTAAAAATCGACATGTTTCAGCAATCAATCCTCCAATATGAACTATTTCTCTTCTGATATCTTAATAACCCAACAAGACAGACAAAATAGAAGAAAAAGCGATTTTTTTAGAAAATTATCCTAAAAATTCATCACCAAATAAGCTTTTCAAGCACAGCTTACACAACCAAAGACAGCAATCATACATCCACATCTCGTTGTGCAATCAGCAAAGCTCCAATATCATCCAGAAAAAATAACACAGAATCAAGAGAAACAAAAATTCAAATTGTACACAAAGCTCTTCATAAAATGCATTTACAATTCTCATCATTACACAAAAAAGGTAATGTAAAATTTAAATCGACATATAATATCAGAATGTAACGAATATCAATCCAACCATTATCCTTTTAGCATCACAAGAATTTGTTATCTTTACGTCACTACATCTTTCTCCTGCTATTCACATTTATTTGTAATCCTTTACTTAGTCTTCATATCGTACTTTATCTGTTTGTGCTTTGTGTCTGCAGACATGGTTTGAATTGGTGGAATTCTTCTTATTTCCGTGTGCTCTTGTGGTGAAATTTTTTGATTTGAATTTTTGAGAGTTGAGCAGAATTGAGGGTATTCGTCATCTTGGGGCAAATCAAAAATTGGCACCTCTTTATGCAGGATTTTAGGACTTTTTAAAGTCAGTAGCCATAATCTACTCGAAAAATCCCCAAAAGATAGCAGATCCCTCTCACACCTCAATATCCCATTACAGTCAAATATCACCAAAAAAAAATCTCATCAAAATCATTTCATCTAAAACTTCCCCAAGGGTCCTACAACTTACAGTTCCATTGCGCACCTCAAAAACAGCAAGCAAGAAAGAAAAATTCCAGGAGCTTATGAGAATTATTGTAAATTTTTACAAATGTAGTCTCAAGTTTTGATTGAATAAGAATTGAAATGATTTCACTAAAGGATATGAAACACACAGCAGTAGAAGTAACGATTTCAGTAACAAGAAGGAACGGAATTTGCATAGATTTGAGGAAGAAAAAGAAATGGTAATGGGGTTACATAATTTTTCATATCCCAGATGATCCGTATTTTTTTGTATATGCTCATCTTTATGTTGTGTATATGTGCTGCTGTATAGTCTCAAAGTCTATACTCTATAGCATGCATTACACCGTTTTTCGATTATGTTTTATGAGCGATGTGTTGATGGGGTTGCTATGTCCTGAGGGGATTGAAATGATGGAGAGATGAATGGATTTTGGTAGAATTGAGAGGAATTTGAGTGAATTGAACAAAATTTGAGAGATTTGTGAAATTTGAGAGAATTTTGAACCAAATGTCAATGAATTCAAAATGCGCCTTAACCTTTACTTGCCCACCTCCAATTCAAAACCTTTACATAATTTTTCCTCACTCACGTGAGCTCTAGAGTTGGTAGTATAGATTTAAATTCATTTCATTTCAAAATGCTACCTGAAATCCTTCTGCGATATTGTTATTATTACATTTGTATACCATCTCCATATATACCTACATAATATAAATTTTATCAATTTTCATGAAGAGAATGTCAAAAAAAAGAGACAGAGAGAAGTGTAAGTGTTGGGGAATTTATGATAACGAGTTAGATATGTTAAAAAATCTAATAAAGTAAAAAAATCCCATCATGAGACATAAAAGAAAATATTTTTTTTTCGCATCTTCTTCATCCGCATTCAATACATATACGGAAGAATAAATTGGATACGAAAAAGATGACAGGAATTTTGAGCTAGAGATGGGAAGTTGTGCGTGAGATAATTTTTGGGTGAGATGGGAAATGATTGGAGTTAAAGGTGAGTTTTTGGAAACTGTTGGGAAATTAGGTTGAAATTCGAAAATTTGGACTCAACTGCTAGAAATTTGAGGTTTATTTGAGTCAATTTTAGGAAACAGACTGGACCTGGGACGTTGCTAGAATGAGGGGATTGAAATTTGTATGGAAAAAATTCAGATCCATCGAAAAAGTTCTGGCTACGTCCCTGGCCTAGACCTGGGTGAGGCTATGAGTAAAATCCTCAAAACCAGACACCATGATCTCCTTTACACCATGACCACCCTCAAAAAATATCAAATATGCCCCTGACAGTGCTATTACCAGTAGTACTTACAATATTAAAACTTCCTACCTCCCAAACAGCATCATCAACCAGGATTCCACGTGCGTAAGTGATTCTACAAAGAAAACATCAGCTTAAGATTTGAAAATTCCTTTCAAATGCATTACACACACATGAAGGATCAAAATATTTTGAGACAAGATTTACTCAAAGCTTCTTCATCGGCAGTAATAAAATGTGTCTGCAAATAAATTAATGTGATGGAATTGAATAAAAATGAAATTTATTGCCATCTTGGGAACTGTTTGGGTTCTTCTCAGATAATTGAACGTAAATTTATTTTTGAAAATGAGCATTTAGAATATTCATTGCTGAGGATTAAGGGTGTAAATTTTCATTTTTGGTGCTGAAATTGACAGAAAATTGAGGTTTTATGGCAAAAATTCAATGATGAAAATTTGTGTGTAATAAATTTTGTAATTTCAATATCATTTAAGGGGGGATAATTGCATTACCTTCTGGCCGGTACAAGATGTATTCACCCTTTTACCAAAATTTCTACTAAATTGAACCAAAATCAATTTATCTAAAAGATTAAAGGGGTCATTTAGGTGTTATGTGGTTGTATAAATGGATATTTTGGACCAACGTCTCTTCATTGTACTAAAATCTATTTGGAAAATTTGTATTAACCACAATATAGGTCTGACACTAAACACTAAGGGAACAAGAACCCCCCTCAATGTTACATAACATCCGTACAACACTTCTTGATGCACAACATAAGAAATTTTAAACTTCAAAAATACATTTTGTATACATTTTAATAGAGATAATGTCATAAGTAAATAATTGCATTTTCCTTAAGCACATGCATACACAGCAGAAAATTAAATAAATTAATTGATTGTAATTCCGATTTCGTAAATTTTCATCAGTAACTGGGAGGAGCTCAGTGTAAATATTGATTTTTTTAAAATGAAGTTATAACGTAATTAAATTAATTTATTTGCAGACTCGACAAACATTTTCTTTACAAAGTTTATTTTTAACCTCAAAATTGAGGTGGAATATTTTGTTATTTACAGAATGGTGGGGTTTTGTTGAGGAACGGAAGTTTGGAATGGTTGTTAGGTGGAATAAGGTTGAAGATTTCTGTTGTTTGACATTTTAAAAATTTGATTCGATGGAAATCGAACTAGATGATTATATGGTAAAAGGGCTCTACCACTCGGCTACCGTGGCACTTGGCTATACGATATATAGATTAATTTTGAGAATAAAAAGTGGTTGATCAAAAATGACGTTCTTTTGAGCTCATTCTATCACAAAATTTTCCTGGAAACTTTTTCGAGTGGAGCATCACACAAGTGTAGACCTAGGTTGTTTGTGAACGACTCCTTGGGGGATATTCGTAAATGACGTCACACAAAAAAAACTAGATTTTTAGGCCCCAACCCTCTCTGTAACAAAATTATTTTGTATTGAGGTGTCACAAAACTCCAGACCCCCACTCCCCCTCGAAATATTGGACGTCATTTATGAACATCCCTATTTTTAATTTAACAAATCACTCTTTACAGGAAAAACTTTCTCAATAATCACACAAAAGCTCTTTCCCACTCAAAAATCAACTTCAATTCCAAATCTTCAAAATCATTTCCACCAAAATGTTCACCCAGTCATCACCTTCGAAGTAACTCTCTTACAGTAATCAGACATGAACGTGTACAATCAATAATTTATAATTCAAATACAAAATTCACAATCAGCAAATTCTCATGAATAATTAATTTAATTAGACATTTGAAAAGAATTTCCTTACTAATTGTAATTGACAAAATGACAAATTAATTTCTTAATCCTCGTGAAACATTTGATAATGTCAATCGATTCCATTCATTAATTAACTACTGACATGATTTTGCATAATGAACATTTTCTCATTACTTTGATGATTATATTATATGAAAATTTAATCAGGCGATTGGCAAGGTGATTTAACAAGGAGGAAATTTCATGTCTGGGACGGAATGGCTCATGGGGATTAAGATGGTTATGGATTTAATGAGATGTTGGTGAGAATTGGAAGGAGATGGGATGTAATAAAATGACTCAATTATCATTTACTTAATGTTTTTGACAAGTTTTTGATTTTAGGAGTATTTTGAGGTATTTTTGGATGTTATTCTGTAAAGTTCTTGGATTTGACTAGAAGTTAGAGCCAATGACAAGTTTTTTGAACTTTAGGCACACAAACTATCTTTATTAACTTAAATTCCATTCCAAGCAACTAATTATGTTAATGGACATCAGTTGGTTGCCTCATGATAGCCATTCCCTTAATATGCTGCTCGGGATTTACATTCAACAATTAAATTTAATTTTTCTCTTCATATCCCTAAAGTTTTGCCTCTCTAACACCACTTTTGTCCTTATTTCCATCTCCACTGTCATCATCATCATCCTTTGAGATATTTTCATCTCGATCAGCTCTCAACTTATCACGAATATTGGAAGTAGCATCAAACATGGGATTATTGAAGGCTTGATTGACATTTTCGATACTTTGATCCGTACCAAAATGTAAATCTACTTCCATACTTCCATGAGCATCGTCATCGTCATGATTTGACATTGTTGAGGCCATCATCTCACTCGCGTGTGCTGTATTATCAAAGCGAGCAAATATTACATCAGATTGATGCATGAAGCGACGATTTCTTATCATTGCTATCAAGCGTGGAATGTGTCTGTCATCATAATAGACGATATAAATCAGTGTCATAAACATTGTCACAAGGAAAAATGTCCCGAAAATGAATGCTAGAACGTGACCACTCTCGTTAGGCGTAAATGGCAAGCCAGAGATGAAATAAAACTTTGATTGGTCTGTAAAAAATTAGAGATGGAATGCGTTAAGAATGAGCTGTTGTTCTGGGTGTGGAATGGAATGTGGACTGTAGAATTTATTGCTGTGCCTTCTTTTATGACTGAAAAATTAGGAATTAATTGGAATTTCAATTCACGATGCTCAAGATTTTACCAAAAATTACAGTTTGACATCAAAGGAACAGTGACGTAGATCCCCTCTGCAAATCCCAAATTAATATCCACCTCATACTCACTTTTATATCTCTTATCCAGCAAAACTTTCCTCAAATGTTCCATTAATCGTGTGCTATGCTCATCATACTCATATCGATCGACAATAATGAGCTGTAAATACAGTTGATTCTCTTCCGTTGTGACACTGATATGATAAACGATCTTGCTTTCATCAACGATACCTGTTGATAGTGCTGAATTGATAGCTGCAGGAATTTAATTTACATTTTATTTTGGTGAACGAATGGAATTGGATGCAAAAAAGAGAAATAAGAAGAAATCAATAAATTATTGAACTCAGATCTGATAGTTGCAGATGTTTTATTGACTTTTCTGTCCTTTTCACTTTATGCAAATAGAAATGAACGAGTGAAATGAATTGCTGTGTCATGGATGGATGAGAATTGAGTAAACAGAACATTGGGAATGGGATAAAAGTTTAATGAGAGCAGAAGAGGCAGAAAAAGGCAGTAAGGATATGAAATAGGAATAAAAAGTTGGAGGAATGCAATTCATTATTCAAATGTTGCTGTATCCAGAGTTGGTATGTCGGTACTGGTAACTGTCAGAATACAAACTGCTAACTGTATCCATTACTAATCTGTATCATCCCTAAATTAGAAGCCAGGCTACCTTCAGTAATTAAATCTACAAACCACTGATGGATACGAGCTTTCAAGCCACAGAGACCTGTACCAGGAGATTAAAATTGACAAAATCAGTCAATCACCAACTATGGATATATTTACAACCTATAGAAATCAAATAACAACAGACGAATAGCATTTAATGAAGAAATGAGGATCAAAACAATTCAAACCTATAGTCAGCCAAATTGCTGTTCAATATTTACTAAACAGGATGCAATCTAGACAAGTCTAATATAGAATAATTAAAAGATACAGCAACGACATCAAAGGCAATTAAAATTGAAGACTTATTTGCACTTTCCACGTCTCTTTCAATCAATCACACTATTTTCACTCTGTTATCTGCTCATTCATCAATTCCTGAATATTTACCTCTGTGTATGTCGCCTCGTACATCATCAAGATTAAAGCTATTGATCCCAGTCGATGGACTTGCACTGTTAGGTAATTTCATTTGAAAAAGTGCACCACATTCATTACAACAATGTCCAATTGGCTTGATTGGATCGCTGCAATGTGGAATTGGCTGACAGAATGGCTTTTCATTCTCGCACAGCTGTTGACGTAGTGAATCACCTTTCTGATGACAAAGTTGACATTTGATGGAACTACATTCCTCATTCCCAATAAACTGTGTATTGTCGATGTTCTTAAATAATGATTGACCGTATGTCGTGAATAGAAAGTCTTTAAATTCATTTAATGTCAATAGACGTCCATCGATGGCAATGCTCTTGAATGACATTAGTGGAATTGATTGAAGATCAACGACATATGAATTATTGATGGGAAAAATGATTTCATCGCTGTCGCATGGAATCCGTTCATCGTGTGGCATTGCAACAGTCATGACTTTTCCATTTCCATTCTCATGTGTTGCCTGCCAGTTGCTGGACATAAGCCATGGTGTTAGAATGACACTTTTGAATGACTTCACCTCATTTTTCTTACATTTTGTATCCCGTTCACGAAAATTGAGTGACATTTGTGAATCTAGAACAAAACCACCACTTTTTGGCAGGATCAACTCCTTCATTGTAAAATTAGACAGCTTAATGACATCATAACTTTTTTGTGGGAAGAGTAATGAGTCCGTTGAACATGGAAGTTTATCTCCATCCCAATTTAATGCATCACCAATGTTCGTCCTTTGTTGCCATATCATGCGGCGACACTCACCGAAACCAATGAAGAATTGAAAAATATTTGCACATGAAATAAACAGAATTATGCTAAATTGAATCATGGCTAGTTCCACTTTCGCAATTCTCAACGCTCTCTCACTGCCACTCAAATCAAGCGAAACCGTAAAACTGAAAATGAAAACCACAAAACTGATTTCGGAATTAATTATGTATGAATGAGAGAGAGAGGCTAGATGGGCGGATTTAAATCAATTTTTTAGAGACTGAACATGATAAAGGTTTTTAAAGCTGTTGAAATTGATATCAAGGGGTGGAACTTTTATTTTATTTTTCTAAGTTCTTCTATTTGTTTTCTCTTGATTTGTACAAAATTTAAAAAAAAAATATAAATAAATTCTAAAAAAATATAAATTTTCAATAAAAAATTTTATTCAAAATTAAATTTCAGAATTAAAAAAAAAGGTTTATTCATAAATTACGTCATGATGAAACTATTTGTTTTGCAATTTTTGACGTATTTTACGAACGAACTTTAAAATATTTTACTAATTACAGAATCTACAATTTTTATGAAATTAATCAGAGAGCGAAGCAGACTTAGATTTTGTATGAATTAGTCGATTAAATTTGACTTGACTACAAAATCTTGGTTTCCTTGTCATAAAATCTTAGACCCTCCCCTCGTCAGAGGACGAGAAAATGATTATAGTAAGAATTAAAAATATAATAAAATATATAAGAATATTCAAAATTATTTTTGGATATGTCATTGTGCTGACTACGATAACACAAGATATATAAACGTAAGTGAAGCATTAAAAAATTTAAAAAAACATTATTTACTATTGAAATGAGTAGTTAAGTGCCATATCTGAGACATCGAAGATTACTTTTAATGCCTTCATAATTTTTGCTGTCCGTTCATTGAATTTATTTTCACTTTCTTGAACTTTCTTGTTGATTTCCTTTAAATTCTCGTCCATTTTGTCAACTGCTTTGTTGATTGCATCTTTAATGACGTCATGTGTGGCTTTTGATTCTGATTCATCATTTTCTATTGTTGATGTTCTTATGTTATTAATGGTTCCTTTTAATTCCTCAAGCTTCTTGTCGACACTTTCAACAGCTTTCTTGACATTTTCAACTTCTTCATTTAGTTCCGCATAATTTTCATTATTTTTAGCAATATTATCTATAAATTCTGTTGAGGCTTCTTTATTAAAATTTACAAAACTTTCCTTTAAACTCGAAATTTTTTCCTCAATTTTTGCGACTGTTTGATTTAAATTTAAAATATTTTCACTCAAATTTACAATTTTTTCATCAACTTTTTCAATATTTTTGTTAATATTTACAAAACTTTCGTTAAGTGTCAAGCATTGCTGGTTGATTGTTGCTTCATTATTGGATTCCTGACTAACATTTTCAATCTCATTAGAAACTTGAGCAGTTAAACTCTTCAAATTTGTAATAAAATTAAGGAATTTAACCTTTAAAGTTGAACAATTTTTAACTTCGTGTGATTTTTCATTAAGAATGATTTTTAAATTTTGAAGCTTGGTCTGATAAAAACTGATGAATTTTGAGGCATTGATTTTAATTTCTACATTTTCTAATTCTACTTTAAACTCACTAAAATTAAGAGATTTTGATTCTGATTCGAGATATTTAAGTTTTTGGTCTAAAATTGAATAATCTGAATTGTTGCACATTGTCTTTACTTCCTTAATGAGATTGAGAACTGATGTTCGATCGTATGCACCTTTGTTAATACATGAGTTAGAACTAAGGTACAAATGTGTCAACTTTGGTAATGAATCAAATACTTTCGGATCGATGTGAGTAATTTTGTTAATATGTAGATTAATATAGTCCAAATCAGGATTAAAGTCAAATAAACCTTCCTCTAATATTTCTATCTGACTACCAGTGTAAACCAAAAATTCAATCAATTTTGGAAATGGCTTCAAGTCTGATTGGTGAATTTCTTTAAGACCGACAACATCAAACCGAATACCTTTAAGATTTTTAAAAATTGCATCTAAGCCACGTGGAAAATATGAAATTGTTACTGACTGGATATAAAAATAATTCACATTATCATTATTATGTCCACTTTGATGACTTCCTGTTGTTGAATTAACATATGCTGTATCTGGTGAGGTTATTGTTATACCTTTTGAGACCGAGCAAGAATATAAATTTCCAACTACACTCCAAGTGGAATATGTATAACTGCATTCTATTGTAGCCGATTCAGAAGAATCAAAAGAAATCACCAAAATGTAGACGAGAAAGCTAGAGGAAGTAAGAAAAAAATACTTTTCAGTGAGTGCTCAAAATATTTAATCATATTTACTTACATTACAACTTTGACCATTTTCATGTATTTTTTAGTTTTTAAAAAATATTTTCAAACAATAATTTTAACTTTCCAACTACTTTCTTAGGATTTCTGATTTTTCTTAATCCTTTTAATATTTATCCTTTTAGTTTTAATTCATTTTATGTTTTTAAGGTTCACTTTTTTCAACAAGATTAACAGTAAATGTCACTTAATATTTTTAAAATGTTTAACAATCAACAAGCAGCTTCAAACTGATTCCAGAACAGCAAAAACACTTCTTTTATACAGAATTTCTTTCTCTCAATTATATTTTAATGTTCACACGGTGATAACTTAATTCTGACTTCATAATGTTCACATGATTCTTATTTTAGCTGGAAAAGACCAATTTGTTGAAAATTTCTTTGTTTTGTTTTAATTCAGGAACCACAAAAACAATTTTTGCGACCCCAAACATCCGGAATATTTTTTACTGAGTTATGATTTATTTTGTTTTGTGAGTTTAAATATTTTTAAGTAGTGACCTGATAAAAAATTTAGAAGAAGACATAAAAAATTTCTTACTCTATTTTAAAAATTTGAATTTTAATATTTTAACTGAATTAAATTTAAAAAATTTTAATTTGAAAATATTTTTATTTCTTTTGGTCTGAAAAATAGTTTTAGAATCACAATTTAAATTTTTGGTAAGCTTGCTAAGATCAAAAAAAAATTTCTCAAAATTTTCACAATTCGCTCAAATTTATGTCAAACATCACAATTTTTAAATTTTCAGAAAACTTTCCACAATCCTCATGATAATTTTCGTTCTCGGTTAATAACTTCAGCGATCCATTTAAAAGTTTCCAGTTCCAGACCTCTTCTTCTCATTACAAATTCATTCAAATATTTAAATTTATATCACTTCTTGTTAGATTACTTCATTTAATGAATAAAATATTACACAGATATCACACAGTATGCTTGATTTCAACTATAATTTTCGAGAGTTGAAAACTGTGAATGGTGAAGATTTATTCATTACAATAACGATAATGGCATCGTGACGATGGAATGAATTGAAGAGAATTGTGTGAAACTGATGTGAATTAATGAGATAATTTTTTTTTTGAAAATTTGAGTGGGTGGTTAATGATCTAAATTTTTATGATGACTAATGAGTGATTAAAATAGTCTGTGATTAATAAATAAGTAATTTATGACGTTTAAAGTAGAAGTTTAAAAGTTTAAAAAAATAATTCAATAATTTTCGTCAGATTCCTCCAAGTATAAATATTTAATATATTTTAATGTTTTATTTTTCTAAAAAATTTCAAAATTTTGTTTTTTTTCTTCAATTTTTTTTCAAACTTGGATTTAAAAAAATTACTTTTTTTTGTTTTAAAGATTTTTTAATTTTTTTCACTGTTTTAATTAAATTTTTATTTTTTTAATTTAAATTTTTTTTTAATTTTTAAAAACTTATTTATTTTTGTTTTTTAAAAAGAAATTTAAACATTTTAGTGAATTACATTTTTATTTTTTTAAATTTTGTAAATCCTTCAAATTTGCTAAAATTTTAAATTTTTCAAATTTTTAAATTTACTTAAATGTTTCATTTTTTAAATAATTTTTATTTATTTAAATTTTATAACATTAATATTTAATTTTTATTAATATTGTTAAAAAATGGGTTAAATTTTTATCTTTTTTTGAAAATTTGAATCAATTTTAGAACACTATTTTGGATTTTTCATTATTTAAAATTTGAAATTTTCAATAAAGTTTCCAATTTTTATCAAATCAAGCTTTTCCACCACCAAAAACCAAATCAAGTAAGGGTGTTGTTATCTGACATCTTCTGTCACCAGTTTTTGTTCAACATGTAGCAACATTTACAACAACATGAATAAACAGCCATCAAAATATCGTTATCAGAATTTGCTTGAATGTCACATACCTCATCAATTTATGACGATAATATTCACATACAATTTCAATAAGTTATCTAACTGTCAACTGAATGATATTGAATCCTTGCTATCTATTCCTGTATATGAAAATGTTTCCATTGTGACTGAGTCTGTTGGTATGAATGTCGATTTGAAATATTGAAAAGATAATTTTCTGTACACAAAAAAGGCACAGACGTTGAGAATGGAAGTAGAATCATTATAAAAACACGTGAGAAAGTGAAAATTGCAAATCAACTGACATGCGTATGTGTTAGTGAATGAGTATTGGAAAGGTATTGAGGCAGTGTTGCGTTAATAGGATCCACATTATCATAAAATAATTTCAAAACGTGACTACAATAAAAATTGTCAAAAAGAAAAGTTCCTGCCTTCCTTGAATATGACACGGTGTAGAATTAAAAGAGGAAGTGATGAACAAAAGAATGGAAAACTTTCCACTGTTTAATTTGAGTGCGTTGAGAAATTCGCGAGTAAAAATTACTGGCCTGAAAATTCTTTTGTCATGTTTCGTCTTCTTATTACTTTGTGTACTGAATTCCCCTTCGCTGGAACTGTCCCTTAGGGAAATTTATTTTGATTCTTGAATTGTTTTGCTGACGATCTCAAAGGTTGCTATGAAACTGACAAAATTTGAATATTTTTTTGTATGGAAATTAAGTTGAAGCTATTTTGTGTTTATTACAGGGATGTAGGAAGGTCTAGCAGCACAACGTAGTTGTAAAAACAGTGATACGTCGTCGTTCTAACAGAAAAACGACAAAAATATGTAGGGGTACCCCCTCGCAGCAGGAAGGCGCTCTATTAGTATTTTCAGTATTTACGGTCACCTTTTTAGGATACCAGGACTACTAATCTTTACATTTTGACCGAAATCTCCACAAAATATCCACTGAAAATCCTCAACAACAAATCTGTTCAAAAACTTTCAAGGATCTCCTTTTGTTGAGCAGCGAAATTAAATTTACAAACTTTCTGCTCACTCATCGTGATGTTTTTGATTATTTTGTTGTTGTTGCTTCATCCGATCTCTCCCTTCTTTGCTTCCATTTCTCCTTCCATACCCGAAAAAAAAATTCTCGTCATTCTCATTTCAGCTATTTTCATTCAAATTTTCTTTTACTTCTACTTCCATTCTGCATGTGCACTGTGTGTTGTTCGAACTTCCTTTATTGTTCCTGTTTGCAGGCTTGTTTAGCGCCACAGTCATAAAATGAGTCTAAAGCATAGCGTGAGCTATGTCAACATGAAAGTTCATCAACATTTTGAGTCTATAGGCGTTCATATTTTAATGTTGATCGGTCAACAAATTTTCCGTGTTTGAGGATGAAGAGCAGCAGAAGAGGTAATCAATGGAGAGGCTAATAGTGGAGCTGAATGAAGATTCATTCAATTATTGCGTGTGTCGATTGTCATTGAGTGTCTATTTGGGATGTTTGACTGGTTTTATGAGGATTGCAGTGATTCTGTGTTATGTTGAATTGTTCTGTAGATGTAGGAACTTTAAGCTTTAAAATCAAGGATTTTTAATGCTCCTAATTTGAAGTTCCAATTAAAAAATTCAGCGATTTTTTAAAAAATCACATCCAGAAGTCCATCAATCAAAATTTCATTTCATCATACTCAAAAAATTCCATCCGCATGGAAAAATCTAATCAATGTAATCAGCACCAACCAAGTGAGTCAGTAGAATATTTACAGAAAAGAAGAATGCACGAAAAGTTTGGACTTTGAAAAAAGTTTCTTGGACGTGCCTCGAACATTTGAAAATTTTTCCTCATTTTTCGTTCCTTTTCGTTTCTGCATGGACTGCACAGAAATAATCAGAAAAAGAGATTTTTTAGCGCATTTTTGAAACTTGTTTTAAAAAGGTAGCTTAATAATGCACTTTGTTCGGTCGGCTGTTCGGCTGCAAAGAAAAACTTTTTATCTAGATACTATAATTAATGATTTTTTGTTTTTAATACGGTGTAACCTGTCAAAATTTTATTTTACCTCAATAATTTCACCATTACCTCTATAATTTCAAATTTTTTTTAGCCGTTAGAAAATTTGAAATTCTAAAAACCGTTAAATGACCAACCATTTTAATATATGAAAATTCACCGCAAAATTGTTAATTACACTATAATTAATGGTTTTCAAGTGCATTTACGCGAGAAACTTTCAAATATATTTTGACCGTTAGAAAATTTGAATTTACAAAAACCGTTATCGAGCCGTCGAATTTATTTAAGTCACAAAATATTCATGATTGACTTATTTAATATGCAGTACTTTGCTAATCAAATACTGATCGCTAACACAAAAATGCGCTGAAGTCCCTCGATCTATAACACGAGGACTTTCTTTAAATTTTTTTTTGACTAACAAACACAAAAGGCAAGAGAAAAAATTTTTGCATGCGATTCATTTTAATTCTGTGGAAGTAGGAAAAAAAATCATATTCACATGCACACATACACGGACACATAAAGCATGAGAGATGCATGTCCAAACAACAGGATCATTAAAATTTCTTCTCGTTCGACTAGCACAAAAAAATTGCCTTCGTCATAGACGATGCAAATAAACATAACAATGAAAATGGACTTTTTTATAGGTCATTGGGCATACTTTTTATTCACATTCTATTCAAAATGATGAATTTTTATGACCTGCATAATTTCCAAAGCACTTTTTTCCTCCTCGTTTCTCTATTTTTCGATTATGTCAGGTTTGATACTTTTCTGATCAATTTTAGAGTGAGCACAGAGGAAAAAAATTGTTTTTTTGAACGGTCAGTGATTTTAAATGCAAAATGTTTATGAATTACGAGTGCATCGTGTTTTTGGGGTTTAATTTGGCTGGTGTGATGAGTTTTTTTTTGCTGCATAAGGGAAGTTAATGAAGTAGAAAATTGTGTAAATGCTGGTTAATGTGGAAAAAATATGAGGGAAATTGAGACAATTGAAATTATGGAGTATAAATTGCTAGGAAATGGAGGATGACTAGCTATGCTAAAGGGGAGATTGCTATAAATTTTAAATTTATGTATTGTAGATAAGGGGTCATTCACTTATGACGTCCATCAAAAAATGGGATTTTTAGACTCCCCATCCCCCCTTGTCACAAAATTTTAATTCAAAAAAATTTCTTTAATTTAAAGTGTCACAAAATCTCAGACCCCTCCTCCCCCCTAAATCATGGACGTCATAAGTGAATAACCCCTAATAAAGTGCAATAATTTTTTGAATTCTTCGTGCCAGGTAGACGCGCAGCCAGGGCGATATATCCCTCCCCTGACTGATAATTATTCCTTGAAATTATTCCTTAAATTTTCTAAAGAAGTATTGGGTTTGACCCAGAAAATTGTTCCCTTACTTCGACCCTGCCCCTGGTTAGTAACAATATCCAAAACATGAAATATTGGTTGAAATATTTATTTGTTTAGTAAAAGGTTTGAGCTAAATTAGCTTAAAAGAAAGAGATTTATGAAGTTTTATGTACAAAGCACCCTGTCTCTGTGTTCGACTGACAGGAGTATGGAAAAAATGACACACACACTAGAGAACACATCCTGAATGATAATCCAGCATGGTACTGACGTTATGCTAATTTTATTTCTGACTATTTACCTTAGATTCCCTAAAAAATACCTTAATTATAATTCTATAAATATATAAGTTTTAGTGCTTAAAAACTTGAAGACTTAAACTCTTAAACTTAAACACTGAAGACTTAAACTTTCCTCAAAATCAATAAAAATGCGCTTAATCCTCAATCCCTAAATTTCTCCCATACTTCCTTATTCACATATGAACACGACAATGTTTATTATTATTGTGTACACCATGATGAAAAGTCATTCAGGCGTTAAATAATATTATTTGAACAAATTGACCTCATTTTTTTTTTGAAAATTTTCATTTCAGTAAAGCCAATTTTGTGAGGTTGGGGGTGACTCCAATGTTCAATTTAAACAATTTTGATTTTATCGGTTTTAATTGGGTTTTATTTTTCTAAATTTAATTTCGTTCGTGGATGAATGAGAAAAAAATCCTTAAATTTAATCAACGATGAATCTAAATTCAATAAAAGACGAACGTTGTTTGAAATTCACTGAAAATAATCAAACATAATAGAATTGAATTCCCAAAAAGGATTTACTCAGCACAGAGCATTTTATTCAAAACACACATGCATATAAAAAAATCCTAAAATTCCCCGAAGTAAGACAAAGTGTATAAAAAAGAATTTAATTTAATTCTACTAAAAATTCATGCTATTAAAAAAATTACGAATGTGCCACATTAATGCCACATGAGAGCTCTATAATAGCACTAAGGGAAAAATTGGAATAAAAAAAATCTCATTTTGAGTTAGGCATTCAAAATATTATGTTTATTGAGAGGCCAGAGATTCTTGCCTTTTTGTGCCATTGCTGTTTTGGATGCTGATGTTCTTTGATGGATTTCGTGTAGGATTTTTCAGAATTTTCATTAGAGTTATGATGAATTTATCATTTAGTGGTTTTTTATTTGTGATGCTCTTCATCAAGATAGTCTGAATTCCTCGAATTTCGTAGTTTCAGAGCATATTCTACTTTCTATTGCTACAAGTTTCATCGCAAGGATCTGCAATGATAAACAGAGTAAATAAAAATATTGAGAGAATGCTCATCTCATTTCAAAATATACCGAATATATAAACACATCTCTCATAATCAAGGAACGGTCTCAAAAGAGGCTACAAAATAAAAATCTGTTCAAATAAGTAAGGCAATAATCGTTTGAAGATAAAATGAAGCTTTTTCACGAATTGATTCACCATTTATGAGGTGATGTAGAGTTTTAAATTGAAGGAGAGAAGAAGATGGTGGTTTGAAGCTTTATTTGTATGGTATCAGATCAGACTAGAATCTATCGTAAGTGAATCTGACAGAACAGAATCTATGGTAGGCCACAGACCCTCATATAAGCCATAAGCATCCTGAATTAAGAGGATGTGGGTTCGATTCTCTCCAGAATTATCGTCTCTGCGGTAGTTAAGGTTGTCTTAGTGGCAGCGGTGTAGTCATTTCGTTGAAGAGGAGATTTGTCTCTCAATTTATCCTCCTGGCTACGCGCTTAGCTCATTATGCTTTATATTCCTTTATATTAAATTTTTCAGACTTTAAACGAAATTTCTTGTGGGGGATCAAAACTGGTCATTACAAGAGCATCCAAAACGGCTCCTTATATTGCTCAAAAAACATAGACTTAGTCAGACTGGGAGTCTGGGAGACAAATCAAACCTAAATAAAATAATTCTAAATAAACCAGTTCCTAGAAAAAATAAAGATTCAACATCCAAAAGCATAAACAAAAGCTCACAAAATGCGAGAACAAATTTGCAAAACAATGATCGCTTCTAATTTCCCATTGGATTTTCATATCCTATTCAAAAGACAATAAAAATTTTGATCTAATTTCGCTTCGAGTTAATCATCATGGCTTGTTTTTCAAATACATACTTTGTTGTTCATTTATTCTTTGAATTCGTACGCTGAGAGCTATAAAGTTGCTCAGCTGTTCAACATTGCATATGTTCCACAAACCATCATTTAATTTTTTTATACTTTCTTTTTCTTCAACAAGAACAATTTATTTATTTTTTAACATGATTTCATTTTTATTGTTTTTGGGATGTAATTTTGAATACATTGGAAATAGCGATAATTTTTATTTTTAATCAGATTTTAAATATAATTTACTTGCGGTTATTACTGTCTGTTGCAGATGGATGAGGATGGAACATATTTTATGGTAATTTTCTTGAAGGAATTCAGTTGTTTATTAAAGAATAAGAACGTTTATTAAATGACTGAATTTTCTAAGTACTCAATTTTCTAAACACTCAAAATTGACCATTAAAAAATTCACATATGATATATTTATCTATTTGCAAGTGTTGCTGCAGTCAACTTTATTACAAATTTCACAAAGTAAAACTTTTTTTGGTGTGTAGAAAACTTCAGTTCGGAATCCTTGAAAATTAAGTAAATAAAGTTAGTTTTAATAGTGTTTAAAAATAGCTTCTGAGTTCTGAAAATTTGGATTAGGGTAAACGCAGCATATACCGTTGATTATACCCCAAAAGCAATCTACTCTGGTGATATTTCAAAGTATTTCTAAGTTTTACCAGAGTCCATTGCCCTTGGTACCCCTAGAGTATATCCTAGGTTATACCCCTAAGGGTACCCTAGAGTATGGGGTATACCCAAGAAACTGACCCCAGAAACCATACTCAAAACTCAAAGTACTAACCGTTTTCATAATAATCGTAAACAACAATTGATGCTGGTTTTTGATCTGCAACGTCAAATGATTTTACAGTTTTCACTTGTATGCATTGCATTGAAGATCTGATAAAGTCAAAATAGATGTAAGCAAAAGTATTTTCTCTTTCGAACATTGTGACATTGAAAATTACAAAATTTAATTAAATAAATTTCCCCAAAAATGATTACAATCAAAGCATTACATACCTTAATATTATCGTTAGAATCATAAATAGCATACTCAATTCCATCTTCAAACACATATCCACTGGGTGTTGAAATTTCCATGATTGCCATATTTGACTGATCTATGCCCTCGACACCAACACAAATTTCCAAAGTAAGTGAATAAGTCAAATCCGTCAAAAGATTCACGACGAGATTTAAAATGTCTGATTTTTCAACATCATTAATGTAGTATTGATAAGAAACTTGACCTAATGCCGCACCACTTCCATCGGCTGAAACTTCAACACTTCTGACTGTTGATGGAATTTCAACTTTTTGCAGAACCAATGCATTTGTTTGAATAATATTTATTGTTTTAACAGTTGTTTGATATTTCAAGTCTACCTTCATATTCAAGGTACTTGATGAGATTTTAGCTGCGATTTTTGAAAGAGCTAGAAGACCAACGATTGTATCTTGTGTCGATGCAAATCCACCAGCATTGTTTCTTTGTGTAACTAGCCATTTAATAATTAAAAAGGAATCTGTTTCACGACCAGCTTCTAAATAAGCCAAAGCAGCATACGCAGATGTTTCAACACTTAAAGATTTAATATAATATCCTTCGGACATTCTATCCCAGTGTCTCATGCCATTTGAGTTATCAGCTTGAAGATCCAAATTATCAACAACTTCATCAGCAGCTGAAGTTTCATCAGCAAGATACAAAGCATAGGAAGCAATTGCCAAGACATAAACATCATCAACATCTAGGATATTTGATAAAATGTTATTTTTGGCTCTATTTATCGTCTCACTGTATGTCGTAATAAACTGTTGATTTTCCAGGAACGTCAGCAAGACATAAGCTGTCAGAGCAATTCCATTTGATGATCCACCTTGCATTGCTTTATTATGAACAATTCCAAGTTCTGAAAAACTTCCGTCAGAGTTCTGAACGTTTTCTAAATAACTTAATGCATTGTTAATGACATTTGAATCAATTGTAATATATTTTGAAGCTTGATTAAATGATCGAGCAACAAATGCTGTCAGCCATGTAGATCCCGCTGAATCATATCTTCCACTGACACTGAACGAGCCGTCGTAACGCTTGTATGTTAGTTCTCTTTGATATCCAATTTCCATATAATTAATTAGCTTATCTTTAGTTGTTGGAGTTAGTTTATTGGCGTTTGTGAGATAATCAAGAATAATGATGTTTGGAACAAAGTTTAACATGTTTTGTTCACCACATCCGTACGGCATTTTGCTGAAAAGAAAATTGGAAGGTTTGATGATTTTTTTAAAGCATATTAAGTGTGTTTAAGGTAGATTTCGAGATGTAGCCAGGGTAGCCTAGGGCCCCCAGGTACCCTAGAGGTCCCCGAAAAACTGACCCTTGGTGTAGCTAATCTAAAACACAATAAGTGAAATAATAATAATTAATTACATTAAGTTTCCCAAATTGTCAATTGTTGGTCCTAAAAGGTCACCAATAAATGAAGCCTCAATCCAGAGTGAGTCACTAACGTAATTTGGTGGAACAACAATATCAACAGTTTTTTTAAACGTTGTTGTAGTCCTCAAGTCAACAAGGAATGCTTCATTGTTATATTTCTTGATTCCTTCAGGTTCGACAAGTAAAAGTTGCTCAATTTTGTCACCAGCTGTTGCAACTGAAGCTTCCATCTTTAATGTGATGTATCCAACTTTCAATGCTTTAATTATGAATCTTACAGAAGTTCCACTACTTGAATTTGTATTGATATTCTTAACTAACTTCTGCTGACTTGAAGTATTTTCCATGAACTGGAATTCCTGTTTATCATTAAACATCGTGACTGTTGCTGGATAATCTGCATCCATATAATTGAAAATAATTGCCTGAAGTGCAATAATTTCACCTCTCTTGATTGAGTATGGAAGATTAAGGTAAATAAAGAATGGCATGAAGACACGCAACTTTGATGCTTCTTTCGTCATTCCAAGTCCTTGGTTTAGATTCATAGAAAATCCTGTAATTATCCATGACGTTATTGTGTCTGGAACTTGTCTTGAGATTGTTGTGGTTCCTCTGATGCTAGAGGATTAAATTTAAAAATATTTACTAGCATGCCGTGGTACACAATTGTATAAATTATTTAAAATACACTAGAGTTAAGACGTTAATACTGCAGATCCAATGGATTCTGAAATCTGATATCTCAGGATTCTTAAGGTATCATATGCATTAGCATTTAATTTTTTTAACAATTATTTTTTCCAGTGTTAATGCCTTTACCAGAAATGACTTCTTACTTATCAATATTTTCAAAAAGCCAAGTTTCGGGGAAATTTTTTCTTGTTGGAATTTCTCGAGCAGCTGGAGGTCCAGCACCAGCACTATTACTTGACATGGATGAAGATGCTTCAGAAGAAGATGCTTCTGACCAAGCTTGTGATTCTGATGAAGCAGATGCTTCTGATGAAGGTGCTAGGAATGAAGATTCTTCTGATGAAGGTGCCTCTGATGAAGGTGCTTCTGAATACGTCATATAATCTGACGACGAAGGTGATGGTTGTGGTCTTACTAGAAATTTGAATAAAATTTATTAAAAAAATTCAAATATCTTATCCAAGGCTCATTCACTCACTAATGAGACCCTGAACCTTGGTGTAATCACAAATTTACCATATTCTGGATTAGAATTTGTAAAAATAATTGAATCCATCGCAGTGAAGTCTTTATAGCTACTATAAGAGATAGGTTCTTGCCAATCATAGTTATACTGTTCAACTGGTAAATAGCGATTTAATTCATTGTTTATCATATTAATATCAATATCATTTCCAGACTTAAGCAGCAAAACGCTCTGATCGATCCCAAGAAGTCCAACATAAGACAGTGGCCGAGATGCAACTGTAATGCTAACCGTGCTGTTCGGTTTTGTTTCAGAACTTGAAAGTGTAAGGTTGACCTTGAAAAAAAATTGATATTAAAAAATAAAAACAAATTTTATAGTTAACTCCAAGTTGAACTCACGAAGTTCCTTAATTCATTATTAAAATTCAAAACTTTGCTATCAGAAATTATTTCACCATTTTTCGTGACATAAAAGGCAATCATTTTTGCGGTTGGAATCATTTGAACAGTTGGAAGTAAATTAAGTCTAAAGGTTTTTGTATTCAATGAATTTAACTGACCACTAGCTGCTACTCTATTTTTGCCAAAAATTATGTAATTCATTCTATTGATGTTCACATTTGAGATTATTTCAATTTGAGTTGATTTGGTCGATGAAAGGACATCAACTGGAACTTTTATTTCAATATATTGATTACTTTCTGTTGGATTTGTAGGAACATACAGGTATCCATATGATCCTTTATAGGAGGATGATACTTGAACAGATGTGACATTTGACGTGACAACAATTGGAAGTTCAGCAATTCCATTTTTCAGGAACTTGGTGTAAGTACTTCCAACTGTTTCATATGACTGCCACCACCAATAGGAATTTTCTAAAGTATCTAATGTATAAGTAACTCTAAATGTAACTGCTTCGGTGGCATCAGTAATTGGAACTTCATTTATGTCTTTTGCAAAGGCTGTGGCAGTAAATTGAAGACCGGGCTTGATGAAATTATCACTTCCACGAACTTCAATCAAATATGGATTAGTGTACACAGTAACAGTGGTTGTAGCCTTCCTCTCAATTAATGTCAGTGCTTCTGTAAAAACAACAGTAATACGAACAGTTTGCGTCCATGACACGTCTAAATTCAGGTCCTTTTTCAGATTGAACGACACCGTTTTTGTGGAATCTGTTAAAGTTTTTTCAACTTTTCTCGGCCACCAATAGTAAACAGATTCTGCCGTGACAATCGCTGTTCCTTCAACATCCTTTCCATATGTGTATTTAGCACTGAATGACACAACAATGTCTTCATTGCTTGAAATTTTACTTTTCGTAACTACAGCTATATCGAATTTTGGCAGGACATATTGAGCTACTTCAAAGTTTTTCACATAATTCACTGCTTCATTTGTCAACAAAACATTGATTCCCCATACACCAAGTACTGGCTGTTCCGATAATTGCAATTCCAAGTTAGCAACACCTTTGCTGAATACGACTTTATCAAATTGTTTAATTCGATTGGACGTGGCATCGGTAATGTAGACGTCAACATTTTTTGCTGTGTAAGGCTTCAAGTCGCCGTTTAGAAGAAGAATCCTGAATTGAACTTTATCTCCTGGCTTGTAAATTGATTTATCTGTTTGAATAAGCACTGAGAACTTCTTACTGTTTAAATTTAGTTTCTTCGTTTCATCAAAGTTATTAGTTTTGACTTTTATGAAGTAGCTTCCAGGTTTTTGGGCTGCTAACTAATGAAAACAATTTTTTTTGGTTAATATCGCATAATTTTATTCATTTTTGGCAAAACTTATGAAACTCTGATTCTAGTAACGAAATCTAGAGTCTCTAGTTCTACCAGGTATCTAGAGGTATATCTAGAGTACCGTGATATAAAAACTTAAAATTCCAATAAATTACTTACATCAAATTCCACCCTCTCTGCTCGATTTGAGCTCAGTCTAACAGTCTTATTATTTTCATATCGTGTTCCATCATTTAATTTTCCATAAATTTTAATTTCTAGATTTTCAGTCTTGATGTATCCGGATGAAACAACCAAGACAGAATACTTGTCCTGGTATGCCATCGTTTGAGATCCAGCTACCACGAAATTCCTTTTTTGTGGAAATTTACATAGATTAAATTGTACTTTAATCCAAAGCACATACTCACTTTTGGCACTGCACATTTTTTAACACCATGCACAAAAGGAACACTGAACTTATTATTTTGCACCACATTTCACTGCCGTTAGTCAAATTTAGACTGATTATTTGTAGGTTTGACAACCTTATTTATACTATTGTTCCTTAAAATTAATTTAAGCATTTTTAAAAACAAAATTAAATTATTTTTGTGCTGTTTTATCAGCACGGATGCTATAAAAAATTCATATAAAATAAAATTATAAAGTTAATCGTGAGTTTTATTCGTGATTTAGTTTTATTTATTAAATTCATGTCTTTATAGTTGAGGAAGGCACAGCTTTGAATTAATAAAAATCATGACCTAGCTGTATATATTCCACAAACCATATCCGCTATAGTCATTTAATTTTTTTATGTTTCTTTTTATTCAACAAAACCATTTTATTTATTTTTTTAGCATTCTAATTCTTATTGTTTTGGGGATGTAGCATTGGATACATTGAAAATTAGGGGAGAAATATTTTTATGGAAAATATAATTTACTTGTGATTATTATTGTCTGCTATGAAGGGATAAAGACTCGTGTTTAACCTTTAATTGTTATTTTTATGCAAATTTTGTGTTGTAAGACTTGTAATATGTGAGAATCCTCACTCTTGCACTTGATGATTATTACTTAATATCCCATACTTCTGGTTATACCCCATACTTAGGAGTATAGTCAGGAATTTTTAGAACGTTGGGTACGACCGCTGGAGAATGGCTATTTACGACCCCTCTTCTTCTCAGTAACAAATTTCGTGAAGAAATTGTAGAGGTTATGTCATATAAAGCGTAAAAAAAAATTTGACCCACTCCCTCCGTCTTTTGATGTGTTCAATAAATTGAAAAACTCAAAAAAACAACTAAATATGATATTTTTTATATCAACAATTTAAGCACTAAAAGTCAACTTAAGCTGTCCAATTCATAATAATGAAAAAATGCTCATAACATCCAATAAAATTCAAATAAATTTACAATATTTCTTGACTTCAAGTACATTCAAGCAGAATAGAACCGCAAAGCAATAAGAAAACTTTCTGAAATGAATTTTTATTTTACATCTTATGTCCAACACTTATGAAATAGAAGTAAAGATTATTATCATGGATAGAGCATCATGTGTAGTATATCTTCTAATATAACTCGACCATACACACATTCGTACGAACCGATATAAAAGATAAATATACATGAACATGCGGTCGAGGAAGAGAAAAGCATGAATAAATATATTTAAGTGAAGGGTATCGAATATTTTGACATTTATGGCCGTTATTTATGGCTTTTCCATTAAACGTTTCTTTTTATTTTCGTTTTCGTTAAGGGATAAAAATCTACAAGATAATAAAGAAGAGAGTTGAGCTTTTAACAAACATCTTATTTCATGAACCCACCACATTAAAGTGGAAGATGAAGAGAAAAATGAGAGATACAATTTTACTTTCCTGCGTTCGATGTCCTATTCTCTCACGACAGGGTCAAGGGGTGGGAATTTTTTTGGGAATTTAATACTGTACTGGTGGTTAAGACATACAATCCTTTACACATGTGTCCTCTGCCCCTTATCCTCCAAAAATGGAACAAGGGTAATTAAACTAGGTCCACATGCCCAGTCACCGCAGTTTAAGAGGTGCAAAATTCATTTAGATTTTTAGAAATAATTACCATGGACCCTCCCTACGTCCCTGTGCTCCAATAACGTAGCATGAGGGCAGGAGAGTACAGGGTCATGATTAAGGGTACCAAATTTCATTTACGGGGGTAAAAATTGTAATTTTGCCAAGAGCGTCGAAAACTCTTGTTACGCTACTGCCGTGATATTCTAAAATCCTTTTCAGACTTATCTTAGTCTCTTCCTTTCCATCTTCTAAGTTCACTCCCCCTGACATCCCCTCACACCACTATCCTACTCATCTTCCACTTTTTTCCTTCCTTCTTGCCTTTTGCCCCTCGAATACATTGGCGTGCGTATATATATCTCAAGAAAAAAGTATTGAATATACCCAAAAGTGAAGCCTTGTGGCTATTTTATTGCCAACAAAAATGTAATAGGATGAAGTATAAAAAAAGAAAACCGAAAATAAAAAGAAGATGAGAAACTAATGTTTAAGCAATAAATCCATGATTGCTTCTTACTTAATTATCTGCGGTCTATTTGATGTTTGTAGCACGCTAGTGTCTTGTCAATGAATTAGAGAGGAAAGTCACAAAAAGAGGATGGAATTTCAACAGCTAACACATTTTCCCTCTCCCCACTACTTCCATTCTATTGTTAATTTATCGTGATGTCGTTTGAAAAATTACATCGAATGTTGGCGATTGCTGAAAGCTGGATAGAAATGGATGAATGTTGAAAACAAAAGGAAGGAAAATAATAAAGAAGACGAAAAACAAGTGTCAAATGTCATAGTGTGCTGAGATTTATGTGACGAATTTTATTGATGAAATTGATTGTCGATTGGAGGAAATTTGGATGTTTGGGAGGGGGTTAGGTGTTATGTTCCTAAAGATAATATAATCAGAGCTGTAAAATTAGTTGCGATGATATTAAATAAAATTTAGTTGATGAAAGCTGGTTGGTTCAATGAGAAAATTTGATTAGTGAATTATAAAAAATAGTAATTAAATAATTTGCAGTTTGAGTTCAAAAGACAACGTCTAGAGTCATGAGACACTGTTTGAGGTCAGATGACATTATCTGATATTAAAAAAACATCGTCTAGAGTCAGTGGATACAGCTAGGAGTCAATAGACATCAGTCAAGATCAAGAGATGCTGGCTAAAGTCAGGAGGCCTGTCCGAGGCCAAAAGCTATCGTTAGGGATCAAGAAGTACCCCTTGAAGGTCATAAGACATGATACATGGTCAAAAGACAGTATCTGATGTCAATAGACAGGTTTAGAGTCAATAGATATATTTAGAGTCAATAGACATATTTAAAGTCAACACTCAAATCAGTCAAAAGACACCATCTAGGGTCAAGAGACATAGTCTAATCAAAAACTGGACAAACTGCCAACAATCAACCCTCCAAACTATCATTTCTCCATCCAACCATCAGCTTACTAAATGTCAAATGACTCGACACTCAAACTATTTATAAATACAGTAAAAGAACGTCTGACTGAAAAGGTCTCATTGAATATAGAGCAAATCAATATCATTCAGCTGAGTGCTGCACAAAAGTTGAAGTTTTGCTTAAACTTAAATAACAAATTGGATTTTCGAGTAATTTTCAATCTCCTTCGACATCAATTTTCTTTTTTTCATTTATTTTAGTTCCTGACTTTATGTCCTTTCTGTAGATTTTCTATTGTTTTCATTCTCAATTAAATTACATGCAAAAATTTTTCTTTTACAATTATTTTTTCCTTTGCTGCTTTAGTTTTCATCCTGCAAAGCTGTGGCACTTGACTCCTTTGTGATTTTTTTTTGCTAGTCAGGGCTAGTCGTTGCTGTCTTCTCTTTGTGAATTTTCAATTTGTTGCTAAGAACCGTTAATTAAAGTTCAGGTTGGAGAACAATGGTCGGACAAAATTTTTAATTAGCTGCTCTCAAGCACTGAATTGAAAAATAAATCATTTACAATGAAATTATGAAACAGAAGAGCGATTGAAATATTTAAATGAGGAATTGCAAGCCATTGTGGGTTTATTTCCAGGCAACCATTTAAATTGAAATGAGAAATTAATTTTCATTGAAGCAGGAGGCATTCGTCTTGCAGTTTAAAATTCTGAATAAAGCAAAAACAGTTCAAATCTAAAACCAAAACTAAGTGAAGAAAAGACTTCAATTCTGGTTCCTTAAAAACCAACCTCAAGAACATGTATTTTAAATTTTTTTGTACATACTTAATATACAGAAATAAAATATTATTATTTAAATAAAAAAATTAGCAGGAGAAGTTAACTTTCTAAAAATTTGTCACGAGTGGGAATCGAACCTGCCCTCCTAAGATTTTCTGACGCTCTTCAACTAAGCTTTCGGGGATTGACTCCAACCTTAGAAGAATGCCAACTTAAACTTTTGATCTGCTCTGATCAGTTTTTTTGAGGCAATCGATGATTGGGTTGTATTCGAGAACCTCAAACACCTTTCATTTTGGGAGGAGAAAGATTGCACAATTCTGCATTTTATTTCTCCAAAAATCTTCACAGAAATATTTTTGTATCTTCACTTTTTAAATTAAAAACAATTTTTTATTCTGTCAATGTCTTGTCTCATGAGAACCAATTTAAAATGTAGTTTAAACTTTTTCATTCAATTCTGTGATTGATAATGTAATTTTTGAAAATTGTATTGCATCTCAGTTGATCACTGGAGGGAAATTTAGATTTATTGTTGGAGAATAAATGCTTGTTTTATTGACTTATTTACAGTTGAGGATTTAAGTGGACTTGAATGTTGTCGTGTTGTTGGGAATCTTATTTTAGGTGGGAAAAATTTTGATGTTTTGTGAAGGTTTTAAAAATCTATCAAATTCACTCAAAAGTTTAGAAAATTTTGAATTAAAAAAATGAAATTTTATAAAACTTTTAAATTTTAAAATATTTGAATTAAAAAAACTTTTGAATTTTAAAAAATTTGAATTTTAAAAGTTTGAATTTAAAAAAGAATTTGATTCTTTTCAAAAAATTTGAATTTTAAATTAGGTATTTGAATTTTTGAAAAAATTGAATTTTTAAATATTTTAAATTTTAAAAAGATTTTAAATTAAAAAAGTTTGAATTAAAAAAGATGAGTATTTTTTTTAAAAAAAATTGAACTTTAAAACAAATTTGAATTTTTTAAAAAATTTGACGTTTTTAATTTTTTAAAAATTAATTTAAAAAAATTCAAATTTTAAATTTTTTGAATTTAAAAAAATTGATCATTCAAAACTGATGTCAAGAATTTTTTGGGTCTCTCAGCAGCACATCAGACCAATAATACCAAAATATTGACCATAAACCACAGTTTCCAATCCTCATAAATCCTCTCCCACATCCCATCATTTTTCTTGATGAAAACTTTCAATAAACTTTAATTTGATGATGTCGACTAAGTGGGAACTGAAACAGGTAGTAAGGCAGCCAAGCAAACAAGTCAGTAAGTGAGAAAAATAATTACAAAGTTTCATGTTGCCTTGCATTATCCACCTCTCCTGTTTTTACATCGTCTCTCTTCATTTCAGTCGCTCATTTAGTCAAGGAACTTTACTTCCGCCTTGTTACTAAATCAATTGTTTGTCAAAGAACAAATTATTTGCTACGTAGTAAATTGAATTTTTATGCAAATTCAAGTCACTTTTTTTCTTGCTCCTTCAAAGTTAAATTGGTTTTCTTTTCGAACTTCATTGAAAAAAATAAAAAAGGGAAGATAAAAAAAGGAAAAAAATTAGAAAAAGGAAAAGGAAGGCTCTCATCGCACGCGAAAAGTGTTGAAGAAGAGGAAAAATGAAGAAATTATCACCATTGGATGAGGAATTTGAAATTCAATTATTTTTTGTGATGATAATCATAAAATTTTAGAGGGACAGTTACATAAAACAAAATATTGAAGCAATGGGTGGATTTTATCCTAGAACATGTTAAAGCATATTATTGTATGAGGATATATTTAATTTAATGGAAAAACATACACCTGTAATCAGGATGTACAGCATGAAAAATGACATGTCATTGATCTGAAATATTTTACTAAAAAATTATTTTCATCGATTTTTTCATGATTCAAAGGCTGCTCACATGTTTTGGGTTTTACATGGCAACCTGATTTAAAATTTAGGATTTCTTGTCTTAAATATCTAAAAATTCAAATATCTATTTTAAATTAAATAACTAACTCATAGATGTTGTTAAAATTAGAAAAAAAATGAAAATTTAATGGTCCAGTCCTTCCTCCCTGTAGCAATATTCGTATCGAAAGTCGGAAAAATTTAATATAAGCATAACCAATCCTAAATATTCCTACTCTCCTAAGCGTTACATGCTATTGACCTCATCAAATCTATGGACATCCTAGCATCATATTAAAAATGACAAAATTGTGTTGACATGACAATAAATTGCCAGACTGATATTAATATCAGGCTTCTTTTTATTCATTTTGACTTTTTTTTAATTAAGCATATTTCACAATTTTAAAGCAATGAAGAGGAAAAGATGAAATGTATAGGCGAAATTATCAGACACACTTTTTTATTCAATAATTGTTGATAAAGTCTTCTCAGAAAATACAACCAATTAATTTTAAAGCAACTCGACTTGACTTAAGTGGGATGGACTTCGAGTTGACTCAAGATTAGTTCAATTTATTTCAATTCTACTCGACTCTAACTTAAGATCTGCTGAGGAGCCTTTCATAAATGAAAGGGGGTCTAAAAAATATATTTTTTTGTGTGACTTCATTTATCGACCTTTTTATCAATTTTTGTAAGTGTTGAACGCAATTTCTACAATTTTATCAACACAAATATTCAATCGTAGTAGTCAACGTTTTCTTCAATTAATTTAGTACAAATTCACATCTTAAACAATTAACACGTATTCATTCTTTTGTCGTCAATAAAATACAGTCCACTCTAAACCAGAACCATCGCATTTATTATTGTTGTACGCAAAAAGAACGTTCACTTACGTGACGCTTTTAGGGGGGAGGGGGGAACTGAGATTTTGTGACAATTCAAAAAAGGAAGAAAAGGAGGAGGAGGGTCTGAAAAGTCATTTTTTGTGACGTTGTCTGTACAAAAAATTAAAAGTCCCCCTCTTCGAAAATTGGTTCAGTTCCATATTTCATTAAGTCACCACTCATTGATTACAATTGTTGAACTTAATTTTTAAAATTAAATATTTCTTCTCAACACTTCAGAAAAATCCTTGAAATGAAAAAGAATTTCTTGATGAATTTTTAGAGAGCGCCATGGCACCATCCACAAGTCTATAAGCAGTAGATTTAATTAACTTTTTAATGGAAAATGATAAGAGCTGTTTAAACATTTCAGTTGAGCACTTCACTATGGGGCAAAATTGAAAAAAAGCGGCCATCCACTTTTTTTAAGCAATGTTTCAAATATCCATTCAAGGTTAATTTTTTCTTGTAGAGAACATAAAAATAGGCTTTCATACCAAATTTCAGGTCATTTGATGTTGTTTCCGCGATTCTGTGGCTGTTTGAAGTTTAAAAGGGGTCAAAAATCCGATTTTTTCATACCCTATTTGAACTGGGAATTCTCTACAATGGTTAAAGATATTGAAAAACGGTTTTCAATTCATAATAGTGGTATATAAGAGCTTTATTTTGACATACCACAAAGTTTATAACTTTATAGTTTTGGTGCCGGTATGGTAGTAAAAGCATGAAAATCATAGGAAAAATATCTTCAAACATGTCGCAACTATCGTAGATGACCGAATTCCCTTGATATTTTTATGGAATCGTGTAGCTCTTGGCTTCTTGTTTTCAAAAATGTATAAATATTGGGCAGTTCCAGGTACCCTAGAAAAGTTATGGCAATTTTAGTGAGCCGATCTATATTTGCCCAAAAACTAATTTTTCTGATAAAAAAATGAGAATTATGAAAATTAATATGGTTTTTGATGTATTTTAGTCATTTATGCTATTTTAAGACAAATTGTGAAGAAATTTTCGCAAAAAGTCCAAAATATACCGAGATATAGGGTACATGTGTTCTCTGACGACTTGACCCTTTTTCACCTCACTCAAACAGCTGTAACTTTTACAAGTTGTAATATTTTTTAATTTTGTTTTCTGTTTTATGTAGCTTAAATTAGTACATTTCTAGTGATATATAAAACTTGATAGTTGAGTATGGTCTTGGTCATGAATACGGCCCTTGTTTGTGACCAACCCCAAACAAGTGAAAATCTCAAAAACATCATTTCTTAATATACTATTTAAAAGCATATTTAGACATTGTATTTAGATTTTTTATGTTTATTAATGATAATTATGACCATTAAAACTCAAAATTTGTGTTTTCGAAACTCCATGCTACCTGTGGTCAGTCTCTCGGTAGCCTCTTAGGAAGCACCCTAGTAGTCTCTATTTGGTCAACAAATCTTGCAACTGAAGATATTTTACAGACTTTTATCGATTGATATATGATATTTATGCATATTTAGAACAAGATTCATCTGTTTAAGGTACTTTTCAGCTAGAAAATGGCATTTTTGACAATTTTCTTCGAGATTGGCTTACGTCGGTCACATTCAATGTACTCTCATGGCAACAATAACTAAGTTATATACACGTATGATATATTTTTATAAAGGTATTGACATCAGCTAACAAATTCTAAAAACAGGAGTAAAAAATATTGCTTCTGTAAAAAGTTATGACTGCTTATGTAGTCTCAAAAAGCACCAAGTCGGCAACCAGCATAGATAAAAATACAAAAAAGCAAATTTTGATGAAATTTTGAAATGATTTGATCCAAAAAGTAATTCTGAGTCATTAGGAGACCCAAAAAAAGGCAAAACAAGTCTAAAATTTCATCAAAATTTGCTTTTTTGTATTTTTATCTATGCTGGTTGCCGACTTGGTGCTTTTTGAGACTACATAAGCAGTCATAACTTTATACAGAAGCAATATTTTTTACTCCTGTTTTTAGAATTTGTTAGCTGATGTCAATACCTTTATAAAAATATATCATACGTGTATATAACTTAGTTATTGTTGCCATGAGAGTACATTGAATGTGACCGACGTAAGCCAATCTCGAAGAAAATTGTCAAAAATGCCATTTTCTAGCTGAAAAGTACCTTAAACAGATGAATCTTGTTCTAAATATGCATAAATATCATATATCAATCGATAAAAGTCTGTAAAATATCTTCAGTTGCAAGATTTGTTGACCAAATAGAGACTACTAGGGTGCTTCCTAAGAGGCTACCGAGAGACTGACCACAGGTAGCATGGAGTTTCGAAAACACAAATTTTGAGTTTTAATGGTCATAATTATCATTAATAAACATAAAAAATCTAAATACAATGTCTAAATATGCTTTTAAATAGTATATTAAGAAATGATGTTTTTGAGATTTTCACTTGTTTGGGGTTGGTCACAAACAAGGGCCGTATTCATGACCAAGACCATACTCAACTATCAAGTTTTATATATCACTAGAAATGTACTAATTTAAGCTACATAAAACAGAAGACAAAATTAAAAAATATTACAACTTGTAAAAGTTACAGCTGTTTGAGTGAGGTGAAAAAGGGTCAAGTCGTCAGAGAACACATGTACCCTATATCTCGGTATATTTTGGACTTTTTGCGAAAATTTCTTCACAATTTGTCTTAAAATAGCATAAATGACTAGAATACATCAAAAACCATATTAATTTTCATAATTCTCATTTTTTTATCAGAAAAATTAGTTTTTGGGCAAATATAGATCGGCTCACTAAAATTGCCATAACTTTTCTAGGGTACCTGGAACTGCCCAATATTTACACATTTTTGAAAACAAGAAGCCAAGAGCTACACGATTCCATAAAAATATCAAGGGAATTCGGTCATCTACGATAGTTGTGACATGTTTGAAGATATTTTTCCTATGATTTTCATGCTTTTACTACCATACCGGCACCAAAACTATAAAGTTATAAACTTTGTGGTATGTCAAAATAAAGCTCTTATATACCACTATTATGAATTGAAAACCGTTTTTCAATATCTTTAACCATTGTAGAGAATTCCCAGTTCAAATAGGGTATGAAAAAATCGGTTTTTTGACCCCTTTTCAACTTCAAACAGCCACAGAATCGCGGAAACAACATCAAATGACCTGAAATTTGGTATGCAAGCCTATTTTTATGTCCTCTACAAGAAAAAATTGAACTTGAATGGATATTTGAAACATTGCTTAAAAAAAGTGGATGGCCGCTTTTTTTCAATTTTGCCCCATAGTGGCACTTAATGGATTTATAAAGAAAAAAGGAGTAAAAAATGAGAACAAAAATATAAAAATTCATTGAGCACAAAAGAAGATTCCTTAGAAACGCACGTGTTTTTAAATCCGAAACAAACAGCACCGCGCATGTCCTGTGAGCAGAACCAAAACAAAAACTGTTATAATGGAAATAAGAAATTGAGAATTGGAATCCTTCCAAAATAATTTCCTCAACATCATCACCAAAGACGGGATATTCGTACACTAGAAGCACGATGCTTTATCACACAGAGAAAAAAGACTGATTTTTCCTCATCGCCTTTTTAGTTTTTCTGAGATCATCACTTAAAACGGTTCGATTTTTGCGTCGG
Organism: Chironomus tentans; assembly: GCA_963573255.1. Taxonomy (NCBI): domain Eukaryota; kingdom Metazoa; phylum Arthropoda; class Insecta; order Diptera; family Chironomidae; genus Chironomus; species Chironomus tentans. Next base: position 15,804,658 of record OY754303.1, read on the forward strand.
CTCCGTGCGCGTGTGACAACTTTCAATAACTCATTCAATTTTTGTACTTACATTTTTGGTCCATTTTTCTGTGTGGACATAGGAAAAAGAGAAATTATTTAAGTGCTGTCATAAATTTTATGCAGCAACAAAAGACATTAAAGGACACTTTTTAAAAGGAAAGAAGATTGATGCCTTTTTGTGTTATCTGAGATTGTGAAAAAGAAGAAACGAAAATAAATTCAATCAAGTGATTTATCAATGTGAAGAAACATAAAGACTTTCCCACGTCGACCGATATAGCTTAATGTTCACAAAAATCCTTTTTTTTGTAATATTTGTTGGATATGTCCAATACCAAAGGACTCGATACATTCATAAAGAAATAAGAATCTCTGTGTAGCTGTGCTAGTGACACATAAAATAAATATTTTCAAGTTAAAGTCAGAAAATTTAATTTTAAATGCGGAAGCAGAACTTACAGTGGAATTGATTCTCAAATGGATTAGAGACAAGTGAATGTGTATGTGAAAAAGTCATATTTTTTAGAGCTTGAAAATCAAGCACAAGTTTTATGTGATTAAAAATTTATTAGTTCTCACAAAAGTGCCATTATGCACAAAGTTTTTGCCTTCATTCTTCAATTCATCTCTCACAATTGCCTCAGCATGCAGCAGTCACTAATGAATGAAAAGTTTTTCTTTTTTTTCGGAAAAAAGTTGTGCTCTTGTGGAATTTTTGTGGGGATTTTTATTGTTTTGAAGTTTGATGGATGGGATATTTCTGAGGGGCTGTTGGGATACGACAGATGGGAGATTTTGTCTTTAACATGTTTTGAGTGATTGCGGATGAAATGTTGAAATTGCTTTAAAGAATGTTTATTTTAAGTATTTAAATTGAATATTTCAGCAACTGCTGTGAATTGAGTAGCTTTGAGGAAAAATGCTGATTTTTTTTGGAATGACTGTTAATTTTTGGATTTTTTATGCGTGATTTTTAGAGTCAACTGGTGTCAGCACGCTAGAATGACTACCGATTTTGCAGGCTAATTTGTGGTTTTTTGGTTTTTATTAGTGATTTTAGTAGGAAAGAGAATTTTATTCTATTTTTTTTAGATTTGTAAGTTTTTGAGACTAAAATGACAATTTCTACAATTTGTCAACTAAACTATTTTTCTTAATCCAAAACTTTTTGAGGAGATTTTTGAAATTTTTGTTAAAAACCCTACCTTTTTACCTTGCTAGTTAGGATTTATTGAATTTTGCGCCCCATATTATGAGGCCAAGGCTTCCCAGCTTTTAATCTTTAATCCCATAGAGATTAAAAATTTCCATATAGATTAAAGATTAAACAAAGATTAAAGATTAAAAGCTGGGAAGCCTTGTATGAGGCTTTCCGGGAAAATTCACCACTTTCCCTTCCATTGTTACGCCACTGCCTTTGGCTCATTATCTGTTATCATCCTTTACTGAAACTTCATGGAGGCTGTTCACAAATTACGAAAATCAGGGGTTTAACCCTCCCCCTTCAATCACAAAATTATTATGCAAAATTAATGTTTTATGTTGAGTGTCAAATAGCTTCAGATACCCCTCCTAAATTTAAACGTCTTGTGAACTACCTTATAAAAAAATTTAAACTTTTAGTGACAAAAAATATATAAAATTGCTTGGATAAATTTTGTGTCCTCTAGCTTTCTGAAAAATGTCTAGTCGGCCCTCATACAGAAGGATTCGACACAAAATATTTCTAGAAATGTGAAAATCTCATAAAAATAAATAGCCTAGAAAGAATTGCAATATTTATAAAAGTAACTAGTAACTTCAGAAACAGAAACAGTGTCAATCATTATTCAGAACCCAACTGTGCTCCTATTAAGTACGTCAATGAGCAAATATAATTCAAATCAAAAACCAGAATTCTATAGAACCTTTCTGACAAAATCACTCTAATTCAAAAACATCAAAAGGCACTCAAGTATTCAGAAAACTAAATTCAATTAAAGATTCTACAGAAATATATCAGCATATGCTCACATTTCAAAAACGTGCACATTGAGATTTTAAATATCATTTGCACTTTTGAATATCACTTTTCTATTAAATGAGCCGATTGAAGTATGAAATATAAAAAATTAAATTTCATATCACATTCAAACATATCTCCACTCATCAAACGATTCGACATGACATCGATGACCTTTTAAAAAAATTGTCAACATCACTCATTCGTTTAGTGTCAAAGAGACACATACACACACCAAAAAAAGTGTCACTTGATCCATAAATAATTTTTCATGTCCTCGCTCACACTTTTTTTTTTGATGTGTCACACATAAAAAAGCATTAGCAGCATCACGAGAGTTATAGCATAGACAGTTTTGAGAGGATATAAAAAGAGTTTAGCTTTTGAGCTTTTTTTGTGTGTGTGCTGTATATTGCGTAACGTGATTTAAACGATTTAGCAGGAATTTTGGTGATTGAAGGAGATTTAGTTAAGAGGATTTTTTCTGTCTGACTTGATGCTTCGGTATTGTGGAGTTTGAGGACTCTTTTTATGTGTTGTGAAAAGTTAAAAGGGAATTTTAGATGGGGTTCAATATGATTTGTTTGGAATTTATGTCAGTTTAGGGAGCATTCTAGAGTTGCTGGACCAGCGGGGAGTCTAAAAACTTTTTAATGAAAATTTTTGGGGTTGCTGGGTTTTGGGATCGGATATGTTAAACCTGCGTATTTTAAGAATACAATATATGCCTCAAACTGATCTTTTGAACCAAAATTTTAAGACTTTTTGGGTGAAATTGGGATAAATCCTACAATTTTCCTAGTTAAATGCATGTACCCTTCACATAACACTCCATTTTCAACCACAATGCGCTTTAAAAATGCATCACATACTTCATTTGCCAACTTCTGATTCAAATGATTTTTTTTCACCTCTAACTCTGACACGAAGCATGCAACGAGTTGGAAGAATAACATAAACATATAAAGATTTTGAAGCGACACGAAAGCTTTTCTGCTTCTTTTGTTTTCGATTTATTTTTGTTCCAAACTGTTAGCATGAAAATTTTAAGGACACAATAGTTGAGTAGGTTATAATGAGGTGTTTTTTCATTAATTTGTTAAAATGGTAGAGTAGTGAATGAGCTAAAAGTGAATATAACTCAAATTAATTATTTTTCATAAAGCCTGGTTTTTAATAGCTCAGCAGTCGATTAAAAACCATATTCTCATAATCGTTGAATGAAATATACACTGACTTAATTCAAGGAGCATTCAGTGTAAAACACACAATCATACTTTGATCCACTCAGCATTAAATCATTCAAAAGTGTAAAATATTCATAAATAAATCAAGTTTCATTTTGATTCGCTTTTAATTCAGCACTAATTATATTTACACTCTTGAATTATGAATTTTTCACACCATAAACAATTAAATGAGGCACTGCACTCACATGACGTTTAATTGAAAATAAAAAAGCCTTTGAACATAAACATTTGAATTGCTAATGCCGGAGTCAACGGTAATTAGTAAGTGCTTAAGATTTTGAATTAAACTTTAAAGCACTTAAAAATTTCATGCTATGAATCTATCATTTGTGAAAAAAATGATGAATAAATATGGTTTTTAATTTTTTTTGGAAAATTTTAGACTTATGAAGATTTTTGTTAAAAATTTTGAATTTTAGAAAACATTTTTAAACCTTTTAATAAACATTCTTAATTTTAATAAATAAGTAATAATTAAATTTTAATTTTTAAAAAACTTTACTTTTAAAAATATTTTTTAATCGAATTTTTAAAACATTTTAAAATATTTTTTAATTGAATTTTTAAAACATTTTAAAATATTTTTTAATTGAATTTTTAGTACATTATGAAAATAATTTTAAATTGGATTTTTAAAACATTTTTAAGCTGAATTTTTAAAACATTACAAAAACTGTTTTAAAAAATATTTTCATTAGTATGCCAGAAAAATTGATAAATTTTCAAAAAATAAAATAAAGCATAGCTCAAATCGACATAACTACAATAATTTTTCTCATTCAAACTCCCAGAATCGTGCAGGAATTTCTCAAAATTTTCTCTACCCCAAAATATTTCTCATCTGCAATAACAGAATTCCTCGATTATGTACAAAACTGATAGAAACATGAGAGGTCAAAGTATGAATAAATACGAGTTTTTGGATGAAGTCGATTAAAATTTCTCTGAATATACAGATGAGGAATGATAAAATTTCTGGGGGAGTGAGAAAGAGAGTGTACATGCAGGAATGTTGATGGTACAAAACTATTCGATTTTCAGAAATTTGCATATGCAAAAAACATATTTTTCATGAATTTTCGTTTATAAATTTATTCATTGCTGATGATGATGAAGTTAAATTAGTTGTCTGAGTACAGGTTATGGATGACAGACATCTGGATGATGTAAATATGAAGAAAAGTTGTCTCAAGAGAAATGAATGAAAAAAATATCATTTTAATTTGAGAAGTTTGATGAAAAGTATGCTGGATGCTTTTTTCAAAGGTAATTAGTTTTATGGCATAAGTTAATAAATTTGAGGATTTCTTTTTTTAAAAAAATTTGTATTTTTTGAGAACTTTAATAATTTGTGATAAGCATGCAGGGATCCAAACTACTCTATTAACATCATTTTTCCTTGTAACCTACAATGAGCTAGGCTGAGGGTGTACCCAGAAATTTTTCTTGGGGTTTTTGAATTTATTTTGTATGGAAACAAAATTTAGGAGGTGTTTTAGGATTTTTTTTATAAAATAACCCTAGAAAATAACTCCCCTAGCTACCTTTTTGTACCTATGACTCATAGGCTATGAGTTGAAAAAGTGACAGGTTTCTCTGCCTAAACTCAAATTTAAGACCGAAAGGATCATTCACTTATAATGTCCATCAAAAAATGGGATTTTTAGAACCCCCCTCCCCTCCCAATTGTCACAAAATTTTCATACATAAAAATTCTTTTTGTATGAAGTTGTCACATAATCTCAGACCTCCCTCCCCCCTAAATGTTCGATGTCATAAATAAATGACCCCATATCGATGCTACAATTTTCATGTACAAAAGAACTAGACCACTGCTTCACCGTGTCATTTCAGCTCAATAGGATTAGAAGATACCCCCAAAAAATCAATTTATTAAGCAACTATTTTTGTATCCACCAAATCACCACAAATTAACATTTTGTATTTCAAAATTATAAATTTCTAACACCTCAAGCACATAAAGAAAAAGTTTTCCCCATATAGTAATATTTTTGTTCCAAGAAAGAATCATATCAAAAGCTAATTTGCAGAGTCATTTAAAGTCTAACAATTTTCCAGCATTAGCACCTACCAAATCTCCTTGCTTATGAGAAACATGAAAATGCACAACAAAAATATAAATAAATGTACACATAAAGTCAAATAAAACAGAAAGACACACAGCAAGCAAGCTAGCGAGAGTGAATGAGAGAGAAAAAGACATTGAGGAGGGATCCATGCAAGAAACATTTAGAAATAACAAAAAAATAGCAGCAGCAGAGACAAATTTGAATACATTAAACACGGTCGAATGGAGGGAAAGAAAAGTTTTTCTGACACATATTCACATTTGAATGAAAGGAGATACAATGGCAAATCCTTGAACATGTTTTGGGGGAATTCTTCACAATTTATGAATGAAAAGGGAAATTTTCTCAAAAATAATTTCATTATCACCTTGAATGCTTAATGTCTCCCAAAACAGCTGTTTAGTATCTCATGGATTCTGTCGTAGGCACAGAAAAAAGACATTGAAAAAAATTGCAAATTTTTCTTATTGACGAAAAAGCTAAAGTCTCTCTTAAGCTCAAAAATAATTTTTTCGCAGAAGGAAATATTTTTTTTTTCAAGGGAAAGTTTCATTTTATTTTAACTGAACGAAAGCAGCAATACAAAAAAAGTTGTCTGTCTGTGATAAAAAGTAATATAAAGTAGAGTAAATGTCACACACACAAAAAGAAGTAAGAAAGATCACATTTTGATGGATGATAAGGGGGCATTTTTTTTTGTGGAATGGTACTTAATGTAAAATGTAACAAGATTTTGATTGATTGGATATGCGTAGCTTTTGGGGGTCGTTCAGTTATTACTTTTTTCATTTTATAAGGGTTTGACAATTATGAGGTCGTATTTTTTGTAGTAACACTGGTAACAACATGTTAGTTGCCTGAAATGATAGTGTTTAGAACATTGCTACTCAAACAGTGATCTGCGATACTCAAGCCTGTCAATATTGATGCCAACAGATAGTGTGTCTTGCATGAAAAAGTTTGAGAAACGCTGGTTTAGAATTTAGTTTTCAGTTTCTAAGGTTAAGAATTTTTAACTGGAAAATTTTGTGACTGAGGGGTAAGAAGGGGGTTTAAAAGTCTCGCCTTTTGTGTGACGTCATTTATGAAGCCATTTATAACTGAAGTTACACAAAAGATGAGATTTTTAAACTCCTGTCTGTAACAAAATTTTCAAGTTAAAAATTCTTTTATATGGAGATGTCACAAAACTCCAGAACCCCCTAGTTTTAACCGTCATTCGTATTAAAAAGGGACATCCATTCAAAAAGGCACACTCATAAAAATAATCTAAAAACGCTTTGTTGTTTTGTATGAGAAAATCTAAAAACATTTTTGGATTTTAAAAACTAAATGTTTTTTTTAAAAAAATGCTCGTAATGAGATTCGAACCTATGACCTCTGGGTTAGTAGTTCAGTGCTCTAACAACTATGACACTGAATCATGTAAAAATATATGGCAATTTTTCAATATATATAAGAAAAATTTAAAATCAGTTTTTTAAATTTTAAAAACAAATATTTAGATTTTAAAAATAATTTTTAGAATGGTTTTTAAAAACATCTTAAAAACAGATTTTTAGAATTATTTTTATGAGTGCACTCGAAAATAGGTTTGTCTTCATTTTCTTCAAGGACCTCAAAAGTTAAAAAAAAAACTCAAATTTGCCTCTTTTTAGTCTCGAACCCAAGATTGCTAGATCGTCATTATAATTGTCAAATCCATAAGCACTTAACCCATAACCAACCAACCCACCTAATTCTCCATATATCCCTTAGACTAACTGATATACTTTAGTATAATTCACCCAAAAAAACATGTTCCAAAAATAACCCTGAAAGATACAGAACCGAACGAACGAGAAAGAGTTTGACATCAACTTTTAAAAGACATAACAATGAAGAAGAATAAAGTACATAATATGGGAAAAGTTGAATCTCTTTTTTTCGGTGTGCGTTCTTTATTTAATTTATTTTACTGAAATATGATACCTCTGTTTGTAGCAATTTGTATTCAATCCCACTTTATACCACTCACTGTCGTTTCCCTCGACATTCTCATGCGATACATCATCATACTTTTTTTTGTGTTTTCTCTCATTTCTACTCTCAACTTCTCCTCATCATAATATTATTATTATTTGTTGCTGTTATCATTATTGTTCCTCTTGTAGCTTCAATTCATTCTATTATATTTGTCGGTACTTTTTGCTATGGTAATGTTCTACATCATATTAAACACACCATTGTTGTGTTACTGTTTGTTGCTTCCTCCTACTCACGACTGTCGCTTGGTTGCTTTGCTTTTTGTTTGTGTTATAAATATTTTTTTAAAGAGCTTTTTTAGGGTTTCTGAATTTTTTAAGAGGCTTTTTTTCGGTGATTAAATTTGTCAAGATTTTATTTTTAGACAAAAGCCTTAAAAAATTTGTCAACAAGACAAGAGAGTATTTTGTGCAGGTCATCATTAAAATATCATCTTACTTAGCAATTTTGATGTTTTCTGAATGGAAGAAAGTTTGCGTAAATGATAAAGTTATCGGGTTTCAGTAGCTTAGTTTGTGATTTTTTATGGGTCATTATGTTAAAAGATTATGAGTCAGTGTCCTGTATTTAAGTAAATTATAGACTTTTTGTTGCTATTTGGGTTTAGTAATTATTGATTTACCTCGATGTGATTTTTTGGAAGGCTTCATTTTACTGAACTTTGAGTGAATTGGATTTATGAGTTTCAATAAGTTATTGCTATAAGGATTTATTAGTGGAAATATTAATGCAAGTATCTTTTTTATAATTTTTTTAAGTTTTTTTATTTGCCTGGATGTTGATGTCATCCAGTCAGACTCTTTTTGAGATCATTGACTTTTTACCCTACACTTTAGATTTCTTTGCTTTATCACTGCTGCCTAGCTATCTTTTCTAAACTTGACTAGTTTAGGATCTTCAAACAACAATTTTTTTCTGAGTTAGTTAACATTTGATTGTGACATTGCTTGATTAAGATATGCATTTTGTAAAATCTATGATGTGGATAGGCCTATGAATCTGGGTTTGCAATAAATAATTTTAGTAATGTATATCTGTTTTAAGCATGGACGTACCCAGGGGGGTCTTATGAGATCCAGCTATTCTTTAAAGAATTTTTTTGAAGTTTATCCAAAGTCTTTTATTTTATGCCAAAATTTTTCTATAAATTATTTCTGATAAGCCTATTCAGCAGGCGCATAGCCAGGGGGGTTTTGGGTACAAATCCTTCCCCTCACCTAAAAATTCTTCAATTTTCAAGAGTTTTTGAGAGAAGAGATTCAAAAAAAAATCAATTTTAAATTTTTTCAAATTTTTTTTCACTAGGTCCCAGCAATTACAGAGTTGGTTTCAGAAGAGATAACTTTCTAGGGATGAGCTTTCCAAAAAATGTTAAGTTGCCCAGAAATAAGTGACGTGTCAAGGAACACGTGCCTTAAAGTTATTTTCCCTAAAACAGTTGAAAATTATTTAAGAATTCAAATTTGTCAGAATCAGCCAGCAACAGATAAGATTAATGATATGAAACGAATAAGAATAAGTTTTCTTGATCTTCAAGGAATTTCGAGCATAAACACGAATACAAAGTCTTCAATCCTCTTTGTTGCTTGTTTCATGACTTTTTCCACCTCCGATACTCGAAGAATAAGCAGGAAAAAATTCTCAAAACTTTTTATTTATTTACATATGGCTATGTCCTTCCGAGATTCAGTAGCCCATAGCTATAAATTTTCTTGTTCATTCGTAAAACTTTCCCAGCATTCAGATAGCTCATTTTTCAGTCAGATGGAGGAAAAGAAAATATTCTAAACAAATGACTGAGGAGAAAATTGTTTTTGTGTGCCTGAAATGTTAAGGAATAAATTTTTAAGTACGAGAAAAAAAATTGAATTGAATGGAGAACAGAGAGCAAAAAAAAATTCTAGTTCAGCATCAACAGCATTTGCTGTTCTACACAGACCAAAAAAAGAAAGAAGCTGAAAAACTTTTTTCCTTTTTTTCATGAACAGCATCACCATAAACAGTCGTAGAATGTGTATGTGATATGAGCAATAAATAAACTAAAACTTTAGCTTGGCATTGTTTGAAGCAAAAACCGAAATTAATGCCAACTCGACATTCACAATATGTGAATATGTTTTGAATGTATGCTACATTGGGGGCTAGTTTAGTTCTAACATACTTTGCATGTTAATTTATTCGTTAATTATCTGCTCGCCTATGAGAATTTTAACTCTCACTTTATTTATGTTATGCTATTTTTCTGGAAATTCAGTTTAATTTTACTGTTCCTATGGACATCATTGTGCCTTTTTCTATTTCTGTTCCACTCTTGCATGCGTCCGTTTTCAAAATCCGGATGAAAATATTTGCAAATGAATTTTATGGAATGTTCCCAACAAATTCTCTGCAATCGGTAAATAAAATTTCTAATGCTCACTTTTGTGGCTGACTTTCTGCAATTTATTTGAGGTAAATGCATTTAGATTGTGTAGTTGGCGATTTTAAATGAGTGTTTGATAAAAGAGAATTAAATCAAAGGGGAGCAATTTGCATTGTTGACAGTTTTGAATGAATTTTATCGTGAATGAACATGCTTTTGTGCAGTTTTGAATTTTAAAACAAAAGATTGTCGTGTGAACCTTTTTTCAATAGATTCTTGCCTCTTTTTTATGGTGGGAAAATTTAATTTTGATCAAGGCCTGGACACTATCGTAAAAATTATGATTTTTTACGATTTTTACGATTTTTTAGAAATCAAAAATCGTAAAAAACACGATTTTTACAATTTTTTATATGAAAAAATCGTAGAAATCACGATTTTTACGATTTTTGGTTTCTAAAAAATCGTAAAAATCGTATAAAATCACAATTTTTACAATTTTTACGATAGTGTCCAGGCCTTGATTTTGATTAAAATTTTGAATGAAGAAATGAAGAAAAAAAATTCGAAGTGGGATGCCCATGAGAAAATTTTGAAATATAATATTTTATTTGTTTGTTTTCATTGGCTGCAAGCAGTTCTTTTTATTCCAAAATGCTTCTTATTTTTCGAAGGCAAAATTTCAAAAATTTGGTTTTTTAAATTGAAAATGACCGTTGTAAATAAATAAATAAGGATAAGTGGAATGTTTTTAACGGTAATTTCAAATGCAAAAAATTTTTGAGTCAAAAAATCTACGAAAAAATTTCGAAAATATTTTAAATTTAAAAAAAAATAACGGTTTATGATGTTGTTTTCAGCCAATGGGTTTGCTTATATGCAAAATTATGTTTAAAGTAAGAATGAAGTGAAACTTCAACAAAAAAAATCAATTTTTAAACGTGATTTACTTTGGAGTTGATGTTAATGAGTTATTAGCAAGCTCTTTATTATATCCAGCAGAAGCTCTGGTTCCGGTCATATAGTTATTTTTGTGAGGTTGGAGTTGTGGGGGGGGTTAGGTATATTAGGACTATATAATGATTAGAGCTTTATTTTTTTAGCTGAATAAATAAATTTTACTAAAAATCCGATGCGCGTAATTCAAGGAAAGTGACCGTTAAAGTTTCCTAATAAACATGTAAAAATTTCTTATTTGTCTGTCTGCCATACAAAATTCGGAATTAAATACCCCAGTTTCGAAAAGTCGAAAAACCAAAAAACTTGAAAAGAACAGTTTTTATAGGAAATTTCAAGGAAAAGTTAATGTAATTAATCATTTGTAGCAATAACAAAGCTAAATGCTTTGTGTAATCGATACAAACATTGAGAAAATCGATAAAAAAATCCAACGGTTTTTTGAAATTCAAATTTTTTGGCCTGTGTATTTTAGCACCCCTAGACTTTCGAAAAGTCTGTCGAAATTGAATTACACGCATCGGCTAAAAATAATTCAAGCTAAGTTTTGAACTAGAAATCCTTAAAATTCATTGAAAATTCCAAAAAAAAACCCAAACCAAAAATGCGCTCAATCCTCAAAAATGACATAAAGTCATCAACTCCGAGACCAATTCATCCAACAAATTAATATGGCACAAATGGGAATTTTTGTTCTCTCTATTTTCATATAATTTTAAATTCTAATTAAATGTTCTACCAAAAATGTTATCTGTAATTCCAGCCCCTGCCCTCCTTGAACAAGCAAACATAATTTTCTCTCATTTATACTCTCTGTCCGATCTAAAAAATTTATCCTATGGACATTCCTCTGCACATATCACATTAATTACAATACATTTTCATCACATTGCAAACTATTTCCTATCCTATTTTATCTGACTATTAGTAAAAATGGAAGGGATATACGATGAGGATAAAAAAAGTTTCTCATCTCTCACAAAACATACAATAAAAATGTTTATAACCTAAAAATACACACAAAAAAATACGAAGATGTAAAAAAACGGAAGATGAGGAAAAAAATATTTTTTATTTGGAATATTAAGCAATGGTGAAGGATCACTTTTGGTAATGTGATAATTTATGGCGAGAGAGAGAAAATGAATAATTTAAAAGTGTAAAATAAATGATGCTGCTGTTGCCACCACTACTGCTGTTTTCAAAAGACAGAGAGAATGAAAAAATATTTTTTAATGATGATAATTGCTAATGAGGATTCTGTCTGTGCTTTACTCAACCCGCAACTTGAGGCGGTTTTTTCTGTAGATTTTTTTTGGAATTGAGTATTTCGGTGGAAATTTGTTGGCATTTTGTCTGAGTAAATATTGTGAGGTCTTTATAGTAAATAAAGAATTGAGTATCAAGAATGCCTAGCAACAGCCACTCAAATTGATGAATCAAAAAAATAACATTTAATCATTTTTAAGAATGATACTGAGGTATTTTGGGGCATTTGATAAAAAAATACGGTGTCAGTCCTCAAACGATGATAAAATGGTCTCAACGTAGGTTGTAGACATTTCGAAAAATTTGTATTTCTTCTTAAATTTGATTTAAAAATGTTTTGCTGTTGACTGAGTTTATTCAATATTATATTTTCATGACTCCTAAAATAAAATATCTGAATAAAGCTTTTTCGAGAATTTAATGGTCTACTGCACAAATTTCAGAAGAATCTTAAGTAATCTGTAGTAGTCTAGCTTAAGATTCTTCCTGATAGCATTTAAAAGGGAGGCATATTCAAGGCTTTTTTCAAAGTCAACCCTATATTTTTTAGAAAACTAATACGAGCCTTAAAAAGGTATTGTTTCGAACGCTATCCTCAAAAAGGATAGGGTTCCAAAATATATAAAGAAGATCATGATTCAACCCCCCCCCCCCCCCCCCAAAAAAAAATCCTGGGTACGTCACTGATTGAAAACTACCCAAAAACTGATTAACTATCGTAAAATAAATGCGCAGCCATAACTACAAACCTAAAGTTCCATATTTTCTCTTTCTTTCCCATAAAATACATAAATTTCCACTTCAACAGCAAGGATTTCTAGATTTCACGCAAAGCCAAGAAAACGACGACGAGAGTAATGAAGGCGCGTAGCTGAAAACGTGGTAGATGAGGAGGGTTAAAGGAAGAAAATATTTCTCGAAGATTACTTCTGAATGAAAATTAATTTCCATGTCATTTATCATTCATGACTTTTCTTCGCCTTTCTTTAAGCATGTTTGGGAAATATTTTTTACAGCACAACTTTTTTCATTTAAAGCGCAAAAAATTCTTGTTTTTTTTTTGAGAGCAAAAAAATTTTTGAAAAGAATTTCGAGGCTATTTGAAAAACTTTAAAAAACGTGAGAATATTTAAAGCGAATGTACAACAGCATAATTAATTAATTTAATTAAACTCTTTTCTCGCTTGGATGGTGAAAGGAGGAACTTTTTTGTGAAAGAGTTTATTCCCTCGCTTGGGGCTTGTTTGGATGTTATGTAACCCTTTCTTTGGGGTGTCTTGGGACACTTCATACAAATTTTTAAAAAATTCTTTGTCCAAACTTAGCTACAAAGATGGGAGGGGGAATGAAATGACAATTTTCAATGTCACGTAACTTCTAAACACCCCCCAATAATGAAATTATTCATAATCATGAACGTCAAAAGCTTTACAGGAATATCACGGTGGAAACTATATTCTATCGCTGCTCTTTAGGATATCCTTTGTACAAGGAAAAGGTGAAGGGTGTATTTCCTTTATAAAATGGGGATTTAAATTTTACTTTGAACTTTAAATAAAGCAAATTTTATCTGCTGTGAAAGTTTCGAAACAAGGATGTTGTGATACTTGTGAGATACTCGAGGGATTTATGTCAGTAATTAGTTTATCTGATGAATAATTTCTATTGGGATTTCCCTTTTTTCTGAAGATACTTTGATTGGTTTGAATCTGATTTGTTTATTGAGTGAAAATAAATTAAAGTAAGCTTTGGAATTTTTCAAAAAAAAAAGATTTAAATTGGTTTTTACATTTAAAACGGTGCTTTTAATTATTTAATCAACAGATTGAGTCAAGAGGTTCAAAATTCTCATTTTAGTAAGGTACAGTAGCTTAGCCTCTTTTGATCTATGTGGTACAATGCCTGAATGGCACACGGCTTAAAAATGTCTAAAAAATGGGGGACCAGGCCATCACTAACATGGTCCCATGACAAATTTCACCGAATCCAGCCTCATTCTAGCTCAGACCAGCCTGGTGCCACATTTTTCACCATTCTTATGTCGTGTGATATTTGTAATCGGTATATAACCAGATGAGAAGTGCTTATTGCACCATAAAGACTTAAAATCTGAAGTGTTGCTTGCTTGATGTCAATTTTATGGAAAAAAGTTCATCGAGTCCAGTTTCAAATCAGCCTGGTATGTCAAGTATGACGGGAAAAATACAAAAACTAAGAAAAATTTTCAAAATCCAATCTCATTCCGCCTTCGTAGCTTTTGTATGAATCCTTCATAATTTGTCACAAATATTTTAATTGACTCAGCAACTTTTCATAAAACTGACGAGCGCCAAAAAAGCCACGCAAAATTATTTCTCATCTCTTATTTCACAAAAACTCTCGAGAATTAAGTTCTCATCAAAATTTTACCCTCAAACACACTCATAATTAATTAAAATGACGAGAAATGTTTCTTCAACCCAATATTGACACAAATTCTCGACAACTTTATCCATACTAAGCTTACTTCTGATTAAATAGAACATCAACCCTTAAAATTTAAATCGTAAATATTTTGAAGTCGCAAAGAAGAGTTTCTACCCCAATAAAAAACAGTAACCACCTCAATTCATTATTCTATTTACATCATTGAAGACAGTAAAGAGGCTGTTCATGAATGACGTCATGTAAAATACTAGATTTTTAGATCCCCCTCTACCTCTCTGTCAAAACAAAAACAATATTTTGTTTGGTGTAACAAAACCCCAGACCCTCCCCCTCTAAATGTTGGACGTAATTTATGAACGCCTCCAAATGGGAATGCGAGAAATCATCACCATAAGAAAATTCATTTTCACTGTCTGTTTGTGCTCCTAAATTTGATTAAAAATATTTATTTAAATTATTATTAATCTTTGAGATGAAAATTTGTTTCTTGAAGATTTTTCAAATTACTTGTTGTTGTTTCACTGCTGTTCTTTTCTGCTCGCTCATTTTAATGTATAAATATTCGCATAGCATTTTAGAGAGAAATGTTTGCATACAAAATTAAATTTCCATTTTTAAAAGAGGTTTTTTTGGAATCTGATAAATGTTTTGGGGTTCGTGATTTGTCTTCAAGTCTGGATTAGTGGCATTACTATTAGAATTTTAATTTATATTTTTAAGGAGGTTTTTGGGATTTTCTACTATAAATTTAAATAAGTTGTCAATGAATTAATATCTTGACCCATAAGCTATGGTGTAGAAGGTAGAGTGTTGGCCTAATATCCAAACAGTCCAAATTAAAATTCCTCGTTCGAAATTTAAGTTGCTGTGCAGAGGTAATAAATGTGATCCAGCAAATCCATCCCAACTTGACCCCCAACAAGCCAACCCCACCCCTACCCCCATCAAAACTGCGTTAAAATCCCCAATCTCTAAATGCCCATCATGCGTTAAATGTTCATCATTTTCGCTTCGAATTTGCATGAAGAAAATATTTAGATAATGAAATGTTGAGCTTTCATTAAAACGAAGAAAATGAGAAACAGAATAGAAAAAGTTTTTTTTTGTTCTTTAGCTAAGGATATGACACGCTTCACATTCGTCAATCATCCATCATGAAATACGAGAGATGAATATTTCGTGCATGCACGAATATATCGTTGATTTAAGTGTCGTGTCCTTGAGAGAGTTGGAAATGTTGTTTCTATTTCTGCTTTGGGGAAAAATAGTTTTTTTGCTCTCGTATTTTTTTTGGTAGAAATAAATCATAAAGTGAAAAAGAATTTCAAAACTTTCATTCATTCTTTTGATGATATTTTAAAAACTAGTGAAAGAGAGTTGGGGTGATTTTCGTTGTGTTGTGGATTATAGCGCATTTTGAAATTTCAGAATGTTAGCTAACAAGTAAATTTTGACCCCCCTCCCTTTACAAAAAAAACAACAAAAATTCTGGATTCACGCTAGGCTTCAATTTCAAGTAGCATGATATTTTTTGAAATAAACGACTCCTGGGCTAGGCTACTGAAATTTTTATTCGTTTGAAATGTCGAGGATCTGAAAGAATGAGCTTCGAGAATATCATCGGGTTTCTAGGGCTACCCGTGTTACCCCACCCCCACATAGGATACTCTAGGGCAGGATAGATGGGATACCTTGGAATATCCTAGTAGGATAGGGTAGGTTAGGAAGGATAACCTAGATGGGGTAAGGTTTAAAGTCCTCAAAACTAGCAACTCTTGTTAAATGTTCTAATAGAAGCAACAACTCTAAAAAATTAAAATCTGAATTAATTTCAGATTTCACTCAACTAAAAGCTACAATATAAACAACTTTATATTTTATAAATTCTCAGCTAATTTTGCAAATGGAATTGAGATTGGATAAAAGAAGGCAAAAACTTTTTCAGTCAAAGAGTGAATGCATAAAATGCATAAATGGAAGAAGACTGAAATAAATTTTTACTAAAGAGGAGAAAATTTTCTTTTTCACAAAAAAAAAAATAGAAAATTGATTGAAGAATGAAAAAGTTTTTTTTTTCGAAAAAGTGTTTCTGAAAATTTAATTTTCTTATTTTTCTTTTCTTTTATAGAAAATTTCTCATCATCAAAATGCATTATGCTTGAAGAGAGCTTTAAAAAGAGTCTCAAAGAAATAGTGAATGAATATGAAAAGATGAAAGTTCATTTTTAATCGTCTTAATGAAACAAACATGATCCAATGAACTTCACAAATGATTCAGCTTTGAGTTTTTCAGCACATGTGTGTGTAGAGTGGATGGAAAAGTGAAAAATTCCAAAGAGATAACAAAAGAATAAAAAGTAGAGAGAGAAAAGAAGAAAATTGATAAAAAAAAGTGGAAAGGAGAATAAAATTTAGAAATAATATGAAAGTGTATAAAGAAAATAGGAAATTTATCAAATCTTGGCTTCTACACCTGTTGACAATAATATGCATTCACACAAATATTTTTAATATAGGTGAGTTTATTTGAAATTTATTTTATGGCTTTTGTATTTTTTGAGGTTGCTTCTTTGAGTATACTAAGGATGGTCTGTGAATGAAACTTAAATAAAAATATTTTATAAATTTTTTATTATTTGATATTTTTAAAATTTAAATTATTATTTACTATCCACTGAATTGATTTTTTGGAAATTTTTCATACATATTTTAAGAAGTTGCCATGTGTATTTACATATTTTACTGGCTTGGTTGCTAGAGTGAGTACAGGACCCCAACGTGAACAAGCTTTGTTTTACCATTATTTATTCCAATTATGAATATCAAAAGATACGTTTAAAAAATTCCGAGAATTGCTCAGTAAAAAATTCAAATTAATAATTTCAAAAGAATTACTACAAAGAGGAAATGTTCAATAATTTTTAATAAGCGGATAAATTTTCATTAATTGGATTATTATGAAAACAAATTCTGAAAAGGATGAAAATCGTTTAATAAATTATGAATAATTATTTTATCTTCCTGTGTTCCTACTATATACTAGTGGATCGATTTTCATGGAAATTATGAAAATACAACTTTTTGTTGAAATTCATTTGTTTTTAAAATTCTTATTTACTTTGAACTTAACACCACCTCATTAAAATGAAATATAAATGCAAGAGTAAAGCCACAAAATACAAACGAATGAATCTGTTTAACGCAGTTCAAAGCGTGTAATGCGGTGTGATTAAAATGTAAAAGCGGAATACTGTTCATCATTAATTTGTTCATTTCGAGGGAAAAATAAAAACGCAGATGATGATGATAAGAGCGAATGCTCATATTTGTTTCATTGGAAAAAGCTTAAAAAGTTGGAATTTATGGCTGTAAACGCATAATATTGATTTTCTAAAAAAACTGTAGCAAATTGAACAGAATTCGAGGGTTGACTCTAAAATTCTCTTTATGAATACATTTTTGTTATTAATAGAATCAAACTGTAGAGAGAGTAACAAGATGGTGTCCGAGGTCAAATTAAAAATTTACCAACCTGCTTTGAAGGGGTTTGTGCTTTAGGTGCTCCCGAGGTCACGGTTCTTGTTACATCTTACCCGAGCGGTATTTTAGTTGAAGACAATGTGGTGTCAGTCTTGTGTTGCTCTCTCATGTCGATTTTTCTATCCACATTGCTGCTTTTTCATTGTTATTACCATATTGTTACCGTCAAGGTGTATTGGCGGCAGTGGCAATGAGAAGGCAACCATGCGGGGAGACACCAGACTGTCATCACGTTGCACTCGAACAAAATGCAACTCGGATTACATTGCTGGGTCCAAAGAGGTTCAAACATTTTTTTTGACAGAATAAGTCTGAAAATTCTATTTTTAAAGACGTCATCTTTAAACGACCCCATTGATTTGTTGCTTTAAATACTGAGATTTTTATGAACATTTGTACATGTATATCACGAATTAGCAACAAAATCTCAATAGAAATATTCCTATAATTATGTAGAATCATTTTTACAAAGCTTTGTTGAGTCTGCCAACGCAACTCACATCGCATTTCATGAATAATCCACATTCAAAATGAAAGCAGCTTACATACACAAAAAGTATCTGTTTGATGTATTCACAAAAGCATTGCGATAACTTAAAAATTCAAATGAAAATTTTCATTCAAATGATCATTAAATACAGCAAAAACGGGGAAATGAATTGCTTTTATGAACCTAGCACAGCAGTGCTAGTCATTTAGTGTATATAAGTTTCCATTTCTCGACATTAAAATTAAGTGAAAGGCAATTTTTTTCTTTCTGTCTCACAGTCGACGTCACATACAAAAAATAATAAATTCAATGATTTTATATTGAAATTATCAAGTGAGAGAAATGCAATTGCATTTGGCAATACACTTAATGATTCCTTTCCTGAAAATTTATAAATGCCATTATTCTGTGCGGTATAATTTTCATTTAATTGCATTGAATTTTATTCACTTCATCGAGCATTTTTGATATGGCAGAACGATAGCTGCAAATCTACATGATATTATTGAAACGATATTCGATTGTCGACTCTTCTCATTCTTTTGGATTTTTCGAGACATTGGATATTTTAGTGGGAATTTATGGATGGGGATTGGGTGACTTATGGGTATGAGGTACTAAAATAAGGTAATCGTTGAGGAATAATTTTATTCTGTTAAAATAATGAATAAATTGTGTTGGCATCAATAGATTCACGCCATGAAATTTTTGTAGCACAGCATAGAAACAAATTTATTACCTACGCAGTTGTCAAAATTAAATCAATTCGTTCCTAGCTGCTTAGAACCTTTAGCAGAACTGGCGGTACACTTAATCCCAAAAAAGTTACTTTTCACCTTCATTTTTGTTTAGGACGTAGCTTAAGTATGTCTGGTATAATTTAAGAATCCAATAAGTTTCTTGAAGAATCTTGGCGCAAAAAAACATGGAAAACTAATAAAAAATCGATGAGCACATTTACGAATCTTTGATGACATACAGTTTGAGAACCAATGATTCTATAGTCTCAAGTAACCAGCCTGTAAAAAGATTCGTTTTAGGCATGCTGAGAAGGCTCTTGGAAGAAGCTGAGGCTTTCTGTGTATTACTATGGAATGATAAGTTCTCGCTGATTCCTGGTGGTAAAAAACCCCCTAAAAAATCCCAAAAGTAAACTTTCAATTATCCCATATTAATCCCTAAGAAAATCTTAAAAATTTCTAAGAAAATTTCCATCTCAAAATTCCTCATTTTCCTTATCTCTCACAACATCAAAAGCATTTCATTATACAAATGAAATGAGGAAGTTGAAAGTTTTTTTTTTCAGCAAAGTGCTTTTCTTAAACTTTTTTTTTCTCGATTTCTTCATGACTTATATCCGAACTTCTTCTTCGTCGTATCCCCTGCAGTAGAAGGGAAAAAGAAACTAAATTATTCAAGAATTTGAATGCATAAATAAGAAGACTCAATTGGTAGTTAACAAAGATCAATTTCTTAAACGGAAATCTCACTCAATCTCGACTCAAATTTCCCTTCCATTCAGACCTACTTTTATGATATTGAATGCCTACTTTTTTTTGCTGTATTTGCTTTCTCACTTTCATTTCCTTCACATCTTCATCCTTCTCATTTACGTTATGTTTCTCTGATTACAATTAAGTGGGTGAGTTTTTGGAAATAAAGGCAAAAGTGGCAAAAAGTTTTGTAATTAAAGGAGAAAAAAATTTTCGAGTATATCGAAAAACTTTTTGATTTCATCCTAAATATGTGTTGATTAGGAATTGAGCGTCGTGAAGTATGACGAAATAAGAGAAAATTTGTCGAGAAATCATGAATGAATTGGAAAAAAAAGTTTGGAATTGGGGATGAATTTGTTGTCTTTTTAGTGAATTAATTTGGTAATGAAAAAAATTTATTCAAAATTAATAAAATGAGTATATTAAAATTTATTTAATAATCTAATAATTTTACATCATTTCTATAAACTAAGAACTATAATGACTTTAAAATGCTTCTAGGATAAAAAACATTTATTTAAATTCGAATTTGATTAAAAAATTTTAAATCGACAAATTTTTTATGTTACTGTCCTGATTAACTATAACGCTGGACTCGTTGAATTCTTAATAAATCTATAAAAGTACGTGAAGGGTTAATTTCTTAATAATATACTTAATGTAATGAGTAGTTAAGCCCCATATCTGAGACATCGAAGATTACTTTTAATGCCTTCATGATTTTTGCTGTCCGTTCATTGAATTTCTTTTCACTTTCTTGGACTTTATTGTTGATTTCCTTTAAATTCTCGTCCATTTTTTCTACTTTTTCGACTGGTGATGTTCTGATATTATTCATGATTAATATAAATTCCTCAAGCTTCTTGTCGACACTTTCAACAGCTTTCTTGACATTTACAACTTTTTCATTTAGTTCCGCATAATTTTCATTATTTTTAGCAATATTATCTTTAAATTCTGTTGAGGCTTCCTTATTAAAATTTACAAAACTTTCCTTTAAACTTGAAATTTGTTCCTCAATTTTTGCGACTGTTTGATTTAAATTTAAAATATTTTCACTCAAATTTACAATTTTTTCATCAACTTTTTCAACATTATTGTTAATATTTACAAAACTATCGTTCAGTGTCATGCATTGCTGGTTAACTGTTGCTTCATTATTGCATTCCTGACTAACATTTTCAATTTCATTAGAAACTTGAGCAGTTAAGTTTTTCAAATTTGTGATAAAATTAAGGAATTTTGCTTTTAAAGTTGAACAATTTTTAACTTCGTGTGATTTTTCGTCAAGAAATATTTTTAAATTTTGAAGCTTGGTTTGATAAAAGTTGATGAATTTTGAGGCATTAATTTTACTTTTTACATTTTCTAATTCTACTTTAAAGTCATTAAAATTAAAAGATTTTGATTCTGATTCGAGGAATTCAAGTTTTTGGTCTAGAATTGAATAATCTGAATTGTTGCACATTGTATTTACTTCCTTTATGAGATTGAGAACTGATGTTCGATCTGACGCACCTTTGTTAATACATGTGTTAGAATTAAGGTACAAAAACCTTAACTGTGGCAATGAATCAAATACTTTCGGATCGATATGAGTAATTTTGTTAGTATGCAGATTAATATATTCCAAACTAGGATTAAAGTCAAATAGACCTTCCTCTAATATTTCTATCTGACTACCAGTATAAACCAAAAATTCAATCAATTTTGGAAATGGCTTCAAGTCTGATTGGTGAATTTCTTTAAGACCGGCGGAATCAAACCGAATACCTTTAAGATTTTTAAAAATTGCATCTAATCCACGTGGGAAATATGAAATTGTTACTGACTGGATATAAAAATAATTCACATTATCATTATTATGTCCACTTTGATGACTTCCTGTTGTTGAATTAATATATGCTGTATCTAGTGAAGTTATTGTTATACCTTTTGTGACCTTGCAAAAATATAAACTTCCAAGAACATTCCATGTTTGTGATCCGTATGAACATTCCATTGCAGCCGTTTCAGAAGAATCAAATGAAATCATCAAAAGACAGACAAAAATGCTAAGGAAAAAATACTCTTTGTGAATGCTCAAAATATTTAACTTAAAATATTAATTTCAATTTTAATAACTTACATTAATGCTTTGACCATTTTATTTTAGTTTTTAAAAATTATTTTCAAACAATAATTTTAACTTTTTTAAATATTTTCTTAGATTTTTCGGATTTTTCTTAATTCTTTTTTAATTTTTTTTTGGTTTTGATTTTTTTCTCTTTATTTTGAAGATTTTATTAATTTTTATGTTTTAAAGTTCACTTTTTTCAACAAGATTTACACCAAATATTGCTTAATTTTTTTAAAATGTTTAATAATCAACAAGCAGCTTTAAACTGATTCCAGAACAGCAAAATCACTTCTTTTATACAGAATTTCTTTCTCTCAATTATATTTTAATATTCACTTAGCACTATGGGAAAAAATTGAAAAAAAGCGGCCATCCACTTTTTTTTGGTAATGTTTCAAATATCCATTTCAAAGTGATTTATTCTTGTAGAGGACATAAAAGTAGACTTGTACGCCAAATTTTAGGTCATTTGGTGCTGTTTTTGTGATTCTAGGGCTGTTTGAAGTTGAAAAGAGGTTAAAAATTTGATTTTTTCATGCCATATTTGAACTAAGAATTCTCTGCAATGGTAAAGGATGTTGAGAAACGTTTTTTGGTTCCTAGTATTGCTATATAAGAGCTTTATTTTGACATACCACAAAGTATATACCTTTATAGTTTTGGTACTGGTATGGTAGGAAATGTGTGAAAATCATAGGAAAAATACCTTCAAACGTGCCGCAACTACCTTAGATGGCCGAATCACAACATATAAAGTGGGTATAGGCTTATAGCCCAAGACTTCTAGTTTTCAAAACTGTATAAATATTAGCCATAGCTAGCTGCGAACAAAAGTTATTGCGATTTTAGTGAGTTGATCTATATTTGACAAAAAACTAACTTTTCTTAGAAAAAAATGAGAAATATAAAAATAATTATGGTTTTTGATGTTTTTTAGTGACTTATGCTGTTTGAAGACAAACTGTAAAAGTTTTTTTCCAAAAAGTTCAAAATCTACTGAGATATGGGGTACATGTGTTCCCTGACGACTTGACCCATTTTCACCAGACTCAAACTTCTGTAACTCTTACAGAATGTTATATTTTTTAATTCTGCTTTCTGATTATTATAGCTTAGATCAGTACCTTTCTAACGATATATAATACTTGATAGTTTAGTATGGTCTTGGTCATGAATGCGGCCCTTGTTTGTGACCGACCCCAAACTAGTAAAAATCTCAAAAACCTCATTTCTTAATGTCCTATTTAAAAGCATATTTATACACTATATTAAGGTTTTTTGTGTTTAGTTATGATAACTATGATCACTTAAACTTAAAATTAGTATTTTCGAATCTTTTTGCTAGCTACAGACAGTCTCTTGCTAGCGTCTTAGGAAGTACCCTAGTAGCCTCAATTTTGTCAACAAATCTCAAAAATTAAATTATTCTAAAGACTTTTTTTGATTAATCTATAATATTTGTGCACGTTTTAGGCAAAATACATTTATTTTAGATAGATTACACTGAAAAATTTTGATTTTTGCTCATTTTGCTTGAGATTGGCTTGCGTCGGTCACATTCAAGGCACTACCATGGCTGCAAGGACTACGATGTATCCAAGTATTAAACATTTTTATAAAGGGAGTAACGTCAGCTATCAAACACAGAAAACAGGATCAAGAAATATTGCTCTAATAAAAAGTTATGACTGTTTAGGTAGTCTCAAAAAGGACCAAGTCGACAACCAGCATTGGTAAAAACATGATTTTGGAAATTTTAGTAACATTTCAACAGAATTTGGAGCAAAAAGTAATTAAAAGTCATATAGAAACCTAAAAAAATGTCTGAGATGTCAAAATAGGCATTAAATTTCCAAAATCACGTTTTTACCAATGCTGGTTGTCGACTTGGTCCTTTTTGAGACTACCTAAACAGTCATAACTTTTTATTAGAGCAATATTTCTTGATCCTGTTTTCTGTGTTTGATAGCTGACGTTACTCCCTTTATAAAAATGTTTAATACTTGGATACATCGTAGTCCTTGCAGCCATGGTAGTGCCTTGAATGTGACCGACGCAAGCCAATCTCAAGCAAAATGAGCAAAAATCAAAATTTTTCAGTGTAATCTATCTAAAATAAATGTATTTTGCCTAAAACGTGCACAAATATTATAGATTAATCAAAAAAAGTCTTTAGAATAATTTAATTTTTGAGATTTGTTGACAAAATTGAGGCTACTAGGGTACTTCCTAAGACGCTAGCAAGAGACTGTCTGTAGCTAGCAAAAAGATTCGAAAATACTAATTTTAAGTTTAAGTGATCATAGTTATCATAACTAAACACAAAAAACCTTAATATAGTGTATAAATATGCTTTTAAATAGGACATTAAGAAATGAGGTTTTTGAGATTTTTACTAGTTTGGGGTCGGTCACAAACAAGGGCCGCATTCATGACCAAGACCATACTAAACTATCAAGTATTATATATCGTTAGAAAGGTACTGATCTAAGCTATAATAATCAGAAAGCAGAATTAAAAAATATAACATTCTGTAAGAGTTACAGAAGTTTGAGTCTGGTGAAAATGGGTCAAGTCGTCAGGGAACACATGTACCCCATATCTCAGTAGATTTTGAACTTTTTGGAAAAAAACTTTTACAGTTTGTCTTCAAACAGCATAAGTCACTAAAAAACATCAAAAACCATAATTATTTTTATATTTCTCATTTTTTTCTAAGAAAAGTTAGTTTTTTGTCAAATATAGATCAACTCACTAAAATCGCAATAACTTTTGTTCGCAGCTAGCTATGGCTAATATTTATACAGTTTTGAAAACTAGAAGTCTTGGGCTATAAGCCTATACCCACTTTATATGTTGTGATTCGGCCATCTAAGGTAGTTGCGGCACGTTTGAAGGTATTTTTCCTATGATTTTCACACATTTCCTACCATACCAGTACCAAAACTATAAAGGTATATACTTTGTGGTATGTCAAAATAAAGCTCTTATATAGCAATACTAGGAACCAAAAACCGTTTCTCAACATCCTTTACCATTGCAGAGAATTCTTAGTTCAAATATGGCATGAAAAAATCAAATTTTTAACCTCTTTTCAACTTCAAACAGCCCTAGAATCACAAAAACAGCACCAAATGACCTAAAATTTGGCGTACAAGTCTACTTTTATGTCCTCTACAAGAATAAATCACTTTGAAATGGATATTTGAAACATTACCAAAAAAAAGTGGATGGCCGCTTTTTTTCAATTTTTTCCCATAGTGCTTAGTGATAGCTTCATTCTGGTTTAATAATGTTCACACGATTATTTTTTTAGCTGGAAAAGACCAAGTTGTTGATAATTTTTATGTTTTGCTCCATTTAGAAAACGACAAAAATAATTTTTTGTGACTTCAAGCTTCCGTACTGATTACTCAGTTCCAGTGTTAGAGCCAGAAATTTATTGGGGAAAGATTTCAAAAAATATTATATGAAAAAATTTAAATGGGACTTCGAATTTAATATGTTTATGATTTTCATTGAGTTTTATCTAAAGCAGAGTTGGAAGGCCGCCGGGCGGCCGGCCCCCAAAATTCGAAAAAGGCGGCCGTCAAGTGGTGGCGGCCGCCACTTTTTTTTTGGCGGCCGCCGCCAATGGAGGCCGCCGCCAGTGGAGGCCGCCGTCCGGCCGCCGGGCGGCCGAAAATGGCCATTTTTTGAAAATTTTCTATTTTTGGTAAAAATTATTGGGAAATGATGGAAAATGGTATAAAACTGTGAAAAATGGTGGAAAATTGTGAAAATTCATCAAAATAATGAAAAATGGTGAAATAAGTAAGAAATTGTTGGAAAATTCTGGATATGATAGAAAATGGTGAAAATTGATTGAAACTGTTGGAAAATGATGGAAATTAGTGTAAAATTGTGTTTAATGGTAGAAAATTGTAAAAAATGATGAAATTTTTGGAAAATGAAATGAAAGGTAATCAATTTATACACTCATGAAAAAAGTTATTAATTTTTATTAAAAATGTATGAAGAATTTTACTAAAAATTTTTTGGTTTTGTAAAATTTCATAAAACCGTTAAAATTTTAATAATTTTCATACTAAAATTAAATAAAAAGTTAGCAAGATGTATTTTTGCATGAAGATTTTAATAAAAAGTTATTTTTTTCCAAAAAGGTAATGAAGTTTATTTATTTTCGCTAATTAGAAATTTACAAGAAACTTATGCATTAGCTCTTAACTATAAAAGTTAATTCTTTGGAGAGTAATTCAAAAAATAGAAATTAAATTTAAAAGAAAAAGACTTTTTAATGCGCTCTTTTACTTCTTTAAGTTTAATCTTATCAATTGATATTTTTCGCGAGGACAAGTGTCTATAAAAACCATTATATAAAATAATTCCGAAATAAAAAATGCTTGATTGTGCTGATGAATTAAGGAATAAGGCAGGTCGAAGTAAGTCTGACTGTCGAGTGTTTCTAATACCAGATTCAAGATTGGTTTTCAATGCATTGTCACTTTTTAAGATGCCAGATTTGACTTTATAAAATATATACACTCATGAAAAAAAATCTAAAACCTTATTTACAAAAACTTAAATGAAAAATATTAAAATTTTAGTAAAAATTATTATATTTTTATTAAATTTTAATAATAGTTATAAAACAAAATTTTCTTGCGTTTATATACTTCACAAATGCTCCCAGAAATGACAAATACAAGTATGAGCCTTAATTCTCATACAAAGTCATATAAATTAATTGATAATTTATGAAGCACATAAATTGTCAAACATTTGTCAAAGTCATAAACTCTGAGAAAGTTTCTCAGTTTTGACTTAAAAAAGCTCTATACTATAAATTAATTATAGTATAAAGCTTATTGTTCAAAGAAATTTTAATAACTTTTTATTAAAATTTTCAAACAAGTTTACTAAAAGTTAGTAAAAATACATCTTGCTAACTTTTTATTAAATTTTAGTATGAAAATTATTAAAATTTTAACGGTTTTATGAAATTTGAATGAAATTTTACAAAACCAAAAATTTTTTAATAACTTTCATTAAATTTAATAAAAAGTTAGCAAGATGTATGTTTAGTAACTTTTATTAAAAATTAAAAAAATTTTCATGAGTGTAACAACTTTCCACCAATTTCCATCAGTTTCAATCATTTTTTTCATATCCAGAATTTTCCAACAATTTCTTTCTATTTTCACCATTTTTCAACATTTTCATTAATTTTCATGAATTTTCCCTCATTTTTCACAGTTTTCTACCATTTTACACAAATGTCTACAATTTTCCATCATTTCCCAATAATTTTTACCAAAAATAGAAATGCCAAAAAAATAGAATAGAGCCGCCAAGTGGAGGCGGCCGCCACTTTTTTTTTTGGCGGCCGCCGTCAATGACGGCCGCCGCCAGTGGAGGCCGCCGCCAAACCAGCCGTTTCCAACTCTGATCTAAAGTATAATCTAAAATGAACTTTTAACTTATTTTATAATAAATAAATAGATAAGTATAAAATTTGACCCTGGCTACGCCACTGATTAAGCATTCATGATAGTCAAAATTCATTTTATTTATAGTTTAAAATTCATTTCAATTTTAATCTCTTAAAAAACCCATGAGTAATGTTCATTCTTTTCCATAAAACTGAAGTAAGTTGCATGCTGAATAAACAATTACGTTGTAAAATCCCTTTTAGTTAAAGCGTTAATGAAAGGCAGTCAGGTGAAATAAAAATTCTTTTGAATTGCACTGAAAAAAAGCAGTTGAAAAGCTAAAATTGAGTGTCTGCAAATAGAATTGCGACTCGACATGTTTTTAGTTTTGGCTTTATAAAACTATGAAATTAGAAGCAAAGTATGACATGTTATATATTATTGGAAAGGTCTTGGTTTGGGCTATCAAAATATTGGTAGAAAATTTAATTATATTAACAAGGGTTGGAACCTTTGGGGTTTGAAGTTGGTCTCGACTATACTTTTTCGGACGCTTATTTCACCACTTTATAATAGTGCAATAAATTAGTTGTTTTATGTTTTTGATAGTACAAACCAAGATATAAAACGAAATGCAAAGAAAGGTGAATTCCCTTGCACAGTTAAATTTTTATGAGGCTCGATCCTTAGTGTTACAAATATAAGAGTTCAAACCTCAATTACTGTTCATATGAAAATCAATACTACATTAAAGCTTCTCTTAGAAATACAATGAAGTAAATCATACACCATGTTACTAACCTCAAAATAGAATAATTTCCTCTAATTAATTCCTAATTACGAAAAGAATCACAGACCATTAACCAGAATTATCTCAATAGCATCTACAACCCCCTCAAAAAATACAGCTATTAATAGAACTTTTTTTAAATGAATACTCAATACTCACGCTTAATTTTTCTCATCTTCCTTTTTTCCATCCTTCTCTAATCTCTTTCAGCTTTAGTCGCTAGTCAGGTACTAAATAATAAAAATAATGAGCCTATGTTTATATCGAGGTCAGAAGCTTTCAAATTTGCTGTCGGTGATACGATAACATTGCCATGTGAGGTCACGCATCCTGGTAAGTAACTTTATATCCACTGTCTTTTGTCTTTTGTCGTATGTTACCGTATGTGTATAATCAAGTCATACGACATGGACGATGAAATAAGTTCAAATGGAAAAAAAGAAATCCCACAAATATTTATATACTGAATTTTTTGTCTCTTTTATCTCTGTTTATACAGGCTCATACATGCTGGCATGGAAGCGAGGCATAGCAATATTAACAGTAGGCCAAGTTAAAGTCAGCCCAGATCCTAGAGTAAGATTAGTTAATGGAAATACTTTACAAATCCGTGATGCTGTACCCTCAGACGCTGGAGATTATATTTGTCAAATTGCCTCGTTCGAGCCACAAGAGATAACGCATCATGTGGAGATTTTAAGTAAGAATAAGATACATGTTGCTCTACTTCTATTAGACTCGACTATGAATTGAGAAGCTCGAAGAAAAAACTTTAATTTATTGCATCAATAAATATCAATTATTCTTTACTTTTTACGTATCATGTACATGTGTGTTGACGTAATACATGAGGATCATTAGTGAGACTTATTATTATTAATGATAAAAATGGAAATGGAAAGTCATAATTGATATTTTTATGAGCAACGCATTGATGCCTTGAATTGAATTACTTTTACTTACAAATGAGCTTTTTTCGTCTTCTTTTTGTTTTTCTGAGGAGAGCTTACGACCATTAACGTTAATGATTTGAGTTTCTTTTTGAACGGCAATTAGGCTTGAAAGTTAATTTTGATCCAATTTTGCTATTTATGCTTTCTAATTGACCTTGTCATGGAGATTAATTTTTAATGAATATTTAATGGAATTTTTCATGAATTTTAATTTGATAGAATTTATAGATTTGATGCCTTAAATAACGAAACATTGAGTCTTGATTTTTGACGGTTTTAGGCAGGGGCATAGCCAGGGAGGTTCAAACCCCATTTCAAGATTGAAATTTGTATGGAAATTTTTTTCGGCATCCTTATTAAAAATTAAAAATTTATAAAAAAACCGAACGCTCGATTGGTTGGAATATGGCTTCTTTTCAGAAAATAAACAAAAATTTGGAAAATTTTGACACATTAAACTTTCGATTAATCTCCAAAATCAAAGAAAAACCCACAGCAAATTTCCCAAAAAAATCCCCCAAAAAATGACAAGCTTGTCTATAGATATATCTCAAAAAATCCAAATTTCCTTTCAAACCAATTTTGTGTGCTAAACTCAACGCTCAAAACTCTACACATGACCTTTTTTAGTGTATTTTTTCGATTATAAGCTCATACTTATCAATATTATTCAGTCGATCAACTGTGTCCCAAAAAAATACACACATAGATAAAGTTGATTGACATTTTAATATGAAAATAAAAAATCACCCCAGACGTTCATCTCGGAAATCGATGAATAAAATTTATAAAAAATCATAAGGCATGCAAAATCCTCATGAAGAAGATTATCGACATACGAGGAAGTTAAAGCTGTGTCATAGTATTGAGTAAATCCTATTTATTCAGAAGGTGGACCTTTCTATGAGTAGTTTTTCATGCTTAGTCAGCAGATTACTGTCAGTAGACAGAGATTTGAGCACTAAAGCTTCATCTAGTTACAGATTTAATGCTCAAAACTGATTCTCAAAGAAGATTGTCAACTGAACGACTCTTAATTCCAGAAAAATTTTATTCTGAAAGTTTAGTCATCAAAAATCCACTTGAAAACAAAAAAACTTTAGACTCAACATCAATGACGTTAGTCCACAAGCTAAACTTTTCATAAAAAAGTATTAAAAATTTTTCTTTTCCAACTTCCCGTCCAAATACTTTTCCTTTGATTCATTCAAATTCATCAAGCGTATCCAACAAATTTATGTAAAGTGGAGACAACTGAAAATATCTGAATTACCCTCAGCAAGAAAATAGAGCAATGGAGAGCTGAAAAATGACAAGAAAATTTTACGTTCCGTAAAATGAATATTCACTAGATGTACATTCCATGACTCGTCATTTTTTTCATTTAAAGCTTCCCTTGGGATAGTTTTGTGTTGGATTGGTGATGTGGCATGTTTAGCGTTACGGTTCCTGTCTAAAAAGTTTTATTAGAACACTCTTAAGTATGAGGATAGAAAAAAGGAGGCTCAAATGCTGACCAGGTGTCTAAAACTGGGTTTCTAGTCTTAATCATGTACAATTTGTGTCCATATCCCAAAATAATGGCCAAGTCTCGAAACTATGATCATTGTGCAGTAATAAGGTAACAAAAATACTAAGCAACTACGCCACAGAGCCACTTCAACGACGATTGAAGGTCACCTCAATTCTATTTACATTCTCCACAATAACCTTCTCCAATGTCATCAAATACAACCAGAAATTTCCCACAAGGAATCCACACAAAATTCTTACAAGAATTTAAAGAAGATAGAGACATTCTAGAGACATCAACATAGAAATGAGCAGAAATATTTGCCGAAGTCTTACTTTAAAATATTTACACAAACATTTACCCAAAAGCTTTCATCAACGGATGGAGACGACTCTCTCGCTCCGAATAACTTGTGATGAGCTTAGACTTGAAACATTACAAAAATGGAAAATAAGAAGATATTCATTTCCTTTTCAATTCCTTGAAATGAAATATTTATTTCCTTCTCTGATTGCATCGAGTCTCTTTTTCCTTCATCTTTTTATCTTTTTCCATTGAAATTCAATTCGTCTCGTCATGATTCTTTTCTTCATGTTTCTCAGAAGTAATTATTCTTCCGTGAATATTCGTTCAGTTATTTATGGTTGAATAGATGTTCTGCACTTTATTCAATGCTCTAGATTCTTTTCATTTTGAATATTGAATTTCTCGAGTGCTTTTAATGTAAAAATTGATATTTTTTATAGACAATCAGGTTACGTCAGTGGTGTGCAACCTGGGTGTCACGGCACATTTAATTTATACTAGATATTATTGCTTTGTTGTGCCGCAAAAAAACTTTGGACACTAAAGTGTGTCGTGGAGCAAGAAAGGTTGCATACCACTGTGTTATGGAAATGAACTGGATTTTGTGAAAAAAGTTAATATTAATTGGGTCGTTTGTTACGAAAGTAACACTTAAATTTTGTACGGATAACTAGAAAGTTAAAAAAAAGTTTATGATCCAGTGGTGTAGTCACCATAGACCCTCTGAGGAGACAATAAATTTTACGTAGGTGCCAAATACCCACTGCTTTGATCAATCACCTCTTAATGTTATTATTTGAGTAATATATCTCTCATTTTTTGCCTCAAACTGGTTACTTAGTATCTTTACGATCCCCAGGAGTCTAGTGCTTCATAATCAAATAAATTAGCTTACAATCTACATTATTTTATATTACAAGTAAGTGTGTAAATGCGTTTAATTGAATTATAAGAACTTTAATGGAATTCATCATTCAATGAGCCATTCAGGGGTCATTCATAAATGAGGTCAGTCAAAAAATGGATAGTTATAGAAAATGTTTTCATAATAAATTTTATACAGCTTTATCCCCAAAATACTTGACGTCATAAGTGAACAACCCCATATATCCATGAATTATGCAACGCTCTTTATCTTAATTACATGAAAGCAATAAATTAATCCATATCAACCCTAGCAAGAAGGAAAAAAACAACAAAAATATAGCACAAAGTGTGAGGAAAAATATTTCATGAAATTTGTTTACGTTCTTCTTTGTTTTTACGCTATCGACACAAAAAAACGACGACGACGACGACGTGAAGAATAAGAAGATGAGAGGATGAGAAGGACGACTGAGTGATAAACAAACACATCCAAAATGTCTCTCGATTGTTGCTCTTATTTCTTTCTCCCTTTTTACACATTGAATGCATCACTAAACTTTAAGATATGCCGTACAATCTATAAAGAACAAAAGAATGGAAAGAAGATGAGAAAAAATCAGTGAAGGAAGATGGAAAATTGTGCTTTTTTTTTTGTTTTTAGCCGATTTGGCGGATTTTGTTGGAGAGGAAAAAGTATTAATGGCTACGTTCTGTCTGGGTTGAGGCAAAAATTATATTTTGAGGATTAACCAGAACTTTAAGCATTAGATTTTTTGTTTTAATAACAATTTGATGACAATTTTGAGGTTATATTATTTTGAATGAATTTTTAAAGTCCTCTACTTAACCATTTGATCTGAAACTTTCAAAAATTGCTTGCTCTGAAATGAAATTTAAGAATCTATTCTTACTTTTGCTACAAAACCTTCTTATCGAGAGAAATCAACCAACAAAAACCTCAAGTGAGAGATCCGTCAAAAAACTAAAAGTTTGGTCCAACGTCAATGATCCATTACATTAAAATAGTTCAGAATTTTTTAAATGCGCTGTCCAAACAAATTTTTGTCGTCATCTGAACTTATTTTTATAGTACGTCACAAACATTTTCCTTTCTCATAAGAAAGATAGAGATAATGGAGATAGAAAATCGTCTGTCAGTTTTGCCTACGTTCTGTAGTAGATTTTATAACGTAAACTGAATATGAACGAGGAAGAAAGAAGAGAAAAAAGAAAAAATAAAGTTTCTCTGTTCTTAAAAGGAGAAAAATGGAATTTTTTGCCATAAAGCCTTTGCGCGTTATGAAGCTCTCCTTGAAAATTGTCATAAACAAGAATTTTTCGCTCTCAATTTACGTCGGATGGAATTTAAAGTTTCTTCCCTTTTTT
Organism: Chironomus tentans; assembly: GCA_963573255.1. NCBI lineage: Eukaryota > Metazoa > Arthropoda > Insecta > Diptera > Chironomidae > Chironomus > Chironomus tentans. Next base: position 15,837,934 of record OY754303.1, read on the forward strand.
ATATCCCATTTTAATTTAATGCTTTGTGCCTTTTTCTTTCTTCTTTTTCTCCGCATCACCACTACTACCTCAAAATGCCACAACGAACAAAAACAAAATCCTAGTACCAGCAAAAATTTCTCATGTCACATCTGGGGGCCATTTGCAAGTGAAAAAGGGATCACCAGTACGACTAGAGTGCTCAGCTACCGGCAATCCAATGCCAAACATCACATGGACGAGGAAAAATAATTTGCTTCCGAATGGTAAGTACAGTTCTTTATTTTTTGGCAAGTAGATATATAGAACTTGATGTTGTGAAGGGATAGACACTTAATTGTGGGATTATGGTTGATTTTTGATGGGGATAATTCACAAATGAAGAGAAATTTAAGGGTTGGAGATTCAGGATGGTCTACTTGACGTGCTTAATGTGATTTTTAAGTCATGAAATGCTTCTAGAAGACATGGTTCAAAATAATGTTTTTAAAATGGCATTAATACAGAGTATGGATGCGTTAAGATGAACTCATGTTCAGATTCCACCACAAAATATACCTTTTTGGGTTTTTATCAAGTCGAAGTTATGATTCCAACAACATTTCCACCTGGAGCTTCAAAATGGAAGTAATGATCCACAAAAAAACAACAAATTTTATTTTCTGGTCTTTTAAGGTATCCATTGCTTGCCGAGCTACATACATCCATTAAAAATGTTCAGATCTCGTTTGACCTAGCTAGATACGCTCCTAGAACAAAGATCAGTACCATTTGGTCAATAATTCGTAAATAAAAAGCTCAAGAAGAAGCACTTCCAAAAAATCCTCTCAATCCAAAACAGCTGATCATTAGTGCCCATGCCTGTTGAACATAATAGAAACTTTTTACTTCTCTTTGGCTTTATCAAGATTCATTTTACTCATTCCGCATGACATGCACCACCATCTCATGCCATCATCCCTAATATCTTCATTCGTCCAACCACCTTTCATTCCTTCTTTTACTCACCAACCATCCTAAATGTATAAATATTTGCCTTTTTCTTTTCCTTCCTTCTTTTGTGTGGCATAATGAAAAAAAAGAAAGATTCTGTGGAAAGGAGAAAAATAGCAAAAATAGAGATTTTTTCCCTGGCCTGTCCACTCTTATTTACTTACTGACCATGCATGAATCTTTAACACATACATATAAATAACGTGATCATTGTTTGATATACACGAAGGGAAAATGTGAGTGCTGATTGTGTCACACACTGGCAATTTCAAAGGCGGAAATGAAAGTGCTTACTAAAATTGAGTTGTCGTTTCTGAGTTCTGCCTAGTCATCAGGACTTGTTTGTGACTTTTTTGCCTGCATTCTTGTTGAAATATGGACGGTGATTGAAAGTTTTATGGTCGAAAATTGAATTTTTTATTGGTTCCTTTTCTTTTTGAAGAGTACTTAATTGTTAGGTCAAGAATTTCAAATTTTGACTAATTGGACTTTTGAGTCTTTTGAATGAAAACTCAGGAAATTGGATTTTTGGGTAATCATGTGCACTTTGAGACAGATATGGTCGTAGCAAGGAACTGACCACCAAGGACTCATCCGAATGGCACAAAAAAATATTCCTGCCTGAGAACTGGCATCACACTGCCCCATGTGTGTTATCCGCTTCACATTCCAAAAAAATCAAAAACTATCTAAATTCACAGATAATTTCAAGCTTTTTCATCCAATAAATTCCCCACAATTCTCCCACAGTGCAACGTCCTACGAACAGTAAATGAAGCTTCTCGAAACCGACACCTGAGTGTAAACAACTAAATCTCGAGCTTTCTACTTTTACTTTACTCATTTTCCTCTCGTCTATAATTTTTTTTTCGTCCCTTTTATCGTATTTTAACAATCCACAAGAAAGGTAAAGAACCGAGGAATAATGTGTTCGTGCAAAAATCTTTATAATCATACTTTTCACCTACAATACTGTGTCGAGTAGCTGACATCCTACGATATGAAGTGTGTAAGTGTAATATGAGAATAACAAATAGAAGAATCAGGTCAAGCGTATATTTATTATTTTGTATTTTTTGCTACTTCACATTTCTCCATCTCTTCCACTTCAGTTCTTGTTTATTTTATAATGAAATACAACAAATTAAAAACGACTTATCTCTCACTTAAGGTTACTCTGTGGATGTTTATATTTGTACTTAATCTCACATGTTATGAGTTATACAACACTAGGATTGGGGTTTGTTAAAGGAATGTGACATGAAATGGATTACTTTCTTATGAAATTTCCCAATGAATGCTTTTTTAGTAAGCAACAGGAGATTATTATGGAAATGGATAGTTACCATGTTGTTGGAATTTTTTTATGTAGAAAATGTTTTGGGTTCAAAAGTTTTCTGTTGGTTTGTTTGATTGGATTCTTTGGACTAAAAAATTGTGATATTTTTCAAAATTTAGATTATTTTTTAAATTTTAGATTTTTTTTTTCAAAATTTAGATTATTTTTTCAAATTTTACTTTATTTTCAAAAATTTAGATTAATTTTTAATATTTATCAAGTTGCATAATTTTACAATTTAAAATTTGATACCCGGGAAACTGAAAACCTTGCCACATTACGTGTAAAAATCTGAAATATAATCCCTCAAATCAAAACCCTTTCATCAATTTCTCAAATCTCAAACTAAGAACCAAGAAATTTCATTAAATCAATTCCATAAAAGCTTTATTTCTTCAACCACATCATACTAAAGTATGCAAAGTAAAATATCATATGACACGTTTCAAGATGGAATCTGAGTTATGCTTGTGGCTGCATACATCATTTTCCAGCATATCTAATTTAATATTGTTTGAAACTTGACACTGTTTGAGATGCGCCATAAAATTTGCTAAGTTTTTGAGGTGTTATGAGAGGGTCCTTGTGGTGATTTTGATGAGATTTTCAAAATTTGACTAAATGCTTAATTTGTCTAAGATTTAAAAAATAATGTTATTTTTAAAATAAAGTTTTTTAACTTTTGTTTTTAAAAATAGTAATTTTTTAAAATTTTAATTTTTTAAATTTCATTTTTTTAATTTCCAATGTTGCTATACATTCTTAATATTTCATTAATTTTTTAAATTGTAAGTTTTTTTAAAGCTTTTAATTTTCTAAATTTAACTAATCAATTTTTTTTAATTTTTAATTTTTAGTATTGAAGATTTTTAATTTTATATATTTTATATTTTAAACTTTTAATATTTTTAATTTTTCAATTTTTTAGTTTTTTAAAAACTTGATTTAAATATTTCATTTTTTAAATCTAAAAACTATAAAAATTTATAATATGATAAATTTTTGCCACAAAGAACAAAAAAGTCTTCCTTAACTACTTTTAAAACTAAAAGAAGCTTAAGAAGAAGCACAAAACTTTATCAACATCATCAATAGATCTAATTTCAATATTCAACACACTTCAAAAGCCTTCAAGAGACACAAGTACGAATTAAACCAATTTAGTTGATCTTCATTATACACAATTGCCACTTATTGTTGTTCATGAAAATAGATAAATTGAAAAACAACTTTTATGTTTGAAAACTTTTGCTACTGATATTCAAAAATGATAGTTTGAAATAGACACGCAAAAGATTTTTAATTAAAAATTTATTACAAGACTGATAATGTTTCACAAAATCTATCTCTTGTTCATTCATTTAACATCTGCTCAGGTTCTCAACATTGACAATGTTTTCAAAATTTATTGGTATAATATTTTCATCGTGTGTTCGTTGTTGAGATTGAAAAGGGATGAAACTGTAATCAAATAATTTATTTAGTAGTTTTGGGTTAAGAAACTTGGTTTGAGAGTTAAGGAAGACGGGTTAAGGGATTAGGGATGCAAAAATTATAGAATTTTTAATAAAGTATAATTAAAAAGTTTTAGTAAATTGCATTAACGTTACAAATCTCACTTATCGCAGAAATTAACGTGAGTTTATCTGATAAGTATTATTTTGCTCAGCGCCTGTGACCTCAGTGTTAAGTGGGATCTAAGCACCAATCCTTTGATGACATTGCTGACTGTGGTGTAATTTACAAAGGAAGGCTGTGAACCCAATGGATGACAACAGTAGTATTAACCGTTATTTTTTAGAAATTCAAAACTGTTTCGAAGTGTTAAAATTTTTAAATTTTCAAAAAAGCGTTAAATTTACTTATGAAAATTTATAACGGTCATATTTTTTTTGAAAAAAATTACATTTTCGAAGTTTTGATTTCGAAGAATAAGAACAAATATCAAAGAATAAGAACTGTTGTCACTCATTGGCTGTGAACCTTTATTTCTGGTACATAGGATTCAAAAAACCGACAATACAAAAATTTTCCTAGCCGAGCATTAAACCCACTAATCACTGTGTTGATGAGAAGTAATTAAAAAAAGCCTCTCCCCCCCTCCAGAGCCACTTTATCCCACTTATCAACAACATCCTAGTATTTAAATTGCATCTTTAGGTCTTTTTAATAAACACCCCTGGATATATCTGTGCACAACTTAGTCTCATTGAAAAATTAGAAACTATACGCTGAGCAACTATTGACGATGTTTCCATCCTAGTACAGATTAATAATAAAATAAAGATAAAAGACACAAGTTAGATCATCGTTAGATGTCGAATATAATCACACAAAAAATATAAAACATTTTTTTATCTACCTGCTCCATCAATTTTGACGATAAATAAATTGAAATTTATTGGCTTAGAATAAACATCCACTTTGACGTCAAAAGAATGTCATTGACAGATGAAAATAAACCATCTATTGCCTAGGTATGAAGTATAATGAAAAAAATAAAATTTATAATTAGGTAATTTTATTCATTCGAGCACAATTAAATTTTAATTAAACATGTTTTCGAATGTGAGGTTGTATCTCAACGTGAAGCTTGACGCGTTTTTAATTAGTTTCACATTCCGCAAATAAACATGTTGAATACAGAAAGTTTTTTTTCGTTCTGTGCAGGGGTGTCCGCTAGGGGGGTTCTTTTTGTCAGATAAATTTCTTCGATTTGTAAGGAATTTTTGATAGAAAAATTTAAAAACCCCCTAAATTTGAACCCCATCCCACCCGACCCATAAATAATATTCCTAGCTACATCCCTGGATCAGTGTATGTTCAAAATATTTTTCCATAAAATTATTTCATAAAATTTGAATTGAAAAAAGCATTATTTCGTGCTCTCGATGGCATTTGTATTGCTTATTATTTTATGTAGATGCTGTGTTATACATTTTTCGCTCATGTTCATCATTTTGTTTATGACACATCCATACAAATTCTACCAACACACAAAGAACGAGAGAAAAGTAAAGTAATTTTGATTACACAACACAATTTCAATTAAACTCCTGTAGTTTCTATGTGAATAATGTTGAAAAATAAATTTCAATCTCATGTAATGCGACATAACATTATGGTAACAAGGTTTTTGAGTGAAATTTCAGGATGGAAATTGTGATGTAGCTTTAGATTGTTCATTTTGCTTGCTCATCGAACTGTGGATTTATTGAAAATGATTCGTTGCTTATCTTTGGTACATGATTTTGTCAAATTATTATTTGCTGTATCCTGTTTTAATCTCGTTGTGTATGATTCGATTGAGTTGATTGAAATTTGATGGATTTGGAATTTTTGGGGGAATATATTTTGGGGTATCCCTACTTCTACCTCTTGATTTCATTGTTATCAACTGTAATGTCATGAACATGACACAAATATTTGAACGACATATCGATAGCACTCTAAATTTAAAAATGACATCCTTCAAAATACGAGATTTCAGATTATACTTTATTTCAGTGTTTCTGTTCCATTGTAGGTAGAAAAATTTTACGGCACACCAAACAAGTAAATTTGCTCAAAATTTTATTGAATTCAGGGGTGTATCCAGAAATTTTTCGAGGGAAGGGTTTTGAAATATTTTTGAATGGAAGGTAAAATTTAGGGGGTGTTTTGGGTTTTTTTTCTTAAAAAACCCTAGCAAATTGAAAAAAAATCTAAAAAGGGTAGGGGTTTTGACCCCCAAAACCCCTCCCTGAATACGCCCCTGATTTAATTTAATTAAAATCCTAGCTCTAGTCCAAAACACTAAAACTAAAGCTCTAGTTTTTGAGTTACTATTACTTTTTAAAATGTTCAATTAAAATAAAAATAAAATTAGTATAAGTTCAAATTAATAAATTTGAAGACTTTAAAGTTAAAATTATTGGTAAAATAAGTTTCGGATGTTTTATTTGGGGGGGGGGGGGTCTTTCGTGGGTTTGAGCCCCCTAACTCAAAATCAAACTCAATACATAAAATTTATGATGGAATTAGTGAATATTTAATTTAAAAATAATCAGTCCCCTCCAAAAAAATTCTGGCAACGCCCCTGGCTGAGGTATAACCTAAAGTAATGTCTTTTGAATGGTAAGGGGCAGGGGCGTATTCAGGGGGGGGTTTTGGGGGTCAAAACCCCCCCCTTTTTGGAAAAATTTCTTCAATTTGCTAGGGTTTTTTGAAAAAAAATCCTAAAACCCCTACCTAAATTTTTCCGTTCATACAAAAAAATTTCAAAACCCCCCCCTAAAAAAATTTCTGGATACGCCCCTGGTAAGGGGATACCCTAAGGTGCACCCAAGAAACTAGCCCCAGACCTCTTTTTCTTACTTCATTTGTGAACATCCTCTCAGAATATAGTAAAATATGAAGAAATTAGCTTTGAAAGCAACTTTAAAGTCTTGGGACTTGAGATCCTTATATAAATGGTACCCATGCTAACTCGACTTGTCTTTTCCACTTTACTCCTACTCAAAAAAAGCGTTTTTTCTTGTTACATCCACAACACCTACACAACAATTTTTCTGTATATTTGTTCCATTCTACTGATTCCTTTTGTTACAAAAAAAGTTTTATTTGCTTTTCTGGTTGATTTTTTTTAAACACGACGTATCCATGTGAGACAATCTTATTATTGTAATATTCACATAAGTATATTTTTGGATGAATTACACGTGTCGACTTCTTATTGTGTATTTTTCTGTTTATCTGCAGTGCTTAAAAATTTCCCAAAAAATTGTGTGTGTTTCCTTTTCTTTTCTTCTTTTGTGAATAAGATAAAAACACACTCGAAAACATCAGATAAAGATTTGTCAAAATGAAGGTCTAAATTTTTTTCTCTTTTTGTTGCGAAGCTTTATTCAGAATTCTTGGAAGACATATCATAAGTATTGATTTTTTGGTGGACTGATTCATGAATTTCATTGATATTCTCCACATTAAGGTATTGAAGGATTTCTACAGCTTTAATCCATGAACATGAGTAAAAAAGGAAGCTTTTGTTTATACAGCAAAATAGAATAAGCCTTAGATGAATAGGATTAAAATCTTTTTAATTCTGTGAATGTGAGTTTGTGAGAAATTAGTCTTTAATGTTGAATTTGAGAGATTTAAAAATTGTCTTTAAATCTCTGATTCGACTAGAAAACTCCATCACTTGTGATTCATTGATTTTATCAGAAATGAAGCATAATTCAAGAATGCGGAACTGATCAACTGGTTATTGATCAATTTTGATCATTTTCTGATCGCATTTAATTAGTTTTACACACATTGCGTAATTTTTACAAATTCAATCAAATTTACCAAATTTCAAAGCCCAAAACTAACATTTATCTTTCTTTACAGGCGAGGAGAAATTCGTATCACCGAGCTATGTAATCGAAAACATGGATCGTCACAAAGGAGGCACATATATTTGTACAGCAAATAATGGAGTTGGTCAAACAGCTTCAAGTCAAATTTCATTGCATGTACTATGTAAGTAAATTATCTTAAGTTCATGTGAATGTAAACAGAAAAAGATTTCTGTTCGTTTCTCATGATTTGATTTGTAAAGGTATTTTTGAAGCTAGTTTGAGTGCGATTTTCTCTTTGGGGAAATAGGTATAATATGTTTTTAATGCGCTGATTGTATGTCCTACTCATATGGTACCCTTGGGGTAAACTAAACTCAAAAGACACCCTTAAAGATAACTTGTCCAAATTATATGTACATATGAGATACACCTTACTTAAGTGTGACCTTAGATTGTATCCCTTGTTGAGGGTATCATAGAGTGTGACAATAAATTCAACAATAGAATTGATTTCGAAATTCCGATAAATCAGTTCAACTTTATTTTTCCAGTTATCAATCAGAATCGAAATTCCGAAACATCATGTCTTTATTACAACATAATCAAGGTCATCAATCACATATACTTCTCTTATACTCATCTCAAACCCATTCAATCAATTCCTCAATCGTAAAAAAGTGCGTTATCCATAATTCGATTCCGATTACATTTCTCGTATTTTCTCTCAATTTTTATGAAATATTTATGTATGATGTGAAAGGAAGTGAAAAACAAATGCTGTTTACATCCGATAAGGTGCCGAACGGAAAGAATTTTTTTCTCCTCTCTCCTCGTCTCTCATGTTTTTTTTTCTTATGCAAATCGCACATGAATACGTCTAAATGTATGTTGGAAACAAAATCTTATAAAAAGGGAGCTTTCATGTTGTCATAAATTTGATTATGATGTATCATAAGAAAGAAGATGAAAAAATATGAATAAGAATTTTTTTCGAACCAGAGCTCTTACTGACTCGATGTATATGTGTGTATACATCATATTATAAATACCAAATGAAGAATGACGCATTTTTTTACATGAAAGCATGCTTTCTCATAATGTCATTCCTTTCTTGTACTCTATCCAACTTATTTCACATTTTTTAGACTCAAAAAAGTTGACTTTTATGCTACTTCCGTGATGAAGTGGACCTTTTGATTGTTGGAAGGTGTAAAATCACAATAAAAGGTTTTTGAGGGGTTGTTTTAATTTGACCCAGATTTTCTTCAATACTTTACAATATTTCGAGTGGTATGATGAGGGTAAACTGCTCATTTTGTCATAAAGGCAGACAAAAACCACCGACAGGATGCCATCAAAGCACCCCCACGTTTTTTTGACTTAACGACCACGTTGTGCCGCTCGAGCAATATTATATAGTAGAGTCGTCATCCGGTGATTAGATGGCATCACTATAAATAATTTCTTGATGAAAATGAAACTATTATTACCAAAACTCATCCTGGATGTTGAAAACTAACAAAAAATCACCAACCTGGAAGCTCATATCTACATTTCATCTGCATATCCCAAAAATTTTTCATACCAATATTCTCTTCTATTCCATATTTCTTCAGTGCTCATGAAAAGTTAGTTAACATTCTTGTGATACATTTCATATGAATAAAATGTATCATGAACATCCTTTCGACTCTACATTGAAAATAAGAAGAGTATAGTAGCACTGACAACATTCATACCGTACTCAAGAAAGACATCCGCAGAAGACAAAGCAAAAAAAGTAAATAAAAATCTTAGTAAGCCAAAAAACGTTACTTCTGTAAATGACATTAACAGAGTAACAAAAGAGACTGAGAATTTCATTCATTCATTCATATATGACAGACAAATTGCTTTCAGTTAAATGTCTCATTTTCTGGTGTCTTTTTCCTTTCACTTTTTCTTCATATACTTTACACATTGTGCCATGTGTCTTGCTGTGTAGTTTATTTTTTCATTAAATAATAAAAATGAAAAATAGAAAGAGAAAATTATATTTAATGTATTCACACTTGATTCCATTTTTCTGTCAACGCTTACTACGCTTCCAGGCAACGAAGAATGAGGATGAAAGAAATTAATTTGAGTGATAAGTTGGATGGCGTTTGGTGATTACGAAGCATTTTTTGGCTTCGAAATAATTTCTGTGACTTGAGGCTATGGTTTATTGAATTATGACGTCCAATATTTTTTCACATTGAAAAATTCATTTTCAGCACTTAGACTTAGAGTTAACTTAAATCCAGAGTATAGTCATTGACGTAGGATAAGATACGATCCATTCATTTGACAAAATTTGACTCGACCCAAGTCAATTGAATTTTTCCTCAAAAACCCTAGGAACTTGAAAAATTGTTGGTCCTTCATATCTCCCTTTGGCTACGTAGCTGTTTCAAAACCACCATCATCAACTGTCATAATGTTCATTTGAGATTTAATTAATATTTATTGTAACATAGTTGTTTACCCCTTTTCATGTAAATATTCAGTCTGTTCGTGAACTCCGTACAATAAACATCGTATCATACAAATCCGCGAGGAATAATAGTTTTATTCCAAAGTCATTTAATTACAACTACAAAATCATCTGTGTCTGTGTCATAATAATTAGGTACCTAAGTGCTAGACAATACCCCACCAAGACCAAGCTACTTCAACTATTAAGCTAGACCAAATTAAAATATATCATCTGAACAAAATTTCATAAAATCTTCTCATTCACTTTCCCATCTTCCTCAAAAATCAACAATCAGACAAACAGCAAAACGAGTCTCTAAAGCACAATTCAACTCGCAAGTTGTGTTCATAAAATTTTTATTACTTTTCTCATGACACAAAGAGAAGAATAGAAGAAAGTAAATCATAATTAATTATGCTTCAAAATGTTGACACATGGAGCTCCCTAGGATATTAGCATAATTGCTTTCTCATCTCAACAACTCCACCTCCCATCTCCACCTCTTCTTATTCATTTTTTTTATTACATTCATTTTCCACTTTATTCATGTAATATACATAAAGTTGTCCATTTACACTTCTGAATATCGTCCTCCCACCCATCTACACCCTCTCTTGTGAATGTTATGAATAGAAATATGCTGTAGGTATGATGAAAACACTTTATTTTCTATTCATACGCATATTAAGATGTAAAACACACAAAAACCTTTTCATTTTCTTATTACGATTTTCATCTAATGATGTTGATGATGACGATAAGAACGTGTGAATAGATGTGGGGTTGGAATGTAGATGGAGGGATGAGATAAGGACAGACGCACCGCAAAAAGAATTAATTTTCATTATTTCTTAATTTTTTTCTTTCGTACGTGTGACACTAAACGATTTATTGAAACGCACTTTAACCAGAGAATTTAATGATCCATAAAACTTAATGTGGACTTTTGGAAAAGGACTCTTAATTCCAATTAAAGGAAAAAAGGATTTTTCATGTGGTGACACAAAAAAATGGAGATTTTAATTAAATTTATCGGACTTTTTTGGGAATGAATTTTTAAGAGGCTTTGAGGATTGGAATTTTTTTGTGGACATTTTGCAGATTACATATTGATGTTTTTACTCAAAATTGAATGACTTTTTTTTAGATTTATCTGTTGGACAGTATTTTAGGAATGTAAAAATAAGTCATACAAATTCGAGCGGATTTAAATATTGCATCAGAGTCACAAAAATCCGATTACATACAGTACATACCTGCTGTATTTTACAGTTTTAAAGAACCACAATGACACAGAATTTTTTTTCATTGAAATTACGAGATGACTGATTAATTATTCTTGTTGAGGTTTTTAAAAAAAAAGTGGGTCATCAAGATAAATGCTTTTTTATATTAAAGGATATTTTAAATAAGCAGGGATGCTCTTTTGTTAGGAAAATACAAAATGATAAAGAAGATTATATGATGATTTCAAAATTTTAAATTTAATGGACCAGAAGGCTGAGCTAAGATGAAACTATTGATGAGACTAAGATTCTCAGGATAATTTTGTGGCAACGAAAAATATATTTTAAAAATAATTTTAAGCAGTGTACTATCGAAAAACTACTTGATTGACAGCATCATGAAATCTTCTAAAGCAAATCTTTAAGTATGAAAAAATAGATATCTGTTGAGCCGTTTACAAATGACGTCACGCAAAAAATGAAATTTTTAGAAAGCCCCCCTCCCTTCTGTCACAAAATTTTCAGTTTTTTTGGAAGTGTCACCGTTTTCTTTAAAATTGGACGTCATTTTTGAACGACTTATATACACGATGTATTTATTACTCCTAAAATGCACCCAAATTTAAGCAAAAAATTTGAATAAAAAAACACTTAAAATGTCAAACTTCGCACCCTTTCCGATCGCCCTTTAAAGAACATGTACTCAATACCAAAAATTTAAATTTCGCCTTCAGCAACTCTACAAATAGATACTCAAAAATCCCTTTACATTAATTTTAAATGTAATTTCCATTCATCCATTAAACAAACGCCTAAAATTAATATTCTCTCTCATAGATCCACCTGAAATAACATTAGAGCAGGCAGTCGTGTATTCAGGCGAGGGACAGACAGCAGAAATAAGTTGTATTGTTCATGGTGAAACAACACCGCAAGTGAGTATAATCAAGTGCTACAATATACATGACATTATCATTTGCAATTGCAAAATTGATTTCTAATGTTTTTTTCCTCCTCATTTCCAACATCAATCACGAAATGGAAATATCAACAATGCGAAAAACAAAAAAAAGGTTTCATGGCTTCGAGATACAGTACCAATCGACCCACATAATGAGCATTTCTCGATGGATAATCGTGGTACACGTTATACACTAACAGTACGCAGAGTTAGATCGCAGGATTTTGGAAATTATTCGTGCGTTGCGGATAATCAATTAGGAAAAAATAAAAAGAATATTCGATTATCGGGAGAACCGCGAGCACCAGTTATACGCTCAAATGCCCAAAGTCAGTGGAGAGATAAATATAATATATCGTGGACGGTTGATTCTTATGCTCCAATCGAAGAATATAAATTGTATTACAAATTGCTGAGCAACAATCCACCAATTGGATATGGCAATAATCTCGACATTCATCAGAATTCGGACTCATATCCCAATCATGCCAATTATGTTCGTTAAATAGAATAAATATACAGTCATGCATACATTGAGCATATTTTATTGGGGATGTGGATATTGTGGATTTTTGTCAGTCTGACAGATGCTCTGTTGCTGATATTGATGATTTTTTGGCAGTACTGCTCATAAATTCATCAATTTTTATAGAAAATATTGTAAATTTTATGACAGCAGAGGATAATTCACTTTACAGCTAAAACTCGATAGTCAGCTTAACTAGCCTTATGGTCACTTAGTCAATCAACTCCAAATTTATCAGAATACACAAATAAATCTGATAAAATATGCTCAATCTACGCACAATTTCTCTTCTCTGATTATGTCGATAACAATAATAAATATGCTCTTTTCTATTTTCTATTCTCATCCCTTAAACCTTTCCACAGATGGATAATACAAATACAAATACAAATATTCACAATCCATATGATTCATTCTCATCATATTCAAGCTTTTATAAACGAGCACACAATACAGATTGGACGGATATTGTTCTACAGCCGTATCCATATACAACTCATTATACGCAAGGAATGAGCTTCATTATACGTGAATTGTTGCCTGATCAGCAGTACGAGGCGAAAGTCATTGCTAGGTTACTGTCTATTTTAATTAACATTGTGCTTTTCTCTTTTTTGTTTTCATCGTTAAATGCTGTGTTCTTTTTGTTTGTTTCTTATTTACATCCTTTTATGTGTACGTGGGTGCTTCTGATACTTGAAAGCTAGAATATACTGGGAATTATAATTTCGATGAAGCTTACGTAGGATGCATGGGCGTACTCAGAAATTTCGATCCTATGCTTATGGATTTGTAGTTGTTATTAATTCTAATGGAACGTGAGGAAAAATTTTTAAGAGAAAAATTATTTAAAAACTCCATATGAGAAAATGTTGTAGACACCATCGACCACCCCCCCCCCCCCCCCCCCTATTGTATCCCCATGGTAGGGTCCTCCACCATCTGAGAGTATTTTTAATCAACAGTTATAGTTTATAGTCAATCTTCCTGAATTTTAAAAATTATTTAGATTATCATATAGTACCAGACCCCTTCTGCGTTCATAGTCACGAAGTTAACGTTCCTGTAGCTTTCACAAATTAGTTTCCTTGGAGATTCTATGACATACAAGCTTCATCCTTAATTATATTGTTTTCTACGCATAAGAACCTAAATAATTTCCACATTATCCAAGGATACACCCAACTTCTTAAGCCTCAACCCACTTCCATCCTTTTTAATCAAAATAAACCAAAATTACTTCCACGAATGCCATAATTTCCTTTCAATCGTCAACAAATGAGTAAAAGATTTCCGCAAAAATCTTCCAACACACAACAAGTCAGGGAAATAGGAAAATAAAATTGAATTTCCTACTGGGAGGTCAGAAGACTTAATGCCTAATCCATTTTTCATATTTTTTTTCCTCTTCCATCTTCTCCATCAGTTCATTCATTTTAATTTCATTTCTGTTGTATAACAGCAAATTGATAAAGAATCATCATTTTTGTTCTATTTGTTCAACTAATAATAACTTGATTAATGACTTCCAATTTTTCCCTTCATCTATTTTTCATACCCTCGCCGACGAAACTTTTTTTTTGTACCAACAAAAAATCTCAACGAATAAATTGTAATATTATCAATATCAATAATAATAATGAATGTATATGCGAATATACATAACAGAAATCGATACGGATGGAGTGAGTTTTCAGAGCGATTTGTTTTCAACACGGCACTCATAGGTGAGTAAATTGTTTTTTTTTCTGCTGTTTCACATAATCTTCTTCCTCTCCTCCTCCTTTTTTACAACTTCCCTTCTTTTTCACTTTTCTATCGCTCTTGTTGATTGCTTGTCGTCATGTTGCTGTCAACGGAACAGTGAAAATGAGAGGATTGAAGAATAAGAAGGATGTAGACAGAAAATAAGTAGAAGAAGTCATTAAATGCTTGAAATTTGAGATTTGATGTAATAAGTATGCAATACAGAGGAATTGCGAACGACTTCAATCAGCAATAATTGTTGATTAATAGAGACATTTTGAGATTAGTTCAGATTTTTCGATTAATGAAATGAGAAGTTAAAGAATGCTTGTTGTTAATAGGTATTGATTTTTCCAGTGATTTTTCTAAATTCATGAGCACAGCATTGAGCTAAATAATGACGTTTAAGCAGATGTCCAGACTAAAAATTTTAGATGTCTTGATATTGAAATATTTTGAGATCTTGGTGTCGATACCAACATCGGAAAAATTTAGACCAAGATCAACAATGTTCATAGACACTTAATCAGACAATGTTATGGTCATACGAACACCACAGACAGAACCAAGACTAGTCAAGGTCAATCTTGATGTTCGGATGCCAATTGTTTCAGACTAGCTAATATTCTATTCAAGAGTCTGACTGTCTGTGCAAATAATTTGTCTGAATCAGATAAATTATAGACAAGACAATTCTTGTTGTTTAGAGCCATTTAGAAAAGTCGTTACTTTGTCACGCAGACCTCTTTGTCAGACTCTGACTCAGAATTATACCGTGTGATATTAATACTTAGATAATAAAATTGATAAACATAATAAATGAATGAACTTGAAGAACCCACCCCACCCAGTACCTGGCAAGTAACCAAAAACAATAAAAATTAGTTGTGAGCTATTCGAAAGTTAGTTGCAGCTAGCTTTTGACTAACTTTTTAACGATTTTTGTTACTAGGGGCCCTTTCTTAAAGGAATTAAAATCTCTTGAGAGTTGTTAGGATATTACTTGAATTTAAAAATTGTCATTTTTGACACCTCTCCCTTCCCCGTTCCAAACGACCTCTTGACAATTAAATCAATTAAAATAAAATCTTTTATTCATGATCAAGACAAACCGACATAATTCAACTCATCTTAAATTTTTCTATCTTCAAAAACACTTCATGAAGAAAATTCTCATTTAAATTAATTAACATCTCTAGACTAAATGAAAGCGAGAGTTTTTCACTCTCACATGTCATGTCTACGATTTTTTTTTTCATCGTGTAATGAAAAATTAATTTTATGTTTGAATTTTGTTTTTTCAAGAACATGAAGTTTTTACCCTCGAACTTTACATTTACTTTATAGTGTGAGCGAAAAAAAAAACATTTTTCTTCCTTGAAGGAAATTTGCAAATTAAATTTTTAGTCTCGTTCGTCGTCTATCCGCATCCAGCTATCTACCGAAAAATAACATACATTTATGAGCATGTAACGATGGAGTGTGTAAATTCATAGAGAAAATTTAGCCTCGAGGGTAAATGGGAAATTTTTCAATTATCTTTTCTAATCAATTACTGTTATTTACGAGGTGTACATGCTGTTTGGATGCTTAAAATTGTTGGTATTTAGTGGGAATTTTTGCAGAGCAATTATTGGTGGGAAGACTGCTTGCAGGCTATTTCAACGGGTTTTTAATTAGAATTTTAGATTGAAATTTTCTAGACTATTTGGTTTCATTTTGTTTCTATTAAGTGATTGATTGACTGTCGTTGGGGATTGAAAATGTGGAATAGATTCGCGTTAAATTCAAAAGTTTCAGGCTCTAAACCTCATCTACCCCTGCACAGCAGGGCTATTCATTCGTTGGTTTATGATGTTTAGCATTAATGGATAAAAAAGGATCTGGGGCCGGTTGCTCGGTATAACCTAGTGTATTCTCTACTTCAGGGATTTTTTTAGGGGAATACCCTAGGATATGCACTAGGCTATACTTCTAGGGCAATCCCTGGTGTAGTATATACCCTAGGGTATACTGAATAACCGGCCTCTGGAGCTAGACTTGTCAGTAGTGTATTCAAAAAAATTTTTGTTGGTTATTATTTTTATTTCAATTTGTGTCATCAGGGGCATAGCCAGGTGAGGATTGTTCTCCAATTTACTAAGGGGTTCAAGAAAAAAATCTTGAAAATCTCTTCATTAAAAATTTTCTAGTATGTCATTATAGTTTCTGAATGCTCATACTCACAGATTAAAATTCAACATCTCATTAACATTTTCTAAATATCAAAGACAGCTATTTCCATCAATTATCAGTATCATTGATTTTAAAGGATCCTAAAAGCAAAGTTAAATCAAAAGTAGGCTTTGCGTTAGACATAACCTTGAAAATTTTGAAAGGATTAAAACAATTACGAATTACAAATTAATATTCAAAAATATGAAAATTGCTTCAAGCATTAGCTGCCCACGAATACCGTAATTTAAATTATCACTGCTGTGTAGGATGAAACATACAACAAAGAAGGTTAATGAAACCGAAATTAGATAAATTATGAATAATTAGTATGAATAAAAATTATGCAAATGTAGGTTGAATTAGTAAGAAGTTTGTTGAAAGCAACTTGATAATTTCAATCATAATGACTAAATTATTCTAAAGAGAGAAAGAAGAATAATAAAGATTTATGTCAAGAAGGTTGAGAAAATCTCTAAAATTTGATGTTTTTAAGCTTTAACAATTTCTTCTGAATTTTATTCATTGAAATTCTCGGTAGTAGCAAATTGTACCCATGTCTGATTAAGCTTCACAAGTTTCTTAGAATCTCATTTCAGCATGGTTACGTGATTTCAACTGAACCAGGAATTACGGCATCAAGAAAAGCCTAAAAGGATGTTTTCGGAAATAAGATTCAAGTATTTTGTTACAAAAATAATGAGATTCTTCAGAAATCTCAAAAATGAAGCCAATTGAGAGGTTTAATGTTTCATGCAGATCAGCATATCCTTATATACTTTTTCAAAATTCATCACCTGTATTTTGTAATATTTAAACGTAGCTTGTAATCAACCCGAAAAATACATATTGAGATAGAGCTGGTGAGGAGCTGATTTTACATACTCTATCGTAAACGTTGAAATATCACTATTTTGGAGTAGAGAATGGTACCAGTCGTTTTACATAACACTTTTTTAAGTGTGTCCTTCAAGGAAGCGATTTAAATTAATCTAACCATCTGTGTGGTAGGCTGTGTGGATTTTCAATGGTAGGGGCGTATTAAGGGGGAGGTTTGGGGTTAAACCCCCTTTTTGAGAATTCTTTTTCAATTTTCTAGAATTTTTTTAAGAAAAAAAATCACAAAACCCAAAAAAAATTTAAAGTTCAAAAAACCCCTCGAAAAATTTCTGGATACACTCCTGTTCAACAGACAGTTCTGCATTTTTCCACACTGTATAAACCTAAATTTAAAGTATTTTTGTATAAACCTAAATATATATTCACTGTACCCTAGCTACAAAACTTGATTGATTCCAATTTTATATAGAAAAAGGATGCATAAATCATTAAGTAATCAGTGAACACTGCCAGTATGCAACTCAACAATGGAAAATTCTAACAAAATCTCCATAATTACCAAGCTTCAAAAAGGGAGATACGACGAGATGCTACAGAAAGCTATAAATATTTTCATTCTTTGGTACAGCATCCAATTAAAAGAATATTGCTTGCAATAATTGAATGAAAAAAGGCAAGAGCAGAACAGAAGAGAGAGAAGAGTAAAAAAAATTAATCACAATCTCTTAATACCTAATTTTTTTTTGTGTGTGTATGTATCTGCATAAAACCTGCAAGAGCTTAATGCTCAGATGAATCTTTAAGCTATCTCATATACAAATTAAATTATGAATCACGAAGATTGCAAAGTCAGGGGAAGGTTATGAACGAGAATGAGGAAGGAACGAGCACAAAAAATAATAATTTTAATGAAAATTGTTGGATGATTTTTCATTAGCACTCCTATCGTTTTATAAATTAATTAAAACTTTTTATTCCTTGCTTTTCTGTACTTTTTCTTGCCTTTTATGCTGTTCCTGTCCGTACTCATAACGAGCAAATTTTGTATATAGAAATGGAATTTTATGCTGACATTTTCATTTCATGTTGATGACTTGACGGATGACAGAGTGGTCAACCAACTGCCACTTTGTATTCCATGCTGATTTTTTTCAGTTGAATCTATTTTAAATTATTGTGACTGCTTTTAGTTGAAATTGAAATTGGATGCAAATTTTAAACGATTTTAAACCTTATGACAATATTCAATTATTGGAAGCTTAGCCTTGATCATAAGGATCATTCTTATGGTGTACGATTTTATTGGGGATTTTAAGGGTATGGTTGTATGAAACTTTATTCAAGAAACAAGTTTTGTGTGAGAAAAATAAATCATATACGTATAAAGAGTAAATATTGAAGAAAACTAAAGCACAGCTTGAATATTTACATTCTCTCCAAGGTTATGTTCTGAGGTCGGTTTCTAGGGCTGCTTGGGGGTATCCTACCCTACACTACTTTGAGTAGTTAGAGTATACCCTGAAGTACCCCCACCAATCCTACTCTATGGTATACCCCACCTATCAGGGCTAGAAACCGAACCCTGAATTCTACATTTCTAATATATCCTAATTAAGGCAACATGCTACTGTACTAAACCAAAAAGAAGGTGGTATAAAAATATCGTTTTTGCGTGGCGTTATTTATTTATTAGAATGATAAAATTAGTATCAGGATTTTGATCTACAATTGAACTCTGGGGTCTACTGCTTGCTATATCTTAGGCCTTAGAATGAATCTAGTAACCGGCGACCCAAAGATCTTGGTATCTACAAAAAAAATAGAGAAAAATCCTCTGAAAAACCAACCAGCTTATGTATATGACATTTAACTTATTATTAAATTTTTACTAAAACGACAATAATCTTAAAATAAATAGTCTTCAAAGTCCTCAAAAACATCTCAATTACATTTAATTAACAATGCATGAATGACTTTTTTACTTACAACGTGTCTTCATTTTCCTTCTATTCAACAATTTATTGAATTTCACTGCTTCTCTATTCCCAAACATTTTTCCTCTATCTCAAAAAATAACATTTTTCTTCTTTCTCTTCTATTTCATTTACAGATACTGAAGCGAGAGATATGGAAGTGAAGCATTACACCAGTGCGACTTCATCTATTTTTACATCTTCAAACGAATTGAAATTTCTGCTTAATTTAAAGTTTAGTTTGTTTGCTCTTCATTATACTAGACTTAATTTATGTTAAAAGATGGGGGAATGAAAAACTTTATCCATAAACTACGTGAAGCTGCTATCCCACTTGCTGTGAATATGTACATGTTAGTTTGCAACGGATGTAGGTGGAAATAAGCGCAACAATTTCATTTTCCACTTTATCTGCCGTTCGTCTCTCTTCTTTTATCTCGTACCCTCGTGTGTTTTAATCTACAGAAACAGCAAAAATTAAGAGTAGTTTTAAAAAGTACGACCGGGCAGTGTATATTGTGTAGGGAGAGGAATTAGGGATTAAAGTTCATTATAACATCATTAATGAGAAGATTTGCTTGGGGAAAAATTCAATTTGACATCAAAAAGGTCAAATTTTCACCCTCTGGAATTCCTCCACAATTTCTAAAGTAACCAAAAGTCAATCAGCATGACAACATCCACCCATCTCAATATTTCATTTTAATAGCAATCCATTGTGCTGCTCGGTGATGAACACCTTTCTTCTTTCTATGTGAAAATTAAACAATTTAAAGTTTAACGGAGGTGCTTACTGGCAAGCAAATTTACATTTTCGTTTAGTCTATGGAATGAGCAAATGGAAGCAAATGGAAGCTCATTTGTGATTGTGAGGCGACGAAGCATAAACATTTGTTAAATTTTAAGCTACGAAATGGTAGATGAAGACCCTTGGAGGAAATTTGATCATGTTTTTGATTAGACTGAGTTGGGTGTGTATGTGACTCATGTGTATGGTAGGGTTGGGCAAATATTCGAATATATTCGAATATATTCGACTATGAAGAAAAAAATATTCGAATATATTCGACTATATAGTCGAATATGCATAATTCAAAACCCAAAAAATACGTTAGAAATTTTCAACAAAAAGCTTTAAATTACTGATATTAGTAGCATAATAAATTAAATGACGTTTCTTATGCTCTAATTTCTATGTTTAAAGGATTTTGGTGAAGGTTTTTAATGAAATTAAGAGATTTTTTGCACAAAAGAATTTTTGTTTGTTTACCAACAGTTTTGTAACATTTGAAATTTTTTTAGCCGTTACAAAATTTCTGAAATAGACATTAATTAAACTTTGTGTTGATATTTAATGAATTACATGTGCAAGTAAATACTGTTTATGCTTACAAAGTACATTTAATTGATAATTTTAATGCAAAAAAGCAAAATTAACAAAATAACTAAAAATAACGGAATATTTTTGAATATTGCATATTCGACTACATATTCGAATATATTCGACTAAAATATTCGAATATTTATAGTCGAATATATTCGAATATGATTTTGCCCAACGCTAGTGTATGGGCCTGAATATGCAATTTGTGCAGTTTTAATGTATATGATAGGTAGTCAAAGTAAGATGAGCTTTTTGGTGGTAAAGTTCGAAACTTAAGTTCATTGGTTTTGTGAGATCAGGTTCGAATCCTACACCCAAATGGCACTCTGTGTAAAAAACGACAAAATAAGGGATTTCATAAAATCTGGGACTGGTTTCTAGGGCTACCCAGGGTATCCTACCCCACTTACCTTAACCAAAGCTATACCCTACGTACCCCTTCTAGTAGCCCTAGAAACCGTCACCTGGCATGGAGTTAGATTCAAGCCTGCCAGCTGTCACATTTTTCAAAAATCATTAATGTAAGAATCATATTCATTAGTGAAATATAGGATGACATGATGCCCATGGCCCATCATGATAATCTGATTCAATAGAAATCCTCTGAGCAGAAATTAAATCCCTGCAAGGATTGTAAAATTAATTAGTGCTAATTAACAGAAAATGATGGAAAAAAATGTTCAGACTTAACATAAAAATTAAAATGAACTAAAGTTCCACCAAGCTCTAAAATTCACAGCGAATGGGATAAAGAAACTCCCACAACTGTAGAAAAATAATAAAAAAAACTATTTTGTAAAAATGAGTAAAAACTTTTTGAAATATCACAGCAAAGAGATGATTAATCCTTTAAAATTGCCGTCTATTTGAGGTAACAGAAAAAGTTTTACATTGATGTTGTTATAAAAAAAAAGTTTTAATAAAATTGATGAGTTTTTTGTTTGTTATGTGAGGACTTAAAGTTTGGCAGGGATGCTGATTATGTTTTCACATTTTGCTAAAAATTCTCAAATTTTGTTTCAAATTTAATTTCAAAACACGATTAAGATCAGAACTGCATCATTAATTCACCAGATATTTTTCATTCAAATTAAGATCCTAGTCACTAGTCAGCACCTCTGCCAAAACTTTTCCTTACAGAATATTTTGTACAGAATCTTCCCCCTAAACACTAATGGAAATGAATTCTATGTAAATATTTAAAACTAAATTGTACATGTTTGAAAAGAGCTCCAAAATTTCTTCCTACAATATTTGCATCTAAGTTTATTTATTAATTGGCAATTGACATGGAAACGATTTTATAATGATGGTTTTTCAGCCATTGTAGATGCATTTATATTCAATTATTGAGAATAATAAGAGCTTGTGCATGAAAGGGATTTTTGTTAGAGTTGGAAATTTTTATAAAGAATTATTTCTTTAAGGAAAGAGGAATTTATGTGAAGGTGGATGGGTTTTGGGGTCTTAACTCTCTTAAAAGATATTTTCAACTTACTATTGGGTTTATTACTTTTAAGATTTGACTCTTTTCTCAAAAAACTTCTAGACTTGCTCGTCATTTTTCGGGATTATTGCAGATACTTTACCGCAATTTATAGAATTGTCTATAAATTGTCTATAAAAAATTTAGCCACCCTACCCTTAGTCTTAAAGCAGAGGGTTGCCCTCCAAAATTCCGCTAGCTACGGCTCACTTGATTTTATCCAATTAGCTTCTTTCAAAAATGTGAGTAGCATTCAAACAAATATTACAGCATGTTTGACAAACATTAAGCTAAGTTCCTTGAAGCAAACAAGAAATTATGAAGTTTATGCACAAAAATTCTTTGTGAAAAAACAAAAATTTTCTTTGAGTTCACAAATAATAACAAAACTTCAAAGTGAGTTTAACAAGGAAATTTTGAAGATTATCAGTTAAGAGCTGAGATGGTTTTTAAATTAATTATAGGGAAAAATTTTTACATTAAATTTAATTAAGTTATAAAAATGATGAGCAACGATGGAAAAGAAAAAGAAATTTATGATGTAAAATTTTATTGGATTATTTCCTTTAATCAAGATTGAATTAATTTATTTTTTGTCTTTGAGCTGGCAAGTAGCTTCAGATTAGAAGGTTATGGAGGAATTTAAAACCGCAAACTTAAAATTCGGAAAACTTCTGGATACGCACCTGACTAGGACTGCTAGGGAGTAGTTGTTGGCATATAAAGCAATTATTTTTCATATGCCTTACAGCTTAAAATATCAAAATTATCTTAACTGATACTAATTCAGTCTAGACATTTTCAGACACATGTCGAACTTGTTTCACAAAATATTTTGAATAAGGAAATTAAAAGTCAAATAATTTAGATATCTTTTATGAAAATTGGAAATAAAATAAGCCTCAAACTCAACAATGTTGTCAAATACATTCATAAATTGTTAAATTACAAAGAGTCTCATGAAATAATGACTTTAACAGAAATAACTTTTCAAAAGCCATAGCAACATGTTTATTATATTAAAACTTGTAATGAAATTACAAATTTTCTTCACACTCACTCAAGCCTTAGGATGTGAATGAAAAATTTAAATAAATTGAATTCAAATGAAAAAGTCTGATGAAAATTCAATTTAAGCCTTATGAATTTCACATTAACTGAAAGGCAGGCACGTAGCTGGGAGGTGATTATTTATTTACTTACCGTAACCCTATTCCAATGTAGAGCTTTGGTTACAACAAAAGGCTTTCCATCTGACTCTTGCCATGACCCCTATGTCTGGCTCATTAAGCTGAAGTATCTTCATCACTGTTCTGCGCTAAGTAGATTTTGAAGTTTTTTTTTGGGGGGGGGGGGAGTTGATTAGCTCACTCCTGGAAATTCTTATGGTTCGTTCATAAATGACGTTATATTTTTAGTGAGGAAGAGGTGTCTGACACTTTGTGACAATTGCAAACAATAAAAATATTTTTTGTTTAAAAATTTTGTAACAGAGAAGGAGTGGGGATTCTAAAACTCTCATTTTTTGATTGACGTCATTTATGAATGCTTCCAAGTTCCAATTAGGGAGCCAGAATTTTTTAAATTTGAGAGCGAGACTGAGTTTGATATTTAAAAGAAAAAAAGTTCTAGCAAGTCAAGAAGGTTTAGAAATAAAATTTTGGGGATCCACTGAGTACACCCCTGACTATTAATGAAATAAAAATTCGCGTAAAGAAAAATTCACATGAAAAAATATTTCTCAATAAAATTTTCCAACCCACTTTCATGCACACACAAAATAAAATAAAAAGAGAGAATATTTTCAGTTTATTTAGTTCCCCCCTTTTAATGAATCTCTGTAATTAATTGTCGCCCATCAAAGATAATCAAATTTCTTAGTCTAATAAATTAAGTAAGCTGTATACCATTACACACAAACACAAAGAAGGAATAAAATCTTTCACTCGAAAGCTCATTTCTCTATGATGAGTATTTTTGTACTATATTAAAAAAGAGAAGTTATATATACATAAAGAATAATAAATGAATAAGGAGATGAAGATGAAAAGAAAACTGAGGTCACAAGGAATAAAATTGCGTAATAATATCTTAAGAGATATTGCTATAGATGTTTTAAATAGAGGAAAAAGAGACGCTTTAAGGACGTTTTAAATGCGTTTTTATCCAGTCATTTGATACAAGAGAGATGGCACAAAATGATGTGGAAATAAGATCGAGGCCATTAGCGAGCCTTTTTGTGATGTTTAACGAACTGCTCTTTATGGTTTTTGGCGCGTATTTTCTGGGGGTTTATGAGGATGCTTTATGCTCACTTTGACGTGGCTTATGAATGCAGACTCCAATGTATTTGAAAAATACAACCAATAATGTATTCAGGCAAGGCATTGGTGCAATTCTCATGACTCAATCTTGCATAAATTCCAACAAAAATGAACCTTTTAGATGAATAATTGCCTATGCTAGACAAACATTGAGTCAAATCTGCCTAAGACAGATATAAGATTCACCAAGAGTTCAGGGGTCGATTGATCGGTATACCCTAAGGTATATTCTAGGGTATACCCCTAGCAGTAACCCCTTTGGTAGTGTTTACCCTAGGGTATATCCAGATAGAATATAGAACCGCATAAGTCTGCCTGGATGTCTGGAAATATGGATCTAGATAGTATCTGGGCTAGACAACGTCTAGGGAGAGATAATTTTCTGTTGAGATTCGAACACATGGTTACAGAGCAGAATTCATCAAATTTTATCCACAAATAAGCTTTAAAAAAGCGCTCTAGGTATTAATCCAACTACAGTGACTAAATCTTAACCCAATTTTTTCGTCATTATTATTTCGTTTCCTTTCAATTTAAAGAAAGAAGAAGACGAATAAAAAATGCTTCTTTTTCTTTCTCAAAAATTAATCGTTTATGAAGCAGATAAATTTTCCTTATTTCATTTTGTGTACAATTGTATCATCCTCATCCTCTCATCCGACATGAAATTTATACGTCTCATGATGAAAGTGATTTGCAATGCAAATTATTTATGAATTTAATTTTAAAATGTAGCAAAAAAGACGTCTCATGATGATGAAAGAGAAATTTTCATCTCTTTTATTTTTCCTATGCGCATTATAAGTATGATAGTATATTCATGAGTGTATATCACATATTCTTCATTTCATCTCACGGTGAAATTTGTTGTCTTATTTTCTCTTCTGTGAATAAATTTCGTAAAAAAATTTTTTACACACATCATATGAAGAAATTTCCTTCTCAAATATTTTTTTTTTCTCAAGATGAAATTAATTGTGCGAAATAATTTACAAAGGAGAAAAATCTTCTTTCGATTTTTTTTCATGCAGCTTTTCCCACTCGCGTTTGAATTTTTCATGGAAATAAATTGAAAAGCATATTTTTCAGTTCATTGGTGCTTAGGAAGGTGAATGTTGAAGGGTTTGATGGCATTAGTGAAAAAAAATTGAAATAAATTTTTTCTACGAAATTTTTTAAAGGTTAAATTTTTAAAATATAAATAATTTGATTTTTGAGGAGTGTCTGGGCTTCAAGTAAGCTTGTCGAATGGCGCGTGGCATCAAAAAATATGGAAAATAGAGGGACAAGCAGGTTTGTATCTGTCATGAAGGTCGGCCTAAAACTGGATTCAGTCTGACCTGAGAACACTATTTTTAGACTTTTTTTAAGCTATGTAGCTATTTGGATTTAATAAGGTATACTCAACTCAATAAACCCCTCAAATCTTGAGAATCGAAAAAGTTTTTATATTTTTTTCATAGACTAAAATTTTTAAGTAACGTAAACTCCAAAAATTAAGGTATTTTTTTCAAGGATCTAAATTCTAGATCCTACAAATGCTCCTGTTTCTAAATGTAGGTTATAAAGGCGTAATAATCGAAGAGCAGTAAGGGCTCTAGGGACAGGTTTTCTTTATATAAATGCAGGGTGGCTCTTCGCTCCATCAAGTCCTCTACCCAAAAATCAAAATTATCCCCAGCGAGTCCCATGATCCATAATTAAAGACTTTTGAATATTTTAAGTACTGTGGAATTTATTTAATAGCCTTGCTGCCCATTACCTTTACTTATCTGCTAAAAAAAGCACTAGACATCAAAGTCGACTCGAATTTTGTATGGAAAAGTCGACTTGACTTCATAAAAAATTCGAGTCGACTTTGATGTTTGGAAAGCACCCTTAAAAAACCTAAATAAAAATAAAATTACATGAAAAACAAAACTTCCTCAAAGTCTAGTAAAAATCTACAATTTTTGTACCCCAACCCTCACTCATCACAACAACTCACAGTTGTGCTCAAAATAATGGAAATAATGAAGAGAAGAAAAAAATCTACATAATTTCAATATAGTTTCACTAAACATAACGAGAATGATGAATAACGATAATGATAATGATAGTACACATACACATACACACATACAAACAAACACTTTTTATAGATGTCTGTAGTATAGCTCATTAAATCTAAAATAAGGAAGGAAAAAATAAATAAAAATAAATTTAAATTGTAAGATATAATAATATTAATAAAAATAATGAGTTTTTTTGTATAAAAAAATGTGAACAACAAAAAAAGAAAGAAGGAAGAGAAAAATTACTATAAAATAAGATGAAAATAATAGCTAAATGGCATATGATGATAATGATTCATAAAAAAAATTTATAAAACATGTGAAAGAGGACCCATTTCAGAATAAGAGAAAAATGTTTATAGTCCTTGTCCTAATAACTAAAACACACACAGTAAAATAAAATAAAGATGATGTATCGTCAATGAGAAAGATGAAAAAATGTAAAAAAAATGTCTTTTTTTGATTGGTTTCATAATGAATGTCATTATTTTCAGCCTTGTGTGCCTTTTTTCCACCCCATCACTGCTTTATGGATACCCTAACCATGAGTATCTTCATATATTCATCAAACCTTCTCATCCCAGCATTTCCCTCAAATCATTAATTTTGATACGTCTTTTCATTTTTCGGTCATTCCTCATCCTACTACATACACCCCTTACCCACCCATCCCCTCTTCTTCCATTCTATACGAGCAATCTCATCAGCCTTGAGGGCTTTGTCAGCATTATGCCTTTTCAAAAGGTTTTTTTTATAGCAATCATGCCAATTTACCAAATTGGCCTAAGAGGATTTCCAATGGCAACTCAACAGGTAGACTAGCTCCATCGCCCACTCCAAAGATGATACTCCCAGGTCTAATTAAGTTATTTTCGACAGTGATGAGGAAATTTAATATGGATGTGTTTTACAGAGTTTTAATATCAAAAATTTATTGTCTACCCTAACAACAACAGCAGCATTCATCATTAATAATAACAAAAGAAGAATAATTTCTCATTAAATAAACATTAATGTCCATAATTAATTCATTTAGTTTGATGATGATAATGATGATGAAATTATATTGGAACAGATCATTACAAATGCCAAACATATCATCGATTTGCGATCAATTACATTTTAATGGACTTTTTCTTCTCTTTCTCAGTTTGCCTTTCAATATTATAATGTAATGACTCGGGGGCCAGGTTGCTCACATTGGGAATGGTACAGGCAGCAAAAAGGTATAAAATGCCTAAATGGAGAATTAGAGGTACTCAAAAACGTGATATACATTCTCTATTCGATGACCGTACCTTTAGTCATGCCGGTACTGTTGCAAGCAGATGGTGTAGATGGAAAATGACGAAGAAAAGGAAAGAAATTCATGAGAAAGACCTTCCATACACTTCCCATCATCATTATTTCACTCATATTGTACCGTAATAGCCTGAAGGTAGAAATTCAATACACGAAATGAATTTTTTCTCTCATTGAAGTGCTGATTTTGAGGTGATGGCAACTTTTGTGCTTTAATTTTGTCTCGACTTCTTCTTTTGATTTTGGATTTTTGCAGGGTCGTGTAGGTTTTTGAGATTACTTGGAAGCGCAGAAGATTTGTGTTTGGGATCGTTCGCTAATTACGTCATGCTTTAGGAGTCAAAGATTTTGTGACAATTGAAAAAAGAAATTTTTTCCATGTAAAATTTGTAACAAGGGGGTTAGTGGGGGACAAAGCCCCCTTTTTGGGGAATTTTTTCAATTTAAAGAATAAAATGAAATTTTTCTTACAAGATCAAAATTAAGTTTTGATCAAGTTTTAAATGAAAATATTTCTTGAGTTTTAAAGTTTGTAGAACTAAGTCTTTTGATTTAGAGTATCGAGTCATATATAGCTGAATCTACCAATATAATAATAATCTGTCACCGAGTTATTCGACAACATTCACTCGCAGCTTTTTTGTGACGACGTGGGTTCAATCCTCATCAGAAGCCATAAATTCTGATAAATACAAAAAATGCGCTTTAAACACAAAATCACAAAGACTTCCTTACTTGATCCTCCTATCCACTCATTCATAGATCTACTTCTATTTCTTTTTGATCACCTAAGGAATGAGAATTAAATGCTTTTTATTACAATTTGCTCGAAGCAAGTTACAGAATGGAAAATAAGGTGAGTACAAGATGGAAGAGTGATGGCAATTGGAAGACAAAACAAAAAGTTGATAGTCGTCTATAGAAAGTCAAAAAGGAAATGATAGAATCGTAATGAACCTTTATTCACCACTGAATCAAATTACGATTTGTCACCATTTTTTCTCTCACTTTCTGTTGCTTTTGCTGTAAGAAATTTGATGTAGTGTAAAAATTCCAGTAATTTTATTTCATCATCCATGCAAGACTGTTGGGTTGGTTAGGGGGTTATGTAACATTCAAGGGGGTTGGAAGGGTGCTTGATACTGAAATTTTTCAAATTTTCTATCCAAATCCGACTACAAGGATGACTGAGGGGTTTAAAATAACAATTTTACAATGTCACGTAACATCCAAAAAATTCCCAAAACTGAAAGATGATGAAGGAAATTCCTCAACTCACTTTCCTTCTCTCATTCTCTTACTGTGTGACTGTACATATCCACTGATATGGAAAATGAATCCTTTTGAAATCAAATCGGTAGCTCTAATTTAATTACAAATTCATTCTTCCTTTTCAAAATTGTTTCTCTATTCATTTTTGAAATTGGATCACTTCAATTAACATACTCTGTCTGAATGTGACTGAATGGAATGAGTTGTCACATTTTGTGTGTTCATTTAGCATTTAAAAATAATTCTCATTCGACATGAATCTGTTTGATGATTTCGATTGTGAACATTTTAATGAGCTTGATCTGATAAAGACATTTGAAGGATTTTTCAGGTTGGAGTTTTTCGTAAGATGTTTATGGATTGCTTGTTTCGTGGGATTTTGATGTGAGAGGTTTTAAAGGTTAAAGTGGAGGAGAAAATAATTCAGATGGAAAAAAAATTAATTTCATTTATTTTTCTAATTAGAGTTTACGAGGAAATTTTAAAATATTGAGGGAAAAATACTTTAATGAGGTTTACGATGCTCTTAGAGTTTTTTGTACCAGTTCTGATACTGAGCGGTACCGGAACTGTAGCCTCTACAAGGCAACCAGCCCTCGGCAGTAATTTTATTACAAAATATCAGAATTATCTTCTTTCTAATGTATTAAGCTTAAAAATAAGTCACCAGTACTTAACAATGATCAAAGTGAGTATTTTGCTGCTCACCCTACAAAATCTTTCTCAAAAATTAAAGAACAGTAAGCTAGAAATCCTCCTGAGTCACTAAATCACTGTTCTCTCAATCAAAAATGCGTCATCATGTCTTAAAGCTACATATAAATAGATTTTTATTTACCTTGAGAAAAGCCCTGACAGAAGTTTAATAATTCATGAGCATCCTTTCACGAGACTCCAAAAATATTCTTAAGAACGGCTTTTAAGACCGAAAATAATTCTTTAAAAACCAAGAAAAGATTCAAATGTCAAAAAGTTTTTCATTTTCATTATAAAAAGTTGAAAATTAAATTTTCTTTTCATTTAATCTTAAATTTAATTTTTTACATAAACGAAGAAATTATCAAACATTTTCTCACGTCTTCTAATAACAATTAGGAAAACGAGACGTAAAGACTTAAGCAGCATCATCACATTGAAAATTATTCAATTATTTCATAATCTTATAAATGAAAATTTCTTTCTAATTACTTTTTTAAAGCCAAGTAAAACAATATAAGAACAATAATGGAATGATGAAGAACATAGGGATGAAAAAAGCGAGAAAGAAAGAAACGAGTTGGTGAGGCACTTGTGGATGAGCAGGCATTTTAAAAATTGCAATTAAAAAAATTTAAGTTTTCTTAAATTTAACAATTTTTTGATTTTCTGAATTTTTAATTATAAATTTTTTTTGAAAATGGTTAAAATTTCAATTTTAGTTTTTGTTTTTTAAAAAAATAAAAATTTAAAATTCTCTAAAAATTTAAAAAATGAAACTTTTTAAAATTTAAAAACATTAAATTAAAAATTATAATTTAATTTTTAAACTTTTTTTTTTAATTCACTGATTTTTTAGAAATTTGAAATTATTTTTAAAATTATTTTTAAAAAACTAAATTTTAAATTAGTTTTTTCTTTTTAATGTTTTTTAAATTTAAAAATAGTTGTTTAACGAACTTTAATTTTTCTAAAATGAAATTAAAAATTTTTTGAACTCTAAAAATCTAATTTTTTAAAAATTTTAAAATGAAATGTTTTTAAAAATTATTTTTATTTGTAAAACTAAGCAAATAATAAACTAATTTTCAAAATTTCACTCTTTTAAATTTTCTTAAATTTTTTTGACTTTTTAAAAAAGTTTTAGTTTTTAAATTGTGTTAAAAATTTAAATAATTTTTAAATCTTAAATAAATTTAAATTTATTTTAAAACATTTCAAAAAAAATTTTTAAAAATTTGAAATGGTTTTAAAATTGACAATTCGACAAAATTAAGCACAATTTTTAAGAGTCACCAAAAAATGGCTAAAAATTAATTTAAAGTTGATAATTTTTTCTTCATATTCTGAGGAAGAATAAGGAAAACGTGAGCAATAATAAGGCTTTTTCATTTGGAACATTCATAATCCTATTATAATTCTTTATTCATCTCTCTTTCTTCCTCATAATTACATTTCTTCCACTTCTTATTCATCCAATATTTTCTCCCCACCAACGACTATAAAAACAGAGTGAAAATCATTTTGCTGCACGAAGAAATCTTGCAGTACGAGAAACTTGAGCAATAAATCTCATACGATGCTCTTTTTTCCTTCAATGCACTTCTTTAGCTAGAGATTTATATATTCATACTTAAATACGTGACCACTTTAGAGAAGCTACACACTCCTTTTGCTATCATCTAAGATTTTGTGTGCATACATTGAAGTGATTTAAATCACTTTGTGTGTTTGTGTCTCTTCCCACTTTTTGGCTTTTCTGCTTTATGGCTTTCTCTCTCTCTCGATTTTCACACAGCATGCATCCTTAATGACTCTTTTGTTATTCTTTTAGCGAGATTTTGGGAAGCAAATTTAAATTGTGGAAGCTTTTGTTGAGTTATTTTAAAATTTTAATTTTGAATAATATTTTAAGAATTTTTTAAATAGTTCTATTTCTAGAAATATTCATCCATAGAGCTGCTATGAAATTAGAGTCACCGTGTCATATCCATCAGCGGTTACATGGCAACCATGTTGATGGATATATCTAGCGACAGAGCAACGACACTAATTGGCAATATTGAACCGAATTTACCGCTCTGATCAGAGTAAAGTGACAATATATTAAGTCATAAAGAGGAATCTGCCAGTATGAGAAAAACACTCCTGTGGTGAAACACATAGGCAGCAAGACCTATGATTCTTAATTCTCTCTTTTGGATGAGCGTGGGTTCGATTACTACTAGAAATTGCTTCATTGCTTAACCACTCCTTTAAATGTGAATCAAACATTCTTCGCAACACTCAAAAATTCTCCAAAATTATATAAAATTACATAATAAATTTAAAAAAGAATCTTAAACACTTTAAGTCTTAAAATAACGTCAAAGAAAGAAATTTCTTAGAATCATTGGAAAGAACCTTTCAGTAAAAGTTGTTATACAATTCTTAATAAAAATAGAACAAAGAACACGTTTCCAAATATAAAATTTTATTTTTGTCGATAATTTTGTACATGCCAAAAGCTTTTTGATCGCATTCCAAGAATAGAACAGCGGAGGTTTCTATAATGAGGAATTTTTGGTAATTTTTAGCTTTAGGGTATTTTTGAATTTTCAGAATAAAGAGCTTAAGCAGCGATTTTCTTGAAAAGTGAAATATCTCAGTATCTAATGAGGTAAATAAAGTACTATTGAGCAAATTCATCGCGATCTTTATAGAAAAATCCCACAAAATAAGAACAGTCATGCACCAACGCAATCTTCTTTACTTATCTCATATGCATTTTATTGTATTTCAATTTCCTCGAAATTCCAATTAAAATTTTCATCCTCCTCAAAATCCACGCCCTCTTTTCCTTTTTTTATGAGCCACAAAAAATTCTCATTTTTTCTTTCTTCATTCACCCTGAGCATCCACATACATACGTTGTCGTTATTATCAATTTTTTGTGTGTTCAATATGTATTATTCTTCCGTATTCTCTATGCCGGTGCTGCTTTATATGAAATTTATTGAATTCATTGAAAAGGAATTTAATTAAAATACAAAAAAAAAGTTGTGTGTTTCGAGAGAGAGAAGGAACAAGAAAAGATAAAAGAAGTATGAGAATTAATTGAATTGATTATTTTTAAAATTTATGACGCAGATTCTCTATTGAGGGTGGTTAAGTCATCGATGGGTCGTTATTCTTATTTTAGAAAAGGTTAAATTATATTTTGTGATAAAATTATCTATATTTAGAATCTAAAGCTGAGTGGATGTATCTGACAGGGGCGTAACCAGGGAGGTGTCCAAGGTGGTCCGTACGACCCTCGAAAAAACTTTTATATTGAAATTTTTTTCAAAAGTTTTTCCGAAATTCTAGGGTCGTTGACTTATTACATTCACTTTTTAGGAGGGAATAGGGTCTGAGATTTTATAAAAGGTCAAATAAAAGACAAGGGGTAATAAACGGAGGAGGGGATGCCAAAAATTCGTTATTTTGTGCAATGTAATAAAAAAACGACCCAAAAGTTTATTAAAAAATTCATTTTATTAAGTAATAAGAAAATATTTTTAAACTTTTTAAGTCTTCATTTTCAGAATTTTACTGATTATTTAACAAAAAGCTTGTATTTAAAAAAGTCAATCTAGTCGTAGAGCAACCAAATTCTTTTAAACCTATTTAAATCTCTAAATAAAAAATTAATTAAATTCAACCTAACCAACCCACAAAAATGAGCATCAAACTTCCTCAATTTCACAGAAAATTCGGCACCAGCAGCAGGGTTCGTGAAGAGTAAAAAAAATCTTTGATTTCTGAAATCATTTTTTTCTGTGATCTCAGAAAATCATGATTTTTGAAATCCTACGTAAATCTTTACGTAGGATTTTGATTACGTAACGAAAATCATTACGTAGAGATTTTCGTTACGTAAAATCATTTTTGTTTATGATTTTCATTATGAATCATTTTGAACATATTGGTCTCAATTTCTTATACAGATTAATTAAACATAATGTTTTCACGAAAATTAAGCTGTTCAGAATAAGCAGATTACACTTTAGGTGCTTAATTTATGTAAATTTCAATACTTTCATTTTCGGCTGGATCAGCAAAAAACATCCAGATGAAAATGATCATTACTTGTATCGAAATTTATTTAATTTAAGCACCTAAAGTGTAATGTGCTTATTCTGAACAGCTTAATTTTCGTGAAAACATTATGTTTAATTAATCTGTATAAGAAATTGAGACCAATATGTTCAAAATGATTCA
This sequence comes from Chironomus tentans, assembly GCA_963573255.1. Lineage (NCBI taxonomy): Eukaryota > Metazoa > Arthropoda > Insecta > Diptera > Chironomidae > Chironomus > Chironomus tentans. Next base: position 15,872,312 of record OY754303.1, read on the forward strand.
TAATGAAAATCATAAACAAAAATGATTTTACGTAACGAAAATCTCTACGTAATGATTTTCGTTACGTAATCAAAATCCTACGTAAAGATTTACGTAGGATTTCAAAAATCATGATTTTCTGAGATCACAGAAAAAAATGATTTCAGAAATCAAAGATTTTTTTTACTCTTCACGAACCCTGACCAGCAGAGAAAAACTTTACTAAGGTAAAAAAGACCAATAAAAGCCGTAAAATATTCCAATGTATGAATAAATTTTGAACGTACATTCAAGCAGGAACTTTATTGAGTACAAATTCAGAATTGATGAGAAATTTAATTTTTTTTCACCATCTTCATTCGTTTCTAATTTCATTCTTCCTTCTCGTTTCCTCTTGATAAATCGAGTGGAAAATTTGTATGTAATTTAAATAAAATCGGAACTGAAATTTTATTTTATTTTATTCTGCCTTCGACTTTTATTTCTTCTGTGCGTTGCTCATGGCGATTTCAATTAAGGTCAAAGCTCCTGATGAGAATGCTTTCATATAAATTCACAATTTTTTTTCTTCTCTCTCCAATAACAGTCAGCATAACCTTCAATTAAATTGATATTCGAATCGTATCGCACTGTAATGCTATCAGCAATTTATGGAATTTAATTTTAGTCTCTCGCCTCACCGTGATTAATATTTTTTTATTGGAATGGGAATCTCTTCCTTCTCTGGTGGATTTTTATTTTATATTGTTGTGCAAAATTATTCAGCTTTACATTTTTATATTGTTTGCATTGCCTCATTTGCTGTTACTTGTTTTCTTGGGATTATTTTGTCTGATATTTTTAATGCGCTCTGTTGTTTAGACTCGAACTAGTGCTAAACGGACTTGGAAAGTGCCAGAAATTTTTCGAGGGAAGAGTTCGACTCTCTCGAGGGGTCCAAAATTTTTTCTTATGGGTTTTCAAATTTTAGGAGGGGTCTGAAGTTCTATCAATATAAATTATTATTTTGAGGGAGTATGGGACCCTCTTTGAACCCCCCTCTATGTTGGCTACACCCTTAAGCTAGTGGATAATGATTATCGGTGACACAAAGTATAGTATACTGCTAATAAGCTTAGTTTGACCCCTTATCTAAAACCTAACAAAATCTATCAGAAGACCACCCCCCCCCCCCCCCCCGCAAAGGAAATTTATTATTCACTTTAAGATAAAAAAAATTCTTTTGCACGCTCCACATGATGCTTTACGATAGAATCGACCGCATCTTATGCAAATCTTATTCGCCTATAAATTGCAATGAATATCAATTTTATGTGTACTTAAATATGTCGAATGACAATCAATTCAAATAAATTTCCTCACATTTGCATTTTATTTTCCTCTTGGTGGGAGGTTGGATTTTTGTTAGTGTTTAGGGATACTTAAAATATTATGACGCTATCACCATAAATTGATGAATTTTAAGATAATTCACAGGAGATCCTGAAAATTTCAAGTCACTCTGATCAGAATCTTTAATACGTCACGTTCTCATTTCCCTCAATTTCCATTCATAAGATGTTTGTGAAAAATATCAGCATTAAGACTCCAGATCAACCTTTAATCCCTACTTTTAAGTTCAAAAGCTCTGCTGAAAATTCCAAGGTTACGGCAAGCAAGAAGGAAACAACCAAAATCCTCTAAATTTCTCAATCTATAAAATTCTATAACATTTAGCTTCATTAACTTTCCTTCATAATATCCTCCTGAAGAAAAAAGAATAAAGAAGTTGTAGAGAATATAAATTGTACGGCATGGTGACGACATAAAGCTGTTAAGGAAATCTTCTTTTCCTCTCTATAGATTTAAAGTTTAAATGTTTTATAACATAAAGTAGAGAAGAGAAAATGGAGAAGATGATGGAAAAAATGGCACATTATCAGACAAATATTCACCTTTCCTTCTTCCTCATCATTTACCTTATCTTACAGAACGTTGCTGGGGATGGGAACTTGTTGAGGGAGATTTTCAGCTAATGGTTGAGGAAATTTGGAAGAATACTCAAAGAAGGTAAGGAATTCAAGTGAATTAGGCTAAACACTTGGTCATAAGGAGTCTGGTTGATAATTTGGAGGATTTTTGGGTTGTAATTTAATTGCTAGACATAATTAAGTCAAGAGGTACTCAAATGGTTTTTGATCCAAATATTGAATCATTTTTAATTTTTGTCTCTACCACAAAAATCGAATCTATCAACTTTCCACCCAAATTACCCACCCCTACAAAATATCCTTCTTCATTATTTAAGTGAAAGTCAACATCCAACTAAAGCTATATCAATGAAGATGCTACATACATAAGTAGCATAAGAAGAAAGAAAAGATGAAAATTACAGCATAAGAATCAGAATTTTTTTTTGCCGAGAATGGCATTTTGAAAGATTCAATGGAGGAGCACGAAAAGGGAACGTGCAAGAAAATTTGTTGGAAGGAAATTTCAAGCAAAGGCATCAGCATATACGTATTATACCTGTTGGCGGCGGCATATATAAGATGAATGAAAAAATCGGAATTGGAACAATTTGCTTTGATATTGAAAAGTTCCTTGAGGAGATTTTGGAAAAAAATTCTAATTTTTTCATATATTGTATTTTTAATTTTTCAAAAATTGTTCAAATTTATAAATTATTAAAATTTAAATTTTTAAAACTAATTTTTTTAACTTAGAATTTTTTGAATTTTTAATTTCTAATTTTTTCAAGTTTCTTATATTTTTTAAGTTTTTAAAAAATGTTCAAATTTCTAAATTATTTAATATTTTTATTAACAATTCAAATTTTATAAATAATTCAAATTTTATATACAATTTAAATTTTATAAATTTTATAAATTATTAAAATTTTATAAATTATTTGAATTTTATAATTTATTAAAATTTTAAAAACTATTGAAATTTTATAAATTCTTTAAATTTTATAAATAATTCAAATTTTCTTAAAATTTTCAAACTTTAGAATCATTTTAATTTTTTAATATTTGTCAAGTTTTTTTAATTTTTAAAATAACAACATATTTTTAATTTTTTTCCAGTTTTTCTGATTTAAACAATATTATCAAATATTTAAAAAAAATAAAAAAAAAATACAAAAATTAATATAAAACATACACAAGGACGTCCGTTTATCGCAGTATAATGATATTTACCTCATTCCTTTCTGATATATAGTTAAGGATGCGTAAGTTAGAAGTCGCAGATGTTCTCGAGTACTCAAAAGGTAGCTGAAACTGTTTGAAAATTTATTCACACACAGCATGATAAAACGAAACCAGTAAAAATACGCTATGTCTATCGAAATAAATAGCTTAAATATGTATGTTAGTATATATATATCGATAGATTTTATTCCTCAACATATTTTACCTGTAGATACACACATCTACTGAATTATGGATCGTTGCGTGTGCAAAAGTAATTGGATGTAAAAAGCTCATGGTAATGTGATTCAATCTCCACAAAAGCATTTTCATTTCGATTTCAATGATCTTTCATTCAGTGTAGAAAAAGAAGGAAAAACATGAGGTGAAGTAAGAGAAATTGTGGAACGAGAAGAAGAAACGATTTCAAGAATATCAATTTGCTGATTTCTCAATACTGTTATGTGTTTAATGTAATTTTCAACATCATTTTGTAATACATCACAATCGATTCCGTACGTAAAATTCATGGTTCATGGATTGAGACACAATAAAATAAAAATTTTAAACAAGAATTTGACTGGTTGAATAAATTTTGTTTTATTGATTTTGTGTGTGAAGATTTGGTATTGTGAAAGATTCTATTAAGCAAGATTGTTTGATGAATTTTCTAGTAGAAAAAAAATCATTCAGGGTTATTTTGATCAAATTTCTATTAATTTCACTTAAATTGTTTTATACTCAAATTAAATATGAAACAGTATACTCTGTAATTTGATAAAAGAGCTGATGGATTTAATTATTTAAGGCAGAATCAAGAGCGGGTTTTTAAAGAAATTAAAATTGGTAATCTGACCTTTGCAAAGGAGTATAGGATCAAAATTATTTTTCTCAGACATTTTCAATTTTTAAGGAGAGGTCTAAAAAGGTTTCCATATAAATTTCAATCTCTATGAAGGATGAGGACCCATTTGGACTCGTCCCTCGTCCATGCTACGAATAGAAGCCGTCTCAATAAAAATGTCAATGACGGCAGGTATCTCTGGTATGTAAATATGAGTTAAGTACCTTTGGCATAGTTGTCGTCATGCATTTCGCATTTGGATAGATTTTTCAAAATTCGTGACAATTCTGTTGTCCTAGTAACTGTCCTAGTTATATCATAGATCCAAATTTAATCATGAACATTCAAGGAACAAATAACTTTAATCAGATACTCAATGGAATTTACGTCTTTACTAAAAATCTACTCCGAAAAGTTTTCCGAACTTAAAGTACTAAAATCTCAAAACAAGACCAACAACAGCTTTAAATAAAATCCATTCGACACTATAGTTCACTCAACATAGCAGTGCAAGTAAGTTGATATGTGAATAAAATCTAAAACTTTTACACCAACAAACGAGAAAGCAAATCAATAAAAATCGAAGATAACAAACTAATGATGGAACAATGAGGTTGATAAGATGAGAATTTGTTGAATAAAAAAGATATAAAATAGAGTCGTATGTGAATGAAAATAAAGACAATAGTAACGACAGCAGCAGCAGTGAATGTAAGCACATGAGTATTGAATGTGTAGGAATAAATAGTGAGTGAGTTGGAAATGTAAATAATAAAAACTAGAAACAAAATATATATAAAAGGAGATAAAATTGCTGTGACTGAAGAAGCTCGTGAAAGGATTTTGTTAGATTTTTTTTCGTAGAAATATTGAGGTAGTGCATGAACTGGATTTTCCTGATTAGGTAAATTATGGGTGGATTTTAGAAGCAATTGTCATGATTTCAGTTTACAGATTTATCTAAATTTTGGAAGTTTTGTGAAACAGAAATTGGATTGATACCAAAAATTTTCCGACGAGGGACAATTTGAAAAATTTCACAAAATTCTGGCAAAATCCACACACAATACCCTTAAAAACTAGCAAGTAGTTTCAAGAGAATGAATATGAGCGAATAAAAAAAGAAGAAGGAAAACAAAGGAAAAAGAAGATTCTTCACGCGCACGAAGTGTCATTTTATTGTAATGAATACGTGAGAAGAGAACTAAAGAATAAAAATTTTATTCTTTGGAACTACTCTTTTGCTTATTTTACTATACTTTTGCACTTCTAGCTTTAGTGCTGAACTTTTAAGAAAAGGATTTGAAATTTTGAGGTTAGTTTGACTCAGAAATAAACTAAGAATTTGGCATTTTTCTGGATACCCATCGATGGGAAGATTTAATAAGGATAAGCTGGATATTTGTGTAATCCAGGTCGTATCAAGGGGGTGTTTTGAGTGTCAAATTATCAAGAAGAAAACACCCCCCTCGAAAATTTTCTGTCTATGTCCCTTGCTAAACCAGAACTAATGCCACAAATTTCCAAATAACACGTTTTTAGTATCAAAATTTTGCGACAATTCATCATTTTATCCAAGTGGCTTAAACCCCCTTTATGCTCTTGGTCAGATCGACGAGATAATGTTTTGAAGTGGAAATCCGATGGAAATTTTGAACCTATGTTACAAAAATTACGAAAGAAATTTAAATTGCTCAAAAATAGATCAAATGCGTTTCATCCACTGCCAACCTTGAATCCCAATCTAAATATCCTCTTTCCATATTGCAACAATACTTCTGCTGTTGTGCTGGAAAGGCAACTCGACACGATCTCATATTTGTTTTCTTATATAATATTAAACTTCATAGCAACAGCCATAACTTGTATTGTTGCATAAAGTATAAAAAATATAAATAAAACTATACAATAAAACTACTTAAACCGATTTAAGAAAATGTATTTTTTATTGCACTAGTTATTGAGCTTTCAATTGATGCTTGTGGATGGAAGAGATTTAAAGATTGAAGACTTTTAAGGTAAAGAATTTCTGGAGAAAAAGTTTTTTATGTTTTCTTGAAAATATATGCATTAATAAAATATTTTGATCCTTAAAAATCAATCTGGAATCATTTGGATTCAGGGGAGTAATAAAGGTCCATGGTGCCCAGGGGAAAATGTCTAAAATGTACTATTCTTCTTTAATTTTGATTAGGTTTTATTGAAATTTGCGCCCCCTAATACGCGGTTCTCCAGACAAATACTGTTTGGATTGTATACTTGATCTTTAAAGTTTCAAATTTTAGTAAGATTGTTAAATCCCCCCCCCCCCTTCACTTGTGTCATAATTTTCACCAACCTTTTCCTCTTCCTTCCCGTTCACAAAACATCAAGAAACCACAAAGCAAACACACCATGCATATTCACTTTACGTTCGATATGAAGCGTGTATGTTGTTTGCTAATACATTTTACTAACTTGATTGTCTTTATTTTTTTGCACACAATGTGCGTATGATCTGTCTATGTATTGGCATGAGAGCAAAAAACCAAGTGAATTAATGGGAAAATTTTCTTAAGAAAATCTTGAAACATCTGAAGCGTTTAGTGATACATCGAGATAGCGTACATATAATTGCAATTTGATGATCCCATATGTTAACCTTTTTATCCTTTCTCGTCGAGTATGCCGTACTGCCTATCCTTGTGATTTTTTTTTCTTTATTTGTGGATACGAATGAGCGACGGAATGAAAAAATAATGAAATCTGATTAAATATATTCGCTTTGCTGTGTTTTGTTGTTTTTTTGCTTCTCTCCTTTCACTTAGTGAGATGATGGTGGAAATTTGTGGGAGAATTGGCTTAAATCTTATTTATTGCGGATAATCTTAGAATAAAATAATTTTAACTGAAAATGTATTTTCTGCAATAAAATTTTAATAATCTTTATATAAGCAACAGTTTTAGAATTGTTGCTAGTTCTTATGTATGTCTTAACCTCGACATGAATAGACAAAGGAACGACCTATGTAGATAAATGCAAAAAAATTTGGCTTTTACTAGGCACTGCCTATGGTTGCTACCTACGGAAACCCAGCTTACATTTTTAAAAACCGAAAAAACCTAATATTTATACCAAAATTTAAAAATTATATTAGATGTCTACTCAAACTCAAGCTAAGTTCATCTAGGTAAAGACCAAAGATGCAAACTGATCAAATGATCAAAAAATTTTGATCATTTTGGATCATTTTAAGTAGCTTTGTCAGTTAATTGAGCTGTCACAAAATTTTCATACAAAAATTTTTTTTTGTACACAAGTGTCACACAGCATCAGACCCCCTCCCTCCCTAAATTGGACGTCAATTATAAACAACCCAAAATACAATCATTAAGCTCAAAACCAAGCATCCAAGAAAATTTTCACCATCACAAAATCAATTTCCTCCCATCCTATCCCATCATGCAACCATTACTATACAAGAATATCATCATTTCTATGTACTGAATGGTGTTAAGGCAACAAAACAAAAAAAAATACAGCAGAAAGAAAGGGAGAAAAGAGAAACAAAAAAAAAACAATGGCAAACAAACTGTCTATATGGCTCATTAATACTTACAGCCAAGGATTCGCTTTTTTGCCTCTTCTGGCTGTTGCTATTCTTCCTCTCTTATTTTTTTTCTTGTAAATTGGGTTTTTTGTTTTCAAATTGATTTCATTGTTGAAGGAATTTAGAGTCATAAAATCTGATAGCCTATCACTTATAACGATTACTTTCTGATTATGTTTGTTGCTTTCTTTCATTTCAGTGCTTGTTGATGTTTATTCTTATGGGGATAACAGCGGATATAAAAGTCGTGAGATTTTAATGAAAATGTATTTGTATTAAAAAAAAGTTTTATTAAGTATTTGGAGCTAAAAATGTTTATTTTCTTGGTAATTAAAAGTCACAACAGGAGGTGGAAAATTTTGTTCGCGTATTTTTAAAGTCATTAAATTTTTTTCCGTGATTATAAATTTTTTGGTAATCTTAACTGTGATTTTGAGTTAATTAATATTCAAAAACATTATCATGTACCTTGACTTTGTAATATTTTTGTCTCAGGGCTTATTTTAATGTTGATTGGAAATTATTGCTACATTACGTTGCATCTGTAAATTACAGATGGGCTTACTTAAAAATTACAGTACAACTGGAGCTTACATCAAGGCGATTCATAGTTCGTACTGCCAAGTGATTATCATTTCTAATGCATTAGAATCATTTTTTTTTAAAAATCATTAAGATTGATTTTGCGAGTAGTCTTCAACATTTTTTGTAGGAAAATAAAAAGGGGGGGGGGGGTACTCTGGCAACACCTAGCTACACGTCAGATTAGAATAGACTCATGTCTAGAACGAATGTCAACGCAGAACTGCCACTTCGTAGAAGATAAGTTTACCACCTGAAAAGGTTCACATTTAAAAAATTGTATTGTTTCCCCGACTAATTAAATTAAATGTTTTTTCCATCATGAATGACTGAGAATATAATTTTTCTTATTTCCTTCCGATTTTCTCAGAAAAAAATAATATTTTTTTGCTTCTCAGAACAGTTGTTGTTGTTTGGTGCTGCTACTTTTTCGTTCGAAATTATTTGGCACTAAAAATGTTTATAAACGATTTCACGTTGCGATCCTTTTCAATTTAATTTTCATTATACAATTTTTTGGTGTGCCGATGTCGTTTTTCTTCCTCATACCTCCATCAATTTTCAAGAATCGAGACAAAAAAACCTCGACAAACAACAGGCAAAAATAAACTGATGGAAAAACATTTCTGTGTTCATTATGTGTCTTATTGTTACTCAGTTACAGTGAAAGAGTGTGGATGGAAGCGTCGACAAAATAAATTGGAAATTGAAGGAAGAAAGTCTCACATAATAAACAGCACAATTGTAAAATATAGAAAAAGTTTTTCATTCTTCTTCTCCAGCTATCTGTTTGTGTATGTTGCGGTTTTAATTTATTTATATAAGAAACATTTTTATTAGTTGCCAACAGAGAGCGGAGAATAAAGAGATGTGGAAAGTGAGTTCTTTGAAATATAAAATGATGTGGAAGTTTAGACAATCTGTGGATTTTTTATTAGATTTTATGACGCATTTCGTTTGATCTGTGCCTTTTATTCCGATAAAATTAGAGTTTAGAATTGTTTAAAAAGTTATGATCATCTTGAAAAAGATCCAGTGAAGTTCAAGGTAAATAGAAATTTGATATAATTCACTTACCTCTGTGATCCTCACTGCAATGCTTGAATTGATGTTGAATTGACTAAATAAGCCAGCAAAACTTGTTCTTTATGCAAACATTTTAAATTTTTATGCAGTTTTATTTCCAAATTTACGTAAATTTTCATTCTTAATCAAAATAACAACTAAAAATAACAATTCCAACTAAAAATTTCATAAAATTCTCACTTATTACATCTATAAAAGCACTTTTTCTCACTTTATATCTTATTAAAACTTATTTAATTTCAATTTTAATCAATTTCTTGTTTTTAAATATTTTTTGCCAAACCAAAGCCAACTTCACTCTAATTTGTACTTTTCAAATTTTAAATTTCCGTTGAATATTGATATTCCTAAAAACACAAATTTATCGTCAAAACATCAACAACTTCTCGTTATTTTCCAGCTAACAGACTCAAAACGACAGTAAATACATCACGAAAGATGAGAACCAGTAATAGTTGTAGCAGCAACGGCACAAGAGAATGAAAATACGTTTCTTTGTCACCAGAGATTTGTGATGTCATTTCGAAGCTATTTTTCTTTCTCGTCCTTCCTTTTAACTTCCTCTTCTTCCTTTTCCATAAAGCTTAAAGCATTTTCTCGCTGTATGGCCACGCGGTTACATTGTTAACTTAATTAACACACACAATCAATCAATATTTTCTCTTGTACTGTCAAATAAGGACAGAATTTATGTAAAATATTTTGCTACGAGGAAATTCGCTTTGCATTTAAAAAAATTGATGAATTGTGATGGATTTTGTTGAAAGTTAGAGTACTTTTTTGGGAATTGGAACTGAAATTTCATACATGTGGTGACTAGGATATCCGGGATATATGAATTGCTGTAAATATTGACAATCAATTCCAAACGTCTTCAGTTAGTTCCATTAAAATTTAACTATATACAGCCTTAAGCTTAGTTTTAACACCACTATCCAGCTCTAACCTCAAAAATGTCACTTAAAATAACAGAACTGATAAATTGCCACCTTCCCACAAGTCATCATCAAGCCTGCTTTCAACACTACAAAAATATCCGCAGCGGCGACAATTTAAATTAGGAAAAATGGTCGCTATTTTCATTGTACAGCTCTAAGCTGTAAGAAAAATAACAGTGTGAAATGTAAAAGTAATTTACGAGGACATACGAGAAAAAAATGGCACAAAAAGTTCTTTCTCTCGCACTGCCAAGTCCAACAATACAGCCAAGTACACAAAAAGAAGTTCAGTGCTTCTGCGAGGGCAGTGACGAAAAAAAGTGAAAGTGAAAGCAGTGAATTTAAAATATGATAATTAAGTTATCCGCAACGTGGAATAAGAAAAAAAGAATGAAAAGTTTTTTCTATTCTGGGAAGGAAGGAAGGATGTGAGAATGAGTGAAATGGATAATGAAAATTTATTTTCAAATAACGAAGGATGGACCACCATTTAAGGATGAAAATAGGAGAGCATTGAAATAATGACATGAAATAAATTAGTTTGAGGAATTTTTATGACGGACGTAATGGATATGACGCATTTAGGGTCAATTCAAAGGAGGTCTGCACCCCCTGACTACACGTCTAGGCTACGAACTTCTTAGTAACCTAATTTGATGTTATTTCAGCTATTACAGCTTTCAGATCTGTAATGTTGATTGTTTGTGGTCAACTCAATCAAAATAGAATTTATTTATCCAAATTTAATTAATCAATTGATGAATTTTACACAAAATTATTTCATTTCATGCCAGATCCTCAATAACCACTTGAAGGAAAATTTATGCCAAATTTCCTGAGAATCTTCAACAATGCAGTTCAATTAATTTAATTACCCACAGTTTGTTCAACTAATTACCTTTAAAACAAGAATATTATTTCACTTCAATAATTGCAGCAATTATGTTCTCGATTTGAAATGAGATTTGTGCCTTCAAGCATCATAAATATTTATTTTTGGTGAAATACATCATCAAAACAATGGAATATTTAGGTTAAGTTTTACTTACATCATAAGAACTGTGGTGTGGTTTTGTTCTTCATACTGTTTGATGCTTGAATATCATTAGCTTTGTGTAAATTGCATCTGCAATGTTTGAAATGAGGTGTCTTTTGTGGTGTGAGTGATTCTTAAAGCTAATTTTTGTATATTATTATGCAAAAAAATTAATTTAGACTATTTTTAAATTGAAACTTAGTCTTTTTTAAGGGTTGGGCCAGTTTCTAAGGCTACCCTTCTAGGATGTCTTTAGGGTACCCCTAGGATGCCCTTGAACACCCTAGAGTACCCCACGATATTCATGAATATGCAATATCTTTGTTCTACTACTGGTTTTATCGGATAAAACAGACAACTAAGGGGATTTTATTTGACATTATATTATTCATATTTTCGGCGACACACTACCTGAAGATATACTTAATTGTATCCCCTTTTAGAAAAAACACCAGGATTAATACTTGGTTCAATAATAAACTATAATTTAGGGTGAGCACTAGGATGCTACTTGGACATACCCAACGATTACCTAGCATTTAAATTATTTACTTCCTTACTTATTCACCCTCCCAATTTTTGATGATCCATAAACAAATTTGCTAAAGATGTTAAAAAATACACTTTATCTTTTCTTTAAAAAACATGTCAAACCTGCATCGTTCTTAGGTTTAAATAATTAATGAAGAGAAGTGAACATTAAAAAAACAATGAAATAAGGGATAAATTGTGGAAGTTGTTTATTGCGCATTCTTTATTTCAATATACAAGCTAGCAAGAATTGAAGTATTATAAAGTGATGTTACTATCCAGATTGATATGCAAAAAAGATGCCATTTGATGTCTATTCAGGTATCCATTCAAAATCGCTGTTTATCGTAGGACTCTTGTTAAAATATCTTTGTCAAAGGTACTAGAATGCTGGTCAAGACTCAGTGCTATTGCTATAATGTATCTAACGAGTATCTCCTTATTTTGGCCCATCGATATGGTTGAAAAAGACTTTCAGTCAATTTAAAGACAAAATTCTCCACCAACATTAAACACATCATCCATAAAACAGCACCTTTAAAATAATAAGGAAAGTAAATTCAACGGTTGATTGACTGTTATTTATGAAAAATGGCTTTTCTAATAAAATTAATTTTTCAAACAGTATCCTTACATTAAAAAATATGAAAAGACCTATTTTTTTATTCATCTAAAGTACCGCTCGTGGCAATAATAAAAGAATAATGAAAAGGCCAAAAAGTACAATAATAATCATCTTCGTCATAACAGCAGTAGCACAAACAGCAACAATAGAAATAATTTTTGTTTACGAAAAAATGTAATCTGATGAAGTGGAAAATGGAAGAGAGTAGAAAAAAAGATGAGAGATGAGCAATTAGTGAGGCATTCCTCCGCATATTTTCTGTCATTCATTTTAATGGAAAAAAATTAAGACACAACAAGCAAGCATCATCGACCATTTTATATTTACTCTGTTTCTATACCGCAATTAATTGATACAAATTAGAAAATAAATCGAAATTAATTTGTTGAGTAAGATCGTCACTATGGCTAATGAGCTGGATGCTAATGCGATTTGTTGCTGTTTTTTGTTAAGTTCGAATGTTTTTTATGCTGTATGGGTAGACACGTGTGCACTAAATTCATCTCTAATTAGGTGTAACATTTGTTTTAATTCAAACACGTATTGAGAAATGGTTAATGCTCAAGTTTTTATAAGAAAGGTGAAGGCACTTTGTGCGTCTGATTGTCTGTTGATCACTGAATGGTTCAGCCTTAGGTTTTAACTTCTTATTGATGTTAAAATAAAGGTTGAAACGTTAATTTTCGAAGAAATCAAAATCATTAGAAACAAATATTTGTTTTAATGAAACTAATTAAATAATGTCCAGAAGCAACTTGCTTAATTAAAGCTACTTGATGCCAAATTTCACAGTATGGTCATGTTAAAGGAGCCCGAGTGGCAATTTGGTGTCATCGTATTTAAGGGTTATTTTATTAATTTTAGTTGGGTTTTAGTGTTCGTATGATTTTCAGAGGGGTTGATTTGATGGTTTGGGTGAGTGAAGCTTGATTTTCTGGGGTTTTCTTGTATTTCATAATTATTTAGCCCATAAGCTAATATTATAGTTTTAATTATCATCCAATTAATGAGGTAAGTACATCTTCCTAAGTATATCCATGACGTCATTTTCCCTCAAACCTTTCCACTCCCTTTACTCACATAACATTCAATTAAACATCAATTTTCCGGAAAAAATCACCCTATTTCATCTTCAGTCTTTAAGCTTCAACCCCTTACCATTTTCCCACATTCAATTTACCGCAAATTGGTTTGTTGATACAAAATACGAAGAAGCTTTCGCTTTCGAAGCATCGCAAGAATGAACTCGTTTTTCTTATTTTTTTGATGAGAAGATAAAAGCATCAAATGTCGAGTACATCCTCTAGGGGGAATTTTGTAAATTAATTTCACATCAGTTGATAGAATGTTAAAGATGTTTGGAGAAGATCAATTTGTGAAGAATCTGCCATTCGCTTCCAAAATTTATCGAGATGTGGATGCATTGATATGACGCAATCTCATTGCTGTGTGTCTTAAAATTGAACGAAAATAAATCAGTAAATATTTACAGATGAGATTCATTAGAAAATTTGTGGCTGGGTAGAGAATTCATCCGTTATGAAAATAAATTGTCTTTGGTACTGTCGTCATCATAAATATTTTTAGTGGTATAAGTAGCTATAATTTTGCGAATTTGTAAAAGAGTCGCTTTCTAATGATGTCCAATAATTGGGGGGGGGGGGGGTATAAATAAGAAATAGATAGAAATAAGAGACAGTTGATATAGTTGATAAAGAGTTGATAGAGATAGTATAGCACTTGGTATTAGTAATTGACAGACAAAAGCCAGCCATAGAGCTAGTATAGACGTCAACTAAAGGGGTCTGTCGAGCGTCATCCGGAGTTTTTTCTCATACTAATTTCTATACTAATTAAAACTTGAGAAGCAATTGAGTCAGCAAATCAGCTAGTTAGGGAAATGATTATGTTGTTAAGTTGTTAAGCAACAAGATCTATCATCCTTTTTTGAGGACCTTATTTCCATTGAGAGTGTTTTCACTATCATAAGAATTTAAAATTATAGTTTATTGCTATCTCAAACATGATGACTTTTAGATCTTACCCGAGCAACAAGCTGTGGAAAACTACGTTCTTTGTCTTTAAGGCGGACCAAAACCACCGTCACAAAATAATTAGAGAACTTCCACGTCATTTTGTTAAAATGTCGACGTAGCCGTGCCTTATGTCGTTCGGGTTAGAGCATTTTCCATAACAATTAGAAAATATTCTCGAGGACCTGGCTCTTGACAAATCCATCATAAAAAAATAAAAGTGAATTATTCATGAAATTAATGAACATAATATTTTAATATAGATAAAATTTATTGATTAGTAGCAATATACATGATGTCATAGGAACATCTAATTATCTTCTGAAAAATAATATAATTACTAATTAATGAACGAAGCTTTAGAGTTGTTATGATGAATTATCTGGTAACAAAGTTAAGCTAATAAATTTTGGCATTTTTATTCATTTTATTCAAAAAGATGAGATATTTAGACCCAACAAATTTTTTTTGTATTGAGGTGTCCATGGGCGTACCCCCCTCCTCCAAATTGGGTCCCATCGAAAACATTTCTACATGGAAATCGTTAACTTGTCACAGAACTCTAGATTACCCTCTCCCCCACTATATATTGAAAGTAATTTATAAACAGTTTCTTTGAATTTTTGTTTATCATCAAAACTAGTCAATCAACTTTAAAATGTTACTATGGAGCAACCACCACAAAAAAAGCTCTACCTAAAAAATAAAAGCTTACAATAATTTGACAACCATCATTTGATTCAAAAACAACGCAAAAAAGGCAGAAAATATTTTATCGCACAGCACAGCTGTCTAGCAACGCAAATGAAAATGAATTTATCATCTTAAATCGAATGAAAATCAACCATTAAACAGCTTCGATAAAACAAATTAAAATCATTAAAGCAATTACGATGATTTATGATATTGTTGAACACATGGACTCTTAACATTTTCAATTACATACACATTCACAGCGAGCTGTTGTTGCTTGCTACAAGCAAATGCTGATTTTTTATACTACCAAGAATCATTTTTCATATTTATGCTATAAAAAAAATAATAGTGGAAAATGTATATAATAAACAAGTGCTATAAATAAAGACAAATTGCAGTCGACTGAAACGAAGTGCATTTTGCGAATTGAGAGATGTTTGTTATTTTTATGGATTAAGTCGAGTTCAAATGAAAATGGTCAATTACGCCTAGGAGCTTATTTGTTGAGTACACAACATCCTATAAATAGAGAAATGGCTGTTTTGTTATTTGCCAATTTAAAATTGCTAGCGAAAATGTCAAAATAAGGCAACTTTATGTTCTGAGAATTTTTGTAATTGGTGGAAAATAAGTGTGATGTATTTTAGGATTTATTTTTAACATTGGTACTGAAAATGTTGTATTTTTGGAGGCAATAAATTGTTTTTTTTTGATATGTTAAATTTTGAAAAATTAAACTTGAATTGAAAAATCAAATATTGGTTCTATCTATGGTGTAGCCAGAATTTTAATAGATGGGGTGTGAGGGGGTTTGATTTTTTTCACTTCAATAGCTCTAGAATTTTAAATAGTTTCTTATTTGAATAAATTTTTCTCGAAAGAGGGGATCCTCCTAATCACCCATACATCAGCTACACCGCTGGGTTCTATGAACCACAATCCAGCAACTACACGGGTGCCTATTATCCGTAACAACAGAATATTTTTGAATATCGCTCTGATATAAATATAAGGCTACAATTGGTAATTTTTGGAACCCCAACCCATACTATACAACGCAATGTAACAAAACAGCAGCTATTAACTCCAACTTTATCCAAAGCCAAGAGTCAGACCAAAGAATCGTTAATATTATAAATTTTAATTTTTTTAGAAATAAAAAATTTTTTTTCCAATTTTTACGATAGTTCTACGACCGATCCCTAAACTTTTCCTATGTCCATTCAAATTTACAAAAAAGCATTCATAGGCTAAAAATCAGATGAACTCATCGACAAACTACTTCAATTTTTTTATCCAGACTCTTGACTTCATCTTCTCTCACAATTAATTCATTCTTTTTTCATACAAACAATTTTAAATCCGTTCAACAAAACGCCAACGAAAAATTTTTATGTCCGAGTGATGATGAAGATGATGATAAATTAAACGGACTACGCATCTCTTGGCAGCTTGAAAAGTTTTACGTCCACTTTAAAATTTTTATGATGAGAAAGAAATTCTCAAAATTGCTCATTTAAGTCATCGCTCTAATGAGCAATTTGCTGAGAATTATTTATTTAATGAGATTTACACATGGGAATTGCTGGACTGGCCTTGACTGAGAGATTTTTTCTGGATTTTTTGAGATTTAAAAAAATTCTCTTTTGTGGAATAAAATTGAGAGAACCGCCAATTGTGCGAAAGTAAGACTAACGATCAGCCACTCCAAAAAATTACTATTGATACGCCACTCAAAAAAAAAGTTCACTTACCTGAAAATTTCCGCGATAAAGTAAAAAAAAATATAGAGCGGCAAGTTGATCTCTTTCGTGAATCAGTCAGTTGCGCTGTGAATTTCGGCAAAATCAGACTCATGTGAAATTTATTCCTTAAATCGTGATTAATCATTAAAATAAATTTAATTAGAAATGGAAATCGAATGGAAATTTCTCATCGCTGTTTTTATTTTCATCAGCCGATCAGTTGAATCGAGTCTGCCGTGCTCGTTTATTGAGACTGTCAATATTACCGGTGGATATGTGGACATAAACCAAAATTTTATCTATGAAAGTGAAGTTTACCCTCTTGGGACATACCAAGAGTTTGATTACCTTGAGGGTGTTGCACATAATAGAACTAGTGTCGATCCACACATTCGAGGATGTATTTGCAAGATTAAGCCATGCATTCGGCTGTGCTGTCAAGGTGAAAAGGATATTTTCGATTCAAATTGTTACGAGTCAAAAAGTCTTACCATCGTAAATGAGGATAACGAAGATGAAACAATAGATTTGAATGACAATTATTATGGATTACTTGTTGGTCGTCCATGTAAAGTATTGTATAGACTCGATTCAGCAGACTACGATTCTGATCGCTGGAACTTTTTGAAAGTGAGTTTGTTTACATTAAGTGGGATGAAATCTTAATTTTCATCTCTGTGGATATTTTAAACACTATTTAGAGTGTATAAACATTCCTTCTTTGTAATCCAATAGAAAATTTATTGAGCTATTAAGCTAGGTCAGTGCTATTTAAACTTTGTGCTATGGTGCGTAGACTAGGTGTTTTAGAGTTGTAATAAACTCTAAAACACATAAATTTTGTGATTATGAAAGAAATATGATCGAAATATCCATGTCTTGATGGTCAACATAAATAAATGATTTCTAGAAAGGAAGAATGGCTAGAGTTTTCAGCACCAGTACTAACTTGCATAATGATTCTGCATACATTTTAGTCACGGTGCTGAATATCCCTAAACTAAATTTAGATTCCCTATCCTTCCAATTTCTTTCTTAAAATTTCAGAATGGATCAATTTTCAAACCAGACATCAAGCAGGTTCACAATATCGATGAATATTGCTTTGGCATAACAAGCAAATCCGTGGCAGTTGTATATTTGTGTTTTGAAAATGACGAGGACGCAGATGATAAACGTTTCGTTGTCTACCCAATCGGTAATTGCCCATTTGATTCATAAATTAAGCAATTAAATCAAAATAAAAAATAAACCTTTTGACTTCAAATTAGTTAATTTATGACTTGATAACAAACATCTCATAAAATTTTAATTTCATATTTTTTTTCAAGGAATGTTAATTTCAATTCCATTTTTAATCATCACATTCTCAATTTATGCATGCGTGCCGGAGCTGCAAAATATTCACGGACGAAGCTTGATGTGCTACACATTTTCACTGACAATTCTTTATGCTGCACTGATATGCACACAAATGGATATAATCGATCTTTATACTTATCCAAATATTTGCAAAACTCTTGGATATTTGATATATTTAGCCGCATTCTTGAGTTTCTTCTGGATGAATGTTATGTGCTATGATATTTGGAAAATCGCGAGGTGAGTATATCCTCAATTAAAGTCGATTTGTGGGAAATAATTAGCGGTGATTAATATGAAATGATGACTCAAGAAATAATTTAAACAAAAAAATTATTAGATCTGGGAATTAAATCCTACGATTAAAATTATATTCTCAATTTTTAAGGCAGTTCTCTCGCTAAATTAATTTCACAAGCTGTTTATTAATTTCTCTCCAGAAAAGCCGTCAGACGATCACAACAAGAAGAATGCAAAACATTTATAATATACAGCATCTACTCCGTCACATGCCCACTCTTAATGACTACAACCGTCATTTTACTTGATCATTTCAAGCCATTTAATCATCAATATTTACCAATGATTGGACAGTTTAGATGCTGGATTCAATCGCAATTTAAAGCTGAAGCGATTTACATGTATACACCAATTTCCATCATCATATTGCTGAATGTGGCTCTATTTGGAGATACAGCTAGAAATATATGGAATTTCCAGAATTCATCAGTTAAGGGAGGAAAGGGACAGATGCGAAATAGGATATTGCGAAGAAGGTGAGCATTTAGACCAAGCTTTATACTTAAGATCAATAATAATTACTCTTCTATATCCACCAGATTCTTCATCTACCTCCGTCTTTTCATCCTTATGGGCTTCATGTGGAGTATGGAGTCAATCAGCTGGCTTGTAGGAAGTAAATCAATTTTTTTCTACATCATGGACTTCTTCAACTGCATTCAAGGACTTTTGATATTTTTAATATGCGTGTGCGATGTAAGAACGAGACAGCTATTAGTCAAAAGGTAAGCAAGTTAATTAAATACTTTATTAAAGACGAACTCATCATGTTGATTTTTATATCAAAAGGGGTGGCTCACTAATGACATCTGTTAAAACGGACCAAGGGAGTTAGGGTGACTTAATGTCCCACGTTCCAGTCGGGATATCAATTCGAACGGTTTACGTCATTTTTGATAAGGTAAAATATAACAAATCGAAAAAATGTGCATCTTTGACTGTATAGATAAACTTACATCATTAGTGAGCAACCCCACAAATATTTTGTATCATAAAAATTCATTCATATTTGTCCATTATTCATAGTTGATTGACACATCATTTAACCATCTTTTGTTCGTCCACGAATTGAGCCCATGATAAGAAAATAGATCAGGAACTTCAGTCTCATTAAAAAGTATTGAATTTATTTTCGGAAAAACTTTCAAAATCATTTGTTGCAGGTATAAATGTAGAATAGTCTTTTCAAGTCCAAACAGAAACTAAAAATCAATTACTTCAAGTTTCTGACTGTGAATTAATTTCATGCTTTTGAAAAATGTTAACTAGTAGAAGTTTTTGAGTAGATATCCAAGACATTGAGCCGATTTGTTGCTATATCTAAGGTATATCCCTGGGGCCGGTTTTTTGTGGTATACCCATGCCATACTAAAGACAATAGACAGGTTATACCTGAGAATGCGGCTCCTGGAGATGAACTTCATAAAAAACTGAAGTAGACCACATCCTAGCAAGAAGCCGATATCTGAAAGAGTAACAATAGTCAGAGAGTAATAATTCATAATATATTGATTACAGTTATATAAATTGTTATCTTAGAGATTATCAGCAATGAATTATGACAGGTGTTTATAAACGTGACAGGTGTTTTTCTTTATTTTCCTAATTCATACATCCATTTCCATATTTTAAACAATTTTTTTCGAATAAACTAATATTTTCTGTCATTTAATTCCAGATGCTGTCCATCAAGATTCGCAAGCAAAGAAAGCGTGACTGCCATTGAAGAAATTGAACACACGCCAAGTGATGGATTCACCATGTCGGAACCAAAAGTTAAGATTTAAATCTGATGAAAAATTAACAAGCAACATGTAAACCAAAGAAATAAGTGCAATAATATGAATTTAGTGTAATAATGTTTCCTATAAGAGGTCATTCATTTATGTAGGATGAATGTCTATCAAAAAATGGGATTTCAGACCTCTTCCCTTATTGTATTCAAATTTTTGGTCTACTCCTTATCCCCTTTCCTTATGTTGGAAATCATAAGTGAATGACCCCTAAAGCTACTCTTGATATTGTATATCTTACATTTGTTTGCATATTGTATACGAATTTAAATAATTTTACTAACATAAAATGTCTTTCTTTTGTTAAAGAGTTAAATAAAAAATATTACATTTTTCGTTCAATTGTTGTATTTTTGATTTTAAAAAATAATTTATTGACATTTAAACTCAAAATGTGATTAAGTTTCAGTTAAATTCAAAATTCAGCTTTCATCCCTGGCATTCCTATTATTATCTGAAAGGCACACGACGTAGAAAATGCAAAAAGATTGTCTGATGGATCAATTAAAAATTAAACAGTTATTGAGGAAATTCAGAAATGACGTCACTTAAATAAATCCACTATTAATTACCCAATGTGTGCATTCAGAAAGGTTACGTAAATATTCGAAAACAAATTCAAATTTTCTAAAAGTGTGGGAAAACTTATTTTGCTGAAAACTGTTCAATTCTCTATTCTAATAGCTTGTTTTTAATGAATAATCCAATTCTCATTATAATCAATTAACACCATATCCATTGAGTATTAAAGTGTATTTAATAATTTCGAAAATTTGTAACAGAAAAAATAAGATCCATTAATTTCGAATTTCGAAAAATAAGATCCATGTTTGCACACATTGGTTAATTACAAAACGAACGCTTAATTAAAACTCCCAAAATTTGAATAAATACACTTAAATTTATGACGGTTATCAAAATACCAAGAATAAACAATAAAAATATGAACTTTTATGAGATAACGTCAAAAATTAATTTTTTTCACACTTACGCAGTCAGTTGTGTTGTGAGTTTCGCGAAAACAAGTTCCGTTCAATTTATTAATCTATCATAGAGCTTAAAAAACAATTTTTTTGTAATGTTAAACATATTTATTATTATTGTTGTCATCATCCGAACAGCTGACTCAAGTCTGCCATGTAAATTTATAGAAACAATCAATATAACTAGTGGATATAAGGACAGTAATCAAAATTTTGTGTATAAAAGTGATATTTTTCCACTTGGAACTTACGGAGAATTTGATTACATTGAAGATTACGCACATGTAAAAGTTAGTGTCAATCCACACATTCGTGGATGTATTTGTAAGAACAAGCCGTGCCTCCGATTTTGTTGTTTAGGAAATGGTGACGATTGCCTTCAGCCAAATGAATTTAGTGTCAAAAATGAAGATAATGAGGAAGAAACAATCAGTGTTGATGATAATAAATATGGGATTCTGTTAGGCCGGTCATGTGAAGATATGTATGAATTGGAAGAAGATGCTGGTGAAGATTGGAAGTTGCTTAATGTGAGTTTGAAGTAAAAAGAGAATATTTGACGTAACCAGAATTTTTTTGAATGAGGTCCAATCTCTCGAGGGGGTACTTAGCTCCCAAAAATCAACTTTCTTGCTACTCCTTTTGACTAAATGAAAGAGGCTTCAATATGCTCAGTGAATTGACACATTAATTTAGATTAATAATACTGAATAATACTAATTTTTATTTAAAAGTATTACTTTTCATATCAAATGAATATGGGAAAGTCCATTTTTATTTTAAAGACCCAGAATACACTTGAATTAAATTTACAGAGGTTCATAGGCTTAGAAACTAGACGATATATACTGCAAAATACCACAAATAATCCATAGAAGCTTGGTAGCTCCATGATTAAGTACTAAGAACAACGCAGCAATCCAGAATGCAGTTTACAGCTTGATCTAATCCAGAGTTGGCAGGACTTTGGGAGAATCTGAACTCCAATGGAGTCGACATCCAAAGTGGAGTCCTGTCAACTCTGATATCATTGATTATTCTCAATAAACCTGCATAAACTTTCAAGTTTCTGAGCCTATTTAAATTCACAGCTATCAACAATTAAAATTAATAAATATTCGCACATGCTATATTTTTAGAACGGATCACTGCTTTTTGACGACGTAGTGTATGACCACAATGAATTTTGTTTTGAGATAACACATGAATACAATGCCACTGTTTATATGTGCTTTCCGGAAGAAGAAAAAGATTATAGCGTCATAATTCATTCAATTGGTATGCTTTATGTTGTGGATTTACTGTTTATATATTGAAATTTCATTATTTAAAGGTTTCCTGATATCAATTCCATTTTTAATATTAACATTCCTCGTTTATGCAAGCATTCCAGAGCTACGGAATCTTCATGGAAAATGTTTGATGTGCTATATATTCTCACTAACTATGTTTTACTCTTTGATGCTTAAGCTGAATATTTTTAAGTACCGGGAAATGAGCAATGGAATTTTAACCGCAGTTTTAATTTATTTCACGATTTATTTGAGCTTCTTCTGGATGAATATCATGTGCTATGATATTTGGAGGATTGCTAGGTAATCTACGACTTTACTGAACAATTGAGAAGCTTACTTTAGTGTCAATGCTCCAAAATAGAGTGAAAAAGTACCACGATGGCTACACCTCTGCCTGCTGCGATTTTTAATCCAATCTAAGCTTTCAAGAGCATCCACCCCTTAATTCATATCATGCTTGATGTTTTAATTCCATTTTTATTTCTCTCTCAACAGACGAGGCATCGCCAAACGATCACAAGTTGAGGGTCGAAAAATGTTTACAATTTACTGCTTTTATGCGATTGGAATTCCGCTTTTGATGACAATAACTGCGGTTTTAATTAATCATCATGAACTTTTTGATCACAAATATTTGCCGCTCTTTGGAGAATATGACTGGATACATCATGAACTAAAAGCACAAGCTATTTATCTTTATATTCCTATAGGGATTATCATTATTATGAATATAATGCTGTTTGTGTTTACAGCTAGAAAAATATGGCAAGTTCAAAGTACAATGAGTGATGAGTCTTTAAAGAAAGGGCATGGAATTCTTAGGAAAAGGTTTGTGGATTATTTTGATTGAGCATTTTTGGGTCAGTTACTCAATATATCTTGAGGTGTATCACCCTTGGAGTATCGTCTGTAGTTACTCCTGGAGTATAGCCTAGGGTAGACCTTACTAGGGTAGCATTACAAAAAAAAATATTTTTATTATTAAAATATTTATTTAAAAATTATTTTTTAAAATATTTACTTAAATATTTTTTTTAAATACTAAAATATTTATTTAAATATTTATTCATAAATCTCGTCAAGCAAAAAACCAAACTTTCTAGACCCCCTCCCCCCTCTATTTTCATAGAAAATATTTTCTTTTATATGGAGATGTCACAAAACTTCAGAACCCCTCCCCTCAATCAAGACATCATTAGACATCATTTACGAACGATTCCTTTTTATTTGAAAATAATTTTTTCTCCTACGGCTAGCCTACAGAGGGGTCTGCTTTGGGCTATATCCTTAAGTCAACCCTATAGTATACACTACAGCTATCCCCTAATCCAGATTTTATATTAATTTTATATCCAAACTAGGTTCTCAGTCTATCTTCGTCTCTTTATCATCATGGGATTGATGTGGAGCATGGAACTAATAAGTTTTGTGTATCAAAAAATCCACATTTTATTCTACATCACTGACTTCTTTAACTGCAGTCAGGGACTAGTAATATTTCTTGTTTGCGTTTGTGATAAAAGAACTCGAAAGCTTTTCAATAAGAAGTAAGTTTTTGCTGATTATTTTGAAATATGGCTAATAACTCAGGATCGTCTGTTCTTTCTTCAGATTCTACCCATCCAAACTTTCCAAAGATGAGTCTATGACGTACGCTGTCGGAACATACGATGAGATGCTTAAGATGACAGAAACTAAAGCATAACATAGAAGAATAGAAGCGAGTTAAGAAGAAATGCAAATTTTTTGCTTAAAATGTTGATGTGAAGCCATCCAAAACCAGTTAAAATATTAAAATCTCAAAATTAAAATATTTCAGTGAATATAAAGATTGTTTTGAATTTTTAATCAGTCAGTCGCGTTGAGAACGTTATAGAAATAATGCCAATGTCGATTTAATAAAATAAAAATTTAAATTATAAAAAATGTTAAGAATTTTTCTGTTTGTTACTTTATTTTTAATCAGTCAATCAGTTGAAGCAAGTATATCATGCAAGTTTATTGACACCGTTAATATAACAGGTGGATATAAAGATATCAATCAAAATTTTATCTATAAAAGTGATGTGTATCCTCTCGGGACATACGAAGAGTTTGACTATATTGAAGATCATGCAAATAAAAGAACAAATGTCGATCCACATATTCGTGGATGTATTTGTAAGCTCAAGCCTTGCATTCGGTTATGCTGTCAAGGTGATAAAAATATTTTCGACTCAAATTGTTTCGAGTCAAAAAACTTTACAGTCCTAAATGAGAACAACAAAGATGAGATAATCGATCTAGATGCAAATAAATATGGAGTTTTGGTAGGACGATCATGTAATGAAATGTTTGAAGTGGATTATGAAAGCCCTTGGAAGCTTCAAAAGGTAGACATAAAATAATACTCAACAAATGGTCAAAATTCAAACTTGCTATTAAATATTTCAGAACGGGTCATTACAATCTTCTGACGGAAATTTTGAGTACAATCATTTTTGTTTTGGCATTTCAAATAAATCAAAAGTGATACCTTATGCATGTTTTGAGGATGAACTCATACCACATCAAAGGCATGAAACGGAAATAATAATTCATACTGTTGGTGAGTTTAATGTTAGATTTTTTTGGAAACTAGGATGATTAGGTGATTGGAGATTGGAATATAGATATCATAGCGTCTATGGTAATCTGGGTTTAGACCATGAGCGTACCCAAGTCCGGACCCCCCCCCCCCCCCCTCGAAAAATTTTTTCGATGTTTTTTTCTAAAGCTCTAACTTACATATAACCATTTACGTACCGTTAGAATTAAAAACAAGTACAACAAGTATCATGAGAATAAGAATGCTATCGCTGACTGTAGGGTCTGCTCAAACGTGTTTCTCTAGGTTATGCCTGAGTATAAAAACCTTGATATGGGTCTCTGGGCCGAGATCAAAATTTTTTGTTTTAACCGTCTTGAAGCACCTATTTTTTAGACAGCTCTGAGTTAAATTTTATCTAGAATAGGCAAATATCCAGAAAATAACACTGAATAGCTACATCAAGCCTAGCTATACTTGGGAACTATAAAGAAATGCTTTTCAGATTTACTGATTAAATTTTTTTAATTTATTTAAGGAATGCTCATATCAATTCCATTCCTGATTATCACATTCCTCATCTATGCAATGATTCCTGAATTACGAAATCTTCACGGAAAGTCACTTATGTGCTATGTTTTGGCATTGATTCTTGTTAATAGTTTATTGCTGTATGCAAAGCATAATTATATCAACCAATTTGAAGCTATTACTCTCTACTTCAGTATTTTGCTTACTTTCTGCTGGATGAATGTGATGTGCTTTGATATTTGGAGAGTTTCACGGTAAGAAGCTAGAAATGATTCTAAGAAGGTCTTAAAAAATTATTATATTTATTTCCTGGATAGATCAAGCATCAGCAACCGATCACTCAGAGGAGAAGAAAAAACTTTCTTCAAATATTGCTTATACGGTTTTGGATGTCCACTTTTGATGACAATTATTGCAGTTCTTATTGACCACCACAGACCTTTTCATAGTGATTATCATCCACTATTTGGACAATTTGGGCTGATGGGTCATAATAAAAAGACGAAAGCTGTTTACGTCAATATTCCAATTTTAATCCTTACAATAGTAAATGTAATATTATTTGTGGACACATCGCGTAGAGTTTGGATTGCTATGAATCCAGGTTTGGACAGAAAGTCAGAAAAAAGGAAGGAAATTTTTAAGAAAAGGTTTGAACATTTTAAAATTATATTTTTAGTTTTCTGAAATTTTTACAATTTTTTAATGATCTTTTCCTTTTAGATTCACAACTTGTCTGAGACTTTTCATTATTATGGGAGTGATATGGCTCATGGAGTCCATTGCCTTCTTTAGCACAGATCATTTTGAAAAAACTTCTTTTAAGCACACAGTTTTTCAAATTACTGATTTTATTAACAGTTGTCAAGGATTTCTAATATTCATGGTTTGTATTGCTGACAAAAGGACGAGAAATTTGATAGCTAAGAGGTAAATGGATGGAAATGCTATTTTTGTTTTAAAAAAAAACTATCAGCATGGGCTGGTTTATTGCAACACAATGGGGGGTGCTCTATCTCTCTGAGGACACCTTCAAAACAAAACCCTAAAAATCTCTGTTCACTTTTTTCAGATGTTGCACACCAAAACCTTCCCATGATGACGGCATCACCCAAGAAGCTAATTTTGATATCGACGATGAAAGTTACAACGTGATGGTCGAAGACTAGGAAACCAACCTTCCGATTTCCATTAATTCTCGTTGCATGAATAGAATATTTATTCACTAAATGTAAATATTATTTTAAATAAATAATTTTGAGTCATACAAAAAAAATCCAGACGCAAAACGGCATGTGGATCATGAATCTTTCAGTGATCATTTCTGGTTTTTGTGTATAATTATAGTTTTCATTTGAGTGTTATTTAATTTTTTAAACTGAAAAAAAGTGAATAAAGAAGTTGAAATCTAAAGATTTTGAGCTCTGCGAAAACCGCAATGATGAGGATGTTAACAAACATGTTTGACTAGAAATTTTTTTGCAGCAATTCTTGAAAATTTATTTTGAAAGCAGTAAATTATTGTTTTAAAGATGAGTAATTTGCGTAATGATTGCTTTGTGGTTCCCATGTAATGAATAATTTCAAAATGTGGCAAGTGTTCGCAAATGATGTCCACGCAAGATCACCAAATTTTCAATTTTTCTGCCACTCAAAACCCTTTTGAAGGGATTTATGATTTTTTCTAAAGACTCTAGAAAATTGAAGAAAATTTCCCATCGGAGGGTTGGGGGTTAGGATAAGGTTCCTTAAACCCTCCCATCTCCTCTTTCAGTGACCAAAACTTAATTTAAAAAATAACTTGTAGAGAAATGAATCAATCAAAAAGCGCTGAAGAGTATTACAATCTTCAAGTTAAAATAATCAGTCAGTTGACAAAAAATTTTAATTTCTGACAAATATTTGTTTTTATTATAAACGCAATAATTTAAAGGTCAAATGCGTCATCATGAGACCAAACTTTTCTCCTTTTATAAACATCAACAAATAGATTACTCAATCTAAATACTCAGAATAAAATTCTTCATAAAATAAAAACCGAAAAATACCCAAAATTAAAAGGACCGTGTATTTATGACGTTCAGCATTCATTTCTAGAACTGTTTGATAAATGTTGGAACTAAGAGAGATTGGTTAGGTTGACTAGATATTTTTTTTAAAAAATTAGAGAAAATTTTTCTTTTTCTTCGGTAAAAATGAGATTTTTGACATTTTTGAGCCTTAGAATAGAGAACAGTCCTCCACAAACCTAGGAAGATGGTACAAGAAAGGAGCACCTAAAAAACCTGTTAATTATAGACATCATTAATAAAAACTCCTAATATTTCATCTGAAAAAAATGAACATACATCACTTAATTACCAATTGCAATAAATTCCTTTCAAGGTTACACAAACATCGAGCTTATTGAGCAGATGAATGAGCATGAAACAGAAAAGAGATCGACTCCAATTTCTTTCACTTTTTGAGAGTATTTTAGCCAAAGATCTCCAAAAAAAATCTCTCAATGAGCTTAATGTAAATATTTTTTGTGTTATCGGCTGTGTTTTGATGCTTCTTTGAATTCCTGAGAATTCCGTTGAAGAAGAAAATCCACATTCTCTCAAAATTGTTTAAACGGTGAATACAAAATTAAGTCTTAAATCTCTTAGATTTTTCGATCGCTAAGTCAGTTGTGTTTCGGAATTCAATAAGTAAAGATTCGTGTGTAAATTAATCTTAATTAGTTCTTAGTTATTTCTTTTAAAAATGGAATGGAAGTTTCTCATTGCTGTTTTTATTTTCATCAACCGATCAGCTGACGCGAGTTTGTCGTGTAAATTTATTGACACAGTCAATATTACCGGTGGATATAAAGATTCTGATCAAAATTTTGTGCATAATGGTGACATGTATCCCTTAGGGACATATCAAGAATTTAATTACATAGAGAATCATGTACAAAATAAAACAAGTGTTGACCCACATATTCGTGGATGTATTTGTAAACTTAAACCATGTATTCGGTTCTGTTGTCATAAGAACTCAAAAGATTGTGTTCCGTCAAATAAACTAACAGTCAATAATGAGAATTATGAAGTTGAAGACATTGATATTAGTGAAAATAAATATGGAATTTTAATTGGAAGACCATGCGAAAAGATTTATAGTTTAGCACCAGAGGATTATGATGAAGATCGCTGGAATTTTCTTAATGTAAGTTTGTATTTTAGGAAGATATTATACATAGATTTACTATACAAATTTGAATTGGATTTCTAGTATTTATTGTAAAGAGGGTCTAAAGCTTCAAATAATAAGGTCTCTAATAGAATCAGGGACTGGCGTCTAGGACTACCCGGGGTATCCTGCCCTAGAGTGTTCTTACTAATTCTACCCCTTTTCTGCATGAAGGGTACCCTAGGTGGGTTATCATATGGTAGGGTAGATATGGTAACCTATGGTACAATAGGTGGGATACCCTACGTGTCCTACCTTTACCCTCCACTTAATTTACCCTACAGAAGGATAGGTTATTACCTTCAAATAAATCATATCTAATTAAGTAAGGTACCCTACCCCTACCTTCCACCTAGTGTACCATGGTATACCATTGTTAAAATATTATGATAAGGAAAGTCAATTTTTGATCAATGTCATTTATGGAGTCCTCCTTTAATAAGCAACTTCAAAAAAACCGTCATATGATTCAGATAGAATTTAAAGATTTCGAATTCTTTAACTGAGCAAAAATATTTGCCAGACGCCGAACTACCAAAATTTAATATACTCACTCTAATAACACTTATAAACACGATGAATCAAATTTATATATTTCTCCTCATAACAGAATGGATCGATTTTTACGAATGGAGTAGTTCATGACATCGACGACTACTGTCTAAATTTCGATAATGATAATGAAACTCAAGTTGTGGCGAATATATGTTTTCATTTAGTTAATGATGTTCGATTTCAAGTCTTTCCAATTGGTAAAATTTTTCAGTCTTTCAAAAAAACTAATTGAAATTTGAATTTGTAAATATTTATTTTATTTTAAGGAATGCTCATCTCAATTCCATTTTTGCTCCTCACCTTTCTGGTCTATGCATTGATTCCGGAGCTGAGAAATCTTCATGGGAAGTGCTTGATGTGTTATACATTGTCATTGACAGTTCTATATGCAACATTATCAATGATACAGATGGATAAAGCACATTTAATGCTATATACTTTGCCTTGCGTTGCCATTGGATATTTACTTTATTTTTCCATCCTTCTAACTTTCTTCTGGATGAATACAATGTGTTATGATATTTGGAAAATTTCAAGGTGAGTAATTCTTTTTTTTGTATTTAAAAATAATCAAAATTTGCGAAAAGAATTCAAGATAATAGCCAAACGTTCATACATTTGAACTTCAAATGAACCGAGTGATTGTGAGTCAGTAACAGGAAATTTCTCAACGTAAATGAAGATGAAATGAGTGAATATTTGGTTAAGTCAGTGAACAGAATTTATAGCTTTTTTGATTCTCTGAGATTTTTTTTCTCTTTTCGCTCTCACATGAGCAAGTTTTGTTTACATTTCAAAGAATTGCTGCCATGAGGATTTTCAATGTTTACAAAATATTTCAATTTACTCGCAGTGAATTAATTTCATCCTACAACCAAATGTATTCGGTTTTTGCGTTATTTTTGTTTATAAAATATAAATTTGGAATGCAGTCAATATTAGAAAGGTGTTTTTGGGGTTGTATATAAACTATGTCAGGCATTTAAAGGGGGAAGGAGACTTAAAGATGTGTGATTCTAAGAAGGAGGTCTAAAAATACCATTTTCCATGCTAGTTATTTATGAATGGATCCCAATAAAAATTTAAATAGTAAACTTTACATTTGGTAAAATTGAATAAAACATTACCCCCTTCATCATTTCTTTACGGTGACTTGCCTTACGATCCAGGCGTTGGTTGGACTCAGGTTTTTGAGAGAAAAAATTCAAAAAAAATTCTTTTCTAAATTTCTTCATACAAAATTTGCTAATTCCTTCTCGAAAAATTTAAATTGTTTTAAAAAACAGGACCATTTTTGGATATCTCTTTGATGTCCTAGTATTGGTTTTATTCCAAAAAGGGTTCCACCTACCCTTCCCCTTTCTTATCAGACCTTACACTCAACCCCCTAAAAATCCAGCCGTTGTTCATTGAGCATCTTACGGTAACCAGCAAGCATGCTCACATATACTGTCTTTCATAAATGCCTATGGGGAGAGAAGTCTGACGCTATGTGACACTTCCATACAAAAGAAACATTTCTGTAAGCAAATTTTGTGACGAGGAAGGAAGATCTAAAAATCTCGTTCTTTGCATGACATAATTTATAAACGACCCCTTAGAATCAAGTTAAGTAACCATACTTTAATTTTTCTCAACAGCCATGGCATCTCAAGTCGATCAAGGAAAGAGGAACAAAGTTCATTCTATCTTTATTGTCTCTACGCATTCTTAACTCCATTGTTGATAACCTTTGCAGTTGTAATGATTGATCATCTTGAAATTTTTGCAACAGATTATTTGCCATATTTTGGAATCCAAAGATGTTACATTACAGCATCCAACAAAGCAGAAGCCATTTATGTGTATACACTCATTTCAATCATCATTGTTGCAAACATAATTTTCTTTTTTGACACGGCAAGAAGAATTTGGAAGGCCCAAAGTTTGACGGGTGATGAAAATATTCAGCAGAGAAGAGGAGTTCTAAGAAACAGGTATTGCGTCTTACATCTCTTAATTTATTTTGAGCAATAAACATTTATTCCAAAGCAGATTTTACATTTATCTTCGATTGTTCATCTTGATGGGTATAATGTGGTGTATGGAGTCAATCAGTTGGATGTATGAAGCATCAAGTGAAGTGTTTTATGCTACCGACATTTTCAATTGCCTTCAAGGTGTCATGATCTTTATTGTCTGCGTTTGTGAGAAGAGAACAAGGAATTTGATTATTAAAAAGTGAGT
This sequence comes from Chironomus tentans, assembly GCA_963573255.1. Lineage (NCBI taxonomy): Eukaryota > Metazoa > Arthropoda > Insecta > Diptera > Chironomidae > Chironomus > Chironomus tentans. The sequence continues at coordinate 15,904,000 of OY754303.1, forward strand.
AGGAATCCTTTGACCAAGCCAGAACGAGACATTGTTCAGAAAACCATTCCATAATACTCTAAATTTGAATATTTTACTAATTTTTCAGTTGGTGCCCATCCTGTTTGTCTAATGACGAGGAAGTTCCACACACTGCTGATGCTGGATTTAATAATGAAGAAATGAAAGTGCCGAGAACAAAATAAGAATGAGAACATTTTTTTCTGACACATCGAAACCAAGAAAAAAGAAAATTAAAATTTAAAGATGATTTATTCAATAACGACAGCTTTTTATAGACTTTTGATGTTGATGGAATGGAATTTGTCCTTGAAAATAAATTGTCAGATTTTTAAAAGTGTAAAAAATAATTTTAAATAACTTTTTCAGATTTTTAATTTAAGTTTGTTTGGAATTTCTAATAGATTTTATAATAAAATTTTTAGTTTTTCAAAACAAAATTATTTTTCAAACTTTTTATAATTTTAATTTTTTTTTAAATTTTTTAAAACATTTTAAAATTATAAAAAATAAAATTTTAAATTTTTTAAATTTTTAAAATTTTGAACTTTTTAATTTTTAATTTTAATCTTCTTAAATTTTTAAAATATTGAATTTTTAAAATTTTGATTTTTTAAAGTTTTAATTTTTTAAATTTTTAAGTTTTTGTTTTAAATTTTTATAAATATATTAGAAAAGTTTAAAGAATCTCAATTTTTAAAAAAATCAGGTCATTTTAATTTTTTTAAAAAGTACAATTTAAAAATTTCATTTTTTAAAATTCTAAAGTTTCAATTCAAAGTATTTTCAACATTTTTCTGCATATTTAAGAGTTATTTTTAAATCTGACAAAATTTCCACACCTCAAAAAGTAACAAAAATATTTACAAAATGAATATCTCAAAGCAATTTCTTACATTTATGTCTTATGATAATATAATTTTCAACATAAACAAACATTAAATATTGAGCTTCTTTTTTTTGTGCCATAAAAATTGCTTATTTATGTGGTGGTTGTCTATAAAATCATGAGAAGAAAGTTTAATGCTTGAAAAAGGCCTGCAAGGCAGAAATTATTACCAAGCATAAAATTTTTCTTCCCTTCATTCAACAGGAAAATTTCAATAATTTATTTTTTCATTCACCCGGCATGTGTCTAATCATGGGTAGGATATTACTCATTATTTCTTGGATGAAAGATCTTTCTAGGTGTTTGAATATTGAGGGGGAGGAGGTTAGGTGTAATTATTGTGTTAAACAGATTTCTTGGAAATTTTAATTAAAATTTTGATTTTAATTATGAGCTTATTTTATGATTGATTCCTAGAAATCAGCTGAGCATGTATAATTTTTTTGGTATGAATGGAGGTTATTATGCAAATATTATAAATTTAATTAATTTCCAAAACATTATTTTTTCTGCAAAATTCTGAAATTTAATCAAGCTTTAATATTAAAGCCTTTTGAGAACCCCCTTCCTCCCCCCTTACCTTAAAGTTCTCAAAAAATACCCTTCCTGCGTTTGTACACGTATGAAAAGGATCCATGTGGCTGTAATGAAAAGAATTCTTCTGTTTTATCTCCGCATTGTTTTTATTTTCTCCCTCGACAACCGTTTTAAAATTGTTTTTAAATATTTTATTGCTGCTGTCGTTGTACATTTTAAGACGTGAATTTTGCAAAGACAATACAAAGCCGTTAAACCATAAACTTCCAGTCCGCTCTTTTAAGACGATAGACGTGCAATTGTGTGTTATCATCTTTCATTAAAATTACTTTTATTTTTTTAAAAAAGAAATCACAATCATTCTCCGGTTTTAGTGTCGGTTGGATAGACAATAGAATACATAAATGCAATAAAAAACGTACTTTTTTGGTTGAAGATAAGAATTCCAATAAAATTTCATCTCTCTATTTACTCTTTCCTTATGCAAAAATTCCACAAGATTTCATCATCGTCATTCGTCAGCCAGAAATGGATGTGGAGACGCAATAAGATGGAATTAAAAGGAAAAAAGGAGAAAAATACTTAAAATTAAAAGAATTGTCGATGAAAATGGAGGGGATGATTTTTTGGGTTGGAGCGCATTTGAAATAAGAAATCTGACTAGATGTGAATTTATAGGAACAATCTAAAAATATTCAGTGAAAAAATTGCATCAAAAGTATCATTTTGTATAACCTCAAAATTTAGTTTAAAATTCCAATTTCACCTTATTTTCTTTATAATTCTGCAAATCCCCTCTCACTTTAAATTCACCCATAAGCCACGACAAATTGTAATTATTACTGTCATTTCCTTTCAGAAAATGTTCTACACAAGACATAGGAATGAGTGAGTAATGTTTAATTCACAGGCGAAAAAATCTTCATTTACATAAAAATAAATTTTTTGCCTTTCTTTTCTTCTTCTGATTCTTTCACCGCTGCCGTTGTTTCGTTCCTTTATTCAAATTTTTTAATACGCAGATTTTTATGTAGGAATTTTGGGTTTGGAATGTTTAGTGAGTTTGTCTGTCTGTCTGTAATTTAATGGGGGTTTTATTTTTATTTTTTAGAATTTTTTGAGGGAGATGGAAAATATTTTTTTCAGTTCAAAAACCCTTGAAATTTTAAATATTTTTTAAAAATCCACTCATCCACCCCCTGGCTGCGCCACCAATTCCCAACTTCCTCATCACCTCCAACTCAATTTTTCATGTAACTTCAACTTTAACAAGTCAAAATAAAGAAACAAGCTCAAAATTATTTTCTCCTCAGCCTTTCTTCATGCTCGCACTTCAAGAAAATTTATGTTGAAGCATTCCAAGCGTGTAAAAGTTTTCATTCAAAAAAGGGAAAATGAAACTTTTTTCTTCTGTGTTTGGATGTGAACATACATAATGGGGCATGTTTCTTCTTCAACACTCATGAACACATTCGTGAACTTTTTTGCTCTAACATATTTGCATGTATGTAGATATGTCTATGCCTCTCGACATTGAATGTTTAAAAAAAATTTCTTACTTTAAATTTGTGACGACGATAGATGTTTTGATGATAAAGTTGAGCTGATGTTCTGGATATTGTCTTTAATTGCGCCTTTTACTAGTCTTTTTTTTGGTAAATTGAACTTAAATAAACTGAATTGAATTGAACTAAATTGAACTTAATAGAACTGAATTGAATCAAATTGAATCTAAGTTGAACGGAATTTAACTAAACTGAGCTGAATTGAACTAAAAACAACCGACTTGAACTGAATTTAACTGAACTTAGTTAAGCTGAGTTGAACTGAATTGGACAGGATCGAACCAAAATGAAATTGAACTGAATTGAATCAAATTGAACTAAAGTGAATGGAATTTAACTAAACTGAGTTGAATTGAACTAAAAAGAACCGACTTGTACTGAATTGAAGCGTGTTGAACCAAAATGTAACAAAATCAAGCAGGATTGAACCAAATTGAACTTAAATGAAATAAAATTGAACTTAATAGAAATAAACTTAACCAAATTGAAGTGAATTGAACTTGGATGAACTGAATTAAACTGAACTGAACCAAATTTAACTAAAATTAATGAAATTAAACTGAATTGAAGAAAATTGAAAATAAATATTCTGACAAAACGATGACACATCATCCAAGCATCAATGTGTTAGTCATAGTTAAAAAATTGAAAAAAAATGAAAAGTTTTTGCTTAACTCAGGCGTTTTACAAAGTTTTTAGCTCACTTTACTTCTGCTAAAGTGTGTTAAAAGTCGTTTGAAATGTGAATGAAAAAAGTCATATTATGATGATGATTATGGTGTATATTTAAGGACTAAAGAGCGAAAAGGAAGTAAAGTGGAATAAAAAATTCACAGAACATAAAGCATTAAAGTTTATAACTCAATTACTTCTCGACACTGGTATATTTGATATATATAATGAGCTTACTGACTTTTTTGCATGCGCACACCTGTTGACGTGACATATTTCACTTCGTCTTCCACTTTTTACGTCTATCTCTTGACTTTGTCTACTTCAACATGGGCTCGTGTGATGAAAAATAATGGAAATATCGATTAGACTTCATTTATCATCGAGAACTTGTTGGTAATGAATTTTTCCTCGGGAATTCTTTAATATTTATGATGGATGGTTTTATTGAGTTACTTTGGTGCTCATGTTTTGAAATTTAGATGTTTTGTTCAAATTAGTTTAATGATTTAATCTTTAATCTGGTTCGTTTCGGTTTAGTTCAGTTCATTCTGGTTCAATTAAGTTAAACTAAGTTCTGTTCATTCTGGTTCAGTTCATTCTGGTTAAGTTCATTTTGGTTAATTTCAGTTCAGTTCATTCTGGTTCAGTTCATTTTGGTTAAATTCAGTTCAGTTAATTCTGGTTCAATTCAATTCAATCTAGTTCAATTCCTTACAATTTCAATTAAATTACAGAACTACCCAATACTTTTGATATTTTACCAAAACGATTTCAATATACTTGTTATTATTTATTATAATCTTATGCATTCACATGAAACCATTGACAGAAGAAACAACATCAATAAAAAATGGAAATAATTTATTGACTTTATCGCTGAAATTATGTTTACCTAAGGAATGATTCTATTTACTCAAGTGCTTTTGCTTTTCATTCAAATCTTCATTGAATTCACTGTTTCCATATCCAACAAGAACAAACAATTTTTCTTTCTTTTTATATTTGGATACGACGTGGAATGGAATGGTAAAATTGTTTGAGAATTTTTTTGATATGACAAGTTTTTTTAATTTGAGAATGCTGTGTGATATAAGCGCAGTGAATCATAGAGATTGTTATATTATTTTAAAGACATATTTTAAAGACATAAAATCTTTGACACCAGAGTCATAGCTGAGAGCTAAGTGCCTAACTAAGATCCAACACAAGTTTTATTTAAGTCTAGGCACAAAATAGATACAATGAAATTTTTTATCTATGTCTAGGCATATGCAGGCTGCAGGAAACCCCTAACAACCAGCACTGGATAAAAAATCGTCTACTTTAATTGCCTTAATTCCAAACCTTTAAAAAATTCTTTTTGCAATAAAAAAGCCATATTTGTGTCTACGTGCCTCTTACAGATGCTTCCGTTCGCACACAACATGAGAAGATAATTTACAGACGAAAAAGAAGGCTAAATAAAAAGAATAATAATCTTCGGACGTTTTATCAAATTTTTTTGAAGTATTTCCTTAGGTAACTCAATTACAGGCTAAATGAAAATTATGCAGACTAAGAACAAGACTTAAAGTATGTTACAATGTTAATGAGATGAAAAAGAAAATTGAACGCTTTGAAATGCTCAAAATTTGTGTCGAATTGAAAGCTTCTGAAGACAAAGTATAGTCTTAGCGACATCACGTAACCGTTACAGCATCATTCCATCCCAAAACACAATAAAATAATGCAAAACTCAAGAATGTTCATCTGGGCTCATGTTTGCATATAGATATAGGCTCAGAAAGTCAAGAAGGACACAAATATTTGCAATAGCAAAGAAAAGCAGATTTTTCCTCGTCGATGCCTCTTTTTGTTCATACAAACATTACATGAAGTAGCTTGATGCCTATATTATGTCGGTGTATATTTACCAATCAAATTTTTGAGATAGAAAAAGGGAACTTTTTGGCATTTGTGTATTGCCAATGGCAGTTTCCTTAAAAATCATATGGGAATTGATACTTAGGATGCTTATAAAGTTCTCCTGAATATATTTTTCAATTTGATTTTGTTGAGTCTCATGAGACATGAATCGATAAAGGTAGAGATGAAAATCTCTTCATTCTCGAATTGTCAATCACATCAGAGGTATATGGAAATGAGTATTATATTGGGTGATGTTCAGTTCCATGCTTTAAATTTCCATATGAATCTTATTGAAAAGTTCACGTTGTGAAAAGAACTGATTAACTTTAGGAAATATTTAGGGTTCGGCAAAATGGTATGCGCAGGTATTCGCATACCAAAATATGCGCAGGTATGCGCATACTAGTATGCAGTATGCGTGCATACCATATGCATACTAATTTAATGACTTTTTTTGCATAAAAACGCGATTACTGGTGAATTTTTTCAATGAGTTTGATCCAAATATTAACCTATATTAACTTTATCATCGCCAAATATCTTTTGTGTGTACATTAGTAGGAAAAAAATAAAATTGACCACACACTTGAAAAAAATTTCATTCGTTTTTAAATACTCCCGTGTGCTATAACTTTTTATTAAAGTAACAGTTTTCATTTCTGTTTTCTGAATTTGCTGACTGTTATCGATACCTTTACGAAAATTTATAAATCTTGGATATATATTAGTCCCTGCTGTTATTAAAGTGTATTGAATGTGACCGACTCCTGCTAATCTTGAACAAAATTACCAAAAATCCAAATTTTTCAATGTATTATACCAAAAACATATACATTTTGCCGTAAATATCCATAAATATTATAAATTGATCGATAAAGGTATGCAAAATAGTCTTCATTGCAAGATTATTTAACCAAATAGAGACTAGTAAGGTACTTTCTAGGAGAATAAGTTATTCTGAATAACAAGAAACTAGCAACTTTCGAGAACACAAATTTTGAGTTTTAACAGTCATAGTTATCATAAATATACATGAAAACATCTAAATATGTATTTAAATAGTATATCAAGAAATCACGTTTTTGAGAGTTTCACTAGTTTGGGGTCGGTCACAAATAATGTCATAATTCATGACTAAGGCCATAATCATCCATCAAATTTGCTATGCCATTAGAAAGGTAATATATTATGCTTTAATTCACAGAAAACAGAATTAAAAAATATTACATCCTATAGAAGTTACAGCAGTTTGAGTCAAGTGAAAAAGGGTCAAGTCGTCAAGGAGCACATGTACCCTATATCTTGCTAGATTTTATACTTTTTGAGAAAAATTCTTCATAATTAGTCTTAAAATAGTGAATATCATCTAAAAACATCAGAAATTACATTTATTATCATAATTCTCAGTTTCTTTCTAAGAAAAATTAGTTTTTTGGCCAATATAAATCGCCTCACTAAAAGCGCCGTAACTTTCAAACAACCCTAGAATTACGAAAACAGCACCAAATGACCCAAAACTCGGCATATAAGTCTCTTATTATGTCCTCTATAGGAATAAATCACTTTGGAATGGATATTTGAAGTAGTCATTCCAAAAAAATGGTATGCAGATGGTATGCAGTATGCGCATACTAGTATGCGCATATTTTTGTATGGTATGCGCATACCTGCAGCACACCTGCGCATACTTGCCGAACCCTAGAAATATTTAGCATATTGTACACCTACCTCCATTCAATTCCAATTATCTAGAAGGTATTAACCCAGAAACAACTTTTAAAATTTAATTTTCCTTTCTCCTTCCTCTTCTTATCTGCCATTCTGAATCAATCTACGCGGCTGTGTTGGAATTCACAACCTAATTAATCTCATCAAATAAACCCTTTTTTAACATTACCAGCTGAAATTAAAAAAGGATATTTTTTTCCTACTTCCCTCCAATTTGATTGATGAGGATGTTTGTTGTTGCTACTCGCCTCTTCTCTCGAAAAAAAAACAAGAAAGTTAAAAAATGATCTCCATTTTACCTTATGGTTTGTAAGGCAACGAATTCATTCATGCAACGAACGAAAAGCTTTTATTAGGAATTTGGCAGATAGTTTTGGTTGAAGTTTTTGGCAATTGCTTAGATTACGAAAGGAAAGACTTGGCAGAATCCCGGATTACTTGGTCATCCACTAAAGGTGGTTTCCGCTGCTGATAACCTTAGTTGGTATACTGCCATGGGCATATCCAAGGGGGTCCGATGGGTTTTGTTAGAATTATCATTAAGTACAAAATCATGACAATAAGAAAGAAAAAAATTAGGTGGTTCTGGGTACGCCCATGGATACAATCGAGAACATCTGATGTACTCAGTTCAGGCGTGCCTTGAAGATGCCATTAGTGGACTTTTTCAAATATATTTACCTGTAAGTCAGCCATGGAATAGAAATTTCCTTTGATAAATATGATCTAAAGTCTGGTTTCTTTGGTTAACCATATCACTACATAGGGACGTAGTCAGATTTTTGCCTGACTCTACTTGACAACACTATGATTTTACTGCTATTTTTTGGTATAATTATTTTCTTTAGAATTATAAAAAATTCGCTATGACTTCAACCTCACGATTTCTAACCAACTTGTTCACCTTTGAAGACATTCTTGTAAAGGTAAAGCAGAGAAGAACGATTGACGTAGAAAAAAGATTCAAAAAGCATCATCAAAGGGAAAATTTCTGTTACAGGCTCTTTTCAATCATTTTTTCCTCATTCTTTCTTTACATCTCTTTCAAACAGACGCTAAAAGATCCAGTAGAGAGGAAAAAAGAGGAGGAAGTAGTCTGAATATGATGTAATGAATGCCATCATTTTAAATTAATTTGCAAAAGAGAGAAACCTTATAGATTACCTATTCATTTCCGCAGACTTCTTTGATGTTGAGTAAGCGAATTCAATCCTTTGACGATGGAAATAGTAAATAAATAAATAAATAAATTTTTTTTTCATTCATAACGAATGCGGAAAATGATTCAATTCAATAAGTTAAGTACTCAATTTATGAAAATTGAATAAACGGGAAGAGAGGAAAAATCGTTTGACTTTTCAAAATGCAGTCACAACTTCCATTTATAGTAATTGGAAAGGGCTTTGATGCATTAAAATGATGGTGAATAGTTGTTCCTATATTTATAGTAATTTTGAATTTTACTATTTTTTATTTTTTTTTTTGAAAAATAAATAATTTTTTTAAGTAATTAATTTAATTTTTTTAAAATAATTAATTTAATTTTTTTTAAATAGATACAAAAACGTAGCCACGAGGAAGGTAAAATTTTAAGACAAAATTGACAACCAGTCAATTTAAAATCAATTTGGAGTTTAAAAATTTAAACCAATTAAATTGAATTTTTAGTCGGAAAAGCCTACAGTGTCATCTGTAGGGGCATAGTAACTAACCCCCAAAAATCTACGCTTCTACCCAACTGCACTTAAATATTTCAAAATTGCAACATATTTCATTCCTTCCACAACCATCAGAATATTCAATCCATATAACTCATCCAGATTTCTCAATTAAATTCCAAATGAAGTCAATTGCAATAAATTCCTTCATATACGATTACATATTTGTGGCATCAGAAAACTTTATCTCCATAAATCTCAATAGATTGTGATCAGATTTTTTCTTCATGAATTTTCTCATATGCTTGAAATGTCCTTTCTAAGACAAATGTGATGAAAATTCGTTCTACATGAATTTATGAGGCAAAATAAAAAAATTGTTAGCTCAATGACCTATAAAAAAGTCCATTTTCATTGTTATGTTTATTTGCATCGTCTATGACGAAGGCAATTTTTTGTGCTAGTCGAACGAGAAGAAATTTTAATGATCCTGTAGTTTGGACATGCATCTCTCATGCTTTATGTGTCCGTGTATGTGTGCATGTGAATATGATTTTTTTTCCTACTTCCACAGAATTAAAATGAATCGCATGCAAACAATTTTTCTCTTGCCTTTTGTGTTTGTTAGTCAAAAAAAATCTCTTTTTCTGATTATTTCTGTGCAGTCCATGCAGAAACGAAAAGGAACGAAAAATGAGGAAAATTTTTCAAATGTTCGAGGCACGTCCAAGAAACTTTTTTCAAAGTCCAAACTTTTCGAGCATTCTTCTTTTCTGTAAATATTCTACTGACTCACTTGGTTGGTGCTGATTACATTGATTAGATTTTTCCATGCGGATGGAGTTTTTTGAATATGGCGAAATGAAATTTTGATTGATGGACTTCTGGATGTGATTTTTAAAAAATCTCTGAATTTTTTAATTAAAACTTCAAACTAGGAGCGTTAAAAATCCTTGATTTTATAGCTTAAAGTTCCTTAATCCACAGAACAATCCAACATAACACAGAATCACCGCAATCTTCATAAAACCAGTCAAATATCCCAAAAAGACTCTCAATGACAATCGACACACGCAATAATTAAATGAATCTTCATTCAGCTCCGCTATTAGACTCTCCATTGATTACCTCTTCGGCTGCTCTTCATCCTCAAACGCGGAAAATTTGTTGACCGTTCAACATTAAAATTTGAACGCCTATAGACTCAAAATGTTGATGAACTTTCATGTTGACATAGCTCAAGCTATGCTTTAGACTCATTTTATGACTGTGGCGCTAAACAACCCTACAAACAGGAACAATAAAGGAAGTTTGAACAACACACAGTGCACATGCAGATTGGAAGTAGAAGTAAAAGAAAATTTGAATAAAAATAGCTGAAATGAGAATGACGAGAATTTTTTTCGGGTATGGAAGGAGAAATGGAAGCAAAGAAGGGAGAGATCGGATGAAGCAACAACAACAAAATAATCAAAAACATCATGATGAGTGAGCAGAAAGTTTGTAAATTTAATTTCGCTGCTCAACAAAAGGAGATCCTTGAAAGTTTTTGAACAGATTTGTTGTTGAGGATTGTCAGTGGACATTTTGTGGAGATTTCGGTCAAAATATGAAGAGTACCTTCCTGCTGCGAGGGGGTGCCCCTACATCTTTCTGACGTTTTGTTATTAGAACGACGTCGTATCAATGTTCTTACAACTACGTTGTGCTGCTCTAGCTTGCTACGTCAATGTAATAAACAAAAAATAGCATCAAATCAATTTCCATACAAAAAAATATTCAAATTTCGTCAGTTTCATAGCAACCTTTGAGATCGTCAGCAAAACAATTCAAGAATCAAAATAAATTTCCCTAAGGGACAGTTCCAGCGAAAAGGAATTCAGTACACAAAGTAATAAGAAGACGAAACATGACAAAGGAATTTTCAGGCCTGTAATTTTTACTCGCGACTTGCTCAACGCACTCAAATTAAACAGTGGAAAGTTTTCCATTCTTATGTCTTTTGTTCCTCACTTCCTCTTTTAATTCTACACCGTGTCATATTCAAGGAAGTCAGGAACTTTTCTTTTTGACAATTTTTATTGTAGTCACGTTTTGAAATTATTTTATGATAATGCGGATCCTATTAACGCAACACTGCCTCAATACCTTTTCAATACTCATTCACTAACACATACACATGTCAGTTGTCTTGCAATTTTTACTTTCTCACGTGTTTTTATAATGATTCTACTTCCATTCTCAACGTCTGTGCCTTTTTTGTGTACAGAAAATTATCTTTTCAATATTTCAAATCGACATTCATACCAACAGACTCAGTCACAATGGAAACATTTTCATACACAGGAATAGATAGCAAGGTATTCAATATCATTCAGTTGACAGTTAGATAACTTATTGAAATTGTATGTGAATATTATCGTCATAAATTGATACAAAAATCGATTAAATTGTGCTTTCATTTGGTTTATTTGTATGATTTTGATATGAGTTTTATGGCAGTCGTAATGTTGATACGCGTATTAATTTTGTTGTGCGTGCTTTTTCTGCCGTGAAATGTCGATTGTAAATCTTATGTAACACAAAAGTTTTGAATGTGTAGGATGTTGAATTAAGAGTTTGATAGCGGAATGATATGGAGTGGAATTGGTGTTTTAGGTAGAACCAGGCTCATAGCCAAATCAGGGGTGTAACGAAGGTCTATGGAATCCAGTGGAAAATGTTAAAAATTCCCCCCTTTTTATCTTTTTGGTTAGGATTTATTGAATTTTGTGCCCCCAATTAAGAGGCACTCCGGGGTCCACAACAAGAGGGGGTCCCAAAACACCCCCTAAATTTTTTCCCATACCAAATTTTCAAAAAATAAATTCCACCTCGAAAAATTCACCCTCTTGCTACACCCCTGAGTGCAACAATTTGAAATTTTACCTTCACTTTTGAGTATTTTACGGCATTTTAGGTTTGAAAAATTCTCCCTAATACTATGCAACATGAAATTCAACATCATATTTTTCTCATAATAGTTAGAATATTTTTTATATGAAAATTTGTAATGTTCTCAATAAATACCGTAAAACCGTAAACAATAAATTCTTTTTTAAAAAAATTTTAAATTGAATAATTTTGTTAACTATTGTGTAAGAATTGTAAATGAAAGTGATGATGCAATATTTACAAAATGTTTCTAAGAAGTCTTAAGAATTTTTATAAAAAGATAATTTACATTTCTATTAAATATTTTTAAATAAATCACTAATTTTTTTCTTATTTAATTTCTTCATAGAATTTAATAACAACAAATCATGTTAATAGTGTTTTTACTCCAATTTTAGTTTCACTAAAATTATTAAAAAAAATTCAAACTAATTCCTTAAACAAATACAGCTTAATCAATACTTTAATCTTCAATTTTAAATATAAGAAATAAAAAAATTCACATCAGCAAATTTTTTAATACAAAAACCTCACAGCAAAAACAAATTACTAACAACAATTTTGCCGCACAATACAAAAAAAACCATTCAGTGAGGAACAGAAGATGATGCAACAACCGAATAACTTGCAGCGCCCAATCACGTTATAATGTTGAGATTAAATTGAATAGTGGTGAGTATAGCATGAATATAAATTTGATAGAATTTTCCAAGCAAACTTTATTTCTTATCAAACAGTCACGGTGGACACTACATAGTTCTGAAAAAATAATAATAACTCAATTTTTTTCTGTGAAAAAATTTAAAAAGCATTTTTTGAGAAATTCAATTGTGTAGCATTGCAAAAAAAATACAGAAGTACGCGAAAGTGAATAAAAAGGAATTCACGTTCAACTAGTTGCAGGCAAGTACCATAAATAAATATAAATACATTTCCATTCAATTTATGAATGGATCAAATAAAAGTGCAAAATAAAAGGAAAGAGGAATGGAATGTGGGAACAAGTAGGAAGTGATTTGGTTGATTTAAAGCGCATTTTTTTCGGTTGGATGTTTTAATTTATTTTTTTTTTTTTTTTGAGATTTTTGAGGAAGTGAAACTGAAGATTTTTTGTCTGAAAATCTGAATTTGACAATAATGAATCTTCAATATGTATTACACCATATTACGAATAATATGTATTAATATAATACATGTAGAAAATTATATAATTAAATAGGACATTTAATAATTATTAAATTAAAAAAGTTCTGAATATGCCCTTGAACCCAAAATTGCAGCAACGTAATGAAATGTTTTTACAAAAATCAATATCCGTCAGCTCAACGTTTATCCATTTTCCTATGGAATCTACAGGTGCTTAATAATATTTACACAGAATAAGCTCCCATCAGACAAAAATTCCTCCCAAATCCCCATAATTTACCTTTTTCAAATTTATATCATTTTTTGTTTGCATATTCAAATTGAAAAGCAATTAAGCAACTTTCTCGCTCTCCATTCCATTTTGTATTTGTATATCTATTAAGTTGAATGAAATGAGTGCAAGCCACGCTGGGAAAAGAAGGGAGAGAAAAATTTAATTACAGATTTTTAATTACTTTTATGCTGTGCTGTTTGGCACAACGAGTGGCGAAATTTTATAAATTTCTTTCTGAATGTGATGTGCATTATGATTTCTCGTGAACTTAATTGCATTTAAAGCTATGGAGTAATTTCCATCTCTAATTTTTTGATTATTTAATAGTTCAATTGTGATGTTTGCACTGCCTAATTGAGTCTTTATGCTGTTTACTCATCTAGTTGAGCATTTGAATTTGTAAGCGTATGAATGGCACAGCAGGTGTAGATAGAGAGAAAATTTGAAGTGATATGAGTAACTTTTATGATCAAATAAAGGGTTTCAATTGCTTTTTGATAGACGATTTGCATATTCATGCTGTGTGTATGACTTGAAACGTTTTCATGACATAAAGTTTTCAACTTAAATAAAAGAATCTGAAGCAACATTGTAAATTTCTATGAAAAATATTTACACTTTCCAACAAAAGACATCAATCATTGCAAAAATATAAACAAACACTGAAACTGCACACGTGAGGTAGCATTTCCTTCGAGTAAGCAAATTTTCCGAACAACCTTACAATGTCAACAAAGTGTAACTGATTTCTGATCGATTGGAATGTAGAATTGACAGCTGTAAAGTAGTTGCATGTTTTGATTGAATGTTCATCTGTTGTATCCAAAAGCCTCAAATGCCATATAATCCCATAAAATATTGTATGGTATTTGAGGCTTTTTTGTACCCTTTTTTGTTTTCAATACTATTTGCTGAGATAGATTTTGAGGTATACTGTGGGTTGTTTAGTCAACTACGACTCCTATGTGACATACCTGAAGTTGCTGATATTTTGATAGAATTGAGACTTAAGGTGTCGTTTGTGAAATTTTATTGCTTACTTCCTTTAAATCACCAATATTCCTGATCATCATATTACATTGATAGACACCACACACTTTTAATATTTATAAAACAATATCCAAATAGAAAGTGACGTCAATTTAACTCTAACTAGGTGGGGGGGGGGGGGATTACTGCTGTGCGTTAATTACTGATTACTAAATAACTTAATTTAACTAAATATAAACCAAGCAGGAAGATGACTTGCCTTATCACGTGTGTATATATTATGTTATTTGTAATAAATACCTTAAAGCTCAACTGCCGTTGATAATTTCAAACTGGTTTTACTGGCATAAATTGATAAGGAAATCTGAGTTTAGGTCATTTACTTTTTTTTTTGGGTTTCAGAGATTATTTTTAGGAAGATGAACTAGAAAAACGTTTTAATTGGGTGTAATGGGATGTGGATTATCATATTGATGATGATTGTATTGACTTTTAAGTTTAAAAATAATTTTTGGACTGAATTTGAACAAAACTGATACAGTGAGGTTAGAAAAGAGGGCTATTGGGATATTTAAATCCATATCCCGTCAAAAATGACCCCAAATCACATAACAATCAACCATGACCCAACCACACAACCCTCTTTGATTCCAATTTTTTGGGTCACTGATCCTCCCATAAAATGCATAGATAAACCCTCAAAATCCACATAACAATTCCTCAACCTATTTTAATTCCTATATAAAATAATTCAATTAATATTCAAGTCCCACCATTATCACATGAGAATATTAAATAGGAAGTGACATAATCCACTCCAATATGCTTACTAGACAAAAAGTAGCAAGTGTATGATGATCAAAATAGCTTCACGTAATCATAAAACGTAATTACCGTACTAAAATTAATAAGCTTCGCATTTTCGCTGTACTTAGTCTAATTTCTTATCGCCAGTCATAACATTTGTACAACGTGTGCCGTCCAGCTGACTCAAATTATTGTGAATAAAATGTCAATTTTATAAAAAAAAATGTCGAGCACAAAAAAATTGATTAAATTATATTTAATTCAAATAAAGAGCAATTATCAAATTTAATTTGAAATCAACGAAGACAAAAAAAAATACAATAAATTAAATTAATGTGTCAATGTTCTGATCAATTTACGCTTCATTATGCAATATTATGAACAATTTCGATTTTCATTTGGACTTAATTTGCAAACACAAAAAGTGAATGCTTTCATTTTCCATTCAGCACTTAATTAAGTTGAATTTATGAATCATAAAGTTACAAATAGCTACAAGCAAGGAAACAGCACGTGATAATAGTTAGACAATATCATGGGAAATTATAAGGGGAATCCAATTTAAAATCTAAGAAAAACTTTTCTATTTCACTTGGTTCTTCTCGTTTTGGGAAGGCAAAACCCCGGGTATGAAAATAGTTTTGTGTTTACAATAATAACAATAAGTCCCATTAAGATGATAACATTACACCTATGGATAAAGAAGAAAAGTTTTCTTTTTTTCGGATACAGAGGAAAAGTTACAAATTCTTATATAAATTTCATTTGAAAAACTTGCACTAGATGAGAAACTTTACTTTTCTTCTATGTCTTTTTCTCTTTCTTAAGATCAAGTTTAAATTGCTACTAGCTATTCTAAAGAATTTTTAGTATTTCACTCTCTTATCTTGTGGAATAGAAAGTACAAAAGTCACTGTAAGGAATTTGATAGTGGGGACCTTTTTTGAGAGAGAATTTGATATGAATTTTGGGGGATTATTTTGCTAATCATATGGAAATTGTATACATTATATGAACTGACTAACCTTGGACTAACCAGAAGTTGGGTAAACCCCTTAGTTAGTCATCTGTATGTTTTTTTATGAATCATAATCTTCTCGTCGTACAAAAATTTTGAGAATATATCAACGGTCATTTTATATTTGAATTGTAAAAGCAACTAAAATTAGTTGATATCCCCTTTTTAAGTTGTTTTCCCCTCTCTATATAAAAGTTCAGTTATCATTATAACTCGTAAGAAAGAACATCGTCTCTCTTATTAAATAAACATTAAGTCACTTTTACCCTAACAGGCAATGATCACGATCAGATCGTATTTTTGTGATCATGAAACGAGGTTGTGATCATGATAATTTTTCATGATCACTCCATACATTTCAGTGATGTCGGTACGGTACCGACGCGATCGCGCTTTTGTGATCGTGATCACTGATCATGATCACGATCGCGTCTGATTACGATCACAACTTGTATACAAGTTGCAAACTTGCATACAATTTTTTCACTTGCATAATCACTGATCATGATCAGTGAGTACAATCATAGTGATCATGATCACTGATCATAATCACTGATCGTAATCAGTGATCGTGATCACTTGTGATTTAGTGATCATGAAAAAACAAAAAAAATTAATTAAGTTAACCAATTTTTTGCGCATTTTTTTAAGTTGACCGGAAATTTTTTAAAGTATTTTTAGAATTTGTATTAGTAGAATTAAATTTTATTAAAATTTGATACTTAGAAATTTTTCCGGTCACCCATCTTTGTTTGAATTCGTCCTTGCGTTGCTTAACTTTCGAGATCTCGCATTTTTCCTTGAAGTCACCATCTGTAAATATATAATAATATAAATATGGCAAAAGACATATTTAAATTATTATATTTTTAAACATGCTAATTTCAAGGAATAACGGTTCTTCAACGTTTAAAACACATCCAATAATTCATTAATTAACTTAATTAACTTTTTTTGCTTAAAAATCTCTGAGTTTGATCATGATCGTACTCAGTGATCGTGATCAGTGATTATGATCATGTGATTATGAAATTTTTTTGGCTACTGATCACGCTCAGTGATCATGATCAAACATGATCGTGATCAAACAAAAAAGTATTTTTTGGAAATTTTTTAGAGATCATGCTCAAATCACTTCTGATCACACTCAGTGATCGTGATCAGTGACCATGGTCAAGTGATTATGAAAAATTTTCGAAGTGATCATGCTCAGACCTCATCTAATTACGCTCAGTGACCACGATCAGTGAGTATGATCAACTGATTACGATAATTTTTTAGAGTGATCATGTTCAGACCACATCTGATCATGCTCAGTGATTATGATCAGTGAACATGGTCAAGTGATTATGAAAATTTTCGGAGTGATCATGTTCATAGCACATTTGATCACGTTCAGTGATTATGATCAGTGAACATGGTCAAGTGATTATGAAAATTTTCGGAGTGATCATGCTCAGACCTTATCTGATCATGCTCAGTGATCACGATCAGTGATTATGATCAGTGAACGTGCAAGTTTTTTGGAGTGATCATACTCAGAACATGTTCACTGATCGTGATCACTGAACATGATCAGTGATTGTGCAAGATTTTTGGAGTGATTATAATCAAATCACTTCTGATCATGTTCAGTGATCGTAATCAGTGAACATGATCAAGTGATTATGAAAATTTTTCGAAGTGATCATGTTCAGACCACATCTGATTACGCTCACTGATCATGATCAGTGAGCACGATCAAGTGATTATGAAAAATTTTCGAAATGATCATGTTCATACCACATCTGATTACGTTCAGTGATTATGATCAGTGAACATGATCAGTGATTATGCATTTTTTCAGAAGTGATCATGCTCTGATCATGATAGTGATCATGATCACAAGTTGTGATCATGAAAAATCACTTGTGATGATGCTAGTGATTGCAATCACTATCACGATCGCGCCACGTGATCACGATCATTGCCTGTTAGGGTTAATTACATTACAATCGTGCAGTTTATTTATAGCAACAAAAAATGAGCAGCAATTCATTGGCTACGCGCCTATTCGACGTGATTTGTGAACAACCTTTTGACATTATTGCAATTACCTAAGTCAAAATTGTAAGAAAACTACAGAAATTTGAGGCATGATTTGGCTCTGGGATCTAAAAATCTTATTCACTTACTACGTTACAGGAGAGAGGGGTTCTGAGATTTTGTGAAAGCTCAAGTACGCTCAAACAAAAGAAATTTTGGGAAATTTTGTGAAAAAGAGGAAATGGGGGGTTTAAAAGCTCATTTGTTCGCTTTACGTAATAAGTGAACAGTCTCATAGATATTTGAGTTTATCGTGTGACCTAAACCATGCCTCATTATGAGCGCTTGAGCCTGAGCCCTTTTTCTTTAGTCCATTATGACGAAGGGAGGTCTGAGGCTTCGTGAGACACTATAGATGAATCATTAGTTAACTAAAGCTAAAATTTCAATAAACTCAAAAGAAAATCAATCCAAACTGCTCCAATTTCAAAACCAATCCCATCTTTTAAACGCTAAAAAATTACACAAAATTATGATCATAATTTTCAAATGTAATCAAAATTAATGGTTTGAAAATAAAGAAGAAAAGAGAGCAAAAACCCCGTCTATATCAATCTATAATACTTCTCTTTCCCATTTCATAATGAGGTCAATAGCACGGTTGCGAATCTATAAATTTTTAGTGTGTGTAAATATACAGCATCATTGCCAACATTGTTGATTTAAAGTCTTTTTAATGAACATTAAAAATGAATTCAAATTTTTATTTCTCTCTCATTGTAGATAACGAGTCGTTGGAGACAACATAAAAAACAATAAATAGCAAGAATGTGCGGAATTTTTGCAATATTTGGCAATGAATGCAACGATCCACAATGCCAAAATGGCAACATAATGAACGGACATGGAGATGCATTAAGTAGCATAGCGAGAGCAAAAGCAAAGGAGCCATTAAGAGAAATGGCTTACAGGTGCTCGAGTAAGCAACGGCATCGTGGTCCGGACAAAACAGGTGTTGTGCATTTTAAAGACGAAAACGTTATAATGGTTCACGAGAGATTAAGAATTATTGGTGTTGCACATGGTGATCAACCGCTACAATCGGACGATGCAAACATAACAATTGTTGCAAATGGCGAAATCTACAACTTTTTACAAATCTCTGAAGAATTATCAATATTTTACAATAAACCATATGAGGCGAGAAGTGATTGTGACGTCATTATCGGTTTATATGAGAAGTATGGTGATGATTTGGTGCACCATATGACGGGAATGTATGCATTTGCATTATATGATCGTAAAAATAAGAGAATCGTTGCTGCACGCTGTCCCTTTGGTATATTATCCATGTACATTGGTGAGGATATGAACGGAAATATTTGGATTGCAAGTGAGATGAAGTGCTTGGTTGAAATATGTCCGTACGTTCAAAACTTTCCCATCGGTAAGTTTCCAACACACAATTGTTTTGTGTGAATGGATAAACTTTTTCTCTGTTACCCCACAAAAAAAAACACCTTGCATGCTGTTGTTGATTTTTTCATAACACTAGCTTGTTTTCCCACGTGTAACGTTTCGTGCTGAAAACTAGTAACATAAAAATTTAATGCTGAAGATGAGAAACGGAAGGGAAAAGGAGTGAAAAAAAAGTTTTCCCTCTTTCGGTGAAATAAATAATGAAATTTATCAGCATTCATACGTTGTGTATGAAGTAGAGGTTCCAGGTTGAAGGGACTGCTTTAAAGCTTTTAAGTTTGTTTTGATTTCTGAGGGCTTTGCTGATTTAACAAAGTTACTTGGCTTCATGAAGCAACAGATTTATGGATTAATGGGTTGTTTATCAGACGGATGTAAAGTTTGAGTTGTAAAGCTTCCAACTGGATTGTCTTTGAATTAGAGATTAATTTTTCAGAACAAATTGATGTTACACGTGTAGAATAAGTGAAAATTTTTATTTTGGATAAATTAAAATCCCTTTAAGATATTACTATTCAATGGTCATTCGGTCGTGATTGGGTGTCCTTGTAGGATGTAAACAGAAATTTTTCGAGGGGGTATTTTAGGATTGTTTTTCTCAAAAAACCGTAGAAAATTGAAGAAAGTTTCCATCGTCTTTTCTGACTCCCAAAAACTTGGAGACGCCCCTGGTTTCTTGTGCATATTTTATATTTCAATAAATACCCCAAAAGGTTATTGCTTTCACACTTTCACAACACTCTATGTAATGATTGAGAGATCAGCGTCTGATCAGCGCTTAGCCATTGTGAACACAGAGGACTTTAATTCGTATTGGTAGATTTACTTACATATGGTTCGATATCTCAGATTTCACTCTGCTTAGACACCTCAACAAATATACCGCCCATTTTTATCACCGATCCACTAGAACCTCTATTTTCATCAATTTAGAAAGCATAAAGTGGCAACAAAAAAACCGTAAAAGCTTCGTAATTAATCTTTATACAAACATTCTTTATATCAATTTACAATTCATTTGTATCTTCAAGTCTCTCGTGTCCGATGTGATGAAATGTGCTTGTGGATGGATAAAATGATTTATTTTATTGAATTTAAGGGAAATTTTTCGAAAGGGATAGTTTCATTTGGATAAGGGTCTTTCGTATATTACGTAATGCTAAACATGCTCATTTTTGACACCACAGCGGACCTTCTTGTAACAAATATCGTTAGAAAATCGGAAAAATTTATTATTAAGCAAAACATATGAATGACCCCATAGCAATTTTCTATGATCATAATTTTTTTTTCCCAAAATTATCTTCAACAGCAAACTAAAAACCCACAAAATTTTTATCTCAAAACTCATAAATTTCCTCACTAATTGCAATCTTTCTCAATTTTAATCCTCAAACAGGAAGTATATTTAGTCATCAACTCGGCACACCAAACAAGTGGAAGTTCACTAAATATTTCAATGAAGACTGGATTGCAAAGGTGCCAAAAATGCAAGTCAACCTCAAAGAGTTCCGTCACAAGCTCGAATCAGCTGTCCGTACACATCTTCAATGTGAAGTTTCGTTCGGTGCATTATTGTCTGGCGGTATTGATTCCTCCCTCATTGCATCAATTGCAACAAAAATCATGCGAGAACGAGATCCAAGCTATAAATTGCAGACATTTAGTGTCGGTTTAGCTGGTGCACCAGATTTCAAATACAGTCAAATGGTCGCCGACTATATCGATAGTGAGCATCACGAAATTATTTTTACAGTTGAGGATGGACTCGATTGCATACGCGATATCATATATCATTTAGAGACATACGATGTTACAACAATACGTGCATCCATTCCTATGTTCATTATGATGCGATACATTAAGAGTCATGGACTGAAAATGGTGTTGTCTGGCGAGGGTGCCGATGAAATTCTTGGAGGCTATTTATACTTTCATAGTGCACCGAATGCAGAAGAGTTTCACTATGAGACGGTATCGCGTGTGTTGAATTTATGGTCGAGCGATTGTCTACGTGCAAATAAATCATCATTGGCATGGGGCGTTGAATTACGTGTGCCATTTTTGGATACAAACTTTGTCAACTATGCAATGAGTGTACGTCCCGAAGATCGTATGATAAGCAATGACACAAAGAATATTGAAAAGTACATTTTACGTTGTGCATTTGAAGGCAATTATCTACCCGATGAGGTTTTGTGGAGACAAAAAGAACAATTTTCCGATGGAGTTGGTTACAGTTGGATCGATACAATTCGTTCGTATGCAGGAAGTCACATAACAGATGAGGAATTTGAGATGGCAAAAGAGCTATATCCATATAATACACCATTGAGCAAGGAGGGCTTCTATTTTCGTCAAGTATTTGAAAGAATTTTTCCAAATCAATCATGCATCAAAACAGTTAAACAATGGATACCACGAAAAGATTGGGGATGTCCATCTGATCCATCCGGACGCGCACAAAAGGTTCATGTTGCGAGTAAAAAGATTATTGAAATTTAAGTGGATGGGTAAATATTACCGAGAAGACGAAGATGGCTTTGAGGATCTAAATTGAATTTATTTTTTGCTACTTTTTCTTGTTTTGTTATTCAGTGCTGTTGCTGAATGTCTTCCTTTTTTTGTATTTGATTTATGTTTTGTAGACTGAAATAAAGATTTGATTTTACACACACAAAAAATAAAAATAGAACAGAATGAAATATATTTATAAAGATGTAGAAAGTCCTCGTGTTATACATCGAGGGAATTAAGCGCATTTTCCCGCACAGATCAGTAAATAAATCCATAATTCAGAATGTAAAAATAAGTACCCACTTAATTTATTTCCCCAAATGAATTGAAAACATAGCATAAATGCTTGAAATATATAGTTGTAGCTGAAAAAAATTCCGGAAGCTATTTCAAAACATTTGTATGGTTTTAGTACAAATTAAATCTGTCACTTATACTTCACAAGTAATGACAGCAACATTTGTATGGTTCTACATACATTTACATTTCGAGAAAATAAAATTTATGCAAAAATGTACTTTTTTGCTGTTTTATGACTCAAAAAAATTTAATTATGCATTAATAAATCATAAAATATCATAAAACATCAAAAAAGTGTAAAAAAGAATCAAAAAAGTGTAAAAAAAAGTTGCCCGAGGAGAGGATCGAACCCACGACTTGAAGGGTTTTTTAATATAAGTATTCTTTTTAAGCGTCACGTTAAACTTTGACTAATCCAACGTCAGTGATTTTTTACACCAAAAACAGAAAAGTTAATTTAATTAAGTTTTGGTAGGGAGTTTTAAAAAACTAAATACGTTGCGCACCCCTACGAAATAGCAGCTATTTAATGCAAAAAACCCGAAGTCTCTACGTGCTTCCTCTGCCGAGTTTTTGAGGCAGCAGGCCAGCGGGCCAGCGGGCCAGCGGGCCAGCGGACCAGCGGGCCAGCGGGCCAGCGGGCCAGCCAAAGTGGACCTTTAAGCGCATTACTTTCTAAGGAAAATGCGCTAAAAAATTAGTTTCAGAATGGAGAGACAAGAAATGAACAACGTTGATTCTGTAAGGATAGGAATAGAAGGGAAAGTTATGGAGTAAGTTGGGAATAGTTGAGCTTATGGTGCAGTTTTGGGTATATTACCAGAAAATTGGAAGAGTCCAGACCAGATTAGAACAAAATAGACCAGAATAGAAAAGAATAGAACATAATAGACCTTAACAGATTATAATAGACCAAACCTAAATAAACCTAAACAGACTAGAACAAATCAATTCAGACCAAAACAGACCAGAATACATCAAAACAGACCAGAATAAGCCCTAACAGACCAAAATATACAAGAACAGACCACAAAGATACAAATATCATCAACTTTCCATTTACTGCTGATAAAAGTGATACAAAGGCTTGAAACCGATGCAATACAGATACTAATTCCCAAGTTTAATACCAAAACAGACAAAATATCTTCAAAACACATCACACTCAAAATTTAAAGCTCCTTAAAAAATAAATAAAAAAGTTTTCAGGCAAGTCTTTGTGCTTTTGAAAATATTTCTACCAATTTTTCTCTCATTTCTAGGACAAAAAATATTTTGCAAATTCCTAATTTCTTTTTTCTTTCCTTTTTTCTGTCACACAAAATTTTCTCGGCAAACAAAAAATATATTTTTTTATTTCAAAATAAAAGCTTTTATTCTGTCTCTCACTTGAAGGCATTCTCTTGTCACAATCATGCTAGATTTAATGTCTGATGTTGATGTACGTTACGTAAGATAATAAAAGAGTCTCATCAATCTGAATTATGAGAATGAAATGAGCAGAATTTAATCATCATTATTGAATTTCTGTTGGATGAATTTCGGTTTATGTGAAGCGTGCATTAGGGATAATGGTTGTTTATATTATTTATTGGTTGTTGCGTAAAAATGTTGCTTTAATGGAGAATTTTTTTGATGTGAAAATTTAGTTTGAATGTAGAAGTCACCTGGATAACACACGGTGTAAAATTAGACAAAAATGTAGCACCAGACCAGCATGAATACGGCTTCACACCTTGATTTGCTTAAATACTGGATTCATGAGCTATTCGGGTTCCAAACTATACAACATAGTTGTGAAGGCACTGTGAAGTAACCGACAAAACGTCACAAGAGAGGGGATCTTGAGGGTATTTTCAAATTTCTCAGCAAATTAAGGAATATTTTGTTAAAAAGTACCAATCATCTAAATACGATCAATATAAATCAGTACTAAAAAATTAACACACAATTCTACACATCATCATAACTGACATGCAGCTATTCAAATATTGAATTAAATGTAATTCAAATAACGATGACGTTTTAATTGTTTAAATGAGGCTGATAAATCTCATTTCAAAATTTAACTTGTCGATTTGATAAATCAGAAATGTTTAATCAAAATTAACACAAAACATATTATTTCAGAAATGCTGAATATTTCTGCTGAATCATCATTATAACAATTATGAGGCTCATGATATTAAAATAAATTCGATATTTTACGCATACATAGTTGCAGATTATCAAAATTATTTGTTTAAAATATGTTAATACGATGAAAGTTAATTTTGAATTGAGTATTTATTTGATGAAAATGCGGATGATTGAATTTATGTGGTATATTTGAAGTAATTAATTACATATAATATTTTGATGTTCATTTTTAATATGGAAATTTAAATTTATTTGACTATAATTTGACTTTTATGTGGAAAACTTTTTTCATTAATTTTTGAAATTAAAAAATTGAAGCATTTTTACCTTTGTGCTTAGAAACGACTATAAAAATGAGAATTATTGATACTTAAATCTTATATCTTGAGTAGTATGAGAGAAATTGTGGGGATTTGTTTGAAACTGAATATATTAAGGATAACCGAAGTGAGGAAAACAAGTCGAATAACCAGAAATATCTGTTTTATGAACGATGGGTCAATTCCCATTGAATCCAACTTATTGTACCAAATTATGCACGTAAATATACTCTTTTTATACTCACAGTAAGACTTGACACTTCATTCAACAACTAAGTACCGCACCATAAAATAAAACACAACTTTAGACACCTAACTATTTACACCTTTCATAACAAATCACTGTCAAACTCAGTGACAACCTCATCACTAAATTTCCTCATAAACCTTCCACCTTATATCACCCCACCCCAAACCCATAAACGTCAAGACAGTTTTAATTACTACTAGCAACCACAAAAGTGAAAACTTTCCGGAACAGCCGCAAGAAAACTTTTCAATTTTACAGAAATCATGCCGTCAATTACACGCTCTTGAAAACTCAAATTGTTTCTAACTCAAAAAAAGTTTTATGGATTCTAACACAAAACTTGTCACTATGGATATGAAAATGGTAATTAAATTTATTTTTTGCCCTCAAACTGAAGAAGCTCGTAGTTCTACTTTTTATTAAAGTCCACGTGACAACGTGACGACGGTGATGTTTAAAGCACAGGAGATTCTGTCAAAAAATGTGCTAGCTTTATAAAATACAAGGTTGAGTAGGTTGAAACATGTACACACCGAGTAAGAAGTGAGGGAAGTATTTTTATTACAAGTCTCACGGCAATTTTTATACTTTTCTAAGACATTTGTGAGATTTTTTTGTATGTTTTGGAGATGTGTGGTGGTGTTTGTTGATTTTGTGTCCTTTTGACTGTCGCATAATTCTGAGAATCTAAAGATAAAAATTCCTTAATTTAAGTTTTGTCGTTAATAGAAAAGATATTGACAATTGAGATAGCAAGGTGTGTACAGCGGAGTAGCCAATGAAGGTCAACCAAAGTCACGGCCAGGACAAGGTCCGAAAATCTTCAAAATCCCATATAAATTATCACAAACACTTTAAAGGGTCCTTCTTTTATTACTTTACGTAGAACATCGACTTTGTAGAAACCCGTCCCCCATGTTTGACCTGTTACAATATCTCAGACCCCTCTCCCCCCTAAAAAGTGGACGTAATAAGTGAACAACCCCTAAGGAGGGGCGTAAAATCTCATACAAATGAACGCAAGTTCTTAGTTCACTTACGGGCATCAAAAACATGTCTAACACCTCTGAGGATTCACTCTTTGTACCATTAAATAACTCTAGGGTTCATTCACAAGTGATGTCCAATTTTTAGGAGGAAGAGAATCTGACGATGTTTGACACTTCAATACAAACGAAGAAATTTTTCAATAAAAATTTTATGACAGAGGTTGAGGGGTCTAAAAGCCTAGTTTTTCTGTGACGTCACTTATGAATGACTTGTAGAGAATTTTAACTAAATTTACATTAAAATCCAATAAAAATGCTCCCTTTTCCTCATAATTCAAGTCCCTTTCTTACTTACCTTCCATCATCACCTTCCTCTTGTCCCTTCCTATTACTCTTAACAAACAGCTTCTAAATGAGTGAACGAATCAAAAAAAAGTAGAAAAAATGTAATAAAATTAAATTTTGTGGAAATAATGCCGATTGTGTAATTTAAATTTAACAACCATTCTTACTGCAATATCACAAAATTGTAATATCATTTTTTATTATCGCACAAAATGATATTAAATAAGATAACCTTGTCGACGACGATATAAAGAAATTAAAAAGGCATCAGGAGCCATTTAAATGCATAAAGGCACGCGACAATAAAAAAGGAAAAGAATGTAAGGAAGCACACAAAAAAGGAGAAATCACAAAAAGACGGCAGTAAGAAGCGATGTGATGACAAGTGAAAACGCACGAAGATTGAGAGAAAAAAAGGAAGATCATCATAAAAATTTTATTTCTCATTTCTTATTGTTTGACGTTAAACAAAGAGAAACAAGTCGAGAAATTATCAAAGGTGAGTGAATGTTGGATGAAAAGTGAGATTAATTGATTGGGGATTTTTTTGGGAAAGTTGTTGAGGATATTATCGATCAGGATCATAATGATTCATGAATGATAAGCAACCTAATAGAAATCATTACGTTCAACAAAAATAAAGCAGAAAAGGTATTTAATTTTACTTTATTAAATTTCGATTGGAATTCGAACCCACAACTTTCTATGTAATTCTTATTATTTTTGTGATTTATGATTAAAGCTTATTTTTTATTTGGCTTTTAAGATAATAAAAAGGATGCTCCATACCCTAACTAACAAAGAGCTAGATCAGTGCTAGAAACTTGACCAATTATCAAGCTCTGATCTAGATTTTTGTGAATTAGGGATAACACAAAAAAACATTAATAATTTTTTTTGGTAATACTTTTTCTAATTACGATGTTGTTTTTTAGTTTGTTACATAGCGCTGTCTGTAAAGTGAATGTCTAAGGGCAAATCTACAGATAAATTTTTGCAGGAAATTTACAATTTTCTAATTTTTTTCCAAAACTTCTTAATATTCGTACTATGTTAGACACTTGCTGTATAAAGAAAGTTAGTAGCTATCATTCTGCAATTAATTTAACTATGTTAAAGCTTTAATTAAAGAATTATTGCAGTTTGTAAAGTGTTTCACGGCTAATTTTGTAAAAATTCTGTTTTCTACTTTTTCAATTTTCTAACTAAATATGAATGTTTAAAGGTATAAAACACATTTAATCGATTTTCGCTCGTTCAGGCTATAGTATAATGTCTTTTGCGATGATAAAAGATGTCTAATTAATGAGATATTTGTCAAAAATAGCGTTTCACGGCTAAAATTATAACTCATTATTGCATAACACATTTCATTTGTTTACAAAATTAAATTACGTTTTTAACAAGAACCAGCTTCTTTAATCATTACATATTGATTATAACATGTAAAGTAGTGTAGGATAGAACTAAATTAGTGTTTACAATAGAATTTAAAGGAACAGTTTAAGCATAAAAGTGATTTTAAAATTTGAATACACTGTTAAAAATTTTGGACTCAAAAAATTTCAGTTCACTTTATTTGTAGATTTGCCCCTAAAGAGATCCACTTCAAAAATCCTGGCTACACCCCTCATTGAGAAACAAGTTATCTTCCCCTGATAACATGAATATCCATACATTTATCCTTCATACGATAAAATGAAAGTCATCCTTAAAAATATGAAATCACTTCTTTTCTCATCATAAAAGCTTCAAAAAAATTATCCAAAAAAATAAAAAGTAATGAAAATGACAAAGCGGAGAGCAATGACTGAGAAGCGGATGCTATTAAAATTAGCGCATGATGAATCTTACGGAGCATATGGAAGCTCTTTTGTTCACTTGTCATCATCTAAGGTCCTTTTTCATAATTCCCCTTCCTTTTTTTCTTTCCTCTCATTTTTATGTCAAAAAACATGGCAACAGCAATGAAGAAGTGATTATGTGAGCTGTTCGTGAAGATGAAAAGTGAAAATTTATGTTATTTGACTCAAATTGTCGTTTCCATTGTCATTGTAGCATGAAAATCCCGTTCATTTATTGCATGATTCATTTCTCTCTTACACTTGTGCCTTTTTTATATCCCATTGGCCCCTCTCTCATACCCATTCATAATGGAAGCAAGTAGGTGGAAATATGGATGAAGAAAAAGAAAAAAAATGCAGAGAAAAAGAAAGAAATAAACGAAAATTAATGGCTGAAAAAACTTTCTTCCATCTTTGGCAGCAGAAAGTTGTAAAAAGTCATTGATTCATTGCGCATTTAAGAACTGAAGCTTAGTTTCATTCATCCTGAATGTTTATGACAAAATGAGAGCTAAGTCTACATCATAAGATGAAAAATGCTGTCATATTTTCAAGGCATGGCTACTGATTGACATGGCAACAAATGTCGACATTTTTACGGTCAATGCGCTAGAAAAGGAAGACAAGAAATGATAAATTTCCTTATGTGCTGATTTATTGAATATTTTTCATTCAATAAATTACACATAATTTAATTTCATCAACTACATAAGCGGATGTGAGACTTAATGACAAGCGTAACGTCCCACGCGATGAAATATCCTTCCCAATTTCTCTTCGAGTCGTGCTTCAGTGACGTAGTGAGATAATGACCGTTTTTGGTATTTTATATAAATAGGGCCGATTTGTAGGGCTACCCGTGGTACCCAACTCTAGGGTAGCCCTAGAAATCAATCCCTAATCCAAAATTAAGAAACAATTTTTACCAAAAAATTTCTAACAGCCCCAAAAATCCTTACTACTCCACTGTCTTCACTTCCACTAGATCCACTGCATAAACTTTATAATTTATCATAATTTAAATGTTATTTAATAATATTCTTCCGGAATCAATGAACATGATTGAGCACAAGAAGAACGAATAAATGTTGAAAAAGTTTTTCATCTTGCACATGTATGCTTCGTGTTCTATTTGCCATAAATGTGCACATTTGTGGCTATACAAAAGATGAAGAGGAGCAAAAAAATGATGGAAAATTTTTCATCTAAATTTTTCTCTCCCTCTTCTTGGCTTACATGTGAAGGAAGTTAGAAATGAATTGTGGATGGAGATGGAATTTTTCGGGTCAAAAATTCTTTTGATGGGATGAATTTTTGGATATTAAATTATTTTTTGTGAAAATTTTGGTATGTATGTTTTGTGAAAACAGAAATTTTTGAGGTTATGCTGCTCAAAGTTAGGGGACGTTCATAAATGACGTCCAATTTTTGGTTAGGGAGAGAGATTTGACGTTGTGTGACACTTTCATATAAAATAGTGACAACGTGCGGAGATGAAGAGGCTCGAAAAATCTCGTTCTTGCTTGACGTCATTTATGAACGACCCTTAAGGGTTAATGTAAGTTTTTTGCAAACAATCATTGTCTGAATGCCACTTGCCTGCTTTATTCCATAAATGCTCTGCACTAAGGTTAAGTTTATCACTTACCATAAAAAAAATTACAGCAGCTTCACTTAAACTTTACAGATTCATAAATCAAGGTCATTTTATAAAATAAAATAATTTTTTAGCGAAGTCAAAAAAAACACAATTTCTGCCCACTTTCTCACATAATTCATCCCATGAGGATGACAAAAAAACGAAGAAGCGGAAAAAAATAATAAATTTATGATGTTTCCCGGGTGTAAAGCATTAAGTTTCTCTTTCAATTCAATTTTTTTGTGCTGCCACTTCTTCAATATATATTTGTGACTGCAGAAAGTTAAATTTCATGTGTCTCAATAGGAATATTTTCTCAATTTTTATCGCTTCCTTCATAAACTTGCTTTTTTTCACCTCATTGCCATCGTCAATATCGAGCATGTAGATATAATATTGAGTCGTGAAAAAATGTGCGTATTGTGACTTTTATTTTACACATCTCATCATCTTCATTCTCTCTTGTTTCCCATTTATTTTTGCCTTCCTGATTTATATTCTCATGGTGTCACATGAGACATTCCACGTAGGATGGTAGGGTTCTCACTTTTCGCATTTTCAAAACATAAAGTAAGCAAGTAAATGTCATTCCTTTATATTTTTTTTCTACATAAAAATAAATAATAAGTATAACACATTTATGGCGTAAGAGATCTGCCTTCTCACATTCTTTTAGCAATTTTATTCGAGATGATTGGATTTTTTTGGGGGTGTTTGTGGCTGACTTGGGATCATTATTTCATGAGTAAAATTAATAATTTTTGTGGTGATGCAGATTATCACACAAGAAGTTGTTTTCTGGTATTTTATTACTGACCACTGATTTAGGTACTAGCAAAAAATCATTTTAGAAAGGAAGCAGTAGGTCTTAATATAAGAATAAACTAGAAACGGTCAGAATGCACTACTAAGGCTTACTAAGGCTTTGGATCCTAGTTATGAAACCTAGTAGTGCAATTTGTCAATTTGCTAATATTTGAATTTTAGTGTAGATAATAGCCGATATTTTACTGAAGATGAGACTTGCTGCACGGTGTCTTACATCTAGTATCACGAAGTAACCCACACGGTTAAAACTAGTAATGCGTCCACGGGCTGCGGACGGAAGTGCATTTTCTTAAACTACTGTGCCCAGAAATTTAAACGTATAAAAAATTAGTAATGATAAAGAAAACTAATGCACGAAACACTGACGCAAAAAATTAGTCAAAATTATTTGAATAATAAATATAAGTTTTTAAAAAGAATAACGGTAATTTTTTTTTTGGAAAAATAACGGTCAAAAAATATTTGAAAAAATAACGGTCAAAAAGTATTTGAAAAAATAACGGTCAAAAAGTATTTGAAAAATAATGCCCCCCCCCCGTTTTACTCCCCCCCCACCTACACCCCCTCGTTTGACTCCCCCTCGTTCCCCTTCAATTTACACCAAGCAAGATTTACGTAACGTAAATTTAAATGTTACGTAATTTTACATACGTATTTTTACGTAACGTAAGCTTTAGTTAATTTAACTACGTGAAAAATTCGGAAAATGCGAGAGAAAAATCTGAAAATGGAAAATTTTATCATAACACATCATGAAATATCAAAAAAGTGTAAAAAAGTACAAAAAAAAAGTTGCTCGGAGCGGGGCTCGAACCCTGGCCGGAAGATTGTATGAAAAATACATAAAACGTAAGCAATTTTTTGAAAAAAAGTTAATTTAATTAACTTCTACTGCACCGATCCAAAAAATCTTTGGTCAACCTCTTCCCAGGCCTAGTCCACACATTTTAAGCAAAAAACCGCATCGAAAAAGCTTAAACTGGAGGAGGAGATAGGGCGACAGACAGACAGACAGACAGACAGACAGACAGACAGACGGACGGACGGACAAAACGCGGACAATAGTGTCTTTTCCCAATGGGAAAATGCACTAAAAATGGAATTTAAAACTACGTTAGTTCTGTTCTCATGCTAGTTTGGTGTTGAAGCTTTGTTTCCATGCTTGCTTCATGTCAGCTGTATCTAAAGATGCACCATGTCAACTTAATGATCTTGAAAATTTTAATTTTTTTAATGACAGTTAGGTTGTGGTATTTTTCTCTCATATTATGGACATTTCCTCAGTCACCCTTCTCAGATTTCATCAAATTCAATTTTTAAAACTCGATTTTGAATTATTTTTTGTTTCAAAAAACAGATGAATTTCAAGGCATGTAATACGTCATAGTTTAGTCTTTGAAAAGTCAAAGTTCAAAGATAATACGTTTTCTTTCGTATTTTGTTGTACACCGCAACATGAAATTTTTATTTTTTTTCGTGGTTGCTGAAATTCTTATTTTATTCTAAATTTATCCAAAAAGAAAAAGATTCCACACGAGCAGACTTTTTTCAAAAGATTTAAAAATTGATTTTGGTATACCGACAGATTCGTCAATGGATTGTTTTAAGGATTCATCACCTAGTGTGGTTTCACGTACATACTTTTGTGTGAAGATTAAAAGCATCAATAATTTCACAGAAAATTTTAATGAATTAAAATACAAATTTACCAAAGTTTTAATGCAATTAAATAGTTGATAAACAAGATCTCGTCAAAGCTTCATTAAATTAATCACAGAGAACTTCCTGATAGTTTCCAAACTTGGCAACAACACAGCAAATACTATTTTGTAGTATTACCAAAGAACTACGTAGAAAGTCTATTGAATTAGTAAACATAAGACAGATCAAACCTGTAAGCGTTTATGTAACAAACAATGTCTACTACACGTGTATAACATTTAGACATTACAAATTCTTTATAATTTTCGTAGGGTGCTGTGTTCTCGGAAAAGATATTAAGCTAATGAACAATATGGGCGGTTTTGCTGTGCTTTTATGTCAGATAAACTTGTTGACTTCAAAGTTTTGTTGATGATTTGATGATAAATTTGGAATGCTATGGGAACAATCTAGGCTTAAGTTATAAATACATTTATTTATGTAGGTAAATATTTTTTCTAGGAAATCTTTTGATACATTTTTTAGCTAATTCACAAAAAAAAGTCAGAATTTATCAAACGACAACAGAAATTTTATGCAAAAGGGAATTTCATAAAATGGAAAATATTCTGGAAATTACGAATATAGTTCAATTTTGAGAATTGAAATCACTAATTAAGAGACTCTCAATATAGTCGCATTCTACAGTGAATTATTAAAAATTGATATTTTATTTTTTTGGGTTCGTACGAATATTACGTAAAGTTATTGTGAGGTAAATAATTAAATAATCAATGTTAGGTACAGCACTATGATGCTAACTATATTTAAGAAATCTGTAACACAACCTCACGGTTATTTACAAATAAATGAATTTATGAAAAAAACACTTTGATGGTGAGAGCGGTTGTTTACGCTTCATATTAAAATTTTCAATTTGTTTTCCTGAATTAATCATCTTAAGGATCAAGAAGATACTACCAATTGAGACTGTCGGAAAAAATTCTCTCGAAGCCTCCAAAAATAAACAAAAATGCGCACTAAACCCTCAAAAATCAACTAAAACTACCTAACCATTGTTCACTTCATTTTACTACTGCTCTTTACGGTTCACATGACAATGTTCAATTTTTATTAAACACATCGCATACATCTCACCCTCACATCCCAACCCTCAAAACATAAAGAATAAGAACACAACTGTGAAAAACTCTTTTTCATCATCATCATTGTCATCATCATACACACACATAATTCGATTTCGTATCCTTAATATTGGAAAAGCGATATTGTTGTGATGTTTTCTTTTATTTATGAAATGTAAGTGACTGTTAATATTCATATCATTTTCCTGTCACATACTGCGTTCACCGGAAGGAGTAAAAGCCATGTGAAAAGAAATGAGAGGAGACATGAACATAAATAAGTGTATGGTAATGACAATAATATGGCTGTCAGTAGTGCTATATGTGTGAGGTGATTTTACGCAGAATTTTTGTCGATTTTGATGGTGCTTTAGGGAGAAATTTACGACAAATTTGCAGAAAAAGTTTAAAAATTATAAAAAAAATGAAAAATTGATAATAATTTTTTTTTAAATGGAAAATAATTTTTTTAAAAATTGAAAATAATTTTTTTAAAAATTGAAAATAATTTTTTTAAAAATTGAAAATAATTTTTTTAAAAATTGAAAATAATTTTTTTAAAAACTGAAGAAATTTTTTTTTAAAATTTCTGAAAGATATCAATAAAACATAAATAAATAAACATAAACATCAACATAAATAATAAAATAAATAATAAAATTGAAAATAATTTTTTAAAAAGTGGAAAATAATTTTCTTAACAATTGAAATATTGAAAAAATAATTTTATAAATAATATATATTTTCAATTTCAAAATTGTTAAAAAATTCTATTTAAAAGATAAAAATGCTTCTTAGATAAAAATTTTTAAATAAAAACAAATTTTTACACATACTCTTAAATATAAAACTAACTAAAATTCATCAATTTTCATCACAAGGATCTATCAAGAAGGGAGACAAATTCCATGAAAAAAAATAAGGGGAGAATAAATTTCCTTTGTATGATGCTCGATTATTATTATAGCATGTAAGTGAAAAAGAAGAAAGAAAAAATATTATAATGTGTTTATGGCTCATGAATGTCATACATAAAAATAAAAATGTCCATTGTTAAAATTGAGGAAGTGAATGAATGTCATAATACATAGTACATACCCATTCATTCATTCATTCATTTAATGTTGATTAGAGTAATGTGCATGTCTGATGGATTTTATATAGCTCATGGATCTACAAGAAAAATAAATTGTTGAGGATCCTTGAGGGAGTTTTATGAGGAATCGATTGGGGTTATTCACTTATGGCTTCAAATATTAATCAAGGGAGAGGGTGTGAAGCTATATGACGATGAAAAATCGATGAAAAATTGACAAATTTTATGTCCTCATAACTTAATACCCATGAATAAAATCAAATAAATTTTATGCAAATTAAAGCTTAATTCCTATAAAATAACGACCATTTTAAAATCCAACCATCAGCATTTCATCACAAGGGATCAAAAGCAGATCAAGCAGTACTGAAAATCATGCTTATTGCGGATATTATTATTCCTAGTATTATTATCATCATTATCATTATCATCAGCATCAACATTGTGCACATCAAGTGATAAAGCAAGCATCAGGCTTAGAATAAAAGAGATGAAAGGAAAATCGACAACAAAAGAAGCATGAAAAAATCTAGTAACGAGGAAAAAAATCGATAATCTCTGTAAAACCCCAACAAGTCTTCATCCCACCCACATTTTTTTCATTTTTAAATTCATATATGCGATTTGGTCAGAGAGTTAGAAATTGTTCCTTTATAAAGCATAATGTGGGAGCAAGCATCGACCGGCAAAAGCCCTCAGATCATCATCATCATGATATAGCAGTGAAATAAGACTTTAAAGAAGCTTTTAATGCTTGAATGAATTGAATTTATTTCCATTCATTCAGCTTCTTTTTAATTCTTTTTTTGGTCCTTTAAAGGACCGTTCACTTATTATGCTTGCGATTGCAATGTCTGAGTATAGAAGAATCTGTAGGCGTAACTGTCAGTGCGAGAATTCAGACATTACTGCCGAGTGTCTAAGCAACAGACTTGAAATCTGAAACCTTCTTTTATGAAGACGTGGGTTCGATTCCTACGCGAGAAAAATATGATATAAAATAAGAAATGAGCAAAATTACGAGTCTAATTTTGGTTTGAGTAACATTTTGGATCTAAATTGTCAATTCAATGACGACAAGATATGAATCTATCGAATGATCAATCAAATCTAATGCTCATATCCAATTCAATCTCCCAAAATAATTCTCATACAAAATAAAATTCAATTTCCATTCCTAATCCAAAATCCCTTATCCTCTTCCTTCGTTTCAATCCTCATCTCTCTACTATCCCAATATCATCTAAAATACACAAGATTTTAAAGAATAAACTCAAAGATTAACGACAATAAAGATAAAGAGCCGAGGAATTGAAGAGAAGAAAAAAAGGAAAAGCTCTTAAAGCTTAATACATTATGTTCCTACAATAGAAATCCTTAGACAAGATACATTCTCATAAACAAACATGTATAAATGCAATGCTATTAATATCAGACTCACTCACTCTTTCCCATTCTGATGATGCTACAGCACTTTTCCATTCAATTGTCTGACATATCATAGTTTGTGATGGAATTTAGTAAAGGGGTCATTCACTTATGACGTCCATCAAAAAATGGGATTTTTAGACACCCCCTCCCCCCCTTGTCACAAATTTTAAATTCAAAAAAATTTCTTTAATATAAAGTGTCACAAAATCTAAGACCCCCCCCCCCTCCCCCCTAAATCATGCACATCATAAGTGAATGACCTCAAACTATATTTTGGAATATGTTTTCAAACACCCTTGACTTGCATCTTTTTTTGGATGCTATGGATATCCTTTTCTTCATTTATTTTATCAATTCATTTAGTATGGAAAATTGCTTGTTGTGCTGACAGCAGGGCTGAGAGAAATAGAATTATTTCTTAGGGACTCAAAAGGATGAAATCCTTTGATAAATTAGATCTTTTTGAAACAAAACCTTCATTTTAAAAATTTACCCCAGTCACTTCCAGTAATCTTCAACTCGAGAAGGTAAAGTATAGAAGCACGTCGTATATGTGTACTAGAAACCGATAAGGTACAACTTGTATACTAAAAATAAATATAAATCTAACAAAATCAAAACAAAGGGACTGCGAGAAAAGCATAAAAAGCTTCCCAATTTATTTTCTCATTTAGATTATCACCCCTAAAAATGCATGAAGCAATGCATTGTGGAGTGAAGAAGTAGTAAAAGGAAAATGCTTGTGGCTAATGCCTCTTTTTCATTCGAATATATCACCAATGCCATTTTTCTGAGGATGAAATTGTTATACTGTTAAGTGTCTGCTGATTAGGATCTAAATGGGTGATAAATATTGAGAAATTTATTTGCGGATTAAAGGGGAAGGGGGATGTAAGAATGTAGGAGTAGTTTGAGGATGTTTGGACTTTAGTAAGTAGTATTTTAATTTAATTTATTTTTAAAGATTCTGGGGCGTGTAAAGTTGGTGAGGGTTCTTGGGTCCACCCCTATTTTTTTTGAAAAATCATTACTAGTCTAAAAAATGTCATGATTCGAAAAGGTATCCAATAATTTAAGCCCCCTCTTCCCAAGATTCTAAAAAAAATAAAATAAAGCTTAAACGTGAAATTTTCTTGAACTTCATCAAACTGAGCACCAATTAACCCACATTTCATTTTCCTCGCTACTTAAAAATCTAATTGAAAATTCCAATAACAAGCTTCATCCATTTCTTCATTCATTATCCACAATGATTCATTTGCTCCTTCATTTTCTCGTATAATTTCATGAAATTCATTAACTCGTAAAGTTTATTAAATTATATTAAAGCGATTCAGTTATCAGACCTTCAAACGATGAAGCGAGAAATTATGCTATCCTAATGAACCATTAGTTATCGTCTATTGGCAAAGTTCCCTAAATGAACAATAGTTTTTTTCTACGCTTTCAACTTTTACTTAATAGAAAATTTTACTGGTGAAAGGCGAAATGTTGTGGATGGTTTTGTTATTTTTGTTATCTTGATGAACTATGTGTGACTTTTGTGCTTATGGTTTATAGCGATAGGAAGTGTGGATTACAAGGGAATTGAGAAAAGGAGGAGAATGATGGGAAAATTTAAGAATAATGGAGGAAATTACTGAAATGAATGAGAGAAGAAAATTACAGCTTAGTAGTTTAGTGTCATAGCCAGATTTTTTGATGGGTGATGGCTACATTTTAGGAGAAACTAGTTAAAAAAATTGTTCATTATTGCAAATCAAAGCAGTTAGGTCAAAAATTTCAAATTAAGGTTTCACTAGGTTTAAAATAAATAAATAAAATTCTTAGCTAAGCACCTGAGCAGGGGATACCCAGAAAGTTTTCTTAGGGGTATCCAATTTTTTTTCTTTTTTATTCTCATGGTTTTAACTGATTAGCTATCAAATTAGAGCTTCGGAAAACATTTAAAAAAATATTTTTCGAGGGGGGGGGGGGATTGGTTTGGACCCCATTGGAATCCCTCTTGGGTCACCAATGTACCTAAGTAATCAAAAGTCGAAATTAAATTTGCTTGACTCCTGGTTTTTGGTGTAAAATCTCCAAATTTTGATCTAAAACCAGTAGTTTCCATTTTTTATTCCCAATCATCGCTTGCCACTTTTTTCTACTAATCCAAATCATTTTTCTCTTAAGTATCCTAAATTAAGCTCACAAAAATCCCAAAAAACTTTTCGAGGTGGAACACTGACACTGGATCATAATCATTCGATCACATTTAGTATAAATATGTGTATAATTATACAAAAATAATGTAGTATTAGTTTGAGAAATGACCAGATTGTGTGCTTCTCTATGATACATTAATCTGTTACCAAGGATAATTTTCTTTTGTGCTGATATTTTAATTAAGATTAAGCATCATGATTTTTTTTTCGTCTAAGACTGAATCGTAATGTGCACTTTTTTGAGTGAAAAATAAAACAAGAGAAAATTGAAACTGAAAGGAAATGAGAGAAATTCATCTCACTTGTACTTTTTTTCGTTCTCAAATGAAGAACAATGGGTTATTGTGGCCACAAAAGTTGTCATGATGTAAATGGAAGTAGTGACAGTTTGTGTTTTCTTTTAGAAAATTTTCCTCGTTATTTAAGCTCATTCAGTTTACACAATAAGCTAGCATAAGCTATGCGATACTTAAAGAATCAATCCATTAAAAAAGGTAAGATAGAAAGGCATGGTCAGAGCGCATTTTTTCTTAATTTTGAGGTTATGTTGTTGAATTCTTGGAATTTTGTCATTTCAGAATCAACAAAAATCCTACTTGGGTCCTAACCACTACCCTCCCCCCATCCACAGAAGACAAACTAGAAACGATTAAAAAAATTTCCCCATTAAACGAACAACTGAAATTGAGACAGAGACACTAAGTGCTTAAAACATTATTCCCGTGTGAAATTATCCATTAATTGTTCTTTTCCCAACATTTTCACGTTTCACTCATCCATTCATTTCAGTTCCTTTCATGCATGGTGAGTGGATAAATATTCATGTTACATACCGTAAATCCATGAGATTTTCATTTACATTTCTTTCTCAGATGTTTTCAAAAAAGGATGGATGATAAAAAAAGAAATTCAAGCACTTTTGAGGATGATGAAAAATTTTTTGCCTTTCATCAAAAAAATGGAAGCAATTTAGCAAGTGCTCGGCAGCTACTAGTGTGTGTATGTGATGCTTAAAATGAGGAATGCATGCAATAATTTTAATTGTCTTTTTCTGTAAATGAGTTTCATTATTCATTTCACATACGAGTAAAAAATGAGTGGAATGAGATGAAGAGAGTAAATGGAAGTGGAAAGGAAAATTCTATCCTGCTTTGCTGCTATATGCAATTACACAAGTTTGTCAGTTGAATTTTTTTTCTATTCGCGTTTGTGGCTTATCATTTACCGAGAAACGAATGTGGTTTTTGGGGATTTTCTTTTTAAAAAATCAAAAATGTTAGGAGGTTGATTTATGTAGAGTAGCTGCTCTAGCTTAATCTAGCACCAGGTACGCAGCTTCCTTGTCCATTTACGTAACAAAACGATCTAGATAGTCTAAAAACATGTCAAGCATTAGTGAATACTTAATACAAACTAGGTCAGGGCCCAGTAGTAATTCTAAAATTTGTCCACTTGGATAGGGTTTCGAGTCCGAAAACATTTTGTGGATTCCACTTCGATAAAAGGATCATCATGGACATCCTTAAGTCGATTAA
The DNA here is from genome assembly GCA_963573255.1 of Chironomus tentans. NCBI lineage: Eukaryota > Metazoa > Arthropoda > Insecta > Diptera > Chironomidae > Chironomus > Chironomus tentans. Next base: position 15,943,859 of record OY754303.1, read on the forward strand.
TTCATACAAAACCTTAGGGGTCGTTCACTTATTACGTTCGCTTTTTAGGGGGGAGGGGGGGGGGGTCTGAGATTTTGTAACAGGTCAAACAAAGAAAAAATTTTTTCTTGGAAAATTTGTAACAAGGGGGGAGGGGGGGGTCTAAAATTTTGTTTTTTTGCGTAACGTAATAAGTGAACGACCCCTTACTAAACTTTCCCCTCTGTTTTGACAGAAATAATTGTTTTTTTACTAAAGTAGCAACGAGGTCCAAGTTTCATAGGTGGTGCCGTGGTGTTGCTCTCTTATCGATCCTTGATGAAACTGTATCTACAGCCCGGGCTCCCAACATCTCTTCACTCTCACAATTTTAATTGTTATATAGGAAACAATTAGTTTCATGTGAGAAACGGCAGGAACTACATATGCAGACGTTGTTTAAAATCATCCTTGCATGTTGCTTCATCATTCATTATCTTTAACCATAATCATTATTATTTTACATTTTTTTTTCGTACTGTACATCCATACAAGTGCTTTCATCTTTTTCTCGTACTTTTATATACATTTTCACATCACTCAACGCCTTACGTACTTCTGTATGGTAACAAACTGTGAAGTGGAAGAAGCACCTAGTGAAGATATGCTTTCTACTCCATACACTTTTTTCCTTTTACATCATCATCACCGTCATCATCATTACCATTTTAGAAAATGTGATGTTGTAAAATAAAGGAAAAGGGAAGCATGTAAAAATGAAGGAAAGCATAAAATCATGATGACTCTTTTAAAGTATTCATCATAATTAGTACTCCCTTGGAGAGAGTTATTTTCAAAAGTGTAATACAAACTCTTCATTTTACTTTACTTTCAACAATTTTATAAGTTTCCTTTCTCTCTAGTGCTTCTGTTGTATTCTTTATTTTTGGTGTAAGAAAGATGAAAAAGTTTTTTTGTGGCATTTTGGATTGAGATGAGGTTTGAAGCGCAGATTTTGTGGTTTAGGAAGTTTGAGGATTAGTATTTTGGTTTTGGAGAGTAGAATTAGTAGTTAGGTATCTGTGAGCAGACAATGATCTTAGAACGTACCAAAGACAGCCAAATTCTAGTATTTATATCTATGAAAAGCATCTGAATACTCACTAAAAGGTAATTTATCATTCTTCGACATGAACTAGTATGTAGGGATGTAGCTTGCTTCCTTTTTCGAAAATTCTTAAGGGGGTCGTTCATAAATGACATCCAATTTTTAGGAGGAAAGGGCTTTGATGCTGTGTGACACTTCCATACAAAAGAAAAAAATTAATTTGGAAATTTTGTGACAGATGAGGGAGGGGGTCTAAAAATCTCGATTTTTTGCGTGATATCATTTAAAAACGGCCCCCTTTTTAGAATTTTAGTTCCATTTTCGTTATTCTGAAAATTTTGCATTAATAGATCAACAGAAAATGATCCACAGCGTTAATAGAAATTTTCAACAAAAATTCCTAGTAATTCAATCAACATCACGAACCACAGTCAATCAACTCTCATCTCCCCCCAGCAACTCTCCATGTAAAAAACTTCATAACTTTTAACAGCATCATAAACGACTTGATTCAATTCATGAAAAATAAAATAAAATCAACCACAAAACTCATTAACACAGAACCCCGACAGAATAAAAACATCAACACATTTTAAATAAAAAAATTTCATCATAAAAAGCCTTGAAATGGAGAATAGAGAAGAAAAAAGTTTCAATGCTTCTCGAGGAAGAAATTTATTTTTATTTACTTGTGACAAATTTTTATGATACCACAATGGGAATTTGCGAAAAATGACAAAAGGAAGAAATTTTTTTGACAATTTGGTGAACAAAAAAAGGAGAATTTTTTTCATGGCCACAGTTTTGATATTCACAGTTGGTGATGTTTTTGACGAAGGTTGGAGTCACCGGAATTGTTGAATAGGATCCATTGGATTCTTGTAATTTCAGAATTTTGAAGCATGACCTTTCTATCTCTTGCAACATGACCCAGAAGCATAGACGGAAATTTTCAAATTTTTTGTATTAAAAGTTGAAGAATTTTCCCATGACAAATCCTCCAATCCCCCCTGGCTATGCGCCTGACATGACCAAACCTAAGATTTGACTTTGGAACCAATTGTCTCAATTATTTTCTGCAGAAAAATGTATTTTACATGTAAAAAGTCGATATTCAGTCTTAACAATTCTTAATATTATTGACCACCATTCTATATCCAATCTTACATGTGGATATGCTTCATAATCTCGACGATCTCCTTCATTCTGCTTAGATTTAGTCCACAGCAATTCAGAATAAAGCACATTTTGTAAACAATAGGAATCATTCGCTTGTGACGTCCAAAATTTAAGAACTGGGTATATTAGGGGTCGTTAGCAAATTACATTACGCTTTAGTCGGGTAGGCTTTAGATGGGGAGGAGATTTTGAAGAATTTGTTACATTCCAAACACATGGATTTTTTTTCTATGCAAAATTTGTGACAGTAGGGGGAGTAGGGGGTAAAAAAATAGTTTTTTGCGTGACGTAATTTACGAATGACCCACTATATAAAGGCGACTATCATCTTTAATTAAAACAGGGCTGTTTCATAAAAAAGTGATCAGATGAAGAACCTACTGATCTATTGAGACCTAAGAAATTATTCAAATGTAGATGGTAGCCACAAAATATTCTTCTCTAGTTTTTTTATAGAATTTTTCAAATTTTTCTAAATGACGTCACTTATGAAGCACACCAAACAGCCTCAACTTTTATTTCCGCAAAAAAAAAACTTTTCTGTATTATCTCGTTCTTTAGTTGTTGATTTTTTTATGACAAATATCATCATTTCTCTTTATGGACATCAAACTCATGATGGATATTGTTCTAATTTCTCGAGAAAAGCCAAAACTTTTTTTTTGCTTGTCTTCTTCTTAGTCGGAAAAAAATAATCATTCACGGATATTTTATCAATGCTTTGGACCAGCATGATTGAGATTTTGTTTGTCGAGTCCTCGAGAGCTCGTTAAGACTTTTTTTTTCCTCGAGCAGATAGAGAGAGGGATATAGTGGAAAAAGTTTCAGGACATAAAATAAAGAATGAGTTTGTCTTGTTTCACATTGTTGAGCTTTGGATTATCGATGATTCATAGCCATGATTATCGATGACTGAAGGATTTGAAAAGTTATTAATATCTTCATCAAAAATTCTGAGAGTATTTTTAAGTAGAATTTTCTTTTTCATCAAGAGATTCACTTTTTTCATCTTGTTGGTTTTGTGGCTTATTGGGATGTGGATTTGATGAATTTTTTTTTCGGAGATTTTGATATGGAATTATTTCGTAATTTTTGGATGTTTTTCATTAAACTTTTCCCATTAATTTGTTAATAATTTATCATGCGGTGATTTAAGGTCTCAGATGTAAAGGTTATTGGGAGTTTAGAATGTTCTTAGTATATTGAGAGGAAGGGGGTCAATAACTTGATGAAAATATGTTGACTAATTCTTAGAACATGTATCAAAAGGCACATTTTTTTAAAAAAAAAATCAGGGATATCCCTTAGAATATAGCCACAATGTCATCCATAGGGTAAAGTATGAGCAAAATCTAGTTTTTCACATTTATTTTATTTAGTGTTTTACTTAAGGTAGCCATTCTGAATAAAGAATTACATTTGAAACAAAATTAGCATGAGCAAAAATTTTAAAAATTCAGAACATTTCTATAATTTTGATAAGATTCTTGGATTTGAAGAGAAATTTAAAAAATAGCAAAAAAAATTCTAAAACTAGTTTGTGACGCCGAGCAAAAATTTAAAAAAAAATTGAAAATATGGTTCATTTCTGGGAAATCAAGCAGACTGTGATGCTAAGGTTACAAAATTAAAAAAAGACTCTAATGAATAAAAAAGAAATTTCAGAACCAACATATTTTCAAAGAGGAAATATTTATGCTTAATTGGAAGAAAATTGTCAGAAAAATTTTCAAATCTCTTTGAACTATTTTAAAATTTATAGAGATATTATTTCTAAAATAATTTAGTATTTATTAGAGTCAATTAGCATTTTAGAGCTGCTATGACAAAAATAAATTCATCAAACAATTTTTCTAAGTAAACTGTCTAAGGACAGAATTATCGAAAACTTCTTTTTATCAACAATTTTTTCATCATGCTGCTTCATTAAACAATTTTCGAACAAAAAGAAAGAGCAGAAAAGCTTCTTAATTTATCATAATTAAAGTGAATCTACCCAAACTTATCAAAACAAATCATAAAGAAAAACAAAACGTGCCATGAAATTGTGCGCATCCTGAGGCTATTCAATCAATAATTATCTTAGCGAAATAAAGCCCCAAACACTCAAAAGAGTAGGTCAATGATGCTGTTCATGTATTAATCTCATGCCTATCTCCATCTTAATCTTATTGACAAAATCTCTTAATTAAAATCAAATTTCAGATTTTGTTGTGAAGAACAAAAAAAAAACGCCCCACAAAAAAGAGATTTTTCAGCATGAACAAACTTTTATTTCTTGTTACTCAAACTCACGAGCAGAAAATAAAGAGCGACGAAAACTTTTTTTCTTCGCTTGAAAGTCAAATAAAAACTTGGAAGAAAATCATGCCGACCATTGAAATTGTCGTCAATAACAATCGGATGATGATGATGATGGTAGAATGAGAAATTAAAATCACAACCACGCATTTTTATGAGCGCTCGAAAAGTCAGCTATCAATATTAATTTAATTAATTTTAATTAAAGTGAGCTGGGAGCCATCTTCATGGAAACTTGATTAGAATGAAGGATTTTTTTAAGTAGGAGTTTTGTAAATTGAGCAGTTTGTTCTTGCTGTCTGGTTGATTGAGTTGAGTCTTCTTTGATTTTTTGAAGTAGTAGAGCAAAAGGGGTTAGCAACCATAGCCGCGGTCCGGTGAACCTTGTAAAGTGACCCAAATTTTTGGATAAAATTTCATTCTCTTATCCAAAATATACCTTTTATTTGTCATTGCTGCAGTTTGACATATCTAGCGATGTAATGGTACCATCATGGCCAAGATTTGGACACAGGGGTGTATCCAGGATAAAATTTGAACTTTACCAACTTTTACAATTTTCTAACCAGTGTCCAACCCTTGATAACGCCCCCTTAATATTGACGATCCTAAAAAATGCACTTTATTCATCCATCCAAATTTCAAAAAATTCCAATCTTATTATTTCAAGCAGAAAATGGAAAACCTTTTAATGAACTCATTAGTATTGATGGATAGTCTCAACAAACTCTGACCATGACCTTTTAAATTCTTCATCATCATCAAAACAAGATTTCTCGTTTTCCCTTCTCGTTTTCTTGTTTTACGATATTTTTTTAGGCATAAGTACACACAAATTCATCATGTAGAAGAAACGGACAGTGAAAAAATAGGGAAAGGGTTGGATACTTGAGATATTCAGTGAAGGTTAGAAATGTTAATAATGCTACAGATGCTGCCATAATTAAGCTTAATGAGATTCATTTTTTGAGATGAAGTGAATCATGGTGCTGATGTCTAAAAGACTATAGACAGAGATAACATGGAAACAACAATCAAGGGCATGACAGCAGGCTAAATTGTCGTTTATTCGAATTATGTATCTGAAAATGAAGCTCATAGTTAGCTACAGACAGGATCTTCGTCAAAGGAGTGGCATGGATATCACTAAAAACTGTGGATTCAGGCTTGCACTACAAAGAGTCATGATACTTGCATTCAGGCTCGAATACAAAGATTTAATATCAATACCAAAAACATAAGAAAGCACCCAATCCCTGCCAACATGCATACAAATGCGAACAAAAAACAAATGACTGCCGAGCCGAAAGAAGAAGAAGAAATGTGAAAAAATATGAAAAGCAATCTTTGTTGCTTCACTTAATGCAAAAGGCACAGAAAACAGAAAGGCTTATTTGAATAAAGCTTTTATTGGCTAAAATAGAGGAAAGCTGTTGTTTTATATAATGCAGAAAGTGGGGATTAAAGTGAGATTAAAAGGGGTTTATAGCTTTTTATTCCTCTACTTCTTCTTCCACTTCCATCTCATCATTTTTATCATCACAGCTATCCTCTATATCCCTCAACGCGTACTCAATTAGGTTTCAAAATAAAGGCATTTGTTGTGTTCCTTTTTTTTCAGAAACAAATATCCTTTCTTTATTGTGTTGATGAGGCCTCCATTTGTGCCTTTTGTAGATGAGCTATTTTGGGACTGAGCTTTGATTTGTTCAATTTTGTTGAGTTTGTGTTGCCTTGATGATTATTGTGAAGCTGTTGTTTTGAGAAAATTAAGGACAGTTGAGTGAAATGGACATAACTGTTTGTTGAGTATCAAAAAGTTCCAACTGGCATGGGGAAGCATAGTTTTTTGGAAATTTTTATCTTGGATTGCAATTTTGAAATAATACCTGCAGTAAGGGGTCATTTTGATATTAAGTGACTATAAGACGACAATTTTAGTTACTATTATTAGAATTTATATCCCCAATTACAGCATAATCAAGTACAATAAATAATACCCAATTAAATTCTAATCATTACCATCAAAAATTACCCAATACGAGTCACTGGTTTTTACAGGCGGAAGCTTATCTTCAATATAGGATTAAAGACTCTCGATAAAGTTCAAATAACAGGTATTTCCCAATACACTTGAAAGATTTGATAAAGGCAATCAAGCACTTAAAATTCGAATACTGATAAAAAAAATTCAATATAAAAGACGGTGATTTTTACATCCATTTTAAATCAGTTTGCCAAGTTTTCAACGCAGCAACATCAAGTTCTTTAAAATATTGAAGAATGAAGTCAATTTTTGTGATTTTAGTAGTTTCACTTCTTGCTTTCAGTGAAGCTAGATACTTCAAAGTAGCGTATGATCAACAACCATGGGCAAGTAATCCAAATGCAGCATATTCAAGCAGAATTGTGAATGGTGAACCAGGTAAGAAGAAGTTGTGGACTTTTGTTAATAAATCAACCTGTTTAGGTCCAGTTGCTATCCAAACCAGAAGAATTTTGATCATAGACAATCTGACTAGCTCTGATATTCTTAATAAGCAAAATCAGACCCCCAAAGATTATTTTTTTGGTTGATGCCATTAAATACCTGGTTAATGTTTGGTCTTTACCAATCAATTTGCTAGGTTTATGAAATAAATCCAGATAATATAATTTGAGCTCCTCACGACATCTGGGAAATGCTGAATTACTGTTCATACTAAAAGTTTTCATTAAAATTTTCAGCTGACATTGCTGATTTCCCACACATGCTTGTCCTTTTGGATCTGACTGTCGGAGGTAAGTTAAAATGCCAATTTTGTTAACACATCCATAAATAATTCAACTTTACATAGGATTTATTTGCGGTGCTTCAATAATTAGCAGAGAATGGACACTCAGTGCTGCACGTAAGCATCATTTGAAAAAATTAATATTTTAGATTAATTAAATGAATTTAACCCCTAATAGATTGTCTCGAGTTTAATGTCCCAGCAAACCTCATCAACTTCCGTGCTGGATCAACAAATCGACTCTCAGGTGGTACTGTCTATGTTGCTGCTTCTTATCATCTTCATCCTCAATATAACACAAGAACTTTGGAATTCGATGTTGCAATCGCAAGAACAACTCAAACTATGGATGGAGTTAATATTGCTCCTGTTGCACTTCCACCAATTTGTAATACAATTTGTTGTACAGTTTGCGAGAATGTTGCTGTAGTTACAACAGGTAAACATTGCAGAAATTAATTAGAAAATTAAAAATTAATTAATTATAAATTTACTTACAGGTTGGGGAGTAAGTATGACTAGAGCATTTAATTTTAATTACTGCAATCTGGAAAAAATTTGTTACTTATTTTAAAAATTATTTTAATTTAATTTAGCGTAACGAAGCTGGAATTTTCCCAGTTAATTTGATGCAATTAACAAAACCAGTCCACGAATTCAATGACTGTGTAAGAATCTGGGCAACATTCAGACTAGCTGTTACCGATGACATGTTCTGCAAATCAGCTTTCGATAACAGAGACACTTGCAATGGTGATTCTGGTTCCCCATTGGTGACTGGACAAGGTGCTAATAGAATTCAAGTTGGTATTGTCAGGTGAGTCAAATGAAAATATATTATACGATAAAGTTATTCAAATATTCCATCTCACAGCTTCGGAGCTCCAACATGTGGAGACAACACCCGACCAAGTGGAAATGCAAGAATTGAACATCCAGCAATCCGTTCATGGATTACAAATCTTAGTGGAATTTAAAAGATTATTTTTTATGTGATAAAATAAATTCTGCAGAAAATAAAATTTGGCATGGCTGATTGATTGGTTTATCAGAGATTATAAATTGCTGTTACTTTTATTGATTACTTTTTAATTTGTTGAAGATAAAATAAAACTTTCTAATTAAGGTTTCATATGGATTTAAATGATAAAAGAAGTGAAATGACCTGATTGCACCGTGACTGCTGTTTTGAAACTACTTGATGTCAAAAATATGAAATTTAACAGCGTGTCACTCGATATAGTCACCAATTCAAGCAAATCAGTGTAAATTACTATTTAAATTGCCATCAAACAATCTCAATAGCATAAGCTGATAAAAACATGTCGAGATCAAATTCAAAGCAATCACAAAGCAGAGACAAAGTTTTGAGGTATTAAAATAAAGATAATCAAATTAAGTGAAATATGCAGCATCACATATGCGAAAGAGACAAAAGTCTTTTGAATCTGCACACAAAAAAAAAGTTGAAGCACTTGATGGAATTAAATTGCAAAAATGAGGAAACTTTTCTTTGGCTTTTTTTGTTATACTTTCTGAAAGAGCTTTCTGCATGTGCTCATTTAATTTATGGGGAAATCCCGAGTGACATCCTGAGGGTGCAACCTCGGTGGGGTCGTTTAATTATTACGTTTAAGACTCTCATCCTCGTTAAAAATGTTAACATGATGAGTGGATAATACCGTTGGGTTACTGAACGATCCCACAGTGACATAGCAAAGGGGGGGGGGCCGGTGAATTGTAAAATTTTAGGCGATGCAGAACTTAATTTACAGAGGTAGAAATTTTCAGTTTAGCCCCAGTGGTAGGGGTCAGGGTAGGTGTATACCGAGAAACCCACCCCAGGTGATAAAAACTCTTACAACGCTTATCAGTGACACTCTAGCTCGGTATTCACACAAAATCAATTAAACCAAATTGAAAATTTTACATTGACTAAATTTAATTTCAAGAATCTGCTTTCAAAAAACTGCTGAGGCATCAAGTAAATTTAATTTCAGCAAAATTGCATTTAAAATTTGAGCATTTTTAAAAACTGTTGCTGAACCTTAAGCATATTAAATTTATATGATTGAAGTTATAAAATAAATTTTTCTCAGCCATAAAGTTCAAACAAGCAAAAAACTTCAATTTAAGTTTGAGAATTTATTCATCATGTTAAGCTTCCTCTTAATTTAACATTTTATTTAGACAACTAACAATAAAGAAAGCTTTAAATGAGAAGTGAAACGAAGAAGGAAATTTTGTGGGTTTGAAAAAAAATGAAGAAACTTTCAAGAATACCAAAAATTCCTTTCTTGATGCTAAAAAGGCATGATCGGATGTTTATTTTTGTGATTTGTCGGATGTTCTTGGAGAATTCTTGTGTTTTTCTTATATAGAGCCTTGAATATATTTTTAGTTGAATTATTAACGACGTAGCGTTGCCCTACTGACTATATTGTGTCACTCGGGTAAGTAGCCGCCACATGGTAAGTGACAGTCAAGTGCTTGCCATATTACAGTCACATTTTCAAGTAAAAAATCCAAAAAAATGCGCCTTAGCCACCTCCTTCCCATCAATTTCCTCTAAAACTATCTGGAATTAAGAAAAGTTGTACAAAGGAAGCTCGTTTGAAGCAACAACAGTAAAGAACAGTATTTCTATAAGCAATATATCTTACAAAAGCCAAAGATCCATTAGCTCTGGGTTAATATTATTTTGTGGATTACAGCAAGACATTTTTCTCTCCTTTCTGACTTTCGTCCTCCCTTTTTTTCTTTCTACTTTTTGCAAACATTCATATCGTCACATAGAAAATCCAAAGCCATCAAGTTATGTGCTCTGTCGGAAGAAGAAGAAAAAAAAGTACGAGAAAAAGAACCTAAAAAGGGAGCTAAACCCTTTTCTCGAGTTTGTGGTGAGAATAAATTTTTATGTTTTATGATCTCATGTTGGATGAAATTAAATATTTTAATGCCTTATAAACCATTCTCCGCCCATACAGCCTCACACTGCTGAATACTTTTTCTTTGGATTCTTCTGGATATCGTATGTATTTCAATTTTAGCACATAATTATGAATGTTGATTTTTGTTGGGGGTTGGTTGACGATTTGGGTTTGTTGTAGTGACCTGTTATTATGGTCTTCTATTTTTTAAGGTCGTTGTAGGGGCGTAAAAAAATTTTGGGAAAGAAATTTTTCGAGGGGGTCTCCCTAGGATCCCCCTAGCTAAATTCTAGGGGCCTAGGATGGGTTGGGTATGTCAGACAGTGTTCCCCTTAAATATTATATATTATTCGTGAATGACTTCTTAAGGTTATGTCCATAACTATCTAAATTATCTCACTATCCCACAAAAAATGCGCGTCAGACATTCCTCATCACCAACTTCCTCGTCAACTCGTCCTCATCCTGTTAAAGCCTCAAATTCTCTTCCCCTATATTCAAAGAAATGTCGAGTGTGTCGATTACAGACAAGAAGCAAATTTCAATAATCAAATTATAAGCCCAAGGAATATATATATGTGCATATATACATATTCGGATATTATAGGCATCCATATCGTCTCACATTCAGGACCTTTCAATAATGTATCTTCGACACACTTTTCTTTCATTTCTTCCTCTTGCTCTTTCGCCTTCGAATGCCTTTGCTTCATCATATATAAAAGCTCATAAAATTTTCATTTCAATAAATAAATTTACCCAAAGTCTCTCTTTTTTCTATCGACTTGTCTTCAATGACTGCCTGAATGTGCATGAATGTTGGAGCTTTTCTTTCTTATAGCTTATTCAACATCATCATCTACTTGATACTTTCTGATATTTGCTTGCTTTGTATTATGAATATCCTCTATTGTAAGAGGATGTGAATTTTCATCCTTTTGACGATTTTTTACCGTAGTTTTTTGATGGAAGTCTTGCACAATAAGAATCACTGCCCTTAAAATGAATTTTAAATATGAGTACATTCTTATGATCAACAACAAAATAAAAAGTTATTCTCGTGAGAGAGACTTACTCCTCTCATAGACTCACTGCATTGTGATATGATAACCTTTCAACCAAAATATGATTTCAAAATTATTTATTTCCATATGATCAGCTACATGTTTATTCACTTCAATGTTTATGCGCTGAATTTTGAGTTGGTTTGGAGAATATTTCACTTTCAGAGTTAAAAGCGCATTTTTCTAGTTCCAAATAAAATAAAAATTAATTGCTTCTGGTATGGGTACTGGATAGGTTGATCATCAAATTTTCGTAAAAATACAAGAATATAGAAGAAAATTTGAAAATTAATGAAAATTTTCGTGAAAAAATTCAGGATCTGGAACAAAATTATCAAATTTATACAAGATAATGTTGAAAAAAATACATAACTGTACCTTGGTAAGGGTCTTGGATGGTGGTGACTATACCATTAGCCTGATAATGATGGTCCAGACATGGAAACAATGCAGAATACTACCATACTCCACACAAATTTTCCTAAATTCCGCCGCTACTGCTTTGTTTCCAAGCCTGTTTAATGATTCAGATTCAAATTCTAATTATAAGAGAATTCAAAAGTATTTTTTGAAGACCTTACTTTGTAGACCCCACTTTTCGTATTTGAATGGAGAAGTTGGCGGTTTTTCACAAACCCTAGAAAATTTAATAAATTTTGATCAGACAGAACAACAACAGCCAAATTCATTCTACATTCTACCTCTACATCTCACATAGTTTGACGTAAAATGTTGAGAACAATACTGCATCCACACATATGACGTACATCTAATATGATCTATGATTTTCATGAATACACAAGAAAATAATTCATTGGAGTGGATGAGCAATAAAAACTTTATTTTTCGTCAGAGAGCTTTAGAATAAAGAATCTTTGATATTGAATGAGTGAATCGATTGAGAGAAACCCCAATAAACTTTGATTTGATTAATATAATTCCATCCTACGGTATTTTGGAAGTGATTAAATAATTTCTCATTATTCTCTTGAGTGAATCGCATGAAGACGAAAATTAAATTATTTTTTGCTTCTTTGACTCAGTTTGGGATATGCAGTGAGTCGGAGATAATCGTTTTAATAGAAAAGTTTAAGAAAAAAATTTAAAATGGAACAAATTCTGATTCATTTAATTTTAGTAATTATTTTTACATCAGCAGTTTATGGATTTTCCATTCCAAAAGTCAATGTGAAACTTTTAAAACCGAAAGGAATTCAATTTTCATTACAAGGTTCTTATTTACATTTTACGTTATGCTGTACATAAGAAAGTATTGATTTGATTATGTACTTAAACTCACGTCAGTTTGTCAGTTTTGACTGTCTCGTTCCTAGTATACGTAGTTATCTGAATGCTTTTTTTTAGACAAAAGTGAACCAAGAATTTTTTCGAACGGGAATCAACCTTTAACCTTTATATTTTCTGAGCATGTTCCATTAGAAGCAAAATCTAACTTAAGCCTATCTGTGTGTGAACTGGACTCAGCTATTATCTGATCCTGAGTTTTTGGATCAAAATGCTTAGACACTCAGAAAAGCAATCAAGCCCCCTTAAAATGAAAAAAATTCTGACTATTTTCCGGTGTTCTCAAACTAGACAAATTGACAAAGTACCCAGGCACTCTAGTTGATGGTCCATTATCCAAGCTAACCTAGATATCTGCATTACCAGCAGCTAGCTTTGTATCAATTCATCCAAAACCACAAAAAAACTATAAAATTCACAATCTCAATTAAATTTGTTTACTCTTGATTTACTCAATCCCAAAAAAAAGAGCGCGATAATCAACGGAATAAGAAGACGTCGACCATGAAGATTATTCAAGGATGAGGAATATTACTTAATATTAATTAAATTCTCTCTGTTTCTGTTTTTCTTTCATGCCTACATGTAAACTACACACACGCAAAAATGAAAACAACAACAAACTTATTCCCGTCGCTCTTGTGCTTTGACAACCTAAATACGTGAATAAATGAGATCAGAGGAGTATGACGACGTTCTTAGCGATGTCAGAATTTTCATATTTACATCAAAGGGCTTAATAAATAATTTACAATATGTTGAAAGTACATTGACTAAAGATGATAGTGGATTATGGATTTATCAGACATCAAATACAGCTTTTACATTCGATGATAGCATTGAATATTGGATATATGTTGAGCATAACAATTTTGGATATTACACAAGTCAAAATGTCAAGGTTAAAGGTGAAACATTCCTTTTGTGTATTTTTCTTTATGCTTAACAAGACTTTTATCTCTCAAATAGACATTGAATATGCTCCCGAACAAAAGCCATCAGAAAATACAACGCCACCAATTTTAAAAAAGATCATGTACCCTGACGTTAATGTTAAACTTTTACATCCTAATGGAATACGCTTTTCGATCGAAGGTACATTGACTTTTTTGTTGTTTTAAAAAGTTTATGACTAATATTTTTAGATTGAGTGGGTGTGACGCATTTTTCTCATAGGATTCTATTTTAGTTTACTGACTGGAACTTAAAAAGAATTGAATGAAGATGTGATATAGAAAAATTTAAAGAAAGTCCTCGTGTTATATATCGAGGGACTTCAGCGCATTTTTGTGTTAGCGATCAGTATTTGATTAGCAAAGTACTGTGTATCAAATAAGTCAATCAAGAATATTTTGTGTCTTAAATAAATTCGACGGCTCGATAACGGTTTTTTGGCATTCAAATTTTCTAACGGTCAAAATATATTTGAAAATTTCCCGCGTAAATGCACTTGAAAATCATTAATTATAGTATAATTAACAATTTGCACGGTGAATTTTCATATAATAAAATGGTTTGTCATTTAACGGTTTTTTGAAATTCAAATTTTCTAACGGTCAAAATATATTTGAAATTATCCCACTTGAAGTTGGCTCTATTGTATTGAAAACAAAAAATCATTAATTATAGTATTTAACGTTGGTATTGAGATTTTTAAATGTCCGGGGGGCCAATAACTCGATGGCACGGAACTAATGCAAAAAACTAGAGCTCTCTACGATGTCTAGATCAAAAGTTTTTAGTGTGTTCCGACCGAACGACCGAACAGACAAAGTGCATTATTAAGCTACCTTTTTAAAACAAGTTTCAAAAATGCGCTAAAAATTGTGTAAAGTGACTTCAAATCCACTTAACTGACCTGGTGTAGTCTGAAATAAGTTTAAACGAATTGATTTTACCTAAACTGGACTTATTTCTGATGTAACCCATCCTAGCCTGGCCAAACCTGACCTAACTTCACATAGCCTGCCTTAAACTGAAAAAAACTGGCCTAATCTTACCTAACCTGCCTTAAAATGACCATATCTGAACTAATCTGCTCTAAGTTGACCAAACCTTACAAAACCTGACACACCTTGCCCTCACCTCCTGACCTAACTTGCCTTAACATGACCTAATCTGATCGACTTAAACTAAATAAAGATGGTAACTAAACTAGATGTGCCTCAATTGAGTTGATGAGAAAAACGCGCTATAATTATAAAATTTTCATATTTTATGACGATAAAAACTCATTAAATTTTTTTAACCCTCACATTCCCACTTTCTGTTTTTCAATCACTCTCTCACATCTGCCAACATCGTATAGAAGACGCAGCCGTAATAAACAACGTCAAATTAATAATTTTTGCATCAAAAGCCATTGCTAATAATTCAAAATTAATTGAAGTGCCACTAATAAAAACCGATAATGGAATGTGGATTTATGAGCTGCTGAGTACACCATTAAAGGCTGATGATTTTATCGAATATTGGTTGTATGGCGAAAGGAATGGTGTGGGATATTTCACTAATCATGTTATTCAATTAAAAGGTGATGTATTTATAAATTTTGATGAGGATTTTTGTGTGCTTAATTTATGGAATTGAACGGTGGTTGGGTAATTAAACGGATTTCCAAGGAATCCAGCCATAAAATTGAATTTGAATTGATTAAAAGTTACCGTGGATGAAATTTTCTGATTTGTTCATCAACTGACGTGTAGTTTAGCTTATTTTGCGGTTGAGAATGCTTAATTAAGAGAAATGTGACTCTTTTCAGTAGTCTACAAACGTAAGTGAATTGCGCTTTATTAATTGAATCATTTTTACACTCCAACTTCAATACGAACGTAAATGCATATTCATTATATGCACTATATTAGTTACATATTGTGATGTATGATTGAAATAAAAAAAAAAAAACCTTTAGCTGTTCAGATCTAGAAGATCCATAGCTGCGCTAGGGCGATTCGCGGCTTATGATTGTTTAACGAGTGAGGGGTCGCCAAGCTACTGCACTCAAGTCAGACCTACAGATTATAGTGGGATCCGAACCACTCCTGTGATGACATTTCTGTCTGTAGCCTACAAAGGAAGGCTGTGAGCTTCATTTCCAGTACATATGATTCGAAAAAGGACAAGAGAAAAATTTCCCCGGCCGAGTCTCGAACCCATGATCGCTGTGTCGGTGGGCAGTAATTAGGTCCCGAAGAACTAAACCACTACGCCACCGAGCCACTTCAGCTCATGATTGAAATAACGAAGTGATAATTAGCACAGGATGCATCTGCCTTGTTTTTAGCGTAACAAATAGGATGAATTTATTTTTGCAATGTTTTTGAGGTTAATAGAGTAAATAGTAGCATTAACTTATTTATAATCAAATCAAATAACTCAGCACTGCGTGATGTCTTGAAAATCAATTTAGACCTTCCAATTAGATGTGTCTTTACATTTCACAATGCTAGCACACAATACATCCCACATAATCTACAGTGACTTTTCGGAATCAGTTCTAATTAAATTGTCACAAGCATTTCCTCTGGGGGTAATGAAGAATAAGTCATTGAGTCTTGTCTTCATAGAAATCTACTTGCTGATGTCTTTTTGTATTAAAACATTTTTTTTTGTGAATTTCTTTTAAAGATCTTCAAGTCTATCAAGTTGATGAGATGTCAAAGTCTCTAACGACAGATACCCTGAAGGTTACATATCTAAATGTCGATGTCGAAATGGTGGGAGACGACATAATTCGATTTTCGTTGCATGGTAAATTAAAGAGCAATTTATTTTATGTATTTTTGAAAATTATAGATACAACAACTGTTCTGTACACTTGATATTTCATTATAGAAGCATCAGATGCCTACACCTCAGTCAAAATCCTTTTATTCTCGCCAATAAATAAAAATTTCAAATTTATCGAAAACGAGCTTAAGCGAGACGATAGTGACAGATTATGGATTTATGAGATGCAAAACGTCCCTTTGATGTTCGACGATGTTCTCGAATATTGGATTTACGCCGAGAATTCAAATGTTGGATTCTTCGACAGCAAAATGATTCGAATTCAAGGTGAGTGGAAATTTATTTTTTTATTGAACATTTCAAGTGGGATTTTATATTTGTGATAAGAAGTTCTAGACAATCTTCTTATTGGATATCTTTTATTGAATTTTTTGGTCTAATATACATTTCAAAGGTGGGAGAAGTTCAGTGTAAATTGATATTGAATTTAAAGTGGTAGAAAATGATTCGAATTTTATTGTGAAAATCGATGTTAACCTTTAGATTGTTGAAGGTCTGACTGTTTGGTTTTGACCTTTTTAAATTTGAATATTTTTTTGTGTGGTTCTTAAAGAGTTTGGAGAGACTTTAAATGGGTTTCTACAGAATATTCACATTTTTTGAATTTTTTATCCAATTTAAGGCACAAACTTACATATAATTGGGAAAAAAATATATAGTTTCTCTCATTTGCCTAGATATCATCGATTACAACTCATTCGATCTACAAAAATCACTCTCGCATGTCTCCATTAACAACACATATCCTATTATTGACGTCAGCATTATAGGAACAAAAGCAATTCTTTTTTCACTACAAGGTATGTTGCAAAAAAGGGTAGCATCTTATAAAATGAAAAGTTTAATTGGCATTTTTGACATTTTAGAAGACAGCGACGCCTACAATGACTGTAAAATTCTTTTGTTTTTTCCAAACAGTGCAATAAACAACAATCAAGGATTTATTGAGAATCAGATGGAACGAAACGACAATGGATTATGGTTCCATCAAGTTCAAACGAGCATACCTTTGAAGTATGACGATGTGATTGAATATTGGGTATATATTGAGAATTCACATGTTGGCTTTTTCACAAATGGAATATTTAAAGTTCAAGGTGAATGAAATTTTTTATTGCTGATTTCATGAATATTTTTGGGATTAAATTTTGATTTGTATATGAGTTGGGTTAGGGATTCACTGTGATGTATAATTTTGCTAGATTTTGCGTCTAATTCAACCCAAATCAAAGTTAATATCGCTGAGAATGTGTCTTATCTGACTAAAATATGGTTGTCTGGGTGTCTAGACCTATTTGGTGTTTGGGCTCGTTTTTACAAGTTGATTTGTATGTCTTACTATCCCTAGCTTACATATGGTAGGCAGTTCTACTAAGTGGGACCCCAGATACATAGATCAGCTGCATTGGCATTTAATTATCATCCTGGTCAGACTCAATCCCTTCGACCACCTTAAAAAGCATATGGATAAGTAGATATTTTAAGGTAAAATGAAATATATTCACATTTTAATGACACAGACCATCACAAACAAGGCAGTTGTCACATACTCAAAAGATCAATATCCTTCAAAAATCCCCGAAGCAAATCTCCTAAAAAAGCCACGAATAAAATTGAATTTCGCCTCTAATTCACGAAATTAATGCTCAATTCAAACCACATCACAGAATCCCTAATTCAGCCGTAATTTTATGCGCATATGAATGTATGCAGATCAGCCGAATAAAAACATTTTTCCTCTTTCTCGCTATATCTACCATGAAAATTAAAGACATTGCACCGTTATTCAATGAAGAAACGACAACAGCAACAAGGACGAGTACTACAACAGAAATTCCTATAAACTGTGAGGTATCTGTCAGTTCGGTTAATGGAAAATCAGTTGGATGCAAAAATTCCATTATTTTCAATGAAGATTTTAATTCAGATAATTTGAAATATTGGAATTTCGACACTAGATATCCATTAGACGACATGCTATCAGATGCAGAATTTGTTGTCTATGAGAAGCGTCCTGAAACGTCATTTATACGTGACAATATGTTGAGTCTGAAAGCAGAATCACTTAAACGCTTATTAGGTTTTGATGATGTGCGCATACGAGTTGGAAATTACAATCTAAAGGAACGGTAAAGACATACTTTTGATCTTTCTAATCTTCAATCTTGCTCATATTTATGCTGTTTCTTTCTTCTTTGTACTCTCGACTACATAAAATGTTGTAGATGAACATTCTGCTTTTCCTTCACAAAAAAGAAAAAACAAAGACTCTCGGCATGAAAATTAATTTTCCATCTCGTTTCAGATGCACACCGCTTACAAATGATGTTGAATTAGAGTGTGAAAGACAGGCCAGATTTGGTTACATTTTGCCTCCGGTCACATCAGCATATTTAACTACGCGTAATAAATTCTCATTTATGTATGGAAAAGTTGAGGCACGAGTAAGAGGACCAGTTGGAGATTGGCTTTATGGACGTGAGTGTTTTAATTTTTGACCTTTGCTATGGTGGCATTTTTAGGTGGGCTTTCAGTTTTAAATATGTTAAATAGAAGATTAAAAGTTTTTGGATGAAAATTTTGCGTTGTTTTTAGTGCAATTTTCAAGGAACAATGTGCTTTGATTATATTGATGGCTGGTTGAGTTATAGACATACAGGTTGACTAGATGGCTTGATAGTTGCTTGATTAAATGACCAGCTTGCTGAAAAGTTAGCAGCTTAACTGGAGGACCGGTTAGCTGGCTTGGTATGACTGGATAACTAAGATCAAAAGAAATTTCTGAGAAAATCGTAAAAATTTAATATGAAGCATAACAAAACCTTGAACCACTCATGAATAAGCATTACCTAATTTGCAAACGACCCCCAAGCATGCAGCCAAAACTTAGTATTTTAATAATCATCACCAAATCATTCGCTCATCAAAAAAACTTTAAAAACTCGAACAATTTCAGCATATACCCCTGTTTATGAGTGCTTCTAAAGTCAATTGAAATGTTACAGCCATCCTATTAATGACAGACCTTTCAATTTCTCTAATTTCTCAATTTTACCTTCATTATTTTATTTCTTTATCATCCCACATTTCCCATAGAAATCACGCTTCAACCACAACAAAAGTTAGACGAGAAATCCAATGAAGTATCAAATATCACCTCTCAGCACTTAAAAGTATTTTTCTCTAGAGGCAATGAGAATCTTAAAGACGATACGGAAGGCATTGGTGGTGGGACTGTCTATGGAGGCGCAATATTATCAAAAAATCCAAAAAATAATCTCAAATGGCTTAAGGTTAATACGTCTTGAAGGAAAAGCACAAAAAAACCCTTTTTTGAGTACTTTTTGTATCAATTTCCTTCTTCAATGTTGGCGGTCGGTCGGTAAACATCTCACTTCTTATTTTTTTGTAGAAGAAAAACTTTCCAAACACACATCCTGGCAATGATTTTCACATCTATGAGTTATTATGGACTCCAACGGAAATTTCCCTTTCAATCGATGGCATAAAGTACGGTTCATTAAGCACAAATTTACGGGAGCCAGCGATGGCAGCCAAAATTAAATCAGCCGTAAATTGGGCAAATAACGGACCGTTTGATAAAGAGGTTAATACAATTTTATGTTCCTTCTGCCACTCCCATGTTTTTCCGTCGAAAAAAAATATATATCATAAAGTCATCAATTTTATAGCTCTCTAATATTTGCCTTTATTATTTCTTTTTACAGCACTTTATATCCATAAATTTGGCGGTTGGTGGTGTGAAAAATTTCTATTCGTTCAATTCGACGTTACTAAATGGAATTGCGCTCGAACCAAAGCCATGGAACGATACAGGTTAGTGAACTGTTGGTCAACATTTAGATTTTTTTGCTATTTTTTATATTTTTATGGAGTGGAGTTTTGGAGTGGAAGTGGGTTGGGAATATTTGTCATTATGTCTGACTTGAGTAGCTTCTTGTGAATGTGATATGAAATACTGCTAGTTCTTGATTTGAAAATCAAAGTTGTGATAGTCAGGGACCTCTTGTGTTTTACCATTTGAGGGTTCGTTCAGATACAAATGTAGGCTGAATAGTACGCAGATGGACAGCCTACACAAGTCAGGTATACAGAAGGGTTTTGGGGTCAAACCCCCTTTTTTTGAAAGAATATTAAGAAATAAATAGTCGCGATTCTAAACCAACTCCCCTCCCCCTAAAAAATCCTAGATACTCTCCTGCAAAGTATCATTTTCCCAGTACAACGAGATTCTAAGTTTGAACCCCCCTTCTATGTTAGAGAATTTTATCAGGGGGAAGACTACTTGGTGGAAAAATTTTCCGCCAGACGTGGCGCACTAAGAATCAAATTCAGAGAGCACTAAGAATCAAATTTTTGGTGCTAACATGTATAAAACCTTAATACAAGAACTACTGACCCTTTTTCCGCCAGAAAATATGTAAAAAATTTGGATTTATAGCTCAAAAAGTGCGTGGCGGAAAAATTTTTTTTGGCGGAAAATGATTTTTTCCACCAAGTAGTCTTCCCCCTGAATTTTATTTAAAATATAGTTCCAAATATTCCAAGCTCTAGTTACTTCCCTAGTTTATTAATACCAAAGATGTGCGCCTCCAACCTCCCTAGCAACATTTAATCCTCATTTTTGCTTATTACAATTTTTTATTCCATTTCAAACATCGCTGCTCCTCCAAATGCTGGATGCATTTTTCTTCTAATCCCACATGACATGTTATCACGGTCCACAGATCCCAGAGCTCTATTCAGCTTTTACCTTGCACATGACAAATGGTATCAAACATGGAAACGACCATCTCTAGATGTTGATTATATAAAAATTTATGCTGTTTAGCAACACGAATGGAATTTTTTTATAATTCAGTTTTGTGAAAATGGAGGAAGAAAAGACAGAAATAAAGCAAGAATGTGGAAAATTGATAAAAAAAATAAAGAAAAATATGAAAAGAAATAAAAATTTCATTAAAAACCCGAAAAAAATGCAGCATAAAACATTTTTTGGCATACTTCAGCGAATATGACATGGAACATAAAATAATATCATTAAATAAATCCATAAATTTTTTAATTATCAGATATAATGTCAGATAATTAAGATGCAATGATGTTTTTTTATGAGCACAACGATGAAGAAGATGAGAAAATAACTGAAAAATATTTGAGATTCTTGGAGCGCTTGAATATTGTGGAGCTTTGGACGTTCCATGGGAAAAATACAGAATTATTTTTGTGTGATGGAATTTTTTAATATTGAGGATGGATGATGATGTTGTCAGTGGAATTTTTGACATCCTTTGTGATAAATAATTTTTATTTTGCTGATTTTAATTAAAATTTTCAATCATTTCATTCAGAAATCTTGATAAAAATCCAATAAAGTCACTGTATCCAACAAGCTTCATAATCGACACGGAATATCCAATATTTATTTTGCTTTCCATCTCGTTGTCAATATTTAGTAGAAAAAAAATTCGAATTAGTATATTTTAACTTTAAGTAACTTAGTGATATTAGTATCTCGATATATTTACCGTGTGATGTCTCGAATCTAGTGCTCCGTAGTGCATCTAGTGATATTAGGCCATTTCAAATGAGAAGAAAAAGGAGAAAAATACAAAATATTTTAAAAATATAGAAATTTTTTTTACACGTCGACGGAAAAATTTATTTTCTATTAATTCAATTATGAATCTACTCAACATTGACAATGCAAAAGAACTGTGTATACCAGCTGCTGCAATCATTTCATCGCCAACGAAATCACCGCAGACGAGTCCTCATTTCTCACCAAAAGACAAAATCAATTTATGCTTTAAGATTTTTAAATTATTAAGACGAAATACGATATTAAAACTTTTACTACCAGTAACATTTGTTATTCTCCTCGTAATGCTTCTCATCGCATTCAGGAGCTCAACCAAAGTCGTTCTCATATGGATTGAGACACAGAATTTATGGACAACTTTCACAATATTCATGTTTTTGTTCACATTAGTCAGCTTTCCATTTGCATTCGGTTATTTAGTATTGTTAATAAGTAGTGGTTATCTCTTTGGTGCTGTTCGAGGATTTGTTGTCACAATTTTGGGTGCGAACTTGGGTGTTGCTATTGCACATGCGACGATAAAGAGGATGCATAAAAGACTTCCATTTCATAGGTGAGTTATTGCTTTATTTTGATGATTTGTCTATATTTATTGGCATCGTGGGATGCCAGAACTCTCTGGCTGTGCACATTATGTGTGATTTAATGTGTTTATACAATTTTCGAAATGGCATTAAAGGGAGGTGGAGTTTAAATTTGTAAACATTCGGTTCATTGAAGTTTAAATAAACATTTGACTTTACCGAGCGTCAAATTATTGGCTCTAAATCACAAATTGCTAAAATAAACAACTTTCAGTTGCAATCTATGAAGCATGTCGACTCTAAGTTAATTGACTTTAACTTGTGGACTTCAAGCTTTGATATAAATTTCATTACTTTGTAGTTTGCTGCTCGGTTTGCTAGTATGGAAATTTTTAATGATTATTGTCTGGATTTTCCCTGAACATTGGCAGTTCTATCAGCATTCTTTGATGTATTAAATATTTTTTTAAAGCAATAAAAAAGTTATAAGACATTAAAGTCTATGAATCATTCCTGAATGATGTGTAGCAATAGGGAACGGGAAGGGGGTCTAATGCTTTGAAATACTTCTAAATGGATTGAAGAATCTATCAAGGACTAGAATCTATCAAGACCGAGACATCGACAATCCACAGCCCTCAGTCCAAACTCAACGAATTAATAATCATTCACATCAAAATAACCCTCAAAAACCAAATCTAATCTACCATAAAATTCAAACTAAATCACAAACGAGAATAAAACAATCATATCCAAAGCAATAATCAATTTCACACAAACCAGACCCACCAATTTCGATCCCCTGCATGTAAATTAAAAACAAAATAATTTAAACAATCACGGAACAGCGAAAACAGCGATTATTTATACAGCTGAGAAAGAAACATCTCACTGTATTTATTCTTTCCGTATGTACGTATAAAATTTACACAAAAACAAGACCAAGCATAAAATTTAAACATTAATGAGGCCACAGAAGAGACGAGTGAGAGTAGTCGATGTAACTGACATCGTAATACAATAGCTTATTTTGTTGCTAGTAACGCACTTTCCACTAATGTACATTTTTCACTCTTATTCGATGTTCATGTGCGACACTCGTTCGACGCTCATTGAATTTAATGAAATAATTTAGAATTTTATTCGTGTTCAAGCCTCTCTTTGTACTCTGATGTCATTTTTCGATGGTGAAATTGTTACTGTTGTTGTTGCTGGATGTTTAATGATGTAAAACTATAAACAAACAAAATACATGCAAAAAATTTGATAGTTAGGATCGCGTTACTATCGTTTTGAGGCACAATGAAATGTTTAATGAAATTCTGAAACGATAATGAATAATAAATTTTTAATGGGTTCTTAGAATTATTTTATTTATTATTTCTCATGAAATTTGATATAACTTTAATAACCAACAATAAAATTATGGATATGATTATATCATAAAGCTTGAAAAAAATTGGGACGTAGGTATGAAGATTTCTAAAAAATGACAACCTTATTCACATTTAGTAGCATTAAAAGATCGGAATTTCTAGTGGGAATGGAACCCAGGTCCTCAC
Source organism: Chironomus tentans (assembly GCA_963573255.1). Classification (NCBI taxonomy): domain Eukaryota; kingdom Metazoa; phylum Arthropoda; class Insecta; order Diptera; family Chironomidae; genus Chironomus; species Chironomus tentans. Next base: position 15,967,976 of record OY754303.1, read on the forward strand.
AATTGTATATTTTTAATACATTAGGAATCTGTCTTTTAAGTCGGACTAAACAATTTGGAATTTGCCTACATACAGCTCGAAACCCCAGACTCTACTATAGTCAGAGGCGCAGCCCAACGGGTGTTTTGGGTGTCAAAAAACCCCCTCAATGAAAATTTTCTTTAATTTGCTAAACTTTTTCTTGAAAAAAAAATTCCAAAACACACCCTAAATTTTTGCTTCCATACAAAAAAAATTGACTATGTCCCTGACACTAGTACGACCAGATATTATAATTAAATTTAAATTTAAATCAATTCCACTAATGAAAATGTGAATACGTGAGATTCTTCATTTTTATGTGACTTATTTTCTAATAAGTAATAATTAATCCACAGGTAGATTTATTCTATCAAATCCGTGAATTTGTCGACTTAAACTTATCATTTTCATTAAATAATTTGTAAACATCATGTCTGGCTAAGCAGTTCTGATAAGACTTTCTGGGAAAAATTAATAAACTTCAAAGTTGCAAATATTCTTGATAAATATTAGTATTGCTTTATATTTATACAGCTGGAATAAAATTTGCATGAATCTACATTTACCTTGGGGATCGATAGCAAATTACGACACGATCTAGGCCATGATGCTGTGCCATGAGCCGAAAAGGAGAGCTCAGGGAGAGTGTCTCAAAAAATTTTGTGACAGTTCAAGCACAGAAAATTTTTTCTATGCAGTGGAGTCGAAAAAAGTCATGGTTTTTGGGTGACGTAATTTACAAACTACCCCTTAAATCATTTATGATTTTATTATAATTTAAATATTATTGATATAGAAAGTTCCATTTATATTTGTATTTATATGAAAATTAATTCATTGGAAGCAGTTATGAAAGATATCTTAATTTATGATTATTCACAGTACTTTGATGGTATATGCAATGAGAATTTATAATTGATATAAGAAAATAAGAATTATCTTTGAGTGCTTTTATTATTCTATTTATAAATAACTTTTAATTAAGCGAATGACGTTTTGAGTGTACATGTGGAGAGTGTTTTGGCATGTAAAATTTTTCTGATGTGTTTTAACCAGAGATGGAATCTGTGTAATAATTAAAATAACGTTGTTTTAAAAGCAGCAAGAGTGTCAAGTTCGTATATAAAATTCTTCCCTGCCAATGATTCTGTCTTATTACAAATAAATAAGAATTTTCGCAAATCTGATAGTTTTTTGGTACCTTGAGTCATTTGTGCACTCCACAATGTCAAATTTGTCATTTTACACTCATTCCTGCATCAAACTTTTTCAGAATATTTTTAAAAAATTACGTTGGATGTATCAAAAGCCGAACTACCCTCTCTCTTCCACCTAATACTAAACAGTATCCAAATGATGACTTGGCACGTTAATAACAACTCTGTCTAAATATTTTGCTCAAAAGTATCGATTAAAGCTTCTAAAAATTTTAAAAAAATTTAATTCATAACTAGTTCTGTCTCACATTTTCAATAAATTATAAATTATTCTTCCAATACAAAAACATTTTCACACATCGATGAATATTTGCAACGACAAACATCCACAATCAATTCAATCAATTAACTCAATTGACCAATAAATTAATATCAATAAATCCACAAATTTGCTATCATTAAAATTCTGCTGTAAATTTATCAAAATACGCTTGTAAATATAACATTAAATTTACTGTTTAAATGACTAATCAATGCTGTTGCATCCGTAGAAAAAATTCCATTTGCATCCACAGAACCCACAAATCACAAAACTTGTCAAAATTATTTTTCTACATAAAATTTAAAATATTCCAGCCATAATTGATATAAATAATGATGATATTTTGACTTGTCATGAATAATGATGTCAGTTTGCGGACCGGCTTCATATTATGCATATTTTGAGAACAATCACTCATGTCTCGTGCTCATCCATAATGAATGTGTGTATGTATGTTGGCCATAATGGTTGAGGGAAAATCATTTTGAGGAATTTTTGAAGAACAAAGATTTGACTTGAATGCCGTAAATATTTTGCATTATATTTAAGCGTATAATAGGATATACTCCTTGAAATAGATGTAGGTGTACGAGGTTAAGGGCTATGTATTTATTACTGTAGTTTGAGGATAATTTTGGATGTTTTTGTATGCATTAAATCTATATTACTGGGGATTATGGGATAGACTCCATTTTTACATACTTCAAACCTTAAATTTCTATCGATTCCTTCTTAACTCCTATTAATAGCTTTCACACATGCTGAAATATAAACAAAATTAATATTCAATGTTCTTTCGTACGCTCATCATTGTCATCGTCACGTGTCAATGACTAATTCATACAAGACTAAAATTCTGTGGAATGTAGAAAAAGGTATGAACAGCGAGTGAATAGAAGGGAAAAATTCAATAATCGCTCATGTTCTACATATGATGCTGGCTATGCATCACAACATTTATTGACGACTAAAAGGAGCAGTTTTTATGTGAACTTGCATGGAATTTAAAAGCAGCTCTTTCATTCTGCGTCATGATGTCGTGTCGGTGCATTAACAATATTCAATATCGTGGAGTAAGTGTGATGGGCTTTTGTAAGCTAGTTGAGGGTGCAATTGACGTTGAGTTGATGACATTTTATTGAAGGTGTCGCAAAAGCTGTCAATTAAGAGCCAATTCTTAGATTCTGGATCATATTTAGCTAACTGATAGAAAATTATGGTTTTTATAGGCATGAGGGTTCTTCTTGAGATTCTGGGCATTAAACTGAGTGGCTTAAATTTCAAAAATTGCAAATCACTTTCTTTTGTGATCCTCTGGATACAAACAAGGGCAATATCAATAATGAGATGAATTTTAAGCTTACTTCCATCAAGCAACCAAACTTGACACCTGTCAGACACTCCATCAACACCACCACACGCCTTCAACAATTCACGCTAAGCAAAGAATTTTGTTATGAAAAAAGCAGCACATAAAACATTTTTGCAAGCATGTATGAACACATATCGCTATTTAGAATTTTCCTATGGGAAATTCCTTATTCATCTTTGTCGATCATCGATTCTTTTATTCAGTTCTTCATCCAAGGTACACATGACATAAATATTTATATTGATGTATAGTTTTCACTGCTTGTTTGCATGCATTGAGAGTGAGATTCTTGATGTATCGTAGGGTTGGAGTGGCATTAAACATTTTCGAACCCCTTGCCAAAGAGCTCCAGAACCCCCTAGGATTGGACGTCTTACAAATTTTCTTATTTTGTCCTCCATCTCATATCCCAATCCCTAGTATCACACACAGTCATGAACAACGAGATGAAAAATTCAATTTATTTTATATGTAATCAATTTAAATATGAAAATTTATTAAAATATATGTGTATCGCTATTGAGGCCGAGGAGATACATGGGAATTATAATAATCCTAGAACACAGAAGGAATCAAAATTAGAATAAAAGAATCAACTTGATTTCCCATGCAAATTCAATACTCGTCGCAATTCAATTCAACCGATACGGAACGACATGCACACGTAGAGTGTGTCACACATCAAACGTTGTATTACATTCGATTAAGGCTTTTGCTCTCTTGTTCGATCTCACGTGGATGAACTTTTGTTATGTGAATTTTCGAAAGACTTTATTGGACTTCAATTTGAGTGTCAAGATGATTTTAATTTTCTACATGAAATTATTGAAAATTTAGGCTTTCAGGGGATCATGAGGCATCATGGGGTCGTTCAAAAGTGACGAACATCAAGAATGGTGTTTTAAATTCCCTTCTTCTGTCTGTTTCAAACAAAAAAGGTGCATGTAGTCTCATACAAAGACCCACCCCTTCCTTAAAAATTAGATTCCATTTTTAAATGACACTATCTTCAGTGTCGTTGATATCTTGGATCAATTTGTGTTTCGTAATATTTTTGATCTGCCCCGGTTGCTCTACCTTTACTATGGCACATCACTCAGAGGTGTGCGTAATACGAGAAGGATGGATTCAAATTAATAAGAAAACAGAAGTTTCACGAATTAAGTGGTTGAACTATTTATAAATACATCAACAAATGCTTGCCAAAATGATTACTTTCTGACTGACAGATTGACTAGGTGCTGACACATAGCGTGAATAACACTTTAAGCAAAATTTTTGATACAATAAACGACAGCTAAATGAAATTTATTTACACAATAATAATCGTAATTGGCAAAATTCATTGAAACACATCTGTTTAAATCTAGTTGTGTATTCAAATGCTTTTATGTACTCCTAATTATTAATAAACATTTGGCAATAATTGACGCAACAATTGACATCATATACTAGTTAAATAGAATCAGTAAAAGTTATTTTAAAGCTGATAAAAAAATCACAGTTTCATGATATGAAATGTTTAGTATGAGATTTGAAGTTTCTATTTACATAGCAATTAGTATGTTAGTGATAGTGATGATAGAGCATTTGTTTACTAGCTTTGATGTGAAATCCAACTATATGTGACTATTGTGTACATATGTTGATAAACATGATAATACTATTTTTGTATTATAGTGAAGGAAAAATTGTCAGTTTTGAGAAATTTTATGACATTTTTCCAGGAACAATTAGTCAGTAAATTATGTAATGATAGTTTCGTGATTTGCTTTGCGGTTCTACTATTTAGATTGAATGTAATTTTATAATTACTGAGTTGCAGCTGCTGTATCAGGGCGGTCAAAATTATACTTAATTCAGATTTAAAATCATATTTAGAGGCTTAACGAAATTTGAACCTCAGAATGTGTAAAATGATGGAAAACTTCAACATCCTTACGAAATGTCGTAATTTTCCCACCCTGATTCCAATTCTAAAACCTCATAACTCTATCGAAGAATCTAAACATTAAATCCATATTGCACTCAAAACTATCAATCAACTCCTTAATCCTCATGTCCATAATTCAATCTAAGCTCATCTAAATATCTCAACAGTAATCCATTCTACATAAACTCTTTGACCTAACTTAGTTCAATGGCTTTTAATCCATTTCTATCAATATTAACATAAATATCTATCGTCACATTCAGAACAGGAAGTAAATGATCTCATAGATCTAACATGAAATATATCTTTGAATGTACTTCACAGTTGGTGAATAAAATCAATAAATTTATTTTCATTCGACTTGCTGCTCGATTAATGACTCCATTTTCTGTGTCAATGGAAATATTTTTTTTTAAAGAGAACGATGAAATATTTATTGTTGTGGCTGGATATTTGTTTTTATTAGTGGAGGTTAATACCTTTTTGATTCAAATTAAGAATGAAGTATTTTTATTTATAGTTTACAATTTTTATTGTCATAAAATATATTTATAACTTTAAAATTTACATTTAGAAAATAAATTTTTTAAAAATTTTAAACTTCTTAATTTTTTTAATTTTATTTTAAATTTTTTAAACTTTATAATTTTTTAAATTTTATTTTCAATTTTTAAAACTTTTTAATGTTATTTTAAAATTTGAATTTAATTTTTTAATTTAAAATATGGTGTATTTTTCAAATTTTAAAATTTCTTATTAAATTTTTAAATATTTTAAACCATTTAATTTTATTTTAAATTTTTTAAATTCCTAGTAAAGTTCCCAGTCAACAATGGCTGAGATATAAGGCTGAGGCATACTCGGAAAAGAATAAATCTGACACATATTGTACAGACACACCATGCATATAGACAGACAGACATTATATTTTATTACTAACTCTAACTTTTCTTTGAATTTTCCGCTTTTTTTAATTTTTCTGATGAACCATCCTTATCCTTTTTGTCTTTATCGTCATGCTTATCATCACTATGAGTCTTACTATATGGTGTATTATCAGAATCGCCATCATCAATAACCACAACGCAATCAAATTTGAAAATTTGAAAAAATTCTAAAAACGTTTTAACATGTATGCGTCTGGATTTGATTCTTGGTAAAACCTCACTGCCTGGTGAACTCATAACATAATCTCTACCTTGCACCAAAATATCTTCAGTTAGGGCAGCATATGCGTGATCTCTCAATTCGCTATATTTTGGATCCTCATCGATGAGAGGATTTAAAGTTTCAATTATTTTAGTGATCAGAATAGCAGCTTCTTCGTCACTTGGGCCTTGTTCTAATTCTTTCACATATCCTTCGATAATCTCTATTGAATTTTGTTCCATGCTTTGTACCATTTTTAATTCTTTTTCAATATTTTAACTCTTTTTCAATAATTTTGCAATTAAATAAAAAAAACTTTTAAATTTTTGAATTAGTCGGATTTAATTCTCGACAAGCTTGATGTTTAATTTTACAAACAAGACTGACTGATAAGATCCACAATTCTCAACTAAAATTAACTGAGAGAAATATGCTTTAATATAAAAAGCACAATGATTATAATGTTTGAGTCATAGAATAATTTGTTTTGAAATTTTTTTGTGTGAAGGGCAAAGTTTGACAGAATTTAATGATGTCTCAAAAAACCAAAGTAAATTAAAGAAAAATTCCATGGAGGAAGTGTTTTGGCACCTAAATATAAGAATAAGTCCTCTGTAATACATACCTGCATATCTCCTGGGTCTTTAAGTTATAGATGTCTCTCATTAAGGAAACGGCATAGCTGTTCCTCGCATTGATTTTTCTCCTCAGAGTTCCTCAATTTTGGGCATTTTTGTATGCTCCACTTAATGTGCTACTGCATTTATGGAGTAAAGGAGGCTCTGAAACTTTGTAATAGTCAATAGAAATTTTTTATTGCATGCATATTTTGTGGAAAGGAAGGCTAAGTCTTAAAACCCCATTTTTCAATGGACGTCATTTATAATCGACCCTAAATGATATTATTATAATACAATTATATATGATTCATACAGGAAAAATGACTATATGTACTGCATTAAAACTGATTACTTTATTCCAGTTTATACTCAAATGCAATCCAAACTTTTTATCTCCATAAAATCCAGTTCCAAAATCTACAATACAGTGAGAATATAAACCATAATCCTATTCCATAGCACAATATCATGAAAATTAGGAAACTTCCAATCCACCATTAAAGCACAAATCGAAAAATTATGCCAAAAAGAAAGAAAGAAGAAGGTGAAAAAGTTTAAGTATATACGAGATATGCATGAGACATATCGAATGAAGAAGTATTTTTTTTTCTTTTTTCGCCCGCAAAAAAAAATAGACAGAATATGAAAATCCACATGAATACAAAAGAGCATTTTGCGGTAAATTGATAACAGACATGTATCATGTGCCTGACTCTCGGGTTTATTACGATAGAGTGATGAAGAAAAGGGAGGATGAAAATAAAGAATTATAAAGCACATAAGTAAAACGAGAGGACTCGAGAGAGAGAGCCTTCCGGGCGAGGTTGACAAAATGAATTTATCTTTCTGAATTTTTACACCGAAAAAAAAAAATTCTTGTGTGTATGTGAATGTCGTCGTCATAATAAAATAGAAGAATGACTGAATAGATGACAAAGTTGGTTTGTGTCACAAGAGACTGACATACTCGGAATGACAGCATATTTTTTCGCATCATTTTCCATCCACTCGACGATAGAACAGCATTAAAATACTCTCCTGGTTAATCAGTTAAAAAATGGATACAAAATCGTGACGCAAATACAAAAATACTCATTTTTGGACTTTTAACTTTAGTTCTTCTACTTCTTTATTCTTTTAGTTCCTCATGATCCCTTTATCAGCTGTCTTGTCCTTTTAATCTATGTATTATTTAGCTTTACATTTCTTCTTCCTCCTACATCCTTTGCCGCTCCTTCCGCTCGAGTTTCTTTAACAAATAATTTGCGTTCATTTCTTTCTGATCCCTTGGAAAGATTTTTATTAGATCCGAAAATTGTGATGGGAAATTATACTTTGTTATCTCTTGGGGACACGTTTTATTGCTTAGCTGAGATTCAGAGTTGCTTTTGAAAATTCTTAGTGATTAGGGAGTCTTTAGTTGATCTTGTTAAAACTGGGGTTGTGTTCTTTTTCACAAGGCGCGTAATAGCAGCCTTAATACTCGCGACTGATCATTTAGTGTACCTAGTTAGTGATTATGCTGTGACTTCTGTGAGAATAACTCCTATGTGGACATCACTGTATTGTGAACCCCCAAGAAGCAGCCTCTAAATTTTTTAGTTAGATTAGAGCTGATTATCCATCGATCTTGAATATCCAGCATCTGGTCACCCTACACAGATAAAATCCTAAAAATTCAAACAACATCCCATTTTCCCCAAATAACCTCATATTTTAAAACCCAAAAAAAATTATTTCTCTCAAGATAATCACAAATTCAAGTTCATTCTACGTCCTCACTCTAGCAAAATGAAAATACGAAAATAAATAGCAGAAGTAGAATAATCACACAAAAAAAGAAGAAGACGTGAAAGTAAAACTAGAGAGGGGAAGAATATTGATTGGGAATAAATTATTCATGATGGAAATTCCATCTCATAATAATGATAATAATCAAGACATTCTCGTGTACGAAATTTTTAAAAAACTTTCTCATTTCTATTTTCAGATTAATAAAAACAGAAACCGGCCGTGCAATATTGAGGGTCATATCTGGTCCACGAGCTTTTAAAGTTGTGCTGTTTGCACGTCTTACGCCAATACCATTTGGATTGCAGAATACGATTTTTGGGGTGAGTTGTGTTTGAAGTAAATTACTCGAGAATTGATGGAAAATTAAGAATTCAGCAGGGAATTCATGATGTTTCGGAACCAAAATATTCCATCCATTTTTAAGGAAAATTTAGCCCAAAAGTTGTTTGCAGCTTGACAAAACTCCAATTTCTCTCTACGAGAGTTTTACATAATCGACAAATGCTTTCTAAATTTTAACTGGTTCATTTACTGATTCCAAAGTCACTTCTGCAGTAGCCAGCATCAAATAATAATCTTTCAACCCTTCCACAAACCACTCTTCCATTCCCCATTTTCCAAACCATTAACTAAAGCTCATTAATCAACATAATCGTTCATTTCTCAGAGCTTAAATGCAAAATGCAATTTCTTCATTAATATTTTCATCTAAACTCTTCATATAATCAACATCTTACCTCCTATTTAAGCACTCACCTCCTTACTTTAGTCCACACCTTCTTCAACTCATTTCTGTTTCAATAAACTTTGCTGCTTTCCAACCCACATTGATTTCCACACCCAAATTACACGAAATATAACTTTGTGGATTCACAAATTAATTTACTGAATAAGCAGATCTCAATAAATGATGTAAAAGGATCAATGAGAAAATTTGTAATTGAGATACAGAATAAATACCAAGATGTTGAATTACTAAATGAGATGAAAATTGAAAAATGATCTGGTTGCTATGATGGAGGAATTTTGAGTTGAATGGCTTCTTACATCTTTTGATTTGGGTTGGATATTTGTTGTGGCTGATATTCCAAAACGCAAGTTTTCAATCAACTTCCATGGATTTTTTTAGTAAACTAAAAGTTACTGGATTTAAATTTAATCAAGGGCGTATTCAGGCCTGTTGGAAGTACGTCGGTCCAAGTTGGAATTTCGAGCTGAAACTTTGCCTGTTTACCGACACTTTTGCGACACTTTTCGACAACTATTTAGTTTTTTTCGACACCCCGTAGTTTTTGAGATATAGAGGTGTCAATTTTGGGTGAAAAGCCCGACGTACTTCACGTTTTCTATCTGGCTAATTTCTAAAAATTAACTTTTATAAACATGTTATATATCAAAACTATAGTCCTTTTTTCGACACTTTTCGACACGCAAACAGTTTTTGGAACCGATCATTCCTTGTTGAGTTATGGCTTGTCAAAGTTCTGCCTGTGGACCAAAAAACTACTTTTGCTATAATTATCCATTTGTAATAAAATTTATATCAAAATACATCTACTTTTCGTGACTAATCTGAATCTGTAAAAAAATTCTCAATCCGATTATCTGGTGCCAAGTTATGGCTAGTCAAATGACCTCTCAGGTAGCTAAGGTCCATTTGGAAGATTTTTTCTCGACATTTCTCGACAAAATTTAATTCTAATACTTTTTATCACTTTTCTATAGTAAATTTGTCTCATATATCCAAATCTGAAAAAATATTTTCATTTTGACATTTGTGTGCTGAGTTATGGCTGGTCTAGTGACCTGCCAAGCAACCAAGGTCCATTCAGAATTTTTTTTTCTCGACAAAAAATTTCTGATTTATTTTGAATTTTATCTTTTTGACTTCAAATGAATCTATAGTTTTTCAAAATTCGATAAAATACAATATTTAAAAACTATGTTGAAAATCTCAAAGATTATAAATAAACAATAATAAAAATCTCAAATCTCATATTCTTTCTAAATTTAAAATTTTCAACATAGTTTTTAAATATTGTATTTTATCGAATTTTGAAAAACTATAGATTCATTTGAAGTCAAAAAGATAAAATTCAAAATAAATCAGAAATTTTTTGTCGAGAAAAAAAAATTCTGAATGGACCTTGGTTGCTTGGCAGGTCACTAGACCAGCCATAACTCAGCACACAAATGTCAAAATGAAAATATTTTTTCAGATTTGGATATATGAGACAAATTTACTATAGAAAAGTGATAAAAAGTATTAGAATTAAATTTTGTCGAGAAATGTCGAGAAAAAATCTTCCAAATGGACCTTAGCTACCTGAGAGGTCATTTGACTAGCCATAACTTGGCACCAGATAATCGGATTGAGAATTTTTTTACAGATTCAGATTAGTCACGAAAAGTAGATGTATTTTGATATAAATTTTATTACAAATGGATAATTATAGCAAAAGTAGTTTTTTGGTCCACAGGCAGAACTTTGACAAGCCATAACTCAACAAGGAATGATCGGTTCCAAAAACTGTTTGCGTGTCGAAAAGTGTCGAAAAAAGGACTATAGTTTTGATATATAACATGTTTATAAAAGTTAATTTTTAGAAATTAGCCAGATAGAAAACGTGAAGTACGTCGGGCTTTTCACCCAAAATTGACACCTCTATATCTCAAAAACTACGGGGTGTCGAAAAAAACTAAATAGTTGTCGAAAAGTGTCGCAAAAGTGTCGGTAAACAGGCAAAGTTTCAGCTCGAAATTCCAACTTGGACCGACGTACTTCCAACAGGCCGTATTCAGGGGGTCAAATTCCTATCCTTTTTAGGAAATTTTTACATTTTGCTAGGATTTCATAATAAAAAAATCCAAAACCCCCCTAAATTTTCCTTTCCATACAAAAATATTTCAAAACCCCTCCCTCAAAAAATTTCTGAATACGCCCCTGAATTAAGGTCATTAAGGTCATTAAAAAATGATGTATTCGACAAATTGGATTTTTATGTCCTTCTTTTTACAAATTTTCCATTCGACAATTTTTTTATATTGACTATCATACAGCTGTTGACACTTCCAGTGGTAGATAAAATTTTTTTGGTGTCTGGGGTTAGAGCTAGGTACTCTCGGTCAGATTAAATATTTGCATCACCATAATATTTTTAGTATGACCTGTACCTAAATTTTGCGTACTTTAAGCTGATGTTTTTTTTGGATAGTTCGTTGTATTTACGCCATTGCAGCCTCATTCCCTCTCATCCTTAAAAACTAGATGCCATAAACACATAATCCCTTTGTAAAATTACAAAATTTTCATGCACAAACTCCCCACTCCACTCCACTCCATCCCATCAATATCCCTATTCATACATTCAATTTGCTGTATTATATATATTATTTTTGGGTATAGTACAAGCATTAATGAATAGATTGATGTAAAATGAGGCACACGAGAATGGAACAAAAATTTTAATTGATTTACACTAAAACCCATCGTGAAACGGAAAATTTTCAATTAACTGAGCATTTATAAAGCTTTCTGAACTTCATTATTCATTTTATAAGTGCTTTAAAATTAATTTTCTACTCTCGCTTGAGTTTACCCTCTGATTTGAAAATTTTCCCTTCAATTTGAATTTTCCATCAATATCCCCCCTTCCTTTATTTCATTCACATAAAAAATTGTTTTTTTCATCTCTTTTTTTATTTTATTTCACAGATAAGTTCCGTTAATTCATTCGATTATCACACGGCAACGTTGTTGGGTCTCATGCCCGCTCAAGCGATTAATGCATATCTCGGATCAAAGTTGCGGTCAATTCATGATGTGATTAATGATAACCATACAGCTCTGGCAGGCTACGGAATGTTTGTTGTTGAGGTGATTGAATAAAAAATGATATCTTTTTGTGTTAAAGTTAAATAATGCGAGTGTGTATTGAGGATGCTGGGTAGGGGTTCTGATGATTTGGTTTGGGAATGTATTGAGATTTGACCCCTAGTAGGTGTAACAACCAAATGGTCAGTCCTTAAAATATATATTTTATTAATTTGAATTTTGATCTTTAGGAAGTTTAAAAAATTCATAAAAATGCCTCCAATTTTAAAAGATTTTCCGGTATCTCATCACTCAAATCCTCCTATACATCAGAACCCCTATCCACTAAACCACAAACAATCCTAAAAAAGCATCTCATTGATTTTATAATAGCTTCGACATACTTTTTTTTGTATTTTTTATTATTTTTTCAATACCCAGTCCCAATGTATGCTTATCCCATCAGGATATTCTGTGGATAAAGCTCTCCATCTCTCTCACACACACTCGCATGCATCCATACACACAAAAAGTCTCTCTCTCTCCCCTTTACACTCGATTTAATTTTGGTTGTGTAATTTATTTCCTGTCGTTCACTCAATCAGGTCATAGTCGGTGTCAGCTTGATGATATGGGTCGTGCATAAAGCGAAATCAGAACTGGCAGCAGCCCTTCTCGACAGCATTGACGTGGATGAAAAATTGCTGATTGAAGTTGATGTCTAAAGACGATTTTTTAAACAAAAAAAACTTTCCTCCAACATCTCTCATTCAGTTAGTTCGTCAGCCATTCAAACAATGTGGAACAAAAAGGCAGAAATGGTTAAATGTTGCTGCTCACTGATATCAGGATATTTCATGAAGTCGTTCATTAATTAAGATAAAGTACCTTTTTTGATATAAGTGAGGGGGACAAAAGAAACGGAATGGGAGCATATTTAGTCACGTCTCCTACAATTTTTACTATACAATTATTCCTTTCTATGCAGAATTTGAAGTTTGATGGATTTTAATCAATTGAATGTGGAGTTGACAGGTTAAATGGTGTTCATGATATCTGAAATACAATATGCTTCCAAAAGAAGGAGCAAAATTCAATTGTGGAGGAGATAACCTCAGTGATTAATGAGAAAAATGGTTAGAATAGAATTTAGGGATGTAGATGTGATGAAGCTTAGAATTACCATTCAAATTATGAATATTTTACTCGATTTAATTTTTAAAAATTAAGGATCTGAAATAAAATGTTACCAAAAAAATCAACATGATATCAGTAATCCATTAAATCCACTCAGACTTCAGGTTCTGACTTCAATGATACAATTTTTCTGAGAAAATATGTCAAATTTTATATAGAAAATGTAAACTAAGTAAAATATATAAAAAATTCAATTTATTAGTGAAAATGAAATGTAAAATGTGAATATTGTAAAACTATTTGATGTACAAAAGTGTCCATAAATCCATAAATATATTAAAGGCTGAGGGAAAAGAGAGCTTTTATTGAGGTTTGATCATCTACATCATTGGAGAAAGTAGTAATTATAGAATAGTATGAACTAATGAGGTGTGATTCAAAGGTTTGTTGTGTTACCCTACTCAGATTGACCAAGAAAGTGAAGTAGCCAGAGGTTTGGACTTCACCCCTCAAAAGGTCAAACCCCTATCTAGCTACGTTCCTGGAATCAGATTCATCCCTAAATATCCCAGTTTCTTAACTATGCCTTCGGAGCTATAGCAGAGAATGCATGACAGTGTTTTAGGTACCAGTAATTTTAATTACCCTTTTCTCCAAAAATCCCATACTGATCATACCCCCAAAAAGTGTCTCTTTCACTCGCCACCAAAACTGCTATATATGTAAGTACATGAAAAAATATAAAATAAAAATTGAGTATTGATATGAATATAATGATGAATCTCGATCCAGAGCAAAAAAAATATTTTTGTGAAAATAATGAAACTTTATTGATATAATTAAAACTAATTTACTTTATTCATTAGCATATATAAAAAAAAATATGAAAATGTTCTCTTCTGATACAAAAATAATAATAAAAAGCATAAAATGAGAATCCAAATGGGAATAATGAAAATTGAATAAATTATAAATTAATTATTGTGGTAGAATTGAATTAATTTTTCTTGAATGCAGAGTTGTTTGTTGGGATTGTTAGGTGTATGGAATATCAAACAGGGGCGTATTCAGGAGAGGGTTTTGGGGGTTAACATCCCCCCTTTTGAGAAATTTTTTTCAATTTGCTAGGGTTTTTCAAGAAAAAAAATGCCAAAACCCCCTCTAAATTTCCCTTCCCTCAAAAATTTCTTGATACGCTGATGATTTCTGGATGATTTGGGGGTGGGGGTTAAAAATTTAGTTGAATTTAGCTTTCAGATATCTCCTAATACTAAATTGTCATTTTATTAATCAATTTATTTCTGTGAATTTTACGCTATACAGGAGTGTATTAAGGGGAGTTGACCCAATTCTTTCAAATTGTCGATACAAAATAAAAACGAAAATCATTACTAGAATTTTTCCTGCTTACGTTTCAGACCCTGTACCTCATCATTGCTGGTTATCTGGATTTGATCTATATTATTAAGAGACTTACAAGCTAGAGGCCGAATTGATACCAAAGATGTAGCTCAGATCCAGTGGCGTACCAAGAGATGGATGACTAGTACAGCGGTCTAGAACATCTTTTGTAAAGTAGCTTTAAATCAGATCCCAGCAATGCATTTAATTGATGTTTTTTACGTGATTTTTTTAAAATTAAAATCATACAAAACCAATAAAACAGAAATTAAATTCCAGAATCTCTCAACAAATGTTGATAAGAAAAAATCCATAAACAGCTCTTATGTTCCAATTTGCTCCCCAAGGTCAACTTTTAATTCATCTACATAAAAAACTGACTCATTCCATCAACTCTGCATTAAAAATAATGAATCCTCATTATATTAAACATATTGAAAAAAATTCCACTTTATTGTGATAATATTTATTCAGTAATTAATTTTTAGCGCATTTTTGAAACTTGTTTTAAAAAGGTAGCTTAATAATGCACTTTGTTCGGTCGGTCGTTCGGTCGTTCGGTCGTTCGGCTGTGAATCGAGATAGAAGCAACCAGACATCGTAGAGAGCTCTGGTTTTTTGCATTAGCTCAGTGCTATCGAGTTATTGGCGTATCGATTAGTTTGAAAGCTCAAAACCATCGCTAAATACTATAATTAATGATTTTTTAATTTTAATACGGTGTAACCTGTCAAAATTTTGTTTTCCCTCTATAATTTCAACATTACCTCTATAATTTCAAATATATTTTGACCGTTAGAAAATTTGAATTTCAAAAAACCGTTAAATGACAAACCATTTTATTATATGAAAATTCACCGTGCAAATTGTTAATTATACTATAATTAATGATTTTCAAGTGCATTTACGCGGGAAATTTTCAAATATATTTTGACCGTTAGAAAATTTGAATTTCAAAACACCGTTAAATGTCAAACCATTTTATTATATGAAAATTCACCGCGCAAATTGTTAATTATACTATAATTAATGATTTTCAAGTGCATTTACGCGGGAAATTTTCAAATATATTTTGACCGTTAGAAAATTTGAATTTCAAAAAACCGTTAAATGACAAACCATTTTATTATATGAAAATTCACCGTGCAAATTGTTAATTATACTATAATTAATGATTTTCAAGTGCATTTACGCGGGAAATTTTCAAATATATTTTGACCGTTAGAAAATTTGAATTTCAAAAAACCGTTATCGAGTCGTAGAATTTATTTAAGTCACAAAATATTCATGATTGACTTCTTTAATACGCAGTACTTTGCTAATCAAAAACTGATCGCTAACACAAAAATGCGCTGAAGTCCCTCGATCTATAACACGAGGACTTTCTTTAAATTTTTTTACATGCACACAAAATCGACAGCAGCAACAAACCACAAAAGTTTGTGTAAGTCGATGAAATAATTCTTCCCATTTCTATTGATAGACTTTTTTCTTTTTTTATCGTCAAATAAATCGATTTTGGATGCTTCTATTTTCATCGGTAATTTACTTCCTGAGCAAACAAAACAGAAAAATAAATATGCGCGCATTATCGAGAGAAATTAATTTTGCCAAAAAATAGCTCTTCTTTATTTATTTACAAAGGAATATAAAATTTATTTTGTGTATTTTTATTTTTTTTTTCGCTAAAACCTCGAATTCGTCTAAAAAGGAGGAAGAAGATGAAAATAAACCTATAAAAATACACATATCGATTGAGGAGTTTGAAGATAAGAGCATGAGAGATGCTGAATATTGAGTTTGGAGTTTTTATTGGATTTGATGGGGTTTGGCGCATTTTTTGGAGGTAGCTGTGGAGTGATTATTGGGAATATCCAGCTCTTTTATTCAAGAAACATCTTAAGTTGCTTTCAGATTGCTACGCAATATCTATGAGCTTGCAGACAACCCCAAAAACCCCCAAAAACAAAAAAACTTTATCACACCAAAAAAAAATCCGCTAAAAAGTGATAAAGAATTGAGAATGAAAATGAAAATATTTATCCATACACTCAATATAAACACACAATAAATTTCCTACATTTCCTTTTTTTGCTCTTGTAGCGAAATTGAAGCAGAAAAAAAGAATCACTCCATCCACAATTTTGCTTCGTCAAGCGAAAATTGATTTGATAAATATTTAATTTTCACTCGAAAATCACTGAGAATCAATCAGTAGAAAAAATAATGAAAAAAAAATTGAGTGAGGCCCTCTTAAAAAAGCTGCGAGAATTTTTAGATGTGTGTCGTTTAAAAAATAATGTTTTAAAGTCTTTTATGGAGGGGAATTTGTTAGAATTTTATGGATTTGACGTTGAACAATTTTGATGTAAAAAAACCAAGTTGCTCAAAATTAGTCAACTTCAAGGCTCCCAAAATTCTAATCTTGAATCCCATAGAGATTAAAAATGCTCATAGGAATTAAAGATTAGTATCTGGCAGGGGAGTAGCCAGGAACCCCTTCAAAATCAAAATTAAATACAAATTTTTAAATTATTTTTATTTCTAAAAGGTATAAAAATTTAAAACAAAAGTTATATTACAAAAAAAATTTTAAAAATAAAAAATTGGTCAACCAACTTCAAAAATCCTGGCTATGCTCTTGGTATCTGGGAAGCCTTGGTACACTTTGTTGATTGGTAATAGAATTTGAAGTTTTTGTGTTAGGGGTCCAATCTTTTCCCAAATTTCGTCCACCTCAATCAGTGGACTTGCAGTCACGATGTTGAGGCTAGGGGGGTTGCTTTTGACCTCACAGCTTTAGTCAACCCTAGTTCAATTTCAGAGAACATCTGAAAGGAATAAAACCGAAATTTTAGTCATTTTGCTAAAAAGTGGTTGATTTATCATCCAATAACACCTCTATTTATGTCTCTAATTGTAATCAATCATTGCTGAAGCTACCATTAAAGCCACTCCAACCAAAAATCTTCCAAACTCAAGAACGTATATATTAAGACTAGATTAGCTCCAAACCCCCATCAATCGCTTTCAAATAAAAAAACACCCTATAAAAATTGAAAAAAAAAGTTAAAAATAAATATCTAAAAAAAATCATCTCATAAATCTGACAAAATCTCCCCATCGGACGATAAAAAGCAACAACAATATTATATTTGTGCAAAAAAAGACGAGAGAAGAGCGACAAAAGATATAGAAATTTAATATAGTTGTCATTTTTAATGTTCAATTGTTCTCACAAATCCCACATAAAACCGCCATAACAAACAGAAGAAGAAGAAAATTGAATAAAAGAAAGCAAAAAAAATGAAAATAAAGTGAGTCCTTCTTTTTTGACATGGAAGAAGAAAAAAATCCATTAAAGTGCCTTTTGTTGTTTTGCTACATGATTTATGAACGATTCCATAGCTTTTTTTCCTCTCTTTAGCTTTCTCCCGCCACAAAATTTATGTGTTTTTTTGGATGGTTAAACATTCAGTCTTTCCATCTCACTCGCTCATCGATTGTTGATTTAAGGAGAATATTCAAACAGGGAATATGTGTGGTGTGATGATTATTGGGGGTTCTATTAGACTGAGGATGTTCAATTATTCGGTAAGTATTTGACTATTTTGAGCTTGGAATTACTTTTTTTATGACTTAGGACAGCTGAAAAAATCAAGAACAATTTTAAATTTTTTTCAAATAATTTTATTCTAATTAAATCCTCAACAAAATTCCTCGAACCTTAATAACCCCAATCCACTTCAACTACAACTGTTTTTCTTTCCTTCCTCACTTCATTGCAATATTTATAGCCCTTCGCCGAATAGAACAGCAATTGATATCTGCTGCATGCAAAAATAAAAACTAGCAACTATATGGAAATGAGTTGAATGCTTGATACATGCTGCGATAGTGAAAAATAAATTTTCTGTGTCAGAGCCAGGGAGGGCTGCAGTGTAACAAGAAAAAATGAGAAAGTGGGAAAGTGGAACATTTGACTTTGATGCTGCGGTTTAGGACTGGGCTCGTCTAATCATTGTAAACTGAGAACATTTTGAAATATTTTTGACATTGAAAGTTTTTTTGAAAATAGGACATTTGATGGCCGAAGTGGGATGCAGGATTTTCATATAAAAAGCGTGACTGTCCCGAATTCAAACTAAAAGTACTACCCTGACTCCATTCCTGCTCCGTACTATTCATATACACACATTAAACAATTTTTTTTATGTTTTTGTGCTGGCTACGATAACACTAGACTCGTTGGATGTTCATTGAAGCAACAAAAAGTAGGTGAAGTGTTAAAGTTTTCAAGGAATTTTTTTGAGTTTAAATAAATTTATAACCTAAGTTATTGTAATGAGTAGTTAAGGGCCATATCTGAGACATCGAAGATTACTTTTAATGCCTTCATGATTTTTGCTGTCCGTTCATTGAATCTCTTTTCACTTTCTTGGACTTTCTTGTTGATTTCCTTTAAATTCTCGTCCATTTTTTCCATAAAGTTCTTCTCGATCTTTTCAACTGCTTTGGTGATTGCCTCTTTATTGACGTCATGTGTGGCTTTTGATTCTGGTTCTACTTTTTCTATTGTTGATGTTCTGATATTATTCATGATTTCTTTAAATTCTTCAATCTTCTTGTCGACAATTTCAACAGCTTTCTTGACATTTTCAACTTTTTCATTTAGTTCCGCATAATTTTCATTATTTTTAGCAATATTATCATTAAATTCTGTTGAGGCTTCCTTATTAAAATTTACAAAACTTTCCTTTAAACTCGAAATTTTTTCATCAATTTTTGCGACTGTTTGATTTAAATTTGAAATATTTTCACTCAAATTTACAATTTTTTCATCGACTTTTTCAACATTCTTGTTAATATTTACAAAACTATCGTTAAGTGACATGCATTGCTGGTTGATTGTTGCTTCATTATTGGATTCCTCACTAACATTTTCAATTTCATTAGAAACTTGAGCAGTTAAGTTTTTCAAATTTGTGATAAAATTAAGGAATTTAACTTTTAAAGTTGAACAATTTTTAACTTCAGGTGATTTTTCGTCAAGAATGATTTTTAATTTTTGAAGCTTGGCCTGATAAAAGTTGACGAATTTTGAGGTATTGATTTTACTTTCTAAATTTTCTAATTCTACTTTAAAATCGTTAAAATTAAGAGATTTTGATTCTGATTCGAGGAATTTAAGTTTTTGGTCTAGAATTGAATAATCTGAATTGTTGCACATTGTTTTTATTTCTTTTATAAGATTTTGAACTGATGTTCGATCGTATGCATATCTGTGAATACATGTGTTAGATTGAAGTTCCAAATACCTCAACTTTGTTAATGAATCAAATACTTTAGGATCAATGTGAATAATTTTGTTTTGATAGAAATAAACCATTTCCAAATCAGGATTAAAATCAAATAAACCTTCCTCTAATATTTCTATCTGATTTTTAGAAACCTCAATATAAAGTTCACCCAATTTTGGAAATGGCTTCAAGTCTGATTGGTGGATTTCTTTAAGACCGACATTTTGAAGGGAAATACCTTTAATATTTTTAAAAAATGCATCTAATCCCCGTGGAAAATATGAAATTGTTACTGAAGATATAATAATATAATTCACATTATCATTGTTATGTCCACTTTGATGAATTCCTGTTGTTGAATTAACATATGCTGTATCTAGTGAGGTTATTGTTATTCCTTTTGTGACATAGCAAGTATATAAACTTCCAAGAACAATCGTTCCTTGTGAACCATATGAACATTCCAAAATAGCCAAATCAGAAAAGCCAAAGAAGATTGTAGAAAGATAGAAGAGAAAGCTGAAAAAATTCATGAAAAATAGTCACAATATATTCACATAGTATGAATTAAAAATAAATAAACTAATCAATTAAAATCACTTACATGATTTTTTTAACCATTTTTTATTATGTTTTAAAATTTTGTTAGTAAAATTTTGTTTGGTTCGTTTAATTATTTTGATTTTTATAATGCTTTTAACTTTAATTTTTACTGATTTTTTAATTGTTTTTTGATTACTTTTTCTTTGGTTTGGAATAAACTTTTGATTATTTTCAACTTTTGTTAATTTATTTAGAATCACTTTTAACAAGATTAATACCAACAATAACAAAATATTTAGCAGTCAACAATCAGCTTCAAACTGATCACAGAACAACAAAATCACTTCTTTTATACAGAATTTCTTCCTCTCAATTATATTTCTTTATATTTTTTATATTTTTTTAATGTTCACTTAGTGATAGCTTAATTCTGGCTTAATAATCTTCAAATGATTCTTTTCTAGCTGGAAAAGCCAAGTTACTGATAAGTTTTTTGTTTTTTTCCATTAAAAAAACGACAAAAATATTTTTTGCGTCCCAAAACATCCGGAATATTTTTTACTGATTACTGAGATGTGATTCATTTATCTTTGCATGTCAAAATACTTTAAAGCAGCGATTTGATTAAAATTTATTTTTACGTCTCAGATAATTGTTGAAAATTCAAGGCGAGAAAAAAATATCAAAAGGTTTTTTTGTAAAATTTTAAATTTCAATCCTTAAACATTTTCGTTGAAAATGAAATTTTTAGTCATTTACTATAACTTGATAAGGCGTTTATGTCTAAAAATTTGTAGCGCTATCTACTGGCATGGGAATTGAAAATCAAACCTGTTGAAAGAACATAAAAATTTAAAATATAAATAAGAGGCAGAAAAACTTCAAACAAAACTCTACAAACAAGATAGATCATTTTCCTTAATATTTTTAACCATATCTCCAATGCCCTTCAATAATTTACATTATTTACATTTACCAGAATTTTCATCCACATTTTAAAGAGTAAAGCATCTCACTCTGTCTGTACACAGCTCAAAACTACAGAAAGAGAGAGGGAAATGGATTTAGAGTGGGAACACAAATATGGAAAAAGGATAAAAGTTTGATGAAAAGTGGTTACCGTCATCAGATTAATTTGTGTTCCATGTTGTACAGACCGTCGGTTGGTATTACTCAATGGTCATTCATTCATTCATTCGTTTCTATTTTCTGTGTAAATGTCTCCATTTCATTTTCGTTTTTTCTCTCTATGTTCATCATCTGCAAATGCTTGCTTTACTGTAGAAAGTTTTTTGAGTGTGGATTTTTGAGGATGATGGGGATTAACATGCTGTTTGTCCATGAAATTGATGAAAATGGAATCAGATTCTAAGCAGTAATTAGGTCATAACTGATGTGGTGGACGCTCCCACATATAAATTTGTCTGCAATTTTATTGCCATTGCCACCAGAGTGTAATGATGATAAGAGCATCAACACGCTGCCACAACGTCAACTTAGATGAATAATGAACATTTTGTTTATTTTTCTGAAGAATCTCTTATCGTTCATGTAGTTAAAATGAGTGACCCGAGAACTGGGTTTGTTTTGAATTTATTCATTTTAATTGACTTTAAAAAATTCAAATAAAATTAAAGCAATATATTCTATAGTTAGATTTACTGCTTTATGTGGAATCTAAAGCACTTTGCAAAAAAATACTGACAAGGGTGCAGAACTGATCAAAATAGGTGAAATGTGATTAATCGTTGGTACTGTCATCTTAATTTGGAACTTAAATTATACTTATAAAAAAATTTAAAAAACCATTTTAAAAGTTTTGAGAAGTCACTTTAGAAAATATTTTTAAAATTTAAAAAATATTTTTAAAGTTTAAAATTTGGTTTTTAAAATTTAAAAAATATTTTTAAAGTTTAAAATTTTGGTTTTTAAAATTTAAAAAACTGATTTTTAAATTTTTTCAATATATATTGACAAATTGTCATATGCATTTAAATGCTTCGGTAGCGTAGTGTTTAGAGGACTGGGCTACCAACAAAGAGGTCACTGGTTCAATCCTTACTTTGAGCGATTTTTTTCAAAATTTTATTATTTTTTTAACGGCTCAAAATAATTTGAAAATTTAAAAATTATTTTTAAAAATTTAAAAAAAGTTGTTAAGAGTCCAGTTTAAAAAACGTTTTTAAATCTCTTCATACAAATTTTAAAAAAAAGTTTTTTAAATCTTTTTTATGGGTGTATCAAACATAGATCTAGCCCTAAGGTCTGCTTTTGAAAATTAGCCGATTCACACGTTTTGAACTAAAACAACGCAATCATTTCATGAAAAAAAATTCATCTCAGTACAGTTGCCTACCTGATCCCATATATTAGCTATTATCTCTACTGTAGTCAACTAAATGCGTTAGTAATATCCTCAAATTAACTGTGAAATTTTCTAACATGCTTTACATCATACCCCCATATGCATGTATGTCTCCACACAGCAACTCATTTAACAAACTTTTTTCTCCCTAGTCCTGCGAGAAAGAAAACTTTTTTCCCCATGAATTTATCGTTGATTTTTTATTTTTTCAAAAAAAAAGCGAACTACCTGCCATTGAATGAACAAGAGAAAACATGTCATATGAAGCATTTATGTATGAACAGCGTACATGAATGGCAAAAAAAATTTCCGTAGGAAAAAAATGTGCTCTCAGGTAAGTTCACATATAAATCACCATGCCTGAATTGTTAATGACAAAAACCTATTGCGGTTTGTTTTTTCGATAATTGGATTGCGATATTGTGGGATGAAGGCAAACGGAGGAGGACGAGGAAAAACAAAAAAACAATAAAGGCAGCGCTGAACTGAATGCAATTTTAGGGGGTTTGGGGTTGGAATGTGGATGGAGAAAAAATAACAGAACAACAGTTTTTTTCCTGCTGCTACTGTTCTATCTCGAATGTGTTTTCAACATTTTAATTTATTTATATTTTTTTATTGAACATTTTATGGGGGAATCGACACATACACACACGAATATCGAATGAGTCGTATTGAAGGAAATGAGCTCGACTTTTTCCAAGTGTAATGAATCGAAAAAAAATTGCTGTACTTATTGTCATTATTTTGCTGTGCATTTTCGTGAAATGTTGAAGGTTATTGTTGAATTATTTAATGTTTGGATTTTGTAGTTTATGAGCTTTGATTACCGGTAATTTTATGGGATATTCTATTTGGTGTGATTTTGGCAAGGTTTCATTATGGATGTTCATTGAACTGACATTATTGCTTCCTCGTATTTTTTTTGCAACTATTGAAGATTCTAATTTTAATGCTATTACTCTGTTGAATGTGCATTTTTTGTGATTTAACATACAAGGAAAATTTTAAGGTGGAGAAACTAAGGATTAATCCCAAAAATCTTAAAAAATCTCTGAGAAAGGTAGTAAGCAACTGTTGCATTTTGCATCTAAAAAATTATTTAAAATTGCTAGGGTTTTTGTACTAAAAAAATTTTACCCCCCCCCCCCCTTGCTGCTGGACAACCTTGATGATAAATTTGAGTTTTACCATATATTCTGTGCCCTGAAGATGTCTAGGTGTCTCAAGGTCACGCCAACATTTTGAGTGAATATCTTAAAATCTCAGCATATTCAGGAATTAAATTTAAATTTTACGATCTTGAAAAATTCTTAATTTCTTTGCTAAAATTATTCACACTCAGTACTCAACTTCATTAGAATTTTTAATTAACTTTCCTTCAACAATTCCAGAAACTTCATTAAAACCCTACAAAAAAGAAAAAATCTCCATAAACATCCGCAGTAAGAGAAAGATCATTTAATTCTATTGACTCAATTTACGATAATTTTCTAAACAACTCAAACTGAATATTTAATTACAATGATTAATTCACAGCTACAAATCAGCACTGACAAATTTACCGACAGGTAAAACTTTTGTAGGTGGGAAAAAGTCGTTGACTGTAAATGAGATAAAAATTGCTTTTGACATTTTTCAAAATTAATTCCGTTTTTAACAAAAACTTTTCAATTCCTGTCTCGATTAAAACGCACTGTGGAATGGGAGGTGAAATAAAATGAGGAAGGAAAGAAGACAAAGACGAGGATTAGGAATATTTTAATTTGACTTAATTATGAGTTGCTTTTAAATTTTCTTCATAATCATCATCAAATGAATTAGTCGCAGTACTGAGAGACATGAAATTAAAATGATAAATTCTCGCTCAACTTTATCTAATGCTTTATCATTCAAAACAAAGAATATACAAGCATTATGAGACTGAAACTATTTTGGGTCTGTTGATAAATGACGTCGGCTGATAATGGAATTTTTAGAGCTTCCTGTTGCCATATTTCGATTTAAAAATGTTTCTATGGAGTGTCACACAGGTTAGATGGCATATTCCTTTAAATGTTATGAGGCTGCTATGAAGGAATTGTTTATGTTTTGTTCAAGGGATAGAAACCCCTACCATAGGGTAGGGTACCCCGGGTAGCCATAGAAACCGGCCCCAGGTTGCAATGGCGTAGTAAAAAAAGTGTAAAACAAGGCTTAAAATTCTACATAAAAGGTCAAACCACATTTTTGATTGTATCTGGGAGAATATACCTCAGGGTGTACACCTAATCCTACCCCTACACCCAGGAATATGGTAGGCGTAGGGGTAAGGGAAGACAGCAAAATCCAGCTCTGGGCTGGTTGCTCGTTGACTCTTGACTAGAGTAAGCACTCAATTTTACAATAATACACCATATAAAGGAAAATTAATAGAAATTTTCGTGATAAAAAGAACAATATTTTCAAATTTTTACAGAATAGTGTTGAAAAATACAGGACTATACATTAGAAAACCACGCATATGGTCCCCACACCCTTAAGTATACCAAACAACTGACCCATGTGCTAGTCCAAGTATCTAAAATTCCTAAAAATCTCCACAATACTCTTATCCCCTGATTTCATCTCCTACTAAGACACTCACTTCTTCTCTTTATTTTCATCTTCGCGATAAAACAACATTGAGCACATAAATCCAAATTAAAATAATTTATAGTAAGTTTTCATTTGCACACGCTTTTTTATTATAAAAAATTTTTTCTTCTACTTTTCTCTCTTTGTGTAAATTTTTTTTATGTTGATGGTGCTTTAAGCTGTTTTTACTGCTGTGCGCAAACAAAGGTATGAGCTGAAAGTAAATTGTTTTATTTTATTTGTTCTGAAAAATTATTTGTTTGTTTTTTGGGGAGGTATTTTTTATGTTGGGAGGTGATTTTGAATATTTTTTCGCTTTAGTTTGTAGATTTATTGATAATTTTGGATTTGTTTGCTTATTAGACACCTAGATTGTCTGGAAGTTGACACCTTTGTGGAAATGTTGTTATGCTGGTAAATATTTTTGTTTGTTTTCTACATAAGTGATTGACTTGACATGGAAATTGAATTATTATATGAATATTGTTATTATCAGTAGGATTGTAAGTTAAATTATATGAAGTAATATGAATCTATGTAGATCAGTATCAGGCAGAGACATTACTAAGGTACAAGGCACAATGGTAATATTTTGTAATTTTATTTTTTAACACCCATATTGGCACTTGAAAGAGTGATGTATCAAAAAATGTGGATCAAAAAGGTAATCATAATTGATCATTAGTTAGTTTGTCAGTTCCGCATCCTTAGACAAGAGGCTTAAGTTTATTTAATTTTGTGCCTCCTAAAACGCGGCAACCCCAACAAATCTTTCAACTGCTGTCAGATAATTTGCAACTAAGGGGACTTATGGATGGATGGAATAAGGTCTATGATAGCAATGAATACCTACGTTATCCAAGAAATCTAAATACGAAGCCTTTTCTTTTTTTCTATCAAAATTAACAGTAACAGTTCAGTGAAAAACTAGTTCTAGTTCTAGGAGACAATTAAAATAAGTCATGAATCAGAATTGATACGTAAGACCAACAATGTAACTCATCGACCACGTCATGACATTCTCCAGGAAAGTAAATACACTGAAATGGTTTTCAATTTCTCTTATTTACTTGCAATATTAAAAATTAATTTCTCTTCCATTCCTTTCTGCATTTAAGAGCTATAATTAAAAGGTAAGCAGTATTTCTGATGATAATTGCTTCAACATTGATAACGGTCGAGAAATATTTATTTATTTGTTTTTAATACACGAAGCAACTAATTAAAATGGGGATGAAAAAAATAAATAATATTCAAACAGAATAAAATAATTAATTTCCCAAGAGTCCTTGACTCTACCGAGAATTTAAAAAGATTGTGAAGATTGAATGAAAATGAGCTTAATTTGTTTTGAGGCTAATTATGTTAAAGCTATAAATAAGCAAATAAATTAACTTTAAAATTTCACCAAACATCCAATTTCCGTCATAAAATCTAACACAAATAAAATTTTTTTATTTACAACAGAAGCAACAGACAAAAAAAATGCCATGACTATCGACCATAAAACCTAAACATCAACAATAATCCATGAATACAGATTTCAAACCTTTTTGATTTCCTCTACGGACTGTTGCATATAAAAGAAGAAAAAAAGTTTCAATAAAACTTAATCAATGATTCTCATGACATCGTTTTAGCCTGTTTGTGTATATTGCTTACTGCTAACAATTGCTTTAGGTGTCGTCACATATAGTTGTAGCAACAGTAAATGTGTTTTGGTTAGAAAGAGGGAAGTAAAGAGGATGAGGAAGTCCTTAAGTTGATTTTATCAGAATTTTGGCAAGTTCATGGCAGGAACTAGATTCATTTTAAAGTTGTCTATGTCCCTAACCTTAAAGAATATTTCAGACATCTCGAAGTCCTCCAAAAATTCCCCCAAAATCTCCACATTGGAAGTAAATAGCTCGAAGAAGTAATTCTCATATCTAGTCACATGTTACATGCTTATACAATATGAATGCCACAAAGCAATAAAGTATTCAATGTAATGATTCTATTTTCCCTCTTATCGGTCTGACAAAAAGTGCTGAAGCTTTCATTTATGACTGTTTTGTTCCATTTTTTGCATTGCTTCTTCCACTTCGTAATTATGCTTTTTGGCTTGTGTTGAAAGTACAATAATGGTAATTAACCCAAAATAAAGTAAAAAAGAAGCGAAATTAAGAGAATAACAACCTCTCTTTGCGTTCTTGTATTTTTGTGGACCCAAGTAGCGCAAAGGCTATTTTATGGAGTTTGAGGTACAATTAAAGTTTATTTTGGGAAATTAATGATTAGCAGGTTGAATTTTGTAATTTGATGCAGTGAATTGTAATAAAATAGTAGTGTTCAGTGTTGTTTGGTGCTTAGATGTCAGGCTAGACCCAAATACTCAAACAAATATAGACCAAGCTTGTCATATATGTCTTTCAAAGCAACCCGGACGGCACAAGGTGAAAAGGAATTTCACGGACGGCTTAAATCCGGATCTATTGTAACGTCATGTTGGATTTGTACCAGTTTCACACCGAACACCAACCTGGACCAGATTCTTTTCATTTACCCGAGCAGCAATTTTGTTAAAGTTGACGTGGTGTCAGTCTGTTGCTGCTTTTATCCGCCTGCATCACTGCCTCAAAAATCAATTAGGGACATGGAGGGGGGGGGGTCTGACTACATGTGACACTTCCATACAAAAGAAAAAATCTGGGGTGGGTCGAAAAGTGACTTGGGTCCTACTGAATCTTATACTAAGGATACGAAAGTGATGAACTAAGTTCATTTCAAGTAATAACGGCATGTTGGATAGAAAAAATCCTCAAAATGTAAATTTTTCATCAGAAATAACTCCAGATAAAATGCTTTAAAAAGCAATAATCCAAAGAACTAAAGCTAAAAAGGGATGAAAAGAATGAAAATGAGAAAGAATAAAAAAAACCATCAAGAGGAAGTTCCTTCCTTTTTTCTTTTCTCTCTTTTCTTTAATTGTTCAAATATTAAAATTAATCTATTCAGATTAATTATTCAACTGATTCTTAACAGCTCCTTCGAAGACTTCCAGTGCGAATTTAGCATCCTCTTTTGTAATACACATTGGTGGCTTTATGCGAAAGACCTGTTTTTTGTGGTTGAATAAATGATTTTCATTAATCCAAACAACGACGATGGGATGAAGAAAATGGAAATTAAATTTAATTAGGTCGAATTTTGTGTCTAAATAAAATCTTACATTGCCATTTATGCCACCTTTACCAAATAGCACGCCCATATCCTTACATCTCTCCCAGATATCTATGAAGTTATTTACCTCCATTGGCTTACGTGTGACTGGATTTTCAACCATTTCGACGCCTATCATTAGACCCTGTGAATACACACAAAAAAGGATGAAGAAAATTGGAATTTATATACACAAGAAGCTGTGGGAGAAGATGAGATTCTCGTTAATTTTTGGATGTGATTTATTTACTCTAATTATGCGACTACATTTAAGGCTTTTATTGGGGTCGTGGAGAAAAGGAAAAGTGATTTTGAAAGATAGCTAGCAATTAGCTGCAGATCGTAAGTTCTTGTTACATCCAACTTTATTTGTCTTGAAAATTTCTTTAGCATCTTTTTTGTGAATGAATGGGTTGATGTTGTAGCAATTTGATTTATGTGGATTCTGATTTCTATGAGCTATAGAAGGAGTAAGTTGGGCTTTTATTCTGTTAATGGAGTCAAAACAAATGCCTTTTTTGTGGTTGTTTTTTGGTCCAAGAAAGTCATCAAACTGCTTGTTTGACCTTGGGTAAACCCTAAGGTATATCCAAAAAGCTCTGTTATCAATATGAGTCTACTCAGAAAAGGATTCAATAATTTGCATCAAATGCATATGTGACCAGAGCATTAGCCAGGGGATCCAAAAGGTTTGACCCCCTCAAAATTGAATTTATTGTTAGCTGGTAGTATAGTTTTAAGTACGAGACCGCAAGAAATCCATGATAGTCTGGATTTGGATCCTAGTAGTGTCAAAAGTTGAAGGTTTCATAACTTCCAGACAATTATTGACTCAAAACAACTCCAATTGTTAACAACTCTGGAGCCGCTTCATTGGTATACCATAGGGTAAAATTAGAGTATACATAGTGGTACCATAGGATAGGGGTTACCCAAGGGATACCCAAAAGGTATTTCGTGCAACCGAGCCCTAAATTAAAACCTCCATAACATGATTCGTCGACCATTAAGTCTGACTGAATCAGTCATTGAAAATACTGAATGAAAAGTCATTTGATATAAGCAATCCAGATGCGTTTTAGTCACTTATCTCAATCAACTCAACACATTTCGTTTCTATTTACAGTTCTGCCACACAAAAAATACATTCTTAGTCACTTTATCTCCTCGTTGCGTCTCTTTTGCTCTAAAATTGATTTAAATCCACCCACTCAGATTATTTTCATGCATAATTAATTACGAAATCAGTTTTGTGGTTTTCATTTTCATTTTCAGTTTTACGGTTTCGCTTGATTTGAGTGGCAGTGAAAGAGCGTTGAGAATTGCGACAGTGGAACTAGCCATGATTCAATTTAGCATAATTCTGTTAATTTCATGTGCAAATATTTTTCAATTCTTCATTGGTTTCGGTGAGTGTCGCCGCATGATATGGCAACAAAGGACGAACATTGGTGATGCATTAAATTGGGATGGAGATAAACTTCCATGTTCAACGGACTCATTACTCTTCCCACAAAAAAGTTATGATGTCATTAAGCTGTCTAATTTTACAATGAAGGAGTTGATCCTGCCAAAAAGTGGCGGTTTTGTTCTAGATTCACAAATGTCACTCAATTTTCGTGAACGGGATACAAAATGTAAGAAAAATGAGGTGAAGTCATTCAAAAGTGTCATTCAAACGCCATGGCTTATGTCCAGCAACTGGCAGACAACACATGAGAATGGAAATGGAAAAGTCATGACTGCTGCAATGCCACACGATGAACGGATTCCATGCGACAGCGATGAAATCATTTTTCCCATCAATAATTCATATGTCGTTGATCTTCAATCAATTCCACTAATGTCATTCAAGAGCATTGCCATCGATGGACGTCTAATGACATTAAATGAATTTAAAGACTTTCTATTCACGACATACGGTCAATCATTATTTAAGAACATCGACAATACACAGTTTATTGGGAATGAGGAATGCAGTTCCATCAAATGTCAACTTTGTCATCAGAGAGGTGATTCACTACGTCAACAGCTGTGCGAGAATGAAAAGCCATTCTGTCAGCCAATTCCACATTGCAGCGATCCAATCAAGCCAATTGGACATTGTTGTAATGAATGTGGTGCACTTTTTCAAATGAAATTACCTAACAGTGCAAGTCCATCGACTGGGATCAATAGCTTTAATCTTGATGATGTACGAGGCGACATACACAGAGGTAAATATTCAGGAATTGATGAATGAGCAGGTAACAGAGTGAAAATAGTGTGATTGATGAAGATTCTGATTGAAAGAGACGTGGAAAGTGCAAATAAGTCTTCAATTTTAATTGCCTTTGATGTCGTTGCTGTATCTTTTAATTATTCTATATTAGACTTGTCTAGATTGCATTCTGTTTAGTAAATATTGAACAGAAATTTAGCTGACTATAGGTTTGAACTGTTTTGATCCTCATTTCTGAATTAAATGCTGTTCATCTGTTGTTATTTAATTTCTACGGTTGTAGATACATCCAGAGTTGGTGATTGACTGATTTTGTCAATTTTAATCTCCTGCTACAGGTCTCTGTGGCTTGAAAGCTCGTATCCATCAGTGGTTTGTGGATTTAATTACTGAATGTAGCCTGGATTTTAATTTAGGGATTATACAGATTAGTAATGGATACAGTTAGCCTGATACTGCAGTTTGTATTCAGACAGTCACCAGTATCGACATACCAACTCTGGATACAGCAACATTTTAATAATGAATTGAATTTCTCCAAATTTTTATTCCTATTTCTCATCTTTCACTGCCTTTTTCTGCCTCTTCTGCTCTCATTAAACTTTTATCCCATTCCCAATGTTCTGTTTACTCAATTCTCATCCATCCATGACACAGCAATTCATTTCACTCGTTCATTTCTATTTGCATAAAGTGAAAAGGACAGAAAAGTCAATAAAGCATCTACAACTATCTGAAGATCTGAGTTCAATAATTTATTGATTTCTTCTTATTTCTCTTTTTTGCATCCAATTTCATTCGTTCACCAAAATAAAATGTAAATTAAATTCCTGCAGCTATCAATTCAGCACTATCAACAGGTATCGTTGATGAAAGCAAGATCGTTTATCATATCAGTGTCACAACGGAAGAGAATCAACTGTATTTACAGCTCATTATTGTCGATCGATATGAGTATGATGAGCATAGCACACGATTAATGGAACATTTGAGGAAAGTTTTGCTTGATAAGAGATATAAAAGTGAGTATGGGGTGGATATTAATTTGAGATTTACAGAGGGGATCTACGTCACTGTTCCTTTATGTCAAGCTGTAATTTTGGGTAAAATCTTGAGCATCATAAATTGAAATTCCAATTAATTCCTAATTTTTCAGTCATAAAAGAAGGCACAGCAATGAATTCTACAGTCCACATTCCATTCCACACCCAGAACAACAGCTCATTCTTAACGCATTCCATCTCTAATTTTTTACAGACCAATCAAAGTTTTATTTCATCTCTGGCTTGCCATTTACGCCTAACGAGAGTGGTCACGTTCTAGCATTCATTTTCGGGACATTTTTCCTTGTGACAATGTTTATGACACTGATTTATATCGTCTATTATGATGACAGACACATTCCACGCTTGGTAGCAATGATAAGAAATCGTCGCTTCATGCATCAATCTGATGTAATATTTGCTCGCTTTGATAATACAGCACACGCGAATGAGATGATGGCCTCAACAATGTCAAATCATGACGATGACGATGCTCATGGAAGTATGGAAGTAGATTTACATTTTGGTACGGATCAAAGTATCGAAAATGTCAATCAAGCCTTCAATAATCCCATGTTTGATGCTACTTCCAATATTCGTGATAAGTTGAGAGCTGATCGAGATGAAAATATCTCAAAGGATGATGATGATGGCAGTGGAGATGGAAATAAGGACAAAAGTGGTGTTAGAGAGGCAAAACTTTAGGGATATTAAGGGAAACAGGTGATAGAATAAGCTTGAATTATCTCATAAAAATTTTTAAGGGAGGAATTATGGAATTTATCTATTGCTGATAATGAAATTAAATAAAATCACATATGGGGCCAGTAGCAACCCCTACCATGTAGAAGTAGACGTAACAATCCAAAAATTAACTAAAACTATTTTCAATAGACGTCAGCAACTGACCAGAAAAGGTCATAACGACAATAAATGTGAGAGAATCACGTTCGTAGATAAAGCCATTAAGTAAAAGATAATTAATTTCTCTTACCTTACCCCTTACATCGCCAATGATATCGTACTTATCACGTAAAGTCTCAAATCCCTTGAGCAAATACGTACCGACTTCGAGAGCATTTTGCTGTAAATTCTCCTCGTCAATCACCTGATTAAAATTTCAAGACGATATAATCATTAATAATATATGTTCATTATGCATAATCATGTCATAGGCATAGGAATATGTTAAAGGAATGATTAATGAGTGATGTTTATAATACTTACATCTAATACAGCACTACCGACCGCGCAAGCAAGAGGATTTCCTCCAAATGTATTAAAATGAATAGCCTGTGTCAAAACTTGTGCAATTTTAGGCGTTGTGACAACAGCACCAAGCGGAAATCCATTTCCTATGCCTTTAGCCATTGTTACAATGTCGGGTATAATTTCATGTCCTTCAAAGCCCCAATAATGATCTCCGGTTCGTCCAAAGCCCGTCTGCACTTCATCACTCACAAATAAGCCACCATTTTGACGCACAAGTTCCGCTGCTCGTTTGATATAATTTCTCGGGAATTGTACAGTACCGCCAACGCCCTGAATAGACTCAGCAAACATTGCAGCTAATTTACCTCTCGGCAATGAATATTTAAATTCCGACTCGAGTTGATTAATATAATTATCTTCCGCAAGACATTTCCCATGTGAGCAATCGCAATTACGTTTTGTTTGAACTGGTGAATCACGGCAATTTTTTCCGCCCCAAATGCCTGTGTATGGATCTGGATTCATTGCATGATGTATACTATTTTTGATGCCAGGCGTTGGATAATACCATGGAGCTTGTGCTGTAAATAAGAATGAAAGATTGATGCTTTAATGAGAAAGATGTCTTATGGAAAATTGGAAGTAAGGGAATTGTTGTGTATGAATTGAGTGACTGTGACGCATTTTCTGAAAGTTAACGGTATTTTAGAATTCAAAATTTCAAATTTTAAAAATGCGTTAAATTTCAAATTCTAAAATTCCGTTAACTTTCTTGAATGAATCAATGTCCTCTATGACATCAAATCACGCTCCAAAAAATAATAGAAAATAGACAACAACCTGTTAATCCCATAGTACTCGTTCCACCGCCATGGTAAGCATTCTTCAATGTTATTATGTCGTAATTTTTCGTATATAGACGTGCAAGTAAAATTGCCAAGTCATTTGCTTCCGAGCCTGAATTCACAAGATACACAACGTTGAGGTCACCGGGTAATTTAGATGCCAATTTTTCAGCATATTCGTAGATTTTTGGATGCATATAGATAGCTGTTGTGTGCCATAAAGTCTTTATTTGCTCTTCCAAAGCCGCATTAACTTTGCTGTATTGTTAGACGAAAGAAAAGAAACTTAAGGATTTTTTTTATGGATGTGCCGTGAAGATGTGATATAAAAGATACACATAAGATACTTACGGATGACAATGTCCAACGGAGACAGTCACGATTCCACCGAACAAGTCAAGATACTTGACACCTTGATGATCAAATAAAAATTGCATTTCACCTTTGTGTATTAACAGAGGCTTCCGATAA
Source organism: Chironomus tentans (assembly GCA_963573255.1). Lineage (NCBI taxonomy): Eukaryota > Metazoa > Arthropoda > Insecta > Diptera > Chironomidae > Chironomus > Chironomus tentans. Next base: position 16,002,513 of record OY754303.1, read on the forward strand.
AATGGAATTGCGCTGGGTGTGACAAACTCTTTACGCATTTTAAGAACATCCTCATAACTTGGTCCTTTGTATGTTGTTGATGCGACACCCGAGAGAGAACGAAACTTTTGTAGTAATGCTGAATTGGCTCTTTCATTTACTTTTATTATGGCATCAGCTGAGCAAACAGGATCAATTAAAACTATGTAAATGTTGATTGTACAATTAAGGAAAATGTGTGTGTGTGCTGAGTGTTGAGAACTTGTTCAGGCTTTTCGAACAAATTTTACAGTTTTCGATTATGTCTACTGTTCAATTAAAGCATTTAGGAACGATAAATACCACAAGCATTTAAAGTTGATGTTCGTTTTTCATTGTCTGTTTGCTTCTTTGCTTTAAAGGGATGGGAAGTTTAGGATTTTTTGGGAGATATTTTAGTTCTGTGAGTTTTCAAAGAAAAGGTCAAAATGTGGTCCCAGGATGGCATGAACACGACCGTGTTAACGACAAAATATCATAGAAACGTACTAATTATATGACGGCATCAAACTAGGGGAAATACTCTTCACAGGACCGGACGAACGGATAAAAACTCGACGACATTTTTTTCATGGCATCAATGTAGTTCACTTTTGTGAGGTGTTCACCACTTCTTTGCCTGGATGGTTGTTACCTTGTCGACAAAAAAATGTGTCGATCAGACTGTTAAGGGACCGTTCACTTATTACGTAACGCAAAAAAACGAACTTTTAGACCCTCTTCCCCTTGTTACAAATTTTCCAAAAAAAATTTTTTTACTTTGTTTACAAAATCTCAGACCCCCCCCCTCCTAAAAATCAAACGAACCCGAAGGGGTTATTTGCAAATTACGTCACACAAATTAGAGTGGAGGTAGTCAAGGAATTTGTGACAGTCCAAAAAAGAATGGAAAATTTGTAAGGGGTTTCGAAATTCATTTTTTGCTTGACGTAATTTACGAACGACCCCTAAACAACTCAAGAAAATAACTTTAACATAGCATTTCAGAACAACTAGCACAATACACAAAATATCAATTGAAAGCCATAGAAATTAATACTTCAGCTAATTAATCTCCATCCCTAGGCCGTCTCCAATTTAGAAAATGCTTTTCCGTCTTGGAAATGAGCTAATTAATTTGATAAGAATAGGAATGGTTTTCTTTAACATGAAATGTATATTTGAGGCTATGAATTCACATTCATTGTTTATTTTGTCGATTACTTTTTGGAGCTTCTTAATTAATATGCCTAATAAATTATCGCTTTGAAGTGTATTGAATGTAAACATTTGCATTTTCAGGTCTATTTTGTAGAATAATTAATTAATTGTTAAAATTTTCATGAAAGTAGACAATCCACAAGTTTAAATTGGAATATTGTCTCGTATTGTTTTGGGTAATTTGAGGCATTAATAGTTGATAATTGTTCACAATTGAATGGGATTTTAGGCTATTGTGGCTGTGTAGCAGCAATTGAAGCTCTATCAAGGCCTTGGAAAATTCAATTTTAGACTAGATCGCTGAACTTCCATGCTGGGCATCAAAAATATTTATTACGCTACTCATTTAATGCCTTGAATAATTCTCAGCCTTAAAACCATGTCAAGCCTCAATCCCCCTTTTAAAAAAATCCCCAAGCAACAGACAATTTTTATGATATTTTTAAAAATCCTTCCGCATCCATTTAAAGCCTCATTTTATGTTCTCCAACTTAGCACATTTTCACATTTATAGCACATAAAAAAATGTACACTGCATTACACTTCCTACATTACCTCTAATTCCTCTACAAAACCGCAACATGTTTGCTGATTGTTAATTGCTTTAAGTCTCAAGCTTGATGAACAAAATTTTTATGTCAACACGAATGGAGAAGCAAATTTGGTTTGAATTAGTCTGCTGACCTCAAGTAAGTGTAGACAAATTTTTAGGTTGAACTGTCTGGATATTAAAATACACTATTTTTTGAAACTCGAATTAATGTCACTGCGTATGTGAAACGAAAAGGTTGAAGAATTTAAATTTAAAATTCTAATGACACGACGAAAAAAAATATAATATGAAAATGTGGGAGCTATAAAAATGTTTTTTTACATCAATGTGTGACCATGTAAACAGCTGAGCTGATAATGAAACTAAATTTCTTTATGATTTTTTCTTTCTTCTGGGTTATCAAATTTGTGGCATGTCGTGCGAGCATATTTAAAGGGTTTAAAACTGGATTTAAAAAATTGTAAGACAGGAAGCTTGTCGTTGGTTTTATAATGAAAGCATAGCTCTGAGTAAGTAGTTTAAAATGGAATATGAAATCAACCAGTTTTTTGATAAACAATTCTCAGTAACCTTGAAATTTTTACATAGAAACTGTCCTCTAATTTTCTGGCTGCATAGTCCAGGGGTCGATTTCTCGAGCACTGAGTGTTTGGGCAAATATAGCTGGCACCTTGGATTGAGTTACTGGTATACCACTACATAAGCTGATTGCTTGATTAGGTGTTTATGTAGCGGTATACCGAGAAGCAGCTACCAACCCTAGGGGCTGGTTTTTCTGGTATTTACCAGCTATTGTCATTAGTATGTTAAGGGTATACCCTGAAAACCGACACTTATGTATGTATGTTTGTATGTTTATTTAAAGCCATACTGGCTGTTCATTAATTAGTTTACAAGAATACAAAAGAATCTAAATTTAGATTTTAAGTATTACACATGTTGGCTTATGAATTCAACCGTTATGAAATTTTTGAAAATTCTACAAAAAACCGTTGGATACAACATTTAAATTTTTTTCTACAAATCAAAGGTTCAAATCTTGAACTTCAGAATAAAAAATTGTAGACAATGTAAATAAACTAAGTAAACCAAGTGAAATTCTGATAAAATAGAAAGTTTGGAATGAAATCTGCACAAATATTAATTATGGATTATTCAGGAAGACGTTGACTTTTGGTAACGGTTTGGTTGACTTTCTAAAGTAGGATAGTGTCATGTGTAGTGATATACCGAGAAGCAGATCCCAGGTTTCAACTTTCTTTGATGAAACATTTGCTTTACTTTCAAGTTTAAGCTTCTACTCCTTCAAGTACATATTATCAATCAAATACGTAATAAGCATTTAAATTGAGGTCAAGTTTAAGTATAGCACATAAACTTATAAACCCTAGAAACACATAATTTTCATAGTCAATTGCTTAGCTGCTGAAAATATTAGCACAAACTCTTCACCTCACATTTAATAAACATAATTATTTCTCAGACCAAAACACAAGCTCCTCAAAATTTCCTCAAATTACTCTGAATATAAAGTACACAAAAGATGATTGTTTATTGATGAAAGAGAGCACTTAATAATTATCACAACAATGCCGAGCCTCCATCTGTTTGCATAGCAATTAAGAATACGTTGATGAATGAAAGTCACAAATGGAAGTGACTATACATATACCTTAATTAATAGGAAATTTATTTCCTCTATCAACAATCTACATTTAATCGAGTACCGAAATATACACAAACACTTACGGCTGAGGTCAAGAGGTAATTTAAAATGCAAATTGATCTGCAGCTGTTAATTATTGTTTGCGCACGTGTTGGATATTCCAATTTGTAATTTGAGTTTTTGATATCTTTTGAAATTTGATATGACCGACTGATGAGTTGTGGATGCTTACTGATACTGCCAAAAGCTTCAATAAAGAGTTCTTTATAATCAAGTTGAGAGCATATTTGTTGAGAAGTATAAGCATATTTCTGTTCTATTTATAGAAATTCGAGACACCAATTAATATTTTCCGTACACATCTTCTCGTGTGATTGTCAATCTTTTTGTGATATCGAGGGAAGAAGATGAGAATTATTAGTATTCCCGGGTTTTATAGTGTTTTGTGGAATCGAAATGGCGTCTTAAAGTTAAGTGGTAATTTTTTAACGGCTTTTTGGATTTTAAATCTTTTTGCGTCTTTTTTTATTAGTTTCTAAATAATTTATAAAATAAATTTTGCATCCAAAACCTCAAATAATGAGTTTTGCGTCCCTTAAATTTTAGTTTACATCTTTCAATCCAACTTTTGCATCTTTTTTGTAGATTTAGCTTCAAAATATAGCCCGTAAAAAGACATAACCTCAAATAATGAGTTTCGCATCTCTTAAATTTCATTTTGCATCTTTCAAGCCAACTTTTGCATCTTTTTGTCTATAAACAAACAATTTACACCAAAAACAGCTTCAGTAAGTCAAATAAAAACAAAAATGAGTATCTATAATTCATATAGTAGTTTCCGTTCGATTTATTCCTCAATAGACTCCAAAAAAAATTCCATAAAATCTCAAAACTCAAACATCAAACTTATCCAATATTATGTACTTTAGTTCAATAATCTCGTATTATGAATTTTTATCATCCAGAACATTTCCACATCATCCACACATAATTAGAATGAATGAAGAGATGAGAAATTTTATCTCAATTGCAATATTTTTTTCTTCCTCATTTTCAGATTTCCCAGAATGAAATAAAATCCCAATAGCTCTTATCATCATGCACACAGCAAACCAGTTCCTCTACCAAACCATTCATATAAACTCACTCCTAATACATTTCAGTTTTTTTACTTTTATTACGTGAACCTTTTTTCGTCTCGACAATTTCAATCAATTTCCATTCAAATACCAATCAAAAATATATCATTCACATGAGAATTGAACTGAACAAGTATAAAGTATGAATTTATATCAATGCTCTACTATATGAAATGTTTGTATGAAAGTGATGGCATCAAGGCTCATTCTACTCTGTCTCTCTTTTTTATGTGGCACACCAAATGATTCTTCTCGATTGATGTTGCTTTGATTGTTGGAAAAAGGCTTGCAATGATGTGAAGCAGTATGTCTTCTACCATCTGACCATCTTTTTATCTGGATTGAGATCTAGTCTAGGCCTGACATTTTGCTATAACAGATGTTTCTTTTATATCTCGGCTGGTTGCTCGGTATGCCTTAAAGGTATACCCAAGGGTAACCCTAAACCATCACTCTACGATAACGTTTGGGATAGAATATATAGTAGAGTATACCGAGCAGTCTCTCTCTGAGCTGGGTTTCTCGTTATTCACCTAGCTTACACCTACCCCTGTAGGTGTATAGCCTGATGTAGGAATATACGAAAACCCAACACTGGTTTAAACATGGTCCATATAAGCAATAGGTAAGCTAACAATCCTGTTTAGGGTTCGTACGGATATTCTATATCGCAATTACAGGCGGAAGTCAGTGATAGATAAGCTTAATTTTTCAGAGAACTGTCCTCTATATTTTTCTGTGTTAGTCATAATTAAAGTTTAACTAAACAATCTTAAGCTTGGGAATGTAGGTCATAAATGCCAAATTTTCGTAAAATTCTATTCTAGGAATAATTTAATTGAGGATGCAAACTGAAGTAGTAATCCAATCTTCATGAACTTTCAAATTAAATGAGTTGATAGTAAATCTATCAAGTGAAGCAATTCAATAAGATACATTTCATAATACATCACAAGAGAATCTTAAAAATTTATTTCATGAATATTATTGTCCTATTTTGAGATGTTCATGTATGAATATGCATATATTTGAATTTAAGATCTTAGATAAAAGGTGATGCATGCTTTTATCTAGTAAGATTGGTCTAATATTCATATTTTTTCCTTAAATAAGATCAGTTGTGCTTTTTGAGGTTAAGTTTAATTTATAAACTGACCTAGTTTAATTATTATTATGTTTTTTTCGAAACTAGAGTAACCGAAGTTCATTAGGAACCTCTAAACTACAAAAATTCCGAGCAAGTAAGCAGTAATTCAGTATCTGAGAGTATTATATTACAGAATATACTTTTTTTAGCTTACTTATATACTTCCTGAGCTCAAAAGCAGATAAAAACTACAGTCACGATGCCGTCAGGGCACACATAAGTCTTTTTGACATTTTCTGTTATAAAGTCGATGTAGCAGTGCCCTAACGACTACATTGTGCCTCTCGGGTTTACTACTTCATTATATCAATAGTGATCCATGACGTTCGTAAGTTTCAATCAGTCTTATTAAGTATGACGTTCTTTATCAAGTTCAGGACGAGCCCAACGTTTATTTTAAATAATTAATTTTATTTCTGTATATTAAGTATGTACAAAAAAAATTTAAAATACATATTCTTGAGGTTGGTTTTTAAGGAACCAGACTTGAAGTCTTTTCGTCACTTAGTTTTGGTTTTCGTTTGAACTGTTTTTGCTTTATTCAGAATTTTGAGCTGCAAGACGAACGACGAGCCCAACGATCTCCTTAGGATTTCGTCTATAGCTAGCTCGATCTACAGCTCGAGCTACAGTGGGTCAATACCAAGTACAGAGGTATGCTGTGTATAGAACCAAATAATGCACAAATTTACATCATCAACTCATATAATTTGTCATTTCCAACTTTTCTGCATTATTATAGTTCAAACTTCCAACACAACAGTCCCCTCATTCATATTTTTTGTTCATCTTCATAACTCTGACTGTTATGACTTCTCCTTTCATCGATACACATAAATATCTACAGACTCAACCGAAGAGTATGAAAGAAAAGTAATTCCAATGCTGTATAGTATTTTATATGTGTGGATGCTGAAAAGGAAGGAATATTTATTTTATGGCGAAAAAATATGTACGATAATCGTCATCGTCATCGAGCGTCTTCAGTGTATGAGACGAGTCGAATTATGTATTCGTTATTATTGAAGTTGACTTCTATTGCTTTTATATTGTTATCGTTATCATATAGATATTTCCATTTTATTTCTTTTTCATTATTCTACAATAATGTATTATATTATTGAATGAAAATGAATGACTGACTGACTGAGCGGAGGACGGCATGAGGAGGGAGACGAAAAATAAGAAGAAAGTCGATTGAATACAAAAGAGAATTTTTTTTTGATCGCATAAAATTTTTTATTTATTCTTTTGTTATTATTGAAAAGTTTTCCTTTTTTATAAAAGAAACAAAAAAAATCTTCTATGAGTTTCCTTTTTTATATTTTCAGTCTTTTCAGTCGGCAGGGGTTGACGCTTCATTATTCTTTATCTTCTCTTTTTTATGAAATTTCCTCGCAATTAAAATGAAAATTTATTCAAAATGGGGTAAAGATTATCTCGAGAATTTTATTGGAGAAAAGTTCTTCATCCGGCAGTTCATCATTTCGTGTTGCGTTTATTGATTTCAGAATCATTTCTATGATAATTTTGTAGACGTTACCCAAGTTTTATGAGTTTTTATTGTGTTTTGTTAGTAAATAGTGTTTGTTGTTGTCGAATCTCATCTGTTTCATTCGTTGGAATGTTTTTAGATTAGGAAGGAAGGCAAAACTAGGTTTGGAGAAGTCTGTGACGAGAACTGTGTGATAGGGCTTGCTTGTGACCTTAGTTGGGTGAATTTCTGTAACAGGAAAAGAATTTTGAGTATACTAAGATAAGTAGACATTTTTACAGAAGCCTGGGCAGGCAAAGATGCTTGTTTATAGGAATTTTGGTAGTTCAAGCAGTGTCTGTGCTTGAGAGCTAGCCAACTGCTCTAGATTTATTTGTTGGTATAAATAAACTGCACGATTGTAATGTAATTAAAAGTGACTTAATGTTTATTTAATAAGAGACGGTGTTTCTCGCTTGAGTTCATAATGAAGACTAAATTTTACATAGAGAGGGGAAAACAACTCAAAAAAGGGAAGTCAACTAATTGTAGTTGCTTTTACAATTCAAATATAAAATGACCGTTGATATATTCCCAACATTACTAATTTTACATGATTTAGGTTAGGAAATTGATTTAATTTACTTTAAAATTTGACTAGATTGACGTTAGACTTTTGACAGTCCTTGACTAGACTCACATTACGCTCTGAACAGTCACTTAATTCTTACTAGTAGTTCGATCAATCATTAAATTCTCAGTCTAGTAACTAGACTCTAGTTTCTACCCCTACAAAAAAAATCGTCTTTTCTGTCTCTCTGTTGCTTTATATATCCCCATCCATACACACAAGAAAATAATGTCTTCCATTCGTTGCGATAGAATGAAGACAATAATTTTTATTCTTGTCAAGCACGATGAGCATTTGCATAAATCTACAATGAGTTGTTTGTTTGCATTTGAAATTTAATAACCTTTTTTTCTTTTTTTCGTTCCTGATTTTTTTAGAGACAGAAAAATCGTTGTTTTCGTTTCCAAAACAAAAATCTTCTTACGGACTTGAATTGATTTTTATAAAAGAAGAATGAAAAGCTTGAAAATCATTTGGAATTTTATTTGGTAGCTGTGACAATATTTTCGAAATACGTGCTTTATGAGCATGAAATATAATCTCAGCATATTGGACTAGAACTTTCTATCGCAGAGATTCTAATTTAAATAAAAGTAACTTAACCTACTTCCTTAGAGACCAAGCGAAAAGCAACAGAACCATATACAATAAAAATTGCACAATATTTACCAGCATTTATTTACCCGAGCGCAAAAGAGATTAAACTATTGTGAAAAATTCATTTAATTTTTTTTTGTACGTTTACTATTGCTTGCTACCATTCGCTGCTCTTGCCTTTGTTCTTGCTTCCTATTCATTTCGATTTAACTTTAAATTTGTTTTGGAATGAGCAGAAGGAAAACAATTTCGATGAAATAACTTAAAAATTGTTTTTATTCCTCACACCCAACAACATCGCTTGAAACATCATTTAAAACAGCTATGAAGGAGAAGATATGGTTCGAGCTAGTGCTGCTTGTGCTTTCTCTGTGTTCTAAGTGAGCAATGAGTTGGGTAGATTGTGGGAATTGGCTGTGTTATTGACGCATTTGATTGTTTTTTGTTTACTGGATCTTTTCAACTAAGTTACTGGATGTTTTTGATTATTGTTCTTCAATTCGAGCCTGGATGCAATTCAATGTTACTGAATTAGTCAAAAATATCTCCAGAGCAGTCTTCTTTTGTCTAAACCAGTCATCCAGCCATAACATCAACCAACAACATCCACTTGCCAATTTAAAGCATCAAGAATAAAATTATTTTTTATAAATATCAGTAAAACTTTAGTGAAAAAGTTTAATAGTTTTTGAAGATTGGATTTGTACAATGAATGCATCTCTATCCTCGAACCCTCAGAATCTTTTTCTCATCATTTCCACAAAATTTATATTATAAAGACACAAGTTAAGTTCAGTTCTGTGTATTTATTTAGATTCCCATCCGACACATTTCTCAATTTCAAAATAGATGAGATATAGAATGAGAGATATGACTAATGGAACGGGAATGCTATGGCGTCAAATAAATCATTACAGCATTCTCTCGCTTTTCTCTCATATGTCTTCACAGTTGCTGTGGGACAGAGATGGCAGCAAAAACATTCCTATTACATCATATAATTTTGTCATGAGACAATGATGCAAGACAAAAGACTTCATTGTCATTTATAGATGGGAGAATCGAGGAATGAGGGACATTTGGCGTTGCCAGTGATGAATTTGTAATCTTCTCATTGGAGATTTTCTTATGTTTTATTTGATAACTTTTTGTTTCTGTGTTCTTTAACTTTAAAGCTTCTTAAATGGCTTGATTTAATATCATCTTAGAATGATGGCTAGACTGGAAGTAATGTGTTTGCTGATATATTGAATTTCTCATAGTGAATAACTTACAATGTCGTTTTTGTAGAAGATTAAGCAAATATATTGAATTGCTCAAGTGAATTTGATTTATGATAAAGGTCATGGTCATTCAATGTGAATTAGTTACATGTTTTGTACATTAAGATTGCATAATTAATTTATGAAATTTGCAACGGAAATACAAGATTCAAAAACTTAACGGAAAAATAAAATTTGAAATTTCAAAAGAACCACTTGAAGTTGGCTTAAAAAAATTCAAATTTTCCGTTAATCCTGTAAAATTAATAATGCTCACAAAAAATAAAACTATTGAATTTCATGTTTCAGTCAAGTTCATTTGCAATCGAACTTGTTAGTGTGGGCAATAAATTAACGCGCCCTTTATTAGTTTAATAAGACAAAGTACTTAAAAAAAATAGTAAATATCAATAAATCACCAATCTTCTTCATCCTTTTGTGGTGCACCAGCTGCAATAGGCTGACGAATATCAGATCCTCCATATTTATCAGCCATTCCACATGCTCCTGCGCTGAAACCACCTCCAAAGAAGTCAGGAATGTTTTGTTTAGTTTGTGTCAAAATGCGAGTTAAGTCACCAACAATAGTTTGATCAACATCTGGATCGAAGAAGCTTGTTGCCTTTCCGCGGTTTCCAACTCGTCCTGTGCGTCCAATGCTGTGGATTGAAATAAAATTGATTATTATTATTATTGGAATATAGAATTTGAAATGGATTTAAAATAAATCCTAAGATTTAAAGGTGGATTTAAAATAAATCCTAAGATTTAAAGGTGGATTTAAAATAAATCCTAAGATTTAAAGGTGGATTTAAAATAAATCCTAAGATTTAAAGGTGGATTTAAAATAAATCTAAAGCCCTAAATAGAATTTTATGGACACAACACTAAGGAACGCTTTTAATTGAACTTACCGGTGAATGTATTCATCAACTTCCTTCGGTAAATCGTAATTAATAACATGAGTCACGCCTTTAATGTCCAAACCACGAGCAGCAACGGCTGTAGCAATTAAAACCTTTCGTTTACCAGTTCGGAAGTCACGCAATGCTTCTTCGCGTTCACGTTGCAAGCGATCACCATGAATAGAAGTTGTGCTGTAAGAAAGCAATTGATTAGTTATAAAATTAAATGTAAAACTTATTAAATTCATTACCTCAAAGTAGTCTCAGACAAGAACGATGCCAAATAGTCAGCAGTTTTCTTAGTTTCAACAAAAACTAAAATGCGATCTTCTTCAGAGCTTTTGCTGTATTGCGTTAAAGTATCAGTCAATAGTTGTCGTTTTTCACGTCGTGGAACTTCAATAAACTCTTGTTCAACATCACTCGATGCACCGCCAACAATTCCAACAGTTAAGAACAAGTAGTTTCGTAAATATTTAGCTGCAAGACGTTGAATTTCGTCTGGGAATGTGGCTGAGAACATCATTGTAGTCAAATTCTCCTTGTTAAGTGTGCTGTGATTGCAAACGTTGTCGATTGTATCACGGAATCCCATATCAAGCATGCGATCAGCTTCATCCACTATAAATGAAATTTAATTAAGCTTGAATTTAACGAATTAATTAAGACAAACTTACAAACTAAGAACTTCAGGTCCTCAAATCCAATGATTGACTTATTGACGAAATCCATCAAACGACCAGGCGTTGCTACTAGCACATGACATCCTTGAACGATATTTTCCGATTGATAGCGAGAAGCAGCTCCTCCATAAGCCAATGCAACTTTAACGTAAGATCCAGAAGCGAATTTCATAGCTTCATCACGAATTTGAATGACTAATTCACGAGTTGGTGCAACAATCAAGCATTGAGGCTTGCCAGGATTTAATGTGTCCTTGTCATTCATGATAGTATTAAGAATAGGCAGGACAAAGGCAGCAGTTTTTCCTGAACCAGTTTGAGCACAGCCCATTAAATCACGTTTTCCCATAATGATTGGAATTGCTCGCTTTTGAATTGGTGTTGGCTTCTTATATCCAGATTTCTTGACATTATTCAAGAGGAAATCACGCAAATCAGCTTCCTCGAATGTACTAATTTGGTCAAAATCGTCCGAGCCTTTTCCAGTGACATGAATTTCGATCTTATCAAAGTTGTCGAAATTAATTCCAGCGCTGATTGACGATGCAAACAGTTCCTCTTCAGTAGTTTCGACTGGAATGTAAATTTCACGCTTCTTTTCTTCTGGATTGTCATCGCCGCGACTATTTCCAGTTCCATCATCAGGTTTTGGCACTTTACAGCGGAAGCATTCAGTTCTACGTGCGAAATTCTTGCTGTTACATTCTACGCAATTCCATTCACCATCTCTTGGTTGATCTGAATTTTCGCGACTTCCACGACTATTTCCTGTTCCATCATCAGGCTTTGGAACCTTACAACGGAAGCATTCAGTTCTACGTGCGAAATTACTGCTGTTGCATTCTGCACAATTCCATTCATCATCTCGTCGTTCACGTTTTTCACCAAATCCATCAGAATTATCATTATTTGAGTCACGATTATATCCACCCCGTCCTCCTCCTCGACCACCACCACGTCCGCGTCCTCTAGAAAAGTTATTTCCGCGATCTTCATTGAAATCATTTTGCTGATCATTATTGCCCCAATCGTCATTTGCTTCCGTTTTTGGAGCTGGAGCACGCTGTAAAGATATTTGTATTATTAATTATGCTAATTTAGTGATTATTAATCATCACTTACCTTTGGAGCTGAAGGTTTTTCGTCGTCTGACCAATCTCCCATCTGAAAATGATCATTAAAATTTGATTAACCTCAAAAAAGTGAAAATTTATTTTTTTGGACATGTTAGACTACTGGAAGTGCTAATTAATGCATTTTATTGCTATTGAATCGTGTTACTTCCTTCCAACAGTCTAAATAAATGATTTTTATGTGAAATTTAAGTTTTTTTCTGAAATTTTCCTGAATTTTTTTGCACCAAAACATAATTTCAAAAATTTTCCGTGAAATTCGTTGTTTTTATGAAAACCTCCACTTACCTTGTATTATTAGTTAGTTTATCTTGATAAAAATATCACTTTAACTGTCACAAAACTATTATAATTAATAGAATTTATCAAAAATCTAATTTTTCGTGCAGCTCAAAGAAATTCCTGTGATAATGTGATTTTTCAACGGTTTTTTGCAGGTTGCACGTAGTTACACGCACTAAAGAAAATTTGAATATCAAATAACCGCTAAAATTGTTCAATTTAATTCGATGAAAATTTGTTAATTAAATAACTTAAAGTGAATTTTTGTGTGATTTTAAATATTAGTGGAATTCAAAAGGCCTGATTAAGCTATAATAAAAACTGTAAATGTGTAAATTAGTGTGAAAAATTGTAGAAACAAGGATTTAGATTAAAAGTGGAATTTTTGTTAATTATATAGTGATTTAGTGTCTACAGATGATCTTGAAGCAGTTTTAAGGTATGTATTAGCATTTATGTACCTAATTTTTCCTTACTGTTAGCTGAATGTGTCAAAATCAATCAATTTTATATCTATTTTGGATCTCAATTTCAAGAATCATGTTTCACTGGATCTCACATCCAGTAATCTCATAAAATCAATATAAAATGACAGTTTTCATTAAAAATTATGCTGTATACAGTTAAGGGATGAGGTAATAAGAATGATAAGCGATCGATGGCATTTTCTCATTAATTTATTAATAAATTTTATATTCACAAAGAGAATTATAGCAGCATCAGCATGAATAGCAGTGCAAAAAAATTATTATAATATTCACTGTTATTTAATTGTCTATGAATTTCATTTTTCATTCATCTTCGTTCTCAATAGCCATCATAGTATCACAAAAGGAAGGCATGAATACTAAGAATAATAATAATAATGATTTCCAATATCATAAAATGTTCAAATGAGCAGAACAAATAGGAGAAAAAAATGATAAATTATCGTCATAAAAATCGCATAAAAGACTCAACATTAGGATAATAAACATCACGAGAATGAAACGGAGATGGAGTGATAGGGAGGAAAAGAAGGAAATAGCGAACAAAAAACTAGTTTTGAAATGTTTACGCGCTATTAAATACAGCGCATTCAGCTTCTTATAGTCACTGGAATTTAAAACCACAATTGGATTTAAAAAATAATGATCCAGTCGGACATGCCGGATAGAAATAAGCCAATTTTCTCCAATCTTTCATAGCCAAACGCATTAAAAAGGAATAAATAAATGATATTGGCTCGATGTTATGGCTCGTTTATTTTCAAATGCTACAAATTGGCATTAATGCCTTGCTCTTTCACTCGTATATATATATCGAATATGATAATAATGTTATTGGATCTGGATGGAAATTAAGCATATACAAACTATATGAATGTACATTTTTAAGGCTATAAATTTCAGTTCAATTTTTTTCGTCTGCTCTTCTTTATATTTCATTGTTGGTGCATTTATGTATGCGAATATTAACCGTTTATTACTTCCTGTACAGCAGTGTATACAGCAATTCATGTGGCGAGAGAAGGGTGGGAGGATAACATGAAGGATAATTGAGCAGCAACGAATGTTCATTAAATTCGGATTATTATGCAAGACACTTGCACTGTAGAGGAGATTCTTAAAAGTTTGTGGCTTGCTGGATGTTATTTATTGCATGAAAGTGGGGAGAAGGTCTGGGTTCGTGTCCAACATTAATAGATGAGAAAACTGACAGAAAACCGTTCCAAAGCAAGGCATGTATTGAGATCCAGCAACTAACTGCTCATCCATAACGAATAATTATCTAAAGGCTCACTAAAGAATTCAAACAAATTACTCGCATATTAAAAACTTGTCCTATCCAAAATGATTTATGATAATTCACAAACTTTTTTCAGTAATTAAATCTACCAAGTTCCATAAATTTTCTTAAGTCACGAGAAAATTTTTTCGTCTTATGAACTTTTTATCTTGCTGTAAATCCATTCATATTCACTTTCCAACCATTATCGTCATTATTTTTGCTGCTGCTATGCTATAATAAGAGAGAACCGAGGAAGTGAATTTTTCTTCATGTCTATACAAATTGACTTTTGTGCCATAAATCAAACTGTAAATTCAACTCAAACATCCACAAAAGAACTAACTTCTTATACTGTTTATGAATCAGAGTATTAATGTATCAAGAAAGTGCATGAAACTTCTTTTTTGTTATTATTGTAAGACATACAAAGAAGCTAAAAAAAATACATTTTTCTTTTCGGATAAGGAATGTAACATGAGCCTCAAATTACTTACAAATATCTTTCGGCTGTTTACCAAAACAAAATGAGGACGAAGAAGAAAAAGCTCAACAAAAAATCGAGACTTTTTCTTCAAGATTCTGTGTTGCAGACTACTGAATGGGGTTTTAATGTTGTTTTGTCTGAGGTTGGTTATTGAGTGGACTAGGAACTGTAGTTTAAAATTGGAATTTTGAACTTATTTGACAGCATTGCCTTGTAAGATTATGATGTTGCCTAAATGTTGGGCTGAATCAGAAGCATCTGGATGATGACTCATGGGTGTAACCAGGAAAGTGTCCGATTGGGTCTGGACCCCCCTCGAAAAACTTGATCTACCTGTCATAACTTAATTCAGATTTTCTCAGGTTCAGACATTCTCTGGACTAGAATTTGCTTGGAAATGTTCACTGTTTAAAATATTTCTACTTTCAAAGTTTGATTCCTCGTTTAAATCCTAGAATTTCTAAGAAGTTGACCATAAATTAAACCTGAGAAACCAAGTCTTGTACTGCCTTGTCGTCTATGTCACTAACACTTTAATAATCGTTATAGGCTTCCTGCAGACATGTGTTGATCATTTTGAAAAAGTTAGTCAATCTTTACGAAAATAGGCAATTCCACGGATGTGATTTCTCAAATATTTCGTCAATAAATCAATTTCTCTCATAATTCAGCTATCTAGACAAGTCTGTGACGTAGGTCTGTTTTCCTGTTGTTGTGCAGAATGAGGCACCAAGTCAGACATTTTTGAATCATCATGATTTTCAAGCGCTTTAACAGAAACATCAAACCTACAAATTTCTCCTTGTTCCTCCTACGCTTCAATGTCTTCTTTTTTTGAATATTATTACGTATTATTATTGTTGTATACATAGCGAGCATAATGTACAGTGGGTGAGAAGAGCATAAAGAAAAGAAGCAAAAAGAAGAAAACATACAGAAGAGAGAAAAAAATTGCTAGGAAGATTTATGGGAATTTGAATAGGATTTTATGTTTGTGCGAAGTTTAAATATACATTCAAAATAAATTCATTCGAATGTTATTGGAAGCGAAGGAGCCAAAATATGTCATTTATGTAAATAAATCTTTATATTCAGTTTTTTTTATTCTTCTTTTTCTATTTCTCATTTTTTTCTTCTCTTCTCGCCCCCCTTCATATGTGCTTGGGTATATGTCTGTAAAATGTGAAATGATTCTGAACTTTTTACTTGCTCGGTTGCTTTCTTGCTCCTTTCTTTGGATAAGGAAGGAACTGGTAGAGAAAGTGCATGATGGGAATTTTTAATGACGCATTTTGTTTTTACTCTAATTGAATTTTTGGAATAGATTTTCAGCGGACCGACTAGTCGTCAAATAAATACAAACCACAGCACGAAGTCAGATGACTCAGGATGTCCCTGTCGACTAGAATTTTGTATGAAGTTAAGTCGACTTTGAGCTTCAATTTAAATAAATAAAAACCATTTACCGTCAAGTCAACTTCACCCACGAAATATTCTCATTAAATTCCAAGGAATCATTTCCAAGAGTAGCGACTGTACTCAAAATATTTGACAGACACTCAAAATGCAGCCACAAATTCCATTAAATGACAAGCTTTGCTTCAAAAATGTGAGAAATAAGAAAGGAAGATTCAGTATGAAAATAATATTAAGATGTTAAGCTTTTGGATTGTCGTTTTTCTTCAGAAAAAGGAAGGCAAATAAAGATGATAAAGACGGCAGTTTTGATCTGAGATTATGGAATTTATTCATAATTTACTCAAGAAACAGTTTTATTGAATTTTGAAATATTTCAATTTGCTTGACTTCCTTTAAATTTAAATTTATGAGGAAGTAGGAAATAAAGTATCATTTACATTAGAACAGAAGATGAATATTTCTCGTAAATAAGATTGTTTGCTTCTGGAAGTGAAAAACATTACTTTATGACAAATTTGCTTGTAAATCCTACTCAAAAAAAGAGATTTAAAATTTAATCTCTTCAACGAATTAGGAATATTATTTTTTTGAATGAAACATAAATCTTCTTATATGTACACATACAATTTCGAAGACTTTTTAAGCTAGGGATTTTCCAGGGAATTATTTAATGAAATTTGAAGAATTTTTCTTTCTAATGAGCTTTATTTATTTTTAAATTGTTAAATAGAATATGACAGGGAAAAGTATTTATGCTAATATAAATTCAAGGTTTTTAAATTCTATGAACATACACAACACTGAAAATGTTATGTTTAAATAATAATTTGGAGTGTTTTAAAGATTATTTATGATTTAAAAATTTCAGTTAATGCTGTGATTTGAATTTAAATTCAAAATGTAATTTAGAAAGCTTAAATGTTTTTTAAAATTAATTTTTATTTCTGAATTTTAAGTATGAACAAAAAAAGTTTATATTTTTTGAATTTGGTTTTTAAGGAACCAGCCCATGATTTAGGACGTAGTCAGAATTTTTGACGGAGGTGTGCCCAATTTTTAAATATTTATACTTTCTTACACATTAAAATTGATTCCACAAGTAGTTATCAACATTTTATGTAAAAAAATTATTTTTTTGGTTTAAAAATAAATCAAAATTTAAAAAATTATATGAAATTTTGATCTTAAGGGGAGGGGGGTACCTAAGGACCACCTCCATGTAGATTTTAAAATTTTAGAAACTCTAAATCACTATTTTGTCATAGTTTTTACTTCTTAAAAATCTATTCTAATTAAATTAAATTTTTAAAAAATAGTTGTTAATATTCTTACAAAATATTATCAAATTCTCATAAAAATTTCTGTTTTATATCATATTTTGATCCCATTCCAACTTAATCTGGAATTTTTAATATTATTCATAGAATTTTAAATTCCCTAAAAATTGAATCAATAAGTTACAAATTTTCCCCAATCTCAGTCCACTTTTTAAATAAAAATCAAACATAACGAGTCTTGATATTTCTAGAGCGGACGTTCATTTCTAGATCATGTCAACATTTTTGATTTTTTAAGATGCAAACTTTTTTATCCATTCTGATCTGATTTATATAACAGATTTATTAGATAAATATGTCCAATGCAAAAAATAACAATGAGGAGAAGCAGCAACGATAATCATGAGGATAATAAGGTTGTTTATACAAATTTAATGCAAATAAAATTGTAATG
This sequence comes from Chironomus tentans, assembly GCA_963573255.1. NCBI lineage: Eukaryota > Metazoa > Arthropoda > Insecta > Diptera > Chironomidae > Chironomus > Chironomus tentans. The sequence goes on from OY754303.1 coordinate 16,020,607, forward strand.
GAATTATTGTAAATTATGTAAATGCCATGAAATTTCAGATTTAATTTATTTCAAGACATTTTTTTTGACGACAACGAAGGAAAAGTGTGTGTCTGGTGCAGAAGCTCGTACAAAATAAGAATGAATAAATTTTTTGTGAAGTAAGATGTCAAGTGTTTTTCATGGAAATTATGTTTGTGATGTTGATAATGATGGATGTGATAGCAGATCAAGAAGTTAAGTAGATACTTTGATTATCATAATTGTGAATGATTTTATGAGATGAATATCGAATAGCAATTGGATCCACTTATAAAATATTAATATGTATTAAAGGTTCTCAGTTGAGATGATTTTTTCAGAAGCATGTGAATGGGGATTAGCTTAGATCTTATGTAAAAATTTCTCTCGTATCTCCTTGAATAGCCTCGGAAATTTTCTCGTCTGAAATAATCCTAAAAAAAATTTCACCTTCAAAATGAATTTAATACCTCATAATTCAATTTTTCACTTCATTTAATTCAACACCGAAAATTCATTTCGTTCTGATTGCCAACAATAAAATAGCTTAAATTTTCATAAATCATGCTCGTAAACTTCTTAAAAAATTTTTGTACTGCATGCAATTTATCTTCTTCCTGTTCTTATTACTACAAATTAGATTCCATGCCAATCATATTTAACATCGTACTATTCATCATAATCCAAAGATTAAACACAACAAAAAGGATGACACGACAAGGAGTGAATATTCTTGTGGGATAATTTCGTCAGAATTTGGAGTTGGAATGCTCTTGGATGGAAGTAGCTTTACGTAATCGATAATTCTCCTAAGTTTGACTTAATAATGAGATTCTTTCATCCAATAAGCCAATCTATACAGGGACTTAGTCATGAATAGTGAGAGGACAATGTTGTTTGTTTACTCGTGTAACGAGGGTAGGATAAGCGAAAAATTTGCGCAGATTGTAATTGTTTAGGTCACATAAAGGGCATATTCAAGGGGGGTTGGGTGTCCTAGAAAGGTAATTACGAAAAGATATTCGAAAAAATCGGACCCCCCTCCCCTCAAAAAATTCTAGATCCTCTGGGCCACATAGTCATCTGAAAGTTGGAATATGAACCACCTTTGGATCCAAAATCTTAAAAAACTGGTCTTTAGTGCTAAAATTTTACAATATCATTTAAATACAAACAATAAGTTTGACCGTGCGTAGGGGCATGGTGCGTGGCTCATTTGCGATATCCGACGTAATAAAATTTCAGATCAAATCAAAATATCTTTCCAAAAATCTAACAATATTTTCGCCAGGAACTCCACATAGACTATAATGATAGTAAGTATGAATATTTTAAATTCCATAATACCTGAATAAATTGCAATTACCATCTGAGCCTTATACAATACACATAACAACATTAATCAGCTTGTTGTGGCTCTTGTTTCTGTCTTCATTTAAATGTTGTAAGTTGGATAAAAGAAATTAAGTTGATTGGTGAGCTGGAAATGTGTATTCATGAAAATGTAAAATGCTTTCTGGGAAAATTTTCAATGTGGATTGGAGCAATGCTTGTTATCATTATAATTGGGGTTTGGTATAATTTGAGAGATATTATAAAGGATATGGAAATGAGGGAAATATTAAATCAGAAAAATGAGGTAATTTCTTTCTGAAAAATAAAATCATAGTAAGCTTTGAAAATTGTACATTTTAGTTGCCAAAAAAAATTGTTAATATAATAAATTTATTCAGCAGTCTATATAACGAAAATGAATTTGCACAAAAATCATATCAGCAGTCAGTAAGGAAAAAATCGAATTTAATTTTTACACATCGATACCTTCCAGACAAACGTGTGAATAACAGAATCCAGTCTTCAATTCTCACTGCATCTCTTAAAGACGAAAAAAAGCTACTCACCGTGGAAGTAAGAATGTAAGTAATTGAAATTTTTTTATGATAATGCATAGAGGTGCTACAGCAATTTATCATATCATTTACACGAAAGAGCTTTTCAATTTATGCTCTACACGATGTAAGTAACAACTCATTTCTCTTACTTATGAAGGAACTCTATAGTGCTTTCTCATGCAATGAAATTTATGAACATTTCCTTATTCTAAATTTATTTCCATGTGCTTTTTATGCTGTGTGAATTTTGGAATGTAAAATGTAGATATGCATTTTGAATGAAGTTGAGAACCTTGAAAGCTTTTAATCAAACCATTTTGACTTCCTTTGTGAGGTTGTTCCCTTTGATGTAGATTTGCATGTAGTTGGAACTATTTTGAGATGTTCTTTGATATGACTGCTGAGTTTTGCATTCATATATTTAAAGTCATGTAAATTTATAAAAACCCGAGCAGGAGTGCACTCCTGAAAAAGTGGAATTTTGTTTCATTTGGGAACATGATTGGAGCAAGAACCCTCTCCCGCTTCTCTGACAATGCTGTGCTGCTCGGACAAATATCTAAAGTGAAATCGCAAAGAGAAACTAAATTAAGTTCTTTAAAAAATTGATAAAAATGTTCTCCTCCATCTAAAGCTTCTAATTTTCTGTTGCCATTCCTTTCTGCAACAAGCTTCATTGTTGCTTTGTAATAGAAAAAAGGGGGAGACTTGAAAACATCATCAGATAAGGACTTTTGAAACTCAACAATTTCCGTACAAAAGAATTTTTTTCCATCCTAATTAGACTCTTCTCAATTTTAGACCCTTTTTTGCTCTACAGAGAATGCTTTCTTTTGTGCATATACATGTTGATTTCAACTGTAGCAAATTGCTTGAAAAGGTTGTTGAATGAAAGGGATTGAAAGCTTTCAATTGAAAATTGCAGTTAATGAAAATTATTGAGTGAATGAGTATGGGACGGTTGCTAAGGATTATTTCATATTTAGAATGTCTCTTCAAATTTTAATGACACGTAAAATCATTCGTTGCCATAAATTTTCACAGAACAAATTCTCATTTTCATTTCATGAAACTAAATGGCAATAACCTTTTTACTTAAGTACCCAGAAAAAATAATTCTTCTGCTTTTTTTCCCTATCCGCTCATTTGGAATAAGAATCACTTCCATTATTATTATACACATGCAATAATATCATCATTTATTTGAGTTGAATTGTTATTTTTATTGTGAATACACACGCTTGAAGGATACAGATGTATCTCACTTTGTCTACTTCCACTGAAAGCGAGAAAGGAAAAAGGGACGGTCATTTTTACAAATGACGCTTGTTGTTGGCGAGCAGCACAGCAAAAGCACATACACGCACACGTGCGTAGATTGGCTGTATTCCCAAAACTAATATCATCATTTCATTCTGTAAGTGTCCCTTGTGGACTGGTCTCCTTTTTACCGAGAAATGACATTCATAAAGTGAAATTGAAAAATCATTCAATGGAAAAAATGGGGTGATTTTGATAGCAGTCATTTCAAGGACCCACGCACACACACACACACACATACTCAGATGTTACAGTAATCTTCTGAGGAATATAATTTTCCTTATTTGTAATTCTGATAGAATTTTAAAGGGATTTTATCAGGGGGAAACCACTTGGTGGAAAAACACATCTTGTGCAATAAATTTTTAATCCTTGAATATTTCTTGGTGGAAAATGTGTCAGAAAATTTTATATTATGCTTCTGTTCAAGATAGGACCAAAAGTTTGATGTGTCTTCTAGGAAATTTCCACTAAGTGGTTTTCCCCCTGGATTTTGCTATTTGCGGCTACTCCTTATGGCTTATAAGTATTATAAGGCTTGAAGCTTTAACGAATCAGTTGATGGTCAATTATGTAGTTAGTTCAATCCTTATAAGGACTGTGCTTATTTTTATCCATAAAGAATCAGCTCAACAAGTGAGTCAATTTAAAAAGCTCACAACTTTAGCTCTTGCAATCACGTTCAAATCAAAAGTTTTAAAAATATCCTACATTTTATCATCATCATCATTAAAACCGTACCTTAAAACAACTAGACATGAATTATTGTTATTTTTTTCAATCATCACACGCAGAAACTCCTACAGCCATTCTCAATAAATCACATCACTAGTTTTTTTAAAAAAATTTTTTTTCTACGAGAATAAAATAAATGTCTCATACATTATAGTAGCACAGTTGCTGACGAAAAATTGCCATTTTTCGAGCACTCACAGCGTTTAAAAAATAAACATTTCAATAAAAAAGTGAACAAAATATTTATTTTTGCGCGTTGACCATCAAGCAGTGCTGTGCGTTGTTGTAAAAATATTTTATTTAGTGCTATTATGAGCAGTCTGAATGAGCTTTTATGTTCATTTTGTTCGGTTGGTTGGATTCATTTAGTTGGAGGAAAATTGGATTTTTTTATGAGTGAATCTTTTTTTGCGAGGATTTTAATTGGGTGAATTTAAAGGACTGGACACTAAAATGATGATTTGTGGATTGATAGCTAGTTTGAGCTGTCCGGAAGTAACATTTCACAATATTTAATCTTTTTTTGTGTTTACAAACTTATCAAGCCTATAACACCCAACTTGCATGCCTCGCTTACTTTTTAATTTCATTTCTCGCTCATTTTTTCAACCACTCATTTTTCTATTTGCCGAGATTTTTTCTCTGCCTGCTGAAATTACACTTTTCGCGGAAATGGCGTGGACGTGCGGTTTAATTCAATTTTGAAGCTGTTAGCTTTGCAGTTAGTGAAATTTAATTGCTTTTGAAGCACACAATGCAACAGCAATTCAAAACCGATGGGGGGGAGGAGTGGAAAAAGCAGTAAAAAAATTGCATTGCTGCCGAGACGATTCTGAAAACTGCTGGCAGTAAAATGTAAATTTAATTTGATCATAACTGAATAGTTGTTGGAAATGAAAATGATACCAATAGCACTGCCATGTAAACAAGTGGGGGAAAATTTATTAAGGATTTTTTTTTTCATTTCCACCCAAACAGTTTATTTTATTATTTTTCAACTTGATTCCCATTTTTATTTAGTTATGGATGGGGAAAAGGGTACGATACATGAATAAACAGTAAAGATTATGATACGGAAAAACTTTTTCATGTTACTCTTTTATTTCTTGCTCAGCACTCAAAACTAAATAAGTCGATAAACTTTTAATTTAATTTTCAAGTTTTTTCTTCATTCATTTCTGTTTGGTAATGGAAAATACAGAATTTAATTTATTTTAATAGGAAATTTAAACTTTTCACTTTCTTCTATTTAATGTCGAGTGGATAGACACTCCTCCTTTTCTTTGTATTTTGAAGGGGGCACTCGAGAAAATTACTTAGCACAATGTTTACCCTAGAATATTTATAAAAGTTTTATGCGTTTCTCAATTTGAGTTTCAATAAGTTATGCGATTTTTGCTTTGGAGGAATTTTGTTTATAGCTGTTGTGTCGCAAGTGTTTGGAAGGACATTAAATGAAATGTGATGTATAAATTTTTAATCTTGAGGGTAAAATGGAACATTTTTGTCTAAAATTTGTCGTAAATTTTGTTCTATTTAAAGATTGAAGTATTTTCGGATATTTTAAACCTCATTGTTCTTTTTCTGGTAATTTTAAAGTTTGAAATAGTTTAAAAGCTGACATAAAAGCAAAGACTGTTGTTCTTCATCCTTAAGCAGACATCATTAAAGAGAAACAGCAAATTAACTCTAAAATCATCAAATCCATTTATAAATTAATCGAGCGCCATCCAGGTTATATCTCGAAGCTATTTTTGATCTCATTCTAAGGATGCATCCACGTAGGAGGCAAAAAATCAAAACAATTAAAATCACATTTTTTTGTAAACAACTCGAAATAGCCGTTCGAAATTATCAACACCCATTTTTTCCTACGAAAATTATTTTATATTAATTACGTCCAATTTCCTCGAAAAACATTTTTATTTTTATTAAAAAATAATTTTTGTTTTCATTTTATGAGCTTTTGACAATAAAATCATTGTTGAAACAACAAAGTGTGTTGTTTTAGGCTCGAGAGAGCATTTATATGCTAATTAACACTCATTATTCTTCCACTCAAAACAAAGCTTTATTAATTTTAATTTTGTGAAGGACGAAATTTTTTAGGTTCATTTTTGTGAGACTTCTTTGCATTTGTGAGGGGGTTGGTGTAATATTTTTACAAGTTTGAGTGAGCGGAAGCTCATTAGATGGAGCTGCTTTAATTACTTTGTTTCTAAAGAGATTTATTTAAATTTATTATGAATTTTTGATTGAAATGGATATGTTTAGTCATAAAGCTTACATTAAAATATTCATGACATTGCATTCTGAAAAATACAGTAAAATTCATCAAGAACAACACCTGCAGTCCTTGACTTGTAAACAAAATTCCATTTTTATCGCCATTTTAATTTTTAAAATATAAACCCAAGTTCAATCACGAATTCTCATTTAAATCCAATATTATTCTTTTCAAATTTATTTATTTGCATTTCACATCATGAAATCTCCAGCACACATAACCAATATTGTTGAATGTTAACGAGAAAAAATGAAAGCATGTAAAAAAGTGGAACGCAAGCTGAAAAAATTCAGCTTTTTTATGTGAACAAAAATTATAAATAAAATGAAAATTTTTCTCATTTTTGTGCTGTCGTTATTGTTTTGATATGCACGCAACATAAAACATGACAATTTATGACATTTTTCTCACGAGAATGCGGGGGAACGGCAAAAAATAACAAGTCAGGCAGTAAAGAGGTGAAAAATTCGAGAGATTTTGCCAGAATTTCAAAATTTAAAATTAAATAATTTAAAATTTTCTAAAAAAATTTAAAATTTTCTAAAAATTTAATTTTTGAAAAATTTAAACTTTAAAAAAATTTAAAATTCAAAGATTTTTTAAAATTTAAAATTTTTTTAAAATTTAAAATTTTTTAAAATTTAAAAAATTTAAACATTTTTTAAAATTTAAAAAATTTTAACATTTTTTAAAATTTAAAAATTTAAACATTTTTTAAAATTTAAAAAATTTAAACATTTTTTTTTTAAATTTGAAAAATTTAAAGTTTAAACCTTAAAGAATGTTAAGTTTTTATTTCTTAAAGACACTAAAAATAATTGGATTCTCTAATTATATTTTCTTCAAATTTGACTGAAATATTTACAAGGAACATATTCGTAACAAACAAACAAAAGTACGAAAGGAAATTTAATATTTGCTGTTGGCTTTTGCGTCACTGAATTTATTTCACTTTCTCATTTTCGACTTTGAGTCAACAAATTATGAGTGACTTGATGGCAAATGGGGAAGGAAAAAAAAGTATTTAAATAAATTTTCTAACAAGCGTGGAAATTATCTATCATATCAATCATGATGGAATGGTAAATAATAAATAGGCAACGATACTGCTTTGTGGTTGTCAACGATAAATTTTGAGAGACTTTGATGAATTGATTTTCCTTTTGTGGTTTTGATTTTTGATAATTTTAATAAAAAAATTACTAAATTAAAAAAATATATGTATTCCATATTATTCTAATTAACCTTAATTTCCAATAGAGTGTAAAATTCAATTATTTATTTTTATCATAGCCTTCGTTATCCTCGTTATACTCTATAGAAAAATTAATTAAAATATAGAAGGTAATATTTTAAAAATTCCTATAAGCTTTTCATAATTTAATTAATTCTATAACTTCTGAAACAAATTTTCTAAATTTAATGGGATTTGGTAGAATCAATGATGAATTTTATTATATTTCTAGTTTTATGATTTTCAACAAAATTTCATCCAATTATCAACCTTTTTTAAAGCTTTTAAATCAAATTTTTTATACATTAATTAACTTTGATTCAATCAAAATTCTTTGAAACGGAAAATTATTAAAAATTCCTCAAAACTTTCTGATTTCAATTACTAAAAAGATCTCTATTTCCTCACAAAAATTTCAACGAAAAATTCATAAAGTTTTAAAAAACTTTCTTCTTTTTTCACCCCAACTTTAATAAACCCTCCGAAAAAAAACCATAGATATTCAGCAACACTTTATTATTTCACATTAATGTAACTTCTTTCAAAAGCTATAAAAATATTTTTTACTTCATTTCACAATCAACACCCATAATCATTTATTTTTTCGCACCGAATGAGTAAGACTGGTAGAGAATGAGAAGAAATAAAAAAATGCGAAACTTTTGTAATAATCAGCACAATAAAAATTGTTATCACGTTTCGTATCATGTCGGTAGGTTTTTTTTTAAAAAATAAACTTTGGTAATTTTGTGTGTATATGTGGTTGTTTGGGTATATGTAAAAATTTTGTGGCAACATCAGTGCTGCCATTTTAAAGATGTACCTTAAACATTTTGTTGTAAACATAGATAAGCAAAAATTGTAGGATGTGAAAAGATACAAGCAATCTTCATTCGATAAATTGATTCTTTTTACATTACGATATTTCCTTTGTGGAGATTTTGTGGGAATTTTTGAATGGGGGGGTCAGGTTTTTTTGGGGCCTTAAGTATTGAATTTTTAGAAATATTAAAAAAAATTAAATTGTTTTGATACTGAACATTTGATACGCAAGCATTAAAAGGCATTAAAGCTTCAAGCCCTACAGTAATAAGTCTCTGTACGATCTAAGGACGTAGTCAGATATTTTTTTGAACCCCAAACTTCTTGGTTAGATCATTGAAATTCGCAATTATTTGTAATACACGTAATATTCTCAAAATTCACATTCTTAGACACACAAATTTTAATAATCAAACAAAAATTATTCATCACCTCAAAATGAATTCCAAACAAACCACATCTTGTCAAAAATTCCTTCAATGGATTATTCTCAAAAAACATCATCCCACATCATTATTTTAATACGTTTTCCTTCATGGATTATTTTTATCGCATTTTGAACATTTTAAAAAGATTGAATCTATGCAAATCGAATTGAAAATGAGAAGTTTGAATGTGCTTCTATTCATTTTGAGTATGTGCTGATGGTTTTAATGGAAATGTATGATATTCTTTTAAAAAATTTTAAATATTCAAAGGGCGTCTGATAAATTATTGAAGCATTTGATGTAAATAATTGTTAGATATGCCACGATAGACATTTTATTGGTAATTTTAGATTTTAAGCTTTCACTTCCGCTAAAATCTTATAAAATGAATCTAAAATTAGATGAAAATCGATTACTATTTCATTAGTCAAAAGTTTATTTTTAAATCTTCTATAAATGAATGTAAATTGCCTCCAGACAATTTCTCAGTCAACAGACATCAATTGTTGACTCAGCTGAGAAAAATAAATCTCATCTTAAGTCATAATTAATTTATGTATTTACTTCCGACGCATAAACAATAAACACTGCAGTCATTAACCATTTAAAGTTCAAACCAATGTTTAATAAAATAATAATTGAGAGCAATAAATCCATGAATCATTATCCTTTAAATACGCCGTCCAATGAGACAGAACATTATTCATGTTAAATCAATTTTTTTTGATTGATTGCGGACTCAATTGACAGTGAAAATGAAAATTAATGAATTTATGTTTTATGGTCTGTGAGATTATCGAGTTGAGCACGTGCTTGAAGGGCCTCCGGTGCTTCTGTAAAAAAATGAATTTTTTGTAAAAAATTCATTTTTTTATGTTGTCGAATTTAATTTTACATGTCTGAAAATAAATTTATTAAAGCTATGTGAACTTTTTAACATTTCATGAATGAATAAACGCACAAAAGACTAGACAGCAAATAAAACATTATAAGTGCTGCACTCATGCATGACTTTATTGGTCATATCATAAAAATATTGATCAAAAAACCACTAAAGGCTATGATAAATTTCTTTAAAAAAATTTATCGTTGTCATCATAATCGATTTTTGCCCTCTCTCCATGTCGTTCGATGTAGAATGAGTCAAGTATTTTTTTTTTCATTGAACAATAATCGTTCAACAAAAAATGCTTGTCTGATAAAGAGTCAACATCCGCCACCAACGCATAAATCCTTCACCACCAACGCCACTAACAACAATCAATGAAGGGGCTATTAAATCTCTCAGAATTTTCTCATATTTTATTATTGAATATGATATTATTAATAGCCATTCATCATAGAAGTACACGAACCGTACACTGCGTTTTTTAGACGATAATTCAACATAATCCCTGTGGTTTAAAATGAAATGAAAAGCTTTTTTGATATAAAGTTAAAGAAGAATGAAAGAACATTGGAGAAGGAAAATGAGATTGCAGGGAGAAATCATGATGGTCAGGAGTCCTTGTGGTAACTTTGTTGGGGAAATTTTGAAGTTTTGTATTTTTGTGAGGCTTAAGCGAAACTCAATTTGCTAGAAATTTTGAGCATAATATCCTATTATAACCCTAGGTAACCCTAGGGATAGTGTATACCCTTGGGTATACCAAGCAACCAGCCCCAGGATACGAATATGAGACATAAGAGTTTAGTCAGTTTATATATATTTTTAAAAAAATAAGTAAGCATGATTAAATTCTACATAAGGATAGGAAGGGATGAAGAACATAAAAATGTGGCCATTTAAAATTACAGCAGTTAAAGGATAGGAAGAAAAAAAGTTATGGCATGGAGGATAAAATCGTCAGATCGTATAAAAAAATTTCATTGTTGCGGGCTCATATTATGAGCAAGTTGGATTACTGGCCATGTTGGTAAAATTTAGAGCTTTGCTATTTCGTCGGGGATTAATTGGAATTGATTTTCTGTAAGGATGAAGAATTGATGGAAAAGAAACTCAATAAATTAGCCACAGTTGCTGTATTTTGAGATGCATATTTTATCAAGAAATACCCTAACCCATTCTAACATTTTACCCATTAAATAAAATAATTAATCCAAAAATGACAAAATGAGCACCAAAATATTTCATAAATTCCTAAAATAATGCTCCAAAAAGCACAAAGTCAGTCTTAAATCTAAAGCAGAAAAATGTGCCTTTCTGCAAAATTATGTACGTTCATATCTACCGCCTTAAAAAATTCTTTTCATTTTTCTTTTGTGCCATCTTACAGCTTTTAACTTCCTCATTCCTTCCTTTTCTACAAAGTGCTCCTTTGATATGCAATAAGGAAAGGCAAAAAATTGTTTCACTGAAAAGTATGAAGATCCCCTCTTTTACATGCTCGGTGAAGACCGACCGACCTAAAAGAAAATTATGAAAAAAGCAAGTGAGAAGCTTTTTACCTTTTTTTCGTCTCCATTGTGAGAATAAAAAGCGGAATCAACTTGACAAAAGGCATCTTTTAAACGCATAAAATGTGTGACATAAAATACCGCTCACGTAGCGGTTTCAAGATGACTTTGTGACTTTCTCCTTTTTATACGAAGGCAGTCATAATGTCTACTTTAATTTTTTTGTGTGTATATGATGATGCGCTTACCTTCATGCCCTTAATATCCTGTTTTAGTTTCAGTCTTCTTGTGGCATTTTAAGCTTCACGTAATGACGAGATGAACGTTTCACTGTGCATAATAATGAGGAGGGGATTTTTTTTAAGTAAGAGACATGATGACCTAGTTATGGGAAGGTCTCTCATAACTCAATTTGTGGATGATTTTTTCTCTAATTCCTTTTTATTATGTGGATGGTGTAGTGGGAATAACGTGGAAGGTTAAAAAGTGGAAATAATTTTTTTTATTTTTATGAGCGAATGACGAAGTTTAACTGTTGATTGTGATGAGTCAATTTGGTTATTTTAGAGGGTTTATTATAAATTTTATTGAGGATCTTCAATACGAATGACATCTTAACCTTTCAATTTTGATGAAATATTGCCTAATTCTTGCATTTAATGTCTTTTTTAAGGAGATCATTAAAAAATCAAAATTTTAAGTATATCCCAAATTCCTCAATTAAATTATCACATGCTAATTCATCCCCTGCACCTTAATTACTCTAATAATAGAGAATACCACAACATCATGCTATTTATCAGGAAATCTAATTCTCATGTCTCAAAAACACATCGAAATTGTAATTACAACACAAAATACTCTTAACATGTAATTGGATATAATTATCCTTAATTACTTTAGAACTGACATCATTGAACTTTATAATACGCCACACATCAGATACACTCACTCAATAATGAAGAATTTTTTCTTAGAACGAACCAAATACTGTTAATGATGTTTCCATTAAGAATTAATTACGTTGAATGAACACATGTTGTGTACAGAATGTGTAGGACGGTGTTGAGTGTAAGATTTTTTTTATTGATATTAATTTATTTTTAAGAGTTCGTAAGAATGTCAAAAGAGAGCGATTATAAGTGAGCTCTTTCATGATTTACACGCGTAAAAGAATTAATTCTAAAAAAAGACATGAAAGAGCCAAATTGTTGTGAACTTTTCAAATTGAATTTCTCTTCATTTTTGGCGTTAGATCTGTTATTCAGGATTATTTCATTTAATCTACACGTGCTGCTGACTTTTTTATGTAACAAAAAAGAGGTAGGAAGTACATAGAAATGCTTGTTAGGGGTCGTTCACAAATTACGTCATACAAAAAAATTACTTTTTTGACCCCCCTCCCCCCTTGTCACAAAATTTGTATGAAGAAAAACTGTCTTGTTTGAACTGTCACAAAATCTTCAAACCCCCCTCCCCCCCCTAAAGCGTGATGTAATTTGCGAACGACCTCTTATTGTGCAATCTAAAAAATTCTTCTCGAACAGAGGTTAAATAATTTCTCAGAAGCATTAGGTTTGTTTTGTGAATGAGAACATCAGGTGGTGGATGTAAAATTAATCATGATTTAAAGGTGTTATTATCTGTTAGGTAGGATTATCTCATTTTTAGGAATTGAGTTGTTTGAGTAAGTATGAAATTTCTTGTGTTGATCACATTCGAAATGGGACCGTCTTCTCCTTAACTAATCCTAAATTGCCGCCCTTTTTAATGACCGCGTCTATAATAACTGAAATTAAATTTTACTTGACCTATATTATAACATACATCTTTAAAAGCTAGGATTTATGTATTAAATTTTCTAAATATTAAAAGTTATGGAAGTAGCTTCAATAATCTCACTAAATTTATTACAAAACACACAAAAAATTTTTGTTTTTAAATAACTTAGTCATAAATTCCATGACAATCAATCTTTAAAATGTTTATGTTGCCAAACTTCAACAATAAATCATAATAAAAGTTGCTTCGTTATTTGAAAAAATATTAATGTTGTTACTTCTTGGAAGTTACGTCCTCATCTTGATATTTTAATTTCACAATTTATTTCAATTACATTTGAATTGCTAAGGTTATAAGTAGGACATAGTATGTTAGAACTGTTGCTTGGCGTATGCCAGACAACCGTCGAGAATGAGTCAGAAAAACAACATTATACTTCCATAAAATCCATGACCTCTCTTAATTTTTGCCTACAACTGGGTCTATCATTGACTACCGTCTGCCAATTTCCAATACTTGAACTTGACGTTTGACAAAGTTACAGAACAAGACCATGTAAGTTGCTTTTCTAATCGGGCTTCTTATTGCTTACTGCTACTTATTTAGTTTTTTTCTAAAGAAAAAATTATTATAAAGAGAAATTTATCAAAATAGAAATATTACGTATTTAATAAATGCCCTACTTTCATGGTTGGCTAGATAAGGCTACATCTTCTTCCATCTTCCATTTATAAAGCCCTTAAAATTCATTCCAACATCAAGAATCTTAACTCATTCAATAATTCTTCTCCTTTTATATCTGAACACATCTTTTGTGTATCAAATTTACAATTTCCTATCCCACAAATAACATTTAAAAGATTTATTTATGAAGATCATCTTGAATGTGGCTCACATAAGTGCCACTACAAATGGTTTAGAAACGAAAAAAAGGAAAATATTTTTTTTACAAATAAATTTAAAAGAAAATGTTCAACCCTTAAAATCAGTGAATTGAATAATACATAACAGTGTCACATATCTCCACTCAGATCTGCAAAGACATCCACAGAAAAAATTTTGTCATGAAAATATTATTGATTTGTGAATCATTGAATCGTCCATTGATGAAATGTAATCCGATTTTTATTGAAAAATAAGAAAATGAAAGTTTTGAGATTAAAAGAAAAAAGTCGAGGAATTGCTGGAAGAGAAAAAGTTGTACATTTCTTCATTTTCTCGCAACTTTAGATTTCCATTTATTCTGGATGATTAAAGAGATGGGAAAAATAAATACAAAAATCTTACCCTCCAGCGGAGTGCAGTCAGTAAATTTGCATAATTTTGTACTTTCTTGAGTGATTTCATACTTAAGGATGATAAGGAAATGCAATTCGCTGACATTTAGTTATAGTTTTTTTGGTAATATACTTCGATATGCAAATCGGCATGGGTTCGAATCCTGTTCTAAAATGATTTTAATGCGTAATGACAGATTATTGTTATTTATTTTTTTGTAATTTTAAATCTACTTTTTTGAATTAAATTTTTTATCGAATTGAAAAAAATAAAATTATCTTCAATATCACATCCTGATGATGTGTCTCGCCAACCTCTCTAAAAAAAGTCCCCTTCATTTTATAATCATTCAAACTTTTTTCTTACCTAACAAAAAGAAACTTTCACGACTAACGAGAATGGGATGAAAAAGGAAAAAAAGAAATTAAAATAAAATTTTCCAGTCAAATGCAATTTAATCTATCTGTTAAGCAACATCAGCGTGTCTTTTAATGTGTTTTTTGATACTTTAAGTACACATACCCCGAAGCCAGAACTTCAATTTCTCTTCATTTTTTTTAATAAATAGTATTTTAATTCCTTTTTATTCAAACAGATGGTGGACGGATGAAAAGTTTTCAGTATTAAGCGGCGGGTATGGAATGGAGGAAAAAAAAGTATGCGATGAAAAGACGATGAGACAGGTGATGTAGGTGTACGGTAGATGATAGAAAAGTTTTGAATGAATAGGTAATTCTTGCTACAAAGCACATTGTTATCCACTTTTTTGCCATGAGATGACGAGATTTGAAAACATTTTCTCGTAGCAATACAGCATGCTGTACTATTCATCATTCCCGACTTAATATCAGTGATTTCTATTCTTCAATGATTACATTATGCATACAAAAGGATGGAATAAGAAGGAAATAAGTCAGGAACTTTTAGGGGTGTGAGGGTTGTGACGCTATTTTGAATTTTACAGTATTTTCTTGGTCTTGAGCGACATTTTGTGGTGATGGCGGTTAAGTGACTATTGTCATATTATTTTTATTATTATTACAAGGCACTGACGTAAGCTACATCCCCATTTCACTACCATTTGCTTGCCATCGCTTGATTGATGTCGCTTGTGGAATTTAATTGGATATAAAGGTCTGAATTTAGTCTAAAGTCGACTAAGATACGACCAGAATAGTTGGTTCAGCAAGCTTGAGTTAATGATGGATCCTTAACTTATTTTATTTTAGTTTATACACATCCAAGTGTGTCTCAATTCTAAAAACCCCTACTTAAATACGTCCATGTACTAAAATAGAAGAAAAAGCTCATCGTGTATTCAAATTCATCCAAAAATCCAGACAAAAGGTAATTTTATCAATCCATTCACCTCCTAATCAAGCTAAAATTGAAATATTCGAACAAAATGGAATTTATTATATCAAAATCTCGTCTACATCCCATATCTCATCTCTCAGAATTTAATCACTGCTGCAAAACAAAAAAAAAACAGCTTTGTTCTCTTCCTCATGTTTCTTTTCCCCTCATTTTTCTTTGTTTGGCTTTAGGTTGTACTACCAAACATTGTGACAGTCTTCAACAAAACATTTTTATCATCGTTATTGATTTCATATTCACACCAATTTTAATTGTGTGTGAATATATTGTTTTTGGTATTTCAGTGAAACTACTTTTTTGGACTTGCTGCTTCAGGCTTACGGAATCGACCCATAGTGTTCAGTATGGAAAGTCTGTGCCTAAAATTACCAATTTAACAGTGAAAACCGCATCTCGATTGGTGCTTCCATTGCCGAGAAATCTCAAAAAAACACTTTCTGTCCTTTAGCAAGTTAGCAAGTTAGCAAGTTAGCAAGTTAATCGGTGCGATAACTCGATTCAAACTCAATATCAAGACTTCTGGTTTTTTGTATCTGATAGATATCATGTATGGCAAGAACTGTATTGTTTTTGGAGTCATGAGATGCATCCAGTAAGGCACAAGGAACGAAAAACTGCTGTTTTTGGTCAAATTATAGCCGATTATTGCAAAACACATTTAATTTTTTTCATAGTAAAGGAATGTTTTGACCAAATGAGCTGAAATTTGGTACGTAGGTTCCTTAGCTGTGCCTGAATATGGAACCGACGCCATTTTGGATTTCGAGGGGCTAGAAGCTACGCTAAATTGTTTTTTGCTTTAACTTTGACCAAATGAGCTGAAATTTGGTATGTAGGTTCCTTAGCTATGCCTTAATATGGAACCGACGCCATTTTGGATTTCGAGGGGCTAGAAGCTACGCCAAATTGATTTTTGCTTTAACTTTGACCAAATGAGCTGAAATTTGGTATGTAGGTTCCTTAGCTGTGTCTGAATATGGAACCGACGCCATTTTGGATTTCGAGGGGCTAGAAGCTACGCCAAATTGATTTTTGCTTTAACTTTGACCAAATGAGCTGAAATTTGGTATGTAGGTTTCTTAGCTATGCCTTAATATGGAACCGACGCCATTTTGGATTTCGAGGGGCTAGAAGCTACGCTAAATTGTTTTTTGCTTTAACTTTGACCAAATGAGCTGAAATTTGGTATGTAGGTTCCTTAGCTATGCCTTAATATGGAACCGACGCCATTTTGGATTTCGAGGGGCTAGAAGCTACGCCAAATTGATTTTTGCTTTAACTTTGACCAAATGAGCTGAAATTTGGTACGTAAGTTCCTTAGCTGTGCCTGTATATGGAAGCGACGCCATTTTGGATTTCGAGGGGCTAGAAGCTACGCTAAATTGATTTTTGCTTTAACTTTGACCAAATCACTGTGTTTCAGAAAAATTCAAAAGCGGACATCGAACGAAAATTTGTCCAAATGAATTGAAATTTTCAGGGATGATAGATAGTATTAAGATATGTAAATTTGCAAAAGGAAATTTTTTTATGTTTGCACTGTGGTGAGCTATGACCCCTCAAAGTTCGAAAAATTGATACATCCTTTAAACCTTAATATCTCAACGTGATCTTAACTAATTTTAAAAATGTCTTCAGTTTTGAATAGGTCTTAATAAGACCTTTATTTTGATATATAACATGTTCAGAAAATTATTGAAAAAATGTATAAAATTTTGAATTTTATTTAAAAATGGATGAATTTTTAGGGGTATCCCCAAGGCAGAACCCCCCATAAAAAATTTTTTCCCAGGTATCCGAAAAACAAAAACATGTTTTAAGTACCTCTTATTATAAGCTTTCAAAAATAAGTTACAGTTTTTAATATGAGTTCCACCATTTCGAGAATTTTAATTTTGAAATTGTCAAAAAATCGATTTTTTGAATAGATTTTATGCGATAATTTCCTATTTTCAGCTGTAAATTGGATTTTAAAGACTTAGTATTATTTAAAATTTCATTTAATGATAAAATTAGGTTAAATACTTAAGCCATATTCAAAATTTAAAACATTTTTGTAACCTATGCTGGTTGCTATAGCAGACACCTCTAGTGTGTACTCAAACTACTACCATTCACCACTAATGCAATATTTTTTAAATATCTTTTCTGATATGTATAGCTACAATTAAGACCTTTCCAACAATATATGAGTGATTGTGAATGCTTTTTGCGCATTTGCATTTTGCACATATATTTGTTGATTTCTCGTTGGTTTCACATGGAATGTTCAGGTATTGTATGTCTTTTTAAAGGTCTTAGTTAGTACTATAAGAACATGCCATAAACGATTTTTGAAAGTTTGCGGAACTGCCAATATTTTGGTTCCAATACTGACTAAAAAGTGCAAATTTAGTTTCTAGAAGATTTCTCGAGCTACGCTTATTTCTTTTCAGCACTTCTATTACTATTTGAAAGTACTTTAAAAACCTAACAATCTATGCCTTACAACAGAATTTTTGGAAGAGCTGTTCACTAGTTATGGACGAAGAAAGATCAGAAATTTACAAAATTAAAATGCAAATTTCTCAGCAACAATGCAACCAATTTTGATGAAATCTTCACCTAAATGCTTATTTCAAAGCGTACTTTTATGAACTTAATCAAAACAGGGCTTATTCATTAGTTTTGTCACAAATTTGAAATCTTGTACTTTTTCTATGCTTTCAATGTATGAAATTCTTTCCTTTGAAAAAAAAAGTTGTGACAAAACTAATGAATAAGCCCTGTTTTGATTATGTTCATAAAAGTACGCTTTGAAATAAGCATTTAGGTGAAGATTTCATCAAAATTGGTTGCATTGTTGCTGAGAAATTTGCATTTTAATTTTGTAAATTTCTGATCTTTCTTCGTCCATAACTAGTGAACAGCTCTTCCAAAAATTCTGTTGTAAGGCATAGATTGTTAGGTTTTTTAAAGTACTTTCAAATAGTAATAGAAGTGCTGAAAAGAAATAAGCGTAGCTCGAGAAATCTTCTAGAAACTAAATTTGCACTTTTTAGTCAGTATTGGAACCAAAATATTGGCAGTTCCGCAAACTTTCAAAAATCGTTTATGGCATGTTCTTATAGTACTAACTAAGACCTTTAAAAAGACATACAATACCTAAACATTCCATGTGAAACCAACGAGAAATCAACAAATATATGTGCAAAATGCAAATGCGCAAAAAGCATTCACAATCACTCATATAATACTTATAGGCTTGGTCTTATCTTAGTGGAAAAATATTCAAAAGTTTGAGACTGATTTTGACCGACCCCGATTTGAAAATCGAATTTTCTTCAAACGATCTCTGGGGTCGTTTTATGTAACAAATATTAATTGTTTTGACTAATTATGACACAAAATGGCTGAAAATAAGGAAAAAAAAATATTTGAACTCACCACATACTAGTTTATACGAAGTACTCAAAACAACCATCTAATGAGTTCAAATAATTTTTTTCCTTATTTTCGGCCATTTTGTGTCATAATTAGTCAAAACAATTAATATTTGTTACATAAAACGACCCCAGAGATCGTTTGAAGAAAATTCGATTTTCAAATTGGGGTCGGTCAAAATCAGTCTCAAACTTTTGAATATTTTTCAACTAAGATAAGACCAAGCCTATAAGTATTATATATTGTTGGAAAGGTCTTAATTGTAGCTATACATATCAGAAAAGATATTTAAAAAATATTGCATTAGTGGTGAATGGTAGTAGTTTGAGTACACACTAGAGGTGTCTGCTATAGCAACCAGCATAGGTTACAAAAATGTTTTAAATTTTGAATATGGCTTAAGTATTTAACCTAATTTTATCCTTAAATGAAATTTTAAATAATACTAAGTCTTTAAAATCCAATTTACAGCTGAAAATAGGAAATTATCGCATAAAATCTATTCAAAAAATCGATTTTTTGACAATTTCAAAATTAAAATTCTCAAAATGGTGGAACTCATATTAAAGATGTAGAAAGTCCTCGTGTTATACATCGAGGGAATTAAGCGCATTTTCCCGCACAGATCAGTAAATAAATCCATAATTCAGAATGTAAAAATAAGTACCCACTTAATTTATTTCCCCAAATGAATTGAAAACATAGCATAAATGCTTGAAATATATAGTTGTAGCTGAAAAAAATTCCGGAAGCTATTTCAAAACATTTGTATGGTTTTAGTACAAATTAAATCTGTCACTTATACTTCACAAGTAATGACAGCAACATTTGTATGGTTCTACATACATTTACATTTCGAGAAAATAAAATTTATGAAAAAATGTACTTTTTTGCTGTTTTATGACTCAAAAAAATTTAATTATGCATTAATAAATCATTAAATATCATAAAACATCAAAAAAGTGTAAAAAAGAATCAAAAAAGTGTAAAAAAAAGTTGCCCGCGGAGAGGATCGAACCCACGACTTGAAGGGTTTTTTAATATAAGTATTCTTTTTAAGCGTCACGTTAAACTTTGACTAATCCAACGTCAGTGATTTTTTACACCAAAAACAGAAAAGTTAATTTAATTAAGTTTAGGTGAGGATTTTCAAAAAACTAAATACGTTGCGCACCCCTACGAAATAGCAGCTATTTAATGCAAAAAACCCGAAGTCTCTACGTGCTTCCCCTGCCGAGTTTTTGAGGCAGCAGGCCAGCCAGCGGGCCAGCCAAAGTGGACCTTTAAGCGCATTACTTTCTAAGGAAAATGCGCTAAAAACTGTAACCTATTTTTGAAAGCTTATAATAAGAGGTACTTAAAACATGTTTTTGTTTTTCGGATACCTGGGAAAAAATTTTTTATGGGGGGTTCTGCCTTGGGGATACCCCTAAAAATTCATCCATTTTTAAATAAAATTCAAAATTTTATACATTTTTTCAATAATTTTCTGAACATGTTATATATCAAAATAAAGGTCTTATAAAGACCTATTCAAAACTGAAGACATTTTTAAAATTAGTTAAGATCATGTTGAGATATTAAGGTTTAAAGGATGTATCAATTTTTCGAACTTTGAGGGGTCATAGCTCACCACAGTGCAAACATAAAAAAATTTCCTTTTGCAAATTTACATATCTCAATACTATCTATCATCCCTGAAAATTTTAATTCATTTGGACAAATTTTCGTTCGATGTCCGCTTTTGAATTTTTCTGAAACACAGTGCAAATGAGCTGAAATTTGGTATGAAGGTTCCTTAGCTGTGTCTGAATATGGAACCGACGCCATTTTGGATTTCGAGGGGCTAGAAGCTACGCCAAATTGATTTTTGCTTTAACTTTGACCAAATGAGCTGAAATTTGGTATGTAGGTTCCTTAGCTATGCCTTAATATGGAACCGACGCCATTTTGGATTTCGAGGGGCTAGAAGCTACGCCAAATTGATTTTTGCTTTAACTTTGACCAAATGAGCTGAAATTTGGTATGTAGGTTCCTTAGCTGTGCCTTAATATGGAACCGACGCCATTTTGGATTTCGAGGAGCTAGAAGCTAAATAAGCTAAAAGTTTACGATTTTTCGTAAGTCTTGTTAGTAACATAATACTAAGCTATGAATGAAAAAACTTGAAACGGTGTGAATATGCCCATGAAGCGTGATCGCTTCATTACTAGTTATTTTTTTTTTTCATGAATCACAAAATGAATTGAAAAAGAGAATAAGAATGAGGATGAAAATATGGAAATAGAGTAGAAAATTCATCATGAACTGAGGCTGTACAAGAGCACTAGGGATGGGTGTATATCATAGGGCATACATTCGAATTTATTTTGGATAAGAGATAATATTGCAATCGGATTATTATTATTATGTCAGATGTCTATCATATGAGATGTCAATATTGATATCTTTCTTGAAACATTTCATTTGACAAATTATTTTGTGAATGAATAATATTTTTTAAAGATGAACTGAACACTATGGGGCAAAATAAAAAAAAATCGGACATTCACTTTATTTTTGGGAAAGTTTCGAATATCCATTTCAATGTTATTTTTTCTTATAGAGGACATAAAAATAGACTTGTATGCCAAATTTCAGATCATTTGGTGCTAGTTCCATGATTCTAGGGCTGTTTGAAGTCGAAAAAGGGCAAAAAATGTGATTTTTTCACACCATATTTGAACTGGAAAATCTCTGCGATGGTAAAAGATATTGAAAAACGGTTTTCAGTTCTTAATAGTGGTATATAAGAGCTTCATTTTGACACCCTACAAGGTTTATGATATTGTAGTTTTGGTACCGGTGTACTAGTAAATGCATGAAAATCATAGGAAAAATGTCTTTAGACATGCCGCAACTACCTAAGATTATCGAACCCCGAAAGATAAGTCACACCACTGGATAGCTCATGATTTCTAGTTTTCAAAACTGTATTAACATTTGACAAAAACCCCCTCCGAGAAAAAGTTATGACTATTTTAGTGAGCCGATCTATGTATAGCCAAAAACAAACTTTTCTTAGAAAAAAATGAGAACTATGAAAATAAATAAGTTTTTTGATGTTTTTTAGTGATTTATGCTGTTTCAAGACAAACTGCGAAGAAATTTTTCCAAAAAGTTCAAAATTTACCGAGATATGGGGTACATGTGTTCTTTGACGACTTGACCCTTTTTCATTACACTCAAACACCTGTAACTTTTACGAGGTGTAATATTTTTTGATTCTGTTTTCTGTTTACTATAGCTTATATTCTTACCTTTCTAACGATATATAATACTTGATAGTTGAGTTTGGTCTTGGCCATGAATACGGCCCATGTTTGTGACCGACCCCAAACTAGTGAAAATCTCAAAAACATCAATTCTTGATATAGCATTTAGGAACATAATCAAACGTTGTATTTGGGTTTTTTATATTTAATTATCATAACTATGAGTCTTAAAACTCAAATTTTTGGTTTTTGAAATTTTTTGCTACCTGTGGATAGTCTCTTGCTAGCCTCCTAGGAAGTACCCTAGTAGCCTCGATTTTGTCAACAAATCTTGCAACTGAAGTTATTTTAGAGACTTTTAGTGGTTGATCTATGAAATTTATACATGTTCTAGGCAAAATACATATATTTTAGGTACATTACACTGAAAAATTGAGATTTTTGGTAATTTTTTTGGAGATTGGCTTACATTGGTCACATTCAATGCACTACCATGGCAGCAAGGACGATGATATATCCAAGTATTATACATTTTTGGAAAGGTTTTAACATCAGCTAGCAAAAACAGAAAACAGAGGCAAGAAATATTGTTCTTATAAAAAGTTCTAAGCTGTTCAGTACTCTCAAAAACCACCAAGTCGCCAACCAGCTTAGGCAAAAACGTAATTTTGAAAATTTTGGTGATATTTCAAAAGTATTTGAGGCAAAAAGTAATTAAAAGTCATATAGGAACTTAAAAAAATGTATGAGAAACCAAAACAAGTTTAAAATTTTCAAAATCACGTTTTTGCCTATGCTGGTTGGCGACTTGGTGGTTTTTGAGAGTACTGAACAGCTTAGAACTTTTTATAAGAACAATATTTCTTGCCTCTGTTTTCTGTTTTTGCTAGCTGATGTTAAAACCTTTCCAAAAATGTATAATACTTGGATATATCATCGTCCTTGCTTCCATGGTAGTGCATTGAATGTGACCAACGTAAGCCAATCTCCAAAAAAATTACCAAAAATCTCAATTTTTCAGTGTAATGTACCTAAAATATATGTATTTTGCCTAGAACATGTATAAATTTCATAGATCAACCACTAAAAGTCTCTAAAATAACTTCAGTTGCAAGATTTGTTGACAAAATCGAGGCTACTAGGGTACTTCCTAGGAGGCTAGCAAGAGACTATCCACAGGTAGCAAAAAATTTCAAAAACCAAAAATTTGAGTTTTAAGACTCATAGTTATGATAATTAAACACAAAAAACCTAAATACAATGTCTAAATATGCTTTTAAATAGGATATTAAGAAATGAGGTTTTTGAGATTTTCACTAGTTTGGGGTCGGTCACAAACATGGGCCGTATTCATGGCCAAGACCAAACTCAACTATCAAGTATTATATATCGTTAGAAAGGTAAGAATATAAGCTATAGTAAACAGAAAACAGAATCAAAAAATATTACACCTCGTAAAAGTTACAGGTGTTTGAGTGTAATGAAAAAGGGTCAAGTCGTCAAAGAACACATGTACCCCATATCTCGGTAAATTTTGAACTTTTTGGAAAAATTTCTTCGCAGTTTGTCTTGAAACAGCATAAATCACTAAAAAACATCAAAAAACTTATTTATTTTCATAGTTCTCATTTTTTTCTAAGAAAAGTTTGTTTTTGGCTATACATAGATCGGCTCACTAAAATAGTCATAACTTTTTCTCGGAGGGGGTTTTTGTCAAATGTTAATACAGTTTTGAAAACTAGAAATCATGAGCTATCCAGTGGTGTGACTTATCTTTCGGGGTTCGATAATCTTAGGTAGTTGCGGCATGTCTAAAGACATTTTTCCTATGATTTTCATGCATTTACTAGTACACCGGTACCAAAACTACAATATCATAAACCTTGTAGGGTGTCAAAATGAAGCTCTTATATACCACTATTAAGAACTGAAAACCGTTTTTCAATATCTTTTACCATCGCAGAGATTTTCCAGTTCAAATATGGTGTGAAAAAATCACATTTTTTGCCCTTTTTCGACTTCAAACAGCCCTAGAATCATGGAACTAGCACCAAATGATCTGAAATTTGGCATACAAGTCTATTTTTATGTCCTCTATAAGAAAAAATAACATTGAAATGGATATTCGAAACTTTCCCAAAAATAAAGTGAATGTCCGATTTTTTTTCATTTTGCCCCATAGTGCTGAATTGAATTTTATTTTTAATTTTTTTTTGAGATTTTTAAATGTTTTGAATTTAAATGGAATTTAATTAATTTATAATGATCGTTTTGCCAAAGTTTGAGTCGCAGTTAGAATTAATTTACTAGATTAAAACTGCAATGAACAGGTTCGAATCCTAATATATTCAAATCCTTGTTTTATTTAACTTTACATATACTTTTACTTTTTTGCAAAATTTTTTGTTATGAAGATTAACATTTTTCACATTTAAGTGTCATTATTACCTTCATTATTCCTCCTTAAATGCTCCATCCCCAAGAAAATTAAAGTATCAATACTGATACCTTCCCTCCTTCTATCCTACTTCCATTTTCTCTCTTTATTCTCAATTCATTTACCTAAAAATGTTATCGCTTCTCATTCACATTTATATTTTCTTTTCTTCAAAAATTCATACACATTTAATATAATATTGCCTTAAAAAATTATTAACATTTGTTCCTTCATTGAAATGTGCTGAAAGGGAACCTTTTCACTCCTTTTCCTCACATTGAAATCATTTCCGTCACACAATGTTCTCGTCACACAGTAAAAAAAATTTTTTTTTTATATTTTTCCTTCTTCCTATTAATATTTTTCGCTCTCATTCCTCGTGAATATAAAAATGCTTCATGCTCCTTTTCATCTCATAATAGAATGTACATTGATAGCTATAGACTATAGAATATGAATGTATACAAAAACATGTGTGTGTATGATAGAAAATGTCACAGAAACATGCGAGTATGGTGGAAAAATATTTTAATGGGGCTAATAAAGCGCATTCCTTACTTTTTGATCTTGGCCAAGCTTGGACCAGTTTGTAGGGCTACCCAGGGTACTCCAACATACCCTACCTCTACCAGGGGTATCCTAGGATATGGTAAATGGTATACACTACCTACCCGGGGCAGGGTTGATATCTTACAATAATAATCTTACAATGATAATCTTACAAACACGGGGGTACCCCGTGTAGCCCTAGAAACCGGCACCTGATTCAAATTGGATTAATTATTGGAAAAATGAAACTAAGAGTGAATTGCACTTTAAACATATGTTTCTTTTACATAAAAGTTACTCTACAATACGTCTACATCATATGGACGTTTACTAAAGAACACCTTGAGCATATAAGCATTAGCAGGAGCCACACAAAAAAGTTAAGCACATGAATTTAGTTTTGATAAAGACATCATTCTGTAAGGGGAATTGCAGTGCTACCCTTAGTAAATATAACCTGTATTTAACGACCAAATCTATTCATAAAATCCTCAGCCACAAAACGCTTCACTGATTTTTTTTTAAAATATTCCGCTATCAAAAACCTGTCAAAAAAACTCTTTCAGTCAGACAAAGCAAAACCACTTGATTACTTTCATCTGTTGATTTTCCATTTCGAGAGCAAAGAGCTCAGCACTAGCAGTATATTGAGTGAACATGAATGAATATCGTAGACAAAGCTACATACGGAATGAACAGAAAGCATATGTTGCGAAAATTGATATGAATAGCAAGCATAATGTTGTGTATTCATATATGAAAGCATCTCAGGCATTCCTTTAAGTGCCAATAATTGTATGAATAATGAAGCAGTAGCTCTATTATGTGGAAAACTATTTAAATGCGCTTTTCTGTTGACAATGTTTAATGAAATTGAAATTATATTGTTGAATTATTCTCAATTTCAATAAGAAATTCCTTCATCGATGTGAAATTCGAAATTTATTCAATCTCAAATTTTGTATTCATCTACAATACATTCATACATTATTACTATTATTATATGCTTTATTTTAAAAAAATTTCATTTATTTATCTTCGTGATCAAATAAATTTTAATGTTTATAGAGAACTTAATGGGAGTTATTTTGCATAAAATATATATAAATATATCTATCGTAACGAAAGGATGGAGAATTTCCTAACAAAACCGCACATCTCAGATCCCATCCGACATCCTGTTTCGACAAAAGTTTTTCATCCTGCGGAATTCTTTCATTACTTAATGCGTATATCTGTAGATGTGATGAAAATGGGCTTATGGGAAGGGTTGTCTTGGGAGTTGAATGAATTGAAATTTTTCGTAACGAACTTTTAGGATTTGAAAATTTGAAGCTTATTAAGCTTTTTGGGAAAGCTTTCGGAAAATATTCTATTGTGGCGACATCTGCGAAAAATTTGTTGAAACTTGAATGAGTTTTGTGAAAATTCTTTTAACGTGTTTTTTAAGAATTTTTAAAAAATAACATGTGGATTCTCATAGCTGAAAACCGTTCAGAAAATATCCACCTAATTTTTAAAGGAGCATAAAATCAATTAATTAAGTCGCATTAAGATCTGTCATAACTTAGGATCACTTGGCAGCTTGACAAATCTTACTGCGTTATAAAAATATTGATTGATTAAAATTATACGCTAATAACACAAAGATAATTTCAAAAACTTTCTCATATTTTAATAACAATAATAAATCTCACATTTCATACTTTTATTTCTATTAAATATTAATAAATTGAGTAATTTCTTAATTTCTCATCTCTATTAAGTTATCACCGTAATCATGACAGTCATAAGCTTAATACACAATAAACAATCTTTAATTACACTCGCTCCTTCCCCCTTTGTGTAATTTTCACTAAATGATTACCAATCAACTTCAGTGTTATGCCTGCTTTAACTCTCATCTCTTCATATTTCAATGACGTTGAGAAATGGAAATTCTTAACGTAATGTAGAACAATTAATTTCATGAATATCATCGCATATCGATTTCCTGCAGAGAATTTTACGTAAAGTGTTTTCTCGCATAATTAATTAATTGATACTTTTGTGCAGGATTGAATTTCGTGGGTGGAGGTGCTGAAGGGTGAGATGCTTTGGGTTTCTTAATTTTGTATCTTTAGACTGAATGTTACATCCCAAAAATCCTTAAATGTTACTTAATTCCCTAAAAAAACTCAGAATCTCCCCATTCAACACACAACCCCCTTTAAATCCAACAACAATACACAACATACTCACCTACACACATCCTTATGCCACTAGAAAATGGCAGGAAAGTGAAAGGACTCCGATCATATGAACTCTCAAAATCGAATCGTTCTGGCTTAAAGAGGTGAGCATCATCACCCCAAATTTCCTTTTTACGATGCAATCCATAAATGTTTATCACTAAATTAGTTCCCTTCGGCAGTTGTATATTTTCAATACCTTTGTGTGTATGTATCATAAGGTATGAAGTAGAAGGTAACGACATAAGAGAAAAAAGATGAGAAAATGTAGGCAATTAAGACACAATTATTAGACACTTAAGTGCAGGAGTAAATAAATGTGGATAATAGATATTTATACACGAAAAATGTGCTACGGGGGAAGATGATGACTAAGTGAATGTTTGATGAGGGGAAGAGTTGGCTTGTAAGAATTTTTGAGGGAGTTTTGGTTGAAACTTAAAGGTGTGCTAAATTTTAAAGCAAAAATCCCTCAAAACTGATTTTTTTTCTGTCATCTGATCAAGAATTTAAAATATTTTCAGCATTTTATAAAAATCTTGAATATTTCTCTAAACCAGCCATTCCCCTCACTTTAGATAATTTCTATAAGAAGAATGAAAGCAAAAAAAGACATAAAAAACTTTTTCACACCATACCTAAATCAACATCAGCCTTCGTTTCACGGAAAAGGCCTGTTAGGAAGAGAAAGAACGAATATTACAGCACACTATAAAATCGTACAAATGAAAGTGCTTTTCCTACCAACCAACACTCAACACTTACCTGTTGCCGGAGTGAATAGTCTTAATGCCTCCTTTATAGTCATTTCTACATACTTTAGTGCTGATAGCTTTTCATAGTCTATGATAAGATCTTCCTTCATGCATTCATCGCCTACAACCTCATTGATTTCCTTTATTATACATTCTTGCACGTTCTCGTGCATGGCGAGCATTAAGACGATGAAATTTAGTGCTGTACTCATCGTGTCGGCTGCCTGTGTGTTGAAAGTTATTAAAAATATAATTAGGAGCTTTCAGCAAGAGGAATGGAGGAAGGATGGATGGCATGACTGTTTTCTTAATCCGTAATGGATTCTAATGGTGTTATAACTTTTTTAGTACATTTTATTCTTTTTTCGTGGACATAAAGGTGTAATTAGAATTTTAATAGATACATGTTATGTGAATGTGAGTGATCTGGACATATGGCTATTCTAAAAGCTGGAATCCCTCTTATAACTAATCTCAGAATTAAATAAACCAGATTATTCAATACTCACAGCGACCATCATTGTCCCACAATGATCTAAAATATCTTCAATACTATAATTGCGTCCATTCCTTGATACCTTCAATAATTGACCTATAAATGAATTTTCTACATCGCTATCATTACAGTTTCCGCTCTGTATTTGATCCCATTCATTTCTGATGAAATCGAAGAAGAATTTACGATTTTTGTCTTGATCACGTTTCAGACTTGAGAGATTGTAGATTATATCGTAGTGATAATGAGGCTTCATTGCTCTATTCCATATGTTGTCCAAGTATCTGTGGATGAAAAAGTGAAACTTTCAGCATTAATTTTTATGGTGTATTAAGTAAGAAGCTTGCGCTATAAGTGATTTTTTAGTTGGATATGAAGTTTTTACGTCCTAATGAAATCCTTGGAAGTAAAATTTTATGAATGTTGTAAATATTTGAAATTACTTGAAAATTTTAAGCATAAAGCACAGACTCAATCAATTACCTTAGACATGTTACACCATATATCACTCAGATATCTCACATAAACTCATAAATTACTCAACTTTTTGGGTAATTAAGTAAGATTTATAATGTAAGACTCTTAATGATCCACAAAGATTAATCGATTCATATTGAAAATTTATGATAAAATTTTTATACCCCAAATAAGTTTCATCCTTTAATCTTGATAGAAAATCAATTTTCAATACATTTATATCCAATAAGTAAATTGATTCCTGTTCTTATCGATAACTTTATGAATAAATGATTAATCTAGATAAGGTGTACATTGTGACAGCCAACATGTGACAATGAAGATTTGGTTTTAGTACAAGAGTTCATTAACATTATTGAGATTTTGTGATGAATTATTGATGTTAGGATTTTGTTGATCAGATTGGTCATTTTATGAATTTTTCAATTTTCATTTATGAAGCCTTACATTAAGGAATCTCATCCTACGATGGACGTCATTTAATTCCTTCCCCAGCAATTCAAAACAGTACAAATAAGTTTCTAATCCCTTTTAGCAGACATCTGACAACTGTTTCATTCACATCCTCATATCCCAAATTTGTTTTGTACCAAATTCAACGTGAACACAAACAAAACATCAGCATGAAGTTTCATGCATTTCACAGATAAAAATATTTTCACTCCAAACCCGAGTGCACCCAATAAATTATGCTTATGAATGAGAAATATGAAAGGAAAGAAGCAGAATTAACTCAACAACATTCACAGTTCGTTTACAATCATCAACCTCCAACTAATCCAAATATGTCATACATACTTGTCGGTGTTTTCCATAAATATTTTTGCGACATCTCGAGATATGTCCTTTCCAAAAGTTGTGTCTGTTAAATGAGATATAAATGCCATGTATATATATTTATGGGTATGGTTAAAGCTAGAGATTCAACAAAGAAATCATAACAGGATTGTGAGCTTGTGGAGAAATTTGTCAGGAATTTCTTTGATTTGAAGCTAGTGGCGGTTATTTGCCGTGTCCTGAGGTATACCTTCATTTTTGTAGATAAACCACAGGGCATGGCGAGTCACTAGCTTCAGATTTGACAACATTATTCTAAGCCATATCAGTTCCTGACAAATTTCACAACAAGGAATCCAAGTCTGTGCACTTATTTCTATCTCTACGAGAATATGTATACATATATTCTTACTCATAACAGCATTCATAACAACAACTGTAACGTCATGCTTTATGTCAAATTCTTCCTTATCGCAATTCGCCTTCAAGTGCTCTATACTTTTCGCAATACACTTCGTAAAGATTGGCACATAACTTTGTAGTATGGATAAAGAAAAGGAAGAATTGAGAAGTTTCCTTTCATACTTCCATCTGTCAGCTAACATAGCATAAAAATAGAGAAAAAAAAATTATATCAGAATCTTTTTTTTTGCTTTATCAGGATTTTTTGTTCGGTTCACAATCAGCTTTCCGTCTTTTTTACTTTCTTGATGGAGTAAGCAAAACGGAACGATGACGATGATGGTCAATGGACACGAAAGATGAAAGGAATTATTTTGTCAATGCTGTCATTTTTTCCAGGACTCTTTTTTTATGTCAGAAAAACTAATAAGTTAATTTGGTTATAATGCAGAATCTACGTGACGTTATGGCACTTATTGCTGCTTTAATTTTTGAAATTCAGCAATTTCTCATGCCTTCTAAAAAAACTCAATTTTTTGTCTATTTCTGTCTATACAACATCAAATTTATCACTAGACCCGACTGATTTGATCACAAAAGAGCTTTTCATTTCCTCGTTTTCTTTCCTCATCTTTTCAGATATGTCCATTGACCATTGACAAAAATTTTGACACATGTGTGTCATACATACATACATTTCATAGCAATTAAGCCTCTTGGGAATCCAAAAAAGTCCATGAAGAAATTTTTTTCCACACAATTTGGTATGGTCAAAAGTTTTTGTGATATATGTGGATCGTCGGTAACAAAGAGGTATTTTGTGCCGAACCATAATGAATAATATCTTGGGTATCGTTCTGATAGATTTTGGAGAATTTCAAAGCGATCTATGGAATGAAATGAAATTAAGGAATTGCTTTGTGTTTATTTTTTCAGGGAACTGGTGTGGAATTATGTTGAATTTTCAGCTTATAGATGTTTTTTAATTTAAATTTTGAATATATAACACAAAAGATAGTTGCAGATAGATAGAAGATAGCAAATGATGTCTATTAGGGGCCGGTTTCTAACCTATCCTAGATTTTGTCACTAAAGACAGAGCCATTGAACTTTCCTACTCCTTAAATACAGGTCATCAAAAGTGATTGATACTAAATTATCAAAACAAATATCACACTTTTACAGTGGCATAAACAGGGGTGGGGGGTTGTCAGGACCCCCTCATAAATTTAATTTTTAATTTTTTTATAATTTTTACTAAAAACACGTAAAAAACTTGATTAGAAGGATTAAGAAAAAAAATTTTTTGGACCTCTTAAAAAAATTTCTATCTACTACCCTGACACATCATTTAACTTCACACCAGTTCCATTATTTACGTATTTTTGTGTATAAATAAATACGAAAATAAAATAAATCACAATATCATCTTTTGATTAACACTCGAAGGACTTCAAACTCGATACAACGAAAAAAATGAAGAAGATAAGTAATGATAAAAAATTCATAAGCTTACCGGCATTAGATCTTGCCGTAAAAATGTAAGCAATGATAGTGAGTGGAAGAGTTTTTGGACCTCGTATGTTCCAAAATTGTCTACGATATTTCATATAATCACGTATAGCATCACTGATATACATGAATAATAGGATGAACGCAATGCACATTAATAAATCTGTTTCATACATCTTAATTTATTATTATTTTTATGTCCGCACTTTATACATAAACTCGAAATATGAAATTAAACAAAGCAAAATATTTTTTTGTGGTTCTTATCGACCGTCTACCTTTTCGATCGTATGCCGCAATGTAACTGAATTAAGCTTTGCATTTTATCGAATGAATGGAGGAACGAACTCACACATACATTTAATTGTTATCTGGAGGGATGGGAACTCGTTGTGGGAATCGAAAATTATTTCAAATTTATTCACTTTCATTAATATTTTCAAAATTTTGAGAAATCATTAATTTTGGAAAAAAAACTCAGAATTTTTAAAATTCAATTTACATTGAAATTCAGTGAGTTCTGGACCATTAATTATAAATTTTACAATATAATAACCTAAAAAACTTAATTTTAGTCACTTCACAATAAAAAGATTCTAACCCTTTCACTTTCAAAATATAATTACAATCAAATGAGTTCATTAACAATTGCTTTCATGTCTATGTTTGCAAAAAAAACTCACATGTTTTTCGTAGACAAATAAAAATTGATAATGAAAAATTCATTAATGTGTGTGCAAGTGTCTGAGATGATGATTAATGGAATTAAGATAGTGTCTCGCACACGTGATAGGCTTTTGATGATAATGAAAATGTATTTTTAAGCACCTTTAGAATGACGTTGCTAGCAAAGAAACCGCTATCGTCATTTGCATTGACTTTGGAGTTTTACCTTTGTCAAGTGGTATACAGTAAGTTATTTATGACTTGGTTTAATCAGTGAGATATCTATTTTTAATCTCTAATAAACTTTTCCGATTGCTTGGTCATACATGACTTTTGGAACCTCGGATAGGATGGGAAATTCCAAAATATTCCTGTCTCGTTCATGAAACTGAAAAAGTCGAACAATTAATGAGTCCTTAATAATGTTCTTCTATAAGCGAGCTTAACGTTAGTTTAGAGCATTGAAAAATGCTTTTTAAAAATCCATAGAGCAAAGAAACTAAAAATTCACCAGACAATTGCCAACTTTTAACATTTATAGCTTATTAGCAATCATAATGATGTCATTAACTTAAATCAGAACTTTTAAACTTTTCCAAAAACTAAGCTCGTCGAGAACATAAATTAAAAGATTTCCCATCAAGAAAGTTTTTAACGTGTTTAATGAACTAATTTAAGAATATTTTATGCTGCAAGTTATGAAAAAGTTTTATTAAGCTTCTATCATAAATTTACTCAATTATTTTCCTGAAGTGCATGCAACAAGAAACCACAAAAATGCATAAATCTATGTTTATATACAAACTATTGCATTTGTCAGAACTTTAACCTTTTTTCACTGCCGTGCAAATCTAAGTAGAATATCTAATGCTTCTTTCCTTTTTTATTTAGACTTGGATGTTTGAAAAACTGATTCTTTTCGAAGCAACAAGCTAATCAATTTTTTATGGCAATTTTCCAATAAAAGGGGTGATTTTCTACTTTGAAAAAAATTGTTTTGCTGTTGTTGAGTCTTTATGTTATTAATATGTTTTATAACTTTATGCAGAGGAGAGTATGTTGCATTGGAAGTTTGTTTAACTAGTATAGAAAATATGAATAATAATTTTAATTAAACTTGCTAGAAGACTCTTAACTCCTAAGGATTTATGGGTGTAAATCAACTTTTTGACCAAAATCAGGCATATTTAGGCTTCTATGGGCTACAAGGGAACAAAGTGGATAGGACTTATTTGAAGAAATCCTGATTGCTGCAACACAGTCACCATAACACCATTTCGTTGTCTTATTAACGACAAAGTGTCAAAAAGACGTCAGGGGGTCATGGCTTGGGTGTTTGATCTTGAAATAGAATTAATTTGAAACTAGAAGACATCAATAACAACTCTGCAGTTATCAATCTAGCCAACTCAATATAACGCTTGAAGAGCGTCTCTCATATGATCTCCGTAGAAACATGAGAAAGTTTATTTATTTACTCTGATTGACATTCTCATTCATTCAGCTGTGAGTTCTTTAATGTGTATGTTAAAATTAAAATAAATTATTGCATTTCAATAAATTATTATCAGCTTTGGGAATTGAAAGAGAAAAATAACATAAACGAGAATGACATGAATGATAGCAGATGCAGTGACCGACAATTCTGTGTATGGAAGTTCAGTTTAATTTGTCTGAGTTCACTAAACTTTTGGTTTTTTAATTGCAAATTTATTATTTTTAAATTTTTGTAGATTGTCTTAGAATTGACACAATTTCTTACTTTGAGAATAAATTTTAAATTCTTTTCTGAATTGAATAATAATCAATTTTTCACTTGAATTCATTTCAATCATTCATCTCCACAAAACTTTCTAATTTTCAACAAGGAAAAATATTTTCATGACGCCAATTATTTTAATGGCTCGGAAGTAAAAAAACATTGAAATGAAAACAAACTTTGAAATTGAGAGCGAAAAAAGAATTTTTAAAAGAAAACTTTTACATACGATTTTTTCTGTTGCTTTATCAAAATATAAGAAAGAAGTTTGCATTGCATCAAAAATCAATTAAATCATAATTTCCTCTTTATCTTCGGAATTCTTCTTCCTACCAATTGTTATATTTAAAAGTTTATCAAAACTTTATCTTCATATTGAAACGATAGAAGAGGATGTGAAGTAGTTTGGTAGTAATCACGGATTGTGGGCTAAAAAGCTTTTTTTTGGGTCATTGTGAATTTTACGATGTGGCTTAAAAAATATTTTTTATTTTACCAAAAGTTTGACAAGAATTTAAAAAAAATTATATCTTAAAAAAAATTAAAATTTTTAAGAAAAGTTAGAATTTTAAATGAAATTAATTTTTTTTAAAAAAATTAGAATTTAAAAAAAATTAATTTTTTTTAAAAAAATTAGAATTTTTAAAAAATTAAAATTTTAAAAAAACTAAAATTAAACTAAAAACTAAAGAATTTTTAAAAATTTAAAATTTAAAAAAAAATAAGTTAATTTTGTATTTTTTAAAAATTTGATAGTCATAGTTACAATCAGGGGGAAGACTACTTGGTGGAAAAAATCATTTTCCGCCAAAAAAATTTTTTCCGCAACGCACTTTTTGAGCTATAACTCCAAATTTACACATATTTTCTGGCGGAAAAAGGGTCAGTAGTTCTTGTATTAAGGTTTTATACATGTTAGCACCAAAAATTTGATTCTTAGTGCTCTCTGAAAATTTTCCACCAAGTAGTCTTCCCCCTGGTTACAATTTAAAGCTTCAAAATTCACATTTTTGTCACCTGTACAAAGAAAATTTCCAAACCTTTAATTTTTTACATATTTCCCAAATGAAAGTGCAGTCAAAATTAGAACAATATCGAAGCATTTTCCTCTCATTTAATTTTTTTCTTCTTTATTATCCTTCAAGTCATAGAGCATGCAAACACTGCACTGTAAATTGTGAAGAAATAGTTTATTTTCCATGTTTTACTTAAATTTTTACAAACAAAATGTTTTTTACTACAATTTTTAATTTTGCATGCAATATGCACCATAAGAATGAAAACTTTTTGTGTTTTCTCCTCGAAATTGGGTTTTTTTTTATTTCGGGTTTTGGGGATTACATGACTGACTGGAAATTATTTTTTGATAATATGATTAATTGAGTAAGATTGCAGCTTTGTGTGTTTTATAAAAAAAAATTGTGGAATGAGTTTCTAGAACAACAGACAGGATACATAAAACTAATGCAGGCATTGCAGCACAAAGACAGAAAAATTGCAGAAAAATCTAAAAATTGCGCATCCTTCAGTAAAAATTCCCATTTTCTACGGTTTCTCCAAGAATAATGAATTATTCAAACCCAACAAGAGATGCTCAATCCAGTACAGAAATTCATCAGAAGCAGCACAAAAAAATCTTAGAATCCAAGTAACAATGAAATGATAAATGAACTTTTGTGCATAAATTTCATTTTATTTCCACACAAGATAATATGCGAGCATGTAACAGCATTACATTTGTATATATTGGAAAGAAATGACTCATATGGGGATATGGGTAAATGTTGTGCTTCTTTCCATTCTTTGTTTTGTGATGCAAATGAAATGAAAGAGAAAAAAATCTTTTAAAATTGAATTTAGTTGTAATTGTTATAGAGAAATGCATTCATATATTATTGTACATTTTCCACGAGACATAAAATAACATTAGGATGAATGGCTTCAGCTAGAAGTAGTAACAACATGAGATGCATGCAAGAGAGTGAAGAAAAAAATTGCTTTACTTCTTTTTTAGTTTTCTACATTTAAATGCATTAATCTTTCGAGATTACTCCCATAACAGTTCTTTTTTTGCTCTTTGAACTGGGTTTTGATGAATAAGTGTGCTATATAAAAATAACTTAGTCTACTGAGGGAGAAACGTATCTTGAGACCTAGATACATATACCCTACCCTAGGGTATACACCTACTGCTACCCCTACCAAGGGTATATCCTTAGGTGTAGGGTTAGTGGGTAGATATGGGGTAGATAAGTTTAAGCCACTTTTTTAGCCAGATCCAAAGGTAGGGGTAGGTGTGGTGTATACCTTAGGGTAGGTAAACCCGCCCCAGACCCGAATTTTTCAAGAAATTTCAATATTCAGATCTATAACCACAAAATTTCTAGCTTAAGTTCCAAAATCCATAAAAAGCGCTTTGTGCTTCAACATCCAGTACATCCAGTGGAACATTCTCAATCCCCTGAAGCTCCTTTGATTTTGATACTCTTTTACATTGCACATGATAATGTAAATTCATATTACGAATGAGAAACGGAAGAACAGCACAGAACAGAACCAGAAAATAAAGTTGAATGACAGAGCAAATGAAATAATTTTCATTTAGCTCAAAAATTACACATCATTTGTTTCACTTTCATTCCTTCCGCTTGTCTTCAGCAAGAACTAAAATTTTCTTCCATTCCATAGATGAATTTATGAACTTATATGATTTTTGCATTGCACATAACATATTTATGTTGCATTTGTGAGTTTAAAATTGTACTTCTGTGATCCACGAACATGTACATGCATTCCGGATAGAAGTGAATTGAAGAATTCACAACTGAAGTTGAAATGATTGAAAAATTAAAATTTATGCTGCAAATTTTATTATTTTATTTAAACGAGAAAATGTGAGGGGATATCCTTGGGGATGTTTTGTTGGAATATTCTTGATATTGAATTGAGCTTAGGAAATTTTCTTCTGAAAAAATAAAAAATAGGGACACATTCTATGAATTTTTATTAATTTATTAGAGTTTTTTAACAAAATACTAAATTCAACCTTCAAGAAATTTCAAAAAAAAAATCCAAAAATCTGACAAAATTTCCATAAAAAAAGATAATTTAAAATTCAAAACTCTTCCAGATAAATAAAATATTCAACTTCAATACTGAAGTGTTTATTCCATATCCTTATTATGCACATACTAAACATTGAGGTTATAAATTACAGTTTGAATGCTGTTGCATGCAGTTTAGCATACTTATCTATTCAGTTGATGATAGTTCTTGTTACTGATTTAAATACAGATCTATCTTTGAATAAAATATGTTGGAAAAATAATA
The DNA here is from genome assembly GCA_963573255.1 of Chironomus tentans. Taxonomy (NCBI): domain Eukaryota; kingdom Metazoa; phylum Arthropoda; class Insecta; order Diptera; family Chironomidae; genus Chironomus; species Chironomus tentans. The sequence continues at coordinate 16,058,227 of OY754303.1, forward strand.
ATGCTTTGTTTATGAATAAAATTTAAGTATAAATATGGAAATAGCAGAATGTCTCGGAATTTGTAAATGGAAAATCTTATGGTAATTAAAGTTCTAGTTCTGGTGTTTGCTAACATCACAGTGTATGATTTTCAATCATCTAAAGCTTTATATGATTGAATAATTTGCCAATATCCATTATAATGGTCTTAATGAATCATCTGGGACTTAATTTATTGAATCACAAAACATCTAACAACAATATAATAATTATGATGATTTGATATTCATTTCATTGTTCTGAAAGCTTTTTAATGATCCAATAATAATATTTCCTCATTTAAAGACTGACTGTTGCACGTCAACTGCATGAAATCTTTAAATGATTAGAAAAAGAGAAATTTCAATTAAATTTTCTTATGAAATCTGACTCATCTTTTGACATTATAAAAATATTTCAACAAGACAACATCATGTTCTCAATCCAGCAATAACAAAGACAAAGTCGATAAAATATCAAATTACAAACTCTATCGACAGACTATCATAATTGTTCAATTTAAACTTTTTCTTCTCTTCGAGAACAACCTTAAAAATTGTTGAAGAATCAATTGACCATCTCTCGAGTATCATGAGTAGCACGTGTTAAATTACACAACAAAGTAGAAATGTTTTATCAAATTAATACGATGTATAATATTATTAAAGTAAACTTAGCAAGTACTGAAATACGACAAGCTTTTTTCGTAAGTTTTGGACAGTGTTGGATTTCAGAGGGGTCTGGATATCATTTTTAAGTGATTTATTGCCTTGAATTTAATTTAATGAAATCAAAAACTTCAACTTAAATGCGAAAATAATCTGACACTTGACACACCCCTCTTAGAATTCAACTCTGTCCATTCGTTTTCAGAAGAAAAACTTACAAGTACTTGACAGTGCCATTAGCACATTATTTTATTATTTATCCCCTGGGAGAGTTGAAAATTGTTGATGCCGGATGTAACAATTTTGTTACAAATGAATTTATTTTATTAGCATAAAGCATAAGCTCTCCCAAATGTCCATTTATTCTTAAAGTTTCATCTGATCTTTAATAAAATATTTTGTGTTGATAAATTCAAATGAAATTTCTTGAATTGAGAGAATCTGCAATAGAGATTTTGCAGTTTTGATTGTCCTTGTGTGGAATTTGATAGAATTTAACAAGGTTTCGTTTATTGGTGATACTGTAGGAGATGTGGGGTCGATGGAAGAAGGCTTGAAGATGAAAAGTGTAATACAGTATCAAGCAGTCGCGTAGCAAGGTGAGGGTGACGAAGGGTGGGGTCTCAAGCTGTGATACATTCTATCTTCCATGAAAATTCCCTCAAAACTACTCAAAATGCTCTTAAGGGCTCAATGCATCCTTCTCTGCAGTAAATACTATGATAAATACTTAAAGCTTCAGCAATTTCCTTTCATATGGCGCCATATGGATAGTATATGTAGTCGAGACAATTCAGATGCTTTGGTCAACAGGTTATAAAATATTTTCGATAAAGTCATTGCCAAAGAAAATTATTATCATGATTTAAAATTTATTGTATGAGATGAAAATTTATTCTACTGGATTATTTATAGATTATTCTGGGATATTTACAATTTTCAATTGCTTCTTTGGCTTTATTGATTCTACTATGTCTTCCTTAAGCCATTGTTTTTGTTATGAGAGATAAATATTATTGAAAGATTGCTAGAAAGGTAGTAGTTGAGGTTGGGGATTAAATATTGTAGAAAGAGAATTTTCTATGGCACTTAAGGATGAGTTGTGGTGCTTCCTGGGGTTTTGAATAAAATTGAGAGAAAGATAAATGAATTAAATTGCTTATTTTTGTTTTGGTTAAAAAGCTAGTGAAAATTTGTGGTGAAAACATGTCAACAAAAATATAATATAGGCATGAATTCTTCAGTAATTATCTTACCCTTAATGAACCACCACAATACGAAAAGATTCCCATTATTTTTCCATATTCCTCAATTTCTCAGAAGAATTTTCTGACTCATTCGGAAACAATTAAAATGGACAAGAAGAGTAAAAATAAATAAGCATAAAATTACAATAATGGATGATCATACAAAGTTTCATCTATCAAATTAGAGTACAGAACTTTGTTTTGAATGTCTGACAGTTTAATTCAATTTATTATTTTAAAAAAGTTTTATTTTTCTGAAATGTTTTGGAACTAAAAACTTCTTAAATTCTAAAATATTTGCTGTCAATTAGGAGTTGTTCAGTTAGAGTTGTCAATTAGGGGGGTTTAGGATTTTTGTCTTAAAAACCCTACCAAATTGAAAATTTTTTACCTAAAAGGGGAGAGGGGTTAACCCCCAAAACCCTCCCTTGAATACGCCTATGTATTCACTTATGAAGTCATACATCAAGATAGGAAAAAAAGATTTAAAGTTTTGTTATAAAAACGAACCGGATGATTAAAATTTAATTTTTAAATAGACGTCATTTAAGAATGGCCCCTTAAAAGACTAGAAAATTAAGTTTATAGAATACTTTAACTATGTTAGAAGAAGATTCCAGTTTATGCAATTAAATTCTAATTTTATTTTCGAATTCTTCTTTTTATGTCGTTCTGTCTTGGATCATATTTCCATTATCTGTCTAAATGATAAGATCATTTCAACAATTTTCATCTTTTCTAATCGAGAATTTATATAACAAAAACAGAAAACCAGTCAGTAACTTTTTCAACTCACCTTGTAAGAGAAAAACAAATCCATAATTAGCGAGATATAAAAATTCCAAGAAAAAAATCTCTTCTGTGTGAATGAAAGCGAAAGCAAGCTCGTGGAATCTCCAATTTTAATCCAAAAAAACTCACATTCTTGTTGTAGGTCAAGTTCAAAAACCGCATCGCTCGCGTGCGTTGTTCCGCATGATGACTTTGCTATCGGGTACGAAGAATTTTTTTCCTTGTTTGTTGTCATCGTTGATGCTTTGATATACAAAAAAAAATTATGAAGTTATTCAATTTCTTTCACTACAAGACATACCAACATGCATGCAGTTGTGTAAGTACAAATGAATACAAAGGTTCATAATTACGTAATAATATAGCAATGAGTAATTATTGAGGTAGTGAGGCAAGTAATACTTATCATAAGTTGTATGTAGTATTGAATCTATACATGCTTAACATGTGTTTCTTTTCACTTTAGTGTGAATATTTAAAGAGATATGGACAAGTGGAAACGTTATTGTGTGTAATTGATGATTACTTGATGGTGTGTGAGGGTAAAAATTTGATAAATCCGGTAAACTCAGCTCCAATCATCCTTCATAAATGTTGGACGTCATTAATGAATGACCTCTAAAATTGATTCTCATTCTCAAAAAAATTAGAATCAAATTTAGAAAGGTAAGATCTCCGTCGAACACCTTTCACTCATCCTGGATGCATCCTTGACCAATGGCATTCAAAAACTCATCTCAAGATTTTATCAATATTTTCGAGAGACACATTCGTTAATCTTCAAAACAGTCTGTTCTTTAAGTTCTATATTTTTTAAGAATAAAAATCAGCTTTGAAAATAGAACTGCAAGAAAAATAAATTATGCAAAAATTAAACAAGTTTAAATTCAAGAGACTAGTTTAGAAAAATGTCAAATGAATCCAGAATAATTTTTTTTCTGGTCTTCCAAAAATAAAAACAGGTACAAATCTGAAAGATTTTAGCAATTTACAAAAGAATTGATGGATTATGTAAATCCTATTACTGCCGATTCCCTTAATCTTTAATGGTCATTTAAATTTCGAATTCCATAAACACCTGTAACAATATTCATTCTATTGTTAATAAAAACCAAATTCGGACAAAATCAATTCCAACAACAACAATCCCAAACGCAATGGTGGGGGAAACGACTTATTTCTCCTCAACTTAACTTTTATTTCATTTTTTTCTTATTAAACTCTCGCACTCTCTTTCTCACATACGTTTATACCGTAGTATTCAAACTAGTCAACTTTTTGTAACTGACCAGCTTCATCAACAGGTTTCTCAGTTTAACTTTAATCGTCTCGTTAGTCGAACGCGATCGATATTTGCTCTGTGCCGTGTAAAAAAAAGTTAGAAAGATTTTTGTTATTTAATTTTTTCGTAATTAGATTTTTTATGGAAATTTTCTGTGCTTTTTATAAATAAAATTGTGCTGATCTGAGAGAGCCTTCAATATTGTAAGTGTTAATGTCAATTGCGTGAACTTCATAGTGAATGTTAGGTCAAGATAATTTTTTTTATATTATTATGGGTGATATTTGAGGGGTTAATAAATTTTCTGAAATTTAATAGAATTTAAATTCTGCTTAAAAAACTTAAAATTAATTTAAAAAAAATAAAAAGCCCAAAATAATTTAAAAATTCAGTAAATTTTGCGAAAATTAATTTTAAAAATATAAAAAGCTCAAAATAATTTAAAACTTCAGTAAAATTTGCCAAAAATTCTCAAGAAAAAAAAGTCATTAGTGCTTACTTACACATGCCAAAAAGGAAGTAGCTCCAAATCTAAAAAATAATTGTGAAAGAAAAGTTTCGAAAAGAAAAAAAAAATTGCATCAAAATGAAGTAAGAAAAGTGAGAGAGAGAAATTTTTCCCAACATAAGAAATGTGTATAAAAAAATAAAAGTAATGCATATGAAGCAATAAATTTATCTAAGCAAGTAAGCTAAAGTGCTCAAGAGTGAAGATTGCAAAGTATTTTATGTGTTAAGCGAATATTGCGAACGACGCACAGGCATAGTGGAAATTGTGAAATAATTTTGTGTATCATTTTTCACTTATTTACTTCAAGATATACATAAACTCTGTCAATTAGCAGCCGAAGAAAGGTCAACGAAAAACTTGTGGACATATTTTGCAAATATAAGCTTTATATTTTGCTAAAAAGGAGAAAACAGGTTAGTGATAAAAAGTTGCTATTTTTTCAATGAATTTTTTTATCGATAAGGTCAAGCTGCGAATGTTGATATGTGAACGAGATTTTTAAATTTTCAAACATTCATCTCAAATAATTTGTACATTCTCAAAAAAATTACGAATCAAACAAACAAATTTTCAGTTAATTTCTGTGGAATTTTTCTAAAGCAAATATTATCTTTTATTTTAATTTGATTCAAATATGAATTTTTAATTTGATAAAAATAATATTTGAACAGTTTGACAATGCTTTATTTAACTCTGAGACTAAATGTTCAAAAATGAAATAATGGGATTGGTTGTGCTTTAATTACCGAGCAACAAATCACACTTTATGCTGTCAAGTCACGACGCCTTTAGGGCACCTTATTTTAACGTTTTGTCGTTATAACGTCTACGTAATGGTGTCCTAATGAATGAGTTGTGCTACTCGGGATTTCTACAACAAACATGGAAAAAATGCAATTAATTCAAGATCAATTTGATTGAGTATACAAAAATTTAAAAAAAAATTCTAAAATTATATTTATTTAAATCTGTTTGCCTAATTAGAACTTCTTGAAATGTCAGATTCTGGTTGGAGACCTGCTCATCGTGAAAATCAACTCTAATATTGCAGAAACTCTGCACCGATCTGATTCCCAATATTTTTTTGGAATGTATTAAAAATTCTCAATTTGCATTATTTCTATCTTCTGTTATTTAGTAAAATAATCATCAATTACCCAAAAAAACTAAATTTTTACACAATTAAATTATTACAGAAAAAAATAGAACAAAGAAAAGACAAAAATTACATGTTGGACTTAAATTGTCCATGTCATTCCATTATTATCATTATTATTCCCACTTTGGCTTCTGTTCCATTTTTCCCATGAAAAACTTGAGAATAAAAACACATGAGGACGATTAAATATAAATTTTTTAAAGTTATGTGTTTTTTGTTCTGTTTGTAATGTGAAACTTTTACAGTGACATATGAATTTTTCAAAGTTTCAATTTTTTACGTCATTTAAGCTAGCTTTTGTTCTCATTAAATATGTTAATTACTTGTAGCTACCCTGACTCATAAAAATTTCATTTCAAGTTTCATTAATTTTTTTACTTGAAAATCTCATAATAATCGAAGTCTTTTGCATACTCCTTCATTAACAGTCATCACTAATTGACCTTTAAACAATAATTTTTAGCGCATTTTCCTTAGAAAGTAATGCGCTTAAAGGTCCACTTTGGCTGGCTGGCCCGCTGGCTGGCCCGCTGGCTGGCCCGCTGGCTGGCCCGCTGCCTCAAAAACTCGGCGGAGGAAGCACGTAGAGACTTCGGGTTTTTTGCATTAAATAGCTGCTATTTCGTAGGGGTGCGCAACGTATTTAGTTTTTTGAAAATCCTCACCTAAACTTAATTAAATTAACTTTTCTGTTTTTGGTGTAAAAAATCACTGACGTTGGATTAGTCAAAGTTTAACGTGACGCTTAAAAAGAATACTTATATTAAAAAACCCTTCAAGTCGTGGGTTCGATCCTCTCCGCGGGCAACTTTTTTTTACACTTTTTTGATTCTTTTTTACACTTTTTTGATGTTTTATGATATTTTATGATTTATTAATGCATAATTAAATTTTTTTGAGTCATAAAACAGCAAAAAAGTACATTTTTTCATAAATTTTATTTTCTCGAAATGTAAATGTATGTAGAACCATACAAATGTTGCTGTCATTACTTGTGAAGTATAAGTGACAGATTTAATTTGTACTAAAACCATACAAATGTTTTGAAATAGCTTCCGGAATTTTTTTCAGCTACAACTATATATTTCAAGCATTTATGCTATGTTTTCAATTCATTTGGGGAAATAAATTAAGTGGGTACTTATTTTTACATTCTGAATTATGGATTTATTTACTGATCTGTGCGGGAAAATGCGCTTAATTCCCTCGATGTATAACACGAGGACTTTCTACATCTTTTTTTCTCTGTTGCTTAATAATCGATAAACATTGAAAGGAATAATTTAGTGAAAAGTTTATGGGGAAAAATGCTGCGTAATTTTGTGACTAGGATTTTGTAAGTTTTTATGATATTTATTTAAATTATTTGCAATTATTGATTTTTTTGTTTTAAAAACTAAACTGAATTTAGAATTATTTGAGATTTTTGCTAAAAATTTTAAATTTTTTTTTGTATTTTTCGATCTACAATTTTAAATTAACTCAGAACTAGTATTTAAGTTTCTAATTTATTCAATAATTGAATTAAAAAATATTTAACAAAAATGAACAGCAACAAAATGCGCTCTAAACCCCCAAAAACTCCCAAATTGTTCACAACCAAAAAAAAACTTCTTAAGCACATAGCGACGCACAAAACGACCGTAGAAGAGTATTTACACAACAATCAACAAGAATGTAAATGTGCGCATTACTTACCATTATACATATGTACATTATATTTTTAATTTAAATAACGAAAAGATTTTTTAAATCTGAAGCACACGAAATTCATTAAGCAGGCATTTTTTAAGTGCGAAAGGCTTTAACATAAAAGATGTGACGCTTAACACACAAATGAGCGCTGCTTATGACGTCAAATAAAAATATTTTCAAATGGATAATTGAACTTATGATCTCAATCTATTCATAATGGATGTTTTTTCTAAGAAGATCGTACACGAGGAGATGCGGATAATAAAATGGAATGAAGGAAGAAGAAATTGCGGATGAGTTGGTAAATTTGATCGTCTTTGACGTTGTTCAAATGACCGGAGAGAAAATTTGTTTAGTAATTGTGAAATTTGAGTTGATTGAGGCTTAAGGTGCTGGCTATTATAACGGTTTAATTTTGGAGTATGAAATTTTGAGGATAATAGGTTGAAATATGCCAAGATCAATGACTAATGTAAAATTATAACTGAATTCACGTTTAGATGGCTCTTTCAATAAAGGAACATGCAGTTTACCATGAAATATACTTGAATAACCCTAAAAAAATCCCTGCAACAATATTCTTGATCTAAATCGTAACAAAACACCCCCTTTTGCCCTTCTTACAACACCGCAATTAAAATCAATCATGTCATTATCAATTTAGGTCATTATCATGTGTGTCACATTTCATTAATATCGATTATCTTGATTTTAATGTGCTCGATGCAATGTCAAAGCACATCGTGTAATTAAATTCTCATGCATACACAAAAGTTTACTGAAAGATCGTGGTTGAAGATTATAAACTACTTAGAATTAAATCAGGGTTAAGCTTTATTGTCATTATTTGAATTTACATGAAAAATAAAGATTTTTCAACGCTCCAGAGATTTCTGAAAATTTGTCGGACGTGAAAAGATTCTCTTGGACTGCAGTTTTAATTTTGTGTTTCCAATCACGTAGTTTTGAGTTTTCTAACGATTATTTGCCATAATTCTTCTTATTTCGGATGAAAATTAAATAAATATTGATGAATATAAAAGTGCTAAAAATACACCAAACAAATCTGATAAGCATTGGACCAGTTTAATGCACGATATAATGAATTTGCATATAAAATTAGAAGATTATTATTAGAAGATTATGAAATTATCATCAGTTAACATTTATCTTTTTTCAAAAATCAGTAACTTAATAAACAACAACCCGAGCGACACAACGTGGTCATCGACGTTATAATGTTAAAAAACGTGGGGGGTGTTTTTATTAAATTTAAAATTGATATTTTTAGTCATTAGTTTATTAATTAAAAAATTTCTTTGTGATTTCTTTTCACACTTTGCTGCATGATTTATGGAAATGAATGTAATATTTTGCTTTGGCTTTTGGTGATGTTTTGCAAATTAAATAATAATAAAAAAACAAATGAGCGTGCAGAAAATTAAAGCATTTTTAAGCTTGATTGACGTAGTGCAAATCATTAGTGATGTTATGTAAGTCTTATATGGTGGGCGTTTTGCGGTATGTTAGATAAGTTGGAATATTTATATAAGGATGAGTTTTATTAATTGAATGATGATTTTATTGAAAAATTTAGTCTTTTGTAAGGAGTAACCTTGATCATGACCCTAAATTAATGACCCCAAGCTCTAGCAAATTAATTTAAAATGCTTAAAAATTAAGTTTAAAACAAGAATAAAGCTTCGAGAAAATATATTTTTTAATCAGCAGTATTCCCTTCTGTCTACATCAAGTGTTGCAGCTCATTTACCTTTGTTATTCCAAGTATGTCTATAACCCGAAGCCACAACATAAACCTAAAAAGCTTCCCCCTCGTATTTTAATCATTAACCAAGTAAATTTAATTGAACAAAGTAAAGATTTTGATACGAGATAATTATTCCATCAATTAACAGCGCCATAATTTCATTATTAAGAAAATACGTCAAGAGAAAGAAGGAAAAAATTGAGAAATAATGCAATAAGAAACCATAAAATGATTTAACGAGTCGATTACATCATCGATAAATTACTTGAAGTTTGTAATTACTCGCGCCGCAAAAGACGCTAGTTGGGTTGTAAAATGACTGATTTCTTGAGGAATTGTCTGTCAGATTCTAGAAAATTAAATAGATTTTGCCAAAATATTTAAAACTTTAATAAAATTCTGAGTTATTCTGCAAGATTCTAAAAGCTTTTATTAAAATTCTTAAAATTCAGCACGATATTATTAAATATATTCTGACAAAATCGTTCCAAGGAACTCGACTCATCAAAAAACATGCAAAGAATACAGAAAAAAGTGATGAAATGAAAAAAAGAAAGAAATTAATTTTATAAACGACATCACATGTTGCTGCTACCTGTGACGTGACACTTACATTACAGAATATAAAAAAAAATTATGCACAGTCATTGAAGTTCATAGACAGTCGAGTTGAGTCATTTTACGAAATGAATGCTTACGTAGCAGAGAGATGAAAATCAATGTTTATATTACATTTAACACTACAAGGCTTACACCTTGAAATTTTTACTCTCATTTATCTATATGTGAATATTATTGTTGTTGCTATTATTTCATCTGTAAACAGCACACGATGACCATCAATATTTTTTTATATTTAATTTAAGTTTAATATTTTAATATGAAAATGAGATTTTAATAGATGTAATATTTTTTTGTGGGAGATGAGTTGAGTAAGCAAAGGAAAGAGATACATTGAAAAGTTGGACATGCAAAATTATATGAAAATGTTCTTGTAGAAATGTTGTCAGATTTACTTTTTCTGTGGCTCGTGTCTAGCTTTTGCATGATTAAACCAAAAATAATGAAAATTTCCTTACAAAATATACCTTTCCCAGTAAAATCACCACAAGGGAGAGAAAAAAGTTACATTTATCGAAAACTTTTCCATGTCCTTTCTCAAATATTTCATGCACGAATGCTGCTGAAAGGGTAGACATATAGGCATGGGTCGATGTATTAGAAGATTTATGGTATAAAATAGTAAATTTGCAGTCAATATTTTAAGTTACTTAGGGTAATAGCGTGTAAATTTGTTGGGTATTGAGAACTTACTATGATGAATTTGGGTTAAAAATTTTAATTCAATTGTAAATTTAATTAAATGGAGAATTTTAAAAAATTACTCAGATGTCAGGAACAACTCAGCTGATCTCAGTTTCAACCACGAAAATATCACGACCAGACTTTTTTTGGTTGACATTTTGTTGTCAATTTTTCCGTAAATTTATTCGTTTTCATACAAGTTTGCACTTAGAGTTATTTGACGCAGATGTATTTTAAACCTTGCTACTGAGCCAACCGCAAAAAAAATCCTTTAAAAATGATCAAGATAATCTATTCAACCCTACCTGATCCTACACCATGTAGGTAGGGTATACCCTAGGTAACCCACCTAACCTATCCTTACCTTCCTTCTAGGGTATTCTAGGATATACCGTAGGGTTGTGCACCCCGGGCAGCTCTAGAAACCGAACTCACAGTCAAACCAAGACACAAGAAAAAAAAATAAAAACTCTCCATATTTCTCCACATTCGTCCCATCTAAATTTTTCCCAAAAAGAAATTTCACAAATGTCCTCAATTCATAATTCATAATAAATACAAAAAAAAACTTTTCCCATCTCGAAAATTCTCCATTTTCATGCATGAAAGAATCCTCAGAAATATTCATTCCAAGAGTGATTGAAATGATTCGAAACAAAGTGCATACAATTTTTTTTATAGAAATATTGAAATATTCTTTAGTACTTCATACTTTTCATTTCTTTATTCTAACAGTAATAGAGTAAAAAATGTTCCCAGAGTACTTGTAAAGTCGTATACAATCTCATCCACCTCCTTTGTTCGCACACACAACTTCAGAACGGAGAAAAGCACAAAGTTGCAACATATTGTTCATAAATTTCATTCTCTCTTCCATTTAACTGCATTTCTAGTATTTCATTCTGCTTCTTTATGATGTAAATTTGAGGAAGAATTGAGCTGTGGATTTGTTTTGTCCTTTTGGTTTGGGGATTGTTGATGGATTGAATAATTTAATAGAATATCTATGCTATAGTGCTGAGTACGGAGCCATGTGGAGGGGGGGGGGAAATTTTCAGTTTTCTAGACTTTTTTGAGGACTTTATCGCTACGCTCCTGGAGCTGAGGTCAATAAAATGCACAGTTATGAAAATTTAAGGTCTGAATATTAAACTATATGACCTGGAATGACTAACTGTAAATTTTAATCCTCTAGCAGATTAATGCCTATTTAGATAGAGTTAAAAAGCAATCTGCCATAAAACTATTATACAAATGGATTCATTCTTCATTTCGAAATCATAAAAAACCCAATCAAGTCATTAAACTTGTTCATATAAACAGATCAAATGCGTCATAGTCCACCGTCACCAAGTAGACTCACACGTTATTTCATTCTAAACGTGATAAAATTTACGAGCGACTCGAGGAAAGAAAAACCAGAAAAAGAATTGAGAACGAGAATGAAATGAAATTTACGTTTGCCAAAGTCAATAATTGAAAGAAAAACTTTTTTTTTATTCTTTATCGCTACTTCTTCACTACTGCACGAGAACTTTATTTTCATATTTTTTTATGCTCATTCAATTGCTTCTTGCAGTGAAAGGAATGAGTCTGTTTTGAGTTGGTTGTGAATACGTGTTGGCACGATTCATTCGTATTGCTTTGTGTATTAGAAGTGCATCACTTTATTTCATTCTCATCCTTTTTATATATGTCAATGTGTGCATCTTAGTTTCCTTAGATGCGTCTTTGATTATGTCAAAAATGCAGAAATGAGATAATAAACATCGAAATAGAGGAAGTAGATCGTTCTGAGTGCTGTTGGGGATTTAAAAGTTCTTGAAGAAGGAAATGATTAAAAAATTTCTTTCTATTTAGTTTTTCGATATTTTAAATCAAATTCAGAAGATTGGAACAGGAAATTTGCGATTTCTGTCATGATGACTGTTAGTTTTTGGAGTTCTTCATTTTTTCTTGCATTTTAACATTTTTTTATTTTCATCGCCTCATTTTTTATCGCGAATTTTTAATGAATTAAAAACCAGTTTAGCAAATTCAACGGAACCTGAGATTTTTATTAATGTAGACATTCCATTTACAATAGTCAGTCATTGCTAGATCTAATATGTTATTAAATTATTAGCAATAAACAAATCAGTGAAGCTGGATCAATTTTAAATAATCCTATTATATTTGTGTTAATTAGTAATTAACAAGCATTGTCTTGTATATAGATAAAATCAGACCTGCTTATAGAAATGACATGGCAAAAAATCAAAATTCTAAATAAAATAACATTTAGAAATAATTTCTGATTAGTCACGATTCCCAAAAATTTATTTTTGCATAAAATCAGGTTAATTAAATTTTTTGCATGTCATTGAAACGTTGCGTCTCGTTTCGTAATATTCATTTGCATATAATATGGACCACGAAGCAGAAAACAGATGGAGATATTTTTATTTAACTTAAATACCAGTTTCTGTGTGTAGGGCAATGACTCTCTCATGGATTTTTATCAGTTTATTGCAAAATTGATGGTCAAGAGATTGAGGTGTGGGAAGATGAAACGTAAAATGAGTTGTCTAGGTTGTAAAATAGTAAATGACATTCAAAAGCGTAAAAAGGGGAGGAGACTGCTTTGGGGGTCAAAACATCCTTCCGTTGCTACGTTGATGATATTATTATATCAGAGTCTTCAAATTTTACAACATTCCATTAATTATTCCTCATGCTTCACAATTTCATCACTAACTATACGTTCCAATAAGCACAGCAAGCATTTTCTCCAAAAACTCAAACATTTTTACAGCTCATAACGCAATTAAAGCACTAAATAGTTTTGGCTTCAAATATCCACTTAACGAGATATTTTTCTCATTCGAAATATCTTGATAAGATCATAAACATACACATTTTCAAACTAAACTAGAACAAATTATACCCGGAAGCTGCTTACATTACCATGCACAGCACATGCGAGATGCAAAAATTTATTTCTCTATTAAGTCAAAAAATAAATTTTCCACCATCTCCAAAATACAAACTTTTTTCAAATAGCATCGGGAAATAAGAGAAAGGAGGTATAATCATACACAATAAAATTGCAGTCTTACTGCTTCAGTAATTCCCACGAAAATTCATTTCGAAAGCTAATAGAATTGAGATAATAGATATTTATTTATGTTAACAAATTACATGCGGTAACCGTATACTTTGTTATCAAAACACTTCAATAATACAGCTCGTGATTACTTTTTCGTTGTTGCTGCTGCTGTGCTTCATCTTCTTCCCCTACCCTTTATTTTATTATGTCTCTATCGTTTGTGAAAACGGAATTGTATCAAATTACATTAATGATGGGTTTTCCGTCAAATTTCTGTGTTATGAGTTTGATTGCATTCGTAAGAGCAGGAAATTTGATTCTGGTACACAGATATTTTGTGGATGTGATTTGAGGATGGAAAATTATTCTGTCAGAATTTTTCTGTCTCTTCAGTTAAGAAAAGCTTAGACATGGTATTGTTTAGAGCTCGATTTTATTATTCCGTTAGCTCTTGTGCATCGAGTATTGTTCTCTAAGCTAGTTAAAGGTTAGTTAGAAAATTTGAATTTTCAAAAACCGTTAGAAAATTTGAATTTCAAAAACCCGTTAAATGACAAAACCTAAAACCAAGCATCCACAAAATTAAATTTACAGTCATAATTCTCCACAAGGAATCAAATCTTCTCATTTCACATGATAAGCATATGTGGGAAATTTCATATCTTCACATTCACAGATGCTTTTCGAGAAAATGATGAGAAAATTTTGTAGATTCATGCTTTAATGTTCTTATCTCTTATAAATTCCATGTGGTTCCTTTATAACAATAAAAAATTCCTTAAAGACTTTGAGCTAAAAATATTTTAATTCCACAAAAGAATTTTTAAAAGTCAACAAAAATGCGTGTTCAAATTCATCTATTTATGGCTGTTGATGAACATTGACATTTTTAAAAGAGCTTCACGGATACGCGGGGGATTTCAAGTTTAATCGTAAGAAATTTGCATGAAATTTATTGATTATTAATTTTTTGTGTCGAGAGACACACCAAACAAGTTTTTTATTATTTACTTAACTTTGACACACATGTATGAAATGACGCAGAAAACACACGTCAGCAGAATCTCTGCTGACGTATTGATGATTTTTAAATTCTTTCTCTTTCTTCTTCCTCATTATTATTGGATATTTTTCTCGCGTTTCATTATTGACGCTTCTACCCATTGGAATTGTTGCCAATACTATTTATAGAGATGTTAAGTCTTGTTCTTAAATTCTTGAATGTCTGAAGCTTTGAACTTTGAACAGATGAAATATGATTTGAGGTTTTATAAACCACATGATTTGTCTACACCGCTGAAAATGTTTTTAATTTGAGTAATTCAGGTAAAAAAAAGAAGAAAAATAAATAAATTAAAAAATTCTTCAACTTAAAGAAAATTAAAAGAAGCTTAAAACTTTTCAAGGATAATCCATTGACATTGACTGAATTTGTCTCTAAATTCCATATATCTCAGGAAAATATCCATTTGCTATTTTCACAATAAAACAATTCATCACATTAGTGCAAAAACTACTAAAATCTAGCATTGACCCAGAAGTAGATAAATTTTTGGACAAAAAAAATTTGTATAAAATTTATCTTCTCATGTTACATGTATGCAACATTTCCCACCAGTCTTATACGTTTGTTCCGAAATTGTTGACGTGGAATATAATAAGAGTGTTTTTTGGGTACTTGAAATTCTTTGAGACTTTTGGCAAGTGCTGTTTGTTGAAAATATTCAAAAGACGGATATTGCTTATTTATTGAGAATTGTGAAAAGATTATATTTTATATTGGATTTGAGTAAATAACAAAATTTGTGGAGTTATGAGTGGTAATAACAATGATTGAGAGTTTCAGCGATACAATGAGTCGGAGGCTCAGTGATTCTATCAGGTGACCTTGGTAAAAGCTAGTTTAAATTTGTACAGTGAAACTTTCAAAAAAAATTAAAATTTATAGTTTTTTAAAATTTAGATATTACATTTAAAATTTATAATTTTTTAAAATTTTAAATTTTTTAATTTTTTAATTTAAAATTTATAAAATTTACAATTACAATTTAAAAATTTTGAAATTTATAATTACAATTTAAAATTTTTAAAATTTACAATTAAAATTTATTATTTTTAAAATTTAAAATGTTTTAGAAAAGCTTTAAAATTTTAAAAGAGTTTCAAAATTTTATTTGGTTACATTAAAAATTTCACAAATGAGACAAAAAATATTTTTAATAAAATTTTTTGCATTATGTTTACAATTTTAGAATGATTTAAAATTGAGATTGCAATTAAGTGTCATTTTTCTCTTTTACATAACTAAAATGATGAGAAATTTATAAGACTCTTCAATTTGCATACGATCATCATTTATCATTTCCTTAGAAATATGATGTGTAAGATATAAGACATTTTGAATTATCTTTTTGACAAATTGCTCTACTCTTTTGTTATCAATGGAATTATTACATTGAAAAATAGTAGAAATATGAGGAATTGCACATGTTTTAGAAGATTTTGAAGAGTATTTGTGGTAAATTTATCTATATTTAAACACACTATTTTGACGCTTATGTAAAATAAATTGTAATAATTTAAAATAAATTTTTTACAAATTTTTTAAAATAAAAAATTCAGTTAATTTACATTAAATTAATCTAAAATAGGTAATTTCATGGAAAAAAATACAATTTTAACTTTTTTAAAAATTCTGACCAATTTTTAGCACATATTTTCAATATCCTTGCCAAAAAAAACTTTTAGCATAATTTTCAACAATAAGCTTTAAATCCTCCATCAAATAAAATATAATTAAAGATCTTGGTTTTATTGCTTAAGGATAAAATTAATTATATTTGTACAGAGCTAGCATCTGAAATGATCTCGAATACTCAATTTCACATAAAGAAGCACTGACATTTCAACTCATACTACTTAAATTTTAATTCAAGAAAATCATCGCAAATTAAATGAAATTAAAAAAAATGGTAATGGCAACAGTCTTGTGTTGATTCAGTGCCATTCAAAAAATAATAATTTTTTGGCAACATTTAATTTCATAATGAAACCTTCGTGCGTGCATCACATTGTGTTGCTATTGGATATAAATGATCTAATAATTAATTATTGTGTTATACAATGGAATTAATGTTTTAAGCTTGTTCCGTATGTAGAATATGAATTGGCTTCTTTAGTGGTTGCTCTTGGTAAAAAATGAGGAAGAATTTAAATTATTTAAAGCTAATTTAATTGGTAAAATGCATTTAAATTAAATAAATTTCATGATAAAATCAGCAAAGCTGCTTAAATTTAATTAATAATAAACAAAGTGTTTTTGGTAAAATTTAATAATTTTTGTGATTGTTATCATCCAAATCCCATCGCATTATGTTCCACAAATTATCATCTATCGCCAACACATGTTATAATCATGATAAAATTCAATTTGTATCCATTAGACAATGAATCTAGCAAAAAAAAATTATTATCATTATTGATTAACATAAAACAACCTATCAGTTATTCTAAAAGCATTAAAAATTTCATTGCTTTTGTTATTGAATAAAAAATTGAGAAGCAAGATGAATTAAATAAATTTAAATAAAAGAGTTATATGGTTATAAATAAATATATCATCAGCATTAACATTAACAAACATAAATCACTGAATCAATGTGCGTCGAGTGAATCGAATGGAAATCAATATTATTACGCAATATCGAAAAAACAGAAATGAGTTTAATCTCAATATAGATTGAGTGAGGATTTTATGGAATTTTGGGGGTTATTGATGTTGAGGTGCCTCAGTGCAAATATATATTCTAAATAAAAAATACGAAAATTATTTTACAAAAATTCAAAAATTTTACTTTTCAATAAATTCAAATTTTTTTCAAAAAATTTCAAAAATGCCACCAAAAGATCCAATCAAACCTGCGCCACTTCCACTCAACCAAAACACAACAAAATCCCAACTCATGTTTCCAATTTTTATAATCTTCCCCAAAATCTGCACATTGTTTTGATATCATTGATTGAATTTTATCTCAATTCTCGGCCTAGCAAACAGCAACAACGAATAATATAGAATTTTCGATAATGCGACATTTTCATTGTCTGCTCTGCGTTTTTGCTTGTGTTTCTGATTCGAATATTCCCCGACAATTTATACAAATTGTTTTTAATTAATCTGATAAATTAACATTCAATGAGGATGTTTTCTCATTATGTCCGGTCATCCCTTGGAAATGTTTTGTTTGGTGAAATTTTACTGACCGGCATCTATCCCATCTTGACATTTCCTGATGAAATCTGAGATAACCAATAACAGAAGCTTTATAGGATATACTCACGAATCAGATTTTAAAATCCAAATCTACAATTTTTCAAAAATTCATCATTTCTTAATAAATTCTCCCAAATTCCCCACAAGGAAATGAAATAATATCCGGTGCTTAAAAATCAGATACAAAAACAGAATAATGTTCCAATTGACGATTAATTAAGGTTGCAATTGCATTGTTAATGCATTTTCATCTCATTATTTTCAATTTTAATTCGATAGTGCACTCAATATTGCTCGCAAAAATGAAAATTGTAGCAATGCTCGTCATCTTTAAGTGGAGGAAATTGTCTGTCACAATTTAAATGCATTGAAATATTCACTTTGAGTGAAAAAAGAGATGAGTGCAATTGTTAGAAATGCTTAATGAAAGGAGGTGTGAATGGTTTGCTTTGAAAAATTATTTATTGCATAAAAGCCGCAGGAAATTGGTATTTGATGTGGTTTAATGGTATTTGAAATATTGATTGAAGGCTTTATTAAATTGCATCTAAATAAATTGTTTAATAACATTTTGAACGGAAATTGTATGTCAATTAAGCATAAAATGCTATTGACTCTAATATTTAACAAAAAGGCTTTAATAATCTTTAAAATTAAAGAGCCTTAAAGCTTCCAGCTTCAATCTATCATCAATTCACTTAAAGCACAAAAGAAAATCCCACAACTAGAACGAAAACACGACGCAAATGTCTACAAACGCGTAAGAGATTTTTCACAACTCAGAGTGCAGAAATAAATAATGAAAAAAATAGCAAATGAAATTCAATTTATTTCTCACTCATGTTTGATAAATGCGAAGGCCAACAGTAGGAAAATAGAGTCTGTCAGCATGAGCATCATATTACGTATCCCTTTTTGAAAAATGTATGTATTTTTTTCTGAAATAAAATGATGAACAATATTCTCAAGCGACCGCTCGCACAAGTAAGCATAAGCGGAGAGTGAGTGAACGATGAACATGAATACTTTTATAGCAACAATGATGAACTGCTGAATGATAGATTTGAATCTTGATCTCTGAAGATTAACTGAATGAAATATCTCTGTGTTTTGTATGAAAACATTACAAAGTAGATGTCTGGTGTTATATAATTTTTCATTATTTTTATGTCTGTGTTGTGCTTGTGAGTTCTAGACCGGTAAATTTGGGTCACGTATGTTTACATGGTGATCTTGTAGAGCAATTAAAAATACTAAAATTTCCACAAAAAAATCTTGTTTCGTTTAAAAATTATGTTGTATGGGTTAGGGGGTCAAAAATATCTGACTCTGAAGGACATGATTGGTGATCAACCTCAAACTTCTTAGTCATGTTTTAAATTGCATCTCAAACAAAAGTTCCAAGCAATACTTCCAAATATTCGCCATTTTCCCCATAAAATTACAAAACACCACATTAGACATCAACTCCAAATTAACGAGCTAAATCTTCAAGTTCATAGACATAAAAATTGTATTGCATATGACAAGCATCATTCATATATAATACGAAATAAATGAATGAATGGTGTCGTAATCATGATCTGAACAGCAGGATATTACTTTATATTGCTAAGGTGGCGACCCTCATGTCTATAAATATGCGACAGCCTCACAACAAGCACCAACAATACACAAAAAAAGCATCCTCGTATGGTGAGAATCATAAAAGAAAGTTTAAATGAAGAACTTTGCTGTTGGCAGTGAAAAAATTGTCTTCTTTTTTACGTCTCATGTTTTTCAGAATCAGCAAAAATTATATGAATGAAATTTTCTTAAGCTAAAAGCTTCTCAGAATATTTTTAGACAGCTTTGGAGTTACTCACCGAGTTGTTTTTCTAAATAAGTAGAATTGAAATTTTTAGGAAGTGAAAAATTATAAACATTTAAGAATTTCTTAGGAAGAAGGGCTCAAAAAATATAAAAATCTATGAAAAACATTTTTAACGAGTTTCTAACTTCAAAGCTCAAAGTATGATGGTCTTGCTTAAATTTTGTCAGACTTTTGAGAATAATGCACCCATTTTTCATGAATAAAAATTGAAAGTTGGTGCTTCTGATTGACCATTTTCTACGATTAGAGGTCCAACATCTTTAGACTCACCAGAACTCGAAATTGAATTGGATTGGATTTTTTATGGAAAAGTCGACTCGACTCCATGTTACCCACCTGAGTGACTGCTTTCTAATTAGCATTACTGCCAAGGTGCCTTGTCGGCGATGACACTTCAATGGGAATTCCATGGCAGCCATGAAGGTGGTTATCACGTTGCCACCATGGCAATACGACAGTCATTGTTACTCAGAATACAAAATCCAAGTCAACTTGGAGCTCTAGTATTAATGAATGCTCCAGAAAAATGTGACATAACTCAGAGCATCCCCTAAGGTGATACCATAGTTAAATGCATCTTACCTAGCAAAAAATCTAACAAAATTCACCTCACAGTTGTGTAAGAAAATAAATTACATTATGTAATTCTTTTATGTGTTTCACAGTGAATCAAGAGGACTAAGTAAATATATGAGCTATACTACAAGAAGCGGCATTGCTATAACAAAACATGTAGCATATCTGTTTCTTTTTTTCTGCTATCGTCTGTGTTTTTCTTTTTCTCATTTTATATGGCATAATAAAATAATTTTTATGTTGATTTCTCTCGTACATATGCGAAAGTAAAGCACAAAGATGAAAATGAAGAGGAAAGCATAGAGAGTTGAAATTGTACATGAGAGCATGCATTGATGCGGTAGTACGGGAGGGGAGAGTAGTCAGAAAAAAGGGGAAATTATTTCTGTTGCCTCATTTTTGTTTCTCTTTCGAATTTATTACTCGCTTTTATTCACTTGGAATTATTTTTATTTAATGTACACTCTTTTCATAATTTCATATTTTTGTTATGTTCAAGTGAAAAGTTTTTTTTATTTGTAGTTTAATGAGATGTTTTATTAATAAAACGCATCATAAAAGAAGTAGAAATAATAGAAAGTTCAACTTGATATGTTTTCAGTTAGCTTCTTTTAATTAGGATGAAACATGAAAATGCAAATGCAATGAATGGAGCTTTGTGTAGAATTTGTTGTGCTGTTTCTATTTTATTATACAGGATGATATTCAGGCTTTATTATTCCTGTAATTAATGCCTGAGTGTTAATTTTATGTTGAAGGTTTAATGAAGTTTAGAGTTTTCATTTAGCTTGTAAAATTGTTAAAGTTCTGATGGAAATTAATATTAAAATTCACAGAAAAATGAAGCTTGATATGCTTGAAATCAACTGGCTTTTGTATAAACCATAATATTTTGGGTGACTATCTAATGGACTTTAATTGGGACAGTCCAAGATTTTTGCAAAAAAAATTAAATTTTTGAAGGACGAGGATCATTAACTTTTAAAAATTTAGCAGGATTTATTACAAAAATAAATTTTTTATTCACCCGAACCACAAAGCATGAAAATTAAAGCCACAATATTTCCTACCAACAATAAATAAATTTAATTCATTCTAGACCATGCAAATTTATACAAATAAACCCTCATATAGTATACAAAATATGAATATCTTAATCACATTACTTGTTCAACAATATCATGTTATAACATAATTATTAATTCTGTTTATTATTAAATGGCATGTGCACGTATAAAGTAATGATATTAAAATACAAATATTGTTCAAAATTTAACAAATCTAGTAGACCGAGATGGTCTGATAAAAAAATCTGTTCAGAATAAAATATTAAAGACAATTTTTGTGTTGACCATTTGAGTTTATTCTGAATATATCCAAAGAATCTGCTAAAGAACTTTAAAAGTGAGCACACAAAAAAAATATTTTCATAAAAATGCTAATTATTTATTAACGTTCCAGAACGTTCGCAAATTAATAAGATTTTCTAATTTGCTTGTTGATTAAAATTCAAAAAATATAACAAGAAGTTAGCATAACAGCATTAAGGCAGATACCTAACAAGACATTGTTTTCATAGACATTATATTTCCTCTCGCAACATGCTTAAACTTAATTACAGCTAAGCCTTATTTAACTTAAACAGCGAGGCATAATTAGACATTTTTCATAAGCTTTGTTTTAGACTATAGCTCATTGTGAATATTCAAGCAGTTTAGAGCGTAGATTGAAATTAATTTGTTATGGCTATCAAACATTTGAAGCTGCTGACGTCGGTCCAAAGTTCCAAAGTTCACACAAAATTCCCATTTAATTGCATTTGTAACTCAACCAATTTTTCCAACTCCAAAAAGCAATTTCCTCTCCTTCCGTGCCTTTAAAATTTCCAACTCGAATTCCACACTTCATTAATCAAACAGTTGAAAATAACAAGTAAAAGCACAAAGCACCTACGATTATGATTTTAATTATTACAGCAGAGAAATTACTTCTACTTTTTAATCGCAATCACGCGAGTGCAATTTTATGAAACGTAAAAAAATTAAAATTAAATTATGAGCTGCAAAAATTAAATTGTAAGAGCACTTGAAGTTAATGTTTAATGCACTTTCTGTTGCTGGAAAAATAAGAGTTATTAAAATTCAATCAGTTTGTCCAATAATGCCATTGATTTAAGTTTCACTAGAATTAACTAAGGGGTCGTTCGGTTATTAAGTAACGCTTAGGGAGGAGGGGAGAAGTCTCTGCTTTTGTTACATTTCATATTAAATTTGAAATTTTGTTACGAAAAGTGGTCAAAAATGCCAATTTTTAGCGTTACGTAATATCAGAGCGACCCCTAAATAAAAATGTCTGTATGATTATGGACTATAATTTGAAAAATCACCTACTGCTTTCAATATGCTTTGATATCCTGCAGTTGACATAAAATATCGACATTTAGAGAGTGTGATGCTTCCGTTGTGACATGGGAAATTTTAGGAGACATAAAATATTTTTAGATAAAATCCCAATTTGCGTCATATCCCATTTGATGATTATCCATAAATGATACCAAGGAAATTTCATTCATTTTCACCCAACGAGGCCATAACTTCCCTTTAAAAATCATTTTACGGAAATGTTTTCAAAAATTGGATTTTTTTCCTCGCAAAAAATATTTACTCATGAAAAAAGCCCACACTGTGTTTTTAAACGCATACGTATAAATATACAGAGAAATTACCAGTTTTAATCTTTTTGTTAAACGAACGAGAAAAAAATATACACACTTCAGAGCTGTTTGTTATAATTAATAATCGCAATGCGATGTGGATATGTGTATATTTACAATAATTAAAACCTCGCAGCATTCAAATGAAGAATAAATGAATTGAGATGATGATGATGTGAGTCATATCTCATTTTAGAATGAATTGAGAGAATTAATATCATGTTTAACAATGAATCTGTGTTGGGGGTTTCCGAGGTTTCCATTTCCTGATTCAATTTCTCGGATATAAAATATTGGAGTAAAATTTCAAGTGAATAAGCAGGCGTGGAAATTTTCTGAGGTTTTTACCTGGAAAAATCATTGACTTTGAGATAGACGTAGACATAATGTAAATATTGCTATTGTCATCATCCATAGACACTTTTGATTTAAGAAAACGGCAATCGAATTGGAATTTTTAAGATTCTTTCCTTCGGGTAGACACGTAAGCAGGAGGGGGACTAAGAGGACATAAGAGAAGCATGTTCCGCAGAAATCTATCATAATCCCAGTAGAAAACAAGTTAATTGCAATACTAGAAGTATGAAAAGGAACAAAATTCTATATAAAGGAGCACAAATCCAGTTTGATGGGTATGGATGCAAAAAACTGCTTTCAGACCAAGCGTCCAGGATGTTTCATTCTGAAATTCTAGCCCAGTTCCCTTAATGGAAACACTGAGTCAATTATTGTAATGAAATGCAATTTTAATTTAACTTTCAGTATCATGAGTAAGTTTATTTAATTCCTTTATTAAAATTTTCTCAACATTCATTTCCAATTCTTAGAAAAATCCTCAAAATTTTCCATTTATTAAAAATAAACTAAACACGATAATTTACTATCATAAACCCAACATTCCCCAACCTGTTATACGGAACTAATTGATTTTATTACCCAAAAAGCACAGCAGTTCATTTCAACTTAACAGATCAAAATAACATTTTTATTACTCCTGGGAAATGTGTAAGCTAAAGTTCATTTGCATAAAATCACAAACTTCAAATTTGAATCTAATGGAAAATTTTGTAGAAAACATTTTGTTTGATTTGAATTTTAGAATGTAAAATTTTTTGATTTATGTTAGGATTTATTGTTTGGTTTGTGTATTAAAAGGGAAAATTGCATTTTATTTCTGTGGAAAATATGAGAGTTGAAAATTAATTAATGATGTTGATAGAAATCTGGAAGTTTTTGATGTGTTATTTTGCATTATAAAATTTACGAGAAGCTTTTTGGATGGCAATTCTAATGAATTACGATGTACCTAATTAAAAAAGTTCATATTTCGATCCTATTGAAATGCTCGGGAATTTTTATAGCTTTATTATAGTATTGTTTTCATTAATTTGATGATATTTTGCGAAAAACAAATTGAGTAATTAACTTTTTTTTATTTCTATCAGGTTCTCATGTCAATTCTTATTAAATTTATGATTAATATGCAATTTAACACAAATGATTACAGATTTAATAAAATTTATTTATTTATTAGACTTTATATTCTCAGTTGTATAAATTTCAATTTATCATAATATTTGAATAGAGAAGACAATACTATAGAGAACTTTTCAATCCTATATTACAAGATTTATGAGACATTCTCATGCTATTTGTTTTAAATAGACATAAGTGATGAAAATATTAAAATTTGCTTCATTGACTGATTTTTTTCAATGTGATTCTCTCTTATATCTAATTAAAATCAACTTAACGTGTCCAATAAATTAGAGTCTTTTAATGTAAAAATAAAGCAATGAAAATAGAACAAAATGATTCAATGATTTCTAGTTCGAAGTGTATAATTTAGATTGCTCAATGGAACTTTATTTTTATCTCAAAGGGATCTGAATTTGAAATCACTTTTATTGATTATTTTGTTGTTTTTTAAAAGAGATGTTACTTTTGAAATTGACAGGAATTATGCTATAAAATGTCAATCCAAAATTTAATTATTGACGAAATAATGCAAAAAAGTTTTCGACGGGGGTCTGGACCCCTTTAGACCCCTCCCTAGCTACGCTCCAAAATCTGATAAACTTAGCGTAAACATCAATTAATATTGACATCAAAAGCTGTTTTATCCTAGTAAGCAAAAACCAATCAATTAATATTCAATATTTCTCAATTAACGTTCAAAGTAAAAATGAAAAAAAAAATTATCATATAAAAAGTATCTTAAATTAAACGTATTAGTAGGGTTACCAGACATTTTCAAGAAAAATAGAGGACATCCCCCATGTCAACTAGTTTTATTCGTTTTCTGGACGAATTAGAACATTACAAATCTTTTTTATTTTTGAAAAATGAAAAAAATAGAGGACTGTCCTCTGAAAAACCAAGCAGATGGTCAGCCTACGTATTAGTAATGCTCAATGCATAGTCAATAAAAAATTCTTATTTGACTTTAAGGTTGCATTATTAAATGATAGGATTTGTTACTGCAACAATGTTAAATTGTAAGTTATTAGACAGTTTAATGCTAGATACGAGAAGGATTTAGATATTTGTGATTTACTGCTTATTTTATGAAATAATTGAAGTATTCTGAGAGATTATGATGAATTTATCCTTGAAATTAATTCGTTCTGTATTTCGGAATAATTTTTGAGTAAAAATTTAAAATTGTTAACTTTGTAGGGGGCTTGACCCTTTAGCAACACCCATGAGTTGACTTTACTTCAACCAAACCTTGAAATTATTAATAAATTTCAACAGTTTCATCTCAAATGTGCTTTCAAAATTCCCATAAATTCACCACAAAGGAAATTTACAACTCAATTTTAATTTTTTTTCCATTTCAATAGTCAATTCCGAAAAAAGCTTGTAAAAGTTGCGTTCAGAAAATTTTTATTTCGTACAAACTCAATTAACAAGAATCAATTTCAATAATGAGCAATAATCCAATTACATCTAAGTAAATGCATTGATAATTTAACAAAATTGTTGATTACATTAAAAAAATAGAAATGAAAAATTGTGTGTGAGAATTTTTCATTTTACAAAACAAGTCGACATTAAAGTAATCACATTTGGGTGCATTCAACAAGTTGCAGTCAAGTTCATGTATAACTACATACGTTTACGGCTTTTTAGAAGGTCGTTTGCACAGATCATAGACAGGAAAAATCTTGAACTTGAATGAATTAATGGAGATTTATGCGTATAATAAATATCAATTAAAAGAGAATGGAGATAAAAATGAGAGACTTCATTATGTGTGTATGTGTATGTAGCGGTGCTTGTGCTTATAATTATGGAACTAATGTGGAAGGTCGTTGCTTAAGAATCATCTTACATAAGAATTATTAATGACTTCATTGTTTACGTTTTGTAGCAAACAGTAAGTTATTAGTGTGATTATGGTAATATTCTCAAAAGTGGTACTTCCTGGTGGAAGAATGGATATTTGCTCTATCCAGAGGCATCTACCAGATTCCATCATATTCTTCTTGTGTACTCCCATCCAGTGTATATCCAGTTTCAAGAGTTCGACAAATTTACACGATTTTTTTTAAATTCCAAACGCAAATTCGTATCAAAAACGTCACTAAATCCTTCAATATCCGATGACTATCACTCATCCTAATTTCAGAATCCATTTCAATCATACTAATCAACGTGTTCTCAAGCGCGAGCATCAATGAAACCACATTCCGGAAAAATATTCATTCAAAAAGTTAACATTGAAATTCATGAATGACCTGTACTCACTAGCCATTCTTTTGTTCCTCTCTATATTCTCAAACAATTGTCAAATTCAAATGCGAACTCGCGTTCAATACTTCAATGAAGCGCTCTCAAATATTGACTCACTTTTTGTGTTCATATTTCATTTTCTGAATAAAAAAATCTCCATAAGAGGTCGTTAATAAATGACGTCGCGTGAAAAAGGAGTTTTTAAACGCCTTTCCGCCCTCCTTCACAATTTTTTTTTAGTACAGAGATATCAGAAAACTCAAGACCTCTTAAACATTAGACGTCATTCATGAACGGCCTTTGAAGCAAATCTCAAATTCAAATATGTGTTTTTAAGTCAATAAATGCTATGTACATGATTCTGAATATACACATGAGATATTCAATTTTAAATTAGTGAATTGATATTTATTTCCCATTCAGAAACTAATTTATGAATTTGCATGACTTGAAATCAATCTTCTTGATGAGACTTTTTTGAATGAAGATGAAAATTGTTCCAAATATTTGCATTGAAAATGCCTTTGATAGATTAGATTTGAATTTGGGTTTAGTTACTCAAATGTTTTCTACAACTTATTAATTGACTTGTGAGGATTTGAAAATTTCAAGAATGAAAAATTGATGATAAAATCTTTGAATTAAAATGTCAGTGTGGAATTAAATATTTGAGAAAATATAATGCAGCAATTTGTGAGTTTGCTTTTTGATCTGAAAAGGGTTGATGCTGAGTTGAACCTAGGAGCGAATGCAAAGCTTCATTTTTTCCTCTACCCTAAAAGTTGCATACCATTTGTAAAACGACCCCTTTAGCATTAGCAATAGCAATTTATCTAAGACTGTCATCTGCTCGTTTTCTTCCGTAACTGTCTTGTATTTTTCAAAGTTCTTCAGAATAACGATTTTTCTAACAATTTTTTTAACGATTAATTTTCAAATCTTCCTTCATACCTGATTAAAATAAATTTTGATTTCCACTCTAAATTTAATTCGAATTAAATCTCCAGTCGATATTTAACAAATATAATATTTAGTGCTAGGAGCGTAGCCAGTGGGGATTTAGGGTACAAGTCCCCCCTCCCTCGCCAAAAAATTCTCCAAGTTTCTAGAGTTTTTGAGAGAAAAAATTCAAAAAAATTTCTGGTCTAATTTTTTCATACCAAAAATTTGAAAATCCCCCTTCTTTCAGCATCAGTTGACCTTGATTCTAACAAATAAGTCACCTTCCATTCTTAATTATAGAGTCATTCCAGGTCAAATTATTTATAAAAAAAGAATTTAATTTGAATTACACTTAATCGAAGTTGTAGAATGTGCAAGGTTCAGTAGTTATATAAGTCAATTGAGATTTGTGAGTGTAAAATAATTGTATTTCTAAGGCAATGGAAGTTAAAATCGTTAAGATGAACGCTTTTTCAATCTCAAGTTTTATGAAAATTTCAAAAAAAAAATCAGTTTAAGATTTAAATTATCAACAAATCAGTATTGATGTTTTGCCTTTGACTTCAAAAAAGGCAAATCCGTCAATATTTGTTTTCAGTATTCAATATTCCATATAGAATTTTATAAATTATAGTTCTAAATATTTCTGCAAATAATTATACAAATTAGCTTGAATTCAATTTTTTTAATAAATAGTCCATAGTATGCCATAAAATGATGGATTCGCTTATAAATGAGTATCCAGGCAATAATTACATTTCAACCATCAAATTTTATATTTGCAAATTTATAGTTAAATGAACATTTAAACCAAGTTTATGCGCTCAAAACACATTTTATCATGAAATGTACGAAGCAGCAATCGTCCTGTAATTACCATCGATGGTGAATTTACATTTTTGATTCATCGATGTTCTATTTTGGTTATTGACGTCAATTGGGATATGAAAAGAGATATAAAAGCACGTTATGTTGATTTTTAGTGAACTTTTGCATTTTATTGTATTCGTTTACTTTGTAGCAGTTTTTGATTGGATGTTTCTTTTGCCTTAATATTGAAAAATATTTTTAAGCTTCATATTGAAATATTTGCTGTTTATTTTTCATCAAAATCTGTATTTTTGACGTTTACAAAATTTCACAAAAATGCTTTTGCTTCTTAAATTCATTTACACGGGAAATTTTCATTTTGGCTACCTTATGTTCCAAATTTCAATAGCACATCATATCCATTGCCTAGGTAAAGTCAGTCTACAGTACAGGTGAAAGTTTAATTTAATAAATATTTATTCATATCTAAAAGGCATCAATGGTGAGCGTTGCTTTTCATTATTTGAACAATATGAAACATTTAAACCGCTATAAAATAATTAAAAAAATAAAAATTTCAGCTTCTGGTGCTGTTATGGCCCAAAAATATGTGTGCTGCAATTTGCATGGACTATTTTTTTATTTTTCATGTACTGTGTATAAAATTACGTAGCAAAATGTGGATATGCATATATTGTGAGTACACACGATATCCCAGGCATAAGGTTAACCCAAAAAACGTATTTGTATTGATTCTCAATTTTTTAAATGAGGAACGTTCGGTGGGAACATTGGAGAGCTGATAGGTAATTGGATTTGACTTTTAATTAAGGAATTTTTGGAGTAGAATAAAGAAAAAATTTCCCAAAAATCAGACTGACCCCCAATCTGAATTTTAAAAAATTCCCTAAGCGCTAAACACCATTTTAATTCCAATGACACCACAACTTGCTTCCACATAATACTTTCTCTGAAAACACATAGTAAAAATGCTTTTAAAAAATAAACTGAACATATTCGTTATAATGTAATGTAATTTTTCTTGCTATTTACATCGAAAATACAATTTCATGCTCGCATACATCCTCATTCGCATTCTCATTCTCGCGGACTGTTTATGACTCGAGCATAATTGTTTTTTCAATTTTTTTACCCTCCTTTCTTTGGTAAAGGAAATGGAAAAGAAGAAAGCAGACACAAAACAAAAGCATTCTATGAATTTTAAAATTCTGGTCTCATATAAATGGTTTTATTCATGCCGAGTGAACAGTTTAAGGAAAACTTTCTTTAACAATGAACATTGAGCTGTGCTGGTGGCGAGGAGGAACCTTAAGGAAGAAAATTATGGGTGGGAAAATTATTTTGTTTTGATAAATGAGTTTCGTTAATTGAAAGTTCGTTCTATATCTTTTGGATCTTGTGGGGAATTTTTTGAAGAAGCGACAACTTTAAATTAGAGAACAGACTTAATTTAGCCAGATATGTCTGACTTATTGCATTGATGAGTGCTTTAGTCTTGATCTGACCACAGGGGTTGGTTTCTAGGACTATCTGTAGTACCTATCCTCATTCTAGGGTATTCTAGAGTGAAGATTGGTTACCCTAGGGTATATCCCACCTTCTCGGAGTAGTGTAGGATAATGTACCCCTGGTAGCCCTAGAAACGGGCTTCAGACACTTGGACTAGGCTAAAATGGACCTCAATTCTGTTAGTGTCTGGACACCCGGGCCGTTCAACGTTTAGGATCATTAAAAATTATATTGTTAAGACCAGCTGACGTCTAGTCACATAATTATCTAGGTGGGATAAAATCTCTGGAATTATCTTTGATTTAAGCTGTCCAAGACATCTAGCTCTTATTAAGCACTTCCAAAAAGCTATAAATTTTACGAATTCTATAGGAATAATTCAGTCAAAAATAAACTCAACTCAGACCACCGGTCAGATAACAACGATACTATCTTAAACTGCTACAACTCTCCAACAACGAAAGCAAATTAAATGAATCTAAAGTTCATGTTGATTTCGAAAACTTTTTTTCCTTGCACTTCTTATTTACAGTCGAGAGAAACCAGGAAGAATCATTGCAATCGTAATTGAAAAGTTTCTTTTTCCATTCATTCATTCCCTGCTGCTCTTCCTGAATCACAATGTTCTGTGTGAAATAAATTTTTATTTCAGAATTTATACACACACAAATAAAAAAAATATAAACCATAATTGGATGACTAAATATAAAAGCTAGAGAGAAAATATAAAAGTTTGCATGCGATGTTAAATTAATTTTTATTGTACACAAGAATTATGAAGAAGTCATCGTGCATATGTTTGAGAATTAAGCGCAGATTTTTTGCTGTTTCTGACTATAAAATGTTAAAGTCTGCCCAAGGATGTCCCTGAAACGAAACGTGTCTGACACTTTGACTTTTGACATTCAAAGCATTATCATAAAATTAACTCAACCATTTATGGGCAAGACATGAATTTTTATTTTTTTTTTCTTAAAAAACACCCTTAGAAATATGACGAAATTCTCAACAAGGTTTAGTCACCCACATTAACAGAAAGAAGAAGCAAAAAAAATTTCTTTCTCTCATTTCCATTAATAATTGAATAAAAGCTTCCGAATGAAGAGAGTTTTATGCTGTATGTACAGATATGCGACTGCTGTTGTGTTATTCTATCTCACACTGTGTCTGCTTTAAAATGGAATGAATGGGAGGTGGTTCCATGGGATGGGAGCTGTTGTTGGGTTAAGGTTGAAGAAAAGTGATGAAAAATTGAAGCTTTTTAAATGAAAATGAATACTAGAATGATGGAGAGAAATTTGATCTATTCCTGGATATTTCCTCAAATTTCAAAAGTTCCCACCTCAGTCAAATTTATTTTCACAGGAAAAAAGCTCATAAAAATTGATTTTCCATTTTCGTTTTGTTTCAAACGAAACAAATTCAGTTAGGGAAATGCTTTTGCAATTTGATACTGTAGATGTGTTTATTTTTGCAATACAACATATGTATGTGTCATATTATATGATTCCTCATGAGATAGAGTGACAATTTGTGTTTCAACGAAAGGAAAAATAAAAAATTACAACCATGCATGCTCGAGTGAAGAATTTACACGCGTGGGTGTGTTATTTTGGGGTTCACAAGAGAGAATTTTTTGTGGAAATTCTTTGTGATAACTCTAAGTGACGTTAAGTGATGGTTTAAGTGCTATGTGCTTATTTTTTAAGGTTCTTGGGAAAATTGAAAGTTCCACATTAAAATTTTTGCTACAAATTGTTTGTCAAGCTTCAAAAACATTTTCGATAAAAATTTCATAAAATTCATCAAGGTATGAAAATAAATTGACCAAATAGCAACAATTTTACAGTCAACCTAGTTTTAATTTTATAAAAGTGAAAAACTTTACATCAACATTTTTAACACTGGAATCTCAGATGCATTAAAACCTTTACATTTTTCACAATGTCAATACTTTTAGTTCAGAAGTCGAACTTCGGATAATGCAAAATGTCAACAAGAGTAGGACGACCTGCATTTATGCTTCTGAATCACTCATTTCTCAGATATTGATCAATTTTTATTTTACAATATACTTTGCTTTCTGACATTTTTGAGTTCAATCAGTGGTGAGAAATTTCCCAAGCTACACGTCAGTCAATCTGAATCATGTGTGTTACATCAGAGCAAAGAGCTTAACCAGAAATTTTTCAGTGGGTTTAAGATTATTCTTTCGAAGTAGACGCCCTTAATCGCCAGGCTACCCTGCTACGCAGAAAAGACGCCAAACTTAGTCTAGTGGCTTAGCAAAAAGGCGTCTAAAAAGTCACAAAATCTCGTATAAAGTAGCACGAAATATTTTTTAAGGAGTGGCAAGTTTAATTCTCAAAATCCCTTGCTACGCTACTGACTTAATATATTACCCCACTATATTCTCATAAATTCTAAATTTCCCAATAAAAATGCGTAAAAAGCCTAAAAATTCATTTCAATCAGCAAAATTCCTAGAAAATCATGAAAGATTCGAGACTGTCAAAAGTAAAACAAACAGTCAACCCACAATCTTCAGTCTTTCCTCAAAATATAAATCATCTCATCAAAATGTCGCAAAGGACGAAGTTCATCAAGTCAAACAAGTCCCAAAATTCTTTACGGATTCATTAAATTTGAGTTTCGTGTCAGTCATTCATATCTGACACATTTCTCTACTAAAAATTTGACGAAATCAGCGCTTCTTAATTAAGTAAATTTTATTTTCTTAATATTAAGCAAAATGAGCTGTCCCTCATCCTTATTGTTGTTCCTCTTCCGTTTGATGTAAACTGTATCCTCGGCGGTATCTTTATTAAAAGCACTGAAAAGGGACGACACAAAAGCTTCTTCTATGCTCCTTTTCTATTCTTTCTTATTATTTCCTTTACGCATGATTTACATCTTCCATTTTAGCACGAGAAAGAATGGCTTAATGAAGATATTACGAGTATCTAGTCAGTAGGAAAAAAACAAAGAAGATTTTCTTTCCATTCATTTTAGTTTCGTGTAAGAAGAGGAAATTAAATTTCTTTTTTCAATCGGATTTTTGGATGATTTTTTGTGAGAAAAATGGGATATTGTTTGTACGGTTTGTCTGTTGGTCATATTAAGGAAATTAGGGGTTGGTGGGTAAAGCTGAATATGAGGCATAGTCAAGGAGGGGTCCAAGGTGGTCCAGACCGGCTCAAGATTGAAATTTGTATGGAAAAATTTATTGGACTCCGGTAAAAAATTATAAATTTACGAGAAAACAATGTCTTACAACCATTAGTTTCTTTCGAAAAATTTCTAGCTATAACTCTGACGAGAATGAACAAAATTTCGTCTGCTTTCTGCCATATTTGTCTGCTTAGATATGGGGTCATTCTCTTATGACGTCTATCAAAAAGTGGGATTTTTAGAAACCCCTCCCCCCCTTGTCACAAAATTTTAATTCAAAAAAATTTCTTTAATTTAAGGTGTCATAAAATGAATCAGACAAAATCAAGTGTCACAATTAAACATCAATTAAAGTGTCACAAAATCTCAGACCCCCCCCCCTCCTCCCTAAATCATGGACGTCATAAGTGAATGACCCCTATCATTTCTGTCCGTTTTGGTTAGTTGTTGCTGAAAATAAGTATTTTATAAATAAAACTGTTTTTTTAAAATGGTCCAGAGCCTGATTTAAGTACGATTTATTGCAATTGGGGCCTTCAAAAATATTTTTTAGTAATATAAAATATCCAAACGGCTCCTTAGTTAGTAATTTTAGAAACATATTCCAAAGGTCTTTTAAGAAATTAAAAGAAAATACAAAATTTTTACGACACTTCTTGCCCAACTCCAATTTCATTGAAACATTCGCAAATAAATCCCAATTTATCATAATAATCTTAACTTCTTCTTAGTCAAAGAAGAAAAAGTAAGAAAGGCACAAACAGAATGCTTACAAGAAGGAGATGAGCTTGGTGGGCTAGAAAAGAAACAACCAAGAAGAAGGAGGAATTTTCGTAAAATGAAAAATATTTTCGCTATTTTCTACTTCTTCTCGTTTTTAACATTTCTATTTATGTGCAAATCCATTGAGCGCGTGTAAGGACTATGTAAATTTTCCTTCTTATCCTTAATGCCTTTACTTACTATATAACAACTTTTACGTTATCACATCAATCATCAAAATGTATTTTTTAAATAAAAGGAATCACTGCTTCTTAAAAGCATCTCTTTTTATGTGGATGTGTTACTTTTTATGCTTATTGTTGGATATTAAAGAGAAAATGTATGGAAAAATTGAGGCACAAGAAGATATGTGAGATTATATAAATTCTGAGATTTATGCTTAAAATGGGGATTAAATATTGCTCTGTTAAGGAATGGAGAGACAGTTTTTAAAGATTTAAATCTAAAACGATAACTTTTGTGTAATCTGTTTTGAGATGGGGAGCTTAAAATTGTTTTTTGATCCTTCCAACCCAGGGTCGGCAAACGGATCTTATTTTTAGAACAGTTACGTTTAGTACTGTTTTTAGTAGTCCTTATTTTTAGAACATAAGCCGTTACAAAATTTTTGTAATTAAAAAATATTTTGGCTCTTTTTTCATATAAATCTTTGTCATTTTTGTGAAATTGTTAGCTTAATCATAAGATTGCTATAGTTTCTTCTATTTAAATTGTATCTGTACTTTCTATACTAAGCAAGTTTGATACAATTTGACATTTTCTTCAAAAACTAATTTTTTTGCAAATTATAAACAAACATGGCGTAGAAAAAATGTGTCTTGGCTAAATTTTAAAAACTGACAGAAAACTGTATTAAATGTTATTATTTTAAATGTGAAAACATTGATAATGAAAAAGAAGATGCAATAAATGACACATTTTATATTTTAGTTAAGATTTGAGTTAAAATAGCACAAAAAACAAATTTTGAAATAACGAATTTTTGGTATTCAAATTTTCCTACCAAAAAAAACAAAAAATTCAAATTCAAATTTTTTCACAATTTAACTGACTTTTCGTCTGTTTGCCGACCATGGCTTCCAACATTTTCAAATGCTCACTGCTAAATTCACTGGATGTAGACAATTATTCTGTGTTAATTCTTATTTGTCTTGAATCCACAAATTTGATACAATGACTACTCAAAAAATATCCCCACAATGTGCGTCACAATGACTAAATCTCATCCACAAATCATCATTCTCACCTACGCAATGAAATGACAAAAAAAAAAATTATTTTCAAAAGCAAAATTTCACTTCCTTTTACCGTCCGAAAATATCATAAAAGCACTTCCTTAATTTAATTTCCAGATTCTTTTTATTTACTAATTTATCAAATTCTCATTCGCAGCATAATTGAACCCAGTCATCATGGACGCTGAAACAGATGGATTACCGCCCATGCAAAGTGAAACAAATTCTCACGTAATTGACCTTAAACCGCGCCGAAAAATTCTAAAAACACAACAGTCAACGGTGGCAACGAGACGACAACAGGCCGTTTGTGTCAGGCGTGCACATAAAATTTATGGAACAAAAAAGAATCCTCAAGTGATATTAGATGGATTGAATATGACAGTACCGAAGGGTACAATGTAAGTGACTTTACAATTTTTAGTCGTCATTCAACTTTATCACTCGTAAATTATCGAGCATGTTTTTTTTGGGTGACAAAAAAAGTCAGTCGCGACAGGTCATTGAGTGTGAAAAAAATATCCGCTGTTGGCGAAAAAAATAGCAATTAAGTCAGAGTAAATCATTTTTTTTTATTTCAAGGCATTTTATGTGCTGTTTGCATTCAATTACGGCTTATGATATGAACATTAAAGCTTAAATTACAGAGTATTTAATAACGCGAATAGGTGAATGTCGACGTGGCAAATGTCTATAATTATTAATTAATATCTATTAGAGACACTATGAGCGTCATTGAACTTGAACTTTCTGCTATTTTTGCTTGACTTTTATGTCTGAGTTGGTTTTGTTTGTCTCGTTAACGAGCGGAAAGTTTTTTTGCGATGCTGTAAAGATTTTTTTTTGTGTTTCTAGAAGCAACTGAGCAAGAAGAATTAAAGACATTGAAATTTTTTCACAAAGGAAGTCTACTTCTGAGTCAGTATCATGCCTTTGACTCTAATGATGCTTGTTTGCATTTACTTTGCTACTAAAAATAATATTTTTTAGATATAATCAAATGCTAAAGCAGAGATCATTATTTTGTGAATAAGTTGACTTAACTGGTGTCCTAAAACAGGGGCGTATCCAGAAATTTTTCGAGGGAGGGGTTTTGAAATATTTCTGTATGGAAGGGAAAATTTAGAGGATTTTAGGATTTTTTTCTTAAAAAACCTTAGCAAATTGAAAAAATTTCTCAAAAAGGGTAGGGGTTTTGACCCCCAAAACCCCT
The DNA here is from genome assembly GCA_963573255.1 of Chironomus tentans. Taxonomy (NCBI): domain Eukaryota; kingdom Metazoa; phylum Arthropoda; class Insecta; order Diptera; family Chironomidae; genus Chironomus; species Chironomus tentans. Next base: position 16,094,615 of record OY754303.1, read on the forward strand.
CGCTGAATACGCCCCTGTCCTAAAATCACCAGAATGTCTAGTTCCAAAGTTCCATCACTTAGCAACTTTAAAAAGCATTGATACAAAGTTCTTCAAAGATTTACAATTTTCAAAAGAAGTCTTAAAACTTTGACTGAAACGAAGACTTTCAAAGCGAGAAAAAAAAATTTACAACATGAAGATGGAAAAGTTTCCTTGTAGAAATATTCGAAAAATTCTCGGAAATAAGAAGAGCAAAAAAGAATTCTTTGAGTCTTGTGGCTCTCATTTATTTTAATTTTTCTTCATATTTTGTTTAACTTTTTAATAAATATGGGGAATGTTTTTTTGTGGAGTTGTTCATTTATGATGTACATCAGGTTTCTCGTGAATACCCCAGATATTGTCTTTTGTATGATAATCGTATACCATAGGGTAGCCTATGTGAAATAAAGGTCATGGATTATACCCAAGCAACCGATCCCTTGGGTTATGACCCCAAAAACCACCTCCTGGATATGCCTCTATTGAAAATACACTGAAAAAATATATTAAAAACTGGATATAGATGGAAATACATTTTTTTGGTTCTAAAATCATCAAAAATTTAAGGGTATGTACTTGGACGACTTTTAATAAATCTAGGCGACACAATAAAGCAGTGTCCGCCATGAATTCCTTGTGGAATATACACGACATTTAAATTAAAGCCTTTCTTTTGTGTCACTCGTATCAGGGGCATTGCTGGAATTTTCAAATTATTTGTTCAGAATGGTGGACATCATAAATGAATGTATTCATGCTTAAAATATAAAAATTCACCAAAGAAGAGAAAGATGACAGATATTTGTGACAAATGCTCTAATTATGACTTGAGGCATTACAGTACTGTATGTAGTCATTTGAGTTGGCCATTGCTGTAGATTTCAAGAGGAATTTTCCTTCTTGTTAGTTGAAAAATGAGGAAAATTTGAAAACTTTAATTTCGTTAAGGAATAACTTGAAAATGTTCTCGAATAATGATTTTCAGACACTGATGTAGACTAACAACGAATAATATTGTCATTTAAATTCAGAATTTTTCAACAAAAAATATTCTTTTGAAGAAATTGATCTCAAAATTTGCCTAGCAACTTGAACTAATTTAACAAGAATATGCTACATCAACTCAGAATTTAAATTCAAAATTATGATATTCCTACAATCTCAATCTAAAAATACTTTATATAATTGATTGAGAAATTTATAATGAAACTTTATCTACGAGCACATCGATGTTCTATCACATCATGAATAAGAAATCCGATAGCTTCACATCCATCATCATTACAACTTTTAATCAAAACTTTCTTGATGTCTGAATAAGTTATTATTAAAAATTTCTTCCATAAAGGCTTTGGAAAAAAAATCATCAGTTTGAATAACTTTACGTCAAAGTTTCCGCCAATAACAGAAGTCAATAATTTTAAGTAAATTAATAAATTATAAAAGTTTTACTATCAGAATGTCTTCTTGCTGCTTATAAATATTGAAAAAGGTTGGCAAAATCGAAAAAGAAAATTTATTAAAAATTTATTTCATGTCAAAAAATGGTTTCTATACCTTTTCATGGATCCAACATTTACTGAACGCTTTTTGAAAGCATCATTGAAGATTGTGAGATGTCGGTTTGAAATAAATTTTCGAAAATTATATAGTTTTTTAAAATAAAGTTTCATGCAAACAAAGAAGAATTTCCTTAAGTATGAAAATTATGACATGCAGTGTATCTACATCAGGGGGTAAATAACTGTCTGTGCAATAAATTTTTTAAAATTTTACTTCATTTTACAACAATTTTACATCATTATTATTTTACTTTATTTATTAAAATCGTTGTAAAATGATGTAAAATTGTTGTAAAATGAAGTAAATTTTTAAAATTTTACATTTTACAGACAGTTATTCTCCCCCTGATCTACATTCAATTTCATTAATCCTTCAAACCGAATTCGCTTAAACGCGCAACTCATAAACTTCTTTTCTCAAGATAAACATGAAAAATTCTCCAAAATTTTAAAACTCAAATAATAAAAGTTGAAAAGAAAACATTCATGAGTAAATTTCATTAATTTTAATTACCTTACGCAGAATTAAGTTTATTTGACTTGCTTTCTGAGTTATCATAATGTGGAATTTAATTGGCTTCTTGTTTAAAATCAAATCTTTTTAAGCCAGATTAAGGAGTCGTTCGTAAATGACATCCAATATCTAGAGGACGTTGGGTGACACTTCCATACAACGAGCATTTTGTAACAAAGGGGAAAGGGGGTATAAAAATCAAGCTTTATTCGTGATGTTATTTATTAACGATTCTTAAAATATATCACAAATCACTCAAAATTTATATTTTAAATACAACTAAATGGATTATTTTTCGAACAAAAACGTCTCATTCATTATTGATGAGTTTATTCATTTTAGTGATTAATGTGAATAAAACTTTATGGAAAGGGGAAGAAAAAGAAGACCTTTTTCGTTAAAAACACGTCATATTCTCAAAAATTGTAACATGATAAAGTCATTACAGAAAATTGAAAATTTCTATAAATTTTGTGGAATTTTTTAAAAACATTTTTGATGAATGAGGCTTGATTAGAATTATTTTTGGTAAATTGTGAATTTGTTTCATATAACTAAATTTTTAAAAATAATTCATAGAGAAAAATACAATTTTTTCATGCTGCAAAAATTTTATATAAATTTAATTTAAATTTTCCATCCCCACAAGAATCTCAAAATAAATTTGAAAATCTGGTTTTAATTCATTTACATGAAGCATAATTTTAATTGAATTATTAACTTTAAAATATATACATTTCCATAAAAATCCTTGTAGATAGCATGTTGTTGGTATAATAACATATGACGCTTTACTATCAAATGATAATAAAACTCAGCAAATATTATAGAACTTTAAAAACCACACCCGACTTTACCTTTCATGATATAGGGGCCCTTTGTGAGGATTTTTGTGGTAGACTTATTTTTACACAAGTTTTGCCAAAGATTGGCTGGCCATCTGTTTGTTATTGTTCAGAGGTCGGTTTCTAGTCCTTCCCTTAACCTAGGGGTAGGTTAATCTAGGGGTAGGATGGTAGGGTAGGTAGGGGAATTCTAGGAGTTACCCGGACCTTGGATTGTTCTGGAGTTTTTAAAGTGTTAAAAATTTACGTCATTTTTCAAATTTTTCAAAACATGAACCAGATTTCTATAAATCTTATGAAATTGCACCGGATTTTTATAAAATTTTGATAGCCACCTTAATTTTTTGGGAGTTTAGTAATATTTTGAAGAAATTTTTTATAGTAGTTTATCAAGAAAATCGTATTTAAAACATAAATCTACAAAATAATGTCTATTGCTGCCTTATCCTAGGATTAAACTTACAAAAATTCACAAAACCAGATCAAAATACTCACATGGATCTCCTTTTTGTTCAAACCTCTAGTCTAGATTATAGAACATTAATTTTCTTCTCATTCCCAAAAGCCCCCTTCTTTCCTTAGAAAATGTGTGATACATGTAGACATAATGAATAGTTGAATGCGCATCATGATGTTTATATCTAAATCTACATACATGTGAGTTTAAAAGAAGGAAGAAGACGACAATTCTAATGTAATTATCAGCTTTTTGTTTTCCTTCATATCAGGATTGTTGTCGGTTGTTTTAAAGGAAAAATGAATGGAAAATTTTCATCTAAAGGATGAGGCGGAAATGTTTAAGGAAGCAAGGCTTAATGTTGCTTTAAGAATTGGGGAATTTCAGGAATTTTGGGGGAATGCTTGTGATTAATGGATTTTCTTTAAATTTTGATTTCTAAAAATTTTCTTATATAAAACAAGAAAATCATGATAACATGCAGCCATTCCCTACCCTGGCTCAAAACTATAAAGGAAGTTCTCGAAAACTTCCTAATTTTCATAACTAAAACGCCTGTTGAGCACAACACAGCCGAAAAATTTTCTACATCCACATGATAAGCAAGAAATTCAATTATATCCAGCTTTTTAAAGTATTTTATCCAACAACCCCGTTCATTTCACCCTCATATACTCAACTTAAGCATCTACAGCGATGTATACACATCTATACGACATTGCCAGTTCTTCATAATGAATAATGCCGAGATTTTCTCGTAATTAATTTAAAGGCTCAACAAAAAGCCATGTAGAGCACATCATATGCATGATAATGGATTCATAAAAGAAAACGAGAAGAGAGAAGAAAAAGTCTTTTAAGCGTAAAGGGAAAATGTGTGTATGAATGTATTATGACGACGATGATGATGATGATGTTGTTGCTATATATGTACATTCATATGATATATACATATGTAAATAAGTGTTAGATTTTACGTACTAAAATAAGAGGAAACAAAAGTATCTCGAGTAAAATAATTGTTCGAGCATTAAGCGTACATTATTCATAGTGAGAATCATATAAAGAGACATAAATTCACAGGCACATACACAAATTTCTCGTTGCGAAAGGTGGATTATTATTGAGGGAGATGATGGGTGGATTGGATGGTTTAGTGATTGCAATTTCAAGATTTAGAAGTTTAGCTTGAGGATTTGTGTGAATTGTGGTCATATTAACTAAACCTTGATGACTCTAATGATTGGTTTTTGGTAGGAATGGAACCAATATCCTCAGAAAAGGAAGTGTTGAGGATTTGAGGCCTAAGTAGGCGACATATAGTTCAACTCAACAATAATTTAGTAGGTAAGCTGTTCAGGACCAGATTTGTAGCCTGGAGGTGATCAAGAACGTAGCCAGGTGGGTGTTTATGGGTCAGAACCATTTTTTGCTTCCCACTTTGGATTTATGTTCCGTTTTTGCAAAAGCTACATAAATTTTTTAATGCAGTACTAAAAGTTTCTAAAAATAGTTAAAAATACTATAAATTTCAGTCTGTTCTGCTTTTTTAGCACCACTTTTCTGTCAAAAATAGATTTACAGCATAGGGGTCATTCACGTATTACGTTCGATTTTTAGGAGGGAGGGGGGTCTGAGATTTTGTAACATGTCAAACAAAGAAAAATTTTTTTTGGAAAATTTGTAACAAAGGGGGTCAAAAATTTCGTTGTTTTGCGTAATGTAATAAATGAACGACTCCTTACTCAAAAATTATTGAAGTCAAAATTAATTTCCAATCCAACCCCGCTCTCAAAAAATTCTGGTTACGCCTCTAGATCAGCTGATTGAAAAAAGTCAAAAAACTACATAGCTCAGCCTGATCTTCAACACTCCACCTTCCAACTTCCAACCCCATACAACAAATAAAAGAAAAACTCGAAACCACAGCAAAGTTCACAGACCTCGTTTTGAAGAAATAAGAGATAACTCGCAAGAAAATGATAAATACACAACTTTTACACTTGTGTAGAAAAAAATTGAAGATTTACACCCAACGCACTTTGTTAAACAATGCTTATAATAATAAAGATAAATATTGTCAACTTTATGATTTATTACACCGTAAATGTAGGCTGAGAATGAGTCGTGTGTTACACATGGAAAATATAAATATATGCGAAATTATTCTAATTTTCTTGCAACCTTTAGGCATTTCGCTTAACATTCTCATTGAATTAAGTATGGAAATTAATTTTAGTTGAAAGGAAACGAACTTCAACTATGTGGTGTAGGCTGTTGTTAAGAGGTTATTTTTATTAAGAAGAAGGCATGTGGCTTTATGACTTTATGAATGTTCATTCATCTAAATGAGATATTAAGGAGATGTTGAGTGAAGAATGTAGCACATATATCATAATATGACAAAGTCTTTTGATCCGTGTGGTTTGAGACATGAACTTGTCACATTAATATGACAATTAAATTAAAATTTACCTTAGAATTGAACACGACAATGATTTTAATTGAATAATTAATTACAAGCATCGTCATGCTTAATATGTGTGCTTATTGAAAATTTTATCGATTATCCTCAATATCATGAGAAGTTTTCAAAGTATGTCCTCATTATCCATTTAAATTAAGGCTATTATAGTCAATTATATTTAATCAATCGATTACAATTAATCGTTAATTTTGCCTTCATTGTTCTACCTCTTCCAATACACTTAACCTTAATTTTAATGTCAATTGACATTCATTTTGGGGTGGTTAGTATTAATTACTTTAAAATGTGAAAATGAGGTCTTTTAAAGTTAATTTTAGATAAGTGTTATTGAATTTTTGGAAAATCGACTTTTTCTAAAGACAATTATCAAAGGTCTGTTGTCGAATGTCAGAGGATCAGAGTTGAATCAATCTTAATGTCTGAATAAGTAATAAAATAAAAAATTGGTCAACTTCAAAAATTTTGGTTATGCCAATTTTGGGTTAACACCCATCCTCCTTCCTATTATTTGAAAACTCATACCCCCAACGTCCACCTACCCTAAATACGCCCCTGGTTAAGGTTGTGAAGCTTGTATAGTACAGGATATGAAGGGCTACATTAAAAAACTAGTATCCCGTGCCAGCTTCTCAACTTGATTCCGTTAATTTTTGAAACTTTAGTTTTTCAAAATGAATTTTACGTTATTTTCTTAGTCTGCAAATTTTTTTAATTTAATAAAGCTACGATATTGCTCTGGTATTCAGAATGAGGAGGAACCAGCTCCTAATTCCAAACCTTCAACAACACAAGACGCCTTCTTTCTTCATCACTCATTTCAATCCTCTCGTTTCTCATTAATTTTTAATCAATCGAATTCACATTGATGTTAATTTCATGGCTGACTTATCTCTTTGAAATGCTCCACTTCTCAATATTATATCCACTCGATAATTTCTGATGTTCATTTCAATCCAATTAATGAAACAAATTAATTAAAAAAAACACGATGTATAGATCACACCACAAACTTCCACGTGGCGAGCTACGCTCGCCAACGGCAATAACCTATCCAAAGGCGAGCTACGCTCGCCGGTTGATATCGATCCAAAGGCGAGCTACGCTCGCCAGTTGATACCGATCCAAAGGTGAGCTACGCTCGCCAGTTGATATAGATCCCAAGGCGAGCCGTAGTTTATGACACAAAGTATTCTATAAATTTTTTATCACTTCACCGTAAATTATTCCCGTACTGTACATACGGCTTGGGAAAATTTTCACGCCTTCACTCCGCTTCGCTACGTTCAGGACGTAAAAATTTGTGAGCTTCGCTCAACCTAGTCCGAACTGCGTTCGAACTATTTATATTCGAGCTTCGCTCGAATTTTTGTGATTAAACTCTAAAGTTTTTTTGTATATTCGAAGTCTCGTTCGAACTCCGCTAGTATGATTGTTTATAGATCACAGGGGTTGTCGGATCTCGCTTCGCTCGTCCGACTGTTTATAGATTACAGTATAAAAAAATAAAATTTTCTCACATATCCTCAGTCTTCTAAAGGACTTCGTCCGAACTATTACATTCGAGCTCCGTTCGAATTTTTTATTCGTCCGACTGTTTATAGATCACAGGGGTTGTCGAATCTCGCTCCGCTCGTTCGACTGTTTATAGATCACAGGGGTTGTCGAATCTCGCTCCGCTCGTTCGACTGTTTATAGATCACAGGGGTTGTCGAATCTCGCTCCGCTCGTTCGACTGTTTATAGATCACAGGGGTTGTCGAATCTCGCTCCGCTCGTTCGACTGTTTATAGATCACAGGGGTTGTCGAATATCGCTCTGCTCGTTCGACTGTTTATAGATCACAGGGGTTGTCGAATCTCGCTCCGCTCGTTCGACTGTTTATAGATCACAGGGGTTGTCGAATCTCGCTCCGCTCGTTCGACTGTTTATAGATCACAGGGGCTGTCGAATCTCGCATAATTTTCATATACCAGGGAAGGGGGGATTTTCCAATTTTTTGAATTTTTTTCAGTCGAAATTTTCAAAAATCATAGCAACCTTTGAATTTCACATTTTGTTTGGAAAAGAAGGTTTTTTGCTTTTTCAGAAGCAACGGCTATTCCTACCATGCCCAAAATCTAATCAGTTCTTCTGTAGGGCGGCACGGATCGATTGCAAAAAAACTAGAAGTTTCAACGATGTCTCGTTTTGGCTATTTCTTGCTGATTAACTTGTTTGCTTGCTTACAGAAAGTGTATTTTGCGATTTTCTCGACAATGCCTCAACTAATTTCAATTCCGTTTTTTGAACATGATGTAGAATTTCAGGCACAAACTTTTCTGCATAGAACATTTTTGGCTGTTTTACCTCTCTTTCTCACAAAATACGAAAAACTGATTTCTTAATCTGAGCAAAATTATTAATTATTAATTTACGTGGGAGCTTAAAATAAAGATGTTATTATGATAGATTTTATGTCAAAAACTTAATTTAACTTGATTAAATCCTTATATGGAAATTTAATTTTGAAATTAGCTCAAAAATGACATTTTTTTCGAATTTTCAACTTTGGGACCCCCATAGACCCCCTTCAAGTCAACTAAAAAATTCCAGCCAATTCCAGATTTTCCAAATCTCAAAGTGTAATGTCGCATTTTTTCTCATTTTAAATCATAGTAGCATACAGTGTATACGGCTTGGGAAAATTTTCACGCCTTCACTCCGCTTCGCTACGTTCAGGACGTAAAAATTTGTGAGCTTCGCTCAACCTAGTTCGGACTACGTCCGAACTATTTCTTACTTACATGGATCACAGTAGAGTCGAGCTTGAGCTACGCTCGCTCGACTTGTTTAGAATTACAGTTTTTAAATAGATCACAGTAGAGTCGAGCTTGAGCTACGCTCGCTCGACTTGTTAAGAATTACAGTTTTTACATGGATCACAGTAGAGTCGAGCTTGAGCTACGCTCGCTCGACTTGTTTAGAATTACAGTTTTTAAATAGATCACAGTAGAGTCGAGCTTGAGCTACGCTCGCTCGACTTGTTAAGAATTACAGTTTTTACATGGATCACAGTAAAGTCGAGCTTGAGCTACGCTCGCTCGACTTGTTTAGAATTACAGTTTTTACATGGATCACAGTAGAGTCGAGCTTGAGCTACGCTCGCTCGACTTGTTAAGAATTACAGTTTTTATACGGATCACAGTAGAGTCGAGATTGAGCTAGGCTCGCTCGACTTGTTTAGAATCACAGTTTTACATGGATCACAGTAGAGTCGAGCTTGAGCTACGCTCGCTCGACTTGTTAAGATTTACAGTTTTCACATGGATCAGAGTAGAGTCGAGCTTGAGCTACGCTCGCTCGACTTGAAAAGAATTACAGTTTTTACATGGATCACAGTAGAGTCGAGCTTGAGCTACGCTCGCTCGACTTGTTAAGAATTACAGTTTTTACATGGATCACAGTAGAGTCGAGCTTGAGCTACGCTCGCTCGACTTGTTAAGAATTACAGTTTTTATACGGATCACAGTAGAGTCGAGATTGAGCTAGGCTCGCTCGACTTGTTTAGAATCACAGTTTTACATGGATCACAGTAGAGTCGAGCTTGAGCTACGCTCGCTCGACTTGTTAAGATTTACAGTTTTCACATGGATCAGAGTAGAGTCGAGCTTGAGCTACGCTCGCTCGACTTGTTAAGAATTACAGTTTTACATGGATCACAGTAGAGTCGAGCTTGAGCTACGCTCGCTCGACTTGTTTAGAATTACAGTTTTTACATGGATCACAGTAGAGTCGAGCTTGAGCTACGCTCGCTCGACTTGTTAAGAATTACAGTTTTTATACGGATCACAGTAGAGTCGAGATTGAGCTAGGCTCGCTCGACTTGTTTAGAATCACAGTTTTACATGGATCAGAGTAGAGTCGAGCTTGAGCTACGCTCGCTCGACTTGTTAAGATTTACAGTTTTCACATGGATCAGAGTAGAGTCGAGCTTGAGCTACGCTCGCTCGACTTGAAAAGAATTACAGTTTTTACATGGATCACAGTAGAGTCGAGCTTGAGCTACGCTCGCTCGACTTGTTAAGAATTACAGTTTTTATACGGATCACAGTAGAGTCGAGATTGAGCTAGGCTCGCTCGACTTGTTTAGAATCACAGTTTTACATGGATCACAGTAGAGTCGAGCTTGAGCTACGCTCGCTCGACTTGTTTAGAATTACAGTTTTCACATGGATCAGAGTAGAGTCGAGCTTGAGCTACGCTCGCTCGACTTGAAAAGAATTACAGTTTTTACATGGATCACAGTAGAGTCGAGCTTGAGCTACGCTCGCTCGACTTGTTAAGAATTACAGTTTTTACATGGATCACAGTAGAGTCGAGCTTGAGCTACGCTCGCTCGACTTGTTAAGAATTACAGTTTTTACATGGATCACAGTAGAGTCGAGCTTGAGCTACGCTCGCTCGACTTGTTAAGAATTACAGTTTTTACACGGATCACAGTAGAGTCGAGCTTGAGCTACGCTCGCTCGACTTGTTAAGGATTACAGTTTTTATACGGATCACAGTAGAGTCGAGCTTGAGCTACGCTCGCTCGACTTGTTTAGAATCACAGTTTTACATGGATCACAGTAGAGTCGAGCTTGAGCTACGCTCGCTTTTAAAATTCAAATTTTCTAACGGTCAAAATATATTTGAAAATTTTCCGTGTTTTTAATGCACTTGAAAATCATTAGTTATAGAATTATTAACAATTTTTGCGGTGAATTTTCATACATTAAAATGGTTTGTCATTTAACGGTTTTTAAAAATTCAAAATTTCTAACAGTCAAAATATATTTGAACATTTCCCGCATTTTTAATGAACTTAATGAATGTACTTAATGAACTATTATTATTATTATTATTATAATTAACAATTTTTGAGGTAAATTTTCATATAATAAAATGGTTTGCCATTTAACGATTTTTCAAAATTCAAATTTTTTAACGGTCAAAATATTTGAAAATTTACCCACCAAAATATGTTTCAATCATCTACAGCCTCTAAGTCCAATAAAAACGAGATTCAGTAATGATCTATAGCCTCTATGTCCAGAAAAACAAGATCCAGTAAACATCTACAGCCTTTATGTCTAATTAAACAAGATCCAGTAAACATTTACAGCCTCTATGACCAATAAAATATGATCCAGTAAACATCTACAGCCTCTATGTCCAGTAAAAATATGATCCAGTAAACATCTAAAGCCTCTATGTCCAGTAAAAATATGATCCAGTAAACATCTACAGCCTCTAAGTCCAATAAAAATATGATCCAGTAAACATCTACAGCCTTTATTTCTAATAAAAATAAGATCCAATAATGATCTACAGCCTCTATGTCCAGTAAAACGAGATCCAGTAAACATCTACAGCCTCTATGTCCAGTAAAAATATGATCCAGTAAACATCTACAGCCTCAATGTCCAGTAAAAATATGATCCAGTAAACATCTACAGCCTCTATGTTCAATAAAATAAGATCCAGTAATGATCTACAGCCTCTATGTCCAATAAAAATAAGATCCAGTAATGATCTACAGCCTCTATGTCCAATTAAACAAGATCCAGTAAACATCTACAGCCTATATGTCCAGTAAAACGAGATCCAGTAAACATCTACAGCCTCTATGTCCAATAAAAATAAGATCCAGTAATGATCTACAGCCTCTATGTCCAATTAAACAAGATCCAGTAAACATCTACAGCCTATATGTCCAGTAAAACGAGATCCAGTGATGATCTACAGCCTTTAGGTCTAATAAAAATATGATCCAGTAAACATTTACAGCCTCTATGACCAATAAAATATGATCCAGTAAACATCTACAGCCTCTATGTCCAGTAAAAATATGATCCAGTAAACATCTACAGCCTCAATGTCCAGTAAAAATATGATCCAGTAAACATCTACAACCTCTATGTTCAATAAAATAAGATCCAGTCATGATCTACAGCCTCTATGTCCAATAAAAATAAGATCCAGTAATGATCTACAGCCTCTATGTCCAATTAAACAAGATCCAGTAAACATCTACAGCCTCTATATTCATTCAAATATTTTTAAGTGAAATTCACGTTACGTAATTTTACGTAACGTAAGGATTTTACGTAACGTAAACAAAAGTGTTATAATTTTTATAACAATCTTTTTCATGCTGTAACTTTTTACAGGAGCTTCTAAAGTACCAACATAGCGGATATTAAATGTAGATCCTGATTTGATCTTTCATTTTATGCCTATTTCAAGGCTTGAAATGTTAATTCCAGTGCGGAATCAAAAAAGACGCAACTGTCATAAAAAATCATGTTTTTTGCATTTTTCGGTTACTAAATGGACATAAAGTTCAGATGTTAAGTAGCGCTTTTTGGTTTTAAGGTACGGCCTATCGTATCAGATACAAGAAATTGTATGAAAGTCACAGCATAAAAAATTTTCCATACAAATTTTTGGTTTTTAACGGTTTTTTGCGTCTAGTTCCAACGCAACGGAACTGACTGGAACCAAACATACCTCAGGTAATAGATATTTTCAATACCTGTCATATGAGACCAAAAACGTAAAGATTCATGCTTTCGTTGACTCAAAAAATCAAAATTAGTGAAAATCTCAAAAAAAGTGAATACAATAACTTGCACGCAATGCGTGGAAGTTAATTAACTCGTATCGTTATTTACATTTAATTCCAGTTATGGTTTACTCGGAGCATCCGGCTGTGGTAAAACGACATTGCTGTCATGCATTGTTGGCAGAAGAAGGCTGAATTCGGGAGAGATTTGGGTGTTGGGTGGTCGACCTGGATCACGTGGAAGTGGAGTACCAGGACCAAGAATTGGATATATGCCACAAGAAATTGCACTTTATGGAGAATTTACAATTCGTGAGACGTTGATTTATTTTGGATGGATTAATGGCATGTCGATAGATGATGTCGATGAAAAAACTGATTTTCTACTAAAAATGCTACAATTACCGAATGCATCACGGTAAGTTTGTATGATATAACTCATAAATTTGAACAATGTATTTATTCCCAAAATATTAATTAGATTCGTGAAAAATCTTTCGGGAGGTCAACAAAGACGAATTAGTTTGGCAGCCGCACTGATTCACGAGCCAGAATTGTTGATATTGGATGAGTATGTGCAGAATATATGCTGCTATTTTCATCATATAATTCATCTCATTATTGCATTATTGAATTTGACTTTAGGCCAACTGTGGGTGTTGATCCTGTTTTACGACAAGCAATATGGGATTATTTGGTAGAAATAACAAAGTTTGGTAGAACAACTGCTATCATAACAACACATTATATCGATGAGACACGACAAGCACACAAGATTGGTCTCATGAGGGGTGGAAAATTCTTGGCAGAAGAGTCGCCCGATGACTTGCTGCAGAAATATCATTGTGAATCATTGGAGGAGGTTTTCCTTAAACTATCCGTGATACAGAATCGTGGCAAGAGGAGACGATCGTCTATAGCAAAGGAGGTTATTGATAGTATCCAATTACCAGGCATGGCTGTAAGTAAAAAAGGAATTCACTTGAAGCAAGTCTAGACTTTAATTTTTCATTTACTTTCAGAATCCTGCACTCGACTTATCTCACGATGAAGATCATGGCGAAATTTCTGGTGAATTCGGTGACAATATTTCAATGTCTAGTCGCGGTCCTGATATGGTAACAGCAGCACCACATGCTCCACCTTTACCACCAGAGGAAGAGCCAGAAGCTACATGTATGGACCATATGAAAATTTTCAAATTACATCACATGAAGGCACTCGTATGGAAAAACTTTTTATGGATGTGGAGAAATTTTGGGTGAGTGTGAATTTATTGTTATGTGCGTATGGACGAATCTGAACGTGTTTATTCACACTAGACATGGTATAATCCCTTATGCGGTAGCAAAAACTACATAAATATACATATAATAGACTCTTCTTTCCATTTTTTACCTATATTCGTTTGTTGCTGTTTTTTGTGGTTGGGATTTTAAGGATGATAAGGAAATGGTTCTGATTTTTGTCCCTTTTTGCTTCTTAAAATCATAAATTTCATGATTTTATCTGCGCTTCCTCAATTCTATGATCTAAACCCATAGAAGATGCGCTTCTAACTCAACCTAACTACAAATATCCCCAAACTTATCCCCTTTTCATACAGAAATGATGTATTTATTTCGGCACGTGGATCATATATTAAATTGACTATATCCACAACCAAAAAACTCTGCTTCTCATTTCAGCGTAATGGCATTTATCATCGGTTTACCAGTAGCTCAAATAATTCTCTTCTGCTTGGCTGTTGGACACGATCCAGAGGGCTTAAAACTTGCGATTGTAAATAACGAATTGTCAGATAAACACTTTGCTCAACAGGAATGTCCAATATATGAGGGATGTAATTACACAATGTTAAGTTGTCGGTATTTGGATTTCTTAAAGAACCGGAGCATTGACGTGGTGAGTATTATGAGAATTGAAGGATGAGGCTTAATTTTCTGATTGAGAAACTTGACATTGTGAGCTTCGAGCTGTATCATTACAATGTAACAAACATCTCATACATTGTAATAAAATTCCAATAGAATGCTTGTCATTCGACAAGCAAATCATCAGCAGACCACAAATCCCGAAGGATAATTCGAAATTTCCATAATAATCAAAAAGTTCCTCACAAAAACTCTCAATCCACATCACATTTTACAATACATTTTCCTTTTTTTTCATGTCTAACGCAAAATTGTCTTTTTCAGAAATTCTACGGCAATGATGAAGAGGCGATTGAAGTTGTACGTCATGGAAATGCATGGGGAACAATATCATTTGCTCATAATTATACGGATTCTCTTGCGGAAAGAACAGACTTTGGCCATAATGTTGAAGACTATGTCATCGATGGTGCTGACTTAACTGTTCATTTAGACATGTCAAGTAAGCAATTTCCATACTCTCGATATGGTTCAAAAAAATTTTTTTTATGTAGATAAGAAAATTGAGAAATTTACATATAAATACGAATCCGTATCTCTTTCCAGATCAGCAAATTGGAACGCTACTATATCGAGATATTCAATATGCCTACTTTGATTTCATTGAAAGCATATTAAAGGACTGTCAAATAAATCCATTGGCTGGCAAAATACCCATTCATTTCGATAATCCAATTTATGGTGATCGGATTCCCAACTTTACTGATTTTGCAGCGCCTGGTGTGCAATTAACGTAAGTTATTAAAGGTTATTTCCAGTATATTATATGAATCTCGTGTTTACAGACATTTATCATCGATTTGGTTGTTATTGGGATTGTTGATTTAATGGGAAGCTGTTGATGCTATTAAGGCGTTAATTGGTGATATTTAAGAGGATTTTAAGCTTGTTATGTGGGAATATTTTTAATTTTTGATGTGGAATTGGTATTGAATTGTTGGAAAATGTCATTAAAGTACTATTGCTGGTATAGTGGAACATTATATGACATTTTCTGGTTAAAAGACTCAAAATTGTCTGAAATAGTCATTAAATTTGACTAACTGACACTTGGATTGTAAGTTTTGATCTAGCAGTTGAATGAGGATTTAGGTATTTTAGGTTTTGAATGAGTTGAATGAGGATTTTGAAATGACATCCGTCAACAAATGGAAGTTTAAAACCCCCGCAGAGGTTGATTCCTTGCCCTAATAGTATCACCTACACCCTAGTAAGTTATTTGGTGTACCATAGGATTACCCCCAATGTGTATGGCCTAGGTTAACCCTAGGCTGATTCCTTGCGCTCAGAATACCCTCGAGATATTCTTTAGGGTATAATGAGTAACTCGATCCTCATATCATGGGGTACAGAAGATGGTATCCAATGGGGTCCGTTCAACCCCTCCTCCCCCCTCGAAAAATTTTTTTATGAAAAATAATTTTTCTTTTAAAAAGTTTTTTGAAGTTTTTCCGAAGTTCAAATTTGATATATAAGAAATAAATGAACTGTGCTTGCTCATGACCTTAAAGATTACAAACCATCCACAACACCAAGGTTAAAATATAACAAATTTATTAAATGCCTCTTTAATTTCTATCAAGAAACAAGCTTCCTAAATTAAAGCTGAAATTCTGCTCAAGTTTGTCGATAAAAACAAAAACTTACTTCTATTCTAAAATCAACCGCATCGATTTTACGCTAAGAAACCCAATTTTCTTATTATTTAATTATTTTAACCAAAACTTTCCCCTAACACTCTTCCTTTTCCATTTTCAACAAATCGAAACTAAAATCTTGTTTTTTTTGTCTGTTCCTTTTTTCAGGATAGTCTTCTTCTTGTCAGTTGCTTTAACATCTGGTGCCATGTTAATCGAGAGAAATGAAGGAATGTTGGAACGTTGTTTAGTTTCCGGTGTGACTGGCATTGAGATACTCTTCTCGCATGTTATAACGCAATTTTGTGTCATGTCTTTCCAAACGGCATTGGTTCTTACATTCAGCTTCTCAATCTTCAATTTGACGAATCATGGAGAAATATTTTGGGTTATTATGCTCGTCTTGGAGACTGGCTTTTGCGGCATGTGCTTTGGTAAGAGAAATATTCTTTTTGTGTGTGAAAAGCGTAGGCGATGATTTATAAATGATGATCAGCCTGTTTCCATAGTTTTAAAGCTGAAAAAATTCTTTAAATATTTTTGTTTTCATTTTTCAGGTTTTGTGATTTCATGTGCTGTCGACAACGAGAGATCAGCCACGTATATGGCATTAGGATCATTCTTACCATGTGTACTGCTGTGCGGCATGATTTGGCCAATTGAGGGCATGCATCCGTTCCTTAGAATACCAGCACTCTTTTTACCACTCACAAAATCAACCGAATCATTACGAGCAATCATGCAGCGCGGATGGTCGATTGATAATCCCGATGTATATATTGGATATATATCCACAGGCGTTTGGATTCTCATTTTCCTTACAATCAGTATTCTTTTATTGAAATTTAAGAAGGGCTAAAGATTTTTTATCGCGATATTTGTAGATTCAATTTAAAGTGTATGGCAATTTGAGGATGAAGAGACTTAGAATGTGGCATGGGTTCCTTTTATCGAGAAAAAAAGATATAAAAAGTCTGTTAAAGCTTACTTCTTCCTTTTCCCCCCTTTACATACTCACTTTTTCCTTCGTTCTGTCTGTGTAGATATAAAAAAAGATATTTTCAAATGGAAGGGAAACGAAATGTGTCATGTACATTTTTTCTTGATTCTGCATATTTTCGTCCCTTTCGCATACTGAATGCTTTAAAGTAACTTCTTTTTATATTATTTAATTTATGTTAAGGTTATTTAATTTTTTCTTTTGTAAGTGACTTAAGGCTACTCTTATGTGGTTTGTAGAAAATAGATGGTTATTATAGAATAAATTGTTTTTTTCGGAGCTTATTTTGAAAAATTGATACTGCCCGGTGCCACAAATTGATGTGCTTTAATATAAAATTATGATGAACAATGTAGGATAATAAAAAAAGATTGGTTGGCTTGCCGGTTGTGGTCAATATTTTTTTTTTTAATTTCATTTAATTTTTAATCCAGTAGGAGAGTTCATGCACAAATAGTTAGTTCTATTTAGCGCTTTGTCTTCGGTTATTTGTTTTTTTTTGTGTGTGATGAGCCTTAAATATTGTTCCATCTTGTTGATCTTGTTGAAAAGTGCAGATTTTTGAACAATTTTTTAAAACAGAATCAATTATTGGACTCTGTACCCTAGCTGTAGCCTAGAGTGACAAAACTGCAGACTATCCTTCTCCTTTTAACATTCTATGGTATTCAAACAACCCCAAAAATAAAAGTAATGCCCAAAATCGAAGCTAACATCATTTTCTGGATCAAACTTAAATTAATTCAATTTTGTACCAATTCATAGGACAACCTGACCTTCATTCTATCAAAATATGCAGTCCTTGATTCACAGCTCACCTCACCTTGCAGATGATCACAAACTTTACCTGCAGAAAGTTCTTCTACCCGTCACAGAAATAAATTTTTTCATTAAAATCTCGCAATCTACACCAAGCAAATAGAAGAATTTTAAAAGTGTTCTCAAGTTTATGATCAGTTTAGAGTTTCAAGCACCTACTCGCACATAAAATTAGCTTTATTAAATGCTAAATGGCTTCTTTTCATCTTCACTTTCTCGCTCTATTAAAAAAATCTCATCTTTATTGTGAGAAATACAAAGAAAGCACTTGAAAGAAAATAAAGGAATAAATAACAATAAAGAATAAAAAAGGCGGGAAAAAATTTTCTTCATTAAAAAATTCTGAGGCATTAAATAATAAAGTTATGGTAGGGAAAACTTTCAAGTGATTCTCGCGTAAACAATCTAATGTTATTTATTATCATGCTTGGGAAAATATAGTCTTGTGATCCCTTGTGAGGAATCTGCTTTTTGTTATAGAATTTAGGGCTATTTTTGGGAAGAACTCGAGGGTCGACAAGAGGGATCTGTGATGGGCATGTGATCAGATTGTGTCAAAGGTGCTGTATGCGCACAAGCCTGATCTGTGACTAGGTCAATTTAGTTTAAAAATCTAGATAATCTAATTACTTTTGACTTAAAAGGTCCTTAGGTTAGTCCACATTTATATATCTTTTTACTAGATTGTTGCTTAATTGCCTGAAATCCCATTTCTGATCGATTTATGAGACCAACACATACCAAAATTTGACAGATTTTAATTTTTTTGATCATTTTCTATAATTCAGAATAAAAATTCACATTTTTCAACTTCTTAGCATCTCGTAATGTCCATAACAACTTTTAATGTCTAGTTTCGTTAAGAATATATCAACGGTCATTTTATATTCGAATTATAAAAGCAACTACAATTAGTTGACTTCCCCTTTTTAAGTTGTTTTCCCCTCTATGTAAAAGTTCAGTTTTCATTATAACTCGTAAGAGACAACATCGTCTCTTCAATAAATAAACATTAAGTCACTTTTAATTACATTACAATCGTGCAGTTTATTTATACCAACAAGTTTTTATTAAAAGAAAGCACAAACCCCCTTAAACTCATACAAAATCTCCACAAAGAATCCTTTCAACTCA
This sequence comes from Chironomus tentans, assembly GCA_963573255.1. NCBI lineage: Eukaryota > Metazoa > Arthropoda > Insecta > Diptera > Chironomidae > Chironomus > Chironomus tentans. The sequence goes on from OY754303.1 coordinate 16,113,614, forward strand.
AACAAATCACAAAAAAGCAAAGAAACTTAGGCACGGTGCTTGTAAAAAATATCAAAAAACATTTTTCATGATTAATCGGTTGATATTTAATAGGATGTAAGACAACGGCATAAAAATGATGAATTTTTGAAAGTTTTAAACAAAATTACTTAAAAATTTTCCTTATGCTCAATTTCTATTCATTAATTAAGTATTTTATACCATGAAAATGTTTGTATCTATTAAAAATATGTATTTGATGTAATAAGGGATTTACTTATACTAAAACAATTTTGCTACTAAATTTAGTGATGAATATTCGATGTAATTTGATGTGAAATAAAATTATTTTAATGAAATCTTTTTGTAGAATTATTTATTTGAGTTTTTTAAGGATTGTTAGCTGCTATTTGAAGATATTTGATTAAATCTTGGCTTTTGTCGTCAAAAGTGTTGATCCAGGGGGAAAATCTTTTTTTTTTAAAAAAAAACGTTATATTTTATTTTTGCTTTTCAGTATTTCAATACAATTTTTAAGAGATCTAGCAGCAGCTATTACAACTTAATTATGGATTTTAAATGAAAAATTTATTGTTTATTTATGATGCGAAGAACATCCAGATGAGATTTATGTTTGTTTTTGCTTTTTGTCATTGAAGACGATTGATTTCCAACTCTGCACAATTGCATGACCCAGGGTATATCAATGCAATGTACCTAGCCACAATTTGTGTGCTGACATCACACAAACCGAGTTGATATGGCTAGAACAGTGAAAAAGCACCCAAATCCGACTAGACATTCCCTGGGATCGAACCCGGGTCGTTAGAGCCGAAGTCCGACACTCTAACCACTACGCCACAGCTGCTTTTCCACTGCTCCAGGGAGAAAATCACTTGTTGAAAAAAGAATGATTTTCAATCTACCACATGTTGTGCAACAATATTGAATCCTTAAATATTTTTTGGTGGAAAATGTTGCAGAAAGTCTTATAATATGGTTCTGTGCAAGATAGTATACCAAGTCAATTTTTCCACCAAATAGTTTTCCCCTTGTGTTGATCCATTAGCGTATAAATGACAAATTTCTCAATAATCACATTTCATTAATTTCTTAAACTGAGATCTTGAGACAAAAATCTCAGAATTTCTCATTTATTTCCCAACTTTTCTCTCAAAACCACTAGAAAGATTTTCAATGTCTACAAAATTAAAATTTTCATGTCAACGTCTACAAAGAATATTTTCATAATTCAATTGAGCTTCTTCTTGGCTTCCTCGTTTTCAGCTAGAGGATAAACAAGTCTTATGAGCACGACCTTGGCGTCATCATCATGTTAAATTGACGCATCAATTTCAATAACTTGACACTCGAAAGATTTTTCGATTGTAATCTCGTCACTCTTGTATTACATTGAAGTTTACCATGTTTATGCTTTTGTTGGCATTTTGTGAATCTTTTATGAGAAATCTCATGTTGTGATGGTGTTGACATTTTCCCGAACGGCACAAAACGGATAATCGAGAGGAAAGTCATCCCAGGGCTGGCGTGACTCTGGCATGGAGCTGGATTGAAATCAAATCCAGCTCCATGCCAGAGTCACGTCAGCCCTGGGACGACTTTCCTCTCGATTATCCGTTTTGTGCCGTTCGGGTTTATGATGGGTATCGGTAATGTATGTTTTTTGGATTTAAAAGTCATGATTTCAATAATTTTGTTGAATTTTATGTTAACATTGGGTAAAGCAGCTTAGAGCAGTCCTTTGCACGGTAACTCTGAAAAATTTGAGAACCACTCAGTCAAAAAGGCTGAAAATCTGGCGTGGTGTCGACTTGATTCCAGCTTCAGATCAAATTTCCATCGAATTCAATTCCACGTCTTCCTGGTGACAGATCTATCTCGATTTGTGGTTTCTGGAATAGGATCTGTACCTTCTAAACTAATAACTCAAAATTGATCCCCAAAAAGATCTAATCAGCTTCAAAATTTAGCATGAAACAGGTGCTTTAGTGTCGAGCATCAAAAACTAAGAACAAAAGCCTATAACAACACAATTTTTCCAGAAAGCAATCCAAGAAATTACCAGAACGTCATTTACCAATCAATCTTTCACCTTAAATCATGACATTTGGTTTTTTTTGTAGGAACCAGCTCTTAGTTCTGCTGATAACAGTCGAGATATCAAGAGATTTAACCTTTTTAAGTCTTATGTATTTCTTTGATAATTTATCAATTATTTTTATAAGATTTATGGCCAGTATCAACACACTCGACAACTTACTATTTTTGTCAACTGGAAAAACCGAAATCAGTTTTGATAAAAGCTTAATCTTATCGTTGACATTTTTCATATAAATTTCTCTGCAATTTTCAAGTCAATTTCAGTTTGTATTTTCATTCAGTAGAGATCAAACCTTTGGAATCAGCAATGAAACTCCTCATCTTGGTAATTTTCGCTATCGCAGCAGCATCAGCTGTTGAAAACTTTGACGGACCAGAATGGCAACCAATTGACTGGGCTAATGTAATTCCAGCAACAGAAGTTCCCGGCTTCTGGGATGATACTGTCTTTGCTCAACTCTATCCAAAGGCATCTCGTTCAAGACGTATTGTAGGTGGAGAAATAGCCGTACCACACACTCATCCATACCAAGTTGCTCAAATTCACCAAAGAGTTATCTTATCAACAATGTGCGGTGGATCAGTCATCAGTCCAACAGTCATCCTCACAGCTGCTCATTGTCCAATCAACACACAAAGTACAACAGTCATCACTGGAGCACATAACATGAATCAAGTTGAACCAAATCAACAAAGACGTACAGTTCAATCTGCAAGCTACCGTATTCATGCTAACTACAACTCACAAAACTTGAACAACGATATTGCCACAATGATTCTTCCAACACCATTGACATTAAATCAATTTGTCGCAGTAATTTCATTGGCTCAGGCAAATGCTGGTTCATTCGAAAATGTTATTGGTCAATCAACTGGTTGGGGACGTACTGCTGATGGCGCTGGATCTTCACCTGTTTTACGTGTTGTCACAAACAGAATTATTTCAAATGCTGACTGTGCTGCCGTTTTTGGAGCAACTGTTGTTAATCATGCAGTTATTTGCATTGATACAACAGGCGGACGTGGAACATGCCAAGGAGATTCAGGTGGTGTTTTATCTGTTGAAAATGGTGGATCACGCTTACAAGTTGGTGTCACAAGCTTTGGATCAAGTGCTGGATGTGAAATGAACTTCCCAGCTGGTTTTGAACGTGTATCAGCTCAAATTAACTGGATCAACAGCAACATGTCATAAGTTATTGAACCACGCGATATCAAAGACTGCGTAAAAAATTCAATAAATCAATTTTCTGATTAAATTTAAGTAGTCATATCAAGTGTTTTTTTTATTATTTATCTTATCGGCTATATGAATTGTTGGCATTTTCAGCTGCTTCTAGAAAAATTATTAATAGTAAGTACTTAAAATTTATTATCTGAGATTTTGACTTTGTTTGTAAATTGTTGGGAGTTTTCGATGTATGAAAATATTTTTAATTTAATATAAAGCTATCGAAGTATATAGGCAAGAAGATCATGTACGTGGTTTTTCAATAGACAGCCCTGTATTTTAAAACACTGTCCTGTATAAATTTTTGTTCCAAGTTCTATTTTTAAATAAATAGTAATAAATAGTACAAAACCTAACAAAGGATCAGATGCATACCCAGCAAAAAAAATTAGAGGGAGGGTCTAAAAAATTCTGGACCTTATCGGACCCTCATTGGCTATGTCCACGCAAAAAAACTAAGATAACTAATCATAACAGCAGACTAAAAAGTGTGAAAACCCTTATAAAATTCACATTAGTATTAAGCACACGCTTCTCGTTGAAAGAGTAAGCAAGATATCCATCACCTTAAATACACGCTGCCATCCGAAAACAAATTAATATCAAGTCATAATTTATGACACACCTCAAGCAATAATAAAGTAACAGCAACACTCTTTACGCTATTAATGAGTCATCATCATTTTCATCTCATTTATACCAACAAAAACATAAAGTTCATATTATAATTTCAAGGAAAAGCACAGCCTCTGAAGAAAGTTAATTTAAATAAGCCACGGTCTGTCATCCGGCAGAATAATTAAATTATGAAATTAGCAATCATTGTTATTTAGATAATAAATTTTGTGAGAATGACATCAAAAAAATCACAAGATTAATTGAATAAAAAAATTTTGGCTTTAGCATCACTTCCGACGTTGTTGACTCTTGCCTCATTCCATCTGACTAAGATGAGCTAATTTTTATGTGGAACAGAAAAAAAAAATAATAATAAGAAAAGAATTTTCGTGAGCAAAAGTTGATCACGTTTTGCGTTGTCATGAAAAATATAAATTGTCTTCTTGAGCCTATGGCTGTGGATATTTACATCAAAAGAAATTTAATTAAACGCATTACATTGGATGGCACTGATAAGGAAGAAGAGATGAATATTCATTGTTATAATGATAGACATAAAAATTTGTGAATGAATATTGAATATTTCAATGAATTTTGATGGAATTTGCGTATTTCCGGGGAGTTTGAAGCTTTGCTAGTTTGGGGCTCTCACTGGGGTTAAAAAATTTTTTTTTGGAGGAGCGGAGTTGTGCCCAGACCCCTACTAGCTACGCCCTGCTACAAACCACCTCGATCTTCTAAATCATAGACACCTCCCACTCCTAATGTTTCGATTTTCAAACAAAACATATAAATAAATTTAAAATAGAATTGTCTGTTTTAAAAAAATAGAATTCAAATATTCATTAAAAATTAGTTTATGAATAAATAAAAAACATCAAACTTGTTCTCAGCATAGCTTCAATTTCTTTTAAATTGATCATTTTATTGCGAAAAATTGAAAATGTCGAATCGAATCCAATTATTTTCTTTCCAACAATAAGAAATGTCTCGACTTTCTAGAATTGTAGACCTCGACTTTTTCAGCATCCAAATTAATTATTTTATTTATATAAACTTCTGAGTTTAGTCAATGAAAATTTTAACCATGGATGTAACTAGGGGAGAAGCTTTTACGGCTCTAGACTTCTAAATAAAAATCAAACTCAATACAATTTTGTAGTGAATTTATTAACGTAGCAATAGGTAAAAATCCATTTAAATTCGAAATAGTGCAAAATTCTTAAGTTAACCCCCTCCCCCTTCTGACTACACCCCTGATTCTAAGGATGCCATTCTTTATTTTTGTCATTTCGTTTGATCGAGCTTTTTGATATTCCTTGATATTTTTATATTGAAATTGAGGTGGAAAATTGTATCAATTACTAAAAATCACCATTTCTTGGAACAAACTTAATGAGTTTTCTTTTTTAGAAAAATTCTAATTTGAAGCTTAATGACTTGGAAATTATATAATTATGAATTTTCACTTCAGATTTTATTAATTATTTCCTAGAAATTTTATAATATCTTCCCACCACGTGTACATAAAAAGAAAGTACTCAGCATAAATTTCCATCATAATTACTTCCACAGATTTAGCTTCAATAATCATATTAAGCACTTCAACATACAATCTAGCAGTTTTTCTCCCTCCTTTATTTCTTCGTCAAAATGAGAAAAAAATATTCATCACTGCTGATTATACCTCATTAATGTTACGAAAGCTCATTCTTCTTACATTCATCCCAACCGCAATTGAATTATCGCTTCGACAAATAAGCTCACGAGCAAGCAAATTCATCTCTATCCTCATTATGAGGCAGTAAAAATCAATATAATCAATTTTAGCGTTAGGAAAGTTGTATGCATAAGCACGAGAATGGACAATGGGTGGGTAAGTTGGTGGAAATAACGTGATGTAAGAATTTTTTAAAATATTATTAGTGCCTTACTAAGATAAGTTGTTCCTATAGGCTGTCCATCGACTTTTGACAGAAAAAAGGGACATGATTTTAAGCCTAAAAAGTGGAACAGGCTGAAATTTGAAATATTTAATATTTATAAAATTGGTAGCTTTTTGTGTTGCCACAAAAAGTTCATGAAACTTTTCCAAAAGCGGGACATTTGACTAAAGAGTGATATTGTCCCTCCAAAATATGAGCAGATAGACAGTCAGGGGCGTATCCAGAAATTTTTCGAAGGGGGGGGGTTTTGAATTTTTTGAATGAAGGAGAAAATTTAGGGGGGAGGGTGGAGATTTTTTTCTTAAAAATCCTAGCACATTAAAAACTATCTCCCATAAAAGGGGGTTTTGACCCCTAAACCCCTCTTTGTATACGTAGTTGCACCGAAACGAAATAACTACGAAAATAAAATCAAAATATAAGTTTACACGGGGAAGTAATAACTTCATCTATATAGATCCACATGACGGAATAACTTCACAAAAATCCAACAAAAAAATCCCACCCCTTTTCCAAGTGATTATAAATGCTATCTGCTTATCCATTCATATTTATAAGCTCATCAGATATGAACAAAAAATGGAGAGGCAATTGATAGTTGCGTTGAATAATAAGATGAGTGATGAAAGGCGCTTCTTATCTTCATTCTTTCTAATTATTTGATCAAATATTTGCAGTATCGACAACAAGTAGCCTGAAAGCTCATTGATGTATAAAAAGTGTATGAAAAGACTTTTTTTGGATCAAGAGATGAAGATAAGGGATGAAATGGAAGTGAAAATAAGATGATTTCAAGCAAATGACGCATTTTGGACAAAGCTATTTTGGAACTTCTAAAAAAATATTTGCTGCATAAAAATTGGAACTGATTTTGCTGCACGTTTCTAATCAAATGGAAAGACTAATTTTAGAATCCACAGAAGCTCTTTTACAAGGACCCAAAAAAAATCTAAATTGCACAGAGATTTGAAAGTGCCAACAAAAGACACATTCATCCATCCACCATCCAACTTTATTGAGTTAGTCAGTTAGTCAGTAGTGCTGAATCAATAAGGCGAATTAAGAAGGATGAGGTGAGATGAGGCAAATGAGCATATTGCCTTATTAGTCTTCCGAGAGGAGAATAAAAGGAGAGAAAGAAACAGACGATAGATGAGATTTTGAGATTACAGCCGTCAGGGCATTCATTATTATTCAGGTAACGTTCAATCACAGCAATGGCCATTTGGAATGAATATTTTAGTGAATGTAATCGAATCTCATTCTTTTGTGTATGTTTTCTTTTTTTGTGAGTGAACGTTGCTTATGTCTATAATACAGTAAGCATGCTACTCGATGCTGATTGAAGAGGACTGTTTATTTAACAAGAGATAAGCTTATTAAGCGTGATAATGCTTAATTATAAGTTTATTTTCATGTTCAAGGAATTTTTTGGATCATTTACCTTGGGGTGACATAGATGCTGTGTTTTTGAGAGGGTTTAATTATATTTTGCTGAATTTTTGGAAGATTTGTTATTCAATGATGTCAACATGATGGCATTTTTGGGGTATACCATAATGTAGGATCTTAAAATAGCTGGATGGTATCTTAATTGAAAATTGAGATTTATCTCTTTAAAATCAAATTTGTAGATTTTGGATGATGTCCTAAGTAGACTGACCATCGACTTATGACAGAAAAGCAAGACAGATTCCGATTTCAACCCTTAAAAAGGGAGACAGACTATAATTTGTAATATATTTTTAAAAATTTTTAGTCAGGGTTTCCACCTGTCTTAAGTCAATACCTGTTTACAGGTCCTTTTTTTACACCTGTCACAGGTCGGACCACATAGGTGACAAAATGACCTGTCAACATCATCTGTACTTGTGATAGGTACCTGTCATCAGAACCCTGCTTTAGTACTGCCTACAGTTCAAATTTGTCCTAGTCGAGTCCTGAGAAAGCTCTGGGTATCAAAACAAAAAATTGGACTTACTTTTAAATAAAACCGTTAAAAAATGATTCAAAAATGATCATAAGTATGTTGACCATCTGCATGATTTTTCAGTGGACTGTCCTTAATTTTTATGTGCAAAAATGACCAAATTTAGGAATTTTTAGTTTAATTAAGAAATTTTCTCCATTTTTCTGAAAGCTATCTCGTCAGCCGATGACTAAGCATAAAAAGAGTGCATAAAATTAAAATAAAATCCAAAATCTACACAACAGAACCTCCCACAACCCCACGACCTTCATCATAATCATAAAGTCATGACAAAAATCTCAAACAAAATATTTTTCTAAAGAACTCAAAATGAATGTACAAAAAAAACATCTTTGGATATCACCAGCATCTTAAGGAGATAACAAATGAGATTCTAATTAAGATGACATTTAACGCACACTTATTAATTAATTTTCATATTTTCCATAAAGTAAATTAATTAAAATTATCTGCACGTTCGCTGTAAAATCTTCATTAAAAGATTAATTAAATAATTATCAAAGGAACTAACGGTAAGGTGGAAATAAGGAGATTTAAGCAGGAAGATTTGTTTGGAATTTGAAACATTGGAAGCATTTCAATTTTTAAGGGCAGAATAATTTTTGGTTTTGATTGGTTTTGGCATTGATTGAACTGATGCGAGTCGAAACTTTAATTTTGTAGAGTTTTTTGAGTAAAAATATCCTAAAATCTGCCCAAAATTTTTCAATTTTAACAAAAAAAAGTTTAGGCTCACTTCAAAAGATGTCTGTCTACATCTCTGACTTATTGTCAGTACCAAAAAACTTTATATTATTGCTCTAATATTTAAAAGATTCAATCTAGGCAGATAATACAGCTATAATTTCAAATCCACCATTTCCATCATCCCCAAAAACAAAGCACCTCAAAAAAATTTCATCTCATTAAACACGTTCAATATGCGTGCCGATGCTGAAGCGACAATAAATCATAATTATGTTAATTATGCATTTGTTTAATTATTAATTTAATTGTAAAGCTCAAAATAATTGCATGCATATATTATATGAGTATGTGATGTGTTTTGTTGTGAGTTTATTTAAGTCACGTGCAGAAGTTTCTACAAATTTTCATTATTATTCTCGAGGTGTTGTCCATTATTGAATAATTTGCATATTATGTTGACTGCATACGACAACTCTTGGGGAAAATTGTGTCAGGAATTTTTGTTGGGTGCTGGTTTTGAGAATATTTTTGAAAATTATTAAAATTGTTAAATTAAAAAATTAAAATTTTACAAAAAAAAAATATAAAAAATTACTGAAAAATTTTTAAAAAAATTCAAAATTTTTTATTTTTACCAAAAAAAATTCACAAAACTCAAAATTCATCCCAAAAAACTCAAATTCCACCCCACAAAATTCTAACAAAATTCCCCCAACGGATACGCATAATATTTCAATACGGTTGTACTATTTATGCAAGCTTAATGCTACAAGCGTTATAAAGGAACTAACATTTACAGCATGGATCATGTTAAGTGCATCAATTATAAATTATTTGTTGATTATCTTTTGAAATGTGAAACGAATGTGCCGAGATGTTCGAGTGAATAAATTTCAAAATTTGGTATGACTAGAATATCCTGCGTTGTATGTGCACTGTGTCAGGATTTTAGATGCTTAAATAATTTAAATGAGGATGAAATTGGTGAGGTTTTGGGGGGTTGTGACGCATTTTTAGGGGAAGTGGATATAATGATGTCAATTTATATAATGTTAATATATTTTGAATTTTTCGGATAGATCCTGAATTATGGTAGATTTTCGACCCCCAATTCTGTTGCCTGGTTAAAAAAAACAATTCTAAATTGCTAAGTTTTTAATGGAAAAAATCGAAAGACTTCCAAAATAAATTATTTAGCCCCTATTAATATTTCTAGATATGCTGCTGCCTGCAGATCAGCCAAATCACTGACAGTCATAATCCCACTGTCCATTTCAATTAAATCACAGACAACAAAACCAATGCCAAACAACTAAATGCAAAACAATTATTTCATCCACTCCAACAAATAAATGCTAACATTTTCACTGCTGTATTAATTAATTAAATGCGATTACTTATGCATGATGCACTTGACAACATAAACTCACAATCGAGAAATGTTATTTTAATGTACATCGAGGCATTCACATACCTCAGCTTATTCGCAAAAACGTACATCATGAGAAGTGTAATATGCCATTAGATTCATTGAACTAGGATTTAATTGTGAACTCAACCTAGCTGTAATTACAAAAATTATAATATTCATTAGGATGGATTTTTTTGCTCTACCTTTTTGACTCTTAAAGCGCATTTTTAAGTGAGTTGGAAAATGTCGCGTGAATAAATGAATAATTTTTGTTGGTTTCTTTGCTTCTTGCTTTCATTTCATAATTCGTTTGTACAGGAAATTTTTTCTTGAGATTGTTCAAATAGCAATTTTATAGCATGAAGTGTGTGAAAATGTTGTCACTTTTTTGGTGTCATTTAGAGTGTATTCTGTAATAGTGTATGCTAAACTGTATGTAGTGGTGGTTAGGCACTTACTTCAATTATTGACTTCCATTTATAACGTTTAGAAATCAAAAAGTAAGGGTTTGTTTGCAAATTACATCATTCTAAAAATGACTTGTACAATACCCCCCTCCCCCCCTTGTCACAAATTTTCCATGAAAAGAAATTTTTGTTTTTGAAATGTCACAAATTCTTCAACTTCTCTAAAAGCATGACTGTAATTTGCGAACGACCCCTAAAAGTAACGATTTTTACAATGTTTATATAAAAAAATATTATAAATCATACTTTTTATAACTTTTGATATCTAAAAAATCGTAAGTGTCTGACGCTTGATACGAGAGTCTCACCTGGCCAGCACGAGGTGCCAAGGAAGCTAAAATCTGGTCCAGGCCATTGTGGTAGTAGCGTCGTACCAGATTGTTGACAGTTTTATGTCGATTCTTTTCACTTCTGCATTACAGGTCAGATTTTGGTACCAAAAACTTTAATATTTAAAAAACTTCACATTCTCATCTATCTTCAGCACTAATTACTAGTCTAATTGAAATCTGCCAGACACTGACAGTTAAACCCAACTCCAAACATCTTAATTCCATGTAAAATCTTCTTACTTGTCTTACACTTCTTTTTCCTCATTTCTTCATGAATGTCGGAATTTATTCACTTAGTGTTAATTATCCCGACCACAAGCAGAAGATAGAAATGAAAAAGAAAAAATTCCTAGCACCTTTGAAGATTTTTCAAGCATAATAATTAAATCTGAAAGATAATTTTATCATATTTCTCTCTCATTTTTTAGTAAGCAAACATTTTTTCTGTATTTATGGCAAACGTTTGAGACTTAATGTGCCATGAAATGAAATGACGTAATGTATGTTTATTTCTGTAAAAAAAAGTTAAGAATTTCACAGCCACAGAAAAAAATGGGGGAAATTCCTTCGTTTTGGAGTAAAAATTAATACGGAATTTTGTAATTACTTTTCATTCATGCTCGCTTCCCATTCATACTTTCGACAAATCCTTTATGCTTATGTGAATGCTGAGCTCCTTGAATGATTGATGAAATATTCTACTTTTTATCATTTCTGTGGCTTTGAAGATGTCTGGCATTGAATTTGAAATATGTTGATGAAAAATGTTTTGCTAGATTTTGTAGATAAGCATAGGGTGGGATAAATATTGGAGTTTCTGAAGAAAAGCTTTGGAAAATTGAAGATTGCTCATCAAAAATTTTGAAATAATGTCCAGAGGGCGATTGAGTAGAAACCCTCTTCTTTCTCGAAACAAAATATGGTCCATGATTTTTCTGGCTAAGGCATTGGTAACCACTTAACCCAGTTTATTCTAGGTAAAGCTGACCAGCCTTTTAAAAAAGGGAATTTTAGTTTCTGAACAATTTTTGGATGAAACTAAATTTAAATAATTCTTAAGATATGACTAGAGTAGCCATAAGAGAGAAAATTGAGTATCAAAAAAATAGCAAAAGAAGTGAGGGAGTTCCCCATCTGATCTAAAATGATCCTAATTTACAAGGCTTCCCAGCATTTAATCTTTAATCCCATAGAGATTAAAGATTAAAAGCTGGGAAGCCTTGCTAATTTATTTAAGCAAAATAATTAAAATTGCAATTGAATTTAGACGTAAACATTATTCTAGACTTTTTCAGAGTCATCCCCAAGAAAGAAGTAAACTAATCCTTTATTTAGCCAAGTAAAGCCTCCCTGAATACCCCACTTGATTTTATAGATTGAAACAATCAACATAATTGTTATTCACTTCATATATCCTACCGCAATCAAATCCTACTAAATTCATAAACTTTTCAGCATTTCAAATAATCCCCAGCATGTAAACAGTCTTATTACTAACCCTAATTTAACCTTGAACTATTTGATTAAAATCTAGCGTTTCTGCTATTAATTCTTCTCACATATTCTAATTATTAATGCTACATATACTCAGAAATGTCATTGAAAATTAGTCAGCCACTAAATCAAAAATTAATTTTCTCCGTAATAATTTTAAATTATATTCAATATCGATTATGAGAATGAACATATTCTGATTTTCGAATTATGACAAACACAAACTTTTTGTGGCTATAATCTGAATAAAAATAAAATAATTAAAATCATCCCGAATTTTCCTAATTAGCAGTTAACTTTTTTTAAACTTCAGTTGTTTTTGAAGCATTCGGATTTAATTGAAATTTTATGCTTTTAGGTACACTTGAAGAAATTTTCAACAGATTTTGGATTTGTTTCGCAGAAAATATGATGGATAAAAAATTAGAATTTTAAAGCTCATTTAGAAATACCTTAATTTGCTCATTAAATTTTTTATTGATTTTATTTTAATTGTACACATAAAGCCATGTGCAGTAAGTCAAAAGAAATTATTTTTATACATTTGAATTCTATGGAATATTCCTGGGAACAATAAGCTCTTTCATCCACAAATGTTGAAAGCTTTACATAATTACACCCATAGAAAAGATTTAAAAAACCTTTTTAAATTTGTATGAAGAGATTTAAAAACATTTTTTAAACTGGGCTCTTAATAACTTTTTTTAAATTTTTAAAAATATTTTTTAAATTTTTGAATTTTTTTAAACCGTTAAAAAAATAATAATATTTTGAAAAAAATTGCTCGGAGTGAGGATCGAACCAGTGACCTCTTGGTTGGTACCCCAGTACTCTAACCACTAGGCCACCGAAGCATGTAGATTTATATGACAATTTGTCAATATATATTGAAAAAATTTAAAAATCATCTTTTTAAATTTTAAAAACGAAATTTTAAATTTTAAAAACATTTTTTAAATTTTAAAAATATTTTTTAAACTGACTTCTAAAAACTTTTTAAAAACGGTTTTTTAAATTTTTTTTTATGGGTGTAATATTACGAATAAATAGCACAACGAGACCTTTTGGGGCTGTTTATAAATTGTGTCACGTAACGTAGTTTTTTAAGCCTTCATCCCCTTTGCTGTCACCTAACTTCAGACCCCCTCTCTTTTTAAATGATGGACGCAATTTATGAACGGCCCATTTCGTGTTCGATTTATTTTTGCAGTACTTTTTAGCATATTGAGTGCTGAGTTAATGAGGATGTAAATATATTTTGTGTTGGTTGTTTATCGAGTTTTTTGAAACACGAGGCTTTAAGGCAGGTTGTTTGTAAATTTTTGGAGCAATGTCTGACACCAGGCAGTGCTTAATTCAGGATAAAATTACTCAGTGTACTAAATATTGTGGACTTCCCAGAAACTAGTTCTTGATGGATTTAAAGTGGTAAAAAAATAATTTTTGGTCCTTTTAGGGTTAAAACTACAGGTATGGCTCAAGTAACTGACTGCTTGTTCCATTAAAAGGCTCAAAAAATCATTTAGAAGCCTACATTATTCAACTTTAAATCCGAAATCTTCCACCATGTTATAAGAAGATCTGTGGAGGCTCCATTAAATAAGATTTTCAAATCGGACTTTGTATAGACAGTATAGCACTTGGTATTAGTATTTAACAGACGGAAGCCAGCGATAGAGCTAGTTATAGGCATCTGAGGGAGGTCTTGGATCAAAATTGATCAAAACGACCAGAAAAGTAAGTATATAAGAAAACTCAAAAGGCATTCGTGGGGCTGAATTTCACAAATCTGACCTATAACTGAAACCTAAGAACACTATTTTTTGCCTTTTCTAAAGCTGAGTAAATCCATATATTTACTAAATTTTCCAGCATATTTCCAATTCCATTCTTTACTTCATCCCATCCACAATAAACCATAACAAAAAGCAACTTTCACGGACGGCCTTCACATTACTTATTAACCTTTCAATATGAAATAAATTTTTACATGACTTTTTCCCAGCCAGTTTAATTCATGTTTTTCTGTACTCGACATGAAAGAATAGAAAAAAAAATTAATTCATTATTTTGAATACATACGATCGTACATAAAGGAGCAATGTAACATTATGGACACAGCACTATTATTTGCTACAAAAATAGCTCAAACAGCGAAGGAATTAATTATGTGATAACAAAGCATGGCATTTTTTTGTTTCCGTCACAAGAGAAATTTCCTTATAACTAGACATGCTAAAAATTTCCCCTTTTTAGCACTCAAATGCCGACTTCCAGTCATCACATGCGCACATGTAAAGTCTCCAAAAAGTAGCAACTTTGTGAATGATAAAAGGATTTCTGTGAACGAAGAAAAAAATGTGATATGAAATTCCAATTTTCGTGTTTAGTTCACATTGAAATCTTTTCGCTGTCGGAAGTGAATTAACACATTTCCTTTTACGCGTTTCGGTAAAATTATCAAGTTTTGTTATTGAAATTTTGTGAATGAAAAGAAAAAAATTTTAAAAAGTAAAAAATGAAGAAAAATTAAATATTTTGGAAGTGGATTAAATTAGCGGAAAATTTATGAAGAAAATGAGACAAATTTTCCAAATAGGATAAAGTTTTTTTAAGGATTAAGACAAACACACCTGGAGACATCCTGAAAACAAGTGAACAGAAGTGAAATTTTTTTTTTGGATATCAGAAAAGTTGAAAATAAAATAAATTTTGAATTGAAGATAATTTTTGGAGGGTCTATTTCAATAAAAATTCAAATTGGATTTCTATAAATATTACACACATCTTGAGTGACTTGAGGAATTTATTGAAGTGATAGAAAAAAATTGTAGGTTGGAATTGAAGAAGAAAAAAAGATTTTTGACCTATGTTAATAAAAATATTGTTTGGGAAACTTTTTAAGATATTTTTGGTGATATTTATTGGATTTATATTTTCTGGGATTAAAAAATTTTTTTTTGGGTTGACTTAACTTTCAAATTGATAACTCAGTTTTGAGAAATTAGATATCTTGAATTTTTCTTTTAATTAAAAATTAAGAAATGACTCAAAGTGGATTAGTTTTATTTTCCAAAATTCAAGAATTCTCGAAAAAAAATACTGTCTATTATATTCAACAAATATTTTTTTAATAAAATATATTTTTTACCAAATTTGATCAATGTTTGTCAGGAACGTGGCCAGAATTTTTTTTGTATGGATGGTAAAATTGGAAGATTTATGATTTTCTTTTCAAAATATTATTATTATTATTTACTCATGATTTAATCAGGGATTATAAATTTAATAGTTTAAACGTGATAATCTAGCAAATTGAAGAAAATTTTCGGAGAGGTAGAGGATTTGACTCCAAAAATATCTCCTTGGCTACGCTCCTGATGTATATTGAAGAATCTAAATGGTTAACCATCTGCGTGGTTTTTGAAAGGACTGTCCTCTATTCTCATAAATTTTCCCTTAGGTTTCATTTCTGACCCAAGTGCTAAACCCCAAAAAAGTGAATCTTTGGATATAATTTTTTTTTGTTGTTCTTATCTGTCTCTGAAAAAAGTTGGATATATTAAGAATTTTCTACATGACAATTTTCATTTTACAAAAAAAAAATTGAAAGGGACGTATTCAGGGAGGGGTTTTGGGAGTCAGAACCCCTACCCTTTTTAGGAATTTTTTTCAATTTGCTAGGGTTTTTTAAGAAAAAAAATCCGAAAACCCCCCCTAAATTTTACCTTCCATATAAAAAAATCAAAACTCCTCACTTGAAAAATTTCTGGATACCCCCCTGTCTCTCAGAAAAAGAATTGTCTCAAAAACATTCCAACATTAACATTTAATTAATTCTGAGAAAAAAAATCAATTTAAAAATACCAAAGAACTCCCAAACCGGATGTAGGCGTCCATAATGTGAATAAAAGTAATGGCAGTAAGCAGCTTTTGAGGATTAAATGGATATAAAAGGGATAACGACTAAAGTCACAATATTTTCCCATCCATCAAAAAGTGAACCGAAAAATATTCTTATACACGTGTGCTTGAAGGATTTTGTCACGTTACAGGAAAGACAATGTTGCAAAAAAGAACTTACCGCATTGTTTCATACCGAAAGTCATTTTAATCATGTGTCAGACTGTAATGGGAAGTGCTTACAAGTTTCATGCAAACAATTCATAAATTCTCGTGAATAATATATTGTATTCTAAAAATAAATAAGTTTGAAAAGTTCAGGCCGGAATGGGAATAGTAAATGAGGAATATGAAGTATCATAAAAGTTTATGTGTATGTCTATTTATGCAGCATAAGGAAAAATTATCATAATTCAATTCTTTTACTGGGAAAATGAGTTTGTGGTTTGAAAAATGTAAAAGGGAAAATTTCTGCGGCTTTTTTTGAGAAATTGGCACTTTTGTTGAGCCTTTCAGATTTGACCTAATTTCTAAATTCTCAAAAATTCCAAATCAAAATGCTTAAAAATTTCAATTCATTCCACAAACATGCCTTCCCTCCCTGCCATCATTTGTATTCACATTAGTGCGAAGAAAAATTGAAATTTCATTGAGTCAGTCCAGCAATAGCAACAACAAAAAAAGATGTGAAATAAAATAAATCTCTGATACTAAAAAGTTAAGCAAGAGGAAAAAAAGAATCGAAGAAGAAAAAGGCAAACATAAATCAAATTAATTTTGAATCAATTCTTTCAAGATACACACACGTAGTAGGAAGAAGAAAGAAGCATAAAAATAAGAAAGGAAATAAATAAGTGCAAAAAAGAAGAAGAAGAAGATTAGATAGAAAAAGAGGAAAAGGAAAGGCTTTAAGGGATGGAAAATAAAGATATACGTTCAAACATTGTAGAGTGATATGTGTACATTAAGGAGGTGAATAAGCAAAAATGCTTTTCTTTTTTGATCACATAAAATAATTCCCTTGTGGAAGATTTGGTTCCGGAAGTTTCTAGATCTGGTACTTAATCTGAAAGAAATTAGATTTGAAATTTGAAACTAAATTAAGTTGCTTACATTGAACTTCAGATACTTTGTCAGAACAAATAAGGTTGATATATAGGCTGGGCAACGCATTTCAATCGAAAAGTAGAATTTTTATTCTAAAAACGAGAATTTTTCACCAAAAAATGCACAGAACAGAACGGTTATAGTAGCATGACAAATATTTTTGGTACAAGCAGTCAAACCAAAAATTCCTTTTTTCGTCACTGCTCAATGAAAGCCGCAGCTTCAAGACTCTGAACCTTGATATGATTAAGGATTAGAATTAAGGATTAAAGCTGTTTTAGTTCTTAAGCTTGGGTGACAAATGAGCTTAGACAACGTCTAGGTTTCTGCATGAAATTTCTAAGTAAAAATTTGAGGAGTAAATTTAGAGAGTTTTTCTTAAAACCCTCTAAATTAAAGGGGGTGAATTACGCGGTTTCTAAGGGTTTACACTAGTCGACATGAGGGATGTCCTCTATTTTTCTTGAAAATGTCTGGTAACCCTAGAAGTTCTTTAGCTTGGGAGGTGGATATGACTTCAAAGCAAACCTAGTTGGTCCGAAAATCCATCAAGCCAACAAAATTTTCAAATCTTTCAAAATATGTTAATTAATTTAATAAAATCTTGAACATTTAATATTCCTAGACTATTTTTGGTTAATTTTAAACCATCAAGTAGGCTTTGGAAAAATTCTCTCTCAAAAATTATCAAAATTTTTTTCAATAAATCAAATTGAAGTTCTGTTCACAAGTTTTCAACCATGAAAAAATCTCCCAAAACCTCTTCCAGGGATCGCAGAAATCACGTGAAGAAAAATATTGTGTATTTAAGTTGTGCTGCTTAAAAAGCTTATATCGTGAAGAAAAAGCTAAGAAGAAAAGTGTGTTTACATTTGTGAGAATAAAGAAAGAGAGAGAAAAAAGCGAATGATATAGCTTGTGGATCTAACGACGAGGGAAGGAAACAAAGAAAAATACGAGGTAGAAGAAGAAAATTTTCGCTAGAAGCGGAAGTCGATAACAGACATATTAAAATATATATCATAATTTCCCCTCATCCTCCCTCCTCGCCGTATGTATGTGTTCCATAGATGTTATAAAATAATATATATCATATTATAGAGATATATCAGTGAGTGTGCATGTCTAAAAATGAAATTTATGGAAATATGTTAATTTATGTTCATAATGTAGGAAGTAAAGCAGGTATGTAAACATTTTTTTTATCATATATTGAAACTTTTTCATTTAGATTAATTTCTCTTCCTTAATTTTACTCTTTTTGTTTTGAACGTTTATGATGATGAATTTCTGGGAAGTAATAAGTCTTTATGACTAAACAGCATATCGCTTGTCATAATTATTCTGTCAGGAAATTTTATTTTTTTGTTGTGACTTAATTTTGAATGATAAAGTGAAACTTTTTTTGTTCTTTATGTCACGTAAGGTGATGGCTGGAATGGGGTGTGAAGGTTCAAAACTTTACTTCTTTGAGGGGGGTTATTGGGGTTGTTTGTTTGGGGATGTTAGAAAATATTGTTTTTTGACATTGAGAGCTTGGTTACTGACTAGGAAAATTTACAGCGTTTGGGTTGCTAAGACTTGACAGTAAAGCCAAAAGTCATCAGTTTTATAAAATTCCAGATTTTTCTTAAATTTCAATTGCTTTTTTTTATCTTTTCTAAGAGTATTCATTCTAAAAATCCAAATAATTTGAAGTAGTGTACTAACTTACTTTAAGAGGGCTGTTAGAGTCTGGATCAACGAATTATCTAAATTCAAAATTTGTGAAATTATAATATTTTATATATGATATGTTCGAAGATATTCTTCAATTTTATTCATATTATGTTGTAGGTCTTAAAGCCGCTATTCAAACGCATAGCTAATTCATATCATTTTTCATATCCAGTGCCTTTCGAAAAATGGTTTGAAAATATGGTGGTTTAATCAAAGTTCTCGAAAATTAACAAAACCTGAATATAATTTTTGTTATTTTGGAAATTTCTCGGAAGGTTTATTGGTATGGACCTCCATTTGCAAGGTATATAGCTTGGGATAAAGGAAGTGGCCAAGATCCTCCTGGCTTTATTTCTGCTGCTGCTTCAGTTGCACCCCCTTTACTACACTATTGAGGAGATGGTAGACTTCATCATACTTAGTCTACTTATAAAGTTTACCCCTTGACAGTATTCATTCCCAATCCGAAAACAATTCATAACCCAAATATTTTGCAGACATTCACAAAAAACTTAATTAAGATTTATCTAAGAAATTAATTTAATACATTTCAAATTCCATTATTTTCATTCATTTTTCACAATTACCAAGCACAACTCTAATAAATTTTCTAAAAATATCTCCATCTGCAGAAAATATCTAGACCAGTTCACATGATCCCGTAAATCTATTTTCTAACTCTAACAAAAAAATAATTCTCCCCAATCATCAATTTAAAGTGACTTATTGACTTATTCCATTAACATTTGAATCCATTTTCTTGCTCAACGACAAAAAAAGTCCCTCATTTCCATCGATTAAGAAGAACAGGAAGAACAGTGAGCACGAGAAGGAAAAAAAATTCACAACGAAGAAAAATGAGTTTGTTGAAGTGTGAAATTTTTATTGCGAATCAATAGACTTTGTAAAGAAAAGTTATTGACTGACCGTGACTCTATCGTGTTCTTTTTCAATATATATTTTTATTTTCGGCAGGCAAAGAAAAGTTACCAATAAATATTATTCCGTGCAGAGTGTGAGGGTTGGGAAAAAAAGTTTCCGAATTTCAAATCGATCGAAACAAAAAATTTTCTGCTGTCAGACTTTAAATGACCTACAAAAAAGACTGGAAATGGTAAGCGGGCAGGAACAGTAAAAAAAGAGGAAGTAACAATAATTTTTTCATTATTGTTTCGTGCCTCGTGAATTATGTGCGAAATTTATGAATTTTTATTTTGTTTTCATCACTTTGAGGGAATTTTGTCAGTTTGAGCTGAATATGCTGTTGGTTTAGGGGAATATGAGCTGAAATTGCTCATGACTCGATGATTTTCGTGGAAAATTGAAAGCAATTTTTGATATCAAATTTAATTAAAGGGTCGTTTGAAAATGATGTCAGTCAGAAAATGGATTTTTTATTTTTTTAAATAAATTTTCATACCATGATGTGTGTTTGTTGCTCTTGAACCTAAGAACCCTAAGGTTTGGGGGCCAGCCTTCTTATTTTTCAAAAACTAATACAGTCAAGATTCGAAAAAACACGACCACCCACCAAAAAATCCTGGATACGCCCCTGCAACTGACTTTTGGTCATTTTTATCAGTTCCATAGCTAGAACCCCAAACAATCCTTTATCTTTCAAATTTTTACATTTTAGACGTAATTTACGAACTAAGAAAAAAAAATTATAAAATAAAAGTCCACACACAAAAAGAAAATCCAATAAAATTTCCCCAAGGGCTTCGTCTCGCAAAATTAATCTACAAAAAAAAATTCCAATATAGAAATAAAATACAAAGTTTTTTTACGAGCTTGAATGAAAAACAAAGTCTGTAATTAAATTTTTTAGCTTTTTTTCGGGGAAGCTCTCGTTTCTCGTTTTTGATTAGAATTCCATTAAAAAATTAACAAAAGTTATAATGAAAAAAACTTCTTATTTGAGATGGAATGGAAAAGTTCAGACTGAAATGAGATTGATGTGAACTTTTTTTTGTTGCTTTATTTTATTTTATTTGTTTTGATGCACTTTTGGGAAATTTTTATTTGAGTTTTTATAGAAGGTTTTTGAAGGGAATCAAGCAATATTAGTGAGGAATTTTCGGATACCTTAATTTAGGGACATAGTCAGAAATTATTTTATTAGGAGGGGGGTGTTTCCTCCGGAATTTGAAATAATTTTTCAGTTTGAGTTGAGGACCTACTCGTGACCTGTTTTCTGATTTACTCAATTTTTCCAACCTAATTTTCAAAAACAACTTCAATTTTCCTTAAAAATTCGCCAAAAAAATCTAATTCTTCCATTATGCAAATCACAAAGCAATTCGACATCTTATAAATTTTTCATTTCCCATTCTTTCACAACCACCAACTGCTCATAATAAACATAAAAAAATCTTTATCATAAAAAGTACGAGAGATTGCGGAAAGGCAAAAAGCAAAAGGCAGAAAAAATGAAAAGCAAAAAGTACAAAAAAATATTAATCGAATTCCTGAGGATGGAATGGAATTTGTAATTTTATGAAGCACAAAAATCGCTTTTTTTATTCGTAAACAATTTCATCCTGCATACCTTTTTTGCCCCCCACTCAGCTCTCATTCCCCACAATATCCACAAGAGTCGTGTTCGTTTATACATTCAAAGCTCGTTAATTTTGTGCCCATGGAAAAAAATTCATTATAAAGGAATTTTTCATCTCTTTTTTGGTGCATTTTTGCAAAAGAAAAATGAGCTTTATTTCAGCAATGTTTGCTGTTTTTATTGGATAAGTTCTGTGAATACCCTAAATTGTGCTTACATTCTTCTGTCTGTGGATATGTCTGTCTTTATGAGTTCTTGCTTTGTACATGAGCTCTGTGATTCTATTAGAAATTGGAGCTTTTTTGTCTATACAGCAGGATTGTGCTTATTATAGGAGGTTGTGACTCAGTTGTAAATATTTGAAGTTTGCCTCAAAAAATTATTAAAATGTTTCAAAACTTTAATTTCTTTCCTCAAAAATACTAACAACCATCTACTATCACCCCTCATCTTCTCATCATAACACAATTCCTTCACATTTTACCCAACAATGTGTTGAAAAGGGGAAAGCAAAACATTGAGGAAACCTGCTGGGCTGATGAGGAAGGGGAAGTGAAAAATAATCTAAAGAGAAGATAATTAATCAGTGAAGCAGTGATGCTGTGGAATTTCTCCAGTTCACTTTCACTTTTATAAATTTTTCCTTCCTCTTTTGTTCTGCTGCCTGAACGTGATTGATATCTGTAGAGTTGTACAGCTGATTCAATTGATTATCTTATTTATGTCTTTACGTCTTGTCTGTCTATGTATATTTGATGAAGAGATTAAGTTTTTTGTTCTTATCAATGCTGGATGGGAGATCTTTTGTTTTGAGAGGATTTAAAAAGGAAAAGAAAAGGATGTTGAATTTGGTATAATGAGGATTTTGATGTTTAAAGAAAGGCTGAAATGGGAATTAAGAGGTGTAACTTTGATGAAGATTATGCAGTCTTTTAGACCTTGAAAATGTGTTGAATGTTTAATGGAATTAGGCTGAATTTACAGCCCAGGCTTTAAGGGTGTTGAAATATTTGTTTTAAAATTTAAGTTTAAGGCGGTGGACTGAAGCTGCTGCTAACTGTGCGACACTCCTTGCAGAAAAGTTGAAAATTTTGCGACAGGGGGTAGAAGGGGGTTTCACGTGCTTACCCTCTCCCCCTATCCGCAACCTCCTTAAAAATGCTTTATCTTAATTTTAAATATATTCCCAAAATCAAAGCTAGAACTTAACCCCTTTACATTAACTATCTAATCAACATGTGTCCATCTATGAAATGATAAATCATTAACGTTTATGACTTGTTTATTGTTACTGCCATAATAGTCTAGTTGAGATTGATTGGATAATAACAACATTAACAGGATATTTATCCACAAATTATGATAGCAATCTATTTCAATCATACAAATTCTACCTTCTATTATTGTATGGGAAGGATAAAATGCTAATCGACTAGATGAAAAATCCTATCATGTCAATAAAAAAATTCAAATCTTTTGATGTCATTTGTCATGGACTAAAAATTCATTTTTTTAACAACTTTATGAGAAATTATTCATTAGAAAATTTTTTTTTATCAAGTTAAAAGTATTTTAGCTTGCAAAACAAAATAAATCACAACTCAGTAATCAGTCCGGATGCTTATGGTCGCAAAAGTTATTTTTGTCGTTCTTTAAATGGAATAAAATAAAGAATTTATCAGGAACTTAATGTTTCCAGCTAAAAAAAGAATCATGTGAACAATTTTAAGCCACAATTAAGTTATCACTGTGTGAACATTAAAATATAATTTAGAGCAAAAAATTCTGTATAAAAGAAAGTGATTTTGTTGTTTTGTGATCAGTTTGAAGTTGATTGTTGATTGAACCTAGGAAACATAAAAAATTAATATAAAACAAAAAACAACTTAAATTTTCTCACAAAATCTTAAAAAGAAACAAATGAAACGAGAATAAAAGAAGTGAAGAAAAATTATAAAAAATTAAATTCCTTATTTAAAAAGCTATATAAATTTAATTATAAGAAAATGGTCAAAGCAGTCATGTAAGTTTTTAAAATTTAAATTAAAAGTTTTAGGCTAAACATTTTGAGCAGTCACAGAAAAGTAATTTTTTTTCTTGATTCCTTTAGCTTTCTCGTCTGCCTTTTGTTGATTTCTTTTGATTCTTCTGAATCGACTACCATAGAATGTGAATATAAATATCACACTTGGAATATAGTTGGAAGTTTATATTCTTGCTTGATCACAAAAGGAATAGCAATAACTTCACCAGATACAGTATACATTAATTCAACATCAGGAAGTCAACAAAGTGGACATAATAATGATAATGTGAATTATTTTTATATCTATTCAGTAACAATTTCATATTTTCCACGTGGATTAGATGCAATTTTTAAAAATCTTAAAGGCATTCACGTTAATGTTGTCGGTCTTAAAGAAGTACATCAATCGGACTTGAAGCCATTTCCGAAATTGCTTGAATTTTTGAGTTATAAGAATCAGTTAGAAATATTAGAGGAAGGTTTATTTGACTTTAATCCTGATTTGGAATATATTAATCTGGAAATTAACAAAATTACTCATATTGATCCAAAAGTATTTGATTCATTACCAAAGTTGAGGTATTTGCACCTTAGTTCTAACACATGTATTCACAGAAATGCATACGATAGAACAGCAGTTCTCAATTTCATAAAAGAATTAAAATCAATGTGCAATAATTCAGATTATTCAATTCTTTACCAAAAACTTAAATTTCTCGAATCAGAATCAAAATCTCTTAATTCTAATGATTTTAAAGTTGAATTAAAAAATCTAGAAAGTAAAATTAATGCTTCAAAATTTATCAATTTTTATCAGACCAAGCTTCAAAGCTTAAAAATAATTCTTGACGAAAAATCACACAAAGTTAAAAATTGTTCAACTTTAAAAGTAAAATTTCTTAATTTTATTACCAATTTGAAAAATTTAACTGCTCAAGTTTCTAATGAAATTGAAAATGTTAGTCAGGAATACATTAATGAAGCAACAATTAACCAGCAATGCATGACACTTAACGATAGTTTTGTAAATGTTAACAATAATGTTGAAAAAGTTGATGAAAAAATTGTAAATTTGAGTGAAAATATTTTAAATTTAAATCAAACAGTCGCAAAAATTGATGAAAAAATTTCAAGTTTAAAAGAAAGTTTTGTAAATTTTAATAAGGAAGCCTCAACAGAGTTTAAAGATAATATTGCTAAAAATAATGAAAATTATGCGGAACTAAATGAGAAAGTTGAAAATGTCAAGAAAGCTGTTGAAAGTGTCGACAAGAAAATTGAAGAATTAAAAGTAAGCATGAATAACATCAGAACATCAACAACCGAGAAAGTAGAACCAGAATCAGCATCCACACATGACGTCATCAAAGAGGCAATCACCAAAGCAATTGCAAAGATCGAGAAGAACTTGGTGGAAAAAATGGACGAGAATTTAAAGGAAATCAACAAAAAAGTCCAAGAAAGTGAAAAGAGATTCAATGAACGGACAGCAAAAATCATGAAGGCATTAAAAGTAATCTTCGATGTCTCAGATATGGCACTTAGTTACTCATTACAATAATTTAGTGTTACGTAATTTACAATCGACCTCTTACTGATTTTACTGTATCCATATTAATTTGATCTAGTTAATACCTATTTGGTCATATTAGATTTTTGCTTAATTATATTAAAATTCCTATTCAAAATAATCTACAAAAGTCCACAGGGTCCACACAATATCCATTAATTGGAAAAATCTAAATAAATACAATAAAATCCATACAACAAAAATATTCAATAAAACATTCTCATTTCCAGATTCCAATCTTATCCCCTCAAAATTAATTTCACTATAGCCATCATTCATCTCCATAACAATAATAATCCAACAAGGAAACAAACGGCAACATTGAAGACGAAAAATTCTTATCAGAAAAAATTTATTAATGAACGAAAAAAAATTTTTTCATTAAAAAATTCTACAATCTTAATGAATGGTTGTCAATCATTATGACATCTCACTCTCCTCCTTTCATGAAGATTATTTGCGTAAAATTTTCATCTTCACTCTGAAAATTATTTTTCATCATCCATCTGGTAATTTGAGTATGAATAGGAAAAATTATCTCGTTTTACGTAAATAAAAGTTCAAATTTTGATTACCATCTGCGTTGTTGTTGGTGCTCCTGGATGGTGAGAATAATTTTGGTAGATTTTGATTATGATTTTTAAGGAGGTCATGGGGTATTGTGAGATATTTAATGATGAATACTGGTTTTGAAGGGGAGACTCAATGTTTTTATATTTTTTGGTGTCGTTATCAAATGTCGAATATTGTTGTGCTTATCGCATTTGGTTCCGTTCCATAAAAAAATGATTCACTTTTGACAAACTGCCCACCCCACCCTCCTACTGCATCTGTCATAATTTTTATTATTTTTTTAAAATACAAATTCCATACAAAATTATTCTAAGGACATCCAAAAATCATCTTCATTGAGAAAATCTACAATAGCAAATATTTGATAAAAATTGAAAAAATCTACTTCTTCCACATCTACTCTTCTTTCAAAAACGATAATGATAATGATATAAAAGTTTTCATCTTTGCCATTACAAAGCTCATTAGAGTAAGCATAAAAATTTTTCCTTTGCTTTTATAAACATTGTTTTTCTGAAAATTTTGGAAAATTAAGTGAAAGAGAGATGATGATGGATGAAAAGCGACTTCTAACTCTCAATATTTTTTTTAATATATAATTTTTGGAAAATCCCTTGATATTTTAAAAGCACTTAATAGCAGACTCTATTGTAAAAATTATTATTTCTTAGGGGTCGCCTGCAAATTAAGTCACACAAAAAAACGAGCCCCCTTGTCACAAATTTTCAGAATATGGACTGTCACATATTCTCCTACCCCCCTCTCCCCCTAACGCATGACGTAAATTGGGAATGACCCCTTATATGATTTTTTCAGAAATTAAAAATTGTAAAAATCGTGTTTTTTTGTAAATTTTTAAATGCTTTATTAATTAAGTGGTCATTCACTTATGATGTCCATCAAAAAATTGGATTTTTTGACTAAAAAAATAGCCAATATTTTTATTTATACACAAAAAAGATAGAACTACTATTTCCATTATTGAAGTATTTTGAAAATAAAGGCTTGAATTTAAATTAGTTAGTTAATTAGTTGTTGTGTCAATATTTTCCATTGCATACTTAAAACTTAATAAATTAAAAATAAATTCAATTTTTTCTAACTTAATAAAAATTGTCCTAAATTTTCCATCATTATTTTATTCTCTTTTTATTCAAAACAAAAAAAAGTTCCATTGAAAATAGACAAAAGTGAGCAGCGAACAATAATTTAGTGGGGAAAATTTAGTAGGAAGATAAAAAAAAATTCAAAATTAAATTTTCATATCTTTCGCGCACGAACAAAAACGATTTTCCTAAGAAAAAAAAATCTCTTTGATTTCTAAGGAAGCGTAAAACTGACACACAAAAAAAATAAGAAAAGGATTACTACTTACATCCCGTAGCGTAGCGTTTAAAGCGAAAATGAAATTGATTTGCCTCCTACATTTTCCCCGGGAGCCTACTCTAGCTGTCGAAATAAAGAAATTTAATTATTTTCCTTATTTTATTTACAATAAAAAGGCAGAATTATTTTTTCACTTAGCTTCTTCTTTATTTTTGTCAAACGAAAATCTTGAGAATGAAATGGAATAAAAAATAAATAACAGAACAATATGCGAGTCTGGATTTTACGATTCACTGGCGTGCTTGGCATGCTAAAAGGAATAATAAAGCAAATGATGACAAAACATTTTTCAAAGACGTCTTCTTATGTTCATCCAGAATAACAAGAGAATAAATAAAATAAAATGCTAGTGGTGAGGTACTGTAGGCGATAAGGTTATAGATTATTGTTGTCTAGCCTGAAAAATTAGCTAATATCTCAACCAAGACACAAAAAGTCAAGCACCAAAAATCACCATCAAGTCCAGATTATTATTTGTTAATACGAGTCATGTTACGACCCTAAAAATGTTTTATGTCTCAAAACTCTGTCTTATCTCAATTTTAGTAAGCATGCCCGAAAATTCAAATTCTATACGCATTTTTCTAAGCTTTATTAGCCCCCATTAAATCTCTCTTTTTTCATATCCTCATTTTCTATGTAATGCTTCAATAAAATTAAGCTCCAATGAGATCCTTTAGCCGAAAAAAAATTAAAACTCATCAAAATTCTCACACATATTCTTTATCTCAGCTTCCTGTCCTCCATAATCGACCTCCCTTTGGGACAGGGATGGTCAACTTTGTTTTCTTTGAAGGACATGCTTTAAATTCTGTGATAAAAGGTGTATGGAATGGTTCATCATACTATGACTATATTTTAGTTTTTCACAAGATTCCAAAGCTTAACAAAGAGCCGTTCATAAATAACGCCATGCAAAAATCGCCCCTTCCCACCTCCGTAACAAAATTTTCATACAAAACCCTCTCCCTCCCTAAAAATTGGATATCATTTGTGAACGACTCCCAAGATATATCCGAATAAATCTCAAAAATCCAAATATTCTGTTTTTTTCTGGAAAAAAACTCAAAAAATTGAATAATTTTCAAGAGGTGACTATGCATCTGCAAATACCTGAATTGCAGAATTTGGAGGGATTTTTTTAAAAATATTTTGTTTATTATCTGGTAATTTTTTAAGAATTTTCAAGGTTCATGACAATTTTCATTGAATTATAATGCTACTGCTATGCAAATTTCGAATGTTATCCTCATCATCTCCTGTGAACCGTATCCCATAATTTGACATACACTGCACTAATAAAAAGACAGACAGAAAAATTATACGACCAGCACAAAAAATGAAGCGGCGCTAAAAATATACAATTTTTTGGTTTTTGTTGCTTTATTTTGGGTCATGATATTTGCACTATCGTAAAACGTAACGATTGTACCTGACTCTCATAATATTTTTTTTTGTTATTGTTGTTTTCTCACTCGTGAGCCACCCGCTGATCTTTTAAATGACTGAAGGGGATAGAACAGTAAAAAATTTTTTTGTTCATATTTTTCACACACAAAGCTATTGTTTGTGAAGTTTCATGACCGTCAGCCATCCATTGCTGCTATTCATTTCGAGTGTAGACTTTTAATTATTTTAACTTCTTAATTACTCGACGGGTTCACTTTAACTCTTCCTGCTTCGCTTTTTCTGTGCGTCGTTTGAGAGAGTTTTGTCAATGATTGTCTGTCAGAAGTCTGTGAGATACCGTCCTCAAAAATAAGTATTAAGATAGGTTAATGTTAAAAATAACCGAGCCTTTGAAAGTAATCAAATTTCCTGCTTCTTTGTCCTTTTTAAAAATAAACTACGGTACAAAAAAATATTTTCCCAAAAGGCATATCATCATCTTTTTTAATGAACATTTCTGTAGACCGAGGTCTATTCGTCATGACTTTAACTACGTAATAACTCAAGAGTCATTTAGTAAATTTTTATTATAATAATGAGAAACTTTGTTCCGACAACTTTCTTCCGCCCTCGAATTTTTACGTATTTTTTATACATTTTTTCCGTTGTGCTGTTACCTATTGTTGTACCTTGCTGTACGTAAGAGACATTCTCACACATTCTGGTCTAATTTGTTTTTAATGTCTCAATATTTTTTGTGTATCCTCGACATGGAAGATCCTCCAAGCTTGTGGTTTATGATGAGCAAAAAAATTTTAATGAAATTCTCAAGACTTTAATTTTTAAAGCAGAAACACGTGCAATTCCAAATCATTTTTCATTCAAAATCTACCTTCATTAATTCACTCTTGCAGGTCTTTAATAAATCATTGTGAGAAAATGTGAATTTCATTTGTTTATAGATTAATCATTATTCAATTATTTCACTTACTCGCACACACGCAAAATCTCGTGAGCGTTCAAATATATATTTTTAGCATGACTGCCTAACATAATCAAATAAAGCAGCATCAAAATCAATTACGAGTCTCAAGCTTTGCTAAATCATTTTTGTTTATTTTACATGCGTAGAAATTTTCAATCAACTAAATTGCTCTCTGCCTCTGGTGTCCTTGGGAAAAAAAAGAATTTTTTTCATAAGCGATGTGATCCAAAAATTATGAAAAAAGAAAAAATTTCTTCCTTCAAAGTCAGATGATTGGATGAAAGATGAAGAAAAATTGTGGAAAGCGTGAATTGTGAAATCTGTTGGGTTGATGGCAGTGGCAGTTGAAGACTTTAAGGATGTCTTGTTTATTTTTACAAAATTTATGGTGAATTATTGATGGTGTGATATAAATGATAAGGCGATGAATAGTCAAGGACGGAGGTGTATTTATAAAAATTTCTCTTTCTGCTCACCATGCTGAAAAAATTGTAAAAAATACGGTTTTCTGAAATTTAGCTGAAAAGAGTCAAATGCAGCATTGATGGTAAGAATAGCTAACCTTGACCCACCCTTTACCCACTTCTATGGATGCAGGACGACTTTAAGGGTCTTATATAAAAATTCCAAGCATAAGAGCTCAAATTTAGGATTAAGCCGGACAAAAAAGCCCATTCTATGCCACTAGACAGCTTTGAATAACTCCCAAAAAATACATGTCCAGTCTAGAAGACAGATGACCCCCTTAAATACATCCAGAATCACCAACAACACACAAAAAATCCAAAACCAGAACTTGTTAACCAAAAAAAAAAGATTCAAAACTAATCCGAAGCTTAACAACATTTTACATCCTTAATAAAAATGAACCCAAAACTATTCAATGAATCCATCAAAATGAACATAATTTTCCAGACCAGAAACATTTTTCAATCATCAAACAAAGCTGCTTATTTCACATTAAAAAATTATAATTAATATTGTGTTCTTTCATTGCTTACGGAAGTATCCCCTCTACTTTTATCCAATTAAACCATAGGATTGTGGCTTTAATAATATACCAATATTAATAAAGCATGCATGTATATGCTCAAAACTATATACACATTATTATGACTGTTTGTAAAGCGTGTGTAACGAGGATAAAATATTTTTACTATGTTAATCTATAAAAATAGCATATTAGACTGATTCTAATCTTTATAAGCTTTTTTGGACAATCTTTGATGAAATGAAATTTTGATGTTGACCCACCTTCATTACCTATTATTATTTTTTATTAATATTGTTATTATTGTTTACACATTTTTTGGGGTGTAAACGTGTACTTATCAGGATGTAAAGGATGAATTCATTACAAATGAAATGAATATTAAATTATATCTAAATTGGATGTTGTGTTTGTGGATATAATAAAGTTTTTGTGGACGAAATTTGATGAGGAATATTGTTGATGGAGTTTCTTTAAATTAAATGATATATTCACAAAAATTATGTTTCAGTCGTGGAACATTGTGTCCTAGAGACAGTCAATCCTTTCATCCAAAAACAGCGACATATAGATTTAGCTATTTTAAGTCTAGGATTATGTATTGTTAAAAAGTTTTAGTAAAAGACTAGGGACGTAGATAAAGAGGGGGCCAGGACCCCTTTTGAAGTTGAAATTTGTGATGTAATTTTTTTTGGGTTATTTAAAAAGATTGAGAACATATGAGAAAAAATTCCGGAAACAACTTCCTCCCACCCCTTCCAAGAGTTTGGACCTCTCCTTCGAAAAAATTCTATCGACGCTCTTGAGATTAGTCGAGGGACACTGTTCTGTGTAATCCTAGCTACTGAAAATATTTAAAGGAATTCAATTAAAATTTTAAAATTTTAATTTGTAAACTTTTTTAATTAATTTTTATTTTTTTATTGTAAGCTTTTCAACTCATAAATTTTAAAAAACACTTCCATCAACAATGCTTGCCTTTTTCATAATTTTTCAACTTTCACAAAAATCTGAATTTTATGAACTAAAGTAATTAATTTTTCAATAAATGTTAATTTATTTTCTCATCAAATATTTCACAAATTGTTAGCAGTAACTTAGGTTATTGTCAGAATGTCAAAACATATTCACAACCAGAAGAAATAAGGAAGAATAAGAACAAATATGTAGAACAAGAAAGTTTTCTATTTTCATCAAGATTTATTGAAATGAGATAACTCTTCTATGTCGTGTACAAAATGAGTATTGAATGTGAAGAAAAGTTGGAATATATTGTCAGAACTCGATGATATAAAGCGCATTTCCATCTAAATTTTAAAAATTTGCCCAAGTCTACAAGCAGCTACAAATTGCCTCAACTCAAAATAAACAAAACCCAAAGAAATCGAAAGCAACAAAAATGCTGTAACAATTCAGCATAAATGAAGGCAAATATGCGAAGAAGAAAATTGAAACTCAAAGTTTGTCTTTAATCTTTTATCTTCATGTATTTGCTTGTGTGTGCGGCTATGTGTGGTGGGGAAATGAAAGGAAAACAAGAAATGTACTTTGTGGATTCGATAAACTGATGTCTTCTTCATTTTCTCGTTAACTTTTATTTTGTATGTTTGTTAGCCTGGTTTTTGGTTATTTTGTTGTATTTTAGAAATGCTTGGTTGATTGAGGAATTTGAAGGCATAAAGGGGTCGTTCGCAAATTACGTCACGCTAAAAAACGACTTTTTTGACCTCCCCCCCTCCCCCATTGTCACAAATTTTCCAAAGAAAAGAAAATCTTTTGTATGGACTGTCACTTTATTTTCAAATAATTTTTTAGTAATTTTCTTGTTAAAAATTGTAGCTCGTGGACGCAATTTTTTTCTTGATCCTTAAAATATTCATCAAGAATTCAAGTTAATACGCTAAATTCACTAAAGCTTTTTTAAATGTCACTTTCCTTACTGAATTCAACAGCATTAATCTTTCAAGCTTATTTGAATGCACATTTTATTGCCAGTGATGTCTATTTTTTCACACAATGCAAATTTTCCATCAAAAAAATCAATGAGCTTTTCTTTTGATCTTTAGTTCCATTGTTTAACCATTTCCAGCTGTGTAACGAATGCAGTTGCTTGATCGAAAGGTATTATTACACAATTATTGGCTTTGATGTGCAGCTTTGTAATGGAATTCTGCATTTGTTTGTGATTTTTCACATTCAAATTTTCAATTTTTGACTTTCTCATTTTTAAATTATTTTTATTAATTTCTCAATTTCGAAGAAACTCAAAAACCCACTCGACATCTTGTGAAAAAATAACCCTCCAGCACTTTTATTTTTAGCCTCGAATGCTTCAACAAAAAAATTTTAATTTAACGCAGTTTATTCACAAAAAAAATCCTTCCACTCCTTTGCACTGAATATTGTGGATTTAGGCCAAACAATGTCCATTATTTTCCATTTAATGCATAGTCTACTGGCTTTACACTTCACATTTTGTTCACGATCTATATGTATTGTATGTAAAATTGTATAGACTATTATGTCGAACTAGCCTACCGAAAAAAATTGAATAAAAATTTTTTCGAGTCGATTTTATCCCTTATTTGCTGATATTATTGTGAGGTACATTTTGTGAGAGAATTTGAAGCTTTTAATTTGTAAAAGCTTTTTATTATTGAATTTAATGAATGAAGTGTCGACTATAGATAATTTGGAAAGGGATTTGAAATGTGAACTTTAAGGGATCATTTTTTGTCGAATTTAACGTGTCTAAAATATTTTTATGTTAGCTTTCAATTTATTTGTATTTTTAGGGGGTAATAATGCGATAGTAAAATAAAAAAAATTCAGAGAAATTTTTTAAATTTGTTTATTTTTACAAAATTTAATAAATTCATCCAAATTTTAACCAAAAAAAAAATTTGGTCACCCAAAAGTTAGCAACTGCATAAAAAATTTCCATTAATTTTTAAATCCAAATTTCCTTTAATCCTCAATCTCAAAAGAATGCAGACATAACATTCTCAGAATTTTCTCGTATCTTTTGGCATGCAATGAAGCAGATTTCCTTCAGTGAAGTAGAAAAAAAAATTCAATTACACCATTGAGGTTTAATAGAAGAAGAAAAATCCAGCTTGACTTCCTCAACAAGGATTTTAGGTTAAATTGTAAATTTAACGATATCTGTTGTTAAAGCTCATCAAATCTCAATCGATTCGTGGAAATCTTCAGTCTGATCCATTTCTTGGAAGAAATTTAGCTGAGCATCTTCAATGAAATTTATTTCCTTTTTATGATTTATTTCTCACGGGGATCTGATTTAGTTGTTTAAAAACCTCGAAAGCATAAGTGAAAGAAATCCAGCTCCAGGTCGTGTTAGATTTGTCAATAATATTATATTTGTTAAAAAAAATCCATAAAATATCTAAATTTCACTCCAACCATATGACCCAGTTACATATTTTCATCCATACTTCCCATCTCCATTCAGCAACAAAACACCAAATGCCATTCATTCACATTCGAAAATAACAAAGTACAAAAAACCGGAAATGACAAAGCAGAGAAGAAAAAAAATCGAATAAAATATCATTTTCTGTAAATGCGTGAAACAGTTTTACAATCAAAATCTCCTCATGTTTTTTTGTCTATTCGCACGTATGGTTTTTATAGGACATTGATTGCCAGCATCACAGTTTGTTAAAAATACCCAAAATTCATTCATTTGTGAACAAAAATAAGGGAATGTATATTTTATAGTCTTTTGTGGAGCTGTCTGGATTTGACTCTCTCATTCCCATCTGACATCTCGGTTCACATCGGTGCTGCAAAAATATTTTATTTTTCTCGCGCAAATTTTGAATTATTTGATGGGAGTTGGAGGGTTGTGAGTGGTGGATTGTCATGTATGGGTTTTTAGGGGGGGTCTGTGATGAAATCGAAAGTAGATTGATAGAACTACATGGAATAAGCAGCATAGATACTTGTTTAGTACCCAGTAACCCCATCTGTATACCCAGTTGCATGGAATTAAAGTTCTAGCCATAAATGCGCTCCAGACACAATAAAATCAATTCATTCCATACTTGTTCCTGTTAGTTAAATCTCACACGACCAAGTGGATTTGAATTTTATTATTACAGCAACAAGACAACAGGAAAAAGAGTGAACCGAATAAAAATTGTGAAATGCTTAGATTTTTTTTTGCATTTTCGAATAAAAAAAGGAAGCAACTGCAGATAAAAAATTACAGAATGTAAAAAAAATGCAAATTCAAGTATGCTGCAGACAGCTGACAGTTTCAAAGCAATAAAAAAATGAAGCAAGCAGAATGAGAAAACCATTTAGTTGGAGTCATAAATAAATTTAACACACATCGTCATGAATCTTTTGAGAAGAAAAAAAAAAGTTTTTCGGTCGATGAGCTTCCACTTATGTGTGCGTGCGTATCTGCCTCAAAGATATTTATCTCATATGTGACAACTATTCCATTTTATATATCTTGGTAATTTTGTTGCCATTTCTATCTTCTGATTGTCATACTAAACGAACATTTATGGCTCAAAAATGTGAATTGATGTTCGTCTATAGATGGATATAATGGTTGGGTGTATGTGTACGGATGGATGCGAAAAAGGGACATATTTTTAAGCCTGTCGCACATTGATTTATCGAATGCGACCCCCAAACTCATGAGAAAAAAGTCACCATTGGTAAAAAAGCTGTATGGAAAAATTCAAGAGAAATGTTGTGAATGCCTTTTGACGTAGAAATAATGTGGATGTTAACAAGTAGAATCTATGCATAAAATGGGTTAGAATCATGAATGTAAATGGATTTAGATCATTGGGACAGGTGGTTAAAAGTCATATTTTTGATGTGAGGCATCACTTGTTGTAGGTAGCAGAAGGTTGTTTGGTATATTTATGGATATTTGGGGAAGTTCAATGTCAAAACTTGTTGGTGGATTTAAAGTTGAATTTTAAAGTGCACAGTTACGACTGTGTTCAGGGATTTAGATGTTTCCAACAATTTTTAGATTTGAGCTACGACTCTTGTGCGATGGATTTCCTCGCTAAAATCGTTGAATATTTCCTCATGAAAAATTCATTCCATTTTCCAAACTTAATTCAATTTCAACACTTCAATGGGAATTTTTTCCAACACATAAACCATCAGCGATGATTACAAAAATGCTTCCTTAAAATATAAAGAATCAATTTGAAGACAAATAGAATCATTTAATGTACGATAATCATCATCGTAATATTTTCTTCATACCGAAAAAAAAATCTCATTCGTTCCACATCCATAAGTTGGAAGATATCAGCCACCATATTCCACCCCTCATTCTAGATTCATGAGAGTTTCTCGTGTATAATAAAAATATTTTTCTATGGATGAATGAGAAGGCAAGAGTAGAGAAATGTTGAAAAGAAAGCGACACTGACAGAGATATAGAAATTTTCTTTTCCTTATTCCTATGTTTTGTGGAGATAAAGTTGTTGGGATGAAGGCATGTGAGTTTTGCTTTCTAGCGTATTTTTCATGAAAATTCATCTTTAAATTGCTCAATTGTTTTATCAGTCAATGGCCCTTGGGTGAATGAGATGAAAAATCTATTATGGGGTATTATTCTGATTGTACAGCTCAAAATACAGAAGAAGCACCCATGAGGCTGATCATCTGCTAGTATTTTCAGAGGACTTTTCTATTTTTTGGTCAAAAATTGTAAAAAAATTCCAAAAAAAATTAAATTCCCTCCTAGAAAATCGCACTAACGTCGTCATCCATGCAATTCTAATTTCCTTTCCTCATACATACTGCAAAAATGAAGGAAAAGAGTGAAAGGCATGAGAGAAAATTAAGACAGATGAGAGAAAAATTAAATATAATTGAGCCTCGTGCTTTAATGTTATTCTTTATGCTTATTAATGAGAATAATGAAGTTGTTTCATTCTACTCAAGTACTTGCTATTGAAGCTAATTATGTATTATTGCATGAACTAGGCGGATATTATTAGATGAGAGAATTTTTTGATGGGTGAAAGGCTAGGGTGTGGTCTGACATTTTTTTGAGGTTCTTTTTGAGTATTTTTAACTTTAAAATACAAACAGAAAATCCAGGAAATCTAAGTATATCTGAGAAACCAGACTGTCGAGACTATTATCTAGTTAGTGGCTTGATTTTGACTATTTATGCCTCAGATGATGGTGTAGAAACACCTTATCCAGATTTCAATTCTAGTTTAAGTTTAAAATTAAGTAAATTGTACTCAATAACTTAGAAAATTAGGAAATTAATTCTAAAATCTTGATAACCCCTCAATAATCCCACCAAAATAGCACTGAGCTGTTCAAGCTCAGAACCAATAAAATTTTCAAAGTTCCAACCCCTAAAAATAATAAAACACAGAATAATGCTAATGAATCCGAGGATCATTTCTCTTATAAATAAAGCAAACCCTTTCCATATTTCTTTTATCCAATTTACCCTTCATGCTACTGCTGCAAAATATGTGAAAGCTCATAGCGCACTAATGTATGCTTCTCATTTATTTATGTTGTACAAGAAAAACAGAGAAAAAAGAGGAAAACAAAAATCTTTTTCTGTATAGTTTTAACTGTGCTTAATATTATATTATAGAAATATCACGTTATACTATTCATTCAGTTCTTGCTGCTTTCACAGTTTTGTGCCATGAAAATGAGAAGAAAAAAAATATTTTCTCGTTTTTCACTCTTTACTCGACGTCTCTGTTTTTCAATATTCTCATTTATATCCTGTTTGTATCTGGAATGGCTTTGGCTGGAAACAGCAGTGTAGCCAGAAATATTAATAATTTTTGCATGGAGAAATTTATAAGGAACTTCCTGGATATTTGCTCAAAATTCTAGTAAATTGGATTTTTTTTGGAGAGGGAATAAATCCCCAAATATCTGACTCTGACTCCGCGTCTGGCTGGAAACACAATGTTTTATTATTGCTCTGGCGTTGGTAACAAGCCGGATGAGCAGCTTCTGAGCTTTGCAAATGACCAAACTTTAGGGCAACTGATTGTCAAAAAACGCACAAAATTCTAAATTTTACTTAACTTAAAAATACCAAATTTTGAAGTAAAAAAATTTAAAATTATTTTTAACCACAAAATTCACTGCAATGACAAAATCCGTAGCTCCTAGAATTCTTCATCTATTTCTATACTCACATTCTTCTTCCACAAATATGGCAAATGTCGTCTCTCGTTCTTTACATAATATTTTTCTTCTCGCTATATTTTAAAGCCAATTCTGTAGAATTTTTTTCTCTCCTATATTTCGATTTCGCTTGATTTAGTTGCGGGAGGTGGGCGTGATTGTGCTGCTCGATGATTTTGATTTATATGATAGCGCTCGTCTGGTAAATTATTGTGTAATTCGATTAGAAGGAGACACATAAAAAAATTGTTTTTCAGATGAAATTGATTCGAGTTTGTTGAAGGTAGAAATTTTATTTCTGTTTTGGGGTTTGACTTTTGAAAAGAAGCTGAAAAAATTTATAAATAGATTTTTTCTTCAATATTTTTTTAAATTTTGTTGAATTTGCTTTAGTTAGATGTAATAGTGGCGCAACTAGAACCAAAAATTCTTTAATTTTGTGCCTTTTCAGGACGTCTGGGGTTGAGTCTCTGGACCAATGGTGCTCTAACATTTCTATGCGACTAGTCTGTATAAAAAAATTCTTAGGGGGAGAGTCCAGACTCCTTTGGATCCCCCTGGCTATGCCCCTGTTCTGCGTTCCTCAGAAAACCATAAAAATTTGCAATTCATTCTCAATTTTATAATTTATCACGACTTCATCGCCTCCATCCACGATCAATAATTTATCCCTTAAAGCTAAAAAAGCAAAATTTTCATTTTCTTCTCCATTTTTTAATCAGTGAAAATTAAGTAATAAACTCAACATAATTAAATTATAATTCAAACTATGCTGATAATTAATGACTACAAATTAAATTTTCTGTTTTAAAACAAAGTGTACAAGTTTCAATGTTGTAAGTATAATTAATTTATTTTTCTTTGCTTCACAGTTTGCTCCTAAAATTGTGTCACAGTGAGAAACTTTACATGGTGCTGGTAAGGCACAGATGATGGCATAAAATAGAATGAGAGAGAGAAGAAAAGAATCTTTTTTAAGTTCATTTATTTTCGTCTGTTCATCAAAAAGGAGATGGAAGAAAATCTCATTTCTGAATCACACATTTCAATGTGTATCTTTCAAAGTGATGATATTGTGGAAAAAAATGGGAAATAATCAGAAAAGCTTTCTATGCTTCCCCACCCCCTCAAACTTATGCAGAAAGTTTAACAATTTTGAAAAGTTTTGTTCCTCCATTTCTTGTTCTTGTTCGAATGTCTCTTCTTAAATTTTGATCATTTATTTTCTGTCATTATTAAAGACTCAGTTCTGATGTGTTCTTGACCATCGACTTTACTGAGGTCGAGGCTTTTATGAGTTGAGAACTTTTTTTTTCTTTGGATGATAAGAGAAAGTTTAGGATTTGTTTTGATTTATTTTTGAATTTTTGTAATAATAAATTGGAAGACTCTGGAAGACATAATGAATTAAGGAAAAAATCTTAAAATAAAATTTATGAAAATTTGGACTCTGTTTGTGAACAACTTTAATCTTAGCATTAAAGTTAATCTTGAGATTAAAGTTAAGCAACCCGAGAGGAAACAAATTTCCATAAGGATTAAATATTGCTGCCATTACTTTTTTGTGTTACTCAGTGTCAATTGACATATTTGCCTGTGGATGATTAGAAGAATTCATAGCTAGTTGCTAGTGACGTATGTACCCTGACCCCATATTGCACCTAGAAGGCTAAAAGTCTCTCATAGTGTCAATATGGTGCCAACTTGATGGCAGATTTACGTTGAATCTAGCTTTAAGACAGCCTCACAAAGACCTGATATTAAAATTTTCAACTTGCGCATTTTCATAGATGCGGTTCATAGGATCGACCAAAATTTTATCGAATTTGCTGCCAAATTTCAAATTCTTCACTAAAGCAGCAGATTTCCTGTTCATAAGAAAATCTATTAACTCAAAAAAGTCACAATCAAATTCACAAGCTTTATCCCCACAACCTTCACAGGATAAAAAATAGCTCAAGTCTATTTTCAGACTAATATTATTAATCTGCAAGTAAATCCTTACACCAATCAATGTAATCGCCTTTAAAATCCCTTAGTTGCTATAAAATCTCCTCATTTTAATTCTCGAGCAATTTAAAAAGGCAAATTTTAAAATCGTGTATGAAACAACATTTGACAAGCAGCTTAAGATGACGATAAAGAATAAAGAAGAAATGGGAAAGAAATTTGCAATTTTTTCATGAATAGCAAGGACGTCAAACTTTGTCGGATGAGCGAGAAAACTGAAAGTAAAGTAAAAGAAATACAGAGAGCAAAAAAATCCCATTAGCATGAAAGTCGATAATACTTGTTTGCCAAAGAGATTAAAGTTTGCTGTGCCTTCACTCGTTGTAGCTCATTTTCCCAAGCAACATTGAGCTGGACGGGAAAGAAGGAAAGAATGAAACAAATTTATTTTCATTGAAAATGCCACAACGACCGCTAAGATCATGACTTGTAATTCCAAGAATAAACACAAAATATTATTTAATTTTTTATGCTGTGTTTGAGATTACAAAAGAAAATGAAGAAAATAAGCATGAACAGGAATGAGATTGTAAACCAGAAATTTACGATTCATTTTTTTTCGTTCGTTTATTATTTTCTTCTCGTTTGCTTAGATACTTGAAATTTTTATCAGCATATTGGGTGAGTTTATTTTGTCTTAACGATCGCTGAAAGGAATTTGCGAATCATTGATTTTCGATTAAATCAACATAATTATTTGCTTGTCTTGAGAGTGAATTTTGATATTCTTTTCTTGGGGTTTTATGAAAAAAAATTCTCTTTCAATCTCGAGAAAGGTCAAGACCCCCTTGGAACCACCACCCCCCTGATCACATCTCTGACACTTTTGAATATATCCTGTCATTTTAAGGCTTTTTTCATGGTCTTGAGCTATGGTTCATTATTAATGACTGATTAATGGATCCCTGAGTCCAACGAAAGCAAATTGATTTTCAAATTTAAGAAAGGTATTTGAACCCCTAAACCCCCTTCCCCATAAAAGTGTAGCAATTATGATTCATACTTCTAATTGCATTGCTAGGTTTCGAACCCATAACCGTTCAATTATCATCACAGTTTGCATTCACCAAAGTACTATGCCACTGCGTTACCAAACCATTTCAGTTCATAGACACAAAAGTCGCTTCAAAAACACGTCCAAAAATACATTTTACAACTTCTCCCAATTTCCATCTAACTTTTTTTACCTCCAATTCTACATTAAATAAATACCGTAAATTTGAAGCAGCAGAAAGCAATCTCAGAGTAATTTCATATTTTAAAAACATTTTTCCTCTAAAAAAAGCTCGAATTTCATTCCAAATTTAGTTCATATAAGGAAAGAAAAACAGGGAGTAACAGACACAGAGATTTTATTACCATAAAATACATTGCATTGGCTAACATATTCACTTGAACTCTTACACCTTCCCTT
The DNA here is from genome assembly GCA_963573255.1 of Chironomus tentans. Lineage (NCBI taxonomy): Eukaryota > Metazoa > Arthropoda > Insecta > Diptera > Chironomidae > Chironomus > Chironomus tentans. The sequence continues at coordinate 16,154,699 of OY754303.1, forward strand.
CTTCATAAAAATTCATGGGATCTGCATAATATTTACAATATTTATATACATACCTTCATACACAAACAATCTACATGACATAAAACATGCAAATCAACTTGAATAGTCTTCCTTTTCTTGCTTTTCGGTTTTGGGATTTGCCAGCTGTGAGAACTCAAAACACCTTTTTTTCTGCTGAACCCTTTTCTTTCGTGTGCTTAAATTTTCTTTTTTCACTTTGAAAAGGATTTGAATAGAAAATGTTTTGATACAAAAAGGTCATTGAAATTTGGTAATGTTATCCTTTGTTAAGGATAAAAATTCATGCATAGATTTATGAATTTGGAATCGACTCATGTCAAGTTGATAAAATATTTTGAAGAATATTATAAAGGCATTTTGAAAATTTATTATTTAATGATTAAATATGGAATAAATTGAACTAAGGGGCTGAATAATTTTTTTTTCTCATTATAAAAATTAAAATTTTTGATTTTGTGCCTAGAAAAATTTGTCTTAGACTTAGCATTTTTTGGAGTCTAATAAATAAATTTGCAAGTTTGATTTTTTGATTAATTTTTTAACTTTTACGGTGGATATAAAATTGTACTAAAATTTTAAGATGGTTTAAAATTGAATTTATATTTATGTTACCAGAAAAAATACTAAAACACCTAAAATTCGTCTCAAATTTAAAATAAATTCCTATTTTACTATTTCTACCTTACCCTAGGGTTCCCTAGGTGGAGGATAGGGGTAGGGTAGGTAGGGGTACCCTATGGTAGGATAGGTGGGATATCCTACTTACCCAGAATATGGTAGGGTAGTGTATCCAGGGTAGCTCTAAAAACCAACCCCTGAATGCACCCCTAATTTACTCATATCAATCTCATACATTACAAACCAATTCATACATTCAAAAATATTCACAAGTCATTTATAACTTACCAATTAATCAAAATAAACTCCAAAACGCATTCATTCTATTCCTCGCCAAAAAAATGTCTCATTTTGACAGCTCTGAATAAATAAACGGCTAACATAAACATTCATTACCCGAAAAAAATGTCTAAAAGCTCAGTCGAGAACAAACGTGCAATAAAAATTATTAACAAATAAAAAATCCTCAATTTTTCTTCCCTCCATTCCTGAAATAAAAAAAGCCTAAAAATTCTTTATGTGGTACGGAAGTTGTGAAAAAAAAATGTTTGCAGGAATAGAAGCGGCAGTGGGAAAAGGAAATGAAAATGTAGGTGAAATAGAAATGTTGATTTTTATTTTTATTTGCGTAAAATATTATGAGGGGGAATTTAATGGGCATGGAAGTCAAAAATGTGTAAGATTTGGAAGGAATATTTGATTTAGCAGGAATGAATACTACATCTGAGGTCTTGTGTATACGAGAATATTTAGGATGTTTGATGCTGTTTGATGTTATATTAAATTTTTTCTCTTTTAGGAGGAAATCTAAGATCTTTTTTTTGAAACAAATCAGCAAATCAACACCAAAATCTCCCTTAGTCCAATTTTGAGCAAGCCTTTTCAAACATGTTATCTGCTTAGTGAAAAATAGAACGTTATGGGCTTTGTTTTCCAATTTATCGAGTTACTAATACAACATAGACCAGTGTTTCTCAAACCTTTTAGGTTCACTGCAGTCTTAGAGCTCAAAATTGACTCGAACTTTCTATGAATCAAGTCGATTTGAGTCAAGCTTTCAAAATCTGAGTCTTCTTTGAGTGTTGAGTATTTATTGTATTTACTTCCCTCCTTCGCTGGCCGTACCAGGCTGTACAAGTGAATAGTGATCAATCATCTTCTTTAGCCATCGCTAATATCTAGCAACTTATACATAAACATGGGAAAATCTGTAGGACACCATAAACATAACCCAAAATAAAGCTGCAAATGAAAATATCAAAGAAAAGGCTCCAAACCAACAATAGTGGATATAAAAATGATTTCCATCATTATCATCACCATTCAGACCAATGAGAATTGATCATTAAGTGAAAATAAACCACACATCCACACAATTGTTGCAAATTGAAGCAACTTAGTTGTAAGCTAAAGATAAGAAAATGAAGAAGAAAAAAATCTAATTAAAATTAACGAAGACCAGATTGGATAATAATGAGCAAAAAAATCAGACGAAAAGAAGAAGAAGAATGAAAATGTCAGTTTGGCTGATGAAAATTTCTGCTGAGCAATGACTAATTATAAAGATATCTTTCCCATTTCCGAACCATTCATCTCCCGCATTAATCGCGAGCAGACAAAAAAGGAATGGAATAAATTAATTGGATAGATAATTGTGTTTAATTAATTGTGGCTTTTCATATGGATTGCTTCCTCCATGTAAATCATTTTCATAGCTTTTGTAACACTAACTGATTGCGATCTTTGGCTTTATCGCTATCCATTTGCTGTATTTTGGAGTGACTGTTAATAGGGGGATTTGTGGTTTTGAATGGATGATGTCATTTGTGATAGCTGGAATGTCTGGTGGTGTTTTGCAATAGTTCCATTACAATTTCAAATTTTTAAGGGTTCATTTGTAAATTATGGCACGCAAAAAATTAGTTTTTAGACCCCCTTTTCAAAAGTTTCACGTAGAAAAATCCTGGGGTCTAGACTATCACAAATTCTTCAGCCACACTCCTCCCTAAAGTGTGACATAATTTGTGAACTCTCCATAACCTCAAAATCAGGGGGAAATTAACTTGGCGTAAAATTTTTACGTCAAAAGCGTAAAATTTTACGCCGCTAGTGTAAAATTTTACGCCGGAAATTTTACACAGGAAAAATAAAAATTTTTGATTTAGATAATTGTTATACAATGCATCATGAGAATTTACTTTTGTTACACAGTGCATCAGGGAGTAACTAAAATTAACAACTTTTCGTCTTAAATATTAATTGGAGCTATTTTTTTAGAATTTTTAAAGAAAAATTTACTCTTTAAAACATTACTTATTAAATATTGCTTACTTATAGGGGTTTGATAAGCAAAAACAAATAAAAATCATAAAATACTAATTATAAGTAACTATTAGTTGAAATTATTCTATTAAAACGTCATAAAATAGTAAATAACGTCAAAAATTATGTAACATTTTAAAAATTCTGTATTTTAATCTGGATTAGTAAGAAAAAAGCTTAAACATAACACGATTAGACTTCTTAAGCTCAGGAATCGGTGAAGAAGCTCGTGCGAGCCTTAAGTTTCTTCGAATTCTTTCTATGCATTTTTCAATTTTTTTGATAAATTTTCATACTTAAAGTATTTTAAAAGTCTTTCAATTCTATTAAAGTTTATCATTTTCATATTTAATGCAATTTAATGATTCTCATCTTCAACAATTGCAGTTTTACATAAGTTCAGATGCTCGGAAACTCGATATTTTCAAACGAGCCCGAGACTGAGCTCAACCTTCAAAACCCCGAGGTTTCAGAAACTCGATCACAATTAAATTTTCAAATAATCAAAATATCTCCTTAATTAATGAATGATAACACAAAGTAATGCAATAAAATGATAGATTTTTGTCTAATTGGTCTCAGTATCAGTTATAATTTAATTCTAATATCTTTAGTTTTTTCTAATTTTTGATTCTTCAGATGTAAAAAATTGAAAGTTCTGATCCATTTTAATTTTTGTGATCGAGTTATTGACTGAAGAACAACACTCAGAATCAACAATTTTCACATTTCTCTAATTTTCTGTAGCAAAAAAGTAGATTTTCGTGATTTTTTACAGTGCAAAAATTGTCAAAACCGTCAATTTCTACTTTCTCATGATGTATTGTGTATCAAAACGAAACTTTAATAATGTACAGTTAAAAACAAATTAAAATTTCGCAATCTGTTTAGAAAATCTAAAAAATATATTTCAAGTTAAAAAACATGGCGTAAAATTTTACGCCATGGCGTAAAATTGGCGTAAAATTTTACGCCGTGGCGTAAAATTGGCGTAAAATTTTACGCCACTTTTTGGCGTAAAAATTTTACGCCAAGTTATCTTCCCCCTGCTCAAAATGTGCAGCTACACTTGAAAATCATCAAGAAACCACCAAGAATTAAATATTGCAGAACAAAAACAACCTCAAATGAATAAATCTCAATAAATTTTCATTCCAACTTACCATCCCCCTCCCCCAACCCGCACATCTTCATCCACTTGTTTATCCAATCATCTTTGCTTTCTTGATGTTTCGCAAATGTTTATGTTTCGCATAATGCTCTCAACAAACATTTCGTCTTGATGACTTTTGTACAAGCAATTAATGATAACAGTAAGCTGTAAGTGAGGAGAAGCAGCAGCAGCAGTAACATGAGGCACATACAGAGAGCGAGAAAAGCTCAAATTTGTAAGGAGATGAAAAACAACAACGTCGAAGAGAATGAAAAAATAAACATTGTGTTAAATTAATTGATCAATTTGTAATCGCCATCGCATTAGAGCATTTATGCTCATCAAGATTTACCATCAAACATGATTTGCAATTTATTATTTTGATTGCCGTTCGCAATAATGTTTATTATTTTTTTGGTGTAATTTACGGGTTTTAGTTGATTTGGAGGATTTGGATTAGGGGTGAGTGGATGTCCTTGTGGGAAAATTGGGTAGGATGTGATAGATTTTTTGAGGACACCATGAAAATTAGTTTTTACTTCAATATTTCATTTAAGTTTCCAAAAAATAATAAATTACATTAATATCTTTAAAAATGACCATTAAATGTTAAACCAAGCAAGCTAAAATTCAACTAAAATTCTCCCTAAGGACACCATAACATGAAAAATTAGAGAATTATTTGAAATTGTTGCAAATCAGGGAAATAAAAGGATTAGGGATATTTTTCATTTAGGAAACGTTTTTTGTTGCTGTTAATTTTTTTGTGTACATTAATGAGTTTTTCTTGTTTAACAATCTTTTATCGTAATGAAATTATTGGGGACGGGCGAGAAAAAAGGAAATTAAGTGGTCGATAAAAGTTTTCCCTAATGAATGTCCATTATGGAGGGTGAATGAGTTGTGGAGTTTTTCTTAGAATGATAAATGTTGTGGAGTTTTAAAAATTGAGGAAGTTTTTTAAGGTTGACTGATTTTAAACCGATTTATATGCAGTTATCTTAAGTGATTTTCAAAAAAATTTTTGAAAAAAATAACGGTCAGAAAATATTTGAACTGTAACGGTTAAAATATATTTGAAAATATTGGTTAAAAAATGAAAAAATATTTGAAAAATAACGGTCAAAAAGTATTTGAAAAATAACGGTCAAAAAGTATTTGAAAAATAACGGTCTAAAAGTATTTGAAAAATAATTGCTAAATTTCGTTTTAATCCCCCCCATTTCTAAACCCCTTGATCCATCGTTCACTTCTTCTCATACTCCATCGTTTTTCTTTTGGAAAAATAAATTGAAATCAATTAATTTACCCCAAAATTTCCAAACAAACCTGATTAAAAATTTCTATTTTCAATCAAATCTTTAATTATGCAATAAAAATGTACATAACAATTTACGGTTTTAATTATCCAACATGATCAAATAACACTACAAAAAGTTAAAATGCAAACAACCCACAAAACGCAACAATGGAAATTAATATCCAAAAACAAATTGCAAAAAAATGAGAGAGATATTAAAATAAAATTGAAATTAATGTGTTTTAATGGGTTATTAAATCTCATTTATTCTCATCCTATAAGCATGTATGCATATCAATAATTTATTGCTATCATCACAAATATGATATTATTTCATTTATGGTATGCCCATTAATTTATGTTTTATTTTGCCATAAATATCTATTTAATCAATCACAAAAAAGCAGCCTCTAGAGATGATAAAAAGGTAGAACTACAAACAACATCAACTAAATTAATTTATTTCTCATTTTTGTCATGTTTTGTTTATAAATAAATATTTATATTCAACAAATTTCATTATTATCGTCCATAACTCATTAAAAATCACTTATGTGAGGTGAGATTGAAGTGGATAATGTATTTTCGGAATTTGATATTGTTTTCACTAATGTGGGATGACTGAAATAGGTTGTTGGTGGTGATTTTCATAAACATAAATTTTATATCACAATTTTTCATCCCAAAATAGACTTATTTGGTTTTGTTCTAAATGGAAATATTAGGTGTGACTACCACTATAAGTACCACAGAATAAAGTGTTTGATCACTCTGAAACTTTGCCACAATTAAGTTAATAATATCACGTCAAATTGTGTCGAGCAGAAAAATAACTTTGTTCTACCTGGGGACATATGTTGTCATATTTCAGTCACATGAATAAGAGACACATCAGAATTATGAATCCTCAGTTTTGGCTACCATGTACCTTACATTTGTTAGTTATTCAGATTAACGAGGAATCCATAGCTTCACGTAAGCACGATAGATGACTAAAGAGAGTTTGATCGTCCCCAGAAGCTGGTTTCTACCCTACTTTACCCTACCCCGGGTACCCTAGTGCGTACCCTAGGGTTGGACAGGTGGGGTACTCTATGGTAGGGTGGGTGGTTGCACCCTAGGGTAGTTTAGGTTGGGGTATCCTATAGTTTCCTAGAGTAGAGTAGGTGGTGTAGCCTGTGAGCTTTGTCTCTAGTAAGTATAACTCGAAAGAGGAGTTTTTACACAAGAATCCATTAAAAATACCAAGCAACGGGTCGGTCTGATATAAAACAATTAAAAAGTCAACAACACCTCCAATTATTTTGAAGTACATACAAATTTATCTCTCATTAACCTAACAAACTCTCAAAAAAAATCCTACAAAAAATATTAAATTTAAAATTTAACTCACATCCATTAATTCAATTTCTAATCTAATTCTCGGTGTAAAATTTTCAAAAATTTATTTTTAATGCTTTAATTGTTTTGGGCTTATAGCAATTAGGAAATTAATGTTCAGCGCAAAATTTATGATGCGAGCATTATACGTAAATATACACAAGCATTTATGTAGATTGTGTGTATTATTTTTACATTTCCCATGATATAGATACAGACATTTATCCTCGTATTTCCTCTAATTACACAAATGCGACAATTTTTGGACGTTAATCGATTTTTGCTGTTGCTGTCGTTTTTAGGGAGAGGAAGAGTAATTAAATCCTGTCCACAACATCCATGCAGATTTTTTTTATTGCAACACATGAAAATGAAATTTGTGGAACTAAATTTTATGCACAATCGGTTAAGGCGGAGTAAGTTGAACAAATGAAGCCATCAATTAAAATTAGCAATGGATTTAAAAAATTTATACATTTAAATAGCATTAGAGTTGGGAAATTTTGTGGTTTTGGAATTGAAGTTTTTGTGAATTTATTTTTAATTTTTTATTGATTTTTTTATTATTAAAGCAGATTAAAATTTGTAATTTATTGATGATTCAACTGCTTTGTCAACAACATTTAGGATAGAGACTATACGTCAATCCATATATCAATATGTATATGAAATGCTAAATTACCCAGAAATTCATCAAAAATTTATTTAAAAAAATTAAAAGCTAAACAATTTTTTTTAAAAAATTTAATCTTTTTTATTTTCAGTTACTAATGGATTTGAACAGCATAAATATTTATTCTTTCAAAACTAAAGCAAATAAACGTGAGTAATAAAACAATTATAAAATACGTGCATAATAAGTATCAGGGAAAAATTCATGTTTTTTTGGTATTACGAAATATGTATTTTAATTTAAAATTTTTAAATAATTTGAGAACAGTCTAAAGAACCACAAACTTTGGAGTCATTCGGATATTATGTAACACTAAAAGTGCCCATTTTGACCCCTTCTCCTTCCTCGTAACAAATTTCGTTAGCAATCATGAGCGAATAATTCTTGAATCAAAATTTTTATGCAAACACAATTTTTGGACGTCATAACTGAGTGTCTTCTTAAGTTTCAGATTTTTTGGTCCACTTGGTGCTTTTTGGACTCTCAATAGACTCCACTTTATGGAGGATCATACTTCAACATCCTTTTTTATAGATATGCTCTTGCCTTATGTGACAACCTCATTCAATTACATTAATAGTCAACTTTAAAATAAACAATAACTACCAACACAATATCAACTTCCAAATCTCAATTCAGCTCTTCCAATCCCTTTTTCTACTCAGACTTCTGTTTCTGTTAATTAGCAATCGAAAAATAATCAGATTGTTTTTATTTCCCACCCCCCCCCCCCCCCCATCCATTTTTTCCCATAAAGAGATTTTTGTGCTTCTTGTCCGTAAACAATTTTGCCATGAAATGCGATTAGACCTTCGTCTCCACCTTTTTCATCCTTTGGGGGAGTTTGAAATCCTTTGCAAGACAATCAGCAGCTAGAGGAAGGAAAAAAGGCTTAAAAGCTTAATTGATATCAAAAACTGCGAAGGCACAGACAAAAGGGAAAAATTAATAAAATTGGCAAAACGAAGAAATTTTCTGGAAATGGATTTGTGAGTGAGGTTAAGGCTATTTTTGGAAGAATGTTATAGGAATGATTTTAAAGTTATTGGAAGGATTTATGAAAAATTAGACAGGAAAATTATTTACACAAAAAATTAAAGAATTCCCTTTAAAATTCCCATCAAGTATATCCAAATCGTTAAAGCTTAAACCAAATGAACAGCAAAGATAAACGTGGGCGAAGGAAGTTCCAAATCGTATTACATTTGCCGGGGTCTTTTCTCTTCATTTCATATTCTTTTGAAACTTTGGCGAGTACCTTTTATTTAATTTTTATCTTTTTCTTTTCCTTTGTCATTTATTTCTAGTGCTCTCAAAATAGCTTTTCTTTCCTTTTCTGTCCTTACAGTGTTTTGTCTTCTTCATGTTTGGATTCTTTTTATTTGAGTTACAAGAAAAGAAAATTTTTTATCTTGGTTAACAGAAATAAAATAGATGAGGTATTAAAAAGTTGATTTATGGGACGCATTTATTGGCGATTTCAGGAGCATGGAGGGGGTGGTTGCTTTGGGTCAAGAGGGGTGGCTCCAATTGAGGAACTAAGGAATTTGAAGATTTAGTAGAAAAAACTTTCAGGGGCCATTTTCTAGGGTTACCTGGGGGACCCCATCTATCAGGGGTTATCAACCCTCCTCTGAAAAAAATTTCTTCATTTTACTAGGGTTTTTCTCCAAAAATTGGCAGAAAAACTCATGAAAAGTCAATTTCAAGCAAACGAGTATATATTTTCCAATTTTGAGATTTAAACCCCTCCTCAAAAATTTCCTGGATTATACCCCTACCCTTCATTTAGGGTAGGAGGGTTACATTATGTTCTTATCACTAAGCTACCGAGAGTTATTGAGTTTTTTTAGAACAAAAATTCCAAATATTTCCCCTGGAAAAAGTTCTGTCTACGCACCTGCCTCCAGTTGTCCTAATTTAATCTTTCTGGCTATGTGCCTTTTGACTTTAAAACTTTTTAGCTCAAAAAAATGAGCCATTTTATTTGGAGAGGATATAGGGGTTAATTGGTTGGAAAATATATAAATAATAATGTAAAAGGGTGTCAGTGACTCGAAGAATCCACCTGAGAGCATTGCGTCTCAAAACGGACCAGAATTCATCTAAGTCACAATAATGCCTTTCCAATAAGACAAACAATCCACACAAAAATCAAATTACAAACATAAATTGACAAACAGACAAAATCCAAACACAATCAAAATGTCCACAAAAGAAAAACAATCCATAAAGAACGAAACGATGAGAATGACCCAATTTTCTTCATCTTACATCTTTTTTTTTTGTTCTTCTCTCGTTTGTGCATAGCCTGAAATATTTTAAGTAAGTAAAGAACAAGTTTCTGTCATCGATTCACAATCTTGTGAGTACGTGACTGGATCATAATATGTAGAAGAAGCAAAAAAATAGCATATCCAACACTAACTTTTACGTTGTGCTTTATATCATATCATGTATAATATTTTTTGTGTGTGTCTTGTAATTTTAGAGCTTTATACACGTGTGTATATTGTTGCTTATATTTAATAACGATCATAGCAGAAACGGGAGAGGAAGTAGGAAGGACAGGAAAGGAAATCGTATTTTTCCTCGGGTAATACGTGTTGAATTGTCTGGAGAAAATTGCCAAAAATATATATTTTTTGGATACAATTCTATGCCACCTGTCCCACTTGTTACATCCCTCAATTTTTTTCGTTGAACTTTTTTCTATGAATTAACAAATAATTTGCGCAGTTTAGCAGCTTAATTGCTCGTGACTATAAACACACAATTGCAAAATTTCTTTTATCTTCCTATCCAACATTAAAAGCAATCTTCCTCGTCCATCCTGCAACAAACAAAATGTTACAATTTTGTCATTAATGAGATTTCACCTTCAGCAGTACATGACAAGTGGATGAAGAAGCTACATGTAAAGAGAATGAAATCCCTCAAGGCCTATTCTTTTGTTTTCCTAGAAATGACGAACTTGTTACGTAGCAAAAATGTCTCTTGAAACTTCATTCACACAGGTCATTAATCATTTTAAGTCTATAGACAGTTTGTCATCATCTTAAAGATTCTCTTTGTCGTTCTTTACAGTGACGAGGTTCATTATGTGTTGAATTGTTGGAAGCTTTAAATGGGGAATAATTTTCCTTCCTAGAATTTTTTGAACCAACATACCTTTTGGAAGTTAAGAGCTAATAATTCAATAATATAATTACTTTTCCGTGAATTTTTAAACAGGTATGAACATAAAGGTCTTCAAAAAAGTTCAAATTTCATTCTGAGAACTTGTTGATAATTTATTAAGTAAAACTTTTTATTCAATTTTTTTTAGAAGAACCTTCAAAGCTGTATGAAATTAACAAGCATTTGAAAGCTTTGAAGATTCTTTCTGGTATTCATTTTTTGAAAAAGCTGGGAAGAAATTTGATTTCAGCCTTCAAAAAATTTCCAAGTATTTTTTTTTTCAGAATATTTCAGGGGTTGTTAACAAATGACGTTCATTAAAACTACAAATTTTAATGTTTCTTAGCTTTTCACTCTTTTACTTATGATTTCCACATTTAAAATAGTACGGGTTGCTTGACCATTGTGACATTCATTGAAAGGGTCAAAGTCATATATGAGCTATCCTCAAGGGGTCATTAACTTATTATGTTATGCAGAACAGTGACTTTTTAGACCTCCTCCCTCGTTTGTTATAAATTTCGAACCAAAAAATTTTTTTTTACTTTAGCCTGTTATAAAATCCTAGAACTCCTCTCAGACTAAAAAGCGAAACACGAGCGACAATGAAGTCTGAATTGCTGAGGTACCGCCGTCATACTGCTCTGTTACCAAATTTATCCATAAGACTGTCATCCAGGGGCGTTAACAGAAATTTTTCGAGGATTTTTTGAAATTTTTTTGTATAAAACCAATGTGTTATATGATTTTTTTTATCAAAAACCCTAGCAAATTGAAGAAAATTTTCCATTATTTGAGTATCAAAACACCCCCTGGATACGCCCCTGCTATGATATAGCCCCCAAGGTACCTTGACGTCATTGACATGGTAGCCATTTTCATGAATAAATCTAGCAACATAGTAACATACAGTCAAATATATGGTATATATATACATAGTTTACCAACAGGTCAAAATTTCCAATTTTGTAAAAGCTCGAGAAAATTTTCGCTTCTTAATTGAAAGAATTTATGAACAATCACACTTAAAAGAACAAAGAAAGGTAACAACTTAAGGCCTTGTTGATTTTAGATTGCCTTTTAATTTTTTCCAGCATCTCAATTTTTGCATTGCACTCCTTGTGATTCAAAAGCTCTTTAATTTATATTCAGCCCACACTCTTTTTCCACTCAACAAAATAGACTCTTTAAACCCTTTCTTTCCGAAAAAGCACACACGCTCTGAAAATTGCCAGACATTAATGTTGATCGCAAAATTGTTTTAGCTCCGGTTATTACTACATTATGTATTTGCTCTTATCGCTTTTATAGGAAAATGTTGAGTGAAAAATAGTGAATAATACTTTTCTTTTTTCCTTTTTTTCAAATCCAAACTGTGGTTCGTTATGCTAGCAGTCGAGTGAATGTAATGTGGAACAAAAAGAACAATGGATCTTTATTTTGTGGCGTGTATGTAACAAGAGATATAAAAGAATAGTAATAATAATAATAAAAGCAAATATTGGTCGGAAAATGGGTGAGATTTGGAGCAGACGACTTCATCGTGGTGTGTGGGGTTTAGGATGTTTGGTGGATTTTAAAGCGATAGAATTTTTGAAAATTATCTTTAATTTTGTAGCTTTTTAGGATATTTTGTTCGGTGAGGTATCATTTAAGGATCGATAAATGGTGAATATGGGGTACAGAATATAAGTATAGTCCTATTTTATGGGTCATTAACAAATGATACCCTAAACCATTGACCAGGTTCCTTAAAATGGACATAGCTAGATAGGGGTTTAGGAGACAATTTCTTCAGTCTGCTAGGGTTTTTAAGAAAAAAAGTCGTTAACTTATTACGTTACGCAAAAAACTAAATTTTAAACCTTTTTGATCAACCTTTCACCTCGCCTTTCACAAAAGCGTGCTGGAATATTTCCAAATAACAGCATTTTCAAATTGAGTTTATTGCACTTAACAAGGCTGCATTGTTGAATTTCAATTGCAAAAAAAATTCAGTGTTGAACCTTTTGTTTACTTTTATTTAGACTCTTTTGGAGCGGCTTGTTATTGTTAGCTTGTAATGCTTCGGCAACACAAAAGGAATCCTCGTTGTTTGTGTCTGACAATAGCAATGTAAAGGCACCGCTTAAAGTTTGTTTGGTCATGGAAAAGAATAATGAAAGGAAATTTCACACATTTATGCTTCATTATGCTCTTTTTTACCTCCATTGTGTTTGCTCATTTTGCTTCTGTTGATTTATGAATAAACTCATCGTTTGTCTGAGATTTTTTTGGAGTAATTTTCGTCTTAAATTTTTAACAAAAATAAAAACGAAACTCACTGAAAGAAAAAATCTCTCTTGAGTTCGTATTGAATTGTCGTTGAGATGTATCAAAAAATAAAATCCACAAAAGAGTAATGTGATATATGTAGACTGTGGAAAATATATATATACTTTAAAGGAAATCTTCTTATGCTGTAATGTAGAAAAGGATAAGACAATCTTTCAAGTAAATCCTTTAAGAGAATTTTACTGTCTTTAGTCTTATCAGCTTAGGGTTCGTTCAGATATTACGTAATGATAAAAATGGTCATTTTTGAACCTCTCCTCCCACCCCCTTGAACGTTATGACCCCTTTGTATCTAGGAGTATAAGGATGACTTTGAAGCCACATTTCATAGATGCTTTTCCAAATTGGAAGTGAATATGTATTTTTAACAAAATTAATAAATATTAGTTTGAGCAGGTGTATCCAAATTTATTTGGGAGAGTTTTTTGAATCTTTATCAAAAATAATAGGGGGGGGGGGTTGTTTGACCCCTCAAAACCCCCTCTGAATACACTCATAGGGAAGGATAGTTCTACCAAATTTCTAGTCCAAAACTTCTTGTACACCTTTCTAAGGATGTAAATTCTATCACATTAATTCAATAGTATTGAATATTACACGATGCCCCCTAAAGTTGGACATCATTTGTGAATAACAAACCCCACATTTTGATACACAAAACTACATTAAAATCTTAGTGACAAAGCCTTACATGTCTCCTCAAAGTGCTTTCCTTCTCGCTCATTTTAAAGAAAATATTTATATACGTATGTGAGCCTGTAACAACAGAATGAATGTCGTCTCGCAACATGAAATGATCTCATTTTATTTACATTCTTCTTTTTTTGCATTTTTGTCAGAATAAAAAAATCCTTTCTTTTTCTACTACCTCAATGGAAAGAGGAAGACGTTGGCGTTTTACTTTTCCCTTTCTTTTTTATCTTTCTTCTTGCATCATCACTTGAAGTATGTATTTTCAAGGCAACAGCAAGAAGAAGTAAACAAAATGTGTTATTCTTATTTCTTCAAGCACATATTTTCGTTTCACTTCTTCTTCTTCCTACGTTGATGAACCTGCGGAAGTATTTTCTGTAAGAAAATTTTAATGAGCTTTTATTGTCGTTTTTTGCTTGAATTTCATTTAAAATCTGTTTTGATGGTTGTTTGAATGATTTAATAGCTATGGAGATTGTTTGTTTGAAATATGGAATTATTTGGTTTCTGTGGTTTGGTTCTTATTTTATCTTCTTATAAAGTATGGTGAAAATAAATTGAGGAAATGATTTCTGTGAGTTTAATTGGGTTCTTGAAAATATATTGTATTTGAACAGTTTTTCGAAGGGGGGGGGGGGGGTTATGTGGATCAATTTAAAGCACAAATTTCTATCTCAATAAGTACTCCGACCCCCTTGCACCCCCTGAGCAACGCTATTAGTTACAAAAAATATGAAAATAATTTTTGTTAATTAGTTAAAGCACTCGACAGTTCTTTCATCAAATCTACAACTTGTTTGCATAGTTTCTGAGTAATTATTGCATCACTAGTCGAGGTAATAAGAACACTCCTTTCTCTCGTCTAGTCAGAAGATTATCTCGTTGATGCATGTAAATTATGGTAATTTTATGTAGCACTAAAGCTGCAAAAAGAGGTGTTCTAGAAAATTGAGAAATTCGTGCATCTCTGATTTAATTTTTTCTAAAATAACAAATTTTCTCGAAAGATATTTTTAAAGATATCCCAAAGTGCGGATAAGCAGTGAACTGAACTTTTTGCTTTTCTTCTTTTCTTCACTTTAGCACCTTTCTGAAAATAGCCTCAAGGGTAATAACAGAATTTTAATGACTTTTTTAACTTACCTAAACATTTTAGCACGTCAGTTGACCGTTTTGGATATTTTTGAGAAACTTTTTTTGAGATGTTTTAAGTGAAATTGGCTGAAATTGACAGCATTGAGGAGTAATTATTTTCATGGTCATTCAGGCTGTATTGCCTAAAATATAATCTATATAATAATTCTGAATTGGCTCTAAATTGAAAAAATCCACAAAATTCTTGCAAATTCCAATTATATTTGCATTAAAATCAAATTGATTTGAAATTAAATTGAATTTGATTCGAGAAATTCATTTTGACATGCAAAAATTTTAATTAAAATTTAGTTAATTAAAAATTTATTTTATTTGAATAAATTGAAATTTTTAAAATGGAAATGAAAGTAATTAATATTTATTTTAGAAAATTAAAACCAACAATTTATTTATTTAATTGTTTTCATTATTAAAAAATTTCTAATTTATTTAATTTCTAATTTTAATTCAAAATATTTACTTTTTTACCCATTGAAATATTAATATTTGAACGGCCCTAGAAGAATTTTCCAAAAAATTATTGAAAAGAAACAGATTTAATAAATTCAATTTTTCCTCCTTAAGTATACATCATCAGCGACAAGATAGAAGGCAGCACGGAAAGAATTATGATGCTTGAAGCGATAATATTGTTCCATATTGAAAGAGTTTGGTGATGCTTCACTTTTATTAAATTCCTTGAAAATTATTATATTTTATCTTTAAGAGCTTTTTGAGAAGATTAAATTTTTGTTGAGTTTTGGGATTTATAGAAAAATATTGGCTGAAATAAAATCTAACGGTACCATGGCATCTCTTTGAAAATTTTTTTTGCGGCTGATTTTTCTGGTGCTGCTTGGGGCTCAGTCAAAAGAATTTAGCCATAAACAAGGCTTCCATGTAATTGCCAACATCAAGGCGACGTAGTGATTACATGACAGCTTTGTAGATGCTTAAACCATTTATATATATCGCAACTGTGGCACCACCTCAATAATTCAGATGTCATTGCTGCTCGGGTATTTCAGATATGAATATTTTTATAAAATTTTTTGAGAGTGATTCAAAATTGCTTTAAGAGCTCTCAAAAAAATTAAATTTTGTTACAATGTAGGTTCCCTATAGAGCTAAAGAGCATGACGAATATTGAACCTGAAAATTGTTCAAGGAAAAAAATAACAATCCAAAGAAATATTGTCATAGCAAACATATCAAAAATTTTGACTTTCAAATAATTTCGAAGGTTAAATCACAAAAAATTGTCACTCATTCAGAAATAAAATTATCTAATTTCGAAACTAACCCAGAAGCTTCCATGATGTCAACCTTAATCTTATAAAACCCAAATTCCAGGAAAAAAATATCTCAGTCTCCAAAGCAATAAATCATGATGAAAAATCTTCTTCATAAAATCAATAAAAAAGAAATTTCCATCTTTGTAGCACAACAAATTTTTCAATAATAAAATTATAATAAAAAGCAGACTAAGAGCTCCTTTTGTGCAGCTCATCACATTCAATATTTTATGAGTCAACAATGCGCGGATGAGAATTTTGCGACACATTTACATTGTAAGATTGTTTTACATGTAAAATAACATTTCTGTTATCACCATCAAATATGATTTTATTCTTTTTTCTGCCATTCCACAATGCTTTTTTCATAGCATATCTTTCCATGGCATCCTCCTTGATGTCGTACTCACATATACATATTTTCACACTGTTCTTCGTCAGCAATAAAAATCAAATTTTTAAACACCGCGTCATGCAAAATTTAAGGAGAAAAAAGGCTGACAATTGTGTTTGGGAGGAAAATTTTATTCGAGGGGCAATTTTTTCTGTGGAGTTGGATGTAGAATTCTGAGCGGTATGACTGGCTGGGAGAAATTTTATAGGCTTTCACAATTTTAGGTTCTGCACTGAATTATGTGGTCAATGAAAATGTTCAGCTATAAATTTGGTTGCCCTGTTTATAGACTTTTTGGTCACCCTGTATATAAAAGAAAAAGTTTCTTGCTTATTAGAAGAGCTGTTCATTCATATGTCCCCACTCTGCCCTCTTTCCCGAGCGACACAAATGACGAAGTCCCCACCTCGAATCCGTCAAGGTTCCATCAGGGATACATTTATTAACACTATATGGATTCCGCGCCGCCTCCACCTCCATATGACTTCCATATGGATTCCATACGGAGGTGGAGGTGGCGCGGAATCCATCTGGTGTTAATAAATGTATCCCTGATGGAACCTTGACGGCTTCCATATGGCGATTTTGTCATTTGTGTCGCTCGGGTTTGGTACCAATCAATTGTGTTTTTGTTGTTCAACATGAAGATTTTAGTATCATGGATCGGTTTTTAAGGGCTACCTTGGGTATTATACCCAGACCTTTCTCGAGTATTTCGGATATACTCTAAGTAACATATTTCCCTACTCCAGGGCATCCTAATATACCCCTAACATGGAATAAACAACTGTTTAAAAAATTAGCAAATCCCATAAAAAAACAGCGTCACTTCCATCCAAATTCACCTGTATTCCAACTTAATACTCACTTCCTTTACAATTCACAAGGGAAAAGTATCGCAAGATGCTCGAAGTTTTATGAGGTACAGTCGTTTAATTTAATGTCACACATGCAGATACAGCACGGCAAACTTGAAATCTCATGACAATGAGGAAAAAAATCTGCAGGTTCATTAAAATCGATTCAGATTTTTTTATTTTCATGCCTTACTTCTTCTTTTATTCATCGATCGTCGAAATAAAAAAAACATTTTTTGTATCAAAATCGATTTTGACCTTCGGAAAGGAAAATATCTTTTTAGAGTTTATAGGAAAATTATTTTAAGACACAAAATGAAAGCAAATATTTGAAAGGACAAGGAGACTTCATTAATATTCAATTCATGAAGATTTTGATAAAAGAAAAGGAAGAGGATAACTTTTATTTGTAACAGTCAGTCATGCCTGAAAATATTCAAGATGTTGAGATTAAGGAAATTGGTATAGTTTTGAAACCCTCAATAAGGTTGAGTTCTATAATCAAATTATTAGTGAAAAACAAACTTTAACCTGCGATGGTTGGGTGCGTTTTTCTTGTAATGTTTGAGTTGAGGCTGATTACTGAAGGTTCGGTGTCAATACTAGAAATTTTTAAGGATATCCTCGCCTCCTAGTTTTGATTGACGTCATTCAGAATGAACGACAAGCCCTAGCAACACAAGGCTCCATTCAGCCATTTCTAAGCTACTCAGAGTTTGTATTCTTATTGGCTTCCTTTACTCCTTACCCTTTACTTTGTGTTCCTCAGTTGATTAACAAAATTTCCTTATTTCTCAGAAAAATCATCCTAAAAACTCAATACATCTTCCCATCATGAAACTTTCCATCAACTGCAATAGAGCAGGCATAATTCAATTACTCTCAAGCCCCATCCCATATTTATACACTCGAAATTATTTCAAGAACTATCGTGTTGTGATGGGATTATGGCATACACAAGCAATTTCTCGTCTGTAGAGGGTTAGGCGCAGCACACATTTTACTTACTTCACATTACTGACGAGTGTCTGTGGTTCTAACGTGATTTGAATTTAAAATTGTATATTTTTCTTCCTTTTTTATGGATTCAATGGGAGAAATACATGGCATATTTGAGCATCGTGTAGTCACTTTAGCCTCAACCATTCGACCTAATTTTCCATACAAATAAATTTCATTCTTCATGATTTGAGGTGAGCTCTAGTCGTAGTTTATTTTTTTTTCTGTGATTTGAATGTTGACATATGGAGAGAATTTTGGACACATTTGGTGGGAATTTAAATGTTGAGCTGAAGTTAAATCTGGATTGTTTGTGTGAATTAGATTTATTATTATTTGGCATGCTTCTGAATTGATTTATGGAACAGATTTGATGCTTGTCTCTAATTGACTTCATGAAACTGCTTTTGTTAAGAAGGCATCGTGATGTTGGAGAGAATTTTGGGATTAATAGGTTTTGGGGCCACGAGATAAGCATGATACTCATCAATGGTCAGGCCTGACCATCAGCATTAAGATATTACAACCTATGTCCTAAAAAAATATCAAGTAGTGTCTGTAAGCTTCATTTTAAGGACTACTGATTTGAGAAACCATAAGATTAAGTCATAAACCTAGAACTTCCATTTCTGTTCTTTAATTTTGCTATATTTAAACTGGGGCTGGTTTCTAGGACTAGCCGTGGTACCACACCAACCTTACCCTCTCTTACTAAGGTCCTGTCCTAGGACACTCTAGGTGGATCAATTGACCTACCCCTACGTTGAACACTTGCCTGACTAATGCGCATCTCTTTAAAATAATCACCTAAATTTTCAAAACTTCCAAACCCACCGCACCTCAAGCTTTAATTTCCACTGAAAGGACAACAATGATGATGAAATGAATTTTCCTTTTTGACTCGTCGACGACGAGAAATCCACGCCATAATTCACTTTGTACAATCGACAATTGTATGCGTATATGAATAAATAAAAGCTCGTACAATTTTCGAAGGATATGAAAATGAGATGAGAGATTTCATGAAATATTAATGCCGTAGATTGAGGCGTATTTAAATTTTTCTCTTCCCTTTTGCTGCCTTTCTGGCTTTCGCGACAAGAGAGTCAAGAGTGAAAATAGAATGTGGGAGAATAAAAAATCATCGTTTTTCTTGTTTTCAACAGCAATTCTCACTTTGTTGAACATCAATAAGTTAACGAGGCTTTTTTTTGCTTCTTGAATTTTTTGTTGCTGTGTTCTTTCGATGCCTTAAATTGCTGGTTTTTTACTCTCATCCTACGGTGTACTACTAAGCAAATATTTTACTTTTCTTTTCTCATTTCATGTGAATTTTTTTTTCGAATGCCATGTTAGTTGATGTAAATTTCTGCGGCCCGAGCTGGTTGTATTGTTTTGGTGTCAATGAGAAGCCTAATTTAATTTTTTGGACAGTTTTGATGTCATAATTTAACCCAGGCACCAGAAATCCTACCACTGCATCTAGTATGGATCCTAGTTAGTTTAAAGAGTTAAAAATATTTTTTTCTATCTTGATCCTAAATATTTTTAACTCCCTTCCTCTAAATCCCAAAACACACCCACTGCTAAACTAATTTCATCTGCTCAGCATGTGCCACTCGGTAGCTCATTGTAAAAAAGGGAGATATATACACATCGAGTCCCTACAACAGTAAAAACATTTGCATAAGAAAGATTTATTTATGTGTAATATATACATTTACAGTCACACATCTACACGTTATTGCTGATGTGCCGCAGCAAGGAAAGTACTGTGAACTGTCATTTTTTTCTCTCTTTCTTTGTTTTGTGCTTTTATTTTTTTGTCTAAAGAAATGAAGGAGAGAAGTAAAAAAAGGCTGTGTAAATCACTTTTTGAATGTGGGAAAAGCGAATGATGTTATGTGTGGTGATGAATAATAAATTAAGCCAAGCCTCTAAGCTGAGTGGAAATATGATGGCAATGAATTCTGCATGGAAACTTTTCTCCCCTTTTCATGTTTTAAAAAAAGGGGGAGAGCTTTTGCATTGAAAATCTCATTTTGATAATAATTTGTCACTCAATTACTCCATAATAGTCGTTATCATCGCATTTGTTGTATAGAAATTCTTGCACGATGCATGAATGGATTTTTTGTATCTAAAATTAATTTTTGAAACGAGGATCGAAGAGCTATTGAAAAATCTCGAGGAAACAGCTCTTGAGTAGTTGAATGAGCGAGAATATTGAAGTATAAGGAAAATATAAGGAAAAATGGACAAGTAAGGAAGTTAGTGGAGTTGTGTGATTAGAACGCATTTTTTGGTTTTTGATGGGTGTGACTCGTTAGACGACAAGAATTTTCTGAATTTCTGACTTGATGTAATCAAGTTTTTACGTGGATTTTTTAAAATTTTAGTGGAAATTCTACCAAATTTTTGGTCAAGTTCTGTCAAACTGTTCTCACTAAATTATATAAAATTATCGAGTAGCTTTTGTTAAATTTCGATCAATTTCTGTTGAGTTTCCTTCCAACTTTGCTGAGTTTTGCTCAATTTTCTACCAAATTCTGAAGGACTCTACAAAAATCCATCAGCCAATTTTATATGATATATCGTTAAATAACGTCAACATTTTCCAGTCATAAAGACAAACTTAAACTAGAAAGAAGTCTTAAATCAAAAAAATTCACTCTAAACCTAAGTGTTGCATTAAAGATTGAAGAAAATATTGGAAAAGTTTTTCCTGCTTTAGCTTCGCTTCGCTTCTTTTCCTCATCTCTATTCTGTGTGTAAATCTTTGCGGTTATACAATAATCATATTCTCATTCCACAATTTTTTTCCACTCATTCTGTTTCCATTTGTGTTAAACTATCCGTCCGATCTTCTTACTCCCTGTCTCTCGAATAACCACACAGATAAAATGAAACTTGTAAATAACCACAAAAGCTTGTCAGTTCCATTAATTATGAAATGAGTGTACTTGTAAGTTTTTTTCTTGTTCTTGAAACTTTTCTTGAAATAAGAATGAGTGGATGTCGAATGAATATTTGATGTGCTTTAATTCAACAAAACTTATCGATACTGACTTCAATTGATTAAAACTTATCATGCAATATTCCATCCATAAATAAATCTTTTCCGAAATAATTTAAAGAAAAGACACAAAAAGTTCATTCTGTATTGGAAAAATGCAGCACTTGATGGAAAAGTTTTTCTAGTTATCGTTACTGAAAGCAATTTGAGTTCAATAGTATTGTGTAGTTTATAGAAACAGAAAGAACAATAGTTTTTTGAAAGATATAAGAACTGTGCCACTTATTGCTACAAAAATGGAAAAGTTTTGTAGCAGAAATGAGAGATGGGAGTTGTTTGGGGATGATGGTGAATTTTTGAGGATGTTCAACTGAGTTTTGAATGTTTTTGAGGTATAATCCTGAAGATGTGATGTTGTAGGAATTAACAGATCGGTTTCTTGTGGGATTCGAACCTCAATTCTCATAAAGGACAGAATTTTATAGATTTTTAGTCTATGTCCAATCTTTTCGGCCACAGAAGCCTTACTCTTGCACATACGCCTACATATAGCTCGATACCCCACGCTGGTCGAAAATTCAGCCAGAAATTTGATAAAATCTACTCTAAAATTTTATAAAATACACTCGAAAACTTGACCAAATCAACTAAGAAATTTGAAAAATTCAGGTTGAAATTTGACATAATCTGCACAGAATTTAAGCAACTTGACAGATTTCGTCTAGAAATTCAAAAAAAAATCATCCCAATATACTGAAAAATTCTTGTCATCTAACGAGCCACTCCATAAGCAAAACTCGTTATCCAAAAACTTTAATACTACCAAACAAAAAACTCAATTTTCACACGCTTTGTGGTTTCTTTTTAGAATTTTCTTGCAATTCTTGCACATTTTCCCATTCAACTCTCAAAGATTCTCCCAGCTAATGCAGTCATAACAATCATATGTTGCTGGAAAACATAATAAACTTTTCGTTCAAACGATAAATTTATGCAAAAACTACAGCAACATTTATTTCAATTCGCCTCAATCCAAATAACATGCAAAACTTGAAAAGAATCTTCAAACAATCAAAGATATTTCCCTTCACATGCAAAAAAAAACTCCACTTAAAAGTTTCTATGATCCTGCATTTTCGTGTGTCAAAAACCACAAACATCCCCCTCTAGTACAATTGTTACGATGATGATGCAATTTCTGCTCATTTCTTTAATGAGAAATGAATAGTTTAATGCAGTTTGTAGTTTTGAATGTGAATGAGGAAATTTTTATTCTCTGTTTAAAGACATTGGAGCTATGGGGGTGGGTACCTACTGGGGGTTAGGCATAAAGTTAGAATTCACTGCCGAATTGTGGGTTAAGCAGATAACTTTGATCTTAGTGACCGTAAATTGTTCAATTTGGTTGCTTTAGCAACTTATGTGCCTAAAATATTTTTAAAAATACAACATTACTTCTCAAAATGGATATATTCTCCTTTGAGGCATATATAGTGCTACTTGCAAGATTGGATATCTAGATTCATTTTTGACTATGCCAAAACAAAAATTATCTAAAGGCTTATTTATTGAGTGTCTCACAGCTCCAGGATCCCCCAACCAGGATTATATGAAGGGTAATAAAAGTAGGACATTTTTATAGGACTCCAAATTTAACGAATTGAACCTCTACCCACAAAATAAAAAACATCTTATGTGAACGACCCCTTAAAACATCATCTTCAACGAGATGCACCCAAAAACCAAAAAAAATCCCACCCCTTGATCCAGAATTGTTTACCATAACTTTTAGCAGAGACATAGAAAATGAGTTAAAACTTATTCATTCCTCATCGTGAAATAAAATGAAAAGAAAAAAAATTTCTCTCACTATTCATACTTATAACAATAATTCATAATGGAAATAATAAAGAAACAACTCAAAATTACCCATTTCGTATATTTTTTTTGTCGACAAAGAAGAAAGAAATGTTCAGAAATAAAAGCGGAACGAAGTTTTAAATTGAAAAAAGGTTTGCTCTTGTTACGTACCCGAGGCGTTGGATTTTCATAAATTTTATGAGTTTTTAAATTATTTGCTTCCATTGATACAATACAACTCAGACCGAATAATTATATTTTATGAATAAAATGGAAGCAAATGAATGAAAAATTCCGCCTTAATTATGAACAATTTTTTTATTGAAGGAAAAAAAAGAAATTTTTAAAGCAGGAAGTAAACTTTATTATTTTTAATGAGTTTAAGAATTTTTTTGCGCATTTGTCACAGATTTCAAAGTTAGTTAAATTTTTTTAAAATGGCATTTAAATGAGCATTAATATAAGTCATTTATACCTAAAGGAAAATTATTATTTGGTTATGCATCATAAGAATGTGACCACTTTAGTTTAAACGAATATCTAATTTTTAAAATCCTTAAATATTACGCAATTCCAGGGGAGCATTCAGAGGGTTGAGTCCCCTAACTCAAAATCAAATTCAGTACAAATTTTTCCAACGGAGAAAATTTTTGAGATTTTTTAATTTTTTTATTAAAATTTTTGCGTCAGAACCCCCTTCCCCTTAAGAAAACTTTTGTCTATGCCCTTGCGCAAATCTTAAGGCACTGTTTCTTAAACTATGTTCCGCGACACACGAAACTTACATCAGAGTGTTGGTAGAAATACAGATGGAAGCACGTTGGCTATAGCTCAAGAGACTAGGGTGATCTCCTCCTCATGGCTACGCTAATAGTGCCCCAAGTTCCAAAAAATGCTTGCTATACCACTATTAGACTAGAAAAAAAAATCAAAATCAAAAATCAAAAAAATCTTCAAAATCATCTAAAATTTCACTAACATCTAAAATTATTCGTCTGATTTCCACTCCATTCATAAAGTTTTACATGCCAGTAGCATTTCCACAAAATAGTTCACCATTTCTACTTAATCTGTAAATTTACACCGACATAAATTTGAAAATACCATAAACTTTATTAATCCTTCTTGACTGCCATGTTACCAGACTATAATTTAGAATACTACAAAAATCCACCAAAAAACCTCATTTCTGATGCTAAAAATGAACATCAACGACTTTAGGGCATCAAAATAAATAAAACAACTTTTTTTCCTCCACAAAACTTTTTCTCCTCCATTCAACTTTATTTCCACTGTGAGAAAAAAAGGCAAAAAACCCACTTCATTCGGTAATTACCAATGCTAATAATATTAAAATAAAGCAAAAAAAATAAATTCATGAGAGAGCAATTGAGGTCGTCGAAAGTGTTAAAAACGAATAGCTTATTACTCCTTCAAGGCTATATACACAGTTAGTTGGAAGTGAAATGGGTAAAATAAAATAAATTGTAAAGAATTGTAATTGTGTCATGAGAATAAAACATTTGTCGTTGTCATAAATATAAAAGACGAATGTAAAGTCTTCGTTTTTGGTCTGTGGACTCAAACACTCTTTAAAGTGCTAAAATCTTCAATCCTTAAAAATCAAACACAAGGACATCCTCCACATAGACACAAATACATAAAAGGACTAAAACAAACTTACAAAGAAGCAGAATTTTATGCAAATATTTTCGAAGCAAAAATCATAAAATGATTGCGTGAGCTTTTTACATATCTAATGGCATGCCACATTGCAATGCTGACGCCCTACCCGCATTTGAATGACATAGTAGGAGTGAGTGAGATGGAAAATAATAATGTATTTAATATGAATAAAACAATTTTTCCTTCTTCATAGAATTTCAAAGCGTACAGACAATATATTAAATATTGTATACGCACATGCTGTTTGGAACGGTTTTGAACATTTTAGAATTCCTCTTGTGTGCATTTTTGTGGGGTTTCGTTTTTTTTTTGCTTGAATATGAGTCTTCCTGTCGTATATATGACCTTGATTTTTGATTTTTTAAGTTGTGGTCTTAATTTTTGACTTGGTAGGACGTATAAGACCCGAAAGGTACAATATAGTAACTAGAGATACCCCAATGACATCATGTCAACTGTTTTTGGACAATTTGATGGCTAAGAATGAGATTTGCTTTAGCGTCAAGGTCCCTCCCGCAAATGAGGGTACGAACTACGTTCAACTCAAAAATATCCACAACTTTACGATTCTAATATGTTTTCTTTACAAAATGGCAACCTTTAGTGCTTTAAAATTATATTTCTTAAAAAACTTTCAAATTAACCTATTTATAACCTCAAATCAGCACCTATCTCCTCCAAAATGCGCTCTAAAACCCACACAAACCTAACATCAGCACTAATTCATGTCACTGCTGAAATTTTTCCTTCTTCTCGTTATTCACAAACGCGAACATGTTTTCCGAACCCTCATAAGTAGACACATACATGCATAAATATGTGATTGTCATGGAGAAAAATTCATTGAATGAACGAGAAAGTTTTTTATGCTGCTTTCTGACAATGCAAAGCTTCTTGTGACGCATGAGTTTGGAGTAATTTAATTTTAATAATTTAATTAAATTTTGATTTAATTTAAAATGTCTCCAGATTTTTATGGAAGGGATCAAGGAGAAGGGAATGTGAATTTTTAATCTTATTTGAATTTTTTAATGGATTATGGATGTGTGCATGTGGGTATGTGGGTATGGTGAAGACGAATTGATTTTGGACTCAACAATGTCTATTTTTAAAAATTATTCCATTTAGTAATGTCAATCTTAACTTGCATCTATGCTATTATATAAATTCATATCCTCAAAATCCAATAGTAGGGTTACCAGACATTTTCAAAAAATTTCCCAATGTCGATTAGTTTTATTCGTTTTCTGGACGAATTAGAACATTACAAATCTTTTTTGGTCAGCCTATCCAATAGACAAAATGACACACCTCAAAAATCACCAAAAAATGATGCATCCTAAAAACCAACAATTTGATACAAAAACAAGTAAATCGTAGAAATTTAGAATATTTAATTTAGTTTGAGTTTTTCATTTTGGCGAAGTGAATGCGGTTTAAACATCAACAATGGCAGTAGAAACGGAATAAAAAAGTATTTTATACATGTGTATTTGGCAGCATAGTTGAAAGGAAATAGAAATAAATACAAGAATATAAACAGCAGCAACAACAATGCCAGTGTACTACAAAAAAAATTGGGTGGTGGTTTTTTGAAGCAGAAGGCAATGAAAGCTCTTTCTGTTATGATTCTATGGCACGTGAGTGACATCATTTGCATAGCATAACATTTGTTTTCCATTATATGAAATTTGCAGGAATGGATTTTTTTCGGTGTTGTTACTTTTTTGTATGTTAATGCCCACTCCTCTATTTGCCCATATTATACGTATTTCCACTTCCTTTTTTGGGTGAAAAATAAATCCAAATAATGTCAATGGTGATAATTTGAGCACGGATTCAGAAAGTGTAGATATTTCGCTGTGGTTGTACATTTATTGACTGACCTGAATATGCAGCTAGATGATGAATTTTTTGAACTTATTGAAACATTTAGACATTATCTCAAATGGAACTTGTTGAGGCCTTGTTATTCGGATATATCCTTTAGTGTATTGCTGGATATACAGTATGAAGTAAAGGTTTACCCTTAGACACCTCTTAGATTTTCCCAAAAATAAATCTGAGAGTATTCATTGAGGGCATACCCAAGATAATACACTAGAGAAATAAAATTTAGTGTATATGCAATAATGCAACCTAGTGTATATCCAAGAAAATATCCTGAGCTGAACCTTAAAGTGATTCAAAAAGTCTTAGTACATGGTTATAGTTTAAAAAATCCTTAAGGTGGGTTCAGTGTAGGGGTAATATAAAGATAACGTAAAGCTAACGTAAACTCAAATTCTGTGCAAATTCAGCACCAAACCAAGAGCTAACAGCACCAATGTGATTTTAAGCAACATTCTCCCAAGCATCCCTCTCAATCGACTCATATTCCTAAAAATCATATCTAAAATGCGCTCCGGTTGCCAGCATGTCTTAACCTCGACCTTCAAGTCGCTTACCTTTCTTTATAAAAATTTCTTGTTTCTTTCGTCACTGCCAAGAATGAATAAAAGTATAATCGAAAACATCTAAAAAATTCATAAGCAAAGCATAACAGAAAAGAATACGAAAGAAAATTCTGCAGCACACAAAAATATTATTTTTGACATTATTATTCAGCATAAAATAAAAACGGAGGAAGAAGAAGAGTCAAGAATCCATTTGGTTTTTGTGTTATGGTTGCTCCTTTTTTATTCAGCGTGTGCAGCACACAAAATTTATGACAAATTCAATATTTGCTCATTTATTGAATAAAATATTATTTACAGTTTACTGTCGTGAGCTCCTTGCAAAGAGCTCAAATCCAATGCAATAAAAAAATTTTCATGCGAATATAAATTTTTGTCGTTCTACCCTCGACATTCGAGTCAGCTAGAGAGGAACTAAAAAAAGCTGCCATTTGTCATTGAGAGCTTTAGCGGATATTTTTACATCACACACATACACGTAAGTCTCGCCCGGCTCTATATCTCATTTCGTCATAAATCATAGTGAGAAGTTATGGTAATGCGGTTGAACTAACTTGCTACTTCCTTGTGTGTATGATGTATGGCATGTAGACAGGAATTCTTTCCTACTTTTTCTTCTCTATACTCTCACATTTTTCACTTTAGTTTATTCATTCTTTTACCTTTTTAACTTCGTTTGCTGTGTGGATGGAGAAATAAAATCTTTCGGGAATTTTTGGATGCGGTTTGTACAGTTGCAGTTATTAGGGATTGTTTTGATCATACTCGAGGGATTCTAAAAGGAAAATCGCTGTTTACGGTGAAGATTTGAGATTGTAGCTTGTAATTTTTAGGATACATGACTTGCATGACCTACTCTAATGACTGTTTGGTGTGTGACTACCTGTAGCCCTTTTTTACGACAACTCTGTACAATCTTATGACTTAAGGTCATCTCAATAGAACTAGACATGATTCATACGGAAAAAGAACGTATAAATACAATAACTTGCACGCAATGCGTGGAAGTTAATAGGGTTACCATATATTTTCAAGAAAAATAGAGGACATCCCCCATGCCAACTAGTTTTATTATTTTTCTGGACGAATTAGAACATTACAAATCTTTTTTATTTTTGAAAAATGAAAAAAATAGAAGACAGTCCTCTGAAAAACCAAGCAGATGGTCAGCCTACGTATACATTTAATTAGACTGTCCCTGCAAATTTTAAAAATTCCAAAAATATTAGTTTGAACAAAAGCAGTGCTGAGGTTGAGCTGGAATTGGAACTAAAGCTTAGCTACAGATGGAATATAGCTGAACTGTGGCTGAGCTTTAGTAGATCTAAAGCTGAGCTGAGGCTGAGCTTCAGATGAACTGTTGCTAAGGTGTAGCTGAGCTGAGGTTGGACTGAATCTGAGCACAGAGTATTGGCACAATAATCAATCCAAGATATTGCTGATTTTGTCAAAAAAAAAATAGCTAGAAAGAAATCATTAGAAAAATTTAAAGCCTGAAAACTTAAAATGCGCCCACAATACCTCTATCCTACCAAACTTTCCTTAAAAAATCCTTACACACGTATCAAAATATACATGTTGAGTTACTACTTTTCATACTTAGCAGTCATAAAAATAGTTCCTAAGAAGAAATTTATTGATGGAACCTGCTCACTTTTTTTCCTTTTTTTGCCTTCTTCTTCATCATCATGGCTCTTTTCCATTTGTGTTGTTGAAGCTAATGAATAAATTTTCTCTGCTAGTTCACGATGAAAAATATTGAATGGCAAAAAAGGAAGCAGAAATTAAAAGTTTTTCAAGAAGTTTTCTTGTTCATGCTTGCTTGTTTTTTGCGCTGTCTTTTTGTTTGAATGTCTGTAATGCTTTATGAGTTTTCTTTATTCCTGATGGTGCTGAAATCTGAAATGGAAATTTAATGGCAACGGAAATGAGATCGAGAAACTTTTTTTGTGATGCAGTTTTGTGCTGCCTAAGGAAAAGTTTTTTGTTTGTGGATTTCTAATTTTTATTTTGGAATTTTTGGGTCATAAAAATTATTATTTTAATTAGATACATGACTAGCACTATTATAAGTCATTTTGGAACTATTTTATGGAAAATGTTCATGAAAATGAAGAAGGCTGGAAGGGATTAAAGCTGTTTGATCCTTCAAAACTCCGAAAAAATCAATTTTTAAGGACGTCACTCCTGAACCACCGATTCTTGAATTTTTCGAGGCTATTCTGCTAAAATTCTCAGTATTCTTATTAAATTCTTAAAATTCAATTCTACAAAATTTTAGCTCCCTCTTAAACATTTTAAGGCATTCCCCATCAAGAACAAGAGCAAAAAAATTGTCGAAAAGCGCTAAAAACTTTCTCAAGAACTGAAAATAAATGAAAGGACAGAAGGGATTGAAGATAACAGAGAGAAAAACACACAGAAAGCAAACGACCCAAATACATTAGCCAAATTAGAAAAATGAAATTTCATTAACGTATTATACTTATAATGTTATGCCTCATAATGAGAAATTATTTGACTTCTTCTTAATCAGATTTCCGTCCTCGTCTTTTGTTTTATTGGTGCTTGTGAAAATGAATCGGATGGGGACTTATTAGGGTTGCAAATTCAACGATTTCCTCTAATTTCTCAATCAATTTAGATTGACAGTTTCGATTGCTTTCTCGGGTGAATGAATAATGTGGATATTTTGACATGCTAGAGATGTTTAATTTTGAATTGTTCTAAAAATAATTTTGGGGGTTATTCAGTTATGACGTATAATATCTGGGGGTCTGGGGCTATTTGATAGTCTATACTTTGCTGTAGACATTTTGTAACAAATTCAGAGATTGTTCTAAAACTTCTAATTTTCAATGGACATCACTTATGATCGACCCATTAATTCACCATAGACAACATTCTTTTAAAAAAAATTAATTAGTCCCTTACCTAAAGTTCAACCACTGCTGTCCTCATAACCATCAAAAAATATTTCATACAAAAATTTTTCCCATCTCTGAAATTAATTTTTAATTATGATGGAAAAGTATGTCAGAAAGGATCAAAAAGGATATGAAAAAAACATTCAAAACTATTGTTATGGAAATTCCTTTGTGGCTTCTTTTTGTCTTTGATCTTGTAGTGTCTCTTGACTCAGGAAAAATAATATTTTTTCTATCCACAGAAAAATAAAAGTTTCTCAGCCATTGTAAAAAGTTCAAAAGAAACTTTGAGAATTGTTTGTAAAAAGGAAATTAAGCTTAATCAAATTGGAAGGAATGATTATTGCTGGATGGAATAAAAATATAATTAAATTTTAAAGCCATAAGTGAATGACTGCAGGAACTTTCAATTGATCATTGATTTGACTAAAGAATAATGTTACTCCGTGAGGGGTGTTTTGATTTTTTTTGTATGAAAGGTAAAATTCAGGGGGTGTTTTGGGATTTTTTTTTCTCTTGAAATTGAAGAAAATTTTCATCAAGGAGTTGTTTTAACACCCAAATCACCCCCTTGGATACGCCCTTGCTTCTACTTCAAATTTTATATTTCCAGTTGCATTCTCTTTATCATCAACTTCACAAATCGTTGCCATCTCAATATTACCAATCGCAACCAAAACATCAATCAGCAATGATGAACAAATCATATAAGCTTTTCCAATTTTGTTCAACGAATTTTTATTTATATTTTCGATGTATTTAGGGAGATTATGATGCATTTTCCTCTTTGATGGATTTAGTTTGATGAATTTAGAGCGCTAGATTGGGAACTTATGACTTAAATTTTGATGTGAATTAATAATTGGACTTTTGAGCTAGTATTTTGTCTAATTATTACGCAAAATTTTACCTTTAAGCTAAGATTTTGTTCAGATACTCAAATAAAACCAAGAAGCTAGAAACTTATATATTTTTTGCATGGATGGCAAAATTTAGAGGAGGGGGTTTGGGATTTTTTTCTTAAAAAGCCCTAGAAAATTAAAATAAACCAAAAAGAAGGGGGGGGGTTGACTACCCTCACTAAATATGCCCCTGTTTATATCTATCTGAGAATCTGCTTGTTTTAGACAACAACTGCATCTAGGCAAACCCAAGCACCATCCATAGTGACATTTCATCGTAATCTGGGTAAATGACTGTCACTATATTGCCTTGACATTTATTAGATGGTCTCAAGGCACTGTCGTAAACTCCATCGCCATTTTCTTAACTCAAAATCGATTAATGCTGTTCAAAAAAAATTATAATAGAGACGCTAGACAACAAAACTGATTTTCACTATATATTATTGTCAAATTATGCTTCAACAAAAAAAGCTTCAAAACTTAAGCAATGAAACTCATTCAGCAACTGCTCGATGATATCAATAAGAAATTTCATTGATGAAAAGTGACTTTTATCGTAATTTTATTTGAGATGTGTTTCAACTCAAACTTGTGATACTACTAAGTTTCGCTACGAGAGTAATTTGACATTAATTAATGAGAACATTTTTCTGAGAACATATTGAACTTTATCAATGAAAGAATTTTCGTGTCAAAATGAGAATTTTCAATTACATTTGATTTAATGAGATTTTCTAATAAGAAGCATATCAGATTAAGGCGTTAAGTATCTCACACGAAAAAATTTATTTTTATTAACCTTTTCTCAGATTACTCAGCAATATGACTGAATTTCTTCATAATATGTTCTTCAATTAAATTTTATAAAACAAACCACTCTTGACGACAAAAAGTTCATTTTTAAAATTTCTTTAATTGGTTTTTAGCTACCAAGAAGATTCAGCTGTATTAAGAGCATAAATGTCACTGAAGCACTAGGCAGGAGCAATTACAATTAGGATTTTGCAGACAAGAAAAAGATGTTTATATAAGTCTTAGTAAAGGGTCTCACGTGTATAAATTTTAATGATTCTATAATTCTTTAAAAAAGGAACCTTGAAGTCAAATTTTCTCGGTCTCTTGAGGAGATTATGTTAGATTTTGGATAATGCTTTGTTGCCATTTTGGATTATCAAAGTTAAGCATTGTTAAAAGGATTTATTTCATCTGTTGATGTGAAATTGGAACCAACGTAGACAGAATTTTTCATGATAGGCGTGGATTTTTTTTCCTAAGACCTTAATTGATCACCCGTATTGGGTGAGATGGGTGATGGATAAAACTGTATAATACTTATTGGAAAAAATGATTTAAAATCAAAAATTGATAATTTACCTTAAAAATAATATTTCATTCATTTTTGCATAACAATATTACTTAACTAAAGCATAAAATACATCTTAAATCCCACACAAACAAATCTTTTTTTAAATATTTAATATTCATCAATTATCTCATTAATATTACATGAATCTTAATTTTTAATACGGTAAACGTGTAATTAATCCACTCAATATTCTGTACGTTGTTGATAATATTTAATAATTTGAGAATTATCTTGTTAAAAATTATTATTGAGTTGGTAGACAATTTTCAACAGAAATTTCGTGTCTTTTGAATGAATTATATTTTAAATTCAAATAATGTCTACAATCCACTTCAATATTGTATGTCTATTTATATATTTAGTGCTCCAAATCTCTCTAAAGCATTTTATGTTCAATATTTTATGGCACTTTAAAGACTTACGTATTGAACTTACTCTGCATGCAGCATAAAACTGCGACAAATTAATTCATCAAATAATAAAAATTTAAGTGGTTATAATGAAGCGATACTGTGCCTTGATATCTCTCACATCCAATTTATTTCCATTTCTATCATAAAATAAATAATTTCCTCGAATATAATTTTAATATCATTTTATCTTGAATAATCAAATAGGTTATTCATTAGTTAGAATGTGAATGAGGATTGCGATATAAATGATATGGAATTAATATCTGGAAATTGATTTTGGTTTTGCTATGCAAAAATCCAGAGTTGGTGAAAATTTGACCTATTTTGTGAGAGTTAGTTGATACAAGGAGTGAAATTTTACGGATCCTTAAAAGTTACTAATTAATTGATAAAAATATTTAGATTGGAAAAACTATTGAACTTCAACGGAAACTACAAAAAATATCTTTTAGACCTGACCTTGGCACTTGTATATTATTTTTTACATTATTGTCAATTTAAAAAAGTTTTTCTCAAAGTTTTATATAATTTTATTTACCAATTACCTAATTATCCAATTTAAAGTACAATTTACAATGAACAGTATATTTTTTAATTATTTAACAACTGTTTCTTAATTTTAAAAGATATATTTTTTAAATTTTTAAAATTTTATATTGTTTTTTTTTAAAAATAATTTTTTAAAAATATGTTTTCATGCTGGCTATGAATTTGAATATTAAACGATAGTTTTGAGATAATTTTTTACTATTGCAACGAGTAGTTAAGTGCCATATCTGAGACATCAAAGATTACTTTTAATGCCTTCATGATTTTTGCTGTCCGTTCATTGAATCTCTTTTCACTTTCATGGACTTTTTTGTTAATTTCCTTTAAATTCTCGTCCATTTTTTCCACCAATTTCTTCTCGATCTTTTCAATTGCTTTGGTGATTACTTCTTTGATGACGTCATGTGTGGCGGTTGTTTCTGATTCTACTTTTTCTATTGTTGATATTCTGATGTTATTTATACTTTCTTTTAATTCCTCAAGCTTCTTGTCGACACTTTCAACAACTTTCTTGACATTTACAACTTTCTCATTAAGTTCCGCATAATTTTCATTATTTTTAGCAATATTATCTTTAAATTCTGTTGACGCTTCCTTATTAAAATTTACAAAACTTTCCTTTAAACTCGAAATTTTTTCCTCAATTTTTGCGACTGTTTGATTCAAATTTAAAATATTTTCACTCAAATTTACAATTTTTTCATCAACTTTTTCAACATTATTGTTAATATTTGCAAAACTATCGTTAAGTGTCATACATTGCTGGTTAATTATTGCTTCATTATTGGATTCTTGACTAACATTTTCAATCTCATTAGAAACTTGAGCAGTTAAGTTTTTCAAATTTGTGATAAAATTAAGAAATTTTACTTTTAAAGTTGAACAATTTTTAACTTCGAGTGATTTTTCATCAAGAATTAATTTTAAATTTTGAAGCTTGGTCTGATAAAAGTTGATGAATTTCGAGGCAGTGATTTTACTTTCTAGATTTTCTAATTCTACTTTAAAGTCATTAAAATTAAGAGATTTTGATTCTGATTCGAGGAATTTAAGTTTTTGGTCTAGAATGGAATAATCTGAATTGTTGCACTTTGTTTTTAGTTCTGTTATGAGATTTTGAACTGATGTTCGATCTGTTGCTTGTTTGTTAATACATATGTTATAACTAAGGTGCAAATACGTCAACTTTGGTAATGAATCAAACACTTTAGGATCGATGTGAGT
The DNA here is from genome assembly GCA_963573255.1 of Chironomus tentans. NCBI lineage: Eukaryota > Metazoa > Arthropoda > Insecta > Diptera > Chironomidae > Chironomus > Chironomus tentans. The sequence goes on from OY754303.1 coordinate 16,189,454, forward strand.
AATTTTGTTAATATGCAGATTAATATATTCCAAATCAGGATTAAAGTCAAATAGACCTTCCTCTAATATTTCTATCTGATTGCCACCATAAATCAAAAATTCAATCAATTTTGGAAATGGCTTCAAGTCTGACTGATGGATTTCTTTAAGACCACTATTTTCTATCCTAATACCTTTAAGATTTTTAAAAATTGCATCTAATCCACGTGGAAAATATGAAATTGTTAATGAAGTGATATAAAAATAATTCACATTATCATTATTATTTGCACTTTGTTGACTTCCTGATGTTGAATTAACATATGCTGTATCTGGTGAAGTTATTGTTATTCCTTTTGTGATCCAGCAAGTATATAAATTTCCAACTACACTCCAAATGTAATATTTAAATTCGCATTCCAGTGTAGACGATTTAGAAGAATCAAAAGAAATCACCAAAAGGTAGACGAGAAAACTAAAGGAATCAAGAAAAAATCCGTGACTGCTCAAAATATTTATCTTAAAACTTTTAATTTCAATTTTAATAACTTACATGACTGCTTTGACCATTTTCTTATATTTTTTTAAATTTATTTAATTTTTTAACTTTCTTAATTTTTTTCAGTTTTTTTTATTTTTTTTAAAGATTTTGTGAAAAATTAAGTTTTTTTTTTAATTTTTATGTTTTTGGTTCACGTTTTTGAACAAGATTGAAATTAACAACAAATATCACTTAACTTTTTTAAATGTTTACCAATCAACAAACAGCTTTAAAATGATTCCAGAACAGCAAAATCACTTCTTTTATACAGAATTTTTTTCTCTCAATTATATATTAATATTCACTTAGTGATAACTTAATTCTGCCTCAATAATCTTCAAATGATTCTTTTTTTAGCTGGAAAAACCAAGTTACTGATAATTTCTTTATTTTATTCCATTTAAAGAACGACAAAAAATAACTTTTGCTACCCAAAAACATCCGGAATATTGTTACTGATTACTGAATTATGATTTATTTTGCTTTGCATGGTAAAAATTTAATGACTATTAAAACATATTTCCAGAGCTCAGTCAGTTCTCAAAAAATTGTAAACTTTTCAACATTCAACTTGAAAAAACATGAATTTTTCTAATTTTAACAATATTTTCAATTCCAAGAAAAATCATCACAGCAACCCTGCCCTAAACATGTCATAAAATATCGAAATTAATCAATCTAATTTTTGCTTCCAATTCTCATTTTCAGATCAAAAAAGCTGCATCTTTTATCATCAAATAAATCGATATAAAATCTGTGTCGATTTATCAGCCTAATTTCGTATCACAGGCCAAGGGACAGGCGGCAAAATCGCTCGGCATAAAAATTGGGGGTGGTGATACATAACATATACAAAATAGTGTGAGATGCGACGTCGTAAGCGCACGGAATTCTTCAAATTATGTGGTTTATGTTTGACGACAATAATCATCAATTTTTTATCATTAATATGTACACTAAATCAGGCCTCGGCCCTAGAATTAGAGGAGCGTATGGAAATAGTAAGAAAAGTATTACGAGAAGTGCCTTTAATAGACGGGTGAGTTGATTCTTTTAAACACAAAAAAAAAATATTTCTGTTCTGTTTGTGATGTGAAAAAATAAATCAAATACAGCATTAAATTATGGCCATTTACATGGGTCACTAAACATTCCCTTAAACATTTTCACTCATGTATGTACATCACACAAGCACACTGCTCTTATAGCTGTATCTGAATCAGTGACTGTGTGTGCATAAATGTTTATTTTTGCCCCACTCTTACATGTGTTGCGGCATGAAAAAGGAACAGAAAAGCAGCAGCAGAAGCAAACAAATTTTTTTTCTTGCTGTTCTACATTGTTACACGAGAAAAAAAAATAAAAATAAAATTTTGTAGTGTAACTTTTTCCACTATGCTGTTATGTGTTCAGACGCTTTGGATTTTATTGAAGCTTTTTAATGGAATTATTTCGAAAAAAAATGTTGAAGATGAAGTTTAGAGAGCTTTGAAACAATTTGTCTGCATATGACGGTAGAGCATATTGATTGTGGCTTGCATGGATCAACCACTATTTTATCAACTTTTTTGATTGAATTTCAAAAGTTAGAAAAAATTTAAATTTTTTGCAGTCAGAAGCAAGAATTAATTTTTATAGAATAATCAGTTTTATAAGTTAAAAACGGAAATGAGTCGAGAGTCATGTGGTTGAGTTTTTTGTTCTCATTATTTTTTATCAATGAAATAAATATACTGGAGTGTAATTTTTTTTAGTTCTATAACGCTAGCAATTTTAAATAATTTTTTTAGTCAATTTTTCTCAAGAGGTTGGGGGCGGAAATTCCAATTACCCTGCCCCTTGGTTACGTAACTGGGAGAGTGTTCAGATCGTAGACAAAAACTGTTTGAAGGGGTTTGATAGAGTTTAATGTTTTTTTAGTTTTTGGTACTCCAACGATAGTTCAGTGCTCGATGCTAAATGTAAGCTCATCATCATAATATCTTTAGTCCAAATTCCTAGTTGTGATGCCCAGGAGCAAAAGGTATGGTCTTATCGTTCCTACACTGTGGTCCCATTTTGGGCACCAAATGAGCATCTAATTGATACGTTTAGGGGCCTTTCACTTATTATGTAACGCGTTACGAAGGAAGGGGTTTTGAGATTTTGTGACAGTTCAAACAACAAAGGATGGAGGGGGGTCTGAAAAGTAGATTGTTTGCTTTACGTAATAAGTGAACGGCCTCTTACTGAATCTTTCTTGTCCTTACACTCATCAAAATTAAAAAAACACGATGTATAGATCACACCACAAACTTCCACGTGGCGAGCTACGCTCGCCAACGGCAATTACCTATCCAAAGGCGAGCTACGCTCGCCGGTTGATATCGATCCAAAGGCGAGCTACGCTCGCCAGTTGATATCGATCCAAAGGCGAGCTACGCTCGCCGGTTAATATCGATCCCAAGGCGAGCTACGCTGAGAAGTGATTCAAGAATTGAATCCAGCAAATGTGAAAAGAAGATTTCTAATTGAATAGTAAGTTGTTAATTGAGTGAGGTATATCGCTTAGTTTTTCCCATTAAAATTATAACTTCTCATAAGATGCGCCCACGTTTTTAGTTATAGAACTATACGATAAGTTCGAGGTGTACTTATTCGCAATTAATAGACGTTGTTGACAATAGGATAAAATTTTAAAAATAAAATCTGAAAATTAAAATTAATTTCTGACAAATACAAAATAAAAGTTATTTTCTTCTTTTTAGTCCACGGAAAAAATGAATTTTTATACAGTATTCTATGGGAAAACGTAGTTTTTTTAAAAAAAAAGTATTTTTTTATAGCGTATTTATTTTCTACTTTTTAGTCTTATGATGATACCATAAATACAATTTTTATACCAAATATCAATTATTTTATTAGCTTGCTCATAAGTTGACAATATACAGATTACAGTAGTGTCGGACTCCACTTCGCTACGCTTCGTTCGTCCGACTGTTTTAAGATCACAGGGGTTGTCGAATCTCGCTCCGCTCGTTCGACTGTTTATAGATCACAGGGGTTGTCGAATCTCGCTACGCTCGTTCGACTGTTTATAGATCACAGGGGTTGTCGAATCTCGCTCCGCTCGTTCGACTGTTTATAGATCACAGGGGTTGTCGAATCTCGCTACGCTCGTTCGACTGTTTATAGATCACAGGGGTTGTCGAATCTCGCTCCGCTCGTCCGACTGTTTATAAGTCGCAGGAATTAACTCAAAATTTTCTTACATATCTTCTAACAACTTTGGAAAATTTTCACGCCTTCACTCGCTACGCTACGTTCAGGACGTAAAAATTTGTGAGCTACGCTCAACTTAGTTCGAACTACGTTCGAACTTTTATATTCGAGCTCCGCTCGAATTATTATTACTCAAATCACCAACACTTTCTCACATATCTGCAGTTTTCTAACAGCAGATCAGGACGTAAAAATTTGTGAGCTACGCTCAACTTAGTTCGAACTACGTTCGAACTTTTTATTCGAATCACCAACACTTTCTCACATATCTGCAGTTTTCTAACGGCTTTGGAAAATTTTTACGCCTTCACTCGCTACGCTACGTTCAGGACGTAAAAATTTGTGAGCTACGCTCAACTTAGTTCGAACTACGTTCGAACTTTTATATTCGAGCTCCGCTCGAATTATTATTACTCAAATCACCAACACTTTCTCACATATCTGCAGTTTTCTAACGGCTTTGGAAAATTTTCACGCCTTCACTCGCTACGCTACGTTCAGGACGTAAAAATTTGTGAGCTACGCTCAACTTAGTTCGAACTACGTTCGAACTTTTATATTCGAGCTCCGCTCGAATTATTATTACTCAAATCACCAACACTTTCTCACATATTTGCAGTTTTCTAACGGCTTTGGAAAATTTTCACGCCTTCACTCGCTACGCTACGTTCAGGACGTAAAAATTTGTGAGCTACGCTCAACTTAGTTCGAACTACGTTCGAACTTTTATATTCGAGCTCCGCTCGAATTATTATTACTCAAATCACCAACACTTTCTCACATATTTGCAGTTTTCTAACGGCTTTGGAAAATTTTCACGCCTTCACTCGCTACGCTACGTTCAGGACGTAAAAATTTGTGAGCTACGCTCAACTTAGTTCGAACTACGTTCGAACTTTTATATTCGAGCTCCGCTCGAATTATTATTACTCAAATCACCAACACTTTCTCACATATTTGCAGTTTTCTAACGGCTTTGGAAAATTTTCACGCCTTCACTCGCTACGCTACGTTCAGGACGTAAAAATTTGTGAGCTACGCTCAACTTAGTTCGAACTACGTTCGAACTTTTATATTCGAGCTCCGCTCGAATTATTATTACTCAAATCACCAACACTTTCTCACATATTTGCAGTTTTCTAACGGCTTTGGAAAATTTTCACGCCTTCACTCGCTACGCTACGTTCAGGACGTAAAAATTTGTGAGCTACGCTCAACTTAGTTCGAACTACGTTCGAACTTTTATATTCGAGCTCTGCTCGAATTATTATTACTCAAATCACCAACACTTTCTCACATATCTGCAGTTTTCTAACAGCAGATCAGGACGTAAAAATTTGTGAGCTACGCTCAACTTAGTTCGAACTACGTTTGAACTTTTTATTCGAATCACCAACACTTTCTCACATATCTGCAGTTTTCTAACGGCTTTGGAAAATTTTCACGCCTTCACTCGCTACGCTACGTTCAGGACGTAAAAATTTGTGAGCTACGCTCAACTTAGTTCGAACTACGTTCGAATTTTTATATTCGAGCTCCGCTCGAATTATTATTACTCAAATCACCAACACTTTCTCACATATCTACAGTCTTCTAATGTTATGTTCGAGCTGCGCCCGACCATTACTCAAACGTAGTAGTGTCAATATATTATCAATTTATCAGACGTTTAATAATCTCACTTATACAATTTTGTACACGGTTTATTATTACATGCTATGTAACTTTAAATGTTTATATAAGCCCCATAAAACCGTGTATAAACTGATTTTTATACATTTTTATAACGGGCCCCGTCGCGAACAAATTATTCGTAAGTGACGCTATGTTTTTGTTGATTTTCTCTTTATCCTTAACAGCTGGCTTAATGAAACTTTTTGTAAAATATAGGAAAGAAAAATTCCTATCTTTTGACATATAACTCATTTTCCCAAACTTAGCGGTTACTTCCAAAAATCACTTTAAGTAAGCGTCACTTACGAATAATTTTTGGGAATTTTGCTTGAAATTTGCTATAACTCAGCTAATTTTAAGTATATTTCTATAATTTTTTCATAGAAAGATCAGAAATTTAATTTGATTACGTTTTACATCACAAAAGTTTTGAAATTGTTAATGGAACATAGTTAAATTAACAAAAAATGTGCTTGAAAAATTTCAACGGCTTTTTGAAATTCAAATTTTTGCTGAAATATAGTTTGTTTACAAAAACAAAGAAAACTGGAAATTAAAAAAAATCATGAAAATATGGATTAAATAGGATGTTTAATTAACTTAAACATTTAATATCGAAAACTTTATAGTTGGTTTTAAATAAATAAGCTAGAAAAGCCGTGAATTCTTATTGTTTAATTAAGAATTTCATGAAATTTAATTTTGTTGATTTGTATGTATTAGTGAAGTTCATTTAGTTCAAAATTTGAAATATTTTTTTCCGTTAAACAAAAATCCTCGAAATTTCGACGGGGCCCTAACTCTTCATGATACTCGTCATTGACATACCATATAATTGTTAACGTGACACGACTTTCTCCATCCCTTCACATAAACTTCTAAAATGCAAAATCCTAACAAAAAAAAATTTGCATATAAAAACACTGTTCCATTCACCAAAACTCAATTACTAATAAAATCCACCTATCTATCGAGTCACAGTACTTGCATTTATTTACATGTCACTACGAACAACAAACCATAAATTTGGATGAAAGTATGGCAAATGTACATATATGTATGTATAGACTAAGATTATTGCTCTTGTGAAGTATATCGACATTTCATACAAAAAACAAAATTCACTCTTTTTTGTACTTTTTTGATGTTTTATGACTTAGAAAAATTTAATTATGCATAAATAAATCATGAAACATCGTAAAGCATCAAAAAAGTGTAAAAAAGAATCAAAAAAGTTTTTTGTCATTGGTGAGATTTGAACCCATGACATTTCGGAAAAATGAAATGTTCTTAAAGAATGTCCATGAGAAAATGACATCATTGATATTGGATTATTTTCTCATATAAAAATTCATAAATTAAATTATACTATAATTAAGCATTTTTGTGATTCCAAAATGCTAAAATATTGTATTGTCATCGAGAATACATATGTATAAAAAAATTTAGCTCGATTAGAGCAGTAGAAGTGGTCGAAAAATCGATTGCAAAATTTACCCAAGACAAACAAACAGACAAGAAAGCAAGTTAAGAAAAACGTGGTAATAATAATAATAATAAGATCCAGTAATGATCTACAGCCTCTAGGTCCAATAAAAATGAGATCCAGTAAACATCTACAGCCTCTATGTCCAATAAAAATAAGATCCAGTAATGATCTACAGCCTCTATGTCCAATAAAATATGATCCAGTAAACATCTACAGCCTCTATGTCCAGTAAAACGAGATCCAGTAATGATCTACAGCCTCTATGTCCAATAACATATGATCCAGTAAACATCTACAGCCTCTATGTCTAGTAAAACGAGATCCAGTAATGATCTACAGCCTCTATGTCCAATTAAACAAGATCCAGTAAACATCTACAGCCTCTATGTCCAATTAAACAAGATCCAGTAAACATCTTCAGCCTCTATGTCCAGTAAAAATATGATCCAGTAAACATCTACAGCCTCTATGTCCAATTAAATAAGATCCAGTGATCATCTACAGCCTCTATGTCCAATAAAACGAGATCCAGTAATGATCTACAGCTTCTATGTCCAGTAAAACGAGATCCAGTAATGATCTACAGCCTCTATGTCCAATTAAACAAGACCCAATAAACATCTACAGCCTCTATGTCCAGTAAAACGAGATCCAGTAAACATCTACAGCCTCTATGTCCAATAAAAATAAGATCCAGTAATGATCTACAGCCTCTATGTCCAGTAAAACGAAATCCAGTAATGATCTACAGCTTCTATGTCCAGTAAAACGAGATCCAGTAATGATCTACAGCCTCTATGTCCAGTAAAACGAGATCCAGTAATGATCTACAGCCTCTATGTCCATTCAAATATTTTTAAGTGAAATTCACGTTACGTAATTTTACGTAATGTAAGGATTTTACGTAACGTAAACAAAAGTGTTATAATTTTTATAACAATCTTTTTCATGCTGTAACTTTTTACAGGAGCTTCTAAAGTACCAATATAGCGGATATTAAATGTAGATCCTGATTTGATCTTTCATTTTATGCCTATTTCAAGGCTTGAAATGTTAATTCCAGTGCGGAATCAAAAAAGACGCAACTGTCATAAAAAATCATGTTTTTTGCATTTTTCGGTCACTTAATGGACATAAAGTTCGGATATTATTTAGCACAAAATGGTTTTAAGGTACGGTCTATCGAATCAGATACAAGAAACTGTATAAAAGTCACCGCATAAAAAATTTTCCATACAAATTTTTGGTTTTTAACGGTTTTTTGCGTCTAGTTCCAACGCAACGGAACTGACTGGAACCAAACATACCTCAGGTAATAGATATTTTCAATACCTGTCATATGAGACCAAAAACGTAAAGATTCATGCTTCCGTTGACTCAAAAAATCAAAATTAGTGAAAATCTCAAAAAAAGTGAATACAATAACTTGCACGCAATGCGTGGAAGTTAACATGTCCCACTTTTCGTAAAAAAAGGCGATGATCATCCTAAAAATTAATCCCAAAGTTCCAAGTTCTTTAATTTCACCCACAAATCTCAAAAATGCGCTCTATTCACTCCAACCACAATAATTCCCAATCTTACCAATGACTTTTATTGGTACTTCGAAGAAAAGAGAAAAAAATCAGTCAATTCGTTACACATCATGTTATAGACCCTCAACAAAAGCAAATAAAAAATCTAAACACACAGTCAGACATTCACACACAAAAATAAGAAAACTGTCGACAGCGAAAAAGAAGAATGAAGAGAAAATTTAAATCATGGGTTGATTTAACTCAATCACTGCGATTTTCATGCTTATGTGCTCTCCGCATTTTCACATGAGCGCATTTTTTCCGTTTCTGTTCTTCCTTAAATTTCAAAATTGACTCTTTTTTTCTTTAGGTCGATGGATGAGGTAAGTGAATTTTGTGGGGAGGAAGAAGAAAGAGAGAATGAAGGGAAAGGCAGGAAGTAAATTTTTATTGTGATTACTGAATTATTTTTTTTGGTAGAAATGGAACGTTAGGAAGTGCAGTGGGAAGATCATTTAAAGCGCATTTTTTAGTTTAAATTTTTTTAAATATAAAAATTCAAGAAATTCGAAAAATTTTGGGATCATCCACGAATGACGTCCAACATTTAAGGGGGTTTAGCATTTTTTTAACACAAGAAATAGATTTTCAACGTGAATTTAATGAGAGACAGTAAGAAGGCCTAAATAATCCAATTTTCTGATGGACGTCATTTATAAACAACCCTTAAAATCCCAAAACTTTTCACCAAATCAGTCAGCCAAACCCCCTATCCCCACAAATCATCCCCACACTCCATAAAAATCTAAAAAAATATCCATAGAAGTCTAAATAAAAAGAATAAATAAAGGAATAAAATGTAAGTAAAGCAGGAAGGTAGACGAGAATGGATGAATGTCTGTTGTTGATTTACCAGAATGAAAAGAAGCATTGATGCTGAAATGCTTACATACTTACCAACTTATTAACTTTGCAATGAAATAAAGAAATAACAAAAAATTCGACAAAATAAAAAGTTGTACTGTAAGTAAAATTGATATTGATTAAGGAAAAGGATTATGAGATTGAGAATTGAAATGTTCTTTCTACTTTCCGATTCTTTTATTCGAGACACGAGGATTTACAGTATTTTCTACTTTATTCTGCTTCAGTAAAATTAAATTTTAAGAAAAGTTGACAGATATAAATCGAGAAACTAGTAAAAAGTTTGTTGCTGGTTCGGAAAAAATAAAAATACAAATTTTATTTAATAGAAATGTCTTCAAATACAGCAGGAGATCTTCAAGCTCTTGTTGAAGTGACAAGATTATTTTTTATCAGGAACTTTTCAACATGTTAAAAAATTATTTTTAAGAATTTTATTTTGTTGTTTTTGACTTTTTGTTTAAGAGTTTATAAGAAATAATATTTTGATATTGAAGAAGACGTAAATATTATTATTTTAGGTTTTTCATGAAACGTAGAATAATACTTTGTGCTGTCCAATGCCTGTCCAATATTCAACAAGTGACAAAAACAAGCATTTCACACAATAAATATACCAACAAAAAAATCCTCACCCTTTAATATTTTTCCACAAAATTTCTATCGAATTTACCATTCACCTTTATCTGGTAATCTCTTTTTCACACAAATAGCAACCAAGCTTCAAAATATGTAAACAATTCCTCAATTTGATCCTTAAATCACTTTCGCTAACATCGATCACAAAATATGTGTGTTTTTTTTAGAATTACAGACACGTGAATAATGTAGAAAAAATATCGAATCCTTTCTTGGAAAAGCGGATGAGATTTTATAGGGAGTGAAAAAATTTGACTCGTCAGCATGTGAATATTGAAGAGTAGAAAGTTTTCTGCATGAACTTTAAAAAGATAAGAAGGAAAAGCTGTGTGGATGATGAGTAAGAATAAACTTATTGGATTTTATGTTGTATATGGAATATTCTGAACTGTGGTGTCTTGGAAGGAAGTTGAAGCATGAACAATGTTTTTTTCATAATTTTTGATCAGCTTTGTATGTTAAAATCACAATTTTTGAGGAAAAGGAGACACAAATTTAGTTTAATGACTAGAAAAATAAAAATGCATCATGAATGTCATAAAAGTTTATTTTCCTGAAATTTTAAGAAAACATTCCAAAAATCCTTAAATCCCCCATCCCGTATAAAAATGTTTGGTAACGCCCCTGTACTTAACTTTCCAGATCTTCTGAGATCTTGCCCTGGTTGCTAACAAAGAACCCCATCAACCTATCTCTGAGCTATATCTGCAATTTCACCATTTCCATAACAAATCCAACAGAACCCCATCCATAGTTTATAAATCTCGATTTTCAGCACAAAATTCACTAAGTAACTTCCTCAAACTTCTCAAATCACTTCGTCAAACAACAACAATAACAACGTTAACAACAAAAAATCATCATAACAAAAGCAAATCCCCTTTTAAGATCAAATGTTAATCCAAGCACTGAGAGAATGTAATGCTGAAGTCATAATAATAACTTTATGTCGCTCGAGTAATGCCAATACGAGGAAAACTTTAAGGGGAGGAAGAAAGAAGAAGCAAAAATTTTCGTGAAATTTTCATAAAAATGATTGTGTTGGAATTTTAAAAGCATCAACACATATAAAATGTGTAAAGTCAAAACAATGCTATGAACAAAGACATTATTTACAAATAATTAAATTCATAAGAAACAGTGAAATAGGATACAAGGAGTTGAAAACAAAAACAACGCTTAAAGGCATGGAAACGAGTTTAAAGTTTAATGGAATTTTGAGTTGAAGTGCTTCGGTTGCCTTGTAATTAATTCCTTCGATACCTATGATTTTATATTTTGAGAATAAAAGGCAACTCTATTTTTTGAATTTTTCTTTCAATAATAAAAATATTTATAAAAATTTGGTTTTAAAATGTTTTTAGAATCTAATTTAAAAAATATATTTAATTTTTTTAAATTTTTTAAATTGTTCAAATTTTAATTTTTTAAAAATAAATTTTTTACAAGTTTAATATTCTTCAAAAATATTTTTAAAACATATTTTTAAATTTTATAAAAAAAAATATTTTAAAATTTTATAAAAAAATATTTTTAAATTTTATAAAAAAATATTTTTAAATTTTATAAAAAAATATTTTTAAATTTTATAAAAAAATATTTTTAAATTTTATAAAAAAAATATTTTTTAAATTTAAAATGTTAATTTATAAAAAAACAAAGTTAATTTTTTTTAAATTTAAAAAAGATTTTTAGATTTCAGTTTAAAAATTATTTTTAACTTTTTCTATGCAAATTTAAAAATATTTTAATTTATTTTCTATAGATGCTTAGAAACACAAATAAGAATATTATATTGTTTTGAAAATAGCTCTTAAAAAATCCAATTTTATTTTTAAATCTTTTTAAAGCACTTCATTGAAAGCAGATTTCTCCTACGCGACGAAGTAAAATATTTGTCAAATAAATTAGTCATTACAGCTTGGCTGTCAAGGAGATAAGATTTCACATAGAAAATATTTTTGGAAGAATGCCTTTCTCTGAAGGCTATTTTTAAATTTTCATAATTTTTGGCTATTATGAAATTTCATAAAATCTTCTACAAAACTTGTCAAATTCCTTCCTTAATAAATTCTATTTCTAGCACAATTACATCTATTCTTCATCAGTCAGTCATTAATTCATCCATCAATGTTAACGCAATACCCTCATCACTCTCAGTCCACCCACAATGACTTCAAACTAATTAAATCGTTCATTGAATATTTTGAACATTCCACTGAATCCACTTTCAAAATAGCCGTATCAAATTGCACGTGGATTTTTCATTTTATTTATTTTTCAGCTACCAAAATGTATATAAAGCTCATTAGTATTATGTTTCAACTTAATAGCGGCACATAAAAAAATTGTCGTAACAAAAATAAAGCAATTTCAATAAATCAAGTATGATTTTTCATCTATAACTTGAAATTTAAACATAAAAATGCTTATGCTTATTCTTTTCATTGAACCATACATAATCTAGTATAGTATGCAATAACATCACATAAAAATCACATCCATTCTCATAATTCATATTTTTATGGGAATTTATACAATACTAAGTTATGAAGAGACTTAAAACTACATAAAAATTTTGCTGGCAATTGTATTTACTTGAATGTCGCTCCCTCGTGGAGATGCTGTGTGAATTTCTGAGGATTTTTCTGTTTGAATATCATATCTATACTAGGCAGCCAGACCTAAGCTTCCATTTAAAATGTTGTAAAAACATAGAAATGTCGTGCTCCAAAAAGTTTAGCAATCACTGTTCTAACGCATACCGAGAAACCTTATATTTGGGTACTAACCACACTGATTGAATCTGTACTAGTCTAAGGATATGCGTGTCAAAACACTCAGTTTTGTTCAGATTCTGTCTTAAGCAGGTCTGTTTAAAGTTTAGTTTGGTTCAGGCAATAGCTTAGGGTATACACTTATAGTACCCCCAGGGGTATAGCCTAGGACTACTAGGGGTATACCCTTAGGCTATATCGAGCAACCAGCTCCAGACGCTATCGTAAGAATTTGGATTTTTACTAATTTTCTGATAGTATCTGACTCTTGATACAGCTGAACTGAAATGACATTTGATATCTAAGTTATTGATCCATACTGCATATTTAAAATAGAGACTGTTAAAGGCATGAAAGTGAGGTAGTACCAGGTGATCCATAAGTAAATAACATCATAAATATTCAATTTTTCGTCCTTGATATAATTCAATATTAACAAATTCCTAGTCATAAATTCAACAACCTTTTCATCCAAAGCAAACCCTGACAAAATTACCACAAATACCTCACTTATTTTTGCCCTTTCAAGTACATAACCCTCCCAATGAAATAAATATACACAAAAGCATCTTAGAAAGCTGAAAACACCAGTATTAGGAAGTTAAAAGTAAAGTGCTAAGGAAAATAAATAAACCAATAAATTTCCTTTCACTTCCTTTTTCCCGTACCTTCTTCGAGACAAATTATTCTCATTTTATGACTTTTTTTTTACTTTTCTTCCTCTATTAAACATTCTCACTTCCCTTTCGCTCCGTTGATGCTGTATTTGAATGTCTTTTTCACTTATTGCCTTCCTGTTTTGTTGTCTACTTATGCACAGCCTCACTTGCTAATGATATATTTTTTTCTCTACTTCTTTTTCTTCTTAATAGTCACAACGACTTGCCATGGAACATAAGAAAATTTTCAAAAAATCAACTTCGAGAGTTTCGATTTGGCGAGGATCTACGCTTAATATCTCCATGGTCTACGAGTCCATGGTCACACACAGACTTGCGGCGACTGAAAGAGGGCATGGTATCAGCTCAAGTAAGTATTATGACTCGAAAAATTCATTACAAATTAAAATTTATCGCCTATGAATGTCCTTAATGTTTCCGGTCTATCCCCTCAATCCAATGTGCTCTAGTTTGTTTAGCTTGAGTTTCTTATTCAGTTCATGCAGGGGATGGTGACTTGTTGGGGAAGAAAATTGATAGTTAGTAGGGTATTTTGATACCCGGACCTCCTGCTATCACAAGATGATCATTCAAAATAGTTATTCAAATTGTCAAACAGCTTCAGATCCCCATCTCCTAAATAACGACCAAAAGCTCACAAAATTATCCAAAAGTTCACAACCCATTATTCCCTCATCATCCATAAATAGAGTAAGAACTGGGATATAAAAATGAGACATTCAGATATCATTATGCAGTAAAAACAAGAAGGAAATGTGATTTTTACGCGCTACAGCGACAATGATTGTTTTTCTGCTGATGTTGTTGATACTGATGAGGAAAGGAGGAAGTAGAATGGTCGTGAAAAAAATGGTGTACCCTTGCTCATGTTATTGGAATATTCTAGCAGTAAAAACGCATTCTTACTTCCTCTGTTTGTCTGAAATTGAATGTCTTCCATAAAAGATATGTACAATAATAATCATAAAAAATGCTATTGAGCGGTATCATGCAGCGCGGAGAGGCACTTATCAATGTGTTGTGTTCTCGTCTACTCAATATTTATGGACCACTTTCTATCATTTCCTTTATCCATGTGATGTGAATTAGGGGTTGTAAGCTGTTTTATTATTTTTCGGGTAGGAAAATTGACATTCTAACATTTTTGGAACCTCCAACATGATATATGATATATCAATTTTTTCCTACATTCCCATTATTCACTACAACCTTCTTTGCGCATCAACAATATCATCAAACTATATTCGAAGCGATTTTCTTTGTTTTGTATTGAATGTCACATCAGTTTCCCGTATAACATTAACAGCATAAATATTGTATGAAATAAATGGAAGATTCATCATATAATAGCCATCAATAAATGATCAGCATTCTTTCCCTCGTGTCTGCCATTCATTCATATATTTATTCATTTTCGTCATACTTGAAATTCACATTTGATGATGTGTGGACGGAGGGGTCCTTGAGATGACGCTGTCAGAAGTTAGATGATATAGAAAAAGAATTTTTGTTCAAGTTCATACTTTAGATGGATTAAACGTCGTCTAACCTAAACATCCCCTAGATATCCAAAACACCCAGTCAGTCCTCTTGTCTGAGCATCTAGTCAGCTAATTATGTTTTAGCTCAAACATAATTTTTTGATTTTTCAGAGATATCAGACTCAGGTTTTTGCTGACCAAGTCAAGTATCCTGATAAAAACACTAATTCCAATGTCAAAAGTCAGACAAATTCAGAAAACCTTCAAAAATTCCAACCAAAATCATCCAAAGGACAACAATGTCTGTCTCATTTTCATCATAAAGTATTTCATAAATAATTTGACTTTGTGAGTCACATCAAACAATTGCCATTATTTTCTCTTCTCTGTTTTTTGTGTGTGTACTCTTGCGGAAGGCAATAGAAAACACATCAAAAAGAGATACAATCACATTTTAGCAATTTTTATATGAGACAATTTTTTGCAATGCACAGCATATATGAATATTATAACAGAAGGCTCATGATGATCATAGAATGAGATCAATAGTGAGGGGAGGAAAATTCAAACAGCGGAAAATGAGATTCGAAGTGTGTCAATTTTTGGGAGTCATGTTGATTTGATTGGAGAATATTGGGGGTCATAGATTGATATTTTGGTTAGCAGTGGATATTTATGGTACACTAGATGAGCTGTTTCAAAATTTACAATCAATTTTCAAATAGAAAAGTAAAAGTGTAAAAAATGCGCTTCTTACATCATCAACTTCAATTACTTCCTTACTTGTAAATGAAAAACCTAATAATGAATCAATCAAATTTTGATGAGATTTTTTACCTCATTTTTCACTGCATAAAGTTCATTCATTGATGATTTCACAGCTAAGCGAACGATATTTGTGATATTTTGGGTGATAGATGAGTGAAAAGTAATTAAAAACTTTTTTATCTATCGCAAAACAAATGACAATGTTGATAAATATTCTCAAATGGGAATTCTCTCAATTCTATCATTAAAACTATCATTTTAAAATCCCTTTGGGAAATCAATTTTTCAGTCATGCTCGTCACAATTAAAAATAGTCTAATAAAAAGCTTTTAAGCAAGCTTATCGACAACGATTGCTAATATAAATAGTTTTTTATTGTCATTTTTTTATTGACTTTATTCAAAAAGTTTATGTCAGAATATAAAGCAGATGATGTTTTGATACATTTATAGACATTGTCTTTGCTCTTGTTATTGTGATTGTTGTGGGGCAAAGTGGCTAGCTCATCACTCTGAGGAATAATATTATTGTAGATATGGATTGATGTTGGAAAATATGGAAAATAATTTTTTCTGGAGATGGAATATTTGAAATTTTGAAAAAAAAATATTTAAAAGTTGTTTAAAAAAATTTCAAAATTAAAAAAAATGTATTTTTTAAAAATCTTCAAAAGCTTCTTTAAAAAATTAAAATTAAATTTAAAAAAAATTGAAATTTTTTGAAATTTATATTGGTATTTGTTATTATATTTCGATAATAAAATCTTTAAAAATTTTAATTTTTTATGAAAACTGATATTTTTTAAATAACAATATTAAAAATTATAATATTATTCCATCAAGCATAAAAATTATTAGTTCCCATTACTAATATTATAACAATATTTTAAGTTAATTTAAAAAAAATCTAAAAAGTTCCAAATATCTTCAACACTAATTTTAATTCATTTCAATTTAAATTTTGAAAAATTTGAAAAAACTAAAATTTCAAAATGTAGAAAAAACTAATAGAAATTGAACAAAGTTAATATTTTAAAAAATTTAAATTAAAAAAAGTTAAAATTGAAAAAAACTAAAATTTTAAAAAATTTAAAAAGCTAAAATTTAAAAAAGTTAAAATATTAGTCCTTAAAATTCTGAAAAAATAAAAATAATATATTACTCAATTTATTTCACTTACCACCTCCTGAAATGCTCAACAAAGGCACAAGTAGAATGAACCCAAAAAAGCCAACATTTTTACGACTTTCCCTCATAAAATTTTAGTTTAATTAATTTTGTCATCATCAGTCTTTAGTACTATGATAATCCCAATTTATTTCTCACAAAATTTCCACACCTTGCAGAGGAAAACAATGAAAATTCTCACAAAAACTAGAAACTACAAAAAACAAGTTTCTAATAGAATGATAGCAAAAATATGGAAAGTCAATAAAGAAATTCGAATAGTTTAAGACTAGGATGTAAAAAAATTCAGCAGATTTCATTTTATCGACTCACAGACTTTCCTAGTCTCCATGATCGTAAAATTTTGTCATTATGGCTCATTTTATGTCATAAAATAAAATATTCATTTTGAATACCTCACTCTGGTGCCTTATATCTCTATAAATGTGAGTGTGACTATGTTTGTCTTGTATTCTGTTGGAGTATTTATGCTTGTATGTCCAACTGTCGATGAAAATAGAAGGAAATGGAAGAAGAATCAGAAAAAGAGAAAGGAAAAAGTCATTTTATAAAATAAATTTCCTGCAATGATAAATGAGTTGGAAATTATTGGTGAGGATTTGAGTGTCAAGAGCGCTTTTTTCGATTAGAAGACATGCTTAAGCTGTTATATTTAAAATTTAAATGATCTGAAGTAGTTCAGTGGTCCAAAAACGTTAAAACCTTTAAAAAAATGTCAATATCGAAACACCGACCATGGGTTCGAGTCTCAACAGAGCAACTTGTCGCTTTTATAATCTTATGTACTAAAAGCGCAACTTTAAGCCTTCCTTTATAGGCTACAGATTGAAATGTTGTCAAATGGATGGATCTGAGCCACATTTATAACCTTCAGTTCTCAGCTTTATATGCTGAGTTCTAGCGACCTTCTAAACTCAAACTGCCATAAGTTAAGAACATCTAAGGTAGAAAATTTCCAGCTTGTCTGACAAAATATCTAGATTCCTATTTTTCACCCATACCAACCATCATGTCTATCCTACAAAATGCTGTAGAAAAAAACCAATAAAAAGTGAGAGAACAGAATAGGAAGAAGATTTTTTTTATACTATTGTCTCATCTATTATGACCGAGAAAGAGAAATCCATTAAGATCAAAGTGCTTCGATTTCTCTTCAGTACTCGAGGGTGGGAAAGAATAAGTCGGTCGGGAAATTCAATAACATTATTGTCATTTCATAAAATCTCATCGTTTCTTTTATATTCTATTTTGTGTCTTGTCTCTTACAGTTTTGGTCTGCCTATGCACCATGTTCATCCCAACATCTCGATGCTGTACAGCTAACATTAGAACAAATAGATTTAATTCGACGATTAGTTCTTCTATATCCACAACATATGGTTCTCGTAAGGACAGCTGACGCTATTGAGGAGAGTCATAGAAAAGGACGATTAGCTAGTCTAATAGGTATTGAAGGTGGACATAGTATAGGGACATCATTATCCGTTTTAAGAATGTTTTATAGACTCGGTGCACGATATCTGACGCTAACGCACACATGTAATACACCATGGGCTGGTAAGTTACAATGAACTTTACTTTTTATGGACAGAATAATTTTATTTGTGTTGTGTCTGACTCGTCCATTACGAATAATGACATTTTGTGGAAATGAGCTACAATGGGGCATTCACAAGTGACGTCCATTGAAAATTGGGATTTTTTGGCAACTTCTCATTTTGTATAGAGTGTCACACAACTGCAGACCCCACAATGTTGGACGTCATAAGTGAATGACCCCCAAATTTATATCAAAAAAGTCATTATACTCTCTAACTTCTCATCATTTCGTGCTTTAATAGTTTTAATATCACAAATAGTTGCCACATAAATGATAATGGTTATGCCAACCGTCAAATGTACAAACAGAAAACCCAAAGCAAAAGAAGCTTTAACAAAACTTTAATTTTCTGAGTAGAAAAAGTTTTGCGTTCATTCCTCAACTTTTGCTTACCTTATCTCGAGTTGTGTAGCACAAAACCCCTTTTTTGTGTGTGCAAACAGAAAGTCAGGGTATTGGAATGAAAAAGGAATATGAATTTGATGTTTTTTGAGTTACTTAGCTGATGAGGATTAGAGGAGCTTTAAAATTTGTTCAACTGAAAGTTTCTCGACTAAACTTTTTAAGTCGATAATTGGGGTTGGATGTTGGCGTGGAAAATTTCGTCAGAATTCTTGAAGACACTTCTAATCCCAATTCCAAAAGCATTCAGCAAACTTTCCGTTATGTAATCTACACCAACATCCCTCCCAGGTACACATTTTATTTTTTTCTCAGAACTCAAGAAACTCATTTCATCCTCAATTTGAGGCACACTCATTATAGCTTCAAAAATTTTGTAAAAATATTTACTTAGTCATTCAATCCGTTTTTTTGTTTTCTTACAATTTTCGGTGGAAATTCCCACTTCTCGCTGAAGAAAATTGTGAGCCTCATGAAACAATATACATAATAATAACAACTTATAATTTTCAACTTTACTTTCTCTCTCGCTCTCTTGTGTGCGAATGAATGTTGATCTCAATGAAAGTTTCATGATGAAAATTTATGCAAATAAAGAATGATTTTGTTTCTGGGGGGAGCGAATGAAAATGAAAGACAAACTTAAGCGGGCAGGCGAGTCAGGAGGAAAATGAGAAAATAATTTTTGGAAGAGCTTGTGAGGGAAATTTTGTCAGGATTTTTAAATTTGGATGTTAAGGAATTATGGATTTGATTAGAGAGTCTACACAACTGATTGATAAATTAGGACTCTATTTAAGCTCTTTATCAAAAAAGAAACATCAAACCTATGAAAAGCAACAAAAGAACTCAAATTTGAGCCTATGCTGATCTAAGACAGGTCTCATTACCTGAAGTGTGCTTCATCCATAGAAATAATCTATCAAAACACCTAAAAATCTACCTTTTAATTTTCTAACAAAATCCCCCACAAGGACTGAATTTCATTCAGTTCAAAATAAATATTTTTATACAGCAAATATACTCGAGAGTTGAATTATTGAGGGGCGAAAGAGAAATTACTTTTTGTACCCATTCAATTAAACAATGTAAATTACTGTTCTTTAAAAAAGTTTGCACACGAGCGAGCACTAAATGGTATTGAGTTTCAGGATGAACTCTGACTTATAATTATACAAAAATGTGGATGTATTTTTGTGGAAGATAAGCATGAAGAATATGGAGGGAATTTTTAATTCTTGATTTTATTAGAAGCTCCATTTTGACATCATATGCTTTCCTTGTGTTGCTGGGAATTTAATCAAAATTCTAAGATTAATTCTATTCAATCAATAAATATTAATCCAGCAAAAAAACTTCCTTCAACAGTCAATAGCTTTTTCCACAAGCTCCTCAACCCTGAAAACTTCATTAACTTCTTGCTTCCAATCAGCACCATTCATGTCACACATTCATGACCCCAATTCTCATGTTTCTTCATCTTTTTCCAATTACAGATTGCTGTAAAGTCGATGAGCCAGGACAAGTGCCGCATATTGGAGGACTTTCACATTTCGGAACGGTAAGAAGAACTAGTGCACATCGAATGTGACAATTTAATTCCACATGTATTTCGAGTTCAACAAAAAAATGGGATGAACTTCAATTTATTTCTAATTACAGCTCGTCGTTGCCGAAATGAATCGACTTGGGATGATTGTCGATTTGTCTCATGTATCCGTTCCGACGATGCTTGATGCTCTTGCAACATCGAAAGCTCCAATTATCTTTTCACATTCTTCAGCGCACGCTATTTGTAATTCATCGAGAAATGTGCCAGATCATGTGCTGAAACGAATTGTAAGGATTTTTTGTTCGTGACTTGAAGGGGGTCAGGGTTGGAAAGTTTGAGAGTTTTGAGGATCTAATGGATTTTTTGCAAGGTGTGGTAACCATATAACATCCAAGGGATGGAAACTCCAAAAATCCTCAAATCCGGTACAAAACACTCAACATTCATTTTTTCCAACTCCGATAACCTCGATACTTGCTGTATCACATTCTATCCATTAAAATTTTCTAAACTATTTAACTTTGTTTTCTTTCTCTCTTCTCATTCACATCCTGAATTCAATCCATTAAATCTTCAACTTAAAAACTCTTCAAGGCTGTAAATCAAGGTCTTGTTATGGTTGCATTCTATCCACACTTCATTAGTTGCGGTGAAAAGGCCACACTTAAAGATGTTGTCGGTAAGTTCCATTCCATTTACTAATTATCTTTAAATTTACATTCAATTAAGAAAATGGAGAACGAGAAGAGTCAATTATAAAGTTTTTAATGATGACCTGAATTTGTCATTTATGATTACTTGAGTAGCTTTGTTGAAGGAATATGACAAACTTTTCACAAAAGTGTCATTCAACTTTATTTTTGTTCTTTATGGGAAATGAGAAGATGCTGTTGAAAATGAGAAGATGACTTTAATATAATTTTTTGACGCAGCAAAATTCCAGAATGCCACACATCCGACAACTCTATCATCCTGATATGCACGATAAATATCACACAAGACAAACTTTCTGACAAATTTGCAACACCATCCTCAGCCAATATGTCAGATTCCATAACAACACTAATGAAAATGCTCACATGAAACTTTCTAATTGACTAATCACAACTTCCACTTCCACTTATTCCACTATTCGTTCTTCATTTTATTGCATTGTGTTCATATTTCTATTTTTCAATTTTCTGGATGTTGTGCTTAATTGAAACTAACACAAAATTGTGTGTTTATGTCGTACATACCAAGGAACTATTATGCACACGTGCTAAAGCTATTACATCCAGTGCCTTCAAACCACTAAGAAAAAAAATTGTTTTTCTTCTTCTTTCTTACTTCATAAATGTTTTAAATGTTATCACTCGACAAATGCTGGAGAGAGAAGAATGTAATGGAAGTGGACGATGGGTTGGAACTTTGTTTTTATGATTTGGGGGTATATGTCTCAAGGGGAAAGGGGTTGTGATACTTTGTAGAAAATTTTTAAGAGTACAAAAATGCAATTTTTGACCTTTATGCACCCCTGACCTCCCATAAAACCATTACCAAGAGCATTCAACCCTTAAAACAAATAGCGAATAGTTATCAAGCTCTGCATTGTAATTGTCGCAACTAAAACACAGAAAGAAGTGGATGTGAAATAAAATAAAAAATAATAAAACTTTTTCTTCATTCATTTGTGTTTGTTTTTTGCTGTAAGTGTCGGTAAAAATGTTTATTGTTTCATTTCTTGTGAAATGTGCTAGTTTTTATCGTAATTACCTATGTTCATTAATGGTTGGAAGGGAAGTGGAAATCGCTTGATAGTTTGCTAGTTTTATTGCGACACAGAAAGGATATGAGAAAATTTTTATGATGAGGGCAATAAATAATAGAATTTTTTTGGTGGTGCTGTGAATATTTTTATTAATTTTGTGCATTTTTTGTTGGAATGTTTCGAGTTTGGCTTTTATATCTGTAATTTTGGATCTTATTTTTACAATTTGGCACTTACGACTGTGTGATTGTATTTATAGTTTATATGTGGGTCACATCCATTGTTTATCAAGTAGCCCAGTGACTCAATGGTTAAGAAACTCGACTGGATGTTCAGGATTCTCTCTATTAAAAGATGTGGGTTCAAATCCCAGCTTTGTGGACCTTATTTAACATTTAAACTAAAATTTATAAATAAAAGCTTATAAAATTGACAAAATCCAATGACATTGATTGCCAATCACGAACTTGTCCACGAGAAATCATCAAAATATAATTCAATACCCAAATCACATCATGTGCAAAACTTTCCACAAGTTCTAATTAAACAATCTTTGATTGCTCAAAACTAATCAGCTGCGTAATTATTCTAATGAAAAATTCCACGAAAGGCTTCAAAAGGGTCGATGTTAGAGCAATCTAAGCATTCATAATTAATCTGTACTTGAAGCCTTTCAATAAATACTTTCTCAATAATTTCAGATCCTTTGTTTTAATCTTTCGATTTTTTCTATAGCGCGTGTTGATCTTTGATATTGTATAATGGGATATCAAAGAAGCATTTCAATGAAACTTCCATTAAAGAATGTCAATAAGACGCAATATGTCTCAGAGCTATTGAACCTCTCTCAATAATAACAAACCATGTCACAATCATTTGTTTCCATTATAAAAGAGCCAAATATATTTTGTATACAGATTGAACTCAAAGGAATTTTTGGAAGTAAATGACAAAAGCTGAGGGGAGTTATCGGCCTTTTGTTTGTTAATTAATTGTTGGTGAAATCTTAAAGAAAATTTGATTAGAAGCTAATTATAAAATTTTACAGTATGATTAAATTATTTGTAAGGCTTTGTTTAAATTCATGAAACTTGATATTTTAAGATTCAATAACAATTTTTGATTACTTTGTTGTTGATTTAGCTCTTTTGTTACTCTTTGGGTCTACAAGTGATAATTAACAGAAATCAACAGATATTCATGTGCTCCAGGCTAAAGAATCTAATTAGACTTCATTGTCATACAATCAAAATCAATTTAATTAGATATAAACTTCTAAGCTTGAAGTGGGAGGTCCGATCAAAAATTATAAATTCAATCCAACGTCATTGATGAATTTTCTAATCAGATCAAATTGGTGATTTTTGTGTTAGTTAATGCATGATTATAGTCATTCAGAGGTTATTTACTGATTATGTCTGACATTTAGGAGGAAAGGGAAAAATTGACGTCTGGGGGTTGGTTTCTATGGTATACCATAGGGTACCCATATCCTAGTTAGTGGAGGTAGGGTACCAGGGGTAGGATAGGGTACCCAGTTAGCCCTAGAATTCGACCTTGGTATACTCCAGTAGATATTTTTTTAAATCAAAGCTTTATGGCATTGGAAGTAATGTCGAAAAATCTTGTTTATGATGAACATCATTTGTAAACGAACCCTTAACATAATTTGCAGACACAATTCAAAATTATCCAACAAAGTCTGATTAGCAGCCAGAAATTTCATTAAACAAAACATTTCTTCTTCATATCACTAATAATAATAAGATGTTCCAGCTGCAAATTATAAATTTTCCTCCTTCTACCCTGTTCCACATCTTCATTTCATTTGTCCAATCAACATAATATCCAATAATATCCCAGAGGATGCACACAACAATTTACATTAATTAATAAAACAAAACAAAGCAAAACATTGTTCAGCAATCTATGAGACATAATGAGAAAATTAATGAAAAAGATGGTCATATGTGAGCAAACTAATAAGGAGCAAGAGTAAGAGAAGACATAAAGTGTTGATAATCACGAAAGGAAATTCTCAAGTTCTTGGTGTCCATTTAAATGAGAAAATTTATACAGCTTGCTAATAATGATAATTATACACGTAGGAGGTAGACATGCACACGCTTTTGTGGAATTGTCAGCTATTCGCCATTGTGTACAATATGTGTTTCAATAATAGCTTACATGCTATGGTGATATGGGCTATAAAATACAATCCTTACAATGATTGTCAATGTAGTGAGGAAATGAGGATCCATATTGATCAATATCAGGCTAATGACCTTATGCTTTGACATTTTTGGGATGTGATGTTCAGGCATCATCAATAAATGACAGCTTTTTTGACGCAATTTCCATAAAAAATCTTATTTTCCTTCCGCTTCATGACTCCAAACAATATTCCAATTAAGAACCTCCATAACAACTTAAGCTTTCATCTAAGTAGCCATAAAAAAGAGCAAAAAAAATTAATTTCATAACAAAATAATTTTTTAGCATCCCTTTCTACACAACCACAGCACTAAGTACCCAGAAAAAAGAAATACACAATAACCTGAATATGCATGAGCATCTTCATCTTCCATCGCAGCCAGCGCACATACACACTCTGAATCGATTATGAGAATTTTTTGCTCTATGCGCCCATTAAATACTTTCGAGTTGCTTTAATTGCCGCCAGCTTTACTATACACAACCATACACACTCAATTTCTCTTACTCGAAGTGTTCATTATTTAAATTTTATGACCACATTATTTGACTATATTTCATGAGCTTAACTAGGGAAAAAGAGAGAGCGAAAAAAAGAGAGCATTAAGAGAACGGCAGGGATTTTTTTTCACAGAATATTTATTGCTTGGGGGTGATTACCCGTTAAGTATGACGTGAGAATGTTGTGGATGAAAGTTTAAATGGACAGAGGACTATAAAGTTTTGTGCAATAGATAGAGTTATGGTGGTGTCTTTATAGCTCTTGTAGTTAAAGTGTAAAGCAATAAAAAAATGAGGAGCATTGGAGTTCAAATGGAACGATGGAGGTTCTATTTTGAAGTTTTATCAATCGATGCAGTGGTTCAGATGGTATAAAGTTGGTATTCTGTTTTTCGAGTCCTTGGTTCGATCCCAATTCAAGAAAATTTTGAAAAATTTAATCTCAAAGTAGCAAAATCTTTTTTAGTCCGACGACTTTAATAAAGGTTTGTTCAGCAATTTCATTATTTAAAAATAGTTTTTTTTACCTCCATAAAATGAAATCTGTGTGAAAAAATGCAAAAATTTAAAAAAATCTTCAAAGTTATTAAAAATTGCAATACTAACCTTAAAAGATTTCCCAAAAAAATAATTTTTTCTTCCAGTAGTGTTTTATGGGAGGTCAAATGAAAAGATAGAGGTTCTGGTCAATCGATAAACGCTGCAAAAATTTTATGTTGACAATTTGCTTACTATTATCATGTTCTTCAATAGACCGTAGTATATCAAATGATAGAGAGTCGGTTTTCTGGTTTTCGAAGTTCTTGGTTCGATTCCAAGTCAGAAAAGTTTTAAAAATTTCTTCAAATTCATTTAGTATGCTTACTTTTTTTGGGTCTTTCCATGAATTCATTTTTGGATCGTTCAGATATTCAGAAACGCAAAAAAAGAGTTGAGATTCTCTTCTTACCTCAATAGAATAATATTATTTTGCAAAATTTAAAAAGTATTCATTAAACAGGGACATGGCGCCATGCTGGAAAATTTTGAGGGAGTTTAGTTTAAAAAAAATCTTTAACATTTTAGTATAGTACCTTAAACCACATAAATGTGTCCCAACATTTCTTTTACACAGCAATCAAAACAGACAATCTTTCAAACCATTAAAAATTATAATACTAACCTTAAAAAATTTCCAAAATAAATAAATATTTCTTATATAAGTAATATGTTGAAGGGGGCCACTTGAATAAATTAAGATTTTTATCATGCGGAGAAGAAAACAACATCAACGACCACCACAACCGCTACTCAAGTGGAAATAAAAAAATAAAATGAAATTGTTTTAAAAAAAATTCAACGAATAGCCGAAAATGGGAAAATATTTACTGCAGATGTTTTTTTTCACAGACAATTTTTCTTTATTTTCTCGTAAAATGAAAATTATTTACATGAAAAATTCCTTTTTACTAATGTATTTCTTGCATTTTTTTCATCTTCACTTTGCAGCTCACATAAATCACATAAGGGATGTTGCTGGGATAGATCACGTAGGTAAGTCATGACTTATGGTACTTTAATTAAATATTTTTTTGTTTTCTAAGTCTGCAGAATTTACTAAAAATTTTCAAATTTTCTACTTACTAAATGCATTAATTAAAGGAATTGGAGCAGGTATGTAATTTTGTTGTTAAGGTTCTTAAAATAAAAGCATAAACATTGTTGCAAGCTTCAACAATATGTTTAAATATTTACGAGCTTGAAATCCTCTTAAAATACATCAAAACTCACTAAAATATTCCAATTATTTGTTCCATTAATAGGATACGATGGAGTAAATTTGTAAGTATCTAAAAATACTCTTTGTCTATCCCTTGACACATCCATACACACATAAATTCATAAAATATTCCTTAAATCTTAATTACACGACATTTATGTCACAGTCACAAGATTTACGACTTGAAAATCTCCATTAATATCTAATGAAAATCGAATATAAAATTTAAATTTTTTCATCAATTTTTTATTTTCTACAGAGTACCAAAGGGACTTGAGGACGTGTCTCGATATCCACATCTATTTGCTGAGTTACTAGCCGACGTAAATCGATGGACAGAAGAGGATATAGCAAAATTAGCCGGAAAGAATCTCATACGAGTGTTTAGACAAGTCGAGCAAGTAAGTTAAACATTAATGCACTAACATAAAACTGAATAATTAATGACTTTGTAACTTTTCGTACGTAATTAGGTGAGGGATCAACTAGCAGCTCAGGGAATGTTGGAAATTGATCAAGACATTCCACCTGAAGACATATTAGGTCGATCATATTGTCGCTTAAACAGTCCACGAACGTGATGCATACAAATTAAAATAATTCTAATTTAAATCAAATTTTTAAACTTCCACGCTAAGTGCGGAAGTTGAAAGCTTTTGACAAAAAACACACATACACACAAAAAAAATGTTCATCATTTGTCTCAATTTTACTGAGACTTTTTTTTCGAGCCGAAAAGAGACAAATAACGACGTAATTGGATCTTATTTCCATTTGCTTCTTCGGACTTGCCCTTCTTCATCGTCTTCGTGAGACAAAAAAAGTAATAAAGTAATAAAAATAAAATGAAATGAAAATTTTTTTATATCTCCACTGGATCTAGAGTAGCATGAGAAAAATGAGAATTATAGACATTGTGAGGATTTTTCTTCGAATATTTGTGTCCTTGTGAAGATTTTGCGGAGGATTTTGAGGAATTTCATTAAGTTTATTGCAATTTTGATTAAGTTGTGGACTTTATTAATGTTTTATTGCTAATTTTGGAACTAACCTGAGTTATAGAGTTCAGCATTGAGTAGGTTCAATGGACAAAGTCAATATCTGGTACATCAAATTAAAAATCATGAAAAAATAATAAATTTTGAATAAATTCAATAAAAATTTACAAGACAACCCACTCAAATCCATCCAAAAATCCCCACAAAATCTGCAAAAAGATTCTGCAAAAAAAGTTATTGTTTTTATAACTCTGTGACCCAATTACTAAATATTTTTCTTCTAATTATTTTCTCTCGTCTTCCTCAGTTTTATTTTCCTCACTTCTAAATTGCTATAAGAATCAACACAAAAGGGGATAATAAGAGGATATAGAAAAAAGTTTTTGTTAATTAAAAGCGATTGCATCATGTGAACGAAATCACGACCGAAGTGGAGGAAGGAAAAGAAGAGGAAATTAAAAATCTATTAGGTCAGAAAAATAAGAGAGAATGAAAAGAATTTTGTTGTTGTTTTTGTTGTTGTGGTGCTGGTGTTTTGATGTGAATTGGGTGATGGTGGGGTAGTTAGGGGTTTTTTGTAGAGATTTGAAATTCAGTTCAGGTCTAATCAAAAATTTCTTCTACTAGGCTAAGAACTCAAACTGCAGAATATTTAAATCTGGTCTCCTGAATATTTCCATTTGATTCCAATCATCAAACTGTAGGCAACAACTCCAAAAGCCACAAACTGACGGACTGTCAGACGAGTGGTCAAAATCTGGACCTAAACACCTTTTTTAAAGAGAAATGCACTATAAGCATCGATTGAATAGAAAATGACTCATGCATGATACCCCCTTCTTTCAGTCACATTCCTAGCATGCACTTCAGTCAAATAAAAATGAATAATCTAGTAATTTAGCATTATAACAGCTATAACCAATCAAATTTATGAATTCTACCTGTAAATTCCAATTATATCATCCGAATTTATCACCAAACTACCCCAAAAAGTCACCAACATATTAATCACTCGAAAAACAACAAAATAAGTTAATTAATTGAAATTTATCATCAACTTTTTTATTCGATCCTCTCCACTCCCTCCAGGTATGCACATTTCACAAAATTAATCGCTTCCAATTTTAAAACAAAAGTGAATGAAATAATTTTTTAGAATCGACAAACAGAAAATAATTTATGAAAATATTTGTGTCACAGATATTTTTTTCATGCTGAGAAGAAAAAAATCGAATTAAAAACCAATAAATTAATTAATTAATTAAAAATCGAAATGTGGAATCGTAAACACACATAAATCAAAAAAAGTTGATATCAGAGACTTCACAGTCACATAAAAGTGAATATTTTTCGACCAATCGTGTAAATAAAAATGAAAAAAATCATGTTGAAAAAAAGGAATTTATTAAAAATTATTATTTATGTAGAAAAATTCTTTTGGTGCCGTGCATTTTTAAGAGATTGCACAAACATGCAGCATGTCGAATATTTTTATGTCATTTTTTTTGCTCATTTGTTTAACATGAAAAATAAAGATGAAAGAAATTTATGAGTCTTGTTCAAATATTTTGTCTTTCAATTTTTGACAAGGGGTGGGCATCTAAGACTTTTTTGGGACTGTTTGAATAAAGTTTGATAAAATCGAATTTTTAAAAATATATGACATAATTTTGATGTAATTGGGACTCTCATAGCTCCTTATTTAAATAAATAAATTTTAGTCGTGGACTTTAGTTAAGCTAACTACTATGGTGGGGTCGATTTCTAGGGCTACGTGGGGTACCATACCCTACACTATCCCGGATAGGTAGATTATTCACAATGATAAACTAGGACACCCTACCTCTTCCACCTATCCGAACCTACACTAGGGTGTACCCTACCTAATCATGATAGGGTAGGGTTAAGTCAACTATTAAATACTGCCCACGCCTTGTCAAATATTTTTCATAAATTTTCATATTATATCATATATTAATTCCATTCTCATTTTTCACTCAACTCTCTTTTTTTATTTTTAAAAACAAAGCATAAAAAGCATCCAATTCCATAGAGAGATTGCATGAACAGGAATAAAATATATTTAAAAAATTATTTTTTGTGTATTTTAATAAAAATATATAAAAAGTGCCATGCAGTGAATGAGAACGACATGGTGAAATGAAATTTTAATTTCATAAAATTGATATAAATGATGATGACGATGGTGCTCGCACATACTCACACTAGCGATAAAAAAAATACATATAATGATTTAATGTGAAATTTTTTTATGAAATTAATTACTCGTTTGATGCTTAACCAGTTCACATATAAACGCAAAATTGAGTGTTTTTCAAAGTGGTTGAATTCCTGTGAAAATAAAAAAGTTTGATATCAGTTGGGGTAGCAAAATTTAATAAATTCTTTCTGAGCTTTTGGCTGGATATGTTGTGTTATATTGGGTACATTTATCTATCTTAACACCTTGGCTGATGCCTTTTCTATGTCACTCCACTATTATGTCCACAGATTATATCTAATTTAACATGATCTATATTTTCTAATGGGTTGATCAAAAATTAAGAGCTTTCATGCCTGAAACTAAGACACGAGGTGGTGGCATATTATCTATGACTAACGCTCAAAAATATTAGAATTTATTTAGGACCAGTGATACTTATACTCAAATCACTTGTCTATATGTTTGTCTACATGAAAGCTACTCCTAGCAACCGGCTCTGCTAAAAAAATTAATTTATTTGTTGGTTTGCTAAGCTTCAGGGACGTATCAATGGGGTGGTCTTTAGTTGCCCCCCTCAAGATCAAAATTTCATACAAATTTTTAAATATTTTTTTTTAAACCAAGAAATTAATTTGTTTACAAGAAATGCTGAAGACTACTCACAAAATCAATCTAATTCTTAGTTGGATTCATCGACGAGTTCAACAAAAAACAGCGCCATCGTCATCATTGTTTTCTATCAAATTTCAATTTGAGCATTTTTCATAAATTTATCAAGAAAAAATAACTATTTCATCAGATCCATTTCCCTTCACCCGACATTTTCACATCTAAAATGAAATAAAGTGTTGATATTAAAAATGAAATCAGTTTTCGCATACCAACAAAAAATAAAAAGCTGTGCATGGATGACGATTGTATATTATTTTTATGGAGAAAAAAAATCTCGTTCATGAATAAAAGAAATTCATTTTTGTGTTTTGTGCTGGCACTAAAAAAATATCAAAAAAACACGATGTATAGATCACACCACAAACTTCCACGTGGCGAGCTACGCTCGCCAACGGCAATTACCTATCCAAAGGCGAGCTACGCTCGCCGGTTGATATCGATCCAAAGGCGAGCTACGTTCGCCGGTTGATATCGATCCAAAGGCGAGCTACGCTCGCCAGTTGATACCGATCCAAAGGCGAGCTACGCTCGCCAGTTGATATAGATCCCAAGGCGAGCCGTAGTTTATGACACAAAGTATTCTATAAATTTTTTATCACTTCACCGTAAATTATTCCCGTTCTGTACATACGGCTTGGGAAAATTTTCACGCCTTCACTCCGCTTCGCTACGTTCAGGACGTAAAAATTTGTGAGCTTCGCTCAACCTAGTCCGAACTGCGTTCGAACTATTTATATTCGAGCTTCGCTCGAATTTTTGTGATTAAACTCTAAAGTTTTTTTGTATATTCGAAGTCTCGTTCGAACTCCGCTAGTATGATTGTTTATAGATCACAGGGGTTGTCGGATCTCGCTTCGCTCGTCCGACTGTTTATAGATTACAGTATAAAAAAAATAAAATTTTCTCACATATCCTTAGTCTTCTAAGGGCTTGGGAAAAATTTTTTTTTCGGACTTCGTCCGAACTATTACATTCGAGCTCCGTTCGAATTTTTTATTCGTCCGACTGTTTATAGATCACAGGGGTTGTCGAATCTCGCTCCGCTCGTTCGACTGTTTATAGATCACAGGGGTTGTCGAATCTCGCTCCGCTCGTTCGACTGTTTATAGATAACAGGGGTTGTCGAATCTCGCTCCGCTCGTTCGACTGTTTATAGATCACAGGGGTTGTCGAATCTCGCTCCGCTCGTTCGACTGTTTATAGATCACAGGGGTTGTCGAATCTCGCTCCGCTCGTTCGACTGTTTATAGATCATAGGGGTTGTCGAAACTCGCTCCGCTCGTTCGACTGTTTATATATCACAGGGGTTGTCGAATATCGCTCCGCTCGTTCGACTGTTTATAGATCACAGGGGTTGTCGAATCTCGCTCCGCTCGTTCGACTGTTTATAGATCACAGGGGTTGTCGAATCTCGCATAATTTTCATATACCAGGGGGGGGGGGGGATTTTCCAATTTTTTGAATTTTTTTCAGTCGAAATTTTCAAAAATCATAGCAACCTTTGAATTTCACATTTTGTATGGAAAAGAAGGTTTTTTGCTTTTTCAGAAGCAACGGCTATTCCTACCATGCCCAAAATCTAATCAGTTCTTCTGTAGGGCGGCACGGATCGATTGCAAAAAAACTAGAAGTTTCAACGATGTCTCGTTTTGGCTATTTCTTGCTGATTAACTTGTTTGCTTGTTTGCTTGCTTACAGAAAGTGTATTTTGCGATTTTCTCGACAATGCCTCAACTAATTTCAATTCCGTTTTTTGAACATGATGTAGAATTTCAGGCACAAACTTTTCTGCATAGAACATTTTTGGCTGTTTTACCTCTCTTTCTCACAAAATACGAAAAACTGATTTCTTAATCTGAGCAAAATTATTAATTATTAATTTACGTGGGAGCTTAAAATAAAGATCTTATTATGATAGATTTTATGTCAAAAACTTAATTTAACTTGATTAAATCCTTATATGGAAATTTAATTTTGAAATTAGCTCAAAAATGACATTTTTTTCGAATTTTCAACTTTGGGACCCCCATAGACCCCCTTCAAGTCAACTAAAAAATTCCAGCCAATTCCAGATTTTCCAAATCTCAAAGTGTAATGTCGCATTTTTTCTCATTTTAAATCATAGTAGCATACAGTGTATACGGCTTGGGAAAATTTTCACGCCTTCACTCCGCTTCGCTACGTTCAGGACGTAAAAATTTGTGAGCTTCGCTCAACCTAGTTCGGACTACGTCCGAACTATTTCTTACTTACATGGATCACAGTAGAGTCGAGCTTGAGCTACGCTCGCTCGACTTGTTTAGAATTACAGTTTTTAAATAGATCACAGTAGAGTCGAGCTTGAGCTACGCTCGCTCGACTTGTTTAGAATTACAGTTTTCACATGGATCAGAGTAGAGTCGAGCTTGAGCTACGCTCGCTCGACTTGATAAGAATTACAGTTTTTACATGGATCACAGTAGAGTCGAGCTTGAGCTACGCTCGCTCGACTTGTTAAGAATTACAGTTTTTACATGGATCACAGTAGAGTCGAGCTTGAGCTACGCTCGCTCGACTTGTTAAGAATTACAGTTCTTACATGGATCACAGTAGAGTCGAGCTTGAGCTACGCTCGCTCGACTTGTTTAGAATTACAGTTTTTACATGGATCACAGTAGAGTCGAGCTTGAGCTACGCTCGCTCGACTTGTTTAGAATTACAGTTTTTACATGGATCACAGTAGAGTCGAGCTTGAGCTACGCTCGCTCGACTTGATAAGAATTACAGTTTTTACATGGATCAGAGTAGAGTCGAGCTTGAGCTACGCTCGCTCGACTTGATAAGAATTACAGTTTTTACATGGATCACAGTAGAGTCGAGCTTGAGCTACGCTCGCTCGACTTGTTAAGAATTACAGTTTTTACATGGATCACAGTAGAGTCGAGCTTGAGCTACGCTCGCTCGACTTGTTAAGAATTACAGTTTTTACATGGATCACAGTAGAGTCGAGCTTGAGCTACGCTCGCTCGACTTGTTAAGAATTACAGTTTTACATGGATCACAGTAGAGTCGAGCTTGAGCTACGCTCGCTCGACTTGTTAAGATTTACAGTTTTTACATGGATCACAGTAGAGTCGAGCTTGAGCTACGCTCGCTCGACTTGTTTAGAATTACAGTTTTCACATGGATCACAGTAGAGTCGAGCTTGAGCTACGCTCGCTCGACTTGTTTAGAATCACAGTTTTCACATGGATCACAGTAGAGTCGAGCTTGAGCTACGCTCGCTCGACTTGTTTAGAATCACAGTTTTACATGGATCACAGTAGAGTCGAGCTTGAGCTACGCTCGCTCGACTTGTTAAGGATTACAGTTTTTATACGGATCACAGTAGAGTCGAGCTTGAGCTACGCTCGCTCGACTTGTTTAGAATCACAGTTTTACATGGATCACAGTAGAGTCGAGCTTGAGCTACGCTCGCTCGACTTGTTAAGGATTACAGTTTTTATACGGATCACAGTAGAGTCGAGCTTGAGCTACGCTCGCTCGACTTGTTAAGAATTACAGTTTTTACACGGATCACAGTAGAGTCGAGCTTGAGCTACGCTCGCTCGACTTGTTAAGGATTACAGTTTTTATACGGATCACAGTAGAGTCGAGCTTGAGCTACGCTCGCTCGACTTGTTTAGAATCACAGTTTTACATGGATCACAGTAGAGTCGAGCTTGAGCTACGCTCGCTCGACTTGTTTAGAATCACAGTTTTACATGGATCACAGTAGAGTCGAGCTTGAGCTACGCTCGCTCGACTTGTTAAGAATTACAGTTTTTACACGGATCACAGTAGAGTCGAGCTTGAGCTACGCTCGCTCGACTTGTTAAGGATTACAGTTTTTATACGGATCACAGTAGAGTCGAGCTTGAGCTACGCTCGCTCGACTTGTTTAGAATCACAGTTTTACATGGATCACAGTAGAGTCGAGCTTGAGCTACGCTCGCTCGACTTGTTAAGGATTACAGTTTTTACATGGATCACAGTAGAGTCGAGCTTGAGCTACGCTCGCTCGACTTGTTAAGAATTACAGTTTTTACATGGATCACAGTAGAGTCGAGCTTGAGCTACGCTCGCTCGACTTGTTAAGAATTACAGTTCTTACATGGATCACAGTAGAGTCGAGCTTGAGCTACGCTCGCTCGACTTGTTAAGAATTACAGTTTTACACGGATCACAGTAGAGTCGAGCTTGAGCTACGCTCGCTCGACTTGTTAAGGATTACAGTTTTTATACGGATCACAGTAGAGTCGAGCTTGAGCTACGCTCGCTCGACTTGTTTAGAATCACAGTTTTACATGGATCACAGTAGAGTCGAGCTTGAGCTACGCTCGCTCGACTTGTTAAGGATTACAGTTTTTACATGGATCACAGTAGAGTCGAGCTTGAGCTACGCTCGCTCGACTTGTTAAGAGTTACAGTTTTTACATGGATCACAGTAGAGTCGAGCTTTGGATCGGTATCAACTGGCGAGCGTAGCTCGCCTTTGGATCGATATCAACCGGCGAACGTAGCTCGCCTTTGGATCGATATCAACCGGCGAGCGTAGCTCGCCTTTCTTGAGCTACGCTCGCTCGACTTGTTTAGAATCACAGTTTTACATGGATCACAGTAGAGTCGAGATTGAGCTACGCTCGCTCGACTTGTTAAGAATTACAGTTTTTACACGGATCACAGTAGAGTCGAGCTTGAGCTACGCTCGCTCGACTTGTTAAGGATTACAGTTTTTATACGGATCACAGTAGAGTCGAGCTTGAGCTACGCTCGCTCGACTTGTTTAGAATCACAGTTTTACATGGATCACAGTAGAGTCGAGCTTGAGCTACGCTCGCTCGACTTGTTAAGATTTACAGTTTTTACATGGATCAGAGTAGAGTCGAGCTTGAGCTACGCTCGCTCGACTTGTTAAGAATTACAGTTTTTACATGGATCACAGTAGAGTCGAGCTTGAGCTACGCTCGCTTTTAAAATTCAAATTTTCTAACGGTCAAAATATATTTGAAAATTTTCCGTGTTTTTAATGCACTTGAAAATCATTAGTTATAGAATTATTAACAATTTTTGCGGTGAATTTTCATACATTAAAATGGTTTGTCATTTAACGGTTTTTAAAAATTCAAAATTTCTAACGGTCAAAATATATTTGAACATTTCCCGCATTTTTAATGAACTTAATGAATGTACTTAATGAACTATTATTATTATTATAATTAACAATTTTTGAGGTAAATTTTCATATAATAAAATGGTTTGCCATTAAACGATTTTTCAAAATTCAAATTTTTTAACGGTCAAAATATTTGAAAATTTTCCCACCAAAATATGTTTCAATCATCTACAGCCTCTAAGTCCAATAAAAACGAGATTCAGTAATGATCTATAGCCTCTATGTCCAGAAAAACAAGATCCAGTAAACATCTACAGCCTTTATATCTAATTAAACAAGATCCAGTAAACATTTACAGCCTCTATGACCAATAAAATATGATCCAGTAAACATCTACAGCCTCTATGTCCAGTAAAAATATGATCCAGTAAACATCTAAAGCCTCTATGTCCAGTAAAAATATGATCCAGTAAACATCTACAGCCTTTATTTCTAATAAAAATAAGATCCAGTAAACATCTACAGCCTTTATTTTTAATAAAAATAAGATCCAATAATGATCTACAGCCTCTATGTCCAGTAAAACGAGATCCAGTAAACATCTACAGCCTCTATGTCCAATAAAATATGATCCAGTAAACATCTACAGTCTTTATGTCCAATAAAAATAAGATCCAGTGATGATCTACAGCCTCTATGTCCAGTAAAACGAGATCCAGTAAACATCTACAGCCTTTATGTCTAATTAAACAAGATCCAGTAAACATCTACAGTTTTTATGTCCAATAAAAATAAGATCCAGTGATGATCTACAGCCTCTATGTCCAGTAAAACGAGATCCAGTAAACATCTACAGCCTCAATGTCCAGTAAAACGAGATCCAGTAAACATCTACAGCCTCTATGTCCAATAAAAATAAGATCCAGTAATGATCTACAGCCTCTATGTCCAATTAAACAAGATCCAGTAATGATCTATAGCCTCTATGTCCAGTAAAACGAGATCCAGTAAACATCTACAGCCTCTATGTCCATTCAAATATTTTTAAGTGAAATTCACCTTACGTAATTTTACGTAACATAAGGATTTTACGTAACGTAAACAAAAGTGTTATAATTTTTATAACAATCTTTTTCATGCTGTAACTTTTTACAGGAGCTTCTAAAGTACCAACATAGCGGATATTAAATGTAGATCCTGATTTGATCTTTCATTTTATGCCTATTTCAAGGCTTGAAATGTTAATTCCAGTGCGGAATCAAAAATGGCGCAACTGTCATAAAAAATCATGTTTTTTGCATTTTTCGGTCACTAAATGGACATAAAGTTCAGATGTTAAGTAGCGCTTTTTGGTTTTAAGGTACGGCCTATCGTATCAGATACAAGAAATTGTATGAAAGTCACCGCATAAAAAATTTTCCATACAAATTTTTGGTTTTTAACGGTTTTTTGCGTCTAGTTCCAACGCAACGGAACTGACTGGAACCAAACATACCTCAGGTAATAGATATTTTCAATACCTGTCATATGAGACCAAAAACGTAAAGATTCATGCTTCCGTTGACTCAAAAAATCAAAATTAGTGAAAATCTCAAAAAAAGTGAATACAATAACTTGCACGCAATGCGTGGAAGTTAAAAATGAGAGAAATAAATGAAAAGTAAATATTAGTTGTTACAATGACATAACATTTGAAAACATCATTTATTCTGTGTTGAGCGGAAATAAAGCAGCATGACACAGAAAAAAAACGTTAAAATCATCACAATTTTTATTGGTTATTCCCTTCTAGCAAATATTTTATCGAGAATATTGTTATGTTTCAAATTTTTTTTATATTTATACACATATTTATTATATTTCTCAAAGCTCCGCTTGATTCACGATTGTGTGAATGAACGAAATATGGAATAATAAGAATACAAGAAAAAATATGTGTAGGATATTATCTGGCAGAGTTGATGGTGGGGTGTCTAGGAAGATTCTCAATAAAAGGTCACAACTATGCTGCATTCGCGAAGTCATGGGGGATTTTTCCATTAACTTGACCGAATTTTTTTTTAATTTACTAAGTTTTTTGAGAAAAATTCAGAAAATCCACCACATAAACTTTTTCATACAAAAAATGATGGTTCCTAAATTCATATTAATTTCAGAACTGTCCTACCATATGGACACCCCCAACCTCTTAAGCTAATCACCCATCAAATCCACAAAATAATCTCCCCAAATCCAAATACAATCTCATTACATTCATATCTTCATGTGACTGCCAATATACATCACAAACTTTAATATGATAAGCAAATGATCAGCACATCAAATCTTCCAATATTTTCATGTCAATTTTTCTTCTACTTTCCCCAACATCCAAATAACGAGTTTCATCATTTGTTTGTGACAACTCTGACACTTAATATCACATCACATTTTTCTTTTCTTCTTCTTTTCCTTCAAGATATTAAAGTCCAATAACAGAAAAGAATCTTCCGGAAGAAGACACGAATAAAAAAGATGAATAAAGAAAAAAAATTATTTTATAGTTATAAAAGTAGAAAAACTCGTCAAATTTTATTGTGATAAAATAAAACGAAGAAAAAAGAGAAATATTTGCACACAAAGGAGCAAAGACGATGGGGTTGCGCGCACTGGAAATATGAAATATCCATTATATCACGAAAATTATCATCAACGTTTCTTGAATGAGCCATAAAGGAGACGGAAATTACATAAATTCAATTTTTGATTAGGAAAAAGGAATTTTTTGATGGTTAAGTGGAATTGATATTGGATATTCGATATTTTATGGATAGCACTAAGGTTTATGCTGATGATATGTCTTGGAATATACCAAAAGCAACCAAAATTGTAAGTTTGTAGCTAATTGTTGTCAAAGTTGCGGGTTTGAACCTATTTGGTGCCCAAACTTACACTTCACTCAGGGGTGTATCCAGGGGTGTTTGACTCCAACCCCCCTTTTTTTAGAAGAACCAGTGTCATAAAAATTGGTCATAATTCGAAACCTCCCCCTCGGCACCCACTGGCTGCACTAATGAATCAGTTCTACTTTAAAATGTGCCTTCCAGGCTATTGCTATGTAGATACTTGATCTGATCTGAAATTTACATCAAAGCAAAAATTTTGAACATTTTAGAGATACACTTGATGAATTTCCTCAATCTTAAGGAAATTTTCAATTAATATTAATGAAAATTCACCTCTCCAAGTCCTCTAAACCCTCATATACTCAAATTTACATAACAAAAGCATTCCTTTGAATCTCCCACTCAACTTAATCCATAATGAAGTTCATGATATTCAAACATAGATCAACTTCCAATGCATAAACTTTTGGTAAACTATCAAAACTCTTTGAAACTCGAGTATTCACAAGAGTCTTAGTCAAGCATGAACCAATACATTGACTTTGTAGTTCACCAATTATCCCTGATGAAATTCCCAATCCAATTGAACTATTGTAAGCTGAGATGTTTGACTTACATGAGAATCCCTTTTAAATTTTATCTACATCCGATGAACTATCATGCACAAAAGTGTAGAAATGTTGGGGAAGATGTAAAAATGTTGTACTGTAAGTGAATCACAGTTCATAAATACTAAAGACATATCAGAAGTTAAGAAAAAGAGGATTGGGGTTGAGTTGATTGAAAAATTGTTCGGAAGGGAATTAAATTTGCTTTGTGATTTTCAGTTGAAATTTAATGTGTGGGATGTTATTGGAAACTATAGAACTGCTTTCTGCAGACTTTCTAAGAAATTAATAAGAGCATTTTGTAAAAGTTTTGTGAGTTTTTAAAGAAGTTAGAAGCTGCTTTGACGTTTTAATTTTTTTAAGTATATTACTATATCAGCAACAAGGAAGCAACCAGACCACAGCTTTTGGTATATGAAAGACGCTCAAAAGTTCAAATAAAGGGGTATAAAATTCCATTTAAAATACTAGGAGGAGGAGAGGGTCTGAAATTTGGTTGCGTTACATAATAAATGAGCAATCAAAAGGATTATTGGATTTATATATGGATTCTTTGATGGAAGTCATTTGTGAACGCCATCCTTTTGACTTTAGTGTGATTCTAAAAAAGAATAACTTCCCCAGCCCATTTCATAAAATATTTCATTCAACAAAAATCTAAATTTTCATCAAAAACCGCCAAAAATTTAATCAAAAAAAATTTCATAAAAAATATTCAATTGAATTCATGCAATTTCCCATCAACAAATTAAATGACCTCCATAAATTCAGGCATTTCATCATCACAAGAAAATTTATTTCAAAATGTCCCAAAATAGCGCAATGCAACGAAGAACCAAAAAAAATAAAATCCATAATCGATGAAAAAGGATTTTCTTTCTCACAGAATAATAAGAAGGACTTGAGATACATAAAAAGGAAATATTTTTCATTTCATTGCAACAATAATGATGAAAACATATCAGAAATATGCGACAGAATATGAAAAATTTTCAATTCAAATGAAATGAAGATGAAAAATTGTGTAAAAAATTTCTTTTTGTAACAAAAATGAAAATGTACTAAATTCTATGGTAAAAGACTATTTTTCATTCTGTCAGCATAAATATAAATTTTCAGCAAATTGAAATTTTTTATTCGTCCTTGATAGTTTTGAGTTTGAGCATTTTTGGGGGTGTTTGAGATGAGGGTGGGGCATTTTAGTTTATAGAGGTGAAACTTTAATAATTTAAATTTCTACATTTTATTAATTGATCATATTCTACCTTAAATGATCCCATCCTTTCCACAAATACACCCAAAATACCTTTTAAATTCAACTCCAATAAAAATTGTGATTTAAAAAAATTTTCTCATTCTTTTAAATTTCAAAATAATATTTTTCAATTTAGAAAATCATATTTTTGCCTTATTTGCTGTTTCCACTAAATTCTCTATGTAAACAAAAATTCAGAGAAAATGAAAAACTAAGCTAAATAATAAACTAAACAAATAAATGAAGAAAATTGTAAAAAATAGTATTTATAAATAAATAAAAGAAATGTTAAATATATAAAAAAGAAAAACTGGAAATATTGTAAAAAGAAAAGAATATTTGAAATGCATTTAAGACAAAAAGTGCAATAAATAAAATGTTTTAATTAAAAAACAGACTTTTCTTTATGTTGTCCTGTCAACAGCAGTTTTTTGTTATGTTTCAAGCTTTCAAAGGAATTTCTTTTAGTTTTGTTTCAGACTTTCAAATTTTCAGGTGCTGGCTTTGGCTAGTATGAATCGCTGTAAACGAAAATTTAGCACCACGCTAAGATAATGACGCCACCAACGACGTTTTAGATGATATTCTATCAAGTCTGCCTTTTAGGGTTCATCAGCGTCGGATAAATTATTAATTTAGTTTTTTACAAGACACATCCAAGTGTGGACTCAATACGAGGCTGACTTTACATCTTTACATAAGGTTCTGTGCTGGGGCGTATCCAGAAATTTTTCAAGGGAGGGGTTTTGAAACTTTTTTGTATGGACGGGAAAATTTATAGAGCTTTGGGGTTTTTTCTTAAAAAATATTATTAAAATAAATTACTACACCCAAAAAGGGAGAATTTGACCCCCAAAAACCCCTCCAAAATACGCCTAGTTCTATGCTCTTTTTCATACCTCTTGTTATCCCAGTGTTTCAAACTCACATGGATTAACCAAAATTATACAATTTGAATGAAAATTTAAACTGGAAAAAAATCTCAACTAGACTTTAGCTGACATGAAAGCAACGTAAAATAAATAGAATCGTTCAGGATTATCGATTTATGAATTGTTTCAAATTATTAACAAGTATTTTAGAAAAAAAGAGAATATGAGTCTATTTTTACATTACATGATGCCTTAATGAACCCTTTAAAATTTCATTTTGTTTGAAACTTCTGAAGCTGAGTTATCTCTACCACATCAAACTCATGTCAACCTTTATACATCCAACAAAAAATGAAGAAAAAAAATTAAAACCTCGCTTCAAACTTTTCTATCAAGTTAAGTAATCCAAACTATTTTCTACCATTTCATCATCACTTTTTTTCCTGCAACACTGAAAAAGTAACTTTTCATAAAATTCTTCAAACAAACTTCCACTCAACTTAAAAACCGTCAACTAAAGATTCCCACAGAAAAAAAAGTAACCAGAACATAAGAGAGATGAGAAATTATCGCAGAAAACTTTCATTATAATCTGCAAATAATGATTACTTAAAGTAATTTACTCTTCAAACAAAACTTTAATCTTTCGAGATATAAAATTATTTTCCTCTCATTTCCGAGAATGCCATTCGGTAATGTACAAAAAAGGAAGAATTAAAAAGATTGTCTCATAATTTTAATGGCAAGCTTTCGCATTTGTGTAGTTTGGTTTAGTTTGTGGTGGGTTGGGAGGGTTTGGTCGGTTTGTCTGGGTTGATGGCTGATCTGAGATGGTAAATTAGATTTTCTTGACATTTTGTCTAGGGTTGTTTTAGGATCAAACTTCAGAAATTACAATCAATTTGAAAATGCTCCTTAGACAGCCACCATAATCCCATCAGCACTACAACTTCCCTCTTATTCATTATACTTAAACTTCCAAGTACTTGAATGAATGAAAATGACTTAAAACTTGTGATTTACAGAGCACTTTGTAATCAGCACAAATGCATTCTTTGTGAATGTGTACAGTGAAAAGTTTTTGAAGAGCTTTTTTTTACTGTAAAGTTTAGCTGCAAACTGCATGTATGGCATTTTCAAGGGATTAATTTCAAATGAGTTTGTGGAATTCTCATAATATTTACAAGTTATGCTTATGTTGATTCTGTTGAATGATGTTGAAAATGTTGAACTGTTAGAAACAAAGTTAATGATGAATTTCTGACTGCATGGGATGTTTGCACAGAAGTTTTTTTGAAGATTAATGCTTGAGATGTTGTGAAAAGATTGAAATAAAGAAGGTATTTGAAAATTAATTTTTAAAAGAAAGTGGTAAACAAGATGTTGCAATTTTAAT
This sequence comes from Chironomus tentans, assembly GCA_963573255.1. Lineage (NCBI taxonomy): Eukaryota > Metazoa > Arthropoda > Insecta > Diptera > Chironomidae > Chironomus > Chironomus tentans. The sequence goes on from OY754303.1 coordinate 16,232,193, forward strand.
CTTGTTTGGGGGTGTTTTTTGATGAATTTTCTGCAATATGTTGGGATGATGAGGAATAATCTTATGTTGTTTACTTAAAAGTAATTATTTCTTATGGTTTCGTCAACACTATCAGCGTAGAATATTACGATTTAAAGCAATGTTAAGAATTGAAATTTATAGACCCCCTTACCATAACTAAATAAAAGATAATAAATCTCTCTGGTGAAGGGCGTAGCCAGAGGGGTCCTTAAGGGGTCAAAACTCCCCTCTCGATGGAAATTTATTTCAATTTACTAGAGTTTTTAAAAAATACTAAAACACGTTCTAAATTTTGCTCTCCATACAAAAAAAATTCAAAGTACCTGAAAAATTTATGTTTAAGCCCCTATATTTGGCACCAAGGAGATCCACCTTAGTGACGTAAAATGATGATTTAAAACGCACTAAATTCAATAAATTTTTATCGAAAATTACTCAAAGGTCAATAAGGGGTCATTCACTTATGACGTCCATCAAAAAATGGGATTTTTAGACTCCCCCTCCCCGCTTGTCACAAATTTTAAATTCAAAAAAATTTCTTTAATATAAAGTGTCACAAAATTTCAGACCCCCTTCCCTCTAAATCATGGACGTCATAAATGAATGACCCCTAACTGTGCGTTTATAATCCAATCCATAAATAGCATACAGGATAGCATCTCCATTAGTACCAAAATATTCCAATAAAAGTGACTCATTGGATTCTTCCTTCAAACCCTTTTCCAACCCCCCAAAATCTATATTTTAACTTCCACGCATAGCATGTATTTGAAGCTTATTTTAGTTGTAACATTTTAATCAAAATTCTTTCAATTCACTTGGATTCACTCTCATCATCCAAATGTTTACCACAATAATTCAATATATAATTCCCACGTTTATTCCTCCCACACAGATTTCGTAATCACACCAAATTTACCCTAAAAAACGAGAAGTGAATCGTGCAATTTACGCAAAAATAAAAAGTTTGTACACACGCAGCTACAATCTCAGCATGAGAATATTGTTTACATCGTAGCATCAAAAAAGCAAGCATGTGACTGATCTAAATGCGGAAGATATCAATTTAAAAGTTAAATAAATAATTACCACCAAAACACAATCTACAAAGGAAAATCAGGCTTTGAAGTACACAAAGGAATTTTCACACCTAATCAAATTAAATAACAAGAACAAATTTCCATGGTTACGTCAATCAAATAATTAGTAATGAAAATATCTTGCAGTAATTTCCTATTAATTCAAGTTAATTTAATTAAAATGAAAGATTTTTACTCATTATGTTTTATGTGCTGTGCATGCGGATGTGTTTGTGTGGGTGTCACATCCTACCCTAAAAACAACAAATTAATTAACTAAATTAAATAAAAAAGAGGAATAAAAGCTTTCATGGCATTTAAAAATAAATAAAATAAAAATCCAATATTTTTTTCGTCACATGACCTTTATTGCCACTGCCTACATGCCTGACATTATTTATTTTCATAGAACTTTTTTTCTATATTATATTATTTTATTTCTAATAATAATTCATGCAACATAAATAACGAAATACAGTTGCCTTTATGACTGGATTTGATTGAATGCGTACAGGCTGATGTTTGTGAAAGCTTAGCTTTGTATTGTTGTGGATGTGATGGCAGGGTTGTTGATGCAGTTTGGTGTATTGGATTTTGGAGGGTGGGTATAAAATGCTTAATGTTTATGGCTTGAGTAGGTTCGAATAATGAGACTTATATTGCTTAATTGGTAAAATGTTGATCCTAAGTACCATAGAGTTCTGAGTTCAATCACAAATCAGGTTAAACTGTAAGCTTGTTGCTCAATTCACTAATAAAATCATAAAGTTAAGCTTGCGTGCTAGACGAAATGTTTAAGCTGATTTTGACCTTTATCTCAAGAAATTTTGAAGCACCAACTCTTTATTCATACAACCACACTTAGGGACATACATCGATTCACATAAAATTTATATCCATACGATATTCATCGAAATTTATTTTATTTATTGAAAGGAAAGCCGCAAGATGTTTTCTTCCCCATTCTATACCCTATAACTCCCCCTCCACCCCCACACATTTTAGTTTCCGGAAAAATACCAAAATAAATAAAATATTCGAAAAAATTCTTTATTTTTTGTGTGTGCTGCCTTTTTTTATTCAATGAGTTATTTCACTTCTCCTTCTGGTATTTTCCCATGCACACAAAACTGAATGTGAACTATATATAAAACAAAGAAGGAAAAAGGAATTCTTTTATTCGATCCTTGCTGAAATTTGAAATGTTTCATCCTTCATCAGTAGAATGAATCAGATATTGTGTTGATGTGATATTAAAATGTTGCAAAGTTTGACATTTATTCTGTGAATAATTCTTTGTTACTGGATGTGTATTTGGAATGCATTTGGACTGTCTTGTGGGGTATAGCTAGGGGCCGGTATCTAGGTCTACCCTGGATACCCTAGCTTTCCTGTGTACCCTGGGTGAAGGGTAGGAGAAGAAAACCATAGTTTAAAATTAATCCAGCACCAGCCAAACATCTAGCAGTTTTTGGAAGTTCCAATTTTTTAATCCAAAAATGCGCTCATTATCCAAAATCTAACCTTCCTCCTAATTTCCAGCCTAAGGACCATCATGAGATAAATTATTATTATTTTTCCCATACATAATATTTTATTCTATTCTTATCATTATGTGAAACTGAAGAGACTGTTGACTCGAGGGTATTTACAAAATTTTTATTCAAAGGCTAAAATATGGCCAATTCAATATGACCATTATATGCCATGAAATATACTAATAACGATTCTTATGAATTGAGGCTATGTGAAAAGAGTTGAATAAGTCTTCTTCAGGATATATTTTGTGCAAAATATTATTACAAGTCATTCATAGAATTTCCTGATGAGGCTGATTTGTTGATTATTGTGAATGGGTGTTTTTGTTTGGATATCTGAATTGGGTATTGATAATATTGAGATATGATATTGAAGATATTGACTATTAAGAACCTTATGGAGTGAATAAATTTGCTCAAGTTTTGTGATTTTTGATCACTTTTTCTTCAGCTGATGATGGTCCTTTCCAGAGGCTTTTGGGGTTCATTTTTGGTATAAATAAGTACAGAGGATGCTACAATTATTTAAAAATTCTAATAATAGTGTATTCATAACAGTTTTAAGTCATATTATAAAAATAAATTTTGAGGAACGTCCATGATGGTTAAAATTGTAGGAATCGAACCCAAAACTTACTAAAGAATAACTTCGGATTTTTTTTCATGTTATTTAAACTTTAGTTTATCAAGTTGCATTATCCATATCCCAAATTCCATCCCATCTATGATATTATTCTAGCTCATATCTACAACATCCCAAAAAAAATCCAAACTAACCAATCAAAATCAAATCCATTCAAGCTGATTCACCTCGTTTACTTTATGTCTTTTCATATTTCCTTCTTTTAAAGCAACAATATTTCCCCTCCTTTCCTCAATCGAGAAGTCAGTCAAATCTCCTCGAAGATGTTTATTCATCTCTGAATATTTTAGTTACTCGGGTGAAGAAAATTTGACTTTCAACTAAGAAAATTTCAATTTTATGCAAAACTGAGTTTCATTTTTCTTGAATTTAATTTGTGAAGAAATTTTCCTTCTGAGTTTATTAAAAACAATCTTTTTATGTGAAAGTATCGACTTTGTGATGGAGAAAAGAGCTTAAAGAAAAAAAGATGGAATCAAAATGATTGAAATGTTCTGGCACAAAAAAGCTTAAAGAAATTTTTCATTGCTTAAGAAGGAAGAAAAAGTCAGAGAATTTGAATGGTTGATGCGCTTTTTTCGACATGGATGAATTGATGGGAAGATAGACGCAAGTGAATTGGAATTGAGGTGATTAAATAAAATGAATTAAAAATCAGAAGTGAAATTTCTTGAAAATAATTGAATAATTCATAATTTTTCAAAATAATTCATATTTTGCCTTATTCATTTGAAAAAGATATAGAATCTAAGAATAATTAGGCAAATAAGCATTAGTTCATTAATAAATCTACAGGAGTGTAGCATGAAGCAACAAAGTTCTCGGCCCAAACATCTGGAGTGCAAACTCTCATTTATACAGCTTCTTAGGTTGATTTCTAGAGATACAACACCTACCCTACCCAGGGTAAAAATTCTATCTCTTTCATCATTTTAAGAGCCCATAAATTGCAGACGACTCTCCAATTAAACTTACAATTCTATCACACCCATAATGAGTGCATCACATCCTTCAAAAAAATCGCACTAGAAAAAACTCATTTCCCTAATACAGCTTAAATAATATTGAAAAACTTTTCAATCCTCGACAAAGCTCACGACACGAGTAGAAAAAAGAAATAAACCATCCAATACAAAAAAGGTAACGTTTATGAAACATGAGCTTAGTAATAAATATGAGTTTCAAATTTTTTTTTCTCATCACAAATTGAATAAGAGAAGCAACAGAAAGCGAAAAAGAAAATAAAAAAAAGCTTTGCAATAAAGCTTTGAAAAGCGGTGAAGAAAAAAATTTAATAAAAATTCGAGAAAAAAAGTTCTTACCTTCATCACTATACGTGTGTGTGTATTTCATTTTTTATATTGTGAACCACAATGAGATCGAGTGAATGAAAAGCATAAACAATTTTTTCTTTCACTTAATTCAAAGTATATACAAATGTGCTCAAAAGTACATCCATCAGTGAATAAAAATGAAGCTGGTTTAGGGGATTTTGAGTTCGTGGAATTTTTTTTGCATAAGAGGATCGGGATTTTGAGGAGGAAGCTCTTGAGATGACTTAGTATGGAAATTCTACGATAATTCCTATTTCTGGTTCGATTTTCAATTTCCATTGGTTCAAGGGGTAGCTAGAAATTCTTTGATGTAGGGGTATAAATTAATCATAAATTTTTAGGGATTCAGGATCTGGTGCGTAGCCAGGAGGGATTTGGGGGACAAATCCTACTCTAGTCAAAAAAATTCATCAATTTTCTAGCGATTTTCAAGAAAAGAATTCAATAATTTATCTGATCTAAATTTTCTCAAAAAAAACTTGAAAATTACCTCCTTTAAAAGAGGAGAATTCGTACCATACCCGGTTCCAAAAAACCTCTACCACAAATTTTTCCCTTTCATATTCATCTAACTCACTTTTCAAGTGATGTGAACGATAAAGAATGAGTTTCTTTCTCTCTACAGAATTTTATTAAATTAAAGCAATACTTTACGGGTTTTCATATCGATTCACACAATAAAGTTTTGATAGAAATTTTTCATCTCACATGCTGAAATATATCCCCTTTCATGTTCATATTTCTCTTGTGATGTGTATTCTTTTCTCACTTGTCTTAAAGTCATTTTATCAGGATATGTGATCTTGAGGCTGAATATTTACATAGACGCACAGAACATTGGATCAATATGACGTAATATTCTCTTTTTTATGATAGACTGAATGATGTTCTTTGATGTCTGTTGGAGGAGAAATAAATTTGGATGTGGGTTTTGAACATTTGATTAAAAGTAATGTGGCTGGGGTTATTTTTGGGCTAGTTTTTCTTTTTTCTCAATTTTCTTGTTTTAAAAAACCACCCTCAAGGAAATTTTCTTCAATTTGCTAAGGTTTTTTAAGAGAGAAATACCTTAAATTTCCCATCCATACAAAAAAGATCAAAATATTCTATGCTTGTCACGGGGCTTGAAATCCCATATAAAGATGTATTTCCCCAATAAAGCGTCTCAAGTTTCCAAATAAAAATGCGTAAAATTAGTAATTTTGCTCGAAGTGCCAACAACATTGCTAGGAACATAATCAAATTTTTTGTGGTTATTTTGCTCACTTTCCCTACACTAAAGAAACCCTCTTTTTGAAAAAACAAATGAAAAATATTCCACACAATTTTTGTATCCCAAAACAAAATTATGTCTGCTTTTATTGAAATTTTATGAAGTATGTATTAAAGTAAAAGCTTTGTCATATTTTCACCATCTTTTTCTTGTGTCTGTATTGAAGATTCTCGGAAGATTGAATGATGATGAAATTTGATTAATCAAGTGTGAGGAGAGTGATGTATTTGACCTTTCGGTGTTATCTCAACCAAAAATAGAACTCAATCTTCTTTCTTTTATTACAACTTATGTTCGGCATTGTGTAGTGACACTGAAGCGACTGATATGTGAGAATTTTTCTTGTATGCTCGTAATACAGAGAAAGAAGCTTTGTTATTGAAACAATTCCTGAATTTTAAGAAGGATGAAAATTAAATGGTAGGGAAAATGGATGAATGAAGAAAGGGATGACAAAAGAAACATGTAGGAAATTAGGTGCAAACATTGTAAATTTCCTCAAATATTTGACAAAGAAGTTAATAATTTTGATTCAGAATTACGTGAACACTTCCTATTGTGTTATGTGTCTATGTGGGGATGAAATTTGATAATTCAGGATTTATTTGAATAACTCAGGCAGAATGTGCTGATTGCTCATTGAAATGTTAGACACATGTGGTATTCAGATGAGCAGGAAGATGAGGTATTTGTTATGTGGATTTGTCAAGGTCAAAGGGCGCCGTTCCTGACAAAGTGGTTTGACAAATGGAAATATGGAGTCTTTATGGAATGTCAGCTCACAAGGTAATGTCAGCTCAAAAAGGTTTTTCGACATCGAAGGATAGGTCGACTCCTAATGAATGAGTTGACTCTTTTAGGTAGTTCTTAAGGGTTGGTAGGGTTATAAAGGTAAGTTGATTCCTGTCGGTGATTCCGAAGGGTTGGTTAGCTACCAAGAGTAGATTATATACTAATGGCATGTTAGAAACTAATGGTAGGTTATATAAGAAGGGTAGGATGGCTCTCTAGTGTGGTTATAAAGAGTAGATTAACTTCAAAGAAATGGTTGGCTCTCAAGCGAAGGTAGGGTAGCATGAAAGGTCGGCCTCTAAAAGAGAATTGTTTCCTAAGAAAGATTTGAGCTCCTTAAAGCTGTGAATGATGGTTGAAAATTCTCAGTTTTTATAAACATCATCAACCTGTATCAACGTTCTTTTGGTAGAATGAACACCTTTGCAAATATAAAGTCACTTTTTATAAAGTTGAATAGATCAGGAAAGTCTCTATATAATTTTCAAGCATTCATTACTATTTCACCTTAACAAATCCCAATATCATACCTTTAGCCTTCCATTTATCCCTCACTTCATTCCTACCTTCACTTAATTTCCTCGACGCTAAAATTTCCTCCACTAAACTAACCGAAAAAATGATTCCCCGCAATCTAAAACAATAAACGATTATTTCGAGAGAATCATCATCACAGAAAATCCCCTTTATCCGCACATATGTGCTTCAATCTGCTTCACTTATCTTAATTAACCATTATCTATAGGAAAAATTTTTCGTTAAAAACCTCAAAATGATCGAACAAATATTTTAATTTATTAAATTACCTTCCTCAATGAATAATCTCAATATGTACACATGATGAGGATGATATAGGAAGAAGTAGAATCAACAACAAAAAAGTTTGTACGAGGAAAAAGATGTGAGAGCATACGAGTGAGTATGTTAAATAAACGACAATGATCCAACATAGAAATTTTATCCATGCAAAGGAATTGAAAGAAAGAAGAAAAAATTTATAAATTCCTCTTACATCACATAATCTCATGCCATTCAATTTGATACAGCATAAAAGGAGAGATACAGACTGAAGAGAGGATAAAAAAATGTGAAAAATAATTTTTCTTTTTGCATCGGCAACAAATTTTTTATTTATTTATTTTAAAATTTATACAATTTAAACATGATGATTTGAAAGGATTTGCATCTAGGCTGTTTGTATTTAAGCTTTGTGGTATATATTCATGTTGTTTGCAATGCTATTAACCCAGATGTCTGGGCTAGCTAATAATAAATGAATGTTTGTGAAAAATTGGGCTTTTTTAAAGACATTAAATCACTTAGATACTGTTCTTAGTCATCTAGATGAAGGAAAAGGATTGATAATGATTAGTTCTATGAATTGTAGGATCTGCTATATTCTGGGACCGTTTAGGGTACCCTAGACACACTAATCATAGAGAACTCCTAAAATTGTTCTATATTGCAATTAATTTGCAACAGTCAAGAGAAATTAACAATAATCCACAAAAGAACAACTCAATCTTAAAGTCAATGCGCCCATACATAGCCCATTCCATTACCAGAAATATCCAACTCGTGTTTTTTCCATCCTACTTGAAGTCACTCATCTCTACTCATATTCTCATAGTTATAATTTTTTTTTGTGTGTGCATAAACTAGCTTTAATTTGGAGCTTACAAGATTCATCATTGGAACTTCCAACAACTGCCTCACAATGTGGTTTTTTAGGATATCCTCTACATTTTTCTTATGGAAATATCATGCGCAAATAAATCTTTGTAGACTTTCCAATATAGTAGATTTCAGAGCAACCCTTTCGAAATTTTTTTTATTTGATGTATGCAGTACGTTGAGGAAAGAAAAATATACTCCTTTGAAATTAATTTTCAACGAATGATCAAGGTCAAGGAAAGGGAAAAACAAAAGAAAAATACTTTAAGAATTGAATAAATTGATGGAGAGGTAAGGGAGGACTTAGTGTCTAGATTAAAAACTTTTATGAGATTGATGAAGATTGAGAATTATTTTTATTAAATTGAAATGTTTGTTTTTGAATTGAAGAAATGAGGATATGTAAATGTTGACGTAGAGTATTTGTTGATGAGAATCCTTACTGTCAGTCACTTATTAGACCATTTTTTCAATATTAGGTGTCAATAACCAATAATATGAATATATTGGTAGTCAAACCAGGTTGGAGATAGAGGGGGTTTGGGGGTTAAACCCCCCTTAGACAGAAACTTTATTCAATTTGCTAGGATTTTCTGAAAAAAATTTCAGAATTTTTAAGTTTATACCTTACGTCAGTTCTACTCAAATTATGCTCCCTGACCGACTAGCACAGTAGTACTCAAACTATGCTCCGCGACACACTACTGTGTCGCCGCGCCATCTCAGGTGTGTTTGGTGACACACTAAACTTAAACTAGATAAAATCGACTTAGCTTTCGAACCAAAAAAAACGACACGGATACGTGTACAAATGATCAAAAAAGTTTACTAAGCAAACCTTGGAGCAGTCTGTATGCTAAGGTTTACCTGGATAAGGGGCGTAGCCAGGGTTGCTGAAGGAGGGGTGAATTTTTTATTTTTTAAAAAAATCATTGAAACATAATCATTGTATTAATTTTTTTTATATTTGTACATTTAAATTGATTATGTGGGTCATCAAAATATTTTGTAAAAAATTAATTTCATTTTTTAAATGTTAAAAAATTATATCAAAATAATTAAAAATTTTACAAGTCACAAATACTAAAATTCACATCATATTAAATATTTTTAAATCACCACAATCTCTGAACATGCAACAAACCAATAAATCTGTACAAAAAATCGATTTTAGTTAATATCAAGTACATTTCTATCTCCACGTGTATAGAAACTACCAGAAAATTTTCTCTCAATAATATCCACATCCACAACATACTCCATTTTCTACTCTCACTTAAAGTAAATGATTATTGCAATAAATTATAAGCGGATTTTCATTTTCTATTGATTTAATTCCTTACTCGCTCCTGTTATGATTCCGTTGTGTATAATTAATAGCATTTTGTTTGTCTAGAGAAATCTAATTAATAGATTTGTTTGTTTCATGGATTTACAGCACTAACTATGTTGTGATATCGATTTATGTTGAAAGCGAAACTGAAGTTGGAAATTTATTGAGTTTTAGTGAACAGAAATATGATTTATTTTTGTTGGAGCAACAATAGTTTCAACTTTCAATGGAACTGCAACAATTTTGCTCAAAATACCATAATTTTAGTAATACAGACGAGACTGGATATAAAATGCAAATAGTTTTAAATGAAATTTAATGTTTAAATAATCAATGTTGTCATACTGTCATTCAACCTGGTTAAAATTCAGCATCAGACATTCAATTATCGAAAACAAATTTAGCATGAACTCCCCCCTCCTTCCACCCCAAATAGTTACCTAGAAATAACCACAAAACACAAATTTCCAATCGAGATACACTCAATGTAAAGTAAGAGTAAATGTTTGATGCTATAATTTCCAGTAATTGGCTATACGACTTGTCCACATAATTGTCGTAAAAAAGCTCTCTTACCGATGCTCCTTTCAATCAAAATTTAATTTGATAAAGTGGCTCTCGAATGCTCTTGAAAAAAACAAAATGTGAATGGAAAAAAATCCGGACTTGTCCTGACCATTTTATGTTTTTACGATCTCCTTCTACCTTAGTGATATACAATGAATGTGTGCACATATAGGAGAATAATCAGAAACTTGATTTTTGTTAAGGATGAACGTGAGTGAATGTGTGTTTGTGGTTTAGAATTGAAGAATGGAGGGGGACATGGAATGGAGGAGAAATTAAGATAATTTTGTGGGTAATTTTTGATTTTTGGGGGAGCTACTAATCAAATTGTAGTTTAAGGTCTGATTTTTTAAATCTTTGGTTGCATAAATTTTGTAAAATTATAATTATTACTTATAAAGTTCAGCAGCATAGCCAGAAATTTTTCGAGGAGTTGTTTTGAAATTTTAGGAGGGTATTTTAGGATTTTTTCTTAAAGACCCTAACAAATTGAGAAAAATTTCATTTATGGGGGTTTTTTTGACCCCCTGATGCAGTCCCCTGTCAATTATAATGGATGAGAAAAAATGCGCATGGTGTATTTAGGAACATAGATGGTATAGATACTTTAATTTAAACAAAAAATGTAAAAATCCTAAAAAAATCACAATTCGTAAAAAGTCACGAGCCCTGACTCAATATGAGTGAGAATCCAAACCTTCATCCATATTCCGATGCAATTTATCAAATCTTCCAAAAAAATATCTTCAAGAACAAAAAAGGACATCAACCCCCTTAAAAAATTACATCCAAAACCTCCTCAAGGGTCAACATCCTCCCTTTTCTTCTCGTACAAAAAAAGGAACATTATAACAATATAAAATTCATATAAAAGCCACCTGAGAATGGATATGTAGGATGTGATATCATATCTCTTTCAATGATCTTCATTCACAAAAAAGAGCAGCACAGAAATAAAAAATTATACAGCTCTTGTAGAAAAATTGAATTTATCTGATATGAATAGCTTTGTATTTTGCAGACATTTAAGAGTCATGCACACAAGTTTCTTAAAATTTCATTAGTTGAATAAATTTTTGTGGCTTTTGGAACTGACATGAAAGATTTAAAGAATTTTTCTTGAATTTTTAAATTTTGTCCACAACATTTAATTGTCTATAAGTTTATCCAATCCATATGTGTGCATCTTTATCGTCTTAAATGTACAAAAAATACCCAAATAAAAACCAAGACGAGGAGTAAAAAGTATTGTCATAAAAGTCATCCAAGTAGCTTTTTTCTGCCTCCACACGACAAGACACAGGTGCTTTTTTATTTTTATCTCTTCTCATTTTTTTCGCTATCGCCTCGACTCGATTCAGTTCGCAGCGAAAAACAATAGAAACTTTTTTTGCTGTACTTTCTATTTCACTCTCACTTCCTTGTTAATTTTTGTTTAACATCCATTCCGAAAAAAAAAAGTTTGTGATTTTGCCGCATATGCTTTTATCTAAAAATGATGTCAATTTATTCGTAAAGTTGTTTTGTTGGATGAAGAAAAAAGAAATTGTTAAGTTTTACTTTGAAAGTTCTTCTTATTATTTTACCACGGATGATAAAGGAATAGCGGATGTTTGGTTACTTGGGGGAGCTTTTAGGCGCATTTTTATGGATAGAATATTTTTTATAGGATTTTTTTTTGACAATATGAAAGCTGCTTTGTGGTGTGAATCCTTGCAGAATTTAGTTATATTTTATAGAAAATTTTAGACAATCTTCTACAATTCGGACATACTTATTCAAGTTACAGCCTCTTAAAATAATCTTACAATAGAGTTTTTGTTTGGGGTCATTCATAAATGACGTCTAACAAAGAATTGGATTTTTGTAGACCTAAGACCTTGGGGTGTAGCTAGAAATTTTTCGAGGGGTGTGTTTTGAAATTTTTTTGGGTGTTTTGACACCCAAAGTACCTCTCTGGCTATGCTCCTGTTTCAAAATTTTGTTACCAGACATTTTCAAGAAAAATAGAGGACATCCCCCACGTTGACTAATTTTATTCGTTTTCTGGACGAATTTGTATTGTTTGAAAAATGAAAAAAATAGAGGACTGTCCTCTGAAAAACCAAGCAGATGGTCAGCCTAACTATACATCGTTTTAATCTGACCCCCTCGAGAGAATCTGAACTTTTTTCTAATTCATTATCAATTTTTAGAAGTCATCCAATTTTTTTCCATGCAAATTTCAAATTCAAGAGGAGATTTGAATCTCTTGGATCCCCATCTGACAATGTTTGTGTCAGTGTTACTGTCCTAGCCTCCAATTCCAAAAGGATAGACGTCATTTACGAACAACCCCTTTAATATTTCTTCTAGTTTTAAACAGAAAGTTTTCTTGTATCATTTTATTAAAATTTCTCTTTGATTATCATCATCATCTTCATGTCTCTGTTATCTATTCCATTAGCTTCATCTAGTCGCACTTAGGAGGAGAATAAAAGAATAATAAAAGAGAAGAAAACACGAAAAAAATTTCTTTGTGAGAAAAAAGTTAAAATTGTTATGCGGAAAAGTGACTTCATTAACAGTCTTAAGAGGTAGGAAAAGGCAATCTTGTCGTATCATTATCATTCAAAAAGCATAAAATTTCTTCGCTTTCACTGACTTTTTCACGTTGAGAGAAGCGCAAAAGAGCATCAAAATTCATTGGCACCTTTTGAACGTTGATTTCTGTCACTTAGATTAAATGAGATGGAAAAACAGACACGAAAAACTGACCCGAGGTAATAAGTGTGGATAAAATTGTTGTCGTAGATAAGTTTAATTAATAAAAAGTAATAATTGAAGGAGGAATATTAACTTTTGAACTGTGGTGTTGCTAGAAACCCGTGATTTAAGTTTTGCGTGGGTATTCTGGCTTGTGGGTGATTTAAAGCTGAATAACCTCAATCATTTGTTATAATTCTTAAAAAATTACCCAGGAAATCCCAAACAAAACCCCTTAGACATCTCCAATCTAAATCATTACAATCTAATAATTTCCTTTACAAAAGCCATTGAACTCACAAAATTGAGAAAGTGCCAAGTCATTTCCTCATCCCAAAAAATCACTAGCATTCACAGTCAGACTAGAAAAGAAAAAAAAGTTCTTTTACAGCTCCCAAATCATTCATCAAAAAAATAAAATACTTATTAATAGATTTTTTTTTGTTATTGCTCGTTTCAATCTTGAGGCAATCAGGCAATAGAGGCAAAAATAAGCAGCATTATTGATTTTTTATGGCTTTCGATAATATAAAAAGAATATTTTTATGATGATAGTAAAAATCTTCAGTTTATCGTTTTTGTTTGTTGTTGTGTGTTAAAGTGTTTAATAAAGCGATAGAAATAAGAAGAAGAATTGAGGATAGAAAATGGGAAGAAATGGTCATAAAGGGCATGAAGAAGACACGCAAACATTCATTTAATTAGTATCCGTATTGAAAACTTTTCTAATTTGACCCTTCGATAATAGTTTTTTTCACTTTCTATCCTTCTTCTTCTTCCCTCTTTTAATGTCTTCTTTCCTACATCTTTTTGGCACTTATGGTTGGACTCAGAGTTGGAATTATGGAATGGATTTATGAGTTTTTAGGAGAATTTGTGACTTTTGGGAGATGATCTAGAACAGTACTGCTCAAACTATGCTCTGCGGTACACTAATGTTAGCTCATAAAAGAAACTAAGCTCATACTTTACTGTTCAAGTGCCTGGGTGATATTTTTATCCTGTCAGTTAAAATTTAGTTGTCTTCCCCCTAACCCTAGAGATGTGCTTTAGGGTGTAACCAGTAGCGTAGTCGGAAGGGGGGTGCTTAATTTTTCATTTCTGAAGAAATCGTTGAAATATAACCTTCTTATTAAGTTTTTACTCTTTTTTAGTGTCATTATGTTTGATTCTATGAGTAATTTTTTAATATTTCTGGTAAAAAAATAATTTCTTGGTTTAAAAATAAAAAAATTAAAAATTTGTATGGAATTTTGATCTCAGGGGGGGGGGTGCCCGGGCACCAAAAGACCACCCCCTGGCTACGCCCCTGTGTGTAACACTTGAAAAAAAATTCTGACTGTTGTAGAATCTACTTTACCATACTTTGCGGGGTAGCTTACTTGACTGGGCATTCATTCTTTATCCTCAGCAAGCAAGGAGTAAAAAAAAGAGTCATTTTTTTGATAAATTTAATTCCTTAAATATCCTACGGGGGTCATTCACTTATTAAGTTACGCAAAAGATCAAATTTTCAGACCCCCTCCCCCCTTCTAACAATTATGTCCCCAAAAAGTTAACGTAATAAGTGAATGACTCCAAGAATCTTAAATTTTGACTTCTAAGACAAAAAAATCAAATTTTACAACAAATTACTCCAAATGGGATTCGAACCTTTGACTCTCGAATTTTTGGTTCCATTTCCTTACAAATTATTTGTCTAAAAGTCACAAAATTCCACCCCTGACAGCTCCTCCCCTGAATTATGTAGATCTATGTATCAGAATATCTCTAAACAGCAATACATTTCCTATTACACAACATTGTGTGTGCTCACACAACTTTAGCAATAATAACAATTGTGTGTAAAAGTTTTCTGTCTGTATGTATAATATTAAATTAATTAAATATTGTATGTTATACAATGCTTTAGAGCATCATTTCCACACCATAGTTTCTTCCCCATCCACTCGTGTTAAGACAGCTGATGAGCTTGCTAATGTGCCCATATTATTATATTGCCTTTGTTGTTAGAAATATGATGGGAATTATTACACAGTACAAATTTTTATTATTATTATTTCTTCTACTCATGACTGAATTAATTACATTCACGTCTCGTAATGATTTATTGCAACTGAAAAGAATATTTTGTATGGTATTTGGGCTTAAAAAATAATTTTGTATACATGAATGAGGATGGACGAGTTGGGGAATAATTGATTTTAGTTTCCATCTAATGCGTCCTATTTGGGTTAAATTGAATAATTTTTTTTAAAAAAATCAATAATTTTAGCAAAATTCTGCCATAGCACTAATCAAGTCTGTCGCGTAATCTCAGACACATAAAATTTTCAACATTAACTTTTATCTCTAAAACCGCACACGAGAAATTCCATTTTCCCATAAATTTTGCCATAATAATCATCTGACAACCAATAAAAATATGAAGAGGGAAAGAAAAGCTCATCATGTGAAGCTCTCATGAGAAATACAGGCACTTATATACAGATAAATGTTCAAACAGCAAATTAAATATTGTAAGAAATTTTAGTTAATCAGAACACGAAGTTATAATAAGAATTTTTTTGAAATTTGAAATTGTTGAATGAAACTTTTTTTTGAAAGCTCAGTTTTTCAAAAAGCTTAATTTTTACAATTAGCTTCTTTAAAAAAACACAAAATTATTCCAAAAAAATCGATTTTAAAGAAAAACTTAAAAAATCAAATTTTTAAAGAATTATAACTTTTAAAAAAATAAACGAATTTTCCCAAATTTTTCCAAAGAAAGCTAAATTTAAATAGTTAAAATAAAAATGTTCTCAAAACTTGAAAAATTTCTGATTTCTTAATATTTGGTAAAATTTGAACTTAAATTTGATTAATTATTATCTTAAAAGCTCAAAAATCATCAAAAAAGCTCGTTTTCTGCAATTAATTAAATTCTTTTATTGAACAACTAAAGTTTTAAATTAAAAAGCTCAAAATTTTATTAAAAAATTCAATATTTCAAAAAGCTCAAGTTTTCAAAAAAGTTCAAAAAGCTCAATTTTTTAATAAAAGCTCACTGTGTTTTAAATAACTTCTAAATCATTAACTCATTTAGATTGACTAAGCTCCTGTAAATTTTGAATTACCGATAAATCATGACTTTGTTAACAAATTTTTCACAAGACTGAACATTCCCCCTTTTTATTTAAAAGCAAAAATGCGCAAAAAAGAAAAAAGTAATATTTTTTACATCATGATGAAATATTAATGCCCAAAATGGATAATGTATAAATAAACGAGAGTAAGTAATAAGATGAAATAATGCTTGGTACATTAAAAAGCAGCAGGAGCTAAGAGAAGCTGAACGTACAGTCATAAAGAAGCGTGGGAGGATTAAGAGGCCGGCAAGCGGAAAAATATCAAAGTTAAAGGGAAATCAAACACACTTGCTGCTTTTTCCATGGCTTTAGTCAACGGTTTGCTCACGAGGATGAATAAAATGAGAAATTAAAGTTTTTGACCTTTTCTTATTTTTGGGGTTATTTTTAAATGACGTCAATCTTTACTTTTCTGGAAGATGCAGGTTAGGGCGTCCATCTGATACCACAAGGTGGGGGACTTTTACCTGTAAATCCAATTTTGGACGTCAATTTATGAAGAACTCCAGAATAATATTGAAAAGTTTTTAAAAAGTCAATAAGATCATTGCTACGAAAAACATAGAAAATTCGATGAAAAATTCATAAACATTGACCCTGAAAGCTTCCAACCTAGCAACCATCCACTCCATATTGCTAATCCAGAAATAATTAACAACCTCAATCTCATTTCCAAATTAATGATTCATTAACTAACAAAACTGCATTAATTAAGGATACTGAAATTTTATATCCAATCCCAAATGAGCTCGTCTTTCCTGGAAGTACGATACACAAGAATACCGCCTTAAAGAATGAGAAAATTTCGCATTTATGAGAATTGAAAGAAGTTACGTGTATAATACATAAGAAGATTAATGAAAATGTGATTTCCCAAAGGATTGCATTTCAACATCAACGTCGATGAAAGTTCATTTTTCGTACATTTTTTATCCTACATCCATAGAAGCATCATTCTACCTACAAGGAAAAGTAGCAAACCACATAATGTACTAGCATAAGTGTATAGAAAGCGAGAGAGATGAAAATTGTACATAAATTTTGCACGATCCATTAATTTAAATATTTCTTCATGCTCATTTGAACATTAAAATTATGATGAGGAAAATTGGGATTGAAAATGGTCTTGCAAAATGCGAATGGAATATTGGAGTAAATGAGAACCTCTGATTCATTATTATGGCATAAATGAGCATTCAGTATACATACAAATGGAGTTGAGGAATTGTTCGTCCTTGTGGGAAATTTGTTGTGCTTTTTTGAAGCTGGTTAGTCTTAAGGAACCTGAGCTGATCATATAATTGTCAATAAATAAACGGAACTGACCAAAATTAGACAAAAATATTAACAAAAGTGAACTAAACTGACCAAAAAGGAACTGACTGAACTGATCAAAAATGAACAAAAATGAACTAAACTAAACTAAAATGAACTGAACTGACCAAAAAAGAACTGAACTGAACAAAAATGAACTGAACTAACCAAAAATGATTTTAAACTAAACTAAAATGAACTGAACTGACCAAAAATGAACTAAAATGAACTGAACTGACCAAAAATGAACTGAACTGACCAAAAGTTGAACTGAACTGACCAAAAGTTGAACTGAATTGACCAAAAATGAACTAAACTAAACTGACTAAAAATGAACTGAACTGAACAAAAATGAACTGAACTGAACAAAAATGAACTGAACTGAACAAAAATGAACTGAACTGAACAAAAATGAACTGAACTGAACAAAAATGAACTAAACTGAACAAAAATGAACTGAACTAAACAAAAATTAATTAAACTAGTGTAAAAAAACTGACTAATTACAAGAAAAAATTCTCACAAAATCATTATATATCCCACAAAAAAACTTTCCATTTAAATCCATAAAAACTATTTTTTCCATCCTTTTTCATCTCAAAGCAAAAAAATTCTCTTCAAAAATGCTTAAAAACTTTAATTTTTCACATCAATGAGCCTTAAAAGCATTTAAAATGAGGAACATGGAAATGAAAATTCCAGCAATAAAATCAAAGTGTTTTCAATAGATCCTTTTATTTTCCTTGTTCCTTTATGGAATTAAAAAAGCTCTTTGCAATTTAAAAAGTTTTCAATTTTCAGGTTATAAGTTTTTGTTCTTTAACTTTCCTTTGAAAACCACAACAGGCAGGCTATGTAAATTAAGTTAATGAAAAGATGTGAAAATTTTTAATTGGAATTTGTTTAGTGAGTTGAATATGATTATTGTTGGGTTGTCAAGGGGTGGATTTTTTGGGAGATTTGAAAAAGAAATACGGCATAAAAAAGTACGGTTTAAGCTTAATTAGGCCTTTATCTGCCTAAATTCACTCTGTAGCTAATAAGTCCTCAATGATGCGATAATATTCTAAAAGGAACTTGTGTTCGTCCCACCCGAAGTTGAACATAATAAGTGAATGACTTCCCACTCAAAAATTCAAAAGATCAACAAGTAAAGTCAACAAGAAATTAATCTTTCTAAATTTTCATTAATCCAGCACCTCTTAAAGCTTTTATTTAACTTCCTCTTAATTTAACTTTAAAATATCCTCAAGTTTGTCATTAAATATTCATGAAGAGAAATTTTCTCGAGAATTCTAAAAATCACATTTGTGTAAAATCAGAATTTCCAAGTAACCTTACTCCCCCGTCATACATTTTTAAGCAGCACAGAGCATCTTTCATCTAATCACATCACACTCAAACTTCATAAATCGTAAATTTCACGAGCATTACAAACTCACGAGGGATTTTCCAAGGATTTCCATCTCATATAAAAGAAAATATATTCAAAGCCTGTAGAATTTTACATTGCACGCACAACTCGAACGAAAACATTGAAGTTACAATTTATTTTTTCAAAATATGTAATTTTATTTAATTTTGAAAGAGAAATTCTTTTAAATTTAATTTTAATTAGATTTTATTTTAAAAAATTAAATTTTTGAAAAATTTTGAAATTTAAAAATTCACTTTTTAGTTTTTAAAACATTTCTATAAATCAAGTAAAAAAATATAAAGAAATATTCAAAATATTTTTAAAAATTTAAAATCGTCAAATTTTGAACTCTAGTTTTTTTGTTGATTTCTCTTAAATTCTCATCCAATTTTTCCATTAAGTTTTTCTCGATTTTCTCAACTGCTTTGTTGATTGCCTCCTTTATGACGTCATGTGTAGCTTTTGATTCTGATTCTACTTTTTCTATTAAATTTGAAATTTTTTCCTCAATTTTTGCAACTGTTTGATTTAAATTTAAAATATTTTCACTCAAATTTACAATTTTTTCATCGACTTTGTCAACATTATTGTTAATATTTACAAAACTATCGTTAAGTGACATGCATTGCTGGTTGATTGTTGCTCCATTATTGGATTCCTGACTATCATTTTCAATCTCAGTAGAAACTTGAACAGTTAAGTTTTTCAAATTTGTAATAAAATTAAGGAATTTGACTTTTAAAGTTGAACAATTTTTAACTTTTGGTGATTTTTCATCAAGAATTACTTTTAAATTTTGAAACTTGGTCTGATAAAAGTTGATGAATTTTGAGGCATTAATTTTACTTTCTAGATTTTCTAATTCTACTTTAAAATCGTAAAAATTTAGAGATTTTGATTCAGATTCGAGAAATTTGAGTTTTTGGTTTAAATTTGAATAATCTGAATTATTGCACATTGTTTTTAATTCTTTTATGAAATTGAGAACTGCTGTTGGATCTTCTGCATATTTGTCAATACATGGGTTGGAACTAAGGTACAAATGTGTCAACTTTGGTAATGAATCAAACACTTTTGGATCGATATGAGTAATTTTGTTAGGATACAGATTAATATATTCCAAATTAGAATTAAAGTCAAATAAACCTTCTTCTAATATTTCTATTTGATTTGTATGAATTGAAAACTGAATCAATTTTGGAAATGGCTTCAAGTCCGATTGATGAATTTCTTTAAAACCGGTTTCATAAAACCTAATGCCTTTAAGATTTTTAAAAATTGCATCTAATCCACGTGGAAAATATGAAATTGTTACTGAATGGATACAAAAATAATTCACATTATCATTATTATGTCCAGCTTGATGACTTCCTGTTGTTGAATTAACATAAGCTGTATCTAGTGAAGTTATTGTTATTCCTTTTGAGACTGTACAAGTATATAAACTTCCAATTACATTCCAAGTATTATATTGATTTTTGCATTCCATTGTAGTCGATTCAGAAAAATCAAAAGAAATCACCAAATAGTAGATGAGAAAGCTATAGGAAGCATGAAAAAATTCGTAACTGCTCAAAATACTTAGCTTAAAACTACTAATTTCAATTTTAATAACTTACATTAATGATCTGACCATTCTTTTGTATATTTTTTTTTAATTTTTCAAAAATATTTTATATAGTTTTTTAAATTTTTTTTGTAAAACTTTTTTAATTTTTATTAACTTTTTAGTTTTTTAAAAATTTATAGTTGAAAATATTTAGCAGTCAACAATCAGCTTCAAACTGATCCCAGAACAGCAAAACCACTTCTTTTATACAGATTTTTATTCTCTCAATGATATTTTAATATTCACACAGTGATAACTTATTTCTGGATTAACAATCTTCACACGATTCTGTTTATAGCTAGAAAAACCAAGTAACTGATAAGTTCTTTATTATTTTCTTCAATTTGAGAAACCACAAAAATAATATTTGCGACCATAAACATCCGGACTGATTACTGAATTGTGATTTATTTTGTTATGCATCCCAAAATTCTTTTAAGTAGTGATTTAGTTCAAATAACAGATTTTAAAACCAAACAGAGGAAAATGGTGGATTATTAATGATGACGGAACTTCTTCTTCACTTTCACGAATCACAAAACTAAACTAAACATGACTGTTATGATTTATCACATGCTGTGCATTAAGTTTGTTCAATTTCACGTGCACGATGTAAAAAATAAATGAGGTAGGTCATGTTTGTAGCATGACTTTTTCTAGAAATTTCCTCAACCTTTCTGTCAAGAAATCAATTTCATTCTTCCAATTTTTTCGATCAGCAACAAGAAGTATGTCCAACTCAAGCAATCAATTAAAAAACGTGAAAATTCTGTAGAAATTCAAGGAGACAGAAGATAAATTAAGAATGATACCAACTCCTACACGAGTTTTATAATTGAAATTAATGATTTCATTTCAAATGTTCGATGCTCATGCAAGAAGAAAGTTGAAAGATACTTCTCATTATCATTAACATTTGTATTAACATAATCAATCTAATTAAGACGTCTTCGTGTGAATCTTCGAGAGATTTCTTAAGTAAACTGAGTGGGATTGATTTCGCCTGAGATTTTTATTTTGAAGATTAAGTTTTATTTTTGGATGATTTGTGAATTAATGATGCTAATTAATTTGTTATGGATAATTTTGTGGATGTTTATAAGTTTTTAATTAGATGAGTCTAAGGACCAATTTTATGATTTTTCAGATTTTTTTCTCTTTTGATCTACTACAAATGACAGATTTGGCAATCAGCTGGTTTTGTCTATTATTTGTCCACCTGCTTATTGAAGGCATCTACCACTGTTTTTTGGCTATTTTCGAGATTATAACCCAAACGTAATTAATTTTTCCAGACCACGGAAATCTCAGTGTCGAATTACTTCGACACTGAGTGTCGAAGTATTTTAAAACTGTCGAAGTAATGTCGAAATTTTGAATTTTTTTTGACAGTTACAAAAATTTAAGCAAAAAATACAAAAATTCATTTAATTACACCATTTAACAATGTAAAAGCAATTCAATTCATTAATACACTATTGAAATTACGTTTTAATCGAATTGTAAACATATAAGGAAGTAAATTTAAGTCAAAAAGTTTGATTTTGTAATTTGTCGAATTTTTTGTTTTGATTGTTGTTATTGGTTTCGAATTAAATTGGAAAATGATAAATAACCATTTTAGAGTACACGGAATGCAAATTCAGTTTTCGTTCATGATTTCAGGACGAAAAACAATCTAATGATAACAATATTTATAGTTAAATCAAGATTTTATAAATTTTTATAACGGTCATGAAAAATTCAAATTTAAAATTTAACGGTCAGTTTTGACATTTCCGTGGTCTGAATTTTTCATATTTCACACTTATTTTCTAATGAATAACGACGATTTAAATATATAATTCTTGATATTTTCACTTTACTTAATTTCAGCTTTCTTTCGTTTTCTCGGGTTTGTAGAGGGTGGTAGAGAGGGGTTTAAATCCTATAAATGTTTATTTAGTTATACATAAGTTAACTTAATTATGTTAATTCTTACTCTTTTCGCCTTTTTAATTAATTTGTTGTAATTTTTGTTCTCCTCACGATTTTAATTATTTTCTAACTGAACTTATCGGTTCAAACTTACTGAACACATCCTTACTGAAGGGAGTAATTCAAATAAATTTTGACCGTTACAAAACGAATCATTTGATCTTTAAATTAATTCAAGAAATTTAATATCAATGTAAAGCATTTTTGTTAATAATATTGACTATTCAGTTAATGGATAAGTTTTATGATTAATTTCATATGATTTTGTTTATAATTAATGAATTTTTATCTCTTAAGAAGAAATTATTTAACAACCACCGATGCTCTAAGTGAACGTAATATGAACTTAATTAAAGGTCTGTAACAGATGGACAAAACCTGTAACAGATTCTACCATCTGTGACTATGACAACGTCACTTGTCTTCGCAAAATTGCTTAACTCTGACAAAGATTCGAAGTAATCGTACTCTTGATGCCATAATACTTTAGACATATGATTGCGTCTACCTAAATCCTGATTTTGATATTTTCTGACTTCTAAATATCTGAAAATTCCAAGAAAATAATAAATTAATTCTAAAAGTATTCAAAACCTTCTACAACATATCAAAAAAGTTCCCACACATTGAAAATTAATTGAATCAAATAAAAACTTTGCAGAAACTTTCACCAAAAACCTTTCATCTTGAGTGGATACCATACCAACCATATCAACATAAATTTTAATTCCCATTAGAAAATTATATTTATTTTTTGACATAAAGCATTTTAATATCAAACGTGATTTCCAGAGGCAAATAAAATTTCATAATTCATAAGGTCGTGATTAATTATTGAATTCATTGAATTATGCTGTAAAATTTTCTACATTTTCATATCACGAGAAGCACCGCAATTCATTTTTGGGGTTATGGAGTAAAATTTTAGGGCTGAATCATTTCAATTTAATTTTAATTTGAAATGTTTTTTGTATAATTTTGGTTGAAATTAATTGATAGATGTTGTCGCGTGACTTCATATATTACTATTTAATGTGAATTTACATATAATTTTGTGTATTTTTTGGTGAATGGGTTGCGAATTCAATTTGTCTTGATGATGTTTTGTGCGATACGTGTCATGGCAGCAGAAATTTTGTGAGAATTTAAGGGTGCTAATGTTTTGTGGCTTTTAAAGTGCTTTGGTGGTAAATTCTCTAGTAATTTGTGGTTTTGCTGTAAATTTTTTGGATCACCCTTTAATGAATAATTCTGCATCATCACCAAATATATTTTTTGAAGAGATTTAGGGGTGTATTGGTGCATTTTGAATTTCTAGACCGCCTTAATTTTCAACAAATGTCACTAACCGTAAAACCCCTCGAAGGCCCTTCTCAAATTGTTAGTAAAGTAGTCTTAAGTTCAACAAAAAGCTTCCTGTATACCCAAATCTCTCAAAACTTCCAAAATAAAAACAAAACAGAAAGAAAATTGAATTTCAACCTCGACCATTTTTCCATTTAAAATCTAAATTGCAAATCTTCTTATTTGATAGTCTGTCCAGCTGTCTAGAATGTTGTTTATTATGCCGGGTGTCTGAATGTCTCGTTGTTTATCTTCTCACTCTTCATGTTGTTAGTTACAATTTCTCATTCAGACATGCTATAAGTCAAAAATATGAAAGTGAAAATTTTTTATAGTGAAAATGAGGTTTTTGGATGTTTATTGTTGGATGTATAGATTGTGTTGGTTTGGGTTCATTTGAATTTTAAATGATTTATTATTGTTGGCTGTTTTTGAATAATATTGAAGCTTCGGAAATTGTTGTTAAATTGCGTCATTGAGTCATCGACTATGCTAAATTTTAATTAATATTTATATTTTTAACTTTTTTGGAATCTTTTTTTAATAAAAAAAATAATTTTTTATTTATGTATATTAAGTATGTACAAAAAATTTAAAATACATTTTCTTGAGGTTGGTTTTTTAGGAACCAGACTTGAAGTCTTTTCGTCACTTAGTTTTGGTTTCAGATTTGAAAACTTTTTTCGACTTTTTTTGAATAAATTTATTTAATTTTTTAAAATTATTTTTTAATATTTGCTTTTAATTTTTTTTAAATTTGTTTTTATTTTTTTTTAAATTTGTTTTTAATTTTTTAAAATTATTTTTTAAAATTTGTTTTTAATTTTTTAAAATTATTTTTTAAAATTTGTTTCTAATTTTTTTTAAATTTGTTTTTAATTTTTTTTAAATTTGTTTTTAATTTTTTTTAAATTTGTTTTTAATTTATTTTAAATTTGTTTTTAATTTATTTTAAATTTGTTTTTAATTTTTTTAAAATTATTTTTTAGTTTTTTAAAATTACTTTTTTATATTTTAAAAACATAAATCTTTTACATAAACCATTTTACATACATCTTTTGATAAGCTTAAGTGAAACTGAAGCTCAAAAGCAACCTTTAGTCCATCAAAAAAAATACTTTCATTTTTCCTTTCATCTTTAAATCCAATAAAAAAAATCCACACAGAAAAAGTTAATAGCAGCAGAAAAAAAGAGTTTTACTTTATGCCTTCAAACAAGTGTTTCTGTGGCTTCTAACCAGAAAAACACATAAAAATCGTGAACAAAAAAAGAATTTTTTTCTCATTCAGACATTTTTCTTTTGAGGCTTTTCGGCATTTTCATTCTTGGAAAAAAAATATATATCGAAAAGAAGTCCTAAAGTTTCGTAATGTATATTAAACATATACAGCCGACTTTTACGAAAATTTATTCCATTAATATGGTATGAAATGGAAAAAAATTGAATATATTTTCCTTTGATTCTGATACTGAATGAAAAGATTATGGACATGTGAAAAAAAATTAAGGAATTTTTTATGCTTGAATTTTAAATTTGAAGCTTTTTTGATGAAGGCTTTTTTTTAAAAAAAATGCTGTCTGATTTTGGACTTACATTCTGAATTTTTCTAGGTATTCTCTATTTTTTAAAGTCAAGATATGATCAAAATTATCTTGAAACTTAAAAATAATTTTAAATTTGTTTACATCTGGATATGACAAGACTGAATTTTTGTGATTTTCAAACTGTCAGTTTGAGACCAAGAAAAAATAATTTTGTGGACACTGAATACTCGTCCCCTACCGCCTGTATACATCAGAATATGATGTAATTCTGCAGTAATCTACTTGAAGGCTTAATGCTCAATATTAAGATGAAGAAATGAACCCTTGCGAATTAGAAATTTGAAAAAAGTGTCCTAAAGATGCAAAAATTAAACTTAAATATGACATATTTTTTTCTAAACTTTTCCAATTATTTTTTCATCCATTAGCATGACAAAAAACAACATACAAAAAAAATAATATACTTTAAAACATTCACATGTGTTTTTTATAGATCAACTGCCATTATCACATCTTACATCGGATGTAAAATAGAAAAGAGAAAAATTCTTTCAAAGAACCGCACTCGTTAATCGAAAATGAGGCAGTTTTTTTGCTTCCTTTTTATTCGAAAGGAAAACGAGCATAAATATAAATTTTGAGCCATTTCTATATTGTGCTCTAGGGCATAGTCAAAATTGTATTGCTTTATTTCACTTCATATAGCTCTTTCGATACTTTTTACCGCGATATTCATAAGTTTTTGTATAGTTACTGATGCTGGTCTAGCTTGAGGTGATTAAAGAGGGGTTAGTTTGATTTTTTGAGGGTATTTTGGATTTTTTTGTGATTTGAATGTCTATAAGCTTAAAAATTGCCCAGTGTCTTAGCAAGAAAGGGGTCGTAAGGGGTGGGTAACCAAGATTTCTTGATAATGGATTTTAAAAATTGAAGAACTTTCATATTGAACTGGAAAATATTTAAATGGCTTTAGATGTCATAATCCTTACTTACACACTAAGCCCATAAAAAATCTACCAAAAATTTATTTAAAAAAATTCACACGCCTTATCTACAAGCTTCTCCACTCCAGCACCTCTAGTAAAAAATAATATTTCTCATATTGATTTTCTTCATTCCCTTCTTCATGTTCATATTCCTTTAAAGCAATCAGCGAATGGCAGTAAATGAAAATAAATTGTTATGTCGTTAAAGTTTGTTTTACCGTCGAGCATTCTCCTCGTCATATTTATTCCGTGTCTATCTCGTTTTCGTTTTTTTGTCATTTTTGGCACGTTTTCAGGAGATTAAAATTTTTTTATTGCTGGATTTAGTCAGATACTCTAATTACTTTGAGAACTTCTTTGTATCGCACTTAGCATAAAATATTGTAGCTTTACAAACTTTATAAATATCTTTTCAATTTTGTTGTGGAGCTTTTAAGATGATTTTGTATGAAACTTTTGTTGTGCATTATTATTTCGTACAAAGTACTTTTATTTTTGATTGGAAATATCAGTGGGAAAATGTCGGTAACCCAAAAAAAATTGGATCCAAAAAATCTATCCACAAGGGTAAATACCATTACCCGAAGCCAAAAAATATATAAATTCAATGTCAATATGGTAATATTCATATTTTTCTTCTGACTATTGATTTTTCAGCCATAAAACCGTACCCGGCTGATGATGAGACGACAAATGAGTGTCGGTAAAGGCAAAAAGTGATGACGAATTCTATTAACGTCAATGCTTGAATCACTTATTATTCTGTCATCATCAATGAATTGATTGAGTAAAAAAATTTATTTCCGCGTTGTTTTTCGATGGCATGCTGCACAAAAAATTAATGCAAAAAATCAATAAAAAAATTTTAAGCTTGTCTGTTAATATTAATAGAATTCCGCCTATTTTTATACATTTCCATCCATTGTTGATTCACTCACTTAATACCGCCATCGCCACAAAGTTAAACATTAACATCGTTTAAAGGATTAGTAGAATTTACTGTGGAATGATTTAATATCCGACCAGATAAAAAAGGATGGAAGAGAAAATTGTTTTGTTTTATTTGCTTTTACAATTTACCAAGCTTTATTATGGAGAGTATCTTAGGGATGACAATGCGATAAATGAGTCTACATTATTGACCTAAAAGAAAATCTTTTTATTATGTTCAAGTACTTGAAAATTAACTTTTGATTCTGTTGACTGATAGAAGGGGCAGAGAGACACAGCAATGAATTACTCTGCATTATCAGAATGTTGAGGATCTCAAAGCAATGGCTCATTCCTTTCATGACCAAAATAGATCAAAGCAACCTCAAATTATTGAAATAAACCATAATTGATGGTCCTTTGCCTTTCTGAATTTGCCTTTTTTGTCTCGATTTACTATTTTCCTATTTGTGGTCTGTAAATTCTATCTACACTCTTGATTTTAATGTCATTTTCTATTATTAAAGAACTTTATACAAAGAATTCAAATTTTCGTACCAAATATTCCTCATAAATCTATTTGTCTTAAAATTGTCATACAAACAATGCAATCCATACAATTAAAAAGTCTCTGAATCTATCTATCCATTTGTTTGTGTCTGAATTAAATGCACAAAAGAGAAAATTGAAAAATAAAACTTTCAAAAGAGGAAAATAAAATTGAAATTGTGACAAAGATTTGCAATCAATTGCATGGGTGTGGTAAGCATTCATAGCAGTGGTGTAGCTAGACACTTTTTGATGGGGGTGGGGGGTCTTTATTTTTAAAAAATTTTATATAGAAAAATTATTGAGATGTTTTTATAAAAACCGTCCAAGGGAAACGTTAGGGACCGTTCAAAAATGACGTCACACAAAAAACGAGATTTTTAGACCCCCTCCCACCCCCTGACTATGCGCTTGATTTCATAGTATATAAAATATAATATAAATTCCCATGAAACCTCCTTCCACTCGCTCTCATATTTGAGTTTAAAATTATCTTCGAATCTGCCTCAATCGAGTCACATTCTGAATCCTAATTTCCTTCAATTCAATATCACACCATTTATATTATTTTTCATTCTCGATCCAATTTCATTTTGAAAAATGTTACACATTTTCCATTCACTCATTTTAACATTATTTCCACTACTCTATTGCTGATACATTATTCTGAGGACTATTTTTACTCACACTCCTGCTTCGTTAATGCTTTAATCGAATGCTTATGAGGAATTTTTATTTCATTACAATGGAAAAGTTGGGGAGTTGATGTTGGTGCTTGACTTACTGTGGTTGATAAGACGCATACTAAAAAAATATGAGGATGTGTATTTCCTGCTTCTCAAATGCATATCCCAGGGCAGTGATTCTCACGTCCAGTGGCGTAGCTAGAAATATTTCTAGGGATTGTTTAGAACTTTCCATCGAAAGGGTGTTTTGGATGTCAAAATACCCCCTGAATATGCTCTTGCGGTGCCGCTTCTGCGGTGAATCTGAATTTTTGAGCAATTTGTGAATAAAACTCATCTCAGCCACTCAAAGCTCCTCAACATCCTCATCACATCCCAGTCACACAAATCTAAGACAAAAAGTAGCTAATATAGCAAGAAAGCACTCCGGAAAGATGAAAAAGAAAATTTAATAACTTCAGTTTTGTTACGTGACACGAAGCTGAATTCCAATCTCAATTATTAAATGCTCATTTCTTGTCGTATCCATTTTTCCAGCTTTCAGTGTCAAGGTATGATGATTTCCTTTCTTTGTTTCATACAAAAATTTTCGTAGCAGGTAAGCTTGTGATAAATGTACATAAATAGTCGGATAGCAAATAACATTCAACCTTAATAACATCGAATGTTGGGGATTGAGAGCTGCAAAATAGTTGAGTACGAAAGCTTATGAGTGAATATTTGGCAAATAGTAGGTGTGTGCATTGAGAGGATTTGTGAAAATCGAGTGAACGAATTATTGACGTACAAAAAAGAAAACTGAAGGATGAAGACTTGTGGTTGCAAATTGCATGAAGCATGAGCTTTTTCAGTACATTTGTTTAAGGGTTTGTCAATTTATCCTATGTTGGCGGATGGATATTTCGAAAGATTGTGAGATTCATTCATGAAACTAAAGCCTGAGGTGAAGCATTTATGAATGTTTCGTGGATAGACAGTACGGATAACTCGTAAGCTTAAAACGTTTGTACCATTAATGCTAAAATGGAGAACTTGTGGTGAGCTGAAAATGAAAATGTTTGTTTAATTGGATAGAGTGGATCTGCATATGCATTTTAATTAAAAATAGTGGACACAATGGAGGTTGAAATTGAATAACAGAGCCAGTTTTAAACAAGTCTAAGTACGTCAGTGGGATTAGTTTTGCTTCTGTAAAATGCTACTTAATGAATTCTAAGAAAAAATAATTTAAAATTAGACACCCCTTAGTTTTATGCAACCAGGTTCAATTTTATGGCTACAGACTTGAGATGTTAAATTAAAATTAATTTTTTTACAAAACACATTATTTTGTATCGTTGGTTTTTGACTCGTAGAATTTGGATGCTAATAAAATTTTGTTGCATCATACTTGACGGCAGGCTTGACGGGTTACTGTTCTAGTTTTTATATACGAACGAAATTTTTTGCAGAAACATTTTGAGGTCGATCATAAATGACATCCAATTGTTGGAAAGGATGGAGTCTATCGCTATGTGATACTTCCAGAATTTTTTTAAATTTACATCGTTATTTTGTTTGAGAATTTGGGGGTCTAGAAATCTCATTTTTTCCGTGACGTCATTTATGAACGGCTCCTTTAAAAATTCTGTAAAAATCTCAAAAAAGAAGAAAAAAGTCATTTAACGTTGTTGATTCCCACGTACTAAAAAATGTGTAGGTATTTTGAAAATATTAAAAATATCTTCAGGGTTAAAGTTCATCCTTAATAATTTTTACCTGAAATTCAACCCAACAATCTTAATAAAAACAATTTTTCAGCTATATTTTCTACATCCACCTCCTCAACAAAAAAATAAAGAAAATTCATCTCTAATAACATAATTCAATAATTCAACAAAGAAAAGCTTCAGATTACATAAGATGCAATTCGATCCAACAAAGGTTCAACAATATTCTCGTGTCAAAAATAAAAACATTTTTCTAGTCCCAAAAAATCTCTTGTGGAACGATTGACAATGAAAAATATCGCAAAGGGTCGTTCAGTTATTACGTAACGCAAAATCTTGAATTTTTAGACCCTTTGCTACAAAATTTCTATGAAGAAAAATTTATTTTGTTTGAATAATCAGAAAATATCAGACCAGGGAGGGGGGGGGGGGGGGTTGTTACGTAATAAGTGGACGGTCCCCACAGACATTAAATCTTTCTGTAACCATTAGCACACTTGATCATCAACAACTGATAATGACAAAGTATTAGAAAAGGGATGGAGGAAGTGTAAAGTATAGTCAATGAATGAGATTAATGACTCAACGTTAAAAATTATTACCCTAGAATTATCTGCTATCCTTTTTTGGAGGATATACTTGGAGAAATTTGAGTATCTAGCTTGGGATATTTGATAGATTTTCCAATAAATGTTGCATTTGTAATTTTAGATAAATAGTCATAATTAATTGGGAATCGAACCTGTATCCTTCAAAACTGTAATCTTCTTCCACTCTGTTAGAGATCCCTGCCACTGAGCTTTCCATGACACACCTCACTAACTGTTGATTTAACCTGGAAAATACCCCAAAATATTCGATCTTTTAGTAACCTCTGCTCCCAAACTTCCTCTCATTATCATCAACCACTGCAACTTCTATGAATCTTAAATGAAATCCATTAGAGTAAAAATTTTATTGTCATTGATAAAACAAAATTTATTGCCTCCATAAATTGTTTTTTGTTGAGTGTCATAAAATAAATTCTCCTTCATTCATTTTCAAGGATATCCCCCTAAAACGAAACAAGAAAGTGCCAGTCGATGAATTAAAGGATGAATAAGAAGACTGAAAATAAAAGTTGTGAGGCGCTTTTGGTGGTGCTGGTGAGAAAAAAAGGCGTGCAGAAATTTATATAATAAAAAACTACATGATGAAGCATCATAAAGAACAACTTTAATCTTTTATTTCGCAACATTACTCTAATGCGACATTCCTTGTGGGAATTTTGTCAGAATTTTTATTTTTTTTGGGGAGGGGGTCTGGATTTAGGTGTCAATTTTGTGAATTTTATCACAAATCTATAGCTTTTATTGAAGTTTGATTGAAAAAGTTTGAAATTTTAACTTAGAATAATTTTATCAGATTCCTGATGAAATGATGATCACTTCCAGATAATTTGTAATCAGCAACTCATCCTCAAATCAAGTCCACAAACTCAAAAATCTTCCAAAAAAATCCTGACAAAATCACCACAAAGGAACAAGTCCAAAAATATTTTTCCATACAAAAAGAAAAGTTCTACATATTTTTCCATCTTTTTTTGGGTTTGAATCTGGTTGAATCTCTTAAAATCAATTTTTATGCTTTTCCATATCCATTCACACTTTGTCGGCACAAAAAAAATTTATCTCCACAAAAAAAAATTCTCTCGTCCTTAGTCCGAGTCCAATGGGATTTGTTCTTTGACAATCTGCAGGCAAGAAAAAAAGCATATAACAGATTAAAATGGAAGTGTAGAATTTCTTCTCTAGTGCTCATAAAAGTTTATGTCTTGGGGACTTTAATTTAAAAGGCTGAACTTTCTTTTCTTCATGTCGTTCCTTATCCCTTTTATGTTCTGGGATGAAGGAGTAAGAAGAAGAACAGAATGAAAACTTCTTTATTATGGATGAGACATTAGAGCAAACACAAAAAAAAGTGGGATGGAAGCAAAAGTAGCGACAACTTTTTTTTCCTTCTTTTCAATTTCTTTATCTCTTCGTTTTTTTCTATCACTAAATACCAAGTTTCATGCTTGCAAGACATGAATCAGCGCCAAAAAAAAGAGTAAATTGAAAAGAAAAGTGAAAAGTTTTTGTGCTTTTAGGGCTGTTGGGGAAAGTTGGGGAACTTTTGAGGTTAGGGTTTGTGAAAATTTGGTTTTTGAGTAGGAAAAAGGTGTGGAATTGATGGATTGAAGATGCAAGGGATTTATAAGTTGTTTACAAATGAGGTCGATCAAAAATTGGAATTTTTCTATATTCAGCTCCTTTTTAATGTAGTTTCACACCCCTTTGAAGCTCCTAACCTATCCAGCTCCTTTTTAATGTAGTTTCACACCCCTTTAGAGCTCCTAACCTTAAAATATGTCATCAAAACTGCAAATTTGTCTTAAGATACCCTTACAAAACTTGAATTCTATCATTTAAATTCTACCTGAGTGTTAATTAGATCCAAATTACCTAGATGGTACCTTGGTGTAGCTCTGTCACTGACTTTATCAAGTTATCATCAATTTAGACCTTATTGTCGTTCAGGCAGCATTCAGACCCTATCCTGATCTAGCCTTAATCATCTACCGAATTCTAACCAGCAATCCTAGCCTCCACCTCTGCCTAATCCCATTATTTCACGTGTTAAATCTTTCTTTTTATTTTCCACTTGCGAATTTAAAAAAAAAATCCCCAAGAAGTTTTCTTTCTGTTCTGTTCGTCCCCTTCTTCTCTTCTTTTTTCAATTAACAAAATAAACAAAATTATCAAGCATGGCAATATCATCAATTATGGTTACATTTTGACACATTTCACGGTAGATGGGATCTGTATCCCATGGTCCTCGTTCCGGTAAAGGAATGCCTCGTCTTCTTAGCTCTTGCACGCAATCAGTGAGATCTAATATTGGTAAGGGGTCAAGATGTGCGTCATAGACAACTGAAACTAAATACTCGACATAATGCCATCTGTGGATGTACGCACATATCCACAAAAAAATCGATATTAAAGTGATGATGTCGTTGACAGTAATATTTGTGTCAAATATCCAGCACAGTCATGATGAGCGTTCAAAAAAGAGAGAGAAAAATGGATATGATAATTTTTTTGTATCTCACCTCAAGTAAGTAAATTCGATAGATTCCTTCAAGAATGCCGTACGGCTTCGGAGGCATTCGATGGTTTTCACGTCGCACTAGAGTTTCTAGATCATCTGCCTTTAAAATGCTCAACGTCTCCAATCGATTTTGACGGATTAAGAAGCACAAATATTCGAGATAGTGACTTCTGCATTAATTTTATTGGACATTTGTTGAAGGCAGTCAAGGCAAAAAATTTTTTAATGGAAGGCAGCCACAATTTTATTCAGAATTTTTTGGTATGAAAAAGAAGTTGAAGAAAAAAAAAATTAGTCACATAAAAAAAATTTGGCATAAAAATTTCAAGTAGAGAAGTCATCGATGGAGGTTGACTAGAGCGCATTTTTGCTGTCGTTGATCATTTTTAAAAAAAAATTTATGGTTCAAAAAGTTTATGTCTGTGACGATCACAATCCACAAAAATGCGCTAAAATTATTCAAAATACAAAATAGCACTTGACACCATCTTCGAAAAAGCAATGAAATAGAGCATAAATTCTCATATCTAGTCATAAGATTCTTACAGTCTCCGAGCACATACTGGCATTCTTTACAAGGAATCGATTTATTAATTTATAGCCTCACATAATGATGACTTATTGACACTATTAAGAACATTCATGTACATACCTACAGAGTCCAGCATGTCCTTCAGATACGTCGTTATTGCAAATTGTATCCAAAAGACCCGATGGCGACTCCTTTTGTAATTGTATTGGACACTTTGTATGTGCCTTTACACCATCACCTGCTGATGATGATGATGTTGTTGGTTCGGTATCGAAATTGATGTTATTTATCTGAAAAGAATGTTCAGTGGCTATAATAATAAAGAAAATGGAACTCGACGAAGAAGTACGAAAAAAATCAATTTAAAGTTTTGTTAGGTGTGGGCACTCTGGGTGAAATGTTGGTGGTTCGGTGATTTTTTGAGTGATATCTGTGAGTAGGATTTAAACTACTAGATTGAGTATCAAAACTGTATGAATAGGATGCAAAACTGCTAGAATGAGAAGCAGAACTGCTAGAATGAGAAGCAGAACTGCTAGAATGAGAAGGAAAACTGCTAGAATGATGATCCAAAGGTATGAGTACAAGAACTACCTTCCAACCCTTAGTAACCACCCCTAAAACTCCTCCATCATTATCTGCTTCCATACATACCGTTAAAAGACTTTGCAACTCATGCGGCTCCTTATCTCGTAAATA
The DNA here is from genome assembly GCA_963573255.1 of Chironomus tentans. NCBI lineage: Eukaryota > Metazoa > Arthropoda > Insecta > Diptera > Chironomidae > Chironomus > Chironomus tentans. The sequence goes on from OY754303.1 coordinate 16,266,747, forward strand.
AAATAAACAATTTCTCGGATGATGAGCATGTAGACCAAGTTTGGCACAATATGGAGAGACCTTGCACTTTGCTCCCATCAAAAACTCTTTATTGCATCCATAACAAAACTCATATTTGCATTGTGTACAGGTAAAGTGCATACAACCGCCTCGTGCCAGATCATATCGGAATTTACATTTTGGACAGTCAATACCATTCAATCTCAGATGTTTTGCTACACTTTCAGCATTTAAATCTGGATCGTTAGCCTCTTTCCATTCCATAAACTCCTCGCATGTTAATCCTTCGTGCTGCTTTTCCCACTACATATGATTATTATTATTTTTATTATTATTATCAAACGATTCAATATAAGAGAGTATAGCCATAGAAAATGAAGGAAAAAAGAGACATTCGTACGGCTATAATAGAGAGATGCATGGCAGATAAATGAAAAACAATAGCGGTTTTTATGGTGAAATAAACTTTTTAATTTGGAAATGAAATGCATGCTGGTATGAGGCTTATGTGAAATGTTTCACTAGGCACATGTGATAGTGCTTCAATCAATTTGAGAGATAAAGTTTGTTCTTGTTTGTTGTCTCACCGTTTGATGTTGAAATAGGTGAATTTTTCGTCAAATGACATATAATAACTTGGTAAAGCGATGCTTTATTTAACAGAATTATTGAAACATTGGTTTATTTAAGATATTTTTTAAAGCGTTGATTTATTTAACTAACTTTGTGAAGTGTTGCTTTATTTAACAGAATTATTAAAGCGTTGAGTTATTCAAGATAATTTATTAGTAAAGCGTTGATTTATTTAACTGACTTGATGAAGCGTTGCTTTATTTAACAGAATTATTAAATCGTTGCTTTATTTACGATCATTATTAAAGCGTTGCTTTATGAACTTGATGAAGCATTGTTTTATCTAACTGAATTTAGTAAAGTGTCGCTTCATTTAACTAAATTGATTACTTAAAGCGTCACTTAACATGACGATTAGTTTATTTAAGCGTTGCATTAATTGATTTTTATAGAAGCGTCGTTTTAACTGAACTTATTTGAAGCTTAGCTTTATTTGAAAAATTTCAATGAATTTTCGCTGTTTTATACTGTCCATTGAAAGTGTTGCTTCATTTTATTAAACTTTTAAAGCGTCACTTTAATAAACTGACAATAAAAATCTTAAAATCCCAAAACGGTTCGAATCTACAAATCAACTCATCGAAAATCCTTACGACACCAAAAAAAGATCCTTCAATATTTTCATGTCTATTTTTAAAAGGAATGCAAATGAGTGTCGATGGCAATGACTAGCCAGCATGACACTCTACCACTCTCTCTGTTTTTACCGCAATAACATTTTCTATGGCAAAGATACATTAGAGATTGTGCACATAAAAGGCAAACATACAGGATGAATATACTTACCGGTTTTCTGCATTTTGAGCATGTCACTGAGCCGCAATCTGGACAAATCAAGCGACGTTGCTTTGGTCGAGCAAAAAAGCCAGATGAGCACTATGAGAAGGTAAAAAACGATTTTTTTTTGTTCAGGTAGAATCGAGAGAGATGTGTAGGTTAAAGGCCAATTTTCATAAATCATCACGTAAAAATAGAAAAGAATGAGAAGAAGGAAGAATAAAAGCTTTTGTTCAATTTTTCCCTCTCTTTTTTGACATAATGAAAAGCTCTGTCACATGATGTGATAAATCTCAGGGGTAAGGACATAAAATGGTGAGCAGATGGACAGAAAAGTTCAAAAACTGGGTCAAATAAGAATTCATAAAGTATGTCTTATATCCCTGAGGCTTCTACATCACCATATGTGTGACAAAAAAATAGAGTCTTACAAATATTTGCATATAAACATACCTCAACACACCACTTGAAATGTGGATCTCTCAGAAGAGCCCTATCACGTATTTTACGTTGAAATAAGTCATGCACATCGGATTGTAAAATATTTTTCAACAATATATCGAGATTTGAGAAGTACTCGAGAATCACATCTTCATCAACATCATGAAGCTCTGGCATTTTACAAAATGGACATACACAGTCATTGATTGAGCGGTCGGTTATCTGTGAAAAGAATGAAGATAAAAAAGAAAATAAAAACAAAAAAATTGGATTTTTTTTAAGCAAAATGAAATTTCTAAAAACCAACTTTTTTGTATGAATCTGTAAGGATTTGAACCTCTTACTCTTTGTGTTTTAGTAAAGATATTGTTACTTTATAAATTCTAAAATTTTATCACTTTAGAAAATTTTGGCAAAATTGTCTATATATGGCTGAATTTAAAACTATTTAAAAAATTTAAGGGGCTGTTCATTAATGACGTCACGTAGCCCAAAACGTAGTGCAAAAGAGAATTAAATAATATCAATTCTAGGAAATATTTTGTTTTTTTTAAACCTCGTTATTATTGAACTCTTTCTAATTTTCACAATTTTCTGGTACCAGGCGCATGGGCCCCCCTGGGTATGGGGGATTTTTGTGCTAGGATTTGTAGAGTCAGGGAATTTTTTTAGGGGGTTATTTTAATTTTTTTTTTGTATTTACGCAAAATTTTAGGGGGTATTTTAGGATTTTTTCTCAAAAACCCTAGCAAATTAAAGAAAATTTCTGTCAAGGAGTTTGTTTAGTACCCTAAACACCCCTGGATTTGTTTCTGTGTATACACAGACATTTTAGTATGGAAAAAATATTTTAAATCTCCCAAATTTCTTGGATATACCCAAATGACCCCCCATTGAAACTAAATCATTTTTGTTTCACTCCCAACCACTTGAAAATCGCGCTCAAAACTCAATTTTCAGTAAAAAGGTAAAAAGGACATCCAAGAAGTGAAGTGAATGATGACAGTTGTCATAGAAGTAGGAAGCAAAAAATCCAGAGCGGTACAAACGATATTCAGTGATTTAATCAAATTACTGCTGACATAATGCTTCAGTGAGCATGTAAAAAAAGCTCTCGATCGATTTGAGTGAGCAAAATAAAAACACATAGTAGGAAGAAATGGAAGAGGAAAAAAATGGAAATACATAAAAATAAACTGAAGTGTACTCACTTGAATCGTAAAGTAGTTTGATGCACATTCTTTGCAACATTGATGCTCACATTTCAGCATCGTTATCATTTGATTCAATGGATATTTATCAGTACACAATTCACATTCTTGCTGTAAAAGTTCAATTGCCTGCTCGATTGTTGTAACTTGTCCCGATACCCATAATGCTGACTCTTTAGGATATTTCAATTCGATAAGCGAAACAGCAAGCTCAGCTGCCAAATGATTCGGAACGAGACCTTCCATTATGAATCTATTAACTTTTTGCTATATTCAGTGGATATATGGATATGAACATGTATGCGGAAGAATGTATAGTTTACGGATATGGGATGAAGAAAAATGATGAAGGAAGTGGGATGTGAATGAGCGTATGAATAAAAATAAAGAATAAGAAAAAAGGGAAAAGAGAAAATTTTATAAAATTTAATTCAAGATTGAAGATCCAGCAAACTTACATCTGCCGTCTCATCATCTGAATCACTAGGCGTCTTCGCTTTAATAATAGGAAAAAGGTCCCTTTGAGGTGATATTTTAATGTCATCCTCATCATCAGTTGTCGTTGAGTATTCATCACTGAAGCAATGTTCCATATATTTCTTCTTGGGTACAATGTCCTTGCTATAATCCCTCTGTTGCTGTGCCATATCTTGTGAGATTTCAGTCTTTGTCTTTTCATTCTTATTATTATTTTCTTTTACAGCCTCATCCTCATCATCGTCGGCATTCTTAACGACACTTGACGATGGCGTTATCAGTTTTGTTAATTTATTTGCAAATGTCTGTGGTGGCTCTTTTGTCAATGCTTTTGGGGTTGCTAATTTTGATGGTTTGAATTTTGTCACTTGTGGCTTTGAGGTTGATGATGTTGATGCATTAGCCTTGTTTAAAAATTGATTCTGTAAATTCTTTACGGTTGACGTCACCAAAAGACCACCAAATGGACCACTACCTGACTTCTTTTTAAATGGTATGTCCTTTTTTGCGTTGCTATTGTCGACTGACTTTGTCCTTTGCTTTTCAGCTGTTGACTCCTTTGAGATCGTTTCATTTGATACTGTCGGTTGTGATTTTACTGTCTTTATTTTTGAGGGTATTCGACTCTTTGGAATCGTACCCTTTGCCTTACTTTGAGTCACATTACTCTCTTCAGTTGGACTTTTATCCCCACTTGATGTTGATGGCTGTTCCGTGGCATTTATCACAACATGACTTTCAGAATTTTGAATCTGAGTATTATCTGCAGTGTCATTTTGCATGACAATTACCTCTTCATTTGGTTCCGTTCGCATCGCATCAACACTTATTATTAATGACATTTGTGACTCGTCATTTTGCTCCATTTGCATTTCATCATTTTTCATTGACTCGGATTTTTCACCATCATCATTATTCAACTTTTCAGCATCGTCTTGAGCTGTCCTACCTTCCTCTGCTCCATTCTGTATATTAACTGTACCCGTTAAATCATTCGAAATTGCCATTTCCTCATTCAAGCCATTACCGGATAATATCGATTCATTGTCGTTGCCAAAAACTTTCGATACAACTTCCGCAGTTGAATTATTCATGGCACTATCAATATTAGCTATGTCATCGATTGTGTTGTCGCTTCGGGCAATTTGTGAATGACTGTCATTTTCGTCATGTGACACAACAATATTTTCCATTTCATCAAAGGAAATTGTGCTAATAACGTCATTAATGGCTTCATTCACTATCGTTTTTATGGAATTCTCATCCACTTTAGTCTCGTTAGTTGGTGTAATTCGATTTAGGTTGGTTGATGTAGACGGTGTTTGTGAGGCAGATGGAGTTAATGAGGCATGACGGGAGTTGTTTAAGGATTGAGCTGCGCTGATGTTTGTGGTGATTTCATTACTTCTAGTCTCTTGGTTTGTTTGTGGTGTGGTTGGAGTAGGGGAAGGCGAGCTTGATGCAGTTGGAAGTAAATTTTGAGGGCTGTCATTTGGACTGATGATTACAGGAGGTTCAGTAACTTCCATGACTTCATTTTGAGGTGTTGGTGAGGTTGAAATATTCTGAAGAATCTCCGTCAGTTCCTGCACAGAACCATTCGAAGTACCATTTCCATTATTACTTCCATCTTGCACAATAATCGATGTGTTTGTGGGTGTCAATGGCCTTTGAGACATCTTACCCTTCCTCTTCATTTTCTTTCCAGTATTGCTAATTTTATTAACACTTTCATTAGCATAAGAATCAATTTTCAAATTACTACTCGATGCACTTAATGGTGATGTACTAATGGGGACAAATGGAGAGACACTTCGACTCTTTAAGTAAATTACAGTCGATTCATTCTCATTGTCGTTAGTTTCTGTATCAATTTTTCCATCATTTGTTGCTGTAATTTGATTATGGCTTGTCGTAGCTGTATCGATTTGATTCTCATTAATTTCTGCAACACTTTCAGCCTCATTAGCAGTAGCGGAGGTGGAAGGTGTCGAATGAATTTCATTACTTCCACTCTCATTATCACTCTGGGCTCGTGTCGTATCAACTTTAACCTCATTTGTCGATAATACCGTTAATTCCAATTTTCCATGCACAACGCTGCTCTCTGCATCATCATTGTCATTATCATTATGATTGTTTTGTGCTTCTGGCTCGTTAACATCATTTGGAATATTGCCAATCATAATTATCGGATCAGCTTCTGTATTATTGCTTTCTGTCTCATCAGTGACAATGATGTTTATGTCTGTTGTTGCCTTTGGCCCTTCAATTACTGTTGCTTCGTCATCATTAATAGTTTCGACTTGCTCGGACTCGACATAATCGCCTGACCAATCATCATAATCAGACTCTTCCTCATCACTATAGACATCTTCTTCGTCATCAAAGTCATCGACCCAATTTCCTTCATCCAATTCTTCCTCTTCTTCAGCCTCTTCGGTATAATCTGACCCGGTCAAGTCCTCCTCATCATCGGAAACGTAAAAAGCATTAATTTCATCTTTCATTTGCTTGATTAGTCTCTGAGTGTCCTCAACAAGCTCCGATAAATTTTGTGGTTGTTTTGTAAACGTTGCATCTGAGTCAATTGTTGTAATGGAAAAATTTGAGCTACTTTGTGGAATGGGTGTCGATGAGGTCGTTGAATTGTCATTCGTACTAAAATCTTGATGCTCAATATAGAGCCCAGAGTCATTTATAAACGCAATGGCTTCATCATTCATTATTTCATCTAAATTTCTACTGCCAAGTACATTCTCATTTTGAACGTCTGACTCAGCACGGGCATCATTAATATCAGTTCTTATTATATGTTGAACTTGAACATTTTCCATTTTCTCCTCTGCTGGCTCATTCGCACTCAAATCGATAATGGATGAAGAATTAATTTCATTTTCAATCACATCTGACTTGCCATCGGCATTTTCAGTTATTAAACTTTCATGATTAATGTTATTTTCAGCATCATTAAAGTCATTGTTATGTGTGGATTGTGTCTCAATGTTTGAATCTGTTGATTTAAGCTGAGGATTAATGGATGAAGATGTTGATGGTTGATGCCGCCCCATCAATACATTTTCTAAGATTAGACTGTTGCGTTTCTTGAAGTCGCGCTCTTTTTTGGTGTGTCTTGTGGCTTTTTTGAGAATTTTTAGGTTGTAGCTGGATTTGTATTTGAGTGGTTCGATTTCTGGGAGGTCGACGATTGGGGTTGTTGGTTCTTGAGGTAGTTCTGACACAGCAGGTGGCTCAGTAGATTCAGATTCATGAGTAACCTCAATTTGACTTTCTATAGGCTCAGGAAGTTCGATTAGATCCTCTGTTACTGCTTGATCTACATCACCAAAATCAACTGTTACATTATCTTCATCCACCCATGTGTTCCAAAAACCACGACCGTCATTTTCATTTGAATTAACTTCATAACTGCTACTAGCATCGTATCCAGAATATCTATTCTCAATAATTTCAGAATTATCATTCACTTCCACTACAATTTCTCGCTCGGCTGCATTTTCTCGATTCTCCATAGCTTCATAATATTCTTCTTCATACCTCTGTGCCAAAAATTCCATATGGTAGTTCTGTTCATCATCGCTCTCTTTAGAACTTTTAGTCTCATGAATATGGCTTGGAGATGCTGCATTTCTCTCATTAAATTCAACGTCATGTCGACTGCGCAAGAAGTCATTTAATTCTGATTCTAATAAATCGTCAAAAGCATTTGAAATTGGTGTGGATGAATTTCGTTCATCAAATTCCTCATTGTTTCTGTCTCGAAGGTAATCTTGGAGATTATTTAACTCCTTTGAATCATAAAATTCATCCTCATTCTCATTTGTCAATTCATACTTGACCTGATCAACTAAATCGGGCATTATGTCAAGGATATTATTAGACACAAAGTTCCTTACATCATCGATTATATTTCGACTACTGCTGCCTTTATCCTCATTTCCAATGCGACTTTTAAACATTATAGGACTCTTCATTCTTATCGGTTCCGCACTCAAATTTGATTGAGGTGAATGAGGCCTCGATTCATTTAATTTAATATTGCTCAAGATACTATCAATGTTCTGTAGCATTGTGACATTATCATTCTCCTGTGTCTTTGTCTGCTTCTTCTCCATGCTCTGTATGAGACTTTCTATGTCTCGCAGTAAATTGGCATTATAAACTGAATTGTAATCGACCGATGTAAACAGAATATCGTCATTTATATTACCATCGTACATGGGATCGTCTAATGATGATGACTGGAAGCTTATTGATTTGGGCGATGGACTAAAGTAATCCTTACCATAAAAATCTTCCGTATTATTGCCTTGCGATATGATGTTATTTAAATAATCCTGAATGTTTGGGTCTATATGATGATCTGATGTACATGTGAACATGGTTTGGTTTGTTGGAGTTTTTTTTGTTGAATTAAATGAAACGAGAAACAAACAATAATTTTTGATGATTATTTCGCATGAGATAATGATAATAATAATAATAATAACTGTATGGAATATTCAAGAACTGAATACTAATACTGTTTAGATTTATATAGCCATTTTTGGGTATGTTTGTTTTAAGTCTATTTTAAAGCTTAGATAATAAAATTTGATGCAATATGGTTGGTTGACTTTACGATTCAATGGAGATGCTATGTACGAAGCTTTTGGTAATAAAATTAAACATTTCATTCAACATGTCTAGGGGAATTTTTATGGACCTAACAGAAAGCTTCATCAATGAGGAAAAAAGTTATTGAATTAATGTTATTTTTGCTGAAAAATCATCAAAACATTATTGATCTTTGAGGATATGAAAGAAACTGAAGAAAATGTTCAGGGGTGTAAGCAGGAAAGAACCTGAGGCTGGGGCTGACTGCCCCCTAAAATAATTTATTACTACACTCTTGAATAGGTTCAAAGACCCCTAAAATTGAAACTATACAAAATATCCTGTAATACTTTTAAATATATAATATACTTTGGAACAGAGTTGGTAGGTGTTCATTTTGCTGTCAAATTGGTGTCAAACTCCACTTTTTTTTGGAGTCCTGTCAATTCTGTTTTGAAATTATTCAACCACTTTTAAGGAAGTTCTAGACCTGGGTAGGAATCAGAAATTTTTCTAAAATGTGGTCCAACCTTGCAATGTGGATGGGTCCGGAAATTATTTTTCATAGATTTTTAATTTTTGTGAATCTCGGTGGGTGGGAGGTCCGGACTCTATGCTCTAAACCTTCTGAAAATTTTTGGAAGAAAAATTATTTTTTCAGAAAAATTTTTCGAGAGGGGAGGGGGTGGATTGGACCCTTTTGGACCCCTTAATGGCTACGCCCTATTCTAAACCCCCTAAAAAATTTACTATACATCCCATATTTGCCCCATCAATCATCATAAATTGCATCAAAACAGATAATTTTTAATAAGCATCTACAACAGCTTCCCTTAAATTTCTGAAACTCTCAGACTAAAACTAGATATATTTGATTCAATGACTAACTCCTTTGATTATTTTTTTTATCTCAATTACAAAAATTTTATTTCCAAAAATATTCTAAAAATTCTACAAAAAAATTTAAAATTCTAATTTGAACAATTTTGAAATCAAATCTCACAATAAATGCATTTTAGTCACAAAAAACGGTCAACCATTGAAAATTCCATACTTGAAAAATTATTGACTTTAAAAATGAGCATTCAGCGAATGGACAAACATTTCTACATATTTATTGCTTTTTATACAAACCTGAACGATTATTATATCCAAAGCTGCTATTTTTTCGATACGTCTCATAATCAAACATTGCAACGTTTCCACTCTCATTATCAACACCTGATGGCGGACCCCAGATTTTCATTAGAAAAGGCTTCAATTGAGTTTTATTCAATTCAATTAATGCCAATTCCATATTACCATGATGTGCTGTTAGACTCGTTACAATATCCTCACGTGTAAAATTTCCACGCGATGCAATTTCATTGTACTTTTTCTGACGCTGCTCAATGCATTGAGTAACAGCATGCCAAATATTCCCCTTGTGCATTCTCAGTGCTTCACGCGCTTCTATTGCCGAAATTGTACCAATCGTATTAACTTTCAATTCATGTCCATACTTTGTTGCTAAATGTTGAACAGTTTCAATTAATTTTTGCCAATTCTCACGGAGCCATTGAATGGGATTTGCGCCTTCACAATGATTCAGTGCTGCTTGCAGCTCCTCCGCTGTGTATTTATAATGTTCAGCATCCTGTGTGAATGAAAATTTGCGTAAATTTCTCTTCATTTTCCATACAGCAATTAACAAATTAATTGAAAAACTCACGCGTAAAAGTTTTGCTAATTGAATGCCAGCAGATGTGTTTGATGTTTGATCCAATCGACGTTGTGAATTTATAAAATTCTCAAATCGTAATGCCTCAAAATCCTTTTCGTTTTTTTATGGATTCATAAATAAATTTTTAATTTGTAAATAAATGAAAAGAGAAAATGTAAAAATTAAAAAATTGTGAAAAGTTTGGGGGGGATATGAGAAGTTTTTGTGATTTAGCGCAGTTTTCGAGGAATTTTGAGGTTTTAAGAAGAATTTGAGCTTTCTTGAAATTTTTTAAACTTTTAGACAACTTCTGAACTTTTAAAAAATGTGTCTATTTAATAAAATTCTGTAATTTGAACAGGTTTTAAGATTTTTGAAAACTTTTAAGCTTTTTTGAAAACTTTTAAGCTTTTTTGAAAACTTTTAAGCGTTTTTGAAAACTTTTAAGCTTTTTTGAAAACTTTTAAGCTTTTTTGAAAACTTTTAAGCTTTTTTGAAAATTTTTAAGCTTTTTTGAAAACTTTTAAGCTTTTTTGAAAACTTTTAAGCGTTTTTGAAAACTTTTAAGCTTTTTTGAAAACTTTTAGGCTTTTTTGAAAACTTTTAGCCTTTTTTGAAAACTTTTAGGCTTTTTTTGAAAACTCTTTGATCAATTTTTATTAACTTCTGAAATAAATAAAAACTCAATTTTTTTATTTCAAAAAATTCCAAGCTCTATAGAGCTTTCTAAAAGCTTTCAAATTTTATTTTTAAAAATCCTAAAAAAATCATTTTCAAAATTATTATACAATTTTTATCGAAAAACGCACTCAAAACTCTAAAAAAATCACAAACTCTCATATTTCCCTTATCAAAAAAAAATCATTCAGCTTCAAACTCCCAACTCCCCAAACAGCATATAAAATATTAAAAGCACTCCCACCCTCAACTCATAAAGTGATGATCGTGTTGAACGTTGATGAAGTGGCGGAAATTTTTTATAAACAAGCTCTTGTTCAATTTTATTAATTACTGGCATCGAAATATTGTTAGTTCGACTATCACGAAAAAGCAAATAATCAAAGTTGTTAGGACTAACAGCTCTAGTTGTTGCAGGGCTCTACAGTTAATTAATTAAGAAAAAAAATGAAAGAAAATAAAAAAATTTAATTTGATATTTTGATGAAGGGTGGAAAAAAGGCGACAATGCTAATGGAAGAATAGCTTTATAATTGACTTTGACACTTGCCTGAAATTCACTTGAGAAACTTTGTCGGCTCACTGAACGTGGAAGTGCCGTTGATAATGATGGCTCCATAAATCTAGACGATGTAGCAAATGAATGACTTCTTCTCAGACCACGATTGGCAAAACGACCCTCTGACGGATATTGTTGAAAAGTTTCTGTCTCCATCTCAAGCGGTGTCGTGGATGCGTCATAAGTCTATAATCGTAAATGAAAATGAATTTGAGAAAATTGAAGAAATTTTTCATTTCTCCCCACTTGATTTGAATTTTGAGGGGTTGGAGAAGCACTTGAGGTAAAAGTAGAATGTTGACTATGTAAATTGCGCTAAAGCGACTTGTTCGTGATAAAAATACAGCCATCCCAAGGTTAAAACCAACAAAATCTTATTCTAGCAATAAAAGTAACAACAATTCCATATTTCTTCTTCCCTACCTGAGTCGAGATGGTTTGTGGTGGCGGAGATGTCCCAATTGAAACTTTTGATGATCTGCTGGGATTTTCTCGCATTACTGACGGCGAAAGGACACGAATTGATTTTTCATTTGAGAAAATTTCTTCAATCTCTCTGTCGGGTGACGGTCCACAAGCTGTCGATACTTTAATCTGTCCCTTTGTAGAATTTAATGTCTCAACATCCGCTGATGTTGATGTTGTTGCTGTTTTCACTATTGTTACCTTAGATTCCAACGAGACCTGTCCTAATGCTGCCATTTCATTCAATTCATCTGAAATGACTTGTCCTTTATCAAGTTGAGGTATTGCCACATTAATTCCTTTGTCATCTCTTGATTCAGTCCATAAATCATCAATTGATTCTTTCTCAACATTTTCTTCTTCCTCCTCCGCTGATTCATCGTCTTCATTGTCCTTATTCAGTTGCTCCGTTAAGACATTAAAATTCTCAATTGTGTCAACTGGAATAAGAAGAAGAATTTTTTTTGGATGTGATAGAAGTGGAAAAATTGAAAGGAATTGGAATGGCACAACATAAGAGAAACAGAAATGAGAGAAAGAAGAAGAAGAAAAACAAAAGATTAATCTCAGTTCAATATGTCAAAGTTTCTATTTTTTATAGATTTATTAATTCTATTCGAGATTTCACAAAAACAAAAAAACATTTTGCTTTAATAAAAGTTCAATTCTTCAAGTACAAAAATAGGCAAAACATATCATACAGCTTAACTTTAATTAATATTCCTTTGGATCAATTTTGTTAGATTTTATTCTTGTGGAATTTGAATTGTTTTTGCGGGTTTGAGATCTATTACAGCAATATTGTACGAAATTAAATTAAGACATGAACACAAAGATACAAAACATGAGCTCTACTACGGACATTTTCATTCAAAATACTAACTAACATTGAAAATAATTTAATAATGGCAAATCTAGCAAAATTACTCCAAAGGATATTGTAAAGAAAAAATATAAACAATAACAAAAGGATTAACACATTTACAGTCACAACAGATTTTCGTTGTGCATAGTAATTAACCTAGTTTCGATTGAGTTGAGTGAGTTGGAGTCAAAATTTAATATTCAGAATTCGTAAAAAATACTAAATAATTACATTTTACCCTCTTTACTGGCAAGTTTCTATTCTTATCCTAGCATTCTATAAAATGGACACAAAAAATTTTCACTCAAACTCTCTCAAAATATCAAACTAATTTAACAAAAATCTGCTTCCTTCTTCTCTCTTTAACAATAATTTACATTATTTAATATAAATTCCTTCCACCTTCTCAACCCTTATCTCTACTCATTTCTCCTACACTATCGCTTCTTGTAAGCTTCACATTAAGCCATAAAGTACAAAAGATTATGTAAACTTCTCTTATTTCAATTTCTTGTAAAATTTATGAGGAAAAACACGAGTTACAGAAAAGGGGCAACCTCTTGAAAAATGGTAAAGGGATGAGAGAAGTGAACTGACAACAGGGATTATTTACTTCCTTTGTGGTGATTATGAGCAGGTTTTGCAATGTTGAAACCATTGACTAGATACTAGATACTAGATACTAGATACTAGATACTAGATACTAGATACTAGATACTAGATACTAGATACTAGATACTAGATACTAGATACTAGATACTAGATACTAGATACTAGATACTAGATACTAGATACTAGATACTAGATACTAGATACTAGATACTAGATACTAGATACTAGATACTAGATACTAGATACTAGATACTAGATACTAGATACTAGATACTAGATACTAGATACTAGATACTAGATACTAGATACTAGATACTAGATACTAGATACTAGATACTAGATACTAGATACTAGATACTAGATACTAGATACTAGATACTAGATACTAGATACTAGATACTAGATACTAGATACTAGATACTAGATACTAGATACTAGATACTAGATACTAGATACTAGATACTAGATACTAGATACTAGATACTAGATACTAGATACTAGATACTAGATACTAGATACTAGATACTAGATACTAGATACTAGATACTAGATACTAGATACTAGATACTAGATACTAGATACTAGATACTAGATACTAGATACTAGATACTAGATACTAGATACTAGATACTAGATACTAGATACTAGATACTAGATACTAGATACTAGATACTAGATACTAGATACTAGATACTAGATACTAGATACTAGATACTAGATACTAGTTCCCCAAATGAATCAACCAAAAAATACCAAAAACATCACCGCAAGGGAACAAACACAGTTAATGAGTAAAATAATTTAGAAAATGAGCATCGAGATAGGGTGTACAAGGTGTAATAACAATAGTAATAATGAAAGTATGTAGGCTTACAAAATAAAACAAAAAAAAACATCTAATGAGCTTTAGTGCCTGGCAGAAAGGTTATTTTCCTAATCTTACCTTTTTGCTTAGCATCGCTTTCATTCTGCGAAATTGAATCATTAATTTCATTAATGTCGATATCATCTTCAACTGGCAACTGCTTCAAAACTTCGACACGAGTCTTACAGCAAATGAGACAAATTTTTGAGTCCGCCTCGTTGACAAATGTACAGTGCTCACATTCCCAATTTCCACCTGGCAGTTCGACTGCTTCGGAATTTTTTGTGACTTTTGGATGAACATCGGTGTCTGATTCTTCTTCATCACTGAAGGCTGTTTTTTGTTTTGATGGTTTTATTTTTAATGTTGTCGCTGTTTCTAGCATCTTTGAGGGCGATGACTTATTTTTGATTGATTCTTGACTTTTTGTTGCTGATTCTTTGCTTTTTGGAGCTAATTCCTGTGTTTTGAGGGTTGACTTACTTTTTAAGGCTGATTCATGTGCTTTTGAAGTTGATGGTTCAATTTTTGGACTAGATTCTTGAATTTTTTTACTTGGTGCTGGTTCCTGAATTTTTGGAGATGCTGTTGATCTTAAATTTTCATTTTTAGTTTTTTCTTGAGGTTTGAAAGCAGGCTTTCTGATTGGTGACTGTTGTCTCTTAACTGGCGATTCTTGTTGTTTTACTGGAGATTCTTCTCTTCTTACTGGAGATTCATGTCTTCTTACTGGAGATTCGTGTCTTGTCAACATAGAATCTTGATGTTTTACTGCTGTTACATGATTTTCCTTCTTCTTTTCCTTTAAATGCTTTTCATTGCCTCGACTCTGACTCTTTGCTGGTTTTTCATCAGAATCTTCATCATCTGTCATTTTAATTAGCTCCCTTGCAACAGAATTTGATGTTGTTGATGACAGAGTGAGTGGTCGACCTTTACTCGTTCTTGTTTGCGGTTCTTTTTCAAATACTTCATCATCATCATTATCTGATTCGTTTGTGGGCTTCTTTGCCGCTACCTTCTGAGAATTTGTTGACGATCCTTTTGACTTTTCATGTTTGTCAATTTCATCAAAGTCACTTCTGTTTGCTTTCGTATTTTTAGATGGCTTTGCAGCTGTTTCTTTTTCAGATGCTGAATCAGAAAGAATTTTTCTCGAATCAGAAATTGGCGATGTTACTGACGAATTACGGTATTTTGATGAAATTTTTCTAATTTCATCATCAGATGGAGTTACACTGCGACTGTCATGATCTCTTGTCGATGGCCAATGTGTCAATGATCCACTTCTTCTTTCGCGGATATACTTAGACTTTTCCTTCATCTTCTGAATACGACTTATGACCTCATTATCGCGATAATCCAATTCAAGTATCTCACTATTTCTTCGCTGTCTGCCGCCTGTCTTCAAGTCTAGAAGCCGTTTATTGCGTGACCTTGTATCGTCGATAAAATGTTCTTCAATATCAGAATCCTCGTCGTCTGTGAGATCCTGATGCACATATTTATTTCGTTGTCTCGAGCTCATCATTGAGCGTCGCGAACGTACACTTAATGCTGGCGAGGCTGCACGTGATGGAACTCGTGATTGGACTCTCGAACGTGGTGGCATTCCTGATGATTTTTTTTTATTATATCATCGTGGAAGAGAAAAAATGAATAAGTGTTATTATTTCTGCGTGACGGAAATTAAATTTTTGTGTGATTTTTATTCGTGAGATAATTTAAGCATGTCGGGAGATGAACAGTGCATAATTTTGGACATTTTTGCACAAATCTCAATCCTTGACATGCAATTACTAAAATCATGCAAAAATTTCAACATCATTCTTACCGTTAGGCATGTTATTCATCATCGGATGTGGATATGGATATTGCTGCATCCAAGGATTCCATCCCATACTGTTTGGATCATTATTGTGCATAAAATGCGATGGCATATTAAGACTCATGTTTGATCCATTAAAAGCTCCGCCCATCCACTGTGATTGCGGTTGATTCCATGAGTTTGGCATCATGTTGAGCTGTGCCATGGATTGTGCCTGTAAAACATAGAAAAAATTCAGCACAAGCTACGAAAAATCAATAAGAAGGCTTCATTACTTGATTTACAGGCGTAAATCCCCACTGATTTTGTTGCTGCAACTGCTGTTGTTGTTGCTGCTGCTGTTGGAAATTATTAGGCATTGAAGGATATCCAGTTCCACTGTGATTTAAATTCGACACAGAAGCACTCATGTTACGCATTGGAGCTTGCAAATTATTGCCTGGCATCGGAACCGGTCGTCTAACTGCCGTTCCCTGATTCATAAAAGAATGCATTTTCGATTGATTTACATTATGTGGATGTGGAAATTGAGGAAGGCCAGGTAAAGGATGTGGAAAGTTGTCAAAATGTCGCAAGTCATTCTGCCAATTTTGCTGGTGATGTTGATTATTAGTGACATGGGGTGGTGGTGCTGGTGGCTTTGGCGACGATTGAATTTGTTGTTCCTGTATCTTTTGTAGGGGTGGACGGTTAGTAAGTTGCGGAATTGACTACATTTGAAAAATATGTCAATCATGTCAGTTACAGAACAGTGAACAAAAAAAATAATAGGAATTATGACATGTTATGCATGCATGTACTCACATTGCTGTCAATCGTTGATGCAGTACTCGTTCGACGACTCTTATCGCTTGAATTATCAGAGTTCATAGTTTCTTTATACTGTCGATATCGTGCCTGTAATGTTGCCATTCTATCGAGTGTGGCTGCTGTCGAATTCTTAATTTTCTCCATTGCTACTGACGGTGGTTTTTTGATTGCATCGAAAATATTTCCTTTCGATGCGTCTTTGGGTGTGATGGATGCTTGTGGTCTTTCAATCCTCTGTGTTCCTGGCACTACGAGTAAAAAATAATAAATTGTGGATTATTGTTTTGATAAAATGCTGCTGTTATGCTGTTGATTAGTTGTGTGGAAGTAAAATTGAGTTAGAGTGCAAAAATGATGGGGTGGGCTGATTCTGATCCAAAGCTGCATTCACACCCTCAAAAATACTCACTCGGTATGTCTGGTAGCGGGCGATTACGAAAACTTCCACTATTTTGTAAACTATCCAATTTTTCCTTCAACGTTGCATTAAATGCCGCTGTCTGTTGCTCCTGTTGCTGCTGTTTCAAGGCCTTTGAGAACAAAAATTTTTTTTGTTTGTTTTGGTTTTTTTTAGAAAACACATTGAGTTTATTTTTGGGATTGCTCTCCTATCATCTACATGCTACTCTTAATTTTTTTGAAGCCAAAAATTATTTTCTCTTTAACGAATTTTTTTCATTTTTTGAGTCATGAAAATTAAAAATATAAATTGCCAAACTGTGTCATGTGTCAATGTATTTTCATTTCAAGAAAATTATTTACCATAAACTTAAGCCTCCTTACATACTGTGTGCTTATGTCACAACGCGGATAAATAGGAAGAAAACAAAGAGAAACTTGAGTAATAATAACAACAGAGCCAGTGGATAGAATGATACATTGTATAATTTTTTTGGGGGGTCACTAAATTTGATCGATGGATATTTGTGTTTGGAAGTATCGTCCTTGAGAGAATTTGACATAGTTTTGGGGAGAATTTTGTAAGATTTATTTTTTTTTTGATAATAGCTATTTGAAAAGAATGTCTATCAAAAGCTAGGGATTATTGGCCAGTATCCTCTCTGTCACAAATTATAACAGCATTTTAGCAAGCTTACATTTTTCGATTTTAAATTTAAAAGTTTGAATCTTATTAAATTTATAAAAATTATTAGCAAATCTTCTTCTCTCTCTTTTTAGTCTCCATGAGTGAATGACACCTAATTGTTTAGATTTTTTAAAAAACTATCCAGTTGAGGACAAGTCAAAATGTAACGTTCAAATTTTAGTATTATGTTAACTATCATAAATGACGTCACACAAAAAACGAGATTTTTTGACCCCCTCCCCCTCTCTGTCATAAAATTTTCATACAAAATTTTTTTCTTTTTTATCGAAGCGTCAATGAAATTCAATCTATTTTAAAGAAATGAAAGTTTTTAGTCAAAAATTTATGCCTATAGCAACAAAAAGTTCTGTAGAATTCTAAATTTAAAAGAAAATTCTCTTTACAAAAGAAATTGAATTCAACTAAATTCCATAAAACGCTTATTTTCTTGTTATTTTCTTAAAATTCATCAAAATAGCTTTAGAATATGAAAATAAATTTTGTCGACACGTGAAGCTGTTGCAAAGACTTCTGAGGGTCGTTAAATTATGAGAATAATTTTGGAACACTCTGATCTAAAGCTTTATAGTGCTCTTTTTGCCTGTAGCTAGGTTGGATGGCCTAATTTTTCTACCCATCAAAATTAAAAAATAACAACTTTTGATAGACGTCATTTACGAATGTCTCTTAAGCAAAATTTTATTTTCATCATAAACATCGATATTCTAAGAAAAAATTAATTATATGAAAAATAATATTTCATTTTTTAAAAGTAGCTAAAAAGCTGCTTAATGATGTACAATTTCAACACAACATTTTTATCAACCATTGCATAAATAGCTTCATTATTTTTATATTAATTCCCTCATTTAATATTCCCAATGCCGTAGATCAAAATTCAAAAACATTTAACAAAGTAATGTAATTACAGCCAATAATGCATCATTAATGACCGCAAATATGCACCGCAACCATTAGTGATGAAACTTTACAGTAAAATAAATTCTTCTTCAAAATCAGCTCAAAAAATTCCATTAAAAATTCTTTCCTCGTCATTCAACGAACATTCCTTCCCACTGGCCTGCTGTATCAATAACTGACGATGAAAAAGTTGACGATTGAATTTTCACACTTTTAGCAACGACTACTCTTGTGGCATTAAGCAAAAAAAAAAATTGTAAAGTAAAGTCTATATGAAGCGATTATCGCATTGAATGAGAAGAAAAAGTCAACCTGTCAATCATTGAGATTGATTAGTTCACTTTTTGTCGATATTTCTCTTTCCTCTACTTATTCGCGCTCTTTTCAATGATGAACGTAAATCCTCTTAAAAATATTGTTGGAGAAATAAGTGAGGAAAGGAAGAAAACAAATAAAATGAACGGGGATGTGGATTTTTATAGGAAGCAGCTCCGTAAAAATAGGGAAATTTTGTCAGAATTTACTCTAAATGTTCCAATGGTATAGAATTAGGTTTTATAGTCGAAAGCTTTCCAAAAGAATTAAAGGGTATCTCAGTGACATTGAAATTATTTAGATCGTTGAGTTTTGACTATTTTGGACCAAAAGATTGTCCATTTTGAATCTCAACCTCCAAAATTGGTTTAAAAATTCAAAAAATATTTTTTGAAACCTAAAAATTTAGAACTACACCCCATCCTTCCTAAAGTATCATATTGTATCAGAATGACCCTGTGATGGGTTTCTTGAAATATCTCTAACCCTTCTTCTATACCAGGGGTACCCTAGAGTATACCCCTACCCAAAAGTATACCCTTACACCTACTCGTTCCCTACACCAGGGTATATATCAAGTGTATTCTTCAGGAGAAGGTGTAGAGATATACCAAGAAACCCAGCCCTGTTCTAAAATCAAAACAGAATCCTAACAAATCTCACGACAAGGGGAACATCCAAACAGTGAAAAAAAGAAGTAATATAAATCTCATGTGTCAATAATCTTGAGTTTGTCAATTTATATTTGCAGTAAATTTGCTACTTTATGTTGCAATGTAATTTCACTATTCATCACAAATTATATACTTCATCAATCATTTAATGTGCATCACTTAATCACTTTACTCTTTCCATTCTCATCATCTAAAACTGCTACATCTTTCATCTGCTTTTGTAATACAACTTTTTTTCATTTATGATACATTGCATACCTGATCACGTCGTTCGGGCATTGGACTTGAAAGGCAGCTCTTGCGATTACGTCTTGGAGGCGGAACTGGAACGGCGGGTGGAGGTTGTTGTGCTTGCTTCGGTGGCAATGGAGGTCGTAAATTTCCCAAGTCGACACGCTGTTTATTAGAGTAGAAATGAAAGTATTTAGTGGGTAATTAATAAAGGTCCTTGACATCAGCACAACCCACTTACCTTCCTCAAATGATTCTGTCTCTTGGGATGACGATGAAACATGTCATCGCATGTGTAACAAAATAAATTTTTAACGCATTGTTCGCACTTAATAACCGGACCAATTGTGCCACATAATTCACATTTAAGGCCAACATCAGCAGGACTTGCTTGCATGACATCCTTTACGATCTTCTTTGGCGTTGTATTGCTATACTGCTGACTCGAAAAGTCAATCGTTTCATAGTCTGGATCAGGATTTATTCTCTTTGTGGGCAATGGTGGTGGTGGTGGACCAACTCTGTCCGATTGTGATCCCTAAATGGAAATTAATGATTTTATATAGAAAAGACAATAACTGAGGCAGATCTTCTTACGATCCAATCCGGCATCGTTCGTCTCCAGATTTGATTAGACATTATGGCTACTTCTTGCTTACGTCACTGAAAATATTTATATAATAATAAGTTGAATAAGAAGATTAAAGGCACACTCATGTTTAATGGATGGCGAATGAGAAAAAGAAGTCTTTTCGGCACATGTGAAATTTGAGGAGCAAAAGGGTCGACTTAACAGCGAATTTAATTGATGTGTTGATATTTAAGCTTAGTGGATCACGAAAATTTACTGTACACTTTTTATTTCATATAAATGAAGATTTATTGACTGACTTTTGATGTTTGGATGTGGCAAAAAATACGAGGTGTAGGCGAAAATCTTTTATTAAGGAAATTATAAATAAAAATGTGAAAAACATTTCTTCGAAGGTTCGTCAAAGGATTATGAAATAGGCTTTAAGGATAAAAAGAGAGCAAAAGACCTAAATGTTTTCTTTTCATCGTCTTTATTCAAATTCAAATAAAATTAGGAAAGTAATTTGGTACTTCCTAGAAGTGGTTCTGTTAAAAAAAGACCAAAGGCAAAAAAAATAGGTGGAGAAGAATTGTATCGGCTCATTAGGTAAGAAAGACTTTCTTGAAGAATTTTTTTGGTTGCTTTAAGAAATTTCTAGGTGGTTTTATAAACGTTATAGCAACAGTCGAAAACTCTTGAAAGATTTATCTAATTCCTGTTTTTCTTTAGGAACATATTAGGTATGCATGAGTACCATTGACAAATTTGATCACATTTTTACCACCTGATCTGCAGATTTTAATAGATTCTGAGCCACATTTGCTTCAAATTAGGGCAAGGGGTGCTACCCAGAAACCGGTTTTTTAGGTATACCCATACCCTAGGGTATACCAGAGAAACAGACCCCAGTGACCTTTTATAAAAGATTTTAAGGGTCATCCACAGATGCCCTCTTCTTACTATGCCACTGAACCTACTGGTATCTGTAGTTTTTCCAAAAACTAGGCAATAAATGCAGAAATCACAGAAAAATAACGTCCTTTAATTTTCAACGAAAAAAATTTTTTACTGTACTTACAAAATCTCAGATCCCCCCCTCCAAAAAATGCGAATTTAGTAATTGAACGACCCCCAAGTCAACAACACTAATTTTAATCATACATTATTTTTCTAACTAAATTTTTCTAACTTTAGAAATCTATCAAGCCCATCCGCATCATTAACCTCTCATAATTACCTTTTCACATCAATTAATGTGTCCCTTAACTAAAAAAATCCCAAATTAACTTTATATTCTCCTCATTATCTTTATCTATAAAAACATTCTTAAAAACTCATAAAAGTTGAATCATCACTTTAACACTCGTACATCATCAGCAGTCTGTTAAAATTTGCCTACTCAGTTTTTTTCTCTTTCAAAAATTATCTTCTTTTTTTAAAGATTATTTATAGCAACATTAATGGTCATTTATTAATTTATTAGCAGACGCTTATATACTGGCTCAAATGTTTTTTGAATTATAAACAAATCTATTTGTGGATATGAAGAAGAATTAAATGAGAAACATGTTCAGATCACTTTAAATTTATGTGCAATTTTAACAAATATTTTTTATTGCAAATTAGCCAGGCATGTGATGAGTAATGGTACTTTGTGTTGAATATTGATAGAGTATTGAAAAGTGTTTGAACTGAAGAGTTCAAGAGGTTATTGAGCTAATTGAATGGAGAGTTATTGGAAAATTATTTTTTATTATTCAGTTTTTTAGTTGAAGTTTTTCAAATTTTTATTTAATTTTTTAATTTTTTTAACACTAAAAATAAAATTTTTAACTTTTTTAAATTTTTAAAAAAACAAATATAGTTTCTAAATAAAAAAATTAAATTATTGTATTATTTTAAATACTTTTTTAAAATTTTAAGTCTACTGAAAGTGTGTATTTTTTTGAATATAAAAGTGTATATTTTTAAACTTTTTAAACTTATTAAAAATGTTTTTATGTTTTTTTAAATGTTTATAGACTTAGAAAAATTGGAAAATTTAAAAAAACATAAATTTAGCTTCAAATTTATTTTAAATTTTTTATATTTTTAGTTTAAATTTTTTTATTTTTAATAAAAATTTTTCTTTGCATTTATTTTAAAATTCAATTATTTTTCTCAATAACATTGCAACAGTAATGCCCCAGACAACCCTACCTTCAATGACAATTGTTAATGGCATTGAAAAAGGATAAAATAAACTTAATGCTCAATAAAGCAAATTTTCAATCGATGTTGTATGCCAATAAATATCAATTTATACCCCGTTTACATAATAAAAGTCCCCCAAGCAATTCTCAATAAAACCACAAAACAAGTCATGCAATCAGACAGACAAAACAAAAAAACTCGTCCAATAAATCATAAAATGTGCTTAAAGAATTGCCGAACAAAATGTTTATTTTATTGCTATCGCTTCAGTAACATGTTGTACTATTATTTATCATTATTCTATGTTTTTCGTCGATATACAACAATACATTATATAGATGAATGACCTCAATTCTTCTCGTGCCAAAAATTTTTTTCTTTTTACTTCTATCTCGCCGTCTTCTTTCAAAATGATCACTACTGCCCGACTTAATCATCTGTTTTCATTTATTTGAACATTTTTCACAAATTAATGACCGATGGATGGCTTTTTCTGGCTACAATGTAAGGTGATTTTTGGAGAATTTAGAGCAAATTTTTCAAAAAATTTGATAATATTTGAGAAAAAAGAAAATAACAATTCAGAAAAAAATAATTTTCAGTCAGAAATCCTCAAATTGCAACCAAAAACCACCGGCATCAGACTAAATTTTTGTGTCAATTACATTTTAACTGTCTATACTAATCCTCTCAAGGATCTCTATGCGGCGACGACACAGATCAACTCATCAAGATTGAAAAACCTGTCTACTCTTGAAAATTCACAATTTTTTCATTTTTACTCATTCTCAAAATCACCGCAAAGTCAATGAAATTAAAACGACTATCACGTCTACATCGAGAAATACTTTCCTCATTTTCTCTCAATTATTTATAGACGATTTGGAGAGGAGAGAATTTTTTGTTTTATGTACAAATGAAGCGCATATATACGCTGACTATAAGCTATTTTTAGCACATTAACATAGTTATTTATGTCTTCAGACGCTAAAGATCTTTTTCTGTGTGCAATAAAAAATTATTTTAGTTTACATTTCTATACACAGTGACCTCTCTCAATAGTATTCGGTATGTAAAGGGATGTTTGATGTGTTTTTTGTTAGAATTTATTAAATAAAATGGAAATTAGTCTAAATTTTGATCTCTTTTGGGAGTAAAATGAAGAAAAGGTTGATTTATTTGAGATTTTCATAAGGCAAGGGTTTGGCAGGGTGGTTTGAGGGGGTCTAGGCCCCTCAAAAAAAATTATAATAATTTTAAAATATTTTTTTTTAATTTATATATAAAATAATACTAATTAGTATTAATATTACATAAAATATTTAGGGTAAACGATCTGTTTTTTGCGGTAATCTATTTTTTGCGGTATTCACACTTGTTAAAAAAATCCACTTTAAGATGCTTGACATATCCTTATTGTTTAGCAAACCTCTTCAGAATGTAAAATGGTAAAGGAATGCTTAATTTTGAGTGTCTAGGTACTTGCTTTAATTAAATATTCATGATTTAAATTTTACTGCAGAATAGCAAGTTTTTGCTGTGTTTTTAATGTAAACTTTTCAACAATTTTTTGTATCTGCCTCCTTAAATAAGATGATCCATATTGTAAATTAAACACCAAACTTTAATATTTTTAATTACTAAAGTTCAAAACTTAATTAGATTAACTAAAAAACGTAATTTATTTTATGTAAACATTGAATGTATTTTTTGCGGTACAAAAATCTATTTTTTGCGCTATTTGTGCGGGAAAATTTCTAAGGAAATTATGGTTGATTTACCCTAAAGGTTGATATTCCCCTGCTCAATTTAAAACAGAAAAAGACGTTACATTTTGATAGAAATTAATTTAATTGAATTTAAGGTTTCTGATTATTTTGATGACTTTATTTAACGTTTTATCAATTATATGTAAACTAAAGATCATATTTAAAGTATCTACACAAATAATTAAACAAGAAATTTCGATTTCTTGACTACCGCAAAAAACAAATTTTTTTACCGCAAAAAATACATTTTATACCGCAAAAAATAGATTTGTTAATTAATAACGTTTTTTAGCAAGATCATAATAGGACATGAAAAATTGCATAAGTATATGAAAAATATTTAGTTTCCTCGATATTTTAGTGTATGTTTCATTAAAAAAGAAGATACCTGTAAAAAGTTATGAGCAATTAAAGTTCTCAAGAACAAGACTACCGCAAAAAACAGATCGTTTACCCTATTTTTAAATATAAAAAAATATAAAAAAAATTTTAAAAATATTTTGTTTTTTAAGAAAAATTTTAAATTATTATAACAATATTTTTAAAATATTTTTTTAAAACAACAAAAAAATTGAGATCATTTTTATTTGAAAAATTCTGAATATGTCCATATCGACCATTTATTATCTTTGCATTTTTAGGGGGTTTGTTCCTCAGTTCCCCCTGGCTACGATCCTAGGTCTTAATTTGTGTGTCATTTGAAAAATATGACGAAAGAGAAGCGTGGTTACTTAAGAACCAGACTAATCACTCAAAGTCAACTGGAATTTATAGTTCCAAAGAACCTGATGAAATCCCCTCAAGGACACAAAACTCAAAAAACTAGCTCAACTCTTAAAAGTTCTTCACATCTTATAAACAAATCATAAAAAGAATATTTTAATATTTTTCCGGATTACTGAAACTTTAGAATTGAGGCAGATGTTTAGCATCGAAAATCAAATTATGAATAATCCGAGTGGTCTCAGTGGCATACGATGAGAATCATCGCAGCATAATGTAATAGATGTTGATGCATAATGATGATTTATGTAATGGGATATGAGTTGCTTGCATTCTTGAGTTCGATGAGTTGAGAAATTGCTGGAAATGTAGAAGCATTTTTGATAAGATTGAGCAATTTTTCAGAAAATTTATTTTCAGTCAAGTTTCACAATCATCATGCAGCACAATGTTTATAATTAGACGAGGAAATATGTAATGTTTTGTGTACGAGATTTTCTTCACTAAGCCTTCATTTTCCACAGAAAATTATATCCAAATCCACATTCATAAAATTCACAACCAAAACCTAACCCAACATTCCTCATGTTCTGTAAGAAATCATGCTGTGAAAGCATGAATAATATCGCGATTCTTTTCTCAGCCATGCAGCACTTCTCATATTATGAAAAAAACTTCCTCATTGCATCGCTTTACGTCATGCGACAGCAAATTTTAATAAATTTGACATCCACTTTCTTTTGCTATTTTTATATCCCGCCTCACACTTACATTTTCGTATTATATTTTCTTTCGCTATGATTCTCTTTCACGTCGTCTCTTTCTCACTCAACTTGTTTCGCTATATTTTATATAGAATTTAATGAAAGCACGGTTAATATGAAAAAAGTTTTTTTTGCTAGATTTTTTTTTCTTCTTGCTATGAATAGCGCATTTTATCAGAAATGATGGAAGATTATTGAGAGTCTGTGATATGTAAATTGATGTGATAGAAGTTGTATAATAAACTGAGTATAGTGGGAGATATAATGATCAAGTTTGATTAAAATTTAGTTGACAAGCGACATGTTACTGGCATAATAATCTAAAAATATGTAGAAATTATGTCAAAGAGATTCAGACATCTGGAATAAAATAAAAAAATTCATGATGACTAAAATAGCCACTTTTGTATTGAGTGACTTCAAATTAAATCTGTAGGGGCCTTTGACAAACTAAAGACAATGACTATAAAATAAAAAATATAAATAAATAACTGAGGTATAACAAGGGTTACCAGACATTTTCAAGAAAAATAGAGGACATCCCCCATGTCGACTAGTTTTATTCTTTTTCTGGACGAATTAGAACATTACAAATCTTTTTTATTTTTGAAAAATGAATAAAATAGAGGACAGTCCTCTGAGAAACCAAGCAGATGGTCAGCCTAGGTATAACCGGCTTCAGAATTTAGTGTTTTAATTTTGAAAGGCACCTCTTGAGGTGAAACGGTTGCTGTTATGATCATGTGAAGCTAGGGAAAAAGCAAATTCTGAATTAATGTGATTTTTGAAGAAACTTTTTCAAATGTTCTTTTTGAGAGCTATATCTTAATGTTTTGAGAATCTAACCTAAGAAACTTGAATGAATTTTACGGTGTGTTGGGGCTTAGGCAGGGGGTGTTTTGGGGGTCGAAAGACTCATCTCGATGAAAATTTTGTTCAATTTTCTTCACCCTAGCGTACAAATTGGCAATCTTAAGAAATTTTTTCAGACTTATCTGGCTTATATTTTGAAAATTTATGCAGATTTATGGAAATATTTTCATAGATCGTATTCTGAGTTAACAGTCTTGAGACTAGGGCACTCTCACTAGAGTAGTATGACTAGTTGAGCTCAAGTTAATATTCCAGTGGACAAAAAGGATGAATCTACAACCAAGAGGTTAGTGCTCATATCTTTTGAAGGTGCTACTTCGATTCCTACCGAATTTCAACATATTTTGCTAAGATATAAGTTTCACATTAATTTTAAAGTGTTTATTATGATTCTTATGTAAATCATAAAATCTGAATTTACTTAATTTTAAAAAAATCAAAAGACGTTCGACTATCTATTTTATCCAAAAACGGCTGTTCTAATTTCATTAAATTCAAATATCCTCCACAGAAATGATAACATGCCCTGCATCGCTGTACTCTCAACAACAAAAAAAAAATAATTCAGCACATTCCCAAAATCTTCATTAAATATTCCACCTTGTTATGAAACAAAAGCAAATACCACAATATGCCAAAAGCAATTTACAAAATAAAAATATCACAAATATCTCGATGACTCCGTAAGTTTAAAAAACAAAAAGGAATCCATTGGTGCACGTGATAAGCTCACAGACAAATAAAATGCAGAACTTATTATCTCATCATCTCAATAAAATGCGCTAAAAGTAGCAAAAATGAGTAAAAAAAATTGTAGAAAAATTTTTACTCTCAAGGAAGGGAAAATTTTTTCACTATTTTAAAACCCGGGAAAGCAAAAAAAATTCACCTAAATAAAAATAACTTTTTTCGTCTCTCATAACTTTCTGTTCGCAGAAATTAATGAGAATTTTCAAGAAGCTGGCGATGACAACACTTAAAAATTTGAAAATTTTAATCAAATTTGCGTATTTATTTCAATTAATTTGAGTTGAATAAACTTGGAAATTTTTTAAAAGACTTTTTTCTTCTTTTTTCCGTTCCGATCTCTGCTATGTGAGAAAAAAAATCACACAAAAATTTCTTCTGTCTTTTAGTCGATGTTAAGGTTTCAAAGATCCGCGGAAAACTGAGAAAATTAGTTAAATTTTCATGTGTATTTTATTTTACACAAACAACTCAGAGATGCTTTAAAAATAACGATTTTCTTTTCTTCATCGTACTGAGCGAAAATTCGATTGTGAGAAAAAAAATTATTTTATTTGAGAAGAAAATACAGAAAGAATTTTCTTAAAGCGATGTCATTTTTCTAGTTGAGGAAATTTTTTTAAAGTTGAAAATTCTCCGTTTGGATTTTTTTAGCATGTTTTCTAGGACGGCGTGTTGAATAAAATTCATTTGTTCTTTTGAATAATTTAAATAACATTGTTCTCTTATTAGCCATGTACCCAGGGGATTTTGAGGGATTTGTTCCCCACCTCACCGAAAAACTCTTCAATTTATCCCCATAAATTTTTTCATACAAAAATTGAAAATCCTCCTCAAAAAATTCAGGTTATGCCTCTGCTTCATATGTTTTTGAAAATTTAAATACTCAAGGCTCTCAGAGGTAAGAGCATAGTCAAGGAAAAGGGATCTTGGGAGTCTTTTTTTAAATTTTTTTTCAAACTTCTTAAAATTTACCATAAATACAAAAAATCTATTTTCCACATTAAAAAATAGAGCAAAAAAGCACTAGGAAAATATGGGCATCTAAATTGAAAATCCTGTTAATAACCATTTTTTAAAAGATAAATTTTATCAAAAAAATTTTCAAAATGTTGAATTTTTAAATTAAGAAAAAGACGTATGTACCCCAAACGTAAGCAAGATGAGCTTTAATTTGTAAATGAGTTTCTGATAGGAATTGAACCCTGGAAGTAAGACAAAACTCAACATTCCGTCACTTCTAACAATAAACACTTTAATTTTATTCTTGCAGAATCCCTTCTTATAGTTACTCATTCTGATTATAGCTGCAACGATTGAGACATCAAGGATACAGCCAGCTGAAACTCGTTTTTATTTTGTTCTGGAAGGATAAAACAGTTAATTTTTTTGCTTTCGTCGATTTTCAAATATTTCAAATATCACTAATTTAGCACAATCACTATTTGTCAATCTGTCATTTTAGTCAAAATCATTCTTAGAAGATCACGATTCACTAAACTAATTCAAAACTTATATTTTAAATCACTTGCATTAATTAATTTTCACTGTATGATATATTTTTACTCACAATCTTTGTTTACATTTTTTTGAAGTTCAAAATTTGAACCTAAATATCTTGTAAATTTTCAAAATTTAACGGTTTTTGAAGACTAATTCTACTATTCAAAATCTTTTGCAACGGTTAATCAATTACTTCATATTTTTAGAACTATACTATTTGTATTATAATTAATGAACAGCCAGTATGGTAATAAATACACATACACATACACAAATAGAATTTACCATAGGTAAACAACCACAAGTTACACAAGTTTCTCAAGTTTTTACTATTTCTTTTTTACTTTTTTAAAATAAAAAATAAATTATTTCGAAAGAATTCATAATTTGAAATTGAAAAATGAAATGTCATCTTAAAAAAGCAAAAAATAGTGAAAAAGTGGGTTTACTCAACTTTTGTATGAAATTATATACTTCACAAGTTCAGAAATAAAAAATACTATTTTTTCCGTGGTTTTTATTTGTTGGAATTTACTTCAATATCAGAATATAAAACTGTACATCATGATAAATAAATTGCTTTAGATTCCATTCATTTTTTAGAAAAAATCTAAATCCCATCAAATTTACCGTACAAAAAACTTCTATACATGAAAATTTCTTAATTAAAAATCCTGTTAAAAACTAATTTTACCAAAAAGTTTTACCAAAAAATTTCCAAAACGTTGAATTGAATTTTTAAATTAACAAAAAAGATGTTACAATACCACATAAACAGGATGAGCATTAAATTGGTAAATAAGTTTCTGATGGGAATTGAACCCTAGAAGTATAAGAAAACACAACATTCCGTCGTATGTCTAAACTTTTAACAATAAACACTTTAGTTAGACGATGGCAGAATCACTTCTTAAAGTTTATCAATGAAAAATAAATTTTTACTTCAATGTGATTAAATAAGGCTGGACAGCATGGCTACCAAAAGGTTTGGTAAGAAGTAACTTCCTACTATCTAGCCAAATTTAATCACATACATTCAAAAATGCGCACAAATTACCCAAACCTTTCTCACCAAACTTATTTATGCTCTACCGAAAAATAACTACATATTTTTTCTCGACAAAAGTAAGTAAAAAAAGAGAGAGAAAGGAAGGAAAAGAAAACAAAAGATCGTGTGATTACATGAATGAGCATGAAAATGATGTTTTATACAATCTTCTTGAACAACAAATTTTGTATGCAGCTCTATTACAGCACAGCACAGAAATACGACGTTGTATACCGGCAATACAATAGAAATAGAAATGTGAGCGAACAATGCACTCAAAATGAAAGGTATGTAAATAATAATTCGGAAAATTACAATTTTGTGAAATGTATTTTGTTGCTTATCTTTATTGTATTGTATTGCTTTTTCGTATTGAGGACTTTTGCAAGGGAATGAAACTTTTTTTTATTGGAGTTTGATGAAGTTAAGCTTATTTTTGCTGGAATTTTTCTGAAAGTTTCTAAAAATTGAAAATTGAACTTCTTCCGACTGTTTCAAATGAAAAATAGACAAGGACGTATCCAGAAATTTTTCGAGAGATGGGTTTTGAATTTTTCTTGTATGGATGGGGGTTACAATTTTTTCTTAAAAATGCTTGCAAATTTAAAAAAATTGGGTTGACCCCCAAAATCCCTCCCTGCATACGCCCTAGAATGTACAGATCGAAAGCTAAGGTGACCAAGAAGTAGGACATTTCACACTTTCAACAATTTTTGGCTACTTTAAGGCAAAAAGAAGGTGAATTTTTGACACTTTTGGACCTAATAATATAAAAAATTTGGTAAGATCACTCAAAAAATAGAGGCTACTGAGAAAAATAAAGAATAATTTTCTGAAAGATCAAACAGGTGATCAGCCTAGTCTAAAGTTCATGGAGAAGTATTTCCAGAAGAGGATTTTAAAAATCTAACAATTAACTTCCCTTAAAATTGACGATTAACTTGATGACCCCCTCAAGAGTATTTTGGGCAGGTCTCATAGGATGGTTGCTCATTATACTTTATGTTATACACTGGCCCATGAGTTACCATATATGAATGCACTCGAGATTTTATTTTAAAAACCCTATAAACGTTTCTAACTGTTCATCCCTTGCAAGTTATTCCATCCCAATCTTGATATTCTATTTTTCATTCAACATTCCATTTGAAGGAGTCTCTCCACTCTACTTGAAATAAGTGAGTCGTCGATAAAAAATAAAGATATTTTTAAGTGTTGTAAAGTGGTTTTCTGCCATTCTTTTTGTTCTGATTTCTCTTCTTTGATGAATTGTGATTCTACTAAATTTAATTTATTTTATTTAATAAAATTTTAAAAAATGTAAAGTTAAAAAAGTTGATCGTGAAAGGCATTAAGATATATTTTTTCTATAAAATCTTTAAAAATCATTGGTTTCAGACAGGCACTTAGCCAGTTGGAAAATTCTTTAATTTCCTAAAGTTTTTGAAGAATAAAGTTCAAATAATTTTGTGGTCTAAATTTTTTCATACAAAAAATTTGAAAATCCCTCTCGAAAAATTTCTGGAAACGCCCCTGGTGACAGATTTATTTAATAATTTTCTTCAAAAATAATAAAGTTACATACAAAAATATGTTAACGCCCGTGTCACAGCTTAGACTAATGAACTAAATTCTAAAGAAATTGATAACAAAAAGGAAACTTTTCAAAAGTTAAATTAACAGAAAATTTTTAAGGGTTTCCTTATTTTCGCAGAATTAATTAAATTTATAAACTTCCAGAGCAACAGAAGCAAAATATGTCTTCAAATTTGACATAAATTCCTAATTTTTCAAACTTTTTAAATTAAAGAAAAATAAAAAAAAAATCTTCAATTCCTCATGTCAAGCATAAAAAATTTATTTATTAATACTGTAATAATTCAAGTTCCTTGAAGTTCTCATTTCGTTTTCCAACATTAAAAATAATCATAATAAATTTCCATCATGATAATCACAAAAAGGAAAGTCTTCCTTCCTCTCAATTTGCAGAATGAAAAGAATGAGTTTCATGCATAATGAAAAATTTCATTAAATGGCAGTAGAAATTCAATTTTCATTCACAACAATGCGGGTAAAAAAAATGCAACAGTAGAATTTTGTAATAAAAAAATTGTACAACATTTTTATGTACCGTTGATGCTTGCAAGCATTTCAAGTTCTTTGTAAACATAACAAAAGCAGCTTATGATGTTAATGGAAAAAATATCTGAAATAAAATATATTTTTGTAGAAAATGCCACTAAACCATTATTAAGTAAATGACGCGCATTTTTAGTTTTAATTTCTTTGTGAATTTTTAGATTGAGTTGATGTGGAGCTGGGTTTGGTCCCTAGGGACGTTAGCACACGCTATAATTCGTATAGTTAATTTCTAGGTCCTGTAGGGGCATCCTCAGGTAGTCTTGTGACACCTAGAGTGAAGGCATTCTGGATTATGAGATCAGATCTAAGAAACCTGATTCACTTTAAAAGCTATAATTCGAAATTGTTCCAAATATCAATGCAACCTGCTTCAAATCAATTCTTATCAATGAATCAAATCTGTATTTATAAATTTCTAGCAAATAAAAATTTTACTTCATTATCAACCAACAACCTCAAAAAATCCTCAATCCTTCCGCTTATTATCAAAATATGAAATAAAACCAACAGAATTTCAATAAAATGAAGAGTTATTCGCAAATGACGTCTATCAAAAATATTTTTTTAAAAAACTGTCCTCTGCTCCTGTCTAAAAGTTGTGTCTCTCAGTTGCTACCCACTTGCATACCCCTAAATGTTAAATCTAATACTTACACCCGAGTAGTGCACTGTGACAAATCTTATTTTTTACCTTCAGATAATTTTCAGATTGACCATGGTGTTGTCATTTCCAAACCCACAACCTCATGGACACTAGTAACAAAAACCATTAAAAATTTAGTTAAAAACGATTTTGGTTACTGAGGGATGGAGGGTACTTCCATAACATAAACATCACAATTGAATGACCCCAAAAAAATATTTTGCCTTAAAATATAGCTGAATTCACGTAATTTTATATTATTTGCATAGCCTACCTTTCTATTTGCCAACCTCTCATTTTATTTCATTCACTCATTCATTTTGAATCAGCAACTTTTAATTATTAATAAAAAACGAGAGCGAAAATACACACACAAAAAAACCTGAAAGAATCTAAAGCAGCATAACAGAACAAAAACGCTCCAATTGACATAAAAAAGTAAACAAGCTAGGCAACTTATACTAACAATAAAATTGATGATATCCCACAACTTATTCCGTATACAGTTTTATGATGCAAGATGCCTTTAAAAAAATTGTATCGTCGTAATTTTCAGCTCACCGTAAAAAAACGAAAGGACCATAAAATTGTGTGTAAGGGTCTCCGCATTTTACAGCCTCGATATTCAATACGAAAGTATACACACGAGCGTAAAGTAAAGTTAAGTAAATAGAAAGTACTTTATATACATTGCTGTGATAAAAGAAGGAAGGCTTCCTTGTGGGTAGTTTGTGGGGAAATTTCAAGGAAAATTTTCAGGAAGGCTTCAGAAAATTTAAAAAAAATTTTGATCAAGGAGGTCTCGTTATCCCTAAACCCAAACTCCTTTGAATAAACTCGAAGTAGACGAATAAAATATTCCTGCTTGGGAGCGGCATGGTGTCAGTTTGGTGCTGGATTCGAGTGCAAATCTGTACCACTCCTGCTCTATGCCAGAATATTTTTGGTGTCCTTCAAGATATACCCGTCTTTGTGTGTCTCAAGTAAGTGTCTTGAGAAGAAAAGGCTAATATTTTTGTACGGTAGCTAAATCCTTAGGATTGAATCTTGAGTACCCTTGGGATATCCCAGAGATTGGTTTTTTGGGTATATCATAGGATATACCCTGCCATCCTAATGACGTATTCAGGGGGAGGGTGGTCACTTTGGAATTTTTTTTAAGAATAAAATCCCAAAACCCTCTAAATTTTTCCAAAAAAATCAATCTTCCCTCGAAAAATTTCTGGATACACCACTGCTAAAGACAATAGCTGTAGTAAGTATACCCAAGAAACTGACCCTAGGGTAATACCTAAGCGTTATTTCAGTGGTATATCCTAGGATTACCCCACTATAAAGGGTATCTTCCCTTTATACATGATTAGAATGAGTTTCTTGGCCGTATGTCGGTCAGTGACATTGGATTTTTGTCAATTTTTCCCCCGTGTTTCTCAATATGCTAACAAACTAAAAATGTCGATCTATAGAGTTTAATAAATGATTGCTTGATAAAAGAATTCAATCCTTCCAAATTTTTTTAAACATCATTTCCCCACAAGGACATCCAAAACTTTATAGTTCAAGTAGCTTTTCAAATCAAAAATTTACATACTGCAATCAAAAATGTGCAACGAGGCAGAAATTCTTTATAAACCCTTAAAAACACAAAATTTTCTCCACATGAATGACATATTTGCGAAAATTCTTATCTGAATTGAGTCATGAAATTCATCATAAATTTCAGCCTATAAAATCTTCTTCAAAAAATCTGACAAATTTCCACACAATGGAATTAATCATAAGGAAGACTAGAAAGACATAAAAAACAATTTATTGTGCGGAAAGATTCACAATTGGCATTACACAACTACTTAGCAAATAAAATTTGAATAATTAATTTACGAGGATAAAATAAAGGCAAGAAATAAGAAAATTTTAAAGCATAAAGCTCCAGAAATTGGCAGTTTATCATTCTTTTCCCACGTCATAAAGTCGACGAAATTGTATTCAAGTTTAATATTTCATTTATTTTTTTCCACTCCGGCATCAAAACCTTGCCATAGTCCCTGAAAATAAATGACATGCAATCTACAAGCAATCTTTTTGTATTTTACCTCTTTTTATTTTCGTTCCTGCCAATAATAATAAAAGTACGTCGGTATATGGAAAGAAAGGAAAAAAAATCAATCAATATTAAATTGGAATTGCCATTTTTCCGAGAGGCTAAAAGCATTTTGTTTTGTTGCCTTTGTTTGAAGTTAATGCTGTACATTCAAAGTGAAATGAGCATTTTTGTGGCTGGAGGGCTGCTGAGAAATGAATTTTTAAAGAGGTCTTTTCAAGCTTTCCCTAACAGGCAATGATCGTGATCACGTGGCGCGATCGTGATAGTGATTGCAATCACTAGCATCATCACAAGTGATTTTTCATGATCACAACTTGTGATCATGATCACTATCATGATCAGAGCATGATCACTTCTGAAAAAATGCATAATCACTGATCATGTTCACTGATCATAATCATTGAACGTAATCAGATGTGGTATGAACATGATCACATCGAAAATTTTTCACAATCACTTGATCGTGCTCACTGATCATGATCAGTGAGCGTAATCAGATGTGGTCTGAACATGATCACTCAGAAAAATTTCCATAATCACTTGATCATGTTCACTGATTACGATCACTGAACATGATCAGAAGTGATTTGATTATAATCACTCCAAAAATCTTGCACAATCACTGATCATGTTCAGTGATCACGATCAGTGAACATGTTCTGAGTATGATCACTCCAAAAAACTTGCACGTTCACTGATCATAATCACTGATCGTGATCATTGAGCATGATCAGATAAGGTCTGAGCATGATCACTCCGAAAATTTTCATAATCACTTGACCATGTTCACTGATCATAATCACTGAACGTGATCAAATGTGCTATGAACATGATCACTCCGAAAATTTTCATAATCACTTGACCATGTTCACTGATCATAATCACTGAGCATGATCAGATGTGGTCTGAACATGATCACTCTAAAAAATTATCGTAATCAGTTGATCATACTCACTGATCGTGGTCACTGAGCGTAATTAGATGAGGTCTGAGCATGATCACTTCGAAAAATTTTCATAATCACTTGACCATGGTCACTGATCACGATCACTGAGTGTGATCAGAAGTGATTTGAGCATGATCTCTAAAAAATTTCCAAAAAATACTTTTTTGTTTGATCACGATCATGTTTGATCATGATCACTGAGCGTGATCAGTAGCCAAAAAAATTTCATAATCACATGATCATAATCACTGATCACGATCACTGAGTACGATCATGATCAAACTCAGAGATTTTTAAGCAAAAAAAGTTAATTAAGTTAACTAATGAATTGTCAGTTGTACCCTTAGATTACCTTAAACGTTGGAGAACCATTTTTCTTTGAAATTAGCATGTTTAAAAATGTAATAATTTAAATATGTCTTTTGCCATATTTATATTATTATATATTTACAGATGGTGACTTCAAGGAAAAATGCGAGATCTCGAAAGTTAAGCAACGCAAGGACGAATTCAAACAAAGATGGGTGACCGGAAAAATTTCTAAGTATCAAATTTTAATAAAATTTAATTCTACTAATACAAATTCTAAAAATACTTTAAAAAATTTCCGGTCAACTCAAAAAAATGCACAAAAAATTGGTTAACTTAATTAATTTTTTTTGTTTTTTCATGATCACTAAATCACAAGTGATCACGATCATTGATTACGATCAGTGATTATGATCAGTGATCATGATCACTATGATTATACTCACTGATCATGATCAGTGATTATGCAAGTGAAAAAATTGTATGCAAGTTTGCAACTTGTATACAAGTTGTGATCGTAATCAGACGCGATCGTGATCATGATCAGTGATCACGATCACAAAAGCGCGATCGCGTCGGTACCGTACCGACATCACTGAAATGTATGGAGTGATCATGAAAAATTATCATGATCACAACCTCGTTTCATGATCACAAAAATACGATCTGATCGTGATCATTGCCTGTTAGGGTTTAAATCAAATAATTGTTGGGGAGGATGTTGACAAGTGATGTTTGGTATTTTAGAGTGATTCAGGATGCGTGACACTCTAAACATGAATATAATGACTCAGAGTATGTTAGGGGTCCAAAAAACCAATTTTTACTGACATCATTTACGAATGACCTCATAAAAACTTTCCGAATTATTTTAGAACTCGCTAAGAAGATTTTCCAAGTAATTTGTCTACAAAATTAATTACATCGTCTAGCAATCACACCAAACTTTCAACCATAATTACTCTCAAAGCTTCCAAGCTTCACAACAGTTTCAAACTCTAATTGGAAAGTTAACATTTAAATTCCATAAAGTTTCCCATCATTATTATTTATGTCAGTGTTTATGGAATGAATAATGACATCACAGTCTGCATATAAAAATATGCACAGCGATGCTAAAATACGGCAAACAATGGTGAAAATTTTTCCATTTATATGAAAGAAAAAAATAAATTAAAGACAACAACGAGGATTTTAAGCATAAATCTTTTCCCTTTTTAACTTCCTTTCATCTGCGCGCTGCAACCAGTAATACAAACTGTAGCTATCTCTAATAGCCTATCAAGCAAATAAGAGAATGCTTGTAATAAATATGAATAAAGAAGCATCTGCATTGCATGAGAAATAATTGAAATGATGGGAAATTCTTGGTAAAATTTGATTAAAAACTTTTTTCTGAAAATTGCTGGATTTATTTTTCTTAGAATTGTAGATTCAGATTTGTTTCGGTAACGTGAGCTTTCGTTCATAATGTTCAACATTTTTGAAGAAGTAGTCTGGAGATTATGATCAATTATTCCCAGTCAGAACCCATGCAATGACAATTTTTGATTAATAAACCTAGACACCATATAGTTAATTTTGCTTCGAGCCATTTTTAGTTAGCTTTTGCTTTAATGCATGCAACTCAAAGCAACCTGTCTGGCTACGACCATGCTGAATTGAATCTAATCTTCTATTTCGACCCCACTTCTTACTATACCCCTGTTTGGATCATATTGGCTTCATCATGGCGTATTGCATACAAAGATTGTAATTAGCTGACGTATTCGTAGCTTTGTAATATGCAGAGCAGGGGCGTAGCCAGAGGGTGGTCCTTACCCCTCGAAATCAAAACTCAGTACAAATTTTTTAAAATTTTATTTTTAAAATCGAAAAATTAACTTTTTTACAGAAAAAATGTTGAAGGCTACTCGCAAAATCAATCTTAATGCCTAAAAAGTTCTTGCTGTGCCCCTGATTTAGAGCTCACAAACTTGCATGGATGCTTCGTAAGAATTATGCATCAAAAAGCTACAATACAATAGGCTCCTTTTGCATATTTAATACTTATACCAGTGCTACTCAAACTATGCTCTGCGACATACTAGAGTGACCCAGAGCTGGAAGTTCACTTTGAACTCTTGTGTCACTTTCAGTTATGTTGCAAAAAGGATGACAAAACACGAAATTTATGCTAAATGAGTGTGTCGCTCTCAAAAAAGTTTGACAGATACTGACTTATGTAATCAGCTTAGCATACTCTCGTTCACAACTTTAAAAGTACAACAATGAGAAAATCTCTCACAATCAACAAAAACGTCAAAGAAAATCACTTCCTTTATTCCATTCCTTTATAAATTCATTCAATTTTATTAAATCATCAAGTGCAATTCAAATCAGCACGTTGTATAATATAATTTAAAATTGATCGATATTGATGATGCAATAACGAAATAATGACATTAAAAATAAATAAAGAGTTTTTTTTCCTTTTGTCAAATTGAAGTGATAATTCAGAGAATTTGGTGAAAGCTTATGACATGAACATCTAAGTGCCAGTCAAAGTTGTCAGTTTTGATAGACAATGTGGGTAGATAGACTGGAGATAGTCTGAGAGCTGGTATTTGTTTCATTGTTGAAGCTTTGATGCAAGTGGTTGAAGAGATAGTGGGAAAATTGTGGTTATGGAAATAATGGATAGACAATTTAAGGTTAGAAATTGCTCAAAGCTTAGTCTGGATGGATAATGGATTCTGGAGAATTCGTTATTAAAATAAAAACTGAGGTTTCAACATTTTTATGACTGATTTATATTTTCTAGTTCTATCAAGCTCACTAGATTGGCAATCATCAAATTTTACTTACATACATCACGCATCACCCCAGACATCACTTTTGATCAACAAATAAGATAAGAACTTTCAAATTAATTTTTCATGTCAACAAAAAATTAAACTGACAAATTTTTCATCATTAAAATTCCAATGAACCCTCAATATTTCGTGATTTTTAGCCATGACTCACATATATTAACTTCATAACAATAAACAAAATGAAATAATTATGTATTGTTCATTTAAAATGACCATCCCTTGCATGCTAAGAGTAAATAAGCCTGCGCGCAAGAGAAAATAACATCAGAATGTTTTGTTATTTTTTAATAATTTTTTTTGTTAATGTCTCGTCTTCATGAGTATTCACATACACAGAGGCATAACCAGGGGTGCTTTGATGGCTACAATTTATCAAAAAAATTATTTTCGTATTTTTTGAATTTTTAGGAGGCTCCTAAACTTTCAATAATTCAAATTTGAACCTCCCACCTCCAAACACACACCTGCACCTATACACATATTTCATCTTAGCACGAGTGTCAAGATTATTTCCTTTAGCATACATGCAGACAGGCTATAACGCGCACACACATAATAAATACACAAACAACAATGAACAATATAAATAAAATGCTTTTGGCAAATTAAGTTTCAGTATACTGATGAGATTTTAAACAGGCACAAAATACACTCCTGAAGCCAATTTGTCAAAGTAACTTTTCATGTAAAGCAAAAAATGTGATTTTCTTTTTTTGGGTGGAATGTTTGGGTTGTGGATGAGGATGTTTGAAGTTGATGGAGGTTGTTTGACTGACTGGCTACATGAGTAAGTCTTAATTAATCAGATGAAGGCTACATATGGATTTTAAAATGCTTCAACCTAGCTGAACTTCCATGATACTTTATATTAGACA
This sequence comes from Chironomus tentans, assembly GCA_963573255.1. Lineage (NCBI taxonomy): Eukaryota > Metazoa > Arthropoda > Insecta > Diptera > Chironomidae > Chironomus > Chironomus tentans. The sequence goes on from OY754303.1 coordinate 16,306,583, forward strand.
AGTATAGAGCTTCCTGCTGGTTACACAAGACTGGATGTGGCGTTATGTTGATTATATCTAGAGTATGACTTCTAAATTTCCACTATATCTTAGGTATTGACAGCTTTAGATTCCTCATCCTACCTCAATCTCAAGAATATCCTAAAAACTGCGCCCTAAAGTCTCAATTCTCATTCAAAAAATTCTCAACATTCCTTACTTATTTCTCTTACGTATCTCCACCCGACTCAATATTCCGTAAAAATTTATTTTTCTGTAATTTTGTTACGCATGTTTGTTTTTATAGGATGAAATTGTTAATGTTCTCTGCTATAACTTTGTATTTAATCTCTTCTGCATTGGAATTACAAATTCCTGGTACGTCAAAAGATTTCATTGCTATTTTTGGTCTAAAGGAAAAGCTTCTGGACGTGAATGGTCTTGTCAAGGTTTAGATGAATCAAATTCTTAAGAATTCATGACTTTTGGGCTTTATCTGGTTTGTGAGAGATCTAGCTATGCCCCTTTAGCTGGGTGAACAAGATAAAGGACAAAAAGTCTATCAAATTTTGGTGTCGACATTGTTTTTGTTATTATTATTACTTTTGGCACCTAAATCCATCTTATCTAGTGTAAAGTGGCTAATTTTTAGAAATAGAGCACAAATTGAAGCTTTTAGAGGACAGATGACAAAAATAGGGGACAATCCTCTGAACATTAGAAATAATTCTGGAAAAGACTAAAAATATTAAAGCTCATTTCATCCACATATTCCATCCACTCTCTTCAAACTCTTATCATAATTTATAACTGCTCAATAATATTTCCTATTCCCATTGCTACTTAACTCTCCATATATCCAGCAAAACTTCATCCAACATGATAATATTCACTATCAAAGAAAAAAATTGATGTAAAATTTTTCAATTCAGTCTGCATATTCTGCATATTCAAAAAGATGTGAAAAGGAGATAGAAAAAAAATTACTTTTAACAACCACTCGTTGAGTTTATGAGCAGCACTTTAGACCACAAAAGCGCTACTATGGTGAAAATTACTTTTTTAATTGGCTCATTTCTGTTATTTTCTGTTACTTCTACTTTTTACAGACGGATGTAGTGAGGATGTGCATTAAACGGAAGAGATGACGTAGAAAATATGAGAATGGAGAATTTCTGGGTTGGAAAAAAATGAAAAGCTAGTTTGAAAACTTTTAGAGAATCAGGAGTAAGGAATGAGGTTGATTTTGAGGAAAATAAAGTGGATTTAAGCCTAAAACTCAGTGAGTTCTAAACTGTATGCAGGTTGCATACCTGCTAGGATAATTTTAGATAAAGATACATAAAACTAAAATTACTAAATCTTTTTGAAGGTTTCAAGCAGTTTCAAGGGACATCTAAATAAATTTAATCCAAGAAAGGGCTCAATAAGCCTTATAGGGGTACTTTGGTACCTAAAAGCAGTAACATTAACACAGCAATCATGAATTTGTGACTCAACAGGATTTGGACTTGCTTGATAAGTTTTTTTTAAATCTAAATTTGTCATTGCTTAGAGATTTTTGAAGATACTTCGGACCTTGTGGCTAATTCTCTGTATTTGAAGGAGTCCTGTTAATGTTTGATGATCCAGGGATACCAAGCCTTCATACAGTTCTCTCCATCTTAAAATAGATCTATTAGAATTCAATTAAATCCCATTAATATCGTAAACTAACATAAGTCACCTCCATCGAATCCAAATTGAATTATCATTAACATTTACTCTCTATCCAAGCAGCTTAAGTTTTTCTTATCAAGAATGAAAATTGCTAGTGTTAAATAAAAAGTAATTCACATTTTATTCCCATCACATGATAAAAGATGATGGAGTCATGTATGTTGGAAGAAATTGTCGGATGTATGCTCACTATCTGTGGAAATATAAGGTTAAATGCTTTATGTTCCTCAATAGTACATCATACGTATAATAATAAAAAGAATCCTGAATTCCTTTATGCGAGGGATAAATTGAAATGTTTTGTGACATAAGAATTTAGTGGATGAGACTGATAAGTGTGAATGACAGACACAAGTCTTTATGATGCGTCATTTAAAATCTTTATTATATTTAAAGACAAGACTTGATTTCTGTGTATTTTTACGAACGAATAAAGTGATTTTTAAGAGTATGAAAGACGAGAGTATAAAACAGAAGTGTTAATTATGAAAAGATTAAAATTTATGGCTGATAACGACCTATACAGTAGCTTGGATTAAGGCAATGTGATATAACATATTTATCACTTACTACACACGATAAAGTAGCTTTAGCTCATAAAATGTTTAGGATTTTTTTTGACAAAATCTTAAAATTTCTGACTCACAAAAACTTTATGCCTCAATACAAAAATCAAACTACTAAAAAGTATTCGCAAGCATACGATAACTGAGATTGAAAATCATGCATCATTGTGAGCATTGCCGAAGCTTTTACAGCCTCCAACAACAAAAAAAAGCTCTTTCCATTCATGTCATTTCAATTCAATGAGCCATACCCATTCATATAAATGTGACATAATATCAAAAATCATCCCATTAAACGGCATGACGAAACGTATCATTTTCAATTCTTTTATTCCGTACTCAAAACATATTCAGCATTTGAAAAAGAAAAAGAAAACCGCACGTATCAGTTGAAATAAAGGAACTGAAAAATGTAATAAAATGATTTTATGAGAAAGTGTTTTGCTGGTTTTTAGGTGGATATTGTCAGGATTTTTGGGGGTAGTATGGGAAACTTTAGGAGTTATTTGGGGATTTTTAAGAAAAATTGATGAAATTTGAGGCTAGTTTTAGTACGTGGCACCATCCTCATGCCTATGCTACGTCGACATCTAATAATATGTATCCTGACTGGCAGAGTGCGTTATAAAAACTAAAGTCCAACCTCTGGGCCGGTTTCTAGTTACCCTAGGGTAGGAGAGGTGAGAATACCCTAGGGTAGGGTAGGTGGAGTAGGTAATGTGTTACACTAGGTACCCCCGTACCCTAGGATGACCTTAGAGTTCCCCTAGTATGACCTTAAGATATCTACCCTACATACCCCTGACATCGACTTGTTTTCTGCATTTTTGCATTCCCAGTAGTCGACCCGTCCCCAAATTTACACATTTCAGCTAAATTAGTGCCGAATCTTCACGAATAGATTGAATAGATTCAAGCCTATTCTTGACGCCAACTCTAAGATGACGCTAACTTTAGAAAACCTCACGAAAATCTCCTAAAGGATCACCACCGACTTCCTTTAAAGTTTTTTGCCCTCACAAAGTTCCTTATTCTTTTCACTTCCCTCTTATTCCTCTTTCATTACATCCACACAGATGTTGTTATTATATTTCATAAAAATAAATTCACGTTCTTTCAATTTTCACAGAATAAGCAGGAAAAAAGAAAGAAATGAAAAGTTTTTTTATGATCAAAATTTATTACATCTTTTCAGCATCGAGTCATGTCTTGAAAGCTTTGTGATTAAGGTGCGAAACATACATGTATGGTTAGATGGAGATGGATGTATGATGAAGTATATATCACATTAGCTATTTATGAATTGATGAATTTTTCAGGGTGTGTGTGTGTTTTAAATTAGATGTAATAAAGGTGAAAATTTTGGGAAGGTGAAAATTTTCGATCAGGTTTAAAAATAATTTTTATGTGCTGTATTGTCCTTGTGAACTTTATCATCGAAACTTAATGAATTTTTTATTAAACTTCTAAATTTGGTACACAAAATTTTCAATTTTATTTGAAAAATCCAACAATCCAAAAGACCTCCAAGAAAAATCAATACCCATCCACTTAAAATCCACCAATAAAACATTCCAACAAATTTTTCCCAATAATCATAAAAATAAAATCCTCAACTCACACAGACCAAAAAGAAATGAGAAAGATATCGCATAATGTAGCATACCTGACAGCAAAGTCAAGTTGAATATTTTCCTTGAGCGATATAAATAAAGAAGAAGACCAGCAATATGAAAATATGAAGTCACTTTATTACAATAAATCATATTCACGAGACATTGTTGTACAAGTTACAATAAAAGAATCACGAAAAGATATCTTAGATTGGCGAGAAAATTTCCATCTTATTCACTTACAATTCCTTCTTCCAACACAAACCAGAATACCCATACACAGAAAAATCCATAGCAACAACAAAAGAAGAGAAATCTAAGATATGAAAAGTTATTATAAATTTACATTTAATAGCTGTAAAAAAATTTAACGTGACCTTTTTTCCTCGTCTCATTCAACCTTCCATGCTTGCTTTATGGCATTCATAATAGGAAGTCAAGCCACACAACATTCATGTATAAGAATAAAAATTCGTGAAAAGAAATGGCAATAAATGGTATCTGTTTCATGCTTAAAGGAACACAGAGACACACATGCACGTGTATGGGATGGGATTTATTGACTTATAATTCTGATCAGAATTGAATTGGTGGAGATTTTCAGTGCCTTTTGAGAAGTGAGTCATAAAATGGAATTTAGAATTGAATTTTACTTTTTATTTAAAAGAATCTTCTCGTCCATGAATCCTGAGGATATAAGAAGATGTTGCAGATATTCTACAGCATGCGACATGAAAAGAAGATTCAATTCTTGTCCACAATTTTTAAATAAAAGCAACAGAGTATCACATAAAATTCACATAAATTAAGTAAGTCTACGAGAAACTATGACAAAAACAGCTACAAAGCTGTTGAATAGCAAGCTTTAAAAAAATATAACAAAATCCTTCAAAATATTTTAATTCCAAAAAGTAAACAACAAAACTGTAAACATGAAGAGGGATTGTACAAAAATGACGTCTACCAAAAAATTCAATTTTAAATTAAGGACTCCATTAATGACACTTTTGAGGTCCAGCACTTACCTTTAGAAGGAAGGTTGGATCTAGGTAGCATGAAACTTATTTTCCACGTCATTTACGAACGATCCCCAAGTAAACGACCCCAAATATAAAAGCATAAAGTTTTAGCATCCGAAAAACTGACTCTGAATAAATTTTCGAGCAAGAAGGTATGTAGATGCGAAGGCAAAACAAGAAGAATCAACTTTTTACGACGTTATTTCGCGTGTCTTATCAATTTTACTGATTAATTAGAATTCGTGTTCATTTCCATACAACGTTAATGTTCTTTAGTTATTGTCATAATAATAAATTGTGAGAGGTGCGATAATGAATGTTGTAAGGTCATTCCATAATCACGTCGTGTATAAACAGCCGAAAAAAGTTATTCCTCATATTTTTTTCACTTCCATCATTGCTGTTTATTTATTTACACAGCTTGCTTTCGTTCCTTTTAAATTTGACAGAATGGTGTGAGCAGCAACTGATGGTATTTGGCGTGGAATGGTGCTGCGAAATTGAATAATTTAGCTAGTTCCTGTGAATGTGGATGGAATAAAAAAGGGAATTGATTAATAGAGTTGAGCTGGTTGTGGAAATGGAATGAAATGAATGCATTTTCAGTCAGGTAGGATATAAAGTGTTATGGACAGTTTGAGCTGATCCAGCACTTCAATTTTAATTTTTTTATTGACTTTCTTGACATTTTAATTCAGAAACTGCTCGAGAGTTACTTCAGGGGCAAAGCCAGGGAGGGTTTAAACTCCATTCCGAAAATTGAAGCTTCACCCCTGATGCTCCTCTATTGGAAAATAAACTAGCTTAATCAATTGATGTCACATCTACAATCTGATAAAACCTCAACCTCAAAATAAATTCTATAAAAATTGTATCATCAAAACCGATCAGAAAATGCACTCATCAGAAAGCATAAAAGAAGTTATTACGAATCCGTGTGAATGCAATATCTCCTTTCGACTTTTTTTCTGCCATTCCAATAAAATATGTATTCTGCTGCTTTTTTTATTGATAGTATTTCTATGCACCTGACACACATTCAATTTCACCAAATCTTCAATTTTAATAGCATTCGATCTATCGATTTTTCTATCAATGACATCATGCACATAACGTCTGGCAATCTTTCCCTCAATATCACAATCAATAGTTGCAATAAACATAACGTTTTCAAAACTAAAATTTCTATCGATGAGCTCAGCAGGGCACCGATTTTTTAGTACATCATGCACGCTGATGGAAAAATGTTCTGAATGGATAAAATCGAGAGACAGAGATAGAGCAAAAAATTACAAAAAAATAAATATTTGTGTCACGAAAGCAATGCAAAGGATTGAGTTGAAAGGTTATTGATAATTTGTGGATATGAAGCTTAATTGAAAGAAGAATGTAACGGCTTTTTAGAATTTAAAATTCTAGAATAATCCAAGGTCACTGATGGTCTCACTTGGAAAAGTTTTTCTATAATTTTTCTTACTTACGATGACAAATTAAAGGAAATTGGTGATTTTCCTCGTAGAAAAAAGTGGCAAGGATATAATTCAGTCATTTTGAAAGATCTTAGCTTCATATTTTAAATTCTAACCTCAAAATATATTTTCGGAATGCATCACGAGGAGACAAACATCCTTCTAAGGTGCTCATCATGAAAGCACGACAGCACCAAGACAAATCAATCCACAATCAACATCCTTCTAACTCAAAACTCAGCTCCTTGTGTAAAAAAAATCAAAATACAAACCACTCATAAGCCTTGCGATGGATCTTTGAAGTTCCAATTGAAAATGATTGACATTACATAACACAACAATTCCAGTTGATGCTTTCTCAATATCATTCTTTGAATGTTCCAGCAATTTCATTGAAATATAATATTCTGGATTGAACGTATAAGCTTTCATCTCATGTGCATTGATGATAAGAATTGGTACGTGAAGAAATTTCGAAATTTCTACAATCATTGACTTTTTTCCGCATCCTTGAAGTAGAATAAGAAAGTTGGATATATTTTAAGGTAATTTTATGGATTTACTAACCTTTTGGTCCTATGACTATAAGGTTGGAAGCTTCACCCTTCAATTTAGTCGAAAGTGCTTTTGCTAAGCTGTCTTTTGCCCAATATTGTTCCTCAATTGTATTATCCAGGTGACGCTTTAACGTCACATACTCTCGTCGATCATTAAATAAGCTTAGCATTTTTATTGAGGTGCTGATACATAAAATTTTGAAAAATAAAATAAAACTTTGAGAATGACAATAAAAATGGTTGCTGTGATGATTTTCTATCAAAGCCTCCTTTGTCAATTGAAAAAAATGCTATATAATTAAATTCAACAAAGTAACCTCAATTTAGAGAGCAATTCCATCTCAAATAAGTTGCAAACAAAATTTAACAATCCACAAAAAAATATCAAAACCACAAAAGCCAAAAGCTCCACATACATTGTAACTTATTCCATCACACAAAAAAAAAAGAACTAAAGTACATAATAACAGTAAAAAACAAGCGAGAGAAAGAGAGAGGCTCAAAAAGGATATAATCCAATTAAAATGACCCCAAAAGTCTCATCATCAATCAAACTCAATGTTGATGAAAAATCATCAAAATGTTTGTAATTCCATCCGTCTTTCCATTCCATTCTTTCTCATTGTTATCTTGATTTTTGGTGAAGAAAATGAAATTTTTGTTTACATTTTGGTTCTGTTGATGTCTTGGAGGCTGAAATAAATTAGGCAAGTTTTTTGACGTATTTCTTGCAGGAGGCGGAGGATAGAATCTTAAAATTGTAATTTTAGAATATAAGTAGGAGCAAAGCCACTTTTCTAATGAGAAATAGAATAGAAAAATTATAAATTTGGCTAAATAAAGTTGATTTTTTTAGAAAAATCTTTTTGAGGTGGGAAGTTTTTTTCCTGAATAATTGGAACTAAATCTCTTAATTTCATCACCAATTCCAAGAAAAAATCCGCTCTAACCACAAAGCACCCAAATAACTTCCCTACTTGAATATTTTTTTGTTCATTGACATTTACTGCCCTCACAATCTTGCACTGTGTCCACATTCAGTTGCCACACAACATGAATAAAAATAAAGTTAAATGAGAACTTTCCAGCTCGTTATATGCTTTTAGTAACCCACTGAATAACCTCTGTACAAAGGGGATGAAGTAGCAGTCAACTCATTTCATGGACAGAGAAAAAAAAGTGAAAAGTGAAACCACAAAAAGATCAAAAAAGCATCATTACAGAAAATTTGTCGCCATTAATGAATCGCTTGAGTTTATATTTACCTGCTTTATGTTTTTCCTTTTGACACACAGTAGTCCTTTTAAGGAACGAAAAAAATATCATCAATTAGTCGTCGTCGCTCTAAAAAGACCTCATTCATTATAACAACCCTTTTTTCGCTCTCATTCAAGGCAGTTAATTATTAATTCTTCTCTTTTCCAAGCTCCTTCCGCTTTCATGTGCTTGATTCTCTTAGTTCTGTATGCGAACATACAAAAAATTTGTTCATTGCCATGAAAATTTAATGAGATATTCACCTCATGTGATTATAAGTGGAATAAGGAAAAAAATGGGAAAGTTGGGATGGTTATTGAGTGGATAATTGGAGAGGCGCATCTAGGATCATATTCAGTATGGGTCAAACACCTCCTTTTTCGAAAATTTTTTAGTTGCATTCTTATGCGCTTCCTTAGAGTTGAGATATTGATGTGACATCCTTAGCGGAATTTATAGGTCATAGGTTTGATCCCAGGGGCCGACACCTGGTTTATCCTATAGTATACCCTGGAGTTTAGCCTAGGGGTATTCTAGATAGGGGTCACCTTGTGGTATTTTAGAGGTATATTAATCAAACGACCCTAGATCAAACTAATTATTATCAAATTAGACTTAGTTCCTCACTTCTCGAACCTCAGTACCACCTAAACATCTCCAATTGACAAACTGCACCCCCATAAAATTAATCAACCCCATTCAAAAAAGTAAATTCCTTCATAAACGACCGTTTAACAAAAGTAAAGTGTTTGCCTTGAATATTTTCAACATTTAACCATTAATTTATTACCAACAAAAGAATCATTTTATGTGCTTATCAGTGAAACACAAGAAGTAGAAAGAAAAAGAAGAATTTGTAGAAAGTTTCATGTTCCTCCTATTTTTACTGCTAACTCACACATTCAAACCATTCACACAGCAAGAGATGCATGTCTATTCGATTTCATTTTCCTCACAAGAGCGACTATCATTTCTTTTAAATCTAATGTTGTTCCGTAGACAGGATGAGGAGGAAGAGTTGAGAATAATTTATGGTGTGTTACAAATGAAACAAGAAGAGAAAGAGAAAAGGGAATGGGAATGGGAAGCTGTTCTTTTATCATTGAAGGAATTGTTTTTTTTTTTTGTTGATAAGAGCATTTTAGTTTGTTCTATTTTTATTAAGGAATAGGGAAAGTATGGGATGTTGTTTTGAATTTTTTGTGATGCTTCATTGGATATTCTTGATGAAAATGGTGAGGTGGGATTCAATTTTGACATTTTTGGGTCCATGGGCGGTCTTATGGTGTTCACTCGAAGCCTAATCATGCATCATACCCAATCTTACCCTTGAGGATAATCTAGGGATGCACCTCAGAGGTAGGTGCAAGAAGCCTGTGACTAGTCTGGTAATCAACTACAGAAAAGGCTTCAAATCTTTATTAACCTAGTCCATCATCTTTAAAATCTACAAATCAATCCCAACTTGACTCAAGCCTACACATCCTTACAGAAATAAACCAATTGATTAGAACTCACATTCCATAGCTGCTGAAATAAAAAGATTTTCATTGAATACAATAATAAATTTAACTATTGAAGTGGGTTGAAGTGAAGCTTACTTGAAGATATTGATTAACTAAATATATATTTTTTATTCAATCGAACGAGAGAAAGTTGAATAAAAGAAGAATTGCAGATGGATGAAGACAAGAACGGAAAAATAATTTTCCATTTGGCCTGTCGAAAGACTCGATAGACGGCAATAAATTTTCAATTACTGTTCTGACAAGCATTTGTCTATGGATGAGAGAAGAGAAATTATATTCGAATTCTAATTTGTTTTTAGAAAGTTAAAGTGTTTTTTTGGTAAACAAAAGGACCCCATTTATTAAATATTCTGTTAAGTTGTAAGTCAGATCAGACGAGTGCTTAGAACATAGTTTAATGGTTGACACACCAGAGAGATACTTGAATGAACGTGGGTTCGACTCCCATCAGAGATCAATTTTCCAATTAATCCAAAATAGTGCAATCAATACTAAATACTGTGTAGGACATCACCAACATCCATTCACAATTTCTAAGGAAAAAGATAACAGCAAAAGCCCATACACGAGCGAAAACAAGAATTAACGAGCACTGCCAGTCATGTTCTTCAGCGCAAAAAGGTGGAAGTAAATATATTGAAAGCAAACAAGATTAAACAATGTTCTTTATAATGATGAACGAATTCTGTAGGCTTAAGTGACGTAATCGTCTTACAACATAAAGAAAAAACTTTTCTTCTTCATCTACTCTGTGAGAGGCTTAACAATGCAGAATTTATGAGTTAAGATGAAGTCAATGTATTCCCATGACTTCCGTCTCATGACTCATAGCTCCAATTATTTCAAGTCGTGATAGTCATTTTCTAGTTGCCTATGTCTTATTCTGTTCTATGACAACTCATCATCTTAATGAAATTTGACACCATTCCTCAAATCACATCCAACACATCATGACCTTATGATGTGTATTGGCCTTTACTGTTTATCCACTACGGACTTATGGCTCCCACACACATGATGTTTTGAAAGATTTCTTCCGAGTATCTCATGGAGAATTCTATAAATAACTTAAGCTGACAGATCATTTTTCCCATGACTTTTCTCGTTTCTAGAAATGTTCTAAATTCAACTTACTACACGAATTGCCCTCATACGGCCTCATACAAAAAACATTTCTCAATCTAAATTCACTTTATGTGAATTTCATGATGTTCCTATGATTTTCGTTCTTATTATTTTGTTTTGAAGACATCTTGCTCATTTATATGAGCTTTGTGCTTTCATCTTGTTCCTTGTTCAGCATTGAAATGTCCCCATTGAGAAAAATCAGTTCCTTTTAGATTTCTTCTTACATCATTTCTATGTTATTGAATTAACATTTTCATGCAAAGACTTACTTCGACTTTGCCCACTTGAGAGAATTTATGTTGACTAAAAAAGAGGTCATGAGAAGACGTTGACGGTGGAGATGAGCGCATTTTTGGATATTATAAGGGAATTGAGAGCAAGACAGTACCCAGACAGGAATTAAAGGCATATTAGTTTGGCGTTCAGTAACAGTCCTGGTATTAAGTCTTTGTACGGTTTCTAGAGTTCTTCATACTAAAGACAATAGCTGGGGTAAACCCTAGAGTGTAAACGAGACACCGGTCCCAGGGGTTACCCTAGGTGTATAGTCTACAGTATACCGAGCAATCGGTCTCTGGGGTAAGCTAGGAGTATATGCTAAGAGTAAATCGTTATCTCCTAGCTATGCCACTAACCCAAAGTGACTCAAATTTAAATTCTTCCTTGAAGCTAGAAATCATCACTCAAAAAAATATGGAAAAAATATTTCATAATCAAACTTTTCATAATAGACTGATTTCCATTCGAATGCGATTCATAAAATGTAACATGACCACATGAGAACCACATTTACGTATAGATTTCCATACATCAGGCCATGTCAAGTGTCAACTTATTCGACCAATTCGAAATCGACATGTGAGATACTGATAGAGAAAGAATGAGGTATGAGAGGACGTGGGAGTGAATCAGATTGATTTGATTTTAGTTCTTCTTCTTCTTATTTTCCGTTGTGTGATTTATCCTCTCATCACATTAAGTTCGTGATGAAGGTCTCTTGTTCCAATTTGGACTTTATTAACTTCTGCTGATATAAATGTCATTCAGATGGCTATTTTTACAGCAATTTCTTGATTGATAGACATTGAATTTTCACAGAATATAAAATTTTGTTACAATCGAAACTTCTATTATCATTTGTACGTCCAAGAACGGTACGTAATCACCAAACAACTCCCAATACACACATTGATTTATTTGAAAACATTTGAACAGTTTGTGGATGATGTAGGAAGAACAAGTGTTATGTCCATGTGGTCAGATAAAACCATTTCATTGGAATAATGCCTTTTTCGAAATAAGTCATTGTTTTAATCTTTATTTGCCGTTTGGGACATTCACTCATTGTTGAAATTGCCTTTTTTTCCTTTCCTCTTCTTCATGTTACTCTCTGTTACTATAAAAAATAGCAGAAGTTTTTTTTCTCACTCTTCTATCTGTGTTAGGGATAGAATGTTGGGACAAATGGTAGAATAAGCTATTTGGAGAATGTGGATATGGTGCAGTTGGGTATGAGTAGGGCATTCAAAGGTAATTAGTAGAATGAATGAAATTCAAAAATGTAAGATCTTATTTTACATAGTAAATTCTTACTTTTACCTAGCAAACTCTGAAATATCTCAAAATCACCAAATCGTCCAGTGATGCCAAAAAGAACCCAAAATATCCATCGTGTCCTATAAAAATCACAATAAAAAGGAACAAGTGATAAAGGAAATTGTATGATTCGACAAACGGAAGTGAAAATCGAATGATATACATTTGTGCAGGAAGAGAGGGAGAAAAAACTTTTCTAAATGACATAAAATTAATTTATATTGAGATACATGAAAAAAAAGTTTATGATTTTGTTACATTTCCTTCCCAGAACTTTCATTTAATTTTATTACAACCAACAAAATGAGGAAGAAACTTAAATTGGAAAAGAAGAAGTTCATGGATACAATTGTTATGTCCTGGAAGTTTAAAGTATTTTATGGCTTTTCTGTGGTAGAAAATAATGTTGTTCAATTGGATTTCTTTATGCCATTACATTCTGTGTGTCTTGTTTTGTGGATGGGGACTTTTTTTGTAGATTTGCTTATAAAAATCGAGAAATTTCGAAAAATACACGACAAGAGTTTGTATATAAAATCCAAATCCATTGAATTAATGGACTCCATCTTCCACTTCACCTGATCTACCCTAAATAAAAATCAAGTTTAATACTTTTTTTTTTTTAAATAATAATATTTTATTTTTGTATGTTAAGTATGTACAAAAAAATTTAAAATACATGTTCTTGAGGTTGGTTTTTAAGGAACCAGACTTGAAGTCTTTTCGTCACTTAGTTTTGGTTTTAGATTTGAACTGTTTTTGCTTTATTCAGAATTTTGTGCTGCAAGACGAATGTTGAAATTCGCTTGCAATTTTCTGACGTACTCCTCGATGGAGGGTACTTTTGCTTCTGTGTGTAGATCTTTGATCTTTTCATATCTTGATTTGTTGAGAACGATTCTCAGGAATTTGTTTTGTAAAACTTGAAGTTTTTGAAGATGAGTTTTTGCCATGCTTTCAAAAGCTGGACAACCGTACGTGAAGATCGGTCTGATGGCTAGCTTGTAGATGAGAAGTTTGTTACGAACGTCGAGATGTGAATTTCTGCTGATTAGCGGATACAGCAATCTGAGTGCAGTGTGAGCTCTGTCACTCACGTACTCCACATGCTGCTTTAGAGTCACTCTCTTGTCGATGACCATTCCCAAATATTTTGCTTCGTTTTCCCACTTGATGTTTTCGTTGAGAAATTTGATGTTGTTTCTTGGAAGTTGCCTGGAGTATCTGTTTGTGATGAATAAGGCTTGAGTCTTCTGTTTGTTTAGATTTATCTTCCATTTGTCCATGTATTGTTGGACTCTTCTTCCTGTGTGTTGAAGGTGTGTCACTACATCTGCTGAATTTTCTGAAGAATGATACAATGCTGTATCATCTGCGAAGAGCGCGATGTTTTCCGTTGTCTCTCTTACAATATCTTGTGTGAAGATGTTGTAGAGAGTTGGTGAGAGCACTGCTCCTTGTGGGACGCCGAATTTGATTTTCTTGGTTTCTGACAACTGACCTTTTATAAAAACTGAAAAAGATCTTTCACTGAGAAAAGAACTAACAGTTTTTATGAGAGGCAGCGGAAACATGAGCTTGAGCATTTTATACAACAGTCCGTTGTGCCAGACTCTGTCAAATGCTTTTTCTACATCTAGGAAGATCATTCCTGTTGATTTCTTCATTTTGATGTTTTCTTTTGCTGTTTTGATGACTTTGATGAGTTGGTGAGATGTTGATCTTCCTGTACGGAAGCCACATTGCTGATTTGGGATGATGTTGTTGTCTTCTATATGTTCATTGATTCTGTTCAGCAACACTCTCTCCAATATTTTGCTTATTGAGCTTAGCAGACTTATTGGTCTGTAGCTGCTTACTTCGTTAGCTGGTTTTCCCGGTTTTGGGATTGGAATTACTTTTGCGTGCTTCCAAATCTTTGGGAAATGATTGAGCTTGAGACAGGAGTTGATGATGTACTTCAGGTATTCAAAACCTTTAGGTGGAAGGTTTTTGATGAGTATGTTGTTGACGTCATCTAGACCAGGAGCTTTTGGATTTTTCAGATTTCTCACGATGCTCAGGATTTCGTTTACGTCTGTTAATTCTGGACTGTCTTCATTGTTCTGTTCTAATGCTTCCTTGACTGTGTTGTTTACTTCTTGGGTATGCTCTGGGTCGTTTTGTTCAAGTGGATTTTCGTGTGTTGAACGAAAATACTCGCTGAGGACGCTGGCTTTTTCCTTGTTTGTGATGAACGTTTTTTCTGAGCTTGTCAATGGTGGCATTGATTTTGTTCCTTTTTTGCAGTGTTTTGCAATGCGCCAGACAGTTTGATTCGATGGTTTGATTTCTGATAGGCGTTTGTTCCAGTTTTTGTTTTTGAGTTCTTTTATGTTTTCATTGATGATCTTCTGCAGGATATTCAATTCAGCTTTAATTTGATTATCTCTGCTTCGTTGCCATCTACGTCGAAGACTTCTTTTTGTTTTGATTAAATCTTTGATTTCTGGTGTGAGTCTCGTCGATTTGAAGTTGATCTTTTTCTTTTTCACACTTAGATTTCTTGCCTGCATAATGAGATTAGAGAGAATGCTTATGTGATTCTCAATCTCTTCTGCTGTGCTGCAGTAGTTTTCACAGATGTTGTCTTCGATGCGACGAGCGATGTATGATTTGAATTTTTTCCAGTTTGCGTTTCTGTAGTCATATCTGTAGACTGTATTTTCAGTTCTGTCAATTTTTGAGGTTTTGATTTGGAAGTAGACAGCACAGTGGTCACTCATTGCTTCTGTGCATCTTAGTTCTGTCGTTTCGAGGTTGGAATTTGAGAGCATGAGGTCGATTGTTGATTCTGACTTTTTTGGATCTTCAGGGTAATACGTTGGCGAGTCCGGGGAGTAGATCATGAACTCCCCAGACATGTCTTGCAGTATTGTTCCTGCTTTGTTTGCCACGTTGCAGTTCCATTCTCGATGTTTTGCATTGAAGTCTCCACAGATGTAGTAGTTTCCTCTTATTTTTGTTATTTTGTTGATGTCGTCTCTTAAGTGTTGATCTATTTCACTTCCTTTGCTTCCTCCTGGGAGGTAGACGGAGAGGATGTGAAAGCTGGACGTTTCGTCGATGAAAACTTTGATTCCGATGCATTCTAATAATTTTGTGTTGTAGCTTGGTTGAAGCTCATGTTTTAAGTTTCTTTTGACAATGATCGCAACACCACCTTTCGGTCTGTCTATGCGATCAAATCGATGAATTACGTAGTCAGGATGTGAGTCGACTTTTGAATTTGGCTTCAGGAAAGTTTCTGAGATGCATGCGACGTCGATATTTTGTGTGCTTAGGTAGTCGAGGAATGCTAACATCTTGTCAGTTAGTCCGTTTGCATTCCAGTAAAGCACGTTGATTCTTTGATGTTTATGATTCATGATTGCTGATGGTGTTCATTGGCGATTGAGCCGATTGCTTGTTGAACAAAGTTCAGGCATTCAGGATTTTGAGCAATGATCTTGAATAACTCTTTTAAGAGGTGCATGCATCTTGTTGTAGATGATTCAGATTCACTTTGATTAATTGTACTTTGAGCTGGTGCATCGATTTTTGATGTATGTTGCTCTGTGTTGCTACTGGTTGATGATTCAGCGATGGTTTCATTCAGAGTTGGTGAACTGATGATTTCTGTTTCCATTTCTTGAACAACTTGGTTTTGGTTTTTGTTGTTTCGTTTGTTTTTCTTGTTTTTATTGTTTCTCCTCTTCTTTCGTTGATTGTTCATTGGATTTTGTTGTCGTTGAACTACGGGTTTGTTTGTTGAAACGGTGTTGGTGTATTGCTGTTTCGGTTTGACTGGTGCAGAATTTTGATTAACAGAAATTGGTGCTCGGGATGTTGTTGGTACGTTATTTCTGTTCTGATAATTCTGCGGTACGATATGAGCAGATTTGTTTGATCGTTCAGACGTTCTTGGTGTCGGGGGAATATTTCTCCGTTGTTCAGTTTGATCTTGTGAATGGCGACTTGCAGGCTTGTTTTGATTTCGATTGTTTCCATTCATTGATTTTGCTTTCCATTTCTCTATTATTTGCAATCTTGTCTTGCAAACTTGAGAAATAGCTGTATGCTTTTCACCGCAGAAGTGACATTTGAGTTTGTCGAGTGGGACTTTGTTGTTATCTTTCGATATGTGCGGGCATGTTTTTGAGTCATGCTGTTCGGAGCATCTGAAGCAGGTGGGCAATCTTTTGCACCCACGTTGCCCATGCCCAAACTGCAGACAGTTCGAGCATTGGGATGGTCCACTGCGCTTGTTTTTGTATTTGTCCCATTTCACTTTGAAGTTGTCGACGCTTTTGATGTTTTCGAGAGTTTTCATTAGATTTGCTTGTTCTCCCTCTTGATTGTTTCCTTTGAAGTACAGCAGGTAATTTTGGTCGTCGCTGTGTCTTCTTTGTTTCATTGTCATTTTGACGATTTTGGCTGGTGAGACTTTTTCTGCTTTCAACGCTTTCTTCAATTCTTCCAACTCCATCGCCGGAAGTCCGTACAAAACGAACTTCATCTGCGGCTCTTCTGTGGAGTAAGTATGGAAGTGATGCTTTTTTGTTTCGAGTAGTTTGACCAACTTATGATAGTCATTCCAGTTGTCTGTTGTTACTGTTTTCGTCCCTTGTTTGTCTTTTCTGATGTCAATTAGGAAGCTTCTGGGTTGGTTGTTTACTTCATTTGCACATCTTCTAATATCAGCTGCTGAGCCACTGCTGATGACAATCGGTGGTGGTTTGTGTTTTGGGTATTGCTGAGCTGTTTTGCTGCTTTCTCCTGCAGTCAGTGTTGTCTTTTGTTTTGGATGCTGTTGCTTTATTTTGTTATTCTCTTCTCCGAATACAAACGGTTCTGAAGTGATTTCTACGACATCCATATCGTTTGATGGTTCATCATCAAACAATTTCTTGGCTGTCGAGAAATCAAATTGCCGCTTTCTACTTGAGCTTGATCGTTTTTTGCTCGGTGCACTAAGCAGTTCAAACGATTCGTTCTTGCGCTTGTTTGTCGTTCCTCCATTTTGTTCTGGTGCTTTATTTGCTGAGTTTGCAAATTGAGTCATTGTTGTTTGTCTTTTCTTTATTTTGAGAATTTTCTTCTCTACGTTTTGTTGTTCAGGAACATTTTTGCAGGTACTTTCCTCATTATTATTGAGATTTGTCACTGTAACTGCATTTTGTTTTTGAGAACAATTTTGTTCAGGTTGATTTTCAGAAAGTTTTTGACTTTCCTCGTTGAGATTTTTTGGTGTCATGTTGTTTTGAGAATCCATACCTGTATTTTGAGAAACTATTTGTTCAACAGGTACGATCTCTGTTTTGATTCTTAATTTTTGAATTAATTTGCGGAGCGTTTTGAAAACACGTCTGTTCACGTTGAAGGCTGGATGAAGACTGAAAGGCAAGTTTAATACACAGTCAAAAGATATTTCCATTCCCCTCAGGAGCAGTACATCGAGTATGAATGATTAAATAAATGTAAAATTTCCTCCCTGTGTATATCTTATACAGCACAAAAGTGTGTCCAAACGGATATGATTTATTTTTGTTTTTACGGTCGATTTGATAAAAGAATTTTCTCTTTCCCTCCACTTGATGTAATGTTTGGATACACTTGATCCTTTTTTCACATGGGGGAAATTCACATCTTTTTATATGTCCTGCCTTTTTTGAAATATTTCCCTTTGGATGATTTTGGATGGGTTTTTAAAGTGAATTTAATTTATGTTTGGTTGAGATTCTCAGCACATAGATGTATATGAAGGGATGTAGACCAGGGACATATCCAAAAGGGGTCTAAAGGGAGTCCTTACCTCCTTTGAAAATTTATATACAACATATCATTAGAAGCTTATCCAGGGGGGTCAACCATCCCCCCTTAGTTTTCAAAAAACCAATACTAGTTTAAAACTAAAGGTCATGATTGGTACCCCAAAGAAGATCATGATTTAAAAATACCTCTTAAGAAATCATCTTAGATACGCCCCGAAGCCTGCCTAAAAAAATCTGACAAAATTCCCCTCATGGACTCCATCAACCTTTTTTCGATATTTTTTTCTTTTGTCTTTCATTCCTTCTATGTTTCGACAGTATATCTTGCATGGATCACTTTACAATAGTGTTGTTGTTCCATGACATTTTTAAGATAACAGAAGAAAGTTTCAACTTTTGTGTTTTTGTTCTATGTGATGCCTTAAAACTTTTATACAGCATTCTAGGGAACTTCCCTTTTTAGAAAAATATTTATACAGTATAAAACAATATTTTTACTTGTAAATTTTCCGATCTTTCATGAGGAAAAGGAAGTTAGTGAGAGAAATGTTCTTCAAAATGTTTTTATTGAGTCTAGGAAATTTTCTTGAGAATTTTTGTGATTCTTTAATTTGCTTGAGTTTTTAATAATTTCTTGCAAAGCTCTTTTGATTTTTAGGAATTTACGTTTATGATTTTCAACCAGATCTAGATTTTTCTCTATTCAAGTCATCAAAGACGTAGTCATGAGATTTTTTAGTTCAAACCCTTTTTAACATTACATTTACTAGGGTTTTTTGAACAAAAAAACAATCACAGACTCACCCCCAATTTTACCTTAGTATCTCCGCCTATACCAACAATGAACCCCCCAAAAAAATTTGCCTATAAAATTGCTAACCATCCAACTCTAATCGTACGTACTTTTTTAATATGAATTCTCAAAATTTAAATATTATGCATCAGAAATGAAAATGTTTATTTATTCATGTACATACATCTGCATTTATATTTTAAATTTAATTAATTTTACAACTTGTTTTATGTTCCTTATTTCCAATTTTAATGTATTTAATACAATCTTGTATATCAATACGAGTAAATCAACCCCACAGCCATCAAAACATATTCTATTATGACGTTTGTCATCTTCAACTGTATTTATTCCTAAGTATACAGTAAATAGTAATTAATTTAATGAATAGAAAATCCCCAACACTCAAGGATTTATCAGCAATGATGATTACACATATTGATGGGATATTTTGACACAAGTCATTCGTAAACACAACATTATGTATGCTTTGTGAAATGAACCAAATACGAAATTAATTTTCTGGACTTTCCGAATGTAATCTCAATTCTGTGTTAATCCATATGTATGGCTGAATGTGTGGGATTAGTTGTAAGCAGTGTTGGCCTTTTGGGTGTCATTAAAAAATCTTTAAACAAAGAAAACCTTATTTTATCTTAGAATCTTTAATATTTAAGTAGAAAAAATTGGAGCCTACCCAGAAAAAATTAGGCATAGGGTATAACGGAGGTTCATGGCGTCGTGGGAAAATTGTCTAAAATGCACCCATTTCTTCAGTTTTGGCTAGGATTTATTGAATATTGCGCCTTTAATACGTGATTTCCAGTAAAATGCTCCACTTCTTGGACCCACCCCTGGCTGAGCCTCTGCTGGAAAAGTTTAAACTTATTTATTCTTGAAATTAATTATGACATTGTGAATAACCCAAACAAACTGACGCTACTACTTTTAACGAGTAAACATTTTAAGACGTGTTTTTCCTTTGTGTTTTAAAAAACCGTTACAATATATATAAAAATAATCCACAAATACAAAGAAGTCGCAGTTACTATAAAATAGTGAACTTTTTTAACATCTTCAGTATAGTTATTTTACATTTGTTCAGTTAAACATGAAGTCTCAGATTATTATTGGAATATTGTTGCTTGGATTGTTGACAATAAATTGTCAATTATCAGAATATGATCAGTGGATTCAATATAAGGTACAAAAAGTATTGGATTTATATTCATTTTTTTTTTAAAGTTAATAATGTCAAAAATCAAGAAAAAGTTATAACAAGCGTATAAAATTCAACTTTTTAAAAAGAAATATAACTTTTTTAAAAAAAATTAACTTTTTAATTGAATTTTTTATTAAAAAGTTAAATTTTATTTAATTTAAAAAGTTAAATTTTATTTTATTTAAAAAGTTAAATTTTATTTAATTTATAAAGTTAAATTTTATTAAATTTAAAAAGTTAAATTTTATTTAATTCAAAAATTAAATAATTGTTAAATTTATTTTTTGTTTAAAAAATTAGCTTAAAAAATTGTTAAAGTTGAAAGATCTAAAGTTAAATTTACTTAAGCAAATTTCGAAGAAACAAAATATTATCAATATAAAGAATTTTTTAAATGTTATTGACTCTTAAATGCGGTTTTATTCTGAATAAACCTGAAACTGAATGCATTACTAAGAGTTTTGGGATTTCCCCACTTAGTAATTAGCAGAAGAAGTTACTGGAAGTAAAACCAGTTATAAGAAATAACAAAAAAATAAATAAATTTTGCATGACACAAAACAATTATATTAATATTTAAATTTCTCATTCTTCATTAATTTAGCGACAATTCAACAAGAACTATTATAATCCAATCGAAGATGCACAACGTTTCCAATATTTTAGGAACTCATTGAGAGAAATTCAGGAACAGAAATATAGAAATCCTAATGCTGAATTTGGATTAAATGCATTCAGCGATTTAAGTCCAGAAGAATTTAGAAGGATGACTGGACTTGGAAAATAAAAATTCATATCTTAAATAAAATTCTTTATCAAAGAGAACTAAAAAAGCAAAGAATTCTTCAGAATTTAAAAAATGTTGACCTTTAGGCAAAATAAAAACTGGACAAAGCAGGAAAAAGTTGTTTTTATTTTTTAAAAAATCCAAGGCCCAGGAGCTCCCTGCACTATGTCTTTTTCAACACGACTATTGCTGCATTTTAATACTCTTTACTGCGATTGAACTACACCACCTATAACAATTTGTTACAATTCTACATCATTCTGTTTTTAACTACTTTTTCACTACACTTTAATACACCTCACTAAAACTTTACTGCACTTTGCTACACTTTAGTAAAACTTTACTATACTTTACTCAAACTTTACTACACTTTACTACACTTTACTCAAACTTTACTACACTTTAATACACTTTACTCAAACTTTACTACACTTTAAAATACTTTACACAAACATTGTTGCAATTTCGTACAATTTTTTTGCTCTTTTATACACTATCTTATACTTTTTTGTACTATTTTTAGCCTGTATGAAATATTTTGTAATGATTTTAATTGATTAAAATTGAAAATATTCTTTAATGTTGATTATCTAGGACTAGGGGTGTAGCCAGGGGTCTTTTTATGTGTCAAAACACCCCCTCGAATTTTTTGGCTACGCCACAGTTTAGAACAAATCTGAAAGATAAAATTTAAAAAAAAGTGGACATTTACTTCATTTTTTTGGTACTATTTCCGTGACCTAAGGCTGTTTGAAGTGAAAAAGAGTTTAAAATATTATTTTTTTATCATACCATTTTAGAACTGGGACTTTTCAACAATGATTAAAGATATTAATATACGGGATTTATGATTTTCTGATAGTTTGTACTACAAACACTGCAAACTTTGTAGTCCTAGGGCTAGTTAACATGGGCTAGGGTGGCCAGATGTTACTTTTTTCAACGGACAGTTGTTTTTTTCATCAATTGTCCGTTGTACGTTTTTGAGTAGATTTTGTCCGTTTTTTCTTTAAACAGTTTATAATTTTTTGTTCTTACAAATTAACATTGATTTGAAGGTTTGTTTTTCAATTGTTCTATAGATTTGTAGTTATTTTGTCATAAAATTAGGTTTTTGAGAGTTTATTGATTTTCATACAAAATTTTCTTCGAATTTTTTCGAATTCAAAATTTTAAATTTCCGTTTTTAACGGTAAAATAAAGTACCTTTTGAAATTATTTTTGAAAAATAAGAATTCTTTGCATCCACTGGGATTTAATAAAACTTTGTTAACTATTGTAGTTAAAAATATACTATTTCATTATATAACTATAGCATTTTCTTAATTTTTGAGCATGTCCATTTTTTTCAAAATTCCTCTAGCCTCCCTAACATGGGCGTATCCAAAAATTTTCCCATGAAGGGGTATTTGACCGCAAAAACCCCTCTCTGAATACGTACCTCTTATATCTTATCTACGAACTTTAATTAAAAAATACCAGAAATAATATTGAACATCTTTAGACTAGCCATAAACCCAGAAAAAATTCGAAAAATGCCAATTTTTGAATATTTTAAGATAATATGCCTACAATAAGTGCAATAAAAAAACTAGCTTCTGATTGACATTTTCACTACTTTACCATAATGCATAATGAAAATTATCATAATGAAAATGAGCTAAATTTGTCTTAAATTTCCAATTTTGGTGATCTGGACCACTTTTTTGGTGTTCGCCACCAAACCGGACTTTTCCAACTCTGATTAAATGTGATATAAAGGGTTTTTTCTTCAAAATTTTGATTTTTTTTATTGCTGCACTTTCTATTCTTTAACTGCACTTAACTACACTTACTATACTTTTACTCCACGTGCTATACTTTTACTGCACTTTACAGCACCTCACTTTTACATTACTACACTTTACTGCACTCAACTCCACTCTTCATGACTTTACTATACTTTACTCCTCTTTACTATACATAGCTACACTCTATTATTAAAAACTACAATATACTCAACATTTTTATACTCTAATGTACATTACTAACTTTTAAGTGTACAATTTTGGAGCTCCTAGGCCTTGAAAAAATCTTCCAGATTTTAGTTGAGAGATTCTCTTTAAAAAAATTCTCTCATAAATCACCGTAAAAAAATAAAAAAATTCTCACAAATAATCTCTTTAAAAATGTTTAAAATCACAATTCACATAAACAAATAAGCCAGTAGGAATTAATCTTCACAGTCTGCAGCTTCTAATAATTAGAAACTTGTTTACCGAAACATGAGCAAACTAATTTTGGTTGCCGTTTTGTTGATTGGATTGATTGCATTTAATCATGCATTATCAAATGAAGAGGAATGGGCAAATTATAAGGTGAGTTGTTGATCCAACATATTAAATGTGAGGAAAGCCTGAAGCTTTTTAATAATAATAATGTAAAAGAGCATCAGTGACTCAGTGAATCCAGCTAAGGGCACTATGAATCCAATTGAACCAGAATCTATCAATTTTATCACAATTTAGCACTATAAATAATATTTCCATATGAATTCCATACTACAATCAGGGGGGGGGGGGGGGGGGTGGGTGTTGGTCTATAGTTGAGCTGTCTGACATTCAATAAAAGTAAAATTTTTATTTATGACAATTTTGGAACAGGGGATCTAAAAATCTAGTTGTTTGTTGCTAAGAAGTTGAGGGTATATTGCTATTTATAACATCCACGTCCTTATCATCACTTATTTTAGACACAACAAGATTTGCCTACAAAAAATATTTTTGAGATTACTAAATTCAAAAGCATGCAATTTTTCACTATCTGTCATTTACCTACAATAACAAAAATACATAAAAAATTGAAACAAATATTTTTATTTATTATCTCGTTATTAATTTTATTTAGCAAAAATACAACAAGAACTACGGCCCAAAAGAAGATGCTGAACGTTTTGAATATTTTAAAAATTCGTTAAGAACAATTGAGGAAGGAAATGCGAAAGCTATAAAAGAAGGATCGAGCCTTCGATTGGGTTTAAATGATTTCGCTGATGCTAGTCCAGATCACTGGAGAAGAATGAGCCATGGAGTAAGATTGCCACCGGGAATGTCATAAATAAAAATAATTTTGAGCAATAAATTATAAATTTCTTCTTTTTTATCATCAAATGGATTATTAGCAGTTGCTTTCTGATGGGAATGTTGGATGGAAAACGAAAGTCGGTTGGAGAAGGAAAATGGGGATGTGAGAATTTTTTGGGGAAGGTTTTTAGGCTAAAGCGCATTATATTCTAATGAAAAAAATTATTAAAAATCATTGAGGTATTAAGGGTCATTGGGATTAGAATCGATGAAAAATTCATTAAAAAGTTCAAACTTTTGAGGTTAGAAATTTTATTTGATTTTTAAAATCCTAAAATTTACGATTTTTTCGAATTTGTTTACAAAATGCCCAAAAAATCTTCAAAATTCAATCCAACATCTTCAATATCAACAGCTTTCCTCCACCCACCACTCAAAATGAATACTAAGCTCAATTTATTTCCCAATAATGATTTAAAAAACCACCTCAATTTATCCACTTCCATTGCAAAGAGCCAATTTTTCAAAACCAAACAGTACATACAATGAGGATGAACGTTGAAAAATTATGATAATTCATATTATTAAATTCAACTGCTATCAAACAAAACGAAAGAAAGATGAAATATTCCCAACTGTAAATACAAGTTATGATTGATCACATTTCAATAACCTTTTTATTGTAAAGCAATCTGTTGCAAGCTTTTCTTTTCTTTATTTCATTTTTATACTGCATTCGACAGTTTTAAGTGAATAGTTTTGGGAATTGGAATTTATGTTGTGTTGTTTTATGGTTGGCAGACTGGGAAAAATTAAAGAAATTGGATTTTTATTGGGCAGTTGAGTGGAGAACTGTTGGTGGTTCCGAAGTTAAGCTACAACATCGATAATACCAAGGATACAAATAATAATTTAAATTGACATTTCTCAAAACTTCCTAGGGCACCCACGATAGCACTGTGGTAAGAGCATGAGATCGGAAATCGTAAGAGTCGCAGGTTCAAATCCCACTAAAGAAAATTTGTTTAAAAGTTCATTTTTTTGTGCTAAATGTTCAAATCCAAGTTCTTACAAAGGATTCTTAAATTAGAGATATTGAGTTCAATTTTTGGCCGTTCGTAAATGACGTCACGCAAAAAATGAGATTTTTAGACCCCCCCTCTCCTCTAAATCATAAAATTTTCATACAAGAATTTTCTTTTGTATGGAAATGTCACATGACTGACCCTCCTCCCCCCAAAACATTGGACATCATTTATGGGTCATTCATAAAATCGAACGTTCCATTGTTAAAAGTGCATCAAGTCAGCTTACTCAAAAACAGAACTATGCGCTCTAAACATCAATTTCCGACCTTAAAAACTTTATTTTTTTCCTCAAAAAACTTATAAAATATTTTTCCACTTTATTTCATCTTTCCTTCCTTCTTTATTTTTTAAGCAAGAAAAAAATTTTCTCGTCGTTCTGCATCTGATGATTAAATGTATTTTATAATCCACAGAAATTTTTTTCTATGCTTCACTATTTTTCATTCTTCACACACACTCACATAAAAAAAATAACAGCATCAAGCTCTTTTCATAGAAAATTCAATTGCGACGATGATAAAATAAAAGAAAGAATGATGAAAAAAAAATTATTTGCAAGTTTGATGAAGCTTAAGAATTAGTTTTGAATAGAAGATGCAGCGAAGTTTGTTTGTTGAAAGTTAAAAGGCGTAAATGATGAAAAGTTGTTTGTTGAACGGACTTAAAAGTTTGTGGAAGGTTCTGAGGGGGTGTTCGGATGTTGTGTGATGCTATAGAAGGATTAAAGTATACAGAGATTACGATTAAATCACAGTTTTCAGCTTTTTCGTGCAAATTTGGTTACAAGGAGTCAGTAGTGTCAATATGGACAATTTTAGAGTTACGTAACATCCAAACAACCTCCCATCAAGTCAGATAAACTCATAAAAATGCTAATTCTTCTTCCTCGTTTGACCTTTCCATAAACACAATTTACAACCAAACCCAAGCCAAACCAAATTTCAATTTAACAACCTGAAAATCAAACAAACCATAAATCAACAAAGCCAATTCCTCAAATTGAAATTCAAATGACAAATTTCCTCAAACCACACAATAAATTTGCAGAACCCGTAATTTCCAAATGACAAGAAAATTTGCAATTTCCATTAATAATTCATTCTTACAGGTTCTTGCTAATTAAGCTGATGTCATTAAGCATCAATTATTTACATCTTTTTCCACAAACTCAATTTGTTACATCTCAAAACTTCTTCTAGACAAAATGACAAATTTTCTGAACCCAAATAAGCTCCTTAGAAACCCAAAAAAAGAAGATTCTCAACATAAAAATCATGCATCATTGAAATTTTATGTAGATGAAATGCAAAATATATGCTAGTTGGAATGAGGGAGGAACTGAACGAGGAAAACAATGTTCCTTGAGGGATATTTTGTGTGTAATTATTTTTGCAATATGATGTGACGGAAATAAATTCTAGGGTCTGATTTTGGAATGTAGATTCAGACAAGAACATTTTTTACTGCTGTCCTAGAGCTGATTCTTCGGTATACCCTAGGGTATACACTAACCCAGGGGTTACCCTGGAGTATAACCTAGAGGGTTATCAAGGTTACCCCTAGGGTTACCCTAGATACAACTGACCACAGGTCTTTAGTATAGTCATTTTATAGATGGTGACCCAAAATTATTGGATAGCTTAAGATGAGCTCTAAAGTGTGACCCAAGCACCTGTACCACAAGCCTGTCTCAAATTTAATCAAAAACTCACATGCTATTACAAAAATCTACACAAAATCCACCACAAGGACCTTACAAAGCCATGAAGAACAGCAAGTTTGCGGTTGAAGTGGAAAGAATGAAATTAGCAATTTTATTGCTTGATTGTTAGATCACTCGTAACATCTTTTCTATCCATCAACCTTTTTACAACAATACCAACAACATACATACATGCTAATGCTTCATGTAAAGCATGCATAAAAAATGGAATGAAAAATTAAGATAATGGATGATGTTGATAAATCGATTTACATAAAAAAATACAATGTAGAATATAGAATTTTTCAAATATTTGCCTTAATGTAATTCCGATGCTATTGATGATGGAGTAAGTGTAATGAAAGAAGAACAGAGACACGAGTTTTATTATAAATTGTCATAGAGTCATGAAATGTTGACTTGCTCGTATTTTGAGGAAGGTTTTTTGAGCTTCTTGTTGGTTTAATTGGGGTGTTGGGTATGAAGGGTCTATTATTACTGACCTTGAAACTAAATTCGATATGATTGTATGAAAAATTGAACGTCATCCTTCGTCACGCTTCTCAACATTTTTGAAACTTGGAAAATAAGAAACAATTATTTAGGTTGTGAATTTTTAGAAGTTTTTGCTAAGTAAGGCTTAGCAATCCAATGTCATGGGAAATAAAATGCGTCTTATGGCACATACAATCCACCATCCCCAAAAAAAACTCCCACAGACAGCACAAATTTAACTTTTCGATATAAAATTTAAATTCCATCCATAAAATTGAATATGTGTAAAAGATAAAAATAGCAGAAAAATGATGAACGACATCAGCATAAAGCCACACGGTCGCAAACAAAGAACAAGTTTTTCCATCATTCCTTTTATATTTTACTCGTTGTTCTAGCTAATTGAAATTGGATGATTAAATTTACTTCTCATTATTTTCAATCCACAAAATGTTGCTGAACGTGATCACAGTTTTGAGAATTTAAGGATGATTGGAAGTGAGAAAAAAATTAATTAAAGCTGATGCATGCTGAATTATTGCAGGTTAAGTTGTTAGTAAGAAAATAATTTTTAAGTCATGCACATTGGATGGTGCAGATGTGAATTAGTTTAGTGCTGCTCAAGCGTATCCAGGTATCTTTTTTATGGATATCTTTTTGAATCATGACTGTATTAGTTTTCAAAAAATAGAAATAAAACAATTTTGACACCAAACCACCCCCACCCCCCCATATGGATACGCTGCTAAGAATAATTTTGTTGACAATTCCAAGTACTTTTTAAATCTTTTAGTTTGTCTGAATTTAGGTCCTAGCAAGAGACATACTTCATAGTTGTGTCAAATCTGGATTTATCTAAAGCTCAATTACTCAAAATTAATAATTAAAATTGCAGAAAGTAAACTTAATACTCCTAGAATGTTGAACTTACTTTACCTGGAACATGGGGTTGTATCTGGGTGGCAGCAATGCAGAATGCAGGCAGAATCACTTCCACAACCAGCTTTTTTATCTGAATCACATCCAAATCTGGTTCAGAAGAATATTTTCGTCCAACTCGCTTGAATACAACTTTAGGCTTAACTATCAACTCCATCTGAAGTGAGTGAGCTTTCTTATTTCAAGGTTCCGTTAAATTTCCGCAACTGGAAAAATCAAAAAAGCCGAGAAGTGAATGAGCAAAGTCACAATTCAAACTAAAGCCACCCCCTCATATAAATTTAACTTTCATTAGTAAGCTCATCCATTCATTCATTCATTCATGTTTGTTCACTAATATTTAAAGTAGGATGAACGAAAGTAATTTATTATGTTTAAATTCAAAACCGCCAGCATGAACAAAACTGTATAACGAGTACATTTTTTTCTACAGTACAATGAAATTTTTATTCAAACCTCTATAACGAGAATACATTAATGAAGCAACTCAGGATAAATAAATTCAATAAGACAAAGACATGGCTTTACGTGATGTGTGTGAAGAGAATTAGCATAGGAATGGGAATGAAAAATTGAATTGTCAGATGTTTTTTGGGATTTTGTGAGTTTTTATACTAAATTAATTTTTTTTTTGTAAGAAAAATTGAAATTTTCTGATTTTTGTAATATCCGAACAACCCAAAATGTAAAATCAGACAGCTTAAAAAAATTACAAACCAAAAAATTTTCAATATTCCAATATAATTTGAAAAATTGTCCCAATTAACCAAAACAATCAATCAATCAAGTCACACAAACTGCAATCAAAAATGCTGCTGTTTAAATAATAATTACACGTGATTCCAAAGCAATTCCTTCACTCTCCAGCAGCAAGCATTTACCAAATAATATATCCACATATGCTCCACATCCTTATTGAAATTCCAAATGGGATGGATTTTATTATATCTATGTAAATATCGAAAAATGTCTGTTGTCGTACAAAATGTTTATCTTCTTCTTCAGCATACAACTTTTTTTTACTCTTTTTCTATTTTTTATGTGGCTTAAATATACAAAATTATACAAAAAAAATTCCCTCATCTTTGCGTTTTTCTCTGTGAGTGTCTAACTGCCTGCCTTTTTATAGCAGATCCATGAGCAAAGGGGTGAAGAATTGAAAATTTTGAATAGATGAAAATGAAAATAAATTTATTGAGAGAAATTTTATTGAAAAATTAATTTAAAAGATGCAAAATTTTATACTGAAGCAGAAGTGAAGCGAAAAAATTGATGCAAAAAGTTAAAATTGAAGCAAAAATCATCAAAAAATTTTTTTTAAGATGCAAAAATTTAAAAATGAATTAATTTGATGCGAAAATTGTCAAATTAAATTAAAAATATGCAAATAACTGCAAACGAATCAAAAAAGAGTTGCAAATAATAAAAAAACTATCTTTTGTCATCAAAAAAAGATGCAAAATTTTAGAAATGATGCCAAAATTGTGGAAAAAATAAAAATGATGCAAAAATTAAAACAAATTTCGTCAAAAAGATGCAAACTTTAAAAATGAAACAAAAATATCTTTTAAAATATCCAAAATCATATTCTCAATTCCCCACTAAAAAATCTCTTTGAATTCCAAAGCAAATTCAAAAGTTTTCAGCCCTAAAGCATAACCACCATGTTTTCTGATGATGCCATATTTGTAAGCAAACACTTTTGCTTGTTGTACGACTAAATGAGACGAAGAATGGAAATTTAAATAGAAAGGAACAATGTTTATAGGTATAAGCACACTTTGTGGCTTCAAATATTTCCATTTCTGGCTTCGTCTTCTTATACACATGAACATTCTCATCTACTTTCATGCCAAGATAAATAAAATAATTTATCAGTATGCTTGTTACTGCTGAATTTTAAGCTTTAATGTTATTTTTCATTCAGTTACTGGTTATGAGGTGAGATTACTTACAAGTTAAAGCTTTCAATTCTATGAATATTGAGAGGATTAAAGTTCATTGTCAAGTGTTGGAGTTGTGGATGGCAAGCAGTTCTCGATCGATTTTTGATTTTATTTTAGAGCAGATATAAAGTTCGGAGTATTTTTTCTAGATATTTTAAAAATAATTTAAGCTTCTATTCCTCTGAAGTTGTGAAAAATTTGTAACACAATAACTCCGTCACCATTCAGCTTCGTTCCTTAATCTTCAAATAAACAATCCTGACGAAGCATTTAATTCCTTTTTAAGCTCAAAAAGAAACTCTTTCTTCTGTTTCTTTAATGCCAAACAAGTAAAGAGGGAACATGTCTAGACATCTCAAATGCTATAATTGTATCTTTCCTCAAAGAAGTTTCTTAACACAAAAATATTTTTGTGATGTTTCGTGAAAAGATATGAAATTTTCAAGGATGATGCAAAAAAAAGATGATTATCTAGCAAAATTTATAATTTTACTGTACTTTTAATTTTGTAGGAATTGAACCTCTGACTTTTAACG
Source organism: Chironomus tentans (assembly GCA_963573255.1). Taxonomy (NCBI): domain Eukaryota; kingdom Metazoa; phylum Arthropoda; class Insecta; order Diptera; family Chironomidae; genus Chironomus; species Chironomus tentans. The sequence continues at coordinate 16,337,377 of OY754303.1, forward strand.
AAAATTTTCATCCTTTTTCAATAATTTGTATTTTATGTTTAAATTATTTTGGCATTAAGGCCAATATAAACCAGTAAAAGAGAAGTAGCCAGATTTATAATTATTATTTTATGCCAGGGGCATCCAAAAATTCTTCAGGGGGCGTTGGTGGAATTTCAAACGTTTTGTATGAAAAAATTTAGATTTAAAAATTTTTAGTTTTTTTCTTCAAAAACCTTAGAAAATTGAATAATTTTTTGGAGGAGGATGATTGTCCCCCAGATCCCCCACCTGGCTACGCTTCTGTTTTATGCTCTTTGTCCATTCTAAATTTTTTTTAAAAAAAACTTTAACTGAAAAAATAATTTTTCAAAGACATAAATTTTTTGAGGGTGGGGAATTTGAACCCCCCCCCCCCTTTTGGTTATACCTTTAGCAAGTAACTCGATAATACTGTGATAGAACCATCAAACCATCTTAATTCTATACAATATCTCAAAAAAACTGCGGTTCATATGCCCATAATAAACGACCCTTTCCTTCTATAATTTTAAATAAAAGTTTAAGTTCTTCATATTCATCCAAAACACCAAAAAAATTCAATTTCTGTTGAACTGTTGTGTCACCGAAATCATAAAATAATTCGGGTAATTTTTCATGGCATAAAATGAACATACAAAAGGTACGAATAAGTTGATAGACAGAAAAAAGAGGAAAGTTTTGACAGAAATTCTTTTTATTTCATCCTCACCGCCTTCATTTCTCTTTTTTTTCGGGTAGAATTCAATTTCCATAATTCTGTTGTTGCTGAAAAGTAAATGAAAATAATTTTCATGAAAAGAATATTATTACATGACGAATGAATTTATACCTTAACGAGAAACCATAAATCTTGTTCCTTTTTAGGAAGAAGAGAGAAATGAATAAAGCTTATAATGAATTACTTATTTCGGTTTTTGTTGCTATTGTTCCTTACTTTTAATGGATTTTTGAGATGTTCATTTAAATACTCAATTTTATGGAAATATAAATGAATAATGAGAGTCTTTTTAACTACAATCAATCAATCTGTATTTACGTAATTGAAATTTTGACAGTTAACGGATGCTAGAAATTTGAATTTTAATATATTCAAAATGGCGTCAAGTTTTTACACTTCAAAAAGTTTTTTGTGAATTTTTTGTGCTTAAATTGATCGTTTATTGGTTTAGGAAGTTCTAGATGATAGAAAAAAGTGGCAACAATGATTTACTACAAAATCCAAAGTCATAGAGCAAGAAAATCATCATTTATTTTGTAATAAATTCTCTTTATCCTGTTATTTTTTAAAATCACTAACAAACTGACAACATGAATTTTCAACAAAATAGAGCAACAGTCAAGCTTATAGCTGTAAATCTTTATAAAGTATGAAACTCTATGGATTAAAAAATTTGCCATCACAAAGTTCAACAGCAAAATAAAATCCATATTTATTTATAGTAAAAATGTAATTGCAACTGACTCTGTACAGCACAAAGAAGATGACACACGAACTGCAGTAATATATCATAAAAATAATGACAATTTGATAAATGAGTCTTTATAGATTGTGACATTTCAATGGTAAATATATTTTCATCTCATGCTCTGCATTAATGCTTGTGCTGTATTTCTCTCGAAATAAAATGTTCATGTACATGTCAATACAACAGCAATTAATGCAGGAGAAAAGTTTATTGGAAGTTGAACAAAGGAAAATGTTTTTCTGAAGACAAAAGTTGTAGAATTCAACGATTTTGTCTTTTGTGCTGAATGCGACTTCTACTAGCGTATATTACTAAGGTACTGGGATACCACTGGGCTACAGGGTAGGGCCGACACCCTGGGGTACACCAACCTGTCCATGTATCTTACTCCTTTTTAATAAATTTCCAGTTCTATTCTTCGTTTACAGTCCCAAAACTGCGCTTTAATTCAGCAACTTCGAAAAAATTCTCAACCATATTGTCATGTTTACATGAACTATATCCTGCTATATCCAACTCAAAAGACGGAAATTGTAACAATAAAATTTTATTTTCAGTATTTTCTCCTTCCCCTTTTTAAATCGACATTGAACTTTTCCTATTGAAAATTATAAGCAGCTTATCTGGTGCTTCGATTCTTTATATTTATTAGATTTTTATTGTGACATGAAATTTAATCTTGTTGTCGTGTCTTGCTTTTGATTCCATGTGCTTTTGTAATTTATGAGATTTTAAGATTTGCTGGATTTGAGTCCTTTATGAAATATACAACATCAACTAATTAATTAATTAATTAATTTTTTGAAATTCAAATAGATGGATCATGTAGACAAAAGAATATGTGTAATATAATTAAATTATTGATCTGTATAAAAGGGTTTTGAATAGTATTAGAAGTAGCTTTTGAATTCAATCAATCTCAACTTACATATCCAAATTTGATATAGTAAAATATTCATTTGATCTAATTGAAATTTAGAATCAACTACTAATGGATTTGTTTATAAGTAATTATAGTTGTTGGTCCTTTTATCTTAAATTTTGAAATACACTTCAAAAATATTCTAATAGTATAACAATTTACAAGTTTTAATTTAAGGAAGTAACTAAAGCAGCAGCAAAAGCGACTAAAAGCTTCATCATTGCTGTCATGTAAAATGCTTATCAACGCTTGTCTTTGACTGTGTGTATCCAGTTAGTAGCAAACAATTTTACACCTCTATAACTAGTTTGACATGAAGTACGTACTTCTTACACTCGGAGAAGAAAATTTTTAAAAAAATTTATGTTTGTAATCTCTAAAAAAACCAGCATGTACCCAATGAGCATCTTACTGTGCCCAGTGAGCATATGTTGGTACCATAAGATGATCAGAGAACATATGCTGGTTTGATACGGTAATTTTGTAATTTTTACATTTTATAACGCCCTTTAGGAGAGGGTCAGAGTGTCATACAAGCTTAAACCCCCTTTCGTCCACTCCCCTAAAGGAATGACCCCTAAAGCATCAAGTGCAATTTCAAAATATAAAGTCCTTCAGATAACAAGTATAATTCTATTTCTCATTGTAGTCATGCATCACAAATTCCAAATCCCCAGTATAGTAACAAAAAGCAACAAGCACTTTCTATCCACAAAACCTCATATTTATCGTTTAAATTATCACAACTTATCACTCCAGCCATAACAATATATTAATCTTTATATATCCTCGCATGTTCCTTTCATTTTTAAACCCACAAAATATTTTTCATGTCTTAATATCCAAAAAAGAGTCCTTATGTGGAAGAAAAGAATTCCATAATAAATCAAGCACAAGAAAAAAATTCCCATAAGTTTAATAATAATGAACAATTTCACTCCGAAAAAGGAAATTCCTTCAACTTCCCATAAGGAAGATATGAAAATTTCCTCGAGTGCTGGTTTTGTTGTGAAATGAGAAAGGCAGAGAGTGAAACACTGTGTTCTATTTATGATGACATCATAAATTATTCTTTTGTTGGATGAGGAAAAAAGGGAAGACATTTTTTGTATGCAAACACCAAACGAAGTCTTTTCTCGCTTTTATGTGCGAAGTTGAAGCATAAAATGATGGTGAATTTAAAGTGATATGTATTTAACTGCTGAGAAGCGCATATCTCATTGGAACCAGTGGCTTAGAGGTTAGTGTGTCGGGCTCCTATGGTAAATGACACGGGTTCAATTCCTGGGATTGTCAAGACTAAATTTTAACCATAAAACTCAGTTTGTGCGTATATAAATTGTGGCTTAGTCATGCTAGGTGCATAAAAGTCCTCGTCACCCTCCCCCATACTTGTCTACGCCCTTGAACCAAGTTATAGAATATTTTACTATTAAACCGATCTCAACACGACTAACCCAAGGCTCCATAGCTTTGTTGAAGCCACACGGAGTTCAGATTCCCAGTATCACTCAAGCAAGCAGTCAAATGACAAACAAAACATCTCATTCCCTTCTTAAAACACCTTAAAAAAGGAACCCAAAAAATATCTCGACTCCAAACAGGTAATCATAAACTTTATGGCGCTTTCTTTTATCACCTTGCACAACTTTAATGTACATTAAAACAAATAAAATGAATGTTTTTCTTTCCTTGATTAGGTGTGAGTCAATATAAATTCATGTGTCATGATGTTGTGCGTGCAAAGTGTTATATACGGCAACAAGAACAACAAAAATCGTTATGTGAAGGAAATACTTTTTTTACTTCATTTATTTTATTTTTCCTCTCTTTTGTGTCCCTTTTTTGGGACTACCTCCACCTCCTTTACGTCTATTCATCCTTAAATAACTCGTATTTTTACCATAATGGTTTATGAATCACGAAATAAAAGTATAAAGTCAAACAGAGAAGAAAATTTGTGTTATACTTTCATGATATACATTAGTTAATAGGCTGAATTGTAAATTATATCAGCACCACAATCTCATGGAAATATAGTAAATAAATTTAGTAATAGTATAATTTGTAGTTGCGGATAACGAGGAAAAATAAAATTAGAAACTTTGTTGTTGGGATTTAATGAGTTTAGCTTGTTTATTACGGAGGAAAAAATTTTAGGCTTTTTTAAAATTGTTTTTGGTTTTTTTAAAATTTAGTTTAAAAATATTTTATATAAAATTTAACAATATTTAAAACTTATTTTCTAAGAATTCTAAAAAATTTAAAAATGGTAAACTTTTTAAAAGAATTTTCAAACTTTTTATTTTAAGTTTTTTGTACTTTCAAATTTAATTTTTTAAAAATTTTATTTTAATTATTTTTCAATTTGTTAAAAATTTTATTTTAATTATTTTTCAATTTTTTTAATTTATTTTTTAAGTTTTAGTTTTTCTTTTAAATTTTAAATTTCAATTTTTTAAATTTTTATTTTAAATTTTCTTTAAAAAATCTTTTTTAATTAAAAAAGGAATTTTATATTCATTTGAATCACTTCATAACCCACGCTCAAAAAGCTTTTAAATATTTGACAAAAATATATACAACACAAAAAGTTATGGAAACGCCTATATGTCGCTAACTCCGACAAATAAATTAAAATAGAATTTATTTTATTTCCAAATTAACGGTCATTTTGAATTCAAAATTGTAACGGTTATTTGTTATTTGAATTTTCATATTTTCATGCCCCTTTTGAATTCTCACCACTTTTTCATCACTCTCTTTTTGACGACACTAGAGTCGACAAATAATTTCAAAATTATTAATTATATTAAGAATAAAGCTACTGATTTGAATTGAAACACTCGAGTTTCATTCTGCAATTAATTTAATATAATTGATTTTTCAGGAAATTTGTCTCAGTTCGTCACACCTATATCAGATTAAATTAAATTAGCAGATAACCCACGATAAATTTCAAAGCCCATGATTTTATCACCACGTTCACTTAAATTATAAATTATTTATTAGGTTTCAAAAAATCTATAATTCGTAGCTATTTTATTGCCACTTCTGTTTTAGTTGTTCAGGTTGTAAAAATTTTTATCTCTCAGGAAAGGAATTGGATAACTTTCTTTATTGCCATTTGTCATTTTTTAACAATAAAATTAAAAAGTTTTTTGAGCTTTAAAAAAGGATTCACTTTATTTCTCGATTTATGAATAAAACATTTTTATTTGCTTTTTAATTGATTATTGTTCTTTTCATTATTGTGTAAATTGTGGAACCTTTTTTAATCACACATGAAAAATATCTGTGAAAATATTGATGTGAAAACTTTTTTTGTGGATATTGTTTGATGGCTTTATGGTGATTGGATTAATGATAATTATGAATTCAATATTAATTATAATGAGCGATTATTGGAACGATCCACAATTAAAAGCTGATTCTGTTTTCATGCTTATTTCTGCAGTTTAAATCTCACTTTAAACTGTACATCTAGGTTTGAGTGCTATGGTCTAGTGAACTCAAACACGTCAAAAACCATCACCAATAATCTAATTTCTCAGTTCAAGTGTCACATTCCACATCTAGCTTACTAAAGTTTAAAAACGACATTTTTTGACAATAGAACAAAACTGAATTCAAAAATTCAAAATAACGGTCAAAGCTGAGCAACTTAATTCAAATTGTTAGTTTACGTTAAATTTCAAATTTATTAAAACCGTTTAAATTCCTTATCACTTTATGAATCCTTTAAGTTTATATTAATTATTGTAATATCTCATTGATTGTATTGAATTCCAATTATTCCAATAAAAGCAAAAAGCTTTTAAATGAAAAAAATTGGTTCTGTCTACACGACAGTTTAGAGCCAAGTCAGCACCAAACTTTTTTTACACCAGTTTTACGTCATCCAGAGGTGCAAATTCCCCCGTCCTCCAATTTGAAAACCAAGACTAGCCAAAAACAGGTCATGATTCAAACCCCCCTTCACAATCCTGGATATTCCCCTGACGTTAGCTCCAAATTAAGACTTTCGACATTTAAAGGTTGAAAAAGAAGTTGCAGGGCTGCATGACACTCTATGAAAGAGTTGATCCAGATAATCCATACTTTAAGTACGCCCAAGTACAACAATTCATCAATTGAAAGAAAAAAGCACCAAACATTAAGCTTAAAACCCACAACACAGCAAAATGTTAAACAAAATACAAAACCTAACAAAAAAGATATTTTAAATATTAATCCACTCGTATTTCTATCTCCATTTGTGACTTGATGAAGCATGACTGAAAGGCTTCTCGTCAATAAAAAGGACTGTTATACAGATATCTCTAAATACATTCACATTATGTCCATATTAATTTCCTCGAACCCTTTTTTCTCTTCTTAACTACAATCAAATGGTATTTCAGTAGTCAAGCGATGAATAAAATATGTTGTATATACAAAAAAGAAGGCCAAAAAGAAGGTTGCGAAACATTTGGCGCATTGATGATGGAAATCAGAATCGAGGCAGTCAAATATGAAATGTGTTACGCTACATGAAGCATGATTTAAGGCGAAAAATCACAAAAAAGGGGCAAGAAATTTCTTGTTCGAGTGAAAACTTTTCTAATTATTTTGATTAAAAATGAATAATTTTTTGTTTTATATTTTTTAAGGTCGTAATCTTATTGAAAATGTATTATTTTGTCGTAAATCTTGCTGAATTATTTAGGGCTATAGAATTATTATTGTTAAAATATGGAAAAAGTTGTTAGCGAGGGGGAAACAGAAGCTTCAGAAAAGCATAAGTAGAAGAGCGAAAACTAAAAGAGGAACAAGTAGAAATTGTTGTTCAACATCAAAAAATGATTGAAGCGTGTTTATCCAAAAATGAAGCAAATAACATCCTAAAGAAAGTCTCTAATGCATTAAATATGGCTGTAACTATATATTTACTCATAATGTATTATATTTCTTAAACTTTAAGTGCACAATATATTTTGAACAAGCTAGCATATACAGACAATGATGAAGGAAAATTTCATTTCATTTTGTATTCTGTACATGAATAAGCATGAAGTATGATTTTAAGGATGTATGCATTTTATGGTCACAGAGTTGTTAATGTTGAGTTATTTTGTTATAGATATTGTTCTGGTTCTTACTTGCTTTTTGGAGGAACTCTTCACTTTTTGTCGAAAATGAGAATTGAACTTGCGCCTTGCTCTATTCGGTTTCTTGCTTTTATCGCTAAGTTATCGACGAAAATGTAAACCTGACATAAATTCAATTTAAACTAATTTTGGTCTGGTCAGTCTTGACGTTGATCCAGCTTTGAATTATGAAAACATAGAGTTTCAAAGTTGTCCAAGACGGGGTTTAAGGGAGATCACACAGCTTCAGACACTCTCTATGCAATGAGAAGGAAGGAAAAATCTTCACGTTAGCCTTAAACAAGGAAATAAGTAAGAAATAAGTAGATAATATGTAGATGACTCCATACTTAATTCATTTCCAAATCCTGCAATTTATTCCATCTCATATTTTAATAATTGATTATCTCAAAATAATCCATCATGTCTTGTTGCCAAAATACTGAAAATTTTCTCAATAAATTAGGTACTAAATTAAACTGAATTAAATAAAATTTCTGAAAATCCTTGCCAGGATCTTAATTTATAATTATTTTACAAAACTTAATTAAAACTTAGTAAGTGAACTCAAATAATGAATTTAATTTGCAATCAGATTCCAATTTAAATCAAGAGGCTTTCCTCAATGTCAATCAAGAATGATGAACAAGAAGAGAATGACAAATTAAAGATTTAATTCGACAATCAAACCTTGAGGTGATCATTAATGAATCAACAGAAGGAAACAAAATTGCATTTAGACATTGTTTGACAACGCCTTCATGGAATTGTGGATCTAAATGATGTATAAAATACGCCCAAATGTCTTTCCTTAGATTTTATTTATTTTCTTTGCTAGGTAACATACGAGATGTTTTTAATGACCGAAAATGGGGGAAATTAGAAAAGTTGGGAGATAATTGGTGTTAGGTGGATGAAGCGCATTTCTCATGAATATATTTTATATTTTTAGGTAAGAGACCATTCATTTATGATGTCCGTCGTGACTCTGTACAAATGGAGAAATCGCAGAGCTCCAGACCCCCTCCACCCAAAATTTTGGAGATAAAATAACAAGATTTAAATGCTGTCCGTCAGGGTCATAGCCATGGAACCCAGAACTTTCCTCTTTAGCTTGAACAGACAACCTAAAGGTATCCTAAAGCCATTCTAAAGTCAAACAGCCACAACTCAAAGAAAAGACCTCCAACATCCACAAAAAGAAATCTGTCAATGAAAATTATAAGTGACAGAAACTAACAGAAGTGGAGATTAAAATCGGCATTAGGACTATCTTGAGTAATAAATGTTCTGTAGCTCATTAGTGTTGACGCCTTTCTCGAGTAAATTTTATCTGTCTCCACACATTTCTGGCTTGCAAGGAAATCAGAATGAAATTGATGACATTTTTTTATACCATTATTTGACCATAATTCACAAACGTTGCTTGAGGTTATTTGATATTAAATTTTTGGTGTGTTTATTGATAAATTGTCCGAAATATTTCAATTGGTTTTGATTTATTGATGAAGTCGAGTGTAAATTAATATGGTTGTGGAATATTTGGTTTAAAATTCTCTGTATTATATCAAACGAATGTTATTCACCTCATGTACATATAAATTACCAATGGATGACAACAGTAGTATTAACCGTTATTTTTTAGAAATTCAAAACTGATTCGAAAATATTTTAAAGTGTTTAAATTTTTAAATTTTCAAAAACCGTTAAATTTACTTATGAAAATTTGTAACGATCATTTTTTTTTTTGAAAAAAAAACTACATCATCAAAGTTTCGATTTCGAAGAATAAGAACTGTTGTCGCCTATTGGATAAATTAATATAAAATTTTGATTAATGGATCATTAAATTACCAAAAATTGAAACAAGTGTGATAATTTACAATAATCAAAATCAAACAACAGTGTTTATTATTTTTTATGGATGTACTTCAATCAACAATTTCCATTTATTGACAATAGCACTCAAAATTCGCATCAACGCTCAGAGTGAAATGTTTATCACAGTTAATTCATACCACATATCTCACACATTTATGATTGTATCGCGTACAGAATCCATGTACATTTATAATGCAGGATTTAGCAATAAAAAGTCACATTTTTCGTGAAAAATTTATTTTGTCTGAAATTTTTGAGATAGTGCCACGTGGTCAAAAAGAAAATTGCCTAATATTCATGAATTAAATTGATTTTCAATCCAAAATCTTGTTGGTCATATTTTTGCCATCTTTTTTAATCAATTTACGTTAAAAGTTGTTGAAAATTAAGCTTACTTCCAGAGAAATTTACAAAAAGTTTCTCGAGGTGGAGAAAACGCCGCCATTTTGAAAAATAACCAAAAAATATTGTTTCTACTAAAAACTCTAATAAGATAAATTTTTTTGAAGTGAAATTAGCATATCTAGCAGATAATCATTAATTCCAAACAGAAAATCTGAGAAAACCCACAAAAATTCGCATCAACCACAACCTAATAAAGCCTTCCTTACTTTCACCCACATCTCCATTCGTATTTCACTGAATGCACCCATTATTTTGAGAAGGCAATAACGATAACAATAATAAAGAAATGAAAAGCTCAAAATGAAAAAAGGAAGAAAATTCTAGTAAATCATACGTCGTCTCATTCGTATTTTTTATGAGGAAAAAGCAATTTTCAATAAAGCTTTATTGTTTTTTGCATGTGTGTGTGAATGCGCTTGAATGGATGAATCAGCGAGAAGCATAAAAGATATGAATTTTTAGACTGTGGAATGAGAAATGTTGCGCTTTTTTCCTGTCATGCTTAATAAAACAACTCTCAATGTTGTTTTTATTCTGTAAAATATGAATCATGAGAGTACTTTGTTGAGCATACAGAACATGTATGGATGTCATTTGTCCCACGAGAAATGAATGTTGAAAGCAGCAGTTTCATGAGCAATTTACATGGGACAATTCAGTAAAGAGGAAAAAAAACAGCTTCCTCATACCATTGTCAAATTCATGACACCGTCGATTTATACACAAGCACGCAGTACGATGTACTTCCGTCACTTGATGACACCGAAAAAAAAGAAATCACTTTAACTCAAAACATTCACCTCTTTGCTTTTTCTTTTTTTTTTGTCATTCTTGCTTACCCTTCACACCTTTTGTTGACGTCGATTGTAAAAAAAGTGAATAGAGTATGTGCTTCTTGTGGCATATAAAATGAGATGAAAGGAGGAGGAAAGAAATTTCCATTAAAGTGTTTACTTTTCATCATGACAAATTTTCTCACCTATCACCATTTGTATGTTTGAAGAATGATGTGGGGTTCTTTGCTCCCACATATTTTCTTTGAAATGATTTTGAGTAGGTTTTCTTTATAGAATGTGGTTCTACAGGGTAGATTTTTGAGGGAATATGAGTATCTAGAGCAGTGGTTCACTAGATACACTAAAAATTGCAAAAAATTGCAACGCACTAAAAACCTGGCTTATCTTATTTTGTTAAAAATTTGTGTAAAAAAACTTATGATTTTAGATGATTGGTGAATCCCTAAACAGCATATTTTAAGTAGTACTGACCTAGAGGGCTACTCTTGTTGCACTTTTTAAACATTAGTGACCATTTTTTGCTCATGTTGAGATATTAAGAAAAGAATATATAAGAATATATATATATATATATAAGAATATATAAGAATATATATAAGTGTTGAATCAAATCAACATCTTTTTTAGAATGATTATTCTTGATCAAAGTAATCATTGATATTCTTTGTAATTACTATTGAACTTTGTTATTGTTATTGCATTTTTCATGGTCCTTCGAACCTTGCGATTTGAACAAGCGTTTTGAAAGAAGTTGGAAAAATCAAGAAATTGGCGAAACATCGCATTTTGAAATTGAGTCAGCGATTTTTGTTGAAAGCTGAATAATATTGAATTGATAAGCATTTGGCTGAGGCTGGAAGAGTGTTGAAAGATTGAAGAATTTCAACAACATCAAATCAAGGCTACTCACAGAATTGTGAAGTATTGAAGATCAAAGTGAGTGAAACATTTGGACGTTCAAGATCAAACCTTCAAGCATTATCAACGTTTGGCTGAAGCTGGCAGAGTGTTGAGATATTAAGAAAAGAATATATCAACAACATTTGATGAAAATTATTGATTACTGAGATTAAGAATTGTCATCTTAGTACTTGAATTGGAAATACAATCATGTCATTTGTATGTGAAGAAGAATCGATTGAAGAATCTAAAAGTAGAATGAAAATCATCATCGGAGAATATGAAATCTTTATGAAGATACATGAGTCAAATCAAGACTTTGACGATTTTAATGAAAGATTCAACATTCTGGATGATTTTTATATGAAATTTAATGAGGCTTATTTGGAATATCTTCTGCTGAGGAATGAAGAAGAAGATAATGGGGATGCTGACTACTTTACATCCTTTAGAAAAGAATTAGTATCAAAACATTTAGAATTCCTATTTTTCAATTGTAAAAGGAAATCGCAAAAAGACAATATAAAAAAGTCATCAAGTGAAACATCAAGTATGAGTGAGATTGGGTCACAGTTGTCAAGTGATTCAATAAAATCGAATTGTTGTAAAGAATCCAATACTGAAAGTTTATCATCAATGTTGTCGTATAATTCATCTATCAGATCATCATGTGAAATGACTGAGTTGAAAACAGCAGAATTACAAAAGATGAATTTACCAGTAGTTAATTGTGAAAAGACAACAAAGTGTAATGTCTGTTTGGAATCACATCAAATTTATAATTGTGATTCATATTTGAGCAAGACTTCGAGAGGAAGATATGCTGTTGTGACAAAGCTAAGGCTTTGCAGAAATTGTTTGCGTCCAGGACATAAAGCTGTAAATTGCAGAAATCCAAAGAGATGCAAGAAGTGTAACAAGAAGCATCATACAACTCTTCATTACACTAAGTCATCACCAAAGCTGAATGACAAAACTGAGATACAGAATATCAAGATTGTGAAATCAAAACAGAAATCTTTGATACCAGTTCAAATTAGAGATTGCAAATTGCAAAACCTGACAACAGTTAGAATTTTGATTCCTGATGCGAAAGGAAATTGGCAATCTGTTGAAGCTATCATCGATACAGCATCAAACAAGAACAAACTCAAGCAGCATAAAATGAAGATTAAATCTGCACAACGAGATATTGCAAATGACGAAAGATCAGTTTATGGATTGAGGTTGAAGCATGTGAAGTCTGAGAAGTTGCCAAATAGTCGTCAAAGGATTTCATCTCCTAAGTACCAAGAACATCAGCTTACAACTGATAGTTCATATAGTGCAAATGGTAAGAATCGTAAACGTGAGATGTCAACTGATGAGAAATTGAATCGTGTGAACAAGAAGCATAAAGTGTCAATTAGATCTACATCAAGTCGTACATCGCAACATGATTTGAACCAAGTCAATTCTATGACAAGTTGTGCAAGTGACAAGAAATCAAGTTATGTTGAATCTAACAAAAGTTTTGAATCAATCGTTGAGTCGAGAGGGCAGAGTCCAGTAAAGCTGAACAGGATTATCAAACAATATTGACAAAGATTGAAAGCAGATCTATTCATCATTAAGAATGCTGTTATGCAATGTAAATTCTATACATCGTCAAGTAGCTCAAATTACTCTTCAATTAATTAAATAAGAAAGTGAAATCATTATTATCATTGAACGTTGTGAAGCTGGCAGAGTGTTGAATCAAATCAACATCTTTTTTAGAATGATTATTCTTGATCAAAGTAATCATTGATATTCTTTGTAATTATTGTTGAATTATTGTTGAAATTGTGATTGTTGAGAGATTGTTCTCTAAATAAATTGTCATTAAAATACAGTCCACTTTTAAGTTATTGTTATTGCATTTTTCAGCTCAAAAAGGAAGCAAATTTAAATTTTTTTTAGATTTTTACAGCCTTCTGGAGCCGGTCGATCACTTTACCTTAGGTAATATACTACCCAGGTTATACCCAAAGGTATAATTTAGGTATACCCTAGGGTTGCAGATAAGGCAGTGAGTTCCTCTAGAATATAGCGAGGGAACAACCCCTAATTAAGTATACTGATGGTTGACCTGCATACATGAGACCAAAGCAGTGGTTCTCAAACTTTTCAGAGCGCGACACACTAAAATTGAACCTCCAATTTGGCGACACAGTGATATACTACTTTGCTCCTTTTTACACGTTTACCAAAAGCTTCTCTATCTCTAGTGGTATACCCTATAGGTTGAACAGATCTAAATTTGCAAGAGGAGCATTTAACGTTCAATATGATTATAATCTCATCTCAAAATCTTAAAACTGTCCTTCAGAACACTTTAAAAGAATAAAATCATTAATGAACATAGCTCAAGGAACCCTTCACAATTCTATCCACTCAATTTCCCAATAATAACCTCTTCAATCAATTCCTAAAAATAAAATTGAGGTTCTAGCTGTAAGATTTTCCGCACAAAACTTAGCACTGTAAAATATTGGGATTTACTTTACCATTGTTGTTGATGCTTTGATCCAAGAACTTTACAGAAGAATTGAGAAATAAATTTCGTAGTTCATTGAATAAGAATTGAAGAAGTGGGTTTGAGAAGCCTTTTTCTTGTCGATTCTCGTGTGGGCGTCTATGATTCTTTTGAAAATTTGTATATTAAAGGATGAAACACTTTAACAGCAAAATTGTTCAATTTTTTATCAGAAAATATAAGAATCCTTAATTTTTATCGAAAATAATCTTCAATTTGTAAGACGACAATCATCTAGCCTCAAAACAAATTCGAAATCGTTTTCAATAAAATTTTATTGATAGGCACAAAATTGAGGAAATCATTACAATATTTCCTCTCCACATAGCAAATTGGTGTTGAAAATTTTTTTCCAAGCATTTTTTTACGCCACTCAATTTTCCATTTCAATAATCGCTCATTAGAGGCACAAAAGAAACACAGACGGAAAGCGACAAAGCGATTTACAACGACAGACAACTCATAGGAAATAAATGTGTTGAAAATTTTTCCATTGAATTGATAAGATAAAAAAAATTTACGTAGGATTTAGAACAAAAACAAACACAGAACATGCAAAAAGATTGCCTCAAGGTGATGACAAGATTTCTAAATTCAGATTTGATTGTAAGAAAAAATTTTTTTCACCGACATGGAAAATTTCTTCGTTTAATTTCAAGTCATGGAGATGTGTGTATGCGGAGGTAGATTAAAAGAAATGAAAGAAAATTTGAAATGATGAAAATTGACTTGATAAATGATGTAAATTGATTCCAATTTTACATGTGAAGTAGAAAGAATTGATTTGTTTGAAGATTGCGATAAATGTGTTGTGGATCTAGATTTGGGAAGTTGATTCATTTTTTAGGGGGCCTGGAAGCTAATTTAACACTGATTTGGCACTGAAGTGGCTTAATAATGGCAATCAATGCAGTTTTAAATTTTATTTTCTGAAATAAACCTCTTGGGGTTCATTAATTAAGTCCACAAATGATGATAAATTCAGAACAGCCATTCTGAGGCTGGCTATGCCCCTGGGGTAACCCTTAGCTATAGCTATTGTGTATCCTGTTTAATGTATCCTGTTCATTTGACCCTCATATACCCCTTTGGTATGTCCTTCGTCTGAACCTAGTTTCCTTCTTTTGGTATACCCTTCATTAGACTCTAAAGTACACCTAGGTTATACCCAGTGTATACCAAGCAACCTATCCCTGGTTCTTCCACAAACTTTACATCAAAAATCAAATAAGCTTCATAAAAGTATGAAAATAAGCTAAAAGTCCTTGACAACAACATTCAACACGTAATATTCAAATGTCAAGTATCTACAAAATAATATTAATACCATTAAGTACTTCCTCCACTCCTCCATCCTATATATATTATCTATGTCTCTCAGTTCTTATCGCATAACAGAGTCATTAAAAACACTCTTGAGTTGTCATAAATTTTAAAATCATTGATATTCAAGTGATCTGCATAATGTGTTGTTTGTATATCCATATTAAGTTCTATCATCTTTCAAAAATAAATATTTTATATTTAAGTCAAAAACACTTCACATAAATGATAAACAGTCTCAATATTTTGCAATTCATGCTCGTAAAATTGAAAAGTTATTGATATAAAATACTTTTCAACAAGCATCTCAATTGTGTCATGTATATGCTTCTCTTATTCATGTAACTTGTATCATTTTACCCCTTTCTCATTGAGCATATGTTTGGTGAAGACATTTGAGGTTATAATGACAATTTGTCTGGGATTCTGTGTGATATAGGACAAAAGTTGGTTGTGTAAGGTTTTTTTTAGAGATTTTAAGCTTTGAGCCATATTGGAACTGATGCAAAGTAGATTATAAGTTCAGGAACTAATGACTGACTTATATACCCTCAAATTTCCATCCACTAAGTTCTGCTACCATTCATGTCTTCCAAAAAACTATGAAGCTTAAAACAATCTCAAATTTCTTACTTGTTGCTACCCTTTTTGCTATTTGCATCCTTTAGTTATTGAGAAGAGTTTCAAGTTGCTACTTCATTCCCAACACAAAAGCTCATTCTTACTGTAAGACTTGAATAAATACACACACAAATATTTTACGAAAACCTTCTTCATATTTACTTCATTCATCCATTCATTTTGTGATACAAAAAACATTTTTTGCTTAAAGATGCTTTTATGTAATTGTTTGCATAGTCATGAGGAAGGATGGATAAATATTTGTGCATATGCTTATTCATATTTATGTATTATCGTACATTTTGAGTAATTTTGTCAGAATTTAAATAATGTTTGCCTTCCAAAAAAAATGAAAATTTAATATTTTGTAACCAAGGCCAATTCAGTTTCAGTCTGTACAGTCTGATTACGCAAAATAAATTCACAATTGTTTTAGAGACAAGTGAATATATTTCAAATTTAATTTTCGAATAAAAATAAATAAATTAAATTGACACGACTTCCTTATATTGAACATGTTTGAATAACACAATGGAATTTGCTGCGTATTGTTCTATCAGTCAGCAAATTCATGGGAATCAGCTTAGACAGTGTTGGTTTAAATAAACTGCACGATTGTAATGTAATTAAAAGTGACTTAATATTTATTTAATAAGAGACGATGTTAGTAATAATGAAAACTGAATTTTACATAGAGAGGGGAAAACAACTTAAAAAGGGGAAGTCAACTAATTGTAGTTGCTTTTACAATTCAAATACAAAATGACCGTTGACAGACAGGATGAAATAAAAAATTCAAAATATTGATGAGGAATTCTTAGTAATTCATTTACAGATAACCAGAATAATTGAATTTAAATATTCTAGAACAGGCGCGTAGCCAGAGGGGAGGATTGGGGGATTTGTCCCCCCCTTTCACCCAAAAATTCTTCAATCTAGGGTTTTTGAGAAAAAAAACTCTGAAAATCCCCCCCTCGAAAATTTTTTGGCTACGCCGCTGTTCTCGAATCATTGAATGCAGAGTTATTAAGGGCAGCTACCAGCTTCCGGTTTAACCATGCCTGTGACTTGTCCTTCGACTGAATGGAGAAAAGTTCTCTGCGTTTGTGATTCTGGCTATAGCTAGTCAACATCTGTGGCAGATTTGACACCAGATTCAATTAGAACTTGGCATACCAGTCTCTAGGGTCAATTGCTAGAGGATTAGACATCTTAACAACTCTGCCTCCCATAAAAAAATCTTCCATTTTAAAAAATTCTAAATAAACAAAGGAAGTAACGATTCACATAATTAACTCATTAAGCTGCTATTTTCACGAGGAAGAGAGGTGTAAAATATTAGCAAAAATGGCACATACATGAGAAAATTAAGCACAAAATTAACAATTCAAGCACTCACTAATGAAATCATGAACTTAATATGTTCACATACATTTTTAGCAGCAGAGCAGCACACGAAAAAGTTGAAGATTTAACTTTAACCTAATACACATCACAGACATAAAAATGTTCGCGTCTTTATCCTTCCTTTCCCTCTTCCTCATCATCATGATGAACTCGTACATTTTCATAATTTTTTAATTAGCAACGAACTCAATTTTCTTTTTCTTTGCCTTTTCCATCAAAGCTCCATTAACCTGTATATTAATGTGCTGTCTTTAGTGTCAAAGAAGGAATAAAGCGAGAAATTTTTTACATAAGGTGTGCAATGAATGACATTATCAATGTTGGATATAAAAGCAGGAAAGATTTATGCGATAGAGATTCCACGTGAGACACGATGCCAAGATTGCATCAGTTTTGGATATAGTTCTTAAATTAATGGTGATAAATGCAAGATGAATGTTGAGGTATCATTAGAGGAAGCCATACAGATGGATAAAGACAGCAACAGAGTGACTTTGATCAACTTGCCACTCAGGATGATCATGAAAATTAAGTTTTAAAATTTGTCGCTTTATTTATTGTATTGAGGAGGGTCTTAGCCCTTTCCTAGAACAAGCTAATTTTTACAAAATTTTAATGAAAATTTGAGGAATTATTAAATTTACTTTAATTTTATTCTCTCAAAATTATAACTAAACTATCATGACTCCTATCATGCAACAAAATTGAGAAAAGTACTTAAACTAAAGTGTGAATAAATTGCTTAAATTTCATTCCTGTACTAATTTTTTACCCTTCTCATCACAGTTGGTGTCGTTACACAACTAGAGTAAATATTTTTTACTCCAACAAAGTTCATACCCTTTCTGTTAATTATTTTCATATTTTTTTTAAAAAAAGTTTTTACACTCATTCGAGTCGTACAATGAGAAACTTCAAATTAACAAGCCACACTGCACAGCTTGATAAATTTTTTAATTGCAGAGTTGGTAGAACAACGGGCTTTGAGCTTTCACTGTAAAGTAGAAATATAGGAAATATGGAACTTCAAGTAGCACTTTTAAATCTGCAGAACTAATATTCAAAACGCTTAAAAATCCAAAGAATCAAATGCAAAATCACAACAGCATAAATTGAGTAGTCAATTTCCATCCAAATTAATTTTACAGCTAGAATCATTAACTCATTTAATATTTTCTCTCATTATGATATTTCTCGCTATTATATGCTTCTACATGCATTATTTAGTACAATATACGGAAGTACTTAGCGGTTAAAATACCAACCATACAGATGTACAATTCTCACAGTTTGCTTGTTGTTTCGGTTTGCTCGATAAATGTCTGTGGTTTTAATTCAAAAACTTTTTTTTTTCATATCATATGAATGCTCGTATTATGAATATTGCATAATGTACAAAATGAGATGGAAAATAATTTTTTTTTATTCATCCTGTCGGATATCAAAAAACGAGGATGATGTTTCTCATGTAATTGTAATTGTCAGTTCGATGAGAACAAATGAGATGATTAAAAATATTTTTGTCAGTGATGTTGCAGGGGTATTTACTATTTAGGAATTCTCATGCTGTTAGCTCTTCTAGATGTTTCTGAAGTCGGTTTTTCGATATACAACTGTACTTACTACTAAGCTTTACACTTAGAGTATACCCCTAACCCTACCCTAGGGTATACTAACAGTTAAATTTAATTCTAAGTCTTTAGTTGGCTCAGGAACACCGACTGATTCCTTTTAACACCACTGTCTGCAACCTCTCCTATTTGAACATCTTTTTAAACTTCTAGGTTAGACCAAGTGGCCATGAACCATATTTTATCCAGCATTAATGCAAATAATCTAACACAAAATCCTATCCCAACTCCAACTCTGCCACAATTCATAACTATTGTATCCTCAACATTCAATATTTACCGCACAATCAATTTTTCATCGCAACATTTCGTAATTACAATAGATTTCGATTTCCATTCATTTTAATTTAATGAATACTCGATGTTATTCCTGTGTTGATGTCCAGCCAATCGAATGAGTTTATTTTCATCAAATCATATCGAAACTTAAGATTTCTATAATTGATAATTCCAATTAATTATTATTAGTCAATAACAGAAAGATGAAAACGACTAGACCGTATGAAGTCGAATCGAACTTTGGTTCTAAAATCTGAGTATACTTTGAGCTCTGGTCTTTAATATTCTATAGAAAAATGAATTTCAAATTAAAATGTTTACGAATTTAATGTTTAAGAATTTTAATATTTAAGAAGATAAACAAATGAAGAAGTTATACAGTCCAATTAAGAGGATTCGATTGAAACTTTCAAAACCAAAATACGAAGCATGTATATTGCATGTGGGAAAGTTTAATGTTATTTTATAGTATACTAGAACATATTCTCTTAAACAAGAGCAACTGAAGGAGTAGCGTATTCATAGGGGTTTCAATTTACTAGGGGTTTTAAGAAAAAATCACAAAATTCCCTTCCCATTTTATCCTAAACCAGGTTTGGATTTTAGGGGTCAAATCCCCCCTCGACGTAAATTTTCTTTGATTCACTAGTATTTTTGAGACAAAATCACAACCCCCCCCCCCCCCCCCCTAATTTTTTTCAGTTCATACCAAATGAACCCAACCACAAGAAATTTCTACATTGACAGATACAAGTTTTTCTATACATTTGTCTAAGTGAATACAATCCACATCAATGCTAATCCAAATGAATTTTCAAGAGAATTAACAACTATTCAAAATTCTACAACTAAATGCATCAAACAAGCATATTTAATTTAAAGAATAGAATAGGAACAAAAACTTTTTTAATTATTTATAATACAAAAGCCCTAAATGCATTCTAAAACTTCATAAAAAGTAGTCATAGCTACAAGCCTTGGCCTTCGTTCACTTATTACGTAACGCAAAAAAATGACTTTTCAGACCCCCCTCCCCCCTTTGTCACAAAATGTTCATAAAGAAAAATTTTCTTTGTTTGAACTGTCACAAAATCTCAGACCCCCTCCCCCCTAAAAGCGTTACGTAATAAGTGAACGGTCCCCTTGAGAGCAACGATAATTGCAATCTCGAGTTATAAACTATTTTTCATCTGACTAATTTAATTTAGATTTTCTTCATGCTCCATTCATAAAACTTTTTATTTTTGATTTTTTTTTCTCCCTCACAAAAAGTTGTTAAATTAAGTTTGCTATGATCCTTTTAGGGGTCATTCACTTATGACGTCCATCAAAAAATGGGATTTTTAGACCCCCCCTCCCCCCCTTGTCACAAAATTTTAATTCAAAAAAATTTCTTTAATTTAAAGTGTCACAAAATCTCAGACCCCCCCTCCCCCCTAAATCGTGGACGTCATAAGTGAATGACCCCTTATCTGCATGTTGGTTTCAGGTTTTTATTTGTTTTAAACATAAATGTAATTTAATCAATAGAAAATAGAGTACGAAATGGTAAACAGAAATGAAAATCCTTTTTTAAAAGTTTACATTTGAAAATCAAATTCAAAATAGGAAGTTAATTTGGGATCATTTTCACATTATAGCAATTTGAATTTGTAATTTGGTAATATATTTTCGTACCTTTTTCAATTATTGAACAAATATCCAATAAATTTGATGCTTAGTTGCTTCACGTGCTGAAATACAAGAACTTATGTATTGAAAAATTAAAGCTACTTTAAAAATTGAATTTTAAACAATTTTTAAGGGTTTTTAAAGGTTTTCAAATGAAACTAATGCTTTTATCAGATTCCTTCATTAACAGTTCATCAAAACAAAGCTTAGATAATCACAATTTACACAAAAATCCGTACAAAACTTATAAAATCATAATTTTTCGTTGTAAAAAACGAAAACTTTTGTTTCAAAAAAACCAAAATTCAAATTTTTAAAATACGTTGAAAATTCAATCATTCAAAAATATATTATTTTTCAAACAACGACTTGACTTACTCAATAAAAACATCAAAGAGTTTTCTTTTTCATTCAGCTGACTAAAACTATATAAAGGAAGTCATTAGAAACCTTTCAAGCATTAAACTCCATCAACACTTTACGACAACTTTGAACATAATATATTTCACCACTAACAATCGTTCGATTCCATTTCATCATGACTTAAATGCTTTATGAGCTCAATCCTTATCAAAAGAGTTTTCAACAAAGTTTCTTTCAGCACATTTACACTCATGTGATTTAATGTTTGTTTGCCTTTTTGCTGCGGTTGTAGCTTTTGTTGTTTTCGTCTTTCTTTCTATTTATAAGTATGCAGGCAAGTTGTTTGGAAGTTTCCTTTACAGGAAATAATTGAAAGGGAAGCGGAACTAGAATGTAAATTGCCCTAACACGTAAGCAAAAAGTTTAGTTTTATTTGCTTCTTTATCAAATAGTATATTTAACTATACAGATCTTAAATTCAACTTTAATGAATAGAGCAGAGCATGCTATAGTCTAAAGTAAGTGCAAAAGGTATCGAACTCCCAGATTGAAAAATAAAATGTGTAAAAGAACTAACAGCAAAATTATTATCGAATAAATTATCAAAGTATGGTACACTTGCCATAATTCAAACAATAGAATATGAAGAAAAGAGAATGAAAGACAATTTCTTCTTCCATTTCACGAATGGAAACAATAATCTTCTTTTGAAAGGGACATTTCTTTATCAACAATGAGCAAAACTATCCCACAAGCTGTGAATGAGATGAAAATGTTGGAGAAGAAAAGAATAAAGATTTTCATTTCTGGTTGGTCAAAACGATAAGGTCATCAGCGACTACGTGATAATGAATGTGATTTCTCTCTCGTTTAAGCTTAAACTTATTATACAGAATTAATGAGTTTCGTGGGATAATTTTGTGTGGTTGACTGGGTCAAAGTTGTGAGGATTGTGTGAATCTTTGTCATGTTGACAACACTCAATGCAATTGATAGAGATCAGTATCTGATGGGAATGTAATCAGCATTGACACAATTAGAAGTTTAGAGGTTTCTGATCTGACACTTAACTAAAAGGTCATAGAGACCTTAATCTTGAATTAGTAGATTTAACTACATATGGCTGAATATACCAATTTCCTCTCTGACCTGTCACAAGAGTATTACATCTGATGTTTTAAAACCAAAAAAGACGTTAACTTGATGAAAATTTTGAATTTAAAAGAAAATATTCCCGCCATTTTTGATCTTTCAGTAAAAGAAATTTAATTCCTAATTTAGAGCTTAATTTAGACGTAAATTATCTCTTAAATTACTCAAATTCATTTAAAATTTTAACAAAAACCATCTAATTAAACCTAAATCTACAGTTTCAAACCTAAAGGTGATTAATTTTGCAAAATTTTACTAAAAATTTCTTTGTTTACATTTTTCAAATCCAGTTCTTTAGAAAAGCGCCTACTTCAATCATCTCACAAACAGCTATCCTTACCTTCCAGCAAATTTCCTTCCAAAAGTAAAAGAAGATTAAATTGTCCTTCGTGTGACTCATATAGAATAGTCAGAGGCATATTGTCTTGATTAATTCTAAAAGAAATTATGAATTTTTTTCTTCTTTCTTTCTTGCCTCGTAGTCTTGTCTCTCATCAACATGCTACCGTCTTTGATGTTCATTCGTAGAGTAAAATAAATTAGTTTCTCGTGTTTATACTTGAATTAGTTTCTTTCTTTTTCTTCATCGAGTCTTCTTATTTCTTATAATTACAAGCAAAGCCTTCATCTGATGTTTAATGTAGAAAATTTATAATTATAACTAATGAATTGAAGGGCTTTTTGAAGCCGGGAAGCAAGAACAAGAAAGAAAGTTTTATCTTGTTAATTAAACTTTACAATTTTTCATGTCCAACAAAAGCATGAAGCTCTTTTCAATAGAAATTTAATGAATTTTGTTGTTGTATGTTGAGCTGTAGACAGCTTTGTGAAGATTGTGTTTAATGATTTTGACAAGGTTGAAAACTAATTGGAGTAACGAAATTTAAGAAAAGGATTAAGTTGAAGAATAAAAGTGAAAAAAAGTTTTCAAATTTTGTTAATTTTGTTGGAATTAATTCACAAAAAATCCTTAATTGGCGTTCTTACAGTAAGATTTAATCAAATCAGAAGATTTTCTCTGTATGAAAAGTGGAATTTTTTCTCTTCTGAAACTGAGGAAATGACAAACATAATTTAAATATTTAAATCGAAATCTTTTGTGCATTTAAAGATTGGCAAATATTCCATTAAGGAAAAATTGATTGCTAAATAAATTGAGTTTAATCTGCATTTTTTTACGACCAACATTAAAACGGAGTCCATTAAGTGTATGAAAAGATTATGCTTACTGAGATAAAATGAGTATAGCGCAGATTTATTGGAGTATTATTTGGTTTTTAGGCTACTGCTGTTATAAAGAAGTAAAGGAATAAATTGAGCAAGAACAAAATCAAGGGTGAAGCCAGAGGAGTCCTGAGATGTGCTTCTCGGTCTACTCCATCCTTTGGAATATACATATCCTTACCTCTATCCTATACCAGGGGTACCCTAGGGGTATACCCCTACTTCTATACCTACCCATCCCTGTACACCAAGGTGTATACCCCAAAGGAGTATTTTCCTTTTAGAAGTCATTTCTGACTAGATTCAAGCCGAATCAAGATTAACAAACAGAATTTTAAAAAAAGTAACGCTTAAGGGGGGAGGCAGGAAGTCAAAGTTTTGTTATGATTTATATTAAAATTTTCGATTTTTTACGAAATTTGCTACTTTGGGGGGGGGGGGGAAGGATAGGAATCAAAAATGACCATTTCTAGCATTTCATTATATCCTAATGACTTCAAATTTGATCCCAGACAAGATTTTATTATTCTTTTCAAAAAATCAACACCTTTTCAGTATGCTTTCTCGAAATCCCGATCCCGGACAATTTCCGGGATCGGGATTGAAATTCAAACTCAAATATCTTGGACACAAATAAATTTTTTAAATTTTTGTTTCGTTTAAATGATTAAGGATGACATAAAGAATGAATTAAAATTTAAGAAAATTAAAAAAAATAATTTGTGTCTAAGATATATGAGTTTGAATTTCAATCCCGATCCCGGAAATTGACCGGGATCGGGATTTCGAGAAAGCATACTTTTCAGTCATATTCATCTAAAAATTGTCAAACATAAGCTCATTGCCCTCATCATTCCACTCCAATCTAACAAATCATCAAAATATTCACAACATAAACTTTAATAAGAACTTTAACTCCCTCAAGAATACACACACAAAAACATGTCATCTGCATACACAAAAATAAATCATATTATCCGAAATCTGAGATCGTCAACTGACTGAAATATGACAAAACACGCTCACTCTCAAGAATTGTGAGAGAAAAAATGTATAACGAGATGAACTAGATATCAAGGAAATGTCACAGAGGACATGACAGGCATTAAATGTGATCAAATTTAAAATTGTTACATTAAAATGTTTTTTATATATATTCACTCTACGCCTCGAATGCCGCATCATATATCTTGGAAGTCTCTTCTTCATCTTATCACGCTTTGTTACGTCTTTGCGAATCTTTTTATTAAGCAACTTAGGCATTTATTTAAGCTGGCTTTCTTTTCTAAGTAAATCATCAAAAATTTTGTTCATGGAAATTAAATTTTTTAAAATACTTTCAATTTGTGGAGCTTGTGTGTATCAACATGTGGCGTACATGAGCATGATTAGAATTTTGTCTAGATTAGAATTTTTAAAATAACTTTTGCCAAAGGAGTTATTCAATTATGACGTCCAATATTATACCATTTAGTGCAGGGAGTAACCAACGATAGAACCAGGTTCAGGTGACATCTAAGGAAGGATCATAGATCACAATTTAGTTCTGTACGGTTAACAATGTAAGTGGGAATTACAAAATGTTTAAATAAGCACAGATCTTGATAAGGTTTAGGCGTTGTTAAGGTGTAAAACTGGGTTCGACTTGAATCTGGCATCATCTCAACATGACACTGGCACCACCAGGAAGCAAGAGTAATCCATTTCTGAACGAAAATTTTTTTGAGGTTAGACTTCGTATTTGTGGTTTTTTGAGTCATTTTAGAGGTCTTTAAGGCTAATTTTTGTACTAGCATAATGGTAGATTTTTTGCTTTCTCAACGCCATGTGCCGTCCTGCATAGGTTAGTTTTTGAATGTCCGAAATCATACTTAACGGAATACAAGTGAATGGATCAGAACTTAGGACATTTTGTTCATTCCGTTCAGTCGTTCAGTTTGTAATCAGAGAATTTTCGTGACGGAAATTTCATTTTTTTCTTCTAAAACTTGTAGAAAATTGAAAATAAATTCCATATTTCCTGAGTACACCCCTAAAGAGGGTTGATCAAGATAACGATTCATACGCTGGAATTTCTAAATGAATTGTATTTCTGATTAATGTAATTCTAATTAATTATATGTTAGAATCGTAAAAATAAACTAAACTAAAGGTGAGGAATTGATCAGATGATCAAAATTGATTGATCAGTTCCTTACTATTGTTAACGCATTTAAAAAAAGTCTTACTTACTAAAAGCCATCAAATGTGAACGACTCCCTATCCTATGCAGATGGAAATTTCATAAACTTTTCCTAAACTCGTCCTTCTCAGCAGTTTCACTTTCCTTTTTCATTGCACACACAGTCTCTCGAATCCAAACAATGTTATTGTTCGTAAATTAGCATATAAATATTAAACGGCATTGATTTATTCAGTGAACGTGATTCAAGTTAAAATTGAGCTCTTTCTGACTAGGCATTTTAACCAAGCACAATTGAAATAAAAAGGAGGAAGGGGAGGTTGTGAATGAAAGAAAAAAAGCTTTTAAAAATTGTTAGCGAGGAGGCAACAAAAAAATTGAATTACACGCATTAATAATTTGCGTGTGTGTGTATGTTAAAGCATGATGTGATGCATGATAATATGTATAACATACAGGCAGAACAAAAAAATATTATCCCATTAAAAAAACTTTTTTGGTAACTTTTTATGCGGATGGATTTACGATTTTGTTGTCAATTTGGATTCGGTTGGGTGACTGACACTTAGTAACGGATTTGTGGTTATGGCTTCTTTGTATGATACTACGACTGTAAATCTGACTCCGACGCAAACCAAAAATCATCGAATTTCATAGTCATCATTATTCCAAAGGTCAATGACCAAATTTTTCATTCCATTTTCCCTAAAATGCTGCAATTGTCATCTCCTCTCATGTCCTCAGTGCTTCACATGTCTCTTCACATTTTACAAGCGATTCTGAACTGTTTGAAAAATTCATTTTGACATTTTTCATAAAAAATATTTTTTTGTGTCACATTAAAAAAACCTCCATATCCACAATACGCTATTTTTTACCTCGTTCCAATTTACAGTTCCATATGTCACCCACTATACATTTACATACATCTGATTGTCACATAAAGTATAAATGAATGTGGCATGTATGCGTTTTCCGGCTTATCACTCCTGTCGAATTTAATAGTGTGAATAGCTACATTTCATACATGAGGATGCATATAAATGTCAATAGGATGTGACAAAGGGAGCGCTTTTCTGTAAAATAATTCAAAATTCTCTCTGCGGATCATTATTCAGAACAAATATGCTGTATTTGTATCACTTTGATGAAAATTGATGTTAAAAGTCGTCAACTTTTTTGTATCGTGTCGTGTTACACAAGCTGTCATGCATGTTCGAAAATATTTTTTTTGTCAAATTTTTGAATAGATTGGATTGGGAGATGGAGTTAAACTCCCAAAAATTTTGGGTTATTGACTGTTTTGTATGTTTCAATTTGATTTGATGTTGACTGATTCATTTAGAATTGGAAAGAAAAATTTCATCGTACTTTTTGATTGGGAATTTGAGACTCATGGATACGTTCAGGAGGAATTTTGGGGTCCATCCATTAAACCCGAGCAACACAAAGTATACAAAGATTATTGTCGCTCGGAAAATAATCTGAAATTTTTTTAAAAATATATACGCAAAGTAATTAATCAAAATTTAAGTTTTAATTATGAAAAATGCAATAACAATAACAAATAGTGGACTGTATTTCAATGACAATTTATTTAGAGAACAATCTCTCAACAATCACAATTTCAAACTATTTTTAACAATATTTCAAAGAATATCAATGATTACTTTGATCAAGAATAATCATTCTAAAAAAGATGTTGATTTGATTCAACACTCTGCCAGCTTCACAACGTTCAATGATAATAATGATTTCACTTTCTTATTTAATTAATTGAAGAGTAATTTGAGCTACTTGACGATGTATAGAATTTACATTGCATAACAGCATTCTTAATGATGAATAGATCTGCTTTCAATCTTTGTCAATATTGTTTGATAATCCTGTTCAGCTTTACTGGACTCTGCCCTCTCGACTCAACGATTGATTCAAAACTTTTGTTAGATTCAACATAACTTGATTTCTTGTCACTTGCACAACTTGTCATAGAATTGACTTGGTTCAAATCATGTTGCGATGTACGACTTGATGTAGATCTAATTGACACTTTATGCTTCTTGTTCACACGATTCAATTTCTCATCAGTTGACATCTCACGTTTACGATTCTTACCATTTGCACTATATGAACTATCAGTTGTAAGCTGATGTTCTTGGTACTTAGGAGATGAAATCCTTTGACGACTATTTGGCAACTTCTCAGACTTCACATGCTTCAACCTCAATCCATAAACTGATCTTTCGTCATTTGCAATATCTCGTTGTGCAGATTTAATCTTCATTTTATGCTGCTTGAGTTTGTTCTTGTTTGATGCTGTATCGATGATAGCTTCAACAGATTGCCAATTTCCTTTCGCATCAGGAATCAAAATTCTAACTGTTGTCAGGTTTTGCAATTTGCAATCTCTAATTTGAACTGGTATCAAAGATTTCTGTTTTGATTTCACAATCTTGATATTCTGTATCTCAGTTTTGTCATTCAGCTTTGGTGATGACTTAGTGTAATGAAGAGTTGTATGATGCTTCTTGTTACACTTCTTGCATCTCTTTGGATTTCTGCAATTTACAGCTTTATGTCCTGGACGCAAACAATTTCTGCAAAGCCTTAGCTTTGTCACAACAGCATATCTTCCTCTCGAAGTCTTGCTCAAATATGAATCACAATTATAAATTTGATGTGATTCCAAACAGACATTACACTTTGTTGTCTTTTCACAATTAACTACTGGTAAATTCATCTTTTGTAATTCTGCTGTTTTCAACTCAGTAATTTCACATGATGATCTGATAGATGAATTATACGACAACATTGATGATAAACTTTCAGTATTGGATTCTTTACAACAATTCGATTTTATTGAATCACTTGACAACTGTGACCCAATCTCACTCATACTTGATGTTTCACTTGATGCCTTTTTCATCTTGTCTTTTTGCGATTTCCTTTTATGATTGAAAAATAGGAATTCTAAATGTTTTGATACTAATTCTTTTCTAAAGGATGTAAAGTAGTCAGCATCCCCATTATCTTCTTCTTCATTCCTCAGCAGAAGATATTCCAAATAAGCCTCATTAAATTTCGTATAAAAATCATCCAGAATGTTGAATCTTTCATTAAAATCGTCAAAGTCTTGATTTGACTCATGTATCTTCATAAAGATTTCATATTCTCCGATGATGATTTTCATTCTGCTTTTAGATTCTTCAATCGATTCTTCTTCACATACAAATGACATGATTGTATTTCCAATTCAAGTACTAAGATGACAATTCTTAATCTCAGTAATCAATAATTTTCATCAAATGTTGTTGATATATTCTTTTCTTAATATCTCAACACTCTGCCAGCTTCAGCCAAACGTTGATAATGCTTGAAGGTTTGATCTTGAACGTCCAAATGTTTCACTCACTTTGATCTTCAATACTTCACAATTCTGTGAGTAGCCTTGATTTGATGTTGTTGAAATTCTTCAATCTTTCAACACTCTTCCAGCCTCAGCCAAATGCTTATCAATTCAATATTATTCAGCTTTCAACAAAAATCGCTGACTCAATTTCAAAATGCGATGTTTCGCCAATTTCTTGATTTTTCCAACTTCTTTCAAAACGCTTGTTCAAATCGCAAGGTTCGAAGGACCATGAAAAATGCAATAACAATAACAAATAGTGGACTGTATTTCAATGACAATTTATTTAGAGAACAATCTCTCAACAATCACAATTTCAAACTATTTTTAACAATATTTCAAAGAATATCAATGATTACTTTGATCAAGAATAATCATTCTAAAAAAGATGTTGATTTGATTCAACAAATTACACAGCTGTAGTTAATTCATTTTTTTATTAATAAGTCTTCAATATTTTTTTCATATTCACGTAAATACAAGGGCATATCTAGGTGTTTTTGGGGGTCAAACTCTCTTCCTCTTTTGAATTTTCTTATTTGGCCTAGGGTACCTTAGGTGGAAGGTAGAGTATACCTTTGGGTACCCTATGGTATCCTACACAGAGTAGTGTATCCCGGGTAGCCATACAAACTAACCCCAGTACCCGAAAAAGTTTTAGGCTTCGTCCTTGCGTACATAACTATTTAATTGATATTTAAGACACATGAATATGAATATATTTTAATTTGTGATCTACAAATTATTAGCTGCCTACTTGCTTTATTAAAATCATGATAAAATCATATTACCTTTACTGAAGAGGGTCTTTGATTTGAATAGATCAATTATTAAATCTAATTTTGTTAATCTTTGATTGCAAAATGCAAACAATTCCATTTGAAAATAATTTTCCTTAAATAAAATAATTATTTAAACTTAGGACTCCCCTGGATTTGCAGAAGGTAAAAAATTAATTTCACAAATTTTATTTTATTACAAACTACAGCAAACATATCTAAACAGCATGATGCTGTTCGGCATCTGAAAAAATTGTATACAAAGAAAAAGCACACAGATATATATAGAGATAAAACAGTAAGCCAAGGAACAAAAATGGTGACATAGCAGCTACGGTAATGAACGAATAGAAAATAATGTATGTTCCATTTAGAATAAGATATGGTAGGACACTTGCAGCATGTTCCTGTGGATTAAAAGTAAAATTTTAGAAATTATTGAGTAGTTGGATGTCAGCGCAGTGTGGCTCTTCCACTTTGTCTCAAAACTTACCTTTCTAACTGCTTGAATGAAGAAGAAGAACACGATTGCATTTATCGTATTGAATATTATAAGAAGAATACAGAAAGCTGTCAAGGAACAAAAAATCAATTCAAAATTCACCAAAAATAAACAAAATTCATAAAATTCTTACTCAGTGGAGTCAAATTTTTCACACCAGGATCAAGATAAGTGTAATCGTCACAGAAATACATTAGGATTATCTGAAATATTGCTAAAAACACTCCAAGAATCGAGAGGACGAACTTGAGTGCAACAAAAACAAGCATGGACCTCTTTAAGCCGAGAGGACCGCAAAGTTGATGAACTGTATCAAAATTTTTCGGTTCTAGCGGTTCCTTCATTTTTTTGTTTTGTCTTTTTTTTAACTTTTGAAAACTATGTTCGGTGGTTCTAAATGAGGTAGAAATATTGTCTCTTGATCGATTCTTTAAATGTTCATGTGCTAATGATAAAATTGACACTAGTTTCACTTTAAAATGATTTTTACTTATTTTTATTTCCTTTGTGATGTAATGAACGCGAGACTTTGTTATCCTTTAAGGATTTTTTTATGTTATTACTGGAACGGATAATTTTTATAATCGGATTTATTTTTAAAAAATCTAAAATTTCAAAAAAAAATTAAAATATCAATTTTTAGAAGCATTTTTAAAAAATCTTAAAATCCTCAAAATGATAATCCAGTTCAGTGAATTCGGCATGTGACTTCAATTTAACGCCTGCGCAGCACAACTTTTGTATGTGAATATTATTTTAAACGAAACATATTCGTTGACCTTGCAAACGTAAGTAAAATATTCATGAATATTTGTATATAAATAAATTTGATAAATAATCTAAAACTTCAGATGGACATAATCGAATTTTTGAAAATTTCATTGGACCTTTCATAAATCACGTCACGCAAAAAATGAGACTTTTACAACCAACCCCCCCCCCCCTCTGTCACAAATTTTTTTTTATATAAAACAAACCCCCCACCCCTAAACATTGGACGTTATTTATGAACGACCCCATAACTTATTAAATAAATTATTTAAAGTATTTTTGACATAATTTTTATTTACAATTTTATAATGTATCCAGAAATTTTTCAAAGGAAGGTCCAACCTCTAAAGAGAGGGTCTGAACGGACCCCTTTGAACCCTTATGACCCCTTTGAAATCCCCTGGCTGTATGTCCTAAGTTAATAAAATACTAAGGCTTTAGTATATTTTAAAGGCACAAAAATTATTATATTTATAAAATTCATCTTTTTCTCTAAAAATTTTTATTTAAATTTTAAACAGCATAAATAATTTTAGAGCATACCCAACAAGAATTGACAATTTATTGGCTAGATTAACTTGAGTCGTCTTTTAGACATTATTTTAATTATCCAACAATTTTAAACAACACTATATTCAGTTGATATACTTGAAAATATTGAGTATAAATTAAATGCACAAACGTAAGAGTAAATGTAGACCAGCAATCCAATGAACATGTAAACATTCAATGCTGCAACGGAAGCGAAGAGGAAGAAGAAGATGTAAACTCCATTGAGGATCAAATAAGGCAGGATTTTTGAATCGATTTCCTAAAAGTAATAAAATAAAGTTATATTTAAATTCAGAATTTTTTAAAAAAATTATTAAGTACAACTAAGGTACTTAATTAAGGTCAAGATGTGAAACTACTGGTCTAAGCACCTAATGGTCTAGACAGGGACGTATTCCCCCTCTGAAAAAAAATTTCTTCATTTTGCTAGGGTTTTTTACTAAAAATGTTCGAACACACCCCCCACCCCTCTCGAAAAAATTAACTCTAGACCAAAAACAGGACATTATAAGACAATTTTGAACAATTTAGCATACATTTTCCAATTTTGAGAGTTCAAACCTCCCTCCCCCCACCACCACTTTAGAATTCACCATACTTACAAGTTTGATTCCCTGGATGAAGACATAGAAGACATATGCATTCAAAATATTAAATACTACTATAAGGACTGAAAAAGCTAAAAACAAAAAATAATTAATAAATATCATTTTAAAAACAAAAAACTCCATCCTTACTAATGGTTCCTAAATCTGGAACATTGATGTTAAGGTAGTCCAACTCAGGATCAACAACATATGCAATAATTTGAGCGATTCCAATCAAAACAGCAGCAACAGCAAGTGCAAATTCAATCCATCCGACAATTGTCATTCCAGTTTTTAAACTTAAGCAGCAGCAGAGCTTGTTGACGGAGGTGAAATTTTTAGGCTCATTTGATTTTCCCATTTTGCTAAGAATTTAGTCTCGTTGATTTGTAAAAAGTGACTGGAGTGTCTACAAAATAAATGTTGGTGAATAAAGTTTAGTGGGTTGGATAAGGAATTAGTGATATTATTTTTGACATTTGTTTGTTCGTTTTCTAAATTCACCCAATATAAAATTTTTGACCATTCAAAATTTCAGTTATTGAAATAAAATTGAATTATTCAAATCGAGGACCCCCAAAATAATAAAAATTAACATTGAATAAATAAAAAATATTAATTTGTTAAAATAATTGTCAAAAATGTCGAGTCTACAATATAATTATAAGAAAGATACGATTGATGGATAAGCCAACTTATCACCCAATATTTGTTCAATTTTTGTTTATTACCGCACCTTGAACACACGTATTATTTTCGATGATAATTCTTGCTATTGATTATTAAAAAATTATTTCATATTTCATATTTTTGATAGGGAGTCATTCGGATAATATAGAATGCTCATAATGACCATTTTTGACCCCTTCCCCCCCCCCCCCTCGTAACAAGTTTCATTAAAAAATTCGGAGAAATTTATTATGATGTGTAACAAATACGAGAACTCCATTCCCAGGGGTCAAACCACCCTCCCCCTATTTCTGGAAAACAAAGACGGTCATGATTCGAAGAGTCCCTCTCCTCTAAGTATTACGTAATATCCAAATGACTTCTATTCTTCTTGATACTATACTAGATCTACATTATTTACGATTTTCATTGAATCTCAACGCTTTATCATTTTTTAAGTAAACAATAAGTTCATCGCTCTACTAAGGCACGAGAAATAGCAACTGATTCGACCTATTGCAAATTATATTATAGTTGACGTCAAGGTCATTACAGTTTCATAATTATTCACAGTTTAAGAATCTAACTGGAAGTAATACATTGCTGTGAAATTCCAACAGACGCAGTGAGACGAGGAACTAGGCTGCGGTGAAATTAATAAATTGAGTCATTGAGAATAGAGCAAAATTTTATAAAAGTAGCAAAACAACTAGTTTCTTCTCCATTCTATGCCCTGGACCTGATCTAACATGTATTTCAAAATCTGACACACCGTGTAGTGGCCGAATAGCAGTCAAAAAGTCTATGTAACTGATTTTTATTAGGTGTTCAGTACTTGGTCGTCAAGTGGATGACACCCGGCCAACATGAGTTCCGATCGAGCATATTCCACATTTCAACAGTTCCTTGCATTGCATCCAGAGCTGCATCCAAAACATTCAGATCACTTTAATTTCATTAAACATCAAACTTGATCATTTACTGCTCATTTCCTACAAACAAACTTGCTTGACGATAGAAAAATTCACGTGATTTTTTTAAATTTTCTATTCATTGCGATCATCACATAAGATTTTCATATTTTTCTATTATTATTGTTGTGTGTTTTCGTGAATGACTAAGGCTTTCATAATCATCCGTCACTTTATTTTTAGCGAAGAAAATCGACGTACAAATGAGAAAGAATTGAGGGCAAGAAATAAATGAATATTTAAAACTGAGAATTAATGAGGCAAAATGCGTAGCATTGACATTACAGTGCTGTTGTTTGTGTAATAAACATTGATAACCTTTATATTGCTTATTGACTGGAATGCTTGTAAATATTGAAATTGATCTTTGATCGTAGAACATGCTACAGTTATAATTTTATTGAAGATTGAATCAAATATTTTCGGCAGCTTCAAAATTGACATCCACTAATTGACCTTTTGAAAATTTGTTCATGTATCTAACAGAAAATGTACATCCAGTTGCCAGAAAAAGAAGCTGATTTTTTTCTATCTTAGCTCTCATATGATCTACAGCTGATATTCTTCCATGTGACTAAAATCGTCACAAGTTATCGAGTAATAATATTTTATTACTAATTATTACTTAGGATTGAAAACTGTTCTATTTGGCATAGTATCTGAGGGGTCTTTCAGTTGTGATGTCCAACGCTTAGAGTAGTACTTCTTGAAGATATGTTTCGGAACACCTGGTTTGTCGAAGTGCCACGGTAGGTGTATTTTGCTCCAAAATGTTTGAGAACCATTGATTTAAAACGAAGGGACTGCTTTTATGATAGAGAACGGAGGTGATGGGTCCTAAACAGTCGCGTAGCTAGGGGGGATTGGGAGACAAATAAAGGCTACCCTAGGATGAGGGTAAGGTACCCTGGGTAGCCCTAGAAATCGGTCCCTGCTCCTAAAAGATCTTCTTTTTGAATGACGTCATTTATAAATGACCTCCAAAGACTAACATTTTGTGATTTTTAACTTTTTTTACGTAAATTTCCCCAATTTTCCTACACACTTAAAATTTTTCCTTTAATCTCATTTTGATAATCTTTTTCACACCTTCGAATGAAAGCAGACTCTTTCTACATTTTTCAATCAGTATTCTATTTTCTTCAATAAAATTTTTATATCACTTCACCCACAATACTTTCTATTCCGAGGTGGAATCCATTAATAAATCACTTCATCGTGGAATCTTGACGGAATCGTGGCAGTGATTTTGTCATTTGCGTCGCTCGGGTATTCATATATAAATTCAAAAATCTATCATAATTTCACAATATGAGCACATTTGTCAATTTCATCAACCTTCTAACTTACTTTAGATGTCCTTATAAATGCAACGATTGTCAAGTCCAAATTATAAAATTTCAAGCCACTTTGGCTAAACTTCAAACGATCACTTTCACTTTTATTTGAATAGTAGTTCTCCTTGGAGAAATTTAAAAAATATTCTTTTTTTCTTAGATAACAGACTCAATTTTGCATCTCTCAATTATTATTTTTAGAATGGAGAGAAGATCGTACTCCCGCGTGCTTGAATGAAAAAAAGGCAAATGAATATTGTGATGAGAAAAATTAATTTACACATTTCAGAAAGAGAAAACTTCTGTGCTGAGGGTAGGGAATGCATTTATGCTAGAGTGTTTAGTTGACATAGTCTGAGTATGTAGCTAAGAAATATATTTTAATATCCATGATTGGAGTTTAGGTAAGAGTTTACTTAATAACATTCTTAAATTGGATCAATAAAATATTGACCGTTTTGTTCGCAATTTTGGGGTCCGGTTAGGTTGCCGTCTCCTTTACATTACAAATATCCTTGGTTCAATCTTTGGTTCCTCACTTCAACTATCTAGTCACAAAGTTCAGTTCATGTACTGGTCAATGAGTAAAGGTCTTGGCATGTGCCAAAGGCTAGGATTCTCGAAATTGTGGATTGAATTTCAGCTTACTGCATCAAAGTGCAGTAATTGTCCAGTAAAATGCAACAAGCTCAGTAGAGCAAGAAGCCCTTGTCAAGCGTCTCTCATTTTAAGCATACAGGAGCATACTAGCATGTGATGGACTTATTATATGTATGTATATTGCAGAGAATATCATTTATTAATGACTTCTCCAATACTTTACTTATGGAAACTCATTCAAAAAAAACAATGTAAGTACATCAGCATGGAAGTTTAATAATAAGACGCTGTGTAAGATTGAATCTATTGTTTCATAACACATTTAGAGGATAGTAATTGATAAGAATTTATTCAATTTGAACCAATTTAATTTTGAACAAATATACACGACTAAATTCTTGTTTGTTGACCTTGAAAAGTGTCACCGAATTTAT
Organism: Chironomus tentans; assembly: GCA_963573255.1. Taxonomy (NCBI): domain Eukaryota; kingdom Metazoa; phylum Arthropoda; class Insecta; order Diptera; family Chironomidae; genus Chironomus; species Chironomus tentans. The sequence goes on from OY754303.1 coordinate 16,373,919, forward strand.
TTATTATTATTTGATATTTAATTTAGATTATTCGTGTATTCAAGAATCAAGTGTTTTCAGCATGCTCTAAAATACATCACACAGCTTATCATGTTAAAATACACAAATTTAAGGATGGAATATTTCACTTTAAATGAAAATAAACATTAAAATTGCAAGTGAGACAAAAGCAGGAATGTAAGTGTCATAATAATAAAGCAATTCTCACTATTCTTCGTGTGTCATGTTCTTCTATTGTTTCTCTCTGCCATCTCAAACATTTCTTGTTTTTCTCACAAATTCATTTGTCATTTTGCCTTGTTTGTTAAGGATGTACGGAATGATACGGGATGAGAGGAGTTTTTGGGGAAGTAAGGAATTATTGGAGATTTTTAGCTAGGCGCATGTGGAATATGAAGTTTCTAGATATTTTATAGCTTAAAATAGTCAGAAATTTGAGGTTTTAGGAAGGTACTTTCCAATTTTGAACAAAAATGCAGGTTTTTAAGGAATCCGATATCACGATCGCCTGGTGCTGTTTCCATAGACAGCAGTGACCCCAAAACAAACTATCCATAACCTCAAATACCCCTTGACTCTCAAATCACTACTTCTCAAATTGTCTCCAAGACAAAATAAAGTCATTATCATAATTTTAATTCCAAACTTCATCCCTTCCCCCCGGACAACTTAAGAGAAGATGTGGATGGATATTGAGTCACATCTGGTGTGATTGAAAGAGTTATTGACAGTAGTAGAAGAAGGAAAAGAATCGGAACATATTTTAAAAAATGACTTTTACAATTTTATTGATTGTGCAGAGCTTTCTCGATTCTCCACTAAGCGATGAGTACATAAAGTAACAGAATAAGAAGCGGGGATTATAAAAAGCTCTTTCAACAAATCGTGACACATCGTGTGAATGGAGTGATTTGAAAAAAAGAGGGAAATACTAAAAAGATATTATAAAATTGCTGACGCCAAACGTTTACTACGTGAATGGCACTGCCATCACTCAAAGCTCTAGTTCCGATTCGAATAGAGAGAACAAAACTAGGGAATTAATGAAAAATAATTTTTCTTCAGATAATAAATTTTCGCAGCATAAAAGCCAGTTAAGGAAGGAAGAGAAACGAGATGAAGTTCATTGGGAAATGAGGAAAATATGGAAAGAAAAATGAACCCATGGCGTTGAAGATGTATATATATTTTATTAACAGCGATAGCGAGGATGTAGTAAAAATAAAGAGTGGATGGATTTGAGTTGGTTGTGAGTAAGAATATTATTTCTAGAATTACCTTGGTAAATTCAAATTTTAGAGCGTTTTAATAAATTGAAAAAATTTGAGCTTCTTCTAATTTTTTGTAGAAATTTCAAATTTTAAAATTTGTAGAAATTTCAAATTTTAAAATTTGTAGAAATTTCAAATTTTAAAATTTGTAGAAATTTCAAATTTTAAATTTTTAAAATTTGTAGAAATTTCAAATTTTGAGCTTTTTGAAGAAATTTCAAAATTTAATCTCTTTATAGAATTGTTTAATTTTGAGCTTTTTGTTATAATTTTAAATTTTTGAATTTTGATATTTTTGTAGAATTTTTTGTAGAAAATTTATATTTTTGAACTTTTTTTATTTAGTATTTTCAAATTTTTATCGTTTTGTAGAAATTTCAATTATAAGCTTTTTGAAATAAATTTAAATTTGTGTTTTTCGAAAACAAATTGAATTTTAAGGTTTTTATCAAAATTTCTAACTTTAAACTATTTTGAAAAATTAGAGTTTTGAGCTGCTTCTAAATTTGCTTAAAGTTTGAAGAAAATTCAAAATTTGAAATTCTTAAACTTTCGAAAAAAAAATTAATTTTTTGACACTTGCAAATTTATTCAAAAAACTAATTTTTTGTTCCATTTTTTCCTCACCACCCCCCTTAAAATAGCACCCCGAGTACAAGAATAAAGGCAGCACCACGTTAAAATAGGAAACTCTGCTCATAAGCTCTCGTTCTCGTACATTTTAACTCTCCTATAATCCAAAAAAAGAATGTGAATTTGTCACAACATTAACAATATTGTTAAGGAGACAAAATAAATATGAAATAAAAAGGACAGAGAAAATTCAAACGCGCGCAAAACTGGAATGGAAGTGAAAGAGGCAGCAGCGTACATTTAATGAATAAAATTATGAGAGATGAAAATTACATTTTGATTTAAATTGATGATATTTGAAAGGAAAAAACGAATGAGTGTGCTAGTGGAAGTAAGAATAATTTTTATTTCGCAAAAGTTTCTTTTTCTGCAATTTATGATGCTCATTATGAGGCACTTTCCACACTGTAGAACATCCGTGGGAGCCGAGTGAAGTTGGAACTTTGAAGCACATTAAATGAGATTTTTCATTAAAAATGTTATAATGAACAAGGATGCTGCTCAACGACTCAACTGGCGAGCATGTATGAATGAATTAATGGAACGAACGGAAGGAGTGTGTCGAGCGAATAAATAAATGAAAGTGATGCAATTAAAGCAATCTGTTGCATATTATTTTTTATGAGTAATAATTTTTTCAAAAAGAATGCTTCTCCATGTAAAAAGTCACCATTGTAGCCATGCTGTATTGATGACCAGCAGCGCATATTAACCCTTACGATATTATGGCATTAATGTAATTAGAATTTATTATTGGGATATTAGCCACGTGTTTTCTAAAGTGTGCTGTAAAAGGGTAGGTGGGTTGCTTCTTTATGGACATTATAATACTTATTAGTTATTGATTCTCAATTTGAGCTTCAAATTGAGTTTTTTTATAGTTTAGTCACAGTTGGGTAGATAATACGCATTAAATTTGGAAGATAAAACGCATAAATGTAAAGCGCATTAATTTACGTACGTAAAATGTATCAGTTTACGTAGATAATACGCATTACGCGCGTATAATATGAATGAAAAATTCATTTACACCATTCCTTCTCAATTACTTAACTTTATCGATATTTTCACTCGATAAACCTATTAAATTATTTAAAATCCACTAACAAAATTCCCAAACATCCTGACAAACCCAAAAAAATTAACAAACAATAAATAATTCATGCCTTAAAAGTGGTGAATGATAAAAAATTCTTCCATCACGTCCGTACTTTTCTAAATTAACTAATTTTAGAGAAAAACTACAATGCATTGCATCATTTATGAAGTGAAATTCGTGATCTCATTTTGTTCTTCCTTCTCTTACCGCTCGAAGCCAAAAAGTTTTCAACAACTCAACGTTTTCATGAAAACTCATTTAAAACATTTCTTAAATAGACATTGTTAAATTAGAATGATGTCTCACCTTAAAAACTCGTCAAGTTTTAATGATGTAAATTCATTAACAGCAACATAATACTCGAGCAATTAAAAACTTTACCTTATGAATTTTAATTTACTTCTTTTTCGTGAGTTTACATTGTCTGACATGACATGAAATCTAGAGATAATTATTCTATGAAATAAAGCAGTTTATTTGCATTCATACACGCTCTGCAAATTTATTAATTATCGCATAATTCATGAGTAGAATGGAAAGTTCTGAATTAGTTTTATTTCACGGCTTTAAGGCACATGGAATTAGTGAAACTACTCGACTTGTTTACTTGTGACTGACGAAAACGCATTTTCTATTCTCTAGAATTTTTTTTAAAAAATAACGGTCAAAAAATATTTGCAAAATAACTGTTAGAAAATATTTGAAAAATAACGGCTAGAAAATATTTGAATAATAACTGTTACAAAATATTTGAAAAATAACGGTCAAATTTTGTAACTCAGTGTTACGTAACTTTACGTACATATTTCTAAATTACGTAAGGATTACGTACGTAAGTCACTTCCTCGAATAGCTAATTCCGAGTAGACAAACGGACACAACAGCAGACGACTTTTGGTAAAAATACTAGAAAAACGGAGAAATTTCATCATTACGAAATGTTTGTTAGTCGGTGAGAAAAAATGGAACTTTTCGTAATTAAAATTAAAAGTTTTTTAAGCCCCCAAGAAATGGTGGTTCTTAAAAAAGTTCGTTCTGGATGTTTATCATCATTTCTGTATCTTAACAATTAAAGAACTTTCCAATTATCTCCGTGTACTTTCTTGTTGATAATTAAAAATGTAATAATTCATTTTATGGCACTGTTATTGTTCGCCTTTTGTCAAAACGTGATAAGATAAGGCTTATCAAACAGCACTTTTCTGTGTGAAACCTTTGTGGATGAAAACCGTTTGAATTAAATTTTGAATTTTTCGCATTAATTTTTGGGCTATTCCAACGTAGCAAACGTGTGAAAACTTTCTTAACAAATTATTCATTGTTTATGAGATTAAAATGGATTAACAACAAATTGAACGAAATAAGTTTATGAATCAACACACATTTGCCAAACAAAGCAATCTTAATTAAGTCAAATTATATTCGAAAAACCTCTCATTAAAACTAACCGATTCCAACGGTTCCGAAAAATTTGAACGCAACAAAAAAATTGGTCAGACAGACAAGCAAAAGAAAATCGAAGTAAAATTGACTTTCTAAAATTTCATTGAAAATAGTAGTTCTTTAAAAAAACATCAATTAAATGGAAATTGATTCAAGAAATGATATTTTAATCGCGAGTGTTAATCTATAGCGTATCAGTGGATTCAATAAATTTCATTATAAATTATGCGGTTATTATAAAAGTGCTCATATCATTTAATTTTTAAAAAATTTCTTGCTACTAGGCAAAAAAAAGTTAATTTAAAGAATTTCAAGCTTATTTATAACAATGGATCGTGGACAGGAGATTAGAGAATTAAAATTAGGTGCTAGTTTTACAAACCCAAACGCCAGAGCCTCGTACCATACATTAAAATGTAAGTTCCATATGTTTTTTTCTCTATTACGTCCAATACGACATAAAAATTGCCACATTTTAACTTCCTCCTTTTAATTTCAGATGATTTTAAGCCAGCAAGTGTTGATGCGCATAAGGAGGCAACATTAGAAACAGGATCTAATAGTCAGGTCACTGTTACAGTACCACATTTAGGTAATTATATCTAATTTGTCTTAATCAATAAAAAAAATTCTAATCCCGTTCTTACATCTGATTTGATTGAATAGACGGCTCTGGCGTCCCTAATACAATATTTAAAGGAAGTGCTCGAGACTACACGAAGAAGGAGTGTGTTCTCATTTTTAATAAGGAAACGAATGAGATAATTTTGGAAAAGTTATGTGGAAATATACAAGTTAAAAAGACAAGAACGGACTCAAGTAATAAGCAGCCACAGCCTCCACCAGCCATTATCACATCTAAACCAATGGAGAATCAGACGACGCGAATGAGCTCAAAAACTCGTGTTTCGACTGGAACTTCGAGGAAGAATGTATTACATTTTGTGCCAAAACATTCGCCTCATCAGCAGCAGCAACAAGGCTCGCCTTCTTATCCTCATCGTAGTCCGCAACAACAGCCACCGTAAGATTCTATCTATTGATTATTTCGCAACATGTAGCTTGTGTCTCAGGATGATAAATCTACTGGATATCGACTAAATTTCTTTATTTTATAAAATTGCAACTTTTCCTGTTGTTTTCTTATTGCTCAGACAGGGAAAAACACGATTCATTCTAAAAATTTCCATCAAAACACTCCACGATGACAAACTATTTCTCTTAGGAAAACAAGTACAGACGTAACTTATAGTGCAATTTCTTACAAAAAATTCAAAAATCTAAAGGTTGAAAACATTTGATTCAAAAAATAACGCTCAAGAAAATTTCAAAAAATAACGGTCAAGAAAATTTTGAAAATTAACGATCAAAAAATTTGAAAAATAACGGTCTTTTTGCAGTAAGTCACTTGATCAAGTTGTCAAGCTAGTTCTAGCACAGTAAGTGACCAATCAAAATTTTATTTTATTATGACATTCCTTTCCCCTCGAGAAAATGTTCTGCGCTCACCTTGAGACAATATTTAGCTTACTTACGTTGCAACTTTTTATTTTCTTTCACGTCAATATCATCAAATGCTTTATATTTTATATTTATTCAAAAATAATAGATGGAATGCAAATAACAACACATCAACATTGCCAAGTATAACGAGTTTATTGGATGATAATAATTTTGCCAATAATCAACAGCCACCACCATCGTCCATGTATAATAATAACAGCAACAAAAATAATAATATAAATAATAATAATTGTAATATAAGTAATAATATATCAACTCCATCAACTGCATCAAATATGTTGCCAAAAGCAACGAGTGCAATACAAAATCAGCAGCAACAGCACCAACAATCACATCAAATGGTAGTCGATGATGTAAGTATATTTTTCTATTTAATTGCACGTCTATACGTCATTTCTCCTTCATAGTTTCTGCATTATTGCATTCAATGATGTAATTCTGGGGCGTATCCGAGAGCTTTTTTGATTAAACCCTTTAATATCAATTCTTATTTCGTGCTGTTCATTTCAAACTTAATAATGACTTTTATTTGCATTTTCTTTTTTTCTATTTCCATCAACATAGATTGGCGTACTGAGCTCTTCAGAATCTTCAAGCGACTCGAACGATGATGACGATAGCGATTCAGATTCAAGCAATGATAGTGCTGACAGCGTTGACAATCACCCAATGAACAATAATATCAGCAACAACATTGTACACATGCCAAATCATAATAGCAATTCAATGAACAGCATGAATATGAATGTGAACATGAATATGAATATGGCAAATCATAAAAAAGGTTTGTATTAAATTGATTTAAATTGCTGGATATCAATTTTTTTTTAAAATGTAGTTTGTGTGATATTTTTACGTTAGGTCTGCTTACGTAAAAGTTTTTACGTAATACAACTTGCACGTAAAACATTAACTTGCATGCAACTTGTACGTAGTTCTTGTTCGTAACACTTGCACGCAAGTTGAACGTGATGTTTTACGAAACACTTGCATGCAATTTATGTGTAAAACGTTGACTTGCATGCAACTTGTACGTAAAATGTTAACTTGCATGCAACTTGTACGTAAAACATTAACTTGCATGCAACTTGTATGACAAACTTTATCCTGCTTCAAAATTCTTCTAAATTAAACATCAAATTAATTTTTCAATCTTTATTCCATTTTCTCCATACAGCACCGACATCAATGAGTAATCACTTGGATAACAATTCAAAGGCACAACTGCTCACAAAGGATCTTTGTTTATCAGACTCAAACTCTGATTCGGATTACTAGACTGTAATTAACGATAACGAGTTATTGAGATTGTTTTTCTGTTTTGTATACTGAAGAAAATTGATTTTTTTTTCCTCTGGAAAATGATTTAAATGAGACACGTGATGACAAATGAGAGACGTTTAGATGGAACAAGTCTATGAATAAATTAATTATTTTGTTATATTGCAAGCATGGTAAAAAATTGTGACTTGGTGATTTTATTCTCTTTTACTATTATCTACATTCATAATCACATTTCTTTTTTAAATTTTTGTTTTATTTTACATTTTTATTTCTGTGGAAATTATTAATTAGATATTATTTTGTTAATTATGAGTTAGTTCAAATTGAATTAAAGATATGAAAATGATAATCTGATATTAATTAGTCATTAGTTTGAATATTATTAGTAGACTTAAGGTTGTTGGTCTAATTATGACATCAACAACAGCTTAATTAGCGACAAAGTTTCATGATACGTGATGAACTTACCTAGAAACATGCCACAATAGCAAAAGTCATCAGATTGTAAACAATTCCACAATCATGGATGTCATACGCATCAGTTCCTGATGAGATTTACAAGGATACAGATTTCAATCTCAAGAGAATTACTTAAACCTTAAGTCATACGTTGTAGAACAAAATAATTTTGGAAAAAGGATCTGTTTGTTATTCACAGACATGCAAACAAGCACATAAGCCATATGAAGGTAAATTGCTGTACAACAACGGATAGAGTGAAATTCTCCCTCTTGTTTATCTACTTGTTTTTTTGTGGTATATCTTGGCAAAAAAGAGATGCTCTTTATGGGTAGCTTTCCACATTCCGGCCTTTAAAAATTATCAAGAATTATCCACTTCCTTTTTAGTTCGATGTTGTTTGGATTGTTCATGGCGGATGAAAATGTTTTTTAGAATACCTTTTTAAGCTCATCTTTTCAGGTCGAATGGCAGTGTTATCTCTCTGTCTGCCTGTATGTCTGTGGATTACTCTTCAGATTTCCATTTTCTGATCGTTAGTTTTCAAATATTTTTTGGTCGTTAATTTTCAAAAATTTTGTTACCGTTAATTTTCAAAATTTAGTTGACCGTTATTTTTCAAATTTTAATTAACCGTTAATTTTCAAATATTTAATGAGCATTAAAATGCGCGTTATACATGAGTTCGTAACATGCTAATACCAGTTCCTCTGCATTTCTAGAATAATTGTAAAAGGACAAAAAATAAAATTCTGATAACTTTTTCAATCCCTTTTTTTATAAGTAATTCAGTACCTTTTTGTGCTCATCCTTAAAATTTGTCCCCAATCGCTTTTATTGTTCTTTTTCCCCCTTTTTAATTTTAAAGTTTAATATCAATTAAGCGATTAAAATGCCATTTCTTGCTTCCACCGCAGTTCCTAAACTTATCAATCAATTATATCAAAATATTTTGCTGTAAAAAAGTTTGAAGAGGTTTATCAATATTTAATAATCTCCAATTAGACAGTCCGATCCCTTTTTTGAATCATTCAATTTGCCACGAAATAATTATTTAATTTCCTATTTACTTATTCAATAAACGCTGAGGAATAAAAAAAATATCATCCCTTCTTCAGCTTCTTAAACTTTTCGTTGTACTTGAAAAGAAGAAAAATTTCTCGATGTGAAAGGAAATTGAAAGGAAAGAAGAGTTTGTACTTTTATGAAAAAAAAAATTTTCTCTATGCTTGAAACCGGATCTTTGAAATAAAATGAAGATAATGCGGCTATTTTGGCTTCTTTGAGGAAATTTAATCTTTGGCAATTGAGAAGGATCCAATTTTGAAAGACTTAAAGCTAAGCACTTGAAGCAATATGTATAGGTTTGTTCTAGACATGTGGATGTTTGTCGAAATTTTTTCAATTTAATAAATATTTTTCAGATAAATTTTAACGAATTTTTGAAATTTAAATTTTAACGTCTTTTTGAAATTTAAATTTTAACGTGTTTTTGAAATTTGAATTTTAACGTGTTTTTGAAATTTGAATTTTAACGACTTTTTTATATTTAAATTTTAACGTCTTTTTGAAACTTGTTTTATAAAAGGCACAAATTCCTTGCCTTAAAGTCATTTCTTTAGTAATCGTCGTAGAAACCAGATTAATACAGGAAAATTAATTTTAAAGTTCAGATGCTTATCTAACTTTTCTTCTTACAGCTTTGTTCTATAAGTGTTGCTTCTTCCATCAATAATTTAACTTTCTAATTTCCTTCCGAGTCTGTTCTTTGTAAACTTCAGAGCATTTTCTTACATCTCGAAAATCTGACTGTGAAAATATTATTATTTTCAATTTTACATCGGAATTGAAATGTGAATTTCCATGCTTCCAACATTCGGCACGTGACAAATTATAGAAAGCTCAGTTGAGTGAGTTTTCAATTATGAATTCTTTTTTTTTGTGCTGAAAATATTCATTCCAAAAATTAAAATCGTGATTTTTCACTTTTTTACACATAAAATAAAAGCACACAAAATTTTTTTTACTCAACGCATGAAAAAACATTTTTTTAGTTATATTTACAGAAAAATGCGACAAAAAATGAGAAAAACTGTGAATGACATTGTGGCCATGGTTGTTGAATGCGAGCCCGTATTGAAGGGTGCTGGATAAATTTCATTCTCTAGATCATCATCAAAACGACTCTCATATTCATTTGATTCAGTTGATGAACTACTACTGATGATGTCAGCTGTTGAATGAGAGAAAGAACGAGAATAAATGGAAAAAACGATAGCAGAAATAGCAAAAAAAATTAATTGAAAATTGAATTTTTCATTTGACAGCGGTTTGGTGTATTTTTGTGAGTGCTGCTTTTTTGGACGAAGTATGGTAATGTTTGGATTCTGTCTGTCTACAAATTATGTTAATATTTCGGATAAGAACAGCACAGTCTCGAGATATCTGATCATTGAGACTTCATAGAGGACAGTTTCGAGGATATACATTAAAGAACTGGGACATGCTCTAGGTTATACTAAGGAACCGGCCCCAGACAATCAAAGTAAGGTCTTTATTACTATCCCGAAGTGGAATAAGGTTATAGACATTCCCTACGCAGGACAATGTACCTACGTATACCTGATAGGAAGTTAGTACAAATCTGAATTCTCTTTTCTCCTAGGGGTCATTCACTTATGACGTCCATGATTTAGGGGGGAGGGGAGGTCTGAGATTTTGTGACACTTTATATTAAAGAAATTTTTTTGTTTGAAAATTTTGTGACAAGGGGGGCGGGTAGGGGGTTTCTAAAAATCCCATTTTTTGATGGACGTCATAAGTGAATGACCCCTTACAAAAATGCGTCAGTTCCAATAATTTCCATTTACTTCCATGCTTAACATTTTTTAAGTTTCACCAAACTACTGCCAAATATGTAGCCATACACACTGAGTTAGTGCATTCAGCTAGTAGAAGATACAGTTTTCAATTAACTTCCATGTACTGAGTAAGTCTCACAGATCGATTTCAATTTTTCAATTTCAACTTACAAATGGCAGGCGTACTGAATTGGAGAATATTGCTCTGCTCACTCTGACCATACTGATTTCTTGCTTGAATGGACACCTCATAAACTCGACTCGGCTCAAGTCCTTCCAGTTTATAGCTTTTTGTGTGAAACGGTCCAGTCGTGTCTCTATCAGCTGGGATTGTTAAAGTTCGCCAATAAATTTTCCCTTTAGGCTGAAAATTTTCATTTCCGGTCTTTACAAGTCGAAATTTAAAGCTATAATCAATTATTGGCGAGAGAGATTGGGTTTGCCATGATAAAACTTTAGTCGTTGGTGTTGTCGGTTGATGCTTATTCTCAAACATTGGCTTCAATGGATAAGCTATTAATGATACCGTTCCACTCGATAAGCCTAAAGCATTATCTGCTTTACACTCATATTTTCCAAGGTCAGATTCACGAACACTACGTATTGTAAGCACATGTCGTTTCTTTGAATAATATGATGGCAAAGCTTCTGTGACAGTCTAATTAGAAAAGTTTGCAAAGAGGATGGGAGAGAAAGACAAAAGTAAGTGAAAGAATCTTTGCGGTATTAAGACTAGTTGGTCGTCTTTCTTTAATAAATTTTCTAATGTAATCGAGATCCTTATGATGAATTTTTATCAAACTTATTGATTGGATAACTTATTACTTGGTGTTTCTGCTTTTCGAAGCATTAAAATTTCTATTGTTGTTGTTACGTTTTACGTACGTCATTTGGTTTACGTAAATATTTTACGTACGTAAAATGGACGTAAACAATAAGTTTCCTTGAAATTCCTCTAGAAATAAGATTAGAAAACCTTCCAATTTCACGGGACATACTTCTTCTTCTATAGAAATGTATTCTGCAAGTAATATGAAACCTTAAAATCCACCACAAAATGCACTCACCAAATCATTCTCATATGCAGTAAAATGGTTGTTGGTTTTAACGACTGGCTTTCCCTCAAAGAACCAATGAATTTGTGCTGTTGGATGGGAGAATATAATGCATTCAATTTTCGCTTGTAATCCAACCTTAGTATGCACAATGGGATTTTTGACAATAACTTCCGGTGCAACTATGTGGAAAAACAAAAGTTATTCAATGAAAAGATTATGGATGTGGCAAAATTCATCTCACACTGTACGAGAAGAAGAAGACCATTTGATGCTGGCTCGCCCACACCATTATCAGCTACACATTCTATATTTCCAGCCATATCATAATGCTTCACTTCTACTGTAAGTCTTCTGTTGCTGTCATCTGTATTTGTAACTTTCTGATTGTTGTGTCTCCATGAAATAATTGGATATGGAACGCCCTTTGCCTCACATGTTATTTGAAAAATTCCACCTAATGTAATATTCATAATGCCAGTTGGATATGTAATGACTTCAGGCGGAACTAAGTATATAGAGAAAAAAATGTGCATCATATTCATCTAAAGCTTTACTTTAATCAAATTACCTTGAACTTCAATTGCATTCACTTGCTTAAATACCCTGTATCCGATTGTGACTTCACATATGTAGTTGCCAGTGTCATTTAGCTGAACATTTATCACTTCAAGTGATCCATTTGGATGTAAAACTCTTTCATATTGTTCTTGTAGCTGTGGCAATTGGCTATCTGCTATTACATTATTATCATCATCAAACCATCTGACTCTTGTGTGACGTTCTATTATTTTTTAGTTAGGAAGAGATAGATTGTTGGGAATTAGTGATTTGGTTTGTGGTTAGAACGCATTTCATGCTCAATATGAACAAAAAAATATAAAAACTAATCTGGGTAAAATAATAACATTCAAAGGTATCTTTTCTGTACCCGCATAAATATCAATCCCAAACAAAAGGCAAAACGACTTACTACGTCCCATAAAGAAGATAATTTTTCAAAATATACACATTTTACTGACATATGATAAAAAAGAGCAGCTCTTCCTTTCTCTCACAAAGTTTTGAACTTTAATTTCCTTCATGTAGCCGAAGTGGAAGAAAAAATGTGCTAAAATTTAAGTAGAAATAACAATGCATGTACGTGCGGATACTACAAAAACATGTTAAATTTTTCTTGTCCTTTCATTTTACTCGCTTTTAGCTTAATATTTTTGAAAATTGTATTTTGTGGAATCACTTTGGTTTTTAAGTTTCTAACGGAAATTTGTGATTTGAATTTTCGCATCAATTGAAGCAAAAAATGATGCAGAAGAAGGTAAATATTTCAGTAAAAAAATATAAAATTAAAGATTTCTAGTGGAATTGAATACTTTTATTGATTAATCAAATGTAAATTTTGAAGACTAGGTCATCTACCAACTAAATTTACTCCAAGGTAAGTTACGAACTTATTGATTTACAAAAAAATTACAATTTCAATAAAATTTTGAGTTTGCAGCACTAAGGAATAGAAATTTATGTCAATTCATTATGGAAATGCGCAGCATATCAGAATCAACAACTGTCACTTTCTTTGAACTACCCATTTTTCCTAGAAGCGAATTTTGTTCCAGCTAAAATATCATGCATATATTTCAATGTTTTGAGTACTTTACATAAACATGCCCCTGGAATGTGCAAAAAGAGGGAAATTTTTACATCAGAAGATGTTCCCATTTCTAAACTCTCGGAAATAATTTTTCATGATTAAGTTCCTCGTACATCATCTAATGAAAGAGGGAAGAAAAATGTTTGCGAACCGAATATGATGAAATGATTTTGCTATAAAATTGTAGAATTCTTTGTTTATTGATGGCTCTTTACAAACATAAAGTTGAATTTTTCATCGAGTATTAAGTAAATATTTATTCTCAAAATGTTACTGTCTTCAGCAGATAAATATTTTGTGATGAATTACTTCCAGTATGTTGAATGAGTAAGCACATTTTTTGATGTAAAATTTTGAAATAAAATTGTAAATTACTGTTTATGTCATTGATGGATTGTAGTTTTGTGTAATATTTCAAACTCGTTAATTTAGGAAAAAGTTTTATGAGATTTTAGCAAAGTTAAATGAGTTTTTCAACCGGAAAAATAAATTATGTGATTTGCAAAGTATATTGAAACTTTAATTGAATGGAACTACAAGTTGTGCTGTATTTTTTGAATAGTTCCTTGGCAGGGATGTAGTCAGAGATTATTTGAACCAATAAAATTTGTAAATTAATGAAGTTTTTTTTCCCAAAACCACCGAATATACCTAAGAGCTTAGTTTCCTGGGAGATAAGATCTGGGGTAGGGTAGGGGTAGACTTAGGAACCCAGTCCAGTTCTTAAATAAGTTATATAGTTGTATCTTCAAATACATCCTTTTTTATTTGCAAAAAGTTAAGCACAACTCAACAAATCTCACTGATTAACTTCAAAATCTACAAGCTTCTTACCTGTTGAATAACATGGCAAAAGAACGGAATCGCTTTCATAAACTTTGGCTGTTGTTGGATGGCTTTTGAAATTTACATCTGCTCTTACAGTATTATCACTAATTAAAATTAAAATAATAGGAAGTGCACCTGTAAGGCACTTCTTTAAACTGTTGCTTTTCATTATTTCTTAATTTAATATTTCAGCATTAATCACAAGACTAACTTTATGTTTCTTTTCTTTATTTGTTGAGACTTTTTGCATTAATTGATGAATTTAAATAAATTGTCTGAGTTACATTTTAGTAATTTATTCACAGTTATTTACTTAATAATTGATGTTTTAACTGTTTTGCACTTGGCTTCTTTGAGTATTCACGATTTTTTAATGACACTGAATTAAAATATTTGAAAATTTAAATTTTTGCAATGTTTGAAAGTTTACACATTTAATTTAAATTTTTGCTAATTTACTTGTTTTTTGAAAATAATTTTAACAAATTTTAAAATTTTCAATTTTTTTTAAATTTTTTACTTTTTTAAATTTTAATTTTTTTTAAACTTTTCACTTTTTGCAAATATTTTTAAATATTAATTTTTTTACGCAATTTTATTTTTTTCTCAGTTTTCACTTCAAATTGATCAAAATTTTCTTAATATCAATTTATCATGTCCTTTTTAATCCACAAATAATACATCAACACATTGTCATTCACAAAATACAGCACAAGATGATCCAAACGCTCATAAAATCAAACGATGACTGATGAAGCAGATGGGATAAAAACTGAAAAAAAATTTTCATCGTTCTTCACATCTTTAACGAGAAAAGAAGAATGAAATTAACTAATAATGTGAGACGATAAGTCACACACAAATTTCAATTTATTAAATTATTGTCATCTAATGTGTTGAAGTGTAATGATTATCATTGTAGTTGTGATAGATATTCATGGTGGTTGTAAATATTTATATGCCGGTTAAAGAAGAAAATAAAAATAAAATATAAAAAACCTTAAATTGAGTAACAATATAACAAAAATGGTCAGATAATGAAAGCAAGAAATTGAATTAAAGTCAGCAGAATGAGGCAAGTAAGAAAACTTTTGGGGTTTTAGTGATTAGAGCGCATTTTTTGGTTTTTTGTTCATATTCAGTTCGACACTTTAGAGTCCTATATACCCTATAGAGTCCTATATACCCTATAGAGTGCTATATACCCTATAGAGTCCTAAATACCCTATAGAGTCCTATATAGCCTATAGAGTCCTTTATACCACTATATACAATATAGAAAATTCCCTACAGCACCAAACAGACAATATCAAACCATTCCAACCCCTCAATCTACAAAATCCAGCTATCACCGATCAAATAACAAAGATAAGAAAAAGGCAAAAAGCATAAAGAATGACGGAGAAGGGTCGTTCATAAGAAAAAGAAATTTGCAATTAATGTCAATTTGGATCATCATTGTTCATTCGTGCCATGTGGTCGTTTTATGCTGGTTCCGTAGCATTTCTTTCATGCTTAATTAATTAAAATGACACTAAATTGCATAGCCTTAAGAAAACTCGTTCCATTCTCATTTTTTCATCAAAGTCATTGCTATAATTCTTGATATTTTTTGTCCATCATCGGATCTAATCAATTCATCTACAACCCAATAAAGTATTAAATTAATGAACAGTGTAAACAAAATCTTATTTTGGGAAGGCAGCAAAAAGAAGAGAGTGGAAAAAATTCCGACATATTAGACAAATTACCCAGCTATATATGATTGAACTATATCACGTCACATTTGTCTCAATGACAGCACATGTTTAATGATTGGATGCGGGAGGTACCGTCCTATACACACACATATACATCACTATGGAAATAGCATTAATAATCATCAGATTCTTTTGTCTGATAACTTGATTATGTGACGGCGACGAACAATAATTTTTGATCTAAAGTTCAATATGGGTCGTAAGACGGGCGCATTTCTTAACACAAGAGAAAATAATAATCGAATTTGAGGTATTTTGAAATCATTGATTGGATGTATAGAAAATTGGAATTTTTGTTCATGGATGACAATTGATACTTGATATATGAGAATTTGATGCACAATAGAAAATTTCTATTAATAA
Source organism: Chironomus tentans (assembly GCA_963573255.1). Lineage (NCBI taxonomy): Eukaryota > Metazoa > Arthropoda > Insecta > Diptera > Chironomidae > Chironomus > Chironomus tentans. The sequence continues at coordinate 16,390,150 of OY754303.1, forward strand.
ATGGAAAAAGGAGCTTTGGATTTGAAAAACCTTCATGATTGTAGAGAATATTGAACAAAATGGTAAGCTGAGGTGTGTGGTCAAGGTAGGGTAGTTGGTTATGGAAAACAGATTAATCCCAAATTAATCCTTCATTTTTCCTAAAGAGAACAAAACATTTCTTAGAATTCCTATTGTTCGACCGTCAAAGTAAAGTTGCCCTAGGGTAGGGTAAGGGTATACCTAATATTTATATATGTCTTCATACAAGGAAAATGACCGTTATTTTTCAAAAAAAAATTCAGTCACCAACAATTTTTTTTAATGTAAACAATTGTAAGGGATCATTCACTTATGACGTTCATCCAAAATGGGCTTTTTAGACCCCCTCCCCCTCTTGTCACAAAATTTTAATTCAAAAAAATTTCTTTAAAGTGTCACAAAATCTCAGAACCCCCCCCCCCCCTCCCCCCTAAATTATGGACGTTGAGGAAAATAAAATTTCATAAAAATAGTGTTAATTCTTTCAAATCATGGACAATTTAAACTGTAAACACACGAATTGAAATGTTTTGAAGATAACTAAAGCATTAGAGTAACAGAAAATGCTTTAATTAATCCAAATTTTGCAAATATATTTTTAAATGTGTAACTGAGCAACAAACTGAGCTATGGTCGGTATATTTGGTATACCCTAGTGTAGGGTACGGGTATTCCCTTAATTTATTAAAAATTTCGAGGCACACTTGTGAAACACTTATGTCATACTAGTGTGCTGCGACACTCAGTTTGAGAAACACGTTCGATTGGCTATACAAACGACCAAAAGTTAGTTCGATTTCCATCAAAAAGTAAAGCTTAAATGCACAAATTAAATACATTTTTAAAAACTGAATCAATAGCTTGATATAAACTGCTTCAGACAAAATTTTACTCAAAACTGTGAGTCTTAATTGAACCTAGGACTGATTCACGTGAAGAACATTGTTGATCATTAATGCTAACATATGATCCCAATTTTTCATAGTTCTATAAACAAATTTCATATTCAGGCAGGAATTCTTGATAAATTTATTATTTGAAATATGAATAGTAGAATGAAGTAATACATCTCATCTGAATTGCTTAATAAGCACACAAAAAGTTTCTGGATTGGAATAAAAATCTGCTTTTCATTATTGTCTGTCAATTAACATCAACTAATCCAGAAAAACTAAGTTTTTAAATTGAAAATGAAGCAGCACGAGCGAAAAAAATTTCTTCGCAAATTGATGAGTGGATTAAAAAATCTTCATAATGATATTATCAAGAAGAAAAGTGCTGATTGTAATAATCGACGTAGTAATCACATTTTATTATTGTCAGCAGTACCAACAATAAGCAACTTAGTAAGAAAGCTGACAATAAGAACTTCAAAATAATCAAAATAAATTCAATTTAGTTCGCCTCAATGTTATTGAAATTTTCAATTACGATGCTGAGATTATATTCTATTGTGTCGATAATAAGTACAAAGAAACATCTATGCTATTAAAACTTAATATTATGGAAGAAAAGAAAGCTGCTGCTATTCGTACTGAGTAGATATGCACTCTGGAATTTTATAGCAAGTATTATACTTTATGCATTGTGTTATCGTCTGCCGTGAAATTAAATTCCATTCATGGTTGGAAGTAAAATTTGTGGTTATGTTCTAGCAAGAATTAAAATGTCTTTTGTGAGTCGAATTTGTCAATTAAGATAGACATGGAACTAGATGATTAGTTTTTGAATTTGTGTTATGAAAAAGGAAGCTGGAAATAATGTTTCAGATATGAACTAGATCTTAATGACATATTATTTAGATTCAGGTTGAATTTTCATGGTAGTTCTCTAGATTCTCGATGATTTATACTTACTTCCATGCTATGCAATCAATTGTATAGATTAATTGTGGTTCATGACCTCCTTTACTTGCTACCAGAAGCTTTATTGCTTCTTTCTATGTTCCGTCCGCTAAAATCCAAACCCAAGCGCAATATAGCCTCTATCAAAAGTCATCCGAACTTGAACCAGCACTTGAACTTCGAGCATCATTTAAGGTTGGGCGGCAGATTTAAAAAGTGATTTTACTTAGATTGAAACAGCACTTGAACTTGAACACTTCTCCTTTCATGAGTCCTTCGACCTATCATATTTAAAGTAGCTTCTTCAAGTCTCACATGATTAACTCATTTGAGCACTATCAAGATCTATTCCATTCCGGTCCATTCCATCCTGATTACTTTGTTTTATTTCAAACAAAATTGCAAAACTAGAGCCACATATTATTTACTGCTATACAGGGGCGTAGCCAGGAATTTGGGAGGAGGGGTGTGCAATCTTTTATTTTTGGAAAAATCACTTTAATATAACCTTTATATTAAATTTTTATTCATTTTTAGACATTAAGATTGATTTTACGATTAGTCTTCATCAATTTTCTGTAAAAAAAATTAATTTTTCGATTTTACGAATAAAAAAATTAAAAATTTGCATTGAATTTTAATCTTGAGGGGGGGGGGGCAACTGCCCGGGCACCTAAGGACCACTCCCTGGCTACGCCCCTGCTGCTATATAATAAATATCACATTGTTCAAACTCAAGCATCAAAGGTTATTTATCCCATTACACATCACTTCATGTCACAATCATCTATCGACAATAAAAATACATCATCATGTCGTCTATCAGCCATCAAAATAAATATTGATAAATGTAAAATTTATTGCATGAAAGCATATAAAATGTTATGATGGACAAGAGAACAAAGACGAAAGGGTTTATTGCTCCTATTCAATATCCCCTTCATTAAATGCTCACGACATCAACAGAAAAACGGTTAATTAAATTGAATAGCAATTTATGTCCATATGGTGCTGTTTTTGTGGTGCTCTTCATTGTTTCGGAATCGAAATGAAATTAAATTAATAGAATTTTAATGGAAAAAGTTTGTTGATGCGGATTGGTAACAAAGAGTATGAAAGTCAAATATGAAATATATATTTTGATCATTCTGGATCTGGAGGGTATACACTAGAAATAATCCTAGCCTATACTCCTGGGGTTACCCTAGGGGCCCTAGAGCTACCCTTGAGGTATACCTTTAGGATATACACTAGGGTTAGCCTGAGGGTATCTATAATATATAATATCATATAATATTGAAGCTATCCAAAATTCATTCAAATCAGTTGAGTCAATAAATGGCAAATTCATTAAAAATACAGTTCAATTGTATCTATAAAAAGCATCAAACCAAATCGTTGCAAGTCGATAAATATTTTCTTTGATGTGTTTTAATACTCAAACTACAATGTCTGCAGCACATAAAGCCAAATGAAAAGTTTTTATAATAGAATTGTAAATGAAATAAAAATGTTCATCTGTATCCACAAACGAGCCGTTTTATCTCAATTTTGGTAACAACAAAACAAAGAATACTCTTCATCAAAGTTCATTTGATTTTCATGTGCTTTTCGTTGCCAATGCTGAAACTATTTAGAAAGTGCTTCAGCAAATATTTGCATAAAATTGCTTCTGTACATTTTCGAAATTGCAAAAAAAGACCGGAATGAGAATTGTGAGATGGGAGGAATAGCACTATATAGGATCATTTCATAACAATACATGTTCATAGTCTATGGTAAAAGTTTTTTTTACGATCCATACAAAATAAACAAACACGAGAAGAGGAAAATCATTCCCTTGAGGCTTGTCTCAACAATGTGCTGAAAAAGCTTATAAAACTCACTCTTCTGGAACTTTATAGAATGTAGAGAAAAAAACTGCATTGTATTGAACAAGGTAAAGAATTAGCATTTTTGACTATCTATACAATTTTCTTACACCCAACACTTCTCTACCTGGCTGTAGTCCACCTACACTTCATGTATAGAAACTGATCCGATTTTCGCTTTTGATACAAGATATACAATTTCTTTTAAATGTATCCATGAATTGACTTTAAGCGCATATCAATTTGTGTTGGTTGACTGGACATGATTAATTAACTGTTGCTTGGATATGAACTGATATGAAAAGATTAGTCCTTGCCTTACAAGATAAATTCTACGAAGATTTCCTTCCATTAAAAATCCTTGTAATCATTTTTTTTTAATTAACGGATATTCTCGAGCAGCACACTGTCATATAATTGACTCAAAAACTCTGTATGACTAACAGTAAATCAATTAAAAAGTTTTTGTAAAACATGCTCGGATGACGACAATTCAAAATCGATTGGATATTTTTATAACAATATGTAGGTTAGATACTTCATTGAAACCATGTTGAGCGCCATGTTAAAGCTCTCGGACTTAAATTAAACTCTAAACCAGTGTCTCTCAGTTTTATTACGGATGAACCTAGAAGCTTAATTAGCTTATCTATTTATTAATTTTATATTTTGGTGTATGGAGCATAAAAGATTTTGATTTTGGAGATAGTTTAAATTAAAGATAGTTTGCAAATTAAAAAAAGCAAGACAAAAAAAATTTGAGATGTTTTTTTTCTTCAAAATTTGGTCAAAAATTCTACTGAATAAGGGTTTTCGAAATAAGGGTGTTGAGCCCAAAAACACTCCACCCCCATGGCTACGTCCCTGTGCTAATAACTCACTCTCGAAAAATCATTGTACCACGTCATTGTGTCAAGGCCAAAGACCGTCAACGATCAATCATCATGATCATTAAAATGATCGACCGATCAGTTGTCAATAAGATTGACGATCAGGATCATGATTGACCCTCGATCGATTGATTATCCCTGGTCACAAGACTTAGATTGAAAAATACTGGTAAAAGCTCACTGTAAAGAAGTAAGAGGTTGTTCGTAAATTATGTGACAGTTGAAGAATTTGGACCCCTAATTAGTGGTTTACATACTATCACGTCAAGCTAATTTTTCCTTCGTAGCTGGGTGTCATCAGCATGGCAACCAGGTGGCTAACAATCCACTAAATTTATCACATGGACGTCATGTGGGTTCTTCTCGTCCGCTATTAAGATAGTGTGGCAACAGACAACGTAACACTTTATAGTATAGGACAAAAGTTGACCCATTTAAAATATACATAAAAATTAAGCTAACAATAGAAAAGCTAGAACAAAAGGTAAATAATAATAGCGCACTTTACGCCATACAGATGATGTTAAAATAATCTTTTTTCTCTCCTTGAAAGAAATGAGAAGATTACCGTCTTTATACGATATATTGTCTAGTTTAATTTATTGCTATCCATACATACCTGCACAGTACACGAATATTTCATTTTCTCTCTTGTAAATGCTTCTTCTCATTTTGATGAATTGCTTTGAAACTATGCAAATGTTTAGCTGAAATGGGATTTCTCAATCGAATTATTTACCTTGATGAACTGCAGATTGAAACTGGATTTGAAATCAATTTCATTAATTAAGAATTGAATCAAACAAAAAGGGAATTTGAAAATATCAATGAACTAGATTAAGGTTGTTCGTTTATGATGTCCTGCACTGTTCTAAATTTAAGTAGGTAAAGATTGAGGCTCAGTAGCATTCTTTGAAAATCATAGTTTTTAATAAAAATTCATATATGTCAAAATTCCTGTTTTTCATGGACGTCATTTTTTAATAATCCAATTAGGAGCTTGCCATTTTAGAATTTTCATCAGGAATGGACAGAAAGTATTGTTGTACATTGAACATTCTGCAAAAAGTAATTGAAAAATCCCATTTAGTCTTTCGAGATCCATTTTAGGTGATGCATCAAAATTTCACATCAATTTAATTAATTAAAAAAACATCCAGCAACAAAATCCACTGAAAATGCGCTAACGAAAATTTCATTCGTCCATGCTTTTTGTTTTCCCCTGAAAGAGGAAGTTGAGTACAGTTTGAAAATTTATTCCATCTCTATTCATTCAATTTCATGCAGAATGAAAGACACACAAAAAAAATCGAAACAGAATAAAAGGATTATGATTGAGCAATTTAACCAGAACGAGGAGTGAGGAAATAAAAAATCAGAGCATCGAGTGCAAAAAAAGATCTCTTTACCGTCAACAATCCTCTTGGATTTATTAAAATATAAAAAAAAATAGAAAATCTCTTGCATTCAAATTGAATGATTCTGCTGCAAGCAAAAAAATTCAAATAGCATTAAAATTTAGTACTTTATAGCGAGTCTGTAGTGTGGGAAAAAAATCTGCAGCATTAGTCTGCTCCTCGGCATTTCCCTCTTTCTTAAATTGAAATTTTATTCAATACAAGCACAATCGGACAACAGCTGCTATTTTTTATTCGAAAAATGTGCCTAGATAAAGCCTGAATTGGGGGTGCAATGGAGAGAAAACAGTTATCAATTTACATTTTTAGCGCATTTTTGAAACTTGTTTTAAAAAGGTAGCTTAATAATGCACTTTGTTCGGCTGGCTGTTCGGCTGTTCGGCTGTTCGGCTGTTTGAGATCTCTTTAACCAGACATCGTAGAGAGCTCTGGTTTTTTGCATTAGCTCCATGCCATCGAATTATGTGGGCCATTGTTATTTAAAAATCTCAAAACCATCTCTAAATACTATAATTAATGATTTTTTGTTTTCAATACAATAGAGCCAACTTCAAGTGGGATAATTTCAAATATATTTTGACCGTTAGAAAATTTGAATTTCAAAATACCGTTAAATGACAAACCATTTTATTATATGAAAATTCAACGTGCAAATTGTTAATTATACTATAATTAATGATTTTCAAGTGCATTTACGCGGGAAATTTTCAAATATGTTTTGACCGTTAGAAAATTTGAAATTCCAAAAACCGTTAAATGACCAACCATTTTAATATATGAAAATTCACCGCAAAATTGTTAATTACACTATAATTAATGGTTTTCAAGTGCATTTACGCGGGAAATTTTCAAATATATTTTGACCGTTAGAAAATTTGAATTTCAAAAAACCGTTAAATAACAAACCATATTAATATATGAAAATTCACCGCAAAATTGTTAATTACACTATAATTAATGGTTTTCAAGTGCATTTAAGCGGGAAATTTTCAAATATATTTTGATCGTTAGAAAATTTGAATGTCAAAAAACCGTTATCGAGCCGTCGAATTTATTTAAGTTACAAAATACTCATGATTGACTTATTTGATACGAAGTACTTTGCTAATCAAATACTGATCGCTAACACAAAAATGCGCTGAAGTCACTCGATCTATAACACGAGGACTTTCTTTAAATTTTATCACTTGCTCATACAATAACACAAAATGAATTATTTAATGAAAAAATATTCTTTCTATTGGGATTTAATGTGGGAATATTTATTTGTTTGTGATTTCTTAGCTTATTTATAGGCCCCGGTGCTCATGCTGTGTTAATGAATGGCTATAAACATTAATGGAATTAAAGAGTTCTTTATGCGTTTATTTTTGGAATTGTTGTGTCTTTGTCACGCAATTTCTTCATGTTTTATGAATTTTTATGAACTTTATGTCTTCATGGCTCATTCTGTTAAATAAAACAAGATCGAAACTGCATGGATTTAATCAGTCTGTCTGTCCATCTTCTGTATTCTCTTCCAATTGCTTAGGGGGTTTTGTTTGAAAATTTTGTGACACAGGGGGGAGGGGGAATAAAAATATCATTTTTATGTGACGTCATTTATGAATGGCTCCTTAAACATTATCTGTGCGATTTTTTATTTAAAGAAATCAGTGCAGTGTTTCTCAAACTATGTTTTTCGACACACACGTGTCTGTACTAAAGATACGTTGAATGATGGGTCTGGGGATGGATCAGGGGGGGGGTCTGCCAGGTTTACCCAATTGGTACACTTTTAAATGTTGATAATACGGTGGTCAAGAGAACAGTTTACTTAGAACCAAGCAGCCTAAATTTGTCAAACGACTGTTAGGTGGTTCTAAATAAACTCTCCACTTGACCGCCATGTGATCCAAATTTTAACGTGTGCAGTTTGGGTTAGAGACGAGGGTGTAGTTAAAAGACATTGTCTAGGATGGAAAGTAATGAGAATAAGACTATCAGAAACACTACACTCATGAGTGACCACGTCTACAAGTTTTCAATGTAATTGCACCCTTTCAATGTTAGTTCTCTGTTCAAATTCACTTAACCTAAAATTTATTGCTGTAAGTTACTTACTAAATTTCACAATAAATAATCATTTTAACAAACAATTTCCACTTCGAAAACTTTCCACAAAGAAAATACAGGACCTACAATAACAGCACTTTGTTATCATTCAGTAAACATTCTTCAACAAATTAATGAAATTTTCCAGCAATATTAATCTCGAGAAGACATTACAACGACGTAAATTTTAATGAGGAATGCAGGACATGATTAAAATAATAAGAATATCAAAAATTTTATGAGCAAGCTGTGTAAGTTGAAATATGAAATTCACGTACAACTTCCATTCAAAAAACGAAATTTACATGGCATAAAACAATAATAATGATATCAAGAGAAATCAATATGAAGGAAAAACACGAAAATTGAAATATTCTGAAAGAAAATAAATTCAATGTTTAACAAAGCACGACACTCGACGGTAAATCATGCAAATCATTGATTTACATGGGAATGAAAAAAAATCAAAAATCAAGACAATGAAAAGTTTCCATATCTATAAGACTTCCGTTTTGTTTTTTGTTTCATGTTCTTTTTACTTTTTGCTGAAAACTTAGTGAAATATGAATAATATAAGTTAGAAATCATGTCAACTTTTGTAAATTTAGAGATAGGAAAAATTATAAAAATTTAACGAACTTTTTGAATTTAAATTTCACAAAACCGCCATTTTAAAAAAATTTCTCACTTCAAAAAGTATTTGTGAAAATTAAGCATTATTAAGCTTGAAATAACATAACTGTTTGTGCCAAAATATAGTATAAAGTGGCAAAATCATAATACACAAGTATTCAAATCCAAATCAATCTTAAATACGCAATTTTTCATCAAAAATATTTCCAACAAGAAGACAAAAGATAACCAAAAAACTTTTCTATCAATAAAATTCGCACGAAATAAAGATTGTTCAATGTTCAATTACATTTAGAATTCCTCTCCAATTGTGAGGCATATTTTCTCATTCACTTCATTGTATATTCTCGTGCTACATCTGTGGTTACTAACTTTTTATTCTCTCTCTTCATTTTTCCATATTTTCCGAAACATAGAAAAGGAAGAAAAAAATTGATTTATTGAAAAACATTTGTGTTTTACAATATGAGAGCGACAGTATTCCTTTAAAATGCCTCGAGGGAACAATCCAGATTGGATCCTGATAATCTGTTATGCTTTCGAATAAGAGCCAGAAAAATGAACTTCACTCATTCGATTTATGTTTTTATAAATGTATCATACGATCGCTAAAAGGGAAGTAAATCAATCGAAAGTAATGCTCTTTTCATTGAATTGATTTACGATTCTTTGACTGCTTTAAAATCGGATTGTCGATTTGTATTACATTCATTCATCCATTCATTCGCGTAGTTCAGATATTTGCTTGATTTTGTGTACTCTAAATAAGTGAATAATCCCATCTAATGCTTCATGCCTCATGAGTGACTTTTCTAGTACAATAAATCCTCCACAACTGTTCTAAATTTACCAATTACAATCCTCAGTGTGTTACACATTATTGTGAAGTCACATATCCATGTGATGCGTCGTACGAGGCAGCAATTTTCAACGTCAATCAAATCGTTTTGTTGTGTAAAATATTGTGCGAAATTTGTTTCGAATCGTGTATCAAAGATATAAAAAAACTGCTGAAGAAGAAGGAAGACAACAGCAAAAGGAAATATCGAAGGAAATGATGAATTTGTCAAGAAAAGGAACAACACACAATGAGTTACTTCATTTCCCATTTTCTTCGTGATAGCAGCAGTGGCAAAAACTTTTCCTATTTTTTTTTGTTTCTCCTATTTCTAGCAACATTAAATGTCTTTTCCTTGTTTTGTCTCCTTTTGATTTACAACGGAACGCTTTGTTGCGAGAAAATTACGATGTGAATATTGCTCCATAAATTTCTTGACACTGAAAATGAGTAATTTTTACGGCATTCACTATGGGGCAAAATGAAAAAAAATCGGACATTAACTTGGTTTTTTGTAATGTTTCAAATAACCATTCCAAAGTAATTTTTTCTTGTAGAGAACATAAAAATAGACTTACATGGCAAATTTCAGGTCATTTGGTGCTACTTCCGCGATTCTAGGGCTGTTTGAAGTTGAAAAGGGGTGAAAATTTGAATTTTTTCATGCTATATTTGAACTAGAAAATCTCTTCAATGATAAAAGATATCAAAAAATGGTTTTCAGTTCCTAGTATTGCTATACAAGAGCTTTATTTTGAGGTACGACAAAGTCTTTAACTTTGTAGTTTTGGTACCGGTGTGGTAGAAAAAGCATGAAAATCATAGGAAAAATGTCTTTGGACATGCCGCAACTACCTAAAATGGTCAGGATTTTACAAGGGATAACTATTAGCATATAGCTCCTGACTTCTAGTTTCTAAAAATATATAAACTTTTGAAACCTCGCCTGTTCAAAAAAAAGTTATGGCAATTTTAGTGAGTCGATCTATATTTGCCTAAAAACTGATTTTTCTTAGAAAAAAATAAGAATCATAAAAATATATATAGTTTTTGATGTTTTTTTGTGATTTAGGCTATTTTAAGACAAATTGTGAAGAATTTTTTTCAAAAAGTTCAAAATTAACCGAGATATGGGGTGCATGTGTTCCCTGACGACTTGACCCTTTTTCACCTCACTCAAACAGCTGTAACTTTTACAAGTTGTAATATTTTTTAATTTTGTCTTCTGTTTTATGTAGCCTAAATTAGTATCTTTTTAACAATATATAATACTTGATGGCTGAGTATGGTCTTGGTCATGAACTCGGTCCATGTTTGTGACCGACCCCAAACTAGTAAAAATCACAAAAACATAATTTCGTAATATCCTACTTAAAAACAAATTTAGACATTGTAATTAGATTTTTTTGTTTATTTTTGATAATTATGACCATTTAAACTCAAATTTTGTGTTTTCGAATTTTTTCACAGGTTGTGGATAATATCTTGGTAGTCTCCTAAGAAGTACCCTAGTAGTCTCTAGTTGGTTAAGAAATCTTGAAATAGAACTTATTTTACAGCCTTTTATCTATTGATATAATATATCTATGCATATTTAAAGTAAAATTTATCTGTTTAAGGTACAATACAGTAAATTTTTTGGATTTTTTGCTATTTCGTTCGAGATTGGCTTGCGTCGGTCACATTCAATGCACTACCATGGAAGCAAGGACTAAGATATATCCAAGTATTATACATTTCTGAAGAGGTATTAAACGAAGCTACCAAATACAGAAAACAGAAACAAAAAATATTGCTCCTGTAAAAAGTTATGAGCTTTTAGGTAGTCTCAAAAAGCACCTACTCGGCAACCAGCATAAGTAAAAGTACAAAAAACCAAATTTTGAAAAAAAATTGAAAGGATTTGGCCCAAAAAGTAATTCTTAGTCATTAAGAAACTCAAAAAAGGCAACCTAAGTCTAAAATTTCATCAAAATTTGCTTTTTTGTAATTTTCCCTATGCTGGTTGCCGATTAGGTGCTTTTTGAGACTACTTAAAGGCTTATAACTTTTTACAGGAGCAATATTTTTTGTTTCTGTTTTCTGTATTTGGTAGCTTCGTTTAATACCTCTTCAGAAATGTATAATACTTGGATATATCTTAGTCCTTGCTTCCATGGTAGTGCATTGAATGTGACCGACGCAAGCCAATCTCGAACGAAATAGCAAAAAATCCAAAAAAATTACTGTATTGTACCTTAAACAGATAAATTTTACTTTAAATATGCATAGATATATTATATCAATAGATAAAAGGCTGTAAAATAAGTTCTATTTCAAGATTTCTTAACCAACTAGAGACTACTAGGGTACTTCTTAGGAGACTACCAAGATATTATCCACAACCTGTGAAAAAATTCGAAAACACAAAATTTGAGTTTAAATGGTCATAATTATCAAAAATAAACAAAAAAATCTAATTACAATGTCTAAATTTGTTTTTAAGTAGGATATTACGAAATTATGTTTTTGTGATTTTTACTAGTTTGGGGTCGGTCACAAACATGGACCGAGTTCATGACCAAGACCATACTCAGCCATCAAGTATTATATATTGTTAAAAAGATACTAATTTAGGCTACATAAAACAGAAGACAAAATTAAAAAATATTACAACTTGTAAAAGTTACAGCTGTTTGAGTGAGGTGAAAAAGGGTCAAGTCGTCAGGGAACACATGCACCCCATATCTCGGTTAATTTTGAACTTTTTGAAAAAAATTCTTCACAATTTGTCTTAAAATAGCCTAAATCACAAAAAAACATCAAAAACTATATATATTTTTATGATTCTTATTTTTTTCTAAGAAAAATCAGTTTTTAGGCAAATATAGATCGACTCACTAAAATTGCCATAACTTTTTTTTGAACAGGCGAGGTTTCAAAAGTTTATATATTTTTAGAAACTAGAAGTCAGGAGCTATATGCTAATAGTTATCCCTTGTAAAATCCTGACCATTTTAGGTAGTTGCGGCATGTCCAAAGACATTTTTCCTATGATTTTCATGCTTTTTCTACCACACCGGTACCAAAACTACAAAGTTAAAGACTTTGTCGTACCTCAAAATAAAGCTCTTGTATAGCAATACTAGGAACTGAAAACCATTTTTTGATATCTTTTATCATTGAAGAGATTTTCTAGTTCAAATATAGCATGAAAAAATTCAAATTTTCACCCCTTTTCAACTTCAAACAGCCCTAGAATCGCGGAAGTAGCACCAAATGACCTGAAATTTGCCATGTAAGTCTATTTTTATGTCCTCTACAAGAAAAAATCACTTTGGAATGGTTATTTGAAACATTACAAAAAACCAAGTTAATGTCCGATTTTTTTTCATTTTGCCCCATAGTGGCATTGTGACATTGAGCGATAAACTTACATGACAAAAAAAGGAAGGCAAACGAGTGAGAAAGGAAAAGAAGACGAGGAAAACAAACATGTTGGTTGTGCCATTCTAACGATTTTTTTCAAGCTTGTTCAGGGCTTGTTCGGTTGATGACTGAGATGGAAGTGTTAAAATGACACTTTGACTTTATTGCTGCTTGTTTTCTTTGTGTGCTTTAAGAATTTTGGAGATGTTCAGTGTTTTAAATAATTGAGGTTGGAGGTTTTTAGTAGGACTGTCTTTATCTTACGATGTTCATCATGAGTAGGCTGTACACTTTTTGAACAAAAATCCACCACCCCACTCTCTCAAAAAAGAAAGGTAGTTACTCGATCGGTACACACGAACTGTTAATCTCAAGGCTTCTAAACTGACAATATACCTAGAACCAAATGGCGGTCATTTGTCAAGCGGTACTGTTTTGTTCTAAGTATAACGTTATATTCTAGATTACTTAATTGTTGCTAACGCCGCTGGTCATCAATTTCACTGTTTAATCAGCTAATTCTTCTTGTTAATTAAATTATTTGTATTCGCGTATCTTCGTTTGTAAACACTAAACTAAACTTATCCTCTTAAATTTAAACTCACCAATTCACCATGAATAATTTTTAAATTTTTAAAAACCGTTATAAATCATGTAAATTTTTTTGTTGCTATTTCTATACAAGTTTGAGATCTCTAATGTTCTAAAAGAACGCTGAATCTTATAAATGCAATTTCCTTTAATATCTGTACTGTTATTTACATATACTTATCTGCTAATAAATAATAATAATATACTGTCCGCTTGACAGCCGTCTGGTCAACATTTTCTGTGTATCAATCTAGTTATAGAATATTACGTAACCTCAAAAATGGTTACGTTAGATCTTCCATTGTTTCTGGGAAGTTAAGTGATGAGTTAAAGAGTTGGACATAACGAAAATACCCATTCTGTGTTTGTACGATGCATCATGCGTGTTCAAAGTAAATAATCTTTCGAAGAAACCCTTTCTTCAATTTGGTAGAGTTTCTAAGAAAAAGTCCTAACCCCCCTCCCCCAAATTTATTCTATTTAAAAAAAAATTTATATCCTTCCGTTAAAAATTTTCTGGCAACGCCGCTGATGCATACCTAGATAACTTTAAGTCACTATATACACAACACATTAGTGTAATATCTTATTTAAAATACTTATCAGTTTGTTGACTGTTCTAGAACTTTGTTTTTTTATCATTTTTGTGTTTCAATTGTTTTGTTGCTTGTTGCAAATAAGACAACTGCGCATAATTACTGCATTTAATCGTCTCGAAATTTTGACTACTAAAAAGTAAAGTTTGTGTATTAAATTATATTTAAAGAAAATGCATTCAAGGACTAAAAAGTTTACAATATTTATCTTCATAGCAATTACAGTGTACTTATGTATCCTTAAAGCCAAACTTTTTAATATACAAGAAAATTGGAATAATGGTCAAATAAGTGCATTTTTAGGAATTAAAACAAAGTTACATTGCGGACGGTTTCCAATGCTAGCAGACATTAATGTTAGTGACATAAATTGGCAAGTGACAAACACATCTAATGGAACTTTTTATCTCTTCAATGCATATTTTGATGATCGAGAGGCACTAAAAAATAATTCTGTAATCAGAATCTTAGCATTGATAAATAAAATCGATGTTTCAGTCAAAGCATACTGCCAGTTCTGGTACGATGGGATGAACAAACCAATTTCAGTTGAGGTGCAACAATATATAATGGCATGGCCAAAAAAATGGGGTATAAACGCTAAAGGTGCAACACCATATATCGTAACTTGCCCAAATCCACTCTTAAATATCAATATAGTTCCCCAATTCGTGTCATTTGTGGAACAAGAATGTGAAAATGCAAACAATGTTCTCGAAATTAAAAACAAAAGACCCAAAAATGGACACAAAGAGAAATTTTTAATCAGCGTGAAAGCTTTAGACTTCAAAAATGATATTTCATTAATTTTAATTGAATGGCTTGAAATTTTGAAAATTTTTGGAGTAAATAAAGTTGAAGTTTTCATTGTCAATGTACATCCGAATGTCATTCAAGTGCTGAAGCTCTATCAAGCAGAAAATTTTGTCACAATTAAATTTATTAAATTCCCACACGAGTTTCCAAATCATGTACATGAAAATCCTTATCAGTGGCTGCAAAGTGAACTGGTCGCATATCATGACTCATTTTATGAGAATTTGTATCTTTATGAGTATATGGTTCCGCTAGATATTGATGAGTTCATAATCCCTAAACATATTGAGGATCGGACATGGTCAGACTTACTTAAAAGATTAATTGAACAAACAAAAGCCGAAAATGAAATTATTGATGCATTCCCCGCAAAGAACATGTATTTTCTCCTAAAATCTATCCACGAAAATGAAACAATTCCAGGAGTTCCAAAAAGTTTGAGATTTCTTTCAAATATTTATCGAGCTGCTAATTTTACGCCTAAAAATGGAGGAGCAAAGTCTTTTATGAGGATGGATCGAGTTGAAATTATCCACAATCATTTCCCCCAGAGATGTCTTCAAATAAAGAATTGTAAATGGTATGTCATTCCTCCTGAAATTGGACAAAATGTTCATTATAAAACTGACTGTCCAAATCCAGAATGTATGGAGTCGTTACAAAATCCAATTAAAGACACAACACTATGGAAGTACAAAGATGAAATTTTAAAAAATGTCAATTCAACTATTGAAAAATTGAAAAAGTTTCAAAGTGATTTTGACATCAAAATTATGGATATGAGTTTAAATTAAATTTAAATTTATTTCTGAATTTTGTAATTCTAATTAATTATATTATGGAATCGTAAAAATAAACTAAACTGAAATTGTTGAATCAAATCGTAGTGGTTAGAGTGTCGGACTTCGTCTCTAACGACCCGGGTTCGATCCTAGGGAATGTCTAGTCGGATTTGGGTGCTTTTTCACTGTTCTAGCCATATCAACTCGGTTTGTGTGATGTCTGCACACAAATTGTGGCTAGGTACATTGCATTGATATACCCTGGGTCATGCAATTGTGCAGAGTTGGAAATCAATCGTCATAAATGACAAAAAGCATAAAACAAACATAAGTCTCATCTGGATGTTCTTCGCATCAAAAACAAACAATAAATTTTCATTTATAAATCCATAATTAAAGTTGTAATAGCTGTTGCTAGATCTCTTAAAAATTGTATTGAAATACTGAAAAGCAAAAATAAAAATAACGTTTTTTTTTTAAAAAAAAAAAGTTGAATCAAATCAACATATTTTTAAGAATGATCATTTTTGATCAAAGTAATCTTTGTAATTATTGTTGATATTTTTGTAATTAGCTAAAATTGTTAATTGGGAATCATTGTGATTTGTGTTGAAATTAAGTGTTCTAAATAAGAAAGGAATAATTAATGTACATTAGTTCTATAAATACAGTCCACTGAAGGTAAGTTATTGCTATATTTTTCATAAATAAAAAAGGAGCTAAATAAAAGCTTCTAAGCTAAATAAAAAAAATTCATTGCGGTTGGATGGCGAACATCCCAGATACAGTGGTCAATACAATGAACGAGAAGATAAGTATAATTGTACATGATTTTTTGCCTATTTCAAATTGTACCTGGGGTCAAAGACCCAGTTGCTCCCTGCTACGATAATATGTTGGGTACAGACCAATAAAATCGACCAATAACCCCCCTCCCCCCCCCTGTTTGGGTATAAAGTTGAATCTGTCATTCCATAATTCGACCTTTCAGTAATATCTTCCCTAAATAATAACAAAATTATTCCAAATTAAATCCACATAAAATTCCTATTCCCTCTCATTAAGTCAATAGCCATCATTGAATCTTTAAGACCGTCATTAATTCAATGGATATAAAATTTCATTTCCATAAAAAAAAATTTTGATTGACAAGTGAATTTATATTCAGTACATAAATTAACAAAATCATAAAACATTGATTTTCTACATTTTATTGTCATTTAATTACATAATAAATGATCTGCTATTAAACCTCATCGCATTTTATTGCACTGGTTCTGTAAATGTTATTTCAGTATTCATTTTAATGCACATAAATCGTTGCTTGAAATAATTAGATTCGTTAACTATTTAAATCAATGTTGAATGAGGTGAAAGGTTTTATTGTAATGGAAGTGAACTAGAATATTTAAAGATACATACTAAATATGTTTGGTCTTTAATAAAAGTGTGAATGTCCTTAAAATTATTATTGTACATTCCTAAAACTTAATTTGAGTGCCACAAAGACCATTGCATCTCCAAAAGAATTCCATTTCATTTATAAAATGCGCTGAGCTTCTAAAATAGTTATAAGAATCTTCAAATTATTTTTGTTTCATATTTTTGACTACTTTCTTTTATGGTGCAAAAGCATGTTGTATTTGTGCAATTCTCCAGAGTTGTGGAATCCAAGTTCGCATGAATTCGAAACTGTTTTTTTAGGGGTCGTTCGCAAATTACGTCACGCTTTTAGGGGGGAGGGGGGGGGCTCAAAGAATTTATGACAGTCCATACAAAATATTATTTTTTTCTTTGGAAAATTTGTGACAAGGGGGGAGGGGGGTCTAAAAAGTCGTTTTTTTGCGTGACGTAATTTACGAACGACCCCTTATTTTAATCATTTAGTCTAACGCCACTAATGAGGGGTTCAAGACCTTAATAGAAAAAATTTTTAAAATGAAAATTTATTTTTTTCTTAAAACTTAAGTAAAATTTTGGAACCAACTTTTAAAAAAACTTTTTGGCTACGTCATTGATCTAAGATAAAGAAAAGCATTCCAGATCGACCTGGAAATCAAGTTATTAAGGACGACATTATTTTTGTATTCATTTTAAATTTAAGGAGCCGTTCACTTATTATGTAACGCTTTTAGGGGGAAGGGGGTCTGAGATTTTGTGGCAATTCAAACGAAGGAAATTTTTCTTCATGGAAATTTTGTGACAAAGGGGGAGGGGGGTCTGAAAAGTTGGTTTTTTTGCGTTGCTTAATAAGTGAACCGTTTTTATGGGACATAATAAGCATTGATTTTAATAAAATATACAGTATTTAATCTAATTACAAATCTTGCATGCAAGTTTATCATCGATAAGACGATAGAATCTTTTGTTTAGAGTAGTTTCACACCACTGATGTAAGTCAAACCACAAAAAAATGAGAAGTTCCTTAAATCTTGAAGAAAATCGCCTAAACCCTGGATTGTGCTCACACATACGTAAAATAAATAAAACTATATATTTATCAAAAATAACACAATACACATTTTATGATGGTTTGACACATTTTTCTTCTTTTTTCTCAGTAGAGCATGCATTAAGTAAATGTTTCATTGTGAAAATTGACATTCATTTCCAATTCCGAACTGTCTTGTGTGGTTGAGTACTAGAGTGATTATTATGTGAGAAACTTTTTTTTATTTATTGACATTCAATTTACACAAAAGGGGAGACTGAAGAAGAGAAATAAACTCATATTACAGTGGGGAAGTTGATAACACATGGAAAATGACACGAGAAGGTCAAAGCGCAATTTATAAATCAGGAATTGAAGCTTAATCGATGTCATTTCTGTCCTATCGACCTTTAATTTTTATAAAACCATACAAAAATCAACTTAAAGCTCACTGTTATCAGAAAATGCTAAAATTATGCGGATATTCACTCCCACAAAACCACATTCATTTACATTCGTGGATGATGGCAATGAACAGATACACAGGCACTCCAGATACACATAAAAATATATAGAATGGATCGAAAATCGTTTTTAATTGCATCAATTACTTTAATGAACAAAAAAAAAAGAAATAAAGGAGAGAGAAAAAAACGCTATTGAACCATAGTGCCATTATGCACATGTAGCATCGACTATCGACAATGAATGAATCCATTTTTCTATTTATGTCGTTTGCCATGCAACCAATTCACATATCGACTTCCATTAAGTTTTTTTTACATTCTTTCTTGTTCTGCTTTTTGTTTCGATCTTTATTATTGCATTACATTCTGTAAAATTGGTACCATTAGTATGAAAAGTCATGATATTAAACAGTATTGTGTGTCACTTTATTTAAAGCAATAACATTCATATTGAAATTTTAGTGGAAATGGGGAAGATGGAGCAATTATTACATAGTTTATTGAAATTTGAGGTGAAAAACGCATTATTTGAAGTATTTTTTAGAATTTTGAAGTTCAGGTGCCTTCACATTAGAGTTTTTAGGTTCAGGTGCCTTCACATTAGAATTTTGAGTTTCAGTCGCCTTCACATTAGTGTTTTTAGGTAAAGGTGCCTTCACACTAGAATTTTGAGGTTAAATATAACATAAAATCTGATAAATTCCAAAAAAGAAACTCAAAATTACGGAAACCGTTCCATTATAAAAACAAAAATACTAACGAATTCATCCATATTCAAATTGACAAACGGAGATGTTGCAAAAGCAAAAGCAATCACGATCTTTTTTTCCTGTCATCCTTTGTTTCATTTTGTCTTTTTGGTTTTGTGACTCTCAGACAGATAATTTGCTTCGTCATTGAATTTTATTGCCATTCAACTCAATTCAATTCGGTCAAGCTGTACACCCAAAAAAAATGGTAAATTTTCTCGAGAAACAAAGCAAAAAATTTGTATAATTTCTCATGTCCATTGCGCGTGCAAAGCAAAAAAACAGTTTGAGAAAAAACTGGTTAAGCAATACTTGACCGGAAGGCATAGATGCATGCACAGAATAATGATTTCAATGTCCTTTTCACGCTACATGATGAAAATTTCTCTTCTTATTTTGAGCATTTTTTTGTTCACTCGAGCAACGACACAATGTAATTTATTTTATTTATACTACTTGTTGCGACTGCAACAACATACAGCAGTGATGCGATAAAAAAGGAATTGAGAGCAGCATATGCTGACGCTGTTCGGTTGAAAACTTGCAAAAATGTGCTGAATGCGAGAGAAAATTACATCGCCTCTTTCATTCTTTTTCATCATCATCATCATAATTTTTTGCTGTTGCTTTTGCTGCTTTTCAACTTTAAGCATCCATTGCATTGCTGTATGTGGCGGAATAGTGGAGTAGAATAGATGAAAAGTTTCTCATTATGCGGGATTATGGAAAAAATGAGGAGAAAGGAAAAATAAAATTAATAATAAAAGAATAATTTGGCGAAAAGAGTTGGTTGTTTTGAAGGATCTGTAGAAATT
Organism: Chironomus tentans; assembly: GCA_963573255.1. Classification (NCBI taxonomy): domain Eukaryota; kingdom Metazoa; phylum Arthropoda; class Insecta; order Diptera; family Chironomidae; genus Chironomus; species Chironomus tentans. The sequence continues at coordinate 16,410,414 of OY754303.1, forward strand.
ATGAAAAATAAGATTAATGATTTGGAATTTTAAAGCTAAAACCCTTTATTTTCGATGCAAATATTCGCGTCATTGAGGAATTTTTATGGTTCAGTTTGCATCTCAAATATTTTTTTTGCATCTTTGAGGCAGAAGTTTGCTTTACTTACTTACTTACTGTAACCATGTTCCTATGTGGAGCTTAGGTTACAACAAAAGGCTTTCCATCTGACTGTATTGCTGGCCTTGTCACCTAGTTTGTACAAAGTCTCTGTCCGCACATTAAGCTGACATTCCTTCATTACTGTTCTGCGCCAAGTAACTTTTGGAGCTCCTGAGCGTCTTTTCCCTTGCGGATTCCAACCAAGGGCGGTGGAACAAACTTGTGTTTCTGTCCCAGCATTGACATTCTCTCTGGTGTTTTTCTTACGAAGTGTATGTCCAATCCAACCGTACTTCCTCATCTGTATCTCCTTATTGATGTCTTGTTGACCTGCTTTTTGTAGAAGCTTCTCATTTGAAGGTAAATCAGAAGTTTGCTTTAATTAATTCAAATCTTTCTGTTCTAGGTTCCTCAAAATTGAAGTTTCTGATCAGATTCCACCCCTTCCAACCCTGTTTCCCGCTCAAAAATGTCAAAACAGTTATAACGGAACTCATTTATTTCATTCCTTTCTTATAAACTTATTCATAGAACATAACTAATGAGATTTTTGATTAAATGTAACTGCTGCTGCAGCTTCTATAGCTTTCTTGCTGCATTTGCTGTGAATATCATTAGAAAAGGCGTTAACTTACATCCATTCGAGTCATAAATGTTGTGAGAAGCGGAGTTAAGTAAAATTATTGTTTTCAATTTGAGGGAGCTTAAGTTAGAGATTTATTTTCCAGTCAGTCAGTCGCGTATTTCTAATAGTGTTTTATGGAACAAATCTTCTTCATGCTTAGCAAATCGTATTCTTGTCAAGTAAACGGAAAAGTTCAATGTTATTTTTTACAGAAAGTCAACCCAAATTTTGTCCGTAAAAGCTTAAAAACTAAGAAGATAAAAGATATTGGATATCAAAACAAAAAAGTCAATTCTATTTCAATAATATTGTTCATTGTCCTATCAAAGCTTATCACAATACTGTTAGTATTATTCGATATTCTTATAAGGGTCTATCAAATGACGACTACATTCTTTCAACTTTAAAATTTTTAAATTCCATTTAAAAAATGCACCAATCTTGAATATTTTAACAGCAGGATTTAGAATTAAAAACATAAACAACACAGCAGAGCTCTTATTTTAAGAGCAGTGCTCTCTTATTTGTATATTTAAAATACTCGACACTCAATTATTCGGAAATTTTCACATTCTTTTTTAAAAAGTCCTCAACTGGCTATGCTCAAGCATGAATTGTACAATACCATATAAAAACAACAAGAGTCCCACGAGAAGCCCCTTAAAAACAACAGAATTTTTTTTATTCAATTGAAATGGCATGGGACATGAAAAAGCTTTATTTATGCTGTTTTTTTTATTATTGCTGCTCTTCTTTTTGACTCTTTGGAACGTTATGTTGCTGCACAAGCTTTCATTTGACAAAAAAAAGTAATAATCGGATCTCAAACTGAATTCTCTTCAAATTTAATGAAGTTGTAAACTTAGCAACAAAATTCACAAGGAACTTCACGTACAACAAAATGATCCGATGGAGAATTTTGCTTCTCTCTCAATTTTGCTTGTTATTGCTCTTTTCCTCAATCCCCATTTCCACTTTATTTCCATTTACTTCCACCAACCTCCCATAATCATATAGAATTGTCCTTTTCAATTCTTTCTATCATGCGAAGGCTGTGAGTGTGTGTATATCATGTAAACCGCTATAATAATTTGATAACATCTGTTTAAATGCTTTTCGCCATTTCTCATGCCTTATGCTTTATTTTTCTAAATTGCTATAGGATTCTACTAACGGCGCTAATCTCTCTAAATCTCTAAAATGCTGTTTTGTCACAAAAAATATAATCGCGGGATTATTTTTGAATCCAAATTGTAATTTTTTGGGTTTTAGGATGGAGAGCAGTTAATAGCGCAGCTTTTACTCACAAATATGTGCTATAGATATATAAGGCTCAGGGGCGTATCCAGAAATTTTTCGAGGGAGGGTTTTTGAAATATTTTTGTATGGAATGGAAAATTTAAGAATTAGCAAATTGAAAAAAATACCAAAAAGGGTAGGGATTTTGAACCCTAAAACCCCTCTCTGAATACGCCCCTGACTAGACTGGTAGAGAGGAAGGTCACACTTCCTACGATGCCACTGACACTAGAACATTGCTGACTATTCACTAGAATCAAAAATCCTTAAGAAATGTAAAAAAATGTCAAATCCACAACAAAAGCTCCAATTATTAAACCACAAATAACAATTTTTTTACTTCCTAGTATTTCATCCTCATGAGGCTTAGTCCAATTTTCGTTCATCATAAAAGGACATCCAGCAGCACACACAAAAAAAGTCTGAAAAGAAAGGAAGAAGAATAAACGGAAAGAGAGGACGAACAAAGCAGCATAATAAATATTTATGAAATATATGAAATCGTAATTTCTGCTTGACATATTATCCAATTTGGTCGTTGAGTATGTTTACTTATGTATTTTTAATCTAAATCAGTTATGGATGGGAAAGATATTTCCATCTCTTGGCTTGTTCGCAATTTTTATATTTTCTGCTCCTCTGCTTTACAGCACATGAATGTGGTGTGTCGGAAGCAGAATTTGATATGATCTTTTATCTCCTCGTCCCTTTTTTCTATGTTCCGCTCACTGATTTTTAAGCTCATTTTTCGATGGAATTACTGTGCTTGTTGATGTATTTTGTCCTGTGATGCTTGCAGTCAGGTAGATTTCTGGGAAATGGACTGATGGACGATGATGTTGGTCGTGTATTTTAGCTGTAAAATTTATTTTGGTTATTTTGCATTTGCTTCCATTTAGAGCATTAATTGAAGGCACTAGATGTGGATTATGAAATACTCAGCATGCCATAAAATTTACAATTACATTAGTTTCCATCCTGCAACCATTCAACTTATGTCATTCAATTATTCAATCAAAAAATATGCGTCCAACAACTTAGTCCATAAGGCTCCATTAAACTTCCTTTGTAAGGACATAGAATATTCAGATAAAGTACTTCCATAATATTTTTGGAATATAAAAAATGTGGAATTTATTTTTTGTTCCTTCTCTTTCTGGTCTCCTCAACAACAAAAGTGGATGAGCATTAGCAACAGCAACACAAAAAGGAAAAAAAGGAAGGACAATGTTGTGAAACCGCCGGCTGAATATAATTTTTTATTCTTGTTCTCGTTCAATTTCGAGTACAAACAAATTAGTTCATGATATACAATAAATGTGGAGGTCAGAAAAGAAGATATGAGACCCACAGGAGCCTGAGGGTCACCATAACGCCAGAATAAACTTATGAGGATTTAATTTTTCATGAGTCGTAAACAATTCATGCAATTTTCCTAGGATTATACTTGATGGCAGCTCACTCAAAGCACAAGCAATTTGTTTTCCTATACAATATTGTCATTCCTAACCGAAAGTTGTTGTTTGTGCTTTTTTCCTCTCTCTATGGCTTATTTTTTTTGCCTCTTTCCTGACCACAACATCAACGATGATAATATTTTATCAAAATAATTTTCTTTTTTCTCTTTTTTTGGACATATTGTTCCACTCATGCATAGATTTATGCAATTTGACCACATAAAAAAAGTGTGGCTTACGGTTTAGAGGCAAAGAGGAATGTATGAAAATTTGTGGATGAGGATAGTTGCCTAAATATGAGTGGCACAGTAGAGTTTATTAGATTTGTTTTTTATGCAGGATATAAAATATAAATGAATGTGAAGATGAAGTATGCTTGGATGATTGATGTTGAATGGGGAGTTTTTTTACCTTAGCAGGCTGAATTTTATATTATCTACGGAGTAACAAGTACAGGTTTTAGAACAGTGTCTGTGTATTTACTTATTAGCTTAACTTCTCCATTGAACTCAAACTTCTCCATTTTTCTTCCATAATTGAATATTAAAGGTACAGTACGGCAATCAGTTCGATATATACTTGGTGTTTCAGATAATCTTACTTTACCTTAACCGTAGCAAGGGACTGATGCGTTCTTATATGGAATATAAAATACCAGGGGTGATGGATTATGTTACCCTACTTTACTTGCTACGCCGCTGACCATAGTGCAGAATCTGATGATCTGATGCATAACAATGACGTTAATTTGGGAAATTATCGTGACAAAGTACAGAGGCCCTGTTTCTATGACTAACCGGGGTATCGGTAAGTGGGGGTACCCTAGGATAGGTAATGGTAGGGTAGGGTACCATTACATGACATTGTTATAAAATACAGAATTGTCAAAATACAGATGGTCACCCTAGTCAATGAATTGCAAAATATAAATTCAACAAATTTCGCAATTCTCCTTTTATCACACAAAACTATATGTTAGATATACACTGTAGTTGAAGATATTATTAATAATATGAGAAAGAAATTTTCTTCATTATTAAAATACTATTTATTTATGATGATCTCACGAGCGAATTTTCTCTTTCCTCATTTCATTTTTATGCATCATAAAGTCAAATCTCCCTGCTCTGCTATAATGTACATATAGCATTCATAAGCGTAGCAAGGACAATAATGATAATAATAATGTGCATGCTTTCTGTTGCTTCAAGTATATACTTAAGTAGTAGAAAATTGCATAATAAAAAATTCATTCGAATATATTGAAAACGGAAATGCATTTAATCATGAGAAAATTTCTTCTAAGTGAGGAAAGAAAGGAAGCTTTCATTGGGACATGTTATGTCTGAATTATTAAATTATATTTCAAGTTCGAGGTGATTTTTTTAATGGAACGCCTTTTTTGGGAAAATAAATAATCAAATTTTGTATCTTGAGTCCAAATTATTGTTACAAATGGATGCTAGGACTAAGACTCATATACTTGCCGACAGGAACATATTCAGAAATTTTTCATGGAGGGTTTTGAAATTTTAAACTTAAAAAACAAGTATATTCAAGGGGGTTGACACCTAAATCCCCCTCTTGAAGATGTCCTTGCAACTGGTAATGTTACATCCAAATCGGCAGTAGTTGACAGTAAGATATATAAATATATATTTATTAAGATATATAAAAAATCCTTCATCCTTTACTCGTCCATAAAGCTTATTAAATGTTAAACATTTATTACATCAAGTAACAAAGAAAGCTTCTACAATAATTAACTCTGTACCATCCATTATTGATTACAATATCTTATATTGAATTAATTTATTCTTCTTTGTTCCATCTGCCTTAACATTTCAGCCCTACGTTCACCTTAGTGACTTCCCTTTCATATCAGAAAATAATCCTTTCCGATCGAAGGAAAAAGTTTTCTTTATGTTGATGGCATATCCAATAGGTTAATTTTATCAGAAAATTTATAGATTTCTAAAATTGTAATTTATTTTTTAAAAAAATTTGTCAAACTTCAAATTAATTTTGAAGAAATTTTTAAATAATTTACACTAAGGACGAGCAGCCTTATCTCATCCTATCTGTCTTACACCAGTTCTATATCTATTTTTACATGTCGTATATATTTCAAAAGACATGAAAGAAAAGCATGAGCACTGTATAGAGAATAAATTGAAGAAAATAAGCTTATCAGTATAATATGGAGCAAGAAGCAGGGAACTGAAACACTCCATTACATAATCGCTATTACAATCTCATTTGTCGAAACTCAACGATAATGTTTAATATAAATTTAATGTATTTAATATAAATTTTATCTAAGCTGGATGCTAACCTAGTTTGTGACTTAGTTTGAAAGGTTGAGGGTGAGGAACGGGGAGTATTGAGTGATTGGTGAAAGGAATGTATGACAAAAGCGCAATTCTGCATTAAAATATCAATAAAGTATGATATAAACTTCTTAAAAGGAAAATAAATTTCTAACGGATTTTTAAAACTCAAATCTCAAATTTTTTTACAAATCAAAAAATTCTATCATTTCAAAAAGTTTTTCTTCTTTTATTTCCCAATAAAGCCATTTTGTGCCATAAAATTTCAATTTTATTCTATAAAAAAGTGGCACAAGCTGTTCTAAAAGAAAAAGTAGTGACATTCAATGCAGAAAGCTTTATTAAATTAGTATTATATTATAATAACAAAATGATTATAACACCAACAACAATGACGATCATATTCGGAATGAATGAATGTCACTAGAAGAAAGTTTTATGGTGCATCGTAAATGTAAGAGGGGGACAAATGTCATTAAAATTTATTATAATTTTCTCATGTCATTACATTCGTGCACAGCGATTTAATGAAAATGTGAACATGGGAATTGAATAAAGTTGAGAATATGAAATTTTCATTTAATTTCAACACAAAAATTTTTTCTCATCGTCCTTCATTTCATGGTTTGTTTCATTAATGGATGTGATGTTGAATATGAAGTGCACTGCAAAATAATTTAGAATGTGAATGGATAAAGTTTTAAACTCACAATTTTATACTTTTTTATTCGTACAAGCTTTATGCTCCTTTCTCTATAACATCGTAATAATATTCATGCGAGAATTTATGTATGCATAAAATATATTTTACGATATAGAACAATTTCCATTTGAAAAAATACTGCTAGATACAGCAGATTTATTTATTTTTTCAACGCATTTTATTATGGTTTATTGTTAAAATGTTGTGGCATTTTAAGTTTGTCTAGAGGCTTAACCTGAATATATTAAATATAAAATTTCGAAAAATAAAGTTTAAAATTTAGTAAATTTAGAATTCTTAGAAAGACAGAAGTATATTGGGGGTTGGTTGATATTGTTCCTTACCCCTCTGGGAATTTGTTATATCCTGGGGTTGCTTTCTTGGTATAGACCTACACTTACCCTTACCAGGGGCATAGCGAGGAAGGTCTGGGTATCCTCCCCCCAAAGTTTTGAACCGCAACGAGAGCACGGCTCAAAATTTTTAGGGGGGTGCCCAGACCCTCCTGGCTACACCCCTTACCCTTACTTTCCCTCAAATATCCTAGATTGGTATATACCTACCCTTACCCTAGGTATCCTAGGATAGACCCTAGACTTGGTAAGCGTGGGTATAATACTAAGAAACCCAAGATGATACAAGATGGTAAGAGGTAGGATAGGCATGGTGAAATATTCAGATACAAACAGACCACAAAATGGACTAAGTGTACCTAACCTAAAAAATTCGCAATCAACTCCAAATATTTCTACACTTCTACATTTTTATATATTTTAAAAAAATCAAGATATCTCCCAGGAATATGTGCACATATAAATGAATGAGTTTTGTAAACATTCATAATTGTTTTAGCAATCAAGTTCCATTTACTCTGTTGATGGACTTTTAATATTATAGTGCTTACGTGGATTTTTTATTGCTGCGATAAAATGTTTAACTACATCCTATGAGTAAACGTAGATAAAAATTTATATAAATGTTTTGACGAGTGCAATAAATGAGCCACCGAGTCTGATAATCTGTGGAAATAAATGCAGACATTGCAAAGATTAGTGACAGACATTGGAATTTTGCACTTACCCAAGTGAACGTCTCAAGTGAGACTTCAAAGAATGGAACTTTTACATTAATGTTCTGTTGTGCACGAGTCATAATTATGAAGATGACTTTACGAACCCTAGCATCACACTTGTACCAATGAAAGTCATACGCAGCATCCTTGATGTTCTCGCTTGCATTTATCAGCATATTACCACTGATTGAATAGTTGAAAATTTGCTGTATGTAAGCACACAGATAAAATATGAAATTCAATCTTTCAATTCCATCAGATTTGAGTATCATCATGCAACATAAGCATATGATAAGTGATGAACATGCGAAATGCATCAAAATATTTTGCCATAAAGCTTTCGATAAAATATTACAGCAATGAATTGCTTCATTATGCATGTCGACAATTTCCGTTAATTTATCAAGCAATCGATCATTCTGTACTCTTGAAAATTTCATTGTTGTCTCGTGTGAATCTGAAAATGCAGGTGAAATGAAAATAAATTTTATGGAACTGTTCTGGTTGTCTATAGCTCAATATTTCATAAAGTATTTTTAGCATTTTTAATCCTACCAATTTCCTTCTCAATCAATCTGTTCAATCTCAATGAAACGATGTCAAACTGTGCTGAAATATGAGCACATAATCCAAAAAATAAACCATCACTAGCACAAATAGCTGCCATTGTAACTAATCCAGTGTAGATGCTGAAAAAGTAGATTATTTCGTAGGCTGGCGAATAATCGTAATCAAAAGGGAATCTATTGAGGAAAAAGAAACAAAAAATATTAAGTTTTCATCGAGCAGGTTAATCTCCCTACTCTAAATTCACTCTTGGTGATTGTTTTTTGGTATATATCTGCACCTACTCTATCCTGTTTGTATATCTGTACCACTGGTACTTCTTATCTTCGATAGGGGTAAGTTGTATACCGAAAAACCACTCTTGGTGCTGGTTTCTCGGCATATTTTTGCACCTACTTGTATATCTATACCACTGGTGTATATTTGGTAGGGGAAAGGGTAGGTGTATACCGAGAAATCAGCATCAGCATAGCAACTATTATGGGGTTGATTACCAATTACGTCACGTTTTAAATTCATAAATTTTGTTACAGTTCAAACAAAATTAAGTTTGTTCAATAAGAAATTTGTTACAAAAGGGAAAGAAGAGTCGAAAAAGTAGATTTCAACGAGCCGTAATTTACGAATGACTCCCTAGACATTAACATACAAATAAACTTTAAATCTAGTAAATTAGCAGAACTTACACAGCTTTGAAAGGTATATCATGTAGCCATCCCATTCCATTACTGTGTCGAATCAATCCTCGAATAACAGGTGAGATGTAAAAGAAAACTAAGGTAATATTACCCAAAACAACAAGAGCTGCAAGAAGCATTGATGAAATCTGATTTGCTCGAGCATTAATTTCAATTTCTCGTTTTCCTCTGGCTGTGAATTGAATTTTACTCGATATTAGAAATCATGAAATTTATTTCCAATTCCTTACCATTTACAAATGCATTCTCCAAGTAATCGATAACGTATTTAAGGTCATTTTGATGCCAAACGAGAATGAGGAGTCTCAAGACGGTTGGAGTTAGAGTGAGGAATGGTGTAAGTGCATCAAATTGCTTCAACAAACTTTCTCGATTCTCAAAAATGAACCAACATTGAAAAATCTAATGCAGATGGAATGAAAAAGGAATGAGCATGTTTTCTTGTTCCGTGAGAGAAAAATGACTTTAAAAGGAAATGAAAATCCTTCTCACCCCATAAATCAGCACTTCCATGCAATTTCCAAGAAGAAATAGCAGCTGAAATCGCGTCACTTCATCACTTGCCAACCAAAATCCTATTAACTTCCATCCAAATTTCTGTATACGAAAGAATGAACGTTTGGATGTAAAATGACTGTGATGTAACAGCTCAAACATTTCACTTTAAGGATTTCCTTTATCTTTTTAATTTTCTTTGCCGTGATTTCTTGACAACTTCTGATTCTCTTAGCATTACACGTCAAAGCTTTTATAACATTTTCAATTAGCTAAGACAAGTCTAGTCCAATGAACAATAATTTAATTCTGTTCAAAGATTTAGCAGATAATGTTATGGGATTAGTTCTATTCAATTGCTGAGTATCTAATTTATTGAAATATGTGGTTATTTGTGAACTGGTTAATCCTATCTCAGATTGTTACAGAGTTGTTAATCTGAAACCAGTTTCTAATGATACCCCTAAGACATCCTAGGCAGGGTAGGGTAGGATAGCCCTATAAACCAGCCCCTGGAGTCGGATGTTTGCTATTCCTTAGGTGATACCTTAGTATATATTCCATTTTATTAGGGAATTCATTTCCCACCGTCTAATGCTGACCCGGTCTCCCATCTTGCTATGATCCTGTAGAACCTGCAAGATGGGTGAGATTGGTTGGTTGTAACAACCAGCTACACTACGAACCCCATTCTTTGGACTATCTATGATCTATAGCCATGCTCTTTAGGTGCTACATGCTTTATATTCTACATTAGAACATCCTCCAAGAAAATCCATAATCCTTATTCCAGACAATATCAAATAACCAACCCTGTCTACAACCAATCGGAAATCCCTTATGGTCAAATGACTTTCAGTTCCTTAACATGTTATTTAACGGTGAGGTAATTGAAAATTGATATTGAATTATTGATTACTTTAAAGAGTGGCAAATGGATTTGATTGAAAGCAAACGATGCATCAATAAATGCAATTTAAGTAAATTGATAGATAGAAGTTTTCAATGTCCATGAAGTAGATAAATTCAATCTTAAATAAATCATAGATGCCTTAATTTTCTAAAAAAATATTCTTATCACAAGAAAAATGGAAGCTCTTACCTTTTCCGGAAAGTTTCTTTTTTTCCTACCCACAAGATATCTTCCTTTGTACAGTCCTCATGTGTATATCTATCTTAAGTCGTACGTACACACACATTCCATAGCCCCAACTTGCTCACACTTTTAATTTCATTTACCACAAAACATGTTCTATTGAAGAACACAAAAGGCAGGCTAGAAAGGAAGAAGAGATATGGTACTCTGAGGAAATGAACTTTTGTGTAGCCTTCATGAAAGACTTGATATAAATATGTACATGTACATGGATAGAATGGAATGAAAGGAAAGGAAAAGTAAGAAGGAAGAAAAAAATAGAAACTTCTGTTCCATACGAATACATTTTTCTTCTCCGTACCCAACACTTGCCATCTTTTTGATCTTTTATTGCTTTTTCATCAACATAGGCAATAAAAAAATGTTTCTTTCTTCTTCCTCAGCTTCCTACTTTTTTCTAACTGTGCCACAGAGTAAAAATGGAAATTAAGATTACAGCCATCATCAAAAGAGTGCTTGTTGGATGAAAGGACGTGCCAAATAGAATTACAGAATTTTTATCGTTTATCTAAGCTCGTATTAGGAGCAACTCGTTTGAGGTTTGACGAACGTGAAGAATCGGAGCTACTTTTCACGATAAAGAAATCAAATGCAATTTATTCATCGCATTTCATCAATCTACCGCAGAGTACGAGGTTTTATATCATATTATAAAACCACCATCATCTCATTACGAGGTCATTGAAGGAAATATAATTGAAAGAAAATATTTTCTTCGTATATCTTGTGGAGGGTTAAATAATCTTTCCTCTGCTTAAGGCTCATGAATATCTTTTATTGTTGTCATGCGAGTGAATTGAATGATGATTAATTAGTTTTTAGGGTAAACATGTGAATTTGTGGTAATTAAAATTAGGATTTTGATGAGTTTGGGTATTGGGGTCGTTTATAAATGACGTTTATTGGATTTTTGTACCCCCTTTGTGACAAATGATACACAGCTGCCTGTATTCCAGACTCTTTCTTACTAGGAAGCCATTCACAAATGACGTCTATCAAAATTTGAGTTTTTTGAACCCCAAAGGGGTCGTTAATAAATGTCACACCATGGGAGGACCATGACGTCATCGTACCCAGAGGAGAGGGGATCTGGAGTTTTCAAACTCTTTTTTCATTAAGATTATACCAATTGTTTTCAAAGTTTTGTTTGATTCATAGTTAATTAGGTGAAGACAATTTGATGAAATCATTAGATTTTCAAACGGGTTCCATTTATACTGAGTTTCAAAATCCAGACCCCCCTTCTGGGTACGCCCATTCGTCACACAATAAACGAGAATGTTGGGCATCATTTGTGAACATGCCCTATAGCAAAGAAGGAAATATTAAATAAAAGTTAGTGATTGCCACAACTTTATGTACGAGAATCAAAAGTTTTCAACAAACTTTAGATCCTTAATTGAAAATTAACTGCAAAACAACTTTTTTAAATGAATTGTTCAAACATTGAGGTTAAGTTCAAGCTTTAAACGTGAACTAGGTCACAAAACTACATCTAAAACTGCAACATCCGTAATCCTCTCATCCATAATCCCAGATTAAAAGCCAATACATTATTCACTTCATAACATTTCCTTTTTGTTTGCACTAATGCTTCCTTTGTATCTCAAACTTACTATATGAATTTTTAATGCACATAAGATCTTCATCAATTTTCATAACGTGTTTATTCTTTTCATCTTTTTTCATTTTATTATTCACTTTCATTGTTATCACTTTAATTTAATATGAAATATTAAAAAATAACTGCACTACAATTGTGTTTATTGTGCAAAGAGAAAATTAAATATTTGCGCACATAACAATGTGCTTTTTATGAAAGGCATTTGAAATGATGATGATGATGTGAATGGAAGCGAATTAATTTTTATTTATTTTATCATATTGTTTATTTGAATTTATGTGACGCTTTTTAAATTCACTGCGCAAATAAAAAAGAAAGCTCGAGGCATTAACAGCATGTATTTAGAATTTTATTTGTTGTTTCTTGATTATTTTAATAATAAAATGTTGCGAGAAATCTTTGCTTTTAAAATTTTTGAATATTTACGAAGCAATTTTGCTAATTTTTGAGGTTAGATTTGTTTTTAGAACTTAAGGCTTGCTTTGCAGTGTTGTTAAATCAGATGTTACCTTAATCTTCAAAGATCTAGATCTATGCATTATAACTTCTCAATCTGTCAAGCTCAAGGGCCGGTACACACTAGGATATATCCAGTTGCTTGGTTTACACTAGCCTAGGGTACTTCCTAGTGCATACCGAGTAATATGATCTACATTTTTGTATACTAGGATAAGATCCCATCTTAATCAGGCAATGTCTAGTTTAGACATCAGCTGTAACAGACAAAAAACGATGTTGGCAACTAGATACCAACCCAGACAGAATCTTCTCCAATGTGGGTGTAGGGACATCCAAATGTTTAAACTATCCCTTATCTAGGTATCTAGACTCCTAGATCTTATGCTCTGATCTTCTAGGCTCATATGCTCTGAATCTGCATTAATTAGGTAGCATCTGGGACCAACGTCCAGTTTCTTGAGTAAATCTGGGTAAACTCCTGGAAAAAGTCTAGAAAAAAATTTTTATACTGTTAAATACAAAGTTAAGTCCTTATGAACACCCTATATTATATCCTACAGTACTCCGACCCCAGACTATATCTGAGATCACCTAGATCCATCCAGAAAACAACACTAATGCTATGACATTTTCTGAAAATTTAAGTTTTTATTAAAATTTCAATTACAAAATCATGCTATGCGTGGAAGCAAAAACTTCTAGCAGTTCCTTTCCAATAAAATTGTTTCTACACATGACTCATAAATATCCAATTCGAAGCTTCTTCTACGAATAACAACAATTACCTACACATTCTCCATACACAGCACACAATACGAAATTCTAATGAAAATTGTTTTCGATACTTTTTATCATCACAAAACATCCACTTAATGCAATAAAAGCATCAAATCAGAATGTGTTAAAAAGCCTCAATACAGAAATCAAAATGAGATAAGTATCATCACTGTAAATGCGCTAAACGCAACAACAAAAGACTTTTTTTTCGTACACATGGAAATTGCCATTTTTACAATCAATGTCCTTCGACGTGATCTAATAACAATATCTACAATCCAATATAAGATAAGTGATGGCACATTTTGGGAAATATTATGATCATTGATAGTATGACATTAATGCGGTAGATTGGACAACAATAATGGGCTTTTATGGATGAGAATTTCTATGATAACGATGAGATTGAAAGTGGAAAAGTCCTTGTATGGCATGTAATTAATGATATTGTCACTTTATTTATATATTTGTAAGGTACTGCTGGTGATAAGACATTGAACAAAGAAAATATTTCTAATTATATGAGGAAAGGTCATGAAGCTAATGGCAACCAAAGCTAATTGAGGAATCGAAATTTTCATTATGTTTTGACCTTGAAGATTCTATTAAGCAATAGACATGATTCTTTTGCACTAAACAATAACTTTTCAGTATCCACACAATCTCAATTCAATAGCAACAACTTAAAATTTATGAGTTCTGTCTTCTCCATTTTATAAATGGCACATATTGACTGTTAAGGAAACAAATTGATGCACTGTTTTTAATGCACATTAAGTTCTGATGATCTTTTAATGGATTTTCCTTAAACGATGAAGAAAATCTCATCTTCTGCATCATTTATCTGCATGAAAAGTACGTACATGGATGTTATTGAATAAATTTTACATTAATAATGTCATATTGTACACCAATCTCATTGAAATGAGATTGAAAAAGAGATCAGTAGGAAGTATTTTTTATTAAATTTATAAGAAGGATGACAGAATATTTTGGGGTTCGGTGCATGGGACCGACAGAATTATTCCGCGGAATTTTGTTCCGCGGAATTATTCCAGTATAATTATTTTAAAACTTTCTTCCGCGGAACTTTATTCTGCGGAACTTATTCCACGGAACTTTCTTCCACAAAATTATTTTAAAAAATAATTTAATTTAATAAATGATTCCCTGAAATGATAATCAATCTGAAGTTCAGCATAGACAATTGAAAAATGCAATAACAATAACTTAAAAGTGGACTGTATTTCAATGACAATTTATTTAGAGAACAATCTCTCAACAATCACAATTTCAACTATTTTTCTCAATAATTTCAAAGAATCAATGATTACTTTGATCAAGAATAATCATTCATAAAATATGTTGATTTGATTCAACACTCTGCCAGCTTCACAACGTTCAATGATATTGATAATTTCAACTTCGTGTTAATCAATTTGAGTAATTTGAACGACTTGACAATGTATAGAATTCACAAGGATTGAATAAGAATTATTCATGATGAATGGCTTTACTCAATCTTTGTCAATATTGTTTGATAGTCCTGTTCAGCTTTACTGGACTCTGCCCTCTCGACTGAACGATTGATTCAAAACTTGTATTAGATTCAGCATAACTTGATTTCTTGTCACTTGCACAACTTGTCGTAGAATTAATTTGGTTCAAATCATGTTGCGATGTACGACTTGATATAGATTTAAATGACAATTTATGTTTCTTGCTCACACGATTCAATTTCTCATCAGTTGACATCTCATGTTTACGATTCTTACAATTTGTACTATAAGAACTATCAGCTGTAAGCTGATATTCTTGGTTCTTAGGAGATGAAATCTTTTGACGACTTTTTGACAATTTCTCAGACTTCACATGCCTCAATCCATGAACTGATGTTAGGTCATTTGCAATATCTCGTTCTGTAGAATCAATCTTCACTTTACGCTCACGAGTCTGTTTAAGTTTGTTCTTATTTGATGCTGTATCGATGATAGCTTCAACAGATTGCCAATTTCTTTTTGCATCAGGAATCAAAATTCTAACTGTAGTTAGGTTTTGTAATTTACAATCTTTAATTGGAACCGGTATCAAAGATTTCTGTTTTGATTTCACAATTTTGATATTTTGTGTCTCAGTTATGTTATTCGGCTGTGATGATGACTTAGTGTAATGAAGAGTTGTATGATGCTTCTTGTTACACTTCTTGCATTTCTTTTCATTTCTGCAATTTACAGCTTTATGTCCTGGACGCAAACAATTTCTGCAAAACCTCAGCTTTGTCACAACAGCATATCTTCCTCTTGAAGTCTTGCTCAAATATGAATCACAATTATAAATTTGATGTGATTCCAAACAGACATTACACTTTGTTGTCTTTTCACAATTAACTACTGGTAAATTCATCTTTTGTAGTTCTGCAGTTTTCAACTCAGTCATTTCACACGATGATCTCATAGATGACAACATTGATGAAAAACTTTTAGTATCAGATTCTTTACAACAATTTGATTTTATTGAATCACTTGACAACTGTGACCCATTATCACTCATACTTGATGTTTCACTTGACGATGTCTAGTCCAGTAAAGCTGAACAGGACTATCAAACAATATTGACAAAGATTTAAATCAGATCCATCCATCATTAAGAATTCTTATTCAATCCTCGTGAATTCTATACATTGTCAAGTCGTTCAAATTACTCAAATTGATTAACACGAAGTTGAAATTATCAATATCATTGAACGTTGTGAAGCTGGCAGAGTGTTGAATCAAATCAACATCTTTTTTAGAATGATTATTCTTGATCAAAGTAATCATTGATTCTTTGAAATTATTGAAAAAAATAGTTGAAATTGTGATTGTTGAGAGATTGTTCTCTAAATAAATTGTCATTGAAATACAGTCCACTTTTAAGTTATTGTTATTGCATTTTTCAATTGTCTATGCTGAACTTCAGATTGATTATCATTTCAGGGAATCATTTATTAAATTAAATTATTTTTTAAAATAATTTTGTGGAAGAAAGTTCCGTGGAATAAGTTCCGCAGAATAAAGTTCCGCGGAAGAAAGTTCCGCGGAAGAAAGTTCCGCGGAAGAAAGTTCCGCGGAAGAAAGTTCCGCGGAAGAAAGTTCCGCGGAATAAAGTTCCGCGGAATAAAGTTCCACGGAATCAATTTTTAAAATAATTATACTGGAATAATTCCGCGGAACAAAATTCCGCGGAATAAAGTTCCGCGGATCGAAATTCCGCGGAATTTTCTTCCGCGGAATTATTCCGCGGAATAATTCTGTCGGTCCCATGCTCCTGACTCAATATTTTGAAGTCAAGTTCATAAGGGGAAAATTTTGCGTTTTGTCTGATCTACCATGGGACTATACTTATATTTTACTGAACTATGATACAATCTAGTCCAGATTTAATCACTGATGTCTAGGATGATGCCTAAACCTTCAGTTGAGTTACTTACACAACGTATGGCGATACACCTGTTTTAGACTAGACAAGTGGTTTAGTGTGTCACACTCGAGAAAGTTTGAAAAACATTTCTGCACTCATAGAAAAAATTTAAAAAACTTTTTTCAATTTGTATGAAGAGATTTAAAAACATTTTTTAATCTGGGCTCTTAAAAACTTTTTTAAATTTTTAAAAATATGTTTTAAATTTTTTTCAAATTATTTTTAGCCTTTAAAAAAATTATAATATTTTGAAAAAAAATTGCTCATAGTGCGGATCGAACCAGTGACCTCTTGGTAGCCCATTATTCTAACCACTAAGCCACTGAATCATGTAAATGTATATGACAAATTGTCAATATATATTGAAAAAATTTAAAAATCAGCTTTTTAGATTTTAAAAACCAAATTTTAAACTTTAAAAATATTTTTTTAAATTACAAAAAAAATTTTTAAAGCGACTTCTAAAAACTTTTTAAAAATGGATTTTAATATTTTTTATAAGCATGTAGTCTAAAGTATATACCCTTGAGATTTTATTTTGTGTCTTCTTAATGATATCAGTTTACTCATTAACCCCTAAGTTAATACATTTAAGACCGTATCCTCTTTGTCTTTTAGGGGTTAGTATAGTCCCTGTTAGGAAATTAATACTGGTTCATGAGCTAGTAAAATGCACTTTTGATCCGCATACTTAAGGCCTTTGTATTGACTCATATTTATTTTTAGAGCTTTGCCATGGTAAGCATCTGTTTATATTGACTTGAAATTCATCATTAAATGGAAATCATTAATTTACTAGAAAAAGGATCTTCTCCATAACAAAATAAGAAGCAATGATGAATTTTATTGTATACTTTACTTAGAAACAAGATAGAAATATAAAATCCAATTTTAGAATGCTGACATTTTTTTATTCCAATAGAATTCTTGACTTTAATACTAAGTATCAGTTCTATAAATCTGTATAAATCAAACAGAAAGCTTGTATAATCAGCAACTTTTAACTTGTGATGATTTGTTGACAGAAAAGTTCGTTCTTGCCAAGAGCGTCTCAAAAGTTATCATCAGACATAACAATCCAACAACTATTTACCCTGATATTTCCAAAAACAATAAACCTGTGAGTGCATTAAGAAGTAAAAGCAAAGATATGAATACAAATAATAAACATCATCATCATTCATAAACATTCCTGTATTATCTTTATAAACATTGAATGAGAAAGATTCTTTCCTTCCGCAAATTGATTCCATCTCATTTTCTTCTCACAATTTCCACTTTTGTGTTTCTTTCTTTCTTTTCTCTGTTTAACAATCATAAATATAATAAAAGTAAGAGCTGAAATTTGATTTTGAATATCGATTGCTATAAGTCATGTTAAATTGGAATGTGAATAATTTAATGTAATCAATGCAATGAGGAAAATCTATAAGACCATGATTGATCTAATCTACTTCTCCGTTTCGAATTGAACGGTTTGGTGCAGTGTTGTTGTCTGGATGTTTGGCTGAGACTGGACACTTAGATATACTTACCTTAGGCCATACCCATAGGGTATATCGAGCAACCGACCCCAGAGATATATCTAGGACTTTTTACAACCCTTTTTTAGCCATTTTAAGCTTTTCTAAGCTTCAAGCTACATCCATTCTGATTCCCTAGTTATAAAATCCAATATAAAGTGATGTTCAATCTCTTGAGGGGGTCCGGACCACTAGTCCCCCCTATTGCTGTGTTCTTGATCCTACTTCTAACCCTCTATTCTTTATTATGTGTCTAGGACGAGATTGAGTCTAGACTAGATATCATCTGAACCTAAAAAACATATTTTAGGCTAGGTGACACCAAATTATTGTATGACCTGATTGATATAAATTATCCACTAAAATCTATAATCTGACCTAACCCCAAAATTTCAATCAACAACACTGATTTACTGCTGAATTGAACAATGATGATGAGATGATTTTGCGAGACGCTGAATGAGAAAAAATTCAACCATCGAGTATGAACATGAGATAAAATACAATGCAATCTATGATGTAATATCGTATATATATGATAACAAAAAATGTAAGTAAGCATAAAACTATATTAAATTGACAATTTTGTTGGGTAAAAAAGAAGATTTTTTTATGTGGAAAAAAGTTTTTATATGATGGCATGATATGCCATAATTTAAAGAGCATACGAAAGATATTTGAGTGTGTACTATCATAAAAACGAAGGATTCTTTTACAATAAGCTCTTTCCACACAAAAAAATAAACAAAAACTTTTCTTTTGATGAAAATTTTTGAGACTGTTTAAAGTTTATGAGAAGTTTGAAGGGATCTTGGCTTAAAATTGATGTTTCATTACTTTGTCTGGTTGGTTTCCGTTCTTTTTATGGATTTTGCTTTCTACAGGAGCTGAATTAAATTGATGGTACAGTAGTTAAGTTGCTTAGTATCTGTAACGCAGCATAGCTATCTTGGGAGCTTATCCTATGAAAAATACCCCCCTAATCTAGATATTTGCTTGATAACTACTCAAATTACTGATAACTACTCAAATTACTTAATAATGACCGCTAATAATTCTAAATTAGCCAGGTCATGTCAAAAACTGAGTCTATTTTGTAAAATGCGCTGAAAAACTTAGTTTCCTTCTTAAATTCATCATGCAGCGCTTGTTCTTTGATAGTTTCCTAATTGAACTCATACGTACAACAACAATGATGACAACAACATGTATGTAACATGTCGATTTTTTTGCAATTCTTTTGCTGTAACATAAAAAAGTTGAATTCTGTCAAAATTCCACTTAAAGGGAAATGTAGCTCGTAGACGTTTTAAATCTCACGTTTTACTGCATTTTTCTGTGATTCCTCGACATATTGTTTTGTTAGTGCATACATCACAAAGAATTGTTTGTCGATTCATGTTATTTGTCTACACACGCTGCTGATTTGTACTTTTCACCGGTAAGAAATTCTTTTCCTTTTGAAAATTTTCCATCTTCAGATTCTCTTTATATTTGGCATGGAAGAGGATAAAAAAAGCGAACACAATCTATTGAAACTTTTTAAAAGTTTTTTTTTTTTAAAAAATTCTTCTTTTTTCTTCTTTATTTGCTATTAAATAACACAAAGAAAATTGAGGAAAAGTTTGCTTCTTTTAAACTTTTTTTTAGGGTTGATGGATCGGTTTCTAAGTAATTCATTTTGGAAATGATATATAAAAGATAAGTATCATGTGCTTCAATAAAGGAACACGTACTTACTTTGAAATTTCTTAGATATTCTGGATGGATCTTTGCTTTTGATGATTGAGATAAAATTCTTTTAAGATGTACTTTTGAAGGATAAAGGAATATTAAATTTTGGTTTGTTATGTGAAGTTGAATGCTAAAAGATCCAGATATTTTATGTTAAAGTAGCGAATCTATCTTTATTTTCAGATCTTTTGGGGGTTTACCTTCCCGGAAGAAAATCTCCACATCGAATATTTAGCATCAAATATTTTCAAGTTCTGCTAATAAAATCATAAAAATTCTTTCAAATTATCAAATTCTAGCCCGGAGCACGTAAGAATAACAAATTCAATACATCCACAAACTCCCAGTTGCATGGTTAATCAAAAAAGATTCATATTAACCTAAAAATATACTTAACCATCAATAAAGTCAATAAAAACTATCCAAAATACAGTATAGACTTCCTTAACCCCCTTTGCTCCCATCAAACTCACATCAAGTCAATGATACTTCCAAACAATAGAGCATTAAGACACATTATCGACTACAATTTATCTTCATGATTTTGTTAAGAATTTTCTACCTTTACAGCACTGGAACGAAACTTTTCCTTGAAATTCGATTCCATTAGTAGTTTATTGCAGTAATAAAGTATATTCTCTCTGCTACACATGCGATGAAACCTTGATTTTTTATCTGTAAATGTTGATTCTCTTCAATGCAATGCATTCCTGGTTTTATTTTTCATTATAAAATAAAATTAAAGTATTCATTAGTTGTAGGGATGAATGAGCACGTTACTATTAAAAAACTTTCAATTATGAGCTCTTCTTTATTTCCCACAAACTGCATTGCATTTTAAATTATTTTATCTATTCATAGATTGTGCTGGAAATTTAATTGAAAAGTTTTTCTGTTTTTATGGATTTTATTGGACTTTAACGCATAGTTGGTTATGAAATTAAGGTTTAATTGGATTGGATAAGGGGTTATTCACATGATTGACGTCAATAAAAAAAGTATCTTTGGACCTTTTCCCCAAAAGTATTGGTTGTAATAGGATGAATAGCCATTGATTGAATTTGACAAATTTCCATTAAATTTCATCAGATTCAAGCAACTGAGGTACGTAAATTTGAAACTAACCCATTAAATTACCACATCCATCAACCAAAAATAGACAAGCAAACCTCAAGCATGAAAACTCCACTTCCAAACTGAATTAATTATTTAATTTTTGCAAAAAAGTTTAGCTGACTTTGTAATTTTTCACTCGTCTTTACAAAATAATAGAGCATAATTCGTGCAATTTCCGTGCTGATGATAATGCTTACTGCATATTGGACTCATTTAATCTTGCTAAAGTGTAAAAAAGTTTTGCGGATATTTCTCATTTTTCATTCATAATGAAGACGGAAATTATTACGGAGACAAGATAATTAAAACTTTTAAGCCATTTCCCGTTTCTATAAATTGTAAATCTTTACTAAAAAGTTTTCAATTCATAGCGCTTTTATTCATTATTGAAGAGCTTTATTCATGAACGTTCAAGTTGAGCGTTTACTTGACTTTTCCATTTCAAACTGACTCGAAAAATTTAAACAGGCATCACAAAAGTTCAACGGTCGAAAAAAATTTGAATTCTTAACAGGGGTGCAACTTCATTCCATTGTTTGTTTACAAAAATAAATAAAAATGTCAAAACGTAAATTAAGTGATTTTGAGGATGAAGTAGAGCGTGAGAAGCAGTTTCTCGATGATATTGGACAAAAGCATCAACATACATTGGACTCTGACGAGTCAGACAATGAAAATGAAGAGTGAGTTTGGTAATAAATTATTTTACAACATTTTTAAACGTTAATTTACGTTTTTCATGATTTATAGGAATCCAGTACATCACATGAATCCAGATGACATTGAAGGCGAAGAGGCTGGTGATTCATTCGTCATTGCTGACGAGGAAATTAAATTCACACCATTCAACATGAAAGTAAGTTTTAAAAAACATCCCAAACATCCAGAAATAATTTGATAATTAAATTGATTAATTATAGGAAGAATTGGAAGAAGGACATTTCGACAAAGAGGGTCATTATCACTTTAAGAAAGGCGAGGCACATCTTGATAATTGGCTGGATGACGTAGATTGGGTGAAAGTAAAGAAAGATGCTGAATATCGAAAGAAATATTTTCCAGGCGACGGAGAATATTCAAGTGACGAAGAGGAAGTAGTGCCCGAGACTAAATTTGATCATCTTGACTCATACAAACAAATTATGGCTGAAATGAAACCAAAAGAATCTATTAATTCAGCATTACAGAGATTAAATAATTCAAGAGCAAAACTCACAACAGCACAGCGATGGAAATTGAAGAAGCAAGGCATTGAGGACAAGTCAGCAGAGACAATCACAAAGCTTACAGGAATTGTAAATGAAATTCTCACAAAAACTGGCAACATGAATGTTTATGAACTTACGTACGAACAAATAAAGCATAAAATATCAGAAATGGAGAGTGAGAAAGATGCTGGGCCGAGTAAGGATGCCAACTTGGACATGTACGCAGATGATTTTGATGAGAAAGAGAAATCAAAAATCACAGATAAAACAGTCACGTTCAAAGTACCGGCAAGTGTAACAGAAACGGATGAAGACAAGGAAGCAAAATTGATGTGGGAATACAAACTAACTCAGGACGAAAATGATAAAGTTCTCGGTCCATTTACGACAGAACAGATGCAAATTAAAGTGGACAATGGGGATTTTAAGGAATCTGTGTTTGTGAGGAAAGTCGGTGAGGATCGCTTCTATTCATCGGCACGTATTGATTTTGATTTATATTTGTAAGATGAAAAAGATATGATTAAATAAATTTGTATGGGCTGATGGTGACATTCACTTCAGTCAATGGATTATTAGTACCCTTATTTTTGAGTAAGCATTATATTCAAACATTTTCTCTTATTTATTTATTAACTTGGTTGTTTGAAACTATTTACAAACCTTCTGCAAATTCATTAATGGGAAAATTTATATCCTCACAAATTTTCAACATAAAATTAAAATTCTTAAAATTTTCTCCTAAAAAATTCAGAATTTCTTGGCTGTATTTAAAGTAATTTTCGCTTATTTCGATAACTTTACTGATTGTGTTAATGGAAACTTTATCTTTAGTAAAGCGATTAAAGATTTCAATCTTTTTGATTTTGACAAAATATTTCAAACTTTTCAAAGCGACCAAAAATTGCGAAAAATTTGAAGCTTTGCTTAATTTAAAGTTTTCAAGTTTTGGAATAATTCGTGCAAATTTCTCGCAATAAAATTTTCCAGTGATTGAACTCACAGATAAATTTTTTAAATTGGGAAATTTACAATTTTGAATTTTACAACATATAAGGTTTGCAACTTCTAATGATTCTAATTTATCGAAAGTTCCTTCTACATTTTTCAGTTCCAAACATTTTAATGAAACCAGATTGGGGAACAAAGTATATACTAAATTTAACTTTAATATTCCACCATCGAAATGTGTCAAACTACTCAGCATCCAGTCAGTGCTGACATTTTCAAATATTGCTGAATTTAAAAAAAAGAATAATGACTTCAATTTTTTTAAACAATTATCCTTCTTAAGGATTATCTCATAAAGTTCCATATAAAGAGGTCCGCGTATAATTAATTCTTCTAGACTTCCAGCTTGTCTTTTGAGAAAGTTATTGAAATTCTGACTCTTTTGAGTAATATCGGTTAATAATTTGAATTTAGTCAAATTAAACTTTACTTCATTGCTAAAATCTCGAAATTTAAATAACGAATCGTCGTACACAGTTAATTCTTTTAAGGTTTGCTGTTGACATAAAAAGTTTACGACGATTTCATATTTAACATTAAATTCAAACGTTAACGTTTCCAAATTTTTAATGTTTCGTGCATTTGTGATAAAGTCAAGCATTTGATCATTTAGTGACAAATGTTTTAGCCGAGGCATGTAGAATGGGGTGCAAATTGTATTTTCACTACACAAATAACCTTTACAAGAGAATTCTTCCAAATTGGGAGTTAGATTTGCAATATATGGAATCAAGTATTGATCACTTATCCTGATACTCTGATAAAATCCATCAGAATCAGGACCAATGAGGCTTTTAATTTCAATTTTCCGTATAAATTTCCCTTTTTCTGAGAAAAATTTCGAAATTCTTTCTTTTTTTATGTCGGCTCTAAAGGAAAATTTAATTTTTCTCATAATTTCTGGTGTATTAAGCATCAAGTCTTGAATATATTTTGACGACAGCATACAATTTTTCAAATCCTTGATTTTATTTAATTGTAAAATAATCATCGTTATCATCTCGTCTGGAAGTATTTGTGGCTAATAATAAGAAGAAAAAGTTAATTCAGTAAAACAAAATAAATTTATGTATTTGATTATTTCTTACTTCAACTTCTTTAAGTTCTGAGAAGACTGGTTGAATTTTCAGGCTGGAACTTTCAAACTTTGTGATTTCACTTCTTTTATTTGACATTTTACTGAATTATTTATTAAGTATCTTTAAAAATGTCTTTTAACACTCAGATGAATAATAGCAATCACAATTTTGTTGAAACTTGATGGAGCAATGTTATTTGTTTAGTCTGTTACAATAATGAATCATGTTACATTCCGTTGAAATATAATTGTTTGTTTAAAATACATACTGGACAGCAAAAACTAAGATGTTTACTCTTTAAAGTCTCAATTAATACTAAATTATAGAAGGAAAGGGGATAACAACTATGAAAGGGGAAATCAACAAACTGCAGTTACTCAATAATTTAAATTTGAACTGACCGTCAATAAATTCTTTGTATCAACTGTTTGAGTTTTTAGTAGAGTTTTTAGATTTTCCGCTCTTTCAAATTATTTTATTAAAAAAAATCATACAAAGTTTTAGATATTTATAAATTAAAATATAATTTAAGTTAAAATAAGAGACTTGACAATTGGTTTCTCATTTAAGAATACAAAGCTCTAGCAATCCATTCATCCATTGTAAATGTTGCTATATTCTTCTTTAGATAATCCTTTTCCTTAAATCTCTCAATCATTGTCTTAACTTTCACAGCACACATGATAAAATCGTCAATGGACATTGTATTGTCTGGTGATCCATAACGATATATTAGTGAGCTAAGAATTTGGTAATTTAATTTATAACCAGCTGACTCTAAGGCATCACGCAGCTCATAAGTGTCTAGTCTGTTATTTTGATCTTTGTCATACAGCTTGAAGACAGCCTAGTTGGATGGAAATATAGATTTGTGGAATTTAAATTGAATATTTTAGGGATGAATATTCTAGAATATAAATGACTAAAATTACCTTCCATTTAGCAATCTCACACAACAATGTCTTGAATTCTTCTAATCCTAATTTTCCAGATCTGTTGACATCCATCATAGCTACCATTGAACGGCACATTTCTTTTGAAAATTCTTTATTGTCTGATTCTAAAGTAGTGAAGAAATATTTATATAATTAATTTTGATTATATAAAAAATAAGCCATAATGAATGGTACGTAATGGGGAACTCATCCTTTAAATCCTTTCCTACCCCTTTACATACCCCTAATATTAATGATACTTAAAATTAACCATACAATCTTAGTATACAGTTAATTCTTTTCATAAAATGATTTCATCAAAATAATACAGTCACCATGTTATCTTTTTCTGATTAGACACTTTGGTTGCTCGTAAAAGAACTTATAAACAAAGATAACACACATGCAAGCTTCACATAACAAATGAAAACATTAACTAACCATTCTCAACAAGTGCAGCATATGAATTAAGATTAGAAGTGTTTTTGTATGTATTAGGAGTGTATGAATCAGTTGACAAAGATTTACTGCCAAAACAACATAATTTGCGCACTGTTCCGGTATTTTGAGTGGATTTTTTGGCTGATTTAGAGTTAGTTGCAGAATTTGAATCACTATTGTTAGTAAATGTTAGTGTTGTAGCTTCATTCGTGAGTTCTGAAGAGAATAATGATAATTTATTAATTTACAGACTCAGTTCTCACTCGAAATAACTACAAAACATCACATACCTTTCCTCAAACTATGATCCATCATCTGTTTCAGTTCCAACCATCCAATTTCATTCCTAGAGCCAGCGATATTATGAAATATTTTCTCAATTGTCAATCGCTGAGGAGTTTCAGACTTAACATCCAGCAGGTGACTCTTAATCCTCGAGTCTACATCTCCCATCCTCACTTTCTCGTCATTTTCAACAAATACATTTTTACTCTCGGAAAATACACGAATTAGAAATTCTCCAGCTTGATTTGGTTCGAATGTCGATGGAACTATCAAATAATGTCCTAGATACAACTCAAAACGTCCAAAAACTGAACGAATGTTAAAAAATTCAGATGTTCCTGCGACAGATATATTTTTTCTGAAGAAATCTTTTTTCAGTGGTTTTTGGATTAAGTCAGATTCACGAAGTCTATAAACCTCGAAGCCAATTTTAAGAAAATCATATCCTAAACTTCTCTTCATCCTGCGATACTTCTGCATCAGTGAAACAATGACTGTACATTTATCAATTTTACTATCATCATCAGGAAAATCCAATTTCATAATGTATTGAGGATTCAGATGAAAAGTGTCCATATGATTTGTACATCCACCAGCTGTAATTTTTGGTATCCATTCACCTTCAAACACATTCATGTTCCACTGTCTTTTTGTTCCTATTGAAAGTTTGTGATCATCTTCAAGTGAATCAGGTGACAAATCGCAAATATAAAGGTTGTTAAAATTATGAAGGAAATCTGCGTATGACATCCAAAATTCACCATCATGCTCGAATGTAAGTCCAATTTGCTTCTTTATATGGTCTGGAATATAGCGCCATTGAGGTGAACTATCACTCCACTGGCCATTCCATTCAATGTGATTACCCTATATAGAGATTCAATAGATATAAATTAAGTGAGTTACAGGTAAGAGCATGCTCGAGGTATACCGATGGTACACCTCGGATACAGCCAAGGGTATTATCGAAGAACCAGCACTGTTATAATACCATTTGATATCCTATAAGTTTATCCAAGCTCACCTTAGCTAACTCAAGGTTTCCTTATGTATAATTTTGGTTAAAAAATTTATTTATTCAAATAATATTCAAGACATGGAATCCTATCTAATCAAAATAGAAGTTTCAGATTAAATTAGCAACTTACCCAAGGATTTCTCAATCGAAGCAATGGAATTTTGCCCTTTGTATTTGGAGTCACTATATCTACATATTGTACTTTCGTTATTGAATACGAATGACCTCGTACCAATCCTTCTGGTGTTCTTTCCTCATCAACACGAGGATTTCCATTAATTGAGCAAGCCATCATTGAATCCCTTTGTACTCTTTTCTCAAGAATACTATACAAATTTGTTGGCGCTTTACTTAAGTCATATCTTTCAGATACACCGCCTGTAAAGTCTTCCAATGCATCACTAGTCTGTCCACCTTTTAGTGCTTCATAACTGCCATGCAATTTAGCATAAGCCTTTTCGAGTAATGCTGACCAGAATTCATTCTGTTCTGGTGAGTGCATAAACACTAATCTGCCATTTAAAGTCGGTAAACGATCATCGACGACTACGTCAACCCATTTGCCAAAACGCCAAAAGCTGTAATCAATATAAATAATTTTTTATGACTATAGATAAAAAATTTCGTCGCTCATCGACCCGATTGGCATAATTTTGAAAGTTGTCCATCCTTTTGCAGCCACTTGACGAATTAGGACTTTTTGGGTTTGATCGCCAAATTACAAGTTCTAAATAAACTGGCAAGTACGACCAACTTGTGGACATCATTTAAAATTATGCTGATCGGGCGATATGTGGATGTAATTACGATACTGATTGTGATTTACAGTTACTGATAAGAATATATAACAAAGTTACTCACCAGAAATGAAAAATACCACTGTAATAATCTTTCACAAAACTGTTGTCAATATACACAACCCTTGAAAATAATTTTGGATTCAAAGTCAAACTTGCAGCTGCAGCTAGAAACCAGCAGTCACCAAGCTCTCCCTGCCTTGCATCAAACCTTGAAAATCCTTCAACAAAAAATCTTGGATTCTCGCATATTTCGAATGGTCTGAGCCATTTGTATCGTTTGTATGTTGTTTGTCGTGAGTAGAACAAGCTTTTGTCTGTTGCTGGAAATTCAGGATCTTCAAATAATTTCCCTGATCTGACACACTGTTGCCGCAAAGCATAAAAGTCTTGGACTTTAATTTGTCTGTGTAGTTCTGATGCTCGCTCTCCAAGCTTTAAGAAATTTCATTATTTCACAATTTCATCCTTATAGTAACCAAAAATATTTACTAAGTAAATCGGCTGCCCGTCAAACGTATATCTTCGAGTAATCATTTTTTGTCTGAGACACTTTTTCACTTTCTGAAAGTTAAATCAAGACTGATTCTAAAATCCCTTATTGATATCACTTTAAAGTGTGGTTTATATGACAAAAAAAATAAATGAGAGAGAATATGAGTCCCTAACGCATTTCTCTCACGCCTTAAACTCTTTTTTGCAAACACCTATGAAGATAATATTCAGTTTTCATTATTGTGGGAAATAAAAACAAACTATGGCTAGATTTTCATTCTCAAAACTAATATCATTAAAAAGTGTGTTAATTACTTGATCTTTTTATGTTGAAATATTGGTCAGATGACTTTGTAATACAGTCTCTATCTAAGCTCTGACTTAGAACCAAGTATACTATCCACTTGGCCATCGTGTGATCAAAATTTGAATGTGTGCTGATCCGGTCGCTAGAACTCTGAAAATGTAAATTTAATTACATATTATTTAGGGGAAGGATTTTTGGGGGTCAACCCACCAAAGGGTTTTAGGGATTTTAGAATAATATAGTAAGTACTCCCCAGTAGAGTTTTTCTACAACCTCTGTCACTCTCATAACAATAATTAAGGAATACACCTTTATTTAAAATTGGGAATATCGTTTTTCAGAATAAAATTCATGAAGCTCAGCCAAAGAGCTGTATATTTATTTAAGCAAGTACATTTGAGATCACAATGAAAATAAATGATTCCTAGAAATGATCTATATAAATACTCTAGAGTCTAGATTGATGACTAATACCCTTAATGTTATATTGGGTTATATGTTCGATCAGATAAGCATTGCGAAATTCGAGTATAATGAATTGGCATTTTTTGAATCACTCTCAAAATTATCTATCATTTCAAAAGAAACAATACACTGACATTTATTATATTTTCAATAAATTCAACTAATACCCCGAACAGTAAAAAAATTTCATGGGAGCTGGAAACGAACGACCCCATTATTTATTTTTGCTAGGATTTATTGAATTTTTTCGATCCCTAAGTCATGCGGCTCTCCAGGCAAAAGCTCCACTTTCACCACCATCAAGATACGCACAATACACTAAAGTGAGGGTGTCACTTGACCATCATGAAGAAAATGTGCCGATCTGGTACATGAACACTTCATCAACATGAACGTCGTTCATGTTTGAAAGCAATTTGAAAGCTGAAAGTCAATTCATTTTTTTTGTTTTGATAAAAGTAAAAAAGATAAGCAAAAAATATTATTTATAGCACAATATAATTTTTTATTATTGTTAAACTTTATTGAAATGTTAAAGACAATAATTTTTTTTAATAAAAGATAAATTAGACTTTGAGAAATTTATTGAAACGATTTGTTTCATGATAACAAGTATACGACTTTTTTAAAATAGTTTTTCTGACTTATGATTGATAAATTTTCAATTCGATTTGTAAACATAGTAGGCACAATTCTGTCAATTTCACAAAATAATTGCAATTCTTTTTCTCTGTCTTTTTGTAAAAACTCTAAGCAAACTTTCCATCTTGTGCGAACATTTTTGAAGCATCTTTCCATGTTAAATATTTCGAGAGTGAAATTTTGATTAAAACTTAAAAAAATTTAAAAAGGGAAGACAACCATAATGTTTTTAAGATAGTTTGTTCATTTTTTTTAGTATGTCCAAATAAATAGAAAGTGGAGATAAATTAATTTTTCGTTATGAATGAAAGCAAAAAATAAGAAAATTCCAAGGGATGGTAACTGAAATTTTAAATTTATTATTTTTGATCGAATTAGTTTTGCAATTGCAGCCAACTTTGATTTAAAAAAATATTTAAAATAATTTTCAACTACTTATGGCACAATATAGCAATAGCAATCACATGACAACCATGTGGATATTGAGGAGTAAAGATGTTTGGTGCCAGAAAATCAAAATTTAAATTTTAAGCCATCCTTCACCTGACTAAGTCAGTATAAAGTGTTCTTTATTTATAATGCACAGGATTAAAGATCCTCTTTGCTACCCCACTTCCAAATAATATCAATCTAACTGCCATCACCATATTCCACCCTTCATCATCATCCCCTAAAATTTCCTTATTAAAACAATAATAATTTACAGTCCGACTGCAAAATTAAAACTATAATTAATGAAAAATGCAAATTCCACATTTAATAAGCTGGAATACATAATACGAGTTTATGAGTAAAGTGCTCTCGTGATCCATTCGTCCATCGTGAATGTCGCTTGATTTGTATTGTTGTAATCTTTCTCTTTGAAGTGCTCAATCATTGTCTTAACTTTTACAGCACACATAATAAAGTCATCAAATGAAATTGTCTTGTCAGCTGCACCATAACGATAAACAAGTGAATTAAGAATGTGATTGTTCAAATGGTAACCGGCTGATCCTAAAGCTTCACGCATTTCATAACCATTGAGTTTGTTGGTGTTGTCTCTATCGTATAATTTGAAGACGGCCTGGATTTTTGGGGGGAAATTGAGAATATTGGTTATAAATTTGGGATTTTTTGATATTGTCAGTTGTTGCCAGCTTGTTCAAGGCTTGAAGAAGATAGATTAATTTCATAGTAACGTGGCAAGAAGGTCTGTCCACTTCTAAAGACAGTAAATCATTTGGCACTTCTAACAAACTATCAAAATTATTTCCTTTGCATCTAAGCCTTAAACTAGCTGCAATCTTCCTCAATTGAATTAAATTTACCTTCCACTTAGCAATATCATTCAATAATGTCTTAAATTCCTCCAATCCAAGCTTGCCTGAGTGATCAAGATCTAACATAGCTACCATAGAACGGCAAATATCCTTAGAGAAGCCCTGACTCTCGGACACTAAACGATTGAGAGAAAAATAGAACAGAAGCAAATTGAAAAGCAGACATTAGAGGATGAACCCGACAGATGGAAAATAAGTTAGCAATGGAAACAAATCTCAAACACAAAAGCGAAAAAACGCACGAAAGCGGTGAAAGAATAAAGCGTCTCATATCGATACAACCAACAATTCTGTACGGATCTGGACGGCATATCCAGAATGCTTGCATCCTGCAAATGCTCACCATTTTGAATGGGTGTCATGAGAGGCTGGGCGGCAGTGTTATTGTTAACATTGTTTTCGTTTGGAGGTGGTCCAAACATTTCGGCTAGTGGCGTATCCTTGCATAATGAACCACAAATTAAAGCCAATAAATTTCCACCGCCCTCTTCTTGTTGTTGCTGTTGAGGTTCCGCATACGATTGATAGCCATTCGTCGCTTGGGTCGCATCCGTGTGTTTCACTAATTCTAAAATGATATTATGACATGTGTTTCTCTTTTTTTGGATTTTGTTTAGCAATACTGGATGGTAATTTAGTCTGGATATACAAATTTCATTTTGAATAAATTTACATAACAATTTTTATAATGTAAGCAAGAAGGGTTTTTTTTTGATTATGGGTAAATCCACGAATAAACCTAACTGAAAAATTTTGACATAAAAATTTTAACAGTGTAAAGAAATTTTTATCCCAATCTATACGCTTAAAGTATATTATGAACATATTATTTGAAAAATTCTTAACTTCTTTGTGTGTTTTGATCAATATTTGATGATAAAAGAAACCAGATATTGTAAAAATTGCGATTTAATTTTGTAAACAAACAAAAGTGTTTTGGAATAATGAGTTGTAAAATTATAAGTGAAACACTATTTTTGATAAATATCTATTTAATTAGACATCATTTATCAGTATAAAAGGTGTAATATTAAAGCCTGACCAAGAGAAAACTGATTAAATGTGTTTTTAACCATTTAACATTCATATTTGTTAGTATAAATAAACTTCTCTTACGAGTTATAATGAAAACTGAACTTTTACATAGAGGGGAAAACAACTATAAAGGGAAATCAACTAATTGTAGTTGCTCTTACAACTCAAATATAAAATGACCGTTGATATATTCTCAACAATATTTAGTTAGAAAACTGAATTTGAAAATTATTCGTGAAACATTTTTAAACTTTAATAACTCTTTAATTAAAGCTTTATCTTAACTAAATTAAGTACAGAATGATAGCTGCTGACTGATGTAAATATCAAAAAGTTTTGAAGAATTTTGTGAAAAAGTAAATCTATTCAAAAAACTCTTTCGTGGATTTACCCTTATGCCAAAGGTCTGACTCTATAACTAATTTTGTAAAATTAAGATTATCAATGTGTAATAATAATTGTGTGAGTGTTTATGGTTAACATAAAGCATAGAAAATGAGTACAAAGCGATTACATCTAAGTTAACACACACGGACACGAAAAATATCATTCTCGATGATTTAATTACCATTAATTGACTTAAACAACTATTCATAGATTATATTACTTGATAAAAAAATATTATGTCATTAAGGAAGGTAGGTGGCAGTGATTTGTGTGATTAGGAAAGTAAATGGAGAACTTTACATCTAATCTATGTCCCTTTAACTTACCATCACGCATGGAGTGATCTAATATTCGCTTCAATTCCATCCAACCAACTTCCTGATCAGCACCAGCAATGTCCATGAACAATTGCTCAATGCCTGATCGTTCAGGCGTTGGATCGCGAATATTTGGAAGATCACCCGCAATCTGTAAGTAGATTATAGAAAATATCAAAGCATTAGTCAGATTCTATAAATAAAATAATATGAAATTCCTTACCCTTGAATCAACATCTCCGATGCCAACAGTCTCGTCATTTTCCTCGAACGTATTTTTGCTCTCAGAAAAGACACGAATTAAAAATTCACCTTCTTCATTTGGCTCAAATGTGGATGGAACTATCAAATAATTTCCTGGTGGAAGTTTAAAACGGCAACTCACTTCACGGAGATTAATAAATGCTGGTGATCTTGCCACTGATGCATTGTACTTAAAGAAATTCAATTTCAATGGCTTTTGTGCCAAATCACGTTCAGTGACACGATAAACTGCAAATCCAACAGTCAAGCAGTCTAAACCAACATTTCTTCTGCTTCTGCGATTCTTTTGCATCAATGCTACAAGGACTGTACACTTTCCATCATCATCGTCTTCATCTGGATCTTCAAGTGTCATAACATATTGTGGATTACGGTGGAAGCTATCAAGATAATTTCTACAACCACCAGCTGAAATGCCTGCTGCCCATTCGCCCTCAAATACACTCATGTTCCATTTCTTCTTCAATCCTGATTCCTGTTCTTCTGACAATGAGTCAGGTGACAAGTTACAGATTTCCATACGATCGAAATATTTCAGGAAATCTCTATATGATATCCAAAATTCACCATCATGATCGAATGTCAATCCAATTTCTTCTTTTGCATGGTCTGGAATATAGCGCCATTCTGGAGATTTGTCACTCCATGGACCATTCCATTCTACATCGTTACCCTAAAATAATAAATAAACCACGGTTGTAGAAATTCTTAAGCATCACTTATGTCACAGCACTTACCCATGGATTTCTCAAACGTAATAATGGAATTTTGCCAGTTGTATTTGGTGTGACTATATCAACAAGTTGTGCTTTTGTAATTGAATATGCGTGACCACGAACTAAGCCTTGCGGCGTTTCAGCTTCAAGAACATTAGGATCAGGCTCGATTGAACATCCCATCATTGAATTTCTCTCGAATCCTTTTTCAATGATATTAAAGAGAGTTGATGGTGCTTCCTTAAGTTCGTACATTTCAGTGACACCTCCAGTAAAATCTTCGAGTGCTTCACATGTAGAACCTCCTTTTAGTGCTTCATAACTTCCATGCAATTTGGCATATGCTTTCTCAAGAAGTGCTGACCAGAATTCATTATTTTCAGCTGAGTGCATGTATACAAGCTGTCCACGATATGTTGGCAAGCGATCATCAATAACCACATCTACCCATTTGCCATATTGCCAAAATCTAAAATATAATAAATAAAATATTATTTGATTATGTCATTAAAGCTTCAATGTCCATGACTGGTAATTTACACATACCGAAAATGAAAAATGCCAGCGTAATTCTCTTCAAAGCTATTGTCATCACATACAACTCTAAAGAATAATTTTTGATCTTGTGTTAAGTTTGCAGCTGCCGCGAGTAACCAACAGTCTCCAAGTTCTCCCTGCTGGACATCAAATCTTGAATATCCTTCAACAAAAAATTGTGGATCATCAATAATTTCCATTGGTCGAAGCCATTCATAACGTCGATCAGCACGACGTGAGAAGAACAAGGATTTATCTGATGCAGGAAATTCTGGATCCTCAAATAATGATCCAGAATCAAGGCATTGTTGTCTCAGACTGTAAAAGTCTTGAACATCTTTCTGACCACGAAGTCCAGATGCTCGTTCACCAACCTAAAAAGAATGATGAAGTTTTATTAATTATCAATTAAACTTAATTAAAAATCAATTCACGAGATATATGGGATGACCATCAAATGTATATCGTCGGTTTACAGGCATTTTTTGCCCACGCAATATGTTGCTGTCAACAAGTGGAACTAAACTAAACTGAATTTCATAAAAAGTCCTTCCATAGCTAAAACTTGATTAACATAACTAAATTACAAAAAGGACAGTAACTTTACATTTTCACTTAATGTATTGTTCTCATGACATTTTCATTTGGCAACGAGCTATTAAGTTTACTAGAGCTATTCCACGTTCATTGAATCATGTGTCGAAAAGGGATATTAAGTTATGAAAACTATAATGCATTCAATAACGCCCCAGTGAGTTTTACATAGCTTGCAGAGTAAAAGATAAAAAGTTCGGAGACAAAAGTCTGAGCCAAGTAGGTTAGATGTGATTCACATACTTCTTCGTTCTCCTCATTATTGATCAAATCGTTATAGAGTGCAGAATAATGAATAAACTTCTCGAGGACGCGAATAAAAGTGATAATTGAAGATGTTTTTTATTTCTAATCGAGGAAACACACACAGTTGTTCATAAATGTTGCTATGTTTATTGGATCACTGCCAAATGCCGCTCCCAAATATAAAAAATTTGTAATTATAAATTTTCTGGACTTGAATAAATCAAATTCTCAAGAGAAATAGCGGAGTGATAAGAGTTGAGAAATAGACACACCTGGTGTGTGGCCAATGTAATTACTGAGGATCCAAATTAATGATTTACATGTAAATTATAGTAAAACAGAATATTTTGCATAAATAGACACTGAAGTGTTATGTTCGACGACGGAATCTCAAGGTCATAGTTACAAAAATGAAACATAAGCTTCAGTTATATTTCGGACATCGACCAACTCACAATTTTCATATTTTGTATAGACGGCAAAACACGTTTTGACGGTGCTTCTTTTTTGATGAACATTTCGTTGATTGCCTGTCCAATGTACTCCTTGGCGGCTCCCATGACTACCTCACCAGCTTGATTGAGGAAATCCTTACCGATCGAGTCGATGTTGGATTTTAGAAAGTTCTAAAATAATCCAGTTAATTGACATTAATTCACATCACCTCACTGACATTTTAATATTTTTGTTGTTGTAGATTCTCACCTGTAGATGATCCATTGCTATTCTTTTATGCAAATATCTTTAGACGAGATTCAAGTTTTCTGGACAATATCTTTTTTTTTGTGTGAAAGACCTGAGGAATTTCGTATGTATTTAATTAACAATGATTCTCACAGCAACAATAATGTGATCACGACAAAACAAATCAATTTATTTTCATCAAAGTAAACACTGACACACAAAAAATATGTGAATGATTTGTATCTACTGACAAGTGCTCTATGCTTCATTCATATTCAATGTCGCATATTTTCATAATAATTTGCAATAATGAGTAAGGAATTATAAATTCAGATTCTATTTGATGACCTAATCATCCAACCTGCTACGTAATCATAGCAAGCTAAACAATAATTAATAATCATTAAATTGATGAATCGCGTCAAAAATATGTTCGATTATTGGATGTGAGAATCAAAAAGTTAAAGGAAGATCAATCCACACACAGCACGGGAAACAAAAAACAACAACAGCACACAAAAATACAGTAAAATTAGACACTCGATGATGTCATCAAAAAAAAAATTGTAACTAAAAATATTTTTCCACGAATTGAAAATTTCATTTACAAAATGATTTGCAGACACGGGCGTGTACTTACTATAAATTTGTACAACTTTACTGTCTTACCAACTTTTAAAATAATTTTTATAAACACTAATTACGATTAAATGTCACACTACGCAGCAATTTAAGAGATTCTAATTTACAAACATCGCGTTCTGCTTGTTTTCGGCAGAAAATCGATGAGTAAAATGAAGATTTCTTACAACAAACACCAAGTTTGACTTCAACTTGAGAGAGTAAGCACTCAGAGATTGGAAATGTCTTGATTCTGCGGCAAATATTTCCATACATTTCGTCGTGCGCGCCTATGCTCAAGACGTCTATGTATTTGTGAGTTGTGAGAGAATTTTTATGCTCAGAATGTCGTGGAAATTAGCAACTTACGACTGTATTGGTGCGAATACAAAAATGAGAAATTCCCAAATAAATTCAACACATGATTCACGAAAACAATGAGGAATAACTAAAGTTATGTTGAGGAAATGGCATTGCAGAGCTTTTATGCAGAATTGTGAAATAGCCTTCTTGAAGTTGCCATTTGGATTATGAATTGTCATGCCATATACGGGTAGTATATGTCGACGCATTAAATGACCTTGAATAGTATTTATAATAGTAAAAGAAAGTTATTAACTTACAAATGAAACAATATAATGTGCAAAGGACATTGCTCCAGCTTGTTTTGCTTGAAAAGCATTCTCTTCAACGCCTGGATCACTCTTATCGTTATCTGGATTATGATATGCTGGTTGTGAATATGGCTGTGGCATTGGCATTGCAGGATTTGGAGGAGCTTGTGCTCCCAAGTTCCATCCGAAGTTTGATGAGCCAGAGGGATAATTTGGATCTAAAAGTGACAATGTAAGTAATTAGTATGTCTGTTTTATTATTGATTTTTCATTATCATACCTCCACTTTGTTGATTATTATCGACATTCCATCCAAAACCTTGATTTTGACCGCCCGAGTTTTGGTTTTGGTTGAACGACCACATTATTTACAAATTAATATTTTTGGCACGACACGAATAAATATGACTAGATAATTAATTATAAAAGTAAGATGATTTTTTCCCGCGATTCTCGGAACAAATAAAGGAAACCGATCGAACGAAATTAAAGTATTTTCACGATACACGGACGCGGTGGCGATTTTAATGGCGTTCAAATTACTCAAAAGATATTTTGAGAAATGCAAAAAGTCGAAAAATTTAAACCAGATTGAACTTTCAGTGCTAAATAAACAAATTAACAATTTCGCGAAAACTACGTACGAAGCGACGGTAGAAAATGAACTAAAGCAATAGCAACACACCAGATTTACTCAATTTCCTTGCTCACGCTTCTCACTTCTCTCTCTCGAAATGTCTTCGATGATAATAAAAAAATAAGAAACATTGGGAGAGTGCATCACCAAAATGTTTATTGTTTCCGAGTATAGTATTTTTTGCGGCTCATGCGGCTCAATTTTTTGCTTTGAATCATCTTTACATGATCGTCTTTCTTCTCGTTATTAAAAATAGCAACAAGGATGGAGATGAAATACTGAGAAATTCCGCAATAGAAACTCTCTCATTTATTTGCCAATTTCATTAATTTGTTTTCGATTTTTGAAGGCTGTATTTTTTTGGAAATGTCATTCGGCCTGTTTCACTAAAGTGGATTATCCTCATTTTCGGATTAACTCATTTTGCAGTGCAAGGAAATTTCAAATTAAGTTTTTCTGGCGTAGAATTTCATGACTAGTCCTAATCCGATGAGTTTGAAAAAATATTTTTTTCTCGAAAAAAAGATATAGCAAAAAAATAGTTTTAGTTAAAAGATTATCCGAATATTATCCTGGGATTATCCTGTAGATAATCCTAAAATTCAATCCTGGTACCCCTCAGTTTTAAAATTTTGGGATTATCTACAGGATAATCCCAGGATAATCTTCGGATAATCTTTTTACTAAAACTAATTTTTTGCTATATCTTTTTTTTTCGAGAAAAAAATATTTTTTCAAACTCATCGGATTAGGACTAGTCATGAAATTCTACGTCAGAAAAACTTAATTTGAAATTTCCTTGCACTGCAAAATGAGTTAATCCGAAAATGAGGATAATCCACTTTAGTGAAACAGGCCGATTAACTTTATACAACTATCGTAAATTTTTTGAGTAAATTTTATTACACACGAGCAGTGTTGTAAAGATTACACAACATATTTAACTTTCTGCGTAAAATGTTTAAATAAACAAATCTAGTTTGAAGCATATGCTTAGACTTCCAATGATTAGAGCAAAATGATCTACTTAGGATGCTAATAAGCTTGTTACTTAACAACGCTATCTCACTAAAATTATGACTAAAGTGGATAGACTCAGAATTAATCTTGAGAAATCCTAAAAGAATCCATGAGCAAGGAAGCAAGATACTTAAGAAATTCCTACGAATCTCAAAGCTACTCGTCAAATCTCGTGGAATTTTTCTGGACATGCTCAAGGCAAGGAAATTCTCTTTAATTCCAATGACTAATGCAATCCATCTGCGCATTTTGTTGGATTGGGTTTTTCCCCATAACTTTGTAAACTATTGTCTTCATGCACTTTCTAAACTACTATGACGTAGGAAATGGAAATTTCTCAGTTCAATCGCCCACAAGTATTGATGAATACCTGATGAATTTCATGAGTGGTCTAAACGTCATGGGAAATATTAGCATTCATTTAGATGAAGCTTATTAATAAAAAAAAATTATTATTATTATTTATTTCCAGCTTATATCTCAATTTAACGACATACTTAAATCATTTTTAACAATTATTATTTATTTGAGTTTAATTTTTTTGCAATCAATTTCAAAATTCTTAATTGACTTTATAATGTTTCTCCATACTTCATCCAATCTATCAAGTTATTGCTTATCTATGCTGTTTATTGTTGTGTGACAATAAATGTGAGAAACAATAAATGATATAATTTTTCAATTTTCATTCAACTTGAGTGTTTGTTTGTTACTTCTATAGAAAATATTTTTTCAATGCCTCGTCTAAGTTTGAATACTTTTAAAATTCCATCAAAATATATTCTCGAACCTCAGACTTCCCAAAAACAATTATGACGTGAAAATTAGTCTAACGTTTTTTACTCATTTACAAAAAGTTCATTCACCTTGCCTACACATGAATCTTTTTTTTAAAAGTAACAAAGGATATACGCATTATTTTTCATATCTATTTTATATATTTTTTAGTAATAAGCTGATTTCATGAGTAAACCTTCATTATCAACAATTTTCATCTGACAAATGCATATAAACCATACGTAAAATATCTGAGGATACAAAAATGTTCTGCTTACAAGAGAATGAAATTAAAAATTCCTTCCACCAAGGTCCACATATCGACTCCATAACATCCCACAAGGACAATATGCAATCATTGCATACAACTCACAAAAATTTGGTGAATTTTACATTCGAATTTATTCCGAAACAGAATATTCTTCAAGGATTAAACTAGTAATGCGTCCACGGGCTGCGGACGGAAGTGCATTTTCTTAAACTACTGTGCACAGAAATCTAGACAAATAAAAAACTAGTAACGAAAAATAAAACTAACGCATAAAACACTAACGCCCAGAATAATAAATACAAGTTTTTAAAAAGAATAACGGTAATTTTTTTTGGAAAAATAACGGTGAAAAAATATTTGAAAAATAACGGTCAAAAACTATTTAAAAAATAACGGTCAAAAAATTTGAAAAATAACGGTCAAAAAATATTTGAAAATAACGGTCAAAAAATATTTGAAAAAATAACGGTCAAAAAGTATTTGAAAAAATAACGTCAAAAAATGTTTTAAAAATAAAAATAATAACCCCCCCCCCCAGTTTACCCCCCTCCCCCTCGTACCCCCTTGTTCAACTTCCCTTTTCCCCCTTCAATTCACGCCAAGCAAGGTTTACGTAATGTAAATTTACATGTTACGTATTTTTACGTAACGTAAGATTTAGTTAATTTAACTTCGTGAAAAGTTCGGAAAATGTAAGGAAAAATATGAAAATGGAAAATTTTATCATACAACATCATGAAATATCAAAAAAGTGTAAAAAAGTACAAAAAAAAAGTTGCTCGGATTGGGGCTCGAACCCTGGCCGGAAGATTGTAAGAAAAGTCATGTTTTTAAGGGCTACGTAAAAAATACGTACGTAAAACGTAAGCAATTTTTTCAAAAAAGTTAATTTAATTAACCTTCTACTGCACTGATCAAAAAAATCTCTCGTCATTCTTGCCTCTGGCCTAGTCCACACATTTTAAGCAAAAAACCGCATCGAAAAAGCTTAAACTGGAGGAGGAGTTACACGGCAGACTACAGACAGACGGACGGACGGACAAAACGCGGACAATAGTGTCTTTTCCCTATGGGAAAATGCACTAAAAAATTCAATTGGGGTCGTTAACTTATTACGTTACGCAAAAAACGAAATTTTAGACCCCTCCCCCCTTGTTACAAATTTTCCAAGAAAAATTTTTTTCTTTGTTTGACCTGTTACAAAATCTCAGAACCCCCTCTTCCCTAAAAAGCGAACGTAATAAGTGAACGACCCCATTCTGTATGAAATTTTTTGAAAAATTTTGGATGAGAAGAGTTTCTAGATTTTAAAGGACCTTGTTGTCTGGATCGCAGAAAATTGTGATTTTTATTTTAAATACTAAATAGCATATGTATATTACCCAAATTGCGTAGATGCTTGATATGGCTGCTTTCAATTTTTTTGTGTTGCTCGGGTTAGCTTCTTTAAATACTATAAGTCTACATGTATCACAGATAATATCTGTCAAAAAATTCAAAACAAATAATTTCACTGATTATCACATAAAAGAAGTGTTGAAATGATTAATTAATAGCAGCATCAGCACAAAGCTACAAAAGACTACAAAATATAAAAACACGATGTATAGATCACACCACAAACTTCCACGTGGCGAGCTACGCTCGCCAACGGCAATTACCTATCCAAAGGCGAGCTACGCTTGCCGGTTGATATCGATCCATAGGCGAGCTACGCTCGCCAGTTGATATCTATCCAATGGCGCTATGCTCGCCGTAGTTTATGACACAAAGTATTCTATAAATTTTTTATCACTTCACCATAAATTATTCCCGTACTGTACATGCGGCTTGGGAAAATTTTCACGCCCTCACTCCGCTCCGCAACGTTCAGGTCGTAAAAATTACTTACATAGGTCACAGTAGAGTCGAGCTTGAGCTACGCTTGCTCGACTTGTTAAGAATTAGAGTTTTTAAATAGATCACAGTAGTGTCGAGCTTGAGCTACGCTCGCTCGACTTGTTAAGAATTACAGTTTTTACATGGATAACAGAAGAGTCGAGCTTGAGCTACGCTCGCTCGACTTATTTAGAATCACAGTTTTACATAGATCACAGTAGAGTCGAGCTTGAGCTACGCTCGCTCGACTTGTTAAGAATTACAGTTTTTACATGGATCACAGTAGAGTCGAGCTTGAGCTACGCTCGCTCGACTTGTTAAGAATTACAGTTTTTACATGGATCACAGTAGAGTCGAGCTTGAGCTACGCTCGCTCGACTTGTTTAGAATCACAGTTTTTAAATAGATCACAGTAGTGTCGAGCTTGAGCTCCGCTCGCTCGACTTGTTAAGAATTACAGTTTTTATATGGATCAGAGTAGAGTCGAGCTTGAGCTACGCTCGCTCGACTTGTTAAGAATTACAGTTTTTATATGGATCACAGTAGAGTCGAGCTTGAGCTACGCTCGCTCGACTTGTTTAGAATCACAGTTTTTAAATAGATCACAGTAGTGTCGAGCTTGAGCTCCGCTCGCTCGACTTGTTAAGAATTACAGTTTTTATATGGATCAGAGTAGAGTCGAGCTTGAGCTACGCTCGCTCGACTTGTTAAGAATTACAGTTTTTATATGGATCACAGTAGAGTCGAGCTTGAGCTACGCTCGCTCGACTTGTTAAGAATTACAGTTTTTACATGGATCACAGTAGTGTCGAGCTTGAGCTCCGCTCGCTCGACTTGTTAAGAATTACAGTTTTTATATGGATCACAGTAGAGTCGAGCTTGAGCTACGCTCGCTCGAATTGTTAAGAATTACAGTTTTTATATGGATCACAGTAGAGTCGAGCTTGAGCTACGCTCGCTCGACTTATTTAGAATTACAGTTTTTAAATAGATCACAGTAGTGTCGAGCTTGAGCTCCGCTCGCTCGACTTGTTAAGAATTACAGTTTTTATATGGATCACAGTAGAGTCGAGCTTGAGCTACGCTCGCTCGACTTGTTAAGAATTACAGTTTTGCATGGATCACAGTAGAGTCGAGCTTGAGCTCCGCTCGCTCGACTTATTTAGAATTACAGTTTTTAAATAGATCACAGTAGTGTCGAGCTTGAGCTCCGCTCGCTCGACTTGTTAAGAATTACAGTTTTTACATGGATCACAGTAGAGTCGAGCTTGAGCTACACTCGCTCGACTTGTTAAGAATTACAGTTTTTACATGGATCACAGTAGAGTCGAGCTTGAGCTACGCTCGCTCGACTTGTTAAGAATTACAGTTTTTACATGGATCACAGTAGAGTCGAGCTTGAGCTACGCTCGCTCGACTTGCTAAGAATTACAGTTTTTACATGGATCACAGTAGAGTCGAGCTTGAGATACGCTTGCTCGACTTGTTTAGAATTACAGTTTTTACATGGATCACAGTAGAGTCGAGCTTGAGCTACGCTCGCTCGACTTGTTTAGAATTACAGTTTTTACATGGATCACAGTAGAGTCGAGCTTGAGCTACGCTCGCTCGACTTGCTAAGAATTACAGTTTTTACATGGATCACAGTAGAGTCGAGCTTGAGTTACGCTCGCTCGACTTGTTAAGAATTACAGTTTTTACATCGATCACAGTAGAGTCGAGCTTGAGCTACGCTCGCCCGACTTGTTAAGAATTACAGTTTTTACATGGATCACAGTAGAGTCGAGCTTGAGCTACGCTCGCTCGACTTGTTTAGAATCACAGTTTTACATAGATCACAGTAGAGTCGTGCTTGAGCTACGCTCGCTCGACTTGTTAAGAATTACAGTTTTTACATGGATCACAGTAGAGTCGAGCTTGAGCTACGCTCGCTCGACTTGTTAAGAATTACAGTTTTTACATGGATCACAGTAGAGTCGAGCTTGAGCTACGCTCGCTCGACTTGTTTAGAATCACAGTTTTACATAGATCACAGTAGAGTCGAGCTTGAGCTCCGCTCGAATTATTATTACTCAAATCACCAACACTTTCTCACATATCCGCAGTCTTTAAAGGACTTTGGAAAATTTTCACGCCTTCACTCGCTACGCTACGTTCAGGACGTAAAAATTTGTGAGCTACGCTCAACTTAGTTCGAACTACGTTCGAACTTTTATATTCGAGCTCCGCTCGAATTATTATTACTCAAATCACCAACACTTTCTCACATATCCGCAGTCTTTTAAGGACTTTGGAAAATTTTCACGCCTTCACTCGCTACGCTACGTTCAGGACGTAAAAATTTGTGAGCTACGCTCAACTTAGTTCGAACTACGTTCGAACTTTTATATTCGAGCTCCGCTCGAATTATTATTACTCAAATCACCAACACTTTCTCACATATCCGCAGTCTTTTAAGGACTTTGGAAAATTTTCACGCCTTCACTCGCTACGCTACGTTCAGGACGTAAAAATTTGTGAGCTACGCTCAACTTAGTTCGAACTACGTTCGAACTTTTATATTCGAGCACCGCTCGAACTATTATTACTCAAATCACCAACATTTTCTCACATAACCTCAGTCTTCTAAGGACTTTGGAAAATTTTCAACAATGATCTACCTTGCACAGCTTTGTTATATATTGTTACATATCATGAAATGCAAAAACCCAAGAAAAATTTTCACACACTCTCTACCCAAACTAAAGAAATTTCGTTTCTC
Organism: Chironomus tentans; assembly: GCA_963573255.1. Classification (NCBI taxonomy): domain Eukaryota; kingdom Metazoa; phylum Arthropoda; class Insecta; order Diptera; family Chironomidae; genus Chironomus; species Chironomus tentans. The sequence goes on from OY754303.1 coordinate 16,455,014, forward strand.
ACAGCCGTAAACTGTTTTGTCCCCAAAAACACCGATATCTACCTATGAAACGATTTGCATGTATTTACACACTATTTTGAGCCAAACAGTTGTACGACTATAGATTTTAGTGACAAAAATATACGTATAAAGAAAGATTTTTGCTCTTGTGAAGTATATCGACATTTCATACAAAAAATCAAAATTCACTCTTTTTTGTACTTTTTAGCTGTTTTATGACTTAGAAAAATATAATTAAGCATAAATAAATCAAAAAAAAAATCGTAAAACATCAAAAAAGTGTAAAAAAGAATCTAAAAAATTCAAAAAAGTTTTTTGTCATTGGTGAGATTTGAACCCATGACATTTCGGAAAAATCAAATGTTCTCAAAGAATGTCCATGAGAAAATGACATCATTGATATTGGATTATTTTCTCATATAAAAATTCTTAAATTAAATTATACTATAATTAAGCATTTTTGTGATTCCAAAATGCTAAAATATTGTATTATCATCCAAAATACGTATGCATGAAAAATTTCAGCTCGATTGGAGCAGTAGAAGTGGTCGAAAAATCGATTACAAAATTTGACCAAGACAAACAAACAGACAGACAAGAAAGCAAGTTAAGAAAAACGTGGTAAAAACGTGGTAATAAAAATGTGGTAAAAATAAGATCCAGTAATGATCTACAGCCTCTATGTCCAATAAAATATGATCCAGTAAACATCTACAGCCTTTATGTCTAATTAAACAAGATCCAGTAAACATCTACAGCCTCTATGTCCAATAAAATATGATCCAGTAAACATCTACAGCCTCTATGTCCAGTAAAAATATGATCCAGTAAACATCTACAACCTCTATGTTCAATAAAATAAGATCCAGTAATGATCTGCAGCCTATATGTCCCGTAAAACGAGATCCAGTAAACATCTACAGCCTCTATGTCCAATTAAATATGATCCAGTGATGATCTACAGCCTCTATGTCCAGTAAAACGAGATCCAGTAAACATCTACAGCCTCTATGTCTAATTAAACAAGATCTAGTAATGATCTACAGCCTCTTTGTACAATAAAATATGATCCAGTAATAATCTGCAGCCTCTATGTCCCGTAAAACGAGATACAGTTAACATCTCCAGCCTCTATGTCCAATAAAATAAGATCCAGTAAACATCTACAGCCTCTATGTCCATTCAAATATTTTTAAGTGAAATTCACGTTACGTAATTTTACGTAACGTAAGGATTTTACGTAACGTAAACAAAAGTGTTATAATTTTTATAACAATCTTTTTCATGCTGTAACTTTTTACAGGAGCTTCTAAAGTACCAACATAGCGGATATTAAATGTAGATCCTGATTTGATCTTTCATTTTATGCCTATTTCAAGGCTTGAAATGTTAATTCCAGTGCGGAATCAAAAAAGACGCAACTGTCATAAAAAATCATGTTTTTTGCATTTTTCGGTCACTAAATGGACATAAAGTTCAGATGTTAAGTAGCGCTTTTTGGTTTTAAGGTACGGCCTATCGTATCAGATACAAGAAATTGTATGAAAGTCACCGCATAAAAAATTTTCCATACAAATTTTTGGTTTTTAACGGTTTTTTGCGTCTAGTTCCAACGGAACGGAACTGACTGGAACCAAACATACCTCAGGTAATAGATATTTTCAATACCTGTCATATGAGACCAAAAACGTAAAGATTCATGCTTCCGTTGACTCAAAAAATCAAAATTAGTGAAAATCTCAAAAAAAGTGAATACAATAACTTGCACGCAATGCGTGGAAGTTAACAATAATTTATCTCTATTCACAAAATGTGTGTATAAGCAAGATACAGTAGCTTAACAAGGATTTTTGTCGTCCGGTGTCAAATCAAAAATTTGCACCCCCCGTGAATTAAGTTACATTCTCCTTATTACGCCACTGCCAAGATATCCAGAATGATCAAACTGAATTGTATATTTCTACCAAAAAAAATCAATATATTCAAGTAAGCCGCAAAAAAATAAATTAGCATATTACGGATCTACCACAACAAAATCTCACGTGAGTTAAAGATTAAATCAATAAAAATATTTCAAGTTTGCAAATTTTTAAAATTCGCGATTCTTATTTTTCTGTGCACAAACTTGATTCGTTTCTATTTGTGTAGACTAGAAGATAAAAAAAAATATTTTATTAAGAGAATTTTCCTGTTTAGATGTCAAAAGAACACAGCAATGTAGTTTTACCAAAAAAAATATTCTCATCATTTAAAAGCCAAATTTTTGAAGATTTTCATTTTAGTTTCTGTTGAACTTTTGTAGAGAAAGGATCGTAAAAAAGACATAAATGGATGAAAATCAAGGATACACGTATCATGGAGAAAAAGTTTATTGGGTAAATATTTTGTGACTTAGTAAAAAATTCTTGATTATTTCAATTTTCTTTTTCTTTCTAAAATTTTCAAATTAAAGCTAGGTGCAGCTGGAATCCGTGACTTTTCTGTCGTCCAAAACTACAATACCATCAAGAACGAATGTGTCAAGTCAGGAAAATTATTCGAAGATCCTGAATTCCCTCCAACTGGAACATGGCTTCGACCAAAGGAAATATCCAAAAATCCATCATTTTTCAAGGATAAAACTGCTCGATTCGATTTCAAGCAAGGTGATATCAACGATTCTTTTTTAATGGCTGTAGTTGCTTCTTTGACGATTCATCCAAATAATCTCTTTCGGGTTGTGTGCCAGGACAACAAGTTTGGTGCTGATTATTGTGGCATTGTTCACTTCCGGTAAGTTAAAACTCTGCTCCATCAAAAAAATTGAGAACTAGACTTTAAATAATTAAATAATTGAAAATATTCTCAAAAATAGGTTCTGGCAGTACGGCAAATGGGTTGATGTGGTTATCGACGATCGATTACCAGTCGATAGATATAGAAAATTGCTGTGGCTGAGTTCAAAAGATGAGGATGTATTTTGGCCAGCATTACTCGAAAAAGCTTATCAGAAGTTATGTGGAGGATACCTGCCATTAAGAGTAGGAGATGCTCATGAAGCACTTGAAGATTTTATGGGAAGTCCAACAGAAGTATATGATTTGAAAGAATCACGAAGTGATCTCTATGAGATCATAAAAGAATCGCTTGATAAAACTTCATTACTTAGTTGCGGTATCAAAAATCAGCCATATGGTAATGAAATTATTTCTAACGAAGGAATCATCCAAAATCGTGCATATATTGTGACAAAGGCTCGAGAAATTGAACTTACTTTGCCTTTTATTTCTGAAAATGTCAAGATCCGGTTAATAAGGTTGAAGAATCCATGGGTAAGATTATAAACCTCAAGTAAGGCATCAATTTGTGTTTAAATTTCTTTGTGTTTTAATAAAGGGTGAAATTGAATGGAATGGTCCATGGAGTGATGGCTCAGTCGAATGGAAAATATTAACGTCGGAAGAAAGAGCAAAATTTGGAATCGCAATTGATCATGACGGAGAATTTTGGATGAGTTTTGATGATTTTCTCATGCGCTTTGATGAACTTAGTATATGTACAAACAGAAATCCATCAGATCAAGGTGATGATGCAAAAGATGGTTTATGGAAATGGACCGAATTCAACGGAGAATGGGTCAAAGGTAAATCAGCTGGTGGATGTTTGATGAACAAAACAACTTTCCAACTTAATCCTCAATTTACCATAACACTCGATGAACCAGACAAAAATGATCCGAAAGGTCGATGCTCCATTTTCTTATCATTGACTCAGAAAAATCATCGATCACGAGAGGGTGCAAAAACTTACATAAGCCTTGGATATGTTATTTATAAACTTGAACAGTATAACCCTGATGATGGACCGATAGGTGAGATGTTCTTTAGATTCACTCAGCCGCTTGAATATACTTCATCGTTCGCTAAAATCCGAGGGATTACTGCACGCCATAAATTTCCACCTGGACAGTATTTGATTGTTCCAAGTTCTTATGATATTAGCTCTGAGTCCCAGTTTTTACTTCGTGTCTATCATAAAACTATAAAGAAGGAAGTTCCGGAAGAAGACACTGAAAAGGAAGAAGTAAGATTAATTTGCAAAATTCTTGAAAATTGTATAAACTAATCAATGCCCTCTCAGATACCCGAAAAGAAAGAAGAACCCGTCAAGCGCGATGACATTGTTATACCTGATGATATCCCTTCAGAACCAATTGACAATCCAGAATGGGATGATGTTGAAAAATTATTCAAAAATGCTGCTGGTAAAGATGAAGCCATCGATTGGGTTGAATTGAAAAAAATCCTTGATACAACCATACCGAAAGGTAATTGATTGTTTTTTGTAAACTTTTGTGACTAAATTATTTTGAAAAATATTTTTTAAAAATTCCAGAATTATTTGAAAGCGGTAAGTTTTCAAATTTTCTTAATTAGTTACCAAAAAACTTAAAAACCTTAAAAATCCTAGATTTATACAAAGAATTCAAAACTGAAGGTTTCTCAAAAGAGACATGCCGCTCAATTCTGGCAATGATGGACAAAAACTATTCCAGAACGTGCACACTGGATGAATTCCGTAAATTTTACCAGGAATATTTAAAATGGAAGGTTTGTTGTGAAAATATTACAAAATTATTCAAAATTACATCCTTATCTCATCCACAGGAAGCATTCAAGACATACGACAGCGATGAAAACCACGTAATTGGACCATTCGAACTTCAAGATGCACTGGAAGCTGCTGGTTTTGTTCTGGATTCAGGACTCATCAATATGCTGATTTATCGCTACGGAAACGATGACAATGTAATGTTATTTAGTGACTTTATTGTTTGTGCCTTGAAAGTCAAAATGACGACAGAAAGCTTCAAGCGAAAAGTTAAGGACGATAGTAATGTTGCTACGTTCCAAACTTACTATGCTACTCAAGAATCCATTTATGCTTAAGGGATTTATTAATTTTTGTTTTATAAATCCTTAACCATGTATGCTTATCCATGCTTATAAATAAAACATTTTGAACAAAAATTTTAATGTCATTCCTGATTTTTCAATAAATTTTATCATGAAGATTTTTATTTTGTAATTTGATTCCGCCATTGTCAAGCGGCTTTCCTGTCAATCTTGGTATTAAATGTTCATTCGGTATCATAAAGATTCCACCATTTTGTTTGGCTTGCTTAGCAAATTTGACATTTAAAAGGATCGTCATGCCAGATTTATATCTGAGATAGATTCTTGATTTAAAACATCCTGATTTGGCATAAGAATAGTCAAATTAAATTTATGAAAAAGCAATAAAGATTTTATCGAGAAATGAAATAAAAAATAGCAAATTCGCTTGCATAAAATTTAAATCAGTCTTGAATTTGCATAATTTAATGTTATTTCAACAAGAATCTTACGTAATTTCTTCGAGATATTACGGAGCTTTGATTTTTGAATGCAAAATTAAGGAGATTAGGAGATAAACTTACTAACAAAATGAAAATTCTTATAGAGAAATAAATTTTCTTAAAATCTATCTATATTCTTAGTTTACTTCTTACGTTCAGGATAAGGAACTTTTTTCAAAAAAGAACAATAGAATTCCTAGAAAAGTATTTGTTCAAATCTCGTTTAACCACCCCTTTCCCGAACGTAATAATTGAACAGCTCCTTATTCATAAATGACATCCAATTTTTAAAGTTTTATCAGAGGGGGGAGGGGGTCTAAAAATCTAGTTTTTTTGCGTAACGTCATTTATCGGCTCCTTATCATAATTCATGAAATAAAGTCATTTTTCTGAATTTTTAACCCGATCGACAGACATTGAAATTTTGACCAAACGGCGGCCAAGCGAACAGTATACTTAGAACCAAGCGACCGCAGCCAAGCAAATGGCCGCCACTTGTCTACCAAATTTAAAAAATTAATTTACGAGCAGAGTTATGTTGATATGTAGGCATCTTAGAATGGAAAACAAGCTAGACTTTGCCAGCAACTGATCAAGAACATATCAAGAATATTCAAGGCGAATCTTTGAATTCTGACTTCTAAAATCCAAACCTAATCCACAACCAAAGAATTTCAAGTTATAATTTTTTTATACAATTTTTTTTGTTCTTTGATTTTTCACACAAAAATCAACTTCAAAAAATTAGTAGACAAAAAAAATTTTGCACAAATTTATGTGTTAATTTTGAATAAAAAACTAAATTGGAAACTTGAAATAAATTTTTTTGTTTTGCTAGATTCAAAGCGTTAAGCTGCTTCGAATGATTAGAACCAAAAAAATACTTTATAGACAGAATTTTCCGGTTTAAATGTCATAACAACACAAGATGCTTTGACTATCATTTATATAAAAGAATTTTTAATACTTTTGCTTTAGTCTTGATTCAGATTTTGAAGACAAAGCATCACGGGAGAGTAAATAATGGACAAAAAAGGATATATCGCATATTGTGGAACGCCCATTTTTTGGGTAAAATTTAAATTTCATTTTTGGAAGGCAGGTTTTAAAAAGTCATCAATTTAGTTAGGTGCAGCTGGACTTCGTGGATTCGACAAAGTCCAAAACTTTTATTCCCTCCGAAAAGAATGTCTGGATTCAGGAAAATTATTTGAAGATCCTGAATTTCCTCCAACTGCAAATAACTGGCGCCGTCCCAAAGAATTTTGTGACAATCCCAAATTTATTGTGGATGGAATTTCACGATTTGATGTAGGTCAAGGGGGTGTTGGTGATTGCTGGTTTGTTTCGGCACTTGCAACTTTAACAACTCATGATTTTAAACTTGACACAGTCCTATGTGATGACAACAGCTACGATGAAAATTATGCTGGTATTTTCCACTTCCGGTAAATATTTTTATTAATATTTTGTTCCTCAAAATACTTAATTTACTTAAATTCACACAGATTCTTCCAATATGGCAAATGGGTTGATGTTGTTGTTGATGATCGCTTACCTATCCAAGGATATGGTCAATTGGTAAGTATTAGATCAAAACAAGCGAATGAATTCTGGTCAGCATTACTTGAAAAAGCATATGCAAAACTGCATGGAAGTTATGATGCACTTGAAGGTGGATCATCACATGAAGCTCTAGAAGATTTGACCGCAGGCATTCCAGAACCGATTTCATTAGAAAATCCACCAGAAGACCTGTACGAAATAATGTTAAAAACATGTGGTAAAAGAGCCTTAATTGGGTGTGCACCAAAGGCCGAACAACATTTGTCAAATATATTTAAGAGTCTAGGACTCGTCCAAGGTCATGCATATTCTATCACATGCGTTAAAGAAATTCAACTAAGTAACAACCAGAAGCTTCCAATGGTTCGACTAAGAAATCCATGGGTAAGTCTTCTAAAATTACAGATATAGGGTTTTGAGAACATGTTCTGAGCATGGATAATAGAAACATTTTGGTTACTAGGGCCGGATGCTCGGGCCCATGGCTATTGTCTTTAGTAATGACAAGGTTATACCCTAGAAATCAGCCCCGGGTACTGAAATTCCTAGACTAACAACAAATATTAATTCTATTTATTTACAAAAATAGGGCTCTGGTGAATGGAAGGGTCCTTGGAGTGATAATTCTCCGGAATGGAAATCAATATCAGAGGAAGAAAGAAAAGCCATTGGACTTACGCATGAAACAGATGGAGAATTTTGGATGCGTTATGATGACTTCCTCAAATATTTTGGTACATTGGATATTTGTAACTTGACAACGCATACGCTAGAAACTAAATCAGGCGAATACTTGACTTATATCCGTGAAGATTTTAATGGGGAATGGATTCAAGGAAAAACTGCTGGTGGACGCCTAGGAACTGGCACGTTTAAACTTAATCCCCAATATACTTTAACAGTAGATGAAACAGAAAACTGGAAGAAAACTGGAGATTGTACAGTTTTGATTGAATTACTTCAGAAAAATCGAAGGAGACTTGTGGGTGTATCTAACTACATATATCCAGGAATTGTAATTTACAAACTAAAAGATAATCAACGTACTCCATTGAATGATGATACATTTTTGTATACTTACCCAGTATATAAGACCAAAGGCTTCACTAATTCTCGAGCAATTACGATTCGTATAAAATTGAAGCCTGGAAAATATGTCATCATTCCTTGCACGTATAGTCCAGTTGATGCTGAATTTGTACTTCGTGTGTATACTGAAACAGATTGGAAAAAGGATCCAAACAAACCAGGAAAAAAGCACGAAGAGGTACGATTGATTAATTCTAGCCCAGAAACTTAGCCTTATATAATCCCATCTACACAAGTTTTGGTCTTTATTCCTAATTAATTATATTTTTCTTTGCCGAATTAGCACAAACAATTTGATGATTTGACAAAATGCACATTACTTGACGTCAAAGAGATCGAAAAGATATTCAAGGATGTTGCTGGATCTGAACAAGAAATTGGTTGGGAGAACTTGAAGAAGGTACTGGATAGCACCATACCAATAGGTTTGAAGGAATCAAAATTTGATTAGCGGCATCAAAACAATCAGTCGTGAAAATTTTTAAGGCGTCACCTTATAATAGAATCGCAATGACACCCTAGCATGGGATGGGCTGATTTTTTGATGCCACTTGGGATAGTAACTGACTTAATGTTTATTTAATTATCTTTCAGAATATCGAGAAGCATGTAAGTTAAGGTTTAGAGTTAGAATCATGTGATTTATGTAAAAAACCGACGATTTTTACTTGATGGAATTTTGATCAATTTAGCGACTACTTGACTTCATAATTCAAAATAATTAATTTTTTCATTTTCTTAGATCAAAACTCAGCTTACAAAAATGATGGATTCTCAAAGGACATTTGCCGTTCAATAATAGCATTGTTTGATTTGGATCATTCAAGAAAAATTAATTTCGATGAATTCCGAACATTTTATGATGAATATACATTATGGAAGGTATGTAGCTACAATAAGCTTTTGCCTTAATTCTAATAAAGTTCTAATTTACAAAACTTTATTCTTTCTCTAAATAGAGTGCATTTGCAACATATGATGTAGATCTTGACCACACTCTTAGTTCTTCAGAATTTCTTCTTGCCTTGTATAATACTGACTTGGTCGTGGTAGATGAGGTCATAGAAAGGCTAATGTATCGTCATGGAATGGACAACGATAAAATGCTCTTCGAAGACTTCATCTTTTGTGCACTTAAACTGAAGAAAGTTATCAAATGCATCTCAGATTTAGCTACAAAAGATTATGGTTATAAAGTTACGTTCACTTTAAATAACTGGTTGAAGACACTTTATTTCACATAGATTGGCATGAGTTTATTCTATTTTTGAGGTTATAATTCAGTAATAATAATGTGTAAAGGCACTTCGATTCATTTTGTATAGAATTAGCTTTCTTATAATCCAGTTCATTTTAATAAAATTATTTAATATTCCTTCGACATTGACATTGAGTTTTTTGAGACAAAATTAATAAAAATAAATTTTCTTTTATTGTCAAATGAATTTTTTGATGTTTTTTAATGATCCTAAATTCTTTCACATATTTTTTGTTTTGCAATTCTAATTTGGCATTGAAATGACAACATGAAGATTTCATCAAGATTGAATCAAAATCAGGCACGGAGTTGCATAATACGAGACTAACTCAACAAAATTTTAATTGAGCGCTGAGGTTCTGAATTTTGTCGTATATCTTCATTAACATTTTAGAAAGAAGGGGGTCTGAATAGAGATCTGAATAGAGTCTGCCATTATATTTTTTTTTGTATAAATATAAAATTTTTAGAGATTTTCTTTATAAAAAATTCAATTCACAAGGGATTGGAATAAATTTTCCACCGAAAAGTGTTTTGATCACTAAAACCTCTACTACCAAAACCATTAAAAGTTAGTTAAAAATTATCTGAAAGTTAGTCGCAGCTAGTTATTAACTAACTTTTTAACGGTTTTTGTTACTGGGGAGTCAGTTTCTCCATTATATTCTTGCCATACTAAAGACAGTAGCTGAGGTATGCTCGAGAAACCGGCTCTTGAGTTGCATCTGGGTCTGAAGCTATAAGACAAGTAGATCCCTGTACTCTTCTAAGAAGTGTTGGGGTGTTGATTTCAACATTACTATATCACTTATCGCAAGCATAAATGTGAGAATATGTGATAAGCATATCGCTCAGCGCCTGGGACCTACTGCTTATAATGGGATCCGAGCCACTTCCTTTGATGATATTTCTGTATATACCCTACAAAGGAAGAAGGCTGTGAGCTTCATTTCCAGTCTGAATCTATACATTTTACTAATAAATTTTGATTTGTGCTCAACATTTTTCTTTTATTTTTAAAAACACATTTTCCTGGAAATGGGCAAAAAAATTAGTTCTTTTATTAATTTAATTTGTGATCAATCTATAATGCAGAAAATTTCAAGGTCATAGTAATTTGATAATAATTTTCAGATAATTAAGTTTTGTTTTTATCGCGAATCATCGTTTAGAACAATTATCACTATTAGTTTTCGTTCGTATTGTCGAGACGTCCAGAAGATCTTTGATACATATTTATATTGTTTTGTTGCAAAAATGAAAGTGAGCATAAAAATTTATATTTTATTTTCATCAATTCAAAAGTAAAAGGATTGTCATCAGCAGACTTTATAGCTTATTAATTTTTATAGTTCTTGAGAATTTTCAAAGATTTTTGCAATTCTAATTTAGCATCAGAATGATAATATTATCATAAAGATTTTATCAAAGAATAAAACAAAAATAGTAAAAAGTTCTCGCTTGAAATTGAAACTAGTCGAGAAAAATGCACAATGTTAGACTAAGTTAACAAAACCTGTTGAGAATTTTTGAAGATGATTATATAATGTCTTAGTTTTTTAGCAAAACAAGATTAGACAAATTTGCAGAAAAAAACAATATATTGTTTTAAATTAAACCTAGAACGTAGACAGGGGGCTCTTGGTTACCCCCTGTCATATAATAACAGCTCATATAATAATTTTTTTTGTGAAATGTTTTGAAAATTTTATAAAAATTTTCCACCAACAATTAATCTAGGGGCATATTTAATGGGAAGTCACCCCACCAATGTGTAAGAAAAGAAGTCTAGTGCCTTCTCTAAGATTTTTGTACATTCAAAAATTTACTAAATTTGCTATTTTTTAAGCTCTTATCAACAAATTAAGCTTTATTTGTATAAATAAGAAGTAAGGTCACCAAATAGCTGTACAATTCCGAGCAATACAAATAACAAAGTCCTACAAGGTTCCACCACGAATAGATTTATTACCAAAATCCACGGACGGAGCCTTGACGGAATTGTGATGGCGCTTTTCTCATTTGTGTCGCTCGGGAATACGAAATATGTAAGTATTTAAAAAAACTTCAGTTTTGGGGTAAAAAATCATCAAGCTTAACGCAACTTTAGTCGCAAAGAATACAGTCATATTTTTTACTATCAGAATTTTCAAGTTTTAATGTCAAAAGAACATACTAATGAAGTCTATTCACAACATTTATAAACAAATTTTATAGAATTTAGCATTAGTCAAGACGGAGCTTTTGAAGACAAAACATCGCGAATAAAATGGACTTGGAAAATATTAGATATAGATATTTTGCACACGAAATATTTGTGGTAAGTTCTGATTTACTCTTTTCATTTCTGTTCCTTAAAAATATTTTATCATGCCAGTTAGGTCAAAAAGCTGCTGGAGTCCTAGGTTTTAACAACGTTCAAGACTATTACACCATTCAAAAGCAATGTCTTGAGTCTGGAAAGTTATTTGAGGACCCAGAATTCCCACCAACTGGAAGATGGCTTCGACCAAGTGAGATTTGTAAAAATCTCGGAATTGATAGTCCTAAATTTTTCGTGGACAGTGTCTCTCGATTTGATGTCAAGCAAGGTAGATTGGGTGACTGCTGGTTCCTTTCAGCTATGGCTCCTTTAACCACAATTAAACTTATGTTCAACCAAATTGTCTGCAGCGACAACAGCTTTGATGAAAATTACGCTGGCATTTTTCATTTTCGGTACGTTATATTTGGTTATATTTTTATTTCCATATTATAATTGTTACTAAATCATATTCACAATATTCAGCTTTTGGATTAGCGGCAAATGGGTGGAAGTAGTCGTTGATGATCGTTTACCAATCAACCAATATGGTCAGTTAAATTGTTTGCGTTCTCATGAACCAAACGAGTTTTGGTCAGCACTGCTTGAAAAGGCATATGCAAAGTTATTTGGAGGATATGAAGCACTTGATGGTGGACTTCCATATGAAGCATTCGAGGATTTTACTGGTGGCATTTCGGAAATATTCGACTTGAACAAGGCACCGAAAAATCTTTTCGAGATAATGAGAGTTGCTGTAAGCAGAGGCTCCATGATGGCATGTGCCGTAAACCCAGATCCAAACATTAAAGAAGCAGTTCTTCCGAATGGATTAGTTCAAGGTCATGCATATTCTGTCACAGGTGTCAAAACGGTTGAAGTTCAAATGCAAGGTAACAAATACAGCGTTGACTTGGTTCGTTTAAGGAATCCATGGGGTCAGGGTGAATGGAATGGATCATGGAGTGATAACTCTGTAGAATGGAAGTTGATTTCTGATGATCAGAAAAAGGGACTTGGTCTGACAATTGATCAAGATGGTGAGTTCTGGATGTCATATCAAGATTTTATTGCATACTTTGTAAGATTGGATATCTGCAATATCTCACTACACTCATTGCATGACGATAAACGTGAAAACAATTTATGGGATAGAAGCATGTACGATGGAGCATGGATTAAGGAAAAGTCGGCTGGTGGATGCAGAAATTACCTTAATACTTTCCACACTAATCCACAATATGTAATGACATTAAAGAATGTCGATGAAACAGATCCACAAGGTCGTTGTAATGTATTGATTGCATTAATGCAAAAGAATGGAAGAAGCAAGGAAAAAGGATCGCATTATATTCCCATTGGATTTGCTGTTTATCGTATTGAAGAAAAACATTTAGATCAGGTTCCGTTAAATATTGATTTCTTCAGATATAATGGATCGATTGAACAATCATCGTTTTCACAAACACGCGGAATCACTGCTCGTTATAAATTAAAGCCTGGACATTACCTGATTGTTCCATCCACATTCAATCAAAATGTTGAAGGAGAATTTTTTCTTCGCGTATGCTCTGGAAGCAATGAAGCCATTGACTGGGAAGAGATTAAAAAAGAAGCACAAAAGGATAAGGATAAAAAGAAAAAGCCATCAAAATTCACTCCGGTAAGAGCAATTTACATATAATGAATTACTTTTAATAAATTTTCATCTCCATAGAGTTTCAAGCCATGTAAACCAGAAGATTTTCTTCCATCTAGCTATTTAAATGGTGATGAAGAAAGTGACTCGAATGACGAAGCTTCACCTGACACTAAAGATTCATCACCTGCAGTTAAGGATCAACCGAAAGTCAGCCCTGCTGTTAAACCTTCTGTTAAAGAACCATCTGAGATGGAATTGGTTGAAAAATTGTTCAAGGATGCCGCTGGTTCCAATGAAGAAATTGATTGGACGGAACTGAAGGCAATACTTGATGGTTCCATACCGCAAGGTAAATTCAAAGATTTTCATTACTTCAATTAGTATAGCCCAAGCGACACAAAAGGCAGAAGTAGTCAGATGACTGCTTTATATTAGGTTTTGTAGCGCTTAGAAAGCCCGACTGGCACACTTTCAAATGTTGTCCAAATGGTGGTCATTTAAATTTTTACACTTAAAAGTGTGTCGCTTAGGTAAGTTTGATTAAAAAGTGATTAAACTTTTTAGAAAGCCGCGTAAAAGGAATTTATCCTGATTACAAGAATGATGGGTTCTCAAGGGATATCTGCCGCTCGATCATTGCAATGATGGACACTGACTACTCTAGAAAGCTCAAATTGGATGAATTCAAAAAGTTCTACGCTACATATGCTAAATGGAGGGTATGTCAGTTAATATATTGATTAATTATGACTATAGCTTATTCTTCCTTCATTATACAGGATGCTTTCAAAAAATCCAACATTAATAAATCTTGGAAACTAACACCGCAACAATTTTTTGATGCATTAAAATCTATTGGATTTGATATTGATGCAAGAGTTGTTAACATGCTGATTTATCGCTATGGAACTCCATATAATACACTTCTTTTTGAAGATTTTATCATGTGCGCTGTCAAATTGACATCCATGATTGAGCGTTTTAAGCAAAAGGCAATGGGAAATAAAGAGAATGCAATATTCTCTATGAATGATTGGATCGTGACAACACTTTATTCTTAATTTGGATTAAAAAGTTCAAATTTATTTGGAAAATAAATGATTTTGTTTAAATAATAAAAAATTACTTTTTTTTTTGAAATTTCTTATCAGCACTTACAGCGACAAAAACTATATTAAAGCTACAACTAAATCAAAATTAAAATTGTGTTATTGTTGTTGTTTTTACCAAAATCAGCGCGATAACGTACTGGTTACGTACAATCACAATTTATGGTCAGTTTTTTTCACATCAAAATAATCAACTAATCAAGTCTAATCGAAACATTAATAAACAAATTTAATAGAAATTCGCATTAGTCAAGTTAGAATTTTTGGAGACTAAACATCAAGAACAAGATGGATTTAGAAAATTTAAGATATAAATATTTTTTGACTGAAATATTTGTGGTAAGTTCTGATTTACTCTTTTCATTTCTGTTTCTTAAAAATATTTTATCATTCCAGTTAGGCCAAAAAGCTGCTGGAGTGCGCGGATTTAACAACGTTCAAGACTATTACACCATTCAAAAGCAATGTCTTGAGTCTGGAAAGCTATTTGAGGACCCAGAATTCCCACCAACTGGAAAATGGCTTCGACCACATGAAATTTGTAAAAATCTCGGAATCGATAGTCCAAAATTTTTCGTGGACAGTGTTTCTCGATTTGATGTCAAGCAAGGAAGATTGGGTGACTGTTGGTTTCTTGCAGCAATGGCAGCTGTAACAGCAAGTCGACCGAAATTCAATAGAATTGTCTGCAAAGACAACAGCTTTGATGAGAACTACGCAGGCATTTTTCATTTTCGGTACGCAAATTTCTAAATTTGTTCCATAATTTTTTTTTAATTTTAATATATTCTCTTCCTAAACTAGATTTTGGTTATACGGCAAATGGGTAGAAGTAGTCGTTGACGATCGTTTACCAGTCAACATATTTGGTCAATTGAATTGTTTGCGTTCAAATGAACCAAATGAGTTTTGGTCAGCATTGCTTGAAAAAGCATATGCAAAACTATTTGGAGGATATGAAGCACTTGAAGGTGGACTTACTTGTGATGCCTTTGAAGATTTTTCAGGTGGAATTTCGGAAATATTTGACTTGAGTAAACCACCGAAAAATTTATTTACGATAATGCAAAAGGCCAGTAAAAGAGGTTTCATGATGGGATGTTCTCTAAAACCAAATCCAAATGTAACAGAAGCTGTTGGCTCAAATGGATTAGTTCAAGGTCATGCATATACTGTCACGGGTGCCCAAACGGTTATTATTTATATATCTGGAGAAGTTATCAGCGTGGATTTGATTCGGTTAAGAAATCCATGGGGTAAAGGTGAATGGAATGGATCTTGGAGTGATAGTTCAATTGAATTGCTATTGTTATCAGATGATGAACGAAAGAGAGTAGGAATTACAGTCGAACAAGATGGAGAGTTCTGGATGTCTTATGAAGATTTTATTTCATACTTTGAAAGATTGGACTTATGCACAACATCAGCACAGCCGTTGGATGCAGAGAAACGTAAGGATCATTTTTGGGATACAATAGCCTACGATGGAGCATGGATCAAAGGGACATCAGCTGGTGGATGCAGAAATTATATTGAAACTTACCACACAAATCCTCAATATGTTGTCACATTGAAGACTAACGATGTAACATACAATCAAGGACTTTGTAATATTTTAATTTCGTTAATGCAGAAATATGGAAGAGACACAAAGTCTGGACCAAGTTACGTTCCAATCGGATTTGCAGTTTTTCCCCTTGAAGATCGTCATCTTAGTCAAGTTCCCATGGAGAACGTTTTCTTCAGATACAGTAAACCAGTTGAACGAACCACATTTAGAAATACACGCGGAATCAATGCTCGCTACAAATTGAAACCTGGACATTATTTGATTGTTCCATCCACATTCCATCAAAATAAAGAAACAGAATTTTTATTGAGAGTCTGTTTTGAAAGTGATGACATTGGTGACAGGAAACTTATATTTTTCAAGGAAGCAAACCAGCATGTAAAAGATTCAGGAAATTTCGTAGAGGTAAGAACTATTTTCAATGAATTAATTGACAAATTTTAAATTAATCAATTTTAAGGGAGATACTTTTAAACCATGTACATCAGAAGACTTTGATTCATGTAACATGTTGCCTAGTGAACCTTCCAATAATCAAACATCTGAGATTCAAGTAGTTGAAAAATTATTTAGGGATGCCGCAGGCTCGAATGAAGAAATTGGTTGGATAGAATTGAAAGCAATCCTTGATGGATCTATACCACAAGGTAAGTTAATCCGAACACTTTGAAATATTGAAATCTAGTACAAATGGCAACTATTTTGCAAAGCAAGCTTAATAATTCTTCTGTTTGTTATTCCAGAAAGTCACGAAAAAGGTAATTACTCTGATTACAAGAATGACGGATTCTCAAGGGATAGCTGCCGTTCAATAATTGCAATGATGGACAAAGACCATTCTAGAAAGCTCAAATTGGATGAATTCAAAAAGTTTTATGCTACATATGCTAAATGGAAGGTATGTCATGCAAAAAATCAATTACCTTTGACTATAACTTTATATTTCATTGTACAGGATGCATTCCAAAAATTTAACACATCGGGAACATGGAGAATATCACCACAAGAACTATTTGATGCACTCAAATCTGTTGAATTTGACATTAGTGTAAAAGTTATCAACTTGTTGGTTTATCGCTATGGAACTCCTTACAATACGCTTCTTTTTGAGGATTTTATCATGTGCGCTGTCAAATTGACATCCATGATTGAGCTTTTTAAGGAAAATGCTACAGGAAATAAGGATAATGCAATATTATCTATAGATGATTGGATTGTGACAACACTTTATTCATAAACTGAAGATGGCGAGTTTTTACATTGATTATTTGAAGTTCCTTAGATTTTTTAGGTAAAAAAATGCATGAAAAATTAAATTTGATGACCCTGAAATATTGTTTGGTTAAAATTAAATTCTTGTTTCTAATAAACGTCATTTGTGAATGGTCTCTAAGAGGATCTTGCATCTAAAATGACATTGAATATTTAAGCAACATAAATTACATATGCATTCTCTTATTTTAATTTTCTTGTCCAACAAGTTCGAGATGAAAGAAGTCTCATGTGAATGCTGTGTTTTTATTGCGTCGAAGATGACGTCTTTATAAGATTAAAAATTTAAATTTTTGCAATTCAGATTTTAAATTAGCTTTCACAAAGATAAAATTTAAATGATTGAATTTAATTTTTTCAAAAATAGAAAATTTTCTTAAAAATAAAATTTAAATTAAGTATAAAATTTGCATAATGTGAGACTTGCTCAACGAAATCTTACGTGACTTTTTTTTTGAAAGTTATTACATACTTCCCTTGTATGTTGACTGAGCAGAGTGTGAAAAATTGTGGCAATAACTTAATTTCAAAGTGAACTGTATTTCAAATGACAATTTTTTTAGAGAATAATCTCTCAATAATTATCTCAATAATATTCAATAATATTGATCAAGAATGATCATTCTAAAAAAGATGTTGATTTGATCCAAAAGAGTGGAATCTGGGGTATTCAGCCATATGTAGGAGAATCTTTGAGTGAGTGGTTAGAGTCTAACCATTAGACAATAGACTGGATATCTATAACACTCTCTTTGTGAGGACGTAAGTTCGATTTTCAGTGGGAATTTCTCACCAGAAGCCGATCCTTCAATCATTATTATAGAGTATTCACGACAAAACACCTCGATTCAGCATTAAGAACTTTTCCATTTTAAATGTCAAAGGAATGCATTGATGCAGCAAAAAATAAAAATATTCATTTATAAGCCAGTTTAAAAAGGATGTAGTTTAGTCACAAATAAACTTTTGGAGTCAAATTATCATAAATAAGAAAGAATGCAAAATCGAAAATATACATTTGATGGGCAGCCAATATACTTGGTAATAAAAACTACTTGGCAAATATTGACCATACGACCAAGTGGTTCTAAGTTTAAGTCAATCAGGTATAATTTTGTTCAAAAAAAATCTAATTCATATTTTAGTTAGGTGAACGTGCATGTGGTGTCCGTGGATATAACAATATTCAAGACTTTTATGTCATTCGGAAGCAATGTCTTAATTCTGGATCTTTTTTTGAAGATCCTGAATTTCCTCTAACTGGCAGATGGGTTCGACCAAAAGATATTTGTGAAAATCCTCATTTTTTCATCACTAAATCTTCTCAATTTGACGTTCAGCAAGGAAGATTGAGT
Source organism: Chironomus tentans (assembly GCA_963573255.1). Lineage (NCBI taxonomy): Eukaryota > Metazoa > Arthropoda > Insecta > Diptera > Chironomidae > Chironomus > Chironomus tentans. Next base: position 16,473,554 of record OY754303.1, read on the forward strand.
GCCTGTTGGTTTTTGTCAGCAGTTGCAAGCTTAACACTGAATGAAAAATTGTTTAATAGAGTTGTGTGTGACGACAATAGCTTTGATGAAAATTATGCCGGTATATTTCATTTTCGGTATGTATCATTTTTGTTGACATTGTCTATATCCACAGTCAATAATTTTAAAACAGGTTCTGGCAATACTCTAAATGGGTTGATGTTGTTATTGACGATCGTCTACCGGCAAATGGTAATGAGTTAATAAACTTGCATTCAACACAAAGAAATGAGTTTTGGTTGGCACTACTCGAGAAGGCATACGCAAAACTTTATGGAAGTTACGAGACTTTGAATGCTGGAATTTCTTGCGAAGCATTTGAAGATTTTACTGGTGGAGTCTCTGAAATTTATAACCTCAAAAGTGCACCGGCTAATCTTTATGATATTATGGAAAGAGCTTTCAATAGAAACTCAATGATGTCGTGTCTAAAGCATGATGGTCCGAATGTATCTGCTGAGGGATTAATCCGAATTAATGCATATTCCATTTCAAAGGTTAAATCGTTTGTAGTTTCAAATAAAGAACATAAACTTCAATTGTTGCGGCTGAGTAATCCATTGGTAAGTTCTAAGCTTCTTTATCATATTATTGTCATCATTATTATTAAGAAAGGAAGCAAACAAAATACAAAAAATTCTTGAAATAAGCATCAACCTTGAAGTTCCAAAGTTATATAATAATCGGATGTAAATTTATCAACAACCAGTTTTTGGACTGGAAAAATAAACAAAAGCTGATGCTTTTTATTAATCTCCACTAAACATGCACGAGGCCATTCATAATTGAGAACATCACATTTATTTCAATGCTTTAATACAAAAAAAATATTTGTACTGTCCATGACTGTCACATGACGTGTGATTGGATTAAATATTTTGCAAAATTTGAACTAAAATGTCTCAAAAAACCCGTACCTTCTTTAAAATTTTGGGCTACGCAACTGCTTTTCAGCCTTAAAAACGTTATAGTTGAACTAAATCTGAACCAAACCATAACTTTTACTTTAAATTAATTATTATTTTTTGTGACTTTTTAAGGGAGACGAAACTGCATGGAATCCATCTTTCAGTAACAAATCTCAAGATTGGAACCAATTATCACAAAGTCAGAAAAAAGAAGCAGGATTGACGGTTGAGAATGATGGTGAATTTTGGATATCATATCAAGACTTTGTCAAGAACTTTGATCGACTTGATATATGTAATTTATCTCCATCATCATTGGAAGTAGACAAAGACAGCATTAAGTGGGATTTAAGTTATTTTGAAGGACAATGGATGAAAGAATTCTCAGCTGGTGGATGTAATAATAATAATGAAACATTTCACATGAATCCTCAGTACTTAATGATATTAAAAAATCCTGATGATGAAGGATTTTGTTCAGTCACAATAACATTAATTCAGAAAAATCGCAGAACTAGAGATGCAACTGTGCCTCATTTTCTTGTCATTGGATTCTCAATTTATCGTGTTTCTGAGTTAAACCTCCAACAGAAACCACTAAAAATGGAATTTTATGAAAACACTCGACGCTGCCAAGCCTCACAATTTACAAACACCCGTGGAGTTACTGATCGTTACAATCTAGTACCAGGAAATTATGTGATCATTCCATCGACTTTTGATCCAAATGTGGAAGGTGAATTTCTACTTCGTGTATATTCTGAGAGTAAGCATACATTGAAAGAGCACGATAAAGATGTTGAAATAAGAGCAGTCGATCTAAAAGTAAGTTTATAATAGGGGTCGTTCCAAAATCACGTCCAATACCTTAAAGGTATAGCCTAGGGCTACCCTAGGGCTAGTGTATACTTTAGAGGGTCTTTTAATCCAATTTTTGACCCCATACTGATTTGCATGATATTTTCTATGAAAATTGCTCATTTTAAGGTTGTTGAAGAACGAATAGTTGAGAAGCTATTTAACGATGCTGCTAGTGAACATCATGGAGTAGGATGGGTAGAATTAAAGACAATACTGGATAGTACCATTCCTGAAAGTAAATTTTGTAGCATGGACATTCTTACTTTGTTATTAATAGAATACTTTTTGTAGATATTCAGCAAAGCAGTGAGTAGAAACTAATTAAATTTCATTATTTAAAATCCATGTGACAATATTTAAGCCAGATCTCGAAGACGAAACAACTTTTTCATAAATAATCTAATTTGACTTTGAGCTTTGAACATATCAAAAAAACTCGTTCTTATTTCAGGCAATTCTGAAGGTTTTTCTAGAGAAAACTGTCGGTCATTAGTAGCGATGATGGACACTGATTTTTCCAGGAAAACAAAATTTGAAGAATTCAAGAAATTTTATAATTATTATGAGATATGGAAGGTTTGTAGCGATTTCCAAACAAAATTCTAATTTATTCACAATTTCTCTCATTTTAGTCTGCATTCAAAACATTCGATAAAGACGAAAGTCACAAGCTTAGTCCACTTGAGTTTCGTGATGCTTTAGAATCTGTTGGATATTCGTTTGGTGCACGGCTAATTTATTTTCTAATTTATCAATACGGAAATGAGTTCAATACAGTTTCATATGAAAATTTCATTATGTGTGCATCTCGAATCAAAGCAGTAATTGATTTATTTGAAAAGCAGAACAATAATCAACATGGGATCACGTTAGAAGAATGGATTATGACCACACTTCAAACATAAAATTTTTAAAAATTTATATTTGCTAATTTATTATATTTGGAAATATTAAAATTTTTATAGACTTATTTTATGACTTTTTTCGTAGACATTATCACTATTGCTTATCATCAACAGCTTAATAAAAATAAAATAATCAAGAGTAATCTCTTGTTATTATTGAAAAATTATGCAAAACTGGTGCAAAACATATTAATAAAATTTTAGACTAAAACTTACACCCGTTTATCAGAAAAATTCAAAAGAAATAAAAACATATCTAACAGGGCTGGGTTGCTCGGTCTACCCTACCCCTGGTGTACACACCTTAGTATAGGTAAAATGATATAGTGCATAATGAGAGAGACAGACAGACGGAGAAAATTTTGTTATCTTGGTCACCCATTTAATTATAAAAACATTTTTCGTTGCTTAACTTCTCTGACTGTGCTGATGTTCCTTTGCTCCTCCATATATATTTTATTAATATTAATATGACTTAAATGTCATATTAAATGACATATTTATTAACAAATAATAAATTAATATTTGTATAGTTTTTTAAAAAAGACTAATTGAAAACACCAGAAAAAACGTAAAAACTTTATTTAGTTGATCAAAAAAAATTAAAATACGTAAAGAAAAATTAATTAGGGTAAACGATCTGTTTTTTGCGGTAATCTATTTTTTGCGGTATTCACACTTGTTAGAAAAACCCACTTTAAGATGCTTGACACATCCTTATTTTTTAGCAAACCTCTTCAGAACGTCAAATTTTAAAGGAATGCTTAATTTTAAGTGTCTAGGTACTTGCTTTAATTAAATATTCATGATTTAAATTTTACTGCAGAATAGCAAGTTTTTGCTGTGTTTTTAATGTCAATTTTTCAACACTTTCTTGCATATGACTTATGAAATAAGATGAACTATATTGTAAATTAAGCACCAAATTTTCATATTTTTAATTACTTAAGTTCAAAACTTAATTAGATTAACTAAAAAAACGTGATTTAATTTTTGTAAACATTGAATGTATTTTTTGCGCTATTTGTGCGGGAAAATTCTAAGAGAAACTATGGTTGATTTAAAACAGAGAAAGTCGTTACAATTTATTAGAAATTAATTTAATTAAATTTAAGATTTCTGATTATTTTGATGACTTTATTTAACTTTTTATCAATTAAATGTAAACTAAAGATCATATTTAAAGCATCTACACAATTAATTAAGCAAGAAATTTCGATTTTTTGGTTACCGCAAAAAATACATTTTTTTACCGCAAAAAATAGATTTGTTAATTAACTTCGTTTTTTAACAAGATCATAATAGGACATGAAAAATTGAATAAGTATATGAAAAATATTTAGTTCCTGGATATTTTAGTGTATGTTTCATTAAAAAAGAAGATTCCTGTAAAAAGTTATGAGTACTTAAAGTTCTCAAGAACAAGAATACCGCAAAAAACAGTTTACCCTAAATATTTAACAATTTAAATTGTTAATGACTTTTATTAATTTTTCACGTTATTTCTTGAGTTATCTGTTACTTAAGCATAAAACAATGACACCATCTTGTCATAGTTACAGTTTATAGTCGAAAATATGGAATTTGATATTAAGAATGATGTACCAGCTAAATGTACATATCATCAGATGTTTCAAACTATGCTGAATTTCATACTTTTCTTTATTAAGAATCGAATTTAGACAGTATTTAATCATTTACAAAATATCACAAAGGAGTGTCGGACTTGGAATGTCAATATCTTGTTACAAAGGAATGTTTGAAAATGTCATAAGAACTGATGGTGAAATTCGCATCCAAGGTCTAATACTGCATATAAAATTATGTGACATGGTCATTTCCGATGGTTTACTAATACACTTTAATTCCATTCAAAAATTTACTTACGGCGTCTTTTATAATTTATTTTAATTACTTCAACTCCATTGTAATGCATTAAGGGGTCGTTCGCAAATTACGTCACGGGGGGGTGGGGAGGGGGGGTTGGAGAATTTGTGACAGTCCAAACACAAAATTTTTCTTTCTTTGGAAAATTTGTGACAAGGGGGGGAGTGGGGGTCGAAAAATTCGTTTTTTTGTGTGACGTAATTTGCGAACGACCCCTTAATAAGATTTATTTATTTCTTTCAATATCTTCACAAAGGATTACTAGACGATGACGTTTAAAAAGCATTTAATTATTCAGAATTCCACAGGAGTAGAATTTCTGCTAATATTTTTTTTTCTCACATACAGCATTTTTAAAAAAAAATCAAGTTTTTTTATGATCTGTTGTATGAAAATAATCTTGTGCTCAGTATTGATCGAGCAGTTGAAGAATAAACATCAAATAAACGATGAGCAAGCGAAAATATACGTTCGATGGACATCCAATTTATTTGGTAATTAAAACTAATAATATTATATTGTTTTTTAATTTTTATTGTTTTAAAAAATTGTGTCACTTAAGTTAGGGGAAAGAGGATCAGGTTCACGCAGTCGAAAGAATGTTCAAGATTTTTATAAAATCCGACAGCAGTGTTTAGAGGCAGGAACATTATTTGAGGATCCAGAATTTCCAGCTACAATTGAAAGTTTATTTCATTCCTACAAATCAGATTTACGCTACGAATGGCTCCGACCAAAAGAAATTTGCAAAGATCCACGATTTTTTGTGGATGGATATTCCAGATTTGACGTTAGACAAGGCGAACTTGGAGACTGTTGGCTTCTTGCAGCTACTGCAAATTTAACATTAAATCCAAAAATATTCTTCCGTGTTGTCTGTGATGACAATAGCTTTGTTGAGAATTATGCCGGTATATTTCATTTTCGGTATGTGTGAATCATTTTGTTTTTATTGGCAATTCCCCATGTGTATTAATTTTATGAATGAATTTTTATTTTACGTCAGATTCTGGCGTTATGGTAAATGGATAGACATTGTTATTGACGATCGTTTACCGACTCATGGTGGTAAATTATTAAATATGCATTCAACGGAAAAGAATGAGTTTTGGTCAGCACTTCTTGAGAAAGCGTACGCAAAGTTATATGGTAGTTATGAAGCACTGAAAGGTGGCAATGCATCTGAAGCATTTGAAGACTTTACAGGGGGAATTTCAGAGTTGTATACATTAAAAGAAGCGCCACCAAATCTGTATGATATTTTAGAGAAGGCTTATAGCCGAAGTTCAATGATGTCGTGCTCAATAGAACCAGATCAAAATATATTTGAGGCAGTGACACCTGAAGGACTTGTTAAGGGTCACGCATACTCAATCACAAAAGTTAAAATGATTGATATAAATTTGCCAAATAAAAAAGGCAAGATACAGCTACTGCGACTACGAAATCCATGGGTAAGTGTTAAAATTCGCTAACATTAAGATATATCGTATGCAAATTTTTAATCGTATGTTATCGCGAGCAGCACATATTTCCCACAGCACGATCGATAAACGAGTTTATAATTTCTATGGTGAGAATTTGGCGTCATGAAAAAGTTTAATTTTGCATTTATGCTCATCAATATGTTAATGTTTTTGAAAAGGTTAAAATTGTTTAAATAGCTAGGATAGCAGGTTTAGAGACGTTCATAAGAAATTTTAAGTGAATTTATTAAGAGCATTTTAAACAAGTTTGCTTAAAAAATTCGATCATTTTATATTAAAAAAAAATCATTCAGCAATTAGACAAATAGCACTTGATGACTCGAAGGTATCATGTCACAGAAATTAGTAGGACATAGGTTTTGAGGTTATGTCACTCTTGACATCTGTAATGTTGTGTGAATTTTCCAAATCCTTGTCATATCGACAACACTCTATCTAATGATTGAGAAGATTGGCTTCTGGTAGGAATCGAACTCACTTCCTCACAAAAAGATAGGGTTACAGATACTCAGTATGTTACCTACCCACTAGGACACAAAAACCATACCTTTGCATTGGCAGATTCGCCTACATATAGCTCAATACCCCAAATTCCTTTCTGCTCAATACCCCATAACTTCCTTCATTTATAAAAGCTGAACTTGATAAGCGAACAATCTCTAATTTAAATACTGGAAATACCGAAAAAACACATTTCGTCATAGATAAAGACTTGTTTCTTTTTCTCCAATTCTATCAGTAAAACTTTTTTCAAAACATGCACATCAGCTGAAACTAATTAAAACATTTCATACAAACAATGGGATTGTCCCAATAAAAACAACGTACTCGGATATTCCAGTAATGAATCATTAATTGCATGTCTAGGTTAATAATCTTTCAAACTGCATCAAACAACTTTCAAAACAGTGCAGTTAATCTGCAACAGAACTTTGTAATAGACTGCAATTAATTGATCTCTTGATCTTTGTTGACGTTCCACGTAGCTGTAACTCTCTTCGTTTATTACAAGATTTAAGTGCGAGATTTTATTGCAATTTTTTTATTACTTTATCTCATAGGGAGACGATTTTGAGTGGAATGGAGCATGGAGCGATAAGTCGCGTGAATGGCAATTCATACCAAAATATGAAAAGGAAGAAATTGGATTGACATTTGACAGAGATGGAGAGTTTTGGATATCATACAAAGACTTTATCAAGTATTTTGATAAGTTAGACATGTGCAATTTGTCACCAGATTCACTTGTGGATGAAATAGAAAAGTCAAAATGGAATTTGAATGTTTATGAAGGTGAATGGATTAAAGGGATTTCTGCTGGTGGCTGTAGGAATAATATTGATACTTTCCATCGAAATCCACAATATACAATGAAGCTTGAACATCCAGACGAAGATGATGATGAAGGATTTTGTTCTGTCGTCATTGCATTAATGCAGAAGCATCGTAGAAGTCGGAAAATTATTGGATCTAATTTCCTTACAATTGGATTTGCCATTTATCGTCTGCATGAACAAGAACTTGAACAGAAGCCGCTTAAAAATAACTTCTTTAAATCAAATGCATCAATAAGTAGATCAACGTTTCTAAATATGCGTGGAGTTAGTGGCCGATACAAATTTTTACCTGGTAATTACTTAATCGTTCCATCTACATATGAACCAGATAAGGAAGGTGAATTTCTGATTCGTGTATATTCTGAAAATAAGTATGCATTTGAAGAGCATGACGAAACCTGTGGAATCGGCGAAGTTGATGCTAGGGTAAGCCTTAAAATATATTTGTAACCATCAGGGGACCACCACGTTGCCATGTTGACAGGGTGGGTGAGTTAAATCATAAATCAAAATCAAACTCATTTTCAAAAGATTTTGAATTTGAGTTTGATGAAAAAACTCAATGAAAACTGAGTTTGAATTTGAATTTGATTTTTTTTTGTTCAGAAAATGAGTTTGAGTTTGAATTTAAAATCAAACTCATTTTTAAATGAGTTTGAGTTTGAGTTTTTTTTAAACTCACAAAATGAGTTGAGTTTTGAGTTTGAGTTTAAACTCAAAATCAAACTCATTTTGATGAAAAATTTCTTTATGGGATTTCCAAAGAATTTTAATCATTTATCACTTTTGCCGGCAATTTTCTTGAGAAATTCACTCCGAATTTCTTGCTGATGTGTCTTGCTGAATACTTTGGACATTTTGGTTCCAAATGTTTTGGATTAATAATGGCAGTAACCAATGATTTTGGTGATTTCTGTGAGAAAAATAATTATTTTATAATTCTTCCCTTCATTATGCCTTAATGCTTGACTCAAATGAAATCTTCTTGACTGGACATGATTCATCATGACTGGAAGTGGCTGAATATGAGGAAATGGTCACTTCCAGTGCTGTAAAAACTTTTTTTGCTACAATTTCATTAACAAAGTGCTCCGAATCCAGGTTATTGACTCAGAGGACTGTGAAGGAACTGGAACTGCCTGGTTCCGTTACATCCATAAAAAAATTTTTTGTTCCTTTTTCATCAAGGAATAACCTCTGAGAGTCCAAAAATTTTTTGCGGAACTGACCGCTTCCTTTGATACCTAATGATTGTAAACTATTGGAAATGATTGGGTATGCTCTTGTGACTTTATATAAATGATTTGTATATACTTGATATCAAAGGAAGCGGTCAGTTCCGCAAAAAATTTTTGGACTCTCAGAGGTTATTCCTTGATGAAAAAGGAACAAAAAATTTTTTTATGGATGTAACGGAACCAGGCAGTTCCAGTTCCTTCACAGTCCTCTGAGTCAATAACCTGGATTCGGAGCACTTTGTTAATGAAATTGTAGCAAAAAAAGTTTTTACAGCACTGGAAGTGACCATTTCCTCATATTCAGCCACTTCCAGTCATGATGAATCATGTCCAGTCAAGAAGATTTCATTTGAGTCAAGCATTAAGGCATAATGAAGGGAAGAATCATAAAATAATTATTTTTCTCACAGAAATCACCAAAATCATTGGTTACTGCCATTATTAATCCAAAACATTTGGAACCAAAATGTCCAAAGTATTCAGCAAGACACATCAGCAAGAAATTCGGAGTGACTTTCTCAAGCAAATTGCCGGCAAAAGTGATAAATGATTAAAATTCTTTGAAAATCCCATAAAGAAATTTTTCATCAAAATGAGTTTGATTTTGAGTTTAAACTCAAACTCAAAACTCAACTCATTTTGTGAGTTTAAAAAAAACTCAAACTCAAACTCATTTAAAAATGAGTTTGATTTTAAATTCAAACTCAAACTCATTTTCTGAACAAAAAAAAATCAAATTCAAATTCAAACTCAGTTTTCATTGAGTTTTTTCATCAAATTCAATTTTTGATTTGTGAGTTTTGATTTAACTCACAAAACTCTCCCCACCCTGCATGTTGATGTGGTGGTGTCCTGACGATTATCTATCGGGCAGAAATTACTCAGTACTAGTGTCTAAGAATTGACTAAGCATGTCCTCTGATAGATCTAGACTAGGCACTAGGTCAACTTTACTTTTAGTAAAGTACACACATCCAACAACAATTTATAACATCTTACAATTTAATTTAATATCCTGTCAAATTTGTATTCCTCTAGATCTCCGGGAAGTTCGATAACTTTCAAGCTCCATCTCCTGAGACACTAACTATTGAGAAGCTTTTCCTAGAACTAGCTGGTGAAAATCAAGAAATTGGATGGAGAGAATTAAAACAAATACTTGATCACTGCATACCAAAAGAAATACAGAACCAAACTACGAATGGTACTCAGACAAATGGATATCAGAATGGTAAGTAGCGCCTTCAACTGCTCATAAAAATAATTTATTTAAATTCAATTTATCTAATTCATAGGCAATCATTCAAGTTATGAAAATCAAGGATTTTCCAAAGATATTTGCCGGTCGATAGTTGCAATGTTAGACCTTGATCGATCCGGACAGCTTGGACTGGAAGAATTCAGAATATTCTTATTAGAGTATGCAAAATGGAGGGTAATGTGCTTTAAAAATTCATTTAATTTCTTTATTTTATTAACTTCCTTCTTCTCTGACATGACAGGCTGTATTTACCTTATATGACAAAGACAATAACCACAAACTAGATGCATTTGAGTTGCGTGATGCCTTAGGATCAGCAGGATATCGCCTGAATCATCATATAATTAACACTCTAATTTATCGTTATGGATCTGCAGACAAGGGAATTCCATTTGAAGACTTTATCATGTGCGCAGTCAAAGTTAAGACGATGCTTGATCATTTTAAAGAGAAAGATCACGGCAATAAGAATGAAGCTTTGTTCACCGTAAATGATTGGATTATGAGAGCGCTTTACTCGTGAATTTACCGACCAGTAGTGCTTATTTGTTGACATCCAGCTATGTGAATGTTAACGTCAATATTGACTGAAATGTCTTAATACTTATTATACAAAATATTTGCACTATGTAGATGGCCAATGTAAATATTAGCTAAGATCATCAATAAATGCAAACATTAATTTTACTTATAGGGTAATTTCATGAAATAATTTCCATGTTTACATTTTAGTTTAATCCATGTTCATCAGCAAAGAAAAACAACAATTTCTATATTTCGTTTTACAGATGATTTTAAAAAGTTCTATTAAACTTAACTAATTGTTTCGATAAAAATGAGCAATGTAATTTAGCATAGCTATATGGGGCAAAATGAAAAAAGATCCCCAAAGTCCTCGTGTTATAGATCGAGGGACTTCAGCGCATTTTTACGTTAGCGATCAGTATTTGATTAACAAAGTCCTTCGTTTGAAAGAAGTCAACAATGAAAATTTTGAAGCTTAATAAAGTTTGACAAAGAAATTTTCATTTTACGTATTATTAATATATTAAACAAATTTTAATAAGTTTATGCATTTGGAAATCATTAGTTATAGTGCATTAATCAGTTTACACAATAAATTTTTGTATTAAAATGAATTGTCATTTAACGGTTTTATAAAATTCAAATTCTGTAACGGTCAAAATAAAATTTGAAATTATCCCGCTTGAAGTTGGCTACATTGTATTGAAATCATGTTAAGTATTTTTTTTCATGGATTTTCCAAAATGGCGGGAAAATTAAGTCCAAAAAAGTAGTTTCACTGAAATACCAAAAACAATATATTCACACACAATTAAAATTGGTGACACAGTGAATATGAAAACGACCAAAATAAATTTGAAAAATAACGATCATGAAATATTTGAAAAATAACGGTCAAAAATATTTGAAAAATAGCGGCTAAAAATATTTGAAATATAAATATCAAATATTTATTATAAAAAGTCAAAACAGACCAGGGCAAGATAAAAAAAACTCAATCACATTAAAGGAATCAACAGCAGCTATCATTAAAAAATATTTAAGTGAGTAAACTATTGAAAATTTCTGAAAATTCATTTTATGAACAAAAATTCTTCGCTTTTTAGAACATGGCATGAATTCTATTTTATTTTAACGAGAAATCAATTCAGCAGATCTTTTAGTACCTGAACAGTAATATGGACTTACAATTTTGATGTCAAAAGATGAGGAGTTAAAGATTCGAATGAATCTAGAATTAATTTATCTGTACTGGATCTTTGTTCCGTATATTAATGCTTAATCATGGGTAATTCCATGAGTGAAAAAAGCTCACAAAATTTGATTTTTTCTAAATAATTCTCTAAATCTTCAAGTATTATTAAATATTACTTATTTTTACAACTTAAAAATCCATTATCTATTAGTATGTGTACTATTCTTGTGATTTAGAGATCTATTTTAAGAGATATTGAAGAAAAACTTTCGTAACTCGGTTGTCATTAGAAAAAATCGTGTCAAGATTTTGTTAAAAATTATCCTTAAAAACATGTTTTATGTAGAAAAAACTAACAAGTTGTGTTCATAATTAACGTTTTTCTAACTACTGAATGTTTAATCCCGGTTTTATAGTCTAATTAACGAGAAAATTGACAAAAACCCTGTAACTCGGTTGCATTCAACCGATTATTGCAGAACACATTTCATATTTTTTCACAAAATTTAGCAACTTTTATGTTGATTAAGTATTTATAACACATCAAATGATGAAAAATAACGCTTATCGAGTTTCCAAAAGTGATTTAATATGTATATTTAAGCGAAAAAAAGTTAAAGAAATTTTTGTACTAAAAATTTTCAGTTCCAATTACTCATGGAATTACCCTCATGTATTGAATGGTCGTATAATTTACAAAAAGCTGATCATTTCATGATTTTTGGCATAAATTTTATCAAATCGTAGCAAACATTTCAAATAATTTTTTCGTTTCAGATTTCATTTTACAATCAACCTTCATTGGAATCGGACGCATTTTAAGATTTGAGAGGAATTTTGATATTTGCTGTGCAGTAAGTTATTTACAAATTAAGAAGACTTCCTGAACAACAAATAAGTTCCAGGATAGCGCAATTGGTTTTTTTTCATCTTTTCTTTTTAGCCAGATCCAGTTATCAAAACTTCCGATCATTCAAGAAAAATGACATCACTCAGTATCTTCTCATATTATTGGATATGATGCAGCATAAATAATCGACTGTGAATATCCTTTGTGCTGTTCTTGACTGGTGACGATTGTGCAGATCTGTTTGGCTGAAATTCTTCAAAAATTCAACGTCTACTAATCCTGAGACAACGAAAAATGAAAAGAAATCAGACAGCTTCAACAATTGGTGAGTTTAAAGATTTCATTTTTATTGCTTGAAATTGGTGATTTGCACAAAAAAGTCTTATGGATAACAATAGTCAATACTTATCATTCCTTATTTGTTTGTACTTGAAATTGGTTCAGCCAATCCCGCTTTTTAGTGCATCTTTTAAAAGGAAAAACACTATTGTCTGTTGACTGTTGCGCTATCTCCTCCTCCAGTTTAAGCTTTTTCGATACGATTTTTTGCTTAAAATGTGTGTTATAGGTCGTAGGCTGGAATGATGAGATTTTTTTTTGATCGGTCACTTCCTCTGCTGGAACCAGCCAAAAAACTTTCAAAAAGTTGCTTACGTAAATCTTACCTACTATTCGTTTTTGACTAATTTTTTGCGTGAGTTCTTTGTACGCAAAAGTTAAGGAAAATGCACTTCCGTCCAGCAGCTCGTGGACGCATCCCTAGTTTTTTCTTTCCCCAAAATGTTTAATTTATTTTGTAAAATTTGACATTCTTTTTTAATGAACTTCGAAGCAGCTCCACATCATTTTAATTCAAAATTTTTACTTACCTCCATCGATGAACTTGTCAATATTCTTAATCTCATCAAATGGATATATTTTCTTCTTCTTTAATTGGTATATTTTCATTGACATTTTTAATTAATTGAGGAAATATCATTTCATTTATTAGACTTTTTCTGCTTAGTTGCTTGTATTCGTCAGCTTCTTGTATTTGAAATACATGACTACAATTAGCTGGAAATATATTGTATTCCCATTAAAAAAATTTTCTTGGTTGCATTTTCGGCACAATGAATTTAATTTTTTTTCAAAAGTTATTTTTGACTGAACATTTATTGTTTAAGAGAAGAAAAATATATTCTCTGTGCAATTACTTCTTTTGGTGCAATAAAGCAATAGCCTAATGGCAACAAATTTTTTTTCTTATTTTCTATTGCGTAAACGCTTTTGCATCCGGTTGGAGCTATAACTTTTTCATTTTCCGTTTCTAAGTTAATGTCCTTCCATGAACGATTTTAACCAATTCACACCCGTTTTTGTTAACTAAGGGGTTATTCAAGCAGTAGGGGCGTAGCCAGGGGTCTCTTTGGGCCGCTTTTTTGCCGTTAATCATCATTGATTTAATGAATTTTTTAAGAAATTTTCAAACACTTTATCAATAAAATGCGAAACTTCTTTGTCGAATTTCTTTAAAGTACAAAATATTCATGATTGTTTAATTTCATACACAGAACTTTGCTAATCCAATACTGATCGCTAAGTTAAGTCCCTCGATCAATAACACGAGGATTTTCCGCATCTTTCTTTAAATAGGAACATTGATAAAAAACTGTAATGATCAAAATCGTTGTAAAATGTTACAATTTTACATTTTACAAACAGTTATTATATACGTAAAATTTAAAAAAAATCTTTACTTGCTTCAATTCCAAATGAACATAAGCAGCATTTGATCAGATTGGTGCAAAAATACTTTATGAATGAAAGGCTCGTAATAAAATGGAAAATTTCTGTTGAATAATTCATAACTTGTATCTGAAAACTCCTTTTGCATTAACACTGATCGGATGCGGCCGGCAATTCTTCCTTGTGTTCTAGTAGCAATGATGGCTTATTGTGGATTTTGAGAAAGATTATCACAATAAAGAAGCTGGACTTGTAATTCTTCCTTGTGTTCTAGTAGCAAAATGATGGCTTATTGTGGAATTTTGAGAAAGATTATCACAGTCAAGAACCTGGAATTTGTTTCATGAACTCATGAAGACTAGACCTGGACTATTCCTGCCGCTCCTTTCGAATCTAATGTAACTTGGTAACAGACCTGTTGAATTATTTAAAAGATAGAAAAATTTGATCAGCCAGAAATATTGAAGCGACTAAACTCAGAATTTAAGACTTATTTATAGTTAAGCTTACCTGATTCAATGAATTTTGGAACATCCTACTTTCTCATCATCCACAATTTCACTGAAATTCTTGTAATTTTTACTTAAAATTTAAAAATTAATCTTACTATAATTTTTAATAAAAATTTTTTTATTACTTTAATCGAACTTTAATCGATGAATTTGTCAATGTTCATATCAAAAGAAATCCTTTTCTATGAAAAAAATAAAATGTGTTTTGCAATAATCGGCTATAATTTGACCAAAAATCGCACATTTTCGTTCCGTGTGCCTTACTGGAAGCATCTCATGACTCCAAAAACTATACAGCTCTTGAGATACCTAATATCTATCAGATGCAAAAAACCGGAAGCCTTAATATTGAGTTTGAGTCGATTAACTAACTTGCTAAAGGACAGAAAGTGTTTTTTGCGATTTCTCGGCACTGGAAGCACCAATCGAAATACGGTTTTCACTATTAAATTGGTAATTTTAGGCACAGACTTTCCATACTGAACACTATGGGTCGATTCCGTAAGCCTGAAGCAGCAAGTCCAAAAAAATAGTTTCACTGAAATACCAAAAACAATATATTCACACACAATTAAAAGTTGATTAAGTAGAGCTTCTTGGGAGTTTTATCGCAGCTCCCATCCTCTGCGGAGCCCAACTTTTGTTTATAGACAGGAGGGCTCGCGTACTGTCTGTGGACATCCTTTATAGTTCGACACTGGATTCAGAACCGCTTGATTCAATGAGTGCTGTACTGGTTTTTTGAGAAACAAATTGATTTGCCAATAATTCAAAATCCATCGATTCATACAATTGACGGTTACCATTTATAATCATTAAATCATCAATTCTTTGTGAAGACAAATTGTTACGAGAATAAGTTGTTAAATTCTTCAAGCAACTAAAAATGCAGATCCATATTGAAAGGCAGGTTGTGTTTGGAATGCTTGCAAGATTAATGCAAATCTCTCTCAAGATTTCATCACTAATGTTGCAACGAATGTTCTCTTGCAAATCAACATTTTCATACGGAGGAACTCTCTTTTGGTTGTTAAAAAAACATCATTCTTTTAATCTTATTAGATGTGTTCAATGATAATAGATTGACATCTATTCGCAAGCAATATTCGTTGTAAATTAATTCGTAAATTTAAAGAAGGAAAGTTAATGCAAGTAACAATTTAATTAAGTTTTTTAATTACTTACTTCTATTTCTTCTCTGTATCTTATATTATCTAAGAATTCTTGACCTCGGTAGTTTATTCGTTGGTCGAAAAAGAGGGCGACTCTAAACAATTTGTGGCTTGATTTGTAAATTTTGAATCGCGATGTTAGGTTTTTGAGAATCATTTTTGCCATATGATTGTGTTCGATTAATCTTAATTCATGTTTTGCTCTAATTACATGTAAATAAACGTCACCTAATTTTTTTTCAATATTATTAGTGCTTCAAATAAAAAACTTTAATTAATATTTACTTACCACATGAGATTTTTTCTGTCTGTAGCAATAAAGTTAGTTTTTTCATAGGCGAAAATGCCTGTACATAACTCTTACAGAATTCATAAATAAATGACTCCCATTTCACATTTGTTCTTTGCTGAAACTTCTTGAGCTTATCTTTTTGTTTATAAATGTCGAATATCATATCAAATCTCGAACACCATCTGGTGTCATTTGAACGGGAAATAGCTGTAATTTTCAGTTTCTTTCTTAACTCAATAAAGGTTGAGCTCTCAATTTCAAGAACTTTAGCTTGAATTTTGTCGAATATTTTTCCATATTGGAGCTCTATTTCGTTATTCGTATCTTTAACTCCTAATTGACCGTAATGTTCTATACATGGCACGATTATGTTTTTTTCCGACAACCTTCTTCTTTTTTTTCATTCGAATGTTATTTTTAATTCGATAGATTAAAATGTTCATAAATTCATTGTGCACAAATTTTTTCCGACACATTAGAAAATTGAAAGTTTTAGTTGATTTTCTTTAATTTAACCTGGAAATTACTTAATAGTTCCATCTACATTTGAACCAGATAAGGAAGTCTGATTCGTGTATATTCTGAAAATAAATATGCATTTTAAGAGCATGACGAAACCTGTGGAATCGGCGATGTTGATGCTAGGGTAAGTCTTGGAGTTTATTTGTTATTATTAGGGTACCACCACGTTGCCATGTTGATGTGGGGGTATCCTGATGATTATCTAATGGCCAGAAATTACTCAGTACTAGTGTCTAAGAATTGACTAAGCATGTCCTCTGATAGATCTAGACTAGGCACTAGGTAAACTTTACTTTTAGTAAAGTACACACATCCAACAACAATTTATAACATCTTACAATTTAATTTAATATCCTGTCAAATTTGTATTCCTCTAGATCTCCGGGAAGTTCGATAACTTTCAAGCTCCATCTCCTGAGACACTAACTATTGAGAAGCTATTCTTAGAACTATAAATAAATACTTGATCACTGCATACCAAAAGAAATACAGAACCAAACTACGAATGGTACTCAGACAAATGGATATCAGAATGGCAAGTAGCGCCTTCAACTGCTCATAAGAAATAATTTATTTTAAATTTATCTAATCCATAGGTAATCATTCAAGTTATGAGAATCAAGGATTTTCCAAAGATATTTGCCGGTCGATAGTTGCAATGTTAGACCTTGATCGATCCGGACAGCTTGGACTGGAAGAATTCAGAATATTCTTATTAGAGTATGCAAAATGGAGGGTAATGTGCTTTAAAATTCAATGAACTCCTTTATTTTATTAACTTCCTTCTTCTCTGACATGACAGGCTGTATTTACCTTATATGACAAAGACAATAACTACAAACTAGATGCATTTGAGTTACGTGATGCTTTAGGATCAGCTGGATATCGCTTGAATCATCATATAATCAACACTCTGATTTATCGTTATGGATCTGCAGACAAGGGAATTCCATTTGAAGACTTTATCATGTGCGCAGTCAAAGTTAAGACGATGCTTGATCACTTTAAATAATAAGAATGAAGCACTGTTCTCCGTAAATGATTGGATTATAAGAGCGCTTTACTCGTGAATTTACAGACTAGCAACGCTTATTTGTTGACATCTAGCTATCTGTCAATATTGACTGAAATGTCTTAATACTTATTATACAAAATATTTGCACTATGTGCTACTATTGAAATTTTACTGTACAAAAGAAAATAAGTTAAATTTTTTATATATTTCCTAAGAAAATTATCACTCTTGTGTTTATTTGGATAATCTACAAAACTTAATATTGTCAATTTTAAATTTATGTACTCAAGCGACCTCTTGGCATTAAATATTGATCTGAATTGTTCTCAAAACTGACTGATTGCTCACTTATTTCACTTTGATCTACGACAAGATCCTTATTGCATCCACATGAGCCAGTACGTCTAAAGTGGTGTCTATGGTGAGGTCTTCTCGTTGTTGACTTAGCACAATCGTGATTTGCAGTCTCAGAATTTTTGACAACGACGTATCTTGGTTTATTTGATGGCTGATAGACAGCATATCCAATTTGATCATATTTCAATTGAGCTGGGCTGAAACTTTCAGGAATTTTTGGTTTCTTAACTTCTTCTTCCTCGCTTGACTCAGATTCCGATGACACAACATGATGTTTTTGGAATTTGTTAGACTTAATCTCTAAAATTTCACCTTTAGTGTCAAAAATCGATTCTTCATGGATGTTTTTGAAAACTTTTTGTTCTTCATTTTCTGGAATTGTTGGTACTTTTAATGATCCATATTGGAGTTGCTTTTCTGATACACTGTTTCTGGCTTTGTTTGCTAACTGTCTAGCAATTGCGACACTGACGACATCAGCTTGTCCGTAGCTTGGTCTCACTGGTTGACTGAAATTGAAAATTAAGGTTTAATTTTATTCGTTCCTTGCAATTTGATGCTTCTACTTACGCAGTCTTTGATTTTGGCTTTTGAAGATAAATTGTTGCTCCTTTGTTGTTATGAATTTGATATTCTTCTGGAGCACGTACTGCATGTCCACAATCTGATGATGCTGGTGAGTTAGTTTGAGTTTGAGCATTGCATGCGGCGCAGTTACATGATTGACCAAAGTTTAATCTAGGCAGGCTTGGGAGACTAGGGAGACACTGTAATTAAAATAAATTGGAATCAAATTCAGGTCATGACAAAATTCAAAAAATATCTTACAGATGGTCTTGGAATATTTGGTAATGGAGCAGGTTTAATGATTTGCTTTCCACAGCTGCATATGTCACCAATTGGATCAAATGGTTTGGGTCCTTGAACAGATTCCGTTCTACAAACAGTTCTAACGAGTGGATGTGATAATGGGCTTGGTCTCTGAAGGGGATGAGGCTTTGGTGCTGTCACTCTTCTCGCTTTATTGCATGTCGTGCAGACATCAACTTCTTCATTATTACCGCATAAATTAAATGTAGCTGATACCTGATACAAAATAATTAATTATTAAAGAACAAGTTTCAAAACAAAAAATATCCAGACTCACCTCATTAACAATGCAAATTGCAACCAGTGCTAAAGCTAATGACTTGAATTTCATTATTCTGGAATGAAGATTTCACTTGTACAAACTGAATACAGAGAATGATAAGAAATTGACCATTTGTGCATTAATTTATACTCAAATATGTTGATTATTGCAATAATTCTAAACATGCTCGTGCTCAAGACCTTCAAATTTTTTTCGGAAAAATCACGACTGGAATTGCACATAAAAAGATTGACGTGATTTTTTTGACAAATTTTTATTAACAAGAAAAAATGAAGTTAAAAATTTTATTATGACTAATTCAGCATATGTACACGATAAATAATATAAACTTAAAAGAAATCTGCTGCTCGTAAGCGTTTTGAGGCGCTTGTGGGAATATCGAGTAAATTATCAGTCAAAGTAGATTCGGGTATGTCAGTTGGTATGAATTGAGGCTCAGGAACAGATTTACTTGTTGTTGGTAAGCTCGGTGTATTAATTCTGACTAAAGGTGTTGATTTATTTGATCGTCTTGACGGTGATGGCGTTGCCCAACTGTCTTTAATTCTTGTAGCACTTGTGAGTCTTTTTGCTGCAGGCGACATACTTGCTAAACGATCCAAAGAATTACGGACTTGAGGCGAGGCACACATATTTCTCTTTGCAGCTTCCATGGCTTTCATCTTCATTGCTCGATGCTTCTCTCCAACACTTTCAGCCAATTGGTGTGCCAGAGCTTCTCGTTTACTCGTCTCAGCAATTCTAAATGATGGACCACTTATTGAGCTGCTTCTTAATGGAGTATCACTAGCATCTAATCTGAATGGAGTTCCTTCAATTTCACCCCATGTCATTAATGGGCTACTATCGACTAATGATGGACATGGAGATGGACTTTTAACGAAACTAAAGCCACGAATTTGTGGAATTTGATGATCTAATGTCATTCCATCTAAACCTACTTTCTCTGGATTTCCTCGAATATTGTTCTTTGATGCTTCTGTAATTGCTTCCTTATTTTTAGACTCATCGAATGGATTAAATGTTAATCTTGTATTAGTGTGATCAATTTCTTGCCTTCTTTTTGCCATTTCCACTTTTTCTTCTGCTGTAAAATCGACACCATCTGGAGTATACATCAGATAATTCTTGTTCTTGTATGTCCACATGTCTAATTTATTAGGTCTTTCAGCAGTTTGAAATTGTCTCTCAAATCCAGGAAGTTCCAATGCATTTTGTAAGATACTTGAGGACGTACTTTCAGCTTCATAAAGGATTGCGAATTTTTGTTTCAATTTCTCTTCTGCTGCCTCAACTATTTCCTCAAAACTCTGATTATCCTCACTTGTGTACTTCCCAAAGAAGCTGTCTAAACTGTGATTATCGCCTATGGATCTTTTAGATGAAGTCGTTTTCGAGCTATCATTACTTCTGACACTTGGAGGAAGTGGTGTTGAGTCTGGAAGTGTTGACGTTGGAGTATCAAATGTTAGCGGTGTGTCATTAAATGCTGTTCTCCTTTTTGAGCTGTATTTGCTGTATATTTCCCGAAGTTTTGAAATATTATTAGAAGAAATTGCGTCGAGATATTCATTTTGTGCCTTTAACTTTTCCAAATCAGGAAAGAAGTCTCGCTGGATTATTTTGCCAAGTTCCTACAAACGATACATGATGCTATTAGTTAATTATAATATTTTTATGGATGTTAATTACTTACAGATAAATATTTTTCTTCTGACAATATAACTTTCTTCGATTTCTTCTTCTGTGAAGGAACAACAGGTCGTTTAAATACTTCCATTGCTTGATTCTGATTCTTTAAAGTAGCTAAGACTAATTGTTCGGGTTTCTTCTGCTGATCTTCGGCCATAATTAATTAATTTCAATAAAGTTTACGCGAATCGTATTAAAATCTCTGTTTACAAATTTTACAGTGCAGTCGGAAACTTTTTCAAATTTTAAAAAACCGTTAAAAAAATTCACTATTCTGAAAGTTAAGGAGCTTTTAAAAATTCAAAATGTAAATGAAAAGTAATAAAATAACACTCGTGAATAGCTTAAATATCAACTTTCATGACTTTTCAATTTATGGAGAAAATGTTTGCAGTTGTTTTTTGCTGATTAGAAGTAATATGACAAACCTTCTCAATGAAATTTAATTCCTTTCTTTGCAGAAATGCACACATTTATAAAAGTGCAATTAAAGCAATTATATCGAGGCATAGTTCTGTAAATAATGAAGTTTTAAGTAATTGAACACATTTTGTATTTACAATTTTTACATAATAATGAATTTGAATGCTTTATTAATAAGTTTTACAATATTTAATACAAATTATGCATTTATGTTGGGAATGTCCTTTAAAATGATGATGGGTGCAGGAAACGATGCTCTAATATTGAACAATTATTTTAAAAATTACAAGTGGCTGATGCAGGTTCATTTATTGTGATAATTAGCTAATAAATTCAAAGTTTCTTGTCATTTGAGATTGTGTAGACTGTTCCTATGCTACCTGCTCTCAAAAACCTAAAGAAATTACAAAATTTATTATCATTAAATTAGAAATAAAATTTCTAGTCAATGATAATTTTATAAAAAGGCATCCAAATTCATTCTTAATGGCGTCTGTTTATAAAAAGAAAATCCTAGCAAATTGAATTGGGGGGGGGCCATTTTCCAAATCCTCATGAATAAATGTCCGTTTCCACTCTTTGAAACTACGCTTGTCACAAAAATCTCCTTAAAATTTCATATTTTTAATAATTACTACAAAAGTGTCAGTTACTTAATTTATGTTTGAGGAGATTTAGAAATAAATCTACGATTTTCAGGAAATGGTGTACAACATATATGGTACACAAGCCGACTTTTTCACTTCTAAGTCGTCCTTCTGATGTACATTTTTAAAAATTTTTGTGATCAACTGCAATTTTTAGTGTTTTTCTATATCCAAACTTAAAATTTTACATAAAAAACTTAAAAACTTAATTTTTAATTTAAAAAATTTAACTTTGAAAAACTTAAAAATTGAATTTTAAAAAATTTAACTTTAAAAAATTAAAATTTTACTTTAAAAAATTTAAAATTTTACTTTAAAAAATTTAAAATTTTACTTTAAAAAATTTAAAACTTGACTTTAAAAAAATTAACTTTAAAAAATTTAAAATTTTACTTTAATTTTTATTTAAAAACTTAAAAATTGAATTTTAAAAAATTTAAAAATTTAACATTTAAAAAATTTAAAAATTTAACTTCAAAAAATTTAAAATTTTACTTTAAAAAATTTAATATTAAAAAACTTCAAATTTGCCTTTAAAAAATTTAAAAGTTTTAAATGTTAAATTGTTTTTGATGGGTTCGTTTATCATTTTAAAACAGAAACGTTTGAATTAGAGTTTGAATTTTGATACCGATCCCGAAAATTTTATGAGTCTGGAAAATCAGAAAAGCCTAGTATTCTTACAAATAAGTAATTTTTTCTATGTTTTTAACACTTTTTTAAAAACTTTTTTCTTTAAATTTTATAAAAAAAAATTCACAAGTGTGATTTAGAAAAATACTATCCTTGAGAATGATCTTTGAGGTCATCAAAAATTTGCTGGTTTTGAGGGGTCCTCGATTTGCATAATTTTAATCAAATTTTAACTTTGTATAAAATTAAATTTACAAAACTCAATCTTTAATGAAAATTTCGTAATTTTGATTGACACGTGATTTTTCCGGTCTCAAGCAGTTATGAAAATCGAGGATTTCCTGGTAATTCCACTTTTTACATCACATTTTCACCAACACTCAAATGTTTTCACAAAAACCGAAAGAATCCATCGATTTCTCCCCAACCTGATGACTTGAGAATTTTTTCACCATCATTTAATCACATCACACGATATTAAGACAGTTGACATGTGATATGAACTCAAATGATGCCACATAAATTCCTTAATTTGTTCATAATTATCCAAGTTCACTGTTAATTCAACAAGATCACAAAACTGAATGAATGTGATCGTTTTCCTAGTGCTCATTAATACTTTATTTTTAAGTAACGCCCAATTAAATCCAACAATGCAATTGTATTAGTTCAGCTGTAATTAAAATCCGTAACTGTAAAGGATAGAAACTGATGACGAACACAGATTTGTTTATTAATTAATACAAACACAATTATCTTTGCGATCATGAAAGAAAGGCGTTCGTTACGTGAACACGATGGCATTTTTGTGGGTAAGACAAGGAAGGCTTTATGTTGTGCTTGATAAAAAGCAAATTTCTGGAGAAATGAGAGCTAATGAAAACAATTTATGTTATTGACAATATTTCATGCTTCGCGGGTTTTATTATTTTGACTGTATATGTGTGTGCGACAGGCTTTATCGCAAAAAGGAATTGGATATTGTTTGCTCTGAGCTGTTTGAGATTATTTCAATAACAAGAATGATTTTTTGAGGCAAATAATGAACAATTCTGGAACTATGTTATGAATAAGAAGGTTGAAGATAATTTTTGTTGCCATTTGACGTTTTCGTGGTGGGTCTTTATGTAATGGCATGAAATACAGTTTAATGTTTATGAAAATTTGAGATTTTTACTCGAGTTTTTTCTTATCTCAAAAAAAATTAAGAGTTTCTTGGAATTTAAGCAAAATCTGCGCCATAAAGTCATTACAGACGGTAAATTCAGGAAAATCTTGTCGTTTACCGACGCTTAATGCATGAAAACTTGTAATGTCGAGATCACTGTGTCATATTGACATCAGTCTTAATAGATTTTCAAAGAATTATTCAGATATCGATAGGCTGAATATCTTCTTGAGTTTTTAGAGTAATGTCCTCATTTTTTAGGTTATAAAATGTTGAAAATTGGGTTCTTGTTGATTAAAATTGGTTTGAAACAAGAAATGTGCTCTATTTTCCTCAAAATTCTAGTGAAAGGTCCAGCTAGTGAAATTAGAAACCACTTTCTTACAAAAATGATGTTTTCTGGTCTCTTCGGATGGTACTTAGCACCAAAAAAGCTAAAAATGTAGCTAAGAACTATCATTTTGTTAATTTTGTGCCAGTTCCACACTGAATCCAGCTTTACATCAGTCTTGTTATGGATTTTTCCATTTGTCTTTTTCTGTTTCATACCTAAATGCCTCAGCTATCTAAATATTCTTTCACAGCGACTGATTCCCTTTTAAACGACTCAATAAACCAAATTCCATTCTGCTACAATCAACTCCAAAGCCAAAACAAAACCTTCGTCAAGTTCTTCAAACAAAATCCATTAATAAACTTGAAAAAGGTCACAAGAACAGCTTAAAATTGCATTTTTACCTCTGCGCATTTAAAGAAAGTGTTGAGGCATCAAAACTTTTCACTAGAATTGCCAAAATATTTACCTTTCTTCATGATGACATAAAATGATATAAAAGTAAATGGAAAGCACGAAAAATAGTCAGTAAATATTGTGGCTATTAGACATCACGTACAGTTTCTTGCCACTGAGAATAGTCTATTTTTTAATCAATGAAAGTAATTGTTCTATCGTTCGTGCTTCTTTCCATATGTTCTGGATTGAATGCACGTTGTTTGAGCGGACATGAATCTAGTGATGATGTAAGACTTTTTGGATTATTTAATTGTTGATTTATTGAGCTTGAAATAAATGGAAATTCATCAAAAATTCATCAATTTTAAAACTATTTTACTTTCAGTGTCCTTTAAGAATCTTCGCACAACCTGAACCAAAGCCAATCCGCTACATTTACAGTCCATCTCCATCTTGTAAACATGAGGAACCATGTGACTGCCCAAAATATCACGATATCATCGTCCAAAAGCCACAGCCTGAGGAACAACCAATTATGTCTGCAGTGAGCTATGAATACAAAATAAATAAGCCAGAATTTAAAGTTGAAGCTGAAAAGGAAGTTGACAGATATTTGTTTGACGTTCGAGTAGAAAAGCCAGTTCAGCCAGCACAAGAAGTATCGTAAGAAGATTCTAATCCTAAAATCTATAAAAAAAAATTCATGAAAATTTTATTTCAGATCCGGATCATACAACTACAAGCTTCAAGAAGCCCAAGTTCAAGCACCAAATCAGCAAGCAAATTCAATCCGTTATCTTTTTGACACTCGTGTTGAGCAGCCAGTCAAGCCTTGCGACGAGAAGCCATGGCAAGGACTAGTCACACATATTGATGCAGTTAAGATGCCAAAACCGTGCAACAATCCAAATCATGCACCAGGAAGCTGCAATTGTGGATGTCGTAATCAAAATCACACACCAAGCACATGTGACTGCATGCAGAATTTATTCAATCTTCCAATGACTTTAAGGTAATTTTTGTAATAATTGTTATGTCCATTTTTTCTGCTCGTGTTGCAATGTTCTGAATTTTTTCGATTTAAGTCCTGTCCAAACAAGTCACAAAAGAATAAAACGTGATACAAAAAATAAAAATAAAAAGTTATCATTACAACTTAGCAAGTCTGATATCAAGTTACCAAAATTAAAGCCGTTGAGGCTTAATTCGAAGTCGTTAAAGAAAATTGACCCAAAGGAATTGGCGTCGGTTTTCAAAACTGATAAAATTAGGCCAACAAAACAGAAAAGTTTTACGGCACCAAAGTCAAATAAATCATCAGCAAAGCAGCAATTCCTTAGATTAAAACGAAAGGAAAAGTCGCCATGTGGCTATGAATTTGAGTCATGTGATATTAAGAGAAGAACTCCAGCTGGATGTCCATTGTGCTATAAATGTCATTGTGAACCAGCAGACAGTTCTGAAAATCAAAGATTCTCACCCAAAGACATTCGAATTCCTTATCAAATGGCTTCAAATGACCAAATATTTAGTCCAGCAACGCGACAGGAATTTGATGATGAACCGCCGTCATATACGGGACTCAAGAAACCTGATATGTATAAACAATACATTGAACAAGTCATCTCAAAATATCCAGAGCATATGTCACGTAAAATGCCTGATTTGATGGATCAACAGCGTGACTTGATGGACTTTATTAATGATCTTGCCAAACATGATAAATCACCACAACCTGGAAAGAATGATGATGTCAGATATCAAGTCATTGATGATGCAATTGAACTGTACAAATTGTATCAAAATGCTGTTGAATCAAATCCATTGAGAATTGGAAATGGACGATTATTTAATAAACGAGGAACAGTTTTGGAAGTCATTGAAGTCGATCCGGATGATTTGAAAAATGGAAAAATCCAGCTACCTGTTAATAATGATAGCTATTAAGTTCCAATTTTGAATTTTTTTACTAGCCAAATTTATTAAGTGTTAAGCCACGATAAAAAAAATCATTTTAAGTAGCTCATAAGTGGGAATCTTGAATTGATTAAAAAGTCATAAAATGGCATGGCAAGCATTAAGTTTATAGCTTGTAATATCAGATTTTATGACAGAATCTATTCATTTCCTTTAAACCAATCATCGAACGCATCACAAAAATATGATATAGACTCACATAAAGTGTGATCACATGTCATATGTCCACATATGTAATAATTTATCTTAGACATGGACTGACTTACATTTTAAATAAAAAATTGTAATTTATAGTTTAAAAAAGTAATCACTTTTTTTGTTTTTTTTTTGTTTCAGATTTTAATGGATGCTTCATATTTGATGCTTTTTGGACATACTTTGTTGATCATGATTTGTTATTTTTTATTTTGTTAAAATTATTTTATTGAAAATATTGATTTTAAAAAATAAATTCAAAATAAATTGATTTAAAAAACATTTTATTGCATAAAGTTAAATTACTTAATATTATTAAAAATAAATTTTAAAAATATTTTCAGGTATTAATTACAAGAAGTAACAAATTAATTTAAGAAATTTTAAATTCAAAATTTATATTTCAAGCAGACGTCTTTGCTGGAGAAATTAGGACAAAGTAGCGCCGTAAAAAGTTAAAACTGCAAAACCTATTTTGAAAAATTTTGAAATTTTGACAGCACTTTAATGAAAGATATACAACTCGTACTAGAAAGAATTTTATAGTTCCAAATTTTCAGACTCAACTTACAAATCAAGACTTTTATGTAAGAGCATACAATTTATTTAACTCATTACCAGCTGCTGTTAAGAATAAATTCTCTTTTAAGCTTTTCAAAATAAGAGTAAGGAAGCATTTCTTTGGGATGTATTGTGATGTGAACGATCTAAATTAATTAATATTCGCTAGTCATAAGATATTATATTGGTATCCCATTCGCAAGATTTTATACAAATAAATTAAACAATTCAAATAAAGGAGGTAGAGGGTTTGACGCTGTGTCATACTCAGGGACATATCCTAGTGAGTTGAAGAACCCCCCTTTAAGGAAACTTTCTTCAGTTTGCTAGAGTTTTCCGAGAAAAAAATTCTAATACCACCACCTAAAAAATTGCAACTATACAAAAAAAATTTAAACCCACCTCGAATAGTTTCTGACCTACGCCCCTGGTAATACTTCTATACAAAAAACACTTTTGAGAAGAAAGGAGTCCATTTTTTGACGTATTTTGTAAATGAACCCTTGTCCAATTATTTTTTGGGACGTATAAAATCATTCTTCCTTGAACCATAAGATCTATATTTTTATATGAACTTACGGAATTATAAATAGAACTGTCTAGCCTTATTTTGTGACAAAAATCAAGTTTTTGGAGAAATTGCATCTAAATTGGTATTTTTTAGTTTGACTAGGTATTTGTATGATTTTGCCATATCTTCACCAAAGTCCATTAAAAATAATATATTTGATTTAGTAGTTTTTAATTTTTTTAAAATTATTCTTAAATTAAGTACTTTAAGTTTTGCATTAAAATCTCACACACTTTTTAAATAAAAAATAATATTGTGATTTTTTTTCGTGTCTCACGCACATAATCTGATAACAATCAGCCGGTGTGCTGAAAATATTTAAACAATTCTCACCTGCTCAAAATATTTTCTACTTTCTATCATATTTTCACAGAAATTTATTTTCACATTATCTCACGTCCGAAAGAAATTCAAGGAAAATCAATTTTATATTTAAGCGAATGTCAGTAAGTGAAATGATATCAGTTTCCGTTCTAGTGTCTCATTCGAATAATGAAGACAATTATTGCTTTATCAGTGCTTTTTGCCTTTACTGTCATGGTAAATAAATTATTTTGAGGATGTCAATTTATGCTTAATAGAAAATTCAAAATTTTCATTTAAATTTACAATAATTCTAAAATTTCTAATTTCAGCACATCGATGCATATAGTGGAAGACCATTCGTCGTCCAATTCCAAGATCAAGGAGATGAAGATCATCACATGATGGAAGAACCAAGATTCCATACTCTTTACGAAAACCAGCACTCAAATGACGAAAGTTTAGAATCAAAGGAAAATTCTCATGGAAATGCTTACCTTCATGAATATTCACGTCGTGTTGGTCCACATGAAAGTTCCGATTCAGTCCAAGACATGTACAATATCTCAGAAGAATATGAAAAGGACAGTGATGATCAGCACCAAGAAGAAACTTATCATCATGAATCATCTGAGGAACAACAAAATTCCAAAGTCTATACCAAGCATATTTATGCTCATGACTACTCTGAATCAACCTCCCACTCATCTGAATCTAAATTAGAATCTAAAAAGCACAATGTTGTAGCCAAAAAGGAAGACTGCTCATCATCTGAAGAAAAGTCAGAAGAACGTGAATCAGAGCCTGAACATCACAGCTGTAATAAGCCAAAATGCGAGAAATGCGACAAAAATAAGAAAATGGTTTATGTCTATAAGCAGCAACCAATTGTTATCCGTCCAAAACCCACAAATGTTTACATCAAGTCCAAGCCAATTGTCGTCCAACCACCACCTCTAGTTGTTCATCAACCAGCTCAAAAGCCATGCAATCCAACCATTCAATATAAACCTCCAAATATCCGTGTCCAGCCAGTCATTGTCAAAATTAAAAAGCCGAAAACTACAACAACCACTACAACCCATAGACCAACAACAACCTGCAAGCCAAAGACTACAACCAGAAAAACATGCAGAAAATGCAGAAGGAAGCCAGCACGCAAGTGCAATCGATGCCAGAAGAAGTCTAGAGACTACAAAGTCTACTATAACGGCGAAAGCATCATGACATAAATTTGTTGAGTGATTTTTGGATAGACCTGCTGATTCCATATCACATTTTGTTACCATTTTGTTACTGCCATTTTTTTGTATTTTGTTGAATAAAATTCTTTTTCTATGCATATAAATTGACCATGAATTTGTCATTTTTAATCATTCAACTGTTTGCCAGAACTGCTGACATACTTGAGAATGAATAAACACATCCAAAAAAATGTGCTGATGTGAACATAAACAAACTCAGACGTTTCAGTGCGGTAATATAAGAACTTAAGAATCAGTGAGAATCAAAATTTTAAGTAGTTGGAATCAAAAGAACAGAATGCGACACATTGTAGCTATAATTTTATTACTTTTTGTGACATTTGTGAGTTTGTGTGCCCTTCAATGTAACTATCATAAATTCTAATAAAGAATCTCTTATATCCAACAGATTTCGTCGACACCCGTTAGAGATCCACCAAGCTATGAATATTCAGATGAATTGTCACTTGATGCCATCAAAATTCCACAGAAATCAACAATGAAACGTGATGTGCCTGAAGTAAATAATTATCAAACTAGACCACGACGAGAGTATGTGTCGACTCGTACTCATTTTTATAATTTACTTATGGATATTATATCAGTTATGCAAGCTTCAACGAAAAATGAGATACGAAGTGCCAAAGAACGTGAACTACAAAGACGTTCGATTCAAGTTATTAACAATTGATGAAGATGAAGAAATTAGAATAATTTAGTCGGAATTGGAAGCGCGTGGTGCTACTTATGAGAATTTTTATATTTTTTTGTACGATTTTTTTATGTGATTTTTAATTTATGAAATAAAAAAATTAGAAGAAAAAAAACTAAAATAAAATTATTGAAGAACTAGGAATAATCCTAGAAATAATGCTGAACATTGTAGATTTTTTTTGCAATTCTGAAAAGGAAATTAAAAGTCATGCAGAGTTGCCTTGTTGATTTTGAGCCAGTTTCTCTTAATCCAGTTAATGACTACTCGAGTTCTAGTGATTAAATTGTAAATTAAGCTAAAGATGTCGTTCATAAATAACGTTACAGGGAGTGGGGGATAAAGAAATCAAATACAATAGAAATTCTTAGTTATATTCAGGGGCGTATCCAGGGTATTTTTGAGGGGGGGGGGGTTATTTAAATTGCAAAATCTATACTATTTTGCTCGAAATTGGCTTTTGATGACCTTTTTTGTCTATGAATAAATTTTCAATGAAAAACCCTAGCAAAATGATGAATTTTTTTCAGAGGGGGTGGAGGGAGTGGGGTTTGACCCCAAACCCCTGAATACGCCCCTGGTTGTATAGTTCTTTTTTAATAAAAGTTTGTTATTTTTGAACGTCATTTATGAAGGACCCCAATTTTTATTTTCAAAAATTTTTAAATTTATTTCAAATTTTATTTTTTCATTTAAAAATTTTCAATGTTTAAAGTGTAAAAAACAGAAAGATCAAAATAAATAAGGATATGCAATAGACCTGAAAATTTACCCAAAATCATGAATTTCCGCAAAAAAATAATATTTTTTTAGTATCAATTTCAACAAACTTGGTTCTATCCTCCATTCCAGGCAATAATTTTCTGGCAGATAAAGACCCCCCAAGAGGTACACTGTCAATTCAGACAAAGACCACCGTCATGACGCTATCAGACCACCCCTTGCCATCAATATATTCTTACAATTTGATATCAGACGAAGCTGCTTTCATGAACTTGTCATCATTAGCTTGCCTATTCGATTGATAATTTAATGATTTCCTCATTTTATTTGGGAAATTTTACAAACAAAAAATAATACTTCATGATTGTGGGTTAAATTTGGAAATTTCACTTATGCTTATGACGTTTAATATTAAGTTTGAAGATTCGTTACTGGAGCTGTATGATTAATGTTTGACTCCTGAATGACCCTCAATAAGGAAAAATTCTTATGAAATCCATCATGCAAGAAAATTTGTTAATAAATCCCTATTTTTTTAAAGACGTCATTTAAAATGACCCCAAGCAGTTTTTGATCCATAATTCGAATAGAATAAAATCATATATTCGCAGCTACATCACCAGATCTATTCATTTTATTAGTCATATCTCTCGCAATAATTTAGATGTTGTGAAATTCCTTACTACATATAATCATGCATGATAAATTAAGCGTTATTTATAGATTACTGTCTACTTCGTCCACTTTAGACAATTTATCCATTTCAATGTAAAGATTGAACTTTGTAGTAAATAATCAGCAAGATTTTGCGTCATATTTTTTTATGTGCATTATCATCATATACAAAAATAGTAAACATCCCTTGTAATTCTAAAACGCACTTGTGCCTTGATGTATATTTATTTAATAAAAGAATCTCACATAAAGGCCATAAATTTTGCTGAATGGCATATTTATATCGCATCTTATCAGACGGCACCAATTTAAACAGAGAAGCTGCTCAATTTAAGGTCATAACAATGCTCGATCGAATTCCAAAACTGTTCTCGCACACACATCTCAGTCCAAAAGCTTCCGCGAATGACAAAATATGAAAATAAAAGTTGAGTGCTAATTGGATGACACCAGCGAAGGCGACTTGTATGTGATACTATGTGAATCATGAAACGACTCTGATTTTCAGGCATTCCAATATAAAAAAATCTTTCTTACTTTTTTTTTTGAATGTACAAATAATTTAATTTAAGACTAATTTAAAAGAATCATATACGTTTGTCATGTACACATGTTGACATTTTTTAGTAAGTGTATAGCGTCGGACACGATAGGTTGAAAACTTAACGAGTTGCATAAAAAAGAGAATTCAGTAAACATGAATATGAAAATTTTGTTTCTATTTGTTGCATTATTGTGCATTATTCAGGTAAAATAATGTTTTTGGAAGTGTGAATTACATTTTTGTGGATTAAAAGTGTTGATTTTTGTGCTGTAAAGTGGAAATTTGATAGTGATGAAAGGGATTATTCATAAATGACGTCCAAAATCATAGAAAAAAGAAGATCTGAAGCTGTGAGACAGCACATTCCATTATAGGGTTAAGGACGGTACAAGTGGTTCGGATCCCACTATAAACTGTAGGTCTAAAGGGTGTGGTACAATAGATTTCTATAATCGCAGTGCCTCTAGCTCATAAGGCTGGGCCCTTCACGCATTATTAAGGACGGTCTATAAAATTCCACTTTTTGATATACATCATTTGTGAATGACCCCAGAATCACAAAATAAATTTTTGAAACAAAAAAGATCCAGTTCAAGAAGTGAATCCATTTATCCAGTGAAAAAATTATAAATTTGACCATTTATCTAATTCCTCAATAGTTCACGCAAGCTGATTTTATGGATGACGTGAAAGATGTTTGGAAAAGCTCAGTGAAAGGAATCAAAAACACATTCTCAGTAATTTAATATCCATTCCTTAAAAATCCTTCAATTTTTCAACAATATTCCTTTAATCTTTACAGTCTGTAGGAGACTGGTTCTCTGACAAATCTGACGATGCTAAGGACGTTGCCTCTGACTTGTACGATGACACAAAATCAACTCTGAAAGACATTTCAAAGAAGATAAGTTAAGCATACAAATTTTACATCCAGAATTCATTCTCTTATGATTTTTCATGTACCTATAAAATTTGTTTAAATTAATAATAAAGTATAAATGATATTTTTAAGTGAACAGTGAAGCTTTTGACTTTGTTATCGTTGTCATATAGGCAACCAGGAACTCATTGAATAAATTTCAATTTACAGAAGTCATATTGACATAAAAAGGGAACGTAATAAACTTAATTGAATTAAGTGATGTAGTAATAAGTAAGTTATTCACATTCCAGATAATATTCTAACCTTGTCCAATGTCTATTACTATTATGATTCTGTAGTCAATGACGTTTGATAACGAAAATGGAAATTTTGATGATTTTCTTTCTAGGTTTAAGAGATTCTTACATTTTTGTAGATCTGTGACTGATTTATGTTTATAAAAATCCTTTAGCTGATCAGATCCAGCGAGATTTACAAATTTTGTAGTTCCACTCTACTCAGGACATGATCCATAACAATATCTCCAGTTTCAACCACTTTAATACTTCCTGAATGTCCTCGAGATGAACGAACTTTGTTACCTTATCATCCTTCTCGGCCTTCACTCATCATTAGTTGTTGCTGGAAGTTTTTGCAAAATCATTAGTTAACTATATTTTTAATTGCATATAAAGTCCGATTGAAAACAATAATTAAATGCATTGTTATTAAATCACAAGACATAAATTATTGATAAGAAATAATGGAAATATAAGATGCAAAGTATGAAAATTCAATTTAGTTCTGTTTCAGTCGTGTGCAAAGTTTCAGGCAAAAACTCAAAAGAGATTAATTAACTGAGAAAAATGGCAAAATTGGCGGTGTTCTTCCTTGTGATTTTTGTTATCGTTCAGGTACATAATCAGGCACTTTAACTACATTATTGATTTAAAAAAATCAGTCTCAAACTAATTGAAATTCCATTATATTTAATCCATAGCTAACACTGTGTGAAGAACAAGCTGAAGTTGGCCCTGATGCTGAAACAACATCACCAGTTAGCTTACTCGATACCATCAAAAAGGGAATTGAGAATGGATTAAGTCCCGAGAACATCGACAAATTGAAGAATGATTTTGGATCTTTCACAAATTCAGTTACGGTAAGGAACAAGACCTAATTTAAGACTTCCTAAATTTATTTTAAATGTATGAGGCTTTACTGATTAGAAATATTTAGAACCAAAATTATTAGAGTCATTCACAAATGATGTCTATCAAAAAATAGGATATTTAGAACATGTCATAAAATTTCCATACAAAATTGATACAGACATAACTGTAGGTGGATTTTTTCCTCAATAACCCTTTACAAATTGAAGAAATTTTTCCACGAAGGACGGAGTTAACCTATAAACAACCCCTAGCTACGCCCATATAGACATCCATTTCAATTTTTCACATCATTATTGAATGCGCCCTATATTCATTTATACATAAAGTCACTAAGGGGTCGTTCACTTATTACGTTTGCTTTTTAGGGGGGATGGGGGGTCTGAGATTTTGTAATAGGTCAAACAAAGAAAAATTTGTAACAAGGGGGTCAAAATTTTTGTTTATTGCGTAACTTAATAGGTGAACGACCCCTGGCGGTTCAAATAAATTTAAATTAAATTTTAAATAAATTTTCTAATAAATACTTAAAAATTCCATTAAAACAGGATCTTGGAAACAAATTTGGTGAGAATGTCAAGAAGTTCTTCGACAAAGCAGCCACCACAGAGGCACCAACTGATGCATAAATTATTTCATTTTATTGTGATACAAAGCATTAAATAAATGAATTAGATACCAAAACCTGGTAAAATAATCTTTTACTTCATATCCAGCTAAGTCATTCCTTTCAGTGATTTATGAATTTAGGGGTCGTTCGGATATTACGTAACATTGAAAATTGTAGTTTTTAGAAAATTGAAGAAAATTTGTTTTTTTTTCTTTAAAAATATTTAGTTTTCACGTTAATCATTTTGCAAAAAAAATTTAAATTATTTTTGTATGAGTTTTGGATTTTCAGATAGGGAACGGACCCCCAAGAGCTCCTCTTCTGCTTAGGTAGGTTATCTTCTGGTTGGTAGATTTGAACTTTTTTGGATTTTTAGCAGCCTTTTGTTTTTTATTAACTTCCACGCAAAAGCGTGTAAGTTATTAGTTTCGTCAAAAACACACTTTTTTTATTACGGTATTAAGACTTCTTATTAAAAAAATTCTAATGATGCCAAAAGTTGTGTATCGCGAGGCTGCATTTTTCTGTATATAAATTTTTTTCACTAAGTATCATCTAAGGGTCCAAAACCTCGAAAAACGTGTTTTTTAGGGTCCACAAATTTGGTAATCAGGGTCACAGCCGAGCCATGTGCATATGGAAATTTGGTTTTTTTGCTATTTGGTCACATATATCAAGCAATTAGGGGAATGGAAAGTCATTTTAAGAAATTTTGAAATCTTTAGTGACTTTGAGGCTGTCAAAGTTGAAAAACCTAGGAAAAATGACACTTTTTTTCAAACGCCTGACGACCCAGGGTTTTTCTCAAACTGGATATACCTTTGTATTTAGTCTTATAGTACTCTTCATGACGTTTACAAAAATACCCCACATGACTATGTTTGAACTTAATCCTGAGATTCTACAGCACTTTGAAAATCGAAAAAAATGGATTTTTTTTAAAAAAAAATGAATTATCATAAAGGCTCTGAATGTTTATTGGATCTTATTTTTATGGACATAGAGGCTCTGGATGGTAA
Source organism: Chironomus tentans (assembly GCA_963573255.1). Lineage (NCBI taxonomy): Eukaryota > Metazoa > Arthropoda > Insecta > Diptera > Chironomidae > Chironomus > Chironomus tentans. The sequence continues at coordinate 16,509,262 of OY754303.1, forward strand.
CTGGATCTTATTTTTATTGGATATAGAGGCTCTGGGTGATAACTGGATCTTATTTTTATGGACATAGAGGCTGTAGATCATTACTGGATCTTATTTTTATGGACATAGAGACTCTGGATGATTACTGGATCTTAATTTTTTGGACATAGAGGCTCTGAATGTTTACTGGATCTTATTTTTATGGACATAGAGGCTCTGGATGTTTACTGGATCATATATAATTGGAAAGAGGTGTTCTGGATGTGTCTGGATCTTATATAAATGGACATAGAGGTTCTGGATAATAACTGGATCTTATTTTATTGGATATAGAGGCTCTGGGTGTTTACTGGATCTTGTTTTATTGGACAAAGAGACTCTGGATAATAACTGGATCTTAATATTTTGGACATAGAGGCTCTGGATGTTTACTGGATCTTATTTTTATGGACATAGAGGCTCTGGATGTTTACTGGATCTTATTTTTATGGACATAGAGGCTCTGGATGGTAACTGGATCTTATTTTTATTGGATATAGAGGCTGTAGATCATTACTGGATCTTATTTTTATGGACATAGAGACTCTGGATGATTACTGGATCTCATATAAACGGACATAGAGGCTCTGGATGTTTACTGGATCTTAATTTTTTGGACATAGATTCGCTGAATGTTTACTGGATCTTATTTTTATGGACATAGAGGCTCTGGATGTTTACTGGATCTTATTTTTTTGGACATAGAGGCTCTGAATGTTTACTGGATTTTATATAACCGGACATAGAGGCTCTGGATGTTTACTAGATCTTATATAAACGGACATAGAGGCTCTGTATGTTTACTGGATCTTATTTTTATTGAACATTTTGAACTATTAATACTTTTTGAGTGCAAATTTGGGCGTAAAAAAATATTGATCCACTGTGCATCAATATTAATTTTTGGTTAAAATCATTACCATAAAATTAACTTCCACGCAAAAGCGTGTAAGTTATTAGTTTCGTCAAAAACACACTTTTTTTATTACGGTATTAAGACTTCTTATTAAAAAAATTCTAATGATGCCAAAAGTTGTGTATCGCGAGGCTGCATTTTTCTGTATATAAATTTTTTTCACTAAGTATCATCTAAGGGTCCAAAACCTCGAAAAACGTGTTTTTTAGGGTCCACAAATTTGGTAATCAGGGTCACAGCCGAGCCATGTGCATATGGAAATTTGGTTTTTTTGCTATTTGGTCACATATATCAAGCAATTAGGGGAATGGAAAGTCATTTTAAGAAATTTTGAAATCTTTAGTGACTTTGAGGCTGTCAAAGTTGAAAAACCTAGGAAAAATGACACTTTTTTTCAAACGCCTGACGACCCAGGGTTTTTCTCAAACTGGATATACCTTTGTATTTAGTCTTATAGTACTCTTCATGACGTTTACAAAAATACCCCACATGACTATGTTTGAACTTAATCCTGAGATTCTACAGCACTTTGAAAATCGAAAAAAATGGATTTTTTTTAAAAAAAAATGAATTATCATAAAGGCTCTGAATGTTTATTGGATCTTATTTTTATGGACATAGAGGCTCTGGATGGTAACTGGATCTTATTTTTATTGGATATAGAGGCTCTGGGTGATAACTGGATCTTATTTTTATGGACATAGAGGCTGTAGATCATTACTGGATCTTATTTTTATGGACATAGAGACTCTGGATGATTACTGGATCTTAATTTTTTGGACATAGAGGCTCTGAATGTTTACTGGATCTTATTTTTATGGACATAGAGGCTCTGGATGTTTACTGGATCATATATAATTGGAAAGAGGTGTTCTGGATGTGTCTGGATCTTATATAAATGGACATAGAGGTTCTGGATAATAACTGGATCTTATTTTATTGGATATAGAGGCTCTGGGTGTTTACTGGATCTTGTTTTATTGGACAAAGAGACTCTGGATAATAACTGGATCTTAATATTTTGGACATAGAGGCTCTGGATGTTTACTGGATCTTATTTTTATGGACATAGAGGCTCTGGATGTTTACTGGATCTTATTTTTATGGACATAGAGGCTCTGGATGGTAACTGGATCTTATTTTTATTGGATATAGAGGCTGTAGATCATTACTGGATCTTATTTTTATGGACATAGAGACTCTGGATGATTACTGGATCTCATATAAACGGACATAGAGGCTCTGGATGTTTACTGGATCTTAATTTTTTGGACATAGATTCGCTGAATGTTTACTGGATCTTATTTTTATGGACATAGAGGCTCTGGATGTTTACTGGATCTTATTTTTTTGGACATAGAGGCTCTGAATGTTTACTGGATTTTATATAACCGGACATAGAGGCTCTGGATGTTTACTAGATCTTATATAAACGGACATAGAGGCTCTGTATGTTTACTGGATCTTATTTTTATTGAACATTTTGAACTATTAATACTTTTTGAGTGCAAATTTGGGCGTAAAAAAATATTGATCCACTGTGCATCAATATTAATTTTTGGTTAAAATCATTACCATAAAATTTGTTAATTTTACCAATTATTTAGTTATTTTTTTAACAAAAGTTAAATTAATATTTTTCGGATCATAACTATTATCCTAAAAATTAATAGTCATTTGAGTTAACCAGAAATGTTAATTTTAACCAAATATGTTGTAAACGCTATTTTATCGATCTTTTGGTTAAAATTTGCATACAAATAGTTAAAGTTTGGTAAAATTATTTCTATAAGTATAAGTTTGCAGTCGCGCAAACGAAACTTATTGCCTATAGATATAAGTAAGATATAAAAAGTTGAATTTACTTTAATACGGTATTAATACTTCTGTTTTAAAAAAAATCTAATGATGCCAAAGTTGTGTATCGCAAGTCTGCATTTTTCTGTTTATAAATTTTTTGGATTAAGTATCATCTAAGGGTTCAAAACTTCAAAAAACGAGTAATTTGTGGTCCAAAATTTTTTTCGCGGCCTCGTTACCTCGGCCGCATACTTTTACTACTTATTCATAATAATTAGTTTGGACGAAAACCGGATTAGGTTGAACAAATTTTTACATCCTGAATGGAGTGAATAGGAGTGAAGAATGTGGATGTACCAAAAAAACTTAATGGTATAATATTAGATATTGTTAAAACTAAAAGATCTATAAAGGTAAATCCACGAAAGATTTTTTGCAGTAGATTTACTTTTTCATAAAATTCTTCAAAACTATTTGATATTTACATTTGTTTTGTTATTTGATGTATAAAATAAGTCAGCAGCTATCATTCTGTACTTAATTTAGTTAAAATGAAGCTTTAATTAAAGAATTATTGAAGTTTTAAAATATTTTAGGAATAATTTTCCAAAAACTGTGGTTTTTCAAATTCTTTTTTCTAACTAAATATAAATATCATATTTAATCTAAATCAAGACAGTGTTAATTGTAATATTTGTTTATACTCAAAACTAACATAAGAGAGCGTGGAAGTTTCTGGCGTGATCTGTACGTCGTGATTTTTGTTAATTTTACCAATTATTTAGTTATTTTTTTAACAAAAGTTAAATTAATATTTTTCGGATCATAACTATTATCCTAAAAATTAATAGTCATTTGAGTTAACCAGAAATGTTAATTTTAACCAAATATGTTGTAAACGCTATTTTATCGATCTTTTGGTTAAAATTTGCATACAAATAGTTAAAGTTTGGTAAAATTATTTCTATAAGTATAAGTTTGCAGTCGCGCAAACGAAACTTATTGCCTATAGATATAAGTAAGATATAAAAAGTTGAATTTACTTTAATACGGTATTAATACTTCTGTTTTAAAAAAAATCTAATGATGCCAAAGTTGTGTATCGCAAGTCTGCATTTTTCTGTTTATAAATTTTTTGGATTAAGTATCATCTAAGGGTTCAAAACTTCAAAAAACGAGTAATTTGTGGTCCAAAATTTTTTTCGCGGCCTCGTTACCTCGGCCGCATACTTTTACTACTTATTCATAATAATTAGTTTGGACGAAAACCGGATTAGGTTGAACAAATTTTTACATCCTGAATGGAGTGAATAGGAGTGAAGAATGTGGATGTACCAAAAAAACTTAATGGTATAATATTAGATATTGTTAAAACTAAAAGATCTATAAAGGTAAATCCACGAAAGATTTTTTGCAGTAGATTTACTTTTTCATAAAATTCTTCAAAACTATTTGATATTTACATTTGTTTTGTTATTTGATGTATAAAATAAGTCAGCAGCTATCATTCTGTACTTAATTTAGTTAAAATGAAGCTTTAATTAAAGAATTATTGAAGTTTTAAAATATTTTAGGAATAATTTTCCAAAAACTGTGGTTTTTCAAATTCTTTTTTCTAACTAAATATAAATATCATATTTAATCTAAATCAAGACAGTGTTAATTGTAATATTTGTTTATACTCAAAACTAACATAAGAGAGCGTGGAAGTTTCTGGCGTGATCTGTACGTCGTGATTTTTATTTTTCACTTGGCAACCGTGTGGATTATAATTGAATTGTACTGATCGTGCTTTATTGTAACGAAATTCTGAAGCATTACATAACATCCAAACAACCCCCAAACAGAAACCATAAAAAATATATCCATGCATCCACATATAATAAAATAACTAATAAAAAGTCAGGTACACATCTAAAAAAATTGAGAAAGAACAGAAAGAGAAAGAGAAAAGGGAGAACTAAGCATAATCATTACCAAATCTCAATCTATAATTGTCAAAAAAGAAGTTCTTCTCATTTTTAAACAGAATTTTGAGCTGTTAGGATCACTGACGATTTTCTTGTCCCAATTTTTTTAATACATACACAAAAAAAATTCAACATGGCTAAATTGACATTGATCCTTATTGCAGTATTCTTGTTCGTCCAAGTAAGTTAAAGGCATTAATTCTGTAAAAATATTGTTAATTTAATGAAATTTTCATCCATACAGTTGGCAATGTGTGCTGTCCGTGAAAAGAGAGAAACTGAAGCCACCACAGCAAATATCCTTGACTCAATCAAGTCAGGAATTGAATCAACATTCAGCGAGCAAAACATCAAAAAGGCTGTCGATAATTTGAGCGACTTTGGTGACAAGCTTAAGGTAATTATTAAAGAATTTAAATTAGGACATTTCTGATGATTTTTAATCCTTTACAGGACCTTGGATCAAAGGTTGTGACAAACTTCCAGAATGCAATTAAAAAGGACGACACAGCTGCCTAAATTACTCTTATTAATTCCATTTTTTTTTCTTTTAATAAAAAACTGACTTAATATTTACTTGAAATTTCATTTCTTGACCTTTTCTAGTAGCTTTGTCAAGTTCAATCTTTCAGTAATCTAATTGATAATTTTGCAAATATATGTCATCAGAATTTTAAAACTGATAAGCGTTTAATAAAATTCTCGTGTATGTCTGAAGAAATTCTCTCGTTGAGTAAATTATTTTCTCCTTATCACAGCTAAATGTATAGTCACGAATGCTTGTTATACGTCAGAAAAATTTGAAATTGAATATTAATTTTTTTTGATAGAATGTCGCTTAACTTTGTGAAGATAATTGAAATTATTTTCATATTGAGGCATCCAGGAATACATTCAACCATGAGTGTAGTCAGAATTTTTGAAGGGGGTGCCTGTTTTTTTATTTTTGTAAAAATCACTGTAGTAAAATCTTTGAATTAAATTTTTATACTTTTATAGAGAATTAAAATTTGTATTGAACTTTGATCTCGAGGGGGGGGGGGTGCTCTGGCACCTAATGACCACCCCCTGGCTACACCCCTGCATCCAACCCTAATCCACAAATATCTAGATCTGAAATTGAAAATTGCAAGATTCTAGCCGTTCTAGTCGTTATAAGGCATCTACTAAAAGAAGGACCTTCGATTTTTGGTCGGGCACCCAAACCATTCGGTCTCATGGATACTTGAGACCAGGGCTTTGGGGTCAACATTACCCCTTTTTGGGAACTTTTAAGAAAAAAATCCTAAAACTCCCTTAAATTTTCCCGCCCCTGACTTGAGATGTTATGAATATTGATCTTCCATACAGGTTGTATTCTGACCAGCCCGCAAGCTGTTAGAATTATAGAGAATTCCTATAACAAATGGTCAATGACAAATCACGGTAGTCCTAGTGAAATAGAAAATGATGTAACTTATATATGGTATTTGGTTATAAGATCAAATAACCACCGATAGCTCAGTGGTAGGAGCATGTGACCATAAATCGTAGGACTTAGGTTCAAGTCCCACTCGGAATCCACTATTCCATTTTCTGTTAGTTTGTCAACTTGAAGTTTTGCTGCTTCTAGCTTCTAGATGTTTCTTATCAAAGCTTTGTCTGAACAGCCAGCCTTTCACACTGGAATTGTCCATCATCTTTAGTTCTCAATCTTTTTGGAGTTTGCTTTATCAAATCAGCAAACCAGATTTCACGACACATTAGTAAAATTTTCTTCGATTAAACATGTTGTGGATGGTTTGAGTACCACTATCAGTTCAAATCACTGTAACGGAAAATACCAGAATCTTCCAATCATTTTACTTCCATTATCACATCACTCTCATTTCTGATGAATAAAAAAAATCTTTGTCATCAAATTTACTTTCAAATCACTCGACAATCTCCCTTGAACTGTCTATGACATAATTTAAGTCAAAGTCTCGAATGAAAAACAAAAAAAACATATGAGTGAGATCAATGAACCTATTAGCAAAACTTACACTTGCATTATCACGTCTGACTATACAGTAGTATTAGCCGGTATAGCATGAATAATCTTATTGTCTTCTTATCTCTTTGTTCCATTTAAATCGGTGAAGTTCAATCTAAGCAAATCTCTTTCAAATTTTTCTCATTTTAAGCAGACATAATGAAACAAGAATTATGCAGCAATGATTTCCACTTGAAAAAAAAAGTTGTTTGATAATTGTCTCGTACCCGATCGATCGGTGTGTTCATTCATTTCTTTTGCAAATCTATCGATTGGGACAACACACAAGAAATGTTTTTAAATGCTTTAATCTAAAATTTTATGGTCGATCATGCGATGCATTTACTGAAAGATTTTTGATATAAATCGCTATGTTGTGGACCAAATTATTTTAGTATCAATCTTATGTTTCAATTGAACAAATAGAATCAAAAGTTTTAAATTACAATATTCAAGACTTAATCATGAAGGTGAAATTAAAAAATTGTGGATTTTTTGAGTGGCTTAATAAGAATTTTTATTGATTTTCAGATGCAAATTGCTGTTCTGTTTGTCGTGATAAATGTTTTACTACTCTCAAGTTCATTAGCACATGGAGCCAGTCGTAAGTTTGAAAATTATTTTTTGCATACTAACCTGAGCTGCACACTACAGTCGACGTAAGAGCATGTCTCTGTGACACCTTCTTCCAAGCATGGCATCATGTCAGTGTCCTGTAGACTACATTGTGCTTTTCAGGCTTTATAAAATATTTTTTAAAGCAAACTAATTAAAAATCTTACAGAAGGACGTTCTAAAAGAAGCCCCGACAAGTACGATGACCATTACAATAAATTCTTAGCTAAGCACTTCTCTGACGTAGGATCAAAATACATTGACGACAAGGACGAGTCCAAAAATGCTTCAAATGGCAATGAAAGCTATGAAGAGGAGGACGAGGAAGAAGCAGATGATCCAAAAAGTGAAGCTGAGGATCATGGCAGTTATAGTTATAGCAACAGTGGGGACTATCAAAGAATCAAGGCTTTATCGGAAGCTCAAGTAGCAAAACTTCAAGAAAAGCCAGGAAATTGCAAGCAATTTGAGAAAGACGGAATGATTTGCTCGGAATGTAAAGATCCAGAGACTGGAGACACTTCTGAGGTATGTGGTTGAAAGAGGTACTCTAAAAAAATTCCAATTCTAAATTAATTTCCATTTCCAGTCATGCAACTATGCATCAGAACCCGAAGACAAGAAAATGGCATACACGAGTAAGAAAAGTCACAACTACAAAACACCAGTAGAAGTTGAGGAACCAGCCGATCATGACGAAGAAAGTGAGGATCAAGAAGAAGCACCTGTAACTCCATCATCAAAGGCTGCACGTCCAGCAAAGCAATACAAGAGCGAAATGGAAGATGCTGGTGATTATGGAGCATATAAGCTAGCTGGATACAACAGTGATGTTGATGACTATGATGAACATGAAAAATTTGCTCATCTCAAAGTTGAGCCAAAGAAAAATGAAGAAGGCAAGAAGGATTTTGAGATTTTGCCACAATCACAGTTCAAGACCAAGAATTTGAATCAAGCACTGACAGACTTTAATACAAAAGATTGGTCCAAGTGCTCTAAGGTCATGAAAGGAGACATGACTTGCTATTACTGTAAAGACGCCAAAGGTGCTACACAAGAAGAATGCATGTTCATTTCCTCCACAAATCCAAAGAATCTCAAAGTTGGACGTCACGAATCAAGCCAGTACAATCACAATTCTAGAAAGCCAAACGCAACACCAGATGCCGTAGAAATAATTAAACCAGCACCACTCAAAGTTGGACCTGTTGTTCCAGACAATAGACAAAGATTTGCACAACTTAGAATGGCACGTCCATTAATGCCAACAAAAGCTGTTTTTACCAGAGCAGAGCCACTTGTGACACCAAAAATCAACACAAACATCAATCCAGTTGACTACGTTCATTTTGATCCAACAGTTAAGAAGACAATCAAGAGAAAAGCTTCATACAGACAGAGGAAAAGTTTTGATTTCAATTTTGACTTTCTAGAACCATCAGAGTCTAAAGTCAGCAAATTTGAGACTCATGTCAGACACGAATGAGTGCTTAGTTAAATTTGTTGAAATTCCTACAAAGATGCTAGTTCCTATCCATTAAAAATTGTTTTTATTCATTGTTGTCTTTATGAATTCTGTTGATAGAATAGATATAGACAGCTCTGAAGACATGATCAACTTCCTATCCTTAAATTCCTATCCATAAACTTCCTTTCTTCATAATGTCGTGAGTATTGTGCTGTTTAATGATTGAAAAATGAGTTAGTATAGATTTGGTTGAAGCTTTAAATAACCAGAAACACAGAACCACCGAGCAAGTGGGGGATTTGGGAATGATTGTTCGGTGGTTCTGGATTTTGGGTGATTTAAAGCTTCATCTATAGATCTAAACCTCTTGGGGACAACCTCAGATTCTGTGTACTCACTGGGACATGAACTAGGGTATGTTCGAGAGTCAATAGACTGTATTTATCCTAGGACATACTCTGAGACCGGTTTCTTGGGTATACTATAGGCTTACCCTATGATATACCTTAGAAACCGACCACAGGTTACAGACAGAGTCTTAATTTTGTTATATGCTACCTGTACTAATATAAAACCCAGAAGGGTAGGGTAACCCCAAGAGTATTCCAGCATATAATCAAGAAACCAGCTGAGCTAGCAGTTGACTTGGACTTTGTATGGATGAGTCGACTCGACATCAAACGTTTAAGTTGACTTCGAACTCTGGAAACCAGTCTAAATATTATTTTGTAGCAAATCGACACAATGACCAAGGAAATACTTACAGACTCCAATCCAACACGACACCAAACCCTCCCTAAATCCTATTTCTTACAAAAAAAAATCCATTCCCAAAAAATTTATATTAAGTAGACTTACTAGAAAAAAAACTAATATCAATGTTAACTATGATTTTAAAAAAACATTTCTTTGTATTCAATTCAATATTAAAGACGATCCAGTTTTGGATCAAGAATTTATTCACATAAATTAAGCTGCATTCAGAACATGCTTTTCTTTGTTATTGTCGATGCCTTTTAAATTACATAAAAAATCAGGTAGAAAAAGGGGATGAAACGAGTTCTCCATGTCCCTTTAAACAGGTTCTCTCATCCGTTTACAACAATCTTACGAAGCAGATGACTGCCATAAAAATTAAATCGAGAGAAAGACGAGATCAAAACAGAATGTGAGAATGATTATTTTAATTATAAATCATCTCAGCATAATTAAGAATTTTTACAGCCTTGTTTTGAGCGTCAATACAGTCAAATACTCGAGAATCTATATTTTTTGTTAATATAAGGCGATCATTCGCTATTGTTTTGTAGCAGTTTGATTTGAGTAAGCAGAAGAACAAGTTGTGAATTAACAGACAGTGACAAAAAAATTACAAAAATGAAGTGTTTTATCGTGATTGTGTGCCTTGTTCAGGTGAATATTACAAGACTTGTACTTACATTAATGGAAAAGTGAAAGCATTGTCATGCATGAATGGCGCTTTTTACCAAATAAATTCTGTCTTTCCAAATTCAAAGAAAAAAATGTGAAATAATTAAGCAACAAGCATGTCGAATTGATAGCAATTTATTTACTTCATTTAAGATTGCATTCGGAGCTCCAGCAGAGCAGAGCATTATCGAACAGACTCAACAGGCGATTGCAACAGCACAAGAGAATGCTCAAGCCGCTGTCAAACAAATTAACACAAAACTTTTGGAAGTATCTGGTGCATCAAACAATGTCGATTTGTTGAGCAGAGTCCAGACTGGTGCTGAGTCATATGCTAAAAATATTAAGGGTAGGTTTGAATGTACAGATGATCAATAGGAACATTTTCTACATGTAGCTCCTATTGTGGGATGCTCGACACCTAGCAACCATATGGAAAATGATGAATTAAAAGACATAATGACACTAATACGGCAATTATGTGCTGCTCGGATTGAAGGTTAATGTTCCTGCAACCCGAGTGGTACAAAATTTAAAAGATAGTAATGCAAAATAAAGGATGTCGCTCATGTTACAGCATTTAGCATCTAATCCTAATGCAAGGAGTGTTACCAACTCAATCAATTGATTCCATGGCTACAGATACCAGAAATCAAAGTTTTCTGATCATTTTCCATCACATCCAGGAGAAATTTCCCTCAAATCTATTCTGGATTCGTCAGAATCACAATAATAACAAGCATGAGTTATTATTGGCTTCTCGAATCACATCTCCCTAATCACATGTTGCTTCCAATAGTCCAGTATAATACAAAATAAATATTTTTATTTTCTAAATCACGATAGGAGTTGCTGATCAATTGCAAACGCAAGTAACTGAGAATAAACAAGGAGTTGATGCCATCATCAAAAGTGTCGTAACTCAACTCTCAGAATCAGCTGCTAAGCTTTTAGCCAACAATGATGAGTCAAAGGTCACTCAACTAAGATCCACCTTCCAGAATGTCATTGATCAGGCTGATTCTCTCAATAGTCGCCTTCAGACTGAAGGTTTGTTGCTGTAATTTATTGATTATTGTGTATTTTTTAATCTTTCCTGTCTTGTAGGAACAAACGTCCAATCGATTTTTGCTGACACACTCTCAAAGCTTTACGAAAATACGCTCGCAGCTGCAAAGAATGTAGCTCAGCAACTTGATACTGCACAAGCTCCAAAAACTCCATGAGCAAATTAGCATTTTTTTAAAAAGTTAATTAATTTCCATAATTTTTGCCGCCAATTTTTGTCTTTATTCTTGAAATAAATTTAATAATTGAGGAAAGAATTTTTATTGTTTTATGATTCACGTTAGAATTAGCACACATAATGCCTTCATTAAACTTTGTATTTGAGCATTGTTTACGTCTGCCTGATTACCGGCAAAAAAGTTTATTTTTGGGAAGGTCAAATTTCAATTTATGAGATGATTAATAAGGAATTACATAATACAAAATTTATTTTCGTTGCTGAGTGTGTCTATAACAGATAACATTAAGCAGGCGTTGCAAATTTGTAAGAAGACGTATCATTGGAAATATGTAGAGTACAAAGAATATTTTTTTCATTGACAAGTTTAGAAATTGTAATCTTATAGAAAATTATAAAGTTCGAAACTTGCATGCAAGTCAGCGCAGACTGTATGCAAGTATTGCATACAAGTGCTAGAACTACATGCAAATTCTACATAAAAAATCACTTTATCAGCAAAAAAACACGTTAAATAACGGTTATTTTTTGAATTTTGAAACGAGCCAAGTTCAAAATTGTTCACAATTATTGCATGTAAGTAGGGTTCGGAACTTGCATGCAAGTAATAACTTGTATACGCTTCCATTCAAACAATCCATATCCATACCTGAAATTATTTAATAACACTTAGCTGAAATATCAACATGACCAAAAGCAATTGAACTTCATAAATAATTAATTAAACAATGCAAATTAATTACACAATAGCTCTATGAATATGTTTACAAAAAATAATTTTATTATTGTAGTACGAGGAAGTGTTGTATAGTAAGTGCTAATTAAGTGACTTCTTGAAAAATATCCGCCAAATCTTCTTTACGTACAAAAATGAACTCGTTTTCAGTTATTGGCAATTCCTCAACTTGATACTTGGCTGCTTCCTCCAGTTTCTTTCTTATTATAGAGTTTCTAGCATAATCAGCAGGAATCTTTCCAATATGATTCTTAATCGTCGCCTTAGCTTGATATTCGAGTAGATTTTCAACAATTCCATTAAATCCACATTGAGTTGCATAGTGCAACGCTGTCATTCCATCTTTATCTTGTGAATTAACGTCAAGTGATGTATGTGTATGTTCAGCGAAAAATAAAAGTGCTTTGACACATTGCTCATGTCCATAAATTGATGCCAAAATTAAGGCTGTTTGCTGATCATTCGTACGTAAATTAATTGAATTGTTCTGATTGTGCAGCAGTAAAAATAAAACTTTTTGATGTCCTTTCTGTGATGCATAATGGAGTGGTGTATATCCACGAGAATCTTTTGCATTAACATCCGCGCCTTGATTTATTAGAGTTGTTAGAATTTTAGGTGAATTAAAAGCTGATGCTATATGCAACATTGTTAATTTATCTTGTGATGTTTCGTTAATGTTTAATGTTGATGTTTCTACCTTCTTGTCGCATTTCTCGCAGCAACAAAGTGGATGACATGGTTCTGTGGACGGACAATTTACTGATGACTCATTTTTAAATGCTGAATATGATATGTTAAGTAGGTTTGTGAATTGTGCATCGTTTTGATCCTTAATGGATGTGAAGACATACATCAAGTAATCTTCCTGACTATTTACATTGTTTATATCCTTTGGGTCGAAGAGCATGTCCTTTTCCAAGTACATATTCTCATTTGTTTGAATGAAATAAATGATTGCTTCTAATGTCGTTAATATATAAAGTAAAGCACTTCCAGTTGATTGATTTTCAGCACTAAGAACTGACGATAAATTAAATTCTTGTATGAACATTAATGTTGGGATCCAAAAATAATAGTTGCCCTTAATTACTAAGTAGACCATAATTGGAAGGAGGATATCCGTGGTGACGTTTCCGATAAGTGATGAGATTATGTCAATGACATTTTTAATGGAGCTAAGTTTGTCAAGACTTGTCCTACAGCTATCAATTTTAAGCATTTCTATTCTAATGATATTAAAGTTATCTTGCATTTTAGTTGCAGCAGATTCCGGTATGTTGAGATCATTAAGTGTTATATTCGAAAGCTTTTTAATAATTTTATTAAATTTTTCGTTCTCTTCTGCATACTTGATGATTAAAGCATCGAAGATTTTATCATAAATGGAATCAAGTAGAATATACTCGATTGCGAACTTCATATTCATGTACATGAATTGTTCTTCTTTTATTTTTTTCGTGCACGTTATATTGACACAATATTCGTACAGTAACTTGATATTTACTTGGAGACTATCGTAATCAGTTGACTTTTGAATCCGTTGATTGAAACCTTTAATCGCATTATCAATTTTCCGTTCGACCTGCTTTGAACATAAATTATGAATTAAATCTAGACTTTGATGGACATTTTTGACAACAGTGTCATTGCACGTCGGTAAATTATTTGAGAATTTTGTACTGAGTGGCTTGTCTAAGCATATTATCTTGTAGCGTTGACTATCTTTTGTATAGAAATATTCTTCAAACAGTATATGGACATTAATTGCCGCTGTATCACTTTTGATCTTCACCTCAGTTCCATTAATCAGAACTTCCTCTCCAATTAAATTACAAAAATGTGTTTTCGGAAGTTCATCGGATGGTGCCAATATATGTGATAGCATGAATTCATGATTACTTAATAGCTTATTCGAGTAGCTAGATCTTTTTGGGACTGCGACTATCCAGTTGTTTATTGAGATTTCTTGTAGTAGAGAATACTTGTCAATTAGTCTAATATATAAAGGATTTGTTTGGAGATCCTCTTCGTATGTTATTGTTTCCATTGCTCATCTGGAAGTTAGATAAAATGTCAAATTAGTTCTACTGGATCTTTTTGGAATTTTTATTCTACTGGATCTGATGTAAATCAGTCAAATGAAGTTTTTAGCGTACAAAAATATGATTTATGTGTTTTCTAATATTTAGCAGCTCTTAATTAATGGAAAACAATATAATAATAAAAATAAACAGATATAAAGGTCTAAAATCAATGTTTTTGTTTGTCACTTTCAACTGCCTGATTTATTCACATTAATTAGACGTGATTAACAATTTTGAAAGCACAGAAAGATTAACTAACTGATAAAGCATGAATCAACTATAATCCAGCACCACAAACTGTATAAAATTAATAGAATGTCAACTTACATTTTAAAAAATGTTTTTTGTGTCTTCTCGTTCTGTTTTTTTGTTGTTGTGTGTGTTTAAATTTTAAATATTGAGTTTTAATTTTTTTTTGACCGTTATGTTAACTTCACAACAACAGATCCAAATCGGCCAGTAACAGTCAGTATCAATGTAAGTTCTTAATAAGAACAAGTTGTCTGAATTATAGTTAACTTAGTTAATTATTGGATGAGAAAAAAGCGCTTGAGTATTATTCATAACGGCTTTTAAAAATTTGAATGTATCGCCAATTCGATGAGATTTCGATGAAATGTAAAAATTTAAATTTATTTTGTCAGTTAGGAATTTAGGTACATAAACTATAAAGAAGATCATCCTTTAATATTTCTATTGGACTTTACCAACTTCCCGTAGAAATTGTTTGGATTCATTTGTCATTTTTCCAGTTTGGAATAGTCAATGTGAAATGAACCGAAGACAATTAGTTAGAAAAGGGGACAGATCCCTTTAAACAAATTTATAATCGTCATTCCACTGATCGAGATACACTGAGCAGATGAAAGCCAATAGAAACTAAATTGAGCAAATCAAATTAGAATGTGAGAATAATTCTAAATTCGAACAAATCATCTCAGCATAATTAATAAGCTATCACTCGCTGTTGCTTTGTAGCAGTTTGAGTTGAGTAAGCTGAAGAAGAAGTTGTGACAGTGACAAAAAATGAAGTGTTTTATCGTGATTGTGTGCCTTGTTCAGGTGAATATTACAAGACTTTGTACTTACAGCTATGAAAAAATGAAAGCATTGTCATGCATGAATGGCAGTTTTTTTGCCAAATAAATTCTGTCTTTCCAAATTGAAATAAAGAAATGTGAAATAATTAAGCCACAAGCATGCTGAATTGATAGTAATTTACATTCCTTCATATAAGATTGTTTTCGAAGCAGAGCAGAGCATTGTCAAACAGACTCAGCAGGCGGTTGCAAAAGGACATAAGAATGTGCAAGCGGCTGTAAAAAAATCAATGCAAAACATTTAAGCAAATTCCAGGCTGGTGCTATGTCAAATGCTGCTAAGAGTAATAATGGTAGGTTTAGTTGTTTTTATTTGGTATCCGAGTTATCCTTTATATTTCATTGGAAAGGAGTCGTTCGCAAATTATGTCACGCTTTAGGGGGGAGGGGGGGGGTTGAAGATTTTGTGACAGTTCAAACAAAATAGTTTTTTCTTCATACAAATTTTGTGACAAGGGGTGAGGGGGTTTAAAAAGCCTTTTTTGTGTGACGTAATTTGCGAACGACCCCTAACAAGATGGTCAAAATGCACATTTTATTCACGATACATAATTTCAAATGTAATCATGCAAAATGTATGATGTCGCGTATATTATAACATTTAACATCTATTTTAATGCAAAGAGTGTTACAAACTATATATCGTTAAAATCAGTTGATTCAGTCTTGAATTTCTCTCAAATCTTTCACTGGAACCTTCAGATCCGCCTGATTGTCAGCAAAACAGGTTATTTTTGGCAAGGTCAAAATGCATTATATTTTATGAGATGATTATTGCCGTATTTAAAGCTGATAAAAATGAAGCAGGCTTCGCAAATTTATGGAATGACGTTTTTCAGTGCAAATAGAGTTCAAAAAAAATTTTTTTCATTGATAATTTCAATGATTTGACCATGAAAATTTTTTAGAAGTTCTATATTATTGGAAGATGAAGAAAAAATAAGGAAAATAAATCACACGTGATCAGCATAAAAGTACGTTAAATAACGGTCATTTGAAATTTGAAATTCAAATTTATTTTGTCAGTTAGGAATTTTATTATTTTTTTCAGCTTATAATTACACTTTTTAAGCAACAGTATTATCGTAATATGTTAATTAAAATGGGTTTTTTTTCTCGTATATACATACACATCTAGTAAAATTGAGAATATTCTAATGAAAATTTAAAAAATGGATATCTAGTCTCACACCCATTGTGGAGGTTTTCGCTAGGTTTTCCTTGATGACAGTAAAGGCATCCTTTCATTATTGACTTGTAATGTTGCATCTTGTGGATTTTGTCGTGGTCTCTGCCATAAAAACCGTTGACTCTCTTCTAGTCGAGCGCCACGACGCAACTGTTGCTTATGATGTATTTCATGTAAATAAAGTGTACTTAGACACATATCAGCTGTCGTGAGTTCTGGCGAGAACATTTGAGTTTCATTTTGAGGAATATTACATAAACTATAAAGAAGACCATGTTTTGACATCTCGATTGGACCTTCCTTCTTTGCTAAACTTCCACGAATGCTCATGTGCAATCCAGTTGCATTTCTATTCGATGGAACTGGCTGTGAAATTGCTGCATCTTGCGTCTGATCATCAGAATCTTCATCTTCATTGATATTTGGAAGGTATTGACTACGCATTGGCGTCATTGTCGATCCATCCGTTAAATTGTCACGTAGCATTCTCTCGAAATCAAATGTTGGTGCCATCGATGACTGAATCGCTGCTGTATTTGGTGGAGTTATTGGCTGATTCGATGGACCAGCTGCATATGTTGGTTGCTGATACATGGACATACCTGGGAATTGAGGTTGAAAAGTTATTATTAAAATAATTTAATTTTAAAAAAATAACGGTAACATATTTTTTAAATATTAATGAATCGTTATTTTTTAAATATTAATGAACCGTTATTTTTTAAATATTAATGAACCGTTAATATTTATATTAATTCTTACCCATCAAATGTTGTGATGTTGAGAGATTTTGAATCTGTAATATTGACTGCACAACCGATGAATATTCCTCGCCTAAACTCTCCACAGACATCAAACTTTGCCCCATAGCCGTTGCTCCTAAATTAGTCGGTGCCAAAGGATTTCGTGTCTTATTTAAATCGTGCATTGCATGCTTACGAACTCCTCGTAAAAATTGCTTGGCCTCAGTTGTCATTTTCCAATGTGGATTAGTTAATGCGAAATGAACTAAAGACAATTCAGTCTTGCCATTTTCACCTTGATTATATTGATTAGTCTCGACTGTTGGAGATAAATCATCATTGCTGTTAACAATTTGCCAATCTGCATTTCCATGCTTTCGAATTTCCATTTGAGCAAATGAACAAACATCACCGACACCAATCACAGAAACTGTGAAATTTCTTAAAAAATCAATAATTTCCGTTGATCGTGGTCTAAGGCTGAACATTAGCACGAAAAATGTTAAAAATGGGCTAAAAATTTCATTAACAAAATAAAATGCTTTAAGCTGAAAAAAGTCTTCAAATTCTCCAAGAACTTTTGATGTATGCGCGAATCCTCGCCATTCTGGCTTCAAATAGTGAGCATGACATAAAATATTCTTCATGAGTTGTTCAGGACACCAAATTAAATTTTCGTCCGGTATTACACTATGTGCAACAACTGTTATGCCCATAAAAGCTGTTATGATGAGCAAAACGTGCTCAACTTGAATAACATCTTCATCGACTATTGCCAATATAAAAAGAAACATTCCCAAACCACCGAATGTAAAAATACAGAATCTAAAAATAGATATTGTCAGATGTAATAAAAATAAAAAAAAATATTAATTTAAAGGTCACTTACCTAGCTAAGACGGTGAGAATTGGCGATGAAAATGCATTTACATATTTTACAGCAGGCCTATATGCGCGATTCAATCTTGCATCTAATTCATGATCAAGTTCGTTAAAATGACGCAAATAAAGTTTTCCATATTGAGACCATGTCCTCATTCCTAATATCGTTGGTTCCTTCTTCACAATCTGTAATTAATTAAATTGATAAGAGTTGGAGATTAGTACAATGTTTTGGCTACAACGCATTTTTGTTGATTTATTGATTCGCAGTTTAAACGTATTTGTCAAATTTTAAAATTAACGGTTTTGTAGAATTTGAAAATTATCGACTTAAAAATTCAAATTCTACAAAAACCGTTAAAATTCAAAAAATCCGTTAGAATAATTTCAAGCACGAGTTAAATTATTTAATTGCACTATGAACTAAATGCCTTTATGTAAAGAATACACAACAAACTTGCCTCGAGCAAAACAAAAAAGAAAACTACGACATCAAATTATTATCAATTTAGCACAAAGCAATAAAAGTAAAAATAGTAAATTAAAAATTACTTACGGGTGCGTAGCTGAAGAAGAAGAACAAAACTTGCCACAGAAATATAAGCGGTGCTAACATTAAATTAACCAAAGCGTACCAAGTAATATGCTTTGAAAGTTTCGAAGCGAGCTCAGCTCTTTTTGTTGCCCTCTTAAATTCCTCCTTCAAGTGCCAATTATTCTCGAAGCAGGCAAAAGGTCCTCGAAAAAGTATCAATTCGATATTGTAGATTAGCAATTTACTTAAAACATTTACATCGCCAATTATCGGTATATTTAGCTTCGACGGTAGGACAGACTTGTTAATCATGGCTACCATATAGTTTTGAAATCTGTTGAATGTGATGAGTCATTTGAATAAAGAAAAAAATCAACAAAGAAATTTTGAGGACACTCACCTTAAAATTCGATGGTAGATATCGAGTTCTGTTAAATTATCTTTGTGAACGCAAAGTTGAATCTCCGATTGTGCATCACGAATCCTCCTCTAAAATGCATAAAAATTATATTATAGAAAGTGTGATAAAAAAGTCCCGAGCTGTACACTACAGTAAGTATCATTATTTTGTAGTTAGATCACAGTGACTTGCTGTTGTGGTGCTCGTAAGTAATAAACAATTTTCTACCTGAACTTCATGCCATGTGTAATTTTCCAACTCGTAATCCTCAATTTTTAAAGCAACCTTCATGAAGCATCGGATGTCATAATTATGAATAATATGAAAGAAGACAGTTATAGCACGCACGATCCAAAAAATCACAGAAACTCCTATAAGTGCATAAGTCCAAAGAGAGAATCGTGCATGGCACTGTTCAGATGTGAAGACTACATCCTTAATTGTATACTTTACTGGAAATTCTTTCTGATCTGGCGGTCTCTCTTCTCTAAAAGAATATTTTATTATTATTAATTAAATTATGATTAATTTGCACAAATGAGACACGTGTATGTTTGTGTGGAGACTCACTTGAAGAGGACGGGATAGTTTACACAGTAAGTTGCGAATATAATAAATACGACGACTACGACGAACTGAATTAAGCCGAGAATCTCTTCCAGCATTATTACTTTAAATCCATTCTTTTGATGGTATTTATAGATTCTCCGGAAAAATGAGTCTAAATCTACGATGTGATTCCACTGAGCTGTATTAAAAAGGCAGAAAGGAGAACAAAGAATGATCAAATAATCCAAAAATAATTCGACCTTGAGTAAGAAATTTTTAATTTACCCTTTTCATTACTATTCGGTGGTATTGTGAACTTTATATTATGCGTTGTATCTTCCTCATCCTCAAAATTATCGTCCTGATTATTTAATTGCTGAAATGGATTTTCTGTTCGGTCTATTGTTGCTTGATAATTCATTTTTCCTTAATTTCTTTCCTTTTTGATTCTATTATTTTGTGATTATTGATAATTTTGAACTACTTTCTGTCCTATGAACACTCTCGAATGATTTTATGCGGAACTATCTTATCACAAATATCATATTTTCCTTAATATTATTATGCGATCTATGAATTTACGAAATATTGCGTTTAATAATTATTTTTGTCTTTGTTTTTTTCCTACAGCTGTTTCTAAGGGGCGGGCAGTGGATTTTTGCAAACATTATTCGAATATTTACCGTCCGTTATGATTAGTTTGTGAAACTTTATGCAATATTATTAAGTTTATTAACATTTGACTTTATAAACACACACGTGACTCGAAAAACCGTTATTTTATTTTTTTGAAAAATTTACAATTCAGCGCAATTCAGCTATAAAAATGTAAACAAAGATTTAGAATTCAAGGATTTTCATGCATTTCCTTTGAATCTCAGGCAGTAAAAGGGATTTTCAATTAGTTTATGCTTCATAAAAGGTTAATAAATCATTTTGGAAGTAGAAATTACAATATTCAATGAATAAATCGACAAAATAAATTTGCAGCAAAATTTTTGTAGCTGAATTGCGCTGAATAGAAAAAAAATCATTAAATTCAAAAAATTTCGTAACGAACTTTTCAGAAAAAATCACCAAAACCGTTAGAAGGGGAAATAAAAGCCATTAAATTAGAATTTCAAACTTAGTAGAAATTTATTATTTTTTTTTTGTAATGAAAAAACCATGACACAATTTATGATAATAGATATTTAAAACTGATTATTGCATAAGTTTTTTTAATGGTATAAGCAGATCATATTTTAAATCATCTAAAAAACATTTAAAACACAACTTTTTGCAAACAATATTACTAAGGTAGGATAAATCTTGAACTAAATACACTTAGGTACATATTAATAAAAATGAAAATTTGGTTCACTTTGTAAGCAGCTTAATTAATTAATTAATAAGAATAAAGTGTGTGATTCGATAATTTTTTTTAAAGCCTTCACATTGCAACAGCTTCAATAGAAATTGATTTAATATGCTTGTAAATATATAAAAACTGACAATATTCTCTTCTAATTCTCTGTCTATCTAATAGAAAAATATCATCATATCAATATGAGACTTTTTAGATCTAAATATTCATTTAAGATTCGACGAAAAAGGGGATGTCCGAGCAGGACATTCTTAGCATGCCTGAATGTTCTTATTCATGGCAACCACGTGATAGCCACTCAAAAAAAATGTGCAGCTCGGGTTGAAAGGATCTACAAGGTATTTAAATTCACTAATAAATAAATTACAAATTTGTTTGACTGACTATTGACTCGGAAGTTGATCATAAGAAGAAAAGATGTCTCCAAAACTAAATTGGAATGAAACGTGAGAATGAAAAACAGTTTCAAGCAAAAAATGATGCAAATTAGTCGAGTTAGTCATCTTCAATGTTATTACTCTTGTTGGTTAATCGGCTGGGTGATGATTTATTATCTTTTAATGGAGTTCCAGTTCCATTCTGAAGTACTGGCTTATCTCGATTCTCAGAACTATCTGATACTTCATCGGAACTAGAACGAACATCACCTTCCATTTGTCCGGCTTTTATTGTCTGCACGACAACTTGAAGGATCATATAAGTCCATATAAAGTGGAGTACGAGAAGCATTATAAGTAGTGAATTAAATATATAATAAACTGGGTACATTGGTAATATCTGTGGTGCTTCCACTGTTGAACTGTAAATAATTCTTGGAAATAGTCCCAATCTCGTCACGATCCAAGATATTGTAAATAGTCCAAAAATAATATCGCAAGCCTTTTGGAGATTTGCATATTTTAAGAATTTTGCTGCCTCCAATAAAATATCAGCGAAATCATGAACAATCAGCACCAGTGATCCGACTCGATGCAAATTACACATCCAACTTAATGATATCAATACTAACGTCAATACATGATGAATGAACATTTGCCAAAAATCTTTCCTTTTGTTATCGAGGAATTGTGAAAATGTTAATGACCAATAGAATGCCATTGAGATCATGTAGTACCACCAGACGTCGTTGTGGATTGACTGAAAATATCATAAAGAAGTTGTTAGAATTATATCATGTCAGCTACGCAGCAGTCAAGCAACATTTGATATGTAGCTCGGGTTAATGTTTGCAGTTACTCACTTGATGTGGATAGCTATACCAGCATTGTTTAATGTCCCACAGCCACGACTTATCCCACATTACAATTATCCCAAAAATAAAGCTATATGTGTAGTACATGCAGCGCCAAACATTTTCACAGAACTTTTTCAATGTAGTTGGCTTATCTTGAGCTTTACGCCTTCTCCACCATCTCTCGATTTGTCGTTCTGTTAGGTCCAACTGTTTAGTCAAATTCACAATCTAAAATGAGACATAAAACATATTATTATGAGATTTTTTTTTGTTTTATGTAGTTTAAGGCTGGATGTTATGACATTATTTTGCAAATTACGTCACGCTAAAAAACGACTTTTTCGACCCCCCTCCCCCCCCCTTGTCACAAATTTTCCAAAGAAAAAAAAATCTTTTGTATGGACTGTCACAAATTCTTTGACCCCCCCCCCTCCCCCCTAAAAGCGTGACGTAATTTGCGAACGACCCCTTATGACATTATTTTGCAAATGTCAAAATTTGTATGTCATGTGCCTTGTCATTAATTAGACATTGTTTGCTGGTTTTTACTAATGACGAATATATTATCTCTATAAAAAATTATGTTGTTATGAAAGTTTTTCTGTGGAGCTTATCAATGAAAACATCAAGTGTATTGACCACAGATAAAGTTTAAAATAGAATATCCAAAGCATTCAAAAATTTCACCATGAAACTGGTTATCAAAATTTTTTATTAATTTATGCAGATAAAAAAATTCGAAGAAACTAAAATGAGTAAAATGTATTAAGCGAAGTTGTGGTTAGCGACGCATGTGAATCACCAGTTAGTGATTAATTTCTTGTCACCAGAATTAGTGATTAGTTTGTTGTAATTTAGAGGTTTTGAAGAATTTGAAAATTTAACGGTTTTGTAGAATTTGAAAATTTAACGGTTTTGTAGAATTTGAAAATTTAACGGTTTTTGTAAGATTAATACGACTGTTCCATGAAATTAAATCAACTTATTGAGAGATCATAAAACTATTTTACTTTCTACAATTTTACGCAAGCTGATTCATGATCCAGCACAATCAAATCTCTTTCAAACCGACGAAAATGATATGTTCTAAAACACAGCGCGCGAAAACTGAGCTAAGAACATTTCATTGACCGTGAAACGCGACGATCATTTTTTTCTTCATTTATTACTATGATAGGAATGTGACATACGAAAATGGCAGAAAGGAAATAAAGAGAAAAGAGTATAAAAAAATGAAAATACAACTTACTGTTTTGTGATTAAGCTTCGACATTTTAGAATACGTGATTTCTAGCGTTTTATTTGGTATAGGAGCCTTAGCCTTGGTCGATTTAATGCCGAGAGATCTCCCAACTGGCATAATCCAATAGCTACAAAAGAGAAATGAAAGTGGGACATAAGAGGTCATGAACTTAACTCCTTTATAAATTATATCCTACGGAAAAAAATAATTGAGGAATTTTGATATAATTGATCATTTGTATGAGTCAATATTGACGGCATGTGCACATGTTTTCTTAGTGCTATAATTATGCCTATTGTGTTACTCAAGTTTCCCATAAAATACATTTTTACATTGCTTCTTCTTCTCGTCATAAATTTGAATTACAGAATGATTTTTTGTATATCCAATATAGTGGCATTTATCACGCTATACTAAAATAATGAACCCCGATGATTGAAAGATAAATATAATCACATATTTTCCATATCAACTGCCCATTAAACTTTTACGAAGATATTCGATTTTGTAATGTGATAAATAAATGTACTTTAACTCTCTCATACTAATTTGTTTAATGAATGTCTGGCACCGATAATTATGAGACTTTTGCTACCAACATAAACGTTGAGCATTTAGCAAGCAAAAATAAGTCAAATAATTTAATTCATTATCACAATTTATGATTCAAAATAATCATATTTTAAATATTGACTCTAATTTCGCAATCAAATAGCTTGATAACTTTATTTTCGCATTAATTAAACGCAGGAATGTATGAAGCTTCATGATAAATCGATAATTTTCGTTGTGATTCATACGAAAAGTCCCAATTCTAAACATTCATAACTGGATCTTACTTTTCAACAGCTATCCTCAATATTATGATAAGAAATGACATAGGAATGGGCCATAGAAGATGCCTGTAATCAGCATAAACTATATCTTCACGACTGCCTGGCTCAATATCTTTCCATGTAATGTTCGGTGGAAGCCAAACCTTGATTAAATAACGAATAAAGAAAAAAACATTAATAAAATGATTAATAAATTATTCATAGAAAACTCCTATTACGGAATTTAACAAGAGAATATATGTAATACAATTAACATTCTCTGTTCAGATTCAAGTGTTCTCGTGATAAATCAATCATATTTTATACTTACATTTTCATTCCAAAAAGCATTTGAGAATTTATTAAAAATATCCATGATTATAATGATTTGTTCCTAATTTACACTCTTGTACTTTAACTAATCCACTATCAATTGTCTATTTTGCTGGATGATGGTGCTGGTTAATCAGAAAATACCCATTTATTCCAGAGATCAGAATTTACTGTGCGAGAAAAAAAATCGTTTGGTTCGTCCATAAATGATGTCAATTTTAACGGGCGTCTTAAATTCAAATTTTGTAATTCTAGGAAATCGGTCATTAATGCAGATTCTCACTCAGAACTAAGGCTATAAATTCTATTTTATGTCCTAAATAATTATTTTTGATCTATTAATTACGGCACATTATTTACGTCACTTACGAATGCTCGAGGGAAGTGAAAATACGCTATGAAATGTTCGAGGGAGAGAAAATACGAATTTGTGCTGAATATTTTGATAAATTGAACAATTCATAGCGTATTTCAATTTAATTAAACTTATTAATAATGACAGATACAGCGGAAGTAAAGGAATATACTCTTGAGAAGGACTGTGAGCTACGATTTGAGATAGAAAGCAAGATACAAATCACCGTTGAAGTAAGTTTTTATTCATAAATTCGTAATTTAATTAAATATATTGACTTAACCCGGCTTAACTTTTATTTATGTTAATTATAGCTTAAATCAGGATTTGCAGAATTATATGGAACAGAGCTTGTGAAGGCTAAACAATACACATTTCTACAAGGCGCAAAAGTTGCAATATTTTCATATCAAGGATGTGTTCTCTTGCTGACCGGCGAGCCAGATGTATGCTATATTGCTCGAGAAACTCCTATGGTGAGTCATGTATATTTAAAAAGTACTCTGAAATGCTCATCCAGTGTATGACCGTTATTTTTCAAAAAAATTCAAATCGTTGTTTCTGAGCGTTGTTTTTCAAATATTTTTCGACCGTTATTTTGCAATTATTTAGTTTAGATTCTTTTAATGAGTTTTTATGGCTTGTGAGCATCAGAGCTACTATAGCTACCTAATCAAATATACCATGCTAGTTATAATAATTATTTACATAACTTTTTAGACCCAATACCTCAATACACATTCAGCAATTGAACAAATGAGGGCAAAAGCAGAAGAGAGAGAATCACAAGGACCCATAGTTATGATTGTTGGACCTACGGATGTTGGAAAATCTACGTTATGCAGAATCCTCCTGAACTATGCTGTTCGACTTGGACATCGACCAATTTTCACAGATTTGGATGTAGGTCAAGGATTTCTATCCGTGCCTGGCAGCATATCGTCATTATTAATTGAACGACCAGCCTCAATTGAGGAGGGATTTGCCCAATTAGCACCTTTAGTAATTCATTACGGACACAAATCACCAGATTTTAATAATGAGTATTATAAAAACTGCATCTCAACGTTAGCCGACATAACAATTGAGAGATTAAAGGAAGATAAACGAACGATGGCATCAGGAGTGATTATCAATACTTGTGGATGGATTAAAGGGCAAGGATATCAGAACATCAAGTATGCTGCAAATGCATTTCAAGTAGGAATTATCATCGTCTTAGACCAAGAACGTTTATACAATGAATTACTAAGAGATATCGATTCATCGTGCAAAGTGGTATTTTTGCCAAAAAGCGGGGGAGTAGTTGAGCGTAGTCAACAGACACGTGCTGAAAGTAGAGATCTGAGGATTCGGGAATATTTTTATGGGTCGAGGTCACCACTTTATCCTCACTCTATTGATATTAAATGGTAATACGATTATGTTTTAAGCATTCTGTTGACTGTATACTATACAATGTAATTTGAGAAGTCATTGAAAATGCTCTGAATATGAATTTTTGCTGCCAATCTATTCGATTTGCTTAAATCTATTGGATTTAAAATAAATCCCAGGATTTAAAATTAAATCTCAAGATTTAGCATAAATCGAAGTATTAAAAACACTTGCCTTAGGATTGTTACCGGTTGTTAGACCAAAAAGATATTCCACACAAATCAGTCATGCGTATATTTACAGTGTAATAGCTCCAAAATAAATACAGGGGGTCCTCGATTTCCATAACTTCAATCTCAACTTTAAAATTTTTATTTGTAACGAAAATTTTCAAATTTTTCTCGTAGCGGAAATTTTGAATTGCAAAAAAATTCTGTTCCTAAAGAATTATGCAAATCGAGGACCCCCTTAACAATCTGAACTTTATTATTCAACAGGTCAGACATGAAATTGTATAAAGTAGGAGCGCCAGCACTTCCTGACTCATGCATGCCACTCGGAATGAAAGCGACTGACAACATGACAAAATTATGGCCAATTCAACCAGGGCCGTCTCTTGTGCATCATTTACTCGCATTGAGTTTTGCCGAAACAGCTGAACAAGACGTACTCAAAAAGAACATTATGGGATATGTTTGTGTGTAAGTACTTAACCGTCCGAAATAAAATAAGATTCATACATGATGTGCTGAAAATTGAAAATGTAAATATTTTTACAGAACAAATGTTGATATTGATCGACAAACAATCACGGTACTCTCGCCACAACCTAGGCCACTTCCGAATGTCGTGATGCTTCTGTCAGAGCTTCAGTTTATTGATAGTCATTAAAGTTGCATCGTGAGAGTAAAATTGTTTAGAAAATAATTGTTAAAAAAATAATTTAAAAAAAATAAAGCTATAACACAAAATTGATATTTTTCCAGATTTCTCTTACTTTTTTTATTTTTTTCTTCTTTATTATTATATCAGGGAGATGAATCATTGGTTTTACATCATACTTAATAATTTAATTCATCATACACCGCATTTTTCATGGCAAAAAAGGGTTTAATTATTTTTTATGCAGTACATTCATCTTGTTTTTTTATTATTATTATTTCATTCAATAAATTTAAAAATAATTATATATCTTGAATTGAATTTGCGTCCTTAAATTCATTTTTATTTTTTTATTTTTTTGCACAACAATAATAATTAAATACAACAGCTAATATAGACACATCATTTTTTTAAGAAAGGAACGGTTTTTTTATCGAGACAAGACTAGGTTGGCATCAACAATATGCCAGTCAATTGATTAAATGTCGGGTGGAAAATGAAGGGAGGATATAAGAGCAAAAGGAATGTGAACAGGGAAAATATTTTTCATTTATTATTATGAGACTACATGTGATATACTCAGAAGATCTCTACATCGGCATTGCTATTTAATGGGAAGCAATCACATGAATTTTCAATTTTTTTTTTTGTTTAAAGAAAAGTTAAATTATTAATTGCCGAGAACTCATCTCTCACTCTTTGGCATTTTCCCCAAAAACGAAAATTCTCTGTTCGAGGTCATTCACCAATGACGTCCAATATTTTATGGATCCTTACACTTTGTGACTGAAATTTATATTGAAAATTCAGTTTTTTGATTTTGAGAAGTTGTCAACGGTTTTCAAAAATTCAAATTTTTAACGGCTTTCAAAAATTCAAATTTTTAACGGCTTTCAACAAAATTCAATTTTTTTTTCTAAAAAAACACTAAAAATACTTTTAAATTTTTTTAATGATTTCTGAAAACAATTGTTGAAGAATCCCTGACGTCATTGACGAACGCCCCCCTAATGTGTACCTTACAGATTTATCAAACAGTTTTCTTTCCTCTTCATTTAATTCTTCATTATTATTTTTCTCTCAATATTTTTTTGAAACGAAATTAAACAGAAAATATATGTTCCTAGGTATTTCTTCCTCATAAAAATAAATAAAAGTCTCAAAAAAGTTGTTTATGTGAACATGCCAGTGTCGACTTTTTTTTCATACATCTTTGTTCATTTTTTTTAAGGACGTCGAAATGAAATGTGATGTCAAATAATGGCTTATCATATTTTTGTTTTACAATGATAATAAATTCAGTCCTTCACAATTTTTATAAATCATAAATCAACATTTTTCTTAAAAATTTCTTAGAGATTTTTTTTTGTATAAAGAATTTCACTAACTAAATTGTTACCATCATCGTTTTGGTATTATGTTCACGCTTTCAATAGATCGCTAGCATCTGTTGACTTTCTATCATATTGCATCAATAAAATTTCCTTTATGAAATATGTGTACAAGTGTATGTGTTTGCAAATCGGATGAAATGAAGAATTAAGTTCAATACGAAGAATAACGGTTGAAATATTTTTGAAAATTACAACGAAAACCTTACATTTTTTATTTTAAGTGTTTCAAAACCTCTCAAATGTTTGATTTTAAAACGAAAACCGTACAATTTCTTCTAGAAGCCAAAACATTACAAATGTTTAGTCTCAGAACCATACAATTTTTACTCAAAACCCTACAAATGTCATTTAAGAGGTTCAAAACCTTACAAATTTTTTAAATCAAAACCATACAATTTCCAACTAGAGTAATTGAAAACCATACAAATGTTTCTAATATAGAAACTTTCTAGACAGAAGCAAATTTCTTCCAAAAAAGAAAAACTTTTTATTAGTGGATATTGACCCGTCATAATACGATCAAATGTTTTCGATTAGACCAATTTATGGAAATTGGAAATCATAAAAATTTCATTACGATTGAACTATTTACAAGAAAAAGTTATCTGATTTTCTTTGACTTGAATGAATCAATAATTATACATTTTTGTTTGTAGATTTACATGCCGATATGAACGAATTTGTACACAATCTCATAAAGCTACATATTGACCATAATATTAACATGTATGTCTTCAGATATTTCTTTTTTGATATCTTTCCTTCTTTTTTCCTTTCTTTGATTTCATTATTGAAGTAACTTCTCATTTCATTTATAATAAAGTAATTTACTGATGATTGGTTTTTCTCGCTCTCTTTCTTCGAGCTTTAAATATATGTGAACAATTTATGTGCTATATCTCTATATACAGCATAGATATACATATCATGTGATGATGGCAATATTTTGGGGTAAAATTCAATTTTCATTTTTCTTCTTCGTCTTCTCAACCCGATGATGGAAAAGGCAAGATATGAGGAAAAATCTTTTCTTTTCTCTAATATTCAATACATGATGACGATGGTTTTAGGGCAATATATGATAAGAAAGGCAAAAGGCGTCAAGAAAGTTCGTAGCAGTTTTAAACGACGAGTAGGTAGTTCAATTGTTCCCAGCTTTACTGGAATTTATTACTTGGAAGTTCTGATCAATTTTTAATAGTGTCTAACACTTTTTTTTATTCACTTCCGTCAAATTGCTTATTCAAGGATTTGATTTGATTTCTTCATTTTTTTTCACATACAACAAACAATTTTTTTTATCATTAATTAAACTTTCCATTTTCCTCTTTAAAAACTATTCACATAAATATTTTTTTTTGAATTTTTTTTAATTTACTTTTTTTTGAAAGATGATTTTTCTCGTTTTTAGTTTGATAAGCTCGGTACGAAAAGATGTGAGAAACATTTCCTTATTTTTCACCATAATTTACTAATGTGGATAAAAAGATGAAGTGAAATTTCATTTCAATACACAGAATATTTCTACAAATCTGATATAATTCTTAATATTTTTTTGAGAACAACGGAAAGGTGTGTGTTGGATGGGTGGGTGTTGTCGGAAATGTCTGAAGGTATGGCAAATATGGAAAATAGGGTCCTTTTTAAAATAGAGATGTAGCTTCTTTTAAAATATTTATTTTTTCATGTTATTTGCTATATGAATGAAGGATGACACTCTTGAAAGACGATGACAATCTTATCATCATCATCATCGTAAGCATTGTTTAAAAATCTTGATAATTATCTTCCCGTCGCTTTTATCTTGTTTTAGCTGATATCTTTTTTTTATATGCTATAAATATTTATAAATTATTTTATTTTTATTATTATTTTTTTGATAGTCTTTTCGAAGAAGGGGGGATTTGCATTCATCTTTAAGGATGCTATGCTTTTATTTTTTGTTGTTTTCCCTTTTATTTGTGAAATTATCAAAGGATTAAAAAGTTGATTGAAAGCTTTTGAATGAAGCCTCACAAATTATATTGTTCTGGGTCGAATCTTAACAAATCCCATTAATCTTCATGAACTTTCTGTAATTATGGACCCGAGCAGCACTAAAGGGTAGCTTGTATCACTCAACGGTGTCCAATGTTGGATGTTTTATTTGCTAGACTTTCGATCAACCTTAATTTGTTGTAAAGTGATACAAAAGCTGTCACATGGACGCTCTCCTAGCAAAATTAGAGTTACCCACATTTTCAGCAACTTAGTAGCATAAAGAAGTCGCTCTAGAATTGCTTTTTGTTGTTATTAAGAATACATCAACGGTCATTTCAAATTTGAATTGTATAAGCAACTCCAATTAGTTGACTACCCCTTTTTAAAAGTTGTTGTCCCCTTTCTTTGTATTATTTAGTATTAATTGAGACTTTAAAGTGTAAACATCGTCTCTCATTAAATAAACATTAACTTATTTATATTAACATTCAGATTGTGCTTATTTTTATAGCCCAACAGTAGTCGATGATGTGCCGCTCGGGATACATTTCCTTTCTATAACTCTCGAGCATATCCTTACAAATCGTATTATTAAATTTCTTCTATAGAAAATGATCAACAAGTTGCTGTTGTTAGCATCTTGTTTAATATGATATCCTCGTACCCAAATCATTGTAATTCACTTAGGAGTTCATTTTGGAAGATTTCAAAAACTTTTCATTCCTTAAAATTTTTTATTTTCTTTTAATTATTCTTTGAAAAAAAACTAATTTTATTTTGGTAGAAACTTTTGAACGGACGCACCAACGTGAACTTTGCTTGATTGAAGTTTTTTCCTGGAATTCTATAATTGATTTTAGCAAGCGAGCAAGCTATTCCATTTTGAGCCACCTTGAAAGAACGTTCATAACGGAGAAAAAATCAATTTCTCTCGCAGTTACTCAACAGAAAGCTTCCAGAAAATTCCCTTTAAATAATCGAAGGATCTCAATGCATTAAAGCTAAAGCTTCGATTATCACATTAATTTTCGCAGATGTTAAGTGTAGAAAGGCAATAATCCTATCTCACAGACACCTGTGAAATAATGTTTGGTAAAAAATTCGACCTTTATAACCAAAATCACTTATACCTTGAATTTTGTATTCTTTGGAAGGATCAATGTAATGCATACTGATGAATTTCGGTTTAGAAGGAAACTAACCGCTTAATAATGGGCTATTTTATGTCTGTAGCTCACAATGGGATGCTTTTGTGAGGGTTTGCTTGTATTTAGATCTTATTAAGGCTGTCGTCTTCACCTTTGGATGGGAATTGAACTCGTAGCCAAGAAATTAAGTGATCTGTGACCAATCGACGATCTAGGAAGCCCCACGGCTCAATTCTAGTTAGATTAGGTGCTCTATGTAGGACCATGTGTAGCCTACCCATCTTTAACTTCACATTTCTGTCATTTCTTAAATTTTAAAGCTCATAGTCACTAGAACTTACAATATGAAACATTCAGTCACAAATTCAATGACATCAGCCTCAACTTTTCAAGGTTTTATAAACAAATCTACATCCTGTTAAAACTTGCATCATCATAATTCACTTTGGTGATTCCGAACCGTAACTACACGTTTCAATTTTTTTAATCAATATTTTTTAGGTATTTTCATCTCTTTTACTTCATCATTCTTCATTTTTTTATTTTAAAAAATTTCTTCTTTATGATTTCATTCACAACGTACGTTTAAATGACCACAAATTTTGTGTATACACAGAATATATATTAAATATATATTCAAGAGAAACTTTTCCAGCATTCTATAGAGTTAACTAAAAAATAAACTATGAATAAAAAAAACTGAACCTTTTTTCTACGTCTCTAATAAATTATGGCATCTTAAAAGGAGAACAAAAAAAGAGGGGGAAAAGGAAGTGGAATAATAATTTCATATATAGATCTAAAACTATTTACATGTAATACGAAAAAGTTTTCAAATAAAAAACTCAAATGCAGGACACTTTAACCGACATTAAAACTCATACCCTTATTGAAAATTGTGGCATTGACTAAAAACCATTTGTTCCTTTTTACGGCCTCTAAAAGCTTTTTTAACTAGAACAAATGTCGTATTAATAATAATTGGTAATAATATTTTATTTATGGTTATTATTTTGTGGATCTCCCTATGAGAAATTAAAGTAAATTAATTAATGAAAATATGAGTTTATTATGCGCTTCCTACTATTTTTTCGGCTACTACGTAAATTCTGTATGGCTAATTACTATGTGGGATTAAATCCCGTGACAGTTAAATCTTTTTTTCATACTTAAAACACACCACAATTTCGAGATGTCTACTCTAAAAAGAAGGACGAAAGTGTTAGCTTACTAACTAAAAATTTATGGCAATTGACTGGATTATCTTCTTGAAAATGAGCCTTTCTGAAGTCCTTATCATTCAGATTCTGATGTAGCCAGAGTTATTTGTTGAAATTTATAGCTTTTCAACTCTAATTTAAAATGTTTTCAATTAAAAATGTAATTTTTGTTTAGAAACTTCATTTTTAATTGAAAGCTATAAATCACACAACAATTACAAGCTGGAGAACTACTTTTAACATCCAAAATAATAGGTTATGCTTAGTTTAAGCAATTATTCACTTTAATTGATGTTAATTAAGTCAAAATTTTCACAAAAAAAGTTGTAAACAAATTTTCTTCACAATAAAAGAAAATTTTAAAATTAAAAAGTCCGTTAAATTTTTACAATTTCAGAGGATTGTATTCTCAAAAAATTCAAATCCCCGCTTAACGGGTTTTTCATCTCCAGCTTTAGCATCATAAAATTGTACGAGGAAATAAATTCATTAAAATAAATTGAAGACAATTCCGGATCACAATCCAACTCATGATAATCTGAGAATTAAAATGGAAATGAATCATTTTATTGACATACACCATGAGAATTAAATCTAGTTTAGTGCTTTGAATGATGTCGGCATGTTAACAACATGTCAATTATTTAAAATCTTCAATTTATTTCAAATTGACCTTTGCTTTCATTTCATTCTGAAGTTATTTCTATGGAAATTGTAAGCATAAGGCATGACCATTGATCTTGAATGTATTCAAGAGCAGATTTTCATTTAATATTTCCATTCATATTTCGAGTCCTTTTCTCATTCCCAACCCAAAATTAGGGGTCGTTTATAAATGACGTCCAATTTTTTGGGGGGAGAGGCGGGTGTCTGATGCTGTGTCACATAAATTCTACAGAGGTGGAGAGGGTCTAAAAATCTCATTTTTTTACGTGACGTCATTTATGAACGGCACCTTAAAAATTATGTAAAACTTAGATGGGATGAAAAGGAATAGAAAAAAGCTCATTTTCAACAAGTCAGTCCAGAAAATGCCAAAAAAATAATAATGAAATAACAGTCAACAATATATGAACCAAGGGAAAGTCAAATAAAACTAAAATAATAAGAACTCTATAATGTGTATCTAAAACTCTTTTATTTTTTGTGCCGTTTATGAAAATGAAAAAAATTCTTCTTTTTCTGCTTCATTAGCTCTGCAGCTTCATTTATTATAATTATCAATTTTTGTTTTTCATATTCATTCCTTTTCAGACGGTGCTGTGGCAGGGATTAAAGAGAAGAATTGCGCGTGTATGTGGGTGGTGGCAAGAGTTTTTCTTTATTTTTCTTACTTTAATTTCTAAATATTATTTAATTTATCTTCTTTTTTTTCTTGTTCAACATTTTATTATTTTTTTATTTACTCATTTTTTTGTTTTTAAATCCTTTCTTGAGCGTTCGTAATAATAATAAATCAGATTAAAATTCTCTCTGCTGCTTATGTTCTCTTATTATTCATTTAAAATGATGGTTATTTTTAAAATTAAGTTCATTTATATGAAATCATTTTCTAATTAGGGCTTCTGATGATGACTGAATTCCCAGGTAATTTTCTAATCCACAAAATTGCTCCACCAGGATTCAAATAAATGATGGACTAAATGTGAGCTTTTATAAAGCTATCAACCTCATTTGACTTTAATAATATTAAATTGACACACATTTTGGTAATTTTCTGGTAGAAGAACTGTCTAGAAGATGATTAATGATGACTTACATGCGTAGAGACTGACATGACAGTGTGAGATAGCATTTTTGGAAAAACGAATGTCATGCATGCATACGACTTTTTGTTGTAAAATTAGAACTTTTTTGATTTGGCTGAAATATTGTACTCAAAATCGTGAATATAAGCTGGAGTAGGAAGATATAGTGACTCAACTCTAGATAGCTAGTGTCTTAGGTACGACAAATTCTCGAGATAAGCCATGTTCTAACCTTTGAAAAGTGACTATTTCGTGGAAAGTACCAGTAGAAATAAGTCCAACACCAGGTCGGAGTGAAGCTGCTATCAAACAGCACCATGCTTGATTTTTGACACAATTCAGAGCGGCATGCTGTGACAAATCTCATCTTTTGTCGTCAAGAAGTTTGAAAAAAGCCTTTAGGGTTCGTA
Source organism: Chironomus tentans (assembly GCA_963573255.1). Classification (NCBI taxonomy): domain Eukaryota; kingdom Metazoa; phylum Arthropoda; class Insecta; order Diptera; family Chironomidae; genus Chironomus; species Chironomus tentans. Next base: position 16,544,469 of record OY754303.1, read on the forward strand.
TTGCTGAAGTTTTGGTGTTAGCATGGTGACGTAGCAATGCCCTGGTGACTATGCTGGGTTGCTCGGGTATATGCTGTTCAGGGCTACCCTACTTGTTATCAAATCTATGATCAACATGTTGGCGTCACAGTAATTGGATACCGAAGTACAAAACAAAGCCACTTGAGTTCAGAACTGAATAAAATCTCTCATATTGAACTTCACAGTCTGTTTATTTGAAAAGTACTTATTGAATTCAGTAGATAGACCTTCAATATTAATTTCAATAGCATTAATTAGCCCAGCTTATGTTTATTTTTGAAGCTATAGCAGTAAGTCAATTATACCACTTGAAATATGTAACAAGAATCATTTCTAACGGCAATAATTACCAGGAATTCAGCATTGCCATTGTAAAATGAAAGATTGAAGCCCCCTTAAACATCTCATACTCATTATAATCTTGAAGAAACCTTTTGTTTTCAAATATATTGCGAAAAAGTTTATACTCCCATAACTAAATTATTAAATTTTTTTTCTCTCAAATTTTTTTTAAATGTGTCTCTATGTAAATAAATAAATACAATATTTAATATAATTTCATATGTGTTCAATGCCCAGCGAGAACACTCAATATAATTGTAATAATTCTTTCTTTTTTAAAGACTTATGTTTCTCTTCATTTGCTTTTTATATACTTTTTTTTGTTGCTGTTATTTATTAGTTTTTTATTAATTTTTTTTTTCTTTTTTTTGTATATTTGATGCTTGTGTCGCGCGTAGTTTGCTGTAACATTACTTTTTTATTTCAATTGGTTTATCGAATATCGGCAATGTTAGATTTGCTGCCAAATATTTTTATTAGCTGCGACTCATAGTCGTCAATGTTTCTCTTCATAATATCCATGCATGGGCCAAGTAAGCGTTCAAATGCGTCGACATCAATAACTACATGGTATGTGATGATGTGGAGGTAGACAGAAGACGAAAATAAAGTTAGTAATGTAAATAAAAATAAGTTCGAATGAAAATTATCCAATAAAAACTTAGTAATTATTATCATAATCATCAGTTCTGACGATTGTTTTTATTATTCATCAAGTGAATAATTGTATCAATATTAGGAAGAAAAAAAAAGTCATAAAAATAGTAACCGTACTTACATGCAATTTTTACATTATCTTGAGCATATGCTGATGCGGCACGTGGCCTGTGTGTAACTAAAGCCAATTCACCGAAATATTGTCCTTTTTCCAACTTTGAAATTTCTGTCTCACCATTAACTTGGTGCATTTTAATCGAGACCTGTCCTTCCTCAATGAAGTACATTCCATCGGCAGCATCACCTGTTGAGTCATGTCCCGCAATAATAATAAATGAAAGTAAAATGAAGGGAAACATAACATTAATACTTAATTGCTGTTATAAATGTTAATTTGCGTATAATTTTACCCTGTTTAATAATTAGTTCGCCTGGACCGTAAAGTTTTGGAACTAAAGCGTCTGCCAGATTCATGCGCTCGTAATTCTGTAAAGTTTTAAGCATTGGCACGCTATTAATCAGCGTTTCATACATTTTCCTTTTTCTGAATGCTGATTTCAACAAAATTCGTCGGAATGTTTGGCGATCTAAAGCCCATAGTTGACCTTCCGTTACAGCTTTAATTGTCGCAGCTCGTGGCATATTATAAAGCAACGCTAATTCACCAAATGATCCACGATTCTCGTATGTGTGTACGTGTTTATTATCCTCTCCAACGTATGCATTGTAGATGCCACTATTTTTTTTGAAAACAGACACAGAAAGGTAGAATATAATGAAAAATTCTTTTGTGTTCAGCATAAACATGACTTCTAATTATTATTATTATCGATTTATAAGAGGATCATTCACAGGTGACGTCTATTAAGATTCTAAACTTTTATACTCCTGGAAATAACCAGCCTCAGACCCTTAAGAGTACAACCAGATGAAGACGTTCAACTAGCTACCGACCCACCCTCCATACCAAATAATATACGTCATGTGTGAACAACCTCCTCAACAAGTTTATTCATTTTTCCTCATTCTCCATAACAATACAAAAATTTTTGAGCATTCCGTACACATTCATATTAGAAAAGGCAATTCCGATAAATTTTTGGCAGCCTGTGTATTGTTCGGACAAGCTCAACGGAAGACAAATCGATTAAAGAATGTGGAATTATTTTCTCATACATTATTGTGATTATATACATCAGTGAGCACATTGGCATGGATTTATGAACATGTATGAATAAACTGATTAGATAATCTCTTCCGAATACACATAATAGAAATATTAGAACTTACGACTCGATGACGTAAAAATTATCTCCGTCGTCGCCTTGTCGAATAATCGTATCGTCAGGTTTCACTTTCTTTTCAAACATCGCGTCAAGTATTTCATTCATCTATTGATGAAATGTACGAGAAGTATAATAGAGGAATTAAATTAGTCTTATATTACAATGAGATAGGCGAGATAGAAAGAGAACAAGTAGGTAAGTAAGTGTTACAAATGAAAACTAATTGAACAAAAAATTAATTAATTAATTAATCAAATCTCGAATGTTCATCAACATCTTCGTCTCCATCATATTTACCTGTTCTGGATCTATTGCTCGGAAGAGCAAAATGTTTTTCACAGAATCACATAAACGTGTACGCTGCTCGTCTGTCTTTGGAAATATGACCTTGTTGTTCTCCTCATCGTCATTATCCTCCTCGGGATCATACTGTTCAGCGAAAACAGACTTTCGTCGACCCGCAAAGCGATTAACAACAGGCTCTGTTGATAGTAGTAAATGATAATGCCATCATCATTTTACATTGAGAAAATTAAAGGAAATGAAAGAAAAATGCAAATTCTTTGGGGAGGGAAGGGATGAGAAGAATTAAAAGGAATGGGATGAGCTTTCATACACACAAACAGGTACACAAACACTCAACGAAAGAAGGAGTGAGCACTTAGCAAGGCTTTGACATTCAAATAATCCTAAAAGGCATCTCAAGTAAGAACACATTCCTTAATATAACCCCAACATAGCTTATCTTAGAAACCAAACTTATCCTTTAAAACTAAACTTATCCTTACAAATTAAACATATCAAAAAACTAAACCTATCTCTAATGAATCTAAAAATATCCAATAAAACTAAACTTATTCTTATCAACTAAACTTATCTTTAGAAACTAAACTTATCAATAGAAACCAAAGTTGTCCTTCATAACTAAGCTTATCATTATCAACTAAACTGTTCAACTATTCTGTGAAATTAGACTTATTCATTAAAACTAAACTTATCCTTAGAAACCATAAAAATCAAAAGCTAAACTTATCCCAAGAAACTAAACATATCCAATGAAATTAAACTTGTTCATAGAAATAAAATACGCCCTTAAGAACTAAACTTATCCCTAGATATCATTCATTTGAGTTGCCTGCTTCATTCTTTATGGTTTCTAAAGATTTCTGTTGCTCAATTAAGGATTATTCGAGTGTTGACGCCTTAGCATCAAGTTATGAGAAGTGTGTACAAGAATAAGATGAGAAATACTAGGAAATTTGCATAAAATTTTCATAACAACTTATTAAACGATGTAAAATATGCCGAAGGCCTGGAAATAATAAAATGTATGTTAACTCACCCTCATCTTGTGAAATGATGCTCTCGTCTGGTGTTGTGGGTTTGTTAATTCCAATAATGCCGGTTTGTGCTCGATTCGTTTGAAGTTTAGTAAAGAAATCCACGGCAAAGTCAATTACATCACCGGGCTGTTCAAGCAAATAAGCAATTGAGAATTCTAGTAACACATCTCGAAGGCTATCGGGAACTTTAACTTTCTGTTTTGACATGATGCTTTTGATATAATTTTTTATCTTCTTTTTCCTTCCTTCCTTTATTTTCGCCTATAGACAATAATATTATTATTATTTTATATTATATTGTTCCTCTTATTCTTCCTCTCCTTTATTAGTTTTTATTGTGCGATATGCTGTAAAGAAACGAGAGCATAAAATTTGACATTAGTATCGTCGCTTTCATTTAAAAATATAAAATAAATGTGACTCTATCTCCCAGACTTTTTGTCTCGAGCACTATGCAGCAATAAAAAATGTGATTCAAAATGAATATATGGAGAGTTAGAGCGCAGTGTTGTTGATCTAGATGTCTAGGTCAACTTAGATTATAGATTTTTAAAGGAGATTCCATCTCAATCAGGCAATACAGCTGCCATAGACTTCAAGATTCCTAGATAGAATGTAGATCTATCTTGGCTAATTTAGTTATCTGGATACTCAATCCTGTCCCAGATTATGTCTTGGTGTCCTGGATTATTAGCTTACAATCTATCTGGGTCAGTTGTAGTGGCTCGAGACCGAGACTCCCTGCTACACCACTGTATCTGACCCAAGCAGATTTCAAACTAAGATGTCAAGACAGAATCTGGATCAGGCTGGGGTATCTGGGAAAAACCTTAGTAAGGTAAGGGTAAAGTTAACTTCAAAGGTAAGGGTAATTCCAGACTAGACTACAACTTTATTTCATCATTACATATTTATGAAAAGTCTACCTTAAATTTTGATAATTTCAGACAAACACCCAGACAACAACACTGCGTACAGCCATAGCATGGGTGTACATGCAGTTGATACGGAATATTCATATAAATTTTATGTATTCATGGAAGCATAAGAGGAGAAAAAAAATTTATTTCGTTATCATTTAACAACATATAACATAATTTTCCCTTTTTTCCAGTAAATTTATTCTCTGACGAATAATAATAAAGGAAAGATGTATATATACTTTTGGGAAGGAAGAGAAAAAAGTATCTTTTCCTCCTTTGAGGGTCAATTCCACGCACTTCTCTCATGTTTTTTCTCCGCAACAGATTGAAAAAGTTTTTCTTTTTTTTTCGTGATAAAAAAAGAAGGAAAGTCGACGAAGACGAAAGGAAAGAAAAAGAATTTTAAAAGTGTAAATATTTCTCCATACTTTATGTGCTTAGAAAACTTTTTTATGAGTGAAGCAATTTTTTTCAGGGCACCTATCCAAGCATATAGAGCATGTTCTAGCTGCGTTATGTCTGTCTATCGAGACAATGCGACATTAAGGCATATTGATTTGATTTATGAGTCATTTAACCGTTCATTTCACAAGCATAAAACGGATAATATATCTTCGGTAGGTCACTTCCTATTCTTCGTTTCCTTAAATCAATTTTTCTCTTTTTTTGTACTGTACTAACCAGAGCATAAAACAATACTTCCATTCCGTCCGGTTTCAAATAAATTTCACTCACTTATTTCAAAATTAGACCTTTCAAATGGCATAAGTTAAGACCGCAAAATTGTTTACTCAATCTAAAAACAGCACCAACTCGTACCGGAGAATTGCCAACTGATTCGGTTATGAGAAATTTTCCCATGCATAAAATAAATTTTTTTTGGGCAGTACATAAACAGCTTTTAACCCAATCGTAAAATAAATTTACTCTTATAAGAAGACATTTCATACTTTATGTGGGACTGTCGATGCATAAATCAAATCACAACATCAAAAAGTACTTCAGAGTAATAAAAAAAATTCGATAGAATACTCGACGTGCTTCTACTTCTTCCTACTTTACTACAGATAGTTTCATTTTCATTGATTGATTACGAGCACGAATATCATGATGAGACGAGAAAGAGAGAAATCATGATACAAATTGTCATAGAGAAGGAAGGAAATGTAAAAAAAAGTTTAAGCCATGTTTAAGTGAAAAAGTGAGATGTAATGCGGGACATGCAGCTCAATTTATAATGTAAATGAAAAACTTCCGGCAAATAAATTTCTTCTCTCACAAAAAAAATTCTTTCAGTATTTTTTACGTTTACAGACATTTATGTTTTCAACAACTTATTGCATAGAATGTATAGCTATGCTGTTTTAAATTTAGGGCTTTTAGTGATTGTTCAGGGAGTATGTAACGTCAAAAATAGCTATTTTGGACCTCTCCATATTAGAAGTCGTAAAATTTTTCAATCCTTTTTGCCTTCTTTTAACCCGTGATGTAATTTACGAATGACTCATTAAGCGTTGCATCATACTAACTGATCAGCATAACAACCGAACAATCCAGGCGGAGATATTTCATCCGCAAATCAAAAATTACAACAAAATATAACGGGTGAATCTAAATTTTCAAAAGACTTATTTTTATATGAAAAGTTTTGTTACTAACCAGTTTCACTTCACACTATCGACCAGTTAAACGAGTATGACTGGGTATATTTCTCCGAAATTACAAAAATATACAAGTGCTCAAAATCAAACCTAAGGTCTACTTCCAAGACAACGATATTTTATTTAATTTAATTTCTGTTGAGAATATATCAACGGTCATTTTATATTTGAATTGCAAAAGCAACTACAATTAGTTGACTTCCCCTTTTAAAGTTGTTTTCCCCTTTCTTTGCATTGTTTAGTTTTCATTATAACTCGAAAGAGATAACATCGTCTCTCTTATTGAATAAACATTAAGTCACTTTTAATTGCATTACAATCGTGCAGTTTATTTATACCAACAATTTCAAAATGAATCTTGTTTTGTAAAGTTTAGCTTAATTTTATACTTATCAACTGGATAATAGATTAAGAAGAACTTACTGAGTACAGTCAAAGCCAATTATTATAACTTACAGCATCAACAAATAAATAGCTCAAAAATTGCAAACCTTTAGAATTGACAATTTTCGAATTCAAAAATATTTGTAAACAAACAAAAGAAAATGGGCGGGAAATTTCAAATGTTTGTAAAAATAACGGAAATTTCTGTCGTTGTCTTGCATTGGATATTTTATTTACTTATAGTATCAAAATAATTTTTAGATGACATTTCGGTCTGCAGTCTAATAAAAAGAGTCTTAACGCTACGTTTTCAGAACAAAAAATCAAAAGAAGCATTCATTCCTGCTAAATCCTAAATCTAACATCATTGTGTAATAAAGTAATAAACTTCAACATCACCATGCCTTATATCCAACTGAGCTCAAAAAATGTCCCAAACAATAGCAAAAAAAGCCGATGGCCACCCAATTATTGCAACATTGCTGCTAAAAAAAGATTTTACTTCCTCCCAATGAAATGCCGAAAATATTATGTAAATGTAGATAGAGTGAGAAATTCAAGAAATTTCAATCTTTTTTTCCCCATTCATTGTTTTCCTATATGATTCATCGATTTTTTTATGTCTCTGCTCTGCTCTCTCGTTGGGGGAACTGTGCTTAATAATAATTTATCATTCAAACACGTGGTTGGTAAAGGGATATTTGTTTTAAACCTTCCGAATAAAAAAAAAGAAAGAAAATGAGAAACAAAAAGAAGAAGTAAAAAACCGAAAATAATTTTTTTAAGTACGCATGACGTGTGTATGTACTGTATGCTGATGATGTGCAAAGATAGCATGAATAATGTCATAATAGATCTCTTTGTTTCGTGAGAAACTCAATGAAATGAATTATTATTATTATTTTGTCAATGAGCATGAAAGTGTTGGTGTGTGAAATGCTTTTATGCATTTAGTGTTATACTAATGACATAGTGGCAGTTCATGTTACATATTATATTTATGTATATCCATCATTTTCATATTTTTTCTGTTGATGAGTATTACGTGCTTAAATTGGGGGAAAGGTAGCATTTGCCCTGTAGAAACTCACCACATATAATACTAAAGTTCCTTTACATCTCGACTACCTAAATTGTTTTTTCATGACTGGGGATAAGGCAAGAAAGAAGTTGGCAATGAATTTTTAAAGAATCTCATGAAAGCAGATATGAGCAATGCTATTTATTTTATTCTCTTTTTTAAATAGGCTATAAATTCTCAGTTTTATCCAAAAGTGGTACTGATAAGGGGTCGTTCACTTATTACGTTCGCTTTTTAGGGGGGTCTGAGATTTCGTAACAGGTCAAACAAAGAAAAAAATTTCTTGGAAAATTTGTAACAAAGGGGGTCTGAGATTTCGTTTTATTGCGTAACGTAATAAGTGAACGACCCATAAGAAGAAAAGAAAAAAAGAACTTGAAAAATTCATACGGAGATGCTCATTTTTATTTTGACAAAGCATTCCTCTTCGCATTCTTATTTATGTAAAAAAAATTCTCGAGATTCGATTATAATATTATCGATGAGCTTCACGGGAAACAAGAACACGTATTTGAATTTTTTATGGCAAGCATTTAGGCCAATGCAATTTCGAAATATTCTCTCCTATTCCATTCTATCCACATATGTGCTTGCTTATATCTTTGTCTTGCTCATTTCAAGACTGGATTGAATTATTTAATTCTATACTGAGCTATATAATTGCCATTAGCAGAGAAATAGAATTATTTTTTTGGGTACAACAATCCATTTAAGTCTCGGTTTTTATTGGGGAGTGGTTTGTAAATTAAGTCCATTAAAAATTGAGATTTTTTGAGTTCTTAGCCTAGTCAGTCAATGTTTATACAAAGAATAAGTTCTGCTACAGCTGTATAGAGTCTCAAGCTCTTCCTAATTCTTGTCATATCTACAATACTTTAGGATTTGCTTTTGGTGGGAATCGAACCCACGTCCTCACAAAAGTGAGAGTTTCAGATCAATTTTCTGTTGGCTAACCACTCAGCCACAGAGATCTTACTCTTGCAATAACAGATTCGTGTAGATATAGATCAAAACCACAGATTCCAATTTACAATTTACCACCACAGACGTCATGGATGGATAATCCCATTTCTGTCTGTAAAGAACTTTTCGCCTACGACGTTTTATATTGTTTTCATTTTTTCAAATCATGAAAGCAGCCATAAAGTGGAGAGGATAAATGTAAGGTACATTAAGTGTTTTTTACATTTGCAAAATTCGGAATCAAATGTCTTACTATCTTTAAAATGACCAAGATGGATACTCATTGCTCATTGCTAAGCTGATTATAAAATTTTTAAATCATTCGCAATCTAAAGCATTCAGTCAACAAGCTGAGGTTAATGAAAGCACTCCAACTACGATTAAAAAGTTCAACAAAATGATTAATCTATTCTCAGTCTGATTTTGTCGGGAATACATAAACAAAATGATTTGAAGTCGGTCAATTGCTCAACGTTGAGATACTCATCGATTTAAAATAATGAATTTTTTTTGTAAAAACAAGTTTTTAAGCCAATTTATCATCCTTAGGTAAATTTTTCAACACGGTTCGACACATTTGACAAATACAAAATGATTTCTACATCTGACCGGCTTTTCAACAAATTGACGTTGACTGATTCATGCAAATAATGAGCAGGTGTAAAAATGCGCCTATATCGTTCGCTCAACAGAGACAACACCTTTATAATCTCTTTAAATTCTGTTTATTTGCTCTACATTTTTATACTTTCCGATTCACATTTGATGATTCACATTTCTTCCTTCTTCAAGTTTTCATGTTTTCTTTTCCGCTTGTTATTTAATGTACGCCTTGTAAAATAAGGTTTAAGTTCTATATATATTCACACACACACAGACATTTATTCATTCAGTCGTTCGTTTATCCTTTACATTCCTTTTTTGCCTCTATGAATACAATAATTGAATATAATAATCATATTAATGTTATTAAAAATTCCTAACATCTTCAAAGGGAAACACTCATAAATGACGTCCATCAGGGATGTCTCCAAAAAAATTGTATTTTTTTAATCAAACCCCCTAGACAGTGGCGCAGCCAGGGGGAAGATGGGTAGATTTCCACCCCCCTTTCGGAGAAATTTGACACAAACAAAAGAATTATTTTAAATTGCTAATTTTTTGAACTGAAAAAAAATTGTTACACCCCCTCCCCCTCCAAAATTTCTGGCTACGCCACTGGCCCTAAAAAATTAAGGCTGGGGTTATGGCCCCTAAACACCACCCCTTCTGAATAAGCTCCTAATATCCAACAAAATTAGAATTTCTATATCCCTTCCTGCCACAAAATTTTCATAAATTTATTTTTTTTACAAAAAATATCACATGGCATCAAACCCTTTATATATTGGACATCATTTGGGAACGGCTTCCTCCATACACCTTCTCATTCATCAATTTATCATTCAATGTTTTTGTATTTACGCCAATTCGAGTTTTTCATTGAAAGTTCATCAGCTTTTGTTAAACAAAAAAAAAGTATGCAAAAGAGTGTAGAAATGTTTAAGTATTGTACTGTGCACATATAACTATCAAATTGTAAGTACACGTACGAAAACAGACGTCATATTTTATAGGTATGAATGTATTATTTCGGCCTTCCATTTAAAGGTTGCAATTTTGTCTAAAGGCAATCACATTTCGGCTTTGAAACTATTAATTTTTATGCAAGCTTATTTTTTTCCCCCTCAACGTGAACACACATTCACAAAAGGCTGAAAATTGCCCACATCTATTTATTTCTTTCACCTTTAGTTCTTTGGAAGCAGCAAGAGGCGAAATGAAAAAATCGATAAAATTTTTAAAACACAATTGTGTACGGCTGTGGTCAACTGAAATTCATTCAATTGTTACATAAGAAGTGAGCTGTGAGTCATTAGAAATTCGCATTTGTGAATGCAAAACTGAAGGAAACAACGACAACAAGATTGAAAGGTCTACAGAGAGAAACGAGAACATTACATGATACTAAAAGCTTTCAAGTAATGAAAATTATACTGGATCAGTGTTGCTGTCAAGGCAACAACAACAACAGAAAGTACAAGTGATACTTTTGATCCGTTTGTTTATTGTCATCAAGTATCCGAGAGTATTTTTAGAATTATTCGAATTTCCATGACTTTTTTTCAAAAGGAATTTTATGCTTGTAATGTTAGGTGGGTTTCTGCTTTCTGCTTTGGGATTTTGCTTTATATTATCAATCATCTTTCAATCATCTGAAAGTTTCTAAAGAATCGAGCAGATAGGCTGTTAGTCGTGATCATGGGGTTCAAAATAAATCTAAATCAGGCCAGTTTAGGCCTTGTTCTCTCAGGAATCTTATTTATGGCGAAATCCTAATTAAATGTCCATTTTCAGGTCTTCCAAACCTTTTTGCTTACAAGGGCCTAGCGTGTATTCAAGTATACAAAACTTAAGTTGTGTCTAATAATATTCCACAATATATACACGAGAAACCAGTACCTAAACTTTTAGATCATTCACTTGTAATCTCCAACATTTAAGTTAAGGCACGAAGATGGGGAAATTGAGGTTGGGTGACACTTTATGGAACCAAAAATAATTTTGTCTCAATTTCATCTAAAAAATCATATCTATTGATAGACATCATAAATGAAAAATCATTAATGTTTATGATGGATAGCCGAAGTAAGGAAGTTCTCTGTTAACAGAAATATACATCTGAGTGGTTACAGATTGCTTTATATACGTGCGTGGGTTCAATTCCTTATAAGAATCTGACTTGATTTACTAAAGTATAAATAAACATTAATTTCAGGAATATCTCTCGATCGCCACAGTATTAAGTGTTGCCAAAACGGCTGCTACTTAGTTCTACATATACTGTTAACACAGTTCCGTTGTGGCAACATATAAAAATGTACGGATCGGGTCTACGTATCTAAAACTCTACTACCATCCTCAATATTCATAATTATCATCAAGTCATGAAAACGGTAAGCAAGAAAAACATATTCTATGGACTCAAAGCTTGCCTAGATAAAGCAACAAGAAAAAACATCAATAGATCCAGACAACTGCGCAGCAAGACTGAATGTTATCGAAGAAATGTTTAGCAAATTGCAGTATTTGTTTATGTGAACTGATAAATAAATGAAAAATAACTAGCCACCTGAAGGAGATAAAAAGTCTAGACTTTAGACTTTACTGTTATAGTCGTGCATGTAAATTCATGTTCAAAGAAACTAATGTATTAGATATCCATATCGCATACCACTACTGAGAAATAAGAGTAAACAAGATAAAGTTGTGATAACAACTCTGAGATTGAATTGAGTTGAGCTTAGGAAATTTCTGTATAGGTGTATGTGTACATAAAGTATTTAAATTAAGCAGATAACGAGTTGCGAAGTCTTTAATGCTTACATATTCAAATTAATGAAAATGAATATGCCAATTAAATTTTAATATTATTAAAAAATACAAACAAGAAGAAGCAAATTTCGCACCTAAAGCGCTTAATAGACATTTTTGTTGTATCTTTCTTCGTTAATAAACCTTACGTGCCCACTTGAAAATGAACGATAAGTAGTTGTGTTTAATAGAAAAACGAAAAACCAATAAAGCGGTAACGTAGCGAGCAAATGAATATATATTTTCAACTTTAATTTCTTTCTTCCTTTTTCTCTCATTTTAATTTTCATTTGACATGAGAACAGTTGTATCGCATCCATAAAATAATGTGTTTTTTGTTATTCAAGAAAAAAAAATTTATATATAATGTAAAAGATGATTTTTTAAGAGATAACATATGCAGAGTGACGAAAAGAAGATCCACATTATTTTTTAATATTTTATTTCGCTCATTTCTCTTAAAAAAGAAAGGAAAAATATATTTTTTTATAGCCCAGGGTCCAATATTATAATACACACATAAAAATTATGAATGAATGAATGCTACCTAATGATTTGGATGTAGATACGATAAAATAAAAAATTTTGCTAAAAAATATATAATATTTTTGAATATTATGTTGGTTGGAAAAAAAGCACGTAAAGGTTAATCTCCGTTTTAATCCCTCAATAATGAGCAATACACATGAGTATATGTTCATCTACTTTACATTACATACACTTTAAACTCATTCCATCATACGTCACTTGTTTCATTCCTTTGATATAAGCAACGTGATGAAACAAGAACTTTATATGATCAGTGGCGTAGCAAGGTGGGGTGGGGTTCCAGAAATCTTTAGTATGGGTTGTGGCTTTTTCGAAAAACCTTAGTAAATTAACAAATTTTTCCAAAGTGGTAGGAGGTCGTTTGGAAATTACTTCATACCAAAAAAAATTCTTTAAACCCCCGTCCCTTCTCCTAAAGCTTGATGTAGTTTGTAAACGACCCCTAGTAGGTTTTGACGCCTAGTGACTAGGCTCACGGACCTAAGCACCTTGTACTGTTGAGTAATGTCTTCTTTAGATTACTAAAAAGGCGCCAAATATTTGATTTAGCTACAAACGAAAGAAACTCGTTGCTACGTCACTGCACATCATGTATATAATCAGGTACACATTTCGCTTTAAGATATTACTTCCAATTTTCCCAAAAATAATATCGAAAAGGAGGAAAAAAATTTATTTTCTATTCGCAATGAGCCGATTATCAGCAAAGTCGTGAACATGTGAAGGTGTATGATTTTATATATATATATTTTTTTTTATAAATTTATGAGTCTGAATCGGAGAGTTTAATTGAAAAGAGAAAGATATAAGGTGCGTATGTTTGACATTGAGCAAACTCCCAATTATTGTCGCTCTCTTTTTTCATATTATATATCAATCATGTGCATGTGAGTTCAACGTAATGGCATGTATTTAAATTTATAAATAACCGCACAATACATAAATTTCTAATGCACAAAAAAATAAATAAAAAAAATTATGTAAGAAAATTAGATGAACAAATAAAAGTTATTATCACATTTAAGCAGCATCGGAACGGCAGAAGTATTTATTTTAATTTTGTAAAATGACGTCCCAACATCGTAGACTCTGTGACCTCAGGGGTGGACAGAATTGGGGGGGGGGGGGGTCCCTACCTCAAACTTTGTGGCAATCCACAGCAAAAAAATAGTTTTTTTTTTAATTTTAAAAATTTTTGAAAATTTATTTTTTGGACGTCATTTATGAAAGACCCCCTAGACTAATAAAATGGAACGGATGATTATAATTTTTGATCTCGACAATGACATCATTTAAACCACGCGCGATATTTTAAATGAAAGGATGTCACGTCTAATTAAATGGTCTATAATTAATTATTAAAGGCTGCGAATTCTTTATCCACGATTTTTTTTTGTTCAGCTTCATTTACGTATGCATACGTTAATACCTTATTTTCTCATTATCGCGAGTGCATGAACATAAAACCGTGGTGCTTTTAACAAACACAAAAAAAGCGAAGGAAAAAAATATGGAAATGATTTTTTAAAGCAGGTTGTTTTGTTCCGGAGTGTGAGTTATTTTTTGATAAGAGCGAACCTAGTGACGATTTTTTAGGCTGCTCACAAACATTGAGGTCAAAAGATTAATTTCTGATGAGACTCTCGTAGTAAAATTAAATTACGGCAAGTCGTCACGTGAAATTGCCAAAATAAGTTAATCAATATCTCATTTATTTTGACATAAAAATTCCCCAATGAGAGAGAGAAAAAAATGGAAAATTGATATCATGATATGTCCATTTTCCTCCGCTCTACCTGTGTTCTCATTATGAAACTCATTTTTTTTCTTGAGCACTTAAAAAATTGGAAATTTTGTCATTTACTTACTTTATAATTATTATTTGATCAATTGAATAACACTTGTTATGATTGTTCTGATTGCGTAAAACACTTTAGGTGAGACTTTATCAGTCAGTCTACAAATTTTCACAATTTTTCACTACACTAAAAAAAAATTTTTTTTTCTCTCTTCGTCTTCGATTTTTCACTCAATTTTCCATCAGGATTTTTTAATTTTTAATTTTCCGCCACAAATGGGTCAACTTTTTATGTCAATTAAATTATTTTTGCTACACAAGACCGTTAGCTATCAAACTAAATTAACTAACAAAGCGAAAACAGATTTTTTCCGATAAAAATCATTAATTTTTTTATGTTGGAAAGCATTTGATGAAAAACTTTGCTAAACGACTTTACCAATCCTATGTCGATGACTAATGATGCAGGAGTTACACAAACTTTGTCAAATAATTTTGCAGATTTATTTCACTTTAGTCAACTGACTTTAAAATTTAATGTTCACAAACTTTTCAAAATAATTTTAAATTTCAATGCTTACTTAACACACAATTTTGATTAAATCTAATTTCGTACTTTTCTATCGGACGACACCTGAGCAATTCAGCAACTAACACTATGATGGAATTTGACTATTATTGATATTCAGCATAAATATATTTTATGCTTAAAATTTGGACTAGAACATTTGAATAAAACTTATAGAATAAATAAAGTTTTGGATTATTTCATATTTTTAGGGATTGTGGTGAATATAAATGTGAGGAGAAAATTCTTTTGTTTATATGTGTGAGTATTCAGCCGTTCTGGGTTATATCCATAATATCCATTGTCTGGAAATACCCAACATGATTTAACATAAATTTCAAATTTATTTCGTTAAATTTTATCTTATTTTTGACGTTGATCAAGGATTGAGGATTAAATATCTCATTTCCAGTCAAAAGTTTTTGAAAATCTTCGCAAAGTTCCTGAAATTTTCGGATTTACCCAACATCCAGCCATATTTTATCAAATATCCAACTTAATTCCATCATTTCATCAACCTTCCTACCATAATAATTACAACAATCATCCAGTAGACCAACAATCTTCCAACTACTTTTGGTCATCACACTTTTGGAGAATATCACGCGACACCTCATTTTACATCACCTATATTAGTGTTAATTGACAACAGGAATTTTACAAAATTCAATTTTTTAAAAGTCTCGCTTTTAACCGATAAAGTTGACATAAAAATAGCACAAATCGTAAATATAGCCGATGATAAATCTGTTGATAGTAAAGTTAAGGAATATTTTAGCAGATTAAGCTGAAAATTTGACAAAGAAAATTCACCGATTTCGGAAAAAAATAAACAGAGAGCTGAATTGGTTCGATTTTTTTGGGGGAAAGTAGGAGAAGAGAAAAAAGATGGATCTTTCAATTCCTGAAGGTTTAACAATAATCCCAACGATTGTTCCAAATAATAATAGTAATACAACAAGTTCAATAAACAATACTGTGACTGCGACTGCTTCTGCAGTTCCAATCAATAATACTAATCCATCAAGTAATAGTAATGAAAATGGAAATCAGAATGACAATAGTAGATACCCTAGACGAGTATTAAGACCAAGAACTGAACCAAGGTCTTATGCTGAAATTGAATCGCCGGATATAAATTTTAATAACGGTGCTGAAAAGTCAAATGGAGATTTTGATTCTGAGGATGATGATGACGACGATGCCCCAATGCCTGAAGTTGAATTCAAGGAATTGTCTGCAGCTGAAATATGGGAACGAGAACGTAAACTCCGAAAGTTAAGGGAGGAGTTGAGGAATGAAGAAACCAAATTAATTTTGCTTAAGAAAATTAAGCATTCGCAACAAGTTATGAAAGAGAACAAGACTCCAGCAAATCTTTCTCTTGGTGCTCAAAACCTTACATCAAATTTTAATAATCCATTATCAATGCTTTCTAAAGGAAGTTTAACTGTAATCCCAACCAACATGGTACCAACTGATTATAAGACCACAAATAGACAGTCATCACATAATGACCAGGCACAATGCTTCCCATTGCCAAGAGGTCAATCGTTGCCAGGCGGAGCAACACTTACAACTGGAACTTCATCGAGAACTCCTTTCATTCAAGGAAAAACTGTTCTTGAAGGACGCTCATCATCGAATTTGTCAATTACTCCATCAGTTACTATCACACCGACGTCTGGTCCAGTTATGAATCTTAAGACTAAAAATGTAAGTGAATGTTTTGAAATATTATTGACTAAATATTAATATTGTGTCTATTTTTAGCAACAAAACTCGAATTTGAATAATTCAGTATCCATCACTCCGACAGCATCAATTTCAATCAGCCAGAATACATCCATGAATCAATCTTCAAGAATGGAAGATAATCAAACAGCTGCACAAAAACAAGCTGCTGCCAAACTTGCTTTGAGGAAGCAATTAGAGAAAACTTTGCTTCAGATCCCACCACCAAAAGTAAGCACCTAGTCAATATCCAGTATCCACAAATTATTGAATATCCTTTCTTACTTTTCAGCCCCCACCGCCAGAGATGCACTTCATCCCAAATCCAGCAAACGGAGAATTCGTTTATTTATTGGGTTTGGAGCACGTCGTCGACTACTTGACAAAGGATAAGAAAGTTACACCCCAACCACAGCAGCCATTCCGTTGTGCACAATGTAAGATCGATTTTACTCCCGTTTGGAAGATGGAAAAAGATAAACGTGCGGGTGCTGACCAAAGTAAGTCTTCTTTATACTCTAATTATTTTTAGACTCGTGTTGATTATATATAACTTTTTTAATTTTTTAGCACCTCGTATAATTTGTGAATCGTGTGTAACAACAAATGTTAAGAAGGCTCTAAAAGCTGAGCATACAAACCGCTTGAAGGCCGCTTTTGTCAAAGCATTGCAACAAGAGCAAGAAATTGAACAGCGCATGGCATCACAAAGCTCATCTAATAATGCAACTGACTATTCGATTCATTCTCCAGCTACACCACAACCATCGCCAAGTGTCACTATTCAGCCACAAATTCCAACCCCACAACCAGCACCAGTTGCAAGTTCTCCAGCTCCAGTTCAAAATTCCCGAATGGATAGGATGGAGAGAATGGAACGCATGGAAAGAATGGATACAACGCCATCACGTTCATCCCGTCCAGCACCCACTCCACCAACTAATAATACACAAACTCCACCACCATCGTCTCAAAATTCATCGAGAAACTCATCACGTCATTCATCAGCAGCTGCCGCAGCAGCAGCAGCAAATGATCCAATGTCAAGTATGAGCTTTGCAGCTCAACTTAATGCTCTCAGTAGCCTTGCAAGTTTAGGCAACTTTGGTAATTTGGGATCTTTGTCTAACATGGGAAATTTTGGAAATCAGTCACAAGCTGCTGCTGCTATGCAAGCATTCCAGCAACAGCTCTTCAGAGGTAAGATTTTGATTAAGTTTGGAAGCAGTAACTGGTTCTAATTTTAATTTATTTAATTCAGGAATGTCCTCAAACAATCAAGCTCAGAATTTGGCTGCACAAATGCAGTTCGGTCCATTATTATATTCTTATCAGTTGGCTATGGCACAAGCTGCCGCAGCAGCTCAACAGCAACAAGCTCCGAGCACAAAAGGAAAATGTAAGTTTACTAATTACTTCATTGACTAAATTTAATGCTAATTATTGTGTTTATTTTTATTCTTAAAGCTTCATCCAAGCCGAGCAGTAAGAACTCATCAAATATGGCACTAGACATGCAAAGAGCATTAGACATGCAACGACAGTATTTGGAAATGCTGGCCAATGCACAACAAATGCCCAACCAACGTGGACATAGCAACTGGAAAAATAATTAAATATTTTATTTCATCGTAAAAATTTTTAAACTTGCTTTCTAAGTTTCTTAATGTTAAGGATGTTTGACGAGTATCAATATGCAATAGAATAAGATGAAGAACCTTCTTTTTTTAAGATTATTATGACAATTTCTATGAGGTTGACGAGAACTTTAAAATAAGTTTTTAAAAACAGGTAATTAATGATTTTTAAAACTAAAGTAATGGATATATCCTTATCTCAAATAGAAATGGACGTAAAGTGTAAAAAAATATTGATATTCACACAATTGATTTTTATAAAAATCACATTTCACTTAAATCACGAAAGTTTTCTTTATGCATAATAATAAATTGAAAATTATCCTTAAGCATATGGAATAATGATGAATAAAGATTTGCTGAAAAAAAATTACGCACTCAAAATCAAGGGTTGCTTTATTCATTTATGAAAAGACTCTCAATTCAAACTAAATTACAGAAAATTAATGATATCATGTACAATCATTAAAATTCAAAGCCTGAACACTCAACATTTATGAAATGAAAATTAAGCAGATAATAGACGAGTTCTGTTTTCAGCAAAAACACAAACAGTCTCTTAAAATCTCAATTACCGTGAAAAAAATATATGATGGAAAATTTCTTGATGCTATGCGGTATTTGTGAGTTTATCATACAAGAACTTTGTTGACCAATCGTGTTCTGAATAGGTGTGGCTGTTTTGTGGGAATAGAATTTGATGGAATCTTTTACTGTGCTAATGAACATTTCTACATCTTAAATATTGATCATTATTATTGAATGAAAATTAATTTGATAAAAATCCGTTAAATTTTTGAATTTTTCTTTCTTACAAAATTTTGAGTAAATTTAAATTTCAAATGACCGTTAAAATTTGAAAAACTTAATTTCTCTGAAAATATTAAAAGTTTTTGGATATTTTTCAATTAATTTGTCCAAATTTCACAGAATTATTAATATTCAATAACTAATTCCATTTAAACATTCATCAAAAGTATTTTACGTCGATTCTCTCATCTTCATTCCATCACAGAATACATTCCTTTTTAGATCCACCCACAACAATTTTTTCAACGAATCACAGCTCACTTGCTATTATGGAAATATGAAAAAATTATCCCTAACAGATATGATATATCTGCAAAAAAGGACTAAAACAAATTAAAAAACGTTTTGCAAGCATTTAGTCTTAAAACCACAAAACGAGCGATAAATTGTGATTTTGGAAAGCTGTAAAAGTCGGAAAGTTGAATAATTTAAATAAGTTTTCAGGAACAATTCAAAATGGATCAAAATCAAAGTGCTTCTAATCAAAAGTCATTCTTAATTCGGGATTTATTAAGAGATTTAATAACAAAAAATGCTGATAATAATGAGACAAGTGATAGTGGTAATGTTAAGTCACAATTAAGCAAGTTATTGAAAAATAAATTTTGTTCCTTAAGGGCACAAAATTCTCACCCTCATCCATAAATATTTATATTCATGTCACAAAATAGTCATCAACAAACAATTTAAGACATAAATAAGTCATTCCCATTTCATGATTTGACATAATTTAAAAATCTTTTGAAATTTGCATAAAATTTAGCCACGAGCGTGTCGAAAAAAATTGGAGAAATAATTTTACAGCTCCTTGATTGCTTCCGTAAGAAATTTACATAAAAATTTGAGTGAGCAATGAAAGCAATTCTCTCCTAAATTTGTGAATCTTTATCTAAACTAGTGCTTCTTGAACTTTTTTGTTTTATGAGACATTTACTATCCATTCGAAAGTGTGAAGTCATGAACATTATACGATTTCTGGTCTAAACGACAGTAATTTGTGTAATTATTGAGAGGTAGAGTGTTTGGGGTCTACTCTAGGGTATACACTACTCCAAGGATATAACCTAGTTGTATAGCAAGCTAGTGTTCAGCAAGAAACCAGTCTCGTGATGAGAATCGAACCCACGTCCTCTCAAAGAATAT
This sequence comes from Chironomus tentans, assembly GCA_963573255.1. NCBI lineage: Eukaryota > Metazoa > Arthropoda > Insecta > Diptera > Chironomidae > Chironomus > Chironomus tentans. The sequence continues at coordinate 16,564,783 of OY754303.1, forward strand.
TTAAAGTTGTTTTGTTGCCTAACCACTCGTCCACAGAGGCCTTACTCTCCCCCTGAGCAGATTCTCTTACATGTGGCTCGATATACTAGATTTTACTTAGCTACGACACTACATAAAGGTTTGGGTGCACACCTAAGTCTAAATAAATTATTATTAAACTAAATTTCAGCTCCTAAAGTTCCTTAAGTGCATCTAGTAAAGTTTTAAGTCCATCAAAGTCATAGACTAGTGCCACAGCAGACAATTTAAGAACTTCTGATTTAACAAAATCATTAAAAATTTATATGTGAATAAAAATAACCCTCGAACAGGAATCGAGTGGATTATTAAAGAGTCAAGAGGATGTGCAAAAGCCAATAGTTGATGCACATCCTATTCTTACACAAAACATACGTTGAATAATTTTATTTCACTTGATGTTCAAGTGCCTTCTTTTCATATATCTTGATTCTTGATAAAAATAGAACAATGGATCATTATTTTCTTCCATATACGTAGCGATTGTATGAGACCTCTTTTTCGTCACGTGCAAAAACAGTGAGAGTTCTTTTATAAAATCAGAGTGATATAGAAATAGACACACGCAGTAATTTTTATGTTTTGTTTGTGCAAGATTCTCTTCATCTCATTCATTTGATTTCAAAAAGGAATGTTGCATAAATAAATTTAATTAAAATGTGCAGATACTTAAGCAAGTTGAATGTGGTTTTTGTAATCATTCATATGTGCTCAATAAAACATCAGTTATCTTTATGCCTTGGAGGAATGGAACGTTATGTAAACTCATGCTGAGAAATTCCATATTCTTCTCCTAATTGAAATTTTATTGACTTGAAGATTAGCTTGCAATTGTTAAGGAAATCAGTGGAATATAAAGTTTTTTGATTCGGTTAACACTCTAGTAATTAAGAGATTTTTGTATGATCAGTTTTATAGCTTCCCCTCCAGCATCCTTAGTACTCTGAGAATTTAAAACTATAGTTTAATATAAATTTGAGGCCTGTTCAAATGTATTTATGCTGCCATTCTGTTCTCAACAGTCGATGGTCAACCTAAGCATAACATGCTAATTTTTGAGCTCAATTTCTTATTAATAACTTCATGTAGAGGAATTGTGAGTTATAAAGCATAGCATTAGAAGAATTTGAAACCCCCTGACTCCTTTTTGAGATTTTATAAAAATGCTTTGTTGCTCATTTGGTTTGGAAATCTGAGGAGTAGGCGCGTATTTGAAAATTTTTCGAGGGGGGTATTTTGAAAAAGTAAAGATCCCTCTAAATCTGTTGTTTTGAGATTTATTCTCGATAACCTAAAGCTAATTCCCATCGAAGAGTTAATTTGACCCTCATAACACCCACCTGGTTACACCTATGGATTGAAGATCATTCATTATGCATCATCATGAGATGAAAATTGCGTCGGGATAGATTTGCTCACTTTAATTGATTCATCTTTAATTATAAAATGCTTTAAATAAAATAACAGTCACACTTGAGTCAGATTTGTAGCAATGCGTCCAACTTTAACAAAAACAGAATAATAGATTTTTGATCTAATCACTCGGCTGCAATGTCCTTGGTTTGGAAGATTCATCCATCTATGGTCAAATATTCCAGTATATTACGACACTATACTGATTAAAGTCAATTATTTGTTATCCGCTGATAAATTTAGTTTATGATATACTATAAATTGTATCATGTTATATATAACTTTGTTTTAAGTCATAAAAATAAGAAAATTAAGATTGAAAAGTAAATATTTCAGTAGTGAGTCAGGAGCGTGGGTCAGGACAAAATTTAGAGGGGTGTTTTGGTTTTTTTTCTTGAAATATATTAGCATATTGAAGAAAATTTCCGGTGAGTGAGGGTCACCCCAAAAACCCTCCTGGATACGCCCCTACTAGTGACTAAAACGATCAGTAAAAACAATTGCTTATTGTACCTAAATAAAAAAATCATTGTTCATTGGAATTCGGAAGAATACAACTACTTTTTTGTTTGTTTGTAATAAATGATTAAATTTTTATTTTTGGAGTCTTTTTATGTCACAATAATGATTCCTCTTTGTTAGTATATTGATTGACAATTGAATAATATCTTTGGTAACATTAAATATATAATTTAACAGAAACAAATTAATACTTTGCTATATACGAACATGAATTTTGGATCGATTGATGTTTGTAAGAAGTATGATTGCGACCTTCATGTAGCCTCACGCATAATAAAAATTTCTAATATGTAGTTGCAATTAAATAATCAATCAATTGCACTATTTAGTCAGTCTTAATTCTCATACATGACGTGAACTAAATTCCTTAAATAGTTTTATGACAATTCAATTTAAAATAATGAGTTCATGGAAGATTTTGAAATTAATGCTAAATTTGTGAATTATTTATCATAGTTCATTCTTGATCGGTAGCAGTCATGATAGAATTGCATGCCTTTCACATAGCTTTTGTACTGATGAACTTTTCCAGTTTTACAATAAAGGCAGTAAGAACTAAATTGCTCATGTGGTCTTGAGTAATGCTCCATTAAGTCATGCACATTTCTTATCGTAAATTCCAGTTTACATGAGTAACAAAAATTAAGAACAGCCTCATTGTTCGTCAGGTCATTTCGAAATCTAGGGGATATTGCATCGCTTTGTGTGATTCCTTCTGTACTATTGGCATTATTGTGACTATCATTGTAATTTTTATTCATGTTAATTGATATGGCTAGATTTTGATTCTTGTTTACTATATTACTGTAAAATATTATCAAAAATTACTAAATTGAAATTTAATTGAATAAAACTGTTACTTACCTTTCTACTTGGGGACTTTCTTAAGTTCTTATGAGATTTTCTCACATTTTACGAATTTAAAATTTAATTTAATTAATGAGAAGCCATAGAAATGGAAATAAAAGTGGAAAAAGATTCAATGTTTTTCTAAATAATTTATTTAACGAATGTTTAACGAAACATTCAATCGCTGTCGATCATGCATCATTGATAGTCAAGCATATCTCTAGATTTCTGAATGGATGATCAGAAAATTTCATTGGAATGATGATTAAATTGAATATTATAGCATGAATAATTGATTATTAAGTGAGTTCCTGCCTTTAATTTGAATAAATTTAATGTTTTAGGAATTTCGATCATTTTTTACTGGATCGAGGATTTAAATTCAAATTTTTAACGGATTTAACAAATAAAACTTTAAAAAATTAGTTTTTTATGAAAATTAATTGATTCATCCACTAATTCCAACAGATTTATCAAATGACGGACAAGAAATTGACATTGGAATCGAAGACAATTACAATTTCAACTATATTTACGCAAACATTCAAGAAAATCAACATTCAGCCCAACAATTAACACTATTAACAAATAAAGGAACACTAAAAAGATCGCGGCGACGAAGAACTGCTTTCACCCACTCTCAATTAGCATATTTAGAAAGAAAATTTCGATGCCAAAAATATCTGTCCGTTGCTGATCGTGGAGAAGTCGCATCGTATCTAAATTTGTCAGAAACTCAAGGTGAATTTGATAAGTTTTACTGTTTTACGGTAATTTGATAAAGAATATTTTTTTTAATTAGTCAAAACGTGGTATCAAGTAAGTATCTGATTCTAGTGTGAAAGTTTGTGAGTCAGGGATTTTTTAAAAATAATTATTGTTGTGTCTATTGATTTTATTATGACACATTCGAGTAAATTGCTCTTACTAAGCAGACAGCTGCCCTAATTATTAAACTAATTTATTTATTTTACTCATTATAAAATCAATAACTAGAATCGAAGGACAAAATGGAAACGACAGAATCAATTAAGACTTGAGCAGTTGAGATACCAGAATTCACTGGGAAAGGAATCACCGATGCCACAACAAGATGTTGACGTAAATCTCTGCTGTTCACCAATATCAAATATTGGGAAAAAATATGCAACATGTGATTTTTTGACAACGGCTATAACAAACTATTCAAGTAATCTATCATCCTATCCACTTCAAAAGCAAAATTGCTCATAAATGACGGTGTCTATAAATTTTCTGTGGCAATTTTCATCTGACGTATATAATGTTGGAAATATAAATGAATCAAAGAGCTTTGAATGTGAATAAATTTAGACTAAATTGGAAATGAAATCTTTATTAATAAAAAAATATGTATTAAACTCATCTGAATGTCAATTTATATTTATGTTCACTTTGCAGTCAAAAGGAAAATGCTATAAAATTTATTTCTATTCTCAATGAGACGCCACACAACCCCTTTTGCGTCAGTTTTTGCGTAAATTACATTGAAATGACTATGCTCATGCTCTCGTCAATAGCTCTATTATCTATAATCTTTTCTTCTTACTGATTAGTTCAGGTTCTGAAAACAGCATGTGGTTAATTAAAGGATCTCGAGAGAGTGTCATTAGAAGCCATAAAAAACGTGTTGAAAATTTCCACGCAGTTGGAATTGTGACGATCCTTTGTATCGACATTATTCAGAAGTAATGTCAATTTACTTGATGATATGTAATATGACATTTTAATTTACGACGATGGAAAATTTACAGCATGAGCATTTTTGATGGGTTTTTTTTCCTTGGTTGAAATAAGTTTTGTAGCTCTTATGGATGTGTGAATTGAGTATTAATTAAGGTGGCGCTTCTTCTGTTTTTGGATGTTGATAGATTCTTGGTAATGAGTTGTGACTCACTGATTTTTAGTTTATTTATAGCTCACATTATGAGTTGCAAGATGTCTTTTTTGAAAACTTGTGTTGTCTGAGTAGAGCGGAATCTGGAATATCGAACCATATGTAGGAGATTCTACCAGAGCGAGAGTAAGACCGCTGTGGCCAAGTGGTTAGGCAACATACCAGAAATCTGTATATTTCTTTTTGTGAGGACGTGGGTTCGATTCCCATAAGAAATCTCTCAATCATTACATAGAGTCTTGTCGTTATGACACGAGTTTTTACAGAACTATAAAATGATCCATGACTGCGATAGGGCTAGGTTCTATTCAGCTGGAAACCACTATGATCTGTGAATAAACAATAATTCGAGCCTATAAACATAGATCGACATTTTTAGTGCAATTCGAATCATTCCTTTCACGACATTCCTGTCTGGTGCCTACAAAAGAAGGATACAAGCTGAGTATTCATTTTATACGATTCCAAAAGCTACAAATTACCATATCGAGTCTTGAACTCAAGGTTCAAGTCGGTAGGTATCAAAGCACTAGACCACTTCATGCATGAGCCAATTCAGCCCATATAAACTTTTTGACCATAACCTAAAATTTCCACAAAACATCTCTAGATTTTCCACGAAACTTTTAAATGAATCCTTTTCATCACCACTTTCAGCATCAAATTATACGTGACACATATCAATATATATTCTTTTTTTCTTAACTTTCCAGACACTCTTTCTTTTCTTTTTTTTCTTTATTTGCATCGTTGTGTATGTGATGATTAAGCTCTGCAGCTTTTTATCTGAAGATGTGTTAACGTGTAATAATAGTGTAGATAACAACTGAAACTCTTTTCTTCCTCGTATATATTGCGATATAATTCTATCCGATTTCTTGAATTTTCACAGAAACATTGAACAAGTAACATCTCAAGAGATAGAAGTGCGGAAAAAGCTAAAATAAATTTTTGTTTCTCTTCATCATCAAGCTTGAAAGGAATTCCATTCGAGAATGATTTAAATGAGTGATAAGGAATTTGAAAAAATAATTAATTAAATGTGACTTGAAATCCTCAAAAAAATATAAAAAAATTTTCAATTTAAAAAAAATATTTGTAGACGCGAGAAAAGCGTGATACTTAAAAGTGATCTAACCAAAGGATTTCCTTAGATTTTGAGCTGTAAGTAACATTTTGATTAATTTGAAAACTGCGCATTTCGAAAACGTGCACGAAGAAAATTTATTTTTATCGATAATTAAATTAGATTAAATTTGTCATCCACGAAAATTTTAAATTAAAAATTAAATTCGATATCTAATGAATTAATCAGGAATTCGATAAGAAGATTTAGTGAGGTTTTTTAAAAAAAATTGGTATCAGACTTCTCATCTTACGGATTAGATGGGAGACATTAAAGGAATTTGAGATACAGTTGCTGTTTCAATTATTTTATCGATCAGACATTTTAAGCAGAAAGCTGAATGTGCCTAATTCCATTTAAGCTGAATTTTTGCAGATATTTCTAAAATACATAATTGAAGAGTGTAAGAGAAAAAAAAACAAAAAAGGGATTTATATATAGCATTTAGCCATAAGAGCAAGTAACCAACGATTGCTCAGTGGCAGGAATGTAACCAAAGCAGAGTCCAAGGGGGTCCAGACCCCCCTCGATATGGAAAAAAATTTCTCAAAAATACCTAATTTTTCTCTTAAAATTTTTCCGAAGGTCTAATTTGTAGTTTAATCATTCAATTACCGTTAGAATTAACAATAAGTCAAACTCGAGATCCATTTTTCAAAATTTTATAACCTGTTAGAATATCAACTTGTAACTTTTGGGTGCTTCTTCTGTTTGTCGACCAAATAATTTAAAGATAAATAAATTTATTTAATTAAGATATTAACAAATGTAAAAAAGAATTTTTTTCTGCCAATTGACGTCAAATTACTAAAAGTGTACATCCTTATTGAAACAAGTAGCATTCAATTTTGTGTTTTTCATGTTATTGTTGATTTTAAAAATCACGGTGCATTTTGTGGTTATTATAAAATTTTAAATAAAGACTCGATTAGGTTCCAAATTCACTTGCCTTGGCACTTAATGTAAAAGAGTATCAACGACTCGATGAATCCAGCTGTGGGCACTGCTAATCCAATTGACACTTAGTTAAAATCTGTCCTTAAATTACAACATAATATAGTGCTCAATAAATTAGATAGAACAGGTGCATATTTGGGAAATTTGGGGAATCTTTATTAATTACTTCCATTGACACCTCTAAATAATTCCAAAACGCTGAAATCTTATAGTAGAATCATTATGAATGTCAAATCACTAAGCTTTTTAATTAAACTTATCCATTAAATATCTAATCGTCTTTAAACATCCTCTAGTCAAATTCAATGTTGCAGTTTGCGATAATTTTCTGATCAAGAAATTATAGGCTTAAGTTATTTCAAGATAAACTCCTTAATACCACCGAAATTTCATTTTAAGTAACAAAAAGTGAAAGGATTGCATCAGAAGCTCTAGAATCTATCTTTAGTAAATCTTTTGCTTCAGATAAGCTAATTTTAAATCAGACACACCTACTAAACAGATAAGAAATTGCTAACGCGTTGATTAAACCGGAAAAAAGCAAATAAGCATTTGACATGCCACACAAGCTTAATCAATCTAATAAAAGAATTTAATGAATGAAGCCATACGATGTGCGTACATGAGATGAAATACTATTTGTATACGTAAAATTTCCACTCATCTAAAAATAGTCGCGAGTCGCATGAGTTATCTCAGCAATCACGTGCTAATAAGATAATATGAGTGATGATTGTATGAGATAACAATGTAAATGATAAATAAAGGAATTTCATGTGATAATTGAGCGACGAAATTCACAGATCATCGATTCTGTTTAAAGCATGACGGCATTTAGTCTAGCGCGTGCTGCTTATTTAGATTATAGAATTTTGAAATATTCGTAAATATTTTCATAATCTGTTTTTTTAAGGAGAACACCGACCGCCTTATCATCTTAATGCAAATATTTAAAAAACTTTTATTACCATTTGCATTGAGACAGATCACGTAATAAGTCTCAGTAAAATTCTAATTATAGACAATCGAATTCATTTAAGTTCAAACAACAAAGAAGGAACTTCTTATCACTAACTAGAGTATTTTATGAATGAAATTTTAATTCGATTATGCAATCTTGTGTTAACGTATTTGAGAAATTTGAAATTTTATTTTTGAATTTTAAAAAACCGTTGGAAAAATTGCACGATGTTGTGAAATTCTAGAATTTAAAATTCAATCAATATTGACATTATTATTCAAACATTGCATTAGAGTAGACGTAAACTATTTCAATCGTAATTTCCAATTACAAAAAACATTGATTAATCGTCAATTAAATAGCATTAACGACGAAAAAGTAGCAGAATGCTGCGTCACTCCATAACGATGATGAAAAATTCAATTGACAGCCTCAGAAATTACGCCGTAAAGCATTGACGAAAACAATTTCGAGCATAGAGCAGAAACAATCTGTAAGTGGCAGTCGTAAAAAACACAAGAACAGATAAAGATACTGTGCAAATCAAATTTAACTAATTTATTTATTTGCGTGCTTTAATTAAATTATTTATCGGTGCTTTGTCAAAGTGCAACATTAGAAGACGGCAATTTATCATTTAAAGTTGATATTTATAACTTGTTGGTTTTTTAAAAGCCATTTTTATTAAGTTTATGTTATTTCGAGTCTCACGAGTTCGCAAAAAAGGCCCATATTGAGGAGGAAAAGAAGAAATTCTTCATTAAAAAAAATAAAATAAAAAGATCTTATATTATATGAGATCTCTAGAAAAAGAATTAATTGTGTGGCATATGATGTTCATATAAAGAGAATAATTTTTTTTTAAAATTCTAATGAAATTATATGATATAAATTATTGCGGCAATTGTGTGAGAACCGTGATTAAAATAAGAAAATCTATCAAAGTTGTGAAGAGCATAAAAGAATTTATATATAGAAAGAAGAAAAAAATCGCGGGCGCGAGAAATCCCGGAAACACCATTGAGTCAGCAAGACACGTCCAGTGCCATCACGTTTGCATACATCAAAGTCAAAAATAACATTAAAAAAAGACTAAGAGGAAAGAGAGATAGATAGATAGATCGATAGAGAGAGAGCCAAAGAGCAGCAGCAAGCAAAAAAAAATCATTTCACATTCATCACCTGATACATACCTTACTCACATCACACACATCGCATATATAAGACGGAGGCATACCCAAGACCTGAATCTATCTATTCATGCAATCTCTGCACATGAGAAAAATTCAAATTCATTTTATAAACGGCGACAAAAAGAGTTAAAAGAGATACCTTATAAGAAGATAAAAAAGGCAGCAGAAGAAAAGAACAATTCATTATTTTTTTTCGGGCAACAATTAATTGTCAAAAAGGAAGGAAGAAAGACAAAATAACAACAGAAAATAAAACATCAAAATATTCACACACGACATTAACCACATTTTATTTTCATTTTGTTGTCTGAATAATTTGTAAGTATATCAATTAAGCTGAGAGGATATATTTTTATTGTAAAAATAATAGCATGTATATTTATAACATTTAATATACAAACACTCATGTACACTTTTAAAAAAGAAGAAGAAGAAGAAAAAAAAGAGCAAGTCTCACAGAGCACACAGCGATTCATGAATAAAATATCTGTTTTCGTGATTAAAAGAAAAGAAGAAAATGAACGGCAAAAAAATTCAGTTTTGCGCCCAGACTTAATGTCACCCATAAGAAAAACAAGTTTATTATATGTACGGTCTGATTTATTCGCACGATTAATGCCTCAATTGCTATTTGTCATTGTATATGAGAGTGAATCGAACCGACAACGTGATATGAAGTTTCTTTCTTTTTTTTCTTCTCTACTACACTCTGTCCATGTCGCTCTCACTCGCTCCCACATTTTGAAGGCACGACTTTTAATAAACAAAAAATAATATTTTTTATTTTTTCTTCTTTATAGTCGGCTGATTATGTGAAATATAGATCAGTTGTTGACGTATTTTACTGTATTTTACATTGACTTTTTCGCTCATGCACGCAGCATTATTATTATTATTTCTTTCTCGCGCTCTCTTGCAAGTTAATTAAAAAAAATGTAGAAAGTCCTCGTGTTATACATCGAGGGAATTAAGCGCATTTTCCCGCACAGATCAGTAAATAAATCCATAATTCAGAATGTAAAAATAAGTACCCACTTAATTTATTTCCCCAAATGAATTGAAAACATAGCATAAATGCTTGAAATATATAGTTGTAGCTGAAAAAAATTCCGGAAGCTATTTCAAAACATTTGTATGGTTTTAGTACAAATTAAATCTGTCACTTATACTTCACAAGTAATGACAGCAACATTTGTATGGTTCTACATACATTTACATTTCGAGAAAATAAAATTTATGAAAAAATGTACTTTTTTGCTGTTTTATGACTCAAAAAAATTTAATTATGCATTAATAAATCATAAAATATCATAAAATATCAAAAAAGTGTAAAAAAGAATCAAAAAAGTGTAAAAAAAAGTTGCCCGCGGAGAGGATCGAACCCACGACTTGAAGGGTTTTTTAATATAAGTATTCTTTTTAAGCGTCACGTTAAACTTTGACTAATCCAACGTCAGTGATTTTTTACACCAAAAACAGAAAAGTTAATTTAATTAAGTTTAGGTGAGGATTTTTAAAAAACTAAATACGTTGCGCACCCCTACGAAATAGCAGCTATTTAATGCAAAAAACCCGAAGTCTCTACGTGCTTCCTCCGCCGAGTTTTTGAGGCAGCGGGCCAGCCAGCGGGCCAGCCAGCGGGCCAGCCAGCGGGCCAGCCAGCCAAAGTGGACCTTTAAGCGCATTACTTTCTAAGGAAAATGCGCTAAAAATTGTGCTGCTGCTGTTAACAAACGAGTGAAGGCAAAAGACACATATGTATATCATACACACTTTATGAAAAGATCTAACGCAATCCTCATGATAAATTGCACAATATGACGCGTTTCGTACAGATATACTTAATGCTCTTGGTGTGCAACATTCGTCATGACATTCTTGATTCAGTAGACTCGAATTTCACACTTATAGCCTTTTTCATATTTTTTTTGCGTACATTACCACATCATTTGACTCATTGCTTGCACTTGAATCCTAATTTTGTCAGATGTGCGAAATATTTTCAGTGGTTCATAAGCTTTGATCCACGGTGCTCAATAATTCATGCCATATGTCTTGAAAAAGATTGAATTTAAACTCTAGTTAGCCAGCTCAGTGTGTCTTGCTCTAAAAAGATTGAGAACAACTGATCAAATAAGTGATTCTTAAGAAAACAAGTGTACCCGGTTGTTTAAACTCTTAATCATTGCCATTATCCAAACAGTGGATATTCGTGTCATCGGGGAATTTCACGGACGTAATTGATAGCTTCGTCAATACATCTCATTTCTATTTTTAGATTAATTCATGTCAATTTTTAGACAAATCTAGAATTACTTTCTGATTGCATTTAGGTAGGTCAAATGTCACCAAATCTGGGTGTATAATCATTCCGACTCAATTGCTGTCGGCTTTTAAGACAATTCTCAAAAGATTAGGAAAACGCGATGCTCCACATGAGAGACTAAATTTTGAATTAATTGGTGATTATTTTTAAAAATAATTAGAATGATAGCTTGAATGATCATCGTCTGATTTGTTTTGTCCTTCATGTGATATTTCGAGGGAGTATATACAATGTGTCACGTTTACTGAGTGCCTTAATGAAATATAGTAATTTTTAAGGATGATCTGAAATTTTGTCTATGCGTAGAATGTTATCTATGACTGATTATAACTGGATGGGTTAATAACTTGTAATCAGCTTGAGGAATGATTAAATATTTTGCGGCAGATAATTAGTCTACTCGAATTTTGTCTGATTTTATATGGAAAAGTCTTTTGGAGTCACCAAAAAACTAGAATTACTGCAGAATTAGTGTTTACTTCGAATTCTACTCTAGTGATCTAGCCTGGGTCGGTTTCTCTCTCTTTACTACACTCCTAGCTATTGTCTTTAGTATGGCAAGGGTTTACCTGAAAAACCGACCACTGATATAGGTTTCAAGTCCTACTTTGTGCAATAAACTCAACAAAATTTCATGATTTTTTTTTAAAAAAACATTGAATATTGGAAATCCAAATTACTAATCTTTAAAAATTACGTTCACTCTATTAATTATTCATTATTGAGAGTAATAAATTTATTAATTGGAAATTACAATGCTGATTAATGTTCAATTCTTGTGATAGGAATTCCCTTCATGACGAAATTAATCAATATGTATTATTTTGAGGCTCCTTAATGGAATGGAAATGTATTATTATATTTTGTGAATTAAAAAAATATTGGAAATATGTGTAAAAAATTGAAATGTCGACAAAAATAGCAAAATCATTAAATTTATAGACAAGAGATAGTCCCTAAGTATTACATTTGAAAGAACGTCAATGTATTACTTATATGAGCTGATTTGTGACTAGATTTTTAGTACCGCTACTGAAATGTATGCTGTAGAGCTGGATGCTTTGCATTGGTGCTGAATATATTTAACTGCCAATTCTGAAACCACTATTTTTGACTATCTAGGTTCGAAAGTAATTAGACTTGCTTGGCTCTTCATTAAAATCAGCTTAAATCCTAAATCAAAGTCTAATCTAGAAGTAACTTAATCACAATCACAAAACCTAGTCATAGATTTATTTGATACTAAGAATGGAAAGAAAATTTTCATTTTAGACTAGATTTTCTTAAAATTTTCAATAAATTCCAGTACGGAATCTAAAAAATGGTGCATCCTAGTCATTTTTCTGGTCTAGTCAAAAAACTGCTTGGTCAATGCTCTACAATCAAACAAAAAGGCTAAATTCTAAACTAAATTTCATAATATTTTAAAATATTTCAAAAATTCACCATAAAATGTAAAGTCCCGTCTTAAAATTCTCAAAAAAGCACCGCGAGATCAATTATCCAAAGATTTCTTCAAATTGCCTTGAAACTATACGCTTAAAGTTTAATAAACGCTATCTCCAAAGACTTTTGGACTCAAATATCGCTCATGTTATTCCCAATGCTCGTAATAATCGTGTACGTCATCATTTTATTGCCATTACTTACTTTTAATGCGTCCTAATTTTTTTGTACATAAAATAAATGATGATTTTCGTTCATTCTTAGTGTTTTAAATTCTTCAACAAAAAAAACAGGCAAACACAGAAAATGTAGGCATTAAGAAGCAAACAAATTAAAATTATGTACAAATTTCTTCAACAAAATTAGATTTAAAATGGTTTTTGGATTGTTTGTGCCTTAATGAGAAATGTTTCCTTGTAAATTTTAAGTTCGAAATGATGGCAGTGCCTTCATGTAGTTTTTTGCATCGTCATCTCTACAAACAAAAAATTTTCATTCAATTAAATTTTATAGGATGAATTGAGAACAGAAAGATGTGCAAAATTATACTAATAAATGAGCTTGTATTAATGCCTTTTCGATTAGACATCATCGATACTCCTAAATTACCCCTAACGACAGTCATAATAATAATCGTAATAATTGTGAGTAAAATGATCAAGTAATTGCGCCATAAATTTATCGAGGACATTCGTACTTGAAACTTAATGTCTTCCACATTAAAGAAGATGCTTTAAGAAGAAAATAAAAAGAAATCATTTTGCGATGAGTATGATTGACTAACATATGCTTCGTTTATTTCATATATCCAGGGATTTCCTGCGAATGCTCACGTTTTCAAATTTATTTTCATACCATTCGCAATTCGCGTACGCGTTTTTGTAGATTTTGTCTTTGAAAAAGTTCCACGAATTCTCTTGGCTTAAAAAAATTTACAAAATTTTATGCATTCCGCGTGTAGTAACGATAGTTTTATGAACCATGAAATCAATTCTCTTCTCGATTCATCATATGGGTTTTGTATATATACACACATTCTGGATATTCACATGGTAAGGCTATAAAATTTTCACCAAAACACATTATAATGCCAATTCTTTCTCGATTGAATCGAAACACCAGAATTTATGATGTGAATGAAAAACAGATTAGATTGGGAACTTTTTTCCTATCTCTCTAAATACAATTTTTGAGGGAGAATTGGATGTGAGGGAGATAAAAATGCAGAGCACATGAAAATATTAGTCAGAAATAGAAAATTGAAATATTTTGTTAGAGACTCTCATGCTGTAATGCAAGATATATTGATGTGCTTATGTGGATTAGATTCGACCTTACGGAATTAAGTATACTTGATTATACTAAATTTAGTTTACTTGACTATACAGAATCAAGTATACTTGACTTTATTGAATTTAACTTTACTTAACTTTACAAAATTTAGTTTACTTGACTCTACAGAATCAATTTTACTTGATTTTACAATATTAAGTTTACTTGACAATGCATAATCAACTATAATTGACTTTAAGAAATCAAGTATACTTGACGATGCGTAATCAACTATAATTGACTTTAAGAAATCAAGTATACTTAACTTTATGAAATTTATTTTACTTGAATGTACATAATCAAGTTTACTTGACTATACTGAATAAAGTATACTTAACTATACTGAATAAATTGTACTTGAAATTTAGTATACTTGACTATACTAAATCAAATATACTTGACTATAATAAATCAAGTATACTTGACTTTACGAAATCAAGTATACTTGACTTTACGAAATCAAGTATACTTGACTTTACGAAATCAAGTATACTTAACTTTACGAAATTTAGTGTACTTGACCTTATGGAATTTAGTTTACTTGACAATTTATGTAATCAAGTATACCTGAGTCAAAAAATCTTATAAACTAGACTGTACCAAATATCATAAACTTGGTCACAAGGAATTTTGTGCACACAAATTTTGTGATATAAAAGAAAACTCAGCATAAACACACAAATGTATCTTGCTCTAAAGTTGAACTCTTCTCTCCTGATGGATGTCTATAAAAATTTTATATCGAAACACATGTGACATAGGCGACAACTGGATTTCAAAAAATTTATTTCCCTTTTTTTCTTTTTTTAACGGCTGCGGTTGCGCATGTTAATTAATTAGTTTTTTTATACATTTAATAAATACTTCAATGCAGTAACATATTAATTAATTAACACAGCTTGCTACTTTCACACTTCTTGATATAACTTACTAAATTAATAATCATAAAAATTATTAATTTTCTTCTTTCTTTCTCTTTTTTTTTGCCTATTACAGCTTCGATTAATAAAAATAAATCAAAAGGCATCCCCTCAAAAAAAATTAAGGGGCTCCTCTCCTTCCCGTTCTATATTTATGTCTTCTGTGTCACAGAAAAGCTTTTAAAGAAAATAATCGCGAAGCTGTATCGTACGAAATTTATTTATCCACATATATAAATAAGACGGCACAAGCATAACAGCTTGTATAAGACATAAACTTTTTTTCAAGAAAGAAAACGAGAGAAAAACGTTTGAGTAATTTGTTAACAGAACATGTTGTTTTCTTATTGGAATGAGCTTTTCGAGGACAATTGTAAGTCTCTACTCAAGTTAATTAGTTAGTTAGATGAAAAATGCATCTTTATTTTACCAATTATTATGAGCACAGCACACACTTTTAGTTGACACATTAATTAAGAAATCAAATTAATTATGACAATTTTACTGTAATTTTTAACGCAATTTTATGGTATAAACATGCTTTTTTTCATTTCAACAAGCCACGGACATTTGTCGGATGGTCTGTGCTTGCAATATTGATTGACATTGTAGAAATTTATTATAGAAAGTTAATTGAATGATCTTTTATCAATTTAACTATTTATTTTTATGAAAAATTTAATTAACAATTTCACTTAATCATGTTTTTTTTACTGTACGGGAAATGATACGCACAGTCATACATTGTATGCATTCGTTTTGGCATGAGCACTGTGTAATAATTGTTACTGGAAATTTTCCACTCTCCCACATACCATGAAGGACTTTTTTGAAAGTCAAAAGTATTTGGTTCCAAAGTTCATGATGAGTTTTTTTTATTTTTCGGAGTCATGGACACACATGTAAAATATTGCTGTAATTATCCGGGACTTTCGAGGCTAGGCTGTAGTTTACGAGACAATTGCTGCTAAAATATGTGGTTATGAATTTTAGTCATGATCTTGTCGGTAGGAGACTACAATTTGTTTGGCAAGTGTTAATTTTCGAACACTCTTCCGATTTGTTGGATCCTCTAAATTACCAATTCGGAATATTTCATGATATATCATATTAAAGTTCAAGTAAATCTCCAAGGATTCAATGTAAAAAGACCTCAAATGTCGTCAAATCAATAATAATAAAATACGTAGGCTGGTATTGAAATACTTTTGGAAGGGGATTATAGGAACTGCCTTTAAAATGATATCAATTTCAGCAGAGATATTTTTGAATATATATTTTTATATGCTTTTGTATGATTTTTAGAATTAGACACATCTTTTTGGATTGTGTATCGTTTATTTTGATCTGACTGTATTTATCAGATTCCGGGGCATATTCATGACACAAAGATTCAAAATTTCAAAGCTACAATACAGATTGTAGCTAAGAGGGGGGACTTGTTCACTTACATACATTCTTACCCAACTTTAAAGTGAGGATTTATTAAAAATTGATTTTGATACTTGAGGGAACTTTAATTTGAATATTAAGCAGAATAAAAATAAACTTTCTAAACAAGTTGTTCCGAGCGAGAATCGAACCCATGCTCTTACGATTTCTAGTCATATACTCTAACCACTAAGCTATTAGGAGTTGCTATCAAACCTAGCAGAATGAGAACTTAAACTATTAATTTGCTCTGAACAGGTTCTTTGTTGTTATTCATGACGGGACTTCAGAAAAGCCCACGTCAGCTTTAGTAAAGTCCTTAAAGGTACCCTCCAACAAGTTTTGACCTCCAAAAGTTTTATTAATCAGTAATCCATCCTGACAAAAAATTAGAAATAAAAAAATCTTGAAATTTCACAAAACAAATCAAAAAAAGCCATTAAAACAGCACAATCCCCTTAAATGCGCCACAAACATGCACAACACTTAAAATGATTAAGCTTAATTCTCCTGAATCTCAATCCAATGTTTATTTACTAAAAACACCATCAACAGCAGCAGTTTCTCTCCATAATGGATATCTTATTCACTCACAAATCATTTACTTAAATTTCATAGAGTCATTTAGTGCTTGTAATCATAGCTAATTAGCGTTTATAGTGCTTTTGTCACATAGGCTCATTTCTAATAATTATTTTTATACATATTTATGATTCATATGACATGCAAGTCTGTAGACTTTATAAATCATTTAAATTGTGCTAATTGACAATATTAAATGCATCTGTAATAATTGAATAGATTAGTGAGAATATTTGTCGTAGGTATGTGAATTTTCCCATATTATGACGATTGTGATTCATGTCTTTAGAATTACAAACAAAATTATTACGTCAAATAAATTCTGATATATTAATTAAAACAGTTAACATTCATAATCTCATTTCGACCTGTTTCATGACTTTTCATTTTGATTTTCTGCCACCTGAGCTTTAACATGACACAATAACATTTCATATACGCCACGATTTATGCATTGGATAAATGACTATGTTTGTGTGTATGTAAATATGCATATTCAGATTATTTTTAAGAGATATGTGAGGCGAATGAAAGAGCAAACTTGTTAATTAATTCAACTATATCTGATCAAGTTTAATTGATGATGATTCCTTTGCGAATATACCTTTAACACATTTATACATCTCGAACGATGTTGCTTGGATGCAGCAAAATATATATATTTTCTCTTTTTTAAATATCTTCTTCTTTATTTCATCTTTCATCTCATATGAGCAAAAAAAAATAAGATTATGCAATATAATTTATTTACACATATACATGTATACGAAAATAATAAAATGTTCATATATAGTTGATATAAGATATACGGGAATGATGAGAAGATAAATGAGGTAGAATTCGAGGAAGAGCAAAATAAAATCTCAATTTACTCCTGAATGAAATGTATAAAAAAAGAAATAAAGCCGCGCTTGAATTAATTTCGTAGAAGAGAGTTTGTGAAAAAAGTGGAAATTGATTTTATTTGCTGCACAGCTCGCAGAACACTTTGAATAATGAAACATATGCAGGAGAGAGATTCGTTTTGCAGATGTCAAGGATTGTTATTTTAACGTTTTTTTTCTTCAAATATTGCCTCAATTCAGCGCTTTTCAAAAATTCAAATATTAAAAATCCGTTAGAAATTCAAATTTTAAAAATCCGTTAAAAATTCAAATTCGATTATTTTGAGCTTCATTAATAAATAATAAAGGTGAATGACTTACTTACTGATATTGATTCATTCCTTATCATCAATAAACGCTCATTGAATAGACATTTCGTTATTTTATTCCGAGAAATTAAGAATTGTGCATGTTTGTAAATATTTTAATGAAATTATTGAACCCACTAATTGAATTATCACATCCTAGGTCTCAATTACCACATCATCATGATATAACATGTCAAAAAAGTTAAAAATAATCTTTCATCAAATGTATACATATACTATTTTGCATGTATGTCTATAGTTATACATGATTTTATTAGTTTTCAAGTCAAAATGAGTATGAAAAGTTTTAGACATGTTAATAACGATGACGTTCGACGAAAAGTGTTGAATCATGCATGACTTGATTTAAATTTTGAACACATGAAAGATCTACAAACATGTATGAAAAAAAAGCCCCGGCAAAACAAGCGGCTTTGATTGATTGCTAATTTATGAATTGTTGAGTTATTTAAAGGCACATTGTAAGCATTTCTCGGATTCATGGTGTGAGTCATAAGCCTTAAAATATTTGTATATGGAAATAGTTTGAGGTACGGTTGTCTAAAATGGGAATTTGTTGCTAATTGAATTAAGATGAATTCTTCTCTTCCTCCCATACCGAATTTGGTATAGCTAGGTACACAAAAAGGGTTATAATTAATTCATAAATTTTAATATATTTAAATTATTCGCATGAAAAATAGTTTTAATGAGTATCACTTAATAGAAAATCATTACATTTGATGATTGGTCTGTGCATGTCAATTAAGATTATTAGATAGTGGGTCGTTCGCAAATGACGTCAAGCTTATTAGAAGGGGAGGGGGTCTGGTGCTCTGAAGACACTCCAAACAAAAGTAAATTGTGAGACAAGAGGAGGAGGGGGTCTTGAAAATCACAATATTTTTGATAGACGTCATTTGCGAACGAGCCCTTGTTCAAATGAGCTTTGCCTTATTAACGGCAGTAGGCACATAAAAGCCCCGCATTTGTGAATAGATGATTTCATTTTCACTAGTATGATAATTATCCCCTGCTACTAATTAAATCCTATTTATGGATTAAACAATTTCCCGTTAATAATGAATAATTTTCCCCACATCACACATACTTACTCTATCTCTCTTTCTCTTTCTCTATTTTTTTATGTTTGTTTCTCTTCATGTTCATTGCAGATGTTTCTTTGCAAAATACTATATTTATCGGCACTTTTACTGATTTTAGTGCCACTGATTATTTCGTTACCATATCAACATCATGATGTGCAGAAACGAAGTTCCTTTTTCGACATCGACTGCAAAGGTAAATTAATAGAACAATATAAATTACGAATTCTATAGATTCTATTCTGAATAAATGTACAAAATTAGAGCTTAAAAAGGCTCATAAATTCTCTGCTTTCGACATCATTTAATGTAATATGCACAAATGCTATTATGGAAATATAGACTTTTCATTACATTTCAAAAACATAAATCATTTTTGCATAATTAAATGAAGTATTAATTATTATTACACAATACCCTTATTTAACGTATTTCTGAGGTTTGAAAATTATTATTCAGCAAAATGCTGAATTAATTTTTTCATAGTTCAACACCCTCAAAATTTTCCATGAACAATTAAATTGTTCCGAGAATATAAAAATAAGTTTATCCTCGATAATTTACTCGTGCACAGCAATCTTTGAGGATAGATAAAGTTTACAGAAACCCGTAAGTCTTAAATCTCTCTTAAACCTTGTTCAAGCAACAATTATCATTGTGTAATAGTAATATTATCAGAATCCTTGTGTATTAATAAAGATTATGCATTTTTTATTTTCCATAATTTGTCATACTTAACGTCTGAATTTATTGTCTATTTTAGGTGTATTTAACAAATCCATATTTTTTCGATTGGATCGAATATGTGAGGACTGCTACAGTCTGTTTCGAGAAGTTGAGTTGCATGCTCTTTGTAAGTGAGTATCATTTTCCTATTAAAATTTATTATCCCGAATTAAATGACAGCCTTACCTGAATCTTTATCAAGAGAGCGAATCAATCGACACAAAAAGGAGATATATACATATTTTATTGAATTTACGATTGGAATAACGAGTTAAGAAGGAAGAAGAGAGGCACTTTACCTCTTTTTTTCACCTTCTACGCTTACTACTCTGATGGGATCAGTTGTAATTTGCATTTTGGGGAATCCCATTCAACATACATAAGTCAGGCAAGCAGGCACCTTTGCCTTTGTGCGTGTCCCAATCAGGCTTCAACTTTATTTTAATTTCTTGCCGAATGCTATCTTGAAATCTCCCACTTTTTTTACTTGACTTTTTTTATTCATCTTTTTTGAAAAAGGTCGATTGTTGGATCGTTGACCCATGAAATTTGTTATTTTTATGCTAACCTTCGAACGGATTGCCATTACGTGTAGTAAGGAGTCGTTCGGATATTATGTAGCGTTAAAAATGGTTATTTTGGAAACCAACCGAGCCAAATTTATATTTTAAAAAAATTATGGAGTGGAACAGAACTCTAAGACCTCCAAAATGTTACTTAATATCCAAATGACCCCTAAATGCTTGGATCTAAAGGTTGGAGCAAGAATAAAATCAAATTGGATTATTTCTTTCATCATAATAATCAAAATACTTCTCATTTTCTTAACATCAATAACAGCACCATTCTATTTTTTGTTAAGGAACGAAAATGAAATGTGTTCTCATTGACATTCTATCGATGAGTCGACTTTTCCTCTTCTTACTTTATTTCCATCCATTCAACAGTAAAAAAAGCTTATTTTTTTCTTCATCAAATAAAACTTTATTTGGATTCATTTAAAGTCATTCTTTTAGCTTCCTTTTTCCTACATATTTTTTATATATCATTCTTGCTGATACCTAGTTCGTATACAATATGCAACAACCCTTTCATTATTCATTTTGAGTCAATATTTTTTGATGGCTTGATATATACACATCGAGACTGAATGAAAGCACCAAAAAAGTTCCCTTATTATTTGCATACTTTACAATATTTTCGATTCCACTGATCGAAGCCATTATTTTATTTATTTTTATTTTATGGACCTTCCATCTCTGCGTCATATCTATTTTATTGCACTTTTATGGAATGCAAATTGTCTTGGTAAAGACATTTTGGGGATTGTTTTTGTGACTGCTGCAAGTCATGATGCTTTGGAGCTTTTTTAAATTATCACAAATTTGAGCCGTTAATTCAAAACTTTGAAAAAGTCTAGCTAATTTTTTTGAATTTTTGAAAACCGTTAATTTTTAAACTTTAAGAACCGTTAATTTTTGAATTTTCATTTGAATTTTTGAAAACCGTTAATATTCAAATTAATAATATCCGTTAAATGATAAATGAAACTTCGAGCAACAATGCTCTGTTTTTGGAGATGGAAGCTCCCTGACACGATTCTCGTTCATGTAATTTATGCCATTTTCACACGATAAATTTAAAAATAAAAAGTTGCAATATTTTCATTTAATTCTTTTGTTCCCTTCGCTTTATTTACTTCTTGATTTATTGCCCCGATACTTTGATTAATTAATGTATGTTGATGTTTATTTCCCATTTATTATTTAATTTTTATTCATTCATATTTATTTTTCTTTTCTCTTTTTTTTGTGTTTGCACCATTATTCAGGAAACAATGCTTTACAACAGAATTTTTCAAAGGATGTCTGGAAGCATTGCAATTGCACGATGAAGTAAATGTTATAAAAAGTTATATTAAGGTGGTGAATGGAGCGGATCCGCATTTAGGCAATTAAAGACATTTGAATGTCGTATGATGAGCATATGAAGCAGTCTAAGAGTATGTTGAGCATCATATTACTTTCAAAAACAATCTTTTCAACCCCACCAACCTTCGAAAAATGAGGAGAATTCAAAACTAAATGAATGAGGAGGAAGAAAGAGAGAGAGTGTGAGATAAAGAGGATGGAGGAGTAAAAAGCATACAAAATTCAATCCAAAGGATTTTAAAAATACATAACATATATATTTATATATAGATGAAGAAGTAGAAGAATGAATGAATATAGTATAATGGACATATTGGCACTTAGATGAGGAAATAAAAGAGGATAACAGAAATCAAATAGTTATATACATAAAAATTCAAAACACATACATATCTGGAAAAGCCCTCACCAGAGCAGAATAAGATGATAAAAATAAGTTTTTTTGCTAAATAAAAAAAAATATGGAGAGAAATCTCTCGACTTGTGACCTAGTCTCAGTGCAGCAGCTAGTAGATATATATAAAAAAGGAAGCAAATTGAAAAATAAAATGAAGTGCATTATGGCCTACGAAAATGATGCTGGACATCAAGATATTAGTAATCAAATTACTGATATGTATGTTACATAGATAGAGGGAGAGTGAGAGAGTATGTATGATGAAACAAAACTATATAAAAGAAAGTTCCTGTGAATTTATTACATTATATGAAGTGATAGAGACAAAAAGAAATTGATAAGGATGTTACATCAAACATCAATGGTGGAGGATAATAACAACGCACATTTATTCACTATGAACGCAACAGAGAGAAAATAATTCATTTCCTCCTGCCCCTTAACACACCACAACATGCATGGAAGTTTGTGTTCATCCTATGCTCGCCATCAAAAATGAACCAAATAAAATCAACATTGAATACGATCGCAATCAACCGCCGACCCCAAAAAATGACAAGCTTTTTTTTCTTCTCATAATGTAGACATGCATGCATGCATGTATGTAGATCGTCTACAAATCATCAGCATCAAGGAATGGAAATAAAAACTATAATTTAGTTAATTAGTAGTCGTCATTTCACTGTTGATGATTCAGACGGTCGTTGAGTGGAACTAGTAGCTGTATCAACATGCAAGAGAAAGGAATGAGGAACAAGAGCACATGTGTGTGTGGATAAACAATTTTTTTTCGCGATATTCAAGCAGGACAAGACATATAAAAA
Source organism: Chironomus tentans (assembly GCA_963573255.1). Lineage (NCBI taxonomy): Eukaryota > Metazoa > Arthropoda > Insecta > Diptera > Chironomidae > Chironomus > Chironomus tentans. Next base: position 16,587,950 of record OY754303.1, read on the forward strand.
AAATTTATGATGCAATGCTTCTCTTCTTCGCTATATTAAATAATTGTTTCATCGTGATAATAATTGTTAGATTTTTCGCCTTATTTACACGTTTTTTGAAAATCATAAATCATCATCATCATTTACCATCATCATCATCATCATCGTCGTCGTCGTCGTCATCATCAACAAAAATAGTTAAATGTTGGAGATATTGAACAATGGATGAACTGTTGTAAATTATCTGAAAAAATGGTACGAAATGATAAAGTTTTAAGCATGTTCATGAAATTTAATTAAAATACACTAACAAACATACCCGAAATTTAGTTTGTAGACATTAAAAATTTCCCGTCAACAACTAACACACTCATTCGTACTAACTAATTAGTGTAGCAAATGCACCTGATGTGAAAGTAATCAGTACTGTAAGATTCCTTTTCACCATACCATACTTCTCAGGCACTGTTTTGCTTCCTCTAAAAATTTGAATTTGTATTTGATTTTACTGTCCCGAGCTGCACACTGTAGATAATCTCTGTCAGAGCAACGTGACATTTATTCGTGGTTACGAGAACGTAGCGTTGCTATGGCAACAAAGTTGTGCTGCTCGGGTGTTTAATTAACTTAGTTTCGTATTTCAATTAAGTCCTAATTGCGCTTATGTGCTTTTCTAATTTTTATTTCCTATTCTTCTTCTTTTTTCATTAATTTTAAATATCTCTAGGCAGGATTGCTTTAGCAGTGATTATTTCTGGGGATGTGTTGAAGCTTTAAGACTCGAAGAGGAGTGGGAGAAGTTTGACAGAATGCGAGAGATGCTTGGCAAAAAGAAGTAATTGGAAAGCAAAGCGATTCATTCAGCAACAACAGCGATTGGAACGGACTCAATAATCTTCTTTCGTGGAAGAAAATTAAAAAGTTAAATAATGGGACCAAAAAAAACTTTTATGTAGATATTAATGACATTTCAAAACTGAACAATGATTAATCACCGAAATATTAAAGGAACAAAAATGAGCACTTAATATCAATGTAGAATATTTCTCTTCCTTTGTTATATTTTGTTAATTGTGTGGCTGGAAAAAAAACACAGTAACAGTCATGAATGAGAAATTTTCTTTGAAGCATGGGAGTATTTTTGAGAAGTGGGGTGAGGATTTTTCTCAAAAAAGTTTAGCAAATTGGAACAAAATTTCCGTTAAGAGGGTTTTTAATCCTTTACTGATTTAACGGAAATTTTAATTTTGAATTTATTGAATTCAGCACATTTTACAAAATTAACGGAAATTTCTGATTTGAATTCGCTGCATTTAGCTCATTTTGCTGAATCGAAGGCAATTAACAGAAATTTAAATGCGCTGAATTCAGCGTATTTTGCTGAATTGAAGGCAACTAACGGAAATTTTAAATTTGAATTTATTGAATTCAGCACATTTTACAAAATTAACGAAAATTTCTGATTTGAATTCGATGAATTTAGCTCATTTTGCTGAATTGAAGGCAATTAACCGAAATTTAAATTCTAAATGTGCTGAATTCAGCGTATTTTGCTGAATTGAAGGCAATTAACAGAGATTTAAATTTTAAATGTGCTGAATTCAGCTAAAATGAATTGAAATTCAAATTCTTTTAAATTTGAATATATCATAAAGAGAAAACTTCCCAAAAATCAGAATACACCCCCGCTATGATATGAATAGTGATAAAATAGAAAAACTTTATATGCAGTTCATGTTGTGTATATGAGGATGGATCGTTTAGCAAAATTATACACATAAATAATGTTAAACTTTTTTTTGCAATTTTAATGGCATTTTAATATTCTACATTTTTACATTTTAGATGCATTTTTTACTATACATACACACGTAGAATTAAAAATGACATTAAAATTGCATAGGTAAATGCCCAGTGAACTTACTTATGATGAATATTGTTTTGTTATGTTTCTGTAGTTCAGAAACGAATCCCTTTTTTCGCATATACACGAAAAATATTTCTCATAAATGGAATATTAATAATTTTTTAAGTGTCATTCAGAGAACAAAAGAGAAGAAATCTATTCAATATATGAGCAGGAAAATTTATACAAAAAAAGTTGAAACAACAATTTTTTAAAAATTATATATTATACTACTCCTATCGTTATTAAATATACTCGCATGCATACATATACACAATGTTAAATAGGAAAAAAATATATTAATAATTTAAAGAAGAACTAAAAATGCAAAAAACAATCAAAAAGCATAAAACGGAAATTTTTCGTGAAATATATTATGTGAGAGGATAAAATCTTCATATTATTGGACAGATCCACAGAGAAGATTTAATAGGATTCGGTTCATTAAACTTGAGGACATTTACAAATTAATTTGTGGTATTCAAGTTTATTGATCTAAATAATGAAAGAGTTAAGCATTTTTAACCGAAATTTTGAATTTAAATCTGCTGAATTCAGCACATTTTGCTGAATTAAAGAAAATTTTTGAATTTAAATCTGCTGAATTCAGCACATTTTGTCTGAATGCCGTAAACGCTGAATTCAGCAAATAAATCTGAATTCAGCTCAATCAATGGAAAATTTAAGTTTAAAAGAGATTTGGAAATTTTGATAAATTCAGGATAAATAATGAATGCTGAATACATCAGTAGTTTACCACTAATTTGTAAAAATATTGCCACGAAGAGAAAACTATCAGATACTCATGAATTGTTAATTCCAACAATGAATATTCAACTTGAAAAATGTGTAATAATTATTCAGACAAGTTTTGTAAGAACAAGTAAACACAATAATCAAATTAATTGACAATTTAATGAAAATATTGGTAGATTATTTTCTCTATGGATATGTCCACAAAACATACAAATATATGTACACACAAAATTATTATTATTATTATATTGAACCCGTATAATGCAAACAGACAAACTAATTTTCACACAATCATAAACAATTTGTGAATCTTGCAACAGCAGCATGATGTCAGAGAATGAACAGAAAGTGCATTGTATGTTCAGAATCCAAGCTCGACAAAAGAGGATTAAATCAATTAAAATTGTGTATTTATGTCAATTTTTTCACATCTTTTTATTTTTTACCCACAAAAATGATTTCTGGCTAGCATGCAAGAATTTTTCCATTTCTCTCTTCCACATGCTTTTTTGGCTGGAAAAAAATTTCAATAGGGGATGAAGAGAGAGATGGACGACAAAAATTTGAATCTAAATTATTATGTTAAATATTAATGACATTGATTTTTATGTTATATGCATTTATGTCACATAACCTCCTATGTGAGCTTCCCCGAGTGCTTTCATTAGCACTCTATACTTTTTTTTAACCACCCACGAGTCGGGTTGACCATTTAATAATTTTTTCACATGAGTAGAAAAATATTTCCGGTTAATTTAGTTGACTTCAGCACTTTTTGAAAAATTACGCTGAATTCAGCACTTTCAAAAAATTTTGTTAATTTAGATGAATTCAGCATTTTTAAAAAATTCCGTTAATTTAGCTGAATTCAGCACTTTTGAAAATTTTCCATTAATTTAGCTGAATTCAGCACTTTTAAGAAATTTCGTTAATTTAGCTGAATTCAGCACTTTTAAAAAATTCCGTTAATTTAGCTGAATTCAGCACTTTTGAAAATTTTCCATTTATTCAGCTGAATTCAGCACTTTTGTGGCAGAAGAGTGACTAAAAATCCGATTCCTCAACGAACGTCATTTGTGAACGACCTCAAAAACATTCATTTTAAATTTTTTTATTTGTGATTAGTCACTAGGCATTTTAATGTTAAAAGCTGTGAAGCCATTTGATGACTTTTTTGTGAAAATTTTCACCAAAAAAAAACATTTTTGTGGGCTGAAAAAAAGTTTTAAAATTTGATACGAAAAAAATAAATATTTTTATGATGATGATAAAAATTTATGGGGAGAAGAGAGAAATATGTTGCATTGTACATTATTCATTTATTATTATAATTTTACTCAAATTGATTTCTGGTCTGATTCGTAAGATAGATATAATTATTTTATATCCCTACAAACAAGTCATAAAAATACTTATTTTACATTTATCAATCAATTTTTTACTTAATTATTCTAATTATAAAACTATTGAGAACAACAAAAAAAAAGTGTTAAGAACAACTTAAGCAGCAGAGGAAATACTTAAAGGGAGACCATTTTATTTGATATTATGAACAAAAAAAACAGAAACTATTAAAAATAAAAAAGAAATAATTTTATTGAAGATGAAATAATTAATTGCAATTTATTCCGACTTGATATTAATATATGAACTCTTGTGATATATGAAGCCACTGGCAATTTATTATGAGTGTGTGTATGGCTGTGGATCTCTGATGGATTTTATGTGTAATTAATTTACTTAATTTTTAATATTTTTTTACACTTAATGCAAGGCTGCTCTCTTGCATCGATGATTTTCTCTTTTTCAGTGCCATTTTGTGTGACATGATTGAGGTTGGATGTTGGGCATTTTGGCTGTTTTTAATTCTTTTTGGTTTCAGGATATTCAAGTTTATTGGATTGAGGTATTGAGGATGACTATTTTTAGTTTTCAGGTCCTTAACTGCATTATTAAGCTATCATTCCACTCAAATTCTAGAAATTTCAAATTTTTGACTCAATTTCTATAAAATAGGATCATTTCAGGGGGGAAATAACTGTCTGTAAAATATAAAATTTTAAAATTCCAGGGGGAAAACAACTCTCTGTAAAATGTAAAGTTGTAAACTTCCATTGGAAAACAACTGTCTGTAAATTGTAAAAATTTTACATCGTTCCAGGGGGGAAACAGCTGTCTGTGAAATGTAAAATTGTAAAATTTTACATAGTTTTCCAGACACTTATCTCCCCCCTGGAACGACCTTATATTATGAAAATTTAGTCTAAAAGACGAAAATCTTGAAATTTGAGCTGGATACCTGGAATTTCCCACTGGATCGTTCTCTTATTCCATAAGATAAAAAAATGAATTTTAGACCTTTTGACCTCTATACATAACCTCAAATTGTCATAATAATCTCAAACCACCCTGAACTTTTAAAGTGCTTCGATAGATGCTCCTATGCTTCATAACATGAGCGTAACCAGAAATTTTGAAGAGGTCAAGCCCTCCACCCTTGCTTCATGATCTGAACAAGTCAGGAGCATATGATAATAATTCCAAAATAATCTCGAGCATTTCTGGGATGACTCTGCAACAACTTTTACAGAACTGTCAAGGATTAGTTGGGATTATTGCAGGGTTATTCGTACATGGATATTATTGCTGAGATTTGAATGAATCTCTGCTTTTCATTCTGGTTGAAATAACTTTTGATGGTTCTTTAGAAAATATTGTCTATCTAACCCTGATAGGTGGTTGCCCCCTCAAAAACGACAATTCTATATTCTAGTCTTGAAATTTACCAGACTGATTATTTTATCCATTAATTTCTAATTATTTTTTCAATATTTTTTCGCATTGCACTTCCAACCAAGCAAGAATTTCTGCTGACATTAAAGGTGCTCTCAGGCATGACTCGACTGTTTGCTGATTTTATCTCTCAGTGACTTTGATACTTTTCCATATGTACAATCTACTCGATTGAATTTATTGAAATTTTTATGTGCATCCTCGATACTGCAGTCTTTTTTTCTCGGTAATAATTCAATTCAATTTACGCTCTAAATGAGCGCATATAATTTTTTTCCTTCATCATTTTTTATTATATTTAAAACATGAAAAATTATTCACCAGAAGTTCTTTTTGGGAAATTCTTTAAGGGAGTCGTTCATAAATGATGGCAATGACTCCTGTACACGGGTCGTAATTACGTAATGACACAGTTGAATCTTTCAATTCCCAGGGACCGTTTGTTCAGTATAACCTAGGATATATAGGCTATACTCCTAGGGTAACCCCTGGGGTAGGGTATACAGGGGCGTAGCCAGGGGGTGGTCCTTAGGTGCCCGGGCACCCCCCCTCGAGATCAAAATTCAATACAAATTTTTAAATTTTTTAATATTAAAAATCGAAAAATTAATTTATTTACAAAAAATGTTGAGGACTGCTCGCAAAATCAATCTTAATGTCTAAAGAAATACTAAAATTTAATGCAAAGCTTATATTACAGTAATTTTTGCAAAAATAAAAAATTGGGCACCCCCCCTTCAAAAATCCTGGCTACGCCCCTGAGGGTATACCCTATAAAGGTAGATAGAGTCAAAAATCTCTCAGAAAAACCCTCACCCCCCTCCCCCCAAATTATGGACGTCAGAAGTATAACAATGGTCAAAAAATTTCCATTTTTAATGGACGTCATTAGCAAACAATCCCCATTACGAGAGAGAAAAATGAGAGAAGCAAGCTATCGACCCTTCAGCATCAACAACTCATAAATTATAAATTAAATAGTGGCTAGATAGGGAAAGTTGTAAATTGTTCAAGTAAAAGCTACGTGCTGAGGATCATTCATGTATTGACAATGTGCATTAAAGGTCATACGGCCATAATTGGCCGTCAGGAGCGGTCAAAAGCCGTATACACTTTAAACAAACATTGACTGAGTTATGAAGCCAATTAAGCGACGAGAGGAGGACAAATCGATATCGAGATTTTAAAAAATATGCAGCTTAGCATTTTTTTTATTTATTTATTATTACTCAGTTATTGGATATGAGAAAAAAAATCAAGATAGATCAATTAACACTGAACAATCCGCTTCTCTTATACACACGAAAGAATCTCGGCCATAAAGTCCATTATATATGTGGCATACATGCAAACTAATTATCATATTCATTTTTTTGATGCAACTATTCTCAGATTATGCCTTGATGTCTACATTTTGGCTGATCATGCTACACAATGTGACTAGATTATTCATCTAAGCGAGCGAAAGGAGTAAAATAAATTTTATTGAAATATTTATACGAGGTTTGTCTCTCACTTGTGGACTAAGGCTGCTTATAAGCATGAATATGCTTTTTATGTCCTTTTTATTTTCGGGTATATAGACCATAATCCGAACATCACAAGATCGATTTAGATAGGGTGAAAAGGAGGCTTTTATGATTTTGTGTGATATGGAAGTGGATCTGAGAATAGATAGATTGATATTGACTTTTTGATAGTTTCTTTGCAAATTTTGAGGTTAAAATTTATTTTTGGTTCGTTTACTTGTGTTTTCGTTGTATATGGCTGGATCTGTCGTATATCTTTTGTGCTTCTGATCAATCTTGTTAATTTTTATGTAAATGTGGACTTTAGAGCACTTTTGTCTCGTTTCAAATGTCAAATCTGTGTTTACAAACATTAAAATCAGAAAAATTTGAAATTTCATTAAATTCAGCTGGATCTATGTCAAAATATTGATCTTCTTATGCTGAATAACAAAAAGTTCAGTAATTTACAGATCATCGAATTTTATGAATTTAATTCCAAATTTTTTTAAGATTCTGATAATTTCTGATCGATTTCAGTCATTTGATCTAATCCAAAGGATTCTTCCTTCTTCTTGTCCAGCAAGTAGCATCAAAAAATCCAAAATAGACCAAGCTCCGCTCGGAAAACCCATCAAAACATTTTTTTTATTCATCTCATAAACTTTGTTTAGGTTACTTTATCTCTATTTTATGTAATGCAGCATAAAAAGTGCGGGGAAATGCGCTCAAAATATTAATTTATTGGAACTTCCAGTCGTTTTGTTTTAGTTGTGTCACATGTATTTGTTATTTTTTTCTTTTAATTGTTTAGCATTAATTATAAAGATATTATCATGCCATTATTGTTAATAATTTTAATTATACTCATTCCACACATCTACATTTTGCCCTTTTTTCTATTCTCCATATTCTTCAAGTGTATTAAAGCTTTTTGTTTGACTTTTATATTTTTCAGCTGATGCTAATTGCTTTTTATTTATTTCACTTCTTTTTTCTGTCTTAATACGTTTTTAATTAGAAAGTCTCGCTGTGATATCGTTCTGATGGGTCTGGCTGTATAAAGTGCCAGTGCTAAAATCCAATGTCATGTAAATTATTAATTTGTCTTATTTATTATTTCATTTTTCAGGAAGTGTCGTTTTCACGGCAAGCAATCAATCATATCATGTACCTAAGTATTAATAATAATGATATTATGATAGCTGGTGATTTAGATTAAATATAAATCGTATTATGCGCAATGAATCATATCGAAAACTTGTTTTGATGTGTGGAACTGCAGCTCAGTAAGGAAGGATGGAAATAATCTAATCTTATAAATTTTTATAGTTTCACTTCTCTATTCTATACACATCTATCTCTTCTTTATTGCTCAATCGTCTTATCATGCTGACAATATCAGGATTGACTATCCAACAATGTGTTACTGAGAAGAATTGAGTGCTTTATGCAGATTTTTTGGGTTTTTATTAGGAAAGTTTTTTAATTTCTTTGACTCCAATGGCAATTTTGAGGTTTCAAATAGTTAAGATTACTTGGAATCGACGAAAATATCTTTTAAATGAATTGACAAAATTTAACGGTTTTTTAAAACTTAAATTCTTGCAATTCAGCGTTATTTAGCTAAATTACAAATGATTTCAGCACTTTTCAGCTCAATTTTAGTGAATTCAGCACTTTTTTTGTTTACATTCAATTCATTTAGGGAAAATTAGATTAAAATTCAATATCTATAATTAAATGAATCAATCCATATGAAAATGCAATAACTCCATAAGTTACTTTTAATTATTTTTCTCGGGAACTACGTTATGAACTATAACATATTTCATATCGTTGGAAAGCTTAGATCAAGGGCTAGCTACAAACTTGAAAATTTTTGGATTTGGACTTAAGCGGTTCCTCCCAGGGCACCTCAAAGGTCGAAAAAATGAGGTATTTTCAAATAAAAATTTTGTATGCCCACTATGCACAAATTTTTAATTTCTCTATTGTATTATGGAGTACTAAGTAAGAACTAAAACCCGCCACCTCAAACAATAAATTTGAATGAGATGCCGTCGAGATATGAATTTTTGAAAATTTCGATTTTGAGGTGGCAGGTTTTAGTTCTTACTTCGTACTTCATAATACAACAGAGAAATTACAAATTTGTGCATAGTGGGCATTCAAAATTTTTATTTGAAAATACCTCATTTTTTCGACCTTTGAGGTGCTCTGGGAGGAACCGCTTAAGTCCAAATCAAAAAATATTCACGTTTGTAGCTAGCACTTGATCTAAGCTTTCTAACGATACCAAATATGTTATAGTTCATAACGTAGTTCCCGAGAAAAATAATTAAAAGTAACTTATGGAGTTATTGCATTTTCATATGGATTGATTCAAATAGCAATTTAATGCAAAAATAAAATGCTTTATATTGAGTCTTAGAGGAAACATGTTCAACATTCTCCCTTTATTATGAATTAATCCCAAAAACTGCAAAAAAAATTAACGGTTTTTAAAAATTCAAATTGATCCAATTCAGCGGAAATTCTGACGAATTCAACACATTTTTACATTCAGCTTCATTTTATTTTTTGCTTTAATTTGTTCATTTAACAAGTTAAATGCTACCTAATGCTTCAAATTAATGCGTTTCAATTATTCCACGAAGTAACAAGAGCGAAATGCTGCCTTAATTATCTTTAAATCTTTAAGAATATAATAAAAAAAATTCAACGTATTTTGTAGATTCAAAAAACTAATTTTTATAGTTTCACACCCTTCATTAAATTCAAAAATTAAGAAGTCGTTAAGCATCAAAATGCAAATTAATTTTTATCGCTCACGTTTAATGGGAGAATCAATCTAGTTTTATGTATCAGATGATGATGACTACATGGATGTGTATGCAATAATGAAATAAAGGGAATTTTCTAAACAGCATAAATAAATTTAGCAAGAATATTTTAATCCCATAGAAATGGAAATACAACAGAATAGATAGTACTTTGTGGTTTTAATCTTTCAACTTGAGGCATTTTTCAACTGGAAAATAAACTTGTATATAAAGAGATGCTTAAGGATGTAAATTGTTGTGTAAATATGCAAATAACATGGTTTCCATCTCACTTCCTCATAGGACTATTTTAATCCCAAATAATTTATATGTCGTCGGAAATTCTCATCATTCATCAATGTATCTCAATTATGTTAAGTGTTTCTCCTTCTCTATCCAAATATTTTTTTCTTGCTTCTTCTCATTGTCATTTCTATCGGAATGTCTGGAACAACATAAATTTTTACATTTTAAAGCAGACACAGAAATAACAATGATAATCTCTTGGGGACATAAGAATGAATAATATTATTCATTTGATTGAACACGTTTGGTAATTAAGTGAAGCTAAAAACCCGTTGATAGCTTTCGACACCTACGCTCGACTATTTTTTTGAATAATGACATTTTTTGTGCCTTTTTTCATTCATCTGCTATTTTTTGTGTGTAAATCTTTAATGAAATGAAAACCAACGTGTGTTTATTGTCATTGTCCGCTTTTTTGGATGTTGCCAATATGTACGCAATAAATGCCGTTTGCAAACTCGCGAATATCCAATATGTATCGCTAAGCTATAAAAAAATCTTCTTTTTTGTGGAACTTGAGCGCATTTATTGACTTTTTTCCTATAAATATTCACATGACTGAGTGATGGAAGCTCAATAACAATCCATAGATTGTGTTCTGTTTTATGGTTCATAGATTCTAATGAACAAAAATGTTAATTCAAGGACAAATTCTGAAGAAGCAGCTTTGTTAAATTTCATGGAACTCAAAATTGATTCTTGTGGTTGCTTGTCAATTTAGAAGTGAATTTGGTGCCTAAAATATTATTTATGTCTTGACAGAATCTAGAAAATAAATTTGGCTTAAAGCTTCAATAAATTCCTCCAATTCCTCTCTATTTAAATAGAAGACTGCTGTTGAAGAATATTCAGCTAGAAGCCATTTCAATTTAGTCAATTTTGATTTAAATTAGCAGACAATCTTACCACAGAACCTACATATTCTAAAGAAAAATATTTATAATTCCATACTTATCATATTCAAACATATTTCAACTAAGGGGCCGTTCACTTATTACATAAAGCTTATAGGGGGAGGTGGATCTGAGATTTTGTAACAGTTCAAACAAAGGAAATTTTTGTTCATAGAAATTTTGTGACAAGGGGGGCAGCATCTGAAAAGTCGTTTTTTTGCATTACGTAATAAGTGAACGGTCCCTAATGACGTTCTATATGTTGGAATTAAATAAATTATTAAGGAGGAGGAAGGGGGTATGACGATGTATGAAACCTTTGTGTGAAAATTTTGTTACAGATTAGGGTCTGGAAATCTCGTTTTATTGCGTGACGTAACTTATGAACAGCCTCTTTATGCTACTTTGTAAAATTGTTTGAAATATCTTTTATTAAGAACTGAGTGGAACTTGCAATCTCATTTTAACAGAGGCATATCCAGGGAGGGATTCAATGGGGTCCGGACCACACCCCCTGAATAAAAATTCTGAAAGGGGTGTACTCTGCGTTTTTATGAACGACCAGGATAGCTCCTAGTATTGATTGATATCGCAGTACAACTGTAATTTTCCTCAAATGCTATTCCTTGCCTGTTCTAGGTATGAACTATTTAAAATTCAAGCATGTACATCCATCGTCGTGAGCACTCAATCACTTTCTATTTCTATCCCAACAACTAAAAACTTTCCCCTCAATTAAGGATTATTTGTTATAGATTAATAAACTGATTAAAGAAATTTGTCACTCAATTAAGTTCCTACAAAAACCACAGGAATCAACCAAAATTTTTGATAAACATCTTACAAATTCACCAAAATTGCCTAATCAGCTGAGTCAGCTCATCTGAACTTTTCTTAATTGTGTCATAGTGAGAGCATCCAATTAAAATTTCTAACAGATAATGAATGAGGAACGATGGCAATAAAAACTAAAGTTAATGAAGCTAATTTGACGAAAATATGGACACAATAAAAGCAACAACAGCCTCATCTGAAACAGAAAGTTCTCAAAAAAAACGGTGTTGTAATTAATGGAATGATTTTACAAGCGATTTACATAGACAAAGTATCACTGAGCGATGCCATGCAATCCATAATAGGTCAGTTTATATTAGTGTCTTTAATTCCTCTGTATTTTCGTCTTTAAGAAGTAAGAAGGAAGGTATTTGAATAACAAAAAGATCGGCTCTTGCCTTTTTAGCTGATTTTTGGAATCGATGTATTTCTTAACATCTTATCTGTCTGTTGAAGCTTGCTTTAAAAAACTTTTGGAAGTGACTTACTTAATATTAGGGCGATTCCACAGATGTGATTTTTCAAAAAATTCGTCTTTAAACTAATTTTTCTCGAAATTCAGCTATCTAGACGTTCCAATGACTGTATATGCTTATGTAAGACACTGAAATCTACCTTTCTAAACTTATTTTGTTCTTCTATATGCTTTAATTAATGAAATATTTAGATTTTTAGAAGCGTTGCACTTGTACAAAAAGTGGAATTCGAAATTTTTTCACAAAATTTTTCCACTTTTTAGACATCTAGACAACAGTTTATGGTTCATTTACTGTACATTCTATGTTGTTTTATCATTCTGCATACTTAAATTCACTCATGAATCTTTAATTAAGCAGAAAAATGAAGATTTTTTAACCAACTATTGTACAAGTGCAACGCAAAAGCTTTTTTATTCCTAATCCGCAATAACATACAGAATATCAGTCATGATTTTTGCTTAATTAATTTAGATTTAATTAAAATTAAAATTGATTAAGCAGATAAACAGCTAAAGAAACATAATCACAATGTTTCTTGTATTATTTGATTAGTTAAAATGATAAAATTAGAGAGAAAAATTTGACAAGTTGAAGAAGAATTACAACTGAATTTTTCGGAATTCCTTCCATCCGTGGAATCGCCCATTAGTAACGTAGAGTAAGCGTCCAAAAAATCCGTTATTTTTCAAATATTTTCTGACCGTTATTTTTCAAATATTTCTTGACCGTTATTTTTCTAACAGAATTTTCCTATTTATTTGACTTCCTGCATCCAAGAAAAAGGCGTTTCCTTCGGTCATTCATCGGACCCTGCCAATACAAGTTGTCACTGCTTATTTTTTCGTGAATGAATATGAAAAACGTACACCTACATTAAGCGATTATATACATCCAAACGAGTCATCAAGGTGTCATAAATCAACTCGATAGAGGCAGCGGCAAAATTTGATGCTTTCACTGGCTTCTCATCGATTGTTAAAATATCTTCCTCAATGGCAATTTATATATTTTATTTGACTCTTTTTTTCTCATGTCATTTCGCACATTTTCAGGTATGAAGCAATTTATGATCGAACATTTTATTGATTTCGAAAATATGAAGGAAGAAGTAGACTTTTTGTTCAATGAAGCTGCTTTAGGAAAGTCATCAACTTGGTCCTGCAAAAGAAAGGAAGAAACTTTTCGTTTTGATTACGGGAAATCCATAAAATGCAATTTTATAAAATCAAGGAAGACAAGATGAAAAACTATTTTTTTGAGTCATTTTTATCTTTATTCTGTAATTATTGTTTGTTGCTGTTTTTTATATTTTTTTCGTCTTTCAATATTTACAGCGAAAAAGAAATTTGTAATACAAAGTTTTAATTATGTATTTTAATTATAATATTTACAGTTCTTTGTTTTTTAAGTGTCTAATGAGCCTAGGCGGAGGAGACTAAAGCTCATCAACATTTCTTAATTATATTCACTTAGATTTTTCTGTCTCATAATCTTCTGTACGCTTATACAAGGAAAATTTTAATAATAATCGCTTATCAAGGTTGAAATCTTAATAAAATTCTCTTAACATCAGATTTTTTTACTTCCTTATACATTATTATCAATGGGATTTTTTAAATCTCGACTTTTTAAAAAAATTAAGATCAATGGGACATTTTATTTATCATTTTTCTTCACCTTTACATTTTTTTTGTAAATACCTTTTAATAGTAAAATTTAATAGCAGTTTTCCTCCTTTGTTAATTAATTAAACATTTCTTAACTTTCTTCTTTTAAAATTCCCCTCAATATACTTTCTATCTTTTTGAAATCGTTTAACCATTTTTAGTTCAGCTATTGAAGCAAATTGACTTCGATTTGGAATCATGAAAACCGTACAAATTATGAATCATTTTAAAACTATTGTAAGGTTTCTGAACATGAACTTTTGTAAGGTTCCGAAACATTTGTAAGGTTCTGAGTAATATTTGAAACATTTGTAAGGTTTTTGGATTCTTCAAATTCATTTGATTTTTTTTAAAACTTAACGGTTATTTTAGATTTGAATTTTTTTTTTGAGAACCTTACAATTTCTTAAATTTTAAATTTTGAAAATTCGTTATTAATTAGCCTAGAACTTGATATTAGTACGAATTGAGATTCGCTCGATTCCAATCAACTTCAGAACGGTGAACTATTCATTAATATTTAAATCTTTAGTATCCATTTCCTTAACTAAAAACAATGTATATATTGAGAAATCAAAAACTGAACAATGATAAATTGTAGAAAAAACAGTTAAGGAAATCTTTAATCGCGCTTCAATCGCTTAATATATATACTTTCTTATATATCCATCATAATTAATGAGATGCACGTAAAAAAAATTGAGTATTTGTTCACCACTTTTTGTGTGTTCGGTTCAACTTTGTGTCTATGATAATTTCGTCATGTACGATTTGTTAATTAAACTTAAAGCTAATGTTTCTAGAACTTAATATAATGTGTGTAGTCACAATCTATGTATATCTTCTGTCAATAATAATAATAATATGAAAGAAAAGAGTTCTTTGTAAAAAAGATAACTTATTGTAACTAGATTTTGTGTGTATGTCTGTCTATTTGATGATGATGATAAAAAATGCTGGACTTTACACTAAATGTCCATCCACACTGCCGTCAGGGAAGCCCATTTGATGATTAAAATTTGATAAATTCAAATTCACATTGGCGTTGTTCGTTGCATCGTAATTATTCATTAGTTGAGCGGCGCTGAGCTGATGTGCATTCGATAACGTGCCATCGGACATTACTAGAGATGGCATTGGCATTAGTATCGATTGCATCGTGAGATCTTTATTTACATTATTTAATTGGTTTTGTTGTTGTTGGAATCGCTTTGGATCTTTGAGGATGCCCACCACTGGCACATTGTTTGGCTTACTACTATATAACGTGCCAGTTCCACTACTCATCAATAGTGGCATCATTTTCGTCGTATGCGTCACATCCGGCGGTGGAATTATATTATGATTCATTGCAATTAAATTACTATTTCGTCTATTCAGTGTATTACTACGTGACGAGTTCGTGTGATGGTTCATGTCTGAATTTGTTGACATGTTATGAGGCAGCGTTGATGATGCAACTGAATAATCCTGCAATATAACATAAAAATAACGGATGAAATGATGAGATGAGTGAGAGAGATAGTGTGTTTGTGAAAAGGAGTAAAAAATTCAATTAATTTTTTATTATTAAATATAGGAGACGGGGTTGTTCACAAATGACGCCATAATTTAAATTGATTAAAGGAAAATTATATTGTAAAATAACTGCCAGAAAATATTTGAAAATTAACGGTCAAGAAATATTTGAAAAATAACCGTTATTAAATATTTCACGTCATTTGTCAACAGCCTCAAAGATACCCACAGAAATTCATTTATACGTACCAATGGAGGATAGGAGAGATAACGATCACAAGCGCTATAATATGAGCCATCCAGCGGCGGCCCAGGTGAATAATTCTTTGACGGATAAGTTTTATGATTTATTAATTGATCATCGAAATTTGATGACGGTAAGAAGCTCATTTGTGATGCATTCGGCAAATTCTTTGGATGGATCATCATTTGGTTTGTGTTTGATTGATAATACGGCGAGAGACGGCCGTCTTTTTGATAACGTGGTGGTGGGATGTCGTTCGAATCTTCAACAACGTATGACGATGTTGTCTGCTTACGATTCACTTCCTCCTGTGAGCATACAATGTGCATGGGAAACAAAGACAGAGAGAGAATAAAAATTGGTTGAAATAACAATTAAATCATTTTGAAAATTGAGCAGTTGAAATGAGAAACATGGAAAATGCATTTTTTACTATCTGAATGCTCTACATAAATGCACACCGAGTGAGAAAGCCACGCCATGTTGAATGAATTGAATAAAAGCCACAGAAATATTGGCTCAAAAATTATAATATGCATGGGTCGATGGTCAGTTTTTTCACTTCATGATGTATTTCTGAGGACATAAAGTACGAAACATGAATAAAATTCATGTAGCATTCGAATTTTCAGACAAAAAGCTATTCCTTTGATCATTTATGCTCAACATTTTTTGTATCGTAAATATTACAAAATAGATTGCTTCCCGTAAAGCGCGATGGAAATAGCTTGAACTAATCTGGATTTAATTACTTAAATCCTAGGATTTAAGTTAATCTAATTTTTAATCCTAGGATTTAAGTTAATCAAACTTTTTAATCCTGGGATTTAAGTTAATCTGAATTTTTAATCCTGGGATTTAAATTAATCCAAGGATTTATTTCGATTTAAACATTTATTGCAGAACGAATGAGCAGAAAAGCAACGAACTAGTCAACAAAAAGTAATATGTCAAAGGATTATGATAAATCCTGTAGTGCAAAATAAACTTGTTCGAGGAAGCTCATTCAAATTAAAGCTCTTGAAAAGTTAATCTTGCAAAAAAATTCAAGTGGATGAATTAAAGTTATCCGTATATGAAGGCAATAAAATAATCAAAGGGATAATAATTTAGAGCAATTTTCCATCAGTTTAACATGCTAGACACAGAAGAAAAAATATTTTAACAATGTGAAAATTTATTTACCGTCAAATCTGGCTGACTGCCATCATTAGAATATGAATCACTTTTATCCGAAACGGACGATAATGTTTCACCAGTCACGGTATCGTTGTAGCTGCTTGGTGCATACATCTCGATGGCTGCCGATTTGCTATTTGCTGCGTTCGTGGGTTCTGTCGAGTGGAACACAAAAAAAAGATATAGAATATAAGTCTTAAGGAACACAAAAATCAATTAAGGCATCATCGTGTATTCTTCTAGTAGACATGAACATCTACAACAATATTATATTTTTTTGGATGGTAACAAAGGCGCCATGCCAGAAGTCCAACCCTCAACAATCTTTTTTCTTGTTTTCTTCATCCCTTCCAAAAATAACAGAATTTTATCCTCTCATGAACACAATATTGTGCGGTAAGAATCTACAGATATCCTCTGCTGCTGCTCAAACGTCCAGAGAATATTGTCATCAAAAATTAATTACAATGAAAATCAGTGTCTACAAAAATGGTCATTTGAGAGCAGTGCATAGGATACAGAAGTGCTTCTAGCGCATTTTCTGAAAAGAATGTCTGAATTTTTTTTGACCGTTATTTTTTTATTTAAATTTTTTTCACTCAATTCAAATATTTTTGGGCCGTTACTTTTTCAAATATTTTTTGACCGTTATTTTAAACAATTCTCTTACAAAGAAAATGCGCTTTCAAAAGCCACAAATGACTACACATAAACTCCAGTTTTTCTCCAGCATGAGAGAAATAAAAAAGGAAAATTAAATTAAACATAACGAACAATTGTCTGGCGAATAGAATGATAAAAGGACGAGGACACTAGCTGTTTTATTTTTACCTTTAATTCGTTTTCGAATGATAAACCATGCAACAAGTGCTGTATTAGCAATTAACAGTCCAAGTCCAATCAATGCAATACCAACGACAAGGAGCTTTGGAAGTGCATCTTCGTCCTTTAACTTTGTTTGGATCGGTTCGAAGCCTTTAATTAAAAAAAGAGAAATAATAAAAATCATAAAAAAACATAAAACAACACCATAAACCAAGAATGTCTATTGACAACACAAAAAGTGTAATGGAAAGAATACCGCGATATAAAAAATTTAAATTAAAATTTCATGCTGGTTAAAACCACAAGACATCGATTTCTTTCTCCTCGCTTATAATCCTTTATCATTTGCATCCAAAAAACACAGAAATATAATATTATGTAGATGAATCAGCCTGCCCACGTGTCTCATTTCTTTACCTCCTTTAAGATTCTTCTTATGACGCTTATGCAGACAGCAAGCAATCAAAAGAATATTGATAAGCACTAATCCTGTCCCTGACGAAATACCAATTAGCATCAAAAGACCTCTCGATGTTTTCATAAATGGACTGCTGCCAGTTGTTTCCGTTTGTTGGGTTGTCAATATCGACAGTGATAATTGCGGCGCGACTGCGTTTCAATTCAATGTTCGTTTGTGGTTTTAATTTTTTTTTAATTATTATATTTTTAGCACAAGAATAAAAATAAATTTTAATGAATTTACATGTTCGAGGGCGAGAAAATCACTTTTTGTGTGCAAAAAATTGTGTTTGTAGATCAATGAGACTGTGAATAATTTACCAAAAATAAAAAAGCTTTGATGCTCAATCAATGAACAAAAGCCAGAAAGAAATGGAAAAGTAGATGAAATGTTCAATGCAGATCCATTACAAGTTATGAATAGAATTAATGATATTTATTTTCTCCACTTAATTCGCGTAAAATATTTCATTTTTCATCGATTTTAATGAGCTTAGAGAAAACTTTTCACAACTTTTCATCATCATCACACCTTTTCTATGGTTCGTTGGCCATAAAAAGAGCATTTGGGGTCATTCGAAAGTTACGTCAATATCAGTCTCATCAATCCAACTTTGTGTGTGACATTAAATAATTAAATTCATACCTTTGGTGTGTGCTCTCGTCGTATCCGGCAACCATCCACTATTGCCCAAATTGTTCATCGCCATAATCGAGAACAAATATACAACATTCGGTTTGAGGCCTTCGACATCCAATCTGTAAACATTGGGTAGACTGTCTACATATCTATAAGCGGATGAGCTTGCTTCTCGATAACGCAATTGATATGTGGTTTTTAAACCACCATCGAATCCAGGCGTCCAAGCCAATGAAACGGAATCGTGCGTTGTGTTTAACACATTTAAGCTAAGTGGTGGATCAGGTTTGGATGTAACATCTAATCGGATATTTTCACGACTCGAACCAAGTTCATTATCTGCTCTACACTCATACAATCCATAATCGTTTGTTTCTACCTTATCGACCAATAGAACTGACTCATATGTTAATGGATCAATTTGACGGCTTTCAATGAAATATTTTCCACTATTTTGTGTATTATTTAATGTCTTTTGTGAACGTGCCCATGTAAATGTTGGTTTTGGTGCTGCTTGAACTCTACAGACGAGCCGGCCCTTCTCATTTTTCTCACTGGCTGCACGAAGCATCGTCGGTGATTTATCAATCTCAGGAAGAACTAGATGTAGACATAAACAATAATAAAAATGATGAGATATTCGCTTAGTATAACATCGAGCATAAAGAAATGGAGAAGAGAGCAAGGCACAGAAGCAAAGAAGAAAATTAAATTATGAATAAAATTGATCATGATAATCTCCTCTCAATTTCTTCTCGATGATAAAGTGGTGCTATAAACGATAAAGATGTCAATATCATCATCAACATACATTTTACAATCAATAGAGCATCACGGCTAACGGGATTGGCCACACGATTATCAGCAATGCATCGGAAATGACCGATATCGTCACGTTGTGCATTCGAAATATGCAAAAAGCTCGTTCCATTCTCATATCTTATTTTCGTCTTTGCATTCATCTCATAATCCACCCGCTCCCAACGAATATGATTCTCGTTTAATGGATTTCCTAAATTGAATTAAACAGAAATCAATTAATTTATTTATATAGGCATTGATGTACTTCATTCGTTCGTAAGTTACTTGACTATTTTTAACGGCTTTTGAGATTTTGAATTTTTAACGACTTTTAAAGATTTGAATTTTAACGGTTTTTGAAAATTTGAAATGTTTAGCATAAGATTCAAAAATATTTTTTCCGTTAAAAATCCCAATTATTTCAACGAGCTCCATATCTATTAATATACATATGCTCA
Source organism: Chironomus tentans (assembly GCA_963573255.1). Classification (NCBI taxonomy): domain Eukaryota; kingdom Metazoa; phylum Arthropoda; class Insecta; order Diptera; family Chironomidae; genus Chironomus; species Chironomus tentans. The sequence continues at coordinate 16,608,020 of OY754303.1, forward strand.
CTCATTCAATTAGATTACATTTATGTTTTGTATGTTCAGAACACATTTGCTCAAATGAGCTGCGGTATGTAAGAACTGTGAGTGTTTTCATCAGTCATTACGATTATTAGAAATAAAAATTAATTAATTAAAGTAATGTACCTTTCACAGCACATGCCAATTTCGCCTCATCGCCAGGATTCACAACAACATTATCAGAAATGGATTCAATTGTTGCACCATCTGTTTTGCCGGATAAATTTTTGTATTTTTTTTCATCATCATCATGTTCATGTACATAAAGGAAAGGAAGAGAGAATAGAAAGAATCGGAAATGGAATTAGCATTAGTCCTGAATTTTCCTTCATTTAAATGATATGTCCCAAATATGAAATGTGTAAGCATACACACACAGGACATGTATAGGAATTGAGTAAATGAGCATCTTACATTCAACAACAACAGAAACGTTGATCACGGCAGAGCCTTGGGAATTTAAAGCCTCGCACGTATACAATCCACTGTCATCACGTGCCAATTTAGTGAAATTCAATGTAGGCCCATCGATGACGATTCGTTGGTTGTCTATAGAATATTAATGAGAATCAAATAAGAATTCAAATACATGACAAAATAAAGAATCGAATTGATGGAAAAATATGCGTTGCATGCATGTTCTTCCTTCTATTCTGCCTGATTATATATGTAGATGAAAATCATACCATGATCCTCAAGCGGTGAGCCTTCCTTTGTCCATGTATACTGAATATTTGTTGGATTTCCACTGGCCATAAGATTAATTATCAAAGATTCATCCTCAATTCCAACAGCAGTAGCAGACGGTGGTGGGGTGAATTTCGGTGGAACTGTTTACCATTTTTATTGTGATTATAATAAGCATGTTAAATGAAAAAGAAATACGTAAGAGAATGACTTTATAATAAACTAATTATTATCTTAATAAAGTACTTACACAAAACTTGTAATTCAATGGCTTCATTTATGCTCCGCTGAAGAGCTTCGTTAGTTCCTTGACAAGCTATTTTCACACCATTCATATCTTGCGTTATATTCAGCTTTACTTGCGTTGATGAAATTTTTCCGCCCCATAAGCCATTTTGATGTGATACACTTCCATCGCTCATTAAAGGAATTCCATCCTTGTACCAACTTTAGGATGACACAATATCACGAGTTAGTTAGTTAGAATAGAATGGAAATGAAGAAGAAAATGAGAAATTTATTCGTTTCGTGAAAATGTCACCAAACTTTATCATTTTCATTTCATTTCTTATGAATGAGGACGAGCAAGTTGATAGACTTTATTTTATGGATGTCAGAATAACGAACTTTTCAAATTTGAATTCAAATTTTGTTCGTTAAAAACTTCCAGATACTCACTTTAAACGAACTGGTGGATTTGATGAGCTCGAGTCACAATAAAGTGTTGCTTCGGTGCCGCTTGTCAACGCTGCTGGTTCAATGCGTATTTTTAGAGTCTCTGGAAGAACTGTACGACGAGAATAAAGAAGAATGGAAAATTATAAATAATAAAAATGAATGAGAACGAAGAGAGTTTCAGTGAAAAATCATTATAATGACGTCGAGCTGCCATCACGACATAGAAAAAGAAAGAAACAATCACCGAAAAAAAAATAAACTAACACAAAAAAAGGGAATGAAAAGTTTTCTTTCATTTCCAAAAAAAAGTTGTCGATTGAACCAAATAACCAGGCAAAAAAAGAACTCAAACATCTGCTACCATTTTCAGTTGCAGCACTGGAAGCAGATTTAATCAAATATTAAAAATCTCTTTCGCTTCTTTTGTTTTCCTATATACTACTTTAAAACTGTATAGACGTGGTCATTTGGGAACGACGAAAGCGCTTATTGGCAGCATAGAATGAGAAGAGTTACAGAATATATCGACCAAAATAAAATTCAAATAAACTCAAAATTTCAACTAAAAAATAACGATTAAAAGAATTTTGAAAAATAACGGTCACGAAAAATTTGAAAAATAACGATCGTAAAAATTCAAAAAATAACGGTTTTAGAATAAAGTCACTTTCTAAAGGTTTGACAGACTTGCAGACAAAAGTAGTCATTTATAATTTGGCAAAATGCGATAAAAATGTTTTCTCTCGCTCAACTTCCGAAAATTATGAACAGAAGAAAGTAGAGACGAAGTCTACATTATTGGGTAATTTGGAATCGTCATTGAATGATGGAAATAAGAGCAGAGATAAAGCAAGAAGAAGCATTGTTAGAATAATTATTACTTACAATGAACGTTGAGTGTCTTTTTATCGAATAGTGGCACATCCGTTGCACTATTTTGTGCTTCACATCGATAAATTGCTTGATTGTCGGTAATGTTGGCAATAATATTCAGCTCAGACTGCACTGCGTTCGAATTAATTGTTTTCGTCTGAGAATTAATCTGAGTTGGAAACGAGAAAGAAAAAAACATTTAATTATTTTGCTAATTGAGATTAAGCTCATTAATTAAATTAAAAATAGACAAAAAATAATCATTAGACCTTACCTTTTTGTCATTCTTGAACCATGTTAGTGTGGGTGTTGGATTTCCACCGGAAGACATACAAAGTAGCTTTTGTGTTGAGCCTGCTGGAATTACAGATCCCTCTGTATAACCTGAAATTATTGGCGTGGATGGTGGATCTAAATGGGATGTAGAAGTGGAAATTAAAATGAGATTAAGCATGTTTAGACACTAAACATACAATATACTTACATAGAATATGAAGTGTATGTGTTGTCATTACATTATCTGCAAGCTGCATATTGATTCCTTGACATAATAATGAAATTGATCGTTTATTCGACTCAACCGTTATCGACATATTTGATGAGGTAGTCCATCCACCTTCGTTGCTTGTCTCAGTTTTCGACGAATTTGTTTTCCTCTGACGTCCATCAATTGTCCAACGAATTTCAGCTGGTGGATGTGATGGTGCTGTTGAACACTGGAAATTGACGATATCGCCATGACGAGCCTCTGTTGGACCAGAGATTGTGACTTGTGATGGTGAAACTATTGAGATAGAAAACAGACAAATGAGATTCCAAAAGTTCTAGTTTTTTTTCTTTTAAGTTTTATAGCAGAAAAAAAAGAAACCAAAACTTTTTCCTCTGCTGAATGATAAAACAGAGCATGAAAGGGTGATTGAAAAATTAAAGATGTTGATCTAGCAGTTTTTTCGTTCGCTTCGCTCGAGTCTTCTTTTTATCTTAATTGATAAATGAGGGAAATTCTATTTTCATACGAGCTTTTTTTTCTTCCCATAATTCTAAATCAACTATACAAAAGAGAGAATATGGCAAGGCAGAAGACAAAAAAAAAGTTCATAAAGAACGTTTTTGGGGAAGTGACATTTAAGAGAACTTTCTCATTAATCAAAAAATAATTGAAAATATAACGGTCAAAAAATATTTGAAAATATAACGGTCAAAAAATATTTGAAACCTTTAAAAAGGATAGACAGACGGACAAAGTGAGACAATTTACTCGTTATCGGAAAATGGCGCTAATTGAAGATACAAGATTGAGGACAAATATTGTTGGTATACTCACAGAGAACTGTTAAATCAATCTCTTTCTTCAGCGGCCTATCTGAGATTGTATTGCTCGCTTCGCATCGTAAACGCGCCTTATTGTCGCCTGGTTGTACTTTAAAGCGATAAGTGCTAGCTGAATCTCGTCCTGATGTCGTGTATTGACTCACAACTTGACGATTATTTTTGTACCATATTAATTGTGCTGGAGGATTTCCGCTATACGATCTACACACTAATTCCATCTCTTGACCATTCCTAAGCTTCTCGCCTTTGCTGTAGCCTTCAATGAAAGGCTCGCCAGGCGCTTTTAATACTGATACTTGTACTATTGATTGTAGTGGATGATCTGGTGATATCGCTAAATGCTTAGCGCGACATTTATAATCAACAAGATCATCATTGGCAGATGCTTTGATCGTCAAATTCGATGAGACTGTAAATCTTTTATTGTCCAATTCAATGACATCGTCGTGACGATTGTCTGTTGACTTCAACTCAACATTCCCTCTGTACCACTTTATTTCAGCCGCCGGTTTACTATTTGCAATTATACACGACAGCATTAAGTCTTGATTTTCTTTTACATCTATTTTATTATTTTGTTTTATGATGGGCACGCCGTGCGATGATGCTTCTATTTCGATGGACGATGGAGGTGCTATAATGAAACATGACATAATTATTGCATTATTTTTTATTTATCCTGAAACAGAAGAACTTTAGTAGCACAAAAGCACATTTCATACAGACAGACACATGCATAAACAGACAGACACAAGCAAATCCATTGATAATAATAATCATGGTAATTATCAAATTTATTTGCCGTGAAGGGACTAATTATACGAACGCTTTCATACGACTCCATTGACAATTTAATTTAAAGTTTTATTCTTTTTTTCCTCATCCATCCAGCCACCATTATTCCTTGTTAACGTATATATCTTGTGTACATGCATAACATTTATGTGCAAATATGTTTATAATTGTGTGTATCAATGCGATTGTGGTTTAAAAAGGGATTCACAGCACTTTTATTACACTTTATGTTTCCCAAATTGACAGTTTCCTCCTAGCTTTACGTCTCTCACTCTTGCTCGCCTCCATTCATACTTTTTATTTTTGATTACATTTGTATGAGTGTGAGAGCTTTTCCATCTTTATTTTTATTATTTCTCATAATAATTTCATAAGAAATCATGCAAGCAGAAAGCAGAAACCTGAACTTGATAGTGTCTGGATTGATGGAGCACAAAAGGCGCATTCGAAGGTAGAACAATTGTTTTTAACTTAAACAGTTTTTTTTTTATTTTTTTTTTAAATTTAACGGATTTTTGGGATTTGAATTTTAAAGGATTTTTCAAAATATTTGAAATTTGTATTTTAACGGTTTTTTAAGTTTTTGAATTTTAACATTTTTTTTTAATTTTTATCCATTTTTCAAATCTGACATGAAGCTAATTCAGATTGAGACGACAAAACTCACTAAAATGTGCTAAAAAAAGTGCAATGCAATGATGAAATCTAATGTAAGAGAAATTTTGTTTCAATATTAATGAGCACATATCCACCATGTTCTTTCTTCGGAAGCTTATTTCTTCTCGCTCTGCTCTGTTTTTGGGATCTTTATGCATAAAATATTCTCAGACTAACACGAAATGAACAACAACATTATATTTTGAGTCACTCTGAAAATCTTATTTAGAAGATTTCTCAATAACAAAAAACGAAAACGAGATGTTTTCCGCTTCTGTTTAAAATTATATACTTTACACAGACATTTCGCATACATCATCGCACAAAAAAAAATCCTCTGTAGAGCATTAAATCTTACAGACGCTCATGCTCAGGTAACAGATAATAATTTATTTTGTGCACAGAAACAAAATATCCTGATGAAAAATTACTTTGGCAACAATCATGGATATGATAAGCTTTCGTTTTGTTATAATCTTTAATCCTTGATTGTTTTCCTTGTTCTGGATTTGCTAGATGAATTAAATGTGATGAGCTCAATGAGGAAGTTGAAGATTTTAAGCATTTGAAAATTGTTATAATATTAAATTTAGGGAAGCAATTAAATTAATCATTTTTCAACTTTACTTCTGTAGCGGAACGGAGATGCAATGAATTAAAGCTTTAGGAATTATTCGGTCATATTTGTTTGAGAATGAAGAAATCCTAGGAAAATCGAAATCAATCTTAAGCTATGAGGCACAATCTTGGTGCAAAAAATCAAATTGACGTCATTTTATCGTAAATATCAATTCAGCATTAAAAATTGGAAACCAGAAACCTTCAGAATGACTTTTCTGTTCAGGCATATAGCATGAACATAAATAGACACGAGAATAAACAAATAAAAGTTTGTTATTGTCATCTTGTAAGAAATAGGATTGAACGAGATTTTCTTCAAACAAAAGATTCTCTCTCATTATGTTTCCATCTTAGTTTATAAAATTTTCAAGTATTATTTGCATATTATCTACACAGAGCAAAAAAGCATGACGATGCTGGAAATTACATCGTCAAAATCAATATCGAAGATAAGATGAAAAGGGGAAAATTCTCTCTTTGTTAAGAAAAAGATTTACATAAAATGAATAAATTAAGTAAATTGCGTTAATGTCGTTTAATGCATTCGAATCTCGAATGAATGTATTCCCTCAATTTCCAATTGCTTTCAGCACATACGAAATGTTCTTATTTGTATCAATTTTATAGTGTTATATATGCTACATTATTATTATTATGGCTATGAACTCAAGCAACACCCAAGAGAAGCAATAAAGTCTGCATTATTGCGTCACGAAAGCGCATATCAATTATTTAAAAGAAAATCGTTAGAAGTTTACACATAAAATTTTAACGGTAATAAAAAATTTGAAAAATAACGGAATTTTAAAATTTAAAAAATAACGGAAATTCAAAATTCAAATTTATGTCCAAAAATTGATCAAAATTGATTGGTCCGTTCTAAAGTCCTTTAATCGTGCTAGGTCAAGTTCTACACTAAATTTCTATCATGATCTCGTACAGGATAATGGACATTTCAAGCAGAATAACCCTTTTTAAATCGAATGTCACAAATACATGCTAAAAAAACATTTTTTTCTTCCTCCTTTAAGAATTCCGTTGCTAATGTTGTTTTTTAAGCAGAGTAAAGGCAGGCAGGCAGCTCACAGTGGAGCAGGAGAGAAGAAATGTATCCGATTTCATGACGAGAGAAAAAGCGAAAGATTTTCTTTTTGTGCTATTTCTGGTGAAACTTTTTTCTGCTCATGGAGATGGAGGTAAACTCCTTCAAGATATTTTCTTTTTCATTCTCGTTTTCTGCCCTTCCACCCTCCGCATATCGCAAGGAGCATGACAAGTATGGAAAAATGAAACTTTGCTGAAAATGAATTTATTTTGGAAGTGAAAAGCAAGAAAAAAGTTGTGGATGTATACAGAATTGCGATATTGTGTATATTAAGCTTACATCACATCCAAATCGCGGGCATGAAAATATTCTTATCGAGTGACGTCACTCAAGACATTAGTCATTGAATTTCTTCAGGTTTAACTCACGCCTCCATTTCTGCATAATTATAGCCTAGTTTCTATTTGATTAATTATTAACGGAATCTCGAATGATGTAATGATAGCAATTAAATCCTAGTGACGTTATTTATGAAATATCAAATTTAGGAAGGCATGTTCGTTACTTCTTTTGAGAAAAATCAGGCAAAGGAAATTCAGTATGCATATTATACGGAATACATAATCATGTGCTCGTATGGATCAGCGACTCCTGCTTATAAGCACATATAAGATATTCATATTCACTTAAATTCTAAGGCAAGGGGTGTATCCAAGGGGGTAGCTTAGGAGTCAAAAATTGGGATTAGTGCCGATCGATGTTTTAGGAGATATATTAATAGACACAAATGATTAGAAGCTACTAAAAATTTCAATTTTGGATTCAAGAACGTCACGAAGTTCACACCTGGATGCAAGAAGATTAAATGCGAATTACTTTATATTTTCACAATTTTCTTACTTTAATCATTTTTCTCTTTCATGTGTGCTTCTTCATCAATGTTTTCTTAATGGTTTAGGATTTTTTTCTTTTTCAATACTCTTTGCAGGTCGGTCCTGCTTAACATTTCACGTAAACATAAAAAACATAAAGTCTTCTTGCTTTACGAAATGGAATTTGATATCAATTTATAAGGTACGAGAGAGAGAGATGAAAGTTATGAAGTAAAGGAAAAAAATTAAGAGAAAGAAGAGAAAACCTCGGAGAAGCTTTCCATTATTCATAGCTATTTTTCAAATATAAATCTACATCCTCTTATTATTGAATTGACATTATGACCATGGGGTGTAAATTATCCATTTACAGACGAGCAGCTTGTTAGCTGGTAAGTATTCTGGTTTTAATCTTTAATATCATTCAATTTTTGCTACTTTTTAGCTAACAAAACCTGAAACAAAAAGCTCTTTTCCATTGAATATAGCATTTACAGATATTCATAACAATCATCCACATCCATATCGATAGTGTACTTGTAATAAAATTAATGGTTGATTGGATTCAACTCTTAATTAAGGAGCATTTCCCAAATTTTCATACTTTAACATTAAAAACATTTGATTCACCAATTTAGAAGAGTCGAGTCCATTCAACCAAATGTTTTATTTCAAAAGCACTAGAAAATATGCACTTTTCATTTCACTTCAGATTTTTCACTATCCCAACAGTAAATACACTGAAGAGGAATCATTTAGAAAAAAAACGAAACAATAAATTGCTGAATATGAGAATTTTTAAAATATTAGAAAATCAAAATTCAAAATTTCTAACGGTTTTTTAAAATTCAAAATTTTAACGGTTTTTTAAAATTCAAAATTTTAACGATTTTCAAAAATTTGAATTCTTTAACGGTTCTCAAAAATTTGAATTTCATTCACATCCTCATCCATAAATTATGACTTTAAAGGCATCCTTCATACAAATATTCATGCTGTTATGGATAGTAACAATGAAGATTGAATAAAGGTGGTGTCTATTTTCAATTCTTCACGAAACATTTTTGTATCATCTTTATAAATAAAAAAAAAGAATCTCTTCCTTCTCGTTCTACTCATCCATCAAATTTGCTTTCTCGCACCATTACAAAAACATAAAATACATAGAACTCGATAACAATAGATATCAATTGTCAACTTTGAAGAACATTAAAAAGTATATAAATATACATTATGGAGTGGTTTGAGGGATGAGATGTATATCCAATATTGTTGTTGAATTTAAGAAGAAGAAAAATACAAAGTTAAAGTAATTATGATGATTTTTTTTCTACAGCTCTTTAATTTCAATTCTCATTTTCCACTTCTTCGCTGTGTATTGGAACAATCTATTGGCAAACAATCTCCGGAGATACAGAGAGAGAAAGGTTTTCCATCAGTGTCATCATTCACACATCATCCTACGATGTAATTTTCTGTCTCTTGTTATGTATTTTTTTAGGTGACCAATTTAAGTAAACATTTGTGCTGTACATACTTCCTTTTTATATTATGTGCAACATATGTGCTACTAAGTAAATAATCCCCAAAAAGTACTTTAATTCTTGTTATACTCACAAATGACTGTTAAATTTGCTGATGCACGAATCGGATCCGAATTCTTGGCCGGTCCAACTTGACATTGATATTCTGAGTCGTCCTCAAGTGAAGCATTTACAATGCGTAGATTAAAAATGCCTCGATTACGATCACCTATCATTGAATATCTTGAATAGCCTGGGATTTTCTCTGCGAATCCTGTCAAGATACAACAAAAATTGTATATAATTTTGATTAAATTGCCAGCTATTGCCAAATATAGATTATTATCTTACCCAATGCGAAGCCATCCTTCACCCACTGCACGCTTCCAGCTAAATTTGTAATTTCGCATTGCAGAAGCGCCTCAGACCCTTCGAGCACTTGAAGATTTTTCGGAAGCGATCGAAATATTTGTTTGGCTGATACATTCCTCAAAGCTGCACACGAAGCAATAAAAAAGAGAAGAATAAAAATTTAAATTAGTATTAATTAAATACAATTACTGAAGACACAAAAAAAAGTGATGATGCTGATGATGATCTCTTATCGTGCTTCACTCATTACGAGGAATGGAATTAAAAGAAAGAAAAAAGAAATAATGAAACGCCGTCAAGAGAGTTCATCGTGTGTCATTCTTAACACGACATGAGAGGGGCCAGAACCAAATGACTTGCTAACTGAATTATTGAGTACAGAAGAAAACAAATATATGCAATAAATGTGCGGGCGGAAGATGATGAACATGCTGTACATTATTTTATTATGACTTTCTTTATTTTATTACATATTGTGTAAATTGGGAAACTTCTTATTAAAGTCACTAATTAAAATGTCAACAAAATGCGTTCATTTTCGTTTTTTTAATTGATATTTTTCAGTGCCGAAGAAATGGGAATGAATAAAAAATGAGGAGAAGAAGATATGACTGGTGTGAGTGAACTTTAACATTCATCTTAAAGCGACTCTCAGCATGGGACACGCTAAGCCGTAAAACTCATAAATAACATAACAACAGCATACAGAATAAAAAAACTGTATGTGAGAGATGGATGTCGAAGGAACGATGAAGGAAGAAGAATTTCTTCTAACACATGTTTTTGCTCCACTTCTGTCGATATACATTCTTTTCTTTTCTTATTTTAAAAAAAGTAATAATACATATAAAAAATATTTTCGAGTACGCATACTCTGTGTCATTATCATGATTTTTTTTCAACATTATTTTTTTGAGGATGGTCTTCAAAAGAATTCATTTTAAAAACACATTATGATGTCTCAACAGCGACATTCTCAACAATTTTTGTTATATTCAAGAACAATTTATATTAGTAATGATTTTATTTTATTTTTGTAAAGAAAAGCTACTTATTCAAATAGAAAGCATTCATCTATTGTTTTCGATGGTAATCTTCTCAAGATTTATGGTTTCCTCTTTCATGAGACTGACCCCTTTATGACTTTATTAATTGCGCTTACTACAAATTTTTCTTCTTGTCAACCGAACACAGTAGCATGTAAATAGACCAGCGGTATTCAAACTAGGTACGAGTTGTACGTGTGAAAAATCTTAAATGGATCATAAAATCCCTTCCATTGCTCATCAATTTCTCTTAGTTTGTGGCTCCAAAAAAGGGCAACGATCATAAAGTGGTCGTTTAATGATCGACCATAAACAAAATAAAGTTTAATCACTACTAAGAAACGCCAAAATAAGGAATGATGCTGCAGCAAAAAAGGAACAAGCAAAATTACTGGTCGTGGAAACCGAAATACTAAGAAACTTGTACAGATGTGGTCACTAGTGACTGACGAAGGCGCATTTTACCCCCCAAAAAATTAGAATTAGCAACCAGAAAATATTTGAAAAATAACGGTCAAAAAATATTTGAAAAATAACGATCAAAAAATATTTGAAAAATAGAGATCAGAAAATTTGAAAAATAACGGTCAAAGTGCAGTCAATTGGCTAATTTCCAATTTAAAAAATAAATGTGCTAAAAAAAACAAATTTGTTCTCAATTTAAATATTCATGTATAAAAAAATTCGTGGCATTGTCATTTTATTTTAGTTTTCGTTTTACTTGAAAAAATAATTTTAGGGAATATAAAAACGGCTACAATCCAAAACATGTGTCAACTATAAAAGAAAGATTATTAAATTTTTTATTTTCTCTCCTTCGCAAAAGGTCAGAAAAGGCCGTTGACAGAGTTAATTATTTTTCGTTCATTTTTGTTTTCATCTGGAACTTTATCCGTTGGTATAATTTGTGACCAGATAGTAAAAATCTAGAATTTCATCGCAATTTGTAAGCCTGTGTCTTGTTCCATAGCAATTGATATTGCTCCAAGTTAATAGACACAAAATGTTTGATGCGTCAGTCTCAAGTTGGAGAAATGTCCTTCAATTTTTTTTGTCTTGTTCCTTTTTTTATCTCTTTTTTCCTTTTTTAGAAATGCCCCCGACGTAAAAAGAGATGGATATCTCGATTTAACCCCTCATCAGTCATTCAGACTGGCTTTTCTCTCTCCTTTTTTGTATGCTGGTTTTTATGAACTCATCATGCGATAACATACAGTTCAAACTTATTTTCTTGTGCAACTTTTACTGTCCGAAATGGTAAATGTAAATTTATTTATATTTCATCAAGTACTATCATATAAATGTCCTCACATCATTCCTTATATACATATTTGTTTCCATCTAACCAAACGCTATAAATGTTCTTGATCCTTGATTACATTGTTGCATTTTTAAACGTTCATCTCTTCCTTTCTCATTTCATTTCATTCCATTATCTTTTATTTTTTTTACTATGTAGCATTGCTCAATTGTCCCCAAACGTTTTTTTTCCCCCAATGATTTATTATTCGAATTAAAGAACCAACACTTATATATAAACATAGAGAAGTCTCTACGATTGCCACGACAGAGAAAGTGAGAAGAAGGAAAGGAAAAAAATGTATACGAAACAAATTTATGTGCGTTAATGGCATTAAAATTAATTTAGCTTTAATAAGGACGTGATAAATAAAATGAATGTAAAGAATAAACACCCCAACAAAGAAAAAGTAAGGCAGAGAAGGCAAATAGCACAAAAGAATGAGGACTTTTTTGTCTTCTTATTTTCTTTCCTTTAAAAAATTTTCCAGTGCTTTATTTTTTCGCCATTCTCAATGAAACGTAAAAGGAAAGTTTCTTCTTCATGTAAACATAAAGGCTTCTTTACTTTGACGCACATTCAAAGTGAGAGAAATGAAGGAAAAAAGCAGATTCACAGGCTAACGGAAAGAAAAAAGGGGAAAAAAGAAAATTTTCTTATGAAAGAACACATTGTACAGAGAAGAGTAGGCCCAAAGTTTCTGATGATGGCATGGCATAACATAATATGATGCTTTATTTATATGTATATACACAGAAATTTACTTTATCCTTGACTCCCTTCTAAATGTTAATGAGTTTCTATCGCTGCTGTTTAAGGTTTAACTTGAGTAAATTTCCACTGATGACATTTCCCAAAAGGATTCCACCATCTCACTTTCTGTGTTCGTCCTTTAACGTGGAAAATTTTGACGCTATAAAGCTTACGGTTATGTAATTGTCGTTTCCAGTTAAGCCAACCAATACTGGACATTTTCATTTCCATTTAACGTTAACAGAAGTAAGAGCTTACGCTTCAAAAACTCTGTGAGATGAACTCGAATGTATTTTGTGTTGATTTAAGGATTTAAAGATAATTTTCGAATTTCAAAAACTAACGGATTTGAAAAATTTGAATTTCAAAAAACAATTTTTTGAAAATTTAAATTTCACAAATCCGTTGAAAATTTTGAATTTTAAAAACCCGTTGGAAAATTTGAATTCCCAAAAACCGTTAAATTGTAAATGCTGCCAATAATAGAATTTAAATTTGTTTGATATGGCGGATTCTTTGGATGATTTTTTGACATATTTGATGATTTCTGGAGATCTTAAGCACATCTTCTTAGTGTTTCTAACTTGAAAAGCGGGAAGGAAATCGTATATTCCGAAAATTCTGTCCGATAGCAGAGAAATCACTTCCTACAACCATAATGTAATTTATTAACAGATAGAAAATAAAAAAAATCTTTAATATTAAGCTTTAATTCCCTTCAAATCACGTAGGATTCGAAAACATTCTTAAATCACTTATATCATCCATAGGAAAAATAGGATATTCAATTTTTGTTTTCAGCAATACGGATAGAAATTTAATAGTTTATAACTTTTTACTGGTTTGCAGATATTTTTAATTTTCATGTCTTAGAGCAAGGTAAATATCTTCTCGCTATATCCACATCTCCTCGTTGTACTGTAGAACTAATTTAATAATGAACTTTCTATTTGTCTTTCTAAGTTTTTCAGGTTAAAGTTCCTTTCGCAGCTTCAGAAGCGTTTTTTCCTGCTTCGTTCCTTTTTCTCTTTCAATAGCAGCCGCCACCTCACTTAATTCACGACAGGTGAAAATTAAAATTGGCACATTTATTTCATTTTAGCAGCACTCTTACTTTGGTTCCTGCCAAAGGAAATTTAAATTCTGATGACTGTTGTTAAAGGCATCATTCTCGGCACGATTTGTAATTACTTGCAATTTTTAATGTGCAAGCGACAATGATAATTTCGTATACACATGTCACTTAATTGGATCTTTACATACAATCGACCAAAAAAACGAAAATAAAAGCCAATTGTAATCTGTAAATGCACAGAGTCATCCTGAGTTTAATTTATTGAGAACCTGTTTCAGTTGCACGTGCCTAACATGAGCAAAGTGTCTTAGACAGGCAGGTAGGAGCACAACAAATTTACACCTTTTTCTTTTCTCTCTTTTCTCGTTTTGACTTTATGTTCCTTTCTTTCTTTTTTTCGCTCTCACTTTTTTCTTCTTGTGGCTCAAACATGTCTAGTTGGTGACTCTCAGAATGAAATCGTAAAATAAAATTAAAGTAAATGAATTCACATCATAATAAATTTGTACTGCAGAATAGGATAGCAAAGTGGCAGGCAGAATAATGAAAATTTTCCCATTCCATTCTGTGTGTCGTCAGATGATGATAATGATGGCATCATCATGATCATTCAGGGTGCTAAGTATATACGATTTTAATATGAGGGCTAAAGCCTTCCAAAAACGTATTTGAATGCAGAATTTTGAGAACAAAAGAAACTTAAAATCCAACAAAAAAAAATGTTCTCGTAATAAAAACAAGCACAATAGAAAACTCGAAATTGTTGAATAATTTTCTCCGTTGGCAGTTTTCATGAAAATTTATGCTCTATATATGTGTTTGCATATGTGACTGTTGTGCTGTGCTGCTTTTATATACTCATAGTTTTCCATCTTATATACAACATGATTCCAGCACAAAACGTAATGTGAACTGCAAAATCATCATATTTATATATAAATGTGCCGTTTTCGTACTTTTTTGGAACTGTGTGATGTGAGAGAGAGAAGGAGATTGAGGGAAGAAAAAAAAATTCTCATAAGAACTGTTTTTGGTTCACATTAGATTTATATGTGGATAACTACTATTCTGGAGCATTTTATTAAATATACTCCTGTCAGCTTTATGATTATCTGTCTGACTGTTTATCTGATGGAGGTAGTTGGGTTGTGTAAGACTTGCTTAAATCAGTTATTTTATTCAAAATTATTTTTGTTATTTTGACCGATACTTTTTCAAATATTTTTTGACCGTTACTTTTTCAAATATTTTTTGACCGTTACTTTTTCAAATAATTTGTAGTCGTTAAATTTCAAATATTTTTAGGCAGTTATTTTTCAATTCTGAATTTCAATGATTTTTGTTGCAAGCAACAGAAATGCGCTTCCATCGCTCACGAGAAGCCGCGTCTATATTAATTTTTTCTGATTCATCTCTCATCCATATAAAGTTTTGTGCATGAGAAAGGAAGCCTACACAATTGGTAAAATTCACGAAAAATAAAATGTACAATAACTTCTGAACTAAAAAAAGATGAGTACAAGACTACAACAATTCTTAAATTCGTATTGATGATGAAAGAGAAGCACATGTTCTTTCGAATGGAGGGAATTATTATAGTTAATTGAAAGCATTTCATTCCACCTGTGCATCAGGTGCAACTGACAAATATAGCGTGTGTTTTATATACAAACAACAAGAACTATAGACTTTACAGACAAAAGCAAGCCAAACTCGTATGAAATTCAAAACGTTCCTTCCCCAACTTTTTTTTATGTTCTTTTCACAATTTTATTTACTGCATTTTAGAACGTCAAAAAGTCATAAAGAAGAGAATACACACATCGACTCACATAACTCAAAAGACAATAGATATGGACGCTTGCATTTGATGCTCTAGGAGAAGTTTACCGAGTAAAGAAGAATGATAGAAATAAAATAAAATGGGAATGACAATCGATATGAACGAAAAGATATACGATCTTTGTCTTTATGAAATGTGCGTCTTAAATTCTATCCAGTTGACATTTTCATCACCCAACTGTAATAAATACATTGTTTTCATAACGCAATGGTTACATAGAGTATGCCAAAACTTTAGTCATTCCTCTCAAGACTATAATTATTGACATTCCGTAACGATTATGAGACATATTCATCATCAGCTTTAACTTTTCATTATCTTCGTTTTCGTAAATTTAATGCCAACGAGATTCACTTACCTATTGTTGCTAATAATACCACGAAATACCACCAATGCGGTTTGCCTTTCATCTTTGCATGTAGTCGAGTTATCTGGAAAATAGAAAGGAACAAAATTAGTACAAAATTAATTGATTTCATGTCTTTATATCTGTAGCATGTTTGTGGATCGGAACCGATTTTTAAAGAATAGGACTATATTGTGGATGAAGGAACTAACAAAAGGCAGCACTTTTCTTCAACACACACATGATGCTATCGCGAGAGAACAATGTGAATAAACGGCATGTCCGTAAAATGAACCAATTTGCAATGAAAATTGATTGGAAATTGGCACTTTTTTGGCTTTTTGGTAAAATTAGGCTTCAGTAGCAGTTCCCATTCATCTCATCTCTCACGGTTTTACTTTACATGGATGAAAATAAACCGCGTTGTATATCCATACATACTATACACATATGAAGCTTGATTGATTTTCCTGTATTTTTAATCATTCTATGTTCCAGCAATACACACACGGTTTTTTTGTTATATGGATCAGGTTGAAATGTGCATCTATATTATACAATTTCACTTGTGAGAAGATTTATTGAGATACTATAATATTCATCCATTCTAGTTGGACTAATTAAGCCCATCAGATACAGAAATGAGCATCTCAATTTATACAGTTAACATATTGTTAAATTTTCAAATAAACTAATAGCATTCCATGTTGTGTAAAACATAAAATTCAATCTAAATTATGGATATAAACGTTTGTTCAAGCAGATGAGAAAATCGATGGAATTAAAATTAATTTAAATACACGAAACTTTTTTCTCAAAATGTCATATTTAAATACGGTATTTCAGGCACTTCTTTACGTCAATCGAACAATTAAAGCTTTAGGTAACTTTTAACTATGCCTTACCTATTGTAATTGTCCTAATATTTCATTATAATTAATTTTTCTCCAAATATTACGTTCTCACACTTTTCAAAAATTACAATTTGAATTTCCAAGAATTTTCAAAACAATTAACCGCCATTTTTCAAAAAAAAAAACCTTGACTGTTGTATGGTTTTCAGACATTTGAATTTTTTTCAGCCGTTAATTTGTTATTCAATTATTAATGGCAAATTACATGATATTGCGTTCTCATTAATGTTATTTGATATCATAGAACAAAAACAATGAAAATATATTCAAAGGAATCTTAATAAGAACAATAATCTACCTGATTATGTAAGAATAATGCGCAAAAAAATTTGATAAAACAAAAAGCATCGACATTAAATGAATTAATGAAAACAAAAAAGTATGAATACCTTAAATGAAGAATTGAAATGTATATTAAAGCAGAGAAAATGAATTTTACTTTCATTACCATCGCGATATAAATTCATAGTTGAACGAGTCTGCGAAATATTATTATCTGATTTTAAATGTGTGAGAATTTTGTAGAACTTTTTTTTGCATAAACAGAATGTGTATCACTACTTGAAGAATAAAAATTACCCATTTATTCAATTTTTTCGATTCGAGTTTAATTATATTTCTTCGTCTCTTCATCATAAATTCATTCTCTAGCGACGTTTTCAGCTCAATATTGAACGAACATTGCTTTTTAATGCACTTTGTTCTGTTGGATCTATCTTGATAATCTGTCGAAATTTATCGTTAAAAATTTGAATTTTACAAAACCGCTAAAATTTGAATTTTACAAAACCGTTAAAATTTGAATTTCAAAAAACCGTTAAATTGCAATTCCTGTCAAGACTATTTGCTGCAACAAAAATGCTTTTTAGTCCCTCAATCAATAGTCATGGGCTTTTCAATTTTTCTGCTTTAATCTCTCTATCAATTCTTATTTTTGTTTCCTATGCCCTGCTCCGTTCCTTATTTTTCATCATCTCTTTGCTCGAGTACGGGTTTTTGTATTGCTCAGGCTACGCGCACATAATTATGCTAATGCTTTGGGAAAATACATTTCATTATCGCCACGTCTCTTCTTGTTTTAATTTCTATTCTATTTCATCGCATTTTCGTTCATTCCTTCATAATTTCACAAAGAAGAGAATATTAAAATACACAGAGCTGGGCTGCTGGTTCTGTTACCCTTGAAAAATATCTGCTTGTATGTACTGTACACAAACAATATTTTTCAGCACATGAGAAACACAAGCAGAAGAAGAGCAGAGCAGAAAGGAACGAAAAAAAATATGTCTCACATCTTAATGTTGTGCAAATGCACTTTGAATTTCAAATTCTTGTTTTTTTCCATGCACGGGTAATAAATCGAGCATAAAGACATGCAATGAAAGAATATAAAAATTCGGCTCTGATGTGTTTTTCTTTCGTTCTTTATTCTTCTCTTTTCATTGCTGTTGATTCTTTTTGTGGCTTTTTTTTTATCATCCCGTTTATTTCTCATGAAATATAAATTTTTTTTGTGTGTGTATAGACGCTGATGTGTTTGTGGTAGGAGCAAAAAAGTAAGTTCAATTCAACATTTGCTATAAGAAAATAATAAAAACAAATGAAGACCCCATGAATGAACCCCGTCCACTATTATTTCTTTTCACTTCAACCAGTCAGTCATGGTCATTCTTATTGTGTGTGAGCTTCTTGAATTATGCTTTCAACATTGTAAGTAAATAATGTGCGCAACCAACGATGCGTTACGATTAATTAGGCTGAAATTTAATGGCACATTAGCGAGCAGTGTATAATTCTATTCTCAAATCAAGCCTTAATCATGAAAGTAAACGAATAATTTTTTGACGCCTTTTAAAATGTGGAATATGTATAAGGAAATTAAATTCCAGACCATCAGACTTCTTGGAAATAAAGAATCTTTTCAGCAAATAACTTTATTTCTTTTGGGAATGAAGAGCAATAATCCTTAAACAAATGTTGTGTGATATAATGAAGAAATTTTGAAATGAATAATGGAGGCGGCGAGTAGGAAAGACATTCGAATTTTTTGTGATCATTTTGAACGCAAAATTTGTCAATTTATTCGTTAAACACGTGGAATTTGAATTTAGAACCTTACAACAGTTGAAATTTCATAAAAACCATACAACAGCTATTTTTTTGAAATTACAAAAGCCGTTAAATGATTTTTAATGCATTTCATTGAAAATTCATTATTCAACCATAATTTTCAATTCCAAGAACTTTAATTACTCCACAATAATGTCTATATTATTACAATTGGATTACTAATTGTTGAAGCTCATGAATGAAATTCAGATTTACTATGCAAAATTAAAATGCTGAATTCGCTGAATTGCGCTGAATTGTTTAAATTTTTACCAGCAATTAATTGAAAGCAAAAATAACAAATTGAATTAATTCTATTCTTGGAAATAATCTCACCATCTATTTTTAGCACATAATTGGTCGTAAAGCTTTCATATTGTTGTTTTATTAATTGAATAAGTTCACTGACTATCATAAATATCAAAGTTCTCAGACGAAGGTGAATCACTGACATTTTCACTAGGCAATAGATTCTTGTGGTTAATTTAGATTGTCTTCAACTATAGTTATGCCTTCAAATATTTGAATTTTCTCGTAATAATTTCTTAGTAGTTTGCAATCATTAAATTCCCTAAGTTCCGTGAATTTAAGCCAAATTTTGTGACCAAAAACTCCAAGTGAAGGAATCACTTTTAGACATATTAAAGCACTAAATATGAATGCCCTACAATTGACTTTTGATGGATATCTCCGAATGTTTCGCCACGCACCTAATTACGCACGTAATGATGCAAGATGTTTCAGCTTAGTTCCATTTATAGCATGACCAATAAAAGAATAGAGAAATATTTTATTAGAATTGAGTGTTTATAGGCACAGAAAAAAGATGCTCTCGGGTTTGTTAAAAAGACAACAAAAAAACAAAACGAAAAAATTTCTACGATGTTGCTATTTCCATTTATAGATCAACGGATGGAAAGTAAAATCCAATCAATAAAATTGGTCTCTAATAAAATATGCTAAAAAATTAGAAGACACTTTTTGGATGCACATAAAAGGAGATAATCTTATAGAGGTTGAAAAAAAAATTAAAAGAAACTGTCAGACAGCACAGCATATACGATAGATATAGAGTACGAGAGAAACGAAATCTCTTTCAAGGAACTTAAAACCCACACACAACTAATTTTAACCAAAAATGAAGAGTTGAATGACTAAGTTATTGAAACTTTATACACCTTGAGACTGACTCCCTACGACTACGAAATTAGTAGCTCGTTAGTTGACCAACTTCCCGGACTTGAATGACACTTAACTAAAAGTTGAAAAGTTGAGACACATGTGCTGTCCAATATTTTATTGGCTTTTTGATTATATTTGCATTAGTTATACAGCGGACGATAATGATATAAATAGATACATGGACAAAAAATTGAATCAATTTATGTTATCAAGCTTAATTGATTCTCCGACTTTTGCTTCCTAGTATGTATTAAAATTATTAGCTCCAAAAAAAAGGCACTCACACAGACACTAAAGACTTAAATTACAATTGTGTATAATTGATGAAAATTATATATTTAAAACATCTCTTTTAGCATGACTTGAAGCAAAAAAAACGAGTTCAGAGCAATTTTCTTACATCGATCGATGTTTTGTGTCGTTGGCAAAGTGACCTGGAAATGAATGACGAAAACAATGAAATTTTAAGGGACTTCATTGGCAGTTCCCATATTAATTTTTTGTATGAAAATGAATACAAACATACGGATTCATTCTCAAATGACGTCAGTCATAACAATCGTTATTTTCTAGTGAAAGTTTAGTGAACTTTGCAATTTTCAGCAAATTTAAGTTCTATTCAGTAAATTCAGCAATTTAAGTTCTATTCAGCGAATTCAACAATTTAAGTTCTATTCAGCAAATTCAGCAATTTAAGTTCTACTCAGCAAATTCAGCAACTTAAGTTCTATTCAGCCAATTCAGCAATTTAAGTTCTATTCAGCAAATTCAGCAACTTAAGTTCTATTTAAAAAATTCAGCACTATTCAGCAACCACTCAGCTGAAAAATAATTTGGACGTAATAAGTGACCAACCCCATAAGCAGAAGAAGAAACGACTTGTTCCTCAATATAATTAAAATTATTACAAAAAAATACACATGGTAAAAACATTGCCGGTCTACAAGATAATGTGTATATATTCCTTCCACCTCTTTATAATGAAAGAGAAGAAAAAAGTGAAAAGGAAGAGAAAGAAATAAAGAACAGAATGAACTGAATGGGAAAATGTTAACTCAAGTGTGGAGTTCACAATTTGTATAAGCCTCCGCTGTGAATATCGACACCGTCTTAACCTATTCGCCATCATTACTTGTGTGTATGTTTATTTACTTTTATTTTTTTCACTCATTCGCTTGGTTCATTTCATTCATAATTTCAAGTGGATTTTTTTCCACCGCGCGCGTTTATTCAGTTCTTTTACTTTTGTGATTCCTTTCTGTATATAAATTTATATTTTTTTGCTGTATCAAAAGCGAAAAAACTTGAATTCAAAGCAATAAAAAAGAATATTTGCAAGCAGAGAAAAAAAACTTGTTTCCTTCCCAGTTACCGTCAATTATTATCGTACAACATAACTATTCGTAAGAGTCCCCGTCATTAATAATGAGTGAGCGAGCAAAATGGGAACAGAGTTTTGTGCCTTTCTCTCTCTCACCCACTTTGAATTTCCTTTTGGTGTTATGTGATATTAAATTTCCTGTTGACTTTTTAGAAAAGAGAGAAGAACAGTGTCTTTTTGGAAGGAGTGAAATCAATCTTTATATTGCTCATTCAGCGGACATTATCGACGACAAAATGTATTTTGAAACCTGATTTTTAGCATATTTTTCTAAAAAGGGAACTGAGCTTTTTGTTTGTCTGTCCGTCCATATGAAAAATGTGTCTATTTATTTTTCAAATATTTTTTGACCGTTATTTTTCAAAAATGTTTTTACTGTTTTTTTCAAATAATTTTTGACCGTTATTTTTCAAATATTTTGTGACCGTTAATTTCAATTAAATTCTAGCTTTATTTTTAGCTCTATGCATTAAAAATGCGCTCACGAGTGACCATGTCTACAAGAATTTTTCTTGTTCCTTTCCTTTCTCATTTTATATTATTATTGATATATTTTCATCATCATGTTTGATTGATCAAAAAAGTTATGGCCATAAAAAATTATACATTTCATTATTGTCTTGCATCGATGTCGTGTATCTTCATTTTGAATCGAAATCAAGTTTCGTTCTTCTTTCTTCGCCAAAAAAAATTGAAACAATAATAAAAGAGAGTTCCTTGGCTCTATGGGAGTCACATACAAACGTGTATATGAACAATTTTTCAATATGAAAATAGACATCGAGTTGTAAAAGGCTTTTATTTTTATTTTTACTTTTAAAAAACTCTGAACTGTGCGTGTGGGTTGATAGCAGTGGTCTTGAATCGATGTTGAAATTATTATAATGACAACAAGCAGCAAGCTATACACGGCACATATGAATATGTATATAAGGTACTTGTAACTCGCTTCGAGCATTTGTGACGACGTCGATACATTTCTTGTATCAATGAATGGAAGAATGAATGAATTTTGAGAACCAAACTAGTTTTTAGATATTATGAATTATTGCCTTAGACAAAGATATCTCAGAGTAGGATATGTTTTGCTAAATTGGTCGTAAAAAGATCGAATTATAATTTTTTAAGATGAAAAAAATCAATTTTTGTATTTTAATGAATGAAAGAGAATCGCGTGAAGGCTTTACTATTTTTTATTATTTTATTTTTAAAGTTTTATTCACTCCTCCGCACCTTTCTGAGCGTGCGGATAGACATCGGAAAGTCATAAACACCATTCATCAATAATATTGTTACAAAGTTGAAGTTTCCCATTCAGAGTTTTCGCTAGTCTTCACGTGTATACATTAAACATTTATTTCTGTGGCTTGTGCCTTAAATTCTTCATTTTGTGCGTTTTTTTAAGTTTAAAAAAAATTGATAAAAATTCAAATTTTACAAAACCGTTAAAAATTCAAATTTTAAAAAACCGTTAAAATTTCAAACTATACAAAAGTCGTTAAAAACAACAAAAAATACAATAATTTAAATTTTTCCAAAATTCAAATATAATTCAATCGTTAAAAATTCAATTTTCATCTCGTTAAATTCAAATTTAATATAAATTCAAATTCAAATTGAACATGTCTGTCAATCACTGTCCGAAAATCGCTACAATCATCGTCCATTAGTAGCTTTTACACGTTTCCGAGTCGAGTCAAGTTTTCATGATATCATACGGCTGTAATATCTGAAACAACACACAAATATAATGCGAAACACTATAGCTCTAAAGCAGAAAGAAGAAGAAGATTTTTTTATGAATGAAATTGCCATAAAACGAAGAAATTAATGACCAATGGAGGATGCAAGTAAGAGTGAATGAAATGGCGAATAAATTTGTTGTAAAAAAACAATAAGAAGAGGAAAACCAACGCATATGATGTTGATCATCAATGGACAACAAGATAAGCAACAGAGGCGTAAAATGTCAAGACATTTGTTTGAAATTAATTTATGTCATGTAAAAATCACATATGTACATCAAAATTTCCCATAGTTAACCAAAACTACGCAACGCATAGTTCACCCATTAAATAGATTTGACAAAAATTGATTAATGTACATGAGAAGGGATCATACTAATCATTATTATCATCGTCATAATAGACAGTAGCGAGAAAAACAATTGTTCTTTCACTCTTTATTATTCCATGTCAATTTAAATTGAATTAAATTGCTAATGTGTCTTTAATTGTCAAAAAAAACTCATTATTTCGTTCATTCACTTTGCTCGCAACGCATATCCCATGCGAGTAATATAGGAAAGACAATTACACTGAATAATTTTCTTCTGTTTTTTTAAGGGAAAAGGAGGGGTCACAATACTGACACAGAACAAAAAGTTCATAGAAAACAATTTTATTTTAAAATTTTCGTCTCTATTCTCATTGTTTCAACTGTTCTTATACAGTTTAAGACCTTCCATAATTCATAATTCTGTTAATTGCCATTTTCTCGCATCAACAGCAAATTCCAGCGGAATATGTCTCACCGTAGCACACAAGAAACAAAAGATGGGATTTTTGGGGCTAATCTCTTATGACGTCCATCAAAAATTGAACTTTTGGACGCTTACTCTGTCTTCTGTTAGTATTGTTAAAAATTCAAATTTTTAAAAAACCGTTAAAAATTCAAATTTTTGAAAGCCGTTAAAAATTCAAATTTTTGAAAGCCGTTAGGAATTCAAATTTTTGAAAACCGTTAAAAATTATTTTTTAAATTTTTCCATAAAAACTTATTGTTTACATAAACTTTTTGGTATACGTTAATTATGAATGACCCTCCTCTTAACCTCTATCAAAATTCATTAGCAAGTTTATTGTTTTGAGTGTTTTTCCCCTCACTTTTTCCATCTCAGACACCTCCGTATGTAATTTAATGAATGGGATGTGCAAGTTTTCATACTTATATTATTATCATTTAAAATAATAATAAATTATTTCCCATTTTTTCTCTCCGTTTATGTCTTTTGTACTTTATTTAATAATTTTAAATCTCATAAAGTGTGAGATAAATTTTTTTTTTTCATGTTTAAGAAAACAGAATTTGTTCATCAATTTAAACTCATGAATAGAAAGAAAAACATTGCTGAGAGGGATAAAGAGGAAGATGATGTACATTCTAAGTGGATTGTTCATGCATAGCTCTAAAATCCACTTTGTGTTTCTTCCTTTTATCTACAAGAATAGATGATTATAGTTGGTCCCAGAAGCCATTGTGTCGTATATATTAATGAAACGCACTCATGACATTGCATAGTTGGGGATTCTTGAGTTAGAAAGCTTATTTGGTTGGAATCTTAGGGAGCATCTAATTTTCTCATTTTCTTTTTCAAAATTAACGAATTTGTAAAATTTGAAAACTAAAGGTTTTCAAAAATTTGAAATTTAACGAATTCTTAATTCGAATTTTGACTTCAGGTGTCTTTGCGTTAAATTGCAATTCAGTCGCCTTCACAATTCATTTGGAAACTTTCCAAGAATTTAACGTCTTTCAAAAATTCAAATTTAATATTCAGACGCATTTACAATTAAATTTGCTGTCTGGATCAATTGTAACTCAATTAAATCCACATAAACGATTCTAGAACAATCATAATCTTAAATTCTGCCATCCATAATGCACAGCAGATTAAAGCGACATAATTGTGATAGAAAAAATTTGCTCCATAAATAAGCACACGTCCCTTTAAAGTGTCCTTTGCTATTTATTTTCTTGTTATGCTATGTTCTCAAGTTGTTATGTTTAAAGTTATGTATACATAGATATTGTATAATAAGAAATCAGTAAAGTTTATTTCCTTTATAGAAAAATATGATTTCTTCCTAGCTTTTCCTTTCGCTTCCTCCCACCCACACTGCAGCTCACCACCATAAACTGACAAAAAAAACTTTTGTGCCATTAATTTGCACACATGAGCAACCATGGCATACACACAATCACATTCATATTTAATTTGGCATTAACTTTGCATGTTACTCTGACAAAGAATAAAAAGAATGAAGACTTTTGCTGTATCTTCCTCTTCTTATATCGCTTTTTTGACTTTTGTCGTCTTAGGATTTTTTTTGCCTTTATCTCTGTCTATATACATTCGTATGTACAGATTTTCCTTCTTTCTTGCCTTCCCTCTTTTTCCCCATCCAGAAAAGCAAAACTCGACTCAACTTCAATAACATTCAAGAAAGTTGTTCGTTATGCTTCAGCAAAAATTATTAATAATATGCAATGTGATAAAAGTGTGTATATATAAGCCAACGATGACGACAGCGTCGACATCGAGGACGAAAAGACGAATCCAAAAAAAATGAAGAAGAAACAACAACAAATTGAGTCAAGAACTATCAGCATGTACATACTTAGAAAACGAGCGAAGGGAAAAAGAGATATGGCAGAAAAGATGGATACATAAGTTAGCATCTAGAAGAAATGACATCAGGCGCTTGCAAGACTTTTTTTCCGTTCTTTCACTTACAGTAGCGTGCAAAATATTACGGACACTTTAGATTTTTCCTTCTTTTTGCTTAAAATGGTACTTAGCAGTGTTCAATTGCTGTGAAATTTGGACCATTTATGTAATTTTTCATGAGCTTTCACAACGTATAATTCAAATATAGTATAATTAATCTTTTTCAAATAAACCGTTAGAAATTCAAAATGGCTGCCGTGCATAATATTACGGACAGATGATAATATAATTTTTTTTATTGATTTAAGGAACTATATGCTACCTTTTAGACTTGAATCATAAAGTATGCTTAATTTCTGAGATTTTAACATATAATTTACGCTTCTATATTGAACATTTCATGAAAAAATTTCGATTTCAAAAATTATCAAAATTTTGAGCACATTTTACTGATTTTTAGCATACAGAGTAGTTTATCTGTTCAGGAATACATCGTTAATCATTGTAAATGTTATCATCTTTCATTTAATATCTAATTATTTAGGTTAAATTAAGCATAAGTGGAAAAACTTTGAAAAATTTAATTTTGATGCATAAAAATTTTCATAACAAAACTTTAAAGGTGAAAATTTTATTAATTATGCTTGATTCAATAGTCAAATTAGTACTATTCTCTTAAATTTCAATCGTACTTGTTAGTTTATGTAAGATCATTAAGGTTCTTTAAGGTTTCAAGGACTTAGAAATGAGTTCAATGTTCCTGTTAAGGAAGAAAAAATATCATAGATCAGAAAATTTTGTAAATTCTTTAATTATGTATTAAAGTTCAAATTTTGTAGCATATATCAGTAATATTTTGTGTTTTAGATATGTTTTGACTCATTTAATTATTGTTTAATTGATAGTTTTGGAATTATTTGAAAAAATTTATTTTTGATATTTTTTCTTCCTTAATAGGTGCACTAAATTCATTTCTAAGTCCTTGAAACCTTAAAGAACCTTAATGATCTTACATAAACTAACAAGTATGATTGAAATGTAAGAGAATAGTTCTAATTTGACTATTGAATCAAGCATAATTAATAAAATTTTCACCTTTAAAGTTTTTTGTTATGAAAATTTTTATGCATCAAAATTAAATTTTTCAAAGTTTTTCCACTTATGCTTAATTTAACCTAAATAATTAGATATTAAATGAAAGATGATAACATTTACAATGATGAACGATGTATTCCTGAACAGATAAACTACTCTGTATGCTAAAAATCAGTAAAATGTGCTCAAAATTTTGATAATTTTTGAAATCGAAATTTTTTCATGAAATGTTCAATATAGAAGCGTAAATTATATGTTAAAATCTCAGAAATTAAGCATACTTTATGATTCAAGTCTAAAAGGTAGCATATAGTTCCTTAAATCAATAAAAAAAATTATATTATCATCTGTCCGTAATATTATGCACGGCAGCCATTTTGAATTTCTAACGGTTTATTTGAAAAAGATTAATTATACTATATTTGAATTATACGTTGTGAAAGCTCATGAAAAATTACATAAATGGTCCAAATTTCACAGCAATTGAACACTGCTAAGTACCATTTTAAGCAAAAAGAAGGAAAAATCTAAAGTGTCCGTAATATTTTGCACGCTACTGTAGCTCTTTTTTTTGTTTCTTGAGATATTAAAACAAGACTAAAGGAGACGAAGAAATAATACGTAAAAATACATAAACTTATCCTACATTTTTTTGGTTCTTTATTCTTTAATATTATTGAGTAAGAAAGCGAAGAGCTGTTCATAAATTACATATCAGGTTAGTGCTGATTAACCTGTTCGTCCGTTAAAAAACTTTTTTTCTTACCTTTTCTTTGTTTAAAAAATTTGAACTTTCTAAATTTTAAGTTTTTCGTGAAATTTAGTCATTTGGCTAATTTCTTTTTGTCATATTACCGATCTGCCTATAGTTCATGACATAAGGCTTAATACTGAACTAGTTTAAATAAGCTAAAAGTACTTAAAATTTCTTGTTTTTAAGAAAGTACTGGATCTTATATTAGAACTAATTCAAAAACAGGTCGTAACGTCCACAGTTGTTAAGTTCCATCCAAAAAGATTTGACGTCAACTATGCCTGACCCCCAAGACAATATGAGACGGAATCAGAGACACAGAGAAATGAATTGAAATTGAAAAAAGAAATAAGAAGAGAAACTGTATCATCGTCATCACGACCGACCCGGTAAGAAAGAATAGAGACGAAATCATGATGTTTGCTGCATGAGAGGAGATGAAGCAGAACTGAAAAGGCATAATCTAGTGAAATAAGATGTTAAAGAATAGTGTGTGAGAGTATAATAAGATTTTCTCGTGTGTCATTTGCTTCTTATCGCTTTCTCGTACTCTATATTATGAGCTTTTCCCTTCTTTATGTATGTGCTCTTACCATAAAAGCAAGTTTAATAGTTAGAAAAATCATAAAAGGAATATAGTTAAGCACTTTTGTCATTTTCTTTACGCTGTTAAATTTTGTCGTTCCTTTATTTTATTTTAATATTATATTTTTTGGGTTTTCTTACGCAATTTTCGTTTACTAAATGCTGTCAATTATGCTTATTTTGGCGTGATGACTTGCATTGTTAACTTTTTTCCATGAAACCGTTGGAAATTATTTGAAATTTCACTTCCATTTTTTACTGAATACACTCAAATTTTTGGAAAAATTTAATTAACTTGAAATGCAGTAAAAAGATTCAATATTTGCTACTGGATCTGGATTTTTACGATGAAAATATCAAATTCAATATTTACATAGTATTCTCTACAGTTTATTCTTCCTGATTCAGTTTTATTTTGAGAAATTTCATTTACAAATTGCATTAAAAAATTAAAATTCAGTTAATAAAGAAATTTTTTGGGACTTAAAGCTCATGACTAACCCATTGAGGATAATTTATGGGTGAATTTTGACACACAAAACAAACGAAGACAATAAAAGAGTCATAAAAATGAAACAAACTTTTGAAATTACATAAAAAACTTGTTCCTAGCTTCTACTGGATGATTCATTAATTTAATTTTCTTCAGGCGTGTTCTTCCACTGAAATATTCTAATCTATAGCAGGATGAATATGCGTCTTAATCATCCACTTTCAATGACCTTTTCACATTGTTTTTTGGTTATTGTCTTCTTATTATTTTCTTGCTTTTTTGATTCTCTCCTCCGCATCAGACACACACAGAGCAACATTGTGTCTAATATATAAATTTATTTAATAATATTATGTGTAGTTAGTCATCATCTCCAATGTATATTACGTGCATGTACAACAACAAACAAAATTTTCTTAATAAAATTTAAATTAACATTCTGTGCCTTTCTGTGGATTGATTCTTTGTACGTGTGAGAAAAGTTCTCACGTCTGACTGTCCAAATGAATGTATGCAAATTGGATTGCTGGAAAGGCGTTGCGATTCACTGAACCATAAAGCAGCAAAGTTGAAGACGGTGTCGAGGTCTTGTATGTCTTGGATGCGTCATCAATTGAGCCAATTAATTACATTTAAAGCGCTTAACCACTCTCCCTCTGTTCCTCATTGTTTCTTTCGTTTAAAACTTATTATTAATTCACAAGATTGTCGCTTATTTCTGGATTTACAACAGTCCATGTGTATGTGTGTGGATTATTATTTATTTCTTGTCTTATTAATTCATTAAAAACATAATTTTTTTTTCTCATAATCTAAATTTTCCCTTTTCTTCAAGATCTCTTTTTCTGGTTCTTATTCATCATCGCTTGCTTTGTGTCTTCGTCGTCTTCTTTAAAGACATTTATTCATTCCTTTATTTTATATAATGTTCTGTTCTCTTCTTCATCTCTTATTTTCTATATAATAATTTCTTTCCATGATCATATCTAATGTTTTTTATTATGTCTTCTGTTCTATCCACAAGCTTCACAAGAGATTTAAAAGCTTCTATAAGTAGGTGATTAGAGCGCATTACCTATTCTAGATTTATTTTATGTCTTTATTGTGTTTAACAATTTTATGATGGAGAATTTAGAGATGAAACGAAATGTTAAAGCTGATTGAAAACGTGACATGCGATTGAGGAATGAAAGATTGAGTTGTTTGAATTTTAACGGTTTTTTGAGATTTGAATTTTAACGGATTTTTGAAATTTGAATTTTAACGGTTCTGTAAGATTTGAATTTTTAACGAAACTTTGGAATTTGAATCATAACGGATTTTTGAAATTTAAATTTTAACGATTTTGTAAGATTGGAAGCTTAAAGATTTGTCAAAATTGGAAAGTTCCATTTTCAGAAACTTCCAGAACGTACTTAAAAAAGTAACAGTTCAAGTAATTGATGACCGTTGCATATAATTGACAATAATTGGCATCATCAACATGAATTTCGTTGCTCTTTTCATTACCTCGTATAAAATTACAATCGTAGTAAGTAATTTAAAAATTCTTTGAAAAACCTTTGGAAAATTCCAATTTTCCTCGATTTTTCAGAAAATTACATTGCTTGAATAATAGGCTTTTAAATTTCCAACAAAACATTAATAACTCATTCATGCCTTACTTCCATTGAAATTTCAACTTGGTAACTAAAGAAACGAGGCTGATATTAATTTTTTTTGTAATAAAATTTACAAAAAAATCTGCAGCTATGATACAATCCACAACAAACTTGACGTTTACGACTCAATCAATCTCATCAAATATGAATAAAATTTGATATTTCGAAGAAGGACAAAATGATAAAATAAATCAAGTATGAATTTTTGGAACTAAACACATACAGAAAGAGAAGAAATAAGAATTGAACATTTATGATAGAATCTATTTCTCAAGAAATAAAAAAAAATACACAGAGCATATGTTCATGATATATTGGATGATATTTTCATCAAAAAAGATCTCTTATAGCGTTTGTAGATTTGATTTAATTTTTGTTGATGGAAAATTTCCATCAAATCAAAGTTGAATGAGCCGAGAATGAAGGTAGAAAAAGAAATTACTTAATTACTGTTAATATCTCCTTCGCCATGTCTATGCGTACCACCAGAGTCGGATCTAGAATTTTTGGAGCCAATTATTGATAAATATTGAGGTAGGATGGGGGTTACCCTGACTACGTCCATGACACTGTATACATTTTTTCGGCAGTGAATTAGTCTTTGAACATAAATCAATTCCCTTATAAATCATCAGCCACAGAGATATTTTCTCCCTAAAGATGTGAAAATGACTTTCATCATCATTCCTGTACATACACTAAACAGTACAACTGATGATGCTGTTTTCCATCAGCACATTTCTTTTTTGTTCTTTTCTCAACATTCACCGTATGTTGATTAGATTTGATAATGACAGTTGATGATGAAAAGCATACACATATAATAGTTAAGTTCACAGTTAACGCGTTAATACAAAGGAAAGAATAGAACATTGCACATTCAACTCTGAGTTGATTATTTTTAATGAGATGATATATTACATGCAGTGACGACTCAAGAATTGAGAAAGAAACTTTGAGTGATAAAAACTGTATTCATCATGTTATCTGCTGTTACATGAACCAGAAGGGAAGTTGAAATGACGAGTAACTGAAAGAGTGGTGTGTGTTGATGGCTCCGACTACTTAATGCACTTCTTCTTCTTCTTTTCATTATATTATTTCCATTTTCCAGAGATCGAAGCCGATTTTTTCGGCTTAATTTTGTTTTGCATTTTTTGAAGCAATTAAGCCTTTTAAAAAGCATTTTAGATATTTAAACTGTTCTAATCAATGAATACTAGGATTCTATGTCATATTTTGCTAAGTTTATAGCATAGTAAGCTCAAAATTTCACATTAGCCGAAATTAAGCCGATCGGCTTAAATTTCGGCTTAATTTCAGAAAATGTGAAATTTTGAGCTTATTATGCTATAAACTTAGCAAAATATGACATAGAATCCTAGTATTCATTGATTAGAACAGTTTAAATATCTAAAATGCTTTCTAGAATGCTTAATTGCTTCAAAAAATGTAAAACAAAATTAAGCCGAAAAAATCGGCTTCGATCTCTGCCATTTTCTTTACTAATTTCATGATTTTTTTTCGTTAATAAAATTGCTCACATGTTGATGCAGTTCACAGATTTTTTTGCCTTTCCAAACTCGTTTCATTCATAAATGAACGACGAGCAAGGCAAACAACCATCTTTTCGTTTACGTGGGAACTCGAATTAAAAATTTAGCCCATTTTTTAGAGAAGTGAAACATGCAATTTTATGCTACTTGACTTGGCTCTTTTTGTGAATGAATTTTGAGAGTGTTCAGGAGTAATTATTTGTTTAGTGGATGACACACTGCACTGGTTACATTTTAATTGGACTATTTTGACTAGCTTTTCAAAATTTGAATTTTAAAGGCTTTCAAAATTTTTGAATTTTAACGGTTTTCAAAATTTTGAAAATTCATCTTAACGAATTCGATAAGTTTTCAAATTGATTAAATTTAAATTTCAAAAGTTCGTTACAAGTTTTTAAAATATACTTAAAACTTTTTCAAGCCAAGTGCAAAATGGCGATCAAAATGCGTTTAATTAACCTTTACAAAGGAACAAACAAACAAGCTTCCCTCCATTCAACTGTTATAATTATTTTTATTCGTGCTTTGGTTTATTTCGCGAGTATAAAATTACGATATGAATCGGAAGAGTATCGTAAAGATATAAAAAGTAAAAGAAGTGGCCCCGAAGCTCACAGTGTTTAAATGATTAAAATTACATATTCCAAGAATATTCACGTCATTTCCCTTTTTTACAAGTTTTTACTACTCTGCTTTTGTTCTTCAATGCTAATACTTGATATGTTAGTGCTCATGTTCATGCGATATAGTCAGTGAATGGGAAGGAATAGAGAGTGAAAGAAAGAACGAGAAAATCAATGCATTGTTGATGAGAATATTAAGAGGGCATTCAGAATTAATTAATTTATAAATGGTAAATAAAAAACCAAGTGAAATTGTGCATGATAGTCTTTCCAATAAAATTCCGATAATAGCAGAAAATTTTTATTGATATATATATGTGCATTAAATGAGACTTCAATCTCCTCATATTGGAAATTTTGAATTCATGGCAGGCACACGTACGGTTCATATTCCCCATTTCGTTGTAATATTTCTTCTTCCTTCCACTCGTTCTTCTTTTTTTACAACGTTAATTATTTTATGTTCAATTGAAAATCATCATAAAAAAAATTAATTCATTTTACCACACTCTTCTTATTCTCTCATTGTTCTCGCACAACGACCGTCTTTTTCTGGTCTCTATTTCTTGCTTTTTTTCTCATTTCTTTCTTTTCTTGTCTTGAACTTCCCATTCATTCGCTTTTCCAAGATTTCTTTTGTTAAATGTCCAAAAAAAAAAATAAAAGCACACAAATGAAATGTAAAATGAATTGAATGACGAATTATAATTGATCTGGGTTGAAGAGAACTTGAGGTTCTTTTCGTGGTTGGACTGTCTGTGGCTTGACTTTTAGGTCTGTACTCCTTCGAAAAGTTCAAGTCTTTTAATTTTGTATGTATTTTATGTGCATAAACAAGAAGAATTAGCTGTAAATGTTAAAAGAACTGTATATTGCATCTCCATACCACATCTGTCACATAAAGTTCACTATGACAAAGTTAGTCGGTAAGTGAAGTAACTCTCAAGGACTATCAATTGTGTTTTTTGTGCATAAATTGCCTAACATTAAGTGTGTCTTGATTGCGCAATAGATACGGCGATTACAAAAGAAATTCAGTCATTAGTAACAGCATTCTTGACTTCCTTTGACCTGTTTGAATAGCATTTGCTCATGTCTAGTGCTTCTTTGAATGAATCTAGTTTGAATGAAAAAATTTTGTCCGTTAGAAATTGAAAAATTCAAAAAGATTAATTCCTGAAGCCAACTTCATGCCATACAAAAATTATTTGTTCACCTGAAGTTTTTGATCTTAAAATTTGGCTTAAATTGATGCATTTTAACTAGTTAAATGATTGCAAACTACTAAATAAATGTGAGCAAAGAGTTCTATACCAAACACTTCCACCAATTCGTTCTAAATAAACCAAAAAATGCAAATCTTTAGTTTCAATTCCGATTATTAAAAAATTGTTTATAAACAAACCTGAAAAAATGCAGGAAACTTCAAGTTTTGAGAAAAAGAAGATTTGATGAGTCATTTTTGAATGAGAATATTAAATTGACAATTGCACTGAGTTAATGAATGAGATCACACTTTGTTGGTATCTTTAAAAAATAATATCATTGAGTCGTTATACGCACGATAGACTTCAATACAACCGGTGCACTATGGGAAAAAATTGAAAAAAAGCGGCCATCCACTTTTTTTTGGGAATGTTTGAAATATCCATTCCAAAGTGATTTATTCTTGTAGAGGACATAAAAGTAGACTTGTATGCCAAATTTCAGGTCATTTGGTGCTGCTTCCGTGATTCTAGGGCTATTTGAAGTTGAAAAGGGATGAAAAATATGATTTTTTTCATGCAATACTTGAACTGAGAAATCTCAGCGATGGCTAAAGATATTGAAAAACGGTTTTCAGTTCCTAATAGTGATATAAAAGAGCTTCATTTTGACATACCACAAAGTTTATAACTTTACAGTTTTGGTACCGGTGTGCTAGGAAATGCCTGAAAATCATAGGAAAAATACCTTTGGACAAGCCGCAACTACCTTAGATGGCCGAGATCCACCCAAGTAAACACACTTTTATATAGCTCCTAACTTCTAGTTTATAAAACTGTATAAACATTGGGCATAGCTAGGTACGAAAAAAAGTTTAGGCGATTTTAGTGAGTCGATCTATATTTTACAAAAAACTAACTTTTCTTAGAAAAAAATGATAAATATAAAAATAATTATGGTTTTTGATGTTTTTCAATGACTTATGCTATTTCAAGATAAACTGTAAAGAAATTTATCCTAAAAGTTCAAAATCTACCGAGATACGGGGTACATGTTCTCTCTGACGACTTGGCCCTTTTTCAGCTCACTCAAACTGCTGTAACTTTTTGATAATGTAATATTTTTTTAATCTGTTTTCTGTTTGTTATAGCTTAGATCAGTACCTTTCTAATGATATATAATACTTGATATTTGAGTTTGATCTTGGTCATGAATGCGGCCCTTGTTTGTGACCGACCCCAAACTAGTGAAAATGTCAAAAACGCTATTTCTTAATACCCTACTTAAAAACCTAATTAGACATTGAATTTAAGTTTTTTGTGTTTAGTTTTGATAATAATGACTACTAAGACTCAAATTTTGTGTTTTCAAAACTTCTTGCTACCTATGGGTAGTCTCTTGCTAGCCTCCTAGGAAGTACCCTAGTAGCCTCAATTTTGTCAACAAATCTTGCAACTGAAGCTATTTTACAGACTTTTATCGATTGATCTATGAAATTCATACATGTTATAGGCAAAATACATTTATTTTAGGTATATTACACTGAAAAATTTTGATTTTTGCTAATTTTGCTTGAGATTGGCTTGCGTCGGTCACATTCAATACTCTACTATGACAGCAAGGACTACGATATATCCAAGCATTATACATTTTTGGAAACGTATTAACATCAACTAGTAAAAACAGAAAACAAGATCAAGAAATATTGCTTCTATAGAAAGTTATGACTGCTTAAGTAGTCTCAAAAAGCAC
The DNA here is from genome assembly GCA_963573255.1 of Chironomus tentans. NCBI lineage: Eukaryota > Metazoa > Arthropoda > Insecta > Diptera > Chironomidae > Chironomus > Chironomus tentans. The sequence continues at coordinate 16,643,614 of OY754303.1, forward strand.
TTAGTCGACAACAAGCATTGGTAAAAATATGATATTGGAAATTTCATGCCTATTTTGACTTCTCAAACATTTTTTTAGGTTCCTATATGACTTTTAATTACTTTTTGCTCGAAATTCTGTTGAAATGTTACTAAAATTTCCAAAATCATGTTTTTACCAATGCTGGTTGTCGACTGGGTCCTTTTTGAGACTACCTAAACAGTCATAACTTTTTATTAGAGCAATATTTCTTGATCCTGTTTTCTGTGTTTGATAGCTGATGTTACTACCTTTATAAATAAATGTGTAATACTTGGATACATCGTAGTCCTTGCAGCCATGGTAGTGCCTTGAATGTGACCGACGCAAGCCAATCTCAAGCAAAATTAGCAAAAATCAAAATTTTTCAGTGTAATATACCTAAAATAAATGTATTTTGCCTATAACATGTATGAATTTCATAGATAAATCAATAAAAATATGTAAAATAACTTCAGTTGCAAGATTTGTTGACAAAATTGAGGGTACTAGGGTACTTCCTAGGAGGCTAGCAAGAGACTACCCATAGGTAGCAAGAAGTTTTGAAAACACAAAATTTGAGTCTTAGTAGTCATTATTATCAAAACTAAACACAAAAAACTTAAATTCAATGTCTAATTAGGTTTTTAAGTAGGGTATTAAGAAATAGCGTTTTTGACATTTTCACTAGTTTGGGGTCGGTCACAAACAAGGGCCGCATTCATGACCAAGATCAAACTCAAATATCAAGTATTATATATCATTAGAAAGGTACTGATCTAAGCTATAACAAACAGAAAACAGATTAAAAAAATATTACATTATCAAAAAGTTACAGCAGTTTGAGTGAGCTGAAAAAGGGCCAAGTCGTCAGAGAGAACATGTACCCCGTATCTCGGTAGATTTTGAACTTTTAGGAAAAATTTCTTTACAGTTTATCTTGAAATAGCATAAGTCATTGAAAAACATCAAAAACCATAATTATTTTTATATTTCTCATTTTTTTCTAAGAAAAGTTAGTTTTTTGTAAAATATAGATCGACTCACTAAAATCGCCTAAACTTTTTTTCGTACCTAGCTATGCCCAATGTTTATACAGTTTTATAAACTAGAAGTTAGGAGCTATATAAAAGTGTGTTTACTTGGGTGGATCTCGGCGATCTAAGGTAGTTGCGGCTTGTCCAAAGGTATTTTTCCTATGATTTTCAGGCATTTCCTAGCACACCGGTACCAAAACTGTAAAGTTATAAACTTTGTGGTATGTCAAAATGAAGCTCTTTTATATCACTATTAGGAACTGAAAACCGTTTTTCAATATCTTTAGCCATCGCTGAGATTTCTCAGTTCAAGTATTGCATGAAAAAATCATATTTTTCACCCCTTTTCAACTTCAAATAGCCCTAGAATCACGGAAGCAGCACCAAATGACCTGAAATTTGGCATACAAGTCTACTTTTATGTCCTCTACAAGAATAAATCACTTTGGAATGGATATTTCAAACATTCCCAAAAAAAAGTGGATGGCCGCTTTTTTTCAATTTTTTCCCATAGTGCGGTGCAGGCTATTTTAAACTTTTTATTTCTCATTCAGTAGCTTTAATATGGCTTCATGTACAACCATTCAACTTTAAATTTTAAAAGATATGGTTTAATTCTTCTATGGGTCCAGAACATAGTATCCAATTCCATACAATATACACTGACGTACAACAATTGGATATTTTGTTGTGAACGAAGATAAATGGATAGAAGAAAACGAATTTGGAGTATCGAATGAACTTCTTTCCTGACTCGATTCAGATTATTTTCCATGCCATGCTTGATTTTTTCTTGTTTTTACTACACTAACTATTGTTTAAATCAGAAAATGTTTAAGTGTAACGATGACGAATCAAGCGAGAATCGGTGAAGAAAAGGAGACCCAAAAACATCCGCTTGAATGAAAATTTGACTATTGATTCACTACCAATTGAGTAGCAAATTGTGTATGTTTCTTATTCTATACAAAAAGGTGATACGTATTAGGAGAAGTCGATTGAAAAATTACCTCAATTTTTATGCCTTATACTCGTACCTTATCTAATTTTGTGCAATTGAACTATCGATTTTTTGAGATGATAATTTATTCATAAAAATATAAATTTTTAGTGCATTTTTGCGAAGAGATATGGGCGTATGTTTTCTCTCATTCTGGTTATTCTGTGACGCACACATTGATATGATAAATATGTTTGAGCATCAAGAATTAAAGCATTCTGGATAGAGATTTATGCCATATGGTAAATACGAAATTTATAAAAAATATACTGGGAAATTGCTGTTTACTTTTAGTCAATTGAAGTTTTTTAGCACAAAAGAGGATTTTCGTATGTGCTTTTTGAGTTTGGAATTTAAAAAAATCATAAAAGAATGATTTATATCAATGATGGAACATTTTTAAAATCAACACAATTCGGTTAAAAAATTAACGAAAAACTTTTTCAAATTTGAAGAAAAAATTGTTAAAAACTTAACGAAAAATATTTTCGAATTTAAAAAAACCAGTTGAAAATCTAACGAAGAGTATTTTCAAATTTGACAAATCCGTTGAAAACTTTACGAAAAACATTTCAGCAAAATTCAAAAAAACGTTAAAAGCGCAAGTAGAGAATTTCAAAATTTTAAAAACCGTTAAAAACCTGATTCAAATTATTTTGAAATCCAAAATATCCGTTAAAATATCACAATTTTCTATCCATCATAAAAATTTCTCCAATTTCCGAATGCTTTCTAGACAATAAACCAGCAAAAAATCATTGTTAGTTTATATCCAATTCAATATAATATTGCAAATATTCAACTTATTTATATCAATGATGGAGCATTTTCATGAATGATTAAAGAGAAAGGTGAGATGAGCATGCAATGAATAAATAGGAAAATCTAAATGCTTATAAAATTTTACGATTTTCCCAAACCAACGAAAAAGAAAAAAAAAACAAAACTTAAGCCCCTCTGCATAGAAAGAGAGTTTGCAGCATAATACAGAGATCAGCGACATAAAAACATGTCGAGAAATTCTCCCACACTCTCTTCAATTTGCATTGTTGTTCAATGACTGGAAACTGTAAACTGCCAGTGAGTAAAAAATGATGCTCGAGAGCGAAATGATTGTTTAATATTTTTATAGGGCGGATATGGATGAAAAACTGGTTTTTATCAGAATGCTATTAAAAAAATGAATATACACATAAAAATTATGTGTAACAACAAGAAGACAAAAACGATGAAACAGACTGAAGAAAAAAACTTGAATCGATGATATCAATAACCAGAGAACAGCTATAACGCGATCAAGTAGTTCTGACTTGTTATTATTATTGTTGCTGATTCTGTTCGTATGTAATCAATGAATGAATAAAGACGAGATAGAGGAGAAAGCGAGAAAGAACTGAGAACAGCACTGAAGAATAAGATAATTAGCAATTTGATGATGATGATGTAGAAGAGAAGAAAAAAACACAGCAGCAGCAAATCGACTTCTGGAAACAGAAATTTGAAAAAGAAAAGTGCAAAAGTAGCAAGTGTGTACCATTGAACTTTTCTTCCTTTCCTTTCTTGCTTCTGACCAGACTACAAGCTTGTCGTCTTACTCACTTCCTCTCATTCATTTCATATCCATTCGAATGCAATTTACTTTAATTCAGTTTAAATGCAATAGCAAGTAGCAGTGCTAACATCGACTACTTGTGGAGCATACAGAAAAACGTGGAGGGTATCCTCGAGTTACCTACAGCCGTCTTTATGCTAGCCCAATGTAAGAAACCTCAAACTTCCCAAAGCATATGAAATTATTTCAATACTGATTGATGAACGAAAGAATGGAAGAATAATTCTGAGACATGTCATCGTCACGAACTAATTTCACGACATTTTTGTTAGTCTACAGCCAAAAATTTGATTCTCGTGCAAAAAAGAAGATTGCAGGCGTTCATGAAAATAAAATCGCATCAGTTTTAATTAAATCTAATTTACTTCCAAGGTTTCTAACAATGGTTGCAGAAATGATGGCTTTTAAAAAGTCAATTTAACTCAAGGAACGTTTTAAAGTTTTTTCTGTGCGAACTAAAGTTTATTTCCATGGCATCTTCTTGTTTTTCAGGAATACAATGTAAAGTGAGTTGAAAACAACAAGTTTTTTTGCGTTTGGCAGATTATTACGGAGAAGAAAACAGTCAAAAAGAAAATAAAAAGTTCATAAACTTGGGTTTTTATCCAATTAAAGCAGTATCTAAGTTATAAAGATGTCTTATTAGAAAATCTTAATTTTTAACGGTCAAAAATTTGAATTTTTTCTCCAATAAAACTAATATCGTTAGAAATTTTCTGAATTTTTTTTTTGCAAAATTTTACACTTAAAGTTGAGTTTTCTAAGTACAGAAGTAAAGCGTATAAGGCAGTTAACAATATTCTAACTCTCTGAAATTAAATTTCGATGAATTTAAGCTTTTTTAAATGAAAAAAAGAATTTTACAAATTCTAAATGTTTTTTTTAGAAAAATTGACGAATTTCTGTATGGTTGAGTATACTTAGAGTAGCTTAGAGTATGCATTTCTATATTTTTAGCAATTCCTTTCGAAAAATTCAAGGTATTTTGAGCTTTTGTTTCATCCAGAAAAAAAAACATCCAGTTGTAAATGTTTTGATAAATTTATGCTTAAATCCATCCAATCGTAGCTTTATAATTTAATATTCTTCAGCTTTTATAACCGTATCCTATTCTACATGTATATATGGAAATAATCCCTCGTCTATAACATGTGTAGAGCATCAAAAAACTTTCATCCCATCTATTATTTCAAGTGCTTCATCTCGTAGAAAATTTAAATTTCTAAAGCACAATTTTTTTTTACATAAATGCATCAAAATTGAGCATAGAAGCGTTTAAGAGGAGTAAGAAAATCTATCAAGGCGACATCATCAATCGAACAATGTCTCGCAACTCTTTAAAATAATTACACGACTGCAATTTGCAGACATTACATGTAAGAATCCATAAGAGTAATCAGGCATTAAGTTTTCTTTATTTATGTACATAGAATATGAAAAAAAATGTTTCGACATGCAACATAATTTTCTCCATCTCTGCCACTGTTTTTCATGTAATTTTTCAGGATGAATGAAGGCAAAATGAATGAAGATAAAGCAGGCAATTTACAACGAATATTTGTTTTTCTGCATCTCAGCATTAAAATTTATTCGAAGAGAAAATTGCATTTTTCTGAAAAAAAAGAAATCCAGCCAGCCCCATTGCACCATTCACACAAAAAGCACTCACCATTACTTTATTTATTTATTTATTGCAGATATGTTAAAATGTCTGTAATAGACGGACGAGCTGACCGAGGGTTGAAAAGTGAATTAATGAAACAAAATAAAAGGAGATGAAAAAACTAAACGTATTCAATGTTGTTGCTCTAGTGGCGAGAATGAAGGATTTTGTTAACAAGAGTTCCCCTCAAAAGGAAAATTTCAATTTTTATTCCATCTTCTTCTCGTTTTATTTTTTTAGCATAAATTTACAAAATATATGCAGTCTGTTCTGGGAAATGACATGGTTAACTGAAGTGCGACTTAAAGTTACATCAATTTATTGACATGGATTTTTTTAATTTGCATTGGGAGTTGTTTGGACACTTGTTTGATGAAGTTGCTATGATGAGAGATTTATAACGATTGAATCAAATTTAAATTTAAATTGAAAGGCTTTTTGAACTTTTTGAATATAATTTGAATTTTTGAGAACCGTTATGAAAATTTTGAACATAATTTGAATTTTTGAGAACTGTTATGAAATTTTTGAACTTAGTTTGAATTTTTGAAAGCCGTTTTGAACTTTATGAATATAATTTGAATTTTTAAAAACCGTTATGAAATTTTTGAAAACAGTTATAAATTTTCTAAATAGACCACGAGAAATTGAATCTGTTAAAGTAAAGATCAATATTTTCTACCAGAAATCCAAATGAATCGCTTCCAATAAATGTCAAATACAATATATTCATTTATTCCTTTTCATGCAGATAAGAGATGGAAAAATCAATATTAAGAAAGAAGCAATTATGAAAATATTTGCAATGCATTTAAATTGTCATCAAATACAATTTATTCCAACCAAAAAACGCTTGAATTTATGTCATATAGCTACAACCACATATTATAATATCGTCCCCTCTAGCTCCCTTTTTTTGTCTATCATTAATCTTAAATTTCATTCACCGAGAGACGGGAATGAAGAAGAAGAAGGAGTATGTGTTTGGATATAAAGCATACGACAATCTTAATAAAAATAAATTTCGCTATTCAAATTTTTTGTTAGCTAAAAAGCATTTACATTATCTGAATTGCGTCCGCTGTGATGTGCAATAAAAAATCAATTAACAAAAGAAACACGAACAAACAAAAGGCTCAAAAAGCTCTGCTCATAAAAAATAATTTAGAAAATAAAGCGAAAGAGAGTTGAGGCAGAAACAGCAACAAACGAAGAAGAATATGCAAACAGAGAATTTTTTTTGTGTATATTTTTTGGGGGAGTTTTCCATAGCGAACGCCTTACATAACATTTTTCTTTTATTAAATGCAACGTATTCATAGCATTATGCCGGCAAAGAATTAAAGAAAAAATTTAATCGGTTCTATTGCATCTTGGACGAGGGTATTGAAAAAAACTCCGACAAATATGAAATAATCGGTATAAAAGAGGAACTGTGTTTATTTACGACACAGACGTATTATATCCTTATATACTCTTAAACATTATGCCTTACTACATCTAAATGCACTGATTCCATACACATTAATGCTTTTATCACTTGAAAAAAACACTTGAATGTTGAAAAAAATACTATTTTCTTGCATCGCATAACCCAACTATACTTCAACCCGATTATACATATTGTAAAGCTTACAACTGCTGATTCAGACACTACGATCTATAGAAAAAAAATGTCGATGAGACTCTCGTTCGCTTTTTGAATGCAATTCTTTGTTGAAAAATTGACTTCCATGCTCATTAAAAACATACACTGAAAATTTACATACACTGTATTGTGGTTGGATTTTTCATTTTTGCTGGCTGACTGGATCTCAAAAGAATATTTGTTTTTGGTAGACTATTGAGAGATGTCTGCTGGAGATGAGAAAGGCTCGGTTTTCGAGTAAAAATATGGAAAACAAAAAATTCTAAGAATGTGGCAATGGATCTAATATTTTTGCAAGAATGTCAGTTTCTGTTAGAAGATCCAAGCCATTACTTATCAAAAAAAGGCTACAGATACATCCAGTGCAGAACAATAGCGCAAATTGACATTCCCATATCCTCTTGAGCTGTGACAACAAGAAACATACGTTTGAAATCCTTAAAGCACCGATTTGATTCCAATTTTAGATACTTGGATTGGAAGGGATCGTTTACAGATAAAAAGCACAATTTAGGTATCAACAAGCAAGTTCAAACAGTTCCAAGTAACCAAAAACAGACAATACTCTTTTCATAGTTCAAAATCTTACTGGAAATTTCATTAAATAAGCTTATTCCATCCAAGAATCACGCAATCCTTTCCAGTTTGTTCCATAAATAAGAATCAAGCCAAAAATAAGCTTCAAATGACGTAATGTAAATTTAAAAAAAAAACCATGCAACAAAAGTGTGAAGGAAGAAAATCCTCTTAAATTCGCTACCTACAGCAATGTCAGTGACTTTCCAACTAATTTTCATTTATTCAAATATGGCGGAATAATGCTTAATGGTGGCAGTAATAGTAGATGGATGCAGTAGATCCTTGAGATTTACTCTGTACTCATTGTATGTATTTTTACACAAGCGACATTAATTATTCAATATAATAGAAGACTCAATAATTGTTGTATGTGGTAAAACGAGGGATGTATGGATAATAATATCACACTATATATTATCGTAGGATTTCTGTGTGTGTATGCATGCTTGTGCCTTATGTAAATTCAAACAAAAGTCTTACAACTATGTATTTATGATACACTTTGGTAATCACACTCTTTTCATTCTCTCCTTTTCCTTCCATTCTTACATTATCAGCGACATTCTCATGTGAGCAGCTAAGTTACATTGTTGTTGTTGCCTATGTTTCAATTTTCTCCTTTTTCCACAAATTTTTCCTTTTATTATTGCTTACGTCGCATAGCTTCTGTGTACTATAGCAGCAGAAGAGGAAAAAAAGCTTGTTATCTGTCTATTTGTGTGAGTTTTCACAAGTTTTTTCTCTCCTTTCCTTTCTTTCCTCATGTGAGATGCGTATTTTTGTTTGATTCTTTTTTTGTGCTGTTCAATAAAAAAAAAGAAACTTTTTTCTGGTGTGAGAGAAGAACGATATGGCAGGCAAGGCATATAAGATATATCAATAATTTCTTTCCTTCTGTATATTAGAAACCATTTGATGACGTTGTTATCGCATAATATTTGGCAGGACTTTTTCTTTTTGTCGAACTGGATGTTTTTGTGATATTCTCAAATTTAATTTGTTCCCAATTCAACTGATGTTTGGGTGTAATTACTCGAATTTCGTAGGTTTGTCCGACAATTTATTATGAATTAGAAAGTATTTTGATAATTAATATAGGCTGTTTACTCAGATTGACTCATTAAAAGTAATCACATTAAGTAATCTTTGTCATTGAGGTATGTCCATGGAAAACCTACACAATTTTGATATAATTCAAATTTATTAAATACGTTTCTGTTGCTTTTCAACAGATTTACATAATTTAAAGACATAATAATCCTGCTCATCTTTATAGAGCCGCCCATATGAGAAACAGCTTGTATTTTCCTATGCAAACAAGAAAGGTTTTAAAAATCTAAGGATTCATTCTATTTTGAGTTAATTTAAGACGTGGCTTAGGGTGCTTTTCAATGAAAATGATCCCCAAAGATGATTTATCATTAAAGGTTCCCTACTTTCCTTCGTAGAATCCAAATGGGACTCAAAACCTTGAAAAATTTCTAATTTTAAAGAGAGTTATGAAAATTGAGTATATATCCAGCAGCATTTTATAACAAGAAGAAAAATCAACCCCATCCACTTCGAACCATTATTTAAAACTTCCTTTCACAAGCAGAGATTGTTTACAATTGCGTTAGGTACTGAATTGTAAAGAAAATTTTCCTCGCACGAGTTTGAAGACGTAGCTACATAACATTAAAGATTGCCCTCAAGAAATGTGAAGCTTTACAACAAAAACTCACTTCCAAGAATTTTCATTTGGAAATCTAAATTTGCTCAAAAGTGTTTTTTTTATTAAATGCGCACATATGCGTTCAATTCTTTCGACCTTTCTTTCTTCGTCTTTATTCTCCGAAAGCATCAATAGAACGACAATAACAAATTTTGAAAGGAACAAAAAACTGCCGTTGCATCCCAAAATCACAGACCATTATACAAAAAAACATTTTATTTGCTTCAGACTGTAGAAAATAAATTAAAGAGCTTTTCTAAAGCTTTCATTGCAAATTGAAAAGTACTTTTTTTTAACTATTATACAGAATTGATTGTGCAAGTTTTTGGGGTAGAATGAGAAAATAAAAGCTGATGTGTACTGAGCACTTTAAGAAATATTGTAGAGATAACGAATTGTCTATTCCAAATATGATGTGGACGAAGGAGAAGAAGAAAAGCAAAAATATAGTATGTCTGATAGAATAAAAGACATAAGGGAAGTACGAGCGAGCGACCAATGCATTCATGTACACATATGTAGGAAGATAATAATTCAACGTTTTTGGGTGTTTAAAGCTGAGTTTTGCTGGGGAAATTGTAAACTTTGGTCGACTGTCTGGATGTTGAACTGCTGTTTGTTGCTAGTGCAGGAAATTCAGGTAATTTTAGGATTTTTCAAGATTTGTCAGTTATGAAAAAAATTTGAATTTCAGCAATTCAGCGGTTTTCAATTTTTCAAATTTAAAATGTCCGTTACGAATAGAAGATTTAATTTTAATAAATTGAAACAGAAATGCGCTTAAAAAATCCACAACTTTCCTTAGACATAAAACTTATCGAGAATATAGTACTTACATTCATTTCATAACCAGGCCTGATGAAATTACTTGTTGTAATCGCCGTCTGATTTCGAATAGTCGAAATGTTGGGAAAAAGTTGTGTGTGGATGAAAAATAAAGAGTAATCCAATTTTTTTGGCTCAATAATTATTTGATGATGATTCTCGGTTGCCAATAATGGATTTTTATTTCTTTCTCACTACTCTGTAGCAGCTTCTCACTTCAAATGACCCAGCGAACAATTTTTTCTTGAGCTATTTTTCACTTTTGTTATTTTTATAATATAAATTTATTATTTTGCACTTTTTTCTTCTTCAATATTTATAACAACACAGTTTTCTTCTTATTATTAATTTTACACTTTTCTTGCCTCATCCACTTATTTCCTTTACTAGACGATGATGATGAGCGAATGTACGAACTCTTTTCTTCTTTATATTTTTTTATTATTAACGAAAAGAAGCACACAAAAAAAATATATATCTCTAATTTTTTCTATAAAATCAATGATTGATTATCTATTATGTAAAAAGAAAATAATCACATCATAATTAGCAGATCCAAGTAGGCTGATCTTTATTTTTATGCATCTACGGCTTCAATTTTGAGTTTTCTTTCCTTTAATTAATATTATTTTATGAATTGAATTTTTAACGGTCCTTTTGAATTCAAATTTTTATAATTGCAGTCAACTTCACGTCTATAAAAAATTCAAATATTTCATTTAACGGAATTTTTCAAAAAAAAAATCCATGAATGTGAAGCTTTTTCTGAGCACTGGGGTTCTTGATAGTAATTATGATGGTGGTTGCTATGTGTTTTTTAGGTACGTAAGAAGATTAATTATATTACGAGTAATTTTGGCAATAAAATTTTTACTATGTATGCAGTGGTGTTGTATCCTTTCCTATTTATTTTTTTGTTGTGATAAATTATTGACTATTTAAAAAAATCTACTTGTTTTTTGATGGATTCACTTATCACTTGCTTCTTTTTTATCGTCGTCGTAAACAATGAGAAGTCAGTACAACAAATTAACACTCTTGATTTTTATTAATATCCTTGGCTGAATGTGTCTCTATAGGAATGACCTTTTCCCTTAAAAAATATTTCAGATGGGGGATATTTTCATCTTTTCTTCTTCTGATTATTATTGTTTTGTGTGTATATATAAGAACAGAAAAAAAAACTTTTTGTGATAAAAAAGATGGAGCCGATTGCTATAGATTCTATAAAATATCTAAATTGACCACCATTTGAGATGATTTTTTCAATTATTTATCAAGCTTTTATCAGTTCCTAAAATGTATCCTCCCTAGAAAATTAATTCTGATTGCTATTTTATCTCGTCTTTAAATTGTTAAATTGAATTTTAGTCACACTGAATTTACGATTATTATTAACATTTTTCAATTAGAATTACGGAAATGGAATTTAAATTCCTTTTAAAATTGTAATTTTTATTAACACTTTATCACTATTTTGTAGCTAAATACTTTTTTTTCTTCTCATCTGTGGTTCTCTCATGGAATCTCAGCATATAAAAAAAAATTTTCACACAAAAAAATCCATGGGGGATGAAAATTTTCTCGTATCAGTTAGTTTTCCTCCTTAAAATTGAATAAAACACGCGAGAACTGGTGACTTTTAATTAACTACGGCTTAAAACATATTTAACAAACAACTTTATACAGTTTTTGATGACTTTTTTATCATAATTTATTTGAAATGATTTTTCTTTTTAAGATTTTTTTCAGTTCATTATCGATTTTTCATATCCATTATTTCACAGAAGAACTTCCACAACACATCAAATTTGGAAAAAGACTGAAGATTTTTTCTTACTGTAGGATTTTGCGTCACTTGCTTGTTTCTCATTTCGTCTCTCTCGGATTGTGTGTTGTTCTCTCAAAACAGGGGGTCTGTGCATGATTCTTTCCAAAAAATATGTTGCTTTTTGATGCGGGAGGCGTTTGAATTTCTCTCTCAGTGAACATTGTACCGACATGTGAGATTCTTCTGACCTAAAAGTGTTAATTTGTGACTTATAATATATTATTAAAAAATTAATTTGGATAAAACCCACTCCAACCTATCATAAATAATTGTTAATTTTATAATTCTATAAATTAATTAAACTGAAAAATTGAATTTTAATTTTTTAATTTTTGTTTCTCTTAAAATAACGGTCAATTTGAATTTTTTGAAAAGAGAATAAAGGATTTTTGAATTTTTAAAAACCGTTGACTTTTGTCATTTTTCATCGCCAATCTATTGAATATTAATTAAATTAAATAGTTAGCAGTCTTTTTTAAAGATCTTCAACATTTCAGCACCAAATACCATCAATTTCATTAATAAAACTTGAATTTATACATCACACTTCAGCACTTTGTTTTTTTAGGTCCAAAATAAGAAGAAAATTTTCTGTGTAAAGTGAAATATTGAAATATTTAATTATTTCGAGTTCTCGTCCAATATTGTATGTTTAAATAGACAAATGTTGTGTATAAGTGTATAATAAGTTTGTTAAAGGCAAGATTTCATAGAAAAGTCTACGTAGAAAGGCTTAAAAATGGATGATAATAATGAATTTCAAATGACGACATCGAACTCGACAGAATTTACAGAGACGGTCGGATTTTCTGGATATTCTGACTTCCATACGATAGATTGGCAGAAAGATCTAGCAAGAGATCGTATGCGGCACCGGTATATTATAAAAAGAAGACAGAATTCATTGTGGGAATTAATAAAGGTACGGTCATCTGGATCGTCATTCTATGACATAAATTAATAATTTAGTTCACTTAGTTTCTCTTTATTATCATTTTACAATCTCTTTTTTTCTTCTTTACATTAATCATTAATCTCTTACTCTTTGGATTTTTATTCGCTTTTAGGGTGCTCATGATGCTCTTTCTGGATGGCTGTGTGTATTGCTTGTAGGATTAGTGACGGGATGTGTAGCAGGCGTGATTGATATTGGTGCAAGCTGGATGACTGATCTGAAACATGGAATATGTCCACAAGCCTTCTGGCTTAATAGAGAACAATGTTGTTGGTCATCAAACGAGACGACCTTCGATGCAGGCAATTGTTCTCAGTGGGTCACTTGGTCAGAAATAATTGTAAGCGCCAAGGATGGATTTGGTGCTTATATAGTCATGTACTTTTTCTACATATTTTGGGCGTTGCTCTTCTCATCATTAGCTGCTCTCTTAGTTAAGAACTTTGCACCATATGCATGCGGCAGTGGTATTCCTGAAATTAAAACAATCTTATCTGGATTTATCATTCGTGGATATTTAGGCAAATGGACATTGATAATTAAATCTGTCGGTATTATACTTTCCGTATCAGCTGGCTTGAGTTTAGGAAAGGAAGGTCCAATGGTTCATATTGCAAGCTGTATTGGAAATATTTTATCATATCTCTTCCCAAAATATGGTCGAAATGAGGCGAAAAAGCGTGAAATCTTATCAGCTGCTGCTGCGGCAGGCGTATCTGTTGCTTTTGGAGCTCCAATTGGTGGTGTACTATTCAGTTTAGAGGAAGTGTCATATTACTTTCCCCTCAAAACACTTTGGAGATCATTCTTTTGTGCACTCATTGCTGCTTTCATCCTTCGTTCCATAAATCCATTTGGAAATGAACATTCCGTCTTATTCTTCGTTGAATATAGTAAACCTTGGATCTTTGTAGAATTATTGCCATTCATTTTCCTTGGAGTTATGGGTGGCTGTATTGGAACGCTGTTCATAAAAGCAAACATTTACTGGTGTAAATTCCGTAAATGCAGCAAATTGGGTCAATATCCAGTCGCAGAAGTTATAATTGTTACTTTAATAACAGCAGTGATAGCATTCCCAAATCCATACACAAGAATGAACACAAGTGAACTTATATACTTGCTGTTTAGCCAATGTGGAATATCGAGTAGAGATCCAATTTGGTGAGTCATTATTTCTATTGTTTTTTGCTTTGTTTTATATTTTAATCTATCCCATTCTACTGCTCTGTTATCATTTGGATGTAGTGATTATAAGAGAAATTTCACAAATGTGAATCAAGCAATTGAAATAGCAGCTGCTGGTCCTGGAGTTTATCATGCAATATGGCTTCTAATATTGGCAATGATAGTTAAACTCATCATGACTATTTTTACATTTGGAATTAAGGTTCCTTGTGGTCTCTTCATTCCATCGCTGTGTCTCGGTGCCATCATGGGACGGATTGTTGGCATAGCTATGGAACAGCTTGCTTATAATTATTCCAAGAATTGGATATTCTCCGGTGAATGTACGCAAGGTGATGATTGCATTCAACCTGGACTGTACGCAATGGTTGGAGCTGCTGCTGTGTTAGGTGGTGTGACTAGAATGACTGTGTCATTAGTTGTAATTATGTTTGAGCTCACTGGTGGTGTGAGATATATTGTTCCTTTGATGGCTGCAGCGATGGCATCAAAATGGGTTGGAGATGCTCTCGGTCGACAGGTAATGTAGTATATCCATTGAATATTCATGAAAAAAGCTGTCCTATAATTAAAATCCTTTTTATGCTAATTTAGGGTATCTACGATGCTCATATAGCCTTGAATGGATATCCGTTTTTGGATAGCAAGGACGAATTCCAGCATACTACATTAGCGGGTGATGTTATGCAACCAAAGTAAGTCATTAAACTCTTTCAAGAACATTCTTCAATTTATTCACAAACCGTTATTTAATTTTAAAAAAAAAATCCAAGCATTTAAATTTTCAAATATTTTTTGACCGTTATTTTTCAAATATTTTTTGGTCGTTATTTCGTATTCTAAATTTAATTAATTAAATTCATCTCCCTTTGTACACTCGTTGAATAATCCTACAGACGTAATGAGGGTCTCGCTGTTATTACACAAGATTCTATGACTATTGATGATATGGATGTATTATTAAAAGAAACAGAACACAATGGTTATCCTGTCGTCGTCTCACGTGAAAATCAATATCTGGTTGGATTTGTGCTTAGAAAAGATTTAAATTTGGCATTAGGTAAGATTGAGCAGTCTAGTCATGTTCCTGAATTGTAAATAAACTTGACATTTTTTCATTATCTATTTACAGCAAATGCCAAGAGAAATTTCGATGGCATTTCTGGTCAATCCTTAGTAATATTTACGAACACAAACATAGTCCAGAATCTCGGCCCAGCGCCTCTTAAATTAAAGAAGGTAATCATCAGAAAATGTTCAGCTTCAATGTGGAATTTTAAATTATTTCTTTTTATTTTACAGATTTTAGATTTGTCTCCCATAACAGTAACAGATCAAACTCCTATGGAAACTGTGGTGGATATGTTTAGAAAATTAGGCTTACGTCAAGTTTTAGTCACTCATAATGGGTAAGTACTGCTTCGTTGAACTTTATTGATGAAAAAACAGATGGCTTTTGAAAGCTTGGCGGAATTTTTATTATTTTACAGTCAATTAATGATTATTTGACGTTGCTAATTCGAGTTTGTTGCTATGAATGTATTTATTTTGAGTCATCAGTCTGTCATGCTTAACGGAGATTAATTTTTTGTTTTAATCTTCATATGGCTAATCCGAGGATTAATTTTTTAATCCTAGGATTTATTTTTAATCGCTATCGATTAATTTTTTAATCCGAAGCTTAATTTTTAATTATCTTTTCCCATCCATTTTACAGTCGACTTCTAGGCGTGATAACAAAGAAGGACGTATTGAGGCACGTAAAGCAAATGGATAATGAAGATCCAAGTACGATATTATTCAATTAAGGGATGTGCAGCATAAGATTTGAAAGTTTCTGTCAACAGTAACAGATAACGGGCAGAATTAAAGATATATACGAAAAGTTTATGTTTATTTATTTTTATGCAAACCAATTTTTTTATGTTTTATTAATCCACAAAAAATTCTTAAATACACATGCAAAAAAAATTATATCAATCTTGACTGATAACATTAAATAAATAACATTCATAAATATTGATTTCTTATAGACATTACAAAATGAACAAAAAAAGATTATCGCAAATGAAGATTTTTTATTTGTTCTTAAAAGTATGTAAGCTGGAAAGTGATAGTGTTAAAAAATACAGTAAGAAGAGACTATTTGAAGAGATGAGAGGAAACATTTATATAATCTATGTAAAATTGTGGATAATCTTAAATCGAATAGATTCTATGATGTAGTTAAATATTGATTATTAGTTGTATTAAATAAATTATGTTCTGTAATAATCTATTGACTTTTTATTTTCTCTAATTTTGCTATTTTCAGCAATTAATTCATGTAATTCAAATTTCCGTTATTCCATTTTTTTGAAAAAAATTTTGACTGATTTTCAAATTTCATTTGACCGTTATTTTTCAAAAAAATTTGTAACCGTTATTTTTAATTTCAGTTTAAATTTTTTTCAATATGATATTACAAAGTTACAGATTGACAAGTAATTCCCAGCCCCCATATTAGATAACGAATTCATCAAAATAAGACAAACTATTCCATGAAAAATACAGCTTCGTCTGCGAAATCAATTTATACTACTTACTTTATTATGTAGCTTGTCTAGAAATGCGTAATTCATGTCGTCATTCGTGTATGCAATGCATGTGGACAAGTAAAACGTGCACGACAGAAATGAGGATGAATTGGAATAATCAAATCATCAAGCAATTACATTCACAATAAATAATATGTGCTGTTTATATGCTCAATTTCAATTAGTCATTGCTGATGACATAAGTGGAACTATACGAGGATACACCTTTGAAGAAGAAATATAAATAAATATTAGATCTGTGACAGCATGGTGCCTGCAAATAATGTCGTCGGTTAATATTATTAAGGTTATCTGTTATTGATAGAATTTGTTCCATTCCACCCTCTATGCTTTCCATCTATCCTGTCAAATTCAATAAAGTTGGGTGAATTTTTTTTCATTAATAAAACGAGCAATTTGTGTACTTGCATAAATATTTACTTTTGTGTATACGATGAATTTTTATGTTGTTAAGTACTAGAAGGCTTTCCCCGATAACGAATTATCTGGAAAAATATCGAACATTCTTCATAAAGCTTTATTAAGGCTCATAAATTGAAAATAAATTTCTTCAAGAAAAAAGCCGTTAAAATTTTGAAAACAGAACCATACAAATCCTGGAAAAATAATCAAAAACCGTACAAATGTCAATTTTTACAAACATTTGTATGGTTTTGAATTAAAATTGTAAACAAACTTAATTTATCGAAATTTTATCACAATTCATACATAAAACAACATTCTATAAGTCTAAAAACAATTGAAATTGATCCACAATAATCGAAATGCATCCTGTGAAACACAGATTGTACTTTTATAGTCACAAAATTCACCTTAATTGCTTCATTGAAATCCAGTCAATATGCTCAACGCAGATAAACAAATGTTTGAGACAATCTCCATACATCCATAATAGAATCATCATTATGTTCATCATTAATATCTCAACATGTTTCCAAATTACCTATTCCATCATAGGTATATAAGCCAGTCATTTCATATCGGAAATTGTCATTTAGAATCTGAATCTTTTACATTAAGCTTCTCTCTTAAGGATAATCAAAAAATAGACAGTATGGTAAAGTCAAGTGATATTTTGAAACTCGTTCTCGTAATTCATTTTGTGGAATTTTGTGTAGCATTGCCACTTAATGAAGACATCTATGACAGTGCAGTAAGTGATAGTAAACTAATGAAGTTAAATGACTTTAAAAATTATCATGTGGATATTTTTTCAAAACAGTATGACCAGGAACTAAACGGATATGTTCCAATCGCCTCATTAGTAGCACCCTCAAATTATTGGCAACAGAAAGCATTTCCCTCAAGTCGTTATTATCCATCATTTAATGAACGGAATGTAAAGACGTGGTTAGTGCCTTCAAAACGGAACTCGGAACTTATTAACTCGCTTCTTGGATTACCAAAAAACATTGACCAAGCTGGAAAGTAAAGCTTGATTGTTGGACTTTTTGTAAACTTTTAATCAGGTGACTGCTTAACGTGCTGGAAACGCTTAACTAAAACACATGTTCCATATTAAATGATTTTGTATATATAAAAAAAATTATTTATTTCTATTATAAACTTTTCACATTTGATCTCGAATAATAAAAATGGGGAAATAGAAGAAAATGCAATAATTTATTGTTTTATTTTTGAGTTCCGTGTAATTAATTTACAACGAACAAGCAAAAGTTATGGATTAAAAAAATTTTTATTATTGAAGCTAGTCACAGAAGGGTTGCTAAGTGGATCAACAGTTTACTATCCACTTCCTTAAAAATCAAGTTTATCAAAATGTTGAAGGAAATGTGTCAGCTGATCTTCATAATTGGTGTTATGAATGCATATACAGTAAGATAATCAACGATGGAATGAATCCTCTAATTCTACAAAGTTCTAGATCTAGATCCTTCCAGAATTAGTGATAATAGAATTAAATGACATTACTTTACAGGATGGACTGTCGTTTTTGCCTAGAAATGATCAATTCTTCCAACCCAGCAATGATTTTGATATGAATCCATCTTTCCAACAAGACAATATGGCTTATATGGACCCACAGTCTGCAAGAAGACAGTCAGATCTTAACAATGTGCTTTTGAGACTTCCTAATGGCCTTGAGCAAGCTGGATAGATATGACTACAGCTGATTAATATTAATTATTTGAATTTAAAGACTAAAATTGTCTAAAATGCTGTACAATTCTGAATCAGAGTAGGCTTTAAATTTAAACGACTTTTTTTTATACTTGTTGAACAAAAGTTATTAAAAAATTTGATAATTAAGAGGCGTGAATCTCAATAAAAATCTAGGGTTGGGGGTGTAGCCACCAATACCACTGGATACCACTTCTACCGACGAGATCTGCGAAAAATCAAGTAAATTTATAAGACATTTTATCCACTTTTGTTATTAGAAAACTTTTGAACATTATGCTCGTCTTTCGACAAAAGCTTCATGCTTGAAAACTTTAATAAGCTGTTTAGAAGTGCGAAAAAATTAAAACAAATTCCGACAAAAGCGATTAATTTTAAGTTGATGATCTCTAAAAGATAATTTTACATACTTGAAAAAGTTATTTAATTTTTTAAGGTACTTTGCTTTTGTGAACTTTGTTAATTGACGAAAGTTTCTCAATTTATTTGTGCCTTGCTTATTTTTTTGATCAAATTTTTTATTGGGTTGTTAGAAGGCCATTCCACCTAAGTTGAGTTCCACGTGATGATTGAAGTAATTTTTGTAAGGAAATGTAAAGTTTTTGTATCTTTTTCCAAATAAAAGTATGTCAGTAAGTGGTGATGTGCTGATCACCTGGCTTTAGAAAATGTCAAAACTCGTTTTTTGACAACCTCATCTCCTCCTTCTCACATCCTATAAAGTTTCTGGTTAAACCCTACCTAAAAGTAAAGTCGTTATTTTCAGAAATTAATTACCACCATTACAAAAATGTAAAGCTTAATTCATCAAGTATTCAGCTAATTCAGCAACTATTCAGCAAATTCAGTAACTATTCAGCTAATTCCGCAACTATTCAGCTAATTCAGCCACTATTCAGCTAATTCAGCAACTATTCAGCTAATTCAGCAACTATTCAGCTAATTCAACAACTATTCAGCTTAATTCAGCAACTATTCAGCTAATTCAGCAACCATTCAACTAAAAATTAAACCAATTTCAAGAATTCTTATAATTAATGTTAAATAACTAAAAATTACACAATAATGTTTTTTCCTATTAGTATTGCTTTTTCGTGGGGTCGTCGTATACTTGAATGAAATCATATATAAATATTGACCCTTGTTTGTCTGTAATTAATATTTTTTCTCTCAACACAGAAACACTTGAGATGCTGTCTGAAATGAAACATGCACAGTCAAAAGTCACTTGCTTAGATATTTTTCAAAATATTTTCATAATTTTTATTGAATACTGGGCTGCATCAATAATTCTCATGAGGCAGATATAAAGAATTTCAACAAGAAAAAAAATGTTTACAATATACAAATAACGTCGTCATCGTCTACATAATTATAATAATAATAATAATATTTATAAAGGAAACGAGTATGAAAAACTTGGCTAAATATAGAGTCTGATTGCATATGAAGTATCCAAAAGAAAATCGTATGAGGACATTCATTTAATTGTTAATTCTCTTTGGGGTCGTTCACTGATGACGTCCAAAATTTAGCTTAAGCTGTACTCTGCCATTTGACTGACTAACTGGATCATTTTTGTCACCTAGTTAGCAATGTTTGTCAATTTGATAATTTTATGGCAATATACTGCTCAGGTAGGAGGTTGTCTGACACTATGTAACCCTCCGTACCATATAGACGTCATTCATGGACGACCCCAACGATTGGGGGGATCCTAAAATTAAAGTTTATGTTTATGATGAGCTAATCCTTATGCAACATTATTCGTGGTTGTATGATCCTCGACAATTCCATTCTTTTCATCGTCATTTGCTAAGCTAATCAATGAAATTGTCATTTTACCACTTAAGATGACTGTTTCGTCCTCAGCAACGTCCTTCACTGAAGGATATTGTGAGATTCTCTCAGTTTTTGTCTCTGTTTCAGTCGCTGAGACTAAAATCTTTGGATCATGTGGCAATTCACCCTCAAGAAATATTGACTTGAGATCTGAATTCTCAATATTCTCCACAGATCTGATGTGCATTGCCTCTTTAAGATGATTCAGCCTCTTTTCAACCTCAATGTCATGTTCAGATTTAATATGATTGCTTTCATTTTTAGACTCGAAATCATCTCCATTCGCATTCAGTAAATCTGTTGATGATTCATCCTTTGTTACCTCCTTGTCTTCTTCCTCCTTCTCGCTCATTTCTGTTGACTTTTCATTCTCATTCAATTTTATATCAGCTTGGGTGTTTTCATTAATATTTTCATGTTCACGCTCATCTTCACCTGTTTTATGAGCATTATTATTGTTAGTTATGTGCTCCTGAAAGATATTACGAGATTCCAAATAAATTATTCCGTAACTCAACTTATTTCACCGAGCAGCACCATGAAAATTTGGTCGCTGTGATGGCGTCTAAGTAAGTGATGCTTAGGTCATGGTTATGGCGACTAGGTCACCTAGGCATCAGTTACTAGGACGATAAGGCATTGGTCCACCACATTGTCGATAACATCCAGCAAATTTTTCTGGTATCGCCCGGGTTTTGTTTACTTACAACATTTTTCTCAGCACAATTTCGTTCGATCTCATTCAACTGGTTATTGGTAGCATCAATAATTCCCTGAATTGCTGTGTATACTGGAAGTAGAAAAATAAGAATCAGAGAGATTGAATTAGAAGAAATTGGGACTATTAAGCTTTCATTCATAGCGCCAGAAAAAAACTAAAAATAATCTATAGGCACATTCCGTAAGTGCGTTGCAATATCTCAAATATTATGGAAAAAAGTGAGTGCTTATGAACTAAAAACACGAAAAGTGGACACGAGGGAGGAATTTTTGTAAAGACTGAATTATCTTACTTGCGTTATGATCTTTCCATCCTTAACAAACACGAGAAATGTATCAATATCGATAGCATTAGAGACAATATAAGAGATAATGTATTATAAACTGCCTTGGTGGATTGAAAATAATCTTTTGGATGTACAAAAAAATCATTCTCAAAATTAATGTCAAACAGATCAACTCACCCAATTTCTTCTTCTGCTCTTGAGGTGCTGGCTGTTTAAAGACTTTCTCAACAAAGTTTGGATCTGATTGCAATGGGACTCCTTTGTCGTCGGGTTTAGTTTTCTTGAGCAGAATTTTGACAATTGTGAAAACGAAGAAGGCTACAATGCCGAACGTGTATAATGGCATGATAATTGATGTGCTTGCAGCCTTTTGTTGCTGTTGATTTTGAGCTTGATAAGCTGCTGCTCGTAAATTTGGACCTGGTTGACCCGGAACCATCGGCGATCCAGGCTGGAATTGGATAGATTAAAGATTTTAAATATAAATGATTAGAATCTAGTGAGAGAGATCTGTAGCTGACTGGAATCTGGAGTGTCGAGTCAGGTTACACTACAAGTCTAACATTCCCAAGTAATTTAAATCAAACAAATGTTCAAAAGCAAACTTACTCGTCGTTCGATATTTCCTGGAGGACCTCCGGGTCTTCCTGGTCGTTCAACAATCGGTACAGTTGGATGTGGTGGAATAGCTCTTCCACGTTCCTGCATGCCAGGATGTATAATGTCCTTAAAATGAGGTGGTCTCTCTTGTTTTTGTAAATCTACTCAGAAATGGATTAAATCAGTATAAAGTCAACAAAAACAAAAGATTAAAGTCATACTTGGCGGCAAACGATTAGGATCCACTTTTAAAGCAGCTGGACCCACAATCATGGGATAGAAAATTTTTGGGAAGAGAATAGCGATACATCCTACGACTGTAACTATAACTAATAATGTCTTCTTTGGACCGAGGCCCATTTCCTCGGCCTGCGTCGTCGGTCGTTGCTGCACATTTGATCTCATTCTTATTTAATTTAATTCTCAATTAATTTCAATTTAATCTTTTCACGAGCTTCAAAAAAAGAAAAATCTTCTTAGTACACTTTTCACTCAATCACGTATTAACGAGTCTATTTGCACCAACATATCTCGAAGAGCTGTGAATGGAATGAAGGAAGATGTATTGAGAATGATGAAAGACACATAAAAAATCGTGGTCAAGTGCTTGGAATCAATCAATATGTATCTTGAATAATTTTTTTATGATCATTTTCTCCTTCTATCTCAAGTGGAAGTTCCTATATACATAAGTTTATGTATGCATGGCGCTTAATTGATTTTTCTTTCTTTTTTCTAGTGCTGGATAGAAGTTTATTAGAGACGCCTTTTAATTAGCTTAGATATTAAATTATTGATAATTTTGAATGCATTTTTTTACTTCCTGTTATATCTGCAGTTCGACTGTATGTCTGTTGGTCTGTTTGTTTGTATGGTGAGTTGTGTTTCCCCTAATTTTGATTTAAAAATAAATGTGCTGAATTCAGCTAATTCAGATAAATGTAATGAATTCAGCAAATTTAGATAAATGTGCTGAATTCAGCTAATTCTGATAAATGTGCTGAATTGAGCTGAATTCAAATTAATGTGCTGAATTGAGCTGAATTCAAATTAATGTGCTGAATTGAGCTGAAATCAAATTAATGTGCTGAATTCAGCAAATTTATCTAAATTTGCTTCGTTAACAGGGTTTATTTTTGAAGAATGTTTCACAGAAGGGGTGTCGTAAGACTTCCGGAATGGGGTCCTAGAAGAGGAGGGGGATCAAAAAATTTGACTTATTTTCTTAAAAATTTTATGACATGTTTTATTCGTTTCAGCAGAAAACGCTTCCTGAATATCAAATTTTACATTATATCGCCACTTTTCAGCTGTAACTTTCGCTCCCAAGATCGTGATTTCCTTTATATAAGAAAAATGTACAATAATAATATTTTCTCATTTTCATTTTCATTTTAAGCAAAAAATATAAAATAAAAGAAAAGAAAATCTGTGAAAAATATCATAGTCGCTTTTAATAGAAATTTTACGTAATGTTTATTATTTCACAGAGGCTAAGTTGTTCCAATAAGACAAAAAAGTTAACAGGTTTCAATAATTTAGTGAGAAATTTATCTTTTCCATTAATTGAAGATGATCATCAAGCTGATGATTTTGTATACAAATTTAATTTAGTTTCGAGCATGGAAATCTGTTAAGACCGTGAAGGAAGACATGAATGACGTGACTTGCACTTTCATTTGAAACAAACGTCATAATAATTATGTTTAGGTTCTCACACACATAATTATTATGATATCATCATCAATAGATTCACACATTGGCCGATAGTCAAGGTTCTTGTAGCTGAACTTGAATTTAAAGGCATGAAACTATTTTCGTTCTATTAATATTTCCCATCGCACCCACTAAAGATCTTTTTTTTCCAAAGTCTTGTGAGCAAGCAAAGACTACTTTTTTTCTCATAATTTCTCTCGCATGACATTGCATTGCACTTTTTACAGCTTGATGTATTTCTGTTTTATTTGTTAAACTTATTTTCTTTAAGATTGTTACTGAATTGTATACACTTTGACTACAGTTTGTTTTTGCACTTGGATATTTTAGTTGATGAAAGAAGCTTTAGATCATGATTGGAAAATATGTTGCTACATTTTCTCTCTTTAGATTGACGATTTGAGATAATTACTGAGGAATTTGTCTATGATGAATGATCTGAAATTTGTTTGACATGTGTTATTTGCTGTGGAAGCTTTGAAATACTTTATAAAACTAATTGAATCATTTAAATTCAAAATTCTTAAAAAAATTGAATTTTTCTAAACTGTATCTTTTTTTATTTGTGAAATATTAGAAAGCAATAAGTTGTTTAATGACTTTTAACTGATTTCCGTGAGGTTTGACCTTCATAAATGCAGTAACATTAGAAATTTAATTGAAAAACATATTGTAAGTAAGACGCTGAATTTAAAAATAAATGTGCTGAATTCAGATAAATGTGCTGAATTCAGCAAATTCTGATAAATTTGCTGAATTCAGCTAATTCTGATAAATGTGCTGAATTGAGCTGAATTCAAATTAATGTGCTGAATTCAGCAAATTTGCTGAATTGAAAAAATTCACTGTACACACTGAATTCAGCTAAAAGTACTGAATAAGATGAATTCAGCTAAAAGTGCTGAATTCAGCGGATTTGATGAAAACTCATTTTTTGATGAACTTTTTGAAAACCTTTTGAATGTTATAATTTTAATTAGTTACAAAAAATCAATTTCAGATAGAACTTTCACTTCTACAATTCAGTTTAAAAATAAATATGAACACCTGATCGGGAATTTTCTCCACAAAATAAATCTAATTATCTTCTTTTTGGGAATATAGCATCTTGAGTCCGCCTCTTTAACCATTTTTCACAAAAACAAAAAAAAACAAAAGTTTTCGGGCACATAATTAAAAGCGGCATAAATGATCTCAGAATTTTCCTCTGTTCACTAAAAATAATTTTATTTTTTCCCACTTACAGAGCCAGCACACAAAAGGGTCAAGTAATATTATTTATTTATGTAGTGCCAAAATTAATTGCGAATAAAAAATGTTGTCCAACTTTTTTTTCATAATACTTTGTGGGCAATTTTCGATTCATTTTCTCTGTTTTTGTGTAAATATTATTTTTAAAATAGTCTTTAAATTGATGTGTTATTTTTAGAGTACAACCACATTAGATATCGATGTGAAGAAAATTATCATTTTTCGACCCACAAAAAAAATGAGAATGATGCGAATGAAAAATTTGAGACACTTGAGTAAGAGAAATTTAAGGATTCAATTTCTCGATTATTCCAAAGCACTTTTCCTGTCCATATCCACTTTCATTCACCTCAGTTCGTTAAAACACCATTCAGTATTAAACTTTTCTCAGCTACTTTTCGTTAAAATCACACTAAACTTAAAAATGTGCAAAAATTATAATTTTAATAAAATATTTGTTAGCGGTACCAAAATATCGACTGATAGAATTAAGTGTAAAAAAATTTCTGTTTCGAGGGATCAACGCAGGTTCGAGTTTGCGCGTTGCCGTATGAAAATTATTTGGCATACATTTTCATATATGAGAGAAAAAATAATTTTTTTGTGCTGCTTCCTTCTTCTTTATTTTCGAAGAAAATTTCCACCTTATGACGTGATGAAACGGGATTTATAAACTATTCAGGCAATAACATCCGGTAGTTAGTAAATATTTGTATTAGAAATTGAAAAACATATGGTTCCAGTCCATGATAGTTTTATTGATGTCATTTTTGAATTGGGATATAATTTTTTCTATAGCAAATATACAGCATAAGATTGTATGATACATTTTTTTGCAGAAAAACATTGAAAACAGCTTTCATCTGGCTGATTGTTTTGAACATTATATTGTTGTTGTCGAAAATTCGAAATTGGAAACATTGGTGATTGGGTGCTGTGACTGGATATCTATATTCACACCTATACAAAAGTAGAGGTTTTCTAGGAAATGGTGTCGTTCACAAATGACGTTTACCATGCATTTTTAGACCCCTTCCCTTACTACATTACATAATATTTTTGGACCAAAACCTTCTTAATCCTGAAACGTTACGTAATTTCTGAATGGCCAATCGAGTCTCACACATGTTCAGATCACCCCTCCCCCCTCCTATTCCACCTAAATTTTAGATATCAAAAGTAAATTACCTTCGAAAGAGTTATTCATAAATAGAATAACCAGAGATTTTTCAGAAAAATAGAGGACACTCCTTAAATTTAACCAAATTAAGCTAATTTTAGTCAAAAAGTACATAATTTTGTTCATTTTTTGGTCAAAAAATAGAGGGCATGTGTCAAAATTGCAAAAAAATCAGAGGACACAGGCAATTTTAGAGCACAGTTATCAGAAAAACCAAGCAGATGGTCAGCCTATTCAAAAATTAGTTACATAAACAAATGGGATTTTTTACATCCCCAACCTATCTACCCCTGTCAACAAATTGAAAAGGACAGGGTCATATTTAATTTTTCTTGGAGAGGAGCTAACGGAAAGTGTTTTTGGGGAGTTCACGGATATCTTCATCAAATTCAGCAAGCAGAGATAAATTTTCGGAATTAGGTAGCCTATCCTAGAGGGAGGTTGGTGGGCTTGGGTTTTTTTTTTAAAAAAAATCCCAAAACCCCCTTAAATTTTCCCATCCATACAAAAAAGTCCACCCCCCTCGAAAAATTTCTGGATACGTCCATATGGGTAGAATTTGGTTAATCCCAGGATATACTCGAGAAACCAAGTCAAGAGCCACAGACCCCCACCCCCCCAAATTTTCAACCTCATAAGTGAGTGAACTACAAATGACCCACAATCAAAATCAATCTTCTAAGACCCAAGCAACAAGTCAATAAAATACAGAACCAAAACATCCAGCAAAACTACGGTGTGAATATAAATCCAAACAATCACGCACAACAATGAAAATCAAAAAGATTGTAAATACTACGCCAATGGACTTTCGAAAACGTGACGTCAAATGTCAGTTCTAGTTTTCTTCGTCTCGCAGAAAAAATGTCATAAAGGTTTTTTTGTTCATTTTAGTTCTAATCATTCGCAAAATTAACAAATTTATAGTTAAATCCGATAGAGAAAGTCTGTGACTGTGATTAAGGCATAATGTTTCAGAAAGTTTTATATATTTTATTAAGTTATTTTTGTTTAAGTTCCTTTGCATTTACAATTCATTCTCAATCGCCAAAAAGTGAGGATGAAAGTTTTCTGGAAAATCCACATTATCATACGAATGATGAACTTGCTGACTACTTATTAAAGTTACAAAAAAATTACTCTAAAATTATTGACGTACGAACAATTGGAAAATCACTGGATGGAAACGACCTTATTGTCGCAAGAATTTACAAAGATGTTCAACGTCCCCGAAGCATCACGGTGCCAATGTTTAAATATGTTGGTGGAATGCACGGCGATGAGACAAGTATAAATCAATTCTTAATGTTGTTAAGTGCTCTAGATAATTGAAACTTTTTTTTCTCCATCCACAGTTGGCAGGCAATTGCTTATTTACTTGGCTGAATACTTAGTGAAAAATTATGGAGTGATTCCGGAAGTAACAGATCTCGTTGATACGACAGACATCTATCTCATGCCATCCATGAATCCAGATGGTTTTGCAAAAAGTCGTGAGGGCTCATGTGAGTCGATGCAAAATTATTATGGACGATACAATGGAAATGGCGTAGATTTGAATCGGGATTTCCCAGATCGTTTAGATCGTATGGATAATCAATTGATATCCAAAATTTATGATACACGACGACAACCTGAAACATTAGCTCTTATTGACTGGATCAAGTCCAATCCATTTGTATTGTCTGCAAATTTACATGGTGGAGCAGTCGTCGCTTCCTACCCATACGATAACACAATGTACGTAATATTTTTTTTCCTCTGAAAACTGTATTTATTTTTTTTTATAGCTTGATTCATACTTTATTTTTTTTATTTGATTCTCACACTTTAATAATTTTATATTTCCTATAAAACAGGTCACATCATGATTGCTGCGAAGATTCACCAACACCTGATGATTCCGTCTTTAGATATTTGGCACGTACATATGCAAAGAATCATCCAGTGATGAGGGATGGCAATGACTGTAATGAAACATTCCCAAATGGCATAACTAATGGAGCATATTGGTATGACTTGAGTGGTGGCATGCAAGACTTTAACTATGTATTTAGCAACTGTTTTGAAATCACATTGGAACTATCATGCTGCAAGTATCCATCGCGTCGTGAATTGCCATCAGAATGGCAAAAGAACAAAAGAAGTTTATTGGAATATTTAAAGTTAGTTCATATGGGCGCAAAAGGAGTTATTAAGGACATCAATGGATATCCAATTAGAGATGCGGAAATCTATGTACAAGGAGTGGAAGAGAAGCCAGTTCGGACAACAGATCGTGGTGAATATTGGAGATTATTAACACCAGGCACATACAACATTCGTGCTATCGCATTTGGGTGAGTAATCAATCTGCACATGCTTATAATGATTCTCATAAATCAGTCTTGATAAGCTGGCTGTTACATTGTGGGTGGAATCAGCGTCATACTCATTATCATTCATCATATATTACTAATATTTGCTTTATCTCTTTTAATAGATTTGTTCCATCACATTATGTGAACGTGGTCATCAAGGAAGGAGACTCCACAGCCATTATTGACTTCACGTTGAGCCCATCCGAAGGTATTTTCAAATAAATTTTTTCTCCGCTAAATGCTTTGTTTTTTGGGAGATAAAGGAGGTGGTTGATGGGTACAATAATTCTATTATATATATAGTATAATGTCACAATAATCTGAACACATTCCAAAAAAAGTTTTAAATACACAAAAAAAACTAATTTTTATGGCGTTATTAGATCTCAATCAATCTCATGCTATGCATTAATATTAAGGCATTGTTGTTGTATGTTTTCATACGAGTGAAAAATGTCGTTATTTTTAAAAAATTTACTAACATCACTGCAAAAATTAACAAAGGCAATTCAGCACTATTCAGCACGATTCAGCGAATTCAGCTGATTCAGCACTATTCAGCGAATTCAACTGATTGAGCTACAATTCAGCTGACTAAGCTAATTCAGCACTATTCAGCGAATTCAGAATTCGACTGAATGAATTCATCACTATTCAGCTGAACATTCTGACCATTATTTGAGCTAGTTAAACTTTTTTTTGAAGGACGGTGTGCACTTGTATGAAAACATATAAATATTGCAATAAACAAAACATAATGTATTTTTGAAAAAAGCCATTCATTATCATTGCATGTCAAAATCAAACAAACTTTAATGCAAAAAAAGCTGCGACAACAATAAAGTCGGCATGTGCGACTTCTGAGTGTTGCAATCATCAATCAAGCTCTCTCGATAATTTACCAGTCTTGATTATTATGAAAGCTTGATTATGAGCACATTTAATGCATGTTATTGGAATTTCTATGCTCTAGATAATGTGTATGAAAAAAAAATATTATTATGATGAACAAAATGTTATACTTTAATTAAAACCTAATATTTACTTATGGATGAGAGAAAGCATGATGACGATTGCTGGATTTCTTAGTCAGGATGACATATAAAATTAAATAAGCAAAAACAATTATATAAAGGAATATATTGCACAATATTATGAGGAAATATGGTGAAATTACGTAGAATTACAAGATGACGTTCGCAGGCAAAATGGAACAGATTCCATTATGGAAGTTGTAATACACGAATAGAATTTTACGTAAAATGTTATATACTTTCTTATGCACGATGAAGAAATATTTTAATATAAAAATATCTGTATATGTTTATCAAAGAGGCATTAATGTGTAAATCACA
The DNA here is from genome assembly GCA_963573255.1 of Chironomus tentans. Classification (NCBI taxonomy): domain Eukaryota; kingdom Metazoa; phylum Arthropoda; class Insecta; order Diptera; family Chironomidae; genus Chironomus; species Chironomus tentans. The sequence continues at coordinate 16,673,713 of OY754303.1, forward strand.
CAAAATTTAAAATTATGACAAAAAAGATCAAAAAATTCCCCATATCACATTTTTTCATTATTCTCATGTTTTCTTGTCAATTACTTATTTTTTATCATTAAAGAGGAACATATTCTATTAATAATTTCCTATAAGAGCACAGTCTAGTGGGAGAGCTTGACAAATAATTTTGAAAAATGACTTTTCTTCTTCGCGTGGTTGTAGTTAGTGTCCTACTGAGATCTCTCAGCGATGTGAATGGTAAATAATTAGCAAACTTTTCGTCCACGACAGATGTCATGCTAATACGCCCTAAACTTGTAAGAAGTAGTCAATTGCTCGGAAAATAATGAATTAAATATGTAGAAAACATTAACAAGAGTTGAAAACAGATTTAACATACTAATGCGCACATTCTGGTATTTAATATTACGCTAAATTCAGTTACTAAGCTTAGTTTTCCTTGCTTGAATGATATTTTTGCATAATATGTATGAAAAACTTCAGAAATATTTTGAAAAAAAAAAAACATTTTTAGCTTAACTAAAGTATCACAATGATTCTGTGACTTGGATAACAACTAATTAGATACGATAAGATTCAAAATGAATTTAAATCAAGCAATTAGATCAGAATTCTCAAAGAGAACAATGCAAACAAGAAAGTGCTGAATTACGCTGAACAGTGCTGAATTGCGCTGAACAGTGCTGAATTTGGCTAAACAGTGCTGAATTGCGCTGAATTTACATAAAATTCAAATTATTTTCCGTTAAAATTGACAAAAATTTCAAAAAGAAATGCTTCAGTAATTTTTCAATGCCATCTCCGTGCAAGGTCATTCAATTTGATCTCTAACATGTAAATCAAGTGAACAAACAACACTGATAGCTTATCTGCTTTAATTTCGAATGAAAAATAACCAATAAAATTTGCATGCATTTCTGAGCATTTTTGGCATGCAAATTTAAAGTACATTGTACATTCAAATCAATCCCGCTAGCAACGACTGATTCCATCGAAATATAAAATTCCTCTTATTCTGCACATAAAGTAATTAGCATACGCTTGAAATATTTAACATGTTTCTCCCTCTCTTTTCTACTTCCATTTTTCAATTGAACAAAGAAAAATGTAAACATTTTTTATTATTTTGCTTCTTGCTCTCTTAAAACTTTCTCAAGAAATTGATTTTATTCATTTTCTAAGTAGCGGCTGTATGTTTGGAAAGGCCATTAGATTAACCATTTATCTGACAATATTAGTTGACCTATAATGCACGCTATGCTCCATTTACAAAAGATTTCTAATTTTTTTTTTTTTTTTGGGGAATTTAAGCTATTAATTTACACGTTCAATCACCTATATAGTATTACAGCTTTTAGGTATGGCGTGAATTTTTAATAATAAATATGAGACATGTCATTCCAAATAGCAAATTATGTAAAGAATGTTCAAAAGTTTTATCCTATTTTAATGTATCTAAAAAAATATATATAAATGAAATTATTGGTCTCAGTCATGTACGAGTTTATTCTTGTATTTATAAAGATAATAATAAAAGAATGGGATGAAAATTAAGCTTTGTTTTATTATTAATCCATTCATTAATCACCTAATCACGTTCATAAATCATTATGGGTGGTGTTTGTTGCCATTTTTTTCTCACATTAAACCTAATTCATTTAAATCATAACAATAATTAGTTAATGGTGTTGGTGGTAGCAGGGTTGGTATCTGTGATCAGACAGAGTCTGAATCAGATAGAATCACTGGAAAGACAGCTTTTCTAGTCTGCGTTGGCAAATCACAGACTCAATAATTTTCCTATACAAAGGCAACAGATTTGTCATAGGTAATGGGGTCGTTCACTCATGACATAGCTCTTGGGTCCCGTTGCTCGGTATACGTTAAGGTATACACTACTTCTGCGGTAACCCTAGAGTATCTCGAAACCAAACCAAAAGATACGACTAGGGCATCCCTGTGGTATACCAAGCAACCACCCCCTGACCCACCCTCAAATGACTGACATCATAAGTGAGCGACCTGTAAATAGCTGTGAATAATCTGTCACCTGACCTGCAATTTACCTGCGTCTCAAACGAGAAATAGTTGTCTTAGCCTGTGATTCTACCTATAACCAGACAACAACTGTATCACAGCCACCTATTCAACAACCCTGGTTGTTATGCTGCTAAAAAATCCAGTCAGTACTGATTCATTATTTAATTTCATGTCCAAATAAAATCAATTACAGACAATCATTTGCGAATAAAGAGAAAAACAGTTCGAGTCGGTGCCGATGAATATGGATTTATTTTTAAGACAGAATTTAAGCATCACAATTATACGGAGATGGAAAGGTTCTTGAAGGAAATGCACGAGACATACCCAAAGCTTACAAGGCTTTATTCGATTGGGAAAAGTGTTGAGAATCGTGATTTGTGGGTTTTTGAGCTCTCAACAAATCCAGGCGTTCATGTACCTTTAAATCCTGAATTTAAATATATCGCAAACATGCATGGAAATGAGGCTGTAGGAAGGGAATTGCTTTTGCTATTGATCAAATATTTGTGCGAAAATTACGGACCGAACAAGAGAATTACGGATTTGGTAAGGATGTTATGCTTGTGTGTAGGTTTGGATTTATTTTTAGAATCAATTTTCATTTCACATTTAGATTGATAAGACGAGAATCCATATAATGCCAACAATGAACCCCGACGGATATGAAATCTCAAAAGTTGGCGATGAGGGTGGATTGGTTGGCAGAAGTAATGCACATAATGTTGATTTAAATCGAAATTTCCCTGATCAATATGGCATGAATGAATACAACAGATTACAAGAACCAGAAGTTCTAGCTGTTATGAATTGGTCATTGGCAAATCATTTCGTATTGTCTGCTAATATACATGGCGGTGCCTTAGTTGCAAATTATCCATTTGACGATTCAGCAAAAGACTTTTTATCCGATCCAGATCCAAAGACTGAAAGGAATCCAACTGAGGAGAACGACATCTTCAAATACTTAGCAAGTACTTATGCAACTGTAAGTCTATAAATATTTTATAAGGCTTCCACAGAATTAAATAACTTTATTTCATGCGTAGGCACATCGAACGATGTATCAAGGCAATCCATGTCCTTCGTTTATCAGAGAAAGTTTCCCTGAAGGAATCACAAACGGTGCTGACTGGTATCCAGGTGAGTTACTTGTGAAACCTCCTTACTTCTGGATCTAAAGTAAAAATTTTATTAATTATAGTGACTGGAGGGATGCAGGACTGGTCATACTTAAAAGGAGGCACTTATGAACTAACACTTGAAGTTGGATGCTATAAATTCCCACAAGAACAAGAGCTTAGTAAATATTGGATGGATAACAAGGAAGCACTGATCAAATATATCGAACAAGTACATGTAGGAATAAAAGGCTTCGTACATAGCTCAATTGGAACGCCTATTAAGCATGCAGCTATTTCAGTCAATAATATTCAACATGTGACATATACCGGTGACCAAGGTGATTACTATCGACTCCTTCTGCCTGGAAAATACAACATTACAGTCACAGCTAAAGGCTATGAGACTCAAACATCCGAGATAGTAGTTCCAGAAAGTGGAAATCATTCCTTAGTTTATAGCTTTATAGTCTACAGGGATGATCCACAACACTGGGCATCAGCATATGACTTTAGGATACTTGAGAACATTCTTCACACAAAATATCACACGAATCTTGAAATCGAGACTGTTTTTCAAGAACTACAGCGTAAAAACCCATTGATAGCTCAAGTTCAAGATACAGAAAATATCCCATACTATAACTCACTTAAAGTCACAGACAGCATTGGAGAAACAGAAGAGACAAAAATTCACATTCTCGTACTTTCAAGTCTGTTTGAGACATCGCCACTTGGTAGAGAAATGGCAGTCAATCTAGCACGTCATATTGTTACAGCATATAATACGCGGGAACCACTTATGATTGAGCTCTTGAAAAATACAGTCATTCATTTCGTCACCGTCAATACGAAATTTAGTAATGTTTATGAGCAATATGTTGAGAAGAAGAATGTTTGTGATCCGCATTTAAATGAAGAGCTTGGTGACAAGCTATTGAATGCTGAATCAGATACAGTCAAAAATATATTTTTCAAGCTGTTTGAGAGAGATGAAGTCTCGTTAGCTTTAACATTTACTGCTGGCGATGACAGCAACGTGCAAGTCTTGAAAGATCGAGAACCTGTCTATGCTGAATTTGCTGCACTTACGCAATCTCATTTAGGGGCACAGAATCAAATCTGTTCGTCAAATACGATGCGATTGAACGAGAATGAATCTTTGAGGAAAATTACAAATCTCTTGTATCATATGTTTAATCTACCTCTGTACACGATCAATCTCTCATGCTGTAAAATGCCACAGCAGGAAAGTGACATTGCAGATGTATGGCGTGAACATATTCATGGAATCTTAAAGTTCATCAATATGGGACGAACTGGAGTTAAAGGATATGTCAAGGATAAATTTGGAAATCCACTTAGAAATGCACGAGTTAAAGTTAAAGGAAGTGAACGGGAACATAAAGTAACAAAGAATTTAGGATTTTTCCATCTCGTGATTCCTCAAGGCTCATCCCAGCTTATAGTTATGTGTGAAAATTTCACAACACGAGTAATTAATGTCAATTATGGCGACCAAGTTGTAGATTTAAAGGAGATTGTGTTGGAACCTGATACATCTGTAAAATCACAAAAACATTATGACGTCTCTGGATTTGTAGTGGACGATAAAGGAACACCTATAAAGGATGCGGAAATAGGTGTGAAAGGAAATTGGAGAAAGCAGGCATACACAAATGCTTTAGGAGAATTCGACATGAGTGATATTAATGAAGACAATCCAATATTAACAGTTAATGCTCAAGGATATAAGAAAAGCGAGAAGCTTGTTGCTATGAATTTAGTTGGAACCACCAAAAATGTCATATTTAAGCTTGCAGAAAGTCAAGACGACATGGGGCTATCAAATTTACTTTTCATCTTCTTCGTTTGTATCACAATCCTATTTTCGGTCGTATGCGTCACGTGCTGTGCAATTAATGGATGTAATTACAAATGTGGATGTTGTGGAGATGATTCGAAAGGCAAATTTATGAATAATTATAAATTTTCGTTATTAACAAGGAAGAAGCAGAAGAATGAGCTATTTGCGGACGATGTTTATGGTGATGACAGTGAGGAGGAAGAAGAACTGTTCAATCCAATGAAATCGAGAGGTTTGTAACATGATAATTGGTCATCTAAATTTCTAATTTTATGATTATTACTTCTTTTTAGAGCCAACAATAAAACAATATAGAGATAATTTTTCAGACAATGATATGAGCGATGAAGAGGACGACTTAGTAGTTTTGCCCAGTCGATCAATGCAAATTGAATGAAACGAATCGAACAAAAAAACAATATTGCACATATTTTATGGTTGTGAGACTGTGAACTCGAATTAGTTGTTAATAAGATTAACATTTTTTTTTACTTTTTAAAGACTTGATGCATTAAACTTAACACATTTTTAACAACGCAACTCTTTCGAATGCATTCCACATCACTAATTTAGCAAATTTATTATTATTATTTTTATTTTGTACTGTTGATTTCTTAATAAAAAGATGATATTTTTAAAAACTTAAACAAACTCGTTATTTAATTATTTAAAAATTAACGGTTAAAATGTTTTTGAAAAAATAACGGTTAAAAAATATTTGAAAAATAACGGTCAAAAAATATTTGAAATTTACTGTATTTTTTGAAAATAACGGTTTTTATTGTGGAAAATAATGATTTTATGGCATTAATGAATGAAAATTAAAACATACACGGCCCTTAAGTCATTATTGAAGATATACTTTATTATTAAAAAATTAGCTGATGATTAATACAGACAAATATTAAAACTTGAATTTCTTGTAATCATCCTTTTGTTTCTGTGTAGTTGTGGTTGTTTGTTGTCGCTTACGTTTAGACTTTTGACGTGCAACATGCTCAGCCAACATGTCAGACAAATCTTCCTTCTGTAAGTGACTTTGTTGTTCTCTCATTTGCTGTTCATATCTTTGAGCCATTGCCTCATTATCCATTTCCAATTCATCAGGATTTAATGCCAATTCGACCATTCCTTCGCGTTCAACATGACCAGCTCGACGAGATGCAGCTTGTGCCATTGCAGCACTTCCAGAAATATCATAAACATGAGTTGATGCCATCATACTTGCTCCAATCTTTTCATTACGCTTTTCAGGTATAACATGATACAGAACTGGCGTCTCATTGTCTTCCATTTCAGCTTCAATCTTTTTCTTTCGTAATTCAATTGAATCTGGCGTTTCCATTCCTTGGACGCTTGTTAAACCAGATGGAGTTTCTAAGCCTGGCGTCTGTAAACCTGTTGCATCTATTTGTGGAGCTGCCAAGTCTTCCTCGCCTTCTTCTTCCTCAGATTCTTCTGATTCCTCTTCGGACTCTTCCTCTAATTCACCCCATAATGTATGATCAATATCCTCCTCGCCTAATCCGCTATCATTATCTAAATTACTTGTTCCAAACACATCACCATACAATGGCTTGCCATTCTCATCAACTGGCGGTTTTCCCCAGCCACCTGCATGATATCCAAAGCAACAGCCTTCAGGAATAGGCGCATTTAGTCCAGGAATCTTCAAATTGGGATAGCTTGGTGGCGGTCCGTAACGTTGTTGTGCAATAAGCCATGGTGGTGGAATTTTATGACAAGCTGGACCAATTGGCATACCTAAAGCTGTTCTTAGTTCCTCACTTAAATCGCCAGGCTTCTTTTCCTTTAATCGAGTCTCAAATTCCTTTCCTTCATAATAAAGATCTCCGTGAATTGTCATTCTAGGCTTAACTTGCCATTTAAAGAATGCATCATGTAATTTCTGATAATCAATATCAATCTTTCCCATTTTAGGTCGAATCTTTTCACGCATTTTTGCCTTCATTGACTTAGCTTCATCCTTTTCTTGTAATGATGCTCTCATTTCCATTATACCTGTTTTCTTAATAAATGCAGGCAAATCAAATGGTGGCTTTTCAATACCACGCTTTCCTTGTAAATATTTCCTCTTGAAGCACCAATGTCTTGGAACTTGGACTGTATTACGATGAGCTTTTAATTGAATTAAAAGTTTTGGATCTCTGGCTGTGACATCATGCATTTCAACAACATCTGGACGATGGACAATTTGTTTTAATTCTGCGACACTTAATCGAGTCATTTTCTTTAATTTTCTCTTGGATATTCTATCCTTATCATCCTTTTTCTCATCCTGATCATCTTCGTCCATCTCCTCATCACTTCCGACCTTTTCAGCAGCTTTCTTTGCCTTTATATCTTCAGCTGTTGGGACAGGCATTGGTACCTCTTTCGGTTTATTTTCCAATTTAAAGATTTCAAAAACTCGATAGAATTGACGATACATTGGAGCTAGATCAGCTACTGTCAGTTTTTCTGGAACATACTCAATCTCGACATTTTCATCGCCACTATCGTTTGATTTTTTTTCATTTCTCTTTGCTTCTTCGATTATATTTTCCTGGTTATCTGACCTATTTTGATCATCTTCTTTCTTTTTTGCTTCCTCTAACTTTTTCTGACGATTTTCCTTCTTACGCTTTTTCTTTTTGCGATTTTTGTCCTTGCTTTTATTTCCTTTAACAATTGTCTGTGTACTGCTGTCCTCTTCATCACTTCCCTCAGCATCAAAGTCATTTAAAAAGTCGACATTTTGAGCTGCAATTGATTGTTGTTGCTGAATGGATGTTTCTTTTAATTGTGAGCTTAATGCAAGTACATCCTCTAATGCTTTCGGTAAAACTAACTCATTTTTGTCTGCCTGATTTGCTGGTTTGTCAATTTTTAATGACATTAAAGGTGGTGGAGGCAATTTTTTCTTTGCTGGATCTTCAACTGGATTATTTTGGGTGTTATTGGGTAAAGGTTGTTGACTTTGTTGTACGATTTTCGGTGGTGGCTGTTGATCAAATCGTGGATAATCATCATCATTCATCCAGCTATTTGATCCTAAGCCACTAGATAAGCTTGGCGGAATTCCAGGAGGCGGAGGCAGCATAGGAGGTGGTGGAAATCGATGGATCTGAAAATTTCATACAGAAAAAATAGAACAAAAATGTCAAATTACAATTTAATGTAATTAATGGGCTGATTTTCAAGCCGCATTTATGTTATTAATTGAAATACTTACATCCTGATTATTCCCTTCCATATTTAACGTTGATTAGTTATAGTTTTAGCGTCTAAAATTAAATTTTTATATTCAAAACGATTCTTGACGAAATGTGATAAACAACAAACCGAGATGACTAAACCGTTTTCAAAAATTCAAATTAGGTAAGTTGAAAAGTGCGGGAAATTTAATTTATTACTTATAGCGTTACTAAGCTAGGATATTACACTTTTAAGTATGGAAACTGAATTAATATAACAAAATCAATCAGAAAGTGTCAATTTGGAACTGCTAGTTAATGATTTGATAATTATAGTCAACGGTCAGAAAATATTCAAATCCAGCTTAACGAAAGTTGACATCAAAATATTTGGAAAATACTATAAATTTAATTAAATCAAGTTATCTAGTTAATTATGCCTTCTAAAAAGAATAAAGGCGATCCAAAAAGTGACGAACCATTAAAGCCACTTAGTTTCTATGTTAAAGATCGACTAGAATTAACAAAACAGTTATTTTCGTGTTTAAAGAAGAAACAAATAAAATCAAGATTGCCTGTAAACATCCAGAAGAAGTCAATTGAGAGAATTCAACAGATATGCCTTGACGAAATATTAGGCATATCAACCAAGCGGCTATTGTCTATAATTAACAACACAATCTGCCCAGATTTAACTGATTCGGATGATTCTGACATGGAGCACATCTCACTGTCTGAAATCTCATCAGATTCCGATATTGAGGAAAATGGTATGTACTTTAAATTTAATTTATTTCATCGTCATCATATTGAACTACAGCAGATTTCTCATTGACTATAATGTTATGATCTAATAAGTATTTCATTCCAATTCTCGTCATTTCCGTAACTTGTTCCTTCCAACTTTTTTCCTCGCAAACAACATAAACCATAGAAACAACATTTCTCTGTAATTGAAGTCTTTTCGCTATTTTATCATCCTTCGTGAGTGCTATAATATTGCGGTTCTTGAAATTCTTTATCGTCTCTCCACTTTTTGTGATGCAAATTACGGGTTTGTTAAGAAACTTCTCAGCCTCGAGAGTTGCATCGTCTGAGTTGTTGTATGCATACTTTATATCATCTTTAATACCTGATTTCGTGTTATATTCAGCATATTTATCTATGTCCGCTGTGATTCTCTTTAATTTTCTTTGAGCCTTAATCAACGTTGATAAGGATGTCATCTTAAGTTCTAGACAGTCACACATTTCACAGATTTGAATCGCATAACGTGAGCCTTCATTATGGAATTTTGATAAAATTGGCATTTTTAATTTGGATGCTAAAGACGTCAGAAAGTCTAAGTCAATTTTTTTAGAATCAACGTACAATCCATAAAAGTGCTCATAAATTCTTTCAATAACGTCATTATCCAAAGCTTCTTCAATCCTTCCAATCAACTTGACATCAGTTCTCTTCGTTATCTTCTTAATTGCGTGATAATATTCAGGCTTTTGGACATTGGGAACGATTATAAAGTCGAATTTGTTATTAATTGCAAAGTTACAGTCTCGAATTTCCTGATTAACGACTACATGCTGACTATACTTGATTTGTGGACAGATGAGCTTTTCGAATGATTTGAGTATTCCAGATTTATATATACAGCACGTTACATAGCATCCTACTATTTTTACAACATGTAGCTCAATGAACGTTCCAATTCGAATCAAGTCACATATTGCAAGGAACTGAATAATATTCTCAAAGTTTGAAATGTAACAGACTTCATTTGTTGAACAAGTTTCATATCTCTCATCACATGTTAGTGTTATTAATTCACCATTTTTCAAGCTCCATGCGCAGTCATTCCTCATACGTCCAACAATATTTGATTTTCCTCTTATTGTACAGATCTTTGTGATTGGAATATTAAATTCTGTATTCTCATGATACATTTCAATAGCTTGGTCAATTTTTTGGTTTGTACAGACATGATCAGAGTATGTTCCGAAGGACAGATCTAAATTGAGAATTCTTACTCCGCTCATTAAGATATGGGCAATATCTGACACATTTAATATTTTATTAATCGTTGCAATGAGTTTTTGACGTGGAACTGCTTTATTCTCTTGAAATTTACATTCTATATTTCCACAACAACATGACATTTTGAAATTGTTTTAATTTATTATCCAAAAATGTAGACAAGTCACCAGAACCACCGAAAAAATCAACTGAAGATGTCCCTCCCAAAAAAAGTATGAAAACACAAATAAAACTTTTTTCTATGGTTACTAATATTAATTATTTTTATCACAATAAAAAATTAGGTGAAACAGAAATGACGATGCTGGAATTATTAGAACTACAAGCAAGAGCACGAGCGATTAGATCACAATTAGCTTTGGAACCAATCACAAAAATTGAGTTAGACGACACAGATGAAGAGAATGAGAAGGAACCAGCGGAAAATTCGTCCTCAAATAACAAAAATCATGCTGTACCAAAACGACCAGAACCATCCACATCATCATCCAATTCAAATCACAAGAAGTCAATGACACAAAAGTCAAAAACTCCGGAAGTAGCTAAATCAATTGTGAATGACAAAGATGATAAGAGAAGTAAGTTAGACACGAAAAAGTCTAGTTCAAGGAAATCACCAGAGCAGAACAGACGCGTCGTAGTTCGACAAAAATCAAATGAAAATGTTCCAAGCACGTCTAAACAACCTCCAGAACCTGAGAAGAAAAAGTCATCGCCTGTAAAGTTGAAGAGAAATTTCCGTGGAACGGAACTAGAAGGATATCCATTAAGTATATTAGCATTGCCGCCAATAAAGCAAAAAACACCACCAAAAGACAATGACAGTCGATCTAGTTCACCTGACGTTGTTGCTATGGAACAAAATATCTCAACGTACTTTATTTCCGATTCCGATGAGGAAGAACAAGCAGTACAAGAACCACCTGCTAAGAAGAAATCTCCAAGTCCAAAAATAATCGTACAAAGTGTTGAAATAATTCAGCCTATCGAAAATAATGAAGCAGAAAGTGAACCAAAACAGCAACAGCATGAAAACGAAAAAGAAGAGATACAACAAGCACAACCAGAACAAGTTTTGGAAATAACAGAAACAGAGAATCAAAACAATTCCGAAAAACCAACAGAAACAACAACAGCAATAACAGAAAATGAGTCACAGGAAAAAGAAAAATTCGAGGAATCCCCAGAAGACGATGACGACGATGTGATTAATATTATGAGTGACACAGAAATAGATATGAATGTAAATTCCGACAAAGAGGAAGAAAGTTCAAAGCAGAGTCAAGAAAGCAGCAAAAATACACAAGAATCAATTGAGAAGGACAAGGAAAAGCAGGCATCACAACAGACTTCAGATTATGATGATGACGTTGTAGAAATTAATAATACAGACGATGAAATCCTCGATAGCGACAAGCCAAGTGATAGTGCTAAAAATTCTGACGAGTCTGAGACATGGCAGCAACGATACTTGAGAAGTTCCAATGTCAAAAGTGTCTTACAGACAGCAAGTTTAGCATCAAAAGTACGCGGTAAACGTCTTCAGAACAAAAAAACACAGAAGGCAGCTAAGAAAGAGACGGAAAAGGAGAAGCAAGACACTGAGAAAGGGTCGAAGCATGAAGACGGATCTATGGGGCAGTTCCATGGCTTGAAAGATTAAGAAATATTTAAATTGTCAAAAATTATAGTGAATTAATAAAGCATGTATTTTATTCAGACATAAGATTTATCAGAAGTCATACTCAGTAGCTATTTATAGTTCATGTAGTCTAATTTACCACAATAACTTAAACTACTTTGGTTAGGTCATTTTGTGGCATGTAATTTGATATTTCAATATGGTATGTAGTCGTTGACCAATGACGTCACTTTAGACATCGAATATTTAACAGGGAAAAAGTGTCTGAAGCTCATTTTTTTGAAAATACAAAAAGATAAAATCAACAAATAATTCAAGACACGCAGAAATTCCTTTCAAAAAACAATTCCATAATTTTGACATCTTTGCTTTTGTGTTACTGTAAGTCCAATGTTTTGTTACCCAACCCCAAAAAAATGCGAGAAAAATGGTCTGTGTGTGATGAAAAAGGAATTTGCTCTACACTTTGAATAGAAATTAATCTCAGCTCACTGTCTGTATGACTGCATGCAGTAACTAACACTTTAAGAAATGTTCTTACTAGGTATAAGAATTAATAATATTAATCTCGTCATTTGTTGGTAAGTCAGACAGTGATCTTTGGATTCAAATTAAATCTTATGTTTTATCTTTCGAGTAAAATTAAATCTAATGTTTAATCCAAAGATTAAAATTAAATCCAACGTTTAATCTTTGGATTAAAATTTAATCCAACGTTTAATCTTCGGATTAAAATTAAATCTAATGTTTAATCTTCGGATTAAAGTTAAATCTAATGTTTAATCTTCAGATTAAAATTAAAGCTTAAATATAAAGCTAATCTATCATATTTGACGAATCACCAAACTAATAAATTTATTTTATTCTTACTTTGTATGTTCATCTCCACATCGTATACATATCGACAATCAAATCCGCCTTAAAAACCTTAAACAGCTGTAGAAAAAAATATTTTTTCTCTCTTATTAAAAAAGGCTTCAGTTTAAGCTCAACCAGCATTCTAGTCGGACGAAAAAAAATAAGAATCGCGAAGTGAGGTGAAATACTCAGTTGCGGACTGAAAAAATATTGCTTGTAATCATAAAATGTAAGGAACAGTTCATGGATATTCAAAATAGAGTGATTAAAAATTATTGTCACTTAAGCGACTCAGAGTTCTTTGACTGATAATTAAAAATCATTTCTAAGTGTGCAAAAGATTAAAATAATTAAAAATAATGAGACTAGCCAAAGAGCCTTCAAATTATGACAGTAGAAAAAAATTCTTTTAATTGTGTAACATCAGCAATTAAGTGGGATTATTATTATTACTAGTAATTGGAGATGAATTTATTAATGTATTTAAGCTTACGTAACGTAAGTGTTAAGTATGAAATTTCCGTTAAATTTTTAAAGATAAAAAAATTGTGGGAAAATTTTCAAAAAAATTATTGACCGTTATTTTTCAAATATTTTCTGACCGTTATCTATTAAATAGTATATTGCTTCCGTATTTCTAATTCCGTGCCTTAATTCAATTCCTTTAATTAACAACAAAAGGTACTGACTATATATTAATGAAGAAATGCTTAAAATGTGACATTCAGTCGACTTCATTTACTTCAAGGCCTTCAACAAATAAATCTATCTACAATCAGAACAGTTACAGCCAGCCTGGGTAACGAAATGTATAAATAGCTAGAAATATGGAAATAATATATATCTTTCTCAAATCCTGCATGCTTATTAATTTGACCTTAGCACATTCTTGATTTCTATTTCTAATTCACACGAAACTAAGCCACAAACATGAACAAGTACATGAAATTTATTCAAATCGAGCAATTGGGTCACAATTTTAATTGCATTGTTAATGGAAATTTGTGAGAAGTTATCTTGGAGCACGCCAACAAGCATTGAGAATCCAATAACATCATCAATAAAATAATATTGAAAAGATTTAAATGCTAGCGATAGCACGAAGCTTGTATATGGGAAAACATTAAGTCATAATCATTGCTGGCTATAATAATTGATGTAAATATTAATCAAGGCAGCATGCAAAATGCGGGTTCCAAAATTTTAATCTATTTGTTGGAATTAAGTTATTAGGAGACTTGGATAGATAATTACTGCATATAAGCAATGCGTATGGCTGAATGACAATGCAGGTGTCCGGAATTGAATCTATATCTAGAATTAACTTGTTTTGGGGAATTATCATGATATGAGGAATCAGGTTTTTGTTTGACATATAAACGCATACGCATACATGAATTGAGATATTTCTGACTTTTTGGTGTCTTATAACCTTTGAGAACATAAATATATGTGGGAATGGTCAGTTATATAGATGTGTTTTATTCAAATGAAGAAAATGACTAGGTTCATGACTAGAAATGCCTCAACACTAACACCAAAAATGTTGCTCAGACCAGATTAATATTTACTGTTGCATTCTGACAGTCTTCAGGGTAACCCTCGATAGCTTAGTGATGGGAACATGCGACTGGCTCGATTTCTGACAAGAAATTGATTCTAGAATTTAGAATAATGTAAATTGAGGTCTACGACCTGTCAGTAAGACAAGTTTTAAAAAAAACTGAAATATTAATAGATATTTTGTGCTTCTTTAGGAACACTTATGTACATATTTCAATATAAATTGCTGGCTGTAAATTTTCTATCAATTCGATTCATAAATGGACATACTTGCAGGGAAAAATAACTGCCTGTAAAATTTTACATTTTTTGGTGTAAAATCATTGTAAAATGATGTAAAATTGATTTTACAGGCAGTTATTATCCCCCTGCATACTAAATACATGACATATAAAAATGTCATCTAGAAAACTAACTCCGCCATGAACCCCCCTCCCCCCGTCAATAATTGGACGTTTTTTGTAAGCGACCCCTTCTGGTACTAGTCTATAAAATATGAAATTTTATTTTTAATTGAAGATTAATAGTCAGTACACCTACTAGAAATATATCAATGAGGTTAGAGCCTTAAAATGCCTTAATATTTCTATCCAAATCCATCAGATTGTTCACAAGTTTATTCAAACCAATCTTAAAACACTAAAGTAAATTGTAAGCAAAAATACTTTATAATTTTAGAGAGCAGGAGGGGGGCGTGGGGTGACACCTTTTTTGTTTCGAATTTTTTAGTGGGAAATAGGTGTCCAAAAGTTCTATTTTTCGACGAACCTCATTTGTGAATAACCCCCTTACCCTTAGATTCAAAACTATTCTATTGTTAGCTAAAACTTTCACGAATACAATGTGACTATTTATACCTTAAAAAGTACAAAAATAGACAATAAGTCTGTTCATTGTAATCGATAATGATAAATGATTGCCGCTAGATTCAATTATATGATTAACAGAATTTTAAATATACATCTGGGAAGTCGTGATTATACTTTTTATAGAATGCATTAGCATAATATGTTAATTCAGTGCACATTTTCACAATAAATGTCAAATAATGAGATAGTAATTTTATATACTTTAAAATTCACAATTTTTTCAGGCAATAAAAAACACTAGAAAATGGACATAAAGAATATTTGATATGAGAAATGTTCAATGAGAACTGCCGTATTAAATTCTTATAGATTTGTCAGTAACGAGAATAATTGAATTATTTAGAGATATTTCATGACACCTGTTCACATCCCATTTGTTGCTACTTTTTTTATTATTAATGAAAAACTTTTTTAATAATTCAGTGCATTTTTCTATGTTGATTTAGTTGCTAATTATCATTGAGAATAAATTAATATAAACAGGCATATGTGCTCAATCATTAACTGTAACTAGGATATAATAAATGGAAAAGTAATGAATTGAATTTCCGCTAGTTAAGGCCTCCATTAATAATCAGTCAACCCTTCAAAATAAATAAATCACGCTAGATGACAGTTACCGTGTTTTTTAATATTGGGGGTCATTCATATATGACGTCTGCGATAAATGGGATTTATGGACACCCAACCCTCTTTAAAAAAGATTATTACTTCGTTTAGGGAACGAAAGGAACGTTTAGTGAAGGAATGGTGGGGTCCTGGTCAATTATTCAGTCGCGTATCCTTTAATATGTCCTTCCTACTTTACTCATAAAAAATTTCTTGCTACGCCCCTGCAACCACTATACTCAAGTGTAGCTAGGGACGGGTATACCCCTTCTCTACCTTAGGGTATACCCCACCCTACCTTACCGGTATACTCTACCCTTCCCTACCCTAGCGTAGGTGTTGGGTTAGATGTAACCCCAGGGGCTGATTTCACATTCCCCTTCACCGGAAAATTTTTCAATTTGCTAGGGTTTTGAGAAAAAAGTCCAGGATATCCCTCACATTGCCTCACATTAATTGTTCCATAGAAAAATTTTGAAAATTCCTCTCAATTCTCAAAAAAAAATTCTGGTTACGCCGCTGCCCCTCTAAATATTGTACGTCATATCCGAACGACCCCTAAGCACAATTTATTACTTGATTGCTAAATTCACGCGAC
Organism: Chironomus tentans; assembly: GCA_963573255.1. Classification (NCBI taxonomy): domain Eukaryota; kingdom Metazoa; phylum Arthropoda; class Insecta; order Diptera; family Chironomidae; genus Chironomus; species Chironomus tentans. The sequence continues at coordinate 16,690,111 of OY754303.1, forward strand.
TTAATATGGGTTAAAACTGTGTATCCAATGAAATATTCTGGCTTACAAAACACAAATCTAATGGAGCTGCCTTTGTATGACCTTCCCAGGTTGATTAATACATGCAAGACATAGTTGTTTGCGTCTAAATTGAGAAAGAGAATATGAAAGAGGCCAAAAAAAAATAGTCTTTAGGGAATAATCCAAATTAATTTATGGACTGCATTCTTAAGTGAGTCACGTTACTTTTTTGGGATTTTCCAACTCAAAACTTACCGGTTTCTTATATTTTTACTGGTTTACTATTTTCCTCGAATCCAAAACAGGTTCAATGAACTACAAAATTTTTGTTTATGAATGAATAAGCTACTTATTAATAAGAATATTGAGCTGGTCTTGAAAATTTCCAATGCGTACAAAGCTCTCCAATTATGCAAATTGCTTATGTAGTTTCTATTCAGCTACTGAAGTGATAATTAATTTAATTAAGGAAAAACACACATCTGTCATCGTATTTTGTTAATTATCTCGCACATTTCATCGTAACTAATGGAAGTAAAAGTGAAATTTTTCATGACTAGCTGTCGACTGTTAAATCTTAAGATTTATTTTTTAATCGTTGGATTTATATTAAATCCATGGTTTAAATCTGAGGATTTAATTTTTAATCCATCGATTAAAAATAAATCCAAAGATTTAAAATTTTGATTTAAATCGAATATTCAAAATTACTTCCAAAATATGATAATGTCTTCAAACCTGTTAAAATCCCCCCGAAAATAAAAATTTCTTCAGCTTACCTTAATCATTTCACATTCATTTCAGTTTTATTTGTCGTCCGAAGATGATTGGTCTGGGTGATAAATTTGAAGGCCTAAAGAAGGCATACATATTAGGAATTCTAACAGTTTGCTATATTGTTGGCGAATTAGGACATTATCTGATAGGTGTAACATCTAGAGCAACAGCTCGTGAGGTAATTTAAATATATTTTAATTGAAAAAATATTCAAGAAAATTGCTGAAAACTGGATATTTAACAGATTAATTATGGAGATCATGCTTGTCAATTAAATGATACAACTGTGGCGAAAAGTGATATGCCAGAGGAGTGTGAATATATTTCGTGAGTATTTAGTCTTTAGTGGAATTTTTGATGCATATTTTGCGTGGTAAGAAGTGCAGTGAGTTCTTTGAGAATGACTTCTGAATTAACGGTCATTTTAATTTCAAAAATGGTAACTGAATGAAAGAAGTTCATTTTCAAATTTTAAAAAACCGTTATAAAAGAATTTTCTTTAAAATTTAGAAAACCGTTAATTTTGATAATGCTTTCCAAAAATTCAACAGCCTTAAAGTCACTTTTCATGGAATTTGCTATATTTTGAAAGCTATTCCAAATTCATAAAACATAAATTTTAATTATGAACTACGCTTAAATTCAAAAAAGTCAGTTTTAAAATTAAAGCATGACAAAAGTTATGTCTGCTGTCATTCGACACGTGTTTCCACCCAGAAATATGCAGCATAAATTATATACAATTTACAAGACACCTTACACAGTGGGGAATTTTTGAAAAATTTGTCCAAAAATTATTTTATGTTGGATTCTGTTAGATTACTATCTAAGCTACAAGAAAAGTATATATACTTTGGGTCGAAAGTCCTTGTGCTTAGAGATATAGCTCAAAATATATGTGATTTTGGGGTCAGACTATGATTTTTCATAATGTTCTCATTCTTCAACAACTCAACCAATCTTTCTCAAACTTTTTTTATTTAGTAGATATTAGTACTAAGTTTATTTTAAGTTAACTTAAAAAAATATTACTGTTGCTCAGTGCATCAAATTTTGAAAAATATGTGAAAAATAACGAGTTTTTGAACTTTTTTATAGTTTTCTGACACATATCAAAAAATATTACTGTTCTGTTTTCTTTATATTGTAGAGCTAGTCAAAAGCTATAATCTTGCATCTTTTAAAAAAAATCCACAGTGCATTTATGTATCAAAAAAATTAATTTTATGTCAAAAAATGCGACTTTTTTAAGTTTTTTGGCTGTAGAATCTCAGGATGGCCGGTGGGTAAAACTTTTGAAAGTGGTTTATAATAGTACTTGACCTACTCTATCAATATACATTACAAGTTAATCATTAGGCCTGCAGAATTTTAGGTTTTTTGGTCTTTAAAGGTAAAAAATCGAAAAAATTAAATTTTTAAATTCTTTCAAATTCTATTAAAACATTTTAATATCAGTGCAAAACATCTAGAAATTATATATTTATCAATTTTTTATCAATTCTGATGATTTTATTTCACTTTATAAAGTTTTAGGCTGTTTTAGACTAAAATTTAATCCTTCCAAAATTTCTTCGAATTATAAGTAAATGTTTTTAAATTTTACCAATCTACAAGTGTTTTAACTAAATTTTTGCATCAATTATCTAAATATTCATTTAAATACCTTTAAAATGATATATAATATGTTATATATTGATGAGCTTTGAGTAAAATGTAAACAAAAATATGAAAAAGTATCAAAATTTTGGCATTCTCTAGACTCACACTTTACATTTTTGCTCACAATTCTTACAAGTCTTAAGTAAATGTAATAAATTTGATATCGTTGGAAAGCTTATAGTAGTGGCTACAAGATAAATAAACATCTAAAGCTTGAAAGTTGTTCAGTGCAAAAGTAGGCTAAGTTCAATATGTCATATTTTGACTGCCCCTACGTTGGACAGCAAATACCAAAATTTTTATTTTTTGCCTGTTTTCTACAGAACTATGTTTAAACTAACATATAATGACTAAAGAACTATTTTTTTGTCATTAATCGCAGTAAACACGGTCATAGAAAACACATCAATTTTTTTGAGAAATTGAAAAAATTCCGAATGTTTCAAAAAGTTGATGTTTTTTCTATGAGCTCGTTTACTGCGATTAATGACGGATAAATACATTTTTAGTCATTATATGTTAGTTTAAACATGGTTCTGTATAAAACAGGCAAAAAATAAAAATTTTGATGTTTGCTGTCCAACGTAGGGGCAGTCAAAATATGACATATTGAACTTAGCCTACTTTTCCACTGAGCAACTTTCAAGCTTTAAATATTTATTTATCTTGTAGCCACTACTATAATCTATCCAACGATATCAAATTTATTATATTTACTTAAGATTTTCAAGAATTGTGAGCAAAAATGTAAAGTGTGAGTCTAGAGAATGCCAAAATTTTGATACTTTTTCATATTTTTGTTTATATTTTACTCAAAGCTCATCAATATATAACATATTATATATCATTTTAAAGGTATTTAAATGAATATTTAGATAATTGATGCAAAAATTTAGTTAATACACTTGTAGATTGGTAAAATTTAAAAACATTTACTTATAATTCGAAGAAATTTTGGAAGGATTAAATTTTAGTCTAAAACAGCCTAAAACTTTATAAAGTGAAATAAAATCATCAGAATTGATAAAAAATTGATAAATATATAATTTCTAGATGTTTTGCACTGATATTAAAATGTTTTAATAGAATTTGAAAGAATTTAAAAATTTAATTTTTTCGATTTTTTACCTTTAAAGACCAAAAAACCTAAAATTCTGCAGGCCTAATGATTAACTTGTAATGTATATTGATAGAGTAGGTCAAGTACTATTATAAACCACTTTCAAAAGTTTTACCCACCGGCCATCCTGAGATTCTACAGCCAAAAAACTTAAAAAAGTCGCATTTTTTGACATAAAATTAATTTTTTTGATACATAAATGCACTGTGGATTTTTTTTAAAAGATGCAAGATTATAGCTTTTGACTAGCTCTACAATATAAAGAAAACAGAACAGTAATATTTTTTGATATGTGTCAGAAAACTATAAAAAAGTTCAAAAACTCGTTATTTTTCACATATTTTTCAAAATTTGATGCACTGAGCAACAGTAATATTTTTTTAAGTTAACTTAAAATAAACTTAGTACTAATATCTACTAAATAAAAAAAGTTTGAGAAAGATTGGTTGAGTTGTTGAAGAATGAGAACATTATGAAAAATCATAGTCTGACCCCAAAATCACATATATTTTGAGCTATATCTCTAAGCACAAGGACTTTCGACCCAAAGTATATATACTTTTCTTGTAGCTTAGATAGTAATCTAACAGAATCCAACATAAAATAATTTTTGGACAAATTTTTCAAAAATTCCCCACTGTGCCTTACTAATAATATATCATTTATTTTAAATATTTTTCCTCAATCTCAGTGATCAACAGTCATGTGCTGCAATTAACATAAACGGAACATCATATTGTTATTGGGATTATAATGGCTTGGGGATAGACTATCAGCTCTTGGCAGGTCCTGTTTTTATTCTTGTGTTTACAATCGTAGGAGTCGTTTTTGGTATCTTGGGTGATAAATACAATAGATCAATGATGCTGTACATGTGTACTTTAGTGTTTGGAGTCGCTATTATTCTTCAGGGTTCAGTTCAAAATTATTGGCAGTTGATTTTGTTGAGAATGGTCATGGCTGCAGGTGAATCTGGATGTAATCCATTAGCAACTGGAATAATGAGTGACATTTTCCCAGAAAATAAGCGTGCGCTTGTTATGGCTATCTTCAATTGGGGTGTTTATGGTAAGATCCATAAATTCATGTAAAAAAATTAATTAAACTAATTTTAATCGAATAACTTAGGTGGCTATGGAATTGCCTTTCCTGTTGGACGATACCTGACAAAATTAAATGTTTGGGATCTTGGATGGAGATTCTGTTACTATGTGACTGGTGTTATTGCTATAATAATTGGAGTTTTGATGGGAGTGACTTTAAAAGAACCAGAACGTAAATCAATCAGTGGAAATGCTGAAAATCAAAGAAAAAAAGTTTCATTATGGAAGGAATTGTTACGTGCTGATGTTTTGATGTTGATGCTCGCTGCTTCTATTCGTCATTGTGGTGGCATGACTTTTGCCTATAATGCAGATCTCTACTATAACACATATTTCCCAGAAGTTGACCTTGGATGGTGGCTTTTTGCTGTAACAATTGGAATTGGATCAATTGGTGTTGTCTTTGGTGGATATGTCAGTGATAAAATTGTCAAGAAAATGGGAGTACGGTCAAGAGTTATGGTCTTAGCTTTATCTCAATTAATAAGCACACCAGGAGCTTTTGGATCTGTTTATTTTGATCCATTCTGGGCTATGATAAGTCTTGCATCGTCATACTTTTTTGCTGAGATGTGGTAAGTTACGTGATCCGCAATAAACAACGCACTATGGGACAGAATCGAAAATTTTTTTCAAAAATTATTTTAGTAGCTTATCTGAAAGGTCTTAGTCTAAGGTATAAGAAAGTATAAAAATTTTAGACCAGAAGTCAGCAGTGCTGGAGATAGAGCACAAAAGGTATCTTGATGACCATTGATGGTGACCATTTTCAAATCATCATAACTTTTTACTGCTTCAACCGATTTTACTAAACTTTTTTTTATTTGACAGCTATGAATAAGAGCTTTAATAAAAATATTAGTTTTTATAATTTGGAGCTATGTACAGTGCATAAAAACCCGAAAAACCGAAAAAATACCTAGTTGGTCACATTAACTTTAGGTATGCGGATCACGGGTGTGATTAATTTTTTTTCTTTTTGTGCTAATTTATAGATCTTAGCTAGTCTTACAATAAAAACATAAGTTTTGATTTTAGTTTCTCTACTTTTCTACCAAAAAAATGGAATTTTCTCGAAAAAAATCGATTTTTTTCGAATTTTTAGCTTCTAAGAGCCATAACTCTTGGTAGAATATGAGAGGGGAAACATGTCTTGGCATTTTCTTATAGCTTGTTATTGTAGCTTTAAAAATATGTAAAGATGTTGCAATTCGACTTGCTGTTTTTGCAGTTTTAGGCTACTTGAAAGTCAAAAAATAGGGGTACCCCAATACAAATCTTTAACAGTTTTCATCAAAACCATACTCAATCGTAATGAAATTTTCAGATTTTATGTAAATATTGATTATCTTAACATTTCTGTCAAAAAAATTTGATTCTTAGTGCAATTTTGTCGAAAATTGGCAATAAATGTATTTTGGATTTTTTGAAACCATATAATGGTACCTAAGCCTACTGTAACTGAATTTTATAATTTTTTCGCTTCTCTTATTGCATAGCGCATTAAAATACCTTTCCAATGAGGTATAAAACATTATGAATGAGTGAGATTTGTCTGATTTATGGCGAAAAAGCTGAAAATTGCTCAAATTTGAGCGAGTTTGTAGGTCCACACTTTACATTTTTGCTTATATTTTTCTCCAATCTTAAGTAAATGTAATAAATTTGGTATCGTTGGAAAGCTTATAGTAGTGGCTATTCAGTAATATAAACATTTGAGTTCATAAGTTGCACATTGCATGGTTAGGCTACGTGAAAAATGTCAAACTTTGACTGCCCTCATATTGGACAGCAAATATCGAAATTTTTATTTTTGACCAGTTTTCTACAGAATCATGCCTAAACTAACATATAATAACCAAAAAAGTATTTTTCCGTCATGATTCGCAGTAAACGAGCTCATAGAAAAAAACATCAATTTTGGAAAAATTAAAAATAATTTCGAAAATTCCAAAAAAGTTGATGCTTTTTCTATGAGCTCGTTTACTGCCAATTATGACGGAAAAATACTTTTTTGGTTATTATATGTTAGTTTAGGCATGATTCTGTAGAAAACTGGTCAAAAATAAAAATTTCGATATTTGCTGTCCAATATGAGGGCAGTCAAAGTTTGACATTTTTCACGTAGCCTAACCATGCAATGTGCAACTTATGAACTCAAATGTTTATATTACTGAATAGCCACTACTATAAGCTTTCCAACGATACCAAATTTATTACATTTACTTAAGATTGGAGAAAAATATAAGCAAAAATGTAAAGTGTGGACCTACAAACTCGCTCAAATTTGAGCAATTTTCAGCTTTTTCGCCATAAATCAGACAAATCTCACTCATTCATAATGTTTTATACCTCATTGGAAAGGTATTTTAATGCGCTATGCAATAAGAGAAGCGAAAAAATTATAAAATTCAGTTACAGTAGGCTTAGGTACCATTATATGGTTTCAAAAAATCCAAAATACATTTATTGCCAATTTTCGACAAAATTGCACTAAGAATCAAATTTTTTTGACAGAAATGTTAAGATAATCAATATTTACATAAAATCTGAAAATTTCATTACGATTGAGTATGGTTTTGATGAAAACTGTTAAAGATTTGTGTTGAGGTACCCCTATTTTTTGACTTTCAAGTAGCCTAAAACTGCAAAAACAGCAAGTCGAATTGCAACATCTTTACATATTTTTAAAGCTACAATAACAAGCTATAAGAAAATGCCAAGACATGTTTCCCCTCTCATATTCTACCAAGAGTTATGGCTCTTAGAAGCTAAAAATTCGAAAAAAATCGATTTTTTTCGAGAAAATTCCATTTTTTTGGTAGAAAAGTAGAGAAACTAAAATCAAAACTTATGTTTTTATTGTATGACTAGCTAAGATCTATAAATTAGCACAAAAAGAAAAAAATTTAATCACACCCGTGATCCGCATACCTAAAGTTAATGTGACCAACTAGGTATTTTTTCGGTTTTTCGGGTTTTTATGCACTGTGCATAGCTCCAAATTATAAAAACTAATATTTTTATTAAAGCTCTTATTCATAGCTGTCAAATAAAAAAAAGTTTAGTAAAATCGGTTGAAGCAGTAAAAAGTTATGATGATTTGAAAATGGTCACCATCAATGGTCATCAAGATACCTTTTGTGCTCTATCTCCAGCACTGCTGACTTCTGGTCTAAAATTTTTATACTTTCTTATACCTTAGACTAAGACCTTTCAGATAAGCTACTAAAATAATTTTTGAAAAATTTTTTCGATTCTGTCCCATAGTTGCAACGGAAAGACTATAATTATAGTATTTACTTTTGAATGCTTGATTTCATGCCGGTTAGAATTGGTCAAAGGCATTTTCGGTTCGTTCTTTTTGAGGTCATTTACAAGTGACGTCTATAATCAATAGTTTGACCATTGTGCAGAAAAATTAGTTTAAAGTTGAATTCTTTTTGATTTTTTGCCTTAGGGGACCCCAATGATGGTCGATTGTGTGACATTTTATTACAGCGAATTAAAGCCACTACTTATACCTTTAATTTAAGACTAAAATGTCACGCAACCGACCATCATTGGGGTACATGGGGTCCCCTAAGGCAAAAAATAATCAAAAAATTTCAACTTTAAACTAATTTTTCTGCACGAGAAAATCAGTTAGTCATATCCATTTTTGATTTAATTGTAGGTTTGGAATTGTGTTTGCGGTTATCGTCGAAATAGTACCCTTAGAAGTGCGATCGTCTATTGTGGGAGTATTTATGTTTGTTATAAATAATATTGGTGGAAATTTGCCAATTTTAGTCGATCCACTCGCAAAACATATTGGATATAGAGCATCGATTTCAATCTTTTATGCTGGCTTTTATTTAGTTAGTTCAATTCTATTCTTCATCACAATGTACTTCATGGAAGGTAAGAAAGAGGAAGAGAAGCCAATAGATCCAGTTAATGCAGTTAATCCATCAAATAATATCTCAAGAGTTCACGTTGGAATTGACAATAAGAGTTACGTACCTGAGAATATGACAATGCAGCATCTAAGTGGAAGAACGGCTGATAAAAATTATTATTAAGATTAGTGCTGTAAGTTAAAGGTAGTGGAAGTTTTCCGTCCACAAAATAAAAATAGAATGGGGAAATATCTTTTGGATATGCCTCTAATTAAGTAATAGTAAGAATCCATAAAATTCTCATGACAAGATACTTTTTAATAATAATATTATTGTTGTTCTCTTATATCAAAAAAATAAAATTGTGTAAATTTCATAAATCTATAAAAGTAGTGTGTTATGCTTAATTAGACATTAAAAATTAACAGAAGTCAAAGCTTTGAGGTCAATTCAGCAGTCTGAACTTTAAAAAATAAAAAATCAATACGTATTTGATCGTGACTATTTAACAAGCTAATAAAATGTTTTCGAGATTAATTAACTTAATTTAATTATTATCTAAAGAGATGACGCGCGTAGAGAGTGAAAGTTGCTTATCCTAACTAAATAAATAATTTATACTAAACATGAGAGGATGAAAACCCGTCTAAAATAAAACATAGTGAACGATTCTGTTGGACATAATTCTAAGGATAAAAAAATTAGAAGCGGAATTGTTTGATTCACTGCTATGAGATGCATTTCATTCGTGTAAAATGAGTATTAGAAAGCGTTATATACTGACTGCACATTATTCAATTAAAAATACTATTGTAGTGTAGCGCATTCTACCAAGATATATCAGCTTTGCCATACTTTCCTTGAGCAATTGATTCAAAAAGTTAACCTTGAGATTAAAAATAAATCCTAGGATTAAAAATTAAATCCTACGATTTAAAAATAAATCCTAGGATTAAAAATTAAATCCTACGATTAAAAAAATAAATTCATGGATTTAAAAAACAGTTCTCAAAACTTATCACAGCTGATTTATGCTGAGTACAATGCGCTTATTGTCACTCGTCCACAGAGACAGAATACTAATTTTCAAATAAATTAAACTAAATGAGAGTAAATTAGTCTGAATTAGGAAGATGTATTCGTAGTGAATACACAGAGGAATACACAATACTGTGTACGTCTAACTTATATCAATGGATCTTCACTTATCATACACAAAATGAACTTAAACTGTAAATTTAATTTTAGTCAACTTTTTTTTCTTTCGTTATTTTTTGGTCTCGTTATTACCGTGTTAATGCCGTCGCGTTTAAAGGTTTTCAATGGTTAAAAGTTTTGGTGATCTTTCAGCACCAGCACTGGAGAATCGCTTTCATCACTTAGGTTGAAGTTGTTTGTATTTGAATTAACGATGTTGAAGATTATTGCAAATATAATGCACGCTAAATAAATTCCTAATGCAATCCACCATAAGAGTTGTTCGTGAAGTTTCTGCTCAAAGTTCTTCAAGACAATTAGGCCTATTGTGAGACCAGCTATTCCACCTGCTATGTGAGCCACAAAAGAAACTGATGGAAGTGACGTCGAAAATGACGGTTCACTCTCGTATCGTGAATATATTGCAAATCCAACATCACAAGAAGCTAGATTTGGAATAGAAAAATGTCAATTATACATGCTTTGTTCATTCATTCGTGACGTTCACGTGCATGAAAATTGTAACGGTTTTTATATTTTTGAATTTAGTTAAACTAAAATTTATCCGTTAAATTTTCAAACATCATAAGGAACTTTCACTGTCATGTGACACTCACCAAATAAAAGGATTGCTAGTAATCTGTAAATGCCGTACTCCATATTGCTATAATTCAACATGATATTGGCAAGATGAGCGGCTAATAAGGCATAAACTCCTCCACTGGATCCAACTAAATAAGCATTCGAGTCAAAAATTGAAGTTCCAAGACTGCCAGCTAATACGCCTACAAACAAATGACATTTAATTAATTCTAAAAAGACATAAAAATCGATAATATTGATTTTGCTTACCAGATAAATAAATACAAGCTATTCTAAAAGATCCGTGAACCATTTCGAGAGGTATGCCAATTAAAACTTGCACAATCAAGTTGAAAGATAAATGAAACCAGCCAGCATGAAGTAACATGTAGAGTAAAAATCTCCAAATTTCATGCTTCTTATCAGGTCGATAGATGAAAATTGAGTCAATTGGAACACTTGAATTCGTTTGATTAGTAATAAGATGATAGATGAAGAATATCACTTCAATTGTTGAGACCAGCATGATGAAATAAGGAGGTGGCCAGCAAAATTGAGCCGTGTCTATATAATACTTCCTATCCCGATTATGTGGAATCATTTTTATTGCAATATTTTCTATCATTCTGTAAATCAAATGATTGTAATTAGTTAATTATACATATATGAGCAGCTAGTGCGTGACTACTTACTTTTTGAGGAAAGGCTTCTCTTTAGTCACAACATGAAAGTCATTTATTGAATAGATTTCTCTGTCCTTCTCATGTGTAGCACATTTGAAGCTAAACGAACGACTGGATCTCATCGTAGAGCTTGTAATTAGAGTCATAACTATACAATTCGTAAGATGAATTATGAAGATGAAGAGCAAGCAAGAGAGGATGGAAATGAAAAATATGAGATGTATAAATTAGTGCAAAACAATTAACGCAATTGTTTTCATTTTTCGACAGCAGACTAAATGAGAAGAAATTACTGTTATATTACACCTTTTTAGATCAAGATAAATAGACTTTATGAGAGAGAAGCGGATGCATGATTCATGACTTGAAAAAAAAGTTAAAATTTTCGCAAAATTACCTTATTACTAATGAAATATTTTCCTTAATTCGCTTAACTGCACATTTCTAACTGAATACGTGGACACATTTATATGAATATTATGCAATCTCAATCACTGGATGGAACTGTATACTATAATCTAATAAATGCACTAGATTTCACTGTCTAATTTAATTTTTTAATTTTTTCTGCTTTATTTATTTTATATTTTGACCCAGCATTCATGATGTTTTTGAATTCCATGAAAAATCATCTTAAAAATATTTTCTTAAAGGATAATCTCATTTTACAGTAATTACTAGGTGATTTCTCCGATACATATCAATTGTTTAATTAATTTTCTGCAATTATTTCTATTTATTAGTTTAAAAACTGACAATTTCCCAACGGTTTTTTAATTTTTGAATTTTTTACCTTTCAAAATTTTTCAAAATTCTGAAAACTTAATTAATCTACATTTCTAAAGCCTAACTAATAGCAGGTATTGAATAAAGTTGTGATACGAGTAGTTTATAAAGCTCCAGTTGAGCAAAAATCTGCAAAACAAAGAAGCTTCCAACGTACCTGAAAAGTTTGAACGGATTGTAAACAACTCTGCAAATCATAAAAAAATATTTTCAATATTAAAGCTGCATCATTAGTTATTTAATCCTTAAATAGTAATATTACAGTGCAGCATCAAGTCATAATGGGAGACAACGTGGAGAGCGATCTGTTGTACGAGGATTTTCAGAATGAAGACCAGAAAGATTTTAATAATGTAAGTTGATAATTTTCGCTTGTTTTGTGGGCATTTTATAAGACAGAAGATGCTCACAAATTGATTTTCGGCATTTATTAATACTATTTTTCATAAATAGTCATTGATAAAGAGAAGAAGATGCTTAAATCAATAGATTTTAATAGGATAAACTTAACCTGAAAATGATAACTGTAAACTTTGTTTATCGTAAATTCACTTCCATTTTTGCAACTTACAGGATAACTACGGACAAGAAGATGATTTGTATGATGACGTTCTAACATCCGGTTCAAACAATTTAAACAATAGTGATAATAATGTTTCATCGGATCATGCAGAGACCGAAACAAATGGTAGTTATCAAGGAGGAATGCATAATATGGCAAGAAGGTTCCAATTGTACATAGGAAATCTAACATGGTGGACAACAGATCAAGATATTGGTGATGCAGTTGTTGGAACTGGCGTAAGTGACTTCCAGGAAGTTAAATTTTTCGAAAATCGCGCAAATGGGCAGTCAAAAGGATTTTGTGTGATAACGCTTGGATCTGAAGGTAGCATGAGAATTGTCATGGAGAATCTGCCAAAGAAAGAATTGAATGGACAGACTCCAATTGTGACATTGCCGACAAAACAAGCACTTAATCAGTTCGAAAGTCAACAAAAAACACGTCCAACACCGCCAATTCCTCCAAATGCTCAAAAACCAATGCAAGGAGGTCCAATGATGAATCAAAATGGCCCACCACAAGGAAATATGCATCCCAGAATGATGAATCCAATGATGCGTGGTCCTATGCCTATGCAAAACTCTCCAATGCCAATGAGAATGGGTAATCCAAACGTACCACCACCGATGAATCATCCTAATGCTCCTCAAATGAACAATATGCCACCAAGATTCCAAAACAATTGGAACAACGGGCCACCGAGACCTGGAAATCCAGGAATGCAAGGTAAGTTAAATGATCTACTAATTGTTAGGATTAAAATAAATCCCAGGATTAAAAATAAATCCTAGGATTAAAAAATTTTGTTTAATATGTGAAAAACAATTTAATAATAGGAAATCGACCACCACCAGGAATGATGAATCATCAAGGACCCCCTATGATGAATCAGTCAGGCCCTCCAATGATGAATAGGCCTCCTATGGCAGGAAATCGACCGTTTGGACCAAACAGACCTATGCATCCTGGAAATTTCAATCAAGGACCACAAAATATGAATAATATGGGAGGTCCGAGAGTTCAAATGAATATGGGCGGTCCGCCAGCTCCGCATGTAAATCCAGCATTCTTTAATCAAGGAGGTGGGCCGATGCAAGGACCTCAACAAGGCCCTCCTGCTCATTTTAATCAACAAGGTCCCCGTCCTCAAGGAATGTGGCCACAACAAGGAAATAAAATGCCACCATTTGAAGGACAGAATCAGCCACAACCAGCAGGTGTAGTACAGCCGCCAATTAGTGAAGCTGAATTTGAAGAAATTATGGGACGAAATAGAACAGTAAGCAGTTCAGCTATAGCCCGCGCAGTCTCTGACGCAGCAGCAGGAGAATACACTAGTGCTATGGAAACGCTAGCGACAGCAATTTCACTTATCAAACAGTCAAAGGTTGCGAATGATGAAAGATGTAAGATTCTCATTACATCACTACAGGATACACTTCAAGGTATCGAAGCAAAAAGCTACAATCGACGAGAGAGATCTGATCGCTCAAGATCACGTGAGAGGCGTCGAAGACGAGAAAGATCCAATTCGAGATCTTACAGACGCTCACGAAGCCGAGAACATCGTGATCACCGTGACAGAGGACGAGACGAGTAAGTTATATTTTATTTATTCACCTTTTCGTAGATCTAGACACACCTATTTTCATTGTCTCGTAGTGACTGTTTATTTCCTCTAAGGCGCATTTTTGCAGCATTACAAAGTTTTTCTTGGGTTCTAATTTGTTTTTGGATAAAATTCGCATACATACATGACAAGAATGCGCTCCGATTAGTTAATTACTTTCTCAGCACTTTTTGTTTGCTTGATTGCCTTCAAATTGTCATTCCCGTCTTCTATTGTTCTTTTCTCTCATTTTTTGCATTCACTAAAAAGTCGGTATTATGGTGAAAACTACCATAGCAGTCGTGATACGCGCGAACGATCAAGATCTAGGGATCGAGGCAACACCGAAACCCATTATAGAGGCGGTGAAGAAAGGTATAGGATTTTTTATGGAACTTTCCTCTCTTTTTTACTTTGTTTGTTTTTCTCAGTTCATTCATTATTTTGGCCAACGTTGATTGATTTTTTTTATGCTTAATTAATTTTATTAATTTCTTACAGCACTAGCAGAAGTCGTCCACGAAAGTCACCGGAACCAACAAACGATTCGAATTCTGAGACATTTAAGAGGTCATATGAAGATCGAAATCGAGAGGACAGGTACAGAGAGCGTGACACAAGGAATCGTCATTAAAGGATGCATAATTAGGAGACTATAGAATCTATTCATACATTTTATAACCCTGATTGATAAGAAGCATGGATTAAGCATACAAAAATTCACACAGTTCTGCTTAGATGAATGAGACAACTATAAAGCATAAGAATAAAACGTTTCATTATTATAATATAATAATTATAAATGGCTACTTTCCCTTTTTTGAGAGAATTCATTAAATAAATTTAAGCTAAAAACAAACAAAAACTGATCAAAAATGTGTTTAGGATCTCAAGGACGAATGAAAATGATAGACTTTGTATATACTCACTTACTTTTAGACTAATAACCATTATTGTACACAATGTAAGAACAAAAGACATTAATTATTTTTTTATTTATTTTTCCATTTTAAGTCTCTTCAAATTTTTATTTCTCTTATTTATGTTTTATACAGATTTCTTGCAAGATTCCTTAATATATTGTATATCAATTGATTTCTTTATTTTATATTATTTTATACACAATTTCATATTTTCTCAATTGAAGAAACAGAAAAACTATTAAGCATGTATGATTCTTATTCAATTTTGCAATTCAAAATGTTATCCCGAGCAGGACGTCTTTACAAAGTGCAAACTTTAGATGCAATAATGCCGAAAATCAGCTCCACTTTGCAGAGACATCCTGCTCGACTATTTAATGATATTGAACAAAAGATGTGATAATTAAGCTTATCCATCCGTGAACTTACAGCAACGTTGTGTAGAAATAAAAATGTGAAAAAATTGCAATATCGTCTATTATAAAAACTTAAAATTCAAATTTATGTAAAACTTAGCATTCACAATTTCTTTGTTGTATAATCCTAAAAACTAAAAAAAAATCGCTCATAATAATTTGTTAAAAGGAAAACTACTTTACATTATGATTTATACAATTACACTCTTCAATCGCCAAGGAAGATTTAAAAGAAAACAACAAATGTACAGAAAATTATGATATAAAAGTGAGGAATTGATGACTTTACGGATATGATTTTGTTCACATTATTGAAGTTATTCTTTTGGAATTGCCTTATTTTTGCCCAGTTTATTTTTCAGATTTAAAATGCTGTTGTAAGGTTTTGAAACACAAAAATGCTGTTGTAGGGTTTTAAACTAAAAAAACATTGCTGTTGTAAGGTTTAGAAACAACAATTGCTGTTGTAAGGTTTTAATCAAAATCAATTGCTGTTGTAAGGTTTTGAAACAAAAACTTTTGTACGGTTTTCAGGTTTCAAATTTCTTTGCCGCAAATTTTCCACAATAATGTCAACAAAATCACTCACGACAGCGTCACCAAGAAAACTTTAAATCTGTGATAAACATTTCTCATGTCTTGTTATAGTGTAATCATATTTGGCGACTTCATTATTGATCCATTAGATTAGAATTCGAGGGGGAAAATGGATTTCATCTCATATTTACATATTTCTATTATTAATATTTAAATTTTAATGTATTTATAATGGAATTCGTTCCCTAAATTTATCAAAAATACGCTATTTAATTTTTTTTATCCATTCAACAGCCAATATGATTTTTTCTTTGTGCCATATTTCTGGCTCCAAATACGATTCCTTTTTCCTATTCATTCACTTACAAATGTATTTTATTTTATTACATCTTCCATTTTCCCACGAAATTACTTTAGATGTCCTTGATTATTAGGATTTTTTTCTTCATTTATAATTTACATAAAATGAATAATAATTTGATAACTAGATAGAGAGATAGAATCACACGGTAGCTGATATTTTTAGCCAAATGATTTTCCTTTAAAAAATTCTTTATTGGAACAGTATTTTTTTCTTCTCTTTTTTCATAAAAAATCAGCAGTAATGAACAGCATTACATTCAGAGCATTTCATTCCTAGCAAGCAGCTAGAAATTTTCTTAAAACGCAAATGGAGTGTCCATAGAAACAATTAATGAAAGGAAAATTTATTGAATATTAATAAGCGAAAGCGCTACACACTGGTCTAAAATTAAAAAGTTCAATTGAACTATGCCTTTTTGGTCCATCTAGTATAGCAAGCAGCATTGGTAAGAAATATATTTGAAAAAATAACGGTCGAAAAATATTTGAAAAATAACGGTCGAAAAATATTTGAAAAAATAACGGCCACAATTTATTTGAAAAATAACGGCTAAAAATGATGTAGCTACTAACTTTTAGGACCAACAAGTCTGAACATCGGAAAATCAGCCTCAATCTACATACATCAGATTAACCGTAATTAAATTGGACTGTAATTTAATTTCAGACCAGTGTGTGCACTGCTGCAATGATTTTTATATAGGTGGATCTTAATTTTTGGATTATAATTTGCTTACAAACTTGCTATGATGGTGATTTTCACAAAATGATGGAGAAAATGAAGAGAAAGAAACTTTTGATCGTGCAAGAATTTACACATTTTTATATCGAACTTTTGATGAAAACTTATAAGATACATCGTATGGAGCATCATTTAATACTTTTACTAAAAATTATTTATTCTTTTTATATTGTTTTCTCCTCATTTAATTATGCTTCTTTTTTGTATGTAAAAAATAGTATTTGATTGAAATGGGAATGAGTGTTCATTTGTTCCTGTCCAATTTTTTATCCGTCTTCCTTTGGGGGCGTAAACCAACCTAATAAGAATAAAAATGCATTACTCAAGTGCAAAGCTCACATCATAAAAAGAAGGATAGAGCTTACCATTTTTCTCGTGAATCTGGACCAGAGATTTAAAGCTTTGTTGGGCGCGTGCCAAACTGTATTGACCCTGAAATGATGAAAATTGATTGTATAACAAGGCTTTCAATCGAAAAAAAGACTGACTATAAATATAGCCAATAAATATGTATATATGTCAAAAAAATATGTCAAGTGTCATGTACCTTTGTAGCTCCAAATTGAATGCGTGCTTTTCCTTTCACTAGGGTTGCTGAGATTTGCATAATGAGAGCTTCTACTGTATATGCTGAACTCCAGCCCTGCTTTGTCAATAACTCCATACAAATTGCTCCACCAAGTAGCACGTAACCACCTTGTTTGTTGTTATTATCCAAATCAGTCAGTCAGTCACGAAAAAAAGACAACAACAACAGAAGAAGTATAAAAATAAATGTCACGTTGAAATTAAGCAATCATTATTTTAATTATAGAAAAAAAAGTAGAGAGCAGGAAAGAAATGTGATAACAAACCTGATATGATGGGATGAACAACACGAACAAAGGGTGGCTCGAATGGATACGTCTCTTTAAATATGATATTTAGTAGGATGCTATCTTTTCCCTCCTTCTCCTTAAGCATTAACAAATCATTATGTAGCGGGCTATCAGGATCAACAGACATTAAGCGGATATTCCACTCGTAAATTGAGTCATTAACTAGCTCTATTGAGTAGATATTTCGCTTAAAGGAATCGGAACGATAAATATCACGAAGTTCTTTCATTAGACGATCTGTTGCTTGGACGCTGCCCGATACGCTTCCCTAAATTATCACAAAAGAGATGTCAATTGATTAATGGGAAATGCCTAGATGACTAAAATAATAAGTAATATTAAGCTTACCCGCAAGTAGTCTTGTCTCTGTGTTTGTCTTAATCTCTCTAACGTCGCTAAATGCTCGACTTCCATCTCATCCTTTTTATTAGAGCCTCTGCCCTCGTCTAATTCTAACGGTAAATCCTCTTCTGGATCAGATTCCTCGCTCTCGCCAACAACATCCTCCAACTCTTCGGGATCTGTATCGATCTCATCCTGATGATGCTTTACTGGCGTCTTACCATTATTACTCACATGATGTGTGGAACTCGTTGGCATCGAATGGAACGTATTGAGCTGATGAACTTCGTTCGGTAAAGGGCAGGCGTGTATGTTACAGAGCTCTCCTAACAATATCCTAACCTGGAAGGGCGAACATCATTCGTCATTATATTAGTTAGCAAGCAAGCAAGGCGACACACAACGAAAATATAAACAATAACTTTTAAATAACAATAAAAAAAATATTTTGAAATGAATAAAAAGAAGCTTGATACCATATGTGATGACGATGATTATGACGATACTTCTTTTCTTTTCATTTTCATACATTTTTATTTTTATTTTAATGACAATGACCGCTTTCAAGGATGGCCAATTTTAATGGTTTGACAGAGATAGAGATCATTAACTTACTTGATTTATAACATGGTTATCTAGTCCACTTGTATTGCTAAGTAATTGAATTGCATTCGTAATATTGGGTTCTTCCATGTCCGCAAACCAAACTGGCGGTGTTGATGGGTATGTTTCCTGAGCGAGCACAAATTAAATACATTATTATTATTATTAAAGCTTAATATTTTCGCCTACTGTGGTATTTTTTTTTTTTTTAAAAATGAGAAATTGAGGGCATTGCAAAAAGTACACGAGAAACCTTTTATAAATTTATTGCTAATCAATGTCGTTCAATTCCGAGAATTCTGAACAAAAGTTCTCTTTTCTTTTCATTTCTTCTTTCTCCCCATTTTACAATAGTTAAATTCCACATAGACAAGCTGTAAATTAATGACAGTCAGCAGGAATGTCTAGAGCAAGTGAAAATTACAAGGCGCTGAATTAAGTCGCATAATCATCAAAGAAAATGAAAGTGTTCCTGCATACATTATTATTAGCTCATAAATCTATCTTCCCATCAAAATAATACTTTTGTGATTTTTATCAAAACACACACACACACACAAAGGTACGCATTTAATGCATTTTCCGATTGCTGCGTACAGCTTTTTTTTCACGGTAACCAGATGATTTTTTTCTCTTTTTTGGGGAGCTCTTAGGTCGTCGTCTGATCGATAATGGGGAGAAAAAAAAGATTTACAAAACGTTTGGAATGATAACAGAGAATTTAGGTGGCTCGTCGAGTGATTAAGAGACTCCCGCAAATTATGTATGCTGATTTTTAAAATGCCCTGTTTTCTCCTTTTTTCACATATCAAGCAAGTTGATTCCGATGAAAGAGAGTAGTAGGAAATGAAAATGTAAAAAAAAATCAAATATGGAATACTTACAGTAATATTCGCATGAATATCAAATTTCTTGCCATTTTTTGTTATAAAACGACACGTTAATTCATCTACACTAGCATTAACTATAGCAAATCGTTCATGACTTTTCGGGAAGAGCTTTTCAAGAGTTTTAATTTCTGATTTCAAATTATTCAGACATGCCATATTTTCTTCAACACTGTATTTCTCTCAATTATATACACATTTGAGTCAACTTTTTACATTGAGATTACTGCTTAGGTCACAAACAAACAATTTAAACTAATTAATTAACTAGCTCGTTAATATTTCAGGATTTTTTTCGCTTGTAAAGTGCACTAACTTATTTTCTTTGCAAATACAACTTTTTTTTATTTTTTTTTTTTTTGGTTTTATATTTTGACGAATATATTTTGACTAATTTTGAATTTTTGAATACCGTTAACTCCAATTTCTCATAGCGGTCAAAAAAAATTTGAATTTTTGAAACTATTTCATTATTGAAACTTAATTAATCTCCTATTGCTACCTAAACTTTTAATGCTTACATAGTAATAATAATAATGTGGATGATTTATAGAGCCTACTAATTATCTGAAATTAATCAAAACTGTGTAAAAAATATGGAAAAAAAATAAAATAACGGCTAAAGTTTTGAATTTAGTAGGGTGAAAAGTAGGGTGAAAAGTGCTTGTTACTGGCTTATTCTAATTAAGATTTTATAAAGTCAACGAGCTATAAACAGTAGCAGCTAATGAGAAAATCAAAACACTGTTACCAGCTAGTCTACAACGTAAGTTAGTTTAACGGTCAAAATAAATTTGAAAAATTGAAGGCAGCTCTGACCGAATCATAGGAAGCGTTCATAAATGACGTCAAGAGAGAAAACGTCTGTCATACAAAATTCGGAATTAAATACCCTAGTTTCAAAAAGTCGAAAAACCAGAAAACTTGAAAAGAACAGTTTTTATAGGAAATTTCAAGGAAAAATTAATTTAATTAATCATTTGTAACAATAACAAAGCTAAATGCATTGTGTAATCGATACAAACATTGAGAAAATCGATAAAAAAAATCCAACGGTTTTTTGAAATTCAAATTTTTTGACCTGTGTATTTTAACACCCCTAGACTTTCGATAAGTCTGTCGAAATTGAATTACACGCATCGGGTTTGAAAAATTACAAAAAATTTCAGACCCCCTTTCAGACTTTCTCCCCCTGAAACACGTTACGGAAATTATGAACGGTACCTTATATGCATAGCTTTTTTTTTGAAAAAATAACTTTTTAAATATTTTCGATTTTTACAAGTATTTAGACAGATTGGATATTGTAAAAAGTTAATTAAAGGAGTGTCGAGAGATTGCAAAAAGTTTTCTGTGCATACAGTTGTGAGAAGTAAGCAAGAATTTGTGGAATTTACATTTTGGAGTGTATAAAAGAAGCACTATTTTTTTGGTGAGAGGAATTAAATTTTTTGTAAATTCACTCCAATATCAAGTGTTTGGTTAAAATAATTACTGTTTATGGTTGTTGATCGTGAAAATTCATCCATACAAGTTGAGTTGCAGTCGAAAACGATTTAAATATAACTAAATTGTAAGTTGCCTCCATTTGCATACATTAGTCTAAGTTTTTTGTCTCGCTTATAGAGCGTTTATTGCTTATCAATTCTAAATCTTATTATGTGAAAACATCATAACACGTAACACTCCAACTGTCACAAATGTTAATATCAACATTAATTAATTTCCTCTCAATTTTTTGCAGAACCCTCTCAAACATCCAGTCATTCAACCACAATGTCCGAGTCATATAAAGATGGTGAAGTGGTTTGGGTCAAATGGCGAAGTGTTTGGTGGCCTGGTGAAGTTTGGGATAATTCGAGAGTTCCTGAAGACATTTTAACATCTTTAAGGAAACCAGTCATTGCATTTGTTAAGTTTTTTCAGGAAGAAACATTGTAAGTTGCTATTTGTAAGATTGTTGTTATTGCGTCATATCTAATGCTGTCTTAATTCATTTTAGTGAGTTTGTACGCAGTCCAAACAATATTTGTCAATACAACACCGACAAAAAGATGGAATTTATCAAAAAAGGAATGGGTACGATTATAATGCTCCTCGCTTCCTTAAAGCCTTTGAGTCTAATATTGTCTCATCTATTTCCAGATAAATATCGTTCAAACAACAAAATAATGACAAACTTCCCAGCAGATGTTGTTAAGGCAGAGCAATTAACTAAGGGAAATGTCAATATACTGAGCACACTTGAATCGCCGACAAAGTCAAAAGGAAATACATCTTCCAGTAGCGTCACACCAACTAACTCAGATCCAGTTAAGAGGTCTTTACATCAAGTTCCATTATCAATGTCTATGTCGACGCCTTCTCCAGCCACAAGCACCAATGCGAAGAAAGCTGTTGGATCGTACAATTCAAGCGTCAAAGTCCAAAACACGACGAGCTCTGTGCAGAAATCAAACGATAAGAAATTAACATGTACTATGTGCAATTTTGCCACTGACCGAATGAATCTATTGATGATGCACATTAAAAATCATTCACAAACTATCCTTTCTCGAGTTAACTGTAAGTACTGCAAGCTACAATAATAATAAAACCCTTAATTCTATTAATATTTTTTCTTGGAATATTACAGCACCATCGTCGTCGTTGGACGTTAGAAAGTCAATAATTCCAAAGATTTCTTCAAGAAAAATGGAATTGGATGATGGCATTGCAGAGGATGTTCGTAAAATTAAGGAATCTATGAAGGAGCCGACATTAGTGGCAACAGTCACTTCCGCAAAGAAAACCAGAACATCTACAGCAAAATCAACGCCAAAGTTAAAACAATCTCGTCAATCAAGAAAGGATAGAAACAAATCCGATAAAGCTATAGAGAAGGAAGATGACAAGGCTAGTTTACAGACTACGAAAGAAGAGGATAATGCGGGGGCTGTGGATGATGAGAAGAATGACAAACCAAAAGTTAATACTTGTGAGCTTAAAAATGAATTGTTGGCAGATTGGTTGGATGAAGAAGACGTCCGAACTGAAGAAAATAAGCCTGAAAGTAACGGTAAGCAAAATTAGTTTTTAACGACTTTTGAAAATTCAAAAAATTGAACAAGAATTATTTAAAATCTAAAAGTTCGTTAAAATTGCAAAATTTCACTAATAAACCAATGTTTTATCGAACAGAAGAAATGAAATCACCAGCGGCAGTGATTGAGAAGCCTGTTGAAAGTCCGGTAAAGTCAGTCGAAAAGGTTGTGGCAGAAGTCTCGCGATCTATTCGAAATATACCGAAGAAGCAACGAGTTAGTGAAATGTACATTCAGCCAGAAATTTCCGAGAAAGTTGAACTTTCGAATTCAGTCAAAACGGTTGAGGAACAGCAACAACAGCCAAAACTGGTGTTGAATCAGGCAGACGAGAAGATAATAAAGAACGAGGAAGTATTGAATGTTATATCCACATCATCAGAGATGAATAAGAAATCTCAACAGAAAGCAAGCAAGCGTAAACATGCAGCATCTGACTCATCGAATGAACCTGAGAAGAAGAAGATGTCAGAGGATAGCGATGATAAAATATTAATGGCTACAGCCGAGCTATTAAATGAAACAGAAGTGCCTAAATTGAGTAATGTACAGTCGCCATCATTCCATTCGAATGATATTGATAAGAGAAATTTACCGCCAAAGGAGCGAAACAAAAGGATATTTAGAGCAAAGAACAGCCCAGAGACTGTTTCAATTCCAACAACTCCGCCCCAATTAACAACAACAACAGCAGCTGTTGAAAAGCCCAGCGATGAGAAAATTTCCACTGAGAATGAATCAAAAAAAGTTGACGACAAGAATGACTCAATTGCCGGATTAGGAGGAACGACGATTACTATTGATGATGTTCAACTACCTCCAACTATAATTAATAACAAGAATGATCGACAGGAACTCATATTGCCTCACAAAAAGAAGCAATCATCAAGACTATTAACGGCTGAAAATTTATCTCCAATTCAAGATGTCAAGCAGCCGATTGTTGAGACACTAAAGCAGGAACAAGTGACAACCACAACACCGTTAAGGACTAAAAAGAACCGTAAATCATCAGATACACCGAAAACAATTGAAACTGCAGCTAATATTGAGGAAATAAAGACGAATCAGAGTCCATTAAGGGAAGCTGCCGATTCCAATGACATAGCAACAGTTGCAAAATGTGAATGCGACACGACAACAACCACCACAAAAGTTTCAGAGAATATAACTCGTGGCCAAAAGCGACAGCATTCAAAAGATTCTCAATCAGATGACTCAATCAGTAAGCTCCAGCCTGACGCAAAGAAACTGCACAAATCGGAAATGCCGAGGACATTAAAGGCATGCTCGAGTGAAACCATTTGTATAACAAGTAAAGGAACATTGTCTGTAGCACGACGAGATTCAATTAAAACGACATGTGCAAATTCTGTCGTCGTTACATCTCAAGTCATAATATCGGAAGCGACAAAGCTGCCAATCGTATCCACTCACGTTTCAACAAATGCATCCACGGACACAATATCATCGAGTACGAGCAGTCCAAAGCCGTCAATTTCATCCACAACAACAACAACTGTGACACTGTCGCCTCAAACACTTAAAAATGCACTGAAAATTCCAGAAGAGAAACAAGAGGAGATGAAGAAACAAGGGCTGTTGACGATTGAAAACAATCGAACTAAATTGACACCAAAAGGACGCCAAAAATTCAAAGAATTTCAAAATAAGAGTGAAAGTAGTCTTTCAGGAGCGTCCAGCTTATCATCAATTACATCCACAACATCGTCCTCAGCACTTAACAGTACATGCTCTGCTTCATCAATTTGCAGTATGGCCAGCAGTAGCGATGACTATAAAGAAAGTGATTTATCACAGGATGATGAAAAGTCAATGATTATTGATGAGAAGGAGGATGACGAAAAACCTACAGAATTGGTTGAAAAGTCAGTTGAAGAAGATCCAAAACCTGCGGAAGTTGAACTAAAGCCTGCAGATGAAGAATTAAAGCCAGTAGCTGAAAATAATGAGGATGTTGAGATGCAAAGCATAAAGGAAGATGAAAAAGTTGAGGATTTATCCACGAAATTAGATGTAGACGTAGAAATAAAATCAAATGAGAATAATGTTGATCCACAGCCGCCTGCAGATGAAATTAAGGAGGTAAAGGAACCGGAAAATGTAGATGATACACAAATAAAAGTTAATAATAATAGTAGTAGCGATAAGGAGACACAACAGGAAGTAGATGAGACAAATAAAATTAATGATAGTAATGGAAGTGAATCAGATGTCAATAATGATGTGACAGTAACTGCAGAAGAGAAATTTGAAAGTACAAAACAAGCTGAAAGTGATAATAAAACAGAAACTGAGTTATGTCCTGTTAAAGACGATGAAATTCCAAAACAGAATGCTGAGAATGTTCTGGAGGTCAAAAATGTCGAGGAATCGACAAAATCTGAAGTTGTTGAGTCGACCGAGATGGAAGTTGTTGAGCCAATTAAGCAGGAAGTCGTAGAATCTACAAACATTGATGATGTAGAATCGACAGAGCTTGAAACTGAGGAACCAGCAAAAAAAGAAATTGATGACTCAAAATTGGAGGTAGACATAAAATCAGAAGTAAATGACATAAAATTGGAAGCAGAAGAGTCATCAAAAATAGAAGACAATTCAAAATCAGACAATGACGAGGATTCACAGCAAGACGAGTCCCTATCTACGTCATATACATCGTCATCAGCAGTCACGACCACAACAACAAATTCCTCAGAAGACACTGATTCACAGCCAGACTTAAAGAAGAAGCCAATTGAGAATGGAAATGATGATGAGCAGATAGACGATAAGGAAGTGGATGGTGATACAATCGAAATGTCAATTGATGATCAAAACTCTGGAAGTACAGGATTAATTGCATTACAAGCTGAAACGTTCGGTGGTCCGCCAAATTGCTTCTATTTATGTCGGCAAGTCGAGGATGGATATCAACCAGTCGATAGTCAAATTCTCGTATTAAATGGCCAAAATGCTCTCGTGCCGTATGATGGTATATCGGATTTAGGTCTCTCATCGACAGAAACTGTACAAGAAAGTCTTACGGCACTTTCTCAATTATCGCCCAACTCAAATATCATTATTAATACTCCAAACGGACAAAAAATTGAATTAAATCATCTCACGATTATGGCACTTCATGAGCAAGCTGATGAAAATGGAATCGCATCAATTGAATTATCCGGTGAGCAGATGGAATTAAATATTAATGCCATTTTGGAAGCCTTAGCTGGTCAACAAGATTTGACAGATACAAACGAATCCATTATTCCTGGTGCCGTACTACTCGATAGTGCTGATGTTCCATTAATACTTGATTCTGAAATTCCACTGGATATTCATCATGCGAGCGTCGCTACACAAGTCAGTGAGACTCTCTCGAAGCCAATCATGTCCACAACAATAGCTCCTGAAATTGCCATAAATCCCACGAAATCAATTTCTGAGAATTCTGTTACGAAGATGCTCAACATTGAAGACAGTCTCGCCTCAATCGGAGTCACAACTACTCGTGCTAACGTACCAAAATCATTGGAACTGCCTATTACGGTCACTAATCCCGCTATTACTGGTGAGCTTAACGGTCTTTTGAATTTTGAAATTTAACGGTTGTTTGAAATTTAAATTGAGATGAGCCGTTAAATTTTAAATTCAAATCCGAGAAAGTCGTTAGAAATGTGACTAACATTTTCTTGTTATATCTTTCCGCAGAAACAGTAAATCACCGGAAGCTGGCCGCATCACTTGGCACGGATATCGTAACAGAAACTTTTGTTGTACAACAGTCCACAGATAATGGATCAGATGACTAAGAAACAGTAACTAAGCAGAATTATTAATCAATTTAAAATGCAAGAAATGAAACAGTGTAATTTTTAACATACATATAGTATAGAATTGACATGAATGTATGTCAATATGAAATCTGTAAGCATATTTCTTCAATATAATTTCACTTATTTAACTATGGAGACGAGAAATAAGAGGGGAAAAAATGAGTTGCAAATGAATGGAACTCTTTTCGTTTAAGAAGGTCTCACTTAAGCATAATCTTTTCTTTAATTATAATGTCTAGTTTTCCTTATAAACAACAATTACTTGTTTAAAGCACATCTACACACCCTCCCCACATACGCTCCCCCCTCACATACACATACTATCTTATGCAATTTTAATTTTAGTTTGATAAGCTTTTTGATAACGATAAATGAGAAATAATGATGATGATGAAATTTAATCTTTAAAATGGGACTTTCTATAACATATTAAGATGAAATAAGAAAAAAAAAAAATTTGAATGCTGGTATGACCGAATAAATTTATGGATGTAATAATCGATACAATTATTTTTTACATTTACTTTATTTTATTCCTCTCATGTGTAGAAACTATGATTTTCCTTCCTTTTATTTTGGAATTAGCAAACAAATAAAGCAAGAAATCGTAAGAAAAAAATATTTGATTTAATGTCATACACAAGCTTGTAGATGATAAGAAGCAGTGGAAGAGAATATGTATTTACATTGAAAAAGGATATTTAATTTAATGTCTTACAATTTAGCAATCATTTCCTTTACTTCTTTTTCGAATCACCTTGCAACATGCAAAATAAATTTCCTATTTCAGGCACTTTCTTGCTTCTTTTTTTCAGAAATATTTCCTTCAAGATATTCATATTTTTAGGGGAGTTTCCTATGACGGAAATTTGATGATTTCTTGAAGCTAGAATGAATGATTTTTTTTTAACATTTTCAAATGTAGAATTTGTTTTTTCAACTTTGCAGTTTTTAACGGATTTTGTGATTTCAAATTTTTTAACGGCTTTCAAAAATTCAAATTATAACGGTTTTCTAAGATTCAAATTTTAACGGTTTTCTAAGATTCAAATTTTAACGGTTTTCAAAAATTTAAATTTTTAACGGTTTTTGCATTTATACAAAATTAATTAAACTCAAAATCTTTACGAAACTCACAACAAGCAAACAATTTGTACCATTAAAAGTAAGCTAATCACTAAGGAAAATCTTCTAAATATGCTTGCAGCCATGGAAAAAAATACCTTACATTTACAGCTACGAGGTTGCTTCGACATTTCATCATAATGTCAAGTACGAAAAAATGCCTTTCATCGAAAAAATTCTCCAAACTCTGAATTCTCGAGTCATATCAGTTGAAATCCACTCAATAAGCCAATAAAGTTTTCTGAGAAGTTGTTTAAGCTTGAATTCATTTTAATCTTCTTGTATTTTCAACGATTACATCAAGCACCTTCATAATCCTCACATGTAGTACTTTAATTTAGCATTCAGCACACCAATAATGCAGAGAATACAATTTGTGGGCAGGAAAATGTTTATTGGCTACAAACAATCATTTGTGCTTGAACTTTATACTGTGTGGGATCAAAGACAAATTTCAGTTCTGTTTTGTGTCTTAATGCCACACAAAATCAAAAAAAAATCAGATCCAAACAGATTTATTTAATGCTTTTACTGTGATAAGATTTGAGTTTTATTGTCCGTGGATGTACGCATAGAAATCTGAAACTTTGATATCCTACCTGTTGAGTTTCCAAGGCATTCACAAAGCTACGGAAATCGTTCGATTGATATTTCTGGAATTGAATATGAGATTTGTTGAAGAGATATTTCTGAAAAAGTCGTAGGAAGCACCTTCATAGAAGTACTGACTTATTTGCTAATACCACTTGAAAATATTAAATTTTTGTTCTTAGTTGCATTAAATTTAAACTTCTGAATTGGTTTTTATTGTCATGACAACCAGAAAATGTATTTACTTTTTTAAAAGCAAGTTGAAATGAGGTAGACATGAAGATTTGGTCAGATTAGAGACTGAAGATACTTCAAGATTAAATCTTAGGATTTAATTTTAATCTCAGGATTTATTTTAAATCTCAAGATTTATTTTTAATCTCAGGATTTATTTTTAATCTTAGGATTTATTTTTAATCTTAGGATTTAATTTTAATCTCAGGATTTAATTTTAATCTAAGGATTAAATTCTGAATTTATTTAAATACTGGAATTTAAAAGTTGCCAAAACTTCGTTCAGTCTGGATCCATCCCCAGCTACACCCTTGAATAATTCACTGAATCATTCTTGCTGTTTTGTGAACATCTTCTTCAAAAAATCAACATTATTAGGCTGGACATGACATAAGGTCATCATTCAAAGGAAACGCCTGCCTGAATGGAAAAAATCCAATTAAAGAGCTTTACGAGTAGAAGAAAAAAGAATTAAAGAGGTGTGACTGGCAGAATTTTCTTTAGTTTTTTTTTATTATTTAAGATTTTTCATTCATTTTTCTTTATTTATAAATTTAAAATATCAACTTATTACATGACATAATGGAACAAAAGCTCAATAATTATTAATTACATTATCTATACTTTATTTATTCAAGAAAAAAAAAACAATTGAAATAAAAGAGAAAAATCATGAATTGTGAAAAAAAGTCATTCCTTACATGCATAGCTGTCAAACAAAAGAGTCATGTCTATTAACACATAAAATAAGTGAGGAATCAAGTGAGTGTGTACAGAAAAAGTCCGAATAACATTGATCTACACTACATTCATTGTATTTGTGGATTTTTTTTTAAAATCTCTCTTCAAGGATTCTTTTGAACATTCTTCTTCTTTCCATCTAATCAGAAAAGGAAATCATCAAAATTCTTCATGTATGCTAAAAATGGGTGTTAGTTCCTGATTATGTAGCAATAG
Organism: Chironomus tentans; assembly: GCA_963573255.1. Classification (NCBI taxonomy): domain Eukaryota; kingdom Metazoa; phylum Arthropoda; class Insecta; order Diptera; family Chironomidae; genus Chironomus; species Chironomus tentans. Next base: position 16,719,596 of record OY754303.1, read on the forward strand.
GATAGTGTGAAAAGAATTGAAAAAATATATAATTTCATTTATTTTTTGAAAAAGTGAAAAATCTAAGCGCAAAAAGTCTCTAAAGTCTAATAAAATATTCTTCAGCTCTCATTCAATCCTTAACTCGGTCCTTGACACTTGCATGTCCTTTTGGAATATCCGAATTTTGCCAGATTTATGTGCTGCATACTTATTTTACTTGATCCAAAAATAGAAAATTGAATTTTCTTCGTAAAAATCAAGGACGTCCTTGAGTGTGGCCTAGAAATTAGACATTCAGGTCGTATATGCCTGTATTAATCCACGGTCAAGTTCATGACATTTTTTCACTTGACCGCGCTCACTGAAATCTTGATTACATAAATTTGTGAGTCTTTAGGTTTGAATCTATTAGAATAATCCGTTTCTTGTGGGATTTGTGTGTTGGAATTGTCAGTTTGTGGATATAATTGTGTGTATTTTTGATAATTTTTAAATTTTCAACGGCTAAAAAATATTTGAATTTTTAACGGTCAAAAAATATTTGAATTTCGTTAAAAATTCAAATTTTAACGGATTTTCAGAAAATTCAAAATCAATTTTTCCGCTAAATTCTCTGCGATGTATGCAGCTATTAAAGCCATAAATCAAGCCTTTCAGCTTTTAATCAAGATCTATTTAGACATTTTTCATGTCTTCCCACTCCCAAAATCCACATCTGAACGAAGAATAATGATTAAATAACAGCACTGGTCCCGTACTTATCACATAATTCCAACACATTTATCAGTTTGCTGAGATTCAAGCCTCAATTTGTTAACAAATTTGCATTTGCTCTAAGACAGCTATCAAGATAATTATACTCATAAATTATCCGCAAAAGCCACAATCAAGAATAAAAAGTTTTGACTCGTGAAACTTGCTTGAAATACGCACTCAATAAATCTGGCAAAAAATTTTCCGGATGTTGTACATTGCCTGACTTTCCTTTCATCTCACGGACAATTTTAAAGTGAATTAATTTATTATTTTTGTTTCATAATGGATGGAGAATTAATTAGTCTCTAATACTTGGCGCCAAAGCCTAGGAAAAAAATACAATTTGTATGTGTGTCGTCTTCTTCATGCTTGATTTTTTTAGCTGCTGCTCTTATTCATAAAAAGTAAATGTCGCCTGTGCTTTATGCATGTGACCTTGAATATCCTTACTTTCTGCCAAAATTACTTAGCTGTGTGATTTCTATTTCTTATGCTTCTTCCTTCCTTTTTATTCTTTTTTTTATTTCTGTATGGAACGAAAAATATACTTTATAATATTTTTTTACACCTACATGATTCATAAAATCTCTTGATCGTCTTAAGGATAATGCTCAAAATTTTTTTTTATCATTTTCAATTGAATTTCGAAAAAAGAAAGTGATTCACAATGGTCTCTTCTTATTTATTTTTTATGTGGAGCTACAAATTTATTTTCATTAAGCTTTTTTTCTTGTGTTAGTGCATTTTCCCATGAATAATGTGCTTTATGCTTCACTTCGATTCTGACTGGATTTTTAATTTATTTTTCGGAATGATAAAATGCCAAACTTTTTTTTTAATCCAAGGATTAAAAGCTTTGGATTAAATAAATCCCAGGATTAAAGCTTTGGATTAACTAAATCCTTAGATTAAAAACTAAATCCGAGGATTAAGAGTTTTGGATTAGCTAAATCCCAGGATTAAAAAGTCGGCTTAGTTAAATCTCCGGATTAAAACAGTTTATTAAGGACTTAATCCCAGGATTAAAAATTTTTAGATTAAGCTAATCTTAAGATTAAAATGCCACAACACTTATTGTACGTCTTTTCTGATGATTCAATCACTTCCATATTTGAACTCTAGCTGCAATAAATCGATAGATTGCCATTTTAAGCTGCTTTGTGATATTTAAGCGACGATAAGGCTTGGAAGTCGAGGATTGCAACATGAACCACATCTCAGCAGTAATTCTGACAGAACCACTCGAAATAAGGCTTCATCCAATCCAGAACATCCTAGCCTTGTCAGTAACTGCTCGAATTATGTCTCAGGCACTTCTTTACAAAGACTCGCTACAGGATTAGTTCACTGATCATGGCTGGGAAAATGCGATGAAGCCGCTCAAATAGCGACGATTTAACTAGTTTTTCTTTGATGATTTCATGTTTTCAAAGTAGATATTTTTTGTTGTCTATATTTTTAATAGATTTTTCTTCTTGTTCTTTACTTGTGTATTTTTTTTGTAATTCATTACAATTAACATTTAATTTAATCTTGGTTTTTGGGCATTTTTTTTGTTTAAAATTCAGTGTTAGTTAATTAAACAATTAATTTATTATGTTTTTTTTTCACGTTAAATATTCAAATGTCTTGAGAGTTTCAATCAATCAGGAATTCTTGACTTTTCATGTGGATTAGTAAAGTGTTTTACATTAAAAGAAAGGAAAAATACTAATTCAAAGGAGATTTTTTTTTGTTGTTACTACATATCATCATTTCCTCTCTGTTGAGTCCATATGTATATAATATATATATTTAATCGAAAAAAGAAGTGTATATTTTACAATCAATTTATGTGACAGGGCCCAAAAAGTAGTAGTTTGTTTTTGTTGTTATCAATGAAAATTTAGATAATAGAAAATATAGGAGGAAATAAGGTGCTTTGTGTGTGCAACACAATATTGAAATGTTATTTGTGTCTTGCAGATATCAGTGTTGATATTGGTTATTGATGGAAATTAACCGCTCTTGAACAGCAAAATAGCTACTTGTCCCAAATAGAAGTAAATAAAGTGACGAGTCTCGTGCGTTACATATGATCCAAAATTCCTTCCTACGATGCAATGCCATGTAGGATTGTATTTTTTATCGAATTCTTTCTTAATATATGCGGCAATGTCCTGTCGATAAGAAATAAAAAAAATGTATTAATAAAGATGTCACAATACTCTCCAAATCGACGATTAAAGGAGCTTTTGTATTGAATGTGAATGAAATTAATCGATTAAAAGGCATACAAGTTCTATATAGGATAATAAAAAGCACTTTATGCAGCCCTCTCACTTAATAATGAAGAACGGAAGGAAAAATATATGATTCAATTGCGATAAAATTTATCATAATGTGCCACTTCATGAAGCACCGAGAATGGAAGAAGACAGAGCACATACAGAAAATAAAAAAAAAAATAACAGAACAGTTTCAAGTCAGGAAAGAATGAAAGGAAAAAAAGGTTCACATTTTTTTACAGTATAAGGAGCTGGCATGAGGTAGGGGAGCTATTGGAAAGCTTTAGCGGGGAGTATATGGATAGATCAAGTCGTTGTAAAATTTTCTTTTCTTCCTCCTTTTTTTTGACAGAATGAAAAATTCCTATACTGTTTTACTTGTGAATATCATGCATGCAGTAATCGTTTGTTATTGATTTTCTCCCCAAGTAGTCGGTAATGTTACACAAAACCGTTGTTTTTCTTTTTTTTCGGTTCTGTTAGATCAATCGATTGATTGTCTTAAGCCATAAAGTGTCTCTATGTGAATTTAGGTCTGTATATCATTGAAAAATGCATAAAATAGGGAAATATATATATATTTCTTCCTCACCTTTTCAATGTTGTACTTCTCTAGTGCCTGTGTCGCACAATCTACGGCATCTTGTTGCATTTCTTCGCCCATATCAGCATTTTTAATCACTGCCTTTCTATCACTCATTTTGTTGTGCTGTAATTATCTGCAAATAATCGTCAATTAATTAAATTTGATTGATTGATGTGACTTGTGTGCGCGCGATGATGCTTTTGTGGAGAAATGTTGACTGAGATCAAAATTTTTTTTTCCAGATTTTTCGCCTTCAAATGTTATTTTTAGAAATTATTATGAGGGCAAATTTTAGTCATGTTTTCAACTCAATTATATATTAAATCAATTAAGCATCGAACGGAGGACGTTTCCGATATAAAATTAACTCAAACGGCAATTAAATTTGTTCGAGAATTTGTGGTTATAAAAAAATTTTTTTTTTCTGCAAGACTTTTTCAACTTACTCAATTTATGCAATTATTTGGAATTAATTGATATAAGCAATTACTCTCACTTAAACTTTAATGTATTAAGCGTATTTAAATGCGACTTCTGGATCGTTATAATACTTATTTAATTGCGAAAATTCTTTTAAACGCCAAATTTACTTCTATCAAACACTTTTCCTTTTGTTGTACTCTGTCAGGGTATTCAACTACGTCAATGTTTGCTGAAATCAATTTTTTTGAATTTTTCACAAACGGTTTTCCATCTTCATTTTTCTTCTCTAATTAATATTCTTTTTGTACTGTTATGCTCTCTATCATGATTAATTATGTTAATAATCAACTGTGTATGTGTTTATTCAGCTCAATTTCAGGGTTTGACAGCACATTTATTCAGCTAGCTCGCGCATCGACACCCCTTCGTCTTCCTTTTTACCTCACTGTTTTTCACAAGTAAGGTCTGTATTCTATAAAAATTAATTAATTTAGCCATGATTGCAACAAATTAACAATAACTTCTGTGACTAAAACAATTGTTAACATGATTAGCCACAGTCTTACAGTGAAATTGTAGACGAATCTTGTGAAAATCACTGTAAAATTAATAATTTAATATTTTGTTGCATCTAACCTACAAAAAAATTACATTGAATGTTATTAACTGATCTTTTATCGATTCCTTTAATTGCAGAAAAATGGGAGCATACGCTAGAGAACCTGAGAACATCTCAAAGTCATGCAAGTCTCGTGGAGACAATTTGCGTGTTCATTTCAAGGTAAAAATTAATTTTTTTAATTTAAAGAAAGCAAATTAAAAAACAATTTCCTTAATTATAGAATACCCGCGAAACGGCTCAGGCTATTAAGAACATGCCACTCCGTAGAGCTCAACGTTTCTTAAAGAATGTTGTTGACCAAAAGGAATGTGTTCCATTCCGTAGATTTAACGGCGGTGTTGGACGTTGTGCACAAGCCAAGGCATGGGGAACAAGTGTTGGTCGCTGGCCAAAGAAATCTGCTGATTTCCTCCTTCAATTGTTGAAAAATGCCGAAGCTAATGCTGACTACAAAGGCTTAAACACTGACAATTTAGTTATTGATCACATTCAGGTAAGAACTACAGCAAATTCAACAAGATCCAGTGAATAATGAGGATATAACAATTTTATAGGTCAACCGTGCTCCATGTCTTCGTCGTCGTACATACAGAGCTCACGGTCGTATTAATCCATATATGTCATCACCATGTCATATTGAATTGACACTCACTGAGAAAGAAAAGGTCGCACCATCGAAGCCAGCAGAGGAAGAACCAGAGAAAAAGAAAGTCTCAAAGAAGAAGCTCCAAAAGCAAAAAGAGAAGATGATGCGTGATGGTGAATAAATGAATTAATTTGCAACTTACTGATTATTTTCACAAAATAACAAGTGTGAAGCTAAACATCAATAAATTCCTGAAAGAATTAAGATACAGTTTATAAAGACATTTTAATTTAATTTATCAAAACAAAAAAGCACTTTATTTTCAGGAATAACATTCGGTTTGAACTTTGGGATAAATTTGTTTACAGCCTGTATGCGCATATTTAGTTATTGAATTAAAACCAATTTGCTTCAAAATCTCATCAATCATTTCCTGAGTAACATCATATCTGCCACAAAATCTATATTCTTCAATGATACACTGAGTTACATGCGGTTCCTCCAATGGTAAAAATGGGAAATAAAAATCTATCACTGCTGACTTAATTAAATTGCTGTCCTTAAGTCCTCCTTCCTTATTGTAAACTCCAAGCTTCATGATCTCTTCAAAATGATGAAGTTTTGTCTCGTGCCTATACAATCCTTTTTTGGTAGTTAATTTATGTAAAACGAATGTCATTTCTTCGCCGCCATGATTTGTAAGGAACAGAAATATTGACTTTTTGAAATCCTTTCCTTTAATTAAAGAATGATGATCCAGTAAGGCAGTAATGCTGTCGAAAACTCCATTTGGCATTTTATCAACCTCATCAAACACAAACACCGAGTATGGACATCGATCAACTCCATCGTAAATCTCCTTCTTTATTGCCTCCTTATGTTCCAACACTCTATCTTGATTGTCATATTGTGATCCATGAAACAGATGAAAATATTTACTATCTGTGCCTTTTTCAAAAACTGCCTCTGCGATCATTGTTGCTACATAATTCTTTCCTGTTCCTTGCGATCCGTGGAATGTCATGACTAGTGGTTTTTTGGACTTATCAATAGTTTCAAAATGTGACGCAATTGCTTTAAATAATTTATCCTGGATTATGTGCTGCCCAAATAGCTTCGAGTCTAGTTTATCTTGCAGTGCCAGCAGATTATGAGGTATCAATTCAGGATGACAGCATTCATATTTCTTACAGTACGTATTTAAATAAATTTTATCAGAATATTTATATCCTAGAGCTGAGAGCCCAATTATAGCACTTGCTGTTAATATTTCACATAAAATACATCCGAATTGTATTATTAGTAGAACTATGCAGTATTTAACCCATCTCATTGTTTAATATCTTAGTTAATTTAATTAGAAAATTGAATATTTTTAAATGCGGTCCTTTTAAGAAGTTTACAAACAAAACAGAAGAACTGGATGGGGCAAGTCCAGAAAAAATGTCAGTTTCTCATTCAATTCAATCATGTTATTTGGTATGCATGTTTCAAGGTTTTTATTGCAGTTTTTAATTTTATGAAGCATAGAATCAAAATATTAGAATTAATCAGATTGCTGGGCTTGGAATGCTAGATGTTTTGTTAAATGTTAATAGCTGATTTTCTAAGAATCAACAGTATTTTAGCGTCGCCTCTATATTTAAATTTCTAACGGTTTTTTTTCTTTATTTCCTTCAAAACAACTTAATTCAGCTTTGCAAATTGCCTTTAATACGATTTCATAATGCACAAAATACTTTTTGGTAAGATTTAGTTGCTTTTTATGGAAATCAGCCACTTATAAGCCTAGAATTGAATTGAAAGCATGCTTCTGTGACTGATTTTCTACCCTAAATTAAAAGCATCAGAAAAGCTCCAAAATATTCAAATTTTAAAAAACCGTTACGAAAATTAATTTACTTAAATTTTTCCAACAATAAAGCTTATTTCTGGATGATTATAGCATTCTTATGAATTAAATTACGTATTATTAATCGCAAAGTACTTGTTGACTGATTGAAAACAAGGTACTTGAACCAAGTGAAGTACATCTGACGATAAATTACTAATAAAGCCAGAACCGACACACAAAATTACAACATAATCCTTCTAATGAACAAGCGTGTCTGACGCAATAATTTTTGCAACTAAGTAAAGTGTTAGTTGGTGAAAAAATACGTGAATTATAAGTCCAAAGGTTGACAATCTAATCGGATTTTACCAGAGAAAAGTGGTGTTTTGAAGCTTTTTCTCAATATGTTCATTAATGCTGATAAGAATGTTAATGTCTGTATTACAACTTGTATGCTCAATCAAAAATCAACATCAATAAATTCAATTGCTTTTCACTTTGTGTACGACCATACGAAAACATATAGATTAGTTTTAATTAACGTTTGCATGAGGATAAAAATACAATTTATTTTAATATTTTGTTTATTGGCGGCATAAAACAAATAATAGCTCGCATTGTGTTGTGTTAATTTTAATTTCTAATGTCATACAGCAACAAATCATTCTTATAAGGCTGATTCTGTGGATGGATGAAAATTTAGAATATTTTGGTAACGGTTTTTAACGGACATTTTTCAAAAAAATTCAAAACAAAAATTTCTAACGGTTTTTAACAGACATTTTTCAAAAAAATTCAAAACAAATTTTTCTAACGGTTTTTAACGGACATTTTTCAAAAAAATTCAAAACAAATTTTTCTAACGGTTTTTAACGGACATTTTTCAAAAAAATTCAAAACAAATTTTTCTAACGGTTTTTAACTGACATTTTTCAAAAAATTCAAAATTCAGTTGAATTTAAAATGTAAACAAATTGAATTCTAAATGAAAATTCTTCAAAATACTGCAAATTTAGTATGATTACATTCAATGGCTTACTATGACAGTTGAAAATCAATAATGTAACAAGCAACAATTGCATTATGTCATGTGAAAAAATTCATTTCAAAATTTATTACAATTTGTTTGTATGTATTAGTGTCTCTTTTTGTTAAATGCCGACCACGTGAGTCTATAATAGCAATAAATTATCTATAGAATTAGCCGGTATTAACGAGTAGAGAATTTTCAGTAGATAAATCTCAAAATCATTTAATTTCACGATCGAGTTCAAGCCGACTTTATACTCGTTTACGACAGAGAAAATACACAAAAAAATGAATAAAATAAATTCTGATGACATATGCTAACAAGTCAATTAAAATTAATTTGAGACTTTAATATTTTTTGTCTTATTTTTCTTTAATTCCACTTCTTTTCCCCTCATACATTTTCAAATATTTTTATTCTGTATTCATCAACTGTGTACGAAAAAAGAGAAAATCGAAATTTATACGATCGACATTTTTTTTCACTTTATTCTATTAGTCGTTTGTCGAACAGCACTAAGTCCAGTCAGTAAATATCGCAGTCAATAAGTGTTATTGTTATTGGGGAGCTAGAAATTAAAGAAAAAGAACATAAAGCCAAATACAAAGTATCGTGATAGCTTAATGTGGAAATAAAAATTGGTTTATGGTCAGAATAATGCTAGACGTGGGAACTACACGCATGAATGAATGGAAATTTGTAGAATTGCTTGGGGAGAAAAGAAAATAGATTATTCGGGAATATTTAAGGCATGAAAAATTTAAATGTGCAAATTATTCACATCGATTAAGCGGGAAATATTTTCTTTTTTCTGCCTTCGTTTCTTAAGTTTAACTTCTTAATTTGAAAATAATTTAGCTATGAAAGTAACGGTTTTAAAAATTTTAAATTAAATTTTTTAATTTTTTGTGGAACGGGAATTTTCAGAATTTTTTAACCCCTAGAAAAAGAGTGCATTTCCTGTCTAGCACCACAAAACTAGTTAATTTAGCTGTGTTAATGTGCAAATTAAAGAATCTATATAAGAAAAAATATTTGGCAGTTTTATGGCTGCTGGAGTTTCTAATCGTTTCTAGCTCTATTCCATCTAAAAATTCAAAATCCAAAAAATAAAAGAACCGTTAAATATTCAAAAATAAAAAAACCGTTAAAAATTCAAAAATAGAAAAACCGTTAAAAATTCAAAAATAGAAAATCGTTGATAATTTCAAATAAAAAACCGTTGAAAATTTGAAATAGCTTATAAGCATGCTCTTAAAAAATCAGAGTTAATAAACAACTCTTTAATGCAATAAAATAATTCTCAATATCTCTCGAGCGTGCTTATCAGCTGTTTGCAATACACAACCAAAAAAAAAAACGAATAAAGTTACCACCACCAGAAAAAAAGTAATAAATATTTTTATTCTCCTAAATCGTGTCCTATGTAGAGTAACGGAGGTAAAAGGAAAAAAAAGTGAATGAGTGAATCACAGTAGTCTATTTTTTTCAATTTCCATTGAATGAGTCCGTACGTATAAAGCGAAAAAGAGAAGAAGAAAAAGAAATAATAAAAAGAAAAGCAACAACAATCAATGCCTTCTCGCTTGTCAGTGGCAAACGGCTAAAAAGGAAACTCGCGAGTTTAGTTTACGTTGTGAAGTCTTCGAATTTCCATCTGCGAAAATTCATCAAATAGGAGGATATACCTGTGAAAAAAATAAAAAAAAAAATTTTTTTTAATCCTCTTAACAGTTGTGGAATAAATGAGGAAAATTACGTGAAAAAGTGATGTGCAAAAAAAAGGAAAAATTGTGTGATGAGAAAGAAATTATCGAAAATAAGCAGTGAATAAAGGAATAATTTTTAAAAATTCATTCGAATTCAAAAAGCTGCTTAATCACAATTGCAAAAAAAAAGAATTTTTCTCTGTTCATTAAAATCCAATCAATTAGTAATTTTATACACAATTCAGTTGTTCTTTGCAATCACATCGAACCGACAGTAAATTTTAATTTAAATTGGTTTAGCGCTGTGGAAATATAGAAAAGAACGTCGGAAAATAAGGAGAAACAATTAGAGTGCTGATAATACAATGGAAAACAATCGAGATGACAGTAAGTAAATACTTTGGTTCACTGCACTTTTTCCTCATATACACCACATATAAATATACACAAACCATAAATCGATATTTTAATTTGAAAAGAAATCCGCTTTTGTAGAAAACAGACCGTGGGAAAATTTCCATGCTGAATGGCAGAGTTGTAATCTATGTCAAACCATTGGCATTATCATATATAGGAGATTAACCAAGTAAGGGGGTTTGGGGGTCAACCCTAAGTGTCACTAGGTATGTCTAGGGTCAGTTGATCCCAAATTGAATGCCGTGTAGCATGAGAGTCTAAGATGCATACTAGGCTCACTTTATTAATTAAAAGTGGTTTTAAATATAGCTTTTTGGGACTCTAATGTGTCATCAAATCTTCAAAATTATGCCACAAGCTGAATTAATTTGAGAAATACTGTCCTAGGCCATGGGGTCGTTTACTTATGGCGTCTATCGAAAAATGGAATTTTCAGGCCCCTACCCCATAAATGATGGACGTCATTAGTTAGTGACCCCATAGATAATTAATATAGATTCTTAAATAAATCGATAAAATGGGATAAAACCAAATATATCTTAAGAGTATATATATAGTTTAAGTTGATATTCTGCTAAATAGCGAATCAGATCTTAATAGCCTAGTGGTAAGAGTATGTGATCGTAAATCAATTGTAGGAGCGCGGGTTCGATTCCCCACTTCGATACAAAACTTGTGAAAAATCCATCTTTTTTGCTAAATATTCAAATTAAAGTTCCTTAAGCATAGGTAGTGACGACCATCTGCTTGTTTTTTCATAGGACTTTCATTAACTTTTTCGATCATCAGTGCTTTTTTGATGTACATTTTGCCCTAATTCGCCCAAAAAATTAGTGACCAGCCAACTTAAGTATCTGAATCACTTTCTAACAAACAGTAATACCAAGTCTAAGCAGCCACACCTGACAACTCTGTATGAAAATAAATTGAATAAAATAGACGAGTAAAAGAAGTAAAATGGAATTAAAAATAAGAATCTGTTGATATATTTATAATCAAATTGTGAAACATTTCATTTTTTCTCTCGTAAAAATTTCTTTTTGTTCTACATGCACACTTTTTATTCGCATTTTCTACAATAAAGAATGTGCTGGGCTGAAAAAAGGTAGATTCATAAATCAAAAACAGGCTAGATTTATCATTTAAGGGTATGTTTTGGGAACAAAAAGTTTTAGGATTTTTAAAATCGTTTTTTTATAGAATTTTATATTTCGTGACCTTTACATAGGACATTCAAGGCTGTGTGCATGACGCGATAGTAATGAACTCAAAATTGTCAAAACATTTCGTTGTCACCATTTAATTGGAGGTTTGAAATATTTTATTGGCATCATACCATCAAGTCTCAGGGGTAATTAAATAAAATTAAATATGCGTGACTACTCGAACATCTGTCAGTTTTTTTACGACGCTAGATCGTCTTCAATTTTGTTTTAATAATCTTAAATTGTGATTTTACTCGATTATCTATTTTACAATAGCATTCTGTTAGTTTGGTCTTAGTTAAGCTGGAATTCAGGATGGAAAATGGTCCTATCATTAAGTTGTAGTCTAAGTTACATAGAAGTAGTTGTCGTTGCATTTGATAAGATGTCAGGAGCAAGTTTCTTGATTCTTTAAAGGGCAGAGGCTCGGTATACCTGAGGATATACCCCAGACATTGACGTCGACTCGGATTTTGTATGGAAAAGACATTATACTAAGGGTTTAGTGGCTAGGGTAAAACTTAAGAGTTACCTTAGAGATATGAGTTTAGAGTTACCAAAGGGGTTACCAAGGTGTATAACCTAGAGCATCCTACTCCTAAGGTAGTCCATACTCTACGATATGTCGAGCAATCAGCCTCGACGTCTAGTTCACTGACTGCAAAAAATATAAATTTCTTTACAAAAAATAACCATAAAGTACTTATATCGATCAATCTATTTCCCAATACAAAGCAAGGCTTTTAATTGCATTAACACCTCGCAACAGTAAGCTATTCCTATCAAAAAAAGCAGATCCCTTAATCATCATACCAATTATGCCGAAAAATGATAACAAAAAAACGTTCGAATCGCAGAAAAATGCGCACTAATTGATCAATACCGAAAGTCTAAATTATTTCCTTCCTCTTCTTCGTCTACAAATATCATTGTATTCATGGAAAATGATTTATAATTTAATGCGAAAAATATGTTCCCAAAAAATAAGAAGGAGAAAACTTTCATTCTGCGTCTCTCACGAGCTGCACACGATGATATTAAATTTCGCTTAGATTATGAAATATTAATGGCATTAAATAAGTTTTTGATTATATTTGGGAAGTATAAAAAGAATTTTTTGGTGACAGCCATCGATGCGATATTGACTCTAGCTATACAAACAATTATTATTTTTCGAGTGCTTAACAAATGATTAATATTGCAACAATTTTTTTTATCAACAGTCAGTCATTCAATAAAAGTTAATACCGGTGATAAAAGGTAATCATGATAAAAAACAATTTTATGCCATAACGATTACTGATAATGAAAACGAGAGGTTTTTGTGTGTCTGTAAAATTCATGTAGATACAAAAAAATTCAGTTTTTGAATCCAGAAAAGGCATGTAAATATGATAGCAATAAAAAAGTAGAAGCAATTTAATTAATTTGAAATACATGACACAGATAAAACATTTGTAGCACACGTGATCAGTCGTGGTCATCGTGAGCGCATTTTTTGCTTGTAGCGTAAGAATATGAAGATGAATTTAATATGGAAATTTAACGTTTGAAAAATTATTTTTGAAAAATAACGGTCAAAAAATATTTGAAAAATAACGGTCAAAATATATTTGAAAACAGTAACAGATAAAAAAATTTGAAAATAACGGTCAAAAAAATATGCATCAAAATAGCCTTGAATTGGAAGAGTATTTAAGCGACAGACAAACAAGCAGTCAATCTATAAAAAAATAATGCCCTTGTCCCTTAAAAAAATTACACTAAAAATTCATTTTAAATTAAATCCGTGCATATATGTGTCATGAAGTTATGACGCAATTGAGTTAATTGCTTATTTATACTGCGAATGTATTTACACAAAATAAACAGATGATTGAATAAAATTCTACCCACTTATGCACTGCTCTTTTTCTAGCCTCAAGCAAAGTGAAGCTCTGATTGCATTGGCAATGAAAAGAAAAAGAAAGAATTTTTATTTCTCAGAAAAATAAATGCATGAATATAAATTTACTACTGAATTTAGAGAGCAAAGGAATTTCGTATAGGAGGAAAATAAGTTATGCAATGGAACTAAGATGAAAAAGAAAACTAGAAATTTTTACTATTCAGCAAACTAGCCACAATGTTCCAGTTTTAGGAAGCGCATTTGCTTCTTCAAATCATTTATCATTGTATCGCTGTCAATAAATCATTTGAATCGAAATTGGGTTTAAATCAATCAGTACAGCACATAACATGATACAGTTCGTTGAACCGCTGGCATGATTTACAACTTTTTATTACTTTTTCATGATTGTTTTGAAAAGTTTTGAATTATTTGTTGCTGAAGTATTTACTTCAGTCTTTTTTTATTACAGTTTGTTTTAGTTTTATGGAACTTCCACAGGAGAGTCGCAGTAGGGTGGTTTATTTGATGAGGTTTTATAGCTTTTTATTAGATTTTTCAAGATATTAATATTTTTGGTTGGAAAAATTACTTTAGTTCCTAACCCAAGCGACACAAAGTAGCCATATGGAAACCGAACTCCTTGCAGATTTAGAAAAGGAACTGAACAATATCCCATTAAGGCGATCGGTTTGCAATAATTTAAAAAATCATAACATTCCAGAGAAACTTTGAGCATTAAAATAAATATTTGCTGTAGTCACGGGATGCAAGTGTACCGCAGCACAGACTTTTAGAAGCACTGCTTTACAAGTTATTATCCGATTTTGGTTTCAAATTTTCCAAGACCATTACAAAAAATTTGAATTACTACAACTTCTACCCCTACGCCTACCCCTACCCATGGGATATACACCTGCTGTAGAGCCTGGGGTAAGGATAGGGATAAACCGAGAAATCCAGCCCACAATTGCTTCTGTGATATTTAATTTCCTCAAAAGCAGCTGAAAATTTAATCCAACAGAAAAATTTCATTTAATCAAAGCATGACTGCTCAAGCTATATATGACTTATTCAATTTAAATTGTAATATCTCAATAAGAAGCTGGAAGTTCCCAACTACTTACTTTATATATTGAAAAACAAAATGGAAACGGTAGAAAAATGATTAATTTATTTACCGGAAATTTTTCAATGCTTGAAAAATGTGCAACAGCACAAAATAGCGTTATTGGCATCATTCACAAGATTGATGTTAAAAAAAATTGACAAAATGTCTTGAACAGCATTTTGTTTCAAAGAGAACAGCGCAGAAAAAAACTTGAACCTAAAAAATTTTTCCTTCACATTGTGAGTTCATGTCAGGGGTGTATGTAGGGAAGGGGTAGTAGTCGAAGTCTAGAATATTGTACGAACCTCATAAATACGAATCGACATTGAGCACTAAGAAGAGGTATCAGGGGTCAAAACCCTCCTGGATGTAGATTTTTTTCAATTTTTTGAGAAAGAAATCCAAAAACCTTCCTCATGAAATTTCTGGTGACTACTGCCCTGACTCCTATGATGCATCGTGTGTAAAAATATATAAAAAATTTCAATGGCGATCCGTTTTCTTTTTCAAGGCAACGCTATGTGAATTTTAAAATAGTTTTTTTCCTCTTCTACTTTCTTCTTCTTCCTTAATTCTTTATGAAAGAATGAAATTTTTTTCTTCATCAACTATATCGGAAAATAAATTGCATCATATTATGTGCATTTTGGTATTTCTCGAGCGAGAATGAGAGGAAAATGATGAGATGAAGGAAAAGTTTTTATATATTTTTTAGTTATTACTTTGCTGTGCTCAATGTACAGCTAGCAAATTTCCTGATAGAAGGTAAAATAAATCTAATAAAAATTTATGTAGAGCATAACCTCGCATGCTTAAAGTTACAATATTACGTAGATTGAAAATTGAACTATCTTTGAGATTATCTGTTGAGGGAAGGAACGAAATCGTTTATGTATACATACATCACATCTTATTCCTTATACCAGCATCATCTTTTGCGTCTGTAACTGACATTGACCTGACATTACCGAGTACATGAGATGAGATAGTGAATTCTAAACAGGTACTGATGTGACATGAGAATGATATATCATTATTACATTAAAGAACGGCGAATCCGCAACTGCTTTGTTGTGTAGGAAGTTGTGAAAATGTGGGATGAGTTGAGATGAATGAAGCGTTGCTGGTTCAGCAAATTTCAGTACTTAAATCTAGATATTTGATTCAAATTGTGATCTAAAGAACTGATTTCATAAAAAAAATTCCTGTCTGAAGCCTTCAAAAGGAGGCAGTGAGCTGCAATTTTAGGAAATTGGCTTTAAAAAACTGTCAATTTGCTGACGAGTCTCAAACCTATGTTTGTTGTGACGATGTGAAAGTAATGTCAATGCGCCATAGAGTCACTTTAGACCACAGAAGTACAACATCCACCATTTTCAAGTTTTAGCGGCACCTGCACATCAGTCCTGATTGTAAGCTTCAGGTCTTCCTCCAAAATTGGTATCATAGGAATACTTTAATGTATGGCCTGCCTTCAATCTTTATGAGAATACCCATTAGTATGCTCCTCACTGAACTTTAAAATTTATTACTTAACCTTTGTTTTCTGCCTCTACTTCCATCAACACCCTAAAAATAAACATCCACTGAATGTTATCGTTCAGCTTCAAAGCAGAATTTCTACAGCTGAATGATAATTAAAGCCCATCCTTTCAGTCAAGATGAATGTTGTCAATTACTTTATCGTTGCCTTAAAAAACTACGCTGCGAGAAAGAATAGAGAAAAAATTTTCATCGCCAACCTAAAATGTCATGGTAAAAAAATTGTCGCCGGATATAATCATTCTAATTAAATGATATCAACGCCTAAGTTACGAAGAGACCATTTTATGAAAGTACCATGATGAAAAATTAAATGAGAACGACAGAATGCTTATTTTTTTTTCTTCGTTCATCGGTATGCGACATTTCAAGGACAGAATCAGAACATTCTGCAAAAGTCAAAAATGCGTGATAAGCAAAAAAGCTTTTGAAACTGCTTTTAATCGTAAATGGATAAGGTTCATTGAATATTTTTCGTCGTCATTTTCTCTCGTTATTGCTTCTTTTTTTACTATATCTGGTACAATTCAATAAATTTTCATTAGCGTCAGAAATTATATATATTTTTAAATAAAGTGTTTTAAAGGAAATTTAATTTACAGTACATTTAACATTTATTTTTGAGTTTAATGTCTGCTTTTTGACTTTCATGGCAAAAGTTTCATTTTGATTGATTAATGTGAATATTATACAAGCTGTTACGAAAAGTTTTTGTTTTCTCTGTTTAGAAACTGATTGAGAACTTTCGATAAATTTTTAACGGTTTTATAATATTTGAATTATTTTCGTTAAATTCAGTATTCGTAGTTTTGACCCCTCATTGCAATGCATTGTTTACATTTTGAGTTGCCAAATTTACAGCAATTTGAAAATTGAATTATATTCAGATTATACTTCAAATTTAACCATAAATTAACTTAAATCCGTTGATTAAACATTAAGAGAGCAGGTATGTCAAGTTTTTAATAAGCAAGATGCGCTACAATTTAGAGAAATATCAAAGATTTAATAAATCTTTATCCTGCAGTATTTTCACTAGAGAAATAAGAACATATAAATCTAGTTAGAGAATGAGAATATATCAGCACGTAACATTCAGTACAAAGAAGAAAATAATTCATCATGCTTTCTACAATTTCAACGTATATGTGCACTTTCCTCTAAACAGAATAAATATAATAAAGTATCATTTTAGAAATATAAAATGAAGTAAAAAAGTAAAACGAGATGGAGGAAATTGAGTGTGTGTAATGTGTCTGATACATTTGTGTCGATGTTCATTAACAGATTTCTTTATTGATTATATTGCGATAGACGCCGTTAACCATCATGCAATTGATTCGAGTTCATTTACTGCTTTATTATTTAATATTCTTTCTTCTTTTGAATTTTCGACGCCCTTATTCATTTAGTGGCGTTGACATTCTGTATATTTTCGGATATTGCGATCAACAACAGCCACGAGAGTGAAAGAAAATGTATAAATAAGGGTGGTAACACTTGTGGCATTATTTTCAGCGTGAAATTTATGTTTTTTGTGTAAACATATCCATTGCCGAGAATAATAGCAATAATAAGATTAAAGCTCCCATTCAATAACTTTACAATTTTTCGCCAACAATATTAAAGTTTAATCCGTACCAAAAAGTTTTTGTTGGCTAACTTTTAAGCACCTCTCATTCAGTCTGTGAAGATAAGGAAGAACTTGAAATGAAGAATAGAAAGCTAACGAAGGTTGAAGAAAGATTAAGATTGATAAATCCTTTTCACAGAGTGAAACATGGTCCTTTTCCTTTCAATATAGGCGTTCTTGAAACTGTCAAAAAATATAAGTAAAAATCAATCAAGTAACTGAATGAATTCACTTTTTATTTACAGAAAATTTTCACATTTTTCATCAGCTTTGTACTTCACATGATATGTACAAAAGTTTTCACAAATAAATGAAATTTATTTCCCAACTTTCTCATATTTTCTTCCCTTTTCACTTCCCTTGTCCCGTCTCGACATATTTTTACATTTTCTTATCGTACTTTCCGTAGACAAATGAATGGACTTTTACAAACGTTCTGGCGATAACTTTTAAATTGAAAGACTTTTCTTTTTTTATCAATGAATTGTTTAATGATCTGTGAAATCAGACTCGTCTGTGAAATTCTCTTGCCAGCTGTTTGCTTCCAATCACTTAAAGATTTAATTTTAAACTGATTGATGATTTTTGTAGTAAATTTTTAAAGTTAGAATGCAAATTTTCAAAGCCGTTAAATATTCAAAAATTAGAAAACCGTTAAATTTTTTTTAAAAAACCGCTAAAATTTAAAACTGTGAAAATTCAAATATTTAAAAACCGTTAAAAAATTATTAAAAAACGTTCCAACATAAAATTCACTTCCAATTTCTTTATAAGTAACATAGTTCGAAATAGGCATTCAAACCTTGAATCAAAGTCATGTGGGTGCGATAAATTATGTCGAGTTAACATGCATAAATTTTCATTCTCCTTCATTTTTCGACTTCATCTGCTGTTTTTTTGTTCATTCAACGTAAATAAGTCCTTCATTGTGAATAACATACATGTTGTACATCTTGAAATGATAACAATTTCGTTTTATTAGAGACAAGTTTTATGTTCATCTCTTGTTTTGTCCACATTCCAACTTCCTTAACGTCTTCACTGACCCGTACAATAAATTTCATTTCTTTAACATTTTTTTCTTTTTTGGTACGTAAATTATGAATAATTTAGTTCCATCAGTTCGTTTAGAATTTTTTGCAATATTTTATTCATCGTCCTTTTATTTGCCATGAGAGGGACGTGGAAATATATTTTTAGATTCCTTTTTAATGCAATGAACTTTGTTTGACATCATTGCCTGTGCTTTCATGAAGAAACTTGCAAAATGTTGCTCATTTTAATTAATTAGCTTTAATTAATAAAGTTTTGAGTAATGATTGCTCTAATTAAATGGAGCGGATGTCTTCTGGCTAGGTTAGATGATAATTTGCTCTAATTTACGAGTTTGAAAGTTTGAGTTATAGTTGCTGTAATTAGATTCATTTTTGTGCATTTATTTTAATGGTTTCTTTGAAAATTCTGACTTACTCGAAAATATTTGAATATCCCATCCTTAATTTTCCTTATTCTTATCATTTCTCAAAGTTAATAAAGCTATAAATTACAAAATAAACTTTCTGATGATACTTTTCTTAAATACTTCAAAAAACATAAACAAAAACTTTGTTTGCGAGATTTTCGATTATCAGTGAGAATCAAGTCAATAACAGTAAACAAATTTTCCATCCACAACATCAGCTCATTCAAAAATCAGTCAAAATTTCACCTCTCAAATTTCTTAATATTGTTTTGAAGGAATGGATCAAGTTTAAGTAATGAAACATGAAAGTGCTTACGATTAAATGTGTATGTATGAATTTCATGCCAAAAGCGGTTTTCAAACTTCAATTTAACATTACAATGAACTAATTTAAAAGCTACGGCAAGAACAAATTGCAATAAAGAAAACTTTCTTCAAATTATTTCCATTTAAGGTTGACTTATTGACTTTCTTCTTATCTCAAACAGCTTTACTTGAAACTTTATCATTCTATGTGCTCTGCTAAGCAGAGCTGTAACTTGCTGGAATAAGGAATTAATCACAAAATTCTCATATCCCTCCTGAATCCTATCCATTCCACCAAGTAACACAAAACTATTTCCGGTATTCGATTTTTCATGCATCTTCTTCAGTTATTTCCAATCTTGTGTTCGTGTCATTTTGACATCCATTTGAGAACGGTGCTTTCTTTTGAATTTAAAATCCACAAGCAAAAGTTCATGCTTGAAACATCTTCACGGTACTTCCGTCGTGTCTCATGTCAAACCTTCTTTAGCATTAATTTAATGAAATAGATCGGAAAGTAATTAGCAGGTAAACTGTTCTCGTTTGATCTGTGGATTTGTTGGGTGGCTTTTAATCTTGAGAAATTTAATTAAATTTTTCCAAAGAAGTTGCATTTATTGATTGTGATGCTGTGAAAATGACATGTGAAGCTTTGATGCAATTCTGTTTTAAAGGCTGACTTGAGTATTCAGAATGTCCATGTCTGTAAAAACCGGAAGGAACTCATTCTAAAATGCAAATGTAACAAGTGGAAGATTCCAAAGCCATATGAACAGATGCAATTTAAGGTACAAAACTAATGCACTTGATACTTAATTTTTTTCGATTGACTGCAAATTGTTTATTCAGTCGTATCCTGCAAACATTTTCACAGATTGATGAACATGAAAGCTTTCATCCTTGTCCATAATAATCCCACTCACTATTTGTTTTCATCATTCAATGTTGTCCATAAATTGATTTCTTTCTTCACTTCCTACGTGTTTGGGAAGACGAGCGATTTGAATCAGAATAAGTAGTGAAAAATACAGTAATTGCTCTTCATCTGGATGCTTTGGTAGCAAACACATAATATCGAGATATTGTTGGATTATTTCTCACTGTTATGTCCAACATACTCGATTGATTTTAACTTTTTACAGTTCAAATAACATCCAGATCCAGATATCCCTTAGAACTAGGTATTCACTTCCTTTAAATGTTGGAAGCACTAAATCTACAGCAGGGGTTGTATGGCTTTTTGAAAAATAACAGGGTTGGGATGGAGGAGGGGGGGGGGGGTGTGGTTGACTCCCAAACCCTTACCCCCTGAATACCCCCTTGTTCTACAGTTTATACATTACGTCACATGAGTCAAAAGTCATGCAAATATACAAAAGGAGGTCCAAGAATACTTTAATTGTGCCTTTAAAAATGTATTGGAATTTTATCCATATTTTGGAGTATATATCAGTATATATATATCATGAATGAATAACACAAAATGCATTGTATATGATTAAATTCTCAATAAATTGCATCAAATTAATGTTTTTTTTTTGCAAAGTATGTGAAAGTATGTGTGAGTAAGCTTTAATTCCATTTCATCAAGTCTTTTTTTCCAACAAATAAGATTTTCTCGTTGCAAAATAATTTACAGAACATAAGGCGATTAACATTTTAATTCGATAATATCCTATTTCCAAGAGAAAAAACCAGTGATTACAAGAACAGCCGGTGCATCCAAAGCAATTACATCAATTGGTCCTAGAATATTCAATAGCCTGCCGGAAGATGCAAAAAAAAGTGTTCATCTAGCTAGCTTTAAGAGAGCTCTTAGCAATTATGTCCATCAAAAAGAGAATATCGAGATGTGCTTCAATGGTGATTTCTTGAATAAATACAAAGGAAATGGCTGAAAAGGAACTGAAAAGTTCTTATTAAACTTTTGTGGATAATTAAAGGAACGTAAACAAAGTCAGAAATACTTATCTGGGATGAAATGATAATCAGCAAGCAGTAAAATGTTCGATCCTTGAATTTATGATGATTATAGCCGTCGTTTACACATAGTTTTAATTACACTCACTTAATTTCGTCGTTTAACTTATTTTAATCTAATTTTTGCACTGTTTGTAAACATACTGAGAGGATATTATTTTTGTTTTTTTACCGAGATGAAAAAATATTTTGTAGAGATTTTTTTTTGATAGAGCTAGTAGATCAAGCATTTTTTTCAAATTTTTAGAGACGGTTAAATTTAAAGTTGTTATTTTGTAGAGTATTTTAAAGAGATTTCTTTAAGGCATTTTTTTTTGCGTTGAAACTCTTTATATTTATATATATTTTGTAGTATTGATAAATTTAAAAGGTTTTTATGCCTACTTAAATGGTTTAAGTACCATTTAAATTGGCTTTTCCTTAAAAAGAGAAAATAATAAAAATAAATAATAATAATAATAATAATAATAAAAAGCTCTTGTCAAACTGCAGTTTTTTAAGTGCTATAAACTTCATTAAGAATGTTGATGGAAATTGTATTTTAAAAGCATATTTGTTATGCACTAAAAAGTTGTTTTCATATTGGAATTACAATTTTTCAACGATGAAAAAGAAGTTTGATAAAAAAGTTACATCATTGAGAAATGCTTCAGGAAGGAAGTGCAAGCAGATAAACTTTTAAACTTTTATTTTTTCATTTGAGAATTTTTTTTGTTCAGCTTCACATCGAAAAAGATCTTATTCATCTTCTTGTGATTTACAGTATGCATTAAAGAGGGTTTTTTGGTTTTAAACTTTCAGATCGTTCGCGAAACAGCGAGTCTCGCATTCTTATGTACGCTTTTGAATTTTTTATTATGTGTACTGTGTTCACATACTTGAGAATGAATGTTGATATGCATGGGTGTGCATGAGGCTTGAAATTATCCTTAGCGACATTCGTTGAAATTATATTTGTTGGAAGTCACAGAATAAATTGTGTGTTTTGGGATGTTTGGGGTTATTTGTATGTTGTGTAATACTTGGTGAATAAAGGAAGAGGTTTCAGGTATTGTTGGGTATCGTAACTAGTATATAAAGCGACCAACCTGTCTCTGATAGTCAAAAGGAGTATATAATGCCTCTCAAAGACTCATTAAAAATAAACTACAGATGTTCATACCTCGAAATATATAGCTGCACATTTAATATAGAGTTTAACGAGGAACTGGTCGTTGCAAGAATTTTTGAAGGGATAGGGTTACCTAAGAGGTACCTATGGACCCTCTCCTGGGTACCCTATGCACCTCTGACGAGACAGGTTCACCAGACCTCAGCACTAAAAAACCTAGACTTACAGCTCATAGTTTAATACTAAGCACTTCTTTGATAACATTGCTACCTGTAGGGCTACAAGTAAAGGCTATGAGCTTCACATTCAGAATAAATGATTGGAGAAAGTGACAAGAAAAAACTTCCCCTGCTGAGTCTCGAACCCATGACCTCTGTGTAGATAATTAAGTCCTGAAGAAGTAAACCACTGCGCCATGAAGTCACATCAGCCTTTAAATGACCCTTTACAAATATTTAAATATATATAATTAAAATGTAACTTTAAATTGTCTAGATTTACGACTTTAATTAATCTCAAATTTCAAGGAACAAATATTTTTTTTGCAATTTACATAGTTTTGTAAAATTAAATTTCATTTCATTTGTTGCACTGCCTCACGTTACATGTAATTAAACTCTACTGAAAATTTAATTAATTAAATCTTCTGTAAAACTCATTATTCAACAATTTAAATAAAAAATTGATTATGTACGATTAATAGTGTCATGGTACGCATCAAATATAATTAAAAACTAATTCATTCACGTAGAATAATGACACCTGTAACCACCCTCAAAATATCATCATAAAAAAGCATTTCAATTTAATTGAGATTTTTGTAAATAATATTCAAATTAGAATTGTAATTAATTACATGAAATGTCGAAAAAAAAATATAATGTGGTTTGTCATTTATCAAGCAAAAAAATGCCAAAAAGCTGTTTAAAGAAAGACGGCAAATTTGTTTACTGAAATATGAAGAAAAGTTCCTTCTTTTTTTATTTGTGAAAATGTGCCAGGTGTACAGAAAGCATAGAATGTAAAAATATTTTGCCTTTGGCACCGATTCTATTCATTCAACGACATTAAATTAATTTCTTCATGCGATGTTTACATAATTTCTAAATATTTCACGTAAATGATATTAATAAGCAATTTTTCTTCTTCATCACGAATGACACATGATGAATTTTTATTTCTATGCTACATAAAAATAACAGCTCAATGAGAATATTTTTTTAAAATTCAAATTAGAAATTTAAAGTCCTCTTTATATGCAAAGTGTTCATTCATTAAATAAAGTCACGTTTATCAAGTTTATACTCTTGTAAAAAAGAGAGCACTCGACTCTCATTTCAAAATGAAATTATCGCCATAAAACTGCAAGTTTGCATTAAAAACATAAAATATGCATGCATGGGCGTCAATTATAAATCACAGAAGAAACTGAATTGCAATGTTGAAATCTGCATTCGAAATAACCCTTGGATGTTGATGGATATAATTCTCAGCTTGTGTTTTAGTTGGTTGATGTCAAGTTGTAGTGAAATTTATATATTTAAAGGATTCAATTTAATGAATTATGAATTTGTAGAAAAGAATTTTAACGGATTTAATTTTGAAAAGTTTAACTGAAGCTAACTTCACTCTGGAGAAAAATTTGAAATTTTCAAAATCGTTAGAAAATTTTTTAAATTTAAATTTTAAAAAACCGTTAAAAATTCAATTTAAAATAGAGAAAGTCTTTAAAAATTTAAATTTTAATAATTCGTTAAAAGTAACATTCCCAAACTTGTAAATGATCAATCTACAAGATAAGAATAATGTGATGTACATGTGTCCATTTCAGGACTTCAAATTGAATTTCTAAATTTTACCACAAGCTTCAATCTCTCATGTAGATTCATATCCCAAGCAAACTACATTAGAAAAGTTGTTCAAAATACAAGACGTGCTTGCTTAAAAACCACTGCTATGTTTGACGCAAATCAACTTTATTTTAAATAAATTTTCATGCAAGTGAGTGACTTGAGCAGCAAGAATAAGGAAAAATAACGAAGAGCGAAGGGAAAAATAATATTTAAAGTGCATGTCATTGATGTTCTGTATTATGTCAAACAATTCACCGTCTCGACAAGTTGACTATAATTCACATTAGTTTATGCGCTAACTGACTTGAGGAGGAATGCTAGTTCACATAAATATTTATTGCAATCGACCGCATTACCTAACAAGCGACTACTGTCAAATCGGGTGACTGGCTGACTATTGCCTCACATTTAATGCAAATCGATTCGAGTTGTGTTGCTGTTGCTGATACCCTTTAAAGGTTGTTTATTTTGTGCCTTTATGCTTTCTACTCTTCCACTGCATTTCACGTATATTTTATAATAAAAAAAAAGGCAAAAAGATAAAAATGAACAGCATAACATGGCAAATTACAACGCAAAAAGAGGCAGAATGTGTGTATTGGAATTGTAAAAAGCTCCCCCCACTTCGATAAAAAAACATGCTGTATGTATTCTTTTCTCAGCAAGCCTTGACCTAGATTTTCACTTCATTCTCTCTCACACACATATTTTTTGGCTCAAGTAAAATAATAGGCAGAATAAAGATGCCCTCATAACTGAATATACACGTTTGTGTGTGATCAATTTTTACACATTCAGCCTTGAAATGATGTTGAGAATAAGGGAGAAGGAAAGAAAAAGCAAATCAATTTGGAAAATTGATAAACAACAAATTTCTTTTACTTCTTCTTGACTTTGGTTGAGTTTTTGTGGCAATTTGGATATGTTAGGTATTTTTTTTTATTTAATTTAATGTCTTATTCAGGTAGTATTGATGGAAAATGTTTAGCTTTTAGTTAATTATTTTGCCAGAAATATTCGAAATTCTGAATAACGGTCATTTCATATTTGAATTTTATAATCAATTATATTTAGTTGATTTCCCCTTTGCGCATTGTTCTCCCCTTTTAAGAGTAATTTAACATTTTATCACTGAATTTAAACTTTTGGACATTAAAATTCCCAAAAGACCTATATAATTCCAATCCATAGAACTTGATGTTGCTTACGTAACATATTTAAGCTCTCATATTTTCGATATAGTAATTTTCTACCTTAATTTGATTAATTCCTTACAATGTAGGAGCTCAGGCTTTGCATTTATTTGCCACAGTCAAACAAATTTTAAGTATTTGTTCATTCACTACTTCCACTGCTGTTCTCATTATTGTTACTCAGGATATTGATGCTATAAATATACTTTAGGTATTGATTTTATGCTCAATTTCCCTTAGGAAATAATTAACATCTATAAAAGTCAGTTTGCCTTCACTTATATCGATCCGATTGGAATTTATGAACAGAAAGCTGATGCATTTGCGGCAAACTAAAAGCAAAAAAGGGTTTAGATCTGAAAGTCTAATAAATATGAGCACTCTGAGGAGTTAATTGAATTTTAGGAGAACTCGTGTGGATTTTTAAATGATACGTAGGTGCAATATTCATGACATAGTTGCCTGCATCGACGGATAAATTGCAATTTATTTACATTCACAATGTACACTTCATTAATTTTGATATTGTCGTGCTTTTGCGGGAAGGACAATGTTGCTGTTTATTCGAATGTGAAATGGAAGTGCTTTAAACTTTAAATATTGAGGAAACGTTAGGATTTTGTATTAATCTAGTGATATTAATGACATAGAATTAAAATATGTGCTTTGAATCCAATTAAAGGAATTTTCATACATTTAACTCTCATCAGAAACTGTCTAAATAAGCAAAATTTTAATGCTTCCACTAATCTTGATAAAATAACATGTAAAACAAGTCAGAATTAATGTCTTTCCCACGCGAGTGTCACTAATTATTATTTGAGATACAACCTTTAATGCCTTGATTATAGATAATTCTAGTTCACATAGTAATTGTAATTAATGTCATTGTGGTGCTATTAAGGGCAAATCCGCGGAAGGCAAAAAGCTCAAAAATTTTATTTTCCTAAAATTCTCTTTAATTCCGCTATTAAGGTAATGTTTAAGTACCAAATTATGTGTATTTTCAACAAATGTACATGCTAAAATACTTATCTGATGGTAGAAATCATTAGTTAAAGAGATATTTTGATTTTTCTTGTGTTAAACGATCCTGCACAAGAAAAATTATTTTTGAAAATTGCAAAAAATTACTTAATAAACAATCTAGACATAATAATATGCATTACTATGCATTTCAAATGTGATTTTATATCATTAATTTTTATCTGTACGTGCTTTAACTCACTTAATAAGGAGATATTAATGAAAAAAGTGTTAAACGATCCTGCGGAAGCGCTTTTTACGAAAAAAATTTCAGAAAAATTTGATGCAAACTTGTGTGAGCTTTATTGTTTACAAATTTGTTTAACTAAATTAATAGACAAACTAGCATTGAATCGTTCTTAATGACTTATAATGACTTAATTGTAGTTATAAAGAATGCAATTTGAAGTATAAATTCTTATGTAATCAGCTAAATCCGATTATTTAATAAAAATTTTAACGACTTTTATGAATTTAAACCAGTTCAAGTTGAGAAATATTGCAAGTCGTTTTTTCTCAGTTTCTCTGTTTTGCGGATTTGCCCTTAAATGTGTTTTGTGTGATATTTAACCTTAAAGTTTGTTTTAAAAGCTTTAAAAGTCAAAAGTTTCTAACAAGCTTTCAAACTCACTTAATTTACACGAAAAGTCTGAAAAAGTTACTCAATTTGATTGAAAAATATGGTAGCAATCAATTAATCGCATTATATTTTATGATTTAAAGCTCTAAGTTGGTAAAATTTAATAAAAACTTTAATTTAATTTTTTGTGTTTACATTTTTTAAGGAGTATTTTTCGAAATTGAATTCGAAATTAAAATCGAAATTGAATTCGAAATTAAATTCGAAATTGAATTCGAAAACTAAGAATTAAGCCAGCGCAGAACAAAAGCTCCATTAGATATCCATATTGAATATTTTTGTCACTCAGGATGTCACTGGGTCGAATTCAATCCAACAGACTTCAATCTCTGAAATTCCAAATAGTAAATAAAAGCTTTAACACAAAAAAAATCTATTTTTAATCCACTTCAATTACATTTTAATTAAATAATATCTCTATGAATGAAGAAAATTTCCTCAATCGTTCGTGTAATTAAAACCTGATTGTTTAAAAAAGTTTTTGTGTTCAATACTTTTATAAATTAAGCGTCTTTGAAGTAAACAATTTCACGATTGAAAGAACCATGAAGAATGCTGTAAAATTAAAAGAAAGAGGAAAGAAAATTAATTAAAAATTTTCAAACTCAATTTTCCTTTAGTCAGTCAGTGCTTCACAATCCATATCATGTTCATTCAAGGTTTAAACCAAAGTTCAACAGTAAAACGTAAAAATTGAATAGAATTCTCATCGAATAGACTGTGCAATCAATTGCTCACTTTTGGCGATTTGATCATTCAATGTTGGATTGATGAGTGTGAAGCTCGACATCTCCATGTTGCAATTGAAAAAGTGCTTCGCATTGAACAATGACAATTGAGGAGCTTCGATTGTTTTATTGAAGAATAGAAGTCAGTTGCAGTTGTATTGACAGCCTTTAGTTTCCACTTCGTCCTTGAGTCCAACTTTCTCAATAAATACCGACCAAAATATTATTTAATAAAGGATATAACCAAAAACTTTGACATCATGATTAAAAAAGTGCCCAAGTTGTCTAACAAACTACTGTTCCACTTCCATTGCAATCCTAATTCTCATTAATTCCTATCTTACAATGCCATAAGGCAGAACTACAGCACAGATGAGAAAAAAGGAGAATGTAAATGTGTTACGAATGCTATTCTCGTATAATAAAAACAAACTAGAGAGAATTGTTGACTACAGTTGATGTTATTACATCTACATTGTTGTACATTAACTGACTACGAAGGAAAGAAGGGTGAAATATCATTTAGTATGATATGGCTATAGTCAACTAACTCAAATGAAATCTGAAAAACTTTTCTTTTCTTGCTATTTTCCCAAGAATTTCCTGACAAAAGAATACGAAAGCTTTTCCATCCATTCACAACGTGTTATGCGTACGAAATTTTTCTGTTACATGAAAAAGAAAAATGCAAGTCATAGTAGTGGATGGATGGATGAATGATTCAAACCGGAGAAAGAAATGAAGGGAAAGGTTGATAGATTGATGGTAATGATTTAACTTATTTTTTTTATGTTTGTACTGGAATTACTTAATATTCTTATCGAATGTCAACACAAAAGCGCTCAAAAATCTGTTCTCAGACAACATGAATAGGAAGCTGCATCATAAGATTCTTTTTTAAGGTGGGTGAGAAGTCGTTCGACGTTTAGGGGAAAGATCCTGATCATTACGAATTTTACATAGTGGCTGGCAGTGGCGTAACCAGGAGGGTCTTGTTCCCCTACGAAAAAATTTGAACCGCAGCGAGAGCACGGCTCAAATTTTTTTGTAGGGGGACAAGACCCTCCTGGCTACGCCACTGGTGGCTGGGTGGCATTTGCATATTGACCAGATCTATAACATCTCACAAAAGTCACCACATGGATATCATGCAAATGACACGAAGAAGGGGATGGCTTGTACTCAAGGATGCATCTTGCAAAATTTTGGTAGCTAGGGGCGTAGTCAGTAACAAAGAGGACCCAAGCGGTACATTTTTTCCATGGCTACACCTCTCTGAGCAGCATTAAGGCTTTAATTAGATTTCATTTAACTGACTTTACTTATTTGCATTGGTTGGGCTGTTCAATATGAGAATGCTATTCAGTCACCATAAATAAATCTATTCTGAAAGGAAGTAACCAGTCCAAAAAAATCTTATAGACGTCATGTACAAGCATGTAACCCCTAGCTGTTGATAAAAAGATTGTGAAATTCTGAAAACTATGTTTGAAAAGCTAAGAGTAACACCCACAAATCATCCTATGATTTAAAAAGGATCAGTGGATGTGAGACAGCATGAAAAGAGTCTGAGTGTAGAGCATACATAAGCTTATTCAGATTGACATTTTATCAAATCGATGCTTTTATGGAATAAAGATACTATATTTGCACACATCCATAAAGGAATTGAGTGAATAAAAGAAGGAGGAATTGGAAGGGGAACGAAATGAAAAGGACTAACAAGGGTTAAAAAATTTCGTAATTTGATTTCTTTTTATTCATGAAACGCAAAGCATTAAAGTCAACATTTGGATAAGAGGAAGGACTCGGAGCGCATATTAGCTGTAAATCGATCAATATTTTGATTGGGTGTATCCAATCAGTACCTTTGTGTTGAGTGCTTTATTCTTCATTTCCTAGAAATTTGAGCCTGTTCTCTAAAAGTTGTTCATATGCTTTTATGTATTCTATCAAGTTGTCATGTGGACATTGCTCTTAACGTATGATCTGAGAGTTTAGCAAGCTCTGCACGTTGCAATGTAAACGAGCATCTCCAAAGACTTAATACACCAAGCTCTATACATTTTGTGTCAATTCGTGTATGTGAAATGCTGCGAACGAGCTCTTCCACTCGAAATGTAGTCACGCTTTGATGTCAAAAATTTTGGATGTTAACATTCGACATATGAACTGAGATCCATACTGAGATCATTGAAAAAATGATAAATGAGTTTCCTGATTTGAACTTTTAGTCAAGTGCATGTTAGGTTAAAGCTCAAGTAGTGAAGTTGTTAGTGTGTTGCTTTATTGGATGTGTTGCAGTTTTGTTGCTATGCTTGATAAAACTAAATTGTATTGGTTTTTAATGTTTTTGACTGAATTTTTCATTAATTTTAACGAACAAAATTTGAATCTAAAAAGTCCGTTAAATTTGAAAAATCCAAAGTCAAATATTTAAATTTGAAAAAAACGTTAAATCAAGTCAAGATTTACAACTTAATCTAATTCAAATAAAAAGAAAACAGAAAGTAATGGAAATAATACAATAACAATTTTATAGCAGCTATAACTGACAAACTACAAGCAGCAAGAAGAAAATTTTATTACTTTAAAAAAGCTGTGCTAAATCAAGCAAAAAGCTAACTCGATGGGTGGCACACTTCGATAAAAAAGAACATGATAAAAAAATTCCTTATTTCAATTTCCAAAATGTCATTAACAAGTCGCAAAAGTGAAAACCTTGATCCTAGAGAGGGGAAAAAAGAAAAATAAAACGAAATTCGATTTACCTCCTTCCAAACTTTATATTGATCTATTTTATTAAACGTACAGACATTTTTGGGAAGTAACACTTTAATCTGTCAGGCGTACATAGCCATTAAAGATAATGATCTACCTCTTCTTCATCATCAACATCCCAAATTTCGTATTATCCTTTTTTATTGTGTTGCTATGTATATCACATTCAAATGAATAATAAATTTAATGCTCATTTGACATGAGTTTCAGTAAAGAACTTAGTTGAGCTGTTTTATTGTCAAGGATGAGACAATTCAAAGGAATTTCAAGATGAAGAAATTAAAGACATACACAGAAGTTGAATGAGAAAAAAAAATTACATTTTCTTTTTGTTTATTTCATTGTTCGTGTTTCAGTTGATGTGAATGAGCTTCTTAATGCGTATTCAAAGTAATATGTGAAGCATGACTTTTACTTTGACTTATTTGCTTTTCTTACATGCTGTTATTAGGAGCATTTCGCTTGACGAATCACTTTGATATGTGTAAAATTGAAATGTTGTTATTTTCCTCTCGAAGGGATGTGTAACTTATGTTAACAGTGTTGCTTAGCTATAGGTTTGGGCTTGCTAAGATCATGGATATTTGTGGATATCCTACCTTAGAGAAGCGTCACCTTAACCTTTCTACTCTACCATAGGGTGACACCTTAACCCTACCCTGCCACAGACCCAGGGGCGTATACAGGGGTGGGTTTGGGGGTCAACCCCCTATCCTTTTGGTAATTTTTTTTCAATTTGCTAGGGTTTTTAAGAAAAAAATCCCAAAACCCCCCTAAATTTTTCTTTCCATACAAAAATATTTCAAACCCCCTCCCTCGTAAAATTTCTGGATACACCCATACACAGACCTGATAAAGATGTTAGTAGTTTGTCAAATTAAAGACTGAACATCCACCTAACAACACTGTTTTCTATGACAAAGACTTTAAAGTGGGTCGTATAGCATAGACAGCAGGAATTTACATTTAAATTTTCGATTCAAGTAAGCATAAACCATTCTTTTGATTTAAAAAGTTTTTCAATTTATATGGGTAGATTAACTTGCTAAACCTTTTTATGTTTTTTTTGGATGGAAAATAAATTATGGAAATTCTTTTTCTGCACTTTGGAAAGAAGAAAAATTCCAAATGTTTGCCATATGTTGATATCTAATTTAATTAATTAGACAAAATCATAAATTTCCCCTCACAATACCACGAACTAATTTACAATCAGTAGCAACATATTCGAATTATTCAGTCGCAACGACCACAACAAAGAGAAATTAGCAACAGGAGCAATAACATGTAAAACATATTGCAATTTAGACAAAGCACAAAACAAAGCAAATAGAAATACTAATAAAGCTCTATTATCCTTGTTCCATGTATATAGAAACACGATTGGTACTTATTAGTGCTGCATTTTGAGCTTTAGTTGAAATTCTGCACAGCACTCATCAATATTTCATGGAAAATGAGATTTGTAACTAACTCATCAGTATTGTTTTGATGTTTTGAGCATTTATTTATTGTAGTTTAGACAAAACTAGTTAACAGATGAACAAAGTGCAGTTGCGGTTTACAAGATCTTAGAACTAACAAAAAAACGTTCAATGCAAATGGTTTCAGCAAATTAAAAGAAATTTCTCTTGGAACAGAATAATAACGGATTTTGGACATTTAAATTGTATCAAGATGTGTAGTTTTCTCGTGGACTTAGACCAGTTACATGGATTAACCAATTTAGTTTTACAAAAAAATAAATTTGTCAAGTTTATAAACAATTATTAGTAATTAAAGGTCACTATTAAGTCGAAAATATACTGATTATAAAGTAGTAACATATAAAAACCTCAATCTTTATCATTATGGACATAATCTGTGAAGGACATGAAGGAACCCATGCATAATTTCATGTGAGTTAATAAACAAAATTGTGAAGAATAAATTGCAACTTTGTTGATATAAAATCCATGACAAAGATATTTATTTCGTATGACTGATTGCATTAATATTCAAGCAAAATAACTAAGGTATGACTCAACAAACTCATGAATGTATACGTTATCTACCGTTCGTCGTTCGTTATATAATTTTCATACGATAAGAGTTATTTATGTTATAATTATGATGATGAATGAATAAAAAGTGATACAGAATGGATTGTAGGAAATATCTTTAAGTAAGTCATTGGAGAGTTGAATGAGCATTTGAGTCAATATGGTAAATAATAAATTAATGAGAAAAATATTGAAAATAACCTAAATAGAAAGAACTTTGGTGAATAATCAGATGAATTGGCATTTTTACGTCCATATTACCAAAATGATAAACAACAATTTGATGTCATATAATTTGAACCATCCAAAACATTCTTGAACTTCATACAGCGTCTACGAAACAAGTCCATTCATTCCATAATTAGAAATTTAGCACTCCATTATTATCAATTACCATGAATTGTGTAAAAGGTAACAATTTTACGGCATTAATAAATTTTTCCACACCATAATAATTTGCTATTCAGCCATCTTTTTTTTTGTTGGGGGATCATCATCATTATGTGTGGAACAAAACTTTTGCCCTTTTTGTACGACCTGATTAGGGATGCATGAAATTTGTTAGTGTTCCGGAAAGAAGTGTCGTTATATCATCCATATTCCACATTTAGATACATGTCGTGTGTACACATTGTTTTCTATATGCTGTTTATGACATTATTTTTGGATATGTAATGGTTTGTTAGTCATTTTGTCTTGCTTAATTATTTATTTCAGTTAGATAACAACTCTGATCTTTGAGTAGTGGGTTTATATTCCACGTATTGAAAGTAACCATGAGTATTCGAATCAAATTTTATACATAATGCTTCCCTGCATGATTCTAATTCACAAAAATGCGCCGAAAGCTCCAAAAATTTAATGTCATGATATTTTGACATTTATGTTGTTCTTCGTTATACATTGACGCCTCGTGATGTGCATGAGATATTCAGCATATCATGAATGTTTAGACTTTAAATTTGATGTTTTTTAGAATAACAGGAAGGATAAATAGAAGGAACAGAGTGAAGGGATGCGTTATGATTAAATGTCATGCTTTCATAAAAGTAAGGATTTAATTTGACTTTCATGTTATGCCTGAACATTAAAGGAATGCCTCTTTTGTTTATTAAAGAGTCTTCGTACAGATGTTGCTTGAGGGAGTTCCACTTTATGATATATCTTAAAGTTGAGAGAAAATAAATTATCATTCATAAATATTGACAAAAGAAGTCATAAGATGCCTAGAGTAGGATAACAGTATAAGAGAAAAATGAAACAAATTTATTTGCTGTTTGTTGTGGTTTCTTTTATTCTCGTTCCTTTTCAATGTGCAGTTCATGACCAAAAACTTGAAATTGAATAGGCAAAACAGGCCGATCATAAAATGTGTGCAAATATAATAAGCTTTTGGCATGTTTTTAGGTACCCGAGTAGTATAGAATGATCAAAAGGTATCCGTGTCGAGTGCTGATCAAAAACTGAGGTCCTGAAAATGACATGGAAAATTAGGTTGTCACTCGGGGTAATAATCAAGCACAAATAGGCATATTGTTGTATGTACATACATAAACTTATGACAAAAATGGAAAATTTTTGTTGTCTCTCATTTTCAGCATATCAAAAAGATGGAAATTCCCTGAAGCTATTCAGTGGTAGCATAATAAGAAAATGGTAATCACATGCATGTGTGTTAGTTCCAATGTACCAAAAAAAAGCATATCATCAAAGAAGATTAAAGCTTATTCCGGCACCTTACACATAGATGATATACATAACATAATATGCACTTATGTATTCATATGCAAGCACAACAAAAAGGAGTGCCCCAAGAACGAAAGCAATTCATTTTATCGTTTTCACAGAAGAGATTTTGCTTTTATGATAAAAATAAGTTCCTTCCAGTCAAAACATATTTATTCTCTAATACGTTTCAAAATATTTATCCCCGCATAAATTCCATCCATGAATGTGTGTTCATGATACATGTGAATATGTCACTTGCTGCTGAATATAAGTTGGAATTAGTTTAGTTTTCATAACTTTGCCAACACATTCTTTATTGTTTCTTTTATTTGAACCCATTTGAACTTGTATTATGATGAATGATGTGCTAAATTCAGCTTAAATCTGCTGAATTTGCATTGAATTGAGTTTAAATGTGCTGAATTCAACGTAAATTTGCTGAATTAAGATAAAATGTGCTGAGTTTAGCTGAATTAAGATAAAATGTGCTGAATTCAACGTAAATTTGCTGAATTAAGATAAAATGTGCTGAGTTTAGCTGAATTAAGATAAAATGTGCTGAATTCAATGTAAATTTGCTGAATTAAGATAAAATGTGCTGAATTCAATGTAAATTTGCTGAATTAAGATAAAATGTGCTGAATTTAGCTGAATACAACTTAAATCTGCTGAACTAAGGTAGAATATGCTGAATTCAACTTAAATCTGCTGAATTCAGATTAAATGTGCTGAATTCAACTTAAGTCTACCGAATTAAGATAAAATGTGCTGAATTCAACTTAAATCTGCTGAATTGCTAATCCTTATCTGCTAATAAAAATAATAATAATAATTGTTAAATTTAAGAGTAAACTTTTCGCTAAAAGTTGACAAGTTCTTGGATGATAGTATTTTAATTTAAATTTTCCATAAATAATTAAATTAAACAATTCTCAAATTCTATCCAAACAATATCAACATTAAAATAAAATCTATTCAAGCATAGAATTATCAAATCTCCAAAAATAAAATAGATTTTTTTCCAATCCAATTCATCATCAATAAAACCAGTCAGTCAGCCGTCTAAATCAAGCATGAAAATACAGCTATTTAAAAAAGTTATCTCAAAATATATTTCCATAGCTGATTTCCTCCCTCTGTTTTTGTTCCTCTCCCTTATTGTGTGTCATCAGCACGCATCGTGAAGGCACAGATGAAAAAAAATTGTTTGGTTGTGACATAATATCAAATAACAGTTTCTCTAGGCACGTAATTCGAATGCTATTCAATGAAATAGAACATAATGATGATGTGGGAGATGTAGCAGTAGCCACAACTTTAACATCTTTTTTTGCTCATTCCGTCTCGAAAAGCTTTATTTCAATTGCTCATGTTTGTACGTACGGACATGTGTATACATTCAATTGTGTTGAGACCGACGATAGAAGATGGTTTAAAGGAGTGAAGCCATATCTCAGGGAAAGGAGCATCTCTGGGGAAATAAGTAAAAAAGGTCAAAGTGAATTCATGTTGTCTGTTCGAAGTATCAAGAACATTGTAAATGTGAATAAGAAATGAGGAAACAAGCCCTGGAAAGATTTTCATCATGATATATTTTCATGAAAATGGCCATGGATTGAAGAATGAGAATTTTTCGTCGATGAAAGGAATATTTCATTTTCTATTCTTATGAAATTCGTTCAGGGGGTCGTTCATAAATAACGTAGGCATAGCCCTAAACTTTTCGAGGGGAACTAAAATTCTCGATCTCTGATTTTTTCTCATACAATTTTAATCTCGAGGGGGTCCAGACCCCCTCTGGATACGCCTTTGCCTTCATCCTAAAATCTGGAATCCATTTTCCCTTTCTTACAGAGTATCAGATTCATTTAAGCAACCAGCAAAATTCTAGACGTCATTTCTGCATCATCCCCATAAAAAAGGCCTCGAATTTCGGTGCTGTATAAATTTTCGGCACTAAACTGTATAAAATTCCCTTTAACAACACGCAAGAACATTCATTCATCTACTCTTTTTAATTTTGTGCCTTTAAATCACTATGACTCGCATATTTATCGCTAAAATATGCATGAAATGTCTGATAATAATAATAATAATATTGTTTTATTACATTTTAATCTTTACAATGCTTGTTCAATTAATCTTGAATTCATTAATGATTTATGCAAAAATCATGTTGAGAGAACAATTGAGTAATTTTTCTGAGGATCCTTTCTTCATGTTTTATTGAGTTTTACGTGAATATTAAGTGATGATGAATTTTTAACATTCTTTTAGTGATATATGAGGGTAGGGTAGGTGGAGGATGGAGGTTGACTCCTAAAACCATTTACTTGGCACTAAGATCCTCTGAGAGGAGCGGATTGTTCATCATCCCTCCACTTTCTCACAGTTTACGTGCCCAAACCATTAATTTAGACATTTACCGTCTAAAAATTTCTTTACATCAACAAACCTTGTTAAAAACGATGTAATAAACCCAATAACTCCACCCAAAAAATTTTTCTTCATAAAAATTCAGAATGTCATAATTTACATTCAGTTTCAGCCGCAATTCGGTATGAACATTTTCATGACTTATTTCATGACATAAGGTAGTAAAATGAAGCACTTTTTTGATGTTTTATGATGAACACATGATTTTACTCCACCGGTCATTGATTTTTATGGACAGTGCCATTGTGTGAGATCATAATTTTGGGTGAAGGAACTTCATAAAGGTGCATGAAGTGTCTTTAGTAACTGTAATGAGTAATTGGATATGTTTGAGGATTATTGTTTATTCTTTAGTGCTTTTATGTAGATTTCTGTGGCAGGATTCTAGGTATGCACCTGCACCTACCCTACATGAGTCTGTACACCAGGATAGATACAGCTGCATACCGAGAAACCCGCCCTACAAGCTTATGACCTGGATACCAAAGTGTATTGTGGTATATTTCATAAAATTTACATCCAAATCTCCTCAATCATCATTCAGCATCAAAACCTTAATCACAAACATCCATTGATATTCCAGGAAATCATCGCATAATGAAACTATTGTTAGATGTTTCGCTCAATTGTTACAAATCACCACGAATGAAATTAATGATAATGAAATCATCAGCAATATCATCGACGTCATGGAGCGAAAATGAAATCATAATTAATTGCATTGAAAAGCTGGGAGAGAATTGAATTTATTTTATTAGTGGAACATGATTTATGAAGAATGCTTATTCAGCTAATACAATCAATTCTGAATAACCTTTTTATTATGTATTGAGCCCCGGAACAATGATGGAGATATATTGATTCCTTAACCTCTCTCCTATCATCCATTTTATCATTTACCGCAGTTTTATTGATCATCATTCATTAATTTATGTATCGCTACAATTAGACTTTAATGGTTTGCATGCTTTATTGAGCTTTAAACGTTGAATATGATTTGAAATTTAATTCTTTGTTTACAAACAGAAAATTCTATTTTTTGTGAAAATTTCTATTGAATTAAGCAGGATGTTTGTCATAGTATTGATCTTTGCATGGCTAATTACTGGAAATCAGCTAATTGTTAGATCCAGTGCTGCTAATAAGGAAGAAAACATCAAAATTCATCAATTTAGTATTTTTGTACTAAATTCAAATCCTGTACTAAAGTAAGCAGTAACGTATTTATCGACAAGACTTATCCTTTTATCGTATGATTCATAAATATGTATGCATGAAGAAAGTAATAACTATTTATAGATGAATAGATTGGAGTATAATAAGTGTCTATAGTAATGAAAATCAGGCTTGCTATCAAGCTACACATCTCCATGGCATTTTATGATAAAACACAATAAGATAAAAATATATAATTTATTTAATTACATGTGTATGAATGATATCTTATGTATAGAATACACGCGAGAGACAAGGAAAGAGAGGAAATAAGACACTGGAATTTATCGTATATTCTATTTCAAAAAAATATAAGCATTTCAAAGTTTTCCTGAGAGAAAAAAAATAGAAGGAAAAACAAACGAAGAAGAATGGAAATGAAAGCCCCAATATCATCGTGTGTCTCACACCACTCATCGCCATTTTACATTCTCAATACACACTTAAAGTACGTACGAAGATGTTTGTGAAAAAAGCCTCCAATTTCCAATAGCTTCTCTCGCAGTAATATTTTGTTCTGTGATATTTATTCTCGCTCTCTTCGCATTCTTTTCACTTCTATTTATGCTTTATGTAATGTAATAAAATACCTTACAGTAAGGACATCGCCAAAAACAACAAATAAGATGATTTTTGTATTCTGTTCCTCAATGCCAGCCTTTGATTTAATCCTGTTAGTTGAGATTGTCGCCTGGAAAAAGTGACAAAAATTTAATGACATTCTACATGACCTGAATGTCGATGAGAGGAAAAAAATATCTCATTGATGACATTGTAATGATGATGATAATGATGATGATGACGACGACTTTTCGATGTTTTTGTCTTGTTATGATTCAGATGAAAAAAACGAAGGACATGAATAGGCATTACACATATCACAAATGTATCATAAGCAAGTGTGACTGTAGATAGCTTGTGTGTGTATCAAGTATGAAAGTTTTCTAGTTTAATTTTATTTAACTGGGGAATTTTTAATTGGATTTTATGAATGAAGGAACAGAAAAATTCCAACTTGACATTAATTTTTTTTCGTATCTTAAAGTGTCATGAGCTGTAAGCAAGCTGCTTATGCTAATTATAAATAGTAGCTGGAATTAAATTTTTGGCTAACCTCTAAATTAACCGACATTCTTTCCATGATAATGATGAAGTCAGCTGAGGACGCATCCAGCTGAGTACACTTGGACTCCAATCAAATAATCCTTTCCATTATAGATACCGTTTTGAGTCAACGCACGACTCGAACATTAATTTTATTTTTATTGTTTTTCAAATCTTATCGTCATACAAAATAATCCATATGCTGTTCAGAAAGATTCTTGTTACTCTTTTTATAGATTCTCGTTTTGTTTACTTATTTGAAGCCTACATAGGTCTAGGATGAATTTTTACTAGACTCTTCTCACACATTTCAAGTTCAAGGGACAGTTTCCTTGACCTTCAAATTTAACATTCACATTACAAATGCTTTGGGTGAATTTCATGCCGTTACACCCCAACCCTTAGTTAAAATCATTTTTTCTTCTGCGCTGGCTTCATACGATTCTTTTCAACATGGTTCTCGTAGGGATTCTGGTGTCACCGATTATTTTAGTCATTTTTTTCTGATTTTTTTAATTTTTTTTATGAAGATTCCAGTTGTTGACTTGTTATAAGGTTAGTTGCTAACCAGTTAGAAGGATTCTAATTTTGACATCTTAAAATTGTCATTTTGCGTCTCAGGGTCACTTAAAAGCGCTTGATGCCACCCACATACTACGAACCAAATCTAATTTTTGATATAAATGTTATACTAGAAGGTGATGGCTCATTGGTTAGCACCCAATGATTTCTGCATGACTCATTTGTTTCTAAAAAATATTATAATTAGATTCCAGAAACTACACATTAAAGCAATCAGTTAAGTCAGATCATCTCCACACAGCTTTTTGTTGGAAATAAAACGCTATTTTGTTGATGAAGAAATATTACAATTTTTATTAGCAGACTTTTTTGTGTTATTTATTGACCCTTTTTTATATTACTAGCTATAAGCAGAAGCAGTTCTGTAATTTTAAAAATTACCATACTTTCCCTTTAATTTGTGTCTAACTAGGGAACGCATAATTTGATCTTCATTTGCCATTCAAAAAATATTTTTCTTAGAATTTTTGCCTAACTGCTAGTTAATGTTTTACTGAGCCTGCGTCAAACGATTCTTTTCAAGATGGCTCTGTTGGGATTCTGATGTTATCGGCTATATTTGACATTTACCAATTTTTGGTTATTAGTGTGTTTCAAGGCAGGAGGATAGTAACTGGACAGTTATCTAGTTCACTCTAGACGACTTTTATTTCAATTTTCTAGTTTCTTTTCAATTTCGACACAAAATTTAAAAAAAAAATCAATTTTTAAAGGAATCTCAATTATTTTGGCTTTTGAAAAGCTTAATGGCTAACTTTAATTATTGTTTTTCCGAATTAGTTTCCAATGTTGTTTCCAAAATTAAGCATCAATAATTATGATTATTGTGGTAGATCATTAAATTGATGAACAACTTTTAAGGGGAGAGGGTGTCTAGAGCTATGTGACTTTTAACGGGGAGAGAGGTTTAAAAGTTCTATGTCTATGTCTATTAAGGAATATTGAATATAGAATACCACCATAACTCTTCCCAGACTCTTCCTTAACAGATTAAGTAGAAAATCTTCAAAAATAAATTAAAAAAACTATTTATATAATTCACACTGAATTTCGCATGCT
Organism: Chironomus tentans; assembly: GCA_963573255.1. Taxonomy (NCBI): domain Eukaryota; kingdom Metazoa; phylum Arthropoda; class Insecta; order Diptera; family Chironomidae; genus Chironomus; species Chironomus tentans. Next base: position 16,760,433 of record OY754303.1, read on the forward strand.
GCTCATTAACCTCATCATTACTCACATTGCCGTTGCAATTTTAATTGATAGAACAAAGGATAATCATTAACATAATACTGATATGCATCATGTAATATTAATTCTATATTCTTGGAAACTGTAATTTGCTCATGTATAATATCAGGGATAATCTGCGAAATGTGATTTTAATTAAATTATCGCTCATAAATGACGTCCAATTTTTAGGAGGAGAGGTAGAGGTGTCTGATGCAGTGTGGCACTTCCATTCAGAAGAAAAAAATTGTATGAAAATTTTATGACAGAGGGGGGGGGGGGGGTGTAAAATTTCGTTTTTTTACGAGACGTCATTTATGAGTGGCCCCTTATATGATTCAGGGGTAGTCGAAATTATTCTAGAAGGTCCTGAAACATCGTTTTTGATTTATCTGTATGCAGAGGGATTCCCAGAATTTTTTAAAGGGGGGTTCCATTTTTTTCGAACTTATACTCATGGTTTGGTACGTATTGTTAATTCAGGAGGTACTTGGCGATGATTGAGTAACAAATTAGAGCTTTGGAAAATTTCCATGTAAATTTTTTTTGGAGGGGATTTAGAACACCCCCCCCCCCCTCTTCCTTGGGTACACCCTCTACATGTTTTATGTTTGTTGTTAATTCTTAGAACACCAATCCCATCTGAATGGTATGACTAATTCATAAGATTATCAGATCAACTAGAATCACCGCAAAAACAATCGCCATTCAAAAATTACAACGTCATTCAAAAGTTCTCACCCTAAAAATATTCTAGGCAGCTAAAATTAAAATAAACCAGACCATCACGGTGAGCAGTAACCACGTTTATTTTGCATAAATGCGTTGAAAATACAATAACAAAAAACACTCAATTTTTTTTCGAGAGCGATCTGAAAATTGCAGGAATTGAGAAAAAAAAGTGGAATTAGAAGAAGAAAAAGAACATTGAGAGTAAATTTAATGCACAATACAATGAAAATCGTAATGTGCTAGGGCTGTATAGCGGGGGTAAGAAAGGCAGAAGAAAATTTTATTACGTAAAGAAGAAAATGAAGAAACACGAGTTGTATTGTGCAAGGAAAGCTGAGTGAGAGAGTACCGTGGATAAATTGTGATAAAAAATGTATTTCCCGAGCCTTTAGCTCTCTTGTGTGCTCACAATTTCTCTCAATTTTTTTGTGCTCAACTTAAATTTCCAACAAAAAAAAAATCTGTGTAGAGAAAAAAAAGCACACAGCATACGAAAAATATATTTGATAATTTTTTTTTCTCCGTTCTTCAAGGATTCCTACATCTCATGTCCGCTCTGCTGCTGTATTGTACACACATAATATAAAGCATCACAGAATATCAAATTGTGGTAGTGCCCGGGTTTTTTGTTGTTCTATTTTATAAACGGCGCATGTGCCTGTTCATCTCCCGAACATTAAATTTTTTTTTACTCACTGGATGGATGGTAGAAAAGCCCTAACACAACACACATTTGCTGTGTCGGGCTTGCATTGAAAGGAACTTTTCCAATAATTCGTGCGAAGATTGGGTGTGTGATATTAAAATAGAGAAAATTTCAATAAATTTCTTAAAGTTTCCACCGATGTGTGTAACTTTTGTGGGTCTCATTGTGGACTAAGCTATAGTGCAGCACATTTGTGAATGGGTGAATTTGCGTTTGTCACTTTGTGAGGCGCAAATAAGCCCACAGACGATCAAAAATTTTTAAGAGAAAAAAAAATCACAAAAATAAGAAAAAAAGAAGTTTTGTGCTCTGTGTGTCAAAGTGTCTGTGCACCCTTATCCATATATATATATATATATAAAATTTGAGAGAAGAAAAAAATACAAAATACGAAAATAGAAGAAAAAAGAGAAGAAGAAAAACAAAAAATAGGAAAATTTGTAGTGGAAAATTTTCTCGTGTGGTGATTTAAATAAAAAAGGAAAATTTTTAAAATTTAATCAGAAAGAAAAAAAATTTTCGTGAAAAGTGGAGGCTAAATTGGAACCGAAAATGGTCAATGCAGCGGATGGTGATGCGTCCACCAACAATAAAAGTAAATAGTCTCTATTTTTATCATCCTTATTTTCATATTTCCTTAGTGATATCTTAATATAATCCACCTTAAAATAAATATTCTCAACAAAAATGTAGCAACAACAACAAGAGCAACGTCTACCGACAGAGAAAAAAAAGTTTAGAATTCCTCTGTCGTGGGATAAGCATAGAAAAAAAAGAGTATGAAGAGATAGATATCTATGGATATGTTGTACATGCATACACATCTATACATGTGAAACAATTCGAAGAAAAACTTTTCCTATCCGATTTTATTTTCTTGCCTTTTTTCCCTTCCTTTTCATTTCTCGAATGCTCTAAGAAGTAGTAAAAAAAGAAATGAGAGCGAGAAATTTTTGGCTTTTGATATTTCGGGGTGTTTGGTTGTTGAGGGTCGTCCATTAATGATGTCCAGCAATTTATAGGGATGTCTGGGCTCTGTGTGAAAAAACAAGAATAAGTTTAGGGTATATAAGGGAAGGCTCGCAAAGTATGACCTATCAAGAGTGTTGATTGCCCTAAATCTTGATGTACGTCATTTTCAAACAACCCCCAATGGTACGGTACTGTAAAGTGGTGGGGAAAATAACGAAATCTCATAACAGAAATGAAAAATCTTTATCTAGTTTTTAAAAAGGCGATAACCTTTCACCAAATTTGTGGATTATTTTTTGCGTTAAATCATTTAGAAGGAGCTTTCAGATACAGATGAATTATCCTTTTCCTTCAAAATTTCTTGATTCGCTTTAGCGATTTTCATCTCGTTCTGTTTAGGATGAAAATTTTATTTTTTATTTTTTCTTCATCTTTTCGCTTTTGTTGTTGAGTTTCGTGTTCAATCACAGACAAGACAAGCCAATAATGATATAGAAAACGAGAAGAATAAAGTCTTAGGCTTTTCTTCAATGACTGCGAAGATTATGCAAATAATTTAATGATATTTTATGGAGATTTTATGAAAAGAGAAGAAAAATTTCAAGAAATTTTCAAATTAAAAGTTTATATAGCTTCTGAGATTGTTTTATGGCAGCTACAGACACAGATTATGCAGAAGAACAATAAAATTATTAAGTTCTATTCTAGCATTTATGGGTCGCATCAAATAGTAAAGCTGCAGATTTTTCTCATGTTGACCTAAATTTCTTTTATTGCAAAAATTTTAACTGTTTTTTGCGTTTTTTTCTGCATCACTGACTGGCTTGATTTGGTGCTGAACATTTTTTTTGGAAATGAATTTTATGTGATCGATTGAAAGTTCAATCAGTTATGTTATGCAAGTAGAACTACTTGGGATGATTATTAAGTGCTGGTGCCAGCATTTTGTTCTGGTAATTTTTGCTGAATTGTTTTTTCACTTGCGAATTTGTTTTATCTGGATATGAATTAAGTGAAGCAGAAATTTTGTGTTGGGAACTTTTTTGGGCGTTTTCATTGATGTAAAAAGAAGTATTTTTATCTGTTTTATTAGCGTTTTGTGGATTTTTGTTTCCTAATTGTAAAATTTTCACATTCTCACTCCTAATTCTGGAGCTTTCGACTTGATAACTATTAATTGAAGAATTTTATCACTAATTTAACATTTTTTTCCTTGGAACTTGAACTAATTTCATTGTTTGTTAGGATTTCGAACGAAAAATCATCAAATTTATCTTCTGGATGTTGTAATTATGTTCTAAGTAACTTTACAATCAAGAATATGTTTATATATTGCCAGGTGGATTGACGACGATGTTAACTCTTTAAATTCTCAATGAATACTAAAAACTTCAATGAAAGAGGAAAACAATTATGAAAAGGGGAAATCAACGATTCAAAATTACTGAAATAATTCAAATATGTAATAACCGTTAAAATATTCTAAATAAATTCCAACAAAAAAGTCATACATTGACAAAAAAAATCCAGATTGCAACAATAATGTCATAGCTTCGTCAAGCGTTCAACAATACATGAAAAACTACAATCTATTCAGCATATCCCAGTCATTCCCTGCATATGTTTTGATAACGTAATTTACGTCAAGCATTTCTATGCTAAATTACACTTCTCATACAAAACAGCAGATATTTATGTGGTAAACGACAGGAATTACTTTGGTTTAAGCTGAAAATTTGCTCAACCACAAATGATATTCACTGTAGATCCATAAAATTTGCATAAGCTTCTTTCGTACATTTTTGCTCATCATTTCCAAATTTCTTGTCCAAAACGAGTCATGGAAATGCTTATATTTGGTTAAAATATTAGAGATATAAACAGTTTAGATGTGCTTTTATTGAAGATGTGGAATTAAAGTTAGATGGCAAGCTTGCTACTTCTTTGATTTACATGAAGAAAGATTTTTTGAAGAAAATGGTCCATTTATCATGCATTTACTAGATTTTATTTGACTGGATCATGATGTAATAAGGGTATAACATCTAATGGATCTGTATTCAATGGCCTGTAGAATAATCTGTACTAGTTGCACACAAAATACAATAGTTTTTAGGAAAATTTTGTAAATCAATGAATTATCACTAATTTATGCCAACTGGCACCTCCCAAACCTTTACAACCTATTAAATTATCCAGTCTCTAATCGCTATGCTTGTAAAATGATTACAATCCAACGAATACAATAACCACATACCAGAAAAAAGAAAAAGTTTAGAAACCATCAAAAAATTAAACTTCCAACACAAAACCTAATGCAATAATTTCCAGAGACAAAGGATAGATTAACCTTTTTTTTAAATTGACCTTTCTATACATCCAAACTTTCTGAGAGGAAGATAAACTTAACATTTTGATTGACTGAACGATCCTTTCCATTATTTCCATCATAAACATCACAAGACCAACAAAAAAAAATCTTTTTCTTGTTCCTTTGAGCATCTCAGGAAGGAATAAAAAGTTTACACAATAGCCGAAGAGAGGAACTAAGAAGAATAAGAAAGTTAGGATAGATTTAAATCGAAATTGGATTATACAAACGGCACAGGAGAAAAAAAAATACAAAGTTTTTGTTCCTTTATTCGTTTTGGGAAGTGGAGGAACTGACCCGTAATGCTGTATTTTTTTATATTAAAATTTCGAAAAAAGTTTTTCCTTCCGTCACAGAGAGCAAAGTTGATGCTTTATCTTCAGGGATGTGCTTCGGTGTAGGAGGTCTTGAGAAAAAAATGTGAATTAGAAACTGGCAGACTCTGATTGATGGACTTTCTCAAAACAACTGACTCTTGATCATTTTTGATCAGTTCCATAACCTTGACATTTTGCCTATATAGTCGAAAAACCCTCGATAGCTCAGTGGTAGGAGCATGCAACCGAAAATCGCAGGACGCATGTTCGAGTCCCTGAATTATTCTATTTTCTGTTAGTTGTGAACTAGAAATTTGATTGTTTGCTTCTGGGTGTGTCCAAAATAGGTGCCTTGCGTCTTTACCATTTCTGGATTCACCTCCTCGGTATACACCTGCACCTACTCATAGCACTATTCTAGGGTATACCTTTATATCCACTATAACATATACTCTAGGGTAGGGGTAGGTGCAGGTGTATACCGAGAAACTATGCTCTGACTATACTCCTACCTTCCACAAAAAGGTCTTCCTATCAATTCTAAATGTTTTAAGAACTTTTGAGTTATAAATAGGTGTGGCTCAACTTGATGAATATTTATTAATAAAAAGAAGAACTTTTTCTCTCCATCCACAATTCATCCCTAAAATGAATAATTGAAATCGTTATTATTCAATCCAAACGACAAACTGTTTGTGTGGCTTCAAGATTGAGCCCCTTTTAATGTGTTCAGCATAACTGAAATTGATAAAATGTTATCAAAATCTAGAGAGAGAGACGGGATTTGGGAAAGGAAGTATTTTTTTCTCGGTCAAGTGGTAAAGTAAATTGGAAAGGATTGATCGATAAAGTTGTCGCCCGAAAAATAAGCTCTTTTAAATATGGTCCATAAAGGCCTTAACACTCCCCTTCATCTGTAAATCTCAGAGATTTTGATAAATTGTCTTTTCCACACTTGTAGGAAGAAGAAATATGTATTAAAAAATTGATATGGGAATCTTAACAAAAACGTATTGGAACAAAAGGAGACGAAAAGGAACGAGGAAAATCCAGAGCATTGCAAATAATTGGGTCGTTTCCTTTTTCGTATAAGCATTGTGTTATTTCGGAGCCCTGAAAAATATTTTTTGGGTGTGGGTGAGAAAAAAAAAGTGAGGAGGCTCACGTTCAATGTTTTGTGTACACATTTTCGGAAAAAAAATTGGGTCGACAAAACATTATTGTTATTTTACCATTCGCATTCCTTCCTCATGCTCAACGAGAGACAGAGAGTATGTGCTACACATTCATATATAGAATATTGAGCCTTTGAAAGTCATTAGAAATTAATTTCAACCGCAAATATTACTAACCGACCCCAACATATGGTGCTCATATGACAAAAGTAAATATCTGTGAGAAAAATACATTCCAAGATATCAAATGTGTATAACTTGACACTCGAATGAAAATTAAATATAAAAGCAGTACTGTCTTCCAATAGATAGATCTACAATTTATGTTTGTTTTCTTTATTTTCACTTCCATTTCGAATTTATGAAGGCGGAATCTTAGGAAAAAAAGTTTTGTAATCATGTTAGGGATGTAGGCATAAAGTGATTCTTCTTGATTTCTTATGAAAAAGTTTGCTTTCTGTAATTTATTATTGTATATAAAAGGTATGTGCTGTAGCTTAAGAGATTCTTCTCTAAATTTGTGCCTGCTATTTTGGTTGAATAAACTTCAATTTAAACCAACGTCCCTTGACTGGTATCAGACACCTCCACACAGTCATGCAGTATTTAACTTCAGATTTAGCAACTCTTCGGCCATAGATCCAGCAATAAAATCATTTTTTCCCCACCATGCTTGACTAACCACCTTACTAGTTCTCTTAAGAATATTCACAGCCATAAAGCATTGTCATCCAGTTATAGGGTATGCAATCAAGATTACTAAATCTCTAGACTGAATAAAAATAGCATTTAACATCCTATTAAGTAGATTTGTTGGGTATTAAGACTTCAAGTGATATTTTCTTGGCTATAAATTTTAGAACTTTTGATTTGAAACTTTTTGTGGTTTATTTAAATGAATTTTGTTGATTTTAAAAATTTATGGAGTTCTTCTAGTCATAAATATAGTCCATTCTAGTCCAATAAAATTACAAGTGTCAAATAATCTCTTAATAATTAAAAGCATCTCCTAAAGTGTGACCCATATCTATGCACATCAGCACATCAGCCATTCATACTCAAAGATTATCAATTCTAAGTGATCCAGTAAGAGCAATTATGAAAATTACAAATGAGACTTTCCATCAAATGAGACGTGGAAGTAGGGATTTCAATACCGGTCCAAAATTTCAATCCCGGGATTACGGTATTGAAAATTCTTGATCCCGGGATCCCGGGATCAATACCGGGATTGGTATCGTCTCAAAAATGGTATCAAACTGTGCTTAAAAAGGTTAAAACTAATTAAATTTTGGTTTTTTGGTTCTTTTATATTGAAAAGAGTTTTTATACTTGATTAATGAGTTAAAATTTTAATTTCAATAATTTTAAATTCTTTCGTTTTCAAATTTAATTTATATAGATACGAAGCAGAAATTTAAACTTGGTGATGGAACTTTTATGTTGAATTTAATATCTTTCTCGAGCTTTTTCTAATGTTGTAGTTTGAATATAAACTTATAACATTTTACCCTGCATTTTACTCTTTTAATTTCAAATATTTAGAAAAATTCATCTTTAAAATTACAGATTCGATATTAATAATTAAAGCTAAACTTCAACTTAGATTTATTGAATAAAAAATGAAAAAAATTTGAAGTTTATAAAATTTTGCAATTAAGATTAACCCCAAGTCCTCTGGACTAACAAAGTAAAATACTTATTTTTGTACTAAAATTTGAATTTAGTACTACTTATTTGTGAATAAAAACCATTACAAAATCATATACATGAGAAAAATACAAAATAAATAGATATATTTGATTTTTGTTGCTATTTTTCCTTACTTTGTCACAAAAAAATTAAATTATGAATTAAATTATATAAATTCTTTAGTATTAATTAAAAAGAACCATAAAATTGATGAGAATAAGGGAAACTAATTTTTGCTTATAATATGACTTTGGATTATCTATTAAAAATTCAATATTTAAATAATTATTCTAAATATTTGACAAAAAAGACGAAAAACTTTCAAAATATTATTATTTTATACTAAAATATTAAAAAAATTGTAAAATATCTACAGAAATTCTCAATACCGTAATCCCGGGATTGAAGCTTTTCTAATCCCGGGATCACGGTATTGAAAAATTGGTCCGGATCCCGGGATCCCGGTTTTCGGTATCCCGGGATTGAAATCCCTACGTGGAAGTTAATGGCCCCAAGTCGTGACACATTTGCGACACAGCATTTGAGTTTGCCCATAAAGTAGAGACGAATGAGGGCATACAATATAATGAAAAAATGAGAGTTCATAAATATCGAATGACTTGTCGTCTTCGACATATATATGAGAAGCAATAAAAGGATGGAACAGATAGATATGGAAGTTCTACGAAAGATAATTGTTTAACTTTTTTACTGACTTTTGTTTCTAATAATAAAAATCGAAGACATTACGTGCGAATATTATTTTTGACAGTAACTAGTGTAGTTCCACGTCACGCTCGATGGGAAATATTTTAAAAAGAAGTTTAGATGGAAACACATCGTGCAGACAAATGACAGCAATTATATAACTAATGTCGTTGATCTTTGAACGATAACTTGAAAAGCATTAGGCAATCTCAAGTAGTGATTCCTCTCTCGTTGTATGCAGACAAAAGGGGGGGCAATTTTATTCAAATTTACTCTCAAAAGTGCTTTACATCATGATGATAAGAAAAGTTGTATGACTCCATTTAAATTTAAATGTGTGTACATAACTACATCCCTCAGCTACGCTTATAGTTTGTCCCTATTGTTGTCAAATGGGAAGTGAAAATTTTCTGCGTCACCTTCCAACCTTTTTTTCCCATCCATTCACTGCTCCATTTAATTCTGCACTCTATTAACGATTGTTGCCTTGTAACCATTAAATTTTTTTGCTACTGCTGCTTCTTTTATTGATGTTGGTAGAGATCAAGGCGATGGTTGCTATAAGCAAGATGTATTGCTGTGTCATTAATGATACTTTGCGAATACTTTCATCTCTCTATTATCTTCTTCTTACCTTTAAACATTACGCAATTTATTTCAGTTCTGCTTCACCAAAAATATTTCAGCCATTAAACATTTTTTTTTCGTTCTTATTTTAATTGAAGAAAAATGGAAATAATTTTGGAAAAACAATCTTATTTGAATAAGGCGATTGGATCAACGACAATCGATGCGTAGAATGAATGCCAAGTAATCGTGAGAAAACAAATAAAAGTAAAATTTATTGCTTCTTTCTTTAATTTACTTTAGTGACTTCTTGTTGTCCCAAAAAAATGCCTCTCGGATGAACGCGCTTAATTGAAAAGTAATTATTGTTTTGCTTCAAGAGGGAATATCAAATTTTCATTGATTTTTTTCTGAGACATGACGTTGTTTCTTTGAGATAAGGTAATGAAGAAGTAAAGTTAGGTATTAGAATAATGGAAGCTGCAGATATGTGGGATGATAAAGTATTTTTGTAATTTTCCCACAATATTTTTTTTGATTTTGCAAATACTTTTTGAAATTAGATAAGAAGACACTTAGTTTATATTGTTTTGAGTTCTCGGTACTTAATATCGAAGGATCTAAGCAACTAAGTAATTTATGGTTCACAGTAATCAATTGATTCAACTAAAAAAACAGAATTTGAAGAATTATTTACTTTTCTAAGACGAAATTGTAAACAAAAGGGTGTGCAACTACGATTGTTTATAAAACTCAACAAAATTTGAATCTAAAAAGTTCGTTAATTAATCAAAAAAATGTTAATTCCAAAACTAACGCTGAAAAGTATGAATCAATATTTAAGAGCATAAAGGATGACATTTTCATATATTTCAGAGATCCAGTTTGAAAAATTACCAATTTACAATCAACATTTTACTGCGCAATGTCTGCAGGCTCCCTCAAATTTACATTTAACTCAAATAAAAATCTACATGGAATTTTATGGCTGCTGTAAATCACAGAAACGACTAAAAGTTTTTTTTAAAAATATCACTGACATATTTTCAGATCAGTGTTCAACATAAAAAACCCCTTTAGTTCTTGCTAAATAGTAGAAATGTTTTATTTAATGGATGGGAAATGAGAGGATTTAATTAATGAATTTGTAGTAAGAATTTCCATATTTTCTACCATTTAAGTTGACTGCTTTGTCTGTTGCTTTTCGTCTCATTTGCGACATAAAGGTTAAAAGTTTCCCATATTTCAGAAAAGTTCTTGTTCCATACTTTTTGTACATTTATTTAAAAGCGAGAAATGTAAATTTTACATAAATAATTTACACTAGAAGTATCATGATTTATTTAGACAGAGAAGCAACACTACACTATGCAAATTTCAATCATTTTAAAATGCTGAATTTCAATTTACTTCAAAAAAATCTCATGTCTGTGTTGGTAAATTTTGGATTTCGTGAATTTTATTTCGAATTGCATTATCAATTCAAATTTTTATTTGTTTGAGAATTTCAATTTGTGAAATTTTTTATATTTTTATTCGTCGCAAATTTTATGCATGCAAAGTCAGAATCATTCATAAAGTTAATTTCTGCGCGAATCTTCAAGGTTATTGAAATTATAATTTATATTTTAGATTTTGAAAATTAACAACTTTTTAGAAATAACGTTTTTTTAATTTAAAAATTAACGATTTTATGACATTTGAAAATTAACAACTTTTTAAAAATAACGATTTTTTATATTTGAAAATTAACGTTTTTTTTTAAATTTCAAAATTTTCTGGTAAATTGAGCTTTTTTAAGCATGAATTCACAATTTTGTATAAAATTAGAAAAATAACCTAAAACGTGATCATTCCTTAAAAGCTCTGAACACTCAGAAACAGAATTCCTTAAAAATAATTTGACGGTCTTGAACCGTCATCATTTCGGGCATTAAGATAAATTGCATGAAGTTTATATGTCTTAAAAATAAGAAAAATGAATGAAGTTATTCTTCCTTATCAATTTCTCCTTCTTGTTCGACCGTATTTCTTTAAATAATAATCTCAAACAGATCCTACAAGTTATGAATAAAAAATGCTGTGGTTAGCAGGAAATAAGCAAAAAAAAGTCTAAATGCGGTTAGAGAGAATAGTCCTAGAAAGCTCAAAGAGGATTATTATTAGTAGGAATTGATTCACATTGCGATGAAATAAAATTTGATTGATTTCCCGTTCCTTTAGTGAGCAAAAAATAAGAATCAGATAAATACGAGAAGAATGGCACATCGTCATCATTATTTATAACAGAAAAATATAAAATATTATTTTTATTACAATTTCTTATTTTTCGTGTGGATGAGTAAAGGATATTTTCACGCATTTATCATTGGGGTCATTTGTAAATGACGTCGATAAAAAAATTAGTTCTTGAACTCATTCTGAAGCACAAAATCTGCTCAGCTGTTGTCTCACAGCTTCAGTAGATGGAAGAAGCTTTCCAAAAACATGACATCATTAGCTGATCATTCCGATTGCTTTTAAAAGGAAGAAAAAACACTTTTTATATCCTCACTTTCCACAAAAAATGCGATTCCTTTACTCTCGTCTCTCAACGCACAGCATGGAAGTGAAAGCTCTTTTCAACTTTTTTTACGTACACGCATATACAGTCTATGTGAATGTGAATGTCAAATAGGCAGTCAAGAGAATTGGAAGAGATGTAATGTCATTGAAGATGTTTGCAATTTAATGGAAAAAATATTTTTTTTTCACACATCTCCCAACGGAAAGTTCTTTAAAAGTTAATGTTTGTCTTTCTATAGAACTAGTAGCTGAATGGAAAGCTTTCGATGGTTCTATTAATCATTTAGTTAGCAGTATGGGTGTTTGGGAATTGATACAGAAAATGATTTTCATGTTCGTCACTTCTTTTTAAGTATTTTTGATGCTGAACTGGTTTTGCTGGATGTTAGGTGTGTTTTTTTATTTGTGTACCATTTATTGTGTAAAATGCAGGATATTTTAAAATATGTAATTTAACAGAACTGGTTAAATAGGAGAAACTGTGGATTTCTTCAAGAGGAAAGGGTTCGAATCCCATAAATGTCTATTCTAATGTTTTAAAGGGATTTTCAATATCTTAATGTATTCCTTATTTTTTTACAATTGAATCTCAAGCATATGACTTTAATTGAAAATATTCAATGACATTACCTCAATTTATTGTGTTATTACTGTCAAATTTTTTTATCTACGCGACATATTACAATCGAGTCTTTCGTAATTTATTCATTTTTAAATCGTAAATAACTCATGATGCAATAAATCATACAGCTTTTCCAGCTGATTTATCATTGAAAATTTCACACATCAGTGAGAAATTCATGCTGCGGTTTATGAGGTTTCCAAATAGATACAAAAATTATGTTCAATTTATTTAAATTTGATTGGAAAATTAAGCTCAATTCATTGATTATTTTCCCAGAAAAATTCAGTACTGAAAAAAATTAAAATACTTTTTTTTGTGCAAATTTATTGTTCATGATTTTTAATTTAATGCGCATCTCTTTCTCTTTGAATGGGTTGAATAGCACATACATGTATATCTACAGATATTGAAGCTATAAATTCTCAACTGTTACTGTTTTTATCATTCATTCATTCTTTTTTTTTGTGAGCAGTTTTGAATGGTAAAATTTATTTTGAGTTCAACTTTGTCTGTCTGTCTGACTGTTCTCATAGCTTCTTTATTTAGAAAGGACAAATTAACTTAATATTTGGCACAATGATAGCTTTTAGGTCTAGAATCAGTAAAGCAAAAGAAAATCGTAAAATTGGTCAGTTCCTTCCATAATTACAGCTATAAAAATGACTATTGTCATTGCCCACACTTTTCATTGAAAATTTTATTATTTTTGCTCTAGTTCCTCCATATTTCAACCTAGTTAGCTGAAGTTCAGTTTGAAGGATAAATGTGTATACCTGAGCAAGTTCAATTTTGGATTAAAAGGGACCTGTAACTACGCTAAATTTATATCTTAGTCTAAACATGAATCTGATGTCATTTTAGTGTCCGAGGGGCATGCAACTACATCACAATATTTTTCAAATTAAAATTTTACGTTAATTTTTTAACAGAAAATGCGCTTTTGTGCCACTTCAATACAAAACTTCTTACTTCCTTTTGTATATTATTCACCAAAAAATGTATAAATTTATCTCGCGCGCTCGTGAAAAATGTAATTCAATTTAAAAATGAAAATTTATATTTTTTTGTGTTCATAACTTTTATGTTCACAACAAGCTTTTCTTTCATAACAAATAAAAAAAATATTGAAATGAATTGAATTTGGCTGAATATATTGTGAGTGAAATGAATTGCTTGGTTACTACAATGCTGCATGTTCCAATTTTTTTTGTCGTGAATAAAAACCATTTTTTGTTCAAATAACAGTTTTTGTGTTTGCCGAGCAAATTGGATAAAAATAACTTACGTAATGCAGCTGGGAGATCCTTGAACCCCCTTGAACTTGCCAAATATACGGATATTCTGCACGTTCATGTAGATTGATGCCATTAATTTCCTTTTCTTCTATAAAAATTGCTTTAATTTGAGTAAAATGTGTTTAATTTCTGCAATTAGTTAACAAATTATTACGATGAAGTGGAAATACATCTAGCAAATGTCCGCAAATGCAAATTTTAGATGAAGCTAGAGTGCTGTTAAGTGGTTTGATTAAAAGCGTAATGAGTTCTTGAAAGTTTGAAAGGAGATCTCCCTGAACATAAAAACTTTTTTGATGTTTTATTCAAGGAGTTTGTCTTGTAATTTAGTTTTGGGCTGTTTGTTTTTGTATAAATTGAATTTTAGAAATTAATTTGGCTTTTGGACGTAGATTTTGAACAATTTTTTTTATGAAAAACTATGCAATTTAATCCAATTATATCAGCAAATTATTATTATTTAAAACTAGTTATCAAATATTATTTTCAAAAAAATTTAAATAAAAAACAAACTAAGTATTTTTTCACTAATTTAACTAATTTAATCTTTGAAAACACAAATTTAATAACAATCAGTGTATTTTTGCCAATTTTTGCAATCAATCTGGATAGTTAACTTGATAAATTGTCTTAAATTGGCCCCTAAAATTGAAAAATAAAACTTGAGCTGTAAAATCAAAAATGGCGGGAAATTTTCTTTACAAATTTGAATTTTCGTCGAATTAACGGCTTTTAATTTCTTAGAAGCCAAAAATCATAATTTTGAGATTATTACAGATATTATAAGATTACACATTCGGATATCCTGCAAATCATACATTTATGAATCTCATGCTTAATTGGAGAAACTTTAATTGAATTTCATAAAATCAATTTGCAAAAACTCAAAAAGAAACTTTCACATTCATTAATTCAAATTTATTTTCATAGATGTTGCAGATATGCTGCAACATATCTCATCACAAAGTCATCGACTAACCCAAAAAAACATACACAAACTTTTTTCAATAGAGCATAACAAGCTATTCAACGAGAAGAAGAAATGAACAAAAATATGTGGAAAATGAGCTTAGAAAAATGTGAAAAACATTTTCTGATAGCAGCAAAAAGTCAATGAACGTTTGCATACAGCCCTGAAGTGAAGCACATTTGTTACACTATCATTTCGTTGTAAGCTGCTCTCCAGCTACATTACTTTTATCATTGTAGTTATTGCAACAAAAAAAGAGATAGCAGGAGCTACGAATATTTTTCTAGCAATACGACAATACAAAAAAACCAATGCATATGAAATATCAAAATCGTGACTCATTCTCCAATTCGTATAATTTTATCTTCTTTTTTTCACGCGGAGAAGCACGAGGGGGAAGGTTCTATTCGATCATGCACTTTTGTACTCACTTTTATAAATGTATGGTAAAGATAAGTAAATGACTTTATCGATAAGCTTCATATTGCAATAGAATGTGTAATTGTATTTCATGTTATTATATATGTTAGATCGACGTGATATTGAAGAGAAAATACGAACAAATCGCTTATCAATATACTATATTCCGAGCTATAAAGTAATACATTTTAAATGGATTTATAATTTTGTTGATATGTCATTTTCAAATCAGCAGATGTTGATGATATGACGAAATAATTCAAAATCTGCTTGAAATTTTTATTGAGTTGAAGCACGTTTAGTTTGAATCAAGCTGAATTTGAGCGAATTGAGCTGAATTGAAGCAAATTAAGCTGAATTAGAGCAAGTTGAGCTGAATTGAAGCAAATTAAGCTGAATTGAGCTGAATTAGAGCAAGTTGAACTGAATTAGAGCAAATTTATCTGAATTGAGCTGAATTAGGGCGGGTTGAGCTGAATTAGAGCAAATTGAGCTGAATTAGAGCAAATTGAGCTGAATTCAAGCAAATTGAGCTGAATTAAATTAAGATAGATAAAAATAAGTAAAACTAAAAGAAAAATCTGCAAATGAAGTCAAACTATGTTAACCACATTCACACCTTGCTCCAAATGTTCTCCCAACTTCTGCAAATTATACAAAAATTAAGTCAATACATCGTCAATGTTAATTGAAACACACAGTCATGAACACTTAATTAACTTCTACAATATCGCTAAGTAATTGAAATTTTTTCAATCAAATCGAATTTAAATTGAATCGATTGCTAATTAATCATATAATTATCGCATTTATAATGTGTCGCTCGGGAAATGTGTGTTTTATATCTTATACAGTCTTGTAATACAATCATAACAGAGAATGAGAGAGAAAAATACGTAATTATAGAGCTCAGTCGCTTTTTAACTGCGTGCGCGGCGCGAAATGTCATAAATTTTTATTTTCCTGAATTTATACGTTAAATTATCGAGAACAAAAGAGTAGAAAAGGAGTGGGTAAATAGTATTGAGAATACAAAGGACTGTGCTTATAATAGAAGCAAAAAAACAAAAATAGTGCGATAAAAAATAATTGATTTTTCATACTTTCTTCTTCAATTGATTAAACTCTCCGTCCCATAGACTATGTTATTTAGTTATTTACACAACAAATAATAATAACGCTGTGAGCAGAAAAAAATTAATTGGAATGAAATGTAAACATTTGGAGTGAGTTTAGTGACAAGGAATAAGAACATGATAGAATTATGCAAGCAGCTGTTCGTGTTCGAGTGAGACAGATTATAGAACTAATAATTCTGTATGGTGTAACTAACATGTGACTGTGTGCGTTGGATATGTTTATGAGAAATGATTTTTCATCAGATAGAAATGCATGACTCTTGGAATTTCCATGAAATTATTTTTAAAAATTGAAAAACATTCTCTTTTTGCTTGTGTGGATAGAATTCAGCTAATTAGCGATATTAAGAGATATTATGTGTATTTACAAAAGTAAAGTGTTAATCACAAAGTCGTGATTTAGACTGAATTAGAGCAAATTAAGCTGAATTAGGGCGAATTGAGCTGAATTTGGGGCGAATTGAGCTGAATTAAAACAAGTTTAGCTGAATTAAAACAAAATTAGCTGAATTACAGCGAATTGAGCTGAATTAGGAAAAATTAAGCTGAATTCGACCAAATTAAGAGACATTTTATGCATCAACAACAGAAAGTCGTGAAATAACAATTAAAAGATTCAATCGAAAAAAAAGTTATCCAACAATTCCGCAACACTAATTTCTACTAATTAAATTAATTAATTAGCGTACAAATTATATTACACAAAACTACGTAATCTTATTCCACTCGACACGGGAAAAAAGAAATAAATCTCGTGCCATTTAAAAAAATCCACAAAAACAAAGTTGATTAATAATTTTATTTATTTACTCTCCATTCAGCTAGTGACATTAATCAGGCACAGAAAAAAAGAATTCATAAGTGAAATAAATAACATTGAAAATTGTTTTCGCATTAACAACAAAAAAATAAAGCAAAACAGACAGAAAATCTGGAAAGAAGAAACTTTATCTTTCCTCTACATTTATCGTCTCACTGTCGATAAGCACGCGAAATACAAAAAAATATATATATTATGGGAAAGCTGCCTCAAAATATGAAGGGTATGTTGAAATCTCTCATTTCTGTCAAAACAACTGACGTAAGATAAATTTATACAATTTTTTTCTGTGGTAAATTAACGAACTAACTCACACCGACGTGACTCATGAAAATTTATCATGAACAAATAGCATTGATTGTGGTCATTAGTGACTGATAAAAAAGCATTTCTCTCGCAAACTGAGTTAATGAAGGAATTAACGATCGAAATTTGTTTGAAAATGATTAATAAAAATTTGAAAAAATAACGGTCAATAAAAATTTGAAAAAATAACGGTCAATAAAAATTTGAATTTCAAAAAAGTTTTAAAAACGTAAGAAAGACAGACAGACAGTTAGAAGTTTAGATGGACAAACGAACAGACAAAGCGCAGGAAATACCGACCTTTTCCTTTCGCAAAAACGTACTAAAAATGATAAAAATGTATCAGCACTCACGTGTTAAATTTCTGTATATTTTAGGATTTTCTTCGTTGTTCCTTCATTCATTTCGTGATTTATTTATAGTCATAGCGTGATATCTTTTTTAAAAAAATCATTTTTTTTGATTATAAATTGAGAAACAATATTAAAATGAGAACATTTCCACATTCAAATTTAATCAATTCTTGTTATTTTTGACATTCAGCAAATATTTTACTTGAGTTTCCATCAAAAGTCTTGAGAGGTTTCAGTTCTCAGGAAGAACTCTGAACGGGAAATTAAATTTTAACTTTTAATGAGAATGAATGGGCTTCAATAATTTAATTTTGGAATATCTGTTGCTGTGTAGGGATTTCTTTTGTATTATGACGTAATAATTGCCATATTCCAGGCCTATAGCCTATAAAAAGCCGTAAAAAGTAATTTATTCTATAAAATATCGATCTTTAAATTACGGAATATTATGAAATAAGTAATTAAGGATTATTATTCACTGTGGACATGTCGGAACAGATTGAAGTCTAGTGTGTGTCGATCCATTTGTATTCAAAGCTGCAAATTTGCTAGGAAGGCACACTGTGCTCTAGTGACCGAAGGGTTAAGCTAGAAATCGAATTTGATTCCCACCTGGAACAGATCTATCAATCATTATCAATTTGTTATAGAAATAAGCGAATCACAGTTTTGCACAGTCTTAAGAGTTAAGCAGTCATAATTCCTAAAATGATCAATTATTTGTGTCTTACAAACACATCATTTACAACTTAAAGCTTGTTTGAAGGCTGCCTAAGTCAAAGCCATTGCAATGACCTCCTTAGAATCCTTAGAATCGATAGAAGTTAATGCCTGGAAAAAATATTTTCAAGGTTATGTAGATAATAAATTTAACAATAAATTGTGGTATATTTTGTATTTTTCGACTAAAGTCTACGCTCTAAATATTTTTTAATGCTATTTTGTTTTTCATTATCAGCAGCAATGACTCACCATACTGCTTTATCTCTGAATTTTTTATGGTTGGGTTATTTTTTATTTCCATCAAAACAAAATATAGACAATCAATTACGTACTTAGAATATTGACTTGCTTTGTCACCTTTTTTCTGCTGAACAATTTGGAAGTAGGTGTCAAAACAATTTATTGATTTAATCAGAGTTTGTGATTGAAGTGAGAATCCTGGTTATAAGATTTATTATGAAATTTCATTTGCTGCTAAAAATAGCAGTCTAAAATATCGCTAGCTGAATCATGCTAGATAGAGATTGTTTCATCTAATTGTGTTCATTCATAAAAAAATAAGTGACGTATAATTCTTTAGGAGAGTGATGGAGTAGAATTATGAGCAAAATTCTGTATGAAATATTTTGAGAATGAAAATCGAGGAGATGAATTTTATGAAAAAATTATTTT
Source organism: Chironomus tentans (assembly GCA_963573255.1). Lineage (NCBI taxonomy): Eukaryota > Metazoa > Arthropoda > Insecta > Diptera > Chironomidae > Chironomus > Chironomus tentans. Next base: position 16,779,576 of record OY754303.1, read on the forward strand.
GATCTTAAATCAGGCTACATCTTGTCACTTGTACTGGTTTATATTTTTTTATCATTTTTCAAGGGTTCTTTTTGAAAAACCGTTATTTTTTAAATTTTTTAGACTGTTAATTTTTAAATATTTTTTGATCGTTATTTTTCAAATATTATTTGACCGTTACTTTTCAAATATTTTTTGACCGTTATTTTTTTAAAAAAAATTAAGAACATTATTTCTTAAATATTTTTTTTATAATCATATCCAAAATAAACCTTTAAATCCATTAAAGCTAGATTCAACCAATTTGTCCATAAAAAAGAAGCAAAAATAAATTTTTATCTCGTCCACATATCAGAAAATATCGAACAAAATATCATTAATAATAATAAAGCAAGCGAGCATTTTCATAAAATTGACATTTAATAAAACGACCGATAAAATTTAATATCTCATTATTGAAAATTGATCCCCGATAATCAAATCGTAAAAGTCAAATTTCAATTTACTACAAAAAGCACTTTGCCAGTTCTACAATTAGGGGATCATAATCTCATTCAGCTTCGAGTTATCCTTGAACTCAATATTTTCATTATTTAAAAATTACATATTTATTGACTTGTTAAGTTCAACCCTTTTCCAATTTAATTTTCGTTTAATGAATAAATTAAAAATACTTCGATTACGATCAACACCCTTAATGTGCTGATTAATGTTTGTTTGGATCTCATTAACTTCAGTATTGGGAGAAAATTGAATAATTTCAATTAAAATGCTGACTTTAATATTTTTTGGGTAAATTCATTCAATCTGAAAATTGAGCCTTATGCTCAATTGTGAAATTATTTTAGGAAGCAAAAAATTAAGAAATCAAAACCAGACAGAAATAATTAAGTTAAGCCTCAAATTGCTTCCTCAAAATGCTCAGAAATTGAAGTTTTCCGGAAATTTACCTCAATTCATTAATATCATCGTAATTATTATTGCCTTATACATGCGATGTATTTATTTATTTTTTGGATCACGAAGCAAAAAATGAAAATTGCTCGCTTTGCTTGATGTGATTTTGCTCAAACGGCAGTCGAGCCATGTGGATCATTTATTAAAATAAATGCTGCTGTTTGTGATTTTTTTTTGTTTCATGCTTTGGGGATATAACGAAGTGGAAGTAGATTATCCGTATTGAAAGAAAAATAAACTGGTTGAGGGTGTCTATAAATTTTTTTGTTATGGATGTGGGAGCGCATTGGAGATGAAAAATTAATTTTTACGTTGATTTGAGCATTTTTTAATTGAAAATTTCCGCCATTTTGTTTTTCAGATCAAAATCTTCCTGCTATTTTTGGTCTTTCACTAAAAAGTTTATTTTGCTAATATTAAACTCAATTTACATTAAAATTTTGACTTATGCATTTAAATTGATTGATAAATGTGGCAAGAATAGTTAAATTACATCGAATTCAACAATTTTAAGGTTTAAATTGACAAATTTTGTGAAATAATTTCAAAAAATTCTTTGTTTATGTTTTTTGTTTACATTTTTTCAGAATATAATTTGAAATTATTCCAAAATTACTGAAAAATCAAAACTAAGCCAATAGAATTATAGAAATTAAGAACATAAAGTCTATAACTAGACTCCAGTTTCCTAAAATGAAATTTGCATCAGTTTGGAAGTAAATCAGAGAGATTTTCAGAAGTTTCATTTTCTACAAAGTTAAATCTCAAATGAATTATTATTTTCTTTTAAATCATTGCAAAACTGTTCATAGATATCCAATTTTCAAGGCATTAATACTCCATAACATACACAAAAGTCATCGATGTCACTTCAAGAATATCTTATTTATCAAAATGATTAATTACAAGAATATTACATCTTTATCCTAAAATTCAATGAATATTTCCAAATAAAGTAATTTTGTCAATAGTAATTATAGTAGGCGTGGAGCCAGGGATAGAGTCTGCACTCAAAAACATCCTCGATGGAATATTTTCATCAATTTGCTAAAGATTTTTGAGAACAACTTTTCCTTAAATTTCTGGCTGCACCCCTGTATTATATGCAGTTCATAATGAACACAACAATAACTTAATCCACTTCAATAGATTTAATCCATTTCCATCTCTAAAAGGCAATTGTGACATTATCGTCACCAACGTTACAGTTGTGTATTGTAGTCAAAGTGATGAATACAAAAGCATATTGTTTCAAAGTAAGGCACAGAGCATGCAAAAAAAAAATAAAAGTAGGAATAGGAAAAGCAAAAAGAGAGGAAAAAAGAAGCCGTTATAGCAAATCTTGAAGGAGGAAGGAAAAACTTTTAAGTGCTTTTGACGACTTTATACTTATTAAAAAAAGCCATTATTTATCCTTATGCTGTATTCTATATTCTCACATGGTATTTATTATTTCATGATTGGTAGGAAGGAAGGCACACACATACAAAAAGAAATGATACAAAAAAAATAATAAAAAATTGAGGTCAGGGATAAAAATCGAAGAGAATGACTACATAAAAAAATATAAAAAGGCAAAATCAGTGAATTTATTTTGACTTGAAGGCTTTTCCAATAAGTAATGACATTCTGTATGGATGAATAATTCACCTTGATGTTAATTTTCCTTTCAGCTCATTTCTGATTTAACATTTTGATTCTTTTGTGTTTTTTGAGGTTATATCCATAGTTAATCTGGTTCTTTTACTTCTTTGAAATAGTATTTTTGAGTTTTATTTCTCAAATTTGAGTGTTTTTAAGTTGATGATGATATAAAAAGATTTTAGTACCTTTTTGGATTAAATTCTTGAACCTGAATGCTACATAACCACAAAATGAAGGTTGTATTGATCTTAGGGATAAAAATGTGGCTAGCTTAGATCGATATATGTCCAATGTATGATTATAATTAAGCAGTTAACTGGCTCTTTAGAGTGATTGGGAAGGCGTTTGTCTAAAATTTGGTGTGGTAACTCGAAGGTCGTTGGTTCGAATCCTGATATTTTAAAATTGGCGATTCTTCAGATGTTTACATACCTTGGAGTGCTTAATCTATAAGTTCAAGACAAAATTAGAGCTCTGTTAAATTTTGAAGCAACAAACAGAACAGAAAATGGATAGTGTAGCTGCAGAAATAGCAATGAGAGCTACAAGATTATCTTAGGAATGGACTGTTTGTCTTGAAGGGTATCACAGTGTAAAATAGCGGCACCAGGCTATCGTGAAGCTAATTTCACAAAATTCTGCTACATGTCGAATTAACGACTCTCTGGGGTCGGTTTCTCATGTATATCCCAGATATTGTCTTTAGTATGGCAGGACTTTTACCCTAGAAACCGACTCTTGGTACCACTTTATTTACACCATGTCCCATTTGAGTATAGAACGGACCTGAAAGTATTATGCACATCAAAAATTGAATCGATTCATTGTAGATGTCAGGTATCAACAAACTTACTAACTGAACTATGAGTCAATTCAACTTCCAAGACATAATTAAATTTCTGTCAGCCAAACCTTATTACAGTCAAATACGCCATTCGTCCAGGCCAGGCCTTAAGACATTCAAAACAAACATAACAAAATTCAATCATTTAAAGTAAATTCTTGACGACATTTTTTTCTGTTGGATGAATGGGAAAGAAATAACAATGGATAAATTCATTCAGTCTATAAAATAAGGAATTTATTGCAAGGCAAATCCGCTCCGACGATGGAAGTAAAAAAAAAACTTTCATTTTCCACACTTTTTATTATTTATTTATATTGCTGAAAGCATTAATGCTCGGGACATAAAAATTTATTTTTTCAATCTTCTCTTGGATTTCTTCTTTGTCTGTTCTCTTCCTCTCTTCCTGCTCGCAGTCAACTAAAGGAATTTTGCTTTGTTTTTTTTCTTCATAGACATCTCAATTATGCTGTGTATATATTTATTTATCGATTATTTTAGAGGAACTGAATTTCATTTTTATGGTTTCTTATTTCCCAAGAATTTACATTTTTTAAGTCATTTATTGCTCATTTGAGTGGCTTGGTTCATTACTTGTAATAAAAGTAGACAGCTTTGTGCTGATAAATTCTTAAAATACACAGTAATAATCGACTGTCATTAAATACAATTACGTGTACAAAAGGTGTGATAAAGTTTACTTTAAAGTAACAAGTCGTAACTGATATAATTATAGTACTGAGACATAGCTTCGGGTGATGCATAAATGGAAAGGTGTTTTGTTGATATCTCACTTAACCAGAACCGCAAATGTTTTGAAATGATTTGTTGTATTTTGCTTGTTTATATCTATAATTAAGCTTGAGGTCATAAATTTCATAGGTGGTGTTATTGCTGTGTCTTGATTGTCATAATACTTTATCTTGCTAATCGATAAATTGACGCTGAATTCAGCAATTATTCAGCTAATTCAGCACTATTCAGCTAATTCAGCAACTATTCAGCTAATTCAGCTACTATTTAGCTAATTCAGTACTATTCAGCTAATATAGAAGCTGAATTCAGCACTATTCAGCTAATATCGAAGCTGAATTCAGCACTATTCAGTTATTTCAGCAACTATTCAACGGAAAATTAAAATGAGTTTTATCAAATATTAATTCAAATTAATTTTTATTTCAAACCTATAATAATTCACAAAATTTTCAAGTATTTCTTAGCTTTTATTTCTCTTTAATCACCAAATCCATTACATAAGAGATTTCGTCACCAAAATAATTCAATTTCATACTCTCGTCTATGAACATACATACACAATTCAGCAATTATTTTATTTACGAAATCCATCAAAATTTCATAGAATTTTTTTTAAAAGCATTTATTTAAGCTTGAAGGATGAAAGAAAGTGAAAAGAAGAATCCTTGAAATGAAAATGTAATGTACATAATAAAAACGAGTGAAAAAATAAACATAATATGAGTAGATACTTGATGTAATCATTTGAGAGATGTGCGAATACGCAACTGAAATGAAAATATGTTGATGAAAGGAATGGAAAATGGAATATTCGTGCAAAAATCGATTTTCTTTGTAACATTTTATGTATGCATAAATGATATACGTAAATATTTCTTTAATATGACATAAAATTCTCCAATGATACTTCAGAAACAACATTTATTTATATTATGCTCTTTTTTTGTATTCACAGCAAGATGAAGAATGTAAGGAAAAAGCACAAATACAGAAATGAAAAGAAAAGAGAGAATGACAGAGTTTTCGAGAGGAAATTTTTTATGTCATGCGAGGAATTTCCACAAAGCTCGAGAGCTCATAACAAATTATCGTTTCATGACGCATTCAAATTGTAACACCTATTGCGAGAGTTTTCCTCACTAGCCTTTCATATTCAATCTGTTTTGCACTTACTTAACGTCTTTGAATTAAGTTTCATGCTATAACATTTTTTATAGCATTTTTTCAGTAATGACCGTTATTTTCAAACATTTAGATTGTTACTTTTTAAATATTTTTCGACCGTTATTTTTCAAATATTTTTTGACCGTTATTTTTCAAATATCTTCTGAATAATACTTTCTTCTTCAATTCTGATTACAGAGTAAATGCGCTCTTGTAAACTGATTCATCTGAATATCTTTACTTAATCCTCTTGGAATATATATATGCTTCCGTCATTACATCAATAATTATGAAGAAGGAAACGCTCATTTTATTTTCACTACAAAATTTTCTTCTTGATGATTAATCATAAAAAAGCACATCGTAAAAATAAAGCATTTGATAGTGCTTTTACATAATTTATGTCATCAATTTCCTCTCAACCATTATCACATGAATCACTTAAAAAGAAATTTTGCTTGACAAACTACTTTATATGCCATTTAAATAGTCGTAAAAATCAGTTTTGTATCTATTGCCAATATCACAGACAATTAAATCGTAACAAAAGAACAGCGGACATTCCTTAAAAGAGAAGTTAATTGAGGAGAAAGCTTTAAAATTGACAATAAATCACATTAGTGAAATTAGTCATCGTAAGAATTTTTTTGAGAAAATTGAATCTGAAAAAACCGTTAAAATTCAAATTTTACAAAACTGTTTAAACTCAAATTTTACAAAACCGTTAAGATTCAAATCAAACAAAACCGTTAAAATTTAAATCATTAAACTCCATTAAAATCTCATTACACACATTCCATAAATTTCAACATAAAAAAGGTCTCATTTCCCTTGTTGGCAATAAAAAATAATATAATAATGCTGACAGAAAACATTTGTAACAACAACAACAGTGCTTAAGTCAAATTTACTTTGTATTGTCTCCAATCTTATCATGATTTTACATTTTCACGCCATTTCGGTTGGTAAAAAGTATAAAAGAGGCGAATATTTTACGATAACAATCACGACATGTCTGTTGTAGTTTCCATAATAGGTGTGCTTATTACAGAATGAGTTAGTCGCCGTGTCTTAAATTGAGACAAAACACGAGAAAATGATTATAAAATTAAAGTCAATAAGCAAATTAAAGTCAAAAGCAGTGTCGGATGTGAGAATGTTTTTTTATGAATGTTGTTGACTTAATTATATCAGTGTGAAATTTTCATAGAAGGAAAGCTTGTTCAGTCGTTCGAGTTTCCGTAAACTTAAATAATTTTTATAAATAAATTAATTGCCTTGGCTAATTAACATATCACATTTATGTTCTACACTTAAGCAACATGAATCTCATGATGTTTGTAGCGAAAAAAAAGTCGAGACGTTGTGAAAAAGTCATTAAGTGTGCATGTATCATGTGCACATCTGCTATGTATGCAATCTTACAAGATAATTGTTTCATGTGTATGAACAAGATTTTCACTTATATTGAAACTTTATACTTGTTAAGAGATTAAAAGCACATGTCTTCACTTTTCTCCTCCTTATACTTTGCCTTAATGACTTCCTCTTGATGACTCGTGACATTGTTTTGGAAAGCTTTTTGTGAGCTTCATCCGCTCTTGAAAAATGCTAACAATGATTTTTTTTTGCTTTTCTATCCAATCGATATTTGTTTTCCTGCTTTGCTTCACATTTTCAATTCTTTACTTTCAGTTTCCATGCTACTTTTAGTTTCTATCGATAAACCAATGCCTTACTTTACGTAATAATTCAATGTTTTCCTTTCTTTTAAATACTTTTGAAGTTATTTAAGTTAATAAGTCAATTATGATGGAAATATAAGCAGATTAAATTGTGCTGTGACATTATAAGGAACTTTAAATTGCTTTTATGTAATTAAGATCTATAAAGTTGGAGTTGTGGGTTTCGCTATCTCGTGCAATGATTTTTGTGTCAAATTGTTTCGTGGTTGCATAAATGAGAGTCATAAAAATTTAGATAATATTGAGCTGAATGTTTTGCTGAATTAAGCTGAATATTGCTGAATTGTGCTAAGAAGGTTGCTGAATTATGTTGGTTTCACGTGAAAAATGCTGAATTCAGTTGAAAAGTGCTGAATTCAGCTGAAAAGTGCTAAATTCAGCTCAAAAGTGCAGAATTCAGCTAAAAGTGCTGAATTCAGCTAAAAAGTGCAGAATTCAGCTGAAAAGCAATGAAATGAACTAAATTATTCCTAACAGGACAGTAAGAAAGGTGTTAACTATTGAATATAACAAATTACTGTATAATGTCCTGAATAAAATTTAATTCTCAACAATTACGACTTAAAAGTTGTTAAATTATCTAAGAAAAAGTAAATTTTGAACCGTTTTTTTCTAAATTACGTAAACCGAGCTCAAAAATCGTTAATTAACATCAATTTAAACAAAGTCTCATCAATATTTTCTTTTCTTCTTAAACATTTCTTGTACATTTCCTTCAAATATTCTCAAAACGTGTTTTATTGCCCTTTCATTGAACCAAAAATTGGAAATTCAAAATGCGTGCTGCCTCCATTCAACGAATAATGTCAAAAATTTCTTCTTCAAATTCCGCTTTTATTTATTTTTTTGCTTTTTATTCTTTAGCAAGAAGATGAATAGCTACAAAAGTAATTTTGTTACTGATTAATTTCATAGAGCTTATTAAAATTCTACATGACATTATTATGCTATGTGAGTTATTTATTTCTTTGAGAACAGATTGTACATCCTTTAGGGTGGCTGAGGAAATTCCATCTTCTTCGTCTTCATCATTTTCATAAAAATGATGTCTATCTCTATGGAGATTAATGATAAGAAACATAATGAAAATAGTATTGATACATGATACTTTTTTGTCAATGAAGTTGTGCTCTTAAAAATAGCCTCAATTGGAAAAATAATGATGTTCAAGCTTAAACTTAAAAGGAGATGATTTTATCTGACATAGATAACTTCTGCAATCAGACAGTTCTTAGTATAAGGATGAGGAGCTTATCGAGTGACTTTTTATGTTTTTCTTCATTTGGTCCTTTCCGTTTCAATACAACTGGGCTGGTATTTAGGGTACACTAGGGTATACCCTACCTACCCGGGGTAGGATGGAGTAGGGTATCATTTTATCCTTTCCGGTCAGTTCTATATATGCTGATGTTCAGCTCTCAAATGAAGTATCAGAAAGGACAATTTTGGCTAATTTAGGTCTCTGTGTCTGAAAATTAAGTCTAAGTGTCTTGATCTCTAGGTTCAAGTCATTCAGACACATTGACGTCTAGCCACTACATTGCTTGATCAAAATGAAATTCTTGCAAAGGAAATGAGCAGATAGAAATGATTTTTAAAATGAAAGAAGGGAGGGAAACGAAATTGGCTCATAAGAATATCAATGAATGAATATTTTATCATACCAAGAATAAATTGCTTAATGTTTGATTTCACAGCACACCTGATGTGCATATTTTTGCTATTTTTCAGTTCCATTCATATTTACACATCACACAATTAATCTATTTTTCGTTCTCACTTCCATTTCATATGCACAAAAGAATGTTTGAAGTAAGAGCGTAAAGAAGATAAGCTTACACATGGAGAAAGTAATATCTTCTTATTTTGTAGCGATGATAATACTAAGAACAAATTTGTTTTAAGTATAACGTTCATGAGAACTTTATTGTTAAAACAGATTTCATTCAAGAAAAAAACGAGTACGGCGTGAATGAATATTTTCATAGTAAACCAAATTGAAATGTTTGTGATGAAAAAAAAGTGGAAACCTCGTTGAATTTTAATTTTCAATTATTTTATGCGATAAGTAGGCTTTTTTATTTTATTAAGAAAATTTCTTCGTAGTTGAAATTTGCTGAAGTTATTGATTTTTTATGTTGTTGACATTGGAATTAAATGTGATCTAATTATTGGAATTTAATGAGAGTATTTTGCTGCTGGTGTTCTTGGAAACAACAAAGCAAGTGACTAGCTTCTTCAAGCCATAAATCAGTTCCTTTCAAACTCAATATGTCACGACCAAGGGTGTGGAACTGATCATACACGTTTCATCATTTGAACTTTTTTGATTATTTTTGATCAACTTTGATTATTTCATCAGTTCCACACCCAATATCGTGGCACATTAGAATGTTACAGCCTTAGAGGGTGTTGTAGGTAATGACATTCTTGACTAGAAGCCCTGAAAGCTGATAAACCTAATTTTACTGATTGCTGTTTAAAATTTAAAGCAAGACAAAGTAGGCACTTACCTGTGTTATCGTCTTTCGGAAATTAGACCACTGAATAATAGATCTAAATGCGATGATGTTTCAGTGAATCACATATATGTGTACGTGATTGTCGCACAAAACGGATAATGGTGTGGTTCTGTGGATAGTGTGAATGAGCTCGTATGTAAATAATTGTGTGAACGTGAAGTTCTCTGCATATTATAGACGTTGAGTTTAAAAGGAAATATAACAACCTCGGCAACCTCAATCACCGAGTACCAAATTAACTGAAGCGTAGATAAGCTAGGGTTGGTCGGAAGACTTTCGGGAGGGTAGGTTAGTCATCAATTTCCTTCCTCTACAAAAACCGTCGTAAAATCTCCGTTCTGGCAAAAAAACACCATCAAACATCTCAGAAACAGGTTCAAATCCTATCGAGTCGAACATTTTCACATCAATTTATACCTTTTTTTTATTTTTTTTTATACCTTAAATCTAGATCTTTAATCACCTGACCAGATAACTAACCAAATACTTTAAAATCAAAACATTTAGTTTAATTACTAATTAGCATATCATCTCCAATAGTGAAATAATCAAATTTTAATCTAACACGTTCCATTCTCAAATATTTACATCTCAAAACTTACATGCTATGCTTCACTAAGTATGAAATTGCAATTATTATTATTGCCAGATATTTAAGATATTCTCAGATTCCAATCAGATATATCCACTCATGTATATTAACAGTAAACAAAGAAACTTTAGTAATAAATCAATTAATTCAGCCATAAAGCATGGCAACAATGTTTAATTTACGTGTAGCATTGAACGTTGCTACCGAAAAACCTCATAAATCATCAGCATGATCCTTTAAATGGGGAACAAAAAAGATGTAATTAGTTGAAGCTCTTCTACATTGTTTAAGCCTAGATAATTTGAATATAATTTACACAAATTAATTCCACATTCATTAAATAAGTAAGTCACCTACCTCGTTATATAATGTACGGGATGTTCCTATGGGGAGAAATTGTTTGCTTTTCTATCACTTGAAACTCAATCCTTGATATTCCCATGTGATAAAGCCGCAATAATTTATATAATGTCACATTGTTGACTTACTGTTTGGGATATGTACTCAAGAAATCGACCATGCGGGAGTAAAAGTCATAAAAATCTGTGCGTAAACTCCTTTCTGTCATCAAATTTGTCACAGTATGTAAAGAAAAAAAATCGATCACAATTCACTGAAAAATGATATCTCAATCATCAGCGACGCAATGTCAAATAACATTTCCGACTGATGGGAAATTTTTCAATTATCTTCCTTTTCCATCCCCACACACACAACCCCTGCCAATCTATTCTTATTTGTATTGAAAGGAATTTTCACTTCCATCGATTCTGTCGGAATGATACGAAGACAGATGAGGAAAATCATTGATAACAATAATAATAAATAAAATATTTCATTTCTGTAACTTTCATATTTTCATTCAGAGGGTTTTTTCGGTTTCGAATATCGAAAATTAACGGTTAAATTTTGAATTTTGAATTTCGAAAATAAAAATTGTCAATTTTTGAAGAAAATTGTAATTTATCACACAATTATCAGCTGTTAACTTGTAAAAAAGGTTACATGGTTATGTTTAAAGCTTCACAAATCACCTAATCATGTTCTATGCTTAAGATAAGCTGTAATTAAGCTAAATTTTAATGAATAACCTACAATGTTTATTTTCGAAAATTTAAATTTTGACACATAAATTCAAATTTTTCGAACTTGACCGTTAAAAAATTGTGTTCACCAAACCTGAACTCACAACAAATTTATGATTATTTTATTCAAGAAATTATGCCTTTCATAATCATTAATCAATCATTTTTCTTATCATTACAGATGAGCCAGGAGACGATCAGCCATTTGTCGCCAATAATGAAAAGGTCAACACCAATTTGTATCTCTATTCGGTGAGTATCTCATCCTTAGATTTATACGAAAATCCATGAAAATTTTTGCTATCGCGTAAAGAGTGTCGGCTTTATCGCATAAATAGGAATATTTATGCATTCAATGAATTATTCATTATGTAATATTAAATTAAAAGCTAGAAGCAAAAATTTCCATTAGAATTTTCCGTTCGAATATACAATAAATTTGGCTTATCTGCTGCCATATATCACACCTAACGAAAAAAAATTTTATATCCATTCAATAAATTATTATAAATTTAAATATCCTCGAATGCATACGATATAGGAAGAGATATCTGAACGCCCTCAAATCACGTCTATGATCGGATCTTTAGCCAATTATTCTAATACAATACCAAGTGCACCTGCAGAAGGTGGTGATGCAAAACCTGCCCAAACTTCAGCCCGTATGGGTAAGTAAATGCTTCAATATATTCTTTGACTTGATGGAATTTTGTTATGAAAAATTTATATTCGATATTTTGTACGTCTAAAATGTTCAAACCAGAAATAATTTTGGAAAATTTTAAAATTAAATTTTAATATAATTTGCATAACTTCTCTCAATGTGATGAAAAAGCTCGCAATTTTGCACCACAAGCATTCTGGTGGAACTTTTTGACTCTTTTACATTGAAATTTCATGTGGAACGTTCACGAGCATGCCCAATTTAATTATTTTGTGCTCTCGGGATTTCAAAGCTATGGATTTTTTTTGTGAAGTAGATGAGCTAGAGTTAAAATGCTGTCAGTGTTGGGAATCTAGACGTCTAAACACCAAGTGTAGCAAGTGGGAGACTAATGCTAGATTTTTGGGTCTGAATTTCCTCTGGTTAACAACATACTTTAGTCATAGATACTCAGATTTTCACAGAAACATCTGCAATCTTAATTAAGCACCATTCTATGTGGATATGTTGTCCAGATCTCAAAAAACCCCACTCAATCCTCCATGCAGCGATGCGAATGACAGATAAACTACATAACATTGCGTGAGTTCAATCAATTTACAGCACTGCTATCAGTTACAATTTATCATAATTGCCTCACATCAATTTCTTTCCTCAACAAATGCACTTCAAACTTTATCTCTACACATGATATTCAAAAAAAAAAAATATGTTGTAAATATCAAAACCCATTCAATCAATAATTCTGTCTGCATTACATGCAAAATTTCGCTGAAGCATAAACATGAAGCATAAAAGAAATAAAAAAGTATTTTTTTCATGTATTATTGAGAAACATCAGTTACAGATGAGTTTAGTCTCGCAAGAGTTTCCAACATAAATTGTCAATAAAAGAAGCGAGAGAAGGAAAAAAGTTTTGAATGAAATCATAAACAAGGCGATGAATGCGAGTGTAAAGCTTTTACCATCCATGCAAAAAGAGAGAGCAAAAAATTTAAATTTCAAATCGATTCTCAATATATATTGATGAGATTTCTATAAAAAAATATGCCTTTTAGCTCAATTTTTCAAAGGGAAAAGGTGCAACTGTTCGCAATTTGTCAGTTTGTCTATCTGCTGGTTAACATTATTCTCAAGTTTTATAATATTTTCAGTTTTAAGTTTCTTGATCGTTAATATTCAAAAAAAATTTAATGTTATTTTTCAAATATTTTTTTACCGTTATTTTTCAAATATTTTTTGACCGTTATTTTTCAAATATTTTTTTCTTCGTTATTTTTCAAATATTTTATGACCGTTATTTTTCAAATATTTTATGACCGTTATTTATTACTTATAATTTCTTGCCTGGAAAATACGCTTTGGCTCTGACGAGTGATCACGTCTACTAACTTCCATTTGTACAATTCGAATATAATTTGTTTCATAACATCTTTCCATTTCCATTCCCTTCTATCGGAAAAAAATATTTTTTCTCATGCTTAACTTTTTCCTTACACAACAGGCACACTTATTGGCGTGTTTTTGCCATGCATTCAGAATATTTTCGGTGTGATATTGTTCATTCGTTTAACATGGGTCGTAGGAACTGCTGGCGCCATTTGTGGTTTCTGCATAGTCTTGACATGTTGTTGTGTGGTAAGTAAAAAATAGAAATATTTAAATTGCTACTTATTTAACTTGAATTATTGTCCCCATCATGAACTTGTGCTTGAAAATATTCAATTATATTACAACAATGAGACTGAATGACTAGCTACGATTTCAAGTTATTTCAATAATCGTTGATCGATATTGTCGAACAATAGAATTCTTGTAGTAATTATTGGATCGAAATTCATGTTTGAACGATAAATTCCACAAAGTCTAGATTGATTTTAATGAAAAATTATTCCGATGTCTGCCTTCATCTACCGTTAATTGGAATTTTTTGTGGAATTTTCCAACCCATAAGTCCCCCATCTACCATCAATTATTATCTACATGTAGACATAAATCTTAGCAAGTTCGAGTTAATTATTAACTGATAGGGATCAAGGTATTTAATTTACCTGCTTCCATTAAATGCTCTGATTTATTTTTCTCTATCTCATTTACTTCATGCACACAGCGTGAGATTAGACACACTTCATTTTTCATGATTTTAGCTTTTTGATGGAATTTCTCGAGCCAATGTTTAATCCCTCGCCATTAGTGACATTCAAACATTGAATGAAAATAAAAGCGATGGAGTCGACATTGAATGAATGGAAAATGAAATGAAGAAGAAGAGGGAAAACATTTCTAAATATAATGTCGTCGTGGTATTGAATGATTTTATTGATTGTGATCTTTTTACGGATGTGTATGCCATAAGGATAAATGATACGATTCATTTTCACAATCCATTATGATATAACAATACTGATACCTCCTAAACATGTCTGCACATTTGATATCTTCATATTATTGCTTATCATTACATAAGTTTTTTATTTGATGTGAAATGTACAAAAAAGTTGCTGATTTTACAAGAAAAGTGATCAAATTTGCGTTGTTTTTAAGATTACAGAAGAGATTTGAAGCTCAATTCAGCATTTAAAGAACAGTTTAGAAGATTTTCACTACATTTAAGCTATATTTAGCAGTTCTCCACATAATACAGCTCAATTCAGCGCTGTTTAATACCGATGCGTGTAATTCAAGGAAAGTGACCGTTAAAGTTTCCTAATAAACATGTAAAAATTTCTTACTTGTCTGTCTGCCATACAAAATTCGGAATTAAATACCCCAGTTTCGAAAAGTCGAAAAACCAAAAAACTTGAAAAGAACAGTTTTTATAGGAAATTTCAAGGAAAAGTTAATGTAATTAATCATTTGTAGCAATAACAAAGCTAAACGCTTTGTGTAATCAATACAAACATTGGAAAAATCGATAAAAAATTCCAACGGTTTTTTAAAATTCAAAATTTTTGACCTGTGTATTTTAACACCCCTAGACTTTCGATAAGTCTGACGAAATTGAATTATACGCATCGGGTTTAATAGAATTCAGTAGATCTAGTAAACTATTCAGATCAATTCAGCGACTTTTAAGCAAATTTAGTCATTTTCAACTAAATTCAGCAAATAATCAGCTAAATTCAGCAGATTTCATCTCAATTCAGAAGATTAAGCAAACTATTCAGCGACTGTTTATCAAATTCAGCGCTTTTCAGCAAATTCAGCGACTTTTTAGCTTAATTCAGAAATTATTCAGCTCAATTCAACAAATGTCAGTTCAATTCAGCAGATTTCAGCTCAATTCAGCAAATGTCAGTTCAATTCAGCAGATTTCAGCTCAATTCCAACTTCCAAAACCTCCAATTCTATTTTTACATCCCATTATTACGTGTGACTAAGTCATTCACTAATTATTAATAATTGACGTAGCAGATTTTTTGTTTCATTCGTGCAAATAAAGTGTCATCAGTTTTTCTACTTCACTTGATTAATGACGAATATTGATGGATCAAGTACAAAGTGTCATGATATTCAAGTTAGACATGAACACTGTATTTTTAGCGCATTTTCCTTAGAAAGTAATGCGCTTAAAGGTCCACTTTGGCTGGCCCGCTGGCTGGCCCGCTGGCCCGCTGCCTCAAAAACTCGGCGGAGGAAGCACGTAGAGACTTCGGGTTTTTTGCATTAAATAGCTGCTATTTCGTAGGGGTGCGCAACGTATTTAGTTTTTTAAAAATCCTCACCTAAACTTAATTAAATTAACTTTTCTGTTTTTGGTGTAAAAAATCACTGACGTTGGATTAGTCAAAGTTTAACGTGACGCTTAAAAAGAATACTTATATTAAAAAACCCTTCAAGTCGTGGGTTCGATCCTCTCCGCGGGCAACTTTTTTTTACACTTTTTTGATTCTTTTTTACACTTTTTTGATGTTTTATGATATTTTATGATTTATTAATGCATAATTAAATTTATTTGAGTCATAAAACAGCAAAAAAGTACATTTTTTCATAAATTTTATTTTCTCAAAATGTAAATGTATGTAGAACCATACAAATGTTGCTGTCATTACTTGTGAAGTATAAGTGACAGATTTAATTTGTACTAAAACCATACAAATGTTTTGAAATAGCTTCCGGATTTTTTTTCAGCTACAACTATATATTTCAAGCATTTATGCTATGTTTTCAATTCATTTGGGGAAATAAATTAAGTGGGTACTTATTTTACATTCTGAATTATGGATTTATTTACTGATCTGTGCAGGAAAATGCGCTTAATTCCCTCGATGTATAACACGAGGACTTTCTACATCTTTTTTTGTCATATACATTTTCAAGATTAAATGTATATATTTTGGAATATGAGCTGATTGTCATGGATTTAATGTCAGAATGATTTCCTTTAACCCTTCTGAGAATAGATGGAAGGGAAAATTTTGAAGGATTCAGTTATCTCATGACTTTTAATCCGATATGTTGATGAGGAAAGGTTAAGAGTGACAGATTACATTGAAATTTAAGAATTACAAAATAAAATCAAATGTCAGGCAAATGAATGCAAAATGTCAGTCTCTTTTTGGTGGTTTAAGATAAGAATTGGAATTCAAAGATATTTTGATCATAAATAATACAAAATTGGATTTGAGAGATTCCGAGAAATTTATTGTTAAGGTTCATCCATTTCTCGTTCAAATAATCCATCGATTTCGTCAATAATTGGTAAAATAGTCAGTTTTCTGCACGAGTATTCCATAATATGAATTGAATGATAAATTTCTAGCATGTGGACAAAAGGGTCCATTATTCTCCGAAAGTGTGATGAGCACTGCACGAAAAGGTCTCTTAATGCTACTAAAATAGCCATCAAAAATAACCATTTCGTAGAACGACGATCCATAAAGTAAGATCAATAAATTTCCCTTTCTTCCTTAAAGCCATCAATATGGAGCTTTAAAAGCTTTCCATTTGAGTGAATAAATTTGTCATAAGCATAACGAAAATGTAATTTGACAAATGATGTTTGCGGATGGCAGAATGGTGTGCTTTGCAACTTTTTAACATATTGCCACCTCAAATCGATTCAAAAATGCAGTCAATATTTTCAAGCACATGAAATCACGTTTCTGACTTTTCATTTTCCTTCCTTTATTCCACTAGTCTCGTACTTTTCATATCATTGATGTTAATGATATTGAGCATTTATAAGAGCTTAAATTGAATCATTTTCTAATATTTCATTCCTTTTCAGACGATGCTTACGGCTATTTCGATGTCAGCAATTGCTACAAATGGAGTAGTGCCGGCGGGTGGAAGTTATTTCATGATTTCAAGGTGACTTGAATGTCGACAAATAGACGACAGAGATGATATTAATTTTGTTATTTACTGTTGACTTGATTTTTAATGTCAAAGTCGTTGGAAAAGTTTTTAATGTGGCAATCTGGGGTAGTGGCGGAGCATGGGGGTTTTGGTGCCCTGGGTAAAATCGAAAATAGGCGAAAATTTTATATTACTGACCTAGATTTGATCTCAGTGAATGTGTAGTCGAATTTGGGGTTGTAGCTACGGTCGTCCTCTTGCTACGTCACTTAACAGGGGTGTATAGAATTATTTGAGGTTAGGATTTGAGTCACCCGCATCAAGAAACATCCAGATGCAATTCTAAACATTTCCATTGCCATCTCTGTCTCCATTTTGCGTTGACTGTGTAAATAAATTAAAATTAACATGATAAACATTATCATCAACAGATCTCTTGGTCCTGAATTTGGTGGCGCTGTGGGAATGTTATTTTACACAGGAACAACCCTTGCAGCGGCGATGTATATTGTTGGTGCTGTTGAAATTGTCCTGGTATGTATTATAAATCCACTTATTCATTACACTTATGACTTATTCAGTCTGTTCGTTTCTTTTTCACATGATTATATCTCAACTGCCCTTTTATTATCTCTCTGTGTATGCCACACGAAATGAAATTTATTATAAACCACAATTTTTGCAGACTTACATGGCTCCATGGCTATCCATTTTTGGCGATTTCACAAAAGATCCGGAAATAATGTACAACAATTTCCGAGTCTATGGAACGGGTCTTCTGTTACTGATGGGTGTGTATTATGATAAGGATAATAACAATTTTCATTATATTTTACATTCATGGAGGAACTAGAGATATTTCTCGTTCCTTCACATTCCTTACGAGCCATAAAATAATAATTTTTTCTGCTTCTTCTTCCTTCTCTTATTTATTTCCTCATTATTGCACTTTGACTTTTATGACTGTGTATGTACTGTGGACAACGACAACTGACTGTTGCTACGTTGACGATAAATTCCTCAACATTTTTCCTACAACTTCCTGAATGAAAATAACTGAAATGAATGTCACAACAATTTAATATAAAAAAATACAGGCTGCATCGTCTATGTTGGTGTAAAGTTTGTCAATAAATTTGCAACAGTGGCACTTCTTTGCGTCATATTTTCCATTATTGCTGTTTACACGGGAATATTTACCAACATTCATGGAAATGATCGTTTAAAGTAAGTTTATCCTTTTTACAAGCAGTGCTATTCTATTTTTATTGCTTATTCATACAAATGAAGCTACGAATAGCAGTGCTTATAGACATGAAATTAATATGAATTTTTAATAGAGATATCATAACACTTTAAAGTATACTTTAACATTTTTATTGATATTTTCCTTTTTCCTTCCACGCCTTTTACTTTTATTGCTTTTTTTTACAGCATGTGCGTTCTAGGAAAACGTTTGCTCAAAGACATTCAAATTGACAATTGTACAAAGGAAATTGACGGAATTTTATGGAAGGAGTTTTGCGTATTACAAAATAATACAAAGGATCGCGACTTCCTAAGGAATCCTGATGCCTATCGTTTAAAGGAGGATAATTGGAATTGTGATCCATATTTTCAAGGTATGATTGGGATGAGATTTGGTTTAGTTGGTAAAATAGCTGTCATTTGTCTGCTTGCCTAGCGTAATGTCTCAAATTTATTATTGCACTTTTACAAAGGAAAAGGCACTTTTGTCCATCTGTCTGTTTTTGACCGTTATTTTTCAAATATATTTTGACCGTTATTTTTTAAATATTTTTCTGACCGTTATTTTTTTAAATATTTTTTGACCGTTATTTTTCAAAAAGTTTTTGGTCATGATTTTTCAAATACTTTTTGACCGTTAATTTTCTGCCTACATTATATGCTGGGTAAATGAACTTAAGTCAGTCACGTGTGACTACATGATTGATGGTCAAGTGTTTTTATTTGTAAGCTATTGAGCGTTACCGATGCCAGCTGCAAATTTACATTTCTTCTTGCTGAACGTTAAATTCATTTTTCACAATTAAATCTGACTAAGTTTCATTGATCCAGATTAAAAATTAACATCAATCAAAACCTTCATGTTTCATTTGAAAAATGTCTGATTCTCGTGTTTAAAAATCCACCGAGACCGTAGATTCAGAATGATATCATGAATGCAAAAATCTACCTTTTTATTAAAATAATTTACATTCATATCCATTCACATGATGCTTGTTCGTTCATAAAAAATTTTTATTCATAATATTATGATGCATACAAATGTATTTTTGCTATTTTTGATTGTATTCCAAGAATAATTTCAAATTACATTATTCAGTAACCTTTGCATTCAGAAATTTGAATTCTGTAGAATATTAAATATTCTCATGTCTATTAAAGTTGTAATTTAATTTGATTCAAGAGCTATAGGATTAAATGTAATCCCATTGAGCTTGAGTTACTGAGGATTGTAAGCTCATAAAATAATAAAATTTAATTTTTACAGGCAGCAATATTTCAATCATACAAGGAATTAAAGGATTGTCGAGTGGAGTCTTCTTTGACAACTTGATGCCATCATTTTTAGATGTAAGGAAGCATGCAACGTGCACAAATTCTGAAATTAAAGCTTAATTTTGTTTTTATCATGTCACAGTATGGTCAATTTATCGCGTACGATGGACAAAAAAATCCTGAAGATTATGAGCCAATGGGAGGTAAAACGTACAATCAAGTCATCGCTGACATAACGACAACATTTACGATTTTAATTGGCATCTTCTTCCCATCCGTAACGGGTATTATGGCTGGTTCAAATCGTTCGGGAGATTTAGCTGACGCCCAAAAAAGTATTCCAATTGGTACAATCGGAGCAATCTTAACAACAAGCACGGTTTATTTAACATGTGTAATATTTTTCGCCGGAACTGTAGATAACTTGCTGTTGCGTGACAAAGTAAGAAACAATTTACCCTTCAAGTTTATGTTCAGATCATTTGATAACACACGACAACATTATTTCTGTTTATTTCCTTCCCATCCCCAACCTTTTTTTTTCTCCTATGTTTAGTTCGGTCAATCAATCGGTGGCAAGCTAGTCGTAGCAAATATCGCATGGCCTAATGAGTGGGTTATTTTAATCGGATCCTTCCTATCAACACTCGGCGCTGGTCTTCAAAGTTTAACAGGTGCTCCACGTCTACTACAGGTGAGTAAGCTTTTGTGATTTATTTGTTGACGCCTCAAAATGAGCATTAAAACGACGATTTTGTTTGTGTTCTCTTTTATATTTCATAAATAAAACAATAAAAAAAATTGTTTATGCATTGGAACCAAAATAAAAACAACAACAAAAGGCAATTGCCAAGGACGGAATTATTCCATTTATTCAACCATTTGCTGTATCATCAAGTCGTGGTGAGCCGACTCGTGCCCTTATTTTAACGCTCCTAATTTGTCAATGTGGTATTTTACTCGGTAAGTTATTGTCAAATCGGCTATAATTTTGTATTAATAGCCGTTCTGTGTGTGCTGATATTCTCATGAGGTCAATTATTATTTTTATGTTTATCTTTCTTCCCACACACACACAAAAAATGAAATAATAATATTTTTATACACAATCACAAACATATGTGGATAAAATCTCATTCTCATATTTTTTTACATCGATGGATCCCTCACACCACTCGTTATGTCCGCAAAAAAAAATTAATAGGAAACGTTGATTTATTGGCACCATTGTTATCCATGTTCTTCCTCATGTGCTACGGATTCGTTAATTTGGCATGTGCCGTACAAACACTTCTTCGAACACCAAACTGGCGTCCACGCTTTAAATTCTACCATTGGTGAGTATATCCAACTTTTTTTGGTCAGTTAAAATATGTTGTACGATTTAAACTTTGACTGGATACAACAAGTATAATACGCATCACTTACTTAATCATTTGTCAAAAAAATGTTAGGCCTTCTGTTTCGTCCCATTCTACTCCGCTGTTTTCTCTCTCATGTACATATTTCACATTTAACAAGAATGAAGTCGAAAACGATATTTTTTTCGTTAAATAAATGAGATGGAAGAAGCCTTTAGAGGATTTCAAATTGCTTTTTTTCGTGAGCTTCTCGTATTAAATACGTTACGGTTTGTTTTAGTACAGGATTTGAATTTAGTACAAAAATTCTTTAGAACGAACCTTAAAAAGTAAAATTGTGAATTCTCAATTATTGTGCATTCTACAAGCCTTGGATCTTTTTAATCTCAAAGTTCTGGTTATTAAGTATCTAAAGATCAATATTATGACAAAACTAATGTCTAAATTGATGGAATATTTCACGAAATACAATATTTCAAATGTTTGTAAACAAAAATTCAAAAAATTCAAAATTAAAAGCTTTTTAACGGAAAAAAGCTCTATCTACAGCACTAAGCATTTTTCTTCCTCCCACAAACATCATCTTTATTTCAAATTTTTTCTGAAACCCAAAAATGTGATATATGCAAAAACATTTTCTATCCATGGCTTTTCATAATTTATGTAAAACCTTTCCACATTCATGCATGAACATATAGGGAAAAGCTCTTTCATTCATGTATCATGTTGAATGAAAAAATTTTTTGAATAAAGAAAAGAAGAAATCATTTACATGAAAAAGGAATTAAAAGTTTCCATTTTTCATAATTCTCTGTTCATATTTTTGAAAAGGATGAATATGCTACACATTGACTTTATTTTGTCTGTTAATTTGGTAATATGGATTAGAATGAGATTATTAATTGAATGCAGGCATTTGCTGTGAGACTTTTTGATATTTTGAAATCTTTTTCTAGCTATTCACTATTTTTGTGGACTTTAAATGATTTTGAATCACGAGCTTTTAATTTTTTAGAATTTTTGAGGCACGTGGTTAGCCATGGGGAGATCGTTGGGGTCGAAAATACCCCTATACCCCTATCTGGAGCTTAAATGATCCAACAGTTTAAGTTTTTTAATAAAATTATCCCCTCTTGAAAATTCGGTCTACGTCACTGGACAGGGACGTAGCCAAAGAGATGTCCAAGGGGGTTTGGATACTCCCTCGATTGAAAAGTTCCGGACCAGGTGTAACAAGATGCAAATACAAATGGGGTCGTTTAAAAATTATGTCCATCAAAAATTGGGTTTTCAAAACTTCCAGTCACCAATTGTGCGGAATTGATCAAAAATCAGTCGAAGAGAATAAAAAGCGTCACAATCCCTTCCAAGTACAATCTAACTCAAACTCATACCCATCAAAAATTCTCATCACATTAAAGCTTGCTTAAAATAATGAAAAACCAGAAGAGATATTAATTTTCATTATGAGCATTCATAAATACAGCAAAAAGTATACATACAGGATGAATAAAGATGAAGAGAATTGTGAAAGATGCAAATTGTTCTTGCTCCATAGACACAGCCAGACTTAATTCCTTTTGTGGAGTATTTTACAATTCAATTAATAATTAATTTTCCACAAAAGGCTTTTGTGTGTACATTTGGGGCTGAATAAAGTCTATGTTATCAAATAAAAAAGTAAACATTAAGAGAAGTTAGATAACAATTTTGGAATTAAGACCTAAGGTCTAATGGAGCTTCTTCCTAAAGGCAATCTCATATTTGATACTTATTTATGATAGCATGAAGAGCATGGGGGACTATTTACAGTGCATAGAGAGTAGGATGATTATAAATTACTTGTGCTGCCTCATGTCACACTCTATTTCTTCATCACAGATCCATTCTGCCTGTGAGTCTAGGATGACAATGTAATTAAGGCTAGAAAAATTTTCCTTCATATTTTCTTTTGCACTGGCAATTTGTGTGCTATATACTTCACAATTGCTTAATAATAAATTGAAAATAATTGCTTCGTACCAGAAAACTTCTTGGCGCTGATGAAAATTTATTTAATCTGCCTTATTGTCTTGTCTATCTTCCAGGGGTGTGTCTGGGTTTTTCTTCGATGAGGTTATTTGGAATTTAACCTAATTTAGGGGCATTGAGGTTCATCTTGATGAGATGGAGCCGTAGCTCTGCTCTGTCACTAAATTTGCCCATCCACATGATTACCATGTAGTTTTTATGACCACTAGGGTTCTATGACAGCCATTTGGACCGAGCAACACGACTGCGTGACATAGCAAATTCGGTCCTGACTGTCATTCAGGCAACCAAGGTCATACTAAGGATAATAGCTGGAATATACCCAAAAGGCCAGCCCCAGATGCTCCATTGCTTATAGAATCAAAGCATTTTTGCTCTGACATTTATTCTATTTTGGATATTTGCTCTTCATATTACCTTCCAAAAAAATGATTCTTTTGTTGAATTATGTGCTATTTTTTTTGTGTCTTCTTTCTCCTGTATCAACATTTCATTCTCAATCTCAAGGTTCATTTTCCATAAGAAATGTAGCGGAAAGAATGGCAGTATGAAATAAAAAGAAGAAATCATGAAGGAAAAGGAAGAAGAAAAACTTTATGCAAACATATGCACATAATTTATGACAAGAAATGTTTATTCATTAAAAAAATTCACGCCTTTACTAAACAACTATATAAAAACTAGGAGGAATAAATTAAGAACAGGCAGGAGTAAATGCCAATTAAAGTGGACAATTTACGCGCATTTAATTTAGGGAGAGTGGTTTTTTATGTCAATCGGAAATGGCAAATTGTGGATATAATTTGGGATAATCTAAGTTGTGAAATGGGTTCTGCATGAGAAAATTCATTACTTGATGTAAAACTTTAATTGAGTTAGGGAGCTTTTCCCTAGTTTTGGCTTCATTTTAGTATTTTTGGGTATTAATGAATGCCGCATTATTGTAGGAAAACAGTCGTATTTATAATAAAGTGGCTGAGTTTAACGAATTATTAAAATTTAAAAATTAACGGATTTTTAAAATTTAAAAATTAACGGATTTTTAAAATTCAAAAATTAACGGATTTTTAAAATTCAAAAATTAACGGATTTTTAAAATTCAAAAATTTAACGGCTTTTTAAAACTAAAAATTTAACGGTTTTTTGAAATTTAAAACTTAAAAAACTTTCAAAATTTGAAAATTTAGTAATTTCTCAGGATCTCATCCTTAACATTCAGCTCTACCCTCAAAAACCTATCAAGAGGAAGGAAAATTTTTGATTTTCTTTTTTTGTCTGATCTGAATATGTACCATAAAACTTTTGATGTAATCACTCAAAATAACACCTTATTCAAATGATATTCCATCGTATTCCATCCCAAAAGGATCACAAGAGCTTACATTTGACCTGTAAAAATAAGCTAAACAATTTCTGACAAAAGCTTTTTTAACATTTTACTTCATTACATCGAAAATAATTATTTTTTTTTGGTTTCCTTTATGACTCAACAATATTCCAAGTGAAAGCACATCATATGTACACACAATTTCATTCCCACATAACAGGGTGGTGGGAAACACAAAAATAATGTGTAGAAGTAATCAACAAACAACATTGTTGGAGAACATTTATGTGACAATTTTGTACATTAAGGTACATTACTTAATTTTTTTGGGGTCGATCACAAATGATGTCTCGCATTTAGAGAGCTTTTGACATTTAAAGCTTTAGAGACAGTTTATGGAGAATTATAATTTTGTGACAGGATGGAATGAAAAGTTATTTGATGGACGTAATTTTTGAACATTCCCACGTCATCATTTCAACAATTACAGCTCTTCTTACTTCCTAATTTCTCACTCATTCATTTTGTTCGAAACATTTATTTAACGATGCAACGCTCACACATATTGCTGCTTACACCCTTGCCCTTTTTCAGTCATGATACAACATATATACATGTGCGTACATAAACATTTATGGAATAAGAAAGAAAGAGCACAAAAATTTTTGTACATACAAAGTCTTTTTTAAGAGTCGCAACAAGTGGATTTTCCCTCCTTTTCGTCATCGGGGGGTATTGGAAGCACTCATATATACATGATGTGACTTTATTTTTTACAATACACATGTCTATATACTTTTTTTCAAAAAAATATATCCTTCCTATAAATACACTTTTTTCTATTGACGAAGGGACGAAGGCGGATTTGATGTTTATTTGTAGTTTATATTAATTTTTTCCTCTTTTTTCCTTCACCGCCTTCATACTAATAGAAATTGCGTGCGGAAAAAGAAAAAAGCTTTTGAAAAAAACCTTTGATTGTCCTATTATGGATTTCGATTGGAATTTTTCTTTCATATATAATGGGAAAAGGAAACTGTTTCGTGAGGTGAACCTTTTAGTCATATTTGAAATTAGTTTTCACAAATTCCACTGAAGCTTATCATTAATCACAGAAATTCGGGGAAATGCTTTATCGGAAAATGTTTTTAGGCTTTTATATCATGAGTTTTTATTAAAAGGACGCTTTCAAATCGTAAATTGTCATTTATTTTTAGGGAAATTTATGTTTTTTGAAGTTTTTCTTTGATGATTATTTGCAGGGGAGGTTTTGTAGGTCAACCTCTCTTTCCTCTTCCATAAAATCACGGCAAATATCTATGATCAGGGATTTCTAACCTTACAGCACTAAAGATTGTCAAAATTGTGAAAATTCTTTAAAAATACTGATGCAATTTGAGTTGCATCCTTTTTACTGTGTGCAGTTAAGTTTATATTTTGTGTCTACGGTATAAATTCATTAGTTAACATAACTATTTTGATAGAAATTACTCACAGAAATTTTAGTCGTCTTTTCCGTACAAAAAATAGTTAGAAAATGAAATGTAAACAAACGGGGCTTGCAACTTTTAAACAAGTTGCAACTAATTTCAAATTTGAAAATATCGTTACAATTTAAATTTTAAAAAACCGTTACATTTATTCAAAATATTTTGTGAAACAAAATGTTTGTCATTTTTAAATCAAAAACTTTAAGTAAATTTTGCTCATTTAAAAAAATTTAGCTTAAAGTTGGTGTCAAATAATACCCTAAAACTATTGAAATTAATTAAGAGAACTTTAAAATCATCAAAACTTTACTAAATTATTCAGTTATTTATCGATTATAACTTCTCGACCTTTGAAGGTCACAATATGGCACAAATCACATGAAATCCGTTCAAAATATTTCAATTAAAAGATCAGCTGGATATCCAAAGGCTATCTACACACCATGTTTCGCTATCATCCTCCCTTTTGAACAGCTCGAGATTTCACCAACAATTTAATTCCAATAAACAAGCTTAATATTTGGCATAATACTCATTTACATAGTCTGTGGGTTTAAGTAAATAATAATTTAATTCATGAAATCAAAACTGATGATAATGCTTCACAAAACATTAAAGATCGTAAAATGAAAAGATAGAAAAGAAATCCTCGAAACTTTGAAACAAAAGGTTAATGGGAAAAAAGATAAGAAAGCAAAAGTTTTTTGATGCAAGGCAAGTCCTGAATAGCGACCCTTCTTTAAATTCTATTCATTCTGCGATAGAAAAGTTCTGATATTATATTTTTTGCACCACCAACTCGTCGATTCCTTTACAATTTTTTTCTTCTTATTTCTTTCAGGATCCTTTCATTCATCGGATTAACGCTATGCCTCTGTATTATGCTCATGACATCGGTCTTATTCGCCGCTATTGCAATGGGAATGGCTGTGGTTATGTATAAGTACATCGAATATTGCGGGTAAGTGATAGACGCAATAATTAATATTCCTTTTGTTCCACCCACTCAGATTTTTTTTGTTGTTGATGGATTCTTTTATGTATAAAGATGAAAGGGTGTCATTTGCGAATGACGTCCAACATTTAGGGGTCAGGAGCTGTCCTTAACCTACAAACATTTAAATATTAGCTTGATAATTACTTTGTAGGTTAGGTTGTGTGACACTCCACAGAGCTATGAACTCTGAAAGTCGATATCTCGAGATATTGTTCTCAAGAGAGCCGAGCTAGACCTCTTGCGCCATTTCTGACGAACGTCATTAAAAGCAAGAAAACCAAAAAATATAAAAATCAAAAAGAAGAACAAAAAAAAGTTATTATAATTTTGGCGCTTAAAATGGGTTTCATTAGCATTTCCACTACCATTATTAAATATTTAGAATAATAACAATAATAATAATTATCGTAAAACCTTTATTACCATCTATTTTTTTACTACTATTTCTTTCATTCACACAGAGCTGAGAAGGAGTGGGGTGATGGAATTCGAGGTTTGGCACTCTCTGCTGCTCGTTACTCATTACTACGCTTGGAGGAAGGTGAGATTAGCTAGCAAATAGTGCATGAATAAATTAAGCTATAAAACATTCTTATCGATAAATCGAGAATCATCAAAATAACCTTCGAAATAATATAGCAAGAACAAAAAAGAAAAGTAAATGAAAAAAATTTGTATGATTTATTTTCTAGGTCAACCGCACACCAAGAACTGGCGACCACAATTGCTTGTTCTCGTCAAGCTCAATGACGAATTAATGCCAAAATACCGTAAAATATTCGCATTTGTGTCACAATTGAAAGCTGGCAAGGGTTTGACTGTATGTATGTCGGTCATTCCCGGGGATTATGTCAAACGACATCACGCTGCACTTACTGCCAAACAAAATCTACGTAAATACATGAGTGATGAACGTGTCAAAGGATTTGTCAATGTACTTGTTACGAAAAATGTTGCTGATGGATTATCGAATATGTAAGTCGCCCTTCTTCCATCTACACCTCAATTTTCTTGTGTTTATGTCCAACAAACAGTCATTAATCTTCACGATATGATGTTTAAATGACATTCAAAAGGATTCATATTTTTTTCTCTCCTCTTTTGTTCTTGTTTTTGTCCCTTTTTCACGGTTGAAGTGTTCAAACAACTGGCTTGGGTGGCATGAAACCAAATACAGTGATTCTCGGTTGGCCATATGGATGGAGACAGGACGAGGATAAACGGTCATGGCAAGCATTCCTCCAAACCGTACGAACAATTAGTTCTGCACGTATGGCTTTATTAGTGCCAAAAGGTATCAACTTCTTCCCTGATACAGCATCGAAAATTGGTGGCAATATTGATGTCTGGTGGGTTGTTCACGATGGTGGATTGCTCATGTTATTGCCATTCCTGCTCAAGCAACACCGTACATGGAAGAACTGCAAGATGAGGATCTTTACAATTGCACAAATGGAAGATAATTCGATTCAAATTAAAAAGGATTTGAAGATTTTCTTGTACCATTTGAGAATTGAAGCAGAAGTTGAGGTCGTAGAAATGGTAAGGTTTAATCTGATGTAACACCTGTGTCGACTTTATGTTTTTTTACGCACAATGGACTTTTTCATGGGAAAAGCAATTGTATTAGGGATATTATTTTGTTATGAGTGTCTGTTGCCATAAGATTTGGGTTGAGGAAGGGAATCTTGTGGATATGGAAGGAGTTTATATTTTTTTCTGGTGGAGTATTAGTAGTATTCAATGGTGTATCTAGAGTGGCTTCAAGGGTACCCAACCTACCCTATGCATTTGAATGAACTTTGGGTACAGATAGGTAGAAACTTAAAGATATCCAGTAGGATGTGTCCAAGAAACCTAATTCTGCTCTTACTAGGTTAGCATATGCCACATGCATCCCAAACCTACTCAAAATCAGAGATAGTTTATTATTTCAAGGAATAAGAGTCCAGAAAGTAAGCTTTTATGACAAATTTCCAGCATTGACTGTGAAGGAACCACTTGAATGATTCCAATTACTCAAGTCATCAAAACTGTTGACATTTCCACAAAACTTTCCTTCCTAAAATTATTACATTTGTCAACAACTGCGCTTCAATTACAACCCCTTAAAAAGTTAACAGCTTCCCTTCCATTTTTTCCATCATTGTCTTTCACCATTTCATTTGTATTCCACATCTATTTCGTTGATGTTCATTCCATTTCAACCGCCCAACATGAAATAATATTTTGTGTATTTTTTATAACTTCAACAGATGGATAATGACATATCAGCATACACTTATGAAAGGACATTAATGATGGAACAGCGCAACCAGATGCTCCGTGAACTTCGTCTCAACAAGAAGGAATCTATGGGAGTGGTGAGTGTCTTGAGCATTACTTTTATCCTATAAAATATTTTATTTTAATATAATATATACTTTTGTTGTCTATTGAAAATTAATTTTCTTCGTCTTCGTCCTCCTTCCGATCTTTCCTTCCTCTCTCTTGAGGGATAGTCGACTTAATGAGAAAATATCTTTTGGGCATGGAATCGTTTGAGGTTAAGTTTCATCTTTTTTGTGTAAATTAAGAGATTCACCTTTTTGCTTCTGATAATGAAAGCATCTTTATGTGAATCACTTAAAGCTCATTTGCTTCTGACATTATGTCTTCTGTGCCTGATAACTTCCCACCCAAAAAAAATAAATATTGAATTAAATATTTCAAATTACTTTGATTATTATTAACTGTCTTCATGCCATTGTTCAGCTATTGTCTCTAAAAAGAAGATTCTTTGATGCTTCATCACGATTAAAACGGTCGTGGAATGTCAAAGAATATAAATTTTGTCTTTTCTTCTTGCTTTAAGTACATACCAAAAGTTGGAATTGGAAAATTGTGTGGAATTTTGTTTCATTCCTTTTTAATAAGCCGATAAACCGCGAATATACATTATTTTGGTAACCAACTCATTATGCGACGAGAGGAAGGAAGAACGTGATAAAATGGAGAAATAAAATTTGAATATTCGACATGAAAATAACAGGACATTATGCCCCAATTTTCATCTTCTTTTATGTTTGTGACTAAATATAGAAATTAAAGAAAAACATTTTCTTTCTCTTTTTCGCCTCTCTTTTTATTGTCTTTTATCTTCTCTTTCTCCTTCGATCAATGCCTTCGTGTGTATGTTGACATAACCTAAAAAAACTTGTCGTCGGAAATTCTCCTCATTTCTTTTGACATTTTGACAATTTCATTTCGTATAATATTAACTGAAAAAGGTGCCAAACCCTTGTGATTACAAAGATGATTCTGGAGAGGATAAGATGCCTTTGGTAAAGAATTTATTGATAAATGTGAAAATTTTCCAAATTAAAAAAAAAATCATCCAAAACTACAACAACAAGTCAATCACACAACTTTTCTTTCGTT
This sequence comes from Chironomus tentans, assembly GCA_963573255.1. Lineage (NCBI taxonomy): Eukaryota > Metazoa > Arthropoda > Insecta > Diptera > Chironomidae > Chironomus > Chironomus tentans. The sequence goes on from OY754303.1 coordinate 16,809,978, forward strand.
AATTTTTTCTTTGTGAATTTTTTTTTGGGTTTGATTAATTAATTTTGATTTAATTTAGAGGTTCCAAAATAAACAAATCTATTTAACATTTCAAATTTAATTCGAAAATTGAAAAATAATTTCGAATTTAATTCGAAAATTCAAAAATAATTTCAAATAAAATTGAAAATTTGAAAATAGGGTAAAAAATATGTTTTCTTGCGCAAAATGCAGTTGAAATTTTGAAATGCTCATAACTCTTAAACGGATGCATGATTTTTTACAAACGATCATTTAAAAAAATACGGATTCAGTGAATTTTTTATTTATATAAAAAATTTCTTGACAGAATGCAGCACTGCTTTAAAAATCGATCATTTTCCTTAAATATATTTTCTTGCGCAAAAAATATATTTTCTTGCGCAGCAAAATATAATTTCTTGCGCAACATTGATAACACAAAATGTTTATTTTTTGAATGTTTTACCTTTTTGATGAACTTTTGCACTCTTTTTGATTATGAATTCTTGATAACAGCTGATTTTAAGCTGTTTAAAGGTTAAAATTTTGAAAAAAATTATCAAAACAAGGATTTTTTTCACTCGCCTACTTGTTCAAAATTGCGCAAGAAAATATATTTTGCTGCGCAAGAAAATATATTTGACCTAAATGGCTGATTTTTGAAGCAATGGAACATCCTAGATAAAAAATTCTTACTGAAATGGAAAATTCACGAAATTCGTATTTTTTTGGCAAATTTTTGTGAAGCTAGGCTAAACCATTAAAAAGTTATTGTCATTTGAAAATGTCATGTCAAGAAAAAAAATTTTTTGGTGAAAATTTGTTTGCGCAAGAAATTATATGCGCAAGAAAACATATTTTTTACCCTAGCTTCAAAAATAATTTCAAATTAAATTAAAAATTCAAAAATGGTTTTAAAAAATTCGAATTTTAGTTCGAAAATTCGAAAATAATTTCGAATTTAATTCGAAAATAATTTCAAATAAAATTGAAAATTTGAAAATAGCTTCAAAAATAATTTCAAATTAAATTAAAAATTCAAAAATGGTTTTAAAAAATTTGAATTTTAGTTCGAAAATTCGAAAATAATTTCAAATAAAATTGAAAATTCGAAAATGGTTTGTTTACATTTTCACTTGAGCAGTTTAACCTTTAATTTTGGCTTTTTTAAATGCTTATCTTTTTGAATGCCAATTGCAAGACATTAAACGAGTGTGAGCAAAGCTTTTGCCATCAAATAATTGCAATAAAAAGGTTTGGATATACTAAAACTTTCAACTTTTATATTTCAATAATTTTTGTAAACAAATCTATAAAAAAACGCAGAAAAATTCAAATTTCTTCCAAAATAACGACTGCTTTATAAGTTTTCGTAAACATTATAGCTCAATAATAATTATGAGCTTCAAAAAGTTTTGAGCTATAAGCATTAAGTTCTCAATTCAACGTCTCAGTAAATAGCTGATAAACTTTACGAAACAAACACAAAGAAGTCAAGTAAACAGCTCAATAATTTCTCAAAAAAATCCAAACAAATCAATATCATAAGCCAATAACCCCTCCTTAAATTTTTTTTGTGAAGCTTACAAAAGCTTTTGTTAGCTCAGACCAATTAGTTTGAAATGATGGGAGAAATACTTTAATACCATTGTGGAAGTCAAGCATTGAGTGTTAAATCTCAGTGCTCAAAATGTGTAAAGACTTCATGGCTTTGGAACCTCTAATTAGTAGATTGAACGGTTTTATTTTCTTACGAAAGTTTTTGAGTTCCTTTTTTTCCAACACGAGAATTATTTTCCCATTCTATTTTTGTTTACGAGTGAAGTGCTTCATTCCAGTCAATTTAAAAATAAATTTTTTGCTCCTGCTTTGCCTTTCCCGATAAAAAGTTAAGCCTGTGTACATGCTATGCTGTAAAACCCTTATTTTTTCAACAGAATAAAAGCACTTTTCAATCCAAATACGTTTGCAATGAAATTAATTTCTCATGTTCCTTTTACCTACTCGAAAATAATTAAATTGTTTTTTTTTCTACCTCATTCCCAAATGCTCATTTTATTTACACAAGAACCCCACTACTCTACTTTACTAATGCTCCTGCTGTTGCTCTTTAAATGCTATGATAATGTTTAAAAAGTTTTTTTTTCTGTACGATAAAGCAGTAGCTTTTCAAACTTTTTTTTCTACTCATGCTTCTCACCCCATTTTTGCTTTTCTCTTTCTCATGAAAATTAAATGCTATTGAGATATTTTCTAGCATATACATAAAAAAAATTATTTTTCATGCTTCCACAAATTTGGTAAAGGAACTATCGAACCGCATATAATTTGAACCGCACATAAAGGAGCTTTAAGTTCAAAACAGCAGAAATTAAATCAAAGATGTAGATGGGGGAAGCATACACAGCAAAAAAACATAAAACTTCGATAAAAAAAATTTTATTGAATGTAATGAGAAAATTTTCATGCATATTAAGTCTCTCATGTATCTTCGTCACAACATGAATATTGCGAAATTGTCTGTATTGATGTTATTCTGAATCATTTGCATATTTGATGCAATATTGAAATATTATTGCTATGAAGATGAATTCGTATCTTTCTTTTGTCGTATACGGATAGAATGGATGCAAACGAGAACAATGGAATAGAAGGAAAAGGTTTTTCAACCACCAACAATTTGTTGTATGTTGATTTTTCAATTGTACCACAATCAGCAATGCTCGACATCAAAGAATAGAAAAAACAGAATCATAAAATGAAATGAATTGAAGGTACAAGTGCAATAAACATGAAATAACGACAAAAAGTAAAGGAAATAGAAATTTTTCTATAGTTTGTTATGAAAACATTTTGAAACAACAAAAAAAAAAATGTTGACAAAAGTTTTGACCCAATTTTTGAGCTCGTTCAACACCCCCATTTTCTGTTTGACTCATTCTCGACATCTCGTATGAAACACCCCAGTATTTTTTTACCATATAATCATACAGATGCAGTGCCATGTGCATCTCAATGAGTCAATTAATTTCCTCTCGCTGTATGAACGATACTAGTGGATGTAATACGTCAAGTTAAGGGATGATTAAGTCATTTGCTTTGTCAGCAATTGATTAGTTAGTTGAAGTGACTTGGTAGTGCTTCAGTGCTGGAACATTATAATTTTGACCTAAAGATCCTGAGTTGAAGACTCAGCAGAGAATGATGTAGCTTTTTCAAATTATAGGTATTACAAATGAAGCCCAACAGCCTTCCATTGTAGTCTATAGACAAAAATATTGTTAATTATTAGAAGTTCGTCGATAAAAAGAGGGCAAAAACGTTGAGCTAGCTGAAAGTCAAGCCAGCATTAGTTTCATATGACCAAAGTAAATTTGGATTCGTTTAGGAGTACTAGGGTAGTGATTTTCAACCTTCTTGGAGTTCAATACACTAATCTAGTTCTATTTAAACTATGTTCCTTGTTAAACTGGTGTACCGTGACAACCTATGACAAGTGCCCAGGTGTGCCGTAATTTTTATTTTTATTCAACCAAGTGTGCCCAAAAAAGCTCAAAAAAGTTTCGACAACACTGCACTAAATTTCAGGATCACTGGAGCCAGTTTCTAGGGCTACCTGGGGTAACATACCCGGGATAAGGTAGGGTACGTCTAGTTGGTAGGGTTGATACCAAAATATTCCTAGTTCTCTAGCTGAACTCATTGAATTCCAACTCGATCTAATATTTCAAATATTTCCGATAACGTCAATACAGACAAATTCATAAATAATTCAGACAAATGCTTACGAACATTAAAGCAGCAATAAATACAAAATACATGTGAATCATATGCACATTCCACCAGCTGAAAAGTAATTAGCTATTTTGGCGACATGCTCATGGAATATGAATAAAATATGCTGAATTATATTTTTTATTATGCAAATTTCAACCTCATTGTTGATGCTCAATGAGAATTTTCTCCCATTTTGCTTGCTCCACCACTATAACCAAACCAAATGATCCATCAACGATGCTGTTACTTTTTATATTATACTTTTTGAAACCCCCTCGAAGCATGTCAGTTAATTATATGCAAGTTTTAATATTTTTGCTGTTTATTTTCCCTTTTTTTGTTTGCTGTCTAATTAGGTTACTTAAAGTTTTTAATGTTCCAGTTTGTTGACTTAACATCCTCTTTTAATTACAATTTAAATTTATAAGTTTTTTAATTGATGACTTTATTTATACTCAATAATTTCCATGGAAATTTTCATCATCGACACACACACACACACTTCCTCATTCTTCATTCATGCATTCCATAAAAGAATTGAAAGAAATTCCTGATAAATAAAATGTCACTTCATCAATAAATCATCATCATGATCATCATTTTGTGTCCTGTTTGCTGTCATATATGCCTCTTTTTATTTTCCTTGATGTCACTCCTCTACATTTTCATTTATACTTTATTTTTTTATTTTTGTTGTGTACGTTTATACGCTCCACATGCGACATAAAGCGTTGAAAAAAAATTTATTTTATTCTTCACAATCTCTTGTGAGCTTTTACTATCAAAGCGACAGCTTAATAATCGCGTTTATACCGAAGTGAATTGCAGTTGTTATTCCCATTTAATTTATGGCCTTTATTGTTATACTGCTCGTATGTTGGATGCGAGGAAAAGTAGAAAAAAAATGTTAATACAAATAAAGCTGACTAGCTCCAGTTATTCACTCGTTCAAGTTTCCATCTCGCACTTTCAGATGCTTCAATGTGCGTGTTTGTTACATAACAGATTGAGAATCATTTATTCTCATTATAAATGCTTCATTCTACACTTTCTATTACGAGAGAATGGATCATTAAATACCAACATTCATTCTGTTTCGATTCCGTTCATCACTCCATTTGCTTTTTATATTATTTTTTTGCTATCTCTCCTCTTTTAGCTGTTGTCTGTGTAGTTAGCATCAGCAAACAAGAACTGTTACAATACGAGTGATGATAATGAAATGGCAAATCTGCAGTTGATTTGAATGAATTTTAATGAGTTTTGTCTTGCGGGGGCGTTCGTCGGTTGGATTTGCTCATTATTTTGAATGACGGGATTTGACAGTTCTTTGAAATTCTCTATTATTAAGTCTCTATTATTTTATTTTCACTATTTTACTTGTGCTGGATTTGCTAAACATTAAATTTAAGGGTAAAGACAAGACAAAGTACACTTATAGAAAAGATTTAAAAAACTTTTTTAAATTTTTAAAAATATTTTTTAAATTTTCAAATTATTTTGAACCGTTAAAAAATAATATTTTGAAAAAAATTGCTCAGAGTGAGGTGAGGATCGAACCAGTGACCTCTTGTTTGGTACCCCAGTACTCTAACCACTAAGCCACTGAAGCATTGAAATGTACATGACAATTTGTCAATATATATTGAAAAAATTTAAAAATCAGCTTTTTAAATTTTAAACTTTAAAAATATTTTTTGAATCGACTTTTAAAAATTTTTTAAAAACGGTTTTTTAATTTTTTTTATAAGTTTACAAATATGTATCTTTTTGTGCTAAATAAATTATGGCTGAAGTGAGCTTAAGACCTTGGTACATAATTGCAGCAACACTAACCCAGCAGTCATGGGTTCGAGACTCAGGCGTATATTGGAAACAAAGATTATAGTCTCCTTTTGAAGGCTACAGACACTGAACTGTTGGTAGGAATGGTTTTGGTTCTCATAAAAATATTTTTAAAATTTTCCATTTGCCATTTTGTTTAGTTCAGTTTTTTTGTTGTAAAAGTAGTCGAGATGTGCCTATAAGAACTTTAGAGCTGTCCCAGATGCAGTAGGTCTCAAAATCTGAGCAGGGTCTATACATTTGAAGGACTAAGATCCAGAATTTAAAAAAATGACCAGATTTTTTGTCTATTTTTATATCCAGCGTAAATCTGTTCTATCTGTCATCTTAGTAATATTAAAAGTATGTACTAGAGTCAACGACAGGATTTTCCTGAGATCTTCCTTATTCCACAAAGACACTCAGTTTTAAAAAACAATGTCAAGTGCTGTAAAAAATTACTTTGTATGAAAAGAAATATTAATTTTTTCTGGAACTTTCTAGTTCAGATACCACCCAAAAAAATTCCATCTCGAAGCAAAAACTATGAACATTTCAGAGAAGCTTTCACAGCAAAAATAAAGCTTTTGAAAAATTTCAAGTATTTCATTTGAAAAATTGCCCATTATCTACATATGAAGGAAAAAAGTAGAGTAAAAATTGTGGATGAAATTTATTATTTTTTTTACTGTCAGTAACAAAAGCATATGAGAGATTAAGTTCATATCGTTCTCTCTCAAGCATTTCATTCCATTTCTTTGCCTAGAAGACACTTTAAATTTTATTGCACTATTCATTCTCATTCTTCAGCGAAGTGAGTGTTTGCGTGGCATTGTTGATAAAAAGTAGAACGAGAAAGAAAATTTATTGAAAAATTTGTCAGCATTAAGCGGAAGTAATATTAAGCGAAAGTTTCTTCTGTAAGAATAAAAAAAATTCAATGAATTTAATTTTGTGAACATCAGTAGCTGCTAGTGTACATACATACAAAGATATATGTGTTGATTTACTTGCCATTAGTGGTTGAAGACACTACAATAAATTATCAGCAACATAACATTGATATCAAATCTTAAGCTGTTTACAAGATAGACACACACTCTTTCACTCATGTCTTCATGCACAACCATTATATATATATATATATATATATATATATATATATATATATATATATATATTTCACATATATAGATATTTCATATTATATATTATATATATTATATACATATTATATATAGATATTTATTTTTTATCATATATAGATATTTCACAAATTTTCACAAATTTTCCTTCATGCTCAAGAATAAAATATTTCATGAGATCTAAGTGAGAATCATTACGTTATGCTTTACATACTTATGTACTTTAGACTCTCGGATGAAATTGATTGGTGCGAATTTCTCTCATTGCCAACAATTCATTTCTTTCATGCAGCATAACATAACATAGCCATAAGATGAAACGCAGCGTGCTCCTATACTTAATAAATATATACTGCTTGTCATCTAAGTAAATCTTGATGTTAAGCTTCTTTCGGCCTTATGCAACATGTTCAAATATTAAGTAGATTGTACGGCATAACACGAAGCTTTGAATGGCTGTTTAAAATGTGAATTTTATTGTTGATTCTTGAGGATAAAAGATTCAACTAGTAAATTGGATGATAAATCTATGAGAATTGCGCAGTGCGTAAGAATGTGGTAAACTTTTTTATGTAGACAGTATTGATTTTATGCGTGCTTCAAGTACATGCTGAAGCTCTTTTAATACTCCCTGTATGATTTGGATTGGGATTTTATAATTTTGTGGTGTCTGAACAGAGTGGAATCTGGGGTATCTGGTTTCCTGAAAAATCCCGATACTGACCTAAATTGCAAAATAGTAAGTCGACAGATACATATAATCCGTTAAGTACCCAGCTAAACTAAAATCAGTTTCAAATATAATTTACAGTTCAAAAGCCTTAAATTTTCTGATAATATCCATTCGTGAAATTTAATATCCAAACCACATAATTAGTTGAATGCTTCCGAATCTGTTAAATCTATATTTAGAGTATATTCATGAATCACAAATGCAAACAGAAGTTTGTAAACATGTGAAATGCACGTAATAATAATTATTGTTTGTTGCGGTGATGACGTAATGATTATGTTGTTGGATATACGCAACAAATGCATTTGACGTAAACATCCAATTTAGAATCTAACCCAAAACCAAACAACTTCTTTTTACCGCAAATTTCGTTATATAAAAATAATATAGGATCAGTATGAATATAAAGTTTGTTGTGGCAAGGCTTGACTTGTTCTAGAAATAAAATGCCAATCTATGGTTTATCAATGAGAAAGGTTTTATTTATTCATTCTGACGGCCGATCTCTACTAGTCTTCTTAAATAAATTTCCTTCTCATCACCTATCACAAGCACACACACAAATTCATATCCTTTTTATCGTAAGGATATAGAAAAGAAATTTTCTTTTTTTCACCACTTTAACTGCTGGTTTTGTATAAATTGAGAGTGGTTGTACGCTCAAATGATCAAAGGAATTCAACATCAATTCATTTTCTCATTCTATAAAGGAACTAAATAAACATTTGAGACATTTCTCATGTTTCTTTCTAGGATTAAGATATTCATTACTTGTATAAAAGATACAGCATGTATAAAGAAAGCTACACATACAAAAATTTATGTTAATGACACAAAAGTTGTCGCTACATTGCATTACGTATTTTCTCTTGTCAATTGAAAATTAATTTCATTAAAAGCATAACATTAATTAATGAAAATGCTATCGAGAACTTCATTATGTATTCTGCTTAATTATTCGTAGATTAATAAGCACAAACTTGTTAGCAAAGCTCTGATGAGTTCCTTGAAATTCGAGTAAAGTTTGTTTCAGAATAAATGTTATCATAAAATCGACTTAATGTGCTTAAATGTACTGAGAAAATGTATGAATGAGTAAAAATATTGACTTACTTGTGTTATTAAAGCTTTGAATCGAACTCAAAATGGTTAGAAACACTACAATGTAGTCACAGATTCAAAAGAATTACTGATTCGTCTTGTTTAATTAAATATCAACAAATAATTATTATTTTTTGTTTTTAAATGAGTTTAAGGGGTTCAAAGATATGAATTTGCTTAACAAAGGGAAAACTCTATGAATTCGCTTCATTAAAAATTTTAAATTTCATTAAAACCGTTAGAAATTGTCAACATTCATTCATAAAACCCGATAATAACAGTGAATCAAGCAAGTATTTAAAAAATATTTTTATATAAATAAGAACAGCTCATTCAGGCTTATACGGAATTTTCAATACTTTGTAATTTATTTCTTTTCTTCGAGAATTAAATTGTTCTTCATCTTCAATACCAGCCTTTAAAGCTTTCAATAAAGCCGTTCATTTACCTCCAACTTTAATAAGCCTTTTAAAACCTTCAATTATTTCATGCTAATTTTCTGAACTTTTGTTCTTTTTCGATGGTATTTTTAGTCCATAAAAGAAATACATTTTAGAAAGTATAAAAAGAAGAAATGCCACCTGACACCCTTGCATTATCAGCGTGGCACCAAAAAGAAAATCCTTTTCATTTTTATGTCACTCAGCTCAGTTGAGGACAGATGAGGAATTCTTAAACAACTTTTATGACTTACATTGAAAGCTGTATGAGAGAATATATTCTTTAAGTAGAATTGATAAAGAAGGAATGCATTTGCGGAAAAGTTTTTATAATTGCATGCAGAAGTAAGGGAAAGAAGATGCTGGAGTTCGTTCCATTTGTGTGATATTTGATTTAAGTAAAATAATGAAAATAAAAAAAATAACAAGCGGATAAACTTTTGTCACGTAGTTGAAAAAAAGTACGAATGGAATTACAAGCTGTACAAATACTATATCACGTAATAATGTGAAGGAATCAAACTTAAATGTACTTATGATTTTCATCTACGATCAATATAACTTTTTATATCTTTGCTAGTTCTGTATGTTTGTGATAAAAGAAAAGCGATGAGGAGGTGGAGGAAAATGGAAAAGTTTTTCCCTCTGCTGTCGCTGCTGCTTGTTCTTATCGTTAGTTATTACATAAATGTCTGTAGCATTTAAGTTTATCTTTCTCATTTATTTTACTTGTCATGTAAGGGTTTTTTCAATTTATCATATCATCATGTAGATGTAGATTTTATAATTCATCTTTTTTTGGTGCATATCTCGCATTCATAATCATTATTATCATCTCTTTACATTCAAAACTATTCTCTATCATACCTGTCTCTGCTCCTGCCATTCATTAAAGTTATTACTGTTGAAATTCATACTTCTTTATTTACATTTTTAATTGTGAATCATTTTGAGCAATTGTGGCGCATTTTTGTGTTGGGATCTGATAAGGATGACTGTTGGGACTATATGCGTTGTCTGTGGACAGTACAGATATGATTTTATCAGATAAAATTGTATTTTTAACCTGTAATCAGTTTTTCGCTCCCTAAACTCAAATTTTATCATAAAAATAATTCAATTCCAATAATATCAAGCACTGAAATTAAATACTGAGCTGGATCTCTATGAAAATCTTGAAGACTCTTCACAATATATTCCATATCCTTCAAGAAAATCAATTTCGCCCAAAGCATGCTCAGCAGACACGACTAAGAAGATTCTTGCATATATGCATTTAATACTTCTTCTATTATGCATTGAAATTTCATGCTTAGCTTGCGAATTTTAGCTCATGTAAATTTTTTATCATCAACGTCCTTCTTTCTTTTCTTAGTCATTGAAATGCTGAAGCTGATGGGGATACTGATTTGTATTGAAAATTGAATAATTTATATTCCTGAGAACCCCAGTTCAGATTACAAATGAACGTTACTGCTTATGACTAGCTATAAATTCTTTGGTAGCTCTGGATGTACTAATGATCTGAAAATTGTTACAAATGACCTTGATGAAGCTATAGTTACGGTAAAGTTTTTCAATTTACTAAGGTTACCAACTTTTTGTCGTGTTTTGGGTCTTGTGAGCTACTTGTCTGGAAATTAAGTACATTTGGGGGTGCTTTAGAGTAATTTGTGGCTCTTATGTGACTAAATGGCTGTAATTTGAGGAAATTTAGTCAAATTTGTGTTCAAAATGATGTTGAAGTACATTAAGAACTAAGAAAACATGCATCCAACTCCTAAGTCTAATATATCATGACATTTTTCTTGAAATTATAAAAACTAGAGTTGGGGCTAGACAAAAAAATCATTCACGGAATGCAGTCAAACTGCACACATTCTTATCCATGCCCTTCCAAAAATGCGCTAGAACAACTCAATCCTTTTGTGAACAAAAAAAACCATGAAACAAGAAACTTTTTTCACAAAAGTTTTGTTCATCGTCACCATCCACCACAATCATGCATTAAACTCATGAATATATAAATTAAATTGAGATACATTATGACATGTTCATCTTACATGCAAAAATAATAAACCGAAAACTTTTTCAGTTAATGAAGTAAAATGAAACTCATTAGATGATGAATATTTAATAGGTACAAGCGATTGTTGACCATCATCATCCAGGACATGAGGGAACACGAACCACAATTAGTAAGGTGAGATTCGTTGATACATCATCAAAGACAGACATAAGTGATAAGGTGCTAGACGAGTCAACTGAGGTGAGAATATTCCGCATGCCATAATCTAAAAAAATTAAATTGAAATAATTTACAGATGGAATTCGAGAAGGACAAGGATACAAAAGAGATGGATAATGATGATGATGACAAAGCCAAAAGTTCAGAAGACGTGTCAATCAAAGATTCTGCTAGTCCAGAAAAACTTCCACTTAGTGATGATGATGATGATGATGATGACAAAAATTCAGATAGTAAATCATCATCAGCTCCAAATACTGATGATAAAAAGAAAAAGCCGTGAGTATTCTTTGAGATGTGAAGGCCATGTTGTTGCTATGATACTTGGACTTGTAGAATCTAATTTCAAGTTGAATCAGAAGCACAGCTATTCTGCGAATTTATTTCCTCTCGAGTGTGAAAATTGTGACAATTTTTGACCTTTTAAATGAGTCAAATTTCCAAAACATTTGTTGACGTGGGGTTGCCTAGAAATCTACGCAACAGTTTGTTTGGAATTGATATTTTATTGTAAGAAGAATATCCCACTATAAACAACCTTACAATTCTTAGAGCGAGAAATTGTGAATGTTTTGAGTAGTTTGATGATGTTAATTTAAGTTTTTGAAGATTGGAAGTAGATAATGACTTTCAAGATGAGATATTTAGAATCAAGCAGAAAAAAAACTGTTGTAACGTTCATTTTCAATTCAAATGATATTTCATGTCATGTAGCATAGTTGTTTACCCCTTTTGATATTTATATTCAGTCTTTTACTGAATTTTGAACAATAAACATCGTTTTCTCTTTTTTCGAGCAGATTAGTGGATTAATAAAGCATTTTTCATACAATTACAAATATTCGTAATGTTATTTAGACACTGAAGCATCAAATTTGCTTTACACTAGAGATTTTTGATGGTTTTCTCAAAAGATCCAGTAAATATTAACATATTAACAAAATATCTCAAAAAGGCTATTAAATTTTTAATGAATCTCAAATTTGTTGCCTACTTCTACGTAAGTTTAGTACAGTTCATCTGATTCAGCTGCAATTTATTCGAATATTCTACAAATTTACCCAAAATCACGATCATCAGAAACCCTCTAAAATCCCCACAATTCAGTGAAAAGCTTCATCCTTTATCTAAAATATCAAAATTTGCATCTCTTTAAAAGGAATTGTCTAACTTTAACTCCATACATTCCACCATATTCATACGAAAAATCCACAGATGAATAATAAAATTTCTGTATTCGTTTCCATTTCTAATCCATTTCCATCCAAACCACAAAACAAACCAAAATCTCATAGTCCATATGATCCAAAATTGTTTAGAGATGAGGGCAACGTGCGACGTATGCACACCGCTGTGAAACTTAATGAAGTGATTGTTAACAAATCCCATGACGCTCAATTAGTAATTCTCAACCTGCCTGGTCCACCGAAAGACACATCGCTGGAACGAGAATGCAATTGTAAGTGAGATAACTTAATAATGTAGCTGAATCTACATTTTAATGATGTTTTCTGAGGATATGAAGGAATTTAAAATTTAAATTTTTGTATTTTTCTTCTTTTCTAAATGCCAATTCCTACTCACAACAATGCTAATGCTGTATACAATGATGACTCTTCTTCAACAGACATGGAATTTTTAGAAGTATTAACTGAAGGCTTAGAACGTGTTTTGATGGTGCGAGGTGGTGGCCGTGAAGTCATAACCATTTACTCTTAAGTTAATTAAATAATTATATTTGAAGTTATTTAACTGATGATGATATTTAAAGAAACTAAATTAATTAATGATGAAAAAAATCCCATTTAGGATAAATGAAAAAATTTATGATGAAATTATAACACAACACATACATGGTAGTTAATTAGATGAACTCAGTATTACCAAAAAAGAGGTGAAAAAATGGATTTAGGAATTTTCAAAAAAAAGTCAAATATACTTAATATTTAATAAATCAAAAAAAGCTCGTACTAAAGGAGGAAAAAGTTTCAATTTGGGGAGATTTTCTCGATGCTGTTTCTAATCCCATTTCCTGGAGGATTTATTAAATTAAAAAAGTTGTAAAGTGATGAAAATTTGATGAGATTTGCAGCTTGTTTAATTGAATTTTTGATCATTTCATTCCTTATGGATATTGAATGGCTGCCTGAATGACACGAGAATTTAATTAACTGGATCGACAGTCTGATGACGTCAATATAGACATATGAGGATGTGAAAAGGCAGTAATTTCTGATCAGGGCTTGAAATCCTTCATTCTAATCCTTGTGGACTTTGGAGTTTTTATAAAAATCTTTCACAAACTGCTTCTTGCTGTAAATTGATGCCCTACTTCAATATTTCGATTCATTCTTATTGATACTAATTGGAAGTATTTTAAAATTGATATTTTCTAGAGCTGGAAATTGAGTCGCTCGACTTCGAGCTCTAATATTTTCACTATGATCTCTGTCAACTTTAAAATCCAATATATTTTGGAACTGAACTAGTAGTAATGAGAACAAGTCATAGTATTGAAGTTGGTACTAACCTGAGAAACATAAAGGATCTATAAGGCATTATGGAACATTATGAAGGAAGCTTTATGGAGTTTTGAAGTCCAATGGATTCCAGTTGACTGCCTTTGCCACTTTTTGTCACCCGGGTTGCTCAGGAAGGTCTGAGTCAGGGTCGCATCCAAAAATTATTCAAGGATAGCTTCAAACTTTTTTCAAAAATAAATTCTGGAGATTTTTTTATCAAAGACCTTAGCAAATTAAATAGAACTTCTGTCAAGTATGGATGAGGGTGGGTTCGTACTCCCTATCCCACATGGATACGTCCATGATCCATACCTAGAACTGGTTCCATCTATGTTTTCCTATCTCTCGTAGCTATTTGAATTTAAATGAAACATAATTCAATCTAGAAACAGCAAGCCATCATCAAATCCATAAAGAATTAAGTGAATTTCAATAATTCTATTAAATAACATAGTCGACTTCCTCCAGAGTATCTAAAAAAGCACAAAAATCAAATAACAGTTGCTTGATGACTTCGAAAAAAAAATTAATTAGAGACTGTCATTTAATTTAAGTGATAATTGAGAAGCAACATCGAGAAATCAACTCCATGGACGACGATGAAAAAATATGAAAAAATTCTCTTTTTTAATTTCTAAAAAGATAGAAAAAAAAATTCAATAATAAAACAAAAAAAAGATGAAGAAATGAAAATGTGTTCTTTTCAATTTAATATTTAAGAAACGAAAAAAAAACATAAATTATAAAAAAAGTAATTTTTAATGAAAATCATAAAGGAAAAAAAAAGTTACACATATTGAATTTAAATAATTAACGAGAATAACATGCCACACATTTTAATAGTGAAAATAATGAAAATTTTTATTAATAATTCATGGAAAAATGACAGACGTAAGGTTAAATGAATACACGAGAGAGAACAACATTTTGTGCTTAATATAATTTAAGTGTATGTATCGAGAGAGAGTGAAGAAGATAGAAAATGAATTAATAAATAATAAATTAATTTAATGTGAGTAACGACGACGGATGGAGATTGAAGCGGAATGTTGAGCGAGGATAAAGCAAAACAAAAACTTTTTTATGCCCAAATCTATCAACACACATTAAGTATTTTGGTATTTTTCAGCAAACAGAAACAAAAACTTTACTCTCTCGGTGAGATGATCCAAGCCCATTATTGCATAGAAGACGATAATTTGAAATGGCACAAGTGAAAAACAAAAACTCTCAAACAAAAGCTCAACCTAAAAGTTTCAAGACTCTTTAAGGAAATTAGACGTAATTTAGAAAGCTCTTCATGTGAAACTTTTTTCAAGATTAACTTAAAGTCTCGAGGGGTGGCAGCTATAATGAAATGAGACACAAATGAATAATTAAGTTGAAGGACTGCCAATGTTGGGTTTAAGATCGCTTCTTGAAAATTGAGTTTGTTGGGTTAAAATGGTATTTGGAAGCCTTTTTGGTGAATTTTCTAAAGCAATTCCTAGATTTTTGAGGTTATGTGGATAACTGAATTACACATGAACATTCTACTTGAGTGAAACTGCCAAAGGAATCAATTTTTGTGCTAATAAAGAGAAGTTTTAAAAGAAAGCACGTGCTGGTCCACCATCTTGGATTTTTTTCCATATTTAGGAAAAAATCACGAATAATTCTAAAATTAAGGCATGAAGATGAGAAGCTAGTGCTAAACGTTGTTCAAAAAGGTGGCAAAAGCATGAAAAAGTCAAGATTAGAGCATGAAAGATCAAATTTTAGCCAATTTTTCAGCTGAAAGTTTTCGAAGAAAGTCAAAAGTTTAAAAATTTCAATTTTACAACTTAAGATGCTTACTAAGAACACAATAGAACCTCAGCTAACAAAAAATCTCAATTTCATCAAGCAATTTTAAAGCTAGCAAACTACAAATGAATAATTACCAGAACAAATAGTTTGCATGAGACAGCATACACACATTGACCAATAATTCATTTAGTCTATTAAATTTTCTATGTAAAACAATACCAAACAATTAGTAAAAATTGTAATGAAGGGCTCTTCTGCTTAACTTACGGACAAACAAAAAAAACATTTTTTTTAATGGATCAGGAAAAGAAAAAAACATGCCAAACATAGACTTAAAGTAGAGGCAAGATGAACATCATCAACACTTTGTGTTACCACAAAAAGCTCTCTGATAAATTACAAAAAATAAAAGAATGAAAATACTTGATAAAAATGGAATGAGGAGTGATTAAAGTTTCTGGTAAGAGGGATAAAGAAATCGATAATATCAGGTAGATCCTGAGCGGTAGAATAAATTTTTTTGCATACATATTTGCTCAAATTTGTCGAGCAAACTCTAAGCGACCGCCAGGATATGAGATGAAGAAATTGCTAAAGTATACGGAAAATCTATAAAGAAGTATCATCAGTTTATACAAATATGTACTTTCCTTACACACACAAATACATCTTTTCGAAAATAAAGTCGTTAAAATGATGACACAAAGTACCGAGTTTCGGTATAAAAAGGAATAAAAATAAAGTTCACTGCATTCACAAGCCAAAAAAGGTATATATCTAAAAGCAATACTAATTAACGAGTAAAAAAAATGTTCTCAAATTTTTTTTGTTGAATTCTTCTAAAAAATGTGGGTCGTTCATTTATGATGTCCAAGGGGGTGATGGGGGTAAGCAGGGGTGTACCCAGAAATTTTTCGAGGGTGGTGTTTTGATTTTTTTGTATGGACGGCAAAATTTAGGGTTTATTCCTCAAAAAACTCTAGCGAATTAAAGAAAATTTCCATTAAGGACCCAGATCACCCCCTGGATACCCCCTTGGGGGTAAGACAGTGGACATTCTAAGAAATCAGACGTCATAAGTGAATGACTCCCAAAAGCATAATAAAAAGGAAGACGAAAAAAAGAAACTTCAAAAAAATTGCCTTCAATTTTTCATAAAAGAAAAAAAAGTATAAAAATTGTGAGAAAAAGATATATGAGAGAGATATTCAGCAAGGTAGCGAATAAAGCAAGACGGAAAAAAATTAAAATTCCTGCGGTATCTTTCTCATACCCTACGAACTAACTTTTTTCCCATTCGTGTGTGAATGTTTCATAATTTTATTTTTTCGGTGTTTTTTGACGTAGGTGTATGCATAACGATTTTTAGGCAGTATAATGTAAGTAGATACACTCAAAAAATAAATAAATATTCAAGAAAATATTTACTGAGAATATGAAAAATTTGCGCGACAAACGAAAGTAAGCAAAAGATTTTTTTATGGGATGAAAAACAAGCAAGACGAAATGAGATAATAATTTTATTTGAAAACTAAAAAGTTTTTTAAAAAGTTTTTTATTTCCTTCTCTGTAAATATAGAAAAGAGAAAACTTTTATTGAGAAACGAAAAGGGGCGCTGATGGTTAAATTAAATTTGGGAGAAGATATGAATAACATAAAGTTGCTAAACAGCACTATGGAATTACGAGCTTACCTTTTTACTCGTTACTCTGTGAACTTTAAGTGAAATCACAAGAAAATCCCTTTTGGGATTTCTTCTTACAGAGAATGAGCAAAAAATTAGGTCGACTGAGAATGAAAAGGAGTAAAAAGGGATTGAGGAATGAGACGAAGATAGGCAATTTTCCAAACCCATTCTATCGTTTACAAAGAATTCATTATGTATAAGAAATAGATAAAAAAGCACAATGTAGGAATGAATCTGTATGATAAATATTGTTAATTAAAAACAAGAGCAAAAAATCTAAAGATTCTGTTATCGATAGGGTTGTCAACCTTTTTAGCTCTTTTGTTTGCTATTTCTTGTGACTTGAGATGAAAAAGATTCGATGAGCTTCATTAAAATCAGCTAGATTTAAATACTGAAGATTAAGCATGAATTCATCTCTATAATCGATTTTCTGGATTAAATTGCAAACAGATGAAAAATATCTAAACAATCATAAAACCGTGAAAAAATTCAAAATTCTATAAAACAGCTGAAATTTTTAAAATTTACAAAACGGTTAAAAATTTGAAATTTATAAAACCGTTAGAATTTCTGAAATTTTCAAAGCCGTTTAAAACTTTGAAATTTACAAATCCGTTAAAGTTTTTGAAATTTAAAAAGCCGTTAAAAAATTTGAAATTTACAATACCGTGAAAAAATTTGAAATTTACAAAACCGTTTAAAACTTTGAAATATTATTCCATCTCAAATCAAATCATTAAGTGAATAAATTGCAATATTTGCTAAGACTTCCACATAATTCACAACGACAAGCTTAAAAAACTTCAAGAATCCTCTAACAAAGCTTCAGACATAATCAAGAATATACTAAATCACCGCCACATTTGGCATCGACATCTCTACCAACAATTGCTTCATGCTATCATTCGGGTGTTTGAATGAAAAACTTTCTTATTGTAAAAGAAAAAAATTATAGCACTGAAAAAAATTGAAAAAGGAAACGATGAGAAAATTTTCATTTTATCAAGAATAAAAAGAAATTTACCTTAGTCGTCGTCATTGAATTGCTTGTCGTTTGTGCTTTTTTCCTGTCGTTTCTCTGTTCAGCATTTTAAAATGGCTATTAAAGCAAACAAAAGGAATGAAGAATAAAAGGAAAGTGGAGGCACACAGGGTGGATTGAGAATCGCAGCACTAATTAAGAAAAAGACGTTGTGATCTTTATCCGTGGCATGAAGAGGAAAGAAATAAGTTGAGCATAAGAAACAGGCGATAATCGTGCAAATGATGAACAGCGTCAAACAGATTTAAGTCATTCCTAACATTCTTCCAAAAGATTCCTTTCAGTAATTATTTTTAAAATTAGTGGGGCTTGTACATGATTAATTAAAGGTTGGTGTGCCTTATAATAGAGAACAGGAATGAGCTACTTCCTTGTTTTTCATTTTCACAATACACTGAATGCTTAATTATTTTTAATCTTTCCAGCAAAATGAGAAGGATTTTATTTCTGTTATATGATAACAGAGTTGATATCTATGATATAGCAATAATCAAGCAAAATCTGACTCTTACAATCTTACTCAATTTTTAACGGTTTTGTAATTTTTGAAATTTTTAACGGTTTTGTAGATTTTGAATTTTTAACGGTTTTGTAATTTTTGAATTTTTTAGCAGTTTTGTAGATTTTGAATTTTTAACGGTTTTTTAATTTTCAACAATTTTGTTTGCAGTCGATTTTCCTAGACACCTGTCTAACAATTCTGTAATAACAATACGAAAATGAAAAAATTTTCATCAAATCCAAAATGAATGTGGAAAGAGTGAAGATAAAATATTTGCTTTGATAATTGAAAATTGCTCAGTGATGAGTGTATAACGACAGTCGAAGAGCTCAGAATATCATAATCTGAGTGGAAGCTTGTTTTTGGAATTACTGTCATAAAATGTCATACTCGGATGTAGACGTGCGGGTGGGAAAAAATAATGCTCGAGAATGGACGCTTCGAGGATTAGTGCTTGTGGATTGTGTGGAAGTATTACCACATTAAGCTGTCCAAATAAATAATTCTGAGAATTTCCAGATAGCCTTATTTCGACATTTAAGCCTGTCGTTAACACAAATATTGGCATTTATTGATTCTCGAATATTAAATTTGCTTCTCGATAGTGAAACCATCCATATCTCAGACATGTCACATGGAAATTTCCTCTCTTGAATTAAAAACTTTTGGTGTCAGTAAACTTTCCGGAAAATGACAAAGTTTTCTTAAAGTAGAAGCATAATATGAAGCGTGTGTGACTCTTGAGAACCAAATAAATGTCATAATACGGTGCGGTACATGACATTATATTTGATCATAATAGAATGGCAAACAAGTAAACAGACAACCCAAAAAGTTATCAGAAGCAACAAAATGAAATATCTTTTTTTGTCAACTGTTAGAAATGCTTGTGGAAAATAATAATTTCAATGCCTACCTGCTTCCTCAGAATTTACATTTCCTTTTCCATCTTAACGTTCTCGAAATTCCTTTAGAATCATCCATAAAAGATGAATAAATAAATAATATGCAAAAGAATTTTCTTAGAACAGTACCGGATGAAGAAGCAAACATCAGCACAAGCGTGTTGAATGAGAAATTATGCATTCAATCAGATCCAGCGCCCCTTTTTATACAAACAATAAAAATATACGTAATTCAATTCTCCTTTAAAAGAGAGAAGAAGAAAAAAAAAGCATTTTTCGTGTGTAAGGACACATTTCATTGCCCTCATATTTCTTGCTTTAAGGCTTTTCGTGTATTTTGATAACGTGTACACAATGAGAAGAATGATTTTTTTACGAAAATAATTAATCTTAACATGAGGAAAAAGTCCTTGGAAAGAGATTTGTTGGATTTTAGGAAGGCTTTCTTTGATAACAATACACTCAATCACAAGGACAGCTTTTAACGGTCGAAAAAAATTGAAAAATAATTGAATGTTTGGTTTATTCGATAAATGACTATAAATCAATTTTAAAGAAAATCATCCAATGACATGAAGTTGCACCCATTTTATAACGGTTCTTTGACATTTGAAATTAAACAAATAACAATTGACAACAAAAAAACGTGGTAATAAGTCAAATTTAGTGAATTTAACTAGAAATACCGGAGAAATCAATCCAAAAGTCCAGTAAATCTCCATCCAAAGCATTCGTATTAAAGAAAACTGTAAGCAAGTAAAGACTTTCAAGCGAGATTTGTGAATTTTTTTCAATTGTGAATCAAATCGAATATAATAAAAGTGAGATTGAAAAATCAGAGGTCAATAGCTGAATAAGCGACGAATAAGAAATTTGAAGAATGGCAAATCCTTTTTAAAGTACTGAATACTAAATTGTGTGATCGAATTAATACTCAAATATGGAAGAAAAATTCCAATTTTAATAGACAGATTGACATTCTTCAAAAATACAGTAGATGAGATGATAATTATTCAGAATATAAAATGAGAACGCAAATAGCGTACGAGCTAAAAGTGAGATGAGAAGCAATGAGATTAAAATTGTACATCCATAGAATGTTATTGAATTATATGTACATACATAAAATTCACTAACAACGTCTACTTTCAAATTATGTTCTCCTTCTCACTCCTTTAACAGATATGAGTGTGCATAAATATACAGCATAGCATCAAGCGGAAGCACTTAACATTTTAATCCACCCGATGAATGTAGAAAGAAGTAACGAGTGCGCGTCTCTGATATAAAAATTACCTTTTTCTGACCTTTGATTTTCATTCTCCTTTAAGGAAAAGCCAAGCTAAGAAGAACTGAAAGAGCTAAAAGACACGTTTATCGTCACCACACCCAATTTTTGAAAAACGAATTTAATAATTTAGGAGATGTATGATGTATGATTCACAGTTTTTGCCAGGTGAAAAATTTACAAATGGCTCATCATGAAAGCAATACGAAGTAACGAGAACTAACTTATGTTTTTTTCTATCGAGTATTTTTATCATTCATTCATAATTCAAAAGATGTGCCGTGTCTGGGCGGTGCTCTACAGCTTGTTACAAGTTTATGCGAAGTTTTCGTTGAAATTCAGGATAGAAAATGAATTTCACACGTAAAGTCAGCCTCTTATACGACTACAAGCTGTAGCTGTGCTGCTCGGGATGCAAAATGGCATGTAATTTAAAGAATAAGTAAAACGTCGAAGGATAGAAGAGAATTATTGAAAGGAGAAACGAACGAAAAAGTGTTTTTGGAAGTAGATAAGCTCTTACACACTCGACATTAGCAAGAGCAAGTAAGAGAGATGAATAATCAACTGGATGAGACTTTAACTAAACCGATAATTGAGTAATCTACTATTTGTACAATTAGGGCCTTCGGAAAAAAGTTAATTAATAATTATTAATTCTCTAAATACGGAAAATCCCAAAGCGATAAAATAAAATTTTATGTAGAAACAGTACGATGAGTATTGCAAGCGATATGTATAGCAAATTGATATTTTAAAAGTTTTATTTTAAATGTATAGGTAAAAAAATAAAGATGATAGCACTGAGTAGAGTCGAATAGAGGGGATGATGTATAAGCTATGGGAATTTTCATCTTTAGTTAATGAATAATTGATGAATAAAAGAGAAAAAATAATAAAAATACAAAAAACAAAAACATCTTGTAAGATTTAACAGTTAAATAATTTTAAAGACAATTAAGTTCATTTCCTTACTATTCACTTAGCAAGGATGGAATTTATGGGTTAATTAATTAAGTTTGCACTAAGTATAATATTATTGTTGGTATAATTTATGTAAATAATTTTTACATTTGTATGTTACCTTAAAAACCACAGCGAAAGCCAGAACAAAACGAAACGCTATAAATGTTTTTTATGTCGCGTTAAATTAATGATTAATTAAATTACAATTATCACGCAAATCGTCTAGAAAAGATTAGAATAAAACGAAATTTGGAATGGGATAGTGGCAGTGTTTTGAAGAACTAAGTGCGTTTTCAAGTTTTTCGTGGTTTTTAAGTAAGTTTTTGGATTTTTAAAGGAAATTTTTAAATTTTACGTACGTATTTTTACGTAAGCAATTTACGTACGTTATTTGACGTACGTATTTTTACGTAAACAATTTACGTACGTAAAAAAATTAAAATCATTTAAAAACAGACCAAAATCCATTTAAAAACCAGAAGAACTTGAAAATTTCACTTACAGGAATCGAAAAGTTTTTCTTTCTTATGGGGAAAATGCTTTAAACTAGAAAAATGTCACATTGCACCTAGAAATCGATTAGAAAATGAAGAAAACAAGAAGTAATAACAAAAAAAATAGTATGTTAACATTTCAATAGCACGAAAAATCCCCATTTAGTCTACCATAAGAGAACAACCAGAAGAATCAAATTTAGATTCATTAAATAGCTCCATAGAATAAATTAAGGGAATTTTTTAAATTCATAATTAACAAAAGGATTTTTTTTGGTACTTAAATTTTTATGGGACTTATGATTTTGATTGTACTTACTCATAAATAACCCCCAACCCACCCGACATTTAATTTTTCTTTGGAAAATTTTTATCCTTTCTCAACTTATTATCAACATTATAATGAGAATAATTAGAAGGGAGATGTTATGATTACTTATTAATGATAATATAAACATTCAATTAAGAAACACAACAGAAAGATAATGAAATGAAAATTGAGGAAAAATATAAAACAATTACGCGCAGTTTTCTCCAACATAATTACCTATTTTTCAATCAAATTCCAAGAGTTGCCAAAACTATTATATACAAAAAAAAATGAAATGAATAAAAAATGATGAATATGTAATAGAAAGACAAAAAAAAATTATAATAAAAAAGTTTTCATTAAATTATATATTAAAAATTTAATAAAATGATGATGAGGATAGGAAATGGAAAAGAACCTATTTCCTATTTTTATGCCAGGGAACTTGGAGCGAGCTTTTAATGTTAATTTTCGAAGTAATTTTCAACTTTGAGTAGAAAGATTTTTAACGGGAAATTTTTAAATCCTAAAAGTTCGTTAGAAATTTAGAAATCATATTTCGAAAAATTCAAAATTGATTTTCGAAAAATTCGAAATTGATTTTCGAAAAATTCGAAATTGATTTTCGAAAAATTCGAAATTGATTTTCGAAAAATTCGAAATTGATTTTCGAAAAATTCGAAATTGATTTTCGAAAAATTCGAAATTGATTTTCGAAAAATTAAAAAATATTCGAAATTACTAATAAAGATCAAAAGCTCTCCGCATCCCCTGGATTTTTTGTTATCTATTCGAAGGTTATGCTCTGTTTAGAAAAAGTTTATTTATGATGAGATGTTTTATTGATTCATTATTAGGAATGAAATATACACACATGTAGACTTACACAGAATCCATATATTTTTTAGACAATGAGAGAAAAAAAAAAACATTTTTATGCTCTGTTAAATGGTACTTAGAGGTCGGGTCTATTAATCATATTAATATCATTTTTTCTGATTTTTCTTTTTTCCTGGGGAAAAAGGACAAATTTTTCATTTTTTGCGGTATCCGCATGACGATGAGATCAAAAATGAATTAATGCTCTGCTGCCATTGTGTATGTGGAAGGAGATTATTTTGCTGTACATAAAATAAGGAATAATTATGATGAGAGTTATCACAATTCATAAAACATTTTACAGCAGCCGAGCATTAAAGCAACCTCCCCAATTTTTTTTTTTTGCTTATTTGTTCCATTTTTCTCGTCATTTGAATATCATGCGATTTATATCTATATTTTATTTTATTGAAATTTTGTTGTCTGCATAATGAGATGTGAAATAAATTTAGCGAATTTTTACTGAGATTTGAGGTTAGATTGTGGCAATTTGACACTGAATGTTGGAAATTATGATTTTATCAGTCCTGGATCTTTTCATTAACAAAGTTTAGGTCATTTGGGATAGAAAAATCAATAAAATAAGTGAGTTTTAAGATAAAATTTCACAAAAATCCAAATTGAAATGTTTGTAAACAAAGAATTTTAAATATTTGAGCTAAAATTCTCTTTTAGACGTTAATATTTCAAGTTAGCAGCCTCAAGTTACCTTAATTATCAATTCACAAGCAATCTAGTAATCATATCTTTTTAAAATCACGTGAATTGCTCAAAAACGAATTTAATAAAATTTATTATGAAGTTTTAAATGCTTAGTGGTTGTACAATTGAGGAATTTTGAGGTTTTTAAGCTACCAACTATCAAGAATCGTCAGTAAATGACATTTTCAAGCAGAATAACTTATGAGCTGTCCAGAAAACCATAAATCCCTCAGATTCTGATGCGCTAAAGCCAACATCTCAACCATAAATTCAATACTTAACTTTTATGTTTTTATTTTATTTGCATGTAAGTAGATCATGGCAATAATCAAGGTGGCATCAGATTGTAGCATTCTTACTACACTAAAACACGCATTATGTGATATTAAATTTTTTTATGTCGATGTTTTGACGAGAAATTATGCATATATACGGTTGAGGGGGACGAGAGAAAAGCTTCCATATTTTAAGTCTCTATTTCACTACTAACCAATATGCAGGATGTTGTTAAAGCCATTATCATGATAGGATTTCATGATACTTAACCGATGAGCCCAAATGCGACCAAAATTGTCCCTTTATTATTGGATAAAAAAGAGAAACATCCACGGGAGTAGAAAAAATATCAAATTTGCCTTTTTTCCATCTCTTGTGTGCTGTTATCTTAGCTTTTAGTGTTATTGCCAATCTAGATTGTTTTCAAATCAAATTAACTATTAAAGGTTCGAAATGTCTCGACGAGCCTTCTCTTTTGTCTGAATTAAATTTATCGATTATTTCCATCAAGAAATGAGTGCTCATTGTGGATATTTATGGCATCGATTTTTGCTTCCAGCTACTCCTTTATTATTGCCATTTTTTGCTTTTTGGGAGTTAATTAGTCATTTATTATTGTCGACATGAAAACCCATCCTATCCTTAGCAGCACATTATGGTAATGGCTGTCATTTGGTTGCTTACAATTTTGCCAAACAATAGTTGCAAAGAAATAGTTCTGTGAAATCCAAAATACTGTCTTTACGATCATGTGCTGCTCGGACTAAGTATCTCTTAAAAATTCTATTTAAAATATTTTTATGACAACTGAAAATCAAAATGAATATTTTTTAATAAATATAAAGTGAAACTTGATGAAAACTTTTAAAACTGATGAACAAATCGTTAAACCTGAATAAAATTCTAGAGTTTGATTTAAAAAATGATGAATATAGTTGACAAAAGTTTAAATAATAAAAAATTATTTAAAAAATGTTTTAGCAAATCAAATGAATTATAAAAATTAAATAAAAATGAAAGAAATGAATAAAAAAAAAGTATTAACATTTAACATTTCCTTTTAGAATTATAAGCTAATAAAGATTTTCATTAGTTATCTAAAATAAAATTTAAAAAATTTAACAAAAAAAGGGAAAAAATGTAAGATTAAAAAAAATCGATAGAATAAATTGGGTAATTCATGAAAAATTTAACATTTTGCTTTAATCTTTAAAATCCCATTACTTATTTTCAGGTGCATCCTCCATAAATGTGATTATGATGATGATACTCTACATTTTGTAATGTTCTTCTGAAAGTTTTAAGATTTTTATTTCAGACAATTTTTTAACGTTTTTTTGAAAAAAGATGCAAAGGCGAATTCAAAAGATGCGAAATTCAAAATTTACAAAACCGTTATTTTTCAAATCTGAAATTTCCGTTAAACTT
Organism: Chironomus tentans; assembly: GCA_963573255.1. Classification (NCBI taxonomy): domain Eukaryota; kingdom Metazoa; phylum Arthropoda; class Insecta; order Diptera; family Chironomidae; genus Chironomus; species Chironomus tentans. The sequence goes on from OY754303.1 coordinate 16,836,039, forward strand.
ATGCAATCCAATTTGGAGATAATAGTCAATAGAATTAAAAGTTAATCAAAAGTAGTCCTTCTGAAAGTCCATAAAATACCAAAAAATCATCAGCATATAACCTTTTCGAGCATCTTAGTCTATTGTGCGTGCGTGATTGGAAATACAAGTAGATTAAAACTTTCTGTCTGCTCCTTTTCTGTATTTTTTTCTCATTATCTTTATTACCTTTTTTATGTACAACATATATTTTCGTTGAAGTCTTAAAAGAACTTTACTCCATAATTTCCATCAATTTCCATTACCTCACATTTACCTTTACCTTCGAGGTGCTTTAAAGCTTTCATAAATACTTGTTCATTTAATTGGTAAAATTGTTGATCTCGGGTATCGTCGCCGTTGAGAAGCTCAAAAAATGTTAACACTGAATTTGTCATTCCTGAATTTACGGCCCACGAATAAATGACATTAGACCATTCGTCGACTGTTAGCCAGTAGATTTCATAAGTTCCTGAATTCTTATTTCCAACAATCTCTGCATTTCTGGATTTACACAATTCTGTCAAAATCACTTCCCGTATTTCTCTATCTAAAGTACGATTTATTTTACTGTTGCTAAATAGTTCTGACTCATCGTTTATATTAATCACTGCTTGCTTATTTTGTTTAGCATACATAAGAATTAGTTCCTTCCATCTCGAGATTTGCTGCTTTCTCGTTTCTGTATGTTTTTGGAGACTATAAAAAGACTAAAACTTAATTTATGGCATTAATAGGCATTCAATTTGTTGGACTTACGTGAAGAATGGTGGAAAATTATATTCCCAAGGAAACTCAAACTCTGTCATCGTAAATTGCTACTTAATTAAGGTAGAATTTAAAGATAAAAAATTTTGGGATGGGTTTGTTTACGTTTTGCAAGGGGTGGGAATTTTTTTAGGAAACCTTTCATGCCCCTTAATAACATAGAATTAAAATTTTTACCGGAAACATCGCACAGTTGGAGACTATCTAGATTTGAGCTTCCAATGTTCTCGTTTTTATTAAATTTTATCGAACTGGAATGTAAATTTGTACAAAAAATGCTTAAAATTAAGGTCAAAAAAGGAGCTGATAATGTCATAGTTTTCTTCAATAATGCCTAATAACCAAAAACATCGAATAATGTCTATTTCTGAACAAAAACGATCAAAATAAAAAACAAAAGTTTATTTAAAAATATAACGATTTTTTAAAATTCAAATAATCAAAAGAACTTTCCAAAACAAGATTCCAGTATTCCAGAAAAATTCAAAAAAATACCGTTAATTTCCGTCAACATTACCCGACATTTGATGCTCTAAATTTTGAAGAGTTACTCCCTTGCGTTTTGTAAAAAAAGTCTTGTATTATTAAAAACAATTTTTTACTGTAAATTCCTTAATATAAATACAGTATGGCTGCAACATTGAAGCCTTATTTGACTGCGGTTCGACACACGCTCACAGCTGCAATGTGTTTAGACAATTTCTCGTCTCAGGTAAGGATTAACAAATTTGCAAAATATTTTGGTGACTAATATTTTTTTCATTTCGATAAAAAAAGGTAATAGAAAGGCACAACAAACCCGAGATTGAAGTGAAGTCATCAAAGGAATTAGTCTTAAATCCAGTAATTATATCCCGTAATGAGAAGGAACGAGTATTAATTGAGACAAGTGTTAATTCAGTCCGAATTAGTATTTCCATAAAGCAAGCCGATGAGATCGAGAAGATCCTGTGTCACAAATTTACGCGCTTTATGATGATGAGAGCAGAGAACTTTATAATTTTAAGACGAAAGCCAATTGAAGGCTACGATATATCATTCCTTATCACGAATTTTCATACCGAACAAATGTATAAGCACAAACTTGTTGACTTTGTCATCCATTTCATGGAGGAAGTTGATAAAGAAATTAGTGAATTAAAGTTGTCAGTCAATAGCCGCGCCCGTATTTGTGCTGAAGAGTTCTTGAAGAGATTCTAAATCCCCCAAAAATAAATATTTAAATGCTGCCAATTGTTCTGCAATATAATTTTCCTATTCTTCGGACAAAATTTATTAATAATACTATGTTTTATGTATCATTTCATTTTTAATCAAATATTCTTTTCTTATTTAAAAGGAAACAAAATTTTTCATTTGGAAAGTTTTTTAAAATATAAATAAAGCAGAAAAGAGATAAAAGGAAATTAAAGATCCAGTGCGTGTTACTTCCTCGTATGAAGTTATTGTTTCTTATTTCGCAGACTATGTCCAGCTCCTTGAAATGTCTGAAAATCATCTTTCTCATTCTTTATTACTGCTTTCGGCTTGGAACTTCTGTCGAATTTTAGCTCGAAGATATTGTGATCATAGTCTGGAATACCTCGAGTATATTTCTCGAGAATATGTGAGGGTGGTTCGCTCTTTATTGGCTCCTTAATTTTCTTCCCATCTAGTCTACTCCCTTCACCTTTGAAGGCATAAAACTCATTATTATCGATGTGAGTTGTCTGATGATGATTATGATCAACATCCATCTCATCCTCTTTCTTAGTTATTCGCTCTGGCTCTTTATATCCTTCGGGTGCATCAAATTCCACCTGCAAGCAATTAGAAATTGTCAATATCAGTTAACTTTTACGTAGGTCACTCAACTTACATTCATGTCGCATTCAATAATTGTCACAGCTTTGCCAGGTTTAGTCTCTAAAACGAGTAGTTCATAAATCTTACTATTATAAGATATAGCAATTACGTCTCCTATCGTGAGACATGCAAAATTTCTTAAGCAGTTCTCCAGTACAGCTTTTGGATTTGTTATGTCCAAGAAATCAACACTTTGTGGTTTAAATTTTGAATAGGATGCTACAGGAAGTGATAAATTTTCGACTGTCACTAAATCGCCTTCCTCCAATACCAAGTTTTTCATCATCCAGTACGGAATATATATTCTGCCTTCATCGGCTATAAATTCTAATACTCCTGCGTGTGTTTCTCTCTTGCCATGACGATTTGTTATCTTGAATAACATTGGATATTCTATATTGAGCCTTGTTAATTGATCTAGCGCTGACGGTGGCATAATAACTACAAAAATATTAATTTATGTATTAAAGTTGGTTATAATGACATTGCAAAAAATCACATCCAATTACTTTTTCCTCCATTCTCAACATCAGCTCGTTCATTTCCTGGCAGCATAGATACTGAGAAGCATCGATAATTCTGCGAAAAATTCCTCATTTCTGGCCATCGCATTTCAGGAAAACCGAAATTAAACTGAAAATTTATTGAATAACAAAGAAAATTTTAAGAAAATAGTTGTTTCTCATCGCATTTGACTTGTTTTCTATGGAGTTTTGATGTCTTTGTGGTCTACTGATGTTGCTTTACTTACCATTTTAGAAAATTTTACTTTAAATCCACTTATTCTCTTAAAATTTTAATAAAATTGATCAAACTATTTTTAAAGAGAATAAAATTTATTTACACGAATTTGTTTGCCCCTTATCGATTTTTGAATTTTAAACAACCGTTAAATTTTTGATCAGCTTTATTTATTTTGAGGCTTAACTGATGAATTTTAATGATTTTGTAAGCAATTTTGTGAGAAGTTTCAATTATTAAGTTTATTCTCCATCATATAACAACGATAAAGAGAATTTTAAGAAAAATAATCTTAATCACAAAATTATTGAAATTGACCAACCCTAGAAAGGGGAAGTCAACTACGATCAGTGAAAACTTTTTGTTTATTTTCAAATTAACATTTTTCTTAACAAGGTTTTTAATTATAATACAGTCATGGAGGAGCTTAGCAAGGAGAAAAAGAATGCAAATCAATCTAAGCAGTTGCCTAAAGACGCTCAAGTCATAATATCCATCTTACGGTATGTGTTTCATCGATTTATGACTTAATTATGAGATGTTGATGGATTTGTTTGTGTTTTAAAATTTCAGAGATTTGGGAATCGAGGATTTTGAGCCGAGAGTGATAAATCAGCTATTAGAATTTACTTACCGCTATGTCACAACGATCTTGGAAGATGCAAAGTAAGATCCAGTGAATTTATTATATTTCACCATTAACATCCAGTAATTGCTTCCTTATTGTAGAGTCTACGCAAATCACTCAAAAAAGAAGGGAATTGATTTAGAAGACGTAAAATTGGCATCAACAATGCTGTTAGACAAATCATTTACTGGACCGCCGCCAAGAGAAGTTCTCTTTGAAGTTGCAAAACAGAAAAATTCACAGCCATTACTTCCAATAAAGCCTCATTCAGGATTGCGACTTCCACCAGACCGTCACTGTCTACTTGCTGCAAATTACAAATTACGTGCTGCATCATCACAAGCACAACCAAAGAAGCTTGTTAAGTCAGCTCTTGAAGGAAGTACAATCAAGACAAAGCTCGTGACTGGAAATCAATTAGCCACGAATGTAATAAAGAAGCCAACATTGGGACAGACATTGAACAAGACATCAAGTGTCTCAATTCCAAAGCCTACGTTTAAAGTCGCAAAACCAACAATCAGCATCAATAAGCCACAAATTCCAACAGAGGATGATATTAAAATGGATATTGTTGACGAGGTATCAATTAAGAGGAAACGAGAGGATGAAGATTTTGATGACTTATCTTAAGTGTATTTTTTGTTTCTCATACTATATAAAAATTAATAATTATTTTAATAAAATTAAAAACTTGACAGGAATAAGAGCAACACTTTACTTCTTCTCGAATGCCATTAATGCTGTTGTTCCAAAATTCATTAATTGTAGATATTCACTTCCGCCAGTCAGCAATCGGAATGATACTTCGCCCATTTTATCAAGCATAATGCTCTTCTGATCATTTGTGATTAATTCGTCAATAACAATGAGCTCACTAAGCTGGTCAAAGAACTGTGATGCGCTGTATGCTTCAAACATGAAATTCTCAACGAAATTTTCAAGCTTTGCAAAATCATTTTTACGGCAAATTTGAATGAAGTCGGTCAGAAACTTTTCAGGAACCATGCCTGACATTTCCAATATATCAGCTTTTGTAATTGGATTGTCCTTTCCCTGAATATCAGATCCACATTTAATTCTGTATGATGATTGGAGTGTAGTTATCGCTTTTCTCATATCTCCACCAGATATATCCACAATACTCATCAATGCATCATTATCAATCTTTACATTCTCTTCTCCACAAATCAGCTTTAATCTTTCCATGACTTTTTCCTCACTCAGTGATATGAAACGGAACTTTGTGCAACGTGACGTGATTGGTTCAATAATTCGAGACACATAATTACAAATCAGACAGAATCTTGTAGTTCTAGTCTCCTTCTCCATTGTTCGACGTAGTGCTGCTTGTGCAGCATGTGTCATAGCATCTGCCTCATCGAGAATGATTATTTTGAATGGTGGACATGGTTTTCCATCTGGTCTTGTTGATGATGCCTTTAATTGTGCAAAATTCTTTACTTTTGTACGAATTACAGAAATTCCACGATCATCAGAAGCATTCAATTCTAATACACGTTCTTTAAAGAATTCACCAAATAATTGATGTGCTGCCGCTAAAATTGTTGACGTCTTTCCAGTACCTAAACAAGATTGTAATTTATGTTAATACTTTTATGATTTATAAAGGAAGTGAATTTTACCGGGTTGACCGTAAAGTAATAAATTTGGCAAGTCAGAGCTACTTAAACAATCACGGAGGACAGCACACACTTCTTGTTGCTCAACCACATCATCCACTTTTTTCGGTCGGTACTGTAAATCAATGAAAACTTGATTTAATTAACAAATTTGGTTTCCCGCCAAAACTAATTTACCTTTTCAACCCAAGGAATTGGTTTTCCCTTCTGTTTCTTATCTTTCGCTACTTTCTGACTGCTCGTGCTAGTTCCGGCTTTTGATGACGTTAATTTACCAGTCTTTAAAAATGCTTCCATACTCAAATTAATTAAATATTTAAAGAACTTTTCACAAATCAGCTGAATAAATAACCAAAGGGGAATAACAGCTAAAGGGGAAAATCAACCAAAATGTGCAAAATTCAAAAAATGTCCGTTAAAATGAAAGAAAAGAAGAACACGTGGGAATTCAAATTTAACTGATGATTCACAAAATCAATTTATTCTTAAAATATTTACATACATAAATTTTTTTTTTCACAGATTATATTTCTGAACGAGGTATTGCAATTCTTTCAATACAAATGTAATCGATGGCGATGAATGGAGATTTATGAATTCAGTGATAGGAATACTTGAGAGCTTCTCGGAACTAAGCGGAATGATGAGTTTTACAGTGTTTTGTGAACAGGAATCGTTTTTAGGTAAAATGATTTGGATACGTTCATTATTGCAGCATTCGAAATCTGAGCCTCTAAGATTTTTATTAGCTTCATAGTTATAACCATTATTATTGTTTCGGCCGTTAAGATTGTTAAGATTATTAATAGTAGTATTATTGTTATTGCTATTTTTATTTCCATTTTTGTTACGATCATCAGCATCTTGTGTTTTAAGAGCTCTCGACGCGACACTTCTGTCAATTTTATCTTTTTCTTCATTTCTGGCCTTTTGAGCTTTTTCAATGAGTGACTCAAACAGTTTCTTTCTATTCTCATACCGCGATGATGGATTATTAGGATCATAAAGGATGGTCGGCGCTTGACATCCATCTGGAAACAAGTAGCGAATGTTTGCCGCCTTTAATTCCTCTTCATTAAATGATTCAACGAATGACGCGATTCTATTAAGAGTCAAATTAACATGTTACACAGAATGACAAGATGATCACTTAATAATACTATAATTGAATGATTATCTCGCATGACATTGTAAATAATCTTCAATTTACACACCTGGCCTCCGAGCTACCTTTACTATACACAGTTATCAAGTCCGTATCTGTCGGTGCTAATCTATATCCTTTTCCGTCGGCTATATAATTCGTGCTGTATTTCTTGCCTTCCAATTCAAATCCATAACAGCCTAAAGTGAACGCATATACAGGCACAATTTAGTGAATGACGCATTAAAAAGCACACATTTTAATTTATAGAAAAATATCAATAAAAGATTTACCTAATCGTACACCATCTTCGGCTATTGTCATATAAAAAGAAGAAGAACAAATGAAATTGAGTGAAGCACACAAAAAAAGGAATGGAAATTACCAAAAATCCGTAAATTGAATGTGTGAATATTATAGATAATAATATAAAATGTTGGGTAGGTTCAAAAATATGAGCGGATTTAAAATATTTTTTGTTGGTGTCATAACGGTCATTTAAAATTCAAATTATATTTTTATCGTTACATAGTTGACTGTCCTTTGCATACAAAAATTTAGACTATCATTGATTTTTAACAATTAACATCGTGTCTCTCTTTTTATCAGTGCTTAATTAACTATTAACCAATAACTGCATTTAACAATAATTAGTTAAAATGAACGTTCCTTAGTATCTCTGTTTGGTAAGTAACACAATGTAAAATTGATCAATGATTTCGACTTTCAGTAAAACCAGCTCATTTTTTCGAACTTCCCAAATAAATAAAATAAAAAATTAAATAAAACAAAACCTGTTATCGTGTGATGGAACTGCTTGTTCTCCTTTAGCTCAACTCCGAATCTGTGTGCGTCCTGTTTGCCAGCGAACTGATAGTCCAACCCTATTAAAAGATGCAATAAACGATGAAATAGATGGAATTCACTCTTTAGCATATGATACTTAATGCTATCGATATAAAAAGTTTTGTTTATAGACCATTTCGACCGACAGTTTACAGAAAAGAACTCTCTAAACGAAACCGCCATGTGTCGATGCAAATATGAAACTTGAGAATCACGTGTCATTAAAAATACTGACTATTAAAAATGACCGGTCGAATGATTATTTGAGCGCATTTTTTTAAACCTTGAACTTGGTCATTAAAAAGCTATTGATGGGTTTTCTATTAGTTTTAAGAGATTTTGAAATGGATAATGGAATGAAAGGCTCTTTTAAGTGGTTTATCTAAATTAAGACTCGGATTGACCTTCTATAGTAATTAAGTACAATATTTGACTAAAGCTGTATTTCTGAGACATGGTTCCATCCTAGTAAAGCACGTAATGATAGACATTCTAAGCACATTAGAAGATATTCATTGAATGTTTGACATTTTATGTCTCTTTTAAGCACTTAACTAACATAAGTACTATATCCATTATGGTCCCCTGCAGCGATCTGGTAGTAAACTTGCGGTCAATCACCAAATATGCTATTGAGACGCGAAAAGGTGAATCCAAACGATTCTACATTAATGAAGCAATTTTATTGCGAGAAAAAAAATTATTTTATGCGCTTCTAAAGAATAAAATTTTTAATTCTTGATAGCTTTGTTTAGTTTTCAGGCTTCAGATTTCGAGTTATGGTTGCTATAAATATCTTTTTTGATATGAGACCAAAGCGACTGTCATGTCACATCTGATGAAATAAAAAAAATGCGCGTAAAATTTTGAGAATTTTTCGATCGATTTCAATCAACTTAAAGTTCAAGGTGTCTGTAGACTAAAATGGAAGTTTTTGACACCCGTCGTTGTGCTATTGTTAAACAGTTCCAAATTAAATGTTTAAACATGATAATTAAATTGTTAACTCCTACGATATCAAAGTGGACAGAGAATAAACTGTGCCATAAATTAATCATCATAAATCGAAGCACTAAAAAATGAGTATTCGTCATAAAGGATCATAAATGCAGATTTTGAATTTGGAATAAGTCGTCAAAATATTTATAGCAACCGGACTCATAAGGATGTAGATCTTGTGCACACATTTATGGACGGTATTTAGACCTAAAAAGAGCATTATTTCCATTTACCTTTTGAATTTGAAAGATAAAACTTAAGGTCGGTTTTAACAGCCCGATGAGGCAGAACAGCAAATATTAGCGCAAGACAAACCGAAATTACCTATAATAAAATAGAATATTCTCTTAATTTATTTAACAGCATCTCATTCATAAATATAAATTGACTGTTGATAATTAATTAGATATTTTATTGTACATAAATAATAATAATGTTAATATTGGAAGCAGGCTTAATCAAATTCGGTACGACACACGAGATTATACACTTAACACAATTATAGAATTATGGACTGTTGACATGCTAGTTATCATCAATTCCATCAACATTAATTTTATAACTCGGTAAACAAAAAATAAAAAAAGAAGAAACAGGTTGTTCTTTCTTTCCTTTCAGCGATGCTTACAATTAATAAAATTTAGTATAGATGTGGTCAGTCATGATTGACGAAGGCGCATTTTTCATGATTAAAATCTAACGGTTAAAAAATATTTGAAAAAATAACGGTTAAAAAATATTTGAAAAAATAACAGTCAAAATTTTTGAAAAATAACGATCGTAAAATATTTGAAAATTAACAGTCGAAAATAGCTTTAAACTGATAAAATTTAAAACATTAGGAGTCGTTGACAAAGTGAAGACAAAGTAATCTTTTCTCCATTCAGGAAAATGAGTTAAAAAGAATCGAGGATGATGAAAGAAACGAGTAAATTTTATGATGATTAGCAAGTCATAACAGCGCATCCTCCCTTAATGTTATTTCAATAAATTTAAATAATTCTTTATACCAGCTGTTGGCTAATGCGTCGTGTCAAAATTGGAAGAAGATCAACGTCATTGTATAAAAATGTATCATAATTTATTTAAATTCCTTGACACTCTATGAATGTATACCATAAATAATTTTTTGTTATGCTGCTTAACAAAACCTTTCGGAAGAATATTCTTAGCGCTTGAAACAAATGGTTGTAATAATTTAATATCATTAATGAATGGAAGAATTTACCAAAAAATTAATATTCCATTCCTAAAACTTGATTTTCTATGCACAAACAGTAAATTTATTGTTATCTTTTTCATTGTTAATTGTGAAAACAAATATATGACCAAAATTCGATAAAGGAAGATCATCTGTTGCTGATGTATGGGCGATTCCATAATTGAAGCGATTTTTAAGCTTTCAGAACAAAAGTCAATGATTCCTTTGTTCTCCTTGATTACAAATTAGATTGTGTCACTGATATATCACCTGCGTATTATCCAACTATGGTATTTTCATTAATTTTACTTAGCATAATGTCATAATTCTTAACGGGTTCCTTATTAAGATGTCACAATTTTCTCATTCTCCGCGGTTCAAAGCAAAAATTTTCTATAAAGGAACCGAAATTCTTTTAAGGTAAGCGAAAGGAATATGAGAATTATATTTTGTCACATAAAGGCTGAGTTTCTACATTTAAACAGATTTAAAATTTAATGATACTCGTGAAAGCTATCTACCGAGTGAGGAATCAAGGGATGGGAATTTTTCTTTGAAGTTTGTATTATAATTCAGAGGCACTGTAACCTCTGAATCCCCTTCGTTAGAGTCTATTGAACGTTACCCTAGTCAGGTAGCATTCTAATCTAGTCAATTATTGTATATTACAGATTCGATGCATCTTATGTCTAAAGTACAAACCTAAGAATCATTTGAACGATCTGAAAAACCGATGCAAGACTAATACTTTTTGGTAATCTGACCCAGGAGCATAGCCAGAATGGGTTGCTGCCAACTGAATCTCAACCAATTCTTCAATTTTGTATTTTTTTAGAAAAATCCGAAAGCTACCCTTTATTACCTTACTATTACGGTTATTCAAACCCCCTAACCTCGAAAAAAATTATAACTACTACCACTGAACCTTACAAATCCATATTAGTCCCCCTTGATTCTATAAACTGTTTTATAAAATCAAAGAACATTTTCACACCTTGAAAATTTCTACATACTTATAAAAAAATCTCCATTCATTTCTTCTTCCTTTCCTGCAAAAGCGCTATACAATTAATTATAGAAATTTATGAATACAGGTGTTCATCGAATTTCATGATAAAGCAAATTACCAAAGGGCACAACTTTAAGCCTGGGAATAAAATTTATTGCAAATCGTGAGATTATATCGAAACACGTTTTTATCATTGAATTTTAGTCAATTTGCGGACTATCCCGTACTAAAATTAAAAATTCATTATTGAAAATCGATAAAAAGCAGATGAATAACCGTTTAACATCTGAGCTTCACGTCTTGTCTATGCGATCACGATGAGAAAATCAACTTTATAATTAATACGAAAACAAATTTAAATTTATCATAATGTTCTGATTAGAGATAAGTAATTTTACAACCGCAAGAAATTTTAAGCTAAGAACGGAATGAATTTAAGCTGGCACATCGCGATTTTTAACCAGTTTATAGTGGCTGGAAGTATAATTTACGTCAAAACACGACACAAAGATACATTGATTGCCAACAATTGATTAATCACGTATTTATTATTATTTATGAATTTTGGAACCTCCTTACTAAGCAACTGAATGAATTTTTCAAGATTATAAATTCTATATAGTCTCATTTTTATTCTATTCACTGTAAAAATTATCAATTAACACGTTTACCCATAAATCAATAGTGTTTATTACCATTGTTTTCATTTTATATCGATACAGCATGTGCGATTTGAAAGACTGATAATTAATAGAGGTTTGTATCTTAATCTTTTCAAAGAGGCTTCACAATTTTTTTTAAATATTTGCTCCTTGCCAATTCGAGGCTCTTCTTCTTGACATTTCGGCCAAGATTTTCATAACTTTTAATTTTTTTTAAACATTATAAAGTTTAGAGATCATTCACAAACAGCCACTAATAAATTAATGTTTTCGGATATTATAATATATGTAGAAGGTTCGGGTCACTCGTGAAACATAATATGTAATTTTTCATCAATTCCGCTTCCAATATTTTTTTTCTTCTTCACTTAAATAAATTTTTCACCTTACCAGTTGCTTTAACATCGTTATTCCTTTCTAAAAGTATCTCTTGTATGACTGCGAATTTAATTTTTTTTTCTTCTTAAGAATATACACGGTATTATTATGTGGACAATTGAAATTAATTAATACTTGTGCTTATTGAAATGAAGATCTAGGGGAGAAAAAAAAAATTCTAACACTTAACACCAGAAACGTGCCGAAGATTTCGCAAGACTGAAAAGGTGTTATCGTATACGTCTGATCTTTATACTTGTGACTTCTCTTTTGCTTAAACACAAAACGACGATTGAAAAAAAGACAACAGAAAATCACCAAAATGTTAGACAAAAAGATGAGAAAAAATCTTAGATTTAATAAAATTGAAAAGAGGCGGCAGGGTTGGGAGATGTGGATGGGATTCTGGATGGAATTGGTTGAAGACTTAAATACATTTCCCTTAAACTAAAATTTTTGATTGTTTTCTTAACTTTTCTAGCAAATTTAATACATTTTCGTTTTAACGAACTTTTAAAATTCAAATTTTCTCCATCAATTTAAAGAATGTAGTTTGACTCCCTTTCTGTTTACATTTTGTTGTAGACAAATCGCAATAATTTTTCAAAGTATGTATTTAATTAAATTTACTGTTTATTAAGAACTAAAAATAACTTAATGACGTAGATATTTGGATAATAAATGTCTGGAATTCAAAATAAAGTAATTATTTATCTTAATTTAGAATACATTCTTCAAAAAACTATAGTTACATAAAGTATTCACGACAATATAGATTATGTACAAATCTCATGGTCAAATTACGATGATCTCAAGAGCTTGAGATAAAAAAATACTTCTTATTCGCAGAAATGATTTAACATCACTCAAGTACAAAATAGTCACTCAAATTTGAAGAGTAAATAAAATGCAATGAATCATGAAGCTACAACTTTTTAAAATTTATTCATAAAATCCAACTCAAATGAAGTAGAATCAGCTGCATAAAACTAAAAACTTTCCATTGAAATGACCGGAAATCCTTCAAATATTATTATAATATAATTACTCGTACGACAACCCTGCAAAAGAGCCTGACACGAGAGCAGTTGAAGCTACAAGAGAATTCACTCTGAATATTGTTTGAAGACAGCTAAGCACAAAAAAAAGATTATTTGAAAAGAAAATTGCGATAGGTCAGTAAGTTTACCACACAAGCTGTAAGACAAATAACCTTAATAGATCTGAATATTGACGTTTTTGATCGAAGCGTTTGAGCTGTTGTGAGAAAGTATTATGAGGATTTATTAGTTATAATATGTTGTACATTGAAGCACGTGCGTGACATTACAAAAATTTAAATTGTTTAATTTACTTAAAAGGTGAACAAACAACATAAATACGGAAATTAAGTAGTAATTGGACTTTTGAAAGATATAATTCATTAAAAATCCCATATAAATCTGTTGTCCATATTTATTGATTCTCGAATTCATCTTCTTCAGGTTCAAGGACATGAATGGCTTTTAAGGTAGCGCCATATGCTCAATCAAAATAATAAAAAAATTCGTTTATTATCTCATCTGCTGATATTTCTCAGTCTAGATGCTCATATCCAACTAACTCTCTCTTGTTATTCCACCAAAAAATCCTACGTGAGTAAATTTTAACACTCCATTAATGCAAATGAGACTTGAATGATTTATTTTGAACGCTTATTTTTTAATAGTAACACTAATTTATTGTATAAGATTCTTCGATAAAGCCCATGTGTCATTATAATGCAAATTAATATAAATGATTAGGTAGCATCACAACGAAAGTCTTACTGGCTGCAGATGCTTTAGGGGATTAATTTATTTTTTCGTTCAATTTTTTTTTTCATCTTCTTCTTTATTTATGTTTTTAATGAGCAGGTTCAGTGACATTTCGTAAAAATGTTTTAATTAATTTATCACGATACATTCGACACCTGATTAAATTCCTAATTCTTCTCTTTTATTATGTGATATATTTTTATTATGCAAACAAACAAGAGCTTGTTCACATTTAATCGATGATAATATTTAGACTCATTTGTCATACAGTTTGTCATGCGTTTAAAATTGTATCACATGCTTAAGCAGGAGCTTTACATAAAATTAATCTATTGATTTGAATAATTTGATATAATTTATTTTAAGAAATTCTTAATGTTTATTTTTATTGTGTGTCATTGTCCTTAGTTGATAATGATGAAGTTTTATGTTTTGAATAGATTCAGACAAATTTTAGAACATGAAAAAACTTAATTTTAAAGTGACCCTGGTTTAAGACACAAAAGTGCTTATTATCACAACATTAACGACTTTACACCTCTAATTACTGTTTTATGCGAGAATGGAACAATTTTAAGTTGACCAAGGTGAGGTTGACCTAGTAATCCCTCTCGAATGCACCCCTAGAATCGAACCCTGGTCATTTGCGTAGAATGCCATCACCATAACCTCTATGCCATAAATTTAATAAAATATAAGCTACAAATCCCATAAACTAGTTTATTCTGCTTCAAATTCTTCCACTTAGGAACCACAACGAACGAATGTGAATGTTAACATTCAAATTAGAACTGGTCAAAACACAGAAACCCGTTACAACACAGCCAATCTAATCTTTATTAATACCTGAAATTTAAAACTGAAATAAACACATGTTATTCTGCTGTAAAAAATGCACAAATAAAAACGTTTTCAAACTCATATTTCAGTCGGTTAGGTAAATCTTATCGCATGTCATTCGAGTCTGATGACCTTTCTTTAAGCTTCTTCCAAGATACTTTTTACTTCTTTAACAATAAATACCGTCAAGTTAGGTGAATGGGGTCGTTTACTCTTATGATGTCCAATGATTTGGACCTGTGGGTCGGTGATGTTCTGGAAATCTTCTTCGTTAAGTCAATTTAGAGGGAAACAGGATCCAAAAATTTCGATGGTCATAATTTATAAACGACCTCTTGTTATTAATATGAAAAGATCAGAGAAAAAAATAAGAAATGCAAATTTGCGTTCGTTTAAAGAAGTAATTCTTTATTTTTTGGATGTTAGACACAAATCGACACAATTTTGAATCATTAATTCCTTTTTACGAAGAATTCTTTCCAAACATTAAAAAATAATTTTAAAAAATTCGTTATTTTCAAAAAAAAAAAGTAAAATTCATTGCATTTTAAAAATTAAGCTGTCATGCGTTAATGATATACACACGTATATCCAATTAAAATATACAAAATTTAAAATTATTCAGAAAAGATATAAAAAATAAAATTTCTTATAAAAATAAGTATTAACAGATAAAGAGAGAGAGGCAGAAAGTCACAGGAACAGAGACAGAGAGATAACAAGAGTAGAGAGACAGACACAGACAGAAACAGAGACTTAGAGAGAGAGAGAGTCTTAAGAGAGAGACTTAATGATTGTCTTTGCAAGTTCAGATGGATTGCTGAGTAAAGTCTTGAGTGATTCCATGCCAACAGAGTCAGCAGGTACAACTAATTTAGCGAATCTTGGGCATGTTCCCGACTTTGGAGTTCCCAAATTGATTGGAATAACAAGTTTTGGAATAGAATCGTCTTCATTACAGCATTTTGTCTGGCATGTATCTGCAACAGGAGGATTATTAATTGTTATTGACTGTGACTCACAACCATTAATTTCACATTTACTTTTTGGTGCTTCTGGAATTGGTGCAACGACAATTGGCTTCTTGAAAAATGGAGTCGTTGGTTTAGGCTCAACTTTTGGCGTCGGTGTTGTTTGGGGGGGAAGTTTTGGCGTAGGTTTAGGCGTTGTTTTAGGTTCAACCTTTGGCTTAGTCGTTGTTGGGATTACTCTTGGCTGGGTTATGGGGGGAAGTTCTTTTGTAATGTAAATTCCTTTAAGGGAAGGGGCAGGGGTAACTACTGGAGGCAAGTAAGTGTTGGGGGGTGGGAGATATTTTTCAGGCGGTGGGGTTGGCTTTTTTGTGGTAGTTTCAGGGTCTATTTTAACAACATTAATTACCGGTACTGATTTCTCTGTAGTGCGTCTAGGAGTGGGCGGTGGTGGTGCTGGTGTTGTTGGACGAGGAGTTGTAGTAGGCTTAGGTGTTGAAGGTGTAGTTGGTTTTGGTGTTGGAGGGGGTGTTGGCTTAATTACAGGTGGAGGCATTGGATTTCTTTCTGCGGGAATTATTATGTTGCTATCATCACCACGACAGCCTTCAGGGAAGAAGTATCGGATATTTTGACTCTTTTGCTTGTCTTCGTTGAAGTTGCCAATGAATGTTGCCTCTCTATAAAAAAATAATAATTAGCTATAGACTTAAGCAAAAAAAAACTTGAACTCATTTTTATGACCACTCACCTTACTCCACCACTTTTTGGATATACATATATGACATTGTATGTAAAGACCGGTCGATATCCTTTAATATCAGCAACGTATTGTGTTGAATATTTCTTTCCCTCTAATACATATCCATAGCATCCAAGTCTAAATTTGGAATCAATGAATGAATTTTAATTATTATAATCCGACCTTAAAAATTAGACTTATATGAATTAATATTATTTTTCACACCTCACTCCATCTAACTCAGTAGTTGTATGATGAAAGTGCTTATTCTCCTTCAATTCGTATCCATATTTATGTTTGTCCGTGCCATGAGATTGAAGAATGTATTCATTTTTCTCTATAATAAATATTCATAGATTATTAATAAAAATATTTATGTACTTCTCAATGCATGCCTTTTATATATATTTGAAAAAAACACACAAAATTCAATTTGCATATTAATTCGGTTTAATGTTAGTCGGAATAGCCATAAAATAAAATATAGCATCTATAATAAAAAAAATAAAAAATATCTATGTTTCTAACGAAACTAATTTAGGAACTATCACAAAATGGGAGATTAGTTGGAATGTTGCAATCGTGAGTCAGTGACATCACTGACAGTGTCCATACCATTCTTACCGTGCTTTATTAACAGTTATATATTTTTTTTTGCTAATTTGTGAATCTTAAAGAAATGAGGATTAAAAATTGGGATTTATTAAATGATAAATTACTGCTGTTGCTGTTTATTGAACTTTGCAGTCAGTGTTAGGTTAAAATATTTAAATTAGGAACCTCAATTTCTTCTTCAATTTCTCAATTTGAAAAACAAACATGATCGAATTTCACACAATTTTTATTTAAATATACCTTAACCAATATATTATTATCATGACTTGCATCTTATAGCCAAGTCGGAGGTCGGTCAACTTTTATCCAAATTTAGTTATGCGACGATGAAATGAAGATGGATTTTGTATATATTAGTCACACCCAAACATGAAATTGTAAACTTTCAAGGCACTCTAGGAGTGGAAAATGGACTGTCTGTTGGGGGAAAACAGAGATCAATCTGAAATGGGTCATTATTGTATTGAGAAATTTCGAATAATCATCCAACCCCATCCAACGATTCTGGGTTTACCCAACAGTAAGGACAATAAATGAGCTTCCTATGATATCAATGGAAAAATGGGATTATTAGAGCCTGTTCAATGACATAGCAAGAGGAGTGTAACTAAAGACCACGTTAAAATTTGAACCACACTGCAGACAGTACACTTGGAATTTAACAGCTGTTAAGTGGCAATTTAAGTTGTCTAGTGACGTCCGCTTGATTCTACTGACTTCTTTCTTTCTTGAAAAAATTCTATATCAGACCCTCTCCATCTTAGAATTCTCTCTTGAGTTTCACAATGGGTCAATAATTTTCAACTTAAATCCAAAATATATGAATGATTCTCGAACATTTCGGAAACCAAAATTAATTGGACATCTACATATAAGTCAGGTTTGTAACAGCTTGTAGCATAATCAAATCTCATATTTAGCAAACAAGTATCAATGCTACAACATGATATGATTTAATATTTAAGTTAGCTTAAGCATACAAATCAGTATTCAAAAATTAACTAGTGGCATCAGGCACAGAGTATCATGTATCATCATATATCGGCATTTAATAAAGAAACAACCTATCATAAAGTTAAAACTTGATATTCAAGCTATGATTATTGCTATTGTATCATGTGAAAATTAACGGAAGCAAGATTTTTAAAATCCATTTTGCAAAATATCAATATAAATTCTACTCATGTTTTGTAACGGCCATAAAATTTAAATATTCAAATGTCATTAATGAAATGCACGCTAATATGCCACATAGAAATATATAAGATATAAATCCCAAATTAAAATTGTGTGAATCTTTCACTTCGTAATACAAAAAATAACATTGGTGGCAGCTTAAATGTTGAAAATAATGAGTCTAGCGATTGTGAGAAACAGTCACAATAAAAAAACGAATGAATAATCATGCACAAAATAAGCTAAAATCAGGGAATTTGGACTAAATAGCGTGCAAAAATCAAATCAGATATTTTCCTCGAAAAAAAGAAGAATCTAAAGGTGATCAAGTTTTTATTTTTGCTAGCTGAGCATGTGGGTGGCTTCGGAAATGAGTATGACTACATCATTTTATTTATAGTTTTAACGCCAATTTTGAAATGCTTTTTATGTCAAATAAGCAGTGAAGAAGCAAAAGCTCATTATTTGAAATTTAATCTTTATGTTTTATTATGCTTTTAACTTTATTGAATGGATATTGAGCATCCTATTCCATATCGTGTCCAATAAATGCGAATATTGATAAAGTTTATTTAGAAGCTGTAAAGAAGCAAATTCCTTATTGCTAATCCATCACTTAACTGCACATTCATTCTCTCATCATTGATACATATTTATTTTTGAATTTCTATTGCATGACGCTTGAGCTGTAAAATAGACAAACACTTGTTGCTCTATGGAGTTATTTATGGTATGCACGTTACTTAAGTGTGGCAGTGATTAAGCAAATAAATTCAAGTTTCTTCCCATTTAAATGATTTCTTTTGAACATTTTTGAAAATTCATCTTATTTACAATAGAGTTTTGTGGTTCAAAACATTCCCACTAGTAGCAAATAACTCACTTATATCGCGTAATTCATTGACTCTATGTCTGACATTAAAAACAGTTTAAATAATTTAAGTAGCTTTAGTTTGGATGTTGCATAATTTCTATGCAAATCTTTTTTTTTTGGATGATATTATGAAATCATTTATGTTAAAAATAGACATGGAAATAGAACTGGAGCTATAAAATATATATCTAAATTAAGTGGAACTTTATCTTTATGAGACACCTGGATAAAGACATTAGTGAATTGCATATAATTCAGATTTAATGTCTTTTGCAATCTTTTGATAAAAGGTTCAATAAAAAATCATGACTCTCGTGGATCTGATATATTCGATATGGATATACTTAAGGAAGGCTATAAATATTCAAATAGAGACAAGATTCTGACTCTAAAGAATTTTGAAAAATTTTATTGACTCTTAAAAAGTTCTGTGATGAAGAATGTTAAATAAACATGAAGACTATGAGAAAAGAATTGATATTGACAACATCATGTGGAGCTATTTTCAAGTTACCATAACTAGCTTTGGAATGTCTGTCTTATATTATATTTGAATTGGATTTTATGATAATTTCTGAATGTTTTGGAAGAGCTTTTAGCAGTTTTCGTGCAAATTTCACAGGTGCATGCTACTTATTGGCTTCCGCAAGGAACACGAATGGTGTTTATTGTTTGCTACACTAGAATGAACCTTAATGGACATCCTTATATCGATATAAATGGAAAATGGTGTGTAAAAAATTGCTTAGGTCTTGATATCCTTTTTAGTTCGAATCTGGAGAATTTTTAATGAGAAATATACAGCATAGAGTAACACATGAGTGTTGACACTGACAAATATTAAGGAATCTTCTCTATGACTAAAAGTATGAGGATCATTGTTTCTGTGCATTCTGTGGAATCTCCAATTAATCAACACTTTTAGAATGGCAAGATAATGCATGAGTGGCAAAAATCCTCATGGATAGAACTTGTTTATAGAGATAATTTTGTACCTTTAATTAAAAATTGATAATGGGTTGCTAGGAATAGAAATTTCATAGAAATTGGAACATTTCTCTGCCAAAAATGCGTGAATGGGCACACTAGCCTATATGAAATAACGAAATTAGATCATGGATCAAAACTAACTTGTACGACCATGTTGATATAAATAAACTGAACGATTGTAATGTAATTAAAAGTGACTTAATGTTTATTTAATAAGAGACGATGTTCTCTCTGTCGAATAATAATGAATACTGAATAATACAAAGAAAGGGGAAAACAACTTTAAAAGGGGAAATCAACTAATTGTAGTTGCTTTTACAATTCAAATATAAAATGACTGTTGATATATTCTCAACAGACCAGCAAATAAAAAACTAAGTAAGCATGAAGAAAATTTCAACATTTTTTAGGACATCAATAAATTCACCAATTAAAAAATCAAGGGATAGGCATAGATTTAAAAGTCAATAAATTCGCTTCATCTTATCTTCAAACTGATCAGTGATCATAAATTTGTACAATTCAAAATCACTATCGCACGTCACTAATTATCACTCTTGTTTGTCAACATCAAATGTCTAAGTAGATAACAAAATGTCAATCGATCAAAATATTTAGCTATTTAGTCGAATCAATTCCATTTTCGAAGGACTTGTATGTCATAATAGAGAATGTAAAAAACGTGGGAAAAATATTGGTTGATCACTAAATCAGTAACTTGTTAAATTGCTTAATATAAATTAGATAATAAAATGAGATCATTTTCGAGTCCAAATTAGTCTTCAGCAGTCTAAAATTAATAGAGTCAATAAAAGTGCTGTCAAAATAAAAAATCATATCTGTTCACATTAATTTCCTTATCTATACTGATTTTATTTGGAATGTTGAGCTTTAGTGGAAGTAATTTGTTTTGACAGAACCAACTGCTGCTCAAAATTACTTCCTTCATTAATTTTTTATTAATCAATATGAGTCGAGTGATTGGAAAATTGTGATTTTAATAATCATCACAAGCCAACGCACAATGTATCAAAATAAATATGAATCATGATGACTGTCTATTCAGTTTTCATCGACTCAATATTTATACCGTCAGAGTAGGCACTCGTACGTAATTATGACTACCTTGTTAAGCTACACAAGAAAATTAGGCAAAGGAAGCAGTAAAAACCTAACTAGGCAGTCTTTTGGATGCCACATTGAGCTTTCTGTCTCTAGTGATGCTTTATCTGCATTTTGACGGTTAATTCAGTCCAAACTTCAGTTTTGAGTGCCACTGACTGGAAAATAACATTGATATATCACAATATTTTATCAATCGCCACGACCAGCATGCCAACTCTGTATCACACCGTCGACAGTTTCCAAAATACAAAGGAGCTGACACTAAATACAAAATAATTTGATTTTTTTAATAGCTCGACAGTTTGTTAGGCTTAAGATCTACATATTTTACAGATTAATGCTTATCTAAATTTCCAATGAAATGTCGACCCACCGAAATTAAGTTTTGTTTCTGTTCATTCAAAAAAAAATGTCCAAATTAGGAACTTGAAACTTTTTTCCTTTGTCTTTTACTTCTGAATCATAAAAAATGTTAAAATGGAATTAAAAATTAATTTTTTTTGGTATTGATTCCATAAATAGTGAGAGTATTTTTGGATGATTTCCATAAAATAATTTTAGAACCTTCTGCAACATTGAAAGCGATTTTTGATTATATAATCAACTCGTTCTGGAATTAGTTGATGATCCGTAACGGAATTAATTTATTCTGCAAAAGACGGGATCTTTTTTAATTTGAAAAAATACAGCAGTGTAGGTGCATAAAATTAATATCGTCTGGATATTCAGGGAGTGATGACTCTCGATTATTTAAATGCTAATACCTTAAATATTCCCAAATATTTCAGAACATCCTGGTTTACGAATATACGTTTAACTCAATAAATGCCTGATCCAGTTTTTGTTAAAGCAAATATCGCAATGATGAATAAATTAATGATGTAGAGGCGCTTTAAAAGAAGGAAGATGGTCGTTTGCGTCATCCGGGATAATAATCATGATAAAGGATGTAAGAATTCATGACGTGGCAAAAATGACATAAATTTTAGGAGAAAATTATTCTGATCATAGAAATCATTGAAGTCAAATTGAAGAACTTTTTTGTACAAAAAAAAAACTTCCAGTCCACACTCTGATTCATTCATCAATGAGCAATTTCTGGTAAGTTTATTTTGCGACGGAATGTTATTTACTCAGAAAACACTCATTTTGGCACTCATCTGTCTACACCAGTTACTTCACAAGTAACACAATTACGTAAGATAAGATCAAACAAATTTTTAGAATGTGAAG
This sequence comes from Chironomus tentans, assembly GCA_963573255.1. NCBI lineage: Eukaryota > Metazoa > Arthropoda > Insecta > Diptera > Chironomidae > Chironomus > Chironomus tentans. The sequence continues at coordinate 16,858,283 of OY754303.1, forward strand.
ATGACATTAAATACTTAAAAGCAAATAAATTATAGAATCTTCGGATTATAATGTAGTCTAGAAGCGATCTTATTAAGTTATTAAATCAAATCGATAAGGAGATTTCGGAAATTAGTTTTCAAACAGCAATAAAAGTTTATGACAACTATATCACTGTCAAATTAAAGTCACGTGAGGAGAGTTATTTGAGTGCTGCCGATTTTAATGTTGGCTTAAAAATTGATATTAATTTTTTTTGGGACAGGGTTGGAAAAATGACTTTTTGAAGTGGGAGATCCTTAATTAACTTTTTCATAGGTCAGTTCTTTAGTTTTCAAAATTTTCTTATGTCTTCTGAAAAGTACTATTTCGAAAGGTATAGCATAGTCACAAGGATATTGCTATGTTGCCGTGTTATTGGCAAAATGCTACAGATACTTAGGTATGGCGTCGTAACTGCCCCGTATTGTACTTATTTTCTTACTTCCTTGGAAGTAGACATGCTTTTATGGAACCTAGACCTCTAGAAACGATGCAGCGGTAGACAGCCATACAAATTAATTTTATATCAACCTTTTCGGACCCTACTACATCCCTATACTCTCAACTAGCTTAAAATCATCAAAGCTTCACAAAACAAAGTAAATTCATATCCCATTCCAACACTTTCTATCGAGATCTCTTGAAATAATGTATATAAAGCAATCAGTGTCTAGACTTGTAGAACATTTTTATTTAAATTAGAAGCATTAAAGTAAAACATAAAACTCCAACAAACATGTTCATTTAATTATTAATAGAAAATCAATTTCGAACAAAATGTTGATGAACATCAACCCTGCTTAGAAAAAACAAGATCTAATCCATATCCTGGTTTTTATAGACTTGTAAAAATGGAATCAAATAAAAAAATGAAGAAGTTTTAATGTGTTTGCGAAAAAAGCGTCGGTAATTATTGATAAAATTTATGTTTTCTTGATGAACTAGGACAGCAATTGAGGATATTGGAGGAAATATTTCTAATGGATTCTAATGGCAGTCATTTCGATGTTACGTAACTCTAAGGAACGAGGAAGGTTGCCAGATTTAAAATTTAATCAGAAAAATGCAAATTTCAACGTTATGTAACATTTGAACAATCCCATAGAAAATCGACAAAATTTAATGATTTATAAAACATTTTATTACTGCTTATCGGCAGGTGCAAAGTGTAAAAATACAAATGGCATGTTGTGATTAAAAACTGCAAGGACTGATCCAAGGCTAATCCGTGTCTTCAAAAAAAACCAAAAAATAATCAAATTTGACAAGATTTGTAAATAAAATAGTTCCATTTAAATTATCAATGATATTTCTTGAATTCCGATTAAAAATTAAAATCCTCGCCATCGATTCCTTTACAGCTGTTTGTCCACAAAGCAAGCGACAAAAAATATGCAAAATAAATGACAAAAAATAAAAATGAAACCATTTTTTTGTGGTCTTAGATTTTATTCAAATGCTTTCAACATTTTTGCAAAGGTGACCCAGTTTAGATGCTCAATATTTCAATATATCTCATTGAATGTGTCATGCACCGAAAAAATTATGCATTATGCATTTACTTTCGAACATGAAATTTAAATATTAAGCTATGAATTATACGTCAAGGACCTTTTTAGATGAAATTATGGAAAATTAGAAAGTATTTTGTATTTTTAGATTGAAATCTTGTCTGATCTCAAAACATTTACTATGTCATTCGATTAGAGCTGATGCATGTAGTGGGGTTCATTATTCGAAGATTATTAGAAAATTTTAGGATGACCAATACACATCGTAAAGCTACGTGTGTACCATTTAATGTACCTAGTCTCAATTTGTGTATGCTTAATACTTTAAAGGTTCCTTAAAGGAACTCATCCTAATCCTAGTATGTCCTTACATACCTAGCAAAGTCTTTAATATATGAACAAGCTGACTAAATCTGTACAAATTGAACTTCCATTTAATCCTGACCGGGGATCGAACTCAGGACCTTTGACACGTAAAGGTACGTAAAAATACTTTACCACTTAGTCCAGTGATGCCCAACCTGTGTGCACTTACAGTAGTGTGCCGCGGTGCAAAAAAGGTTGGACACCACTGACTTAGTCCATTGATGTTATTTAACCCATTAATAAAAATTAAAATTAGCCCCAAAAAATATTTACAAAAAAAAAAATTAAATCAACTTAGTTCTGTTACTCACCATCTCAACAAGGAAAATCATAATTTTTCGTACGCACCACGCTCATATTTAACAGTAACTGATAAAACTTATTATAGATGAATTATGGATATATCACAAAATCACGGAAATGTCGAAACAGAAGCACAAAAATAATCTCTTATTAAAACCGCATATGACTTCAAGTCTACTTTCGCTTTCAATGATCTGTTTCACTTAAGACGTCTCTCGATGAACTAAAAAATTAGTAAAGTCAACATCTTCTTTATAAACTCTTTTTTTTGGACAAAAGAGCTCGAATATTTAGATAACGCTTGGAGATTATATAAAAAAAGACTACAAACAAGAAATATTCAAATTTTTCTGAGCAGAAAAAGGTTGGACACCACTGACTTAGTCCATTGATGTTATTTAACCCATTAATAAAAATTAAAATTAGCCCCAAAAAATATTTACAAAAAAAAAAATTAAATCAACTTAGTTCTGTTACTCACCATCTCAACAAGGATAAATCTTAATCAAATTTAATTTTATATAAAGCAAATACCTCATATTCATTACCCGTTAGCCATTGTTTAATTAGCATTGAATAAGGTTTTAATCCATAAACATTTACTCACGTGGATGATCGATGATTTGGACTGCGTCACTGATGTCTTGTGCATCAATATTTTGCAATATCGTGAAGAGAGTAATTATTATGAATGATTTTATCTGTAAAAGAAGCACACACACATAGGTGAATTTCATATATATGCTCATTCCACAAGAAGAAAGATTAAAAAAAAATATTATTATTCAAATATTTAATCTGCTTCAATGGCATTAAAAATAAATTTCATCGCATGCAAAGAAAAGAAGACAAATTTTTGGTCGATAAAAATAAGTGAAATGATGGTTTTTGGCGCCTTGGACATTTTATTTAATTTATTAAGAAAAAATTATTTAAATTATTTTTTTACTTGTAAGCAAGGAATAGCAAGTTTTGATAAAAATAGACTATAGAGGCATCCGTTCGTACAAAAAATGTTCAAACAGGATCTAGAAATACAGAGAAGCTCCTTAATTATTCTTTTGTGCTGTGACAAAAAGGTAGCAAACCTGAATCCTTAAAACTTGAAGACATCAATTTTGTGCACACTTAGAAAAATTTAAATAATCATTTTAAATTTAAAAACAATACTCTTCTGAGGATATAATATTACACAAAATAATTCAATTTTCAATTTATAAGTCAAAGCATATTTTTTTAAAAAATATTTATTAGAGAATGGCTTTCATGAATATGGCGTACCCAGAGGATGGGGGAAGGGGGGGGGGGGTTGGTGTTAAGAGTATTAACTATTGTATTGTATTCCAAAATTTTATTAGGAATCATTAGTTTTTCAAATAGGTTCTGTTTATACTGATTTTTATAACCTCCTCTGAGTACACCCCTTGGGTACCCCCTCTCTAGGTACACCCATGATTACACAAATTAGGCAAATTCAGTCATATGGAATCCACAGGGATTAGTCAATGAATCCAACTTTAAATATATTCCAAATAGTGCCTTGTGTCACTTAGAGTATTAGGGATTTCAAATATAAGAATTTGTAAAATAACAAAACTTTATTTTCAAACAAATCAATCCAATAAATGAGACTACTGGATGTTTACATTTCCCTATTATTTTAAGAAATAAGATTTTTTCACCAAATATTGTCAAAGCCCTTTATTTGACTTTGTGTATATGGCTGACTTAAGGTTTGATTTGATTTAGCTTTGCTATATTTTTCATGATTTTAAACAATTAATTGACTTAGTCATAATGATATTGATAGAATGTTAAACTCAACAAAATCAAAAAAGTGCAAGCAAATCAGATTAAATAAATTTTGATCAAATATTTGATTATTTTTGGAGATCAATATAAGAATCCGGAAGGGATGATTAATGCTTAACATTAATTGGATTTAAACTACAAAAAAATTTAATCAGCAATTATTAAAAATCTTCTTAGATATTATTAGAATCTGTTTCATTCCATGTCTGTCTGAAACAAGACTCCTGGATTTGACATTTTAAAGCTGGTTTAAAATTATCTTGGCTAAAATAACACTCTTAATTAAGATCTCGAGATCATCGAAACTTGAAAATTATAAATTTAAGCGCGAGGAAAGGAATATCAGTGCAATTAGCTGCAGCTAACAAAATTAATGTTATAACTGATTTGCTTCTATTTTTGCTCTTTTCACAGAATTGAAGTTGATCATTTCTAAATTTATTTTCAATAATATTTCAGAGTGTGGAAGTCTCAAATTCGAACTTTTCGATATTAGATTGAAGAATTCAAAACTCTTCGAAATTAATTTTTATGGAAAAAAATATTTTGTCTAATTTTAACTTAACTACAAGTCATAATTCAATGTTTTACATTCTAATAGCTAGAACAATATGTTTTTCAGCTTTTGTAATAATTAATCATACAGTTTTGAGTGTTTAAATAGGAAAATTTTGTGAAATTTAATAAATTCTCATTTTTTGTAAACAAACAAAATGTAAACAAAAAAACAAAATTTTGTTAAGACAATTAATTCAATTTCTGTTTAAAATCTTTGTTAATTTATGCTGTTTATGAATTCATTCAACAAAGAAAAGCATTTATTATTTGCTTAACTGTCTAAATTTAGTTAAATCAACAATTTTCATAATTTGTAACGTATAAAAAATATTTGAACCAATTTGAAAATTTTGTCTAACTGACGATTTCGAGACAGTCACAATCTGTAGTATTTATAGATATTTTTATTTAGTGAAAATCTTTAATCAGTGCCACTCAAGCTATGCTCCGCGACACACTAGTGTGTAGTCAAATAGTCCTCAATGCATTGACATGCGCCAGTTATCAAGTTTCATTCAAAATTCCATTTAATCTGATTGCCTTAAAAACAACTTCTTATTCCTCAAAAATTCCACAAATACGGATTTAATAACAGATGATAAAAAAAATCTCAACAAAAAAAATGCAAAGCCTTAAAAAGTAAGAGATGATTAAGTTTGCGATGAGCAAATATTGGAGACTTCTGATTATTTTGGTATTTTCTAAAATTTTTCTTTGCCATTCTGTTCTGCACGTGAGCGTTAAATTATTGATCATTCAATGGTAATTTTTCACTTCACAAGATTTTTTTGTTGTTTCACAATTTATTTTTGCTTCTTTTTTAATAGTCCAATGTCCTTTTTTGACCACATCCTTCATGCAATGAAATTTTTAAGCACATCACAAAACTGTTCGTTTTATTTCGAGCATTTAAATCTTTTGAATATAATTTTTATTAAGCTTTAAATCATAATTTTTCGTACGCACCACGCTCATATTTAACAGTAACTGATAAAACTTATTATAGATGAATTATGGATATATCACAAAATCACGGAAATGTCGAAACAGAAGCACAAAAATAATCTCTTATTAAAACCGCATATGACTTCAAGTCTACTTTCGCTTTCAATGATCTGTTTCACTTAAGACGTCTCTCGATGAACTAAAAAATTAGTAAAGTCAACATCTTCTTTATAAACTCTTTTTTTTGGACAAAAGAGCTCGAATATTTAGATAACGCTTGGAGATTATATAAAAAAAGACTACAAACAAGAAATATTCAAATTTTTCTGAGCAGAAATCTTATTTCTTCTTTTTTCGCGATACACATTTGGAGCTTCTATTTTATCGACCTTCATCAGGCGATGACAACACACATTTACACGATCATCTCTTACTTCTTTTTTGGCTGATAGCATTTGATCTCCTTTCACTCACACTAATTTTTTATCGCCCAAAAAAATATATCTGAGCATGAAGTGGGTGGAATGAACGTGAGAGAGAGAAGAAGAGAAAAAGTTCAAGTTCATGGCATGTAACAAATACAAACATCCACAACGTCGTTGATGTTCAGACTCATTATGTAAAACAGCAGGAGCATTTGCAAGAATTAGCCATAAATTTTCCACTCAATAATATTAGACCAGAATGATAAGGTATTACACTATTGTTCTTGATGATCATCCCTGACAGCTCTAAATTATACATGCCAGATAGACATCCGTGATCTTCTTACATAAAAGGTTAGGCGATGAATTTACGATGTTTGGGAATGAAAATCTAATTGGACAGCGATATTAACTTCCACGCATTGCGTGCAAGTTATTGTATTCACTTTTTTTGAGATTTTCACTAATTTTGATTTTTTGAGTCAACGGAAGCATGAATCTTTACGTTTTTGGTCTCATATGACAGGTATTGAAAATATCTATTACCTGAGGTATGTTTGGTTCCAGTCAGTTCCGTTGCGTTGGAACTAGACGCAAAAAACCGTTAAAAACCAAAAATTTGTATGGAAAATTTTTTATGCGGTGACTTTCATACAATTTCTTGTATCTGATACAATAGGCCGTACCTTAAAACCATTTTGTGCTAAATAATATCCGAACTTTATGTCCATTTAGTGACCGAAAAATGCAAAAAACATGATTTTTTATGACAGTTGCGTCTTTTTTGATTCCGCACTGGAATTAACATTTCAAGCCTTGAAATAGGCATAAAATGAAAGATCAAATCAGGATCTACATTTAATATCCGCTATGTTGGTACTTTAGAGGTTCCTGTAAAAAGTTACAGCATGAAAAAGATTGTTATAAAAATTATAACACTTTTGTTTACGTTACGTAAAATCCTTACGTTACGTAAAATTACGTAACGTGAATTTCACTTAAAAATATTTGAATGGACATAGAGGCTGTAGATGTTTACTGGATCTTGTTTAATTGGACATAGAGGCTGTAGATCATTACTGGATCTTATTTTTATTGGACATAGAGGCTGTAGATCATGACTGGATCTTATTTTATTGAACATAGAGGTTGTAGATGTTTACTGGATCATATTTTTACTGGACATTGAGGCTGTAGATGTTTACTGGATCATATTTTTACTGGACATAGAGGCTGTAGATGTTTACTGGATCATATTTTATTGGTCATAGAGGCTGTAAATGTTTACTGGATCTCGTTTTACTGGACATATAGGCTGTAGATGTTTACTGGATCTTGTTTAATTGGACATAGAGGCTGTAGATCATTACTGGATCTTATTTTTATTGGGCATAGAGGCTGTAGATCATTACTGGATCTTATTTTATTGAACATGGAGGCTGTAGATGTTTACTGGATCATATTTTTACTGGACATTGAGGCTGTAGATGTTTACTGGATCATATTTTTACTGGACATAGAGGCTGTAGATGTTTACTGGATCTCGTTTTACTGGACATAGAGGCTGTAGATCATCACTGGATCTTATTTTTATTGGACATAAAGACTGTAGATGTTTACTGGATCTTGTTTAATTAGACATAAAGGCTGTAGATGTTTACTGGATCTCGTTTTACTGGACATAGAGGCTGTAGATCATCACTGGATCTTATTTTTATTGGACATAAAGACTGTAGATGTTTACTGGATCTTGTTTAATTGGACATAGAGGCTGTAGATCATTACTGGATCTTATTTTTATTGGACATAGAGGCTGTAGATGTTTATTGGATATTATTTTTATTAGAAATAAAGGCTGTAGATGTTTACTGGATCATATTTTTATTGGACTTAGAGGCTGTAGATGTTTACTGGATCATATTTTTACTGGACATAGAGGCTTTAGATGTTTACTGGATCATATTTTTACTGGACATAGAGGCTGTAGATGTTTACTGGATCATATTTTATTGGTCATAGATGCTGTAAATGTTTACTGGATCTTGTTTAATTAGACATAAAGGCTGTAGATGTTTACTGGATCTTGTTTTTCTGGACATAGAGGCTATAGATCATTACTGAATCTCGTTTTTATTGGACTTAGAGGCTGTAGATGATTGAAACATATTTTGGTGGGAAAATTTTCAAATATTTTGACCGTTAAAAAATTTGAATTTTGAAAAATCGTTAAATGGCAAACCATTTTATTATATGAAAATTTACCTCAAAAATTGTTAATTATAATAATAATAATAGTTCATTAAGGGGTCGTTCGCAAATTACGTCACGCTTTTAGGGGGGAGGGGGGGTCAAAGAATTTGTGACAATCCATACAAAAGATTTTTTTTCTTTGGAAAATTTGTGACGAGGAAGGAGGGGGGGGGGGTCTAAAAAATCGTTTTTTAGCGTGACGTAATTTACGAACGACCCCTAAGTACATTCATTAAGTTCATTAAAAATGCGGGAAATGTTCAAATATATTTTGACCGTTAGAAATTTTGAATTTTTAAAAACCGTTAAATGACAAACCATTTTAATGTATGAAAATTCACCGCAAAAATTGTTAATAATTCTATAACTAATGATTTTCAAGTGCATTAAAAACACGGAAAATTTTCAAATATATTTTGACCGTTAGAAAATTTGAATTTTAACAGCGAGCGTAGCTCAAGCTCGACTCTACTGTGATCCATGTAAAAACTGTAATTCTTAACAAGTCGAGCGAGCGTAGCTCAAGCTCGACTCTACTCTGATCCATGTAAAAACTGTAAATCTTAACAAGTCGAGCGAGCGTAGCTCAAGCTCGACTCTACTGTGATCCATGTAAAACTGTGATTCTAAACAAGTCGAGCGAGCGTAGCTCAAGCTCGACTCTACTGTGATCCGTATAAAAACTGTAATCCTTAACAAGTCGAGCGAGCGTAGCTCAAGCTCGACTCTACTGTGATCCGTGTAAAAACTGTAATTCTTAACAAGTCGAGCGAGCGTAGCTCAAGCTCGACTCTACTGTGATCCATGTAAAACTGTGATTCTAAACAAGTCGAGCGAGCGTAGCTCAAGCTCGACTCTACTGTGATCCATGTAAAACTGTGATTCTAAACAAGTCGAGCGAGCGTAGCTCAAGCTCGACTCTACTGTGATCCGTATAAAAACTGTAATCCTTAACAAGTCGAGCGAGCGTAGCTCAAGCTCGACTCTACTGTGATCCGTGTAAAAACTGTAATTCTTAACAAGTCGAGCGAGCGTAGCTCAAGCTCGACTCTACTGTGATCCGTATAAAAACTGTAATCCTTAACAAGTCGAGCGAGCGTAGCTCAAGCTCGACTCTACTGTGATTCATGTAAAACTGTGATTCTAAACAAGTCGAGCGAGCGTAGCTCAAGCTCGACTCTACTGTGATCCGTATAAAAACTGTAATCCTTAACAAGTCGAGCGAGCGTAGCTCAAGCTCGACTCTACTGTGATCCATGTAAAAACTGCAATTCTTAGCAAGTCGAGCGAGCGTAGCTCAAGCTCGACTCTACTGTGATCCATGTAAAAACTGTAATTCTTAACAAGTCGAGCGAGCGTAGCTCAAGCTCGACTCTACTGTGATCCATGTAAAAACTGTAATTCTTAACAAGTCGAGCGAGCGTAGCTCAAGCTCGACTCTACTGTGATCCATGTAAAAACTGTAATTCTTAACAAGTCGAGCGAGCGTAGCTCAAGCTCGACTCTACTGTGATCCATGTAAAAACTGTAATTCTTATCAAGTCGAGCGAGCGTAGCTCAAGCTCGACTCTACTCTGATCCATGTGAAAACTGTAATTCTAAACAAGTCGAGCGAGCGTAGCTCAAGCTCGACTCTACTGTGATCCATGTAAAAACTGTAAATCTTAACAAGTCGAGCGAGCGTAGCTCAAGCTCGACTCTACTGTGATCCATGTAAAACTGTGATTCTAAACAAGTCGAGCGAGCCTAGCTCAATCTCGACTCTACTGTGATCCGTATAAAAACTGTAATTCTTAACAAGTCGAGCGAGCGTAGCTCAAGCTCGACTCTACTGTGATCTATTTAAAAACTGTAATTCTAAACAAGTCGAGCGAGCAAAAACTGTAATCCTTAACAAGTCGAGCGAGCGTAGCTCAAGCTCGACTCTACTGTGATCCATGTAAAAACTGTAATTCTTAGCAAGTCGAGCGAGCGTAGCTCAAGCTCGACTCTACTGTGATCCATGTAAAAACTGTAATTCTTAACAAGTCGAGCGAGCGTAGCTCAAGCTCGACTCTACTGTGATCCATGTAAAAACTGTAATTCTTAAGAAGTCGAGCGAGCGTAGCTCAAGCTCGACTCTACTGTGATCCATGTAAAAACTGTAATTCTTATCAAGTCGAGCGAGCGTAGCTCAAGCTCGACTCTACTCTGATCCATGTGAAAACTGTAATTCTAAACAAGTCGAGCGAGCGTAGCTCAAGCTCGACTCTACTGTGATCCATGTAAAAACTGTAAATCTTAACAAGTCGAGCGAGCGTAGCTCAAGCTCGACTCTACTGTGATCCATGTAAAACTGTGATTCTAAACAAGTCGAGCGAGCCTAGCTCAATCTCGACTCTACTGTGATCCGTATAAAAACTGTAATCCTTAACAAGTCGAGCGAGCGTAGCTCAAGCTCGACTCTACTGTGATCCATGTAAAAACTGTAATTCTTAGCAAGTCGAGCGAGCGTAGCTCAAGCTCGACTCTACTGTGATCCATATAAAAACTGTAATTCTTAACAAGTCGAGCGAGCGTAGCTCAAGCTCGACTCTACTGTGATCCATGTAAAAACTGTAATTCTTAACAAGTCGAGCGAGCGTAGCTCAAGCTCGACTCTACTGTGATCCATGTAAAAACTGTAATTCTTAGCAAGTCGAGCGAGCGTAGCTCAAGCTCGACTCTACTGTGATCCATGTAAAAACTGTAATTCTTAACAAGTCGAGCGAGCGTAGCTCAAGCTCGACTCTACTGTGATCCATGTAAAAACTGTAATTCTTAACAAGTCGAGCGAGCGTAGCTCAAGCTCGACTCTACTGTGATCCATGTAAAAACTGTAATTCTTATCAAGTCGAGCGAGCGTAGCTCAAGCTCGACTCTACTCTGATCCATGTGAAAACTGTAATTCTAAACAAGTCGAGCGAGCGTAGCTCAAGCTCGACTCTACTGTGATCCATGTAAAAACTGTAAATCTTAACAAGTCGAGCGAGCGTAGCTCAAGCTCGACTCTACTGTGATCCATGTAAAACTGTGATTCTAAACAAGTCGAGCGAGCCTAGCTCAATCTCGACTCTACTGTGATCCGTATAAAAACTGTAATTCTTAACAAGTCGAGCGAGCGTAGCTCAAGCTCGACTCTACTGTGATCTATTTAAAAACTGTAATTCTAAACAAGTCGAGCGAGCGTAGCTCAAGCTCGACTCTACTGTGATCCATGTAAGTAAGAAATAGTTCGGACGTAGTCCGAACTAGGTTGAGCGAAGCTCACAAATTTTTACGTCCTGAACGTAGCGAAGCGGAGTGAAGGCGTGAAAATTTTCCCAAGCCGTATACACTGTATGCTACTATGATTTAAAATGAGAAAAAATGCGACATTACACTTTGAGATTTGGAAAATCTGGAATTGGCTGGAACTTTTTAGTTGACTTGAAGGGGGTCTATGGGGGTCCCAAAGTTGAAAATTCGAAAAAAATGTCATTTTTGAGCTAATTTCAAAATTAAATTTCCATATAAGGATTTAATCAAGTTAAATTAAGTTTTTGACATAAAATCTATCATAATAAGATCTTTATTTTAAGCTCCCACGTAAATTAATAATTAATAATTTTGCTCAGATTAAGAAATCAGTTTTTCGTATTTTGTGAGAAAGAGAGGTAAAACAGCCAAAAATGTTCTATGCAGAAAAGTTTGTGCCTGAAATTCTACATCATGTTCAAAAAACGGAATTGAAATTAGTTGAGGCATTGTCGAGAAAATCGCAAAATACACTTTCTGTAAGCAAGCAAACAAGCAAACAAGTTAATCAGCAAGAAATATCCAAAACGAGACATCGTTGAAACTTCTAGTTTTTAACTTCCACGCATTTTTTGCAATCGATCCGTGCCGCCCTACAGAAGAACTGATTAGATTTTGGGCATGGTAGGTATAGCCGTTGCTTCTGAAAAAGCAACAAACCTTCTTTTCCATACAAAATGTGAAATTCAAAAGTTGCTATGATTTTTGAAAATTTCGACTGAAAAAAATTCAAAAAATTGGAAAATACCCCCCCCCCCCCCTGGTATATGAAAATTATGCGAGATTCGACAACCCCTGTGATATATAAACAGTCGAACGAGCGGAGCGAGATTCGACAACCCCTGTGATCTATAAACAGTCGAACGAGCGGAGCGAGATTCGACAACCCCTATGATCTATAAACAGTCGAACGAGCGGAGCGAGATTCGACAACCCCTGTGATCTATAAACAGTCGAACGAGCGGAGCGAGATTCGACAACCCCTGTGATCTATAAACAGTCGAACGAGCGGAGCGAGATTCGACAACCCATGTGATCTATAAACAGTCGAACGAGCGGAGCGAGATTCGACAACCCCTGTGATCTATAAACAGTCGGACGAATAAAAAATTCGAACGGAGCTCGAATGTAATAGTTCGGACGAAGTCCGAAAAAAAAAATTTTCCCAAGCCCTTAGAAGACTGAGGATATGTGAGAAAATTTTATTTTTTTATACTGTAATCTATAAACAGTCGGACGAGCGAAGCGAGATCCGACAGCCCCTGTGATCTATAAACAATCATACTAGCGGAGTTCGAACGAGACTTCGAATATACAAAAAAACTTTAGAGCAGGGGGAAGATAACACGGTGTAAAATTTTTACGCCTGGCCTGGCGTAATATTTTTTTAGGCATTTTCGAATAGAACTTTTAGTTGCATCTTGTTAAACACATAAATATAAGAACTTTGGAATCTTTTCCCCCCAGATATTACCAAAGGATTAGCAGTTATTGGTCAAAAAGACTTTGGCGTAAAAAAAATTTTTGGCGTAAAATCACTTTTTTACGCCGTGTTATCTTCCCCCTGCTTTAGAGTTTAATCACAAAAATTCGAGCGAAGCTCGAATATAAATAGTTCGAACGCAGTTCGGACTAGGTTGAGCGAAGCTCACAAATTTTTACGTCCTGAACGTAGCGAAGCGGAGTGAAGGCGTGAAAATTTTCCCAAGCCGTATGTACAGTACGGGAATAATTTACGGTGAAGTGATAAAAAATTTATAGAATACTTTGTGTCATAAACTACGGCTCGCCTTGGGATCTATATCAACTGGCGAGCGTAGCTCGCCTTTGGATCGGTATCAACTGGCGAGCGTAGCTCGCCTTTGGATCGATATCAACCGGCGAGCGTAGCTCGCCTTTGGATAGGTTATTGCCGTTGGCGAGCGTAGCTCGCCACGTGGAAGTTTGTGGTGTGATCTATACATCGTGTTTTTTGCATTATAATTGAAATAATTTATATGTCTCCTTCCATTCCAATCACGTTTCATTATGCTTTATTTTTAGAGAAGGAATCTAAGCATACGAATTAGAAAAATAAACGTTCGTCTTCAGTTTGGCTTCTTGTTGGTGATCATTTAAACTGGTTCACATTCATGATTTTTTTCCAGTCATTTTCAGTTATTTTATTGATTTGCCATTGGAGAAGAAATTTATTGCAACTGTCATTTTTTAAATCGATTAAATTAATTTATTTTTGTGGATATTAGGTGTTTTTAGGATTTTTATTACTTGGAATCTAAGTTAACCACATTGGGGGTCAATTTGAATATGACCATTAGCAAAATATATTCATTTTAGAACCATATCAATATTTTAGATGTCATAAGCAGTGCATCTATCTGGGTTTTTACCTGGGCCACACAAAATCTGGGGTGTAATTTCTAGGGTTTATTTGTCAGTTATCTGGTTTCTCGATTTATTGGTATTTTTCATGCATTTTTCAAAGAATTTTGTAATTTTTCTGTATGGACGGGGGGGATTTTTTTCTTAAAAAACCCTAGCACTAAAAAACTCTGAACCTACACTAAAAAAACCCAATGAAACGCCCTAATTTTGGAGACTATTTAGTCTATTTTTTAAATTCAAAACTGGAAACCGAAAAACCACGATTTTCCAATAATACCGGTTTTCACAAATCCTAGTAACTGCCGAAGATGACAAAGATATAACACGTTGAGGATAAAGACAGGGTTGGTATCTGTGATATGGCTGTAATTAGGCAAATGGACTCAAATGAATCCCAATCACAGGAATTTTTTTATCACTGTGTACACAGACAGGCTGTGCCTTTAATAGATTTAAACACAGGTTCTGAGTAAAAAAGCTCCATCTGTAATTCTTTCTGTGACCAAGCAACATCTGTAACAGACTTACAGGTAACTGTGTTAATAACCCAGACTAAAAATGATGATTCTTAAAGATGGATCCAGAAATTCAGAACGACCTAGACCCACCTAGATTCTATCTTTATTGAACAACGTCTGGTGCAGACAACAATACTTTTTTCATCTAAAACTGAGGTCTGACTGCGACAGTATTTGGTTCTTATATGATCTTCGCAAACATCTACAATCTAAGCTGATCCATCCATCTGGGTTTACCAACACTGTATCATATGAATTACTATATCTTACGTAACGTCAAATTTGATGCCAATAGTCATTAAAAATATCAAGATTCGCCCAAGATTGCATGGAAATATCCAAGAATCAACTTGATTTATATACCAAGCAGTAACTTAAAGTTCAACACACAAATGCACTTTATCCATCCACCCACAAGAATTTTCTTACCAATTTTTAATGAAGATGTGGCAATAAAGTGTCAAAATAAATCGGAACTAACATGAGAAAAAAGCTGTAGCTTTATGGTGGCACACAATAATCGTATAGTAATTCATAGCTTAATATAATTTTTTCCGCAAAGAAAGAATGCGATGACCGCACCTATTTTAAATTGACTCATTAGACTAATACACCAGACTTAAATTAAATTAAACTGTAAGTTTATGATAGAAAAGCTGTTCGCTTCATAGAAAAATATAAATAAAAATGTTTATAAAAATGATAAAGGAATGTCATAAAAAATCATTCATATAGTCACAGTTGGAATGATTTGTTTATCAATAGATTTTTTTTTGTGTGTAAAAATTGAATGACTGTCCTTGCAGGCTTGTGAACGAGATAAAAATTGTTAACTATATCTTAATTTACTATGTCATATAAATAAATATTTATGTTCATGCATAATTAGGCTTCATGGAGAGAAAGAGAGGAAAATAAAGGCTTTAAGTCGACTGCAAAAAAGCCAAGCTTAAAGTTGATATTAATATGATGAAAGGTGCCGATAACTTTTTTTTGGACTTAATGAAAAATCTTCATAAAAATTCAGATTTACCATTATTGGTCGTTGGAAATTGCTGCGTTAATAATCATTTTTGCTCCTTTTAAGCGAGTAGATTTTGCAGTCTAATGGATATTTATTAGCATTTTATCAGGTTCTTAAATTGTCATAATCTCTGCAAAGGAAAAGTCAACTTGTCAAAAATAGTAAAGGCTCATTTTGAATGGATGCTTATGAATTGATTTATTTGGAAAAATAAAGCTATAATCATTGAATTTGGAATGAGAACTTGCAGATGTTAAGCTATTGTTTTTTGGTTAATTTAGTGTCACAGTGGTAAGTTCAATTTTGAGGATTGAGTTATTGAATGATCTTAAATTTTGAGCAAGTGTTTAGTTAAACTAAGTTGTTATAGTTTTCCCATGGCTCAGTCACAGTCTATCGTCTGTTAAGTTCCAATTTTTGGATGTAATCTGCCAGTTTCTTGGGCCGGCTTCTAAGACTACCCCGGGTACCCTACCCTACCACTAGGTGGAGGGTAGGTAGGGGTACCCTAGGGAATATTAACGTAAAAAAGTGTTCTGAACCTCCTGAACTAACTTAATGTGGAACTTTAGACTTAGTTCCATAAAGGTCCGTTCACTTATTACGTTGTAGGGAGGGGGGGCACACAATACCTTTTCTAGGAATTTTAATGTTCTTTTTTGAAAAAAAATTCGCTATTACTTAACGTTTGAGTTTGACCCTCTGAGTTTGACAATGGGCTGCCCGTGTGTCTTTACCATGAAAATGAGTAAGTGTAGCCAACGAAGAACTTAAAAAAGTATTGACCAGAATATCTGCAAAAATTAATATTCTCAAAAAAGATTCCACTGAACATAAGCTTTTATCTGCAACAACAATATCAACCAAAAGATGACTAATCGATAATAACGTTCAAGCGGACGTAAAAACAATATTTAGTTCTATAAACAACAAAATCCATAAATGCTTCAATATATAATTTAGTGCACCAATTTTTAATTTCAAAAAATCTTTTGAAATACAACTTTCTATTCTTTTAAGAAATTAATTGCAGATTTAAATCATTCCATTAAGTATTTAATTGGCTGGTCGACACGCTGTTTGCGCAGTCAATAAAAAAAATTATGCTGAATAGAATCTTCATCATCAGCAGCAACCAGAATGCAGTCGACAATAAATAAATAAATTTTTAATGAACTAGTCGATATTAAAATTAGAAAAGAACATCAGCTAATAAAATATTCCAAAATATTGGTTCTGTTTTTTTTATTATTCAGTCTCAAAAAAGGTAGAATCGAATGTGCTATTTTTATGACACTAAAATTCTGCAATAATATTCTAATTTTGAATAATTCGTTTTTTATTGGTCCCGTATAGTTTGGTTCGTCTGCTGAGCGTTTAAACGCTAAATGCTAACCATTCGACTGATGATCTACTTTAATTTCTTTAAGTATATTGCTAATGTCTACGTGAGAATCCGGACTTAAATGTGAGGTAAGCTTTGCATAACTTTATTATGGAATTTATTGCAAAAAAAAACACAATAGCATTTCATTGCCTATGTGAAAAGTTGACAGCAAAAAGAAAACTGAAAAAAAAAGTTTAATTTTATCATCAAAGCTCATTTTCATATCTATCACATAAATTTTTGACAAAAAATCTTTTCCTAAATGTGTGAATTTCTATGGCTACAAAAATTTTTCATCAATTCTGAAAAGCTAATATTCATTAGATTTGCATAAAGGAAACATAAATATTAAGTTATTACCTGGCACTATAAACAGGATTCTAGAAGCAATTGATCCAAATTCTTGTTTGAAAGATCTCTCATTCTTTGTCCAGGGGTGTTTTCAGTTCTGTTGTGTTCGAGGGTTCCTAAGATAGCTTAAGTTGGCTTCTTGTTAAGCTTCTGAGTAGCTGCCGATAGATTAGTGGTAGGAGCATGTGACCTGAAACCGTAGGATGTGGGTTCGAGTCCCCACTCAGGATCATTATTTTTTTCTGCTAAATATTCAAATTAAAGCATTAAAAATCAAGTTCAATTTTCTGCGTAATCCTAGCGTTGTGACATCAGTTTTACCTACTAAAGATGTAGTTGGTCGCTATAATCTACAGATAAATAGATTAAAGCTTATTATATATTTCAAGCGCCATCTAGCTCATGATTTGACGAAGTTTTTTGAAAACAATAAAAAAAATTAGGCCTAATATTACTTAATAAATTAACCTTTGTTATGATCTAGCTTCTTGCTTGAAATCAATCAAATTTATTTGTATCTTAATCTCATCAAATTGTTATTTTTAATAAATTTATTACACAATTAATAATAATCATAATTAGTCTTTATTCAGAACTTTTTAGTAGATCCATATTTACAGAAATGTAAGAATCAAAAGAGGTGGGAATTAAGAAAAATTGGGGCCATTCATATATGACGTCTATCAAGAAATTGGATTTTTGGTCAATTTAAATCAAAATTGACATACTTGCCAGTAGCAAGTGTTGTATTAAGTGAGGGCAGTCAACCTTTACACTAGGTGCTTAGCCCAGAATTTTTCTAGAAAGAATTTTAAGAATTTTTTTAAAAATTTCCAAAGGCTTTAATTTTTAGTATCAGTTTTGATTCTTGGAAGGACGGAAAGGGCTATGACCCTGCTCTACAACTACGACGGATCAATTTCTGGCGCCAAAATAAAAATTCTCAGTTTATCATGTCCCCAACCCTGTCAGCATTCTAAATCAACCAAGTCGTGTGATCAAGAATTCTTTTCTTCTCGCTCAAGCATGTGAATCACATTCGAGAATATTAAAATCGAATAAATGACTATAAATAGATCGAAATTTATTCTTTTTGGCTCAATCAATTTATTTATTTAAAATTCTGAATAAAAAAAAAGTTTTCTTTTCGAAAAATGTTTTGAAAATAAAGGCGCATAGGTGTATAATATTAAGTATATCATTTATATAAAGGCAGATCATCTTGAGATGATTCCATTTTTTCGTATTAAATTAATATTCAGAATGAATCGTAAAGATTGACATGCTGAATTGCTTAATTATTCATTCATTTCCTTAGACGATTTTCAATCTTTTTTGATATCAGCGTTTTATCTACCGCATATCCATTTGGAATGTCAATCAGACAGTCTCCCACAATTAAATTAACACAATCGACCATTAAGATTACGATCTAAATTAATTATTAATTTGTGTATTTATTATTAGGAGAGATGAAATTTCACAATAAATATTATTAAAATAAATTAATTTTTCATCATCATTCATCGGTTCCATTTCACAATATTACAAGAGCGTCAAAAAAAGAGCGAATGAGAAACAGAAATTTGGCAATAAAATGATATTAAATAGCAGAAACTTTAAAAACGAAACATTTTGAATGTGTCTACAATTTATATGTAAATTATTAGCAAATTAATGAATTGTAAATATGTAAATTTTATTGAGTAAGATGAGGATTGGAGCGCATTTTTGTGGAATTTTGAGTAACTGCTGTGACTTAGATCATTTTTCAGATTTAATGTTTTCTAGACTTAACACAAGGCGTGGAATACTGGGTGTCAATTATTTCATAAAATAATTGAAAATTAACGGTTTTTTAGAATTTGAATTTTAACGTATATTTCCAATTTAAATTAATTTGATCTACTAAAAGTAGAACTTTTTGAAGTGATCATTTTTTCTTGCTGAAAGAAGAGGAGAAAGAAAAGAAGCACATTAAATGCCGTAAAAGAGTAAGAACAAAGAAATTAATTATACTAAATTTAATTAAGTAAACAATTTTCACAGGATTAAAGTGGCTAGAGTGAAATAAAGTGAATAATATGTAAAAATTGAAGAATCGAGAAAATAAAACGAATCAAATTGTAAATTAAAATAAAATTTTCATTCTTTCGCTATAATCTCAAATAAAATAAATAAAATTCATACAAAAATTAATTCTAAAGTATATCTTTATCTAGTCTAAACCGACACTGGGGTTGGTTTCTTTGGTATATCCTAGGAGATACCCTTGCTATACTAAAGACAATAACTGTGATATAACCCAGAAACCACCCCCTCGAGATTTAAAAATGTATTGGAAAAATTTTGCATGGGGTTTTCTGGGGCCAATTGCTAGGGGTAGACCTACCCTAGGGGTACACTAGCAGCTTAGTTGCAGTTTTTGAAAACTCTACTTTGAAACTAGTATTAAGATTGATTTTTATACTAAATTTATTCTTATTTTGGAACTAGAACCCTTTACCTCAAAAAAATTCTTGCTATACCCCTTATATACTTGGAGGATATTTCGACATACATATAAGTAAGATGTGATTGACTTACTTTACGTCCACAGAAGCTTTACTCTTGTAATGGGAGAAGCGTGCCTTTAAATTATTATAAATTCGTCCACTATATGACTCGTAAGTAATAATAAGACACGTAGTTTAACGTGCATTAACCATGAAAAATTTAATTTACGATTCAACTTCACCATTCGTGATTGAAAAGTTAATCAGCTCCTAGTGCCTGAATGAATGAATGAATTATTTTGTAGTAGGATTTTTGATCGTAAAAGATTCTTGAAAGCTGTCGTACTGCTTGAATGCTAATTCTGATAAACCACCCAGAGAAAAAAAATGAAAGGTATATTTACATAGAATTTAAAATAATAGCATAAATCTTTTTTTTGTGTCACTAGTTTCATTCGTGTGGCCTTTCGAATTTTGGCACTGAATATATTAAATATTTTGGAGTTCATCAACTTCAGTAAAAAATATATTGATGACAATTTGCCAGAATTATTAGTTGAAAAGCAGCATGGTGTGGAGAAATTTTGTATTATTTTTCATTTCACGTGGACAGGATATGTTTAAGTATTTACGGAAATTGATCTACGGATCTTTAAACCGTGGTTAGGGTTAATTTTCAATTTCACAATTTTTGAATTGAATATTAAATTTTTTAGGGTCAGTTCATAAATTACGTCACGATTTTTAGATCCCCTGTCACAAAATTTTCATACAATTGAAGTCTCACACAACGTCAGAACCTCCTCCCCCTAAACATTGGATATCATTTATGAACAACCCCTTACTGATTTACTGTTGATCAGATATAAACGATCAACATACCAATGTGACACTTTATGGTCATCTGGGTGCCACCACGTTGCTGTATCTAAGACCAAGCATGACTTAGATGTGTTCTTGCATAACAGAATCCTCCATCTTTCAAATATTAGACTTCAAAAGTAAATAACACCTAAACTAATTAACATATCCACTAAAATAAAGACAAAGTGCCTCATTTACCCATCTCATATCCAAACTTGCAATACATTCCATCAAAACTGTCGCGTCTAACTCTAAAAACATTTATTTAAAGAAATGAAGTAGAAGAAGATGATAAATATTCAAATGACAAAAAAAGATTCACGAAACTCGATACAAATGATGAAGTTTTGATGCAAAATTTCAGTTCTGTTGCAATCATCATGTTGGTTTTTTTAATGACACTCCAATTTGATATCAAATTTGAAGAGTTTAATTTTGGGGTATTGTCATGTGTGAAGCTGTAAAAGCACGTAGGAATATTTTTTAACCATTGAAAAAGCTATAAAAAAAGATTTTTTTTGCTCAATCGAACATTTGTTTGTAGGCTAATGAGGTGGATAGCAGGCAGTCACAACATTCATAAATGTCTTAAAAAAATTAAATGACTAACATTTAACAGTTTCTTCTCGCTCCTTTTTGTAAAGCATTTAAAGCACACCAAAAATGATAAATATTTTATGACTTTTTATTTTTCGTGTTTTTCTTATAAAAATAAACTTACAGTAAATTTTCGAGAATGTGTCGTATTATCATGTTAGTGTCGATCTCCTGCGGTAGAGATTGCTTAAACTTCTTTAAATCTACGTCATCGAAATATTTAATCGGCAGAATGATCTTTGCGTAATTACAACAATTATTGGACTTTTGACCCTTCAACTTTATTGGAATTACAATCTTTCCTACTGAGTCTTTACAGCATGATTCAGTCGGACAATGAGGCGGGAGAAGATCAATTGCTTCTGTTGTCGATGGAATGGCTTCTATCGGCGGTATATAAGTGTTATTGGGTTTGGGAGGTGGAATGTAAGTGTTATCAGGTTCATTAGGAGGTAAATATGCATTATCAGGTTCTTCTGGGGGTAAATAAATGTTATCTGGTTCTTCTGGAAGTGGATCTACAGGAGGATCTACTGGAATATTTTCAGGTTCATCAGTAACTAAATCTACACTAGCTGGTTCCTCTGAGGTTGAGTCTACAGGAGGTAAGTATGCATTATTGGGTTTATCTGGTGGTAGGTATGTGTTTGTGGGGTTTTCAGGTGGAAGGTAAGTATTTTCTGGTTCTTCAGGAGGTAAATAAGTACTTTCTGGTTCTACAGGAGGTAAGTAAGTATTATCAGGAGGCAAGTAAGTGTTATCAGGCTTTTCTGGCGATAATGAAGTACTATCTGGCGTTTCTGGGGGTAAATAAATGTTTGTGGGTTTTTCAGGGGGTAAATAAGTGCTTTGAGGTGTTTGTGGACGATGTGCAATCATTAAGGGGGGTCGTGCCGTTGGAACGTGAATCATATTCGGTGCATAGATATTTGCGGGACCTGGATAGTTTGGAGGTGGAGTGTTATAAATATATGAATCAGGTATCACAGGTTTAAAAGTTACTGGAAGTTTTGCAGATTTGTCAAAGTATTTAAGCGAACGGAGTCTCGATGAGTTATCAATTTGTACATCAACACCTTTACAGCCTTTTGGGAAGAAGTAGCGTACGTTTCTTGGTGCATCATCATCGTCATCAAATGGACGGAATCCAAATTGTGCTTTTCTGTATTGGAAGTCACATAAATTAAGTTCTTAGTAAGTTGATTAAGTCAGTTGACACTCACCCTTCAGGTGCTCCGTACTTAGGATACACAGTTATTTGATCTTCTGTAGTAACAAGTCTGTAGCCCCTTGAATCGGCCACATACTGTGTCACATATTGCTTTCCTTCGACTTCATATCCATAACAACCAAGTCGAACGCCATCCTGTTGTAAAGTATAAAGGAACATAATGTATTTAAAAATATTCAAGACACAATACATCGTAAACAATGCGATTAGATCAATATACATGTCGCTTGTTCCTACTTTTTGTTATGACATGTTCATGAATAAGTTTTCAATCTATTTTTAATAATCCATATTAACATATCAAATCGCGGCTTATCTTCCGTCATTAATCTGGTTCATTTTATAAAAGATATTGTTCTTAACACGTGCATATATAAATGAGACGTTTAGATAATACGTTCACACTTGATGGAATTTTTATGTGATTTTCACACTTACTATTGTTTCATAAGCAGCATCAACAATATAAAGTTTATAGACACAGAGTCTATTTGGCATTTTTTTTCGGACGGAACAAAAGATCTTCACGTAAATGGAATTTAGAAGTTATTTAATATAAATCATTAAGTGGCTTACCTTTTCAGTCGATGTATGATGGAAGTGCTTCCCATTTGCGTTCAGCTGATATCCATATTTATGCTTCTCTGAACCTGGTACGACTGATTGATACCCGTGCTTGTCTTACGAGAAGAAAATATGATAATTTATATGAGAATCGTTGGCGTAATCACATGATGGATATCTTTTTTATTAAGTAATTGGCAATGTAAGTTAGGAATGACATCATCGATTGATATCATAAAACGCATTTTTTCCTTGAATCATCTCACAATGTCAAGGTCATATTGAAAGTAAAATAATGCCCGAAGATGGGCAACAACCGTTGTTCGATCACTATAAATTCGATCGGATATTTTGTAAGCAAAAAAAATAACAAGTTGGATGACTTTTTTCTTTGGAGAGAAAGTTATTGACCCGAAAACATGTTTTTCTCTGTTTTTTGTTGCCGAAAATGACTGTTAACCGCAGGAATATCAATTTGAAAAGAATCCACAAAGGCATTTCCTTGAGATTTTAAGAATACGGGTTTGTAAGAGTTGAAGATATTTTTTTCGTGTGATGCACTCGAGGATGTATCAAGTTTCTTTAATTTTTATGGGATATCGTTTAGGGGTCATTAACCAGTGTCGTTAATTAGGATATTAGGTTTTTGGTCTCCACTCCCTTCTATGAACTCGAAGGAGACATCTTGGGGTGGCACATAGCTGTCGTAAATTCTAGATATTACAACAAGCTGGCTTGAGGATGTTACCAACGTGGTTTTGAATGACATTTTCCAAAATGTGCATTGCAGGGAAATTATAATCAGTTTTACGCGACCCACCTTCCTCTAAAAATTGGACATCATCAGTAAATGACCCCAAAGAACGGAATCTGCCAAAAATCAATTCCTTTGCTAATTTTAATCCGATCAAAAAGATCTAAAGACTTTTCTGGATTGCATGCCTTCATTTCAATGATAATTTTGCAAAACTATTTCATAATATCTTTCTGCATAGTCAATATTTTGAGCTAAAATATCAGAGTAACCTTTAGTTGATGTAGGTAATTCAAATGCGGCTGATGCCATTCACGAAAAAAAAACAATCGGAATTGGATTTGTTTACTCGATCAAACTTTTAGATTTGAAGGATGAATCGATTTTCTGATGAAAAATGTGCAATTTTCACTTATCATTATCATAAATTTGGATAAATGTGGCAGCGAACTAGATTTTTGAATCTGATATTTAAGCCTCACATTTTTTGTGTCAATAAATTAACAAAAATGGAAAGATTCACTGAAGCTACGACCAATTTTCACACATAATTTTC
This sequence comes from Chironomus tentans, assembly GCA_963573255.1. NCBI lineage: Eukaryota > Metazoa > Arthropoda > Insecta > Diptera > Chironomidae > Chironomus > Chironomus tentans. The sequence goes on from OY754303.1 coordinate 16,882,515, forward strand.
ACAGTTCGTTAAACAAACATTTTCTTTAAGCAATTAAGCACTTAAGTCTTAAAATATACAGCCCATTGAGAGAGCATAGCACTATCATTATGTTAAACAGTCATTTGAGTATTTAATATACCTGGATGATTAAGTTGACTCGCGTAAGACGGTGACAGCTGCTCCAAATTTCCATAAATTAATCCACATGCATGACAGATGATGAACAAATAAATTATCCAATGATTTTTCATCTGTAAAACAAAAATTTACATAAAACAAATATTTATTTGTCACTATATCTAGATCTTTGTGCAATCATGTCTAAACCCACATTTATGTTGTTTGTATTCACTAATAATATAATTAATATGAGTTCTTAGCTTCCTTCGATATAATATCACAATAGTTTATGAGAAATAATGTTAATAATGCACATTCACTTAGTTCACTAAAAAATTGCACCCCATCAATAATTCCTTATTGTGTTCTTAACGACTTTTTTAGAGTCCACAATTTTTATTCCTTTCTGTTCTGCAGTGCTCCATTCGATTGACCGAAAAATACTGAAGAAATTAGCAATGTCAACAGCAACTTTTATTTCGTTCTCTTCCCAGATTCAACGGTACAATAATTTTGTACATAAATAATGCCTTTCGAGTCAGAAAAAAAAATAATATAAAAATTTTGCCAAAAAGGCAAGCAAGAGAATCAGAGGTGCAGAGTTTGACGATATCTTTGAGTCCATACTTTGTGGCGATCTATCCCGAGTAGCAAGAGACAATGTTCTTTGTTGATATTCGCTTGGATGAGTTTTGGGTCGTGAAGATGCTAATTTTTTAGAAAGACTTAATTATAATAACATTGTCACGTTTCAATCACTAATTCCTTACTGATGAGGGTGATTTAGATTGAAAGATACTTTTTTTTGCTTAAATAATTAAGAATTTTACCATCTAATACATTATAATGAATTTAACATTATAAAAACCTCGTGTCATTCAACTTTTACTTAACAAAAGTTAATTTTCTAGATAAAATTCAACGAATTTTTCAATTTTGAAAAATAACCGTCATTTGGAATTTGAATTTTCGCATCTCTAAAAATATTTCTTTGCATCTTTTTATAGAATTCAAATTTTTAACGATAAAACACCAAAACAGCTACTTTATTAACAGAAATTTTGTAACAGCTGGTTACAGCAATTTTGTTTAGATCGGGATTATGGTCTTGGGCTGTAAATTGTTTATTAAGAAATTTGGTAATTTGAGTAAATATGTGGGATATTTAGCCAATTTTGGCTTTATTTGATTAAACAGACACAATTACCTGTTGACAAATTTTAATTGAATATTGTCTCAAATCTTCTGAATCATTTAATTTGTTCACGCACTGTTTTGAAATGTACATAGCTGGTCAACAACAAAATAAAGATTTGTGTTGATTTTCGCTTTTCATGGCATAAATAAATTACACTAAGTAAATAAATGACCGGAATATGTAAATAAATAGACAACGGCAATCTATTAAGGGCAAATGCACGTGAGAAAAATACGAAAAATATGACGTCAGGTCTACTCATCACCTCAAGTGATTATATTCTAATTTTTTGACTGGCTACTTAGATAAAATTTTTATTTTTTATGATTAGTTTTTTGTGGATTTATATCCGGAACTTTATTCAAGAATAATTTCATTGAATTAATTCGTTACATTAGATTACTTGCTTAACAAGGCAATATTACGAAAATTAAGGCAATAAGAATACTGATTATAATAATATTACTTTATTACACAAACGTGCATGTCAATAGCACCATAATCGCAGCTTTAACATCCCCAAAACATCCAATTTACGAAAATATTTTGAATTTACATTCGTGTTTATATTGCAGAAAGAAATGTTATTAAGAACTTTGAATTGACCTGCTTCGAGGATGTTCTCCGTAAACCTGTTGGATATCTTCGTTGCCAAATTGAAATTTCAATATCATCGAAAAAGAAATGAGAAATAACTGTTCTCATGTTGAGAGTTTTATTATAATAAAAATAAAATAAATTTTACAATATTTTATAAGATATCACAGGAACAAACTAGTTTGTAAGTCATCTGTTACACTGTTTTGCTCGGGTATTTATGGCGCTTTTGTTTATTTAATAATCCATTGATTGATTCTGGAAATAACATTGAATTGACGTTCGATCTCATATTAATGAGTTCAGTTTTTGACAATGCAAGGAACCAAATCATGACTTTAATAATTCAAGATTGTAGATTGCTGTTTTTGTGCATTGTTTACTGACTGAGACAATACCGCCATGAATGCGTAAGTTTTATTACTATGAACTTGGTGTGGTCGACTATTTTTACTATGAAATAACTATTTAAAAGACATAAAATCATTTCTGGAACTTATTGTTCATAGTATTTTCTAAAAATGAGCAAGTTTACGTTTTAGTAGGATTATGTAGGGTTAAAAGAATTGTTGAATGAGCAATCCACACTTAGTGGTAGGATGGGGTCATTTACTTACCACGTCCATCAAAAATGATACTTTTAGACCTCCTCACCACTTGTTACAAAATTTTGCAATAAAAAAGTGATGTGTCATATAGCTACAACCCTTACACCCACTAATTGATTGGCGTCATAAGTAAATGACCCCCATGGGTATGTTTTTGGGGAAAACCAAATTTTTTCTGACTAAATGTCGATACCTTGAATCTTTTTGGGGAGGGGGGGGGGACTAAAATCTAGTCCATGATCCACATTTCGACAAGTCTACAGCCTCTTCTACTCCATTGACCATGATACTGCCTGACAAATTCCCAAAATGACTGAAGTGATCATCACCTTAAAGGGAAAATGGGCTAAAAATACGTTCAACGAACTTTTATCATTTAAGATTCAAACTTGAAATTTTAAAGCTGCTCTTTTGCGTGCTCAGTTCCTCTTCTTCCACTTGTACACAATTTAGTGAATGTTTGTATCAGTTTATGCAAAATATTTTTGTGTTAATTTATGGATATAATATCTCAATGGTACTCATTTGATAAATATAAATTGTCACAGTGCTACTTACTATAAAATTCAAATTTTAAACAAACAACAGAGCAACATTTTAAATTTTTTTTTCGATGTCTATCGTTCAATCAATCGAAAAAAGGAAATTATCTCTACAGAAAAAATTAAAATTGGATTAATATAATATTTTCGGTTGATTCGATATTTAAAGGTCTTTGCAAAATTGCTGAAGTTGCAAAATTTATTATTTAAAAATAAATAAATTATAATGTCATAAAAAAGAAGATCACATTTTGGATATATTTGAACGAATTTTATGATATTATCAAAAACGAACACAATTTAATAGGTTTTGATCATTTATTTGGAGTAGATGTTATATTTATTTTTTGACGACTAGATGTTTATATTTGTTAGAAATAACCAGCATGAGGTCTTTGCGTAGTTGGTAGACATTGTCGCATATTTTATGACATTTATTGGTTCATAATTTTAATAAGTTTATTGATTACACTTTAAAATATGAAGGGCGAAAAATTAAGATGTGAACAGTGAGGGGTAGAGTCGTAATTTAAGCAGCACAAAGCATCAATGCTTATTTGATATTTTTTTGCGGAAATATTTCTAAAACAGACTAGATTCCTTCGATGAAATTGCTTTTAAAAGATTTCTTGATAAAGATTAAATTTGTGATCTCTTTTCAAGTTTTTATCCACAGCACGTTTATGACTAGCTTTAAAAATGTATTTTTATTTTTTGCTAAAATTCAAAGAAAGATGAACTTACTGGTTTGGTTAGATGATTCGGAAAATTTATAGGAACTGCCATGAATCTTTGATTTTTTTAGCACTACATTAGGAATCAATCGGTAAATGGAAACTAAGGCTGGCAGATAATAGCATAATTTCAAGCTTCGATCTGCCAAAATGCGCTTGAAATATGAATAATTTATACGGTTTATATTGCAGAAACCAGTTCCTTTATTTTTTGGTATCTTATCAGAATGTTAATAAATTGACTTTAAATCTCTTCATTACATGAGTCGAAAATAGTTTCTTTGCTGCTTGTCTTCTATAAGAAACTGTTAGTTACTGGTTGTTTTTGCAAATACCAAGAAATTAGGTTGAGATTTGGAAACTGGAATCAAGGTTCATTTTTTCTACCTAAACTTTGGTTAATCTGAACTTTTGTAATGTTTAATCGATGAAAATAAAATAATTAGTCCTGGTAAGTCTTGAAACTTTGTCTGGATGTTTAAATTTTTGATTTCTAGCTGTTTTGTCCTTTTTTGGACTTAATTCATCTTGTATTTTTATCAAATTGTGACTGTACCTTAAACTCATTTTTTTTACTTAAATTTTACTTCTAAGCTTAACATTCTTTACTAAAACGTCTTGATCAGTCGAAATTCAACAAATAAATGAGGAATTGGATTATTTAACTCAAAGGGTATGAAACTACGTCATATTCAAAAGAACTTCTGAATTTGCTTCGATTTGAATTCAAATAAACCGTTTGAAAACCGTTATTTTTATAATGATACCTAAAAGTATAAATATCAATCCACAATTTTGTGTCGCCAAGTTCAAAAAATAATAATAAATCATATTGTTTCTAAAATTCATCTTTTTATTCTCTTTTCGAATTAAAAAATGATTTCTCGCAAAAAATTTCAGTTATTGACATTAATTGTTATACACAGTAACTTAGATCTTATGCATAAATTTTAAATGAAATCGTACAAATGAATAATGTTAAGCACTATGAATGCGTGACTTTATTAATATTAATCTTGTTCTAATATTAAATTATAAAAATGTATATATCGATTCAGTTACAGCAACTTTCCTTGACAAATGATTTCGTCGTAAATTTCAATCCTTCTTATTTTATTCATCTTTTAAGAGATTAGTCTGATGGAATATTTATAAATTATATTCATTCATTATCAAAACTTTGGTTTTCACAGTTTACATTTAAAAGCCACCAAATGAAGTCTCATCATTCCGACCGAATTTATAGATTAAGGATGCAAAAAGAATGAAGAAGTTTTGTAGCACAATACCGATTCCTTGAATATGAGACTTGTCGGTAAATTCTGAGATCAACAACCAGACACTAGCAATAACTGAGGCAAATCCAAGGACGAAGCCAGTAAACAGCCATATTTTTATTCCATTACTGCCACAAATTCCTCCTTCATAGCCCGTTCCATTGAGCATATCATTTGATACGGCTAAATTGTATGACAAAGAATTCATTTTAGATTAATGTTATAGACATGACGCAAGCTGTAACTTACTATTGACCATAATAAAGGATATTGTTCCTAAAATACCACAAATATAGTACGAGAAGTCTGGTGCTGTACCTTTTTCACTGATCGATGCAATTCCTATCACAATCCACCATGCAAGAAAGAACTAAGGAACCAAAACAAAGAGATATTAAGGAACAACGAAGAAGAATTTTCGTCAATGAATCATCAAAAATAAATATTGTAAAAAATCAAACATACCAAAAGTGATGATACAACAGCTGACAGAAGATTTCTTCTTGATATAACATTAACATCAAACCACATGCACATTTGCATACTTTCCACTATATTCGGCATTGTGAAATTTAATTTAATTAAATTTGCGACTTGTTATGAAAATTTTTCAATGTTTTGTTTTTGATAAACGTCGATTTAACTCGATTAACTTATCTTTTCTCGTGATATATTAATTCTACTATGTTTGATCCACAATCATACGCAATAATAACTTAGACAGTATATTGATTTTCTTAGTTAAATGAGTTAAATTCTCATTATACAAAAATTTTAAATTTATTTGTGAAAAAAAGAAATTTTTATTCAGCTCAGTAAAATTTGAATTTTTAAAAACCGTTAGGTATGGTCAAATCCGCGAAATAATTTATTTTGTCATTTTATCTCGGTTAAATTTGAATTTTCAAAAACCGTTAAGGTTAAATTCGTGAAATAATTCTAAAAATACCTGACTTACTTGGATTTGATTTGTTTATAAACTTTTTCAAAATAATAAAATTATTGAAATCAAAGAAAAAGTGTTAATTAGTGAAAGATGTTGTCGTCTATGATAAAGCATCATCAAGAACAAATGAAAGGGAGGAATGAGACACAAGATAAGCTTAAGAAAGAGACAATAGAAGCGAGTAATGAACTTACAGCTAGTTTGGTAATTATTAAAGTGATAAAAAATATGAAAAAATTATCTTTTTTGATGCTTTAATGCGTTAGTTATTGACACAAGCATTTATTTTCATGCATTAGCAATTTTGTGCTGTATGCAAATTAGTTTCAATTCTGATATTTTACAATAAGTCGTGAAAATTAAGCAAGTAATGTAATTTTTCCTATTACATCCACTTATCTTTAATTACATACATAATGGAAGTGATTTTAGCCTGATAATTCTATCCCATTTTCATCAATCTATTTCATGCTTTGAGTATTTCATAGAATAAATGTCTGAAAAATGTGATTTTATAAAAACATCAAGAATGTAAAGTTTATTGGAGAATTTCACATTAGTCATGTAATGATAAGGAACATTTAGTTCAGTGACTTTACGAGGTACTCATAAAAAATTACTTAGAATGTTGATAAAGCAAGCTTTGCGCTCGAAAAGCCTTGAAATAAAAGTCCCAAAGTACTTAGAAAAAAAATATGTGCAGCAATTGAAGATATACTCGAAATGAATTTATATCCAATACAGTTAATACAACACTCCCTGGACTGAGTAATAGACTATTGCTCAAAACCATTTTGAAGAACACAAAGCACATCTATTAATAATTTCAAGTAAGGCAATCAAGTTTCAAGCTATAACAACTTTACCGAGTCACATTAGATCATCAAGTAAAACTATATCCAAAAGAACTGAAAATGATGTTCTCATTATTCCTTAAAATTATTCAAATTAATATTCAATTGATATTTAATTTTAAGAGTAGTTTCGGTACGATGAAATGCTGTCAAGTGATCAAATCAACAAAAAGTCATTTGTTTCTATAAATCTGTCAATTATTGCATCTAATTGCATACTTTAAAGTGTATAAATAATTCATATCTTCAATCAATGCGAAGCATCATTTCCTATCAATCAGAAGTTATTACTTCATGCTTTTTTCTCTATCTAAAATAGTCATGATTTCTTTTAAATGAAAAAGCATTCATTCTGGCTAGCTAATTTTTATTATTAAATTAAAATCAATTTATCTCGATTGTTTTCTTCTCTTCTGTGTGCCTGCTTCGTATATAGCCATCGACTTTTTATATTCTTTTCATTAACTAGTGTCATGTATTTTTATTTATTCCGTCCTTGACAATGATTTGAATTCAATTGTGTTAATTCTGTTGAGTCTCTCGATCATAAAAATTCTATGAATAGCTATGGATATCGTGGACATTTGACGTAACAAAAAATGTAAATTCTAACGGATAAAATTTTAAATTTAAATTTAACGTGAAATTTGAATTCGCCTTGAAACAAAATTTGAATTTCAAAACGCCGTTAGAAACAGAAATTTTAGAAAGAATTAATTCAAAGAATTGTATTTCTAACAGTCATCATATTCAAATGACCCCAAATAGACAGCAATTAATAAATTCCCACGGTTTTTGGTACTAAATAAAAAAAACATCACCGCTAAGCATCAAAAGCGTTACTGCTTATTTTATTTATGCTTCATATTTCCTTTCTATCTCATTAATTTCACAAAGGTCGAGCATTTAAACGTCGGCGTAGCAACAGCATACCTCAATCAGAAGCGACTAGATTCAGAGGCAAAGAATCTCAATGTAGCAGCAAATAACTTTAGCAAGCAAACGCAACAGTGGCTAACATTAATCGAGAATTTCAGCAGCGCACTCAAGGAATTGGGCGATGTAGAAAATTGGGCGAAAACAATTGAAAAAGACATGCGAAGTATAACAGCAGCACTTGAAATTGCTTACAAAATTGAACGCGAGTGAATTTGAACATTTCCATATAATTGCGATTATTTTTATAGAACCTTTATGGCCGTTTATCGCTGTTGTTTTTTGTCAATTTTATTTTTATGACATTCCGCACAATATATCTATCACACATTTTTTTTGTTTTTCTTTACTTTTTTTATTGCAAACTGAGACTGAGTTTGTCTATTTGTAATGAAAGTATAGAAGTCATGAGAAATGGTGTAATGAAATTGCAAATTCCCTCGTGTTTGTGAAAATATAGATAAATCATGAACTTAAACCTGTAATTATAAATCAAGTAAAAGATAATGACATGTTATGTGTGCATGAGAATTAAGTTTGTTGAATTTTACTGATATATAGGAATTACTTCTCTGTCACTTTTATAGAGCGTGTGATGCTAATAAGAACTAAGGGGAATTGTGCTTTAGAAGAAGATTTAACGGAATTCTAAGATTTGAAATTTAACGGTTTTTTGAAATTTGAATTTTCGCATCTCAAAATAATTTTGAATTCGCCTTTGCATATTTAAAATTCAAATTAACTTTTACTGGTCTTTTTGTTCTAACATAGTGTAAAATAAGTTCAATTCATTAAGCTCATTAGTATTCAATACAGCTTGTTCAATTCTCCTGTAATCGAAATCCATTAACTAATCAATAAGGTGCAATAAAACAATTTTGATTAAATATAAAATTATCAACTGTTGATGAAATTTTTTTTCCTAATTAAATTAAGTGACGGTAGAAATATTGCTTCATATTCAGATAACCCCCTAGGGAGAGCTGAAAACAAAAACATGTTAAACTATCACAGAGAAAAAATTTAAATACAATAACGAGTGAATAAATTGAAATTAATTGATGAATGGCTACGACTTGCTCCTTTTCATCAATTCCAAAAATATCACAAAGTGTGGAATCAATTATGAATACATATTTACACTGGTCGAAAATTGCTCAGCAATTTCGAGTCATCTTGCTTATTAATTGGGTCAACATAATACGTAATATTCAAATTGAACATTTCATTTTACTTTTATCAGAGAAATACGCCTATAGCACATTTTTTTGCGGAAGATGAGAGCTCATAATTGCAATTCGGATGAATAACGTTGGGTAAATGACATTTTGTTAAAATGAATCGTCGTTGTAAATTGAGTTTTTCTGCAATTACGGAATAATCCTTTTAAATTAATCTTTTGTCATCGATGTGAGTCAATTGATGATTGAATCATGCTACAAGTCATGATAAAACCTTTGCTCTAATTTCCTAGAATGTATAATTCCTTTTACCCAGCTGCCCTGGATGTCAAAAGTGAATGACTTCTTAAAAGAATTGTATTATATACATCTGAAAATGGTATTAGAACCGGTTTGAAAAGCCGAGTGCTGCCAACGAAAGCAAAAGTTTGTTAAATATTCTGTTCAGGTAATCGAAGATCCTAATAAAAATAATATTTGGAAGTGTAGATAATTAATTCCAGGTGGTTGGAATTTAATTCGACGTTAGATGGTTAGTATAGTTAAACAGCTCATCTAGATTCAAGCATCAAGAAGGATACTACTGATCTTAAAGATATAAAGGTAAAATAAGTTTATTTTCTTAATTTTTGAGTTTTTCTGCATAAGAACTAGTCACAAACCAGTGGAAAGTCATCAGTAACACATTTTTATATTATAATACCGTACCACAATGTCTTCTAGTGTCCTTCACTAGCGTGCTGCGTCACACAGTTTAGAAGACAGGTCTGTACAAAAGTTTTGAACATTTGCCGATCGATACACTTTTTACATGGCGTCTAGGTAACATCTGCAAGGACTTTACAAAAATCAAGAGAAAAAGTGTGCCGATCGGGCTTTGACCATAACCTCAAGACACAATTATTTGCAACCCATTTTCCTTGAGAAAAAATATGCCAAACAAGTAATCATATTTTTATTTCCTGATTGAATCTTATCGAACGCATCTATCAGCATTAGTTTATTTACCTATTTTTTTCTTCAATAATTATAACAACAAAGGTGTTCTAATGTAGGTCGCAAGCAACAACAAAACTGATATCAATTCGATGTCTTATCAATAAACTGCGAGCTAGCCTTTTCGTAAATCATTATCTACCTGCAGAATTAAATGAAAAGTGAGAGGCACAAGGTGTAAATTTAAATCGCTTATCAAATAAAATTTCTACGGAAATAGAAGCAAAAAGAGAGCTTTAAGATTTATAAAGCACAATTATTTCGTGAAAATCATTAAGGAGAATATTAAAAAAAATCATTTAAAGCTACTAAGAACATGTGATCGTGTGCATTTATTTTTTTCTCCTCTCCCTAACAATAAAAAAAAACTTTTTTTTCTGCTGGAGTTTCAGTTCATAATAAACACTTGGCACGAATGCAAGCAAATAAAGAAGTTTTGTGAGAGCAAAAAATTCTTAGCAAGCATTGAAAAAAGAAAGAAAAAATAAATAGTTGCATTGCAGACGAGATCAGGAAATAAAGGAGAATAGAGTTTATTGACTAGAATTTAATGAGTGTGCCGTGAATACTTTTTTTAGAAGTACAGTTAGTTAATAATGCCTTACGTCGTTCAAAAATCTTCATGTGAAGTGGCTGTCTTCCTTATTGGAATATGCCTCTTCATATTCTTCGCCGGTTTTGCTGTTTACATCTACTTCCATTACAGTAGCCGCGCTCTTTATGAGAAATCAATCATGTAAGTTGTGGTGTCGGAGCAGAAGTGGAATCTTGGGGTATCAAAGTGGGCATGCTGCAGTAAATCTCATTTTTTGTTATAAAACAGTTTGAAACAGTCACAAAAGCCTTACTCTCGTACTAGCAGATCCTGAGCAGAACAGTATAGTTACCCACGTCTTTCTGTATACCCTGGTGACTATGTTGTGCTGCTCGGGATGCAGTTGAATCTGTTAGTGCTAGATTAAGGCTTCTGTGGCCGAGTGGATAGACAAGAGACCGGATATTTGTAAATTCAATCATAAAGTCTTGCAGACATGTCCAGGATTCGCTCAATACTCACGACATTAATATTCATGGGAGACATGTTGATTCATGCTTAAATTTTTTTCTCTATCTAGTGATACACTACTGAAAACAGAAGATGACATCACAATTAAAAGACTCATGCGAACATGATGCCAAAGCATGATCAAATTAGTGAAATTCCTTCATGCATTTCAAATTTTTATCGAAAAAATAATTTTTCTCTTCAATATTGACGCTTCCATTGACAGCGACAGAAAAAAATTACGTTTAATCACTTTACAGCACATGCCGTAGCAAAATCTTTTTTGTTTTCAATTTCTGTGAGGAACTGCAATCGTAAAAATATATGAGTAGATAACGAAAAAAAACCTTAAAAGAAGTGTGAATCATGAAGAAAAATTAAAAAAAAACAATCATTAAAAAGTTTATCGACAATGCCAATACAGAGACGGTTAAATTGATACAGAAACTAGTGAGAATTTAAAAACATTTTTTTACTGAACACACTGACGCCCGTCTACAAATTCCGTGTAGCTTGAAAATAATCAACAGTGAATATTTGAAATTTTGCGACGTGACTGAATATTCGAATGATCGTAGTCAGCTGTGTGTGTGACTTTTTTGTCTCTCTCGACATTTCGGGGGAAAAAGTGAAATTAAAAACTCAGTTTATTGATCAACAGTATTAACTTTATTTCCCATATGATTATACACAATAATTGGGTCATCAATGTGACATTGAGTGCTGTAATTGTTGCGACCTGTTTTGTTGGTGATAAAAAATTACACGCAATTAATGAAAAGCAAATTGTTCGAGCAATTTTTGATAATGTGACTCATGGACTGGTTGGATTATTTGCGTGTGCAATTGCATTCATGGATAATTGGGATAACATGTACATGGCACTTATTTGTATGATCATCTCATCGGCTATTGATCTGGATCACTTTATTGCTGCTAAATCGTTTCGTTTATCGGTAAGTCAATGTTTACTTTGATTGCAATTTAATGTTTGTTTTGTAAACATACATAAACATTAGAAATAATTTGTTTATGCTCTGTTATCAATGTTTACTTGATCATATGGTTTTTGTTGTAGACTTTGATTGGGAATTTCTTTTGGATTTAGATTGTATTGATAGATTAAAGTTTTAATCTTTGGATTTATTTTTAATCCGGTGGATTTACTTTTCATAAGGGATCATTCACTTATGACGTCCATCAAAAAATGGAATTTTTAGAACCCCCCTCCCCCCTTGTCACAAAAATTCAATTAAAAAAAATTTCTTTAATATAAAGTGTCACAAAATCTCAGATCACCCCTCCCCCCTAAATCATGGACGTCATAAGTGAATGACCCCTAAGTTGGATTTACCTTTAAATAATCAAATTATCTATCTCAATTATTGATTAGTCAGTTTAAATGGTCAGGAATAAAGAAAGCAAAATTTATGACAATCATAAATCAGTGGAAAGTTATCAGTAAAGTTAGTATAACACCAGAAGTAGATATATGTTCAGAGGGTAGTCAGCTCACCCTCCTCGATGGATTACAACACTGAATATACATCTCTGGGTCCAGTTATTTGGTATATGTGGGAGAGTATACCCCTAGGTTATATTGTTGGTGCCATTTTCTAGTTCTTTTCCCATTATTGTCTCTAGTATACAGTTGTATACCTTAGAAATCGGCTCCTGGGGTAGTCCTAGGTTGACCTATGCTCTGCAACACAAAATTGCTCCGCCTAAATACGTCAGGTATTCCAAAATTTCATATCATCCAAAAAGGACATGTTTTCTAAGGAAAATGAGCTAAAATGTATGAACACCACTGACCTAAAGTATATCAAGCAACCGACCGATGAGCAGATGTCAAAATTTGAAAAGTTAAATTAAATTTCCATTTTAAAGATTAATTGCTAGATTTGTGTTGAATTTATGAATCTAAGCTTAATTATTGGATATATTTCCTCAGTCACCAGATTATAATCAGTATATTTGATCCAGTAAGAGTAAAACCTAGTTCCTATAATCACATATAATGTACTCCCAAAGATAATACACATATCTAATCTAGTAACATAGAACAACAACAGAACAAATTGCAAATTATTTGAAACATGTCAACAATGACACTCACTAATGTTTACCTTCAAACTTAAGTCCCTTCCAAATCCATTGATTAATGATGTTTTTGTTTTTTTTTCTTATAACCTTAATTTATCTTCTTTTTCTATCATTTTAGGAAGCTACGAATCTTCAGTCTCGACCATTTCTCCACAACTCTCTGATACCTTTAATATTTATCATAGTCCTAGTTACCTGCTACATCACATCACAAAATGACTATGTGATAATGATACTGACTGTATTAATAATAGCTTTTTCTACACATCACATTCGAGATGCAAACAGGAGAGGATTATTATTCGCGCCATTTTTTCAGACGCCACCAATTCCATATTTCATGTACATAGGATTAATTGTGGCCATTCCGTTCATATTTAAAGCTTTCATTATCAGTGAATTTAAGTATAGTCGTTTGAATACGTCTTCGTTGATAATAGATATCTAATTCTGATTCTAATGATAATAAAATTAAGTCTAGGGATATAAAAGTCTTGTGATACTATGAAATTTTTTAATTATACCTAAAAGCACTAAGAACACTAAGATGCAATAAATTATATTTTATTATTAAAAAAATTAAATGAAAAATTTTAGTTTATAGTAAAGATTTCCCTTTCGACTGACATACAAAGGGGTCGTTCACTTATTACGTTACGCAGAACAGTGACATTTTAGACCCCCCTCCCCCTCGTATTTTGAACAAAAAAATTCTTTAATTTAGCATATTACAAAATCTCAGACCATCCTCTCCTCCCCACTAAAAAGCGGACGTAATAAGTGAACGATTCCTAATTTGTTTGAAAATTTCAAATATTTTTTCATATCACGCATGTGATCAAGATTAAGGCACACGAAGTTCCGTTTCATAATATTTTTGTTTTTTCGAGATAAGAGATATCATTAAAGAGCTTTGGCAATGAGATTTTCTTGCGAAATTTGCAGCAACAATTAGTAATTTATGTGTGTCATGAAAACAAATTGCAATATTGAACGTCTTAAGTGCTATAAATCTTCAGAATTGGAATAGTATCAAGGATTTCACTAAGCGCGATGGACTTCATTTGAAGAAGCATTGTATTGGTTCTTATTGTGTTATTTTATCAACTTGACAGTAAACTGACAGGGAATCTACAACAAAAGTAAGCAAAACATTGTACTACGTCCCGTCATTCAAGAAAATATAAAATTTTAATGGTCACCCAACTTTCATTCTCAATTATCAATTTATCAACACAATGACTTTATAGAAACAAAGCAGGAAATAAGAAGGTCGAACCAACTGTTATTGAAGCTTTCAAGCATGCTTACATGTGTGCACATCCGGATTTTATTACAAGTTGTAGGTACAAATGTTTAACTACAATCAGCAGCGTAGTAAGTATTTAGTGAGAGTGAAGATTAAATAATTTTTCCGGTTTGGGTCATTTTTCCAGAAAATACCTCCCTCTTACTGGCTACGCCACTGACTACAATACCTAGTGGCTTAGTCGATTATTACAAAATAAATTTGATACATTGAAAAAAATCCACTTAAAAAAAGTTTTATGAAAAGTTTGACTAACGTGGAGGAAAATGAGTTTAAGGTTGAAATTTTTAATTTAATTTTTCAGAATTCCACGTGTTTCTGAAATCAAAGTGATTTCAGCAGTGTTTCTTTGATCTGCGACTCACTAGTGTTGACACTAGTGTTGATAAGTTCGGTTATAAAAAAGATAGATTTAAGTACCAAACCAAAAACAGGTCAAAGAAGAAATATCAAAAAAGTGGTTTAGTATGTTGCGCTCCAAAATAAGGTCGTAGCCAGAATTTTTTAGGGGGGTCCATTTTTTTGTATTCTTACTCTTATTATTGTACTTTTATTAATTCTAATGGTTACGTACCATGATTCCATGATTCATTTCTAAATTAGAGCTTCTGAAAATTTTTTAAAATAAAAAAAATTTGAATGTCAAGGGGGGGGGGGGTGATTATATATAACCACTGGGTTATGGTTTCAAAATTCTATTGTCTTAGGTATTCTAGTGAGTACTAATATTGTCAAGAAAAGCTGATCAACATGGGTTGTGGCAGTGCTACTCAAACTATGATCCGCGACACACCTGTTATCGCAAGTGTCAGGTATGTCACGAATTAGAAAAGCTTGAGAACAACTGTTCTGAATAATACGAAATTAAATTTTAATAAATTTCATTACCTTTATTCACTCAAGGGGAAAATTAAATGTTTTATTAAATTTTAAATTTCAAAGGACTCCAACAATATTCAAATCAGTACAAAATAGCATTCTGATCAAATTAAGTAGAGACGGAAATTACCAGAAATAGCTTCACCATAAAAAAGCCCCAAAGTGTGCTGATAATATGCAATAAGAAGATCTTGTCAAGCTGTTTGTAAAGTGATGACCGTATGTACCCTAGCGACAACCAAATCCATTTTTCTCTCACAAGACATCTGAAAGCATAAAACAAAATACCGAAATTAATGATGAATCGTAAAAATATTTTTGCTATAAAAAGACACCGCAAATCAATAAATTAAAATTTTAATACTGTCATGAGAGAAATGAGACAGATCTCATCTAGCTTGCCACACGAAAGTTAGTAATTGCAAGATCCAATTAATATTAATTGATTTATTTTCCTAAGTCATATTTATACTAATAAACAATAGATCCCGTAAAGTCAGCGATGCTCTATTGTCTTGATATATCTCTTTTCAAATTATAAAATTATTAATTCTTTTGCATATGTATCTCAACACGAGAGAGAGAACTCAGCGCGATCATTGTCTCATCATTTGACCTTATAGCGCTTTTTGTTACTTTTTTCTTCTCTTCTCATCATGAAAGTAAAAATGAGAAATTTATTAATATCTAAAGAAAATTAATTTTTTTGTCGTATTTTATTGAAGAGGAATGAGGGTAATGTCTGCACTTTGGCTGTTCATGTGTCTACCGCCTGACTGTATTAGGATCAGTATCGTGGCAGGGGTATTGGTGGGATTTGAGCCTTTTTATATGGGACGTGGGCCTAGTCACCACTTTGGTTACGTCACTGATCAGGTCATAGAGATGACTTACCAAAAATCCTTTTAGTCCTAGCTTTCTTTGTCGTAACTTGCTAAAAAAACTTTGAGAGTTGACTTACGAACACTTTACGTTACGTAAAAAATCACGTACATTATATTACGTAACCTAAAACTTTACACAAGGGCGTATTCAGGGGGAGGAGAGTTGGGGGTCAACCCCCCCTCCTTTTGGGAAATGTTTTCAATTTGCTAAGATTTTTTAATAAAAGTTATCCCAAAAACCCAAATTCCCCCTCCCCTAAATTTTCCTGTTCATACAAAAAATATCAATTCTCTCCCCCCCTTGAAAAATTTCTGGATACGACCCTGACTTTACGTACGTTAAATTACGTAGAACTACAATGCCACTGGGGGCCATTCACTTATGACGTCCATCAAAAAATGGGATTTTTAGCAGCCCCCCCTCCCCCCTTGTCACAAATTTTAAATTCAAAAAAATTTCTTTAATATAAAGTGTCACAAAATCTCAGACTAGAATATTTTTCAAATATTTTTTGACCGTTAATTTTCAAATTTAAAAATTTAGTTTTAATCTTCTCACTCCAATCTCAAATCCATTTCTAAAGGATAATATACATCCTAAAAGTACACAAAGCGCTTCATCCAGCCTCAACTGACCACACGCCAACTAATTTTTCCTTTTCTTTTTCTCCCCTTATTTTTAAAAACGATTCAATCTCATCTTTTTCCCACAAAAAAAATCGTCAGTCGCGCGCGGAAAATTGCCTTTAGGCGAAAAATTACACAATAAAAAAGCATTTCAGTTTTATTCGTGAATTCAAACTGTTGTGACTTAGTGTTGGATAGAGAGTATCATAATTTTATTTTTGTATATTTTCGACTGGATCTTTGAATTGTTCAAAAAAAGTTATTATTCGTGTATCAGTTGGACGTGGATTATTCCTGTAGAATATTGAGAAAATAGCCGACGGGTGGATTGTGAGAACGTGTTGTGATTAAAGAGAATTAAAAGGTATTTAATGCTGCATAGCTGAACTGTTATCACGATTGCGAATTTTCTCAGAAACAAAACAAAAAAATATTTAATCGCTAGAGTTTTATTGATCAATCATTATTTATTGATATTTATCGGACATGAAACGTGAAGCAGCGGAAATTTCCCAAGAGATTAATGCTCCACCTTCATGTTATAAAGTCTCAATCATTTTCATCTTCCTTTATTTTTATAATCTTCGAGATATTTCTTTCAATAAACAAATGTTGCTTAATAATTCATCTTTTTCTGCTGACTAAATGACACATGATCATCATCCAGACATGTCTTAATCATTTTATAGCTCACTTTTTGATTTACTATGTAAAAAAACACATGTGGATATTGATCTTGTTTGTTTATATTGGAAAAAATGAAAATTATGACTGATTTAGTAGGAATTTGGGAGTTATTATTGCCTCTTCTTGGTACTTGAGTGCATGAGCAGTTCCATGAAAGTTTACAAATATTCTTTAGAAAATTTCCCATGTGATTTTCTTTTAATCATAAAAAAATATGAATAATTTGAAAGATATTTCCTAAAAATAACTGAGAAGTTCGAGATTATGATTCTGTTTAGAATATATCAACGGTTATTTTGTATTTGAATTGTCTACGCAACTACAACTAGTTGACTTCCCCTTTATATAGTTATTATCCCCTTTCTTTGTATTCTTCAGTATTCATTGTAATTTTAAAGTGTTTACATCTTATCTTCAGCAAAACTTTAACTTATTTATATTGATATAAACATTGTGACCTTTATTACAACAGATTCACTTGCTAGATGTTTTTGATCGACAATCCATGAAGCATATTTGCATCTTGTAGTAATCAAAAAAGCATATTTTGCATTAAATTCATTTTCATAGGGTTTGATCACATTATTGACAGTCTTCTCATATATGTGTGATTGCTGATCTCACACCCTGTTTTCTTCTAAACTGCAAACTACCGGCAATCTGTAATAAAAAAACACTTCTGATTATAGTGTCAATATTGACAGATATTTGCTAAAAAGTATTCATTTATTTTTGTGCATTTTGAAAGTAATGAATTGTTTTTAAATATATGATGAGTGCACGATGCTTTATTTTTATCATAGGTATGTGATAATTTGATGTTTGTTTTCAACTTTTCTAAATAAAAAATAAGCTATTTTTGTAGCTGTACAAATTTTATTGCTTAGAAATCTTTTAAATTTTGTTTAAAGTCAAAACAAAGTACCATTTGATGTGCTAATTTTAGACAATAGAGATTCGATGGGATTCCTAAATTGCATCCGCAAAATAAGTTTTATTTGGTCTCTTCATTTGACATTTCGTTACCGACTTGCTTGTTTCATTCGGTTCCAAGTTCGTTTTTGTCATGTTTATCTCTTTTTTGGTCCCTGACTCTGAAACATTTTGCTCTTCAGCTGCTCAAGATATTCTCTTTAGTTATGCTTTCTAACTAATCCTTGGGAAATTTAATCATTAGTGGACGATGGATCCATTGCCATTTACTTCTTGGTGGCCGCTTGGTTCTAAGTATATACTGTCGCAGTGGGGTATCCAGAATATTGGTTGGGGGTGGGGGATCCAAAACATTTTTTTCAGTTCAAAAACCCTAGACCAATTTTTTTTCGAAAGGGGGTGTCAATCCACCCAATCACCCGTCCTGGTTACGATACTATATTGTCTGTTTGGTCACTGTGTGGTCAACAACGTTCCAACGTGTGCTGCTCGGGTATCATTCACATTTGGTTATCATAATTAATATGTCAACTAATTCACATTTTATTAGAACAAATACATCCAGCAAGTAATCGACAAATCTCATCAAAAACTTGTCACTAATTGACCACTTCTTATTTCTCATATGACGATATTCAATTATAACTTTCAGAACTTTTCTAACAAGTCTTTTAAAAAATTATTTCATTTTCTTTTATTATCATCAATTCAACGTTAATTAATACTTCTTAACGTCTTACTCATCCAATATCTTTTGTTCTTGTTATATCTCTTTCTTCTCAATATATTAAATAAACACATCAGTCAGTCAAACTGGATCAGAATATGGAAGCAGAGATAAAAGTGAGTACATGAAACGATTAATTTTGTAATTTTTTTTCCAATCAAAATTTTTGTTTATCTGAATATTAAGATTATTTTAAGGGGTGTAGGCAGAAAACAAAATGGGAGGAGGGGGGTTGGTTTCTTAAAAATAATTATTTTCATCATCCTTTATTCACCATTGTTTAGGGATGTTCATAAATAGTGCCACACAAAAAATGAGATTTTTGGACACCTCTCTGTCACAAAATTTTGTATGTAAGTGTAACACAGCATCAGAAACCCATCCCCTCTAAAATTGGACGTCATTTTTGAAGGATCTCTTGTAAATTCTGAAAATTTTGAAAAATGTATTGAAATAATTCACAACTAACGTCCACCATTTAGGTAATAGGGTTTAAAGCCATATGATTCAAAAAGGGGTAGGGGCACAGCCACAGAACCCCCACCTCTTTGGAAACTTTTTTTTAACTTGCTAAGGTGTAATGACAAAAAGGTTCAAAACTAACTCAAAGAATTCTATGAAAAATTCTATCTCGAAAATTTTGGACGTCATTTATTAATGGCCCCTTAAAACTTTAGTAATTTTTTAAAAAAAATTTTTGGATTGGAAATTTCGAGTATGGACTCTCTGATTACACCACTGCAGTGCCCAAATAGCAATACATAAAAGAAAACGGTTGAATGACATCGCTCGCTCTCATTAATTAGTCACGAAGCTTTTTTTGATTTATTGCGCCTTACTAATTGTCACTAATGTGAAAAATTTTTACATGTCAAAAAAATTCTTAATTTTTTGTTTTGATATGAATTTATTTTCCCGGGAGGGCGTCTTGAGAACTCTGGAATTTGTCGTACTGCGATGTGAAGGTGGAGGATGAGAGTTTTATGTCTTAAATTATAATAAAATGAGAAACGTGTCACAACATCTACCTCGAGGAGCATGAAAAGTGCGAAATGGGCAAATTTCTTAGTCTTAATGATGATTCATGTCTTTCAAAGGTTTATTTCTCATTCATTTTGGAGCAAGATATTCATGTTTACTCAAATAACTCTCTTAAAAATTCATTCATTTGAAGCATATCATCCGATGAGACAGTTCTGAAATTTATAAAGAAAGATATTTTAATTAATCATGAAACAGTTTTAGATACATTAAGTAAATCGTTCCGTTTGGCGACACTTTTGCTTGAAAATCAGAGTTGCTAATTAATTTTTGCTCCAATAATATCATAATTTGATGTAAATCATCAGATTAACTTTTTAGTGCGTCGAGAAAAGTTGCAAAAATTTTTTTTGGAGTAAGTTAACGAATTTTTTGTGGAAAGAAAGTGAAATTAACTTTTGAAAAACTAGGACCAGCTTCTAGGACTACCTGGGGTACACTACCCAACCCTATTCTGGGTAGTTATGGGAGGTACCCTAGGGTAGGGTAGCAAATAACTAAATACTGGACCCAAAAATTATAATATTGATAAGTTAACTTCGGCACTAATGTAGATTGGATCCAGTTTTTTTAAAATATCAAATATTCTCGAAAAACATAATTCTTTGGCGACTGGGTGGGATTCAAAGGTGCTGGTCGGAATTTACCATTGGTAAGTTCATAAATGACATCATACATTAGACTAGGTGTCTATTTAGAGCTGTGTGTCATGCCAATTAACTCAAATATTTATAAGCAGTCACTTAACTTCTACTCTGCCTAGACAAAAATTTCTCTCATCTTGCAAATTGTATAAAATGTAAGATAAATTGAGAAAGAGTCAATATCATTGAAATAAACACATCAATGAAATTTTTGTTGACTGTCATTTCATATTTATTTTTGGTTGATGTTCAGCTTATTACTAGATTTTGTGTCTCTTAAAAGATAACATTTTAAGCATGTCACATAATTTTTTTGAGATGAATTCATGCGAATGGAATTGTTTGAAGATGGCTGTTGCTGTACTTTGTCAAAATTTATAATTTTTGTTGCTCTAAAGCTTTAATCTTGAATAAAATTTGATTGGGGTTCAAAGGACCAACGGACTAATGGACTGGTTGAATTTGGGACAGTACACGAGGCCGATGAGAGGATGGATTTGACATATTTATGAATTCATCATTCTTATTTTACTATTGAGTGTCACACGACCATAGACCTCCTTTCTTCTCCATGCTGGATGTCAAATGACAACGACCTTCTGTTTATTCTCAGAAAAATAAACTAAAGCTATCAATCAATGTAAAAACCCAAAAAATGACATTCTATTACATTCAAGGAAAATGGATTGATCAAAGCATTGCTACATTTAATATTATTTTCTCTCTCAAAAAATGTCACAAATACCTTAAAGGCACATCACGAATCTTGAGAGCTTCATAAATGTTGAAACATTTTTGTATATTCAGTAAACCCCAATTTGTAATATTTTTGATATCTTCTGGTCAAATTTAATATCTACAGGAAATTGAGATTCTCAAACTGCTGCTGTTCTTGAATTTCTTTAGTTTTTCAGAAAATGTCATCAATTTTCTTACAAATTTCAATTTCACATGTCAGACAGCCCGAGACGTCTACCTAATTATGTGAATAGTGATTTACTTTCGTTATTAATCCATCTTCAGTATCTTCTTCTATCCTTGAAAAAAGTGCTTTATCTTAACACTCATTTATCACTCTCAATCTCAATAATAGTTAAACTGCTCATCAATCTAGGAAAAGACTTCGTGCCAGCGCATTGACACAGTCTCTGATTTTCAGAACAATTTGCGTCCATATGTTAAGCAAGATGAGCAATCTTGTTGGTATCAATATTATATTTTGTCGATATAAAACATCATTATGGTTTGTGGATGTTTATAAAGAAAATTTTAAGAACGGAACGTGATAAAATTTCCCACAAAACAATAATGCTGTGAAACAAATGGGGGGTCGGTCACAAATGACGTTCTACTTTTAGCGATATGAAAAAAATTAATGTCAGGAAATAATTAACGGTTTGATAAGATTTGAATTATAACGTTTTTTAGAATTTGAATCATAACGAACTTTTAAGTTTTAAATTTTATTGCAACTCAATTTCATAGTTTCGACCCCCTCCTTCCCTTAATTACAAAGTTTGTGCTGGAAAAGTCACAAAATGCATTAAAATAATTAAATTTATCATCTCAATTAAACATTTTACTCATCAATAATTTAATAAACCTCATTTGCGAACGTCCTCTTGTGGGAATAAAAGAATTTTGATTTAATTTCCCTACCTACTCAAATTGTTGATATAAATATTAAAGTTCAATGTAAATAAACGAAGAATCCGGATGGAAGAGAAAATTTCCCGTAAAAAATAACATTTTCATGAAACCTGACCAACACGATTATTGAGAAAATGATGTAAACTTTTTTTAATTAGCTCATCATTTGGATAAATCATTTAAAGAGATTGAATTTTGTGTATAAGTTTCATTATTAGCTTGCAAGACATCGTGCTGGTTGATTAAAAAAGTTTTCAAGGAAGTAAAGTTTCTGAATTAATCTTGGATGTTATATTGATTGATATTTACGTATTTGCTGTCAATACTGTCTATGACAGCAATATGCTTGGGGCTGATACTGAAACATCCAGAAAATTTCTGATTTTGACAAGCTTTAGATCAAGTTTTCATGACATGATTTTGTGCAGCTTAGGTAGCATATCCAGAAAAAGTGTTCAATATTTTGCTCTAGAAGAGTTCCATGACTTTACGCTTGAAACACTCTCAGCCTATCAATTAGTAAAAGTGCCAAAAAAATGTTTTAACAAGACTCAAACAGACGAGACGAAATTCTAGAAAATAATATTTTTATTAATAGTTTGTCACATTATAAATCGTCTATAAATATGATTTGATGATGAAGCCGATGTATATTTAAATTCACGTTACTTGTGGGCGAGTGGTGTTAAGTTTTTGGCTGTATTTTAATGTTATTTCCACATTATTTGTGTTGCGATTATAATAAAAATCAATTGCACAAGAAATATTTAAATTAATTGATACGATTAAACGTGCTCAGTCGGTGGGAGACGATTTATAGCATTGATTATAACAGAAATCTTTGCCAATGTGCAGTATAAATAACAGAAAGCAAATAAAAGAGAAATGAATGTGACACAAAGATATTAAATGATCTGCGACTGCCTTCAATGAAATATCAAACAGTCATCATCAAATAAAGAGGCAAACAAACAAATTATTTGATAGTAAGTGGCTCAGTAGCTACACAAATCGGAAAAAGAGAGAATTTTCTAAATATCAATAACTTCAGCTGACTCATCAGATACGAAAAGTAAGAAGAAGATTGATTTTTAGCGCATTTTTTTAAAGGGGGATGCTTTTGTTCATACTTTGTCTGTCTGTTCGTTGTTCATTCGCTTTACTGCTCTTCCAGTTTAAATTTTTTGGTGCAGTTTTCAGGCTTAGAAATAGAATGTTTGTTTTTGAAAAGTGACCGTTATTTTCGGACATAGTTTTTCAAATATATTATGACGGTTATTTTTCAAATATTTTATGACTGTTATTTTTCAAATTTTTTATGACGGTTATTTTTCAAATATTTTATGACAGTTATTTTTCAAATACTTTATGACAGTTATTTTTTAAATATTTTATGACGGTTATTTACATCTTCAATTTATTCCTGTACAAAATGCGCATTTGGTGGTCACAAATGACCACTTCTATACCAATTCTCACATTTTGTTATGTATGAAATGCGTACATACCATTATCTCTCTCTCTCTATCTTTGTTTCTCATTTCACATTCAGCACATCAGCTTCTCATACGAAAAAAAATCTTTCTTTCATTCCTTTAAAAATAAATACAAGTCTCTCGAACGAAAAAGACGGCGATCTCCCCCCATTCAGATTTTTCTTATTTTTTTTTTCTTTTCTTTTCTTTTCTCACAGTCGTATGGCGACCGTAGAAAATTCGGAAGAAAAGATACATAAATTTTCTTTCCTTTCTGTTCTGACTGTGGCGCGTTGCGAAATCATTTAGTAATTTTTATCATTTTGATAAGTCAAAAGTGTGTAAAGTGAGGTTGCCGCAAAAAAGAATCTTTATTTTTGTGCCTTTCTTACCTTCATTCACGCGGATATAGAATTTCAATTTTTCTCGTCATAAAAAAATTTAATCTGACAAGTCAATTGAAATATTTATGAAAATTGAGTGTTAATGATTGTAATTCAAAATATTATTAAGGCAGGAAATTCATTAAGTGCCTCTGTGTGTGAGAGAGAAAGTTGTTTACTGTTAGAAGAATAACCCGCGGAAAATGAGCTCACAAACAGATCATAACTATTATTCGTCAATTGTCAATCACCTAAAGGTAAATCTTTTTTTATTTATTTCTTGTAAGATGACTTTTATTTTACTAAAATGAAATACAGCGTCATTCAAGATCTTGTGATAAATTCCATCATTAGCATTGTAAATATATATGAAAGAAAAACTGTGCGGTACATGATGTGACAACAAGGACCAAGGCGAATAATCTAGAGATGGGAACTTTTATGACTGTGTTTGTTTTTGTATGGAATATAAATGACGATGTGAACTTATCTCTATAAATTATGGAAGTAGAAAAAGAATGGAATTTGGTGAATAACAAGATGTTTGAAAATAAATTCCTGTGGAGATTTTTATTTCATTTGGTTCAGTTCTTCTTGACTTTTTATGTCTTTTTGCAAATATTTTGAGTAAAGGTCAATACTTTTGGTATTTGTTTAATCTTTGCACTTGCTATTGTTTCTCAAAATTTGGAACTGTCCATTCCAAACAACCGTTCATGCTGAGGTTTGAATTCTTGTATTTTCGACTGATTCGGAATAATTTCTGCCATTTTGATTAACTTCAAGTTTTCAGCAATTTTTAACGGTTTTTTGAAGTTTGAAATTTTAACGAAATATAAAAATTTAAATTTTATAGCAATTTTATAGGAAGTAGTTTGCCTCTTGTATAAAAAAGGTTAATTTCAAGTGAGTCAGAACTCTCATTTCACTTGTATTTAGATACGAATTAGATTCAGTTGTTGAATTTCCAATGTCTAAGTTTCAATAGATTTTTTTGAAGATCGAGACACAGGGGTCCCCCAAATCCCCCCTGTCTACGCGCCTGTCGAGACATCTCAGGAAATTTTGGTCTCATTCTCGATGTTTGGAACTCATAATCAATGCACTAACCGCAGTGTTCTTCTTTTTCAATGAAAACTTGTCCAAATAACGAGAATGCCCCATTCAAAAAACATCAACAGACATAAAGTTCCCATTCCCAGACCATAAAAATAAGAAAGCATTGGAATAATCATAAATCTCGAAAACATGACTAATAAATAGCCTGTAGAAATATCAGTTGACATCCGAGTGTTTAAAAAATACGAAAATTAGTCTCATCTTCAAAAATATTTTGCACAACATGTCCATGCACAAACTATAGCTTAATCTTCTTCATAATTAAGAATAATGGGGAAAAAAGATGATGTAGAAAAAAATTTCAAGGTTGATTGTGGAGAAAATTTTTATTTTTATTTCTATGAGAAGCGTGAAAAATGTTGGGAAGGAAGAAGACATGTGACATTTTTTTGTTGGTGCTATATCATGTAATTAAAATGTGTGTGTGGATCTCATATGTCAATGTTTGTTTACAGATCCCATTCCATTCATAATGGTTTTGATAATTAAAATTTATTAATCATAAAGTATGCCTTAATGGAAACGAAAACAAACGTTCTATGTGGAACTTTTACGAGCAAGAAGAATTGATGAAAGTCATAAGTGATATTAAATGATTTGCTGAGTCAATCAAGGAAACATGGTGCTGAAATCCCATACGAGCGTTACTAAATCATGCCAGATAGAGTACGTTGTGCTGATTCCATTCGCTGCTGAAAGTTATAATGTAACATAAAGCTCGTAAATTACTATCATGCATTGAGTTCATGAAATGTGCAACATTCATCCTTTAAATTGAGAAACTAAAATCTTTTTATGGGTTATCAAGTGCAGTGGAATATAATTTTGCAATAAAAGTTGCATTATTTTTATTAGAAATGTGCAGCTTTAGTGTAACTTTGTTTGCATTTGAAATGACTTTAATTTAGGTTGTTTTAATGGATATTTGAAGGCAATGTGCTAATTAGCGGATTTTTAAACGCATTTAATACAATTTGTAAGATCAAGAGAGCTTCTGGTGGGAAACGAACCAACGTCCTTACAAAAGAGAGGATTACAGATATCTAGTCTGTTGCGTAGCAACTTGGTCTTACTCTCGCACTGGGAGATACACGACTCTACATTCCACTACATTCTGCTTTGGCAGAAACAATTAAATCCTATACAAACATTCTGTTGTGCCATGATTGACCCCAGAATTAGAAAGAAAAACTATTAAGACATCCTCATCTGGGAATCAATTTGGACATGATGAGATTAAAAAAGTTTTATAGCCCTAAACAAAAATAAAATAAAAATGACCGAAAATTCCTATCAGACCCAAAATGTTTTTACTTTTCAATCTTGACGACTGCCAACAATAACAAAGAAACTTTCTAAATTAATATATTTATTGTTTTTAAGAGTTAAAAGACCTCCAACACCACAATTTAGTCACAGTTAAATTTGTGTCGCTATTAATTTTAAATAAGTAATTTTGCGACAATAACAAGGTTTGTTCATAAATGACGTCAGTAAAAAATTGAATTTTTTGACTTCCATATTAAAAGATTTCATATTTCAAAATGGGGTCGTCCACTTACACGAACGTATGCTTTTTAAGAGGGGGGGATCTGAGATTTTGTAACAATTCAAACAAAGAAAAATTTTTTTCCTGGAAAATTTGTAACCAGGGGGGAAGGGGGGTCTAAAATTTCGTTTTTTTGTGTAACGTAATAAGTGAACGACCCCTATGAAGAGTCACTTAACTCCAGTATCCCAGGGGGGTCCAATCTTGTGGAAAATTTTCTTCACTTTGCTAGTTTTTTTGAGAGAAATGACAAAAAATCCCAAAATTTAAACCCCTCGAAATTATTCCTCAGCTCCAAACCCCATTATTCATATTAGTATTCTACATCATTTGTGAACAGACCCCAAATAATACTAATCTGAATCAAAAAAGATAACTTTTTTTCGAGTGGAAAACAAAAGCAGAATTCTTTCTGTGCCATAATTTACATCTTTATGTCTTCTGATGACATGAAAATGTTCCGAATTAATTAAAGAATAAGCTAAAAGGATGTTCGATGCTCATAAAAACTTACTATTCGTTAAATGAGTTGATAAAAATACTGTAATAACAAATCATTCGCTCACAAGATTTTATTTGCTATTAAATGTTTGATTCTGTGGAAGGAGAAGTTCCTCTAATTATTGGAATTAATTAAGTGTCAAAAGAAATTATGAATCTTAAAATTTTATTTCTTTTATTTTAAAATTATTTGATTCGAATTATGGCTTTATGAGGATTTAATTAGGTGTAATTGAAGTAGAATTGGTATGATGAATAAGCCATGTGCCATTCGGTTACATTTTAAAGAACAACAACTTATAGTAGGATTTGAAACACTCTATTGAAGACATTTCTTATAATAAACAAAAATGGCAAGTTGTCTTGCTAGTTCTCGAACTCAAAGTAACTAAAATGACACAATATTATGTAGATCAGGCATCTGTGTCTGAGTATCTGTAGAAAATCTATGTAATGTTCCTGGTAATTGGAAAAATCCCAGACACTGACATCTGAGGTATTTTTAAACAAGATCATTACTTATATCTGACAGTGGATCAATGTAGAGTGAAAATTAGATTTTGATTGATGGCAGTTTTTGAGTGACCTTAACCACAACCCTGCTCTTGGAGTATCAAAATTACTCTTGATAGCCAAAAAGAGCTAGTTTTAGAAATATAGTCTGCACATCAGGATACCTAAGGGGTCGTTCACTTATTACGTTCGCTTTTTAGGGGGGAGGGGGGTCTGAGATTTTGTAACAGGTCAAACAAAGAAAAATTATTTTCTTGGAAAATTTGTAACAAGGAGGGAGGGGGGGTATAAAATTTCGTTTTTTTGCGTAACGTAATAAGTGAACGACCCTTAATCAATTTACAGAATCTTCCATATTCAACCAAATCTCCATTCATAATGACTGATTTTAATTCACAAATTACAAAACCCCAAATAAAGTATGAGTTAAAAATATCAATGACCACGTGCAATTCAATTAAAAATTCACCTGACTGATATTTACAGACAATAAAAAGTCTATCATCATCAATCTATTTTTTGATCGGATATTTCTGTTTATATTAAGGGGCCGTTCATAAATGACGTCACATAAAAAACGAGATTTTTAGACCCCCTTCCCTCTGTCACAAAATTTTCTTTTGTATCGAAATGTCACGCATCCTCAGCCCCCCAAATATTGGACGTAATTTTTGAACGACCCCTAAATTGAACCTGTACATTAATTTTACCTTGTCTGAGATGCAAGTGCAAGGACTAATAATTGATGGGCCATAATGTATCATTTTTATTAACCTTCCTTATAATAAGCCATTGACATGCAAGCATGTTTATACGACACGCATGAAAATAAGATTTTTAAGAACGATGAAGAAGCCTACAAAGTAAAGAAAGAGAGAAAAAAAAGTACATTAACATAGACAGCTGATGAAAGTGAAAATCCTCACAAACACAAGTGTGCGCGTGTGAGCTGAGCGCGAGAAAATAGAAGATAAAAAGAGAGAGAATCGCTTATTCATGTGACGTATCGTGTGCGATGTACATCAATCAATAATAATATTAATTTAATAGTACGACTTCACAGAGCGAACAAGGAAAGGAGATGAGTGAAAGAAGCGAAGATTGCAATTGCGAAGAGATGTATATTTAGAACAGAATATGAATAAATATCCATCATTAACACATTTCGTTGCTTCTTCTTCTCCTTTGCGGGCGAAAAAAAAATTTGTTTAAAAATAAACAGACAAATAATGTTGTTTTACTTTTATTTTACACAGTGTCGGGGATATATCATATATAATTCTTATGCCTTCTTATTTCTACGAAAAATGTTACTCTTCTCGACCAGGTTTGTTCTTTGAGATGCGAGCAAAAGTCAAGTATCAATCAAAAAAATATGAAAATATTGTGAGGATCTTGACAATGAACATTTTCTAAACAAATTTCTGTTGTCTCGTCTATGGCAAATATGAATTAAGAGTCATTCAATATCCAACAATGTGGAAAAAATTTTATGATTTATTATTTGGGTCTTTGGATCAGAGTAGACATTGCTTTTGAGAAAATTTGTTGGTTTTTGTGATTTCTTTGTATTTTTTCATAAGTAATTCAATAATTCAGGAATCAAATAATTCAATAAGAAGACTTCCTCAAATCAAGACTCTCTCGACTCTTCAGACAACAACTCTGTCCGTAAGGTTATTCCTGAATGTTAAAAAAACATTCTCAATTTTTATCATCGAACAGGAATATAAATATATGAAAATAAGCGTCATCAATTTTATAATAAGCAGAAGCACATGATGAGTGTGCACGTAGACCAAAAGGATCAAGTGGAAAGCATTGAGGTATCTGTCATCATCATTTTATAAAAGCAACAATGTTAGTCATGTCCTCATTATAAAGGAGAACTGAGTGTTGTAGAATGAAATTTATAAAGGTGCAATGCTTTGTGTCAATTATATGGAATAATAATTAACTTTGTAGTCATTCAGGGATGTTTTTTTAAATCTTGTCTTAAATTCCTCCAATCGACACACATTGAAATGTGAACCAAACAGCAGCCAAGCAACTTGGAACCAAGGGAACGGCAACTTGACAACAAAATGGGCCATTTGCATCAAGGTCAGCAACTTAGCAGTCAATTGGGTGCCATTTGTCACGTGGTCATCACTTGGTTCTAGTATACTGCCGTTCAAGTTCCATTTCTATCTCTTGGTCACTGCAGTTCCCTTCCAAAGAATTAATCGAAATTAAGCTACTAAAAACAGACGACTGAATAGCAATGAATCGCTCGGAAATGACCTTCCTCGAAAAAATTGCATGATAAATTAATATCAGTCAATTGACTAGATGAGAACATCTTGATTTTTATTAATTGGATAATCCATCATTAAAGTTTGTTAATTAAATATTTGAAGTCTTACAAAATAATATTAATTGGTGTCGATAACAAGGAATCAATTTATCGATTTGTGAAGCATTTTGTTAACAAAATAAATTAACTGTAGGAATTTGATACTAATAGATATTTTGATTGGAGCGGGTAGACTGCATTATTATTTATGATTGGGTAGATTTTGGGTTACTAAATGGCAATTAAGGATTTAAAGCTACTTAGTTTAGTTATGTTACGTGGGGGTTCAAAATGGAAATCTGTAGATCTCTATTTTTTGAGGACGTAGACTTAATTTTAGTGGAGTATTTACCAGTATTTACAAATGCCGGTAATACAGCTTCATTTCTAAACTATCTCTAGTATCTCTAGTTATGCTGATATGACACAAAACTCAATACTTTTCAGAAATTTTCCTGAACCGTCCAAACTACTGCTTACGATAGTATAGACCAAAAATGAATAGAAAATCTCATAAAACTATTAAATTAAAAATTTATATACACAAACAAAACCACGTGCAGCATGAAATATTTTTGTTTTAGTCTAATCCAAATAAAATTAAAATCCGTACCCTTGAAAACTCATTAACAGAATTTTGAGAATGAAATTTTTCTGCGGCTGTTTGTTTACACTTTGGATAGTACTAAAAAGCAGTATAAAACACGTGATCCACTCAAAGATGCATGTCTCTTTGCTAATTAAAGCAAACTGAGTGTATACATTAATATTTACCGCCACTTCAACAGTTCATGAAAGCTTAGACTTGATGAAAGGAAGGTGGTACAATTAAGGGTCGTTCACTTATTACGTTTTGTGCTTTATAAGAGGATGGGGGGGAGTTTAAGGTTGTGGATAATTTGTGAAAAATTAGACAGAGGCAGTTGTGACAGAATTTGTTTGTTTCCGCTATGTAGACTGGCCATTTGCTCGCTATTTTCCAGGATTATCTCGGATTTTTTAAGCTGTCGCGGAAATTTTTTTCTACGTCCTGGATTTTTATTGAAGAAAATTTCCGATAATTTTCAAATTTTCCTTCATGTCCCGGATTTTTACGAAATTTATAGAATTGTTCCGGACAGGGTTCCGGGATTTTCATGAAATTTTGATGGTCACCGTACCATTACGTAACAGTTGAACGACCCCAAACATAAACCAGAAATTCAAAATTATGTGCAGGAAAATGAAAATTTGTTTCAATTTCAAATCTAATTATTTTTGTCACTGTCATGGAAATTCGAGATGTGCTAGCAAATTGCTTAACTCATCAAAAATGCAAATTCAAGTTTTAAGCTTGACTGCATTTGATTTTAATTAGGCGACACTTTTTCGTTCAATGAATTTAAAATTTATATTTCCTTGTGCAAATCGTAAAATGTTTTTTGAGTGAAAAATCATAAAAATGTTCAGGATGAATGTTTTTGAAATTCCTCGTGACTGTGGCAAATTTTATCTCTTTATGTCTTTCTCATTTTGAGAAAAGTCTTTATTAGCGATATTTCTTATTTAATCGATAAAATAATATTTTTAAGTGAAAAATTGAGCACCTGTCATGGTCATTAATTCCATAATAAATGTGGAACATCTGGGTCTTTATTTTCTGCTCATCAATTAATTCCCTTTTCATCTTTTCCGACTGTCTTTTCAGGTCTTAGGACAAACGATAATGGGCAGAAGAAAGGTAATTAATAATTTATTGCTTTATTTACTGAACAATTTTAGTAAATTGAAATAAAATTTCTCTTCCCACTCGGTCAATAAATTTTCCTTCCTATAATATCATGAAGAGTTTGCAACAGAAACCACTTAATTACACAGAAGATGAGTTGAAAGGTGAGTTTGGTATTCTATAAAAATTTTATTTTATTTTTTAAAAATTATTTTCTTGTTGCAACTTTAAGACTACAAATTGACAATTTTTAAGAAAATAGTAATAATAATGTTGGCAATAGGATTGTGCTTACTGCTATTTTCGGTCAAATAAAAATAAAATTTGTGGCTTTACACAAAATTTAAGCATTTTAATGTCATTCAGAACTAGATTTCTCCCTAGCATCCCAATTATTCTATCACAGAGTTGGTAGTCACTCGATCGGTACACGTTGAAATGTTGATTGCTAAGTGTCGGCCGCCTGGTTCTAAGTATAATATTCTAAGTTCTATATTATCGTCTTGGCCGCCATATAGTCAACATTTCAACGTGTTCCTATCGGATCGGATGACTTCTACAACATATTGTCATCTACAATCAGCAGTTGCCAGTCTTTGATGACAAACGACAGACTTTAGCTTTATGACACCATCGACTCCAAGGGTGCGGAACTGACCAAATGACTTTTTATTATTTTTAATCAGTTCTACTCTTGACCAACTCTGTTCTATTCTAAGCAGACACCATAGAACCTATCTCTATGAAACCCAGATCTAAAAATACATTATTGATATTAAAGCATTGATGTTCTCTAAAAAATCTAATTAAGGCACAAAATGGTTAACTTAATAATTTCTAAAAACTATGCAAACTCAAAATTCCTCTCCTGAATGTTAGCAGTCGGTGGTGGGGTTTTTGGTAGCGGAGGAGGACTGTCTGCTGACGAGCTAGAAATATAAACTCTGTTAAACTCATGGTTCTTCATTAGCTGCTGCCTATGAATTTCAATTTTACTCCATACATCATTGCTGTCCTCATAATCTTCGTCTTCTGAGGAACTGTCTGGGATATTTATAAATTGTACCGTACTTTTTGGTTGTTGTGATGTGTCTTGCTGGGTTTTAAGAATTGACTTTGGTGTTACTATTGTTGTTTTTGTGGAATCTGTATCTTGGAAATTTATATGATTTTTTACACTTAAAGGAGAATCTTTTTGAGTTGGATGGTCAATTGTAGTAGACTTTGGTTCATGTAATAAGGAAGAATCTTGTTTTTGTATTGTCTTGTTAGTGTTGATAGAAGAATCTACAGCTATTTGTGTTGAATCAACTTTATCTTCACTTCCAGAATCTTGTTCATGTTTGGAAATTTCTGTAGTAAGATTTGAGAACGAATCTTGTTCATTAATAAAATTTTTGGTGTCTATGTTAGGTGATAAAGCTCCATTTTGGACTGGACTAACTGTGTTCATATTTAAGGAAGGATCTTTATATTCTGTAGGTGGGGATAAGATTGTTTCTAAGGTGGAATCTTCATGATGTTTGGAATCAACAGTACCTATGTTTATAGTAGGTCTCTCATCTTGATTTATAGACAATGCAGCTTCATTTAACGAAAAATCATCTTTTTGGTTTGGAGGGTCATTAATTATTACGGCTAGCTTTGTAATCCTCTTTCTAGGTTTGACTACTGGATGGATTACTTGGATTTCTTGAACATCTTTCTTTTCTGCTGGAGGTGTCAGGTCACATGCTCTTGATCTTCGACGTGCTGGTGGCTTTGGAGGGACTAAATTCTGATCTTGTTTACCATTCTTAGCCATTGTTTCATTTGATTCCTTTTGAACACTTTTTTCTGAAGTTTTAGCTTTAACTGGACTTTGTTTAACTCTAACTGGAATATTTTCGACTGACTTTGTGTTATGGATTTCATCAACGATTTGATAATGAGAACTTTCATCCAATTCTGATTCCACACCTTTTTGAATGTTTAAAATTGGTTCCTCAACTTTCTGTGCATATGTTCCTGGTTGTGAATCACTAACCAAGTCAGGCATGCTGCTGGTAGAATTCAATCTCTCATAAATACTTCTTCTTAATCGTTCATTCTTCTCAGCCAGGATGGAATCGTGTTCCCTTCTATGAACTGCTTCTTCATTAGAATCCAGCACTCTATTCTCATCAATTACAAGATTACTACTGGATATCTTCATTTTATTTCTAAATGGCCAACGGAATATGCTCTCTCGGTCAGCTAATAACAATAAAAAATAATTATCAGCAATAATATTCGATAATAAGGGAATTGACACACTTTTATTGTCCCAATAAAATTTTTACAATACCGTGATAAAGGTTGTATCTTGATAAGAGGAATCTGAAGTAAATACTTACAACTTTCTAATTTGACATTGAATGTTGATGTATTTCTTAATGTCGGTTGAATATCATTGCCACTTGTTATCAGTTCTTCCGTTGTTGAATGGCGGTACCTTCCCTCGCAGCAATTCTCCCTAATTGTTGGTGTGGTCGAATGTCTTCGTATTGATATTACATTCTCACCGGGGGTGTTTTGAAATGTCATGCGGTATCGAAAGCGCTTCCATTTAATCCCAAGAATTAAACTAAAGACTAGTGATAGAGCTCCTATAGAGAGAAATATTGTGGAGAGGACTTCTGGGGAGTTTTGAGTTTCTGTGGAAGAATAAAAAGTATGAATATTTTTCAATAAGACTAAAGTAGACATAATTTCTGAAAGCACAACAAAATCAGATTATTTTTTATCAAGTTATCTTATCCAGTGTCTGCCAAACTGTGTGACTCAGCACACTACCTAATAATTAGTAACGTAAAAACGAACAAATAATTTTGTGTATCCAAATTAAATTTCTTCACGAATTATCTCCTTCTGATTCCCTTCTTTTCTGAAGGAATATGTTCAGTTTTAAGGAGTTCTACTTAGTAGATCAAAATATTCAAATTTGAAAAGTACGTTAAATTTTACATTTAAAAAGTACGTTAAATTTTAAATTTAAAAAGATCGTTAAATTTCAAATTTAAAAAGTACGTTAAATTTTAAATTTAAAAAGTACGTTAAATTTTAAATTCAATAATACCGTTAAATTTTAACAAATTTTTCAAATTAAATGACAGGTTGTTCTATCGTGCACGGGGTCCACTTATATGGAATTGTATAACCCTTTAAATTGAATATAAGCTCCCTAGTATGACATTTTGTATATTTTTAATAAGACGAGCAGTTGCAACCCCTTGCTTTGATAATAATTAAGAAATAAGACCATCTGAAGGATGTAAAAGTAGGTTTAGTGATATTTTTCAAAAAAAAAAATGCTAGAAAATCGAAAAAAAAAATATCCACTGATGAGTAAAGGTCGTAACTTACTTAATCCAACTCTGAATCGTTTGTGTTATTTTCTCAAAACATTAGTATTGCTTGAACAATTTTATCAGTAGTTCTCAGGTACATAATAATCTTTCCAATGACACAGACATGAAATATGCCAAAAATAATCCAAAAGCACTCATTTTTGTGATAACACTAATAATATAATAGACACACTGATGAGATAAGTACAATAACCTCAATATCTATAATCTCTTTTAACACCTTCTGCATTTATCATCATACAAATATTTGACTTACCGTGATTAGAATTTGCATCAATTTTCACCATCGCTCGCTAATTATTTTATTTTTCTCTACACACAATGCACGGCAAAATTAAACTGTCATAATATAAATTCCTAACACTTAAGTATATCGGTCTCAAAAAACGATTGTAGCTTGTTGTGATAAGATAGATTCCGTGGATGTGTATTTGTATAAAAATTGTTTGTTTTAAAGAATCAGACAGTAATTTATGAAAGATACGGTCCTTTACACTGGATTTATTTTAATGAGCTATGGATATGATGAGCTAATTATTTGCCTGAAATAAATTGACTCAATCACATGCGATTCTCTTTAATTGTATCACAAAATATTTTTCCTCAGTATTTGTCATCATCAACTCATAGTAAAAGTATTGTTTGTAAACTTTTCTTTGCCTTCGTACTAAAAAATATATTTATAAATATCGCCTAGTCTAGCTGCAACTCGTAGTATTTAATGAAATTGAAAAACTTTTTCCATGTGTGTAGGAACATTAATTTTTAGATTGGTTATTATTTGCTGAAATAATATTTAAAATGTGAAATGTAAAAGTTTTTGCAGTTACTAGTAACAGGAAAAGCTTTCTTTCTGGGACGATGATATTATGAGGTATGTTGTTGACCTTTTAAATATTCAATTATGGAGATGAGAAATTGCTACAAATTAAGTTTCAATGGGAATTACGATGCTCATTAAATCTTCCGCCAACGTTATGTTAACTTATGTTAAAATTAAGAATTTTATTCATTTAATTATAACTAGCATGGTCTCCCGTCAAGCATGAAAAAATTAATAAAATATTTATATGGGGTTAATGGCGATACATTCTGAAAACTCCATATCATAATGGCTGTAGGTAAGAGGTAGGGTGTCACCATCGTACAATATTGGAAAAAAAAATTTCAGAAAAATGTTTTTATCTATGGTGGGGGAGGGGGAGGGGGAATTGCCAATATTTTCACCAGACTCTGTGGCTTAATAAGCATTTAAATTTGAATATTTCCTAGAACTTGTAATGATTGTGCTTTTTCTCGCATGTCTCCGTCTGCGAGCTTAAATCAATAAAATTTTACAATTCAAGTTCTTGATAAATCCATAATAATCATGAATATTTTTGCCATTTCTTCCTTTTCTTTGCTTATTTTATAAAAAAAAATCAGCCACGAGAATAACATTACAAAATCAATAATGTAGAGAAACACGAACTTTTCTATACCCGGTCACTAAACCTACAGAAAATTGATTTCAAAGAGTAAGCAGAAAAGTTTTCATTGCTTTTTATGTTGATAGATGGGAAGGGTTTGAGATTTTTGGTGGTTTATTGCTTTGGCCTTGAAATAAGATTCAGAAAATTCTGCAACAGAAACATTGACTGACACCATTATTTCTTTCTACTATATTTTAATCCCCAATGGTGAGCACTATATCCATTATCGCGAATTTTAATCAGCAATTGAATGAAAACTTAATTTAAACTGTAAGGTAAATTTAATTTTTTGATTACAACGTGCTGCTGCATAATGAACAGAGCTTTTAAAGTTGTTTGCAATTTTGCTGAACTTTTCATTCAGCTTTTGTGCAGCCGGTTAGGTAATCAGCGTTTGTAAAAGTTTGAAAGTTCAATATTGATTGAGGTTCAGGGTTAGACAGTTTGCTGTGTGTAGGTTGGTTTTGTGCAAATTGACATTAAATGCTTATGGAATATGACAGGATAGTTGGTGTCATGAGATCGATGCTAAATTAAGTAAATGATCTAGTAACATGCTATGAAACTCAAATCAATGGATTTTATCCATATAATATCTAGTTTCATGTAAATCACGTACTGAACAAAACTTTATGCAACAAAAAAAAATAAATGTTGTGGCAAGCAAAGCATATAATCCCTTTAATCAAAAAATCTGAACCTTATTAATCGAATAGCTTTAAGATAAGAGTACTGTAACTTTGTATTACATAGCCAGTGTTTGCTCATTTGCAATGCAAATCGGTTGTCTGAACGTCGTATTACATTAAACTTTATTGTAGAAAAAATTGGGGTATGAAAAATTAAACTTTAAAGGAAATCTGATGGAAATTAAAGCAAATACGAAAGCTTTTCCTACATGCAAGTACAATGATTTATGAATGAAAGGGAATTTGCATGCTTCCTTTGCATATTTAAATGGTTTTCAACATGGGGGTCGTTGACAAATGACGTTCAATATTTAGGGGAAGTAGGGTCTGTAGCTGTGTCTAGTGATTTAGGAAAGAAGGATCTAAAACATTTTTGGACGTCATTTATGAGGGACCCCATATATAATATTGCTAATCAAGAAAAGATTTTCTTATTATTTTCGCACTACTCTATAAGTTACGCTACTATAATACTTGATTTATGGATTTAATGGAGATTTATGGGATTTATAAGTTGAAGTTGCAAATGATTTCGCTTTTCAATTTACATTCTACCTTAAATCCTTCTCATGAACTTAATTTAATTTTTTCATGCTTCGAATAAGAAACACTTAATGTGATTTAGTTGTA
This sequence comes from Chironomus tentans, assembly GCA_963573255.1. NCBI lineage: Eukaryota > Metazoa > Arthropoda > Insecta > Diptera > Chironomidae > Chironomus > Chironomus tentans. The sequence goes on from OY754303.1 coordinate 16,920,781, forward strand.
CTCATTCAAATCGTAATTTTTTGAGCTTTTTTTCATTTGATAAAATTTTCTAGGGCTATTGCCATTTGTCACACTCTACATTTCAAAGTGGCTAATTTCATTAAATCTAAAATTGACGACGCAAAATACAGAAAATGACGTCGTGAATTAAATATTGATGGGGAGAAAATATTTTGCTATCTAAGTGGGAATTTTGGAGACATCATCAAGTGTCCAATTGAAAATGAGAGGAAATTGGGGATTTTTTCATTTTGATACGATTTTTATATCTATGTTCTTGACAGAGACAGTATAGCACTTAGTATTGGTAATTGGTAGACAGTAGCTAGCAATAGAGTCAGCTTTAGGAGACATCTAAGAGTAGCCATGAATTACAGTTGATCTGTATCTGCCTAAGTAAGTAAAGCTTCTCATGTTCGGACACGTGAAGCTTTCTTTAAATAATTAAAACTTTTCTAAAGAATTTTTAAAACAAAAGCCTTCCAAAAACTTATAAAACAAAATAAAAGTCATAACACGATTCTAAAGCTTTTGCCACCGCTGATTCCATGCCTTTAAATAATAAACAAAAACATTAGTCAGAGAACATAATTTTTACCGAGCGAAAACAGTCAATCAACACAATCTTTAATTACAAGTTATAAACATGAATAAGCAATATCAATAATAAAAATTTTCATGTGTACAGTCTTGGGAAAGTCTTTGAACTGAAGAAAATTATGGATTAAATTCCATGAAAAAAATAAGAAGCTTACCTCAAAATTAAGAAGGTTGAACGGGAAGTCGTTCACTTATTACGTTACGCAAAAAAACAAAATTTTAGTTACAAAATCTCAGACCCCCCCTCCCCCCTTAAAAGCGAACGTAATAAGTGAAAGATCCCTAAAGTGAACTCGTGATATCGTCTTGTGTGGTTAGCATGAAAATTATTATTTATTTACTGTAGAATATTCTCAATACACGTCATATACAAAGAAGAAAGGAGATTTGAATTAATTTGTGATAACATAAAATATTTTTTGTACAAGTAACATTGTTGTTCGGTATTTGAGAGCGTCTTGAAAGAAACTTTTCAGTGTTCTGACTGTTCGTATTTGAGGCACTCTTATGAGTGTGTTTAGTATGCATACTTGATTGACTCAAGTACTTTGTAAGGAGGAGGCAATGAACCTTTGATTTGATATAAACAGTCTTAGGAAAATGTGATTTAATAGGATTAAGCTTTGATAAAATCAAGCTTGAATTGTCTGAAAAGGTCTGTAAATTTTTCAAATTTCAAAATGGGGTCATTTGCATATTACGTAACATTTAGGGAATAGAAGGGTCTCAGGTTTGTTACACTTAATATTAAATTTTTCTGATTTTCTAACGAAATTTGTTGCGTGGAGAGGGGGAGGGAGGTACGGAGAATGAAACTGACACATTAATTACATCCCCTCCGCAAAAATTAAAAAAAATTTTTACCAAAAAGTCAAACCAACAAAATTTACTCCATACAATTAAAAAACTTAACTTCTCACCCACGTCAATTTAAAAATTAATATTGCAGATAAGTTTTTATCAGTTAAACCGTCACATTTGCGTAAATTTTCCATTTCGCCAGCTTAAGATACTGTTCGTAATTTTTTTATTATATTTATAGAAGCCGTGATTCAGTTGATACCTTAGATTTATTAATAATTTGTAGTTTAGTATCATTGAAAGCAGTCAAGGGAGTAATTTAGATAATTGCCGACCGTCGTACGTTTATCATTACCTGTGTTCTTGAAAAGGTGCCAAATTTACGATTGACGATAAAAAAGACAATGAAAGTTTAGAATTGGCGTTTGAAGATTTAGCGGAACTTTAAAGTCCTTGCATTGTAAGACTTTTCGTCTATGAATTTAAAGAATGAAATTTTGATGGCGATGAACTTATAAAAAAACTCTGTATCTATCTTTGTGAGCCTTGCCATTTTACTGAGACTTTAAGCTTGACAAAAGCCTTTCAGCCTCGCATAAGCATTTGTTTACCTTTTAGTATACAATGACATTCCCGTTTCAAAGTCAAAATAATCAAAACCTTTAAAAAATAGTACGATTTGGACTCATCATTGCTCCTGTAATAGCATTTATTTGAAGCATTCTTGTAGTTTGAAGGTCCGTGACATCGCTCTACTTTAATTCTTGATCAATAAAAATTTGAAAAAAGCTATTAAATTTTCAAGATCGCAGTAAATTTGAATCAATATTTTTTGACAATTTATTTTAAATTGGCACACTCTTTAATTTTGTGTTATAAAATTTAAATTGAGACTAATGACTGTTAAGGAATCATTCAATTATGACATCCTACTCTTAATGGTATGGAGATGTTTCAGTGGCGTAGCCAGGAGGGAAGGTTGGGGTTGTTAGAACTTTATTATGGTATTTAATAGGAACGTAGCCAGAGGGGGAGATTAAGGAACAATTTATTAAATTTTCTAGGGTTTTTGAGAAAAAAACTAAAAATCATGGCTACGTTGCTGGTACCAAGCAGCTAATGATATTTAATTTCAATATTTAGCACAGAAATGTTAGTATCTGAGGAACGGTCTCAAGTGGGACTCGAACCCACATCTTTCAGTTTCCGGTTGCATGTTTCTATCACTGACTAGGCTATATGGGGTTAGAGTTATTGTAGGTTAATCAGAAGCTTGGCAGAATGGCAACTTAAACAATTTTCTGCTCTGAATTTTGATGCTGTCGATGATACAGTTTTTCTTAAAAGAATCTCTAACAGGGGGTCGAATTCCATCTCCTCATTCAAAATAATATTTTTTTTAATTTACAAATTACAAATTAAATCTCGTATACCCTTGACTTGTGTGGCAATAAAAATGGTATAAAAAGTTTTTAAAAATTCTATTATTTATATAGACGTCATTTACGATTGCCCCTCAACACAATATCGATTTTTTCAGAGTGAAACACTTAAATCAATATTCTCACAAAAATTCTCAATTTATGTAAATGCAATTATTTTGTTTACTTTTAAGTCTCACAGAGAAAATGACTCATTGCACTCATATCGCTTCTGATTTCGTCAACCATGAAATTTTGATTAATTTTCGACTCAAACTCATTCAAACTTGAATGAACTTTTGAGATTTAATGCTTGAGTGGTTGAGTCGAATTAAATATTTAATAGACATTAAGTTCAAGATTCATTAAGCACTTCTTATTTAAAATTTATGAATCTAATTATTCCAATTACGACTTTGTATAGACTTCAATGATGATAATTTATTATCATGAAGGCGATATCAAGAAGTTTTATATTAACGTCGTCGTCTTATCACTAAAGATAATTAAAAATGTGTGCTTTAAAACTGACGTCTACACATGCATGTCATAATGAATTAAAGAGAGAAAATATTTGCACAAAAAAAGGAACAACAAAGCGTAGAGTCAACAAAGGCAAAATATACATAAAGTAAGACACTAAGTACAATTACAAAAGAAGTCACATATGACTTGTAGACATGATGGAAATGCTTATGATAACAATCATATTAATTCATTTAAGTTTGAAATGGTGATAAATTAGTTTGAGTTATCGTTTCTGATTGCTAAGTGTTAAGGGGGAAAAAAATTTCATTTTAAATCTTGATTCGTAAAAGTCAATTGTCAGTGAGTGAATCGAAATCGAGAGACAAACGGTCATTGAGAATATTTATATTTTTTTCTTCCTCTTTTTTTTCGTTTCATCTTCAAAGTTTTATATTTTTTACTCTTCTTTTTTTGATATTAAATTATTTAGTTTTAATTGCGAATTCAGACGGAGAACATCGAGTGTTCTAGTTGAGAGTTGGATATTCACGCATGCTGAATTTGAAGTGTTGAATTTTTATTAATCGAATTAAACGTTTTTTTTTTGAAGTGTTGTAAATCGATAAATCATGACCTTAGATAATGTTCAAGTGTCTTAATCAGTCGTGATAAAAAAGAGTTGAAAATAAAACAGTAAACATTGAAATTTTTCAGTGCAATAAAAAACTGGAAAACCCAATCAAATCTTATTAATCAAATTACTCTTAATACCTTTCAATAAATAAGAAAAACAATTGTCGAATAAATCAGTGATAATATACAATTAAACAACCTTGAATACAATTTGTGTACGCATTTTTATTGACTCTGACGTAAAGAGTTTCTCAATCAAAAAAATTAAATCAAAATCAAAATGACTAGTGCGAGGAGAGGATCTCTACTAGCTCGGAAGCGAGAAATCATTGTTGAGGGTGAATTTTGTAAGTAAACTTGAAGATTTCCTTCTTAGAAAGTATTTTAGAATTTTCCTGGTAACTGGGTTATATAAAAGAGCATGCTGTGAAAAATTCATCATCTAAAAATTTTCTTAAAACTAGCTGCAAGCATCTTAGTAGGCTTTGTGTTCCTAGAGTTTACTGTTGCTTTTTAATGACTTCTAGGAACGGTTTCTTGAGCATATACCAAGGGTATGTACCCTATATAAAGACATATAACCTGAAACATATCGCAGAACATAACGTAGACATAAACATGTGGTAGCTTTAAAATAATGGAGAGTAGATGAGAATATTTTGTAGGCTCACAAAAAATAATAAAAATTACTATTCCTAAAGCTAATAGAACTCATTCTTGTCCATCGAGTTTAACAACTCATCATAAAAATATTCTTCTAAATAGATAATGTCTTAGAGTCATGACTAAATTCGGAACTTGCTATGCAGATATGTGGTAAATATTTTGACACTTAGTTGTATGTGTATATGAAATTTTTGGATATAAAAACTGGATGAAATATACTAGACTCACATCATATGCAGATTTGAATAAGCACGCGGCTAAAAATGGCTTGATGGACTAGAAGTTGAAGTCGACTCGAAATTAGCTTTAAAAATCAACAGAAATCAGTATTTTTGAAAGTCAAGTCTGGTCAATTTTAACTTCCTGACTTCGACTTCTGGTATGAACTCAAGTTGAAGATGAGCAAGGTCTCGAATTGAGGCTGTCTTCACTTACTTAAGGTAGTCGCTAATTGTAGGACTTTACGACTATAGATAAAATCTCTCATATACCCTTGAACTTTATAATCTTTTTCAAAACTATCTCAAACTTCTTAGTACACCAAATTATCTCATCTTAAATTTTTTTAAGAATTCGTTTTTAATTAAATCATTATCCCCCATTATCCATTATTCTATAACTATTGTTCAAAATCATTGTTATTTTAAGCTGCTCACATGCCTCAATGTTGATTTTTTATTGAATCATAAAATGAATTTTCGATTTGTTGTTGTTGTTTAGATACAGCACAAGCATCGTGTTGCTCGTTTTTGATATTAAATCTGTTGAATCATGAGAATTTTTGGCATGCAGAAATGTTACTAACAAGAAGGTTCTGAATTTTTCTTCGAGTGTGACACAAACAAGTTTTTGTTATGTCTAAATCAGAATAAATAGTTTCTTAATCAAATAGAACTCATCTTTAAAGTTTGATCGCATGAATAATTCTTTTTCATTCCTTACTATGATGAGGTTGAAAGTACAAATAATCTCAAAAATAATTTAAAAAAATGAGGAGGAGGAAAATTTATTTTAATTCTGTGCTTATATAAATTATTTTTATCGTATCTGAGATACCTGACTGTGAGCATCTCAAGTATAATTTATAAGATTATCATTAAGTAAGCAGATCTGCGTGAAAATTGAGTTCTAGTTGAGCAGAAAGTTTGAAATACAACGTGACGAAGACAAACAAGAATTTAGGATAAACATGGAAGTAATAAAACATCTTACGGTGTCGAGGACACGAGGCATTTTTTGATATTTTTATCAGAACCGGAATTATTGAAAAAACAGGCTGCATTTTTGTCGGTAAATAACAGAGTTGTCTTCCTAGTAATTTTAAGATACCTACATAAATTATATTTCCTTAAGTAAACTTACTACCAGCACCATTCACAGTCTGGCTTAGACAATAGCTTTTTCTAGGCAGCTTCAGGCAGAGAAACACCAACTCTGTGGCAATATTTTCTTCAAGTGTGTCTTGAAAAAACAAATCGGGTTGATTGTACAATTAATTATGGAATTTATAATTTGCATGTGATTTAGTGCGTGCTGTTTTGCAGTCGCTGTTTTTCTCTGAGGAATTTGTTTGCTATTTTCTTAATCATGTAATTTGTGACTGGGTTGACTAGGTGACTAGATTGGATATATTCACAGAAAAAGTCTTTTCCTCATCACTTTAATTGATGGAATTTTGTGGATAATAATATGAAATACCATAAATATTGGCAACCTCGAATAGCATATCATGTCCATAAACCTAAAATTTTGAACTGGCGCCTTCTTGATTTCAGTTTCACGTCGAATCTTTACCAAATTCGACTTCACACCAGTCTGTAGATGGATTTATTTCAATTCGTAATTTCCGGGCAAGTTAGGGATCGTTCAGATATTGCGTAACACTCCCTAAGTGACAGGGGGAGCTGACTCTGGTTTTGATATGCTTCATATTTAAATTTTTAAATTTTCTAACAAATTTTGTTAGAGGGAGGGGGAGGGGTTGCCCAAAATGGCCAATTATAGCGTTACATAATGTCCAAATGATGCCTTACAGCTCTTAAAATTCTAAGTTTTTGCGTGTCGTGCTCTTAGTATGAATTTATAAAAATAAGTAGCAGATGTACAAAACATCCACATAAATAGAGCATCCATTGTTCTCATCTGATATTAAATTAAAAGAATGTTGATGCTGATGCAATCCAGTTCCAGTTCACTCTTTGAAAAAGTAATTAAAATCCATCAAAATCAAGAGAATCTCAAACAATTTACATCGTCTACATCGCTATCAATCAGTTACATGTGATTATCAAAATTAATTAAAATCCATCAAGTCACAAAGTTCACAAAATTATTTCCTTTGTGTGGCATCACACTAAACTGTGATTACAGCTGTGACATTTCAAGAACATCATGTCAACCTTTCTTCCCATCATGAATAAACAAATTTCATTACACTGCGATCAGGGCTTCATCTGTAATGAAATTTTGAAACGCACATTTTTACAAGATTGATGACATTGAGTTAAGAAATTAAATAAATCTTTAATGCTTCAGTTTCAAATTCCGTGTTCATCTAAATTTAGACGTACAGGAGTTATTTTTATTTTCTTTTAATTTATCGCTTCTTCATCATCAAATGAAAGTAGAAAAATTTATATTTTTTGGTTCAGAAATTGACTGTGTTAGTGAGTCATAAAAATCTTCAGACTAATCGTCGCTAATTAATCTGAAAGTTGATAATTTTTATGATGTTTATTGCTTTTATTTGTTACTTTGTATCAATATTGTGTGGATATAAATCAGATTATGTTGTCACTTGTGTGTCTAGGTCAGGAAAATCTTGAGATTCTAACTAAGTTTTAATTGAAACTAGTTTCTTTGGCTTCTTTGCAAAGTTATTGATTGAGTATCTAAATCAGTCTTCGGAAATGTTGTTTTTGTCTCTAGTCTAAAGTATACCCAAGAAATCAAGCAACCGTTTATAAGCTGACTAGTAGCATGTAGCAAGGTGTGTGACCGGAGTCACGACTTTGGAGGACGTCTCAAAAAGTCGATTTTTCCTCATCTTTAAATTAAATTTGCGTACCTTAATATAAAGTTTTGTGTCTTTTTTACAAGGCAACCGGCTTACGAACCCCTGCTACTTGAACAAGGCACTTTTTGTCATAAAGCCGTAGCCAAAAGATAATCATCAAACCATAATTTATCTGAAAAATATGAATTATTAAAATTCCTATAATTATCACACCGCAAGTTGACCGCAGCATGTCTAATCTCCACATCAATTTTTTTCGTTTCATCAATTGTTAACTTCAAGACAGCACCTACATAAGTCGCAATATATTTAGAAACATTAGACAGATAATTAGAAAATGATTAAAAACACATTTAAAATGGTAAATAAAACAATTAACTTTTCAATGAATGAAGAGATAAATAATTCTATTAAGGTTGGGAATAAGACGTAAAATATTAAAACAAAATCAGTTTCTGTGCGTCAGAACTCCAATTGATTAAAATCACTTTTACTGATACAAATAGTTGACACTACGATTTATTAAATTGAATTTATTTGTTAAGGAAGTTTAAGAACTAGAATTTATGTTGATCTATGTATAATTTGAATGTGGTTCATGACTAAGGATAATTTAAGAGATAAAAATTCCCTTAAACTCAAGCTTAGATGATTGCAATGATGATTAGTTTCTATTGGTCCAATGTGAATCGTAGGGTGTTAATAAAGCGGTTCTGTTCTGAGCTATGGCAGCAACTTCTCCTAATTTCTTTTGTTAATATTCTACATCCTTTTCTACGGTCGACAAGTAATGTCTTTTTCATGTTTCCGAAAAGTATGACCTACCCAACCCCATTTCCTTCATGCTAAGTGCTTCAATTTTTAATGAGCTACGATCTATGACTACTCCTATGGTGAAATTATATTGTCCTACCGGGTCATGAAACCATGACAGTTGTAATGATGTTGTTCCTTTTAGGTACTGAGATACTAGGCTACTGGGCCACCGACCCACTTCAGCTCAGCATGCTTGTTACTATCCAATTGCGAAGATGTTGAATAATTTTGAACACATCAACCTGCCATTGTAGCAAGGATATAAATTCCATAGTTAAATCATCATGTTCTGTAATCAATTTCCAGCTGACAGTAATATAATTTCAGTCGGTTAAAATATTAATAGAAAAAACATGCCAAATGAGACAAGAAAAATTGTTGCACAATTTAAGTAAAAATAAATTATAAATTATTTAAAAAAAATTTTTTATGTAAAAATTACATAAAATATCTAAAAATATCTATAGATTTGATTACTTTTGTCTATGAAACCGATATTGAGCTGTAATCATGGCCACAGATAGTTAAATACAGCACGAATGTAAATAATTGATTTTTATGGAAATTGCCAGTTTAAATAAGAAGAAAATACAGATGAATAAAAACCGACAACTAGCACAAACAATAATCAATTTACATAATGCATTGTTTTCACTCGGAACAGTTTATTCATCATTATTGTTTAAAGAGGAATGACATAAAAGTGCATTGTCTAGTTGAGATAAAAAATGATTGATTTTAAAGTTTATTCATTATGAACACTGCTGGTTAAAAAAGATAAGGCTTCAAGAGTTTTTGTGAACAATGTATTGAGAAATTTAATTTAATTGTGGGACTAAAAATTGAAGCTTTAAGTCGGTCATTTTTTCATGGTCATCTAAAGGAAAGCCTAGAGTCTAAAATTATCATTATTTATTTTTAAATCAAATATATTCATCTAAGATTTCAACGGTAATGGTTTTGTTGACTTGGGATGACAGTCATCAGTTACCGTTTTTTATAATAGATAGCCTGGGGAGTGCTTTCAAGAGATTGGGGAAAATATCTGAGAATCAAAATTTGGTACAAAATGCAACATGATATAGAGCAGTAGAGTCGTTATTTCCATACAAAATCAACATGACTTCTGGGTCTGGGGCTAGTGGCTTGGTATACCTAAAGATATACACTCGGGTAATTTCAGGGGTATGACCTAGGTACCTCAGGCCATAACCCTAGTGTATACCGAGTAACCGGCCCCTGGTTTAGCCAAAGCATCGAAAAGGTCAGATCTAAGCACATTTTAGATTATTGAAAATTTTTTTGGTTGCCTCATAAGTTGCCACCTGACCTATGGGTACATTAGCGTAAAACCATTGAGTGTACTTAGCATCTAAGAACAACTGGCCTCAGGTGGGTCTTATTAGACTATTTGAAAAGAATTATTAGATTTTCAATCCATATAAGGTGCTGTTCATAAATGACATCCAAAGTTTTTGCGTTACGTCATTTATGAATGGCTCCTAAAATTTTAAACTCCTAAAAATTTCCTTATACACTCTTAGTACAGGGCAAATAAACGCAGCCTTTTCAAATTATGTTTGTAATTCTCAGAATTACGATTCTGAGAATTACAAACTTTCTTAGCAATTTATTCGAAATTCATTTAAATATTTATTTTGTTCAATATTACTTTCTTATTTTTAAGAAAAGTACAATATTCATGAATAGACATTGAAATTTTTAAAAAATTGACATTTAAAGATAAATCAGCCATGATAAGTATTTTATTAACTGAAACAATAAAATCTGCATGAAAGAATCAAGAAAATTCACGTTGTTTTCACAACAAATGAAATAATTTTCTCAGAGAATTTTTTTAAGAGAAATTCTCTCAAAATTAATTCTCTCTCAAAAATTTTTTTTTGTTGTTTTCATTTTCTCATGAATCACGTTTTCCGTGCAACAATTTCCAATTCAGTTCAAATTTTCTCGTTGCCGGTTCAAGTTGGAAATATTGTATTTGTCCAGGAAGACATATTTATTGAGTACTGAAGATATTTTGAAGTGTCGGAAGAAAATAATTTTTTTAGAGTTGCTTAATATTTGAAGAGTAATCAATTTGTGGTCGTGTTTATTGGTGTTATCTGGAAGCACTTATTAACCATTCTTTATTAAAAAAGTTGTTGATAAAAATTGGCAAAAGATATGTAATTTCCTATTATCTTAAGCGTTGGAATAAATATGTGATAAGAACTTTTTTTTGTGAGATATTCCGAAGCCCAATTTTCCTTAATTATAAACTGCACTAGCACATAAACAGTTTAAAATTAAAATTTGGATAAAAATAACAATAATTGAGAAAAATGAGTGAAGATTTAGTGAATATTTCGGAAATTCGAGGTAAGCACAACGGAAGTGACTTTTTTTAATACAAAACTCGTCTGCAAATATGAAAAAAATCAGAGTTGTAGACGGAAAAATTAAGGAGAGTCCAAAAATTAATTTGCTAGCTTTTTTGTAAATTCTAAGAGCAATTGAGATCAGTAAACTGAGACAAATATTGTGTGAACATTTTTTGTGTCAACTTTTTTTATTTTAGTTCTTAAGTTCATGATTCTAGTGTAAAGTCGCTAAATATTTGTAATACACAATAAGCCGTTAACATGGTGACGTGACAGTCCCTTGGCGACTCCGTTTTACTGCCCAATAGTCAGTGGCGTAGGACAAAATTAAAAAATGAGACTTCAAAGTTGTTCTGGACTCCATTCGACCCCCATGTCTACGTCTCTGAATAGAATGATTCTACAACGCAATGATTCAATTTTCGATTTCCGCAAAAACTTTTTTCTCTCTATTAAATTATATTTTGCATTGTTCTTTCTGTGTATGTACATAAAAAATAACTAAAAGCTTTGCTTGCTAGGCAAAATGAAATCAAAAGTTGTTGATAAATGAATTGAATGGAGCGTATGAATATAAATTGATCAATTTTTGTTAAAATAAACTATATTTTATGGCAAATTTTGAGTATAGGAATGCGAAAAGAATATCGATTCGCGAATACTAAAGTCTGATAGCAAATTTTGAAGCTCTTTCTTATCAACATCAATAATACTTGTCGGCCATAAAAGTGCTTGATGGATGTTCAAATGTGACTCATGGGTTAGCCAATTGAGTCACTCAGAATGAGACACAAGTCTTTTGGAACTGATGCCAATTGTTTTGTTTCTAAGAGCATCTGCTGTGCTATCAGCAGGGTATTGTCTAACAAACAAGATATTTTTTTTGACTTGCTCATATTTATGACTGATTCAAGTTTATTGACAAAATTGTTAAAATATTTCTTAAAACAATTCTAATCAAAAATTCAAGTGTGCTGAACTTTGGGTTGGGCTTGGCATCATAAGATAAAGTAAGCTAGAATAATGCTAGAAAATCATATCAAGTTGAAGATAAAATATTGGCTAACTTAGACTTTGGTTCCAATTTTCAAAAGTTTCTTTTTCTTATTAATGAGGTTAATGACTAATAAAATATTTTTCAAGTGTAATCATTAACTAGTGATGAACTAACGCACAAAAAAACTGACGCAAAACCTTATTCAAAAATAACTAAATAATAAACACCAACTTTATAAAAATAACGGTAAAAAATTATTTGAAAAAATAACGGTCAAAAAATATTTGAAAATAACAGCAAAAAATTATTTAAAAAATAATGTTAAAAATATATTTCGAAAATATATTTCGTCAACCCTCTGTCACAAAACATTTTATGGATGTCACGGAGGACCACTCATTTTTAAAATTTGACATCACTTGAGAATGACAACATAGACAATAACAATTAAATTAAAAAATAATAATATTGTCTCGAGGATAAAAATGAAAAACCCTTGACATCTTCTAATGCATGTTTTTACGACTCAACGTGAAGAGTTCCACTTCAAAATCAACGTAATTTATTTGTAAGAGATGCTGAAAATTTTATTTCTAGTTGGTATTGTACACAAATGATGTCTAACGTTCTAAGCGAAGAATGTATGAAGCTGTGTAACATTGTGTCGTGATACGGAGGCAGAGGAAGGGTTAATAATGTTAAATTTCAATATACCCAAAAATAGAAGCAGATAATAGATCGCGCAAAAGACGATATCACTTCCAAGAAATGTTTTGAAATAAATTTTATTGAAACGTTTTTCTCGTTCAATTTCAATTTTTTCAAAATTATGTCATGAGCTCGACGTGAAAGCATTCACGTTTAATGAAATCATGATTATGCAGTCACCTTGAAGACTTTCTGTTGACTGTTGTTTTTTTCTGTCAAGCACTTCCTTGAGCAACAAAATAATTGTAACAGTTCTATTTATATGCAAATTTTATGATTTTTTAATATAATTAACAATTAATTAGTTACTAGGCAGTTCCTGTTAAAATTCTCTCACTTGTTAATCACCTCATAAATGACTAAATAATATCATGTATTGAACTTGACATTTGAATGCACAGAACACATTGAAAAATTATCTTATCAACAGTAATTAACTTGATTGTACTCGTGATTTCCGAAAAAATACTCAATTTTATTGATAGACACATGTTTGTTCATGTATCAAATAATTACTCAAAGTAAACTAGCTGGATGTTCACATTTATTTGACAAGATTATTGACACTTAATGACTTAGAAAATTGTTTAAAGAAGCAAGTGGCTTTGATGAAGAGAAAATTTTGAACTCGTGTAACAGCTCATCATGTAATTGAGTAAGATTAATCTCAGATTGTACTTGAGAGGATTTTCTTCATGATAGGCTGTTTGTTATATGATGATGAAAACTTTATTCGATTGTTTATAATCGAAATTGCTACTCTGAAGCAGAGATGGCAATCGGCTGGTTTTCGCCGATGTTTGTCCCAGGCGATCGGTGACCATCGTCGGCCGATGTCCTAGGCGGCCGATGACCATCGTCGACCGATGTCCTAGGCGGCCGATGACCATCGTCGGCCGATGTCCCAGGCGGCCGATGACTATCGTCGGCCGATGTCCCAGGCGGCCGATGACCATCGGCGGCCGATGTCCTCGACTTTCGGTGGTCAACGGTGGCCTTTTCGGCAATTCGGACGATAGATTTAAATTTTTTTCCAACCAAAAATATTTTTATTTTTTGCACAAGTTGTGGTTCAATGTGCAAGTTCAAGTTGTGGAAATTTTCCACTTGATTCCTAATTAAGTTTCTTTTAAATTCAGTGCATCTGTAGACCAAAATTTGATGAATTCTGTTATTGAATGATTTTTTGTTACTTTTTGGCCATTTTGGGTATCAAAAAAAATATTGATCAATTCATTCAAATCAACACATTGAACCCCCCCCCCCCCCCCTTTTTTGGAAAAATTTCTTCAATTTACTAGGGTTTTTTGAGAAAAAAATCCCGAACTATTTGGGGTCATACAAATACTTGGGTTAACACCAAGTTTGCTCCAAAAATATATATTTTTTGAACTTGACACACGTTTGAAGTCAAATTCTTAATATTTTTGGCTTAATTCTTAATAAAGTTAAAGAAAAGAAGCACATTAATAAAGTTTTGAACACATTTCGAGCTTCTGATTTGTTCAATTCAATTGATTAACAGAATTTTTTTAAGAGGTGAGTTTATAACTTTTTGATCATTTATTGACTTCATTTAGTTTTCTCAATTTGATTTTTGATTCACCAATTAACAAAGTATTAAAATAATCAATTTATTGAGTTTTTCTAATGACTTTTGAATGATTTTTGTGGAAAAAATATAAATAGCAATTTTTTTTAAACAGGTTCAAAAATTTTATCTATGAACTGTAAAAAATATTATTTCTGATTAATTTAATTGAATTCTGATACCCTTAGTTAGTGGAGTATCGTTTTAAAAAAATTCAGACCCCCATAATGTTAAATTTTTTGATTTTTTCCATACCAAAAAATATTTTGTATTTGTACAAGTATTTGGGTTTTACTATTTGGGGTATTTGGTATTTGTACAAATAGTAAAAACCCAAATATTTGATATCCCTACAAATCACAGATGTGACTAGTTTTTACCTTTTCAAAAATCCGAATTAAATTTGAAAAACTTCAAAAAACTTATTTAAATGATATCAATTTGGTTACACATTCTTAAAAATTCAATCAGTTTATATGACAACTAATAATACAAACCATAATTTGTAAAGAAAATCAAGATTATATTAGTTTAAATTTCATTCTGTCAAAAAGTGCCGATAGAACTTTCGGCGATGGTCATCGGCCGCCTGGGACATCGGCCGACGATGGTCATCGGCCGCCTGGGACATCGGCCGACGATGGTCATCGGCCGCCTAGGACATCGGCCGACGATGGTCATCGGCCGCCTGGGACATCGGCCGACGATGGTCATCGGCCGCTTAGGACATCGGCCGCCGATGGTCACCGATCGCCTGGGACATAGGCGCTTTTTTGGCGCTAGCCGATGTCGGCATGCCAACTCTGCTCTGAAGATGTTTCCAATGAATTTTCATTATGATTTCTATTTTTGAGTTTTTTATTTAATATTTATTTTACCATCAATGCTTAGCTTGATATAAATATAAGTTAACAATTGTAATTTCCCGTGAGAATCTTTTTCAGTTAAGGGAATTTATTGACAATAAATATTAATTTGAACTTCAGGCTTCAAATCTCTTCAAAAATACTAAAAAAGTGTGATCCATGACACATTGTCCACAGGGGGGGTCTTTTGGGGGCTTCAGCCCCCTAACTGAAACTCACGCTCAGTACAAAGTTTTCAGACAAAGTTAAAAATCCTTACAACTTTAAAAAGTGACAAATTCTTAAAATAAAAATTCTGATCCCAAGCCAAACTTCTGATTAATCTAACATCATAGGATGTAGACTCGGTATCCGTTACTCTGAACTTTACTTTTTTCCGCCAAATATTTAAATTAAAGTTCCTTAAATATCAAGATCAATTATTCAAGAGACATAAGTCTCTATCAGCCACAATTACGACTAACTACTTAAATTATTGAAAATTAGCATAATCATGCAACCTACCTGACAAAACACCTTAAGTTTTCACCACAGACACAATAAAATGTTGAATCTGCAGACACAAACGTTTCATTTTACTAGAACATCCCAAAATTGACAATAACATACCCAAGTATTAATTGTGGTTACAGATTGTGCTAAATACAGTCACGCTTTAGGCAATTAGCAATTTTATGAAGGTAGAACAGGTGTTACAACTCAGATAAACAAACGAATTTTGATGAAACGTGATGAAGAACGAAGGGTTGAACAGCAAAAATTACAAAAGGTATTCAATTTGCGTCCAAACATTTCTACATTGAAATGATAATTAAATTTTTTTGAAAACGAATTCATGGTTTGGTTGTGATAGGAAAGATTACAGAATCATTCAATTTTTCGCTTCCCACTCATGACATTTTCTTCTTCTTTTTATTAAATTACGCATCTCGAGCACAAAAGTTAACAGAGCAGCGAAATGAATGAATTCAATTCCAAATCTCATACTAAGATGAAAATCAATGATGACCGGAGACCTTGAGTAGAGTGAACAAAAAAAAGTTGGAAAAGTTCATTCATGAAGATCCATTGAATACATCTTTATCCTCATTATCATATTTCCTTGTAGGAAATAAGACATAAATTCAATAGAAAAACTTTATCTTCATAAAATGCCTTAAATATGTCTCAAACTCAAATAATTGTATTTATTTCGCATAATTTTATTTCCTATTGATAGCTTGCAGTGATATTTGTTCGATAATTTGAAAATGTATTCTGATACGGAATTTACAGAATATTAGTTCAATTATGAAAACAACAGGCATTCTCAGTGGCTTAAATTTTACATTAACCAGACTATAATTATGATGGCGTGCTGGTCACGGCAGTCATCAAATAAACCGTAATAAGAAAATTTAGGTAAATTCCCGAATCACATGTGATTATGTTATACATTTCGAATTAGGACTTGATAGAGTAATTCCTTTTGGTTTTATGTGATACAAAGGTGATTGATTAATAGAAGAGACATCCCGTTAAGCATGTTGAATTATACTTAAATGTGAATAGTTGGGTATCTTTAAGCTGACCCAGAAAACACAAATGGAAAAAATCTTGTACTAGACCAGCATAAATCTGATGTAACGCTGGATTTGGCGTAGAATTGATACCAAACTGACATGATAGACCACTTTTTTACCCCTTTTGGAGCTATATAAATTAGGTACTTAAAATTGTAACGGTGAATCTTGAGTTCAAGACTCGGTAGGGTTACTTAATCTTTTTCAAATTATAGATCCCGAAAACTAAAGATTATAGCCTTTAATTGGAAAAACTACTAAAAATTTTCATCAAATTGCTAGAGTAATTTGAAAGAGACGTGCCTTGGGTCAGTAGTGATCCGGTGTGTCGCGGCAAATTAATGTGCAGTACTGGATCCTCAGGGGTATTGTAAATAAAATTTTAAGGTTAAAGTGTGTTATGACATAAAAAAGGTTGGCTACCACTGGTCTAAGGCAATGATTCAATACAGAAAATTTACAACAAATATCGGAATTAACCTTCAAGAAAAATTATGCGAGAATATGTCATTACCTTAATTAACAATTTGTACCTTTCTAATTGAATAATGTGAGACTTTTATTATAGAAATATTTGTTTTGAACTGCATGCCATTCGCAGACAATTCTCTTTTCCTTATTTCACTTCCTCAACCAAATCCAATTTTCACACTCGACAGAAATCTGAGATTGAATTGATTGCATAATAAGGTTCTAGTGAAATGTTCACATTTCAATCGTACGACTGTAATTGAATATCTCATGAGCAGTGCTAGAAAATGAATAAACAAAAAATAGCAAAAATGTGGATTCAAGTCCTTCATGTGGAAAGCTTACGTAATTAAATCTGCTGTGACAATGTGAAAAATTCAATTCTTTTCTGCAATATCATATTAATGCGAATAAACTGTCTAGAACAGTATTTTTCACACTTTTGTGAGAATATAATGAACAATTTGAATTTGAATTTTCACAAAACGAATGTCCTTTAATTTATGCAACAAAAATGAAATAATCGAGGATTTTCCAACTGAAGCCTTAAAATATATTCAAACTCTCCTTCTGTGACTGCTCTATATTTTATTGTGCCTCACTAGAGAGCTTAGCAAACAATGAGAAATTCAAAAAATAGAAAAAAAGTAGGTCATTGATATCATATCACTTATTCCAATGGTTTCGAAATTCACTGAAACGGAAATATTAAATATAATGAATAAATTAGGATATTGAAGGATGTGCTCAATATTTACATGATTCAGACACATACTTCCATTTTGACACCCGAAGGTGTTTTTTGCAGCTATCAATTTTAAATGAGAATATCGTAATTTTGATGTCAATGATGTTTCAACATGGAAATTTATTAAATACTTGAATGATGCCTTGACACTTAAGTGTCATTGATGCTTCATCGAACATTAAAGATTCAGGATGGTTCTGAGCTGATGGAAGATTATTTTCGAATAATTGAATTTAAGATTTATAGGAAGAGCTATGTGACATACCTAATAAAGAGAAATTGGTTTCAAAATATGGAATAATTGGGATTTAAACCTATATGGTGCTGGTGTGGTCACAAATTCGTCCTAGATTCGATATAATGACGGATTGGTCTGAGTAGCAAGCTGTTATAATAACGGTACCAAACCGAAGAGAAGACGGTACCTAACCATTAAGAAGATGACATCAATCCAGTTTTAAAATAAATGTTTTATAGTCTACCTTTCAAGTCAGTCTAGAAGTCTCTGTAGTCAATGAAATTTTTCTTCCAATGCTACAAAAAACACAGACACATGCACGGAAAATAAAATAGAAGGAACGTAACAAGCGGAAGAGAATTTCATTCATGAAAAGTTCACGTAACCTTTAGTATGGTTCACTTGAATTATTGATCCGTAGGATTTTTCTTTCAATTCCGTCAGATTATCGAACAAAAGTTTAACGAAGTAGACATGAAGTATCCATCATCGATACATTCTGTAAATTTAATTGGCTTTATTGGATTAAACGAGATGTTTTGAGAAAGTATCAGTTGTATGAAAAGGTTAAGGGCATGAAATAATGCAATTGTAGTCAAGTTTATACTCTAAGAGGCCGAGACCTTGAGTTATTGCGTATGAAATGATTTGAATATGCAATTGAGGATTTATTGCTTTATGTATGATATCAAGATCACATCAACCTTGCATTTTAATCCTCAATCGTGCTGCATTTTATCGACTTTCTGTCGTTTTTATTCCTTTGACATCTCATATTAGTGATATCATATATTGCATGTCCTTTTGACTGTTCTCAATAATCAATTTTAATTGATTTTCTCTTTGAAAACAGAATTAATCCAGTTCATAACCCTTACCGAACAAAGAAGACCATTATGATTAAAGATTAATTTGTTGCATGAGATTAAACGTAGTAAATTGCTTGAATGAGCACGTTATTAAAATATTATAATGATGCGGAGGCAGATGCAATGATGTTGAAATTATTCTTTTTCCTCTTATGAGTATTTGACGTGAACCCTTCAAAAATGTGTAGGATTTTGGAAGTAATATGAGATTATTTGGATATTTCATGGATATTTGGGGATAATATGAATATTGTCATGGTATCCACATTAACCTAGTTTCAGTTATTATTTTTAGTATACTAAGGAATAACTTGATTTATATCGAACTTAGTGGAAACATCTCGAAAAAACAATACTGATTTAAGAACATTTATTGTAAATTATCGTAATAATTCACAGTTCATTTCACATTTCAAGTGTTTCTGAATAATTCAATTAAAAGCTTAATTAACCAATAAAACTCTTAAATTATTCTCCTGAACAATAAAATTATTTTCCAATTTTTGGAACTTCATAATTGCAGTTTCACTGAATAAGATTAAAACAATTCTGTGAAATTATAAATATGGTTTTATATAATAATGATAAAGTATTTATAGGGGATTATGGTTGAAAATTTGAATTTTATTATTTTAAATTTCTTACTAAATGAAAATTTCCATTGAATTTAATTTTGGGTATTTAACAGGATTCGCTAGATTTCAAATAGCTTTTGCACAGTTTCTTCAAAAACTCTACCTTTCATGTTATGTGTGGTGGCTGTATATGAGTATCCAAATTTAACCGTTATTTTTTCAAATTTTTTTGATATTTTTTAAAAATCCTTGAGACCGTTAAATATTTAAAATATTAGTTAAAATATTTTTTCAAATATTTTTTGACCGTTATTTTTTCAAATATTTTTTGAACGTTATATTTTAAATATCATTTGACCGTTAATTTTGAATTGTTTGCTTTATATTTTGTACTTAAATTCTGTGGATGGAAAATGAGCTTTCATCGAGTTATTTTGTGAAAATCTTTAAAAATCCCAAAATCCACCCCAACATTTTTCCAAGTATGACTGCTGAAGAGACAACAAATATAGGAATATTTAACAATAAATCTATTTACTTTGTACGTGGCAGTAATTGCAATAAGAAAATCACAAACAGGAAAGTTTTATCGATAAAGCTCATTGACATTCAAATCGATTAAACTTCACATTTACTTATAGACAAAAAACTCTTTGTCTTTAGAATATTTGCAATATTTCTTTAGTAATATCTTGTTATTCCTTCGATTGTAATTTTCTACAGTTTTATATTTCAATAGATAACAAAGTTGCAAACAATAGATCAAATTTTAAGACAATGAGATATTGACACGTGATAACTAATTCCAATCATAATCTTTCATTTCAGATTTACGCACAGCTTTTGACTTACTAGACCGAGATCAAGATGGAATGGTGACACCAACAGAATTACAGTTTATGTTAAGAAATTTAGGAATTGACGTTAGCGATGATTTGATTGATGCGCTGATGAAGGAAGCAAGTAAAACTGGTAAGTCTGCAATTCTCAAAAACGTGCTTCATCTGTAAATGAAAACCATATGAGAAGATTGTCATTTTAGATACACGTTTCCAATTCCTTTTCCCATCTTCATCTATATGTGGAATGAAATTTAATATTTCATTATGTCATAAATGTATGAGGAGCTTTAAAGATGATATAAGTGCAATTGATATCTTAAATATTAAATAAAATAAAAAAAATCCACATACAATGTAATGAGTCATAAAATGTTCTTATCTCAGTGTTCTCAATATGACATTTTCAATATAAAATTCTGAAGAACTTTAAACGATTGTTTGACCTTGTGGGTTGTTAAAAAATTAGTATTATTGAAAAAAGGAAACAAAGTGCATTGAGCTGTTTATGGTTGAACAATGAAATATGATAATAATGGTATAAATTTCAATAATTTAAGGGTTGTTATGGATATAATAGAATATTATTATGAATACTTTAAACGCTTATTATATTTTTTTCCTTATTTACGATGAATATTTTTCAATTGAAAATGGGGAAGGTTTCAGCACTTATAATACCCCCAAATTGAATTCTGCTTCATACTACTAGGAGGGAGAACATCATTTGTGATTTAGGGGGGGGGGGTCTGAGATTTTGTGACACTTTATATTAAAGAAATTTTTTTTGAATTTAAAATTTGTGACAAGGGGGAGAGGAGAGGTCTAAAAATCCCATTTTTCGATGCACGTCATAATTGAATGACCCCTTCAAAGCTTCAATTTTGAAAAATACCAATATTAAATTTATTTCCAAGAAAACTTTCAATCATCGATTGCAAAAGCTGAATACTCACCTTATTGTGTTCAACACAAAATGAGAATTTCCTCTATTGTTGTCAATACATGTCAACATATTGTACATAAAGGTGAACTGTAAATCTATTCGATTTTAATATTAAATTCAATATCCTCTTAGCGGTTGCAATAAAAAAAAGTTTGTGAATGACAGTTTATTGATACTACAAGGAACACATTCAGAATAATTTTTTTTTTTGACATGGCAACGACGCAATGCATCCTTGACCTCTTTGTAAACAGAAGAATTTTTGTTTTCCATTTGTGAGCTTTTTATGCAATATGGAAATAATATTTTATCGCTTGGTACTTTTGTAGTGCACTTACAATGGGAAAACATAGATCATAAATTTACATGTCAGTCATTCAGGTGTTATATAACGCTAAAAAAACAGAAAAATTTAATATGAAGCGTAACATAAATTTGACCCCCTTCCCCCTAAGCATCACGCAATATCCGAACGACCTTCTTGCTTATTTCCATTTTTTCTTTCATCATTTAAAAAAATCCATTTACAACTTTGTTCCTTTCTAGCTCCTTTGAGTGAAACCTTTTATTGTGAAAATTGTTTGGCGTAACAGTTCCTTTCAAATAGCAAAATGCCATTAAAATTTCATGCATTTAAAGAAAAGTGAGAACTTCAAAGGCTATTGTCGATATTGTAAAACAGTGGTTTTCAAACTGTAAGCCGAGGCTCACAGAGCTTCTCTTGTGGTTCACATGAGATTTTTACAAAATACAAATTTTATTGATTTTTCACAAAATTTTCTCTACTTTTCCAATCTACGAAAGTCTATAGGAACTTTTCCAGAACTAAAGTTCTACTAGACACACCTCGACCACTTTTAGAACTAAACAAAGGTTAAAAATAAAGTTTTGTGACTTTAGTGTGCCGCCAAATCTTCAAAATGGTGGTTACTGTGCCACGAGTCAAAAAGGTTTGAGAAACACTGTTGTAGAGCAAATATTCATTTTCTGCTGGCAATAAGATTGCATAAGATTTCATTTATTTCTTTACTTTGTGTGATTTCTACTTTGATGAGAATTTGTAAAGGGATTTATGACTATTTTGTTGCTTTCCTTTGAAAAGTTTGAGTTTGTGGACAATTCTTTAATATATAAAATCAAAAATTCAATAGCAGAGTTAGTGGTTAGCTTTCTGTGACTTAGTGCCTCACCTACCCTCTGCTACTAGGATGTTCTAGGCTACCCTTACCCGCTACTTAAGGTGCCCTATGTAGGGTAGGATAGGTGGCTTACCCTAGGGCATTCTAGAGTACCTCACCTACCCTGATTACCTTCCTCCCTTCTTGGGTACCCTAGGGTAGGGTAGGTTAGAGGCAGGGGGAATACAACCCAACGGCCGGGAAAAATTTACGGAAAAAATGGACAAATTTATGGAAAAAATGGACAAATTTGTGGAAAAAATGGACAAAATGGACAAAAATTTTTCTTAAAATACAAAAATATTATTTTCAGTTATTTCTAATATACTTTTTCTTGTAATATAACATTTTTTAATAATTTAAATGACAATTTTAAACCAAACTTAAAAACGCAACAAAAAATTTTTTCCACGAGACACAAAAAGCATTTTTTGTTCTAAATTCGTCTAAGTATTCTTAAATATGTGTTTCACGATATTTTTTAGCGCAAGCCTGTAAAAAACTCGTCCTTACTTAAGAAAATTTTTGCAATACACCTAGACTATTTTACGACATATCAGTGTGTCGCACAGTTTGGAATCAGATTTTAAAAATGAAATTTCTCATCACTGAAATACTCAATTAACTCAATTTTTTCTACTGCTGATAGCTTAATATAACGAGCACATTTCAAGTAATAAGAAATAAAAATGGCGGTTTCCTAAGTTAGTTTAATTAACAAAATAGTTATCAAAAGTGATTTTTCTAATAAAGAGAACCAATAAAAATTGCTGAAATGTTCACAAAAGTTATAGACAATGATATTATCTATCATTTAAGATAAAAAAAACCATAAGTCTAGTGCAAAAAATTAGCCTAATTAACAAAAGTTTGTGTGACATATAAAATTAATTAAATCTTTATAAATATTGATTTAAATTCCTCAAAAAGCATCAATAAGTAAATAACTAACGGTCTGCTATCAATTTTGAGTCTGATAAAGCCTTCTAAACTAGTTAATTTAAGTAAAAGTAAATTTAAAAAATCGTTGGGTTCAACTTTATGCTCAACAATTTGAATTTCAAAAAACCGTTACAAAATCTTTTGGTTAATCATTTTGAATTTTGTTAATTAACTTACTTTATCGTAGTGTTTAATGAAGTTTTGCATTAAGAAATCTAACGGATAATTGATGAATTATGAACTTAAATCAGATTTGTAAAATGACCGAAAAAAGTTTAATTAAACTATTTTTGATAGCTTTTTGTTTGGAATATTAAGGTTTAAGTCCAAAACTATGTTATTATGCAGAAATAAGTTTCTTAAGTTGAAAAATGAGAGTACACGAAAGAAAATAAGGTGAAAAATGTTAATTAAACTAAGTTACTTAGCCGCCATTTTGTTTTAATTACTATCAGATGATAACCGTTTAATTAAGCTATCCACTACTGAAAAAATTATTTCAATCGGTAAAGTATTAAGCGAGATAGAGTAATTTAAGTGAAATTTCAAATACCCTTCCCAAAAATTCAGCATCAGATTTTGCTACTTTTCAGGCTCTACAGCCTGAACAGTTGCACTTCCAAAAACATTTTATATGCCGAAATGTAGGTATCGAAGAGCTCTTTAAAACAAGATATATAGCTTTATTATAAGCATTACTGTTTTCGAGAAATAAGCAAAATACATCAAAATCTGATGCTGAATTGAAAAACGGTCTTGCCCTATAAGTTTTAAAGTTTATTGCAAATGTTCAAAAATGGGAATAGAACTTCAGGCTGAGGTGACCAAATATTCTTTTTTTGCAAAATACCGTGTTATAGAGCATTTAAACCACTTTTATTATAAAAAAAAATATTATTGTTATTTTCAATTTCTGCTTCTGAAAGATTTCTCTATGGAAGAATATATTAACAAAAAATATCACATTTTCCGATTTTTTCATAAATTCAAATATCTTTATAATAAAGCAATGAATTGAAAAACTAATAATGCATAATTATTACTTAGTTAATGTAAGATGTAAGAACAGGCACTATTTGGTTTAATTTTAAGATACTGAAATCATTGCTAAACTTTTTTGTTATCTTTTCAATTCATTGCATTGTTAGAAAAAGTGAAATTTTGTTTACATTTTGCAATTCATTTGGTTATAAACAAAACAATGTATTCTTAAACTAGACAAAGACCAATATTAGAAAAGTTATTATGCATACTGCGGAAATCTGAGTGTCGAAGTACTTCGACACTGACTTTCGAAATATTCAAATATGTCGAAGGAAAGTCGAAATTTTGAATTTATTTTAGCCGTTGCAAAAATGTAAACAAAATAGAATGAAAATTCACTTAATTACACTACTTAGCAGTATCAAAAGAGCTAATTCATTAATATGTTATCGAAGCAACGTATTAATCATGCTATAATCGTTTAAAAAAGTGAAATGAAGTCAAAAAATCTAATTTTGTAATTTGTCGAATTTTTGTTTTGTTTGTTGTTGTTGATTTCAAATCAAAATGAAAACTTAATTTAAGAAGTTTAGAGTACAAAGAATGAAAATTCATTTTCAGTGCATGATTTTAAGATCAGAAACAATTATGTGGTATCAATATTCTTAATTAAATCAACATTTTCTGAATTTTTGTAACGGTTATAAAAAATTCAAATAAAAAAATTCAAAAAATTTAACGGTCAATTTCGACACTTCCGTAGTATGTTATTATGATGGAAAAGTTCTATAGAGAAATCCCAGCTACTATGAACAGAATTTGACGGTTGAAGTAGCTTTCAAAAAAACTCAAAATTCAAATTTTCGAATCTTTGTTTACAAATTTTGAGCTTTTTGTTTTTCTTTTTTATGTAAAATTTAGTCTTTTGACTGGTGGGCAATTCTCCAGAAAAGACTGATTAAATTTTGAAAAAAAAAAAAACTTTTATAATCCAAAGTCGTTTACACATTAGCTTCGAAAATGTTTTTGTCAAAATCTTTTCAATTTCTATGTTTTAATTGCCTAAAGCAACTTTAATCTATCTATTATGATTGATTCTTACTGAAACAACACTAATTCAACAATAAAGTGTTAAATTAAGAGCAAAATTTAAGTTTTTTGAAATATTTATTTTGTATTTCTCTCACGGATTTGGAAAATAAAAGCTCAAAATTTTTTCTGTCACTCAAAAAATCAAGCGAAAAAACGAAATTAGATATATTAGTACGAATACTACATTTGTGCCTAATCATAGTACAAAATTAGTGTTTACTTTTCTTTAATTTTCGATTCTTCAGATGATTGTTCCATTTTTGGTGACCAAAATTTTGAAAGAAAAAGTTAAATAATTTAATTAATGGTTACTTTCAAAGGCTAAAATGGGTAGAACATAACAGTTTTTGTCATTTTACATCGATTTGAAAGTCAAAACTATGCTTGGTAATGGAAATTTTTAGAGAAAAATCGATTTTTCGGATAAATTTTTAAAAAACTCATCTGGAGAACTGAATGTTTGCTGATTAATCTTAACTCTTTATTTAATTCAGTTAAAGAAATTTTTTCATCATTTCATTAATCAAAATGTGAACTTTAACTATGTTTTATTTTATAAAACTGATAATTTTTTAATATTAAACATTTATTGTTAATATTTTGTTGATGAAATTATTAAAATTATGGCTAAGAAACATTTCTTTTATAAACATACAAAAAAAATGTAATCAGAAAAATTTACGGAAAAATGGACAAATTTATGGAAAAAATGGACAAATTTATGGAAAAAATGGACAAATTTATGGAAAAAATGGACAAAATGGACAAAAAGGACAAAATGGACAAAAAAATTTTTCCCGGCCGTTGGGTTGTATTCCCCCTGGTTAGAGGTAGGGTATAATAACCTGATTGCCACACTTCATGACGATATAGTTGCAAACACAACGCCATCAATGTTCCAATAATAATGAAACATCAATTAAAAAAACAAACTCTTGAAGATATTGATACTAACTAGTATATTGAGGAACTAAGCACGTGATTTTATAGAGATAAGCTAAAGCAATACCACCCATTACTGAATATCAACACTCAACACTAGAAACCCTCTTCAATTATCACTTTACAGCTTTTTCTTCAAAGGAAATCGAGAAAGATTAGTGATCGGAAAGAAGTCAATAAATTGCGGAAAGAAGATAAATAATTATTTGAAGTACTTTGTTATTGAATGCTTAATACTTTAAAGTAGATAAGAAAAATCGATTATTGAAAAAAATAAGTCAACTTTAAAGTTCACAGAGCGTATTTGCCACAAAATTCGTATCTTTATGTTTACTTATCATCAAGTCGTTAATTCCATTCATTACTCACTAGAAACCGCAAGCGATAATAGACCAAATATTTACCTTGAGGTGGTTCTTTCGATTGATGGATGACATAAAAGTCATTAATAACCCATGTAAAATGATAATGTTTACGGCAGTAAATTTTCCTTTCTGCATTGATATTAATGCTTAATGGATGAAATTTTTGCGAGGTTAAAGCTCTCTTTGTGAATTTCTCTTGCTTCTTAATGTTTTATGCGAGAAACTTCAAAGGATTTATTTTGCTTTTAATTTTTGTTGGATGTATGAAAAGCCTTACCATACGACACACACATATTCATGTTTACGGTGAAAAGGAATTTTGTTCATAAAGTCTTTGAATATTTGTTGAGTTGAATCTCTCAGTAACCTTTGAAATATTCACATTAAAAATGAGTGAATTTTAAACAAACACGAGGAAAATTTTTAATTAATCTTCTTTGCAGGTAATGGATTAATAGATGAAACAGAATTCCTTCAATGGATTAGTCGAATACAAGCACTGAGAGAGAGTCCAGGAGCAACAGCCGAAGATGATGATCTCACGCAAGATCTTGTGGCTGCTTTTAGGTAATATTTTGTTGTGTAAAACACACCGCTTATAATTAACTCAAATATTTTAATACTCTGATAAGAAGTTGTTATCAAAAATGAGGGAAAATTGGACACGTAATAATTTAGCGATGGAGTAAATATTTTTGTGGAATTTTTCGGAGTAAACAGGTGGTGTTTGAAGGAAAGTTTGCTTCTAGATAAAAGCTATCGTATTAATTTATTGCTGGATTTTTTGGCTCTTGAAATAAATTATGAGTAAATTAAGGTTGATGAAATTTTAAGATAATAATCACTTTTTGAATTCTGGAATGTTGTGTGCAACAAAAATAGATGGAATTTTAGATATTTATAAAAAGTAAAAAGTTACCGAGATTGAAGACATGTTTCAATTCTGATTTGCAATTCTGATTAGGCTAGTTTTTCATGAGAAGGGAGAGGGGGAGGCGGGTATAGGTGTGAAAATTCCATATATTAAAAATATTTCTTCTCTCACTAGAGGGAGAGTTATAGTAAAAATTGTAGTTAATCTTCTGGATTTGACAAAAAAGTTAAATAATAAATACTTCTGAAAAACTTACCAGAAGCTTATCTACATAGAATTTTCACACCAAGCCCACTATTATAAACCAAAATCGGAAATATTGCAAACCCAAAAATATTCAAGATATTTACAAAAAACTGAAGTGGATAATCCGAAATCGAGGATAACACTATGGGGCAAAATGAAAAAAATCGGACATTCACTTCGATTTTGGCAATGTTTCAAATATCCATTCCAAAGTAATTTATTCTTGTAGAGGACATAAAAGTAGACTTGTATGCCAAATTTCAGGTCATTTGGTGGTGTTTCCGCGATCAGATTTTTACTCCCTTTTCAACTACAAACAGCCCTAGAATCGCGGAAACACCACCAAATGACCTGAAATTTGGCATACAAGTCTACTTTTATGTCCTCTACAAGAATAAATAACTTTGGAATGGATATTTGAAACATTGCCAAAATCGAAGTGAATGTCCGATTTTTTTTCATTTTGCCCCATAGTGTTCTGATAACTTAGGAATGGTTTTATAATGAATTTATGTTATCAAAGTCCATAAATTGCAGTCAAACTACAAAGGTTTATTTTTGATAATTTTAAAGATTCAAAAAATTTCTAGATAATTTGATAATTACATTGTTGCAGTATTTATGACTGTTTAAGCAATCTTAATTAATGGAACGTTCGATTACGACAATAAAATTATAGATTAAGTTTTAAAATTCAGAAGTGTAGATAGTATCTTTTCAAATAGGAGGATGAGGGAGGGAGGAGAGAGAGTGGTTGGAAAATTGAATGGGAATTTTAAGTGGAAGATTATAGATGGATTTAGAAAGTTCATACTAAATACTCGAATAACTTAATATTTTCCAGCAAATTATTCAATACTCAATAGCTTTAGAAAGGGGATCTGATCTCGTTTTTTACGTAACTTAATAAGTGAACGACCCCTGGGCCGGGTATCTTGGTATGCTTCTACCCCTACCCTAGGGTACACACAGACTATGGGGGTAGGGGTATACTGAAAAACTCTCCTATATTGTAAGAAAATGCTATCTTTTCCCACAAAATCTACAAACCCTAGTCAGAGTTTTAAAAAACCATTGAACCAGGGGCGTAGCCAGGATTTTTTAAGGAGGGTGCCAAAAATTTTATTTTTGAAAAAATTATTGTAATATAACCCTTGTATTAAGTTTATATTCTTATTTAGACATTAGGATTGATTTTGCGAGTAGTCTTCATTAATTTTTTGATTTTTAAATTAAAAAAAAAATTAAAAATTTGTATTGACTTTTGATCTCGAGGGGGGGGGGGGTGGTGCCTGGATGCACCTAAGGCCTTATAA
This sequence comes from Chironomus tentans, assembly GCA_963573255.1. Lineage (NCBI taxonomy): Eukaryota > Metazoa > Arthropoda > Insecta > Diptera > Chironomidae > Chironomus > Chironomus tentans. The sequence goes on from OY754303.1 coordinate 16,949,935, forward strand.
GGACCAACCCCTGGCTACGCCCCTGCATCGAATAGGGGCTTGAAACTCTCCCTCTGCCCCTAAATATGTCTTGGATTAGATTGTTGCATAAACTAAATTTTCATGACAACAAATCCATGCAAGTTGAAATAAGAGACTCTTAATAGAGAATAGAAGAATATCTTCAGAATAACAAATTATTAGAAAGTTGTATTGTTAGAAAGTACTAATTTTTATTTATGGAAACACAATCGTAACATGTTAAGCTATTCAGAACCTTTTACATAATAATAATCTCTGTAAATATTATTCCATCCACAGAGTGTTCGATAGAGACAGTAATGGGTATATAACACGTGATGAGCTGCAGCGTGCAATGCAAATGATTGGCGAAAATGTTACCGATTCACAATTAAATGATATGCTTGCACTTGCAGATCTTGATAAGGATGGTAGAATTAATTATGAAGGTTAGTTGTGACTTGATCTTTAATCTCATTCTTATTAATTTAACTAATTAAAATTTTACTTTTTATATTTTCAGAGTTTGCAAGATTATTGTTGTAAATTGTAGTGAACTTTAAGAATGGATTTTTAATTCATGTCCTTAATTATATTAAACACCAAAGAAGAAACTCAAAAAAAATCAAAAAATACATAAATTTATGATATGAAAACCCATTTTTTAAAAAATTGTTTTATGAAAACTTTTAATTTGTTAATTATTTTTGCTTATTTATGAATTTTTTTATGTACTTCAATTCTTCCTTAAATATCTCATTGTATTGAGTTTATTCAAGAAGATTGTTAAATTCATTAGAATGTAATTTACACTATATACAAAAAATAAAGAGTAGTCATAGATTGTATATTTTTGAACAAAAAATGGAAACTTTATTCAAGTTGTAAGGCTTGTGCACTGTTGGATGTGAGGAGTGTATTGGTTATTAATATTCTCTTCATAAAATCGGATTTATATTGGAATATCTGAGGCTATAATTGGATAGATGCAATAAAAGTTTCTTTTGAGTACGAAATGTATGTGAAGACATCTACAGATGAAAACTTATGAATTTTTATAGATAAGTATTTCGAAAAATTTCAAAGTTCAAGAGAGGAAAATGCAATTTGTATTTGTTAATATTTGTGAATTTTCTAGTCACTGGTTTTTCCAATTTTGAGATTTAAACACATTAAAGCATGAAATATCTTAGTAAGATGATTTTTATTAAATATTGATTTCATTTTGAAATGAATAGAATGCAATCTGAATTAAGGTTTGAGGATTGATGAAAAAGAAGGTCGAAGGGGAGGGAATTGTAGGGGACAACCCCATCCTCCCATCCCCCTACACAATATCAATAATTACAAGCCCTGTTACAAGCTTACAAGAGTTCATAAGGTTAAATTTATTTTGAAATTTAATAATATTGGAAATATTTATATCCTGCACGTCAAAATCCTCGAAGGACCGTCAAAAAAATCATCAAACACACAAAAGCAATCAGAGTGCACATGTCTTACTTGGAGATACATATTTATTAATATTTAATTGGATTGAGTGGAAAGAAAATCTTCCAAAAAATGCTGTAGATGAAATTATAACAAGAAAAAATATCAATTTGAACACGATAATAATTTATTGGATTAAATTCAATAAGGAATGCTTTTTTAATGAAAAGAATGACTTTATTTTTAATACACTAAATCCGATGAGAATGAGAAGAGTGCAATTTAAATATTAATTCGAGTTTAAAAAAGAGATTTAGAATTAAATTTCAATAACATAACTATTGTTACGCTTGTTGTGTAAATTATACAATATTAATTAATATTTCATAAATTATAATGTTGTATCATACACTTCATAACAACAAAATTATTTTTTTGTGGAATGTTATTTAACTCGGAATTTGAAGAATGAGAAACAAACAAAACAAGAAATTCGGAATAAAACTGAATAATGATACAAAGAAAAGGAAGAAAACTTTTTTGTGTGTTTCTTTTGTGAAAATTTTCCTCAAGCCACATTGGTCTAATTTTAAAAAATTCCGGCAATCGTACTCTTTTTGGAAAAGTTTCACCAAAATTCTTCAAAGATGTCTCATTTTAAAGCTGACATAATATGTGACTAATTCCCCAAGTTTCAGACTATTTGGTCCATCTGGTGCTGAGTGGCAGGTCTTCAAAGTTGAGAGTAGGGGTTTTTGGCGATTTTTACGATATTTCATTCAAACTCCATTTGCGCAGAAACTACTCAACTAATTAAAAAATAGTTTTCGGTTCCTAAAAGTACATATTAAGACCTTAAATTTAATATAGTGTCACATAAAAGTTTTTCCAAATTTGTTGAGTAATGTTGGAATATGTGTGAAATTTTAGCGAAAAATCGCTCTATAAATTTTAATCGTCACCGCAAACTAGTTGGATTTAGGAGGGATGTGAATATTAGACCTGTTTTGAATAGTACAAAGTCCCATCTTTCCAAAATGGGGTCGGGTTTTGTCCAATTGTTGCGCATCTGCAAGTACTGGTCAATCAAAGTTTGGTAAAAATGCAAAACCGAAAAATATTTATTCCTAAAATTTTACCCTAAAAACCAACATTTTTTTCAAAACATATTTATTTACATATTTTTGAACTTTTTAAGCATAAATATGCTATTTGTGAGTGATTTTTTTGAAAAAATTCAGTTTATGTAGTTTTTTTTACCCCCCACGCTGGTTGCTATAGCTGCACATTCTGGACCTCACTTAGACCGCTATAACTAATCATAAGAAAAATATTTTTTAATTCTGTTTTCTGTTTATTGTAGCTTAAAACAGTACTTTTCTATTGATATATAATACTTGATGGTTTAGTATAGTCTTGGTCATGAACACGACCTTTGTTGGTGACCGAAATTGACCGACGCGATTTAAAAAAATCATTTTCTCGATATAGTGTTTTTAAGCAAAATTAGATGTTAAAATTAAGTTTCTAATGTTCAATTATGATTGTTATGATACTAAAAATTCAAATTTTGTGTTTTAGAAACTCTCTGTTTACTGTGGGTAGTCTCCTAGGAAGTTCCCTATTAGTCTCTTCTACGGTCAATAAAACTTACAATTGAAGTTTTTTTACGAACTTTTATCCATTGATTAATGATATTTATGCACATTTAAGCCAAAATACATATGCATTTGGTGCAATATATTGAAAAATTGGGATTTTTGTCAATTTTGTTCGAGATTAGTAAGGGTCGGTCACAATCAATGCACTCTCATGGCACCAATAATTGAGATATATCCAAGTATTATACATTTTTGTAAAGATATTAACATCAGCTAGCAAACATAGGAAACAGAATCAAAAAATATTGCTCTTGAAAAAAGTTATGTCCGCTTAAATAGCCCCAAAAGGCACCTAGTCGACAACCAGCATAGGTAGAAATTCAAAACTGAAAATTTTAATTACATTTTTAAAAAACTGGAGGCAAAAAGTAATTAAAAGTCATAAAGAAACTTAGAAAACAGGATATCAAATCAAAATAGGCATGAAATTTTCAGTTTTGAATTTCTACCTATGCTGGTTGTCGACTAGGTGCCTTTTGGGGCTATTTAAGCGGACATAACTTTTTTCAAGAGCAATACTTTTTGATTCTGTTTCCTATGTTTGCTAGCTGATGTTAATATCTTTACAAAAATGTATAATACTTGGATATATCTCAATTATTGGTGCCATGAGAGTGCATTGATTGTGACCGACCCTTACTAATCTCGAACAAAATTGACAAAAATCCCAATTTTTCAATATATTGCACCAAATGCATATGTATTTTGGCTTAAATGTGCATAAATATCATTAATCAATGGATAAAAGTTCGTAAAAAAACTTCAATTGTAAGTTTTATTGACCGTAGAAGAGACTAATAGGGAACTTCCTAGGAGACTACCCACAGTAAACAGAGAGTTTCTAAAACACAAAATTTGAATTTTTAGTATCATAACAATCATAATTGAACATTAGAAACTTAATTTTAACATCTAATTTTGCTTAAAAACACTATATCGAGAAAATGATTTTTTTAAATCGCGTCGGTCAATTTCGGTCACCAACAAAGGTCGTGTTCATGACCAAGACTATACTAAACCATCAAGTATTATATATCAATAGAAAAGTACTGTTTTAAGCTACAATAAACAGAAAACAGAATTAAAAAATATTTTTCTTATGATTAGTTATAGCGGTCTAAGTGAGGTCCAGAATGTGCAGCTATAGCAACCAGCGTGGGGGGTAAAAAAAACTACATAAACTGAATTTTTTCAAAAAAATCACTCACAAATAGCATATTTATGCTTAAAAAGTTCAAAAATATGTAAATAAATATGTTTTGAAAAAAATGTTGGTTTTTAGGGTAAAATTTTAGGAATAAATATTTTTCGGTTTTGCATTTTTACCAAACTTTGATTGACCAGTACTTGCAGATGCGCAACAATTGGACAAAACCCGACCCCATTTTGGAAAGATGGGACTTTGTACTATTCAAAACAGGTCTAATATTCACATCCCTCCTAAATCCAACTAGTTTGCGGTGACGATTAAAATTTATAGAGCGATTTTTCGCTAAAATTTCACACATATTCCAACATTACTCAACAAATTTGGAAAAACTTTTATGTGACACTATATTAAATTTAAGGTCTTAATATGTACTTTTAGGAACCGAAAACTATTTTTTAATTAGTTGAGTAGTTTCTGCGCAAATGGAGTTTGAATGAAATATCGTAAAAATCGCCAAAAACCCCTACTCTCAACTTTGAAGACCTGCCACTCAGCACCAGATGGACCAAATAGTCTGAAACTTGGGGAATTAGTCACATATTATGTCAGCTTTAAAATGAGACATCTTTGAAGAATTTTGGTGAAACTTTTCCAAAAAGAGTACGATTGCCGGAATTTTTTAAAATTAGACCAATGTGCAAGCTTTCCAGCACATTGCCTTAGACTGTGTTGTCTAAATTATGAATTTAAATTAGTTGAATATTTATGAGTAATTTCAGAGCATCAAATTGTTCCTTAGTCAACATACCTTTAAATTAGCATTCATATCTGTTTCTTTTATTAAATTATAAGTTTCACTGCATTTATACCTCAAAATTACGACAAATATTTACATACTACCTTGAAACTTGAAAAATTAGGGGGCAGTTCATAAATGACGTCCATAAAAATCGGATTTTGACTCCTTGTCACAAATTTTCCATTAAAAAAACTTTATATCATTTTAAGTGTCATATAGCTTCAGGCCTGTCCTCTCCTTTAAATGCTGGAAGTCGTACAGCTTCAACCCCTCTGACAAAGGGTAATTCACTTAATAATTTACGATAATAAACGAAATTTTAGACCCCAACCCCCATGTTATAAATTTTTAACCCCCTTCCCCCCTAAAGAAGGAACATAATAAGTGAATGACCCCAAAGAGAGTAGCCAGGGGATTCAAACGGGTTCTGTCACCTCCTCTAGTTTTACAAAAATAGTTTTTACGGTTAAAGTCTTTCTGAAACAGAATTGAATAAAAATAAACGTCACTAACGAATACCGCCCACCGACAACTGTAAAACTTTTCATTACAGATATAATTTTTATTTCCACTTTTATTTCATTTATTTTTCAGTCATCAACGTGAATTGAAATGCTTAGCTTGAAATTTCTTGTATTTTCACTTCTCATATGCTTGGAGCTTGGTAAATCAATATTTGTCAAAAAGTTACATTTGAGGACGCATGTTCCGCAAATATTTAGACAGCAAATGAAGCTTTTTGCCATTTCTTGCATAATATATTTTATTGTTGTGAAATTTTCAGTTTCAGGTCTATCGGAAATAATGTATCCCCGACATCGAGAACATTTCATCAATCCTAATGATAATTTTCCAATCGATCCACGAATGTTTTATTCAACGAGTGATCAATTCAATCATTACCAGAAGAATCTTTTGAATCATCAACATAACAATGCCCCGAGTCCACTGAGAAAATTTATTAATTATGGAAATGCAAATTTGCAGCAAGGAATACACCAATATGGATATGGAAACATGAACCTGCAGGGAAATATTCAACAAATTCTTCAGTGAATGTAAATTTGAATTTTAATGCTAATAAAATTATTTTTTAATCAAATTTAAAATAGTTTTGGGATTTTAATTTTGCAATTTGATGACTTGGTTGTCTGGTTGATGGAAGTGCGTACAGATTTTCTAGTTTTTGAGCTAATAATTGAAATTTAAATTTTCAAGCGCATGCTGATTTTTATCTCTATTTTTAGATCATTATATTTGATTTTAAAATTGCAGATGCATCAGGGGTCATTCATAAATGACGTCTAATTTCAAGGGTTAAAGGGGGGTCTAAGGCTGTGTGACACTCCATATAAAATGATTATTTTTTTAAAGCTAATTTTAAATGGATTTAAAATTCCATTTAACATCATTTACAAACAATACCCTTTACAGTGTTCAGTAAACCTAATTTATGTGTACCACACAGTGTTTAAAGCTAGAAAACACGAACAAAAACTTTTCCTAAAAGAAGCGACACTAATCATTTGATTAATTGATTTTTAATAAGTTTGTTTCTATTTCATGCACTTCAATCAAATTAATAAACTTTTCTATAAATTAAGTATTTTTAATTCATTACCTTTCAGTATAATCAGTTAGCAAATAGGAAGCAGAATGAGGTTACTGAGTGTGTTATTGGTTTTTGCTTTATGCAATGGTAAAAAAAAGATTTTAAAAATATTTTGGAATCATTTTAAGAAATAGTTTTCTAATTTTAGGTTTAATGGCGTTACGAAGAGAAGGCTCGATGGTTCCAAGCCAATTGTTGGCAATTGACGGTCCACTTTATATTGATTCTGCAAGTTTGTTGCCAGCGACTTTAACAAGTATGTAAAAAATGAATTTTAATTTTTTTAGTGTCCAGCCAGATGCACGTCGTCATATGGAAGCTATTTTTTGCATTTTTGTTCCATTCAGGCATTTATTCTGGCTGCGTTACAGGACTTCATAAATACCAAATTGATTTTAATAGTTAAAACAACTCTCTTTGTTTAATTTACAGCACTAAGAGGTGAAAAAAGGAGTAATTTCAACTTACCAAATTCTTTCTCCCGTTCAAGTCAACAAAATAACTTCAATCCAGTAAATATTCCTTACCAAAAATTATCAAAAATATTTACCAACCACAATTTTCAGAATAAAAGATTATTTAGCAGTCTTCAAGCACAAACTATGATGAATAGATTGCTTAGAATTCAGGACGACCCACAATTGAATTTCGAGTTTGACAGGAGTGCTTTTGCTCAAAATAATCCTTTACAACTCAATCGAAATGCCCAAAATGATCAGTTAAAAAGACTTATTTTAGTCAATCAGCTTCAAAATCCATACACTCAAAATGACATGCTTCAAAATCGTCAATTTGATCACATGAATGCACAAAATAATCGGAATCTTTTGCAGGATATTCAGTTTGACAGTTTTGGTCCTCAAGAAAGGATTTTGAGAGTTTTTGCAATTCCTGTTTCTGTCACTGTTCCTGTTCCTGTCCAAAATCCCTACACTTTTAATGATGCTCCACTTCCACAGCTTGATCAACTCAATTCACAAATGGACTTTTTACATCAGAAAAGACTTAATCAGCTTAGTGCTCATCAACAAAACGATCTCATGCAATGGCTTCAAAATCAACAGTTCCAACAGCAAAATCCATATACTCAAAATTCTCCATTTTCTCAGCTTGATCAGCTTAATGCACAAATTGACTTTTTACATCAACAAAGACTTAATGCTCTTCAACAAAATGATCCCATGCAATGGCTTCAAAATCAACCATTCCAACAGCAAAATCCATATACCCAAAATGTTCCTTTCCAGACCAATCAATTTAGTCAATTTAATCCACAAAATGATCAGTTACAAAATATTTTACACAATCTCCAATTTGATCAGTTTAGAGTTCAAAATAACCCGATGCATCAACTTCTACAGCACCATCAGCATCATCAACAAAATGCTCAAAACCTTAATGACTTTTTAGCCGCTCAAAATGCACAAAATTTTCATAATAATCCAGTATGGTTGATGCCAGATGAAGATCACGATGAACAACAACTTCAAGAATTTGAAACCAATTTCCAAGGTGATCAGTTTCAAAATTGGCAAGCGAACGCTCAACAAGATCAGTTCCAAAATTTTCTTCAGCAACAAAATAATCAACAGCAAAACTTTGGGAAGTTAAATCACTTTCCTTTAAGTGATGAGTCATCCAGTGACTTTGCCAGTGAAAATCATAATAATGATGATTATTAAATTATTTAATTATTGAATAAAATAAAATTTTGATTTTTAATAAAATAAAATGAAATTCCTGAAAAACAGCAGCAATCAGAATTTATTTAACTTCCTTCAAATGTCATCGTACAGGAAAATTTTAAATGAGCAGCTTTGAATACTTTTCGCACTCAGTATTACCATTTTTGTAGCTTTTATATTTCAGCCATTCAAGTAGATCTGCTTTAATGAGCTTCGAACGTTCCGTTAAAGATGGGATGTTCCTTATTTCTGTCGTGTGAATTTTTCGTAGGTGTTTCTTGACAATCGGATCATCACTCATTATTCGAATTGTATGAATGCACGACTCTTGCAACAATCCATTTATTTTTGTGTATGAATTTTCCATCAAAATTATCAACAATCGTTTCCATGGAAATTCCTCAATGTAAATATTTTTGTATATTAAATAATGCCTAAATGCCATAATGGCATATGTTTTGGTTTCATCGTCACATGTTTCAATGAGAATCTTCAACAATATGTTTTCAATTTTCATTTCAACTGCATGATGCTTACAGTCATCGCAATCAAGTATCAATGCTAAACATTTAACGGCTTTCGAATTTAATATGTTGTTGATCAATGAGTTGAAAATTTCAATTTTTGCAAATATTTCTGGCTTCGGAGCGATAAAGTTTGACAGAACGGAAAAGAATTTCTCATTTGATGTGCTGACGATGATGTTTTGAAGCTCAACGGTGAAATTGTTTGATTGTAAAAGGATTTGTATGGCTGCGGAAATATCAAATGTTCAATCTACAGAAATAATTGTAAAATTCTATTTTTTATATACCAGATGGATTTTCACTGAGTGCTTGCAGAATTTCTAGACACGTGTCTTCTAAGCCAGCACGTGAATTTACAATATCTAAAACTTTCTTCATTAATTCATCATTTTCTGCGATTAATTGTGATCCAAAAAAGTTTTTAGCTATGAGATTTAGAATTTTTAAAGCCAATGAAAAAGTTTTTGAATTTGATGATGCTTTGTGGATTATTTGGCATAGTTTTCTGAGAATTCCAGCTTCCATACCACGATATGCAAATAATTTATTCTTCATTTCATTTTCCAACTTTTCTAATGAAATTTCAACAACTTCTGGATCTGGACTATCGAGATCTTTAATCTGTGAATAAAGTTTTTAATGAATGGAAAATTCTTGTCAAGAATCTTTATAAGGAAGTAATTTTTATGTAGTTTGTGATGTCATTTAGGTAGTGGAGTAGCCAGTGGGGGATGGATGGGTGGATTTCTATTATTTAAGATTGCTAGGGTTTTTGAGCTAGAAATTTTTTTCACCTCCTACAAAAATTCTGGCTACGCCACTGCATTTAGTTCAGATCAGGTAAGATTTATAGCACTCAAGAGTGGTTCGTGACAAATTTTAGTTAATCATAAACTTGATCTCAGCCCTCAGAAGTAGATCTATAAGTTTTAGTGGGATTCAAACTAGTCTTTTGATGACATTACTACCTGCAACCCACAAAGGAACCAAAATAAGTACCAGACAAATCAGGCATTGAACCAGTTCTGTTTTTAAAATAATTATCAAGCAAAAACCGACTAATAAGATCCCCAGTAACCAAAACCGTTAAAAGTTAAACTATCTGAAAGTTAGTCGCAGCTAGTTATTAACTAACTTTTTAACGGTTTTTGTTACTGGGGGATGTTATGTCATGTGAAAACATGTAGAATTAAGATTTAAATGGTTGCTAAGATATTCATCCTTCCTAGAATCTAACGTTTATGCAATAAGACATCAAAAGAAGCAACAAAAGTCAACTACATCAAAAGCACGTTTGCCTCAACGACATGAATCCCTAAAAATCTCACCAGATTTTCAAAGCCAATTGTTCCATATCCACGTGTCAATTTGGTGTCTTGATATTTCTTAAAAATTTCTATTGTTGCCATTTGTTGACTTTTATCAGGTTTCTTAACTTGGTCAAAGAAAATTTTATTTACACAATTGTCAAAAATCTCTTGCTTAACATTACAATATGGCTGATTTGAAATGTGATGTTGATTGGTCATGCTGAACATTTTGATTTTATACAAAACAAATTATAAAAAATTTTAACTAAAATTTAACATAGGCTACTTAGATTGTTTTTAACTTCGATCACAACAATTTTTTTAAATACCCAAAAATATCCTATAAAATATTTTTGAATATGCATCGATATCACGTGCCTTGAATATTCAATTTCTGCTCCTCAATCTCTTTCGCGTTCGGTCTCTCATTGTTGCTCTCTTTTACAGACGTTCGTATCTCGTGTGTTGATGTAGGTCTTAATAAAATGTGAGCGATGCATGTGATGAATGCGAGACATGCATAAATTTGAAAGCTTTTCTTTCCTCCAACAGTTTGGAAGAGAAATCCACCGAGAAATGATCCGATTGCAAAACCCAATCCATCATCCATTCCTGCAACAATTCCTTGAACTGTAGCACTAGTTCCGGGCGGTGCAATTACGGCAGCATATGCTGGAAATTGGAAATATGTTTGAAAAACTATTCAGATATACATTCTGGATAGTAAAATTACCAACAATACACGTGTAGCTCAGAGCATATGTGCAACCTTGCATGAGAATTTCAATTATCACAAGATGCCATGGACTTGATATCAATGATATGAAAAATAATCTCATTGCATAGCAAAAGAAGCAGAATGAAAGGCAATGGACATATCCGAGTTTTTTGATGATTTTTCCGGATATAAGGAAGAATAGAACTTCTCCAAAAAGGCACTCAGCAGCGATTGTCATACCCTCTATTAACTTTACATGCTGCTTTAATCCAACCTTTTCGGCAACATCCTCAAGATGCCAAAACATGTAATAAAATATAAAGGAATCAAAGATGCCTGCAATTGTGGCGAAAGCTATGAAAATTGCAATTTTTCGATGTCTTAATAATTTAGTTACGTCCTTAAAAATTGATTCAGATGAGGAGAGTTTTGGCATTTTTAGTTTGACGATGCTGAACATGTCTAATAGTCCAAATGCCAACACAAGAAGAATTGCAGCAGTAAAATCATTTCCATTGAGATCCATTGCATAACCAGCAATTAATGATGTTATTGCAAATCCAATGCTTCCATAAATCCTCTGCTTACCATACTTCATATGCCGACTTTCACCAAGTACATCAAAGCAAATAGCGTCACTAATGCTGTATAACATTGAATAAAAATTTTAATCGTATTAAGTTAAGTCTTAATCTCTAATAATTACCTATTTCCAACATTGAATCCAATTGTTCCTAAATATGTGAGTGTAATGAATGTCCAAAATGTCCAAGTTTTATAAAAGCACGACGGTGCTTCGATATCTTCTGTTGTGATGCAGTCAATTTGTGAATTTATAGCTAAATCTCCAGTATCTTTATGGCATAGAATCTTAACTCCATGCAACCTCGTTATTTTTAAGTTAATGCTGTCTGATTTGTTAAAAGAACTATTTTCAGAAAGTTTGCATACCACAGTGTGGTAATTAAGGCACACATCGCTATGTTGAGTATTCTGGAATGATATAAAATTCAGGGACATAGTCAAAAAATATTTAAAGGCGTTCAAACGCTCGATATATTCAATATCGAGGGGGAGTCTGGGCTCTCTTAGACTTTTCCTGGATATTCCCTTGTGGGCTGTTCATAAATGATGTCATGTAAAAAACTAGATTTTTAGACACTTTGTCAAAATTATTTTTCTTATGTATGGAAGTGTCACACAGCGTCAGACCCCCTCCCAGGACGTCATTTATGAACGATCCCTTGATTGAATTATTTTATTTAGCATGTGATCTCAACAGCATTTGGCATTGAAGATGCTATTCACATTAAACTCGTATTTGTTTACGAAGTGATTTGGAATGTACCATAAAAGCATTCAAAAATGTGCTAATTTAGTATGGATTACGTAGTTTAAAAGAACCTGAAATTATACTAATTTTGGGAGATGCTGACTAACCAATAAGAAGGATATATTGATTGAGTAATCCGGGATTTTTTTTTTGTAAAATGTGACAAATATTTGGTGATAGTTATCTTGAGACATTTTTGAAAGTTGCTTCTATATTCAGCTATAAATAAATAATCAGCCTACAGATGTTTCTAAATATTTATCTCAATGACATATCAATATGTTAATTTACATATTACAGGTGTTAATAGCCAAATATTTGATGATAATTAAGATTAATTTTTGAGTAGTCATTTCAATCTTGAATTGATTATCAAATAATTTTCATAATTGAGATATCAATTTATAGTTAGTTTTATTTGTTATGCATATTAAATTTAGAGCATTTTTCAGAATTTCTCATGCAAAGTAAAATAGGAATTACAATTTTTATGGCGCTTAAAACATGAACTTAATTATTTTTTGTTACAAGCTGTTTGGTTTTAAAGATATAAAGTCTTATAAAACTACGGAAATTCCCGAGGAATCAGAGGAAAATACAAAAATTTACAACAATCTTCAAGTGGTTAAACCTTCAACTATATTAATCCAAATCAGCTTTCATGTATTTTTTGTGACGCCCGGGGCTTAACACTAAATTAATAACACAAAAAATACTTACAAACTCATCACAACCTAAAATGTCAGTCACATTAAAACTATTTTGACTAGTTTGTTGTGGTAGAAAAATATAACCAGCATATGACAGCGTCATGATTGCAACAAGTGATAAGAAAATTAATTTTCTAGCTTTCTGTGGGTTAAAAATACATGATTTGATTAGGAAATGACACTCTTACGGTAATTAAGAACTTACAGAAAAATAGTCAGCAAGCATGCCAACTAATGGCTTTGCAAAAAAGTAAAGGAAGGGAAGCATGGAGAGAAAAAATCCCATTACTGTTGGAGACACGCCTAATTGTCTACCGAACATGACCATTTGTGGTAAAATGGGTCCAAGACCTAGGAAGAATTTTTTTTGTGGTTATTAAGTGTTAATTGGATTTGATTATGCTTAACATACTTCCCATGAAGAAGAAATAATGCGCCTTTATTGGTAAGAGATCTTTGTCTATTTCTAGCTTCATTGTTAGACTCTAAAAATAAATAAAAGTGAGAGAATTTGGACATGAGAAACACGTGACTTCCAAAACACACACACGCAGGTAGTTAATTATTCTTTAATTGTACTCGTTTTTAGATTTGGCAGAAACTTAATTCTCAAAAAATTCATTTTCTCTTCTATATCACGTAGACTCGTCAATCCAGTTTTCAATATTAAAAAATTCTCAATATTTTTTTTGGGATTCACGCTTTACGTCATCTGTGTCTGCGATACTTAGTTGAGATTTCGCGAGAGAAAAGTTTCTTCTTTATTTACATTGTGTTTATTATTCTCAGCTATCGAAACTTGACTATAGCTGCGAGAACCAAGGGTCAGCATTCAATATTCGAGTGTTAAACGTATCGGACGTACTTTAAGAAGAATTAAGCAGCAAAGCAATAATTTAATTATACATTGTGATTTAATTAAGTATTTTTATTCATATACTGATAACAAGTTAATGTGTTGAATTGATAAGCAAATATTCTCAAAAAATACATAAACAAACAAAAGATTTAAAGCAAATTGTATTTGCGATCTACAGAAGCAAATAAGCAATTTTCAAGAGCTGTTAAGACACCGTCAAAGAAAAAACTAAATATGAAGTCAAGTGGATTACTTAATCTTCTCATTCTCTTTAATTTTTGTGCATATGACATTTTAGCAAAAGACTCATATTCAAAAGATACTGAACCGAGTGATATTAAAAATGAAAAATGTAAGTGAAACTTTTTTATGTTGTTTTTTTTTGTTAAAGTTTATCATGTTGTGGATGTAATTAATTTTAAAACATATCATATTACAAAATACTCGAATGTCTAGTTAACTCTGTTTGATTATAAAATTATAATTTTAATTCCGCTTTTGAATAATTAAAATTAAGCATCATCTAATCTTCTTCTTGTTCTCCAAAGGTTGGTGATCTCAAGAATCCCTTGAAGGTTAACTGCTTAAAAATACCGGTAAAGTCAGCTTGTTGAGATCATTTTAATATGCTATTAATAGCACATGCATTACACATTATCTTCATTTAAACTCTTACCATTTATGATAATTTTCTTTACGTTTTTTTTCTGATGGACAGGTGAAATTGATAATTGTTAATTTCACCTCAAAGACGTAGTGCGTTTGAATTTATTTCTAATGTCTTAAAAAATGACATTTATTATAATAATAAGATTGTGAAATACGAGGATAAAAAGTTTTAGCACTTTAAGGTTTTATGAACATTGTCGCACAATTTTTAAGAGGATGGATGAAGTCAAGCAAGACAGAATTTTTTTTAAAAAAATTCAGTAATAATTTTAAAATGACACTAAAATTAGCATTTTATGACCATCTTGACAGATCTTCAATTTCCAATAATCCATGTATGCAAATGTGGTATTGATAACCGGCTATGTATATAAAACTGGAGTCAAAGTAATCCATAAATGTAGAAAATCCAGGGGCATAGTGAATAAAGTTTAAGCCGAAATATAGTTAATCTTGGTGGTTCAGGAATTTGTTCAGGTAGATGAGCAAACTGGTGATATTTAAGAGTCTATTTCGGAATCTATTTTTTTAGTTTGTTGGTTTAAAAATAAAAATTATAAATACTTATTTGTTTAATTTCCACTTTTGACACCCACATCCACGGTCAGAATGTGGTGTGAATATGTTTCTTGAAAGATGGTTCCTCAATAAACTTAATTACCATATTAATATGGTGACATTTCATACGAAACACTAAGCTGTTCTTGAAATGCAATATCGGAAATTCCAGACGAATGGAATGAAATAAAAATATGCAATGCAATTCATGCAGTGTTTGTCAAACTTTCTATTTTGTTCCTCAAAATTTTTCTCTCTCTTTTTACTCAGAAAATTCTTTGTCTAATTCTTGGTACTTGCTAAATCAAATTTTCAGTTAACATTACGATTCTAAAGAACATTTAGCAGGGGCGTATCCAGAAATTTTTTGAGGAAGGTGTTTTGATTTTTTTTATAAATGGATTCTTTTTTCAAACCCCCCTAGCAAATTGAAGAAAATTTCAGTCGAGGGTGGTGTTTTAACACTCATATCACAACCCTGGATACACCCCTGATATTTAGTTAATCACATTAGTTCCTGCTGTAGCAAAAAGTTTGAAAAGCATGTTGTACGACGACTTGAACTTGTTACTAAGATTACAAAATAAGACTAAAGTGTTTAATGTCGACATGACTACATATTTTTAAGCATTAAAGACGCCATTAAATTTTGATTAGTGAAGAAGAAGCCAATAAGATTTGTTTAAATGATTTCCGTGAATTTCTTGGAATATAGACTATAATTTATTTATTTTAATGTGTAAGCAGTAAGAAAGAATTGATATTTATTGTGAATTTAGCACTGACATCAATTGTGTCTGCGATTAATATTGATTTGCTTATCGAACTATTCTAAGAAGTAAGTTACCCGAGCGGCACAACTTAGTCGTTAGTACACCACTTGAAAGCAAAAAGTATGATTGGCTGCAGCCGCTCGGGTTAATCCACCGACCTTGATATGTTTACAGTACAAACTATTCACTAAAGAAAATTATACTTTGAATGGGATTCCCAAGTAGCTTAGATTACTCATCGATTTTTTTCTCTCTCTCTCATTTCAGTAAGAATGTGTATTGTTGAGAGTCGTGGTTCATTTCGTAGAACAGAGCAACATTGTCCAATTATTGAAAAGCAAACAAATATTGAATGCATTGTTGGAATTGACCGTCTTGATTGTGCTCGACGAATAAGCAAAGGTTACGCACATTTCGGTGTCTTTTCGTCTGAGGATCTGGTCAGTGCACGTTGGGCTACATTTCAAATATTAGTCACAAATGAGCTTCGATTTCATGCTGAAGAGTTTGAGTATGATTTGGTCGTGGTGGTCGATAATGAAGCAAATATTAATTCAGCTGCTGATTTAAAAAGCGCACGCTTATGTCACCCAGGCAAGGGAATTAATGATAATTGGAATGATGTAATTTCTGACTACCTTGAATCAACGATGGTTGCTAGGCAATGTGAAGAGGATTTGACTCTTGCAGAGTCGAGAATTAAAGCAAGTGCTAACTTCTTTGGACCAAGTTGTAAAGCTGGTCCATGGGTTAATGATGCCCTTCAGGATAGCATTTTGAGTAAGTTAAATGACTTTTTATTTTCAAAATTTCTTTACTAAAGTTTTGTTTTTTTTTAGAATCCAAATATCCATCGTTATGTTCCTTATGTTACGATCCATCAAAATGTGGAATAGGCGATAAGCATTGGGGAAGACGAGGAGCATTAGAATGTTTAATGGGAGGATCAGGACAAGCTGCCTATGTACGATTGGATGATGTTAAGAGCTTCTTTGGTCTCACTGGTAAAAATGCAGAAGCAGATCCAAATAATTACAGCTTTTTATGCCCCGATGGACATTTACAGCCTCTTTCAACTGAAAATCCATGCACTTGGATTTCAAAACCATGGCCAGTAATTGCAGCTAAGAGAAGCCATGCAGAAAAAGTTCAAGAAATATTTAGAGAAATTGACACAAAAACAGAATGGCAGCAATCAATGCTTTTGCTCCTTGAATCTTACTACATAAATGTAACAAGTTTAGATGTTCCAATTCCAATCGACGACTACCTCGACAAAAGTTCAGGATATCAAAGTGCACACAGTTTTCCTGCATGTTATCCACCAAGACACATCATATACTGCACAGCGTCCATAATTGAGTTTGTAAAGTGTAGTTGGCTGCAAGAAGTATCGACAGTTTATGGAATAGAACCAAATCTGCAATGTATTCGAGGTGAAAGTGCCTATAGATGTCTAGATGATGTTAGTAAAAATATCGCTGATGTTGCAATGGTCGATCAAGATGAAAGAGCTGAGAGTGAAAGGAAATACAATTTAGTTCCTTTACTATCTGAATTTTCATTCGATTTTCGAAATAACTATGTGACTGTGGCTGTTGTGAAGGAGAAATCTAATATTCAAAGTTTTGAAGGTAAGGAATTGAATTTAAATTCAAGAATTTTAACTTTATATAGTGGTTTTCAAACTATGTTCCGCAGCACTCAAGAATTGTTCTGTCCTATAAATCACTAAACGAATTTCAACTTTGTTCCACAGATCTCAGAGGAAAACGAGCATGCTTCCCATCTTATGAAGGTGCAGCATTCTATTCAGTCATGGAAAATCTTCAGGAGTTTAAGTACATCCACAGCAACTGCTCGAATGGTGTAACAGATTTCTTTGCATCAAAATCTTGCTATGGCTCAAGTAATTGTAAGAAAGAATATTCAGGAGACGAAGGAGCTTTGAAATGCTTGGATCAAGGTGGAGATGTTGCATTTGTGAATATGGAATTGGTCAGGAATCTTACAGGTAAGAAGTTTGTTTATTAAGATGCTTTAAAGCAAACTAAACTCCTCTGACTGACCTTAAGTACCCCATAACAGGATCTATTCTGAATATTCTCCATCAAGAATTTATTTTTTGTTTGAAATACTCAATAGTAATCTCCTAGTATCCCTGATCTAATTCATAAACAATTCATATTTTTTAGGTCCAAACCAAAAATATCGAGTAATCTGCGGCGCCGAATTCAAAAGAACGGAAATTTATCACAAAACCTCAGACATATGCTACCTAAGTTGGACATCAAAAGGAACACTGCTCACAAGCAAAACTAAGGACGAGTTGAGGAAAAATGAGATTATCAATACTTTGAAGTCAATGGACTATAATTTTGGAAAGCATAAGTTCCGTTCAGGAAACATTCCGTTCACTATGTTTGGTCCATTTGATAAGAGGGAAAACGTACTATTTAAGGATGTGACTGATGGATTTAAAACTCCAAAAGAGATTAAGAATTATGTAAAGTTTGATAAGAATTTAGAGAAATTTTATAGTAAGCTACAGTCAGATGATTTACAGTATTGTTCTCATGCTAGTTCATTAGTTAAGTTTCATTATTCACTCGCATTTCTCATTGTATTAATATTCAAATTTTTGTAAGCAATAACGAGCACCATGAAATAATAATAACGGTTAAATTATATTCAAATTGTTTTTTACTACCCCGTTCAGTTGCAAAATGCGTTTCACCCCTTGTTTATTTTCAAATGTAAAACTTTTGTAAAAAATTTATTATCAATTCATTCTAGCTGGCTTTTCAGATTTCACAATGTTAAGAACATCGAAAGTAAGTACTTGAGAGCTTGTTGCACAGAATGCACGATGTAAACACACTTTTAATTGACTTAATATGCACGAAAAAGTAATTTGTAATTTTTTTCACAGCACAGAGAACGTTTTTTGTGAATTATTAATTTCCCACTTATACGTTGTGTCTTCTTCGCACAATTACAACTAAGTATGAACTTGAAATATTTTCATTATTTCTATTTTAAAATTTTTATTTTCATATCTTTTTTTCTGTAATTTTTTTTATGAATTTACAAAAGTATCTGAATGTCAATAAGATATAACAATAAAAGAATACATTTACTTACGTTGTGATCTTTTGTAGCAATCGACTAAACCTGTTTCCACAAAGGCCGCTTCAAATGTACTAAATAATGAGAAACAAAAGCAAAGTGTAGCAGTTAAAAAGTCTAATGGAACTGATAAAAATACAGACAAAAAATCAACAATAAAAAAATCTGATAATCAGCATGGTGGATTAACTAATAAAAGCGTTGTCACTAAACATGTGACAAAATCTAAAGGTGCAGTTACGAATGCAATAAAGCCACAGCAAGATAAGCCACCCGTAAATAGGAAGAATGTTATGAATACAATCCATAATGTTACAGTTTCATCGCCACCGACATCAGCTGGGAAAGAAAGGTCAACGTCTCTTGTAAACATAAGAAATGAAAACAGTGACGATGCATTATCACAAAAACATTTAAAACATTCAAGGTCGCGTACACGGACTATAGCACCCGAAGAATCGATTTTATTTCAACGAAATTTAATGAGTTCAAAATCAGTCGATGACGAGAAGCCGAAGATTGAACGCAAAAATCCAGTTGCATACGAGATCAATTTTGAAGAAGAAAATAAGAAGGAGAAGAAAAAAGTAAAGAAGCAGCCGTCAACAGATTCTAATGAAGGTGTAAATAAAGTCAAGAAGCCATTAGAAAAACAAAAATCCTTTGTAAAAAGTGACAAAGTCCTTCAAAGACAGAAATCTCAAGATATAAAGCTCAAAAGACAGAAAACAGAAATTAAACAGCCGTCTATAGAAAAGGCAGAGGAACAAGCAACAAACTTAGAAGATGAAAACGATGAAGATAATTATGAAAGTGATTTTGAGTCATACGAAAGTGATTTCGAAGCAGAACCATCAGATGAGACTGAAGAAAATTCTTCAGATGACAACGACAGTAATGAGGAAGACGATGAGGTTGCAAATGTTGAGAAAATAATCACTGATCGAGTTGATTCAGGAAGTTTTGATATGTCAGTAAAGAAGTCAGTAACGCCGTCATTAAATCAGTATGACAGCATTGAAGATACAGTCAATTCACATGATAGTGGAATTTCTTATGACGATTTGCAGGCTATGAATAAGCGGCTTGTAAGTCCAAAAGTAATTGCCTTTTATAGACGAGGGGAAGAGTTGATGAAGAAAATTACTTTCGATAGTATCAGTTTCGATGTTTTCGAGCAAAATCCAATTCCTTATGAAGTTTTTATGTCAATTTATGGACAAAGAGGAATGATGCAAGCCAGTACACAATGTGAATCCCTTTCTGTTAATGAGGAGTGTCAAACGGAAGTAATAAGAAAGATAAATTCATGGACTCAATATCCATGCAAATTTACACGTATTGGTCTTGAGAATATCAATTCCAAGCAGTACAATGAGGAAAAGTTAGGAGTTGGAGATGAAAATTTCGACTACATTGTAAAGGATCAAACGGACAGCATCGAACACATTGATATGAGCATTGAGGCTATCAATAACTTTTCAGATGAAAATAGTGCCTTTGTGCTTAATCAGCAGTCAGGTTATGTCGCCTCTGACCTGCGCAACTTCATACAAAACGCTTCGATCTCAATTTTTAATATTTTAGAAGGAAAGTCAAACAAATCTCGCGAATTATCATCATCAAAGATTCCAATTTGTGCTGGATATTTTGAAATTAAGGTCAACAATGTCGAGATTCTAAACAACACAATCATTTCAAAAATTTGGTCAAGTATGTGCCTTAATAACTTTTTGATAACAGTCCACAAAGTGACAAGCTCAAATCAAAACTATATGTGCCTTTGGAACATCCTTCACATTTCACGTCCAATGAAAATTTTTAATGCATGGAGTGACATAAAATGCTTAGAAATTCATCCACATCAACGAGATTACATTATTGGTGGATGCAGCGACGGAACAATTTGCTTATGGAATATAAAAGAGAATTCTGATGACTTAGATACATTCAGCCTTATTCAGCCTAGTGAAATAATTTCATTAAATCAATTGCACAATGATTTTGCACTTGATAATGTTGCAGCACTAAAAAGTCTATCATACCGACCGTTTAAGAACTCAATGTCTATATTTACACAGTCACAATCTTCACAATTTTGTTCTCTTCATGAGAATGGATTTCTTAGTGTATGGACTTTGTTACAACTCGACAATTTCGATGATGATGTAAGAAAATTAGAAATGGATTTCTCTCACAATGGAAGTAATGTCAAGTTAATTAAAAATATGTCAATAGACTTGAATCAATTTCTAAGAAATAATAGTAATGAAGATGAGAAGGTTGCTCGTAAGAAGTCAGCATTTGAAAAGACTCGATACTATTTTGAAAATGACTTATTTAGTGACAAAGTATTGAAGGAATTACAAGAAATTGACACTGATCGACTCCAAAGAAGTAAGAACTTTATGTACCGTAATGAAATGTTTACGGCAACGAGTTTCGATTTGAATTACAATGAATTATTCATTTCGTCTGATACGAATTTCATTGTTGCCATGTCTAGGCTTTGTTTGGGTGATAAAGCAAGGAAAATTATTACAAATGAGTCCAACTTTATCTCACCTTCAATTATTAAAACTCATCCAATTGATAAGAATATTTTAGCGATCGGACAGACAAACGGAAGCGTGAAATTTATTAAAACTAGTGACGATTTTAATTTGAGCAGTTCCAATAAACGTAAACAACTGAAGCGATCGAATGCAGCATTCAGCAATGATGAGAATGTTTTAGCCAAATCGTGTGCATTCCAAAACATTGTCGAGCGCGAAAAGAAACTTTACGAAGAAACACAAGCTTTGAATGATTTAGAATCCGACAATTTGAAGGCATTAATGCTTAACGAGTCACTTTTGGCTTCTCATTTTGAGGACAATGAAGAAAATTACAAAAATAATTTAAAAATTGTGTTTGATAAAAATTTATTCAACTCGTTTGATATTTGTGTAGGAACTGTGAAGCTAATTGAATTCAATAGAACCGGACAGTTCATGTTTGTGCTGATTAATAAGGATTTTAAAATATTTGATTGCTGGAAGAATGTGGAGATTCAACATTTAGAAAATCGAGGGATAAGTGATGTGATGTGCATTGTAGGAAGCGATGGGAGTGAATATTTGGTAAGAGTTTGACAGAGTTTTGCCTAATTTTGTATGGAAAACTCGACTTCATACAAAATTCAAGTCAATATCGAGTTTTAGAATTTTATAAGATGGAATTTAATCTTGTTTCAATTTTTTTCAGGTCCTTTTGTCAGCTAAGAAGGAAGTTCTAGTAAACAAGTTGAAATTTTAGTCACAAAATTTACAAATTTATAGTCAAATTTGATTTTCTAGTCCTACATTCAAAGATCTCATCCTAAGAACGGTAACTTATAGTTCACGAAAAAAATTAAATTATTATAAAATTTAAATTTTTATTTTTTTTAAAATTTGTATTCTTTGGAATATGAATTAGTTAAAATTTAATTTGAAATACACAAATTTAAATTTTTTTCCGATAACTTCACTTTTTTGCAAACTAGTCAATTGTACTTACAACAGGAGCTTAAAATTTATTTATTATAAAAAATTGTATTTTTAAATTTTTTGAAATAAAGTTGTGAATTTTAAAGTTTAGAAACTTTAGTTTTGTTCAATTTTTGATTTTTTCAAAATAACTTACAATCCAGGAGGGACCACGTAAAATTTTTTTGTCGAATTTCAGTAACATATTTACTGAAATCCAATTTTTTAAAATTTATTTTCTATGCAGTTTCAGTTTAAAAATATTAATAGACGTAACTAGGAATGTGAAGTACTTCATATTTTCAATCAAACATTTCAAATTGGCTGAATAAATTGTAATAAAATTGAAATTTCTAAATTTTCACTTGGAGTAGGTACTTGAAAATTTGCTCCTCAGTTAACATGTTTCGAAAATTTGACCGTTATTTTGTGCAGTCCTTTACATTTTTATAAATTATTTAAAAGTTATTTCAAAAAAATTTTCCGTCAAATACTTAGGGGCAGGCGCGTAGCCAGGAGGGTCCTGTCCCCCTCCAAAAAATTTTGAGCCGTTCTCTCGCTGCGGTTCAAATTTTTTCGTAGGGGGACAAGACCCTCCTGGCTACGCCACTGCTTAGGGGTCTTTCAGTTCTATAGTAAGTAACCCATTCTTTTATTTAGTCAACTTTCAGACATTTTTTAAATCAATAAAACATATTTTAAATCTTCAATATCAGAATTTAAATTTATTGAAATCTACATTTAGTTTTAAAATTAATTGTTAAAACTAAGCGAGCTGTAAATTGCGCTACAGTAAGTATTATATTAGAATGTGTATCTTTGGTTCATCTAAATCTTATATAAATGCTACTTAAATTTTTAATAACCACAAAAATTCTTAAAATCTTTAAAACTTCAACATATTTTTACACTTTTACACTAGAACTAAAAAAAATCATTTTTTTAAATTAAATTTTAAATTGTCAGCACTTTTTAGTCCATAAATTCTTAAGAACCAGGTGAGATCACTGACGATAAGTTTGACGACACAATCGCTCGATTGCAGAGTATTTGTCTTAATGTACACACTTCTTCCCGAAGAGCTAAGGTTTGTGCCCTTAAGATACTGTTCTCCTGCTCCAAGATGGCTGCGCGTAATGCAATCTAATTAGAAATTTTTAATAAAATAAGAATTTAATTTGTAGAGGAATCAAAAATATTTCCTACCCGATCTTCTCTCATTTTTCGTGCATCTCGTGACTTTTTTGCAGCTTCATTATTTCTTTTTCTCCTCTCGTAATACTTTTCATCCTTTTGCTCATCAGGAATTGGCCTCTTTTCACCTCTTGGTCTTCGTAAGAATGAATTACAGAATAATGATGACGGGCTGTTCATTAAAACAGGTGAATTTGTTAAAGGTGGACTTTCACTTGATGATTTTGAAGCGATTAGTGAGCTATTACGTGAATAATCTGTATCCTGACTTGATTTTGATTGCATTGAAATTTTTGCTAGTGGTAAAATTGACTCGAGTGGGGGTAAAGGCTGACCAGGAAATGATCCAGGTGAAGGTAAATTGTAGCATTGAGAAATGTCTGTAAAATAATTAAAGTTTAATAAAAATAATTTCAATAACCTTAATATTTATTTAAAGCTATAAATTCCTATAATTTTCGTGATTTGTTACCGAAATTTTCTAATTCAGAACGGCTTAAACTCGTGTCTATCGAACACGATGCAATGAACTTTCTCGATTATAAAGGAATTTATTGTTAAGTTTTTAGCTTCTAAATGTTCATGACAATTGAATTTGACAACTGTAATAACCATTATGAAATTTAATCAATACAGGTTATCAAAGCAAACGTTATTAAAGTAAAATCGTGATTGTTAGCTTTAATGCAAAGACCCTGGCCAAAACTTAAAATATGTTTGAAATATTTGTTAAAATATTTTTGAAAACGGCCAGGAATTATTTATCCTTATCTAATTTTAAATTAACTTTAAACTCAGAAGTATTTAATATTTTAAAGTGAGTATTTTTCAGGTATTTTTAAATTTAATATTTTAAAGTGAACACTTTTAAATTTAATGTTTTAAATTAAATACTTTTACATTTAATTTAAAAATATTTATGTAAAAAATTAAAAAATTTACTTTAATTTGGCATAGTTTGTGTTTAAAATTTAAAATTTTATTTTTTTCTTGATTTTTGTGAATTAAAATCTTAAAAAAAACTTCAAATAACAAGCTATAAAAACTAATATTTATTAATTCGACAATTCAAAAATTTCAAAATATAAATAGTACACTTCCGCGATTATTTAAAAAATTTAAAAAGAAGGACCTCATCTCTTTAAAAGTCCTTATGGGTAAGGAAATAAATTTTTTTAAAAGATATTTTAATAGAGGACAATTTATGAAGAAGATGGTCAGCCTAACTATAACAAGACTTAATCATTTAATTTAATTTTGGCAAAAGATTAAGGGTTCTTCTTCCTTATTAGGCTCAAACATAAAAAATTTCATTTGAATTTTAAAAAATTAAATTTGAAAATTTTGCAATTGAAATTTAAAAAAAAATTAAATTTGAAAAATTGGCAATTGAAATTGAAATTTGGTAAATAATTATAAAAATTTATATGTATTAATGATGATTTCAGTATTAATTGGTAAAAAAACAACCTGCTTTAAATTAAATTTTTTAAACAAAATTTCTAAAAATTGTTTCTTAAATAAAAAAATCTAAAAACTGCTTTTTGGAATATTTTTTTAAAAGCAAATTTAGATTTTTTTAAATTTTTGAATTTCGTTTAAGAATAAAAATTGTTTTTTGATCTTTTATCAAAATGTTTTTTTTAATAAAAATTGTTTTTAAATTTATTTTAAGGCCAACTTTTCATAAAATCTTCACATTTTCACTTTAAATTTTTAAAGTTTTCACAAATAAAATAATTTTCAAAAAATATTCACCTGTTGGCATTAATCGATTTCTAATAAAATGAAGTGCAGAAAATGAAAACGGATCAATTTGCTGTCCAGCAGTTCCATTTTCATTAATCCTTTTTACATTTTCACTATCACTATTATTATTCAATGAATGACTTATTTTGTCACTAAAAATCATTTTTCACAATTTCCTTTTTGCACCACTTGCCACATTGACGATCAACAATCGACTGACAAAAGTCGATCAAAAGTTTAAGTTATTTAAAGTTGCTGTAAGCACTTAGTTTTTCCGAAATAATAAAAACTAAATAAAAATTCAAATGGAAAAGTTTTTCCTTTTTTTGCCGCGCATTTGCTGAGCATGACAATTGTGTGTATGTGTACGAATGAGAATTTTTTCTAAGCCAATGATAGCGTTTGATTTTGTAATGAAAATCCTGACACACATGCATAAGGACATTAATAATTATTATATAAATTGTTGGATATTACAATGTACATGTACAATAGTATAAAAATTGTTTTGATGAATGGATGGAGGCACACGTTTGATGTTCTACACAAAACACATATAGTGTGCTCTATGCTGATAATGATAGCGTGTCACGCATACACGAAGAACCAATTACGAAAGTTTTCTCGCTACAAACTTTTCTTGTTCCTACATTTTGTAATCGCTTGTAATGGGGGGATATTTTTGGATCCCCAACAATGGAAGACTTATTTCATACGTAACTCCACCTCATTATCTGTAATTCTTGTTTGGAAATTTTTCCACTTATGATGCAATTGTAAAGCTTTTAAATTTTAAAATTTTATCACTTTTAACTTTTTTTGCAGAGAATTTTGAGAAACTCTTCAGAATTTTTTATATTATTAATCATGTCATAACAATTTATGTGTGAAGGACTTCGAA
The DNA here is from genome assembly GCA_963573255.1 of Chironomus tentans. NCBI lineage: Eukaryota > Metazoa > Arthropoda > Insecta > Diptera > Chironomidae > Chironomus > Chironomus tentans. The sequence continues at coordinate 16,976,212 of OY754303.1, forward strand.
TTTGATAAGATGTTAATTAATAATTTATTATAATTTTAATTGAATAGCCACGTGAAAGTAATAGCTTGTCCCTGAGCTTGTCAAATTATGTAGATTTATGATATATTGTAAACTAAGTTCAATTTTGAAGGGAAAAGTTGTTAAACATTTTACCAGAATTTGTATGGAATTGATAAATTAAGGAATTCTTGTCAATTAAATTGGAATCTTTGATGTGACATTTTCATTGAGTGATCTTTGACAAGCAAAATTTAGATTTTTGAGTACATAGTGGACAAGTATTGAGTGTGAATTGAAACGCATTAAATAGGCTGACCATCTGCTAGGTTTTTAGATACAATCAAGTACGTTAGTTTCAATTTTCAGATCCCGTATTAACACGACTCGACAACTCTGCATAATTGTATGTCCAATTGTACGTAAACGTCGAGCCCAAAATGATCCCACGCGTAAAAAAAATACGTAAAGTCAAGTTTTCATGGAAATATCAGAAATTTCAACTTTAAATCAAATTTTCTCGAAAACAAAGGATTTTTACTAAGAAGAACTTTCAGTGATTGTTTTATTTTGAGTTTCTAAACTATTTTTATTAAAACATGAAGCTATTAATAGCGATTTAATAATTAAATTAATAAAAATTACTAGGGTTCGGAAATTTTGTATGCACCGATATGCGCCGATAAATTAGTCGCCGAATTATGCGCATATCGGCGCATAATTATGCGCATAACTTTTTCAAGGAAATTCAAAAACCAAAATATTTTTTTACTCTTACTTGACCATATCTCATTAGATTGAGCTGAAATTGAGCATGTATGTTCTTTGTTTGAATATTGAACTTATTGGAATGTATTTATCACTTTAGTAATAGGGTAGTTCCTTGAAAATGAGCCACTTTACTCGGTCTTTTTGATTTCTCAATAACTTTTTACTACATTAAGCTATCGATCTGAACTGAAAACCATTTGGAGCAAATTACAGGTAGATAATTCTAAAAAAGTCTAATTTTCCGAAAGTATCTAGAAGTTTACTTTACAAGCCGAGGAATAAAGCCCAAAAAAATAAAAAAATTTTGTAAAATTTTCAATTTCTGTTTCTAAAAGATTTCTCAATTGAAATATTCAAACTAAATAACTTTTCTAATATTGATCTTCGTCTAGTTTATATGAATATATAAAAAAAATCCAAGATTCTTAATAACAAAGCAATAAATTAAAAAACTAATAATGCCATATTATTACTTAGTTAATGTACGATTGATTCTAATAATTAATCCAATTAGTGCATATTTATTTTTACATTAACTAGTTGATAATATGGAAGAACCAGAATTTCACTTCATCTGAAAATGGATACCTTGTGCTAGAATGTTATCAGGAAATTTTCGTGATGAAAAATGTTTAACAACATTTCAATACTTCATATTGTTAATTATTGCATTAAAGTCCCTTGGTGCTTATTTTGGAGCACAAAAATGAGTTTTTAGAGACTTTTCCCTGTTGTCATTTATTTTCCATTGAAAACCCTTTTTTCTTTACATTTTTAGCGTTTTTTTTACTTTTTGGTAGGCAAATAATAAGTTTTGAAAATGTTTTTATACTAAATGAAGACATGTTAATAATTAAAAGCTATAAAATCAATGATAAGTGTGTCCACAACTAAATTATAACATTTAAATTTTTGTATGGGAAAAAAAATTGTATGCGAATATTATGCGCATAATTATGCGCATAACTTTCCTTGTTATGCGCCGATCGGCGCATATCGGCGCATAACTTCCGAACCCTAAAAATTACTCAAAAAAAATCTCGGTCAGTCACACAAGCGCTTCAAGAATGTTTGAATTTGAAATTTCCGTTAAAAACTCATTATTTTTTGAGTTAAATCAATCAGTAAGATACATGAAATTATAGTTTAGAGTCTACAATTGGCTCACGTATACTTATTAGCCGAAGAAACAGCTAAACAATGATAAAATTTTACAAAATTTTAGAAAAAATTTGACAAGTTGAAGAAGAATTACAACTCAAATTTTCTCGTTCCACAAAATATATTTAGAATCTGATTAGACTTACCTGCTTTTAAACCAGAAATCGCTGAATCATCAAGTGGTCAAGTGGAAAATATACAATATTTAAAACCAAACGGAACAGAACGAATGGCAGTTATGGGTTTTTGAGAAAATATAAGATATAAACTGTTGTGTCTTCAAAACTAGCAAAGTGCTTTTAACGAGATTTTAAATCAATGCATTTATAAAAGCACGACAATATAGGATCTTAAGGCAATTTTTTATCGAAGACTCAATTGTATTATACACACCTTTATATTACAGCAGTAGTTCTCAAATTGTGTGCCGCAATTTTTTTTATAAAATAGAAATTTTCTATGATTTTTCACAAAATTTTCTCCAATCCAAGAAATTCCTTGACATTTTTTGAGATCTAAAGTTCTACTAGACACACCTTCACTAATTTTTCAACTAAAATAGGGTTCAATTACAAATTTTTGGGACTTTAGTGTGCCGCTAGATCTTCAAAATGGCGGTTAGTGTGTCGCGTGTCGAAAAAGTTTGAGAAACACTGTGTTACAGTCAGGTTATTCAAGAATGTTTATATATATATTTTGACAAATGTTTCTAAGGAACACAAATATTAGCGAAATTTTTTTACCTCTTTAAAATATTTCTTAAATCAAGAAGAATCTTCTAGAAACTTCGCGACTATCTAAATAAACCTTAAAAGAAGAATTTTTAGAATTGAATAATAAGAGCACACTTTTGATGCTTTAACATTTCATATTTTTATTTTGTTTCAAATTCTTTAAAACTCGATCAAGGCAATGAAAAAGAAAACAGAAGAAATACAAGAAGTTAATTAACTGATATAAATAGACTGCCATTAACTGTCAATTTACACATTTAAAAATTGTTATGAAATTATTTAAATGCAGTTCTTTAAAAGTTTTAGCTTGTCCACTATGGTTTGGATGAAGAAGGAATATACCAGCTTAACAATCAAATGATCAGGAGAATAGCCAACGAGGGGTTGGACAAGGTTTAGCATTATTAAACATTATTATTAAAAAAAACTTGCAAAAAGTGTCGATTTGTCTGTCTGTCAGGCAAAATTTGAAATTTTAAACCCCCTTTTCGAAAAATGATTTTTTAAAAAACTTATAAAAGTAAAGTTTGCATGAATTTTGAAGGAGTTACTGAATAATTAACTATTTGTAATGATAAGCAAGCTGAATACTTGACGTTATTGATAAAATACCTTAAAAATTAAGAAAAAAAAATCCAACGGTTTTTGAAAATTTGAAATTTCGAATGTACATTCTTTAATACCCCTAGACTTTCGGAAAGTCTGTCGAAATTGAATTTCTCTCATTGGATTTTTATTTTTATTCATCTTTCCTCTCTTAAATTGACCGACAGTGCTTATTTATAAAACTTTAAAGCGGTACAAGGTGTACAGCAGTTAATTAGAAAACTCTCAGATCGTAGGTTCAGTATATACGTCAGCTCTCGTTCCAATTTAATCAGCATGTAACTAATGATCTCCTGCAAAGGGCGATTATAATTCTTCGTATAGCAGACTGATCAAATAAAGAATCCATAACCAAACATAATAATCAATGTTTATCTTTTCTGAGCTGGTTCTATTCAACCTTAAAAGTTTCGATAATTATAGAAATTAACAAAACCTTTTCTCGTGCATTTCTAAATGAAATCAATTTGGAATGTAAGAATCATAACTCAATAAAATAAAATAAGGCAATCATTTATTGATGGGTAAAGTTTTTCCATAACAAATTAAAAGGAAAAAAAGCCATTTCATTTACATCAACTTATTTTATGACACATCAAATATATCTTTAGTTCATATGTGAGGCACTAAATGTATAAAAGTTAGAAGAAAAAATAAAAGAATGTTAAAAAAAGCAAAATTTGCCTTTATGGCTTTATGCTCACAAGTAACGCAATCATAATCATATTTTACATTTTTTATTCATAATATTTGGAAAAAAATTGCTCTTTGATGCACGACATTAGCATTAATAAAGTTCTATATATGTAAAAGCAGTAACATGTTAGTAAAAATTTCTTCACAACTCACATAATTCTTACAGTGAGCCGTGGTGAACTCACTGCTGATTATGATGAGAACCTTACCATGTGGCATCATCATCATGCAGTGGTAATATGTTATTTTTTTACAGGTTGCTTATACATTATAGACTTCTTTATGATTGTTGTGTTTTCAAATGTTTGTGTCGCTTTTTTTTAATAAACACAATATAACACGAGTATGTGATTGCTACTTTGTGTGTATTGTTAATGATAGTGATGAGACAATGTATGGATTAATATTAACAAACAGCGAATAACAGAAGCTCTGAGCTATTATGGATTTTTTTATGTACCCATGAAAAATTCAATATTTAGTTACTTCCACTGTGTGTGTAGCTTAAAATTAAGGGTCTGCAGGAGGAAAGAAAAGATCAATTGCTTAACGCCTAAGCAACCCTTTAACCCTCAACCTCGTTCGTAATTGTTGCCTGCCAACAAGTAATAAAAGTTGTAAATAGTTTTCTAAGCAATGCTGTCTAAAACGCATTTAATGCTACATTAGTTGCTCTCAAGCTGTATGCCTTAGTTTGCCATGCTATCTTCAAAATGACGACTAGTGTGTCGCGAGCCAAAAATGATTGAGAAACACTGATCTACAGAGGCGTATACGGGGGGTGTCAAAACACCCTCTTCGACGTAAATTTTCTTCAAATTAGGATTTTCCCAAAATACAAATACAAAAGAAAAATCCCAAAAAACACCCCCCCCCTAAATTTTCCTTCAATACAAAAAATTTCAAAGCACCCCCCTTGAAAAATGTCTGCGTACACCCTTGCTGGTCAACATAGTTGCTTACCCTTTGAAATTCAAAAACGACGTCCATAATAAAATGGAACTTTCAGATTCCATCTTTCTTCTGTTATACAGCTCCAAACAAAATCTCCTTAATAAATTTGAGACATAAATTTTGAACGACCCCAAAATGAGATTTGTGTAGTTGCATACCCTTAACAAAACAAGAAGTCGTCGGCTTTATATTCAAGATATGAAATGTTACATATAGGTAGGGGGTCATTCATTTATGACGTCCATCAAAAAATGGGATTTTTAGACCTCCCCTCTCCCCCTTGTCACAAAATTTTAATTCAAAAAAATTTCTTTATTTTATAGTGTCACAAAATCTCAGACCCTCCTCCCACCTAAATCATGACGTCATAAGTGAATGATTCCTAGGGTGACCATCTAAATTTCATGAAAATACAGGACATTTGGTAAATTTTCTCAAAAATACAGAACTTAAAGTAAAATTTGAAAATTAACGTAAATATGGTCACGCTACATATAGGAGTCACTCCTAGTATCCATATTCTTAAGGAAGTATACGACCAGCTCTAAACTTCTTCTGACATACTGGTCTTAAGTATGAAAGCTACCAGTATGTCAATAATGGAGAAGATTACACCTGCCCTGCCCTGTCCTTCACGAAGTCACAAGACCAAGTAGTCAGTATTACACGAAGACAGACAAATCAACCACAATACAATCAAAATGCGCTAAAAAAATCCTTTCGTACATGCGATCATCAATAATTAATAACTTTAATTGTTACATACAACCACGAGCACTGTCATTACGAGTAGATTTTAATAGCTGCGGAATTTCTCCTCGATTAAATTGATTTAATGTATAGTTGAAATAATCTAAATTATTGAAGGTGATTAAATGATGACACATGGCACTAATGAAAGAGGTACAAGCAATAATTCCTCCAAGATATTCTGATATGAATAAATTAGAATACATAATGGAGACTATACGTATTTTTATCGTAGTAAACATTTCACAATCGATTTGAATATATTTGGATGTTAGTCATCGTCGATCAATGGCATGCTGTAAGTTCCTAACCGTGGCTATTAATTAACCTTATCATATTTCAAAACTTAATTAATTGATTGATTTTGAAGACTAATTGCTTGCTTAAGCTTAATGAACATATTAACATCCTTCAAATAATTAAAATCCATTTAAGACATTTCAAAATTGGATTGGATATGATTTTTATTATCAATGACTAAACATTCAAAAATATCAACAAGTATCAATCAACATCTGGAACGGAGAAATAAGAATAAAATTACGTAAATATGCAGAAATGTGCAAAACGCCATTAAATTTATTTGATCATAAATGTTCAGTGTCAAAAGAATGTCAAGAATGTTTTGTCAAATAAAAGAACCTGTTTTTTTGGTTCCATGAACGTATTAAAGATGAATCAGAGATTATTTCTATAATTAGTTGTCAGAATTTGATGATTATTTCTCATCATAGTCACCGTCCTTCGCGCTTTCTTCTGTATGATCATCATCTTGTTCTGGTTTTACCTCATCAGTCACTTGCTCTTCTGGTTTTTCCTCATCATCTGACTTGATTTTAGTGTCGTCTTCAGATTTAATCTTGTCCTCGACTTTTACATCTGCTGTTTTGACCTCTTCAATTTTGACTTCCGCTACTGGTTTTGCGACATCTTCTGCCTTTGCAGGTTTAACTTCAACCTTAGACGTTTCTATTTTTCGGCCTGCTTGAATTCTTCCTTTTCTTTGATTGTCTTCAATTTTATTCTCCTCGTACAACTTTTGCTCATTGATTGTCAATTTGTATCTATCTTTATTTGCTGCATGATTCTGTGGCTTTCTTGTTGGAGCGGGTCTATTACGTACGTTTATACTATCTTCATCAAATGGAACATTTATTGAGATTCTGTGTCCTCGTGTGTCAGAGATGTAGTAAATTGTTTGCATTTCACCTCCTTCGAGTTCTATTGTGTAGGATCCTGGGATATGGGAGAAAAGAAAATTAATTTTTAGATTAATATAGACAAAAGATTATGCTTGCTAGTAGGGAATGGGAGATATTTATGGATAATTTCCATGGTTAGTCATAGGCGTAGAAAAGATTTTTGAAAAGGGGGTGCCCACTTTTTTATTTTTGAAAAAAATCACTGTACTATAACTTTTGTATTAAATTTTTATACTTTTTTAGGCATTATAATTGATTTTGTGAGTAGTCTTCAAATTTTTTCTGTTAAAAAATTAATTTTTTAATTTTAAAGATAAAAAATTGTATTGAATTTTAATCTCGAGGGGGAAGGGGGTGCCTTGGCACCTAAGGACCACCCCATGGCTATGCCTCTGCCTGGTTAGTCAACTAAATCATTGAATAGGTTGTTAAAGTATACGATTTGTATCCATTTTTTGGGTATATCCACTGAGAGAAGCCAGAAGGAGGGTTGGGGTTAAAATTACCCTCTACCAGTGGCGTAGCCAGGATGGTCTTGTCCCCCTACGAAAAAATTTGAACCGCAGCGAGAGCACGGCTCAAAATTTTTTGAGGGGGACAAGACCCTTCTGGCTACGCGCCTGCGCTCTACAGACAATTTTTTAATATTCCTCCCCCTTCGAATTTTTTGGGTACATCCTTAAGTGTATCCAATTATTTAATCAATTTTTTGTAGAGAAAAGTTAACTAGGTGTATCAAATAAGGACATGACCAGGACTAAATTTTCAATGAATCTAAATTTCACTTTTCATACCTTTTACAGCAATACCACTGTCCAAGTCATCGTAAGAAATTTTTTCCTCCCTCATTTGTCCATCACTTAACTCATATCTTGATAAAAATTAATAATTTGAAATTAATTTTCATGATTTTCACAATTTTTAAATCAGAAATTTCTTAAAAAATTTTCAAATTAAAATTTACCTAAACTCAGCACCGTCTTCGACACGACTTTGGTAGTAGTCAAGTAATTGCGTTTTTTCATCACTTTCCTCAATATCAATCGGTGCTGAGATTGACAATTTTGTGAAATATAACAAAGAAATTATTACAATTTTAAGAAACATCTTTAACCGTCGAAAGCTGCGATCGTACTCAACAGGGAAGCGAAAAATGTTTACCAGTTTATTGGATTATCTAATGTATGCAAATGCTCATGACTTTTTTATTATCAAAACGTAGAGTTTGACTCGCGCGTCTTCTTTCTGTGGTCAAGGCCAACAAGATTCGCAAATTCTCTTTCATTCTTTTCAAACTTTTTTAATTGACTTGACAATCGGCTTGGAAGGATATTGCATCTTCATTCGAAAGAAGTCGTGAAAATGCTTAACGAACTTTTTGTGTGGATGATGGTATTGGAATCGAAATGACGCCATTGCAAGAGATTTGTTGAAATTTTTTGTTATTTTCAATTTTTTAAATTAAATTTCTTTGAGCTTAAAATGTTCTGAATATTTTTAGGGGATTATCAACCATAAAATTGTAATTTTGGCAATTTTAAGCTTGAATAATATAAATTTCAGTAATTAAGGGATTTTATACATTCTATTACATCTAAATGTGTTGAGAATATATCAACGGTCATTTTATATTTGAATTGTAAAAGCAACTACAATTAGTTGACTTCCCCCTTTTGAGTTGTTTTCCCCTCTCTATGTAAAATTTAGTTTTCAATATAACTCGTATGAGACAACATCGTCTCTCTTATTAAATAAACATTAAGTCACTTTTAATTACATTATAATCGTGCAGTTTATTTATACCAACAAAATGTTATGAAATTAGTAATTTTAATTCAAATCTATCTAAAACTAAGAACTTTTATGACGAATAACCTCAAAAAATTCTCATTTTGACAAACAAGAACTTCCATCAGCATTAAAAATGACATTTATTTGATAATTTTCACATCTTAAACGGCATTTTATGACTTTATAACGTAAAATAGCTGCAGAATTCCAATAAAAATGTAAATTTTTAATCATCAAACTATTCTAATTCATAAAAGGAGGATAAATTATTGATTTTAAGCATAAATCAATTAGTCTGCACCTGCACTTTCCATTATTTTATCAATACTGAATCTGATCATTAAACTCAGGAATATTTCACTCACATTTTCAATTATAAAAATTTACATTACTCAACTCTTGCGTTTTTATTGTTTTAGTGTAAATGTGAAGGAAGGAAAAAAAGGTTTAAACACCTGAAAATTCCCATAATTATTTTTAATGAAAATTACTTGATGCATTCAACGGGAATATGTTATTCTATATTCTAGGCTTTAAATTTGATGATTGCAATAAAAACATGTAAGTGCGTGATTTCATTGTGCTGATAGGTAGCTGAGTTAGTTGGGGATGTTTTGATTGTTCGATCATATTGATTTTCAATCTTTCCTAAAAATATCACGTTAGCTCATCACATAAAATCTAATGCCGTCGTTAACACTGATGATTATCTTGTGCTTTACCTTCGGTCACGTTTTTCCATTTATCACTATCGACCTAATCTACGCATTTGACCCTTTCAAAATTTATGTATATGACATTTATTAATTATTCATGAATCATTATTACGAATGCTTTATAATATTTGGGTATAGAATTGATAGTATTAATATTTGTTCAATTGTATAAGTTTCGATGTAATTATCCTCCTCCTTTGACACCACATATATCACTTTACTGGACGACAATTGTAATCAATCAAATCTGTTTTCGTTCTTATTGTTTGCTTTAGTTTAGTTCACCTTAACATGCTGTAATTTTATATTCATTTGATCGCTTTTATTGATTTTAAGATAGATGACAAAAACCGTTAAATTTTTAACGGAATTTTCAAATTTTACTGGTTTTTATGAAATTCAAACTTTTGAAAACCGTTAAAATTTTGAAATTTGAAATGTCGTTAATTTTACAACAAAGATTAGACTATTTATTTTGTAAAGTGATAAAATTTGAGTATAAGTCCAAAGACTTGTAAAAATAACTTAATTTGTACCTACCTATAGTTCTGGATGTTAAATAAAATTCATGTTTTACTTGAAATATTAATTCTTGAAACAAAATCGATGAAATTAATTAAAACACCATTTCTGGATCCAATTTTGAATTGATTTTTATTCCTTCTATATTAAATGAACTTACTTCTCTTGAATTACCTAGACATAACTTTAATTTTTCGAAATGTAAGCGGTAAATGGATTTACTGGATTTTATATTTTATTGATTTTCTAAAGTATCATCAAGAGCTGTATGCTTTGCAAACGTTGAAGAATTTGGAAAGTCTTGTTTAGTGATATTTGTAGTTTCTGTGGTTCTCTATAAATAAAAGATACATGAAGGAAGAAACATTGAATATTTCGTCTGGATGTTTTCGTCAATTTTTCACTTACTCATCTTTCCGTAGTTGATGGCATAGAAGAAAATCATAGATCCGACAACAAGTTGGAAGTATGGAGCCATTGTGCTGCGTTTTGGCTGCATATACTTGTGTTGCCATCTCCACCATGCTCGGGAACAAGCAGCGACAACAGCACTTGGTGATTTATTTCGTCTTCCGAACCATGTTCCTAATTCATTAATTTTAACCTGGCTCAATGGAGTATCAGCTAAAAGAAAGCAGTTAATTAAAGGTCATTAATTTGGGAAAAATGAAAATACAGAAAATGTGTATTGCATAATAGCAAATTTTTAATTTTTCAATTTAATCCATTAATTATCAACTTACGCTTGCCATAGAAACGTGCTGGATCGTAAACACCATGGATCTTTGGATTATATTCTGCTGGATAATCGCCGAAACCCATCTTTGCAAGATATTTGATCAAAAATATAGATTTTCTTAGCCACCGACTTTATCAGGCGCCTGAAAATAAGATTTTCTCAGTCAAGGCGTAGGAATCTTTTTATGTCAAAAACTTTACGTGATAGATTCAAATTTCAAACGACCGTTAAATGAAATCAATGATTAAAGTGTTTCTTAATTTCGTAATTGATTGCTACAGAACATTTATTGCTGTTTCATTAGTCTAAGGAAATATTACTGCGGTAAAGTCGTGTTATTAGCGTGATAAAAGTAATTTTTAGTTGATAAATTTATGAGGGGAAGTTTGTACGACATTCAACAGAAATTCTTGGAAAAAGTTAATCTCTTGTTAATTTAATTAATTCACGTGTATAAACAACAGATTTAAAAGAATAAATATTATTCAATAATAAGACAAAGGAATAAAGATCATCATGAATTTGAGTTTAAGAGGTAATATTGAAATAAATGACTGTAAACAAATAAAATTTAATTAACCATGTGCTTTACAGGTGAATCATCTCAAAGTCAAGTATCGGACAATGAGAGCTCGTTTCTGATAAATGATCTGTGTAATGTGATAGCCAATCAAGTGAGAAATAGCTCGGACATAGAAATCTTGTAAGTTGATATTTTTATGTGATTTTTATAGCCACAACAACAAGCACTTACAGTAAAAATTCATTTACAGATCAATAAACAATGAGGAATTGATGTTTTCACTGCAAGACTTAGACGATGAAACGCAGCTTTATTATGACATGGAGAAAGAGCAGAATGTAACAATCGACGACTACGTAAAAATGAAATTTTTGGAACATCCATGTTCTAACGGTTCTTTCGTACAATATAAAAACGATAAGATGAAGAAAGTAAATGAACAGATTTACAAGAGAGTAGAAAATCCGGGCTATGGACAAATCGTTGATCTATCAATGTTTAAAGTCGTTTATGAATATTCGTTCTTCCTGCAAAATTTAGCAGATCCACTTGATTCGAGTCGATTTAAGAAGTGTCTTGGTACGATTGACATTAAGAAAGATCTATTTACGTTTGCCGGAATTCATGATTCGATTACGACAATGAAATATAAGGAACAGTCACTATTTTGGATATCTCACGAATTAATGTATGGCGTTTTGGGTGTGAAGCCTCGAATTCCTGAAAAAGCTGACTTTCTCGCTCGCATTAAGATTGCCAAACTCTTCGACAGTGAAGGCAATGAAGTAAAAATGAAAATAACGAAATTTGAAGAGACATTGCAGCAAGCAGCGAAAGCATATTCATTGGCAAAAACTCATTTCAACAAAAGTGACTATACGGTTGCCATTGCAATATACCGTAAATGGATAAACATTCTTGAGAATACTCATCTTGCAAGTGATGAGCAAGAAAACGAAGTCAAAGAGTATTTGATTAAAATGTACATGAACATTTGTGTCTGCTACAATAAAATTGAGAACCCTCAAAGGACATGTTTGGCTATGCGTGAATTGGAAAAATTGACATCCATTGCAAATAATGTAAAGGCATTGTACGCTAAAGGTCGAGCATTGATGATGCTTCATCACGAGCCCGAAGCCCAAAAATTCTTTGAAAAGGCATTACAACTTGAGCCAAAGAACGAGAGACTTTTGAATAAATTGGAGGAATTGAAGGCAATTACAGCATCAAAGAAAAGTTATGCTACACAGATGAAGTATTTAAAGGTCACTAATGAGCGACAAACTACTGAAAAGCAAACAATTATTGACAAGTTCCTCAACAGTTTACCGGTAAGTTATTATTTTTAGTCTTATTCGTCATTTCCTGACTATTCGTTAATTTTCTTACAGGATTAAGTCAGTCAATTTATCACAATTAATTCAACTAATTATTCAAACATTTACATTTATGCAATTTAAGAATATTATTAGTTTATAAGATTACTGATTCCCAAGATAATTTTTTGATACGATTAGATTTAATGAAATGTGAAATGTCAAGATATGTGGATGTGTCGATACAATAAGCTTCTCTGTTGCGTAGTAAGTCAAATTTCTTAATCATGGTGAGTTATTACTCATTATTCACTAGTCTGGAAAATTGATAAGATGACATGTAGAATTTAAAAGTTTTCGTGCTCAACTGAGTGACTAAGCGCATTTTTGTGGCAGCAATCAGTATTTAATTAACAAATTAGTGCGTATAAAAATTAGTCAAGCAAATGTGTTCTAACGGTTTTTCAAAAATTCAAATTTTATAACGGTTTTTTAAAAATCAAATTCTATAACGGTTTTTCAAAAATTCAAATTTTATAACGGTTTTTAAAAATTTAAATATTCTATCCGTTTTTAAAATTCAAAATTTAGAGGTAAAACAAAAAAAAATCATTAATTATACTATTTAACAATGGTTTTGAGCTTTTAAACTATTCAATACTCCAATAACTCGATAGCACTGACCTAATGCAAAAAACCAGAGCTCTCTATGATGTCTGGTTAAAAAAAATTGAAACCAAACAACAAAGTGCATTATTAAGCTACCTTTTTGAAAACAAGTTTTTAAAAATGCGCTAAAAATGGGAACAAAACCATGTCAAAAAATAGTAATAATAATAAAAATAGATCAATGCAGAAAATGCCAGTCATATTTTGAGAAATCGTTAAGACTACCGTTAAGTTAAAATCAGATTTATAGAAAACATGTTTACTGCGATGTAATTTTCAAAGAACTCCAATTTTATTTGTGAATTGTTGTCATCATAATGAAAAAGTTTTATAAATCATTTCCAAAAAATTGATGACAATGATGTAGATTAGAAATTGTGTATTAGTCATAAAATCTCCATACAAAGATTATAATTGTCTAATATTAGCCAAACTTAACATATCAATTTATAAAAAAAAAATATTTGGAGAACTTTGAAAATTACATCGCAGTAAACATGTGTCATATAAATCTGATTTTACTTGACGTATTCTTATTCAGAAATCTTATGACACAACTGGTTTTCTGCTATGACGTTAGGTTATGACGTTGTTCTGAGCAAATATTGAATAATAAAAAGAAAGGGAATTATTATTATATTGTAGTTTAGAAGTAACATTTGCCTGCAGTAAGATTCGAACCTAAGAGCAGCGTGAGAATATTTAGAATGCAATTAAGTATTAATAAAAGCAACTAAAGATAAATGGTTATAAAAGAATTCGCAAAGATTGCGTGCAAGACTGCTAATAAGTCTTAATTTGCTTTAAAATTCCCAGAACATGATGCATCAATATAACTGCTCAATTATCCAATTCTCAAAATCTTCATTCACATACAAGAACAATTAATAAATGAACAGCACATCCACATATCTCGCCATAGCTTATAGCATAATATTTCACTTGACATACCTCAAAATTTTTGTAATTCCATTATTATTAGCAAATTATGAATTTATGATAAAACTTGATCTCTTGAAATAAAAGGTAATGAAATGCTTTTATGTTCTCACATAAAGAATAAAATGATGGACACTTTTGTTACCTTTTTGTGTAAGTGAACACATGTGCGAATAATAATCACACAAAAGTATATTTTTATAGGTTTCACATTAACATGACATGTGAAACTTCCATACAATACAATTGATGCAATATTACTTTACATGACATAGTAATAAAAAGGAATTACGAATGACTGATTTACGAAACTAGTTCAACGCTCAAGATAAACAGCTAAATGTGCAACTGACATTTCATTTCAATTCACAGCATCACGAGTCACATACAGGAACTTACGCTAGCAACAACATTTTTTGTTGTGTTGAGAATTCGTCCGAGCATTTGATTTTAAATATTCACTTATTTATTTAATGAAACAAGAACCTTTATTTATGCAAAATTTGAAAACGAGATTTTTATTTTCATTAACACAAGCATGCTACGATTATTGTCACAAAGTATTGCTCTTATAGAATTATTGTTCTTTGTGGCTTCTTTTAACGAGCCAAATATATATACAGACCACAAAAGTAAATTTCACTGAACTGAAATCCATCTAGAATATTAATTTGTTGCTTCCAATTCCCTCAAATTGCATCACCAACTGTAAAGTTGCATGCAACTATTGAATGCAAGTTACTTATTGCATACAAGCTTCAAGTAAAATATTTCTTATTCATCAAGTCACTTGACTCAATAATTTTACTGCCAAACATTAATCAGACACAAGTTGTCGACTTGAAAGCAAAGGAGAGTGAAAGGACTTGCACATTCTTTTGTGGACTACATGACTTGCTCCATGACAATGAAAAGAAACTGTTACGAAACATAATTTATTGTCAAATTAATTTAAAATTATGGACGCAAGGTGCCGCACGCTATGAATTTTCTTCCTGTGTTAAGGACAAGGTCAAATTATGAATCAATAAATCACGCTTGAAAAATTGAACGAGTGTCAAATTGAAAACTTTTGAGCATGCTACAAAGGACATGATAGATTATTATGATCATGCACTGAATGCATGAACAACAGCAAGTATCTCTTCCACGAAAGGATATCACGCGAGATTCGAATGAGAGAGAATTCAAAACAA
Source organism: Chironomus tentans (assembly GCA_963573255.1). NCBI lineage: Eukaryota > Metazoa > Arthropoda > Insecta > Diptera > Chironomidae > Chironomus > Chironomus tentans. The sequence continues at coordinate 16,991,497 of OY754303.1, forward strand.
AAAAGTTTTGTGGTAATTCTGCGCATGTGCTTCTTGTGACTGTATGTGTGGACAAATATTGTCAAATTTTTCGAATGTCCTGAAACAAGGAGCTAAAAAACATTCACCATTACACTAAAAATGACTTTCAAATGTCTCCTGATCATTCATTCAACGCGTGATTCTGATTCTGGTAAGGTTCATGATTCTCTCCTTTGTCAGCTTAAGCTTTTAAAACTTTATGGAAAATTCTTGCCTGTGTTAGAAAGTTTTGAGTAGCAGTGGAAAAATTTATTTATACATCGTAAAAAAAGAGGTTTTTCTGAGAGAAACAGAAACAGCAACGAAAAATTAAAGATATTTTAATTTGTGGAAGTAACTTCAACAGTGAATAGGAAGCCATTAAGGATTCTTATTGATTTTTTAAAGTAAATTCTCAAAAGTGAAGTGAAAAGAAGACATCTGTGAGTAAAATGAGTTTCGACAGCATTGATGAATTCTGTACATGTGGCTAGTAAGTACAAAAAATGGCAATTATGTAATAAATTATGAAATTTGAGAAAAATATTGGCATGAAAAATATTTCTTGGAAAAAAATTCAAAATTATTCAATTTGATAAGTTTATTGCCATTTTGTGTGCAATACAAATATGTAGTTAGGTGTAACTCGATGTACTCATACGTTATGACTCATTCCATGACCTTTTTTCCCTCACATTCAGGTGTCTAATATAGATGATTACGTGAAAAATGAAAATTTTATCTTCTGTTGCTATTTTAGTCTCCATTCAGCAGGGCAAACAAAGCGGAAAACTTTGAGTTTTCTCTTCTTTGTTCCTTTTACATGCTTTTTAATATATTTTTCGTTGTTTCGTAATGCTTTTGTTGTTGTTTTTCACATAAAATATAGACTTATGTAGGTATTATCAGAGATTTTCATGCAAGTTGTTTATGTCAAAATTACAGACTTTTTTTTTTCAAAAACATTATTCTAAGTGGAAAGTTTTCCTTTTAAATTGGTACTTGATGTAATCTGATTAATGTGATGAGAATAAATTATGCGAATTAAACTCAACGAGTGTCGCTAATGAAGCGTATATTTATTGAGGTATGAATTTGTATCGTAAATTGAATAATATTGTGAATTAAAAAGATGCTCAAGAAGAAGAGAGCGTATTTTTGAATAAATTGAATGAAAGTTTTTTTACCTGATATTTTTGGGTTATTTATACGAATAAAAGATTTGCTTCATGTGAAGGCGTATAAAAATAATATTTAATCACTTAACAGGAAGGTTTCGAGATGTTTAGAATTGGGTTGGATTAATTTTGAGTAAGTTTACCTTATTTGAATGAAATTTGGATGCTTATTTAGCTACCAAGCAGACCGAAAATGACCAACTGATGAAATATTGCAACTACCTTAAGCTAGATATAGAAACACGTGAAGACACAAAGATACAGTAACAGATTTAAGGATGCTTTGCAGAGTTGGTTGTTAGGATTAACTGCATCAGAATGTTATGAATGTCTTGTTAATGTATCACCTGTTTATCTTATTAATCTAGCAACTTCTTAGGTTCTAATCATTATTTTATTTATCTATTAACTCTCTTACTTACTCAGTCGTCATTCTTGATCACTATTAGGTACAGAAAAAACTATTTTTCAAAATACTTTCTGTGTTTTATGACCAAAAGGCAGGCCAAAGGATAAAAAGCTACGAATTTGCCTTACGCAAGAAAGTAACTATGAATTCGCCTTAATTTAAATTCAAATTTTAACGACCGTTACAAAACGGTCATTTCAATTAATGAAACAAACTCAATTTCAAAATATAAAGTTCTACAACGGGTTGTTCACTTACTAGGTTCGCATTTTAGGGCGGAGGGGTTCTAAGATTTTGTAAAAACTCATTTCTTTTTCAAATGCTTGTAAAAAGCGAAGGGCTGTCTAAAAATTCGTTTTTTTGTGTAACGTAATGAGTTAACGGCCCCATATTGAAAAGCAATTTTATAGCGACACGACACCATCTAACGGCAGTTTAGGTGACCTGACGACATAAAATTAGATTTGCAGCAATGTGTCGTTCGAGTAAGAATTTAAAGAGTTCACCCGTACCTAAACTTGTCATCAGATCTCCTCAAAAATTCTCATTTATTAACGTCACATTGTTTATTCAAGAGCCATCTATCAAGAGTTCAATATTCCATAAAGGATTGTCAACTGCATGCTATTAAATTCTTTTAATAGCTCTCTGAGTTACTTAACACCATCGTCAACTACATCTCGAGAGCATGACTGACATAACTAATAAATTAAACTGACTATTTAAAAGTTTTATTGCAGTACTCTCCCTTATCATTAAATTAACACGATAAATTATCAGGACTTTATTTGTGCACTTTGACAGATTTAAAAGTTTCTTATCAAAAGCAATTATCCCCCAAGGGTACTTTAAAAAAATCACAACTTGAGATATTTTTTAAGCTATCAAAAATTATTAATTACTGTTTTTGTTTTCATTTGTCCCGATTGCCTTTAGATAATTTACTATTTACAACGACTAATCCCCCATATGAACAAGATAACGAAACATTTATTTTTCTATAAAACTTGATACGAAAAACAACAAGTAAGCTTGATTTGAGAATATTTTTAAAAATAAATCTCAGTGCTTTGCCGGTACATAATAATTATCAGTTCAATGGCACTGTTTATGAAATACTTGACGAACATTTTTCTGCTTCGTCACCTCGAAGCAAAAAAAAATTTTTTTTTTAAAAAAAATGAATGTAAACACAAAAAATTCAGTTTTAGAATGAAAAATTGAATCGCACACGAGCAGAAAAATTCGTATAAAAAAAATGAGAAGAAAATTTTCACTTTAAAAATAAATTTTTAATAGTTCAGCTTGAGTGAGAATGACCATGGATTAATCTGCTTGTGGGAGGGCTGAAATTAGAAAATTTTCGGAAATAGAGATGACTCTCCATCGAAGAGAGGTATCTTCCTATCTACATACAACCACAATGGTCTAACTGTATTCTTTAGGAACGCTAATTTTATACTTAGGTATAATCAAGGAACACAACTCACCGAACCGTAAAAAGAACAAAAATTTTGTTTAGTCTAGTGAGGTGTAGTGGGTTGGGTTTCTCGATCTATTATACCTACTTGGGGTATACACCTGGGATAGAGGTAGACAGAGATATCCAACCAAGAGCTGGTTTTCGAGTTTACCCCACCTATTGTCTGAACTCAATGAGCTCAACTTTAGCTGTGAAAGGACATCATCATTATTGTCTGTAGTACATACCCCTCCCATAGAGCATACCCAAGACCCCCTGGAGATAATTTTGGATATATAACTTCTAAATACGCCCCTGCCTTACAGCATATCACGTTAAGTATTAATGAACATCAAAAACATTCGATCTCGGCCATAATAATCTCAGCAATCATAGCATCGAACACAAAAAAATTCAATAACGAAAATGACTATATCATTTTCTTTTTCATAATTATTATTACTGAATTACTGGCACTTGAGAAGTACATGCTAATATAAATGAAGGTTGAAAGAGTAATTTCAGATGATTCGAGATCAAGTGGAGGGTATTTTCTGTCAAATACTGAGATAGTTTTGTCCTTAATTTTTTAATGATTGATTGTAAGATGTATCCAACTTTAGTTTGTGTCCTTTAATCGTTAAAAGCCTTAAGTGCCTTAAATAAAACCTTTAATGATAACAAACAACATGTAATTTCCCTCACATACTATGTAAATGCTGCAATATTGTCAAAATCCTACTTTATTTGCGTCTCTGCTGAGCTCTACCAGATTAATCGCCAGTGATTATTTCATTCTGGTAGGCAACAAATTTTTCCATAGCACCAAAAAGAAAGAAGTGATTAAAAGCTCCAACTCATGCGAAAATATTTGACATTCTTCTTAGTTTGGCAAATAAAATTTGTTATTAAACTTGACACAGCAATAAAAGTTTGTCTAAGTCAATAATACCTACCTTTTTATGGAATTAATTGCTTTTCCTCTTCTGCCTGCCTTCTCAAAAAGAAGGATAGTAATTTTCTCTTTTACCCAACGAAAACTTTAAGTCAAAGGCTACTGTTGCTAAATAGAAAACTTTCCATCATAGATTCGTCATAATTAATGCCAACAAAATTTTTATGATTGATGGCGATAACTAGATTTTGTTGCTCATCTCAAAAAGGACACATGCATGGAGTCATTCACATATGACGGTCATTTGCTTTCTGCTTTACAATTTTAAAAGAAAAAATTCCAAGTATGTTAAGTTGTGTGTCTGGATTTGACATAAACTTTGCAAGAAAAATAATAAAGAGAATAGCAGCAAGGCTGGGACAGAAACATAAGCTCACAAGGGAAGAGACTCACTGGACCAACAAAGTGACATGACGTAGAACAGTGATGAGAAAATGGAGCTTGTTTTTAGGGCTACCAGGGGTACCCTACCCTAATTAATGCGTGAACAGAGACCCCAAGCAAAGTAGCTTGATGACAAAACAGGCAAGTCGAGTTAAAGCGTCAGATGGAAACAATGAGTTTTAAACCTAACCACAGCTTAACTGAAGCTTATGCTAAGGTCGAATCCCTTAGCACACCTCTTAGAGACCCTTCTAAGGTGTGTGACACTCTTAAGATGACCATTTCATGACAGAAAATGGTAACACTAGATTGACATCATAAAGGAACAACCACAACTTACACTGTTGTCTAAAAATCCATCACATATTATCAAGAAACCAAGTGCAATCAAAGAGCTATTTGCTTATCATTTGTCATTATCGCAATTTATCATCGCTTATTTTTATAAGTGGAAGAAAAACACCATTAGTGACTGCTATCGATCACATAAACGTGTAAAAAAACAAAGCCACGCTGGATTATTCGATATGCGAAAAAAGTGTTACCAAGACTTAAGTTGCCATTCAAAGATAAAAAAAACTCAGTAAACTGTGACGCATTTTCCAATTGTTATTTTAAGTATAAATTTTCGAGTACTCAACAAAATCAAAATATTGACATTTAATATTGACTGCTGTATGTACGAAAAACATTCTCGAATCGACTTTGATGCTTGCAATGTTTTTTTCCTCAGAAATAAAATGCAGCTTGATTAATGTACAAGTGAGTGGTTTTTTTTATTGTATTAAAAATTAATTCTCAGCACTCCCAGACAAGTGCTATGGAAAATTTTTGTTGAAAGTTTTATAACTTCCTCGACTGAATGCGAATGACTAATTATTAGGAAATCATGAAGTGGAATTGCATTGTACAGTTGTTGTAACTTAGTTGTAAATATTTGTTATGAAAATAAGTATATAGACATTAAATGAATGTGGACAGTTATTATGTGGAAAATAGGAACAATAAATGGTGACAGGAAGAGCCTGTTTAAAGTCTAGACAGGGGGAAAACCACTTGATGGAAAAAATTTCCACTGGGTCTGGTGGAATTTTTCTAGAAGGCACCTAGACTTATATTTTTGGTACTATATTGATGCAGAATCGTTATATAAGATTTTTTGACACCCTTTCCACCACGAAATATCCAAGGAATTAAATTTGTTAGGGGTTTTCAAATTTTTTGTATAAAAAAATCTAGACTAGAAATTTTTTTGAATTTTTTACCTCAAAAACCCTAGTAAATTGAAGAATTTTTTGATTTGTCCCCAGATCCCCCTTGGCTACGCGCCTATAATCAAGGAGTCAAATTTTCTCCTTTTTCCAACAAGTGGTTTTCCCCCTGAATTAAACAGCTGGGAAAATTCAGAACTAATTGAGTTGTGTATGAGCCAAAGATGTATCTAGGTGTGCGGATTATGTCCTCTAAGTTCTAATGACCTAAAATCCACAAGTTTGTTGATTGAATCTAAAAACATATTCCTCAAAATTTTGAGTATGGATTTCCATTAAAAATCTACATTGTTAACCTTTATCAAAGCTATTCCAAGTTCTTGCTTCTTTCAAATGCACAACTTAGTTGTAATATTAAACCCCATAAATTTCATGATACACCAGATTCACAAAGTGATGTGAAATGGTTTTCGAATCATTTATTTCATTTCAAACATTTCTTCTTTTGAGACAGCTCAGATATCATTAGATTTCGATTGGATGTATCTTAGATATAGAAAAGTGTTGAATTCTGAAGGTTTTGTGGTTAGCTTTATAATCACTATGGAAACATTTTTCACATTAAGGTTTCAACAATTTACTGAAGATGTTCCCAAGAGACACAAAGAAAGCAAAGGCAGTCATATGAATTACTCTGTGTGGCTTCCAAAGAGCTGCAAAACTGAGCCTCGTCTAGCTTGGGGTTGATTTAAATTTCAATTATAGTGATGGTATCTAACAGACATGGAGCATGCTCTATGGTACTGAGAACATTAGGAGTGCCATAGATTATACCCTTTTACGAGCCAGCTATTGATCAGTTTCTTGGGTATAGCATTACTTACATTGAGCAAAGACAATAGCTGGGGTAAATCTGAAAAACCAGGAGTAAGATAGTTCACCGATGCCTTTCTGTCATGTTGGCGTTAATACTTTGACATATAAGAGCGTTTCCAGGGAGGGGAGGGGGTTTTGGGATAAAATCCCCTTTTTTGAAAAACTATACTAGTTTAGATCAAAAGGTCATGGTTGTTACCAAAAACAGGTCATGACTTGAAACCTCCCAAAGAATAAGGAATAGGTCACTTGAAAAGTTATTTAATTAAGTGACGTAGATCTCCATCTACATCTTAGGGGTTCATTCATTTATGATGTCTCACATTTAGAGACCAATCTGAAGCTCAATGACACTTTCAAGACATTTGCATGGTAAATTACCTCTTATTCCTCAATCAAACCTTTTTGCTTCAAATTTAAATAATAATAAGCTCTTTCTAAACAATTCAATTTACTTTTTGATCAATATCTTCAATTACACAACACGCCTGTCCATTAGCCTGCATAATATGCATATTTAATAGCCTAATAAAATACAAAATCATCAGTGGATGTTTTATTCACAATTTTATGAGATCAAATGACCCCAAATAAGAAGCACGCAAAGTACGTACGCAATACATGTGCTACCATAATAAATCTATATTGGCTTTTTATTATCACTTTATTATTCATTCTAAAAATAATCTGTTTTGACTTGATCAAATTGAGATTGAATGTAAAGTCAAGCGTCACCCACATTCTGTCGTACTGCTGAATGGATGAGCAAATAAATGCAAGATAGATGTTAAAAGAAGTAGATTAAGTACATAAAGAGTTAAAAGCATCTTAACATAGACATCAAAGACATTCATTTTGGTAAACAGAAATGCTTATGACTTCAAAGCTATCATTCCATTTAATATTAAAAAAAATCTCACAAACATTGACGACGTTGCAATTTTTTTAATATTCCATCCAAAACTGAAAGAATTCCTTCATATTTGGTCTCACTTGTGACTCTTGTGACATTGAGGTTGTTTATGATATCAAATATGTACAGAAATACAAGACAATCCAGCTGGCTAACAAACATACTTATTATGGATGTAGAAGAGAGAACTTGAGCGTATGCCGGCATAACCTTGAATTCATTTTTACGTTTAAAATAAACAATATTCGGAGCGCTTGTTGTGGATAAAGAGTTTAAAGTCGAATTTTTTTTCTAATATGTGTTGAGGTTTGGTGACGAATGTATGAATGTGACTGAATTTCGATTGTGTGTGGAAATGTTTTCGATAATTTTTTTTTTCATGTGGTAAATATGTTTTTCAAGATAGAGGATGTAAACAAGCGATATGCTTGTCATGAGGTCTGTTTTGCCAGGAATGGCTTTGTAGAATGAAAATTTGGGATAAATATTTACCTAAATATCTTTGCTATTAGTAATCGACTTGATTTTTATGTGGCACATAAATAACCGATAGATTCTAGTGATATAATCACCTTAAGCATGGATTAACGTGATTCTGGATCATTATTCATAGTCTTCGACAATTTATTTTTTGACATAAAATAATTACGGATGACATGTCTCTAAAGTATATCCAAAAATATTAAAATGCTCCTCGTCAATCATTCTAACCGACACCTACCTTTTTATGTCACTCAACTTTTAAGACTAGTTTCATTATTCTTAAACTTTGACAAGACCTTGAAAATTCTAAACACAAGTCGATGACATCAAACTCGTTTTGATAATGCCTTCATAAAATTAATAAATGCCGATAAGAATCTTATTTTATGTAAATTGTTCCTTCCATTTATGACGATATTTTACCTTGCAGAGAATCTCTTAATAAATCATTTCGAAGACTCGTGGCTGAACTCGTATTGACTGTGACGTAGCTCCATGAAAAGGTCTTCTTATGAAAGAGAATATCTTATTCTTAATATAGACTTTATGTTCGGATTTACTCTTGCTATCTTATTATTCACAACGGCTGAGAACGTTGTATCCAACGGCATCTTTAAAGGCATTCGTTCTATGATTAATTTTTGTCTACTTATTCCTTCATTTTTGGCAGTATTTCACACCGAATGGGATGTTTAATGTGAAATTTTTTTGGGTTGACTAAATGTGTGGTTTTCGATAGGAATTCCTGGGGTTGGCTTCTTGGATATACCCTAGATGTTGCCTTTAGTATGATAAGGGTATATTCGAGAAATCGACCCCCAATATACTTGAATACTAAGTTGCAAGAAGGTTATCAAGAGAAGGATTGATTGAGGGTAGAGAGCAGTTGGCTCTGCTACTGATACCATTGGATACCTGATTATACCTGTTTGAAGTGAAGCAAGTACCTGAGTAGCAGGTATCCTCGACTTAATTAAAGAATTCCAACTTTGTGGCTGACATGAGTTCAAATCTCATCAATTACGATTTCATTTTACCATAACAGACAAAGAGCACGCTTATTCTTTAATCAGCACATCTTGAAATGATGACAATAGCCAAGTAGCTGTAATTTACTTTGTAATGGTCGCTTGGTTCTTATTATACTGTCCTCTCGACTGCCTTATGGTTAATAATTCAAAAATTTGCTGTTTACTTTAAGCCAAACAGATCTACAGTGACCAAAATGAATATGGACAACCCATAATTAAGTGTATTTAAATAAATGACATTCGAAAAATGAAAGACATCCACACAAATTGCATTTTTAAAAGATCTTTAAACTGTAGACCTTCAGATCACCGTCTCTTTTCTGTTTACTTAATGGAATATTTCAAGCTTTATTGTGATAATCGTCGCTAGAATTTGCTGGAATCTTCACAAAGCTATGAGTCAATCTACAGCTTCTTTTGTCTGGATCAATGTTTTCTTTGTGTTTTTATTGCGTTCATTTCATACAAAGAAGTCATAAGTGCAGATTTAATAATCTACAGAATAAAAATTACCAACACTACAAAAAATGCAAAACTTTAGACTGCCAAAAGTTTTCAATCATCACTACTCTAATTTGCGAGAGAATGAGCAGCAACAGTAAATGTAAAGAGCTGTCAAAAGTATTTATACAGTTGCCGAGTACAATGACATTAGGTCCGTACATATGAAACAAGAAACGCACTCGAGCGTAATATTTACGAATTATTTCTAGATTTCGATGGAGGAAGAAAAAAAGCAGCAGTTTGGCATTGGCATACAGATTTTCACGATTGTTTCACGTGATTTTGTATAAGCAAGCATACAAAGACACCAAAAAGGCCAAAAGCATCGTAGATATATCATAGAATGTTTTTCCATTGTTTTAAAGCTTTACCTCCTCATAACTGCATAAAACATTAAGGCGTGTTGATGAGAATGAAAAAAAAAACTTTTTTGTAGTCACTGCTGAATTTTATTCTACCAATATCGATTTTCTATACTTTTTTCATTTGTAGATGAATGACTACTTCTGACGTAATTTCTCGTCATAAGCCAAAGAAATTACTTTCAGCCGGTCGATCGCGTGCGACCGGTCATATTTTAAATTAAACTCGAGAATTTTCTCATATTGCGTTAAGTCGAAGCAACAAAAAAATTCATTTCTATGCAGTTATAATTAACACTTAATAAATGAACAGTACTTTTCCTATAATACCTCACATTGCTATATATAACAACCGAATAATGCTAATTGGAATTGATTTTCTGACTTTTTTCTCCTCTTTCTCTCTCTTTCGTTTCACATGTTCATCGCATGGTTATTTGGGATTTTTTTTTGTACATTTAAGACGAATTGGAAGGAAAGGAAAAAGTTCGAACGTAGGTGTGGGAAATTTTTTGACCTTTAATCAGGTTGAATGGAAAAGTACAAAGTTCAACTTTTAATAATGCAAATTCATGCAAAAAATGTCAAAGTCAGCCATTTGAGCATTCGTTGAATTCACAAAGTAGGCATTTGTGCTACAATTAAGTCCAAAAGTCCACAAAAATCGATACGGAATACCACTTCAATAAACAAAGGTTTATTTTTAGTAAACTAACATTAAGTGCTGATTGTTATCACAAACAGAATAAATTGTGCATATCCAAGGTTGAATTTATGCCTCAATGACGTCTTCAGACATGAATTCTTCTTATTTCTCATTCAAATAATTGGAAAATAATCCTTAATCAATTTCTCATTCATCGTAAGGATGTACGCCATTCTTATAGTATCACTTTTCAGTCACAACTTTATTTTTCCGACGAAATAAAGTTTAATTCTGAACAAAAACAATTTCATGTATTCATTGCATAATGTTATTTTTGTCTCTTCTGCAATATGACCTAGACAAGGTTAAAAACTTAATGCACACATCCATGGAATTATTAGGAATAAAATGAAGTGGAAATTATTTTTTTTATTGTTGATGCATGAATGTGGCGATTTTATTGAAGTTTTTTGTGGTTGATGATAAGGCACTGTTCATGAATAATGTCCATTAAAAATAAGACGTTTAAAATCCATCAAACAGCTGAAGTTTCAGACTCGTCCTGCTTTATTAACATTATTTTCGGACGAACTTGCCTGCTAAGAACATAGCAAGGGGGATTGGGAGGTTTTGTTCAATTTGGTAGAACTTTTAGGGAGGGACCCCTAAATGTTCTTTAAAAAAATTGAAAAATCCCCCTGCTTGGGTCCCCCTAAGAACATCTATATAAAAGTTCTCTATCTGGATATAAAATGCATGTGCACCGTCTGCATTATTATTTCAGGGACGAAACACATTCTTGGCTAGTGTCCTAAATGTCATGATGTATCTTTTTTTACGATACACCAAAAAAATTGTGAAATTCGTGTCTCCTTTCTTCAATGCTTTTTCAAATAATGTCGCGACACTAAATTTTCCAATTATATTATTTAGATAAAATTTTGAAATCAAGCCAGGAAAATGCCACACTTATCTATTTGACAAGCCAATTCTACTCCAAATAATTTACTATATAAAAAAATATTTTTTTAAAAAAAACCACGTTTTTCCCGTGGACTAAAAAGTAGAAAATAACTTTTATTTTATATTTGTCAGAAATTAATTGTAAATTTTCAGATTTTATTTTAAAAATTTTATCTTCTTCCATGAATTCATGATCGTCTATGAATTGCGAATAAGTACACTTCAAAATTATCGTATAGTTCGACTACTAAAAACGTGGGCGCATTTTATAAGAAGTAACTTAAGAAATTTCTATACTATACTGTAATGCTGAATTTCTCAATTGAAATTTAGTAAATTTGAAACCCTAATCAAATTTATAACTTCCTATAAAATGCGCCCACGTTTTTAGTAGTCGAACTATACGATAATTTTGAAGTGTACTTATTCGCAATTCATAGACGATCATGAATTCATGGAAGAAGATAAAATTTTTAAAATAAAATCTGAAAATTTACAATTAATTTCTGACAAATATAAAATAAAAGTTATTTTCTACTTTTTAGTCCACGGGAAAAACGTGGTTTTTTTTAAAAAAATATTTTTTTATATAGTAAATTATTTTCTACTTTTTAGTCTTTCGATGATACTGTTGAATCAAATCATAACATTTCTTAAGATTTATTTATGATCAAAGTAATCATTGAGATTCTTTGAAGTTATTGTTGAATAATTGATGAAATTTTTAATTATTGAGAGATTATTCTATAAAGAAATTGTCATTTGAAATACAGCTCACTATTAAAGTTATTGTTATTGCTACATTTTCAGATACCATAAACATAACTTTTAGACTAAAAATCAAGTATTTTACTAATTTGTTCATATGATTGATAATAAGTTGACAGTTTATTGATAACAGTAGTGTTGGACTCCACTTCGCTCCGCTTCGTTCGTCCAACTGTTATAGATCACAGTAGTGTTGGACTCCACTCCGCTCCGCTTCGTTCGTCCAACTGTTATAGATCACAGTAGTGTTGGACTCCACTCCGCTCCGCTTCGTTCGTCCAACTGTTATAGATCACAGTAGTGTTGGACTCCACTTCGCTCCGCTTCGTTCGTCCAACTGTTATAGATCACAGTAGTGTTGGACTCCACTTCGCTCCGCTTCGTTCGTCCAACTGTTATAGATCACAGTAGTGTTGGACTCCACTTCGCTCCGCTTCGTTCGTCCAACTGTTATAGATCACAGTAGTGTTGGACTCCACTTCGCTCCGCTTCGTTCGTCCAACTGTTATAGATCACAGTAGTGTTGGACTCCACTTCGCTCCGCTTCGTTCGTCCAACTGTTATAGATCACAGTAGTGTTGGACTCCACTTCGCTTCGCTTCGTTCGTCCAACTGTTATAGATCACAGGGGTTAACTCAAATTTTTTCATATATCCGCAGTCTACTAACGACTTTGGAAAATTTTCACGCCTTCACTCGCTACGCTACGTTCAGGACGTAAAAATTTGTGAGTTACGCTCAACTTAGTTCGAACGTAGTTCGAACTTTTATATTCGAGCTCCGCTCGAACTATTATTACTCAAATTACCAACACTTTCTCACATATCCGCAGTCTACTAACGACTTTGGAAAATTTTCACGCCTTCACTCGCTACGCTACGTTCAGGACGTAAAAATTTGTGAGCTACGCTCAACTTAGTTCGAACTGCGTTCGAACTTTTATATTCGAGCTCCGCTCGAACTATTATTACTCAAATTATCAACACTTTCTCACATATCCGCAATCTACTAACGACATTGGAAAATTTTCACGCCTTCACTCGCTACGCTACGTTCAGGACGTAAAAATTTGTGAGCTACGCTCAACTTAGTTCGAACTACGTTCGAACTTTTATCTTCGAGCTCCGCTCGAACTATTATTACTCAAATTCCCAACACTTTCTCGTATATCCGCAGTCTACTAACGACATTGGAAAATTTTCACGCCTTCACTCGCTACGCTACGTTCAGGACGTAAAAATTTGTGAGCTACGCTCAACTTAGTTCGAACTACGTTCGAACTTTTATATTCGAGCTAAGCTCGAACTATTATTACTCAAATTACCAACACTTTCTCACATATCCGCAGTCTACTAACGACATTGGAAAATTTTCACGCCTTCACTCGCTACGCTACGTTCAGGACGTAAAAATTTGTGAGCTACGCTCAACTTAGTTCGAACTACGTTCGAACTTTTATATTCGAGCTCCGCTCGAACTATTATTACTCAAATTCCCAACACTTTCTCGTATATCCGCAGTCTACTAACGACATTGGAAAATTTTCACGCCTTCACTCGCTACGCTACGTTCAGGACGTAAAAATTTGTGAGCTACGCTCAACTTAGTTCGAACTACGTTCGAACTTTTATATTCGAGCTCCGCTCGAACTATTATTACTCAAATTATCAACACTTTCTCACATATCCGCAATCTACTAACGACATTGGAAAATTTTCACGCCTTCACTCGCTACGCTACGTTCAGGACGTAAAAATTTGTGAGCTACGCTCAACTTAGTTCGAACTACGTTCGAACTTTTATATTCGAGCTCCGCTCGAACTATTATTACTCAAATTACCAACACTTTCTCACATATCCGCAGTCTACTAACGACATTGGAAAATTTTCACGCCTTCACTCGCTACGCTACGTTCAGGACGTAAAAATTTGTGAGCTACGCTCAACTTAGTTCGAACTACGTTCGAACTTTTATATTCGAGCTCCGCTCGAACTATTATTACTCAAATTATCAACACTTTCTCACATATCCGCAATCTACTAACGACATTGGAAAATTTTCACGCCTTCACTCGCTACGCTACGTTCAGGACGTAAAAATTTGTGAGCTACGCTCAACTTAGTTCGAACTACGTTCGAACTTTTATATTCGAGCTCCGCTCGAACTATTATTACTCAAATTACCAACACTTTCTCACATATCCGCAGTCTACTAACGACATTGGAAAATTTTCACGCCTTCACTCGCTACGCTACGTTCAGGACGTAAAAATTTGTGAGCTACGCTCAACTTAGTTCGAACTGCGTTCGAACTTTTATATTCGAGCTCCGCTCGAACTATTATTACTCAAATTATCAACACTTTCTCACATATCCGCAGTCTACTAACGACATTGGAAAATTTTCACGCCTTCACTCGCTACGCTACGTTCAGGACGTAAAAATTTGTGAGCTACGCTCAACTTAGTTCGAACTACGTTCGAACTTTTATATTCGAGCTCCGCTCGAACTATTATTACTCAAATTACCAACACTTTCTCACATATCCGCAGTCTACTAACGACATTGGAAAATTTTCACGCCTTCACTCGCTACGCTACGTTCAGGACGTAAAAATTTGTGAGCTACGCTCAACTTAGTTCGAACTACGTTCGAACTTTTATATTCGAGCTCCGCTCGAACTATTATTACTCAAATTCCCAACACTTTCTCGTATATCCGCAGTCTACTAACGACATTGGAAAATTTTCACGCCTTCACTCGCTACGCTACGTTCAGGACGTAAAAATTTGTGAGCTACGCTCAACTTAGTTCGAACTACGTTCGAACTTTTATATTCGAGCTCCGCTCGAACTATTATTACTCAAATTATCAACACTTTCTCACATATCCGCAATCTACTAACGACATTGGAAAATTTTCACGCCTTCACTCGCTACGCTACGTTCAGGACGTAAAAATTTGTGAGCTACGCTCAACTTAGTTCGAACTACGTTCGAACTTTTATATTCGAGCTCCGCTCGAACTATTATTACTCAAATTCCCAACACTTTCTCGTATATCCGCAGTCTACTAACGACATTGGAAAATTTTCACGCCTTCACTCGCTACGCTACGTTCAGGACGTAAAAATTTGTGAGCTACGCTCAACTTAGTTCGAACTACGTTCGAACTTTTATATTCGAGCTCCGCTCGAACTATTATTACTCAAATTATCAACACTTTCTCACATATCCGCAATCTACTAACGACATTGGAAAATTTTCACGCCTTCACTCGCTACGCTACGTTCAGGACGTAAAAATTTGTGAGCTACGCTCAACTTAGTTCGAACTACGTTCGAACTTTTATATTCGAGCTCCGCTCGAACTATTATTACTCAAATTACCAACACTTTCTCACATATCCGCAGTCTACTAACGACATTGGAAAATTTTCACGCCTTCACTCGCTACGCTACGTTCAGGACGTAAAAATTTGTGAGCTACGCTCAACTTAGTTCGAACTACGTTCGAACTTTTATATTCGAGCTCCGCTCGAACTATTATTACTCAAATTATCAACACTTTCTCACATATCCGCAATCTACTAACGACATTGGAAAATTTTCACGCCTTCACTCGCTACGCTACGTTCAGGACGTAAAAATTTGTGAGCTACGCTCAACTTAGTTCGAACTACGTTCGAACTTTTATATTCGAGCTCCGCTCGAACTATTATTACTCAAATTATCAACACTTTCTCACATATCCGCAATCTACTAACGACATTGGAAAATTTTCACGCCTTCACTCGCTACGCTACGTTCAGGACGTAAAAATTTGTGAGCTACGCTCAACTTAGTTCGAACTACGTTCGAACTTTTATATTCGAGCTCCGCTCGAACTATTATTACTCAAATTACCAACACTTTCTCACATATCCGCAGTCTACTAACGACATTGGAAAATTTTCACGCCTTCACTCGCTACGCTACGTTCAGGACGTAAAAATTTGTTATTACTCAAATTACCAACACTTTCTCACATATCCGCAGTCTACTAACGACTTTGGAAAATTTTCACGCCTTCACTCGCTACGCTACGTTCAGGACGTAAAAATTTGTGAGCTACGCTCAACTTAGTTCGAACTACGTTCGAACTTTTATATTCGAGCTCCGCTCGAACTATTATTACTCAAATCACCATTACTTTCTCACATATCCGCAGTCTCCTAAAGATTTAAGAAAAATTTTCACGCCAACTCGTTACTCTACGTTCAGGACGTGAAAATTTTGTGAGCTACGCTCAACCTAATCCGAATCGTTATGTCCAAACTTTTTCTACTCGTCTCCATCTCACTGGCACAGCTTTGTTATATATTGTTCATTGTTACATATCATGGAAATGCAAAAACCCAAGAAAAATTTTCACACACTCTCTACCCAAACCAAAGCAATTTCATTTCTCACAGCCGTACACTGTTTTGTCCCCAAAAATATATTTACCGATATCAACCTATGAAACGACCTATTTTGAGCCAAAAAGTTGTACAACTACAAATTTTAGTGACAACTACGTTCGAACTTTTATATTCGAGCTCCGCTCGAACTATTATTACTCAAATTCCCAACACTTTCTCGTATATCCGCAGTCTACTAACGACATTGGAAAATTTTCACGCCTTCACTCGCTACGCTACGTTCAGGACGTAAAAATTTGTGAGCTACGCTCAACTTAGTTCGAACTACGTTCGAACTTTTATATTCGAGCTAAGCTCGAACTATTATTACTCAAATTACCAACACTTTCTCACATATCCGCAATCTACTAACGACATTGGAAAATTTTCACGCCTTCACTCGCTACGCTACGTTCAGGACGTAAAAATTTGTGAGCTACGCTCAACTTAGTTCGAACTACGTTCGAACTTTTATATTCGAGCTCCGCTCGAACTATTATTACTCAAATTACCAACACTTTCTCACATATCCGCAGTCTACTAACGACATTGGAAAATTTTCACGCCTTCACTCGCTACGCTACGTTCAGGACGTAAAAATTTGTGAGCTACGCTCAACTTAGTTCGAACTACGTTCGAACTTTTATATTCGAGCTCCGCTCGAACTATTATTACTCAAATTATCAACACTTTCTCACATATCCGCAATCTACTAACGACATTGGAAAATTTTCACGCCTTCACTCGCTACGCTACGTTCAGGACGTAAAAATTTGTGAGCTACGCTCAACTTAGTTCGAACTACGTTCGAACTTTTATATTCGAGCTCCGCTCGAACTATTATTACTCAAATTACCAACACTTTCTCACATATCCGCAGTCTACTAACGACTTTGGAAAATTTTCACGCCTTCACTCGCTACGCTACGTTCAGGACGTAAAAATTTGTGAGCTACGCTCAACTTAGTTCGAACTACGTTCGAACTTTTATATTCGAGCTCCGCTCGAACTATTATTACTCAAATTATCAACACTTTCTCACATATCCGCAATCTACTAACGACATTGGAAAATTTTCACGCCTTCACTCGCTACGCTACGTTCAGGACGTAAAAATTTGTGAGCTACGCTCAACTTAGTTCGAACTACGTTCGAACTTTTATATTCGAGCTCCGCTCGAACTATTATTACTCAAATTACCAACACTTTCTCACATATCCGCAGTCTACTAACGACATTGGAAAATTTTCACGCCTTCACTCGCTACGCTACGTTCAGGATGTAAAAATTTGTGAGCTACGCTCAACTTAGTTCGAACTACGTTCGAACTTTTATATTCGAGCTCCGCTCGAACTATTATTACTCAAATCACCAATACTTTCTCACATATCCGCAATCTACTAACGACATTGGAAAATTTTCACGCCTTCACTCGCTACGCTACGTTCAGGACGTAAAAATTTGTGAGCTACGCTCAACTTAGTTCGAACTACGTTCGAACTTTTATATTCGAGCTCCGCTCGAACTATTATTACTCAAATTACCAACACTTTCTCACATATCCGCAGTCTACTAACGACTTTGGAAAATTTTCACGCCTTCACTCGCTACGCTACGTTCAGGACGTAAAAATTTGTGAGCTACGCTCAACTTAGTTCGAACTACGTTCGAACTTTTATATTCGAGCTCCGCTCGAACTATTATTACTCAAATTACCAACACTTTCTCACATATCCGCAGTCTCCTAAAGATTTAAGAAAAATTTTCACGCCAACTCGTTACTCTACGTTCAGGACGTGAAAATTTTGTGAGCTACGCTCAACCTAATCCGAATCGTTATGTCCAAACTTTTTCTACTCGTCTCCATCTCACTGGCACAGCTTTGTTATATATTGTTCATTGTTACATATCATGGAAATGCAAAAACCCAAGAAAAATTTTCACACACTCTCTACCCAAACCAAAGCAATTTCATTTCTCACAGCCGTACACTGTTTTGTCCCCAAAAATATATTTACCGATATCAACCTATGAAACGACCTATTTTGAGCCAAAAAGTTGTACAACTACAAATTTTAGTGACAAATTTATACGTATAAAGAAAGATTTTTGCTCTTGTGAAGTATATCGACATTTCATACAAAAAATCAAACTTCACTCTTTTTTGTACTTTTTAGCTGTTTTATGACTTAGAAAAATATAATTATAAATGAATAAATCATGAAACATCGTAAAGCATCAAAAAAGTGTAAAAAAGAATCAAAAAAGTTCAAAAAAGTTTTTTGTCATCGGTGAGATTTGAACCCATGACATTTCGGAAAAATCAAATTATCTTCAAGAATGTCCATGAGAAAATGACATCATTGATATTGGATTATTTTCTCATATAAAAATTCATAAATTAAATTATACTATAATTAAGCATTTTTATGATTCCAAAATGCTAAAAGATTGCATTGTCATCCAAAATACGCATGCATGAAAAATTTCAGCTCGATTGGAGCAGTGGAAGTGGTCGAAAAATCGATTGCAAGATTTGACCAAGACAGAAAGACAGACAAACAGAAAGACAGACAAGAAAGCAAGTTAAGAAAAACGTGGTAAAAATTAAAACAAAAGGAAATTAATATTTTATTCCTGGTTTAGGTCCTGCAATAATTGTAAAGTAATGAAGAATGGTTTGATTAATTTTCTTGACCCAAAAGCAGGGGCGTACCCAGAAATTTTTTTAGGGGGGGTCCAAATTCTTTTTTCTCTCTTATACTCAAGTTATTCGAGGGGGGAGGTCCGGACCCCATCAAACTCCTCCCTGGATACGCCCATGCCCAAAAGAGGTTGTCAAAAAAATAAAATCGTCGTTTCACTGCTTCAAGCAAAAGTGGAATGGCGAGGGTAGGGTGGGTAGCAATAGATTATCATCATCCACGGTGGATTCAAAAGTTTGTGTATCTTTGAATAAAATATAGGATTTTTTGACTTTTTCAAACGACACCCAAGCTACTGTATGACATGGTATGGGAAGGGTGATCGAAACTGCAGCTCTGTGCGTTTTACCAGGTACCAAACTCATAAAAAACTGCTTTCGAACAGTGTGTAATCAGCTCCACTCCTGTGCTTAGGCTCTTTATTTTTAAATTTTGATTAAACTTCTCTGAAAGTGCATTTTAGACTAGTTTTTCCACAAACTATCAAAAAGAGGAAAAATTGACAGCATTAGACAACAAATGAGGCTCAGTTCTTTTCAAATATTCCACAGCATAAAAAAATCTATTTTTGGTAGCTTAAATTTTTTTATACTCTCGATTTTTAAGTCAATCGAGCCTTGAATCTAAAGAAAAATCAATATAAACTTCCATTGAACTTGATATTACTTCATACAACATACAGCACTAGCTAGTTAGAGGATAATTACTATTATTAGCTATCACACAACCCACAGTAAGTAGTCATTGCTTCCACATGAAATCAGAGCTTTCAAAAGAGCGAAAAATTTCATAATTCGGCAAAAAAATAATAAGATAGCGGTTGCCGTTGTTACCAAACGTTTGTTGCTGCTAGTTATCTTTCACTCGTTCCGAAAAACGGAGCACTCTTTCGTGCGTGGTGTTCATCGCTGTATGAAAATACAAAAAATATCGATTAATTAATCTAAGTGCAAAGAATAATTGGATATTGATAAAAAAAATTCAAGTGACTCGTGTGCCTCAAAATGAACTGAAAATGCCAATTATTCTGGAAAATTCAAGCTAAACTTTTTACGTTGTTATTTTTCACGAGAATCATGAGCGAGTGAATAATGTGAGGTTTTAAATTTCACAAAATATTTCGTACTCTAGACTAAATTTGACGGAACCTGATGCCATCGTTAAATTTGATGAGCTGTCTGGATGGAAATTTTACACTTTACGAAATATTTTTTTACATTTTGAAGCAGTTATAATGCTCATCGATCGCGTGATTAGACGGTGAGAACTTTTCATGATATTCACAAACTACTCGTATGTTTAGTCATAATTCCCTGATAATTAAGAATCCGCTGATGATGAAATATTTCAATAAAAATTGACGCCGGTAGAAAAACTGCACGACAAATAAATAATTATTTTCTATTCAGCTCTTGCAAAAATCACGCTGTAATGTTATGTAGACATTCAGACTATCACGATACATGAACGTGATGATGTCAATGGGAGAAAAGATTTTTCTCATTGCGTTGATCTCAATTTTTTCTTCTTTTTGCACGAAGAAAAGGCAAAAGGAACGAAAATTTGTTGTGTCGGCGAGCAAAAAATAAATCTTTTTTGATATTTCGAAATGTCAGGGAAGGAATAAAAGGCACAGAAATGAGAGCACAAGAAAAAACTTTCAATTTCAATAAGTACGGAATTTGGCACAAAGTAATATCCATTTTTCATTTCACGGGGGGACTTTAAGCTTTGCATGAAAAATGAACAAATTAAATTACGTTGTCGTTGACCCATTAGAAGGAAAACATCTTTGACTCACATCCAAACAATTTCTTCTTTTATCTGACGATTTTCACACCACATTTGCAGCTTTTGTTGTTTACTTTTCTCATTTTGATGGATTTTTGACTGAAAATTCTCACATAGCTTGTAATTTATTTAAATTAGAAGTCACATACGTGAGTTTTGGGTCTTGTTTCATGGCTGACTTTACGTGATAAGGCTGTGTAGGATGATGAAATGATAATATTAATGTCTGATGGTGTGTATCTAGGGGGTAGCGTGTTTTAGGTCCTAATCTTTATTGACTGACATTTTTTTGAGATAAATGCTCAAGACATTAATAATTTTAGCCCCCCCAGCAACGTTCTAGATCCATCCGTAGCATTTCTTTGTACATAACGATCGTCTGGATCTGTCAATCAATTCACATCATGAAGAAGATGTTTCTGAAAGGAAATGAGCTCATATACGCTACGAGTGTGTCTATATTTCAGACAATTGACATCCTACGGAGGAAATTGAACTTTTATTATGCACAATACCTAATCAGGTTCGATGTCACGTTGACAATTTTATTAGCTTGCAAATTATGCTCATTCTTTACGGCACGCAATGAAAATCTGGCTCAATTGCCCAATGTTATTAAAAGTTTATTGGCCTTCGATTTCACAATATCTGAATTTTATCAGCTATAGATTAGGAAATCCAAATAACATTAAATTCAAAAAAAATGACAAAAAAAACTTCAGACTTTCTATGATAATAAACATCAAGAGTTCAACACGTGGGATTTTTTTTCTGTTGTCGAGACAGGCAATTACATTTTTTATGGATTAATCAGCACATCGTAATTAATTGATATATTAATTAATACTTTTGTTAATTAGAAGTTCCTATAAATTATGCATGTTAGTTACAGGAAACTTATCAGGAAGGAGTCAAAGTACTCTCTTGACATTTTACATGTATATGTATCCTGTATTTTAATATTGACAGTTTTCGAGTTACTCTGTAATGGAAATTTTGTTGTTTTGAACTATAATGGAATTTACTAGTATTTACAGCTATACATTTCAATTTTATAATTTCAAGAGCCTTGTTATTTGAACTCTAAAATAAGAAATCTACATCTGGACATAAATCAATGTGATATAATCAGAAAATTATAAAAACCTATGTCTGGGGTGTGTCCAGGGGGTTTTTGGGGTCAAAATCTCAAGATTTGCAACCCCCCTCCCAAAAAACATTCTAAATTCACTCCTGACCTATGTATTCTGGTAGGGACAGTACTATAGCAAGTGTAGACAATATTTAGTATTTTGATCCAGTACCTTAGCTCTGGACATGAAAAACCCTTCCTCAACCATTTGGTATTGATAGAGATTTAAAGGTCAAATCCTCGCTACGCTTTTATTTCAGAAATTTATTTCCTTGAGTCGCACTTAATCCATAAAAAAATTAGTAAAGCTTCTATTTGCCTGAATGAAAAACAAATCTCATTTGCTGATCTCGTGCACTGTCTTATACAGACACATGAGCAATAACTTAATTCAATTAAGAGTGTATCTTCAAGCACATATGATTTACGCCTATACATGAATCTATCTAAATTTCTGACATAATTATGCTCAAAATCAACGGTATCAGACACCACAAAGTAACTTATTGTAGGTCTTGTGGTGACGTGAACAAAATTTCACTTTATTTATATGTTTATAAATATTCCTCTTGTGTGATAATATTCTATGCATATACATTCAAGTTGCCACATATTTAACTTGATAATAAGAAGAGTAAAATGATAATATTTACTTAATGAGTTCTGCACGTATGACAATTGTAGTTGAATTCGTTTTTATTTGTGGTACTTAAAATTCATTGGAGAAAATGAATCAACTGCGAAATTTCTTTCACAAAGCAAGCAATTATGTCTTGTGAAAACATGAATGCGTATACACAACCTGTGTATTACAGATAATGATTGCGGAATTGTATCTGTAATCTTTTAGAAAGCAAAATTGCGTCTTATTTGAGTTGGTGACATTATTGGAAGAAATTTCGGTGGCAGGGGTTAATTTTGTAATATTTTAGGGGGAAATGGGGGTCAATTTTTCAAGAACAGACGAATTTTGTTGTATTTTAGGATTTTTCGCTCAAAAGTGCAAACAAACTGAATTTTAGGGAAGGAAGGGGGTGTGGTGACCAATAAAACCCCTCTGAACAGGGGTGTAGGGCTATGGAGTGGTCCGAAGAGGTATGAATCTCCCCTAAAGATTTAAATTTGCATGAGATAATTTTTGAACCCCTTTAAAAATTAAAAATGCATGAAAATTTTTTTTAAGCAAGGCAAGGCAAAGCCAAGGCCGTAGCCAAGAAAATAGCCCTAGATTTCATTTTCTACAAAACTGACCCCCACCCCCTTCAAAAATTCCTAGATACACCCCTGAAAAATGTCTTTGTTGGTTCCATCAAATATGATAATGTGTTATATCAAATATCAATCCTTTTGAGTTAAAATCAAGACATATTGTATATACAATCCATTAGTCGCATCTTCTTTCTTCATATCAATTCAATGGCATCCAATGAGACCATAAAAATACTTTCTTTGTCAACGACAGGACATTAAAATTGCTCATAATTTAATGCCCATATAAAATGGGGGCAAATGATGCGGAAAAATTAAGGTCGAACATTAACTGAGAGTGAAAACATTTGGATATCATGTGCATGAATTTTTTTTATTTTTCTCTCAACTATCATCCGAACATAGCGTGTTTAAATGTTTTCCTACTTCTTCTTCTTCTTATTTTTCATTTGTTTTTTTCTCTACTCAATACGTTGTTAAATCTCGTTATGATAAAAAAAACAAAATTTTCACAAACTTTTTGAATTAAAAAGCTGACTAAAATAGTCCAAAAGTTGTGAAAATTAGAATATTTTTAATTAAGAAATTTAAATGCAAAATTCATGAAGTCATATTGAGTAAAATTTGACTAAATTTTTAAATAATATTCAATGGATGAGAAATGCGTCATAGGCAACGAGACGAAAAACATTCACAAACACAATCAAACGTTGTGCAATGAAACATTCAACGCCAGCTGTCGTACACACGTAAAGCATTCATCGCTGTACGAAATATAAAAAACAAAAATAAGGAAAAAAACTTCTCAAACTGAATCGTTAAGCGAAAGCGTTAAGAACCTAAAAAAAAGAAACTAGCAACACAGAATTAATAAAATATTTTTTTTGTGAAAAGAAATAATATTTGAAAAGTGAGAAAAAAGAAGGAAAAATAAATTTGTTAAAAATTATTTTTGTGAAATTTGTTCAAGTGTTGAGTTTTTCTGTAAAAAAAACTAAATTGAAAAAATAAATAAATTGTTGAAAAAACTATAAAAAATTGTGAAATATCCAAAAAGGAATAAAAACAGACTTCATTTTAACAGTGTTAATAGTATAACAAAGAAAAATCAATCATGACGATTGCAGATTCATTAAATCAGCTTAAAATGCAGATGAAAACGGAGCTAACAGAACGACAGAATGAATTCCTTATGTATGGGTATGGAATCGTTCCTATTTCTTAATAATTTACATTTTCCATACGAAAAATTAATTCTATTGCGTAAATTCCAATTTTCATGGAAAAAATGTGAAAATTTTCAAATCATCAAGACATTCAACCTAGCTAGTCCAAAGTCCATTAAATAATTTTCTCTTTACTCAATACGGTCTACCTGGCGTGCAATGTACATTATTAAAGTTTTGTTGAAACATTCGTGTACATGATGAATTTGGAATCATTCGCTGACTGCGTGATACGGCTTTTCTTCCTCTCTATTACATTTACATGCACTAATACTCACAGCAATGCCTGTGTGGTGTGACTCAATGGTGGGAAAGTGAAAAAGAGAGAGAAATTTTCCATCTCTGTCACGTTGTGGTAACAAAGAAAAGTTCTTTCATCCCTTCTTACTTGTGAATTTCATTGACATTGAAAAGTGAAAATTTCTATGTCGTGTCTTATTGCTGTGCTTTGCTACTAACTAGTAATTTGAGTCCATTAATTTTAATTCTATGTGGCCAGGTATAGACAGGAGGTGGGGGACAACATTTTCAAGCATTTTACATAAAATTATAAAGTTTTATGAACTTTCAAGGAGATTATTTGGATTCAGAAGGAGGGGTTATCCTAGGGGGTGGGGGTACCCCTGAGTTTTTACTTAATATCCAATTTTCAATACCAAATATTTTTAATTATACTGTAATGTCATGATTATTGTACGAACATCATATTGACAGCTGACTATGTAATTATTGAAAAATCGGTTTTTGGTGGGAATCGAACCCACGTCTTCGCAATAGTGAGAGTGATAGATTTCCAGTATGTTCCCTAACCAATCGACCACTGAGACCTTAGTATTTAACTGGCAGATTCTCATAGTTATGACTCGATTGTAAAGTCCACATCCCCCCTCTCTAGTTACACCATTGTCCAGCTTATAGCTTGCTCATTAATTCATGAAATTCAAGCGAAAAAAGGAAATGGAAATTTTAGATTTCCTTATAAGTTTAATTTGCTTATGACTAGTTGTTGATGTTTATAGACTTTAAGCATTGCTAAGCAAAAATAAAGAATGATAAATATTTATATGCAAAAAAAATGAAACGTCTGGGGGACATTGGAAGGTTCTCGAATTATAGAAACAATTTTTTTTTGTTATGAAAAACTCGACACTTTAATTCTATTTTTAATGTTGAGAATTTATCATTCCTGTTTTTGTTTATGAAGCTACAAAAAAATTTTTTTTTAGAAAAATTGGCTGACGTGATTTTTTTCGGCCTCAATCGAATGATTTTTAATGGGCTTGTCTTGAGAAATTTATTGGCTGAATATTTTAGCTTAAGGATGATCAGTTTAAACAGGAACATCTTTCGCAATGTATAAAAAAAATTTCATTGAAACATTTCAAATGATCGTAAATAAAGCCAGTGCTGAACGCAGCCGCTGAACTAGTTTTAATCTTCTGTTTTCGTTCATTTATTTATAGAATTTTTTTTAAAGTTTATTTTGTGTTACAACAAAAAAGCAAAAATGTATATTTTTCGAGTCAGAAAGTCACCTTGGAGACTTTGTAGTACGTCTATCTATTAAAAAGTTCATTCTTTGTCTATCAGTTGTTCTATGCAGAAGAAATTATGAAGCTCAATAACAGAATCGAGTGACGCAAATTAAAAATACAAAATGATTAAATTGAAATCTTTATTTTTCTCTCATGCACGAGAGCAACTTGGATTGTTTACAATTTTATATTCTTTATTTAAAAGACACATTGTGAGGCACACAATGTTCCATTGACCTAGTAATATTTTTATTTTTTTTTCGTCAGTATTGATAAGACCTTAATCCCAATTTGATGCTGATTAATTTACAAATTAATTAAAATCGTAAAAAAATTTGCGCTTATCAATTTTTAATGACTTAATATTATACCATTAGCGACAATTACGATTCCGACAAGTGCAACTGATTTTTTTTATTGCACACTTAAATTTTTACACTTCAAGTCTTTTGCCTCTTGTTTTTTAATTGCACGCTTTGTTGTTATCTTATCGGTAATTGAATGTGACTTTTCAAACTGTTTCTATAGCTGCAGGCATCTTCTTACTCCAAAAATTTTGAAGGTTTTCACGTAGTCTCTCGTACTGTGCTTATTTTTCCAGCAATAAGTTTGATGACTTGGCATTTTATGCTTTAAAATGTTATCTAGTCTCTATTTCAAATGTTTTTATTTTCATCTAATGTGTGACTTATGAATGTAAAGAATAGGTGTTAATTTGTCTGTTTTCAATTATTTGGATATATTTTTGTACACCGTAAATTGTAAATTGTCTTGTCGTCATTCAGATGAGTAGGTTTGAATAATTAAGAGTAAATATTTGGAAAATTATTGAAAATATTCTTAGGTTCAGATGAAAATTGAAGTAATTTAATTAGAAACTATTAATTGGAATATTATGTAAGCTAATTTTCTAGTCACGATGGTTTTAGACACATATTTATACGATTTAGAATTAATAAAAATTCCACGCGTGTTCATTATATATTGAACAAAGAGAAAATTAATTAAACAAAGAAAACGAATAAAACCTGACTCTATTAATATTCAATACCCAACTTCAAATTCTAAATGCTAAACTACAGGGGCGTAGTCAGAGGGAGAATTGAGGGACAAATCCCCCTATCGACTGGAAAATTTCTTCAATTTGCTAGGGTTTTTGAGAAAAAATCAAAAACACCCCCTCCCCCCCCCAACGAAAAGTTTCAGGCAACCTCGCTGCTAAACTAGCTTTTTTGTAGTGTCGTGAGAATAGTGCGAACCCTAGTAATATAGACAGCACTCTTTGTTATAATTTAGAAAATTGATCTGTGGTGGGAATCGAACCTAAGTTCTTACAAATGAGAATGTAGATTTTCAGTCTATCACCCAACCACTCGGTCACAGTGGCCTTACTCTTACACTGATAGATTCCCCTATATATTATGTACATATCCTAACTATGTGAAGTCCCTTCAGACACTACGGCATTCTGTCTTTTTTTACATTAAATGTCATTTTGAAATTTCTTCAAAATTCTTCCGAATTCGAACTTTTAACTGAGAATAACTCATTAAATAGACCCAAAACTTTTAGGTCTTCAAAATAATTGAGTTTCAACTTCAACTTTTCCAACAAACCTCTCAAAGAAAAGTCTCAATTACAAAAGTGAAAGCTTGTTTTGAACTGAAAATGTTCGAGTGCTAATTATCAGTGCAAACAACCGAGGGATTTAAATAACAACATACATTACTTACAAAACAACTCAATCTCTGCATTAATAATAAATAACATCTATTTTTAGAAATTGATAACGGAAATCAGATGATCACTTAAATGACGATAGACCGCAAAAATGCCGATTTGATTGAAATCTGAATCCAAACACAACAAAGGCGTTAAATGACGAACGAAATTAAATATTTATCAATTATTTAATCAAGCACATGCATTGCATGTGAGATAATGTACAAATGAGCAGGTTCTCAATTGATGTTTTTTATTTCGTGTCATTTCGTCAAGATTTGTTTTTGGCAAACGACATCTAATTGAGCGTTAAATTCGTTTAACGAACCTTAATCAAAGGAAGTACTCTTCGTAGTCGACCTTGCCGAAGATATTTTTTTAAATTGACGAAATTTTCTACTAAATTACTCAAATTCATTCTTATTTGTGATTTCCGTTGAACTACACAAATGGATACTTATCCTGACGAGTTACTTAGTACGCTTGATAGCAAGCTGTTTCCTACGCGTAGTCGAAAGTATATTCTACACGTGCCAATACATTCACACAAAAAATTATCATCCATAAACATTTTTTTTTGTTTCTTACGTCAATCTATAAATATTCCATGAAAATACACGTATCCATATGTTTTAATGCACAATTTAATTTATGCTAATTTAATCTAATTTTTTGTCATTTTGTTTATCATTCGCAGCCGCTCTAGCTCAATGGAGAAAGGCGAGATCAACAAGCTATGTCGTCAAGTGTCAATTGAATCACCGAATCTCCTTAAAGGTGATTGTGTCTATAATGCAATTGTTCCAGTCGCAAGCTGCCCACCCAAAGGAGCACGTATTCTTGTTGTATATGCTGGCGCTTGCTATCGAAGAGCTCGTGAGACATCAAGTTCAAGTATAGGGAGTCTTAATCAAGAGCAATTATGTCGTGAGATGTCGGACATAAGCTTTACAGCAGCAGCATTAGCACAAATGCAATCAGCTGGCACACATGGACGGGAGAATTCAATAAATCAATCGTCACCGTCACAATGTGGTTATAGAGATGCAGCACTGTTTCCAGGCTTTGAAGTAGCTGGCGTTATAGAATCCCTTGGATCTGAATTAAAATCCACTTGTGGCTTCACAGTTGGACAACGTGTTTGTTTATATCCATACGATGGCGTTCCAGCTGGATACTCTGAAATTTTCGTTGTACCAGACTTGAGATATTTGATTCCAATTCCCGACAATCTTGAATTGTCAGTTGCTGCTATGTTGCCAACTGGTGCCCTCCTAGCAATGAGTTCAATTCTCTCAGCACACAAAATCATTGATAATCTCCATAAGAGATGTAAAGATGCTGTTAAGCCTGTTAAATTATTAATTGTTGGAACTGGTGGATTGGCCTTGTGGACGCTACGAATTGCTGCACAACACTTTTATACTAAGGATTCTAAAGATAAAGTAGAGATTACTGTTGCCAGTTTACGTGATGAGGGCTTGGAAATGGCAAAGCATGAATTTGAAAAGTAAGTCAAGAATTTTTGTGCTTCTTTGTTTTGTGCGCATTTTTTCGTCGACACAACCTCAATTTCCTTTCTAGTTCAACTTGTTTTCGATGACATTTCCGAACTACATCCAAAATATTTATACAAATGCGCTAAAAACTTTAATTTCCATACTTGTCTTGTCTCTTCCACTTGAGTAGCTATCTAATCACGTAATACATGAAATTTTTTCTCATTGCAGTATCAATTTTGTTCAATGGAGTGAAGATTTATACGAGAAGCAATTAATTGAACGTACAGTAGATGCATGCGAAGGATTAGTAGATATTGTCATTGACTTTGGCACAACATCACGCAGTTTACATCGATCATTACAATGTTTGAATGAGGGCGGTGTTGTGCTGATTAGTGAGGAGACAGCCGAGAAACTTTTACCAAAATTCTCACGTAAGGCTGAGGAAAGGAAACAACATATCGAACCCGTGCCTTTGGGTACAATTGAGCAACTTCATGAAGTTGTCAGACTTGTTGCTAACAATGAGGTAAGCATCAGATTATTGAGGAAATAGAATGACTATAAATAGACGGAAAGTAAAATTAGCATGAAAGAATTCGTTTCTCTCTCTCGTTTCTGTGTTTGTCCTTCAGATACCCTTTGATGTACTTAGTCGATTCCGATGCCAAAAATTAATATAAATCTCGTTTTCTTCTATATTTTTAGATTAAGCCACCACCTCATACCGTTTTTCCAGCAGAAGAAGCCGCTGAAGTCATTCGTAAACTTGTCCACTCAGAAATTCCTGGACGTGCTATTCTCAAGTTCCACGATATCGAGTAAACTGGATTATAATTTAATATAATATTTAATATAAAATCATAAAACTACAAAAAAAAATTTCAAAAAAAAGTTGCAATGAGGATTAAGTTAATGAAAGTATTAGATGTTAAAATTGAACGCATAGTCATACAATGATGACGTTTTTAGTGCTGAGTTAAATTGCTACCACCAAAAGTAGATAAAATGAAAAATATTTTTTACATTAACACATTGTGAGAATAATGAATATAAAAAAAAATCCATATGTGGAACTAAAAAATTATTGTTGTTCTTTCGATGAATAATTGGTAAGGTAAAAGAGTGAAAAAAATGCTTAGAAGATCTGACTGACACGTTGTGATCGACAGTGCAATTTCTAACTGTTGGTCCGCTGGATCTTGCATGTGTCAGTCAGGCTGATACATCGATTTTCATTATTTCGGTATATATCAAGAGCTACTCCTTAATGTTAATTGGATTTTCTAAGAAATTATCATCCAAAATGTTTGAGAAATTTTTTTTATAAATAGAAAATATTCCGTTTTGAGACGTTAAAAAAAAGAAGTTTGTACGGAAAATCTCAGAAAAAAGTTTGTTTGTAATTCTATGAAAAAAAAAGAAATGAAAAATAATAAATTAAGCTGTTAATGCTTGTCAAGCTTAAGCCACAATAAGAAATACAAAAAAAATAATGTTTTCAATCTTAATTTCTTAAGGAACGAATGGAGCGGTTTTGATTATTATTGGAAATTAGAGGGGATCTTTGGCATGCTACTCGGAATTTCAAGTGACATTTTGTGAAATTCTTTTTTCTGAGAGGAACTTTATAGTGACATTCTTGGCATCTGGTGTGTAGCCAGGGGGGGTCTAAGGGGGTCTGTACCATTGAACCCCTCTGAAAAATTGAAAATGTATGAAAAACTCATTTCTGACTCTACCTTGAGGGGGGGGGGGTCCTCGAACACCCCCAAAAAATTATGACAACATCCTTATCCCTGACATCTAGTTTTGAATTTATTTGCTATAAAAAATTATTTTGGATGGTGAAAAAATTAATTTTGGTAAAAAAACGAAAAAAAAAAATATTTTTGGACCCCCTAAAAAATTTTCTGGCTACGCCCCTACATCCTACCTTAAAATTCCATCCAATTCAAAAAAATTTCATTTCCAAATATCTTCCAACTAAGTTCCTACCCAGCTTTATATACA
The DNA here is from genome assembly GCA_963573255.1 of Chironomus tentans. Taxonomy (NCBI): domain Eukaryota; kingdom Metazoa; phylum Arthropoda; class Insecta; order Diptera; family Chironomidae; genus Chironomus; species Chironomus tentans. The sequence goes on from OY754303.1 coordinate 17,022,917, forward strand.
CAACAATCTCAAATTGAGACAAGTATCACTAAAATGCCGAAGATCCACTCTTGAACTATCATTAATTTTTTTACTAAATGTGATAAATATTAAGATTAAATCTTCTTCATTATTATTACTACTTTAATTTTACTCGTTTTGTGTGAGTTTCAAAAAAAAAATATTTTTTCAATTTGAGAGAAATTTTACTCTTTTTGCATTAAAATGAGGATAAAGCTTAAGTTAATGATCGCTTTGGATTTTTATAATTATTCTGAGATTTAATTCTAAAAATAGGAAGTGACTTTAGAATTTATTTATAGTAAAGAAAATATATTAATTTGTACAAAAGTTGAAGATTTGACTTAGAAATATGGACAATAGGATTTTTCAAGGATTATGGCGGTTCCAAAAAAAAAGATTTTTATTTTATAAGTGTGCAACTACTTCTCTCTGTAATAATGAAGAAATTAGCAGATGTATGCTCAAAAATATATTCAAATAATTATAATTTTAATGCACACAACTATTCACATCGTCTATGATAATTTCCTAGAGGACAGAGCTCTTTGATCATTAGCTGTTGATCGTGAGAAAAAGAGTTTCATCCATTAAATTACTTCTGATATCAATTAGTTATATTTTTAGACCCACTATATACTGAATAAAAGTTAATTATAATTTATATGATTATATCCCTTAAAAATGATAATTAAATTATTATGTATGCGAATAGAAATTACAAAAAAGTTCTTATTCATATTAGTAGTGTAATCTAAAAAAAAACTTTTTAACCAAACACCGCCGTTAAGTTGGAAAATAGTTATCAATAAATAATCTTATTACTTGAGCGGCACAAAGGCTTCAAATGAGCCTCTTTATGTCGCTCGGGTTCCAAGTCCTAAACAAGTGAAAATCATGCTGACATTAAGGTTAAAAACATTAATGTTAGCATGCTTTATGGTTGTTAGGGAGAAGAAAAAAAAAACAATACAAGAACTGACAGCAAAAAAATTAAATTCATTGATGTAATGAAATAAGCATAAAACATAAATAAAATACAGTAAAAATTGAAAAAAATTAAGACTTTTTAATCCTTTTTCAGGGAAATTTCAGCAGTTTCTAGCAATGATCAGATGTTTAATTTTATACAAAGTCTCCTATATGTCTAGATATCTTTTGTCAATTATTTTCGACATGTTGGGTGGATGAACTGCGAGATAAAAGCAACCAGACATCGTTGAGAGCTCGGAATTAATACATTACCTTCGTACGGTAGAATTATTTGTGTATCGATTGTTTTGTAACTGCACTGTTATCTCTAATCACGTTAATTAATGATTTTTTTTGGAAAAATGTAACCTGCCAAAATTTCAAATTTTGAAAAGTCGTTAGAAAATTTGAATTTCAAGGAACCGTTAAATGTCAAAACCTTTAAATTCACAAAATTTAATTGCATGAATTGGCATGAATTGTTTTGGTGAAGCCTAAATCTTGTTTAAATCACCAAATGTTTTAATTAATGATTTTTAATTTTTATATTCGTTTAGATAAAGTATTTTAGCAGTGATCTGTTAGTTTTGTGCTAAAAATTTGAATTTAAATTGACCGTTTTTTTGAAGACTTACCCGAGCAACACAAAATACGCAAAAGCATCCATACAAAATCCCAAATGAAATCAACCACTGTAATTCAGTACTAGGAATCAAAACTCAAAATATGTGTGGCTTCCAAATGGCTGCCAAATAATGTCTTGTGTTGCTCGGGGTTTCCTCAATCACATGTGTTTGTTTACAAGTGAAAAAGGCAACAAATTTTTAAATATAATTAAAAATGACTACACAGGAACTGGATTACAAAAATAAAATTATACTAGCACCAATGGTGAGAGTAGGAACACTTCCAATGAGGCTGTTAGCTTTAGAATTTGGTGCTGACTTGATTTACACAGAAGAATTAATAGATTACAAATTGATGAAATGCAAAAAAGTTTTCAACAAAGTTTTAAATACTATCGACTTTGTGGATGAATCAGAAGGTGATAATGTTGTGTTCAGGACGTGTGACAAAGAAAAGGATAAAGTCATACTTCAAATTGGTACTGCAGATGCAGAAAGAGCATTAAAGGCTGCAAAATTAGTGGAAAATCATGTTGCTGGAATTGATGTCAATATGGTGAGTTATTCATGTCTAAACTTCCTTATTTTCTATAATTAATAAATGATTAATGTAATTTTAGGGATGTCCGAAAGAGTTCAGTGTAAAAGGAGGAATGGGAGCAGCACTTGCGGCTAATATGGATAATGCAAAGAAAATTTTATCAACCTTAGTCAATGGCTTGTCAATTCCTGTAAGCTGTAAGATTCGAATAAGGAAAACTGTCGAAGAGACAATCCAGCACGTTAAGGAACTAGAATCGACAGGAATTAAAGCAATTGGAATTCATGCAAGAAATAGAGAAGAACGACCGCAACATAAACCTCATCCAGAATTTATTAAAGCAGTTGTTGAGGCTGGCTTTAAAATTCCCATCATTTGTAATGGTGGATCAAAAGATTTTATTGAGAAATACGAAGACATTAATAAGTTTAAGGAACTATGTGGTGCTGATTCAATAATGATTGCAAGAGCAGCTGAATGGAATGTGTCAATTTTTAGAAAAGAAGGAAAACTGCCGCTTATGGATATAATCAAGATGTACCTGAAATTAGCAATTGACTATGACAGTGTAGCAACAAACACAAAATATTGTGTCCAAAACATGCTAAGAGAACTTCAAGAATCGGAATTGGGGAAAAAGTTTTTGGAAGCGCAATTAATGGAGCAAATTTGTGATGTCTTTGGTATGAAAGATTATTGCAAGCAGAAGCAGTTGGAATATCAAAAGAAAGAGATGGAAATTCGTTTAGAGAAAAGGAAAGCTGAAGCAAATGGTGATGAATTAAGTAGCAAGAGACTTAAGATTGATGACGAGAGTACAATAACGGAAAGAATAGCTTTTGTCAGAGGAAATTATCAAAAAGATGTAGACTTACCGAAAAGCGTCTTACACTTATTCTTGAAAAAGAAGCTGAGATTATTTCCAAAATATACCACCGAGCAAAAAGGCATCCTCTTCAGGTCTACACTTGTCGTTGGCGATAAAAAATATTCCAGTACGTTTTGGGAGAAAAATAAAAAATTTGCTGAGCAAGGTGCAAGTTTAGTTGCATGTCTCCATTACAATCTAGTTACTCGAGATGAGCTTATTCAAAACGGAAGTATGAATATGTTTGAGCCTTAAACATTTTATGAATTTAAATAAATTGAATTTTATGAGAATTAAATTTACATTTGTTGGAATTAAAATGATCTTAAATTGAATTTCGTGATGCTTGTTTTATGTTTAAGTTCCTACTTTACGTCTGTTCACACAATCTGACTCCTAAATATTATTAATGGTAAGTTTATTTTCAAATAATTGCTTTCAAGTTTTTCATACAATTTTTAGTAAGATTGCACAATAGTCATGTCCAATTGAATATAGAAGATGAAGAGGCTTGATTGTAAATTCTGAAAAGAATTTATCAACAGCTTAATTCTAAGAATCTGATGTAGAATTTATTGTGGGAGTTTTAAGATTTGAATTAATTTTGAATTTAAATTTTTAATTTTCACAAAGTTTACTTGATTCCTTTTTTCTGTCCTTCTTTAAAAAAATTCAATTATTCTTCTGGATATTGATTTGACCATTAAGTGCATGATATTTTCAAATTTCTTAAAATTTTCAATTCAGAAGCAATATTTTTGAAAACGATACTAGGTGTCGTTCACTTATTACGTAACGCTTTTAGGAAGGTAGGGGGTCTGAGTTTTTTTTGATAATTCAGGGGTCATTCACCGATGACGTCCATGATTTAGGGGGGAGGAAGGTCTGAGATTTTGTGACACTTTAAATTAAAGAAATTTTTTTGAATTAAAATTTTGTGACAAGAAGGGGGGGGGGGGAGAGGGTGTCTAAAAATCCCATTTTTTGATGGACGTCATAAATGAATGACCCCTCAAACAAAATAATTTTTTTTTTGGAAAATTTGTGACAAAGTTTTTTGCGTTACGTAATAAGTGGACCCTGCATCCCCCCCCCCCAAAGCCTAACTAGGTGGTTAAAATTTTAGATAAAGTTATAAAAAAATCATTTCATTTCTAATAAAAAATAAGAAGAAACTCATGAGCTACATGTTAACCTTAAAGTAGCTTCTTTAAAGCTGCTTAGGTCCAAAAATTCAAATTTGATAAAATTTCAGCATCATTCAACAAAAAAGATTTGCTTCTGTGGCGCAATTGGTTAGCGCGTTCGGCTGTTAACCGAAAGGTTGGTGGTTCGATCCCACCCAGGAGCGGATATCCTTTTTGTTACTTTTTTGTTCATTTTTTCTAAAAAATTTGAAATTTTTTTTAAATTTTTTGATTTTTTTCTTTGTTTTTAAGAATTATTTATCAATTTTATAAAGCAAGCTTTGAATGATTCTGAGGAAGAACTTTTGTAACTAAATAAGAATTAATCATCCAAGAAGCCGCGGTGGCGCAATGTTAACAAATTTCTTAATGGAAAATGAAACAAAATTTTTTAGAAAACGAAATTTCCTTTTGAAATAATAATGCCATTTTAAGGATACAATAAAAGATCTCAAATGAAATGAACAAAAATGTTGTACGGAAGAGAACATAGTCACTTTCAGCTATAACTTGTGTCCAATAAAGTTGTTTCAATAAATTGCATAAAATATTTTTCTATTCAAGTTTGTACTTACAAAACTATTGCGTGGAAAGCTTGAATGATGTTTGTGACTTGTTTGTGATGATGCTTGACACCTTTTTGCTGAATTTTTAAGATTTTGAGATTTTTTCATGCCTTTATTTGTCCTGATACTTAATTTTCTTAATTTATGACTCAGATTTTTTGCTTTAAAGATTTTTGCTTCTACAAGAAAGTTTTACAGTAAAGACAATATTGAGACTGACTATGGTTACGTCATGTAATCTATATTAGTATTTGCCATCGGTTCATTGAACTTTTCAAGGCCTAACATTGTAAAATCTTAAAATTGTCAAATTTAAACTACTGAATTTTTTTTCTGATATTTTAAATTTTTCAAGGTTTACTTTGAATTAGGGGCAACCTTAGGAATAATTTTTGGGGTTTTAATAAACTTTTCCTCACCAAAATGTTGTGCATTCGTTGCTAGCTATAAAAATTTGAAAATGATTCCAATATAAAGTTGAACCTGAAAAACATTTAATTAAAAATATTCTTTTTTTCATTTATTTTTTTTTTTGATGGGGGGAGGGTCCAGGGTATACACTAAAAACGGGTATACCCCAGGTTTGGCCTAGGGGTAGTGTATACTCTAAGGTATACCAAGCAACCGGCCCCAGGCCTTCATATGCTAGCCTCTGTTTTGATGAATTTTGAAAAATTAATACCTGAAATTTTATAACAAAGAAAAACCAAAAAAATGTTCAAGTTGATGCACAAAATGATTTTTGCATTTATTTCTTCATGTTTCTCTTAAAATTTACAGTAATGATAATCAAAACTTTAAAGATTAGAATACATAATTATGGACTACAAGTATTAGTGCTAAAGTATCATTAAATAATCATTCAAATTTTTTTTATATTCCTTCCATTAAGTTCAAAATGATGAGAAGAAAAGCCATTAAGGAGGGAAAAGCAAAACAAAAATAGTAATAAAAAAAACTGAAAATATAATTAATGAAACGGCAGAGAAGTGCGTCAAACTAGAGTAAGGAGGGTATCTCGATCGACACAGGACTCTCGGTTTACCACTGCCCCAAACCCTATACCAGGAGTATACTCCAGAGGAAGGCTAGGGGTAGACCGAGAAACCCAGTCCAGGTTGATATCTAGACCATATAACATCTAAGCGGAAAATATGCTTAGAACCAAGGGCAGTAGGTAATAGGCAGCCACATGACTGTCATATACTCTGTAACAACCACATGGTTCAAAGTATACTGTCCTCTTGGCTGCCATATGATCAACATTTCAGCCCTGTGCCAATCAGAGTAGGGTTAACTTTTCAGGAATTTTCGAGAAATTTTGTTAAACATTTTTGAAAATTTGCAGGTTAAGTGCAAAGTCAGCAAGCTAAAAATGGACAAAATTTCATTCAGAAACTTCCATTAAGCACCCCCAACCCTCATCTAGACTAAGGAAATGATGATAAAATCTTTAAATAGATCAAACATAATTATTATACCTAACAGTTGCATGTATATCATTAATTCTAAGCAATTATCCAGTTAAACTTTTCCCAAAAAAAAAACATTAATAAAAAGGTAAGGGTAGAATTAATGCGGTTACCACGAAATGCCTCACTATAATCAATCAATATATCAAATTATCTTCATCGTGTATATTACTATTCGTAAGTATAATTTATTAATCCTTAACTACGCGGGTTTTTTTAGTTATTTTAGTTCAATTTCAAAAATTTGCATTTTTTCACTCGATTTTTTTTTCATCGTCTTTTACACAAGAGCTATTAGCGTTTTAGATTTAAATTTGTACTAAACTTAAACTTAGTGTGTATTAATGGATAAGTTCATTCTTCTTCAACCGTCTTACATCATTTTTTTTTTGTAAAATCTATTTGTATTAGTTATGCAATAATTAATTTTATTTACTAAGAGTGAAAAAAAAATTCTTAAATTTTTGGAAAAGAAAATTGAAATAAGAGAAATTTCATGTTGCAGCTATGAGCGCTTTCTATTGGGGGATGTGTGTTTGTTGGTGATGTCGGCGTGTATTATTCTTAAAATGTACAAAACTTTTGTTTTATGCGACCTCAATCATTATTGCTTGGATTGATTACTGTCATAATTGGAGTTTGACGAAAATGCACCGCCATAATTTGTATCGCTGTACCAGTTTTGACTTATTTGCTGCTGTGGCTGCTGCTGGGAATGAAATTAAATTACTTTAAGATTGAAGGATATATATTAGAATGGAGCCTTGTTAATGTTTCATGATATTTTTATGTAAAACTAAATGTTAGTAAAGTAGGTCATGAGGCTTAGATCCTTAACTGAGTTAGTTCCATTGAAAATATGAATTTCTAGTCTCTAAGCCTTATGATAGTAGACAACACAGATGAGAACAGTTATCTTACCTGGTAATATGACATCCACGACTGGCTTTGATCGTTGGAATTGTCTGCGCTTGAATTACTTCCACCATACTGATTTTGGTTCCATTGATTGCCACCCCATGCTATAAGAAATAAAAAGGAACAGTTATAGCATTATCAGAACGAATGAAAAATCATATAAGATTCTTACCTTGTCCTCCATAATTTCCCCAATTTCCTCCCCAACCACCTCCTTGTGTCCAATCATTCTTTCCACCACCAAACTTCTTATTTCCATCTTGTCGACGATTTTGATTGTTGCGGTTGTTGTTATTGCCGCCTTGACCTTGCCCTTGTCCTCTTCCCTGACCTTGTCCTTGACTAAAGTTACTACGGTCATTACGTTGATTTTGCTGTCTGTTGTCTTGTTGACGCTTTTGACCTGGGCGGGGTGGTGGTGCACCTGTAAAATTTGACATAAAATAAGTTTTGGAATTTTCAGATTTCTTAAAAAGTAAACTTACCTCCATAGCCACCTCTATTTTGACGATTCATCCAGTTATCTGGTCCAGACCAATTATTCCTTCCTCGTCCACTTCCATTGAAATCAAAGTCACGTCGATATCCTGCACCTGGCATTTGTCTCTGATTTGGTGGACCCCAGCGATCATTTCGACGGAAGTCATTTCTGTTCTGTCCTTGTCCTCCCCATTGTCGATTATTTCGGTTGTTAAAGTCACCACCACGTCTATTGAAGTTATTCTGACGATTACGTTGATTCAATGCCTTCTTTCCACGTTCATTTTCTTTCTTGACTTCTTCACCTGCTGGCTCCTTTTCGAGATCAGTATAGAGAATTTCATTAAACCACATGTATTCCAACTCTGGTAATGTAATGTTTGCTCTCATCTCATTGACGGCTGATTCAGGAATATCCTTTCCTTCTGTCTCTAATCGTTGCTTTGCTCTACGCTTATATTCTTCCTCAGCTGGAACGACAATTGCTGCAATTCTCTTAAAATCACCATAAACACGCATTTTACGACGTTGATCACTAATGTAGACATGTGGTTGATCAAGAATGTAGTTACGGCGACGTTTACAGGCAATTTCGTTAAGTGTCAGCAGTCCACGATTGCACAATTCAATTAATTTTTCCCAACGTCCAGGTCCACTGTTTGGTTTTCGTGGCTTACCAAGAATCTTCATTCGTTCCAACAAATATTTTGTGCCTAGCAGTGTATAACGTTTTTCTGGGAATTCTTTGGCTCGTTGAAGAGCCCAATGGCTCTTTCCTGCTCCTGGTAATCCAATCATCATAATGACCTCACAATCTGTTCGTACTTCTGGTCGTCGAGGACCTTTCGAAAGGTCACTGATTGGTATGCGTCCAATGTAAGTGTAACCGTCTAAGCAGTTATTGTGTGGTGTATCAGCATCAATTTCAGCTTCTGTGATATCATCAGGTAAAACTGGTTCAGGTTCTTCGACTTCTTCAGCCACTGGTTGTTCAGCTTCAGCTGGTTTCTCAACTTCTTCGGCTGGTTTTTCTTCCGTCGACGACTCTTCCTGGTTCTCTGCTTTTGCCTGTTCTGTTTTTGCTTCTTCTGTTTTTGCCTGCTCAGCTTTTGCTGCCTTTTCAGCTTCTGCCTCTTTTTGCTTCTTCAATTTTTCGGCCTTTTCATCTCGTTTCTTTTCCAATTCCTTCTTTTTGTTCTCCAATTCCTTACGACGCTTCTTCAGTTCACTTTCTTTGTGTCCTTCGCGACGCAAACTCCACATTGACTCCTCAAGTTGTCCAAAGTTCACTTTGTACTCGACATTCTTTGTCGAGACGTGTGGAAATAAAGCTTCATTGTTTAATGAACTCTTTTCAAATTCAAATGCAATTCCCTGATCTTTTCCGTTAATTGTAAATTGAATTGTGGATTTGTCATCGTTCAAATCTAAATGAACACCAATAACATCGTGTACGTTTGCCTTGACGCCATATTCAGTGAACTCTGAGTTACAGCATTTTTTGCCAGATGAGTCAAGTCCATATGAAAATTCACTCTCTCCTAGCTGGAGACTTGAGCTCGATGTTGACCATCCACAACGGATTTCATGGAGATTTTTCTCATTCGGATAACTGATTTTGTTGTTATGTGCAAGGATTTGAACTTCATAGAAGTACTTTCCGTTATTAATTGCACCGTAATTTGCACGAGCTCCAGCCCACACGAGAGCCAAGCCAGTATCCCACAGTGATATTGCAGACGAGAAATTCTCACGATCAATTTTAAGATTTAAATCGGAATCAACTAAAATGAGAGTAAAAAATAATGATTATTAATAGGCTGTTTGATTTTTTTCTGCCTTATCAAGCTTCATTCATTTGTAAAGTTCTCTTTAAAAAATGTCTATCATAAATTAGTTCATGTCAAAGTTACTTACACCAAGATAATTGTAATGAGTTTTCATCAAGCTCTGGCTCATCCTCATCATTCACAAAGTCATCAATATTCGGTGGTGGAAGTCGTTGTTTCTTTTTCGGTGACTCACCCTTTGCTGGTGAATTTGAACGTCTCTTGACGCCACGGTTCTCATCATCTGTCGTTTGTTGTTCCTTTTCTTTTTCTTCGCCATCAGCTGTTTCCATATTTTGGTCTTCTTGCTCTGGCTGGTCTTCTTTTTTCTCTTGTTGATCTTTTTGTTCAGTGCTTTCTGACTCCTCGAGAAGTGCATCTTCATCAATTTCATCCTGTTGCTGATTATTATCGTCATCAGCGTCCATCTCATCGATTATTTTCTCATACATTTCAGTATCTTTTTGCTCACTTTCGGCAGGTTTTGATGTTTCTGCTGGTGCTGGTGCTGCTTGCTTCTGTGGAGGTTCCTCAGGCTCTTCTGAAACTGCTTGTAATTGTGGATCCTGTATGACTGGTTTTGCTGCAACTGGTTCAGGTGATCGTGTTCGTGAACGGGAATTTCTACGTAATGCTCTTGGTGTCTCAGGTGCCGCCGGTGTTGATACTACTTTTGGTACTGCTGGTGCTCCTCCTAGAGATAAGTCGTGAATGTCATAAAAATTATTCATATTCATGTATTACAAAGTCACTTTTTATTTTGTTATTGAATATGAGTGGAAATGTACTTGAGAATAAAATCAAAATAGCGCGATTACCAACACAAAGAAAGTTCGAGTAAGTATAGTCTTGTGCTTCAGCACAATGAGAAATTTTGTTACCCGGCATTTTTGTAAAAATCGTGACTCTTACACCACTTTATGAAATTATTAATAACTTTTCATAAATGACTCAAATTAATGTTATATGACATTAATTAAAGCTGATTGATTGACCTTTTAAGTCACTTTTTACTTTTCATTAATATCATGTGCTGAAGTTGATCGAGTGGCCTACAAACTCTTTCGTATTTGTTGTAATTTTTCGCGAACTTTTCTTCTCATTCACTTCCACACAATGATAATAAAACTGCATCAAAACACAACAAACCTGTTTCTTGTTCCTCAAGATCCAATGCTTCTTTTAATCGATCTATTAATGCTGCCTTTACGCCTGTTTATAATGAAAAATTAGTGATGAAAGTTTTTCATGTTGGATGGAAAAAAAAGCCCGAAGCCAAACAATTAGAAAAAAATTTACCTTTTGTGTCCAATCCTCGTGCCTGCAGCTCAGCCCTCAGCTCAACCACTTTCATCTTACCATAGTCCATCTTTTAAGATATTTTTTAGACAACGAAAATTGATAAAAATTACAATATTTAACGATTTTCTATTATCGAAGACAACATCGAATTATGTTGAAGCTTGAATTGTGTTAGTACATGAGGGTCGGGTTACGTTTTATAGAAAAAATTCAGCTACCAGCCCCTCCGGAAACTTTTACGGCAGATGGCGCTTGTGAAAACTTTTGAATATCAAAATATTGTTTAAGAAAGTTTTTTTTAAAAAAAAATGTCAGTTGAGGATTTTTTAGGTGCAATAAATTATATTTTTGAGAGATATAAATTTCACTTCCATAACTACAAAATATGACAGGACAAAAGAGATTTATCAACATTTAATTCAACTAGTTCTATTAAAGCTATTCTCACAGCCAACAAAAATTTATGCCAAGCTCTTTTCATCTACATCATTCTAATAAATTTCATCCCCAATTTTGTGTAATATACGAGAGCAAATTAAATGCGATTATGATTAATTGACGTGGAATAAGTCGTAATGTGAAAATGTTGCAACGTGTTGGAGAAACAATGATGAATATGGGGAAGGGGATTGGTGCATGTTGAGCTGGTTTACTAATTTCTTTTCATTTAATCTTTCATGAATAAAATATATAAAAATTATAAGATCAGATAATAGAAGAAGAATAATATTTTTAAATAAGCTACCTGGCGCAGAACAGTAATGAAGGAATGTCAGCTTAATGTGCGGACAGAGAATTTGTACAAACTAGGTGACAAGTCCAGCAATAAAGTCAGATGGAAAGCCTTTTGTTATAACCTAAGCTCCACATAGGAACATGGTTACAGTAAGTAAGTAATATTTTTAAAGTATGAAACTTTTTTTAATGACATCCAAAAAGGATTTAATTTTTTTTGTCTGTCACAACTTTAGTCTATCTATACCTTCTTGGGTGTCAAAAATTCAAGCAATACTAGCTTAAAATTAATTGATTTCTGTATTTTCATTTTTTTGTCATTTAAAGGTTTTTCTTCTTCATTTTTCACCTCTATATCATTTTTTATTTTTATTTTATCAAGTTGTATTTTCATCCTTCATTTTTCTATTTAATTTAGGGCCAGGACAGGCTTATATTAAATTATATTCATATTTGTATTCAATCAACTCCAATACATCCTATTATTATTATTATTATTAATTGATTTCTGGAAGGTAAAATGTAACCTAACAAGGCTTTACGAGAGTAAGGTGACCTAGGCCATAAAAATGGGTCAAAATAGCAGCGTAGAAATAAATTTTTTGAAAAAGGGGTCGTTCACTTATTACGTTACGTAAAAAAATTTCCAACAAAAAAATTTCTTTGCTTGACCTTTTACATAAGTGAACTACCCCAAAAGAGTTCAAAAATTTTGGGGAGAAAAATCTTAAAATTCCTAGCCAGGGGCGTAGCCAGGAGGGTCTGGGCACCCCCTAAAAGTTTTGAACCGCAGCGAGAGCACGGCTCAAAATTTTTAGGGGGGTGCCCAGACCCTCCTGGCTACGCCCCTGTCCCTAGATAAATTAAAAATTTGATGCCTAAGTTACGACAAATCTCCTAATGGCCCCTGGCTACGCACCAGACCCTGAGTACCTTAAACCTTTACTTACACCAATTATAGATTTTGCAACCCTAATATGCAATTTTTTAAAGACTTACAGTCACTTTAATCAGTATACTTTAGTTTGATAAAATTTCATATAGAAAGTTCCCTTTAAAAATTCTTTTCATATCATTCATAAATTTCCTCTACATTAAACATCCTACAACTAGTTTTATAGCTTGAACTAGTAACATATGCGATAGTAATATTACATGATGGACGTTGGAAAGAAATTATGAAATCTAATCAATAATAATTTTTTCTTCCTCTTATGTGTCATGCTGAATTATTAGAACTATTGCTGCCTTTATTTCTCTCCCCCATTGGGATGGACATGTGTACACACATTTATCAGTTGGAGAGTGCTTTTCACATCAATACTTTTGCTTTATTCATTCCCTATGGATCTCGTCATAATCATCACATCATCATCATACAATAAATAAGAGAAAATCCTATTAAGTACGAGATACATAATAGTCCAAGGCTCTTTATTTCACTGCTGTATAATTTCTGACAATTTTAACTCTCCATATCTTGAATAAACACTTTTATGGCTGTTGAAATTGATTGATTTTGGCTTTATAGTTCTTGTCTTTAATTAAACAATCGAAGAAGCATTTAATCCTTATAATTTTCATCAGCAGCTTTGCGTTTATTGATGGCCATGTGTAAATAATAAAGATTTGATGATTATTTTCTATACTGAGCAAAATTTATGTGAAGTTTTGGATATATCATGACTTTCATGAACAGAATGACTTTAATGTGATTAAAATTTTTAGTTTTTAATGAAGTTTTGGAACTGAAACCAACTGATTGAATCATAAAAACAAGGCTGTTGATCTGTGGCGTAACGAGGCTTTTGTTTGAAAATTTATTGAATTTTGCAACTCAGGAACCCCAAACAAACCCCAGACGCACTTTTTTACCCTTGTTCGTCACTGCACTGTTGATCAATTTATGGAGAAAATGATTTTTGAGACAATATAAAAGGTCATTTGTTTGACACGTATATTTGGGCCACCCTATCCTTAACCAATCCCAAAATATTTAACAAAAGAAGAAAAACTTAAAAAATGCGTCAAAAATCCTTAAAAAATTTCTAACTTTCCTCAAAGTAAATTTCAATTGAAAAATATGAAATAAAAAAAATTAAATCACACATTGAAAATCACATCATGCATGGCATGATGCTTTGAACAAATTCAAATGAAAATTTTGTTCTCGTTTGTTCAAATAAAATTTTCATTTCCGTAAAATGTAATTTGTTCTCTTTATTGAGTTACATCATACTGCATAAATTCTGATAAATTTACATAATAAACTATTGTTTAATCTTTAAAGGATTATGTGCACGTTTACATATTCATTTAATGCAATCTTAATTGTATTTTAATACCTTAACATTTCCATATAGCATTTGATATGTCACCTCATTAAAATTCATTAGTTCCATTTTATTTTCATCATCATTAGATACAAAATGCTCTTGTTGTTGATGCAGATGATGGAATTTACAATAGACACATTTAACTAAGCTATTTTCAACACTTTTCTGACATTTACTTTATAATTTAATTTATATGATAGACATATGATGTATCTGCATTGGATGGATGGATGCTCATGGCCTCATTTATGATTCAATTTTAGATACATTGGGAATGTAAATATGTTATTGATGTAGTGTTATTTTGATGTGACGAAATATGGGTGAGATATTAAGGAATTGTAGCATTGTATAGTGACAATTAGGAATTATTCCTAGACAATCCCTAACATTCAAAGAGAATGCTCTTAATGAGTATGCTCACTAAAATGTACTAACTGAGTATGCTCACGAGTAAGCTCAGTCAGTACATTTAAGTGAGCATACTCTTTGAGAGCATGCTCTTTGTCTGCTAGGGAATAGTTGTAAATAATTTGCATCAACGGACGGCAATGGTCCAATCTGTCTGAAAATTATTTTAAATTCAATATTAAAGCTTTTTTTAAATCAAAAACAAATCTAAACTTGAAATGAAAATTGAATTCCAATATTGATGCAAATTTGAGACTTTTTGCTTGTTATTGTTCACAACGATAACTTTATCTTAATATTTCAATTCGTTTGTTTGCTTTCAATTTCATCAATAAATAACAAGCGTCATTTCTCTTTTTTTTTCTCTTCTCAACACCTTGATCGAATTTCATTCACATTTTTATTTTATTATATTGGATACGACGATAACTTGAGTAAACAGAAACAGCGTAGATTTTTTTGACGATTGAATTTTATTGTTATCAAGTCAAAGTACGTTTATTTGATTTCTCATGTCGTGGATTTATCTCTGTACTTTTAGAAATAAAAAAGCATCGTAAGTAGATATTCGACCTTATTTTGCTACGCGTGATCATTTTTTTGAGCACCCAATTTACATAATGTAATATGATCTGTGCTTTAGATTTATTTGTTTATTTTGGATTGAATTTTAATATGTTTTTGGGTATTATTATGTTCAATGGGTCGTTCACGAATTACGTCACACAAAAAACCACTTTTCTGACCCCTCCCGTCCACCTTGTCATAAATTTTCTATAGAAAAAAATTTTGTATTTGGATTGTCACAAATTCTTCAATCCCCTCTCCACCCTAAAATGAGACGTAATTTTCGAACGACCCCAAGAAGGTCGAATAGATTAAAGATTGACCCAGACTCAGTGTAGCATAAATGTTGTTTATTCATGTCGATAAATAATTTTTTAAACCTGCATCACCCCTCCTATCTGTCCTTGTGGTGTTTCGGTCATTATTGTGCAAAAAATCTGTAAACAACTTTTTTCAGACAGAACCCAATTACAATTATGTTCAATAATTTCAAAAGAATCCAACAAAAACTAATTTTTTTTCAAGCCTTAAAGCTTCAAATCATGTCCAAAGCTTTATTGCTTTAAAAAAGTATCTGCTCAAAAATTTTATCTTCGTTCTGTTGCTTTCCATCCATTCACAATGTCTCAAGACTTTGAATCAAAAATTCATTACACAAAAAAAGGCAAGGACGAAAAGATTTGAACAGTTGACAAAAGTCATCATTTTAAATGAATCACTTGACACCATTTCTGAGCGATTTATGAGATCAGCTTTCTATGTGATGATGAAAATTTTATTATTATCTTTTTTTTTGTATGTTGGAATAAGAAGTGAGGAACTCAGAAGAGCAATTGAGTGGATTTCCTTTAAAGAAAAATATTTATCCATTGAATAAGTTTAATTCGATGCCAAAAATATGAAGGAAATTTTTTTGATTGATTTTTGGTCCGAAATTTTCTATTTTTTGTTCAAAGCAGCAAATTTATTACCATGAAGCTCACCAACTCCCACATGAAATCAGATTAAGCTATTATGTACTGTTGACCTGAGATGCGGCGATTACTGATGCCATAGAAAATTTTCTTTTCTCCATCATCGGATTTAATGGCTTTCGGAACTCTATGAATCATCAAACATTTAAAAGGCATTAAAATTTGCACATTTCACTTCACTGATTTTTCACAATTTTTTTTCTTTCTTAAGCTTGCTTTATACGCTCCTGGTATCTATTGTCGATCCATTCGATTCGACATCCCTTCTATATTAATAATGCATATGTTGAGATCCACACGCTAAAATGCTCTCAAAAGCATTAACATTAATATTAGATGACTATTGTGAGCGGTACAATAGCAAAATTCTGTCTATGCACGAAGATTTTAGTGCAAATTTCGAACATGAATGTCTGCTTAGTTTATTTTTGATAGACTCATTAGTAGCTGATATTGAAGGATAATGAGCTCTTCATCAGACTGCTTTTTCTTGTTGTTGCTGTTCTATTATTGATAATCGTATTGAATTTCTGCTTACATTTATTGTTTCTATGACATTAAAATGCTTAAAATAAAGTTGTTAAGGAAAAATATTCAATTTAAATTTAAAGTTGCAACGTCGTCGTATATCCCCAAGAGTTTACTGTAGAAGAGGTCAAGAATTTGCAATGTTGTACATTTTTTTGGTATTTAGTTTGACTTTGCCTGAAAATAGAACAAATAACTCTTAAATAAAAAAATAAAAGATCCAAATAACTAAGTAACTGCGAATAAAAAAATAAAATAACATAATTAAAAAAATATTTACATGGATACTTTGATTGTTTGTAAACATGATCAAATGGAATTTAAGTGAATGAGAAAAATATTTGCATTACGTAGTAAGTTCTTTTTATGAATTTGGTTTTAAAATAAATTTTTTTAAATTGGTCAGAATAAAGACGACGTAGCCAGAAATTTTTCAAGTAGAGAATTTCTCAAAAATTCTAATAAATTGAAGAATTTTTCAGTGAGGAGGGGGGACAAGTCCTCCAATCCTCCACCTGGCTATGCGCCTGTAAACCACCAATAACCATGAAACGCAAATTAAACGCGCAGCTATGGATCTTAAGGTCTGAACAGCTCTGCCGTCAGGTTAGAGCAATCATTAAATTTCTAAAACTAGATTCCAGTGGCATTCAGGGGGGTGGATGGTTGGTTGGATTTCCCCCTTTCGGAAAAAATTGACCCAAAAAAGAAAATATTTAAATTTGTTCTTGAACTGAAAAAAGATCTTCCAACACATCCTACCCCCTCCCCTTCGCCACTGCTGGATTCGTTTTGATGAAATAAGGTCAATAGGAGGTTTGGACATCAAAATCCTCCCTTAAAGACACCCCTGCACCAGTTTATTGCATTTTCCCTGCACTGCTGCAACGTCTAGATTCAGCATTCTGAAATAAAAGAGTGATTTGTTATTTAAAAAATAAGTTTTGAGCATTCAATTCTTTATCTATAAGTCTGTATTTCATAATCATCAATCACATTCAACACAGGATAAATGGAAGTAGCATTAATATTAAAAAGAGTGAATAAATCATCGAGGAAGCATTTTAAAGTTAATTAAAAATTTAAATATCAATATACCAAAAAAAATATATATATATAAAATCATGGCTCATATTCTCTTCATATAATGTTCAGGATGATAAATAATAAATATTATAGCTGAATCGAGTCAGATATCTATCCAGTTTATCGCATTTAAAAATCGAATGAAAAAATGAAGAAGACAAAAATAAAATTCATTTGTGCATAAGCATAAGTTTCGTATTTTAATTTTTATATCTCACATATCAGAGTTGTTGATTGTCCTATAAATATTTGAATTTTATTCATCTTTACGCTGTTATTGTTCTCATCATCCCGAGATGTGAATTTCATTTCATTTAGTTGCCACAATCGGACTTGATAGACAAAATTTTAAATTCTTTCAATTCAGAATTCCTTTCATAAAATATCTTTTATTAAATTAATGAGATAAATTCTAAAATTCTATGCTTTTCGGGTCGTTCCATCCTATAATTCTGATATTCATTTCAGAGCACTTTCTAAGGCAAATGTCCTCTCCATATCAGTTAATGAAAATATTTAATGAATTAAAAAAGAACAATGGAACTCCACATCCTTCTTCATGATGCTCTGCTTGAAATTGGCAATGAGCAAAAGATCCACTAACCAAAAATATTCTAAAGTTCAAAAGCTTTTGTTCCATTGATGTGGAAACATGTCTTTTTTAAACTATATACTTGAATAGATTAATTTTGTTCCATAATTTTAGTTAGTAGTTTTAGATGACTAACTACACTTAGGGATGAAGTCACGAGTATTAATGAGAATTATGCAGGGCTATTGACATGGCTGATAAGATTCAGTCAAGCTTTATGATTAGACTGTCCATCAACATTTGAAAGAAAAGCGAGACATGTCCCAATTTCAACCCTAGATGAGCGGAACAGGGTGAAGTCTATAGTATTTTTTAACTATTTTTAAAACTGACTAAAACAAGGGAACTGTCCCGCCAAAAAGAGAGCAGATGGACAACCTAATGATTCATGAAAGTGCCATAGGTAGACTTGATTGAAATTGTTAAAATGATCAGTTTAAGGCAGTTATGACCAACCTTTTACGAGTCACAATACATTTTGACACACCACTTGGTCACCACTGGCCTAAGGTCATTTCAAAAATGACATTCAACTTTTTTTTAGGGAAGTGGTTCCAAATCTTTAATGGACGTCATTTGTGAATGACTCCTAAATTTAAAAAATAATATAAACACCGAATTCGCACTAATCCTTAAACAACTGTTCCTAATACTTCTCAACTTTCCTTAATATAATCATTGTTGTGTGCAGCTCTCAATTTGCATCCGATAGAAGTTTTTTCCTTCTTTTTTAATTTTCATAAATGCTTTTTCCTAGCATTTCAATGAGGGAAATTTATATAAATAGAGAAAATGCTGCCGTATCAGTTTAACAGTTTGTGCATAAAAAAACAGCAATGTAGAAAGAATTTGCATATTTCCGAGACTTTTGCTTATCGTTTGATATTTCTGCCAGTAATGCAATAAAAATTGAAACCCACCTTCAGTTGCCAATCGTCCCAAAAAAAAACAACAAAAAGAAATACAATGTGGAAGTGAGATGGAGAGAAGTCCATTATGTGTATTATTGGGAAAATAAATTTTTATAAAAAATTCATTAATGAAAAAATATCTTTATTCGAAATTAAATGTGGAAAAATTTTTATTTTATTTTTCTTTGCTGCTTAAAAATTTATTTTCATGTCTGGTGTATTTTTGGGTGCTGGCAAGGATGGATACATTAATCTTAGTTCTTATTACTTTCGAATGAATTCCAAAATTCTTTGAATTAAGATGATGAGCAATAATCAGAAAAATATCAAAAAATCTTCTCAGAAGCACAAATTGACATATATCAGAATTAATAAAATAAAATTTTTTGATTCGTAATCTAAACCTAATTCGTGTAAAATATCTGTCATATATAAGATATATTACTTCCCAGAAGGCTTATTAAATTCATTAAAAATGTATGAGAAAGTTAACCTCAAAAATGAACTCTGTCCATCCCCTGATTCTAAAAAATACAATTTTATACATTACGTGTATATTTCCCACAAATATATTTATGTTGTGGCGAGTAAGTGAACGTGTGTAGAGAAAGTTTTCCTTCTTTTCCATTTTTTTCCTCTCTTTATGTTGTTGCGGTTTTTTATTGGCATGTGTGTGCATGAGTTTTTTGCACTATAAAGAAAGAATAATGTTGAATTTATGGTATCGAAATTTAATTGATTTTTTTTTGCCTACATATTTTTGTGTGTTTCTGTTGGAGTCGAAAATTTATTATCTGCGGATGTTGTGAATGTGAACAAAAAATAATTTTCAATTTTTTTCGATCTCATTTCAGCATTCACGACATTTTCAGATGAGTTCCATACAAACTAATAATTGTTGATGAACTGCAAATTCTGACTGTGCACTTTTATCGACTGCATTTGTCGTCAACTTTATCTTGTGATTCTTTAATAGAAAAATATAAACTGTTCATAAATTAATCATTTTTATTGACGTTGCATTCTTCTGATAAACAAGAGATAAATTCTTCTTATCCTTTCCTTATTCACATCCTACACAATCATTGTTGATGTTGTTACTTTCCCATTGCATAGCATCATTACCATTATTTGAAGTTGTAGAGCAGTGTCTTTCAAATTGTGAGCTGTGATACATTAAGTATGCTGAATATTAAGTTGAAGTCTTGGAACAATGGCTAGGGACTGTAATGTGCTTGATGTCCTTTATTACTCAGTTGCTCTACTTTACTTTACAGCACTTTGATGCATCTTATCTTGACATTACTTGATCTTAACATTACTAGGCTGACTATCTGCTTTTTTAGAGGACTAAAGGTTCAATTTGTTTCTCTATTTTCATTTAAAATGTCATTTATTTTTTTCTAGTCATCCTACGGTAGGAGAGGCTCTTAGGTTTAGAGAAAGGAAATCTTTGAAGTTTTCAAATGGTTTTTAAATTGACCTCAAATTGCATTTTAATGAATATAAAAGTTACTCAATAATTTTTGGTGGAATTTTTGGTTTCTTTAAGCAAAAAAGGGTTTAAATGTATATTTTTTATATTTAAAGCTAGATTTTTTTGATCAGAGCCAGAGGCGTAGTCACGATTTTTGAAGAAGAGGATGTGTCTACTTTTTTATTTTTGAAAAAATCACTGTAACATTTATATTAAATTTTTATACTTCTTTAGACATTGAGACTGATTTTGGGAGTAGTCTTCAATATTTTTCAGTAAAAAAATAATTATTCAATTTTAAAAATAAAATTTTTTAAAATTTGTATTGAATTTTGATTTCTAGTGGGGGGGGCACCAAGCACCTGATCAGAGCATGCCAAGGTTAAGCAGACACTGCTACAATGAAAATACCAAAGACAAATGAGAAGTCATTCTATCATGAGTTGCTGAAACAAGCGATTTTCTATTCTTATGAAAAGCCTTGCGTCATTTGAGGAAAAAAATTACCTGACAACAGATCTATTGTAGAAAAAAAGAAATTCTATGAAGATGGCATTTGAGAATATTGAATAAATTATTTTTATGAAATGAATTAGAAAAAAAGAGGAACAAGAAGTGATAGCAATTGGCGCCTATATCCAATTCAACCAAAATATATTTATCAAGTTAACCAAAAAAGATATTCTTGCGGTTGTGAGATCAAGCCACCTTTTTTTATAAACATGTTCAAATATCAACAAGATAGACGTGAAATGACAAAAACTAAAGGACAAGAAAGTAAATAGTCGGAAAGACCTTTTTCTCTTCTTACATTATTATTTTGTGGCATGATGATAAAACACAAACAGCATAGTATAAATTTATCAGTGAATAATTTAAGCTGACAAAGCTACCCAGTCGTCTTCTTGCTTTCATCTGAGGAAATCCTCTCCTTTTTTCTTGTTTTTCCGTAATCTGTATTTGATTCATGGAAGGATTTGCTGTTTTTCATCTATGTAATGTAGTATCTTTGTTGCATTTATAGCCATTCAATGCCTGTGTCATGAGAAAGATGTCTATTGATAATTTTTCTTACGCTTTATTCCTCGGAAGTTTGAAGGCAAGATTGATGTGAAAATGATTGTATGAAACATTGAGATATTGGCTTAAAGCATTCAATAATCTGGCACGAGTTTTCAGAAAAAGAAAGCTGAGTTGGTTGTTAATAAAAAGTAATGTAAATGGCCTAAGAGAATAATTTTCGGATAATGTTAAAATTTGAGAAAATATTTCGAGAAAATGTTGAGAATTTTTAATTTTATGAATAGAATTTTCGGATTAAACATAAATAATACCGACTAGTACTTGAAATCTTCTTCAAGCAAAGTTCAGAACATTTCTTATTGTTCATGAGTTTACATGCAATGAAAACACTTAATTAATTTTCATCCTACGTTGATTAAGCAGAAAATTTGATTAGCATGCTTTGATGGTACTAAAGATTATCGTTTATACTACCCCCAGTCTTGTGAGTTTTAAGGCGTGGAGATGGCTTTCCAAAATGTGCTAGACAAAATTCCAAAGAATAAGAAAGTAACTAAAAATGTTTTGAAAATTTCTAATAACGTGCAAAGCCTTTGTATCCCTACAATAAGCCCAATTAATCCTTTTACTAATTTTCCCCACCATACTTGACTGAGACTTTACTGGTTTCTAAAAATATAAAAAAATCATAATCATCTGCACGAGCCAAGTGTATTTTAAAATAATATTTCACTACACTCAATTCAAAATGTATTCTTAATGCAAAAAGCTCTTAAAAGCTTTTTTTATTTCTCATCCATCACTTTGCAGCAAAGTGATTCTTATACTTCAATTCATTATCATCAGTCAAATATCGACAAAAAATAGCACACGCAGCAAAGTGAAAAAAAATTGATTAAAATTGGCATTAAATTAACCCAAATATTTCACTCGAGAATTTCTCATCAATCTCCACTGCATTAATTTATTTTGACGGTTTTAATATTATGCAATGTAGCTATGACAAGGAAAATTTATGAGAATGAGAAATATGATAATAAAGTTTATAATGATTTTGAATATTTTTTGTGGTTTTTGGCATCATTCTCCTATGATGTTTGAAGTTTAGAGGGAAGTGGGACTACATTACTTGATCAGAGGGGTCACTCGATCGAAGTTTTCTCCAGTTTGCTAGTGAGCTACCTAAATATGTACTTTCATACAAAATGATCAGGGGATCTTAAGGATCAAGGGGTCCAAGGGGATCTGGATGAGAAAAAGTTCAGTATTTTGCAATATAGTCTGTCGACGATTATTTTTAATTAAAAGCTTATCAGAAATTTCTGACAGAAGGCTTTGACTGCCTTTGACACTTAAATTTACCTGCTCTTACTTCATGCAAACCTTGCACACCTGAAATACTTTTCTCAATATTAGACATCACAAACAGGTGAACCCTTTTTTCTATTTTGACTACCAAATGAGTCAAACAACAAGAATTCATCAAGAATTTTGACCTAAATTGCTTCCTTTGATTCATACTTCCATATATCATTAGCCACAGTCGAATGCATAACAATAAAGGAAAAAATTTCAATCAAAAACTTTTGCATGACTCAAAACAAACAAGCCACAATGGAAAAAAATCTAGAAAGTATAAATTATTATCATCATTTTTTCTACTTCATCATTTGCCATAAAAGGAGGAAAGAGGAGCTTGAAGTAATGATAATCATGATCCCTGTTATGAGATGTCGAATAATATTTGGGATTTGTATCAGTTTGACTTCATATTTTATCATCTCCTTACCATTTTGACCTACTTTCTCCTTATTGTATTAAAATCCACGGTTGGATATACACAAAAAAAGTTGATTATCATTATCATTGTTATTATTACTGCTCATGTGCTCTCACTTTATTTATTTCTATTTATAATTCAAAGTATAATAATTTATTCGAGATCATCATCGTCATTGTGAACATGAATGACTTGTCTCTTTTTATTGACTTTTTCCTTTGTATAAACATTTTTTTATGGCTGTTTCTTCTTCTTTGTGGATACCTAATTGTACAAAGAAAATGCCCTTCTTGTTGAAGAATTTTCATACAGTTGAAATTTTTCTCGAAAGTCGCTCAACTTGTGCATGAAATACTTTAGATATTTTTTTGTATCTATCAAAGCATCAATATTTTATTAAGGGGAATTTAGGGGGAAGAAGGGGGTTTGGGGGTCATTTGAAGGTATTTTTAGTATCAGAACTGGGAATAATCACTTCCAGTACTTCGGGTAAGCATATTTAACGTTTTTTAAGGTGCTGGATATTTAGCTCAATTGCCCATATGAGTGGTTCAGGAGAGTAGATAGCGGGGTTTGGTTTCAAAACCCATTCTTATTTGAAAGATTTCTTTAATTTGGCTAGAGTTTCTGGAGAAAAAATTCCTAAACCGCCCAAAATTTTCGAAAACCACTACCTTAAATGCCTGTTGCCCCATTTTTATTGCAAGTGTGTTTTTTCCGACAAGAGCCCTAAATTCAAATGTAAAAGAAATGACTTTAAGATTAAAGTAAAAAAATGCTTCATCCAAAAAAAATATATTTTTCAATGAACATCAAGAAGAAAATCGATACACGTGTGCGTTAGGCATGAGTTTTGATAATTCATATTTAAACGATATGAAGATCTCGTTCCTTTAAAGCATATTATTGGTTTCTTTAAAAAGTGAATGCAAGTCACTGCAAATCACTTTAATTGCTAATAATCAAATAAGATTTCAGTGTCTAAACATAAAAGAATCATTCTCTTTGATTACTAATCAAATCCTTTACATGCTCTTTGTTCACAATAAAATATTCAACTTCAATACAAAAGGAATTCAACCTGTTTAAATTATTTACATCTCTCAAATCCATCTCCTTTTGACTCCTACACGTGCATGACCAAAAAAGAATTCATTCAAAATTTTCCAATATTTATTTTTTGTTGCTACTTCGTAAACAAGGAAATGAAAATATTTTTTATAACAATGAGTTTTCTTGTGTACATAAAAGTATTAGCTTGGTCGTTGCCATCATCATCGTCATGATTGTTGACACAAAATGTGAATGACAATAGCAGAAAAACATTTTCATACATAAAAAAATAAGAAAAAAAAGTATTTATCGTAAAAAATGAGACAGGACGAGAGTATTACATTTGATTTTTTTTTCAACAATGGATATGAAAAGGCAGAAAAATGTGCAAAATGAGACGCGGAAGGATCATCGGGTATTGTTATGATGAAAATGTCCCTCAATTATTTCCTCTTAATATTCTCCATTTTTATCTGTAATTTACATTTTATATTCGCCCAATTGGCCTTTGAATGATGTACACAACGGAGGGAGTCAGTCGGCAGTTATATCATACAAAACGTTTCATTATGTCTGTATCGACAATTGGACTGATTCTTTTTAAGAAAAATATTATTTTAAGAATTATAGTTTTGCTGACTTTTGTCTGGCTGTCATTGAATTTTATAAAAAAAATATATAAAGTAGTCCGAAGTTTATCACAAAAATCTCCAAAATTATTTAAGAAAAAAATGCTTCAGTCACGCTGTCAAGGGGTCATTCACTTATTAGGTTCGAATTTTAGGGGGGAGGGGGGTCTAAGAATTTGTAACCGGCAGAGGCGTATTCAGGATGGTGGGTTTGGGTTTTCTAATCTGAAAAAAAATTTTTCATTTTGCTAAAAACAAGGTCATGAAAAGTCAATTTGGACCAACTTAGTGTACATTTTCCACTTTTGAGATTTCAAAACCCCCTCTCAAAAAATTCGTGGATACGCCTCTGGTAACAGGCTTTAATAAAAATTTATTTAAAATCTGTAACGAGGGGGGGGGGGGGTAGGGGTTCTAAAAAGTTGCCGTTCGGCGTAACGTAATAAGTGAATGACCCCCAAGCAATCAACAAAAAGCATGATACAGAAAAAATATATATATCTATTGTAAAACAGTAACCAAGCAACATCTTCAACTTTGGTTTAAGCCTGCTCTGATTATGTAGGACGTAAAATTTGAATTTTGTTTAATATTTATTTATGAACTCAGGGGGCTGACAGCTTTGGTTACAAAGTTTGTAACTTTTGTAACTTTGTAACTTTTGCAACTTTTGTAACCTTTTTTGTAACTTTTGTCACCTTTTTTGTAACTTTTGTCACCTTTTTTTGTAACTTTTGTAACCTTTTTCGTAACATTTTCAAATGTTTTTAATGTTTAAAATTTTCCATTTTTAATGCATTTTCCCATAGGGTAAATACGCTATTGTTAATATTAGCTTAAGTAAATTCCTAGGAATTCTAAAATAAATTTTTGATTCTTAACAGAAGTAAACAAAAAAATTATTTATTAGTTAAACATAAAATATTAATCAAAGACAAGTATATAAATTAAAAGCATAAAATATCAACTTGACAAATTTCTTAAAAACTAATATAAATTAGGAAAAAAATTCTCTTTTAAAAGAAGAAAATGTCGATTGTTCAGGCGATTTCTAGAAAAGTTCAAAACATCTTTTCTTGTACTACATAAATAACTTAATACATCAAAATATTTTAACTCGCTTGTAACAATTTTTCCTTTTTTATCAATGAAAAAGCATGGTGATAGACAGATTGATACGTTTTTGTTCACTCCAATGATCACATTATTATATGGATACCTCCTGTCTTTCTTTGAAGTTCCTTCCAAATATTTAAATTTTATTATTTGTCCTACTGCACATAAAGAATTGTTTAAACCGTATTTGAATAAAATGAAATCACCAGGAACAAGAACCTTGTCGACATAAAACATTGATTCAGATTGAACTCTTTCCACCGTTACTTCTTTCTTTCCTATTTTAAAGCGATGCAATCGGTCAGACGATACAGATTCTTTTTGGTCTTGAAGGATCCATAATAGTCTTGTCTTTTTAATATTATCTACTATATCACCATTTTCCGAAACCAGATAAAATGAGTCAGAGTCTGAAACATAAAATTCATTAGTACAGCATATATTATTTCAACTACTTCATATATCCATTTTAAAAATATACTTCAAGACTTACCACTCCTTTCATCCAAAATTTTCAAGTTTTTAATTTGAATTATCCCAGAAGAGGCTTCTTCTATTTCTTCAGAGGATGAATGTCCTTGTTGTTGAAAATGATAATCTAAACTCTTTAAATATTTCTCAGGAGGGCATTCCTCAATATTCTTCATACCAAGAATTGTACATATTCTTTGAGCATCTTCACGAGCAATCTTCAAAACTCTTTGACATTCTAGTGAGCTTGGTTCAGAACTAGGCACTCTATGTCTATATGATCTATCTGACTTTAATTTTTCATTCTCAACCAACATGAATGCTTCTCTCAAATCAAATGCAATATCTTGTATTTTTCGCACTCTATTAATTTTTTCGAAAGCTTCCAGCATAGTAAAATTGATCTGTGTAAGACCAAATGTTGACAATGATCGAAGAGTACGAAAGAGTTCTTCGCAAGTTTGCGAGTTCCAGATAACAATTAAGTGTCCTTCACCTTTCATTACAAGCTCCAAAAGATACACAAAGTTCATTTCAATAGAAGTCCACACACTATTTGTTATAAAATTATCTTTCATGTTTCCTGAAATATTGTTTCGCCAAATTCTTACAAATGAAACAGCTAAATATCCATAGTAAAGACGATCAAGTGGACTGGTCTCCAATTCAATGAAGGAATTATAAATTGCTCTTATTAGTTTCAAATACGCAACAGTACCTTCACTTCCTACAACATTTTGTTCAAGTAAGTTGATGACTGCTTCTGTACAGATTTTTTTTGTTGATTCTGAATTCATTTTATCGCGGGACTTATCAGTCGCATTAACATCTGTATATGTCAGTTTATGTTGTTCCTTTGAAACATTTGGAAGATTAACTAATATTTGTATATGATTGATAGTCGCTAAGAAATCGCCAATTTGAAGATCATTTGCTCCATCATATAATCTATTTTTCAAATTATTAGTTAAATGAATTGGATCCTGAATGCACTTCATTTTTGAATTTATGTCGCACATTACTTTTAAATCAAGATTATCTAAGAATGATGGATCTCCAAAACTTGTAACTGATTTCATGGCACCCAGTAATCTAGGATCGGCATCTGAAGAAAATGAACATGTAATTCCAAATGAATCTAGTTCTCTTGTTATGAAGTTCCACCTATTGATCACATCAATAGAGCTATAAGAATTGTTTGTAGGAAAAGCACCGATGACCATAGTTGGACTGTCTATAGAGCAAATTTATGCATTTAAAAAGGACCAAAATTTAATACGTATATATACTTTATAGGACAATAATTAGCAAACATACCCAGTTGAAAAGGTTTTGCCACGATGACTTGAATGTAGGGCGCCTTTTTAAATTGTTCTAAAAAATCCTTAAGTTGTGATGGCGTGTTTACTTTAAAAAAATCTGCTTGTGGCATCCCAGTAATCTCATCTGTATTTGCCAATAAACCAAAAAGTTCGTTTGTTTGAGGATCTATTTCAATTCTGTCCAAAAGTCTTGTCGCGTCTTCAGCAACAATTACATGTTTTGGTAGATTATTTTTTTCCAAAAACGATTGAAGCTCCTTAGCATATATATGACATGGGTTCATTCGATCTTTTTGTATATCCTCCTTTATTGCTGATAAAGTTGGTAATGGTGCGTTTTGAGATAAAGTGTCATATGTACTAGCACCACCTTTTAAATACAAATATGTTGAAAACAATTTTAAATTGTCATCGAACCTATTCCCAGGATGTCCACGTTTATAATTTATTGAAGATTCATGCAGCAATTTGTAAAACATATTATCTTTGCTATCATAGTCGTAGCTTTTTAAAACTCTCATAATATCAGATCGGAATTTTGGCACAGTTTTGAGTTTTGTTTTCACCAATTCAATAAAATCGTCTTCTTCAAAGATCTCAAACAACTCCTAAGTAACAATAAAAGAAAATATTTTAGGTGCTTAATGCTTGAAGGTATGATTCAAATTTAAAAACTAAATGTAGGATTGAATGTTGAAATTAGTTCAGACTTAGTTTTATTGAAGATTTTTCAAATTTCAAAGCTAAAAAAACTGAAATATAGTGTTTAATAATAATTATGAAAGTAGCAAAAACGTGCAAGTTTCAATACTTCTATATGCATATTACTATTATTTTTTCCTTATTTAATTTTTTGAATAATTTTTCATTCTAAATACAAAATATTGATGCTAAGAAATGATAAATTTTGTAGTAACCCATAATAACATGAAAAAGTGTGTGATTCTAATCAGCATGCAATCTATTCATTCATTATTGTTGTCTACTGAATTGATCCTGACCTTAAAGGAAGTAAAGATAATTAATATGTTGAAAATAATTGTATAAATTATGTAAATATAAAATGATTAATTTTAGACTGGTTAAAAAATTATCTGTAGCGTTCTGAATTATTTTTACGTGTCCAGTCAAACATTTATCAATCTTAAAAACCAAATGGTATATAAATAATGAAAATGAGCTATAAAAACACTTTTTCATTTGTCATAATAATATCTTATTAATGCTATTTTACTAAAATTTAAAATTTGAGGAGAGATGGGGAGATAAGAACAAAACTAAGGCTTAAAAGAAATTAAATGCTCACCCTATTATCTTTGATTCTTTTGCCTTCCTCATCATGCTTATGCTCTATATGATTTGCGTAATTCACAACTCTATATTGAATGTATCCTGTCTTTCGAATTACAACCGATACGCTTAACTTTGCATTACAAATATAGCAAGGAACTTTATAAGTCAACTTGTCATCTGTTAAGTCACAAGGTGTCATGGTTATTTCAACGGCTTCTATATCAATTGATGGATTAGAGATACCAATTATGTCTATAACTTTTTTCTTTAGCTTGTTCGAGTGCTCATTTTCATTTAATCTTGCTTGTTTAGATGACGATGATTCAGCTGGTTCATTCGATTGACGCTTTCTATAACGTTGTGTGGTCCGTTGCTCATTATCTTCCGTCACCAGTGCTTCGACTGTAATTCCATCAAATCCTACTATGTCTAGCTTATTCAGTTCCAAAAAAATGTTCCTTATGGATCCTTCAAATCCAGGAAGCAATTCAAATTCTTCGGGAGGCTCATTGGTTAATTTTATGATAGCATTATAGTAGTCTGTATCGGGTTTCAATTTTTTAATACGGTTCGTGATCTTCATAAGTAAATCGTCAGACATATTAACATTTTTAATTGAGCCAAAATTGCAAAATCCATTCGCACTTAAAATGACTCTAACTAATTCATGAACTCCGCCAGCGATATTGTGAACCTTGTTCCAAAAATACTATAAAATAGAGAATTTTTTAACTATCAGTAGGCTTTAAATAATTGAAACTTAGATTGCTTAAAGCGTAAAATTTAAGATAAAAAATCTTTGTTGATATCTAACTATAGATTAACGTAACATAAACTTACATTTTCAGTAGAGTTTAAAAAATCCGACATCTTAGGTTTCAAATAAATAGTTTGCAGCAAATCACAACTTATAGTTTAATTAATTTCACTTAGTATAAAATTTCACAATATATATAAACAAACATTTACTATTGCCAGAAGTTATCTCGTTCAAAATTTAGTGAGTCGTTAAAAAAGAGAAAATAATCCGTGAATACAAAATAATTAAATCCGTTAGAATTTTCCTAGCATTTTATCGTGGACTTTATCGAGTTTAAGAGAGAAATAATTAACTTGTAAATACTGTGTTAAAAACAAAATCGTATAAATGTCATTTTAAGCTATTATCTTCAATCTATTTGATTAGTTTCTTAATCGTAGTATATAGATTATAACTGTAAGAATGTTCTAATCAAGATTATTTATTATCATTTGGTTGAGAAATGTTATAAAGATAGGGGAAAATTGTTCTTCAATGACGTTTTGAGAAACTAAATTATTTAATTAACTAGATAAAATTATTAAATTAACTGTATTTGGAATTTCATTCTTTAAGAAGTAAAGTATAAGTGTATAAGTTATAGTGCTGCTGAAGATTAACTACTTTTTAGTTAGGGGTTTTTTAAAAATAATTTAGTATTTTTCGAGTTTAAACTTCATTCTTATATTTAAGCATATATACTTATATTTTCAAAATAAACTTATGATTTTATTATAAAGTTTTTTTTGTAACTTTTGTAATCTTTTTTGTAACTTTTGTAACCTTTTTGTAACTTTTGTAACCTTTTTTGTAACTTTTGTAACCTTTTTGTAATTTTTGTAACCTTTTTTTGTAACCTTTTTTGTAATTTTTGTATCTTGTAACCAAAGCTGTCAGCCCCCTGTATGAACTCTTGGTAGATCCTTCAGTTTGAGTGTTTACTCACGATGATAAGGTATTAAGATGATGATTATGATTAGATTAAGACTAAGATGATTAAAAGTCGTTCAGATATAAATTGATGCTAAAAATGGCAACTCCACCTTAATTTTTGACTTCAGTCGCAAAAAAATTCAAAATCTCAATCGAAAAGTTTGTGGCTTCGCCCATGCCTCTGACTGGCAACACCAACATATATATATAAAAACGAATTTTCAGGTCTGGTTTCAAAAACAGAATTAAGTGAAATTTAATTAATTAATTAAAAGTTTTCATAATTTATAATAAAATATTTGATTTGAATTGAAGCTCAATTATGAAATTTTTTACGTATATTCATTAACAGGTCATTGTCATTTTTTTTAATTTAAAGCATTATCCCACAAATTATTCCCATGTAAAGCTTCAGAAACAATACAGCTCATATAAAGCTTCACATTTAATCCAACGAATGTGACCCTATTACTCACATAAAAGGACATTTTACACTTGCTTCCTTTTCATTCTTTTCTATTACAAATTTTCTACTTTTTTTTCAACTCTCTACATCATCATTTTCTGTACTGATAGCTATTACCAAAAGTCTGGCCATATTTTTTTATGGTAGGTCATTTTAGTTATTCCTTTCCTCTTTTTGTCTTTACATTCTTGAATTCTTTCTAGCAGACAATTTACAATTGTTGTCTTCTACTATCGTAGACTTAAACTCTCGAAAAATCAATAAGCTTTTATTTCCTCTCAGGGAATGCACTTTAAATTTTATTAAAATGGATGAAAAGTTCGTTTTATTCATGCTTTGGACATTTTAGTGTCGTAAAAAGTCGAAGAAATAGTCGAAAAAAATGAAAAAAGTCGACACTCGTCCAAATAATTTTTTTTGAAAATTTTTAATAAAAATTTAACGGTTTTTTGAAATTCAAACAGAAAAAATAACATCTGTTTCGAAATGTCCGTAACATGCTTTTATTGTAAAATTTTTAAAAATGTCCATGTCCTTTAATGCGGAAATTGATTTTTGATTATTTGCTTGGATGTGACAATCGTTTTGTCAAGGGATGTTCTATATTATCCTCAAGCAAAACTTTTTGTTAAAGTCTGCAGCTTTTGTTGAATTTCTGAAAAGCTAAAAAAATTATTTTTATGATCTATGCTCTGGTATCATTTCTGCGACATTAGATGTTCATTATTTTGTAAAATTCTATGAATTGGGTTATGTACATCCTATGAGTTTCTTTTCTTGGATATAAAAATTCGGCTGTGGTGCTGCACAACAATACTTTCAAGCATATAGAAAAAGATGTAGAAAGTCCTCGTGTTATACATCGAGGGAATTAAGCGCATTTTCCCGCACAGATCAGTAAATAAATCCATAATTCAGAATGTAAAAATAAGTACCCACTTAATTTATTTCCCCAAATGAATTGAAAACATAGCATAAATGCTTGAAATATATAGTTGTAGCTGAAAAAAATTCCGGAAGCTATTTCAAAACATTTGTATGGTTTTAGTACAAATTAAATCTGTCACTTATACTTCACAAGTAATGACAGCAACATTTGTATGGTTCTACATACATTTACATTTCGAGAAAATAAAATTTATGAAAAAATGTACTTTTTTGCTGTTTTATGACTCAAAAAAATTTAATTATGTATTAATAAATCATAAAATATCATAAAACATCAAAAAAGTGTAAAAAAGAATCAAAAAAGTGTAAAAAAAAGTTGCCCGCGGAGAGGATCGAACCCACGACTTGAAGGGTTTTTTAATATAAGTATTCTTTTTAAGCGTCACGTTAAACTTTGACTAATCCAACGTCAGTGATTTTTTACACCAAAAACAGAAAAGTTAATTTAATTAAGTTTAGGTGAGGATTTTCAAAAAACTAAATACGTTGCGCACCCCTACGAAATAGCAGCTATTTAATGCAAAAAACCCGAAGTCTCTACGTGCTTCCCCTGCCGAGTTTTTGAGGGAGCCAGCGGGCCAGCGGGCCAGCCAGCCAGCCAGCCAAAGTGGACCTTTAAGCGCATTACTTTCTAAGGAAAATGCGCTAAAAATTGATATTTTTCATAACAAGGAGGTCCATTAAAACTTTGAAACTTGAAAATTTAGAAGAAAAACTTATAAAACATTGCTAAAAAGATATCTAAGTTGTCTAAAGGATGCCAGGAAAATTTTTGATGACCATCCAAAAAGTTTTTTTCTTTAAAAAGTTCGTAATAATCGATTTAACTTATTTGTCGTCAATAAATAATAAAATATAAAGAAAATGGCGAGTTTATATTTGCGAATATATTATAAATGTGTTGGCAGGACTTCAAAGCTATGCAAAATTTACTGTTTATTTGAAATTATTGAGAATATTTTAGAGTTTTTTTATTGAAGAATCTTAATTCTGTCCTTGTTGGTAATTCTAAATGATTCAACACGCATTAAGGGGTCGTTCGCAAATTGCGTCACGCTTTAGAAGAATTTGTGACAGTCCAAATACAAAATTTTTTGTTGCTTGAAAAATTTGTGACACGAGGGGGGGGAAGTCGAAAAAGTTGTTTTTAGCGCATTTTTGAAACTTGTTTTAAAAAGGTAGCTTAATAATACACTTTGTCTGTTCGGCTGTTCGGTCGGAACACATGAAAAACTTTTTAACTAGACATCGTAGAGAGCTCTAGTTTTTTGCATTAGCTCCGTGCCATTGAGTTATTGGCCCCCCGGGCAGTTAAAAATCTCAAAACCATCGTTAAATAGTATAATTAATGATTTTTTTCATTTTAGTACATTTCAGTGTAACCTGTCAAAATTTTATTTTACCTCTATAATTTCAAATATTTTTTGGCCGTTAGAAAATTTGAATATCAAAAAACCGTTAAATGACAAACCATTTTAATATGTGAAAATTCATTGCAAAATTTCTTAATTATACTATAATTAATGATTTTCAAGTGCATTTACGCGGGAAATTTTCAAATGTATTTTGACCGTTAGAAAATTTGAATTTCAAAAAACCGTTAAATGATAAACCATTTTAATATGTGAAAATTCATTGCAAAATTTCTTAATTATACTATAATTAATGATTTTCAAGCGCATTAAACCGCTGGAAAAATTCAAATATATTTTGATCGTTAGAAAATTTGAATCGGTAGTCTGAAAAAAAATTTCATTAACTCAATTGAACATACTCAGTAAGTACAGTCTGAGAACATGCTCTAAGTATAATCAACAATTTTATTTAAAAAAATTTGAGAACTCAATAGAACATGCTCAGTTAGTACTGTCTGAGAACATACTCTAAGTACATTTTGTTTTTTTGCTGAACATGCTCACGTGAAAAAATTATGATATGCTCAGCTGAGTACATTCTGGAGCAAGATCTTGAGCACAAACAATAAGATATCTTACACATTAAATTCGAACATGCTCACCTAAGCACATAACTGAGCATGCTCTTGAGTACATTCTGAGCACACCATACTGAGCATGCTCAGATATTTTTAAGGAAAAAAAGTTAATTAAGTTAACTAATAAATTGTCAGTTGTGTCCTAAATGTTGTAGAACCCGTGTAGAACCGTTTTTCCTTGAAATTAGCATGTTTAAAAATATAATAATTTAAATATGTCTTTTGCCATATTTATATTATTATATATTTACAGATGGTAACTTCAAGGAAAAATGCGAGATCTCGAAAGTTAAGCAACGCAAGGAGGAATTTCAAACAAAGATGGGTGACTGGAAAAATTTCTAAGTATCAAAATTTTCAATTAAATAAAAATTAATTCTACTAACAAAACTTTTAAAAAAACGTGGTAAAAATCACGACGTACAGATCACGCCAGAAACTTCCACGCTCTCTTATGTTAGATTTGAGTATAAACAAATATTACAATCCACACTGTCTTGTTTTACATTAAATATGATATTTATATTTAGTTAGAAAAAAGAATTTGAAAAACCACAGTTTTTGGAAAATTATTCCTAAAATATTTTAAAACTTCAATAATTCTTTAATTAAAGCTTCATTTTAACTAAATTAAGTACAGAATGATAGCTGCTGACTTATTTCATACATCAAATAACAAAACGAATGCAAATATCAAATTGTTTTGAAGAATTTTATGAAAAAGTAAATCTACTGCAAAAAATCTTTCGTGAATTTACCCTTATAGATATTTTAGTTTTAAATATTAATACAGCGATCACGCTATAATGGTCATATTCACACCGACATCCAAAGGCGAGCTACGCTCGCCGGTTGATACCGAAACAAAGGCGAGCTATGGTCGCCAGTTGATACTGATCCAAAGGCGAGCTACGCTCGCCAGTTGATACCAATCAAAAGGCGAGCTACGCTCGCCAGTTGATACCGATACAAAGGCGAGTTACACTCGCCGATGACACCGATCCAAAGGCGAGCTACACTCGCCGATGACACTGAACCAAATTAATATGTTTATGATGAATAATCTAAAATTTTCTTGTATATTCGTAGTCTCCAAACGGATTGGGAAAATTTTCACGCCTTCACTCGCTTCGCTTCGTTCAGGTCGCAAAAATTTGTGAGCTGCGCTCAACCAAGTCCGGACTTCGTCCGAACTATTACATTCGAGCTCCGCTCGAATTTTTATAATTCGTTCGACTGTTTATAGATCACAGGGGTTGTCGAATCTCTCTCCGCTCGTTCGACTGTTTATAGATCACAGGGGTTGTTGAATCTCGCTCCGCTCGTTCGACTGTTTATAGATCACAGGGGTTGTCGAATCTCGCTCCGCTCGTTCGACTGTTTATAGATCACAGGGGTTGTCGAATCTCGCTCCACTCGTTCGACTGTTTATAGATCACAGGGGTTGTCGAATCTCGCTCTGCTCGTTCGACTGTTTATAGATCACAGGGGTTGTCGAATCTCGCTCTGCTCGTTCGACTGTTTATAGATCACAGGGATTGTCGAATCTCGCTCCGCTCGTTCGACTGTTTATAGATCATAGGGATTGTCGAATCTCGCTCCACTCGTTCGACTGTTTATAGATCACAGGGGTTGTCGAATCTCGCTCCGCTCGTTCGACTGTTTATAGATCACAGGGGTTGTCGAATATCGCTACGCTCGTTTGACTGTTTATAGATCACAGGGATTGTCGGATCTCGCTCCGCTCGTCCGACTGTTTATAGATCACAATAGTGTCGGACTCCACTTCGCTACGCTTCGTTCGTCCAACTGTCATAGATCACAGGGATTAACCCAAATTTTTCTTACATATCCGCAGTCTTCTAACAACTTTGGAAAATTTTCACGCCTTCACTCGCTACGCTACGTTCAGGACGTAAAAATTTGTGAGCTACGCTCAACTTAGTTCGAACTACGTTCGAACTTTTATATTCGAGCTCCGCTCAAATTAATATTATTCAAATCACCAACACTTTCTCACATATCCGCAGTCTTCTAACAACTTTGGAAAATTTTCACGCCTTCACTCGCTACGCTACGTTCAGGACGTAAAAATTTGTGAGCTACGCTCAACTTAGTTCGAACTACGTTCGAACTTTTATATTCGAGCTCCGCTCGAATTATTATTATTCAAATCACCAACACTTTCTCACATATCCGCAGTCTTCTAACGGCTTTGGAAAATTTTTACGCCTTCATTCGCTACGCTACGTTCAGGACGTAAAAATTTGTGAGCTACGCTCAACTTAGTTCGAACTACGTTCGAACTTTTATATTCGAGCTCCGCTCGAATTATTATTATTCAAATCACCAACACTTTCTCACATATCCGCAGTCTTCTAACGGCTTTGGAAAATTTTCACGCCTTCACTCCGCTACGCTACGTTCAGGACGTAAAAATTTGTGAGCTGCGCTCAACTTAGTCCAAACTACGTTCGAACTATTATTACTCAAATCACCAATACTTTCTCACATATCCGCAGTCTCCTAACGATTTAAAAAAGTTTTCACGCCAACGTTACGTTTCGTTCAGGACGTGAAAATTTTGTGAGCTAACGCTCGAATTATTGTTACTCAAATTACCAACACTTTCTCACATATCCGCAGTCTATTAACGACTTTGGAAAATTTTCACGCCTTCACTCGCTACGCTACGTTCAGGACGTAAAAATTTGTGAGCTACGCTCAACTTAGTCCGAACTACGTTCGAACTTTTATATTCG
Organism: Chironomus tentans; assembly: GCA_963573255.1. Taxonomy (NCBI): domain Eukaryota; kingdom Metazoa; phylum Arthropoda; class Insecta; order Diptera; family Chironomidae; genus Chironomus; species Chironomus tentans. Next base: position 17,059,883 of record OY754303.1, read on the forward strand.
AGCTCCGCTCGAACTATTATTACTCAAATTACCAACACTTTCTCACATATCCGCAGTCTATTAACGACTTTGGAAAATTTTCACGCCTTCACTCCGCTACGCTACGTTCAGGAAGTAAAATTTTTGTGAGCTACGCTCAATCTAGTCCGAATTGTTATGTCCAAACTTCGTTTTATCTTTTATGTTAAAATTTCTCCCAAAGTTAGTATTAATCTGATCCATGAATTCTGCTTTCTCGACTTTTTTACTCGTACTCGTTGATCTCACTTGCACACAGCTTTGTTATATATTGTTCATTGTTACATATCATGAAATGCAAATACCCAAGATAAATTTTCACACACTCTCTACCCAAACCAAAGCAATTTCATTTCTCACAGCCGTACACTGTTTTGTCCCCAAAAATATATTTACCGATATCAAACTATGAAACGAGTTGCATATATTTACACACTATTTTGAGCCAAAAAGTTGTACGACTATAGATTTTAGTGACAAAAATATACGTATAAAGAAAGATTTTTGCTCTTGTGAAGTATATCGACATTTCATACAAGAAATCAAAATTCACTCTTTTTTGTACTTTTTTGCTGTTTTATGACTTAGAATAATATAATAATGCATAAATAAATCATGAAACATCATAAAGCATCAAAAAAGTGTAAAAAAGAATCATAAAAGTTCAAAAAAGTTTTTTGTCATTGGTGAGATTTGAACCCATGACATTTCGGAAAAATGAAATGTTCTTAAAGAATGTCCATGAGAAAATGACATCATTGATATTGGATTATTTTCTCATATAAAAATTAATAAATTAAATTATACTATAATTAAGCATTTTTATGATTCCAAAATGCTAAAAGAATGTATTGTCATCGAGAATACACTTGTATAAAAAATTTCAGCTCGATTGGAGTATTGGAAGTGGTCAAAATTTGACCTCGACAGACAGAAAGACAGACAGAAAGAAAGACAGACAAGAAAGCAAGTTAAGAAAAACGTGGTAACAAAAAAAACGTGGTAATAAAATAAGATCCAGTTATCATCCAGAGCCTCTATGTCCATAAAAATAAGATCCAGTTATCACCATGAGCCTCTATGTCCAATATAATAAGATCCAGTTACCATCCTGAGCCTCTATGTCCAATATAATAAGATCCAGTTACCATCCTGAGCCTCTATGTCCAATATAATAAGATCCAGTTATCATCCAGAGCCTCTATGTCCATAAAAATAAGATCCAGTTATCACCCTGAGCCTCTATGTCCAATAAAAACAAGATCCAGTTACCATCCAGAGCCTCTATGTCCAATATAATAAGATCCAGTTACCATCCAGAGCCTCTATGTCCAATAAAAATAAGATCCAGTTACCATCCAGAGCCTCTATGTCCATAAAAATAAGATCCAGTTACCATCCAGAGCCTCTATGTCCATAAAAATAAGATCCAGTTATTATCCAGAGCCTCTATGTCCAATATAATAAGATCCAGTTACCATCCAGAGCCTCTATGTCCATAAAAATAAGATCCAGTTACCATCCAGAGCCTCTATGTCCATAAAAATAAGATCCAGTTACCATCCAGAGCCTCTATGTCCATAAAAATAAGATCCAGTTATCACCCAGAGCCTCTATATCCAATAAAAATAAGATCCAGTTACCATCCAGAGCCTCTATGTCCAATAAAACAAGATCCAGTTATCACTCAGAGCCTCTATGTCCATTATAATAAGATCCAGTTATCATCCAGAGCATCTATATCCAATATAACAAGATCCAGTTATTATCCAGAGCCTCTATGTCCAATATAATAAGATCCAGTTACCATCCAGAGCCTCTATGTCCATAAAAATAAGATCCAGTTACCATCCAGAGCCTCTATGTCCATAAAAATAAGATCCAGTTACCATCCAGAGCCTCTATGTCCATAAAAATAAGATCCAGTTATCACCCAGAGCCTCTATATCCAATAAAAATAAGATCCAGTTACCATCCAGAGCCTCTATGTCCATAAAAATAAGATCCAGCATTCATCTAGAGCCTTTATGATAATTCAATTTTTTTAAAAAAAAAAATCCAATTTTTTCGATTTTCAAAGTGCTGTAGAATCTCAGGATTAAGTCCAAACATAGTCATGTGGGGTATTTTTGTAAACGCCATGAAGAGTACTATAAGACTAGATGCAAAGATATATCCAGTTTGAAAAAAACCCTGGGTCGTCAGGCGTTTAAAGAAAAGTGTCATTTTTTCTAGGTTTGTCAACTTTGACAGCCTCAAAGTCACTAAAGATTTCAAAATTTCCTAAAATGACTTTCCATTCCCCTGGTCGCTTGATATGTGTGACCAAATGGCAAAAAAACCAAATTTCCATATGCACATGGCTCGGCTGTGACCCTGATTACCAAATTTGTGGACAAAAAAGACGCCAAAAAAACACGTTTTTCAAGGTTTTGGAACTAAAGATGATGCTTAGTGCAAAAAGTTTATATACAGAAAAATGCAGTCTCGCGAGGGCAAACTTTTGGCATCATTAGATTTTTCTTAAAAAAAGAAGTCTTAACACCGTAATAAAAAAATGTGTTTTTCGTGAAACTAAATAACTTACACGCTTTTGCGTGGAAGTTAAAATTCTTATAAAGTTCTTCTGGTCAACTAAAAAAAATTGTGGTTAACTTAGTTAATTTTTTTAAATTTTGTATTATTTAAACATGCTCAGTGAGCACGTTCTTTGAGCATGCTCAGAGTGTGCTTATTTATATACGTATGCGTATTATCTGCACATTTTATAGTGTGCTCATAATGTGCTCATGAGCATACTTAGCATAAATCTAAGCGTGCTCTTAACGTGCTCTATTGAGCATATTTTCTTTGACGTTTTTTAAGTGTGTTCTTATTAGTACATTCACATAAATATTTACTAAGTATGCTTAAATCGTGCCACTTATCAGAAACTAGTGTTCTTGCTTAAGCATACTTAAATGATGCTCTGAGCATGCTTAATTAATGTGTTTGATGAGCACGTTCCTTTGAACATACTTATATGAGTATTTTATAATGAACTTTCTTGAACGTGCTTTAAGGGTAAAGTACCGTGCTCACTGAGCACGTTAGATGAGTACGTGTTTTTAAAAAAAATTATTGTGCTCTTTATTTGCTGAAATTTGAACAATTAGTTGCTCAAATTTCAGCAAAACAATTTGAGAATCAATTTTAATTTTAATTTAAGCACTAGTAGACATAATATAAGTGCGCGGGTAGGAAGGAGAAAATTTATTAAGAGTAGCGGAATTGAAAATTTTCCTTTTCTTCTCTTCTTTTAGGTTAAGGACATGATAAATTTTGATAATTTATGTTTCCCTTAATGTCCACCATCAAAGGAAATTCTGCTTTAATTTTCCATGCGATGCCACTTCAATTAATGAAATTCAGAAAAAATAGATTTCCATAAAAATTGTGAATTCAGCTTGAAAGATTATAAAATGTTAATTATTTATTCATTAAATTTCTCTTTCTCCTGTTGTCTTCTTCTTGTTCCTTTTTATTGTCGTTCGTATTCAATTTAAAAATTCTCATCATTATTAAGGCTTTAAAAAAGAATATTTATTGATAGTGGAAATTCTTAACGATGTGATGTGATGAGAGTCTTTTTAGACATGCCGGGAATGAGAGGGAAATATTTGATCCAAAAATTTCTAACAGTGTAAATGAGAATCATTTTTACAGCGTGAGAGGATTAAAAGTGATGCAAAAATTCTCAACAGTGTGAGAGAAATTCCTCTCTGAGAGAATTTTCCAGGATAAAGAGAGAGAATAATTTTTGATACTGAAAATTTTTAATCGTGTAAAATGAATTGAAATATTATATTGCTGGGATATTCGATATTATGCACGATTATAGCCTTAATGGATTTTTTTACATGAAACATTTTTCTGTTTGGTTTAATGACGAGATTATTAAGAATTTTTTAGTTTAATTGAAAATGTTCATTAATTAAAGTATTGCAAGTATTAACTGATCATTTGCTCGTTGTTTACCAGGATTATCTCGGATTTTTTAAAATTACTTTTAAAATTATTTTTAAAATCTTCCTTTATGTCTAGGGTGACCATCTAATTTTCTCAAAAATACAGGACCTGGAACAAAATTTCCTAATTTATACAAGATGGTGTTGATTAATCTTTAATTCGTACTAAAAATTTCATTTAATGTTCGTTGATGAATGTATGCTTCTCAACAAAAATTTTTTAAATTAGCTAAAGGTTTTGCAAAATAATTGAAAATTTTATGACTGGAGTCAAGAGGCTTAATTTTTATTAAATGACCTTAGAATTTCTACTAAAATAATTACCAGCTTTTATTATTCAAAATATTTAATGATTGCCAATTAAATTTGTTTCTGTTTTGTCACTATGGAACAATTCATTCAATTTTTTTATTTTTTTATAAAAGCACCTAATTGATCATGTTTTTTAATTAAGTAGCTTTTAATCAGCTTACAATCAATTAATAATTGTATTTGAACAGAAAACATTTTAAATCATGAAAATCACGTCAAACTCGAAATAGAACAAATTTGTGGTTTTTAAAATGTAAACTCATCAATAATGCTCAAAAAGCTGATATAAAAATTAAACGAAGCTAAGAGCACGAAAAATAAATAGAACGTTTCAGAAACTCTTACAATTTTCGTGTATGCTGCATGCCATAAAATTAAGCACTTGTGTGAACAACATCAGCATCCAAAAAAGAACATCAATACTCGAGAAAAAAAGAAACAAAATAGGAAGGAGAAAAAAACTAAAACTTTTTGATTGGAAATATTGAAAAGCACAAAAAGAAAGAAAGGAAGAAGTCGGATGGAGGAGGAAATCAATTGAAGAAGAAGGAAAATGACTTTTAATGTTTTCTTTCCTCGATATACAAACAAAAGGCTGCTGCAGCATCACATCAGTGGCAATAAAGAAAACAGAAAAGGGAGGAAAAAATAAATAAATATGACAGGAGGGGAGAGGGTGCTGTTTATACTGATTTGGATTTATTGCAGCATTTTGTGATGAAAAACTGAAAAATTTCGTGGAATTAAATTTGTATTTTTGAAATATTTTAGAATTTTTAGGCATTTTTTAAATTAAAAATTTAAAATAATTTTTTTTTAAATTTTAGTAGTTTGTGAAATTTTTGAAACATTTTAAATTTTTTGGAGAATTTTAAATTCTTTAAAATTTTGAATTTTTCTGAATTTTTCAATTTTTTGAAATTTTTGATTTTTGGAAAACTTTTAATTTTTTTTTTTTAAAAAATTCTGAAATTTTTGAATTATTCAATAATTTTAATTTTTTTGAATCCTTCTAGAATTTTTGAAATATTCTGATTTGTTATAATTTGTTAGAATATTCTAAATTTTTTGAATTTTAGAAGTTTTTAATTTTTTTAACTGTTCAATTTAAATTTTTGTTCATTTTTAATTATTCTGAAAACTTTGAATTTTTTGAAACTTTCTATTTTTTTAAATTTTGAAATATTCTAAAAAGTTTCTGATTTTTTTCAAAATTTCTTGGTAAATAATTTGATTTTCTTTAAACTTTTTAAATATTTTTATGATTATTTTCCTTATTTTTCTCGAAATTAAAAAAAAATACTCAGCTAAAGTGTCATACCCTTCCAAACAGTATTGCATTTCATCCGCTACGTTCCTTTTTATCTCAAACTTTTTTTCTACATTAGTTTTTCTTTTGGGATAAAGTCAAGAGTTGATTCAATCATGAAAACATTAGTTTGAGTGAATGAATGCAAGATGATGATGATAACAAGTATACAAACAATATTTTTTTTTAAGATTGGCTTAAATAAACTTAACTTAACTTATTTTGATTTTATTTCCATTTTTTTGTTTGAAATTTGATTCTAAATATTTTCATGATTTAAAGTGAAAATTTATTGAACTGAAAGGCATTTTTTAATTGATATGTATTTATATTTATGTATGATATTGCACAGGGGCGTATTCAAGGGGGGGGGGGGGTTTTGCCCCCCCTTTTGGAAAAACATCTTCAATTTGCTAGGGTTTTTTGAGAAAAACTCACCCAAAAAACCTGCAAAAAAATATTCTATCCCACAAAATTCGAATCAGAAAATGCCAATATACAGAACCAATGCACTAAAGTGATTTAACCTGGTTAAATTGAGTACAACAACCAAAATGTTTTGAAATATTTCCCATTGAACATTTTTTTATTTTCATCCTCCAGCGATGTTATTTGCAATTCTAAAGCAATCGATTATTGTATTTATTTAAGTCATCGCACTGAATAGAGAGAGAAGTGGCAAAACCTTTTTTTTTGTGTATTGCACAATGCATTATTTCCGGAAGGTCGATAAAGCACACAATGCAATGTAGCGAATAAAATAAACAAAATAAAATAGAAAATTTTTATATTGTTGAATTATTGCAACTTCTTAATGTTGTTTCAGTTTGTCACAAATATTTTCCATCTACACAATGATTTTTCCTTATCTCCATTTATTCGTTCACGTACGAGCATTTTAAGGAAGATTTTCGAAAACATTTCATGCATAATGTATGCATAAACATCCTCGTTTAAGGAATCGGAAGGATTGTCATGAGATGCAATAAAAAATGTATGATTTCTTTACGATATATTTTTTTAACGGATGTTAAACTTCTTCCTTACATTTTTCATTCCATGAATAAACATTCCTTACACACGAATAAACATCTGAAGACCGTATGCTGATTGAAATTAACAAAGGAAAACTATTCCTAAGGTAAATTAAACAGAATAAAAAGTAAAGCTTTTGTTTGGACAAAATAATTAATTTTGCGTAAATATTCATGTCATGTCCGAAAAAGTACATGGGACAATTTAGAGATCATATGTTTGTCTGAAATTGTATGAGTTTTTTTGTTGTGCTTACTTTAGTTTTTGATAAAGTATAATCTGTTTTATAATACATTTAGGGCCGTTTTCACTAAAGTGGATAATCCTCTTTTTCGGATCATCCACCCCAAATTTTGGGATTATCCTAGGATAATCTTCGGATAATGGTTTTCACTAAAATCGATTTAGGATAATCCTGGATTATAATCGGATCGGATTATCGAAAATGTCAATCCTGCTACCCCCCAAGTTTGAAATCGGATAATCTCGATTTTTTAGGATAATCTCAGGATAATCCTAGGATTATGAGATTTTATTTTTGAAATATTAAAATTTTTTTAAATGTCTTTAGATTCCAAATGAAATTTAGTAAAGAGTAGTTGGTTTAAGCTTCAATTTTAAGGTTATTTCATGAAAAATGCACAATAAAAATTTCTTTGTAAATAAATTAAGGATATTTTTTGTGAACAATTAGAATATTTTTATAAAGATATGTGCACAATAAATGTTACTAGCTTAGTAAAATCAAAAATAATGTAAATACGATAATTTTTTTTATCATATTCACACCAATTTTAATTGTGTGTGAATATATTGTTTTTGGTATTTCAGTGAAACTACTTTTTTGGACTTGCTGCTTCAGGCTTACGGAATCGACCCATAGTGTTCGGTATAGAAAGTTTGTGCTTTAAATTACCAATTTAACAGTGAAAACCGCATCTCGATTGGTGCTTCCAGTGCCGAGAAATCGCAAAAAAACACTTTCTGTCATTTAGCAAGTTAGTTAATTAGTTAGTTAGTTACTTTCGACGATAACTCGATTCAAACTCAATATTAAGACTTCCGGTTTTTTGCATCTGATAGATATTGGGTATCTCAAGAGCTGTATAGTTTTTGGAGTCATGAGATGCATTCAGTAAGGCACACGGAACGAAAAGGTGCTGTTTTTGGTCAAATTATAGCCGATTATTGCAAAACACATTTTATTTTTTTCATAGAAAAGGAATGTTTTGACCAAATGAGCTGAAATTTGGTATGTAGGTTCCTTAGCTGTGCCTGAATATGGAACCGACGCCATTTTGGATTTCGAGGGGCTAGAATCTACGCAAAATTGATTTTTGCTTTAACTTTGACCAAATGAGCTGAAATTTGGTATGTAAATTCTTTAGCTGTGCCTGAATATGGAACCGACGCCATTTTGGATTTCAAGGGGTTAGAAGCTACGCAAAATTGATTTTTGCTTTAACTTTGACCAAATGAGCTGAAATTTGGTAAGCAGGTTCCTTAGCTGTGCCTAAATATGGAACTGACGCCATTTTGGATTTCGAGGGGTTAGAAGCTACGCAAAATTGATTTTTGCTTTAACTTTGACCAAATGAGCTGAAATTTCGTATGTAGGTTCCTTAGCTGTGTCTGAATATGGAACCGATGCCATTTTGGATTTCGAGGGGCTAGAAGCTACGCCAAATTGATTTTTGCTTTAACTTTGACCAAATGAGCTGAAATTTGGTATGTAGGTTCCTTAGCTGTGCCTGAATATGGAACCGACGCCATTTTGGATTTCGAGGAGTTAGAAGCTACGCAAAATTGATTTTTGCTCTAATTTTAACCAAATGAGCTGAAATTTGGTATGTAGGTTCCTTAGCTGTGTCTGAATATGGAACCGATGCCATTTTGGATTTCGAGGGGCTAGAAGCTACGTTAAACTCATTTTTTCTCTAATTTTGATATTTTTGACTAAATAAGCTGAATCATTACGATTTTTCGTAAGTCTTGTTAGTAACAGAATACTAAGCTATGAATGAAAAAATTTGAAACGGTGTGAATATACCCATGAAGCGTGATCGCTTCATTACTAGTTTATAAATAATTTTAATTATTTTTTGAGAGGTTTAAATAGCTTATTTTAAAAATAATCCTGTCTAGCGTTTCTCGATGCTAGAAACGGGACATTTTAAATGTTGCTGATGTCTTTATTGGGATCGCTAGACCGTCTGTTCTTCTGCTTCTAAACTATTTCTCAAATTTAATTATTTAATGCAGTTTTTTGCATAAAATATGTTAAGTAATACAGAGGTAGACTTTTTTTATTCAAAAAATATTTTTTAGTCAACGTTCTCTGAAAGACCTAACTAAAGAACTTGCCTAAAAACTTAGTTAAGTCAAGTAAAGAAGTCTTGCAAAGTTTACAAGTTCAAACAAAGTTTTATGTAACATTTCAAGAAGTTTTAGTAGTTTTTGTAAGTTTATACTCCTTTAAAATTTATATATGGTGTAGGTTCCAAGCAATAATAAGTCAAAATTCGTTGATTGCATTATATATTTTAAAATTGTTTCAAAATAAAAAAGGATTATCTCAGGATAATCCTTGGATCATCCGAAATTTTTTCCAAAAAAAATGAAAAAATTTATATAATCTTTGGATAATCCCAGGATTGTAGAATCCGATCCAATCTTAATCCGATCTTTTTAGTGAAAACGATAATCCTGGATTATCATAATCCGGATTGAATCCGGATTCTACAATCCCAGGATAATCCCAAAAATCGGATTAGGATTATCCACTTTAGTGAAAACGGGCCTTAAATGCTGACTATCTTCTGGATTTTAAACATGTTGCTCTCGTTTTTTGAAGCTTTTATCAAGTGACCAACTAGAGTAGTGGTTCTCAATCTTTTCAGAGTACCACACACAATTATACTGTTTTTAAGTCAAAAATTACAATCACTCCTTTAGTTGAGAGCTCTCAGAGGGCTTTCAAATTTATTATCAGAGTTGATTGCATTTTCTGGGTCATGCCTATATATGGGACCATATAATGTCATTGAAGTGGTATACAACCAGTTTTCTCCAGGAAATGGTTGACTTCCAAACCTCTCTGGCTATGTCTCTGAGTCATGACTATCCAGTAAATAAATGACGTCAAATATTTAAGAGGGAGGGGTTTCAGATGCTGTGTGACACTTTCATACAAAAGAATTTTTTTTCGTATGAGAATTTTATGACAGAAGGTGAAGGGGAGTCTAAGAATCTAGCAGGAAATCTAGTTTTTAGTGTGACGTCATGTTATGAACAGCCCCTCACTTAGACAACGAAGATTGAGCAATTTTTAAATTAATCTATGGATATCCATTCAAATATAAGAGACAATCTACTTAAGAATCTGAAGAAATACAGGTAAAACTTATTAAACTTTAATAAGAACAACTACTTCTACAACAACCATAAAGTCTGTAATGGCCACAGCATGCCCTTTATTTTATTCATTCAACTTTTACTAATTTTTTAAATGGAACATAATGAAGGAAAAAAAGTTTTTGCCTTTTTTACACTTTTTCCATCTCTTCTGTGTTACTGTTATTACATCCCTCGATCCAGTTTAAATAGTTAGTTAACAAGCATTTTCTATTATAGCATTTTAGACCTTTTTTCTCTCTTTTTTATACTCGTTCATTTATTTAATCTACACAACACTTTAGACTTTACTCCATTTCAATTCATGAACAAAGTTTACTTTATATTATTTCTTTTTTAAAAAAACTTTAGCATGCATTTCCAGCAAGACAAAACAAAACAAGATGAAACTAGAAATGAAGAAAGTTTCCTTCTACTTTGCAATTTTAATAATTTTCATTTCTCCCATTGTATGTCCTCATTGCCATGCAAAACATTTTATACAATGAAAATAAATTTAAATTTATAAAAATGACAGAGTTAAATGAAGTATGAAATATGTCAATTGTTTTTCCAGCAGGAGTCATTTGCGGAGAGGAGAGAACTTTTGAAATAAAGATGAAGACGAAAGTGATTCAGTCTATTTAAAATATGCAAAATGATTTGAATTTGAATTGTCTGTAGACTTTTAATTGAAGATTATATACTTTAAGAATTATCGTTTTATTGAGAAGCAGGTGGTGTACTTTGTGGGTGGTTGGGTGGTTTTCCTATTTGAAAATTCTGGCTGCTTTTATGTTTAGATGAGATGACTTGAAGGTTTGTTCTAAAATTGAGTGAATTAAATTATGTTCCAAATTTGCAAGTAGACAGACTAGTAAGGAGGTTGCCCCTCAAATTTTTCCATACAAAAAATTTGTAACCCCCTTTCCTGGAGGGAAAATTTTCTAGCTACGCCGTTGAACCCTAAAAAATCGAGACATGCTGAAATTTGTCAATAAATGACTGCATAAACAAATGGATTGATTATTGTTGAGGCTGTACTTTTGTAGCAGAAGCTTGAATTAGGCGCGTAGCCAGAGGGGGGATTGGGGAATTTGTCTTCCCCCTTTCACCCAAAAATTCTTCAATTTGCTAGGGTTTTTTAGAAAAAATCCCTGAAAATCCCCCCCATAATTTTTCCATACAAAAAATTTAAAAATCCCCACCTCAAAAAATTCATGGCTTGAATTATTTTTAATTTATCAATATTGATACAAAATGACTTTGATTTTCAGAGTAACTTAGATTTTTTCGATTTTTTCTTTTTTAGAGAAGGCATCCGTTATCCGTTTACCACAGAAATCATCTTTAAACTTCGTTTGGATACCAAACTGTAACTATTAATTCAATGATCCCTAAAAACTAATTTTTTTATAAACTTTAAATTTTATACACACTTGACGTATCACAAACTGAGTAGCATCAGAGAGAAGGATAACTGAGAGATAAAGTTTCCTTAGAAAATAGCAAGAAACTTGTTGTTCCGACCATAGATAATAAAATAAGGTAAATGTATGTATAGGAATTCTAATTGTGCTCTAGATCCATTCAGTCAACTTCAAAGACCGGTGCATTAATGAATTTAATTATTCCAAAATTTTCTCAAACAGCAAGAAAACTTTCCCTTATAAATTTTTTCAATTAAAGAACTGAAAAGAAAACATGAATGAATTTTCATTAAAATTATTTTCTCCTAATGAATGACGAGGATGAAAAGAAGCTTAATAATATTCAATGTTGTGAAAAATAATGAAATTTTCATCAAATTTGATTTAATTTAAGCTAAATAAAATAGGAAAATTGAAAATTCGTTGGCTGGAAACAGAATTTTTCCGCAATTATTCATGTTGCTGTCTAATTAATAATTATGGAGCAGAATTCTATTAAATAATCCATTTCTTCGTCTTTAAATTCCACTGAAATGATTTAGAGGGAAATGTTAAGGTACAGAAATGAAATCACGGAAAGATGCTATGCTCAATTCTACAAATGAACAAAGCAATTAATTTTTAGTTTTCAACTCAATTTATTTTCTCATTTTCTTTCTGAATTTCTCATCTTCATGAACTGCTTGCATTCTTCTTACTAAAAAATACTCTTTTTCCTTGTGTGTCATCCCCCAATGGGATATAATAGAGATTTCAAGTTAGTCCATTGCTTTTGACAAAGAAAATTTTCGAAGCTATTTGAGCATGAAAATTCCTTTCAATTTCTTAAAGCTACAGCGATAAATTCAATTAATGAAGTTTGTACTAGAAAATGTTCATGCATTCAATGGATTACTTTTAAATTTCTCATAATGGATCTCTATAACATATATAAGCTTTTCAATGTTCTCAATTAAAGAAAATAAATTTTCATTCGAATTTTGCAGTATGGATGGAAGAAAAGAACAAATGGAAATAAATTTTCTACAATGGAGATTATTTATCAAAGATTAATTATTACTGGTGATGCTGAACATGAAAAAATGCTTGGAGAAAGTTTTATTGTTCGAACTTTTAATCACATTTTCCAATAACTGAACGAGGGAGATTTTTTTGTAGTTGTTGTATGATGTAATGAATTCAGGGATGTTAGCCTTGACATCTAGATCACTATGGGTATTAAAGTGTATCTTTTTTTGGGATCAATTCCTTAGTTGTTGAAAATTTGTTTCAGTTTTCTAGAGTTTTTTGTCATTTTACGTCAGACTCCCCCCAATACAGCCAAAAAGCTAAAAATTTTAACCCAGACTAGACCTGTGGTCCCCACTAGGGGATACCCCTCGGTGTATACTAGGGTATGCACTAGGGTATACACTAGGGTTACTCTAAGCTTACCTTTGGGATATTATATACACTAGGGTATACCGAACAACTGACCTCTGTGTAACTAACCATTTTACCTAGTCACATTCAGAATTAGAGGTGTAGGAAGTAATTTTGGCATGATTCACAGGCATTCTTAGCTCAAAATCTGCTATGTTTGCAATCCTTTCTGTGTCAGATTTTGTCACATTACAGTCAAATCACAGGTATAAATCCTAGTCTAGACGATTTCAGAATCAAACACACTCCTAACCTACTCCATACAAATACTTTGATTACAACACTGATTTGATCTTTACGTTGAATTTTTTTCTACGAACACTCAATTTTAATTGAAATTTTCACTTTAGATTTTCGAAGTGCTTTGTTTACCTGTTCATTATTGTGTCGTGATTTTGTTCATGACAGTCTGATAAGTGATAAAATTTTGATTACTTTATAGCTTTAGGAAAGAGTCAGAAGCCCTGTGATGCTTATCTAAAATTTTTGAGACTGAAGAGCAATGAAGATAAAATAACTCAACTAAGATCAATTATGATTAATGCCCTGAATCCTTTGAAATCTACTAAAATAGACGACCAACAGATCACTTTATTGAAAAAATATTTAGACTAACAAGATAACCTACTTTTTCTTGTCATAGAAATCAGCATGCGACATCAGCCTTCACATAGTTTTTGCCATGTCGGCATCTATTTTCACCTATATGCACAAAAACAGCAAACAAATCAAGTATAAAGTTTGTAACAAATTTAGCACAAATATATTCGAATGTGCACGCGCCATTAGCAATAAATAACATTAACGCTCCTTACGCACGTATAACCACACAAGACCATCGTACATCATCATCACAGATCTGTCATGTCACAAGGATTCCTCATGCAAAATTTCTCGTTTCAGCTCATTAAATCACAACACAACAATCAAAATCATTGAGTCATGAAAGTCTCAACGTCGATCATCACTAATAACGAATTCACAATCATCCTCCCTGGGAAAATATTCAGTTCAACTGTGTCTATCAATACGATATTTATCTCACATGTTTTAATAAAACTTTACATCCATAAAACAATTCGAACTTTACACGCCATTAATTTCCTATCCATATATCTCAATTGGTGCTATTTTTTTTGCGGATGGGTTGATTAGAGCTTTGTTTCTTTATCTACCAGCATGTTTGTTGTTTGCTGCCCAATTTTTCGAAAAAAAAGGAAATAAATTTTCTGGAAAATATCAATAAGGAAGGATGAGTGTTGTTGAGGTAGTAATATAGATGTAAATTTAACTGACCATCAAGTAATCTTTATCTTCACTGATATACTGCATCGACTAGCGCTATGCACTCTCGTTCTCTTTTATGTGCTAATTCTGGATGATTTAGTGCAAGCAAACTGAGATTATTTATTTTAAGATAAATTTTGCAGCAACGTTAAACCATTCAGATACCGTAATCGTGGCATCATCAATTCGTGGTCGATTACAGGTATTTGATTATGTTTGTTTAAGTAATCTACAAAAATTGAGGTTGGGGGTTTGCTTTGGTTTACAATTTATGTATTTTAGTGTAAGATTTAATTATATTTTGTGAATGGGAAAATTTAAAGATCAGTTAGATGTAGCTTGTAGACATAAAAGAAAGACAACTCACCGGCCTGAATTAAATTTTGGTACACTTCTCAGGTTTATCCCTTTTAAAAATGGATAATTTATCTGGATTTATCTGGGATGGTGAGTTGTTATACCCTCTTTGTACAACCAAAGTTCAATTTAAATGCTACTAAATGTCAATGTTAGATGAAGTGGCTTAGTAGGGTAGTGGTTAATTTTTTAGGTACCGAATAACTGCTCATCGATATAGCTATCATAGGTTCGAGACTTACCAAGGGATAACTTTCCCTTTATCCGAATCATAGGTACTAAAAGTGAAGTTTTAAGCCTCTGGGTGTAGGCTATAGTCAGAAAATGTGTCTTTTGAATCCCACTATGAAGTTATAGTTTTCAATATCTAATTTTTTTATGAACATCATCTGTAAACGACCCTCAAAACTATATTGATAAAAATTCTTTTCCTATTTTAGTTTCAAAAATTTATCAATAATCTCTTAATGAAGAATTTTCTGAAACTTTCTAATTCCCAATTTCTCATAATGAAAAATTTCTGTATAACAAATTGTTAAGATGCTATTGGAATATTTTATGCTGCAACAATAGACATTCTTGCCTTGCATGTGAATTTATGAAAAAGTTTGTGTCGGACTTTATCTTTATGGTATTATCAGTTTAGGAATTTTATCGAGCATGACTTCATCGAATCCCCACAACACTTCCTCAATTTTCTCATTCATAGTCACGTCCTTAATGAGATGAGAAATTAAAATAAGCAAAAATTTTCCCCATTCTGTACTTTTATTTGGCTTTTATATTAACGAGTGCAAAAAGGAATATTTTAAAGCATAAAATTTACTGTTGAGGCAAGGATAATATCATAAAATGAAAGTTTTTCATGAGCATGCAAGACCAAAGAAATTTGATAATGATATAAAATCTTATGCTCTTTTTTGTGTTAAACTGAAAACTTTTTCTATCCCTAAATCAATAAAACTTAAATCTGATGGAATTAAAGTTTCTCCATCTATTTTGTCTTCACCAGCTTCATGTTTGAACGAAGCATTACAATGCAAATTTATTTTGAAGATAGTTTAACATTTTTACTGTAAATAATTTTTTTACATCTTTTTATCAAAGAATAACTGTAAACTGAATAAAATTGAAGTGAATTTAAAAAAAAAATGCAGGAAAATTTGTTTTTAAATTTTAAAAATCATAAAACATTTATTTCTTCATAGAATTTCTAAACATATAGTTTTATTATTTTTTGAAAAACAACATACCCAACTAATTCCTAGGATTGCTTCCTACTCCTCCTCCAGTTCAAGCTTTACAGCGTAAAAATACGTAACAATAAAATTTACGTTATGTACGTTTTACATTGAAGTTGGGACGAGTATGAGTTGAACAAGGGGGTACGAGGGAAAGTTGAACGATGGAACAGAGGGTTCAGAGAAGTTGGGGAGTAAAACGAAGTTGGGGTGATTTTTTGACCATTATTTTCAAATATATTTTCACCGTTATTTTCTTTTCAAAAATAAATTCAATTTTTTGTATCAGTTTTTTTATCGTAGCAGTTTGAAGAATTGCACTTGAGTGCAACAGCCCATAAAAGCATCACTAGTTACATATTGCTTGAGATTTTTGTTTAAAATATGTGTTCTAATTCAGAAGAGAAACATAAATTTAAAAAAATCCGGA
Source organism: Chironomus tentans (assembly GCA_963573255.1). NCBI lineage: Eukaryota > Metazoa > Arthropoda > Insecta > Diptera > Chironomidae > Chironomus > Chironomus tentans. The sequence goes on from OY754303.1 coordinate 17,076,124, forward strand.
TTCCTATCGAACATTTTCAATAAAGGCTGGTGACTGGAAAACTGGTGGAAAATTTGGAAAGAAATAAGAAATTACTGAATTACGTCATTTCTAAATTTAGATTTTGAAAATTGTATGGGCTTTGGGTCGACATTTTTAAAGTTTAACCTAAGATTCTTAAATCCCAAAAAATCTTGAATCTAGATTGTTGTCTAATTTCCTTAAGTTTTCTTCATGTTGCAGAAACCTTCAAAACTTTTTGTAACACTAATCGACTTTTGCACAATTTAAGAATCTCGATTCAAATTCTTTACACCACCTTCTGAGAAAAAAGTCTCATCTATTCTGATATTTTGAACAAGTCTAAAACTTTACTCAACCTTCATCCATTCCATCGATTTTCAATAATCTTCCATAAAAAATATCAAAGTCTTTCAATAAAGGTAAACTTTTTTTTCCTTAAATATTTTCTCACACTTTACAGAAGGAAAATTTTTTAATAACATCAAAAAGTTTACAGAAAATTTTCTCTTTTTCTCACATAATTATAAATTCAAGAAGCAGACTTTTCTTCCTTTGCCTTTCTTATCGCTCTGTGGATATGAAAGTTTTTAAGGGATGAAAGCTTGTGCTCGAAACAACAAGAGAAATTTTTTTTTTCCTTCTGAAACATAATTTTCACTTCAGAAATTTGCATAAAGCGAGCCGCATTCCATTTTACATAAATTTTCATCTTTTTTCTCTTTATCTTCATCTACAAGAGATAAAGCATGGCAAAAAAAAAATATTCTTTTGAGGAAGGAAAAAATAAAAGATAGACAAGGAACGGCATAAGATGAAAAATATTGATTCGGGGGATAAAAAAAAATTATTGATGAATATTGATGACATTAAAAAAAGTTCAAGATCGATTTGGGTGAGGATAAGCAGTTGATTCCACCAATCAATCATTGGAAAAATCTGAAACAGATTCAATCAGACGAAATATCACCATCCCTTGTCAATAGAGTGAATGAAGAAAAACCCCCAAAAAAAAGTTTATTCTGAAAGTTTAGTCAACTCCATATTGGAAGCATCGTAATTTGTTTCCATGACAAGAAGTAGAATAGCTTAGCACACAGATTGTGCTACAAATAAGGAAAATGACGCTTTTTCCTCGTAACGGCTTTAAGAAAACTTATAACGAGGATGGAAGATAAGTAAAAGGAAGAATTGAGAAAATGAAAAACTTTTTCAACTAAAATGTCCTTCCACCATCTTCATTGTGGTGTCATGCAAATAAAAAGGAAATTGGAAAAATATTCTTTGACAAGAATCCCTTCTTGGAGGGTTCGGTTAGAAAATTCTAGGGGTCATGTCTTGTATTAGAAAACTTTAAGGGATCGTTTGCAATTTCATTATCCTTTTCAGCAACCCCGATGGGGCTATTGGAGCCCCAATAGCTCAGTAGTAGGAGTATGTGGTTAGGATGTGGGGTTGAGTCCCACTCGGATACTTTTTTCTGTTAAATATTCTAATTTAAGTTCTATTAAGCGTCAAATTCAAGTTCTAATAAAATTAGACGATCTCCTGACTAGCTAAAATGCTTCTGGCATGAAAACTTATTAAAAAATATAAAAAAAATATTTAAAAATATTAAGTATTTCCGTTAAGAGCTCAAAGCTTATGCTTGAAGCCAAAAATTATGAGTAATAATTCTAATTATGAATAATAAATTGAATAATAAATTAAGGCTTTTACATTTTCACTTACAATTATTATGCTTGACTAAATAATATAAATTATTTGCACATCAATAAACCACATTTTAATGCTGCATGCAAAGTCAAAGCTCATAAAAGTTTCATTTGAAGCTTAACGCAGAGAATGGAAAATAAATAAATGCTAGTTCAATACACAGCAAGTAAATTATTATCGCATTCATAGTCAGACTTTGTTTACGCTGTAAAATGCATGCTGTATTGAAGAATTAAAAAAAATATTTATAAAAAGTTTTTTAATCCTAGAAATGGATGAAACTATTCATTTATTCAAACCAGCATGTGTTGAAATTTATATTAAAAAAATTAAATTTATTTTATGGATGCAATTTTAATTCAAAAGTCAATAAACTGAATATTTTTTTATAATGTAAAAATTTCATCCTCCGTAAATTCAATCTAAAAAAATAAAATTACTGAAAAAAAATTAACATCAACTTTTCAGGTATGTGTAGAATTTTTTGAAATTTTTCAAAACATGCATAACTTTACATTTACTAGTTCCATTACAAATTTCTCATAAATTAAAGCTACCTAGAATACTCGTATCAAGTATGAAACACCTTTTCAACAGGCATGTTATACATGAATTTATAAACTTTTTTTGCAATATTATACATGCATATAAATACGTGTATCTCATGACTATGAAAAGAGATTTTTCTCTCTCCTTTTTTATAAGAGAAGTGAAATGATGGTATATGGGATGCTGTTCAAACTACAGTCAATTCAATAAAATTTTATTTCATTTTTTTGTTAACAAACCCATATTCGGTATGTGTAGAGGATATTTTGTTAAAACTTGCATGCAAACTTGATTTTACTAGAAACTGGGTCGGTGAAATATTCATGTTAGCAAAGTTGCAGTCGGTTGCAGGCATTTTCAGGTACCCCTTTTCTTATCAAAAGCAGTGCTTCTCAAATAATAATAAAAATATGTTATGGACTCGTTGAATCCTGATGATGCCACTGCGACTCCATCTATTAGTGATTACATACTATGTTTAGAGATACACAAAAATTCGGTCTGCGAAAATACCCAAAATTGGAGGAAAAAAATTCTGATGGAAAAGTGTGTCATAAGACAAAAAAGTTTGACCATTCCTGATCTAGATTATGGCCATAAGGTTACTGGTGTAGTAAAGAAAGAGGTGACCTAGATGTTTTTTTTTAAAAAAAGACATAAAATTTCAAATAAGGAGTGCAATTCCTCGCTACGCTACTGCATGGGGTCAGGAGAGTACCCAACTTTTAATACTATTGTACTTTCTATTAGTTCTAAATGAGCAGACTTCAAGTCTGGTTCCTAGACTTCAAGTTTGGTTCCTAGACTTCAAGTTTGGTTCCTAGACTTCAAGTTTGGTTCCTAGACTTCAAGTCCGGTTCCTTAAAAATCAACCTCAAGAATATGTATTTTAAATTTTTTTGTACATACTTACTGTATATTAAAAAATAAAAACTAATCATTTTAATTTTTAAAAAATAAAAAAAAGTTCTAAAGGAGCGTGAATGATTAATAACAAATTAAAGCTTCGGAAAAACTTCGAAATTTTTTTAAACATAAACCCTCCTTAAGTCCGTCTACGCATAGGGTCAATAGATCTTTTGATCATTGAATTACCACTGTTTCATTGAATTACAGACAGTTGAATGTTATCTAACCAAAAATCCAAATCCAAATAAACTTAGTAATCAAATAACAAGCACTTACAAATAGCAATATCCTTATTTCCATTTATTCTAGATTCAATACACTCCCAGATATCGAGCATTGATGCATTGTAAAGAAAAAGGGGTCCATAAACAACATAAGCAGCAACAGCAGCAAGCATTTACTACATAAATGAATTTTTTTTTCTTCTTGAATATCTATTGAATTTCTACTGTTGCTGCCCTCCCCAAACGCTTGCTTCAATTTATATGAGAATTTTCCATTTTATTCCCAATTCTCGTTTAAATTTCTATAAACTCATAACTAAATGGATAAATATGGCATGTGTGTGTATCTACATGATAGAATAAAAAAATAGCTGAGAAAAGTTTTTCAAATAAAGGTTAAAAAGGTGAATTGATGCGATATTGTAATTCCGCTTAAGGGTTTAATGTTTGTCATTTTGTTGCTTTTCTTGCTATAATCATCTCCACATACACTGGTGGTTGGAGATTTTTTTTTTCAATCGAAATTACATTTGAAAATTGAAAGCACACTGTGATGCTGGAACATTCGATGGGATTCGGAAGGATATTTATTCAATTTTAGTGTCATTTATAAGCTGCTTTATTGCAATAAGCTGCTGGAGGCCAATTGGAGAGACATTTATGTTGAGGACAATAAGAATAGCAAACAAAAATGAAGGTGGTATTATGAGGTTGAGGTTGATTTGAGTTTTATAGATGTGATTGGACTTTTATGGAGTTTTCAGTCGTTGTGGTATTTTGTGAAAATTTATAAATGATTTGAAATTGAATTCTGCAATATATTTGACTTTAATGCAATTAATATTCGATTTATGCATGTGGATTCACATTCGTTGTTCACTTTTCTTCTTAAAATTCTTCAATATTGTCTGCTGTACCTGATTGTTCCCTTTAAAGTTGAATTTGACACGATTCTTGACAAATATTGGTGAATTTCTGTAGAATTTGATTTATATTCGATGAAAACATTTGAATTTGACCAACAGATTGACAGATTGCCGAGATAACGTACAAAGCATGGTCATTAGCGACTTTTCTCCTTGAAGAAATTATATTAAATTTCTAGAAAATTATAGACTGAATTAAAGCTAGACAAACTTCGATGCATGACCTCCCGGAATCATAATACAAAGAAAAGAAACAATTTCCATAATAAAAATCTTTTCATTCTCATTAAATCAAAAATAATTCCCACAAATTTTATTCATACTAATTCACAACTATTTAAGAACGAGCTGAGATAAGTCGCAGAGTAAACTTACCGAAAACTTTTTTATCTCCACACAATTTAGGATTCTTGTTTTCCTTGTTTTTTTGCTGCAGCTACCACAAATTACGACTTTTCTTTATCACTTCTACTTTCTGCTGACTCATAAGAACTTGTCGACACTTTTTTTTGTCGGCAATTTGTTCGATTCTTTTTATTTTGGTTTTGGTATTCACATGACCTACATAAATTTATCGTTGAGAGTCCTTATGCTATAATAAAATTGTGTTATGTAATACAATATTAAAACATGAAAATTATAACAATATTAGTATAGTCACCCGTCAGGTATGACGGAAATTTTATTAACAAATGAGCTTTTATGGAGGGGTTCCAGACCCTCCTGGGTACGCCCATATACAGGTTATATTTGAGGGTTGTTTGAGTGAACTTACACAATGCAGGCAGGTAGACAGACTAACAATGGATATTTTATTACCAAATTTGAACAAGCATGTAGCAGAAAAGTCAGCTGGTTGAGTGAGAATGTAAACTAATCTGTGATTAACCCATAAGACCTTCTTCATCCACTTATCATCCTCATTCGACATGTATGTGAGTCTGAATGCTTCGTCTATTCCTTCATTGTGATTTAACAGCACTTATTTCATAGCTGCTTACTTATGATGATGAGTAGATGATTCCATTCCATTTTATCGCAAAGAAACTTTATCGTTGTTTGTAGAAAGAAATTTACTGCGTAAAAATTTTCCCCTTCTTTACTCACAGTTTTCATTTTTATTTCCTTTATTTTACTTTTTCCGCTTTCACTTTTTTAAGCGAGCAAAATTCTTTCACTGATGTCTGCCCTTTCTACCATTTTCACGTAAAAACTTTTTTTTAAATAGTTTAAGTTCTCAAGGACGAATGTTCACAATTTTTTTTCTCATTCAATGTTGGATTGTGTCTGAGTGTCTGTTCATAAATTGATTGAAAGCAATCAAAACCAGACATTAGTAATTCATGTATTTGAGTAATATAGAGTGAGTGGGAATTTTTTTGTCATGGGGGAAGGGATGATGACTTGGATAAAATAATTTTTTTAAATTTTCAAGGTTAGTAATTATCTAGTAAAAATTAGTAATTTGCGACATCGTTTGTAAATTATGTCACGCAAAAAAATCTCTTTTTTGACCCCCTCCAACCAGGGGCGTAGCTAGATATTATTTAAGAGGTGGGGTTGAAAATATTAAATCTAAAAATTCGTCACCACATAATTTAAAATTTTAAGAATCTTAAACTTGCGTCCAAATTTTGTACTGAGTTGATTTTGAGTTAGGGAGCTCAAACCTCGGAAATTCCCTCTCCTGGCTACCCTCTGCCTCCATCCTTTATCACAAATTTTCCACAGAATTTCTTTTATGCTTGAACTGGGACAAAAATTTTGACCCCTTTCTCCCCTAAAGTGTGACGTAATTTGCAAAGTTCAATAAGTGAGAATTCGTCAACGATAATAGATTTGATTTATTACATGAAATTTCATTAAGTACATCTTTGATACATCATGAGTTATTTTTTCTAGACACCAGCCTTATTCGGCTTTAATTCTAATTTAACTTGATGATTTAGTAATTTTAATGAATGAAATTTATAACTAAACTTGAGAAATAGGCAGAAAAAATTTAAAAAAATGCCAAGTGAGAAAAAAAAAATTACATTTTGTGCTTATATACTACGTTAAAGAAAAATATCATTTTTGAACTGGCTTGTTCGATGTTGAAGGATATTTGACAATGTCATATTTCACCAGGAGATTAAATGAAGCTCCTAGAGGAGCATCTTTTGGGAGTTTTTCGATTTCGTCGACAAACCTACAATATTCATTTATTGCTTGCTCGATGTTCGGAAATTTCTTGAGCCGTTCTTGAGCATCGGTGAATTTCTTGAGAAGATTTTCAGTCTTTATTGCTTCGTTGAGTTTCTCTGCGTAACTTGTATTAGAAATCAGTTGTTGCTGATTAATCTCTTGGATTTTTGTGGATGTTGATGGGATGTTTGCGGCATTCACAGGATGTGACTGAGCAACTTGATGCTTTGAAATATTTAATGATGGGTAGTTTTCGCAGCTCAAGAGATTTGGCACTTGAGTCTGCATCTTGAATATTGGAACTTTCGGCTTTGAATTCTGAATTCTCTTGGAATATGTTGTGAATGATGGGCACAACCTATAGCTGGCAGAGAATTCGTCAAACCAACGAAATAAACTTCGATTCCTTGGATTCCGAACCAATCCTTTGATGACATTTTTGCGTGTCTCATGATTGATGTGTCAGTATCGTATTAAATCTAAAAATTTAATTCTCAATCCACTAAATCCAAAAAAGAGGTCAGTTGCCATTTGGTTTTCTGATTGATAAGATAAATACGGATAAGTGCAGCCTGGAATCCTGAGGGGGATGAGAAACCACCCAATATTTTTATGCGTTAAAATTCAAGATTATTATCAGATTTTTAAACTTTACGTTATCCTTGAAAGCTTAAATTCTTCTTACATATCCATTCATTCACAAATCCATGTATAAAAGAATATGAGCGAGATATAGGGAAAGAATTGACGATATCTGGGGTGAATAAATTTCTCTTTACAGCATCCAATGCATGGGGAGTCGTGGGAACGAAAGGAATAAAATAAATGAGGATGTAAAAATGTTGATAACTCATAACATTCGCGTATTTTTGTTTTATTTCGCTTGAGGTAAAAAAGCATAGTGTTCATTGACTCATTTTAAATGACAATGATGGTAATGACTATGATGCTTTTTGATGACTGTGAGACAATAATATAAAAGTGGAATAAAATTTTTTTGTGCAATAATAAAAATGATTACTTACCTTGTTTTATTTCTTAATGCTACAGCATTCACAAAAAATCATTTACATGAGTACACCGTTTCCATTATTATTTTGAATGGAAATGAGAGAGGAGTTATAGCTTAGAAAAATGTAGATGTTTATACACATAATTGATAATGACAATGACTTATGGATGATATTATGTTTCTTACAATTTTTTCCCTTACGTTCAGAAATTTCAATGTGGGAGCTTTTATTCTTTACGACTTTCTCTTTGTTCCTTCCATTTATGATTATATCATCAGAATTTCTTTTCTTTTTTCATTTTTATATTCATGCCGACTAAATTTATGTGAATGTATGAATTTTAAGTATTTGAGTTTCTAATATTTACCGAGAAATTTTCACAATTTGAAAGCTATGATTATAGGCATGCTTGAATTTTTGAAATAGGAAGAGAGATGTGTAGGATGTCTGATCTTTGGAGTTTTATTTCTATGAGTATTAAGTGAGGTCACGATAGGACGGTAATCTTGGTAAACTATTGCTGTGGAAAAGGATGAGAAGCTTTACCATCTTTGAGCTCTTTTGGCAATGACTCTGCATGGTAAAGTCCTACAGCTATCGAAGTAAGCACACGTTTTCCGATGTTATGTCCATATTTGTATAAAAAACATTTTCTAAAATTAAAAAAATAACGAATAAAGGACTTCGTTTCATCATGTCACGAGTGAGTAATTTATGAATCTAGTCTGGATTATTTTGCTAAATCATTTTTTCCTTTTCATAATTTTTTGGGGAGTCATCAAAACAATTTAAATAAGTTGTAGATGAGATGTTGATATGTCAAATTAATAATATAATAACTGCCATTAGTCTGTATGTCTGCATTAAAGTGGATAAGCAAGGAAATTAATGGGCCCAAATATCTTATAAAAAAGACATTAAGTTCTGCATAAAATGACACAAATACAAATACAATTTATTTTGCCCTAGGTATTAAAAACTCTTACTATTGCATAGGCTGATTGCCTGAATGCTGATCTGCTGAATTTTATGATTTTAACTAAAATTTATTAAAATTTAAAATGAGCCCCAGCCGCAAGAATTTCACCTCTGATGAATCCGTCCACCATATCTCCACTATTCTGAAATGTAGAGTAATTTTTTAATTTTTATCATCATGCTTGACGGACGGCTACACTAGTAGTATGATATTTACCCTTAATATTAGCTTACTTATTGTAGATCCTGTCAAAATTTAGTCATGTGATACATTTTCAAGGATTTTTGTTCTCTTAAGCATATCAAAAAGTTTTGCATAAGACAAGCATAGTTATTTCGAGTTCAGATGTTTCTGCATCAAGCATTTACATCAGATTCATGAGAATGAATACCTTGAGAATGCCTATTCATATTTACAGAATAAACATCTTATTGTTATGAATTTCTATTCAAAAATATTTTAACTTCCACGCAAAAGCGTGTAAGTTATTTAGTTTCGGTCAAAACACATTTTTTTATTACGGTGTTAAGACTTCTTTTTTTAAGAAAAATCTAATGATGCAAAAAGTTTGCCCTCGCGAGGCTGCATTTTTCTGTATATAAACTTTTTGCACTAAGTATCATCTTTAGTTCCAAAACCTTGAAAAACGTGTTTTTTTGGCGTCATTTTTGTCCACAAATTTGGTAATCAGGGTCACAGCCGAGCCACGTGCATATGGAAATTTGGTTTTTTTGCCATTTGGTCACACATATCAAGCGACCAGGGGAATGGAAAGTCATTTTAAGAAATTTTGAAATCTTTAGTGACTTTGAGGCTGTCAAAGTTGACAAACCTAGAAAAAATGACACTTTTCTTCAAACGCCTGACGACCCAGGGTTTTTTTCAAACTGGATATAACTTTGCACCTTATCTTATAGTACTCTTCATGACGTTTACAAAAATACCCCATATGACTATGTTTGGACTTAATCCTGAGATTCTACAGCACTTTGAAAATCAGAAAAAAAGGATTTTTTTTTAAAAAAAAATTAATTATCTAAAAGCTCTGGATGATTACTGGATCTCTTTTTTATTGGACATAGAGACTCTGGATGTTAACTGGATCTTATTTTTGTTGGATATAGAAGCTCTGGATGGTAACTGGATCTTATTTTTATGGACATAGGGGCTCTGGATGGTAACTGGATCTTATTTTTATTGGATAAAGAGGCTCTGGATGGTAACTGGATCTTATATAAACGGACATAGAGGCTCTGGATGTTTACTGGATCCTATATAAACGGACTTAGAGGCTCTGGATGTTTACTGAATCTTATTTTTATTGGATATGGAGGCTCTGGATGAATACTGGATCTTATATAGAGGCTCTGGATGATTACTGGATCTTGTAAAGAGGTTCTGAATGATTACTAGATCTTATATAAACGGACATAGAGGCTCTGGATGATTACTGGATCTCATATAAACGGACATAGAGGCTCTGGATGTTTACTGGATCTTATATAAACGGACTTAGAGGCTCTGGATGTTTACTGGATCTTATTTTTATTGGATATAGAGGCTCTGGATGATTACTGGATCTTATATAGAGGCACTGGATGATTACTGGATCTTGTAAAGAGGCTCCGAATGATTACTAGATCTTATATAAACGGACATAGAGGCTCTGGATGTTTACTGGATCTTATATAAACGGACTTAGAGGCTCTGGATGTTTACTGGATCTTATTTTTATTGGATAAAGAGGCTCTGGATGATTACTGGACCTTATATAGAGGCTCTGGATGATTACTGGATCTTATATAGAGGCTCTTCATGATTACTGGATCTTATATAGAGGCTGTGGATGATTACTGGATCTTATATAGAGGCTCTGGATGATTACTGGATCTTATATAGAGGCTCTGGATGAATACTGGATATTATATAGAGGCTCTGGATGATTACTAGATCTTATATAGAGGCTCTGGATGATTACTGGATCTTATATAGAGGCTCTGGATGGTAACTGGATCTTATATAGAGGCTCTGGATGGTAACTGGATCTTATATAGAGGCTGTGGATGATTACTGGATCTTATTTATTAGACAAAGAGGCTCTGCATGATTACTGGATCTCATTTTTATTGAACATTTTGAACTATTAATACTTTTTGAGTGCAAATTTGGGCGTAAAAAAATATTGATCCACTGTGCATCAATATTAATTTTTGGTTAAAATCATTACCATAAAATTTGTTAAATTTACTAATTATTTAGTTATTTTTTAACAAAAGTTAAATTAATATTTTTCGGATCATAACTATTATCCTAAAAATTAATAGTCGTTTAAGTTAACCAGAAATGTTAATTTTAACCAAATATGTTGTAAACGCTATTTTATCGATTTTTTGGCTAAAATTTGCATACAAATAGTTAAAGTTTTGTAAAATTATTTCTATGAGTATAAGTCGCGCAAACGAAACTTACGGCCTATAGATATACGTAAGATATAAATAGTTGAATTTACTTTATATATGGTATTAATACTTCTGTTTTAAAAAAATCTAATGATGCCAAAGTTGTGTATCGCAAGTCTGCATTTTTCTGATTATAAATTTTTTGGATTAAGTATCATCTAAGGGTTCAAAACTTCAAAAAACGAGTATTTTGGGGTCCAAAAATTTTTCGCGACCTCGTTACCTCGGCCGCATACTTTTACTACTTTTTCATAATAATTAGTTTGGACGAAAACCGGATTAGGTTGAGCAAATTTTTACATCCTGAATGGAGTGAATAGGAGTGAAGAATGTGGATGTACAAAAAAAACTTTATGGTATAATATTAGATATTGTTAAAATTAAAAGATCTATAAGGGTAAATCCACGAAAGATTTTTTCCAGTAGATTTACTTTTTCATAAAATTCTTCAAAACTATTTGATATTTACATTCGTTTTGTTATTTTATGTATAAAATGAAGCTTTAATTAAAGAATTATTGAAGTTTTAAAATATTTTAGGTATAATTTTCCAAAAACTGTGGTTTTTCAAATTCTTTTTTCTAACTTAAATTCTTTTTAATCTAAAACAAGACAGTGTGGATTGTAATATTTATTTATACTCAAATCTAATATAAGAGAGCGTGGAAGTTTCTGGCGTGATCTGTACGTCGTGATTTTTTTATTATGAAAAAGTGAAAAATCATGAGAAGCGAACAGACAGCGAGTAATGATGACAATATCACCAGCATTATTGTTAGAGGTTGGGGTGAATAATAATTCAAGTCATGATTTCTCAATTAAAATCTCATCTAAGCTATGAGATAGAAAATTTTTAGATTTGTGGCATTAGTAGCAGCACCAGCAATGGCAGAGGCAAAGTGATGACTATAGATTTTTTTCCCTTCATTCCTTATCTCGTGAAACAATGGGAAAGGAAAAATTAATTAAATTAAAATTATAGTGTTTGTGGCGTTTAATGAAGTCTCATTTTGTGAGATAATATAAAAGTAATTTACTGTCATTTCACCAATTCATTATATTACATTCCCATCCTCCTTCCCCATAACTGTGAATTGTTAAATGAATGGGAAAACTTGGAAAGTTTTTGAGGTGTTTTATGGTTTGGGCGCATTTTTTGGTGATAATTGTAAACAGCCAGAACAAGGCTTTCCTGATTTCCCGGTCTCGATAATTTTCGAGACTCAATACCAAAATTAAAATTTAAATATCTTGGATGCCATTTAATTTTTTTTTCAAATTTTTGATTAGAACGATTACTAATTACTTAAGCAATGATTTTAAACTATAATTTCTTAAAAGTATCCAGGTACATTAATGATATTTGAATTTTAATTTGGTCTCGAGTCTCGAAAATCTGTCGAGACCGAGACTTCGGGAAAGCATAGCCAGAATTGCTGGTCAGGAATTATACATAAATATGTGAATATTAAGTATTAATCGTAGGACACAAGTATACAGGTCAGTGGCGGGTTCAGAGTTTTTTGAGGGGGGGGGGGGGGGGGGGGTTTCAAACAATTCTTGGGTTTGGGCCATTTTTTCCAGAGAAAGTGAATTTTCACTCATTCACCCCCCTGGCTTCGCCACTGATATAGATGAACGAATGGTTAAAGTAACTGATAAAAAATCTAAGATAATTATTTTTGCAGGTACATTGAAATATTTGCCAAGAGGTTAAATTTTGACTTCTTTGAATACTCATCTGGATACGCCCTTGACAACCTTTAGACTAGGTCAGATGGAATCTGTATCCAGGGGGCGTATTCAGGTTAGTTTGGGGGTCAAAATCCTCTTAGATGAGAATTTTCTTTAATTTGCTAGGGGTTTTCTAGAAAAAAATTCTAAACCACCCAAAATTTTTTGCGTCTTTATAAAAAAATTTCAAAATTTCTAGCCACGTCCTTGTCTATACTCCCAACAACATTCTCGTACTCACAGTATTAATTTCATTCTTTTAAAATTAACAATCTTTGAAAATTATCCTGGCTACACTATGGCTTCTTGATAACTATAAATCGACTTCTTCTTCAATATTAAAGACTACATGCAACAAAAAAAGTTATAGAAATTCGTACAGTAATTAAAACTCCATCTGTTTGGTCAACAAATGCTATATTTTATCAGCTCAGCATTGCTCTTTAATCTGCTGTATGAAAAACTTCAAGTAGTGCTGAAATAAAGACACTCAGACATAAAATATCACTAGATAGTAAAAAAGCCACTTAAATAAGAAACTATGCTGCTCACATTTTACGTTTCATCCATAAATCTAGTTGACGCCTAGGAACTAATTTCAATTTTAATACATACGCACACATAAGTGGCATAAAACTTTAAATGGGGAAGTTGGTTTGAAGGTGAAAGTTAATTAATTTTAAGGATGAATAGCTTACAACATATTTTGCCACCTTATTCTTATGTGAATTAATTAATCATCTCATACCGTAAATACTCGACACATCACATCGTTTTATGTCTCGTGAATCATAAAATTTTTTAATGTCGTTCCATTAAAGTTACACTTACGCAATGAAAGTGCTTTTTACCACAAAATCGTATGCTTTAAAAACAACTAAAACCCTTTTAAGAATTTTTTTCTCTTCCTCTTTTTTTTTTCATGTTCAAAGCCATCTTATGGCATCCATATACTTATATCCTCGACATCCTTAGTGCGAACGCGTTGAAATAAGGAGCAGAAAAGGTACACGACGAACGTTGAAAGAAGGCTTTACATCCATTCATGTATTCATTCGGTTAGGATGAAAAAATATTGTGATTTGCCGGAAGGATTTTCTTTATCACTGCTTTTCCTACTCATGTGAAATGACATGAGAGAGAAAGTAACAAAAAAAATTTTAACAAGCACAAAAAATGTAAATTTTTCCTGTAAAAAAATTTTATTAAAAAATTTTTTGAAAAAGTTTTCATGGCAAATGTGCTTTCATATCATAAGTTCTACATTGAGTTTAGTCCACAGAATAACGAGGATATTCTCGTTAGAGAATTTTATCGATGCTTTGATAAATGTTACATGGATTATAAAAAAAAAATCTTGCCAGAGGTAAATTTTCATGAAAACAAGTCAAAAATATTATTTTTATAGGTTCAGTGTTTTGTTTTCGATATTTTTTGAAAAATTAGGTCATATTTTTAATACAATATGCGAAGTTTAGTGATTGACATGAAAAACAAAGCAGTGGGTTGCTGTCAAATAAACTAGGATATTTCAAAAACATGAAAAAATTACAATATTTCAAATCTATAGAAGCTTTAAAGCCCGTGGATAAGAACCTCAAATTTAATTGAAATAGGAAATTTGGAAAATAATATTGAAAATTTAAAAAAGCGTCAGTCACTATAATAATTATAATCTCATTTTTCTATTCAAGCTGTGTTGTTTACTTTATAGCTGTGATTTCTTTTAAATTTTCAAATAAAATTGCAGGTCAATTTCAATTACTAAGCATGTTTAATAAATATTCAAGTCTTCTCAACTAAATCCATTCAGTTTATATGCAAATATGTATTACCATCATAGCATTTATTCTTTTACTTTAAACTTCTATAGATGACCTTTATGAAAATAAAGATAGAAAGTTGAGGAACTTGAAATTGTTCAAGACATTTACTGAGAATATTGTGGAAAGTCCCTTAAGCTTACAAAAGTTGTGAGTAAAAATCTTCTGAGGAACAAAAAAGAAATATCTAGCTTAAGAAGTTGCTTTTTAGAAAAATTGAACGTCAGTTTCGGTGTCGATAGCTTTAACTTTTGAGATTTGTGAGATTCATTAGATTTTTATATTGACTAAAAGTAAGACCCGGTCAACATATTATTTATGGTGTCCATGTGGTGAATTTTATGGAATGATGCCAATTATTCATCCATTGGACGGCACTAGGCCGCTAAGAAATATTTGTGATGGACTGAAATAGGCTTTTCCAAATACTCTTAAAATTCCTAAAAAAATCAAGATGTTTTGGGAATTTTTGGATGGACTTGATTGCTTTTAATGAGCTTTCTGATCATTTTAGCTTAAAAAATCAGTTCAGAGTCCGGCTTCTAGGGCTATCGTACCATACTCTTCCTTCACATAGGATACCCTAGGTAGGATATCCTGGGTAGGGTAGGTTGGGTACTCAAAGGTATCTTAGAAGGAGTGGGTAGGGTAGGTAGGAGTATCCTAAAGTTTACCATTTTTACCTGGTTTTTACCCAAGCTAGGGTAGTCCTAAAAACTCAAGGAATTTTCACAACTTAGACAAGTTGCAAAATATTTTTAATTAAAAAAACACAAGAAAGACAAGTTAACAAAAACGTGGTAAAATAGAAAGAATCAAGAAACTTCATCGATGTCTATAAAAAATTGATAATGCACAGCATTCCATTAAGTACGAACAAAATGAAGAGTTAAAATTTTTCTTTATAATTTCCCAAGAAGGTCGATCGACGGAAGCAGCATATCAGCGCACACATGAGAATTTTCAAAAAGTGTAAAGAAAAAGGCACGAGAAAAACTTTACGGCACTTTATTGTGATGTGATGTGAACGGTAAGTGCCGAAAGTGAGATGGGAATGATGTGCAGTAAAAAGTTACGTTACCGTCGTCATTTCATCAAAAGACGTAAAATATGTTTTATTAATTTTATTATCTCCCAACGAGACAACTTTCTTTCTTCTTTCTTAAGAAACGGTAACTGGGGAAAAACTTTTCATGCACACAAACATACAGAATTTATTTGACTGTTGTTTTTTCAATTCAGCCATTCTCATATTTTCAGTGATTTTTATGCTATGTGAAAAAATGATTTTCCACCATTTTTATGGTTGAACAAAAAAGATTTTTTTTGAAGCTGCAAAAGAGCAATTTTGAATCCTTAATTTAATGAATCGTCTTGTGAATGTTAATTTTACTTATAAACTTATGTTCATGATTACCATGAATGACTCATAGTCACAATCTCTCATGTTATTAGCAAACGAGGGAATGGAAACATAGGAGAGCGAGCACAGCAATGGAAAAAGTTTTCGAGAATGAAAAAAATTTCCTCTTTACTAAACTGATAAGAAGAAAGCAAAATTGTCACTTAAAGAAGCAGCAACGCAAGCACAAAATTTTAAGTTTTTACGAGGCGATGAAATGGCATGAAATCTTTCTCCCAGATTTTTTTGCTACTTCTTTTCCTATTCTTGCTAGATTTTGTATCAAGATGTTTGCATGTAGGGAAAGTTTTATAGTTTTTTATGATACAAGAGAAAAGAAGAAGATATAACTGGAAGTAAATCTTGAAAAAACGAAGCACTGGAGATAGAGAAATTTGTAGTGGATGAAAGGGATGATTAAAAGCATGCAAATGGGTTGATGAAATGGCAATTGAGACGTTTGGATGTTTAAACTAAGATTTTCAAGTTTACTGAATTAAATGAGTACTAGCTGCATTTGCTGATTGATAACTGCAAGCCATAATTACCGAGTGTTACCTGGAGTGTAATCAGAGGAGTTTAAGGGGTCCCAAACCACTTGAGATTGAAAATTATATGGAGAAAAATTCGTTCATCTGAAAGTTTCTGGCTACCCTCCTTTCTCTGTGATTTTATTCAAAATAATCTTAATAGCCCCAAAGCGGCAGTGGCATAACAAGGATCGTCGCTTGCCAGCATAGAAATAATTTGGTATCCCTTAAACAATTTTTTAATGTCCATTTATACGGGATTTAATTACATTTTGAAACAATGACGGTTTTCGAGGTCAAAGTCCCAGTGATCACCACTTTGCTCTACCTCTGAGGGTCTACGCCAAGGGGTCCATACAGTGGCGTATTTAGGGGAGGGTTTTGGAGGTCAAAACCCCTTTTTGGAAATTTTTTTTAATTTGCTAGGCTTTTTTAAGAAAAAACCCAACTCTGGTTCCATATAACCTTCCTTTTTTACAAGCATTCCTAGCATCAATAAATCTTAGCAACTGCAACTGAAAGCAGAAAACATTATCTTTTTTGAAACTTAATTCCATCAGAAACTTTTTTTTAATTGGCAGCCAACAAGTCCCACTCAACACTTCTCAGAAGTTGAAAAATATATTCTTGGAAGGTCAGAAAGAAGAGATGTTGACAATAAAAATCTGCCTTCATGTGAATGTCTCATTTTATTCTAAATAAAAAATAAATTGGTCAATTTTATGACTTTTGAGCAAAAACAGTTCAAATACATCATATACACCTGAAGGGCTCAATATTCTAATTTGCTAAAATTCATTGTTTCGAAAAAAAGATATGAATGCTTCAAAAGATACTCGTGCCAAGAAGAAGTCTTTTTTTAGATGTCGTTTCGAAATTACGTAGTGCTAAGGGGAGGGAAGGGCTCTTTGTCAAGGTTAACAATACTTTTTCAAAGTGTGCATGATCGTTTTCTTACAGGGAAGCGGAGGTACCTGAAGTTATCACTTTATGAGTTACGTAATATCCGAACGACCCCTTAAGTAACGAGTTGCCATTTTGCAATTTTGAGAAAATGTTAGAGCCTCCCTGAAGCTGTTTGAAGCAGTTTCAAGGTATTTGTATGTGAACTTCATAAGGATTGTCATTGAACACATGAAAAAACAATAAATTCAAATCTCAAAATAAAATCACCTTAGAAGTTTCAATGTCACGAATATTCGTCCTCAAACTGTCATTTAGAGCCAAGAAAAGCTGACATTTTATTGCCCGATAATTTTTCATGCACATTTTTATTGGGATTTAATATTCAGTTGTCTTATTGTCTGGACATTATAGCGACAACTTAAATAGACGGCAGTATTAATCAGCAAATATGTAAATAACGAGCACAGAAGCCATCACATCCAATACATTAAAAATAATCCAAAAAGAAAACTTTTTAAGTGCTTTTAATTGCTAAACTTTCTCTAAATTCAGCTATTGGATGAAAAACACCAGGAATTAACATTTTTTCGTATTCTAAACAATCTCTACGTGATGCTATAAGCAGGTAATCACTGCATCCAAGTAGAAATCACATAGAGATTCAAATCTAATGGAATAAAAAAAACTTTTCTATATTTCAAGTATTAATTTAATTTTATTGAAGAGATTTTGTAATGGAAGAATGTTTCTCCGCCCGCTGTTCCTCGCAGCTGTAATGGTGAATGCTTAAAAAAGTTTACATCTTCATCCTCTGAGTACTCTCATTTCGATGTTCTCTGTTTGAAGAGGAAATTGTGTATTTATGTGGTTGTTTGTTCGACTGTCTGTAAAGCTTAAATTGTTGTGGAATTTTCAAAGGTTAAGTTTGAATTTGTTATTTTACGGCACGATTCAGATATTACGTAACGAAATAGTAGTATCAGGCGCGTAGCCATGGGGATTTGGGAGACAAATCTCCCCCTCGCCAAAAAATTCTTCAATTTGCTAGGATTTTTGAGGGAAAAAATTTAAAAAAATTTCTAGTATAAATTTTTCCACACAGGACTGGCTACGCCCCTGGGTAGTATAGCTCAGTGCTGGCCAAACTTTTTTGAGCTTTTTTGTTTAATTTGTAGTTTTTAATGGCATTTTTTGTTTAAAAAAATTTGTTTGCTACACCTAGGCACCAGTAGACTTTTGTAGGAAAATAAAACTCCATCGAGAGTGTCAGGTTGACCCCAATTAACGTCCTGTTGAATGCTCCCCTGACATAATCTCAGAAAATTCTCTCCTTAAAGAAAGAAAAGGTGGTTAGTTTCTAAATTGCTTCAATATGTCAAATCCCACGTTCAGAAATCCTTTCTAAAAGCCCACATATTATGTTTGTCTTCTTGACGACGCATTTTATTCAGTTACATTCAATCACTTAAAGTCAACAATCAATGAATGGACTAAAAAAAACTTCCACGAAGGTCGCTTGAACCTTAGCTATCAAACTTTATGCTCAGTTATACCCCAATCAGACGTGGCCCAAGCAAATAGAAGATTTTTTTTTTGTTATTGCATTACGACACCACTTAAAATATTTTCATCACATCATCAATTAAAATTGCTGTATTTAAGCTTTGAGTAAAGTTTGTAAACTCATGTCTGGAATAAATAATTGAGTGAATTTTCCTCGGGCGAGGAAAAACTTTTATTCAATATTTGTGTGTAATTTTTTTTCCGCTACTCTTCTTCCCCTTGTGTTTCTATTAATGCTGTTAGTTCATAACTAAAAACCGCGAAAAACGTGAGCTTGTTCAAGATGAATAAAAATAATATCAAATATTGTAGAATAGGAATTTAAAAGGGAAGTCTGATGAGAATTTAGTTGTATGAGAATGTGGAACATAGCAACAAACATCAACAGCAGATGACTGCGATGAGCAATTTAAAAGACATATGTATGACTATGTTATGAATAAAGAAGATACCAACGGGAATGGCAAAATAATAAAGTTACATCATCGTGTGCATCTCGCTATAAAGTACACTTTGCGCGGCTGCAAATGATGATGGCTATAATAATAACAGCATCAACCAGTAGATTTCTGGAAAATACATGCCATGTGGACAAAATTTTAAAGCTTATTAAAAGCTGCGAAAATATTTTCTTGCAGCGATTTTTCTTCTGTTTTGCATGTTTTCGTGCTGCATAAATAATGAAGCAGTTGGAAATACTTTTTGAAACTTCCTAGAACGCATCTCTGAATGAAATTTTAAACATGCGTTGAATTTTTCGAAGAAAATCTTCAAATGGGCTTCTGATTTCATTTTGAGGCATTGATGTCATTGTTATGAATGTTGTGAAATTTAATTCTTTGTTATGAATATGAGTTCTGCTTTAAAGTATCTTTGTCTGTTGATTTAATGCCACATTAGTGCCCGAGATGAATACAGCCATAAATTCTTCTTTTTTTTCTTGAAGTTTGTTTTGTCCATGATTTCTGTTTCAGATGATTTTTATGGTAGACAACAACTAAGTATCTAAGTCAGACATTGTTTGGGAATCATGAAGGTACAGTCACGAGGGATCATTCACAAATGATACCCATAAAAAAGTCAAACTTATAAAACGACGTTATTTGTTAAGCAGTATTGGGACGCTAGGTGCAATTAGCGTCTAAATAAGACTCAATATCCTCAATTTTCTAAAGTTTAAGCTACAAAATACTTCAAATATCAAATCTCAAAACTAAAAAAATCATCCAAAATGAGGTACCTTAATGACAAAATTTCCAACAACCATAATCTACAAAAAGTTGTTATCAAATTCCAGCTTTAATAGTAATAATGCGAAATAGACATCGCTACTCATGAATCTTCCAAAATCTCTTTTTTTTGCACTGTATTTTCAATCTATTTTATAATCAAATCACGTTTGACTTTGAACCAAACAGTTGATTTCACCGTAGGCCGACAATGTCGTAAAACTTTCATCTCACATTGAAGTTAAATAGGCACAAAAAGGCAAACAAAAGTCATGAATTTAGGAATTTTTGCGGAGAAATGATTGCGTTCATTGTTTTTTTTAAAGGGCTAAGGGAATTAGAGAGAATTAGGCCACGGATAATTTTAATTTATTTCCTTCCATGACTTACTTTAAGTTTCATTCAAATCGGATTGTTGGAATTACATTCATGATAAGCTTCCTCCTTCAGCATTCGTCCTACATAGATTATATCAATGAACGCAAATTACTGTTTTGCTTCTTTCTTCCTACTCGAAATCGTGAGAAAATTCAATGTTTGAATTTTTTAGAATTAGATAATCAAAATATTTAAATAAATAATATGTAATTAATGTTTTTGAAGGCAGACTTATTAGATTATTGAATTCTAGAAAATTTAGTTTTAAGTTTGACTGGAGTTGTTGCATGGGTTTCAATATAAATAAGAATTTCTGAGAAAAAATTGGCATTCATAGTAATTAGAAATATTAAATTTATTTAATCAAAATTAGTATAATCGTGATGATTTGGTGACGACATGAGTTTAAAATTTGGATCAAAGGACACGACAACTGAATAGTTGTGTGCCGTTCAAAACACAAGACTGTGAAGTTCAATGGGTGGGGGGGTAAGAGGGACTTTGACCCTGGATTTCGCCTCAAAAATTCAAAAAATCAAATATAAAGAAGAGCAAACGATTTTTTAATGATTTTTCCTCGGACGGTGACTCTTGCTATAGGCTTCTGACCACAGCTTAAGAACCCATACACAAAATTTTAGCTTCTCTGGTTGACGGATTCAAAATGAGATGGCATTCGGACACAAGATGGAAGGAATCACGGAAAACAGTGGCTTTGTTCCAATCACCTGTTGTAAATTTAATTTCTTTGACATCAAACAACAGCCACAGCACCTCGATGTTTCTGTTAACATGGCGACGTTATAGTTCCCTGGCGACCACAAATATTTCAACTTATTTTTTTTTAAATTTCCATTATTAAATTCCTGAATTAAAAGCTTGTTAAATTTACTTTTCATTTTATAGAGAATTTTTGGAAGCAGCAATTTTCAAAAATTATTTTTTCTCATAGCCCTTGACTTTTGTAAATATCTCGAGTAGAAACAAAATATTTATATCTTGACATTTCGACTCGTACCTTAATTCGAAAATTTTTCAACAAGCCTGACGAGAAAAAAAGGAATTTAATTTCATTCTCAGTACACGAGCATGTAATTATTTGTCAGCACTTCTGAAAGAATGATAGCAATTTCATTGAAAACATCAATGTTTGTATTTGCTCAGGTAGATTTCCTTACGTTAGGCACTTGTTATGTACTTCAATGAGAAAAAAATAAGAGTTGTTAAGGAAGTCGAGATTAAATTGCTAATGGCGCATTTCCATTTATTATGATTGTGTTGACGTCATCTTTATGTAGCGTTTTCGAGATTTGTTGGTAGGATTCGGATTCAAATAGCTTGGTGGTGCTTGTTATTGCTTGAAGCTAAGCTAACTTGAGAGTTATGTCCATCACGTGCCATTTAATCTTTCTTCATAATGCTAACTTAAAGAAGAAGACATCTGTGTCAAGAAAATTTTCATCCAACGCCATGTTTATAAGCTCTGTAAGTCATAAAGGTCATTTAAAGACTGGGTGAGATGCTGAAAAGATCTGTGAGTGACACGGTAATAAAAACAACTCTTTGGACTTTTTGGTAGATTTGAGAAAAATTTAATAATTTAGAATAATATTCTGGGATGCTTTTCTGTAATTCTGTAATTTACAGATCTATGGATTCAATGGTTTCTCTTAATTTTCAGACGTTTCTGTAAAATATCAAGAATCAGACTTACAGACAAAAAAATAAAATTATCCTCAAGCAAGCAGCTTGTTATGCTCTCCAAAAAGCTGTACTCATGCTTGCATTCTCTTTTCAATTTCCATTATTTGCATATTAAATTAAAAAATATTGAATAACACGACATGTCATAAAGGATGATGCATTGATCTTAAAAGATAATAAAATTAACTAAATGAAGTCACAATCGCAACTACCTTACAGCATCACTTCATGCACTGAAACTTTCTCTTCTTTCAAATTTCAATAAAAATATATAAAATAACGAAGGAACAATGAGCAAGAAGACGGAAAAAATTCAATAACATTCTACATGAACGAGCAAAAAAACTCATTTAATGAAAGTTGAGGAAGGGAAAATTGAACTGCAGCTATTGAACTTCGTGCATTTGCTCTTCATAAGAATCATCATGATCTGCATAAACAGTTTAATGAAGAAAAAAAGAAGGAGGAGAAAGAATTGGTTGAGAAAAATGCTGATGATTGTGATTATGCTTCTTCCTATATTCATAAACTTTTCATCTTTTTTCTTGTCTTTTGAGAAGGCGCAAGATGAATTTTTTTGTTATGTCTGAAACTAGTACGCATTTTTGAGGCATACTATAGAACATGTCCAGAAGAAAATTGGTCCAAAAAAATTCTTGAATTTTAATGGACGTCATTAATGAAAAAACCACAACAATTGACCTAAATTCTATCCATCAACTCAGCAATAATCCTCTTATTTCCACACCAAATATTTATTTAAATTTTATTCCAAATTAATATGTAAAGCATTCAGCTACGTTAAATAAAGATTATTCATTGCTACAGGTGTAAATTTTTTTCAACAATTGTGATCTTTCCTTCTTCATTTTTCATTATTTTGGTTACATTGATATGAAAAGAGGAAAAATATGTAGTAAGGGTCTGAACAAGAAGAAATGGAATTTGTGGAAAAGCGGTTAAAAGCAGATTAGATGAAATATTCATTTACTTTTTGAGGTTAAATAATTTTTGGGTGATTTAAATTAGGTTGAAATGAATTTTAATTTGACGAGGCTAATATGAATGCTTTAAATTTTTGGAGCTTCCAAATTTAAAGTTGCATCAACAGTAACAGCAAATATACTGTCAAGAGCAGATTAATGGTTTAAGTAGGAATTCTGCCAAACTTCTTAAAAACCTCCAATAGCTTAAAGTTTTGTAAGAGCGCGCGAGTTCGATTCCTGATCATTACAAGTTGAAATGTAGTTCAAATATTCAAATTTTTATTAAATATTCAAATTAAAGTTTCTTAAATATCAAAATCAAGCGCCAAGATAAATTGTGATGGAGGTAAATGCTTTAGTAATGTCATGTCTGAAGTAGCAATAAAAATGCATCTGCGGATATCTTGAACTAAGAGGTGAAAAACTTAGAGAGCTATTTACACTTAGCAAGGGGTATCAAAGAAAAAGTGGAGTATTTACAAAGATATCTTCTTATTAGGGGGTGCAAAATTCAATAAATCCTAATCAAAATGATAGAAAGAGTAGGCTATGGATTTTCGTTACGTCCCTAACACTTAAATGTACTGTTGACCTAATTTTGAGTATTATCCTGATCTCCAAGTAACTATAGCATTTTTCTAGGTATAATATCCATAGGGTCACCGTGTTGTACACAGTCATTTCTTGAATAATTCAATATTATTAACCAGAATCAAGCTATAAAAAAAATCCTGAAGTGAAATTGAATTGTTTTCTCTTTTCAACAATGAAAATAAGAATGTATTTATAATAAACCGTCCAGATCTGAAAGAACAATCTCATCACCAAGTGGAAAAAAATAGTGGCGGAATGAAAAAAGACCCAAACGAATGAAGGAAAAGAAAATGAATCATTTAAATTCAAATTATTATTGATATCAACTGAATTTATAAGAAAGAGAAATTTTTATTTCCTCGTTGAACATTTTCACCATAAAACTTCACATTATCATGACAATTGGAATCGATATTACGATTATCATTTTGTGACAAAGAATTCAAAGTATGATATAAGAGGATTACAGATGTGAAAATCTGTAGAAATGAAAAGATTTTCATAGATTTTCATTGAGCATGATGATAAAAACTGACAATGGATAGAAAATGCTGATAAATGTTTGAAATGAATCCATTTTTTCTGAATCTGATTATTTTTTGAATAAAAAAAATGTAGATTTATAAAATAGATTTTTAAATTCAAAATTTATGAAAAAATGAAAGCTCAACATGGAAGTTATTAAAATTCCATTTCTCTCGAGTAAATTTACAAAGCTATAAATTTGTAAATTTTAAATAAGAATTCTTTGAAATTCATTTACAGAGTAAATTGAAATGAGATTTTTATATTGATTTAACTTTTCTGTCGTCAGTAAATCTTGCCTTTGTCATCTTAAATTGCTTTGTCTCAATGTTATCAAAAATATTTAATTTAAGGCTTCAAAGGACCTTTTTTGATGTTTATCTTTTTTAATTTTTAGACAATATTTTTTATTGCATTCTTCATGCTCCATTGGACATTTCTTATTTTAATTGATGTCTATAGACATCCTCAGGTAGCTACTTGAGGAGAGATAAAAGATAAAAAAAATATTCGAATTTAAATAAATAATAAATAGAATTTAAAAAAAACTCACAGGGGTGTAACAAAAGTACGTGGTGCCCCGGATAAAATGTTGAAAATGCATGCATTTTTTATATTTTGGATAGGATTTATTAAACTTTGCGCCCCATAATAAGAAGATCTCCGGACAAGTGCTCTACTTTCCCTACATTTATTATACCCTTGAAATAGATTACGGTTCAATTGGATTCACAGTGCCCTCAGGTGGATTCATCGAATCGCTCATACCCTTTTGCATTATTATCATTATTATTATATACCTCTAAAAAGTCATACATATTTATGTCACATGCCATTTCCTTAAAAAAATTGCCCTTTTTGTCTACAACATCAGTGTCAGATGATTTTGGTTAAAGCAACCTTAATCACAGGCACAGTAAGATTCGGTATTTTTGAGCCCCTTGGAAATCTTGGAACATCTTTCAATTCCTCATCCAATTTACCATCAAATAAAATCCTTGAATCCTCACAAGCTTTAATATATTTTATTTACCGTAAAATCATCTAATCTAAAAAATTCACAATGCGTACAACCAATTTTTTATATTGAATTGATTCCGAGAATTTTGCAAATTTTTAAAGAGTTTTAGATACAAAATTTAATTCTCAATTTAATGCGAGAGGATTCTCATATTTTGATTGAGATAAATGCTTCCAATTTTGAGCTTGGAAAGCTTCACAAAAATTCTCTTCTCTTTGGCTGGAATTTTTCTCTGAGCAGCTTCAAAATTCTCTGAGAAATATTCATGATTTTCAAATTCCTTAGCATACTCAAAGCTTATTTTCAATTGATTAACATAAATTTTAATTTTTTTTTCGTTTCCTTTTGAAGAAATATTGTTTTTTGCACCACACGAAAAAAAAACTTGTTGAATTTTCAAAACAGAAATTTTTGATAAATTATTTAAATATATACACGTGGACACTTCAAGGTTGGGTGATAAAAGTTCTCTTTCCTGTTGATTAATGAATGATTTTATGTAAAAATAAATTTTCTGAGCGAGAAAATTGCAAATTTATGAAAATTTAACTTTTTCTTTTAATTGAAAACTTTTCCAATTAATTTTTTTTTTTGAGTAAAAAAATGGAATAAGAATTTTTTATTGTTTTTTTGGGTTGTAGACGAGAACATCTTTTTGCCTTTAAGTTACACCAATGAAGAAATGAAAAATTGTCGTTTTTTTCCTCCTTCCAGCTCTGAAAATTGTTGTTTCTAGTTACTGGTTGGAAATTAAAATCTGAATAGTTTATTTCAAGCCACAATATTGTGGCGGAAGAAAAAGTTATTCGTTGTATATTTTAAACTCTAGAGTTACAATTTGTTTTGTTTTTATAGACGCTTCATACTATAAATAGTAAAATCTTTTACATGCATGTAATGTGTGTGCATAAATAAATGTCGTTTGAGATAACAAACCATTAGGTATGATTAAAAAGTTTGAAAATTATATCCTTTTATATTTAGCCATTCTTATGTGTATTTTTGTGGAAAATTTATGATATGAGAAGTTTTAGTGATTTTAAGTGGTATTTTTGGTGCTACTTTAATAGTTTTATTTATGTTTAAAGGAGGGGCTATTTGACAATAGATACTTTTACTATTTTGGATATGGGCAGGGTTAAAAAGTTGATTATTTATAGTTTTCTGTAGTAGGCGCGAAGCCAGGTGGGATTGGGAGATTTATCCACACACCCTTTCACTCAAAAATTCTTCAATTTGTTAGGGTTTTTGAGAAAAAAGAACCCTCCTCCTAAAATTTTTCCATACAAAAAATTTGAAAATCTCCCCCTCGAAAAATTTCTAGTTACACCGTTGGTCTACAGGAATAATTACACTGCAGTCCAAAAATATATGACAGGTTGATATTGATATAAAAATAATATATATAATCTCAATTCTAGATACTTACCTTATTATTATTAGGAAGGGTACGCAAATTTTTCATCTTCATCTGTACTAAAAAATTCACAGCATATCCCTAACAGACAAAGAGCATGCTTGGTGGAGCCATAACATATTCAAGCCACCAAGCATGTATACTGTTTACTAGAGTACGTAATTCTGATTAACTTCCTAAATATTTAAACATCTAAATTCAGAAGGTCTTTGAGAGTCAAACCTTTGTTCAATAGATTTTCTTTAATTTACCATTATTTTTTTTGAAAAATAAATCCTAAAGCCCTCCTCTATACAAAAATTAAGCCCTCTCCCTCCACTCCAAACAATTTTTTTTCGAAAAATACCTAAGAACGGCTGATTTTGCCAATATTTTACCCCAAATAACTCTAAAACTTCTTAAAATGTAGCACCTGAAACTTTCAATCCACCAAATGTTACAAAAAATCCCAAAGGAACCTTCAAAAGAAAATTCCCAGCACATAATTTATTCCAATAATCAATCTGTACAAAAAATATCCGATTCACCATTAACAATTCACATATGACTTGCTAAAATTATTAAAGTTCTGAAAAGAACTTACACAGGAGGTCTGTAAAGGATGTAAACGATTTACAATATTTCCTGTATGTCTACACGTTCAACATACAAAAAAGTAAATTCATATTTGTAATTTATCATACCCCAACTTCGATTCGATTCCCTTTGATACCAATTTATCTATTCCTTTTTTATATTTCTCATAAGCTAGTTATCGATATGAGCATCCTGCTATTCGTTTTCAATATTTTTTACCCTTTTTTATACAGACACAATAGTTGATATGACTTGGGGAAGGAAATAAAAGTTGCTATGGAATTTTCATACTTTCTTCTTTGAAGAAAGATCACATAAAGGATATAGATAGCATCAAGGTGAAACAAAATTGGATTGTAGGTTAAGAAGTAAGAAAATAGAGAAAAGGAAGTAAGATATCCATTTTACTGTTCACATGTGACAAAAATGTATTTTTAATGCTGTTGACTGGGAAACTTTCTGTTATTGACCTTTCCGTTTGACATTTTATATTCTGTTAGCTGAATTAATTAAAGTTGAGGTTATGTTGGGTTTCATAGAGAAATTGTTGAACTTATACTTTTTTTAATTTTCAATTAGAGGTTATTTGGATATTATGTAGCACTTAAAGGTGGGGAAGCGCAATTTTGTTGAAATTTGATATTAATGCATTCATTAATAATAATACTATAGACGTGTGTATCTCTAGAGGGTCATTTATTGCGTAACAAGCTAAATAGGGGAGGTTTTGTGACACTTAAGGGGCGTATCCAGGGAGTAAAAACTCGTTCGTTTGTGTTACGTAATTAATGAACGGTTCCTAAATTGAAAAAAATTTGGTCGATGGGGGATGGCCTCTGAGGCGCATATTGATGGGGAGTAGGGACTAAACCCCTCATAGGGTCCAAGCAGTTAAATACTACTAAGGTAAAATCAATAAATGGCTAATATTTTCCATTAATGGGTTAAAGGAGTGATTTGGGTGTCAAATCAACACCCTTCACCAGTAGCGTAACAAGGGTGTTCGTCGCTCGGGGCCAAATCAGGATTTTTGCGCCCCCGTAAAAAATGTCGCCGCTTAAAAAAAATTTTTTGTGCCCCCTTGTTACGCCACTGCCCTCCACGGAACTTTTCTTTAACTTGCTAGGACTTACTAGGTTCTTGGGATTACTAAACTATTTCTCGAACAACTACTGTCTGCAGTTATGGCTAGACTTAGTCTGCATGATGTATGCCTGTGTTCATTTTATTGAATAATAACAGACAACTCCTTCCAAACAACTCTAGTTGACTGTACCGAAATTCTAGAAAGATAATATTTTAGGTGCATCTAAAAAAGCTCAACAGTCTCGATGTCTAATAGAGCTATTTTATGACCACCAAAAGACATTTTTAGTACAAAATTTATTCACATGATAAAAACATGCAAATTCTTATCAAATCACATAGAAATAGCTTGAAATCTCAGTGCACAAGTAAAAGAAATGTGCAGACATGTGAAACTGCATACAAGCAAAAAAGAGTACAGAGGAATAAAGATAGAAAGAGGGAGTGAGAAGAAAATAAATTCATATATCAAGATAAATGTTATGTCATCATAAATATATTATATGCAATGTATGCTCAATCTGAAATACTCCTTTAAGATATACACAAAGGGCATTGCTCAGTGTTTTGGGGTGTGAATGATGAAGGGATGTAAAACTTTTTTGTAGCCATTTTTCTCACCATAAAATCAGCTAATTTTAAAAGATTAATTTCCAGCTATATAAATTTATGATGGATATCCCCAACAGATATGAGCACTGCAATGAAACTTTAGATTGAAGTACTTTCGTATTTTCTCAGTCTATAAGAGAAGTTTTCCGTCCCTTGAGATAAATTTCATAAAGAAAAAAAATATATATCCTTCACTATTTTTCCTCGCTTGCCACAACGACGATATGAAAAAGTGATAAATGCTGCAATTCAGGCAAATAAGTTTGAAGCAACAGAAGCGAAAATATGATCATCATTACGAAGGTAGTAGGAGTAAAATGAAAGGTGTAATGGAAGTTGAATAAAGATTTACAACTTGGATATCTTTTGAATTTGTAATAAGATTTAGCTGAACATGAAAAATAAGTGAAACAATTTTTCGATACATAGAAAATTGTGCAAATGAGAACAAGTGCGATGTGAATTGTGGGTAGGAAGCAGTGGTAATGAATGAATGCTGAGTTATAAATCATAAAAATGTTTTTCGTCTACCTGTAATGCATTTAGATTTTTGAAGGGCTTTCAATTTACATTTTTTAAGGACTTTGAAGCTTTGTAGAGCTTATTTTCTAAATATGTAATTTTATATCGATAACATAAAAGTTTACATCATCAATGATCAGCTTATAATATTAGAAAATGTTCTGACAAGTCATGAATCATGATTTCATTCAATAAATTGTGAAACATAACAAAGATAAGGAAAAGAAGGTAGGGCGTAGAGGTTTGAGGTCAACATCAGGGGTGTATTTAGGGGGGTCAAACCACCTTTTGGCATTTTTTAAGAAAAAAATCCCAATACCCCTGCCCATAAATTTCCCTCCTGGATATGACATCCTACACAAACGACTCTAGTTGAATATTAGGAAATTTAAAGTTGTATTTTAGAGCTTTTTCACTGTTCTAACCCTAAAACTTGGTTTGTGTGAATTTCAAGCTTAAAACGTATCGTAAAGTATATTAGATTGAAAATGAATAATTTTGACGTTTTGGAATTGAAATTTTCAATTAATCATTTAAAGTCTAAACAATTTACAATCCTACTTTTTCGATTTCTGAACGACTCCTAGGGGTCGTTCGCAAATTACGTCACACAAAGAAATAACTTTTTTGTGACATGCAAACAAACCCTTATTTAAATCCTCATAAACGATATTCAGTTCAACTTTCAATCTACTTTAAATAAAGCTATTTAATTTAATGATATTATTCACCATGATTCATCCTGTCACCTACCTCAACTTTTCAATTTGTTTATCATAACTTTCTACACCCTCAAAATATTAAACAAAGCTCAGATTTATGATACACCACAAAACTGTAATTAAAAAATTCAATTTATTAGGCCTCAAAATGGCAATTAAATATTCAGTTAGCAAAATTTTCAATTCTATTTATTGACCAATCGGGAAGCATAAAATTAATCAAAAAACCCCACTTTTATTGTGGTAAATAGTAATGAAAATTTGATGCATTTGTTGCTTCATAAAAAAAAATTTTTATTATTCGAGAAATAAATTTAATTTTGTTGAGTTTTATAGTTGAATGTGGTTTTGTTGAACAATTCAGCAGACATGAATAGTCCATACATTATATTATTTTTTTAAAAAATATGTACAAGAAAATATTTAACATGTATGCTGGCAAGCATACTTTAAATAATTTCTAGTAAACCACATAACAACTATGAAATACATGTGAAAGTTACAGAATTTGCTTGTGTGTGATCAACAGAGAAGCTTTTTATTGTCTTGCGAAGGGAGATGAATTTTATGAACGAATTAAAAGCGTGTCTGGAGACGCCCAAGCTTGGTAGAATACCACCAAATATTTCTTCGTGCAAAACAGTCTCTTGTTTCTTTGTGAAGGATTTATTAATTTGAACATTTGACTAAGGCCATTGATATAGCTAAAATTTTGAAAAGAAAGAGGATTGGCAAGAATACGCGATTGGCTGGGGAGTTTTTGATCCAAAACATTAAAATCTCTAGAATTTTTTTCATGAAAAGGCTCGAGGTAGACTCGTATGTTGCTGGATGATGTATGGTATAGTCATTTCAAGTAGACTTCGAGACCCCTAGGGTAGTCCTACTGGTAATGTGTACTCTAGGCTATACCAAGCAACCGGTCCCTGTTTCCCATTTTGCATTTGAAGATTTTTATAATACGACTTAGGTAAGACTATTAAAAAATGACAAAAATATATCCAATTTCAAAAATATATATTTCACAGTCAGACAGCCAAAGATGACAACAAAAAAATTATATTTCCATTTCAAATGGAAAAGTTTACAAAAAAAATTATCCTCACACTACAATGAAGAATTAAATGAAACATTTTTCATGGTACATAAAAATGTTTGTGTTTTTCATCACGAAACTTACGAAATTATATAACAAAAGCAACAACAAAAAAAAAATCATTAATTTAGTGACCTTCTGACCTTAACAAAAATATTTTATGTAACTAAATTTTGGGAGTGTGATGTGGTAAAATTAAATTAAAATGACGATGATGTTGATGATAATGATGATGATGGCATGCCTGGTTATGCTTGAGAATTTATATCAAAAAATTTTCAATTTAGAAAGGACAATGATTATACATTCACAATTTAACCACACATGCATACATCCAAAAACTGTAATATTTGCCTTCAAACTATTTATTTACAATTTTGTTTTCATTTTTCGGTTTTTAGTGAACGAATGGACATCATGATGTGAACATAAAACCCTAAAATAAATGTAAAATTAGAAAGCCAAACCAACGGGTATCGGATAAACGATAGAACAGCATTCAAATATGTGATGTTGGTTTTATTTAATAATTTGAAACTTTCATGCCAATGCTGTTCTAAATGTGGATGTTGTTGATATGTTAACATATTGAAATTCATTCGACGTAATTATGTGTAAAAAAATTCAAATTGAATTTTCTTTAGTGAACATTATTAAGTATATTTGAATGGCTAGTTTATATTATGTCAAAAGTTTATATGATGACTTGCAATTCATTTACAAAATTAAATTCTTGTCAAAGTGGTTGAAATATATTTGACTTATCAAATTGTTTACATTAACAACAATATTATTATAATATGACTTACAAATTCATTAGAAACCAATTAGAATCTATTGACTTGATGAATATTGATACGAAACTTTCAAAACAATAAGTCGTAATGACAAGGTTTTGTATTTTAATTAATGTGATTCTGATTTTGATGGGACATGACACAATAGGTGAGTATTTAGTTACAAAACTCTAATAATGTATATCACAATTTCTATTATTATACTATTATTTCGTATCCCTTGGGCTAGTGTCTTATATAATTAACATATATTAGGTAATGATTATGTGATAAGTTGCTAATGGCTATTGTCTTAACATTCTGATTAACTTAATTATTGATTTGAATTTGAAGCACCTTATTTATCCTTAGTATGTAGTTTTCTAGTGGTAAATTCACACCAAATTATCAAATTTTGAGTTTACTACAACACCGGATTGGAATCAAATCCAGCTCCATGCCAGAGTCACGCCAGCCCTGGGACGACTTTCCTCTCGATTATCCGTTTTGTGCCGTTCGGGACATCTCACTAAATACGAAAAATTTTACTTTTGTGGGTCCAAGAAAAATTAAAATTGACATTGAATTTTGTTTGCATTACTTTTTCAGAACCGAAATTTGTAACCGAAATTTTTCTATGTAAATTTCAAAGAGTGATGAGTGTTGCCATGGTCGGCAAAGAGATAAAAAAGCCGTTAAATTTTGAAAAAAATTGAATTTTTTGTATTTTTTGCGGAAAAGTTTGAATCCGAAAAATACGTTATTTCAAAACTTGTTTTATTTGCTATTTTAACTCAAATCCTAACTAAAATATGAAATGCTTCATTTGTTTCATCTTCTTTTTCATTATCAATGTTTTCACATTTAAAGTATTAGCATTTGAAACAGTTTTCTGTCAGTTTATAAAATTTAGTCAAGACACATTTTCTCTACGCCATATTTGTTTACAATTGATTTAAAAATTAATTTTTGAAGAAAATGTTAAATTGTATCAAATTTTCTTAATATAGAAAGTACAGATACAATGCAAATTGTAGAAAATATAATAGTCTTATGGTTAAATTAACAATTTCCCAAAAAAGGATTTATATGAAAAAAGAGCCAAAATGTTTTTTAGTTGCGAAAATTGTTTAACGGCTTAAGTTCTAAAAACAAGGACTACTGAAAACAGTACTAAATGAAAAAATGTTCTAAAAATAAGACCCGTTCGCCGACCATGGGTTATATGCTCATTAAAAAGCATCAAAAAGACACACATAAATGGCATGCAAACTGTATTAAGTCTGAATTACATCAACATGCAAAGCAAATTTTCTCATTAATTTTTCATACATATATGCATTTCACATTCGATTGAATTCAGCATTATTTATAAAACATATATGCTTATTTCAAAATAGATATCATACCTGATGTGTACGGCTTTTTACACGATTTTCTCATTCCTTTATGTTCGTTTTAACTTTTATAAAAACACATATCCAAAGACATTAATATGATATATGATCACAGGTATGTTTTGGTTGCTATACTCCTCTTCCATTTCAATTATCATCATAAACACGAGAAGAAAATTCATAAAAAAATTTTGTTCTTCGCCTAAGCATGCTGTTTGCTGATGCTGTTTATGTAAAGAAAATTTTCCTCTCATACCAACATCACGCCTTTTTTTTGCTTTGTGTACGGATATAAATATTTCATTACAACACTTTTCCTTATTATGTATTCCGAGATGGAATGAGTGAGTGTGCTGTAATTTCTTCAATATGTCACACTCATTAACCTTCCATTACATCCACCAACTGCTTTAATGCTTTTATTAGGAATGTGCGCGAGTTAGACATATAAGAGTTCAGTTCAATGAGCTGTTAGTTTGGGATGACTATAAAGACATATAATTTGGGTAAATGAGCTACTTAGGCACTTTATCTTATCCGTAGTGCGAAATCAACGATTTACTGCTTCGTTTCATAAAAACAGGAATGGTGAACCATCGATTCTGGGTTTAAAACTTGAAGGTCCAGCTTTTGGGTACACGGATGAAGTCAAAAAATTTTTGGCTTAATTTCAAATATTTATTTCATTACGTGCTTATTCTCACAATGATTTTGCTTTAAATTAGAACTTAGGACTGTGTTCCGGGATTCTCTCAGAATGAGCCACTGACTTAGTTCCAAATCAGCTATAATGCTATAATTAATGCAGTTATAAATTCATGCGGACTTAAGAGTTAAAATTTTTGAGATCTTGTCCAGAGCCAGAGATGGAACACAATGAAGTCTATTAACCATTGCCTGTAGGACTTCTTAATTTGATAGCATACTAATAATGTGGTAATTTTGGTTTATTTGGTAAATTACAGTAAGTCTGTAGTAAACAATTTATTGAAATTTCCACAATTTGTGGTTAAAAACAAATCAATTAGTTCGTGGAAATGTTTACAAAACAATTCTCAATTTGGTTTCCAAATGAAAATAAAAACGTGTTTGTTAAAATTAATTGTTTTTTAAATCTACATAGTCTACCCCTAAGCATTCAATAGAGTTTTAATTGGAAACAAATTGGAAACAAGCAATCATGTCAAATCAGTTTAAGGCTCATCATCATGTAGCCATCCAATATTCTGGTTGTTTTGTTCAGTTTTGTTCATCTTCCGTGCACATCTCTCAATCTAATGATGAAATTTTTCACACTAATTAAGTAGCAATGACACATAATTAAGAAGCAAGATGCATAAGCGAGTAAAGGCAAGAGACATGAATTTAATTAATTAATTTAGAAAATTTTGCACACAAAATTATTTAACGTATGCTGTCACAGGCACAAGCACATCCTTCCGCGTAAATGTGTATGTCTAATTTTAATTTCATGTTCTTGCGGTGTCAACACGACAAATGTATTTATTTTTGCATGCTTGACGTCAATTAATTCAACGTTGCTAATCACATAACATGCGATGGAGCTTTTTTTTCTGACGAAAATCAAATTTCAGCCTTCCATAGAATTGTGTAATTAAACTTTATTATCATCACCAATTTAGAGGCATTAAGTGGATTCGATGAAGGTCCAATCACAATACAAATGAAGGAGAAAGTTGAGTGGCAGATTTGGGAAATGGGAAATCGAATGGAAAATGATAAGACGCAGAAAGAAAGTTTTCTGGTCCGCATAAAGTAAGAAAAATTTTCCTCATCAATGATTTTTTTCTTCTTCCTTCTGACTTCCGTTCTTTATGCTTTTCTGACATCTCTCTTGATGATCATAATTCAATCACGCAAATAAACCATTTGTTAAAGAAGAGGCGCACATGGGAGTGAGTGAGCAGACAAAAATCAATGATGATGAAATCAAAAAATGGCAATTTCGAATGAAGAACAATGAAAAAAAAATATTTCCTTTTTTATCTTTTTATTGAAAAAGTTGAAGGTATCTCTTCTTCTTCCTTCGTTCCTATTTCTTTTTTACTCAATTTTATAAACAAAAACAGTTCAATGCACATGTGGAGGTTTGAAAAAGTTTGTAATTGTATAAAAAATGTATACAAAAGGATATGAACGAGAGGTCTCTTTTTTCTGCCCACTCTTTTTTGAATGAAAATATTGTGTCTCGGTTTTGGCACCAAATGTTCCTCTTTCGTATCTTATTTAAGGCTTAGTAATAGCTTTTTTAAAGATTGTGCTTTTTGCTAGTCAAAGTCAGGGTAGAGATCACAAGTATAGTACCTAATTTTGGATGAATTTCTCAGATGGTAAAAGGTACCGAGGAGTATAAAATCCGGTCCCATTCCAGCATCGTGGCAAGTTTGTACTGAATTGGTGCCAGTTTCAAGCCGAATATGGGCCTCGAGCTGGGTTCTCATCATTTTTTGGGTTTCTTTAAAAACGCCTGTTTTTATTCATTGTAGGTGTTCAAGTTGCTGCTAATGCCTAATTTACAGGCGCAAAAATATTTTTAGGAATATTCAAGATGGAAAATTATGAAGGATTGTTTTTAATTGCTGTTCCATTATTATTATGATAATTTGTCATGGGAATTAATTATTGGCGATATAAATTAAATTTTATGTTTGATGTTAAATGTGCTAATTATTTTGACATTTTTGGTAGAAACTTCTGAACAGGTTTTATGCAGAGGTGTAGCTCAATTTTTTTTGAGGGGTTCAACAATTTTTTATACTGTTTGTTTCTATGCTCTGTGAATTTTAGCAGTCTTAAAATAATAGGCTTTGAATAAGAACATCCCAGAATGATAAATTGCACAAAAAGGTTTAAAAATGGTGCGTGGTGCGAGCTTCATGTTAATTTCTCGTTATATCCAGCTATACACCGGGTTTACTAGTTTTCCCAGGGTTAAAAATGAATTAATTTATTTAAAAAAATAACCATACTCCCTTTTATGACATATTATGATTCACAACACTCAAACTTTAATCATTTAATTCTGGATTGTTTACTTAAAGACTTATCAATCGCCTGTAGTGTTTCCTTATTTGCATACAATATTGTTTTCCATACGATATCAATCACATCCATGCATATCAATATCATGTGAGAATGTGAAAATGAGACATTTTCATATGTGCGTCTATTGTACGAGATCTCATAATATGATAATAATATAATTAAATTGAATTTTCAATATAAGCGAACATCGCTTTCAGAAAATATTATGCAAAAGCCATAAAATGTTTACAATTTATACATACATATATGAAGTCATTATATCGGAAAGAGAATTTCACAGGCAACGAGAGCCTCATCAAATATTCATAACTTGAATAAATTTTAATCGCATTTTATATTGTTATGCGTTGAATAATGAAAATAAAGCGAATGAAAGAATTGATAAATGTCAACTTAATTTTCATTTTATTTGAGCTTTACTTCCAAATTTTTTGCAAAACGGAAGTATTTTGTTTCTTTGTCTTATATTAAGCTTTTATGAAGATTATTCTGCGCGTAGAATGCAGAAGTTGAATATGAATGTAATAAGACCGACTAAAACATGATTTCGTCAGTCATTGCAAGGGCGTATCCAGAATTTTTTTGATTGGTTTTTTGAAATTTTTTTGTATGGACGGGAAAATTTAGGGGTGATTTTAGAATTTTTTCTTACAAAGCCCTAGAAAATTGAAAAAATATCCCAAAAAAGTGGGTTTACCCTCAAAACCCTCCCCTGAATACGCCACTGAGTCATTGTAAAGTTTTCACAGTTAACATTTTTTCCACGATTTAAACGAAAAAAATGAGATTTAATTTACTCGGTAAGATTAATGAAATTTTTTAGCAAGTTTGAATTTTTCATAATTTTTTAATGATTTTTAACTCACTTTCTCAAAAGAATAAGTGATTAAGGGTCGTTCGGATTTTACGTAACGCTTAGGGAGGGAGAGAGAGTCAAAGTACGTAATATCCGAACGACCCCTTAATGCTCGAATTTTCTGTTTAAGCGTCCGTACGTCAGTTCATTCTGTAATGACTTCCCAAAGATATTGTGACCAGGAAATATGCCTTTTGTCTCCACGTCTTTGTAAGCTTCATTACTGATTTCATTTTTCTTTTTTATTCTAAAATTCTTGAAATTTTTATGATTTCCAAGTAACAGAATAGGATCAAAATTTTAACGTGACTGCTGTTTTCATAGAAATTGTTTTCATAGAAACTCTCTTGCAGCCTAGGGATGTTTTTCGCAAAATTTCTTTTACTAGTTTTCATTCTTAATGAGGACTTGTGTTTTGATGAAAAAATATCCAGTTAAGGTACTCACCATGCACGTGGATGTATTTACTCTTAATTAAAAACTCAATTCTAAGAAACATTTTGAAAAGGTTTAAATGAAATGAATCTTTTTTATGTAACTTGATACATTTTTGTATAATTTGTGATTTCTATCTTTATTCTTGGAATTATCATCCTATCAAAAATGGGATTCTAGACACTTACCCTCATTAAAACATTCAAACTTTTTTTTTGGAAACGTCACACAGCTTCAAATCCTTTCCCAAACGTCATAAGTGAATGACCTCTAAAATGCACAGTCAGTTGCTATTGTACCTTTCTCGACTAATCTCCTTTTTTTATGACAAATACTGTACATACACCAGAACAATTCATCACAAAATATCCATTTATCCATGTTCTGCAAACCATAATCACCATGGAGCTTGTCATCGTCACGATGGTTTACATTATGTAAATCTTCTCACGAAAAAATAATTAATTTTTCTTTCCGCTCGTTGCGTTGTTTTTAGTCATTGGAAGCGATATAAATAAAAACAATACGTCATTTTGTAAAATCTCTTCACCTTTCTTCTCGTAAAATTGCCGCTACTGCTAATGACACTTTTTCGCTTCTTTGCCTCCTTCATACTTGTGTTTTTTTCTTTCGGGAAGAAAATATTGTAAGCAGCACTGTGGAAAGAGTGTCATTAAAAATTTATGGGATGTTTTACAGCACATTTAACATTTTTTTGTGTGCGTATTGTTAATGTATATCCACGGCATGTGCTTATCGACACAAAGAGAATAGCGTGTGGATAAAGAAACAAAAGGAATGAATGCGACATTAATTTTCAATGTAAAGAGAAGAGTCTTAAGATTTATTCAATAAATCTACGTTTGAAAATCTTTTTCCGTACGCAAGTTGAGACGTAAATTGCATTCCAACGTGTCACATTATTTCCCAAATCGTCTTCCCTTTAATCTACACAGTTATTTTAGTTATTTAACCATAAAGAGGATTGTTTGTTTCATATAATTAACTGCATTAACTCACTTCATATACGATATGCGTGTGTGACTTATAACCGCATTTATTTTATAGATTGATTAATGACTTATGGGGAGTAAAAGTCTCTTAGTTTGTCAGAGTTGAAAGGAATTTTTTCTGGGATGAGATAAAAGTGCTATCTTTTTGTGTCAGATAGCATTGTCAAGATCTGTTTTGAATTTAATAGACTGCAACGGATATTTAAGAATTTAGATGGATTTTAGAATTTAGTTGACGTGTCTGTGCTTAAAAGGTTTTAGTTTGGATTGTGTCTTTCAGAATGTATGGTGAAATAATGGAAGTAAGCGACCATGTCCATAGGAACCTTTCATCTTGCCTAATTCCAATTCTCATGTATCTTTTCCGTAACATTTCTAAAAATTTTAAAATTGAAGACGAATTTTTATATCTTTCTCATCGCTTCATGCTAATCCATAAGTGAAGCATGTGCTCTAATGTAGAACAGTGGAAATAAGAACTATAAAAAAATCCCCACTTTTGATTTAACAACCTTCAGTTTTCTTTAATGGATGTTGATGCCATTAATCCATTCGTAATCCATTTTAACTTTACTTTTGCTACTTTACTCCTTGAAATAAACTTCTTTATTATGAACAAAAAGTTGAAAAAAGAAAGGAAAATTGAAGAACTTACTCATGTGAGTGGAAAGATCCAGAAGAGAAATTTCTTAAAAAAGAAGAAAATTTAATAAAAAACTTTTTAACTTTTTTGCTTGGAATGAAGAAGGTATTGAGTTTCCAGTTTTAGTGCTTCTCATTTTAAAGAAATTTATTGAAACTTTTTCATCATATGACCCCTAAGCATTTAACTCTTTTCACCCCGATTCTCAAGCAGTTGAAAAGTCCTTTAAGAATTGATGTTTTTATATAGAATTTTTATTAAAGAAGAAAGAAGAAGGTTACCTAGATTTGAGTTCAAATTGTAGCAAATTCACAGTTTTCTCCTGCATCCAATAGATTAGTAGCTTTTAGCTTTTTGATAATGAAATTGAAGGAATTATGATTAAAAATGTCTCAATAAGTACTTAAGCTGACCATAGCAGAGGACTGTCCTCTAGTTTTTGAATTTGTTCATCTGTCCTCTGAAAAGTTCAATTTGTTCAAGTACTCTGTTACTGGGTTACATACTTTACTGAATTTTACATTTGTCTACGTGGTTCTAGACCACTAATATAAACTTGTCTAATTCCATTTAATTATAATTA
Source organism: Chironomus tentans (assembly GCA_963573255.1). Classification (NCBI taxonomy): domain Eukaryota; kingdom Metazoa; phylum Arthropoda; class Insecta; order Diptera; family Chironomidae; genus Chironomus; species Chironomus tentans. The sequence continues at coordinate 17,116,281 of OY754303.1, forward strand.
ACAAAATTACGTATTATTTATTGAACACCACTTCATTTAAAGGATTTGTTGGCATTGGAAACAGTTTATATTTTAACATTTAATCAATATTTTAATATTGCTGTTCAATTTTGACTACGTTGGAACGCAACATTAAATTTTTTGGAACAAAAACTTAACAACCTAGTTGAACGTGACACAAATTTGAGCCATAAAGACTGGCTGAAATTCACTTTGAAGCTTTCTATTAGACCCTTGACTGTTGGCTTGTATAACTTTTCAAATGGAATTGAAAAAATAAAATTGTAACCTTTTATAATACCTTCTTCAATCGGAATAGACAGCAAACATCACAACGAAGAAATCTTTCATAATGCTCAATGGACTTGTAAACTTCTTTTTAGATCAATCAAAATAAGAACCATTTAGTGTTGTTTTCGTCATGTTGTGCTCAATATTTCACTTATTTTGGTGAGTATTTCATAAATGACGTTCGTAAAAAAATAATATTTTTTTTAAACCAGCTCCTTAAGTTGCTCATAAAATTGTTGAAGACCACAAATCTCCAAGGAGATAAGAATTTAGAATTTTTATCAATTTTATTCAGTTGAGTAGCAAAGAGAGTGACTGGCCATATAAGAGGTGGCAAAAACCTTTGATACGTACCATTTTGATTATTCTAACTGAAAATAATCTTCTTTATGGGCTTAAGGTCAAGTTTCAAGCTTATTATGTCATTATTCTTCCCCATTCAACAACCAAAAAATTCTTCTTGCTTCTAACAAGTACTTACAAGCTCTTGAAACAAAAAAAAAGTGCCACATGAAACCAAATACTTAAAAATAAACGAGTCCTAAAGGCAGACGATGGAAATCATACATTCCAAAAAATTGGCTTTTATATCAAAAGAATAAAATAAAACTTTTTTTATGACTTTTGTCCTTTTGTCGGTATGTGGTCATCGTTGTCTGATGAGAAGGGAAAGATTTGTTGTAGCATCTATTGTTGGACTCTTACGATTTATAAATTGTCAGTGGATGAAAAAAAATAAAAATAGCAAAATTATACACGAGTATATGAGTTGTGCTTGAATGTCATGCATTTGACAAACCCAAACTTGTTTCGCCTAAAGGTCGGAATCAAAGATATCAAAACAAACAATCAAACGAGAGAGAAAAAAATAAATTTCAAATCAGAATGATGGACATATTGAAGCGATTGCATGGACTGGCATGCTGTGTAATGTCTCTTCTGTTCGAGTAGCAAAAAAAAAGTTCATAAAATATTTTGTTCCTTTGCTTGTTGTATTGAGTAGCAATAAAAATCACTCTCAACACACACGCCTGTAGACTAGGGGTCATTCGCAAATTACGTCACGCAAAAAACGACTTTTTCGAGCCACCTTGTCACAAATTTTCCAAAGAAAGAAAAGTTTTGTGTTTGGACTGTCACAAATTCTTATACCACCCCTCCCCCCCTAAAGCATGACGTAATTTCCAAACGACCTCCTACGTCTACTCTCCATCCCATGTATGAATGGACAATCCATTTCATCCATTTATGTATAGAAAATTTATTTTTCTGATATGATTTAATGGACCAACAAAACGGCTGCGGGTCATCAAATCGATTTTTTTTCTTGCTCCTTTTTTATTGAAAATTTATTGCTGATCATATCGATATGGATTTCTGGTCTCATCCTGGCGATGTGCGATACACAAAATGAAATATTTCCTGCTTACTTGTTTTTCTTCTTTTTCCTTTACTGCTCGTTTGATTTGATGATAAAATGATTAAATTGAATGAGAGATGGGACATAAAAAATAAGGATGGATAGCAGGAAACTTCCCTTTGATGCTCATTTATTGTGTGTTGACAAAAATGTTTTCGATGTGTCAGACGAAATTTTATTCAGGGGATGTGAATATTATGAAAATTGATATGATTTTTATGGTCAGGAGCTTCGTATGAATACTTTTATGTATTCTCGAAATCGAGATTTTTCTGATTCAATAATTTTTCTTCAAAAAATAAATTCATAAGTCCATCGACATGCGAAATGTTTTCTAAGAATGCAAATACCTTAAGCATTTACTTGAATAAAAATAAAGTAGAAGGTGCACGTGAATCCGCTTTTTTACTTCTTCAATTTTCCTAGAATCGTCATTGAAATGTTTAAAAAGTGAAATTTTTACCTAATTTAAATAGAAAATCACCGAAACGAAAGATTTTTCTTTCCTCCTATTATTCCTGTCAAATTACTGTTGATATTCATGAAAAAACACAAAATAAGACACGTCATGCATTCAGACCATGAAAAAAATGAGACACTGTGACATTCAGCTGTGTGTTATTCTTAAAATACAATTAAATGATTTTGTTGTTCGTTTAATGTTCCACAATAAGTCTCAACATGACCAAAAATAAATCTTAAAGCGTACACGATGGAAACAACAAAAGAATGAAGAGGAACAAATGTTGAACAAAAATTTCTCGGAGGAAATGTAAATAAATATTCTATAGCTGGTGAATTGATATTGTGACGCATTTCAGCAAAAATGTCAACGTTTGCTTAAAATTTAGACAGAAAATATTGCAATCTATAAAATGTTAAACTTCTTACTTCCCACGTTACTTATAATCAAAAATTATTAGACCATACGTCGTGTGCTCATTTTAAATAAACGTTTGAGATGCTTTAGAAATTACCATCCTACACACAGATGAAATGATAATGTCCACTTTCAAAAACCACAAAATATATTTTCTCAAATATTCCGTGTTGTCAAAGCGACAGGCTAAAAACACCACAAGAAACAATGAAAAGTGGAATTAATTCTTATTAATATTTTTCTCCTCATTTCATGTCTTGTATTTTTGTTTATTACGTTGTGGATTTACATCACAATGACAAAAATAGGACGACAAGGAAGAAGAATCATCGACACAAGATAATTCCGGGTATTATCATTACACGCTGAGAGCTGTTTTATGGGGCATTTACAAGTCTCTAGCAACATTGTTTCCTTACCAGTTATCAGTTATTACGTGCGCGTTTTAGGAGGGGATCATGATGAAGGTAGGTCTGAGGTTGTATGACAATTTTATATACATCTATCTGGCTCACTGATTCTGGCTCAGGATACCCTTTGGTAAAAAAAACTCATTTTATTGCGTTACATAACAAGCAACTGACCCCGCCATAAGACTGATAGACGTTCCACCACTACTATTATTGCTTCTGCTTGCCTTGTCATTGAGATGAAAGAAGAGTGTAAAAAAAATCCAATCTCACTCGTCAACTCTGATGGATGATGAAGTTCTTATTCATATTATTTTTTTTGCGGCTGTTCTTCCCCACGATTTCAAGTTCTTGACTGCCACAGTGTCAAACATGTCGATTATATACGGTGTGTATTCTTCTACTTCACACTCAAATGACAGATATTTTCCAATATCGTTTCTCATCTTACACTTCTACTTCATTTCACTTCTGAGTTAGTCATATATTGTGACTTATGTAAGACTCAAGGTTTTTCTTTCAGAGATTTTCCCTTTCTTTCGAGAGTTTACCTACTTTTGTATTTTGTTGAGGATTTTTTTTTCGGGAAGTGCACAATACTTTCATGAGAATGTTTGATTCAATATTCTTATGGATCAAATCAAATCGTAAAATCCTCTTACTCTGTTGTTGTCTACAAAGTAAGTAAAGAATTCGAGGAAAGATTGAGTTCAAGAAATTCATGGACACGTGTACGTCATTAAGACCTGATGTGTACTGAAATGTCCCTGGACCCTGATGCTAATATATCTGAGACGAACCAAGCTTTATAACTAGATTTGTGAAATAAATGAATTCTACCAATTAGATCAATAACCAAATTCTACTTTTTATCCAGACATCAAGTCGACTTCGATGTCTACTTTTATCTAGTGAGAATTCCTTGACAAAATTCTCATTAAATCAATCCATTCCAATACATAAGCAAAGCTACTTTTTCTTTAATATTACTACTAAGAACATTTCATCCGATATTGAGGATTTTCTGCACGAAATTACAACAAAATATATGAATCAGTTTCAACAAACACTCATAGATAGAATGTGAGACATGGATAGAGTGGGGAAAGGTAGAAAAAAATGACATATTGCTATAAGACCATCGAATGTCATTTATTTAATCCAAAAGACATTTCATGTTCGTGGATAGAAAGTGAAATGTTTATGAATTAATGAAACGTATGAGACGCACGCAAGATCATCATCAAATTCCAAACGACAACGTCATAAATCATTATAACGGAGATGAGTCTCGTTGATGGTTTTACTTGCTTATGCTGCAGTGAGGAAATGAAGTGTATTTTTAGCAGCTGCTTAAGATGTGTTATTTTATGGACATGAAAGTGATTACAAAGAAAGCTGTAATCACATTATGTTAATTTTGATTAGATTATGTTGATTTGATTGCATATTTGATTTTAAATTGATATATTATTTCAAGTTCAGAATTGAAGGTTATCAGGTGCGTAGCTATCGGTTGATTGGGTTTGAAATAACTGATTGGGTTCAACTGCCTGTGTGTCAGCTGACACAAGACAAAAACCTCCTTGAAACCACCTTGATGCTAAAAATGTCTCTGTCATTAACTAAATTTCTACGCAATTAAAGATAAATACTGTAGATTCTCAATTTAATTAGAGTGGTTAAGCAGTTGTAGGAGAGAAAGTAGACTTCCAAAAAAATTAATAGGATTTAATCTTGATAGCAATTACTAAAGAATTTTAAGGATTAGATCCTAAAAATAAATGATTTGAGAAGAGTTAAAATTGAATTTAAGATGTAAAAAAATAATTCAAATATTTTCTTAAAGAATTAAGCAGCACTTTAAGAAGCATTGCACATTTAAGTAGCAATACATAAATATCTCGATTTTTCCTCGATTTTTTAATTAGAGAACAAATTTTTCATTCCGAGTATCAAAAAAGATTAACAACTCAATGGAAACATCCCGTTAAAACATTCATTAATTTAATGTCTATCTAAATATTTACATTATGAATGAAAATGAACTTGTTGAGATCATTATGACTGCATTTGAAGGAATTCAGATCATTTTAAACTCAGCTGCATTTTTACATCAACCGCATCTTGTTCTCGGTAATTTGTTGCGCGCGTGTAAAAAGATTTCTCATTAAAGATACAAGACATTGCTTACATAGAAGTAGGTACTGAATTATAAAACCAGATGTTAGAAGATTTAAATTACTCACTTACTTTTTTTTCGAAATCCATTAAGTTTATCTCTTCTGCCCCTTTTCTCTTCCTTATTTCCCGATCGGCACAGTTTCAAATGTTATCCAAATGACAGTCAACAGAACAATATGTTTACAGCCGAGCAGCAGCCATGAATTTTTGTTTTTTATACAACCACCGCTTTGTTTTAAGTATACTGTTTAGATCGACTATTGGAAAGATGCCAAAAAATTAGAAAGAGGGGGTTTCGTGCTACCTGGGGGGAGGTGGTTCGGTTCCTGTTTTTTTTCACATAAATTTTTATAATTCGAACTTATCCAAATTTACAAAAGCTTCAAGCTTGGGAGATGAGGGTCCAAATGCCTTCCTGACTACACCTTTGGTCGACCACCGTATGGACAACATTCAACACTGTGTAGACCGGGCTTGAGGTTCTCTTAATTCCATTTGAATGCTGCAAGCACTTAATTTTTTCCCTCTCGATGCCTTTTCCTTTTTTCACTTTTCAGTCTTGGCCTTTTTCCACCATCCAGCATCCTCATCCATTGCAAGTGGATCGCCACTTGTAAAAATGTTTCAACTTTTTATTTTCATGGTCAGAAGATAAGTAAATTTTGTTTCTGTTTTCTTTTCCTCAACGAGATAAAAAAGAACTTCTTGAGATGAAAATTTACTAAATTTAATTGATAAGGTAAATTTAAAAAGGTTTCGGAAGCACACTTGTCTAGTTTTTATCTTTCATGTGGATTCTCAAATATTCATGAAAAGGACACACAAATTTTTTTTTTATTTCTTGGAAGGTTCAAGTCATAAAAACTTCTTCTTTGAGGAATTTATGTACATTTGTGGATGATCCCTAACACCAGGGGTAAGTGTGCATGCTAAATTTCATGCTAATCAATTTTTTAAGAAAGATTCATTTTTATGTCGGTAGAAGTGCTCACAATATCGTTAAATAAATTTTTATCACTTATGCATGCATATTTAAATAAACAAGGAAAGGATAGGCTTGAAGAAAGTATCTCGAGGAGGTTGAAACAACTTTTTAACCTGTATTAAATTTAATCAACAAAATGCCAAGCCTGAATAAGGCTGGGCTGTTACACGTGTTATTTTTTGAAAAGTCTCTAATTATTATAGAAGCGCAAATATTTTTTTTTTCATATCGTAGGATGTTTGTCTTGGATTCTTAGTATAAATATTGAGTGAATTCTTAGTAACAGTCACACGCCTCAAACTTGTTTTGCAGCTCAAACTTTTGTTTTCAAGGTATAATTTTATATATTTTTTTAATACTAACAGATCGTCGGGTATTATGTAAAGTACTCAAGGGATCGTTCATAAATTATGTCACGCAAAAGCACTGACTTTTTCGAACCCTTCCCCCCTTTTCACAAGTTTTTTATATAAAACAATTTCTTGTATTTGAATTGTCGCAAATTCTGCAACCTTTTTCCTCCTAAAGCGTGACGTAATTTTTGAACGATCCCTCACCACCAAACTGTTGATAATTTTCCTTTCAATCAAAAATTCCCCATCATTCCTCAAAAAACCACCATAATTGTCTAAATTCCCTTTAGTCTCGTCTTCAGTTTTAAAGACACAAGAATTTTCGCTACAGTAGCATTACTAAAGACATATGTAACCTATAATGTGTGTGCTTATTATGGAAGAGAAAAAGAAAGAAGAAAAAAAACTCTCATATTTCACTCACGTCTCATATTGTTCAAAAGACATGAGAGCTAACTAGAAGGAAAAAAGGGCATAATTATCGGCATGTGAAAAAGGTTTGTCGCCAGTGATTTATCATGATGTTCATTGAAAATGAGAAATAATGGAAAAATTATGTGAATTGGAGAACACATCGAGTGAATGCTTGAAATAAATGTCAGAGATAGCCGAAAAAACTGTATTTTTGATGGGATTAAATTAATAATCTGAAAATAAATCTCGTTTTTTAAAATAACCATATTTCGTGCTATTATACTTGGGTTTTTCCACTATAGCTTGAATTTATGACGGGACTTTTTGCCAATAGACTGGATTTGTCTGTTTAACAGTGGATTCAAAATTAATGGTGTTGACTTGTGGACATTGACGCAAATAATGATGCACTTGGTCTCTTATGACATTCAACATTTATAGAGACTAGTTTGGAGCTATAATAATACTTTGAATGGATATTTTCTTGCACGTGGGGATTCAAGTCTGAAATACCATTTTGTTATGGACGTAAATATGAATATACTCTTAACCTTAAAAATGCTACAAATACTTTAATCTTGAAATAATTTATGCGTCTTGTCCACCAAATTATGACATGAAACTCAAACCAGCTTATTTTTTGCAAATTAAATAAATTCAGCATGTAATGCATTTTTAATGTTCATTGTTGTTATTAAGGTATTTTTATTGTTCAGGAGGGGTGTAGCCAGGGAGGGGTTTTTGGGGTCAAAACCCCTACCCTTTTTGGGAATTTTTTTCAATTTTGTAGGGTTATTTAAGAAAAAATCCTAATTCCCCCTTGAGATTGAAATTTGTATAGGGGGTCGTTCGCAAATTGCATCATGCAAAAAATCGACTTTTTCGACCCCCCCCCCTCCCTCTTGTCACAAATTTTCCAAAAAAAATTTTTTTTGTTTGGACTGTCATAAATTCTTCACACTACTCCCCCCTTAAAGCGTAATGTAATTTTCGAATGACCCCTATAACAAAAATCCAGATCCTACCAAAAAATTTGGTTATTTCCCTTTGAGAAGTTGGACACCCCTTTAAAAAATATCTGGCTACGCCCTTGTAGAGTAAAAAGCAAACTGTATGATGATCAAAAAGTTTTGAGTACACCCCTGTTGTTCAGTTCATATCCATTACATTATTATGATGGATTTTCCGCCCACAGGAAGTGTAAAATGACAGATACATGCTTCCATATCTTTATATCGGTAAAGATTTATAAAGAGCAAAGAAGATAAAGATTGTAATTGATAATGATGATGAAAATTAATGTCTGTTGATTTAAAGATGTTTTAACAAACTTACTATTCAGCAACAGCAGATCAAATTCCATTGAACCTCAATTTAAGTGTCAATAACTTTTAATTATTTAATAAAAATTAACATTTTTGCAATCGTTAAAAAATTTATATTTCTCATCAATACTGAATAACATCCTTGAGGCATAAATAATATTAAATATCATGTGAACTTTATGTTCAAATGTCAAGCTATTCCTCTCTTTCCGACTAATTATTTTGTTTATTTATTTTCCCTTATTTAAACGCATCTGAGAATATCACGTTAAGGTTCTGTTGTTTACAAATGTTGGTTGGAATGTTTCGAAAATTTGTTTTACTTTATGACGGGGAAATGTTGTCTATGACTTATAATGTTATATAAACACTGAAACTTTTTAGACTTTCTGTATTTACTGAATGAATTTTCATAGAATTTAGTCTGAATTTGTTAAACAACTCAATTCTTTGAAATCAACGTAATTTTTTATATAAATTTTCCAAATGATGCTGTCTACATTAACGGCATATTCATGCCATTTTTCCCATCAACATGTCCATAAAAACTCTTCAAGAATCGTTTCAAAAAAAATTCTCACATTTCAAACCCTCAATTTAATGGTTTCAGATTACCACTCTCAAAAACAAGCATACCATCACATCACATGTGTGTGACATTTATTTGTAGATTTTTTTTGCTACCGAAATAATGGAATAAGATGAAGAAACCAGACATTTGTTCAGACACTTTTAGCACAGACTGTGATGGAAATGTTTACATTTTAATTGTCTTGCACTCATTGCACTACGAACATTTTAATTGAGTTGATGATATTCCTTCTTGTTTATAGAATGGAAATTTACATATTTAAATATGAACTAGGTAAACAAACCTGCCTGTGGCAATGTTGAAACTCACTCAGACAATAATAAAGTCAAGTTCTAGACATTTTCAAACTTAGGCATTCACACGCTTAGAAATACTCGGACTGTAAGGTAGCAGTAGGAAGAGGAGCAGGGACATATTCAGGGGCCGGTTGCTCGGTATACCCTTGGTTATATACTACGCCTGGGTTTCCCTAGGTTATACTCCTGGGGTAGCTCAAAGTAGATATTTTGGTTGAGATTGAATAATTTCAGAATTATCAAATTACTACATGCAACTAAAAATTAGAAATCCTAACAATTTGATCCAAAAGCTAAATGAATTTAATTTACAAATCAAATAGTTTTCCTAAATAATCCAACTTCTCTGTTGAATTTAAAATTGTGCCTTTTCTTCCTCAATCATCAAAATTACTCAATTTAATCGATGAATTTTAACTTTTTCCTTTTCACAATCAATCAATTTTTCCACTTGGATAAATTTCAATCTTAAAACTTTACTCATCCATTTTCAGTCCTAGTCAACAATTCTCATTCAAGCTATTGCTTTTGTATTTCACAGGATTTTCATATTCGTTTGGTTGAGTTAACTTAGTCCAAAGATATTAGTGCTGTATATTATGTGATAAACAGAAGAAGAATTCTTCAAATCGAAAGGAAGCAAAAAGTGATGGAATGAAAAATATTTCTCTACCCACATTCAAATCGTATATATTCAAATATTTGAAGGAAAGAAGAGATTTCTTGTAAGATTTACATTGAACATCTGAATGTCCTCAAGTAATCTTGAGAAGAGGATCTGTTGAGGTTGATTCCAATATGTGATGAAACGCTTCTAGCAAGCTATATACTTGACGGTGCTAATGTTAGACAGTAAAGAAATTTGACGTCTGGGGCAAGTTAACTTGTCCATTTTCATACAAATTTCCTAACAAATGCACAAACTTAATGAATAATGCCATTGGCTGCAAATAGTTCTTATTATTCGAAAATGGTTCTTATTCTTCGAAGACAAAATTTCGAAAATTTGAATTTTTTTGAATTGAAAATGGCCGTTGTAAATCAAAACAAAAACTTTTTTACTTAATTTAATTAAATATGGGTAAAGCTTGCAAAGTTGCTAGCTGAAACCAAAACAAATCATTAAATCATGTTTTTGAAGTGTTGAAACATTCCATAAATAAGGATTAGTGCAATTTTTTATAACGGTATTTTCAAATTCAAAAATTTTATCGTTCGAATAGCCTTTGAAAAAATCTCGAAAAAATTTTGAATTTAAAAAAAATAACGGTTGATGATGTTGTTTGCAGCCAATGGGAATAATGATATGAATATAAGAAATTTATGGACCAAACGGATAAGAACTTGTCCTAGACTCTATCGTGAAAATTTGAAATTAATAAATCTTAAAAAATGCAATTTTTATGACTTTTACCTGCCCAATAAGTTGTCTTCCCACTGAAGTTAGATATCCAAAAGACACATCTTTAGATGAAACTAACACGATTCTCAAACGGCACCAAAAAAATCGTCTTCAGAATTTTTTAAGTAATGAAAATTTGATTCAAAATTGCATATTGGACCTCCTTGTTAATAAAGTTTTGTTCCATTTTTATGACGACCTGGTTTTTTGGAAGCATCGCAGTTTAAATCGATATTTTCAAAAGTTCACCTTTCATATTTTTACACAATCAACTGCGAAAATTTAAATTAAAGCACAATTCAGCATGAGCCTTAAAGTTACAGGTGCTAAATAGTACAGAACATTATAAAATACCTTTATGCTATGTAATTTAAAAAGCACCCAAAATGATACAATTTTAGCAAATTAAATTTATTTTAGATACTTACATCCAATTTTTCGGATACATTTTCATACAAAAAGTAATGTCTGTAATTCGCCCATGCAAAAATTCCTTTTCCTTCATATAAACAAACACGGCTCACTAAATAGATCTAATGTAGGTAAAAGTACCACTATTCAAGCAAAAATCTGTTGAAAACAGTGAGGAAGGCATAAAGAATGGGTTTGAGTCCATTATCCAATTTCGGAATATCATGTTTATTTAATATGACTAAAGTAAAGAAGCCTCAGCATGCCTTTTTCATTCTCTTTATATACCTAAAATTGTTCCAAATATCTTTATACATCTATAAACATCAGTTCTCGGCTCGTGTACTCTATTCACTCTTCCATAGGAAATCTATTCGATAAAATGCCAGCAAACGAATGTTACCAAATGAAGGAGGAAGGATTTGATTTTTTTTAAAGGGGAGAACAAAAAAAATATGAAAAGGATTCGTTTCATCGGTTGGGAAAAAAGGCCCAAGTCTTCCCATCATTTATTGGATTGAAATTTAAATACTTGTGGAAAGGAAAGGCGGAGGGATTTTCTTTCACTTGTCTGTGCATTATTTGACCATTAAGGGAAGTTTTCTTTCAGGTTGTTTAACATTTCCGTCCGTATTTAGTTTAGATGAAGGAATTGATTCTGTATATGAAGGCTAACAAAGTCCGCATTTTGATTACTTTGCTTGATTGTTATTAAATTTTGCATATTTTCTTGGTAGAATAAGTTTCAATCTCGGATATAAACTTTTTTTTATTACACTCATGAAAAAAAAAATATTAATTTTTATTAAAAATGTATAAAGAATTTTAATAAAAATTAGTAAACATACATCTTGCTAACTTTTTACTAAAATATAATAAAATTAATTAAAAATTTTTTGGTTTTTAAAAATTTCATTCAAATAAAACCGTTAAAATTTTATACTAAAATTTAATAAAAAGTTAAATTTTAGTAAACTTATTCGAAAATTTTAATAAAAAGGTATTAAAATTTCTTTGAAAAATAAGCTTTATGGTATAATTAATTGCTTTTAATTAATTAATCCTTTTTTAAGTCAAAACTGAGAAACTTTCTCAAAGTTTATGACTTTGATAAATGTTTGGCAATTTATGTGCTTCATAAATTATCAATTAATTTGTATGACTTTGTATGAGAATTAAGGTTCATACTTGTATCAGTCATTTCTAGGAGAATTTGTGAAGTATATAAATGCAAGAAAATCTTGTTTGATAACTATTATTAAAATTTTATCAAAATATAATAAAATTTAATAATTTTTACCAAAATTTTAATATTTTTCATTAAAATTTTTGTAAACAAGGTTTTAGTAACAAATTATTAAATTTTTTTTTCATGAGTATAAATATTCAAAAACTCGTTTGATTTGTATCATGCTGAGAGAGTTCATTGACCAGTAGATGTGGCAAAAAAAAGACTTGATATTATAAATTTTATCTAGAAGATGTTGAAGATTAATAAATGGTCTACAATTACGTCATTGGTCGCTTATTTCTTGTTACGATAAGCATATTACTCAGCGTCTGGGATCCGAACCACTCCTTTGTTGACATTTTTGCATGCAGCCTACGAAATAAGGGTTTGGATTTTAAAACTCAGTATAAATCGAACCCATTTATAAAAACTCCAAAAAGGTGGTACAATTTCCTTCAAAACTACCCAAAGGGGGACGCCTTTGATTCCATGATACCATGCCGCTTCAGCTAACCTCTTTTACTCCATCACTGCTAAATCCTCAAGAAAAAACAAACTCAAGTGGATCAGTCAAGGTATCCGCGATACGTCCCATAAAATCCCATTACTCATGCCAGCCCATAAAATTGAGAATGAATATCAATACGACACGCAAAAATGCCATAAAATTCTCATCACAGATATTTGCGAGCAAATCTTTCAAGAATGAAAAAAGGCCAATAAATTTGTGTTGCATTTTGAAGCTACCGAAAAAAAACGAGAAGAAGTAGAAGATGAAGAAATTTTTATTGACGCGATAAAAACGGAATCAAGGGATAGAAACAGAAATTAGTTCTAATGGCATTTAGGTACAATCGGCATTTTATGAATATTTCAACAACTTAAGAACTCCTTGAAGAGTCTGAGATGCTTTTTTTGTGTTTATCAGAAAGAAATAAAATGAAAGAAAAAAAAATTCTTTTTGCCATAAAAATGTACATCTTTTATTGCTTTCCAACCATCTCAATAAAAATTTATGTTCCAAAAAGCCGATTTTGTGCATTTCTAATGTATTGAGTAATAATAGATAAAGCCAACAAGAATGTCAGTGTACATTATTGGCACTCAAATGTTGGCCACTTATTCTATATACATACATAACATAATGTTTATACATGAAGTTGTCACTGTGTGTAATACGGGTCAAGTGAGAACAATAACAACAAGAGTCAATTATCTGGCAATATAAATGCTGAAATAAGTCAAGTCGAGTAAAAGGACAGAAAATTCAATAAATACAAACATTTCAATTGAAAATCAATTCCATACTGTTTGGTATTATTGCTTCAATCGGTATTTACACTTTTCTTCATGTGCTCATTGTTGCTATTGCTATTTGCTTTTAAGTGCTGAATGATACTTAAAGCGAATGGTATGTAATAAAATTAAATCAATGCTTTGGCTGTTTTTCGAGGCAATAAAATATTTTTTATGACTCCTCAACTGATTTCTTGTGGAAGATTTCGCCTTTCTGCATGGCTCGTTTCGAGCTTGGCACACAATTACAATCATTCAACAACTGAGGATGGCTCTTAATTCTGTTAATTTTCAAGGCAAATAAGGAATACAGAAAAAAAATTATTTAGATGAAATCATCTGCTAAACGAGTAGCAGAAGCCGCAAAAAGTAATTATCTTCTTCTTCTCTCGCGATGCCCTTCATTGCTGCAAGGCAATTTTCTTCTGTAAATAAGCATCAAGAATTTTTATGTTCTTTTTAAGAAAAACATCTGACTTTATGGCATTTTATTTCCTATGCCTTTTTAACATTGTTTGACTTGGGGATATCTTGATCGTGCTTCAAATTGTCTGGTTGATCGTTGACTGCTCTCGATGTTCATTTGGATTTAGATTAGAAAATTTTTTGTTCTTGTTCTGTTAAGAATATACCAACGGTCATTTTATATTTGAATTGTATTAGCAACTAGAATTAGTTGATTTCCCCCTGTCATAGTTGTCATCCCCTTTCTGTGTATTATTCTGTATTTATTATTAATCGACAGAAAGAACATCGCCTTTTAGATAAATAAACATTAAGTCACTTTTATTAACATTACAATTGTGCTGTTTATTTTATCTCAACAGGTTCTGCATGATTTGTGGACTAAAATGATGGAGTTGGAATGATGTACTCTCTATTCGTGATGGAACTTTAACAGATTTGTGGCGGGGAATTCTTTATTTGCATCGCTTAGGACTAATTTAGTCCTCAAAATCTCTAAAGACTGACAAAAATTCTTAAATCCTTAAAAATGTCATTTTAAATGCGCTCTATCCACTAAACCTATAAAATCTCAAACTTTTCTCCCCTTAAGTGTATTTTTATGATGCTAATGTTGCATCTACATAAAACAAAAATCTCAAAATAAAGCAGACAAGTCAATGGCAATGAAAATTAACTGGAATCTCGACGACCGCATACACGCACACAAACAAGAAACTCACCACAAAAGGCAAAGTTAAAAGAGTTTCTATTCTGAAGTTTAAAATCTCATTTTTATCTCATTAAGTGAAATGAATTGAATTAAGCGATGAAAAAAATGAAGAAATAAGAATGAGGAAGTGAATGAAGATTATTTTCATTAAAATACTTGAGTAGAGTTTTAAGGCTACGATTTAATTACAGTTTTATCACAAAAAATAAATGAAAAAAGAAAACTTTTTTGATGGATTGATTTAATTTCTTATTTATGCGGAAGAATCTGGAATTTGGTTCATTTGATTTTGTGTTGTGAAAGCTGATGTGCTGTCACTCGCGGTACATGGTTATGGTATTTTGTTCGCTTTAAACATTTATTTGATTAAAAACTTATAAGTCTGAGTAGAATTATATGTCTGACCCTTGGCTTTGCTAGAGTTTTCAGGTCAAATTTTGTTCCATTTCCCATTTTTTCCGCTGCTAACAAATTATTTATCATAATACTTACATCAATGACTTATGAGTTCTGTCCATCTATGTCATTACTCTTACTTTCTATATTTCTTTTATTTCTCTTTTATTTCTCCTTCCAAATCTACTATCACATGTTTTTCGCATTTCAAACATGTGCTGCAACGATGATTAAAAACATGTGTGACTTCTTGTTAAAGCAATTAGAAGAAATTCTCTTTTGTGCCATTCATGAACATAAATATATGAATGTGCAGAAATGAGCAATAATTTTGATGGAGAATTAGACCAGTCCATAGCATACGAAGGATGACAAAATAAAAATATCGGCAAATGAAAGGAAGCCGAAGAAATGTAGAAATAACAAAATATGACTTGAAGATCTGTCTCTAAGTGAAAATATTTTATAGAAAGCAACAAAATATTCCATTGGATGCTCATTTTTAAGTCGCAAAGAAAAAATTTCTTTGAGAATTTGCTGCAGTCAGGGTCGTAGCTAGAAATTTTTTAAATAGGTTTTGTGATTTTTTTCTAAAAACAACCCTAAAATACTGGATAAAATTTTCTATCGAATGGGAGGAAGGGTTGACTTCGAAGGGCCGGTTCTTGAGTATACATGAACAAAAAGTTCCCAAGACTCTGGATCCACCTCTGGTTGTGGTACTTCAAAAAGAATTCACAATGTTATCACTAATGCTAATGGTGTTAACGGTGCTGACGCAAAGATATCATAAGACACAAAAAATTTCCGAAGATCAAAAAGAAATTTAACATTATTGCGTGGGTTTTGATATGAAAAGACATTTTCGTGGAAGTCAATGCCAAGAAGCAAGCATCTGAATTATTAATTAGTTTTTCAGAAAAAAAATCTTTTTATGAATTCACCTAAAATTCAAAATGGATTTCCAGAATACCTTTTATATCAATTTCTTATGTCAATTTTAAATTGAATTATTGGATTTTTTGACATTTCGAAATGAAATTTCATATTTTCTTATAAATAATCTAATGCGCTCAAAGCTACTTCATATAATTAAATTTTCATGAAATGTATTCCTTATTTCCCGAAATCATTAAAATTTTTAATATTGATTTCCACAAATCCAAAATTAAAATTCTCAGAAGAAATCCATTCAACATCGCAATTTCAATATTAATGTCTTAATAAGTTTGTAGCTTTAATGTCTTCTTTGCCTTGAATTTCTGACATAAAATTTTTTCCACTTCAAGCCCTCAATTCTGCAAATTAAGGACACCAATTACAGAGTTTTACGACAAAAATATCCAGCTTCATTATTATCCTTAAGCACTTACTACAAAAACTAGTTCACTAATTTGCTCTCTTCCCTTTTTTGCCTCAAATTACAATGAATAAGTTTTTTCCTCTGTTGTCCCATTGAGCAGAATATAAAAGACTTATTGGCCTTCTCACAACTTACTGAAGTGATCATTATCGTCATCATCATGAAATTTGAGAACACTTCAATTGTCTTGGTATTTTTTTGTTATTATGAATAATGGATAAAAATAATTCAAGATAAAAAGTCATTTTTCGGATCAAAGGGGTTCTTCACAAATAATGTTCATTCGAAAAATGTAATTTCACAAAAGTTCCTCTCTTGACAAAAGTTCACAAATGTTATGACAAATTGGAACAATTGAAAACCACTTTTTTAGTCTCCTTTTATGCTTTTTGCTGTTTCTGTAAGTAAAAGTTTGATGAATTTATATCTTCTTTTTTGGAATTAAATAAGATGTGCTTAAGATAATGTGATTTTATATGAGGACTTCTTCTTAACTTTGTTAAAGATCTTGTGGATTATGTGTATTTTTAGTAATATAATTGTAAATACGTACATACTAAGATCTCCTTTTGATGTTTATCCCTAACTTCAAACTTCAAAAAGAAATCATTTCACAAAATACTCTTTAATCTTGTTATTAACCCTTATATACAAAGATTTAGCTTGATAATTTGATTAAGGGTCGTTCATAAATGACGTCAATTATTTAGGAGGAAAAGGGGGTTTGACCCTGTGTGACACTTCCATACAAAAGAAAAAATTTGTTTAGAAATTTTGTTGGAAACAGAGGGGGAAGGGGTCTAAGAATCTTTTTTTTTTGTATGACGTCATGTATCAATAACTCTTTATATTAAGCGCAGATCTTGCTCTTTCTTAATTCAGGTAACTTTCTGAAAAATAAAACAGAAAAATAATTCTTCAAAAATTGTCAAACAACAATTTAAGCAAGATAATATTTTCGATCATACTATGCACACTAAAAACATTAAAAATAAAAAAAGAATTTGAATTTTAGTTCCCTTTATTTTCTGACTTTAAAAACTTCTTATAATTTCAACCCAAAAGCAATGACAACATTGCCAACTGGTTCAACAAGAAAAGTTTGGTATCTTCTTGAGCTTTAGCGACATCACTGCTTCCAAGTGTTTCAGCAATTGACTCATCATATGGTGCCGGTGCTGGTGCTGCTAATACCAATGATATTAGAGCGAAACAAATAATAAGAGCCTGTCAAAAAAATTGTAATAATTAGCTCATTTCTATGTGATACAATATTATACATTTCTCCTCATACTAAAAATGTTTTAATAGGAAGAAAATAAGTTGATGGAGAAAATCATTTTTCGCCATGCACTTTTAGCTCATTCCTTAACAAATAACGCGTTTAAAGGTCCACTTTGGCTGGTTGGAACGCTGAACCGTTGGGACCCGCAAAGGCTCGTCGAAAGAAGCACTTAGAGACTACGGATTTTTTGCATTTAATAGCTATTATTCTGTAGAATAACAAGGCATATTAAGTTTTTTGAAAATCCCAACCAAAACTTAATTAAATTAACTTTCTGTTTTTGGCATAAAATAGTACTGACAAGATTAGTTAAATTTTTGAAAATAAGACTTTCATTACAATCCTCAGTATACTGGTTCGAGTCCCACTCCCAGCAACTTTTTTTGTACTTTTTTTATTATTTTTTACACTTTTTTGATGTTTTATGATATTTTGAGTCATTTTATATTATTTTTAGTCATAAAACAGCAAAAAAGTACATCTTTTATAAATTTTATTTTCCTGAATTTTAAATGTATGATTTTAAATATCTAATGTTAAACAAATCTGCACTAAAAATTTGGTTCCAATATTTAATTTTTTGTTTAACCGACACTTTAATTGCATGAGATTTTTTTCTTCAATAATATTTAATTTAGGACGTTAAGAATCTTTAGTGTGCTTATAATTATTATTATTAAATTTTTATTTTCACATGAGCTTCAAGATTAAATGTTAAACATTAATGAGCATAAATGTTTACAAAAATCAAAGAATTTTTAATCCAATTTGCGAATTTTTCGTTGACTAGTTTTTAAATTATCACAAAAAAATAACTAAAAACCTACAAGAACTTTCATTTTCTTTTATTGGCACTTCTTTGAAGAATTATAAACTTAAACTGAAACTGATCCCAGAATTTTAGGTCTTTATATATGAAATTGTAAAACCAGAATATAGAAAAAAATTGTCATTTTTCATGAGATTCTACTTTCAAAAAAAATTTGCATTGATTTATTTGCATTAATAGAAAATAAATTAAAGGTCACCCTTGCGCAAAATGACTTTTCTCTTCTGCCCGATTTTGTTAGAAATTTGAACGATATTGGACGATTTTTTTGTTATAATATATTAAAGTTTCTATTCTATGACTTATTTTATGACTGTTTTTACTTTACACAAGGAAATCATATTAGAATCAGTCATTTCACATGGCTTAGTATGACTTTTGAAATAGTTTAAACAAGTTTAAACTTAAATAATATGCTTTTAATTATTTTTTAATTTAAATTAAGATTCATATTCATTTAAATTTAAAATAGAAATATAAAATACCCCAAATACTTCATGGCATAAATCATTACTTTATTAAATTTATATTAATTAAATTAAACTTATTGAATATTTAAATCGCCACACATAAAATATATAATTTCAAATAGCGGTGAAGTACAAGACTTCAAAAACTTAGCGGTCCTTGGTTCGAATCTCGAGTTAAAATTGTCCATGCGAATTCTGGTAAAATCGTATGACCATTTTGGCACGAAGGCATCTTCCCAATTCACTGTTATAGATAATATGGCAAATGATTATTTCAGATTATATAACCGGCAGCAAGTGCGTAGCCAGTGAGGGAGGCTTTCGGGGGTTTGACCCTTTAACTCATTGAAAATTATTATAATAAATTAGTGAATTTAAAATTAAAAACTAGTAATGATGCGATTACGCTTCATAGGCATATTCACACCGTTCAAATTTTTTCACTTCATTTTCAGCTAACGACTTATGTTAAAAACCCAACCACGCTTAAACAACCTATAAAAATTTAAAACAGCACAAAATCTCAGCCTATTGCGTTAAACGATATCGAAATTTCCTAAATTTAGTTTGAATTGAGTATTAAGTTTATACAAAAACTCAATATTTATATATGTATAGGGTGACCATCTAATTTTCATGAAAATACAGGACATTTGATAATTTTTCATCAAAAATACAGGACATAAAGTAAAATTTGAAAATTAACGGAAATTTATGTGAAAGAAATACAAAACATACGATTCCGTAAGCCGCTTCAGGCTTCAGTCCAAAAAAAGTAGTTTCACTAACAATTAAAATTGGTGTGAATATGATTTTCAGTACCCCTCTAAAAAAATCCTGGCAGAGTGAGATCGTTCTAGTATTGTTTCTAAACAAAAGTGAAAGTAAACGCCTTGAAAAGATGTTACTGTTAATACACAAAAAAAGCTGAATCATTTTTTTTCTTTCTTTTTCATTTTTTTCGTCCGGTATCTTTATGACATAATTTTCTATTCTTCTTTGAACCACTATTCGTAATATGATCTCTCACTATTAACATAATGCAAATATCAGGTTTTGTTATAAAATAATTATTTAGTTAGAATTATTTACCTTTATTATTTTACATACAATCACAATACATGTGTATTGCATTCCACAAATTCAAAATTATTAATGTTAATATTAATATTAATGTCTTAATAAGTTTGTAGCTTTAATGTCTTCTTTGCCTTGAATTTCTGACATAAAATTTTTTTCCACTTCAAGCCTTCAATTCTGCAAATCAAGAACACCAATTACAGAGTTTTACGACAAAAATATCCAGCTTCATTATTATCCTTAAGCACTTACTACAAAAACTAGTTCACTAATTTGCTCTCTTCTCTTTTTTGCCTCAAATTACAATGAATAAGTTTTTTCCTCTGTTGTCCCATTGAACAGAACATAAAAGACATTGGCCTTCTCACAACTTACTGAAGTGATCATTATCGTCATCATCATGAAATTTGAGAACATTTCAATTGTCTTGGTAATTTTTTTGTTATTATGAATAATGGATAAAAATAATTCAAGATAGAAAGTCATTTTTCGGATCTAAAAGAAGCCTTATTGTGGATTTGACTAGTTTCAAAGGTTATTGAGAGCATTTTCATTCTTTATTAATGAAAGGGGTTCTTCACAAATAATATTCATTCGAAAAAAAAATTCAAATTTTTCGAAAGTGCGGGAAATTTTATTTTGCTAAAAACTGCTCAATTCTTGATTCTAATAGCTTTTTTTCACTGAATAATCCACTAGAATGTTCATTTTAATCAGTTAACAGCAAATCCAATGAGTATTAAAGTGTATTTAATGATTTCGAAAATTTGTAACGGAAAAAATAAGATCCATTAATTTCGAATTTCGAAAAATAAGATCCATGTTTGCACACATTGGTTTATTAATAGTTAAAAATAGTTCCACAATAGTTCACAACGCACAAGACCATTAAATATTAACAAAACAAACTGCATGTCTGACAATCCAATCTTCATCTCAAAACCCTTTAAAAAGATACATCCAGAAAGGACAATGAACGAAAAATTAACCGACAAAGTATCAGTTGCAGAAAGTGTCCCTTTTTTCATTTTAAAATGTGGATGTCAACAATATACCGTCACCGTTGACAATTCAATGCTTCAGGCAGAATACGATGAAAATGAAAAATTAATTTATGCACAACAAAAATATTTTATACTTTTGTCTATCAATTGGAACTGATGGTGAGCATCAAACCATGTAATTCGAATTAATGAGAAACAATCCCATTATGCTGTGGATCAACAAGATGGAGCATTGAAGTTCAAAGGAACTTTCCCCTAAGCATTATTTAAAATTTATTTTACAAAACATCGATAATAAATAAGAGAGGCAATAATTTGATTTATGGTCGCATTTTATTCAGAAATGAGGAAACGAAATTCGAATTGTGTAGGAGGATAAAGCATTCAATTTTCATGATGAATTTATTTCATTTTAAAGGCTCACTTCAGTTTTATTTTCATCTCTTGAAATGGCATGACAAATTGGAACAATTGAAAACCACTTATATTAATCTCCTTTTATGCTTTTTGCTGTTTCTGTAAGTAAGAGTTTGATGAATTTATGTCTTCTTATTTTTAGAGTTAAATAAGATGAGCTTAAGATAATGTGATTTTATATGAGGACTTCTTCTTAATTTTGTTAAAGATCTTGTTGATCTAGAAGGTACACATAGTATTTTTAGCATATAATTGTAAGTACGTACATACAAAGATCTCCTTTTGATGTTTATTAATATCCCTGTTCATATCTTAAGAATCTTTTTTTTTGTATGACGTCATGTATCAATAACTCTTTATATCAAGCACAGATCGTGCTCTTTCTTAATTCGGGTAACTCCCTGAAAAATAAAATAGAAAAATAATTTCTTCAAAAATTGTCAAACAACAATTTAAGCAAGATGATATTTTCAGTCTAAAATCATTCAAAATAAAAAAAGGATTTAAATTTTAGTTCCCTTTATTTTCTGACTTTAAAAATCGATACTTCTTATAATTTCAACCCAAAAGCAATGACAACTTAAACAACTGGTGCAACAAGAAAAGTTTGGTATCTTCTTGAGCTTTAGTGACATCGCTGCTTCCAATTGTTCCAGCAATTGACTCATCATACGGTGCTGGTACTGGTGCTGCTAATACCAATGATATTAGTGCAAGACAAATAATAAGAGCCTGTCAAAAAAATTATAATAATTAGTTTTTTTATCAGTAGCTTCTATGTGATACAATATTATGGACTTCTCCTCATATTAAAAATGTTTGAACAGGAGGTTAAGCTATGATTCTGAATCTATAAATATTTCTTAAATTTAGGTTAAAATCCTAAATAGATCTCAAATTCTACTCGGATTTTGTAAGAGCAGGTCGAACTCTAATGTTAAACAAATCCACACTAAAAATTTAGTTCCAACCATGGTGGCGAACGGTTCTTACCTTTCGATTTCGAATTTTCGAAAGGTCCCTTATTTTTCCGTTATAAAAATTTTTTGAAAAAATTTGGTACCTTATTTTTTCTTTACCAATTTTTTTGTGAATATATCATGTTTCTTCCTTAATTTTCATTTAAATTTAGTAAATCAATGTCAATACATTCACACAAAACAAATTTGGTCTAAAATAATGAATTTTTATTTTTTTGAATTTTTTGGAAACTAACGTAACAGTTCTTGTTCGCCACCCCTGGGGTTCCAAAATTAATTTTTTTATTTAACTGACACTTTATTTGCATGATAATTTTATATTTTTTTAATAATATTTAATTTGAGGATGTTAACAATTATTATAGTTATAATTATTATTATTATTAAATTTTTTGTGAATTTTTCGTTGACTAGTTTTTAAATTATCACAAAAAAATAATTAAAACCTACAAGAACTTTCATTTTCTTTTATTGACACTTCTTTGAAGAATTATAAACTTAAACTGAAACTGATCCAAGAATTTTAGGTGTTTATATATGAAATTTCAAAACCAGAATAAAGAATAAAATTGTGGGTTTATGGGATTTTTTTTTCTTTAATAACATTTTGTTAACACTTCCGCAATTCATCCCAAGACTTTTAATATGGGGTTTGGGACATTTGCCCACTCTACATTTCCCCACTGTGCACTGGTACTTTTCCCTACTGGTACTTTTACACACTTAAATATCAATTTTCATATAGAATTTATTTCATTTTAAAGGCTCACTTCAGTTTTATTTTCATCTCTTGAAATGACATGACAAATAGGAACAATTGAAAACCACTTATATTAATCTCCTGTTATGCTTTTTGCTGTTTCTGTAAGTAAGAGTTTGGTGAATTTATGTCTTCTTATTTTCGGAATTAAATAAGATGAGCTTAAGATAATGTGATTTTATATGAGGACTTCTTCTTAATTTTTTTAAAGATCTTGTTGATCTAGAAGCCAGGGGTGGGGACTCCAAAAATCGTGCACTAATGAGCAGTAAAAAAACTTTAAAAAGTAACAAAAAACTAGTAAAGAATAGCATAAAGCAGTCAAATAATAGTAAACAGTATTAAAAAAACAGCAAAAAACAGTAAAGAGCAGTAAAAAAATTATAAAGAGCAGTAGAGAGCAGTAAAAAAATTGTAAAGAGTAGTAAAAAATTGTAAAAAGCAGTAAAATTTTTTTAAAGAGCAGCACAGAGCAGTGAACAAATAAATAATATAACAAAAAGCAGTATGGGAGCAGTTAATTAATAATTATGTTTAAGAATAGTAGAAACTAAAATAATTTATTTAAAATACCTACGGTTAAAAAAATTAATCTTTTTCACATTATTAATTTTTTTGATAGCTGAAAATATATTATATATTCACCAATTTATTAAATAATGTAGAAATTTTTTTGAAACCCTCCTTGTACCAAATGTTGTTTTAAGAACAAATATTTTGTTTCAATTGAAAAACGATTTTAAAAATTACAATAATTTTTTACGTTCATAACTTATTAATTTCAAATAAGCTCTTAGTTTAGCTTAAATATATTGATATAAGATTGAGCAAATAAGCATTAAAAAAATATACGGAATAACCTAAAATTAACAACTAGAAATTCAGCTAGACCAGGGGTGTATTCAGGAATTTTTTGAGGGGTTTTTTGAAATCTCAAAGTTGCAAAATGTATACTATTTTGCTTTAAATTGGCTTTTGATTTTTTCAGAGTTGGTCAAAATCCCCTTTAATATGCCCCTGAGCTAGACTAATTAAAATAGGGTGTTTCCTTGAAAATGAGACCCTTTACTCGGTATTCTTGAATTCTTGCTAACTTCTTACTGGATATAGCTATCGAGCTAAATTAAAAACCATAAGGACCAAATTATGCGTAGACAATTCTTTACAAGCCGTGGAACAAAACGATTGCGAAATGTAAAAAAATTACTTTTTCTAATCTCATAAATTTTTTTTCTTAATAACAAACTAGGATTTCTAAACTCGGTTTTTAAGCAGAAATGCAGTTTTTGAAAAACCGCGATTTTAATTTATATTTATACATTTACATTTATACTTTTTAGAAAACCAGAACAAAAATTTTGCTTAAGAAATATTGTTTTGTTTTTAACAACAAGAAAAGTTCACTTAAATTTTTTATTTTTTAAGTATGAAAAGCGTTTATATCATGACTACTTTATAATTATTCATAAATTTGAAAAGTTTCAAAAATTTGAAAACAAAGTTTCAAAGAATTTCAATAAAATTTTTTAAATTTCCTAATAGTTAAGAAAATATTTAAAAATATATTTACTCGCAAAAACTAAGATTTTTTTGGCTACATTTACGGAATCTTAAAATGAACGAATTTGAGAGAAGATTTATTTAAAAAAAGAATCAAATTCTAGAACTTTGAAATTGAATTCATAAAAACATTGCCTGTTTAGCACAATTTCTTAGTCATTTACTTCCAAGTAGCAAATTTATATTTTAAAGTCGTTTTTTATATTTTTTTATGGTTAAAAAGTGCTGTTTTTCAGAAACCCTAGTACAAAGCAATGAAATGAAAAACTAATAATGGTATATTAAATTAAGATACTGAGAAATTACCGGAAAAAATTATTAATCATTTCGGTTTCTAAGAATTAAACCAAATAATGCTTGTTTAATCTTGAATTAACTAAGTAATAATATGGAGCTATTAGTTTTTTAATTAGAAAAAGATAATTTGTTTAAATTTCTCAACGACAAATATTTCTGTTTTTATAATCATAAACTAGATCAAAATCTATATTGCAAAAGTCATTAAGTTTGATTAGTTTCATAGAGAAATCTTTCAGTAACAGAAATTGAAAATTTTATGTAACATTTTTACTTTTTTAACTTTATTCCGCGGATTGTAAAGTAAACTTCCAGTGACTTTCGGAAAATGAACCTTTTCCAGAAGTATATATGCACATTTATTCAGTAGAAAATTATTAAGAATAAAAAATACCGGGTGACTTTATGAAATCTTTTTTTTCTGCTTTACTGAAATCAATATTTTTTAAATACAAATAATTTTTATAATTTTTAATTTCAATTTTCTTGAAATTTTGAATCTTAAAGATTAAATCCATTAATACTGCAAGCTTTTTAAGGTAACTGTCAATCAAATTATTAAAAGATTAAAGTAAAAATAAAAAAAAAGTAGTAAAGAATAGAAAAGAGTAGTAAAGAGCAGCAAAGAGTAGTAAAGAGCAGTAAAAAAACTGTAAACAGCAGTAAAGAAAAGAGCAGTAAAGAGTAGGCGAAATTGCTAGAGAAAAGAAAAGAGTGCAAAGAGTAACAGGGAGTAGTAAAAAGTAGAAAAGAGTAGTAAAGATGTAGGAAAAATGTAGTGAAAGAGTAGTCAGAGTGATGAGTCCCCACCCCTGGTCTAGAAGGTACACATAGTATTTTTAGCATATAATTGTAACTAAGTACAAACAAAGATCTCCTTATGATGTTTATTCATATCCTTGTTCATATCTTAAGAACTTCAAAAAGAAATCATTTAACCCTTATATACAAAGATCAAGCTTGATAATTTGATTATTGGTCGTTCATAAATGACGTCAAATATTAAGGAGGAAAAGGGGGTCTGACCCTGTGTGACACTTCCATACAAAAGAAAAAATTTGTATGGAAATTTTGTTGGAATCATCTTAATTTGGGTAACTTCCTGAAAAATAAAATAGAAATAAAACAAAATTGACAAGCAGCAAGATGATATTTTCGATAATACTATGCACACTAAAATCATTCAAAATAAAAAAAAGGATTTAAGTTTTAGTTCCATTTATTTTCAAACTTTAAAATTAATACTTTTTATAATTTCAACCCAAAATAAATGACAATATTGCCAACTGGTGCAACAAGAAAAGTTTGGTATCTTCTTGAGCTTTAGCGACATCGCTGCTTCCAACTGTTTCAGCAATTGACTCATCATACGGGACTGGTGCTGGTGCTGCTAATACCAATGATATTAGAGCGAAACAAATAACAAGAGCCTGTCAAAAAAATTATAATAATTAGTTTTTTTATCAGTAGCTTCTATGTGATACAATATTATGCATTTTTCCTCATATTTAAAATTAGTAAATCAATGTCGATACATTCACACAAAACAAATTTGCATCAAAATGCACTTAAAATTTTGGTCTAAAATAATGAATTTTTATTTTTTTTTTAAAAAAAAAATCCCGCATTTTTTTCTCAAGAAAAAATTTTTTCTTAGAAATTTTTTTTTGAATTTTTCGGAAACTACTCGGTTCCAATATTAATTTTTTTATTTAACTGACACTTTATTTGCATGACAATTTTTTATGTTTTTAATAATATTTAATTTGAGGATGTTAACAATTATTATAGTTATAATTATTATTATTATTAAATTTTTTGTGAATTTTTCGTTGACTAGCTTTTAAATTATCACAAAAAAGTAACTAAAACCTACAAGAACTTTCATTTTCTTTTATTGGCACTTCTTTGAAGAATTATAAACTTAAACTGAAACTGATCCAAGAATTTTAGGTCTTTATATATGAAATTCTAAAACCAGATTATAGAATAAAATTGTGGATATTTATGAGATTCTTCTTTTCTTTAGTAACATTTTGTTAGTAACACTTCCGCAATTCATCCCAAGGCTATTAACATGGGGTTTGGGACATTTGCCCACTCTACATTTCCCCACTGATATTTGCCCACTGTGCACTGGTACTTTTACACACTTAAATATCAATTTTCATGTAGAATTTATTTCATTTTAAAGGCTCACTTCAGTTTTATTTTCATCTCTTGAAATGACATGACAAATAGGAACAATTGAAAACCACTTATATTAATCTCCTGTTATGCTTTTTGCTGTTTCGTAAAAGTAAGAGTTTGGTGAATTTATGTCTTCTTATTTTCGGAATTAAATAAGATGAGCTTAAGATAATGCGATTTGAGATAAGTACTTTATGAGTGAATTTTTAGCATATCATTGTAAGTACGTACATACAAAGATCTCCTTTCGCTGTGTATTCCTAACTTCAAACTTCAAAAAGAAATCATTTAATCTTCTTATTAACCCTTATATACGAAGATCTAGCTTGATAATTTGATTACTTAGGGGTCGTTCATAAATGACGTCAAATATTTAGGAGTAAAGGGGGATCTGACTTTGTGTGACACTTCCATACAAAAAAAAAATTTGTATGGAAATTTTGTTGGAATCAGACGGAGGAAGGTGGTCTAAGAATTTTTTTGTATAACGTCATTTATCAATAGCTCCTTATATTAAGCACAGATCGTGCTCTTTCTTAATTCGGGTAGCTTACTGAAAAATAGAAATAAAACAAAATTGTCAAGCAGCAAGATGATATTTTCGATCATACTATGCACACTAAAATCATTCAAAATAAAAAAAGGATTTAATTTTTAATTCTCTTTATTTTCTGACTCTAAAAATCAATACTTCTTATAATTTTAACCCAAAATCAATGACAACATTGCCAACCGATGCAACAAGAAAAGTTTGGTATCTTCTTGAGCTTTAGCGACATCACTGCTTCCAACTGTTTCAGCAATTGACTCATCATATGGTGCCGGTGCTGGTGCTGCTAATATCAATGATATTAGGGCGAAACAAATAATAAGAGCCTGTCAAAAAATTGTAGTAATTAGCTTTTTTATCAGGAGGAAAATGACTTG
This sequence comes from Chironomus tentans, assembly GCA_963573255.1. Lineage (NCBI taxonomy): Eukaryota > Metazoa > Arthropoda > Insecta > Diptera > Chironomidae > Chironomus > Chironomus tentans. The sequence continues at coordinate 17,144,506 of OY754303.1, forward strand.
ATTGAAAAAATTATTTTCTGCCATGCACTTTTTAAGTTATGATTCTGAATCTAGAAATATTTCTTAAATTAAGGTTAAAATCCTAAATAGATCTCAAATTCTATTCGGATTTTCTATGATCAGGTCAAACTCTAATGTTAAACAAATTAGTTATTTCCAATGAGAATTTTATATTTTTTAATAATATTTAATTTGAGGACGTTAAGAATCTTTGGTGTGCTTATAATTATTATTATTAAATTTTTATTTTCACATGAGCTTCAAGATTAAATGTTAAACATTAATGAGCATAAATGTTTACAAAAATCAAAGAATTTTTAATCCAATTTGCGAATTTTTCGTTGACTAGTTTTAACTTATCATAAAAAAATAATTAAAACCTACAAGAAATTTCATTTTCTTTTATTGGCACTTCTTTGAAGAATTATAAACTTAAACTGAAACTGATCCCAGAATTTTAGGTGTTTATATATGAAATTTCAAAACCAGAATATAGAATAAAATTGTGGGGATTTATGAGATTCTTCTTTTCTTCAGTGACATTTTGTTAATGCTTCCGCATTTCATCCCAAGACTATTAACACTAGACTGTAGGGTTTCTGAAAACCGGTACTTTTAAAAACCGCGGTTTTCGGTTTTTAGTATGAAAAAAGTGGAGAAAATTATAGTAAATGATGATATATTCAAAAATTAGGACTTTTAACCATTGGCTGCATACAGTTCTTATTATTCGAAAATGGTTCTTATTTTTCGTAGACAAAATTTCGAAAATTTGCTTATTTTAATTTTTTTTGCTTATTTTAATTAAATACGAGTAAAGCTTTCAAAATTGCTAGCTGTAACCAAAAGAAATTACTAAATCATGTTTTTGAAGTACCGAAACATTTTATAAATAAGAATAAGTGGAATTTTTTTTAACGGTATTTTCAAATTCAAAAAATTTTCAGTCAAAAAAATTTCGAAGATATTTTGAATTTTAAAAAACTAACGGTTCATGGAGCTGTTTGCAGCCAATGGCTATTTAAATCTAATTTCAAATTATATTTGTGAATAACAATTTAATTTTAAATTTTAAAAACTAAAAAAATTTTAAAAAATTTCACTTTTCAAAAATTATAGAAAAATTTATGAAAAATATTAAAAACCGAAAAACCGGTTTGCATGATAACGTACATACAAAGATCTCCTTTTGATGTTTATTCATAACTTTAAACTTCAAAAAGAAAAAAATTTCACAAAATACTCTTTAATCTTGTTATTAACCCTTATATACGAAGATCTAGCCTGATAATTTGATTAGGGGTCGTTCATAAATGACGTCCAATGTTCAGGAGGAAAAGGGGGTCTGACCCTGTGTGACACTGCCATATAATATTTGTATGGAAATTTTGTTGGAAACAGAGGGGGAAGGGGTCTAAGAATCTTTATTTTTTGTATGAAGTCATTTATCAATAGCTTCTTGTATCAAGCACAGATCTTGCTCTTTCCTAATTTGGGTAACTTCCTGAAAAATAAAATAGAAAAATAATTTCTTCAAAAATTGTCAAACAACAATTTAAGCAAGATGATATTTTCAGTCTAAAATCATTCAAAATAAAAAAAAGGATTTAAATTTTTAATTCTCTTTATTTTCAGACTTTAAAATCAATACTTCTTATAATTTCAACCCAAAATCAATGACAACATTCCCAACTTTGCTAACAAGAAAAATTTGATATCTTCTTGAGTTTTAGCAACATCGCTGCTTCCAACTGTTCCAGCAATTGACTCATCATATGGTGCCGGTGCTGGTGCTGCTAATATCAATGATATTAGGGCGAAACAAATAACAAGAGCCTGTGTTAAAAAAAATTATAGTAATTAGCTTTTTTATCAGTAGCTTCTACGTGATACAATATTATGCATTTATTCTCATATTAAAAATGTTTGAACAGGAGGTTATGCTATGATTCTGAATCTATAAATATTTCTTAAATTTAGGTTAAAATCCTAAATAGATCTCAAATTCTACTCGGATTTTGTATGACCAGGTCGAGTCGAGCTATAATGCAAAACAAGTCAGCACTAAAAATTTAGTTCCAATACTAAATTTATTTTAGCTATTTAACGAATAATTCCTTTGCATGAGGCGATATGCATACTGATTAAAATGATGTAATTCGCATTGAAATTTTAGAATAATTTTACATTTTTAAATTATTTTTATTTTCACATGAGCTTCAAAATTTAATGGTAAACATTAGTTCATTGACTAGTTTCATACAAAAAAAACTTATCACAAAAAAAATTCAATACTTACAAGAAATTTCATTTTATTTTACTGGTAGTTCTTTGAAGAATTCTAAACTTAAACTGAAACTGATTCAAGAATTTTAGGTGTTTATATATGAAATTCTAAAACCAGAATTTAACAAAGAATTGTGTGTTTTTTTTGAGAATCATTTTTAAGAAAAATTTGCATTGATTTATTTGAATTTACAGAAAAACAAATTAGAGACATCTTCCCAAATTTTACGCATTTCATTGTTATTAATAATATATGTCAAATGATTATTTTAGATTCTATAATCGGCAAGGGCATAGCCAGGGAGGAGCGGCTTTCAGGGGCTTTAGCCCCCTAACTCAAAATTAAACCCAATACCAAATTTTCCAACTAAGAAAAATTTTTTTGGAAACTTTAAAATTTTTCATTGAAAATTTTGCGAAATAATGGTTTAAAATTATTAAAATTTTAAATTTAAAGTATTAAATTATTAATTTAAATGATTAAAACTTTAAATTCGTGAATATAGAATTGAAAATTTTCAGCCCCCCTCTAAAAAAATCCTGGCTACGCCCCTGGCCGGCAGAATGAGATCGTTCTAGTGTTACTGTTAATAACAAAAATAAAAGATTTAAAATTTGCTGAATCATTTTTTTCTTACTTTTTTCATTTTTTTCGTCCGGTCTATTTATGATATGATTTCCTATTCTTCTTTGAACCACTATTCGTAATATGATCTCAACACTATTATCATGATGCAAGTAACAGGTTTTGTTATAAAATAATTATTAAGTTAGAATTATTTTACTATTTTACTATAACATAATTATTAATTATTTTAATGATATCAAATGGACAGGATAATGAAAGACTTTTATTGACAAAAAATTATCATATGAGCTTGTGGAAATGAAAATTCGTTAAATCCATAATATGGATATTTATTAATATTTATACAACCACAATACAATTTTGTGTGCATAACAAACATTTTTCATTCTGTTGATTGTAGAATCGTTTGACGTATCTACTCAGATAGCGAGTAAATCACTGTGGATTGCGGAAGCGATTGCAAATTGTTTTACGTCACTAATTCTTTTCTATAAATTTAAATAAAATTATGCAAATTTTTTAGAAGAATCTGGAAAAAAATCCCATAATTTGTCATTTATTCTGGTTTTAAAGTTTCATATAAAAGCGACAAAAAATTCTTAGATTAGTGTCAGTTTTAATTTGTAATCTTTCAAAGAAAGCACTTCTAAAAAAACTAAAAGAAAATGAAAGTTCTTGTAGGTTTTAATTGTTTTATATTTAATAAGTTAAAATTAGTTTTTTCATTAATTATTAACATTTAATTTTGAAGCTTGTCGAAGCTTGTTTTTGTGAAAACAAAAATATAATAATAATAACAGTTAAATATTATTGAAAAATTATTCTAAAATGTCAAAGCGAATCACATCAGTGCAATCTCATGCAAAGAAAATGACCGTTAAATAACAAACTAAAAAAATTGAATATTGGAACCAAATTTGTAGTGACTTGTTTAATATTAGAGCAATATTTATAAATGTACCAATACGTAAACGTGGATTAGTTTCGAGCTATTTTATAAGTTTGCATTTTTTGAAATTTAACGGTTTTTTTAAGTATTGATACATATATAAATATTGGATAGAGCTCAGCTCAACCAGATCATATAAAATCTGAGAAGATTTCAAGCTCTATTTAGCATTTTAAACTTAATTTAAGCCGGAAGAAATATTTATAGATTCAGAATCATAGCTTAACCTCCTGTTCAAACATTTTTAGTATGAGCAAAAATGCATAATATTGTATCACATAGAAGCTACTGATAAAAAAGCTAATTACTACAATTTTTTGACAGGCTCTTATTATTTGTCTTGCACTAATATCATTGGTATTAGCAGCACCAGCACCGGCACCGTATGATGAGTCAATTGCTGGAACAATTGGAAGCAGCGATGTCACTAAACCTCAAGAAGATACCAAACTTTTCTTGTTGAAACAGTTGTTAAAGTTGTCATTGATTTTGGGTTGAAAATATAAGAAGTGTTGATTTTTAAAAGCCTGAAAATCAAAATGTAAAAATCGACTAGCACCAAAAATTATTGAAGAAATAAATAAAATTTTGTATAAAAATTAAAAGAAATTTTTGGAAATTGTTCTATATTTGTCACAAATCTAGCAAAGTCGTGCCTTTGCAAAGGCAACTTTTTCTTGCCTTTGCCTTTGTTTTACCTTTGCAAAGGCAGTGCCTTTGCCTTTGAATTTGCCTTTGTCTGTGCAAAAATATAAAAATTTCATATTATTGATGATGAAATGAGCATCAGAAGTTCAAAAAATTATTTTTTAAATTTTTCTTCTTTTGGACAGGCTTTATGAATTATGATTTCAAATTTTTATAAATTTTTCTTTAAAAATAATGGTCAAAGGCAAAGATTTTCAAAGGCACCATCATAGGCATTGCCTTTGCAAAGGTGCAACAAAGGCAAAGGTAGAAAATTTTGCCTTTGCAAAGGCAACCTGTCTTTGCCTTTGACTTATAATTGCCTACACCTAGATGGTCTTTTTCAAAGGCAAATGCTAGATATCAACCCTGTATTTGTGTCATTTGTGAGTGTGGAGTCGTTCATATATGAAAAGATCAAATTTTATTTTTTGTGGATCCTCTCGGTTCCAGTAAGCACTTTTGTGTACAAAACCGGAAATTGTTTTAACACTTTTTTTTGCTCTATGTCTACACTAGTGAGCCCAAAAAAATGTTTTTCTTGCAGATTTTTATTTCTATGATTAAAAACTATAAATTACCCAAACATCATGCAATATATCTAAAAAATAAATTTTCTGACCTTTCTTAATGCTTTGGAGTGAATAAATAGCGATGTGGGGAAATAGTCTATATTGGAATAAATTTGCACACAACAGATAATATGATTTGTGCACATACTGCTGAGTTATTACATTTTAAAATGACCCATGTTTTTGAACACTAAAGGGCTTACTGGAACCAACAGGTTCTACAAAAAAAATTTTTGTGCATGTCAATTGAAAAAACAATTAAATACTAAACTTTTGATATAAAAATGATTTCACAACTCTTTGCCGTTCTAAAGATTCTGCTAATAATGTAAATAGGACATTTTCCACGAGAATTAAACATTTATTTGCATTTTTATAATTCTCTGAATTCTTAAATGTTTTGATGATTCTGTTATAAGAAATAAAAAAGTTTTTATTATATTATTTAGTATTTTTTGTGAATAACTTTGGATGTAGCTATTTGCCATTTTTTACTAATCTCGTAAAATATTCCAAGGTTTTCTCATTTCATTAATCATATCATTAATTCATATCTTCTTGATTTTAAGATCGTGTATCTGCACGTTTTAAATTTTAATATATCTATAAAACTTTGACGTATTCAACTCATATTTTTTTCAAAAATGCAAATCATTGCAATCATATTAAGAATAAAGTTTATTATTATTCAAGAATGTTAATGTTAATTTTTATTAATAGCCAAATTTTGTATATTTAGATACATTATGGCTTAGATGGTATAATCAAGCATGATTGAAGATGTGATGATATTATAGTTGTAAGAAAAAAAGTGCACATTTAATACAAAAACAGAGTTGGGAAGAATCCGGAACTCCGAATTCCAGTGGACTTCAAAAAAGTGTAGTCTGCCACCAGTAATGAAGTCCAAACTTTTCAGGAGGCATCTCAAAAGTATTGTCCTGCCAACTCTGCACAAAAAAATAACAGCTGCCATAAATTTTTGTCTCTTTCATCATCACAAAAGTCATAAAATAAATTTCCAATTATGTCAATGTGGAAGATAGGCCATGTGAAGACAACAAAATAATTTGCTCTTGTTAATTTAATGTCAAGTACTCTAAGGCCAAGGAATGAGAGCAATAAAAATTCGAAACACATTTCTCACACTTTACTTCATTCAAGATGAAAATAAGAAGCACTAAAATCCATGGAAATGTATTCAAATTTAAGACATCATAAAAATAAAATTAAAGCGAAAGATGGAAAAATTATTAATCCATAAAATTAAGCCACGAAGCAAATATTTTATGAATTTTGATTATATTAGGTGCCTTAACGAATTTGTCGGATGTTTAATCAGTAAGAAAATTCAGAATTATTATTTTCAAATATTTACACAATATTCATGCAAATTTAAAAATATCATCAAGGTTATCCTGTTCCTAAATTGGTTTATAGCAATGTTGTCCAAATTCTGTGCCATGACTGGTTTGTCATAATAAGAGCATAGGTGTGGCGTGAACGTTTAAAAAAAATATCATTCATGTGCAATAAAAATCGCAAATAAAGAATTTCATTCAAATAAAGTAACAACAAAAATTGGTGGCGCGTATCTCAAAAAATTTTGAACAACACTGTTTTATAGGATTGTCATGAAAAATAAGGAAAAAGGTCTGTTCATTTATGGAGGTTTTTATTTATTTTGAGCTTGTTTATTAATTTAGTCTAAGGGTTATACCTATAGAGGTCCATGCCGACCAATATTGTTAGACAACCGTTGTCCTAAATATATTAAAAATGGGATAATATTCTTTTGATATGCATAATTTAGAGGAGATTAAAAATTTTCTTCAATTTTTTCAATTTACTTGGTTTTTAAAAATTTTATCAAATATATAAAACACAATTTTAATCAAATTGTAATACATTTATCAGGAAATACAACTCACAGGACCGGACAAAATAGACAAAAACTTGGAAAAATCAGACAAATTGGACAAATGTTTTCTCCGGTCCGGTGAGTTGTATTCCCCTTGACATTTGTAAAATTTAAGTTAATCCAAACGTCTCAATTGTCAGCTATACATTTTAAATTCCAATGAAATGATTTATGAAATGACAGTATTTTTTTTCTTCATTTTCTTGTTTATTTCTTATTATTTATTATTTATCTCGAATCTCTTTTTTCCAATACCTTACATTATACTTCAGATTCTAAAAATAAATTTCCATGGAATGCATTTTTGTTTATATTCATTTCCGATGATTATCATTTAAAATATGATTGCTGTTTATTTTCAATTTTATTATTCAGTGGAAAATCATAATAATCACAAATTAGTGTCAGTGCGCGTTCAAATGAATAACAAAGAGTTATTTTAGAAAGCAATTGTTGGGTTTAATGTTAATAATTCAAAAACAAACAATTAACTAGAATATTTAATTAGTATTTTTGGGAATTTTAATTTTGGGTTAATAATTATACAACCAGTGCTCCTCAAACTATGCTCCATGACACACTAGAACCAGAAGTATGCACTCACTAGTCGCCAAAACCTTCATGTATGTCACAAAAAGTATAACGACACACCCATTTTATATTAGATAAGTAGTTTAGTGTGTTTAACAGACAAAGAATGAGAAACACTGGCATAAATACAAAAAGGAAACAAAAAAGCAAAAACAGTTTGAACACTTATATTTTTAAATCCTGAGAAATAAAATCTAATTAATTTTAATTTTTAAACTTTCACGATTTTTCGAAAATTAATAATTATAAAAAAATTCTAATGAATTTCTTGGGAGCTGGTGAACCAAATTTTATATATTAATTTAGCAGAAATTGTATCTTATCATGGATTATTTAGTTGGATGAAAATATTTAACCACATTCGGAAATTGTGTAATGCATAGGGGAGGAGGGATTAAAATTTTGTTAAGGTACACAAATGCCGGTTTAATAGTAAATACTACTATCATAGAGAGCACATACTGAAAATGAGAAACAACATAGGGGTTCACTTATTACGTTACGCAAAAAAATGAAATTTTAGAGCCCCCCTCCCCCCTTGTTACAAATTTTACAAGACCCCTAAAAAGTGAACGTAATAAGTGAACGACTCCATAGGGACCGTTCTTTTATTACGTAATACAATGAATCGAGTTTTTAGACTCTCCTACCCGCTTTGTCATAAATTTTCTAAAGCTAAAACTTTCTTTTGTCTGAGTTGTCACAAAATCTTAGACCCCCCTGTAATGCTTGACGTAATAAGTGATCGGTCCAATAGTAAGTATCATGGAGTATAACATCAATTGATGAATTGGCCAAAAACTGACTAAATGGTCATTTTAAGTGTTACTTAATATCCCTTACAGCTTAAGTAAATGTATTATTATAACTATTGACTAATTAGTTGTTATTTTGCGTGTCTTGTTTTTCTAACATTATTCAAGGTGATTATTTGATACAGCATGAGAGAATTTTATACGTACTTAGAGTACTTACCATACTTTGGTACTTAGAGGCAAACGAAGAATTGTGGGTTCAGCTTTTTCAGTTACTAGTTTAGTGGTTTAACCGTCTCAAGAGAGTATTGTCTCAATAGAGTGTACCGAGAAAATTTAGAAACTTTCTAATCTGGTGGTTCCAGTAACTAATTAACGTTAATGAATGTAAATTCAGTATTTGCAGAAAAATAAGCTTGCTACATGCATCTATCATGTAGAACTCTTCAAGTTCATTTTTACCCTTAATAAGCTTGTAATTTGCAGATATTTGAGTCTTTCTGCTACATAATTATGCTTCAAAAATTTAAATATCCGGCAACAATTTTAACTTGTTTAATACATTCATTCTGCATCATACAAATAAAATAATTAAACATCAAAATTTATCATAGACATTTCACATCCTGCGAACTAATTAAAATTCAAAATGAAATTTATTTTATCGTAAAATACCAATCAGAATATTGAAACTAATTTTAAAACAAAGTCGCTTGACCCCAAAAAATTCATTTCATTCAAAAATGTTTCATTTGTCCTCTTAGCCATAAAATGTTCAACAAATATTATCACAATGAAATGTATGAAAATATATAGGAACAAAAACAATCTAAAATGAATTTTAATTGCATTAAAATTTTAATCAAATTTTGTTATGTTGATGACGGCTAATTTTCATACACTCGAGCAGCAGCAACAACGTGATGTATTGTGTGTTGATGTGTTGAAATATCCTTGCAACATGTTGACATGTCGTTTGATACGTTGCGGCAGTTACGCGATAAAATTTTCAAATCACGCGACGTTGCGAAACACAATCAAATTCTGTTATCAGTTCGCAAGGATATTGTGTCTTGGACAAGTCTCACATGCTGTTTTTCTCCTATTTGCATCCTCTGGTTGTGTTAGTGAGGCAATGCACACACAATGTTAAGGAGAAGTATTCCAGGAGTGGAGCCAAAAGTCATCAACTCCCATACAGAATGTTCTGTACTTAATGACCCCTTCCAAGAGCACATTCCAAGTGCAGCGTGATAAAATGAGGGGAAATTCGTTCGTGTCTCAACTTCGTGATTTTTTTTCTTTTTTTTTCATTCTTCTTCTTTTTTTAAAAACCATCCGTCTGCTGCCTTTCAATGTTTTTTTCCTCTCAGAAAATTTTCTTTCATTTTTTCTAAACGCAAATTTAGTTTCAATAAGAGCATTCTCGACGTAGCACAACAATACCGGCGCGTCCGTGAAAAATTTTTTTTCATTCTCATCTGTGTTCATTTATTACACTTTTGCGGGTCAACGTAAAAAAAATAAAAACAAGTGAAGAGGAATAAAAAAAAATAAAAAAATATAGAAATACATAAAAAAAGTGAGAAGCTAGCTTGCCCTTACAACATCATTATCTTTATTTTATCTTCTGTGTGAAATTCATATTTTGATGGCAGCTTAGCTGATTTAATTTTTTTTGAGAGGACATACAAATGATAATATTAAAGAGTCGTGATGAAAAAAAATGTTCGGTGAAAATTATTTATTCGGGTGTGAAATTATTTCCATGGGAATCTCGTGAAGTCAAGTAAATAAAGGAAAATTTACAATGTGCAATTCTCTATCTATTGTTGTTCAATGTGTTAATTCCATGTGGATGTTATGAGATATATCTCAAACATAAACGAGTGAGGAAAAAAAGAAGAAAAAGGAAACGGAGAAAAAGGAGATGAAAGAAAAAGTTTTTCCTTTTTTCTGCTGAAAAGAGCTTGAGTTTATCAATCTAATCAAACTTTATTGACTTCGTACACTCGCATGTGTTTGTATATGTCTAGTGTTATGTGTATGTGAAGATTTATGTCAGTGTTATATTTACAAAATATTGTCCAAAGGGATAACAGGAAATAAATAAATAAATTTAGGAAAATTTGTGGTGAAAAACACGTGAATTTATAGAATTGATGTTAACACAAAAGTCTAGTATATAAAAATGTAAGTGAATTCTCGTCCGTATCCAAAATATTTTCGCATGAATGAAGGTTAAATTTCTGTTGCTGTCGATGAAAATATAAAAAAAAACTCGTAGCTGTGAAACTTTAAATTGGAATTAAATATGAATCTTCGAAATATAATGCAATAGACTATGGTTTAATTCCATAATTCTGTCGATTCTCACTCAAGGCAATATTTAGTTGAAAAAGTTTTTTTTATTTCATGATCCATAAAATTCCCATTTTTTGGTTGGGGAAAGTTTTTTTACACTCAACTTTAATGGTGAGGAACAAAGAGTCTCAAATTGTGAACTGTTTTTTTCTGCTCTCATTTGAGCACAGCATCATTAAGTACAGAACTGATCAAAGGAAAAATCACTAAAGAGTCAATTAGTAATTTTTGGCGAAAAAAAATCAAATTAATTGAAGCTTTGATCAATTATTCCATATAACTTCGTTCAATTCAGTATTTTATATATTCATGCTATAGCTCGTCTAGACTTGAAATTCAAGGACGTAAAAGTAGGGTGACCAGATTTTTTTCCGAGACAGATAGAGAACCTTTCAAAGGACAGAGGACAAATTTCAAAGATAGAGGACAGTCCTCTGAAAAACCAAGCAGATGGTCAGCCTACGTAAAAGTGATTCTATTAAATCTAATAATTCTCAGAATGTCTGAAAAATTCCAAAAAGTTATTGTTTATGATCTTTTTTGAAATCATCTTTTATGAATAATTCAAACTACGTCGAACTAAAATCATTTCCATTTCTCTTAAAAGAATCTTTTCTCGGCTTTTATCCTCACAAAGGAGTGCTTTAAATAATTCAATTGAAATTTTTTGACTAAAATGAGATGAATTCATTCAATTTTCCAATTTAAATAGCAATTTTGCTGCTTATTTAGAAACATTAGAATTTTAAATTCACTTGAATACCTAATTTGGAGAAAATGAGATTTTTAGCAGGCAAAATGATCCTCCTTTGAAGGTTTTTCAGCATATTTTTTTCGTATTTTCGAAAAAAATTTAAACGACATGATTTTTTCTGAGCGGAGTGGAATCTGGGGTATGGAACCATATGTAGGCGATTCTGCCAGTCCGAGAGTAAGGTCTCTGTAGAATGAGTGGTTAAGCAACAGGCCGGAAATCTGTATCACTCATTTAGTGAATACGTAGGTTCAATTCCCATCAGAAGCCATTCTCTCAATCATTACATAGAGTGCTATCGAAATGACAAGGATTTGCACAATGCTCATGACATTGCAGTTGAAAAGTGCAATGTAGGGTGACCATCTAATTTTCATGTAAATACAGGACATTTGATAAATTTTCTCAAAATTACAGTACATAAAGGAAAATTTAAATATTAACGGACCTGAAACAAAATTTCCAAATTAATACAGGACAATGTTGAAAAATAGAGGACTATCTATTGAAAAACCACGCAGATGGTCACCCTAATCATATGATTAAAAACTTGCTCATCACTACCTTAAATCATTACGTAATGTCCAAATGACCCATAAATGAATGAACATCTGAACTCTAGATGATTTCGATAATAAAAGAATCTATTCAAATCTTGAAGTGAATGAGAAGCTCATGTACATAAACTAAAAATGATGCACATGAACCATGTTGATACACACAATCCATTATCTTAATGTATTCATTCATAGATCAATAGACTGTTAAACATTCAATTCATATTCAGAAATAATTGCTAGTTACGAGCAATCAACTGATGCACAGAAAAGTTTCTTGATTTATGCTCAGAACATATGAACAAAATCGCTCCATACATATATAGTAATTACATCTAATGCTCATGCTGTGTACCATAAGTATAGAGTCATACGGAAAACAAAAACATGAGCAAATTTTCGGAGACTGCAAAAATTATTATTCTTGTCATGAATTTCATTTCTTCTGTTCGAAATATCATTATGCAAATATTAATTCTATAAAAAGCTCGATCCACATCAACTTTACCTTTTTTTCCTATATTATTTTTCATCTTGCTCGCTTTATCATCCCTTTGAATATTTGTCCCTATTGACGCAGTCATTTGATTGATATGCCTACATACGTATTATTCTTTATAATATCATTCGACCACATATTGATGAAGTTAAAATTTATCTCAACATACATAGCCCATTCGTGTCTGTGAATGACATAAAAAATTCCGATCATGATTCTTTGTGTTATGCGTGTTACCTGCGTGCTCAATGTATTCCTTACATACAAGACGAGAACTTTCAATAAAAACCTTAATGCTCAGTACAATGAACGATAATAAATTTATTGCGTTATGGATTGACTAAGAGAATGTGTGGGAGAAAGATGAAGAATTTTTCCTCATTCTATTCCGTATCTTTCAGTCTGTGAATGGAGAAATTTTTGCTTTGTTTTACACAACTTTAGATGCGACAGAGTTTAAGGTAAAGCATATCTGACATAGTTTGAGACTTGATGAGGCTGCTTATTGTTTTTCAAGCAGGATGTCCTAGAAATCAAGCTCACAGAAATATTTTTGAAGAGTTTAGAGAAAGAATTGTTGTCGAATGAGTGATGTGGGTACTAGGATATCCTCCCGAGGGACATATAAAAAATGCAGCCATAAAGAATGGATTACAATCCATGATTCTGAACTCCTTCCCTTCAAACTCCATTTAGGCTCTCAATGCTACTTCAGGCTTCTTTAGACTCCATTTGAAAGTTTTAATTCCTACTGCAATCCTTATGGATTCTATATAGCTGCATTAACTTAATTTGTGCCGCTTATACTGAGCGATCTATCCATGAAGAAGCTACCATAAATATTGAAGCTAGCAATTTTCATTTAAAGCAAGATACTTCAAAGGCAATTCTAATATTAAAACATCCAAAATACCTACATTATCAACATATCACATTCCAAATTATTCCCACATGATTCATGAATTTTTCAAATTGCAAAATCAAATCATCCAAAAGTTCAATTCCCAACGTCATCTATTATCTCACTCCACAGAAGGCCTCAATATTTTACTTTCTTCTTAAGGCTTATGTTTCACTCCAATTCCGTCTCACAAAAATATTCTCTCCTGACAATATTTTACCCGTAATTTCTCTTTTTTTACGAATACTTTTCCTCACATTGCATAGTAGAAATAGCGATGAGATTCAAAAAATACACAAGGCATATCGCGGGGAATAAAATTTCTCACACTTTCTTTCTCTTTCTTCTTTTTTTTGTGTATGCTTTAATGCTATGTCATGATGATGATAATGATTGCGGTTGAAATATTTATACCGGAAGATATGCCAATGAGAGAGAGAGAATGTATTGGTGAAAAAAGAGGATATTAAAGCATAACAACAACAAAAACAACATCAACAGACAGCGAGAATATTGAATAAATGGATGGATTCATAAAAGGAGGCAGGAAATAATTTATTGAATGAAGTGAGGAAAGCTTGAAAGGATGAAGATTAATTTTTTTACGAGACTTAATTTTATGAAGAGTAAAAAATTTGCACTAAATATGTCGAGATGGATTGATGTAGAGTTGCTGTTATAGGGAAGCTTGGTGGGGTCAATAGCCATTCCAACAGAATTTTTTTCAATTTGATAGGGTTTTTAGGATAGAAAAAACTCAAAGACCCTCTTAAAATTTTCCATTCATACCAGACTACGTCACTGGGTGAACCTGTAAGGATGAATAATTTTCAAGATGTGGAAACTTAGGATTAATCCCAAAAATACTAAAAAAATTCCTGAAACTATTCATCAAATACCTTAGAGATTTATCCCAATTTTCCAGAAAACTTGCTTCCTTACTCAGGGAGTTTTTAGGATTTTCGCGATTAATCCTGAGTTTCCTCACCTTGATAATTTTTATCGATAAATTTCAAGGTCCCAAACATATCCGTGACTGTTCTTGATACTTATTCTTTCAGGTGTCAAGGCTTCAATTTCATGTGGGTAAACAAAAAAAAACGTATTGTATAATGTAGCTCGTGCAGAAAAACATGAGTAATGTCTTTCGGAAAATATTTGATGAAATCTTAGACTGTGAAGCGTAAATGGCACATTCTCAAATCCATTTGATTCGAATCCAGTTGAGTTGTTTTGCTCTTGGACTTCTTCTTTTTTAAGCAATTATCGAAAAGGTCGTATGTCTTGAATTTCAAAGAATGTGACCTTTTACCTAACACCAGCTGTGGGTTGGTCTGTGAATCTTTTATTGATGATGATTGAAGTGAATACAAAAAAAATTGTTTTTAAAAAAAGTAATTTTATTGCTCGTCTAAATTTTAATGATAGCCGGAAGATATCCACTTTCCGACCAAGTGGTAAATACTTCACAAAAGTCCGTCACATGGGCGTTATGTGTCTACCCGTGTTACGCCATTTCATAAATCGACCGTTACAAAAAAATTCAAATAATTCAAAAATTATTTATCCGTTAAAAAATAAAACTGAATTTTGCTTAATTAAGCTTTGTATACCATTGAACTAACAAAGAACATGGAAAGTAATCAATATTGTTGTAATTGAAGTAAGTTTGAGTTGCTTCTCATATGAAATTTGGACTAAAATTGAAGATTTGCAAAATGTCAACACAAAACTTTGAATCTGTAAACTGTGTGTTTAGATAGCTCTGAACTGTAGTTTAATCTAGTAAATCATTAATTTGTAATGTGGAAATTGATAAAACTTGTGAATTAAATTTCTAAAGTTTTAACGGTCAAATAAAGTTTGAATTTTCGTAAATATGTTCGAACAAATTCGAAGTTAAGGGCGATTCCATGGATGAAATTTTCCAAAAATTTCGTCTTTAAATCAATATTTCTCTTAATTGAAGTATTTTATAGCTCTGATGTTTACAAAAGCTTATGTAAATCGCTGAGTTCTTTCATTCTGTCTAATTCTCATATGTTGTTATGCTTTAATTAATGAGATATTCCGATTTTTAAGGCCCGTTGCTTGGACACGCAAAGTTGAATTTTGACTTTCGGAGTAAAATTTAAAGCTTACTAGACAATGTTACTTTACTTTACCTTACTTATATCAGATTTTACTTTAATTTCCAATATTAACCACTAAATTAATAAAAACTGATAATTATTATGTTATTAATCAACTAATGAAACATGACTCTGGTGTTTCTGACATTGTTTGATTAGTTAAAGTGATAAATTCTAGAAAAACAATTTTTCACAAAAAATGACACGAACTGGTCGAATTTTTCGAAATTCAATTCATCCGTGGAATCGCCCTTAAGTTCGAACAAATTCGAAATGAAATGGCGTAACACGGGTGTCTACGATGAAAACCATGACAAAAGTGTACACCATGAAAAAAGTGTACCAACCTGTCGTTACATAAAAACGCGTTAATTAATCCTTTCCGAACAACTCACAACAACTTAATTTCCATCAAAAATGGCCTCATTGAATAAAAATTTTCTATCGGATTAACAATTTCATTATAACCATAATAATAATAATTTTGGACATTAATTTGATGACACGAAGAACAAAAGGAAATGACACAATGTGGAGCGTGGGGATTTTCACGAGATTAATGAAAGAAACGAAACAATAATGAACGATAAGCAGTAACTGGATCCCTGTTTTTAAACTGAACAGAAAATATATAATTATCCTTTATTTTTTACAATATTTTTAAGTCTTCATTAATCTTCCATTGAATGTATTGATCCATACAATGTCGGAGATTTATATCTGGAAAAGTAATTCACCAGGAAAGGAATAAGAAGATCCACAGATAAAAGGACAAAACAAAGTGAAAAGTGTGTCGCATTGTTTCTTATTTCTTTCCTTTCCTTCGTTATCTCTCTCAGCGGATAGAGCCATAAATCTTAAATGTGTCTCACATCGAGGACATTATACAATACTTTCTCATAGAAGCATAGACAACGCGTGAACACTGAAATTTGATATCGCCAATTGCTATACTCGTCTCGCTATCGTTGACGATACTTTTAAGATAAATTTATGAAAATTTTTACGCCTTTCCTCTTTCAGCAGTCTTTATGCTGAACAGATGTGATAGAAGTAGCTGTATGACTTTTAAAAAAGGAAGTGAGTAAGAAGGTAATTAGATATGATTTTCTGAACGCTTTAGCAACATCCTACAGCTAACAGTAGGAATTTGAATTCGATAGCGTTATTTGAGATTTTATGTAAATCCAAAGACTTGAGTTATTTTTATGGCAATTGCCATGGTGGCTGCATAATCTGTCTATTTTCATAAACTTATTTCAAGACTTAAGGTTGTAAAGTTTCCAAGGTAGTCTGCGTAAAATATATAATGAATGAAAACGAAGAAAATTTCTGCATAATCAGAGTCTAGCAGTCGTACAAACTCAAGATATTCTTGATAGCTTTCTCGTTTCATAGAGTTCCTTAAATAATGTTTTGCATCTACGATTTTACCGAGCAGCAATGATTGAAGTAGCATCTTTGTTCAAAAGATTAATTATCTTCATTCGATTGGAATATTTTCTTCATGGCGACTGAGTGACAGTCTGAAGGTATTAATTTTTTTAGTTCCAATATTTTCGGATATGTTTTCATCATGACCATTTTTTTGGGATATCTTTGAGAATCGTGATTAGTTTTCATAAAATAGTGGTGGGTATGACCACCAAAACCTTGATATATTTGCCATCTTGTTGCCATGAAAATTCGACATAGCATCAACCCAACGATTCAGAAGTCATTGCTGCTCGGGCTTCTTAAAGTATGTAATTCTTCTTCCTTGTTACGTATAAAAATATCTTTTACGATACATATACATAAAATTTGCATACATGACATCGAGTGATGGAAGCATGAAGAAGAAGTTAAATTCATACATACACGTAATAAATTTATCCTCGCATCATTTGACTTTTTCGGATAGGCACTGCGTATTTTGTACTTTTGAGCTCTCAAATCTGCTATTACCTGTGTTCTCTGCCCGTAACTTGCGATATATTTTTATAGCTCCCTGCTCAACATCTCCATTAATGCTCGTTCTACAAGCTCACCTCATCCTACCTGTATGTTTAACGTTATGGGTTAATATTAAGCACAAAAAATGGGCGGTGATGTGGCGACTAGGTAAGCTTTGCTTTGCCTTTTTAGTGGAGGCAATGAATGAGCAAAAATGTTGATGTATGAAGCAAATTACCGGTGAATTACGACGACGATGAGTCAAATAAGCGGCAGGTACGACTAGAAGGAAGAAAGTCGATGAAAGAGAGTAAAGAAAATCCTTGTAATTTTGCACACTGCTCCCAGGTGACTAATTAGTTTTTCCATTTCACTCATTCTTTCTTTTAGTTCTCCTTACAATATTTTCCCTTCCTACACTTTTCCTTAAATAATGATCATGAATGATGTGCATGATGATGATGATGACGATGGGTGGAAAGAGTAGAAGCAGGAGACGGAAAGGGTCCTTAATTAAGTTCATTGAGTGTAAAAGCGTGTTGTTCAGAGACATCATGCCCAACATATGAAAATGATTTAGGTGCGTTGTTCCTGTTTAATACCAAAAAATTGTTTTCCATCCTCACCATTGTATTCTATGTTGCGCTATTGCTATTTTGTTTTGCGTTGGCGTTTAAGGGGTAAGATTTGCTGCTGATGACTTTTTTTTCGGCATTGTTCATGTTACACGTGTCAATGTAAATCTCTCGAAAAAATAATACGAATGGAAGTAAATATGCATCATTTTAAATAAACAAGCTTTATTTCCGTGGAAATCCACTTGAAGTTAAATGAAATCCTTTAAGTTAATGTCGGGAGTGCTCTTCAATGTTTCGTGGAAATAAAATTCAATTTCGAAATGATTTTCTGACGTCATTCTACTGACATTGACGGTTATTTTGATCAAGGGTGTAGGTTTGGATGTTTTTCTCAAAAAACTCCGTGTTAATGATCCTTAACTAGTGGTATAGCAAGAACGACGACTCAAAATGGTACAAAATCACTCTACATCTTAGATATGTGTCTGGTTCTGGTCACAGCTATGAAACCCATCTCGCCCACATACTCAATAGAATCAATCCCTGTTAAGTTGTTTTATTATCTTTTGTCATTGTCATGGTAAAATGGGTTTTCCTTTACTTTTCTCTCCCAAAAATTGTATTAAATTCCAACGTTCAACCTCCTGCTGTCTCTAACTCGTTCACTTAGTTGTTTTTTTCATGCCATCTTTTATCTCACTTGTTCAATATCTCCCTCACATGACTCACATTAAGGAGAAAGTTTTTTTTCGTACAGCTTCTTACTTCTATTTTTTATCACATTTACATTAAGCACTTTATCATTTTGAGGATGCTTGGATAAGTAGAGAGTATAAAGGCATTAACATATATTTATATTTTGAATATGCCCCTCTAAACTTCGTAAAATTGTCGTTTTTAATTCGAGATATCTGATATGATGCCCAGAGCTTTAACATTTTCAGATAAAAAGTTTATAGTTTTTTTTAGCAAAAATCGGGGAGGATAGACGAAAAATTAGAAATTGGGCAATTTCAAGTGCCATTTATGCATAAACTATTCACATTATCTACGGTAAATAAAACACAAATTTTTCTCTTATTTTTCTTTTTTTTTGCTACACGAATGAGAAAACTTTTTGGTTTCTCCTTGGAAAATGTGTCAGTAGTTTCCATTTCGGCAATATTTATAGCAATATTCTAGGATGTGATGAGCATATGAATATGAATGGTCGTGTTTTAGGAATTCTTCTCCTTTCTTGACCTTAGCTTTTTATGCTTCTGATATTAAGTAATTTTTTGTGGGGTTCAATGCTATGACTTTTTTGTAGATATCGATCTACGATGATAGTAAAAAACTTCATGACTGGATAGAATTTGTCTTCATAATGCTGTTAGATGGTTAAAATGTATTTTATAGAATCAAACTTAATTTTTAAAGATTGTATTGCAACCATTGGCTTAGGGTCAGTGAGACTCCTTAAAAACTGGTTAACTCACTTGCTGCACAAAATTTATCATATACTGTTTGTCAGGCACGTATAATTAAGTAACTTTAATTCAAATATTGAATGGACAATGGATTCCAATTGGGACTTAAATATAGGTCCTAAAAAATTCCAGTCGCATATTCCTTTCATTAAGCTATTAGGAGTTACTCAGAAACTTGTCAGAATGCATACTTAAACTACTAATCTGCTCTGAACAGTGTCTTTGGTGTTATCTTTGATGCAGGTTTACTTGAGAACCTTCTAATACCATAAAATCAGTCCATTGTGTATAAAAGAGCGCACCAACATCCAGTGTATCTCCCATAAAATTCCAAACTCATAATTTTATCTCATTCTTATGTATTGTTCTGGAATTATTATCGGTATTAAAAAGGAACCACAAAGGAAAAAGAACATATGAAAATTCTTATTGTTGGTGGTGTTTCATGCTGTTGAGGATATAAGACTAATATCATTTAATAAGAGGGGCTATAAATTTCAAGTTATTTAGCCTATATGTTTAAGCTTCTGACAGATGAAAATTGTTCCTTCTTCCTTAAAACTTTTTAATTTTTAATCTTGTTAGGAAGGCTTTATAAATAGATCACTGTACCATAATATATTTATGGCGCAATTTCTACAAATGTTGGGTAAAATTTGTATCATTTTACATGATAATAATAGTAAGTAACGGAAAGTTTTAGGCACAGAGAAACTTTTTTCTATGTTATGTGCTTGGCATACATTTATTTCTGGCAAGTTTTTATCATTCTACATATCTCCCTTATGTACTTTGGGAAATAAAAGTATATGTGAATGTCACATAAAATATAAAATCTACATACATGAGGTTCATACATGCACAAGTCCTTTCCCAACATTCATGCTGTATATCGTCCACATTTTTCAAATGGCGAACGAGAAAAAAAAAGTTTCAAAGAAAATTCTTTCCTTCTAATGTCATCGCAAGTTATCTTATTTCTTGATATAGCACACGACATGCCATAACTCATTGCCTTGACGACAAAATAAAATTTTACATAAATTTTTTAAAGCCTTTTTTTATGACGATAATTTTCTCTCCTGTGCACACGCAAACATGCATAAATACATGCATTTTAACAAAAATGAAAAATGAGATAACAATTTTTTAAATCCTTTTGGGGATTATTCGTTAGTGACAGTCTATTAAAAATAGAATTTTTAAGTCCACATCCAGTTGTCAAATTTTTTATTTTTAAAAAAATCACTGTAATATAAACTTTGAATTAAATTTTTATACTTTTTTAGACATTAAGATTGATAGTAGTCTGCAACTATTTTTGGTAAAAAAAATTAATTTTTTGAATTTAACAATACCTAAATTTGTATTGAATTTTGATCTCGAAGGGGTTCTTAGCCACTACTCCCCTGTTCACATCCTTAATGTTTCTTAAAAATTTCAAAAAAAATTTTAGCTCTTCACATCTGCAAACCTTCTACATCCACATGAGTCGTCATTTATAAACGAACCCTAATATACATTTTTTCACTCATTTCAAGGATTTTCAAGAGAATAATATGAAAAAAATGCTTCACATATATTTATGGCGGAGATAAAAGCATAAAAACTGACTATACATCTAGTTTAATTTAATCTCATATCACTCAAACTATTTTCATTGAATTAAAATAGCAGTGCATGAAAAATTGCATATGAAACATATTTTATTCTGTTTTACAAAAACTAGGTTGGAAAATAAAAATTCTAAAAAATTTGGTTGATTTCATAAAAGCTATTAAGATTAGAACCGTAAAACATAAAATTTTCATATTATGAGAAAACCAATCTATGAATTTTAATGTGAATATTTTTGCGATCGATAAATTAATGAGCGTATCTTATGTGGAATTTAAATGTATAAATTTTTATATTATCCATTAAAATTAATAGGATATTTTACTCATAAAAGATTTAAATATTCTGTAGAAATTTGTTGAATTTTTCTTTTTTATTTTGAAAACTATGGCAGGGAAGCAGCCAGAGCAGGGCAGTAACCAGAAAATTTCAATGTCTGAAATTCAAAATCAAGATCTGAATCTTTTTTCGGATAAAAATTTATCTTTCCATCATCTTAAATCATGGGTACCCAAGGTATGAATGGGTCCGGACTCCCCTAATTAGATAGTTAACCATTCACATACCGTTGGAATTAACAACAAGTACAAGTACGCCCTGTCCTAAATGACATATTTTAGCAAGAACTGCGGTCAATTTTTCAAATAAAACCTTTCATTAGCCCCTCGTACCCCTTGTTCAATTCCCCCTCGTCCCACTTCAATTTATACCAATCCAAGCGTTTTTATGTAACTTAAGCTTCACGTAAGTCATTTTTAGCAAAAACCCGCATCAAAAAAACTTAAATTTGACGATGAGTTACGCTAAAATGCAGACACTAGTGTCTTTTACCTTTGGGAAATGCACTAAAAATATGTTAAACAATATAAATCATGATTATTATTTCAACCACTAAAATAATATATTTTTGATCCAACCTTATGTAAAATTATCACGTCAGCGATGCAAATTAACAGGTGCATGAAAATAAGTATGTGCGAGTGAAAACTGTTAATTTTCAAGCTCTTTTTCTGGCTTGTTATATTTTCACCTTCACGTATTACCTCACATCGCATTGGTTAATCTTTTTTCTTCGTTCCGTTCGCCCCCGCCTAAGTTGTATGATGTATGGAACGTAGAATAAAAAATGAGCAAGGAAAATATGAAATATGGGAAACGAGTGAAAAAAACGTGAGATGAACGAAAGCAACTTTTGCAATGCTTGAATGATAAACTTTTTTTTCTTTCTCCTTCCTATTTCAAATACACAAAAAGGTACTTACAAATGCTGCTAGAATTATGAATGAACAGAATAGTAAGTGAATGAGAATGTACACAAAATGACCTCACGGAAATGAATTGAATGAATGAAAAATCTCACTTTTGGTGTCCGCCTTTAAATCATTTTTTATGAGCCTTAAAAAATTTATTTCAAGTATTTGCCGGGCACATCCTCCTCTCATCGTCACCATTACGAAATAAAAAGTCGTGTGAATGAATGAGAAGGAAAATGCGATAAGATAAGCGTGAGAGACATGGGCATGAGCTTGAATCCCTTATGATGATGATACACTTTAGAGTAGATTTACGGGCACGAGAGACATTTAATGTCCAATTTATCAAAAATAATTAAGAGTCTCCCTCGCTCATTCTAACTGCATGGGAACAAAAAAAAAGTTCCTCCACACCACTTCGCTGTCTTCTGCAAACAATGAAAATTTTTTTGTGTGTGTTCTTCTCATCACTGGAGCAGCGAAACGAATAAAAAACTTTTTTTATTCTTTTGTCTTTTTTTCCCTACACGATGAATTGAAAAATATTTTTTTACGGAAATTTTCTTCATTTTTCTTCTTTCCTTGACTAAAAAATTCTTTTTTGTTGCTTTTAAGTTGAGAAAATAATTTTTTCAGCGAGGTAGGTAAACGAATAATAAAGAAGGAAAGCAAAAAGAGCGGAACGAAAAGAGATAAAAATGTGTTGAAATGGAAATTGAGAAGCTTTAAGATTTTCCGAGAGAAATAAAAGAAATGAAGAATTTTGATATGCTTGAAAATTTTTCATCCGCGGACGTGTCGTGTCTTCTCTATTCAGCCTAGTCTAAAGAACTTTTTCGATACTTCAAGAATATTATGCAACAAAAAAGAGTCAACAGTCTGAAACTAGTTTTTAAAGCTAGAAAATCGATTTTTAGTACAATTTAAGATTGATAGATGAACGGAGAGGATAGCTATGTATCCTCTGTTGAAATGGAATATTCTTTGAACGTGATTTCGATTCATCACTGTGCTATACAATCTCAACATGTGTAAACGGATGCAAGAAGCTTATTTTCATCAAGCATTGATTTTCAATTTCTGAAGAAAAAAATTCGAAGAATATAGCATGTCTGAAAATTGATGTTTGTTATGTTCAGTAGAAAATTCTCTGAATTAAATTGGATTAAAGTTTAATCAAATGCAAACAAATCTTTACAAATGAAGTTTTTTAGAGGGGTTTTTGGATTTTTTCTCAAAAATTCCTAGAAAATCAAAGAAATTTTCCAAAACAGTAGGGGTAAACCCCCTCCTATATCCAACACGAGGTGGAGGGTGTCTAGAGCTCTGTGACATTCAATATAATTTATAGTATAAACATTTTACTACAGTAAAGACAGCAGTTCAACTAATCCTGTTATTTTGGAAGTCTAATCCCCCCCAAACCCCCCTCTGAATACGGCCTCATCTAGCCCCTTGTAAATTTTTCAAAATACTCAAAAAGAATTAAAAACTTTAAACCACAAAGCCACAGATTTTTCCATTAAAATGAATATCCATGACATTTTATTATAAATAAACCCAAGTATATTTATATCAACCAAGTAGCAGCCACACTAACTCCATTTTAGAGACATTCTCTACAATTTAGCTATACTGATGCAACCCATCTGCCAAAAAAAATATGTTTTAATCGGAAAATCTACAAAAAGCTCAAAAGCTCCAACTCACAAATTATCTGTGAAGCCTCCAAGATGAAAATCGAAATTATCAGACCAGTCACAAAGTGCTAATAAGAAGACATCATGTAAAAGTTCTCATCGAATAAATGTTTTTGAAATCATCTTTTCCATTTTCCATCTTTTTCACACACAATGATCATCGTGGGTATTTTGTGCCTTAATATGAAAATAAATAGAAGTGAAGTGGAATAGAAAAAAGCTGAAAGTATGAGGATTTTTTCATAAATCATGTTGCCATGAGCAATTAAATGAGAAGAAAAAGAAGCAGAGAAAGGATCCTTCCTCGTGAGCCTTAATTGCTCGATTTATGTTGTAAACAATAAGCGCCATTGAGACTCAGAAATTGTAAGGAACGTGAGTAAGTATGGGAAGTGAATACACGCAAATGTATTGTTTACCATCAAAATATCCTCCCCTATAATTAGTAGATATCGCCTCCAACACTTCTCTCCTCTTCAATAATTCCAATTTAGATATTTCACGCTGATAATTGTGTAGATGAGGCGAAAAATTATTGTTTCTATCTTTCGAGCCTTGATTTTTTTCCATCCTCCAACCTTCTTCTTATTTTCTTGAATTACCTGTCGGATTAAATTGCCGTTACGCTCGAGTTATTCTGTTAAGTAAAAAAAGAAAAACTTTTTTGTTTCGTTTTTGCAAAATTTTTCAAGAGTACACAATTTAGCTTAATGCATTCTGTCAGTCTCTTGCTTTATACTTGACTTCAAGACCTTCAGATACATCATCTGATAATCTTGAATTTAATGGTGATCTGGGGAACTTTGACATAATGTCTTCGCCTTTAAACCAACAACTGTGCATATACTGAATGCTGTGATGAAAAAAAGCTTCGGAATGATGATCTTGTAGATATGATATTGAATGTAAATGTGATTAATTTGAAGTTATGGGATCAATATCAATAGATGTCCACGCATTGGCATAACATGAAAATTTTAGGAGGAATTTTTGAGAAAAAAAAATCATAAAAAATTGAAAAAAAAATGTTCTTTAAGCAGGCTTGATCCTTAAGTCTTCCTTGACTGCTCTCCATGTATCTACATCTTTAGTGTTTTACAGAGGAATTTAAGGAGGTTTTGAATTTTTTGTTTGGTCCCTGGGAGAGTCTCAGATGTCTTTTGTACTGAATCTCAGTAAAATTTGGGTCAGACTTTGTCAAAAGCTAAGGTTTCGTACTAATTCTATCACAGGTGCTGCCTGTGCACATGGGAATAAAATTTAAGACCTACGACTTTTTCTGAGACAAAACATAGCAATTTTGAGCTTCTTAAGCTGTTGATTGTCAAAAATTCCACTTCCACGCCTCTATTTGTTCGAGAAAAGCGCCTTACCAGCTTAAACATAAACCAACTTTTCCAATTTTCCAAAGATTATTCTTCTAAAAGAACAAAGAATCAAAAAGAAATCAGATTTTCCTCTTCACCCAAATCAGATGGTGTCGCTGTTAATTTCTCACCTTAAAATTTTCTTCACAAGAATGATTACAACAAGACAGTGCAATGACAAGCTTAAGTTGTAGGCAAACAATAGAATAATAAACGTAAAATTTCAAGCATCTCGTAAATCTTTTTGCGAAATACGAGAAACATTTACATAAAATGAATGAAAAATTTCTTATGCCATTTTAAAGCTTCCGTTGATTCTTGTATTTGAACTGTGTTCAGGATGAACTGTACGTATTGTGAATCAGAATAAGAAGTTTTAAAACAAAGGGAAAATGAAATGAATAAATGAAATTCAAAATGCGAATAAATTGACATTGAGTCTGGAGGCGGAATGTGCTAATGTATGAGGAAAAAAATTTATTCTAAACAATGGGAGCAGAGGGAAAAAATTTGAAGATAATAAAAAGGGAAGTTTGCATGAGGTTCTTTACAATAGCAATAAAAAGCGCATTCTTTATGGCACAAAGCACACATGTTGTTTAAAATCAGATGAATTATAAATTCATTTAGGTATGCAAAGTTTGAACAAAAAGGAATCACATCAACATATTTTGAGGGATTTAAAGAGAAACGCACAATCAAAATTCTAGAAATTTCACGAATGCTTTTTGCGTTTCACATCAAAGCTTGTTTTGATTTTCACAAAAATGTTTGTCAAAATTTTCTTGTTGATTATTAGTAACAGATATGCTTAAATTATAATACTAGATATATTTCCATAGAATTAGTAAACAACATGAAATTGTTGCTTTAAAATCAAGACACAAATACTTCAGATATTGCTTGAAAATTACGTAATATTAAAGGGAGTAAGGGTTTTGTTCATATAAATTCTTCAAATTTTCGATACACATTATATGATGGTTAAGGTGAATTGTTGAGTGTGAATTGTCCATTTTTAGTGTTAACTAATATTCAAATTATGCTTTCTCGAAATCCCGATCCCGGACAATTTCCGGGATCGGGATTGAAATTCAAACTCAGATATCTTGGACACAAATAAATTTTTTAAATTTTTGTTTCGTTTAAATGATTAAGGATGACATAAAGAATGAATTTAAATTTAAGAAAATTAAAAAAAATAATTTGTGTCTAAGATATATGAGTTTGAATTTCAATCCCGATCCCGGAAATTGGCCGGGATCGGGATTTCGAGAAAGCATAATTCAAATGACCAGACGCGTAGCCAGGGCGTGCCCCTGTAAATGACCCACATCATTTTTATCACATTTTTCTTAAAAAGTCTCTGTTCTGAGCAGGTAAGCATCCAGTACGACACATCAAGTAAGTAGCCAGGGGGTGTTTAAGGAGTCATAACATCCCCTCGATGAAAATTCTATTCAATTTTCTGGAGTTTTTTATGGAAAAATTACAAAAACATCAGGGAATGTTTAGGTGTAAGCTAACACCTCTCAAAAAATTTCTGACTTATCTTCTGACCAGCGTTGAGTCTGCTTGATACCAATTACAAGCTAAATCCAGTTTTAAACAGAACTTACATAGGTCTGGTTCCGCATTTTTTTCCTCTTTTGCTTTATAAACTAATATTTAAACAACAATCATGGTACCATAAGCAGGCTCTCTTCAGTTAATTTTTGAAACGGGGACCAAAAAACTAAATTTCGAAAATTTAACGAGACCGACACAAACCCACAAAGTTCTATAAAATTAAGTTTTGTACCAATTTTGAAGCCCCTTCTGAGTAGACCATAAGTACGTAGCTCAAAATCTCATTTCCCTCGTACAAAAACAACCGCACAATGCATATAATAGATATTTCCACATTTATTAAATAAAAATTTATTCAAAAAGAAGCACAGAAAATTTCCATGCCTAATTCTCTGCAAATGTTGCTTATCAATTTTTTTTTTGTTTTCGGGCGTTGTCGAGAAGAAGAAATTTCACTTGAAATTGATATTGAGTGGAGAGCAAAAAATATAGAAGAATTTCAATTTCACTGAAAAAAATGCAACAATCATCAAGAATATGAGCAAAAAAATTTCTGGGGTCTTCGAGCTCAGATGAATTGTATAAATATAGAATTTGCATAAAATAAAATACGCAAAACAATTGGCAAAAAAAATTATTAGAATTATTTGAGCATGAAAAGCTTTCTTGTTCTACAACATGTTGGTAATGCTGATCAGAAGCAATAAGAAAGTTTGAGATGAATAAGAAGAAAATGAGAACATTTGTAAATTCTATCTACATTTTCTCTTTGATTTCTAAACATTGCGGATTCTAACGCTGCTGGAGTGTCGATATAATAAATGCAAAATCATCATCATCGTCATTGACAAATATCAGTGGGACACATATACACTGTGAAAGCTTAAAGCAACACGATACAATTTCTATTCTGTCACGTACAATTTTATATTTCTCGTTTTTGTTATTTTCGGAAAGCGCAATTGAAATTTGATTTAGGCGAGAGTGAATGAAATGAAAGACAATAATATTGTGTGGGGATGAGTGGAATGATGTGACAGCTTCTTCGCCTTCTTTTATCTCGCATGTTTTGCTGGTGGAAAATAGAATACATTTTTTCCGTGCAAATATATTTTAAAATTTGAGGTGGAACTGATTGTATTTTGTCGGTCTTTCTAACTTGAGGCAATATTGAAGCAGCACGTTATGCCTATAGGATTTGAATAAAGTGAGAAAAATTCATGTGGCGGATGTCATGAACTCTTCATATCCGTGTCTGAATTTGCCAGATGTGATTTATATTTATTTCTTTCTGGTGATGTCATATTTTTTTGGTGTGAATTTATTTTGATATTAAAAATTGTTGGTATATGGGAGATACTTTTTAAAGCAGTGGTTCTTAAATTAGTTTACCACAAACCGAAATAATTTGATAAACACTGTTCTAAATGTTGCCACAAATTTGACAGATTGACTATAACTATGACCCCAAACCCCCTTTCTTCTTGGATATACCTCTGCCAAGCTCTGCCTTCAGGTCACAGAAACGACGCATGTATGAGTAAAAACATTACAAATACCAACCACTATGCGCCTTTAATTCAATTATCCAACGACTCCACATACTCATTTGAATGTCCTGTTATTGTTTTTGCTCTGTCGTTTAAATGAAATTAAGTATACGAGGAATAAAAAATTGCTAAGCTATATCTCCTCGCATCCAATATGATACAAACTTTTCTCTCTGTGTTTTTCATTCATTCCTCTGTGGACTGACATTTGTTTACCACTTGAAATTATTCCACTCTTTTTGCTTCTTCCACCGTCTCATCTGAATCTGCTTATGCTCCCTAATGAGCTCTAAATTCATTCGAAAAAACCAAGAATTTATTAAATTTTGTGTATTTTTTTCATAAATTTTTCATATCTCCTCTTATAAATTTGGTTCTTTAGCCAACAAAAATATCCTACAATTGTGATAAAACACAGACAATGATGGAGGAGGAAGATGGAGAGAGAAAAAATTAAATTAAAATGAGATGAATAATGAGAATGGGAAATATGGCGATAAATATTTGCGAGATAAGTTTTATAGAACAGCCGGAGAGTTGTTGGTAGAGATGGAAAATTTATAGTCAAAGTCTATTTATTTGGAAATTATTTCATGCTATTTCTGAATTCTTATTATCCTTCTTCTTGTACAAATTGGTTTAGATTTTTATTAAATTGAAATTAATTATATTTTAATTCGTAGTTTTTTGACAATTTCCAATTTCAAGTGTACACTAGATTCCGATATAATTGTAACTTGAAGCTATATTAGGTCTACATTCTATTTACGTTACATTTTGATTGAAAATCCTAAAACAAATCATATCCCTAAGGCAGCAAGTACAAAAGTATTTGGTAATTAAATTTGCGCATTTGTATTATTTTCCAGAATTTTACATTTGATGCTAATTAATTTGTTTCACAAATGAGCTTTAGGATATTTACGTCATGAATTGTATTTAATTGGAATGTGTTCGTAATTACGGATAACAGGGGCGTATTCAGGTTTTAAGGGTCAAAACCCCTACCCTTTTTGGAAATTTTTTTCAATATGCTAGGATTTTTTAAGAAAAAAAATCCAAATCCCCCCCCCCCCTTCAAATTTTTCCTTCCATACAAAAATATTTCAAAACCCCTCCCTCGAAAAATTTCTGGATACTCCCCTGATGGATAATATGTAATTAATTTGACATTTAAAATGCTGATTATTTTTGTTATTGAATATTTAATGAGATTTTTAATAAAATTGTACTTATTTTTGGATCAGGGGTATAGCCAAGAAGAGATCCTAGTGGGTTCGGACACCTTCGAACAATTTTTAACATACAATTTTTTCTGAAGCTCTAATTTGTAGTTTAATGATTTTTAGTAACAAAAACAAAAAATTAGAGTTAATAATAATAATTGATAAAATAATAATAGAGTGTAAAATTTGGCCCCCCCAAAAAAAAATTCTGGCTATACCCCTGCCAATCTCCTTTTTCAAGCTCAAATGGCTTAATTTTATTTTAGAAAAAAAATTAAATTGCTTGAGTTTTTGTACCAAAAAAATTGTGGCCCCATCTACAATTCCAGGTATCCTTTTAAAAATCACACCTACATCCAATAAATCCACACAAAAAAATAATAATACAAAAATCTCTCAAAACTAAAATAATTTTATTTTCAAACATAAAAAGTGCCTGAAAATATTTTTAAAAGTTCTTTCATATTTTCTTTTTAATGCACCACAGACACACAAAAAAAATCCAATAAATTTTGCCACTAGACGCATTCGATAAATGACAAAATAAATAAAATAGAATAAAAAAATCCGATATGCTGTTTAGTTCAGCTATAAAATTCAATATTTGACAAATAAATACATAAATAAATTGCATGTTATTGTCAAATGAAAATTCCCTCTCACTAAAAAAATTCCTAGTTCTTCCTCAAAGCAGCACAGCAATGAGGAGAAGAAAATTGGTTTCTTATTCAAGTTTCCGCCTATTTGCTTGCTGTCTTTTCTTTTCCAAACATGACGTTTGCCAGTAGCTGTTTATGTCGTACACCAAAAAAGAAGAAGCAGAAATAAGAATTGAGAGGAGAGATACAGAAGCATGATTCTTTGTAGCTGTTCCTCGCTCAAATTGTTATGGCGTGAAAATTTTTCAATGTACATAATAAATAAATAAAAGGAAAGCAGATAAAAAAAATTCGTGAGCAATCAAATGTCGCATGATGTCGAGTGTAGAGACACAACAGTAATTTCAGGATTGAGGAAACACGTGTTAAACGTCAATGGCAATTTCTCGTTACTGCTACTTCCCCATAAACCTGATATTCACATTGTAAAGTGATCTGTAAGCAAACACAAGACTGATAGGCATAAATAGAATCAATTGTTAAAAGATCAATAAAATAAGTAGCAATGGAAGCAGTGTCACGATACATGTATGATGGTAAAATGATTTTCAAGTGATTTGATACGTGAAGCGGATTTTCCACTTGACAAACATTTCTGATGTCGTTTAATGGATTTTTTTATTTTCTTCGTCGATGCTGATGTACACTTTTTAAGTGTTTTTGTAGCTGTGTACATGGATTATTGCTATTGAATCAGAACTGATGAAACCATTCAAGCATTAACGTACTTGACTGATAAAAGGATAGCAATTCCGCTTCGATTTTTTATTTCAAGTAGTTTTAAGTGAAGTATTTTTGATTGGAAATATTTATTTGTTCATCGACTAAGTGCTGGTCGAATTAAGAAGCTTTATAGTATGAAAATACGAAGTTTATCAAATTTTATTAGTGAATCAATTGTTTTGCAATCTAAATATCATTCAGATGATTCTGTAGAAGGATTTGCAAATTGAGTATGCTCAAGGTGATAAGAAGCATAGCTTGAAAAGTCGAAGTCAGGAATTTTTTTGATTTTAGAAGTCTTTGAAGGGTTTTGAATAAACAAAATTTTTTTGGAGGTATTCAGGTATTTTGAGGGTGGATTTCTGTGATGTAGCTGTAATCAAGCCAATTCTGACTCAGAAAAAATAACTGGAATTATTTTTGATGAACAAAAGGTCATTTTGGATGATTTAAAAATTAGGTCAATCAAAACATGTGATTATAGACATCAACCTAGTGTAATAAGTGCTAAATTCCTAGAAAATGCTTTATTATGTTCAAAATATTAAAAGAAAAATTTTTTGAGTGGGTGTCTCGACCCATAGAACCCTATTAACTACAAAATAACAATTTATATATTATCAGTAACTCAGCATGCTTTTCAATAGAATATCACCAAACCTTTTATGATAATGTATCTCTGCATAAGCTTTCGACGTTGACAAAACATTGATAAATGTTTCACTGTTCCTCTGTCATTTGCATATTCGAGTGGTTACTAAGTATTAATAAAATATGAGAGCATTTCAATCACTTTATCACATTCAACCGACACATTTTTCATGATATCCGGAATCAAACATTCAATTATTTGGAATTCATTTTCTGATTGCATAATTCTTTTATTATTAAATCTTTTTTGTCTCTTTCACTCCCACGTAATGCATCCGATTTTTCCATTGTCATAATGCGAATTAATGGAAATAAATTTTTTATTTCTGTCACAATTTTTGCAATGTGATATAAAATTTTAATTATTTATTCATGATATGTGATGTTATTTTTTTAATTAATAAAAATATATATATATATATATATATATATATATATATATATATCACATGAAGCTTAAGAGCCTTTTTCTCAGGATTTCTGTCATAAAAATAAATTTCCATTTAACCCAAACACTTTTAAAAATCCTCTTAAAATTTAATGCATTAAAAGCTGACTGACTATTAACAGGGTGGGTGAGTTAAATCATAAATCAAAATCAAACTCATTTTCAAAAGATTTTGAATTTGAGTTTGATGAAAAAACTCAATGAAAACTGAGTTTGAATTTGAATTTGATTTTTTTTTTGTTCAGAAAATGAGTTTGAGTTTGAATTTAAAATCAAACTCATTTTTAAATGAGTTTGAGTTGGAGTTTTTTTTAAACTCACAAAATGAGTTGAGTTTTGAGTTTGAGTTTAAACTCAAAATCAAACTCATTTTGATGAAAAATTTCTTTATGGGATTTTCAAAGAATTTTAATCATTTATCACTTTTGCCTGCAATTTTCTTGAGAAAGTCACTCCGAATTTCTTGCTGATGTGTCTTGCTGAATACTTTGGACATTTTGGTTCCAAATGTTTTGGATTAATAATGGCAGTAACCAATGATTTTGGTTATTTCTGTGAGAAAAATAATTATTTTATGATTCTTTCTTTTATTATGCCTTAATGTTTGACTCAAACGAAATCTTCTTGACTGGATATGATTCATCATGACTGGAAGTGGCTGTATATGAGGAAATGGTCACTTCTAGTGCTGTAAAAACTTTTTTTGCTACAATTTCATTAACAAAGTGCTCCAAATCCAGATTATTGACTCAGAGGACTGTGAAGGAACTGGAACTGCCTGGTTCCGTTACATCCATAAAAAATTTTTTTGTTCCTTTATCATCAAGGAATAACCTCTGAGAGTCCAAAAGTTTTTTGCGGAACTGACCGCTTCCTTTGATATCAAGTATAAACGAATCATTTATATAAAGTCACAAGAGCATACCCCATCATTTCCAACAGTTTACAATCATTAGGTACCAAAGGAAGCGGTCAGTTCCGCAAAAAACTTTTGGACTCTCAGAGGTTATTCCTTGATGATAAAGGAACAAAAAAATTTTTTATGGATGTAACGGAACCAGGCAGTTCCAGTTCCTTCACAGTCCTCTGAGTCAATAATCTGGATTTGGAGCACTTTGTTAATGAAATTGTAGCAAAAAAAAGTTTTTACAGCACTGGAAGCGACCATTTCCTCATATACAGCCACTTCCAGTCATGATGAATCATGTCCAGTCAAACATTAAGGCATAATAAAGGAAAGAATCATAAAATAATTATTTTTCTCACAGAAATAACCAAAATCATTGGTTACTGCCATTATTAATACAAAACATTTGGAACCAAAATGTCCAAAGTATTCAGCAAGACACATCAGCAAGAAATTCGGAGTGACTTTCTCAAGAAAATTGCAGGCAAAAGTGATAAATGATTAAAATTCTTTGAAAATCCCATAAAGAAATTTTTCATCAAAATGAGTTTGATTTTGAGTTTAAACTCAAACTCAAAACTCAACTCATTTTGTGAGTTTAAAAAAAACTCCAACTCAAACTCATTTTAAAATGAGTTTGATTTTAAATTTAAACTCAAACTCATTTTCTGAACAAAAAAAAATCAAATTCAAATTCAAACTCAGTTTTCATTGAGTTTTTTCATCAAATTCAATTTTTGATTTGTGAGTTTTGATTTAACTTACAAAACTCTCCCCACCCTGACTATTAATGATAATTTATTGCGATTAGTATCCCTATTTTTTTAAAAAAATATTATTTATTTGCAATTTATTTTTCACATAAACTTCCGCTCTATTACTATTAAACTAAATTTGCTACTAAATAAATCCTGAATAAATTGAAATTTATTTTATAGGAAAATTTATGCAAATACAATTTAGTATTAAAATACTTTTGTGAAGTTGGTTAAATTTTCATCAAATTTTCTTACGAAATTTGTATGAGTTTTTGATTTCTGAACTGTGGGCCGGGTCCTCAGTCCCCCCATAGCTACGCCCCTGATGGAAGGTATATGGATCAATTCTGAAGCATATTCAGTAAGGTGATGATATTCAAAATCTTCAAAATGGTTATTACTTGGTTATATACTGAAAATAGGGTGTCGTTTAAAGCTCAAGCTTGAGTCAAGGGTGCGGAACTAATTAACTGAGTTGTGATTATATTTGATCGGTTCAGCACCCTTTCCTTGAGTTCGATTCCAAGCTTGTTTGGTTAAATTATGTACCTGAACGGCATAAAGTAGTCGTCAGAGTGCCGCTACGTCGCCGCGTTAAGAGCAGGAATCACGGAGACGTTACGGTGTCCTGACGCTGATAGTTTTGACGACAAAAATGATTTTTACCATAGTATGCTGCTCAGAGTGACTTCTTTTTGTAATATTGTTGCTATTGACATTGTTTTCCATTTGAGTCATTCAAATCAAGCTGTAGGTAGCAATAATTAAGAAATTAGAAACGAGAAACAGAACTGGCAAATTCGATGACCCTCAAAAAAGCTTCCATAATCCCCAATATCTGCCAAGCCTTAATTTCAACCTTCGAACAATCCTAATTACATTCTCGTGCCAATTTCACAGAAGCAAAAAAAACTCATTATGATATAGTGATTAAAATTGGCTATAAGCTTACATCCGCTAGAATGCTAATAAAGGTTGCTTTATTGCATTCGAAATGCTAATGACCGCGCTTTAAATCCATCCTACTTACTTTTCTCATCCATTTTATGAGCACTTACATTTTATATTTCTTTTATCTTTCTTTCAACGCTCATCTGCATTGCTTTGTGGATATGTCTGTCCGTCTAGACGTTTTTGTACAGTCATTCAACACAATTTCAATATCAATTCATTGTCTATGCTCATTTCCTCTCCATCCCATGCCATTAATTAATTTTATATTCGTACTCGTTTGTGGATTTTACTTTGATATTATTAAGCTTAATGAAAAGCAGAACAGCGTGCAAAAGTGAGCGAAAAAGAAAACGT
This sequence comes from Chironomus tentans, assembly GCA_963573255.1. NCBI lineage: Eukaryota > Metazoa > Arthropoda > Insecta > Diptera > Chironomidae > Chironomus > Chironomus tentans. The sequence continues at coordinate 17,179,781 of OY754303.1, forward strand.
GTAAAAGACATTAAATTAGTTCATTGACTACTAAATGGATAATGATTGTGATTCATTGATGTTGATGTTGAATATGTGGTTGAAATAAGAATCGCCTGAATATTACATTAAATGATCTAATGATGTAAATATAATAAAAGTGAATGGAAAAGTTGTGAAAGAAATAATTAAGAGAAAATTATTTTATATTGAGAGCTATCATTAAGGAATAAAATCTTTATGATAATCTATGTTCTAATTGCTCATTAATCATGACTTGGTGATGATGATTATTTGTCGATGTATTTAAGCTTCTTGAAATTGTAGACTTTGTAAGATGAGGAATTTAATGGACTTTTTAATTATTCGAGGAATTATTTTGACGAGGTATTTAAATAAAGAAAAATTTAATACAGAAAAAGTCGTCATGCCGACGAACATTAGAGATTTAAAAATATTTTATCTTGATTAATTTATGTTGATGACATTTTTAAATTAATTAATTGCGTGTAATTCCAAGAAAATTTTGAATTTTGTCACCAAAACTTTTTATAACTACATAATTTCAAAAGTTGACGTCAACATTGGGATTTTTTTATGATAAGTTTATAGGTTTTCAAGACGTCAAGTTTGAAAAATAAGAAGTTAATTAAGTTGGAAAATATGAAGTTGATGATGGTGTGTTTATGAAAGCCTTCATTAGCTCCGCAAAATAATTTGTTACGTAAATTAATATTATAAGCTGTGCGTCATTGCAAAAATATGAAGACAGTGCTTTGGGGTCGTTCGCAAATTAGGTAATTTTGTAAAAGAATGTGTGACAATCCATATACAAAAAAATTGTATGGAAAATTTGTGACAAGGGGGGGGGGGGGAGTTCAAAAAAGTCGTTTTTTGCGTAACGTACTTTGCGAACGACCCCTTTGGCCCTAAAAAATTAAAAAATGTGCAGTTAAGAAAATATGCTTGGAAAAGATTTTATTCAAAAAAGTCAAGAAGTATCCAGAAAAAATGAGATAATAATAAATTGCAAAACTACCAGTTTATAGGCGTAGTCATAAATTTTCTAAGATATGGGTTTTCAAAAACATTAGAAGGGGTTTTAATATTTTTTCTACAAAAAACAATATAGAAAATGTAAAAAAAATTCCCAACAAGGTAGGATTTTCGACTCCCAAACCCTCTGGCTAAACCTTTCTACTAGCATATCCACCAGGCACTTAGCCATAGGGAGTATTTAAGAAAAAAAATCCCCTTTTTGACGAAAAAATTTCTTCAGTTTGCTAGTATTTTTAAGAAAAAAACCTAAAAATCCCCCCAAAAATTTTTCAAAAACAAAAAATTTAAAAATACCTCTCGAAAAATTTCTGGCTACGCCGCTGATATCCACAAATTAATTTATAAAATCCTTGGAGATTCGTTGGAATTTCTTCAATATTTAGGGAATTTTTGCATTTTAATTTATTAATTTTTGAGTGAATTTTTATTGAAATTTTAAACTAAATAATCAAAGAAGAAGAATATCACAGGAATATCCCAACTTTGAAATTCTTAAATTAGGGAAAATGAAAAAATAATGATTTTTTTATTAAGTCCATATTACTTACTTCTACACTGCATAATATAAATAATGAATTTTATTTGACAGGTTCCTAAAAATCCTTCAAAAATCAGTTTCATTATTAAATTCCCCAATAAATATCTTCCTAGAATTGTTTCATAGATCCACAGCATCTGCGAATATTCACAAAATTTAAAACTCTGGAAAACAAAAAAAAGTACAACGAAGAATGTTTCAAATAAACTTCAAGGAACGCCTTAAAAAGAAAATTTATGAAATTCTTCTTAAAACAAATTTTCTCATGTAGATATTTTTAAATTTGAATCCATTAAAAATTTCCAAGATTACTCTGATAAAATTTTCATAGCATTTAAAGAAGAATTCACATTCATTTTCACATTTTCACAACATGTGACACATCACATAGCATGAGACAATGAATTGAAGATAATTAAAATCCATTATTATTATTACAACATCAAAGAATCAAGACTTCACACCATCCTCAGAACTCACATGTGAACATTTCTTTCTCATAATAAAAAGTAATCATTACGACAACGACGACGATGATGAAGCTAATTAAAGTCATTGTACATCAATAAAGAGATGAAAATTGAAAATGTGCAGTGTGTGCAACAAAGCAATTTCTTCACTTGAATCTCTTTCAATATATAAAGTCATTATTTCTGGATGGGGGTCATTCGGTTGTGACGTCAACTATTTAGGTCCTATTCGTCCCTGCCGTGAGCATCACTCATGAAATTAGTGAAAATCTTGTAAGAAAATAAAAAATGGGTCAAAAAATGAATTTTTCCATTGACATCATTTACAAACAACCCCAGGTGATGAAAAGAGAAGGAAAAGAATTCACATCATAATACAGAAGAGAGAGAAAATCTCTTGGGACTGACTGTCACAGTTGAGCATTTTTCTTTAATGTCTCAAAAGAGACCAGCTTTTAAGTGACTGTAGATCATTAAACATTCAATTAACACTTCATAATAAATACGAGAGTAAAAAGTCACTAGAGGAAGCGACGAAAAAAGAATGTATCTATGACAGTTTAGCGATAACTACTGTTGCTGCTGTTTATTTTAATTGCACTTGACTCTTCTCATTCGCACTTTGCACAAAATGAAAAATAACATAAAACAGCACTCAGACACTTCACTTTCAAAGGCATTTAAAAATGTATAGTCACACAGAAGCTGACGGGGAACAAAAATATAAAACACATATATGAAAGTGCACAGCACAAAACATAAGCTGCAATTGAAAATACTATAGGGCAATGAAAAGCAGTAGTCGAAAAAAAAAGTTTACAGCATATGATATGGGAAATGGGGAGAGAATATTTAATGATCATACATGATGACTAAAATGAAATTTTCACTGACTTTGATGCTAGATGTATGAGTCTGATTTTTCTGATTGACTGACGAGGATGATGAACAGTTTGGTTGAATATTTACCAAATTGTTTGTAGATATTTGTCAAACAGATGAATTGGTCGGAGTTGTGTAATTTGTGGCAATTGATTATTTGACAAAGAGTGATACATTTGATAAAGGATTGACTTTTGGTGACTAACTTTGAATTGTTGTGCATTTATCAAAGAATTTTCTAAAGCCACCACATACAACGAGTTTATTTTAACGAACAAGCATGGTCAAGTTTACACTTTTCTATTAATATCTTGGACAAAGGACAATTTCGCTTTGTGTAAAAACAGTTAAAGTAAATATTTTATATTTACGTCTAACAAATGAAATCAGCATTGGTTATTAATTGACATTACACTATTTGTTTGATGCCTCGATAATTTGCTCTAATGAATAAAAGGAATCGTTCATGCATAATGTCCAATATTTAGGTTTGCCATACAGTTTGTGATCCATAATCGTTTAAGCTGTCGCCTGTAGCTGGCTATCGTCTGTCAATATCCAATACTGAGTTACAACATTGAAAACACTGTCTACAGACTCTTTTTATAAGTTTCTCACCAGTTTAAGTGATTCCTTGACATCTACAAAGCCAGGGTCCAGTTAGACACTAAGTAGACCCTAGAGTATACCTGAGAAATAGACCCCAGACATGAGAACCTTATTTATTGTAGCTTCTGCAGGCCTCCTAAAAGACAAGTTATAGATCTTAATAGACGTCATCATCAAACGACTCTAAGACTTAACTCAAAAATAATATCCATCAATCGTTGAACTGCATGCTCACCATCCCCAAAAACATTCATTCTCTAACTCATTTTTTATGTCCACTGATTTTGATGACGTTCTATAAAAAATTTTCTCCACTTAGCCTCGCTATAAATTCTGTTTTTCATCTATATCACATTTGACTGTCTCTAAATGTACATACACACTATAAACGATTTTCGGTTGTTGATGAATTCTAAAATGCTATTAAATGCAAATGGAACTAATATTTTGATAGCGTGGGAAAAAAGTGAATGAAATACAGGCGAGTTGATTATTTGCATATTTCAAAAGTAATTGAATTGTAATAAGCTGTTGATTGTTGAATGAAAAATGATATGCTTATAATTTAGATGATAATGAACGAGGCAGTAGATCGTATTGCAATGGTTCAAAATTAATGGAATTGGAAATGGGATTCAGTGTTTGTTTTTAGGGTTGAAATGAATTTTGGAACTGTTTGACGAATTCAACAAAAGATTAATTTAAATTTCTAATTATTTTAGTCATTAAAAACTTCTCATTATTGGAACGGTACTAAAAAAAATCAACTGTATCCTCAGGTCACCGATAATGCAATAAAATTCAAATAAATCCCAAGTCTTCTTTTTTATTGTCGCTCGGGATTGAAAAGTCAGTTACCAAATAAAAATTTACAAATCCTAGTATTTGATTTTGTGCCTTTATCTATATGGGGTCATTCACTTATGACATCCATCAAAAAATGGAATTTTTAGACCCCCCTCCCCCCCTTGCACAAATTTTAAATTCAAAAAAATTTCTTTAATATAAAGTGTCACAAAATCTCAGACCCCCCCCCCCTTCCCTCTAAATCATGGACGTCATAAGTGAATGACCCCTATAATATTCTGGAGCCACGGAGTCCTTTCTTTACAAACAGAATTGTTCCAATTCTAAATGAACATTAAACTTCAAAGAAACTAAATTATTGACTTAAAAGCAATTTACCTCCTCCTTTATTTTGCTTTCTTGGGGATCATGAAATAGAAAAAACTAAGGGGTCGTTCAAAAATGATGTCCAAATTTCAGTCTGAAACTGTGTGACACTCCATACGGCTCCATACAAAATAATTTTTTATTTCATGAAAATTTTATAACTAGCAATGTCATATTGTAAAGAACGTCATTTATGAACGACCCCTTTCCTTTCTTCCTAATTTTCCCAGCAGTATTTTCCTTCCCTCAATCAAAATTGTCAAACGAATAGAATTTATTTTTCAATTTTATAAATTAACTTCATATTGATCCCCCAATCATTGACATGTCGTGCTGTGAGTTTTACTTTTAAGTCATACAACAGGAAATGAAATCAACTTAATGGGAGGATGTTACTGTTGAAGGCCAAAAGAAATTGTTTTCCTAAATCGTAGAAATGAAAAACTTTTCTTTTAAACTGACGCTGAAATACAGAACAAAAAGACGTGACAAAGGGCAAGCGTAACACTTTTTATTCTGTTATTTTAGAAAGTCACATACAGAACTTTGTCATTGTTGTCTTTGCAATAAATTTTGCCCTCCTTCTCGATACGTACAGTCATTGTTTTGTGAAAAAGGAAAAGTTTCCTCCCCAAAAAAAATTACTTTTTCCTCTTCTCATCTTCACCATTATCACAATATTGGACTAGAAAGTATGAGAGAAAACCGAAACCAGAAATAAGATATGCTTTCTATTCTATTGTCGTTGTATACCTTTTGCTCGCTTTTTTTCCTACTTTTTATTACCGCTTGAGGCTAAAAAGCAGAAAAGTTTTGTCCTTCATTCTTTGTTTAGGGCTCTACGAAAAACTGTAATTAAGTTATTTGAAGCTTTTACACACTTCATTGCAGAGTCAATGCCTGTCTTTTCTGTTGTATGACCGTAGGAGATTAAAAGCCTTTAAATTTTCCTTCTTATTTTCATGTCACCTCGTGTTGTCACTTTTCTTTGTCAAGTTTTCTTCACGTTCTGAGGATTTTGAGGTTGTTGGTCTTAACTGATGTAATTTTCAAATGAAATGAGGTTCTTTTTAGAAGAATAGCATTGTAATTATAATTTTAATTTCAAATTTACGTGGAAATATGAAGCTTCAAATTACCTTCAGTAATTACATAAATTGCTGGAATAGCTTCTGTTATCTGCATGAAAATTTTGTTATATAAGCTAATTAAGAATATGATACTCATTAATTGGCATTTTCCTTGATTAGTAATATGATTCTATTTGTACTAACTTGTGTCGTTGAAAGTTTTATATCGTAATAAATTACTGCACAAGGCCAAGGGTTACAAATTTTCTGAAAGGGGGGATTTTGTGCTTAATACAAAGCATCGTCCAATACTAGTCCAACTAAGGCAGTAGCCAGGTGGTCTTTCGGAGGCTTGAGTCCCCTAACTCAAAATCAAACTCAATACACTGACTTTTCTCAAAAAAAGGATCGAGTATCGAGTTAATCCCAACTTATAACTTGTAAAACTGCTCAACTCGACATCATATTTGATATTTATTTGGTAATTTTGATCAGCTCCACAGCCTTGACTTCGACAAGGATGTAGAATTACCATCGACTTTCGAATTCAATATTTTGGCCTACCAGTCATTTTTAGTACGAAAGTGGAACATTTATTTTCTAAAAAATTAGGAGAATCCAACCAAAAAGTGTCTGAATGCTAATAACTGCTGAGTTCATTGTCTGCAAAATATAACAAATTGCAAATGACAGAATCTCATTAAATTCAATCAAATAAAAAAAATTTGCAAGCTCAGCTACGGTATCATTAAAAATACATAATGAGAATTCAAATCGACAAGCAACAGAAGAAAACCTTCATTTTGTGGAATTGAAAATTTCCATTTTAATTATAGAATTTAATTAAGTTTGCAAAAAAAATTTGTTTTTTTCTTTCAGAATGTAAATCACAATTTAAAGTGGAAGAAAGAAGTCCATAGTAAATATTCCAAAGTAAAAATGCACATATTTTAATTAAACGTGATGTTCAGATTCATGGATGTCCATTTTTTGAATAAATAAATAATGATCAGTAATTCTATAGGAGTGAAAAGACATAAAAGTATTTACTTTTCCTCTTCGTAGTTTACAAAACGTTAAAAAATTAATTTTTATCTTCCATTTTTAATTTGAAACATTCAACTGCTGTACGCAAATTTTGCACATTTATTGCTGCATTTTTGTGTTGTATAAAAATAAAATAAAAATAATAAAAAATTTTACTCGTGTGTGAGTGTGAACATTTCCAATAATAAAATATGGATTATAATTGCATACGACTGCTGCATTTGCAACATCATCTTCAGCACAAATCTCCACATTTTCGAATATCATCGCTCGTTTTACTATTCATCGTCATACCGACATTGGCTGCTGATGATTTTACCCGGATAGATCCATTAGGTAAGCAAATATTATCATGATATGCATGAACATTTTCATAAAGTAGTTTAAGCTCTCTATCTATATTTTTTTTGTTTCCCAACTGCGAATCTAAGGACAAAATTTCTATATTGTCACTATCTGCTTACTCTATCGTTTCCATTTTGTCTCTATTTGCCACACATTTTCATTCAATAGATTATGTTGCAATGAACATTGGTGATGGCATTTTAATTTGGGCACGTTGAACATTTCATTTGACGTAAACATACATTGTGACTCGTGGGAGAACTGTACTATTTTGGTGAACTTTGAAATAGGACGCATTGGTCAATACGTGGATGAACTTAAGGCTGAAATTTAGATTTAAGATAGTTGTAAATTTAAAATGAATTTTTTCGACCATTTTCACTTGATTGGTGTTTGTGATTTATGGCTATGGACCGTAAATCATTGTGAAATTCAATTTGAAGAAATTGGTGAACTTTGGCGCCTACATCTTTTTAACAATGATCTGGATATTTCCTCAAGCTCATCACATCGCCAGAATCCTCTTACGGTATTGTTTGCACCTACACACTGTGTTGAATATTTATTGGTATTGCAATTTTGTTGCTGATCCGAGTGTATCCAGAAATTATTTGAGGTTGGTTTTCACAGTTTTTTTGGATTATTGGATGTGGGAAGGAGAAAGAGGATTGTCAGAATTTTTCTTGGGTTTCCTAGAATTGGAGATCATCACCTTAACCTCTATGCTACTGCTGCTTTTCAATTGCTGATGTGTAAACCATTGGTTTTACAATAATTTGTTGACTCTTTTTTGGTTGGGAGGAGGGGAATCTGAGATTTTTTAACAAGTCAACAAAGAAAAAATTTTACTTGGAAAATTTGTAACAAGGGGGGAGGGGGTCTAAAATTTCGTTTTTTTGCGTAACGTAATAAGTGAACGACCCCTAATGCTTTAGACAGTTTACAGGCATGGAGGAAAAATTCAGCTAATCTAGAATCAGAATTCACTAACTTGTATCCATAACCTTAAAAAGTTTAGATTCCTTCAATCCAAATATTTACAGCATTTCAGCCAAATTCTCAATTTTTCCACCCACTCAGCATCCTCCTATTTGAAACAGTTGCTTTAACTGTCAATTTAAATATGCATTTTATCGTCACGACTACTCTGTTGCTTGACATCAAATTAAAAATGACGAGTCCCTCGATGGATGCAAATGCTATCTATTGTAGTATGTAATGCCGATGGCTCATAAAAGTTCTGTCCATTAGTAGAATTTTTCAATCGTCCGAACAGAATCAAGTTTGGCCTAATAAAGTTTTGGAATAAAGCCAGTCAGCAGCATGTGTAATGCAAATGGGCACATTGACACAAATTTTCATACTTTTTTGTTGTTGTGTACGAGAATATTTTTAACCAGTATTGGGATAGACTGCAAAGTGGTGTAAATGGATAAAAAGTCATTTCTGACCAGTGTTTTTTATAGCTGACATTTCTAAATGGTCCTTGACCTGCTGCTACGCTGTATATTTTAAATCCATTTTTTCTCATTTGTTTGTTTGCTGATTGTCATTTTTCACAGAATGAAGGGGATGAAAAATTGAGGTTTCTCTTTGTTTATAACTGGAATGAATTTGAAGTGCTAAATGGAATAAAAAATAGAAGACTATGTAACAGCTTGAAGCATCTAAAATGAGGTTAAATTGATATCATAAATGTGCACAAAAAAAAGAAACATTTCTCGTACACTTTTATGTCAATTCTCAATGGTTTATGAAAACAGCTTTCAAGAATTTCAAAAAGCAAATGCAGAATGTGTCAAAAATGTGGCTTTATTCAGAGAACTTTCTTTTATGTTTATGTTTGGAATTGGATTTTGTTAAACTCAATAGCTGCACGTGGTATGTTTCGAAAATTTTACACAAATTTTAAATAACAAAAGTGATTTTTGCGGAAACTTCACATACATGTGAATCTATTTTTATTTTTAAAAAATATTGGAGTAAGCCGAGGCCTGCTACGAGGTTAAAAATCATTAAAACCTCAAAACGAAATGAAAAATTGGAAAATAAATGTCAATTTTTTAAAAATAAAAATAAAAAATATCACAGTCACCAAATACGCATTTGAAAAAATATAATATTATTGTGAATTTAAAATCTTCATTAAATAATTAATTTTACAAATTTTAAAATTCAGTTTTATTAAAAAGAAATTAAAAATCCTTTAATTCTGGGGCCGGTTTCTATGCGGACCCTATACTACTAGGATACCCCACCTTTCCTACCCTAGGAGAGCTTGGGGGTATCTTAAGGTAAACCATTCCTACCCAGACTAGGGTAGGATCCCCCTAAAAGCCGATCCCTGATGATTTGTTAAACACTATGATGTCAAATGAGACTCTCATTATTGGCATTTCCGTTTACATTTTTTGTTCCATTGATAATAAAGGGTTCTTCAAATAACCCTAAAAAATAAAAGTTATACAAATTTCCCATCAAAGTTTAGGATATTGACCCACAAAACCCCTCCAGGTAAAAGTATAAATCATAAAATTTCTTCAGCTTCAGAATAATTTAAGGTCTTCTCAGATATGTATTATAATTTTTATTTTACGCATTTCGCATGAAAAAAAGAAAATATCAAATGAATTTTTAATATACACCTAAAACATTCTCGCATTATGTTACAACATCACCTCATATCCTACACATAACATTTTCCTTCTGAGAATTAAAAAAAATGGTTTAAATTGAAATGAATATCATGAATTAACCTGAAGCATTTCAACTTTTTTTACTCCATCCATTTCATCAATTTGTATCAAAATTTGTTAGTCAAAAAAGTTGATGTCAATTATGATGGAAAAAATTGACTCAAAATGAAATGTTTTTTACCACTGCTAACAAAAGAGGAAGGGAAATTGAGGATGAAAAATATTGAAAAACGATATTTAAATATTTTATTATTTATTTTATTGAATTGCTACGATATCATCATCATTCAAAACAGTTCCAAACAGACACACAATGTGAGTTTATTGAAAACATGGCAGAGTAAGAGAGAGAGTTCATAAAGTGACAATGATAGCATACAATAAAATGCGTATGTGAGCTGATATGAAGCTTGAATATTGATGCGACAATCGCTTTTACAAGCATTTCCTCCGCACTGTCTCTCTTTATTTTTTGCTTGAATAAAGAGGTAAATATTCATTATTATGGTGTTCTCATAAAATTTATGCCTCTATATATGCTCGCAAATTTGATCTTCAATTTTAAAGTCGTGCTCGCATAAGCCATGGCTTATCATAAATTATATCGCAACACCACTGAGGTTAAGGACACCAAAGTGAGACTAGCTGTTCATAAAAGTTTTAATATCCATTTAATTCCTCTTCTCAAACTTTTTCGAGAGGATGAGGGTTTAATACGAATATGCTCATGTATATAAATTATCACCAGAGAGAATGTTTTTTCTTTTTTGGATTTTTTCGAAAAAAAAGAACTTTTTCATACAAAATATGTTTTGAGTTTATGTGTGAAACATTTATTCTTCTTTTTATGATTTAAAGCCGAACAAGTTCAAAATTTTTAGCGCTTGGCTCATGTTTGGATTTTCAAGTGGTTTGTGTACTAAAGTTTGAAAACATTTATGGCTTTTGATGTCATGTGGCATTCTGTGGTGATAATAGATTAGTTAAATTTCATTTATTATCAAACTTTACTCGAATATAGATTTGGAAAAATTTAAATTATTTTGAAAAATGCTTTAAAATATGACTTAAAGTCTAAATTGGTAAAAAAGAGTCGACATTTTGACAGTAGTTCTCAAATTTGGTGCGACAAAACACTAGTGTGCCACAGTGGCTTCGGGGTAACTCCCCCCCTTTCTTGAAAAACTAATACAATTTTAAAGAGATTTCCCCAAAAAAAGGAAAACCCATCCCAAAAAATGGATACACCCCTGTGTGCCACCTAATTCTCTAGTAACCCTATATTTAGAGCACTTGTGTATCTCAACACATAGTTTAAGCACCACTGCATCAAATAATAATAATTCATAAAAATGCGACAATATTCTGACACAAAGCCACATTTCTATAAAGACTTGCACTTGAGAACAAGAAACTTGCTACCCAAGCTTATTCCATTTTAACTCGCTCGAGAGGAAGAACATCTCACAGAATGGCTACAAAAAAAGAAAATTTTAATAAAACAAATTAAGATAAAGTTGTTTATTGTAATTACAAATATTATATACACAACACTAGCATGATGATGAGGAGATTGCCATTGAGAATACATAAGAGAAAATAATGTAGTGACTAGAAAGCAGCACAGAGTAGTTTGACTAGCTTTTATACAAATAATAAAGAACTAGAAGAACAAAAGCTTTAAAATTATTTGAATCTTCATTTTTCTGATATCTTTTAATGACTTTATCCGACTTAATGTCCACTAAAGAGTTATGTAAGGAAATCATTAAATTTCTTTGGCAACAGATCTAGATAAAAAGTCTAAAAGAAAACGAGAAGAAAAGGGTCGAAAGATTGCAGTTCAAGCATCATTATGCTGATAATAAAGGAACATTTCTATTGAATCACCTTAATCGTCTTAACATCCATTCATCCTGCTCTTTTCGTTCTCATATTTATGAATCTTAATTTACTTACCCAAGAAGCCAATTTGACTTTCCTTTCCATTTCTTCTTCCCTATTACGATTTAAAATTCTTAAGGAGATGAGACCGAATTAATGGAAGGGAGCATTTCTGTGCCATATTTGACTACAGCCAGAAATAAATCTTGTTTCATTTATGAACTACTAAAAATGCTGTACTTTGTGTACGAAAGGAAAATAGAGCTGTTTCTTTCTAATCCTTTCTTTTACTCCTTTATGTTCTTTGCATCTTAGCAACAAATTTCTCGTTTTTTGTCTTCTTTTGGAATGGAATTATTTTTCACTCTTAAATTTTCCTATTTATGTCAGGGTTGGGTTGGTGCATATTATGGGTGGCTACATGAGTTTTCGGTAATTAAGTAGTTTCACTTACTTTGACTCATCTTATTAACCTAAGTAATTTTTTATCAGGCCCTAGTTAAATTTTCAGGTCCTTTCCATCAATATTCCATTTGAAAGGTAACCTTGTATGCTCTCATTACCACTACACTTCTGCTTACTGATCTTTTTCTTAGTTTAATGTTGCCCAAAGCTCCAATTGTGTCTTTATCTCGTTCATTAAGCAGCATAAGTAGCTAAGAAATTTTTGAAATCCAGGATTGGAACCTACGACCTCGAGTTTCTACATCAAATTTGACTTAAGTAGCTTGCTGATTGCTCCATAGGGCTCCATAGAATCATTAAACTGATTAAATTATAAAACGTATCCAACCCATTTTCATATTTGAAGTGTCATTCAGTACCAGACTCCTCTTACTAAATGTTAGGCATTATTTTTGAAAGAACACTTTAAAAATGCTCACAAGGCTTTTATTATAACCTTAAAAACTATTCTAATGTTTCTATTCATCTCATGTACATGAATCGCTAAAGAAATAGTCTGCATTTCCTATACATAACTCCTTCTTCCTCCTACAGCATAATTCAATCATTTCAAACAATGTAACAACCCCCAAAAAATATTTTACAAGCTCTACAATTAAACATGAAAATCTTTAAAAACTTTTTTTCTTACACAATTCTCGTCCAGTCATTTTAATCCCCAATCCTGATTTCGCTTCATGTTCTTAAGATTTCGTGTTCAACACATTTTCTAAAGGCAAAAATAGAAGAACAAGAATCTCCTTACAGAAAGAAAAGTTTTTCATTTTAATAACAAGCTATAAACATGACAATGAGCGAAAGCGAATGAAAGGAACTGAGAAGAGTTTTATTTTTCACAAAACGAAACACGAGAAGAATTTTAATGGATGAATTTGAAAGTTATTGGTGAGAAGTTTCGTTCGTGAATGTCAAATAAGTTCTTAGCTCTACTAAGTTTTGCTCATGGATTAGTAATTATTGGGGATAATGTTACGACAGTTTAACAGGAGATCTTCTTTGCTGAATAATCAATCAGTTATGGAATGGATTTTCCGGGAGGGAAGTCTTATTTTTTATCATCAAAAGGATTGACAACAGCAATCAGGGTACCGTCAAGACACCCTGATGTCTTTATAGTATATTACCGTAAACACAGCGACTTAGTGATGCTTTGACAACTGTATTGTGCAGCTCGGGTTTACAACTGAAATTTGATAGATTATAGAAGTTGGAAAAGCGGTAAAACTAGTTCTGTGGGCATGACTTATGATTCTAGGTCGTGAGCTGAATATTTTTAAAGAAGATTGACTCAAAATATTTTGTTTAGACAGAAAAAATGATTCTTTTGGTGATCAAAGTTAGTCAAGTAACTCGTTATCCTCATGAGCAGGTGTAAATCCCACAGAACCTGGCCTTGCTAGTAAAATATCCAGAGACACTAGTTAACAGACAAAAAATCTCATAAATTCAGCATTAAAATTGTCTAAACGTTTTAGAGAAACCAATTTCATAAAGATTCACTTTATCTTTAACATGCATTCAACCATCCAAGCACTTTTCTTCAGTTTCATACATTTCAATTAGGGTAATGAAAAATCATGACAAATTCTGTGAAAGGAATTATATTCAACGATATAAAAAAGTGTTTAAAGTAACTACTGCACTATTTCTTGTTTATTTATTTCATTCACTCAGTGCTCTCGTTATAAACATGTATGTCTTTACCTAGTAAGAGGAAAAATGTGGAGAAGATGAAAAGTAACAGAATAAGAAGAGGTATTTATTTTATTTCTACGATGTATGTTTGCAGGGTTGGGTGTGGGAGCTGTTTAATGATTTCTATACATGCTGTTTTTAATAATAAGTAGAACAGATAAATACTGAGTAATGGAACCTACATAGACGTAAATAGAGTAACATGCCTGTCCTTACGCTTACTTCCTACACCAAGTTTATTATACAAAACCTACAACTCTGCAGTAAACTGTAAATATAAAGCTGAGAATAGAAGTGAAAGAGTTGTAGTCTGAAATCAGGCAACAACATGCTGCAGTAGCAATAGTTACATGAAACATCTCTTTAAACTCATCTGCTACTCCTCCTTTCTGATTTACTTTACTCTTATTCTTCTGCACTTTGTATGTCTTCTGGCTAGAATAGCAGCATAAAATTCAACAACATAAAAAATCTTTTTTGCTTTCTTCCTTTCATTCTCTCCCCTTCTCGGTGAAAAACCAAATTTATCTCATTCATTTTTCTATGCTTCTTCTTTTCTGACTCATTTTGTGTGTGTACAGACATTGTAAATATCTAGCAGAGAGCAATAGATACAAATTCAAGCTTGAGATGAGAAAAAATTTATAAAAATGAAAATGAAAAAGATTTTACTGCAATTTGTTTCCTTTCAAAATTTTATTTCAAGTATTTTGGGGATATATTTCCTTAGTTACAATTTTTTCATGATTTCTCTGTGAATTTTTTGGCACTTTAGATTTTTTTAATTTTTTTTTTCTGTTAAGTGGAATTGCAAATGTAGATTTTATCATTTGAAATTGTATTGGTGCTATCACCATCGGTTCAAGACTTGTCATACTCATCATAAAGGGATTCTATGAGCTTTACTTACATGTCCGCCGGGGATATGTTGTTGGGTAAGTTACAACTTAATTTATATGAGCCTTCTGGTCTACCAGGCAAACTGACACCCGGCGACATACTGAGACAATTCTTCCTTTTGCCATCATCTAACCATCTTAAAAGACAGAAGAACACAACGGACATAGTCACCGTTATGAATCCGCCAATCTTCTGCCACAGAGTGATTTATTAACACCAAATGGGAGCCATATGGCAGTAATGGACACGAATTCGATTTGGTGTTATTAAATCACTCCGTAGCGGAGCCATGGGCTCCATGGGCATACCCAGAGCGAAAAATCCACTAAAATTTTTTTTAATTATACAACTTCCGGAGCTTTAATTTGCTAGTTACTTATTCTTGTAACGTTAGAATTAACAACAAGTAAAATTGGACCCTCCCTCTGAGAAAAATTTTTTGGATCAATTTATTTTGAAAAACTCTACTCCATCAAAACAGATACGTGACAAAAATTTTGACAAAACCATATCAAAGGATTATCTGTCAACTTAAATCTGTAAATTTACACACAAATCTTTCTCATCTTAATTCAAAATTTTCATTTTTTGATTACCCACGAGATCGTCATCATCATTATTAATCCCATCAACCAGCAATTTATTAAATGGATTTGAGAATTTATTTCTTCATCATAAGCAAACATGTGTGATAAAAGGATGAATTTTTATGACATCAGATTGATGGATAAAAATTATTCATAGTTCATTCACACTTACAATCTCTCTCACCATGAATGTAAATGCACGAAAACGATGTTCAAAACTCAAATACAAGATATTGTACCTTGTAACAACTTTCAACATTGTCTGTAAGCGTGAACAGTTACAACATTATCATCATCGCCATTATCCTCATTGGATTGTTAGTGGTTTGCAGCAACTACGAAAACAGAAGGAAAAAACGTGGGAATGTGATTACAATTTACATGACAACATTAAAAATTAAGTGAATAGCAACGAATAGACGATGAACGAGTAACGAGAAATTGTGGGATTGTTGCTACAACTGTGGTAAATAGTTTGGAATGCTCTAGAGGACATTGTCGTCGCTTTGATGTTCCTTCATCTACTTTCGTTGAGAAATTTTGTGTGTGGTTGATGATTTCGTGTTAAGTCAGGATTGTAGAGTCAAATTGTCATAGAAGCAAGTGATCTGTACCCATAAACTACGATTTCCGGTCAAATGGCCGTTGGATACTCTAATTCCCCGATATATTCGACCATCCAAAAATCCCATCGGTTATTGCCAATCACAAGATAAAAATGAGATTTCTATCCATCCATCCGTCATGTTCAACAGCAAATTGTATTTTTTCACACATCAAATTAAATTTTCCCACGTATCCAACATTCATCATCAATTTCTCCTTTGACTCTCGTCTGTCCTCATCTGGGATATAAAAGGAAGAATGGAATATGCAAAATGTGCAATACATGATGACAATGACAATATATAATGAAACTTTTTTTCCACATCATACATGTTAACATAACATCGGTGACGATGTCGAGATTGCTCAAGCTGCTCAATGTTGCCATTTAAGGTAACAGCAAAAACAAAGACTTGTTTTTTTCCTCATTCACTTCATATCAGATACAATACTTCTTCCTTCATGACATGACGTGAGCTGGTAAACAAAAAAAGTATTGCCAAAGGATACATACTTTCATCATCATGAACTGAAATGATGTATGTGGCTATTGTTTTGGTTGATATCTCGTGAGAAAAATGAGAAGGAAACAGAAAGATTGGTTAATGTGATGGGAATTGGTTGTACTTTTAGTGGTCATATGTGACTGCTGTAGGCATTAGGAAAGGATTTTGCAGTTTAGAAAATGATTTTATTGTCATTTTGGATTGATTTTTTCACCCGTATTTGATTTTTTCACCCATAGAAAAGATTTAACTTTTTTAAATTTGTACATTTAGAAACAATTTTTAATCTGGAATTTTAAAATCTTTTATTAAATTTTTAAAAATATTTTTTTTGAGTGAGATTCGAACCAGTGACCTCTTAAATAAAAGTCAAGTATTCCACTACGCTACTGAGCTATGTGAAAACATGTGGCAATTTATCAATATATATCAATATATAATCAATATATAATTTATAAATTGCCACATGTTTTCACATAGCTCAGTAGCGTAGTGGAATACTTGACTTTTTTTCAAGAGGTCACTAGTTCGAATCTCACTCAAAAAAAATAATTTTAAAAATTTAATAAATGATTTTAAAATTCCAGTTTAATTCACTTCCTATAATTCAATGGAAATATATAGCTTCAAAATGAACAGAAAACTTATTTACTATTTTTTTAAGCAAACTTTTTAATCCTCTGAAATATCTGCGACACTTCAAACAAGCGTTCAGCTATTTATGTATTTACTTTCCAAGTTCGAGTTTTTATTAAATTTATTACAAATTCTTCATCATAAAAAAGTTAATCTTGTCAAAAAGTTAAATTCATCAAAAATCACTCATAAGAGTCAAATTCAGTTTATTAAGAGATTATATTGATTTCAATTTAATTTATTATTCACACTGAGAATCATTGATAGCAATTATTCAAATGAATGAGCACTGCTTTGAGCTGAGTCATGTAAACAAAATTTTATTTTTTTCGAACAATTTGATGATTGAGATTTAAAAGAACTTCCATGAAATCAGTTCGTTCACATAAGCTGAGTTAAATATGGCATGCATAATGCTTACATTGCTCATTTAATTTATGAAAAAATTTAAAGAAAGTCCTCGTGTTATAGATCGAGGGACTTCAGCGCATTTTTGTGTTAGCGATCAGTATTTGATTAGCAAAGTACTGCGTATTAAATAAGTCAATCATGAATATTTTGTGACTTAAATAAATTCGACGGCTCGATAACGGTTTTTTGGCATTCAAATTTTCTAACGGTCAAAATATATTTGAAAATTTCCCGCGTAAATGCACTTGAAAATCATTAATTATAGTATAATTAACAATTTTGCGGAGAATTTCCCTATTTTAAAATGGTTTGTCATTTAACGGTTTTTTAGAATTCAAATTTTCTAACGGTCAAAATATATTTGAATATTTCCCGCTCTTTTAATGCACTTGAAAGTCATTAATTATAGTATAATTAGCAATTTGCGCGGTGAATTTTCATATAATAATATGGTTTGACTTTTAACGGTTTTTTGACATTCAAATTTTCTAACGGTCAAAATATATTTGAAAATTCCCCGCGTAAATGCACTTGAAAATCATTAATTATAGTATAATTAACAACTTTGCGGTGAACTTTCATATTTTAAAATGGTTTGTCATTTAACGGTTTTTTGAATTTCAAATTTTCTAACGGCCAAAAAATATTTGAAATTATAGAGGTAATGTTGAAATTATAGAGGTAAACATTTTGACAGGTTACACCGTATTAAAAACAAAAAATCATTAATTATAGTATTTAGCGATGGTTTTGAGATTTTTAACTGTCCGGGGGGCCAATAACTCGATGGCACGGAGCTAATGCAAAAAACTAGAGCTCTCTACGATGTCTGGTTAAAAAGTTTTTCGTGTGTTCCGACCGAACAGCCAGCCAGCCGAACAAAGTGCATTATTAAGCTACCTTTTTAAAACAAGTTTCAAAAATGCGCTAAAAATGTTAATGTTGATTTTATGCTGAAAATTCTCTTTCATAACTTCTTATGAAGGCTCTTCTTATTCATATAAACATCGTATAAACATTTGTAATAAATTCTGAAATTATGTGTAGGTTCTGTGAGTAGGTGCTTTAAAGGCTCAATCCAAGTAAAAGCTTATTTCAATCTCCGCAACGTTTCTATGGAATTAGTACGCCTTCATCACTTTCTCAAAAATCACAAAACATATTTGACTAAGATTTTTGTTTTCAACATGTATAAACTTGATGCTGCTAGGTGATCGTTTTGATTCTTGAGTTGGAGTGTTTTGATGATGTTCAGTATCCTAGGAAAAATTTGATCATTTCAAGGTTTTTTGATGAAAATAATCTTATTTGTAGGAAGTATTGTAAAATTGTTTTGAATTGCTGTTGTTGTTGACTTTCTTAATTTTTAGTTAATAGCAAACGCGTGTGTAAGCTGAAGTGGCTCCATCCATTTCATCACGCCTTAGAAGGGAAGGTGTCGAGGATTTTATGACAGTTCAAGCATATCGCTTAGTCAGAGGCGTAGCCAGAAAGAACTATTTTTTTGACACTTTTTGTATTACGCTTGGAACTAGAAGTGGAGTAGAATTGACAAGTAGAATTGATAAGTGCATCGAAAATCATGTAAGACCGGAAGATCAGAGAATAGTATTTAAAACAGTCAATTTGCTAATTCTAAACTGCACACAGAACCTTTTTAAGATCCTTAACTAGAATAATCATCAACATGTTCATTCATTCATTTCAAGATTCTTCCTTTGAAGTTAGATCTGATCAAATGTAAACACATTAAAACCCTTCCAATGTTTACCAATTTAAAAACCGCTGAAAATAAGAATATTTTCTAATCAGCATGAGTCTTCATTATGCAGTCAATGCTCCAATTTTATACATACGTGTATGTTACACTTAATGTAATATTCTCGAGGTATATAAACTCATAAAAGTTAATTCTTTCAATATCCGCAGAAGTTTATGATTCTGTTCGACTTAATTTCTCCTCTTCGTGAGTATAAACAAGATGCATCAACGAGAATGTTACGTTAGATATATGCTGCGATGATGTAACATTCATGAGAAAAAAAAAACTTTTCCTTCTATATTTATGAGAATTTTCTTCACCATTCTCTCTCTTCAAAGCTTTATGGTTTTAATCAGCCTGAAACTACTTTCAGATTCGAATTGACTTTCATTTCTCTATTTTCTATGCTATCAATTTTGCTCACGACTTGAGCTGTTGTTGCTAAATTTATTGTATCTAATGGAAGCTGAGAGTGAATATATGAAAATAAATAAATATTTCTTAAAAACACAATAAATATTCAATGGTCATTCCGATACCAGCACACGAGAGAAGCGAGACATGAATTGAAATCGAAGGGACAAACCTGAATTAATTATTGGTAAAGCTCACTTCTCTATCGGACATGAGAGCAGATGAAGAAGAAGCATGTGGGTGAGAATAAAAATTTAGAAAAGACAGACAGTGGTGGTGGTGGTTATGCTGACTGCACAACGCTATTAGTGTAAATGCTGTGTAAAGGAAAGGCAACAAAAAAAGTTTGCTTTATTGAGCTTGTGCCAAGTCATTACTTGGCAAAACTATCTATCTTCGACTATTTTCCACTTCCTTTTTACTTTATTTCTTCACAAATTTATTTCCTGCTTTTTTATCACCTTTTTGTCAATGATAAGGCTTGCTCCGAGGATGCTAAGATTTATTGAACTTTGTGGAATTTTTTATCTATTGCTTATTCTTCCATTTTCGTCCTTTTTCAAATGAACTTTTTTTCTATTTCAATAATAGTTTTTAAAAAGGCATGGAGGGAAAATTGAAGTTTTGGGATATTTTTAAATTTTAATTTAAAATTCAGAATTTATTAATTTGGAGGAGAAAAGTTTATAGCCAACCCTGATAAATCCCACGATATTCATGTATATAGCAGAGGAGAAAAAGAAATTATACAACATGAATATGCATATCAGTATCCAGCTTCATGTCAAAGTTCCAAAGTTTTACCTGTGGAAAGAATATGGATGCAAATGTTACCGGAAGCATTTAACTTTTAATATCATTTAGTTATTTAATTAATTTTATAACTTTATATACCTACCTGAAAGAATTAATTGAGTTATAAATATTTTTGTCATAGCATTTTATTGTGGGTTGGAAAATCCAAAATAATTTGTTATCATTAATTTCTTTCTTTTCGAGATCCAATGTTCTACTAGACCAGTGGTTCTCAAACTGTGTGCCGTGGGAGTTTCTCAGGTGAAATTTTCTTTAATTTTTCACAAAATTTTCTCCAGTTTTCCAATCTAAGAATATCCTTGGATCTTTACAAGGACTAAAGTTCTACTAAGTACACCTCGACTCTAGTGTGCCGCTAAATCTTCAAAATGACTTTTAGTGTGACGCGAGTCAAAAAGTTTAACAAACTCTGGTCTAGAAAATTAAAAATTCCCACCTGTATTGCCTCTGATTTATTGTATTTGAACATTTAGTATGAAAGTGATGGAAAGAAGACTTATATCAGGTGGGACCCCCACCCTCCTCCCCTCAGAAGCATTAACTCTGACGCCAAAAAAAAAGATTATCAAAAGTCAATTTCGAGCAAACTAGTACACATTTTCGAATTTTGGGATTAAAGCCCCCCCCCCTCCCTCAAAAAATTCCTGGATACGCCCCTGTAGCTCAAAATTGAGGAAAAGACTTGAATTATTATTGAACAACAAAATTTCAAACTAGTCTTCCAAAAATATCAAATTGTTTTAAAAGAGAATAGAATTTCAATCAAAAACCAATTTCTTTGTCAATGCTCATGTTGTAGATAATAAAAGTTTGTCTTAAACATTTGCATCTGCATCAACTACGTAACACTTTTATGGACAGTATAAACAAAATAATTTTATTTCTATGGAAAGTTTAAGATTAATGATGAACCAACTGAGGACACTGTGACTCCAATCGAACCTAAATCTGTTAAAGGGATGAAAGGGGTCTAAAATTTAATTCTGTTTTCGTTACGTAATAAATGAAAGACCCCGAAGCAGTAGGATGAAAATTTGTTTTGTGCTTTCGAGCATTCATTTTTCTGTGGTTTAAAATATTTTTTACTTGTCAATTTTTACAGAAATTTGATGCAGAATTTTTGGTCTTGTGCAGTCTTGTGTATTATTATTTGTTTTAGAAACCAAAAATACCAAAAGAACATTTTTTTAAGTAAATTCTTTTAACTATAAATTCAGTTATGGTGTTAAAAAAATGTTTTAGTTCTTCTTCACATGATCCGTTGGAATTATTGAGATATCATGTCAGGAAAAGCTGGAAAGGAGCATGACAGAAAAGGATTTATTTTGGGTTTCTAAGGGAATGAAGGTAGAATAAGTGTGTGGTGCGTATTTGAATAGACACACATCGTACAAACAAGTAGACCGACAAACTAATGTTTATTCCAAAATATATTTATGCCCCAAAAAGTTCTCCTTATGCCCAATTTCATTTATTATTAGTCAAAGAAGGAAAAAGACACGTTAAAAAAATATACAAATTCAATTTAAATTTTGAAACTACACAAAAAAGCAAGCCTGCCATGAAAAATGATATGACAAAGAAGGAAATGACATGAAAGGAATATTTTAGGCGAGAGAAAAGAGAGGAAAAATTGATATTGCTTTATAAAAAATAAAATAAATTTAAGACATAACAGAGAAAGGAGAATAAAAATATTCGCATCTGCTAACATCTCACAATTCAATGTTTCTAGCATTCAAAATTCCTCTTTTAGCTCACAACCAGACACACAAATATACTCACACACACGTTTTTGGGTATGATAATGTGGAAAAAATTTATATTGAGGAATAAAAAATGCTGTGTATGAGGAAACTTTGCCTTAACAATGATAAATTTTTCCGGCATTTTGAATTTTCTATTAGAAAGGAATAAAAAAAGAGACACTAAGGATAGAACACCAATTTTCAACAGAATTTTAATTTTTGTATAATTTTTGCATTTTTCATCATGTGCCAGTTCTTGTGGAATAAAAACTATCCAGAAATATTCTCTCTCTGCCTAGCTTTTCTGTGTTTTGGAATGTTTGAAAAGTTTAAAGGCAAAAAAGTTGAGTATTTTTATATCACGTTGTGTACATTCTATCTGGGAAACTAATTGTTAACATAGGAGGAATTCCACTGAATGAAGTTTGTCATGTTCGAAAGGTTCGAAAAAATTGAAATTTTAGTAACAAATCGAGCATTTAGACTGTTCTAAATGTTCAATTAGTCCAAGCAATATTTATTGCTTTAGCCTAGTCTCTAAATTCTAGACAATCTGGTTCACTTTCTGGTTCATTTAAATGGTCGAGACTAAGATAGGACTTGAATGAGACTGAAACTTGACTGGGTTTTAGATGGAACTGGATGTCTTAACCCAGGAGTGTCCTACTAAGCGGTACAATAGATTCTGGTTCATTCGATTTGCAGTGCCTTCAGCTGAGTCACTAACACCCTTTTACATTAATTATTATTAATGTCCAAGAGAAAAGCCACCAATTTTGCCTACAAAAAACATCCATTAAGCTAAATAAAAACCAGCACACCCACGAATTCATCTTTATGCAATTAAAAATGATTGAGTCACTAATTAGATAAATTTTATGCTATCCACACATTGTTTATCTACAAACAGAAAGTTCATCCTTAAACAAGCATAAAATATTAATTAATTTATGGAATCACTAGCAGAAAAAACACACTGCTTTCTACGAGAATCTAAAACAATTAATATTGAATTATGTCCTTGCATAAGAAATGGCTATTTGTATGCATTAATTAAAACTTTTTTCCCCTCAAATCGCCATTTCCTCTTTTCATGCACAGACCATGAAAAAAGCTTTATGCAAATCATACAAATTGCCAGAGCATCGTCTGCTTCTGCTTATATGTCATGTGGAAGTTAAAAGAATTACGGTTGAATTTTAATTAAAAAAATTTTCCACTGGGCATTTATCTATAGCATTTGGATATTGGAATTTAAAGTGGAGAGATTTTTCGAGAAATGTTTGTAGCTATCTGGAAGGTATGTGATACTGACCTCAGGGTTGATACAAAGGTGCCTTTGACCAGATTTTGCCTATGATCTAGCAAAGTCGTGCCTTTGCAAAGGCAACTTTTTCTTGCCTTTGCCTTTGTTTTACCTTTGCAAAGGCAGTGCCTTTGCCTTTGAATTTGCCTTTTTCTGTGCAAAAATATAAAAATTGCATATTACTGATGATGAAATGAGCATCAGAAGTTCAAAAAATTATTTTTTGAATTTTTCTTCTTTTGCACAGGCTTTATGAATTATGATTTCAAATTTTTATAAATTTTTCTTTAAAGATAATGGTCAAAGGCAAAGATTTTCAAAGGCACCATCAAAGGCATTGCCTTTGCAAAGGTGGAACAAAGGCAAAGGCAGAAAATTTTACCTTTGCAAAGGCAACCTGTCTTTGTCTTTGATTTATAATTGCCTACACCTAGCTGGTCTTTTTCAAAGTCAAATGCTAGATATCAACCCTGACTGACCTGCAGTAACAAAATTTGAATTTTTTTTTCATTTGAGTATTTTTTTCCGTAAAATGAAGTAGTTTTGGAATAATTTTAAATGCATGCAAGTGTACATGCTTCATAGGAGGGCCTGACTTTGAATTAGATAGAATTTGAGTTTCTGAAGAGCGAACATGTTGAAATGGTGATCACATGGCAATTCAGTGGACAGTATACTTTGAGCTACTTCTCCAAGCGGCAGTAGTTTGCTTCTATGATCAACATTTCAACGTGTATTGATTAGGTGGATACATAATAGAGCATCATAACCATACAATCTCCCTTCCTGACCTGATTCTTAATAATTTACATGACAATATTACATATTATTTATCTTTCATAATTTTCCAATTAGAAACCAATCAATATCTCCTGATAACTAAAACATAATCCATTTTTCATCATTTTTCCTATTTCCTATGAAATTTAATCCATTCTAGGTTATACAAAACTGTTTCATAACTATTAATTTATCGATTGGTTCATATTTTCTAGAAACAAATCTTTAAGACAGCACATAAAAATCCAACGGAATCAGGTGCTATAAGAAAGTCATAAAAAATAATTGTATTGAAAACATATAAATATTTAGGTCTACGAGAAAAGTTAGAGTTTCTAGGCTATGATTATATTTTCGCTGTCATACATCTTGTTCCATAATATCATCTCCCCCACCAGGCACGAAAAATATTGTTAACAGAAGTGTCAAAAGTATTTTTTCCACGAAAAAAGGATGAAATAAATGTTGAATTTATTTGTATGACTTGATGTGTCAAAATATGAGAATAAGTAACGAAATTCCTGGTACTTGTTTACTCTGTTTGTTTGACCTTCGAAGCAATAATTGGAAAATATTCTCAGTATTTGGCAGAGCAAACAAACAAAATTAAGTCATAATACTTCCCATTGGCTGCAAACAACATCATGAACCGTTATTTTTTCATTTAAAATGTTTTCGAAGATTATTCGAATGATTAAATTTTTGAATTTGAAAATACAGTTAAACAAATTCTACTTATCCTTATTTATAGAATGTTTTGGCACTTCAAAAACATGATTCATTGGATTTCTTTTGGTTTCAGTTAGCAACTTTGCAAACTTTTCCCATATTTAATTAAATTAAGTAAAAAAATTTTGTTTCGATTTATAACGGTCATTTTCAATTCAAAAGAATCCAAATTTTCGAAATTTTTCTTCGAAATATAAGAACCATTTTTGAACAATAAGAACTGTTTTCAGTCAATGGAATACTTCATATATTAAATGCGGAGCTTTTTACTGAAAACCACTGAATATATAATAAATACGAAGGAGTGGTTAAATTAGAACAGTGTCTTTAGATATTCAAAATAAATTGTCATAGATAGAGGACAAATATAAGACATATAGTAGAAAGGTGGAAGACAAGTAGGCAAAGAGTAGTCTGGTTGTGGACAGGTAGGACACAGATACGCTACAGGTAGTCGATAAATAGTAATCAAGTTATAGCTAAGGAGTAGACTAATAGTCGACATATAGTAGACAGAAGGACATAACAAACAGATAAAAGCACATTCATAAAAAATCATTCATCTAAGTTCTTAATTTCCACTTAAAATTCCAAAAGCCTTCTGCCAAAAAAAAGTCCCTCGAATCTTAGAGCCCCCAACTCAAAAATTATCATCCTACACAAACATAATTCAACTTATGTCTTTAATATTTAATGTCTAGAAGAAGTATAATGTGGGAAACAAGTAAAAGGATCCAAAAACTTTCTTATTATCTGTCTCATACTCTGCTTTATTTCCTCTCTCTCTCTATATCCATATGAAATGTAATATCCTTCCTTCTCATCATATCAACTCCTACATCTTCAAGTATGTGTTACATACAGTCATTTAATTAAATTTATCAGTTTCTTATCTGAATACTTAAATAACATATTTTTTTGTACTTTTTATTGAACATGGATCCCGAAAAACGAGTCTTAAAGATGTGATGAAGAGCATAAAGAATATATGTGCTGTATATAGGAAGAGAACATTATTTATGGTGATATACATTGAATTTCTGAATCATGATCAGAAAGGCATGGAGGGTGGGAATAAAAGAGAAAGAAAAAGGTTTTTTGTGTTCGAAAAAAAAAAATAAGATGAAAAGCTTCCGCTCGTATCGAATAGCATTTTAAGATATTTTCACTTCATTCTATGCTATATGTGTGCGCTATTCTTTATTCATGATAATGTATAAAATGAATGAGAATGTTAATGAATGTTAAGGAAACGATCTTGCGATGGATTTATAGACCTACATTTACCATTTTATGGGGAAATTGATTAACTTGAATATTAATGATAAGAATTTCCACTCCAGACAACTTTCCTCGAGGATTGTGTGTTAAAGAAGAATTTTTTTAAAACATACGGAAGTACATGGGAATTAATTATTCACTATAAATTATTTCATGTTGAATGACTTCATGTTTAATACAAACCTGCGGTATTGTAGATCAAATTAGAACAAGAAGTGGAACTTTTTGCTTCATTTGAAAGTTAATTGAGGAAATATGGAGGCATCCTGTACGTACAATTTAGGAATACTCTATAAATTGTAATAGTTTTTTTATTTGTTTTATGTTTTGACGATGTTAAGGATGTCCAGATGTTAAGTAATACCAAAATTCACTAACTTAGATCACTTTTTGAAATGAATACTTTAAAATGTCTTTTAAGTACACGTTGGTGCCGTCCTTTTGTCGGTTTGTGCACTGAATTTGTATTTCCATCAGATCTCCCTAAAGATTCACGCCCTACCAATAAAAAGAAATTTCTATTAACCAAACTTCCCCTTAGAAGTCATATAACCTTACCATACTAAATGCAATCGCGGGGATATGCCCTAGAAACCGGTCCTAGAGGGTAAAATCAACTTAGATCTTGCATAGATATGTCGACTCAACTTCATATAAAATTTAAGGTGATTTCGAACTCTGCTTATGATTACGCTGGTCATCTTCCTGGGTTTTTTGGCAAATTGTGCTGTATTTTTGAGAATTGCCTGCTATAGAGTACGGCAAAGGTTCAAAATCTCAATTTTGATGGACATTATTTGAGAATGACTCAAAATTAAAAGCTCTATTCATCACAAAATATGAATTGTTTTGAGTTTTAGCACAATTTTGTTCCAAATTTTTGACCAACCTTATAGTTCCTACTTATTCATCTGCATTTTTATGCTTCAGCTGATTAATTCCATTTTAAAAAGTTCAACTCTTCAAATTTTATTCTAAATTAAATTTCTGATATTTTTACGAATTTTTCCATTGAAATTTCAAAAAAAACTCCTTTGTTGCTATGATTGCCATACTCTGTAAACTCGCTCACATGCACTAAAAAAGCCACAAAAATGTCCATCTAGCAACTGCAAGAATTAAATTTATTACGTGATAATGAAAAGTTTACAGGTCATGTTGTGCAAATTAATGGAAAAACTTTACTTCTGTACACATTTTTGTAGAGTAAACTAAATTTTTGATGAGAATGCATTCATTATGAAAAATTGCTGAGCATAATTTAAAAAAATTATAATGACCGTAATTTTTGTGGCTTTCTTCATAAATTTGACAAAACAATTCCATTAAAAATGCCCAGAGGATGCGGTATTTGTGACATCAATTTGATGGTTTCAAGTGGAATTGACACTATAGATTGGTTATTGATTACTGTGCTGAGAAAGTGACAAGGATTATGTTTCATGCCTACAGTCAATTATAACAATGTAAATTGATATTTAGGGCTGTCATGAACTGTTCATTTGCCAATATAAATTGTTGCTTAAAGCTGTCATTTATCGTTAAGCTTTAAAGATTAGTTCCTTAATTCATGATGACACATAGAAATTGAATAATAAAATCTTCGAATTAATTCTGAATACAACGATGGAATTAATTATACGCAATAACGATTAATCGAATTGATTAAATAGCATTTGTTTGAGTGTCTGCTAATCCTTAAGGCTCTTTTTTGTCGTATTTCTAATTTTCGACTGTGAATAAGCTACAAGCATTAGGGATCGTTTATAAATGACGTCAAATATTTAGAGGGAGGTCTGACGCTTTGTGACACTTCCATACAAAAAAAATTTGGTAATAGAGGGGAGAGGGGTCTAAAAATCTCGTTTTTTGCGTAATATCATTTATAAGTGACGCTCTACAAAATAAAATTTTCCTAAATATTTTCCATCAACACACCCTTGAACAGTCGATCTAAAAACATTCATCAACGTATTTGCACCCTTGAATTTTCTTCCACTTACTTATGATACATCATAATTCATTGGATCTCTCTAATAAATGATAAATGTACCTTAATTATAAGGCACTTCTTATTATGTTCAAGATATGCTTCAAAACACTCAAAAATTTCCACTTTAAACAAGCATGCTTACCAAAGTATTCTCGGTTATTCTCCAAGGTGTGGAATCTCGGAATTGACTTGTGGAACCTTAAAAATCCACAGATTTAAAAATTTTAATGATGAATCAGGGGGGATATAAATGGATATAAAATTTATTTAACATTTCAACAATTATTTTTCAAAAAAAATTACAATCATTTTCAAATATATTTTGACCATTATTTTCAAATATATTTTGACCGTTATTTTCAAATATATTTTGACAGTTATTTTTCAAAAAAAAATTCATCATGATGTTCCTTCTATGAGGGGAAAATGCACTAGTTGTGATTATTTTCAAGATTCCACGCCTTAGAATTTTCATAATATCACAAATTCACACAGATGACGAGACATGATGATGATAAATAGATGCATTAAGCTCTAATGATCTTTCATATTTATTTTTTCTGCATAAACAATTTTGACGATGTGAAGAGTTGAATTTATGCTATTTATAATATTTCTCGCGCATATGAAACTGTGTGGATGGAAAACACTTAGTAAATATTCCGGAAAAAGGCATTAGAGTAGTAGATATTAAACAGTAGCAGAGGGAGTAGTAAATTGTTGTGAAAAATGTTCAAAACAGACAACTGAAAGTAAAGCAATAACTGGTAAGAATGAAACATAATAAAGTGGTTTTCCCGTACCAAAAAAAAATAAATAAATTTTTGTGTCAATTCTCATGAAAATGCATTTGTGTTGAGAGACTTGCGATTTTTTTTTTAATTTTCTGCATGCAATACAGTTCATATATATGGATATGAAGAAAAACATGCAAAATTTAGCAAAAACATACAAACACACCCGAAAAATTTCCGCTGTTGTTTTGTGATTTATGGCGGGTGCATACGCGAAAAGTCATTAATTTTCATTTCCTCACTCCTTTTTACTGTTCTCTCTGCTGCTTTTTTTTATTTACACAAATTTTTTTTGTGCATTTCAAATTGAAAATTTTTACACATTTGGTAGAGTCTGTGGAAATATTTGTTTTTTTATACAGGAATTTATTCCCATATTCATGCTTTAACCTCAAATTTGTTGATCGTATGCCTGCAGCTGTAATTTTTATTTGCACTCTTGAAAAAATAAACTGTAACATGAAAAAGTATAAAAGCAAGTAAACAAGTCATGTTGAGTTAAGATTTGTCATTCATTTTTTTATTGCAATTTTTTGAAGAACTGATCAGGAATTTGATTGTTAAGAGGTCGTTCCAGTGGCGTAGCCAGAGTTTTTGGAAGGGGATAGGAAAATATTTTTTTCAGTTCAACAAAAATTCTAGCAATTTTAAATAATTTTTTATTTGGGTTAATTTTATTCGAAAGGGAGGGAATCCACCCATCCACCCCCTGGCTTTGCCACTGGGTCGTTCAGTTTTTAGTAGTGAGGGGGGTCTGTGACAAATTATGTAACAGGCTTAAAAATTTGTAACGAGGGGGGGAGGGGGTTCTAAAAAAATCGTGGTTCTGCATAACGTAAAAAGTGAACGACCCCTAATAAAGAGTATTCCTGCTAAATCAAGCCACAGAACAAAGTGACTTCCCATGTACATTAACCACTCAAAAAAGTGTGAAACTTTATGAAAATCCATTGTTCCATTTATGCTTTTTTTTTGCTTTATTATCCACTCATTCATCCACTGACTGTTAGTTTATTACACAGTTGCACAATCATAATAATAACAAAGTGTTTGGAATTAATTTTCCTCACCACTTCCAATTAAAATAATTGATTGTTATTTTAGCTGTCAAACTCAATGATTGAATTTTTAAAAAAAATCATCAAAATGGTAATTAGTTATTGAATCATTCTGAATAGCTTATAGCTATTGTGCCTTTAAATTACGTTTTTTATTCATGTATTTATGAAGTGGTCACTCGTGACGTCCATCAAAAATTGGATTTTTGACTCATATAGTTATGTTTGAAGTAGGGGGAAAACTACTAGCTGGAAAAATCATGTTCCACCAAAAAAATTCTTTTTGAGCTTTAATTTCAACTTTACACATATTTTCTGGTGAAAAAAGGGTCAGAAATTTATATATTAAGGTTTTTCATTCTGAAATTTTTTCCTCCAAGTAATTTTCCCCCTAATTTGAAGTAAAAAGCAAACCTAAATTATTCAAATTTAATAAATTCTGATGCTATATTATACGTTTAAATGTCAAACTAATATTTTGAGGCTTCCAAAAATTAATGAAATCCTGTAGGTCAAAAATCTCTGTGGCTGCATGGTGCATTTAAATTAAAATTCAGTAAAATATATTTAATTTTCCAAATACTTCTGCATCAGTCTAAAAGTTCTCATTTCTGCCACAAACAGAGTGCAATGTGTGCAACCAAGTTGAATATTTAATTCCATCATCTCCTTAAAATTTTATGACTTAGAAATGAAAGCACTTAAAACTTTGTCTTGCTAATTGTCGCCTTTCAATTCCACCCGTCTCGACTTTTTTTCTCTCTTTCTATCACATAACTCTTCGATGAAAACGAAAGACAAACTCTTTATAATTTAGAATGTCATCTCATGACAATAAATATTCAGAAATGTTTAAGATGCGAAGGATCATTAGACAAGTTTTCACATCCTTGAGAATGTTTTGTGTGAATTTTGCTCTACTTACGGATGAATCAAGATGAAAGGAAAAAGTTTCTTTGTGGTCATTTTAAGGTTGATGGTTAAAAAAGTAGGGATGATGTATATGGGATTTTTTTTATCACAAGATATTCATTCATCTATACAAATATGTAGCTTTCGTATGATTTTTATATGTGAGACGGATTTTAGCTACCGTGTCTAAATTGAGAAATTTTTAAACCTTATGAATGGATATGATCTCAACAGACCAATGAATAATTGTACGAATGAAAGCACTGGCAACAAAATTATTCAACATTTTGAATAAATAATTCATTTTATTTAGAAATTTCGATTCTGTTTTTTTTAAAAAAAAATCCCTCAATGGATGACAACAGTAGTATTAACCGTTATTTTTTATAAATTCAAAACTGTTTCGAAAATATTTCGAAGTGTTAAAATTTTTAAATTTTCAAAAACCGTTAAATTTTCTTATGAAAATTTGTAACGGTCATATTTTTTTGAAAAAAATTACATCTTCGAAATTTCGATTTCGAAGAATAGGAACTGTTGTTACCCATTGGAAAATCCCATTCACATCACTCTAACCAAACTCTTATTTACCTGCTAATTTTTCACATCCCACAGGAACCACAATAATCATTAAAACTCTTTTAAAAGGATACGATAGCTTCCCAGAAAAAAGAAAAAGTTTTTTCATGCCAAAGATGAAGCTTTTGATGTGCCTAAAGCAAAATTAAAAGGAGCGATACGAAAATTTTTTTTGAGATTTAATTGAAGACTCTTTCGCTAATGAAGGTTTTAGGTTTCACCACAAATTAAAGAATAGATGAAGAAGAGATTTTTGATGAAAAAAAAAGAAAAATCCATTAAAAATGAAAATGGAAATTAGGAACCGACCAATCTCTTAAATAAAGTGTATGCCGATATTTAAATGAAGAGGTAGACTTTTCGGTGATGAAAGCATTGAGGCTGATTCTCGTTTGACTAATTTAAATATTCATTAACGATGAGATTATTCTTGTTTTCTTTGCTCAGTTTTTACTCGTGGATGAAATTAGACTGCGAGGGTTTTGATGATCTTTTAAAAATTGGATTTTTAGCATGTGCTAATATTCATCAAAAATTGAAATTTTGGGCAGATTTTATGCTTGTATAATGAGATTAATGATTGATAATTAGAAAAATAGGCTCTCAATTTTTTTACAGCTAATAACATTTTACTTAAGATTATGAAAATTATCAGATCATCAGAAGGCAGCAATTGAGAGTTAATGAACAGTTTTATTGAATTTTCTTTGTCTGGTCTTGAGTCAATCGTGTCGATAAGATTATTTTCTCGAATGGCAATATAAGGATCTATTAGATGGAAGCAAGTGATATGGCTACATTTGCTTATCATTTTATAATTTTATTCGTACCATGTTAGACAGGGGAACTGTACTGGTCAGTGGCGTAGCCAGGTAGATTTAAAAAATAAATTAACTCAAACATTTAAAATTGCTGGAGTTTTTGAACTGAAAAAAATATTTTTCACCCTAACTCCAAAAATTCTAGCTACGCCACTGGTACTAGCTATATCAATTTGTAGGATTTTTAGAATTTGATCCTATCAATTATAAGCACATGCTGAGTAGAAATAATAACCAACTTAATCACATTTATGTGCTCATTATATAAAATTTCTAAAAATTATCCAAAAATCATAATTACCGGAAAAAATTACAGCAATTAATAACATTCTCCTTCCAATAATACGTAAATGCTAAAAATATTATCAAAATCTTCCAAAATAAGTTTTAATTATCTTCTGTATTTTTACACCCCCACACAACATTACACGTGCTAAAATACTTGCCAATGATAATACTTAATTAGCGATTTAATGTAAGCATAAAAATTTAATCATCATCAGTTCTTCTCATTCATTTATGCCACCAAAAAAGAAGAGTGCTCCAATTTCCAATAGAACAGAACTAATAAATTTCTCTTGCTATTACTGTTAATTATCTTCAATGATTTCTCTTCATTAGACATTTTGTTTGGATCTCATATAAATTGGTATTTATTTTTCTACCCCTCGATTACATGAATAGAATTGATTGAGATGCAAAACGAAAACATTCCATATAATTATTTCCTAGTAAAGATGTGAATTTAATTCAATGAAATTCTAGGCTCATAATGATGATTATTATTATTGGTACATGCTCATTATTATTGTTGTGTTGGACTAATTTGTGATAAAGTTTCTAGGGAAATTATGTATGTGAAAATGCAATGTGGTGTGATCTAATTTGGATAGATTTTCATGATTAGAGTAATGCAGTGTGGCTAGGGGTGGGCTTTTTGGAGTCGAAAAATAAAAATAGATAGTTTTAGTTCTTCAGACTTTGAAATCCATAGCTGAGCATTAAATATACGTTTAATGGTAATTAATATAGTTATAATGGGACTCGAACCATCCTTTTGATGACATTTCTGACTGTAGCCTATAAAGGAAGCTCGTGAGTTTCATTTTCAGTACATTTGACTCAAAAAAGTTTCGAAGCAATGATTGCAGTGTTGAAGTGCTGTAATTAAGAACCAAAAAACTAAATTGCTACGTCACTGAGCAGCTTTGGATCACTTTTGGTTGAGTTTAAGCATTTTAAATTACAAAAACAGCTTAATAAGGCTGATGGATGGCCTAGAATAAATAACTGTAAAATCGCTTTATAAACAGAGGATGTACGGGTGAATCTGTGAAAAATCTACCCCCTTCTATGGAAAAATGACCTAAATTTAAAATTTATTTAGAAATTTTCAGCTTAAAAAAATATTTTCAACCCCCTGCTAAAATTTCGGGTATTCTTTCCTATAATTACGCCAAAATTTTGGAGGGGTATGGGGTTTCGAGGTCGTGTCATACAAATTCCATCATTTCCATAATTACTAAATAATTACATTTATATAGGCGTCCAGATATTCAGATCACAGAAAAGAGTATTAATTAACACTGGTTTGTAATCACCAAATAAAAGATAAATTAACCTGAAATCGAATGAAATCCTTTGTGTCATCATAAAATAATCAGTAATTAAAATTTTACAGCAAAATAATTTCGAAATTAAAAACGACCGACAAATGAATGGGGCATTTTGATACAGTATTTTACGGATGCATAAATATAAATGTTTTAATTATTCAGCTGAAAAGTTCACTGCTTTTGTTTACACCTTATTTGAATGCTCATCACTCACTTCATTCCCGGCTTGTCTTATGGGTGGAGAAATAATAAATATTATAAATTTAACTCTGAATAAATAAATTAAATAATGATGACGAGGAATGCTGGAAAAAATCCAGCAGATTATGAAATATACATTTTTTTGTATGGAATTTTTATTTTCATATTTTTTGCTGCTGTTGCTCTCCTGAAAAGCGTAAATAAATAAACAGAAACAGCTACGGTGAAAAAGGAATAAAAAATTTATTTCATACAGCCTTGCTACATGGCTTGCTTATGCTGTGTATGAAAAGGCGAATTTATTCTTGCATTAATTAAAAACAAGCCTGAGCATTTTAATTCTCAGTGTCCACAACATGAGCACGCTCCATGTAATTTTCATAATAATTCCACTCCCTTTTCCCTTTTCATAATTCAAAATTTTCATGCTTACTTTTGTGGTGCTTTGGGAAAGAGAAAACAAAATTGTTGTGAATGTTTTCATGGGTATGGGTTGATGTGGCGCATTCTTAAATATTTTTAGGCATTGAACTTCATTTTACTGATTTTCTTATTTTTGGCTAAGGTATTGAAGTGGAACAATGCGAAAAATTTTATATTTTTACCTTTAGAACATTGTTTATTCTAACCCGAGCGACACAAATGACAAAATCGCCATATGGAAGCCATTAAGGTTCCATCAGGGATACATTTATTAACACCAGATGGATTCCGCGCCGCCTCCACCTCCGTATGGAATCCATATGCAAGTCATATGGAGGTGGATGCGGCGCGGAATCCATCTGGTGTTAATAAATGTATCCCTGATGGAAACTTAATGGCTTCCATATGGCGATTTTGTCATTTGTGTCGCTCGGGTAATTATACCACCATGTAGTCAACATTTGACCATCGTCCATACGAAATATCGCTCAGGGTTTAAATTAATTCTAGACAGTGGCATCGCTAGACATTTTTCGAGGGGGTTTTCAAATTTTGTGTATGGAAAAACTTATGGCGAATTTCAAGCAAAGGGAAGAATTTTCCGGTGAATGAGGGGAAAAATCCCCTCACTAGCTACTCGCCTTCCATTAGGTAAATTTTAAATGATTTTAACCAAATATTGTTAAGAAGACCCTCGTTTATTACCTACAATATCTTGATCTTATACAAAACCTGCAAACAAAAATAAAAATAGTCTCTAATGCCAAAAGCATGCAGACAACATTCTGATATAATTCCTTCTTCTTATAAATTTTGATATAAATCCCACACACTGCTTCGTGTTTGTCCATTGTGGAATGAAAATAAAAGAGAAAAGTTTTACCAAAAAAATTCATTTCTTGCATTTGGCAGAAAGAAAAATTGTTCATACACATTGAAAGAGTCTGTCGTATCCACATAAATTTTTCTTGAATCATATCATCTCAGCAATCATTCATATGTGGATGAGATATGCACATTATGAGCTTTTTTGCCTGAAAATCATAATATGGATGTGAAAGTGAGATTTAAGAACGCCAACTGAGTATGAATAACGAAAGGAAGGAGAAAATGATAGCAATTTCCTTACTTAGAAAATCTTCGTATAAAACTTTTAGGTATTCGTTATTTTATTAAATTTTTGTCAGCATTCCCTTAAAGATACTTGAAGAAATAGCTGAAATTTTATTTTAGTTCCCATTTTACATGAAAATTTTCCATTTCTTAAAAATATTTTTCCCAAGCAGAGAGTCTTTACTTGCAACTAGAGGAATGTTACCATTGTATTTGCTTAATATCATTTAAATAGCAATAAACAATAATAGTAAGTAAAAGAAGAAAAAGAAACTGAGAGAAACATTAAACTTTTGGAACACGAGAAAAAACTTTTCATTTCAATTTTCTTCTTTTTCTTACAGCATTCTTTCCTCTTGTTCGAGTACCAACTTATGCAGCATCATTTATTCAATAGTTATAATGAGTGCCATGAAAATATATTCAAGGGTTGGACCAATTGTGAGAATCTCAGAAGTTTCAAGGCTTTTAAGCACTTTCAGTTAATACTCACCCGATTAACACATTTTGTTCTTGGTGGTTGAATGTACGAACAGTAAACTGTGGTAGATTTCATTTGTTGGCATTAAATTAATTTGAAAATAGTCAACATGGTGCCAACAGAGTACCCTCATGATGCCATAGAGCAGTAGCGTAGCCAGGAGGGTCTTGTCCCCCTTCAAAAAAAATTGAGCCGTGCTCTCGCTGCGGTTCAAATTTTTTCGTAGGGGAACAAGACCCTCCTGGCTACGCCACTGCCATAGAGACTATATTATGGACTATACTATCGAATAAAATGTGTATTGATCGCGTCAATAGCAAAGCTGTTACAAATGAATTAGATTTGATTTCATTTGATTGAATGAAATTGAATTTGAGTTGATTGCATAGATTTTAAAATATTGATTGATTCTGCACTTGTTCATGCTCTTTTCCCATTTAAATATCCTGCTAGTCTGTTAGTCTTGTCCAATCCGCAATATCATCCCTAAGGATTATGCTTACACAATTAACTCCCATCAAAAATTCTGACAAATCTCTCAGATTCCTCATTTTTCAATTACAATTCTGCCATAGCCAACACAAATATCCATTCCTTGACAATAAATGAAAAAAGAAATCCTCGCCCTTCCAACTTCATATAATTTCACTTCCTCTTGTCTGTCATTTGTAAGATTACAGCTTAAAATTTCTGCTTTGCAAATTCCTTTTTTTCACATACATACGTAAGAAGCAAAAAAAATGGAGAAAAGAAGAAGCAAACAGCATTAAAGTTTGTTCCTTTGAAGCCTTAAGCTCTCATTTCATGTAATAAAAATAAGTGCCTCTGAAAACGAGACCATTAGATACTGTTTGTCGTTTTTTTTATTTTTGTGCTTGTCTATTTTTGCTGCTTTACTTAGTGTGATGAGCAATTTGACGAGCAAGTTCTTAAATATCTAATCAGTAACATGAGAAGTTTTTATTGCATTCAAAGTATTCACTAAAAACGTAAAATGATGGAAAATTTTTCCCCTTTGTATTGTGTTAACGATAATGAAAATTGAAATGATTATTGTCTGTATTCTTATCGCCGTTTGGAACTTTCTGCTTCACATCGTTGATGATGTGCAATAAAAATTTTAAAATTTCTTTTAAATGAACATTTTTAAGATGGACTTAGAATGAATGTTTAAAGATTGCTACTTTCTATTTTTCTGAATTTTTAGTAGGGTTAGGAACCATACCCAAATGGCTTGGGTACTAAACCCCAGTGCTAATAAAATTTAATAGAATACGAAACCCAATCGTAAGAATACGGCAAATTTTTTATTAGACTTCGCATACCAAAACTCCTTATTATTCCACTGTAGCAGTGCAGGTAGTATACTTAAAGCCAAGTAACGATCACTTGCTAACTTGTGACCTTTTTTGGGGTTTGTTTGTAAACAACGTCACATCAAAATTGTATCCAGAAAAGGTTATACACCTCTCCTCTATCACATCCTTTCATAAAATCTTAGACATCATAAGTCCTTCCAAGATATATATGAAACTACCCCCGAAGCTCTTTAATATTCCTGCCTGCCTTAAATTCTCCACAAACAGTCGCCTTAAATTTTAGTCACTTACAAAGATATTCTCTCAGATATAGAGCGTGAAAAACGCTAACAGGCCATTTTTAAAGGCAATTAAAGCTGCTAATAAAAAGATACTTTAAAATTCCGTTGGTCCTTTCTGTATCCCCCATTTCCACGTCCGCCATACACATTAAAACCGAGAGTCAAATTATTTGATTCTTTTATATTGTTATTGTTTCCCATTTCGCGTAATTATGTTGTTAAACAAAAGCAAATGCTTATTCTGATTTCATTTTGGCTTCCATGAGTCAATAAATAAGAAGGAGACAAAGAAGCAGAAACAAATTAGGAGGAATGTAGCAACAGCATGTTCTTTTTTGTTATTTAAAAATAAAATTTATTCACATTTCTTTTATCGTCCCTCACTCACTTAAAAACTGTTTCGTACTATTGACTTCTTCTTTATTGTTGTTTATTTACACATTCACATGCTGAACATTAACAGTCATCATCTGTGTGACAATCGTTCGCTGTGTTTTTCCGCTGCCTTTTATTTCATCATTTTCATCTTCATCTAATTAATTGTCTCTTTTTTTCGCTGCTAAACTTCTTCCTCTCATTTTCTTACTCATCCGTTTTTGACTTCTTCGTCTTGTTCTGCTTGATTCCCTTTGTTTGCTTGTGTCATGTTTAATTTTGTGAAACTTCCATGCATATTGTACGAGTTCATTTACTTTTCAATTAAGAAGAAGACTTTTTTGGGTTGTCAAAACTTTTTTTTTATCATCAGACTATGGAGAAACTTTAAATGCAAGCATCGAAAGGGAGTTTCTACTGAAATTGATTCGTTTAAGTCTGCATGACTTTGTAACTTAATGAATGGATTTAATTTTCTTAATGGAATCTGCGAGGCTTCATTACAATGCAGAAGTTTATCGATAGATTTTTGTTTTAGAGGAAAAGTTGTAGGTGCTGTGTTAATAATTTAGAGCTGAGACTTTTAGTACTTGCATAAATGGCTTACTGTGTTGTAAATTTGATTTTGAAAGGCAGAAACTTTTAAATGGAAAATTTTTCTGTTGGGTTAACTAACTTATTGATTCTATCTTCTGAATAATTTGGTTACCCGAGTGAAATAAAGAGGAAAAGATCAATCCATATTGATTACATTTGTTTAACAAACTACATAAGTATGCTTGGTTATTCAGAGGACTGTCCTCTATTTTTTCAATATCATTGGATTTTTGGAGGTACATTTTCGCCTAAAAATGCACGACTAAAATTGGTCGACATAAAAAATATCCGGATAGGCTATCCATAAGGCTTCCCATAAATTCTTTTTTCGTGATGCACGGGTTGCTGCTTCGTTTTCAGACAGTTTCTATTATGATTTCAGAAAATTAATTTTAAATTGAAAACTGTGCATGATGCATTCAGTATCTAAGATTAATTTTTAAAAATAAATCAGAATAAATAATGTCTGTATCCAACTCAAAATAATATATTTTTTTATTTTTTGCCATCAGCAACCGTCTCTAAATTTCTTGTCTTTCAATGTCTGTGGTTCTCAACATTTTAGATAATTTAAAAATTAATTAGCTGAAGCTCAGGGGGTTAGCTATATGGAGTACCCAATTCAGGCTAGGACAGCAACAGCAAATAACCAAAGTTGTGAAACGGCGAATTACCCGGTTGACCAGATCAGAGGTGCCAGCCTTCCCAATTCTGAAGACAACTTGCTGAAATTTAGATTAGATTTGTAATAAAAACAAAAACAGCAAAGTAACCAAAAAGTGTGGAAGTTCAAAAATACCTTCACCTAAATTTCCATCCAATCTCATTACGAAACAATATTTCCCTTCTCGTTGTCATTTTATGGCAGTTAATTCAACAAAAAACAATCCCAATGAAAAGAAGTAAATAGAAAGAAAAGTGATGTATAATGAAGAGTCGAGACAAGAAGAACACACGTCTTTTTACAGTCTAAAAATATTTATTAAGTATGATGAGGTACACAATGTGTATATCCAGTTGTATGAAAAATGAAAGTGTCTTCTTCGTGTGCCTTACTCCGTCAACCAACCAAAAATACTAAAGAAAAAAGTGAAGATAATGAGGTATGATGTGTGTGAAATTGAAACACATTTCGAGCGCGACAAATTGCTTTGCTGTGCAAGGCGAGAAAGGGAAGGGAAGGGAGCGAAGCAGACACACAAAAGGCAAAGAAAATAAAGAAAAAAATCTGTGAGGAGGAGTAGAGAATGTAAGCATAACAGATAGATAAAAATCGGGAAAAATATTCACATATTTTTGTGAAGCGTGTCAGTAATTGTTATCAGACGGTGCCGAATGCTTTGTTAATTTGCAAAGTTTTTTCTTTAATTAACTGTAAAGATGGCAAAATGGCATGAAAACCTCGCTCTTTTTATAGGCTTTTTATTCTCTCTCTCCTCATCTCTTCATGCTCACTGACTTCCACTAAAAAAAATTAGAAAAATTGACGTCATTAAAAAATTTTAATATAATAAATTTTAACACTGCCTCATTCACATGTTAAGCACCAAAATTTTACAAATGTGCGACTTGACTTCTTCATGCTCATTAAGGAAGTAAATTTTTTTAAACATTTTTTTTGGTACATAACGAATATCATATGTCACGTTAAATGGAGATTACAATCTCTGACTGAATAATTTTTATTTTACAACATAACATTTACATTTTTAACATCTCCTTAATTGCCGTAAAAAAATCTCTGTACCTTGATTTTTTTTCTTTTCTCACCTTCACAGGTCACAGGGTTGTGTTTTCTGTTTATCAATTTACTTATCCTAAAAGAAGAAATTTTCTAAAGTGTCACCATGGTTCAGTCTTAGTTCACCTAAGTGCTGTGATACATAGCATAATAGATACCAGCTTAACTAATATCCATGAAGATATTTTAACCAAGACAAAAATAACCAAAGAAGTCCAAGGGGGTCCAAAAGGGTCCAGACCATCCCCATGAAATCAGCCCTCACTCGAAAAATTCCTCACTACTCCTCTGTCTACCTTCACAGACATTACAGTCAAATCTCTAAATTTCCAACTCTGCGAAATCCAAACAGAAAAAAATTGAGTTCGACAATAATAAAAATAAATCTTTTAAGCTGGGAAATTTCTTATTTAGCGGTGCTTCACACGAATTCACATTATGGTTCCAAACAGGAAAGAAAAGAAAAATACAAGGGGAAGTAGAGGAATTTTAATGATCGTAATTGAGAAGCACATAAACAATGCTATTAGTAAGAACAGTATTTGAAGGTGGAATGAGATGAGGATTGAAGCTAAGTTGAGGTGAATTGGAAGATTTTTTTTTTTTGGTTTTATTGGAAATTAAGTGGCAAAAAATCGAGAAATATTGCATATTGGTGGTGTTTCTGTGACAACTTACACTTTTTGTGTGGGGCCGTTCATAAATGACCTAAGGGGATTGCTATCTGGAGTTTTATGACTCCTTCATATAAAATAAATTTTTTTGTACGAAAATTTTGTGACAGATGGGTGCGAGGGTCTAAAAATCTTGTTTTTTGTGTGACGTTATTTATGAATGACTCATTAAAATGTGAATTCTATTAATCTAAAATTCAGTTCTGATTTTCAAGATTGCTAACCAGGTGATTGTGACTGAGTAACGTCATTTATGAACGACCCCATTAAGGTCTATCTACAGACAATTACAGGCACCACTTGTCATAAAAAAATTCTCCTGTGTCTGCTGTGACTTGCTTATAACTCAGGCAATCGAATTTTTCTGTACCTATAATTTTTTCAGTCAGACTTCACCAAAACTCATTCACAGCACAGACATCAACTCTGGAATGGTTTTTAATTTGCATTGTCAGCAAAATCCCATCAGCCATAACTCACATTAAATTCTCTCAACATGACTGAAACAATGTGGACTAAAAATAACTCAAACAAAAGACAATAAAAGACTGAAATTTTTGCTATAAAACGCGTACCAAAAAAAATGACACAATTTTTCCTCCTTTACAGCATCAACTCACGCTTATTCACATACACATTAAACACATTTTTCTGCCATAAAGTTTAAAATTTATTTGTTTATTTTCCATTTTATTTCTCTTGATTCTTTGTTCGCGTTATTTTAGTGATGATAAAAGAAAAGTTTTTGCTTTATGATTTTTCACTTCTGCTACTGCTTCTTATTTTTTTCACAATAATTTATTGGAGTTATATGAGAAGATCTACGTAATTATGTGGCTTTTTATTTTTAGTACAGCTATTATGTGGCACTTTATGACCCCTCTTTATGCTCCTCACATTATACGTCACTTGCATTTTAATGAAAATTTAATTTCCTGCTACAGCTTTTATGCCTTTCCTTCCTTTTGGGAGTTTTGTCAATTTTATCTGTTGGCTAAATTTCTCATACTAGAGAAAATTGATTTCAAAATGATAGACATCAATAAAAAAGTTTATAGAAGTAATTAAAAATTTAAAGCTTAAATTTCTCTTTGATGTGCTGTAGAATTTTACTCTTCATAATCCTCAAAGGGATAAAAACTAATCAAATCAAAGTCTTTAATACATGCCATGTTTAATTACCTTTAATAAGGTTTTCTTTCTGTTAAAATTGTGCAGTGTTTTCGTACCTAATGAAGACCCTTGTGGCGAATCGTGGATTTTTAAATCTAAATTTAATAAAATATTGAAGGCAAAGCGAGTTAACTAAATTCAAGAATTTTCAATTCTTGACCACTTTAGAGTCATTTGCTAATTACGTCACGCTTTTGGAGAAGGGAGGTTGAGGAATTTGTGAAAGTCTGAATTTTTTGTTTTTTTGGAAAATTTGTGGGGGGTCGAAAAAAATCGTTCTTTTGCATGATGTATTTTGTGAATGACCACTTTCTACGCTCACAAAAAGTACAAGAAAGAATGATCCCCCACATTAATGTGAACGCATCTGAAAATCACTTTACAAAATTCAAATCCTAGAAAACCGTTAAAATTCAAATATTTTCTAGCCGTTAAAATAAAATTCTTTAATTTTTGTTACGATCAGTTCACGATAACCCAAGACTCAATAATAATAACTTATTAATTAATGTACTATTATCCATAAATCACAAATTAAAGACAGCTGAAACTCTTTATTCACTCGTTGTAAATCTGATCTCTTATGAATATTTGAAGCAACTCTTCTTAATACAAATAACTTACATAATAACCTCTCCAAATCCTGTACTAAAAGATCTTCGATTCAACACAAAAATCTATAAAAATCCCTTCGTAACAAATCTATCAAAGGAGCTGTTCCTTTACAACAAAATATTTCCTCACATGCCTACCCTTTTCAATACCTAATAAAACCATTCTTATGAAAACAATTTTTCTACAAAAAATCTGAATGGAACATGCTAGTTCATTTTCAATTTCGATCTTTCTCAACTTTTTTGACAACTTCAATATTCGTTCATTTTACTTACATATTTTCGTGTCATATATTCTCTATTCATTCTGCGCAAATTATGATCAGCATGTAAAACTTTTCAATTTTCATAAAAAAGGGAAACTTTTCATATTATTGCATAAAGCAACGATGACTTTGAAGATTATGATGATTGTACGAGGATGGATTGAAACTACTTTATACCTCAAACTAATAACATTATACATCATCAAGTTGGGGAGGGTGCAACAAACAAGAGAAAACTAATATAATGCACTAGAATGGTTTTTGATGATTTGTTATTGATGAAGGAAGTGATGTATAATGTGGGTGGAAAAACAGTCTCGTGGAATGCAAGCATACAGCACACGTTACATTAGCTTGGTATTTATGGTGTTTTGATGAATGCATGAAAGGAATTTTATTGGATGTATGACGTTGCATGAATTATGAATGAGAAAAGTTTTTGCTCAGTTTCAACAAAATGAAACATTCTTTATTGAAATTTTGACAACTTGAAGAATGTCTGATATTTTTGATGTGGGGAGAAAACTCAATGAGTTAATTTAATATTGGCATTTCTGAAGTGCAGTATTGTGGAAATATTTATCATGTAGAAGACACTTTAGCAAGGGGTGGTCCTCAAGGGCTCGGGTACCCCTTTGAAAAATTGTGGCAATCCCCCTGCACTGGATATAACAAAAGGGTCGGTTTCTTTAGTATACTCTATCTAATAGCAGGAGTTTATCTGAGAAACTGGCCCCAGTGGTTGTCTACGTTCCTTCGCGATATGCTTCCAAACCTTCTTGCCAAAGAAACCTTCCTCTTTTACTGACAGACAAAAGTTACCCTGAAAGTTACTTTTTGTTTTTGTCTATATCAAGCTATATCTTTCTTTTCGAGCATATACCCACACAACACAAAACTGAAATTCAATCCATATCCAAGCAATCAACAACAATGTCTATTTCAAGGTCATGTTCATAACAATCATTCAGAAAATTCCTACAAAATCAGTATTAATCAATAAATTCCATTTCACATTCCTACCTTTAATCTGTCACATTTTAATATATCAAAGCTCCTTCTTCGCTGTCATTCATTCTTAAAAGATTTTTATTGTTCGCTTTTAAAGATGAAGAATTATCTTGAAAGCATTGTCATGGTGATATCCTTATCATCATGACAATTACAAATTCTTTTCTTAACATTTTTGCTTCCCTTCAATCAAATGCTTTTACTTGATCAAAAGCATATGAGAACGTGAAAGCTTTATTTTAAAAAAATTATGAAAGAGTTGAAAAGAAAAAAATAAAGTTTTATTTGAATGATGACTTAGCCGAGAGGTTTTTTATAACAAGATGTGAATCCCGACACATAAACAAAATCAAGCTAATACTCAGTTCTGATAATTTTCAATTTAATTTCACCTAAAGGTTAAT
Organism: Chironomus tentans; assembly: GCA_963573255.1. Taxonomy (NCBI): domain Eukaryota; kingdom Metazoa; phylum Arthropoda; class Insecta; order Diptera; family Chironomidae; genus Chironomus; species Chironomus tentans. Next base: position 17,224,621 of record OY754303.1, read on the forward strand.
AGTGTTGGAGGCATCTTGTTGCATACCAACAAGGCGTAAGAAAATATTGTTCTCTGATAGCCTTGAGCACAGATAATATTTTCTTTATCACACTTGTCATTGTTATGGTGATAATAAAGGAGCTTTGAATATACTTCTAGTGGGTGCAACGGGGTCCTGATATCCCCTTTAAAATTGAAATTTGTAAAGAAATTTTCGCCCTCTCCCAAAAATTCAAAATACATAAGAAAATTATACTGGATCCCCACTTCATCCAGGTTTTCAAAAAAAATTATTTAATGATTAATTCGATGACAAAGTATTTAATTTATTTTTAATTAATAAAATTATTACATAATTCAAAAAAAAATTAATGTGGGTCGTTGACTTATGATGTAAATACAACAAATACACTTACGACTATCTACAGCCATGTGCCTCAATAGAAACAAATTTTTTAAATTGAAACATTCACGAAGAGATCAAAAAATCCAATTTTAAAGAGACGTCATATATGATCGACCCCATCATAGGAAATGAAATATTGAAATTTTCAATTTAAAAATTCTGATTGGAAATTAATCAAACGATTTTTTTTTCATATTTTTAATCATACGCTTTGATTAAATAAAGCTTAAACTTTTTTTTGATCTGTAAAAAATTAATTAAATTTTTGTTGCCTTTTGAAAGTTGAACATGAAACGAAATGTAATAAAACCTTATTTATATTTCCCCTAGTAACTCAAAAAAGATACAGCAAAGATAAATAAATGCATTAAAGTAATGATAAAATCGATGTGGGAGTAATCACAGCCTCCATACTTATTCACTTTAAACGATAAGCAAGCTAAATCACGTTAGAATTCAATAAGAAAGCAGCAGCACAAAAAAAAGCTCTTATCAATCATTTTATAAAATGAAAAATATTTATTTTCTTAGAAACACAATGGAACTGCTTACAATAGAAGTAAACTCGCGATAGTGTCAAGGCATGGAGAAAACGACAACCTTTCATTGAGATTTACTTCGAGAAATGACAATCTGTCGATTATTGTACCATGAAATATTGGGAATGAATGGAGTGGAAAGCTTTTTAATAGATTTACTGGTTTTTAAGGTATTGTGTAGTATCTGGTAAAAAATAGTAAAAAACTCTCATAAAAAATGACTTTTTACTTGACATAATGACGAAAAAATTAAGTTAAAACGAAAGTTAAAGTGAGGAATTTAATAAGCATAATAAATAAATCAGAAAAGTCTATTTTCATTTTAATATGATTTAAATATAAAAAAATTCACCGAACCTCAAAAATGTTGTTACTTCAATATTCCACGAAAGACTTTTGATTGCTGTTTTCATAAATTCTAGAAATTTCAATCAAAATATTTCACAGAAGCAACTTTAATCAGAATTATAAAGCTATTTTCAAAAGCTTTATGTGAAATTACAAAATATAATGCAATTGCAGAGTTATAAGAAATGTATTTTTTGATTTATTAACACCAAATGGATTCAACTTCCGTGTGACTTTCAAATGAAGGCTATAGTGGGCAACAAATTCGTTTTTGGAAAGATAGTGAGCAAATCCAGCATCAATGACATTTTGATGAGGACATTATTGCAAAAACAGAGGATATTTTATGAAAATAGATGACCAATTGAGGCTTTCAGAAGACAAATTTCAATGGTAGATGACAGTCCTCTGAAAAACCAAGCCTAATGATTCATGAGGAATTTTGAGCATTCAACTGCCTTCTTCAATGGATACCAATTTTAATAATGATTAAAAATTAATGTAAACAAAATTATTGTTGATCCCAACATCCCAATTATCCCTGTTTGCGTGTGCTGTCTAACTTCCCAGAAGATCCAAATTGAAACTTGATAAGGATTTCCATTTTATGATGTTCAAACACAAAGTTTGATTAATTTTCAACCTTTGATGATAGAAAGTATTTTGATAATTCTTAGAATGTACAGATTTATAGACATGGACGTAGTCAGAGGGATGTTGATCCAACCTCCTACTCTTCCAATTGAATATAAAACTTTTATCATTTGCTCATGTTTTTTAATGTTAAGTCTCACATGTCAGGTAAATTTAAGATTTTTTTCAAAAAATAAATTAAATTTCTCTGAAGGATACTTTTGACACCGACCTTCTCCCTCCTTTTTTGCAGTCAGTAAGCCCCTAATTTAGAAACTCAAAAAATAGCCAAACTATTCCCATGAATCTTTTAAAATTCCACATCCGAATTTCATTCACCCAACAAAAAAAACTTTTTTTACTTTACATCCTTTTTGAGAATCATTTCTTGTTTGAATATGATTTAGGATCGGAAAAAAAATAATTTTTGACATCATACTTTACCTCTTTCTTTCTCTTACTTAAAAACTTCCTCTTTCCTTCCCATTTTCACATCCCCATCTCCTTACTGTTTTGATGAGGGTCAGACTCTCTCGCACGTACAATGGGAACAAAGAATGAAAAGGAAAAAAAGGGACAAGAAAGGAACTTAAAATATTTTCGGATGATTGATGTTATTATGTTTACGTTTCTCAAAGTTTTGTGTTGTTGTTGTTGAGGCACTGAAAGAATATCTGATCGGAAATTGAAATAAAACTTTTCCATCAAAATCATTCAATCATTTCCTTGACTGGCATGAAAATTGTTACAAAATAATTGTTGGATGCTGAACTTATGGAAATATTCAGCTTTAACTGACAAATTGCAAATTATTGAATATTATGTTGAATAATTAATCAAAGTTAGTATTGAAAATTTTCTGCTGACTTTACAAAAGTACATCTTTTGATCCTGTATCAAAAATCCAAATCTACCATTAGGGAGTAGTAAATCAACAAAAAGCACAAAAGCCTCTTATCCATTGTTTAAATTAAAAATTCCACTTTTTTCTCTCATTTCAGCTTTATTGTCCGGAACATTACGAACATATCAGCGCGCAGGCTGTGATCATGAATATTTGCAATTAAGCTGCCCACGCGGCACAACAATTTCCATAGAATTCGTACAATATGGAAAATATGGCATCAATGGAGCTGGATTGTGTCCCGAGACCACAGAAAACACACAAAGTGATGCGAATGTCATTACATCAGGAACCGAGATTGAAATAAAAGCGGCTGAAAAATGCATGTGGCCTCAAGCACTGCAGGTGAGTTTGTGTGAAATTTATTCATTTTTTATGGGATTTTTGAAAAGAAAAAATTCTTGGAAATACATGTGGATGTTTTCAAATTAAATATTAATTTCACGGAACAAAGGCTACATGAGATTATATGGCAGTTATTTAATAGCTTTTTTTTTATTTCTATTACAAAACCAGAATATTTCATACAGAAACATGAAGTTAATAAAATTTAACCAAATTTTCATTGAGGCAGGATGTGTAATACAAAGTTGGCAAGACAATACTTTCGAGGCGCCTCAAAAAAAGTGGACTGCAAGTTTTTGACCAATGGGGAAATTCAAAAATTGTGACCGTTAAAGTTTCTTAATAAACTTGTAAAAATTGCTTATTTGTCTGTCTGCTATACAAAATTCGAACTTAAATACCCCAGTTTCGAAAAATCAAAAAACCAAAAAAAAATGAAAAAAGGCGTTTTTATATGATTTTTTAAAGAAAATTTAATGTAATTATTCAGTTGTAACAATAACAAAGCTAAATGCTTTGTGTAATCGAAAATGCTTTGTGTAAAAAAATTCAACGGCTTTTTAAAATTCAAAATTTTTGAGTTGTGTATTTTAACACCCCTAGACTTTCGAAAAGTCTGTCGAAATTGAATTTCCCCCATTAGGTTTTTGAAGTCTAGACTTTGGAGTTCACTAAAATCTGAAATTTCTAAGTCCTGCATACTCTGGTTTAATTCTTAAACCAAAAAGATTTTTTTTAATCTACTAGGACCACTAATGACATGTAGAAGAGAATATTGTTCCAAAAAATGATTATACAAGCAACATTTAAACTTTCTGTTTATCCTTAAAAACCTTCCTTTTTTGATACACCCCTCACCTACTTAATATACTTCTTATTTTTACAAGTGTTCTCAGATAAACTACATGCATAGATATATAAAATTGGTAAATTAAATTGATAACAATAAAATTTAATGTAAACCAATTTCTACATAATACCGGTATGATACAAATTCTGCTGAAACAATACAAATGCTAGGTACTTTAATTTTAATATAATTAAATTAATTTATTTAAACAAATAATCAACAAACAGCTTTGTGAGATGAAATTACGTTATTATTGTTATACAATGAACAACATGTCTTGTGTATTCAGTTACTCATTTTACATTCTGTCATGTAAATTGTTATTATCGTGATCTGTTGACTAAGCAGAGTAGATTCTGAGGTATAGAGCTATGTGTAAGTGAATCTGCCAATGAGAGAGTAAAACCTTAGTTTAGGAACTGACCAAAGATCAGTAACCATCCGGTTTATGTGGTTGTGAGTTCAATTCTCACCAGAAATCGATTGAAATCTATGAATGAAATTTGTGATAGATCTTCCATCAAAGTCAATTTCTAAGTTTGAATTCAAAAATACTCCCACAAAGAATTTATTTGAAAGTCTCAATAAACCTTAATGAAGTGTTTTCATCGCATTCGGAAGACTGAACATTACGCAAACAACCACGTAGACAATTCCTAAGGCTGTAAAATCATTTACATTCACAACATTTGCATCAATATGTTGTTCCTATTGATATGTGGGATGTTCTATTTCCATGCATGAGAAATGTTTTAAGCGCACTGATGTGAGGAAGTGACGAGGAAAAAAAACATCTGATGACAAATGAGCAAATTGAAAACCATAAATTTTCATTAAATTGATTAACAACAATGTGGAAATTATGCGACATTTATTTATGTTTTTATGGGATATGTGTGATGCGATAACATTTATATTGGGGGATGTTTCTCTGGGATTTATGCTGGTTTATGATTTTTATGAGTCTTTTTTGATTTTTTTACCATAAAAAAGGCGTTTCCGTGAAATGAAGGTTAAATGTCGAAGGATTGAGGAGGTTTTAAAGATATTTAGGACATTTAAGATGTTTCATATCCAAAAGAAACTTTGTCATGCTGCTCGACATAACCCTAGCCAACCCTCCCATCTGAAATGCATCAAAAAAAAGCCATCAAATAAATCATACATAAAAAATATTTCATTTATCAATTTCTCTAGCCCCATTTTTATGTTCATCATGCATGATACTTTAACCGAGCTATTGTTGCTGCTTCTTGTATTATTATCATATCATTTTTTATACTTATTTGACATAAATGTATGACCGGCATGATGGGTTATTGTCTCATATAATATTTTCTCATATTTCTTCTCTTCCCTCAAAAAAAAAAAAGAAAAATTCTGGACATGCCCAAAAATCAAAATTCATTGCTATTGTTATCATCATTGTCTCACTCCTTTTCATATAAATTGTCACTAAAATTGATCTGAAAACAATAAAAAAGAGACTGGGGAAAGCTCAACTATCGAAGATAGAAAAAAAAACTTTATTACAATGTGCCACATTTCACATGGGACGAATTTGATGTTGGTGATAAAAAAAATTTTTTTGGCTATTGCCACAATGTCCCAGAGGAACAATTTTTACTTTATATGACACAATTTTTATCCAAAATAAATGTGTCACAACTTGAATGTCGATCATTTGTCTATTCTAGTGACTGCCTGTCATCAATTTTTATATTCAGATTTATTTCCTGGCTGAACAAATCAATCAACGAACTATGTTTTTGGGTTGCTGACAAATCAGACTTGGATATGACATCTGGGTCTTTTTGTGTTCTTGATTCTTGAATGGTTTTTGAGAGCTTTAAAGTTGGAAAGAATGTTGGGGAAATGTTTGTTTTGTGGAATTAAATAATTTGGTTATAAATTTATGTATTGTGTAATTTGAGATAGCTTGGAAGTGCAGTGGACATGAATTATGAGAAATCATAACATGCCAGCAACAGCGACCGTGAGTCCGTGACTCAAAAAGTCGATATGCTGATTTTGAGTTTAAGATACTAAAATGAAGCTTTCAGCATGTCTTAGAGTTAGGGTGACCAGATGTGACTATTTTCAACGGACAGTCCGTTTTTTTCATCACTTGTCCGTTGTACGTTTTTGAATAGATTTTGTCCGTTTTTTTCTTAAACAGTTTATAATTTTTTTGTACTCACAAATTAACATTGATAACAAGGTTTATTTTCAGTTATTATCTTGATTTGTAGTTATTTTGTCATAAAATTAAGTTTTATTACTGAATAATTAAGAGTTTATTAGTTTTCATACAAAATTTTCTTCGAAATTTTTCGAATCCAAAATTTGAATTTTTCATTTTTAAGGATAAAATTTTAACCTTTCGAAATTAATTTCATTAAATAAGAACTCTTAGCATCCTATGGGATTTAATAAACCATCGTAAACTTTTGATGTTAAAAACATACTATTTTATTATATAATTATTGCATTATCTCAGTTTTTTGGGCATGTCCGTTTTTTTCTTGAAAATGTCCGTTTTTTTCTCAAAAATCCTCTGGCCACCCTACTTAGAGTTTGATTTGCTGTCATATCAGTGGTTCGGATCACACTATAAGCCTTAAGCTTTGCAAAACTATGTGATGGCAAGTGACAATAAAAATAATATTTTATTAGACACAAAACTATCAAAAAATATCTGAAAATTGACACTTTTATTAAGAATGCCATACGTAAGACTCATCATACACACCCAGCTGTGCTCTTCAATTCTTAAAACCATCAAAAATGTCACCAAAAAATTCTCATCTCTTTTTTATCTGATATAAAAATAGTTGGGTACATACATGTGGATGTGGTTAAAACAATGATATAAAATAAATTGAACAATTGCCGTTTTCTGTGGCTAAAAGGCTCTCCATATGAACAGTCATAACACAGAAAGAAAAATATTTGAAAAATTTATGATATAAAATATCGATGATCTAAAAAGTGCCACAATTTCAACCCATTCATGCTGGTAACAATAAAATGAAGTGCATTACTTCCGTCTTGCTGGTTGATGCAGCAATAATTGTTTATTGTTGTATAACAGATTGAAATCATTTCAGCACAACCCACCCACTAAAATTTGATGTAAAACATGCTTGCTGTTTCTCTCATTCTTGTATATCGGTTCAATTATTCTCGTACCAGATGTGCAATCCACTCGACTATCGCAATTTTTTTTTTCATTTAGCAAGTCAATCTCAGATTTTCGTCATATATATAATAATAGATGTGAACAGTTTGAGTAATGATGAGAAAACTGACTGGAAATAAAAATAAATGAACAGAAAAGTGCTGACTTTGATCATTGAATTGACAAATTTTCTATTGATGCTGCCATCTGACATTCCTTGATTATCATTGTTATTCTCCATAACTGACATTGGTAGGTTGAATCTACTTTGAGATGAATATAAATTATGGTCATCTAGTCTCATAACTCATGCTTGATATTTTCTTATAAGCTTTTATTAAAGAGCTTTGCTTTATTGTATGGAGAGATAAATTTTAATCAGCTTTATGAAACTAATGAAGTGTTTCTAGAATCTAGATTAATGAATATGAAATGCTGCATTCCCATAGAAATTTATCTTTCATTTAGTTGATAATGTGATGTGAGATTAATTATGGTTTTAATATAAATGAATTAGTTAAAAAATTGTATTTAATTGAAGAAGTTGATCTTGATGCTCATCAGGAAAAAGCCATTTATGAGGCCCCTTTGCTTTTGGTTGTCACAAAACTTAAAGATAACTTTACATATCCCAAAATTTTAACTTCGAGAATTAAAAAAACTCCATTTTTACGATTCTTGGATAATTTCCAGATCACTTCTCTTTGAGGGGGTTATTTAAAAATTATGTCCATCAAAAATGGTTAGTTTAGCCCTGGAAAATGTAGCAATAACAATAACTTTAATAGTGGACTGTATTTCAAATGACAATTTCAATAACAAAGTCTTTAGAGAATAATCTCTCTATAATTAACAAATATCAATGATTACTTCGATCATTATTGATCATTCTAAAAATGATGATGATTTGATTCAACAAGCTCAATCTAGCCTTCTGCCAAATAATTTTCATAAGAGTTAATTGTTTTGTATAAAGCTTCACACAACTTCACTCCCCCTAGCTCCTAAAAATTGGATGTCACCTGTGAACGACCTATAAGCTCCGGGGTGTAGCAAGAAATTTCTCAATGTGGGAATTTTTAAAATTTTTGTATGGAAAATATATAAGTGGGTAATTTTTGGAATTTTTCTCAAAAACTCTAACAAATTGAAGAATTGTTCCAATGAGAGGGGATTTGTCCTCCAATCCCACCACGCCTGGCTAGCTTAAACTTAACTCCCAAAGTTGGAAGTTGGAAACGGGATTTGTTTAAAAAGACAGCAGATTGACAGCCTACATATCTGCGAGACTCCGAACTATGAAACCTCTACTTGTCTTCACCAAGTAATGTTCGGTCTACAAATGAAACTTTCTATGATACCCTCGTTATTTTTTTTTTGCTGAAATCGTAGTTTGATCAAATTTTTAACTAAAAGCTCCAAACCTTCAAAACATCCCATAACCCATTTCCATTGCAAAACACATAACCTTTTTTATTTCAATCAAAAAAGTTAGATTCCAACATCCAAAACGAATCCAGACCTCATTTTTAATTTGATAAATGAACAAAAAGTATCAGCTAGATAGCTTAAAAGCACTAGAGTGTCAAAATACTTTAAATTTCAAGCATATTCAGTGGAACTAACAAACTGTGACAACGTGAACATTTTTTTCCGATTCCTTAATTTTTGGCAAGCATTTGCTCTTTGCGCTCACACAAAAAAAATCATAATTTGATAAATTTATAGGTTATGAATCTGATTTAAAGCAAGGCTAAAGAGTCGTAAAGAAAATTTGTAGTTATAAATAGGCACAGATAACAGCGGTAGCCATAACAATTAATAGATATAAAAAAGTGATGATTAATCATCACTAAAATCGTTGAGTGGTAAAAAAGACATGGCAATTTGTTTAAATGAAGGCACACACACACAAAAAAAAGAAGGAAGTTTATCTCAATTTTTTATTGCTGTCGACAATTCTTCAAGCCTTTTAAGGCCATAAATTGTTTTTTCCCTCATTTCACTTTAATCAACATCAGCATCATGTTGTGCAGGCTTTTTTTATTTCTATTTTATGAACACTATGCTGTATTTATATTGCTCAAAAAACGAGGCAATATTGCTGCTGGTTAAGATTCTTTTATTGTATGATTGATTGGAACTGACAAGAATGAAATTTTTTTTTGTGTGATTTTTTTCATTTTTAAGATTACAATAAAAGCAAGAAATTGGTGGCTTCAAGGACAATTGACGATAAAAATTTTATTTGTTCGCGGAAATTGAAGCTGTAAAACAAAATTTTTTTCATTGACGTTCAGAATTTTTTATTTACTTTTAGTGACAAAAATGCGGAGGAAATGATAATTAACTTACAATGTTATTGGAACTGAAACTCAAAAAATTTAGTACTTACAATAAAAGTCGCTGATTGGGTTCAGAAGAGTTTGAAATAAATCAAGAGAAATTTTTTATGATTCTTGATGTCTTATCAAGAGTTAGATTGTGTCTTCATTGAGCATTAGATAAATAGATCAGATAAAGTAATGGCTGATAAGAGCATATTTGATCTTTTCTTTTGAGTATTCATATGGGGTCGTTCACTTGTTACGTAACGCAATAAATCGACTTTTCAGACCCCCTCCCCCCTTTAATTTTCCAGGAAGAAAAGTTTTTTTTGTTTAAATTGTCACAAAATCTCAGACCCTTCACCTCCTTCTTCAAAGCATTACGTAATAAGTAAACAGCCCCAATTAAGTAATTAATTTTCATTTTGAATTTTACGAAGTTTTATTGGATAATAAGAAATATATTTTTTAAGTAGCATTTCTACAATGTAATAATTAGCAATAAAATCCATAATCACGAGCCATTGGTCCTCGAGGTGGTAGTCTTGGTTGATTGCTTGCACTAACTCGGATTCCAGCAGCAGATGTCATAGGTGGCATCATTACAGTTGGAGGCATAACAAATTCATCACATCCTAAATATCCAGTTCGACATTGCATCATTTGCATCATTCGACGCTCACGTGCTCGCAAAATTTCTTCCTTCTTTTTCTTATCGGATGGTGGTTTTGCTAAAGTTACTTCCATTTGAGATCCACAAAGATCCTTTCCATCTAGATCTCTCATTGCTAGCACAGCATTATCGCGATCCTCAAAATGGACGAAGGCATAGTCTTTGATTTTTTTAACTCTTTCAACCTTGCCGTATTGCTCAAATTGTTCCTTTAGTTTCTCTTCAGATACATCGTGGGTTAAATTGCGTACATATAAAACTTTTACTTTACTCATCGTCCCCTCATCTGGCTCTTCCTGAGGATCTGCAAAGTCGACTAGAATATCACAACTCCACACTTTAATTCTACCTGTTCCTAATCGTCGTTTGGCTAATGAAGCAGCTTTATGTGATTCATATTCCAGAAAGCAAAAACCACGGTTCTTTTTCTTATCATCCGGTGAGCTATATATTATCACTTCCATCAGTCCAGCTGTCAATTTGCCAAATTCGTCTAAAATCTCTTCTTTGCTCTTTGACTTTGGTATGTTGCCTACAAAGAGGCGTAGATTGGGTACGCTGACATTTATTTTCAAGCACTTGCCAGGTTTGATTTGGTAGTTATCGACGTCACGTACAGCTTTGTTAGCAGCATCTCGACTAGTGAACGTAATAAATGCATAACCACGATTCATACCAGTCATAGGATCCATCAATAAGCGTAGATCCCAAATTGTTCCGCATTTCTCGAAAAGTGGAATCAATTCATCTTCATACACATCTTTCGGTATTTTACCACAAAAGACTTCACATCCATTTCCTGGTGGTGCACTTTCCCAATTCGGAGGTGGTCCGCCATACTTTCGTTGTCCTGTTGTAACATCTAATGTGTATCCAGTTCGTTCTAAAATTGACTTTATTTTATCTTTATCAGGGCCTTTTGCTTGAACTACTGCGAGTGGTGTTGGAATTCCTGCTTGACTTGCTCGAATTTTGGAACGATATGCTTTCATTAATCCACATAAATAAGCTGACTTATTCCACACATGTTCCAGATTAGATTCCAAAAATTGACTTAATACGTTCAAGACACCAGCTACTGGAAACTCTTTAAGTGCGTCTAAAGCACGTTCGTCGAGTTCTCTGTGAGCAAGTTTTCCAGTTTTATAAATATCATCTAATTTGGCAGCAACTTTCTTATCCAGTCCATATTGTATCAATTTAGGGTAATCTTCAGTTTTTTCTCCATCTCCACGATTTCCTTTAGCCATGTCTTTGAAATTAGAATTTCCATTTGCAAATTGCGTCTTCTGCTTAAACTTCTTAACTGGCTTATATTCCATCTCTTCCTTCTCATCATTATCTATCCAATCAATAAAAGGATGATCAATTTTATCCATCCTTATAGGTTAATCACTTAATTTGTCACAAACTTGATATTTATTCCTTTCAAGGTGAAAGTTTGAAATTGAATGAACTTTTTCAAAGAATTTTCAATTTCATGGCCAACTATAATTTTTTTTCAATGAAATTTTTATATTTCAAAGATTTCTGTGATTATTATTTTGTTATTATTATTTTCCCGTTTAAGGACAGTCAAGTGCTTGAAGTACCTAAATCAGACAATGATTCTTAAAATAGTTGCTAACAAATATTAGTTCTAAACTATTCATGTCAATAACATGATCAAGATCCTTATCAACAACATAAGCACAAGCTCATATAATTTTCAGAGATTCATCTATAGAAGCAAGCAGATTATGTTGTATTCAGAACTCCATGACATTTAAAAAATACTTATGCAGCAACACACATTAAAATCAACTCAATTTTATTCTCAGTTCTTTAAAAGTTTAATTGGGTTTAATGCACTTTCCATTAAACTTACTGACTTAATTCGTTCCAAAAATGAAATTTCTCATAAAAATAAAGCCTATAATCCATTTCCATTCGATTCAAAACTGTCCAGATCCCAAAGCTGCTTATAGCTTAAAGCTTCCTCTCTTGTGCTGATTTCATTATCATTATTATTTTAGCCATACAATTTTTATTTCATTTATTGCAGGCACAGCATATCCTTTTATCATTGAGACAAAAAGAGTCCCCTCTATGTCAAAACAGAAAAAGAAGACAATACGCAAAAAATGGGGAACAATGCCAAAAAGATTTTTGAGCGATAAAATTTTATGATTCTTTTGAGTTCTATGATTGTCATCTTGACATTATCAATTTTGGCTCTGAATTTATTTATTTAATGTTTGCTATTGAAAATTATATTCTGTTTTATTATCCCAAAAGATGAATACACATATTAAGTAATGGGGGAAATCCCTTTTTAATCTTACAGTAAATTCCCATAAAATGAGGAAATTTCATTGTCGAGTGTATGGTATTGTGTGCTTGAAAGGAACAGATGAGGGGGAAAATCCATTGTATCGTAAATATTTAAGCCTATTTAAAAACAAAAGCCAAAAAGTCAATGTCGTCAAGATGGAAAATGATATTCAAATTAGAAAACAATCATACTTTTGTGGAGTTAGCTTGAGGGGTTGTTTAATTGTGAATTAACTTTTATAGGCATGAAAGAGTCCTTTAGCAATTTGGTACTAGAAAATTAAGCACAGATGCAAGACTTGTGGTTCGAAACTCAAAAAATTTCCAGAGAATCAAATTTTCGATTTGAAATTCAGATTTTAGTAGGAATCAAACACACGTCCTTAAAATACTACAGAATCTTCAATCCAGGGCACCCCCAGGGGGTTGTAGCCCACACCCTCTTGGCTACGCCCCTGCTTCAATCCCACATTAGTAAAATCGCCTCCATATGCTTCGAAATCCCACATTCCACAATGTCATGATGCCAAAATATCAAACTCATTTCACTAAAGCTTTAATCTTGAAAATTATGCTCACACAGCAGGACCCAAAGCATCTAACCAACGACAAAATCTTAAACAAATTCCACTCAAGAAAAAAAAACAAAAGACAGAAACAAATTTTAATTGCTAAGTAGATCAGAAATTGAATTTTTCCACTCGACTTGACAAAATCACTTAAGGAGGCAGCAAAGAAGGCAGTAACAGCTTATAAGTAGTAATACAATGAACAATAGACGATATATATTTTGTATTTATGTATTTATCCAATTTTCCACCCTCGTTGAATATCATTTTATTGTGCTGTATATCGTTACGCATTATTACCATTGCTCCATGTCTTCCTTCTTTTCTTTTCTGTTTTCTTACTTGCCTGTGAGAGAAGGATGTGCTTAGCTAGAGAAGAAATTTTATAAATCATATTAAAGTGGGATTTTCAGCATAATAAGCGGAATAATTGAATGTATTCTTGAATATTTTTATTCCTCAGTCATTCTTCATATGCTCGTATGCTCTTAATTCGGAAGAAAAATGAAACTTTTTTGCTATGTGCTGTGTAAAAATAAACATAAAAAAATTTTCTCATTGTTTTTCCAACCTTAAAGTTGTAAAGTACCGCAAAAGATACACACAGCATATAATTAATTTAAATTTTCAATTATCCACATTAGATGCTCAACTTCCAAAACTTTAATTGAAAATTCTTCTTTCTTACCTGTCTCATTGCACAGCACGATAAGACATGAAATATATGAGAACCCCCGAAGAGCTCATCCATATTAAAGATCATATCATCTCCCAAGTGGCCTCTCTAACTGCTTTTTTTTTTGGTAATGTTGAGTGGCACTTATAATATTGCATGAATATTTCATACTTGAATACACAATGAAGTCAAAAGTTCATGAAAGAATTAATTTGACAATATAATTACTGTCAGCATGTCGAAGTCAAGTGTCATTGCAATTCATTGGCTATTTTTTGTTCAGATTTTTGATCGATATTCTTAAAGGATGAGGATGACTTTATGAATAATGGATGTGATGTTGTGATATGCAAAAAAATAGTAAATTTATTTCGTCGAGATAAACTGAATCTTCTTAGTTGATGTAGCTTGAATTTTTAAGGAATTATTTGGATCATCGAATTTTGTAGTAATCTGGGATGTTTGGGGGGTTTTCTTGATTTTTCTTAAATATTGAGCTAAATATAGTTAATGGCAGGCCTTATTGGTCAAGTTATGTATTTGAGTTAATGATGACTCAGCCTTTTAGATTTTTAACCAGGGTTGATATGACTTTGATCAATTTAATTCTGAATCAGAAAGTATTACATGTACCCGAGCGATACAAATAACAAAAGCGTCACCACAATTCCATCAAGGCTTACGGAGTGATTTTTTTACCTCCAAATGGATTCCTTGTCCAATCCACTTGGTGTTAGTAAATCTATCCGTGCATCTTGAAGAATTCGTGGTGGCGACTTTGTCATTTGAGTTACTAGGGGTAGGAACAACTCTAGTATATAGCCATAACTGTGTCATATTCAATTTAAATTCACAGATTCTGGTCCCAATATATCTGCAATCAGGAATGTAGCCAAGGGATGTTATTTTGGGGTCAACAACCCCACCTCTTTGAAAATTTTATTTAATAAACTAATTAAGATTTCTTAAAGAAATTCATGTTCCTGCCTATCTGCTTAGTAATTATATTCATATTTGCTTACGGGGGCGTAGCCAGGAGGGTCTGGGCTTTTTTCCGAAGAGGAATATTATTTTGCTCTTGGCTACGCCCCAGGTTGCTTGTTTTGAATGCATTTTGTAGTATTACTTCTGGATTTACATTTCCTGATCCAATTATTTACCTTTTTCAAGTGTCTGGATGCAAATCTGCTGCACAAATATTTATTTTATTGATAAAATACTCAGGCCTTGAGGAAAATCTCAATAAACTTAAATCTTTAAATCCTTGATGTTTGAATAATTAGATTTCCTTAATTGCTCAGCATCTCAAAAGAGTTTTTGATTAGTTTTAAAATCAATAAAAACTTTTTTTACCTTCCACAATAACAGAATCTATTAAAGCATTAGATTGAATCTTTGAAAAAGAAGTAAAAGCATTTAATCAAGAAAATTGAAATTTCCATCAAAACATCGGTTAAGCTTCTCGAAGATTTGAAGAGAAAATAATGATTAATGGTAACCATTGGGTCTGATAAGGTTAATAAATTGTTTTTAATTAATCAATATTTCATATTTCCTACTCAAATCTTGGTAAATATTTTGGCAAGTGTTTAAGCTATTCTAAATAGCAATGGGGTTATTATTTTACTGAGAAAAATGCGTTGTTGGTGAAATGTTGTGAAACACAATTTTGTTTGAAATAGAAAAGGAGATATAGATTTTCTATAAAAATTGACAAAAATCAGCAAAATATTTTTCTACAAAATTATTTTTATTTAGTCAAAATCCTGACATACCTCAACATTTATATAGTCAAATCTCATATGTGACGAAAGCTCTGTAATGCTTCAACTTAAACAAAACATTTCCATCGAATTTTGCAAAGCTTTTAACCCAGGGGTGGCGAACGGTCCTTATCTTTCGATTTCGAATTTTCGAAAGGTCCCTTAATTTCCCGTTACAAAATTTTTTTGAAAAAATTTGGTACCTTATTTTTCCGTTACAAAAATTTTTTGAAAAAATTTGGTACCTTTTTTTTTCTTTACCAATTTTTTTGTGAATATATCCTGTTTTTTCCTTAATTTTCGTTTAAAATTAGAAAATCAAAGTCGATACATTCATACAAAACAAATTTGAATTAAAATGCACTTAAAATTTTGCTTTAAGTTAACGGATTTTTAATTTTTAAAAAAAAACCCGCATTTTTTTCTCAAGAAAAAAATTTTTTTTAGAATTATTTTTTTGAATTTTTCGGAAACCAACGGAACAGTTCTTGTTCGCCACCCCTGGCTTTTAACATTTTTGATTCATAAATTTCTGTGAATATAATTTTTCGGCATGAGTTCCTGAATATTGAATGTAAAATGTTAGGAAAACATTAAATCTTTCCGCGCCAATGATCTATACAAATCAATTTAAAATCTACCCTACATTCAATATTGAATGCTTTAAAATTTTCTCTGTGATTATCGATCACTGCCAGGAGCAAAGCACTGTTTTCACTCACTCCAAAAGAAATAGCAGAAGCTTTAAAACCAAAGCAAAGTGAGCTTTAAGATTGGCCCATAATTCCATTACATTTTGCTTGATGTTCTCCACTTCCATCACTTCTTGTTCTTGCTCTCGTCAATTTCTAAATTTCTCATTCTCCTAATTTTTTTGCTCATGTTTCCTTCCTTCTATCCACTTACACATACAATCTTAAAGACTCTTAAACAACAGATAAAATTAATTCAACATCATAGCATCGTGGCAGTTGAAATGGAAGCATCAGTAGCATCAGTAAGTAGTAGACGAAAAATAAGATTGAAAATGACAATGCTGAGGATTGTGATGAGAGATAGGAGGATGTATGATACCAATGGGATTTGAGAGCTTATTTGAAGACTATGTTAGAAGTAATTGGGTTGCGACTGGTCTACTGATGTGGGCAAAAATTCATTTTGGAATTGAAATGTTTATTCTAATTTGACTGATAGGATGAAAAGACTTTAGCAAAGCTACTAACTGTGGCGTATTCAGTGGGGATGATTTTAGGCTGCAAAGTAAAATTAAACCGTTATTTTTCAAATATTTTGACCGTTAATGTTGAAATTTGAATTTTTTTAATTAATTTGAATTATTTTTAGCCGTTATTTTTCAAACATTTTTGACCGTTATAACTCAAGTTTGAATTTTTATAATTAATTTGAATTGTTTTTAGCCGTTTTTTTCAAATCAAAATTAACCGTTATTTTTCATACATTCAACAAAATTAAGCAATAACGAGCCCCAGAATTTTGCACAAAAAATCAAGGTCACTTCTACCAAACAAAAATGTTCACATTTAGCTTCCTTCTCTAAATTGCACTAAAAATCTCTATGAAAATAAAAGCTAGTATGTCGATGAAGTAAAACTGTTAGGAGCAATAAAAAATAATATGAGGAGAAGTATGTATCATTTAGAAGTGAAGTGAATTTTTGTGGAAATAATTTTCAAAGCGGGAAAATTCTCATACACATACATGCAGACATAATCATCTATATCTAAGGAACATTTCTACTCTATATCTAGAAAATGTATTAATAAAAGTATTATGAAAGCAGGCATAAACGCAAAACTGCGTATATGATGTAATATAGAAGAAATATTGTTGATTATATCACCACTTCACCATTGATATCGTCTGACATGGGAAGGAGGTATACGACACACAGGAAAAAAAAACAAAAAGGAAAAATTGAAACACATGTATCATGGTTCACTTAATTTATTTCCATTTCTCAGGGTTTATGAAGTAAATTCTTGTTATGAAAAGAAAATATGGCAAGCGGGAAGCGATGGAAAAAACAAAAAATAAAAGTTCAAGAATAAAAAAAAAAGCAGGCGGAATGAGAAATGAGAAATCACACACACATTGCTTACTTTTTAACAAAAAAATACAGAATATATATTCAAGAACATCAAACTTGACAAGAATAAAGATGATACTGATGATGATGAGAGATGGTAAAAAAATTCATCGCATTTCATTACCTTGAGGGGTATCTTGTTCCACTTTTTCGACACACTTTTAGAGAATAAATTATACGGTCGACCGCACTTGAATCATCTCTCGATGTCGCTTTAAATTTGTTTACTGTTTTTCAATTTTATTGGGGTGGGAACTTCTGATGGGAGTAAATTTGGATTATTTGACTATGGTTTGGTGTGGTTTGAAAAAAATATACGAATTTTTTACAATTTAATGGGGTTTTTTCTTAAAAAACTCTAGCAAATTAAAGAAATTTTTCGTCGAGGGGGTGGAAGAGTGTCCTTCAACCCAAAAGTTTGAAGCTCCATTATATGGAATTTAATGGCATTTTTATAGATTTATAAGCCTTTTACATAAGATGCCAGAAGCCACGGTTCCAGTCATTCTCTCCTTGCATACGTATAGGTCTGGAGTAAATCATCTGAGCATATTCCTGTATAATCTTGTATAGAAACAAATAAACTTGAGTGAAACAGCCATAGTCTCTCTAACTTGCCATTAAATATACCAAAGCTCACACTTTTGACACCCAACTACCTCAATTACATCCAGCTTACCCAATTACGTATCAAAAAGACGTTCATAGTCATCCAAACCCACAAAACCTTCCGCAATTCCACTTAAAGCCTCTTTAAGTATACTCAACATATATTACTCATTTCCCCTCTATCCTTAGAAAGCAGCCTACCTTGTGCTCGTCTCATCTCTCAATCATTCTTCATCATTTTTCTTCCTCTTCACTTTCTTTTTTTCTCATTCAACGTTTTACAATTTTCAAGCAAAAACAAAATGTTTCCGTATTTGTGGAAAATTTTACTTTCATCCACGTTATGTCCTTGAAGATGGGCGATGCCTTAGCAACATCTTAATTTATTTTTCTCATACGCTTTTGACATCGAAGATTATTTTTCCACCAAGAATAAGACGGTATCTTGTCCGTATTTAATTAGGAGCTTTGCTAATGAAATTCGACAAGAAGTTGAGATTAAATGTATCGTGAGGCAAGAGATTCTTGTTGTTCAAGTGGTAATCCAAAGTATTTTTAGGATCATCACGCCCATATCGTCATATCTACAATTTCTGAGATATTGTCGAGCGGCATATATAAATTTTATTTAAAGACATGAACGAGAGAAAGTAAGAGAAAAGACAAATACAAAAGACAAGGCAAAAGATACTCGAGAAAGAAAAATATTATGCAAAAAAAATATGTGAACGAAATGAAATATTCCATTTGTTATTTTTAAACAAGAAAGAAAAACAAAAGAGGAAGAAAAAGTGGCACAAAATGTGAAATTACATTAGAAGAGATTTTTTTCCCGTGTGCCTTTTTCATCTTATTTTATGTATGTGCCTTCAAGCAAGCACAAACAAAGTGGAAGAGCACATGCAGGTATGCTGATGACAAAAAAGTAAATGATATCAAAATGAATTGGATGCGTGCGTATGATGAGAGATGTGCATTCATGAAGAAAATTTCTTCAGCAAGTGCTCAATTTTTATTTTAAAATGTGTAATGCTATGTAATGGATTTTCTGGTAAATGAGATACCCAAGCAGAAGGCACATCTCAATAAGCATTCTAATTTACATTCTGTATAGAGCTCCTTTGCACACTGAAGTGACTTATCTTCTTCTTTGGAAAACCTTTTTTGATGTATTTTGAAAACTCAACAATCAAAGGACTTCCAACATCATGAATTCTCAATGTAATGTAATTTTTAGTGCTAATGGGTATTTCATAGCTTTTGAATAGGCAACAATTTGAAATTCTGAAAGGTAATATAAATTGATATGTTACATAGGAAATTCTAGGGAAAAAATCCTGTGACTCAGTAAATGCTACATCCATAAATGTGAATAAAGAACTGTTGCCTAAAACCGTTAAAGTTAAATCCCTTTAATCCTTTCTGCACAATTTATAGTAAATTTATATCCGAGAATTCTTCCTGGAATTTTTAATTCCTGAATTGAACCAAATTAAACTAAAAAAATCATTTCTTTATATATTTAGGCCCCTGTCGGGGGGCGTATCCAGAAATTTTTTGGGGAGGGGTTTTGAAATTTTTTTGTATGGACCGGAAAATTTAGGGAGGGTTTTATGATCAATTTCTTAAAAAACCCTAGCACATTGAAAAAAATTTCCTGAATACGCCCCTGTAGCTCGAGGTCGACATTAACTTTGAGCATAAAACTCACATTTCATTTTAAAAAATTCAGCAAACTCCAAGTTAATTTCTAGCTTCAAGTTTAAAATAAGATCACCCATGCACTGCAGTTCATCGTAGCAGAAAAAAATTACGATGCTCAATTTTATATTAATTTATACGTTCGTCCAGTTTGTGCTCACAAGCACACCTACATCATCATTAAATTAATTAAATCTCATTCAATTACAAAGAATTCTTAATTGTAAGAAGTTAATGATGTTTTCTTCGAAATTCATTATCACAACCTAATTAATTTCTAAGTATATTGTATATTGTAGCCATGCTGATAAAAATTCGCCCATACATTCGAAATTCTAAAGAAAAAGCTGTTCCAACATGAGACAATACCAAGATTTTAAAATAGCTTTAGATTTAATCCTAATTGCATAGAATTTACAATCCACATCCACATTATTATCCTCACCTACTCTTCCTTCTATATCATTTTTAGTCAAGGCTATATTTGTCACCATGTAAACTTAACTTGATTTAGTGCTGTTACAGCCCACAAATAAAAAACATTGACATACTTTTGGTGATGTTTTCCTGGATGTGTCCTTCATAAGCTGTTTTTTGTGCATTTTTATAGGGAATAAGAACAGATTGTCCTCTGTTTGGAGTGGTTGTCTGGTTACACGTCTGCCTGGTATCTGATTTATGTCTACTAGTGCTTTCCGGTTCAATTCCAAGACCACAAAAAATGCGTTCAATCCATCCTTGTCTAGTTGCTCATAAAATGTCCTCATCACTTGCCACACTTTCTTTTTCTCCCCATGTTGAGGGCGTGTTGATGTTTACATTCTTTTTTATCTTTTTTTATTTGTTACACTTTTTTGTGTATGTGTTTTTACTCCATATAGTTAGTCATTGAATATTCCATAGTTTTTTGTTGTTTATCATATATTTCAGTGACACAACAAATATGACATAAAACCTCTGCTTTTTTTCATGTATTTATCCAACTGATTATGTCTCGTCATCCCTTTCAATTTTCTTTTGGTTATCTCGCCTCACACTTTTTTTATGTTTTTGTTTCCGACACTTTTTTCTCTCTGCCTTTTTTCTCTATTCTCCTTTGCCTGTTTATATTTATTTTATTAATGTCACTTTGTCACTTGTTAGTCATTCCCTCATCCATTTAACTTTTTATCTTCCTTTTTTTAATTCTGCTCTTTTGTATGGTTTGGTTGTAAAAGGCGTCGCAGTGTCACGTCCTGAGATTGAGGAAAATTAAATTGCATACAATTTTCCTTCCATTCTGTCTTTGTTCTTATTATTGCGTCAATACCAACATCCCATTCAATTACGAGAGTCATTCATTATACTTCCTATCTCTTCTCGCTGTTTGTTGGCTTAATTTTAAGTTCTGCCTCGTACGGTGAAGCTATTACTGTCATCCATGAAGTGAACACGTTTAATAATTGAAGATTTGTGGGAGGAAATTGTATAGGATAGTGGAAGTTAGAGATTAAAAGATGCAAATAGATTTTAAAGAGCATCTTGTTGATACTGGATTAATAATTCAGGTAGTCTACTAATTATGTTGAATTTTGCAGTTACCAACCAAAAATTTGTATTGATGCTCGAAATTTTGTCTGCAATACTTTTAAAAATAACTGGAAAGTGGTAGCTAGTCATATGCTGATGAACAGGGGCGAATTCAGTGGGGGAGGGCCAATTTTTAACAAAAAAAACCCAAAAGCTCCCATAAATTCTCCCATCCATACAAAAAATTACAAAACCCTACTCCTCGAAAAATTTCTGGATACGCTGCTGACTGATCCTTACGTAAGTTAATAGATAGCTGCTTAAGACAACAGTGGCGTAATTAAACTTTCTAGCTGCTAATTACGGTATCCTGGGGTCGGTTTTAAACGATCTCTAGGTGAGACAGTGAATAGAAGCCATACCCTAGGGTTGCCCTAGGCCATACTCTTGGAGTTACCCTAGGGTATACCGAGTAACCGGGACGCAACCATGGACATCCTGTTCAAAAACCCACAAAATCTTAAATAAAGATCATTAATCCACAATTAAGTGGGATCCCAAGGATTATGGATGGTGATTGAAAATTCGAGTTCGAATTTTCAATCACTTTTTTTTAAATAAGTTTGTGCGGGAAAAAATTTCGAAATTTTTTTGTACGTTACAAAATTTTACAATTTCTTGTGTTTACAGCTTTTAACTCATTTTAATACTTCAAATTCATTATGTTTGAAGTTAATTTACGTAGATTAGTCTACGTTTTGTCCATATAAAGAAGAAATTAAAAGATTTTGTTTCACGAAATTTCTGACTGTAAACAAAACAAACTTGTTTACATTTTTTGGAGAAAAGTTTAGTTTGCAAATTTTTCGCTTATTTGAGGGATAAGTAAAGTCTAGTTAATTGTAAAACATGCTTTATAGTGTCATAATGCTGATTAAGCACTTAATTATTAGCAAATTTGTCTCAAAAATGTTAATTTTTGAGATTTACAAAAAATTCAAATTTCGAAAAGTTCGAAAACAAATCCGAAAAAAGTTGCGGGAAAATTTAAATATTTTTCGGTTTAACGGAAGACCACTTGATCCATAATCCTTGGGTGGGATCAAAATCTGATTTGACCATATGAACTAAAACCTCATGTAAATCATGTCCATAAGACATCAAAACAGTCAATTAGTTGGCATTCCAAATTATTGAACAGATAAACAAATTAATTTCTACAAATATTTCAATTATATCATTGCTTGCATGAATGAACACATGAATGAATAGACTTGTGGTTAAATAAGAAAATGGCCAATTAACCTGACTAGCATATGAATGGATGACTGAATAATCAGATATTATCTGAGTCAGACCATCGCCATTTCATAAATTGACCGTTAAGAAAAATTCAAATAATTTAAAAATTATTTATCCGTTAAAAAATCAAATAAAATTTTGCTTAATTAAACTGTGAAAGACATTGAACTGGCCAAATTCTTGTTAAAGAATCAATTTTATTTACTGCTGACTTTTTAGCGCATTTTTGAAACTTGTTTTAAAAAGGTAGCTTAATAATGCACTTTGTTCGGCTGTTCGGCTGTTCGGCTGTTTGAGATCTCTTTAACCAGACATCGTAGAGAGCTCTGGTTTTTTGCATTAGCTCCGTGCCATCGAATTATGTGGGCCATTGTCATTTAAAAATCTCAAAACCATCTCTAAATACTATAATTAATGATTTTTTGTTTTCAATACAATAGAGCCAACTTCAAGTGGGATAATTTCAAATATATTTTGACCGTTAGAAAATTTGAATTTCAAAAAACCGTTAAATGACAAACCATTTTATTATATGAAAATTCACCGTGCAAATTGTTAATTATACTATAATTAATGATTTTCAAGTGCATTTACGCGGGAAATTTTCAAATATGTTTTGACCGTTAGAAAATTTGAATTTCAAAAAACCGTTAAATAACAAACCATTTTAATATATGAAAATTCACCGCAAAATTGTTAATTACACTATAATTAATGGTTTTCAAGTGCATTTAAGCGGGAAATTTTCAAATATATTTTGATCGTTAGAAAATGTGAATGTCAAAAAACCGTTATCGAGCCGTCGAATTTATTTAAGTTACAAAATATTCATGATTGACTTATTTGATACGAAGTACTTTGCTAATCAAATACTGATCGCTAACACAAAAATGCGCTGAAGTCACTCGATCTATAACACGAGGACTTTCTTTAAATTTTTTAAAATGAGTTTTAGTTGATATTTATGAAAATTTTTAATGAAAACTGAAAATTTACAAAATGTCAACAAAAGAATTTTCTGAAATATATTTTTGACAAAATCTCTCTGAATATGGTAAATTTCTGTTCCTAAAATCTATTAGAATGTTAAAATAGAAATAAATTATAGTTCTAAACTTAAGAAGCATTACATTATATTGTGTAAATTGATAAAATTTGGGAATGAAATTTCTAAAGTTTTAACGGTCAAATAAATTTTAAATTTTCGTAAATAATGTCGAATTTTTCGAAGTGAATGTCGAATTTTTTCGAAATGAAATG
Organism: Chironomus tentans; assembly: GCA_963573255.1. Taxonomy (NCBI): domain Eukaryota; kingdom Metazoa; phylum Arthropoda; class Insecta; order Diptera; family Chironomidae; genus Chironomus; species Chironomus tentans. The sequence continues at coordinate 17,248,617 of OY754303.1, forward strand.
GCGAAGGTCTGATCTGAGTATGAATATGAATTGAGATTCTTCGTGAGAAAAAAAACAAAGTCGACAAGTGTTGGTGGAAATTCTGACATAATACACACAATCTGCTTCTTTTCAACCAAAAAGAATTTAAGACATGAAATACGAGAATTGTGGTTGCTAATTAAAATCATAACCAAATGCGCATTACTTTCAGCCCCCCACCAAAAGTCAGACAACTCCCATAATTTCTCCAAAATGAACCTCGCAATTGAGTTAATGTACTGGAATGTAGAATAGCTAATAGCGGCATTGTTGGTTGGGAAAGAAGTTTTGAGATTGCTCTATAAATTAATTTTTTTTCGTTGTTCACTCTCTCGCCTTACCACACATCACAATTCATATCCAGCTCACACATTTACCGCACATGATGTAGGAAATGAGAAAGAACAAAAATCGTACATGTGAAATTTTTCATCTCATTATTATTTTTCTATTGCCTGCACTACATTGGTGCGGGCTGCTAAAGCGGAAAGACTAAAGAACAATTTATTCTACGGGCTTTTTTTTACTCGCGCGTAAGCTTCACATGTAATGGGTGTCATTAGTCATTGTTGAGGTTAATTGAAGGCAAAAGCACATTCTACCCTTCCCTACTCATATTTCTTATTTCTTAAAACTTTTCTTATGCTCCTACATGTTTATGTGCTTATTAATGTGTGTGCGTACATGCGAAAACCTTGATCATCATGCAAAATGAGGAACTTTTGTGTACATCGCGGAAATATAAGAAGATTTTCCAGAGAATTGGAAATTATTTTTGTCTTTAAATGAGTTGTTGCTAATTAGCTTAAAGAGGTTGTGTGGATGAGCTTTTGTCAAAGGTTGATATACCTTAGGCTCGGAAACTAGGCAGTATTGGCTGTATTTCATACATATTACCTAGTTTCTGACCCTGGGGGTATATACTAAGGGATATACACCTTGGATATACATGATATAATCCAATTGCGCTATATTCCTGGTATAACCCTAGCTCTACAACCCTTGATTAGCTCTAAGGTATTACTGGGAGTACCAATAAAACCCTAGGAGTACCTTTAGAGCCAAGGTATACCGAGCAATCGACCCCTTAAAATTATTTTTTATCTATAATTCCAATTAAAATTCCATGACATTCATTATATGGAATCAGTTTCGTAGAAGGCTGCAAAATCTCACTAAATACAGAAAATATTTAATTTTATGCAGGTTTCAGATTCACAAAAATAATGTTCCTAGAAAAAATTTTATTGCAACATGATAACAGCGAACGACGACTTCCAAGAAATATTATCAGCAACATTTTAACAAACTGGATTATTTTAAAAGCCTACTCATACAAATCTCATGCCTTATCTGCAAGTGTAATTACTCAATCTTATCATAATCATGATATGGATGAAATCTATTTAAAACGTTGTTAGCATGATAAAAGTAAGAAGGTATACGCTGCCGCAGCACATCGAGTTATATGTCAGTGTTAACAGCACGTGAATGCTATAAATTACAACAGCAGTTAATAGGAGCGACGAGTTCATTTATCAGCACGTTATGCTAAAGCTTATTTGCTTACTTTTTCTGCTTCCATAAAGCATAAACTTCATTCTTGTGGCTCGTTCACCAATGAAATGAAAAATCTGACGATAAAAAAAGTTTTTCAGTTTAACGAGAATTTGTTCAACTTTGACTTCCTGATTACTAAAAAAAGTTTTTTTTATCGTTTGATATTTTTCATTTTTGTAATGAAAATAAATTTTCGTGTAAGTTTACTTGCCCATCTCCATGGGAAGATACTGTATCCTTAGCTTTTGAAAGTTTTCGTCTTCGCTTATTACGTCTTCTTATTCACTTATTACGTAACACAAAAAAAACTAATTTTTAGACCCCCTCCCCCCTTTTTGTGACAATTTGTTACAAGGGGTAGGGGTCGAATAAATCGTTCTTTTTTGCGTGACGTCATTTACAAAATACCTTTTATTTAATTAGGATGATAGCAAAATATAGAGCACTAGGATGTGGTTATATTAACAGCATTGCTCTTAAGTCTTACATAATTCCATCAAAATTATCTCCATCCCAAAAAAAATTCAAGAAAAATTACACTAAGAATTTTAAGTACTTTTAAGTTATTTATCCTGACCTAATCTCATTTCCCTTATTTTATTTATTTATTTACAACCATCGTCTTCCATTATCTGAATTCTCCCCTCTAGTTAAACTTTAAATTCACGCAGCAACATTCTTTACATCATCATCTAATTCTTCACTCTAAGAAAAAGAAGAATTTTTTTTTATTCATAGCCTCTCATAAAATATCAAATACTTCATCATCAGTGTAATCATCACATTTCATGATAAAATGTCGCGACTTAACAAATTATCCACGATGTATTCTCATGCCTCATCTTGTGACTGAACAGAGTTGTTGTTATGGTTGCTTGATTAGATACTATTGAATAGAAATGATGTGAGCAGTGATTTATACTTATATCATGCTCAATACTAGAATTACTCAATAAATTTCGAAAAAAATTACTCAATACTAACGAATAACGGAAAATCGATCGAATACAAATTCCTGGACTTGGAGGATCCATTAGTGACGTTCATTAATAAACTGTATTTTTGACTTCTTCATCTTTATAGATATTATTTGTCACTACAAGCCTCTTATCCATACCCCAAATTTTTGAGGGGGGGGATATTTTTTTCAGTTCAAAACCCCTTTCAATTTTAAATATTTTTTTGTTTGGGCCAACTTTTTTCGAAAGAGGGGGTGGAAATCCACCCCCTGGCTACGCCACTGACATGGGATATACCTTTTCAAGCCCAAATCAATGTCTGAATTAAAGTGGCTCATTGGTGGAATGTTTAAATTACATCGGTACTTAAATATTGAGAAACTGACAAAAGTGTTCATGGGTTCGAAACCTCGACAGAAATATTTTTTAGATTTTTGCTTTTTCATTTCATTTGTACAAGAAATGAAGTGGTCAGATCCAACTTTAATCAAGAACAATGTGATATTAATACAATTATTCAGACTTTAAAGATATCTTGGTATCTCTCTAATTCCCAACTCTGCAAACAGAGTCAAAACAACAACAAAAGTTTTTTTCATTTTAATATCATTTTTACATTAAGAAAATTTTCAATTTCTTCATCACTAAAATTACTTCTCATTGTCTATAATGCCGTTGTTGCTGCTGTGGAATAAAGTTTAACACACAAGTGAACGTTGTAGGGGATAAAAAATGTTGATGGAAATGTTCCCATTTTTTTCAAAAAAAAAGTAAGGAAAAAAGCTGAAGAAGAAATAAGAAAAACTTTTTTAATGAGAAAATTCTTAAACATGCACGACGAATACGACAAACTGACAACATTATTCGCTAAAAGTTATTGTTCCTCTTCATGTAGATACAATAAAGACAAGTATGAATGAAAGTTTATGTTTATATTTAGAGAGAATAATAGATGAATAAGAACAAGCATTGAGTTATACGTCAATGACAATGGTGGAGGCTGTGGGGCTGTTTCATGCCATATATATTCCTTTCATTCAAAGACATAGCACTAACGAGAACTTACATCCTTAAAAGAATATAAATTTTGTAGGAAAAATGAGTGAGAAATTTTTCATGAAAAAGAAGCTGTAACAGTTAAGGTGAATACAATGCATGAATAATGCTATGACAAAAGCTCACATTTCTAGTAGATTGACTGAAAAATTTACGTTGGTGGATGTGATGTCGGAGAAGTTATTTAAAAGGAAGAATTTTTCTGAAAGATATTCTTGTTACAGTCATCGCCTACGCGCAATTTTGTGGGTTATTGTCCCATGATCGCTTGAGAAACTTCACGTTATGAATACAAAATATTTGTGGGGTTGTTCAAAAATAACGCCAATTAATTTTAGACCCACTTTTCCTTCCAAGAAATAGAATTTCTATATTAATGAAATTTTAGAGTGTTACATAAGGTAATAGCTAGAAATTTGCGAGATGTTGGCTAAATTTTCAAGGCCTGGACTCAAACAACCTTCCTTTATTACACCGTTAAAGTCCCAGCACAAGACTTCCCTTCCTCAAAGTTGAACATCATAACTAAATGCATCGTATTCAAGAATTATGAGAAATATAATAACTTAATCTCCCATACGCGAGCAAAGGATTATTTTTGACATTGCCGAAAACAAGAAAGTTCATTTCAACGAGGAATTAAATTTTGTCGACTCCAAAAATATCCTCAAAGAAGATGAAGCTCTCAAAAATTATTTCAAAGTAAATGAGATTATTTCTCTGTCTTGACAAAAGAATCTGTTTGATTGAAGAAAAACTTTCATTGAAAATTGAATGAAAATAAATTTTTTCCATTCTCGAAATATTCGTTTCTATTTACTTACACAAAGTTTCCAACATTCTGTCTTTGTTTTAGTCGAATAACAATTGAAGCTTTTTCAATAACATTATCAGTCACGTTCGTTGATCCTTCTTACTAAAAAGTTTAATATTGAATCGATATGAAATTCAAAAGTACAGTATTTACTTTAAATTATGGTATTATGGGTCAAAAACTTTGATTTTTGGCATTTATTTAAAGGTTTTCTGAGAGAAAATTGTTTTTGAGATTTTTTTAGGATTTTTACAAGATTTTTATTAATGAACTAATGCAGTAGTGCTCAAACTTTTTTGTCACGCGACACAATTTCATTTAAATAAGGTCATTGGAACATTAGTTTTAACATCACTGGCATAACGATTTCCTTTGGCAATTAATGGTAATTTGAGAACCAGGGGGTTTCTAGGACACCCTACTCTACCTATCCTACCCCTGCCTTACATCGAGGGTACCCTAGGGTAGGATAGATAGGGTATAACCTACAAGGGGTAGAGTAGGGTTTCCCAGGTAACTTTAGAAAACGGATTATACAGATTATGCCCAAGTTCTAAGCTCCCTTCGTTTCCACACCTACTTATAGCGTATTTATATATTTCCATAACCTTCAAATTTGTTAAAATCCAACGTAACATCATTAACATAAATATCTAAATAGAACTTGATACACAAAAGAATCACAACATATCAAAGCCAATCATTTCAACTTTTAAAAGCACAATATTCTCAAATATATTCCATTTAATATCATACTGATGAGGATAAGTCTGCCTACCTGTAGAGAAAGTAACGTCAGAAGTTATTTTCAGCAAGAAGAAAATTGATGTCAAAATAAAAATCGTAAATGTGTTGATGAAATGGTGTTAATGATGAGATCGAATGTTGCCATGTCTAACATTTCAAAAAAATATCTTTTTTGGCCTTCATCATAAACCAGCATAAGAATCAAGTGAGGAAGTAAAAGGAAAAAGTTTTTAATCATGTTTTCATAATCTTCCGTTGTCTTTTCTTCTCTCGCTTCTCAAAAATGTTTTATTTATGACTCTTTGTGATGTTCTACTTATTTTGAATTCATTTGAAAAGATTATTATGAAAAAGTTGATGCCAAAGAGAATTTTTTTGGACTTAATGTTTTGTTTTGAATTGATTAAAACTTGGTGTTTTTCTGTGCAAAATAGAAGAGATGTCAACTTTTGGATTTTTCTTCATGAACTGCATTAATTATGCATTGTGTTGGTTTTTTGGTTTTTGTTGGGAATTGTTGTAGTAATTGTTAGTAATAGTGATGGGATGAATGGCTTTGCATAATCGACTTAACGCTGCATTATCTTAATTATTTGTGCTAAAATGTTTTGTGATGTTTTTAGTATCGCAAATGCTGAAATATTCGACTACAAGGTAAAGACAAATCACCGCATTGGACAAAAATTCTTCAACTTTTTTAAAACTTATAAAAAGCTTTCTAACAAAAAACAAGATTTTAAGACCCCCTCTGTCTTTCACCAAACAACAGGTCATGGTGTGAAAAGCTCTACCAAAAAAACATCCTGGATACCCCCTCACCCCAATTTGGACGACATTTAAGAACGATCCCTTAGAATTTTTATTTCCGAGCAACACAAAGTTAGGACTTAAACAGAATCATAGAGTTTTTAATTCAATACTTAGTGGTGTAGACCAGAAGCGTATGCGGGGTTATTTTAGGGGTCAACACCCCTTTCGATCAAAAATTTTCTTCAATATGCTCAAAATATTATCCTAAATTTTTTCTTCTATACAAAAAATTTCAAAACACTCTTCTGGCTATGCTTCTGGTCAAGACAATTGAAGTATTGAAGTACAACATATTTAGTTTTTTTGTCAAGAGAACTTTTTGAGTTTTGGCATAGACATCTTGATAAACAGAATTTTTAATAAAAAGAAGCATAAAAACAATAGATAGCACTTCAAACAATCCCAGATGAAAAATTGACATCCATTTTCTTTTGTTCTTTTGAAAAATTATTGAATTTCCAGATCTAGATTTGTAAAAAGCTCTCAAAATCCCCAAAGAAATCTCAGCAACATTTCAAACATTTCAGTTTTTTCATTCCTAGAAAAAAGGACAAAGAAGCTTTAGAAATTTATTATTTCTATTCATCGTCATAGCCATCAAAGCTTCTTCACCTCACTGCACGATTGAAATTTATTTCCAATCTTTTTTCCGCCTTTGATTGCTCATGAAAGTCAATTCCTTTTTTTGTGTCCATCCATTTCTTTAAGAATTATGTCAGAGCTTATTTCTTGTTATTTCTTATTTGTTGCGTGCATAACTTTCGAATATCTTTAAAGCATGGACATACCTTCTTCAAGCCATAAGGACCCATTTTACGCTTCGTTTTATGCATCTCGAATATTTCTGGCATACCACAAGAATTGACCGTGAACCCAAAACGAAACATGAGAATTTTACCACTTAAAATTCCTCAGCCATCGCTGTGTCTTTCAAAAATTGTGTAAAGATGCCGAAAGAATAAGAAATGGAAAAAAATTTATGTGTGAATTATTCATTATGTGAAAATTCTCGCTGATCCCTCAAAATAACTTTTTCAAATAAATTCAGCCTTTTTACCATTTCTTCTTTCTTCTTTGTTCTTGTTATGTTAAATGTTTGATGCTTTATTAAATCAGCACACAAAGAGGAAAGGCGAGAGATGAACAGCATGGCAAAGAGATATTTATCTCTTTTATTCAATTTCTTCCCGTCAGTTCTGAGAAAAATTATTTTATTTTTTATGTACATTGACTGAATGTCAATATCGAGTGTTGAATCTCAATTTCTTGTATTGACTTATTGTATTGTGTGTTGGATGTAAATGGCTGAGAGCATTTCAAGGTTAAGTTCATATTTTTTCAATAAATATTGAGGTTTTAGATTCCTCTCACGTAAAATCGTTGTGAGTTCCTGTTACTTTGTTAAAACTTTGTTAGGTGTTCAATTTGCTGTCAGTGCTAATGTTAGGGGAAGTATAGAAACAACTTGGAATTTTTTGATTACTTATGTGAGCTTTAATTTTAATATTTAGTAGACAAGGAGAAAAAACTTTCAAAATCTTGTTCTGAATGGGACTCGAACCCTCGTCCTTTGATCTTCCTACAAATGAGCAATCAAAGGGTACTCAGAAGCTTGACGGAATGCCAATTTAAACTATTAATCAGTTCTAAACAGTATCTTTGGTATTATCGTTGATGTGATTTTAGTTTGGAACCTCCAATGGTCATTCACTTATAAAATAGACCCAATAGGCATCATAAATAAATAACTAAGTTTCTTCCAACCAATTAAGATTCAACTTTTTGGGTGGTTAGCTTTGGGTTAGGTAGCATGATGTAGAAGCAACAAGACATTTAATATAGCTCATTTTGTATTCTTCAAAAAAAATCAACTTTAAAAAATTTTGACAGGTGTAAGCATGAACAGAAAATAAATGATTTAGAAGTAAAATCCATCATTCCAGTAATGCATATTTAATTTGTCGAGCTGATTAAAAATAGGCTACTCTTTCCTACAATGTGTATTTAATATGATTAATTTGCATAATTAATGAGATAATAAATAACGACCAATATTGTTAAACAAACAATGCCTGCCTATATATGAACTTATAAATGATATTAATGATTATCAATTTGGATTATATCAATGCAATGTGTGGTTAGTATTAGTTGACCGCTAATGAAATTATAATATGATGGAGATATCGAAGTGCATGATTGAATCATTAAAATTGGAGATGCTTTAAATGCGTAAATCAGAATTCTATAGAAATCTAGACAGTTCTAATTTAGATTTTTATACTTTCTAATGTCATGTGCCAATCTGGTATTAAGGTTTTATGTCATATACAGGGGGAAGACTACTTGGTGGAAAAATTTTCCGCCACGTCTGGCGGAAAATTTTCAGAAAGCACTAAGAATCAAATTTTTGGTGCTAACATGTATAAAACCTTAATACAAGAGCTACTGACCCTTTTTCCGCCAGAAAATTTGTACAAATTTGGATTTATAGCTCAAAAAGTGCGTGGCGGAAAAATTTTTTTTGGCGGAAAATGATTTTTTCCACCAAGTAGTCTTCCCCCTGGTCATATAGTAACTGTAGTGAGTCGATGGCAAATTTGATCTGATGATTTAACACCTGAAACTGATATTAAAGGACACAGACCTTGACACAAACATAAATGTTGTCAATAAAGTGGTTCCTTTCTTTCTATAAGCTGTAGTTCCCTGATTTTATGTAATATACATTTAAAATTTGAACAACAACGGAAAATAAACATTTTAAATTGACGAAAATCTCAGTCTCTGTTTTGCCAAAAAGTTCATTGACATTTACGGGTATTTCAACTTACAAATTCCTATTTAAATGAGCTAAAAAGGTAGAACATTGTGAACTAAAAAAGATCTCAAAGAAAAATGGAAATAAATGCAAATTATTACAAACAGACTATTTAATCCCGAGTGGTACAACGTTGTCACTAGGGCACTGCTGCGTAGACGTTATAACGACAAAACGTCGAAAAGACATGGAGTGCCCTGACGCTACTTTTTGTCTGACTTTTTGCTGTGTGACGCTCGGGAATTTTATAGTAAACCCCTGAGTAAAACTAAAAGGACTTGAATACAGAAAGTGGTAAATTAATTCCATGAAAAGGTCGTTCATTTCTTGCTTAATTACATAAAGCAGTATTTCACCATATCATTCATCTTCCTGTATTTAAAACACACGTTTTAATCCTTAAATCATCAAAATTCTCATTAAAAAAGAAACTGAAAAAATAAGTAATAGGATTTGATGTAATTTTATAAAACAGACAGCAGTAAATTCAATAAGCTCAAAAATTCTCATTCTCTTTAAAAAAAATTAATTTCTGTTAATCTGAAAAACCTACGTGAAAAAAAAATCTGAATCAAAACTTTCCTACCCACACTGCGTCAAAATATTTCGGTTGCTTTTTGCTTTCACATTCAACTCATCTTGTTTTTGTTTAATAAACTTCAGCATAATAAAGTCGAGAATTAAAATAATATTTACATACGACATCAACAAATAGCATGCCTCATTCATTAAATTAAATTAATGAAATGAAAGCTAAGCTTAATTAAATTTGTGTCTAATTGATGTGAAATGGACATGAAAGATTCTGCGTCATTTGTTAATTATTCAGATTTTTTTTACATTTTTAAATGATTTTGATGGTCGTTCCTACATTTATAGTATTTTTGTAGGCTTTTTTTGTTCCAAAATGGAACATTGAGCATTTTAATGTAAATATTTAATAAATAAATTGGATGTCGATTGATGAACTGTTTACATAAGTTACTGAAATCAAAGATATGGTTGAACAATGGGATTCTCATGGCTGAGAGAGTTTAAGTCCTGAAAATTGACAAATGATTCGATTTTAACTGCTGATTAGGTTCAAAATCCAAAGAAAACTGGTCATTGTTCTCTAAATTCATGGACATGTCAATCACTGTGCAAGGTTTCTCGGGTATACCCTAGCATATAACCTAAAGTATGCTCTAGTATATACCCTACAGTATACTCTAAGGTATGCCCGAGAAACTAGGCCCTGAGAAGTTAAGGCTAAGGCACAGTTGCTCTTTATGAATTACTAAGTTTTAGTTCAGAATCCTCGTGACTAAATTCTCTTCATACCTAAAATTTTCATCTTATTCACAGACAATTCAGTCCTCAAACAAAGTCCTTTTTCAAATCATTTTCCATAAATATTAATTTCCTGTCCCCTTCCCTCTCATTAGCATGTCAAAAAGCTCCAATCGATCTCATCGGTATCAACCAAATTGAATCTAAATTGATTGTTAACAATGAAAACCGAAATGATAACTTAATGGAAGGGAAATTAAATTCCTATTTAAAATTTATATCCATACCCTTTTTTCACAGAAAAGTATCATGTTTACCTTCCTCAATGTAATTAATACTGGATACCATCCATAAAATTGACAAACGATTCATTCTCGTGCCTGATTAGTAAACAGACTAATATTTATTGTTATTGTATCGATAAATAATGCTAAACATTACATTCAATTAATTTTGCACCCTCATAAATTGGATACTACATGGAAAAAGAATTTGCGGCTTCCAAACAATTACGGTGCTAAAAAATATTCTTGGGTATGGGAACCGAAATTTTGATTGAAAAATATTTTTTCTAATGAAATTTAATTAACTGAAGAATGTTGGTAACTTAAAATAATTAATTACATTTTGCAACGTGGAATTTTTGACTTAAATCAAAATGTTTCGTGGTTTTCTTTGTATTTTCAGTATAATGAATTTGTGAAAAATTTAAGAGAACATTTCAATTTCAATCAAAATTCTCCAAATTAAAATAAATTTTTCCTCGAAACTTTGTAACAAACGTTCTAATTTTAACCTCAATAAATCCTATTTTAGAGGCAATTTGTATGAGAATGAAGCCTCATAAAATACAAAATTTAATTTGAATCTACAAATTATTATAATTGCGATACATAATCATTCCATCAAACCGAAACAAACAGCCAAACTCTGACCTAGAGGTTGAAATTATTCATTGCAATCAATTATGGGGCTGTTTGGATATTGTGTAATGTCTGGTATTACCACACTCAGGTCTTTTTAGATACGCTTTCTCGAGTAATGCTATAAATACTAATTTTGGACCCCACTTTCCCCTCCATAACGATAGAGTTTAATATTATTACTTAGGGGTCATTCACTTATGACGTCCATCAAAAAATGGGATTTTTAGACCCCCCTCCCCCCTCTTGTCACAAATTTTAAATTCAAAAAAATTTCTTTAATTTAAAGTGTAACAAAATCTCAGACCCCCCTCTCCCCTAAATCATGGACGTCATGGCCCCTTAAGGAACTTTAATTTGAATATTTAATATAAAAAAATAAATTTTTAAATAACGGATGTCGAGTGGGACTGGAACCCACGTTCTTAAACTTCCAGTCACATGCTCCTACCACGGAGCTACCAAAGATTACTGTGAAGCTTGGCAGAATCCCAACTTAAACTATTAATCTGCTCTAAATAGTATTTTTAAGTTTTCTGCCCTGGCCACCCCCATTGTTCCTGACCCACCGTCTCTCCCTCTTAAAGTCACCTAATATCCGAACGACCTCAAATACAACCAAATTATTATGCACAATTTTGATGAAATAATTCACATAAACTCGGTTATAAAATTTTCCTGCAACAAAATTCAATCTCAGCACTTTATTGCCATTACAAATTGCAAGCTGGTATCATTAAAATTTTAAATGTCAATTATTCCAACTACCAACTTTATGTATAGCTCGTAAATCAATTGATTAAAACAAGAAGGAAAAAGTTGTGAGAAATGAAAATTGAAAAGTTTTTTTTTTCTCCAATTTTATTATTCATCTCATGCAGTCTCTTTCTTTCTTCTTTCTCAATCGGTTGTTGTAATAAAATTAACAGGATTATTAAATTAGAATATTTGATTGAACATCAATACGAGAAAAAGTCACGTTCATTCCTTAAATTTCTTCTTTACTTCTTCTGCTCATTTTCTTTCAAATCCATTCCAAATCCAAATCCATAATTCTCATTAAGAATGTGAATAAAATGTATAAACGAATCGAATGGATCGATTGATTGACTTTTAAAACTTTTCCAAGAAAAAAAAGCTTATCAGCTTTAACTTTTCTTTCCTCACAAGCCATTAAATCAATTTTGGGTTATTTATTATGTGTGCCTTCTTTCTCATTGTGTTTGTATCAAACTTATTCAATGTATAAGGATTATAATGCAAAGAGAAAGGCATTTATTATTTTAATGCTAGGAATTTTCTTCACATGCTGAGAATTAGCTTTGCTACATTGATTGTGGCTCTCATGGAATAGAAAAGATGTTTCGATGATTGAGGATAAATAATAATTGAGGACATCACCCTTCTGCCAAAAAAAATTTTTGAGGGGTTTTTGAAATTTTTAAGGTGTGGTTGAAATTTTTTTTAAAAAAATGTTAAATCAAAGAAATGTTCTTATTAGGTAGGAATCTGACTTCAAAAATCCATCCCTGAGTCCGGTTTCTCGTAGTATCCTCAGTCTTTTGCCAAGGGTATACCCGGCTCCTAGCCATCACTCTGACCTTTTTCATATGTAAGGCTAGGATCACGACTCCCTTTGACCATCCTTTGCTACTCTAGTAAGTAGAAATTAGTACTCTAGATTGGTTTTTAAAGAAGGACAATTGTTTCTGTTACTCAAAATACTAAAAACAGTCAAAAAAAACATTCAAAATCCTAACCATTTCCCCAACATCCATTCACACCATAGAATAATAATTCTTCAAAATGTTCCTGATCCAATAACAAACAAAATGACGAATGAAAAGCAAACATTTCAAACTTAGTTGCTGAAAAAGATGTGACACGAGAACGAAAACCTCACACAACCATTGAGTTATTAAGCCATGTCACAGTTATTTATTTAATACTCATAAATCTAAAAAAATCTATTCAACCAGAAATTCAATCCTCTGATAGAAAAAAAAGCTCGACACTTCGATCTAATCTATCTACTTCCGTTAACCTTGCCTGACACATAAAGACTCCTTTTTTTCTCCTCTTATTTCATGTGTGTATTTGAGCATAAAAAAGTAAGAGAAAAATGACGCTCATATATTCGCATTATCGATTACGTATGATACATGTATACCTAAGTACTAACATAATAATATAACATAATATCACATGTGGGTTGTCGACACACAAAACGAATGAATAGAGAATGGGAGAGCCAAAAAGTGAACAAGAAGAAAAATAACCAGGGAAATGGATTCTGAAGGAAGATTGAGGTCATGAATTTATGACAATGTAAATATCGAAATATAAATTGTCTCTGTTTTGGATTTGGGTGAAGATATTTCATGTTAAAGCTGCTTAAATTTCGTAAACATATGAAGGAGTTAAAGCTTTATATCTCGTTGAATTTTCGATTGTTGGTTGTTTTGTGAAGGGAATTTGTACATCACTAAATGGATTTCAGGTGGAAGACTTTTATCTTTGTAATTAAAAACTACATTTCACTATTCCTTGCTTAATATAAGCTATTGGTTGAAAAAAACTTCGTGAAATCCTTAGAATAATTTTTTTCAGATACAAAAGTTTAGAAAAAGCTACAAAAATTAAAAAAAAATGTGGAAAAAATTTAATAAGTTTCAACCAACTCAATCTTGATCATAGGTATTTTTGGGGCCATATTTTAACCAATCAATGCCATGGTAAGGTGTCAGCTAGCCCAGACATAGTAAGCTATACCACTTTGAATTAAAAATCCAATCATTTAGACAGAATTTAGGCATATCTGAGAAGATTAGCTTAGAAGATAAGATTGCGGTTCAATTAGATACGCAGTGTCCTCAGCTGGATTCATCGAGTCGTTGATACTTTTTTACATTAGACGTGTTTAGGGCTTCTTGGATGTCCATGTATTTTACTTACCTTACTTCGTTGGAAATTCAGATCAATTGTGATCCATGGCCTCCTTTAGATGTCACCTGAAGCTAGCTACTAACCAGCGTGTAGCTGAATTTGGTAAAATCCAGCTTCACACCAGCCTCAAACTTGACAGATGCTACTATTTTTGCCCTAGTCCTGTCGACAAATCAAATTAAACTACCAAAATTTAATAACTTAAAAAATCACTCTCAAAATCCTCACAAGGATCAACACTAAAGATAGAAAGAACCATCCTGAAAGCTGCATCGTACAAGAACAAAATGCAAATGGAGCAGAAATAAAATAAAATGTGAGAAAGTAGAAAAGTTAGAATTGAAAATTCTTTTTGCCTTCTTTCTTGATTTTCATGAAAATATCTGCATGCACCATCTGCACATGAAATTATTTTTGATTTCATCATCATTTTCAGTTTCCTTTCTGCATTTTTTTCCTTCTTCTTGTTGCCTTATTTTCAAATTATTAAAAAGAAAAAAAAGAGGAGAAAATTTTTCAAGTTGAATATTTTCATGATGAATTGCAGTAAAGGATTATGATAATTTTCATTTGAAGCCACAGCAGCAGCATTGCAGATGCAGGAAATGTGTTTGGAGATTAAAAAGTTAATATTAAATATTTCTTGTTGAAAGTTTGAAGTTTCAATTTTTAATCAAAATATTCTTGCATTTAATGTTGGAATCAGGATATTTGTAAGTAGTTGGACAGTTTCATAGGTAATGGAGGTATGATGAGATAGGGGCCAACCCCCATTTTTTTCTTAGAAGCCCAAATTGATAAAGTTTTGCCAAAAAGGGGAGTTTTGACCCCCTAAATACACCCCTGGCCACGCTTCAACGTGTTCCTACCTGGAGTGATTACCTCTTGATTCTAAGTATACGTCCACGATGGCGTCACTATGATAACATTTAAAATTGTGCTAATCGGGTTGATTTTGTAACTTAATAGTATATAATTATTCAAATGCAGATAAACAAGTGTGGGCCATCATAAATAAACAATAACGCCTCTTATTGCTTTAAAAAGCAAGTATCTACAATCTTTATCCCAACTTCTGGGAAATCTAATTTAGTGAAAATGGTAATTCGAAGTATATATTGCCTAAAATCAGACTCGTGTTGAGAAAGGAACTTGAGAAATTTATCTAATTAAATCTGTACTTTTTAAAATATCCAAAAATTACATTGTAACAGGAGCAGCTCCAAAAATTAAGTTGTGGCTAAATTTAAATTCTGATCCAAGAAATTATCAAATAAAAAAACTAGATAAATTTTATTGCATCATTCCACATCAATGTTACGAGTTGTTCTTCAAAACAAACCTTTTTTTCCTAGGAAAATAAAACAGGATGAAATTTTTTTAAAGGCTCTTAAAGTAAATTGACCTTAAAATTCTATGCTATTTATATTTATGTTTTTTTTTCTCTTATAAAAAATATCTTTTAATTTTATCTCGTAATTGCCTTATTTTTTTCCACAAGAGTGAAAAAAAATATGAAAACCTTTTTATTCACCTCAGAGTTGGCAATTGGCAAATTTTTGATCCCAACGGCTGACGATGGTTAAGAAAAATTAATTATTTAAGGTAGTTTGGGGGTCGTTCGCAAATTACGTCACGCTAAAAAACGACTTTTTCGAAACCTCCTCCCCCCTTGTCACAAATTTTCCAAAGAAAAAAAATCTTTTGTTTGGACTGTCACAAATTCTTTGACCCCCCTCCCTAAAAGCGTGACGTAATTTGCGAACGACCCCTTGGCTGTTTATTTAAATTGAAGATGAAAAACAGGCGATAGCGTGATACAGTCCACCGACGGTCACTAATCGCATGAGACACAATCCTTCGATACCACTGGATATTGACATACATTTCCTATTTATCCGGCAACTCTGGTTCACCTCATAGAAATGAGACAAACAAGAAGAAAGAAAGACCTTTAAAATAAAGTAAGGGTATGTCCACAACCACACCTATACTACATTAACATTGTAATCTCTTATCGAGTGAAAAAAATCCTTTGAGAAAACAATTTTATTCCGGCCGCAATCACATTAAAAAAATCTTGGTAAGGAGTATAAGACAAAGTTCAGACAACTCGTTTCCTTTATTCAAAAAGGAAGAATTTAAAATGAGAATAAAAAGCCATGGCTTGGGGAAATTCAACAACTTACAGAAGGAAAAGGATTAAAGTTTACTTTTTTGCATTTCTAAGTTACATTTTTGAAGTGAATTGAGAGGCTGAACACAAAATGGACTAAATAGACGGGTGGAAATAAAAAGTTTAATCTACATAAGTCTGTAATGTGTGGTATAGACAGTTCTAAAAGCTGTTGCTGCTCTTTTCAATTTTCATTTTTTTATTTCTAAACCTTTCAACAAAGTTTGACTTTTTTTATCATGTGCTTCATCTGCTTTCATGCATGGATATGTGAGAGTAAGGTTGAAATTTGGATTTGTTTTGAGCGCAATTTTGGAAATGTATAGCCTTAATTACTTCGTGTCAGATACTTAAGCGTAGCTAGATTTTTTTGTATGGACGTCAAATTTCCGATGAGGGAGTGTTTTGATCCCAAAAAACACCCCCTTGACTACACCCCTAGCCACAGCAGATTATTGATTTAAGTCATTATTCCAGTAGTACTCAAACTATGCTCCGCGACACACTACTGTGTCGCGGCGTCATCTCAGGTGTGTCGCGAAAAGTTTGGCGACACAGTAAATTTACACTAGATAAAATCGACTCAGCTTCCGAACCAAAAAAAAACGACGCGTAAACGTGTAAAATGGGTCAAAAGAATATATCACTGTGTCGCCACATTGGAGGTTCAATTTTAGTGTGTCGTGCTCTGAAAAGTTTGAGAACCACTGCATTATTCTGTCAAACTTTCAAGCATCCGTCGATAGCTTAGTGGTAAAAGCGACCGGAAAATGCTACCATTAATCATAGTAGTGCAGGTTCGATTCTTAATCCGATTCTCCATTTTTATCTAAACATTCAAATTAATAGTTCCTTATGAATACAAAAATCAGATTCAAGCATCAATTTCTTAAAAAACTTAGGGGGTCGTTTGCAAATTACGTCACACTTTAGGGAGTGGAGAGGTTAAGGAATTTTTGATAGTCCAAACACAATAATGACCCGCTTATGAATATGTTTGAGAAATCAACTTTTAAACTGGGCCATAGAAAGGCATTTAGACACATCTACAACAAAGCCATTCCACCTAACTATTATCCCTAAAATAACAGCTAGACAGCAAAGTTTGAAAACTGTTGAAACTAGAAAAAAAATTGCTGAAAGAGCTATAATGGATTTTATAAAAAAAAATATAAAATTCTATGAAAAACTCAAAGAAAAAGTTTTTCCAAAAACATGCTAAATTTTTTCAAAAGAGCTTTGAACAATTTTCATTAATTAATTTTTTTCATCCTCTTCCATTTGATAAAATTTTATTTGAAAAATAAATAGAGCACTTTCAGAATAGAGAGAGAGTTTCATGTTTATTTTATTCATTATACTCCTTGGGTGCTATGGCAAGCTAGTGAGGTAGAAATATTAATTTTTCTCAATATCATAGTCTTTTGAAAAGGAATTGACACGAAAAATTAATTTCTAATATATAATGAATTTTGCTAAGCATACAAAGGCACGAGAAGTTGCTATGAGAAGCAGAAAATTTTGTTTATCTTTGTTTGTTCAATCTCAAAAGGCTTATTTGATAATCTACAGCTTGATTTTTATACAAAAGATTTAAAATCCAATGATCTAGCTTGTTATGAAAGTGATTAAAATATTTTCAATATAAATTGGATATTTTTAATTTTTAATCTGGATGTTATATTACGTATGAGATTCTATTAGTTGGCTGTGATGCAAACAGAAGGTTCTTACAGAGTTGGTCAATTTTTGTTCCAAACCAATAGTTTCATATCCCTGCATGTGTTGATCACTAGAAGCCAGGGGTGTAAGCTGATGTCACTGATATTCGACAATCCTTTGCCAGTACTGGCATACCAATTCCAGCGTCAATTTTGAAAACGTCAAACAAGCTTTGTGATCAAATGTTGTGCAACAGCTTAAATAATGTAAAATGGTATCATCAACTCTGTGAATCCTAAGCATTTCCAATCGATCCGGAATTTATGCAATAATATTATGTCAGTAGAAATTTTCAAACAGAACATGTGACCTGTCATAACTCTCCAACAATCATTAATTCCATGTAAAAATCCACAATCTCACAACTCACAGCGACTGATGAATAATAACTAAGATAGTGTAGTAATTATTTTCCCTATCTCAATGAATAGATATTGTTGCTCATTCTCGTTCATGTTGTTGTGTCATGTTGTCATGTTTGTGTCTCTTTTCTCATTTAAAAGGATGTCAGAGTGTAATTTTCTGTGAAAACAACAATGCCATACCATTATATTCCTCATCATCGTCATCATCTCCTTCTTCTTTTCCTCTCTATCATGCTTCTTGCTTCTGCTCTGTTGTCATTCAATTTATAAACACACTTACTTACATTTTTATAAGTTTTATAGGAGAAAAAAAAATGTTGAAAGGAGGAAAGTGAGTGTGAAGACTTATCGAAAATTGCAGCAAGCGCTTCTGAAAATTAATTAAAAAGTCTGTTTTGTGGGTGTTTTAATTTGTAATGTGAACTAGTTCAATTATGGAAATTGTATGTTTGCTTTGGTGTTGATTTGCATCTGAATGGTTTGTTGGTACTTATGTGAACTGAAATATTTCATGTATTTGAAATGAAGCTTGCAGCTCATTTCCTTTAGAGGGTTTGAAGACAACAACCATCAATGTAGTGCTATAAACTGTAAGTTTGAACTTTAGGTTGACTATCATTCACTAAACTATCTTAAGGCACAAAACTTCCTACATCAACTATGGGTCTTATTGATCTGGACATCTTTTGGTCCGATCAATGGTGCAGAACTGATCAAAATTATCAAAAGTGATAAAAAAAGACTTACACCCTTGGGTCTGATGGGGTAGTCAGGGGTTTTTTACATGTTAACGGAAGATTTAGATTTTTCTGAAACAAATCTAGTAATTTGAAAGAAATTCGTTGAATGATATGCTTAAGTACCTAAAAGTTGAAACCACAGACTTACAGATTAAAGGATTGCCAGGTTAATCAAAGCAAACTTTACAAGTCACTGATCTAGTCCAAATATACAGACAATACTCAAGTAAGTCCACAATCTTCTCTCAAAATCATGTATTTTACAATTGAAAACTTGAACATCCATTTTATGGTATAACGAAGATAACGTTCTACAAACCAACAGTTGTGAGAGATGGCAATAGATGTCAATGTTAGTAAAGGCAAATTTCAATATCATAATCATAATTGAAAATCTTTTCCATTCTATATCCATCACAACAGTCAGTCTCTTTAATGTAAGCATAATATTATCTATGGCATGAGCGAAAAGCTCGTAGCTCTTCTATAGAAATCCGACAATCACAATAACAACAAAACTCATTGACCTTATGACAATAAATGAATAAATGGATGGATGGATGAGTGAATGGATAAGAAAAATATTTATGAGACGAAAAAGCAGAAGAAGAAGATTGAAATTCTTAAAATGTTGAATATAAATAGACACATAGATGTTTTTGTAGCAAAATACAATGTATCAAATAAAACTTCCTTCTTACTTTTACCATTTACTTATTCATTCATTCGTTCATCAATCGATTATGATAATAAATGGATTTTCTCTCGATTTCCTCATGAAAATTCCCTTCCGACTTTATGGTCATGTTCGGTCGCTTTGTTGAATATTCTCATTATGATGATGTGACATCCTTAAGGCTATGTATTTATTACTGCTCCTATCCCATGTGCGGAGGCGGAGACAAAACAAAAAAGCTTTAGAAAAGCGATAGACACGTTTCATCTTCGATTTATTTGCCTACTTTCTTGTTATTGTCGACTTTCTTCTTAGATGAATGGTTTCTTGTTTTCGTCTTTGTTCATTTTATGGCATGGAATAAGGGTATGATGGAGAAAAAAATATCCCAAAGTTGATGAAAGTCATAACTTGAGAAAGGACAAAGTCTTGAAGTTATTTTTATTGATATAAAAGCATGAATGAAATTCTCAAGATTCTTAAGAAGAATTTCCTTAGGTCCGAAAAAAGAAATTTATCAATGAACATTTTCAGTCAATCGCCTACACGATGATGCGAAAGAAAACTTTCATCAAGTATTTGATTGCTTTACATGCAAACATCTTGTGAAGCTTCATTCATAAGTTCAGATTGTAAGTAGAAGAAGCAGGAAGTAACATGTTGTGTCTGACAGATGTAATGCACAATGAGGAGGATGAACTAGTTTCTGTTTCTTTATACTTGCTGCTTCTGTAGCACTTTATACCGGTAGATAGCGTGACGAGCAGTGCACAGCTTATGGTCAGTAGTATGTTGATCGTTTTAAAAGCATCCAGCACATGCTATGGTGCAAATAAGTCATACCAAGCCGTAAGCCGTTGATATTTACTGTTCTTATTCTGCTTCCATCTCTCTATGAGTATTATACTCAACTAGATATTTATATATGTACAGTCTAAATACACCTTAAGTTGCCTTAAGTCATTGTATTGTATATATCGTAGGATGTACTGTAGGAACCTGTGTTTGTATTTAGTTCTTTCAATATTTCCGTTCCTGCGTAATTAAATTAATGCAAAAGTGTAATTCATTAACCATTCTGTTGCTCGAGGAGAGGTTCCTATCCATCAACTGTAAAACACATCTACATCTCCTCATTTTCATTGTTAACACATTTGATTGTTGTCAGGTGCATATACAGAACACTGATTGGGTTGCAAATTGCTAAAATAGCTTAAAATTAATTAAAATTTGTCACTCAATTATAAATTTATGACTACACCACTGCCTTTGGTCAAGTTCAAAAATATAATCACACCTAATTAATTTTTCAATGGCATCATCAAGATGAGACCTCTGTGACTTCTTAGAAATACCTTTTCCAATAGATTAATTCAGCCCAAACCAAAATTTCCCTCGAGCATCTGACTAACAAGACTATTCATCATCATGAGATAAAATGATCAATCGCTTGTTATAAATATGCTAGATACAGGCGCAATCTAAGAGTAGTCATCAAAGAAAATTTATTGTTCATCCTTTGTATCATTAGCCATTAACTATTTATTTTTCAAGAAAAAAAATCAATCTTTTCTGACGTTCTTAAATGAAAATTTTTTATGAATGGATATCTGAGAAGAAAAGGGCAAGGATGAATATAAATAGAACACAATGCAGCAACAAATCGATTGCATGTAATCTCATCAGTTTTGCTGTTATGAGAGCCAAGGCAGAACATCATTTTTCATAGAGCATGAATAAATAAAGAAAAGAAGACGAAAAAACAATTTATTCAAGGAATAAAAATGATATTTTTTGACTCATAAAAATTTAAATGTATTCCTCTGTTGGCGCCTTGAAAGAAAATTACTTAAATTTGCACAAGCAGGAATGCCATTATTATGTATACAGGAAAGAAAGTATAAAAAAAATTCTCATTTACGCGCAATCAACAATCTTCATTAATTTTTATCTAGGCAAGCAAGAAAGCGTAAAGACAACAAGGCAGGAAGAGGAATCTCGAAGGACAATGACAACAGAAATTGTCAAGTTACATAAATTTTATGAAATGAGGGAGAGTTGCTTGTGCATCAACTGAAGAAGCACTTGAAATTTATATTTTGTATATTTTTCTCTTATGCTGCCTTTAGTGCTTTCATAAATGCGCTGTATTGTTTACTTTGTCAGAACTTCTTTATGAATTTGATTAACTACTTCTAGCCTTCCTGAAAATGGAGTTTTAATTATGTATGCTGTGTTCTTGGGAAGCTTGTACCTCGAAAATTTGCTTTTTGTGTTTTTAGGTAATTAAAGGCAGCATTTGGGATAAGAATTTGCTTACTTTATGTTGGTGGATGTGTAGGTTCCTTTATAATCAAATGCGTAGTCCAGGGCATGGCTAGGAATGACTGACTACGAACAAATCGAGAAACAAAGAAGAAATGCGCTTAAGCAATCAACATTAAGTCATTGACTTCATCCTTCCCATCTTCTTCGTCAATTTTCAGCACAACGAGTAGAAAAATAATTTTTTCAGATCAAACCCGGAAGGAAACTAAAGGGAACGAAACTAATTAAATTTTTGCGATAAAAAAGAACCACTCAGTTCTGTACTCTGCTGTCCCATCTTTATTTACACAATTTCATCCTTTTCCCCACTCGCTCTCCAGTTCCTATTAAAACATTTTCTCATCTACATTCTCATTTATATATTATACAGTGTACTTTGGTAAGTTCAGTTATTTAGCTTCTTGTTTAAGGTTGGATGAATAAACAAAGTCATAATTTCTTAAAAGAAGCAAAAATTTAATGAAAAAAAAATTCTTCAACTTTTTATCTTCTCAAAGATTGCAATGGATGAATTGAGTTTCAGCTGTGCACTTGAAGACAATTTTTAAGTCAATTGAAAAGCAATGAAAATGAAATTAGGTTGAAGATAATAGTTGTTGAAAATAAATTGACGAAGTTAAGTTGTAAAGTTTTTACAGCTCTTGTTTGTACTTCAGTAAAGGATTCATAAATATTCAACAGAATGTGAAATGTGGACTGTAAAATATTATTACTACGCAAAAAACCATTAAATTTATGTGCTATGATGATGAAAAAAATGGGATGGATTGCGGACGGTTGAAAAATTGTTGGAATTAAGCTCATTTTTCGCAAAATTTACGTAATTTCAGGTTTGGAGCAGGGGAGTATCCGAAAGGGGATAGGCTTTAATTTTTACAAAAAGTTCAACAAAGCATCATAGGCTTGGATCACTAGAATTTAGTCAGAACGGGAGGGCTCTAGAAAATACCAGCTTACGTTGTCTTTGTGCATGATAGAAACAACTCTGTCATAAATTTAAATTAATATGGCGTAATTGGTCCTAAACCCTTGCAGCAATTTGGAACGAATCTTGCAGGAACTTGTGAGGAAAAGTGGGCGGATTTTGACCTTAACTGCACGACAATGGCCGGAATTTGAAAAATTTCCGGTCACTTTCTGCCAGAAAAAATTTTCCTTCCAAAGTCTTTCGATTTTCCGAACGAAATTGTAGGGAATTTAGACAGAAAATTTCCATCCAAAATCCTTACAAGTTCGTTCGGAAAATCGAAAGATTTTGGGAGGAAAATTTTTTCTGGCAGAAAGTGACCGGAAATTTTTCAAATTCCGGCCATTGTCGTGCAGTTAAGGTCAAAATCCGCCCACTTTTCCTCACAAGTTCCTGCAAGATTCGTTCCAAATTGCTGCAAGGGAATAGGTTATATTTGTGAGTTCATGTTTTTATTTACTAAGGCAATACCAAGCTGGTTCTGTCTTAATACCGAAATCTACCTAGCATGATTCCAGACTTGACTAAAATTAGTTCAATCCAGGTTTCAAATAAAATAAACCACCCTAAACCCTCAAACAACCTCTCCAATCCAACTTCCATCAAAAATTCAAGCCCATCAAACAAGACAAGATTTATATTTTTTTAAAAAAAGCTAACTAGCGTGTACAGCAAATATGCTTGTTAATGTTCATGCAGACAATTCATTTCCTGTACGAAGTGCCATTTAAATGTTAATTTAATTTACATTGACATATTTTACAGCCATTGAGTCGCTTCATTCTACCGACTAACAGTTCTTCTTGATTTTCGCATGTCATTTACAATTAAAAGCTATTTGCGCTTTGCTGAATATCAAATTTTATTGAGCGAGGGTGGACGAAAAAGTTTAATTTTGTAATTGACATTATGTGAACATTAACTGGTAGGAAAAAAAGGCTGAAATGCGGATACAGTGAGTTGTGACCTGATTTTTTTTACGTACAAAAAATAAATAAACTCTTTTGTTATTGTTCTGCTGGCAGTGCCTTTCCCAAGCTTCATTTGCATGGCATAAAGATAAATTTTCGTCGCCAAAATGAATAGTTACATTTTAACGCATTGGGCACTACCATAAAAATCATAACAGACAATTTTTACGCGTCCATCAAACGCGGCAATGTGAATAATGCTTGCGGCATAATTGTGTCATTAACAGGGAAAAGAAAACAAAAGAAACAAAGTAATAACAATAATAACTGTCATGCATTAATGATGTTAAAGCATCATGAATATGTAATGCGTGTGTGTGCTCTTGTGATGTTCACAATGGCATTATGTCATCAACAATTTAGGGTAATGAAGCACCATCAGGCACGGTGTTGTTTATTGAATTCATACAGTAGCGGCCAAAAGTATTCGGACAAGCACAAAAATGGCTATAACTTTTGATTGGATGGTTCAATTTACTTCAAATCTTCACTAAAATATGCAGAATTAAAAATAACGTAAGAAAAATGTCACTTGAATCACAAATGTTTTTAAAATAAAAAGTTTTTTTGAAAACACTAAAAAATTTATGGACAAAAGTATCCGGACAAAGGTTAAAGTTCAAACAAAAAATAATTTTTACTGAATGAATGAGTTATAATAGATCAAATTTAATTTTTTATGTTCATTCATGATTATTAAAATACTAAAAAGTCAAAATCAAAATATTTAACAAATTTTCTGCTAACTTACGGTAGTCTCCTAGAAAGTACCCTATTTCTCTTTATTTCATCATAAAATCTTGTGATTTAACTTATTTCATAGGTTTTTATTGATTGATTTATAATATTTATGTTTGTTTAAAGCAAAAAAACATCAGTTGATACTTGGTTGTTACCAAAAAATATTGAAATATTGGGATTTTTTGCAAATTAGTTCGAGATTAGCAAGGGTCGGTCACATTTAATGAATTCTCATGGCAGCAATCAATAAGTTATATACAAGTATTATACATTTTTAGAAAGCTATTAACAGTAGCTATAAACTAGAGAAAACAGTATGAAAAAATATTGCGTTTCTGAAAAGTTATTAATGGTTAAGTAGTCTCAAAAATCACCTAGTCGCCAACCAGCATAGGTAAAAATACAAAAATGGAAAATATGTTGCAGATTTGTAAATATTTAAAGCAAAAAGCAATTTAAAGGTATCAAGAAACTTAAAAAATAGTAAATAAATAAAAAATAGACGAAAATTTTCCATTTTTGTATTTTTGCCCATGCTGGTTGGCGACTAAGTGATTTTTGAGACTACTTAACCATTAATAACTTTTCAGAAACGCAATATTTTTTCATACTGTTTTCTCTAGTTTATAGCTACTGTTAATAGCTTTTTAAAAATGTATAATACTTGTATATAACTTATTGATTGCTGCCATGAGAATTCATTAAATGTGACCGACCCTTGCTAATCTCGAACTAATTTGCAAAAAATCCCAATATTTCAATGTTTTTTGGTAACAACCAAGCAACAACTGATATTTTTTTGCTTTCAACAAACATAAATATTATAAATCAATCAATAAAAATCTATGAAATAAGTTAAATCATGCATGATTTTGTGATCAAATAAAGAGAAATAGGGTAGTTTCTAGGAGACTACCGTAAGTTAGCAGAAACTTTATTAAATATTTTGATTTTGACTTTTTAGTATTTTAATAATCATGAATGAACATAAAAAATTAAATTTGATCTATTATAACTCTATTATTTAGTAAAACTTATTTTTTGTTTGAACTTTAACCTTTGTCCGGATACTTTTGTCCATACATTTTTTAGTGTTTTCAAAAAAATTTTTTATTTTAAAAACATTTGTGATTCAAGTGACATTTTTCTTACGTTATTTTTAATTCTGCATATTTTAGTGAAGATTTGAAGTAAATTGAACCATCCAATCAAAAGTTATAGCCATTTTTGTGCTTGTCCGAATACTTTTGGCCGCTACTGTATGTGTAGAGTTCAATTTAATACTCAAAATTAAATTGAATTGTTTTATTGAATGTGAAGTTTAACGTGCTATTGGAGGTGATGTGTTAATTTTAAACTATGCTTAGGGAAACTCAATCAGTTTTAGTTGAGATGACATGTCCAATGTGCTTTGGTAAATGAAAATTATGACACTATTATGGACTCTTTGGACTTTTTCTCAAAAACCCTAGCAAATTAAAAAAATCCGATGAGAGGGGACAAATCTCCCAATCCTATCTGGTAGTCTTGTAATTTCATTAGCATTGTGCGAACCATTGTCATATTGGCAACACTCTAAGTAATGAGTGACCGGCCTCAGGTGGGAATCGAACCCACGTCTTCTCAAAAGAGATGATTTAAATATTTCCAATGTCTAGTCGGTTACACAATCATTCAGTTAGGAAGCTCTCGCACTAGCAGATTTATTTACAAACAGCTTGATAACCCAGATTCCATTCTACTCTGCTAACCGAAAATAAATTTTCTGAAAAACTTCAAAATCCACTCAATTCGACATACCTAGACAGAATGTTCAAGATGCTCTTTAATTACAAATCAACCTACATAAGAAGCTTTTACAATTGATGAGTCAGCATCATTATGTTAAAGCATCCTAATTACATTGATTTCTTATGAATAGCAATTATTATGCAGCATCATAATTACTGTCTCTACATCTAACATCAATCATTAGAACTCATAAGCAAATACAGTGAATATTATACCTAATTAGTAGGTTTTGAAAGTTTCAATTACACTCCATTATCTGTACATGATGAATAGCAATTGAATTGCAAATTGCTGTGAAATTCGTTTTTAATTGCTGTCGGATATGATGACGCTAATGATATGTAAATGATATTTGAATTACTTTTATGAGAATTGACGATAAGTGCAGTTCGAGAATCTTAATTTCTACGTAAGTGAGAAGGAACCATATGCTTCGAAAATTGAGGTAAAAGGGAAAATCTAATGAAAAATTTTTAGTCAAGCTGACATTATTTGGAACTAGAGATGAGGGTCTTGTGAACTCAGTGGATTTTGACCTTATTTTTACTTTTTTAATGAAATATCGCAACCCACTGTATGTACCCTAAGGTGGGACATTACTATCCCAGTTGTATATTCTAAGAGGTCCTGAGCCTTATTTTAGGGTACCAAATAGTCTTTTCACACATTAAAGAAGCATACCTAAGTCATAACTTATTACTATCTACAAGCATGCTTCCAACAAAGTGGGTATCAAAGAAGGGTATCTTCTAAAAATTTCTCTAATCCAGAAAAGCAAATGAATGTTTTCGACATGTCTATGTCCCACTGGAATATGTAAAAAGGATATATTTACTCAAATCATTGACTGAGAATATGTAGATAAACATTATCCACTCACAATATTTATGTAAACATGACAAGCACGTAGCCAGGGTGACCCTTTCTCGAAAATTTTCTATAATTTGCTAGAGTTTTTTTAGAAAAAATTCCTAAAAATCTCCTAATATCTTTTTCATACAAAATATTTTAAAATCCCTCTCTGGCTACAGCCCTGATGCACGATGACACAAAAATCACTCTAGGCATGAACAAAATATTTCATTCAATTTATTACACATGTAATATGATAAATTTCTTTTAAAAATATTTTTTTTTGTGTATCAATCATGGGCGCGTAAGCATAAAAAAATATAAACATAAACAAAACAAGCATGACAAAAAAGTTATGAGAATGCGAAATAATAGCAGAAAGGGATCGTAATGGAATTGAATTGTGTAACGAGATACTTTTTAAATGAAATTTATGGTTGAATGAATGCAAAGCTTTATGACCCTTTTTAATTCTTTTTTTCTCGAGGGTTGATTTTTTTGTTGTGTCTTTTTTTTGGAGCAAAGAACAAAAACTTTTGCTTTTTTATGGGACAAAAATAATATCTTTCAGTCAGTGTGTCGAAAATATCGCATTTACTCGATACATTAGTGAAATGACAGTGACAAAGCATATTGCTTTGTGTGCGTTCTACTTTCCTTAGTGCTATGGCAAGGGTTGGACATCTAATTGATCTCATTAACTTTTGTCAAATTTTAATTTCAATTTTTTTGGGAAGTTAATTGAGCTGAATTAACTGATGCTGGAGGAAGTTTTTTTGGGGTTAAGATAAATTAATTTTCAGGATGAATAATTTTCGGACGATATTTAGGGAACAAAAAGTCCTTAAAAAATTTTTTTTTAACTATGTCAGTAAACCATGAACAAAAATCTGTTTTGGCAATTTTAAGCATCAAATTTATCAACAACAGCAAGCATCTGAAACCAAAAAGCTAAGAATTACATACCTAATTCCTTCATAACATCCACAATATTTCAGTATTCACATCCTTGCCATAAGTATTAAGTAATTTACTCAAAAATGTCTTCATCAAGTGCAAATAAAATGCACAACCATTAAACGCCTTGCAAGTTTAGTGCCAAACAACTTTGCAGGACAATAAAGCTCAGACAGAAAGCTGCCATCACCCAAACATCAATAATCTCGACATAATGATGAAAATTGCTTTAAAAACATCCACTAATTGCCAACACAAAAGCATCCCACAAAATTGTAACAAAATCTTTCCAAATTATCAAGCATAAAAATCCCCAAAAAAATAAAGTCAAGTCGCAAAAACATTTTAAATTAATTTCTATTCTTCCTTTTTTCTGCTCTCTTTTCAGTACTCATTACTCCAAATAGTCGTTGAGGCGTGCCAGAAAAAGAGACGATGTAGATTTTTATCGTCACCAAAAACATTTGGCGGAGATCCGTGTCCGGGAATGAGAAAGTTCATTGAAGTCGCATACAAATGTCGACCGAGTGAGTATTTCATTGAACCTTTTTTTTTGCTTCTATATCGTCTGAGACAATTGAAAATAATTTGTATTCTCAGAGGGCAGGGAGGTAGTCAGGGGGTATTTGGGAGTCAAAATACCCCTCAATGGATAATATTCCTAAAAAACCCTAAATTATCCCTCAATGAAAAAAGTTGCACCCCCACCCTCTTTGAACAGCTAGACTGACTACATCCCTGCTCAAGTCAATCGCATATAAGACATTTTCATTATTATGAATGGATTAAGATATCTCTCTTATTGTCAGATGCAAAATCTTATGACATTTTTTTCATCATTGCAATCCAAGCTTTACATTGTAAAGAAATCGAAAAAAAATATTTAATGAAAAATTTTCAATCAGATTTGAAATAATTGGAGATGAAAAGTTCTATCAACTCATTCAATTATTGCACAATCAGATTTTCTATTCACCGAACAGCAAACAAGCTTTGTTTGTTTGTTATGTAAGCATTTTTAAGGAACTCGTATAAAAGTGCAACTCCATGACTTTGTAATTCTCGATAAGACGGTAAATGAAATGCTTAACTGCAAATTTTCTTTATCTTTTGATGATTTTCCTTATTACTTTTCATTACATTTTTCAATTTCCTCCTACCGGGGAAAATCTTTTGAATTTTAATACAATATTAGTAGTTAGCTTTGAGCTCACGTAGTTAAGATAATTGTTGTAGTGGAACTGAGTTTTTGCGGTCGGTTTGGGAGTATAGTAACTTTTTCGAAATTTAAGCTCCTTATAAAGGTTATTGTATGATTGGCTCCTCATTTTTATAGTCCTTTAATCATGAAACCCTTAGCTGATGTCCAGGTTTTACCTCAATTACTACTACACATCAGGGGTGTATCCAGAAATTTTTCGAGGAGGGTTTTGAAATTTTTTCTTAAAAACCCTACCAAATTGAAAAAAAATCCAAAAATGGGGGTTTTGACCAAAGTATTTAGTTGCCACGCCCCCCCCCTTTCTCCATTGCTAGCCACTGAAACCATAAAATTCAGTTAATTCTGAACTAAAGCTCAAGCCAGAATCCATAAAAGTAATCAAAAACAATTTTAATTTAAATTAAAGAAAATTTATAAACAACATTTAGTGCTGTAATTCCATTTCATTTCCATACTTCACCTATATACATGCGGTGGGTGAATGACACAAATTGCGAAAGTCACAGTAAAACTTTTCTTTTCAAATAAGCAACATTCACATCAGACATCATTGAAAAAGTTTAATTAATGAAACTGCAAACTATATGCGGTATTGATTTGAAAATGTAGCGGAAAGGTAAATAAACTAGATCAAGAAGAAACTTTTTCATCTCCTGAATGAATTCATCATACAAAACATAGTATAGAATTTCATGCAAACACATCCGCCATTTCCACACGTAAAAAAGGCAATATTTATGCTTCACGTAAAGGAAAACATCACTAATGGAATCAACTAAGTGCAAAACTTTTAAAAGCATTCGTAGTTTATGTTTAATGAACTGTTATTTAATTAACCATAACATAAAGGAAATTGCGGAAATTCTCCATGGAGGGGTCTTGAGTCTTACTTGATATTAAAGTCAATTTATAATTAAAATTGTTTGAAATTGTTCACTTTTGATCTATTTTCATATTTAATGATGCCTAGAAAATTTTTATTAGATCGAAAAATATTTTTAAAAAGAAATTTATTTTTTGTATGGATTTATTAGAAATTTTTTAACATTCTTCAAATTTTTCAATGTTAAGGTGCCTTCACACTAAAATTTTGAGAAGATTTAGGTGCCCTAACACTAGAATTTTGAAATTCAGGTGCATACACACTCGATATTTCAGTTTTAGATGCCTTCACACTCGATATTTTATTTTTAGATGCCTTCACACTAAGATTTTGAAATTCAGGTGTCTTCACTTTAAAGTTTGATGCTCAGATGGCTTCACACTAAGACTTTGAAATTCAGGTGCATTCACTTTAGAATTCAGGTGCCTTCACTTTAGAGTTTTGAGATTCAGGTGCCTTTACTTTATAGTTTTGAGATTCAGGTGTCTTCACACTAGCATTTTGATATTCAGGTGTCTTCAAACACTAAAATTAAAAATTCAATCTTAGTGAAAATTTTACATATCCAGCTAAAATATTCAGTATCTTTAAGCTTCCAAAAGATCCTAAAAAATCTCAAATAACCCCAACTTCTTTATGACATGAAACATGATGATTTATTCATGAAACTCAACTATGGGAATAAAGTACAGACGAATATAGTATTTTGAGTATCCCAAAAAAGTATTAAAACAGAAACAAAAGCTCGTCATAAATTCCATAGCCAGATGTCATGAACATATTTTCGTCGAAATGCATAATAAATAAGAAAAAGACTTTCAGTCCATCTAAAATTTATCCCCATTTCATGCAGCACAATAGTGTCTTGAAAACTACTTAAAATTTTAATTGTCCATCAATTCCTTCCCATTGACATCAATTGGGAATACTAAAATGGAGATGGAATGACTGTAATTTATAGTTCATGTCTGTATGTTTTATGTATGATATAATAATAGCATCAATAAGAAGGCAAACAAACACAAGATGCTCCTTAAAGAAAGAAGAAAAAACTGGTTGAAAATTTTTGGTGACCCCTTGAAATGGTAATTTTACGTGATTCACATCTACGTGAGCTTTTTACTCAATCATGATCACTCAATATGTGGAGCTTTCAGCTTCTTATTATTCATATCTTATCTTCTGTTTATTTGTTTTGTGTTCCTTTTTCATCCTTTTTCTTCTTTATTTGTTGTCTTTTCTTATTACTAAATCGTCTTCTTTATGTGCGTAAATTTATGAGTATAAATGTGTCTGTTGTTTCTGACCTAAATGTTTAAGGCTTATTTGATTTCATCTCAACAACGTCAATGAGGATGAAGCACAAAATTAAAAAGCTCCAATAAAAAAATATTTAAGGAGAAATTGGAACTTTTTTGCTATCTAATAAAATCCAATTTGATTTTATTTGTCCACAAAAGCATAAACTCATTTCCTTCTTTTTCAGTCTTACATTCGGCTCTATTTCCTATTTTCATTCACTCAATTTCACATATATGGGATGAGATAGGAAACTTTATGTTAATATAATCCAATTTAAGGGCTCTATCTCTATTTTTATTCTTAATACTTTTCGATATATGTGAATGTTATGTAATAATATTTTTATAACTGGAACTTACTTATTGTTAAGCCGCTTGTAATGCTCAATTTCCTTATTTATTGGGAATTTCATCCAATTCATTTCGAAAAGTAGCAATCATCTTCACGTTAGTTCGATGGACGTATTTTGCTGAAGTGGATAGAAGTTTTGTAGCGAGGAATTGGAGAAAATAAATTAGACTTATGGATGAAACTTTTGTAATAATTGCATGGATATTGAATAGAGTTTGAGGATTCTGAGCAGAGTTGAATTTGGATATCGAGTCATATGTAAGCAAATCTGACAGTATGAGAGTAAGACACTTAAGGCCGAGTGTTCAAGTAGAAAATGTGTAATTCTCTTTTTTGGGGACGTGTGTTCGAATCCCAGAACATGCCATCATTTAATCATCAAATAAAATTTTACTTAATAATAAGAATTCGCACAATTAACATCAGGGTTTGAGGAAATAAATGCCTTAGCATCAACATTATTGACCTTTAATAAACCAAACATGGTGGACTGGTTATTACATGACAGCCTTCAAGTAAAGCATTTCAACTAGAAAGAAGTATCACAGTAATGCAAACAAGCAGTTTAGAAATCCTAGCAATTTCAAATATTTTTTTGTTTGAACCAACTTTTGTTGAAAGAGGGGGGGGGGGGGGTTATAAATTCACCTATCCACTCCCATGGCTACGCCACTGCAAAGAAGTAAATGAGCTCTTGTTAAGTTCAGTTAACAAATTTCCAAAAAAAACAATCTTGTATTTGGACTGTCACAAATTCTTAAATCCCCACCCTCCTAAAACGTGAAGATTCTTGGTTACCCTCTCTACTTTATAGTCTAATGGGATAAAAATTCTGTAATATTTAAATCAACTAGTCACATAATAAAACTCTACAAAATTCAACACAATATTCTATGCAAAAATCCATGATTCCTCATAATCCATTATTCAAAAAAAACATCCATAAGAGAATAATCCGATATGAAGTACAAAATATTCCATTTATGACAACTATTCCGCATATTTGCTTCCATTTATGATACGTCGGAATAAAAAATATTGAAATTTCACTTTAATCTCGTATCAATTGAGTGTGTACAAACATCCTACATATGCTCACATATTCATCTGAATAGAAAAATAAACGGAAAAGAAGAAATTCTGTTTTTTATTCCATAAAAATAAATCAATAACAGTTCCACATTCTGCTGATTTTTTTCCTTTTCATTTTTATCAATCTTCTTCAAGCCGAAGGAGAAGAAAAGCAATTGAGGCAAAATACACGAACTTAAGGACACTGCGTAAAGGAGAGCATTAAAGTGTGAAGGTCCGATCGAAGATAAATGCCGAATGTTGCGGATAGAATCAATGAAAGGCTTGTGGATAGAAAAAAAAGGTTTTTTACTTCGTCGGGTGTTGAAAGAAATATTTCGTGTCCCTTTTTCAAGGCTCTTTATCCTTAAAATATCAAATCATTGTGTGCGTATTTGTATGCGACTGTGTAAATGCACAAAAGTGTGTTCATTCCATTCCATATGAATTGGTTCGATTAAATGTTGAGCAATTTTCTTCCAATAAATCTTTTATGCCTTTACATGCTGAACTATATTGATGATGTTACCGCTTTTGCCGATTCAACATTCCAGTTTAATAAATTTCAACAACTTCCCTTTTTCCTACTCTATATTAAGGGCTGTAGTGTAGATGTGTTGAAAAGGGATCGATTATTGGATTATTTAAGAGAGAAAAGGAGCTTTACAATTTAATCGTCCTCAAATTTATTCAATGAATGTTTCAACACCTTCCCGTAAACACTCAATAAGCCTACTTTATATTTTTCTGAACAGACCTAAATTTCTCTATTCAGATTCATCATGAAAAAATGTTCTTCTTATGGAATTCTTCATGTTTTGAAACAAAAGTGGAAATCTGGCTTGATTTTTGTATTTCATACACGAAGGAGAATGGAATGTGCATGAATAAGAGGTGTTTCTATAATTTATTCGGTATTTTAGGCAATTTAGAAAATTATTGGAATTTTCTTTTGAAACTCTTGAATGGACTGAATGTTGTTTGAAGCTGAGAGCTGAATCTGAGGCATGAAATACAATTTGAATCAGGATTGAACCCAGGTTTATGTTTTTCACTGACCAAAGCGTTTTAGAACTTGATTTAAATACTTATTTGAATATTTAGCAGAAAAAATTTAATTTTCGAATAACAGACCCCAAAGTAGGATTTGAACCCACGTCTTATGTCTTCCAGTCATGTGCTCTTACCGCTGAGCTATCGAGGGCAATCACAAGCTTGGCAGAATTCCAACTTAAACTATTAATCTACTCTGAACATTATCTTTTGGTTATCGTTGATACAGCTTTACTTTGTAACCTCCAGCAAACATAAACTTGACAGAATTTCACCAGTACTTTCCTAAATCAATTCATTCTTGTCATAAAAAAGATATGTAAATCCTGACCCAATCGACAATAATCTAGGAAATATGGTAATCTCATTCTTCTTGATTTAAATGCTGAGCATTCACAAAGCCGCTTCTTATTTAAATGATATCCGCTTTTTGTTTTGGATATCCTTTTTTCTTGGAAGGAAAACAGACAAGTTTCTTTTTATTGTATTTAGTGTACTTCAGTACATTTTGATCATTCATTAACTATAATATTTCCCTAATCATTCATTCATATCCGTTTTCTTTACTATCAGTTCTGATTAAATTCTGTTGATTTGTTCCTTTTCAGAAATTGAAGAAGAAATTTAGGGTTGTTTTTAAGATCATCCTCAAATGACGTCTTTCAAAAAAATTATATTTTTAGGACCTCTTCCTTTAAGTCATAAAATGTTTAGTGTCTGCATTCAGTCCATCTCACCATTCTTTGTCCATTCGTGCCTTCGTTTTTCATCCATTTGTCACACAGGTTTTGTCTGTTGACAGGCAAATGGCAGATTGCAACCCTGGTCCAACCTACAGTTCTTCTATATCCGTATGTAGTTCACCAAATGCTCTAGTCACAATAATAATCGAAAAATCCAGTAATGTAAAGTTCCGGAGACATAAAAATCAATAGAATCGATCACTTCCTGACTGTTTTTATGGATTTCCCAGAAAAAGTTAGACACTTCCTCTTATAAAGTATATAAATTTTATATAAACAACAAACTATGATCAATGAGCTCAAAACCTTCAATTTCCAAAAATGTTGGACATCATAAGATGTTGAACCCCAATTTCTTTATTCCTTCAACCGTCAATTTATAAATTTATTTGTTGATTTTCCCATAAATATTCCTTTATATTCAACGAGCGTGCGAATTAAACGCTGTAAACGATATTTCATTGTAATTCATCAACAACTTATTCACTCGATGTAAAGAAATTTTCACTTTCATTTGAAATCAATCTCGTCGTTGTTTCTTATTCCCTGCTTATTTCCATTTTCGATTTTTTGTTCTCTTGTCGTACGTTTACAATTCAATACGAGTGGAGCGATGATTTAGCAAAAAATTAAAAATTCCACAGCAGACTCACAACATCTATTCATGCTATCAATATCAGTCAGTTAAGGAATGAAGAATTTTTCATTGAGTCATTTAATTCTCATTCTTCGACACCCATTCACAAATTGTGAAGAATTTTTATTTTTATTACAATTTAAGTGTCTAGAAATGGGAGATTTTTCTTTTTCCACTTTTATGATAGCTTGAGGATATTTTATACATTCCACTAACTATATAAAGCAAAAAACTTGCTGAACTGTATGGAATAAAAAAAATATCATCAAATTTCTTTTTCATTCTATCATTTCAGGCGAATTTCGTAGTAAAGTAGCGTGTGAAAATGACATAATGTCGTTTGAATGTAATCCGTATTCACGAATTGCTGTTAATGCTGCCAGTTTTGGACGAACTGAATATGAGAGTCTCCAGTGTCCACAGCAACCAGGTGTGAAAGAAGAAAGTAAGTATATTTTTGGTCTGTTTAATTTTTTATCCATATTTATTCTTATGAAAAAGTATTGAATTCATTCAATTATAGATTTTTCATATTGAATGGCTCTTTAAGCTGCAATTCACACGAATTTTTCATTCTTAAAAAATTTTTTAATTGAATGAATTACAAAAGAAATTCAACTGTTCTTTGTGAATTGGATTACAAAGGCAAAATCCATTTTTTGACCCACACTTAATTTTTTTGAAGAAACCTCAATTAAATGTTCATCGAGCTGTAATGCTTCTTCTGGTTAATGCTTGGTCAGATCCCAAAAAGTGAGGTAACGTATCTAAATGGCGTAGTAGTCAAGTTCTTCGATTCATGAATACCACAATGTTACACAGCTATCATGGGTTCGAAGCCTAGGGAAGGCAAATTGTCGCTTTTTCGAATTATTTGTAGGCTTCAAGCAAAAATGTTATCAAAAGAGCTTTTGTAGCTTTTATGTAGCCTAGAGTGGACAAACAGCTCGGTTTTTCGAGAATTTTTCACATTTTCAAACGTTATATCGAAACTTTTTTAAAATTTGTTCTGTATTCTAGATTATTTTCACTTATTACGTTACACAAAAAACGAAATTTTAGACCCCCCCTTGTTACAAATTTTTCAAGAAAATTTTTTTCATTGTTTGACTTATTACAAAATCTCAGACCCTCTCCCTCCTAAAAAATGGACGTAATAAGTGAATGACCCCCTAGAAAACTATTAATTTTGAACTTTTCAAAGAATTTTCCTTCAAGTTTCGGATTTACATTAAATTTTGAAAACGGTCCCGAATTCTGGCTATCAACACCCTAGATATAACAAACTATATAATTATCTTCCTTTGATCCATGACCATCAAGAATCATAAATCTAAGCTGATGATAAATTTCAAAAAAAATCCCATCCCAGAGTTTATACAAAATTTATATCTTAATTATCATGATTTCAATCAAATCATTGACTAAAACTCATTCCGCATCCCCAAAATCGTATTAACAGCTCATCAACATTCAATTTCATGTTAATGTTTTATTCAGCATGTAAAAAAGGTTCTCTACACAAACTTATACATCCACAAAATCTCCCCCATTCGTTCACTCACTTAATCGTACATATGATTCATGCTGTAACATTTACAATCCGATTAAATTGATGCATGTTTATTGGGTTGCAAAAAAAAGCAAACCTGAGAGGAAAAGAAAAAGGAAATTTTTATCTGAATGAAGGAAAAAAATGGAAATGAGCATTCATGAATATTTTGAATGGCTATGAAAAGGTAAAGGCTTAATAAATGCTGAAAAGAAATAAGTCCTATTCAGTGGATGTTTAAACATAGCTGTAGAATTTAATACAAAGCAATGTGTAACCACACATGAGAAAAAGGCTTAAAATATTTATTTTTTGCAAAAGAAATTGTTTAAATAGCAATGGAGCTGAGATGGAAGTTTTAATTAATTGATCTAAGAATAGTTTTTTTAAATTTTGAAATTAGAATTTTTTCTTTTTTTGAATTTTTTTAATTTAGAAGTAGAATTAGAACTTAATTGATTGAATTTATGTAAAATCCATGCACAAGTGTTAAGTTTTTCAAAAATTCCTGGAAATTTTTATTTCAAATTTTAAATTTATTGATAAATGACGTCCAACAATTATGGGTAAGAGGAGGTTCGAGCTGTGTGATCTTTCTTACAAGCACCAAAAGGAATGTGGGAGGAATTTTCATACAATTTTCAATAAATATGTCCTCTATATGAAGACTGGTCTTAATATATTAAGGGGTTATTCTTTAATGATGTTCACAATTTTCTGATAGACTCATAGGTGAAGAGCCACTATGGGGTCATTCGCAAATTTCATCACGCTTTAGAGAGAAGGGGGTTGGAAGAATTTGTGACAATCCAAACACAAGTAATTTTTTTATGTGATAAGGTGACGGAGGGGGTTGAAAAGTGTGACGTAATTTACGAATGACAACTAAAAGAACATTATTCCTTTATATTCAAAATAAAGTATAAGCTGTACAAATATTCAGTCTTTATAATAATATCAGAGTACTCTAACAATATGCAGAGTTTATTAAGCAGTTTTAAAATTTGAAATTAAAATTTGAAAAATTTTCTTATTTTTCCTCCTTAATTTCATAAGCATCAAATTTCAATGACATACTTCTTTTTGACTTCTTTGTCAATAATAATTTTATGGTAAGAAAATAAGAAAAATTTTCGAATATTAAGTACAAAAGGCAGAATTGGTGATCATTTTTAGTCATAGAGTCGCCATATTTCAACTCTTTCCTTATGTTTCTTAGTTCCATCTAATAGAGAAAGGCAATAAAAAATCTAGACCTTGTTAAAAATCTTCATTCATTAAACCTAATGATTAGAACCCCCCTTACTTTTTTGGAAAATCTCTTTAATTTTGCTGGATTTTTTAAAATAATATAACAACCCCTGCATTAAAATTTAAAAAGATGTAGAAAGTCCTCGTGTTATACATCGAGGGAATTAAGCGCATTTTCCCGCACAGATCAGTAAATAAATCCATAATTCAGAATGTAAAAATAAGTACCCACTTAATTTATTTCCCCAAATGAATTGAAAACATAGCATAAATGCTTGAAATATATAGTTGTAGCTGAAAAAATTTAAAGAAAGTCCTCGTGTTATAGATCGAGGGACTTCAGCGCATTTTTGTGTTAGCGATCAGTATTTGATTAGCAAAGTACTGCGTATTAAATAAGTCAATCATGAATATTTTGTGACTTAAATAAATTCGACGGCTCAATAAGGGTTTTTTGGCATTCAAATTTTCTAACGGTCAAAATATATTTGAAATTATCCCACTTGAAGTTGGCTCTATTGTATTGAAAACAAAAAATCATTAATTATAGTATTTAGCGTTGGTTTTGAGATTTTTAAATGACAATCGCCCACATAACTCGATGGCACTGAGCTAATGCAAAAAACTAGAGCTCTTTACGATGTCTGGTTAAAGAGATCTCAAACAGCCGAACAGCCGAACAGCCAGCCGAACAGCCGAACAAAGTGCATTATTAAGCTACCTTTTTAAAACAAGTTTCAAAAATGCGCTAAAAAATTCCGGAAGCTATTTCAAAACATTTGTATGGTTTTAGTACAAATTAAATCTGTCACTTATACTTCACAAGTAATGACAGCAACATTTGTATGGTTCTACATACATTTACATTTCGAGAAAATAAAATTTATGAAAAAATGTACTTTTTTGCTGTTTTATGACTCAAAAAAATTTAATTATGCATTAATAAATCTTAAAATATCATAAAACATCAAAAAAATGTAAAAAAGAAACAAAAAAGTGTAAAAAAAAGTTGCCCGCGGAGAGGATCGAACCCACGACTTGAAGGGTTTTTTAATATAAGTATTCTTTTTAAGCGTCACGTTAAACTTTGACTAATCCAACGTCAGTGATTTTTTACACCAAAAACAGAAAAGTTAATTTAATTAAGTTTAGGTGAGGATTTTCAAAAAACTAAATACGTTGCGCACCCCTACGAAATAGCAGCTATTTAATGCAAAAAACCCGAAGTCTCTACGTGCTTCCCCTGCCGAGTTTTTGAGGCAGCAGGCCAGCCAGCGGGCCAGCGGGCCAGCCAAAGTGGACCTTTAAGCGCATTACTTTCTAAGGAAAATGCGCTAAAAATTCCTTTTCGAAAAATACAGTACAGCAACTCTAGTATTTTTAGCCAAAAAATGCCAAAATTAATTTTCATAATACGCCTTACACAGTTTTTGACCCTCCACCTCTCCTAGATAACATAGTTTTTAACTTCCACGCATTGCGTGCAAGTTATTGTATTCACTTTTTTTGAGATTTTCACTAATTTTGATTTTTTGAGTCAACGGAAGCATGAATCTTTACGTTTTTGGTCTCATATGACAGGTATTGAAAATATCTATTACCTGAGGTATGTTTGGTTCCAGTCAGTTCCGTTGCGTTGGAACTAGACGCAAAAAACCGTTAAAAACCAAAAATTTGTATGGAAAATTTTTTATGCGGTGACTTTCATACAATTTCTTGTATCTGATACGATAGGCCGTACCTTAAAACCAAAAAGCGCTACTTAACATCTGAACTTTATGTCCATTTAGTGACCGAAAAATGCAAAAAACATGATTTTTTATGACAGTTGCGCCATTTTTGATTCCGCACTGGAATTAACATTTCAAGCCTTGAAATAGGTATAAAATGAAAGATCAACTCAGGATCTACATTTAATATCCGCTATGTTGGTACTTTAGAGGTTCCTGTAAAAAGTTACAGCATGAAAAAGATTGTTATAAAAATTATAACACTTTTGTTTACGTTACGTAAAATCCTTACGTTACGTAAAATTACGTAACGTGAATTTCACTTAAAAATATTTGAATGAATATAGAGGCTGTAGATGTTTACTGGATCTTGTTTAATTGGACATAGAGGCTGTAGATCATTACTGGATCTTATTTTTATTGGACATAGAGGCTGTAGATCATGACTGGATCTTATTTTATTGAACATAGAGGTTGTAGGTGTTTACTGGATCATATTTTTACTGGACATTGAGGCTGTAGATGTTTACTGGATCATATTTTTACTGGACATAGAGGCTGTAGATGTTTACTGGATCT
The DNA here is from genome assembly GCA_963573255.1 of Chironomus tentans. Lineage (NCBI taxonomy): Eukaryota > Metazoa > Arthropoda > Insecta > Diptera > Chironomidae > Chironomus > Chironomus tentans. The sequence goes on from OY754303.1 coordinate 17,289,206, forward strand.
CGTTTTACTGGACATATAGGCTGTAGATGTTTACTGGATCTTGTTTAATTGGACATAGAGGCTGTAGATCATTACTGGATCTTATTTTTATTGGACATAGAGGCTGTAGATGTTTACTGGATCTCGTTTTACTGGACATATAGGCTGTAGATGTTTACTGGATCTTGTTTAATTGGACATAGAGGCTGTAGATCATTACTGGATCTTATTTTTATTGGACATAGAGGCTGTAAATCATTACTGGATCTTATTTTATTGAACATAGAGGCTGTAGATGTTTACTGGATCATATTTTTACTGGACATTGAGGCTGTAGATGTTTACTGGATCATATTTTTACTGGACATAGAGACTGTAGATGTTTACTGGATCTCGTTTTACTGGACATAGAGGCTGTAGATCATCACTGGATCTTATTTTTATTGGACATAAAGACTGTAGATGTTTACTGGATCTTGTTTAATTAGACATAAAGGCTGTAGATGTTTACTGGATCTCGTTTTACTGGACATAGAGGCTGTAGATCATCACTGGATCTTATTTTTATTGGACATAAAGACTGTAGATGTTTACTGGATCATATTTTATTGGACATAGAGGCTGTAGATGTTTACTGGATCTCGTTTTACTGGACATAGAGGCTGTAGATCATTATTGGATCTTATTTTTATTAGAAATAAAGGCTGTAGATGTTTACTGGATCATATTTTTATTGGACTTAGAGGCTGTAGATGTTTACTGGATCATATTTTTACTGGACATAGAGGCTTTAGATGTTTACTGGATCATATTTTTACTGGACATAGAGGCTGTAGATGTTTACTGGATCATATTTTATTGGTCATAGAGGCTGTAAATGTTTACTGGATCTTGTTTAATTAGACATAAAGGCTGTAGATGTTTACTGGATCTTGTTTTTCTGGACATAGAGGCTATAGATCATTACTGAATCTCGTTTTTATTGGACTTAGAGGCTGTAGATGATTGAAACATATTTTGGTGGGAAAATTTTCAAATATTTTGACCGTTAAAAAATTTGAATTTTGAAAAATCGTTAAATGGCAAACCATTTTATTATATGAAAATTTACCTCAAAAATTGTTAATTATAATAATAATAATAGTTCATTAAGTACATTCATTAAGTTCATTAAAAATGCGGGAAATGTTCAAATATATTTTGGCCGTTAGAAATTTTGAATTTTTAAAAACCGTTAAATGACAAACCATTTTAATGTATGAAAATTCACCGCAAAAATTGTTAATAATTCTATAACTAATGATTTTCAAGTGCATTAAAAACACGGAAAATTTTCAAATATATTTTGACCGTTAGAAAATTTGAATTTTAAAAGCGAGCGTAGCTCAAGCTCGACTCTACTGTGATCCATGTAAAAACTGTAATTCTTAACAAGTCGAGCGAGCGTAGCTCAAGCTCGACTCTACTCTGATCCATGTAAAAACTGTAATTCTTAACAAGTCGAGCGAGCGTAGCTCAAGCTCGACTCTACTGTGATCCATGTAAAAACTGTAATTCTTATCAAGTCGAGCGAGCGTAGCTCAAGCTCGACTCTACTCTGATCCATGTGAAAACTGTAATTCTAAACAAGTCGAGCGAGCGTAGCTCAAGCTCGACTCTACTGTGATCCATGTAAAAACTGTAAATCTTAACAAGTCGAGCGAGCGTAGCTCAAGCTCGACTCTACTGTGATCCATGTAAAACTGTGATTCTAAACAAGTCGAGCGAGCCTAGCTCAATATACACTGTATGCTACTATGATTTAAAATGAGAAAAAATGCGACATTACACTTTGAGATTTGGAAAATCTGGAATTGGCTGGAATTTTTTAGTTGACTTGAAGGGGGTCTATGGGGGTCCAAAAGTTGAAAATTCGAAAAAAATGTCATTTTTGAGCTAATTTCAAAATTAAATTTCCATATAAGGATTTAATCAAGTTAAATTAAGTTTTTGACATAAAATCTATCATAATAAGATCTTTATTTTAAGCTCCCACGTAAATTAATAATTAATAATTTTGCTCAGATTAAGAAATCAGTTTTTCGTATTTTGTGAGAAAGAGAGGTAAAACAGCCAAAAATGTTCTATGCAGAAAAGTTTGTGCCTGAAATTCTACATCATGTTCAAAAAACGGAATTGAAATTAGTTGAGGCATTGTCGAGAAAATCGCAAAATACACTTTCTGTAAGCAAGCAAACAAGCAAACAAGTTAATCAGCAAGAAATAGCCAAAACGAGACATCGTTGAAACTTCTAGTTTTTTTGCAATCGATCCGTGCCGCCCTACAGAAGAACTGATTAGATTTTGGGCATGGTAGGAATAGCCGTTGCTTCTGAAAAAGCAAAAAACCTTCTTTTCCATACAAAATGTGAAATTCAAAGGTTGCTATGATTTTTGAAAATTTCGACTGAAAAAAATTCAAAAAATTGGAAAATCCCCCCCCCCCCTGGTATATGAAAATTATGCGAGATTCGACAACCCCTGTGATCTATAAACAGTCGAACAAGCGGAGCGAGATTCGACAACCCCTGTGATCTATAAACAGTCGAACGAGCAGAGCGATATTCGACAACCCCTGTGATCTATAAACAGTCGAACGAGCGGAGCGAGATTCGACAACCCCTGTGATCTATAAACAGTCGAACGAGCGGAGCGAGATTCGACAACCCCTGTGATCTATAAACAGTCGAACGAGCGGAGCGAGATTCGACAACCCCTGTGATCTATAAACAGTCGAACGAGCGGAGCGAGATTCGACAACCCCTGTGATCTATAAACAGTCGGACGAATAAAAAATTCGAACGGAGCTCGAATGTAATAGTTCGGACAAAGTCCGAAAAAAAAAATTTTCCCAAGCCCTTAGAAGACTGAGGATATGTGAGAAAATTTTATTTTTTTATACTGTAATCTATAAACAGTCGGACGAGCGAAGCGAGATCCGATAACCCCTGTGATCTATAAACAATCATACTAGCGGAGTTCGAACGAGACTTCGAATATACAAAAAAACTTTAGAGTTTAATCACAAAAATTCGAGCGAAGCTCGAATATAAATAGTTCGAACGCAGTTCGGACTAGGTTGAGCGAAGCTCACAAATTTTTACGTCCTGAACGTAGCGAAGCGGAGTGAAGGCGTGAAAATTTTCCCAAGCCGTATGTACAGTACGGGAATAATTTACGGTGAAGTGATAAAAAATTTATAGAATACTTTGTGTCATAAACTACGGCTCGCCTTGGGATTTATATCAACTGGCGAGCGTAGCTCGCCTTTGGATCGGTATCAACTGGCGAGCGTAGCTCGCCTTTGGATCGATATCAACCGGCGAGCGTAGCTCGCCTTTGGATAGGTTATTGCCGTTGGCGAGCGTAGCTCGCCACGTGGAAGTTTGTGGTGTGATCTATACATCGTGTTTTTTGTAATGCTTTCAACCCCAGAAGAAGCTTGTGTGGATTTTAAATAATTTATCATAAAATCATCATATCATCTCCATCCTATTCAACTATCTCAAAAATCTGTCTGCTTCCGAAAATAAACATAACCAAAAAAATGTTTTGCATACATCAGAAATTTTTGTTAACAAATCTTTCCTTAAATCTCTCATTTAGACAAATCTGTTTATGTAAAAATGTCCATTCTTCTTCATATTTCTCTATTCATACATAAACAATTTGATGATGATGATTATGATGAGGAAGAGAATGAAAAGTTTCGGACATAGAATTGTCATCATTTTTTTCCTGTTGTTTTCCTCGTCATAATAGCCAAGCAAAAAAAACAATATTCACGATGATGTAGAACATGATGATGTCAAAAACAACATTTTAGTCCAAACGAGAGAAAGAAGACAAAAAAATGGAAACAGCAAACATTTAGAAGCACCAAGAAGAGAATGAAAAAAGTTGAGAAAAAAATTATGAAAAGGGAGAAAAAGTCGAAAATTTAAATTTTATTTCATTTCCTACCCATTTATGGCAAAAGCAGCAGCAGCAGCATCAACCAAAAGCCTCAAAATGCAAACATTTTTGTTCAGCTTTCGCTTCCTCTTGTGCTTGTTTTCTTCATACAATGAGATTAGTTATTTGGTTTGTCAGAGTGACTGGCTTTTTGTTGGTAAAATAAAATCTAGGTGGATGGATGTCAATGGCATGTCAGAGAGATAATGGCTTGTCAGATTACAGAAATTCAGTACTAATCCTGAATTTTTAGGATTTTTCAGTGTTTTTACGTTTACTCAAGGATGAGATTCTCGGTATACTCCTATCACTGGGGTATACCAACCTATGGGTAGGTGTAGAGGGTACCCTATAGATACCCCTCCTAGTACGTGTAGGGATATACCGAGAAATCCAGTCCTGGATATCAGCAACACAACTGTGACTCTAATCGATTCAGAATCTAGTGAACCGTAACCTTTGAAGATATTCTTACCTTCCCAAATCAAGCATATCATTATTTTAAACAATCACATGAGTCAGACAAATTCCAAGTAGATACTTTGCCTATTATTTGTATCAAACACACAAATCATCAAAAAACGCTCTGATTCCTTTCCTTTTTCGAATTTTAACTCAATCTCATTGTTTGCAAATATTATTTCTTCCTTTTTGCCTCTCTTGTCTCCTTCTTTGTCGATTTTTCGAAAGAAAATAATTTGAGATTTTCTCTCCTTTTTTCCTTCTTCAGTTTTTTTATTTAACTGACATTGAAACGTGCTGGTTAAAAACTGTTGTCGAGAGGATTTTTTTTGGCCATGTCGAAACTTTTTATGATCCAAACATTTGTTTTTTGCTTACCAAATCTATCTTCTTATTTTTCCATATTTTTTTTCTCGTTACAGATTGTTTGGCAAGTTACGCAACGGAAGCAGTAATGCAATATTGTCATGGAAGACGAAGGGTAATAATCAAAAATATTCGATTTTATAGCATCAACAATTTTTTTTTCTAATTAAAACTTTTTAATTGATATCAACCCCAATGTCTGCTTTTTGTCATCATTTCCAGTGCAATATAACCGCAGATCAGAAAACATTTGGTAAACCATGTCAACCGGATTCGAGGATGTATTTGAAAGTTATTTATACATGCTGTAAGTAAACCTTGTCTTCTTATTGCATAGATTTGAGGAGATGAGAATTTATGTTGGATGGATGTGCGTGTTATGAATGTGAATTGTGCGCGGTATGAAAGTGAAAATATGATGTTGTGCGTATTATGTGAGTGAAAATAAGTCAAACGTCTGTAAAAGAATTTCGTTGATATTTCTTCATAATTACTTAGAAATTGAACTTTCTACGAATCTTTTACTCAAACCATTTCATGTTTTGACTAACTTCCTTTAAGAAAAATCAATTTACATTCAGAAAATTGCTCTGATTCCTATAAAACGATTCGTAGTAATCCATTAGTATATTCAAAAATTGAGGATATCCCTTTTTCATTATTAACTCAATTTTACTGCCTTCAAAGCATTAAACTTTGAACTTTAGAAAGTGAAGGATTTTTTTTGTTCGCCACCCCTTAAAGGGTTTCTTCACTCTCACTTGATTGATTTATGAGTCTCAATTAAGATGAAAAGCACTTCTGATGCTGACCTTAATTTCCTTGCCACTTTCCTTTTACTTTCTTCTTCCTTTAAAAACTTCCAGCGTTTTTTCTTCATTTTTTGTTCATTATAAAAAACGGGGTTGCTTCCTTTTTATACGAAACTATTCAATTTCTTTTACTTTGACTTCCTGCTTATTTTTCTTGTAATAAAATTTTCCTTCCTCATTTTACCTTCAATTTTAGCTTTTTACGTCTTTCTTCCCCTCCATCCATGTAAATTGATTGAACGATATTTACAATCTGTGAATTTGAAAGTGCTATCAATGTGCTTTCCATCATTTCTTCCTTCTCGTTTGCTGATTTTGCTATTTTGTGGAAGAAAAATATTTTCTGTTCAATTTAAGGTTTTATATATTTTTGTTAGGCGTCATTCGTAAATTACGTCATGTTAAAAAACGATTTTTTCGATCCCCCTGCCCCCTTGTCATAAATTTTTCATATAAAACAAAAATTCTTATGTTTGGGGACTGTCTGTGCTCCGTAAATTGTGACGTAATTTGAGAATGACCCCTTATCTATCTAATAGTGGAAATAATTCCACTCCTGTTTCAGTAAACTGATTTTTATTTGTTATTTTCAATATGTTTAAGCAACATTTGATAATGGAAGAAGGGAATTTTTGAGTTATTTTGTGAGATTGTTTCATTTACGATGCAATTTAGTATGTACTGTTGACATCAAGTAAAGAAATGGAATTTTCAGGGTCATAATTGAGCAAATGCTACTGTCAGCTGTCAAATGACTAGAAAAAATAGTGCTTTATGGGTCCAGATGCTGAGACCCTCCTGGCTACACCCCTTGATACTAGAATATTTTATGGGAGCACTTCTGTGTCGTGGAACATAGTTTGAGTTGACAATAAAAAAGCACCCAAATCCAACTAGACATTCCCTGTGATCGAATCCGAGAATCCAGACCAGACCCATAATCATTACGATAGCTGCTTTTCCACTGCTTTATCATTTCAGCAGTTCTTTAAAATAAACTTAATACACCTGGATGCTTTCATGCAGAAATTCCATTCCTCTAGAATAGTTTGGCACACATATTTGTTCCATATTTCTACATTCTCTTGATGAAATTCAAAATGTATAGCATTTTACTGTTTACGGAAGTTCTCTCATTTCTTCTTCCTTATTACGATACGTTGATATGATGGTGCAGAGATAAATTAATATGAGATACAGCAAATATGGGTGAACATGTGAATCGTATGTATGTTTAATAAAATATGAGTTATTGCATCTCATCATCTGTCATCTACAAACATCTGTAGATCTATGAACATGTTACTTATTCTGTCCTTTCTCAATAGTACCAAGAAGGCTTTTGATCGATCGTTTCGAATCAACGCCAGAGCCTGACGAGCCACTTCCATACGATGACAATGAAGTGGATCAAGAAGAAGAGCTTTATGATGAAGATCAATTTTATAAAGAGTCTGATATCTCACCGGGTCCTGCCCCAAAACTACAAAGTGATTTATCAAAGAAACCACAGCAACGACCTGACAATGACCCAGTTTTTACTCCAACTGTGTCGTCTAGTATAAGCCCGCCTCAACATGCACGAGATGATTCTCCAATTGAGGGTAAGTTTCTTTAAATTTATTATGGAGGAGGATTATTTTTTAAAATAAAAGGGAAGCACAGATTTTTCTCTGTGGATGTATATTTGTGTAAATAATTTTGGTTTATTTTTATTATTTAAACTTTGTACAGCAATTTTAAGTTAGGGAAACTTTTTCATTGTTGCGGAAAATTCGTGAGAGCTTTTTTGGGTGTTTTTGGAGTTGGCACTAAGGAATTTCTTGTATTCTTGAGGATTAAGTTCCAGAGCTTATAGGATCTGCCCTTTGATGAAGATCCTATGAATATTTTTGAACTAAAACTAAACTAGGCTAAAACTAAGATTTCTTCATAGCACTAGTACTGTAATGTATGAAGCACCAGAGCTGAGGCCGGTTTCTAGGGTTATAAAGTAGGGTAGGGTTACCCGGGTAGCCCTAGACATCGGCCCCTGAAAATCGATACTGTAAACATTTAAGCACAGGTGCTTAAATCATTGCTACTCAATCTATGCTTTTTCAATTTTCAATTTTTTAACCCAAGTGTGTCGCCACTGCTTTTTTCAAACTTTTAGTGTGTCACAAATTTTTTTCAGATTTTTAGTGTGTTGAAAAATTTGAGAACCACAGCCTTAAAGACTTATTCCAAATCATGGAAAAATAAGGGGTCATTTGCAAATCATGTAACGCTAGAAAACTACTTTTTGACCCCTCAACCCCCTTTACAAATTTTTTCATGAATTGTCACAAAATTTTGACGCAACTTCCTCATAAAGCGTAAAGTAATTTGCAAAAAAAAACCTAGGGTCTGTTCATAAATAACGTCATGATAAAAAATAATATCTTTCCTTTTGTACGGAAGTGTCGCATCCTACCCTCTAAAAAATGGACATCATTTATGAACGACCCCTAAACAAGTTCCCAAAATTAGATCCCAAAACCTTTCAAAATTCAACCTAACTAAATAACCCAAATTCTCACAAAATTTCTCCAACGGAAGCAACAAAAAAAGAAGTTTTTTTAATATTCCAAAGGGAATAGAAGTTTTGCAAACATAAAAACACATTATGAGAATGAAAAGACGAGAAAAAAGTTAATTATAAATTTTTGCTAATTAATAAGAGGGAAAAAAAATCTCATTTGAAACCCTTTTTTGCTACTTCCTTCTTGCCATACATAATGTTGTGTTTTACATTCTAACTATTAACATACTTACTAATGTACAATGTAACTGTAATTTATGAAATATTTATCTTGAACAAACAAACACAAAATAATTATTTTTAGCATATATTAAAATAACAATGAATGACCTTACGTGGATGAATTTTCAATCTTCTTACTAACGTTAATGTGTAATTACTAATTTTACATCAAATTTATTTTTGGAAGGATATTTGTTGATACTAAGCTCCTACATGAGCAGATATCCAGTTTTATAATTTAATGAGCAATTTTAAGCTTCTGTACTTAGTCCTTGAGATTTAATATGTAGCTGCGGGTATTCAATGGGTTTTTAGGTAGAGTTTTAAAATCAGCACAATTTAGTTGTCAAAACACTGCCATGAAGACGTATTAATGGCAAAATACAAATCACAGAGATGTGGGGGTGTCCTAGAGGTGTAGAAAATACCAAAGACAGAATAAAGTTCTAAACCTAAAAAAGTGTTTAAAAAGTTCACCAAATTTTCAACAATTTTCACTATGACATTAAATAATTGTGCAATTTAACCAATAAATTTCTCAACTATTAGATTGCACATATCTAAAAACACCAAATCATTCCACAAATCTTTTATAGCTCTTCATTTAAAGCTATCCTATCTTATCCTATGTTTAAGCGGTAAAGTGAATTATAACTGCATTATAATAATATAGATGGTTGAATGGAGATAAAAGGTAATTTAATGGTTCTATAGAAAGCGCACATAAAAAGCTATAATTTCAAAATCAAACATTTACACAAAAAAACTTTTACTGCAGCGCTGAAGTGTATTTACTTTTCGCATCCATTTTGAGTACATAGGGAAGTTGAGAAATTTTTTGAAAAAACTTACTTCAGGTTTTATTGTTTTAAATTTAAATAGTTTGAGAGTTTTTAAAATTTTATGGAATTTTGTGGGACACGAAACCTCTATCAGGGGTGTAGATTTGGTAAAATATCCAAAATTGTCATCCATTCCGCTTGCTATAGAAAATCACCTGATAAATTGTGAAACAAATAGAATTTTATATCCTATTTATAAGAATTAATGACTAACTATCCAATAAACTCAACATTTACCTAATTTAGATGAGTTAAGTTTTTGACTAATCTAAGTTTGTTTCGAAGATATCCGATTTTGCATAAAAAAGCCATTAAAAGTCTTTAAAGCAGCAAACAATCATAAAACAAATTTGCATTGAAAAATGAGAAAGTAAAATAAAACCAGAACTAAAAGCTTTCATGAATCTCATCACTATTAAAATATTGCTATTGATACAAGAAACTTTGTCTTGTCATAAACTAAAATTGAATGACTAGACCAGGCAACTAAAACAAAAAGTGAAGCATCGAAAGTTACCAAAAGCAAAGCACCTAATGATTTACATGTACATAAATTGAAGGATGTACTTAAATTACTTTTTAATAGTGTTTAATTTTCTGTTATGGACATGGCTGTTTCATGTGAATTTTGAATGGGAAAATTTTTAATTGATTTTAGTGCTTTCGTCTATAAAATTCTACTCTAATGAAAGTTTTGGTATAAACTTTTATCATACAGTAACCCGAGTGACATATTACTTTAGGTCAATCATATAAACCCCATATATGTGCCCTTATCCTCTCACCTATACACCAGGGGATGGTTGCTCGATATACCCTAGGGTAAACCGAGCAAGTGGCTCCAGGGGCTTACTATTTGATTTCGTTAAATGTTTGATGAGAAACCTGGATGTAACCAAGAAGAAGGATGGGTCGTTGATGGTAAATTCTCCTCCCAGATGGAAAATATTCTTTATTTTGATATGATTCAATGAGAAAAATCTCAAAACCCACCCATGAAGTTCAACGTAGTCACCTGTGCCATGGTACCGTGAAGGCTCTTTTCAACCCATTTTACAGCAGTAGTGTGCTGCTTGGGCCACAAAAATTTTTAAAGTTACCAAAACCTTATTAAATTAGTCAACTGGTTGACTATACTTTCAGCAGGCATCAATAAAATAACTTACATTACAGAACCCTCAACATCTTCATCTTGAAGAATGTGTCACTCGGCAAAAGCACTTAAAAACTTTATTCACTCCTTAAAAAAAAGTTTTACATCTAAAACTTTAATTTCGACATGATCTTAAAAGTTTGACATGAATTTTGCCATAAAAAATTTAATAAATAATCATGACTCTATCATTTCACAAAACTACATGTGCTTTTATCTGTAAAACTTTTCAAATGACAGCTTTGAACAAGAAGTAAGCCAACATCGTTGCTCAATGCTATGCCAGAATACTTTTATTATTAGTATAAAAAAATCTTCTAAAATTCAGAAAATAAACGAAAGCTTGAAACATTGCATGAGGCTATGTGCTTACATATGAAAAATTTATAGTACTTAACGTATGCTATGAGATTCTCTCACATATCATAAATCGGAAAATGGATGGAAAGAAGAAAAATACGAGAAAATGTAAAGAATGAATGTGAAATGTCGTAGTAAATTTTGTGCAGTACATCATGAATTTATGAATTATCGTCTACGAATGTCACCGTGTCAGTTTTCGAAAATTTATAAATATGAATAATTTAAAGAGATTGTCGAGTGGATGTATACATATTTTATAGAAAGATCTTAAAGTGTGATAGTCTTAAGGTAGAAGTCTGGGAAATTTGTATTTAAAAAATTGTCAGGTTTTATCATAGGATGATTATAGTGGGTCCAAAAGAGGAATTTCGCCACTTATGGTGCGAGTAAAACATTATAACAGGCGCATAGGCATACTTTCTTCATAATACAGTTACCCTACCATACTCTACCCTAGGGTCCACTTTTTAAGCTACATCCTTACCGTACAAAAAACAATAGCTAAGGTATACCCAAGAAAATGACTTTTGGGTCTTTATACAAGGGGTATATCCCTGGGTATACTCTAGGGGTATCACTTTAGGGTAGTTTTATAATAGAAACTGGTCCCAAAGGGTGTGATTGGATGGAAAATCTCTTCCTTCTTCGAGGAAAAATTGTCAAAAATTTTGGCTACGTCAGAACCCTAAAATTAGGGGAAGGTACGCTCTTCTAATGACTTAAATATTAAAAATCTTAATTTCAACTCTAAAAGCGCTTTTAAACTCACAACTTTACCTCTGTCACATCCTCGCAAAAAGAAGATTGTCAATAAATTCGATTTAAACCTTTCCATTACTCTAAAGTTATAAGTTATTTCACATGACATTCAGCACTGCTGTACTATTTCTATAAAAAAAATATAAAGTGAAAAAATATGTGAAATATTTCAAGTGATTATCTCATACATTAATACTGCTACAAGCGTGACAAAATTACAGAAAAACTTGTGATGTTGAGCAACGTTGAGTTAGATATGAGGAAAAAATCATCTTTAACATCTCAAAACCATTATTTCAATCCACACAGATTCGCGAGAATAAAATGTGGAAATTTTTTACCTTCATCTTTTTAAAAATCCTTTTTTCTCACGTTTTTTCTGTTGTAATTGCTGTTTTTCTGCATCAATAAGAATCACTCACGTGGAAGCATTCGTTCATGATAACACAAAAAAACTCATTCCGTTCATATTGCATTGATTTTACATTTTCTTGGCAATAAAAATAAGCGATGAGGTTTCCTATTTAAATTATTTCTTCTTTTTTATCCTCACAATGCCCTCTGCAATGTGAATGTGCTTTAATCTGTTGTTAGTTGTGAGATTTCATACCTAGAAAATATTAATTCATGAAGTTGTTACAGCATCATTTGGACATTCACATTAAGGCATGTGTTTCTCTGACGTCTACAGTAACCTAGGATAAATTATTTATTTTAAAATTAAAAGCAAATAACTGAAGGATATTGAAAACTTTGATGTTATGTAGGGGGTCGTTCGCAAATTACGTCACGCTTTTAGGGGGGAGGGGGGGTCAAAAAATTTGTGACAGTCCATACAAAAGAATTTTTTTTCTTTGGAAAATTTGTGACAAGGGGGGAGGGGGTCTAAAAAGTCGTTTTTTTGCGTGACGTAATTTGCGAACGACCCCTAGCTACACGTGTCTATTAATGTAAAAGGTTGAATTCTGACTTGTGTGATATTAAATTTCCCAAATATATTATATATTAATAATATTCTATTTTTTAGCTACAAGTCCACATCAGGCACATAGCTGGGTGGGGTAGGCAACGATGATCAATTTATGGTATAGAAACCTTGAATTATTGTAAGAAATTCCACAAACCAAATTCATTTCATGAGAATTTATGAGTTCTGGTGGGATTCGAACCACCACAAATGATGTTAGCATTATACTAAGTAGCTTTATAGTTATGATTCTAGAATCCAAGTGGTTGCCACTTGAAACTTGCCTTAAGAACATTTGACTACTTGGCGCCGTGTAGTCAACATTTCAACATGTGCCAATCGAATTTTAATCACGAGGCTGAAGTAGCTATTGAACCTAAGATTCCTTACTTTTACATACCAAAGCTTTAGAGCATCATCCTACTTGAACTTATAATCTCTTCAATCTAATTTGAACCAAATATAAGGTCTTTGAACTCAAGTAAATTATCTAAATTGACTTCAAACATTCAATCCTGAATATAAAAAGCTCTTAAAACATCATTCAAACCACAAAAATCTTTAATAGTGCAGAACTATAAATATCTCAAAACATTTCAACGAGTAAATCCTTAATCAGCATAAATATGGCATACAATCGTCTAATATGAAGCATCATCTGATGCTCAATACAAAATCTTCTTACCCACAGCAACCACTATAACAAATTAGTAACAAAATGAAAAGAGATTGGAGATTAGGCATTCAAAAGGAAATACTTTCAAATGAATTAACCTCAACGTTACATGAAAATAGAGGAAAAAGAACGGCATTGGTAGAAAGCCACAGAGATAAAGCTGATATTTGTGTCTATAAACAGGATATTTTCAATTCGATAAGAAAATAGTTTTTTCTCTGGTTTCGTCCTTGCTGATGCTTCTTGCTATTGCTTTTTTTTCTATCGCAGCTTCTTCACCGTCATAAAAATAAAATTGCAAAAAAATGTAATAACCAGGGAAATTGAATTTAAAATTATAAAATAAAATGAAATAAAGGAAGAAACGTGTCAAAGTTTCTTTACTCAGCTTCTTCTTCTGTCTTTGGGATTGCTCAGGGTTGGTTGGGGATGGATGGAAGGTTATCTTATGGATTATAGAATTAAATATTTCTAGAGACATTTTAAAGGTACATGGGGAGGATTTTAGCTGTATGCTATACTCTAGCCTAGCAGCCAATGTAAATCAATATAAGTTTCCCTAAATTGTCGATTAATGGACCAATCTATTGCCATTTTGATTATAAAACTAAAACTCATATAATTTTTGGTCCAATATCTAGAAATTCACCATATAACTCCCAACCCTGTTTCATTTCTGCTCTAAAATTTCTCAATGGTTATTCGCAGTATTTCTCAAACTTTTTTGAACCACGGCACACTTGATTGAATTAAAAATTTTTGATGCGCAGGTATGCTCTTGTCTAGGAACTCCAGTGCACCGCGATCCACAAGTTTGGACAACACTGGATTATTGCGCGTTGGCACCAACACAACATCATTGTCAGTTTGAAATAAGATAAAAAATTTCGCTGGCATCAACAAAAGTAGCAGAAATCATTGAAAAGGATGTCTCGTAGCATAAATATTTGAAGAAATCACGTTTTCGGGCTCTCATATACACACATGTACATGTATAGAGAAAGTGGCTATGACACTGTCAAGCTTGTGGGAAGCAACATAAAAAATTTCTTCATGTGTAAATGAAAAATAAGAAAAAAAAGTATCTGGTGATGTTGTTTCTTCTTGATGTCTGCTTTCTAAATTAAGGATAACAATGTATAAAATTTCTGATTCCATTTTGGGGAGGGTAAATAATACAAAAAAATGTGATTAAAACGAGTTAGAGAAAATAAGAACGTAGAAAAGGACAAGAAAATTGAGTTTGAGTGTTTGCGGATATTTTTGTGCTGTTCGTTTCTTTATTTTTAAAATCCCATGATAAACATTGAGCATAATGTGCTTAACGCACATTCACATATATACAACATAATATTATACAAAATACGTGATGAAAACTTTCCATTTATCCGAAAATGATGTGTGTATATGAATATTATTGTACATCTACGAGCTTATGATAGAGAATACGTGAGGATGTTCGAAAATGGAACGTAAATAAACAACTGAGATCTGCACAATATTAATTCAACAATAGGCTATAGTTGATTGAGGTCATGAAAGATGAGAAAGTTCGGAGAAAACTTCCCGTTTATTGTCATAGCCTTTTCTCAATTATTATGTGATGCAAGTTCCAGGAAATAAAGCTTTTATTGTCGTCTCATGTGGAGTAGTACTTTTGTTAATATAAATGAATTTTGGAAGGCTTAAGAAGCAGAACGTAGTAAGAGAATCAAATTTGGTTCTTTTGGATTTTGTCAATTTTTAACGGTTTTTGACAATTTGAAAATTTGTTAAAAAAAATATGCAACTTTTTCAAATTTCAAAAATTCGTTACAAATTGCTTCACTGCATGATTAATATTTTCATTCACTATTTTTTCAACATTTATACAAAATGCAAGCTTTTTTAACAAACTTATAATACAACAATTAAAACAAAACCCTTAAAGCACATATTTTTAGAAAATACCGAGCGGCACAACATAGTCACTAAGTGTTCATCATTTATCATTGAACCATTTAACACTGTAGATAGTAAACTAATTGAGTAGAAAATTGCATACGAATGAAAAGGATATTAACCCCATCTCATTTAACCGCATTCCATTTTATTTTATTTTTCACCACACCAACCATGATTTTTTTTGTTTCATTTCCATTTTTAGACCGTTTTCGACAATATGCAGGCAATCGCAATAAGAAAATTGTCACGCCTAATAAGCGAAATAATAGTTATAATACTAGCAAGACCAAAAGCATGGGTCGACCAAAATGCTTAAATAATGTAATTAATCAGCAAATAAAGACGGGCAATAAGAACATTCGTAATATGACGAAGGTCAACAACGATAAATTATTGATTGATGAGTGCGGTAATGTAGAGGAAGAAAATAACAATATTAATGATAATAATAATGAGAAGATTGTTGTTGTTCATTTTGTTGATGAGTGGATGCATACATTTGCTTTCTTATCACGTGAGTTTCATCATTTACATTTTATTATTTCATTTATTTTGACATCTTAATTCAATTATGTTTAAACATTATTCATTTTATTAATTTGTCATATCATAAAGATTATTTTGATACTCTTGTGTATTGGAAGGTAGAGTTTATCCCTGTTAATCCAAAATTAATCCATTCACAAAATAGTCTTAATCCATTGGCTTTCATGTGACATTTTTTAACACTTTAGAGACTACTCACCCTATTTCCCTACCCCTTGATTTAAAAGGAATATGTCAATTGTTTTTTAATATGAATTTTGGGATAGTGTCTGAATTAAAACTAATTCCAGGACCCACATTTTTAGCGCATTTTTGAAACTTGTTTTAAAAAGGTAGCTTAATAATGCACTTTGTTCGGTCGGTCGGCTGGAACACTCGAAAAACTTTTTAACCAGACATCGTAGAGAGCTCTAGTTTTTTGCATTAGTTCCGTGCCATCGAGTTATTGGCCCCCCGGACATTTAAAAATCTCAAAAGCATCGCTAAATACTATAATTAATGATTTTTTGTTTCTATGAACAAAAATTACATACATAGTACGCATAATACGCGCGTATTATGTGCGTAAAATAAGTTTGAATGACAAAAAACCGTTAAATGACAAACCGTTTTGTTATATGAAAATTCACCAGAAAACTTGTTAATTATACTATAATTAATGATTTTCAAGTGTATTTACGCGGGAAATTTTCAAATATATTTTGACCGTTAGAAAATTTGAATGTTAAAAAACCGTTATCGAGCCGTCGAATTTATTTAAGTCACAAAATATTCATGATTGACTTATCTAAAACGCAGTACTTTGCTAATCAAATACTGATCGCTAACACAAAAATGCGCTGAAGTCCCTCGATCTATAACACGAGGACTTTCTTTAAATTTTTTTCATTCATTGTTAAGCTGACTAAGTTGAAATTTGTTCTCTGAAGTCGGTTGGTCGGCAAACACTAGTTTATAGCTTATATAAACCTTAAAGCTAGCTTATACCTTAAAGGTTTAACCAAGGTTAATGGATATCGTAAGAAAAAAGATTTAATCCTTGTATATCTAAGCTCAACTCTAATGTACCCTTGAGCCAGAAATTTTTCGAGGAGGGTCATACAATGTCAGACCCCCTCTTGACTACACCCAACTAAGAATATACTCCATGGGGTAAAGTAAATACTAGGGTATACCATGTAACCAACCCCTGTCCTCTAAAATCATTATTTTTTATATTGTTTAAAGAAAAATTTGTACTGTACTCTTCCGAGAAAATATCATGATACCCCAAGCCACAGAAAGTTTCATCATATATATCACACAAAACACTTAATTCCCAATTGCTACATCACCACAGAAAATCATAAAGACCATCCAGCTTCATTTTCCATCCTCAATTCATTTCATTTTCATCACTCTATTGACAAAATAAAAAAAGTTTGGGAAACAAAAGCTTAAAAGTACACAATCTTATCCGCACGCTTAGAAAAACTATGAAATAGCAAAGTAAGAAGATTGAAAAGCTAATCACCTTGAGGCGAAAATCGAATACAAAGTTTTTCAATTAAGATTAAAATTGCTGTCCAATAAAAGTTTCTTCTTACATAAAAAACTTTATTGTTCTCATTCTCTTCCTATATATATACAGCTTTTTTGAAAAGGAACTGAAAGAATTCAATTTTCAATTTTGTTTTTTTGTTCTCTCATCTCTTTCAAAATTACAGAAAATCAGGAACGTCTCTATCTTTTATTGATCATTTCTGTAACATCTGGCGTGTTGCTATGTTTACTCATTGTCATCGCACGATGGATTTTCATTAGACGTAAGCCATCGAAGGATGAGAGTAGCGAGCAGGGTAAAGCTCCAGCACAATTTAAAACATCAAATACAGGTGAAACAACAATAACAAATGGATTTTCAGCAGATGATATTTCTGAAATAGATGCTGATATAGATCTTACAACACCATTACCAATGTCAACAGGCAGTAGCATTACGAGAAACGATGTAAGTCAATATCTATTTTTTTCTATATATGTGTTTGTATTCGCATTGGATATGGGTATAGAGAAAAGAGGAATTTCATGTTGTTGCTTACGGTCTCTTTTTCCTGTTATTGTTTGTTCAATTTATGCAGATTTGTTGTACAACTTACATACAGGAACGACACGTGATGGATATGGAATATTTAACATTTAAATAATTCCTTAAATGAAACTTCAAGATGATGCTGTAAAGCCTTAAAGCACTTAAATCTTCATTATGGGGATGCTTCTGGTTGATTGATTACAGTTATTGGATTATCTAACCTGAGCGGCACAACATTGTCGCCAGGGCATCGCTAAGTCACCGTGTTAATGTCAAACCACTGAACAGACAGCACTACACCTGCTGTTTTTAATCCTTTGACGTCAAAAAATGTGATTTACCGTAAAGTTCAAGCTTCTTAATAACCCTTGATAGCTCAGTGATAAGAAGTTTTGGTAGCTCAGTTACAAGTTGTTTTGGAAGTTTACGACTTCGATGAAAGCAAACATTTCGAAATGTTCAAGTTAAAGTTCCTTGAATAAATTTTAATATTGTGACCATTTTCCAGGTTACGAACGTACAAACCCAATGATGACAACAGTAGTATCAACCGTTATTTTTTAGAAATTCAAAACTATTTCGAAGTGTTAAAATTTTTAAATTTTCAAAAACCGTTAAATTTATTTGTGAAATTTTCTAACGGTAATTTTTTTGTTGAAAAAATTAGATCTTTGAAGTTTCGATTTCGAAGAATAAGAATCAATTTCGAAAAATAAGAACTGTGGTCGAATGTTATAGTTACAGGATTATTATCAACAATAAACCTTAAAAATGCAAAAATATTCAGAACCTTAAATTCAATTCATGCAATCAATTATATTGACTCTAATCTTTCAAAAGGAAGTATAAGTGCAGAACAATCAATAAGTATACAGTAAAACACATCAAAGCCATGATAACAACATGAACTTAATTTAAAAGGCAACAAAGTAAACTTTTTGGAAGCATTAGGATGATGAACGTGAGTTTACATGAAGATAAGGATCAGAATCTTAAAAGAGTCTTGTGGCTAACTCAAGAGGATATCCAAGATAAACTTGAGAAATAAACATCAACAAAATAAACCTATGGAAATGAAATTCGATAATATTTTGTTTATCGATGCGTTTATGTTATAAACATAAACTTGATCCTTTTTTCTTCTTCAACTCCTGACTGACCAATACAAACACATCATTTAATATCTTGTTATCCATCATCATCCAATTTCTGATTTTCAAATCTTTTTTTTCTACAGAATTTCAATACTTACACACCGTCTCCATCGCCTTATGGAAATTTGGGGCCATCTAATATCTCACATACATCATCAACACTTCTGATGCCCCAATCATCCATTAGTAGTTCGTCTGGCACCACTGGTACACCTTCTCTACTCAGTGGATCGATAAATCCTGCCTTGATGTTACCGCCACCATCATCACATTGTGCAACAATGACTACAGGCTTTGGTGAGTTATCTTTGTGTATATTGATATAATCTTGTGATTGTTGGGTTGAGAACTGAATATATGAGAGCTTTTGGAATGTTTGATGATTTTGATTTAGTGACTTTGAATTGTGATTTTGGACATTAATCGAAAAATTCAAAGAAAAAAATAATTTTAAGGAATATTTGAACTTCTACCCACTCATGATACAAAATAGCCATCAAAAGCTCTCAAAAATCCACTTTTCCAACCAATCCACAATGTCCACTTGACAAATATTTGGAATTCTCATAGAATATATGAGGAACTTCGTCTTATTTAATGAAAATGTTACACGCACAAAATAAATAAATGTTATTCTATATGCGAAAAGGATGTATTCAGCTCTTCACAATATTATGCATACTAATATATGCCACAAAGTAAACATGAAAGCATACCCGAGATTTAATATGAATATGAGGACATTCTTTTGATGGAAATTTCATTAAGTTGGTTGATGGAAAATGCGCATTTTGTGTGGTTTTGGTTATAATCCATGAGTATTTCAGTCACTACTTAATACTTATGAATTCTGTCGACGTGGTGTCGTGGTAAAAATATTTCAAATGGTGTTATTATTATCATTATTACTATTGTGTCGTTCAAGCTAATTCCTCAAGCAAACAGATTTAAAAATCCGTTAAACTGTAAAAAAATTAATTTGAATTTTTTGTATTTTTTGTGAGGAAATTTGAATTAGAAAAATACGTTATTTTAAAATTGATTTTATTTGCTATTTTTGCTTTTAAAAAACATACCAAAATGAACAAACTTCCATGCTCAATGTCCCAAAAAATTCAGCAAAAGATGAAATGAGAAAAAAAATCCTTATGAGAAATATCCATCATTTAGTGATATGTTCACTTAATGAAATTTCTGCTCGGGTGTGAGTTAATTAAAATCAATCTTATAATGAAATTAATCTTTCACATGAAGGCATTTGTTCTCATAGTTACTGACTTTTAATAACATTTTGATTAAAGGTTTATGTAAAAGTTTTCTTCTGTTTTCAAGTAAATTTAATTCTGAGCTATTTGCGGAAAATAAGCTTAGCTATTTTATGATGATTTTAACTTTCAAAGGAAGCAGCATTTGATTTCATAAAAATTTGGCATCAGACATTTATAATTAGAAGCTTGTTATTATGTCAGTCAACAAGCTTTCTGGCTTAATAATTTTACGAGAAAAACAAAATTTTGAAGCAACAAACTGCTTTCAGAGTCTCAGATGCTTTGGAAATTAGAGTAGGCTTAGTTGCTCCTACTTAGTACAATATGGATACAATCATAAAAATAAATAAGTTCACGGAAGTTCAAATAGCAAGCGTGACAACATTCATCTTGAGAAATTTCATTATCGAAAACAGCACTAAAATTAACGTCAAAAGAAAATGTGACGATAACGTTCAAAAGTTAACTAACCTTTATCGTCAAGGTGCTTGCGAATTAATTTTGTGGTGAATTTTTCATTTCAAAGACGTCAAGGTTTCAAGAAGAAAAAGTAATTAAAAGAAGAAGTGATAAAATTAATTGAAACGCATAAGCCTCACCGCAAGGTTCCTCATTATTCTATAGAAAAACATTTAAAGTTTTTCCGTAATTCGTTAATTCGATTGTGCCTTGGAGCTCACAATCGACATACATAATAATGCTTGAAATAAATGAATAAAATTATTCTAATGCATTGCTGTGGCAAAAAAAGGCACGATAGAAATAACAGTAAACATAAAAACGTGAGATATTTATGCGAACAAATTAAATTAAATATTAATTTTTTTTCCTTCGTCTTGCTTCTTTTCCGTTTCCAACAGTAAATATGCCAAGTCTTAATTTAAGTGGTACACTTCCACGTCAGCATCCTGTTGTTAGCATGGGTGGATTAAGTCTCATACCAAGTCAGCAGCCATCGTACATTGGTGGTACAATACTCGGCCATCCGACACTCAGAAGACAGTCATCACATGACATGGAACAACAACAAAATATGCCACGAATTCTTAATCGCAATGCTGGTAACGTGCAATATTATTATGGATGACAAACACCAACACCTACACTCTTGTCACCCGCCTCATCCACCCAACCTGTTCCGTTTCCACAATCAATAAGCGTAAGTGGAATGAGGCCATTAAGTATAACGACACCATTGACAATAACAACGACAGCAGCAAATGTAAATGGAAGTGGAGAAAATCAAATGACATCAACAACATCATCGACAGTTCCAGCGTCAACAGCAGCAACAACAACAACATCGAACATTAGTGGTGATGTGAGTGGAAATCGGACATATTGTTTCTAGAATTCAGTAAATAATTTAATAATTGTATATAATGATAAGAGAATTCCACGGGATGACAATGATCTCGTGTACTTGTAAAGAATATTGTACAGAACAAAAAAAAATATACGAAATTAATTTTTAGAACTAAAGAGATATGAAAAAAATGAAGAAATAACTTCTATCGTGTCGCACTTGAATTTATGTTTTGGTTAAAGGTAGCACAGTTTTCTCGAAAAGGAAGCAAGAATAAATTCAGTTTAACTGTAGAAAAGCTATAATTCATTCATTCCCACTATCTGTTGTATCTATTAGCTATTACTCCAGTAACCTGATGTAAAATAGCCATATTAGTGACATTCCATCAAATTCACAACCCCCAATAGATCAATGGCTTAAGTTCTCATTCGTAAGCTCTAAGACAGGCAATAATTCAGGGGTAGGTTTTGGAAGTCAAGCTTCCTACCTTTAAAGGAAAATTTTCTTCTGAAACCTCCCCTGAGTATATTCATCCATACTAGAGTATCAAGTCGACTAGGATTTTGGGAGATTTTATATTTAGTAAGAAGTAAGATGCAACTCTATATGACCAAGATAATGCTAGATAGAAGATAAATCATCTAAACTTACCAGGGGTATACACCTATCACTAAACCAGAGCCGATTGCTCGTATATCCTAGGGCATACCACTGCGGTAACCCTAGGGGTAGGTTATACCAATCCTCCGGCCCCAGGGGTACCTAGTGTATACCTAAGGTAGGAATATACCGAGAAACCCAGCCCTTGGGCTAGCAAGCTTCACAGAAAAAATATATATTATAAAAAAATTAGTGGCTATTATTAGACGTCATTTTTGAGAATGACCTCCAAAAATCGTTTCTGAGAAAATCGCGCTACCTTCAACCAACACCCCTCCGTTACCATGACACATTAAATTTTTTAAAAAATAATTATGTTATTCATTGTCATCCTACAAAATCTTCAAAGAACTGCAAAGCAATTCAGCTTTAATACTTGAAAAATAAATTTCATTACACGAAGGAGCAAAGTGAAGCTGTAAAGAAGCAAATTTAGTTCCAAAAAAAATTCTTCCAAATCACAGTTTATCTGGATTCTTCTTTTGGCTGCTTCTTTGACATTTAAATTCACATTTTTATATCGCATGCTAACACAAATTTTATTCCTCACAAATTTCTCATAGATTCTATCAGTTTTTCGGATTCGAAAATTCATTTTATTTATTTTAAATTATATTGCAAATTTCAGAGCTGAAAAATCGAGAAAAAAAAATATAAAAAAGCGAATGTGAAAGATGAAAATTTGATAGAAACAGAAGGGGAGGATTAAAGTGAGATTTTTTTATTTTATTATATTAGAATCATTACAAGACTTTTTCTACTGATAATGTGCATGGATGAGAAAATATACATATAAATAAGGCGAAATCTTGTTTTAGACTAAAAAAAATATTTTAAGAAGAAAACAGATGGAAATGAAAATTTAGATGAAAAATTTAGAAATAAAAGAAATGTTGAAAAAAACGAGGAAAAATTGTTGAAATTTTTTTTTATTCTTAAGACATAAAAAGGAGGTAAAATTCTACAGAAGAAAGATTGAACATTTTTTCGGAGGGTAGATCTAAGTGATACATTAGCGATTGAAAGAATCTTTGGCATTATCAAGATTTATGGCGTCACTTGGGAATTTTCGAACACGTGTCAGATTGTTTTCTTTAACTTTCGTGTCGATTTGAAACTTTTTTGATTCTTTTAAGCTTCTTTTACAGAAGAATGGATGATGTTTGATTGTCATCTATCAGAAGGTGTGGAAGGTGTGGAATGATGAATTGTTTTAAGGAACAAGACTTTAAGCTCGAATAAAAGTTTGTTTTATTGAAGCTGGTTTTAGACCTCGTTCGCAAATTACGTCACGCAAAAAAACGACTTTTCGACCACCCCCCTCCTCCTTCTTTACACAAAGGACCATAAAAATTATATTTGGACCTTCACAAATTATTCAAACCCCCTTTCCCCCTAAAGTATGACGTAATTTAAGGAATTCCCCTTAGAGACAAAAATTAAAGCTTTAGCGTCCCACTCAATGCTAGTCGACATAAGTTATACCTAATAATTAATTTTGGCACCAACACAAAACAATCAGTTCTGCTAGTAACATCAAATTAGAGAAAAATATCATAATTGCCTATAAGTTGGCTTGAATTATTACATAATTCCCTTAATTAGCCAAATTATCACAAACTTTTATCCGCCTATGCTGAACAAAAAGCTATTATTAACAAAAATACTTACGTGTTGACAATTTCAGTCGTTGCTTGACGATTTCCAATCAGATTTTTCTATTTTTTTCTCCAAAAATACTCGATGGGGCCATGCACAAATGACGTCAAACTCGACAAATGACGTCTCGAACCTAGTGACATTAAAGCCAAAGTTGACTCATTAGGTCCAAGAATCTTTTAAATGGCTATAAACAAAGATGGTAAGGAGGGTCCAAAAATCCTATTTTTTATGAACGACGCCCAAGATGTTTACTTTAAATTGAATTATTTTTAGCTGAAGCAAATAATGCCTTTTAATGAACAAAAATTTAATAATACTCATGATGCTGTAAACAGGTTTATGTATATTTTTCATAAGTTATAAGGTTCTATTTTTGACGACAAATCAAATTGATGTCAAATTATGAATAAATATATATTTTAAAACGCTCCTAGGAAACGAAAGAGCATCCCTTTACTGACGCATGTCTTCAGACACCTGATACTTGCCTGATGATTCATATTTTGGTTGCTAGTTTTAGATTTTTACTACTTTAATGTTATCCAACTAACCTTTTTCCTTGATGTAATATTGGAGCAGAGTGGATTGAGTGAATCTGTCAATGATAGACTAAAGCCTCTGTGGTCGAGTGGTTAAGCAAGAGACTGGATATCTTTAAATTATCTCTTTTATTCAGACGTGGAATCGATTCCCATCAAAAGTCAATTTCTCTCAATCTTATTCACAGATTTATGTCGATATGACTAAAGGGTTCGCAAAATAAGCTCACAGCATCCACACTTACCTGTGATTTGCAGTTTTTCATTGCATTTTTGTTCCATCTTCTAAAGTTTTAGGATGAAAAATCCAACCCAGGAGGTAAAATTCTACAGAAGAAAGATTGAACATTTTTTCGGAGGGTAGATCTAAGTGATACATTAGCGATTGAAAGAATCTTTGGCATTATCAAGATTTATGGCGTCACTTGGGAATTTTCGAACACGTGTCAGATTGTTTTCTTTAACTTTCGTGTCGATTTGAAACTTTTTTGATTCTTTTAAGCTTCTTTTACAGAAGAATGGATGATGTTTGATTGTCATCTATCAGAAGGTGTGGAAGGTGTGGAATGATGAATTGTTTTAAGGAACAAGACTTTAAGCTCGAATAAAAGTTTGTTTTATTGAAGCTGGTTTTAGACCTCGTTCGCAAATTACGTCACGCAAAAAAACGACTTTTCGACCACCCCCCTCCTCCTTCTTTACACAAAGGACCATAAAAATTATATTTGGACCTTCACAAATTATTCAAACCCCCTTTCCCCCTAAAGTATGACGTAATTTAAGGAATTCCCCTTAGAGACAAAAATTAAAGCTTTAGCGTCCCACTCAATGCTAGTCGACATAAGTTATACCTAATAATTAATTTTGGCACCAACACAAAACAATCAGTTCTGCTAGTAACATCAAATTAGAGAAAAATATCATAATTGCCTATAAGTTGGCTTGAATTATTACATAATTCCCTTAATTAGCCAAATTATCACAAACTTTTATCCGCCTATGCTGAACAAAAAGCTATTATTAACAAAAATACTTACGTGTTGACAATTTCAGTCGTTGCTTGACGATTTCCAATCAGATTTTTCTATTTTTTTCTCCAAAAATACTCGATGGGGCCATGCACAAATGACGTCAAACTCGACAAATGACGTCTCGAACCTAGTGACATTAAAGCCAAAGTTGACTCATTAGGTCCAAGAATCTTTTAAATGGCTATAAACAAAGATGGTAAGGAGGGTCCAAAAATCCTATTTTTTATGAACGACGCCCAAGATGTTTACTTTAAATTGAATTATTTTTAGCTGAAGCAAATAATGCCTTTTAATGAACAAAAATTTAATAATACTCATGATGCTGTAAACAGGTTTATGTATATTTTTCATAAGTTATAAGGTTCTATTTTTGACGACAAATCAAATTGATGTCAAATTATGAATAAATATATATTTTAAAACGCTCCTAGGAAACGAAAGAGCATCCCTTTACTGACGCATGTCTTCAGACACCTGATACTTGCCTGATGATTCATATTTTGGTTGCTAGTTTTAGATTTTTACTACTTTAATGTTATCCAACTAACCTTTTTCCTTGATGTAATATTGGAGCAGAGTGGATTGAGTGAATCTGTCAATGATAGACTAAAGCCTCTGTGGTCGAGTGGTTAAGCAAGAGACTGGATATCTTTAAATTATCTCTTTTATTCAGACGTGGAATCGATTCCCATCAAAAGTCAATTTCTCTCAATCTTATTCACAGATTTATGTCGATATGACTAAAGGGTTCGCAAAATAAGCTCACAGCATCCACACTTACCTGTGATTTGCAGTTTTTCATTGCATTTTTGTTCCATCTTCTAAAGTTTTAGGATGAAAAATCCAAAAAAACTTAATATTTTAATTCATGCTTAAGAATTGAAATCTCGAGGACTAATTATGCTAGCAGACAGACAGGTTACTTTCTTCGTCGAAATTCGAAAAATGTAATTCAAAAGAAATAAAGCCCTTCTGGGAAAAACATTCCTTGAAGCCAAAGAAATTTTCTATTTACATTTCTATAAATAAAATTTAATTTAGTCACAAGAACTGCTCTATTTACGGTAAATGATTTTATAGAGCAGTTGCTTACGCTTTTTAATATTGACTTCTCAAAAGCTTCTTCTTATCTCTAATTTCTCTAAAATGCTCGCTTCACAATATAAAAATAACCAATGACTCAAAATCCACGCTGAGTTTTCTTCAGAAAAATATTTATTCTGTTCCTTAGAGCGGAAAAATCGCTCTTTGAAATTGCTTGTCTTTAAGTTTCCATGAAAGCTGAGATAAAAAAATTGTCATGAAAGCATTTCATCAGCTTCTTATGCTTATTCAATGAAAATTCCTTGGAGGATATTGAATTACGACATTCGACAGCAGCCATAGGTCACAAAGCACATCAATTTAAAATTACTTAACAAACAAATGGAAATTATTGAAATTGATCTTTGTTATGTAGAGCATAGACTAATGATATTAATATTGTTGGACATAGACATGCTAAATTTACATTTCTTTGGAGGAGATTTTGTTGTTTATGTAGTCAAAATTGAATGATTTGGTCAATTATTGATTGAAAATTAAAGGTAATTTGAGATTTTTGGGGGCATTGCTTGTTATTTTATTAGTCTTGACTGTAAAGCCTTTCATCCTGGCATGTTCAAGGATTATTCGATGTCTAGATCAAAGCTTCAATCTTGTTCTCTTATGTGACTGCTCTTTAGTATTGTATGACTCAGAAAATGGGATTAGTCAGAAATTTCAGGGGATTTGGATTTTTTTCTCATCCATTTTCAATTGCTAGTCGCGATTTGAATTTTTTCCCACTCTGATTGCGTCCTTAACTTAGAGAATCTGATTTCATGGGTATCTGTAGCTTATTAAATTCCTTGTTACAATATATCTCCTATTTTAGAGGTTCATCTTCCTTAGTCCATGACCTCCCTTAGTTTTTATCTAAAACCAGCTATATTGCAAGGAACTGACATAAAATTTCCATTACCAAGTCCAATGCTTTCATCTATTCACCTTAGTACTCAAAAAAGAGAAGCAATTAACTTCTTAAGAAACTAACCTTCACCAAAAAAAACAGCTTCTTATTTTCGTCAGAAAATTCGAATGGATAAAATCATTAAGCGTGTTAGGGGAAAGGAATTTATGGTTTACCAAACAGCTTATAATGATTTCATCATGAAATATTTTCATGGAAAATTTGAGAAGGATTTTCTGCCTCTAAAAAGAGTTTACCCAAGTAAGCACATCACAAACATATATGTAAGTAAGAGCAAATTAATGAGTTTAATTTTTAATGAAAATCCTCCCTGGAAAACCTAAAGTTCGTGGTGATGGCAAACAAGGAAAGAAGACAAGAAGGAAGGAGAAAAAATTGTTTGAGCATCGCATATAGACGCGCTTACACATGTGTAAATATATGATGAGAATCATCATTAACGCTAAGCTGCCACAGAAAATCTCTCTCTTCTGCCTCATATATATCGTTTATTATCTTTATCATTATTATTATTATTATTACTATTATGATATGAAGACGACAACGACGATGAGAAATTGAATTTCATTGTCTTTTTCTCATTTTCTCATCATTTATGTCCTTAACGATGATCCCTTTTACGTCTTTTCAAGCCATCGAATATATTAAAAATATATGTCTTCGGTAACATTAGAAATTGCAAGCATAAGCTCATAAAACATAAACGTACATGGAAGTAAATTAAATTGTGGATATAAATAAAAGTAAATGCAAATAAATCATATGATATATTGTCTTGATACTGAAGCCATAAAGATGAACAGCATACGCTCTTTTATATTTTTCCATATTTTCCTTAAGAAAGTAAGGAAATCTCTTATTTTAAGCCTCTGTGTTTAGATATCCGTGCAGTTTTATGGTGACAACGATGGCCTTGAAAATAGCATCGAAATAGAAAGGAGGAATCAGTATGATGTTCATTTTTCTATTCCTTAGTTTTATATCCTGGATACGCGCTTCCCTCCGGCCCATCAAAGATATCACTGCTACCATTAATACCCCTGGTGCCACAAACATCCCAAAAACCAAAAATTTCTGGTTTTCTACTCAGTCTTCCCCTATCCCATACTTTTATACATTATAAAGTGAATGACCTAATCTGTAAGAATTACAATCTCATTCATTCACAAAACAATCTTAAACGTCAGTGGATATTTCTCGTAAAATCCATCATAAGCTGCCCGAAATTCTTGTGAAACCACCTCAAGGACGAAGGCAATGCACAAGAAAAAATATGAGAAACACTTTTCATCACAATAATCACATTCGTGTGCTTTATTAGAGAACGAAGGAAAATATTTCCTTCCTTTAGTGTCTTTAGTTTATTTTTTTATTCAGTCTCTATTTCATATCCACCCGATAGCTAAGAAGAAACGAGATATAGGCATTAAATTTTCAGCTTATTTTGTCGTATTTTTGTACCAGTTTTTTTTTATTTTTATTGGAATCATTTGAGCGGCAAAGAAGCATATTTTATGTATTTGCGTTTCTTTTATCTTGTGATATCTTCTTTCATTTATGCTACGCTTTTATCCTGCTTGCTGATTTTGGTTAAAATTCGTTGTGTACTCCCAATTTTGTGGCTGATTTTATTGCCTAAAAATACTCAAACTTTTTATTGGATTGTTTGCTCCGCGTTTTTAAGTACTTTGACTTTAGAGCATCTTCAATTGCGTCAATAGATTAAATGATATTTGACTTTGAAAATCGCATATGGAAAGTCCGTCAAAAAATTCACTCATTCAAAGTCAGTCATTATAATTTTTGTGGATGTAAAAACGTGTTAATCATCATTAAATTATTTAACAATCTTGGCATGTAATCCTAAATACTTACAACCACGTAGCAAAATCCACAAAAAAGCCTCAGTTTTAAATATTTTAAAACCGTCTCTCTAAAAAGTCCTCACCTAAAGCTACGTATTCTTATTTTCCTTTTCTTCTCGACTCGTCTCTATTTTCCCGCAAAAAGATGTTGTTGTTCCTATGTTATGCTCGTGTTTTGGTTGTCACAAGCTTTAACAAGTTGAAATGAGAGAGAAAAATACATAAATTTTGCAAAACAAACTGCTTGCTGCAACTTAAGATTGCTATTGTATTATAATGGGTTTGTAGAAAAGTTTAAATTGAGATCTGAGGGGAGAGAAGAAAAAAGGGTGTGAAGCTTTTTAAAGTTTAAAGAGAGAAAATTTTCTTTAAATTATTTGCTCGAGATGTGAGACTTGAGACATTTCTGAACGATTCGAAAAATTTGCCTGTGATGATTTTAAAGGGTAAAGTTTCAGTTGAGATAAAAATTGAGAAAAATTTTTAGGAAGTAACATTAAACCTCTGAGGTTGGCATTTTTGATTTTGTGATTTGAATTTTTCATGGACAAACTTGTCAAGATCAATTTACAAAAAAAGGTATTTGAAGGGGTTGTTATAAAATCAGAGAATAAACTCAGTTTTTATTGAAAGTTCCCAAGTACAGCACTAAAAAAATCACAAGGAAATCAGTTCAGTGTTGTTAATTCAGACATTTGCACAACATTAATGATTGATTGGTACACCAACTATTCTATCCTCACTCTGCTCTATAATACCTTAGTTGTATAGCAGGGGTTGGGTAAGTGGGGTATCCTAGGGTTTCATTGGGTAGATAGGATGACCCTTGGGTACCCTAGGTGAAGGGTAGGATAGGTAGGGTACCCTAGAGTATACACCCAGGATAGTTGCCTAGACTCTCAGACTAGTCTTGATACTATCTTATGACTAAGCTTCTGAGCAACTAGGACCAATTTCCTTACCACTGCTAGCTATCTTCTCAAATTTTTCCAAAACTATCCAAAAATCTACGTATCAACTCTGTTTACTCACCATTAAATAAAAATAATTTTCAATTACCTCAAAAATCAATCTGACATCCGCAAAATTTCCACAGCTCGTGAATGCCAAAGTGGAATAAAAAATTAATCCCAAGTTTCACATAAATCAAATCTTCCATCCCTCAATTTTCTTATTCTCAAAACTTTTCCTTTTCAAACTATTTTTATATCATCTTCGTAGCATCAACCGCAACTATTTAAACTTTTCCTCCCAATTGCTTGATTTTCTTCATTTTTAGCGCCTTCAAAATGTTATAGAAGAAAAAAATGTTGAATAAGGAGCAAAAAACATGACTGAGAGAGAGTAAAAAGTGCTGGCATGAAAGCACTTCTGTTGCCAAAACACAATTATGGTGATGGTTTGAGATTGTTTGAAGATTTTTTTTTTCACTTCCTTTTCCTAATTTTCATTTCGACATAAACTCAAGTGGAAATTAACGAAAATTTAATTTATAAAGAATTTTTTTTTCATCTTCTTTGTATTTCCTTTCACACAATCCCACATAGACGAGTGAGTTTTTTTCCCCCCGTCGTTAAAGCGACTTATGTCGACTGAGGCAAATAAGGCATTTTTTGAATGAAAATAAAATACTTGAGAAAAGAAAGGAAGAAAAAGAAAACAAAATCCTATAAGAATCAACCTACATATACAAAACCCAAAATCATGAACACGGAAAAAAAGCTTAAATGTCTTATTATATTGTGGATTTCGCTGTTTATTCATACACACGTGTGCATTTATTAAAAATGTCTATAGATTTTGATGGCGTAAATTGTGAAATTTGACAAAAATTTGAAGTTTTTTTAAACATTTTTTTATGTAATGCTCAGGTGTCACTTATAGCTGGCTCTTTAACTTACTCTCAGCTTCCTTTCATTTGTTCTTTGACGGTCCATGTGATCCTAAATTCAATGTTTGGAACCAACGACCCTTCTTCAAAAATGGCTCCAATGCTCAAAATTTGACACTGTAGATTCTTTCAGCCCAATAAATAGCTACATTTTCCAGAAATCAAAAAATAAATCTACCTAAATAGATACAAAGCACAGAAAATCATTGAAACAGAAAAGAAGGCAAATATCAGTTGCTAAGTAGAACACACGACGATTTACATACCAACATCAATGGGAATATAAGCATGGAGATTATAGGAAAAGGTAACATCAAGGACTAAAGTAAGAAAAGCGAGAAGAATTCAATTCATAACTGGATTCAAGAGCATTTTATTTAATTTATCTGATCAGCACAACAATCCACATGATGGCAGTCCAATAGTCTACAAAATAATCTCTAATAAATCTTCAATATAGCCAAAATTTGAGGTAAAAATCTTGGATCAAAAATCAATTCTACCTCAAAGATTGGGTTCGAATCCTATTAAATAATCCGTTCATTTTGTTTGAGTAAACACTTACTAGACATATCAGTTAAATGGTGTGTACATTAACAGGACCATATAAACCCCCAAAAGAGTTGGAAAGTAATATAGTTTATGGAAATTAGGATTGATCTCCAATCGTTAGAGTCGAAAAAGGAAAGCACTTTCAACAGGAATAAATACAGACAAACTGAACATCCCCCAAACTTTCTTCAAAAATTGATCATCCTCGCTGAATGGCTAAAAAGAAAGAGTTTGCAAATAGCAAAAAAAGGGAACAAGAAACAAAGAAGAAGAATCGCAACATGACATAAAGGAAATGGGAAAGAGAAATTAATGAATGTTTAAATTTCGTTATCCAATAAATCACAAACTGTTCTCATTTTCCTGCTATATATCCAGTCATATATGGAATGTTATATTGTGTAATAATATCTAACATGAACATAGTTGGATTATGTCTTATTACATTCAGTTCTTAGGGATTTTCTCTTCTCTTTATCCAGAGACGTAAGCAGGGAATGGGAAAGGGGGCCAACCCCCTAAATTTTTGCATCCATACAAAGCCCCCCCCCTCGAAAAAATTCAGGCTACATCCCTGCCTCCATCGTCTTATGTGCTCCTTATTGCGGAATGTAGACAAAAAGCTTTTACTGTCTTTGAAGATTTATTAAGGCACAGAAAAACATGCAGACGAGTTGAGGAGGAAAGTGAAAGAAGTTAGGATTAAATTTTATCGAATAAATTTCAGCTCAAAAATTTTTTCACAACACTTTCCACACAGATGTTCATGTCAATTTAATTAACGCTTCACACATAATCCAATTATGGATATTATAGCGTTGAACTTTATGAAAATGCTGTTATGTTGAAATCTAATTCTGAAAGTTGTTTTTTTTTTGCTTGTGGGATGTGATTTATAATTGGTTGTAAGTGCTGTGTAACATGCAAATTTCTTCTTAGTCTTTTCTTGGAAAAGCTCATTAAGAAGACGGAGAACTTTTGTGTGAATTTTAGTTCGCTTTATTTTTCCTTTTAATTGACAGTGCATCGAATATTGGAACTGACATAATATTTTGCATACAGCAAACATTTTAATTAACATTTTTACCACACAAAAGCTATTGAATTTTGCAAACTAGCAACTATTGGTGTCAAATGTCATATAATCTACAGCTAACAATTTTTCCATACACGATTTTCAATTATGTCAGCACACTGTAGCTGTTTTATATGTCACGAACATGAGCTGATTTTTAAAATAATGATAATAGAAATTTTCAAACAATGTTTCACATCATAAAAAAATTCTTTTTTTTGCCAGAATATTTTAATATGATTAGCTTGTTCATTTGTTATGTTCAAAAATCAAGGGGATTTGCAGATGTGGATAGAAATAATATGTTTAGTTGATTGGAATGAGGATTGGATTCTCGATTATTGGATATTCCAATTTAGAGTAGATTAGTAGTTTAAGTTGGTATTCTGTCAAGGTATTCTAAGTACTCTTAAGCAACCTCTGATAGCTCAATGGTAAGAGCATGTGACTGGAAAACGTAAGTGCATGGGTTCGATTCCCACATGAAAAAATTGATTAGAAGTTTTTTTCTGCAAAATATTCAAATTTTTAAAGTTCCTTAAGTATAAGAATCATAGTAAGGAATAGCTAGAATAACTCAAGAAACTTGGTAAGACAAGTGAATTTGAATAACTGATGAAAAAATGGTTGAAGTCCACCCATGTTTCGGGTTCGAATCCCATCAGCCAGCTCATGTTGAAATGTTGACCACTTGGTGGCCAAGCAGACAGTATAGTGGCTGTCGTGTGGTCAACATTTCAATGTACGCTGATCTGGAAATATTTAAATGGAGGAACCCCAGTGTTAATGAGATTTTATTAACATTAACATCCCCACAGTAATCCAGAAAATGGCAGAAAACAATCGCAAATTCTCGATTTCCATCCAATAATCACACCAGTCCCGCTCAATATTATCTGTTCGACTAAATACATTATCCAGACATAAATTCATGATATTAAAAACGAATTTAACAAACAGAAATTCTCATAAAATATGTATCCTCATAATAAGCATGCACACACACAAGTTGCCGCAAACGGAACCCATCGGAACCATTGAAAGGAAGGAATTGTCCATTAAAATTACAGAAATTGAGAACGGCAAACCAAGTTAATCGATTTTCATTGTGCTGAAATTTTGAAATTATAGCAAATAATTTATGGTTATTATTGTTTACAATTCGCGGCTGCCAACCCCACACAGAAGTGAAAAAAGTTTCCACAATTGCTTCATTTAATTCCTTTATTTCATGCTATAATTTTTCCAATTCTCTCTATACAGCACTTTTCCATTTTGACGCCAATTTAAGGGCTCTTTAAGTATGAAAATTGCCACACTTTTGTAAATACGAAGAAGAGAATAAGCTGGGGTTATTTTAAGGCATCAGAAGCACAGAAAAAAATAATTTAATGCCTTCATAATAATTCTCATCGCGGATTGTTTCCCAAAGTGAAATGGAAGATTCTCATTTTTTTCATCGTGTGAGACGAAATAGAGGTCATGTCCCCCTCATCGGAAATGAAATTTATGCCCTTTTCCTCACAATGTGAAGTTTTCTTTTTTCCCATTTGATGCTAAGAAAAGAATGCTTTATGATGACAACAACAATAACTGAAAAGTTTCCTTTTATGCTCCCCCTCTCCGAGAAGCAGCATAGAAGAAAGAACATCAAGAAGATTCTTTTATGATTTCAAATTTTATTGTGACATAATTTATGCATTTGTAGCCACAAGCACTTTATAACCCCATTTTTCTTATTCTTGTTACACCTTCACAATCGCATTCTTCAGACACTTTGTTCTTTATTGTGCTGTTGAACCCTTCTGAATATTCTTTTTTATTCGAATTATTTTTTTATGATGAGAATTTTTATCCAATTTATTCCTGAAAAGCACTTTCGTGGGAAGCTATTGAACTATATTCGTGAATTTGCAATCAATCAGTAATAAATATTTTTTTGAGGTATGCGAATTTCCAATAAATTATTTTGCTGATATTCGATATTTTTTGGTTGTTTGCAATAAATTTTTGGGTGTGTACAAAACATTTTGTCCCAAAAGGGTGTGCTGCAAAGTGCAGACTAAATTATTAAGTTGAATCAACAAAATTTAATGGAAATATTTGTGAAATTGACTTAGGAATTATGAAGAATAAACTATGGAAATGTTAATGAATAATTGCTGTATTAATGTTATTTTGAGAATCGTTATAGAAATTCATACTGGATTCAAATAATGTATGGCTTCAGGGGTGTAGTCTGGGAGGGGTCCAAGGGGGTCTGGTCCCCCATAAAAAATTTTTTTACATGGAAATTATTTTTATGAAAAAAGTTTTTCCGTAGCTCTAATTAATAGTTTAGTCATTCATGTACCGTTAGAATTAACAACAAGTAGAAAAATATGAGTATAAGAATGAAAACGAATTTTGGAACCTCCTTAAAAAAATTCTAGCTACGCTCCTGTAGAGGAGTTTTAGGATTTTTTTAAAACCATAGCAAATTAAAGTAAATTTTCCAGCAAGATACGCGTTTGCATGGCTGTAAAACAAATACACGAACTAATTACTTTAATCACTCTGATCCTCTTCTGTAACATAGTTGTGACTTCTCAGAAGGAAAACGTGAAATATTTTCGAAAGTTTGTGATAAAATCAACATCCCTTGGGTACAGATTTATTTTTCAACAGCGATCAACATCGTCTAGACAGACTGTTTTTTATTTGTCAATGTAGCATTGTTAAGTTTCTGATTGTCACTGCACTTTTTAAGTTTAAAGAATCGATTAGAGATGTTGTGTCTGATCAAAAGTAAATAGATAATGTATAGATTCGATAAGTCATTCACTTATTACGTTTGCTTTTTAGGAGGGAGGGGGGTCTGAGATTTTGTAACAGAAAATTTTTTTCTTGGAAAATTTGTAACAAGGAGGGTAGGGGGGTCTAAAATTTCGTTTCATAATAAGTGAACGACTCCTAATGTTGCAATCAAAATTTAGTTCGTCGACTAAAAAAATTCCAAACTAAAATATTTAAATTGCTTATCATCAAAATCAGTTTGTTTAGTCTTCAACCAGTCCACAATCTCCTCAATATTCTGATTATTCAGTCAAAACATAAGTTCAATGCCACAAAGAATTGACGATAAAGTTTAAAATTGATGTTGATTCAATAATAATGAATTTTAAAACTCTATAATTATGAAAAAAACCTTTAAAAGTTTTCAATTAAATCATGGAAAAAGTTTTCTCATTAATTTTCAAATCGGTTCCTCGCCAAACAAAAGCATTTTAATATTTAGTCCTCATTAATTTTTCGAGCATTTAATCTGAAAAAAAATTAATTTTCTATTTATTTTTTATCTAAAAAAATAACATTTTTAGCAATTTATGCTAGAAGCACGGCATACTGATAATTTTCGATTTTCGCAACACAAAAA
This sequence comes from Chironomus tentans, assembly GCA_963573255.1. NCBI lineage: Eukaryota > Metazoa > Arthropoda > Insecta > Diptera > Chironomidae > Chironomus > Chironomus tentans. The sequence continues at coordinate 17,325,356 of OY754303.1, forward strand.
AAAATTCTCAAATTCATTATCAGCGGCATAACGAGGAAGTTGGCAAACAGGCAAACGAACGAATGAGAGAGAAAAGCCCAGGCTTGGAAACAAGGCGGTATACCGCCAAACTCCATACAAATACCGCCAAATACCGCCAAATACCTCCAAATACCGCCAAATACCTCCAAATACCGCCATACTAAACTTTATTAATATATTAATTGCTAAATTAATATTTTCTTATAAATATTACTTCAACTCAGGGGCGTAGCCAGGGAGGGGTCAAAGGGGGTCCGGACCCCCCTCCCCCCACCTTGAAAAAAAATTTCACGCGGAAATTTTTTTATGAAAAATTATTTTTTTTCTAAAATTTTTTCAAACGTTTTTCTGAAGCTAAAAAATACAAATCCATGAATGAAAATTTTGGACCCCTAAACACTTTTCTGCTACGCCCTTGCTTCAATTTATGGAAAATAATGTTTTTCAAAAGCTATTCTGCTTAAAAATGGTTTTAAAATCGCGGTTTTCGGTTTTGAATGCTAAAAACATTAGAGAAAATTAAGGTAAACTATTTTAGGTTCAAAAATTAGGACTCTTTATTGGCTATTTAAGTCCAGTTTTAACTTTTAAAATTATTTTAAAAATGTATTAATGAAAACGAAAGAATAGTAATGGTATATGACCCTGAGTAATATTTATGCGAGACAAAAAACAGTGGTTTTCGGTTTTCGGTTAACTGAAAAATAAACCCCTCTCTCCCCCTGTAATAATCTTAACGAGTCAGGCTCGGAGCTCGGTCCCGAAGCTCGCCTAGCCTTAAATTCTAAACATTAATAAATATTTTATATACATTTTCAATATTTTTTTAATTTCCATAACAGACACATTTTTAAAGACATTAGAATGTCTAATTTTTAAAAATCATGTAAAATACACATATGGACATATGGATATTATTTAAAAATCAGAATACTAATTTTAAAATTAAAGTTTTTAAAACTGATTGAAGGAGAATTGAAAATTAGTAAACACCAGTGGGGAATAGGTAAAAAAAATTAGCGGGGGATTTTAAAACTTTTTGTATGAAAAAAATTTAGACCAGAAAATTTTTGAATTTTTTTCCTTAAAAACCCTAGAAAACTGAAGAATTTTTGGTAAAGAGTGGATTTGTCGCCCAAATTCCCCCTTCCCCTGTTTACTCGATATTATTCTTCGTAATTAACAATATTATAAATTGTAGCATATAAATTGTGCACATTAGAAACCTATATATCAAACTTTACCTTTTATGTCAAAAAATATCAAAGTTAAAGTTGAATAGAATCATGACGTAGTTGCATGACCTCAAAATCCAAAATAGTTACGGTTCCTTGTTCAAGCATGTTACAAATTCAGCTCATGAGATTAAAAGATGCAAAAGAAAGAACAAAACATGCCAAATTTGTATGAAAAATATATTCAGTACTCAATATTAATAACAAAACTTCGATAAGGAAGTGACCAGCTTCAATTTTTTTTGTAAAGTCATGTTCAAGATATGAAAGTTATTATTTTATTAAATTAGAGTTAATTAGACTTAATTTTTCTTTGCTAATTATCTTTCATACAAATACCGCCAATTTCCATACAAATACCGCCAAACTCCATACAAATACCGCCAAATACCTCCAAATACCGCCAAATACCGCCAATTTGTATGAAATACCGCCAATACCGCCTTGTTTCCAAGCCTGGAGAAAAGCAAACAACTTTTCCGAAAATTTATATTTACACACAAATTATATTTCAGAATGGCATTTAAAATTGCCAATTTATTTAGTTGGATGGTGTGAGGGATGCTAGCTGAATAGAAAATTATTTTAAATCGAATGAAATTTTTTTCTCGAGCGTCATTACAATGGCTTGAAAATTTCCGAAATAATCTTTCAGCACTGAATTTTAAATACGTATTTTTGGTTTAAATTTCAAAAAGTACTCGAAAATTTACATATTCATTATCATAATAACTCGAGTACATGAATGTGGAAACAATTCTATCTCCATCTACATTACCGAAAAATTTTTGAAGCTTAAAATAATGCATAAAGCTTTATTTTGCAGTATGCATTGTTGTAATTGAGATTTAATTGGAATTTAATTAGAATCAGAATTTGATTAGCTTTTCAATTTTGCGAATAAAAAATAAATTTTATGGGAAATCACAGCATAGCAATAAAATGCACACATCAGACCATGTCGAATGATGTAGTAACAGTCGAGAAAAGCTATTAAAAATGTGTGGAATCATGAAAGATTGGAATCAACTGATTTTATATTCAAGTATGGGCAGAAAGTCAGCATGTTATTAGATCAGGGGATAGCAACAAAGAAATTTTAGAAGGTAATTCTAACACTATGTGAATGATTAGCTATCAAATGAAAGCTTCAAAAATTTCCATATGAAAAATTTTTCGAGGGGAGATGGGTCTGGACCCCATTGGAACCCCCCCCCCCTTTGATGCTTCCATGAAAGAATCTGAGCTGGAATTGAGACATTATTAAGTAAATAATGGTAAATATGTTTCAAAATCAAAGAAGCTTCAATGGATAGTAATTCAAGATTCAATACAGTCCTGTTCCTAAGGCAACTATCTCAATAGTCCAATTTTAAAAACTGTTGCTTAGTAAAAAGTCATTAATGAAACAAATTGGATGATTTGTGCATTATTGTATTCATAACAAATCCATGGTAACAATAGCCATGAAGTTTTTTCGATTTTTGTTGACAAAATGAATAATTTATGTAATTATAAAGTATAGAATATTGAATAAAACGCATAATATTTTGTAGATTTTTTGAATCTTTGATCAACAAATAGTTTTATTTACCAAACAGGCCGGTTGCTCTGCATACCTTTGGTTAAACAATACTCCAGTCTATAGTATACCCTAGGGTATATCCAGTGGTATAGCAGAGATATTAGAGTTACCTCTGGGGTAGTGTATACCCAAGTTTTTACCGAGCAACCGGCCTCATATGCTTGTGCCAGCCAAAATCTAGATTTTTAAAGAAAAAATACAATACCAAGGAATACCAGATCCAAACATCAGCTGACACAATCAATATGACTCTCTCATATTCTCTTTAGGTATCAAATCAGTATGGAAGGGGAGGGTCTCAAAGCTCCTTCGTTTGTACCTTCGTAATTGATTGTCATTGGTCTGATTCAAATGTTGTCTAACCTAGGCAATCATCAAGATGGCAACAAATTTTTCTCACTTCTTTTTCATTTCCATAACAAATAATCTTGTCCTTTATGTAATTTAGAGAAAAAAAATATTTGAACTGAAATAATGAGATTGTCAAGGTGTTTATAAATGTTATGTAAAAAGTTTGTCACTAACATTCACCTTCCTGTTCCTATTAGGAGAATCTTTTATCAAATCATGTGTAAATAACAAAATTTAACAATGTATTTGAAGAAGTAACAACTGCTTGGAGATTATCGAAAAAAAATATTTATCAAATTTAAATATTTTTCTGATCCTTGGTGGAAGTGCAAAGTACCGAAAAATTATTAGTAGGGACGTAGCCAGGAGAAGGGGGATGTCCAAAGGGGTCCAGACTCTCTTTGATATTGAAATTTGTTTGGGAATGAAATTTTGACCCCTCCTAAAAATTTAAAATTAATAAGAATAAATCTCAAGAGATTGGACCCCCATTAAAGTCTTTCAAGCTGAACCCGTGATTACAGTAACCATGAAGATCAGAGAAATAAAATTCCACAAGCAGATTTTGCTTCTTCAAATGAGACTAAATGTCATAAATATTTTTAAAAAGTCAAAAAATCGATGCCTTGGTACCAATGTTAAGTTGAAAATTAATATATTAAATTATTTAATTATATTAATACATAACTGAAGAATAAATAGATTAAAATTTAATAAATTCATGTAAATTCTCCAATCAATACAGACACAGAATGAAAAAAAAATACTTAAATGAATTAATGTGTATGGAAAATAGCCAACCAATATAAGAAATTAATGATGATGAAAATGTTTTTAAAAGTATGAATAAAAAAAAGTTTAATTGATTTAATAATAAAACAATAATTGATATAAAAAGAATTAATCCTGTCAGCCTTTTTTATTCACTTTCGTTTAATTAACCTCAGTCAGCGCTGATGATCATAAATTTACATTTTCAGCAATAATTTTCCCCCATTTTTTTACTTTGCAGAATGGATTGCTCATTAATTTTAAATAATCACCACAGTAATTATCCATAGAATGCACAGCAAGGATTTAAAAAAAGTAATGAAGAGGAGCTGAATTATTGACCACAAAGTTGAATTTTTTGATGAGTTCGAAATGATTTAAATTAAATGAAAAATAAATTGTATTTATTTTAACAATTTTTTAATGAATTGTTTGCAAATTAGGTCACGCTTTAGGGAGGATGGGGGCTTGAATAATTTGTGACAGTTCCAATATAAAAATTTTCTATTGAATATGGAAAATTTGTGACATGGAGGGAGGGGAGTCGAAAAAATTGTTTTCTTACTTGACGTAGTTTATGAACGACCCCAAAGTCAATAATAATCATGTGCTACAATTGCTCTTTTGGATTATTTTCATAAAATGCATAAAATTAAAAAAAATCCAGTCGTTTAACGCTCAAAAACTATTTGAAAATTTTGTTTTTAAAAAGTTATTTTTAAAATAAAAATCGAGAAGTTGTCATTTGTTTTCATTACATTGATTTGTAGTCTAGTGGTTAAATTCAGGGTTGCAATAAACAGAATATTTCAGATTTTGACATATTTCTTCGAAATGTGACATAATTCTACAAATTATCTTGGCCTTGATTCTTGGTCCGTCTAATTTTTTAAAAATTTTTTATTTATTTTAGGTTAAAATAATTCAAATTTTTACTTTCAAAAATTATAATCAAAAATTCAATTTTTACAATCCAGTTTTAATTTTAATTTATTTTTCTATGAGTGTGAAATTAAAAAATGATCCTGCAGTATAAACAATACAGAGTTTACAAGCATCAACAAGTATTTTAGGTATGAAAAAAACATTTTATTCAGAATAATGTATGCATTAAGAAAATACAAAGAAAAAAAATATGATTTATGCTTTAAAAGTAAATAAAACCATATTTTAAAAAAACTTTGCTCTACATACAATCAATTGAAATTTTCTGATTTTAACGATAGTAATGGTAGAAGCATGAATCACTCAAATCAGGGACTTCATAATAAGTCATTCCATATTTAGCTAAAAGTAAAGATAAATAAAATTAAGATTAAATCCTATTTTTATCTGCTTTAGCATCAATACTTACATGTATCATAGTAATCATAAACTTCAATAGTTGCTGGCTTTAATTCAGAAACAAATTGGGATCTATATGCATTGATATTCACACAATTCTTGGTTTGAGTAATGCTGTTAAAGTAGAATGTGACTGTTGACTTTTGATTTGTTACTTCTGTAAGGCTGACATCTGGATTTGTTTGAGATTGCCATTCATTGTAAGTAAATCCTGATGGCATATTTACAATCATAATAGCCATACTCGTTGATCCTTTTGAAATCAAGTTGGCACAAACTTCGAATGTGATTCTATGAGAACATGTGAAGCTAAATTTGTAATCAATATTGAAAACTGGAGCGACTAGTTTTGGATCGTAATAGAAGTTGCAAATTAAGCTGACAATGGCCAGTCCAGAATCGGATGTTTTAGCTCTAATTTTAATTCTTCTGGCTGCTGGATCCAATTCAAAGGTCTGTAAATTGAATACTTGTGTGGAATCAATAGTTGCTGAAATCGACTTTCCGACATCTGGTGATATGGTAATAGCTGCATTTCTATTCAATGAAAAGGTTTTTGCGAATTGACTCAATGCATATATTGCCATGACTGTATCCTGTGATGAACTATAACCTCCAAAACTGTTACTTTGACTGACGAGATATTTAACGACTTTAAAGACTGTTTTTAGATTTTCACCATGTTTGATGACATTTAGCAGACCATAGGCAGTAACTTCAATGTCAAGAGAACTCGATGATGATGATGATGTCACATCCCAGTACATCATAGAACCTAAGTCTGTTTTTCTAGCAAAGAACAAATCGTATGCCTCGTCTGCTTTACTACTTCCAGCAAGTTGTAATGCATATGCAATGATACCTAATTCATAAGTGGAACTACTTGCGCTAAAATTGTTTTCCAAATATGTTATAGCATTTTCGTGTGTGGTTTTAAATTCGGGATAACCTGGAAGAATGTTTGAGTACATGATGGCACAGTAAGCTGTTAACCCACTTCTTCCTTGCATATTGTAATAATTTCCTGGTCCATCAAATGAACCAAAATCAATAGATCCAGCATCAGTAACTTGTCTTCCTTTAACAAAAACAGCACCATTCCTAATTGTGTTGGGATCAATAAAGACTATAGTACTGGCAAAATAGAAGTATTGAATAACATAAGCAGTCAGCCATGTTGAACTTAAGAAGCCTCCATCATGTTGTTGATATCCAATCATATTTTGATATCCAGCAGAAATGTAGTTTTCAAGAGTTCCTTGAAGTGTTGATGTAAGCATGCCAGATGACGAAAGATACATATAAATGGCTATATTAGGAGCAAGACTTAGCATTGTCTGTTCTGGACATCCACTTGGTAATCTGATCAATTTATTAAGATTCTTCAATGCTTTTCCAAAAATATCACCAGCAACAGTTGTCGAAATTTCAGTTGTATCCTGATAAGCGGATTTTGGAAGTTTGCAGCTTAATTGAGTACTAATTGTTGGAGTATTTTCATCGAGAGCAAGAAAGACTGATGATGTGATAGAACGAGGAATTCCTTCAGGAATGACTCTCAATTGCTTTAATATTCCATCACCAGCTAATGGTCCTTTTACAGTTACTTCAAATGGAATTAAACCGAGTCTCTTTGGTGTTAGAGGAAATTTAAGTTTGATGTTTTCACCAACTTTAGTCGTGACGTTTTGTGCGTAAAATCCATTTATATCTATAAGAAAAATTTATGGTAAATAAAGCGTTTACGTTTTAATAAATATAAGTGCTTGCCTCTCCATCCACATTTAGCTACCTTGTGAGTAAATCCAGCGTTCTTTTTAATCCTAACTTCAACAGTTTGTCTTCTTTTTAAGTAATTGAAGATAATGATGTCTTGCTCAAGAACTTCATTGCGTTTTACAGAATATGGAAGTTCAACTGAGAGGAAGAATGGTAGGAAGATTGTTACTGATGGAATATCGTCAGTCAATCCAATGCCATCATATTTGCTCATTGAGACACCGTATATCAAGTATGTTGTGATTGATTCTGGAACCTTTACAGATATAGTCTCTAAGCCTTTCCTTTCATCATAATCCGAAGCACATGAACCATAAAATTCGGAAGCAGAACTGAAATTTTTAACTTATTTTCAAGTGAAACGGATATTTGTTTTTTTGTAGATTCTTACCCATAGATGGGAACTTCTTGCCATAGGAAAACTTCTCTAAAGTCTTTACGGATATTGACATCATCACCGGATTTTTCAGGACCATCAGGTTTTTCACTTGCTTCCTTACTGGCTCTTTCTGGTCTTCGTTGCGGTTCTCTCCAGTCATTCATTTTTGGTCGAGGAATGTTTGTGAACACAAAAAGTCCTACACTCTAAAAATTTAAAAATAGAATCATTCAAAAACAATCAAATGAAAAATTAGCTTACTCCAAATGCGTACTCATAACTAGCAATATAATCCCAATCATATCGCACAAGGTTCCAATTGTATCGATATAAGTTTGAGAAGACATCTTCTTTTACAATGTTGCTGCCGCCTTTCAATAAAAGTGATCTAAAAGCATTTAGAATTATTTAGTCAGTTTCCAAATAAATATGTGCGTCTTAATCATTTAATACCTCTGATCCATTGCGACCAATGAAACTCTTGATCCGATGTAACTTTCAATGTCCAAATCTATTCTAGCAGCAGGCTTAACTTCCTGAGTTGCAGGTGATATTGTAAGCTGAAAATATAATTAATTGTGGACCTAAGTTTTTCCTTCCAACAAAATTTATCGAATAACTTACATAATTAGGTAAATCCTTATCTAATTGGATATAAGCTTGTCCTGTTACAAAATCTCCATTTTCCTTGATATAGTAAGCCATAACTTGTGTCATTGGAGCATACCTAAATGATGGTTTGAAGCTATAAACAACGGTATTTGGATCATTATCTTCATTACTATCACTACTGAAATAAACTTTTGAGGTTTTGACTAAAACTCCCTTCGATACGAGATGAACAATAACAAAGTCAGTTGTTTGTGCTGTTCTGATTTTCAAGTTTACATTTTCTCCTAGTCTTGGTCTGAAAAGATTTTAATAAGTAAATTTCGGTAAATTCAAAAGTTGAGAGTGTAAATCACTTACGTTTGAGTTAAAACATCAATTTGCAAATAAGATCCACTTACATACTGAATTAAACCAGCACCAATATAATTATCGTATGAATCTTTAGATCTAATTAGTAATGATAAATACGTAGTGTCGGTTGGTACATCTACAGATGATGAAACTGTTCCATCAGCACCAATTATTAATGTTTGCGATGGAATTGTGCTTATATTTTCTGGCATGACATCAACTCTGGTTCCTGATGGGGCTGGTGAGCCATCATATTTTTTCATGGTAATTGTAAATTTGAATGGAGTTCCTGGTACAATATTTGAATCAGATGTTGTGAAGATGTTGTATGTATAAGGTGTGACACGGAACCATTTTTCAGCTTTTACTTTGTTGCCAGTCAATGGATCTTCAAAAACTAAACTAGCTTGGAAAGAAGAATATTGTCCAGGTTGAACTCCTAGATCATCTTCAATATGAGCATCGAATGAGGCGGAACCAGAAGTTATAACAACAGTTCTCGTCAAGACAATTTGAGTTCTTCTACTCCTTCGATAGATAGTTACAGTTGCACTTCCTGATACAACACCTCCAAATGTGTACGAGATTTCAGCTGTGATTGGAATTCTGCCATATTTGAAGGGAGTTTCTTCTGGTATAGACAAAGAGCCTTGGATCAATGGAAGGGTATATTCAGCAACCTCAAATCTTTTTGATATGACCTTTTTGATAATGTTAAAAGGTAATAAATATACTTCTTAGTGAAATGTCAGATGGGTCATTCACTTATGACGTCTTCAGGGGCGTAGTCAGGATTTTTGAAGGGAGGGTGCCCAATTTTTTATTTTTTAAAAAATCACTATCATATAATATAACCTTTTTAGACATTAAGACTCATTTTGCGAGTAGTCTTCAATTTTTTTTGTAAAAAAATTAATTATTCGAATTTAAAAATAAGCAAAATTAAAAATTTGTATTGAATTTTGTTCTCGAGGGGGGTGCTCCTGCCTCTCCCCCTTGTCACAAATTTTAAATTCAAAAAAATGTCTTTAATATAAAGTGTCACAAAATCTCAGACCCCCCCTAAATCATGGCCATCATAAGTGAACGACCCCTTATGGGTAAATCCACGATCCAAAGACTTTTTTGAGTAATTTTACCTTTTCAAGCTCCAAAAGCTTATTTTCTCGTGGATTTACTTTCAAAACAATTTACCTCATCTTCACATTGAAACTGCAAGTTCCAGTTTCCTAAACTAGTTTTTTCAGATAATCGGAAACTATTTTCATGTTTGCCTCTGTTAAATGTAACATTACTGAAAGATGTAATCTCATTGCTATTTGGATCAGTGATTGAAATTATATTTGAGGAAGTTGGATTTACTGCTCTGGTTTCTGAGTCAACTGCATAAACTCTAAATTGAACGAGCTCACCAGGAAGGAAGATAGCTTTACTTAGTTGAAGTAAGAATGAATATTTCTTCGTGACGTATGTCAAGCTTCTTCTTTCTGTGAAATTTTCACTATCAACAAGAAGCTCATATTTGCCATTGGGAATATCTGATGTCTAAATTAAGTAATTAAACAATTTCATAGTTTTTACAATATACTCACTAATTTTGAGCATACTCACATCAAATGAAAGAGAAGTCCGAGTAGAAGGACTTGAAATTCTAGCCCTTTTCCTAATTTCCAAGGACTTTCCTGAGTTAGTAGTTCCCTTAATTCTAACAACAATAACTATAATAACCATCGGTGGTCTCCAAATAATCCAGATATAAATGTTAAAAGATTTTCCTTGACGAATGGCACTTGGAGCAACGACTGTGAAGACTCTGATTAAGATAAAAATTTATATACTAGGAAATTCATAACTTGATAATATGAGGAGGTCATGACCTCCTAAGCATTATATAATGACCGAAAGACAGAAAAAAAAATATTTTTGAGATTTCGTAAACGATCCTTTACTATTTCGAATTATTTACATTTATAATTAAATAAATAAATTTTAATTTAAAAAAAATTCCAATCAACATTCAATGATTTTAATGAAATTTAAAGTCATAATCCAAAAGTATCAGAAATAAAATTAATTATTTTAAAAAAAATATCAAAAATTTTCCAATACGCTTAATTTCAAGTTGGTCCAAAAGTATAATAAAATTTAAAAAATCACTATTCTTGCTCAAATATATCCACCAGTATATCCACCAGTAATTACTTACGATTTAGGTGTGCTCTTTAAATCCACTTCCCCACCAGACGAATATTGCACAAAAATTGCCAAAGGCAACACTATGAAGAATAAAATAGTCAATTTCATGACTGATAAACTTTCAGCCTTTTTCAAAGAAAACTGATAGTGTACTGATGTGGCAATGATGGATCTTTAAATTTATACAGTTTTTATCGATGAAAAAATTGCCATTAAGATAATTCGATTAGAGTGGGGGAAAATATTCCTCTTTTAAGTGAGTGTATGTATTGAACTGTTTCTTCTCTGCACTGTTTCTCCTTTACATGTGCTCAATATTGTCTTATTTTCATAATCGTCTAGATGGTCATTCATAAATGACGTCCATCAAAAAATGGGATTTTAGACCACCTCCCTCCCCCCTTGTCACAAAATTTTCATGCAAAAAAAATTATTTTGTAGGAAGGAGTCACAAAATCTCAGACCCCCCTACCCTCTAAATTGTGGACGTCATATATGAATGACCCCCTAGGTAGGGATCAGAATATATTTTACACAACACTCAATTACATCTATGAAAAACTATCAAAGAGCTAGATCTTTGCTGAAAACTTGACCAATTATCAATCTCTAATCTAGATCCTTGTGGATTAAGGATAGTGTAGAAATTTGTTTTACTGAAGAATCATTTTGCTGATGTAATGTGATATAAACCTGGGAATTCAGATTAAAATACCAGCTTTATGATCCACACTTTCCCAACGGAGATGATAAGGTATTCGAATGGTTTCTGCAAAGATGGAGCTTTGAATTACCCGAAACTCAACGATCATATTTGTTCAAGACATAAAATAGAAAAAATCACAAAATAGAAAAAACATAAATAAAATTTTTCATGATATATAAAAATTTCATGACACTTTAAAATTAAAGTACTGTAAAATTAAAGTATCATGGCCTCAGAAGCTGGTTGCTCGTATACCTGCCAGTGGTAACTCCAGGCTATAACCCTGGGGTAACCTTAAGAAAAAAATTATTTTAAGTTTTTCATTGTACATATAATTTCTATGGTTACCCTAGGGGTAGTGCATACCTAGTGTTTATCCAGCAACCGGGCTCAACGCTAGGTTCATGACGGCTTCGTGCCAAGAAATTACTTTAAAACTCTACTTATTTTTTTTTTGTATCTAAAATTTCTAAATTTATTAACGTGTTTAAGATTTAACAATCTTCAACTCACAAAGATATTAACATTCCAAGAATATTCTATATAAGAGTTCAAGGTTTTAAATTGTTAATAAATTCAAACGACAGTTAAAAACATTTTGAAATAAAAATTTCATCATCTTTTTAGTGACACCTGATTAATTACTGTATCTTGACATGACAGGTCTGTGTTTTCACAATAAATTCTTCTTTAATTTAAAAAAACATTTCTTGAGAGAGAAAATTTATAATGAGAAGCTTTATCAACTTATGAATCATTTTTTAAAGTATTTTAAATCTTAAAGTTGTTTTAGTAATGTTTTAGATGTTTTACACATTAAAGACCCAACTTGGGATTTAATATTGAAAATTCTTAATTAAAACTTTATCCTTGAGATATAAAAAAGAATGACTAATTACTGTTTATACAAATGTTTTAAATTCATAATAAAATATCACTTTAATTGTAAAACATCTACCTGAATGCTTGTATAGACTATGTGAAAATATGGCATGCACGATTATTTCAATTGTTAAAAATATTTGCTTAGGTGTTATATAAAATGAATAACATATTAATCACTCAATTAAAATTAGTAAGTGAGCTGAAATTTAAAAATTTGAAAAAAATTGAAAATTTATACGGAGTAGTGTTAGGAAATACAGAACTGTCCAAATATTCGTCGATGATCACTTTTATAAAATCTATTTACATGCTAGGGGGTCCAAGGTCTTTGTAAGGAGGTGCTCCTTGATTTTCTTTTTGTTTCTACGGAATCTAATTAGAATGTAACATGGACCACTTAAATCAGAAACTTATTTTGCAATTTTAAGGACCAGTAGCTTGGTATAGGTTACCCCAAGGGTGTATACCCTAGGGTATACTGAGCAATCGACCTCAGTACTCCAAGGTTATGGCAAGGGACTTTTACGTCAGCAATACCAGGCTCGATACTCATTCAAAACATATTAACACCAACAAATAAGAATGTAGAATTTATTTTCTGTATGAAAAGTCTCACATTTCGTTTCCTGCATCAATATAATCATACAGTACTAATCATCGAAATTAAAATTCAGATCTCAAAAAATTCCACAAAAATCAATTACATCTTTATTTCCTAATAACCTTGAGACACACTCACGTGCCCTGAATATGAGCACGCATAAACATATACACCTGAAAATTTATTAAACCAAATTAATTAATTCAAACCAAATTCATATAAAACCGACATTCTAGCAGGAAAAACTCATACGTACATCGACAAACATAAAACTTAACGTTCACAAATGCAAAGAAGAACGAGGACGAAAAGAAGATAAAAGAGAATGTCTTGAAGGTTACAGAACAACGAGTTAAAAGATTTAAAATTCAATTTGAATCCGCAACGTAGACGAGTGAATTGAAAGAGACACAATCACATGTCTATAAAAACACATCAGTAAAGGTGAAGGAAAATCTTGTAGATATGTGTAAAAGAAAAAGGTTCACTGAAGCTATAAACACGGAAGAAAAAAAAGTTTAGAAGTTATATAAGCGAAACGATTAAGAAGAAGTCCTTGAAGTTGAAGAATGAAGAAGGGAGAGTGTAAAAGCGTAAAAAAGTAATTGTGGGGTCGTGTATCACATCATTCCATCAATACATCCATAAAAAGACATAACCTTTAGGTAAAAAGCACCTTGTTTCGCTATGATAGGCATCGCAAATAAAGGCAAGGTAAATAATCATAGCAGTTGGGGTATGTAATTATATTAGAAATGAAATGGAATAGGACGTAAAAGGAAGGAAGGTATACTTTTGCTGCTGTTAATTAGCAGCATCGACAAAATGGAAAAGCAAATAAAAGTGAAAAAAAAATTAGAAGCAAAAAAATGATTGCGTTTTTAATTAGACACGAGAAAAAATGGAAAGAATGGAAAGTTTATCAACTAGGTGAGTAAAATGGAGCAAAAAAAGTTTTTCTTCCTCACTTGATGATGTAAAATAAAAAGCTCCCCATGTTTTTAACTGGGGCACTGCTTTTAACTGGAATTGGTATCTGCATATTTTCAAATTCTTTCAATTTAATTTTTCCATGTCTTCTAAAATTAGAACCACTTTAAATTTTGATAAATAGTAAAAATTTATTTAATAGGTGGTCGAATCTTCCGCCCCTTCTTTGGCTATTTTTTAATTTTAATGATTATACTTTAAAACATCGTTTTTAAATTGCTTAATTTTTTAAAAATTAAAAAGAATTTTTTTTAATTTCAAAATTTAAATTTGGATGGCTATACTTCTGACACCTACATTACATCACCTCAAATATTGGGATTCAAATCTGGAACCCATGACTCATACCTATAGGGTAGTGCACACCTGAGGTGATAACTGAGCCATATCACGAATATCAACCCTGTCAAGGAAATTTTCGCTTTAAAAAAAGAATCTGTTTGACCTTCAACGTCCACTCTTGTTTTGAATTGTGCATGGAAGTGATAAGAAAGTAAGGGAATTTTCAGTTCAAGGGCCATACTTGGATTATTGAGAAATCTAAACATCAAATCTTTTATTCATCATCTAATTGCTTCTTTACAAGTCAAAGTCAATTTCCAATAAATTGTAGAATCCAAACACACAAACCCTTCTTAGATTGCTGACATATTGTACATTTTAACCCAATTCTGCTCAGAATATTAACAGTCAATGAAAAAATCAATTTTCAACCCACATTCCTAATACATAAGCTCCTCACATCTTGACACTTCATTTCCACGAATTCGATAACTTTATCAAACTAGCTTCTCGATCTCGAACAAATGGTCACGAATTGCATGAAGAAATATTGCCTAACAACAGGGCAAAATTTCATAAATGGAGATGATGAACTTTTCTGTTGTATATGTAGGCATTAGAAAGGACGAGGAAATAAAAGTCAATAAGATTAAGCTTTCTTTTTACCTTCTTCTGAAGATGAAACAGAAAACATGGTAAAAAGAATTTGAAGCTACAGCAACGGTAAGGGGTTTAAAGTTAAAGGTTTCTTAATCCCAGATAACAAGAAGATGTGAAGGAAATAAGAAGCTTCATAAAAGTTATGAGTCGTTCATAAAAATTCTCAAAAAGGAAAAGTTTATCTATCCAAATCACTTGATCTTTTTGCATCCTCATACTGCTCACACGAACATTCATAAAGTTTGTAAGAAGTCAAAAGTTGTTTAAACCTGCCACGGCAATTTACTTCATCGTCATTGCGTATTGCTTTACACATTTTCTACCTTCTCACTTACTAACTCACATTCACGATACCCCCTTCATTCAAATTTCTTCTTTGATGATATTGCCACTGCCAGAATGAATATTTATGCTGTATGTAGAGTAAGGTGTTGACACTAGTCAAAGTATTTAGAAGTTTTGAGAGCTTAGGGTCAGATTTCTTGAGCATGTCAGATATTATTTAACGCTTAGGGGGAGGGGTGGTGTTGGGTTTGCTATTTGCTACTTATCTAATATTAAAAATGACCTTTGCCATTGCATAATATACTATTGACCGTTCGGTTCCAAAGTCTGAGCAATGGTTAAAGCTTTTCAGCCAAAACTCGACACCAAAAGCTCGATTAAAGTTCAAATCCCCAAAGACTTCAGAAACTCTAGATCTTCAACAATGTACCAAGTCAAGAGTTAAGCATTTGTTAAGGTTCAGGTTCAATTCCTAAGGGGTCATTCATATATGACGTCCACAATTTAGGGGGGAGGGGGGGTCTGAGATTTTGTGACACCTTCATACAAAAGAAATTTTTTTGTATGAAAATTTTGTGACAAGGGGGGGGGGGGGAGGGGGTCTAAAAATCCCATTTTTTGATGGACGTCATTTATGAACGACCCCTAATGAATATTGCTTGTTTTTTAACCGTATTCGAACCCACACCTTATAAAAAATTACTTCTGAATTCCAGTCAGGTACCTTAGTTTGGTCATCTAGTTACCCCCGCAGGCTTGGATTCCCAACCCAACATACGGTCACAGGGGCATATTCAGGGAGGGGTTTTGGGGGTTAAAACCCCTACCCTTTTTGGGAAATGTTTTCAATTTGCTAGGGTTTTTTAAGAAAAGAATCCCAAAGCCCCCCCCCCCCTAAATTTTCCCTTCCATCCAAAAAAAATTTCAAAACCCCTTCCTCAAAAAATTTCTGAATACAGGGGCGTATTTATACAGTCATTCACAATATCTACACCATAGTGTCTACATTTCAAGATGTACATACATTTCCTAGAACCAAAAGGAGAAAAAGTAGTTTCCAATCCTCATTCTCCACTCGATTGACAGCGACATAGTACGAGTACATAAAGAAGACATGAAAAATCAATATTCACAAAATAAGGAAAAAGAAAAGAGAAAAGGTACGAAAGGATTTCGTTCACCTTCAATTTAAAAAAAAAGTTTTAAAAAAATTTCTCATTGCGAAAAAAATGGTCCATGAAAGGAATTAATTTTTCAAAAGTCAATTTTCAAACATACCCAAAAATGGCTTTCATTTTTCGTTCTCGCTTTTAAGCTCCTTTTATATGATATGGAAAATATTTTTTTTCGATCGAAAAAGGACGCAAAAAATGCTTTTAAAATCTGTTCAGTGCTGCTTTTTTGTTGCTCATAAATTTCTTGGCTAACAATTCTATTAATTTACGGAAAAAGACGACATTACACCTAGACAATTTGTTGCCCAAATTCCTATAATATTTTTTTCTTTCATAATTTACAGCATATTATAACCATTCTTATTATTATCAGTAATTCCTTTTAAGAATTTTCGATTCCGTTTTTTTTTGCTTCTGGTAAAAATAATCACGATCATAAATTTAATTGATTATCGCCTGGGAGATAACTCTTATCCAGGGCAATGTTTAATGGAATAAGTTTAAGATTTAGGATCACAAAAAATTCCGGAAGTTCATCCTTAAATTTGTGCTCATTTGGAAGTTATGTAACGCTATAATTCAGCCAAAATTTTTAAGGGGGTCCAAAAATTTTTTCGGTTCTTTTACTCATAATTGTGTACTTTTTGTTAATTCTAACGGTTTGTAAATGATTAAACTCTCAATTAGAACTTTGAAAAAAAAATTTAAAAGGAAAACAATTTTTCAAAAAAAAGTTTTCCATATAAAAATTTTTTCGAGGGTTCTGGACCCCCTTTGACCTCTTCTTGGCTCGAGAGAAAATCTGAAAAATTTAATATGAAGCTTCACAAAATGTTGACCCCTTAAACGTTACGTAATTTCCGAATGTCCCCATATGAACCTTTTGTTCCTGATAATCCCTTAAAACTCAAACATGAATTTTTTAGATTTAGGAGAAGATTAATTCAAATAGTCAGGAATTTGCTTTCAATTGTTAAAATGCTTGATTGGGATTTTTTCATGCTATGGATGTTGGGAATAGTAGCTCTATTTGGAAACTTTTCAAACTAAATCATTCTGAATTTGAAGTTTTTTCTTAACTAGCACGATTAGCACACGATGAAATGTTGACGACACGGTGCTTAAGCAGACAGTATACATAGTACAAAGTGGCAAGTCCGCTTGGTCCACTGTGTGATAAAAATATCAGAGTATGTCGTTCGGCTAGTTGATATCTCTTATGTGTTAAAGCTGCCATTTTGTATTGACTTCATGTTCAAAACATCGAGGTCATCAACATTGACTGTAACTTTAACTTAATTTTGTAAAAAAAATTGTTTAAGAACTTCATTCTTTGTCCATTACTTCTTAAACTTATTTTTCATCTGATGTCATGCTAAAACCAATTTGTGTTCCGTCTAGCCAAAAGTCGAAGAACTCCGTTGCAGACAATAAGTCAAGAATAAACAAAATAACAATAGCTTTTTTGCTAATGGAAAAAGACGACATTAGAGTAAGTAGTCAAATTAAAAATAGATTTTCACCCATTTGGGCATAAGAAAAGTTTAGTATGGTGACTGCCAAAAATGACATCTAAATTGATAGATAAGGTTCCAGACCTGGAACTCCAAAATGTTAATCCTGAACACTTGAAGCTCATATGAAGTGTATCTAGTATTGTGGAGTATTCAGGCAAGGACTGAATTATTTAGAGTTCATTCAAATGGTGTTGGTGGTTAAGTAACTGCTGCCATACTAAATTGCTATGTATAAAATAGTCACCCCTAATCCACAAAGATCTAGATCAGAGCTTGATAATTGGTCAAGTTTCTAGCACAGATCTAGCTCTTTGTTAGTTTGTGCACAAATCACTTCCATAAACTACATCGCCATTTAATTGCCATCAAAAAATACGTTTTTTCAAAAATATCCTCTAACGTCCATTACGACAATCACATGATCATACATTATAATTACCTCATTGCCTTAACTCAAGGAAGTTGACATCCAAAAGCCATAGAGCTGCTTGATACCGCTCAAAATTGCTAATTCTTCTAATCATCCATAAATACCTCAGTAATGACCCAATTATTTCAATCATTTCCATCAAAATCAATCCTTTTGAGCAGTAAAATATTTTTACTCTCGTAATTTTCATCGGCAATAAGGTAATCAAGTCAGAAAAAATCAGAATTGTTGCATGTCAAAACCGTAAAAAAAAGTCAGGCTACAAAAAAGCTGAAATAAAATCAATAATGAAATTGCTGAAGTCGCCATTTGATTTACTGTCTTTAGGCCATAAATAGCAGTTTCATGCATGCGATAGGCTTCACATTTTTACTCTTTCCACATCTCTCAGTCATCTCTTCTCGTGTATGTATATGTGAAACTACAAAGATTGAAAATGAGAAAACGCAGAGAGTGAGTAAAAATTGGACATAAAAAACTTTTTTATAGCTTTTGCATTGATTTTTATCATCTGTATTTAATGTACGAGACTAATGCATAGAGGACATAAAGTTTAATGAAGAAAATCAGTCCTGTTTATTTGCTTTATGGCTTAATTGCTACAGATAGGAATTATTATGGCTCTACGATATGATTTAGTTCCACTTGTGAGAACTGTTTGGAAAGTTTTTCACATGCCGTAAAATTGGAATTTTGTGAATAAATTGATTCAGTTTATCTGGCACTTTGGAATCACGTTTGGTTTATTGTTGATTTTTGAGGGTTTTGTTGTAGAGTTAAGAGTTGAATGTCATGTGCTAATAGAGACAATTGTGCTGGATTCAGCATTAAATTGAAGCAGACTCTCTCAATCTATGAGACGAAGTTCTAAGTTGTGGACTGATTCATCTTGACAATTACGATTAGGAATATAATCAGCCATTTTAAGGGGGGGGGGGTGCTTGGGTACCCCTGGCTACGCTACTTTAGACTATTATCACCAGCAAAACTCAAAAGCCTAAAAATATCCACAATAAAAAGAACATCCCACAATAATCATGCGTCATATTTATACCAACTTCATTCTATAACTTTTCATATCTCCTCATATCCTAAGGTACAAATTAAATTGAAGACTGCTGTTCACCAGCAGCATCATGGGGCTTCATGTAACAATACCAAACAAGCCACTTAATGGCAAATTTCACTCCAGTAATTAACAAAACATTCACCAAAATTGGCCTTTCTCACTTACTAATAACCATTGTGTCACTCTCACCCTGCAAGCAGGATATGAGCATCTAGAAAATTATAGCCACAATTCTTTTATTGACATGACCACAGAGCATTTAAAGTCACTCCAATCCACTAATGTGTCAAGTACTTCATTGTACGGAAAAAAGAGAAAAGAGTCTAGCTCACATTCAGTCCATCGGACAATTTTTATGACCTTTCCCACAGAGAAAATCACAGCAGTGAGGCTAGAGAGAAGCAACAAAGCACCGAAAAAAATCCCACCCAATTATTTCCCACTATAAAACTTTATTTTATATATAAATTCCAACTTAAACCAGAAAAAAAGAGCCAAAGCAAAAAATAAACATAAACAAAAAATCGATAAAATTTTATGCATATAAAGGAGAGGGCAGTGGCAGTATCAACAACTGTGATGGAATGAGATGGAGTAAAAATGGAAATCTGAATAAAGAGCAACAGTATGAAATGAATATGAAGAGTAGTGCAAGCAGTGGATAACATGAGAGTATTATATGTTTAATTTATGTTTAAC
Source organism: Chironomus tentans (assembly GCA_963573255.1). Taxonomy (NCBI): domain Eukaryota; kingdom Metazoa; phylum Arthropoda; class Insecta; order Diptera; family Chironomidae; genus Chironomus; species Chironomus tentans. The sequence continues at coordinate 17,345,279 of OY754303.1, forward strand.
AAGCATGTTTTATGTTTATGTATATATTTATTTATCCATATATTTTTGGGGGTAAATCCATTATTTAGTTTATATATGTATGCATGCATAATACTTTTCAAACATATTTTGAGATATGTGAAAAAAAATTTACATTGCACATTTTTACTCCGTAAGGAATTTGCAACAAAATCTTTAGTTGGTATGTTGCCAATGGTTGATGTACTGACTGGTTGAAGAGCATGAATGATTCGTTTGGTTATGTTCGAGTCAGAATGTTTGCATATGTAGAGTGCTTTAAGTTGTGGGTGAAATGAATAGACAATAAAGATTGAATCAGGGTTGTTTGCTCTGATAGTTGAGTTTTTTTTTGTTTTCCTAAATTATTATTATTGTTGTTTTATTTACTAAATAATTGAACATGCAGTTTTTAACAATCATATCATAATTAAAAATTCTTAATGATTCAATGAATCCTTAAAGAGAATTATGAGAATTTAACGTATTTTAATTATTCGAAATCATGAAAATATAACGGAAGTTAAAAATTCAAATCAAAGTTCAAATTGCTATTGACGTGATGTAAACAAAGTGAATATTTGAATATGTGAAACTATAACTTTCGTTGGATGGAGACAATATTGAAGCTTGGAATGCGAAGATTAGACGTAATTACAGCTCAAAATATATGATAAAACTAAGCAGTTAGTCCAGGGACCAGTTTTTTGATATACCCTAGGGTGTATCCTTACTCGAGAAGCTGGTCCCAGAGGTACCTATACTTAATCATATCCCTACACATATTCCATTGGGTATATCTTGGGTCTCGAACAAACACTGACTTTTATCTGGCAAAGATATATCCAAGAAATCGACTCCAGAAAAGCAAAAACCCTGCTCCAGATCATTCATAATTGCTGATATCATTTCTGTAAATGTGCCAAGACAATCAGACTAGCCCAGGTTCTATCTAGGTGTCTTATTGTTTGGGACCAAAATTTATCAGGAATAAATAGTACCACAGACAAGTACAGGCTCAAATTTTGTCTGGCTTAAGCAAAAACACAGATATCAACACTGAAAACAATAATATAAGTGCAACAACCAGCTCAACAATTCCTCAAAGGGCACATCTTAGACATATCAAATTTTCATAATTCGTTATAATTTCTGTCTGATGATTTGATATTTAATGTCGTATGAAACAAATCAGAAACAATTATTTGGTTTTTCTCTTAGTATGTATTTTGGAAATCCTTCATATGTCAATGCCTTATCTAATCAAACAATCTATGTTAAGTAAACTGCATTTTTAATCACTTCAAAATTTTCTGAATACTCACACAACTTAATTCACCACAATGCAATTTAAATCCTAATTAACCGTTATTGTAACAATTTATTTTGCTCTTTCCTATTATTTTTGAGTTCTTTAAAGTTCATAGAACATTGTAACTCTAAAATTGATTATTAGCTACTAAATTATGTAATTTATCATTACTTGAATAAAATAATAATAATAATAATAATAATAATATCTCGAGTAAATTTGTGGTAGAAAACATTTTCAAGAGAAATGTTTGACTTAAAGCTGTAGATCTGAATCTAAAAATCTTCTGTGTCTCTTTAAAAATTCAAATACCAGTTAACAAGAGCTATACACATAAAATTAGGTCACTTCAGCTTACAAAAATACAATCAGATACTTAAATGCTTGTAAACATCCAAAACGTGAACGAAAAAAAATCCACTTTAGTTAGGGAAAATAGCCTCTGTAAGCTCTACATTGAGATTGTTTATACTGAAACTTAAGATAAGATTATTTTGAGATTTTCCGTCTTATTATACAACAAGTGAAGCTTCTGTTTTCATTCATATCAAATTAATTCTTAAACTTTCATTGCCTACTTTTTATTTTTGTAAACAACCTTAAATAAACTTTTTTTCTAAAAAAAACAAAATTAAACTTCCATCGAATTTCCATTATTGTTAATCTCTCTTTAAAGGTTCAGCTGTGTTGTGAAAGTTAATAAAAAATCTTAAGATGAATTTAAAGAGGAAAGGAATCATTTTGCTGCTAAATCAAGTGCAATTGCAATTGTCTCTTCAAGAAGGAGACTTTTGGGTTCGACACATTAATGATAGTTCGATCAACAGCTATCCACTCCAGAATTCAACATATAGAACCAAAAAACATCATCAAAGGGAACATAATACAAAGAATTTTAAAATCCATTTCCAAAAAAGCCACAATGGAGAGCCTTTTCATTCACAGAATCAACAATCAACTTCATTAACGCTTTTATAATCTACTTTTGAATCGATTGAGTCTGCACATTCGGGCAGGCTCAATACAAAATGAACATCAATTAAGGACACAGAATTTTCTCATATTAACGCATTCGAATCTTGTTCATTGAACTAATCCGCTTTTGTTTTACTATGTCAGCTTAATGTAATCCTTATTAGTATCGTCATATTTTGTGGAATCGACATAACATAGCATTATGTGATTATCCGTGAGAATGTGAATGTGATTAGAAACGTATGTAAAGGTAGAAAAGTGAGTTTGTGTCTAAAGTTTCAAATGTTGTGCTTTAATAAGACAGGTCACTACATTTGTTGTAAGAATTTTCTTTAAAGCAGGTCACTTACTTACTTCCTTAAAATATTAAGATGTTTATATGAGGAATTGGATGTGAGTTGATTTTGAGGTATTTTAGTTGAATTTTTTAAATATTCTCTAAAAATAATTTATTTTCTCAGGATAGAGGACACGTCTGGGTACTCCCCTGCTTGGCATAATTGGACCCATTTAATTCTCGAAGGCTGCTTTATCCTCTTACATATTTTGCTAGTTCAGGATATTAAGGTGTATCCCAGCTACTGTATTTAGTATGACAAGGAATAAAACATGTCCCGTATCCCGTTAATATACACAAAAATTCTAAGGTAGAATCAATGCTTACATCATAAAAATTGACATCGGCAGCAATCATGTTCATGATGAGTTTCCAAAAGTACTTAGAAATTCAATTATTTAATAATAAAAATTCAACAGACCTCGAAAATGGAAAAGTATTTTCACTGTTGAAAAAAAATGTATCCACCCGAGGGCGTACTGATGATCATTTTCATTGATAATTTCGTTATCATTTTCAATATAGAGAAATTTTTCAATAGCTCAGGTCTAGACCTCTCTGTCACATAATTTATTAAATTGTCGAGATTTTCCTTCAGACATAAATATCTCCCTTAAATTATTTTCCAATTTTATCTATTAGCAATCTACAGACTTTAATTTCATTTCCTCTTACATTGTCCAAATTTCTTATTCTTTTTATTCGATATAATAGAATTGATTCTTGTACGCTTTAAAAATGTTGCTTTTATTAGAGCATAAAGTTAAATTTCCTGTTCTTAGCAAATCAACTCGATTGATTCTCCAATAAATTGAATTAAAAACAGAAAGGAACAATAAATTTGATACAAAAAGGAAATCAAGTTGCAAAACCATCAATGATATATTTCTTGTTAGTCTGAGACGATGTTAAGAGTTGGACTAAGCTCATGAAACTTACTTTGTAATTTTTTTGAAAGCCCCCATTCACTTGTGACGTCCAACATTTAGGGAAAAGGAGAAAAAGTTAGGGGTCGTTCACTTATTACGTTCGCTTTTTAGGGAGGGTCTGAGATTTTGTAACAGGTCAAGCAAAGAAATTTTTTTTTCTTGGACAATTTGTAACAAGGGAGGGAGGGGTTTTTTGAAAATTCGTTTTTTTGCGTAACGTAATAAGTGCTTGTCTTTCAGACAAACTGAACAAAAATAAATTTACCATAAAAATTCTACGAATTCCTCAGAAATTCCATAAAAAGAAATCAAATATATTGCGTCGGTCTCAACATTCAGCAATCAATGAATCGATCATAATTTCCTCATAAAAAATTAAAAGAAGAAATTCTGCTTATTTGGACTAATGATCTACGTCCTTTTTTCCTCATGAATAGCTTTAAATGAATGAATCGTTTTTTGAGCTCCCACAAGGTATTTCAGACAGCACTCGTGGTTTGTTTAAAATAGACATTTAGCTCATTCAATTTATTCCTAAAATGTTTTTATAAGCTATCAGCTTAGTTCCATCAGCTTGTTAACACAGAAAATTAATTCATTTTTAATGTCCAAAAGGGATTCTCTTTAATGGTCTAACAAAAAATTAGTGTCATTTAAGTTTAATGGCACAGAATAGATGTACATTAAGAGAAAACTGTGTCACGTTACTGCAATGTGTGGTGGATTTTCAAAATGATTTTGGACTTGACCGTAAGAATTAATATCAATTAATTAAAGATAATATGGTAAGTTTACGAAAGGAAATATCTGATTTTCTTGTGGAGTTTGAGGATGTAATGGAGATGGGTGGGGATTATGGATGTTCTTGGAAATTTGATATCCTTTATGCTTTAAGTAAGCAAATGTAACAAAAAAATTCCGAATCTAAGAGGCTATACTGGTGGGCTTTATACTCTAATCTACATTACATATTACATCCGCTTATTTCAAGAAGGATTGGGTTCGAATCCAAAGTCATTGCGAGAGACGTAACCAAGGGGTGTTTGGAACGTATCTTGAGATTTAAGAAGCCTAGACCTAGAAGAATATATAACAATCTCACCCTGCTAGATTTTCTCAACAAAAACATTCAACAACAAGAAAATGCTTATGCGTACCTCAACATAGCAACACGATGTAAGTGTATGTCATAAATATAAATATTTAACAAAGCAAAAATGTCGCATTAATGGAAAATCAATCTCATCCACCCCACATTATATAAAATTTAAGAAGAACTTTTTCGTCTCTATCATCATGATCTACTTGTAGAAGACGAAAAAAAGCTGATGTTATGATGAGTCTCATTGGGATTCATTTTCGTGTTGCTTTCTTCTCTTCTTTCTGCGTCATTTCCTTTTTCGAAAAGCTAGCAAAAATCGAAATCATCTTGCTATTGTCATTTGGATTAACATCGTTGAAGTAGAATTATTATTATTTCTCTCACTCACCCACATTCAATGTCAATTCTCTTCTACGCTTTTCTTCATCTATTTGATAATCGATATCGACTGCTTCCATTTCATTCTTTCCTTTTTTGGGGATTTTGAGAAGAAAATATTAAATGGAAATTTTTTTACCTATTGATGATTAGGGCGCATTCATTAAATCTGCTGGTAAATGGTGGATGAGGATTGAATGGTTTGGTTCTAGGGGTGTAGTCTAGGATACTTTTGGATACCCGGATTAAAAATGTAATAGAAGAGTCGAAATTAACATAAATGGATCTCATTGATCCAAGACATTATGCATACAGCAAAAAATCTCTCAATTCTGAAAAACTACATCAAAAAAGGCTCATAACGGCTGAAGGAAATTCAATGAAAATCAATTTTTGTCTGCTTGCTTTCCTCTCGCACTTCGAATCCAATTCATTTCATTTCTTTTTTTGTCAGTGGCACTAAATGAGACTTTGAAAATGTTTTCATTTACTGTCTCATTCCACATCCATAAGAATTATAAATATTGCTTCTTTTGTCGGTAAATATGCGCGTGTAGGAAATGAAATAAGATTTGATATTACTTCAATGGGAGCAAAATTTCATTTCAATTTTCAATTCCGATAACTGCTAAATGCTTGTGATATCAGATTAAAGTCTTCGTATATGTATAATTCGGAAATATGATGAGAAAAATATATATCTATTCTGTATGTATACAGGATATAAAAGGGAAAGTTTTATGTTCGATGATGAAATTACATCATAAGCAATATTCATTTTATTATTCCTTAAATTTTCCTTTTGTATCAAGAATAGCTTTCTGTAAAGCTTTAAATGAATTTTTATGGCTCATTCCTTTAATGGATTTTTCATGCTTTTAAAGAATATTTTAGTGCCGATTTTAATAGAATTTCAATGTAATTTTATTCTCGTCTGAATGATTATTGCCAAAATTCTATTGCTTAAAAGTTATCAATAGCCTAACTCATATTGAGGATGTGATTTCATTTACGTACGATAATCAACTTACTTTTCAATTAATATTCTATAATTGTTGGGAATATTGGATTAATTTTTGAACTCTATTATATTCCAGTTCTTAATCATCATTACAGATTCTCCGCATTAGTTCATTCCTGGATCTCAAAATAATAGAACCTGAATCAAATCTGATGTTGTAAATATCTTTTGACTAAATTCTTCCGTTTCTTATTTAATGTTAGCTTATATTTGCACTTTTCATCAATACATAGACCATTCAGTCTCAGATTCTCTTCTTTAGACTGTCTTTAGCTCTTAATTTAATTAAAATCACTTAAAATGCTTTTCTTTGCTTACTGTATGAATTAAAATAATCCGTACAACATGAAGTTGGCTCTAAGTTTCGATAAACTTAACGAAATAGAATTTGAATTTCAAATGACGGTTATACATAAAAAACTTTACTAATTGTTGGGAATCAAAGCCAGTTTCAGGTAAATTACATAGTTTTTCACACTATTAATTACCACAAACAAAGTATTCCTTAATATCAAGATTATATTCCCCAATCGAAAATTAAACAACATATTCAACAATGATTCCAGAGCACCCGAAAATAACTAAGGATAAGAATTAAAGTAAACTTTTAAAACTTGAATGAATAAATGTGAAAGTTTTAACGAAGAAACTAATTTTAGTGTTCTGCTTTATTTTATATAAGTTCCTTATTTCATTAGACCGAGAAATAATTTAGTGGCATAGAACAAAAGGCTGAAAATAAGTGAAGCGTTTAATTTATTAGGCCAAACAATTATTACTGAAAAGTTTCGTTTTGTGAAAATAATGGAAAATAACAGCAAGTAGTTAAGGCAATAATAATAACACCATATTACTGTCATGCAAGAAAAGTGAAGATGGAGAACGCTATGGAACTAAGAAGAAGAAAAAAAAGGGGCACAAAAAGCAATAAATCTCTTCCATTTCTTTCTGTGTGTGTCTTTACATTCTATTCAAACATTTGCAATTTCCATTGAGCGGTTAAGTAGGGAACGGAGAGGGCGACAATAGAAATTGCCAACGACAGCGTAAGAAATTATAATATTGAGAGCCAGAAATGTACAGAAAACTTTCCTCTCAGGCATGAGAATCGTTACGCAATCATGAAGATCTGATGGAAATATTAATCAGGCCACGCAAATAAATCTTGTATGCACAACATAAAGAATAGACAGAGAGAAGAGAAATTATGTGTTCCAAGAAGGAGGATATTGATAAATTTATTAATTGCTTTCTGCAATTCTTCTCATCCAAATAAGGATCGTAAATGCTTTATGCTTAGTAGATTGATAACTGGAAGCACTCGTTTGCTTGCTGGCGTAAGCAATAAAACAGATTATTCATTTTATCAAATTATGCAGATACGAGGATGTTGCAGGAAAATTAGTAAATTTATTTTAATCAGCCACTCAGGATGTTCGGACTTTCTTGGAAGGATGCTAATCATGAAATAATAATCTATAATTAAGGAGCTGTTTTCTTTAGAAAATTAGATAATCAACAGCAAAGGTCAGCAATAAATTTGTCGAATTTCTTAGAAGAAGCTATTAATTACTGTCAGATGATGACTTCCTATAAATTATTTGACTATTGTAGGACGATGTTAAAGTAGATTGTAGTGACTGATGTTTTGAGGTGTCATAGTCATTTCCTTTTCAAATATTTCCAAGATTTCATGTTCTTGAGAAGTAATTAGGATGTTTAAATGGAAAACATCAATTGCTTGAAGCAGACTTTGTCTTGAACAGGTAAATTTGACATAGACTGTAAATGAATTCCTGGTCAAGGCGCTTAAATTAGAAATTGGATATTTTTTGACAATCTGTAAACTATTAAGCTCTTCCCATCCATCTTTTGTATACCTAAGGTAAAACACTAATCCAGGGGTTACCTTAGGGGTGAAATTTAGGTGGATACAACAGGGTTAACCCTGGTGTAGTGTATGCCCTAGGATACACTGAGCAACTAGCTCATATAAGTCATGTAGCCTAGACTGAAAGCACATCCTTTCTCATCACTTTCATTCGCTTTCACAAATATCTCAGACGATGATAGTAGTTCCATTGAAAACAGAACAGTGAATACTTTTTTGATGACTCGAATTTTTGTACAATCAGAATACGCCTTAACATTGTACGCTGTAATATGTCTCATTTTATTCATGGTCATTTATTTCCAAGGACGAGCTTCATAATGTGTATGTCCTTGACAACAGTTATAAAAAGAGCGGTATTTGCTCTTGACATTCATCATGACATTTATTCGTGAAATTTTTTTCATGGCAATTACGGAAAAATTGTAAAGAATCTCAGTAGAACAATTTTTGTTTTTCATTGTGACTGCGGACGCTTATCAGCGTTCAGTCGCGCATATCATTATGAAGACACAATTCTCTTTAAATTCATCATTTTATTTAAAGTTTATGTAAATGTTATGGGCTTTGTGTTGGCCAGGGTGTTGGCTTTGTGTTCTTTTGTATGGGAGTATCACAAACCATCGGACCCCTCTCCCCAATAAATGTATCATTTACCAACGGTCTTAGAGTATCATCATGACCTTCAATTTCTCAATTCCCAGACAAACCATTTCATTACATTACTAAATAAGCAAAAAGCTTGCAAAAATTTTCGCAGAATCTTCAAAAAGTTATTCAAATCTTTAAAAAAGAAGCCAGCAGCACCAGACTTTAATCTTATTTAAAGTCTGCAATCCTTTCAATAAAGTTTACCAGCCAGAAAGTCAAACATTAAACTTTTACAATAATCGTAAACATTGATACAGCATATTCAAACAAATTTAGAATAAGGTAAGATGTGAAACGAACGTAGACAGAACTGAGAAAAACACCTGTTTTTTATTGACTTTCTTATTGTCTACTTAGTTTCCTTTTATCTTCTTGCAAGTTATTCCAATTAACAATAGAATCCAAGGTAAACGAGTAAGAGCAACAGAAACGAAGAAAAGAATCAAGTTAGGGCGTAGAATAATTGGAAATATAAATTCAAACACCTTTACATGCTTCCTATTCACAAGTATCATTTCACATTATCTCGTATTATCTGAAAATTGCCCCCCGAAATAAATAAACAATAAAGGGTAATACGACCGACTGAGAATGGTACAAATGTTCATTAATTCTATTCATTTTACTGGCACTTAAGGTGTCATTTGATACGTATCCGAATCGAGTATCACCTGGCTTACTTTCGAAATTGCTATGTCAACATCAAACACGCAATAGCTGAATATTTTGCACAAAAATGTCCGTTACGTTCCAGTTATGACCTTCCAATTATAATTCGCTCAATTCTAATGCTGTTATATTATTCATCAAAGTATTGAGCATTTCATCAACCTTCTAAAAGGATGAAAGTGCCTTTTTCGGAATTTATTTATCCTTTGTAAATGCGTTATGCTCTGAATACTTTTTTATCCTTTTTGAATAAATAAAGCTTAGACACTTTGAAGAGCATCAAAATTTAACTTCCTTTATTTACTCATGACAACTTAAAAATACCCAGAGCTTCAGCTTAAAGCAGAAGAAGCAAAAAAGGATGCAGAATTTAAAAGGACTGATATTTCCATCATAATAAGTAATAAGAAACAAGGTAGAGTACAGAAATATTCTATAGAAATAGAAATAAAATTCCATTGAAGTGCATCACCATACATAATACATAAAATACCATTTTCTATACAATACAGAACGCAATTCAACATGAAATACTTTATCTATTCAATATAAAGATGAATATAATAAAAATCCGTCTTTACTGTGAGCAAATAGATACAGATATTCACTAAAAAGGAAATATGTCAACATGTGTTGAGAATGGTAAAAAATTCATGACAATATGCAAAGTGCATGAAATTCTTTTATTATAAAAATCAATCTAATATACAGGGAACTGATGGTAAAATCTAGTAGTTTGGCATTGACTAGTTATACTAGAAGCTGCATCATAGGTTTTTTAAATGTGGTTCAAGTAACATATTTATGTTACCCTTAGGGCTACCCAAAGTACCATACCCCTAGGTTATTCACTTACAGCATACAGCCTACTCTACCTTAGATCCAATGGATTACTACAGTAGTATTAACCGTTTATTCTTAGAAATTCAAAACTGTTTCGAAAATATTTCAAAGTGTTAAAATTTTTAAATTTTCAAAAACCGTTAAATTTACTTATAAAAATTTGTAACGGTCATATTTTTTTTGAAAAATATTACATCTTCGTTGTTTTGATTTCGAAGAATAAGAACTGTTGTCACCCATTAGCCTCAGATGTATGTACAAGTTTATACCGAGAGCTCAGCCTAAGGGTAGACTATCAATGTATACAAATTCCACCTCCCCAGAAAATTTTCTTCAATTTGTTAGGGGTTTTAAGCAAAAAATCCTTACCCACTCTGAGTACGTCCTTTTTGAAAATTTGCTGGTCCCTGTTCAAAGGTAACACTGGTCCCTAGCCTGGTGCCAGGGCTCATAGAGTTTAAAAATTGTATAGGTCAGACATAAAATTTCAACCAAGAACTACAGCTATTAACAGAATATGTATACTTTTTATTAGAATATTTTTGAATATTCATCCTCAAAATCCCTTTAAATTTGAGATTGTGCACAAAAATTGTTAACAAGTTCCAAGAAGTAATGAAAATAATAAATCCTTATTTTTCAATCATAAATATATAACATATACAATGTACAAAATACATGCTTTGGAAGTTAAATCCTTTTAATTTATTAAAATATGTATTTGTTTGAAGCTACACGTGTAAAATAGCATTCGTTTGTAAATTGATGTGTTTTCAGTAATATAGGCAAATTAAGGCAAAAGTTTTCCTAGAAATGTTATTGTTGTCACCTTGAGCAGCCCTTATTAGAAACTAGAAAATGTGTAAGGTGATGGGACATTTCAGGCACGTGCAGTAATGAATTTTCTATACTAAAGTTAATGATAATGATTATGGTGATGAATCCATTAATTTTGAAGTGATTGTTTGCAGGTGTTTGACACATGCAAGTATTCATTTTGGACTCACGGATTGTAAATGGGATATTTGATGTTGTAGATGCTGATAAACAATAGAAATTACTTTTAGACGTCCAAACGATCCTATTAAATTTGGTGGCATTCATTTATGATGTCCAGGTGGGACGGGAGTTGATTGTCTGAAGCTGTTTGGCAGTGAACAGGATCTTTTTGATCGGATCGATTATATTCAGTATGGATTACAGTCCCCACAGTTGAATGCGCCATGCTGCTGACATCCTTACTCATAATTATTAAAAAATGAACCAAAATGAACCAGCATGGATACATTCAGCTTCAGTTAACAACACCTTTAAATAAATTTCTTTCAGTTTATGTAAATCCTTCAAGAAGATAGTTCTATTATCTACAGTACCTAGTTTTCAATATCTCTCATACATTTCCATTTCAATTTTCATAAGCGCAAAGAGTCGGCGACGTGAAGTATCAAATACGAGAGTTGATTCGGTTAAAGTAAAAATAGCACGAGGATCTTGGCTTGTATATCTGACTTTCTCATTATGAACGCAATGATAAATCTGACATAATGCACAATGAATAAGAAAGTATATATGTATGGTAAGTCGAAGATTTTTATTTTATTTTTTGCTGTTTCTATTCTGCTTAAAATTTCCATAGAAGAAAATCTTACTCAACAGCAAATCCTCGTACATGCTGAAACAAATTTTATGCATCTGCTGGCACATTTTATTATTGATTCTGAATTCATTCTAGTAGCGCCAGATTTTTCTTTTTTTTTTTTGCTTGCTGTCTTATTGAATGGAACGAGAAGTTCGTACTCATATCGACACATAAGAACCATGTGAGTTTGATCATGCATACTCCTCGTATTTCATGACGCATTTCTGCTTACAATTATCATGAAAATTTACCCTTGCTGTGTCACAATGCTTGGTGGGTTGTGCTTGAATATTTTTACTACGAACAGCACTATGTGTGTAGTAGGAAGTGTGTTTATGCTGGGGTGTATTTAGGAATTTTTTAATTTTTGTTCAATTGTCACACAGACCAAGATGTTGCTTCGTTACTGTGTTTTGTAATTTGTAGATCCTAGTACAAATTGGCAACTGTCTATTCATAAAGAAACGGAAAAACAACTTAATGATCTTCCAGCTTTAGCTAAGGGGTCGTTCATAAATGACGTCCATCAAAAAATGGGATTTTTAGACCCCCTCCCCCCTAAAATTTTCTTACAAAAAAATTTCTTTTATATGAAGGTGTCACAAAATCTCAGAACCCCCCTCCCCTCTAAATTGTAGACGTCAAATATGAATCACCCCTAACAAAAGATGCGATACACCTCAAAGTGGACCACAAGACCTCTCTCCAGGGTTCCCTAGATACACCTCTTATTCCACATATCTACTAAAATTACGGCACAACGTTCATTTTACATGCAGATATAAGTTTCTCTTTTTTGCATAAATTGAGATTTTTTGTGCTTCCGTAAGGAAAATTTCTCTTCATTTTGAAGTTAATTGTGTGAAGTTAGCACTAATTCTTAGAAATTTTTTCAAATTATTTGGGATTTTCAGTAAACTTGTCAAAAAAATATATATAGGGTAAAAAATATGTTTTCTTGCGCAAAATGCAGTTGAAATTTTGAAACGCTCATAACTCTTAAACGGATGTATGATTTTTTACAAACGATCATTTAAAAAAATACGAATCCAGTGCATTTTTTATTTCTATTAAAATTTTCTTGACAGAATGCAGCACTGCTTTAAAAATCGATCGTTTTCCTTAAATATATTTTCTTGCGCAAAAAATATATTTTCTTGCGCAAAAAAATATAATTTCTTGCGCAACATTGATGACACAAAATGTTTATTATTTGAATGTTTTACCTTTTTGATGAACTTTTGCACTCTTTTTGATTATGAATTCTTGATAACAGCTGATTTTAGGCTGTTTAAAGGTTGAAAATTTGAAAAAAATTATCAAAACAAGGATTTTTTTCACTCGCCTACTTGTTCAAAATTGCGCAAGAAAATATATTTTGCTGCGCAAGAAAATATATTTGACCTAAATGGCTGATTTTTGAAGCAATGGAACATCCTAGACAAAAAATTCTTACTGAAATGGAAAATTCACGAAATTCGTATTTTTTTGACCAATTTTTGTGAAGCTAGGCTAAACCATTAAAAAGTTATTGTCATTTGAAAATGTCATGTCAAGAAAAAAAATTTTTTGGTGAAAATTTGTTTGCGCAAGAAATTATATGCGCAAGAAAACATATTTTTTACCCTACCCATAAAAAAAATTTAAAAAACCGTTTTTAAAAAGTTTTTAGAAGTCAGTTTAAAAAATATTTTTAAAATTTCGTTTTTAAATTTTAAAAAGATGATTTTTAAATTTTTTCAATATATATTGACAAATTGTCATATAAATTTACATGCTTTGGTGGCCTAGTGGTTAGAGTACTGGGGTACCAACCAAGAGGTCACTGGTTTGATCCTCACTCCGAGCAATTTTTTTCAAAATATTATTATTTTTTTAACGGTTTAAAAAAATTCAAAAATTTTAAAAATTTAAAAAAAGTTATTAAGAGCCCAGTTTAAAAAATGTTTTTAAATTTCTTCATACAAATTTAAAAAGGTTTTTAAAATCTTTTCTATGGGTGTAATTTTAAAAATTCCAAAAAAAAAATTGGAACTGAATTTCTCATCCAATGCTAACTTCACACAAGTCCTTACTTCATTTTCTCACTGTGCACCGTATGTTGGACGTAAAAAATGTGTAAATTTGAAACTAGAACTATCTATGTAGTACTTTTAACTATGCTTACTCCTTTAATATCATACATTTATGTAAGCTCATATATGCTTAATAATATGGTACTTCTAGTCATATCCTTCATGATCATCATACATTTATGAGATGCCTACTAACTATTTCAATGAGAATTTTCTTTTTTGGAAAAATCAACAAAAAAATTGCATGTATGAATCTCTTCTACATTTCCCACTCGACAATCTCAACAAGTCGAGTTTACATGAATATCGTAGGAATTCTGGACTGCTGAAAACAACATTTCAGCATCAACTTTGGTTCATTTTGAAAATAGGAAATGGAAAAAAATATCCTCGTATGAAATTCATACATTTATGCATGCTGTGAGTGCATGAATTTTAAGTGATCATGTTTCTGAACGAGTTTTTATTAAATTCATTTCTGTGTGGATTTTTTCTTTTTGATGGGCCTTGTGGCACTTAAAACAAAAGAATTTTCAAGCTCGAAAGTTCAAAAAAATAAACAAAGCACTTGAGACAAGCTTGAGACTTTGGTCTAATATACCCACATCCATAAGACTTTGTTGCAAGACATAAAACCTCAAAATTTACTGCAAAAATAAACACAAACTTAAAACTCATCATACAGACTTGTGAAGAAGTTGAGCTAGTAAAGTAAATTAACTGAAAATCCTTCTTTTCATTTTCATCATTCCTCCCTCCCTCCTACATAAACAGACGACATCAAATAAATTTTATTTATTGTATGTAACATAACAACAGCTAAGAATAAATATGAGTAAGTATCTTAAGTTGCTGTCTGAACTATAGCTCATAAACTTTTTTCATTATAAATATTTTATGATTTGCATAATTTTTTTGCTACTCAACTTTTTGCATTTTATCATAAGACAACATAGCTTTTGTGCTGAATATACTTCATCTTTTTGAGTGAATTTGTCACGATATGGTTATGATCAATGTTGTTGTTACTTGGGCTAGATAAAATTTGAGTCTGTTCTGTCTGTACCAAAGATACGACTTGTATTGACCAAAAAAGTTTTTTCTCCCACACATTTTGATCAAAAATTATTCAAAAAAATTTTAACGGTTTTTTGAAATTTGAATTTTCTTAAATTACAATTTTCAAAGTTTTGAATTTGAAAAATACGTTAATATTAAAAAGAAATTGAATTAAAATGCAAAAAAGCGCTTTAATTCCTTCCTCATCATTCTCATTTTTTTTCATTCCTCGCTGTTTATTTTTGTGACATCATTAAAGTTCCTCTTTCCTTATTTTCAAGTGCTTTCTTGTTGTGTAGTCAGTAGTTTAATCCAATTTGGCATCAAACCACTGAATTTCAAACTTTTTTCATGTTCTTGAATTTGTTACTTTTCAATGCTTTGCACTTGTTTCAATTTCATGGTCATGCCGTCTTCAAGGTCGCAAGTTTATTTCAAAGACTGCATCATAAAATGAAAAAAAAATTAATAAAAAAGCAGAAAAGACTCTCAATTTAATTTATTGAAGATTTTTATCGCATTTGATAATTTTCTTCTCGTTTTGCTGACATTAGAAAATTTTCTGTATTGCTCAATTTTTGATTTATTTTTCTATAGAATATGACGAAATGTTTGTAAACGCTTATATAGCAATGAATTGAGATGGAAGCAGCTTACAATGTTAAGCTGCAATAAAAAGTTTTCATTTTTATGTTTTCAACAAACAAATTATTTACTTTTTTCTGAAAATGAAGTTTATATGGCTTTGAAATTTTGTTCTAGAATCTTTCATATTTTCATGATGTAAAAAAGTAGGAGTATTAGATGATTATTTTGTATAGAATGTCCACCTATAATTTGAACAATATTTGTTAATGACCCCAAAAGTTGAAATTTTGTCACCAAAGATTAAAATTTTAAATTTTAAAATTTAAATTTAATGAAATTAAATATCATATCCATATAGTTACATTATTGGAACATGCTATTTTGATATTTAAGGAACTTCAAATTTGAATATTAAACAGAGAAAAGAAAACTTTCGAATAACGGATTTCAAGTGGGACTCGAACCCACGTCCTTTGCTTTTTAGTCACATCCTCTTACCAATGAGCCATCGAGGGTTGCTGAGAACCTTAACAGAATACTAACTTAAACTATTAATTCGCTCTAAACAGTATCTTTGGTATCCTTTGTGGATCCTTCGTAGCTTTACTTGTCCTTCCTCTAACAAACCTAAAATTCAAAGCACAATGTCATTCAAATATTGACGCAAAATGAAATTCTCAATTCTATTCATTTCTAAAATTGACATTAATCACCTCGGTATTGAAAGAAGAGTAATGTACTTCGAAGCCTTGAAGAAGCATCAAAGAAGTTCACAATTTTTCTCAGGAAATGATTATAAAGCAAAAAAGGCAGATTTGTAAAAAACCTTCTGAATGTCTCAAGACAAAGCACATCCCAGAATTCTTTTTTCCACAAAAATGCCAACATTTTTAGGTCGTAGATTTTTGATATAATTTAAAAATCATTAATTTAAATCTCCTTAAATATGATAGATCCTGCAATGGCATCATACGGTTTTTCATGAAATCCCAGGCTGTAAAGAGACTTTTGTAAGGATTTTGTTATTTTCTGTCTTTCCAGATTAACCAAAATTTAATTTTCTTTTGAGCTCTCAAGGTATTACATTAATATTGCCTAGTGTCGTAAAAAATTCTTCCATATTGTCATTGTTTTTAATTCCTAAAAGCTTCTGGATGAGGAAGATGGTAAAGTAATGTAGAAACTTGTAGACTGCAGTTTGTCGAATTGTTTTATTATATTTCATGTTTGTAAGGTGTAGTTCGAACGAGTTTCTTGGGTATGCACTCTATCTAGGGTGACTATCAAAATTTTAAAAATATCAGTGACACAAAGGACAGCTTAAAAAATTTCGAGACAATCCCAGAAAATAACGAACTGGTCATCAGCCTAAGTCATTCTCATCCGAGTGATACAAGGCTTTTCGATGGGTTTTGGAAAAAAAATTTTAACTCCTAGAAAATTGAATAAATTCCAAAGGGGGGAAGGGTAGGTTGACCTCCAAAACCCCTCCCTAATTACGCCCCTGATTTGGATACATTCAATTTCAATTCCTAGCTGTAATCAATGAGAATTCCAAATGGCTGCCTTTTGTATTTGTGTTACTTAAATGGAGTAACCCCCAAAAAGCAAGTCTTACCCACGATCCACAGCCAAAGTCACTAAAATAAAGCAATTTCCTGCAACTTTTGAATTTAGTCGCTTACGTCCAAAATACAGTCACTTCCACTCCTCAACTCGCGCCATTCTCATGCAGATTTAAAAGATCGTGGCATCATTAAATGCTCATAAATTTAAAAAGCTTATTTAAAAGCAGATTTTAATGCACTTCCAACTTGTTCTCCCTTAACAAAAATTCCTATAATAATCATTAAGAATTTTTAAGTAGAAGATTACAAGCGGGAAGAAGAAGAAACGATGAAAAATTTTTATTACATCTTGCAACGGCATAAAAAAAGGAATTTAATGGACGTAAAAATATTTTTAAAGGTCCAATGTTGAGTACAGTCTTGAAGAAGGATGAAAGTATATAAAATCCTTAAAAATATCAACAAGATTTAATTGAAAAGTTACGACCGCTTTAGTTGAGAATACAGGAACAGCATTAAGTTTCATCTCACATTTTTATGACATTTTTCTGCATGAGTTTTTGTCATGTCTTCGAGTCTCAAGTAGTAACCGGCGTCGTCAATATAAAGCATGAAGTTTAATTGAGTTTATCATCACTTTATGATGTCATGAAGATTATTGGATTACTTTTGTCACGCAATTCTCATTTGTTGTTAGCTTGAATGAGAATAAAAATGGAAATTATGACTTTCTGTAGTGGATGGAGAAAACTTTTTTATGCTCTAACACGTTTCTATGAAGTGGTATCTGTCCTTACTTCCTGGCCCGCATCTCCATGTGCTTTTGTGGCAACATTTTCAACTATAAATTTATGCAAATGCTTAGATTTATCTTTTATGCTCCGAGAGGATTACGAGAAGAGACAATTTATAGAGAATCTGATGAGATGACATGATAAATGGTAATTTGCTTTAGTTTTTGTCATCAGGACGAGATTTAAACTTTTTTTTTGCGCTGAAAAGTAATTTTCTCTTCCTTTTTTTGTCATAGTTAAATTTCTTCTAAAGAATTACTTGAGTAAATTACAATTTTTGATTAATTGAATTTAGGGACATGGTTGGTCCAATGGGAGATGACGTGACATATAAATATGACTCCAATGGGGAAAATTTAAGAATTATGATCGTTAAAGTTTCCAAGTAAACTTGCAAAAATTGTCAATTTGTCTGTCTGCCATGCTAAATTTGAAATTTGAAACCCATTTTTCGAAAAACTAAACTAGTGATGCGATAGAAAACCTAACGGTCAGAAAATATTTGAAAAAATAACGGTCAGAAAATATTTGAAAAAATAACGGTCAGAAAATATTTGAAAAATAACGGTCAGAAAATATTTGAAAAAATAACAGTCAAAAAGTGTGAGAAATAATTGCTTAAATAAATAATTTACACCCCCACCATTTTATCTTCTCGTGCTCCCAACGAGGAGAATTCAGCACCTCAACTGAAAATTCAATTCAGTACTAAATCTTACGTCATTTTATGAACATCCTCAAGCAAGATTGATTCTTTTTACAGACTTTTGCATGTAAAGTATTACATAAAAACTTTTTGTAAGAAAGTTTTTAAAAAGATTACAATTTTGCAAAAACTGCATCAACATTACTTCCCAGTACTTATTAAACATTTATGTCATATTCGAAACCATCTCAAGTTGAGTACTAAAAACTTTTCCACAATGTATTTAATTTAATTACAAGAAAAACAGTAAGTCGAAAATTTCATGAATTAATTAATGAAAATTTACTTTTATCCATGAATCTAATTCATGAACATTCATTCAACTTTAATTTAATGAGTATCACGATGAATCATAAGTACGGAGATAAAGCCATTATCTTGCGATAAATCAAAATTAGTTATTTTACAATGTTAGAGACTCGAGAGTTAAATGAAGTTGAAGATTATACGATAAAGTTGATTTATTTCTGAACTTGATATAGAATTTCGTAATTCTGCTTACCGTGATTAACCCAGTTTATTAGATGTAACCTTCGCTTCGTTACCATAGGTAGAACTTGAGAGAATTTCCATGAGTGGATGTAAAATGAGGTTAAATACTGATTATATTTTTCCTGCAGCTTATTACTCCTTTTTTGTCATACTTTGATAAGTCTTTGAAATTCTACCACATCTGGCATTTACAATCTGATCTTGAGTTTTAATTCTCTATTTTAAAAAGTTCCAACAAAGTACAAAAAATGTTCTTATTTCTTATCATTCACACGAGTTCTTATCACCAAAAACATGTGGTCAAATTAACTCAAGTGCTTCATAGGGGATATATCCTCTTACACTTATCAGCACTTCAATTAAGTGTTTTTAATAAAAAAATCAAGTAGAATTAAAGATTGTAATTTAAAGGTAAGTCAACAGCATTGATGTAAGGAAGTTTGCAGCTTTCTAAGATTTATCGATTTTTAGACAAGCCTTCAATATTTGTTTTGTGCTTACAATAAGGCTTTGATTTTGTTTTGATAGAAGAATATATCTAAATTCCATCGAGGGGTTGACCTGGATATCCCAAGGTCACGATCCAAAATAACTCCATTGGCTGACAGCATTTTTAGCTGTAGCCTTCAGTGGAAGGCTGTCATGTTATATTTCGATTCACTTTTGGTTTTGAAGAGTCTCGAACCCAAGATCGATCGGTCAAGTACATACTGAAACTTTCATGTCCCAAAATCCTTAACCATTGGGTTACCAGACCACTTCAGTTTCAAGTCACCATTCCGACAAGCATCACTACTTAAAAGTCCTTGACCTAAGTACTGCAATCACAAAGTTCATTAAGATAACAAAACTTTCATTTTTCTTACATTAATTGCTAAATATAAAAATAATAAAATTCAATTATTATCAAAGTCCATGGAAAATTTATTTACATTGAACTTTTGAAAAGTTGTTGACCAATTCAAAAATAAGCAATGACGCAAATTGTTTGGTACAAAAATATTTTAGTGAAATTAGATTTAAGCCCCCTTTGGAAAAGAAGTGATAAGATTAAGGTTAAAAGTTAAAAATAATATTCTTATCAATTTTGCAGACAGTACCATTGATTTGTCAAGGCCTATAAAATAAAACAGTTTCAAAATAATAATACTCAGTTTTATTCGTGACCCACAAAAATGAAGTTCTTTTTAGTTCTTGCTTTGATCGCGTCCACATACGCACAAACTCCATGTGATAATATTCGTACAAGAGCCCAATGGGGTTCACGTGCAACTACCTTAACATGGATGGCAACTCGTCCACCATCTGGATTTGCTATTCATCACACAGCTGGTTCAAGATGCACAACTCAAGCTGCATGTGATACACAAATGAGAAATATTCAGAACTTCCACATGAACACAAATGGCTGGGCTGATATTGGATATAACTTCTGTATTGGTGATCCAGGTCAAGTTTATGAGGGAAGAGGATACGGTCGTCATGGAGCTCATGCACCAGGCTTCAATGCTCGTGCCTTAGGTCACTGCTTCTTTGGTGAACACACATCCGTCTTACCAACTTCTGCTGCATTAAGTAACACACAGTCATTCATTGATTGCTCACGTGCACGTGGTGAACTCACATCTACACATTGGGTATCAACACACAGAAATGATCGTCAAAGTGCAACAGCTTGTCCTGGTAACGCACTTTTCAACACTGTCTCAACATGGCCACGCTTCAACTCAAATCCTTAAATATTTACTGACTACTATATGAAAAGACATCCAGTACCTTTTTTGTGCATTTAACAGTATTAAATAAAGATTTTATTCAGCAATAATATGAGCAATTTGGAATCGTATCATGAAACTATCCATGCTTGCTTTTGAAGGAAAAGTAATTTGAAACAGTGAAAAAGTGGAGGTGATTTGTGAATTTGTGGTCAAAAGTGCACTTATAAAAATATTTTTAAAAATTTGTTTTTAAAAAATATTTTTAAAATTTTAAAAAAGTTTTTAATATTTTAGTTTTTTAAACTGGATGTCGTTCATTAATGACGCCCATCAAAAAACCTGAGGTTCAACCACAATTCCATCTCATTCCGCCCACTATTCTCATAAGGAAACGAAATTACTTACTTCTTAATGTTCTGAGTTTCATTCACACAGTCATAATTCACTTTCTTCAAAACAGAAACCCAACATTCACAAATGTGAGAGCTAGGAAGAATACAATAATGTATATTTATCGTACCAGCATGAGAAAAGTTACTTTTTCAAAAATAATAATGTGAATTGCTAAATGCTTCATATGAAATAAACTCGTTATTTCTATTGTACCATTGCTGCTGCATTCATACACATGTATGAGTTGGAAAAAAAATGAGTTTTAACGTAGTTGAATGGAAAGTTCGTCTGAGTATTGCTGAGTTTTTTTAAACGTTGGTTAAATATTTGTATGATGATAAATTGTAGTGAAATATGTTCACAAGTATGGCACTTAATGCAAGGTTAATGCACTTAGTGGGAATTAATATACCAAACTGTGTGTCACATTAGCTCATGTTTGTGTGGTTCCTGAAGATCCACTAATTGTAGTTTATCCCTTTGCAGGATAACCAGCCCTTCCATCACGTCCTTATTAACAACTCAACCCTTGACTAATTCACTTTAATGTAGTGAATAAATTATTGTACACTATGATATAGAATTGATACATTTTCTTTGAGAGTTTTACAATGAAACTCTTTCAAATTCTCATAGTGTAGAGTCATAAAAGTACAAATTGAGGAAACTTGTTCAATTCTTAAGATGTATGCTTCTTATAACTATACAATGTAACCAAAATTGGGTCGAAAATATAATAATACAAATGGAACTGAAATATTGCACTTTAATTTTTCTTTTACATACTCGTTTGTGGATGTTAGAATTGAATGCTTGCCATTAGCTGAGGATATGTTCTTTGAATTCTTAAGGGATTTTATTGAATTTTTACAAATGACGTCCATCAGAAAATTGATTTTTAGACCCTTTGAGACCCATGAGCTGGTTTCTAAAGCTACTTAGAGTACACAACATTATCCTGTTACTAGAGTACACTAGACCCTACCTTCCCAGTGTACAATTGAATAGGATACCCAGTTAACCTTAGAAACCGGCTCCATATCCCCCATTTGAAATTTCCGACGTCATTACTGAGTGACCACTAAGAAATTCTCCAAAATCAACATCAACAGACACAAATCAGACAACTTTCCGTAATTCAGCACTTATCATCCAATAGATCTTTATGTACTTCATAAAATTAATTTACCCGATAATATCGACAATCAATAAGTTTGAAATCTCATGTCAGGATCTCCGCTCTCTCTATTGACCTCTATGAACAGGAAATATATTGGTAATCACAAGAGACTTCTTACATGGAAATTGGCATCTATTAGACAAACAACACATCAACTCAATGAGGATGAACTTCACATGAAAATAAAAATTGCATTTTGATTTTCCTCTCCTTTTTTTCTTGCTCTCCATTTCATCTTTATTTTTCTGTTTTTCATGAACTGATTGCAAGTGGATAATGGTCATTCTAGTCTACTTTGAGCATTTGCAATAAGATGAGGGTAAATAACATTGAAAAAGAAAGAGAACTATCTGAAAAAAGGAAGGAGATTCAATCGTTTGAATGAAATAGGAAAGAAAAGGGAGACAGAAAAAAAATTTCTTGCTTTTATTTCTCAGGGCTATAATCATTGTTGATCTTATCTGTCTTAAGTCTCTCTGTCCATTCAACCCACAGATTATATTCACAAAATTGGAAAATTTCTGTTTTCTTCTTTCTATTTTAACGATACAGTTTTTTAGGGGAATTTTTGAGGTGTTAGAAAATAGTGTAACTTCACTTTGTCTGAGTGAACATGCAGCATTTGAAAGCTGGGAATTGTTTAAAGAGCGATCTTTATCCTCTATATGGTTAGATCTATATAACTAGCCTTTATGAGTTGACTTGGGTATGCAACTGAGCTCTAAGAGGTTTTTTGAGTTATGCACTCGCTTCTTGTAAGTTAAATGGGATTCAGGTTGTTCATTATTCTTATAGCCATCAAACTAGGTTCTTATGTACATTACGATGATCAAAGACACAAAAATGTTGTTCTCTTTGTAATTTTGCCTAATAAACTCTTGAATTCTATTTCTCGAATGGCACATGGGATAAAAAAGGTGAGAAATGTTACACCAGGTAGCCGTAAATCTGGCGTGGGATTGGATTTGGTGCACCATTTTCGTTTTTTTTTTCGCCATCTACCATTCAGGTCCTAACTGACCATTGTCTATCTTTTAACGCAATTTTCTGTTTGTTCCAAATTAGGAAATGTGTTTTATTCTAGTATCATTTGGCTGGCATCCCTGATGCTTGTCTCTCAGATACACCTTAAAAAACAATTTTACAACAGGAAATAGAATAAATAGTCAGGGATATTCTCCTTTGTAATCTGCTATGTCATCCAACAGCCAGCGCTTTGACACTCAGAACCCCTAACTTTTCCATTTCTTCTTCTTTCTCTAATTTTTTTTCTATTCTCATTTCATCCATGTGTCTTTTTATCATAGCAATCCCAATTCAAAGCTTTATATTATGGACGAAAAAAAAAATATAAAGGAGACAAGAGAGAAAAAAGGGTCACATTGAATGACACTATGAGCTGTTGAATTTAAGTGGCAAAATGAGATGAACCTCATTAAATTGTTCACCCTTTCCTATTTTTTTCCTTGTTCTTCTTTATCTTTATCTCCTCAGTTTTGTGGCAAAACAAAATATTTTTTTTATGTGTGGAAAAAAAGTTTTGTAAATTAAAATTCCACTAGCTGCTCTGAACATATTTTTAAGAGAAAAAAGAAGAAGTGGTTCAAATGCTGTGAGTGGCTGTCTAATAAGGTTTTGGGTGTGTTTGTGCTGTATCACAGTATTCTGTTAAGCATCATTGCATGTGTTCTTTGTTCCTTAATTATATTCTTAAAATATTTATCATACAAAAAATTTCAAACTCACCCCCCCCTCTTTGAAAAATTTCTGATTACACTGCTGTGTTGAAATAACTTAAAAGTGACTTAAAACACAACGAAAATATTCATCATGCGCTTCGTTCCACTTTCTACAAATATATTAATTTTTATTTTAAAAAATTTCATAATTTTCAATTGCTTTAAATTCTCTGGAATTGATCATTATCATACAATGAACAACTGAGGATAAATGTGGGATTTTTCAACCTTCCTCTTTAATATAAAAAATGCTTACAAAAAACTAAGGATTAATAATTTGATGAGAGTAATTTACTCTACAAAAAAAGGATGACCCTTTTGCTGTTTCTAAGCTTTGTTATGGCAGCAATAATAATATTATGAAAATTAAAATATACATCTACGAAAAAAAAGAATAGAATATTAATTTATTTTGGGACTCTGAAAGTCTTCAGAGATGGAAATGGATTTATTTTAGAGTGTATAGAGCTTTAAGCGTGTATTTCGAGTTATATTAAGCAGGTACATAGAGGTTAAAGTTTCGGTCTACCACATACTACAAATATGATATTATTATCTAAAAAATTTCAAATAGCTTCAAAATTCATGAAAAATTTCAAATTATTAAAAAATATCCACTTAAAGTTAAATGATCTGAATGGGCTCAGTAGGTTAGAGGTTAATTGCCTCGAAACCAGAAAGTTACTCTCTTAACTTATCGATGCAGGGTTCGAAAACTTAATCACTTTGAACACCTTAAACCTTCTCTCTCCATCATACCCTTACTTTCACTTTTATTTTGCTTAACATAAAGCACAGTATTCTGTATAAACACTTCTCGTGTGTCGACCACTCCCCTCCCCCGTCTCCCTCTCTAGATCAAAAATTATTACTACACTACTTGTGTAAACATCAAAACTCTTGATATAATAACCCAATTTCATACCTTCATAAATTTCATTGCTTTAATGTTAGATATGCCATCATATCCTACTCTCATAGACACAAAACATCTCATTATGAATGAAAGAAAAATATTTAGCATAGAATAAGGGATCATGATTATCTTATGCAAACCTCTCATCACATACATACATTTAATTTAAAGATACATCACTAACAATGCCTGAGAGTCTCGTTCAATGCAAATTTGCTTTTGAAAATTTCATAAAAAAAACTATTAAAATTGTCATTTTCAACCTTCCTGCCACACACGGGCCACACAATTTATTTTAGTTTCCCTCCTCTTTAAAAATTTTTTTCTGGCTTTTTATTTGCAATTAATTATGCATGTGCATGTGCTTAGACATACCGAAGAAAAGAATAGAGAATGAGCCAACATAGATGACTAAGGCAATATGAACATAAAGGTTAAATGAAGGCAACAGGATCTTTATGAAATGCGATAAACGTGTGCTGTTACTGAAAAAAATAGAATAAAAGATGCGCAACATATGGGAAATGATAGGAATAGGATATTACGAGTCGAATACCTTTCAATAGGGAAACATAAAATTCTATGCCTATAGGATGGAAGGGGTGTTGTTGTCTCATTGTATGATTATTTCCACCATGTGAAGTGTGTTATGAATGAAGTTCACCTTTACATTCCGTCGGATGTGATGGGGCAGAAGTCAGGCAATATTTGATCCGAAAAAATTTCCTATTCAGCCATCACATTTGAATACGTTCGGAAATATTTATTCAATATACTCCCAAAGTTTACAAGAAGTGTGCGTGGTTTTTTGAATACAAATTATTTTTGAGTATTGAGGTCTTGATGCTGTTGGGGAAATTTTTTTTGGTGATGTTAAGTCGTGCGTGTACAGAGATTAAGGAAGATGTGCACACAGAAATGTTAATATTTGGCGTGTGAAGAAAATTTTGATGGTTTTTCTTGGTATTAATTATGTGACATAAACGTAGACTAGACTTGCTACGCATATGATTGGAAATGTTAGTAATTGACTTGTTCGTGCTTAATAGCTATTGATGTTTACAAAAATCTGATCCAATTTGTCTCAAAACTTTAATACAATCACAATTTGTTGCTTTCAGGATCGATTTCCATTCATAACATTCAGCACTAGATGTGTAGCCAGGGGGTGGTCCTTAGATGCTCGGGTAACCTTATGCCTAATGCTTACTTTATAAAAAATATAAGAAAATTAAAAATAATAGTGGGAGGGGTGCTCTCTCTTAAAAAATCCCAGCTACGGACCTGATCAGCACAGAGTCAACACGACTGATTCAGTGCAAAAAACAATAAATCTTTTATAGCTGAAAATTTGCTTCATATTTCATTCTCAATGTCTATAAACAACAAAATTCTGACAAAATTTACTACCATAAAATTGGAATTTATAAGCAACAGGAATTTTTCCTCCGACAGAGTAATAAAATATTTTTGTTTTAATTAAAATAAATTTTTGTATTTTTCGCCGCTTGACTGCATCGAATGGGCTATTTTTTGTGCAACATTTAGTTTTTAACTCATTATTGCTGAAATAATTAAACGTAGTCATGATGATGATGAAGGATCGTTGACTTATATCGTCCAACAGGAGGTCAGGTGACGTTTCATGAATTAAAATAAATTATAGCAGGTAGATCAAATAGGTGTGCAATATACAAAAAGATTTAATATTGTAACTGTCGTTACTTTAATATTAATATAGTAGGGGCCAGCCATGGAGTGGTCCTTAGGTGCCCACACCCCTACACTCCAAAAAAATCCTGGCTACAACCCCGCTGGAAAGTTAAATATACCGAGCAGCAGTTACGAAAATAGTCTGTTTTTCTTCATTATATCCCACAATCCACAGAAATAATTTTACTGATACAAAAATACTCCTCGATATTATCATAATATTTACCTTCGCGCGACATTCAATTTACCTCGTGTATTTTATGAAGACTTGCAAAAATATCATCATTGTTCGTATAAAGGCACATGAGCGTACTCTTATAAAAACATAAATGTTACTTATGTACACATACGCTCATATTTACACTGACGATATTGTTATGGATTAATAAAGTTATGGAGAGAGTGAGAAGCTGCTTGATCATTGAAACCAGAGTACCATAAAAGGTTATGTCCCTTCCGCATATTGAAACATTAAAGAATTTTTTTTCTTGCGACTTAGTAATCAGGTCAATCCTTGTGATATTCCTACAACAAAGAACATTAATCTACATTAAGTCATATGTTTGATGTAAAAAAGGCTCTCAAATTGAGTTTGGAAATTTTAATGAAGGATTTTAAAGGCGCATTGTTGAAAATTTGATGATAAGTTAATGTTTTTGGTGAAATTTCTCATCAAAATTTGAAATATTCTATTGAATTTTTATTTCTTTATTCTTATTATTTTATTTTTAAAAAAAAAAGTAAAACTTTTGTAAGTTATAAAAAATGTGCTTAAAACATGATTTTAGTAGCATTGAGAAAAACGAAACCGTTTTCAAAAATGCCATTTTTTAATGTGATTGACTTTTACTTTATCGGCAACACTCTATTTAATGATTGACAGATCGATTTCTAGTGGGATTCAAACCCACGTCCTCACAAGAATAAATAGTTTACGGTATATTGCCTAACAACTCGACCACACAGTCCTTACTCTCAAAATAACAGATTCACCTACACATGACTCGATACTAGCCTGACCAGATTTTGTTTTTTGGAAAGATAGACCCAGAAATTTTGGTGAATTTTTTGTGTCAACGTTTTTTTGGTTAAATTTTGAAAATTTTGAAAACAGTTCTCTGAAAAACCTAGCAAATGGCCAGACTAGTCGATACCAAAGTCTACACTTTGCCTCGACACCAAACATAGCTCCTACACCACAATTATGAAGCAAACATCCGCAGACAGTCAATTTCACATCACCTACTCACAAATTCTCACTTATTTTTTAAGAGCACTACAATGTAAACCTGAATGAATGAATAGGTGGATGAATGACAATGAAAGCGTGCTATATGAATATCCTCGTCATCATATACGTAACAGGGAAAAAGGCTAATGTAAAATGCTTAATGATACGTTACGTTGCATTTTTACGAAGCGGAAGATTTTTTTTTTAAAAAAAATTTACTTTACAGTCAATGGATATGATACGAAAAAAAAGACTTCCCCTTCGCTGATCATATGAAGCGTAACATAAAGTGAATGAGTAAATAACTGTACATGTTATGAAGGGGATGATGATTATGATGATTGTTTGTGATAGTACTGCAAATTTATGAGGGCTTACTCAATATATTTTTCAATATACCTTCGTCCTTCCGCTTTTTTTTTATTTTTACGGTTCATTGTTAAATATGTGCACAGACACATTATCTTTATTCCTTTTATATTGATTTGCTATTAATTAATTACTTCATGCTTGAATGAATGAATGAATGAGTTTGCAGTTCTTTTGAGCATATTTTAATTTCTCGCTGTGTATTTAACACGGAGTTAATTAAAAGTACATTAATCCCAATCCTTGCAAAAATATTTTCATGCACGGTCATTAACTGATTAAACTTTTTTTTTTGAGGTCTCTGATCAGAAAATCTATGTCATCATTATGCTTTACTTTAATGTTGATGTTCTGGTTGTCTGATGTGGATGATGATAATCAGAATCGAATTTACAAAAAATTCATGAAAGGTTTAAAGTTAATTAACAAAAATTTAAAATAAGTGCAAAATGAAATTTTTAGATATAGACAACGATTCCATTAGCACCTAGATATTGGTTCAAAGGCAAAAAAATAAGGTCTCGCTCGGCACACTTTGAAATGTTGACTTTTGTGAGCCGTGAGAGAAATATTTTTGAGCTAAAAATTGAGAATAATTTAGGAGTCGTTCCTAAATTCCGTCACGTGGAGTTGAAGACTTTGTCCAAACACAAGAACATTTTCTATGGAAAATTTGTCATAAGAGGGGAGGGAAGTCGAAATTTTTTTTATTGTGTGTCGTAATTCACAAACGTGATTTCCAAATATTCTAAACTAATTATTATACTCAGTTATACTCATGTTGTGATTTATATTATGTGATATTCTCTGAGACAAATATTTTTAATCCCTAATTAGCTTCCATACGAATAGGTCACACAGATAAGCTTGCGTCTAACATTTTATTTTGTGAGAATTTCTAGAATGAATTACAATTAAGGGCTTTAATAACATATCTATTAATAATCTTACAGTGATTTACATCTAATCATGAGTGAAAAATATAATAACCGTAGTTTAGACCTTGATTCTGATGACGATGAAAATTCACGTAATTTGGGAAGAAAAAATATTGAGTAAGATTTCATAATCTAAATAATTTTTACATCAAAATAATATTAATATTTTCAGTAAAACGACAAATGAAGACGTTTCTTTTGCAAATCAAGAACAAAACAAAAACACATCATCCAAAACTCAAAACGATAAATTGCGTATTAATGAAGGTAGAAAGATTGGTGATAGCAAAAACACAAAGCGTTAAACTGACTTTATTATTAAAAATCTTACTCAAAAAGGCTCTTTTGATAATATTTTTTTCGTGATTCTTATTATAACTATTAAATGTATAATAGAACAAAGGGATCATTCATAAATGACGTCCAAATATTTTTTTTGGGGGGGGGCTCGGATGCTGTGTGACACTTCCATACAAAATAAACATTTTTGTATGAAAATTTTGTGACACCCCCTCTGTCACAAAAATCTCATTTCTTACGTTACGTCATATATGAACGGCCCCAAATATAAACATTTAAAATCGAAAATTTCAAAAGCATATAAAATAAATCAGTTCTAATGTTAATTCATCATTCAGAATCTAAGACAGTGTTTTTCAAACTTTTTTGACTCGTGGCTAAGTTTACTTTGATTTAATGAAAAATCATGGAAAATTTCTGTTTCATAAAATGCAGTCAGCTATGTGTTTCTCACACTAGTCCACAGTTAGAATAGAATATAAATATAATGGTTTACTAAAGGCAAAAAGTCCAGAGTTTCTCAAACTATGGTCCGTGACACACTAGTCTAATAAGGAGTTTAAGCTTGTCCCGAAATTTTCTCGAAAATGTTGCCTTCTAAGAAGTTTGAGAACCACTGGATCCGATTTCTCGGGTGCCCAGCTGTTGTCTTTTAGCAAGTCTTTAATATGGCAAGAGTATACTCGAAAACCAACCCCTGGTGTTGTGAACATTATAAAGAGTTTATTAATCAAAATATTTTCTGAGCTCATGAGATAAAACCGACTGAATTGTGCAATATTCCAATTTGGAATTTCCAAGCTTCATTTTATTATAATTCTCTGAATATTTGCTCTGAACAATTCCCCGTAGTGATTCTGTTAAATGTTCAACATCAAACTCACACTTTGTAGTTGCAAACCTTTCAATTTACAACATCAAAGGAAATTTTCTCTCACTTCTTTGAAGTAACTAAGGCAAAAAAGAATCACTTTGCTTTAAAAGAATCCCAGAAAGCCATTTGATGAAATTCTTTTTATTCACAGCAAACAAAAGTAGAACATTCGGACTCAAGTGAGTCAGATTTCATTTAATAACTTTTAAATTATTCACTTTAATGCCTTTTGAATCGGAGAATAATCGAGAGAAGAATTTAAAAGTCATGCAGCCGTCATGTTGATTACAAGTAGGAATGTCACTTTGATCTGCTTTTATCAAATGGAACGAACGAAGCAGAGTTGGCATGCTGGAACAAGCAACCAGTCAAATACCACCATCGGCATCCATAGGCATCCATTGACCGAGGATAAAAGTTTGCCGAAATCAGCCAACTAAAAACTCTGGTTTGAGTATATAGGTCACTTTGTTAATATGAAATTTTATATTAACATTTCGACGCTGTTTACAATAAAAAACATAAAAATAAATAAAAAATATATTACAGGAAATATCCTCAGAGATATTTGAGTAGCAACAATAGATCCACATGCTGTGCTTTGTGCAACTTTTCCTAGAAAAATAATAAAGCAAAAGTTTCAGTCATTTCTACATGATTTTCACATCTTTTTTCCTCGTGTAATATATTCACTTGACAATCAATGTCGTATGCTTTGTTATGAGGAACTGTATAGCAACAGCTACAACAGTAAGAGGGAAAAATGAGTTCTAAAGAGCTTTTAATGTTAAATCACGATGATTATTATTGTCACATCACAAAACAGGAGAGAAAAAAATTGAAGTGAATAAAAATGTGCAATTTTGTGCACGAGAAAAGTTGCTGTGCATGAAGGAGTAAAGTCATGGAAGTCACACACAAAAAAAGCACTTGAAATAATGAGTCGTTGTGCTGCATCGAATAACGATATAATCTTCTTTCATCGTTACTTGCAACAATTTTTTTGTTCATAATTTTCCACTTTAGTTTTCTGTTAAGTAGATTTGATGCTGGATTTTGAGAAGGAATGGTTCAGTGGATCATGCATTATGTCTATGAGAGCCTTCAGGGTCGTAGCCAGGATTTTTGAAGGGGACTATATTTAGAATACTTTAAAAACATTAAGATTGATTTTGCAACTTTTGTACGTGTGCTGATCAAGTAGAATATCCTTGTCTAAACATGGTAAAGGCAACGTATTGACAAAGACTGACTTAGTGACTAAAAATCGATGAAATAAGGTTTGGTCACCAAAATGCTATTTCAACTATATTAAATCAAATCAAAATATATTTTCAAATAGCCGTCGGCTCGGTAGGCTGGTCACCAGTGCCGACCTTCTCAACTCTGGTTAATGTACTACAAAAGAATTTATTTAGAAAAGCACTTAACTAGAGGATAAACACTCATGTACATGACTCTCACTATATCCTGCCTAGAAGATCTAAAGCCCTCTTACGATCATGATCATTTAATACAGAAACGCTAAGCTGAGGCTTCCCTCAAAGCATTTTACACTTGCAAAGTATTTTTGTGCTTTTGTTGTTTGCAAGTTTAACGCTGTTGAACGTGAAATAAAGAAGAATTTTATGGCTGAAAACTAAAATTTTTGTTCTCTTGTGTAACGAAACAATTTTCGAAAACAGTTCTTTTATATTCTGTACTTCTTATTTTTTCCTTTCATGTCTCAAGCATTTTTCAGGGCTTTTGAATTCCATCACAAAGAATGTGAAACTTGTAGCTCGCTGGGTAAAAATCTCCACTCAATAATAAAATACAAATTTCTTTTTCTCGATTCAGTTACCATCCGAGCAAGTAAACATGAGCACCCGCAGTGAGCGAGAGCATATTTATAATATTGTTGATGTCTATTGAAACTGCTTTATTTTACCCTTCATAAAAAACTGCTACTGCTGAATGCTATGCTATGTATGTGACGGGATCCCATTAAACAATTAAGCCAATTGAAATCAATTAAAGAAATGATACAAATACCTACAGAGAGCGAGAGCAGAGCATGTTGCTCATCTTTTTTTGAAGAAGTACACTTTAGTATTCAGTGAATGACGTTTGTTGATGTCGCTGTGTATTTTTTTTTTTATTTTTTATTATTTCACTTCTTTATCATCCTCATCAACATGAAAGCGTCGTGTTTTTCGTATTTATATCTTTTGTTGTTTGTTCCTCTTAAAAGTAAGATTCTTGCTTATTTTGTAGGTCTCTACTGTGCTTATTTTTTATATATTCTCAGCGAGAAATGTCGTCATGTTTTTTTAGAGACAAATACGTGCAATAATTCACATGCTCTGAACACTCCAAACGAAAAAATTTAGAAATCAATTTTTTCAAATAAATAATCAGTGGCATGACAATGATTTGTCGATTCTGTTACTGATCAAGATGCGTAAAAGGTTTTTAGGTATAAATTTTCTGATGCATCAAATGAAAAACATGAGAATAAATTATGAATTTAGGAGATTTTTGATGCGTTCATTTGGCTTTCTTAAAAATTCAAATAAGCATGAAAATAAATTATTTCCATCACTCAAGTTCACATCAGTAAGATATAAAATTTTATTTCGCATGAGGAATTTTCGGAGTTCATACTTATGTCAATTGAATAATTTGTCAAAATTTTAGTTAAATTGTACCACATTCCCAAATTTACCCACATGTATTACTTTGTAATGGATGTGGATGATCATTTTCATACTAGAGTATGAAATTTAGATTTTATGGATCACTTTGATATTAGGAACTGCTTCTAGGTATACCATAGGGCAAGCTTGTAGCCAGAAGAGACATTTGCTTGATAAATGCCAATGGTAGCCTCTTTTTAATCCCCTCTCAAAGGCAAATATTCTTCAATTTTCTAAGGTAATCCCTAAGTTCCTCATTTTTTCAAATAAAAAGTTTGATAATCCTCAACGGAAACTTTCTGATTATGCCCTTTCATAGGTCATACACTCTACTCTTACCTACCTAAATCAACCCCCTTATATGGGATGAAATGGAATTATGTACTCTTTATTATGGAATTTACTCCACTTTGCATGAAGTTGTGGGTCATATTCTCAATCATTATATCTCTTGCTATGCTAATGCTTCCATCCAGAGGCATATCCAGAAATTTTTCGAGGGAGGGATTTTGAATTTTTTTTTTTTTGTGTGGACAAGAAAATTTAGAGGGGGTGATGTCTTTGGGATTTTTTTCTTTAAAAACCCTAGCAAATTGAAAAAAAATTCCCAAAAAGGTTGGGGTTTGACCCCCAAAACCCATCCCCTTGCCTCAAACCCAAGGCTTTATTATTATTGAAATAGAGGTCAAATTGAAAAAATAGAAGATAGTCCTAGCAGATGGTCACCCCAATTATAAGTGAACCCCAATAATATGTATCCTCAGCATCTATTTGTTTTAAGAAAGAAGTTTGCATCTCTGTGAATCTAAATGATTGATATCACTTCCTCCTGACTGTTTTCCAAATTCTTATGTATGAAATTCAAAACAAAAATATTCAAATTAAATTGCTTCATTCTGTTCTTTCTCATAAATCAGAGGAAATGTGAACCCGCATGGAGTACTGCAACTTCCATGGTATAATTCACTTATGCATACATTCATTAAGTATATGATGGACCTACTTAGGAAAAATTTATAAAACTCCCCCTCTCTTACTCACATCGAAACAGAAAATAAACTGTTAATCTGAAGAACATTTAAACACAACAAGGAAATAACATAAAAGACCATAAAAATAAATCACTTCTAACATTTTTTCGTTGTGGACGACAATATTATATGATGGTGGACTATCGTCAAAAAAAATATTTTTTACAGTACAAACAAGAAAGGCAATAAGCAAAGAATGAGAAATGAAAAAAAAGTGGAAGTAGATGGATGGGGTAGAAGCAGAAAAGGCTAATGACATTTATTTTTATTTCTATTGCAGTAAATCTGGTGGAGAAAGAGAGATGGAAAGAATGAACAGAAAAGGATTTTTATGTGCTGTTTACTGCTGGCAATATCTAATTAAGCAATAAATTTCAATTTAGATCTTTTTTCTGTGTGTACTTTAGTGGAGAGGCCACAATGCACTTAAGAAACTTTTTTTGTATCTTTTTATCTTCACTATCAATCCATCTTTTCTCATTAATGTCGTATGCTGCTGTGAGATCAGATTGTTGTTGGATGTAATGTGCTTCGAGCTGAGAATTTGAGCAGTCTGATGCACCTTCATATTTTTTTTAGAAATAAACGACATTTTAATCTATGGAATCAAAATCATTCATGCAATTTCTACAAGATTGCCTCGAAACCGTCTGCTTATATTCAGTATGAGCTTTATGTTAAGACAGGGGCGTAGCATCTTGTTTTGTATGCCAAAAGGTTCCTCAAATTTTGCTCTCCTTACTCTAACAGCTAACTTAGTGGTTAGTGAGGTATCATTACGGTTCTACTGGGCATGATCTTTGTCTGTAAGTGTTGAATAATTATTTAATGTTCCACAGCTCGTTCGCTATCCTCCTTGCTATTCCAATGCTACTATTTTGCCAATTACAGCGATCTAGTAGTAGCGACCCCTTACTACGTCACTGCCTCAATATAATCTCACTTCTGTTAATTTCCACGACTAACATCAAAGCAAGCATAATAAAATTTTCCATGCTCTCTTACATCAGATGTGCTGCAGCACATTTTAATATCCAGTCATCCCAAAAAAAGAAGCATAAAAATTAATTGACAAGTGTGAAGAGCTTATGTCGAGTTCAGTGCACTTTAATTTATATTTTTATTCATCATTTGATGCATTTCAATTGAAATATATTTTCTCTCTGTTCCTCTCTTATTGGAACTATGGATGATTCGTATTAAATGTGATTATACTTTTGGATCATTTTTAATTAAATTTATTTTGTGATTTATGTCGATAGATGGGGATGAAAAATTTATTTATTTATTTTTGTTTATTTGCTGAATATTTTCATAATTCAACATTGCTATGCATTGCTATGAGGCTAAAATGAAGATAAATTTGAATCATATTGAAATGTTTTGAAGTAGATTTAGAAAAATTTTCATGTTGAAAAATAAAATAAAATAAAATTGGTTAGAAATAGAAAATAAACTATAAGGCTTATGTTAGTTGATTAGAACTTCAATTTGAATTGATAATTTAATATCTGTGTTAGTCACTTATTAAATTCTAAATAACATGTCTAAAGAAGAGAGAGTTGACAGGACTCTGGGAGTCCGGATTCTATTGGACTCAATAGAGACTTTGAACATTTTTTTGGAATCTGGACTGCAATGGAATCCTGCCAAATCTGGTCCTAAGTACCAATAAAACCACCTTATACTTTAGCTACATAATTGTTAGTTCAATTCTGAAATAGTTTTCAATTGTTATAAAAATTATTAAATTTATAAAATATGAAAATTTGTATGAAAACTGAAGCTCTAAAAATAATCAAACATATTTAATATTTTTTCAATTCAACTTCAGAAAATCACTTTTGAATCTAAATTGAAACTTACGCTTCATTACATTATCTACATGTAACTTTATTTATCATTCAACGATAAGTTGCTTATGATTATTTTTGACATTTATTCAAGCATAACACCCAAACCACTTTTCGAATTTTTATATGTTTCAATATCCTAGAACAGTGTTGACCAACCTTTTTTGAGCCACGGCACACCTTGATGGTAAACCATGCCCAAAACCGCACACAGCATGCGGTTCGTGTTATTTTCAAAAAAAATCTACGGCACACTAGTGTGCCGCGGCACACAGGTTGGACAACACTGTCCTAGAAAGTAGTAATATAATAGCCGTTATCAATCTGTCTGTTTATTTGTTTTTATCAGAGATAGACGCGTAGCCAAGGAGAATATATGAACAAAATCTCCCTGGATGAAAAAAATTTCTAGAGTTTTTTTTAAAAAAAATGATGAATTTTTATACAAAAATATTTAAAATTATATTTATTTATTATTTATTTAAAAATATTTATTAATTTTTTTTTGTATGGATGACAACATTTGGAGGGGGGGTTAGGATTTTTTTCTCAAAAAACCTAACAAATTGAAGAGAACTTCCGTTAAGTGGGGTATTTTACCACAATACCCTCTGGATATGCCTCTGATGTCTTGAGTTTGAAACCTTTCCAGAGCCTCATAACATTTTCAGGTTTTGAAACATCCCATAGCCCATAATAGGCCAAAATAAATTCTTTCCTTAATTTTATTCCCAGCATGCTTGACAAATCACCAATCTAGTTTTCAATATTGCAGTAAAACGAAACCTTTTCAGAATTCAATAAAAATGAATGTCATAAAATATTCAATAAGTTCATATCAGGATTCAAGCAAACTCAAAATAGACGACTTTACAGTTCAAAGAACGTCAAAATGTAAATAGAAATTGAAGTGCAAATGCCAAAAAGCAGACAGAGCGTGAGTTTTATGGAGGTTCGATAGATATTTTTTATTTAAAAATTCTCTTGCATCTAACAAAAGTGCTCGTAACGACACAAATATCATGTATCTAATAAGGAGTGACAACAATTTGCATTTTTCTTCACTTTGTATTAAAAATGCAACAAGAATGACTTTATATAATCCTTCATAAATACATTTTATTACCATCTGCATGACCCTGACTAGAAGCTACAGAAAAATAGCATTACAGTCCGTCGGGTAAGCATTAACATTCACAATAGACAACATGTTTTTACAGTAAGACATCAACCTACTCTAAAAAAGCAATTATGACAATCTGAACCTCAGAATGCCTTCAGCAAAGTAACAGTAAATTAAAAGAACATTCGAGCCTTTAAATATTTCCATAAAGGCTTAAAAAATTTCCTCACCAATTCATTCAAAATTGAGTAGATAAAAGAAAATCGAGAATTAGCAATTTTTCATTCGGGTGCATTAAGTGGATTATTTTTCCATTTTTATGGGTTTTTAGTTCTTATTCTCTATTGAGATTTAAAGCCATTAACTTAATACTTTACAAAGTAATAATTCGATAAAAGAAAAATTTAAATCAGGATTAATGTTGAAAAATCGCTGATGTACTACAAGAAGTAATGTGCTGTTAGACTAAAATATGCATTAACTCGTTGTTTGTGTAAAATTATGGAGAGTCTTAAAAAGGCAGAATTTTAATTGAGTCAAAAAAGGGCTGAGTCGGATATTTCAAAAAGGCACATGTAGATTAAGAAGTAAAAAACATTAGACGCTAAATTTATGCAAAAATAACTGGAATTTTTACTTCAAAATGGAAATACGTCCGCTGCCCACGAAAAAACGACGGCATTCATTGACATTTTTGACCTTTTTTTCCTTCGCCAAGTCTTCTTTTTTTCTCCCCCGCATATTATTTTCATATTCGACATTAAAAATTGTTACTGCCATGATTATTACTCAAGTAGCTTTGGACGACAACAAAACAGTCATTTTTGATGTTTGGAAGAATAAGAAAAGATAAGATTTATGTGCTATACATCCACATATGTCGTCATGTTATTTTTTTTTCTTAACGCAATGCTGGTCGAAATTGCTTATGAAATATTTTTTTTATTTCTAAAAAATATCAATTTTGAAATATTCTTTTTTATTCATCTTTCCCCCTTCCCTGCACAGCTCGCTTTTATGTAATCAAGAGAACATCAGTGGAAAAGTAAGTAACACGAGCATATGAATGAAAAATCATTATTGGAATACTGATAAAAAGTTGAATAAGCAAACAGTAACATCAATAATAATCATCATAATGATGATATAGCATGAAAAAAAATATTTCAAACTCAAATATACATGAAAGGAAAGAAAAAGTTAGAAATTATTTGAAATTGGATATAAAAAGGTTCAGTGCGGATGATTATTTAGCGCATTTATGATTAGATTTTGTAATTTGGTGTTGTGAGGGCAGGCGTGCAGCCATAGGCATTTTTGAGGTAACCTTATGTCCTCAACGGAAAATTTTCTTTAACTTGATACATTAAATTTGAGAAATAATCCTAAAACCTACTTAAAAATAGTCCATCCATTCACACATGTTTAACTCAACTTATATACTTTAAAAAAATTAGCTACGCCCCAACCCCTGGGTGCTACGATAGGAATTGAGCTGTAACCTTTCTCGAGAAAAAAGTTTTTTGGATTCTTTTAGAACATTTATTCAAAAAAGTCTCAAAAAATTATTTTAACGACCTGGATCCCTTAAAAGCTGCCCAAGAAAAGGGCCTGTGTTACTTACTGAAAAAATTTAAATTTTATGATGTCATTTGGAAATGACCCTACAGACCAGAGGAAAGATTACTTGAAAAGTTGATCGTAAATTTGTATAAAAATGGTCCTTTTTTGCTACAGACTATATCTGAAGGTTCTCTCTAGAAATTCTCTATGTCTGAGTGTCTTATCCCCTTGACCAAAATGTTGTTAATGTGTAGTAAGCAAAAATCCTCACAAACTTCTTAAATCCAACCAAACTAAAAAACAATGCCCCAATTTTATCAGCCCTCGAAAAACGCGCTAACAACTTGAATGACAAAAAAGGCACGACAACATTACGTTCGAAATAATACATAAAAACACGATGTATAGATCACACCACAAACTTCCACGTGGCGAGCTACGCTCGCCAACGGCAATTACCTATCCAAAGGCGAGCTACGCTCGCCGGTTGATATCGATCCAAAGGCGAGCTACGCTCGCCGGTTGATATCGATCCAAAGGCGAGCTACGCTCGCCGGTTGATATCGATCCAAAGGCGAGCTACGCTCGCCAGTTTATATCGATCCAAAGGCGAGCTACGCTCGCCGGTTAATATCGATCCCAAGGCGAGCTACGCTCGCCGTAGTTTACGACACAAAGTATTCTATAAATTTTTTATTACTTCACCGTAAATTATTCCCGTACTGTACATACGGCTTGGGTAAATTTTCACGCCTTCACTCCGCTTCGCTACGTTCAGGACGTAAAAATTGTGAGCTTCGCT
This sequence comes from Chironomus tentans, assembly GCA_963573255.1. NCBI lineage: Eukaryota > Metazoa > Arthropoda > Insecta > Diptera > Chironomidae > Chironomus > Chironomus tentans. The sequence goes on from OY754303.1 coordinate 17,384,726, forward strand.
CAACCTAGTCCGAACTTCGTTCGAACTATTTATGTTCGAGCTTCGCTCGAATTTTTGTGATTAAACTCTAAAGTTTTTTGTATATTCGTAGTCTCTATTACGTTCAAACTCCGCTAGTATGATTGTTTATAGATCACAGGGGTTGTCGGATCTCGCTTCGCTCGTCCGACTGTTTATAGATTACAGGGGTTGTCGGATCTCGCTCCGCTCGTCCGACTGTTTATAGATTACAGTATAAAAAAAATAAAATTTTCTCACATATCCTCAGTCTTCTAAGGGCTTGAGCTACGCTCGCTCGACTTGTTAAGAATTACAGTTTTACATGGATCACAGTAGAGTCGAGCTTGAGCTACGCTCGCTTTTAAAATTCAAATTTTCTAACAGTCAAAATATATTTGAAAATTTTCCACGTTTATTAACAATTTTTGCGGTGAATTTTCATACATTAAAATGGTTTGTAACGGTTTTTCAAAATTCAAATTTTCTAACGGTCAAAATATATTTGAAAATTTTCCCACCAAAATATGTTTCAATCATCTACAGCCTCTATGTTTAAATAAAAATACGCTATAAAAAAATACTTTTTTTAAAAAAAAACCACGTTTTTCCATAGAATACTGTATAAAAATTCATTTTTTCCGTGGACTAAAAAGAAGAAAATAACTTTTATTTTGTATTTGTCAGAAATTAATTTTAATTTTCAGATTTTATTTTTAAAATTTTATCCTATTGTCAACAACGTCTATTAATTGCGAATAAGTACACCTGGAATTTATCGTATAGTTCTATAACTAAAAACGTGGGCGCATCTTATGAGAAGTGATTCAAGAATTGAATCCAGCAAATTTGAAAAGAAGATTTCTAATTGAATAGTAAGTTGTTAATTGAGTGAGGTATATCGCTTAGTTTTTCCCATTAAAATTATAACTTCTCATAAGATGCGCCCACGTTTTTAGTTATAGAACTATACGATAAGTTCGAGGTGTACATATTCGCAATTAATAGACGTTGTTGACACTAGGATAAAATTTTAAAAATAAAATCTGAAAATTAAAATTAATTTCTGACAAATACAAAATAAAAGTTATTTTCTTCTTTTTAGTCCACGGAAAAAATGAATTTTTATACAGTATTCTATGGGAAAACGTGGTTTTTTTTAAAAAAAAAAGTATATTTTTATAGCGTATTTATTTTCCACTTTTTAGTCTTATGATGATACCATAAATATAATTTTTATACCAGATATCAAATATTTTATTAGCTTGCTCATAAGTTGACAATATATAGATTACAGTAGTGTCGGACTCCACTTCGCTACGCTTCGTTCGTCCGACTGTTTTAAAATCACAGGGGTTGTCGAATCTCGCTCCGCTCGTTCGACTGTTTATAGATCACAGGGGTTGTCGAATCTCGCTACGCTCGTTCGACTGTTTATAGATCATAGGGGTTGTCGAATCTCGCTCCGCTCGTTCGACTGTTTATAGATCACAGGGGTTGTCGAATCTCGCTGCGCTCGTTCGACTGTTTATAGATCACAGGGGTTGTCGAATCTCGCTCCGCTCGTTCGACTGTTTATAGATCACAGGGGTTGTCGAATCTCGCTACGCTCGTTCGACTGTTTATAGATCACAGGGGTTGTCGAATCTCGCTCCGCTCGTTCGACTGTTTATAGATCATAGGGGTTGTCGAATCTCGCTCCGCTCGTTCGACTGTTTATAGATCACAGGGGTTGTCGAATCTCGCTCCGCTCGTTCGACTGTTTATAGATCACAGGGGTTGTCGAATCTCGCTACGCTCGTTCGACTGTTTTAAGATCACAGGGATTGTCGAATTTCGCTACGCTCGTTCGACTGTTTATAGATCACAGGGGTTGTCGAATCTCGCTACGCTCGTTCGACTGTTTATAGATCACAGGGGTTGTCGAATCTCGCTACGCTCGTTCGACTGTTTATAGATCACATGGGTTATCGAATCTCGCTCCGCTCGTTCGACTGTTTATAGATCACAGGGGTTGTCGAATCTCGCTACGCTCGTTCGACTGTTTTAAGATCACAGGGGTTGTCGAATCTCGCTACGCTCGTTCGACAGTTTATAGATCACAGGGGTTGTCGAATCTCGCTCCGCTCGTTCGACTGTTTATAGATCACAGGGGTTGTCGAATCTCGCTGCGCTCGTTCGACTGTTTATAGATCACAGGGGTTGTCGAATCTCGCTACGCTCGTTCGACTGTTTATAGATCACAGGGGTTGTCGAATCTCGCTCCGCTCGTTCGACTGTTTATAAGTCACAGGAATTAACCCAAAATTTTCTTACATATCCGCAATCTTCTAACAACTTTGGAAAATTTTCACGCCTTCACTCGCTACGCTACGTTCAGGACGTAAAAATTTGTGAGCTACGCTCAACTTAGTTCGAACTACTTTCGAACTTTTTATTCGAATCACCAACACTTTCTCACATATCTGCAGTCTTCTAACGACTTTGGAAAATTTTCACGCCTTCACTCGCTACGCTACGTTCAGGACGTAAAAATTTGTGAGCTATGCTCAACTTAGTTCGAACTACGTTCGAATTTTTATATTCGAGCTCCGCTCGAATTATTATTACTGAAATCACCAACACTTTCTCACATATCTGCAGTTTTCTAACGGCTTTGGAAAATTTTCACGCCTTCACTCGCTACGCTACGTTCAGGACGTAAAAATTTGTGAGCTACGCTCAACTTAGTTCGAACTACGTTCGAATTTTTATATTCGAGCTCCGCTCGAATTATTATCACTCAAATCACCAACACTTTCTCACATATCTGCAGTTTTCTAACGGCTTTGGAAAATTTTCACGCCTTCACTCGCTACGCTACGTTCAGGACGTAAAAATTTGTGAGCTATGCTCAACTTAGTTCGAACTACGTTCGAATTTTTATATTCGAGCTCCGCTCGAATTATTATTACTGAAATCACCAACACTTTCTCACATATCTGCAGTTTTCTAACGGCTTTGGAAAATTTTCACGCCTTCACTCGCTACGCTACGTTCAGGACGTAAAAATTTGTGAGCTATGCTCAACTTAGTTCGAACTACGTTCGAATTTTTATATTCGAGCTCCGCTCGAATTATTATTACTGAAATCACCAACACTTTCTCACATATCTGCAGTTTTCTAACGGCTTTGGAAAATTTTCACGCCTTCACTCGCTACGCTACGTTCAGGACGTAAAAATTTGTGAGCTACGCTCAACTTAGTTCGAACTACGTTCGAATTTTTATATTCGAGCTCCGCTCGAATTATTATTACTCAAATCACCAACACTTTCTCACATATCTGCAGTCTTCTAATGTTATGTTCGAGCTGCGCCCGACCATTACTCAAACGTAGTAGTGTCAATATATTATCAATTTATCAGACGTTTAATAATCCCACTTATACAATTTTGTACACGGTTTATTATTACATGCTATGTAACTTTAAATGTTCATATAAGCCCCATAAAACCGTGTATAAACTAATTTTTATACATTTTTATAACTTCATGATACTCGTCATTGACATACCACATAATTGTTAGCGTGACACGACTTTCTCCATCCCTTCACATAAACTTCGAAAATGCAAAATCCTAACAAAAAAAAATTTGCATATAAAAACACTGTCCCATTCACCAAAACACAATTACTAATAAAATCCACCTATCTATCGAGTCACAGTACTTGCATTTATTTACATGTCACTACGAACAACAAACCATAAATTTTGATGAAAGTGTGGCAAATGTACATATATGTATGTATAGACTAAGATTATTGCTCTTGTGAAGTATATCGACATTTCATACAAAAAACAAAATTCACTCTTTTTTGTACTTTTTTGATGTTTTATGACTTAGAAAAATTTAATTATGCATAAATAAATCATGAAACATCGTAAAGCATCAAAAAAGTGTAAAAAAGAATCAAAAAAGTTTTTTGTCATTGGTGAGATTTGAACCCATGACATTTCGGAAAAATCAAATGTTCTTAAAGAATGTCCATGAGAAAATGACATCATTGATATTGGATTATTTTCTCATATAAAAATTCATAAATTAAATTATACTATAATTAAGCATTTTTGTGATTCCAAAATGCTAAAATATTGTATTGTCATCGAGAATACATATGTATAAAAATTTTCAGCTCGATTAGAGCAGTAGAAGTGGTCGAAAAATCGATTTCAAAATTTGCCCAAGACAAACAAACAGACAAGAAAGCAAGTTAAGAAAAACGTGGTAATAATAATAATAAGATCCAGTAATGATCTACAGCCTCTAAGTCCAATAAAAATGAGATCCAGTAAACATCTACAGCCTCTATGTCCAGTAAAACGAGATCCAGTAATGATCTACAGCCTCTATGTCCAATAACATATGATCCAGTAAACATCTACAGCCTCTATGTCCAGTAAAACGAGATCCAGTAATGATCTACAGCCTCTATGTCCAATTAAACAAGATCCAGTAAACATCTACAGCCTCTATGTCCAATTAAACAAGATCCAGTAAACATCTTCAGCCTCTATGTCCAGTAAAAATATGATCCAGTAAACATCTACAGCCTCTATGTCCAATTAAATAAGATCCAGTGATCATCTACAGCCTCTATGTCCAATAAAACGAGATCCAGTAATGATCTACAGCTTCTATGTCCAGTAAAACGAGATCCAGTAATGATCTACAGCCTCTATGTCCAGTAAAACGAGATCCAGTAATGATCTACAGCCTCTATGTCCAATTAAACAAGACCCAATAAACATCTACAGCCTCTATGTCCAATAAAAATAAGATCCAGTAATGATCTACAGCCTCTATGTCCAGTAAAACGAGATCCAGTAATGATCTACAGCCTATATGTCCAGTAAAACGAGATCCAGTAATGATCTACAGCCTCTATGTCCAATTAAACAAGATCCAGTAAACATCTACAGCCTCTATGTCCAGTAAAACGAGATCCAGGAATCATCTACAGCCTCTATGTCCATTCAAATATTTTTAAGTGAAATTCACGTTACGTAATTTTACGTAACGTAAGGATTTTACGTAACGTAAACAAAAGTGTTATAATTTTTATAACAATCTTTTTCATGCTGTAACTTTTTACAGGAACCTCTAAAGTACCAACATAGCGGATATTAAATGTAGATCCTGATTTGATCTTTCATTTTATGCCTATTTCAAGGCTTGAAATGTTAATTCCAGTGCGGAATCAAAAAAGACGCAACTGTCATAAAAAATCATGTTTTTTGCATTTTTCGGTCACTAAATGGACATAAAGTTCGGATGTTAAGTAGCGCTTTTTGGTTTTAAGGTACGGCCTATCGTATCAGATACAAGAAATTGTATGAAAGTCACCGCATAAAAAATTTTCCATACAAATTTTTGGTTTTTAACGGTTTTTTGCGTCTAGTTCCAACGCAAAGGAACTGACTGGAACCAAACATACCTCAGGTAATAGATATTTTCAATACCTGTCATATGAGATCAAAAACGTAAAGATTCATGCTTCCGTTGACTCAAAAAATCAAAATTAGTGAAAATCTCAAAAAAAGTGAATACAATAACTTGCACGCAATGCGTGGAAGTTAAAATATGAAAATATCATCAACATCACATATGTACACATGAATAATATTTCTCGGCAGAAGAATATTTTTTTTGCTTTTTTTCATGCGGGAATTTAATTGACTTTAACAAGCTTTAATTGGACGTTCATGTGTTGGTGTATACATTCGACAGAAGATGGTGTATATAGAAATATTTCATGTTTAGAGGAATCACGATTTGATCTTTGTTAGTGACGAATTTCCTCGAAAAAAAATCATCGGAGCTGAAAAGTTTACTGTGATATATTTTCAAATTATATATTTGTAGGTTTTAGTTCTTGGAATTATATTTTTGATACTGTCAACATAATTTTATAAAAAATTTATGATATTTTGACAAATTATAGACTTTTTATTCGCAATCAGATGCTATTATATCCCATAACTTTACAGCGTAATAAAAGTTTGAACGTTGTAAAGAACCAGAAGCGACAGAATTTTTAATTTTCCTCTCATTATGATCCAACTCATCCACTAGACACAAATAATTAGCGTTATTGACTTTTATTATTGTTAAATTTATGTAATTAGATTTAAGCTTCAATCTTCGAGATCCACAAAGTTTTACAGATTTTTATTAATACTTTTTTTTCAATTTTCTTTTACAAACTTTCAGATTCCTGTAAAAAATAGTTAGTGAATGTACCAAGAAATAATTCATCCTTATATTTGTAAAAAAAATTACGAAAGTCCTCGTGTTATAGATCGAGGGACTTCAGCGCATTTTTGTGTTAGCGATCAGTATTTGATTAGGAAAGTACTGCGTATGAAATAATTTGACAAAGGAATTTTTTATTTTAAGTATAATTAAAGCATTACGAAAAAAATACGTACATAAAATTACGCACGTTTTTAATGCACTAGAAAATCATTAATTAAAGTGTAATTAACAATTAATTGCAATAAGTTTTTGTAAATTAAAAGAATTCGTCATTTAGCGGTTTTTTTAAATTCAAATTTTCTAACGGTCAAAATATATTTGAAATTATACCGCTTGAAGTTGGTTACTTTGTATTGAAATCAAAAATTCATTAATTATAGTATTTAGAGATGGTTTTGAGCTTTCAAACTATTCGATACGCCAATAACTCAATGGAACTGAGCTAATGTAAAAAACTAGAGCTCTGTACGATGTCTAGTTAAAAAGTTTTTGCAAGCAGCCGACCAGCCCAACAGCCGAACAGACAAAGTGCATTATTAAGCTACCTTTTCGAAACAAGTTTCAAAAATGCGTTAAAAAATTCTGTTTTGAAAAATGAAAAACTTCATAATTAAATAGGAAAAGAAGAAGAAAAGGAACTGACAAAAGAAAAAGTTTCAAAGAGAAAATTTTCTTAATTAACCGGAAAAAACTTCATCTTTTTCCAGTTACTTACTCTCCGTTCCTGATTCAAAAGGAAAATATTTTCATAAAGGAACTAAAAACTGCAAACAAAAATTACTTTTATTCACATTTTTCCGGTTATTTATTTTAGCATTTTTCAAATAGTTGGAAGTTTAAAAGTAATGCAAACTATCTTGACTCAAGATTGTGTGGTCAGTACTCAAGTCCATCATTAGCCCCTACAACTGCATCCCGAGCAGTACTAATAGTCGTTAAGGAACCGCTACGTCGACGTTATAACCGCAAAACGTCAAAAATACGTGGAGTAACCTGACGGTGTCGTGATGGTGGTTTTTGTCCGCCTTAATGGCAAAAAGTGTAGTTTGCAGCATGCTATTCTAGCATATTATTGAATATTCCATCAAAAACAAAGCAAAACTCATTCGAAGTCCATTCCAAAAAATACATTGTAATAATATTCACATCTCTGCGAATAAATAGAAGATTATTATTTTTCAGTCTGTATATTTTCATGGAAGGTAATAAAAAATTAATTCATTGAGCAATAAAATCTATCTCAATTGAGAGAAATACCAAAAGAGAGATGGAATGAAGACAAGAACAGTTATCTCTTATATCAATTCAGACACTACATCTTCATTGTACCAAAAAAAAGAAAGAATTTATTGACTTATTTCAATGTAGAAAAGAAATTTTTACTGACTTAGAAGTCGATGGAATTGGGAAAAGAAAACAAAGTTGAATAGATTCCTTGGAATTTTTTTGTCAGATTTTTTGGACTGTTTAAATTTTAATTTTATTTGACTGTTGGTCGAATTATGATAAATGCAATCATGGTCGAATAGTAAAGAAAGAGGAAAATTCATTTTGCAGAATCCAAGTTCAATTCTCATTTAATCTGACTTTGTGACTATATGACACTCTTTTTTTGAAAGAAAACTTAAATCTAATTTTCAAAGAGAACGCTTTAAGACATTTCCAGTTACATTCTTGCAAACATATCAGTGGTGTAGCCAGAGTGGTGTCTGAGGGGGTCAAATCCTCTTCTAAAAATTCTGGACCCTTCCTCAGGTAATCACACCCTTTTTCAAAAAATTGTCAGCTACGCTGCTGTCATCAGCATACCCAACCAGGGGCGTAGCCAAAAAATATTAAGAAAATTTTAAATTTAAATTTATTGGTCTTAAAAATTTGTACTGAGTTTGAGTTTTAGTTAGGGGCTGAAACCATTGACTACACCTCTGGATCCAAAATCATTTTACCTCATGAAATTAAATAATCCTAAATACCAATCTAAATCTATCTAATATTTATCTTACAGACGAAAATAAAGCAAGAAATAAATAAAACTTGTGAAATGATTCAATTGAACCAGAATATTGCAGTTGAAAGCATAAAATAAGAAAGCTGAAGTGAATGCAGAAAGGAGAAAAAAAAGTTCATCCAACTCTTCGCATCACTTTTTCAACCCATTTTACTTCTCCACGAAGTATAATCTAGAAAATCTATCTGTGCAATGTGCAAAAATAGCTATAATGTTTTCATTTGTTGTCATTTCCATGTGCACTCTTTTCCTCATTCTATCCTATCTCAGTTCCCTGCACAATTTTCCGTGTCTCTTTTATCTTCATCTCTATTAAAACTATTAGTCAACAAACAAGGCATAGAGCCGGAACAAAGTCAATGTAAATCGTTTTATGTTGTAATATACATCTGTGACATATATGAAATAAAAAAAACTGTGAAGCATGATGTAGTACCGAGCACGAGAAAAAAAAAGAATTAAATGAACAAGAGAAGAGTTAGTCATGTAAAATTTTGTGAGATTGTGAGACAAATGATGATTGTTTCGCAAAAAGTTTTTGAAATGGATTATGCTGTTGATAAATGGATATAAGGGGTCATTCACTTATGACGTCCATCAAAAAATAGGATTTTTAGACCCCCCTACCCCCCTTGTCACAAATTTTAAACTCAAAAAAATTTCTTTAATATAAAGTGTCACAAAATCTCAGACCCCCCTCCCCCCTAAATCATGGACGTCATAAGTGAATGACCCCTAAGTAGTATTTCGTGGAGTAACTTCAAACTCTTATATTGAGTGAGGATTTGGTGGAAATTTTTGTTGAAAACATAAGGGGTCATTCATTTATGACGTCCATCAAAAAATCGGATTTTTAGACACCCCCTCCCCCCCTTGTCAAAAATTTTAATTCAATAAAATTTCTTTAATTTAAAGTGTCACAAAATCTCAGAACCCCCCTCCCCCCTAAATCATGGACGTCATTAGTGAATGACCCCTAAAGTTTTAAGGGAGGTCATTTGGACATGGAACCTAGTTTGGTAGTTTTAGAATTTCCTTCATTTTATCCAATGGACGAGTTCCAACAGTTCTTATTCTTCGAAATCGAAACTTCGAAGATGTAATTTTTTTCAAAAAAAAATATGACCGTTACAAATTTTCGTAAGTAAATTTAACGGTTTTTGAAAATTTAAAAAATTTAACTGTTCGAAATAGTTTTGAATTTCTAAAAAATAACGGTTAATACTACTGCTGTCATCCATTGGCATTTTATGAATTATTTAATAGAACTTGAAAGAAACTAAGTTAAAATTTGACTCCCTTCTCCCATTAACGTTCTGTGATATTCGAACAAACTCCTTAATTATGGGTCTTGATACGTAAATTGCAGGATAATTTACATTACAGCAGCATGAAACAGAAATGTTAACATAACAAACTTCCACCAAAGCACCATAAAGACACTACCATGACACTGTCATGTTTCTGTGATGCTTCGCCTTAAAAACGGTGACGTAGCAACTACGCAATGCTGCTCAGGTTAAAGACTCTACTGAATGCAGATGCTTAGCCTGGTTGATGTTTTGGGTGTTAAAACACCAGCTCGATGGAAATTTTGTTTATTTTGCTAGAAGTTTTCGAGAAAAAACTCCCAATACACCCCAAAATTTTGCTTTCGGATAAAAATATTTCGCTACACCCCTGACTGAGTGCAAGGAAATTACCATAATTGAATCCATAAATCAACACCACCTCAAAAAATCAATTTTATGAAAGAAAAAGTCATAAAATCTCCAAGGACAATAAAGTGATGAAACATAATATCGAGGGATAAATGTCAGCAGATATTTCACCAACCAAATCAAGTTGTTCAAGGTTAAAAAGCTATTCAGCACAAAATTTATCAGAAAGAATTTTTTTGTTGCCATAAAAATATCACAAAACATTGTACTATATTTCATATCATATTAATTCGACCTCGATTTGATGGATACGATAAATTGTGATATCATCATCATTATCATCTTAAGTTTCGTATCTAAGGGTATCTAAATGAAAGTGTGACGACGATTTCCTTTGTTCGATTTTGTAAGGAAAACAGATTAATTCATGTTAAGTTTTCCCCAATGTGAGTGAACTCTTGGGAATCAATTATGATAAAAGGACGGACATTAGCAATATAGTAATGACTAATGACTAATGTCTGAGTCACTACATAGTATCATGCTGACGTAAGCTTGAATATTCAAATTATCATCTTGAAGTCATATGGACGTGGGAGTCGTGATTTCAGTATTATTAAAGTTAAGACTTGAAGGATTTGTGAATCACTAAAAATTAGAATGAAGATTAGATAGCTGGTTGGTGCATGAGACAAGTTCATTTACTATTTAAAAATTATAATACAGTGATTTGGGATTCGAGGATTGGCAATGGCAAATTACTTTGTTTTTCAAATTATCAGCGGCATAGAAAGTTCTAGACATTATAAATGAAGTTAATAAGCTCTCAGTATAGTTGGTTGTTTGGCAAATCCTAGGGTTTACATTATTCAGGACCTTATCTATATAAACAAGGTATATACCCAAGAGAAGAATATACCCAAGGGTACAGCAAGCAACCAGCCTCAGATCTTGATACAAAATGGACATAAAAAATTAACAAATTTTTTGTCAAGACTGTTGAGCTGTATTTCTCCTGAAAGCACTAAGTACCATTATTCTTAAAACATTCCAACCATATCAGTCACTCTCCTAAGTGCAATGAACCTGAAATTAATAAAACTTTTCCATCATAATTTTCCAAAGGTTATTGCCAGTTTTTCATCAACAAGGATATTTGACGACAATGAAAACTAACAGACATGACAATAATACAACTTTAAGGTATATTCATCTTACATTATTGTCAAAATAATACAATACAGCTTGTGTTATTGAACGTGATAACTCAATTTCATCACTGTTTAATATCATCTACAGTTTCAATCTATTCAGTTCATTAAATACCCTGAAGTGTAATGACCGTTGAATGTAGAAACAAAAATCCTCAATAACTTGTAAATCTGATCCAATAATTGTGGATTTAATAATTAATAGTGTTGATTCCGATGATTAGAGATTGTGTAATGATAAGCAGTAATTAGCAAATGAACGATAATCTCCCTGTATATGAATAAATTAGAGCCTAAAGACAGCATACATTCGTCATAGATTAGATAGTAATGAACTGTTTATTCAGCAAATTATTTATTCTCATTCTGTATTATCGAGTATTAGCCATGAATATGCCTTTGAAGTTAAAAAAATCTCAACAGCCACTTCTTCTTGTTCCTTTGATTAATGAATCAATGAATAGAATTTTCTGCCTATTTTCAATAGTCTTGTGTTCAATACCAAAAGTCTCTACTCAGCACGAAACTTTCTTTTTTATGTATTTTTGTCAGAAAATCAGCTCAATGCTCTCATTTCCCACACCGAAAATTTGTCTCGTATTCTAATGCAAAAATGATGAAGGAATTCCAAATTTTCACTCGAAGGGAAAAGAAATCATCAATGAAATGTTGCTGAAATGCTTCTTTTTATACTGCGCGTATGATCTTCGGAATTGAAAAGTATTTTCCCACTGCTTCCACCACAAATACAACAAAAAATTTCCTGTTTGTTGACGAGGAAAAAAAACTGCGGAGTAAAAATTTTCCGCCTGAAGTAAGCACAAACATTGGAACAAGACAGAGAGAGAGAGAGATTGAACATGAAAAAAGTCACATTGGAAGCTAAGCCTTCTTTACATAAAGAAAATTAAATTTAAATTCGTCAAATATTTAATGGTGGCATTCGGAATATGTACATTAGCCGTCGAATGCTATTTGCCGCGGGCGGGAGCACACAAATTGTGCACATACTGATGTCACTAGCTCTTCATATCTTATACAGCGTTGTGATATCATTATCCACAATAGATGTATAGCACAACTCATTCATTCCATTTGTTTACGGCCCATTAGAAAAATCCCTGTCATTGAAAATCTTCTCTCTATCTCACTTACTTTATATTTTTTGTGTGACAGCTTCTCGAATGATTGATGATGTTTGAAATTTTTAATACTATGGGATTTTTTTTTCTAGAGGGGTATGGTGACTCGTTAGCAAAATATTTAGCATTAATGCGTCTTATGTCAAATAAGCAATACATCACAGTATGTTGCTAGTTTTGAATAATTTCATCAAAATCTCAGCAAGGGTGCAGCCAGAAATTTTTCAAAGGGGGGAGGGGAAAGGTTTAAAAAATATTGTATATTCTGTCTGAATTCAAGGATATTTTTCTTAAAAAACCTAACAAATTGAAGAAAATTTTCTTTTTTGTTGAAGACAAAAATGTTTCCGTTTAATCAGGCGCGTAGCCAGGGGGGATTGTGGGATTTGTCCCCCCCCCTTTCATCCGAAAATTCTTCAATTTGCTAGGGTTTTTGATGTTTATTTGTGTAAAATAAATTTCCATTTTGTAATTTTTAAGAGTTGTTTATTTTTAAAACAAAAAGCATTTTTTTCCGTCAAATGAACGGATGTTGGTAGTATAAATTACAACCTGCCTACGCAACCACCCAGCTTCAAAAACAGGCTGTAAGGCTTATAGCTGTTCGTTCCTAAAACCAACATGTAACTCAAAATCAACAATTGCCATTTTCCCCCTACTTTTCTGCCTTCTTTAAATCACATTAATGTTTAAGTACATCTTCATAACACGACTGACGAAAAGGAACACATTTTTTGAAGAATTGCTATATATTATGTTTGAATAAATATGCTCACATTTAAGCTGGCAATTAGAATATAAGTGCTTCATGTCTGCACGTTTCTTCGCTCAAAAACATGAAGTCTCATATAAAGAATTCTAAAAAAGACCCAAGCATTATAAAAATGCTAAAATGACATAACAAAAGATTTATCACAATGACAAATTTGCTTTAAATAAGGCAAATGAAGTCTGCTTTTTGGATTTTATTTTCTTCTTCTCGTTGGCTTTTAAGTTTTTCATAGCATTTATTTCTTTATTAAGGTTATATTTACATATTTTGCATGCAGCTGATGGAAGCTTATTTTGCAAATGTAAATTAGTTTTTGGTTTGAATTATTTTCAGAGGCATTTGAGTGCTTTAATAGCATTTTTTTGACTTGCTTTGCTGACGCGAATAGTAGTCTTTCGTACATTCAAGCTAGTGTCTAGTTAGTCTCACCTAAAGACTCTCGAATCAATCTAGTTAGTCTCGTCAGTCTCAAGAGCTTAGTATGACATAGATATCTTTAGGAAAGCTATGAGTTCCTACCCATCGATTGCGTCTTTGAACTCATCAGAAATCAGAACCAAACCATAAAATCTCTCATCTTTCACTTCATCTCGTAATAAGGAAAACGTTAAAGTTCTTTTCAATATACAATTTTCTGTTTGAATAGATAATAGAAATGAAATGGAAAAGAGTACGCATTCAATAAAGTGACCGACATTTATATGATGTGAATCACATGGGAGCTATTATGAATAATTTTATATACTAGGAACAAAGAGTGTAAGGTTGTTCATATTTGAATATAAATTACTTTTAAACGTCGAGCAAAATCTATGAGTGATGGAATTGCTATATGCTTGAGGACTAGTAGACAAAGATTTAATTGGCAGAAAATCAATCAATGTTGGAACTGTGATGAAATACTTCATCAATGAAATCGAAATTTTTGACTAGAAGCATTTCATGTGAGAAATTTTATAATCGACCCTAAATGTTCGGCAATTTTAAATATGCGGGCATTGCATCACATGATAGAAAACATTCCTAAAAATACGTCGAGCGTCCCATAACATTTGAAATTTTCCCTATCACATTAAAGTTCATATCTTTACCCTTTATATTTGTTCTCATTCTCATTTATTTGTGAGCTCGATCTTCTTCTTTATCCTTAGTATTTATTCATTCTGTCTGTTCTCGTTTTTCCCTAGCTTCTTTTGTGTCCATTATAAAAATTTATTCAAAGAAACAGAAAAGAAATTTTCATATTTCATACTGTGCAATATCAATTTGCATGATGCTTCTTTTATTCACTGAATGGGAAATTTGACTTCTCTATCTCGTGCAATGATGAGGGATCATTTGATACATCTAAATATGAATTTATGAATGAACTTACTTTTACTTTCCCGCATTCATAGAATTAGTTTTAAGGAAGTTTGTGGAAAGTATAAAAATTGAAAGGGAATTGGTGCAACTACGCTACCAACTGAATGTAACTAGATTAATTATAATAAAAAATGATAAAATTGAATTTAAAGCAGATTTTCGAACTTAACGGTCAAAAAATATTTGAATTTTTCAAAAAAAAAATTCAGCACATCATTGACACAGAATTAAATTAAATTTTTTCACGGATCATCTCACTTCATGAATAAATGGATCAAATTCACTCTATTAGCATAACAATTTTAAGATATTTCTTCATGACATCATACTACATTCATGAGCAAACATGCATAGAAAATTCTAGTATGAATACATTAGAAATTCAAATGAAACACAAGCTTTGAAAATTTGTGTATACAAGCGAATATGAGCATGCAAACAATTAAATATGTTGCTTCATATTTCTATGTGAAAATCTGCGTCATTACAGTGAATATTGTAAATATTACAGCAACAGCAAAAACAAATTTGTTCCTCACAAAAGGAAAATATTCAACAAAGTCTTTTAAAATTCACAAAATGTCTTAAATTTACATCAAAACAAAATTATTTGATATTTCTTCAGCCATTCTTTTTGTTCGCCATGTATTGCTTTCCTCCCATAATCACATATACAAGAATATTCATTTATTTTTATTTTTATCTCTTTCAATTTCTTTTCTTTATTCATCATCTTCGTACACGCTCAAAATCTTCATTTTAAAAATTATTTATTCTCGTTCTCTTCTTCTTTACCGTTCATATTCTTTTCATGAAAATGAAATAAAGACTGAGGAGGCTATTGTTGTTGGCTCTGAAGTTGTTTATTATTCAAGCTGATGAAAATTTATCAGATTTTTCTCACCTCAATCAGCTTATGAAGGAGAAGAAAAGCCACACGAAACAAGAGCTCCAATAATGCTTATTTAATAAAATCTCACTAGCCATAGAGAATCAGGAACAATAAAATTGGTGAAATCATATAACTTCCTTGTTAGAATGAAGATTGAAGCCGGAAAGAAGAGAAGGAAAAATAAAAACTTGAAGTTTATTGAAAATAAATTTTGCTACAATTTTCTTGATGAGTAAAATAAACATTCATTATTATTGCAGTAGCTAAAAGAGATGTGAGCTTCATTTCCTATAAGCGATAACAATAGTTTCCAATAAAACTCATGATTTAATATTATACTTGTTCTTTGCTTTCCTTCCTCTCTCTTCTTGTGAATCAGGACTGAAATTATGTACTTTAAGAGTTCTAGGTTGGAAATCTCGGTACTGTGGAAGGGTGTGGGTAGGAGTGAAAATCTAAAATATATTGAGGAACATCTTTTGATAGCTGAAGTGACAAGATGGTGCTGTCATCAATAGCTTCAGTTTTTTTGAACCAGACTTGGATATTATGTAGAGTGGCATAAAATCCAACATAAAATGAAGCAAATCTCTAATAAAAAGGAACAAAAATCCATAATTGGAGATTCCAAGATTTTAGTTTTACAAATATCCTTACTCAGTCGCTGACTATAAAATCGATTTGAAAATAATGGGTTCGAGACCTGACAGAGCAACTTGTCCTATTTGCAATGGAAACTAAGCTCACATCGCCTGCATTTTTAGGCTAAAAACAAAAAAAACCTCAAAAGGATGGTTCAAATCCTCAAATTTTTAAATTATATTCCAAGTTTGAGTGCTGAGGTCAACCGAACTCACATTAGCTCAATTATAAGTCCCTCATTCCAATAAAAATGAATCTAATAATGAAAACAAGAAACCTTAATTGCAACCTGTCAACAAGCTGCATATAAACAAGTCACATTCAGATCGCCATTAAATGATAACCCCGAAGCCCCTTCAATATAATTTTTATCACTACAGCAGCCACAAAAATTTTCAGTGTCATTAAAATAATAAAATGAGTGCATTTTGAAGATTTAGAAAATAATATTATTGTGATATGAACAGATGTACAGAAAAGCAATTTGAAAATTTATTAGATCTATAACTATAACTGACATCATTTTCAACTGCTAATTTCGAGCTAAAAAGCAACGAAGAATATAAAAAAGCTGAGAATCTCTACTCGTCTATGAACAAGAAATAATAAATACATAGAAAAATAGAGAAAATTTCATAGAAGCTTCCTCATTCTCGTCTCTGACTTTCATGTCTGTTTGTTTCTTCTTGTATATACATACGATATTATTGGCATGCAAGACAAACGACTATAGCAGTTGAGCAAGGCAACGAGAAACAAGAAGAACAGTATCATCGTACATCGAAACATCGTTTATTAAGATATAAGCAGTCATAAAATGAAAAAAGTTATAAGCCCAGAAGAAAGAATACATAAAAAAAATAAAAATAAAAAGGCTGGAAAAAAATACAAAGAATGAAGGGGCTATACACACCCATATACATAAGATGTGCAATAAAAGGAATATTAAAGGCATGAAGGCATACAATATGGTTCTCAGATAGGCTTTTTCAGCTTATGAATTATTCTCTAAATGCTTTATATATTCCGCCAATAAACATTCCTGCTTATGTCGTTATCATTTTCTCATGAGAAGATTTTTTTACAGCTTAAATGATGCTTATGTTATTACCATCGCTCTTGCTACTTCCATTCATTCTCGCAAATCCTCTCTTTAATTTTTCATAAATATCCCTAATAAATGATTGATAAAGTAAGGCTAAACAGCCATTTAATTAATCTACTAATTCTCATCTGAAATACTTTAAAGCAGCACTAGAAGAAGTAGAAAGTCCCTTCCACTTGAAAAATTCACTTACAAGACAACAAAAAACATTGAAAAGATAAAAGAGAACTATAAATCTTCTCTTTACTACATACAATGCTATTCTCAACAGATAATTTCATCGGTTTATGGTCAATTTCCATGCACAGAAAATTAAGAAGAGGAGAATGAGAGATGGAGGGGGCAACAGTCATAACTCACAAGTCAAACACACAAAAATTTAATGAAACGTAAAGTTTTCTCATCTCATTCATTTTTCAGCAAATTCTGCTTCGTCTTTGTATAGAGATTTAGCGTGGATTTATTGGATGGAAAAAAAATATTCTTATAAAGATGCGGGTGCAAATAATCGAAATTTTCGGTCACATTCTCCTACCACTGAGCTATCGACGGTTGCTAAAAAGTACTATTAAACTGCTCTGAACAGTATTTTTGGTATTATCATTGATGCGGCTTTACTTGGGAACCTCCAACATACTTAAGCTAGTGATATCCGACCGATAGCACATTAGTGCATCATAGATGAAACTCAGGCGTGCTGTGTCACAAAAAATATTGAACAACACTTGCTTTGAATATTATGTAGCTATTAGTGTAAATTTTCTCTCAAAAAATTGAAGAAAAAAATTCGTCAAGGGATGATTTAACCACCGACCTCTCCTCCACCCCTCAGAGTAATCACAAATATTATAAACATCTAGTTTGAAGTCACTCCATATAATACTCACTTTATGAAACTTTATATCCATTTCTCAATCAACAATAACAATGTTTGACGTCAATGATTGAATGTATCTTACATGTAGACACCGAGATGTATGACAAGGTCAAGGAAACAAGAAGTTATGAGTTTCATAAATTACTTGCCTCTCATCAATCAAATTCCTGACAATATTGTTATATCAACGTCCATAAAGCGCGCTAAAATTTCATCAAATACTTTTTCTTTCATTTATTATTTCCATTTCCTTCCTCTTCACTCTCTCTTTCTCTATATCAAGGATGATGAATTTATAAAGGGATGATATAAAGGAGAAGCTGAGTAAAGTGCAAGCATTAAAGCTTAGTTGGAAAAAAATTTTATAGATAAAATCATAAAACAAAAAATGTTCATGGGATCCTTAAAAAACGAAGAAGATCTCATAAAACAAAGTAGCAAGATTCTTCTTCTAGTTGCTACAAAGAAAATATTATGTTCAAGACTCAACTTCTTAGCTAGGGTGAAGGATCACCAACACACAAGAAAGAAAAACTTGTGAGATTTGTTCAAGTGTTAGATTAAAGGTGGATGGTGAACGGAGATGATTCCCATGAAGAAAAGCAATTTATCAAAAAATTAGATACGAAACATTGAACTTGTGACTTTTGTGCTTGTCTTTTGCTATTTAGTATCGATTGTATGCTTAACACTCTGTGTGAAGGAAGCATAGGGGTTAGGATGTAATTAACTTTTATGACACTCATTTATCCTTGATTGATCTTTCCAAAAATCTTGTCATTGGGGTCATTCAAAAATGACGTCACACATCAAAAAATTACATTTTTGGAGCGATACTCGCTGCCATATCGAAGTTCTAGTTCTAATGTGTTTCACGTAACTTCAGAGCCCACCCACCATCCATTCTCCCAACTAAAATTGAAGAGGGTCGTTCGAATATTGCGTAACACTTAGGGGGGAGTGGGTCATTAAATTTTAACGATTTTCTCACAAAGTTTCTTACGAGGAGGTCAAAAATGGACATTTAAAGTGTTATCCAAAGACGTCATCAGGGAATAACCCCCAAACAAAACATGAATAGGCATAATTATAGGCATCATTACATTGCGATGTTGTTATTATTGCGCCTAATTCCATTTGACAAATTAAAGATGATACTAAATATTAAAATGTTTTGCGTATTTTCCATTTTCGTTAATTTCAATTCATTTCATTCAATTTTTATTATTATCAATTGTTCTCTCTTTTTTTGTAGTGAAGCAGAACACTTTAATTTGATTTAATGATACGATTTCATCACTCTAAGATTGATGGAATTAGTTCTAATGGAAATGATATTTTTGCCGAAATGTTGATGAGACAATGAGACTTTTCGATTTATGAGAGAGATACCGAGCACAAGAGAGAGAGGAAATTAGAAGAAATTTAATTAAAATTAAATCAATACAAATGTATTAATTTCAATTAAATTAAATTACAGTCGATAAAATGAGTGCTATTGATAGAGTTGTTATGCATAAGGGGCAATGGGTAAGGTGCTTCTCAATTCAAATTTTATAATTTATTCTCGGCAGCTGTTTGTTGTACATTTTGAAGTCAGGACAACACATTTGCTAATTAAAATTGTCTATTGTGTTGATAATCAAGGAAATAATTAAAGGAACTAAAGATTGACTTAATATTGAGGTGATTTTGGTTATTTTGGCTATAGAAGGTGAAGAATAGACTTCCTCCTATTAAGTAACTCAAAGAGCCTTGAGTCAAAGCTAGCGCCACAAAGCAAATTTTTCCCACGCTGAATTGCTTCTCTTTTTCACAAATATGAAGGTGCAACAGCCGCCCCTATAATTACGAATCCTTTTCTCAACCAACACTAAGCGGTGTACCGATATGAGATCTAGAATGGAAAAATCACACACACCCTTCTTTCTCACAAAACTCTCTGCCTTTATACCAGCATTTCATGCGAATTTGATTTAGTTCTCACAAAAAAAAAACATTGGAATTAAAGGATCGAGGTAGAATTTAAATTAATTGCATGAAAAAATAATCTTTTTCCATCTTTTTTTTTGTTTTAATCACTCGCCATTCAATTGAAATTTTATTGAATTTAATTTTTTATCATCAATTCTGGCACTGATTTCACTGTTCATTAAATTTTCTATCCTCTCGAACAAGATTGAGTAAAATTTATCAATTAATCAATTAAGAGATTTCTTTTTATGTCATTTTTCCGTCTCATTTCGATTTTAATGGAGATGTCTCTTCTAAGGAATTTAATTTTTTTCGGTGAATTTAATTATGGAAATGGCAGTAATGGTGCTTTCATATTTTCACAAGCGAATCAAATCTTTTTGATGTAATTAAATCTTCTTATTTAAGTTGTCTCTACCTGACGACAAGAAGGAATTTATGAAATTTTGAATTTTGTGCCTCAATTAAAGGACATACACTCCAGTTCCATAGCATTCTGACCTAGTAATACCAACAAAATGTACATAGGCACATCCTGATTTAGAATTTCTTTATTAAAACCCAGGGGTGGCGAACAGAGCTTTTACCGTTAAATTTAGAAAAATTCGAATTCATTTTTGAAAACTCACTAACACTAACATAAAATATTCGAATGAAAACATTGTAAATATTTCATTGAAATTTGACTTAATTTCAACTAATTTTGTGTACGGGATACAATAAGATGCTGAATACAGTGTTAATAAAGATAAATGAATGCTTTACACAAACTTTAAAGCATGAATTAATGGATTAATTGTAAATTTTTTAAAAAATACAATTTTGTTTTCGTCAAGTTTCGAAGTTCAAAATTTGAAATTTAACGGTAAAATAAGATACCAATTTCGAAAAATAAGGACCGTTCGCCACCCCTGGATTAAAACTTTTGTTTTATTTTTGTTGTCATTCACAAATAATTTTATGGAGTATCATTGACTTCAAGCTATCAAATTTTCAAGATATTTTTATCTTCATACTTAGATCTGTAACCAGGGATTTCTGTGTAGGAACAAGTGAGTGGGTTTAAAGTTGATTGCTTTATATTGTGCCCATGAACAAAAATTCCATTTTGAAAATGCTAAAGGAAAAATGATTTTCCAAGAATATCATTGCAGCTGAGTACCTTAGAAATTTTTTATTTATCAGGAGATGGAAGCATCTTTATTTGCAAGGTAAATGACAATTGTATAGACATTTTCAAAAGGAGGGGGGGTCCGGAATTTGTTTCTTACTTCCCACTCACACATTTCTTATATTTTTGAAGTTATTTGTTAATAAAACCCAACTAAGGAGACTGAATACAAATTAATCATTTTTCTCTTTAAAAAATATTCAATTCAAAAAATACTCAACAAAGAGTTTTCATTTCAACCTATTTTAAATATTTCCAAATACCTAAAAAAAATTCAATAAATTAAAAAACTGAAGTAAAAATTCTTCTCTAAATTTGCATTTTCATCAAAGCAGCTCTTTCAGCACAAAGTAAATAAATTCTTTTACGAGGACCTTACAAATTACATTCCATAATTTTGAATTTCATTTTTCCTTTTACTAAGATTTTAATTAAGTTTTCTTTGCAGCATCGCTCAATCAAAAAAATTTTTTCAACGAGACCGTCTCTTTCAATTCAGTCCTAAATTGCATTTCTGTGTCTACATAAAAACAAATATTTTTCATTTTATATCTTTTTTATGTATTTTATTATAAAATGCAGACAGAATCGATGAGATTTTATCGAAAAACAACAAAAAAAAATAGAAGATTTTATTTTTAATTTTCCTTAGTTGTTAAATGTCCTGCGTCTATGTGCACAATGCTATGGTGTTATGAACGAATAGCATTTTTATGTTTTATACTTTCAGAGATTGCTGCAAGCCAATATAAGACAACGAGAAAAAGAAACGTTATTTTTTCATAAATTTGAATTTTCCCGCACTTTTTCTCATGTTTGTTTACAAAAAAAAATTTTGTTCGAAAAACATTCGAAATTAAAAATTAGATTTCTTAAACTATTCAATGCGTTTTGCTATTACAAAACAGCATTAAAAGAATTAATTTATATTTACTAATGCACTAAAATCATTAAAAGAGTTCAATTACACCAAATAAAGCAGAAATTAATGGAATAAAATTTAATGTCAAAAATGTAAACAAATCATTTTCGAACATAATTTTCCCGCTTTCGAAAAATAAGGTACCAAATATCAAAAAATAAAGTTTTATTGGGCTCCAAGTAAAGCTGATTATAAATAATATGGGAAACTAGAGCGCATCGTAGACTGAAAGAGTCGTGAAGATCAAAAATGATCAAATGTCAGTCAAACTCTTGACCGAGGCTTGAAACCATAATTGCTGTGTCGGTGTGCAGTTGCTAGGTACCAAAACATCAAACCACCAGTAAGTATGTCTTTTAAATTCCCAAATTTTGATATCTTACCCAAATTTCCAACACTTTATCACTTCCATTAACTAAAAATAGTCATCACATCCTTACAATTTCAAAAAACAAAGAACCAAGACATCCTGCCAATTCAGTTGACATTTTTTAGACAACAATGCATTGTTTTTATCCCAAATAAAACTCCAAACATTTTCCTCTTTTTTTGTTGATGTTGAAAAATTCTCTAAAGCATAAAGAGCTTACTGGACAATGAAGTACTCGAAGCTTGAAGTACACAGCTTTTTATTGCTTTCAATGCACTTGTTCAGCAACAGAACAAAAAAAAAGTCCGAATGAAACTCTTTTTCCTTGTCATTCATTCGTTCTACAGTAACAAAAAAAATCTATGCAGAAATGCTTGACATGAAAATCTCTATGAGGTGCAAGGTTGATAGACATATCATGAAATAATATTAGCTTTATTTTTTCCCAACTTCCATCATCAATGCAAACGAATGACAACTAAAAATTTTTATTTTACGGATGTCAATTATTTGAGATTTTAAATCGGATTGGACAATTTTTTCCTTAAACGGATTACACAAACTTATTGCCATGTCTTTAAACTGAATGGTTTACTCTTCGTGCTGGTTGGGAAATAAAAAAATATTTTTGAATGAAAAAAATGTTGACAAGAAAATTAATTAATTTAATTAGTACGAAAAATGGAAATTGTTACTTCCATATTCCATCACAGGACAGGCACTCTACTTGATAAGAAATATTGGTGTAGTGCCTTTGACATTTTTTAATAACAACCGACATGACGTAGATATGAATAATTATTGATTCTTATTTGACTGAACATTCAACTCCTTTACTTCCGTAAATCATCACTCAATAATTTATAACATCCTCTTTCCCCGCTCATAATGAGGAAGTGGAAGAAGGCAAAAAAGGTTCTTCTTTCTTTTTATTAAAATTTCTCAAAATTAATTATGTAAATTTCACAGGACGAAAGGCTTTTTAAGGTGGCAATTAAAAATATTACTTCCGAGATTAATAAATTATGATTATGCCCAAATTTTATCGATTGCTTTCGTAATAAATGTAAATTGGATATTAAGTGAATTGAAATAGAAAAGGGGGTGTTAATTGGGAGCATTGAAATTTTTTGTAATTGTTGATATTAGCATGTCATTAAAAATATTTCCTAGGCTTTGATATCGTTGGTATTTTGATTATCTAGTAAAGTCATTAAGAAGAATTGGAATTTAATTTAATTTCGATTTTTTGGAACTGTAGTTGGCTTTTTGGATTATTTTTCCCCTAGAAAGTTTTTAAAAAATCTGCTGAGGGAGGAAGGGTTGACCACTGAACGTCTACCTCACCTGATTATGGCTCTTCCATCTAGAATTTCTTCTTTTACTGTCACAAAAGGTCTATTCACCTTAAAGTAAGTGGGAAGGATAAGGGGTGCTTATAACTTTCAATCTGCATTATGCAAGACATACTAGTAAATCAACAAGCTGAAAACTTATAAAATTAATCATCAAAATTAACAGACCATGCCAAAGCACATAAGTTACTCATAGCTCATTTCACTGAAACATCCCGCCAATAAAAAACATAACATTCAACCTTATCAAATATTCGATAAGCAAACATTTCAAATTCCCTTACATAAAATCCTTTGAAACATATAGACTGAAAACCTTCAATTCCACTGTGAATATTTCATTTTATGCATTCGATCGCGATTTGTTGCATAGATAATACAAATAGAATGAATTTATTCACTGCTTATAATGTGCCAAATGAAAAATCTCATTTTGGGTATTTTAATTCAACTTTTGCACTCAATACGAGAATACAAAGCGGGTGTAATTAGTCAGGATAATTACATTCTATTGAGCGTATCTATACCTTTTCCAAATTGAATTTCAAATTCTCATTTTCGATTCTGAAAATTCATTGAATACGAAAAATTCAAATGTGTGATTTTTAGGGGTCATTCACAAATGACGTCTATCAAAAAACTAGTTTTTTTACCATCGCACCTGACTAAGATTTCTGATCCTAAAGATTGTCATCTCGACCCAACCCCCTGAATGTTGGACGTCATAAGTGAATGACCTCATATAGAAGCTGACTGCTTTGCCTTCCTCATGAAAATAAAATCTCAATCTATTCATATATGCACATATATTCATATGTGAGTCATCAAATGAAACTAAATTCTATTTCACTTCTTTTATATGCATCATTATAATTTCATGCAATGCCCGTATTTCATCTACTGTGTGTGACCAATAATTTTTTTTTATATTTTATACATGCGAGGATCCTTTTTATTGCATTATCAATCTATAGCCAAATTTTTTTTAGTTCATGCCGACAACGAAAAGTCATATTCACGTGACCCGTATGTACACATTTTCTTTTGACTGTATGGTTTTTAAATGCCCTTTAAATTATCCCTTTTAGGAAGGAACAAAATCTACCGCATGCGGCAACATGCCCTTTTGTAAACTTCTTCATTCATCCATGCGAAAAGTGATATTTCTTTTTTCGAGACTTTCTGGTATAGACCAGAAGATTTGATGCGGGCAATTCGGTGAGTAGCGAGGTTCTTGGAAATTTATGATTTTGACGAGTCGTTCCGGTTTTTTGGATTATGAATGTGATTTTAGGAAATATTTATTTGCATGTTGGATGAGGGAAGTTTTTGGGGTGGATTTTTGCAATGTAAATGCATTGAAATTGTATTTTATTTGAATATGAAGTCCAAAGTCCAGTATACAGTCTATAATCTATTAATCTCCCATAGATTTGTCAAAACAGCCTTAGAATTATTTGAATTGCTATGTAGAATTATTTAAAGGGTCTGTGGCATCCTGAATAAAATTACAAAACCGCGCTTGAAGCGCTCGGATGAATGACCAAGCGAAGTTTGAACGCGACAAAGTTTGTACTAAAAGTCATGTCATTTGGGGGGTTTGAAACAAAAAATGTTACAAAAGAAATTATAACGCTTGAGATTATAATTTTTATCGGTCACTGAACTCAATAAATATCTGCAGTATGTCCTAGAATGTCCCCAATGAGAGAAAATTCAATTTCGACAGACTTTCCGATAGTCTAAGGGTGTTAAAGTATGCACATTAAAAATTTCAAATTTTCAAAAACCGTTAGAGTTTTTTTTCTTAATTTTTAAGGTGTTTGTATCAATAACATCAAGCAAATAGCTTTGTTATCATTAAAAACAATTAATAATCCAGTAAGTTCTTCAAATATTATTTTTATTTTAAAGTTTTTTGATTTTCCGAAAAAGGGATTTTAAATTTCGAATTTTGCATGGCAGACAGACAAATTGCCAATTTTTGCAAGTTTACTAAGAAACTTTAACGGTCACAATTCTTGAATTTGAAAAAAAAAATATAAACCAAGTAACAACACCCAACAAAATCAAAAATTTCAACATTTTCAGCTCATCTAACTTTTGGAATCGACCAAACATTCAACAATCAACCATCATAGTCGAGACTATATTTTGAAATAACTTTCTTACACACTTCAACTCCTCCCTCATACTTCAATATGTTATTTTTTTTCTCACACGCTTCACATTACTTTTTTGTCATGCATGCGGATCATAACTACAGTGCGAGATAGCAAAAGCCCTCATAAGTCTTTATGTATTGTGTGCACACAAAAGTAAAAGAATTACATCGCACGATCTCCCCCATTTTAGAAGCGTGTGTTAAAGAGAGAAGGCAACAGTGAGTGATCTCAGCATGGAGTCACATAGCATTGTATGAAACAGTAAGGACAGAACATGATCGGAGCATTCCCATTGGTCGAAATGCAACAATTTTTCTTAATTAAAGTAAATTGAGTATAAAAAGACAATCAATTTTCCAATTTCATCTCATTCAGTCGAATCATTTTGAGGCATTCAGATTTCCTGTTTGGCACATTTAAAAATTTTTTTTATTAAAATTTATATATAGTTTCTTTTTTTGGTTACTAAACTCGGCTCTTTGTTAATTTTCTGTTAGAATTTGATTTGTCGAACAATTGATAGTTTAATAAAAATGAATATTGCAGTGATTATTTAATTAATCAATATGTGAATTGAAGTTGTACGCTGAGGGTAAAGTGAAATGAACGATTCACATGATTTTTAATTAAACAAAAAGTGTAACATATTCGGTTCATTTAATTAAAGAATTTAAAAGATTTATTTTTTTTGTATTGTGAATTGGAAAGTGAATATCGCGAGGTGTGATGCACATTGAGTTAGCATTTCAATGAACAATTAGTTGAATAGCATAAAATAGGATTGAACATATAAAAAAAACAAGTGCAATTGAAATTTTTTTGTATTGTGTCAAAAAAAGCCTAAATTCAAAAAAAAATATATAAACACATGAAAGGTTATTCAGGATGAGAAAAATGATTGAAATTCCCTCGAATATAATAATAGTGACATAGATTTAATCACCGCTATCGACCGGTGGCGCGAACGTGTGTGCATTCATTTATTGAACCTTCACAACATTTGTGATTTTAATTGATGAACATTTTTTGTGTGTCTCATATGCTCACCCATTCGTATGTTTAACCTGCTCTCCAGTGAACCTCACAGATACATCATTGAAAAAAAAGTGGAAAGAAATATTCAATTGAAATGATGAAAAAGGATTGAGGGAGCATGAAAAAAAAATTGTGTTAGTGAGAGCAAAAAAGGACATAAATTGATGGTGAAAAATTCTATTTGATTAAAAAAAAGCTACAGCATCGCAAAAAAAAAGTTTTTAGAGCACAGAAAAAAAAATTGAATTAATTTGCACCCTCAATCTACCTTTGCATAACTAATAGCTCCACAAACGAACTTCATAAGCATTGTACAAGGACATAAATTTTCCACATATAGTGATTTGTATTTCTACTTGCATAATAGAGCAAGCGAAGCAATTCAATTTAAAATTCAAATCTCCATATCGCAACGCTTGTGCAGCTCACAGCAACTATAGCAATGGACACACATTTTGAGGATCAAATGTTTACTGAATTTCCAACAGATCCCATTATGCATCATTCTTTGAATCCACCGCATGGAACATCACATCACCACCATCATCATCTCCATCATCCGCAAACAATTATGATTCGTGACACAAATGGAAACATTAATCAACAGCATCAACGACTACCGGATGTACATCAAATTCTTCCTGGTAATTCACCGAAAATGGATCATTATAAAACTACAACGACATCGACACTCGATTATAGTCATGTTAAAATGGAATCACCATATTCTCCGAATGGAAAAATTGAATATATCAATGGTACGGGTGGAATTGCCAAATTAGAGTCATATTCACCGAGCTCAGGTGTACATAAATTGGAATATGTTACATCAAATGGTGGACAATATTCTCCAAATTCGAAAATAATTGAATATACAACAGTACCATCGGCATCACAGCAACAGCAGCAGCATAATATCGAGCACATTCAAATATTTCAACAGCCACAATCCCTTGATGGAAATCAACAAAACATAATCAATGGAACAGATGGAAATTTTAAGAGAAAATCTGACGAGAATTTAAATAATGGCTCACCAACACCGACAACAATCAACAGCGTCTCACCGAGTGATGGAACGTCATCAACGTCGCCACACAAGAAGCCCGTCGATAAAAAGAAAAACGATCAAAATGGTGTTAAGAAGAAGAAGACAAGGTAAGGAAAGAAAGCAAAAATCCTCAATAAACATGCCATTGATGTTCAATAAAAAAAAGTGTATAAAGTATGTCAAGATATCGGTATAAGATGTGAATAAATTTCTTCATCTACCCTTCTCTCCGATTTTTCGGTTGCTACTTGCTGCTGCTTGCTTCCATAAAACGTGAACATTCATGAAAGAATCATTTCGATTTTCTGTGTGATATTTTTATGCTTTTCTGAACTTTTCTCATTCTTCCATCATAATGTCAATACTTACATTACTGCTACACATTATATTTTATGTGAAGGATATATACTTCAAGGAAGGAAAGTTCATATATATATGCTCAGCATAATCAAAAGAAAATTTCTTTCTTATTTCTTTCCATTCTTACCCTCCCCTTACAATAACGACAACGACTGATTGATTCTTGATAATATTTACGGCAGTAAAGTGAACGAAAGTTCTTATGCCGACGGCAATTTATGAGAATTTATATGCTCTGACTTATTGATTATTTACGTACTGTCCTTTTGTGTTGTGCTGAATGTAATGACGCATTCTTTTGTGGTACAGTACTTTTTGGTATGGAATATTTTTAATGAGGGATTTCAGAGCTTTTAAACCACATGAATGGAATGTTAAGAATAGAATTTTAATACATTTCCGATTATTTAACTGTAAAAATTGTGAAAATGTCAATTTGGGGATATCAAGTGAATTTGAAAGTGACCCTAGATTTATTGCTATCGAATGGTTTAGATCCTTCTTAGAAAGCTACGCATTTTGAAGTTAAATTTTGATATTTCGTTAAATAAATTTGAGAATTCAATTGGAAATTTGTGAGTCTTTTAGGTATATCCAGAAATTTCTCATTTTTTATATGATTTGTATAAGTATTTTTTGTTTGGATCTGAACTCGTTGCTAAAAAGCTAATGATCTCCAATTAATAATTTCCACTTATTACGTTACGCAAAAAACGAATTTCCAGACCTCCACCTCCCCCCCTCCCCTTGTTACAAATTTTCCAAGAAAAAAAATTTCTTTGCTCGACCTGGTGCAAAATCTTAGGCCCCCCCTCCCCCTAAAAAACGAACAAAATAAGTGAACGACCCCTAATCACCTAGCATATTGCCTAAGTCTAACAGCCAGTCACATGGGATCGTTCTGTATGCAAAAAAACGATTTTATAGACCCAATTCTCCCCTCCCCCTTGTTACAAAATTTTCAAAATTAAAAGAAATTGTTTGTTCTGTTACAAAATTGTAGTACTCTACCATAAAAATGCGAAAGTAATAAGTGAACAACCCCCTAAATATATGGATCAGTAATTTCGTCCTTATCAAGTTCTAATTATAATATTATCCAGTAACACGACCTTATATACGAGCTATCTAACTAGGATACATCTCTCTAACTAAGTGTCTGCCAAACTATGTGCCACAGCATACTAATATCTTAATTCATTTATTTGAACAACAAAACAACTAAAAAGTTCTTCCAATATTTGAAATTCTATTTTCTGGATGATTTAAACCCCAAAACAATTTCCAATTCTCTTAAAGCTCACTTTTCCCGTATTCAATATCACAATCGTTATCATGAAATAATAAAATAAAATAAAATACATTTCAGACAGAAAATTCTTGTTGTTCAATGTATAACAATTGATTTTTATAAAGCCAAAACCACAGTTTGCATTACAAATCCCATTACTAGATAATGTCTGGCATTTAATCTTTTATATATAGAATCGAAAACCATTTCAAGGATTGTTTCTATTCTATCTTTATAGCTTTAAAGTGATGAGAAATTTTCCATTCAACCGAAAATCAATAAAGATAAAGAATATAGAAAAAATTAAATTGTGTGCCATTAAAACAAGCAAAAGTCTTTAATTTGATTTAAATTCATACAATTTATTATTCAGCAACACAAAAAAGCAGCAGCAAAGAGAGATGTCTTCATTCCATTGAATTAAAGCGGAACACAAAAATATTTTCTCATTAGCATTTGACTTTCCTTTTTACCATCCATGAAATTCCTATTTATACAAAGCATTTTTCGATATGAGCATACCAAGAGCACTGACATAAAAAAATGTACGACTAGCAGAAATAAAATTTCTCAAACACGAATCGAGGATAAATAGGCGAAAGTGAGATAGAAAGACAAAGAAATTCATTGAGACATCATCCATTCATGTTCTTTGCAAGCCATTGGAGATAAGCATGACTAAGAGAGCTTTTAAAATCATGATAGTTTTTCTCTCGATTCCAATTTTTTCTTTTACAAACTAAAGCAGAAGCACGAACAAATGTTTAATCTAAGCCACTTTTGCAAATTATTTTTAATTCATTTATGACATCCATTTTTTCTCCTACTGTCCGGAAAGTTTTACTTTACAACTAAAAGTATTAAGCAAGTAATGATGGCAATGTTTAGTTACGCATCAAATGATTTCTCTAGTTTCTGTAATCAGAGTAGTAAATTGTGGATTTAGTTTTTGAGTTCTTCAACGCATTTGAAATAGTTTTGGTATGGGGCCGTTCATAAATGAAGTCACGGAAAAATAAAATTTTTGGACCCACTCCTCCCCCTCTGTCACTTTTTCTTTTGTATGGAAGTGTCACGCATCGTCAGCCTACCCGCCTCACTAAACATTTGACATCATTTATGAACGACCCCTCTGAGGTTTATTAAAAACACCATCTAGAAACTTGAAAAGTAGTACCCCCAATTATGGAACAGACCAAATAGCCTTCAAACCATTCCTTAAGCAAGAATAAAAATAAGAAAGATATAGTCTGACTCAACAGTGACCTCCGATCGGCATTTATATTTAGTGCCACGTAATTTCAAATCCCCTTAGTAAAATATTTAAGAAACACACCAAAATTTAAGATTAGCTGGAAAATCATTTTGCTCTGTCTAGTCATCCATGATAACTTGACCAATGGCCAAGACTAACAAGTCTAAAGATACATGAATTGTTGTAATTGGAATTTGAACAACCGTCTTAGCAACCCCTTGATAGCTTAGTGGTTAGAACATGCCTTAGCAACTGTAAGACTTATTATTATTATTATTATTTATTTATAACTTGGGTTTGATTCCCATTCAGAATAAATCACTGTTGCAAACATTAAGTATTTTTGAGTATAAATGGAACCCATTTGAAAAACTAATGATTCCTTCAAATTCAGTACACCTAATTAACTATTAATCAAACCAAACTTTGAAAAAAGTTGGTACAATCTTGTTGAAGGAAGAGTTTGAATAATATAGATGCGCATGGCCTACTTAAATATTATTTTTCATCGAGTCCAGACCGTTGCTTTATCTGATCTTACGCATAGTTAACAACTTTAACAACATTCTCAAGAATCAATGCTTAATACAGTATAAGATGACAAACCAACCAATAATTTCCTTAAATACGAATTTAGTCATCTTCTACAAATGATTTAAAAATTGGCATAAAAAGAAGCTGTCACTTCCGCTCTCAAAATGACAAATGATCGATTGATCGAGCTCAAAAACTCGGTCAATCAGTCAAATGAAATGCAGAAAAAAATCGTACAAAATTAAATGAAAAATGAGGTAAAAGAGGCAAAAGAAAAATTTCCATACTTTTCTCAGCTTTATCAAAATAATTATATAAGGAATAGAAAGAAGGGCAAGTAAAGGATGTTAAACGTAATAAAAAAAGAGAGAATAAAGGGAAAAAAGAGTAAATCCTATTTCGACTCATAGAGCAGAAGGGAAAAAATTACATTTTGAAATTAAGATCCTAGCACTAAGCTGCTGATGTCTGTAATATAGCGGAAAAAATAAATGAAATGAGTATACCTCTCCATTTCTCTCCCATTCAGATGAATAGATGGACAGAAAAATTACTATTTTTTATTACACGCTTTTTATTGACTCACTCTGTCTGTTTGTTTGTCACGTACGGATTTTTGTAATCGATTTTTCGATCACTTCTACTGCTCCAATCGAGCTGAATTTTTTCATACACACGTATTCTGCATGACAATACAATATTTTAGCATTTCCAAGTCTTGAAAATGCTTAATTAAACTATAATTTTAGTTATCAATTTTTTATATGAGAAAATAATCCAATATCAATGATGTCATTTTCTCATGGACATTCTTGAAAAAATTTGAATTTTACACGCTTTTTATTGACTCACTCTGTCTGTTTGTTTGTCACGTACGGATTTTTGTAATCGATTTTTCGATCACTTCTACTGCTCCAATCGAGCTGAATTTTTTCATACACACGTATTCTGCATGACAATACAATATTTTAGCATTTCCAAGTCTTGAAAATGCTTAATTAAACTATAATTTTAGTTATCAATTTTTTATATGAGAAAATAATCCAATATCAATGATGTCATTTTCTCATGGACATTCTTGAAAAAATTTGAATTTTCCGAAATGTCATGGGTTCAAATCTCACCACTGACAAAAATTTTTTTTACTCACTTTTTTACCCTTTTTTGTACTTTTTTGATGTTTTATGATGTTTCATGATATATTTATGCTTAATTATATTTTTTATGTCATAAAACAGCAAAAAAGTACAAAAAAGAGTATATTTTGATTTTTTTGATTTTTTGTATGAAATGTCGATATACTTCACAAGAGCAATATTCTTTCTCTATACATACATATACGTATATTTGTCACTAAATCATACAGTTGTAAAACTGTTTGGATCAAAGTGGTGTATAAATACATGCAGCTTTGTGACTCGTTTTATAGTTTTCTATTGGTGAACGTATTTTTGGGGAGAAAAATCGTCACGGCTGTGAGTAATGAAAATACTTGGGTTTAGGGGAAAGGGGAGGTAGATTTGAAAGAAAATAGCCAATTTTTTTAGTCCTTGTAAAAAAATGTTTGTATGCCAATTGAGAGAGAGTATGAATTTATTTTGGTACTTTGCATTTCATGAACATTAAATATGTAACAATGAACAATATATAACAAAGCTGTGTAAGTGAGATAATTGTTGTTGATCACCAAGTACAAGTAAAAGGGTTGAGAAAGCATGACTCATGGAATTGTCAGGTGGTGGGACAATCAGGTTGTCCTTAGAAGACTGCGGATATGTGAGAAAGTGTTAGTAATTTGAGTAATAATAGTTCGAGCGGAGCTCGAATATAAAAGTTCGAACGTAGTTCGAACTAAGTTGAGCGTAGCTCACAAATTTTTACATCCTGAACGTAGCGTAGCGAGTGAAGGTGTGAAAATTTTACCAAAGTTGTTAGAAGACTGCAGATATGTGAGAAAGTGTTGGTAATTTGAGTAATAATAGTTCGAGCGGAGCTCGAATATAAAAGTTCGAACGTAGTTCGAACTAAGTTGAGCGTAGCGTAGCGAGTGAAGGCGTGAAAATTTTCCATAGTCGTTAGAAGACTGCGGATATGTGAGAAAGTGTTAGGAATTTGAGTAATAATAGTTCGAGCGGAGCTCGAATATAAAAGTTCGAACGTAGTTCGAACTAAGTTGAGCGTAGCTCACAAATTTTTACGTCCTGAACGTAGCGTAGCGAGTGAAGGCGTGAAAATTTTCCATATTCGTTAGAAGACTGCGGATAAGTGAGAAAATTTTGAGTTAACCCCTGTGATCTATAACAGTCAGACGAACGAAGCGAAGCGAAGTGGAGTCTGATACTACTGTGATCTATAACAGTTGGACGAACGAAGCGGAGCGAAGTGGAGTCCAACACTACTGTGATCTTTAACAGTTGGACGAACGAAGCGGAGCGAAGTGGAGTCCAACACTACTGTGATCTATAACAGTTGGACGAACGAAGCGGAGCGAAGTGGAGTCCAACACTACTGTAATCTATTACAGTAGGGGTTGTATAGTATTTTGCGTGATATAGATGTGGTCAAAAATCGATTTCAGTACTAAAATACTTGGACTAAAAAGTAGAAAATAATTTATACGTTAAAAAATACTTTTTAAAAAACACACGCTTTTATACAGAAGACTAAAAAACTTAAATTTTTATAAAAAGTAAAAAATAATTTATACGTTAAAAAATACTTTTTAAAAACACACGCTTTTATATAGAGGACTAAAAACCTTAAAATTTTATAAAAAGTAAAAAATAAAATATAAAAACACGCTTTTCCATAAATTAGAAATTTAATAGAATTTTTTTCTTTGGGCAATTAGAGATGTAATCAAAAAATTTTTTCCAAGAAATACAGAGATGTGAGCAAAAAATTTTTTTTCAAGAAATACAGAGATGTGATCAAAAAATTAATGACTATAAAAGCGTGGGGCGTTCAATACAATTCGCAGTTAAATTTTACTTACGCCCCACGCTTTTAATAGTCATTAATTTTTTGATCACATCTCTGTATTTCTTGAAAAAAAATTTTTTGCTCACATCTCTGTATTTCTTGGAAAAAATTTTTTGATTACATCTCTAATTGCCCAAAGAAAAAAATTCTATTAAATTTCTAATTTATGGAAAAGCGTGTTTTTATATTTTATTTTTTACTTTTTATAAAATTTTAAGGTTTTTAGTCCTCTATATAAAAGCGTGTGTTTTTAAAAAGTATTTTTTAACGTATAAATTATTTTTTACTTTTTATAAAAATTTAAGTTTTTTAGTCTTCTGTATAAAAGCGTGTGTTTTTTAAAACGTATTTTTTAACGTATAAATTTCCTTCATTCTTTTATTCTTCTTTCCATCCATTCAGTCATTCAGTCAGTGACTGTTTTATTAAAAGAAATGGAAGGAAAAAAATTTTAATAGTCTATACAGAGAATACGCTTTGTGCGAGCGAGAAAAGAAAGAAGTTGTTAAGTTTTCCTTTTATGTCATCATTAATAAGTAGCCGTTTGCGCTCTGGCAGCTACAGCTTCCTTTTTCTATATTTTTCATGCATATGGTGCTTCATCAACACCACTGCTCTAATTACTTAAAGGAAAGTTTCTGCTACTCAGAATGTCGATGCAAGAGACTACTTTTTAAAAGTAGAATTAAGCTTGTCTTACCTTAAAAGTTGGGCTTCGTACTGAATTCTATTTGATACTCTTGAAAAGTATTTTAAGCTTTCTTTGATGCTTTGTCGGTTGTTGTTTTCATAAATTATATTGAGGACATTTGCAAGTCAAAAACTTTGTATTCATTTCTTTGACTTGATTACTTTGTAAAGGATGTCAACTATGATGTAAGGTTTGTTGTGAAAGAAGGTTAATACCCAGCTTGATCCCAGCTTAACTCCTAATTTCCATTGAATTCAACTTCAATCCAGACTGAATTTACTCCCACTTGTGTTTGTGGGAAAATGATACTGAACTTTGACTTAACACAGACCAAGTCACAGACTATTTCAGTGAAATGACTGATTATTTTTAGCAAAAAGTTATATTTGACTTCTAAACTGCATACCCTCCTGCATACGGCAAGATTTCTAATAGGATTTGTGCACTCAGCTGGATGTACCACGTCACTGATACCCTTCTTCCCAGGGGTGGCAAACAGAGCTTTTACCGTCAAATTTAGAAAAATTTGAATTTATTTTGAAAACTCACTAACACTAATATAAAATACTCGAATATTTCATTGAAATTTTACTTAATTTCAATTAATTTTGTATACAGGATACAATAAGATGCTGAATACAGTGTTAATGAAGATAAATGAATGCTTTACACAAACTTTAAAGCATGAATTAATTGATTAATTGTAATTTTTTTAAAAAATACAGTTTTGTTTATGTTCAAGATTTGAAATTTAACGGTAAAATAAGGTACCAAGTTCGAAAAATAAGGACCGTTCGCCATTCTTCATTATTAATACATAGAACTTATACAGATGCTGTGTTTCTTGTGTTGACCAGAGAGGTCCAAGATGGTCTGGATTCCTTTGAGATTAAAATTTGTATAGAAAAAGTTCCAAACCATCCCTTGAAGTCGGACCACCTTCGAAAATTTCTGACTTTGCTTTTTTGAGAGATAAATAATAACTAATTGATTGTAAAACATCCTTTTTAGTTTGATAATGTTGACTAAGCACTTAATTATTAACAAATTTCTCTCAAAAGTGTTAATTTTTGAGACTTACAAAAAAAATCATTGAATTTTCATCGAAAACTTCGAAAACAAATCCAAAAAATGAAACCTTTTTCAGGAAAGTTTTGAATTTTCGAAATTTTTTTCAGTTTAACTTAGTCCATAATCCTTAGCTATGCCCATATCTGTAGTATATCCCAAGAAAAATAATAAATGTGGATCAGAATACTCGAGACTCAAACTTAAACAACAATTTTAATTCTTTTAAAAAAATATTTAACTTG
Organism: Chironomus tentans; assembly: GCA_963573255.1. Taxonomy (NCBI): domain Eukaryota; kingdom Metazoa; phylum Arthropoda; class Insecta; order Diptera; family Chironomidae; genus Chironomus; species Chironomus tentans. The sequence continues at coordinate 17,421,166 of OY754303.1, forward strand.
CCTGCTATGATTTGAAAAATTTTCAATTGAAGCAATACAAATGCTTGAAGAATTTTTCATGAATCTCTCAAAAAAAATCCTCGAAAAGCATTAAATTTATTTTCTTTTTATTAAAAAGCCACTAGAAAAAGATGAAGACCTCTTTCAGGTTTCATCAAACAATTGACAAAGAAGAATTACAAGAAAAATAAATAAAATTTCCTTGTGAAACTTTCCTGCTTTATTATTAATTCAATGGAATCAACAAGTTCTTCATTTCCTTCCATTTCGAACTTTCAAGACGGAAACTAGAAAGCTCATTTTTCATATTTTCTACAGATTATTGCAAAATTCTTCCTTCTGGCCGCTCGAGAGAGAAAAAAATATAAATACCTAGCATTAAAGAATCTATAAACATTCATTCATTCGTGTAACAAGCAGCCAGACAGGAACAGCTTTTATCAAATGTGTAATAAATTTTACTGGAAATCTGATTACGTTTTTTTCTGTAATTAAATGATTTATGGCTAGAATTCAATTCACACATTTAATCAGATTAAAATGCTCTACGATAAACAACTTATTGATGTTCTAATGCTTTTAAGGTTAAATGATATTTTAGTAATTACTGCAGTGCTATTGGCAGCACCTCCTTTGTTTTGTTGATATTGAAATTTAAATATGGGAATTTTAATGACAATTTTTACATTTTTGTTACTTCCAGAACGACATTCACTGCGTATCAGCTAGAGGAACTAGAAAGAGCTTTCGAACGGGCGCCTTATCCTGATGTATTCGCACGAGAGGAGTTAGCACTTAAACTTAATTTGAGTGAGAGTCGCGTCCAGGTGTGGTTTCAGGTGAGCATTGTCATGGATACTCTTAAAACTTGTGGCTGTTCACTTATGTTGTCCAACTAAATTTAATTTTTCGAGCTCTGTCTTCCCCTTGTCACACAGATCCAGACCCCCACCCCTTTTCACATTTGACGTCTTAAGTGACATCAAATGACCTAATGCTGATTACTAATAATCAACTCCTGATATTACAGAATCGACGTGCAAAATGGAGAAAAAGAGAACCGCCACGAAAAGGATTCATTAACGCCAATAATAACTCAGCAACTCCAATAACAGGACCTGCAATTCATGCGTCACAAAGCTTTCCAACTTATCAGCAGCAACCGACAACAGTTACACCGCCTAGTTCTGTTGATAGTTGGAACAGTTATCAACCGTACGATCCACATTATGGGACCCTTTTATCGCCAGCATCGTCACCGTACGGAACTTTTACGCATCAATATACCCCGTACGATAATCAAATGTTTACGGCGATACGATCTTACGACTATGACTCGCCATCACGAACAAATGGTATTTTAGTTGATACCTCCACTGACGCACATCACAAAACTGATTACTCATCAATTGAAGATGGAAGTGACGCGTAAGTTCATTAAATTGCATGATTCACCGAATATCCCTTAATTTCATTACGATTTCTATCTTTCTGTCTCTTTCTCACTCGCGTCGTGTAGTGTGAATGGTGCAACAAAATATTTGGACGACGATACAAAGTATCTTCATCCGATGAGCGGCAATTTAGAAGACAATAAATTCACGTCGCCTGTCATGGTTGTTGATGATCAATCAATCATGAAATCATCGCCCAACTCACAACCCACTTTATCTCAACTAACGACAGCGAATTGTCATATCGACGATGGAAATTCTGTTATAAAGAATGAAGAAGTGTCGACGAATTTCGTATTGAATGCCTACATGCATTAGTTTTTTTTATTTTGATACATTCTAAGCTTAAAGTTGTAAATTTATTATTTTTTAGCTATTTTACATTGGAATTTTAAATGATTATATGAGAAATTCGAGTTGTTTAGCACTAAGAGAGCATGCCTTGTTCCAAAGCTCACAAATCACTTTTAAAATTCTCAATGACTCTATATCGCAGATCTTTCATTGTAAATGTGACGCCATATCTATTATACTTAATACATTTTAGGCAGGGACGTATCCAAGAGCTTCCTCTCTTTTAAATACGCTCCTGATTTTAGATATGCATGGCCAATGACCTTTTGACTTTTACTTTTTTTCTACCTAATTAATATATTTTTATATAATTTCTCGTCTGTACATTATTCTTTGTTAAACGACACACAGAGCAACAAAATCAAAGAAGTCTTACCAAAACATTTTGTTTATAATTATTACGTTGATGTAAGATTACTTCTAAGTTAAATTAATTAATTTTTTTTAATTAAATGTAATTATCATATAATTTTGCATTCCAAGTGCCTTAAATGTTCTTTTTGTCTGTATCTTTTGTTTTAATAAAATTGAGATAATGAGATGTTGAAATTCAGTTATAAATAAATTCAAAAAGCAAAGGAATTGTATGGTTTTGTAAAGAGATTGATCAGTGTCATTAAACCTTACAAATGTTATGCAAAACTGTTGAAATGTTTTAAGAAATTTTAATTTCAAAACCTTAAAAATGCAATGTATATAACTGTTGAATGGTTTTGAAGCATTTTCAAATTCCTAACTGATTTTAAGCATCTTGTCACTCAATGCAATTTACTGTACATTTTAAAGAAGAGATTATGTCGATTCGGTGCAATTTTTTAGAAATTTTTATGTCAAAATTTGTAGTATTAAGAGAAGCTACTTGCTGATTTTTCGAGCATATCCAAAGAAATTAATGTTAAGTGATTTTAGATAGTTTTTTGAATCAACAAAAAGTGCTTGAATAAATGTAAGATTTATTATTGAATAAACTATCTAGGTAGTCGTTTATTTTTTATTAAATTATCAAATTCATTTAAAGGAAGCAATTGGACAGCGCCTTATTATGATGAATTTTCTTCCCACTTTCACTAAGCAATGAAGTTTTTGGAATGACTTCATCATCATCAGTAATCTGCATCCTATTTGGAAGTGAATCTCTCAACCATTCATTAAGTGTTTGATTTGGATCAATCAATAGCTTGCCATGATTCACAGAATCAACTGTAGATTCATCTTCAACATTAAATATTCTACTATTAATAAATTGACTTCCAATAAAATCATCTCCATTGGAATTTTTGATTTGTTCTATATTCTGTTTCTCTTTGTGTCCTTTTGATGCTTCATGTTGTGTGAAAATGCTTCTCAAATCCCCACAATTAATTTCAGACGGGATTGACTTAATGGAAATGTCATTAACAGGTTGACAAACTTCAGCCACAGATTTAAATTGATTTTTTGATGAATGACTCGTTTTCGGTTGTTCCTTTTCGTTGTTTACAAAAGATACATCAATTTTCTGATTGCTGCTCTGTCCTGTACTATTTTCGGTAGATATCCTCAGAACATCCAAAATCTGATTTAAATTGAAATCAATTTGTTGTGGATCCTTATGTACTGCCATTTTGTTTGCTTTGTCTACTGAATTAAATCTAAGATAGCACTGAAAAATTGATTTCAATAATACAGCTTCCTTCCTGAACATTGGTTTGATCATTTTCCATGAAGAATTTTCAGCTATCTCAACGGAATCCAGTTCCTTCACTGTAATTTCTGATAAGACATGAATAAGAGAAGCACATAAAAGAATTAATAATATTATTTACATTACCATTGACTGCTATTTTGTTTTCATCTTCTGTAGATTTTTCAGCACAAGTTTGGATGTTAAAACTCTCTTCTTCATCTGATAATGGTGTATAGAGCTTTCTTCTCTTTAGTGGTTTTCTTTGCTGACTAAGCATTCCACTGTAATTAATAAAAACACAAAAATATTCCAAAATTTGAAAAATTGAGCAAAAAAGTTAATCCAGGATTTAAAATAAATCTAGTAATTAATCCAGGATTTAAAATAAATCCAGTAATTAATCCAGGATTTAAAATAAATCCAGTAATTAATCCAGGATTTAAAATAAATCCAGTAATTAATCTTAGGATTTAAAACAGAAAGTTTATTTCAAAGCTAGCACCATCTCTCATCTTCCTTACAATGCTCTTCAAAATATCTCATATTAATTTTATTGTTATAAGTTAATGAATTAATTAGCTCAGTATCCTTAAAATGAGCATTTGTTGGAAAAACTCTTTTGAAATTTCCTCTGCTCATCATTTCCCGATAAGACTCCCTAAAATGGTAATAAAAGTCGTTTGGAGCTGCAGAGACGCATGGAACACAAATATTACAAATTTCAGGTGAACAGTCTTTGAAACAATTATTTTTCATGCACAAATCGAATCCAGTTGCTACATTTTTGTAAGTCGTCATCATTTGGTTACCGTCAGTTCTTTAAATAAATACAATTAAATTATTTTGAGGATTAATTAAGAGTAAACTGTGTACCTTGACATAAATTCATGGTAACTTTGACCACCAATGATTCGGACGGCATTATAGACAACTTGTTCATAGATCATGGTATATTCTTGCTTCCTTGGATTGCTCGGAGTTAGATTAGGACTTAAATTAACCTCCATAACAATCGGTTCCATATTGTTTGTAAAAATAAAGTCAAACCTCACTAGCTCAAAAAAATGGTCAGATGATGTAAATCCTAGATTTTGGACCTGAAAGTTAGACTTATAAATTTAGTACCTTTAAATAATGAGTCGTTCACAAATTATGTCACGCAAAAAACTACTTTTTTGTATTTGGACTGTCACCAATTCTTCTTAGCCCCCCCCCCCCCCCTTCATAAAGCGTGACGTAATTTGCGAACGACCCCTAGCTAATTCCTTACTCACAGCTTTTATGGAATATCTTTCATTATTCAAAATTATTTTAACAATTGCATCATCGACCTTCGTCCACACATTCTTCATATTAAAGCCTTTAGACTCAACATGCTCTTCAAATAGCTTCTGAAGTGAATATCCATACTCTTTGTAGCCCTTATTAAATGATGGCATGTCAATTGCTGACTTGTAATATTCTTGAATTACATATTGTCTCACGTTACTGGCATTAAATGGATGATACTCGTCAGGGCAGAATCTCATTAGAACCTCATGATCGTAACGGTAAATTCTTAGCGGATCAATGGAAGTTATAATAACGTAGACACCCATATCAAAATGATGACCATCAATGAGGAATGGATTGTCAAGAAAGACTTGATAAAATTTATTTTTGGACTTTTGGTCTATGTCCTGGACATCAATTATTTCCACACCGCGATTATCAACTGACTTTCTAACAAACTTCTTGTCTGGATTATGTCTTGTATAATTATTAAATTCGTCGAGCATTTTTGGAAGTTGGAATGCTGGAAGGATGTACGGTAGATGTCTATTATGGGTTGTCATGTAATCTTTTCTGGTGATTCTCAACGTATCCGGAAAGTGATTAATTTTTTGATGTGGCTTTAATCCATTAAAGATGGGCCAAACATGATCTCTACTTAGTCCATTATTAGGTATAAAAGGATAAGGTATTGACCATAAAATATCCCAGTCATCACCGTTAGTTCCGTTTACAAAGTCATATCCGAGATTTCTGAAAACTCTGTCCATAGATCGGAGACTCCCCATTTTATTCCAAAACTGAACGATTATGGACCAATATTTGAGCCTTTTTACTTCCTCAACTGGCACCTTTAAAGCTATCACTTCATTTTTGGTGATATTCTGAATAATATCCTCGTTCAGTCTGATACTACGATCAAAAACATCAAGGAGCTTGCTGAAATTTCTAGTATCAGACTCTGATAATGCCGTATAAAATGCAACAGCACCAATACAGCACACAACAGCCATTGAGATCAATTTTAACTTGAAAATCTCATTTCTCAACTCAGCCACACTATAATTATTGTTTTTCTTTGCATCTATCATACTTCCAACAACTTTAGGAACTCGTCTACGATTGACTAAACTGTGCATGCATGCCGTGAATTATGTCGAACTAGATAGGTTAGTTTTTGAGGAAATAAGTTTATTGGTTTTTAGTCATAAAGCGATAAAGGAAAAGGTAATTACTAAATCTATTAATGGCTATTAATTAAACGTGGGTATTTCAACTTTACACAGCTGTGCTGCTTTTTAAACAAATTAATATTGGAAATAAATAGTTTTCACGAATTCATCACCTAATATCACGACATTTAGAGTCATTATTCTGATTTTTCTTTTATTCATAAAACGAATTTAGTTTGAATAGAAACCAGAGCCATGAAATTTGTTTGTTGTACTTACTTACATGATTTTTTGGGAATCTATCATCGAGCACGTGGATGAGTCATTTTTTAACGGATGAAAAAAATTTGAAATACACATTTTTGTTTAATCTTTTTGAAAAAAATTTGTCCGTTACTTTCTGACTTATCCTTAATTCCTTAAATTTCTAATTAAATTAACTTCTGTGACTCAAAATCAGTAATGTTTATTAGAAATAAACTAAATTAATGCCAAAAACTCATGTCAATCACATTAGCAACGAAAATTTTTCCAAGGGCTGGGGTACATAAATTTTCGAAAGGAGTGTTGTATTCTATAGTCATTCTTAATATATTTAAAATAATTAAATGGGACGAGTTTCAATTAATAATACTAAATTCAATTGTCTAATAACATTAGTTCAAAGCTAAAGAAGATAATATTAATGCATTTTATTCGTCTGTTTGCCTGAAACAAAAAAGAATTTTTTTGTTACAAATTTTTGTAGTTTAAATAGAATTCAATTAGTGAAAAATGTCAAGACAATCGTGTCCTCACTTGCAAAACATTGTGCAAACTAATGCATCTGATCTGTGCTTGCAGAAGAAGGTAAAAATGCAAAATCATTGTTACATGGAATTCTTCAAAAAAAAAACATCCAGTAGTAAAGTCATTATGCAGTTTTGGATATTGAGACACTCGCGCATTATTGTGGATATAATTACTAATTACTTTTATTGCAAATATATTGAGTACGGTGCAAAGATTGTTAATTCCTCGTAGTGTTTGCGTGAAAACAGCAAGCAAATTAAAAGTGATCCAGTCAGACAAAGTGGCAGCATTAGTCAGCATGTAAATTGCCTCCAAAACACTTTACAAAGATTGCATCACATTATTGCTTCTGTCCACATAATAATAATCATCGTCAGTAAAGAAACAACAAAACAAAAATGTAATATGACATGAACGAAGGAAATCCAATTTGCAGCTATTGACAATTTTTCTGCATAAAGCCATAAATTACGAGTTGCAGCGCGCATTTGTGCTCGCAAAAATTGTTGCTATTTATAAGTCATTCATATACTTTGCACCTATTCTATCGATTTTTCTTTGTGCTCATAATGATTTATGATTTCTTATAAGAATCGTCGTTAATACGCGTCTAGTGATGCTTCCTTTATTTAATTTTTGTACTATTTACTTACACTATTTATCTATTTCTCGAATTCCAGGGTAAATTGTGTGCTGATTGTCTACAACAAGGACCCAATTTATGGCTATGCTTACAGCAAAATTGCTTGTATATTGGCTGCTCGGACAAGCACAATGATCACAGCACTTTACATTTTGAGGTAAGTGCTTAATATTTATTTTCTGCTTGCTTACATATTGCAATATAATATTGCAAGCAGGAAGTATAAATGTACTAACTTGTTTTCTTATTACGCATTTTTCAGTCCAATCGGAATCACTGCATTCAAATGAATTTGTCATCGCAACGAGTCTGGTGCTATCTTTGTGAGTCAGAAGTTTTCCTACAGAATCAGAACAATCGCTATCATCAACGAGTAAATTCATTGGATTCCAACGACAGTGGACGACGAATTTTTCAGTACGATCGAGCCAGTGATACAAGCAACAACACTAACAATAATAATAATAATAATGCCAGAAATTATGACAGTAGTGAAATTGACGAGGATGAAAATGACTTTCAAGGACATACATTAAATGGTCTCGTTGGACTAAAGAATATTGCAAATACATGCTATATGAATTCTGCCTTACAGGCATTAAGCAATTCGCCACCATTGACTGGATATTTCCTAGAATGCGGAAGTATCGTCCAAAATTCAGTATCACGTTCCAAAATTGGCTTAGCAAAAAGTTACCATAGATTAATTCGGGATATGTGGCTGAATAAACGAAGAGGATATATCGTTCCTGACGAGATAATTCGAGGAATTAGTACAATACATCCAATGTTTCGTGGATTTCAGCAGCATGACACACAGGAATTCTTAAGATGCTTTATGGATCAATTACATGAAGAGTTGAAGGAAGTAACTCCGCCACCGCCTGAACAACTGTTAACAAACGAGGAGGAAATGAATATTGATTCGTCGCCATGTCCATCACCATCATTAAGTCAATCAGAAGCTGAAGAATATGAGACATGTGACAGCGGTGTATCGGAACAATCGAGTCTATCTGACGAAATGGCACACAATAATAATAATAATAACAATAACAGAGCAAAAATAGCAGCTTCTCGGTCACCAAGTCCTCCAAGTCAGTCGAATCAAAAGCTTCATACTTCATCATCAGTTCCAACAATAGGAAGTAGCATTTTAACAAATCGTACTGGATCAAATGCAAGTTTAACTTCACAATCTGGTCAACAAGCTCAACAACAGCAGCAGCAAAAGGATACGCCACCAAATAATAAGCAGCAACAAAAAGTGTTTCATAGATCCATAATAAGTGACATCTTTGATGGAAAATTATTATCATCAGTCCAATGTCTAACGTGTGATCGTGTCTCGACACGTGAGGAGACTTTTCAAGATTTATCACTTCCAATTCCAGGCAGAGACTACATTAATGTTTTGCATCAATCACAAAATCCAACAATGCTGAATAGTCCATTAAATAATCCACTAATTGGAAATAACAATACAGCGACATGCACTGATGTTGTCTACGTTCAAGACAGTTGGATGTGGTGGGTCTGGAATTGGTTTAGATCATTCTTCTGGGGACCATCAGTTACGCTTCATGATTGTATGGCTGCATTTTTCAGTGCTGATGAATTAAAAGGCGATAACATGTACAGTTGTGAGAAATGCAATAAACTTCGTAATGGCTTGAAATTTTCACGAGTCTTGACTCTACCCGAAATGCTTTGTGTGCATTTAAAACGCTTTCGTCACGACTTATCGTACAGCTCGAAAATTTCAAGTCCCGTAATATTTCCATTAACTGGATTAGATATGCGACAATATTTGCATAAAGACTGCAGATCAAAAGTATCAACGTATGACTTGACTGCCGTAATTTGTCATCACGGAACCGTCGGAAGTGGACATTACATTTGCTATGCAAAACATGGTCCAACAGATCGATGGTTTGAGTATGATGATCAAACAGTAACGCAAGTTTCAGCTGAAACTGTACAAAATTGTGAGGCTTATGTATTATTTTATCAGAAAACCAATCCACAAATGTCTCAATTTAGAGATCAGGCGGATGAGATCATTAATTCTATGCGATATATGCCATCTGACATTAAGTTCTACATTTCACGTCAATGGCTTAATCGTTTTCATACTTTTTCGGAACCTGGTCCCATTGATAATTGGTCAATTCTTTGTCAACATGGAAATTTATTGCCAAAAGCTGCAAATCAATCTGATTTATTAGTTCCACTACCGCAAGCTTTATGGGACTTTTTCTATGAGAAATTTGGCGGTGGACCTGTAACAAATTGTCCAATTGAATGTGATACATGCAAAACTAGAGCTGAGGACCTGCTTAAACGTCAAAAGAGTGAATTGTTGTTGTTCTCTGAGCTACGTGAAGAGTTCCAATATCAAGACAATTCATCGATGTTGTTTGCTATTTCTATGGCATGGTTTAGACGCTGGCAAGCATTTGCACGTTGTGAAACGGGTGAAGAACCTGGTCCAATCAATAATACAGCTATAGCTCTTCAGTCAGAATCGTTGCCTATTCGAAACGTACGAGCTGGTTCTGATTATGCTCAAATTAATTTCAAGCTATGGAAATTCTTCTTAAATATCTACGGTGGTGGACCTGAAATTATTTTAAGAGGTGCTAGTGAATTTACAAGAAAAGAAAGTGACTTAGCAGAAACAACTGAGAATTTATCGTTAAATGATAACGACGACAACGAGGGTGATGATGAGAATAATAGTGAATCCAATTATGAGCATATGAATGGAAATACAGTCGTCGACGAGAATGAGGAAGATCAGGAAGAGGATCAAATAGAAATTAAGGAACAATCGAGAGTTGTAGAGAAGGAAATGCCATCAATAAAACCAATTAAAACAGTATCATTTGAGGATGATGCAAAGGACATTAGTGAGAGCGACGAGGAAAGTTCCAATCAAACAAATGACGATAAAGTCTCATCAAAAGCATCCCAGAATTCAAGCATCGATCGTAACGCGACTGGAGATGTGAATAATAGTAGAGTTAAGAGAGTTAAAAAGACAAAGACATTGACGAAAACGACGTTTGAATCACATCGTGATCGACGACGTCGTGACCACAGTCATTTATTTGGCGCTGAAGGTATGTACAAGCTAGCTACCAAAATTTGGTCGTTATTTTTCAAAAATTTATTTTAAAATAATATTTTTCAAATTTTTGATGACCGTTATTTTTCAAATATTATTTGACCGTTATTTCTTCATGAATGAATAGTAATAATAGACAATCTTCATTTCAGGTACGATAAGATACATTCCTGATGAAGATAGTATTAATAACAATGAAAATGAGCCGCAAAGAAGTGCATCGCAGACGAATACAAAGATTAAACGCAGTAATGGCATTGAGATGTCATCGGACGAGGAAGTAGCCGAATTGACTGCAATAAGTGAGAATGAGAAGCAACGTTGGAACAAGAAGAAGTCGAAATCGATAAGAATGAAATGAGGCGATAGATAGGAGAATTTATGAAATTCAATTTATTATGATATAGAATGTTCTTGTGTCCTCGTTATTATTTATATATAGCTTCATGATTCTTTCCTTTCTTGGACATAAATTTTCTGTTATTATTTTTTGTATGTCATATTTTGTGTATCCCTTCTGTTTATTTGTTCAGGGTTGAATAAGAGAGAGAGAGAGATAGAGTTTCTCGAGCATATACCTAAATATAATTAAATATATAGTTTCATTAAATTATGTTTGTCAGGGTCTTTGGGAATTTTTAAGATATTTTATTGGAGGAATAGTCATGGTCTCTTCATTAAAAAGTTTTAAATGCAGCATTTTTCATGCATTATCAAATTCAATGAACTTAATTTTTTTCTTTGTGCAATAAAAGTAAAAATGATGAAAATAAACTATTAAATAAATATCTATCATCAATTAATATCCATGTGTTCTTCTATCTTTAACTAAATTTTGATTCATTTTCCAGAGAATTGCTTTTCTAACGAACTTTATTTGAATTCAATTTTCAACGGATTTTATTTGAATTCAATTTTTAACGGATTTTATTTGAATTCAATTTCAACGGATTTTATTTGAATTCCAGAGAAAATTTTATTCTGCATCAAGAGTTCGATCAGAGAAGTCATAAAATTAAGAAGTGTGTAATTATTTATTGGAAAAGCGTGTATTTAACTTATTAAAATGTCGCATTCAGACAATATAAGCATTGATAAGTCAGACAAAGTAGCTAACAAACATCGTGAGTCAGGAAATTCGCATTATTCTCAAAAAGAATGGCTTAAAGCATTAATTGCATACAATAAGTCGATTGCTTGTGCAAATTCCAAGAACGTGATTTGTCTTGGATATGCAAACAGAAGTGCTGTGTTTTTGGAAATCCAGCGATATGAAGACTGTTTGAAGAACATCGAATGGGCACGTGAAAATAAATATCCAAATAAGTCGAAGCTTACTGATCGTGAAGAAAAGTGCAAGAAATTTATGGAAAAAGCAGTCAAACCTGAAGATCCGAATGAATTCTTTAAATTATCATATCCAGCAAATGAAAAGATCCCGTGGATTGCTGATTGCTTAAAAATGCGTACTACAGAAAAATATGGGCGAGGAATTTATGCTACAAAGGATTTGAAAGCTGGTGACATAGTTTGCGTAGAAGAGCCAATTATTCATTGCTTTAAGGACATATCGAACGATTTGGGAGACGCTTATTATATGCATTGCTATCATTGCTTCAAGACATGCATGCTCAACTTGATTCCTTGTATTCGAACAAATGTTTTAATGTTTTGTTCGCCAGAATGCAGACAGGCACTGTACGCAAAAGGCTTAAATATGGAAACATTCATGTGCGAGAATGTCAAAACCTTGGCAGTTATTATGGACGGATTCAATGGAAAGAAGGGATTTGAAGACTTTTTGAAACATAACGATATTAAGAAGTTAAACAAGACCATCTTTGACTACGATTTGAGTGATTCCAAGGACCCGAAATACAAGGAGAAATTAGTGACATGCTTAATGTCGTTGAAAAGCATGAAAAACTACAATATGGGAGACTTTTGTCTTTCACAAAACCATCTCTCTGATACAAATCGCAATCACATTTTGGGCATCAGAAGCCTAAATCAGCAACATACGTATTATTATGATGGAGAACATAAAGCTGTTTATAGTGGAAATAGCATTTCTGTTTTTGTTGGTCTTTTGAACCATTCCTGCGTACCAAACGTCAACTCATTCAGTGTCGATAATAAAGTTGCTGTGGTCGTTTTGAAACCGATTAAGGCTGGAGAACAATTATTCCGATCTTACTGGTAAGTATTGCTGGCACTAATTAATGATCCTTCCATCACAAAACATTAATTATACATTGTTCCTTACAGCAATCATTTATTCCATCTAGTTGACCAAATAGAATTGATTGTGAAGCATGAATTTATATGTGACTGCAAAGCTTGTACAAGTAAAGATATCCGGAAGTTTTTCCCTGTTCAATTGTGGAGACAACCATCATCTTTCATGTCTAGAGACAATCTCGAAGAAGCAAAGCAATGCTTAAAGGAAGGAAATTACTACATTAATAAGAACACAAAAAGTGCAGAAGAAATTCGTCGTTATGAAGACATTAACTACTCGATCTTTGATACTTTAGCTTATTACTGCACATTCCCATGCTAAACTCATTTTCTCACATACTATGAAGAATATTAACAAACAAGAAGAATACGTTTATTTTTATAATCTGTTTTTATGTATCAATAGAAGATAATTTTTGAAATAAAGAACATACATACATCTCGTAATTTAAAACATTGTTTTTTGATCTCTCGAGGCTCAAATTGATTTTTAACGGTTTATTAAAATTTGAAATTAGTGAAACATAACCTTAATAAATAATATTTTTGCTAAATTTCAATTAATTAAATAATTATGGACATTCCATCGACTTTTCATCGATATACAGTCAACAAATCAAACGAGAAGGCTAAGGAGTTTCAAGGACTTGGCAATAAATGCTTTGAAAACAAGAAATGGGTAGAAGCGTTAATTTTTTACAACAAATCGATAAGTTTTGGAAGTTCAAAGCAGATTCTGTGCCTGATTTATGCAAACCGAAGTGCTGTTTACTTTGAGATCCAGCGATATAAAGAATGCGTTGAAAATATTGAGTTGGCTCGTAAAAATGGATATCCAAAGAATAAAATGGACAAATTAAATAAACGAGAAGAAAAATGTAAAGAATTGATGATCCAGGAGAATCTTGAGAAGTTGCAAATAACTGAAAAGTCAGCAGAAATCTTCAAATTGTCATATCCAGCCAATGAAAAGATTCCATGGATTGCTGATTGCGTTGAAGTAAAAAACACAGAAAAGTACGGTCGAGGAATTTATGCTACAAAGGATTTAAAAGCTGGTGACATAATATCGATTGAAGATCCAGTAGTCTGTATTTTACGAGATGATGGCTTTTATAAGCACTGCTACTGTTGCATGAAAACATGCATGCTCAACTTAATTCCGTGTGCTCGAACAGGTATGAAGTATCAATAAATTAATAGAATTTTAACTAATAAAATTACGTCTACTTAGCATCCATAATGTTCTGCTCATCTGGATGTATGGAAAAGACCTATTCAAAGTTTGGGGAAATGAGAACGATGCTAATGGATGATGTTAAGTTGTTGGCTGAAATTGTAGATTTATTTGATGGACAAGAGAAGTTTGACGAGTTTATAGATCAGAAGAACAATCATAAGGACTCGATGACCATATTTGATTATAATTTGCATAATCCAAAAGACAAAAAGTATAATAAGAAAATTGCAACCTGCTTGCTGGAATTATCAGCATCAAAAAATCATCCAGTAAATACTGATTTATGCTATGTTCGTGAGAATCTGTCGGAAAAAGCAGCTGATCATGTTTTGGACATCTTGTTTATGAATAATGTAACCCATACTTTTTGTGACGACAAAGCTAATTCTCATGCGGACAGTGCCAGCATTCCATTATTTGCTAATCTAATCAATCATTCCTGCTTACCAAATGCATTTCCAATATTCGTCGACAATAAAATCGTCATTTGTATTTTGGAACCGATTAAGGCTGATGATCAGATATTTTGCAGCTACATGTGAGTCATAAACGATTTAATTTATATTCATTTTTTAAGAAACCAAACTTCTCATTTGTCTCTACAGCAATCAACAAGATCCCATGCGAGAAATTATGAAGCAAATTATGTTCTCACATTACAATTTCAAATGTGATTGCATGGCATGTACTTGTGAAAGTCATTCGAACTTATGGAATGTATCAACAGAAGTTAATATAAACATAGACGGTTTAATGAAAGCAGATCTCTTGACGGAAGGATGGAACATAATTAATAATCAAAACAATACAATGAAAGAAGCTTATGAGTATAAGGCACGAAACATGTTGATTATGCAGTCGTTAGCTTATGATATGACGTTGCCATGTTAAATTTACTAGTGTTTGTGGCTGCACTAGTTGGAACTAACATTTTCTTATTTAAAAACACACATTTATAGATGTAAATTTGCATAAGAACAAATAAAACAAGTTTCGGTACTCTATTAATTAGTTCTGAATCTCCAGTTGATGAAGTTAGACCTTAATATTACTTGTTATACAGGAAAATAAAGTTTTGTGATTGGTATCGATAGCTTGATAAATATTAATCATGGCATTTTGTAAAAAATCCGATGAGAAATCAAACGAATTAAGAAAATCTGGAAATATTCAGTATGACAAGAAAGATCATATGAGTGCCTTAATTTTCTACAATAAATCCATTGCTTACGCTTGTTCCAAAAATATCTTGTCATTGGGATATGGAAATAGAAGTGCTGTATATTTTGAAATTGGATATTACGAAGAATGCATCAAAAATATTGAATGGGCTCGTGAGAATGACTATCCAGCAAACAAATTGGCGAATCTGAAGGAACGAGAAGATAAGTGCAAGAAATTCTTATTGGAAGGGAAGAAAAATATTGCTGAAGATCCATGGGACTTTTTCAAGTTGTCATATCCAGCAAATAAAAAGATCCCATGGATTGTTGATTGCTTAGAAGTAAAGAACACTGATAAGTACGGTCGAGGAATTTATGCTACAAAGGATTTAAATGCTGGTGACATATTAAGCATCGAGGATCCACCGATTCATATCCTGAACGCTGAAGGATTTTACAAGCACTGTAACAATTGCTTCAAGACAAACATGATGAATTTAATTCCATGCATTAAAACAGGTACAAAAAACATTTTTTTAAATCACTTTTTCTTCATTAATTACTAATAATAATTTTCCCCGGCTAGCTTCGATGATGTTTTGCACTACAGACTGTATGGAATTGTTTTACTCAAAATGTGAGGATATCGAATTGGCAATAAAAAATGACATGAAGATGTTATCTGAAATTGCTAATCCATTTGGAGGACGTGAGAATCTGGACAAGTTCATGAAAGAGACAGACTTTAAGGATCTTAAAATGACGATTTTTGATTACGATTTGAGCAATCGTGAAGATCCAGAATATGATAAAAATCGAATGACATGCTTGCTATCCTTATTGTCAAAGAATATTGATTTTTCCAGAGATCCTTCATGCGCTATCTTCAAATTTGTGTCCAAAAAGACTGCAAATCATATTTTAGGCTTAGTTCCTATTAACAACTGTGTATGTGCATATGGAAGCGGTGATTACAAAATGCCTTTTTCAGATGGAACCAACATTCCATTATTCAGATCTCTTATTAACCACACATGCGTGTCAAATGTGAACTTTATCTACATTGATAACAAAGAAGTCACATTTGTTTTAAAACCAATAAAGGCAGGAGAACAGCTAATGTACTGTTATCAGTAAGTATAATCATGTCTGCTTAATAATTCGTATTTATTTGCTTAATATTATTTTGTTATTCCTAGTGACAAGCATGCTCCGTACCATGAAATGAACAAGAGACAAATGATGCAAACACATGATTTCATTTGCGATTGTCAGGAATGTATTGATGATAGTCATCAATTCAAATTATCAATCACTACACCTCCTTTCGAATATATGACCAGAAATAATTTTGCTACATGTAACATGCACTAATAAAATAAACTTTCGATTTAATTATTTTAAAGTGATTGTTTCTTTATTCAACAAATAATTATTTTTGAGTTATTCTTACTAGCAGCTCTTGACGGACTGAATCCAAGGATTTTCTGGACATTTTTTGCCTGATTGACATAGTGCAGAGAATGTACAGTAAGATAAAGGAACATTCGGTGAAGTCACTTCCTGGTAAATTTCTATGCGACAAGCCTTGGATAAATGAGATCGGTACGAATGGTAATCGGTCAACAACTTTTGCATAAATGCTGTTGAACATTGACAATTTTCAGTTAATTTAATTAATAAAGAGATGCATCAAGTTTCTATAATCACTTAATGACGTCAAATTTTATGCGAAGAGTTGAATATAATAACAGCTAAAACGAAATAAAAAATTAAATAATTAAAAAACACTTAAGATCCTATTCTTTTTACATTACCTGATTAAACGTGCATATGATGGAAGCTGAAAAAAAATATACTAGTAAAAAAAAAGTTCAACAAATAAAATAATAGAAAAATTATCTTACAATCTAGCCACTTCTCGAAAATATTCTTTCATCGGCTCTTCATCAACCATTGGCCAGAACGCAGCACCATTCACGATAGTACGTTTAATATCCGTAGCGAAGGCTATCTCGGAATTACCATTGATATGGTAATCAGAAGTGGTCGACAACGTTGTAAAGCCACTTCCTCCTCGCTTAAACCCAAAATAATGCAACTCATTCACATATCTGCGGTGAGTATCATATGCTTCGAAATCCTCATCCTCGTCAATTTTTATTGCGTCCAAAATTATATAAAAACGACGTAAAAAATCAGCCTGACCGAAGTCGTGCACCAATATCAACTCCTCTGTGATATGTAAAGGATAGAGGGGGACTCTTCCAGAGGCATGATGGCAATGAGGCTGGGCCTGTGACTTTTTGTATAGCTCATAACATAAGAAGCATGCGTCAGCTGATTTATGCAAATGTGCTAAAGCAAAATGGATGTCTCGCATGCGTCGATATTTGCCCTCATCTAAATTAGTAATGCTGATTTTTTTTTTCATCATGCACATCATGGATGGTTCACTTGGCTGAACAGCGTAAAGGGCTTGGTAAACTGTGGTCCGTCCTTGTACTGTACTACCGCTGTCATAACCAGAGCAACCATTTTGCCAGCCATACGTAACAAAAGTCTGAAGGACTCCCTCATAATTATAATTAAGCTGATTTTTGTCAATTTCTATGAATGCTACTATGTTGGTAGAAAATAGCACACCTTCCTCATAGTCAGAGTTGTGATGAGCAAAGATTCTAATCTCTCCATTGACTAATGCGACACCGAAGCCTCGACACCCGACTATTCATAAAAAAATTAAAATATAATAAAATAATTAAAAAAAATCAAAAGTCATGTAGAGTCATTGAAAAAGTCATAGAAATGTCATGAAAGTAAAAATTTAAATGAATAGAATAAAAATAAAAAAGTCAAAAGTCATGTGGGGTCATTGAAAAATTTTAAAGGGTCATAGAAATGTCATAAAAAGGTCATGAAAGTAAAAATTTAAATAAATAGAATAAAATAAAAAAAATTACTTTTATACGGCCATGGACCGAGCTGACGCATCATCGTGTAGCAATGCCTTTTTGTCATAATGTCGCCTGCTCTGTACATCCGTACGTCTCGGTTTAATGTCAAGCCATGAACAATACCAAAACCTGCTTCAGTCAGCGTTTTTGCGTCTTCTATTACTATATTGTGCTCGCGCACAAAATCCTCAAGTAATATAATATTTTGTATTGATGTCGAAGGATTAAGCATTACATCGGGATCGAAATTATCCTCAACGTGGATATCAAAATTGTCGTCAATAAAATCAATTAATCCAACATCGTCATCCTCAGCATATTCATCAAAATCGATCTCATCATCCCTGAATACACCATCGTCACGTTCCAAATTTTCAGCATTCTCATTTAACACAGCTTCATCATAATCCACAAAAAGTACAGGCTCATTCAACACAGCTTCATTCTCATGCTCGAGTTCGACTTTTAAGGCTTCTAATTCAATAATTTTGTTGGCATAAATTACAATTATGTTCTGCAAATTTTGATTGATGACATGATGAGGAGTTTGAACTATATTGATTCTTGCTATATGCCCATGAATTATCTCAACACGCTGATTGATTAGGTTAATTCCATTTTCTCCTCTGTACAGATGTTGCTCTACATTCCAATAATTTACTTCTCGCTTATATTTGCTAATTAAATTCTTTATTGTTCTGCCCATAACGTCTGAAAATCAACGGTCGAAAATTATTTAAAAAACAACGGTCGAAAAATATTTAAAAACCAACGGTCGAAAAATATTTGAAAAGCAACGGTCGAAAATGATTTAAAAAACAACGGTCGAAAAATATTTAAAAAACAACGGTCGAAAAATATTTAAAAACCAACGGTCGAAAAATATTTGAAAAGCAACGGTCGAAAATTATTTAAAAAACAACGGTCGAAAAATATTTGAAAAACAACTGTTATGTCATAACACGCTAAGCCACAGGAAAATCGGGCATGACGTTAGAGCGATTTAATTTAAATTTGAAATTAACCGTCATAATAAATAAATAAAAAATTAGCACTTTCTCTGAAATTTAATTAAATTAGTGTAAAATAAATAAATAAATAATGGCCACGTTAATTGCTATTAAGACTTTATTTGTTTAATTGATAAAAATTAATTAATCTTAAAAATAACATAATTTCATAAAGATTCAGTTACAGCGTAATCGTATCAGCAGTCACTAGCGGTTTTTTAAGGTTTTTAGCCTTACTAGTGAGTGCTTCCTTTACGATCATACTGTAACTGAAGCAAAACAAATGATATTAAAAATAAATTAAATTAATCTTAAAAATTAAAACGATTCATAAAGATTTAGTTACAGCGTAATCGTATCCACAATCACTAGCGGTTTGATTAAGGTTTTTAGCCTTACTAGTGAGTGCTTCCTTTACGATCACACTGTAACTAAATCAAAACGAGACATTAATTAAAACTGAAATTAAAAGAAAACGCGAGTCAAAAGCTGCTGAAATGCTTAGAAGCATTTAGTTTGAAGCATCCTTGATGCAAGATGCCTACCACCCATTATTGGAACAAAAAGCACTTCCGGTGACAGTCCTTCCATTATTTCTTGATAAGCTTGAAAGTCGCGACGGTATAATTTTTTCTCGTGTTTCTGCACTAAAGAAAATTCTCGAAATTGTCAGTTAGGCAAAATTTTCAAATTGATTCAAATTTTTTTTATACGTTATAAAAATAAAAAATTATCTTCTAATCCTTTTCATGGCATGATTAGATACTATATCCGAAGGTGATTCGAGTAAGAGTAATAAAATGGAAAGAATCTATCAAATTTGTAAGGATAATTTATTAAATTAACGTATCACATACCCAGTGTTTAACTGTCTCGATACAATTTTAAGTTCTGGAGTTCTTTTAGTCATTTTACCTGAATGATGTCTGCGTAAATTTGAAAGTTCATTTGATGCTAGTCATGATATTTTTTTTAAGGGCATTCAGTTTTTCAATTCTGTTTTCTAATTAATGTATTACAAACCAATACCTTTCTCTTTATGAACATTCAAATGATTCATTGCTTTGTGATTCTTGGACTTAGAACTTTTGGCCTTCTTATTAATTTTTTTTGCGATTCAAAAAGTTCCTATAATTTTTATTGGGTAATTTCAAGGAAGTCTAACGTATCAAACAAGCAACCATTCGCATTCGTCCATTCCATGTCGGTTCATTTAAATTCCAGTCTGCAGCTCTGAAATTTTGTTTTTAGATTATTAATACTATTAAGTAATAAACCAATAAATTGGCAATAGAAATGAATAAAAAATAAATTTTAATAAACCAGTGACGACAACAAAACTAAAAAATCAATATTGATGATTGTGAGAAAAATCTGAGAGGAACTGGCTTTTTAACACGAAGCAGCTCATTTTGCTCAGCTAAAACAGTTGTGGATTGAGATAACAAGAATTATTAAAATTACTGCAAATATGGTCAATATACCTTTAATGAGACAAAATGAGTTAATTAAAGGAATCCAAGTCGAGGATGAGGATGAAAATGTGAGTAGAATTAAAGGATTAAAATGTGAAATTATAACTTATATATCTAATATTTTAGTCGGTCGGAAAATCACGGATCGCTGCAGTTACTGGCATTAGTCAAGTTGTATCATCAAGAATTGCTATGGCAGCACCAGGAATGCTTCTATTACAAGTCATTATGGAAAGACTTGAAAAGTTCAAGGCGTTCCGAAGAATGCAAGTCCTACATGCACCATTCCAAACTGTCATGGTTGGATGCTTCCTCATTTTTATGGTACCAACAGCATGTGGACTGTTTCCACAACGTGCAGCATTAGGCACAAGCTGTGTCAAGAGATTTGAGCCTGAATTATATCAAGGAATGGAAGAAAATACCAAAGGAAAAGTCCCAGACGTTGTTTACTTCAACAAAGGACTATAAATGAATGAATGAGCAGCCAAAGTATCAAAAAAAACACAAAGATAGCATTTCCATAAATAAGTTGCATTTAGAATGCGCACCTTAGAGTTCCTTATAATATTATTTTTCGTCTTCATTTTATAGAATTAAGTTTTTTTAATTATCAAAAGTTTGCCATTTTTAGCAAGAAGTCATGTCTTTATATAGGCACAGGACAATAAGAATACTCGGTTATGTCTATATTTTATGTCTACAAATGTTGTATTCGATTATTTAAATTTTTTCAGTCAAACTGATGGCTCAAATTCCATCAGACATTCATAATAGCTTATGAATTTTTTAAGGATATCCAATATTCATTTCATGGAAATACGTACGAATATTAGATTAGATAGAGATATGAATAAAATATACCCAAAAATATCTGTGAAGAATAAATAGAAAGGACTTGACACATTTTTTTATCAAGCAAGCATTTCAACAAAGCATTAACTTTATTTCATCATCAAATGCAACGTCAATACATGCGTTTCCATCCTCATCGAGAAGATTTTTGTTGGCCTTATTCATTAATAATATTTCAATGATTTTTTTATGTCCACAAGATGCAGCGTAATGAAGAGCTGTTTGATTGGAGCTATCGACTAAATCAATATTGACACCTTTTTGTGATAAAATGAGCTCAAGTATTGATTCATTTGCTCTGTCACTAGCCCAATGTATTAATCCCATTCCATTCTCGTCGAGTTCATTAATGTCATCGACTGACGAGAGCAGTTCCTTGAACTTTTCTATATTTCCTTCTTTTAGAAAATCTTCAATGGTCTTATCCTCGTCTTCTAATAATTCATCGTTGGTCTGCATACGAGAAACTGCTTTAAATGATGGCTGTTTACTATTAATGTCCACAGAATCAATCCAGTCAGGTTTTAATTCAGTTAATTGATCCAGATATCCTTTCATTGCTTCTTCGTTTGACATATTTCCAAGTGAATTCCATGCATCCCATTTTGCACGGTCATTAAATTTATAAAATGATGGTTTGGGATTAAGTGATGCATCTAATTGACCGACTGTAGCTTGTTTGTAGTATTTATAAAAATTTAATAACTGATCTTTGTTGAAATCCTTGTGATTATTCTGAATGTAGTTAGCGGCTAAGTTAAAATTATCTTCTGACATAATTACTATGGCTTTTTATGACTATTCTATTGTGCTGAGGAAAGGCATATTTAAAGGATGGGTGGAAAGTTATTAATGACAATAAGCAATCCCAAAAGACCATCGATGTGTCTCGCAGACGTAATTTACAAATTCTTTACACTTTGGCTTATTATGCTACATTTCCATATTAATTCACGAGTGCATTATGGAGATTTTATTAAAGTAGTTTTTTGTAATTTTTATTTTTTTAATGAATAAAATTAGTTTTTCAACGGCTTTTCATTATTTAAATTTATTTGTTCGTTGAGTCGAGGGAAAAAAAATATTATCTACGTACATTTGAATTTCTAACGGTTTTTAACAATCATTTTGACAACGTAAAAACGTGAAAAAGTATTTAATTCATGTTTTTTGACTAAAATTAAGTGATAACAAAGTTTAAAATGGCAAATTTAAGAGTTCCTATTGAGCAGAAGTCCGACAATAAGGCAATCGAGTTCAGAGAATTGGGAAATGTCGAATATAATAAGAAAGAATATTTGAGTGCCTTAATTTTATACAATAAGTCCATAACTTACGCTTGTACAAAGAAAGTTCTGTCGCTGGGCTACGCAAATAGAAGTGCTGTATACTTGGCTCTTGGATATTACAAAGAATGCATGGAAAACATTAAATTGGCTCGTGAGAATGACTATTCAGCAAACAAATTAGGAAATTTGAAGACACGAGAAGAAAAATGCAAGAATCTGATGTTGAAAGGAGCAAAGAATATTGCTGAAGATCCATGGAAGTTTTTTAAATTATCATATCCAGCCAATGAAAAGATTCCGTGGATAGCTAACTGCTTAGATGTACGCACTACAGAGAAATATGGTCGAGGAATTTACGCTACAAAGAATTTGAAAGCTGGTGATGTTATATCCATCGAAGAGCCAATTATTGTTTTTTTGCGAGACGATGGATACTACAAACATTGTGCTAACTGTTATAAAACAAACATGATGAATTTGATCCCATGCATTCAAACAGGTAAAAAGATCTTAGGTTGCTATTTATAGTGTGTATATTTGACAGTTCTTGTTTCCACTAGCTTCAATGATGTTTTGCTCAATTTGCTGTATGGACAAATTCTACTCGAAATCTATTGAAATGGAATTGGCACTAAATCATGATATGACAATGTTATCTAAAATTGTTTATCCGTTTGGAGGACGTGAAAAGCTTGACAAGTTCATCAACAAAACAGACTTGAAGGATCTTAAGAAGACTATTTTCGATTTTGATTTCAACAATTCTGAAGCTCCAGAATATGATAAAAACCTTGCAATGTGCTTCTTATCATTATCGTCTAAAAAGGATCATTCTGTTAACGATGGATCATGCAGTATCTATAAATATGTTTCAAACAAGACGGCAAATCATATGTTAAGTCTGCTGCCTTTAAATTCAACAGAAATGTTCTATTATAGCGGAGTTTTTAAACCTCCAGAAAATGATGGTGTAAATATTTCATTGTTCAGAGCACTCATCAATCATTCATGCCTACCAAACGTATTTTTTGTTTATATCCAAAATAAGGTCGTGGGATTCGTTACCAAGTCAATAAAAGCAGGAGAGCAGCTATTCTTTTGCTACTAGTAAGTTAATTTTATTATTTCTTCTGATTGATATTAATACCAAGGCCTCGGGACTCCCAAAAAAGTATACTTGTGAGTCAGCATTGTACTGTAGAGTATACAATAAAATAAGTAAAATATAGCTTTTAAGAATAAAGTGCAGTTGTTGTATAGTAAATTATAGCGAAGTTAAGAAAAGAAAAGCAGAGTGTAGTAAAGTGTAGTAAAATTTAGTAAAGTGACGTAAAGTATAGTGAGTGTAGTGAGAGTATAGTGATAGTATAGCAAGTGTAGCAAAAGTATAGTAAGTGCAGCAAAAGTAGAGACAAGTGTAGTAACTTAAAAATTTAATAAAATAACCAAAAAATAATTTTATTATTAATATCTAAACTTTAGACACACAATTTGTGTTAACCTTTTGTTAAAATCTAAATTCTCCACTGCATGTGCCCTCATGTGCCTTATAATATTTTAATAAAAAGTATTCTTTTTTCCTTCTATTTTTGATTGAATTGTATTAAAAATAGTGGATTGAACTTCACTCCATTCTTCTTAATATCAGATCTTTTTAAAATATTATTTTAATTACATCATTGAATTTTCAATTTTAGAAATGGAATACACACAACATTTTTAATCATATTTCTGATCCTTTAAACTTTGGTAAATAATTAAGTTTGGTATCATTAGAAAGGTCTTACTTGTGTCTTACTATGGGTAACTCCATGAGTGAAAACATTGACGAAAATTTTTGTTTTCCTTTTTTTAACATTAGTTAGTAAATCATCACTTAATTTCAAAGGTTTATCATAAACTAGAACCTGATAGGTTTCTTTTGTGATATAAACTTTCTTAATTAACAATATCCCCAAAGAGATATTTTAATAATATTTTGTCAAACAGTTAACTCTTCAAAAATCGTGAAAAATCTTTTAGAAAAAATTTCCCTAAAAACATATTTTTGAATGTGTAAAGCCATCAAACGTTGTTTTCAATTGAATTATCTATAAATAAGAGTGACTTTTGCGTGATATTGTGCTGTATTTAACGAAATAATTTATACGTTAAAAAATACTTTTTAAAAACACACGCTTTTATATAGAGGACTAAAAACCTTAAAATTTTATAAAAAGTAAAAAATAAAATATAAAAACACGCTTTTCCATAAATTAGAAATTTAATAGAATTTTTTTCTTTGGGCAATTAGAGATGTAATCAAAAAATTTTTTCCAAGAAATACAGAGATGTGAGCAAAAAATTTTTTTTCAAGAAATACAGAGATGTGATCAAAAAATTAATGACTATTAAAAGCGTGGGGCGTAAGTAAAATTTAACTGCGAATTGTATTGAACGCCCCACGCTTTTATAGTCATTAATTTTTTGATCACATCTCTGTATTTCTTGAAAAAAAATTTTTTGCTCACATCTCTGTATTTCTTGGAAAAAATTTTTTGATTACATCTCTAATTGCCCAAAGAAAAAAATTCTATTAAATTTCTAATTTATGGAAAAGCGTGTTTTTATATTTTATTTTTTACTTTTTATAAAATTTTAAGGTTTTTAGTCCTCTATATAAAAGCGTGTGTTTTTAAAAAGTATTTTTTAACGTATAAATTATTTTTTACTTTTTATAAAAATTTAAGTTTTTTAGTCTTCTGTATAAAAGCGTGTGTTTTTTAAAAAGTATTTTTTAACGTATAAATTATTTTCTACTTTTTAGTCCAAGTATTTTAGTACTGAAATCGATTTTTGACCACATCTATATCACGCAAAATACTATACAACCCCTACTGTAATAGATTACAGTAGTGTTGGACTCCACTTCGCTCCGCTTCGTTCGTCCAACTGTTATAGATCACAGTAGTGTTGGACTCCACTTCGCTCCGCTTCGTTCGTCCAACTGTTAAAGATCACAGTAGTGTTGGACTCCACTTCGCTCCGCTTCGTTCGTCCAACTGTTATAGATCACAGTAGTATCAGACTCCACTTCGCTTCGCTTCGTTCGTCTGACTGTTATAGATCACAGGGGTTAACTCAAAATTTTCTCACTTATCCGCAGTCTTCTAACGAATATGGAAAATTTTCACGCCTTCACTCGCTACGCTACGTTCAGGACGTAAAAATTTGTGAGCTACGCTCAACTTAGTTCGAACTACGTTCGAACTTTTATATTCGAGCTCCGCTCGAACTATTATTACTCAAATTCCTAACACTTTCTCACATATCCGCAGTCTTCTAACGACTATGGAAAATTTTCACGCCTTCACTCGCTACGCTACGCTCAACTTAGTTCGAACTACGTTCGAACTTTTATATTCGAGCTCCGCTCGAACTATTATTACTCAAATTACCAACACTTTCTCACATATCTGCAGTCTTCTAACAACTTTGGTAAAATTTTCACACCTTCACTCGCTACGCTACGTTCAGGATGTAAAAATTTGTGAGCTACGCTCAACTTAGTTCGAACTACGTTCGAACTTTTATATTCGAGCTCCGCTCGAACTATTATTACTCAAATTACTAACACTTTCTCACATATCCGCAGTCTTCTAAGGACAACCTGATTGTCCCACCACCTGACAATTCCATGAGTCATGCTTTCTCAACCCTTTTACTTGTACTTGGTGATCAACAACAATTATCTCACTTACACAGCTTTGTTATATATTGTTCATTGTTACATATTTAATGTTCATGAAATGCAAAGTACCAAAATAAATTCATACTCTCTCTCAATTGGCATACAAACATTTTTTTACAAGGACTAAAAAAATTGGCTATTTTCTTTCAAATCTACCTCCCCTTTCCCCTAAACCCAAGTATTTTCATTACTCACAGCCGTGACGATTTTTCTCCCCAAAAATACGTTCACCAATAGAAAACTATAAAACGAGTCACAAAGCTGCATGTATTTATACACCACTTTGATCCAAACAGTTTTACAACTGTATGATTTAGTGACAAATATACGTATATGTATGTATAGAGAAAGAATATTGCTCTTGTGAAGTATATCGACATTTCATACAAAAAATCAAAAAAATCAAAATATACTCTTTTTTGTACTTTTTTGCTGTTTTATGACATAAAAAATATAATTAAGCATAAATATATCATGAAACATCATAAAACATCAAAAAAGTACAAAAAAGGGTAAAAAAGTGAGTAAAAAAAATTTTTGTCAGTGGTGAGATTTGAACCCATGACATTTCGGAAAATTCAAATTTTTTCAAGAATGTCCATGAGAAAATGACATCATTGATATTGGATTATTTTCTCATATAAAAAATTGATAACTAAAATTATAGTTTAATTAAGCATTTTCAAGACTTGGAAATGCTAAAATATTGTATTGTCATGCAGAATACGTGTGTATGAAAAAATTCAGCTCGATTGGAGCAGTAGAAGTGATCGAAAAATCGATTACAAAAATCCGTACGTGACAAACAAACAGACAGAGTGAGTCAATAAAAAGCGTGTAAAAAACTGCAAAAAATCTTGTCAAACAGTAAATTTGTAACGAATTTTTCAAAAATAAAATTCATTTGTTTACAAATTTAATTAATTTAACTAAAGATATTTGGACGAAAATGTTCATAAACAGCTAGAGAAACAATGAATGCATATGGCTAAGTTTCAAAAGTTGTGATTTTATGCATATTTTGTTATTTAAAATTTTTGTAAAAAAAATCTCAGTTTCGTTTACTCATGGAGTTACCCCTATTCAAAATTCTTTTGAAAAAGTGACACTGTGTCTTCGAAGCTCCAAAGTTTTGGATTATGGCGATTTTTTAAAAATTTTGCATATGAATTTTTAGACTTTTTGCTCTTACTTTTTCGCAAACACAACAAATCAACTTTTGGTTTTCGGATTAAAAATTTAATTAGGTATCTAGTTTATTTACTAAAATAATTAAAACTGTTTTTGTTCAGCCTAAACCATTTTTAGGACTAATTTTGATTGGTTTTTGTACCTAATTCCAAAAACTGATTTAAAATGGTTTAGGCTGAACAAAAACAGTTCACTCATAGAAAAAAGTTAACATTAAATGTTAGATTTGTATGAAGAAATCTAACATTTAATGTTTGATTTTCCTTTAACATAAATTTGTTAGAATCTAACATTAAAATGTTAGATTAAAAAAAATAATTTTTTGTTAATTAAATTAACTAAAAGCTTTTACAAGAAGCTTTTGGAAGAAAAATTTCGTGTTCATCGTTCGACATATCATTTAATAATGAATGTCATAAAGAAATTGCAGCAGTATTTATACTCCCGTTTGCTGCGAATTATAAGAATCAAAAAATTTAATACTAAAATGTTAAATTTTAACATTTCACTATTAAATTTTCCTTTTTTCCAAAAGTAAACAAAGTTTAATAACCAATATTAAAATCTAATAAATTTTTATTAAATTTTAATAAATTTCTGATAAAATTTAGCAAAGTAATATTAAATTAGTAGAAATCTAACATCGATTTATTAATTTTTTTTCTATGAGTGTTTTAATTATTTTTAGTAATCCTATAATAATTAAATTTTAAAACCAAAAATACTATGACCAAGAGCACTATGTAATCCAAATTCAATTCAGTCATCGCTGTTCTTCAGTCAGGGGCGTATTCAGGGAGGGGTTTTTGGAGACTAAATTTTCCCGTCCATACAAAAAAGTTTCAAAACCACTCGAAAATTTCTGGATACGATCCTGAACTTTCAGTATATCCTCCTCGGCTCTACCAAACTTTAAAGGATCAGAAATATGATTAAAAATGTCAAAATTGCTGTTTTCCCATTTTTAAATGGAAACATTTAAATAAGAAAGACATAAAAAAGTTCTAGATGATCATGAAGTATAATCATTATGGTAGTGTTTTTATAACTCTTACACAATTTAATTTACTGGTTTTCGTGTTTTTCTATAATATTTAACTATTTTTATGTCAAGTAAACTTAAGCGGGAGAGTTTAGGATTTTCAAGATAAATAGATATTTTAAGGAAACTAGCCATTGAAGGCGTACAATGAATTATTTTTAAAAAAATTTCACAGGTAAAAATGCAGAAAACTGAAAAACATATGAATTTTTAATGCAAAAATATTTTATTTAAAAAATTGAACTAAAATATAAAAAATTAATAGAAATAGATCAAGGTGTAGTAAAGTTTAGTAAAAAATAAAAAAGTAAAGTAAAATGTAGAAATAAATGTAAAAGTGTAGTAAAGTATAGTGAAGTGTAGTAAATTATAGTAATTTATAGTAAAAAACAAAAAAGTGTTGCAAATTATAGTGAAGTGTAGTAAAGTATAGCAAAATGAAGTAAAATAATAAAAAGTGCAGAAGAAAAGTATTATAAATGAATAAAGTGTAGTCAGAAAGTAGTTGATTTGCTCAGGGTGCTAAATTGTGATCAATTGTGAGATGAGTTTAGGAGATTTTGAGTAAAACTGCGTAAAGTATACTAAAAATCGAGTTAAAAAAGAAATAGTGCACGGAGTCCCTGGGCCTTGATTAATACTAGCTCTTTTTTCATAGTTTTAAAAATCCTTTAAGTTATCATCAAAATAAGGCAATAGCCTTTGCCACACACAATTTCCAGTGTGACTGTCAAGAATGTATTAACAACAGTTTCCGCTTAAAGCTATTCACTGCACCTGTTTTTATAATCAACAGAAAAGATTTTGTAACAGCAAAGAGACTATTGAAGGAAGGATGGAGCAAACTTAGTTCACGATCAGAACAAGAGAAGGATTATGAGATGCAAAATTTTTTCATTTTGAGCGCATTAGCTTACTATGCTACATTTCCATATTAATTTAGAAGCTGATAAACTTACCATAGATTAATATTTTAAATGCAAGAAAAGAGTGCATTTTTCAAGTTTGTAGAACAATTTTTCGTAACTGTAACTTAAGAGTCGTTCACTTTTGATGTCCAATATTTAGAAGAATTTATAGCTGTTGAGAGATTTTGCGGCAGAAGAGAAGTAATGGTGTCTAAAAGGATAATTTTTTTTGTAATCATCAATTGTGAACGATCCCTTATGACTTGATCACTTTAATAAAATTAAGCTTTACTGTATATTGAAAATCAAGGTAAACCATCTTCGACAAAAATCTGCACAAAGCATGTTTCATAAGATTTTTATCGACGTTGGTTACAATTATTTATTTCATCATTGGATCTTTGTACAATCGCATTGCCCACAAACTCAGTATAACCATTTGAATTTGTACATGTATCTGAATTATGATGTGCCTTTTTACAACAATCGTCATCGGTCCATAGCATGAAGTAATGACCATTTTCATGATGTAATTTAACAGAATCGGAAGGATCTTACAATAAAACAGAACGAGTTGAAATGAAAAATATTTTTGGATGAGCCTCAAGTTTGGATAGTAAGGTGACAGAGTTCGAACAACCAAATTATATCCCCAAATGCCTCCAAGAACCGTTATAGCAATGAATGGAATGAAGTATAAAATTAAATTATCAAAGGCATCAATATCCTCGATGTAGATTATATTCAGCACAACAAAAATCAAAATGTGAGTTATTGGCATTTGAATGATCAGGAACTTGACGAATTTAAAGGAACTTTTTGTCATTGGGATTCTTCTTAATGGCAAGCAACAGCATAAAGGTGGTGACCTCATTGTAAATGCCTCATCTCCACTTATTGCCATAAAGTTTTTCTCACCATCGACGTAGATCATGCACAGCCTGTAATGGAAATAGATTTAGGTTGATTGACTTTTTGGGGGTCCACTCTTTCAAAAAATAGCTATTTAATGTCAAAGCTTGATTTTTTTATTGGACATCATTCGTGTATAGGCACAAATATATCCTTAAAAGACATTTGTGCATCTAGTCGCAAAGATTTCCAGCAGTAAGGAATTATTGAAATAGTGGACCCCCAAAAAGATATCAAACACATACCTGTAAAGATGCCAACTAATGACCATAAATGCAATATGTCCAGCTGAGTCGTTGAAGAAGTAAGTTCGAGGAATGGCAATAGCAGTGAGTGAGAACAAGGCGACTAATGGATATATGCTCACTAACACCAAGCAATGAGTTCGAATCATTAACGGACAATTTGTCATCAAATTCCTTAAATTCTTCGAATAAATCCAAATAGTCAGCATGCACAATATTAACGGTACAATAAATATCAATAGTCGTGTTCCTTTTAAGTATCGCCAAAACACTGCTATTGATGGAACTCCCATCTGGCAGTCTAAATTATCTGATGTTAAATTTCTCATTGCTTGTTAGTTCCGTTTTTAGGTCTTGACAGAACGAGGTGAAATAAACTAATGAAATGGAGCTTCAATAAGCAGAGATATAAATATTTTAGAAGAAATTTAGCACATTTAATCAGTCAGCCATTTAGCACTTCCAAAACAGAGCCAATTATTTAATTATCGTGACGAGATTCTTGTTATGTAAAGCCTCAAAAATTTCCAAAATAACGACTGATTTAGGTATTATAGTAAATATTATAGACTGCATGCATATTATTAAATGACTTCTAATTGGCTCTGTATTTTGATCCGGGACATCGGTCATTGCACCATCATCTTTGTTTTCCTTAGCACTCTTACTTGACTGAGTATTAATTAAAGCATTTTCATCACCTGTTTTTGGATTGGACTTTGGTTATGTGCTAAAAACAAGTTAAATGCTCGTTAATGTATTTTGGTGATTTTCTTAATTCACGGTTATTTAACTTTTTCGAATACAATTGTCACGTATCTTTGGTAGACAACTGACGCTTGATTAAACTGTTTAAAATCTGTAAACGAAGCTGTTCCTATTAAAAAATCCACTAATTCAAGTATGTGTCAAAACTTTTTATTTATAGCTTTATATTTATATATGTTATGATATATACAGCATAAGTTACTGCTCACTATTTACTAATTCGAACCATTGCCTCAATCCTTCACTAAGCACAACTGGCAGTTGATTTAAATCACGAACAATCACATAATATGGAAATGGGAAGTTGTCCATGTACGAAACTATTCTGGTCGTTCTGTCTGTTGCTGTGAATGGTAACACTGTGCGGATATCCAGTACTGAGTCCTGTAAAGATTAAAGGAAATGTTAAAGTTCATGCAAATAAATTAATCCGAAGGATTAAAAGTTGGTTTAAAATAAATCCTCGGATTAAAATTAATCCCAAGATTAAAAATCAAATTAAAGTTAAATCTTTAGATTAAAAATCGAAGCTTACCTTGTTGCCAGGATTATCAATGATTATGTAGATTAAGAACATTCTTTGGAGACGTGCCATTTTTATGGCATTCTTAACTCTCTTCTCGCCTTCACTGAATATATTACGTCCATCACTAAGAATAATTAAGAGATGTTCAAACAGTGCATTGCTAGCAGATGAATCTTCCTGATTCATGACCCGTGTAAAGTCCAATAAATCAGCAATTCTGGTTTTATTCTGATCGAAATTTAATGAATTAATAAGCTTTGGTCCATTAAATTGATCGTTGTATTTTAAGAGGACAGAACAAGCTTCACCAAAGGACACGACAGACAGTTTTCCACTTTCCAATAATGTTAATGCTTGAGAGACGAGAGAAATTGTCTGAAGAGTTAGTTCCTTTGAATTATTATGATCCATAGATTTTGAATCGTCGACTGCAATTGTAATTTTGTAATCACGTTGTGCTGCTTTCGTTCGTCGCAACCAAATCTTGTCTTTGCGGAACTGTGAAGCTATGTATGGAATAATTTTCTTCATATTTATGCGACGTCCAGTTCGATAATCACCTTTAAGACGAGTGCATTTTGTAGGCTCAAGAATCAGTCTTAACTGCTCACAAAGTTCTCTGGCATTCGAAACCATTTGATTGGAGATCTTTTGCCAATTTTCCATATTTGTAGCATCTGGATTAATGACTTTTTGACTCATCAATTCAGATTCAACTTGTTTGCGGATTTCCAGCTCGTCTGCATTCGATTGTTCCTCACACATTGTTGAATCATTAACAATTTCCATTTGACAGTGTGCTGTTGTGTCATTTCCTCTCGAAACATTTGAAGTCAACACATTTTCACCGTCCACAACTGCTTCTTGATTCTGTTGATCTTTAAGACGATCTTTTGTCTGTTCGTTATTCTTAGCTGGCTTATTACTTTTTTCTTCCAACTTTTTGCTTTTTATCTCATCAGTTATGTCCTCAATTTCAGGCTCTAATTTATCTTCATCCATTAACTGATCAGTTGATTCCAAATCATTATTTTCTTGCTTGGAATTTTCTTCATGCTGAACTTCTTTAGATTGTTCTTCCGTAGCATTATCCATTGTCGTTCTATCTGACTTTTTAGCATCTTTTACATGCTGATATTCATCCTCGTCATCGCCTTCCTTATTATTCTGCTCGTTCTCATCTTTATTTTGTGCCTGATTAATTTTGTCGATAGTTTTTAGGAATTTTTTCTTCAAATCATCGACATTTCCGAGTGTTCGTTCCTCATCCGTATTTCCTTTCTTACGTTTTTGCTGTGAATTGTCATTGTCACGATTTTTATTAGACTTTGATTCTTTTGTTTCAGAAACGCCTTGATGACCAGTTTCTGACTCTTTATTTTCTGCTTGACCAATACCATCCTTGTCTTCGCCTGTATCTTGGTCATCAATTTCATTATCCTGCTGATTTGATTCCAAATTTTCAATTTGAACTTGATCTGATGAACTTTTTTGGTCCTTTTGATTTGGCATGGACTGGATGTTTTCTTCTTTAGACTTTTTGTCCTTTGACTCTTGGAACTCGTTTGGAAGCTCATTTTCTTTTTCATTATTCTCATTATTTTCTTCGTCTTCATTTAATCCAGGCTGTTGACTAGCATCCTCTGGATTCTCTTGCTCGTCATTCAAATCTTCTGGATTTTCCTCGTTTGTATCCATTTTTTCTGTGTCATTTTCATCATCGGACATGTCAGGATTTTCTTCTGGATTCTCATTACTCTCATTCTGATTTTCTTGGTTATTTTCACCTTCCTGATCCTGTTCTGCCACTTCCTTCATTTTATCGATATCGAATGGATTCTCTTCATTTGTTTGCTCATCATTCTGCTGTTCATTATTGTCTAAATTCATGTCTTCATCAAGATCAAATTGTTCAGGTTCTGGCGGTTCCTCTAACTCATTATGGTATGGATTTGTTTGGTCTTCATCGCCTTCTTCATCATTCATTTGATCAATGTCCTGTTTTTGTTTTTGCTTCTGTTTCTTTTTGTCATCATCCATTTGTGACGCTGCATCGAGACCTTCTTGCTGCTCTTTGTGATTATCGACATTCTGATCGTTTTCAGCATCCAAATCGTTATGTTTGTCGCCTTGTTCATCGCTTCCTTTACCTAATTGGAGATTTTAAGAAAAATATTGAATTAATTTTCAGTAAAAATTTAACGGCTTTTCAAAATTCAAATTTGACTTTTTTATTCAAATTTTTAAAAACCGTTAAAATTTAAATTTTAAAAAACCGTTGAATTTACCTGTTTCGTCCTTTTTGTCATCCTGCTCTTCTTCCTTCTCGTTCTCCTCGTCTGAGCCCCAAATCTGATCATCTAATTTTTCAGCGCCTTCTTTTGTATCTCCCATTTCTTTATCCATTTCCTCATTATCATCTTTATTTGACTCATTGTCGGAATCTGACTCATTTTCAGGAACGTCGTGCATTTTGCCTTCGAAATTATCACTCATATCGATTCCTTTTTCCTCCTTACATTCTTTCTCTTCCTGTTGACCTTTATTGTAATCGTCAGGTTTTCTTGCCTCATCAAGCTGATCCTCAGATTCCAATTTATCTGAAACATCCTTTTCGCCCTCGCCATCCTCAAATCCAAAACCTTCACCAGTTTTTGAGTCATTTTCTTCCTTTTGTTCTTCGTCAGACAACAGATGTTCAGGAATACAAAAGCCATTCTTAGCTAGTTCCAAAAATACACTTAGTGTGATTGACAGTATTTTTGATGACACTTTATTGGCACTAATATATTGGATTATGAAATAATCAGCAAGCAGTTTGTATTGCTTAATAAGTGGATATACTTTGCTCAAATTTTCAAGACTTTCAGGATCAACAGACGATGAGAATAGTTTTTCCATTATTTCTGACAATTTTTCATTAATTTTCTTCAAATTTATAGTTCCAATATCCTCTAATAATTTTTTATGCAGCTTTTCCTTGAGATGATTTTCTTCTATGGCTTCATTTGATTCTGCATCCTCGAGACTTGTACGATATTCCTTGTAAATATTTTGTACAGCTATTAGAATCATGTGTGATAAACTTTCCAAATCATTATTGATGTTTATTTGTGTTTGTGGCGATTCCTTATTAATTTCATCAACTTTAAGCAGTTCCTGACTAAGCAATGATATCAAATCGATGACAGGAGATCCATAAATTGAATATTCATTATCCACAACAAAGAATTGCTTTAGATTTTCAAGCTTCTTGATAATTCCTTTTAATTTTGATAAATGTCCATCAGTTCCGTCAACAAATCTTGAATTGTGTGTATTAAGTGACTTAAGTGATGCATTTGATTCTGTAATTATGTCATCAACTTGCTGCACAATTTTACTGTAAACTTGACTCCTTTTATGCAAGACATTATTTGTAGACACAAGAACTTTTAGTTCCGTACATTCCTCATGTTTCGGTGCACATTTTAACAAAATCTGAACTTGCTCCAAAATTTCAGTGCTTTGAACAAAACAATTTTTAATCACAGTAAACTTTTTAAATTCATTTTCGAATAAAGAATTTTTAGAGGAAGTAGCTATCTTAATGTCATGTAAGTTCTGTTTTAATTTAATCATCACATTAACATTCTCACTTAGTTCCTTTCTTTCGTCCTGAACGAGATTAAAAAGCTCAATTGCAATTCCTTTTATTCTTTCTGCAAAATTCATGTCCATGTCACTTCTTGGAACTAACAGGATGTTCTTCAAAAGTTTAATCTTGAAAATGGACTTGTTAAAGTACAAATCAATTTTTGAGTGCAATGAATTAACGGACTTGCTGTACTCAGTGCTGGAAAATTCAAGTTGATCAGCAGAAAATGGAGAAATTTGCAAATTAATCATCTCTGGATTGAGGCTTTCGGTAAGCAAGCCACTTTTATAGTTAATTCCAATATTCATCATAGTCTTGAAGAAGTCACTTAGTGCTTTTCGTTTCTGGTTCAAGATGCTCTTAGCCTGTGACTTTTGTTTGTTTTTAGGAAGATTTTCGTCAACTTTTAAAGCTCTTAAATGATTGCATCTGTCTAGTTCACTTCCAATCAGTTCATCTAAAGTTTCAACTAGTTTTGGATATCGGACATTCGATAACAGAGTTGATACCAAAGTTCTGCTCTTCAGAATGAAATTATTGATGTTATTAAATGAAAGAACGTCTGAACTGTGCTGTTCCTTCTCAACAATCTCGGTTCCAATAAATGTCTCCAATTTTAAGGTATTCGAAGCAACTTGACCGTGCAGGTTCAAATCAAGTTCTGTTCCTGAATCTTTGTAAACAAATAGATCTGAAATTTTCTTACTAATTTCAACTTCAAACTCTTTAAGGAACTTGTGTAAATTTCGATGAACCTGCTTGATGCTTGATTCTGTGCCGAAATAGGATAAGTCCTTGTTAAAGGAATTAATTTTGACAAACTTCCTCAGCTTATCCTCAATGGGCTTTCGCATAAAATCAATCTGTTCATGAACTTTACTTGAGAATTGTGAGAAATATTGATGCAAGTTGTGCAATAACGAAATTATTTGACATGATTCATTCGATGGATTTTCGTCACTAAATCTAATCAAGTAGCACTTGAAGGACTTCAATAAATTCATTCTCAATGTAAATTCGCCATAACTTGATGACTCAATAAATTGTTTTAAGACATTCGTCACAGCTTTCAATGTAATTTTCTGTTCACTTTGTTGAGGCTTTTGATCTAAAATTTCTCCTTTACCAAATCTCTTTTCAACGCTATTAAAGTCTACAAGTGATTCTGTCTGTGCCTTT
This sequence comes from Chironomus tentans, assembly GCA_963573255.1. NCBI lineage: Eukaryota > Metazoa > Arthropoda > Insecta > Diptera > Chironomidae > Chironomus > Chironomus tentans. Next base: position 17,458,017 of record OY754303.1, read on the forward strand.
GATGATCCTTGCAGATATTCATGAATTAAATTGTACAGGAAGAACCAATAACGATAAGATTTAGCTTCAACCTTTTGTTGTGATTGTTTTAGCGATTCTCTCCAACACTGCAGTTCCATTCTCATCCATCTCTGAATTATTTCTGCAATTTCATGCTCAATATCCTTAAAGTTGTTTAATCTGTGCGCTACGCTGTTCCATTCATGGACTTTCTTTCGCAAAATTTGTATTCCAACATTGAATCTGACTAAAGATGAGTTGACTGAGAAACCTCTGATGCGATTAATTAGAGTTATAAGCTGGACGGAAGAGATTTTAAAGAAAATTAGACAATAATTAAAATTTGAAAAATAACGGTCAAATTAGATTCGAAAAAATAACGGTTGAAAATTTTTTTTAAAAAATAACGGTTGAAAAAAATTTAAATTAAATCTTTGGATTAAAACTTACATCATTCAATACAGCATGATCAGGCCACTGCTCTAATTCAACATTTACTCGTTTTTCAAGCTTTTCCATCACACTTATGCATGTCAATGCTTCTTGGACGTTAGAATCTGTATAAAAATCGAAGGTCTTGCTGTGATTATCTGTGGATATAGAAAAATAAATATTAAGCTTCCTGAATATTATCTCAAAGTACAACTAAGTACCTGTAATCTGCATGTCATCATAGACACTTTGACAGTATCCAACTAAAAGGCTCATGCCTTTATATGAATCTTTATCAATCGAAGACTCAAGGCAGGTCTTAAAACGATCCAAAAATGCATTAAATATCTTCATCTTCTGATTAAACACTCGAATGACATCCTTTTCATTATTTTTATGCTCAATATCCATAAGCGACATAAAGAAGTCACCAATTAATTTAAAATCACTTTCCGTAATGATGTCTTTCTTGTCCTTCACAGGCTTATTAAGCTCGACAGTTTGTTCCAGTGTGTCTTGCTGTATAAAGTCATAAAAATCATTTTCAGCATTGTCTGGGAACATTTCAGCAATTTCGCGCATTTTCACAACTTCCTCGTCATCCTCTTTACATTTTGTTTTAGTGACATAAAGGCTGTCTTCTTCAGCTTGTCTCTTTGCTTTCAGTTCTTCCTGTTTCTGCCAAAGTTGATTACAAATGTTCAGAATGTGATCAAACTTTTCGAATAATTTTGGTGTCATTTTTCCATAGACCGTTGTGCTTGTATTAGTCACTTCCTGGATGTTTGACTTGATCATTTCAAAATACAAATTCTCGCCATTCTCAATAGATTCGATGATCGAGAAGAAGTGATTCTTTAGTGTTGTATCCATTAAGAAACTTTCGTGTGATTTTGCTGGGAATTCAATCAGTTCCTTCATTATGTTCGATAGCTCATCATTTTCATTACAGCTCCAAAATATTCCACTGGATGTGACTTGAATAGAGTCATGCTTCATTTTCAATAAGCTCTTAAGACCTAAAAGACTATCCTTTAGTGATGTTATGCAGTACTGGATTGGAGCTGTAAAATCTCGATAATATTTATTGTAATTCCTCATAGTATGTCCTAGGAACTTGTCAGCATTAATAATCCACAAATCCAATTTACTAATCAAGTCACTAATCACAATTTTCATATTTTCTGTCTGTTGATTGCTGCTGATGCTCTTGTTGCTTATATTCTGATTCAGTTCATTGTTAATGTTCCTTAGTAGATCATGGAATTGCTTTGGATGACAGAATGATGTAAGGAAGTGATTTATGTCTCTAACCATTGAACTATAAGAACAGACATTAGGTCTTAAAGCTGTTCTTTTGGAATATTTCACGTGCTTTTCCTTCAAGTCGATGACTTTCTTCTCAATTGATTCTCGGTCAGTTCTTCCTAAATTCTCATATTCAAGCATAGTAGACATCATTTTGTATGCAAATAGGAACTTATTGAGGTGATCTAAATCCTCATCCACATACTTTGTCTTGAGGATGTTCTTTTTAACTGGATCGATTAATGGGAAGTAGGAAATTAGGTTCAACTTCATGACACTACAAAGTGACTGAATTGTGTAATTTTGTAGCCACAATTTGGATTTTGACTTGTCATTCTGTTCCTTTGTTAGCACAGTCTTTAAATAGTCAACAAGATTCCAGAACTCTTGATTAAAGTCTGAATAATTTTCATTTTCAAGTGATTGATATTGATCCTTAACGACGTCTATTTCCAGTAACAAATGTTCAGCATGTTGAGCATTTTTCTTTAAATTATGTTGCAGCAAATCGTAATTGGATGTATTAACTTCTGCATTCAGCCACAGCATGTTTTGTAGACCATTTAAGATTAATTTCCAGTGATGAACTTCCCCTAATCCAATTTGACGAATTTCTCCATTTTTACCCATCAATAATGACATCAAATTGTAAGTCAACAGACCTCCAGTAACAAACATGTGATTAGTGCTGAATGCTGAATAGATTTCCTCACTCTCAGTTGATCTACAAAGGTCACTGTTGATGGTCATTGATTTGTGCATGTTTTCATTAATTATGCTGTCTATTGCCATCTTAAAGCTTGAATATTTCTTCCTGAACTCATTTGAAGGATTGTCGATTTCTGATAAATTTTGTAAGATGCTGTATCGCTTATCGCTGATTATTTTTACGACTGCTAAAGTATTATTGTCGATCGATGGAACATTTATTGGATAGTCTTCATTTATGACACAACTGCCATTTACAGCCATTGACAAAATTCTCATCAGGAAGTACTCAAATATAGGCAGAACTTCAATATTGTATTTTACATCTTTTAGATCCACAGAATCATTATTTTGGAATTGCTTCTTTAATTCACATACTTCATTTTCGACACTAAATCTATCCTCAATTATTAATGGCTTGAAATTGTTGAAACTTTCCATCCAGCTTTCATACAAATTTGATTCTTTCATCTCGTCACTAAAAGCTTCCGTGAAGCTTTCAAAAAGCTCATTAATGTCAGTCACTTTATTCATTATGAATTGTCTACGGATCTTTTGATATTTTAAATCCAACAGAATTAATAATCGACACTTAAATTCATTAAATTCAAGGAGTTCATTCATGTTTGGCGTGATTGATGTCAAACTGCTTAAAAGCTCTTCATCCTTAAGCTTTTTAATTTGTTCCTCTTTATAGAATGGAAGGAACGAGACGAAATTCTTCACATAAATCTTTTTGCATATTTGAAGTGTATGATTGGAACCAAGGATGTAATTTTGAATCTCATTGTATGTTGTCATGAACATGTGATTCATAGTGGAACTGCACATTTCTGTTAAATAATTTATACAGTGTTTACCGAGCCACTTAAAGTGCAGGTACAATTCATCAAGTAAATCAGTTTGGACATTATTGCGATGGAATAATTTCTGTGTGGATGTAGACAGCAATCGATTAAACCATAAGAATGACAAAATTAAGTCTGTAAGCATTTTCTCATTGGTTTCTAAATGCTCAGTCTTGAAACATGATTCAGCGTAGCTTTTGAATGATCCTAGAAGATTGTAAAGTTCCGTCAGCATCTTATTATTAACTGTATCAGCAATAGACTTTTTCAGTACAGCTTTTGAGTATGTCACTGAGTCGATATCCTTTAATCCAATAGATTTTCCAACATTAATATCTTCTAATGTCATTTCCATTATCATCAACATCGTAATTCTGAATTCATCAATTGAATCAAGTTTAGCATTATTGTAAGGTCTTAAACGACTAAACATTTTCGAATTCCATGGCAAGCTTGGTTGAATTTCACTTGCATGCTCCTTGATAATTTTATATAACTTTTCATTCAATTTTCCTAATGTTGATGCCTTACTTATGGACGAAATCATTTTATTGAGATAAATCTTTCTCTTGTGGACATCCGAGAATGTGCTGAGCATGTACAAGAATGTCAACAAACATTTCATAAGCCTTTCTGGATCTTTAATTTCAGATTCATTGAAATTTATTTTTGTGTGTAAATTATCCAGTACTTCCTCAACATTCATCTTCTTATCACAGCATCTTAAAAGTGAAAGAAGACCTTCAGACTGGAACTTGATCATTGTCATTTCCGATAGTTCATTTGAATGGATAATTAAATTTTTATAATTCACTAAATTTTCAACACTTTTCATGCCATTTACAGCTTCCAATATTTGCTGTCTGAGCTTTGTCTTGTAAAATGATAATCCAAATCCTAATAAATCGATGTTAGACGAACGAACATAAACTTCCAGTGCACCAAGAATCAGACATTTCCTATCTTCCAATCCCATTGATTTATTTTGTGATACCAAAAATGCAATTTTAATTAAATGGGATACGCCAAATGTCGAATAGTCAGACAAACTGTTTAATTTTTTGTGGATGTCTAGAATGGCTTTAATTAAATACATGTCATGAACACCTTGAAGGTAAATCAACTTCCTCAAGTCATCTTCTGTGTACAATTGATGTGACAAAGACAATTCAATGCAGCGATTCCTCATCGCTCTAGAAACCTCACCAAATTTAGGATCTGTTGTAAGGAAAACGCGGAAGTTCTTGTGTTTTGATATTGTTTCTGGCTGATTTGAGTCATCAACTCCTTTTTCAGCTATCATTAAGCTTCCATTTGGTTCCAAAATTGGATTTAGTCGATCGAGAATTGCAGACGATACTAAATTAACATGCTCGAGGCAAATAAAGTGACCGAACTTTATAGATTTTACAATCATCGAGTCAATCCAAACAAAATGACCGCCAGTATTAAGCGTTGCTGATGTTTTGACCAAAAAGTTTTTCCATATTTTAAGATCTTTTAGCATCTCCTCGAAAATTTTCGTATGATCTTCATCATATGTGCTGATAAGAGCGTCAATTATCGTCTTAACTAGATCCAGTCGCTTACAAAAATGCTCAACTTCATTAAATGTGTCGTCTTGTTGGTGGACAATGGAATTGACGTCATAATCTCTCCATAATTTATACAAATTTGTAAACAATGATCTTCTATTGGACTTACTGTGGACGTCTGTAATGATTTCCATAATTTTAATCAGCAATTTCTCTTCAACATACTTCCACAGTTCCTCAAGCATTCGATTAAAGTCAAATTGTTGAAAACTTCCAGTCACAGAATCATCAATTGTATCGAAATTAAGTTCCTCATTATAAAGCTCACAAAAAGCATCAATAATTTTAGTTTTTCCACAATCTGTTGGCCCACAAAGTAGGATAGGCTTTTCCAGCAATACACATTCAGTTATAGACTTTAATTCATTTAATTGACTTGATAGAATTACTGAATGATTGTTCCTGCTCAAATCATTGAAATTATTCGACACTTTTCTTTCACATTTGAATGCCTGTTGAATAGAAATGGAATAGGATTAAAAAATAAATCGCTAGATTAAAAATTAACCCTTCGGGTTTAATATAAATCGTGAGATTAAAGTTAATCGCAGGTTTTGGTTTTTAAAAATTTTTGGTAAGTAGGCTTTGCATTTTCAATTTTCTCATTAATTTGATAATTTTCACAGCGATCAGTTGTAAAATTTTTTTATCAGTTTAAATAAATCATAAAATAAAAACAGGATCAAGGAAGTGACTTTTCATTATTTTTTGAATTAACAACTGTTCAGTAATCTGAAATTTATCAGGAATGATGTGTGAGTACAATTTTGAAGTTTTTTCAACCGTTTTGTCTTTCAATCTTTTTCACTCTGATTACTGTGAAATTTTATCCAAAAACTGATGGATAAAATGATAATTAAATTAATATTATGAATACTTGACTACTTAAAATGACAATTCATACGATAAAACAAATTTCTTCCTATCAACACTCTTTAATAATTTTTTAATTATTTATCAGCCTACCACGATGATAAAATCAAAGATAATGTACGTTATCATCCTGACGCAATTACGCTTGATCAAGTTGGCAGGAAGTTCTCGCATGCGGAGCGAAATAGGGAGCTGATCGAGGACTATTTTGCAAAAAGGAAGCAAATTTTTGGGTCAAGCACCGTCGTCCAGCCAAAAGTCTCGAAAATATGCAAAGTGAAAAATTGTTTATTTAAGCGCAAACCTCTGGGGAAAACTCTGTGCTTAGAGCACTACAAAATAGCCGAATCGATTGTTCGCTTTGTTGATGGCAGGCTATGTCCCAAAGACGGATGTAAAAATAAGATTTACACTGGAGGAAAATGTAATTTCCATTTTTTGGCTGGTTCTAATGAACAAATCAACGACATAGACATTGAGAAGGTAGAGGAAATTGCAGACGATGCCGCATCTTTTGTTGCAAAGTTGGCTGAGGATCATCCGTTGGATACTTTTTACATTGGCGTTAGCCAGAATTTTGATCAACGATTGATGCAACACAACGCAATTGGAAGTAGGACTAAAGGATCGACCGAGAATTATTTTCTAGTAAGAGGAGTTAAGGATAAGGATCTGGGAGATCTCGAGCACGAAATCTTGGAGAAGTCGTCGAAATTAATCGACTCTCGACGATTTAAGAATCTGCAGCCAGGAGGATGCTATAATCCAAAAAATAATCGCACTGGACTCGTTTATTTATTAAGATACGAGAATGATTTCGACCACAACACCACAGAGCCACATAAAGATTTCTCGGGAAGTGTTTATAAATATAGCAATAAACAAAGCAAAGTGCCATATCCAGAGCTGAGTCTCCCAAAGATAAAAGAGCCCATCTCGCTCCAAAAAGCTCTCCTAATGATTGGATATGAGTTCCATGAGTTGAATGTGTCTAAGATTCGCAACGGAAGATACAAGTGTGACTTGTGTGATTCAAGCTTTAACGAAAATCAACACCTTAAGACGCACATGCTTGTTCACACCACAGTAACGGAAAAATGTAATTTGTGCTCATTTGAATCCAAACATCATAGTAGTTTGCGCACTCATATGAAAACTCATGGCATTACATTGCCGTTGAAGTCTCTGAAGCTCACTTCCTATGTTTGTGAATTCTGCCAGGAAGAATTTACCAATTACACAGACCTGAATTCACATCGTCACAAGCACAAAACGGCCACTTGTGAATACTGCCCAGAAGTTATGCAAAAGAGGTCATTAAAGTTACATATGCGGGTAACATTAATCATTTTAATTAACCATCTTCTCACAAATTATATATGTATTATAATACCATTTAGCGATTTCATCCGTATGAAAAGTTGCCGGAATGTTTAAAAAAAATAATTAAGGAGACCGACTTCAGATGTGTGGATTGTGATCAATTTTTCCAAACTGCTAGTAATCTTCGCGAGCACTTTACTTCACAAAAGCATCGCAATAATGCAAATTTAAAGACTGTTTCAGAGGAATAAGCGATGTGATTTTGAAGGACGTACTGAGGAATCTGTAGTTCCAGTGGAACATAATTTTTAATTTATCTCTTCTTAATTGTTTTCTTTATTGAAAATTACTAATAACTGCGTTAATGCAGATCTATTTTTATTATAAATAAACATGTTTTATTAGGGACTTACCTGACAAAATGTGGCCATAAAATCAGCATCAACTTTAGTTCTTTGTGACAAGTACATACAATGGATGTCATTAAAGAAAACATTCGAGTCATTCCAATAGAATCCAACAGTTCGACATTCCTTTTCTAATTTTTCAATGTCAGCTTGGAAGATTTCTCCAAATATTCTCACTATGATCTCAACGTCATGTTCTGTCCGCATTCGTTCGCAATAGACCAACTTCATTTTCTCAAAAAGCACTAAAATGAAGTCATTGAATGATGTCGTCTCGTCATTTAGTGCCATGATATCAAATCCAGTTTCTTTGTTAGTAACAAATTCACACCATCTCAGCATATCTCTCAAATTAGCCTCAAATGGACCCCCTTTATATCCAAACTCAAGATTAGAAATTCCACTTTCAATTCGTTCTGAGAATGTGACCATTCTGTCTATTAGTCTGTATTCCTTAAGCTTTTCAATTTCATTTAATATTTTAAAGTTATGAGTAACAACATGCGACAAGTCTGTCTTTTCTAACTTTCTCAAGTAGACTTTTGTGAATCTGTTAAGGAATGATTGAGGAAGACCTTTTCGTCCACCGCCTTGACGCAATGGATTTTGAGTGGCAAAAATTCTAGTCGATTGACCTAATTTAAAGGTCTTGTTAAGCTCCGTAATGAAAACTTCTCCACGATGATCCAAAATGGCATTCAAACCTGTTTTAAGAAATTTTTAAATAAATTATTTGTTCATATAAATTTATATAATTTATTTCATACCTTCGAGGACACTTTGTGGTGCTAAATTCAATTCATCAAGCAAAATCCAAGTATTTGGAGACTTAAGAGCAGCTAAAAGTGGTCCATCGCGCCACATAAAAGATCCCAATTGAGCATCATTGTTATCATTCTCGAAAATTGAACTCTCAACAGGCAAATCAGTTCCAAAAAGATCAGCTATGTCTGTATGTTCACATAAATTGATTCGAACAAGGTTATATCCAATAGCTGATGATATGTTTTCTATTAAAGATGATTTTCCAACGCCTATTTTGGATATAAATTAAACAAGATTTAAATTAATCTGAAGATTAAATTTTTGATTTAAATTAATTAAAATCAAAAATTTAATCCTAGGATTAACTACCGGATTTAAATCAATTATAGAAATTGCATTAATATGCAGCATCAAGATTACTAACCTGGAGGTCCTTCAAGTAGAATGGCCTTTTTCAAGCTCATTGCAGACAAAACACGGAACAAGTTTTGCTTCGTAGTCGGTGCAGAGAATGTGAATGTTGTGGGCTTTTCTGATAATTCATGATTGATTTCTAGATAAAATGGATTTATTCCAAATTTGAATGACTCTAAATCAAGTGTAACTTGACTATCTTCTAAGGCAGTTAATGTAGAGGAATCGACTGAGCTTTCCAAAATTTCTGCAATATTTTTGTGCAGTTCAGCAAAAGCTTTGTTGCGTATGCTTGCTATTTCTTTGACATTTTCGTAAGGCAGCATTTCCAGAGAATCCAAAAATATCGTTTTTAATCCATAATGTAATGCGTTATTCATGTCCAAATTTGATTGATTGACATTAGTAATGTTGTGATTTTGTGTGATGTAGTTGACATAACCGAGGATATCTCTTATTGAGAAATTGAGCTTTTCAACTAGCTGCTTGACAACATTGACTGTCTTTACAATTATTTGAGCTATTTTGCTTATTACAGGATCATTGCTTCTGTATGTGATTTCCATGATATTTACTGCTATTTTTCTTAAATCTTCATCACTGTACATAGCAGTGCACCAAATTTCTGTAAATCGATTTCTTAAAGCAGGCGATAATTCTTTTTTACCAAAATCTCCACCTGGATTCATTGTTGCGAAAAATTGGAATCCTTCTGACGCTTTAATTACAAATTCAGAATTTTCAGTCTTTTTCAAAACATTTTCATTAATTCCGCCTTTCTCTGCCAACAATATCGTTCTTTCTGGTTCCAATACACAGTTCAATCTCTCCAAAACAGAATCTTCAGCTAATGATATCTCATCAGCAAGGAAATAGCTTCCTTCCAGCATTGAATATATTAATGGACCGTCACTCCATTCAAATAATTTTGATGACTTTTCAGCTGTTTCTTTTGATTCTCTACAAGGTCGTAAGCCTCCAATAAAGTCGGCACTTTCAGTGTGCATATGACAATTGAGGATTCTTAATTTCCTGTCATGAAGTTCTGATAATAATTGGCATACTGTCGTTTTTCCACAACCTGATGAATTCAAGGAAAATTTATTAAAATTTACTGGTTTTTTCAGATTTGAATTTACTGGTTTTTTAAAATTTGAATTTTACTGATTTTTTGAGATTTGAATTTCCAAGGGGATATTACTACGAAAATTTATTAGGTATTTGAAATTCCAAAAGATCGTTAAATTTTTAACCAATTAAAACTGTAATTTGCTATAATTAATAAAATCGTACTCACCAGTCGGTCCAACAAGCAGCACAGGTTCATTGAATTGTAGAGATTTAGAGACTATTACAGCCATTCGTCGCATTTCGAATGTCCAAACGACATTTTGTGATCCTTTGTAATTGATTAAAGATTCCAATATGCTTTTAGTGACTTTTGAGGTATCGTCACTAAGTGTGAACAAGTGATCTATTGAGATAATCTTTGAAAAGTTCTTCTTCAAGGTATCAACAATTATGTCATTTTCAGTTTGATTTCGAACTTTTGCAGACAGAACGAGATATCCTTCGTCGACTAAATGTTGATTCCAATCGTATTTTCGATCATCCAGCAATGAATTGTCTGCGAATGTGTATCGATTTCCCCATCTGAACAAATCTCGAAGCGTGAAATTGTTCCTGGTTGTCGTTCTTCTATTAACTTGTAATGCTGACATTGTTTTGACCATTTTCTGTGCATATGTCATTGGAATCATGCATCTCTTTTCTAAAATCACTTCCAGTTCATTTTTGGGGATTTCTGAGAAGTGCAATTCAATAAATCTGTTCTTAAAGGCACGAGATAATGTTTTTCGTCCACCATACAATCCTGGTGGATTTTGTGTAGCAAACAGCATGAAATTTGGATGAGCTTTCACTAAAACTTGTGTCTCGGGTATATAAAGTTCTCTGTTGTCGTCCAGGACACGATTTAAGGCCTCAAGAATATCACTTGGAGCTAAATTTAATTCATCAAGAATTATCCAATATCCATTTCTCATAGCTTTAACTAAAACTCCTTCCTGGAATGACAATTTTCCAGAAGCATCAGCAACATAAGTTCCAACATATTCCTGTAAATCTGTGTGCTCATGATTATTGATTCTTAAACAATGATTTCCACTTCTCTTTGCTATGTATTCTATTAAGCTAGTCTTTCCTGCGCTCGTTGGACCTTGAATTAAAATTGGCAGCTTTCCAATTGAAATAATTCTAGCTAAATCCTTAAGATTCTTTTGGACACTTTCTGTCAAAATGTATTCCTTGCATTCAGACAATTCCTTGTCACCTTGTTCTATCCAAAATCCTTCAAAATTCATGACGTTCTCAATAGCTGGTTTTGGAATCTGCTGTGATAATATCTTCTTGACATTACTAACTAAATAGCTTTGGATCTTTTGCAGCACTAAATTATGAGACTGTGAATCTAGTTGAGTAAGAAAACTAAGGCAGAAACTTTCATAAAGATTTCTTTCTGTTGATCCACATAAATTTTTTGCACAAGTTCTCAATGCACGACATAATGTACGTAGAGAAAATACGGGTTTGTTGCCTAATCCATCATTCAGTTCTAGTTGTGATAAGTTTCTCAATTCCATATATAATTGAACAGCTTTATGAATTCTTGACTTTTCTATGCCTGTATTGCTCAAATAATCTCCAACCAAGATCAATAAATCCTTTTCGACTGTTAATTCATCAACAAAGAATTCCGTAAATCGATTTCTAATTCCAACAGACAAGTCCTTTTTACCAACATCCGTACTTGGATTCATACAAGCAAATATTCTGAAATTTGGATGTCGTTTAATTGGAACGAAATCACCACGTTCTAGGAGAATTATAGATCCATCAGCTTCTAAAATTGTTGATAGACATTCAAGTGTTTCGGTTGATGCTAAATTTATTTCATCCAATAATACCCAATCGCCATTTTTAATACAATTTACTAAAGATCCAGTAATGAATGCAAATGAAAGGTTCACTGAATGCTTTAATTGCTGATCAAGCTTCTTCAGCTTCTTCTCCAAATTTTGCCATCTTATAAAGTCTGGATCATTTTTCTTGTCTTGTAGAATCTTATAAGCATTAGAGATGACTTTCAGCATGAGTTTAATTAAAATTGAGTAATCTCCACGATTAATGCAACTAGCAACGTGACTTAAAAACTTTTCATTCTTCAACACATCAAAAGTCCGTCCAAAAAGATTCTCAAACTCATTTCTTAACGGAGAAACGATGAACTGCATATCAACAGGTTTAAAGCCACCAATTAAGTCAGACACATCCGATTGATTGTTCATATTGACAACGACTAAATTGTGATTAGTTTGATATGCTAAATATTGTACGCTACTTGTTTTGCCTGTTCCTGTTTCTCCCACAAGTAAAATTGGCTCATTTTGTTGAACAGCAACAGCAATTCTCTCCAAAATGCAGGCAGAAACTCGAGTAAATGAAAATGTTGGTGGTTGAATTTTATTCTTACTAATTACTTCATCTTCATCACTAATTTTCACTCTTTTTTCACTTAATTCCTTACTGTTCCTTAACACTGTCTCACGACCAATCACTATTTCATCAGTTGTCATTTTTATCATTGGCTTATACTCATTTGCTAAATGAATACAACGAGTTTCAATTATACCTAGACGAGAACCAATGCTGATGATTAAGTTTGTCTTTAATTCTCCGAATGTTAAATGAGAACAGAAAAGATCCACACAATTTTGAAACACTAAATATGCACATTCGGAACTTGTTGCCTTAAAAGTGAGACTAGATCGTTTGCAGAGCTTTAACAAGTCACGAGTAGATACCATTCGGCCAACAGTTGGAAGATTATTTAGTTTGTATTTATTAGCATAAGGAAGTCCACCTTCATCGTCACTGCTGTCATCATTAGTATCCTTCTTAGCAGCCTTTGAGCCATTCAGCATTTCAATATCGTCGTATTCTATTTCATTTGTATGACATCCACGAGAAAATATCAGAAATACGTCCACAATTCTTGACGAAACTGTTGCTAGTTTTGGATAATTTTGGCAGATTATTGTTGACAATTCAGTTCTTGACAATGGAAGCATATTAATTGTGTACAAATGCTTTTCTAATAAGCTGTATGCTGAGTTTGACGATTGATTGGACATTTTGTGGGTTCTAGAATTTAATTAAATATAAATTAATTATAAATACTTTCATAATATTAATCCACAAAAATTTTACCTTAATGTCAAAAATAATTGGAAGCCTTGAGCGACTTTTAAATTTTCACGAAATCCAGGAACTCTCAAGAAGTTGTTCTCCAATAGATTCGTTAAAATAGCACAAACATCTTGAGTTGCTGTATCGATGTCTTCGAGCAACAACCAATGACCATTCATAACAGCTTGCGTCAAAACGCCTGGCTGCCACACAAATTCTCCAGGAATATCAGTGCAACGATATTGACCAAGCAACACTTTACTGTCTGTTTGATCTCCAAGCTGAATTCTCAAAAATCCTGATTCATATAAATTTTCATTTCCTTCCATTTCAATTGATTGTTCAATTTTTCGCTTATTTCCATTCACTTGTCTTGCACTAAACTCCTTCTTTGACTTTAAGAATTCATTAAAATCCTCAAGCTTCGGTGACAAACGTCCAACTCTCTTTGCTAAATATTCTACTAATGTCGTTTTTCCAGATCCTAATAGATATAATAATTTAAATAAGATTATTAAAAATTCACTGGTTTTTCAGGATTCAAATTTTCAAAGGGAAATTACTACGAATTGTAGTCTTTTCAAATCTAAAAAGGTCGTTAGAATTTACTCACCAACATGACCGCATAGACAAACTGCCTTGCCTGATGACACGCCGAGAGCTAGACTTCTCAGATTAACACTCGTTGAATCTACTTTAACAATATCCAATTTGTCTTGATAATATTCAACGACTGACTTGTTATAAATTGGCAAATAAACTCCTTCAATATCCGTAATAATATCACTTTCGTATTTCCAATCAATCACTTCCTTATCATTTAGGGATTTTATCTCTTCCATAGCTAGTTCTGACACGTCAATTTCAGCTTCAATACATGTCTCTTCAGAGATTTTCATACTTTTATTCAGCACTTCTGTTTGATGATTTGACAATGCAAAGATTATTGTTGTAACTTTATTGCAGTACAGCTTTTGTAAATCACATCCTTTGTTACTGAATAACTCAATAAATGCACTCCAATCCCAAATTCGACGATAGAAGCAAGCATCAAGTTGTAGGAATCTCAAACCCATTGATACAATTTGAAGATCCGAAACATTTTTGGATAATTTCATTTTCTTCTTTTTCTGCTCGTCGTGTGCCACTTCCTCTACAAATGGTGACATATTCCTTGAACTGAAATATTCACGGCTATATCTGTAAGACAAAATAAGTTAATTAAATCAAACAAATTATTATTAAATGACTTAAATTACCCCAAAACCTGTGAATTTTTCTCAGCCAGAATCGACAGGATAATTGATTTTATTTGATAGTCGACGAAGCTATTTTCAGGAACATTAAGCAATGAACAGACGATAGGAAATAGAATGTATTGGAATTGATGTCGAACAATATTTGCAGTTTCAGGACTCGCAGTCATCAAATCACATAGAATCTTGATAATATCATCAATATCTTCAGCTAATAATTTCTGTAATTAGGAAGATTACTTTTATTGATTCCGCAACATGTGAGAATTTTTCAGCAACATACCTTTTTCGCTAAAATTCCATTGATTTCACTTGACTTGACACTTTTATTGATGTTTGTCAAAGACATTTTAAGTCTTGCTGTATTTATACTCATTGTTCTAAACAAATTAATGGCTAAATTCTGAGTTAATTAATAAAAATTAGCAGCACAAGTTTACAAGCATGCTGTTTGTTTATTTTTATGAACGAGGGAGAATCACCGACTTGAACTTGTCCCGCGTAGCTTCGTTCCACTAATCAAAATAAGTTTGAGAAAATTGTAAAATTTAAAGAATTACAAAATTAATTTAAAAATTCACTATTAAAATACAGTATAAAATAATTAACAATTAATTAACATTGAGATTTTTCCGGGAAAACTCAAAATAACGTGAAAAACACGAGTTTGCGGATGAGATAAGACGATTAAAGTGTTATTGTGATTTTTTTTATTTTCTTTAAAAAGGAAAAACGCGTTAAAATAACAAACCAAAACCAGAAAAAAATAAAGTTTGTCGATTTTTAATAAATTAATCTAGCATAATCATGGATAATTTCATCGTAAAACGGGAAGACGGTGATATTGTGACGAATCCAGCCGAGAGAAACATAATCCTGCTGCGATATGCTGCGTTTTTGAACGAAAATGAGAATAATGCTGGAATACAACAGCAAATGCAAATGCACCATCAAGCTTCCCTAGCTCCACAAATCCACATTATTGAGCATCAACCACCTCCACAGCCAAAAAAAAGCACAAAAGCATCTGCCGTACAAAATGCACAAGGAGCTAACGTTCAATTAGGAACAAATAATCAAAAACTCAGCGGGTGAGTTCAAAACGATGAAGAAGCGTTCTCTTTCCTTGCTTAAACTAGAGACTGATTTATTTCTAGGCTCCAATGTCATCTGTGCTCAAAAGTTTTATGTAACAGCCAGTACTTAAGTCAACATATCCGAGTGGTTCACGAGAATATTCGTGAGCATGGCTGCGGTTACTGCGATATGAAATTTGGATCAAAATCTCATCTCATCATCCACGAGAGAAAGCACACGGGCGAACGACCCTACTCCTGTGAAGGTATATATGGCTTGTACTCTTTGTTTTACTAAATGTCACTAACGCTGTGTCTCATTTTAGTTTGCAACAAAGGCTTCGCCCAAAAATCATTGTATTCTTATCACAAGAAGAGAGCCCATACTAGTAGCAGCAATCAATAATAATCTCATATATTATAGTTTTAATGCGTGGTAATATTCTCTTGTAATCGATTATCCATTTCTTTCGATAATGCAATTAAACGAAGAAAAATTGATTCTTTATGATTATTTCTGGTTCGTTCATAAGATAAGAGCATAACACACATACAAAATAATTGTGGCATAATGATGATGGAGATGATTTTGAAAGAATTTATGCAATTTTAAATATTTCATAGTTGTAGTTTTCTTTTCGAGCAACAAGCTATATTTACTTCTTCCTTTATCCCCCTTAATTCTTTCTCTCATCATTT
This sequence comes from Chironomus tentans, assembly GCA_963573255.1. Classification (NCBI taxonomy): domain Eukaryota; kingdom Metazoa; phylum Arthropoda; class Insecta; order Diptera; family Chironomidae; genus Chironomus; species Chironomus tentans. The sequence goes on from OY754303.1 coordinate 17,473,969, forward strand.
CAATTATGATTTAATTATTTTTTATTAATTATTCTCTCCTTCCCTCCCCAACCAAAACAACTATTTAAACATTGATCTTCTGCAGTTACTACATAAGTCAATACCTATAATTTTTTGTCATCTTCCATACATAAGATTTTTATTTACGAGAAACATGAAAATTTTATAAAATTAATTAATTATAAATTTTAAATTTAAAAGAAAAAAAATAAAAGAAATATAAAAACTAGCACTATTAATCTTTGATGGCTTAATCTTTACAGAAGTTTGAAGAAAATAACGGTCAAAAATTATTCAAATTGTCAAAAATCTCAACGGCTACTGGGATTTCAAATTTCGGAACGCAAATTCAATGGGAAAAATTTTCTAAGCTCAGCTTATTTGTTTCTTTTTTGTGAGTCAAAAGTTTTACGAAAAAATTAAATTTAATGTAAGTTCCTCGTCAAATCGGTGGCTTAATTTAGTGCTGTTGTGTACATTGTTCTCCGATCTACTGGAATTAATCGAGTTTTGAGTGTGAAGAGCGCAATACAAGCGAGAAAATTAATTAATTTGGATTTCGAGCATTTTCTAAAAAATTTAAATCGATAGATTGTCGAGCAAAAATATAAAGAACATAAAAATTTGACCAGCTTGTTAATTGTTTGGTAATATTCTTGTGGCATACAGAATTGAGTGCTCATAAATTAGAGGACGATAAATTCATAAACATTTATGTGTTATCATAAAAAAGTTTAATTACTGAAAAGATTTCCGTATTCAGTTCTTTTTTTATATCGACGTGCTAACTGTGACAATGATTACATAGGATTGTTGATTCATTCCTTGAAATTCTTATCATAAAGTGCTTCAGTTGAAATAACAAAGTACGTAGATTAAACTGTAACTAATGGATGAAAATATAATTAGTGAAAGCTGGGATTGTTGAGCATAAGAAGAGCATAAAAAAAATAATAATAGAGAAGAGAAGAAATCAAGATTTACACCTTTTGACGAGCACTGCTGTATGGATCATATGTTGAACAAGAAAAAAAGAAGAACAGACGAAATTAGATAAAAAAAAATACTTACTAAGACTTGTGTGTCTGTGCTGCTTCGTTCATATAAAAAGTTTTTACCGTGACTTAATTTTTTCGATCTAAAAATGTGTAAAATTTATTGATATTCGCAGTAAAAACATTTGGTGGATGTTGAATTAAAAAAAACAGAGTAGAGAATAATTGCTGTGAACAGACATGCTTTAAATTGTTAAAAGAACCACCAAAAAAATGAAATCATGGCCTTGTCATTTTAAGTGAAATTTTCACTAACTTAATATCGTTACGTGTTTTCGGCTACGATGAACATGCTAAGTGATTGCTTCCTTTCCTTTATTATCATCAAAAAAATTATTTTGCTGTCTACAGTATTGTTTTATGTATTACTTCAGACATAATTCGAAAAAAAAACCATTGCACTTGCTATAAGACCTATGCGGCAGTGATACCCTTTTATGTATGTTGCATAGGAACAAACAACAATTTGAGGAGACAGAGGCATGTGTCTGGTTGAGGAAAGAGAAGTGTTTTGTCAATAAAATGTAAATATAGCAACGCGACTTTCCTGTAAATGGTAGAAAAATCTAGACTTTTAGCTCACACCATAACTTTCGCATAAATTGAAATTGACAACAAATCAGCAACAACTTTTAAACAATAATAATCGTAATTTTACGGACAATTTTTTTCTTCTCTCTTTCCATTGCGACTGACTTGCTTGCTAGTAGCAATTCTGTTTCGACATTTACAATTTCGTCATTCCAAAGTACGTCAATTACCAACAGCAGTGCATATCTAAAGATGTTTTTGTAACATTTTTTCAATTGGAAACCATAGCAGTCGTAGCAAAAGTTGCAAATTGAATGTCTCTAAAGTCCTGATAATGCTCTCTCTCTGCCCTCATGCTTGTAATATGCTGTGAAATATTGGTTACTTCATTATTTCTTACGTGAATAGAGATTATTTTTAAATGACGAGCCACCCACTATATATTATTACTTCTTTATTTCTCTTCTCTCTCATATATACCTATATAATATATATAACGGCTAGAACACATCGCTTATTCATAATATACACACACCTATGTTGTAATTGAGAGTAAATCAATTTGCAAAAAAAGATGTCATTTGGATTACACAGCACAGCTAATTGTTATAACACAAATGATAATAGAAAAAAATTGATTAAGCTTGATGCGTTTCCATGATTCGGATTTTAATTGAATATCGTAAATTGGCTTCGATTAAGTCTCATGTGATAGATCAATGTACACTCTTACATCAATTTATGTCATGCATAATAATTATTATTGTTCTCTTTGTTTAATCTAGGTTCCAAGTGCAGTAAGAAGACTTTGAATCGTTCAAATATATTTGAATAATAAGAGAAAACACAAAGAAGGACTTCCAGTTCTATTGGTGTTGTTCTGTGATTGATTTATATTAATTTAGTAAAGTTGATAACTTCCTTCATCTAAAGACTTTGAACCAGCCGCTGATCTAATCGATAAGACATGGTTGATTACTACAAAATTTTGGAGGTCTCCAAAGGTGCAACAGAACCAGAAATTAAGAAAGCGTAAGTTGCTAATTATTTCATTTCATGCTGGCTACTAAGGCTTTTTCACCTTCATAAATGTTTTTTGAAAAACAGACTAGTCATAAAATGATCGTGTGCATTTTCAAACAAAAGATTGCTATATAAAAGTGAAATTTTTATGATTATGTGCAATATTTTCCGTTTTAAAGTGCATTATAAAAAAACAGTTTAGAAACGGTTATTTTTTTATTTGAAATGAACTGAAAAGTTTGAACTTCATTTCAGTTCAGTTCAATTTTTTTTGAAAACCACTGAAAATTCAAATTTTTAAAAGCCGTTGAAAATTCAAATTTTTGAAAGCCGTTAAAAATTCAAATTTTAATGAAATATTAATCATCCCAATGATTGTTACAGATATAAGAAGCTTGCTCTAAAGTATCACCCCGATAAAAATCCAAATAATGCAGAGGAAGCGAACAAAAAGTTTCGAGAGATATCTGAGGCTTATCAAGTCTTGAGTGATGGTGAGTAATTGTTATACACTAAATTTCAATTCTTATGAAATATGAAACCAAGTAAATCCTATAATGACTTTTTTACACACACATATCTCTAAAGTTTAAAAAAATTTGTGCTGATAATTTCTATCCTTCAATTTTTTTTTCTTATTTACTTCTAAATGAATGAATTGAATTGAATTGAATGAAAAACATTTAATGTGAACAAATTTTTTTGTTTACAATAAATATGCAAAAAATAAACAAATAAATAAACAAACATGTAATCAGCAACAAAACGAAAAATTTATGATGATGCGAAAAGTGGGCGATATCAATCAACTAAAGGTTCTTCTTACTGTCGCTCACATTATCAACCCCGTGACTTTTCATCATCTTATGGAACCCGCTATAGTAATTCAAGATACAGTGATTATACGAGTAAAAGCACTCATTCGTCTGGTTTTCGAGGAATATTTGAAAAGACGTTTGCTCGCTTCTTTGGCGGTAGATAGAACCAAAACCTGCCTGATTAATGTTTTTTGTACATTCGTAGCATTCTTTCTAACATACATAGACAGTATTCTTTTTAGCGCATTTTTGAAACTTGTTTTAAAAAGGTAGCTTAATAATGCACTTTGTCTGGTCGGTCGGTCGGTCGGCTGCAAAGAAAAACTTTTTAACCAGACATCGTAGAGAGCTCTGGTTTTTTGCATTAGCTCCGTGCCATCGAGTTATTGGCCTCCCGGACATTTAAGAATCTCAATATCATTGTTAAATACTATAATTAATGATTTTTTGTTTCTATGAACAAAAATTACATACATAGTACGCATAATACGCGCGTATTATGTTCGTAAAATAAGTTTGAATGACAAAAAACCGTTAAATGACAAACCGTTTTGTTATATGAAAATTCACCGCAAAACTTGTTAATTATACTATAATTAATGATTTTCAAGTGAATTTACGCGGGAAATTTTCAAATATATTTTGATCGTTAGAAAATTTGAATGTCAAAAAACCGTTATCAAGCCGTCGAATTTATTTAAGTCACAAAATATTCATTATTGACTTATTTAATATGCAGTACTTTGCTAATCAAATACTGATCGCTAACACAAAAATGCGCTGAAGTCCCTCGATATATAACACGAGGACTTTCTTTAAATTTTTTTGTTGTGCCTCAAAAAGAGTACAATTAATGATTTTGAACTAATATGTTTGTGGTTTTTTTTTGTCTTTTTCCTTTTCGATTTGCTGACTGACTTATTCTCTTCAATGACTAATTAATTAAAAGTCTCATGTGTGTCTCTTTCATGATACTGTCAATTTTGAACGGAATCAAAATTATTTAATACATTTTTTATCATAGTTGTTGAATGTGCAAGAAATTTTGCGAAATCCAAAGAAGCTTTCCCGCTTTTTATAAACTAATTGTGTTTAGCAGATTTTAATTAAATCTTCTCTTGTTAATGTCGATTCCTTCTTATTCTCAAATACCTTATTTTTTTTGTTTAATTTACAGAGAAAAAACGACGAATTTATGATCAATATGGAAAGGAGGGATTATTAGGACATAATGAGAATAATTATAATAGCAGTCATCGACATAGGCGACATGATCCATTCGAGAATGACTTTATATTTGGTGGATTTCCATTCGTCTTTCGTGATCCAGATGAAGTGTTCAGAGAATTTTTCGGTGGTAGTCCATTAGATGAATTTTTCAATCCCGGCTTTGGTCGTCGACATCATCCAAACGGAAATGCAGGAGGGAGTAGACATCATCACAGATCATCACATCCTTCTAATGTCATGTCACCATTCTTGAGCTTCTCACTTATGGACGATATGTTTTCACATCCTTTCGGTGGTCCAATGAATAGCGGTGGTTTCACGTCATTATCAACGTTTAGTAATGGTGGAAACCATAGTGGAAATGTCAAACGCATTAGTACATCGACAAGTTTTGTAAATGGCAAGAAAGTAACAACAAAAAAGTAAGTTCTTCTTCTTCACTCTTTTTTTACCGTCAAATACCTAAAAATGAATCAGACAGAAAAGTTTATATACAATAATCATCTCTTAATTCTCTCATTTCTGCGTTCTTTTCTTTCAAAAAAAAAAAACAGAGTATTGGAAAATGGTGTGGAGACGGTGATGTCATATGAAAATGATGTTCTAAAATCAAAAACAGTGAATGGAGTAGCGCAAGCGATTGCTTATAATCACTAAATGGTTTCAGACGTCACGCTCTGAATAAATTTATAAGAGTATCTTCAAAAAAAAATCTCCAAGCCATTGCAAAACAACCAAGGATTTATATTTTGTGGAAAAATGAAAAATGCAACAAAAAAAAACTCTATTTGCCGTGATATTTTTATTGCTTTAAATTGCTTATTTTAATCCCAACCGCTTTCGTCTATTGACGAAGGATAACAAACAGATATTTTTTGTTTATTTTGTAGAAATTAATTGCCTGAGGTCCAATTTCGTTCTATTAATTTGATAAATCCAAGAAATTAGTCTTAAACTCGATGGATTAATTTAAATCCGACGGATTAAATAATTTTAATCTGGTGGATTAATTTAAATCCGATGGATTAAGAACTTATCGTTGGATTAATGATATCGAAATTGCTTTAATGAATTTGACCTTTGAATTTTGAACTTATTTTAATTATTATTTAATCGTAATTGATATGATTAGCTGCCCTTCAATTACGAGAAGTAAATTATTGAGTTTTGCATTGTTGCTTATGAATGGAGAGTGACACATTTTATATTAAATAAAAAAACTGATAAAAACAAAAAACTAATTATACATATAAATATATTAAATTAATTAATGTTAAACAAGAAAAAAATGAATGAATAATTGCAAGTTTAGTAGATTGGACTCAAATTACCACAAGTCAATGTGCTTAGTAATGAAAAAAACAAACAAAAAAATTTAAATCAAGTGTAAAGGAAATATTTCTGAAATGTAAAAAGTTTTTCTGATTTTTCGATGATGCATGAAATTTATAGCAAGCTAGACTGTTAGCTGAAGAAAAAATATTGTATGTAAATAATTCAAATAATTAGATATGTTTTTTTTCTCTCTTAGATATTATTACAATTATTTGTTTCATGAGGTTATTAGCCATAATTTTATGTGAATAGTTCTATTCATATATGACTGTGAATAACATTGTCATTGTCCCAAATGTTCAAAAAAGAGTAATTCCTATCGACAGTATGGTTCAATGACATTAAAAAAAATCATATTGTTAACTTTAATTTGGGATGATTTGTAGTGTTATGAGAAACAGAAAAAAGTGTTTCACACGATATTGGAACAGCCACTAACTAACCAAACACGCAAGTCATGTTATCTGATACTCTCGATAAATATTAAAGAAAAATTGCCCAAAAAGATTCAAATTATTCTTCCAAAAATTGATTTTATTACGCTAAATCGGAACATAGTAAGATTTAATTCTCTAGAAGCGATCATTAAGTTTACTCCTTCTTTTTATTACGCTACACAAAAATAGAAGTTCTTGAAAATCTTTAAAAATATATAAATTTTCTTCTTTCCCTCATCTAAAATTAAGTCATATCAACAAGTATAGATATATTTACGGAAAATGAGGAAAATTTTTTACAAGACGACGACGATGAGCACATGAGGAAGTTAGTTTTTGTCTCAAAATATATTAAAAAAAGTTATTAAGTCAAACAATTGAAGGATTTTTTAGGGAAATTTTTTATAACACGATTGAGTTAATTATATGCAAGACTGGAATTGTACAACTGATAATTGAAATCCTTCGGTAAAGCTTATTGCATTAAATAACGTTAATGCCACATTCCTTGACAAATTTGATGCTCATTTCAGAACTTTTTTTGAAGTATCTTTTCGTTTGATTTAGTAAAGATCATGGGGTGTGAGAAGGGGGTCAATTTTAAGATTCGTTAATTTATTAACGGATTTTCAAATTTTAAAAAAGCTTTTGAAATTTTAAAAAATTAACGGTTTTTTGAATTTTGAAATTAACGATTTTTGAAGATTCAAAAATTAACGAATTTTGAAAATCGAAAAAATTCAAAAATTAACGGCTTTTTGAAATTCAAAAATTAACGGTGTTTCGAAATTTTAAAAAATTCTCAGAATTCAAAAGTTAATGGTTTTTTGAAAAGAACACCTCATTCTCATACCCCTGACAAGGATACAATTTACTGATTGAATGATTCATGGCCGATAGATATCCATGATGATAAATAAAAAAAGATTTTAAAAATGTTACTAAATTTTTCACATCGCTTCGATTAAATTTAATTATTGCCTACCTAATGATTACAGTTAAATTAATTTTTTTAGGATTAAAGTTTTATGATGATAGTTTCTCGATGATCACATTTAATAAAGCCCTTGTATTTATAAGTGTAAAATTAATCTAAAAAAAAGTATGAAAAAAGTAAAAATAAAGAAAGAAAATAATTAATGAAAACAACGTTAATAATAATACATTTTGGTCTTTTTCTTCAACTCCGTCTCAAAATCTGCATTTTGTAGCTTCACAAATCTTATGATAGTCGTCCGTACAATGGCATAAATTACAGCTATTTGTGGACCAAACCGTGCCTTTTTCACAGCATTTTATCCACTTTGGACAGATTGCTTTCGAGTCATCATCACACGTGCATTCTTTACACCTGAAACGACGTCGATGTAATAAATAAATCTATGTAATATGAGCACATGTGCATTTACTTGTATTTCACTTTTTCGCCTTTCGTGCAGTTATTTTCAATTTCAACGATTTCGAGCCCTTGATAATGATATTCATTTCTTTAAATTTGTGCTATCTATGCGAAATATTAATTAAAATACAAACATGGAACGCTTTCGTCTTCACAAGGCGCTGATTTAAATAAATTCACCCAACATAGTAATAAAATCGTTAATATAATTAAAAACTTCATTTATCAATGGATTTAATCTGATTGCTAATTAAATACTAATTTATTATAATTAATTTCCCTTTCATTGAGCATTCATGTATGCATTCAATCATTTCAATTTTTCTTCTTGGCAAATCGCCATATCATGTCTCACGTTTCAAATTTAAAGAAAATTGTCTTAATGATCTTCATGAGCTATCAACAGGTGAAAAATGACAGACAATGTATGATCTTATTATCACAAGACAGGAAGTAAATTATTACTGTGAGTAGGTCATTTTTTACGTCCCACATGAGAAAATCTCCTCTTAATACTGCTTAATATTGTTAATTTTAGCGACTAATTTTTAATTTACAGTGAAAAACCGTTAAAAATATTTTTGAATTCGAAGTAAACATTTCCGAGGGAAAACTGCAGTTTTAAAAATTCTTGTTTTTACGCCTTAAATTTATTTAATTAACAGCAGTCTGTCTCTAATATTGTTAATTATACAATATCACATCATATCAACTCAACAGAGTCGTCTAAAGCTTAAATCATCACCACAAAAAACAACAGAAATTGTCGAAGTTCACATTCATGACATACTAAGGATTCATCTTATTAATATAATTTCACTCATTTGAATTTGACTTTCTGTCAATCTGTTCCAAGTCTTACCAACCATTTTCTGAAGCTTTTACAAAAGCTTGAATCATAATCATCCCACTATAAATATATCGAGGAATCAGTACCACGAATAGGAAAAATACAAATTTACCCGTTTTGCTTGACTAGCAATAAATCTAGTTAAAAATATTTATATAAATTTTTTGTGAAATTTTTGCAACAAAGTTAAAAAATCTAGTGTAATTCATTAAATTTACGCTGTTTGGCTACTGTATTCATAATGTTTATGATTGCCCGCATCATTAGATCTAGCAATGAAATCAAGTCTATAGCTGTAAGATGCATATCAACGAATATTTGCTTGCACAACTCAAAGTAATTATTTTATTTTTATCAATTTTGCGTTTTACGGATTTCATAATGATAAGTTACATCAAAATTTTGTTAATCATCTTCTAATTTTCAGATTAGCCGAGGTTGGAAAGTTACAGGTTCGTACTCTTTAATGCTATGTCATTAAAATTATTCAATCTATAAATTAATGAATTTTAGACACCAAAAACTGACAATTATAATACGGGTCAACTGTTTCTTCACAAAGTTTTTGGATATCGCGGCGTTATTCTGTTTCCATGGACTGCTCGAGGTAATTGCTTTGTCAATTTGATGATAATTGTCATGCTAATAAAATCTGTGTGTTATAGTCTACGATCGAGATGTAGCAAATCAAAAATCTGATGATGAGAATTCAATAACAAGTCCTAATAACGACAATACAAAGGAAGTTCAGAAAAGAACGCAGACATTCTATCAGGTCCTTATTGATTCTCGTGATATCCCATTCATTCGTGCTCAAACAGAAGCTGTCACATTTCTAGGAAGTAATCAAGAAAATAGCCGTTCACTTTACGCTATTCCTGGTCTTGATTATGTGAGTAACAAGCTTATGTCTGTTAATATGTCAAACTGACAACATGAATTGTTTTACAGGTCAGCCATAGTGACGTGATTCCTTATCAAACCTTTGAGACTACAGCTCTAAGTCATGAATTATTCGATAAATTCTTAGCAAGAACAGACAGTGATCCTCCATTCACGGCTCTGGATACACTCAAAGCATGGCAAAAGAAGAATCACACATTTTTGGAGCTCAGTGATGTTCATATTGAAACGACTAATAATATAAGGATTACGGTAATTCCATTCTACATGGGCAAAAAGGAAAGTCCTTCGAGTAGTGTTTATTGGTGGAGATATTGTATTAGACTTGAAAATCTCGGGGAACTGTCTGTTCAACTAAGAGAAAGACATTGGTTAGTTTTTAAAATCTGTCTGTGTATCCATAAATTTATCTAATTGCGTCTTACTTTTTTTAGGAGAATATTCTCTCTGACGGGAACTTTAGAGACTGTGCGCGGACGAGGCATTGTCGGACAAGAACCAATATTGAATTCTCGTCTACCGGCTTTCCAATATTCATCGCATGTCAGCTTACAGGTAAATTAACCAAATTTTGTGTTAATTTTCTATGAATTAATCATGTCCATTGATAATTAGGCTCCATCAGGTCATATGTGGGGATCATTCAGGTTCGAACGAGAGGATGGTTTAGTTTTTGATTGCCGGTAAGTCTAATTAAGCTAATTACTTTAGTGACAAAATTGATTATTTTTTGATGATTTCAGAATTCCTCCATTCTCGCTGGAAAGTAAAACGGATACAGAGACAGCGCAGAATGATGAAAGCTCATAAGATCTTGTTCGAATTTCAAAAAGTAAATGTTATATCCATATTTATTTTTTAAAAAAAAGTTGCAATAAGGACTGTAAATATGAAACATTATTAATTCACAAAAAAAAAGAATAAAAAGAAAGTAAAGAATTTAAAGATTTAAATAATCTATTGGATCTTGAAGGCCATTTTCTTCATCATCTGGCTGATCAAAATCGTCACGGACTTTAACATCACTGTCCTCTCCAAACTGGATAATGTTATCAATTGTGAAAAGTACGTCGGATATACTCTCCTCATCATCAATATTAAATGGCGTGAAACGTACTAGACTGTAATCCTCAACAAGATTTCCGATTGCCTCTGACAAGCGCCTATGTTTTCTGCCCCATGCTGAATCAGATTTAATTTCTCCTAAGAGTGCATGTGCGTCTGGTTCCAAATATCTAGATAATTACAAAAAATATTTTTAAGTCTTGTGAAATGAATGACAAAAAGAAGAGTTGAGCAATAAAACTTACTTTTCTAGTTGAGATTTAGCACTTTTACTGAGCAGGTCCATTTTACTTAGAATATTTAAATGTGGAATTTCTAAATTAGCCATTACAGATAGGGCTGTTAATGTGCCACTAATAAACTTTCCTCCATCCGTCATAAATTGTGAATCAATGATGAAAATTCCACAGACTCTAAAGTTCCAATCTTCGAGTAGTTTTATGAGCTTTCGTCCAGTGTCAAGATGTGTGAATAATTCAATTTGGCCAGGCATGTCAAATATCAAGTAGTCATCGTCCACTTCATTCTCTAAATCAGGATCTAAAGCATCTCGAAGCCATTCAGCATTTTCGAGCAGGAACTCAAGACAGAAAATTAAGCCTCCATTTGGTCCAAAATGCAGTTCCTCATCCTCCATTGCATCGTCCAGTTGAATCAAGTCACGGATATCGACAATTGGTTCATAATCAAAATGTTCAGCTGCTGGATCTAAATTTACAATGTTGATTACTCTTCCTTTATCTTCTGCATGTCGCTGGATTGTCGAACAGTATGTGCTCTTTCCAGTTCCAGCACTTCCCATAACAAACTGTGCGTATCTCATCTTCTATAGCTTTATTAATTAAATTAAACAGAGACTGATCCGTTTGTTTACTATTTGAAATAACCAAAAATTACTAGCCCCAACTTTTTGCGTCATTTTCAGTATTTGTCCGTTAGAAACTTACAGAATAGTAGAAAAAGGGAACTGCCATTTTCTTGTTGATTATAATTACTTGAGCTTTTTCAGAAAATCATCTTATCATCAATGAATTTATTGCTCAATCTTAGTAGGCTATTAGTTAATTTATCTTAATTTTCAAATTCCCAGTAACATAAGGTCGTTGCTTTGGTACAGCTTCCTTTTATTTTTTAAATTTGCAGTTTTTGGAAGATATTCAGTTCTGGATTTAGTCAAATATCAATTTAGAGCAATAAAGTTATCAAAATTCAAAGCATAAATGGATAAATTATCAAGGAAATCAAATAGTGAAAAGGTATAGATTGTGCAAAAGTGTCGGCATAATTTCGAAAAAGTGATCAGTTCCGTTTTTTTGTGGCGAGCGCCCAGAGAAAACGTGCGTGTGACAAAAAACTCTTATTATTTTAATTTTTTTGATTGAATTGCGCCAATTCAATGATTTTAGTGATTAATTAGTGTAGAAAGGGAAATAAGGATATGAGTTATAGTGTAAGGGTGTTATAAAAATAGGAAAACTTGAAATATGCCTGCAATTTTAAAGGAAAATATAACAAAGTTAAATGAGAATTTAACGCAGAGTTTTAAGAAAAGTGAGAAGGAAAACTATGAAAATCATCCCACACCGACGGTTAAGCAAGTGCTGTCTGCAAAAATCGAGTACGAAGAGATTCCAAATTACACAAATACATTAAGTTCACTGCAAACAAAATATATCGTATTAAAGCCGAATCAGCAACCATTAAACGGTAAATCAACATTTTTTTTGTTAATTCTTTTTATTATTCCTTTCTTTTGCAACGCAAAAGTCGATATCTTTGTATCGAACGGACGCATATTACGTTCATTTTTTTTGTAAAGAATTTCTTTTCTCCTTTCTTTGTACAATGAATGCCACAGAAAGCTCTCTTCTGAGAATTTCCAATTTTTTTATTATTTTATTTTCACAGACATTTTCTCTTTCTTTCTAACACACATCTACGACCTCATTACTTCCTTCTCGTCTATCAATATATCCATCCATACATACAAAGTATGCTCTTTCTCAATACTCTCCATGTATATTGTTCTTCTTCTGAGACTTTCTGTGCTGCATGTTAGAAAGAGACGGACGATACAGTTACTATATACCGCCAAAAAATATACGTAAAAATCTTCCAGTAACACTGTTGTAATTATTATTGTTCTGTTGTTTTCCTTCTCTCCATCCATATATTTATTATTCATTTTTACAAACGAAAATTTGCGCAAACAGTACAACATGCTAATTCGAAAACACAACTAACCAGCAACGAAAAGAATATTAATGGTTCATCTACCTCATTGTCGTCATCTTCTTCATCCGCGACTATTAAACTGCCACAACCAAAAAGAATATTGTTTTCAAAGGATAAAATCCAGATAGGATGGAATCACGGTGGAAATTCAAGAAACTGGAGTTCCGGATGTGGTTTTAATAACATTGGAAATACGTGTTATTTGAACTCGGCACTTCAAGCATTCTTCCACGTTCCTGCTTTAGCGCAATGGCTAATTTCTGACAGAGATCACCGCGAAAAGAGTCCATGTAAAGGTAAAGTCGTCACTATATTTTTATTAAAACTTTCACTACATTTAATTCTGACCTCTTTTTTCTGCTCGTAGATAATCAGCAATGTATAATTTGTGCAATGTCCAATACACTATTAAGCACGCAAAGGCCAAATATAAATTCATTTACGCCGTCAAATATTACGAATCGCTTATCACACATTTGTAAACATTTAACTCTAGGACGTCAGGAGGATGCTCATGAATTCTTGCGTTATCTAATCGAGAAAATGGAGAAAGCATTTTTGCTGCGTTACCGTAATGAGTCATTCTACAAAGATATTGATCAATACAGCAAGGAGACGACTCCATTAAATCAAATTCTTGGTGGATATTTGCGATCAACTGTAACTTGCTTCTCCTGTCATCACGAGTCTGTGACTTTCCAACACTTTCAAGATTTGCCACTTGACATAAGTCGTGTCGGAACTCTAAGTGAGGCAATTCAAGGATATTTTTCGAAAGAGAATCTTGAAGAATGTGGATATAAATGTGAATCATGTAAAAAGCGTGTTTCTGCCTCAAAGAGATTTTCACTCGAACGTGCACCGGCCGTGCTATGTATACAGCTTAAACGATTCACAGCGATGGGAGGAAAATTGTCAAAACACATTTCAATCAGCGAAAAATTGAATCTACAGAAATATTTATCAAAAGCTAGTGACTTAAATCAAAATTCATTGTACAGATTTGTCTCCATGGTCACTCATTTGGGAGGATCCTCGTCCGGAGGTCATTATACAGCTGTTGGAATGGGTCCGAATGGAAACTTTTATCATTTTGATGACAGTCGCGTATCTCCGATTTCGATTGAGTCAGCACTTCGAGGGAATGCTTATGTCTTATTTTATGAATTAGTTCATTCGTCGACAAAGTCTTACGAAAGTAGTATGCATAATGGTCATAGTATATTTCACGAGAACGGGCATACTTATGTAAAAAACGGTTTGGAAGTGAACAGCAACGGAGTTTCAAAATCTAACGGTAATACTGGTAATAATCATTATGAGAAAGTCCGCGAAAATGACTCGAGTTTCTCGAAACCAAACCTCCCGAAATTGATTCCATCGCATCTCATTAAGCACAGTCAGCAACAACAAAACAGACAAAAAGAAAGTGAACAGTCGTCATCGTCGTCGTCAAAAAACGATAATAATAACAACAACAATAATAAAAATTTTAATTCCTGGAATGGAAATTCAAGAAATCCAGCAGCACATAATGGAAAGCGCGACGAATCAGAACTTGAACAGGACCAAAAAAACGACATAGGAATAAAGCGACTAAAAATAGAACGGTCTCCCCTGCCAAGCGTTCCAAGACTAAGCGAAGACGATGATCTAAAATCTCCAACAAAACAGCCAATTCCGTCAACAGCTAATATTCCATCACCTCCAACTACACCTTCAAAACCGAAAAGCTTAGTTCCATATGACGATGACGAAGAAGAAGAATCGCCTACAATTTGCCGTACAACTTCCGGGATCTTCATCGAGACAAACATTAAGGATGTAAATATTAAAGCACCTAGCAAGCAAGGAAGCACGATATCAACAAAAGCTTCCATCTCAAAAATAACAGCTGAACAACAACAACAACAATTACAGCTGCAACAGCCACAAAATAATAATAATAACAATAATACCACCAACAACAATATTAATAATGTCGTTCGTAATGATGATGCAGTAAGTCAATTGAAAAAATTAAATCACAGTGGATATGGAACGTCAAATGTTTTATCGTGGAATAATAAGCCAACAAATATGAATAAAGAGGTTGTAAGAGATCAAACGGAAGAGAGAAAACGTCATATGGCTGATGAGGAGGAAGACGAGATGGATCGCGGACGAGTTAAGAAGATTAAGTATAATAATGGAAGTCCAATGAAAGGAAAATTGCCTAATCCATTCAACGAGTATCAAAATATCAACAATAGCGGAGGTGGCAGCCAAAATGGATATGATAGATATAATGATCGTCCAAATTACAACAGTTTTCAACGACGACCTTCCTTTCATAACAACAGCAGCAACAACAACAATAATAATAATTATAGTTCAGGCAAGAATTTTAATAATAACAGAAATTTCCACAAAGATTACAAATATAATAATAATAATCATAATAATAATAACCGTTTCTCTCGCAATAATCACCAATTTAACTACAGACGCTAGAGAAGCTTTGGAAATATTAGAGTGAATGGAAGATGAAGGTTCAACGATTTAGGTGAGAGGGAAACACATACTTGCATTAAGTTCTAGTAAATTTAATCGTCCTTGTTTACGCTTTCCTAAAATATATTCATACACTTTTACCGTCATATGATGCAATGTACATAAACTAATAATTGAGCATATATATGTTAGCCAAAATTACACGACTTCAGTTCTAATCTTCATTTTCCTCATTGAAAAACAACAAAAGTATGTTAAATAAAAAGTATCATAACGGTAACAACAATATCTAAATGATAATGAAATCAATTATGCATTAATTTTATAAAAAGTTCTGCAAATGAAAATGAATAAAAAAAAATAAACTCTTAGACTGAATTTTTTAAGAAGAGAAAGCGATTCTCGTAGCTAATCAACGGACTGTTCTACTGATTAGTGCTAAAAAATTCACATTATATACTGATATATATATTAAAACACACTTGATTCTGCTAGACGATTAAGACTCTCTTTCTTTGAGATAGCTACGATAAAATGGAATCGATTTTTTTCTCTACAATTGAATGTAAGGTTCATGTGTGCATTTCTATTAATTATCAATGGACAGAGTTTTCAGTGATAAATGTGTGTGTGAGAGAGAAAATTAGTTGGATAAAATTAATTAATTAATTTTTAGCATAAAACAATTCAGAAAAAAATGTTATTTGATGATTTAAAATCGAGACACTTTGTATAAACCTGATAAAAATCAACAATAGAAATTGTAAAGAAATAAACAATATTAATAATAAATCCCTGCAGTTTTTCCTCAATTTTACTGTTTTTCAGACATTTTTAATCCTACGATTAATTTAAATCTGGCTGAATTTAATTTTTAATCCTGATATTTATTTAAATCAAGTTGGATTAAATTTTTTAATCCTGAGATTTATTTAAATCAAGTTGGATTAAATTTATTAATCCCGCGATTTATTTAAATCAAGTTGGATTAAAAAAATAAATCGCTCTCCGTTAGCACCAAAAATTAAATCGTAGTCAATTAATCTAAATTAAACCCAATTCCTTAAAACTTTTATTAATAATAAGTTAAAGCTGCTTACAAAAACTATCACCAACAATATCAACTGTCATGTAATTAAAATGAATAAGTAGGGTCAACCTCTTGAATGCGGTAAAATGAAATCGACTAGACTCGATTGGAATGTGTAATTTAGTCAGTTAATTCATGCACTACTAGGAGGATGCTGGTGCTGTAGCGCGTAGAAGAAATTTAACAAAACGCGCAATTTTTTCATATGCCATAAACATTAATGCAGCAGTAAGAATTGTTTGCCAAAGTTTTGGTTCCAATCCACAATATAATCCTTTAAAGCCTTTTGCTTTCACAATTTGTAGCAGCATTTGCACCGTTCCTACTTTGTGCTTATTTTCCTTATCGCCATGTCTTAATTTTGTTTGAACTAATTGCAATGGATACGTGATAAAAGTTGATATCAGCTTAGAGAGCGCACCGAGGAAGAAGAAGTAGAAAACACTGGGTTGTTCAGCTCCATAAATTTTGGTCAAATATCGTTTGATTCCTTCGTATACCGAAAACTGGATTGCAGGGTTCACACTTAACAATAAACTTGCTTGAGTTCCCGACCAAAGAGCTGAAATTCCTTCATGCTTAGCAATGTGTTTCAATCCAGACAAGAGATCGTTATAAGGAAGAGTACAGTTGATTCCATTCATCTTCAATCGAGTATTTGTGACCCAAAATGGTGTCGTCAGGAGGACATTGACACATCCAGCAATTGTACCCAAGACCAAGTCACTCTTAGCGGATTGCTAAAATTTGAAAACTTTATAGATGTCATGCAAATATGTAATGCTCATTGGTACTTACTGCATCTCTGGATTTGAAGCTCTTGAGTAAGTGAAACACATAGAAGTAGACAAAATTGGATATACAACTGCTTTGCATTACAGATATCAATCCACGATAGAGAGACGATATTCCTTCCCTTTTTATTATGTATAAAATGAGTTCCAAAGCATTTAGGTGCTTAACTGTCTTCAAGTCATCCACTAAAATTTTGATTATCATACATTAATTTTTTTTTGTGAAAAAAGATTAGTAAGTTTAAAGGTCATTTTTACATTACATTGCTTTCTTTGAAGAATCGTTAAAAATGGATACGCCGCTAATAGGGCAACTAATGAGGCAGCACTTCCAGACGTCGCGTGGACAAATAAGTGGTACGAAAATAAACTTTTTAAATCTTTAGACATCGACGTCATTTTGGTGTGATTTAATAGAAATTAATGAATGGATTAATAAAAAATATTTGTTTTTGTCAAAATTTAAGGTGAATGAAAAGAGGGCTTCAAGCATTGCGCAAGTCGTGGGAAAAAGCTCTTCACAGGCGTATGAAAATTCAATCTAACGAGTATAAACAACTAGAGTATCCACGAGACCCGTCATGCGACTGTAAATCATATAGACTGACGTTCACAAGAATATCTATAGAAAATATGATTTGTTTCACAGTATTTTTATTTAAAAAATTTAAAGAAAGTCCTCGTGTTATAGATCGAGTGACTTCAGCGCATTTTTGTGTTAGCGATCAGTATTTGATTAGCAAAGTACTTTGTATCAAATAAGTCAATCATGAATATTTTGTGACTTAAATAAATTCGACGGCTCGATAACGGTTTTTTGACATTCAAATTTTCTAACGGTCAAAATATATTTGAAAATTTCCCGCGTAAATACACTCGAAAATCATTAATAATAGTGTAATTAACAATTTTGCGGTGAATTTTCATATAATAAAATGGTTTGTCATTTAACGGTTTTTTGAAATTCAAATTTTCTAACGGTCAAAATATATTTGAAAATTTCCCGCGTAAATACACTTGAAAATCATTAATTATAGTATAATTAACAATTTTGCGGTTAATTTTCGTATAATAAAATGGTTTGACATTTAACGGTTTTTTGAAATTCAAATTTTCTAACGGTCAAAATATATTTGAAAATTTCCCGCGTAATTGCACTTGAAAATCATTAATTATAGTATAATTAGCAATTTTGCGGTGAATTTTCATATAATAAAATGGTTTGTCATTTAACGGTTTTTTGAAATTTGAATTTTTTAACGGTCAAAATATATTTGAAAATTTCCCGCGTAAATACACTTGAAAATCTTTAATTATAGTATAATCAACAATTTTGCGGTGAATTTTCATATTTCAAAATGGTTTGTCATTTAACGGTTTTTTGAAATTCAAATTTTCTAACGGTCAAAATATATTTGAAATTGGTTTGAAATTATCCCACTTGAAGTTGGCTCTATTGTATTGAAAACAAAAAATCATTAATTATAGTATTTAGAGATGGTTTTGAGCTTTCAAACTAATCGATACGCCAATAACTCGATGGCACTGAGCTAATGCAAAAAACCAGAGCTCTCTACGATGTCTGGTTGCTTCTATCTCGATTCACAGCCGACCGAACAGCCGAACAGCCGAACAGACAAAGTGCATTATTAAGCTACCTTTTTAAAACAAGTTTCAAAAATGCGCTAAAAAATGCATTCCTAATAATCTGCGATCTTAAAGATTCAAGAAAAATATTTGAAAATTAACGGTCAAAAAATATTTGAAAAATAACAGTCAAAAAATATTTGAAAAATAACGGTCAAAAAATATTTAAAAAATAACGGTCAAAAAAAAATTTAAAAGCAGAAGTCAGTCAGCATTGGAAAGTTTTATAATATAAAATGGCGTCTCCAGCAAAAAAGCCGAAATTTAATTCTAAGGCTAAAAACTACTTTATTAAACAGAACCAGCGGTCAAATAAGAGTTTTTTGAAGGCTGGTGATCAAGGCTATTTGGTAATATTGAATTTATTAAGAATCAGTGGATAATTTCGATAATTTTTCATTTTTTGTTCAAACAATTTTAACAACAGGTGACGTTTAATTATAAGGCAAACGAATCAGTTAGAGAAGTCTATAAGTTATTAAATGAATACTACAAAGAGTATTATGGTGGGAAGGAAGAAATTGAGAGCAAAACAGCAGTTCTAGAAGATCCAGACGATGATGATATTGAAGATCAATTATCCAAGGCAATAGATGAAACAAAGCAGGAATCAGTGAAGAGAGCAATGTTATTTCAATCTGTTGAAACTGGAGCAAACGGAGTAGTCTTTATTAAGTCGCACATTGATGAATTTCATGAGCTAGGCGAGAAGATTATTCGTGATTTATTCACAACGCAACAGAAGAAGACTAAGTTTACAAACAGAATGTTGCCAATAATGCGAGTTTGTCGTGCTAAAATAGAAGATATCATCAATACATCCGGTGAGCTATTTGATCAGCACTTCTTAAAGGAACCGTGCACTTTTGCAATCAACTTCAACAAACGGCTGAACAATGACATCCAGAGAGACGATGTTATTAAGGAATTAGCTGCACTAGTATCACAAAAGAATATACTTAATAAGGTGAATTTAAAGGAACCAAAAAAGACTATATTAGTAGAAGTTATTAAGGGCTTATGCTGTATAACTGTAGTCACAGATTATATTTTGCTTAAGAAGTACAATCTCAATGAATTGACAACAAAACCTGACAGTGCCAAGGAAGAGCAGTCTGAAAATGCTGAAAAGGAACCTGAAAATAATTCTCAAGATCCAGTTGAGACAAAAGATCCAGAGGATAAGAATTGATATTTTTGAAATAACTTAAGCATTTCGTTTATTAATTTTGTGGTCATTAAATTTGATCAAACAACTCGAAGAAGTTTCTATAAAATCAAAAAATATTCAAAATTTTCAGTCTTGATAATAAAGATGTATGTAATAACAAAAAAAATACAAAGCTATTAACTTTAGTTAACAAGTAATGGACAAGAAAATATAATTTGTCGTCCAGTGCTTATTACCTCAATCCTCAACAATACAACAATAAATCTATGATAATTGGTATTTGAAATATTAACATTTTTACACTCCAATAAAATAATATTAATCTCAGATTAGAACTACAAACTATAATTTAATATACTCTGCCATAAGAGAATAATTTGCTATCAATTTCTAACGAAGACTGCGAAAAATTATTTGAACTTGAACTCAATGAAAAGATGCTGCGTCGCCCACTGTGATCATCGGATAGTGTTGGAGCTCTGCTATACATTCGTCTCTGCGTAAGATATCTAATGGAGCAGAATATTGCCACAATCACTGCTAATAAGAAAATTATCCCTAATGTGCAGAAAATAACTGCTAATCGTGATTGCGATATACATAAAACATCAGGTCCTAAATAAGCTGATGAGTGTGCTTCCGATTTTTCTGTAAATTATACTTAAAGAGATTAACAATTTAAACGAGAAATGGCAAATCATTTACCTCTCAACGTAGCATTACTTATTGGTCTATCAATTGCTTCTATTTGCGGTGCAATTACCTTCAAACTATTAAATATCTCTAAACGTGCTAACGGTCGTTTTAACAAATGATTCTCTGAAATATCGTGGCATTCTTTTGAACATTCTCCTCGACATAGAATAATTCCACAATTGAAGTGGATTATTTCCTTATCAGGGAACTTGAAGGCTTGAAATTCTGTTGTGCGATAAAAAAATTGATTTTGATAAATATGAATCATAAGTTGAATGAAAAATGACGTTTATCTATTATCAGAGTTATACTATTTTAAAATTTATAACGGATTATTTGAATTTGAATCTTAAAGTTAATAAATCAAAATTTAAATTTTATAAAACCGTTAAATTCAGATTTTAAGAAGCCGTTGAGTTATGAATTAGCAACTCTATCTTATGTACACACTGAGGGGTCAGTATGTCAATATTTATAGGAAAAATTCTATAAATTTTTTGATAAACGTCATTTGTGTAGTATACTCAGAAGACTAAACTCACCTGTTGAGAATACTTTGCGGACGATGTCATCGTCATTGCTTTTAGACCATCCTTCTTCAAGATCCATAATTCTCTCAGAAAATTCGGGCATAATAAGTTCATCAACAGCACATCCAAATTCATCAAAGAGTCTCTGAGACGAATCTCCAACTCCATCGAATGCTATACAGTCGACTATCCTCATTCCAATATTTCGTGGTAGCAAGGCATTCGCTGATATTGTCACATTCTCACCGACCGTCGCATATTCTGGTTTTTGTGAATCTATGTGAAGCCACGAGCGAATCTTCATGCCAGTCTTGAAGAATCTCATTCTTCCATTACGTTGTGGCTTTAAGTCGTTGCTTTCAATGTTATGATCCATTGTGTCCGTTGACACTTCACATTTTACATTAATCTTAATATCACTTTTTTGCTGAAGCTTTGAACTGTGCTGAACAACAATCTGTACTGAATATTCCATGGTATCTTTAGTGAGCATTTGTGACCTCATGCCACATGATGTCAACGGTAATGTTAGTAAATTTGATCCTGCCTGACTATTACATTCGTCTAGGAAGCCTTTGGCATAAAACATTCCCTTAAACGGACGTAGCATGTTCAATTTAAGATGCATCAAATCTTTTGTGCAATTTGTTTCAACTGATAAAATCTTTTGCGGACTTTTGTTTGCTCTAGTGCCATTGAAACAATACCACATTAGCAGAAACTGTACAAACAAAAGCATGATGATCAATTGTTTCTTTTTCTATTTCAATTCCTTATCGCTGCTTAGATTAATTCAATCTGTAAGTCGAAGTTTACAATCTTCTTCCTTTGAGGTTTTTTTTTTGTTAAAAATTAATGTTGAGTTTTACGTTGGCGCGTTCATTTCCTGTAATGTTGATCCATATGTAGTAATTAAATACATTGTGCATGCAAAATTTAAAAATTAAATTATAACTCTTTTCTATTTACATAAAATTGCGAGTTATGTGGAGCTATACACTTAAGAATTTGAAATAAAAGCTGAGCTTTGCTGTATGAGAAATAAGGCAGTAGCATAACTTTCATGGGAACGGAAGTTTAGTGAAATAAATATGCGGAATTAATTTTTTCATATTATTTTCTTATTTAATTTCAAATGTCTGAGCATTGAGTGCATAACTAAATCAGAAGTGAATGTAGAGTGTCTATAAGAGCTATTGTGGAAATTGGGATGGTTTCAATGAATGAATGTAGCATACTTCCAGATTTTCTTGGTTGGAATTGGACCTCGAATAGTTCAGAAATACCCAAATATTATGTCTGTATCAAGGTTTGGAAACTCAGGATTAGTTTTAAAAAATATCCCTAAGATGTCAGAAATCATGATAGGGTCCACTAACTTAGGGGTCATTTACATCTGACCCTCTTCTAAGATTAATTTATTTTTGTGTTACGTAATACCTAAATGGTCCCTCAAATCCCTAAAGTATTTATTAAATACTTAATTTAAAAATTCATAGGAAGTTTTCAAATCTTGGCATGCATGCATGATAAGGGGTCGTTCGTAAATTACGTCACGCTAAAAATCGACTTTTTTGACCCCCCTCCCCCCTTGTCACAAATTTTCCATAGAATTAAAAAAATTCTGTTTCGACTGTCACAAATTCATTGACCCCCCCTCCCCCCTAAAAGTGTGACGTAATTTGCGAACGACCCCTAAGAGAATCCAAAAACAAGTTTGAGTGCATCACGTATGAAGTTATTAGATTTAAATGCTGAAAAATTGGTGGCATGGTTCAACAACTATGCATTTTAGTCACCTAAAAAATTCTTCAAGTTTAGACTTTTCTTGACATAAATTTAAGAGGAACATTAAATGCTTCGCTGCACAACAAAAAATTCTGGGAACGAATTATTATTGTACTTTAATGAGTTCTTCATCCATAAATTTTGTCCATCAAAAAATGTGATATTTATTTATTCAACTCTGTTTTATCACAAACTTAAATAGTGTCACACAGATGTAGCTTCTTAAGTCTTCATGATCTACAACTTATTTTCCTTTCAATCAGATCATTTTCCTAATATCAACAAATTGTCACGGAACTAAAGAGAATTTAAGGGCTTGGGGGTCGTTCGGATATATGTAACGTTTTGAAAAATTATTAAAATCACTGTAAATCTATTATACCAATCATACATACATAAAAGTAAAACAAGACTCTTGTTGAGCGCAATTTCTACAATTTGATCATCACAAATATTCAATTGAATCGAAGTAGTCATTGTTTTCTTCAATTATTTTAGTACAAATTCGCATCTTAAACGATTAACACGTCTTTTAATTCTTTGTCGTAATAAAATACAGTCCACTGCTAAACCAGAACCATCGTCGTTACTATTGTTGTACGCAACAACTCTACCAAGTGAGATTCGAATCCAGACCTTCAAAAGAAAGACCTCCAATTTCCGGTTGGGCACCAAAACCATTCATTGGTTACTTGAGTCGATATGGTTATTATCCATATTATATATGTATCATTCTAACCAACCCTCAGGTTACAAGCTCGAAACCCAACGTGCATTAACTATAATCCTTCTCTCGAAAAATTTCTGACATCCAGTTCAAACATAATTCAGCAATTCCAAGAATTCAATTGTTCTTATCTAAGATCATCGCCAAACCACAGACTTGACCTCTTGACCTTCTCGTAATATTAAAAGTCATAAGCCAATGACCAATTTGACTCAATCCGTTGAACCCCAAAAAAATCATCAAATTAAAAAAAATCAGAACAAAGCATTCCAGCACGCGTAAGCAAACAAAATATTTGATTCTATATAAGCGATTGCATGCCTCGATAAAAAAGGCCAATAAACGTTTATGCAAATTTTGTTCTCCTTTTTCTCATTGGTCACAGAACGTCCCAAACTGCTAGAACAATTACCATAAATAATGTGCAAATTATATTAAAATCTAGGTTGGCTTATTGAATGAATAATTTCCACATAATTAATTAAATTTAGACCCAAATCCATCATTGGGCACCTTAATGCTCAGATTTCTACAGACTGCATTGCGTAAGGAAATGAAACTTGCGAATAAATCAAGATCGAATCATCTTTGTCTATAGGTAGCCGCAAATAATTAAATAAGAAACATTAACATAATTAAGTAACTTGAAGATATGCAATCGTTAAGGTAGTTCCGTTTACTTGCAAAAAAAAGCTGATAATAAAAAATTCACCGCTAAACATGAAAATATTTAATTAATTTATACAAGAAGTTAAAGTATTTTAATACTATTAAGTACGCATAATATTCATGAAGAGCAAGCAACACGTTACGAGCATGAAGCTTAATAATCAGTCACGCTTTCAGAGCAAGCAAAGAGTAATGATCGCCGTCCATTTACTTTCATTATACGAGTGCTTCTATTTTAGCGCCGCACACAAGGTGCATGCATGCAATTAGCATCAACTTAAATTATTACGGAAAAGGAGAACGGCACGAACGAAAGAATTTCTATGTTGTGTACACGTCCATTGATGTCATGATCGCTAAATGTTATGGTTGAAAGAAAAAGTGTAAAAATGGGACAGAAATTTCTCTTTCTATATTCTGGTCTACTTTAAGAACAGCATTCAGCATAGCTTAAGAATTGTGAGAACCACGAGAGAGATATCTCATACATCATTTTGATAATCCAGAAACTGTTAATTTTTCAGCAGCACCATCATTATTTCTTTTCATGAATGGATAAGCAGGCAAGCAAGTAAGTAATGAATATATATGGTTGAGTAAAAAAAGACAGCCCGAATTAAAAGTAAGAAGAGAACCGTTGGCTAATTAGGTAATATTCAAACAGTAAAAGAAATAAATTCGCTGCTTCAAAATTATTTCATTGTTAAAGAATGAAAAATGAAAAGCATTTGCTTCTTCTTGCTGCTTGCTTGCTTGCTGCTGCTGCTAAAAATGGGACAGAGTTAAGTGGCTGGAATGGGAACACAACATTATGATTGCTAGTATAGTAGCTTTTTTTTCGTTTACGTCTGCGATGCTGCTTTTCTTGTGTTTTTAGAACACGACATATTAATTGATGCTTTTAGGATGGAAGTGGAACGGATGGATAAAAATATGGAACATTTTCTTCACGAGATTCCCTTTTCAATGCACAAATGAGTGACACGTATATTTTAAGGATGTCCTTAATTGATTGGTAATTTTCGTGAGATTTGATAAGTATGGATATGGATCATGTGTCAATTTTGATTGAGTTTTGTCATTTAGGGGTAATTCACTTATGACGTCCATGATTTAGGGGGGAGGGGGGTCTGAGATTTTGTGACACTTTATATTAAAGAAATTTTTTTGAATTTAAAATTTGTGACAAGGGGGGGGGGGGGGAGGGGAGTCTAATAATCCCATTTTTTGATGGACGTCATAAGTGAATGACCCCTTAGGGATTATCTAATTTAAGGATCTATGATAAATTGATGGATAAATTACATAGGGGGGTTTCTACATTTTTGTCTTAAAAATTTAGCTTAATTTTATGTAGATTTTTTTTTGTTGAAAAAAAATAGGCTACTTTGTTCAAAAATGGTTACCGTCACAGAAAATTCAAGAAATATTCTTATCAAGAGTGTAGCAAGAACCTTTTTGAAGGGAGATCCAATTTTTGGGGTAAACAAAAAATTTTTGATCACCTAAACCCCACCTGAATACATTACTGACTAGGATAACCCATCAATCTTTTAGACATTTTTAATTTGAATACTACGGGGTCATTCACTTATTACGTTCGCTTTTTAGGGGGGAAGGGGGGTCTGAGATTTTGTAACAGGTCAAACAAAGAAAATTTTTTTTCTTGTAAAATTTGTAACAAGGGGGGAGGGGGTCTAAAATTTCGTTTTTTTGCGTAACGTAATAAGTGAACGACCCCTATCCGCTCCGATCAACCCTATCCATGACTCTTCATTTTTTAAAAAAAATTTTGGTTATGTCAGGTATTTTTGATCAATTAACAGGGGGAAAACCGCTTGGTGGAGAATTTTTCCACTGAGTCTGCTGGAAATTTGATAGAAGGTACTTTATTGAACAGAACCATAATATAAGATTTTCTCACACATTATCCACCAAGAAATATCCAAGGAATTAAATTTATTGAAGAAAATGTAGTCTTGAAAATGACTTTTTTTCCACCAAGTAATTTTCCCCCTGTAAATTAGCTTTAAATGCTTTGGTTAAGGAATTAAAAGAGCCTAGTTGATGAAATAAAAAGGAATTAAAGCTACCTGGTTGATTGACACTTAAAAACCAATCAATTTAGTCCCAAAATTTTTAAATCATAGCAACCAATAAATTGTGATTAATTCAATTATAATTCGACATTCGCAAACGACTTAAGCTTTCATGCTTACCATTTATTTTATCATTTTGAACGCAGTATCCAATTATGTTAAGTGGTTTCCAATAATTCAAAAAAAACAAGGTACACAAAAACTATAAGCAAACTCCAATCAAGAATAATCAAATTTTGTTTCTGTTAACATATTTTTTTATTAATTTTTCTTCTTTCCTAATTCATCATTAATCACTCAAAATTCATTTTCTGATTCAATTGCTGATTATTTTTTTCCTCATTAAATTAATAACACTCGAGTAACCGTTTTGCAAATCAAAGTAAATAACCGAATATTTTCTTTATGGAGCACCGTGGCTTTTGTTGAACACGCAAAGGAATAATTCTTGTGCTTCTTTTCCGATGGACAGCGTTTTGAAAACTGAATGAATGAATAAAAAAAGAGTAAAGATTACTTAAGACAGCGAAAATAAGAAATGTATGAAAAGATGCGTGTACAGCGGAAAAGAAGTGGTAATGAAAATCATCATCTTCTCTTTAATAATGTTCATGCTAACGTGAAAGAAAAGAGAGAGAGGTAAGCAACTATTGCATAATGTGTATATGACTTGACCGAGAATTCTTTGCATTTTCGCTCAGCGTACTCACAGAAAAAAAAGAAATGAAAGTATATCCCATAGATACATACATTGTAGGAAATGAGAGAGAGAGAGAATTGGATATTCTGTTAATGATGAAGAATAGTAGCTGCAAACTTTCTAGACCTACTAGCGCTGCGGCAATAAAAAATTTAATATGTTATCGTGACATCAATGCATAGCAAAAATCTGTAGTCAGTGCCACCGTGACTCTTTCAAGTCATTTAGAATCGATGCCAATTTTTTTCTCTCTTCATTTCATGTCGCAGAGAAAATGCCGGAAAACTAAGAATAATTCCCGAGTAGTACAACAGGTAGTCTGCAGCGCACCGGCATGTCGTCGTGTCAAAAATGTTAAAACATCTAGAAGTGAGGATATGAACTTCTAGATAACAAGCCAACAGAAAAATGAATAAATGATCCTGAGTGGGACTCGAACCCACGTCCTACCACTGAGATATCAGTAGGGTGTGTACACTATTTTCAGCCTCCATTGCACTCTAACGATAATTATCTTTTGACAGGTCATTACATGAAATTCCAGAAAGAACGACGTGAGTTACCCTGACAGCACCATGATGGCTGCTTTCAACCATATTTCGTATAAGAAGGAAGACAACTCAGGGGTCATTCATAAATGACGTCCAGTGTTTTAGGGAGTGAACGGGGTTTGACGCTGTATGACACTCTCATACAAAATAAAAAAAAATTGTATGATAATTTTGGGGTCGTTCATAAATGACGTCCATCAAAAAATGGGATTTTTAGACCCCTCCCCCCACTTGTCACAAAATTTTCATACAAAAAATTTCTTTTGTATGAAGGTGTCACAAAATCTCAAACCCCCCCTCTCCCCTAAATTGTGGACGTCATATATGAATAACCCCTTTTGTGAAAAAAGGAGGAGGGGAAGTTCCAAAAATCTCATTTTTGCGTGACGTCATTTATGGATAAAATTTTTGTCTAGGCCGGTGATTTCTCTTCCACCAGGACCATACAAAAGGAATCAACAAGGAACAATCAGTAAGTGCTGCTATTTTCAGCAATAGCATGACAAATGAGACTCTAAAAATCACGCATATATCTATAAACGCATGCATTGATAATAAATGTTTATTTTTTTACAAGCACCACATAATCTGCAATTTTGATTTGTGTGAGAAAATCATGCTGTTTATAGGAAGGAACAGAAAAAAGAGCGAAGAGTGCTCACTGGAAGGAAAATCGAGAGAGATAAATCACAAAACTGGAAGGATTTCTCGCCACATTTCCAAAATATCGATCGAAAAGCTTAAAAGTTGGGAAATTTTTTTCCTGACTGGAGGTTCAATTTGCTGTTGAATTAAAGCAGTACGAAATATTTTAAGTTTATTCGTTTAGTGCATTTATGTGTCATTAATTGTTAATTAATTCATAAAGAAAAGATATTATACTGGTAGTGTTTATCAAAGTTATTAAATCAGTTAAATTTCGCTCATTAAAACACACAAAAAAAGAAATTTTTTTTCATCATAAAAAGGAACAGAAAAATATTCAATGGAAGTGGAAAAAAAATTTTCATGATTTTTCTTTTATAAAATTGTATAAATTAGCTTGTTTGATAGAATGAATAATTAAAAAGTATTAAAAACATTTTAGTACATAGTATTGCAAAAATTATAAATGTAGAGGAACTAAGTGTGAAGTTTAGTAGTGAACGGCAAAAGGAAAAAGAAGAGTAGTGTGGATGCATTTGAGGGAGGGTGAATAAACTCTATTCTACCTTCCAAATGAGTTCTAAAGAAAGTTTTAAAAAAATATTCCTTCATTTGACATTAATATAGACGTGAAGCTCTCGTGTTTAAGTATATTTGAAAAAAATGTAGATTATGCAAAAAAAGAATTAATTAATTATGAATTTGTGAAGACATTTTGAAAAGTTTCAAGGAACGGCAAAGGACAAAAGGTTTGAAGAAAACAAACAAGAATTAAAAGGAGAAGCAAATAAATCTGAAAGTGAAGGATAGCGTAGAGAGAAGGAAATTATCGAGCGATGTTATAGCATTGTAGATTTTGAGAATGTGTGCACTTTTCATTTCGATTGAGTGAGTTTGGGTGGCAAGTGGTGAATATCATATATTCATTTGTATAAGTCTATATCACATAAGTAAGGAGGAAGTGAGTGAGTGCACGACGAGACCTTAACAATTTAAGGAGAAAATTGAGTAGACGTGAGAGAAATTAGAAACTAAATAATAATTATCTGTGTGGATTAGTTCTCATATGCCACATCCAAAAAATAAATTACTAAACAGTTATGGAATCAAAGGGAGGTCCAGCGGGTGTTTTTCCGCATAGTAAATTTAAACCATCATCAATCCATATCAGTCAACAGTCCCAGGAATCAGTGACTGGCACCGGAACAGCTACAGCCACATTACAAGCACCATTAACTCCCCGTATTGACATCAGTCGTGCATCAAGCTCATCCTACCATGAAGATAGTTCACCCGAAAATGTCTTTGATCAGGTATGTTCAGTTACCGCTACACATTCTATGCTTTCATCCTTTCCTTTTTCACAAACATTTTTGACAAAAATTGAATACCGTGAAGCAAATATCATTTTTTTCCATCAAGGTCGCTAAACTACATTTTATGTTGACACTTTTCATTTTGGTTTGAGCTATTTTGTTAGATACATATTTATGGTAAAACTAAGCGACCATGCTTCATTCTTTTATTGTTCTCAATTTTCTCTTTTGGAATTAATTTTATGCCAATATAAGACAACGAGAAAAAGAAACGTTATTTTTTCATAAATTTGAATTTTCCCGCACTTTTACTCATGTTTGTTTACAAAAAAAATTTTGTTCGAAAAACATTCGAAATTAAAAATTAGATTTCTTAAACTATTCAATGCGTTTTGCTATTACAAAACAGCATTAAAAGAATTAATTTATATTTATTAATGCACTAAAATCATTAAAAGAGTTCAATTACACCAAATAAAGCAGAAATTAATGGAATAAAATTTAATGTCAAAAATGTAAACAAATCATTTTCGAACATAATTTTCCCGCTTTCGAAAAATAAGGTACCAAATATCGAAAAATAAAGTACCGTTGTCTTATATTGGATTTTATGTTTAGTCATTTACCAGGGAAGGCGAATTGAGCCTTTTACAGTTAAATTTCGAAAAATTTGAATTCATTTTCGAAATTCATTAAAACATTCGAATGTAAACATTGACAATAATTCACTTTTGACTTAATTACAACCTGTTTTGTGTACAGGATATGATAAATTACTTAAAGCTGCTTTAATTGTGTTAAGTGAGTGCTTAAAAGTACTAATTGGTGGTTAAATTGCAATTTCTCTCTCAAAAAATACAATTTTGTTTGTGTTAGTAAAACTTTTTGTTTCGAAATTCAAAATTTGAAATTTAACGGTAAAATCCAATGGGCGACAATGTTCAGTTCTTATTCTTCGAAATCAAAACTTCAAAGCAATGACCGTTAGAAATTTTCATAAGTAAATTTAACGGTTTCTGAAAATTTGAAAATTTTAACACTTCGAAAAAAATTCAAAATAATTTTCAATTTCTAAAAAATAACGATTAATACTACTATTGTCATCCATTGGGGTAAAATAAGGACCAATCGCAATCCCTGGGTCATTTAATCCTTTTTGTTTCTTCAAAAAAAGAATTCGTTTGTTCCCCTCAGTTCTTTATGCATACATATATTATATCAATGAACTTTAATTTATAATTTCCATCAAGGTGCGCAATTTTGAAAAGGATAAACCTTGATTGAAGTCTTGGCTTTTTATTGAATTTTCCTTACAAAATGTGTGCAACTTGTTAACATTTCGTTCAAAACTAATAAAAAATTATTTCATTCATCATTTTATATTATGTTTGAAAAAAAAGGATGATTGTGGTACCGTATGTGAATGGGTAAAAAAAATAATTTTCTTTCATACTTTTGCTAAACTCTGTATGCTATTTGTTGTAATATTCGTAAATCATAAATCTTTAATTCATATTCATACGGCCAAAAAAATAAAAGTTGGTGATTAAATCAGCCAATGATATCAGAAACGTCTGCATGCTTTTTTCTGTCTCCCTGTCTCCCTCTTCCGATCACAATCATCGGCCTATGTAATATAGTGGAAAATTCATTTCCCAAAATCGATATTTATCAAAAAAAAGTTCAGACTGTTCTATTCCAGACGTTATTTGTGCTTTTTTCAATGTGGTATATTTCATGTTTTATTTTTTAAAGCAAGTATGAATGTCATTGCTGTTTAATTTTAGTAGTGCATTTTACCGTATTTTATTAAAATCAATATTCATTATCAAAAGTGCTTAATCGTAAAATTTGGAGGAGCAAATCATTTATTGAACATTTTTAAAATATTAAGCACTAAAAATAAGTTTATAAAGCATTTAAATTTGGTATGGGGCTGTTCATAAATTACGTCTAACCTTTAGGAGGCAGAGGTGGCTCTAGAGATGTGTGACAATCCACACGAAAAAAAATTCTATGAAAATTTTGTGACAGAAGGAAGAACTGTGTCTAAGGGGTCGTTCACAAATTGCGTCACGCTTTAGAGGGGAAGGGTGGTAGAATGATATTTGTGATTTGTGATATTCCAAACACAAAATTTTTCTTTTCTTGGAAAATTTGCAACAAGGAAAAGTCGTTTTTTGCGTGACGTAATTTATGAATGACCGAATGATAAATTACATCCTTTAAAAACAGGTTTTTGGGAAATTTCTACAACGTCATTTGTGAACGACCCCCAAAACATTCCAATTAAGCAAAAACTTAACTCTTAAAAAGGTTCAGAATCAAATATAATACTTGACATTCACCCTTCAATGAAAGGACAAAACGGAGCCGAGCTATGTGCTATCAGACTTGTCGTTGTTTAAAAATATACATTAAAAGGTTTTTTAACCTCTCTTACCAATATTTCTGCCAATTTATTTATACCACTTTTATTATGTTCTACATTCAAAACGATTGGGGTGATTGCTTAGCTCTCAGTGTATATACATTATAATGTACAGACTTATAGTTGCAAATCAAATATGATTGATGAAAGTTTATTGATACTTAAAAAAAGCCAAACATTAATGCTCCATTTCCAACACCCATCCATAATTTTGCGAATTTAGTATCTATTCATTAAGATTGCTTTTGTAACTTTCTATATCATGCCGTTTATAAATACATCAAACTCTATTTTAAACATCATTTTCAGGTTGGGACTGGGACGTTGCAAGAAGCATCTGGTTGCTTAGAGTTGTTCCAAGAAGATGCTGATGAATTACGAAGCTCTACGGAAGAATTATTTTTCATGGAAAAAGAAAAAGGTCAAACTGAGTGTGAAAAACCCTCATCAGCGCAAGTAAGTTTTGTAAATACATTTGACACGAGTACTCATATTAATGATTATTATTTTTATAATAAAAATAAAACCCTACAAGGTCCCTCGAGCTCCGATGATATTCAAGTTTGATGAATCTCAAACTTTACAGCAGCTTACTCAATATAATCGAAAAGATTCTGGTAGTTCAGAGGTAGCAGCATTTTTGAATCCATCAGGAAGAACAAGTAGAATTTCAAGTGTTGGAAGCCAAGGATCTGCTGTAAGTAGATTGTCGGGTGCTTCTGGCATTTCACGATCGCCTTCTCCGCATAAGATGTTAGTAGAGACATCATTTTGTGGTCCTAAACCAATAGAGCCAACTTCTGATGCAGGAAGTATAGAGCAGCTTACTGCTGATATCGAAAGTGTTATTCTAGCTAGGAGGGGAGATCCAACAAGGGCGGCTCTTGCGGAAGGTGTAGAGGTAAAAGATATGACTGCATTGAAGCCTCCAAAGAAGACGACAAAAGAAAAGATTCAAGAAATTTCCAATGCTTCAATGACACCGGCTGAGGCAGCTCGAGCGGCTGCTAAAGAGCAAAGACGAAAAGAAATTGAAGCCTTGAAAGTTAGGTTGAATGCCATAAATCAAAGACAGTTAGAGTCCAAGACAAAAGCAAGTGGTTTGGTAAAGAAAGTTATTGGTGTGACACCTGAGGGAACTGAATATATTAGAATTAAATTAAAACCTGATCATCTTTATGAAGATAATGGCATAAGTCCAAATGAAAAAATAATTGAAGAAAAAGAATTTGTTGACCCTTTAGAAAAAAAGAAAGAGAGATTAGCAAAGAAGGAAGAAAGTAATCAACTTAGTGGTAAAAGCCCATCGACACATGCAACAGACAATCGGTCACCATCACCAGCATCAACATCAGTTTCAAGGAAAAGTTCGTTTTGTTCATTTTTCAAATCGAAAGATCCAACCGCTGATGCAACCAAATCAAAATCTCCAGCATTACCATCAGGCAAGAATAAATTAAATGATAAATCTCCCATTCCTTCGCCAAGTAAGAGTAGTTTTAGTAGTAGAATAGCATTCACATTATTCAAATCTAATCGCAATCCATCTCCTTCCCAATTAATAGAACCATCATCTTCTGTACAGGAAGGAGCGACTAAAAAAATAGCATCGCAGCAAAAGCAGTCATTGAATCAGAAAGATAAACCAAGATTAAGATATTATGATACGCCTGATGTAATTTTTATACCTTTACATACACCGCCGGAGGAGAAAGAGTTTAGTGCTCTGAAGAAGAAGACTACGGAAGTTGTTGTTGAGAAAAAGGAAGAGAGTGATGTTATCGTAGTAGCTGAAGCTCAAGTAGAGGAGAAAGAGAAGAAAACGCATACTCAATCACAAATAACATCGCATAATCAAACTATACTTAATATAAAGCCAAAAATTGCGCCCACTGCCCAAATAGAGAAAATGCAAAGTACTGATGAACTCGAACTTCAAGAGTTGCCTAACCGGAAGGTATCTGAGGATCGTGATGCAGGTTCGAGCTTATGGAGTGTTGAAGTACAACGGCACAGTTCTCAAGAAAGTCAAGAGACTGTCATATCTTCACAACCAAAACATGAAAATATAATATCAAAAAATGGAATGCCAGAGAAGCCAGTCATTCCGTCATTCATCGATACAATAAATGAGAATCAACCATTAAATCAACAAAAAGCACGTCATAAAAAGCATATTTTATTTAGTACAAAACTAGGTAGTGGAAGTGAAGAGCAAATATTCTGTACTCAATTGAGTCTATCAAAAACTGAAAGTCAATCAAGTCAACTATCAGAACAAGCATCAGTATTTGAAAGTCCAAAAAACGAAGAAAGCGGAACGAAGATGCCGGAAGTTACCCGAAACACTGTGAAGCAGCAATCATCGAGTGAGGTAGAGAAGGTAACAGCAACATCTGTGCGATCTCGTTCCGATCAGAGTGACTCGGGCTCACGACCTCAATCTGTTACACGAAAACAAAGAAGTTCTGGAGAATTCTCAAAGAAACGAGAATCCTCAGAAGAGCTTCTTCATAAAATTTCACGTGACACATCGAAGGAAATAATTACTCCTCAAGTACTTCAGTATCAACAAGCATCGCCAACATCTTATGAACCACCAAGTACACAAAAGACAAATGAGATTGGTTTACAACATCAATCAAGCGGATCACGAATGGAAATCTCATCAGAATCAGATAGAGAATCTGATATTGAAGGTTGCATTCATAAACGTGTATCAAGACTTATGGAAGACCACGAAAGTGCTGGTTTAGTATTACAAGAGTCATTCGATGACGAACTACCATATGTTCCAACAACATTGCCAGAGGAGCGATCAAGTGGTATTAAAATTATTCCAACTAAGGAACGTACTCAAACGGAACTTATAACAATACCACTTGAACGTCCTCGCTCAACTACACCCATTCATCCTACATCATTAGACAATTTCTGTGAAAAGAAATCTAGTGATATAACTGATGCAAATCTAGTTAGGGGAGAAAAGTTGAGAATAAGTTTGCCTCGTCACAAGCCGGAACAAAATAAAGAAAAAGTTCAACAGAAAACTATGACGAGGCGTACGTCAAACCTTTCCAATAAAAGTTGGACAGAGTTTGCGGAACAAGGCTTACAAAATACATGTTCAAAGAAATCAGAAAGAACTCGAAAAGAATCAAACTCAAGTCAAGATGGTGAACAGCATACCGTTCAACCACATCAACCACCTGTAGGTCCAATAGTAAAATCCCATTCGAAGAAGTCTCTAACAAGCAAATGGATTGATTTTGAAAATATTCCTGAAAAGCGTCAACAACCGAAGAAAATCACAACCATTCCATCAAGTAAGGATATTCCGAGTGAAAAAATTCACAACAGTAAGCATAGTCATCATCAACGACACTATGTCTCGCCGGAGGAATGCCAGTGTGAGTGTCATGAATCGAAGAAAGAGGGTGATAATAAGCAGTCTGTAAGTGATGAAGCTGGTAAAACCCCATCTGATGACTCTCAACCGTTGCTAGACGATAATGTCGAGAGGCACAGCACGATGAGGTAAAAATTTAACCAATATAATGTCTTCTCTTCTTTCTCTATAAATCTATCCCTTAAAATGGCTTATGCCCAATTAATTTTTAGCACTGACTCATCTTTAGATTGCAGTTTAGAAAATGATGAATCTAATGAATTTTTACTGCAACAAGCTTCACATCTTACACCAGTTCAGAACAATAGGGCAGCTAGCAATAATAATTTAGATAAGCCATTTGGAATGGACTTATCTGTTGAATTCGGTGGACATAGTAATCGATCAAGTATTATCTCACAGGTAATAATAACAAAAGACTAAAGAAGAAGTAAAAGTACATAAAGCATTTCTCTCTCATTTTCTTACACAATTTAGGACATTAAATCACCCGATTTGCATAAATAAACATACATTTACATCCATAAATCGCTTCGTTATTAAGTTTAGTAATAATGATAAACAAAAATTATTAATATAATCCTAAAGAATAAATGAGGATGAGTATAAATCTTTAGATAAGACTTTCCTTTTTGAGAAAAATAAAAATAAAATAAAATGATTAAGATTTTACTAAGACGTGAAATTTATCAAACAATTAATGATCTTAATAAAAAAAGTGAATCTTTACTTTCATAAAATATGATTATCTCCTGAAAAAAAATGTATTAAAAATTGTTGTACGAGATATTTTCTTCTACTATATAGTTAAAAATATAATGAATCAATTTAATATTATTATGTATGACGAAAAAAAATTATTAATTCTCTTCAAAATCATGAAGGGTCGTTCACAAATGACGTCTATCAAAAAATGGATACCTTTGTCTCCTCTGTCACAAATTTATTACCAAAAAAATAAATATTCTGTATGGAGGTGTCACACATTTTCAGACCCTCTTCCCCCCCCCCCCCCTTCAGAAAAAGAAGGGTCGGTTTCTAACACCTTAAGGAAGGGTATATCCTATCTACCCGAGGTAGTGTAGGTGGGGTACCCTGGGTAACCCTAGAAACCAGCCCCAGGACATCATTTATGAACGACCTTAGAGGGTAATTGCTCGGTATACACTACCCCAAGGGTAAAGCTAAGGTTCCCTAGTGTATATTCCTGCCATACTCCTAGGATTACCCAAATGTATACCCCTAAGATAATGTATATCCCAGAGTATACCGAGCAACCGATCCCAGAATACGAACGCTTAAAACCTTTTGAAAATGAAAGATCATAGCAGATAATGGCTTAAAAATCAGCTGTTTAAAAGAAATTGTTCAGAATAGCAGCAAGTTTTTCGCTTGTCTGTTATTTTCCTTGCAAAAACCCTCTCCTATTCAGGAATATACAACAAAAGTTGAGTTGCTATCTAGGCATAATGTTAACAAACTCATAAGTCATGTTCTAACTTATCTTCATGACATTGTTTTGTACTTTTGTCTGAATGACTAACAAACATAGTAAATTTACGTCTAGACTAGATTAATCCTTAGTTCCAAGAATGGATATAAAGCCTAAATATAAATTTTTCTAAGGTTTTATTCCAAAATAAAACAGTCTGATCCATAGATTTTTTTTAGATAAATAAAGTGTACGAGTAGATAAAAGCTTAAAAAGTCCAATTTGTTAAAAGGTACAAAAATTGACATGGCAAAAGCGCCTTTCTAGCAACTCAAAATCTTCATTTTCTATCCTAGGTATTTAATTTTTAGAAACAAAAAATGTGAATTAATTTGTTGATGGTTCTTGCTTCCTAATTGACTAATTTTAAATTTCATTATTTGTTCAAACTATTCCTAGATCCAGTGGTGTAGCCAGACATTTCTCGAGGAGGGAGGGTAGAAAAGTTAAGGTAAAGGGTTGCGATCACTTTAAACACAAAAATACAAAAGTCGTGTACAGCACACGATTTTGAGTCATTTTAGATACAAATGTACAATAGTCGTGTGCAACGTACGATTTTGAGTAATTTTAGATAAAAAATGCAAAAGTCGTGTACATCACACGATTTTGAGTCATTTTAGACACAAATGTACAATAGTCGTGTGAAACCCACGGTTTTAGACCATTTTCGACACAAAAGTCGTATGCAACATTGACCCCTCTCCTGGGTACACCTCTGACTTGATCCTAAAAAATTAAAAAGCTAAAAACTATAATGAAGAAAAAAAATATTTTCTTAAATGTTGGGAGAAATTTTCATAAAATTGAAATTAAAAAGAAATTAGAGATAAAAATTATACAAAAAAGATTATATATTGAAGGAAAAGAAAGAAAAAAAATATGAAAAAAATTGAAACACGTTGTGATGAAAACCATTTAGTTAACCTAGTTATTTCTCCAAAGAAAATGCTTTTGCTTGATTGAAAATTCATTGATGAAAATGAATTTCATTCCTAAGGTGGGAACCAACAGTTTTCCTTATCCAAAACCCCCATTTCATTTTGTAATTACAATTATTTTTTAATCTACTCGCTTGCCTTAATGTTTGTAGCCAAAAAAAAGAGGAATGAATATATATAATGAAAGTATGATACTACAGTAACAATACGACGATTAAGAAAAGAAATAATTTCGTTATAGACAAAAGTTTATCGATGACTAAATTTATGATGATTATGGAAATAAAATTTGTTCACCACGAAGCAATAAAGTACTGTATAGTTGAGAAAAAAAAACTTTTTGTTACATATAGAAAATCGTATTATTGTATTTTTATTATCATTTTCAATCTGAATGTCTTAAAATTTTTTCAAAATCTTTAAATTTAAAAAAAAATCTTACATGAATCACTTAAAAAAAATTATCTCGTTAAAATATGAATAATGAAAAAATAATGAATAAAGTGAATTTGTTGCTCTAAATCAACTCATAAGTTTAATTTTCTTATAAATCCTTCCATCTCATTAGAATCGACAGT
Organism: Chironomus tentans; assembly: GCA_963573255.1. Lineage (NCBI taxonomy): Eukaryota > Metazoa > Arthropoda > Insecta > Diptera > Chironomidae > Chironomus > Chironomus tentans. Next base: position 17,512,617 of record OY754303.1, read on the forward strand.
TTGGTCTGTTATTTTACAGAAATTCTCAAATTTTGACATTATTTCATTTACAGCACAAACTTTTATCGTTGATACAACAATATCACGTATTAAGAACCATTCCTTTATATTATTTGATTCACTTTTTTCAAATATTTGGAACTCATTAAAGTCATCGTCTGAAGATTCCAAACTTAGTTGTTCTTCATTAAACAAAACGAGCAGGAGAAGACAAACTTTATCGATAATTTCACATTTCAAGTTCTTCATTAAAAACTTCACATAAAGTTGAACAGCATACGAGCCAATATAAATCTCATTCATTCCAACGATGCTGCTAACAATTTTAGATGCCTCGGCGCTTACATCAATATCATCGTCCATCAGTAAGTTTATAATCATTGCAGAATAATAAAATGTCGTTTTCAAGGAAATGTTACATAAATTCTGTTCCGCAGCCTTAAGTAAATCAATAATTGATATTCTGTAGAATGAGAAAATGTTAGATTTTATTATGATGGAAAAATATTTTTATGTGATTATTTTCTATACTCACTTGACACAATAAGAAGAAGTACATAAAAGTTCGGTTGCAACTTTCCAATCGATAACATCAACAAAGTCTTCATTTTCTTGAATCCAAGTTTTTGCATATTTTAGTATCGCAATTTTGTAGTCATCATTTTTCGTTAAAGAAACATTTAGCATTGAATTGATTTCTGTCTCATTGAAGATGTTTGTTGTGCTCATCAAGCTTAAAATTTCAAATGAACGAGCTTGAATCACAAAGTCCTTGTGTTTTGAGAGCTTTTCTATCTCGATTTTACTTTCAAATATTTCATTTTTTAATCTGTCACAGATGTCTGCTGATAGATTATCCACGAAGAATACTATTCTGCTGTCGATTTCATATTCTTCAGCTATAACTTTCCGTTTTTCAACATTATTAAAAATCAATATGATGCAGTTTAATTTTTGGACTAGTCCATAATAATTTTCTGATGGAACTGAGATGCTGAATGATTTTTTGTCATTTTTTAGCTCCATTTGAATCAGCTCAATAGCTAAAAGTTGTGACTGCATTGCTTGAATACCAAAATAAGCTGTTCTGTCAAAGTCAAAGCATAGATCCAATTTTGAAAGGTTCAGCAGCTCTTTGAATTTTTGATTCCACACATTTTGGAATATATGAATAATGGAATCAAGAATAGTTCTGAAGCAAATGACTTGATGCTTAAATTTGTTTAGAATATCAAAAAGTTTACTCAGAATGTTCATCATTGCTTCCAAATTGTGTGTAGTTTTCAAATCAGGAGCATTTTTCAGTAGATGTAGAATTTCCAAAAGCCTCCCGTGCTTGTCATTTGAGGTCAAATCAATACATTCATTAATAATTTGTATGTTGTAAATAATTCTTGGAATAATTCGATTGATTGGATTTACATTTGCGACGAATTTTGCACACAGTACTCTAGCTTTCAAATCAACACATCCAGAGCAAGCTGTAACTATCGGAATGAAATCAACAAGTCTCAAATTTGATTCACATTTCTCCGTATTGGAAGTAAATAGTCTATTTAAAATCAGCAGAAGAGGAAATAGCTTTGGATCTATTTCTTGTTTCCTGACAAACGTTGTTGACTGACTCAATTGGTCCATGAAAAAGTCATAAAGTTCAGGATATCGAAGAAAGAAGATTTTAGAGCTCATCTTATTTTTTATGTCCATCTGTTCAGAATCCTTATTTCTTTGTACTCCAAATATCCGAATCATGAGTGCTGAGAACAAAAGAGTCGATGAATTTCTTTCTGACCAGTTTCGAGATGTACATCCCAAGATTGACGTCTTGATTCCTTCACTAATATATTCATTGATTATATCATTAAGCTCTTTGCATTTATATAAAATTCTCAATATATTTAATGAGTGGATTCTGGCTTCTAATTCATGTCCAAATGTTGCCAAATTCAATAACTTTTTCATCGTCAAGTGGAAATTTTCGGATCTTGAAATTTTTGTTTCTGATAAAAGAAGAGCTTGTATTATAAATGGCAGGCCTGCAGATCTTCGTGTAGCACATAGATTCTTCATTTTGATTAACTTTTTATCATCTAAATCATCTTCATTTTCCGAAATTGATTCCAAAATATTTTTAAGGATCTTTGATGGTGAATTGTGTAACTCATAGCAATGACTGCTTGTTAAGCTGTAACAATATTGTGAAAATCCACTATAGCATTGCTCAAAAGCACCTCTGTGCTTGATATTTGTAAGTGATTCTAGAAAATGATCTCCAATATCTAATAATTGATTCACAGAATATAATTCATAATCAGTTCCACACATAACAGAAGCTTTCGTTGACAAATCTCCAAGTAACAATGAACATTCCTTAATAATTCTCCAGGCACATAATAAAATCATTTGTGATGTAGTATTTTGAATAATATTACTTAAGTAGGATTCATTTTCATCGTTTATAAGTAAATGAAAATCCTCACTTGGATATATGCCTTCAGGAGATGAATCATTCACAATTGGTGCAGCCACTTTTGTTAAGCGTTTTATAATTAAAAGTAATCTCTCAAAGAAGCTTTTCCACAATGAACAAGTTTTGATGCTATTAAAATTAATCTTGCTAATAATAAGTCGTATGCTGCATATAAATCCGTACATTGGATTACTCCCTGCTGCTACAATTATTGATTTTTCTGCGACTTCTAGTGCGTCTGCAAGCTGTTTCTCACACCAAGTAATTAGCTCATATAAATATGACTGTTCATTGCTAAAATTATCTTCATTTCCAATTCTTGCGAATTTAATAGAATATTGTATTAAATAAGAAGCTGTTATGGAATCAGCTGGCTTAATTGATTTATGAAGTTTCTCCAAATGTTCGAAGGAGATTTCTGAATAGCCTTTGATTACATCGGTTGGTATGTAAGCCATAAGCTCTAGTGCTTTATCCTTATTTTGCTCATATGCATCATTTAACGTGTTATACAGAAGATCAAAATTACTTTTGGTCCAAATTTTCACGATTTCATCAGGAAAGTGTTCTTTAAGTATGTCATGGATGTTGATAAGCAAAATCAAGCTTAAGCTTCGTCTAGAATAATTTGCTTCACTGTTTAAATTTTTAATTGAGAATTCACAGAACTTGATTAATATTTCCAGTTGACCATATACTTGGTCTTTCTGTTTACGCATCATGTGTTGTATAGTTGATCTTAATCTAGCAAAAATCTTTTTGATGCTCGCAATTAAAGTCTGCTTAGTAGACGGAATTTGAAGTCCAATATTATTTTCAAAAAAGAATAAAATACATTCAATTTCCTCCTGCAAAAATCTGTCGGTAACTTTTTTAGTATCCACAAGGAGATAAAGTGCAGATAATCTAATTTCAATATCTATGTTGACCATTGCATTCTTTATGTCATTATAAGAAATTATTCCTCGCCATAGTAAGTCATCATCCAAGTCCTTCTCCAAGAGTCCTTCCTCCTTAGCTAAATTTAATAGCATAAAGTTGAATCTCTTGTCAAAATCATTTCTATTTTTCAAAAGAATTTCAATTGCTTCCTTATCCTTCTTAATACACTTTAGCATTAATTCCTTCAGAAGTGAATTTTCTTTGCCTTTAATCCTATTTTCAAGTGGTTGAATGAAATCTCCATACCAGGTTTCAAACGGCAGTTCCTTACAGGCTTTATTAGAGAGTATTATGTAGCAGCTTATTTTGTTTTCTTTATTTGTGCTTATAGATGTCACTATCCTTATCAGCAAGTCTGGAATCATTTCCAAAATTCTTTTGACGGTAATAATGGAATAAATAGATCCAACTACTGAAGCTGCCAAGTCTGTTGGCAATGCAGAAATTTTCTCAAAAATATTTTCAATAAGGCTGGAACCATCAGACATTTTTAATCCTAATTCAATAAAATTTTTGATTGTATCCTTTGATTGATATCTAATTGACTCAACGCTATGCTTCAAATTGAGGAAAGCAATCTCAATTCCTGGTTTAATCGTAGAACTAATTTGTTGGTAGCTTTCAACTGATTTGAATGATGACAGTTTCTTGATAATCTGCATGAATAGTCTCGAAATTGTATAAACTAGGCCATTGTCAACTGAGTTGTTATAATAAGCTGCCTCAAGTATATTACAGAACTTTTCAATATCGGCTATGCTTTCATCATTTTCAATTTGAATTACTCCAAATATTAAGCTTAAACGCTTGTCTAGACTTTCCATCTCATTCGCAATGATTGAATGATGGTTATTATTATTGAGATAGTTGTTCTTCACTATTATGATCATTGAAAAGATATTTTTCGTTTCTGTGCTAACATCTCTGTGCTCAAAAATATTGGAGCATATTCTGATTAGTTCTTCAACATGAGACACAAAATTCAATTTATCATTGCCGTCTGAATGTTGAATACAGCTTCTAATGGCAAATATATATGCTTGAAAACTATTGTGCAAGATCTGACTGATTTCACTTTTCTTCGTTGGTGACAAGTCTGTGCAAAATTGTTGGATATATAATTGAATTAATCTATTGATATACGGCAGTATGATCTGTGAGGAACGACCAATAGAAATCGAGGCAATTTCAAAATTCTGAGATAATTCATTCAGGTGATTTACAAACTTGCAGTCGTCGGATTGAAGCTCTTCAATTTGAGATTGGATCACCTCCATGAATAGTTTTGTAGTTTCAGGCTTTTTATCAGTAAGCTGATTAAAATATGATTGAATTAAGCTCTTCACAGGATGTTTTGATTCTAGTAGGAAATAAATCGATATTAGGTCACGGAAATGGTGATTGTCATCATTGTTGCTGCTTGATAAGAATTTCTTAAAACTTTTCAATTTGTCTTCTAAACTTTTGCTTTCCCTGAGAATGACCAGAACTTCTTTAGCATCTAAAAAGTGAATTTTAAAATTATTAAACTTTTCAGTAACTTCAAAAATTGATTAATTTACCTGAGCTTAAATTCCTGTCCATTGCTGTCTGATTTGTCATTTCCATTTCGCAAAATTACAAAAATATCTTTTGGAACTTCAGAAATTAAATATTTCACGTGTACCGAAGAATCGGCGTAAACAAAACTAAAAGGCTTTGTAGGTCAAAAATAATATTCACACCGCGATCAGCTGTTAATTATAATTCAATGTTTACTTTGATTGTTTGAAACCAAATGCATGTTGAATAAGATTTTTATGGCATTTTTATTTCCATTTAGCATACCTGAGACTGTATATTATTTTATGAAGCAATAAAAAGTTTGTAAAATCTTCAAAATAAATCACAAACAGAAGTTAGGTATTAATGGGTAATATGTGGGCATTTTGTTGAATTCCAAATATCTCAGGGAAAGTAAATAAAAAATTTATGAATGAAGTTTTGCAACATGAAAGCTCTGTCATTCATCTGTGTGACTTTCAGAACTGTTCAAAATATTTTAAGCGACGATCCGACTTAAAAGTACACGAAGTAAGTAAACATATTAAAAAAATCCACCAAAAATCATTAATAAACTTAAAATTTTGTAGAAAATTCACCAGAACATAAAGAATTATTTATGTGACATGTGTAGTAAAATGTTTACGCACAAAACTAGTTTAAGGAACCACTTGAGGTCGCATTTAAATGAAAGGAATTACCAATGTGACATTTGCAGTAAAAATTTTATTACACTGAGTAACCTACGGGATCATCAAGATATTCATAGCCATACTAGAAAATATTTATGTGAAATATGTGACAAAAAGTTCAGCCGTACATCTCATTTAAAGGAGCACATCCTTTCCCATACAAAACTAAAACTTCATATTTGTGAAATATGCAATGGAAGCTTTTCAAGTCTGTCAAATCTAAGCAAACATAAAAAGCTGCATGACAAAGTCAAAGCTTATCAATGTCCAATTTCTTCCTGTGATAAGAAATTTTCTCAGAAAATTCACATGCAGAACCATATCAGGCGTGCACACCAAAAATAGACAAATAAGAAGACAAATTTTTTATACATTTAATATTCAGTACAATAAAAGGTTTATTCATATCCAAAAGATTCAATCACATTAAAATCGATTCCTTCAAAAAAAGGATGAACTTTAATGTTGTCAAAAGGTGCATCTTGATTAAATTTTTTAAAAATCAAAATGTCAAGTAGGTCTTTAGCTTGTTCAGACAATTGACAAGTTTCGGCATATTGAATTTCATTAAATTTTGAAATTCCTCCTGGATGGTACATAAAAAATCTATGTCTAGTGAAAATTTCATATAAAACTACTCCTATACTGTAATAGTCGGAATTTCTAGTTAAAGGAAATTCAAATGCAACGTAATAGCACTTAAGTGCCTTCTGATTTAGCTCACATAGCTGTTGAAGGTTGCTGCGATAATTTTGATGAAAATATGTTAGTAAGATATGACCATTAGAACCTAGTAAAATATTATCCAAATTGAGATCGCCGATAATGATTCCATTTTTATGTAGAGAGTTGACACTTATAATTATTTCAGATGCCCAACGTTTTAAGATAATTTCAGGAATATTTTCAGATGTGTCCAATGTCTGTTCATCAACACATGTGACTGCAATTGAGTGAGCATCTTCGCATGCAGCTTTATCATCATCATCATAGCTTGAAGGTGGTTCTATTTGATGATTTTCGGGATTCTCCTTAGAATCATCTTCTGATTTTATAACGACTGACTTTTCTAGAGTTTTTGTAACAGATTTTAATAATTGTTGACTACATTTCATAAGGTCATCGACATCAATGTCAGGTGTAAGTGTATCGAAGGAAGGTGTAGTAAAATCACATTCATCTACAGTACCATTTATGGAGAGTTGAGGCTCATCTTCATAAACATTAATTTCGGTTTCACTTAAATCTAATTGTGCTAAATTTTGACTATCCACAGCTTCTGCAGACACTGTGTCATTCTTTGGTTTCGGCGGATCAACAAAGAGTTCCTCGACATTTCTTTCATTTTTAGAGCTTGACGTGTAGGATTTAACATAATCCCACAGTAATCCTCCGCTGATGAACGGAAGTAAAAGAAAAATGACATTTTCGGAATGAAAATAACTTAATAAGGAACACATGAATGGAATATTTTGAGGCATAAAAAGAACTTTGTGCGAATTTGTCTTCCATATCACCTTTAAAATGTATATTTTCTTATCGGTCCGATCTTGAACTTTCATTATTCGTTCATTAATTTGTATGACTTTGTATCGTGACATGTGATTTAAAGGTCGTTCAAGTGATGCAATACTTTGTGTCTCCTTCGTATCAATATCCTCAATAAGAAATTCATTCTCTTCCTCTTCCAAAATATAATTTTCATAAAGCTGTTCTGCCTTCTCCAAGTATTTACTTGCTTTGGTCTTTGCTATTCTCTTACGTGCTTCATTTGTATCATTTTTTGCACCTGTCAAGAGCTTATCTATTCCCAATTTATAAAGTTCAAATGATCTTTTATAACGCAAATTTGCTTCTTCTTGAACTGCATGACTGAAATTTAAAGCTGCATCGTACAAATACCCACACAAATAATAATCAATATCGCCTCCAATTTCAATCAGTTCATTTGTTTCCACACCTTCTTCCACTATTTCACTGTCATCTTCTAATGAATTTATAGACTCTTCTGGCGATTCCTCCATATATGCTGAACTGTCGTAGATTTTTTCAACATCACATTTTGTGGATATATCATCGAAAAATTTCACAAAATGTTGTGAACGATAAAGAACTGAGTGTTCTGCACAGTAATATAAATACTCAAGTATTGTTCTCTTCCTTTGTTCCACTATTTCCGGATCAAATCTAGAACAAATGGAATTGATTCTTTTTATATGTCCTTATTTACAGGATTTTTTAAAGGAAAATTTACCTATTAAAGTAATTTTTATCGGACTTGAAGAATGTTTTGAAGTTGTAACCTTTGTAAGTTGTAAGGAGATTATTCTCTAGTGTCTTAAAATCAGAGTATCGCTTAACTACAGTCAATTTTGTAAGCGATTGAAATAAGCTCTCATTTTTGGGAAAAGAAATCATCTGGATTTTATATGTTGTATATTTCTTCAATCTCTGCGTTTCCAAAATATTAAACACATGAACTAATCCACCAAGAGTTGCCATTTCAAATACATGCTTTTTGTCAGCAAAGTGACAAAATATTTAGCTAAAAAATTATTGCACTTAATCTTGTAAACATTAAAGCTTATCAACAGATGACACATTAAATTGTCCACGACATAACAGAGCATAAAGCCCACAAGTGAAAATGATTGATTTAAATGCTTTTATGAGGGAAGCTTGACAGGCATCAATACAGTCAATTATTTTAAGGAGAGTTGTACATAAGTTAATAAATATTTTAGTGATTATTGTAAGAAGTCAGCCATGTGACACAAGGTGAAATTCCCAATGCATCACATTTTGTGGTGAATTTACACTTACTAATACAATGGAAAGTAGCATAAAATGCATTCAAGGACAATGCTTAAAGCGCTCTTACATTCGAGATCCTTTTGGATGCTATATTTTTATAATAACTAGATAAAATACACTAGTTTTCATTAATAATAGCACTTAAAGCTATAATTCACAATTTTACTTACATTTTCCTTCTTAAACTGGATCTTTTGAAAAAATACTTACGGAAAATTTTCACCAAAACTCATAGTTACGTACTATTTTCAACAATTTATAGCATCAGGAAGTACTTCTTGACTGTTTCAGCACTCAAAACACTAGTTAACACACTCAAACATGATAATTTACAGGACATACATTGAATTTTGCCAAAATGAATTTTTTTATCGTAGTGTGCTTTGAAAAATTGAGATAATTTTAGTCCAACTCGGGATTTTGAGAAATAAAGAAGTGGATTATGAAATCTGATTAATTAATTAAGTTAAAATTAGTTTCTTACGCTGATAATTAATCATAGATATAGATTTGATTGTTTAATACTATAAAACTAGTGGATAATCTTGAAATTACATAAAAATATCAATTATTAGTGTTTTTGCATGAAAAAAATTATTATCAACTTTCTATAAATTTAGTACGCCTAGCTGCTTATCAGAAGTGAATCACTGCAGTGCAATTTTGCCTTTTTAATGCTATTTGACGCCTTGATACCAAAATCATGAGTGAACAAGTTCCAGTAAGTTTTGTGTGACGTGTTCTTATTGCATTCTTATTATTCTTATTGCTTAACATTGCCGTGCATAATTTGTAAATAAACATATATTCTCAGCAGAAAGCCGATTTTAAAGATCGTGAATATCAACGAAACATTATCGACATTTGTATTAGTCGCAACTCGATCGTTTATCTGCCGACCGGTACGTTAATGCTCTTGTACTTATAAGTTATTTTCTTAAATAATTTTTATCGTTTAATTCAATAGGAGCTGGAAAGACTTATATCGCGATTCAAGTCATTAAGCACTTTTCGGATAGTCTTAAAGCAAAGTACATTGATGGCGGAAAGAGATCATTTTTCCTCGTAAATACAGTTGCTCTAGCAAAGCAACAAGCTGAGCGTATAAGAAGTCTGATGCCTTTTAATGTTGGTTTATTGACGGGTGAAAATAACGTCGATGACTATGTTGGACAAGATTGGATGGATGTATTGAATGCGAACGAAATATTGGTGATGACAGCTCAGTGCTTTGCAGATGCTGTTGCACGTACTTTTATTAATATAAAGTCGGTTAATGTCATTATTTTTGATGAATGTCATCACGGGAGAAAAGGACATGTTTATCGACAAATAATGCAGGCGATGGTAGACAAGGAAATTGTAGACGACATTCGAATTGTAGGACTTTCTGGTATGTTGATTGGAAATGACAACTCAACTAAGCCTGATTCTGTTCCCGAGGAACTTATGCAACTTGAGAATGTCTTTCAAAGCACAATTATTACAGTTAACAATATGGACGACCGTAAAAATTCTTTATTGCACTCAACTAAAGCAAAGGAATTTTACATCTCATACGACTTTACTCCGCTTCATGAATGCTTAACAATAATTAATGAACAACTGGCTACACTTCAAGATTACTTGAAACCAATCAAATTGAATAACTCCAGAACATTAAATCCAAAAACATTACTTGAACAAGGCCCAGCAAAAATTAAGGAATTGATTAATTTACTGAAAGATTTTGAGTATCAGGCCGAAGCACTCGGATGCTATGGAAGCTAGTAAGTATAAATATTTATATTCTTTTATTATCTGTGACTAATGTATTGCTTCTTAAAAAATAGTCTGGCTTTATTAAGCATCCTGATCCAACTTGAATTGACCAAAAGATTTGCTGATTCAGAAAAGTTCCGTGAAATCGTCAAAGTATGCATTACAAAAGTTGAACACTGCATTAACAATCTTAAAAATAAGTTGGGGCTTGATAAGAAAGATGCATCTACAGTTTTAAGGAACTCATCACTGAAGGTTCAAACATTACTTCTCTCATTGAAACAATTCTTCCAAAATCCAGATCGTGAAAAAGATATGCAGTGTCTGATCTTCGTTGAAAGACGTTCGTCAGCAAAGATTCTTTATCACTTGATCAAATGTTTTGGACACGACGACCCAAATTTTCCCATAAAACCAGATTTTGTTGTAAGTATTTGACAAAATTAGTCCTTAAAGTTTTAGTTCTCAGCAACATTATGTTTTTTTGATAACAAACAGGTCGGACGCAACAACTCAATGCCTGAATCTATTGAGTCGATTTTAACACAGTCGAATAATTTCTTAGCATTAGAAAAGTTTGAAAATAAGGAAACAAATGTCATCGTCTGTACAAATGTCTTGGAAGAAGGAATTGATTTGCAAGCATGCAATCTGGTCATGATTTATGATCCACCAAAAACTCCACGTAGTTATGTCCAGTCACGAGGCAGAGCAAGAGATGATAACAGCAATTATGTGATCATGTTAGATAAAGGAAGCAAGGCTAAATTTCAGAAGAAATTTGTAGTCTGGCAACAAATAGACTTTGCAATGCAAAAGCAGCTAATTGGACGTACAATTGATCGAGCAGCGCCAAGTGAAGAGGGTATAAAGAAGGAACAAGCTCAAGAATGGGATCCGTTCTTTACAAAGGAAGGAGCATGCTTAACAGCTTTGAATTGTGTTCCAATTTTAAATCAATACGCACAAAGTCTTCCAGGCGATCGATTCACAAGTCCTAGTGTTTATTGGAAGCGAATTGATCACAAAGATGGTAAATTTAGTGTCAATTTGGCATTACCGACTCAATCAATGATCACCGACGAAATTATTGGAAGTCCTCAACTAAGTATCAAAATTGCAAAGCAAGATGCAGCTTTTAAAGCATGCAAAATGCTGTACTTTAATGGAAGTTTGACGGAAAAATTGAGTCCTGTGGATAATGAAATTAAAATCGAACAATGCAACGCAAAATATTTTGATCACTGGGATAAATACATTAATGAAAATCCAAAGAAAGCAGGCACTAAGAATAATCGTCGTTTTCATAATGTTAAAATTCCTGAAGCAATAAGCAACTGCGGACCGAATATTGGAACAAATTTCCTTTATAAAATAAGCATTAAGCCAAAGTTTGACGACAACAATAATAATGCACTGAAAGTTTTCTATAAATTGCTTGCGAAAGAAAATACTTTTGGAATTTTGACATCAAAGCGCATTCCAAAACTGTCAATAATTACACTTTTCCAGTCTTTTGGAGAGATTGAGTGTGAAATAAGTGAATTGCCAACAGTTGCAGACATTGAAAATCAAGGGAACTTACAGAAACTACAAAGATTCCACATCAACATTTTCCGTGATTTATTGAAAACATTTCAAAACTATTTCGTGTTGGACAAATCGTCGTATTTGATTGTTCCTATTAATGAAGACAATGAGATTGACTGGAAACTTATTGACGATTTTCAAAAGGTTCCAAAACCAACTCTTATGACCAAAACTCAAATTGCAAACATGACATTTAATGCTGAAGATTATATGTATAAGGTTGTTAATCCTGTTTATCGACAATATACTGAACAAAATTATGTCGTAATTAACATAATTAAGCATAAGACACCGTTATCGACTTTTCCAAACGGAAATAACCAGACATATGCAGAATATATTAAGGAAAAATGGCAAGTTAATATTCATCGTAATGATCAGTTCCTGATTGAAGTCAAAGGTATCAGCAAGAATCTAAAATTATTCTTTCCTGGATCTGGAATAAGTGGCAAGCAAAAAAAGTATGAAAGATTGACCGAATGTGAAGAATACATACCAGAAATTTGTCACAATTATAAATTTCCAGCAGAATTGTGGTTGAAAGCAACACTGCTGCCAGCAATTTGTCATCGTATAACCTATATGCTATTAGCTGAAGAACTCAGACGTTGGTTGATCAAAGAAGGCATTGATAATGGTTGTGGACAGCAAATTTATAAGCTTGATGTAGATTATGGTGACTATGATAAACGAACAGACATTCTAAAGCAAGCTGAACATGATCCAGCTGAGAAATTCGAGAATTTTCAAGATTTGTGGAAAGACATTAAAAAAAGAGACGATGAAGATATTCATAAAAGCAAGAACTTTAAGACACAAGCTAATTTGACTTGGGATCGTTCAGCATTGCCAATTGATTTGGATCGAAACTGGTTGAAGCTTTCGGAGGTGGACATTGATTATTATTTCCAATTTATAAGTGGAAATAAAGAAGTTGCAGAAACTCCTTTACAAATGCTGAAAAATCAACATCAAAGTGGTACAGCAGCCTTTAAGAACTTACCTCGTTTAAAGGAACAAGAAATTGGGAAAGATATTAAATTGTTGAATTTGAACAATTTTTCGAGCTGTATCCAACAAAAGGATTTAATTAAAGTCATAACAACAGCAAATGCAGGTGATGTTTTTGACATGGAACGATATGAAGCTTTAGGCGATGGATTTCTCAAGTTCATTGCATCGTTGTTCCTTTATAAGACGCACAAGGATTGGCATGAAGGACATTTGACAGCATTAAAGGGTAAAATGGTTAGCAATCGAAATCTTTATTACATTGGAAATGATTTTGGACTGTCGAACATCCTAAATGCTTCACAATATGAAGCAGAAACTTCATTTGCTCCATCCACAAAATTACCAGCAAATCTTAAAGAGATTTTGGTAAAAGATAAGAGATTGCTGACATGCTTACTTGATGTAAACGAAAGCTTGTCTGATGCTGAGGTTGAAAAGGGCATGATGAGTGAAGAGAATATTAAATTATTCAAAACTAATCAAATGGAAACTGATGATGATGATCAGGAGTCTGCAAAAACCATGTACAGATCATTTATTGGATTTATGGATCAAAAAATTATTGGAGATAAAGTTATTGCTGACTGTGTTGAAGCATTACTCGGATGTACAGTTTCGAGTGTTGGAATTGATGCAACTTATAAGCTGTGCCAGAAATTGAAAATTCTTCCAGAGACACATAATCTTTTGTCAGAAAGAATCGATCCTCGAATTGTACATGATAGTGACTTGACCATAACTAATCGTGAAATGTTGGAGAAGAAAATCAGCTACAAATTCACAAACCTAACGTTTTTGACACAAGCCTTAACTCACGCTTCATATCCAAACAAAGCTTCTGGAACTTATCAGCAGCTTGAATTCCTTGGCGATGCTGTTCTTGACTTTTTGGTAAGAACTTTTTAATTATATGTGTTCCATTTAAATCTTATTTAATTTTTTTGCTCGTTTAGATCACTTCCTTTATATTCGAGAACTGTCCAAAAATGGATCCAGGAAAATTGACAGATTTGAGATCATCGCTTGTTAATAATGTTACTTTAGCTTGCATTATTGTTCGAAATGACATACATAAACACATGCTGTATGAAAACTACACATTGTCTGAAGCTATCAAGAAATTTGTCATATTCCAGCAAAGTCACAAACATGAAGTTACTGATCAAGTAGAGTTGATGAACACTGAAAATGACACAAACATTGCAAAGTCCATTGATGTGCCTAAAGCATTAGGAGATATCTTCGAATCAATTGTCGGTGCCATATTCTTGGATACAAACTTATCATTAAAGAAAACTTGGGATGTTATTTATAAATTGATGAAGCATGAGATTCATAAGTTTATGAGGAATGTTCCAATTCAAATTACTCGTCGCTTATTCGAGTTTCAAGGCGGAATTGCTGAACCAAAGTTCTATAAAACGGAAATTATTGAAGGCGACGAAAATGTTGCTGTTCCATTGAAGATTAAAACTCGCGATGGAGTCGAGAAATTTTTCATTGGATTTGGAAAGAATCGAAAAATTGCAAAGGAAGCTGCTGCCAAGAAGGCCTTAACAGAGTTGATGTAAATAATTTAAGTTTCAGACATTATTAGTGCTTAATATGTGGCATCAAAAATATTCTTTTAACACATTAAATTTGGTTTTAGCCTCTAAATTGTAGCATATAATGCTGGTTCATAGTATTTTATGAGATAACATTAAAAGGATATTTTTGAGCATGAACAATATGTCCTAGACTTTTCTTATTAGTATTTAATATATTCTCTGAAAATTGATTTAATCAATTGATCTGCTTTCTCTCATACAATATTTGAATTTATATATATATTTTATTAATTTGTCGAGAATAAAAGACTCTGTGAGCGATACACAAAAAAAAAATAATAAAATTTTGTTTTCCTTAAATTGTAAAGTACATAAAATGTCTTGCATTGATTAGAACATAAATATTTTAATTCCAGAATTCATCCAATCACAATTTAATCGTTTTCATCAACTCTTCATCTCGTTATCTGTCGCCGATTCGTCGTCACTTCTCTTGTCATTTTCTATTTGATATGTCACTAAATATTGTGGATACGCTTGCTCGCCCCTATAAACTACATATTCTGGAAAGTTGAGTCCGCCAAGCGAAGGTCTTCCAATTACCTAAAATTTTTGGATAAATGTTAGCACAAGCTCCAAAAAATCATATAAATTTAATTACGGAATGATGTCCTGGCGGTGAATGTGATATTTTTAAGGAAGTAAATTGTAAAAAGGATTTCCCTAACGCAACTCTACACAATAGCAACGAGCGATGACATATATAGCAGCTTTTATCGTGATGTGCGTGGCATCCAGATCCACCAATTCCGTATACATACTGATTAGATTTCGAAGAATGTTCAGCAAAATAAATGCCCGCCCCAAACATGCCTAACATTTTTCAGAACGAGTGAGATTAAAATAAATCCATAGATTAAAAATAAATGCAGATATTTAAAAAGTGGATTAAAATAAATCCGGAGGTTTAAAAAGTGGATTAAAAATAAATCCGGAGGTTTAAAAAGAAGTGGATTAAAATAAATCCAGAGATTTAAAAAGTGGATTAAAAATAAATCCAGAGATTTAAAAAGTGGATTAAATTAAATCCAGAGATTTAAAAAGTGGATTAAAAATAAATCCAGAGAATTAAAAAGTGGATTAAAATAAATCCAGAGATTTAAAAAGTGGACTAAAATAAATCCAGAGATTTAAAAAGTGGATTAAAAATAAATCCGGAGGTTTAAAAAGAAGTGGATTAAAATAAATCCAGAGATTTAAAAAGTGGATTAAAAATAAATCCAGAGATTTAAAAAGTGGATTAAATTAAATCCAGAGATTTAAAAAGTGGATTAAAAATAAATCCAGAGAATTAAAAAGTGGATTAAAATAAATCCAAAGATTTAAAAGTGGATTAAAATAAATCCAGAGATTTAAAAAGTGGATTAAAAATAAATCCTAGGATTTAAAATTGTAAATGATAATTTAAGGAATTAAAATCTAACCACCAATATAAGCGTGTCGTTCATCAAATCCTTTCTGGATGATTGCATTGATGAAGGGACTTCCGTGGAATAGAACTTTCTCATTGTACTGTCCGCCAATTTCTTCTGAAATTTCAGCTCGTCTATGCATGTATCGCTTCCATAACTTTTGATTTTGAATCTTTTGGATTCTTAAAATATTATATCGATTGCTGGAAATAAAGTTTAGTTAATTAACTTATCAGACACACACGCAAATAAAGTTAAGTTTCTTACAATACTCCTCCCATATTTCCACCATCTCTTAAATGCTCCCTTATTGTGCTTTGCATTTCTTCCTCGACTAACAAATACTCTTTATCATTTGGCAATAAGTCTATTAAAATTGTCGCTGGAGTTGATGGAACTGTTGTGACTCCTCGACTCGATTTCATGGTTGCAATTCCCTTTAGAATTTTGTGTCTATATCCGTACGCAGTAACACCGACATTTTTCAGATCTTCATGGCCCATTTCAGTCAATATTTCTAATGTAATTTGCTCTCTCTCGAAAAGTTCACTTAAATGCTCTAATTTTAGTTTGGACAGGAAGCTACTGATATCACTATAATCACTCTGCACAGTCTTGTCTTCCTCAACATTATCAATATTTGATTCAATTCCTTGTATGGGACTTAAACATGATCTTGATGACATGGGCATTATTACTGGAAGTTCTACTTGATTTCCGCTTGGCAATGTGATTAATTCTGTCGATTCATTGACAGTTGTTGCTGATGATGGAATGGAACTGGATGTAGACACGTTTAATGGTTGTCTTGCAAACATTGCGTCTTGAAGTAATGACTTTACATCTTCTGCTGTGCACAGATCTAAAGCTGTTTGGCCTTCTTGATTTGTAAGAAATGGATCAGCTCCATGAGCTAATAATAAGCTGCATAATTGTGTACGACCTTTCTGAGAGGCTTCATGAAGTGGAGTAAATCCCCATTTGTCAACTGCATCTACTTGTGTATTATACTTAATTAATATAGCAGCTATTTCCAAATGTCCAAAAGAACTTGCATTGTGTAATGCAATCAGCCCTCCCTTGTCTGTCGAATTCACATTTGCGCCATTTTCCAATAAATGCTCCACAACTTCATAATTGTTATATCCAGCAGCCAGATGCAATGGAGTGCTATTTCGTCCAGCAACATCTCTACAATTAATATTATCTGATGTCAACAGCTTCTTTACTCTCGCCAAGTCACCTTTCTTAGCTGCATCAAGTAATGCTGCATTACCTATTTAAATTAAACACATTTCATTTTATTTTCACTTCTGTGCTCAATTTAGCAAGCCAATTAACTGACTAATCATTGTAAATAATTGACTTTTACCTCTCAATAAATCCGCAATTTCTTGATCTTTCGCTAAATCTAATGGCGTAGCATTATCTCGATTTTTCAGTTTCGGATCAGCTCCATGCTTCAGTAAAAGTTTCACGATTTCATATTTGCCTTTGGCACTAGCTTCATGTAATGGTGAAAACTATTTTTTTTTGGAAATTAGACAGCATAAAATGTTAATTAATTTATTGATTCAATTTTTTAATCCTAGGATTAAAATTAAATCCGAAGGATTTACCTTCCATAAATCCAAAGCATTGACATTAGCGCCGTACTTAATGAGCATTTGAGAAACCTCTAGATGACCATAACTCGAACTATTGTGCAAAGGAACCAACCCTAGTCCAATCAACGATAAAAAAAAAGTTTATCAGTTTTAAATACACACACATAAATGACTCAGTCATTTAATACCTCCTTTATCAGATGCATGAACATCGGCAGAATGCTCAAGTAAATACTCAACGACAGACACTCGATTATATCCACTTGCGAAATGTAATGGTGTGCTGTTTCTACCTTCACTATCACGACAATTGACTATTCTTGAATTTAACGATATAATTTTCTTTACAGTCGTTAAATCACCGCTTTTTGATGCCTCAAGTAATTGTGATTCCAAATCTGATGTTGATTCTTGAACTTCTTTTGTTCCTTTCTTCTCTTCTTTGAAAATTATAAGTACATTTTCTTTAGCTACTTGAATTGGCGTATATCCTTGCAAGGAAACAATGTCTGGATCTGCAGAATGAGACAAAAGTAATCGAACTGCTTGAACATCATCATCTTTTGCTGCTTGATGTAAGCAAGTTTGTCCTAGACTGTCTGTTATGTTAATATTTGCTCCATTTCTAATCAAGCAATCCATTATGTCGTAATTTGCAAATTTCGATGACAGTGCCAATGGAGAAAGCATGTCTTTATTTTTTATGTTCAATTGTGCACCCTTACGAATTAAAAATTCGAGTATTTGCTTCCGTTTTGGAAAAGCAGACATTGCTACAACATGCAATGCTTGATCTCCAGTAAATGGATGTGCAAACGATATCGTTTGGGATGTTAGGAATTTCTTGACTCTAGTTATATCACATTCACGGCATGCGTTCAATAATTGAATGCCTTTATATTCGTCTGTAAAGTTTTATCAAAGAATATAAGAAATTTTTACAAAATTTATAGACAGAGCTCTGAATACTTACATCCCATTCTTTCTTGTAAATCTCTTGGTGCCAAATCTAATGGCGATTTGTTATGACAATTGAGAAAGTTAATGTCTGCTCCTTCAGAAATTAACAGACTACAGACTTCAGCTCTTCCCTTTTGAGCAGCTTCATGTAATGGTGTAAATTGCCACAAGTCTGCTGCATTCACATTTGCTCCGGATTTAATTAAAAGTTGCGAAACTTCCAGATGTCCATAACTCGAAGAGTTGTGTAAACTAACGAGGCCTATCAATTATAAATGTATGTTAATGTGATGTTAAATTTTACCTAAAACCATTAGTCATACCTCCTTTGTCTTTTTCATGACAGTCAGCTCCATTTTGCAAAAGAATTTGGACAACTTTTACGCGATTATATCCACTGGCTAAATGTAGAGGCGTACTTCTTCTTCCATCCATTGCATGACAGTTTACATTCAATGGATTTAGTAATTCGAGTAGTTTCTGTTCATCCCCTAATCTAGCTGCTTCCAAAAGTTCATCCTTCCTATATTCACCTGTAAGAATTGGTTTTGTTGCTGGATCTGCCAGATCGACTGGAGTTTTTCCTTCAGAATTCCTCAAATTCCAGTTTCCTCCGTGCCTTAATAGTGCTAAACAAACTTCTACTTTTCCTTTCGCACTTGCTTCGTGCAATGCTGAGAATCCCTGTAAATTTATATCCAAAAATAATTATAATGGACCTTGATTTTTAAGCCCTAATATTTACATACCCAATTATCTTGTAGATTTGGGTCTGCGCCTGCATCTAGTAATATTTGCACGACTTCTTGATGCCCAAAAGAGGCAGCATTGTGACAAGGATTGAGTCCACCGTCGTCTCGTAGATTAATATTTGCTCCGTTTGCTAATAAATACTCGACAACATTTTTTCGACCATATCCAGATGCAAAATGAAGTGCACTACTACGTCGTCCAGCCATATCTAATGAGATTTATTTGAGAGTAATATATATCAGGCAATTTATGTATTAAGAAAATATTCAGCTAGTCATTACCAATTTCATTGACATTTTGCGGAGTCAGCAGTTTTTTGACTTTTGCTAAATCTCCACTTTTACAAGCTTCAAACAATTCACGTAATGTTGCTGGATCAGTCATAATGCTGTTTTATGGGTCTTTTTTTCTGCAACACTTTTTTACTTTTTCTTTTTCTCAATGACAAACTTCTTCGTCTTTTTCTGAATTAGTGAAACGGATTAATAAATCAGAACAATTTTTAATGTGTTAACATCTTAAATTTAAAGCACCCAATTTTCGAGATTATAATTCATGCATATATGCTAAAAATATTGCCAAATACTCCCAAAATTTATGGAAATATGGAATTGCGAAATAAACAAAAGAAGGAAAAAAATATTTTTTGACTTACTCTCTCTTTTGTCCTTAAAACTATCGTTTGTTGATAAACGAGTTATGCTATCTCTATTTTAACTACATAATCAATTAGTTTAAATGAAATTTAGTCCATTATCGTTTAATTATACTGCTATATTTAATTTTTTTTAAAATTTTAGTTTACTTTGAAAATTTTATTTTTTTAACTCTTGAGTTTTTCAAATTTTTTATGACCGTTAATTTTGTTCTTTTAAATTCTTACTTCAATTCCCTTAATTTTACTTCCTTTTAATTACTGGAAATATTCTTTTATGTAACTTGAGGTTTTTAATGAATATGATTGATGGAAAACATAGAAAAATTAAATTTTAAAATTAAGACTTTTTTCTGGAACAAATTCAAATTTATTTTAGCCGTTAATTTTTCAAAATATTTTATTTAATTTTAGTGGAATTTGATAAGTTTGGATGGACGATAATGTTAATTAAGCTTTATTTTATCAATTAAACTATTATCCTCTTATGTTAGAATGTCAAAAATAAAAATAAAAGTACGTGATAAGAAAAATGGAAATCAAGCAATCAGACCATACTTGACCCTCATTGGTCGAATTTTCCGACACGCCTTCATTCTCTCCATATTAGATGCAAGTTGAAAAATCACTAGCTAAAGGAACTGAATGAGTATGGTTCATAATTTTAATTGAATGCCTCAATTTAATTTTTATATAAAAAATCATTAAAATAATTCCAGAGATTACGACAAACTGCATCACGAACAGCACCCAAACATCCAGCAGTGCTACTCATTAAGCAAAGATTTGCCTCTTCTTAAATGCTCAATTTTCTCTTTTCAACCATAATTAGATAAATTTAAATTGTCAATTAGCTGTAAAATATACTATTTCTAATTGGGTAATTAGAACGGGCTGTTAATTCACTATGAATGTAAATATCCATCGCCTGAAATGATTTGAATTATGTCCTCAAGATAGAAATTTAATTCCTTTAACCACACTCGAATCGATTTTAAAACCTAAATCATCCTGGTGTCTAAATAAGAAAGGAAGTTTAATGAAATTGTAAAAGTTTTTGGGTACGGGGAAATGCCATGTCATTCATTCCACAAATAAAAATTCCACCTAGCTAATAACGAAGCATTTATTATGTTGTTAAAGGATTCATCTCATTTTATGAAGATTATTTTGTTATTTTTCTCTCGTCGTCGTCGACGCTGTTGTTGTTGCTGTAAATTGTTTTCCCACCCTTCCATCCACATTACCCCGACTTTATAGCTCTTTTTATTCGTCCAAAATCTCTGAGATGAGCATGAGCACATGAGGGATAAAAATTGTTATAAGAGAGAGAAAATGTTCTGCTTGCTTGCTGCTGTGTATATATGTATGGCTTATAATGATGCTAATGGGATTTTTTTTATTGTACTGATACCCCATTTGAGATTTCTGTTTGTGGTTTATTGCATTTCATTGTAAAGCTTCATCTCCTGTGTTTTTCAACATTTTTTTATGTTCATTTAATTCGCAGTCAGTCTTAACAGAGGTCGGTTCGTAGCTATCTTCATTTAATAGCATCGCTGATTAAAATATAATAATAAGAAAAGGATATTAAGGCACGGATTAAGTCTTGTGTTCATTGTGGATTTATATATTTTTATTGTGATTCTAATTGTGTCACCTGTGCATTTATAAAGGAATTTAAAATAATATTTTTTGGATTAATTTACACACATATGTATGTTGGTAAGTAGATCCATCCGTCGGAAATCTTACAAATTCAAGTGATTGTGTCGCAAAAATATTTTTTCATGCATCAATTATTAACAATAGACGTGATATATTGTTTCATTTACTAAAAGATCTTTTTAATTACGTGCTCTTAACTTGTTCCTACCTTTTTGTTTTTTTAAAAAAAACTCTGTTATTTAATTAAATATTGGATTACCTACATACTCTACAATAAAATTGACAATGGAAGTTGAGTTGAATTGTTTCAATCGGATTTCAATTAAATTCATTTTAGTGCTAAGTGGAAGTCTATGAACTGATTCATTTGAATTGATAGAGTGCAAATTAAAACTGTGCAAGGTTTGCGAGCTTTTGGAAGTTTTATTGGTGATCTTTTTTAAGTTCTTCCTGTTTAATTCATAGATTCTTAAATTTTTGGAATTAGATATAAAGTTACTTTCTTTTAGTTATATCATGCTTTTTATGGTGCAGCATGCTTTATTAAAGTTGCAGCTTTCTCAGGGGTATACTCAAAATTCTAGAGCTAATTCGTGATATTGTGACTTAATTTTAATATTTTTGAACTATAAAATTTTAAAGTTTAAATTTTAAATTTCTGCAAACGTTACTGGGTTAATGAAAGATACTAAGTTAATTTTTCAAACTTTTCTGGTTGATGACATACTTTTCAAACAAAATTTTATGCATAGTTTTAACGCCACTAGTGACTAGTGTGTCATGTAACATAGTACAATGATCAAACTGAATCACATGTCGAACGGTTCTGTTTTAGTAAATTTAGCAAATAAAGTGAAATTACAGCTATCTAGTCAGGGGGTAACCAGAATTTTTAAGGGTGTTTTGGACGTTCTTTTCAAAAAACCCTAGAAAATTAAAGAACTCAAATCACCCTCTGTATACGCCCATGTATCTGGCTGATTGGATTTTCAAAAATGCTTAAAAATTTATTAAGAATAATGTTAGAAGTTCCAGGAAACCCCCCCAAAAAGATTTCATATCTATAGTTGCGAATTTACTTAATATACTGTCTGTACAGATCAGACCTGAGCTGGCGTGACTCTGACATACGGCTGGATTTGATTTCAATCCAGCTCTATGCCAGAGTCACGCCAGCCCTGGGACGGAATTCCTCTCGATTATCCGTTTTGTGCCGTTCGAGTCTCTTAGATATCCACTGAAAAGGAAGGCTTTATCGCTGACTACTGTCTCCTAATTACCAATACCAAGTGATAAACCCCAAAATAGTGTATTCCAAACGGTGTGTCGCGACACACTAATGTTTCACACCAGGTTTTTCAGACTTGCTCTAAAAAAGGTCGTGAAACTCAATTTTTACATGAATTTTGGGGAAAAATATGTTTTGGTGTGTCGCCAACCTAAACAGTTTGGAAGACACTGCCCTAAAAACACACAGAAAGCCACATACTTGTTCTAAGAAAACTTTTAGCTAGTTGAATTTTTTCCAGCTTGCTTGAAGCTAATTTTTTTTGTAATCTGTATCAATTAGAGTTAAAGGAACCAAATTATGTGTTAACAAAAATTAATATCCCCAATAAACAGTATACAGACAGGTAGAGCGCTAAAATAAAAATGTCCAATAAAGTCACCACACCAAGCAAGCATTTCCATTAATTAAAGAATTAATTCAATTTCAATCTCCTTAATTTCCATCGACACAGAAGGATTGTGAACTAATCTATGATTCAGTCGAATAAAATGATCTATCAGCCACCAAAATACCATACGAACTCCTTCACACATTTGCTTCAATTACATTCCTCAATCAACGGAACTAACAACACAATTTTACATTCAAATCGTATGATTGGTGAGGAGTTGCAAAGTGACGAGCGTACAAAATTGGAAATTCATGATCACAGTAGCAACACCTCAAACACATCCCTTGACGTCGCATCGAATGAGAGCATCGGTAAATCATTCACAATTGCAGCCATTCTTGGGTTAAAAAAGAATTCTGTAAATCCATTGCAAGCATTACAATCACGTGAGATTGAAGACAATTCGTCGGTGATAAATGATTACAATTCGCCAGATTTTCCAAATATAATTAACCTTACAGCACACAGCAAACTGTTTCAAAAATTTGAGAATGACAATCGACACAACTACAACATGTTACAGCAGCAATCATCGGAAAATTCTTCGACACAAATGCCATTAGAGCAATGCATTTATGACAATAATAATATCACCTCTAATTCCTCTTATCAAGAGCACTTGCATAAGCAGCATGCTAATTCTGAATTTAATGTTAATTATAATCGAAATATCAACGAGATGAATTCACAATCAAGTTCAACAATACGAAATCATATGAGTGCCAATTTATTAAACAAAGCTTTTGCACGAGAGAGAGGCAGTAGAGTGGGTATGTAGCATCATTCAAGCACATCCTAAATTAAGTAATAATTAATCAATTTTTAATGCATTAGATCATTTTGGAAACAAGAACAAGTCAGCGTCAATCTCATTGAAAAGTAAACGTGTTCGAACAATTTTTACACCCGAACAGCTGGAAAGATTGGAAGCTGAGTTTGAAAGACAGCAGTACATGGTCGGACCTGAAAGATTATATCTTGCGCATACTCTACAGTTAACAGAAGGTAAGTTTCTTGGTCAAGCTTTAAATTAATAATACAAATAAATAGCAACTTGCTGATGACTTGTTGTTATAAATAAACTGCACGATTGTAATGTAATTAAAAGTGACTTAATGTTTCTCTCTTGAGTTCATAATGAAAACTAAATTTTACATAGAGAGGGGAAAACAACTTTAAAAGGGGAAATCAACTAATTGTAGTTGCTTATATAATTCAAATATCAAACGACCGTTGATATATTCTCAACATGACTAGCTGCAGTTTGATCATCTGTGGCACAGAGGTTAGAGTGTTGGCTTCTTACGGTTCAATTCCAGGGAATTTCTAGTCCAGTGTTTTTCACTGTTTTAGTCATACAAAGCTACAATTTGCTAGTTTCTGTTGCAACATTTTTATTAATTTTGGGTATTGTGGAGGGATATGGTCACTATTGACTATGTATCGAGCCCATAACCCAGGGGATTACCCTGAAATTTTTTAGGGGAGTTCAAAAAAATGTTTTTTCTTCTTAAACTCAAGTTCTTGTACTTTTTGTTAATTCTAATGGTACATGAATGTTGAACTAAGAAAGTAAATCTTCAAAAAAGTATTTATTAATTTTTTAGAAAAAAATTTCCATGTAAAAATTTTTTCGAGGGGGGTCCGGACCCCCTTGATTCCGCCCATGCCATATCCTTTCAAAATACGAAGGTTACAGACCTAGGAACAGAATAATTTTTTTGTTCTGAAAAAATTGTCAGTATATGGCTTTATACCTCAGATTTTACTTTGCCACAACCTCAAGTCATTATCCTCAATTAAACCTTTGCTAAAAAAAATATCAGCTCTGCTAGAAATCTCAATAATAACGAATTTTCCATCTTTATTCCATCCAAACAGCCCAAGTTAAGGTATGGTTTCAAAACAGACGAATAAAGAGTCGTAAACAGCACTTTGAGATGACACAACAGCATTTAGCAATCGCCCGTCAAAGACAGCAGCAAATAACGATGTCAACAATACCACCGAAGGAAGAATCTGCTCAGTCAGATGATGAACAGAATGTAAGTGATGCCGACGATTAAAAAATAAATAAATTCATTTTAAGCATAATTGAATTCAGTAATTTGTTTTTTCCTTTTTACGAATCATTTAACATTAACATTCAAATTAATCGATATTTCACTTAATTTGCTTCTCCATTGATGAATTAATCCTGAGAATGCTTTTCATCAAAATAGTTTTGTTTAATGATGATAATGATGATGAGCATCGATGTATATATAGATGAAAATATGAAAATTTAAAGAATTTCATCCTCATAATTGTAAATATAGATCGAGGATTTTGATTTTAATAAAGATACTTATTTCACATTTATATAAAAATATAACAATGCTTTTAATTAGTTATAGAATTTTTTGTGCTTAATTTAGCTTTTTTCAATTTTTAACGGCTTTTTTGAAATTTATTTGAACTGAACTGACATGAACTTTTTGGATTTACTGAACAGATATATTTTGAAGTCTTTTAATCTGAGAATTTATAGTTTTGGAACCAAAAAATTGTGACTTCATGCTCTATACTATCCTTAAATTACACATTCCATTGTCCACAAAATGAATCAAATCCTTAAATTATTTTTAATCCAGGGATTTATTTTAATTCTGAGAATAATTCTTATTCTCCACAAAGCAGCAATCCATCACAGCGACAAAAAGTAAAATAAAAGCACTCAAAAGTCTCATTCAATGCAAAGCTGTGATAGCCTTTAACAAACTGCTTTGTTCTGTATTTTTTTATTTCATAACTTACCGCACAATTTTTACAAAGCAAAATAAATTTTAAAAACCGCATACATATTATTGCAAAAGATATTATATTGTTATAAACAGCACAGCCAACTGTTATGATGTACAAACTTTTCATTCAAAATACTTGTATCATGGATGGTTATAATGTTTGACGAGAAACGTGAGCGCTCCAATGTTATTTCTTCTACTTTATGCTTCCCTTTTTATGCTGCCTGCCTGCTTGCTTTAAAACAGCGGATTCATATTTTCCTCTTTCTGAAAGAAGAAAGAACAAAAAAAACATCAAAGGCAATATGAAAGGCCGGATAATATTGAGTTATGAACTTTTTCTCTTGTTTTAATATTATTTTCTGCTTCTTTTTTTTTTAAAAAAAAAGAGGAAAAATTCAGCATGGTGGATTTTACCATTAAAAATGTATGCCATCGACATTGAACGAGCATAGATAGATAGACGAGTCGAGGGAAGGAAAGAGAGAGAAGAAAAATTCATAAATCGTTTATTAAATGTTGACGAGGATACCAAAGGATAGAAAATTATGAATTCATAATAGATAATAGTCGAGAAGGGATATAACACGCCTACGTTAGATTAAAAATTTGATCATCAAAGTACTGTACAAAGGAACTCATCATAAATTTTGATGCTATCGTTAAAAAAATTGTCATGGAAAATTAGCTCTTGCTTTTCAGGTATATTTTCCATGTTTATCGAATACTACGGACTTACTCATTTACTTACATATTTACTCAGTTATCACTGACTCTATCTGTGACCGTTTTTAATTAAAATTATGTCTATTCCACATAAATTTTTAAAAACCGTTAAATTTTGAATTTTTTAAATTCGTTAAATTTTGAATTTTTGAAATCCGTTAAATTTTGAATTTTTGAAATTAGTTAAATTTTGAAATTTTTCATATGAAGATGATTTGATTTCAATTACTAACAAGATCCTTAAAAATACATTTTAATCTCTAAAAAATTCTAAATGAAACAAAGTTAGTTACATAAAGCTATTAGAGATGAATGTGTAATGGAGTATTTTATATTTTCTTTCGCCCATTAATTGAGGGAGAAATATCAGCAAATCTCTTAATCTTTCCTTCTAAAGCGCTTGCGTTAATAAAAAAATGGTTAATGAAATGTTACAACAATTTTTCTTCATTTTCTCCACATTTTCATGAGGTGGAAATTTTTTGATAAAAAACTAGGCTATTCGCTACATTAAATGCTCATTTATTCAAGAAATTTGTTCCTCTTATTCAAATTTAATCTGCTATACGTAATCCAATTACTAGTCACAAATTTAAAGCAAACATGCTGTCCATGTCGAATTAATTATTTCATCATTATTATTATTTTTATTCTTGTCATCCTTTCATCAGTTACAGTAATGATAATGAGATAATGAGTTTTCATGACAACAGCGAAAAAATGACCCTTATTATGATCATCATTTTCGTTAATTAAATAAATGAGCATAAAGCATATTACCCTCATTAATGATAGGGAGGGAAGGAGAAAGATTAATACGATTTTGTAATGTCATTCGATTAATGGTGAAAAGTTAATGATTATTAAAAAATCTGTAATTATTGCTGCCTGTTTTACATATTGTTTTAATTATTCAAAAGAATTCTTAATGTGATATTCCGTAATATTGTTAGATAACAATGCAAAAAACCATATTATGAGAGATATAAGTCATTTTATCGGGTTTAATGTTGATTAGGAGGGATTAAGAGCATTAAATATAGAATTTCTTTAAAACGGTCATTTAATTTTTGAAATTTATGAAAATTTCTTGAAAATTTTACCAAAAAATTGTTGAATTAGTAATTTCAATAATTACCAGCTAAATCATTGATATTCTTTTGTTTGAAGTGTTTCAATATATGAAGCATTACGGATGCTATCACTTTCTTATGTTTTTCATTGAGTTTTAGAAGATTTATGAAATAATTCCTTCATGTTTTTCAATTTACTTAATTTTAGTAAATATTGAACCTTAAAAATTGAACTTCAAAATTTTGATAACCGTTAAATTTTTAAATTCAAAATTTTTGAAAAACTTTAAATTTTTAAATTCAAAATTTTTGAAAACCGTTAAATTTTGAACTTCAAAACAATTCAAATTTTTGAAAACCGTTAAATTTTGAACTTCAAAAAAATAATTTGCTTTAATTTCATTAAATAACTTTAATCAGTTATAAGAAGCAATAAAAATTAGATACAAAAAAATCCACTCTGAAATCTCTGCAGATATTGTTCTAATTTTATTAACAAGATGATTTATTAAATATTTGTCATTTTAACATTTATCACAAAACATGTATACATGCTGGGAGGATGTTTGAGGTATTTGGTAAAAAGGGACGCATTTCTTTGAACCACGATAGATCATGTGAATATAATGACATTTTCCCTCAATAACTTTTATCCTCTTCTTTCCGCTCTTCTTTATTTTATTTTTATTGACATTCTTGAGCATATTTTATTTTATTAAATCCGTATCATCATCACATTAAAAGCTAATAACAATAAATATTAAAATTGTTATTAAATAAGGCATGAAGAGATGGAGGAGGGGAGGGAAGGACAATATTTGATATACAATTAGATGTTATTGCTTTGAAAATTACAAATTATAGTGTTGATGCGATCAACAAATCTTCTTCTTCTTCTTCCTGCCTCATAATAACTTTTTATTTAAAGCAAATATTTTTCCCGATTCTCTTTTTATTCATTCATTGTCGTCATTGTTGAGATATTTTTATTAAAAAAATTTAACGAGGGATGAAAGTGGCATTTAATTTTATAATATGAGGGGTTGTTGCCGCTTCCAAAATTGCCAATGTATTTAAAAAGGAGTGCAGCAAGTGAATCAAAATTAAAAAGTTAAACAACATGAAGCACGTGTCCATGTGAAATCGATTATCAACCCTGACAAATTACACATTTCGAGCGGGGATAAATCAAATGATATTAAGGAAGATAATGACAACAAAGCAAGTGGATGTGTTTAAATTGTCAAGTCGAGAGTAGCTTAAAAAGGAGACAAATTAATATTTTATTGCATTTTTTATTAAAAAATATATATAGAAGAACTACAGAAAACATGAATAGTCAGTCAAGTAGTCTGTTAAAAGGCACATTTTATGAGATTTCTCTTTTTTATATCACTTCTTAAAATTAGGAAGACGTTAGTTGCAAAGAATAAAAAAAAGTTCATCGTCCAATTTCTAAGTACCTAAATTATTTACTATAAATCTGAGATTCTTTTCAGGAAAGTCAAAGATGCGCGGAAGTTGTTGAGTATTATCGGCATCAAATTCCTGAATAGATTCTATAATTTTATTTAAAAACTCTTTGTCAATGCGGATTTGTAGCCACTTTCCATTTAAGGCATAAGGTTGTTCGTTCGTGACAAAACAGCCACTGACATTATCGGTCACAAAAGTGAGGTGAGTGTCTGGATTTTGGAACGTAAAATGATGTCCCTTGCCCAGACGATGCTTAAATGCAAGCTTTAAAAATTTCGCTGTATTTGGGGAAAAAATGATCTCAACTCCGTCAAGGAATACAGGCAAGTGCCTTGAGAATGCCAAAAATGGAGATGAATGGTGTGCATTTAGTTCAGCACTTGTTCGAATATCCAAACGACCAAGATGTCGTGTAAAATCAAGTGACTTCTCAGAATCTGACATGGTAAGGCATAAAGAAGTTTTAATTGCAATATTAGGTAACTCTCTGTAGAAAAATTCTCCATTTACGCCGGCTAGATCAGATCCTTCACGTTCCAAATCATCCTCAAGAGCTCTCAGCGTCTGTGGAAATAGATCGAAAACACTTCGTGTCCTCTGCATGTCTGTGATAAGTGAAATTCCTCCGGTCGATGGATCCTGCTTTAATACTTCCAATACTTGCTTCACATTAAACGATTGTGAACAGTTGAGCTATATTATTAAGTAGGTATATTGGTATGAGAGGATGTTATCATCAAATAATTGAGCACTTACCTCTTCGTCAGTGACTCCAACGATTTGACAGAACGAGACATGTCCAAGAACAGTTTTGATCCTTTTGAGTTGACAATCTAGTGAAATTAGCATGTGTTTGATTGCGCAGTCTTCATTAGCGGGATCAAGAGGCTTATTCCATGGCAAATAGTCATTCGGTAATAATTTATTTCTGGATACGAAGACATATTTAGCTAATTGCTGCATTAATTGAGCTGGCCAACTTGGTGGAGATATTTCTGAGTATTTTTTAATTCTCATCGTCAATTCTATACCAAATCCACTCAATCGATCTGAGCTGCTTGTTGTTGGATCTATGGCATGTATACGACTGTCTCCATACAAATCTGATAATCCCAAACTAATATAGTGCCAATGAGGCGGAACGTTCTCCTCTAATGATCCAGGATTGAGATATATGAATATATAGTCAAGAACTTCATTAGAATTAGGGAACTGCCATATCTTGTTTACTGTAGATATCACCAAAGGATTACTTTCTCGATATATCCCAAATAAACTCTGATAAATCGCCCTCATTCCAGGGTAAAGCCAGCTAGGCATGTTCACAGAAAAGTTACTATGCATTGTAGTAAATTTACTGATATTTAAACTATTTTCACGCAGTAATATTCACACAAATAATTAAATTAACTTTTTTAAAAAAAAGAGTTTACTTCTAGGAATAAATCTAAATGTTAAAATTATTTTGACCGTTATTTTTTTAACATTTCTTAATTTTAAACATCCTTTTCATTCACAATTTATATTTATATTAATGACTTGAATTGATTAAAAATAACCATGTTTTATCAGTTCCTACACAATTCACGATTAATCACAGTCAGAAAATGGAAATAAATTTCTTCAATTATTAACGGATTTTGAAAAATTCAAATTACGATCAACAAACAAAATTGCATAGAAAAAATATAATTTTTTAATAAAATATTAAGAAATTATTTAAAAAAGTAGGATATAATGGAAGCTTATGATGTAATTGTGAATCAACCAGTTGTCATAGATAATGTGAGTATAATGAGCAGTTTGTGTATCCAGTATTTATTCAATTTACCGTAATTTTCACGATATGAGCCGCATGAAATGAAGAAATGAATCATCATCAAAAAATCGCCCAATATGAAAAAGAAAACTTGATGAAAAATTTTAATTATGCTCTATTCTTTAGGGTTCCGGTATCGTCAAAGCTGGATTTGCAGGCGATCAAATACCCAAATGTATTTTTCCCAACTAGTAAGTGATATTTATAGAAAAAGGCTGTCAATTGATGACATCATAAAATCATTTAAATTTATTCCTTTTTAGTATGGGAAGACCAAAGCATATACGAGTGATGGCTGGAGCTTTGGAAGGTGATATGTTTGTAGGTCAAAGAGCAGATGATCATAGAGGACTGCTTAGTATAAAATATCCTATGGAGCATGGAATTATCACAGATTGGAATGACATGGAGAGAATCTGGACTCATATATATGGAAAGGTAATTAATACTGTCTACTGGATCTTGATTATTGCTTATGTCTAATATTAACTCGTTGATATTAGGACCAATTGTCAACATTTTCTGAAGAACATCCTGTTTTATTGACGGAAGCACCATTAAATCCTCGAAAGAATCGCGAGAAATCAGCTGAAATCTTCTTCGAAACTTTTAATGTTCCTGCACTTTTTGTTTCAATGCAAGCAGTTTTAAGTTTATACGCAACAGGCCGTGTTACTGGAGTCGTTCTTGATTCTGGCGACGGCGTTACTCATTCAGTTCCAATTTATGAGGGTTTTGCAATGCCTCATAGTATAATGAGGGTCGATATAGCTGGAAGAGATGTGACACGGTACCTTAAAGCTCTCATTCGAAAAGAAGGCTTCAATTTCCGCACAACTGCCGAGTTTGAAATCGTCAAGATGATCAAAGAAAAAGTCTGCTATCTTGCTACTAATCTTCAGAAAGAAGAAAGTATGGATACAGATAAAATCGGCTACGTACTTCCCGATGGAAATACTCTTGAGGTAAATTAGCATTTTTTGTTTTAGCTATTTTACAGTTATAACACAATGTAACGTCACGACTTTTAGATTGGTCAAGCGCGTTTCCGTGCACCAGAAGTTCTATTTAGGCCTGATTTGATAGGCGAGGAGTGTGAAGGCATTCACGAGGTATTGATGTATTCAATCCAGAAATCTGACATGGATCTGAGAAAAATGTTGTATCAAAATATTGTGCTTAGTGGCGGATCAACGCTCTTTAAGAACTTTGGTGATCGACTACTCCAAGAGATTAAGAAAAATGTGGCCAAGGATATGAAAATTCGAGTAAGATATCTGTGGATTTAAGTTGAATTTAATGTAATTACTAATAATTTAATTGGATGTAGATTGCTGCACCGCAGGAAAGACTTTATTCAACCTGGATGGGCGGGTCGATTTTAGCTTCTCTTGATACATTCAAGAAAATGTGGATATCAAAGCGCGAGTTTGACGAGGAAGGACAACGCGCTGTTCATAGAAAGACATTCTAAAAGAAAAATCATCTCAAATTGTGTTTAAATTAATAAATTTTAAGTTAGGAAAAGTTTAATGCATTTGTGGTAAAGAAGATCTTGCGCAAAAAAATATAAAGAGAATGCAAATCAACTAAATGCTAAGGCAAAACCTTTATAGGATACTTATTCTAGTAACATTAACATCATAAACATACATATAATAATTATAGTTATCATTATTATTATTTGCTATTAAATCTTCAGGACTTTGTTCTCGTTAAAATCATATTTCCTTCATTACTTATTATAATTTGCATGCGCAAATCTACTAATCACTACTTTTTATTCCAAATGATATTCATAATAATTCGAGATTCCATTGCAAGCAACAATTGAATAAAAGCCTCAACAAGCTTTAAATACTTACTTATTGTGCAAAATTTGGACATTTATATATACGGCATCTATTTAATTTATTTCAATAAAGTTCATCTTGAGCCTTTTAATACCTCTCATTAAATCGCATTCATTCACAAAGATTTATTTTTAAATCTCGGGATTTATTTTAATCGCGCTGGATTAAAATTTAATCCTAGGATTAAAAAAAAAGTTAATTCCTTAAATGACTTTAGATCTTTATTTTTTTTAATGCAGTGATCACGCTACATTTTCAGTGATACATTTGAGAATATTTAGATATACAAAATGCCTTTGGCGACGCTATCAGACTTGTCTTTTCCGCATAAGCTTTCAATGATTTTCAAGGCGAAATCAAAAACTGTTGAAGGACCTTGTGAAGTAATCAACTTGCCATCCTGGACGACCTTCTCGTTAACAAATGTGTAGTTGCTTCCTAAATCGTCTTTGAATGATGGATAGCATGTAATCTTTTTGTTATGTCCAATTTCGTGAGCTTTAAGGACCATAGCTGGTGAAGCACAAATTGCAGCAATGAGTTTCCCTTCTTTCTCTTGGTGCTTCAAAATTTCGCCCATTAAAGACGATTCAGACATGGATTTTGCGCCACCTAATCCACCGGGAAGCACCTAAATATAATTTTTTACATAGTGATTGTTTGTTATTACCGGCTTATTTGACACTAAGATTCTATTTTTAGAACTTACAATGACATCGAAGGAGCTTTTCGCGACTTCCTTCAAATCAACATCTGGTACGATCATGACATCACGAGAGCATTTTACTGGATCTTTACCATCTAATCCTCCAATTGTTACATTAATCTATTGAAATAAATTTTTGTTAAATCAATAACAAATAGAACATGTGAAAAAATCATCATTTTAATGAATATACTTACTCCAGCACGTCTCAAAAGATCAACACTGCCAACAAATTCAACCTCTTCAGCGCCCGGTGGCAATATTACTAATGCAGACGACATATTTGCGTAATTAAAGTGAATTAAAGATTTTGATTGGTAAGTACGCAAAAGAATTTTCTGACAATTTCTCAGCATTGTTGTCCCCTTGATAGACTTTCCATGAAAAACTTACAAGCTTATCCTTAATGCTGATTTTCTATGATAAAACTTAAACTCCAAGAGACACAAAATAATTCATACAGTATAGAACTTCCTTACTAAGTAATTTACAAAGCTAGAACAGGTAATTAAAGTGTAGAAAAGAAAAAAATATGAAAACTGCGGATGCATGACACGAATTAGCCGAGACCATAGGAAAAGGGGATTCAAAAAAGTTAATTTTTTTAATATTTTCAAGTAAATTATATTAAATTGATCAGATTATAAGTGTTTGCCAAAAGAATAACAGTGATTAAGAGGTTTTTCGAACTTTATTGTATACTATTAACGTGAGAATGGCTACAGAAATATGCTGTTTCATGGTAAGAAACGTAGAAGAAAATCGGCAAAATTTTTCTCGAAATTTTCACGTAAATGTTCTGGAACTTTGACAACTTTTTGAAATTTGAGCCAGTAAAAAGTGCACTTTGACGACTTTTAAGTCATTAATTAGTGTTTTAATGTGTTTTTAAGAGAATAAATGCGTAGAAAGTTGCAAGAAGTTATTGATAACATAACCTTGACATTCAGAATATTTTCCCTCTAATGTATTATTATTATTGTGCAAGTTTGTACTCAGTAAAAAGCTTATCGCTGGATTTTTGTTATTATTCTTATAGGAAGTTGAGAGCTTTCGATCATATTTGGACAATTTGTTTACGGAGAATGATGAAGCATGTTTTGAGGCCACAAATAAGATTAAAAATCTTGTAATTGGATCGAATAAACAGAAAAAGTTTATCGTACAACAAGGAGTCGTTCCTCGCTTATTGACACTCATCCAGAATGATAATAAGCCGTTATATCTTCGTCTTAATGTTTTAATCATCATAAATTCGTTGGCAAAAGGCACAGAAGATCTCGTTCAAGATCTTGACAAATATGGAACCGAAGAAATTCTCTTAAATTTAGCATTGTCGTCATCAACAGACCCAAAAATGATTGAAATATGCTTGAGTGTCCTGAAAACCATCATGCAATACCCAAACAAAGTTCGTTCATCCTTCTTCCAATATTCTGAAGACATCAACACACTCTCAAGGCTCATTCGTGAGTTTGTTTTTTTCTATTTTAATCCTTAAGTCTTCGTAAACAAAATTTGCGTTATCAAAAATTTCTTGTTTTTTCATTTTTATGTTTTTAGAGCTTGCGTCAGCAGACACATCAATAAATTGTCAATCATTCGTAGCCAATATATTACTCTCATTTTCATCACAAGGAAATATCTTGAACTCTAGCTTAAATCTAACGCAAGCAGGTGGAATTCCATTTCTTGCACGACTAATTCAATCGGAATATGAGGAACTTCAATTGCCTGGCTTAAGATGCTTAGCAGCAATGTGCTTCACGAATCGTGCTGTTTCTGATATCGTCTGTGCAACAAATTTTCATGGAAAGCCAATTCTTGATGTTTTGACAACCTTAGTCTCTCGTTCAAATTCACCAGAAATTCAATTGAATGCTTCCAAATGCTTGACATATATTCACCGTTCCGGCACTTCGTCCCTTAAGTCTGAAGACTGTAAAATTGTCTATAAAGCTTTACCATGTTTGGCACGTTTATGTGCGGCTGACTTTAATGAGAAAATACGAGGCGAAGCAGCTGAATCGTTGGCATATCTAGCCGAAATTGATTCAGAGCTTCAAAGGCTAGCAGCAATCAGTAATCATTTAATTAATAATCTCGCGAATTTGTTACATTGCAGCAATGTTTCGTCAAAGGAATCGGCATTAAAATGCTTTGCATCGTTAACAGCAAATGACGAAACAATCAGGAAGAGAATAATTGATATGCGTGGGTTGATTGATGAAGTTCTAAATGCATTGAAGGAAGACGGAAGTGTCAAGGTGGCTGCTGTTCGTTGTTTACATAGTCTATCAAGATCTGTTCAGTTGCTACGCACGACTTTTCAAGATCACAAAATATGGAAGCCGTTAATGAACTTAATTCATGATAAACCATCATCAGAGTTGATGACTGTCGTGTCGTCGACAATTTGTAATTTATTGTTGGAATTTTCACCATGTAAGGATAGTCTTTTGGATTCTGGAGCCATTGAAATTTTATGTGAACTAACCAGAAGTGATAATGCGTCGTTAAGATTGAATGGAACTTGGGCACTAATGAATATGGCATTTCAGGCTGAGCAGCATGTTAAAACGGAAATTATTAATACTTTGGGAACCGAGCGCATATTTCAACTTCTTGGCGATTCCGATACGCGCGTAATAATGAAATCATTGGGACTTTTACGTAATTTACTCTCAACTTCCCTTCACATTGAGTCAATAATGGCAAGTCATGCACCGGAAATATTAAATGCAATTATTATGGTTTTGGATTCACCTCATTCATCAGAGATTAAGGAACAGGCGCTTTGCATAATTGGAAATTTAGCAGCTGGAGCACATGACTTGATATTAAATGATGACAAAATTTTATTGAAACTTAAAGACTTTCTCGTAATGAACGATCAAAAGCTACAAAGTGGCGCACTGTTTGCTGTAAAGAACTTAATGAATAGGTCTTCGAGACACGACAAGCTCAAAGAGGTTGGCATAATTATGAAATTGAATGAAATTCTGGAAGAGAATCCAACAGATATATCGTTTGACGAGTAAGTAATGAAAATGAGAAGCATAACATACATTATCAGTATCTTTTCATTAATAACTTTATAATATATGATCTGTTATATCTGGAAATATCAACAAACAAACAAACAAATGCTCATAGTCTTGTTTTGTCAGAAATTAATTTAATCAAATGTTTTTTAATGTAGATAAGTGTTATAAATTCTGTTTCCGATACATAATTACGCTATGAAATTTTCATTCCTTTGCTTAACTACCTATATAATGATGATTATAATATTACCCACTAAAACACAAAGAATGTTAAACAAATATATATGATCAATTCAGAGAAAGAAAAAAATCTATGTAAATGTTTGAATTATATATTTATAATAATTTATTATTTAATAATAGTTCGTTCACACACAAAAAGGAAAATGACTAGAAAGATCTTGTTTTTTTGGGTTTGTTTTCAAGCTTTTTGGACATCACGAGATCACTTACAGATCCTGTATTTTCTTTTCATTGGAATGACTTGGTATTTTTGGAAAGTACAGAATCGACAGTCCAAGAGTTGCTAAATACGATTGACATATTTTATGCTCACAGCATATCCGCATAATAACAACTCTGGATCACACATATAATTTAAAGTATATATAATAAATAAATACAATACAAAAAGATTATTTTATGCTGCATGCATATTCTCATTAGCATCTCTAACTTCCTTTTGCTGATTTAATGGATCAAGATCTGAGAATAATTGGAACCATTTGCTAATGTCGCTTGACTTTTTCGATGGATTCTTATTGAGCGAACGCGGTGTGTTTTCTTTGCTACTGCCTGCTGTTGCTTGATTTGATGCTAACAATTCGCTTGACTGCATTGTGGCTGAGGACGGCATTAATGATCCTAACAAATCGACATTTCCTTGCATTATGTCATTTTGATTATTGAATAACGAGTCATCCATGAGCAATTGTGAAGGCAATAGAAGATTTGATGAATTTGTAAACTCATCAAATGCCTCATAGTCAATAAGCTTGTCATTTTCACTCGCTTCTACGTCATTCTTTCTCTCAGCATTAACATCATTTTCTACTTTATTTGCAGCCTGAATTCCATCGCTGAATTCCTCTCTAAAGAATAATCGCTGATCATTATCGTTCAATTCTATCGCTTCTGGCTGTTTTACATTATCGGAACTGGCTATCTCTTGTGTTAATTCCTTCAAAACGCCTCCAAAAGTGTGCTGTTTCTTTGGCTCATTCTCAATTATTCTTATGTGAGCTTCTAGAACTTCCTGATTCTTCAACAATAATGACATCCAGTTATTTTGATAGGCTGCCAACGAGTACGAAAATAAATTGCAACGAGCAGCAGACAGCAAATCAATCTGTGTAATTATTATGTAAAAATTATATTATTAACTTGTACATGATTGTGTATTAAATTTGGTACCAAACCTTTTGTAAGCATGCTAATGAAAACTTGTCGAATTTTTGCTTTGCATACTTTACATATTTCTGTGAAGTACGGAATTTCTCTAAACCTCGTCCACTGTCTGGATCGATATCAGCACTACAATTTTTCATAAGAGCTAGCGATGCTCTATATTCAGTCCTTTCTTTTTCCATAGCTTGGATGGTTTCTTTACTGTCATTTACGGCTCTCTTAAATGTATTAAGTTCTTGTGACGTTCTAGATAGTGCGGACATGCCTGTAAAATGCTGCTGTCCCAAATAATTTATGACTTTCCCTGAATTCATCATAACTCCTGAGCTGGATGCTGAATTTTTTCCACAATCACGTAAAAATTGGCCCAAATTTGCCATTTCGCTTGCAAGGACATTCAGTGCATCTCGGTACTTTTCAACGATATTGGACAGATTGGACGTTGATTGATCAATTGATTTAAACAGCTCAATTTTGGAGTCTAGCTCAAGATCACTGGAAGTTATAAGGAACATATTGTAATTGATTTTTTTATGTCACATACTTTTAAGCTGAATTACCTGTGCACAATGTTTTCGTCCTCTTTTCCATTGAACTTCCTCTGTAGCTTTTTAGCATTCCTGGTTATCCAATATTGGTGATTCATTGCTGTTTAGGAAAATTCAATATTTTTCATGAAAATTTTTGAGGAAAATGTCTGTTTTGTGGAAAAACTACTGAATGGGGGGTCTCGTATTTTAAAAATTTTGAGTCTTCATAATATTTGTGATTTTGAATATTAACTGATTTTAATTTTATTAACTCTTTTGTTATTCCAGAATTCGTGATGTGTGTTAAAAATTATTTAATGACTGGTTACTGTGACTTTTGGAGACATAAATATTTTTCATAAATATTTTTCTTGAAAACGAAAAACTCAATACATTGGACCCCCTTGAATGTTTTTGAAAAAAAACCTTGTTTACATGAAAAAAATAGAACATAATTTAAAGGAAGGAATTTAGGACGATGGAGAGGAAAACAAGGTCCGGAAAAGTGATTGTAGAAATCAAGTCTCCAGTAAAAGTAAGTAAACACATAAATAAGTAAGAAAATGTCTTTAAATTGAATAAAAACTTGAATTATCATAAATTTAGAGAGGAAGACGAAAAAAGTCTGACATATCGGAAAGTTCCAGTTCGGAACAAATTCAGCAAGCACAAGTTGTCAGACGTAGTTCTCGTGGTAAACGTGAGTTATTTCAAAGATTACCATTAATCATATAATTAAAATCAATCCATTATACAGCTCAAAGTGACACATCAAGCAGTCAATTGGATGTTTCGGCGTCAGAAAGTAGTAATATATCAACAGTTTTGGTTGAAGAATCTACTGAATCATCGACTAGCGATGTCCAAAATGCACAAGAATCCACAGAACCGAATGAAACGACGATTAAAGAAGAAAAACTGGATGAATTAGATGAAAAAAAGTCCGAATTAACAATGAAATGCTTAGAAATTAAGTTAATTGACTGTTGTTTGCATGAAAAGGTTGATCATTCAAACGAAAGTGATGATAAATCACAAGAACTAATCCAGCAGCATGAAGATGTCGAGATGATTGAGATAAAAGAAGAGGAAATTTCCAATATTGAACAGATACAGCCTGAAGAAGTGCTACATGTTCAAACATCCAGTATTGAGGAAAAGGTATGTGAGATAGATATATCGACTGTTGAAAATGAAGTCATTGAATCCAAAAAAATTGACGAAGAACCGATTCAAATTAAAGAGGAACCACAAGAAACTTCTGAGACTATAAATATTATTGACATTTCGGGATCTATTGACAATGATGAGAAAATGGATGTACAAGAAGCTCCTTTGATAGAAATTAAGGAAGAAGATGAGATAAAGGTCGAGGATGTTGAAATAATAGAATCATCAAATATCACTCAAACTGATAAAAATGTCGAAATGAAGGATGTTGATAAACCTGCGGAACCAGAACAAATTGTTGTTAAGGATGAACCAAAGCCAGTTGAAGAATTGGAAGAAATCTCATTTTTAAGAAGATCCAGACGATTAAAAAGCATTTATATGGAAACTCCAGTCATTAAAACTGAGGATATAGTTAAGGAAAATACATCAGCCGCACATGAAGCGGCTAAAATTAAAGCTAGAAACAAGAAAGCAGCTGAAATTGAAATCGATAATGAAAAGGATGGTAATAAAAAGTCAAATGAGTCAGTACAAATTAAAGATGAGGAGATGAAGAGTGGTGTTGATGGATCTCAAGTTATTAAGCAGGAACCAGTAATTATTCCTGAAAGTTTTGACGTTAAGCAATGTGATGAGCGATTAAGTCAATTTATAACAATCAAGGATAATATTTATATGAAGTCATCAGACAAAGTCATATGTAAAGTCAATAAAACAATGAAATGTGACTGTACAATGACAGAAGAAGACCTGAAAAATGGTGAAATGGGATGTCGATACAATTGTATTAATAGATTGCTATTCATTGAATGCAGCTCAAAATGTAGGTGTGGAGAGTTTTGTGACAATCAGCAGTTCCAAAGATATAATTACTCGCCTGTCAGTGTATTTCGTACTGAAAAGAAAGGTTTTGGTATTCGAGCTGATGATGATATTCTTCCTGAGACATTCATCATTGAATATGTTGGAGAAGTGCTTAATAATAAGCAATTTGATAAAAGGGCAAAAAAGTATTCAAAAGATAAGAATCGTCATTACTATTTCATGGCACTAAGAAGTAATGCTGTGATTGATGCAACTGTAAAGGGAAATATCTCAAGATTTATTAATCATTCATGCGATCCAAATGCAATGACACAAAAATGGACAGTAAATGGCGAACTTAGAGTTGGATTCTTTAGTATTCGTGACATTAGACGTGGCGAGGAAATAACTTTTGATTATCAATTTCAAAGATATGGTAAAGAAGCACAAAAGTGCTATTGTGAGTCGGCCAACTGTCGTGGATGGATTGGTGAGAATCCAGAGAGTGAGGAGGAGATAGAGGTTGAAATTGAAGATTCTAAGGCAAAGAAAGGCAAACCGAAAAAAGTTATAGCTAGAAAAGGTAAAGTTAAGGCTGAAAAATCTGAAATAGATGAACAAGAAACAATTAAGGAAGAAGAAATTGATGAGGAAGTGCCTGTATCAGAAGAAAAGGATGAAATCAAAAAGGAAGAGACCGAAAAAGTTGTTAGACGTGTCAAAAAGCGTCAGGATCCACTTGAAGATCTCGAGATTGAGGAAGAAATAAATGATTTAACAAAATCTGGCTTAAAAAATAGAGCTCACACCATCAGACTTGCTAGATTAATTGTCAGAGCTAAAAATACAGACGCAAGAAGTCGTCTATTGCAGATCTTAATTTCTGGAGAGTTTCCATGCCGCAGATTATTCTTAGATTATAATGGATTAAGATTATTGCATAGTTGGATGTGTGATATAAGCATAAAAAGTTCAATTCCTGACATTTATTTATGTATAGAATTGATGAGTGCTTTGGACCTGTTGCCTATAACAAACAAGACAGTCTTACGTGATGCTAAGATCCTCGAACGCGTTGAAAAGTGGAGAAATATTGACTTGGAGAAGAAAAAGTTGACAAAAGAGGAAAAGAAGCAGGCAAAGGCTGATAAAAAGAAGAATAAAGCAGCAAGTAAATTCCAACAAGACACATCTCTTGAACAAAAGTCTGAAGAGTCAATATTTGTTAGAACTTTTGATGTTCTCGAGGAACTGCCAACAACAAAATTATTGCTTAAGGAAACAGCATCCGAATTGTTGAGAAAATGGG
Organism: Chironomus tentans; assembly: GCA_963573255.1. Taxonomy (NCBI): domain Eukaryota; kingdom Metazoa; phylum Arthropoda; class Insecta; order Diptera; family Chironomidae; genus Chironomus; species Chironomus tentans. Next base: position 17,554,495 of record OY754303.1, read on the forward strand.
AGGTTTTAAAGGAAGACTTTCGCATTCCAAAAAAGCAGAAACAGGAAATTATGATAGAGCATGAACGAGAAGCAGGCATGGAGGAATGGCTCGAAAATAATAAAGTTGATTCCATTGACAATGATCGATATAAAAATAGATTTGGCGAGGACTCATTTACAGCTAGCAACAACAGAAACTTTAATTCATCTTATAAAAAGACAATTGGACCAGTTGAGAGACAGCAGAGACGTCAAATGTATGCAATGAAGGTAGCACAAGAGGAGCTAGAAACGCGTATGGGAGGTCTTCATGAAAATAATTGTGCATTATTTGGACTGTCCACAACGACTCATCCGTTAATGGTTCCAGTTCGTGTTAATCGAGTTACTGGAGAATATTGTAATTTAATGGGACAAACAGTTCCAGTTCCTCCAAATCATCATAATTTTAAATATGAGCCTTTAACTTTGTCAACTGATTCTGAGGATTATCATTTGCCACCAATTGACCTTCCTGATCACTGGAAGTATGCGATTGACAAGTTTGGAAGAATTTATTATTATCATGAAAAAATTCGTCAGCCACAATGGGAAGCACCAATTAAATTACTTCCATTGCATGTAAATTCAGATGATGAGTATGATCATGAGCTTGATAGTGACGAGTCGGAAACGGAGACAGAGGACGAGGAGGAAGAGGAATTAAAGGAATTATTAGCGATGCTTAAGAAAAAGAAGCAATTAATGCAGTCACAATCTACAAATTTGCCATCGAATGACATGATTACTGAGGAAGATGATTTAGAGAAGAAAATTATGAATAACATGCTGTCAAATCCACCAGATCAAGCTATAAAATTGTCACAACTTCCAGCTAAGAAATGCTTAAAGAAAAAAAGTCGTCGTGGATTAAGCACAATGAAATTCATTCGACCGAGAACGGAAGAGGACAAGCTTTATGGACGAACAGAAACGAAACGTTATAAGGAAGTTAAGGAAAAACTTAGACGTGATAAAAAGCGTCGCATGCTGCTTGGTGAACAACATGCTGAACATTCAGGCGATGACGATGAGGAAGACTCATCATTGAATGAAGCAAGTCTAGCAAAAATTGTCGATGAACTTGACATAATTAACAAATCTAAGCAATTGGACAAAATGAGAAAAATCAAAAAGGAAGCTGAGATTATTAAAAAGAAGGAATCTCCAATTGATCCATCAAAAATTAAGAAACCAACTAAGCCACAGGTTCCACAAATGAGTCCTGCTGATCAATTGATTATTAAAAAGCAGTTTAGGGATGACATTAAAGAAGAAATCATGAAATATTTAATGCCATATCGTGATGATACATGTGTAAATGGCAAAATCAATTCTCTCGAGGATTACAACAGCTTAGTTCATAAGGTAAGCAGCCATTGACATTATTTATTTCAAAAGGATTTAATTTTTAATCTCATGATTTATTTTAATCCTAGGATTTAATTTTTAATCTCACGATTTATTTTAATCCTGGGATTTAATTTTAAATCTCACGATTTATTTTAATCCTGGGATTTAATTTTTAATCTCACGATTTATTTTAATTTACCTTTTTAAATTCACAGCTCACGTTTTCGGTTTTAACGAAGGAATCAAAGCACTGTGCACAGTCGAATAGTATTTTAAAAGCAACGGAATCGGTGAAAGGGAAAACGAAGGAATACATCAAGAAGTATATGGCAAAATTCGAAGGACCGTATCAGAGGAAGTCAGATGAGCAGGACTATGAGAGTATTTTAAGCAAACTGCAGTAGATTGTAATTTATATTTTATTTGAGATGTGAATATAGCAAATTATTCGCTATAATTAGTTTTAGAACCTTAAGTTTAAGTTAATTTTATCAAAAAATACTGATAATAATAAAATGAACAATCATCAAGACAGACGATAAAATTCTAAAAGATAGATGACATGTCCTTCCATTAAATCTTTCATATCGATTCCAGCATCTTTTCCAATCTCTTCCAGATCTATGTTCCTGCATTTGAGATTCCATTTCCTTAATAAATTTTCAAAGGTCCAGTCACTCGATCTTAATTGATATGAACATATGAAAGTGCTCTTAGGATTTTGATCCATTAAAAATGAAATTGTGGACAGAACATCCTCAAAAACAAACGAGTCGTAAAGGCAATCAGATCCAATTATTAAATCCAAGTCATTTCCCATGTCGAATAATCCATTTCCAATCATTCCTGCAAGATCATTTTGGGATTAATTATTAAATTAAGAAATATGCAGCATGTAATTCTTACCCCAAGTGAGTCCTTTAACTTGTATATCCACTCCAGGTTTTATATTATTACAGGCACAAATTCGTTTTATATGTGTTAATGATTTATTTAACAGTGCAGAATCACTTAATATGACATTAGCCCCAAGCTTATTTGCTAAGATTCCGGGTAAGCTGGTTCCAGCTCCAATTTCGAGGATATTTAAGTTCTTCATACATCGTCTCATGTAGAAAATAAATTGAGCCAAGATTTTAGCGCACGGCCAAGTATAATAGCTATAAACACCTCCTAAAATCTCAATTATGTTCACTTCACAGTTCTCTGATCCATCCTTTGACATAAAGTTAAACTTTTTAATGATTTCTGTCGTTTTATTCTCGTGATTATTTTGATTCATTGTTATTTTCATTTAATAATTCAGTCAAGTTGTTGTTTTGAACCTGTTTGTATACATCCCAAAACAAGAAATCAATCACATGTTATGTGTCTATAACGCATTTTTGCTGTCCAAAACAGATTTTCTCTTAGTTTTTAGTAAAATAAATTTAAACGGTTTTTTTAAATTCAAAAATTTAACGTTTTCCAAAAATTCAAATGAACTGAACTGAAATGAACTTTTGAATTATTACTGAACAGAATATTTTCAAAAAAATCGTTAGGCAGCACAAAGTGAATAGAGACGTTACTTGCTAGTTTCTTTGAAATATAAGCTTTTCAAACTTCTACACATTAAAAACATCAGTAGGAAAACATAAACAAAGATTTTTATGTACAAAAAGGTAGCTTAATATTAAGCACTTTGTCCTGAATATATTAATTTGTGATTGATGATCCATATTAAGAAATACTGCATTTTTGAGTGATTAAGTTAATGCTTATTTTATTACAGTTTGCACATTAATAATGAAGGATTACAAAGGATTTAAATAAAAAAAGTATAAGGCATATTAAGAGACTATTCCTTGGCATCATTAATTCCGTCAGCTGCGATCGAGAACATTGCTTCTGCTTCGGGCAAGCAGGGAGAGTCATAAATTTTACATACACGATTTTCACCTCGTCCTTTTCTCAAATACAGCCTAGTCGTTGAAGCATGAGCAATAATGTTACCTCCAATTGGCTTTTTATTTTCTCCTTGAAACATTGATGTATTGTCGACATTAGCAACAACTTGATTTGTTATCAAAATTGCTACACCAAACTCATCAGCCATACGTAACAAATGACGTAAAAATCGAGCTAAATGCATTTGTCGAGCAGCCAATTCACCTCGTCCACAATAGTCTGTTCTATAAAGGCCCGTTGCACTGTCAATTATCATTAAGGCAAATCGTGTTTCAGACATTAAGGCTGATGCTTGAATCAACAAATTCAACTGATGATCTGTATTGTATGCTCTAGCACATGCTACATTGTCTAGTACTTGCTGTGCATCCATATTAAATCGCTTAGCAATTGCAATCAATCGTTCTGGCCGAAAAGTTCCTTCTGTATCAATATATAAACATTTTCCTTCACCACCTCCCATATTTGTTGGAAGCTGACATGTCACGGCTAGAGTATGTGCTATTTGAGTTTTTCCAGTTCTAAATTCTCCAAAAACTTCCGTTATTGATCCGGTTTCTAATCCTCCACCTAATAATTTGTCTAATTCGCGTGATCCAGTCGTGATTGATATTAAATCTGCTCGTTGTTTTAATACTATTGATGCTGTTGTGATTCCTACACCGACTAGAATCAAAGGATTTATTAAATATAACTGTAAGAAAATTTTCATTTTCCTCGTACCTAATTTTCCCGCTTCTGCTATCAACTTTTCAGCCTTTTGATCAGATATTCCTTTTATTAGCATTAAATTTTTCTTCAATGCATATGCTATCGATTCCACCGTATAATAACCACTCTCCATTAGTTTCTTTAAATCTCCTGATGTTATTCCATTTACAGACTGTTAATTAAAATTATTAAATTGTGAAATTCTTAGTAACATAATTTTTTATACTTTTTACCTCTAATTTTGATATTGGAGAGAATGCTGACACTTCTTGATCTTCTTCCTGAACATTATCAACTGTCGTCGTCGTGGATTTTGATCCAGAAGCTGCTGCTGCCATGTTATTATTATTATTTTCTAAAGTTAAACTTTTCTAGCGTATTTTTTTGAAGACTTGTTTCCTAGAAAAGTTGCTCATATACTGTAATTTGTCTGGCTGGCTGTTTACTAGAAATCTTTTAAATTAGACATCATCAAGAGCTCAGATACCTAAGTTCCATCGAGTTATTTCCAGCAAGCATATTTGAAAGCTCCAAACAATGGCTAAATACTTTAATTAATGATATTTTCAGTTTATTAATTTCAAATTTTCAAAAACCGTTAGAAAATTTGAATTTTAAAAAACCGTTAAACGCGTGAATTTCTTAGTGAGCTATAATTAACAACTTTTAATTTTGTTTAACAATAATGCGCTTAAGTCACTTGATCAAGTCACAAGGACTTTTTAAACTTTTTCTTAAAAACATTATTATTATAAAAAAGTTAACAATGAAACGGAATTATTGGGGAGAATTGACTGAAAAGCCGCAAAATGAGGAAGAACTAGCGAAGAAATTGGAACTGGATAAGCAAGTAATGTTTGAGAAACGATCAGAATTGAAGATATTACACTCGTCTGTATATTTTGAGCCTAAAGAGCATCGCATCAAGTTACAGCATAAAAATTCAGCAGTAAATCAAATAGTTGGACTCAAACAGAAGCAAGAATTATTAGAGGAACTGATAGATACCTCACAAAATGATCAATATACATTCCAGCAAATCGTACCAACACTGCAGACAGCTTTAGACGTTTTTCCACAAAAAATTAGTCCTCCAAAAGCATTAAATAATCTCAACTGCTTCATATCGACTGTCAGTTCCGAATTTACTCATGGAAAGCCTAAAGACGTACCGAAAGTTAACAAGAAATGTGCTGAAATGGCTTTAAAGAAGTCTATCTGTGGACTTTTGAGGGTAAATGACTTTACTGGAATCCAGGATTCAGCTTTACAGCTATTAGCAGATTCAACAGACTACTTTTATAAAGCTCTGATGGAATCTGTTGTAAACGTTCTAACGAATGACGACCGTGATACCGAAAGTGATATTGACGTGCTGACTTTTGAAAAGGCTTACTTTAATCTGACCAGCGAGTCATCAACGGTTTTTATTAATTATTTTAAGAACGAAATTTATAATCGACATCAAAAAACGGCATCAGAATTCACAGAAAAAGTATCGGAACTAAAGAATATAGTCGATTCACAGTACAATTTGAACGAGTTCCAACACTCTGATTTTCCATCACATTTTTACATGAAAGAGGAAATTAAACAGGAGTTTGACGACTACGACACTTAAGTATAGATAATTAGCAATAAGCATAAGATTTTTTGTATCCTGTCTCTCTTATAAATCCATCTATATCTTTTATTAAATAATTTCATCAATATATGTATATAGGAAATAAAAATATTCATCTTTATAGTTTCAATCATAAACGACGACCACTAACTGCTGCCCATTAGTATATTTGCATGTAAATTTATTTACTTCTCACTTGCTGTCTGTCTCTCAATAGATTATTGTTACTTATAGATATAGAAATGTATTTAAATGTTGTATGACCCATCCAACTGCACACCCATATATTCTGACCACTTTTGTTCCTTGATATTTTTAAATGTGGAACAGACTTCACGTTTTTCATTCAAGTCATTGCAAGTGCATGATATTGAAATGCGTACAATAGAAATTTGCGTTTCATAAGCTGGATAATGTGATGTGTCTTGAAGCTGCTGATTAAATGTTGCTGACAATCGATTTTTTAAACATTCTTTAAGGAATCCTTTTTGCCAATCGATGACGTCACTCTGGAAGCTTCCCAAAGCTGCCATTTTTCCTTCAACACAGTTGATGTCATCTTGAGTCAATAAAGGTGGAAATGCTTCCGATTCTCTGATATTCAGGACAAACACAAAGTCAATGGATGTGTTTGTTGTCTTATTTAGTGAGTCCACTAAAACTCCTGTTGAAGCTATCGATGGAAGAATATTTTCATTATTTATTGCTTCTCGTCGACGACGTCTCCTTGTTGGGTTCTTTTCATCATTCTCCTTTTCAATTTCTATGTCCCATAACGTCTCAGGTCGTGCATCAACCATTGGTGATGCTATTTTCTTCACATCACTGTCGTCTAATACCTACAATAATTTATGGAATTAATTATGCGATTATTTTATGTCATCAAAATGTTCGTACCTTCTTTACACTTTGGGAATTCGGATCCTGCTTCTTACTACTCTTTTCTAAATCATGTAAAATTGTCTCGTATGTTGATGGTGCTGTAAGAATAATTAATTTTACTAAGCATGCTGACTGTATTTCTTATTTTTACTTACTTCCATAGTCAGTTTCACTTCGTATTCCACGATTATTTGTATTCCATCTTCTTGGAATGTATTTCTGTTGAGTTTGGTCGTAGTAGTTGTCATAATCTGTCTTGTCTATTCCATCATTTATTTGATTCATGTCCTATGAAAAATCATGAATATAAAATATGCATTAAAAATTATCACATACAGTTATTGTGATGTGTCTATCATTTTCAGAGATTCTCAATTGGATATGAAATATTTAAATCTAAGGATTAAAAATTAAATCCAAGGATTAAAATTTAATCTAAGGATTTAAATTTATCCGAAGATTAATTAAATCTTAAGATTAAAAATTAAATCCAAGGATTTAAATTAATCTTAAGATTAAAATTTAAATTCAAAGATTAAGAATTAAATCAAAGGATTTAAATTAATCTTGAGATTAAAAAATAAATCCAAGGATTTATTCTTAAGATTAAAAATTAAATCCAAGGATTAAGAATTAAATCCAAAGATTTATAATTATAAAATCCAAATATAGACGGGACATTGCTCTAGCTTGTTCTCAAAATTTTGATACGTGACTTACCATAATATCCTCTTTATATTCTCTCGGCATTTCCATCATTGAAATTTTATTCATAATTTCATTAAAATTATTTGGAGTGTCCCCGTCCTCAAAGTCATTTCCAACATTCACTCCCTTCTGTTTGAGTTTTAATCGATGTTCTGCCAAATCCTGACTGAGTTGCTTCTCTCTGAATTTTATAGCCTTCTGTTTTTGACTTTCTCCAGCAACTATTTGTGTCATTTCACTCAAATCTTCCTTTGGCAAGCGCTCTTCATTTCTAATTTGCTGTGGCTGTGTCTGTTTTTCTTCCTGCTGATGCCTTATCGTTTGCTCATTCACATTACTTTGCTTCTTATTAACTTCAATCGGAGGTTGTTGCTGATAACGGTTTTGTGCTAGCTTCAATCTCATTTTTGGATGCTTCAAAGGTTGTTTGACGTTATTTGCTGTTGTGGATGTTGATGGCTTGTCAGACTGATTCAATTGGAGTGGAATGTTGTCTGTAATAGAAGCTTTTAGTTTGAATATCTTAATAAAATTTAAATTTGAATACCTGAACTAAAAATTAGATTTCCAGGCGGTTCCACATGTCGACTGATTGCATTCAGCTTCAAAACTGTAGATGTATTATAACGAAGCATACAAATGTCAGCACGTGACTGTTGAATAATGTCAGAATCAGGAACAAATTTGTATGGATCTTTAGCATTTTCGTATTTGTCTCGACAATAGCTTTGGAAATGAAGGAACCAGTCACCTCCATAATTTTGTGCTATAGAAATTCCACCAAGTAATGAATGAGCACCACCAGAGTCAGTAATCTTTGCGTCCAAAAATGACTTTCCTGTAATACCGTCCAAAATTGTCGTCTGTTTAGAAGTAAAAAGAATCAATTTAAAGATCCAGAAATGAGCAGGAAAAATTGAAAAAGTTACCTGAGAGTAGTAATAGACAGGAAATCCAGGGCCAGTTGAATATTTTACCATAAAATCAGTCACATTGTCATGATTATAAAATCCAGGAACAATGGAACTGACACTTTCTGATGATGGGAATGTAAAAGTCCATAAAACACAATTATTAGCGCCATTAAATGCATAAATTGTCGAATTAAATGACGATACTACAAAATCTTCAACTCCATCGCTATTAAGGTCAGTCAAAATTGCAGGTACCAAAAATCCAGATGACGATCTCTGAATAGTTGTGTAGTCATTGTCGTCATGGAAGTTTTTAAGAGCATCAAGTCGAATTTTATAAACACCACCAGCCGTGTTCTGTCCACCAGTAAGTACAAGTAAAAATTCAGTTCCATCATTCAATGTCATAAGTTGAACAGGAACAAAGATTTCCTCTTTAAAGGGTGATGGGATGTTTCGAATGACTTTTCCATTTTTACCGGAAATTAATCTAATGTGACCTTCTCGAATTCCAAATCTCTCGTCCGTATGTGCACCAATGATGTCAGGTACGCCATCAGAATTTAAATCTCGCATGATGTTTATAGTATAGAGGTCAATTGAGTTGATGTCAATTTCCTCAGGACTTTGGATATTAAACTTTTTCAGTTCCCATAGCTGTTTACCGTACTTTCCATCTATAGCTTGTAGTAAAGCACCAGGACCTGATATAATGCAGTCATTCACTCGATCATCATTTATGTCAAATTTACAGAACAACGAGAATATTGCATAAGGTGTCCAATACTTCCACATTACATCCCCAGTTGCTCCATTTATAGCCATCACTCCACCTTCACATAAGTCTATCTGTCCACTATTTGGTAACGTGCACTGTGGAATGTCATTGTTCCCATCAAATGAAATTGAGTCATCGACACCAAATCCAACGATTATGTCCTCAATAAAGTCCCCATCTAAATCAGCCTTTCTTAGTGGTGCCTCAGAATTTAATTTCGTTAATGTCCTACTCCACACAGTCGTAACAGCTAAATTTTGACATGGAACTTGCTCTATATCCACGGTTTGAAATGATGTCTCTAACTCATTATTGTTGATCATTAGAGCTTTATAAAGCTTTGGCGATGCATTATGGAACATAAGCTTAAGTTTTTGAACAGGAAATAAAGTCAGCACGATTGCGGCCAAAATAAGCACTACAACCATTAATAATAAGGTATAGCAGAAGGGCACGAGACATCGATGACATCTGGACCTTTTGTATTGTTTCTTTAAGATTTTAAGCTGCTGTGTCGTTTTTGAATTTTTGTGTTGGTGCTTCTTCCTTGATGGCATTAATGGCTTATTCTCAATGTCTCTATTCTTCTCACTTTTTCCATCCCTGATAAAGACTTCCTCAACATCTGATAAATCATCGTCTATATCTTGGGATGAGCCCACAATAAGCTCCGCAGGACTTGACTTAATTCGCATTTTCATACAAATGTCGTATCTACGTAGGAAGAAAAAGTATGAAAATTAGCAGATGTTCTAGATTTTTTTGGATTTTTATGCTTATCTTTTCAGATTTTTATTATTGCACATTATTTCCGTAGCTATACTTACTTGTTAAACTTATTTGTCTAAATTTTGTGCCTATTAATTAATTTTAAACTGTAAAATTAATTGTTTTAAACTACTTCAATCGTTTGCTGTATCCATGAAAATTTATTTTCATCTATAAAAGTTTGCGCATGATTGGAAAATTCTAAAAAATAGTGGGGTGACGGGTGGACTGGAATAATGTTTTTGTGCCATCTGTTGAATGTTTATTTACAATTTGTATGGGGAGCTTTCACGTGAATCTTATTGGAAGGCATTTTAATGTTTATGCGTCCACGTGGCTATTTTTGAATTTATAACGTATTTTCGAAATTCAAATGTTTAACGGTTTTCAAAAATTCAAATTTCGTGGTTCAAAAATTCAACGTTTTTCAAAAATTCAAACTTTATGTTTTCGAGATTTAAAAATTCAACGGTTTTCAAAATTGAACTGAAATGAACTTTTACAAAAAAAAAAATAATCTGAGCAGGTCGCTGAAAAATGTTGAGAATGTTAAAATCACAGAAATCGTTAAGGCAAAAACTTTATTATTATTAAATGTAGACAGTTTCGGTATAAAATAAACTTACATAAAATGTATTTATATATATAGGCAGGTATATAACGCGAATTGCACACAGAAATGGAATCTTCGCGTTTCTTTCTCTGACTTTTCTTAAATGCTTAACAGAAAAAAATTGTCATTTATTTTCTAACACTAAAATATTCGATGCTGAATTGTCTATGTGCTGTTGTCTATTAACTATTAATTAACTAGTGTAATCTCAAAATCTTTCAAATCGGTGTTATTCTGTTCCAACAGTAAGCCTTTGTCGTTGCAAAGGTGAAGAATAGCATAGAACGCAAGAGGCATGCTCATATTCTCAGCCATCGTTTTGGTCAAAACTTTTGGCAAGTCTTTAAGGATGTCAACAAAATGTGGATGATGTAAAGGATCGGCTGCATTCTTACGATTTATCAAAGACCAACTACATTGTTTGAGTTGCTTCATATCCACAACTTTGGCACGTTTAGCAAATGCAATATTAATTTTCTCAATTCTTTCTGGTGCGCCGACATAAAAATCAGGAATTTCATCAGGAACTGGCGGCGGTGGCATCTCAGCATTATCAAATTCCATATTATTATCAAGTTGACCCATGTCTGTATTTGTTTCGGTCTCTGTATCTGATTGAACTTCTAATCGACTACAATAATTACGATCATTCTCATTATCGTAATCGTACGGGCTCTCGTCATCATTACATGTGAAGGTTGCGTCTGGATTTGTCGCTATGTGAATTGATGTTGCATGCGTAAAGGAATCAAATGTCTCATTTGGAATTCGAAAATCTGTTGGAAGTTTTAACTTTTTGTTATCCCATTTTTTGACCATGACTTGTGCTGTCAACTGATTCCCTTTCATCTTCTTTGTTATTGGAACAATCAAGTCATCGTCTTCAACTTTCAAGAGATCCTCAATGGTTAGTTCCGATTTCTTCATTATTTTCTTCTTTCTTGATATTTTTGGCTTTTGTGCTGTCGTAAAGACATGACTTGAAGCAGCTGAATCTCGATTTAGAGAGCTTTGTCCACCAATACTCGTGGCATGCGTTCGACGACTTTGCCTGAATTTCCAATGTGATGGTCCAGCCCAAAATTGATCAATCATGTCGAGTGGTCGATATGAATATTCGAGATGTAAAACAGTATCAGGCTGCATATCCTCAATAAGTATTGGTTGTCGTTTAAGGCCTTTACAACGTTCCAAAGCAACCATCTCTTCCTCGCCAATATCTTCAAAATCATTATCATTCATGTCCCCAAAATCTATAACAAATGACTTTTCATTCTGAATGGGCTCAATTTCAGCATTGATATCGAATTGTAATCCAATATGTGAGGCATTGCGTCCCATTGTCATGTTCAAGTCATTATTATCAAGATGCAAGCTGACATTTGCTTCCTCTGCATTTTCCAGTGGAATATCACAAATGCGATAATGCTTCAATTCTGTTCGTAAGACAGCATTTGCAACACTTCCCGATATCGAGTTGATTTGATAAATGTCTGAATTTTCTTGTGTATATCTAAAGTCGTCATCAATCAGTACATCAACTTCCTCCTGACTGTCCCAAATTTTTACATTCTGTCGAAGCTTTAAGTTTGAATCTTTTGTTGGAATTATGTTTTGCATAAGTCTCTGAGAGCTGTTTATGTCACCAACCATTGAATTTAATTTTGCAAAAAATGGATCAACTAGTGGATGAGTATCCAAGCGTCCATTTAGAGTTTCTGGATTTTTTGTTACAGTACTAACATGTCGACGCTTCTTTATCGTCTTCTGTTTGGGCTTTTGTGTTGGATTGTCTCCTTCCTGATTATTGCCATCTTGATTCTCTTTATCCTCATTATTGTCCTCTCTGTCTGACTCATCTTCCAGATTTAAACGATTCTTCTTTGTAAGTGCCTTTGCAGCTAAATTAATTAATTAATAATGACAAAATTAATATCATTTATTTGAGGAAATAAGTCATTAACTTACTTTGTCTTGACAAATCTGCACTCATACGCAAGACATCCGTATAGACAGAGTCAACACGCAGACTGTAAACTTTGGCAGATGCCTCTAATGTAGATCCAGCAACTTGAAAATTTGACAATGAATGATGATGCTTCTTGATCAGTTTTGAGAAGGAATCGATAATATTCAACGTCCAAGCATTGTCTTTGCATATTTTCTATAAATAAAACAGTTAATTAAACATTTGTTTGTTTGTTGATAAATCCAATAGCTTACATTTTCTGCGTAAAGTTTGAGGCAATTATTTAAGGAATCAGCAGCTTCTGATAAATTTGTGCCTGAATCTGAAGGATCAACTCTTCTGGATACTCTTCTTTCTGCTTCGTCATCATTTAGTACCTAAAATTACACATTAATTAAAATTTAATTGATAATAAACAAAAAGTTTATGCTGCTTACATTTTGATGAGATTCATTAATTAAAGCCGTTGATGCGTTCAGCGCAGATCTTCGCTTTAATGGTGTGTCTGGAGAATCTAGCTGTTGGATTCGAGAAAGATGTTTCGGAGTATTCATCGTGGAATTATTACTTCCGTAAACTATTAAATTTTTAAACTAACAATAAATTTTTTAAATGTTTTGAGCGTTTTTTAAATAATGACCGTTGACGATTCCAAAGCCTTCTTCAAATGTGTTTTTGAATTTGAACCTCTCTGGTCCGGACTATTTTAGCAACTTTTTTGAGGATATGAGTTTATTTTGTCACTAAGTCCAACCGTCTGTAATTAAATTTGTGCAAGTATTAACTAAACTTCCAGTTAGGTAGTTAAATTAACAAGAAAAGTTTCTAAAAAAATATTTACTAATTAAACTTTACAAATCAATTTAATGCGCTTTCAACATTCAGGTACGTCAGCAGTGATGACTTTTATACTCGAGTAAAATTTTTCTTTAATTTCTGCAAAAAAAGTAAATTAAATTAAAACATGGGAATTATCGAGAAAATCCAGGAAATAGAGCGAGAAATCGCTCGAACACAGAAGAACAAAGCCACAGAATATCATTTGGGTTTGCTGAAGGCAAAACTAGCTAAATATCGGGTAAGTTAAGGATTTTTTGGGTTAATGATCAGAAAAAAAAATTAATTAACATCGTAATAACATGATTATTATAGTCTGAACTTATGGAACCGACGAAAAAGGGTGGAGAAAAAGGAGAAGGATTTGATGTCTTGAAATCAGGAGATGCGAGAGTGTCTTTAATTGGATTTCCATCCGTTGGTAAATCAACACTTTTGTCTACGCTGACAAAAACGGAATCAGAAGCAGCAAATTATGAGTTCACAACATTGACTTGCATTCCTGGTGTTATTGAGTATAAAGGTGCTAATATCCAGTTGCTTGATTTGCCTGGAATCATTGAAGGAGCTGCTCAAGGCAAAGGTAGAGGACGACAAGTCATTGCGGTCGCTCGAACAGCAGATTTAGTCTTAATGATGTTAGACGCAACAAAACCTGATGTCCACAGAGATCTTTTGACCGGTGAATTGGAATCTGTTGGAATTCGATTGAATAAGAGACGACCCAACATTTATTATAAACTCAAAAAAGGTGGAGGCTTATCGTTCAATTCAACATGTACATTAACTAAATGTAACGAAAAAATGGTGCAGACAATCCTTCATTCCTTTAAGATATTTAATGCTGAAGTTCTATTCCGTGACGACTGTACGACTGATGAATTCATTGATGTTGTTGTCGGAAATAGGTATGTCTAGATATATATATTGTCTAATTTTGTGGATGAATCTAATTAATTAATATTATTTTTTAGAGTTTATCTTCCATGTATTTATGTCTACAATAAGATTGATCAGATTTCGATTGAGGAAGTGAATAGATTGGCTCGTCAGCCCCATTCAATAGTCGTGAGCTGTAATATGCAGCTCAATCTTGACTATTTATTGGATACACTGTGGGAATATTTGCGATTAATTAGAGTATACACAAAGAAGCCAGGACAGCCACCAGATTTTGACGATTGCTTGATTCTACGTAGAGGCGTTACAGTTGAGCATGTTTGTCATGCTATTCATCGCACACTTGCTGCTTCATTTAAATATGCTTTAGTTTGGGGACAATCTGCAAAGTTTTCACCACAAAGAGTAGGAATCAATCATACTATGGCCGATGAGGATGTTATACAAGTTGTCAAAAAATAAACTGCTTTATTGTAATGTTGAGATTCATTTATTACTACTCTTTAATTAACAAGATAACATATAAAACTAATGCATTTGAGACTTTTCTAATTCACTTAATTCGCTATCAACTTCATATTTTATCAGCTCTTCCTGTGTCAAATACGTATGGGCTAATTGCCTTAAAATTTCAACATCACTTGATTTCCGTCGACTATTATCGCCGCCTGAAGAATTTGGAGATTGAAGTGGCTTCTCTGGAATGACAAGTTTCTGTATCTCACTCAGCATTTCCGCTACCTTCTTAAACGTCACTTCCTCATTCTCATCCTTTCTATTATTATTGTTGTTGTTCTGAGTTATGTCATTATCAGTTAGTATTGAGGACGAATTGCCGTCTTTGTAGGGCTTGTAGCTTTGTGCTTCTGGACTTGGAATGTATTTAGCTAATGGATTCTGCTTGTATCTTGTTGATTCAATTGCTTTCACTGGATATTTTGGTGCTGGATTGACATTTTGTTCCTTATTAAACTGCTGTAAAAATTGATTATGTGAATTTATCATCATTTCCTTGTAGGAATTTGTGAAAACTCGTTCCGTTGAACTCGTTGTCTTTGACTTGGAATTGTCATCATCCAATATTGTTATATCTGGAACTTGTGGCTTTGTTATGATCGGCTGATATGCTTTATTGTCTTCCTTTAGAATATTTGTTGGAGATTTTTTGTATAAATTCTCACCAAATCTATTGTCCTTACTTCCAACAAAAGGCTGAAATCTCACTGGATCATTATTATGGATGTTTTGACTGCTTTGTGGTTTTAAATTTTTTTCAGTTAGCATTGCTCGTTGAAGGAAATTACTTTTAGTTGGATTTTGCTTATTTTCTGTCGAAATAATTGTCAATTCTGGAACTTGTGGCGATAACTTTGGTGCTTGGGATATTTTCTGCATCTCTGGAGGCTTCCATGGCTCCTCGTTATCCAACATTTTTAATTATTTAAGTTTGTATGAAATAGAATATAAACAAATAGAATTGAACTTAAGTCTCGAAACAACGAACTGATAAAATGCGCTTTATGCTTTGAAAATAAAAAAAGTTGATTAATGACTTTATTACTTTGTTACAATTCCATAAAGTTATTTCCAAAATAAAGGTTTAAAGACATGTGAAAAATATTTAATTAAGCAGTTTTAAGTAAAAAATAAGAATAACAGCGTGACTAGTCATCAAAACAGTATAATTCGTAAGTCATCAAGTACATTTGGTTATTTCTTGTGCTCGTCGTGTACTTTAAACTGTGCGCGAAAGGAAGATTAATTAATGTGTGAACATTTATTGATGAACAACTGGTTTATTAATTGAACAGTAGTTTTGTATGTAAAGCCATTTATTTAACGCACAAGACCTCGTAATCGCCGACTGCAACTTCTGCACCTTCGAATGGAATGTCTAAAGACAAATATATAAGGAATTAGAATCCAGTGTATGTATTAAGTGTTAAGCATTACATAAACAGTTGTGTGAAGGATGAACTTTTCCGGGTGTCTGAGTGCCTGAATATAAACATCTTCCTATATACAATGGTTCACCATCTGCAGTTTGGCCACAACGAACAGCACCTTCAAGATTAAATTAAAATAAACTCTCATTTTTACCACAAAATAAAAGAAAATAAGACAGCATACAAACCTTCTGGAACAGCTCCACATGAACTGTATTCCCATACAAAATCTCCATGACGTAAAATCTCAAAATCTTCCTTCTCAACTTCTTCTCCACCATAGCAAACGTATGCCATATTCTGTAGGACAAATAAGTCATTAATCATTATTGTCATTAGTTTCTAATTAAGAAGCTTACTTTATCTGGGATGACTTTTGCTGGAATCATATCTCCTGCATGAAAAGCACGTCCAACATAGATGACTGATCCATCAGCATCGATTCCTCCGCGGACCATTCTTTCAGGAAATGGACCAGATGCATTACAGTATTGCCAGCAAACTAGATTAATTAAATTATTAATCATGCATTATTTCAAGAAAAACTTTATGGGATTTAAAGTGGATTAAGATTTTCTAATAAATTATTTATTGCATGCTGGCAACTACACTCGTCAGCCAATCGTTCCAAAAAAAATGACGAAAAAGTATCAATCAAAACTTTGCAAAAGTAATTTGCGATAAGATATTTGGCAGCAGATAAAGAGACTAATGAGAAAAATAAAATTCGAGGTACCTTTAAGTCCCCGTAACATTCATAAGACTCAATTTTATCGATAACAGAACTTTTATCTATGCTTATTAATTTTATATAATTTTATACGGCATGAGTCATAAGTCAAAAATGGTGTGATATCCAGAACTCATAAATATTTTGTAGAAGAACTGCGACTAGTTTTGCTTTGCAAATTTATAAAACAAGCAGCTACTTAAACCAAGCTTAAACAATAATTGCGTAGCTTTTAGGTCATTTTTAACCTTCGTTGACAATTTTTCAAAGTAATTATCAACAAAAATTTGTTCAGTACGTGATATAGCACTGCTGACCAAGCAAAACTATTTGAAAATCTGCAATTAGCCTCAAGTATATTATTTTTGGATTAAATTAAATCTTAGGATTTAAATTTAAATCGTAGGATTAAAAACCAAGATTAATTTAAATCGTAGGATTAAAACCAGGATTTAATTTAAATCGTAGGATTAAAAATAATCTTTAGATTTCAAATTTGATTTCTAAGCACCAATCAGCTAATAATCCGCAGATTTTCAATTAGTTAAATATTAAATACTAAAATCGAGTCTATGCTCAAAATTAAGGCACACAAAAACTAATTTGCTGTGAAATATTTCATAGCCGAATGAAATAGAACTTACCAGACATTTTTGATCAAATAAACAAGAAATTACGGGGCACTAAATGATAAAAGTAGACAGAAGTTGAACGGTTAACGTCCTGCAATTAACTAAACAAGAAATCACAGCTCTCCTTATCGTATAAAGTTTCAAATACAAAGAAAATGGTAAATGCATGCTGTGTCGTCATAGAAATGATAAGCTACAGATTATAGCACAAAGATAAAAGCACTAATGATGTACAAAAATAGTAGTAACAATATCTTCATCTCTTTCTGATAGGAAATGCCGGAAAAAAGTCAGCAGTATCTCCGCAATTTTAACAACTATTTGGAAAATCGCGTGAATTTATTTACCCATTCCTTCCATCCAAAAATACCAATTCAAAAAGTCCGTCGATCAGTTCCGAAGGATGTCAAATTACGTGTTTTACAGAATCAAAGATTCAACGACTACCTCGACAAGATATCCTCAGACAAAGATGATCGTAAGAAGAAAGTTTTTGCAGCACTACAAATTTTATCAGAAATGGCATTCAATAGGAACATGATAGTAATCAGGTCACTGGGAACTGTTATTGAAAAATTAATGGGTCAACTTTATTCTGCCGTGTACATTAATTCAAAGTCTGTGAGTAATCTGAAGGAATCGATGGGAAATCAGCAGACAATTTATTTACCATGTCACCGTTCATACGTAGATTTTATGCTCATGTCTTTCATATGCTTTATTAATAACATTGAGATACCAAGTATTGCAGCCGGAATGGATTTTTATAATATGAATGTGTTGGGGGAACTGATGAGAAAAACTGGAGCATTTTACATGCGACGATCATTTGGAGATGAATTTTATTGGAATATCTTCAAGGAATACATGCACGAGATCATAACGTATAATGATTTTGGATTGGAATTTTTTGTTGAAGGCACGAGAAGTCGAACGTGCAAAGCATTATGGCCAAAATTGGGATTATTGTCGATGAGTTTGGAGCCATATTTTATGGGTGAGGTACATGACTTGAAAGTCGTACCTGTTTCTATAAGCTACGAGAAAGTTTTGGAAGAACAACTTTTTGTCTATGAGCTTTTGGGAATTCCAAAACCGAAAGAATCAACAAAAGGATTCTTCAAAGCTATTACGTCCCTTAAAAGTAAGAGTTACGGTCACATGTATTTCGATTTTGGGGAACCGATCTTATTGAATGACTTTTTTGGAAGTAATGTGAAAAAATTTAATCATTCGTCAGAACCTGCTCACATTCAGAAAATGAGCGTTGATGAGATCCAACTGACAACTGATTTGGCTCAATACGTCTTGAAACAGCAACAAAATAAAATTGTCATTATGGCTTACAACTTGATTGCTTTGATATACAGTGAAAGAATTCACACAAATTCCATTGAATCTCTGACATTTTTGGAACTAGAGAGAGCAGTAATTAATTTAGCAGCATTTTTTGAGGAACTCGGTGCCATTGTTAGTGTCGATGAGAAAGATCTAGCTCAAAATATCCGAGAGACAATAGCACTGCATGACAACATTCTCGAAATTACTGGAAATAAGTCACAGATTCAACTAAAAAGAGCCAACACTGATTCCAATAGAAGTTCCAATGGAAACTTAAAAGGACATTGGTTGTGTAAAGAAGTCATGGATATTGTTGTACCTGTATTTTCCCTTCAACTTTACTGCAATCCAACTATTTACTGGCTGTCACAACCAGCACTTTTTGTTCTGTCTACAATTGGACAGAATGAAGTGTTGCTTGATGATCTCAAGAAGGATGTCATGTGGCTGCGACAAATTTTCATTTATGAATTTATTTTATATCCACGATTTGAGGATGAGGAATTTGATAAAGTTTTGAAAAAGTTATTGGACATGAGAATTTTAATTCAATCATCAGAATCTTCAGTCATTCTCAACGAGAAATCTCCGTACATAAATGTTTTGTTAAGTGCAATATCTCCTTTCTTCAGTTGCTTCTTCAACACATCAGAAATCATTTTATCAAAGTTTTTAGGAATGAAGTTTGTCGACAAAGACATTTTCATAGCTGTACAATCAACTTTGGAGCAGGAATTATTAAAAGGAAACGGCACTATTCATCCATATTCACTATGCTTAGAATCCATGACTACAATCATTTTATCTCTGTGCAATTCGCAATGCTTGTTCAAGGAAAAACAGTAAGTTTGACTATAAATACGTTAGAAATAAGCAGCACGTGATCTGTGAAAATTTGAATTTTTTCCGTTCAGTAATTCAACTTCATTTCAGTTCGGTTCATTTGAATTCTTGAAAACCGTTATTTTTGAATCTCAAAATACCGTTATTTCTCTCATGCTGCTTATTGCACGAATATTTATTAACAAATTTTAATTCTATAATTACAGCAATTGTGTCAATCAATACAGTATTGACGAGGCGAACATGGCAGCTTTAGTAGAGCGCTTGAGATACTTCAATTCGAGATGGAACTTTAACTACAAGTATTTTGGCAACATTATATTATCTAAAATTTAAGTTGACTGGGAATTTTTACATCCTTAAGTTGTTTTTTTAACGGTTGGAACTATTGAGTGAAATTTTGACAAAACTTATTTAATTTACTTGACAATTGGGCTTCAGGAAATCCAGCAATAATAATAATATTGTGTATTTAAATAGAAACAAAAAGGAATTAACAATAAAGACTTATATTTTGTTTGGAATAGATTTACTTCATTTTTATTAAACGATCTTTTCTTAGTTAATTTACAGCACTTGAATTAATTTAGATGTTTAGCAGTGCTACTTCTTCATTCACAAACGGATTTACTTGGCGACATCAATATGTGGTTCTTCAGCACCAGCCATGTACAATGGTTTAGCTTTGTATTCTGTGTCGGGTTTCAAATACGTGATTTCATCCTTAGGTTCAACAACAGATACATTATCTGGTAATGGACGTTTTGGACCGATTTTGCCTGATGGATCCCATGGAAGCATAATCTTAACTTTAATTCCCAAAACTCCTTGTCTCAAAAGGACGTGTCTAGTTGCTGTGTCGACGTAGTCATTGCATGGATCTCCAGAATGGATCATCAATCCATCAACGAATTTCATTGACTTTGCACGCTGTCCTCTAAGTTTTCCGGAGACAACAACTTCGCATCCCTTAGCTCCTGATTCCATAATGAATCTCAAGACACCATAACATGCACGACGAACTGCCAAACCTCCAATGAGTTTGTAACGGAGTGATTCTGCTTGGGCAATTGCGCAAAGTCCTCGGGTAGCGACTTTTTCAGCATAAAGTTCAACGGCTCCTTGTGGGAAGTTGAATCTAGAAATGACAAACTCTGTTATATGACAAGTTGTGCATTAATTATAGGAGATTTTACCTTTTCTGTACGACGGCTGTCAATTCACGGATACGACGACCCTTTTCTCCCAAAACATTTTGTGTTCTGGTAGCCATAATGATAATTTCGGTACGTGATGGTGTTACACGGACCTCGACGCCTGAATATCCATCTTCAGCAAGTTCACGAGTAAGGAATTCGTTCAATTCAGCCTTGAAGACTCCGGCGGCTACGAACTAAAAAATTAAGAAATATCGAGGTTAGACATAATAATTGTAAATAAACATTAGTGCTGAAAATTTCTTGTCAACTTGACTAGCATTAATTTGTTGTCTGTATCTAATGATTCCATGCTCATTAACTCTGTTTTAATTAATAAATTGAAGCTTTATGCTGGAAAATTATGTTCTATGGAAATATTTTTTTGCTCTTTACAGACGGAAATTATTTTGGTGTTTTTCATCCAATATTTCGCTTTTGAAGTCATTTTTTCAACTTATTCATAAACTTTAGACAACCAACTTTAATTAATGCTATTGTAAAAAGCTTAATTCATTGCGTACCTTGCGTTTTTTTGAAATTGTTTGATTCATTTTGATCAAAAACGTGTGAAGCGATTTAAGGCTCACGAAAAAAAGAAAGGGCGTAGGAAAAACTTTTCAGGGGTACACAACTGCGCGACATGAGCAGAGTTGACTGTCTAGTTATTGCTCAAGTAACTCTAGTAACAACACAGTCATTGCATTTATTAAGGCACAAATCAGACGGATTTAAATAATATTGACCTCAATTAAGGCAGAACTATCTATTCACAGAGACAAAAGCAGGAAGTGGACACTTTTGTATCAACACTGTCAAACAGACAAGGCGTGGGAATTTCTCATTACACGTATCATTTTTTTAATGTCAAAATATTCAAGAAAGAATTATTAATTAGAGGATTATTTAAGTTATTTCTGGTTTTTTAATTATATTAAACTATGGAGTCTCCACCGAAAACAGATATTGATGCTATTTTCAATCGATTGAGATCTTTACCTTATAATAAAGTAAGTAAAAAGTGAATTTGAAGAAATTTTTGTTTCTTACTTAAATCAATATTAATTTTTAATTTTTTCTATCGAAAATATAGGTTTGCTTTGATTGTAATGCTAAAAATCCAACTTGGTCATCTATAACTTATGGCGTTTTCATCTGCATCGATTGCTCTGCTGTCCATAGATCGTTAGGAGTTCATTTAACTTTTGTGAGGTCTACAAACGTAAGTAAACTTCGTGTATATCCTTTCTTGCCACATAATTTACAGTTATCATGAACTTTTTATCAGCTTGACACTAACTGGAATTGGCTGCAATTACGTCAAATGCAAGTGAGTATTGCTGAATTATTCATTCGTGATTCTTTTATTAATTATCGTATAATTACTTTAGGTTGGTGGAAATGCCAACGCAAGTTCATTCTTTCGCCAGCATAACTGTGTCACGAGCGATGCCCAGCAAAAATATAACTCTCGTGCTGCTCAATTGTATAAAGATAAATTAGTGCATCTTGCACAGCAAGCTTGTAAATTGCACGGAAAAACTGTAAGTCACTTCCTGCTTATTTCTTTTAAAAATAATTATACGCTTAATAATGATTATTTTTTTTTATCTCGATTAGCTCCACATAAATGAGCCACATTATCATCATGAGGAACAACAGGAACCGGAGCATGATTTCTTCGCTCATGTTGAGAACGAGCATTTAAATAATGTCCAGCTTGAAAGAAGTGAAGTGGTGAGTCATACGAAAAATTCTAAGCAACAAAATAAGTGATAAAGAAAATTTCCCACAAAAAAATTAGCAGGTTGAATCAGCAAAGCCAGTAACGACATTAAGTGCTAATGCCCACAACGATGGTGCAGAGCCAAGTGTCGACTTTTTAAGTTCAAATGTTACGGAAGTGGCAAAATCATCAATTGGAGTGCGAAAAATTCAGCCTAAAAAGTCAGGACTGGGCGCTAAGAAAACGTTAGGTGCAACAAAAGTTAAAACGAATTTCGCAGATATTGAGCAACGTGCTAATTTAGCTGATCAATTGAAGGAGCCAGTTGTTGAGAAGAAAATGACAGAACAGGAAGAAACTGAGACAATTCAAAGCGTTCGGCTAGCGTATCAAGATTTATCGATGAAAAAGCAAAAGGAAGAAGATCGTCTGAAGATTCTCGATCCAAATAAAGCAAAGCAAGTCGAACGTCTTGGAATGGGCTTTAATGTTCGTGGCGGTGTGTCACATTCTATGCTTACGGATATGCAGACTATCAATCAAGACATTGCACCAAGTAACATGAAGACTTCGAAATCGTTTGAAAAATCATTTGATCGTGACAATAATAGTTCTAAAGATGACATGTTTGATGACTTTTCCATGTATAGCTCAACAACGTCAAGTAGTAGCAACAAGCAAGATTATCGTGATGCAATCATGATGGGTTTTGAACCTATAGATTCTAAGCAAAATGTTTATTCCATGTTTTCACCATCATCAAATGAGAAGGAAAGCAGTAGCAAAAATACATCCGTTAGTCGGCAACCAACATCTAGCAAGAGTAGCTCGAAAGCATCCAAGCCATCGCCATCAGAGAGTTTTGATTCTGAATCAATTCAAAAGAAATTTGCTGGCGCTAAAGGAATTTCATCCGATCAATTTTTCGGCAATGAGCAATCTGATGAGAAATCAAGTAATTTGTCTAAATTTCAAGGATCAACGTCCATTTCATCGGCTGATTACTTTGGTGACGGAACACAGGCTGCAAAAAGTAAGATTTGTCGTTTAAATTATTTTTTAATCTCACGATTTATTTAAATCCTGATTTTAATCCAAGGATTTATTTTAATCCTAGTTTTAATCTCAGGATTTATTTTAATCCTAAGATTTATTTTTTGACACTTTATTTTAAAAATTAATTTCTTTTACAGGAAGCTCTCGTATGGAATTCCACAGTCCGGATTTAGATTTGGACGATGTCAAGGATTCAATAAGGACTGGAGTACATAAGGTTGCCGGAAGAATTAGTTCATTAGCTAATAATGTAAACAGCTATATACAAGATAAATATGGGCACTAAAATATTATCATTATTGTTGCTTATGGATATATTTTATTATTATATAATTCGGAAACAATTCACAAAAGAATTCTGAAAGTAGGTGAACATATACATTCTTTTTTTTACATGAATAAGTTCCCCTTCCTTCATATTAAGACCATATTTCACATAGAGTTTGGATATATATGAAAAGAAACTATCCGAATTTGCTGTAGAAACAGATACAATTTTCTCAAGATCTAATGAGCATGTAGCATAAAAAATCTATTCATGTTTAAACTTCTCAATCGACAGTGGTAGATTCAAATTTTTAAATCCAATAACTTTTTGTATAAATAAATGTAGTGTCTAAAAAAGTGACTTATTTTTCATATATATCCTCTCAATGTAGATATGACCTGCCAGGCATTTTGGTCTATTTTTTACTACTTTGATTTTTAAATATTTTCACATTCACTTTCTTTATTGAAAAAATTATGTAATATTGATGATAAAAATAAAAGGAATAGTAAAAATTTTTAATAAAAGATTACTATGGTACACTATAAAATGACCTTCACAGATTCAGTTCCTTTCTCCCTTAAATACTGGACGGTTTTTTTTGTTTGTATAAATTTTCAGATTTTGTTTAGTCTAGTCTGTTCCAATATAGATGCTGACTAATATCCTTTGTGAAGAGTTATAAATTCCAATAGAGAGAGCATCACGAAAGAGGTTCCATAATTTTTTTGATAATGCAAATTTATGTAAATACGCAAAAAATATTTGTGAAAATACAATTCCACTCAGACGATGCGTCATTTGAAATCAGAAGTAGCCACAGAAGTCTGATTGGATTGTTATTTTGACTCTTTATATCCAAACCGTATAAATTGCTAATTTTTTAAATGCCTACTCAAATCAAATATTTTTCAAGTTTCTTATTTTATTACTAACACATTAAAACAGCCACCTGCCTACAAAATCATTAATGCTGATAAAAAATTGTGAATTTTTTCATTGCAAAATTCCATTATGATTGATGACGGAATCGGCTGAGGATGTAAATATGAAGTGAGGAAGAAGTTGTATTTTTAACGGATTTCCAAAATTTGAAAAAATATCGGTGTTTTAAATTTTTGAAAAATGAACTGAACTAAAATGAACTTTGAATTACTGAACTAATTTGAATATTAAAAGGCAGTTAAAAAGTCGATGTTAGCCACCAATTAGAGCATGTGACATGCTTTAAAATGCGCAAAAACCACTTAACTTAAAGTAATATGATAAAAATATGATGATCTCAATGAATGTGCTGCAACCTTCAAATCACCTCATCTTTTAAATGTTAAACACGTGACGATACCTTCTATTATCATTTAAATGAACATTGACATTTCAGACCTCATTTTTCCTTCACGGGAAGATACTTTGTCGAACTAACTAGGAATTGAATTTAAAAGCTATATGTAAAGATCTCATTATTGCTTAAAAATTAATTGAATTTCCTGGTTTTCAGTCCAATTGACTGCACAAAAGTAATTTAATGTTGTGCATAAAAAATGATTAATAATAAAAGCACATTGGAAATCACATTTTTACGTCACATGCTCGAATCAAAACGACATTGTCCTTGACTGATATATCACGAAGATTTTATGACAGTAGATAAATGCAGATTCGGTTATGAAATTGAATTTTTTGTTGTCTATGAAGATTTTTGTGCAAATATCAAGCTTGGATGAACTTTTTTTTTGCAGAGAATGTCAGGGCTGGAAAATACCAAATGAACAGGAAATCATGTTATTACACGCTTTATTTTTACAATTCGTTACTAACAACGACATCAATGGATGTCTTTTTGTATGCTCATTTTTTGCAACGGAAGTAGCTGAATTCTTGAAATTTCCTCGCCAAATCCAATCACCTTGATTGTTGCCACTTATAATTTTTGTGTCAATTCACACTTCAGTCTAGCGATTATTTTTATGGCTATTGAAATGTTTATTTAGGCAAGCCTTCATCGGGCATTCAATGAATCTTATTGATATTAAAATAAATGACAAGCTTGAACGTCTGCGATCCTGCAGGATGTAAATTCCTACCGAAAAAAAGAATATCACTTAACTAAGAATCTTATTTCTTATAAACTGGTTTTTAGCACGAGCAAGTCCCTAAAAGTCATGTGTTAATTCTGAAACTCTTCAATGGTAAAAGGTTACTTGATTCTTTTATAAAAAGTCCATTTTTAAACAGCGCAAATTGGTTGGAAATATTTGATCTTTACTGACGCCAATTGAGTTTCTATTAATCGAGTATAAATAAACATGCCTTGTTATTTGATATATATTTTATTTTTTATTGACTCTACCAAATAAATCTCTGCCCATCAGTTTGTGCTGACTAGCAAACAGTTTATGTAAGATATGTTTTCTCAAAATATTCGTATTAATTATAGAGTATTGTCAATTTGAAGTTATCCTGTTTCACTTTGAGACTCAACTGATTAAGCACTAAGAACTACTTTCTATGCCCACAAATAACAGTTTTCGGTATAAAAACACAATTAAACATCTAACAATAAATTCTTAAAGAATATTTTAGTGTTCTTTGTCGATAAATTAAGGTTTAACTAGATATATTATTGCAACTGGGTTTAAAGTATATGAAAAACATCTAGGCGGCGACTTTAAGTCTAAATTTACATGATAATTATTGTCACATGTCTATGCACTTAATTAATTAAGCTTATGGATTGTGTTGTAGTCTTCGAATTTTTTCAAACGATGAAGATTCTTCCACCAAAGGCCGAGTTGACCAGACTGATAAATTAGTCGGAACCACGGAGTAAGTGGGCCATTAAGTGATGATATTTCTTCTTCCATTTTATCGCGTTTAATCCAACAAATTTCACTGACTTCGCCTGGATTTGGTTTAATGTCGACATCTTTTTGTAAGAAGAGGATGTAGTCGATTTCATGTTCACCGTAAGTTCCATCGCCTCGGTCCAGATAATGAATTCTTGTCAAGTAATGAAAATTCTCTGGTCGAACCTGTTGTATGGATAAAACTAATTTATTTTACAGACTCAAAAAAAATTTGTATTATCTCTATGTGCGATATGTCTGAAGAGTATAAAAATAAGCCACAGCTGTGATAAATACAATTCTTTTCATACGTTAACAAAAAGTCATCTTGATAAGTTTTAAGTACGACTTTTGTGAACAAATAGGGTTTCTGAAGCTTCATATTTTCACTGGATCTTTGAATTATGGTCAGAAATTATCCGATTAGTAACTCGATTGTTTTACGATCATCATCACTATACATACATGGATATGCCTTCCGAAGATAACGGTTTACTTATTAAAATCATAATTTTTTTATTGTTTGGAAATGTTCCGAAAAAGAAAAGTTTAATTAAAAACCAAAAAAACAATGTAAACAGCTCATAACTGCTTATTTTTCCTCTCTTGATCGCGATCGATGCGTTGCGTATGGGTGACGTATGTATGAAGAAAAATGAAAGTTTGTGTTTTCTTCTTCAACATTCCATTCCCTTGTATTCTCACCTGACTTGTTGGAATTCCAAGCTCAAAATTAAGCCGCCTTTGTGCTGCTCTCTTAATGCCCACTGCATTGAGTTCTTCCCTTTCATTTTCCAAATCGTACAATGGATGTGAGCAGCAAGCATTTGTGTAGCAATTAGGAAATGTTATCTGCAATCATGCAACACGATATACAGCATAAATAAACGGTTTATTTAAGGAAT
This sequence comes from Chironomus tentans, assembly GCA_963573255.1. Lineage (NCBI taxonomy): Eukaryota > Metazoa > Arthropoda > Insecta > Diptera > Chironomidae > Chironomus > Chironomus tentans. Next base: position 17,582,011 of record OY754303.1, read on the forward strand.
TTCATGTGATATAATATGAAATGTAAATCAGGCCCTCAAAAACCAGTTTCAATGTCGAATGTTTACTCTTTTTCTTTACTAGGTTTGTGGGTTTCCGATTAATTTATTAATCATTTTTACCTTATGACTGGATCTTTTCTGCATCAACATTTCTCCTTGTCTATTGAACAGGAAGACACTAAATGCTCTATGGAGTTTAATATTTTGCTGATCATCTAATTTATGGCAATCTCTCTTTGATGTCTGTCCAATTTTTACGTCATTTTCATTAACTAATATACAATTTTCAGAGTCCAATGACACCTCTTGTTTTTCACCTTCTATATTCTCCACAAGTTTATGGGCAAACGTGTATCTCACTTGATTCATTAAATTCACTGGCTTTAAGCTCGTACCGACTACTTTCTTCAGCAACATCTTTTTCAATACTGAACTTGTGAGTGAATATTTTTGATAAATAAAGGAATTTAGACGGTTTTTACACATTCAAATAATAAATGGCGGGAAAAACCAATGGCAATTAAAACAGAGAATTAATGCCTAACTATACATCCTATGAAGGCCTGAACTAAATTTAGTTCATGAACTTTTTTACAAATTTTCTATAAGAGTTCTTAAATTGCATGCAGACATTTGGATAACTGAAAAACTGAGATGGTAAAATAACGGCCAAAATACATTTAAAATTAGTAGTACAAAGGGGCGTGAACGAATGATGAGATTGTTGTATCAAAACAAAACAGAAGCATTAAGAAACATTGAGATTTCTAAATACCTGATCTTGTATATAAATTAGCCAGTAAACTAATCTCCTCATTCATTGTGTAACCTGATCAATATGGGTAAATCAAAGAAAAAAGAATATTCAAGTGATTCATCGAATTCTTCTGAAGAAGAGGAAAGAATTAAGAGGCACAATAAAAAACACAAGAAAAAGTCTAAGAAATCTAAGCATAAAAAGAGTAAAAAGCATCAAAGTTCATCAAGTAATTCCTCCAATGAAGAAGAATGGGTTGTTAAAAATGTTGATGAAAAGAAAAAATCTCCGGAGGTTCCTTCAAAACGTGATGACTGGATGTCAGCTGATAATTTCTTCATTCCTACATTTACGCGGGAAAAGACAGAAAAGAAGGTAGTAACAGATAAAGACAAATGTGAAACATACGATCCAGCAACAAGTAGTAGGGAGTTAAATCCATATTTTAGAACCGGAGAAGGGGGCCTTCCATCATTTAAAAGACCAAACGATGATGATGATAACGATTATTATTCAAGGAGCTCCAGAAATTCACAACCTGCTGTTAAACAAAATTGGAAGAAAAGTCAACAACCAGAAGTTAGGAAAAGGTCACGATCGCCATCACCACCAATTCAAATGAAACCTGAGAAGCCTGCGGAAATTTCTGTAGAAAAGCCATTACTTACACCTTCAGATTTCTTAACAGACGAACAAATGAACAGCATTGGTGCAAAAATGTTAAAAGCTGAAATGATGGGAAAAACAAAACTAGCAGCAGAATTGAAAGAAAAGCTTGAAAAGGCAAAAGAATATCGGAAAAATAATCCAAAAGGCAGTAAACCACGTCAAATTGACGATGACAATAAGGTTGTGCTTTCGTTACCAACTGCCTCTGGAATGAATAGACCGATAAAACAAAGTGATGTAAGAGATTCACGTCATGTTGATAAAAAGCAGAAAAAGAAACGGGTTGAAACCCATGAAGGTGGTGAGAGGACTCGATATTATCCTGATGATGGAAAATATGACATTAAGACATTATTTGAACGTGAAAAATATTCAGACGGCCGAGATCAAGATCTTGAATTTGCAAAAGCAATTAGCAAGGTTAAAGATTCACAACAAATGGACATGGCTGACATATTTTCAGATACCATTCGTAAGGATAAACAGCCAAAATCTGATGAACGTGACGAAGCTATAAGGGAAGCAAAGAGGCTGGAAAAAGTTTTGGAATCTTGTTACAAATGTTTTGATTCTCAAAAAATGAACAAGGATGTTATTGTTCATGTTGGCAAATATATTTATGTCTCAATTCCTTATCATGAGCGGCTAGTTAACCATCATTTGATTATTTCACCAATTCAGCATATAGCATGTACGACCATGATTGATGAAGAAGTTTGGGAGGAATTTAAAAATTACAAAAAGGCATTGACACGATTCTTTGCTGACAAAAAGGAAGATGTGGTATTTTTTGAAACTGTCAAAAATTTACATAGAAGACCTCACATGGAAGTACAAATGGTGTCTAGTAAAGACTTTGAAATGATTCAATTTTACTTTAAAAAAGCTATTCAAGAATCAGAAAAATTGACAATGAACAAGAAATTAATAGAAATTAAAGCTGATAAAAACATTCGATCATCAATTCCAAGAGGAATGCCATATTTTTGGATAGATTTTGGTAGCTCAGGAATGGCTCATGTCATTGAAGATCAAGAATCTTTTCCATCGAACTTTGCACAAGAAATTATTGGCGGCATGCTTAATCTCGATGTCAGGAAATTCAGGAAGCCACGAAAAGAATATGATCCAGTAAAAAATGTAAAATATTTTAGTAGTCTACTCAAAAATGTCTTTGAAAATATTTAATCACAGTAAGCTTTACAAAATTGTCAAAATAAATTGAAAAATTCTTTTGTTTAGAAATTAATAAAATTAAATTTTACTAAAATGAATTGCAGTTATGGTTTTAGTTGTTAAATGTCTAGTTTGTCAGAAGGAATTAACATACTCACAAATCAATCCAGTTGAATTAATTGAGCATATGAAACTTGATCATCCACTTACGAGAAAGTCAAAGCAAAGTGTCAAAAAGGCTGCAGAGTCATCATTTGTTGCAAACTCGAAAGTTTTGAAAAGTGTCATCGACAAAAGTGTTCAGACGGAGAACAGCGATAACATCCAATTAGAAATGGCTACCGGTAATTTTAAACTGTTGTAGAAACAATAAGATGATTATGATCAGCGCAGCTTGTTGATTGTTTATGCCTAGGTCTGACATAGCAATTGCTTGACAAAATCCTCTTAGCTCTAACATTACATAGCCTGCTCTGATCATGACTCAAAAAAATATTTTCAATTTATTAGGTAGTCGGCAAGAATACTCGTCGAATTATAACAAGAACAATAGCACACGATTATCGAATGACTCTGGCTCATATGAGAGCTTTGGAGATGAAACAAAAGACAGTTTGAGAAAATCATCACAGGAAAGGCCTCACGAGAAACCAAACACAAGTAAAAAAGATCGACAGAAAATGACACCAGAGAATTCTCGGACTAGAATTAATGGATATGCAGAGGAGAGTGATGAAAGACAGAAATTACTCAAGGACAAAAGACATCCAAAAAAGTTCTATAAAACATCGATTGAGCGCTGGAAACCAGTTGGAGATGATAAAATTAATTGTCCACGTTGTCATGCATTCAAAAGGCCAACAATCAAGACTCAGCGACAGCATGTTACAGATTCCTCAGTTGTATCATCATTTCTCATGACTTGTTGGCCGTTGTGCTTCTCTCCGTGCTATCTTCCTGCTCCTAAGTATGAAAATCTTTTCTGTCCGGTTTGCAGTTACCATTTAGGAATTTTTGATCATCAAAAGAAAATTGTCATTTCTAATCCTAACTTAGTTCACGATTAACATGCAACATGCTACTGCTTATGCTATTTTATTCATTCTTTGGGTTTAAAACTAATAAAGTAAAATTTGGAATTAAATGTTCCATACCTAAAATAGTCATGTCTTACAATGTGCAAAGAACTCAGCTTGAGGAAGTAAAAAAATATGAGAAATGAAGATTGCAGAGAACTGCACGAGTCTTTTATAAAGTTATCAAGAAAGGATTGCATTTTTTGTTAAACAGAATGTTCCAAAATGTGTTATGAATCTTGATAACATGAATGCCTCAATTCCAACAGCACAAAAATATTCAAGATGTTGAAAAACAAATTATCCTCAGCAATAAGATCCCCAACTCAGTTGTGTAATATTTATTTGTGAAGGATATGTTTATTTTAGGGAAAATGTTTGCTGCCAAGTTTATAACGTCCATAAATGATCCTTTTTTTGTTTGTTAAAGATTGTTAGAAAATTGCATTTAAGTTGATCGTGCTGCATACATTCACAACTAACAGAAATCAGAAATGGAATCATAAATAACGTCAAAGAGAGGGAGAGGGGGGGGGGGGAAGGTTAAAGAAGTATAAAAAAAACTCATACAATTCTATTTGCTAATTTCGGAAGTTATTTATGCTATACGATCCAAAGGGGTCATTCACTTATTACGTTACGCAAAAAAACGAAATTTTAGACCCCCCTCCCCCTTGTTACAAATTTTCCAAGAAAACCTGTTACAAAATCTCAGACCTCCTCCCTAAAAAGCGAACGTAATAAGTGAACGACCCCTTATGACGTTCATCAAAAAATGGGATTTCTAGACCCCTACCCCCCCCCCCTTGTCACAAAATTTTAATTCAAAAAAATTTCTTTAATTTAAAGTGTCACAACCTCCCTTCCCCCCTAAATCATGGACGTCGTATGTGAATGACCCCAAAAGGTGTCAATTATTATGACATTCATAAAAAACTGGGATTTTTTAGACCGACCCTTATTTCAAAGAAAAAAAGAAATCCTTGCATGAAATGTCACACAAGTCCAGAACCCAACCAACCCCCCATCCCCTTCTTCTTCTAAATGTGAAATATGTTTATGTTAACAATTTTGTGCTCCTTTATATGGAACTTTTTGAATTTTTCAGACGACGCCCCCTTGTTACGCTACTGATTGAAACACGTTCATACATGATTGTTAAAAGTAACATAATTTTTTAATGCGTAAGCGATTATAACGAAAATAGATCAGTGTAAAAATTAATTTAAAGTCATTACATATGTGACTCATTTTATTTGTCAATATTTTTTGTATAAAAAGGGTGAAACTTAAATAAAGAAGCTAGTCGTGTTCTGCTATTCTATTTGGATAGAGTTAATTATTTAAAGTGTTAAGACCGTTTATTTCAGTAGTTCTGAATGTTGGAGTACAAAAATTAAATTTATTTCTGTGAGTGAATAGAAGCATCATTGAAAAACAGTAACAGGCGCGTAGAGGAAGGAATTGGGATAGATTCTTCAATTTCCTTGGGTTTTTCAAAAAAAAAACTAAGGGGTCATTCACTTATGATGTCCATGATTTAGTCGGGGGGGGGGGGGGATCTGAGATTTTGTGACACTTTATATTAAAGAAATTTTTTTGAATTTAAAATTTGTGACAAGGGGGGAGGGGGGTTCTAAAAATCCCATTTTTTATGGACGTCATAAGTGAATGACCCCTAACCTATCCTCCACCTTTAAATTTTTCCATAGAAAAAATTTAAAATTCCTCCCTCGAAAAATTTCTGGTTACACCGCTGAACAGCACTGATGCTTGCAAAATTAATAAGTTTATTGTGTTTAACTTATTTAAAAACAAAAAAAACCTTTTTTACACATTTTATATTAAATATTTGCAGCTGAAACAAATCTTGAAAAAGCAAATTTTTTTGGCAGTAAATGAGCATTAAAAATATTCTTTTTCTTTTCTCTGCGATTCTTACATTATTGCAAACAAAACCTCGTTATATCTTCAAAATGAGATAAAAACACGCTAAACTATAGAAAGATTAATTAATTAATTAATCGTTAAAAATCATTTTTTTTTCAAAATATTTTCAAAACTATATGATGAGAGATAAGCAGGGATTGATACTTTACTCATATTCGGTACTCAATACTCGAGTAGCATCTGAGCAGATAGGAATCTGGAGTATCGAGCCATATGTAGGCAATATTACCTGTGTGATAGAAAGACACTTTAGCTGAAATATTAGGCAATTGACGAGGAATCTGTAAGTTTCTCTCTTTTTTGAAGACGTTGTTACACCAAAGGACGATCTCTCAATTAATACACCGAGTGAGTGTTGTCGGTATGAAAAAGGTTCACACAATGATCACTACATAACAAATACATTGAAGCATTTGTTGAGGATAGTGTAAAGAAGAATAGGACTATGCAGATCCTCAAATAAAGAGATAATCGAAATTTGGTTTTTTCGAACTAATTCTCACAAAAAATGTAAAGAAAAACGAGTTGACAAAAAACAGACAAAAATACACACAAAAAATTGAAATATGAAAATCTGAATTAATTTGAAATAAAGATATAGTGAGTCATAGCGGATGAAATTCGCTTTCATTTTTAATACATGCTTACCCGAGAGACGCATGACTTTATTTGGCAACCATTTAAAAGCCACACGGAATCCTTGCTAATCCTTATGAACTGCTTTTGACTATTTTGTGTTACTCGGGTTACTCTAAACAGTGTTTATCAACATTTTTTGACTCGCAAATTTAGTGACATATTTGATTAGGCTTGATCTTTTTTTCATGAAGAAAAATTCTCATGCCTTACTCGAGTGAGAGTTTGAAATGCAATGACATTTACGACAGAGCATAATTCATGTCTTTCCAATCGTTTTTATGTTCTAGTTTTACGACCGACCTAAAGTGTATCTATTTTCTCTCACAAAGAGATTATTTTTGAGTAAAGATTACCTAACTCCATGTCATGATCGGATAGACACTCGTAAAATGCCGCAAAGATAAGAATTTGTGAGAAAATGATCAGTTTTAAGGCACAAAATGCATAAAAGTTTCGAGAATAATTTATTCCATTATTGCCTGATTAAGATTAAGATTTTTATATAAAATCAATGGAAATCTAACATGTATGAACGTGTTTCGAATGCACATCTATACCTTCAAATCGTTCTGATCGTCCACAACATTGTTGCACTTCGGAAATTGCTTCTTCAAAGGAACGAAGTCATGAGAATCTTTTATTATTCTCTATCTCCTTTTTTACTCTCTTTGAAGCATTCTTTTCTAGCAAGACGTGTGTGTATGTGTAAATGTATAAAATTCTCAGTACCTAAGAGAGTCGGCGTTAGTTTCTTGTTAGCACTCGACGATACAACACTGATCGTCATCTGTGCAATAACTTTTTTGAAAAAAAGATAAATATAAACAAAAATAAAATAAAATTTATTAAACTTTAAGTTGATATTAGTGATAGCATATAGCAGAATCTCTTAAATGACAATGATCAGCCAAAAATACAATCCTTGATTTTATGTAATAATTTTTTTGTGAAGATAAGACACTTAAGCTGACAATCTAGAATAGAACATTTTTTGTGCCTCTAATGCAGTAAATAAAAATAAAAACACATATAATTTGTTTGTGAGACATTTGCTTTAACAATGGAAAGTGATGATTCGGTAATTATTATATTTGAGAGATTTTAATTTGTGTCCAAAAATAAGTTTTATGGTTGCGAAAGACGAGAATGAGACGAGCTATCTATCTGCTTAAAATCTAGTAAAATGGATAACAAGTGGGCTGCTCATCTGCTTGATTTATCGAAGAACTTCATTCTATTTTTTTTTTGATTAAATTAGAGGAGGGACAACGCAAAATGTAACGATCAAATTTTTGAAACTTGTTAACTGAGATGCAATTTTTCAAGTACTCCAAGTGGAAACTAAAATTTGCTAAAATTTTTCAATTTTCTTGAAATTTATCTAGTCAAATTTAAATTTTTGAATGAATTAATGAAGTAATTCACATTTCTGATTATTTCCAATGATTTTTTCAAACTCAAAACGCATTAGACAAATTGTGCATATTTTTCATTTTTTAACAATTTTTTTTACAAAACAAATTGGAGTACTTAAAAAATTGCATCTCAGTTAACATATTTCAAAAATTTGATCGTTGTATTTTGCGTTGTCCCCCCTCTGGATTAAATAAATTTAAATTAAAAATTCACAAACGAAATTTTTTAATTTTTTTTTGGAAAATAAATTATTCACAAGTAACAGCTTAAGTCTGGGATTTTAATACCTTCGATACAGAGCCTCAAACAGCTATAGATTCTCTCTTTCTTAAATTTTGAACGTCATTTTTGCTCTTGAACAACAAGTTTTGTGTCTTAGGTTAACTGCAGGATTTAAAAAAAAGAATACATGTTAACTGGATAATTTAAAGACAGGTCTTCAAAAAGGAATTTCTTTTTCCATTTTTTTGTAAAAATAAAGCACCTGCAGCATTTTTATGATGATAAAAAATTCAAGTTTTAGTTCTATCAATTAAGTGCAAAAATGAGATATCAGGAGAATGTGATGTTGAATAGTAGCAGTCAGGGCTCAAAGTTGATTCAGATTTTTAATGAAGTCGAGTCGACTTTAAATGGTGTAGCTACGAGGGTGATGCTGTGGAAAACCACCTTCTCTCAAAATAAAAATGATCGAGATTTTATTAAAGAAAAAATTCCACTCCTCTAAAAAAAAACTAGCTACGCCACTGGTAGCAGTATATAATATTTACACTTGATTCGGTTGAGAAAAAAGAACAGATTAATCGCGCATTGGTAATGAATGTAGAGAAAATTAAATAATTATTTACAATGTATGCAAAAATGTTTGCGACTCTCAATGAATATATTGAGTATATAAAAAAGCAATTTCGCGCCGTTTCCTATCTGGACGTAAAGTTTGAATGGTTGTGAATTATTGCTATTTTTTTTATTTAGCCTTGACCTTCGTTCAGTAAGCGATTTTCTTAGAAATAAAAAATGGCAATTGTGTCGTTTACAAATGGCGTCCAGCAAAAATTTGGACTTTTGGACCCTTTTCTTCCTCTGTCTCAAAATTTTCATTTTTCTCATACAACTCGTAAAAATGTTATACAAAAAAAAATTTAAATTGCAAGCTAATTATAGAATTCACAAATATTTCAGAAAACTTTTGTTCCTTGCCTTACAATGTCATTGACGTGGTTTCTTATTTTTCTTCTGTTTTCATTTTTTCTCAGAATGTTCAGAAACAACGCAAAATAATAATAATGGTTAACGGAGAGAAAAAAGAAATTGTATATAATGATAAGGATAAGGGCAGTGGATCAAAAAGTTCTTCTTCAAAACGAAAATCTTCTGATCGTTCAGCTTCTCCAACAAAACGGAAAAAATCATCGGAAAGTTCATCATCTTCTTCAAAGCAAACTGATGAATTATCTACAGCACTAAATAATACACCCAAAGAAACATCGTCATCCAGTTCATCAAAACATAAATCGTCAGAAAAATCGACATCATCAGACAAGAAAAATTCTTCAAGTCATAAATCATCGTCATCAACAAAAAATAAGTCGTCATCTTCAACATCCAAGTCCAAAGAGCATAAATCTGTAGAAAAATTGCCATCAAATGACAAATATGCTTTAGTATCGGAACTAAAAGCATCAGAAAAACATAAATCATCAAAAAATTCTGATTCCAATTCTAAATCGTCGGAAAAATCGTCATCAGTCAATAAATCAGAACAAAAAGCATCTGAAAATTCTTCACAGAAACACAAATCTTCAGATAAATCCAAAGAAAATCCATCTGATCAAATATCAGCCTCAGAAATAAAGAATAAGTCGTCATCTTCAACATCCAAGTCTAAATCATCATCAGATGACAAGTCTGCCTTAGTATCGGAACTAAAAGCATCAGAAAAGCATAAATCATCGAAAAAATCTGATTCCAAATTTAAATCGTCATCAGACAATAAATCAGAAGTAAAAGCACCAGAAAGTTCTTCAAAGAAACACAAATCTTCAGACAAGTCCAAAGAAAATCCATCTGATCAGAGTTCAGCCTCAGAAATAAAGCATAAGTCGTCATCTAAGTTTAAATCATCAGAAAAGTCTTCTTCATCTTCAAAACGAAGTAAATCTTCGGAAAAATCATCGTCGTCGTCGCAGTCAAAACGAAGAAAGTCATCTGATGAAACAAACATTCCAAATGATCTCGTAACTAAAGAAATTCAGAATTTGAGAGAGGGATATGAGAAGTTTTTATCAAAACTGGTTGAAAAATTCAAAGACGAGACGAAGAAAGTTATTGAAGGATTATGTAAGGGAACTGTAATTAGAGATCATCCTTCATTTAAATTCTCTCATATTGTTCCACTGGATCTTGATGATGAAACTAAAAGAAAATTGGCAATTATCAATGCACAACCAATTGAAAACTATCCGGATGAAGACTATGAATATATACTGGATATCAATGGTTTATGGGTCCCAAAATGTAGGTTTGAATACTTTACAGACCCAAAAGACAATGTTTTGAAGTATAGAAAAATTGCAGATATTTCCCAACTTGCTGAAAGACCACCAGAAGGACAAAAAGGCAAGGATTATGAAGCTGGATGTTGCAGCACATCAAAAATAAATGAAAATGCAGCACCAGAAGAAAAAGTTGAAAAAGAAGCAATACTGGTGCCAAATACAGAAATTCCTTTGCATGAAATCATAGGCTTGACTGATTCCCAGCAGATTATGACCAATGAAGATATAAAAGTTGTGTCTGTAAAGTCTGAAATTGTTGAGGACGAAATCCTCACGAAACCAATTAATTTATTCGTACCATCTACACCAAATGTAGATAAACAATGCCCACCAGATTGTAAACTTAATATAAGACTTAAAAATATTAAATCAGAGCCACAACCTCACTGCTCAAAGGACATTCCACTTAGAAATATCAAACAAGAGTTAAATATTGATTCCAAAGAATATTTCAAAATTATTCCACAGAAATCCACAAATTCTGAAATTTCATCTATTGAAAATTCAGAGATATGGGCAGATATGTCTGAAATAAATAGATGGATAGCTACCAAAAATAAAAATTACGGATTTAAAGACAAAAAAGCTCTTAATTCAATGATGACAAAAAATTCCTTATTTTCTCTTTTTAAATGCATGGATATCAACTGCTGCTATACGACAATCAGCTATGAGAATTTCTTGAAACATTTAAATATTCATAAGAAATCGAATTCCTCAATCAAAGACTGTTTCCTTAACTGTGCTTACTGTTTGGACAAATCTAAAGACCCAATTGACCTTATCGAACACTACAAAAATGTTCATCATAATTGCATTTATCAGTGCAACTTATGCTTTTATCGAGCTGCTGAGCAGCAGAGTGTCTATGATCATCAAGCACATAATCATAGTAGCGACACAAGAAAACGTGAAATTCTTGAATGTCAAATCGTTTTTTCAACAAATGAAAAAATTGAAGAAGAAAAGGCAAGAAAGAAAGTAGAAGACATTAAGGAATGCTTGAATTGTGAATGTAAGTAAATTTATTTGTTTGCATTGAAGGGTCATTCATAAATGACGTCCATAAAAATCAGGGGCGTAAGCAGAAATTTTTCGAGGAAGAAAATGAACTTAACTCTTTTATAAGCCCTAAATCCTAAATAATATATTTTTATGGACATAATTTATGAAACCTCCCTCAAATTTTTATTCAAAATTAACAATTTTTACTCCATTTAATTCACAGTTTGTCCCCAAAAGTTCATCATTCCTGAGGATTACACCAAGCATCTCAAATCAAGTCATCAGAGCGCAGAAGAAAAGGACAAATCAGACGAACTAATTAAGAAAATGAATATCAATTTGGTAAACAACAGAATTGGAAAATATCAATGCCTAGAGTGTGAAAATCCAAAGACATTTGGATCAAACAGTAAAAGTAAGTGTTTTTATATTAATCACATCCAGAATCACAGGTACAGGCAGCTTCTTGCCTGAGTTACAGGTAAATCTCGCTCAGAATCTACGAATTTGTTTACGAATAAAAATTCCCTGTTCCTGTGATTTTTTCTGCCTGATTACAATCATATCACTTACATCTTGCCCTTATAGCAATCTGTAATATACAAACGGCATCTAATAATTCATTTTTTATTTTTCTACAGTTGAAATGAGAACGCATCTCCACCAACATCCAATAAAATTTCACTACGTCTGTGTTCGCGAAACAAACCAGTACAAACTCATGAAGATAAAGTCGAGAGGAGATCTTCAAGTTACAAAATACAGTGGCGATTTGGAAGTACTGAAAAACACAGAAGGAATTTTAAAAATAACTACTGAGTAGCTTTCTATGAATCTCATCGTCATAAAATAATATGAAGTCGATACACAGGTCTGAAAACTCTGGAATACTTGTCGTACTTCAAATAAATTCCAGGGTCCTTCATCGGAATACTTTGGGAAATATTCCAGAGTTTCCATGCCTGGATCCATACTCATAAACACACTGGAACGCTTATTACATGTAAAATTTTGTACAAAAAAGAATAAAGTTAAATATTAGAATATCATTGATATCACTTTTTATTGGATATTCAGTCAATAAGCTTATTTAAATTAATATTGTTTCAGAAAATTTCAAATTTATTTATTTTACAGCAAATTGAATGTCAACAACTTTTTACTAGCTGATGTAAGCTAGAATTATATCTAGGGTGACCAGATTTTTTTTTTGCAAAATAGAGGACAAAATTTTTTTTCTCACTTTTCGAGTAAATTTTTTGTGTCGACGTTTTTTGGTTCGGCAATTAAGTGGTCCATCATAAATAATGTCACTCAAAAAATGAGATCTTTAGACCCCCTCTGTATTATTTTGTATGAAGTGTTACACACAGACCCCCTCCCTTCTAAATTTTGGAAAAATGACATTTCTCTGAAAAACCTTGCAGATAGTCAGACAAATAATAATTCAAATGACCAGTGCTGTTATGTGGGTGCAAGCATAGTCAGATAAATTTTGAACGAATCTTTAACTCTTTATTTGACAAGATAAAACCATTTGTTCAACGGGATATTCTACTTCCTTTCCTAAAAAATTTCTAGATATGACAAGATACTAATTCCACAAGTGCAAGCCGTACTAGAGATGATAATTTAATAGATTTTTGGTGATTCCGTTGTAAATATTTTCTTCATCATTGCACTTTATTGACTGCTTAATCTATAAAACATAAAATTTTCCCTTTTTGCAATCCTGAATGAAACCTGAGCTTCATCGGCAGTCAACATGTCTCGAAACTGCACAAAATTCACTTGACTGATTTTATTTCATTATGTACATAAGCTTTGTATTTACTTTTCTTCAGCATATAATTTATTTAACAAATACATACTTTGCTAATGTTTATTCCTTGGTTATTGCCAGTTATTCCGAAATGGTATATTAAATATGCAAATTCCTGCTTACAATGTTGCGCGTATGAAGTGAGAAATTATTAAAGTATTAAATTACACCTTCTTATAGTTGAATAAATACAGATCCCGATTGGCAGACTTTGAAATGGTGACCAGACGGTAGCCACAAAGTAAATATGGCAGGCATTTAACTGCCAAGTTTCTGCCGATGGTTCAGTAGCAATCGCTTGGTTAGTAGTGTATTGTCAGCTCAAGTAAACTGTCTGGTTGGCCATCGTTTGGTCAAGATTTCAAAGTGTGCTGATCGGGGGCAGCTATTTATAATTATCGGCCATATGTTGATTGCAGTTGAACATATTTCGCGATGCATAATGAAGTACATAATTTCTTATGGTCCAATAATTTTATAAATTCTAGGTATCCACCCTTCACTGATCTTTGCTAAGACGATGCACTGCGATGAAGCAGGTCAATAAGTAAATTACCCCATTCATAATTATTTTCTTAATTAATTGCTTCAACAACATCAGATGAAAAATTTTTTTATTGTACATCAGGTACTATGTCCGATCGTGTTGTTTTAAAAATAAAATTTTAAAAAGATTGAGTGTACCTGTTAAATCTTAATTTCCTTTGAATAATACGCTGTAGTTTTTGGTAGTTTTACATCCAGCGATGAGCAAATATCAGCAGTATAGCAACACAATACGAAATTATGAACTCATCGATGTCATGAAAAAGAAAACGTTTAAGAATTTAATAAATGTATCGCTAAAATTTCTCAGAAATATGCTTGAAATGTTTATTATTTGATTATTTAAAATGAACGGAATGGTATGTGCAGGGGCGTACCCAGAAATTTTTTTAGGGGGGGTCCAAATTTTTTTAAAGTTCTTATACTCAAGTTATTGTACTTTTTGTTAATTCTAATGATACATGAATGATTAACTAAGAAAGTAGAGCTTCGGTAAAGTGTCGGAAATTGTTTTAAAGGAAAAATTATTTTTCAAAAAAAAACAAAAATTCCATGTAAAAAATTTTTTGAGGGTGGGGGGTCCGGACCCCCTGGTTACGCCCATGGATATGTGATCTAATTTCTTTTGACTGACTAAGTATTTTATTTACTTTTCAGCTTATATATTTCAGTCGTCATTCGAAAAATGACACCAGCTAATTACGTAATTAAATTTTATATTTTAATTTTTATGCTGAATTTCATCAATGATGAAGTTATTTACATCCACTTGCAGGTTCTTGTACAAAGCATTTAATTTCAAATTAGTTGATTTTCTTCTTATTAAATCTTCCAGGAAAAAATGCACATAAAAAATGGCAACAACAAGAAAAAAGAGTAATCTTTTGTTCATTTAAGAGCCTTAACAACATGACGTTATTGTCTGAAAATTCATCTTTTGTTCTATTCTTGTTTATTGCGTAATTTTAGAACTTGTTTTTATGTAGGAATAGTATTATTTCATACCCACGATGCCACTTTACTTTTAGGACAACCTAGAGAGTTCTTTAGGACCATAAGATCATTCAGGGATTATTCACTTATTACGTAACGAAAGAAAATGTACTTTTAGACCTTCAGCTGAACAAAGCATGAATTATGACCTGCTTATTTTAAATAAGTACAAATTGTTGCTATATTCTTATTTAAATTACAAATTAATTACACTGTAATGCCTGTCATTCATTGCGTGCTGAAATCACAATCCTTAAATTTTTACTCTTCCTATAGAAAAGTTGTTAGGGGTCGTTCGCAAATTACGTCACGCACTATTATTATTACGACTTTTTAGACGACCCCTCCCCCCTTGTCACAAATTTTCCCAAGAAAGAAAAATTTTGTATTTGGACTGTCACAAATCCTCCTAACCCCCCCCCCCCCCCCTCTCCCCCCCTCCCCCAAAGCGTGACGTAATTTGCGAACGACCCCTTTTGGAACAGAAAATAAACATTTCTGTATAAATAACAACTATTATATTATCCTTTAAATATGTTAGGTAAGAAAATAACAAAATGAATTTTCACGATTCAAGGACTCGTAAAATCATAAATTAAATTGAAATATTTTTGTTGAAATATTTTTTTAGGCATAAGGATATATGTTATAAAATTTTATGAATTTTATCTTATCAATTAGAATCTTTATGGTTGTAAATCTTTGCAATAATACACTTGGATGCTGAATAACTGCGTTACTGGCGATTTTTTAGGTTTGTATTATTTTGAGGCTTATGGGCCTTGTACTGCTATGCCGAATCAAGCATCTTAAGATTCTTATTTTTTCATAAATAGAACATCCATTTAAAATATATGATAGTCACATATGGATCGCATTATTAATGTCAACTCAAAACTCGCAGTTTACAGGCTCACAAAGGGGTTTGTAGTACAATGCGGCTCATTTGTAGATGAAGCATAGAATTGAGAATAATTTATGATTATAATGACATAAAATTTTATTTCTTAAACTTGATTTGGTTTGACGCGGTTAAATCACAAAATTTCAATACGTGAAAATATTATTTTTTTGAACATATACCAAGTATTAATGTCTAAAAAAATAATAAATGAAAGTTCATAGACAAAATCTTGCAGTTGAAAAAATAAAATGTCACAAAACTTTAATTACACAATAGTTTTATTGTTCTAATTCTAGCTGTGACGAAATTTATTTAAAAATCTATAAAACTTTTAATTTATTGTTAATTTGACAGATGATTAGGCATGTAAAAAGGGCAAAGTGAGTCATTCATGAGAAAGTGAAGAAAATTAAGATTAATATTCATCCAAAAAATACATTTTAACTTGTTAGTCTTTAAAATACCAAAGGAGTAAAAGGTTCAAAGCCAGGGGTGGCGAACGGTCCTTATCTCTCGATTTCGAATTTTCGAAAGGTTCCTTATTTTTCCGTTACAAAAATTTTTTGAAAAAATTTGGTACCTTATTTTTTCTTTACCAAATTTTTTGTGAATATATCATGTTTTTTTCCTTAAATTTCGTTTAAAATTAGAAAATCAAAGTCGATACATTCACACAAAACAAATTTGCATCAAAATGCACTTAAAATTTTGCTCTAAAATAACAAATTTTTAATTTTTTTAAAAAAAAATCCCGCATTTTTTTCTCAAGAAAAAAATTTTTTTTAGAATTTTTTTTTGATTCAAAGAATAGAGTCAGTTTCAGACATTCCCAATGTGTAGGCTAGTCATCTGATTGTTTTTTTTTCTGGAATTGTAAAAAAGAATTTTTTTTTAAATTTTGTTTTACGTCTTTGGATTTTTATTCATTAAAAAATTTACGTTCATTTTCAACTTTTCCTTAATTTTCGAGATTTTTAAAAAATCTGTCAAAATTGTCTCGAATTTTTTTCAGAGGGGGTTTTTTGACCCCTAAAACCCCCCTAAATACGCCCCTGCTCGTATATTCATGAAATTTTGATGACCACTCTACCTATGTGCGCCATTTGAGCCAGTCAAAGAAATAAGGATATTAAGTATTTGATGTGATCTATAAAAATATTTTTGTATCAAAATCATTTTTAGCTCTTTATTTATTCAATAAAACAGTGTCTGTCAATATTAGAATTGTTCATGTTACACAATTAGGTTATAAAGTGATCTGAGATTTGACCCTAAGAAGACTTTAACATGATTAATTATTTTATAATGCGTATTTTGATTATGATTGACAGCATGCGTAATCACACTATTTTTTTAATTTAATGAAATTGATTAAAATCAAACTGATTAACACAAAAGCCTCCTTGAGTAAGTGAATCTGATTTTTCAGAGGACTATCTCCTCTTTTTCTATGTCCTTGGATTTTAAAGATACATTTTACCTTAATTCCCCTAAAAATGACCAAAAAATGTTCTTTATCTTCCTTAAAGATATCTGGTCAGCTTAGATATAGGTTGCATTAGTCATAAACTTTTACACAAGTAACAGAAACTTATTTTATTTATTATATTGCGCCATACCATTGTTTATTGTTTTTAAAAATTTCGGTCTACATTATAAGTCTTTTTCCGCAAAATATGTTTTAACAAGCAAAATATTCAACAAACGCTTCCATACTTACAACATACATAAGAAAAATATTGTAAATAAATAAATTTATCCTACTTGAAAAATACGATCCTTTTTATATTGCCCAACAAAAAAGAACTCATCTTCAAAAATGTTCATAAAACTCTTCTGAAAATGTAAAGGATGGCTCACCAAAATATCAACAACGATCGAAGGAAACATATGATTCTAATCGCTCACCGAACAAAGCAACATCCAATAACTCTCTCAATGTCAAAACACTCTCAAATTACTCTCTGTTTTGGTTCATACCATGCTGACAGTCCATTGTATTGAGTGTCGACAGCGAAAAAATTTCTGTACTCAAAATGTCGACATTCGAACTAGTACTACTCAATACGCGAACAGTAAAGCAGCTAGTGAGAATTGAAAGTTTTTTAATTAATTCTTATAACCATCTAAAGTTGCAAAATTTGTGGATATTTGTGAATAAACGTGAAATATAATGTCTATAAAATGTAAATTAACAATGCACAGACACAAAAATTGACTTTAAAGGAGTTAAAATTAAGTGAAAAGTTTCAGTGAATATTTTTTTGTGGTAAGAGAAAAAAAACTTTTGGTTTTAAGAAATCATAGAAAATTGTAGAAGTGTATTTACCGCAAAAAGCAACAAAACGAAGCAGTGAATTTTGTAATGGAAAAAAGATTTCTAAATCCCAAAGCTATTTCAGTAGAAAATTCATTAATCCCAGAGGTCTAAGTGAGAAAAAAATCGATTTTTGGCAAGCGTCCTCACGAGAAACAAGAGAAAGGTTTATCCGAAAACTGAGAGAAATTTCCACAAAAATGATTTAAGACAAATGCAATAATTTTTATGTGAAAGCGGCCATTATAGTGGTCATGATGAGAAATTAGTACATCACTTGACGTTATTTTGAGTCTTAAAGCATGATTAAATTTCATTTTAGGACAGTTATGGTTGATCAAAACATTGGCGCCCAATTGATAATCCTTACAAATATTTTTTTTTGTGATCTAGAATTGTAACATAAACATAATGAGCAGCGATCGAGAATTTATTGACTATGACTCTCATATGGTGAGCATAAGTAGAGTAAATTCATCATTTTTATGTTTATTCTATTCCTAATTTTCAGTTCTGTGTCTTTTTTCAACTTATTTTGATCCAAATTTAACATTCTAATACAAAACTCAATGAGCTGTCAAAGTATGTGTCTGAAAATTGTTTACTGTTGTATAACAAGAAGTCGTTCACATATTACGTCCATCATTAAGCAAGGTTGAGGGTCAAGTGCTGTGTGACATGCAATATAATATAAAAATTAGAAACTAAAATTCCATAGACATCATTTATGGATGACTCCAACTTAACTTAGTGTTTGTAAACAATATTCAGTAGTTTAACTTCACCCACATACATCTTTCATGCCATACAACCAAACTACAATTGCAGTAAATAAACATGAACAAAAACAAAAACCATATAACAGTGACAGTGAAGTCATATAATATGAAGCGAATATCCAATAACATGACAGACATATATAACGTCAGTTTACCCGCATCATGATTGATACATAAGCTGCTGTGAGATTATATACACTCAACATTATATACTGGTATATAAACCGCATGAAAATGTATATAACAACTGTTACTGACAAAACTGCCTGGAGTTTTTTGATGGGCGTTTTCCTATGTAGCTCAAGCAATTTTCATTCAGTCATGAAAACGGCCATCATGAACAGCCCAACTCTCATTTTGCCTGGGGGTCTTATGAAGCACTTATAATGACCTCGATTCGTGAAGTTGAATAAAATGACTCAGCACGATTGTCATAAAAAGCGTAGCTTAAAACACGAAAGAGTACGTGATTTAAGGAGTTGGCAAAATTAAAGTGAATGACAGATGGGCGTAGGGGAATAAGTTTGTATCATGTTGAGCGAAGGCACGTAGGAGTTGAATTTATACGGCTTAATGCAAGAATGTTTTATAAGTCGAGCGAGGTAGGCTTATTCGGTTGAGCGTCCTAATACATTTGTATATAATCCACAAACCCAGCTGCAGGCATTTCCAATTCAATAAATATAATAAAAGTGCTAACGAATACAACTCAAGAGAAAATTACAGAGTGAAACAGCGCAAAACGGAATTTAATATAGCTGCACGAACCGAAACGAAGCTACCCGAATGAAATAAATAAAAGAAAACGAGCTGTTGTGAGCTTAACGAAAGTCTACGAAAATTTCATGCTGTGCTCGATCCCAAAGCAATTAAATTTTTTTCATAGTCTCAATTTCCCTTTTTAACTGCCTTTAATAAAAATTCATCCAAAATTACGAATATAACAATTTAATAGCGCTCGGTAAAAAAATATTGCAGTCTCTGGTCGTTCCATTAAAGTACATTATATCGTGGGATATACGAACATCACTTTATATAATGCTTCACAGCATGTCTCGCTCTATTAAAGCGTGATTCCTCTTCTTCATTTTCATTTGAAAACTTTAATCAGCACTATGGCGCAGCTAGGTTTTTCTCAGGGGCTAGGCGCTGCAAAATGGAAGTAATCCATCAATGTCAATCAACGTCAGTCAGAATTAATCCATTGAAAATGAAATCATTGATCGTCAATCAATGTCAGCTGTTGTTATTCATTTCAGAGGAAATTCATGTAGAATATTTCGATATCAGATTAAGAATGATTGAACGACTGACTGGTTCCATGAATTGTGGAAACAAAATTTAATGGACAAGGGTTCTGTATGTCGAGACCAAGACCTATATTTTCTGGGAAGTCGAAATTTTTTTGGATAAACTTAACGATGGGTTTTATGATAGTATGAGACTCCAGCTGTACAGTATAAATTTTTTCCAGCATAATAATCATGTAAAATTTGAATTTATTCTCCTGCATGAAAATTTAAGTAAGAATAAATTTAAATTTTTATGCTAATAGAAAATTCATTTTGAAAACTGTATTTAATTTTATGTGCATCTCATCTTAGTCTGATGAGACTGAATTATACAATTCTTCTTTCATAAATTATTAATTTTTAGGTTCAGTCCTGTAGCATTTCTGAAACTCTATAAATAGAGTAGGGTCTTTAGAAATTCAAACAGAAACACTGAAAACTATGTTGTATGACATACTTACTAGTTTTGACTTATGACCAATTTGATCTGGCTTTTTGTCTTATCACATACTCCATAATGTTTTTGTCGTATTTTCTGTTCTATTCTATTACTTCTATCATTTGGTATTTCCGTTTCCGTTATTTTTTTATTCAGAACTATAATAAATTTGCATAATCATATCAAAATTAAAATTTTAACATTCTTATCTAATTTCTAGGCCTCATCGTTTGGATATCCACTACCTCAAGATTCTTTGGAGATGTATCATCACCAGCAAAATGTCCCCCCTCAATACATGCACCATCATCGACCACCGATGCAACAACATCAGATTCCAACTCAACAGCATCAACAGATACCAACTCAGCGTCATCAAGTTCCAACTCAACATCATCAAGTTCCAACTCAACATCATCAAGTTCCAATACAGCGGCATCAAGTTCCAACCCAACGGCATCAAATTCCCTTACAACAACATCAGATTCCAATTCAGCAGCATCAAATTCCTATTCAGCAACATCAGGTGCCTATTCAACAACACCAAATACCTGTCCAGCAGATAAGATATCCAAATCCAATGCAACCAAATGGATCATCAAATGGACAGCAGTCAGAACCTCCTCCTCTAAATTATTTAAATAGAATGCCGAGTATTCCAATCAGCGTGAATCAAAACAGACCATATATTCATCCACAATATCGTGCACAACAAATGCATTTGCAACAGCAGCAAGAACAACAGAGACGTCATCAACAAATGTTGCAACAACAAAATATGATGAGCATGCAGAAGTAAAAATTGAATTTAAATTTGCCTCAATTTAAAATAATAACAATATGCAATTCTTGTGATTTTCAGTCATATGGTTCATAGACCTCAACATAGAATGCCTACACCACCAATGGTTGTTTCACCATCAGGACGTCAAGTTCCAATTCAGCTAAGGCCACAACAGCAATGGCGGTTTCATAACGTACGATCATTAGCACCTGGATGGAATAATTTTAGCGAAAGTACTCCACCTCCATTAATGCCACTTGAATGCCAATTATCCGAGACAGCTACACCTACACCGAATTCTATAAATGAAGATGATTTTAATGACTTTGATGTCACAGATTTATTAAAATTAACATTTGGCGAGGAAAACGAGTACAATCCAAGAAAGAGGAAAGGATCAAGATCTTCTGGTGAATTTAGTCCAACGAAAAAACATAGGAGGACAAAAGCAGACCTTATTGCAGATCGAAATGAAAAGTTGTTAGATCAATGCAGAGAGTTTTACATTCCACTTCATAACAATAATTTTCCTGATCATGTCAGAATTTTTGGCAAGAACATTTTGCGTGACAACTTGCCAAATGTACCAAATATGAAGCTAGCTCCAAAGAATATTGATTTTTATCGCATAAGAAACCTTGGCTATCTCGTAACGAAAAAAGGAATTTGTTTTTCATGCCTAACAGATCAATGTAAATTTAAGTCATATGAATTAGATAGATTTAAGGAACATCTTAATACATATCATCATGTTGAAGGATGTGGCTCAAGAGAAGGCTACTGTAAACTTTGTGAGAAGCATTGCTGTGGATTTAGTTTGATTGATGAAATCGATCATATATTAAGTACACACGTTAAGTCAGTAGAAAGACATCCAATGCATCAGATTTTACATTCACACATTAGAAAACCAACGAGTTTTCAAGAGAATGAGCCCCTAGAAAACCTTCAAGAGGATACAAGCAATATTTTAAATAACATGGAGAACGATCTGACTAGAAGATGTTTTAATGATACGTACACCTCAAGTGAATCTGTTGGACCTAAACAGTCAAAGAAAGGAAATAGAAGCAATTTATTAAACTATAGTATAGATGAAGATTATAATCCAGACCTAGAAAATGAAGAGATGGATGAAGAAATTGAGAGTGAATGTGACGAAAATATCGACGATTCTGAGCCTGATATCGATGAACTTATACAATTGTCAGATGATGAAGATGAAGAGGATGAAGACGACATCGTTTTTGCAGACACTGACAGTGAATCAGAGGAATTAAAACTTGAAAAAGATGGCTCTGAAGTTCCTACAACAGAAAGTACAACAAAAAACGAGAATCGAGAAAAATGTGAAGCACCACCTGACCCACCTGATCCTCCGGAACCGCCTGAGCACGAAGAATTTGATGACCTTCCATTATACATGCTGAATAGAATAAAAATGCAACAATCAATAAAAAGTTTTCAGGACGAAAGTGAAGACTCAAAATTAGATCAAAGTATTGTGGATGCATTTGAAGATTTGATGAAGGCTGAACAAACACCAAAAAAGAAGAAAAGAAAGCGAAGAAAAACATATTTTGCAAGAAAAAGAACGTCATCGCCATTTGCACCTAGATTAAATAAAGTATACAATGTTGAGTCCGTAAAAGAGCTTCCACCATGTCGAGTGATGTTAAAGAGATTAGAAAAGTCTTCAGAATCAGAGAACACAAGTATTGAAAATACAGAGATTGAACCTAAAGTAGATAAAGGTATTGCTGTTCCTATCAATCTACCAACCCCTCCTTCGAGTGAAAACTCACGAGATTCCCTTCCTAGTCCTCCATTAAATAAACGATCCATAAATCAACAAATACATAAAGACATAGAGAATGATTCAGGTCTAAGTGATCATTCAATTAGCAACAAAAGTGTGATAAATGAAGACAGCAATGAGAAAGTTATAAATGAACATGATGGGCAGCTCTTGGCATATTCTAATAAGAATCACTCAGATGACGAGTCAGAGGCTGTCCAAGATGGAAATTTGAGATTAACGAGAAAAAAATTTAGAGAGAAACGAGAATATGTCCTAAATGTGTCAACTGAGAAAATGAAAACAAGAAATAGTGTCAACATGCAAAAATCTGAGACGGGCAATAGTGTGGGAACTTCTGTTGATGATAAAGAGAATTCTGGAAATAAAGGAACAAACATAGAAAATTCAAAACTTTTAGAATCTCAAAAAACTACTCAGTCTCCGTCGAAAAAGTCAAGAGTTGTTAGGAAACAGAGATTTTTGAAGAAATTCCATAAAATCGATAGCTTCTTCCAAAAGTCAGAACAGCCACAAGAGGAGACGATAGAAGATCAAGATAATAATGATGTCATAGAGATACAAGAATCACCGGATTTGCTATCTTTAGATAATTCCACAGAATACCTTTTGAATCATGACATCACTGATGACCTTACAGACGCAGCAAGAGAATCTACAGATACGAAACAAGCAGGCTTATCAACATTAGTAATTGACGAAGTCATGTCGATATCACAACATGAAGTTGAAAATGAATTAATTACACTAGAAGAATTATATCCATGGATCGATAGCAGCATCAGCAAGCTCGTTCAAAAGACAAGAAGAGCTGTTGAAATTTTCAAAAAAGAACAGACCCAATTTTCGACATTTAAATGTATGAGACAGAAATGCAGCTTCTTTACAACAGATTTCGAGAAATTCAAGTTCCATACTGAGTCTTACGACGACGGACATAATTTCTGTTCATTTTGCCTTTATAACAGTTCAACATGTCAAGAGCTATTCGAACATATTGAGAATAATCATATATATGATAGATATCAATGTAATATGTGCATGTATCGGGCGTCAGAGAAAGCTTATGTCAAATGGCATCAAAAAAGGTTTCATGATTGCACGAATGGAAAAATTCTGAAATCTCCAATGCAAATTTTAATGAAAAGCGTGAGAAGTAAAACTAAAGAGAAGTTGGAGAATGAGAATTTAAAGAAGTTTGTGCTTCCGTATGTTTGTAAAAGTGAGTATGAATTTAATTACATCTTTATGCCTTAGAATACCTTACATATTCTACCCTAGGTAGAATATAGAGTAAGATTCCCTAGTGTATGTCCTACCTAACCCTAGAAAACGACTCTTGATTACTATTAAATTTCTCAATATTGAATATTAAATACCAAATAAATTCAACATTCTCATTCCAACCTTTCCAGCTCCTGGATGTGATAAGCAATTTTACAACAAAAACAACTACAAGAGTCACCTAAAGCAAGAATCTGACGATGAAGCCTTATCTCAATACATAGATGAAATATGCAATCAAATTCTATTGTTGGACCAATCTAGAGTTAAGACTTTTAAGGAAGGCTTTAATCAATGCTTGTACTGTGAATATGGAAGCGATAATAAAAGTGAGTAGGGTCCAAAATTTACCATTTTGACCTTAATTGGGAAATGACTCAAAAACCAAGGGTGAGGAACTGATCAAAAGTCAGATGATCAGTTCCGCGCCCTTTCCCAAAAACCTGTTTAAAAATAAATGTTAACCATTCCAAATAATTTCCAGATGACATCAACAACCACATGACAGATACTCACCCGAATCAACTAGGCTTCATATGCCGACGTATAGCTGAAGCTGAACAAATTTGCGTAGATGAGAAAAAAGATAATGAACAAGAAACCATAGAGAATACAACACGTGTCGAATATATAGGAATAAGCTCGTTTAAGGTGAAAATATACAAAGGAAATGTTGACAGTTTAACAGCTGTGGATGAAGTTTGCGCAGGTGATGAGGATAAAGTTCATAACAATTTGAATGATTCATTAGAAAATGACACAGATAATGAGATTAGTAATGATAAGCCAGGAAATTTGGATAGCACCAAGACATCAGCATTTCCAATCATCAGTGAAATAATTCACATTGACAACTTTTGATGCCTACCCACATTTTTCTACTAATTTGTAGTGCAAAAATTAATTTTTTGAGTATCTATTATACTTATTTACAAGACTGCAGTTAAAATTAGAATTGTATACAGAATTTAGATACAGACAACATGTGATAGATATGTTAATTTAATCCTATTTATGTTTTATTTTGTTCGGTGGATTCCAAATTCCTTTAGTTGTAGCATAAATCAAATCTTTTGAAGAACAACCTGTACATAGTTAACATTGAAATATCCAATATTATCGTAATGCTTCACAAAAGTAACAGAAGGTTCCAAAAAATCAATTTTTATGTATCCTCAAATGAGAGAAAAATCTCCAAGAATCAAAATGTTAGTACTGTAAAAAAATAAAGGAAGCAAATAAATATTTAACATAAAATAACAAGTTTTGAGTCAGAAATTTTATTATGAAAAAGAATTGAGCTACAAAAGTTGATTGTCCAAAAATATCAGTTCCAAATATATTGCACATGAACTGCTGGAAAGTTCCATGCTTCTGGATGTTCATCGTGGGATACGTCACTAAACTTTTGCCATTCAAAGATGTCAATCTTTTCAATAAGTTCATTGCTTTCTTCAACCTCGTCTTTTTTGTTGTTAACGGACGTAAAGACTGGTCCACTTTGAATGCTGAGCTGACGATCACTGGTTGAATATATTTTGATGTCAGTATTGCCATACGCAATGGCCTCATCGTCCTCAGATCCCATTAAATCACCACGATAAGCATGTTGCCTCAATACTGAAGCAATGTCATCACCATTAGTCATTTGCTGTTCATTTAGTTTCAAGTCCTTTCCGTCAATCTTATTAAGCTCTTGAATAACTTTAAAGTAAGGTGTTCCGTCTGTGAAAATGAATTAAATTATTGACTGCTTGCCAAAAAAATTAGAAACAAAGTTTAACTTACCGCAAATCCATGCAGCATCTCTCTTAAGTTTAGCTGTAACATCTTCTCCATGTAACCTCTTCCAAGTATTGTCAATTAACCAAATAATATTTCTACCATTCACAGCATCCGTCATAGATGTTGATTTTTCTTTTTCAGTCATCACACTATTGTCTAAAGGAATTTCTTTAAGTCCTATAAGTCCATCATTAAGAGTCGACGATGACGTCACAATTTCCTCATCGTCGCCATGGTTTTGATCATTAAGTTGTAAGTACTTTAAACGCTTTTCGTCTAT
This sequence comes from Chironomus tentans, assembly GCA_963573255.1. Taxonomy (NCBI): domain Eukaryota; kingdom Metazoa; phylum Arthropoda; class Insecta; order Diptera; family Chironomidae; genus Chironomus; species Chironomus tentans. The sequence goes on from OY754303.1 coordinate 17,608,301, forward strand.
TACGAGCCATTGTTTTGCCCCAATATCCGGATCACGTGCCAAATATCGTGCCCATGATTTTCCGTCTTTCGCAAGTCTATTTGCTGCCATCACACGAACCGACATGAGGACTGCGCTATCTAGATCAATGCCATGAATTTGAGCAGGATGGTTGTACTTCATTTTAATTCCGGCAATAATCATTCGAGAATTTTTTCCATTAGCAAGATAGAAATCATCAGTTGAGGCAATAAGTCCGGGGTAGCTTGTAAATGTGATGTCAGTATTTGATACTAGATGACTTGAGAAGTCGGCAGGTCCTTGATGATAATTAAAACGATATGTCTTTACTATCTTTAGCATCGCACTATATTCACCGTCAGATGAATGCCCAATGTTGAGTTTTGTTGGACCGTCGCTGTTGCTGACTAGATTAATAATCATTTTCTCAACATTTTCATGGACATCCACAAAATTAGCCTCATCTTCCTGAACGAATTTGTTATAGTAAACCTTAAGATCATCAATGTCTACTCGAGCATTTAAAAGAAGAAAGTCGACAGTTGAAATTTCAAAATCCTTTCGAGCACGTTTCACGCCTTGCTTAAATCCTCTCTCAATGCCATAAAGTTGCTGATAAAACAGGTAAATTTGATGTTGGTATTGTGACTTTGAATGCTTCTCTTTGGCAATTTCAATGATGTTGTCATGATTCCTTTCGATTATTCCCCTCAACCATGTACAGAACTTGGCTGATGTATCATCTTTTTCACAAAACGATTGGATGGTGTTCTTCCATTGAGCATAAATGCTCATCCATGTAAGCGTGCCTTCTAAAATTCCTGCAGCATATGCTTGGTTGTGATCAGCATATCCCGTTTGTGTTTCAATTTCCAGAAATGATAAACCAATATCTGATTTTTGTTCCTTGTAACATGCACGAGCACAGCCTGTATCAATTTTATCAAAATCATTCCTTTGTCCCCAATATTCTACACGATAGCCTGTCTTTGGTGAGAAGTAAGCTGTCGCGCAGTAAGCGTAACTATTGTCAAAAGTTATTCTAAAAATATCAAAGCAGTCGGTAAAGCAGATCACGTTTGGTAATGAAAAACTTATTCTTACCGTTCAAAGTTTGCTACAAATATGAAGGTTCCAATTATAAGCACACAACAACCGCCAAACATCATATAAGCGATTTTTGCGTTTGTGCTTGATCCCAGTGCTTGCAACATTTTGCTGTCGTTCCTATTATGTTTAGACATCTAATGATGGACAGTTCTTCTTCTTACAGTTCCTTTATATCCTCTACGGACGCTAACTTACATATAATTAAGATCGGGATGAACGGAAAAAATCATTGGAAATTATTTTCTAATGATCTTCAGCTTGTTTCTGTTGGATGTTCTTTGTTGTTGTGCAACGATTTGCGCCTGATGGAAAAAATATTTATTTTTTTATTAAAGCAATTTCAGGAAATCAAACTATTTTGCTTTTATCTTCCTTAACGTCTAAGTAGAGAGTAAACATTTCTTTTTTAATAAAAGAAAAAAAAGTTCCGAGATAAAATAAAAATAATAATAATGACGATGATCATCGTCATAAGATCGTAATTGGATATAATTAAATGGGAGATAATTAAAAATATTCAAGAACTGTTTTCTTCTTTCGTCTGTGAGAAAATCGATTATTTTCCTTTAATATTTTTCCCAGGGAATGTAGAGTGATGCTCTTGGTGTTATTTCTGGTATGAGGAATCTAGAATTGTTGGAATTTTAAGTAGAATACAGATCTTGAAGGTTGAAGTCACTTGTTAACTCTGTTCTTAATGTTTGTCCTTTTTATGGGATCTATTTGAATTATAAGAACGATCAGAGGATTTAGGACTATTTTATAGAGGCATATCCAATCCCCCAAACCCAGAAAAGCTATGGTTCTATCTGATTACTTCACATTAGATTCAAAATATGTGTTAACTTTACAGTGTTTTTCAATTTTAAAGGTGTTTTAAGAAGCAAACATCAAAGGCACATTTGTGGAACCAATGGAAGTGAATTAAACTTTTTGAATAGGGCTGTAAGTAAGTATAAGGATCTTATTAAGGAGTTAGAGTCTTACTACTTTCGAAGAAAAATTGGTTAAGATTTTTTGGAGAAGAATTTTATAAGCAGCATATTATGACAATTGTATGACAGCATGTGACTGTCTTGCTATGAACTTCATAAGGTAATTTTTATGATAGTCATATAAGGTTTAAAACCTCCATCCTATATAAAAATTTTTTAATCCTAATTAAAATTTTAGGATCCGTTCCATAAGATCCTTAGAAGCAAATTGAAGAATTTTCCGGTGAGGTGTCAACCCCAATCCCCCCAGGGCTACGCGCCTGATCCTTAGGAATTTTAATTATAGGTGTAGCCCCTGGTTCAAACTAACAAGTGGATCAGCAACCTCCATATGAATGGAAATAAAATTCAATAAAAAAATAATTGGAATGCTTTCAAATTCTCATTTCAATGAACAAGTACTTAAAAATGCTATCTCAAGTAAATAACACCAATCTACATCCCCTGGATATCTTCATATGGCTTTTCAAATATCATCAGTAGGTAGTCTAAATATAATATATCTTGTGATCATCAAAGTAATTAAAATTCAGAGAATACTTAAGTTGATTTAATTACCAACATAAATAATCATATGATTGATTGACTGACGAGGAACTTGAAGTGTTTACATTCTTCATAACGTCTACCTACTCACCTTTTTTAGGTTGGTGAAAATCAATTGTGTTGAATTTCTCCAAAAGCTTTATTCTTAATATTGCTTAATTGTTTCTCTATCACGACGACGGAAGTTCCTCAAAAACGTCTTCACCCCATTGAAAGATGTGGATTTTTTTGTTGTTCTTTTGTTGCTGCTTACAGCCGATTAAATGAAAATTTCGCTCAGCTCTCAAACGTGAAACCCTGAAAAATTCACAAAAAGAAACAAAAAAATTGAGTAAAGCAATAAAAATTATGTGTGTGAATAAAATAAAGTACATAGTAACAAGACGATCGAATTACTCAATGTCTCAAAAAAATATTTTCTGTCTCAAATGCCGCTCAATTTTCTTGCATATTTTTATTTTACAAATATTAAGGCAGTGATAGTGAGTAAGAGAGGAAATTGAGGGAAAAGTTTCAAGGAACTTGCTAATGAACTTTCATAAACGAGTTCGATAAGTAGCGATCGTTGCGCGAGTCTTCAAAGTCTGACACCGCAAATAATGAATAGTAAACAACAAAATAATGATAATATTGCATTTTAATAAGCAAGTCGTTGCTAATTCGAAGGCTTTATAATCTAAATTTTCCTGTGTTCTATCACGACACTATGAATATGGGTGCAATAAAAGTGCTATTTTTAAATCAACACAATTGCTGAATGAGAAATGTCTGAGAGTAGGAAATGAAAATTTGCAGGAGATTCTGTTAATAATCAATTCTGTTGTCCTACTTAATTGCTTTTGATCTTCTCGAGTTATTGACCTCATTAATGAAAATTTCAGCACTAGCTTAAGATCTAATGTTTCTTTTAAAGAGATTAAAATAGAATTTGCAATAAGCAATAAACAGCTTTAATTTACGTCAATCATGGAAGGAGGCTGTTGATAGATACAGTATAGTAATTGATATTGGTTATTTGCAGATATTAGCCAGAGTCAGCTTCAGGTGAACTGTGCTGCCAGTCAAGAAAGTAAGTTTGATGAATAAATTTTACTGATTTGCTGTCTATCTGCTTGGTTTTTCATGAAATTTCCATTATTTTTGGACAACTTTTACTCTCTTTTCTTTTTCTGAAAAATATCTAGTCAGTCAATTTAACGACCTCAGAAACTGGTGGATTATGCATGCAAACCACAGAATACCACATGGCCATCATACAGTTCTAAAAACCTAACCACAAAATGTCTTCCAAAGTTACATCAGTCTCTGCAACTTAGTCAAAGCATTTTAAAACTTTAAATCTTCCTTCCTTTGCTACTTCAAATATTTTCATCCACAAAATTAAAATCAATTAAGCAGACAGTCGCCAGATACACTCACTTTGTGAAAGTCTCTTTTCACACTAAACGTCTTTAATGCCTTTCTTATTGATCCTCTTCACTTACAAGTCAATGAAATATGCAAATTATATCCAATACTGTTTGTATAATTTCCTGATAAAGTCAATTTTATGGAGATAATCTCATTTAAAAATACAGAAAATTAAAGATAATGTAGTCACCTCTAACTGATAATGTCAACTTTGTATTACTTTTCATTGACCCGTAAGAACAATGACGTTCGCAATAAAATGACACGAGCGAGCGAACATTGTTTAAGAACACATTGCGGATGGAGATAATGAAGTGATAAAAACATTTTGAAGATGATTTAAAATGTAAACTAACACTTTGCAGGCACTGTAAGATTTATAGGACTGTTTGTTTCATGAATAATACAGTCAACAATACAGTTTCATTGAATGAGATTCTGTTTTGTACGATCTTGTGATTTTCTTAGAATTTCGGAGGAAATACATGTGGATTTTGGCGCGGTGTGTGATCGTGATCTTGAGTGAATGGTTTAAGAGTTTTTGGATATTTGATTCTATGAATTGGAAGTTTAAATGACTCTGCACTAATTTTTAAACTGAAAAATTTATAATCTTCTTAGGAAAAACCTAGATGAGTTAATGCATTGAATGGGAATTCAAGGTTTTTACGTGAAATTGCTATAATTTTTACCTATGAGTCATGACTTGATAATTCAATGGATTTTCCATTGCATACTATTATCATAAGTCTTAGGTAGGATAATTATCAGTCAGACTTGTGTGTGACAAAAAAACAACTCACTAAAAGCTGTATTTGACATCTGATATCTAAGCTTAGACGTGGAAATTTAATCTCAAACGCTTTCTGAGCTTATATGTCTTGATATTCAATCAGTGCACCTAGATTCCTTAATTCTTTTGACGATGGATCTAGGTAACTGAACTAAGTTTGAGTATGAATTAAACAATATTTGTGTCTGTCTAGCAACTGCATTTTGAGGTTAAGATATGATTTTCATTGTTCTTAAGACCAGTTTCTCGGGTAAACCAGGGTAAACCCTTGCCATTCTGAAGACGATAGCCAGGATAAACCCAAAAAACAGGCTCCTATGCTAGTCTAGTTGATGCTGTTGACAACAACATTGCTAAAAACAATTCAAACCTTAGACTCAAAGGTCGTAAATTTACAACTTATCTACAACGCTTACTAAGTTCTTCTTTTCACACTTACTACTTGCTTACTACGCATCAGAGAATAATAAAAAGTTTGTTTACGAGCCCTCAATTCTGACTTGTGTAGACGTTTGTGTTTTTCAAAAAATTAAATCACTTTATTTTCCATTTAGCATATTATTGGAATAACATCAGTAAAATATTATTGCGACGCATGTAATGGAAAGTGACTGATTTATGAAAAATCACCGAATATTAATTTGTGTGGTACGAAAAAAAAGCAAACAAACATTTATTGATATGTCCAAATGATATCAGATTAGCTTGAATTTGTTTGTGATTAAATGAATGCAAATTGATGAATCATCTAATTCTCAATATTCAGACACAAGATAATGTTTATTCAATCACATTTTAGACTCACTAGTGTACAGTTTTCAATTTATGGATTTTCCACTCAATGTTTCATCAATTATCACTTTTTGTGGTTCCAATAAGTCAATGATAAACGACAAGTATGTCGCAAGATAATGAAAATAGCAATAAATTTTTTGCGCCAACGTTTTACAATATTTTTTTTAAAAAAGATCGTAATTATCACCTGGGAAGGAAATCGCTATGTTTATTTTATCACTCGGTGCAGTCACTTGACTAATGTTTTACAATATAAAAAGATCACAGTTGAAAAAATGTTCGCAAAGCAGGAAACTTTCACAAAAAATGGTAAAACAATAAAATGTATAACATTATGACTGTCATATGATGTTACATACGATTTCATAACTTTAATGATGATATTATTTATTTTAAGTTATCAGGGGTAGTTGAGACTGCAGAAACATTCAGTTGACTATTTTCAATCATTCTGGTAAAACTTGTTTGTATTTGTTGTGAGAGTCCTTTTTAGATGCAGGTAGTTTAGGGATTCTATAGCGTATTTTAGTAGAAAATATGGAGTTTTTACCACGTTTTGTCTCTTAGGTTCTTAAACAGGAGGCATTTCTAACATATTTTTGACTCAGTACATGAGTCTATCTTAGCTGTAGTCAATTTGGAGCCAATCTATCCAGCGCACTACCCCTTGAGTGAACTTAAGGTACCAAATCATTTGGATAGCTATCAAATTATATGATTGCAAATCTAGCCACTGATATAGAAAGGTTTTTGTAGCAGAGTGGCTAATCTGTTGCTTATTGGCTCAGGAAATCTACATCTTTCATTTCTGGTGAAGGTGTGGGCAGGGGCGTATCCAGAAATTTTACGAGGGGTTTTGAAATATTTTTGCATGGAAAATAAAATTTAGATGGGGTTTTTGGATTTTTTTTCTTAAAAAGCAAATTGAAAAAATTTTCCAAAAGGGTAGGGGTTTTGACCCCAAAAACCCCTCCCTGAATATGACCCGGGGTGTGGATTCGATTCTCATAAAATATAGTACAAGCAACATGACATGGGATCTGAACTATGCTTACTACATTACAACAGGAATTCTATGAAGAGTTAGAATCTGATTAGAAATGAACGGTTAAATATTTAAAGATAAATCCGTTATAACGAATTTCTTCAATGTAGAACGCATTCATGACAATATGCAATATAGGTCAGAGACACAGCCAGAGGACAAGGTTTGTGGTCAAGTTTGGGGTTTTGCTCAGAAGACAAGTTTTTCAAATTGAGCTCAAATCATTGAGTTCCTTCCTACTTCTCAAAATTTTACGGGTGCTCTCTTTCCTAACTGACTTTTGTGTGAGTTACCATTTTTTGTTTTGGAAGCAAATGATGTCTAATAATACATAATAATTTGTACCACAGGAGAAACTTTTTGTTTCGTGTCTTTTTTTTATTTGCAACAACTTTCATTTTTAATGTTTAAAAAAATGAAAATCACAGCGGCAAATACTGGTTGTTAATAATTGAACTCTGATCACGCTCACATCTATCGTCCATAGCATTTTAAGTGAATAATAGAAAATGATGATACTTTGTTTCTCCGCTTGTGTTTGCGAAAAAAAATAACAAAAATATTCAAATGAGCGAATAGCAAATCACCTTTTTATGCACACGTGGAAGCCTTGTACATGAGCACGATCAGTGACAAATTTCAGCAATATCGGAAATCGTAATGTAAGCAAAACAAAAAAACATTTAATGATGTGAAAATTTTTGTTGCAAATTTTGTGTCGCTTTTTCACACATAATTTTTTTGTGAGTTTCTAGACATTTCTAAACATGCGGCGACACAATTAATCTTTACGAGGAGATTGCTTCTTCTTGTTCTTTCTTAAAAAATGAGACTTTTTTCATCTCAAAAAAATAGTGTCAGTATAAAGTTGGATCTACGCACGATATACGTGTGTTGCATCACACATGTATGTCGCCGGATCTAGCATAGAAACAGCCTCAACATAATTTTTCTTAAGATTCACGTTCCGATTTCATTTTCCCTCTTTTTTTTCTCTTTCTCACTTATTCTCTCACTTATTTCATTGAATTCTTATCGAATTTAATTTCGAGGAAGTTTGCATTTTATGTATTACTGATCAATCGCGATAAAAAGTCGTCCATACGACGCCTATTTTAATATTCTTTCGCATTGATCTACTTTTTTCATTGTCGAGACCTAATTCTATAATAGTTCAATAGATCACAATACAATTATAGCGCAAATACTCACAAAATTTTATAACAAAATCACTTCCAATATTATCAATCATGTAAAGCACTAAGGAAATAATAAACTTTAATTTTTTTTAAAGTAGGACTAAACAAAATTTTGCATCTATTAAAAATTGTGATGAAATTCTTGTGATTCGCTTAATGGCGAAGAGCAACAAAAAAAAAGTAAGGAAAAAATAGATGCGCGATCAACTTGACGGCTACATTTGTAAAAATACACTGACAATGGCACCGCTCAAAAATTGCCTTTAAATTATCCGTATGGGTAAAATTGAGAAGAGAATAAGAAGAGAAACGTGAGCGAAACTTGAGTGAGTAAAACATATGTGATATAATGAAAGATAACACAAAAAAATCGTTCTCTGCGTTAGGAATAGCTTAAACATATGAGTTGGACGGTAAGAAGAAGACACTGATCATTCAACTTAAAATGATTATATTTGTGAGAAATGTGAGAGATCTTCTCAGTAAGTAGCACGTGGTTATAAATTAGCATTGAGTCTGTGATCGCCCGCGACTATAGACTGATCGTAATTTGATATCAGAAGGGCAAAGTTCTGTTTATGAGAATTTCTCGTAGCGTCTGATTTCAGGTTTCTCGAACGATTTATCGGGTTCAATGAATTTTCTCACGCAAATTCTTCGTTTTTCTCTTTGTCGTTTTCTTCCTGATTTGATTAAAATTCAGTTTATGCTGAAAAAAGGAGAAAATATTTTGGAGACTTAAACTTCTATTTCCATATTTACAGTTAAATTGTTTGGATGTATTTCACCCATTTTTCCTTGATATTTAAATATTTTATAATGTGTGTAAAAATATCAAAGTAAATAATACTCATGAGTTTGATCAGATGAAACAAGCAGCAGTTTACATTTCTATAAATTTATCTCGAGGTTTTGTGTCAGCGCCATCTTTTGAAAAATTAATGAAGTAAACAATATTACACCATATTTTTATACTCACCATATGAAAATTTCACCACCTAGAATGTGTGATTTTAGTATAATAAAGTCTTATAAGAATTTTATGCTAGCTTGATGTAGTTAGCTTGACATTCAAACGTAGACTTTTAGCCCTACCTTTTGCTCAAAATTGACTTTAAGATACATCAAAGTGGCGTAGTGTAGGAGGAGGGTTGATTTTTTGGAAAATCCCCTCATGGCTATTAGCTTGATACTTCATCTATAAAAAAATTAAATCTTTGAAAGGCGTGACATAAAAAATATCTGATTTGTTTTCACAATTTGTAGTAAATTTTTGTGCTTGAAGCCTTTAAACTTCTTAAAAAGTAATTAATTTCTTGAAAACTGTTTTGACCTATTCTAGCTAGGAAGGTGACGTTGAGCGCAATATGTGTGGTTTGGAGATTAGAAAATGAAGAATTTTGTGAGAAGAGATGCTTAAGTTGACCAACATCGTACAAGCGAAATGGAGGGGATACATCAATCAGTTCAATAATTTTTCTCTGAATTGAGCCTCATTCATTTGTATTATACCAAATTATTGACAGTATGTCATAATAAATTTGACATCCAGTCGATAGAAATGACAAAAAAATGGTTGGAACCCTTCTCATACCAAAAATGACTCTCTTTTGATTATGCATAGCTTTAATCATGAAAATGTTGTTTAAATTTTCATGTTAGCAAAAGTCAATTAAGTTTTCTATTCCATTTCAACTAGCAACTATTAAAACTACGGAAATTGTAAGAAATTGAAAACTACAACTAATTGATTTAATTATGAAGCCTTGAATGAGGTTAAAAGGCTTCAATCAAAATTGCTACACTTAAAATATACTAGCATTACCTCTGCTGGTTTTAAATTAATGATCTTAATAGTTATAAATTTGAGAATTAATTACTAATTCACAGCGGCGTAGTCAGAAATTTTTCAAGAGTAGGACTTCGAAACTTTTTGTATGGAAAATTTTTAGGGGGGCTATTTGTCTCATAACCCCTTGCAAATTAACGAATTTTCTGAATGGTGAAAGGAGAGGAACAAATCCAACATTACCCCCCCCCCCCTCTGACTACGCGCCTACTGCTTTATGTAAATATAGAAGATATATCTAGGGGTCGTTCACTTATTACGTTACGCAAAAAAACGAAATTTTAGACCCCCCCTCCCCCCTTGTTACAAATTTTCCAAGAAAAATCTTTTTCTTTGTTTGACCTGTTACAAAATCTCAGACCCCCCCTCCCCCCTAAAAAGCGAACGTAATAAGTGAACGACCCCCTATATACCTAGGTAATATCAATAAAATCCTCAAAGAAGTCATAAATGTATAAATTTCACAAGAATTTCTCAGTTATTCCATTCAATCAGCTTGATATCAATGAAGGGTTTTACAATCACGGAGTAAAAATATTAAACAGAAAAGCAGAAGCAAATACACAAGCATCGTGACACAATAAAGTACGCAACATACAATGAAAAACTCATTCAGATTATCATTTTCAAAGAATCATTGAAAAAAAACGTTGAAAGCTTCACACAATTCAACAATCATCTATTGAGCTTTTGTCGCATTTATCAGAATGATTATGGATGAAAATATCTGCATTCATTGTATGGATGAGAAAGGGAGAGTAGAAAGAAGGGAAATAAACTTTTACTTTCATTTTTGCATCAATTCAATACAAATGATGATGGCTTTGGTTAAATAAGCATTTTATTTATTGATGATGATAGAAATGAGATAAAAACTTGGCAAATATGATTGCTATGGCATCATATGGAAATAAAGAATTGAATGAGCCAGCAACAGCTAAACAAATAAATCAGGGTTGATAACTTTTTGGGTGGGAGCATTTATGTAACTGTTAGGTGTGAACATTTTGTTGACGTAGGCTGACGTGTAGCTTAGCATTTTCTATTAAAGTGCAATCTTGTAAAAAAGTCTGATTAGAGCATTATATAAAATCATTATTGTAAATAAAAATCTCCTTTCCTCTTTCTAATGAGCTGATGAGTCATTTGGTGATGCAGAAGTCAATAACCTTATTTTTATAACACAATCCAAGGATCATTGACCGAGAAAATTTACAGGCTAGAGGCAGAAATGTCATCAAAAGAGTAGTTTGAAAGACTCTAGACAGCACAATGAACTCGTGCTTCCATCCAGTCTTATTGATAAATCTGGAGAACTTTTAAAAATCCTAATAACTATGAACAAATGCGTAGCAGTAGATTTTCAATAATAGCAAACAGTCAGTGAGGTCGGTTGCTCACTTTATCTTAAAATAACTTTAAACCATATCCCTGTGGTTGATTTCTCAGTTTATCCATATCCCTACACCTACCCTACCCTAGGGGTATACCAAGAAACCTATCCCTGGGTGTATACCCCTAAGCTAATGATTTATATCCTAGAGAATAGCAATCAACCGTCCACTGAGATTGAATTTTTAAGCAAAGTATACAATATTCATGTGACTGCATCTTCCTTTCATGTTTATTAACTAAAGATTTCATTACTATCAAAGATAGACAAGTAGAATGCAACCATGGATCCACTTCTTAATTAACACCAGTATTAAATATGCATTAATCATACCATAAATACTGAACACTCCAATCATGCCCAAAAATTGCATTAAATTGCACCTCGAACAACCCTGCAGCAAACAACAAAAAATAAAACTGAATGTCAACAGTGACTCTTTTTTTATTCCATATGCAGCATCGACACGACACAAAAAATTGTTTAGCGAATATATAGGTAAATAGGTAAATCATTTGCATTTGAATTGAGCTTTTATTTGTTCGAAAATTGTCGTGAATGTGAGACTGGAGTGAGTTGTGAAAAAGAGAGAGAAAAATTTTTATGAATGAAAATTACTCTGAATTGGAGATGGGGTGCTTAAAATTGTCATAAACCAAACCGATAAAAAAAATATTTAAAATTCTTTTCTTCAAAAATCTCATAAATAAATTGAGTTAAAAAGTTTTGAACTTTGTTTGATGAGAAATAAGTCGCTTGTAAATGATTTTATTTTGTGAATGAAATATTTTAGAGTATATATGTGTGGGTTTAAAATAATAATCTTTTGGCGTTACTTGGCGCTTACTCAAAAATAACTGACATAATGAATAGAATAAATGGGAAATCTTTCAAGTTTCAGAGTGAAAAAACTCGTTGTTTATTAAAAGATTCCACCCAAACCACAAAAGTGACATGGCATAAAAAAAATCAATCCGCTAGCAAAAATGTATCAAACTTTAGCCATCAATAGGCCTTATCAACACGAGGCAATGCCTCAAGAGTTCTCATTTCCTCTCATTCCACTATATAGATTGCCTGTAAGTATGTTTATGTATTCTCGAGGACGACAAAACGCCCACATTTAATATTGAAGCCACCCGAAAAATTAATAACTTTTTTTGATATGATTACATAAATTATTGATTGAATTTTTTTCGTCTCTTTCCATTTACTTGCTGCCTCATTCTTCGAAAGCGATTGAATTTTTTAGCATTAATTTTTGCAAGTCTGCTACTTTTTGTGGAGGTTTTTCTGATTGTGTCAGCCAAAATATTAAATGTATTTAGGATTGGTTATAATGGGGTTACACGTGGTCCTATTGCACCGTATAAGGAATGCCTGCAATTGTCACTATCCTTCAAAACCTTATTCAAGTTTAAGATATGAAGGACTCTTGCGTCCTTTTGAACACATCAACATAATACAGTGGTCGGTTTTTCGGGTATACCCATGCCATACTAAAGACAATAGCTTAGCTATACTCTAGCATATACCCGCGATACCAGCCCCAGAGAATTCTTCAGTTACACTTAACGAGACTAGGGTTTCTGAAGCCGTTAACGAAAAACGGAAAAACAGCTGTTAACGGGTCAAAAATGTAAAAACGGAAAACGGCCGTTTTTACCTTCCGTTTTCCGTTTTTTTATCACTCTTTATCCCATATTAAACTTTTTTCAAAATTTATAATTTTTTTAAAAAAAATCAAATTTTTATTAGTTTAAGGATCAATTTTTTGGAATTTTTAAATACGATTTGATCAAAACCATTTAAAATTTACTAAATTCATAAAACTCACAGTTTTGTTTTCTTGTTTTTCGTGAAATTTTTTTGGTTTTATCTGGTCTTAACATGGCTGTCAAAAATTTTAAACTTTTACAATCATTTTTACTTTTTTTTCAAATAAAATTTGATAAAAAAAAATTGGAAAAAGCATTTACTTAAGAAATAAGAATGCTAAAATACTGGGGTCGGTTTCTTGGGTATACCCTTGCAATACGATACCGGCTTCTGATATTGTATTAAATAAGCAAGATAATAATATTTCTTGATTTTAAAATATATTTAAAAAGAATCTAAAAATGTTTTTAAATTGGTTTAGAAATATGTAGTAATACTCAGAAATTTGATACACGTTTCAAATTATTCAAAAAATTAACATTATTTTTGAAATTTCAAGCAAGTTTCATACATTGACAAAAAACGGAAATAGCCCGTTAACGGCCCGTTTTTGAGAAACCAATAACGGAAAACGGCCGTTTTCAAAAATGCCGTTTTTCAGAAACCCTAAACGAGACAGACTAGATTAAGAAAAAAATTCCCCTGATACCAAATCAAATAACTTCCATGATTTAGGGCGCTCTATCAACATTTTGCACTAGTTACTTTTAGTCTTTATTCCATCATAGCAAATTGACCTTTAAGCAAAAATCAATAAATCTCCATTTTTCAAAAAAGTCAAGAATTTTGAAATTTAAAGTGAATTCAGTCCGACTACTTATGTGTTTCTAAATTTTCAAAAAATACTTAAATTTATGATAAGAATGCTCCCTTGCTTCTACATCAACAAAAGGATATTTCATGCGTTTATCCAGCAACAAAATTTAAGTCTCTATAGAATTTATTATATAAGGACATAAAATGCGCCTCAGCCACAAAAGAATCCTATCCAAATTCCATCATATTTTCATCATCATCATGAGAGCTGTTGTTGTTGCCAATGTTTTTAACAATTTTCTCGAGCAAACGAGCAAAAGCAAAAATGTGAAGTGAATTAAGGGAAGGAAAACCATCACATACACTCCAAAGTATATGTACGCAGTAAATGGGCGAGAATTGTCGATGAGCCCATCATTCCTTCTTCCTACTCAATCTCTTTTTTTCAATAATAAATTATAGCAAGTAGTCTAAATACCCATACACGATGATCGACCATAATATAGCTTTCAAAAACACGCATAGTAACACGAAATATTGTGCAGTATAGGATGTGTGTATTTACTTACTTATTTATCCTCATTGAAAGTTTCTTCTTCTTCTTCATACCGCATCATCATCTCTCATTTCCCCCTTTTTTCCATCATCATATAACATCATGATATATTATTTCTAGGTACCTATAAACTAATCTCGCAAAAAAAGGGGAGAAAAGTTTTCCATTTAATCGAAAAAAAGCAGGCACGAAGTGAAGAAGAAGAAGAAAAAATAAATAAATATAAAATATCTTTGCAAGAAGCGAAAAAAATAAGTCTGAAGCGAATATTCTCTGCGCAATTTACAGTCTTTTCTGCACCCACACAAATGTGCATCAAAATGGAGATGAATACTTACGTCTTATGTATATTTTTAAACGAACGCGCAAAGTTCTTCTTTCGCTTCATTCTTTCAACTTCTCCTTCGCGTATATTTAGTTTAGTTTTTTTCTTCTTCTGTGTGTCTCTGTGCATGTGTATGAGACGGAGACTGTCTTTCTGCTATTGCGCCTGTCGTCAAGTGGGGGAGATGAAAAATGTTTCGAACAGCATAAAAATTTTGTGTTTGTGTTAAATGTTCACTTCTCTCACTCTAGTGGAGTCTGCGTCATTATGCATGGGCTATTCAACCTATAAAAATACAAAAATGGCTGATAAAAAAAATTTACTTTTTATCGAACGAAAATTTTTCTCTCTCTCGCTTCATGTCGTACTCAAATTTGCGAGGTTGTCAGACTTTGTTTCACATTTTTCATTTCTGATGTTGTGTATGCATAAGTAGCATCTAATAGTGACAGAAAATTATTTTAAATGTTTTTTTTTCGTCATTTCTTCTCGTCGTCGCTGTATGACACGCAAATTATTCTATATATCTGTACATCTCTAGTATGGCACCGAGAAATGCCGTTTATCATAATTTTTTTTTACTTCTTTTTTAATGTCGAAAAGAACTTTTTTTTGCTGTGCTGATGATTGATGACTTGTCATGGAAAGATACGCATCTTTCGCTACTTTATGGTTCCTTTTCCTCCTTCTGGCTCTGTCCTCAATCGGCGTTGATGGTCTTCACTGCCATGTCAGCATTAGATTTGACACTCACTCTCGTGCTTGTCGCATACGCATTAGTTACTTACACTTAATTTTTATTTTCTTTCATATCATTTATTTGATGGACGGCAGGCAGCTGTAGATGAAATAACTTTACTTAAAAAAATTGTTTTGTCATTTTTATTCCGTAAAATTTTTTTTTCCATCAAGAGAATTTTATTGCAGGAAACAATACAATAAAATGTGTTATGTGAGTTGAATGAGTTTCACAATCTAACATTCTTTATTTTTTTTTGTTTCTGTAAATCGTCACGACAATTTCGCATTTTCACACATTTTATTTTTATTTTTTTTTGTTGAATAACAATTTTTTTCTCCTCTCCGCATTAATGGAGGTCAAATTGAAGCTTTAGATTTTTTTTATTTGTTGCATAGATAATTTTGGAAGCTTTAAATTTGGCTTTTGTGAACAATTCGCAATTTTATTGCTGTTGATTAAGGTTTGAATTTAACGGTGAAATCTGTGAATTTTCTTTTTGGGAATTCATGAGGTGGATGTGTTGAATTTTTGAAAATTATAGAAATTTTTATAGATTTTAATCTTGGAAACTAAAGTTCTTAAATTTAATAAATTTTGAGAAAAAAATTGAAAATTTGAATGATTTTCTATAAATTGAGTAAGTTGGTAACTTTTTTTGTATAATTGGAGGTACTAACTTCATTTCAAGTCCATTTACAGGATAGTCCCTTTAGGTCATCACATCGTTAGAACTCTTATTCGATTATTAATTTGTCCTAATTATTACTACTTGGTTCAATAAAGTGAATTTATAATATTGATTTCTATACTTCCTGAGTTTCTCATTTTTAATAAATATAAGTCATCCTTATGTAGTCATATCTGATGAATCAACATTACTTTCCACTGGACTTTGTATTTGTCGTCAATGAAAGAAAGTCAAAAGGCAAGTAAAAAGGAAAAGGAAAGAGTACAAAAGGAATTGAGAATGAGCTTTTATGCATATAATGATTTTTACATCTAACATTAAATATAATAATAAAGATAATAATATGCTTTTATGAATGTTAAATAAGAGAATAAAGAAATAAGTAAGTTCAAAGTTCAAGGCCGAATGTTTTCACTTTAAATATAAATAAAGAGAGAGAGAAAGAAAGAAGTAAAGAGAGACAGAGAGCCGAATGAATGAAAAACTTCCCTTTTTTGAATAGTCAAAAGAAAAATCATTTCTTTACAAAACATAACAAAAATACTCAGCACAAAAGGAAACGAAATTTCATTGAAGGAAAAAAGAAAAAAGTGGCTTATTTATCGATTTTTCTTCCTTTTAAATGAAAATAAAGAGTGATAAAAATTTGTGTGTGAGTGAGATGGAGTGAATAAAGGAACAGCAATGCACCTTAAAGTCTAGCATAGATATTTTGCTAACAATAATAGCGAATAATAGAATTTCAGCATTATTGAAAAACGATGAATAATAAAAGAATCATCAACAATCAAAAAACCGAGATTTGTATCAAAAAGTGCTCCTCACTGTATGTCTATAATATATAAATACACTTTCAGTGTATTATTCAGCCACAATAAACACTTTTCTCTCTCGCTCACTTTTCTTTATTTCTTTCAATTCATTCTATGAATGTGTCTATGGAACAACAATATAATAATAAACAAACTGTTGCAACAGCAATTTCTATGGATATATACATGTTTTCATACATTAATATCTATATATTAAAATTGATAAACATTCATTTTTAGCGCATTTTTGAAACTTGTTTTAAAAAGGTAGCTTAATAATGCACTTTGTTCGGTCGGTCGTTCGGTCGTTCGGCTGTGAATCGAGATAGAAGCAACCAGACATCGTAGAGAGCTCTGGTTTTTTGCATTAGCTCAGTGCTATCGAGTTATTGGCGTATCGATTAGTTTGAAAGCTCAAAACCATCGCTAAATACTATAATTAATGATTTTTTAATTTTAATACGGTGTAACCTGTCAAAATTTTGTTTTCCCTCTATAATTTCAACATTACCTCTATAATTTCAAATATATTTTGACTGTTAGAAAATTTGAATTTCAAAAAACCGTTAAATGACAAACCATTTTATTATATGAAAATTCACCGTGCAAATTGTTAATTATACTATAATTAATGATTTTCAAGTGCATTTACGCGGGAAATTTTCAAATATATTTTGACCGTTAGAAAATTTGAATTTCAAAAAACCGTTAAATGACAAACCATTTAATTATATGAAAATTCACCGTGCAAATTGTTAATTATACTATAATTAATGATTTTCAAGTGCATTTACGCGGGAAATTTTCAAATATATTTTAACCGTTAGAAAATTTGAATACCAAAAAACCGTTATCGAGCCGTCGAATTTATTTGTCACAAAATATTCATGATTGACTTATTTAATACGCAGTACTTTGCTGATCAAATACTGATCGCTAACACAAAAATGCGCTGAAGTCCCTCGATCTATAACACGAGGACTTTCTTTAAATTTTTTATACATATTTGTCTCTCAACTTTACATACATTTTTTTTTCAAATTTAAACATTTCATTTAAAGTCGCTTCTGCTGTTCTTTTTTTCATTCAAAATAATTTTTTCTATTGTATTTATTGAGAGAAAAGAGCTCATCACAGCAAGTGAAAATCAACAGTTCATTTTATTGTTTTGGAACTTAATCAAGATTAAATTTATGCCTCCGTTGCATTACTTCTTATTCTCTTGGATTCTTTTGTCTCATCTAAATGATTATGTATTTATAGGCATTCTGTCAACTATTGTTGACTGATGAACTTGTGAATCTAATCAATATGTGCATTTTCTTTTGTTTAAAGAGGAAAATGGAACTGGATTTTCTTGTTTTGTGTTTTAAGGTTTTCAATTTGTTATTTCTAGTATTCTGCATTGTTTTAATTACTTACTGGATGTTGTTGAGGATGTTATTTATATATTGAGTTGTCTTTAAACTTCAGGAACTTCACAAATAATATAATTATTGAATATTTTACAACTTTTTATCAAATTTCTTGTCAATGTTTACTTTTCGATTTTTTTGGATGAACTGAAATTGAATGAACAAAATTCAAATTTTCAAAATACGTTAAATATGTAATTTGTAATAATCTTTATGAAACAACGTTAAACCATCAAATTTGACATTTATTAACCAAATTACCTACAACTCAACTGCCATCGTGTCCTGAACACTCGTAAAACTTTCTGATCATCTATCAATCGCAAAAAAAGAGTTCGAATGCCACCTCAAAACATTTCAAAATTGATTATTTTCATCAATTTCAATAAAAAGTCAGTCATTTTGTAATTTAATCAGATTAGCTCGATTGAAATACCAAAAATAGCTCTAAATATTAACTTTAATTTGCCTGTAATTCAAATCAATTTTGATTGCCACTCAAGATCGTGAAATAAACAGGAGAAAGAACGAGAGAAAAAAATTTATTACTCATCATAAAAATGTTTTTTTTCTTACCGTCAGACATTCTGTCATTGTTAAACAAATATGGAATATGAATGTGTATTGAAGGAGATGTTTTAGATGGATAAAATAGATTGTATGAATGAGTAAAAAGAAGAAAATTGTTTCTTTGATTTCAATTTATGAGTTGGAGATTCAGAAAAAATTGTCAGTTGATTGTGGAATTGAGGCAGCAATATTGTAATGGAAGTATGCATGGGGTTTGGTGAAAAGGGTTTGGTATAGAGAAATCGTGGATTTTATATAACAAATTTGACTGTATCCCCTCATACATAATCTGCACATTTTAATGGTCTAGTGGACTGTGGCATAACAAGGAGGGGAGGCCACCAGGACTTTGGCATGGGGCGTCGTTTGTAAATTCCATATTAATAAATTCCATATTTTATTCATGGGGGTTCAAATTTATGAATCCGCTCTATGGGATGAAAACCTATGTCGCTGGCTGTGAACCATACTATCGCACCTAGTCACCTACCCCTCTCCCTATTCACATGATAGATCTACCTAAAATGAGTTCCAACTTTGATCTTGCCACGAAGTTTTTGACTACGAACAGTCTGTCGTTGTGTGGTTCTAGAATTTGGACCTATATTTATTTAGATCCTTTGAAAACCTTCCTAAAAATGGATTTATTCTCTCAACAATTACATAAAATTCCCTATTTTTTCGACGAACCCCAAATATTTTAATATATCTACAGAAAAATATTTTTCTGTTACTTCATCTTCTTCTTAATCATCATCATCATCGTATTCACTTTATTTAGCCGCCAAAATTCAGTAGAAAGAGTAAAAAACACTATTTCAACTTCCATTTGACGTTATCGAGATAATTTGATCGGCAGCAACACTCGAAAGCATGTAGTCTAAAAAAATTAATTCTATTTTTTCTTCCACTTCACGTACATGTACATGTAGATACAATAATAAGTAAGAAAGATCGATATAAACTACTCGATAAATTAATTGAATGAAACTTTATTTTATTTTGAATTGAAAGTAGATGTAATTAAATTACGAATGTAGCATTAAATTGATTAGTCTTAAATAGCACACGTGCGGAGATGATTTTCAGCTTTAATAAGTGAGAAGAAGGAGATTTTTTTGTGAATTGAATTGAAAAAGACCGAGAGACCAAAAATTCTTGGAATTTAGAAGTGTGAAGAATGGAAGTTAAGAGTGATTGGACAATAAACGAGATTAAATACACTCATGAGAGGTACAAATAAACTGCCTTACTAATCTTCCAGGATGACAAAACCATAAATTTTCAAATTCCAAAAAAAAAATCGTCTACTGTATTGCCATCAAGTTCAGCCTCCCCCATTTCAATTTGTGCTCCTTCTCTCTCTCTCACTCACTCTCTGTGTGTATTCATCTGACATATCCATTTGTATTATGAAATGTGCTGCACTTACATTTTAAAATTTATGTTCCATTCGAATCATTTTTTTTCCATTGATTTTTGCACCTGGACTTTATAGTCAACATGATTTCATCCTCCATGATTCTTTTCACAGATTTTACTTTTTTTGGATTCTGTTGTGAATAGTTAAACACACATTCTCGCTCATTTTATTTCTCCCGTTCGACGTTTATTTGGGACTTTTAATAATTTATTATGGTTTCTCATTTTTGCCTCGTTGAGCATCAAAAGGGACAACATTTTTTTTTCAGTTTAAATTCTGGATTTTTATTTTCATTGAAAAATAAATAAAGTTTATACTACACATGTGTTGTTTTCCCAAAATCAAGCTATTATGTAACTTTAATAATCATAAAAATAGCCGTTGTTGTAAATTGTAATTGAAAAAGTTTTTCGCATAAAATTTTTACTAGACAAAGTTTATGTAAACATGCTGGATCTGTAAAATCAATAGAGATTGATGTTATGAATGTTGGACAACAGAATAAAATTTATCCAGTTGAGCTGAGTCTATTGAATTTTGCTATATGTAGTGCAAATTAATTTATTAGCAATGAATTTTCATTCTGCAGAGTTTATTTTTAAAAAAGAGAGTTGAAGCTGACGGGATTAGCTGCAGTGATGTTGCAAGGATTTATCAAAAATTTGCACACCTTAATATGGGATTTTGTGTTTCTTTATGTAAGGCTTTCTTTACCAGATATCCACCATGACAAGTGACCAGGCCAACTAGTGGATTAGCAAATATGATTTTACCAGAAGACGACAGCTAGTTGTTGGAGATTCCCTAGTAAAGCCCATCAATCTATGTAAATTCAATGATAACATCAAAAATGCTGTTCAGAGCAAATTCATAGTTTAAATTTGTCATGTTTCTGAGTAAACTCCTATAGCTCATTGGTAGGATCATGTGGCTGGAAGACGTGAGTTCGAATCCTACTTGTGATCCGTTATTTAGAAGTTTCCTCTTTTTCTGTTAAATATTCAAATTGGAGTTCCTTAAATATCAAAATTAAGTGATTAAACAAGCTAATACCCTTGGATACTTTAAGGCTTAAGTCAATTGAGTTGAACCTGGAATGTAGGACATATTTAGGCGAATCTACCAGTCTAAACTATAATATAGAGCCTCAACAGCAAGTTGACTAGATAATAGACTCGAAGTCATTATCATTCTCTTTGATGAAGACACGGGTTCGATTCTCAACCGAAAAAGTGTCGATGACACCAAAATTTACCCTGCGATTTGCACAACGAGCATGACATTCCAGGAGGCATCAACTGAAAATCTATTAAATTATCTAATTTAAGGCACATCAATACAAAAAGATCCAGGATAATGGAAAACAACATATCAATGATTTCAATCAAAGATTACGTAATTTTCCTAATTGAAGGAAGTAATTAATAGTAACATATGCACAGTCTATCTGCATATAACTAAAGCACACATTAACCAGGACAAAAGAGAGAGAGAGAGAGAGAGAGAGAGAGAGAGAGAGAAGAAAAAAATCTTCCCACAATTCATTTCATCAACTTCCCATAAATTTTATTCAATTCCAAAATGTTTGTATCTTGATGATACCGAACGAACATGATAATCATCAAAAAAAAACATCATAGGCAGCATTCATGCATCCTTAGTCTTAACCACGGTGGCTCAGATTTCAAATTAATTTGTAGATAAGTGCTGAATATTTTTACAACTCGAATGAGAGATAGAAATATCACATGACAAGCAACAAGAAATGAACGCTCACAAACTCAAATTTCATTGCACCTGGACGGATGTGAGGCTTCAAATCGACAGAACAAAAAATAAATTTATGTGCTCTATTGTTAAATTTTGTAGGTAAGAAAAAAAAGTATTCTCTTTTCATCTTGAAACTACGAAATTCTAAAGAAACTCCCGCACACACACACACACACAGTGTCATGGATGGATGGAAAAAAATGCCAAAATGTCTCTCCATAATATGCTTCAATCTTTTAACCCGAAACATATTTATCTACACACATAATAATTTTCAGAATGAAAGATGCTAAAAAAAGAAACGAAAGAAACTGTGAAATAAAGAAAAATTTGTTTTTTGCTGTCACACCGCAGGACATCGAAATCATTAAACTTTATTTCTCGCCCTCTTCTTTCGTGCTCGTTCATACATATTTCTTTCGAAATCCTGCAGTTTAATGTTGGATCCTTTTTCATGTTTTTTTCGTATATTATAAATATCTTTCGGCTCCTTTTCCTGTTCTGATCATACTGCAGCAGCAAGCAGCAGCATACACATTAAGCTGAAATTTATTAACGGGAAAGGAAAGAATGGAATTTTTGGAATTTTTATTCACAATTCTTCGCATATGAAATTTATGCTGAATTATGTTACGGGCAACAAAAATGGCTGTGGACGTGATTTTAAATTAGAATGGGAATTTATGGCGAATGTTTTGGATTAAAGGTGGATAAAGGAGGGATGTTGTTTATGGATTTTTAAAGGAATTTGAAAGAATTGGAATTCTATGGCTGTTTTATGTAGACTTACTGGCTTGTTAATGTTATTGGTCATTTCGTGGTTATACTTTGAGATTAGAGCATTAATTAAGGATTTTTATGTATGAAGAAAAACAGGCAGGAAGAATAGTAGTAGAATGATGCTACCTTAAAGCTAGTCACAGGGGTGGTATCCAGAAATATTTCCAGAGGGGAGGGGGTGTTGTTGGAATTGTTTC
Source organism: Chironomus tentans (assembly GCA_963573255.1). Taxonomy (NCBI): domain Eukaryota; kingdom Metazoa; phylum Arthropoda; class Insecta; order Diptera; family Chironomidae; genus Chironomus; species Chironomus tentans. Next base: position 17,631,189 of record OY754303.1, read on the forward strand.
TCTTAAAAATCCAAGCAATTTGAAAAAAATTCCCCAAAAAGGGTGGGGTTTGGGGTCAAACTCTCCCTGAATACACCCCTGGCTAGTCAATTCATTAAATATAAAAATTATTCTTTCAAATTTGATGGCCAAATTTAGATCCAATTTGCAAAAAAATTAAAAAGTTTGGTTTCAAAAGAAGGTAGGTTCACCCTGTATCCCTTTACCTACACCTCTGATGTACCATGACATTAAAATGGCTGAAAAAAGTTAATTTAGTGTAATTTCTAATTATTGTGTAATAAACCTGATTAGAGATAATGTAGGTCAGTCTGAATAGAAGCCAGGTCAGGGACGTAGCCAGTAGGATATCAAAACACCCTTTTGATGGAAATTTTCTTAAATTTGCTAGGTTTTTTTACAATCATAGTCACCATAGGATGTTGATGTCATTTGGAAGATTATACGGTTGTAGAAATACTTTTCATTATTTTTGTAACATTTGAATTCTCCAAAGCTAGTTTTAAGGACCTTAGTTCCGACCATCTTGTTGTAAGGTCTGCAAACTACAGAATAGACAAACTGAGCTAATCAAAAAACTCCATTTCCTCAAAAATATGTCAAAAAAATTAATTAGAATCACAGCTCTATTGAGATATAATTACAAGCAATTCCACCCCATGAACGTTTATTTATCCTAGTTGAGTTGGCTGTATTGAATGCATTTTTTTCATAATTTTCCACATGAATTAATTTCATATTTATTTTCACATTAATGAAAAATGCCATTCACATCCAACAAAAACTGTAAAAGCTTAAAAAAAGGTAATTTACGATTTTCATGTGCTCAATGCACATACATTCTTCTTCTTTTTTGTACCAACATGTCACTTCATCAAGTGAAATTCTCAAAGCGATGAACAAAATTCTTCTTTTCTTTTATTATAAACATTTTATTGTTGCATAGGTGCCGTACATTGGCAAAAAATGAGAGGTAGATTTAAAATTTAGTAGCGCATGAAATTGTGACTCTTACACTCTCGTGTTGCATTCTTGTGTAGACATGAAATGATGAAAAAATGTTGTTTTTGCACAACACATAAAATTTCTTTTGTTACTCGGAGCATAAAGCAGCAGTAAATTAATTTACTTAGAACAAACAACTTTTTTCTTTCAGGAAACTTTTTTTTTCAATTTTAAAATTGCTAAATTTTAATTAGAAGCTTGTTTGTGTTGTTTTGGAAAATTGTTCGAAAAATTGGAAAAACTTTTAGATCATAGAAAATTTTTATTATGTTTTTCTCAATGTTGTATGAAAAAGTTGACTTTACTCGACATCTCACAAAATTCGTGTCAACTTTAGGTTCTCATACTGACTTAGACCAAAAGTATATCCATCCTTGTATGATTTCCCCAAAGTTTAGATTTTTTCCCAAAGTTGTTTAGGAATTCAGAAGGAATATCAAGAAAGCACTTTCTAAACCACACTTATTTTACTAAGAAGTAAAAACCACCATCATAATCATATTTGCATGGTTCCCCAAAAAAAATATACATATAATATTTTATAATGTCGGAGAGATTACAATAAATCATTTCGATGTGATTTTTCTTTCGTGGATGACATTAAAAGTATTTTTCATATATGATATACGAAGCACTTCTAGCAAAAAAATATAATGCTCATGTAAAAATATCTCTCACATGACAGCACATTATGCTTAAGGGTTTTTCATGTATGATGTCCAATTTTTCAGGGAGGGGTGTCAGGAGCTGAGTGAAGTACCAAGAAAAAATTCTTTTGGGGGTTTAAAAAGATCTCATTTTTTGATGGGCGTCATTTATGGACGACTCTTAGTACATTTTTTATTCTCAAACTAGGAAAGCGTGTATGTCATTTGAAGGTTTCCTTAAAAGGTGCTATATGTGTGTATATAAAAACGTATTTTAAACATTTTGCCAAACAACAAAGCATTTACGTGTAAGTATACTAAATGTCATCCGTTCTTTGAGGCTGCTGGAATTCACAAAAATAAAAAATAAATTTGTTCCTCACATTTATTATTATTATTCGTTGTCATTGCTGGCGTGTGGATTTTTTTTTGCGATCCCGAGGAATAGCAGCAGAGGCAAATTTAAATGTCATAAAGTGTGAGATTTCGAAAATGATGAAGGAAGCTCTTTATGATTATGAGACAAAGTTTCCTCTCTCATCACATCTGTGTTGTGTGAAAAATGTGTCTGCATGTAGATTTTTGATGTGGTGATGGGAGGCATGTGAAAGGAAAGGAAAATATTTATTGATGGCAATAAAATTTACTTTTTTTTGTTGACATTTGTTGCTTATGAATAAAAAAATTTTATGACTTTTTTTATTATTGAAATGTATCATCATCATCATCATCTAGAAGTTATGTAGGTGCGACAAGCATTATTTAATCATAAAGGAAAGGAAATTTCCTTTGACTAATTTCGCATACACACCGACACTCCATTATCATGCATGAGAAATTTTTCACAAATATTCATCATCTCAAAATTGTCATCATTAAAAATCATTAATTAACACATTCTCATCTCTTTCTATTGCAATTTTCCTCATCATGCAATTATAATATCATGAAAGTGTAAAATTGTATCATAAAAGAAGTGAATGACGACACTTGCCATGAATGTGAAGAAAACTAGCATGCATGAAATGTAATTTAAGTGGTTATTTGCTTTAGTAAGTACAAATAAAAAATTGTGTATAGGCTCAAAGATTTTTTTATCCCTTTGTAGCTCGTCATCAAAAGTACGATAAAGCTTGAAATGCAAAAACAGAACAAGGAACAAAGGAGCCATAAATTAATGGCACTGTAGTTGGATATGAAAGCAAGTGAATAAACAAGAAAATATTTACCATGTTAAATAAGATAAAAAATTCTGGATTTTTTGGTGGAAGTGACTAAGGCGTATTCTTGGTTCTTGTTATTATTGAATGCAGATCTCACTGTTACTCCCTGTTACTGATCTCACGATGAACTGGCCTCATAGTTCGAAATTATGAAAAAGTCGACTCAACTTGGCTTGATACTAAATTCGAGTCAATTTTGAGCTCTGAGGCCGGCTAGGAGTTATATATTAGAGCTACCCTAGGGGTATATCCTAGGGTAACCCCCCTAGGGTAACCCCCTAGGGTAGCCTCAGAGGTATGACCTAGAGTAATCCTAGTTTACACCCTAGCGTATACCCAAGAGTATACCGAGCAACCGACCCCTGATGCAACCATTTAAGCCAATAGTCAACAATTCTATCCAATAAGCGACTCCAATCCCACTGTTAGTTAAGACCTAGATTTGAATGTGAGTTAAACTAACCTATAATAGCTAAATTTCCAAGAATGATCTGCACGCGTATGCCTGTAAGACAAAACATCAACAACAGCATCCAAAGCTATACAATTCCAGCTAAAAGTGAAAATGAAGTAGACAAAGTGAGAAAAGGAATTGAAAGATCCAATTAGCGACATTACTCAGTGACAAAACAATAAGCATGTGTTATGTAATAAAGCATAAAGTGCTTTTATGGTGTTGGCAAATAAGAGAAATAAATAAATGGAAGAATAATTGCATAAAGTGGATGTTGATGTTATTATATCGAAGGTGTGAAACCAGAATCAATTTATAATTATAAGAGCTTTTCAGCAACATCAAACGAATCTGTTTTGTTTTAAATTTTTTTAATCCCGTTTTCTTTATATTTTAACATCTAATTAAAAGTTTTACGGTTATAAATAAATAAAAAGAAAGAAGCTGAATTGAATCATGTGATGCATCTGTGAGTTCAGAGTTTCATTCAAAGAAACTCAAATTTGTGTGTTAATTACTCGACATCAATCCTTTTATAAGCATTTTTTTTTTGTTAATGATAGGGTAAACACTTTTAAAATTTGCACACTTTTGCACATGAAAATTTCATTTGCTTGGAACTTTTCATCAGATTATTGTTAAGACTCGCAAGTGGTCTTGAATTGTTGGAAATTGCAGAAATTTTCATTTTCAATTACTTCTTGGAAGTAATAATGCGTCTGAAGGGAGATATCCGATTTTTAATTTTCACTTTTGAAATTTGCGCAGAAACTTTTAAAATTTGCGCAAAAAACTTTTGAAATTTGCACACTTTTTTGATAGCAACCCTTGACATTTTCAAGCGGAAAATTAAGTAAACAAACAATTTGTTTACCATTTTGTTTAAAATAAATAATATTTTTGTGGGTAACAAATCATCGCCATCGAATTCAAGAACATTTTTTCATACTTTTTAATCATTTCCAAGAAAAATTGAAGCGTAAAAAGACAAGATTCAAGCTATTTCAAGAAAATGGATATAGACGATTTTGATAAAAGCAAAATCAAGCTCTTTAAATCAAGATTCCGATTCTATGTTTTGGTTCTTCTGGATCTGTTAAAAATCGTTCTAATAAAAATACAGCAATTTCATAATTTTAAATCGTGCATATTTATTTCATTTTGCTCTATAAATTTAAATCCCTTTTTTCTTGAAAATTTAGGCATTCATAAGTCTTAAATGAGGAACAAAATCTTGCAGTTTTTCACATTTTGATGCCTCATACAGTTCTTGCTTTTTTGACCAATTTTTTGCTATTATTTTCAACGGATAATTTGTTTTTAAATATATATTTTGAATTTCCAAAAGTTTGATTCTTCTATGTCTTCATTTCAGGCTTAAGACATTCCATTTTCAAATGTAAACAATCGATTTTATAAACAAATTTTTCAATGTTTCCTAAGACAAAAAAGTGTGCAAATTTCAAAAGTTTTGGAAAAATTTTGCGCAAATTTTAAAAGTGAAAAACAAGCATTTTTATAATCAAGTTTTAAATCACTTCCGATGATATTTTTTCAAAACAAATCTTTTGATAATTTTAAGCAATATCAGATCTGTATTTTTTGATTCCAAAATGTTAACTAAAGCTTTCGGCTATGCCTTTAAAATTAATTTTTAAAAAATCTTCGTTTTGTATGGGATTTTGTTTTTTGGACATTTCAAGCTTCTTGACGGCTTAATGTCAATCAAAATGATGCAAAAGGGTGTGCAACACAGTTTTTCATAGATCTGGCTTCAATTCATTTATTATTAATAAGGATTTTGAATAAAATTTTAAAGAAATCATTTTTATTTGAGTGTGCAAATTTCAAAAGTGTGCAAATTTTAAAAGTGTTTACCCTACTTGCAAACTTTGTGTTTTTCTTTGATTTTAATTTGTTATTTATGTCACCTGCTATTGTTCCTTATTACCTATTCAGCATTACTGTATAGAATTTTAATGAGGTACGGACAAATGTGTGAATAATATAAGGAAATAAGAACTTCATGTTTATTTCAGTTGTGATTTAGTTTTTAACATAAAAAAATGAATTTGGTTGAAATTAAGTCAAGCTATAACCCGAGCAGCACTGTGTCTTGATGGTTGCCTGACGGAAAAAATGATCTCTAGTCAAAAATACTCTGGAATTTTAAAATTTAGCAAGTGTCTAGTAGATTGTTCAAAAAACAAGAGAAGCACAACTCCAACGTTTACAATTCCTGGCATCACCCAAACATTGCATTCTAAACAAAACACAAATTGATTTTCCGGTTAAATGCTCTTCACACAATGGAATTCCATTATTATTTTATCATAATGACGTTTGTCTGTAAATGATGCCTCAAAAATTATCCTTTCTTCCTTTCCATCTATCTCCCTCAATATTGATGTTCGTCTATTAGCTTCCAAATGATTGAGAAAAGTGGAAGTAAAATGCGAGAGAAAATTATGTGACATAAAAAATCAATTCCTTGAAATCATTTTCATCGACATCATAATATTTATCATAGTAAATATTTGTTTACAAAAATAATACGAACAGTGGAAGGGAGAAATGACGAAGATGTGTATTTTTTGGCATTATTGAAAGTAAAATTATACTTTTTTTGTAACAAAATCATATGATTCAGACACTCGTTTCTTCTCTAAAAATATTTTGTTACTGGATTGACGACAGCAGAAAGGATGATGACAAAACTTCCCACGTTCAATGACGACGAGGAGCGTTATGAAATGATTTTAAAGGATAAGAAGGAAGCGTACCATTGTTAACATTTTCATTTTTGACGAGAATTTTTTTGCATCTTTTTTTTACTGAATGCATTTTAGATGCGAACATTTTTGCATCTTTTTTTACTGAATACACTTTTGAATCAAAAATTTTAGCTTCTTTTTTACTGAGTTCAATTCTGAAGTGAACATTTTTACATCCTTTTCACTGAATATGTTTTTGATGCAAAAATCTCTGCTTATCTTTAACATAACTTTACTTTTGAAGTAAATTTTTTGCATCTTTTTTACTGAATGCACTTTTGAAGCAAATTTTATTTTGCATTTTTTTGGTAAATGCTTCTCTTACTATAATAACACAACAAAAATCCATAACAACGAATTGAACTCACGAAAAATATGTCAAAAATATTCTTCAACCCTCGCCTTCTTCCGTCTTGTCTTTCTATCAAAAATGTTAATGTAAGGCAAGTAAAAAATATTCAGTAAAGAAATCTCGAAACATAATCATTTCCAAAATGGCAGATATCTTAGAGACGTCGTCTATCTTTTCCATTCCATCCAGTTTTTCATTGATATGTGTATATGATGGGTGATGATGTTTCGCATGATGTGATTTCTGAAAGTAAAGAAGCAAAAAATCAATCAGTTGCGGCTTTTTCCAGAAAATTAAATTTTCCAACATACAATAATATATATGATGAATTTATGCGTATGTTTATGTTGTTGTGTATCGTCTCATAAATATTTTTCCAAATATTTTGCTTTTTCGCTCTCGATTTTCATTTATTTGATGTTTTGTGTTTATCGATTTATTCGAGTTTGAAGAATATTAAAGTGAGACAGATTTTGAATGGGAAAATTTGATTGATGATGATGATAATGTTGGATTTGAATGTGAAACTGGGTCTTTAATGTTGATTGTAAAATTTCAATAAACAAAATTAACGTAATTCTCACGTAGAACATTTAGGTTGGATTTTAGGGTTGCTTCTTTTTTCATTGTAATGCACTTTTGATGTAAATTTTTTCTCTTTTTTTAACTGAATGCACTTTTGATTCAAATTGTTTGCTTCTTTTTCATTGAACTCACTTTTGATGCGATTTTTTTTGCATCTTTTTTTTTACAGAACTCACTTTTGATGAAAATTGTTTTCTTTATTAAACTCACTTTTAGTTGGATTTTTTGCTTCTTTTTCTGAATTCAATTTTTGATGCAAACAATTTTTTGCTTCTTTTTTACTGAATGCACTCTTGATGCAAATTTTTTGCTTCTTTTTACACTGAATGCATTTTTCTACAAAACTTCTGCTTCTTTTTTCACTGAACCCAATTTTGATGCGAAATTTCTGCTTCTTCTTCACTGAATACTTTTGATCCCAATTTTTTTGCTTCTTTTTTACTGAATGACAATTTTACTTTATTAATGAATTATATTTAGGATCCGATAATTTTTAAGAATTTGACATCAAAAGAATTAATAATTTTCCTAAAAACACCTCCATTCATTGCTTTTATGAACCTAAAACATTCACAATTTTAAATGCAAATTAAGCAATAATTCCAAAATAATCTGCTTTGCTTCATTCAACCTATAAATTCATGTAATAATATTCAATCAAATTATTTTTCCATTTCTAATGAACTTGCATAATGCCAAAATACCCGAAAAATCAAATATTTAATATTAAATTATAATTATCAGCACTCTTGTCTGAATAAATTTTTTATTTATTTTCCTTTCTCACAAATGAAAAACTTTTATTTGCCCATCGAAGTAATAGCATGCAGGAGAGAAAGAAAACCCCTTGAGGGGTAAATATTTTGATATAATTTACGTGCCATAAGTCTTTCCCTTTAATTTGGCAAAATAAACACTTTTGTACTATGTACCGACTACTGACTGCCGTCAGGAGTAAAAATGAAATCATGTTACTATTTAACATTCAACAACAATTGTTTAGGCATAAAGTTTTCCATTGGGATTCTCGTTCTCTCATTTTCATTTCAACTTGAATCTACTTCAACATCATGTTTGCACTCTATAAAAATTTTAGATTTTCATTTTTCATCCCCTCGATTCTTGAATTGAATCATTTTTTTTATTGCATGACATGAGCTGCCGCCACTCTTGTTGTTGGTTGAATTACTTTATTTCTAAGCATCGCTTGTAATTATAGTCATTAACGAAGGTTGTGATTTTTTTTTCATTCTGAATTGGAAAATTCTCCCTGATTTGGGTTGTAATTTAAAGTTGATGATGCTGTTGTGGATTTGAATGAAAATAATTTTTTTGGGCAGAATTATTGATTTTTTTTCTTTGGTCAAAGAGTTGATTTAAAATTTTGTAATGTTCAACGACTTCATAATTATGAAGGGGGTAATATGTTAAATTTTTCAAAAATATTACACATTTTTTAAAGGAATCGTTCACGAGTGACGTCTACCAAATTCCTCTGAATCTCAATTTAATTTCAATCAAAGCTAGATTTTTCAACATCTTACCCCCCTGAAAAGTATTAAAATTTTTCACATGACTTTTTCACATATGAATATGCACATGAACTACTTTTAATGAGATGATTTAATTTCTTTACATCAAATGAATTTCATAGTCAACCTGTAATAAGTTTATGAATGTTAAATGAAACTTTTGAGTTCACTGAAATGTTCAAAATGTGTGCTAAAATAGCTTTGGGAAATTCTGTGTACTTACTAGAGGTGGGAAGCTTCAAGCTAATGAGGGATATTACAAGGTTGTTTACAAATAACGTTAGTTAGAAAATAGAATTTTCTGACCCGCTCCCCCTGTTCTTCACATAATTTTCAAACTACTCTATATCCCCTCTTAAAAGTTGGACGTCAACTGAAGCGGTCACCCAATAAATTATGAAATCGAATCTACAGAACAGGCTCACTTCCTGGCTATTTTCTTGATACAAGGTAATCTATACGATTTGTAGATAGAGAAACAAAAAAACCAGGGGGGGGACAACGCAAAATTTAACGGTCAAATTTCGTTAACATGTTTACTGAGATGCAATTTTTCAAGTACTCCAATTTGTTTTGCAAAAAAATCGTCCAAAAAAGAAAATTTTGGATAATTTCTATTTTATGCAGTTTCAGTTTAAAAGAATCAATGGAAGTAATCAGAAATGTGAATTACTTCATGTCCTCATTTAAAAAATTGAATTTAGCTGGATAAATTACGAGAAAATTGAAATTTTTTTAATTTTCACTTGGAGTACTTGAAAAATTGCATCTCAGTTAACATGTTTCGAAAATTTGACCATTAAATTTTGCGTTGTCCCCCCTGACAATAACCAAATTTTTCTTGTCAGCCAGGAGGCATGCATAAGATATTATATAAGAACCAGGAGGTTGGAATGGATAGAAGGACCGATGGTTCTGAATAATATATATTCTTGTCATTTTAGTCATATTAAATAGATTGAGTGTTCTACAAACTACGCAAAATTGAAAGAAGTTCAAATAATTATATAACTAAAGCATCATCAAAATAGCTTCCTAAAATTTTTATCATGAAATTCACAAGACTGAAATTCCTTACCTTCATAAGTTGTTCTCACTCTTTTCGAAAAAATACTTTTCAATGCTCAACACATGTTCCATTTTACATGAGATATGTTCACAATCAAAAAATATCTTCTTCCTTCTTAACAAAATTTTTATTATATAATAATCGTATGATGATGATAATTTGAGTAGCTATGACAGCAGCTATAAAGCATCAAAAAATAAATAAAAAAAAATTCCACCGGAAGGCTTTAATCAAAATATATAAATCTCGAGAAAAATTGCGAGCAATAAAAAAGAAATTTGCCTGATGATGCATCTTAAAAAGAGATTTTTTGATTCGTTTCACTTTTAGCTATAATAATTTTTAATGAAGCTGTTGATAAAGGAGGAACTTGCATACATAAAAAAATATTTTATGTTGATGTCTTCTGAATGTTTTGTTCAAAGTTCAACCGAAATTGTGATTTTTGAATTCTTTATGACAGTAGATCTTTAAATTAGAATTTCTAGCTGTTATTAGAAATTTGAAGTGGTTAGTTATAGTTTATGATGATATGTATGCGATTCTGTCAATTTAAAGTAAGGTTTGTGTGCCTGAGTAGTTCGCATCTCTGACCAAACACCTGTATACTTAAATATTTTATTATTTAAAAATCCGTAGGTTCGAGTCTCACTAGACACTAAGCATGCTCAATCCATTTAATATGACAATAATATGGATGTTTTGGACACCATCGGACCTTCTATCCATCCCTATCCACTTCCAATCTCAGGACTCTTATATAATATTTATGTTAAACCCAAGGCTTGGATACTTAAGATTAAATCTGAGAAATACCTACGAATACCGAAATTATTTGCCAAAATTCTTAAGGATTCACCTGGATTTCTGAAATTTCTTGCTTCTTTGCTCAGGGTATTTTGAATTTTTTTTAGCATGATCCTATGTGTCCAAGCCTTGATTGGACCACAAAATAATTTAAACCACGTTATTATTTTTTACTCCCTTAAATTTATAATCAACTCAAAAAATGCAATTTTAAAAAACATCAACGAACATTTGTCATCTGTACATTGACACTCACTTTAAAAAATCCACTAAAAAATATGAATGACAATAAAACATGAAATCTGTATCATTTCTCTTAATTCCATAAAAATCATTGTGCATACCACAAATTAAATTAAAAAAAGTGAAATAAATGTAGCAAAAAGGGATGTAGACTCACCCACCGCAAATATTACAATTTATCGAAGGGTGTTCTCAACTCAATCGTACTCGAGGGGCTTTTTTCCATATTCTCCTGTGCGCTTTCATGTCTTTGAAGAATTTCCTCTCTAATGCTGTGTGACATGGCAACATTTAATAAAAAATTATATTTTATTAATACTAATCTCCTTCACTTTCTTGTTGTATGTATCACTCACCCTCTGATTATTATGTACTAATATCATTACTAGATTCAGATTCATTCGCTAACTCTGTGGTTACATCAATTTCATTTTAGATATAAACTTTTATTATTTATAGGAGAAATAAAAAAATATGAAATTTAATGAGGGTGAATAGCTTGCTACAGATACGTAAACATGAAGAACTTCTCTTGGCATTAGAACATATGTTTTTATGATTAATCAATAAAAATTATTATCTGCTTATAATCACTTTCGCTCAACCATAGTAATTTTCGTTCCTTTGTGGATTACAGTTGAAAAGAAGTATTAGGAAATATCCTGCATTTATCACTCATAAAATAATCATTTTCGTGTATTAATGTATGGTCGTGGTGATTCGTACAACAGTGCATTAAATTTATGATTGAGTGATTAATGAATGATCATTAGTGGATGGACGTAAATGCTCAGTGAGTTTATTAAGCATAAATCATGGGTAATGAGAAAAGATTATTTTAATAAATGTCATATCTGCTGCGTTTTATCAATATCTAGCTAATGAATGTTGTAGAAATCAATTAATATGTGTGCAGTAATGGAATTAGGGTTCGCCCACATGCGCATGTATGCGCATACATGCGCATGTCCCTGCATATACACGCATGTTACATGCGCATGCATGCGCATGAGAATTTTTTTTTTGAATTTTTTTTTATTGTCAAAATGGATCAAAAATGTTCCAAATTCGTTTGCAAACTACGTTTATATGAGAAGGTAGTGTGGTACAAGCAATAAAAGTTCGATTTCGCTTTCGCATAATCCACTGTGAATCAAAATATTATAAAAAGTTAAAAGTTTGTTAAAAATTCAATTGATAAGCCTCTGTTGTAGACACTTGCCCGTAGTATATGGGAAAAATAAAATTTTGTCCAAAAAGTGCAAGTACACTAGAAACGGATCAAAGATTTTCTTTGCCCTCGACATTTTCAAATTGCTCGTGTGCTTCACTAGTTTACCCGATTTTTTTAAATCTTGCTTTATTCGATAGGTAATTGTAAGAGCTTTTAGAAAAATATACACATAATATATTTCTGGTGTACTTAGGTAACAAAAAATTGAAAAAAGTCCGAAAAACTAGGTTTTTTATAATTTTTTTCAACCTTATGTCTTTATTATATTGTTCTTAGTTTGAGCAATAGTCTTTGTTACGATGGTACACTGATATTATGCAGTTTTAACAGTGAAAATTAACTTTGAAGTCAAAATTACAGTAAAAAAAATTTTTTCTTAAAAATCAACATGCGCATGTACATGCGCATACATTTCTCAACATGCGCATATATGCGCATATTTTTACATGCGCATGCATGTGCATGTGAAATTGGCAAACCCTAAATGGAATATAAAGATTGTAATCTGTAATGAATAATTGATGACTGGAAATTTTGTAGATAAAAATGTAAACAAGAAAAGTTCTTTGAATATTCAATAGATTCGAGTTTTTTCAGATGTTGTGGATCTGTTTGTAGCTTATCTGTGAAATAATAGAATAATTAGCATTTGTAAAAGTATCTAATAATTAAATTATGACAATTTTCTCGATTTACTATCAAAATATTCAAAACTAAAAACACTATAAAAGGGGCAGACAACTGTGTTACAAAATTCAAAAATATTTTGACCATTACTAATCAAATATTTCATATTCTATGATTTACCCTCAAAAATTTAAAATTATCTAAACTCTTTCCAACATCCTCAATCATATATCAGCACTTTATGTCAATATCATCATATCCATACATTTTCCCGTCTCCTCAACTCATGTCTTGACACATTATCTAAAAGAAATCCTCAACGAATATGCTTCAAGTGAGTTTCCAACATTTTGATCTTTTTAAAAAGCCATTTAAAAGAGGAAGAATGTTCATGCACATTATGTACGATGACAAAACTTATTTTTCCTGACATATCAGGTTGCCACTTAAGCTAACTAAAAAGAAGAAGATGTACGTTTTCATATCGCATAATATTATACATCACAAATGTACACATAAAATTCAGGAAATGATTTCGCCGCAAAATATTAATACACACTTTCACATGTACTTTTTTTCTGCTGCTTTCTACAGGAAGATAAAAAAGGAGCTGAAGCAATATTTTTTATGTATGTTATGTTTAATGTATCAGAAAATAAATTTTCGTTCTTAAAAAGACATGAGGAAGAAGAAGAAAGCCATAAAGCGATGAAACGACGACGAGTCACCCTAAAAACGTGCATCACAAATGATACCTGATGGTCATAATGAAATGTTCTGTGAATATCAGCAGCGGATGGATGTATATTTATGATGTACATCTTTTAGTGGAACATAAAGATAAGGAGAGAAAATTTCCCCATAGAATTTTCATTATAGGACGTGAATGCACAATGTCATGGATATCAAAGCAGGAACATAATGCGCAAAACACAGCATTCCACGAGTAGCCATTTATATCGATCTATGTTTAAATTAAGAGGATCTCATTTCTCGTGCAATGCAGGAAATAAATAAACTCATTAAATCATAAAGTACTTGTGAGCTTACCACAAGAAAAAAATATGAAATAATAAATAGAAATCCGCAATTAATGAGCCGAACGTATGCCATCTATTGAATAGAAAGAAGCTGTCTGATTGCCCTCAAGGTGAACAACGATGGAAAATTGAAAAGAGAGAAGATATTTTTGCTGTTGTGGTGAGGTGGGAGGGTTGCCGTGCAGCAGCGGTAATATTTAGAACCAAATCATATACACACAGCACACAAATTAAAAACCAATAAAAGAGTATTTGAAGAGATTCGCCACGTGCAATACTCTAGAAAAATTATTTTTTTTCGCAAGGTGGAATGACGTCTATTTTATTATGATTTAAATGGGAACTCTCGTGAGTTGTACATAAAGGGCTTCTCAATGGAACTGTTTGTGATATTTTATTTGGAACAGTAACCTGTGTAAATTATTTTTATGGTCAATTTATGTATTACGAAGAAACTTGTGGCATTTAAAAAATTCTATTAAATTGAGGACGGATTGTTTATGGTATCTTTCTTCTTGGAATCATAGCTTGCTATTTCTGTTATAATAAGGACCTCAATTCTGTAACATCCAACGTCATGGTTATGTTTGTTAATTATCAGAGCTTGTAATGTTTTAATCAGGTTTCTCTCAATGAAATTCGATACAGTTTCCAGAATGTCGCTGAGCTTTCTTTAAGACTAGTTAAAATCACAGTATTAACGTCATTAATATTGTTACATGAACATTTTGATTTAATATTTATTTTTGCACGAAACTTCATTTTTAACTTGACATGATCCACTTCATTAACTTTTGCTCTCTGGTTTCACTCTATGAAGAAAAAGAAACTTTTTCTTTCTCAAAATGACTTTAGTTCAGAGCAATGTTATGGGTGGGATGTCAATCAAGGTTTTGTTAGCTATTCTTATGACTAAAATGAGGAATTGGGTCTTCATTTTGACTATATTTGAGAAATTTTTTATTGTTAACATTTTAAAAATCATTGATTTATGTTACAAACCTTAATTATTGGAATTTCGATGATGCTGATTGACATTTTGACTCTTTTGACGCTTGATTTATGCTTAACTGCAATGCTCATAATTAAATTATGTGAAGTTTTTTGATGTTTAATGATTTAATTGTGAAGAAAAACTAAAAATCACCAAAAAATACAAAGGGGTGTGAAATTAATTACCTTTAAAAATATTCAAATTTTATAAAACCGTTAAAATATTGTTCATTGACCAAAAAGTGTTGATTCAAAAATATTAAATAATTTGACATATAAAAAGCGCTTCTCACGCAAAATTTTCCTGTAATTTTTCTATTATTTTCATGTTATGTTACAGTTATTATCAGTCAGTCAGCAGCACCACGACAACGCCCATCAAATTATGGAGAGAAGAAATGTTCATGTACAAAAAAAGGAATCGTGTGCAACAGCTCATTAAGTTTAATTCAATTTACATGAAATTTCAATTTTAATCGTTCATCTTAATCAATTTAATACCCTCGTCTGTCAAATTATGGAATTAAATAAGTTGTACTCATGTGCGACACTACCAATATATGCATTTCCATTAACGCAGGAAGTAAAATTCATAGAATTGGCAATCATGAAACGTACGAAAATTGTTGCATAACAGCGGGACAGTGCACGTGACTGGATTGGAATTGTCGGAAATTAAAATGAGTGGTTCGGTTGCCTTAGCTCGACTGTTGGCGTTTGACAAAATCATTCGAGTGATGAGGATGGGAACGTCAAAAGGTTGCGTATTTGATATTTGATTGCATCAGCGTGATATCAATTCATTTCGAGATTTTTTTTGATTATTTAGAAAGTGAAATTGAAGGAAGAACTTGAAGTGCTTTCACGCTGATGACGAAATTCGGTCCCTTAATTTTTGATTGAGAGATGGTTTGTTAAGGGCAACTAGAGATGAAATGTTGAAATAGAATTTTTACAGTTTAGACACCTTAGAACGTCTCACAGGAAGTAGTGACAATTAAAAGAATGTCACGCAGAAAAAAAGAACTAAATGAGTGTTAATTGAAAATGCAAATACGAGACGCTGCCAACAATCTTTCTCTTTCTCATCCTTTAACTGACAACGTTAGTTGAATATTAACTCAATATCTTGATGTAGTTGTCTTGCCATGTCATGTTTTTTGCATCGAAACGTGTGTCGAGTCACGTGACTGTAATCTATTTAACCAAATATATAGAAATTCTTTCTCTCCCTCTCTTCCATCTATCTTGTGGCCTCAACGTGCTGCTGTTGATTGAGTTGATGAAGAAGTATATTCAATTCAATTATTTCTTTTCGCATTTTTGCATCAGTTTGATTAAGCTGTTGTGACATTTCGTTGATAGATATTTCAATTTTCATCATTACATAAGCCAATAAGGAATTCCATCTATTTCTCACAGTCCACACTGGTCTAATTTTAAAAAATTCCGGCAATTGAAGATTTTTTGGAAAAGTTTTACCAAAAATCTTCGGAGATATCTCATTTGAAAGCTGACATAGAATAGAACTAATTCCCAAAATTTCAGACTTTTTGGTTGACTTGGTGCTGACTGGCAGTTCGTCAAAGTTGGGGGTAGGGGGTTTTCCTGAATTTTCGAGTGTATTATTCAAACTCAATTTGCGCAAAAACTCTTCAACCAATCAAAAAACGGGTTATAGTTCCTAAAAGTACATGCAAATACCTAAATTTGGTGTATGTATCATGTAAAATTTTTTTGGTCTTGTTGGGGAACTTTGAGATTTAAGCCAAAAATTTAGCCAAAAAACGCTTTCTAAATTTTCTCGGAGGCTGAAGTTTAACAAAATTTTACCGCTACAAATTAGTTTTACATTTTCTGAATAGTACTTATTCTTATCTTTCCAAAATGTGGTCTGGTTTTACCCAACTCGTGCGCATCTAGGGGTACCAGTCAATCAAACCTTTGGTAAAAATGCAAAACTTCAAATAAAATATTTATAAAATTTTAGCAAAAAATCCAACTTTTTTCATAAAACATGTTTAAATGCTGGTTTTTATACTTTTATGTAATAAATATGCCATTTTTGAATGGTTTATGAAGAACTTTTCAAAATTAGTCATTTTTCGGCACCCTATGCTGGTTGCTATAGCACCACTCTTAACACCTCACTTTGACCACTATAACTTTTTACAGAATTATTATTTTATAAATCCGTTTTCTGTTTTTTGTAGCTTAAACTAATATCTTTCTAATGATATATAATACATGATATTTTATTGGGATCTTGGTTATAAATATGGCCCTTGTTTGTGGTCGACCTTGACCGACGCAATTTAAAAAAATAATTAAAACGTCATTTTTTGATATGGTATATTAGAGCAAAATCAGAAATTAAAATTAAGTTTTTTATGTTCAATATGGATTACTATTATACTAAAAACTCAAATTTTGCATTTTAGAAACTTTCTGTTCACTGTGGGTAGTCCCCTAGGAAGTACCCCATTAGTCTCTACTATGGTCAGTAAATCTTACAATTGAACTCATTTGACTGAATTTTTTCGATTTATTTATAATATTTATGCATATTTAAAGCAAAAAACATCAATTTTGGTGCGATATATTGAAAAATTGGAATTTTTCTTTGTATGGGTTTGAGATTAGCTTTCGTCGGTCACAATCAATGCACCATCATGGCAGTAAGGACTAAGATATATCCAAGTATTATACATGTTTTGAAAGATATTAATATCAGCTATTAAACACAGAAAACAGAAATATTGATCTAGTAAAAAGTTATGTCCGCTTAAGTAGCCTCAAAAGACACCAAGTCGATAAATAGCATACACAAAAATACTAAAGTAAAAATTTCACACCTATTTTAATATAATATCCTGTTTTCTAAGTTCTTCTTTATGACTTTTAATTACTTTTTGCATAAATTTTTTTAAAAATATAATTAAAATTTTCTTTTTAGTATTTTTGTGTATGCTATTTATCGACTTGGTGTCTTTTGAGGCTACTTAAGCGGACATAACTTTTTACTAGATCAATATTTTTTATTTCTGTTTTCTGTGTTTAATAGCTGATATTAATATCTTTCAAAACATGTATAATACTTGGATATATCTTAGTCCTTGCTGCCATAGCAGTGCATTGATTGTGACCGACGCAAGCCAATCTCAAACCCATACAAAGAAAAATCCCAATTTTTCAATATATCGCACCAAAATTGATGTTTTTTGCTTTAAATATGCATAAATATTATAAATAAATCGAAAAAATTCAGTCAAATGAGTTCAATTGTAAGATTTACTGACCATAGTAGAGACTAATGGGGTACTTCCTAGGAGACTACCCACAGTGAACAAAAAGTTTCTAAAATGCAAAATTTGAGTTTTTAGTATAATAATAATCCAAATTGAACATAAAAAACTTAATTTAAATTTCTAATTTTGCTCTAATATACCATATCAAAAAATGACGTTTTAATTATTTTTTTAAATTGCGTCGGTCAAGGTCGACCACAAACAAGGGCCATATTTATAACCAAGATCCCAATAAAATATGTATTATATATCATTAGAAAGATATTAGTTTAAGCTACAAAAAACAGAAAACGGATTTATAAAATAATAATTCTGTAAAAAGTTATAGTGGTCAAAGTGAGGTGTTAAGAGTGGTGCTATAGCAACCAGCATAGGGTGCCGAAAAATGACTAATTTTGAAAAGTTCTTCATAAACCATTCAAAAATGGCATATTTATTACATAAAAGTATAAAAACCTGCATTTAAACATGTTTTATGAAAAAAGTTGGATTTTTTGCTAAAATTTTATAAATATTTTATTTGAAGTTTTGCATTTTTACCAAAGGTTTGATTGACTGGTACCCCTAGATGCGCACGAGTTGGGTAAAACCAGACCACATTTTGGAAAGATAAGAATAAGTACTATTCAAAAAATGTAAAACTAATTTGTAGCGGTAAAATTTTGTTAAACTTCAGCCTCCGAGAAAATTTAGAAAGCGTTTTTTGGCTAAATTTTTGGCTTAAATCTCAAAGTTCCCCAACAAGACCAAAAAAATTTTACATGATACATACACCAAATTTAGGTATTTGCATGTACTTTTAGGAACTATAACCCGTTTTTTGATTGGTTGAAGAGTTTTTGCGCAAATTGAGTTTGAATAATACACTCGAAAATTCAGGAAAACCCCCTACCCCCAACTTTGACGAACTGCCAGTCGGCACCAAGTCAACCAAAAAGTCTGAAATTTTGGGAATTAGTTCTATTCTATGTCAGCTTTCAAATGAGATATCTCCGAAGATTTTTGGTAAAACTTTTCCAAAAAGTCTTCAATTGCCGGAATTTTTTAAAATTAGACCAGTGTGCAGTCTTGAGGGGCTTGTTGGGAAATGACATACAAGATTAAAGTGGATAGATTGGGTTCAGTGGTTTGGACAAGGGTTTTTGGTACTCAGGATGGAAGTTTAGTGCTCTAGGGATTATTTTGGAATCTTTTCAATACTTTGTTACGTCACTGGGAGGGGTCAGGGTCGGAAGTCGAGTGACATTACATAGAAGAAAAATATTTTTAGACATAATCAGGATGAGAAATTAAAAATCCAATTTTTGATGGACATAACTTATGAACAGCCCCAGATGCTGTGCGATGATGAGGCCAAAAATTTTTTTATTTGAATAATTTTCTCTTACTAAGCTTGATGAAGGGATTCTGGCATTTTTGGCATTATAATGATTTCCGGTGCCTCCGTTCCGGTGCCTTAGAGCGCAAAAGGGAGGAAGAAAGAAAAAAATTCTCAAGGAAAAATTTCATGAAGCTAAAATAATTTTTATAAATTATCACAGTGAGTGTCGATGAGACAAGAAGGGAGAGAGGAAGGGAAAAAAATTTACTGGCATCATCTTCCTGTTGTAGCTTGATATAAGTCATTACATCAGACTCCTTTTTATCATAAGCTCGAAATTTCAGCAAGAAAAATCACCATCATTAAATCACTATCACTATTCCATATCATTAAACACAAACGTCACAATTTTTTTTTCATGCTTCAGGGAAAATTTTCTCGAAGGCTGCAAAGTGAAGACATAAAGGAAGTCAATATATGTGTGCAAATGATGATGATGATAGACATGCCAATGTAAATTTTTTTTATGATGGTTGATAAATATTTTTCTTCTTCATTGTGACATAATGCATTATGGATGTGTGTGGTCTATGATTACTATGACGGTAAATTGATTTACTTTATAGCATTACAAAATGTATGTAAGTTATTACTGAAAAACTGGGAATATTATTAAGATAAAGTCATAATTTGTTTTCGGGAATATCATCTTATCTAAATTGAGTCTGTTATCTTATTGGGGACTGTTCACTTATTACGTAACGCAAAAAAACGACTTTTCAGGCCCCCCCCCCCTTTGTCACAAAATTTCCATGAAGAAAAATTTCCTTTGTTTGAACTGTCACAAAATCTCAGACCCCCTCCCCCCTAAAAGCATTACGTAATAAGCGAACGACCCCTTGGGCCTTGACGGATTTTCTGGGATTTTTGTTCAACGGAAAAAAATATTAACTTCCACGCAAAAGCGTGTAAGTTATTAGTTTCGTCAAAAACACACTTTTTTTATTACGGTATTAAGACTTATTATTAAAAAAATTCTAATGATGCCAAAAGTTGTGTATCGCGAGGCTGCATTTTTCTGTATATAAATTTTTTTCACTAAGTATCATCTAAGGGTCCAAAACCTCGAAAAACGTGTTTTTTAGGGTCCACAAATTTGGTGATCAGGGTCACAGCCGAGCCATGTACATATGGAAATTTGGTTTTTTTGCCATTTGGTCACACATATCAAGCGACCAGGGGAATGGAAAGTCATTTTAGGAAATTTTGAAATTTTCAGTGATTTTAAGGCTGTCAAAGTTGACAAACCTAGGAAAAATTACACTTTTCTTCAAACGCCTGACGACCCAGGGTTTTTTTCAAACTGGATATACCTTTGTATCTTATCTTACAGTACTTTCCATGACGTTTACAAAAATACCCAACATGACTATGTTTGGACTTAATCCTGAGATTCTACAGCACTTTGAAAATCGAAAAAAAATGGATTTTTTTTTAAAAAAATTGAATTATCATAAAGGCTCTAGATGATTACTGGATCTTATTTTTATGGACATAGAGGCTCTGGATGTTAACTGGATCTTATTTTTATTGGATATAGAAGCTCTGGATGGTAACTGGATCTTATTTTTATGGACATAGGGGCTCTGGATGGTAACTGGATCTTTTTTATTGGATAAAGAGACTCTGGGTGATAACTGGATCTTATTTTTATGGACATAGGGGCTCTGGGTGGTAACTGGATCTTATTTTTATTGGATAAAGAGGCTCTGGGTGATAACTGGATCTTATTTTTATGGACACAGGGGCTCTGGATGGTAACTGGATCTTATTTTTATCGGATATAGAGGGTCTGGGTGATAACTGGATCTTATTATATTGGACATAGAGGCTCTGGATGGTAGCTGGATCTTATTTTTATGGACATAGAGGCTCTGGATGATAACTGGATCTTATTTTTATGGACACAGAGGCTCTGGATGGTAACTGGATCTTATTTTTATTGGATAAAGAGGCTCTGGATGATAACTGGATCTTTCTTTTATGGACATAGAGGCTCTAGATGGTAACTGGATCTTATTTTATTGGACATAGAGGCTCTGGATGATTACTGGATCATATATAATTGGAAAGAGGTGTTCTGGATGTTACTGGATCTTATATAAACGGACATATAGGTTCTGGATGTTTACTGGATCTTATTTTATTGGACATAGAGGCTCTGGATAATAACTGGATATTGTTTTATTGGACATGGATGTTTACTAGATCTTACATAAACGGAAATAGAGGCTTTGGATGATTACTGGATCTTATTTATTAGACATAGAGGCTCTGCATGATTACTGGATCTCATTTTTATTGAACATTTTGAACTATTAATACTTTTTGAGTGCAAATTTGGGCATAAAAAAATATTGATCCACTGTGCATCAATATTAATTTTTGGTTAAAGTTATTACCATAAAATTTGTTAATTTTACCAATTATTTAGTTATTTTTTAACAAAAGTTAAATTAATATTTTTCGGATCATAACTATTATCCTAAAAATTAATAGTCGTTTGAGTTAACCAGAAATGTTAATTTTAACCAAATATGTTGTAAACGCTATTTTATCGATTTTTTGGTTAAAACTTGCAGACAAATAGTTAAAGTTTGGTAAAATTATTTCTATGAGTATTTCTATGCGCAAACGAAACTTACGGCCTATAGATATAAGTAAGATATAAATAGTTGAATTTACTATAATACGGTATTAATACTTCTGTTTTAAAAAATCTAATGATACCAAAGTTGTGTATCGCAAGTCTGCATTTTTCTGTTTATAAATTTTTTGGATTAAGTATCATCTACGGGTACAAAACTTCAAAAAACGAGTATTTTGGGGTCCAAAAATTTTTTGCGACCTCGTTACCTCGGCCGCATACTTTTACTACTTATTGATAATAATTAGTTTGGACGAAAACCGGATTAGGTTGAGCAAATTTTTACATCCTGAATGGAGTGAATAGGAGTGAAGAATGTGGATGTACAAAAAAAACTTTATGGTATAATATTAGATATTGTTAAAACTAAAAGATCTATAAGGGTAAATCCTCGAAAGATTTTTTGCAGTAGATCTACTTTTTCATAAAATTCTTCAAAACTATTTGATATTTACATTCGTTTTGTTATTTGATGTATAAAATAAGTCAGCAGCTATCATTCTGTACTTAATTTAGTTAAAATGAAGCTTTAATTAAAGAATTATTGAAGTTTTAAAATATTTTACGAATAATTTTCCAAAAACTGTGGTTTTTCAAATTCATTTTTTTTCTAACTAAATACAAATATCATATTTAATCTAAAACAAGACAGTGTGGATTGTAACATTTGTTTATACTCAAAACTAACACAAGAGAGCGTGGAAGTTTCTGGCGTGATCTGTACGTCGTGATTTTTTGAATTTAAAACTGAACGTATCTTACTAACACAATCAAAATATGGAAAATTTGTTTCTTAAAAATCTACATAAATCAATCATTAATAGCAAATTTCTTGAATTAAATTTAAAGATAAGCTTATATTGATGCTAAATTATGTATTTTAGTAGCATGAGTATCAATATTGAGAGATATTTTCACGATTCTTTAAATTTCAGTTTTATTTGTGTTTGTAAACAAACAATTCGTCAAGAAAAAAATTCAAATTTTTAAAAGCCGTTAAAATGTTTTTTTTTTAGCAAAAAATAATAAATTTGACATATTTCTCTTAATTTTGCCTTATTGAATTCCAAAATATGTTTTAATTTTAAATATTTTATTTAGATTTATTCTTAGCTAAATTGTTCCTTAATTTATGACTCAATCATCAAACCAAAATTATAGAGAATTTAATGAGAACCTTCAATAAATGAAATAAATGCTGGTGATCACATTGAAATCTCTTGATCTTGTTCAAAATTCGAGAAAGAAAAAAATCAATTTTCAAATCACAGACACAGATGATGATTATGGTAAATAATATAGATTACTGGGCAATAACTGGTTCTCGATCAGAGAATCGAAGAAACAACAAGAATATGAAGGAGAAAGATGAAGAAATCCATAATTCTAATTGTCGAAATCATTAGAACCTGAAAATTACTGGGATATTATTTTATGAAACCACATCTTTAGTATCCATATGGATATATGTATATTTAAACATCATCTAATGATTGATAATTTACACGGCAATCTCTTCTCGTTTACTGCACATCATTTAACTGACCATTTTTCATTAATTTTAATTAAAAGATCTCGAACTTTATCTTCATATTATATCCATCCCTAAAGCGAAAAAAAAATCTTGTGGCATCAGCAGCCGAGGTTTAATTTTAAGAGTATAATCAAAATTTAATGATGATGATAATGTCTTAATGTGAACCTACTGAAAATGGTTGTATATTTATGTAATAGTTATGTGTGGTTTTTTATTTTAATTTCTTTCGCTCTCTTTTTCATGTTCAGCTTCAAACCAAGTAATTTAAAGATACGAAATGTGAGTTTTAGATTAAAAAGTATTATGATAATGAGATGTTTCAGTATGAAAAATATATTTTCAACTCAGAATTACAAGTCAGAGGAGTATGAAGGTTTAACGGTGATGTGTGACCTTAGCGTTTTTTGAAGTCTAGATTAACTATTTTGCAGATAGAGTTTGGTGGTTTAAGACCCACTCCCCCTTCTATTTTCTACACATATAGTCTTATATCTATGAAACCCCTACCGCCCCCCCCCCTCAAACATTGGACGTCATTTATGAACACCTTTGGTTTCTAAAAACTGTATAATATTAAATTAGTGTTGTTTATTATTTCAGATGCCGGTTTTTGTGAATGATTGAATAAAATTGTTGTGATTTCACATTGTGGAGTGGCAATAATAGTTAAGTGTGACTTAGTATATTAATGTTTGACATCAAATTGTCATTCAGCCACTAAAAATAGTTGCATTCATCTTCTTTTGTTTCTTCTTCTTATTTCTTTAATTTTTCACACAGAGAATATTCACATTTTCATTCCATATGCAAAAAAATTATCTATTTTTAATCATTTCACATCTCAAGTTTATATTGTGCTTATCGCCAAAGTCAAACATCAATGTCAGTGTGGCCGAGCGGTCTAAGGCGCTAGACTCAAGTGCAAACTTCTGATTAGTAACGAGAGTTATATGAAAATCAGTTTAGAGAATTCTAGTCTTCTTCTGAAGGCGTGGGTTCGAATCCCACCGCTGACAAATACTTTTTTACTTAAAATTTTCGTGGGTTCGAATTTTTTAGGAACCAGAAATTTCTTAATTCTAATTCAGTTCTAGTACTTCATCTCAGGACATAAAGTCCCAATCCACTATGAAAATGTGATTATATACCATACAGAAAAGGTTGTGGAAATAAAATGAACGGCACAAGTGGTCTTAAGAGCTCTGAAGTAATTTTCATAGTAAAATTTATTGAATGCGAAAAAATTCAAATCGAAATAAATCTACAACAGCACCAATAGTAAAGGAAAAAGAAGGAATGAATAGCAAAAAATTCCAAAACCACCATTAAATAAAATTGTGAAAAAATAAAAAAACGAGAAGAATTTTTCCGATGCAGCAAAACAGGATAAATTATAATGAAAAATATACTTTTTTCCATCATTAAGTTCATCCTCTCTTCTTCCTTCACTTCCACATTTTTTTTTTGCTATTTCCTTGCATTACTGTTAACGGTTTCCGCGAAATGCAAAACTCTTCAACTGTTTGCCCTTACTCATTAAGAAAATGATTTGGAAAATTCCATTCAGCGGATAGGAAATATAAAAGGAAAGAGAAATATTTGTGGTTTTTTCAATTGAAAGGAATGAAGAGTCTTTTTTTGCTGTTTTTTTTTCATAAATCCACTTCTAGATTTATTCATTCTTTCATAATTTTATCTCATTTAAATATTTTTATCCTATATTCTTTAGGTCCATTTCTTTCGCAGTGATATTCATTAAAAGTATAGCATAGAAATTAAAGATATAATTTAAAGGATCGTGTATTAAAAAGTTGATGGGAATTTAAGGATATTGCTGTATTTTTCATTTGTTTCATCTGTGGATGAAAGCATTACTTGATAGACACAAATTTTCTTCTGTGGCTGGGTGGCATCCGCTTGGTGATCACGTGGTGAACATCTCACAAAAGTCAGTAACATGGAAACCATGAAAAAATGTGCTAATCGTGCAAATCGTAGCGGTACAGCAAGAAGCAATGAAAAAACAATCAGCAGAGACATAGACAGGAGTGCAGGCACATAGCCAGGAGAGGATTGGGGGATTTGTTCTCTTGACCGAAAAATTTTTCAATTTGCAAGTGCATTCTCTGAGAAAAAATGAGGAGTGAGCTTTCAGATGCTTGATGCTTCCTTTATTAAAAATTTAGCTCAAGAAGTTTCTGATCTGAAGAACCAAACATGATAATAAGAAATGATTTTCCTAAAAAATTCCACCATCCAATTTCGAATCCAAACACAAAGGCAATATATCAACCTAGCAAAAAAAATAAATATTTCAATCTGATGGTTCCATTTTCTCCAATTACTTTCCTTTATTATATTTTTTTTTTCGAGAATCTAGCTAATAAAAAATATCGAAATTAATGGACGTAAGCACAAAAAATTCTTTAATCTTCGAGCAATTCATGAGATATATCTCTGTCCACATTATCAGCATTAAAGGAAAGGAGATTTTCTCATTATTGCTATTCGACCACAACAAATGAAAAAAATGTCATGAAAATAAATTTTTTTTCTTCGAGGGTCGTTCATAAATGACGTCCAATGTTTAGGGAGTCTGAGATACTTCCATACAAAAGAAAAAATTATGTAAGAAGGATGGGGTCCAAAAATCTAGTATCTTACGTGACGTCATTTATAAATGACCCCTCATGACAATTTAGCAAAAAATGTCCCTTTTGGTAATTGTATGAGAATCTCAAGATTGCATTTTTTCTCTCTCTTGTCGACCTCAATTCACCCTTGAAATCGTAAAAAATTAATAAAAAAAGGAGAAATAAAATAAAAAAAAGTGAAAGCAATTCCATCGAACCTGATTATTTGCACAAGGATTTTTTTTGAAGATTATATGGCTGCGCAAAGTGTTTCTCGCATGTATATATTGAGTTTTCATGTTGAGGGATAATGATCCTTATGTTATAAATTGCTTTGCATTTTTTTACGACAATTTTCATTCTTCATGGTTGGCTCTTAATGCTCGTGATTGTATTAGTATCTGAAATCAATAAAGCAGTAAGTGAACGGGTGAAAGTGAATGAAACTATTTTAGATTTATCAATTTTTATTGTATCGACGACGTAAGAAATAATGCATAAAAATATCCAAATAAATTTATTTAAATTCATAGGAAATTCTACTCATACACTTAAGCCTGTCGCAGAACATTTTGTGTGTCATATATCATTTGTTATCAGCACAAAATTAATGGATTTTGCCTGTTTAAAATTTTTTATTTCTCTTTCTCCTTTCGTAAGCAGAGAAAAATCTGAAACATAAATTATTGAGACATTTGATACATGTCGGTAGTAGGAAGAAGCAAAAACCATATCATCAGACATGACTAAGAGGTTTTAGATTGGTCTCGCAAAATCAATTTTTGCAAAATGATATCTTCTTGAATTTTTGTTTAATCTGTTATTAATGGGGGTATTTTTTGGCTTGTAATTGATTTTGGCTTGTACAGGGACATTGATAACGGTTTTTATATATTTGAACTTTCCCGCACTTTTTCCTTTACAAAATTTCTGAATTTCGAAAAATGTTGAATATGAAGAAATACAATTTTCAGGCTTTTTAGGCAGATTTATAGATGAAATGCTATGTTAAAGGCTTTGCTCACTTTTGCTAAACATTATACAATCATTCAAACAATAATTAATCATAAAACTGCTCCAAAATCAATCGACAAACTTCTCCATTGAGAAAGTAAACAAACAATTTTCGAATTCGAAATTTTTCGAACTTAATATTTCGAAATTTAAAATAAAATAATTTTTTGAACGATTGATTTCAAATTGAAATTTCAGATAAGTAAAAAGCTATTTTAATCTAATCCCAATGTGTGCATTCAGAAAGGTTATGTAAATATTCGAAAAAAAAAATTCAAATTTTCGGAAAGTGCGGGAAAATTTATTTTGCTGAAAACTGTTCAATTCTCTATTATAATAGCTTGTTTTCAATGAATAAACCAATAGAATGCTCATTGTAATCAATTAACAGAATATCCATTGAGTATTAAAGTGTATTTAATGATTTCGAAAATTTGTAACGGAAAAAATAAGATCCATTAATTTCGAATTTCGAAAAATAAGATCCATGTTTGCACACATTGGATCTAATCTAAGCTAATCTTGACCAATTTTAAGGAACGGAATCATTAAATCTATTTGAAAGTAGAAACTTTAATTCTGAATGAAATTCCATCCATTAAATAAATTTTACATTCATAATTTAAACAACATTCCTTATCACAAAGACAACAGTTTCTAAAATCTCGATATCATTCAACATGAAATTTTAAGTACCATAAATTGCACTCAAAAATTTTCTCATAAACGATGAATCATTAATTTCAAGCGTCCAATCTTGTTCTTCCCACCCGAGTCGTATCAAAACACCCCTAAGATATAAATTTCATAACAATAATAAAATTACGTTTGAAAAATAATATTGGTAATGACAATTCATAAATTTTTAGTCATTTTCGGAAGAGAGCAGAAAGCATCCGGAATGAAAACTTCCAACTGTGCTGTGTCATGAATCCTTTGACATCGAAAATATTTTTCATTTTTTTCTATGATGGGGTCAAAAAAATTTTTATTATTATTTTCATTTCATCGCCTTCAATGTCATTGTCCGCGCGTAGTTATGGCTCACAATGGAATTCGTGAATGGGTTGAGGAGGAAAGTTTAATTAAAAGTAATAAATATTAATCAAAAAAAAAGCTCAGGCAATATTTTACTCTCACTTATCGCATGTTTATAAACAATTGTGATGAACATTTTTATGATTAACCTGACTATTATTCATGTACAGCACAGAATCACAATTTATTTTGCTTCATCTACTTTTACACTAACACATTATTCATACGCAACGACGCATCATAATAAATTTTTCACATCATAACCGTCTCCAAAACATGAATTTGATTTATGAAATCACAAGCACAGCAGGAAATCTCTATTCTGGGGTTTTCTTTACTTACTGTTGATGCTGATTAAAATTACATTATTTTTATTATTCCCATCAGAGTTGGCAATATTTGGTCTTCTACAAGCGGCAGATAGCTGTAGTCAATGGGTAG